>CM057463.1:183017235-188442235 GCA_030035585.1 Dugong dugon
ACATTGCAAAGGTTAAGCGCTTGGCTGCTAACCAAAAGGTTGGTGGTTTAAACCCACACAGCAGCTCCACAGGAGACAAGACCTGGCAATCTCCTCCCATAAAGATCACAGCTTAGGAAACCCTATGGGACAGTTCTACTCTGTCACATAGGGTAGCTATGAGTTAGAATTAAATAAGCGGACATGCTTTATCATGATTGCGCCCTTATTCAATGAAAGTTTGTGTCAATAAATAAGCCAGTAGCAGGCAGAGGACACCTTATCAAGAAGACAGGGGGACATGATATGAGGTGCTAAATGTCCAAGAGAAAGGGCATGGATGTCACAGAGCTAAAAGCAGTCCCAGCCCCAAACTGGAAAGCTCCTAATAAGCAAAGCCAAATTCAAAGAAGAGTGTGTCATCAGGAGCAAGGGAAGTTGTAATGAAGGAGCTAGTATACCTTTCTCAAGAGAAGGAAGAAGATTCAAGAGTTTTCTTTTCAAGACAACATTTAAAGTACCTTTTTAACTTCTCTTTTGTCACTAATTTCTTATTTCAAGCTTTATAACATCTATCCCAAATTATAATGCAAAGCATCTCATTTGAATTTTTGTTATTCTCTATAGATTCTGCTTTCTCAGCCCATTTCCTGACCTTTTGGTCATGAGCGCTATTTTTATTTTTAAAGAAATCAAACTAAACACCCTGTCTCTTCCGCTGTGCCTTGAAAAAGCTTTACATCCTGACTGGTTGCTGCTTTCCTTTACCATCTGCTGCTGTCCATGCCCTCATGCTCCTTCATGACACTTCTGAGACCCTGAGCTCTCCTCTCCCAATTCCTTTCTCCTCCAGCTGTTTATCTTAGGGGTTCCCTCCCTCCATTTTTTTTTTTTCTGCTCTGCCCATTACCCAGCAGAGCTACTTGTCCCAATCTTTCTCTCTTTGTCAACTTTCTATTCTTACCATGGCAGTTCTCCAAAAAATCCTTTATGGCCTGCCACTTTATTTATAAAGTTGACTGTAAGCAGCTAAACAAAGAATTAACTCTGCTGAGCTAAGGCCACAGTTGTAAAAAAAGGCAGCTTGGGGAGTATGAGAAAGAAATTTAATGTGAATCTCAGGTTAGGTTTGAAGGCATCCAGCAAATTGTATTTAAATACCAAATTCATGCCCTGCAAAGGAGCTGACACAGGTGGTAGGTTGAGTGTAATATTTCTGCCAAGGCCAACATCATTAGACTTTGAAGTAATCTGTTAAGCTTAGTCTTTTCTCCAACTCTGTTGACCTTGAACAGAAGCTCTTTCTCTATGGGCTGCAGGCTTCCTAATCCAGTGATGAGAAGTGGACTCTTGAGAAAAGTAACCAAACACACTCATAACATCAAGGATCTCAGCACAAGTCTATTCCCTTGGGTGTAACTTTCTAAGCAGTCCACATTTTTCTCATGGTTTCAGGAAACAAACAGACTTGATCATGTTTACTTCCTGGGTAATAATCCAGCATCATGCGAAATGGAAAGGAGGAAATGCACACTTTTGCTTAACTTGGCCATGACTTTCAAGACAGAGGAAAAAAGGATGAATTCTTCCCAAGGCTGTGTTCTACTTTGGTTAGATGGTCGAGTGATCTTAATGTGCTCTAAGAGGAATTATTTTTATATTATATATTGTTAGGCACATTCTGTAAATGAATTGCATTCTATTTAAGAAATATTTTACATGAAAATTATTTAAAATTCCTCAGTCCTTTGGGGGAAAGAAAAGAATACTCTAATAGTTAATATCTGAAAACCAATTCTCTGCTTTCTTCTTTCATTATTATTTCTGATACTCCATGAAGGTCAACCTCAGATACTCCAGAATATTAGTTTCACAGGATGGGGAAAAATAAAATGAGATTAATTAACTCATTCATGCTTTATGACATTAATCAATGCCCTTTAGACAGCCAATCTCAATTCATTCAAACCGAAGACCTCTATGAAAAACTCATGACACATGAGTCAATATTCAGAACGTGGATAATTGTAGGCATTGAAGATTAAGTATACCATGAGTTAGCGAGAGAAGAGAAAGAATGCAAGGGTGAGGCATGCAGATCATTTGAATCATTTTTTAATGCTGTTACAACTCAGTTTGAGACAGAAATTCACTTATATTTGGTTGATTTTCTCAATTTTTATTATTCCTTAGAAATAATCATGGAGGTTAGGTGTAAGGCTCTGAAGGAATGTGTGTGTGTGTATATATATATATATGTATATATATATACTTTCTATTTCATGTCTCTAATGTAAGAATGATGCTTATCTAAGGCATAGTTTAAGCTTTTCCAAAAAGACGTTGTTGTTGTCTCTAAATGATAGGAAAAGCCTGGATAAAGGAAGGCAAATAAGTTATGTATTGGGCCATAGGCAGCCATTGTATTTTCACACTTCCCAACGGGGTTGTATAGAGAGTGAGGTAAATGAAGAAGAGCAGCAAGGTGTCAGCATCTTCATCCATTCATTTATTCATTCATTCTTCAATAAATACAGTAGCTGGGACATTGGGAAATTTGCAGAAGCAAAATCCCTTAAGGGGCAGCCAGAGACCCGTGCTCCATCCACTCCATCATATGATTGCTAGCCACAAAATCCTATCCCTCTGAGCTTCACTTGGACCCACAACCTCAGCCTCTCCTTTTCTACCTTGGCAGCAGTTACAGTTCTCCTGGTCACTTCATATTCAGGAAACCACACAGACTACAGTAACTTTTATGGTTATATTTTTTCCAATGTTTTATTGTGAAAATCTTCAAATATACCAGGTTGAAAGCATTTTACAGTGAACACCCATAAATCCACTGCCTAGATTTTCCTCAGTTACAATTTAACCCCAAGTTTGGGGAATTACAATCAAGCTCAGCAAGTGTTTTCTAATACAGAAAATATAAGTCTTTCAAACAGAGTGAAACAGAGCAAAATAACCAATGTCCTCACTCAAAGTCCTTTAGAGCCAAGCAACGTACAAATTTTAAATTTTGAGGCTTTTTCGTAATTGAAGCAGAGAATGTAGTTGAGTTCTACCTGTTATGTGACCAATACTTCTTCATTGATGGAATAAGAGTACTTCAGAAAGACTGATTTTTCTCCTGAGATGATCTGTTCTAGTCTCCTCATTTACAAATTAAGAAGTTAGGGTTCAGACCTCAACCCCTGACCTAGCTCTACTCTCCCCAGAATCCTCTCTTAAAGGAGAGGAATCAGGAAGAGACTCAGAGGAGACCCAGGCCAGAATAACCTCAGGAAACCCCCCCACTCCTCAGCTAGATGGAAGACGGGTGAGTTTGCAAAGTAAGTCTTGGAAAACAGGGATTCTGATTTTTCTACTGTATTTTTCAGAAACCAACTGTATTAGTTTCCTATCGCTGCTATAGCAAGTTACCACAAACTTTGTGGTGTAGAGCAACACAAATTTATATCTGACCTTTCTGGAGGTCAAAAGTCTGAAATGAGTGTTGGCAAGACTGTGTTCCTGCTGGAGGCTCTTGGGGAAAATCCACTTCCTTGACTTTTCCGGCTTCTAGAGGTTGCCTGATTTCCTTGGCTTATGGTTCCCTTGCATCTTCCAAGCCAGCATCATCAGGCCGCTTCCTTCTCACATCACCATCTCTGTGTTTCTCTCTGTTCTGCCTCGCTCTTTCCGTTTTAGGAACCCTTGTGATGACACTGGGCCCACCTACATAGTCTGTGATTATTTCTTTATTTTAAAGTCAGTTTATTAGCAACTTAAATTCCCCTTTTCCACATAAGCTATTTGCAGGTTCCAGGGATTTGGATGTGAACATCTTTGTGGGCATGTTTTCTGCCGTCGTACCAACTAACATTAAGTTTGTGCTCAGAATAATTTTTCTTATTATAAAATTGGAATTTTCATTTTGGAAAGTTTTTACTTCCTCTGGATGCTCTAACATTATATGTTTCCTGGGAATTTTTACTGCTGTGTGAAAGGGAAGATACTGAAATTAGTGTCTTGATTACAATTGAGACCTAGGGTAATGATAGCAGTTTGCCTTTTAGTAGGTCTGAGAGATTTTAGACATCCCTGTGAGGAAATATGTGCTATCCTCACACTTTTGGAAATGATAGAATTGCAACACACACATTTTTAGGGTGTGCTGGATAAACATGAGGAAATAAAACACTTAACCAGTTGTATAAACTTTGGTGTGTGGTATATGTGTGTGTCTAAACAGCGAGTGAGTTGTCCATGACATGCCATTTGTACTAAATTCAAAAGAAATGGTAGAAAGTTAGAATTCATACCTCTTGCATTTTTTCCTTCTCAGCATCTGCTGCCTGAGGCAAAACGATAAGGGATCCTTAAGTTAAAGTAAATGCGATTCAAGCATGAAGTACTGGTGTCTTAATACAGCAACCTCTTCAGACTGGTCCATTAGTACTAATGTCTTGGTAGGGAGCTGTAGGTCAGCACATTTAAACTCCAGGAGCTTTAAGAACTTTCTGGGATGAAAGCAAGGGGGGGGTGGTGCAGAGGAGTGGAGTATGACATAAAAGAGACTTAGAAGATGAGAAAAACATCTGGGTTAATTTAGGACAAATCTGAAGACTTTGTGAAAATTTAATTCGTCGTCATGATTGTTGGCAAACTTTTACTCTGTGAATCTTAAAATTTATATCAAGATCTATGCATTTGAAATTATATTTTTAAACACTATTTTAAAAAAATGATTTTGCTCCTTTTGCTCAAGTCTGGAACAGGCAAGGATAAAAGAGTTTTGTGACAGAGAGAAACTTTCTCTAAAGGCATCAACCTGCCTTATTTTTGGCCAGCCTAGCCCTCCAATTGCAGTAAAGCACCTTGGCCCCCACCAGTAAAGCCCATTGGCCTGTGGTCTGCAATGGGTGGGAAACAAAGGAAGGAGAAAGGGAAGGAGGGGAGAACAAGGGTTAAGAAGTCCTAGTTCAGCAGCCCAGGCATTTCAGAACCCAGTCAGCCTTGCTGTTGCTATCAGTCCAGGGCTGAAGTGGTCCCCTGCTTGGTTACACCAGCCCCCTGCCATGGTCTTAGTCTAAGTCCCCATTTTGTGTCCTTTGCTATCAAGGTCCTTGCCTTATTATCCTGTACCCGAGACTCCATCTTGGTTAACCTGCCCAACACCGATCCTTTTGGACAACAATCTGCCTTTGCCTTATTTATTCCTGACTATGCCCTTGCCCACCCCACCCCCACTCAGCAGGGCTCCAGGGCCCTATTTCTGAAACTCTGCCTATAGCCAGACCCATTTGACCTCTCCCCATAGCCACCTTCCACCAATACTCTCAGCAGAACTCCCACATCATCTCTGTGACGTAAAAAAAACTGTATACTTGTGTGTATACAAACACACACACACACATACACATACGTACACGCAGAGAGTATCCTATTACAGTGGTTCTCAAGCTTTGGCATGCACCAGAATTACCTGGAGTTCTTCTTAAAACACAGGTCGTTGGGCCCCATGCCCAGAGGTTTTGATCCAGTAGATCTGGGCTGGGACCTGAGAATTTGCTCCCAGGTGACGATGTTAAAGATGCTGATCTGGGGACCACACCTGGAGAACCATAGGTTTATTAGAGTCGCTTGCACCCACCACCTGATTTAATGTATTTTGTATTTTTCTATATTTTATATCTTTTTAAGAAATGGAATGTTTTAGATACAGTCCATCACCTCCTTCCTCTCACCTTCCCTGTTTCTTCTTTCTCCTCCTAATAAATAGTGCCTACACGCTCTGGATATGGCGCTCCATCACTTGGCTGAGTTTCCTGTCATTTGAAGTTGAATCTGCTCCCTGTTTGCAGCTTGACTTCTTACTTTCCATCTTGCCGCAGTAACCCTCATTCTATTCCACCCACTACTCTCAATCTTTCTGTCCCTACTAAGCCACAGGATGTGACAGAACACATGCTCAACTTTCATTAGGAGAAATTGAATTAGGTTTCTGCTGTGAGGAACAATGCTCTTGTTAGGCAGAACGTGTTCACTCTATCAATTTTTGGAGGGAAAGGGCAAATATTGGAATCTCCCTAAGTAGATTTAGGTAGATAGGGCCCAAACATAGCAATTTAGAGGATTAAGAGCCTTGATACCTAAAGGCAGATTCACTCCAGGTTCTGGTATCCTGGCTTCAAAGCCAGGATCTACGGGTAAAAGTAATACTTTACCATGAGGAGACCAAATATCAAGCGTATTAGTTAAGGGCTCTCAACTGGGGCAAGTCAGCACCTTAAATATAAGGCTTTAAATGGATGGAACACAGGAACTTTCTAATTTGGTTCTTCCAAGACTGCAAATGTTTGTTTAAGGGCAATTTCAAATTATTTTTTTAAAAAAAATTTAAATGGTGAAAAGTTACTCATAACTATGTTTATTTTCATTCTTTAAGCACTTTTAACTTATTTATAGAATTAATATTAATTAGTGCATATAGAATTTGACTTGCAATAGCCCAGTTAAACGTGTGGAAAGAACTCCCTTCTTTAGCCTCTGCTCTAACTGCCTGTCCTCCACCCTTTCTCTCAACATCTTTGCAGAACTTGCCTATAAGCATTTCCCTCCCTTCTCTGGTTTTTCTTCCCTTTTATATAGATAATTTTGCCAGACCCTGTTAGCTGGCATGGTTCCTATCAGCTACAGTGGCTGGGCAAGAATTTCTATCCATCATTTCTTCTTCTCCCTTTATTTGTTAGGAAAATATCTTTTATCATTGTTGTTAGTTGCCATCAAGTTGATTCCAACTGATGGTGACCCCATGTGGGCAGAATAGAACTACTCCATAGGGTTTTCAAGGCTGTGACCTTTCAGAAGCAGATGGCCAGGCCTGTCTTACAAGGCGCCTCTGGGTAGGTTTGAACAGCCTACCTATTCATTAGTTATAACCTAGTTTTCATCAGACTCTTCAATCTAGCTTGGCTTCCACTGGGCTGAATGGTTGACAAGTTGGCTTCCTTACCAGTGGGCTTCCCTACCTTTCCCACACCACCCCAAATAATTGGGAGAGGCAGTCTGTAATACATATTGGATGAACACCCAAGTGCCACAGGAATTTAGCAGAGGGAGAGGCTAATTCTGATAGAGACATCTGACACTAGGTTGATTAATATAAATTTTAATACAAATACCATGTTTACTTAGTTATTCATATTATTTACTTGTAACCACTCTTGTGAAATTAGCAAGTTTATGGTCCAGTATTTATATTGCAGCCATCAAACAGTTCTATCATTATCCCATCAAATAAAAAGGATAAGTATCTTGGCTGCAGATTAAACAACAGCATCAAAAACTCACAATCAATTCCAACATGTGCGCGCATGTGCACACACACACACATACACGCGACCTCTCTCTTTTTTCTTTTCAATTTTATTGTGCTTTAGGTGAAAGTTTGTTTACAGCACAAATTAGTTTCTCATTCAAAAATTTATGCACAAATTGTTTGGTGACATTAGTTGCAATCCCCACATTGTGTCAACACTCTCCTCGTTTCCCTTTCCATCCTGGGTTCCCGTGTCCATTAGTTCATTTTTCCTGTCCCTTCCTGCCTTCTTGTCTTTGCTTTGGGGCAGGCTTTGCACATTTAGTCTTATATACTTGATTGAACTAAGAAGCACGTGCCTCATGAGTGTTACTGCTTGTTTTACAGGCCTGTCTGATCTTCGGCTGAAAGGTGGACTTTAGGAGTGGCTTCAGTTCTGAGTTAGCAGGGTGTCCTGGGACCATAGTCTCAGGGGTTTCTCCAGTCTCTGTCAGACCAGTAAGTCTGGTCTTTTTTTGTGAATTTGAATTTTGTTCTATATTTTTCTCCTGTTGTGTCAGGGACCACAACCTTTCTCTCAAGGGCAGTAAGTCCTTATAAGAATAACAACTACAGAGTTGGTAGATTTGGTTATTTGAAATGGAATATTTAGGTTCTTTCAGCATTCCATGATAAAACACTGGATTTTTTCAATTAGTTAATTTAAGGGGTTAAATATCTGGGAAGAAAAAGAGGAAAGTAAAGAATGGAACCTTAAGTAAGTTTTAGAGCTTCCCAAGAATAATGAGGAGCCCTGGTGGCACAGTGGTTAAGAGCTGCTAAGGCTGCTAACCAGCCTCTCCTGGGAAACCCTATGGGGCAGTTCTACTCTGTCCTATAGGAGAATTTTTTAGACTAAACACAAGAGAGAAATGCTGGAAATTCACAGAGCTTAAAACAACTGTTACATGGACATATTTTCCTCTTCTTTTTTTTAAATCTGGGAACTGAATTGTATAGAGAGTAAGAAATTCAAAACATGGGGAGAGGAGAGGAAGGGTGATTTACGTTCATGATGATATTGTTTTCCTCTGCATTAAACTGGGTTATTAACATCAATTTTTTTCAACAAGATGATTTTACCAACTGACCATGCATCCCGAGTGTATTACTATAAATAAAGCATAAAAGTAAATCAATTTAAATGACCACAGTGAACACAGATACCTATAAAACATTCAATGTTTGGGAAATGCAAAATGCTCAGATAATTAGACAAGAAATCTTTTGGTGAAACAATCTCAAACTGAAGGCCAATGGAATTTAATTTAATACACATTACTGCCATGCAGAGTTAGGCATATATTGCTACAATCGATAAACTGGATCACTTTGCCCATGGGACATATTTGAGATTCTGTGTCCCCATGTTTTGTTACTATTCACTAATGATATACAGCTTTGTTGCCATCACTACCAAGATTTCCATTTCTCTCTCTGTTACATTTTTACTTCCCAGAGTGAAATAAGAGTATCTCTCTCAATTTTTAATTAAATTTTTCTTAATGTTCAAGAAATATGTTCGTATTTTAAATCATGGTTTGTAAAGTAGGAAATCTCCAATTCAGTTCATCATCTGGCACTAAATCACTTCTCTTATGTCTTCCGGGAGGCTTCATATTGCTCTTCCTTCCCTTTTTATCTTCATTCCCTGTTCTCCCTTCCTCCTGTCCTCACTCCCAATTCATAGTTTCAGCTGATTTACTAATACATATGATCTTCATTTGTTGAGTAGCTTGTAAAAGTGGTATTATGACTGTGATTCCTAGATAAGCTGAAAAAATGTATATATTTGTGCTTCTAATTTGTGTGTGTGTGTGTGGTTTTCTGTACTATAAACAAAGACATATTCCATCAAAGAATTATTTCAAAATCAGTATCTGAAGCTAACCAGCACATATCACACTATAAAACCTGTCCTTAGATAACCAACAAGGAGAGTAAGCATGCATATCAAACTGGAAACTGGTAAACATTTTCCCAGCCTCTTAATCAAGATTTTCTTTATGTTATTTCAAACTGATATAAAACCATTTTGCCCTATTTTCTAAAAGTATCAAGAGAACACCCATTCATACTACTATCCTGTATGTAAGACACTGTGAGGGATATGCTAAGCGTATCAGGGATGGTTAATGCATGTGTACAGGCAATAAAACCACAAGGCAGGATATAAGTGCCATATGAAACCAGTTGCCATCGAGTGAACTCTGACTCATGGTGATTCCATGTGTGTCCGAGTAAAAGTGTGCTCCACAGGATTTTCAATGGCTTATTTTTGGGAAATAGATATCCAGGGCTTTTTTTCGAAGTGCCTCTTGGCAAACTTAAACCTCCAACCTTTGGGTTAGCAGCTGAGTGTTTTAGCCATCTGCACCACCCAGTGTGCACATAAATAGTAAAATAAACCGATCACTTCTGCCTAGGATGATATGGAAAGGCATTACTAAGCCTTGAAAAGAGTTGAGAGGAGGGGAGGCAATGATGAGGAAAAATTCCAGAGAGAGATAGTATCACCATGAGCAAAGTCTCCAGGCACACCTCATATTTGAAGACTGATGGGAAGGCAAGATTGACTGCAGCTTTAGGCCTGTGGACAGGAGAGTGAGTGACAAGTCTGCCCAGACATGTTGGGACCAGATCATAGACGTTTGAACAGGTGAAATCCGAGTCATTAGGCAACAAGAAGCCACGGGAGTTTGGCAAAGACCAGTGATACAATCAAAGTGATGCTTAAGAATATTAATCCGGCAGCAGATTGTTGTCAGGACCTCATTCTGGGATTTAATAACAAGCAAGAAATTCTGTTAGAATTAAACCTAACCTTCTCTTTGCTCACATCTGGTCCTCATTGGAGGTGACAAACAGTTGGTTAATACCTACTGAATGATAACCCTTTCCCAGACTTGAAGAAGAAGTCTCATTTTAAAATTAATAGAATTTTAATTGGGGCGTAAATGTGCCTTTGGCATGATTTGGTCAACCCCTCTGGAGAAGTTGAACACTTGCCCATTGTGAAGTCAGTGGCAGCCCCAGAACTTCTTATGCCTAACCATTTGTTTCTTTTCTTACTTTGTGCTCCTTGGTTCAACCTACCTCCTTCTCTCAGAGCCTTGCACAGATCTATTTTCTTTCCTATCTCCCTGAATCAACAGACTTAATTTTTAGCTGGAGGCTTCTTGAATTCTCCAAGCGGGAGTGTCACTACATATCTAATATTCCTGAAAAGATTCCACGGGTCCAGTCTCCTTCTGCTTTCCTTTCTTCCAGGAATGTTTCTTCTGGATTAAACTTTACCTATAAAGGAAGACTTTTGCTGAATTAGCCCAGTTAAATCTGATTATTACTTTGCTTCCCTTCAGCAATGAATAATGAAAACATAATGCTTCAATTTTCTGGCTTTTTGAGGGAAGGATTTATTTCACCCATGTGAAAATTTTTGAAAACTTAAGCTTATTTCTATATTTGTCAAAGGTTAGTCACTTAAGTCATTTTTTAAAGGTAAACTTTACGTAATGGTATCACGTATCTGACCTACCTTTATTACTAAGTCTACAATATAATAAGGAATGTAATATAATAAGGAACCCTGGTAGTACAATGATTAAGTACTCGGCTGCTAACTGAAAGTTTGGCCGTTTGAACTACCCAGTGGCTCTGAGAGAGAAAAACCTGGTGATCTGCTCCTGTAAAGATTATAGCCTAAAAAACTATGGTGACAATTATACTCTGTCACATGGGGTCACTCACTATGAGTTGAAATCAACTCGGCAGCACCTAACAACAACATTGACTATAATTTAGATTTTTCTTGATGTCAAGGCACCATCATTAAAAAATATCAGTCTTTCTGTCCAAATTGTCCCTCCTACTGTCTTTCTTATTTCATTTATTAGCAATATCATACTGGCAGTTGCTTAGGGAAAAAAAATTGGAGTCATCTTTGACTCCTCTCTCTCACTCTCTGCATCCATCCCAACAGTAAATCCTGTTGGCTGTACCTCCAACGTATCCAGAATCTGAATGATTCTTCCTGACTCCATGCTTTCTATTCTGGTCCAAGCCTCCATGATTTCTCGCCTGAATTATTTGAATAGCCTCCTAACTGATCTCTCTATTTCTACTGTCAAAGAGCAAACTGGAGTTTCTGTTAAAATTAAAGCAGAGTTTATCAAAGAAACAAAGAGAACTAGATAGGGCAGCACTTCCTGAGGATTCACCAAAGTACTCAGGTGAAAGGAATTTTTCACAGAGTTTAAATACAGAAAATCCAGGAATTTACAAGGAAAAAATTCTGATTGGTTGACATTTAGAATTTTATAATTTAACAGGCACCAGATAATTGCAAGCTCCCTTAAACATTGTTTTGCTAATCATGAAGTTTGAGTCATTTAACAGCTTAATCTATGGATATTTCTTGGGCAGTGAACAGCAAAAATGGAGTCCAGCCTGTAGTTTTGGCAGAAACCTCTTTTTAAGCCAAACACCTAGATTTTTTTAAAAAGTTCCTTTATAGCCCCTGCTTTTGATTGAGAATTTCTATAGAAATTCACTGATCACTTTTTCTGCATGGACTTACCAAATATGTGCCTTGCTATGTGTGGAGCCTCATCTTCAGGGTGAGCGGGTCTCACGTCACCCACAAAGGAGTAACTGGTCTTCTACAAGTGCCTGTTCTCGAAGGAATTTCTGTTTTTTTCAAAATACATGATCTTTTGCATAACAAGTAGTGTTTCATTGTGAGTAAAAGCATTTGAAAAACATTTCAAGAAATGCTTGATTAATCCTCTAATTATTATAGTGATTAAGAGAATTAATCCAGTTTGTAAAATTGAATGTAGACAAGAATCAATTTCAGTAGGTACCTATCTTAGTTATCTAGTGCTGCTATAACAGAAATACCACAAATGGATGGCTTTAACAAACAGAAATTTATTCTCTCACAGTCTAGGAGGCTACAAGTTCAAATTCAGGGTGCAAGCTCCAGGGGAAGGCTTTCACTCTCTCTGTCAGCTCTGGGAGAATGTCCTTGTTATCAATCTTCCCCTGCTCTAGGAGCTTCGCAGTGCAGGGACCCTGGTCCAAAGGATGCAGTCCACTCCCAGCACTTCTTTCTTGGTGGTATGCATCCCCTCTCCTATCTGCTCACTTCTTTTTTCATATCTCAAAAGAGATTGACACTTAAGATACAACCTAATCCTACAGATTGAGTCCTGCCTCGTTAACATAACTGCCTCTAATCTTGTCTCATTAACATCATAGAGGTTAGGATTTACAACACATAGGGTAATCGCATCAGATGACAAAATGGTGGACAACCACACAATACTGGGAATCATGGCCTAGCCAGGTTGACACACATTTTTTGGGAAACACAATACAATCCATAACAGTAGCCAACTAAAAATATCAAGAAAAAAGGGAATTGGGTATGGGGGTTAATGATTGACTGTAGATCAGATCAGTTTCAGATTAAAGTTCTTTGAAATGTAAAGGTCAGCTATTTGGTGAAGAAAGAATAAGTCAGAGCCTAAGCAAGAGGCCTCAGTCAATTCAGTTAGTTATGGATGCGTTCTTCCCAAAAAAGAAAAACCCATCATTTTATGTGAACAATCAAATGGTTCTGAAACATAGTATTTCATATATAAAATGTGTTGAGCTAAATCAAAACAGCATTTACAATTATAATAATAGAAACAACAAGGAATATAAATATTCCAAAATAGATTAGCAACTTTTTTCCACTGTCTACCCAAAAAGGAAAACTAATTACTCATAATTTCATTTAAGGAGGGAACAGGATCATTAAGGAGAGATACTACAAGTTGCATGTGATTAACATAGAGTGTAATGTTAGCACTATTGTCAGGAATATAGACACAGCAATCGGATTTCACTATGGCACAGGTACCTCTTTGGGCTGCAATGAGGTTGTCAAGGGCCATTCTGTTTTGGAGTAATATTTTTCTCATTATAGCTATTTCAGTATTGATCTCTTGAAGTCCATGGGTGCTGTCATTTAGGGTAGTTTGCACATAATTAGTTAATACTTCTGCATGTTCTGTAATATCTTCAAAACCTACCTGAGGTGCAAATACTGTGCTAAATGACCATACCAATAAAATACTAATTGAGACCACCAAGCCCTCAATATGGGTGAATTAGCTGGTAAAGGGAGGTCAGTTAAAATATGTCCTTGAGTGTAGCTCTAGTCTAGAATGTATTTTCCAATCCAGCCTGGCAGGAGTGAGGGCCAAAGGTTGGTTCTGCATAACTACAAGATGCCATTAGGGGCAACCAAATAGATATCTGAGGGTCATAGCCACTTGGTAAAGAACCAATTAATAGATTGTCAAGTTAGAACCATGCACTTTAGACACTAGAGGACATTCCACAGGTCTGGCGAGGGCTGGATTCTTCATATCGGTGTGGTTAGATTGTTCCCAACAAAGGGGAGCAACCTGACTTAGTTTCCCTGCTTGAGGAGTTAACCAGATGAATTTATCCCACAGTTGTTGGTATGGACCTACAATGCAAAGAGTACCGTTTGTGGGTTTGGAAGATTCTTTAGTTAACTCTTCTTGAGTGACTTTATTCAATAAAATAAGAGTTGTGTTAAGACTAAAAGTTAAGTTATAGCTTGGACTTTGTTCAGATCTGAAAAGAGGCCACTTATCAATGGAAAATCTAGTAATAGTGATTTCATGTAGTAATGAACTATTTCTCCATTGTTCGTCAAACCCAATCAGATCCCTGCAGTCAAGAGACCCACCAAGGAAGACCAGACTGACTTGAAGCTGGGAGGGAACCACATATTTAACAGTTAAACATTTTAAAATGGTGAACATAAGTATCTGCCCAGTTCAGGAAAACTTTAGTAAAGGCATGACTCTAGCAAAGTTAAAAAGAAAAAAAGATAAAGAGGTGCATTTTTAGGCCTGGTTCAAGGTCTTGGGTCAGCCATCTGTCTCAGATGTTGTCTGCTACTGGCTATGGCCACAGGGTCGTCTGAATTTTAGCTTAAGTCTTTCACTAGGTTGAACAGTCCAGGAAGGTGTTTTAGCTTTCTTCTGTTAGGATAGGTGGATCCAGGTTTTAGCTTTCTGTAATTTAGCGGCACAAGGGTTAGTAAGAAGGACCAAGAATAGTCCTTCCCACCGAGGCTCCAGGGAATCTTTTAATTGGTGTCTCTTTCAATATACGGAGTCATCTGGTTCAATAGTAGGCAATTTTTGTATTTCTAAATTTTAGCTGCTAATACTTCTTTGACAAGAAAGGTGCTCTTTAGAGTACTGAATCAAAAACTGAGAATATTTCAATAATTCAAGTGAATTAAATTGGAATCAGAGTAAGTTGAAAAATAATGGAGAGTCATAAGCCTTCCACTAATAATTTCATGTGGGGTTAATTTATATGGCTCAGATGGAGTGGACCTCAAATTTGAAAGGACTAAGGGAAGGATCTTAGTCCAAGATAAGCTTAAGAACTCAGAAAGCTTGGCTAATTCTGTATTTATTATACCACTAGTTTTTTCTATTAGCCCAGATTATGGATAGTATGGACAATGACATTTCTGATAAATAGGAAAAATCTTACACTTTTCTTTAATTTCTTGTCCAGTAAAATGGGTTCCCCTGTCACTGCAAAGAATTGTTGGTGTTCCCCCAAGTGGGGATTATGTTTTCAAGTTTTTTTAGCTGCATATTTGCAGTGGCATGGTGGCTAGGAAAGGCCTCTAGCCAATGTGAAAATCTACAAATCATTGCCAATACGTGTTTGTAACCATTGGAAGGTGGGAGCTGGATAAAATCTACTTGCTGTTCAAGCGTAGGTCCTGAAGGTAATGGATATGCTTCAGCAAAACTTTAAAAGGTTTGCCTGGATTATAGTGAGAACAAATAGAGCGATGAGAGGCAACACGCTCAATGGACTCAAAAAACTGTCCCTACCAGTGTTTGTTTAAAATGTCAATCATTTTATCTCATCCTAAATGGGATCCTTCATGGAGAACTTTCAGCATAGGGACATAAAATGATTTAGGTAAGACAAGCTTCTGATTAGGCACGAACTATAATTTGGCTATGGGATCCTGAGAACAATCTGCTCTCTCACATTTTTTTCAATTTCCTCAAATATAGCTAATTGTTGGTTTTTTAAATTAATTTTTCTAAATTTAATTCATTAAGATTGTAATTATCTATGAGCCAATTAGGGAAATCTTTTTGTTTCTATTAGGGCTAAAATAACTTGACAACTTGTTTGGCTGCCTTATCAGTAAGGTTATTCCCTCTGATCTCTACAGTCTGACTCCCTTAGGTTGACGAGCCTATATTTTTATTATAGCAATCATAGAGGGGAGTAGTAAAGCATTTAAAAGTTCTGCTACTATAACTTCATTTTTTATGGCAGTTCTGGAAGAGATTAGAAATCCTCTCTGTTTCTATAACATGCCAAAATCATGAGTCACTCCAAAGGCATAATATTTAGAGTCCATATAAAGAGTCACAAATTGTAAAGATGGCATGGGGGCAGTGCCCGACCTCCTTTACCTTCACAAGGGGGAAGGAGAGCCAAGATCTACAGCACAAGGCTGATTTCCATGATGCAGAGGCCAGACAAGCCTCCTCTCTCCACCATCTTTGCAATTCTAACACCAATCATCCCTCCCACTGTACTCTCTATTTTTCTGCTGGGTTCCATAATTCATTGCAATGGCTACAGAGAACTCATAGGCAATACTCATGATTACAGGGTTTGTTAGGGAAGTAAAAGTTACAGTTCAGGATCAGGAACACTTAGGATACGGTTCTTCCATTAGGACAGCCTCTTCCCACCCGTGCTTGCAGGCACACCTCTCCTTGGCCCTAGGCCTCTCCCCAAAGGCATTCAGCTTTCTCCCTCCATGGCCTGGAAAGCCCATCATGCCATTTCCTCCTGCCAGGTCTCTGTTGCCAAGTCTCTGCTGCCGGGTCTCACTGTCTTCAGTGTTACGGCTCACTCTCTCTCAGTCTCCTGGCTCCAGGAGCTTCTCAGCACAGGGATCCCAGGTCCAAAGGACGTGTTTGCTCCTGACTGTTCTTTCTTCTCTTTCCTGCTTCTGAGGTGGCTCATTTCAAGCCCAGCAGGATGGCAAAACTGAACAATCCTGTTGGTGGGCTACAATTACCATATCTGCACAGTCCCACCCAATCACCTGGGTGGAAGTTACAAGACCATGGCAAGAGAGGCCACACCAAAGTAATCCATCATACCACATAGATTTTCCTTTAGTAAGTTTGTAGGCTCTAGTAAGAATGATGAATACAGCTTGTTGGGCCAAAATAGCTTCTGGAAGGGCTTGACTTTCAAGAACCTCAGTACAAGTTGTGATGGTATACCTGGCCTGATTGTGAGAGCTATTAAGATCAGGTTTCAAATAGAAGCCATCAACAAATAGAATTAAATCAGGATTAGCCAAAGGGTATTTTCTTAAATCTTTTTAGGGAGTTAAAAGCTGTTCAGTTAAACTTAATCAGTCATGAGCTGGGTAATTCTTATTGTCAATTTCTGGAAGAAGGGTGGTGGAATTTAAACAAGCCACAAAATGTAGTCTGATATTAGGTGTCGCCAGGAGGAGCACTTCGTATGAAATGAGTCAACTGGTGGAAGGATGTTGGTCGAAGCAGAGTTAATGATTGCACATACTGCGTGGGGAACATAAACATTTAGAAAATTTCCCAGCACTATATCTTCAGTGCTTTCAACTAGTTTTGCTGTGTCAGCAACAGATCTGAGGCAGGAATGGAACCCCTTAGCTACAGGACCAAGCCATAGGCTATAGTAGCCTATTGGCCTCTGATGTCCATGCTTTGGGGTTAAAACACCTAAAATGTTTCCAGCGGCTTCACAGACCAATAGGGGAAAATCTAGGTGATAGTTAGGAAAACCTAGTGCAGGTGTGTTTGCAGGAGCTTCTTTTAGTTTAATTATAGCTTCCTGATCCTCTGGTGTAATTTGGAAAGGATCTGCTTTGAGACTTTTAAATATTTATAGAAGGGTTGGGCTAACAAGGAAAAATTAGGAATCCAAGTTCTACAGTAAAAGCTGCAAAGCCCCAGAAACCATGCAATTTTTTCTTAGTTTTGGGGATAGGAAAAGCAAAAATAACTTATTTATGCTTAGGATTAATAGAAATGTCTTCTGCAGAAATCAAATGATCTAAATACTTAACAGAAGTCTGAGCCAATTGTAGCTTTTCTCTAGAAACTTTATGCCCTCTGGCAGCTAAATGTCTTAATAGGATTATGCTGTAATCAATGTATGCTTGTTGGAAGTTTGAGTATATGAGTAAATCATCAACATATTGCAGTAATTTAGATTAATTTTTAAATTACAAGGGCTGTAAGTCAGCATTGACAATTTGAGAGAAATAGCTGGGAAATTCGGTGAAAACCTGAGACATTACAGTTTGGGTAAACTGTCGATTTTCCTAGGTGAAGGCAGAGAAATATTGGCTTTCAGGATGGACAGGAATACTGAAAAAGGTGCTATGAAGATCAGTTACAATAAAATGCATAGCATCCATGGCAACATTAGAAAGCAATAAGTGAGGATTTGGGACTACTGGAAATCTAGGTATAATGATGTGGTTAATAGCCCTTACATCCTGTACAAACCCTCCAGCCTCTGTTAGATTTTTTAACACGTAACAAAGGTGTATTACAAGGTCTGGTGCAGGGGACAATTAAACCTTTAGAAAACAAGTCCTTAATAATAGGGGCTTATCCCTCTGTAGCTTCTCATTTAAGGGGGTATTGAGGGAGTCGTGGTAAAAGCTTAGAGTTGTCTACCTGAACTTTAATGTGTTCTGCTAATAAAACTTGCCCCACATTGGTAGATGTGGTGGTCCATAAAGTTACAGGAATTAATGAAAAAAGTCAGGGGGAAATGGGTTAGATGGGGTTAAATTGTCCTTTTGCATGACTAATGCTTGCAAACAGCAAGCAGCTTCCTCCTTCTGAGTGAGGTCTGATTCAGATCCCTTGTTAGAGGTCTTTGGCAGGGGCGGGGGGTGGTGGTGGTCTGGTAGGCTTAATAATATTTCTCCTTTTTCTGAAAATAAATGATGGGCCCATTTAGACAAACGGTCTCAGCCTAACGAATTAACAGGAGTGTCAGGGCTACATAGAAAGAAATGTAAGTATTCCATAGGGTCAAGGGAAATAGTAACAAATTTTGAATGAATCAAAATCTGTTCTCAATCTGTAACCCCTGCAACTTTTGAAGTTTTGCTACTTTGGGGCAGGGGCTTTTGTAAACACATGGAGTTAATTTCAGAGAGTATAACACCAGTGTCAATTAGAAATTTGCTAGGTTCTCCATTAATATACATGGTAGTTTCTCCTTGTGGGTTAAGTGCTACCATAGGAAAAGCCCCAGTTGTGTCCCTTGAGCCTCTTCATTCTACATCTGGTTGAAAGTTCTCTGGCTTAAGCTGTTTCTTTAACTTATAGCAATCCTTTTTCCAAAGCCCGGGTTTCTTGCAATAATTTCAAGTACCAGGTATAGTGCCTCTGGAGGGCTTGGATTTATCTTTCTGGTTAGGAGGTTGAAACTGTTGCAATTGTAAGGCCATTAAATTATTTGCACTGGAGATTTGCTTAGTCTCCAAGGTGTGAGAAATTTCTTGAGCTAAATTGGCCACACCAACAATGGGAGCTACTTTCCAATCTAGTTGATGCCTTTTTACTAGGGCTGAAAGTTCAGGTTTTAGGCCAGCTATGAATACTATATTAAAAGCCCCTGTAGCCCCAGGGGATGATGGATATCCCAGAATGTTCAGCAAACCTTTGAAATAATCTGGTCTGGTAATCATATACACTTTCACCTTTATTTTGTATCTTAGAGAGAGCTTTTGTCCAACATTTTATTGGGGGAGAAGCCTTTCAAATGGCCTCTAGCAATCCTTTACTGACAGCCCAAGAATCTTCTAACAGCTCAGCAGCTGTTTTATTTAGGTCTAGAGTTAAACCGTCTTTGAGATTTCTCCATTCAGCCTGTTCTAACCACAATTGGGCCCCTCGAGGCCTGGTTATCAAGTGGATTAGCTGATACAAATCAGGTATTCTAGGCTGATAAGCCTCAACAAGGATTCTAAATTCCTTGGCAAACTTGTGAGGATCCTCCCACAGTTTTGGGAAAGCTTTAGCAATTTTATGTAATTCTGAATGAGTCCAAGGATTAAAAGTAATGTGGGGAAGATTCTCAGTATCTGCACTGGGACAGATTTTAAAAGGCATGTCTGGAATAGACTTTATGTCCCTAATAGGTTCTTTAGGGAAAAGGGGGAGTTCAGACAAGGTAATAGTAGAGGAATCTTTAGTCGCATCAGAGAAGCGAGGAGGCGAAGAAGGATACAAAAGAGAGGTGGCTAGCAAAGGATCAGATGGTCCTGGAACAGCTTGGGTAGTTGGAACAGAAATCTGGAATTGCAATTCCTTATTTTGTTTAGTTAATTTTGAAACATTATCCTGTAGAGAAGTGATTTTACTCTCAGCAAGTCTTCTAGAAGCTTCGAAAAACCAATTTAAAAAAGTGTCCCACTGTTTTGGTTTTATTCGGGAGCCTTTTCTATTTTACTGTGCCGAAAATTCAATTTAGATAATTCAAAAGAACCAAAAAGTGACCACACATTTTCCAGACCGCCGTTAATGAGAAAATGCCAAGCAGATAGGTACAAACAGGTAGCACAGCCATAGTGTTTGTCTGTATATTGGGCAGGAGTCCTGGAAGGAAATTCCTCATTGCCCATAGATATGGCATTTCCCCATTTTCAAAAAAGGTTTGAGTTTGTTCAAAGTTTCAGACTCTCAGACTCGACAAAAACCCTGATGGGGATTTCCGTGGGGTTTGAACAGTATGCTTTGCTTATACCAAAGTGTGCCTTGTTGCAGGGGCATTGTCTTGCAATTGGCAGGCAGCCTATTGCTTCTGCCCCATCCCCTAAACTGGTCTGTCCTGTCACAGGAATCTTTAACTGTCTTTCATGGCTGGTGACCTCCCTACCAGCATTTTCTAGTCATCTTGTGCCGTTTATTTCTTTGCGGCTTATAGAGACTGAGAGTCTACAAACTTGAAAATTTCTAGGACAGTAAATTACCCAGACCCTCACACTACTGCCACTAACAGAGGCAAAATTTGGCAACAATTCTTGCAAGGTCAGAATGAAAAGATTAGACAAAATGAAACAGACTAGGACAGAACAAAACTAGAATCCTTCAATAATTCTTGAAGAGCTCAATGCAAGAAGGTGGAGCTCACAATTGAGGAGAGCTTACCCCAGTGACTCCTGAAGAGACTGGAGAGGGATGAGCTTCAATGAGCTCATGTTGGCACCAGAACTCTGGGTCCTTATCCTCTCAGGGCTGATGAAGATAAGACACCTTCTACATCCTTGCTTCTGATACCAAGAAATGTCAAAAAGCAAACTGGAACTTTAGTTAAAATTAAAGCAAAAAGTTTATTGAAGGAATGAAGAGACCTAGCTCAGGCAGCACTTCCTGAGGATTCACCAGAGTACTCAGGTGAAAGGAATTTTTCACAGAGTTTAAATACAGAAAATACAGGAACTTCCAAGGAAAAAAATTCTGATTGGTTGACATTTAGAATTTTATGATTTAACAGGCACCAAACAATTGCAAGCTCCCTTAAACATTGTTTTGCTAATCGTGAAGTTTGTCACTTAACTGCTTAATCTATGGATAGTTCTCAGGCCAGCCTGAGTAAATGCTTTTCCTGGGAGCACGTTTTGAGAAGAAGGTGGAGGAGGGCAGTCCACAGGCTTCCTGAGGCATGCTGGCTAGCTGACTTTTGAAGGTCAGCTCAGCATAAGCAGTGAACTACAAAAATGGAGTCCAGCCCGTAGTTTTGGCAGAAGCCTCTCTTTAGGCCAGACACCCAGATTTTTTAAAAAGCTTCAGTACACTACCCTTGTCCTTTCTCTGCACAGTCTGTTCTCAACATGGCAGGCAGAATGACCCTGTTAAAAAGGGTTAGTATAGGCTACTTCTCTGCTCAAAACCCATCAATGTCTTCTTTTCTCTCTCAAGAGTAAAAGCCAAAGTACTTACAATATTTAGAATTGAAATGAAATAAGATAGTTCTGGTAAAAAAAAATATGTATTTTCTAACTGGTATTACACGCAGGAACTGTTTTGCATATTTAGAATTTAGGGCTGTGTTCCAGGGTTGAGATTGTTAGGTAAGTGATGGCTTGATAAGGTGTGACTGTGTATTAATTTGCATTTGATGTATTGCTTTGTAGGAATGCTTGTCATTTCGCTTTTCATGTTCTGCCTCTGCAGCTAGACTGTTCCTCAAGTAACCCTTTACCTCCCTATTATATTGCTCTCTACACAGTGAATGTTGGCTTGGCTGTGCTCACAGCCAAACTTTGGAAAAACAAAACTGAACAGAAGAATCAATGATTTAGCGGCCTATAAGATGCCCATAGCATTGTTTTGCCCATTTGAAAAGCTGTTCAGGCTTTGATTTTCCAGTCAGACTAAAACAGTCAGACCCAAATGTGAGGACCTTTCCCGTTCTTTGGCGCCAAGGCTTACCTCCTAATTTCTGGAAGAAGGAACTGAATTGGTAAGTGGCCATCCTGTGCAAACATGGAAGGATCACTTTTTACCCTTGTGAAAATTGTTGATTATTTTCCTCATCTTAAGCATTGCAAAGAAATCCCCAGCCTCGTTCATATTTTAGATTTTAGGATTGTAAAGCCTATATGCACTATTAACCTAGAGTTTTATTCCAGAAAAAGAAGACTAAATTGTGTGTTACTAAAAGAAATTGAGGTGTGTGTGTGCACACGTGTGTGTGTTTGAGGGTGAGAGAGAGAAGCAGAGAGACAGAAATCTATAGTCAGTAGAAAACACGTGACAATGGAAGTTAAGAATTATGGTTTTTAATTTTGACTTTGATACTAACTTGTGATATCACCTGTAGCATATGTTTGCTCTCTGGGCCTCAACTATAAAATTAAGGGTTTGAACCAAATCAGGTATAACAAATAAGTGTGTGCTCCTCACTTTTATGCCAGAGTAGGTACAACTAATAAATCAACTAATCTTTCCTGTTGAGATTTGTCATCTGAGTTCTTATTAACATAACACTGCAAAAAGTCACTATCAAGAAATTCAAGATGAAATATGAGAAGAAAATAATTTTGCTTTAATGATCCTTAAGGCCTCTGCCTCTATTATTCTTTAAAATTATAGGAATGATAGTTTTCCAGGGTAGTCAGCAAGACTTATTTTTTAAATAATTTATTTTATTATTTTTTGTTGTTGTTTAGAATAGACACAGCAGAACATACACCAGTTTAACAATTTCTACATGTACAATTCAGAGACAATGATTACACTCTTCAAGTTCGGAAACTATTCTCACAATCTTTTTCTGAGTTGTTTCTCTCTCATTAACATAAATTCATTGCCCTTTAATTTTCCTATCTAATCTTTTGAGTTGCTGTTGTCAGTTAGATTCCAAATAAATAGTTCTTTAAAACAACATAATGCTCAAGGCAGATATTCTTTACTAATTAAGCTAAACTATTGTTTGGTTTTAAGAAGACTTCAGGGGATATTTTTGGTTTAAAGTTTAAAGATTATCTCAGGGCAATAGTTTCAGAGATTCATCCAGCCTCGATGACTCCAGAAAGTCAGGATTCCATGAGAATTTTAAATTATGTTCTGCATTTTCCCCCTTTTGATCAAGATTCTTCTATAGAATCTTTGATCAAAATGTTCAATAATTTTTATGAGTTCCCATTTATTTTGTCTTTTGTTATTTGTACTTTTGTTATTATATTAGATAATGCATTGTTATGAGCTTTCCCCTGCATTTTCTGTAAGAATTTTATGGTTTTAGTACTTACATTTAGATCTTTAATCCATTTTCAATTTGTTTTTGTGTATGGTGTGAGGCATGTATCTTGTTTCATTTTTCTGCATGAGAAAATCCAATTTTCCCAACACCATTTATTGAAGAGACTCTTCTTTCCCCATCAAATGGACGTAGTTAGCACCTTGTTAAAAATCAGTTAACAATAAATGTGTGAATTTATTTCTGTACTTTCAATTCTATTCCATTGGTCTATGTGTCCATTGTTATACCAGTATAAGGCTGTTTTGATTACTGTAGCTGTATAGTATGTTTTAAAACCAGGAAGAGTGAGTCCTCCTCCTTTGTTCTTCTCTTTCAACATTGCTTTAGGTATCCAGGGCCTCTTGTCATTCCATATAAAGTTGAGGGTTGCTTTTTCCATTTGTGTAAAGAAGGCTGTTGGAATTTTTATCACGGTGACATTAAATCTGTAGATCACTTTGAGTAGTATTGCTATCTTAACAATATTAAGTATTCCAATCCATGAACACGGGACATCTTTCCATTTATTTTAGTCTTCTTTAATCTCTTTCAGCAATGCTTTACAATTTTCATTTCGTAAGTCTTTCACATCTCTAGTTAAATTTATTCCTAGGTGTTTTATTTTCTTAGATGCTATTGTAAATGGAATCATTTACCTAATTTCCCTTCCAGATTTCTTATTACTGGTGTATAGAAACCCACCTGATTTTTGTTTGTTGATCTTGTACCTTGCAACTTTGTTAAATTCCTCTATTAGCTCTAGAAGATTTCTCATGAATTCTTTGGCATTTTTCTATATATAGGGTCATATCATCTGCAAATAAAGATAATTTTACTTTTTCTTTTCCAGTCTGGATACCTTTTATTTCTTTTTCTTGTCTTACTGCTCTGGGTAGAAATTCTAATACAATATTGAATAGAAGTAGTGAGAGTGGGCACCCTGATCTTGTTTCCAATTTCAAGGGGAAAGCTCTCAATCTTTCTCCATTAAGTTTAATGTTGCCTGTTGGTTTTTCATATATGCCTGAATCACATTGAGGAATGTCCCTTCTATTCCAACCTTTCTTTCATCAAGAAAGGGTGTTGGATTTTATAAAATGCTGCATCTGTAGAGATGGTCATGTGTTTCTTTTCCTTTGTTCTATTATTGTGGTATGTTGCATTGATTGATTTTTCTAATGTTGTACCATTTTTGCCTTCCTGGAATAAATCTCACTTGGTCACAGTATATGACTCTTTTAATATACTGTGGAATTCTATTTGCTAGTATTTTGTTGAGGATTATTGTATCTGTATTCATAAGGGATATTGGTCTGTTTTGTTTTCTTGTGGTGTCTTTGGTTTTTATTTTTTTTGTTATTAAGGATATGTTTGCTTCATAGAATGAATTAAGAAGACTTATTTATTAAAATAAAATGGGCTTTAGAAATGTGTTGCCTACAAAACACAACATATTAATAATTACATAATAATTATAGGAGGAGTCCCTGGGTGGAACAAATGGTTAAGCATTCAACTACTAGCCAAAAGATTGGCACCCAAATGCACCTCGGAAAACAGTCCTGGTGATCTGCTTCCAAAGGTCACGGACAGACTTGAAAAACCTATGAAGTAGTTCTACCCTGCACACATGGGGTCTCCAGGAGTTGGAACAAACTCAACAGCAACCAAAAGCAACAATATATAACTGTATGCTCATAATATTTCCTGTATTAATAATATATTAATAAAATACCATTAATTAGTTAAAGATTCCTGGTAGTTCAGTGGTTAAGCACTGGGCTGCTAACCAAAAGGTTGGTGGTCCGACCCCACCAGTGGCTCTGTAGGAGATAAGACCTGGCAATCTACTCCCGTGAAGATTACAGCCTAGGAAACTGTATGGGGCACTTCTACTCTGGCATATACGAGTCAGAAGTTACTCAGTGGCAGACAACAATTGAGTATTCATTTTATGTCCAATAGATTTTTACACATTAATAAATGTATTTTTACATTTATGTAAATATTCTATACATTTGGTCATCAGAAAAACCTTTTAAAATGTGTGTTATCTTAAATAGGAAACTAAAGTTCAGTAATTTGCTGATGACCATGCTTCTAAATGGAAACACATACTTTTTTTTAAAAAATCATTTCTTACCTGTAAGAGTGGCAACTTGGCAACACACTCCACTGACCAGGAGCTGGTGGGACTGAAAAATGTTACACCCCTATGAAGGAGAATTTGGCAATATCTAACAAAACTACAAAACTGCTTTATGACCCAGAAATTCCACTCCTAGGAATTTACCCATAATATACACCTTCACAGAATCAAAACAACATATGTACAAGTTTATTCATTGTGGCATTATTTGTGATAGCAGAATATTCTAACAACCTAAATGCACAAGTACATAAGACAACTGAATAAGTAATGGAGTGATATATAGCTATAAAAAGAATAAGAAATCTCTCTACGAGTTAATATGGAGTCATTTCCAGACTATATTATTAAATTAAAAAATTAAGAGATGAAAGAATTTATGCAGTATGCTACCTTTTGTTCAACGAAGAAGGTGAATTAAGGACATACATGAATATAAATGAGTGGTGGGAACAAGGTAGAGTTGATTGGAAGTGAGACTTCTCTGAATATACTTTTTTATATAGTTTCAACTTATAAAACGTATTAACATTTTATGGATTCAAAAAATAAAACTTCATTACAAAGTCTGAAAAAGCAAGCCCTGAAATGGACTACAAACAGAAGCAAATGGTTTTTTACAGTATATGAAATTAATTACATATCTGCACAGAATAGAATTAATTCAAGTAAGGTTTAAGCATGATACGTTTGAGTGCATACCTTCATAGGATATATAAGGACAAAAAACTACAAATAAGTTTATACTTTTACTTACTAAGTTTGTTATTACCGATGGTGTTGGTGGTATAATTATGAAACTATTTTATGTGTATTCTAGGATAGAACTAATGAGTAAACATTTTGATCTTGTTGGGAATCTCAGTTTATTTTCAGGGAGGGAGGAGATAAAAAGAAGGGGATGATAAGGGTTGTACATATTATAACAGACTCATGATTCTAAAATATATATAATATAAATATAACTTTACATATGTATCTGTATCTATCAATAACTACTTTCAGTGAAAAGGTCTAGGAGAAAGAACACCCCAATAAATTGTATCCAAATCTTGGTTTCTAAAAATTATTTACCATTAAAAGGAACTAGGACTCCTTAGAGAAATGGAAGCTCCGAGGCAAGGAAAGTACAAGTACAAGGTGATCTTGGAACATCTTGGGACAGAAAGCAACAAAGTGCGCAAAGATTAATGGGGCCATGTCAAAAGGCTAGCATGAAATGCTGCTCGCTGACCAAATTCAGGACAATTTTAACATCGAAAAGAAGAATGATGGTAATGGATTATAATACACTGAATTTAGGGGGAAAAAGGATCACGAATTTATGGTGATACGAGGAGAGAGAGGGGAGGGAGACAAAGAAAGCTCTTCTTTACAGAAGAATGACAGGCAGTGATGTCACTAGCATGGTGCAGGGGTTTTGGACCACACTGGGTGACACTGTCAGAGGGGGTGACACAAAAATGATTGTCTATGAAATTTTTCTGCAGTGTTTCAGCAGAAATTTATTATTTTTTATAAAAATATTCCTGTAGTTAGTTATAACAACAAAAACATTTTTTGTAAGTCCTGCTTACATGTATCAATATTTCTACAAGGCTAAAATTCTATGCTAATTTACTTTTTTGAACCTTCTAATGTGCTCTGGTCAGAGTTGTAATTATTACCCAATTACAATGATGTTTTGAATTACATGGTTGCGTCTACATGCGCTGTTGTTTTCGTTGCCACCTGTGTTTTTTTGTGGCTGATTTTGTCAGATTTTCTGTTGTTTTAGCTACACCATTGTGGTATTAGTATTTGGGAATCTATATCAATAAGTTTTTTGAGAATGAAGTAGTAATAAAGGAAAAGAAGGAGTGATATATGGGAATTACGATTTACGAGTAACATTAATACAAAAAACATTACTAAGGATTCTGTATGGTCCTGTATGGGAGGAGGTCCATGGGGTGGGGGAATGAAACCAAGAGTTACTGCACTAGGTGACACCAACCCTAGTGATGCCACTGATGATAGATAATAAAATGTCAAAGGAATAAGATTAGAAAATAACCATTTTGTAACACACAATATAATAACTGATTCAGGCATAAATTATTAATGAATGGTTAAACCAAATAGTGCAGAATTATTCAGGCACAGAATGTTTACATGATCTCAAGCTACCAGCTGCCATTGAATCGATTCCAACTCATGATAACCCCGCGTGTATGAGAGTAGAACTGTGCTCCATAGGGTTTTCAGTGGCTGATTTTTTCAGAAGTAGATCGCTAGGCCTTTCTTCCAAGGCACTTCTAGCTAGACTCGAACCATCAACTTTTTGCTGATTGTCTTAGGCTGGGTTCTGTAGAGAGGCAAAACCAGTAAAGTGTATAAATAAATATATATATATATATATATATATGTGTGTGTGTGTGTGTGTGTGTGTGTGTGTGTGTGTGTGTGTATATATGTATATATATATATATATATATATATGTATATATAGAGATTTATATCAAGGAATCAGCTCACGGGATTGTAGAGGTTAGAACTCCCAAGTCCATGGATCAGAGTAGAGGTTTCTCCTGATTCATGTAGCCACAGGGGCTGGCGAACCCAAGACCAGCGGGTCAGAGAGCAGGGCTCTTGCTCGCAGGCTGTGAAGGTTGACAAATCGCAAGATTGGCAGGCAAGACCACAACGCTTCTCCTGATTCATGTAGCTGCAGGGGCTGGTGAACCAGAGATAGGCAGTCCTGAGAGCAGGAATCTTGCTCACAGGCTGTGAAGATCAACGAATCCCAAGATTGGCAGGTAAGCTGCTAGTGCAAGTCCCAAGAACCGGAGGTCAGTCAAACAAGAGGCACCTGCAAGATCCAGAACAAGCCAAAAACCTTGGCAAGGTGAGCAGGCAGGAAGTAGGTGGCAGAGAGTGGAGAGATGAAGGCTGAGAGGGTGGTGAGCTGCCACAGGCCCCATCCCTGCCAATGCCATTCAGCAGATTGCATCATGGGAGTGATCGCATATCAGATTTCAACAGGAAAGTGATCATAACATTATACAACTGCCAAAATACTGAGAGTCATGGCCCAGCCAAGCTGACACACAATAGTAACCATCACAGGGATGAACTTGAACCTCCAACCTTTCAGTTAGCAGCTGAGTGTGTTAATTGTTTGCACCACCCAGGGATTCCAATCTCAAACTGTTGTTGTTGTTGTTGTTAGGTGCCGGGAAGTTGGTTCCTACTCCTAGCGGCCTTATACTATCACTCCACAAATAACTTACTAATTACAAAAGGGAAAATGTACTTTTATGATGAAAAGTGCCAGTGGTGGGATAGCCTGACATCATGGCATTCTATGCCTCCAGACATGATACAAGGGAAAATATGCTATATCACCTCAGTGGTATTCATGTTGGAAAATGTCTATTAAGAAAGAATCGGAAAAATCCAGAATGTGGTACAATCTTGCAGGACAATCGACCTGTATTCTTCAAAAAACACACTGTTGTGAAAAAAAAAAAAAAGAGGAAGGTGGAGAACTGTTCTGGATTGGGGTAGTACAACAAGACAAAGAGTCAAATACAATTTCTGAACTTCCATTGATACTGGTTTTTAGGGGAAGGGGAAGATATAATGATCATTTTTTTTTTAGATTATTAGGGAAATTTGACTAAGGCCTGTATGATGAATGATGTCATAAAACTGATGTTGATTTTTCTTAAGTGCAATGGTAGTGTTGCAGTTGGTTAGTAGAATGTCTCTCTTCTCGGGAGACGCATATCCAAGTATCTAGAGATGCAATGTCATACATAACGTCTTTGGTCTACGATCAGAAGATTTGGCAAAGGAGAAGTGTGTATATGTGTGTGTGTGTGAAGATGTTGACAGTGAATCTAGATGAGGAGTATAGTAGTGTTTTTGTTCCATTCTTTTATGTGGCTTTGAAATTATTTTTATATATATATATATATATATATATATATATATATATATATATATATATACTATATATATTATAAAAATCATAGATATATGATATATACATAACAAAATTCATACTGCTAGTAAGTATACCATGGACTGTCAGAAGAATGAAATAATCTTGGAAGAAGTACAGCCAGAACGCTCCTTAGAAGCAAGGATGGCAAGACTTCGTCTCAAGTACTTTGGATGTGTTAGCAGGAGGGACCAGTCCCTAGAAAAGGACATCATTCTTGGTAAAGTAGAGGGTCAGCAAAAAAGAAGAAGACCCTCAACGAGATGGATTGACACAGTGGCTACAATAATGGGCTCAGACATAGCAACGATTGTGAGGATGGTGCAGGACCGGGCAGTGTTTCACTCTGTTGTACGTAGGGTTGCTGTGAGTCGGAAGCAACTTGACGGCACCTAACAACAGTAAGTAGTAGAACCTAGGTTTGAATTCAGATCTTACTGTAGTGAAACCCCATGCTCTTTCCTTTAAATCTCATGATGTCTATTTGCAGAACTAGTTCATATACAAACAAGACACTTTCTTTTTTTCTAATTAGTGATTATTGAAATTTCTAAATAAGAACCCTGGGAAACATAAGCCTTTAGAATTCCGTGGTTTAGGACATTAACATTTTGTGCCACTTGAGGGCACATTCCCAAATTTTGTATTCATTCATTACTTTAAAAAGGAGCACTCATTGCTCTCTGGGGCCCTGTCATTGGAGGACGTGCTGAAAATGCTTCTGTTGCAATCCTGCCTTTCTTACTAATGCCTCTAGAAAGCATCCATTTATCTTCTACCTAAATACTTACAGATTTGTCTATTTACTAGTTGATGGACAGGAATCAAATAAATTTAATTATACCCATATCCACAGCCAAGGAATTATATCCTTACATAGGATTGCTAAAAACCATACACCTCAGATCCAATGTATAAATGGAATTTATAGCTGAAATTGGCATGAGATAAATTTGGCACTCAAAAGTATTCAACCTTGTAGATAACTATGGCTTCAGAGAGACACAATCCCAAAATTAAAAACCCGGGATCTGCCTTAAGGTCCCCAGATACAATACAGGATACCCAGGTAAATGTGAATTTCTGATAAAAACGGATAATTTTTTTAGTGAAAGTATGTCCAAATATTGCATGGGACATACTTATACTAAAAATTTACTCTTTGCTTATCTGAAATACAAATTTAATTAGATGGCCACTCTATATTTTTATTTGTTAAATCTGGAAACTCTAATCAACTCACCAACCACTAATGTCCTGTTAGGGGCTAGGGTTAAGGAAGAGGGTGGAGGAAGTTATAAGTGGTTAGTAAGAGGAATGGATCACGAAATCCTAAAAATATTAATTTGGAAGATTATCATTCTATTTATTGATTTATCTTTATAGAGAAAAAGCCTAAGAAATACTAGAAACGTCCAAAAAGAAGTAACAACTATACCATCATCCAACCCTAGCACCACAAAATAAAGAGATTAATAACTCAGGATTCTAATGGTTTATTTTCAAAATACAAACCCAAAAAATACCCATTGCCCTTGAGTCAATTCCAACCCATAGCAACCCTACAGGACAGAGTAGAACTGCCTATAGGGTTCCCAAGGCTGTAATATTTATGGAACAGACTGCCATATCTTTCTCCTGCAGAGCGGCTGATGGGTTCAAACCGCTAACCGTTCAGTTAGCAGCCAAGCGCTTAACCACTGCACCACCAGGGCTCCTCTTTCAAAATATAGATAGATAATATATGTGAATTGTTTAAAAATATAGATATCCTTTTGTATACAAATATGTAAAGTTCTTTTCATCCCTCAATAAATGTGTAACTTGCCATTTTACTTATTTAAAAATATTTTTTATTAATGTTCCAAATTTTGGTGGGAAGGCATCCAGTGTTTTACAGTTAATTGCATTTACTTTTGCTTTATGTTGCATTTTCTAACATATTAAGAAAGCTCCCTCCATTTCCAATCACCATGATTTTTTATCCATTTGTACGTTAATTTTATCCATTTGTACGTTAATTTTATCCATTTGTACGTTAATTTTATCCATTTGTACGTTCATGGCCTTTGAATTTTATCACATTCCTTTTCAGCATTTATTTTATGAAGATACGTCTTTCCCTTTTACTTATGTAATGAATGTAATTAATACATTTCCTAGTGTAGAACCAACTCTACATACCTTGGTCCACATTCTAGCTTTGCCACCAACTAGTTGTCACTAACTCACAGTGTGACTTTAAGCAATTCACTAAGTCTCTGTGTGTGTTTCCTCTTATAAAATGATGATAGTAAGGTCATTTTGAAGATTAGATGAGTTAATATATGTTAACTGCTTTCTCTGTTAGTTGGCACATAGTAAGCACTTATGTATGTGTTAGATAGTCTCTATTCATACTGAGGATGAGCTACAATTGTGTGTGTGTGTGTGTGAGTGTGTGTGCGTGCGCTACCTTTGTGAATTTTGTGGTAAGGTTATGTCAGCTTCCTAAAATGAACCCAGATGCATGTTATTAATATCAAGGCTCTGAAACATTTTAAATAACATAGGAACTACCAACAAAGCCATCTGAACCCAGGGCCTTTACAGGCTTTATGTGCTTGACTAAATTTTCAAATTCTTCTGTGGTTATTAGTCTACTCAGATTTTCTACCTCTTTCTGAGAAATCTATATTTTCATATTTGTTGGTGTAAGGCTTCTCCCTCGCATACAATAGGCCATATACTGTAATGATTAAGAGCATGGACTCTGGAGCCAGGCTGCTCGGTTCTAGCCTTCTCACTTACAGGGAGGTATCCTGGCTAATTATTTAACCTGTCCCTGCTTCATTTCTATATCTGTCAAACTGGGCTAATAAAATACTTACTTCAGAGGGTTGTTGTGAGATTTACATGAATTAATCTATGTAAAACACTTAGAACAATGCCTGGTATATGGTAAGTGATATATGTGTTTGTTATTATTATTTGCCTATGATTTAAAAAATTTCCTTTGTATCTGTGACTATATCCCTTTTTAATATCTAATGTGGTATATTTTTCTTCCCTTTATTGGGAAACAGCACATGTTTGTCTGTTTTATTGGTTTTTTTTTCCAAAGAACCAGCTTTTATATTTAATCTATTGGTTCTTTTTAGAATTTATTTCTGAACTTATCTTGAGTAAAGCTTTTCTTTTGGTTTATCTTTTCTTCTTTTTTTAACTTTTTATGTTCAATAATTAATTCACTTTATTTTTTTCTTGTTCATATTTAATAATAACATTATTTAAACACTAATATATTTTCTTCAAGTTCTGCTTTCTCTCAATACCATAGAATTCAATATATTATAATCTCATTGTTACTATTTTAAAATTTCTTCATCAGTTTTTTTCCTATACAGGTCCTCATCTTACCTGATGGAGCAAAGTTTGACTGGTTTAATCACTCCTGTCTATCCTGAAACTTTTCTCCACTGGCTTCTAAGATATCGTTTCTTTTGATTTTCCTACTGATTGGCACTTTTACACTAACTAATGTTCATCTTCCTGTCCCTTAATAGTAGGAGTCATTTTTGGGCCTAGATCTCTAGGTAATTTATTTATTTTTCTTATATAACTATCTTTCAAACTCACTGTATTAGTTCTTCCTTCTTGGATATTATCTGAAACACATCCCGTGTCTTTTCATGTGGAACAGACCATCAACTACTCATATGAAGCTGAAGAAAATTAAAACAAGACCATGAGAGCCAAAATATGACCTTCAGTACATCCCACGTGAATTTAGAGACCATATCAAGAACAGATTTGACACACTGAACACTAATGACTGAAGACCGGACTAGTTATGGAATGACATCAAGGACATCCTGCATGAAGAAAGCAAAAGGTCACTAAAAACATGGGGAAAAAAAGAAAAGATCAAAATGGATGTCAGAAGAGACTCTGAAAACTGCTTCTGAGCATAGAGCAGCTAAAGTGAACGGAAGACATGATGAAGTAAAAGAGCTGGATAGAAGATTTCAAAGGGTGGCTTGAGAAGATAAAGTAAAGTACTATAATGAAATGTGCAAAGACCTGGAGCTAGGAAACCAAAAGGGAAGAACATGCTTGGCATTTCTTAAGCTGAAAGACATCGGAAAAAAAAATTCAAGCCTTAACTTGCAATATTGAAGGGTTCTATAGGCAAAATATTGAATCACACAAGAAGCATCAAAAGAAGATGGAAGGAGTACACAGAGTCACTGTACCAAAAAGAATTAGTCCACATTCAACCATTTCAGGAGGTATTTTATGATCAAAAACCAATGGTACTGAAGGAAGAAGTTCAGGCTGCACTGAAGCCATTGGTGAAAAACAAGTCTCCAGGAATTGGTGGAATATTAGCTGAGATGTTTCAACAAAGGGATGCAGCACTGGAAGTGCTCACTCATCTATGCCAAGAAATTTGGAAGACAGCTACCTGGCCAACCGACTGGAAGATACGTCCATTCCAAAGAAAGGTGATCCTATAGAATGCAGAAATTATCGAACAATATCATTAATATCCCATGCAAGTAAAATTTTGCTAAAGATCATTCAAAAGAGGCTGCAGTACTACATCGACAGGGAACTGTCAGAAATTCAAGCTGAAATCAGAAGAGGACATGGAAAGACGGATACCATTGTTGATGTCAGATAGATCTTGGCTGAAAGCAGAGAATACCAGGAAGATGTTTACCTGTGTTTCCCTGACTCTGCAAAGGCGTTCGACTGAGTGGATCATAACAAATTATGGATAACATTGTGAATGGGAATTCCAGAACACTTAATTGTGTTCATGAGGAATACAATACATATATACAGTACATAGACCAAGAAGCCATCGTTCGAACAGAACAAGGGTATACTGCATGGTTTAAAATCAGTAAAGGTGTGCGTCAGGGTTGTATCCTTTCATCATACTTATTCAATCTGTATGCTGAGCAAATAATCTGAGAAGCTAGACTACATGAAGAACAGGGGATCAGGGTTGGAGGAAGACTCATTAACAACCTGTGATATACAGATAACACAGCCTTACTTGCTGAAAGCAAAGAGGACTTTGAAGCACTTACTGATAAAGATCAATGACTACAGCCTTCAGTATGGATTACACCTCAACATAAAGAAAACAAAAATCCTCACAACTGGATCAATAAACAACATCATGATAAATGGAGAAAAGATTGAAGTTGTTAATGATTTCATTTTACTTGGATCCACGATCAACACCCATGGGAGCAGCAGTCAAGAAATCAAACGATGTATTGCATTGGACAAATCTGCTGCAAAAGACTTCTTTAAAGTGTTAAAAAGTGAAGATGTCACTTTGAGGACTAAGGTGCGTCTGACCCAAGCCATGGTATTTTCAATTGCCTCATATGCATGTGAAAGCTGGACAATGAATAAGGAAGACCAAAGAAGAATTGATGCCTTTGAAATGTGGTGTTGGTGAAGAATACTGAATATACTGTGGACTGCTAGAAGCATGAACAGATCTGTCTTGGAAGAAGTATGGCCAGAATGCTCCTTAGAAAGTAAGATGGTGAGAGTTCACATCACGTACTTTGGACGTGTTATCAGAAGGGACCAGTTCCTGGAGAAGAACATCATGCTTGGTATGCTGGAGGATCAGCACAAGAGAAGACGACCCTCAGCGAAATGGATTGACAAGATGGCTGCAACAATGGGCTCAGGATAGCAAGGATTGTGAGGATGGCACAGGACCGAGCAGTGTTTGTCTGGTTGTTGTACATAGGGTGGCTATGAGTCGGAACGGACCTAACAACAACATTGAAGTATTAATGAAAAGTCTCATTCTTTGGTATTTAAAATTCCAAGGTGATTAAATAAAAATGTCACTGTCTTTTAATTTATTGCTTCTCTTCTTTTTTTTTTTGCAGCTCTAATACTGCCCCTTGATTACCCTCAATCTGTCATTCTGTTTTGCCTATCTCAGTAAATAGTGTCACTGTCCAACCAGTTCTTTAGGTCAAAATTTAAGAGTCTTTTTCAATTCTCTTTCCTCTCTCCCAGTCAATCCAATCCATATAACCTCTGCCTTCCAAGTACATCCTAAACCAGGCCTTTTTTCATTACCTCCACTATCGGCACAATAGTCCAAACCATCAACTCCAGCCCAGACTACTACAATAGTATACTAACCGGTCTCCCTGTTTCTCTGACTGCGTTCATTCCCAAGACAATTTCTATACAGACTGATATTTTTAAAAGTACAAATCATATCACATTACTCCTTCCACCTCAAAATTCATCAATAGCTTCCTTTTACATTTAGAATAAAACCCAAGCTCGTGTAAGACACTGTGACCTGGCCTTTGCCTCCTTTCCAGCTATTCTCCCCTGGCTCACTCACTCACTGGTCTAACTTGCTCCCCACTCAGATGTTCACACTACCTGCTCCCTTCTCATGGAGTCGCCGAGTAGTGCAAACAGTTAACACACTTGGCTGCTAACCAAAAGGTTTGAGGTTCAAGTCCACCCAGGGGCACTTTGGAAGAAAGGCCTTGGTGATCTACTTCCAAAACAACTCAGCCTTTGAAAACCCCTATGAAATTTAGAAACTGTTGAATTGGTGTATGTTTTGCTCTGTATACACAGCAAATAAATAAATAAAATTAAAAAAAAAAAAACCAATATGGGGCACAGTTCTACTCTGATGCACAGGGGGTCGCCATGATTGGGAATCGACTTGGCAGCAACTGGTTTTTTCTCTTGCAATGCGCTTCCCCATGTATTCACAGGGCTTGCTCCTACGCATTGTGGGAGATGTTAACTCCTAAGAGACACCTTCCCTTACTAACCATCGCTACCCACTCTTACTCTACTGCACCACCAGGGCTCCACTATGTGCTTGGCACATAGTAATTACCCAAGTATTTGGGTAATCTTTTGTGATTTTAGCTTAGATTTTTTTCTCTCAGCCAAAAGTTATTTAGAAAAATGCACTATTGCTAAACTTCCAGTCTTGTGTGCTCATTAATTTTTTATTATACATTTCCAGTTTTATTGAGTTGTAATAAGAGAATATGGCCTGTTTAATTTGAGAATTTATGGAGATTTTCTTGTGATTATGGCAAATGCTTTATGGGCATTTGAGTAGAATGTGTATTCTCTGTAGAGTTTAAATATATTAATTAAATCAAGATTCTTAATGGCATTAATAGCTCTGCATTTTCAAAACTTTTGGTTTGCTTGATTCATCAAATTCTGAAATAAATATGTTAAAGTGTCCCGTTGTAATTGTGGTTCATGTCAAAAAAGTGTTATGCTTTGTATGTTTCATTACTATGTTAGTTGAATAAAAGCTAATCACTATTACGATTTCCTTTTAGGTTTTATATCTTTGTCCCATTTAGTGCATTTTTCTTTTTCTAATTTTAATATTTTCAACCTGCTATCCTTTTTGTTTTCAATTACCTGACCTCCTTTGTCAATTGATTTGTCTTCAATTTGGGGAGGTCATTTAGTTATAAGTGTATCTCTTGCAAACAGTATATATCAGAATTTATCTTTTTACTCAGTGTGATAATCTTTGCTAATGGACAAATTAGCCATTTTACAGTTATTATGTAGTTAATAAGTTTGACCTGACTTTTATCATTTTACTTTATGCCTTTTTTTGGTATTCTCTTTCCTCCCTCTTCTTTTCTGAGTTCACTGTAATGATTCAATTTTCCTTGGATCTTTTTTTCTTCTATTAATTTAGACATTCTGCATCCTATTATTTGCATCCTAGTAGTGATTAATTGTGATCATCACTTCATCAAGAGAAATTGTCAAATACGGCAATTACCTCAGTTGAAAATGAGAGAAACACAGAAGCAGATTCTGAAGATATTATTGATGATTTTACTTCTATGAAAGCTAGAAAAGTAAAATTATATTAAATTCTGATTTTGATATAAATAGAATATTTAAATTTAAAATAATGTGAGTTTTAATGCATCTACTTTTCAAATTTTCAATTTTTTTCAGGTGCTTTAATGTTCCAGGAAAGAAATAACCATTAAAAAAATAATAATAATAACAGCATGTATGCAGGGGCACATAGTTCTCCTTTTGCCTCAGGCTCCAATACGATTTAGCACAACACTGGTCTTTCTAAAAAAAGTTACTATTTTTAAAATCATCACGGATTTTTAAATTAACATTGATTTTTCAAAGTGTTGCATTGAAATATTATATATCTTGATTACTACGCTTTTTGGTGCACCCTTAAATTCTCCACCTAACCCCAGCCCAGTTTCAGAAGCAAGTGTGATGTTTATTCGTGGATTCTGGCAGCTAACATTTATCAAGTTAAGGATATTTCCTAGTTTTATAAGAGTTTATTTCATAAATGAGTATTGAAGAAATTAAAAGCTTTTTTGGCTTCTCTTGAGAAATTTATATGAATTCCTCCTTTAATCTCTTCTGAGTTACATTTGTTCATAGCTTGTGTAATGCTGAATCTTTTTGTGTTCCTGAGAAAAACTCTACTTGTCCTATTTTTAATACTTTATATGATTGAATTTACTGATATTTTCCCATCTATAGTCATATATGATGTTTACTTATTGTTTTCTTTGAGGGCTGTTTTTATCAGTGTTATGCCCTGTAAAATGAATGGTGTGGCTCCCTACATATACATGTTTTAAAATAGCTGTATAAGAAATGAACTCTCTGTTCCTTAAAGGTTTGGTAGAACTGACCTATAAAATTGCATGGGCCTGATGCCATTGCAGGGTGGGGGGAGGGATATTATCATTTTTCATTTCTTTTATTCAAGTTTTCTATATCTCCTTGAGTCAATTTTAGAAATGGATATCCTCCTAGAAAATTGTCACTTTTAATTTGTGTTTTCGATTATTAGTATAGAGGTAAATGTATTATTCTCTTAAAATTTAAAACTTTCCATCTATCTGTAATGTTGTTTCTCTCTTTTAGTTTAGTTTATTTCAATTTATTTGTTAATCTAAGCTTTTTGTTTTGTTTCATTAATTTCTTCTTCTTCTTCTTTTTTTTTTTTGTATTTATTTGTCCCTGAGTTGAAAGCTTAGTTTATTTTTAATCTTTCTTTTGATATTTAGAGTTTTTGGTTGTGTTCTGAATCATTTGAAATTTTAATTTTGATTTTCTCCTTTAGCTAATACTATTTAAGTTATTATGACTTTTTTTTTTTTGATTTACAGATGTAGATTTTCTAGTCATATTTTTGTTACTGACTTCTAATTGCATTGCAGTATGGCCAGTAAACATGACCTATGTAATATAAACTGTTTGGGATTTGTTGATATTTTTTTGTAAATAGATATATGGTCAATTGGGAGAATGCTCCAAGTGTGTTTAAAAAGAATGTGTATGCTTTATTTGCTGGGTAAAACATTTTCTCCATACATATTTACTGGAGAAAGCTTATTAATCGAGTCATCCAAATTCTCTATATTCTTATTTATATTTTATCTACTTCATCTGCTCTTTTTGAGAGGTTGGTTAAACTTTCATAGTAGAATTGTGGATTTGTTTATTATTCTTTGTAGATTTGTCCGTTTTTCATAACAAATTTTGAAGCTATGCTGTTAGAGGGGCATAAGAATTCACGGCTATTATATCTTATTGGTTGATTATTCCTTTTAACAATATGAACTATCTTTTTTTGCCCTTCTATGGCTTTTCACATTGCATTCTACTATGTCTGATATGAATATTCTACAACTGCTTTCTTTTAGTTAGTATATGCCTCTGTCGTGGAATATTGGAATTTTGGATTGCATTTTAAAGTTATGGTATTAAAGTGCAGAATGATGTGTATATTACTGTCTTAGTTATCCAGTGCTGTTATAACAAAAATACCACAAGTGGATGGCTTTAACAAACAGAAATTTATTCTCTCACTGTCTAGGAGGCTAGAAGCCTGAATTCAGGATGCTAGCTCCAGGGGAAGGTTTTCTCTCTCTTGTCAGCTCTGGGGGAAGGTCCTTGTCATTAATCTTCCCTTGGTCTAGGAGCTTCTCAGTACAGGAATCCAGGTCCAAAGGACATGTCCCACTCCTGCTTCTTCTTGCTTGGTGGTAATGAGGTCCCTCCCCTCTCTGCTCAATTCTCTCTTTTATATCTCAAAAGAGATTGACTCAAGATACAATCTAATTCTGTAGATTGAGTCCTGCCTCATTAACATAACTACATCTAATCCTGCCTTATTAACATCATGGAAGTTAGGATTTATAACACACAGGATAATCGCATCAGATCACAAAATGTGGACAATCATGCAATACTGAGAATCATGGCCTCCTCAAGTCGACACACATTTTGGGGTGACACAATTAAATCCGTAACAGTTATCTTTCATGTTCAAAAGTGAAAAATAAGAAAGTTTATTAGAATTTGGTTGTGTCTGCATAAAGAAATACTAAAAGGATCAGAGGAAACTAAGGATGTACTGACTACACATTTTTAAAACGCTGAATGGCTGAAAGTTAAAAATCAATATGTGACTAAGCTCAAGGCTGAAGTTCAATGTCACGTCTACAAAATGACCTTTTGGGATACAAGAATAAATGTAAAAATGCATTTACATTTTTTGTTATAATGATAGTCTATTAGTCACATTTTAAAAGTTCAATATTATACTCCAGAGACAATTACTCTTTTTTCAGCACTGTCAGCTGCTACAGGAAATTATATTAGACATTTTCTAAAACCGAATAATTTTATGCTTCTAACTGTAGTGGAGAAACAAGAGACATTTCTGGCCAGATTTGCCAGTATAAGGTTCTTCTGATGGTGCTATTGCCATTGTAATATCGACTTTGCTTTTAGCTCTAATAGAAACTGAAACAAATGTTTATCTTCTCCTCAACCCCTGGACTTCAAAATTTGGTCAGTGGTGACAGTGCATTCTTAATAAAGGAGATGAACTCAGGACTTCAGAGTCAAAGCTCAAGTGCCACATAAACGACCTCAAAGTTGCCACTTGTGCCCTGAAAGAAAAGCTTATTCCTTATAGCAGCAGAGCTGATATTCCTGAAAACCAAACCTGGAGTCTTATCGTAAGAGTGGCTGCAGTAGAACACCAAAGGAATTCCCAACTTCAAATAGTGTCTGAAGTTAAAGTAAGGGCATTGATTGAGAAGAAATTGGATCCTGAAACTTGAGATGGGGACATATGGGCAGATAATCAGGAAGCTGGGGACACTGAGCCCCTAAATTCCATTGAATCACTCCTGCCAACCGACCAAGCCATATCACTCGCATCTAAAGAGATTACTCCTTCTTTGTCTGCTAAGCCACCCTCTCCAGTAAAACCATCAGCTCCTCCACCCCCATCTGATGAGATTAACCCAGCTGTGTCTGAAGAGCCTTTGTCTGAGTCATCCCCTGAGGAGGCATCTGAGTCATCGCCAGGGGCATCACTTGAGGCAGATGCTTTACAGGACATTGCTGAATGTTCTCAAACCACATCCCCACCACTCATTTTTGCTTCCAGACCTGTAACTAGACTTAAATCCTAGTGAGCCGCAAAAGGGGAAGCACAAAGTGTGATGCAGGAGGAGGTGTGTAAGGTATGTTACACTCCAAAAGAATGGCTTGACTTTTCTAATACATATAAACAGAAATCTGGAGAATATGTGTAGGAATGGCTATTAAGGGTATGGGATAATGGTGCAAGCAACCTAAAGTTGGATCAGTCTGAATTTATTGATATGGGCCCACTAAGCAAAATTCTTCATTCAGTGCTTCAGCTTGAGAAGTTAGGGAAAGGATCTAATAGTTTATTTGGTTGGGTTGCTGAAGCATGGATTACCTGGTGGCCTACATTAAATCAAGTTGAAGTACCAGACCTGCTTTGGTGTACTGTAGAAGAAAGTAACCAAAGGCTTAGGGAAATTGGCATGCTAGAGTGAATTTATCAGATTATATACACTGATCCACACATGGAGTGACCAGAGGACACATCTTTTACCACAACTGTGAGGAACAAGTTTGTGAAGGGAGTCCCAGCATCCTTGAAGACTGCTGTGATTGCTATTTTATGTAGGTAAGATATAACAGTGGGAGTTGCCCTAACTGAATGAAGACAGCTAACTACAATGGGGCTGAAGGACCCTGTGGTGGTAGAGGCCAAATGGCAGCATTCGATCAACAAAGACAAGGTGGGTGTGGTTACAGTAATGGTCAGGAGAGTCAGAATAGTCTGAATAGTAATCAGAATAGTCTGACTTTTATGGACTTATGGTGTTGATTACTTAGTCATGGTGTCCCCAGGAGTGAAATAGATGGGAAATCTACTAAATATTTACTTGATTTATACAAACGGATGAATTCTAGGTCAAGTGAACAGCAGTCTAACTCAAATTGCCAGAATAGAGAGTCATGGCCCCTCAATCAAGTCCCGGACTTGAGCAGGTTTACAGACCCACAACCCCTTGAATGAAGGGGAGGTTGGGTCCCCTTGAGGAAGGACTCCACTATACTGCCAAAAATTTATACTCTTAATCTTTTTCTCAGCCTTCCTCAAAGCGATCTACACCCTTTTATGAGAGTGGCTGTTCACTGGGGAAGAGGAAATAATTAGACTTTTCAGGGATTACTGGATACTGGCTCTGGACTGACACTAATTTCTGGAGACCCCAAATGTCACTGTGGCCCGCCAGTCAAAGTAGGAGCATATGGAGGTCAGGTTATTAATGGAGTCTTAGCTCAGATTTGTCTCACATTGGGTACAGTGTGTCCCTGAACCCATCCTGCAGTGATTTCCCGAGTTCCAGAATGTGTTATTGGAGTAGATATACTCAGAAGCTGGCAGAACTCCTACAGTGGATCCCTGACAAGTGGAGTAAGGGTTATTATGGTAGGAAAAGCCAAGTGGAAGCCATTGGAACTGCATCTACCTAGGAAAATAGTAAACCAAAAGCAATACTGCATTCCTGGAGGGATTGCAGAGATTACTGCCACCATCAAAGAACTGAAAGATGCAAGGGTGGTGATTCCCATCACATACCCATTCAACTCCCTATTTGACCTGTGCAAAAAACAGATGGATCTTGGAGAATGACACTGGATTATCAAAAACTTAACCAGGTGGTGGCTACAGTTGCAATAGCTGTTCAAGATGTGGTTTCATTGCTTGAGCAAATTAATATGTCTCCTGGTAGCTAGTACGCATCTATAGGTCTCCCTAATTCCTTTTTCTCCATACTTGTTTCAAAGGACCACCAGAAGTAGTTTGCTTCTAGCTGGAAAGCCAGCAATAAACCTTCACTGTCCTAGCTCACTGGTATATCAACTCTCCAGCCCTATGTTATAATTTAGTCCACAGAGGTCTTGATTGCCTTTCCTTTCCACAAGACGTCACACTGGTCCATTACATCAATGACATTATGCTGATCAGACCTAGTAAGGAAGAAGTGTCAATGACTCTGAACTTATTGGTAAAACATTTGCATGCTAGAGGGTGGGAAATCAATCTGCAAATATTCAGGCACCTTCCACCTCAGTGGAATTTCTAGGAGTCCAGTAGTGCAGGGCATGCTGAGATATTCCTTCTAAAGTAGAAAATAAGTTATTGCATCTGGCCCTTCCGACAACCAAAAAGGAGGCACAATGCCTGGTGGTCCACTTTGGATCTTAGAGGTAACATAGCCTTCATTTTGCTGTGCTACTCTGGCCTATTTATCAAGTGACTCTGAAAGCTGCTAGTTTTAATTGGGGCCCAGAACAAGAAAAGACTCTGCGACAGGTTCAGGCTGCTGTGCAAGCGGCTCTGTTCCTTGGGCCATATGGTCCAGCTGATCTAATGGTGCTTGAAGTGTCAGTGACATATAGAAGTGCTGTTTGGAGTCTTTGGCGGGCCCCTGTTGGTGAATCACAGTTCAGTCCCTTAGGACTTTGAAGCAAAACCCTGCCATCTTCTCTAGATAACTACTTTCCTTTTGAGAGACAGATTTTGGCTTATTACTGAGCTTTAGTAGAGACTGAATGCTTAACCATAGGCCACCAAGTCACCACATGGCCTGAACTGCCCATCATTAACTGTATGTTGTCTGACCCACAGAATCACAAAGTCAGACATGCACAGCAGTACTCTATCATTAAATGGAAGTGGCATATAAGAGATCAGGCCCGAGCAAGACCTGAAGGCACAAGTAAGTTGCATGAGGAAGTGGCCCAAATGCCCATGGTCTCCACTCCTGTCACATTATCTGCCCTCTCTCAATCTGCCTATGGTCTCATGGGAAGTTTCTTATGATCAGTTGACTGAGGAAGAGAAAACTTGTGCCTGATTTACAGAACGTTCTGTATGATATGCAGGCGCCACTTGAAAGTGGGCTGCAGCAGCACTACAGCTCTTTTCTGGGACCTCCCTGAAGGACAGTGGTGAAGGGAAATCCTCCCAATGTGCAAAACTTCGAGCAGTATACCTGGTTGTTCACTTTTCTTGGAAGGAGAAATGGCCAGATGTATGACTGTATACTGATGCATGGGCTGTGGCCAAAGGTTTGGATGGATGATCAGGTAATTGGAAGGAACATGATTGGAAAATTGGAGACAAAGAGGTATGGGGAACAGGTACGTGGATAGATCTCTCTGAATGGGCCAAAGAAGTGAAGACATAAGTGTCTCATGTGAATTCTCATCAAAGGGTGACTTCAGCAGAGGAGGATTTTAGCAATCAGGTGGATAGGATGACGCGTTCTTGGAAACCAGTTATCCTCTTTCCCCTGCCACTCCCGTCATTGCCCAATTGGCCAATGAACGAAGTGGCCGTGGTGACAGGGGTGGAAGTTATGAATGGGCTCAGCAACACGGACTTCCACTCACCAGGCCGACTTGGCTACAGCCGCTGTTGAGTGCCCAACCTGCCAGCAACGGAGACCAACACTGAGTCTTCAATATGGCACCATTCCTTGAGGTGATCAGCCAGCCACCTAGTGGCAGGTTGACTACATTGGACTACTTCCATCATGGAAAAGGCAGCATTTTGTTCTTGTTGGAATAGACACTTACTCTGGATATGGATTTGCCTTCCCTGCATGCAATGCCTCTGCTAAAACGACCATCCAAGGACTTACAGAATGCTTGATCCACCATCATGGTATCTCACACAGCATTGCCTCAGATCAAGGGACTTACTTCAGAGCAAATGAAGTGCAGCAATGGGCCCATGCTCATGCAATTCACTGGTCTTACCATGTTCCCCATTATCCTGAAGCTGCTGCCTTGATAGAACAATGGAATGGTCTTCTAAAGACACAATTATGGTGCCAGGTAGGTGGCAATACCTTGCAGGGTTGGAGGAATGTTCTCCAGGAGGCTGTATATGCTCTAAACCAGAGCCCAAAATATGGTGCTATTTGTTTCTTCCATAGCCAGGATTCATGGATCCAGGAATCAAGAGATGCAGATGGGAGTGTCACCACTCACTATTACCCCTAGTGACCCACTCATAAAATGTTTGCTCCTGTTCCCATGACCCTATGCTCTGCATGTCTAGAGATCTTAATTCCAATGAGAAGAATGCTTGCACTTGGAGGTACTTCACTGATTCCATTTAACTGTAATTTAAGAATTCCACCTGGCCACTTTGGGCTCCTTTTGCCGCTGGATCAACTGGAAAAGGAGGGAGTTACCATATTGGCTCCTGTGATCAATCCTGATTACCAAGAGGAAATTGGATTGATATCACATAATGGAGGTAAAGAAGAGTATGTCTGGAATGCAGGAAATCCCTTAAGGCATCTCTTAGTGCTACCATGCCCTGTGATTAAAGTCCAAGGAAAACTACTGCAGTCCAATTCCAATATGAGTACTAGGCCCATACCCACCAGGCAAAGAAACACAACCAGCTGAGGTGCTTGCTGAGGAAAAAGGGAATACAAAACAGGTAGTGGAAGATGGTTCTAAATACCAGCTATGACCAAGTGACCAGTTGCAGAAATGAGGACTGTGATTGCTATGAGTATTTCTTCCCTGTATGTGTGCATCCAATATTTTTGTTTTCTTCACTTATAAAACAGAAGATATAAACAGGGCTAGTGCGTTTTCGGTTTTATGCGTGTTAGTTGTATCATGATAGGCACAAGTATGACTTCATAATAGTTTTTATTTAGAGATTATGTATGGTTTAAGAATATGTGTTCAGGTGCCAAGCTGACAAGGGGTGGACTGTTGTGGTTAAGGTTGTGCGTCAACTTTGCTGGGCCACGATTCTCAGTGGTTTGGCAGCTATGATGTAGTCTGGCAGTCATATAATAGTGTAGCACCTCCATGATGAGATCTGCCAATCAGTTGAAAGGGAGTTTCCTTGGTGGTGTGGCCTGCATCCAATATATATGGACTTTGTGGCAAAGCTCTCTGGCTTTTATTCTGCTCTGGATCATCTGAACTCCAGTTCTTGGGAACTGAGCTAGCAGCCTGCTGTCTTTTGTGCCTATCTTGGACTTATCAGCCTCTGCAGCTACATGAGTCCGGAGAAGACTTCGGCTTGATGCCTGACCCATGGACTTGGGATTTGTCGGCCTCTACAACCATATTCCCTTGATATAAATCTCTCTCTGTTTCTATGTATGTATGTATCTATCTGTCTGTCTGTCTGTCTATCTATCTATGCTTCTCTAGAGAACCCAGCTTAAGACAGCCATTATGTCCCTGTTTCCATTCACCAAGAGGTCAGAACTAGCAAGAAGCAGTCTCCACCAACATGAAGTTTTTTTTTTTTTTTTAATGGTATAAAATGGATATTTACACATTGTGCTCAAGTTTTCATTTCACTGGACAGAAAACGAAAATGTCTAGTTCAAGGCCTGGTATCCCTGGTCATGGTTCACCCAGTCCCGGAAAGTCCCTGGGGTTGTCCAGCACACTTGAAATTTCATGGAATTTAATCTACCTCCTTTTAACCTAATGTTTAATAACATTCTCCTAATGCAACTAAAAGGATTCCGGTGGCACAATGGGTAAGTGCTCAGCTGTTAACTGAAAAGTCGACAATTTGATTCCACCAGCCTGCTCTGAGGGAGAAAACACCTGGTGCCCTGCTCCCGTAAAGACTACAGTCTGGGAAAACCTATGGCCAGTTTTACCCTGTCACATGCAGTTGCTATGAATCAGAATCAACTCAATGGCACCCAACAACAACAACAGTACAATTAAATAGTAATATTATTTTGTTTATTCCTGGCTTATTATATGTGGTTCCTCTGGTACAAAATGTGCAGTTGTATTTTGTTGGATTAGAGTAGATTGAAGATTACAGAGTGAGCTATGAGGAATATAAGAGGCAGTGACTGAGCTATCAGAGCTCTGTGAGGTCCAGGATAGAATGGATCAGAGTCTGACTTTACACACAGCCCTTGAGAAGCCGCTGAGGGCTGTCCCTGGCCTCAGAGTCAAGCCACATGTTCCTCAGTCCCAGGCATTGTGTGGGATCACAGTCTATTATTGCAATACAGTTGGAGAGCTTGAAAAATTTCTGCTGTACCTTTTTACGGGGTTAAATCCGTTTTTAGAAAGGCTTTGCTTCTGAGTTTTGAATATATTCAGAATCACGTAAAGACCTAACATGGAGCCTGTGGTTGCATGAAACAAATGTCTCTGGTAGCAGCCCATGAGAGGAGGTGGCATTGATAACGCACAGTTGCAAAGAGCAACATTTTGAAACAGTTTTGTCTTCTGGTTTTTTTGTTTTTTTTTTTTTTTGGTCTTTTGATTTTAAATTTATTGAAGACTCACTTGTGGGCATGAGAGAATTTTTCATTTTATTTTGATGCCTTGCTTTTTCGACACATACATTATCCTAGTTGTTTTGGAATGTTTGTAGTTCTTCATGATGAAATTCTTATGAGTATTATTAATAAAGTAGAGAGGCAGTTAAGGAGAGTTACAGAGATGCATATTATTACACTTCTTTTTTATGTTTCAGGTTGTGCTGCTCACTTTTCAAAGTCATGTACATAGAAGCATTTTGTTTCACAAACTTTTTTTTCATGGGCTGTATATGTACAAATAACAACAAAAAAACCTGACCCTGCTGTCCAGTCAATCTGACTCATAGCGACCCTATAGGACGGACTAGAACAGCCCCATAGGGTTTCCAAGGAGCAGCTGGTGGATTTGAACTGCCGACCCTTTGGTTAGCAGCCAAACGCTTAAACACTGCACCACCAGGGCTCCTGTAAGTATATAGACAATATATAGCAATCTTAAAGGAGAAAAGTTTAGCTATCACAAAACTATTATCCCATATATATGTATGTGTACAGACAATATATGTGGGATAATAGTTTTGTGATAGCTGAATTTTTGCCTTTTAAGACATGGTCTCCATTTCAAGGGAATCATATTTTCACTGCTGAGTGTCCGAATGTGTATGTGTGTGTGTGGCGTGGGGTAGGGGGGAGCTGGGAAGGGGAAGTTTATAATAGGCTAGAAAGCAGATACACACAAAAAAAATCTCCTCTTGCTTCTGTGGCAGAATCCAAAATGGCCACATAAAGACCCAAGTAGGGAATGATTGTACGGGCTTCAGGGTAGATGGGCCATGAGCAGCGTTACAGAAATCTCTGTGCCCCCACATGGCAAGACAGCAGTAGAAAGATTTCTGCATCATCATACTGATCCATCCCCCATGAGGTCCAAGATATAATGGCTCAGATTCTTGATTTTACACACAGCACTCAAGAAGCCACTGAGAGCTGTCCCTGGCCTTAGAGTCAAGCCCCGTGTTCCTCAGCCCAGGCAAACTGATCCAGTTCAAACTGATCCAGTTTGAAGAGGACATCTGGTGGTATTGAAAGAGCCATGCAGAAGGGAAGAAAGCACTTCTGTGTGGTCCAGAGTTCCTCCCACCAATACCTTGCCATTACACAGACCTGCCAACTGAGACCCAATCCCGGGAAGGTTGAGGGGTGGAAACAATGAATCGACTAGGTTAAACTGCTGTCATTCTGTCATCCAAATGGAATTAGGGATTAAAATAGAAAGCTAGTTGTCATGGTTTGAATTATGTCCCCCAAAAAATGTGTGTATCAATTTGGCTAGGCCATGATTCCTGGTACTGTGTGATTTTCCTGTATGTTGTAAACCTGCCTCTATGATGTTAATGAGGGAGGATGGGTGGCAGTTGTGTTAGTAAGGCAGGACTCAATCTACAAGATTGGATTGTGTCCTGAGGCAATCTCTTGAGATATAAAAGTGAGCAGTAAGACAGGGGGACCTCATACCATCATGAAAGCAGTGCCGGGAGCAGAGCGCGTCCTTTGGACCGGGGTCCCTGCGCCGAGAAGCTCTTAGTCCAGGGGAACATTGATAAGAAGGCCGACAGAGAGAAAAAGGCTTCCCCTGGAGCTGACACCGTGAATCTGGACTTTTAGCCTACTTTACTGTAAGGAAATAAACTTCTCTTCGTTAAAACCATCCACTTGTGGTATTTCTGCTATGGCAGCACTAGATGATTAAGACACTAGTTGAATAATTGAAACTAAACATAATTAAATTTTTGCCCAATTAAATTTGTAGACTGAGGTTTATACTCACTATATGTGCCTTGCTTATTTCGATAAATATATTCTCAAAATAATTTACCTTTGAATGATTTCTATTATAAATGCACGGAAAGGTTAAACAGTATGTTCCATGAGGGCAAGAACCATGTTTTCCTCATTCTATACTTTTTGTAGCTCACATTATACACTTACTAGAACAAGAATAGTGTCTGACACATAGTGGTGCTCAATAACTATTAAGTTAATAAATAAGATAGTTACTGGAAACAGTTTCATTCAAGTGAATACATTTTGTAAAGGAAATACCTACTCCCAAATTTATTTAATTTTGATTTTCCGCATTGGGTTTTCATGACGGGATGCACACCTAAATAAAGGAGTTTTGTTTTTTAGTATAAAAATGAGTACTTTAGGGCAATATAACAAACTGTTGTACGATATCTGAAGAACTAGTGTAAATTTTATCATTGCTGTTATAACTGCAAAGCAAGCATAACATTTCAACAACAGAGGTAGCATTTATGGATTTAAATGTATATGTATTTAGTTATCTTTCGGTGTCAAGCTATGTGAAGTGAGTGCGAGGATTGGGGGCCTAACAGTTTTTTATACAGATTTTCAACCAGTCCCCCTGTTTTCAGTTCCATCTATACCCTCTCATTTAGAGATACCTGGTAATTCCAACTTTGAACTTTTGGAGCTGTTCTCCACCATGATTCACCTTGCTTTTGAGCTTCTCCCATTGCTAGCTTAGTTTCCTGCTTTCTTAGGTCCTAATATGTCAAATAGTGGCTACTCATTTAATTTCCGGGTTCCCAAACTTCATTGCTGTCTTCTCTCCCAATTTTTGGTCTTTGCATACGCATGCTTTAAAATTTTAGCTTTTTCAAAGAGTGGTGAACACTCAGTCTTTGCATCTGAAAGTAGCTATATCTATTTCAAAAAATTTATTTTGCCCTAACTTTTGAATAATAGCTTAGCTGGGTTTAAAATTAAGAGTTAATGGTTTTAATCTCTTAAGAATGTTCTTTGAGTTTATTGTTTAATCCCCATGTGCTTAGAGACTCTCCCGCCACCTTTCAGGTCACGTTTTGAGAATTCTATCTGTGTTTCCCTTCTATTCAGTTAGTGGTATATCCCAGCAACAGCAAGTGTATCCGATGTCTGACATCTTTTGTTGCTTTCCAAATGTATTGTTTTCTTTTTAATCTTTTAATTTTTCCTGTTTTTTTTTCCCCTCAGTATTTTTTTCTGTTTTCAAGTCCTTAAACATTTTTAGCTGTTTCTATTCTTTTCTTGTTAATAACATCATTGTCTTTTCTTTTTTTTATTATGGTACTTTAGACGAAGGTTTACAGAACAAATTAGCTTCTCGTTTAGCAGTCAGTACACATATTGTTTTCTGACAATGGTTAACAACCTCACAACATGTCAACATTCTCCCTTCTCGACCTTGGTTTCCCTATTACCAGCTTTCCTGTCCCCTCCTGTCTTCTAGTCCTTGCCCTGGGCTGGTGAACTCCTTTAGTCCAGTTTTGTTTTATGGGCCTATCCAATCTTTGGCTGAAGGGTGAACCTCAGGAGTGACTACATTACTTACTTAAAGGGTGTCCAGGGGTCATACCCTCAGGCTTTCTCCAGTCTCTGTCAGGCCAGTACATCTGGTCTTTTTTTGTGAGTTAGAATTTTGTTCTACTTTTTTCTCCAGCTCTGTCCAGGACCCTCTTTTGTGATCCCTGTCAGAGCAGTCAGTGGTGGTAGCCGGGCACCATCTAGTTGACGTAGAACGTTTTTGACTTGTGTTGGAGAAAGGCTTAGAGTTGGAGCTGAGTGGTAGATTTGAGGAACATTTTCAGAAAAGACCCCTAGAGTAGAGTTGGAAAAGAGTTTGTGAATAGCAGAAAATACAGCTGTCAACTTTTTCAAGATGAGTTTTGTAAACTTGAAAGAGTCTCATGATGGTGAGTCTTCTTCTCATGCACTTTGGACATGTTATCAGGAGGGACCAGTAAATTAGAGTGTCAGGGAAAGAGAGAAGACACTCAATGAGATGGATTGACACAGTGGTTGAAATAATGGGCTCAAGCATAACAATGATTGTGAGGGTGGTGCAGGATGGACAATGTCTCATTCTGTTGTACATAGGGTCAATGTCTTAGGCTGGACTCCCTAGAGAAGCAAAACCAGTAAAGTGTATAAATACCTCACAGCGACCCTATAAAACAGAGTAGAACTGCCCCATAAGGTTTCTAAGGAGTGGCTGGTGGATTTGAACTGCCAACTTTTTGGTTAGCAGCCAAGCTCTTGACCACTGCACCACCAAGGCTCCAAATATATATAAATGGAGAGATTTATATCAAGGAAATGGCTCATGAGTTTTAAAGGCTGGAAAGTCCCAAGTCCATGGGTCAGGATAAAGTCTTCTCCTGGTTCACGTAGCTGCAGGGGCTGGCGAACCCAAGAAGGGCAGGTCAGAAAGCAGGGCTCCTGCTCACAGGCTGGGAAGATCAACAAATCCCAAGACTGGCAGACAAGACCACAGGTAAGCTGCTAGCTCCTGTCCTAAGAAACAGAGGTCAGTCGAACCGGAGCCAGCTGAAGGATCCAGCTCTAGCAAAAAGCCTCCGAGCCTTGCCAGAATGTCCACTTATATTCAACGTAGATCACACACCCAAGCAAACTCCCTTTCAACTGATTGGCTACTCACAGCAGATCCTATCATGGAGGTGATCACAACATCATACGACTGCCAGACCGCTGAGAATCATGACCCAGCCAGGTTTTTACACAACCTTAACCATCATAGTCGCTATGAGTCGGGACTGGCTCGACGACACCTAACAACAGCTACTACTATACGCCACTTACTTGTATACAGTGCTAAGCCCATTATAGTCTTTAGGATAAGTACTGCTGTTAGAGGCTTAGAGAGGTTAAGTGACTTAGCTGGGGTCACGCCACTAGTGGCTGATAAGGGCAGGACCTAAATTGAGCCATCTTACTGTAGAGCACCTGTCAACCTGACATTAATCATATATGCTGTTAGTTGCCGTTGAGTTGACTCCGACTCATGTGATCCCATGTACTACAGAATGAAGCATTGCCTAGTCCTGTGCCATCTTCAGAAGCACTGATATGCTCAAGTCTGTTGTTTCAGCCACTCAGTTTTTGAGTGGCTTCCAAACTAAAGGCTCGTCTTCCAGCAGTTGTATCAGGCAACATTCTGTTGTGATCTATAGGGTCTTCCTTGGCTAATTTTTGGAAGTAGAACACCAGGCCTTTCTTCCTACTCTATCTTAGCCTAGAAGCTCCCCTGAAGCCTGCCCACCATGGGTGACCCTGCTGGTATTTGAAATAGTAGTGGCATAGCTTCCAGCATCCTGGCAACATGCAAGCCACCACAGTAGGACAAACGGACAGATGGGTGGTGGTAATCTTATTTACCCCGAAACTCAGTGCTGTCGAGTCAACTCTGACTCATAGCAACCCCATAGGGTTTCCGAGGCTGTAAATCTCCACAGAAGCAGACTGTCACATCTTTCTGCCTCAGAGCGACTGGTGATTTTGAACCGCCGACCTTTCGGTTAACTGTCAATGGCTTTAACCGCTGCACCACCAGGGCTCCGTAATCTTACGTAGTGGCTGATACATTTAAATGTGATGCTGGATAGTAGGAATGACACCCAGTGATTCACCTTTTCAGCTGTGTTAGCTCACCAGAGCTGACTGTGCGCCTCTCTTCCCAAGTCTACTTTCAGTTATGTCAGGGTGGTAGCTTGAAATCAGCACAGTGGGAGTCTTTACACCACAAAACCAGCAAATACTAAAAATTGGAGATTCTCAAATTTTTCTTCAGAGAACTGGTTGTTAACCATTTATCAGAATCTACATTTACTTTTGTCTCAATTTAAATATAGATTCTTCTTTTATATACATGGAGCGTTTACCAACAAGGCCCAAACGAAGTGTCCACATTGTCAACTCATTTGGAGAGGTGATGGTAGACCTGCAAAGCAGTCTCTGTGTTCTGATATCTCAGGATGGAGGAAGCAGATATTGTGGGGTATATAAGGCTTTTAAATATCATTGATTTAGTAGAATAATGGAGTAGAATACTTAATAAGAAAATCTATACCTTAAAGGAGAAGAACTGACCCAACAAACAGAAGACTTAAGTGAATAAGAACTGTCGGCAGGGTACCTAAAAGTTTCAAATGCACCTTAATTGGCTGTGACAGGAATTGGTTCATGGATTGCTGAACAGACCTTTAACCATTGTAAACCATTACTTTCTATAATCTCAACCATTTTTAAAATGAATTTATTTTTTAACCAAAAAATTCACCGTTTCACCATTTTTTCCATGTAAGATTCAGTGCCGTTAATTACTGGCATCATCTTGTGCCACCGTCACCACCGTCACCACTATCCATTTCCAAACCTTCCATCACTTGTCACACAAGCTCAGTGCCATGGAAGCAATGATGCCATCTTTTCCCCTCCCTTCCACCCTTGGTAACCACTAATAGACTTTGGTAATTATATATCTAGAATAGGCAAATGTATAATCTCAATTACTTTTAATCAACTAAAATCAATTTAAAGCAAAATGAAGGCTTTATCCTTAGCCTGCATGGTTTCATACAATTTTAGCCATTTTTGAAAGAAAATACAGATCTACGAAGTCAGGTATCGCGTATTCTGGACAAGGTCTGCCTTCAGAACAGACAGAACTGGAAACGCCTATTTGTCCTGAGACTGATTCAACCCCACAGGATTTCCAAGGAGCAGCTGGTGGATTCCTACTGCCAACCTGATGGTTAGCAGCGGAGCTCTTAACCATTGGGCCACCATGGCTCTTGGTAGTCTAACTGAAAACACATATGGCTCCAGCATTTCTCATATCCCTCAAGGATCTGACCATCAAGAAGGCAGTAAATTTGTGTTTAACGTAGTCAAACAGGAAAACGGTTAGTATACAGTTTGCAGTTTGGCCCAGAGAAAATTGGATTCCATCTGTGATACCGTGAAAACCCGATGAAGAGGCAGGTGGGGCTCCTTTCGTCAGCCTGGAGACCGGTGAGAAATGTAAGTCCACGTAGACGTGATTGAGGGATTGTCTGCTTGCCTTCGGGGATTTAGTTACATGTTCTAATAATTACTCTTATATAGCATTACTATGTGCCAAGCATTGTTCTATGTGATTTACACTTATTAACAAAATCAATCCTCAAATAATCTATGAGATAAGAACTTTGGCTATCTTCATTTTACTGACGAAGAAACTGAAGTTCAGAGAAGTTAAGCAACTTTGCTCAAGGTCACCCAATTATTAAGGGGTTTGTGGAAGTTGAGCCTACACAGTCTGGCTCCAGAGTCTGTGCCAAACCCACCCCCTGCCCCACCCCCCCCCCCAAAAAAAAAAAAAAAAACCCCATTGATGTCAAGTCAATTCCAACTCCTTGTGACCCGATAGGACAGAATAGAACTGCCCCATAGGATTTCCAAGGAGTGGCTGGTGGATTCAAACTGCCAACCTTTTGGTTATCAGCCAAACGCTGAACCACTGTGCCCTTAGAGTCTGTGCTAAACCCTGCTGTTACTGGCTAAGTCAGGCAGTCATAATTACAGGTTTAGAGCATTAACTGTAACTGCAATTCTTAGGGATGGTATGGACATTAGAATTATCTAGTCATGTATGAGTTTTGTGTCTGTTATCCCTAACGTGTGGTTAAACAGTCTCTGCTTATTCTGCTCTAGTAACGGAATTTCCACTCCATGAAGAAAATGTTTGTATAGTTGGGAAGTTTTAAAACTCTTCTTCGTTTTAAAACAGAAAATATCCTTCCCCTCCCAAGAGTCTAATCCCTTCTAAGAATGGGGGTGTTATGGATTAAATTGTGTCTCCCAAAAGTATGGGTTTTAAATCCTAACCTCTCTGCCTGTGGTTATAATTCCATTTGGGAATGGGTGTCTTTGTTTTGTTAGAGGCAGGATTAGTGGAGGGTGTGTCTTGAGTCAATCTCTTTCAAGGTATAAAAAAGGGCAGATGAAGCAAGCTGAGACGGGAGAAGATACATGTCAAGCTACGTGAAGATCTCTAAGGAACGAGGAAACAGAAGTTGAAGAGAGAAGGACCTTCCCCCAGAGCCGACAGACAGAGATAGCCTTCCCCTGGATCTGGTGGCCTGAATTCAGACTTCTAGCCTCCTAGATTGTGAGGGAATAAATCTCTGTTAAAGCCATCCACTTGTGGTATTTCTGTTACAGCTGAACTAAATAGGGGGATAGCCTTTGCATCTCCCTGCGCCTCCTTTATAGGATAAATATTCCCAGTACCCAACAATTTTTCTTTTTACGTTGTATTAAGACCTTTTGCCATTTGCCAATATCCCTCTTAAATGAGAATCTCTGAACAGGATTATTCTGGGTGCTGTTTTTCTATTTATACAGCCTAATGTGTAAATTTTAATCAGTCTTAGGATATTTTCTGGTCACGTTAAGATTTTAGTTTACTAATAGCTCCAAGTCTTTTTCATATGAATTGCCATGAAACTGGGTCTCCCTCCATTCTGTGGGGAGGGGGGGGGTGTGTTTTGGTCCCAAATGTGTTGTGTGTGTGTGTCTGTGTGTCTGTGTCTGTGTTTTGGTCCCAAATGTAAGGTTTTGCATTTATTCCTGTCAATATTTATCTTAAGAGTTTTGGCTTGGCATTATGCTCTGTCAAAATTGTTTTGGATTGTAGAAACTCATGAAACACAGAGTTGAGACGGACTTTAAAGTTTATCGATGGGCTTATGAAGCCAACATGTGTCACGTGGGGGCAACACAGGTAAAGAAGTGCCTTCAGGGGCAGGGGCTGGGTTATTTCCTTATGTATCAGTGCACTGCTGGACTGTTGGGAAGAGCCAAAATTGTAATCAGGGATGAAAAGAGCATTCATTGCTTCAAAGAGCCTTAATAGGATCAGTGAAAGTGGCAACTTGGAGATTAGAAAGGCAGTGCAGGACCTCATCTGTTTTTATTCCAAATGTGTCTGGTAAGTGCTATGATAAGGAATATGGTTGTTAAAAGAAGCTATCCAGTAGTGGACAGTTTTGGTCTACCATTTATCATTTTTCTTCCTTCGGTCTTAGTTTGGTCTCATTCACAAACTTAGAAAGGATTGTGTCTATGTCCTCTGTAGTTTAGACCATATCAGTAAGAACTGTAAGGCTGCCCTCTTAGGTAAGGTTTTGCGTCTTCAGAGTTGTCTAACGGGAGGACATGTCTCAGCATCTGTATCAGTGAATAGTTACAGGGATATGAATGGCACATCCTAAAACAGATTTTTTCCCCCTTTTGAGGAGCATGCAATACCTTGAAGTAGAAGGAAAAGGATCCTTTCATCCTTTCCAGCATCCCTTTTTAGTAAAAAAAAAAAAAAAAAAGAAAGAAAGAAACCACACAAACAGTTCTCGTTAAGTTGATTCCAACTCAAGGCGACCCCATGTGTGTCAGAGTAGAGCTGTGCTCCATAGGGTTTTCAGTGGCTGATTTTTCAGAAGTAGATCACCAGGCTTTCCTTCTGAGGTGCCTCTCGATGGACTCGAACTGCTGACTAAAGACACTGTTATATCTGCACATAAGCAATCAGGAAATAGGTCCTGTGACTCCAGGAGCAACGTTCTCCCAAGCCTGTTTCTGCTCTATGCTGGCACCTTCTGAATCTATGTCTTGGCGTCACTCACAGAGCCTGCTGATGCTCCTACCCTAGGGTAATGAGCTTGTGAAAGGAAGAATTGTCTTTTACTCATCTGAAATGCTGCTGTGGCTTTACTCGTCTACATATGTTAAAACTGATCACACAGCAGAGTTAAAATCAGTAGTATTGCTATCTCAACAGCAACTCCATAATGTTAAAGAATCAATTCTTGTCTACAGTCAACATTTCCATTAACAGGCTAACTTTGTAGTGCCAAAACTTAAGGAGAATAATGTCACAATGGAAGGAGCAGAATCACAGAATCACAAAATGTCAGAGCTGGAAATGATGTTAGAGATAATCTAACACAGTATCCTCATATAACAAAAAACAAAACAAAAAAACAGGCCAGGAGGTGAAATGACTTATATAAGGTCATACAATGTTTGTGTTAATACCACAAAAGACAACAGTAAGATTTCAAAGTTTCTAGATCAGGGTTTCTCAACCTCAGCAATATTGACATTTTGGACCTGATAATCTTGTTGTAGGGGACTTTCCTATGTGTTGTAGGGTATTTAGCAGCATCCCTGGCCTCTATATACTATATGCCAGTAGTCGCCCCTGTGCCCTAAGTCAAGATAATCAAAAATGTCTCCAGACATTGCCAAACGTCTCCTGGGGAGAAGGGCAAACTAGCCCTTGGCTGAGAACTACTGGTCTTGATGTTGTTGTCAGGTGCTGCCAAGTCGGTTCCGACTCATAGTGACCCTATGTACCACAGAACAAAGCATTGCCTAGTCCTGTGCCATGCCCACAATCATTGTTATGCTTGAACCCATTCTTGCAGCCACTGTGTCAATTCATCTCATTGAGGGTCCTCTTTTTCGATGACCCTCTACTTTACCAAGCATGATGTCCTTCTCCAGGGACTGAATCCTTCTGACAACATGTCCAAGGTATGTGAGATGTAGTCTCGGCATCCTTGCTTCTATGGAGCATTCTGGTTGTACTTCTTCCAAGACAGATTTGTTCATTCTTTTGGCATTCCATAGTATATTCAATATTCTTTGCCAACACCACAATAAAGGCATCAATTTTTCTTCAGTCTTCCTTATTCATTGTCCAGCTTTTGCATGCATATGATGCGATTGAAAATACCATGGCTTGGGTCAGGTGCACCTTAGTCTTCAAGGTGATATCTTTGCTTTTCAGCACTTTAAAGAGGTCTTTTCGCAGCAGATTTGTCCAATGCAATATGTAGTTTGATTTCTTGACTGCTGCTTCCATGGGTATTGATTGTGGATCCAAGTAAAATGAAATCCTTGACAATTTCAATCTTTTCTCCATTTATCATGATGTTGCTTATTGGTCTAGTTGTGAGGATTTTGGTTTTCTTTATGTTGAGGTGTAATCCATACTACAGACTGTGGTCTTTGATCTTTATCAGAATTGCTTCAAGTCCTCTTCACTTTCAGCAAGCAAGGTTGTGTCATCTGCATAACGCAGGTTGTTAACGAGTCTTCCTCCAATCCTGATGCCGTGTTCTTCTTCGTAGAGCCCAGCTCTCAGATTATTTGCTCAGTATACAGATTGAATAGGTATGGTAAAAGAATGCAACCCTGATGCACACCTTTCCTGACTTTAACCATGCAGTATCCCCTTGTTCTGTCCCAACTTGATAGTCTCTAAAAAGCTAAGTTCTTGACCTTATTCCAAGATAATTTAAGAGTGTAAGGATGGTGTTAATTGTGTAGTCCTTATGCGATTCACAGAAGTCTTTGCTACTGGAAATGTGTCCACGTTAGCTTTTATGCAACTGTATCCCACTCAATGATGGGCATGAATTAGTCAGATAGCAACACCCCTGAGCTGTCTTACTGGGGCATAAAATATTGTCCTGGTGATTCCCAGTGGAAAAATCTAGTCTCAACTTGGAACCTTAGTTATCTAGTGCTGCTAAAAGAGAAGTACCACAAGTGGGTGACTCTAACAAACAGAAATTTTCTCACAGTTTAGGAAGCTAGAAGTTCAAATTCAGGGCACTGGCTCTAGAGGAAGCCTTTCTGTCTTTGTTGGCCCTGCGAGAAGGTCCTGGGTCTCTTTTCAGCATCTATTTCTTAGTTACTTGGAGATCTCATGTATCATGGTACCAATCTTCCCCCATCTGTGCTTTCTTTAATCTGCTCTTTTATATCTCGAAATGGATTGATTTAAGACACACCTACACTAATACTGCCTCACTAAAAAAAGAAAACCCATTCCCAAATTGGAATATAACCACTATAGATCAAGACCAAAACCTATTGCCATCAAGTTGATTACAACTCATAGTGACCCTATAGGACAGAGTAGAACTGCCCCATAGAGTTTCCAAGGAGCAGCTGGTAGATTCAAACTGCCGACCTTTGCTTAGCAGCCGAGCTCTTAACCAATGTGCCATCAGGGGTCCATAACCACTATAGGGGTAAGGATTTACAACACATATTTTTGGGGGACACAATTCAATCCATAACAGATCTCTTCAAAAAAGTGAACTTTCTTGTCTGAAGGGGTTAAAAACTCACTCCTATATAGCTTCAGGAGTCTCTGGGTGGCACAAAGAACTAAGCACTCGACTACTAGCCAAAAAGTTGGCGGTTCGAGCCCACCCAGAGGTGCCTCAGAAGACAGACCTGGTGCTCTGCTTCCGAAAGATCACAGCCTTGAAAACACTATGGAGCAGTTCTACTCTGCAACATGGGGTTGTCATGAGTCGGAATTGAGTCAACTGCAACAACAACAACAACGTATAGCTCCACTTCCAGCCATGGAGAGTGCTAGTTACTGCAACCTAAAAGTCCATCAACAGATGAATGCATAAACAAAACGTGGTACATACATACAGTAGAATATTACTCAGTCATAGAGATGAAATCCTGATACATGCCACAACATGGATGAACCTTGAAAACATTATACTAAGTGACGTTAAGTCAGTCACAAAATAAGAAATAGTGTATGATCTCATTTATGTGAAATATCTAGAAGAGGCACAAGTATAGAGACTAAAGTTTATTAGTGATTACCGGGGCAGGAGGGAGTGGGAAAGGGGGAAGTAAGGCTTAAGAAGCTGAGTTTTTGTTTATGGTGATGGAAAACTGGGCAATGGATACTGGTGATGGTTACACAATATGGTTGATGTGGCTGGTGTCACTGAATTGATATGTGAAAAGCATTGAATTGGCAAATGTTGCGTTACGTATATTTTTACAATTAAAAGGAATGTAGCTGACAGAACAATGTTAGAGGATACTGTCAGCTGCACATTATTTAGCCTCTACTGAAGTAGAAAGCTAGCATTTTATATGGCATTTTGAAAGAAACTAGAGACTTGTGTTGACATCAATTAATAAAAACTCAGAACCCTAAGATCTCACTTTGAGCAAGAGCATAAGTGGAGATTGACAGCAGAGTCCTGAAGTAAGTAGTGAGTATCTTATTGTAGATGCTGTGGGACATCAGAGAAGAGGAGCACACCCCAGATGAAAAGGGAGACTATCCTCTATGTTACAGTGTCTGATTTCCATCCCTCATTGCTCAGTGAGGAGGAACCACCAATTGGTAGCAGAACCCCTGTAGCAGAACTTTCACATGCTGGGTTACATCTGCTCCACCTACCTCCGATGTCAGCCACAGCTGTGGTGGACAGAACACTCTAGCTGTCATATTCTGCCCCAGAGGCTTGCTGTAGGAGGTGATTTCCTCTGCCTTCATGCAAGCACGAGTGCCAAAGTGTGCGGGGCATTAATGACCCTGAAGGCAACCGTCAAATGATAGGGGACAGAGCCAGTGGATAAATGCTCCAGCTTCCTGTCTTTCAGATGACAATTCTGGAAGACACTCTACACACTTCTCAGGGGAATCAAGTCTCTTATTGCTCGTAGAAGTGACCTCTATAACACACCATTTATTTTGAGTTTTCCTCCTTCCCTGCCTCGTTCTCTTGCTTCCTCACTCCTACTTCCTGGGATCACTTTCCGAAGGAATCACCTGAACCAGCGTTCTTTTTTCAGGCTCTGCTTTCAGAGAAACCCAAACTAGTAGAACCCCACTGTATGGTATTCATACTTGTTGCAGGTATTTGAATCCAAATTAACTACGTGATAAAGTTATCTTATTATCATTTCAGAGTTTGGGGTTATTCATTATCAATAGTCATTTGGTTATCCCCTTATAGAATTGAGTTAAATAATCCCTTCTGATATTATTGTGAGTTGGTTCCCAACACAAATGCCTTCTATACTATATTCAAGGTTTTGGCTAAAAAAGTTTACTTATGTCTGGGTGTGCTACACATTAAAAAATAATCTCTGGTTATTAAAAAGCACAAAAGCCATAAAACAACTACTTCTAAATCCATTATCCCAGAGAAGTCCAGATTTTGAATACTTTATATCAAGGCATATGACTAGGAATGGCTTCTCAGATTATTAACCTCAGCCACTCTGGAAAAACTGGGGTCCATCTTAGTGAGGAAAGTGATGGTCATGCCATCCCCTGAGAATCAAAAGTATATACGAGACAAAAAGACAAACAACCCAATTAACAAATGGGCAAAGGGCTTGAATAGACATTTTTCCATAGAAGATATACAAATGCCCAATAAGCACATAAAAAGTTGCTCAACATTATTAGTCATTAGGGAAATGCAAATCAAAACCACAATATGATACCAGTTCACCCCCCACTAGGATGGCTATTTTCAGAAAAATGGAAAATAACAAATGTTGACAGGATGTGGAGAAATTTGAGCCCTCATTCATTGCTTGTGGGATTGTAAACGGGTGCAGCCACTGTGGAAAGTAGTTTGGAGGTTCCTCAAAAAGTTATACAGAGAATGACCATATGACTGAGCAATTTTACTCCTAGGTATATACCCAAAAGACTTGAAAGCAGGGACATAAATATATGCTTGCAGAACAATGTACATTGCAACGGTGTTCACAATAGCTAGAAGGTGGAAACAACCTAAATGTTCAGTAACAAATGAATGGAAAAACAAAACGTAGCATATCCGCACAATGGCATAGTATTCATCCGTAAGGAGAAATGAAGCTCTGATATATGCTATGACATGGATGAACCTTGAAAACAGTACGCTGAGTGAAATAAGTCAGACGCATAAAGACAAAAACTGTATGATTCTACTTATGTAAAATATCTAGAACAGGCAAACTCAGAGACACAAAATTTATTAGTGGTTACCAGGGGCTGAGGGAAGGGGGAAATAGGGAGTTATTGCTTAGGCGGATGTGAGTTTTTGTTTAGGATGATGAGAAACTTTTGGAAATAGGTAGTGGTTATGAATGCACAACACAGTGAATGCAATTATTGTCACTGGTTTATACACTTAAAAATGGTGAAGATGCTTTGATACATATTTTAATACAATAAAATTATTTTTTAAGAAAAGGATGCATGAAAATCAGGCTGTTTTTGATGCACTGCCTGAAAAATTTAGGTATTTTCCCCAACTGTCGCATTTACATAATTCAAGTAATGTACAAAAAACTAAGTACTGTTCTAGACAAAAATCTTTGTATCTTTCCAAAGTCTTATGATTAACAATACAATGGAGAGCTGTGTGTGTGTGCGCGCGTGTGTGTATGCGTGTTGTGGAAAGGATGGTTGTGCATGTTGCCAAGGAAGAGGATGGGAATAGTTGCAGCCTGTGATCTCCTCCCTCCAGGGAAAGCCTCCAAACTTTCAGGGTGATGAATGATGGGTATAAACTGGGAAAATGTCATACTTAATATTCTGGGGACTCCTATACTAGAATATATGATCAGAAAAGTTATATAACTGTCTTCCCTGGAGTCCTTAGATTTTCATCTCCAAGAGTTCAGACTTACGTCTTTGACCATATCTACATCCCACAGCGTCTACCCCAATGCTTTACATTTATTCATAGATAACAACACGAATGCTTTACTTTATCTGAGTCTTTCTATATGCCAGACATTGTTCTAAGAGCTTTATATCTGTCTTAGGGTTCTCTAGAGAAACAGAACCAGTGACACATATACATATACACACATATATATACATATATATACACATATATATAGAAACATAAATAAACATAAAGAAAACAAAAATTCTCACAACTGGACCTTTAAGAAACATCATGATAAACAGAAAAAAGATTGAAATTGTCAAGGATTTCCTTTTACTTGGATCCATAATCGCCACCCATGGAAGCAGCAGTCAAGAAATTAAAAGACACATTACATTGGGCAAATCTGCTGCAAAAAGAATTCTTTAAAGTGTTGAAAAGCAAAGATGTCACCTTGAAGACTAAGGTGTGCCTGATCCAAGCCATGGTGTTTTCAATCGCCTCATATGCATGCAAAAGCTGGACAATGAATAAGGAAGACAAAAAAGAATTGACACCTTTGAATTGTGGTGCTGGCAAAGAATATTGAATATACTATGGACTGCCAAAAGAACAAACAAACCTGTCTGGGAAAAAGTACAGCCAGAATTCTCCTTAGAAGCAAGGATGGCTAGACTACGTCTCACATACTTTGGATGTGTTATCAGAAGAGATCAGTCACTGGAGAAGGACATCATGCTTGATAAAGTAGAGGGTCAGCGAAAAAGAGGAAAACCCTCAACAAGATGGATTGATACAGTGGCTTCAACAATGGGCTCAAGCATAACAATGATTGGGAGGATGGCACAGGACCAACTGTGTTTCTTTCTGTTGTACATAGGGTTTCTATGAGTCAGAACTGTCGCTGTTGTTAGGTGCCCTAGAGTCAGTTCCTACTCAGAGAGAGAGAGAGAGAGAGAGAGAGAGAGAGAGAGATTTACTTCAAGGGGTTGGCTCACGCAACTATGGGACTGGTAAATCCAAAATCCCTAGATCCCTAGGTCAGGTGGTAGGCTGGAGACTTCTGCTGGCTCATGGGATTACAAGGGGCTGGCAAATTCAAAATCTGTATGTCAGGCAGCAGGCTGGCACTTCTGCAGGCTTGTATCCCAAGATCCACAGGTCATGTGATGAACAGAGTGCAGATTTGAGAGAGAGAGGGAGATCTGCCAAAACATCTAATTGCAGTCTGAAGGAAGACCACGCCATAGGGAACTCCCCTTTCAACTGATTGATTGATTGTATTACATTAGATTACATTATGGAAAGTGATTACATTATACTGCGTCAGATTACATCATGGAATAGCAATTAAGTCTACTGCTTGGCAAAACCACTGAGAAACATAACCTAGACAAGTTGACACACAAAATTAACCATCACAACACCTAATAACTCTTTTAACAATAGGTGCTTGATAAATACTTGTGGATATTGAATAAACATGTAATAAATGTTTATCTATAATGTTTAGGTAAAATCTGAAGCAAGTTAGAAAAATAAATGAATTTTGAACTCTATTACTTTGTCAATCAACAAATAATAAATCATGTTCTTATTTCCCTCTGTCAGTACACTTTTTTAATTACTAATATCTTTTGATTGTCAGTTCTGCTCCCTCTGTTCTCTCTCTGAGAGGTTCCAACTGTCTTGGACAGACAAAGTGATTTACACTGCAAGTTGTTTCAATTGTGTTAAACCCAAATAAAATTACAGTGGTCCCCAGGAGACTGAGCTTCCCTACCCTTTCCGTTAGAACTTCATTCCAGTCAGTGATGCCAATGGTTAAAAGAAAGAAGATGGATAAGCAACTGTATCATTTAATACCTATATCAGCTTCAACAAGTCAGGGGAAGAAATAAGAGATTAGTGCTTTCTTCAAGTTTTCTTGAGAGTGCACCTGTGATTTAACCACTTTGTATACAAACTCAGATTCCTTCTCTAGTAACCTCATTCTTCATCTCCTTTAACTCCTCCAGAAATCTTTCTCCAGGGCAGACTACCTACGGCTCCACGTCTAATTACCATTTACTTCATTTACATGTATTTTCTCCTTATTTATAATGCCATCACTGTGGGAGTTGGTCCTGCTGGCAGGGCACCCAGGAATGATGACTATCCAGTTGAGCTTCAGTCAGATCCTCTTCTTCTTCCCCATACTCCAGATGGGTACTTGAGTCATTTCATTTCTGGGGTCACGAGAATGTAAACTTTTTCTCCTCATCATCTGTTTTTTCACAGCATCTTGGAGACCTGGGGAACATTCCTCTGAATTCATTAATTTGACACATTTTTTTTTCCTACAGTAAGATGAACATTTCCCCTCCTCAAGTACAGTATACTATATTCTCTCTCTGAATTTCTCCTCTGATTAATACTGCCCTCTCAATGTTAATTTTAGGAATGCTCTGTTTAAGGGAATTTAACATCTTCATAATAAAAAGAAAAACTTAACCAATAACTTGCCTGGGGTAGTACCGAATGCCTACTGACTCTTGATTAAAAAGCAGAATTAGATGTGCTTTCCAAAGGACATTTTAGATATGTTTGCTTTTTATTGTGATAAGAAAGATGAAGTGGATGGTGACCATCTGTTTTCTATTGAGACTATGGGACTAGGACAATAAGAAACAAGTTAAACTGAAGCTTGGATGGGTTTAGATTCAATATGAGAAAAAGCTTCCTGTGAATAAAATATATAAGAATTTGGAATGAGTTTCTAAGAAAGATAACACAACATTTTCTGGATGCCCTCCAAAATGGAATAAATTTGCTGTTGGATGGTTGAAATAATGTCTTTCTATTAAGATAAAAATGCCTCAAGATCATTTCCATTCCTGAAATTTTGACCCATGTTTTTTGAAAAAAAAAAAAAGAAAGGAAAGAAAAATGGACATAAGCTATTATAAAAATGACAAAATAACATTTTAAAGTTAAAATAATTACAAGGATATTTCAAACTAATTTAAAATTATGATTTGATTCTGTTTCAATGCAATTAATAACTACTTTATAGGCATTTACTAATAATATAAAGACAATTGAGATGAGCTCAATTAAGGAGCTTCGTATCTACTCAAACCACAAGGCAGGTTGTGAAACATGCTTTCATCAGACCTTTGGGAAAATATTATAAGAGATTAATTCCTACTACAGTGAGATCAACGCCCATGGAAGCAGCAGTCAAGAAATCAAATGACATATTGCATTGGGCAAATCTGCTGCAATAGATTCTCTTTAAAGCATTGAAAACAAAGATTTCACCTTCAGGACTAAGGTGCACTTGACCCAAGCCACATCCTTTTCAATGGCCTCATATACGTACAAAAGCTGGACAATGAATGAAGAGGATGGAAGAAGAATTGATGCATTTGAATTATAACGTTGGTGACAATATTGAACAGACCATGGACTGCCAGAACGAACTAATCTGTCTTGGAAGAAGTACAGCCAGAATGCTCCTTAGAAGCGAGGATGGTGAGACTTTGTCTCTTTACTTTGGACATGTTATCAGGAGGGACCAGCCCCTGGAGAAGGACATCATGCTTGGTAAAACTGAGGGTAAGTGAAAAAGAGAAAGACCCTCAAGGAGATGGATTGACACAGTGGCTGCAACAATGGGCTCAAACATAGCAGATGGTGAGGATGGCACAGGACTGGGCAGCGTTTCATTCTGTTGTACATAGGGTTGCTATGAGTCAGAACTAACTCAACAGCACCTGACAACAACACAGTGAGATCTGAGAAGGCTTCATGGAGAAGGTGACTTTTGAGCTTATCCTTAAAGAACGGATAGGACTTTGGTGGTGGAGTTGGAGCAGAGGGACACATTTCATTAAAAGGCATCAGAATTAATAAAGGTCTAGAATCGATAAATGTCTGAACTGAATGGAGAGTGGAAGTATGAGGGCAAGGGTAGGTGCTAATAACAACAACAGCAACAATAACAACAACAAAGTTCAAGCAGGATCATGACAAATCCAATTCTCTGTCAGAGAGACATCAACATCCAGGGAGGGGCTGATCAGAAAGAACAGGATAAGAATGCAGCTGTGGAAGTGCATTGGAGATGGTAGGATGCTATATTCAGAGCGAATTCCTCTTGGAAAATCCAGCTGAGATGAAACAGGAAAGAGTGAGGCTAGGGCAGAGATCCGGTAAACAGTCTCTTTGGAAAGCCACACCCCAGCCACCAGCCAGATGGCTGTGATATACGTACGGCTTCTGCACCTGCTCTACCCCAGCAGCTTATCAAACAGCCTAGGCTAGTGTTCTCCAAACTTCAGGCATTCCTAGACCACCTTCACGATTCTGGCCATTTACATGCATGAGCTACATTAATATTTACTTAACATGCATTTTTAATTTAATAATTTTCTTTAAAAAATTAAATTTTCATACATTACCATAAATAGAAAAACAGCATCACTTATCATTAATAAAATGTTACCATAAAAGTGTAAACTAAAACAAAATGTTACTACTAAATTCTAGCTAAATACCACTGTCTGCCTGGGGCTTTGACATTGAGTTCTGCTCCTTCTTTGTTAAAAATTTAGACCGGGAACCATTACATATTAAAGACATTCTAGCATCAAACTGAGAATTTATCTTAGACAAAATAGAAGGATTGAAAAAAAAATTAAAAAGGGATATGATTCAATGCTATATAGTACAATTAGTGAGGGCTATCTTTTTTTCTTTTTTTAAATACTTATAATATCTTCTTTGAAACGTGCCCTGAATATGCTAGCTTGTTCCTATGACTCAGTGTGGTGAAATTTTCCTCATTCTGGACACGAGGTATTTGTTTCCTTTGGTGTTTTAATTGTTCTGTATGCAAATATTAGTTTGAACAACAAATCATGAGTTATCAGTCAAGATGTTTTTGACTATACCAAAAGAGAAAAAAGAGAGCCTATAGACTGGGAAAAAAAAATTTTGCTATGACAAATCCGACAAGTTCTAATCTCTAAAAGTCTATAGGGAAATCCAACACCTCTACAACAAAAAGACAAATAATCCGGTTAAAAATTGGGCAAAGGATATGAATAGACACTTCACCAAAGAAGACATTTAGGCGGCTGACACACACATGAGGAAATGTTTTTGATCACTAGCCACTACAGAAATGCAAATCAAAACTAAAATGAGATCCTTCTCACCCGGGCATTACTGGCACAAATCAAAAAAACAGAAAATAACAAATGTTGGAGTGGCTGTGGGGAGATTGGAACTCTTATGCACTGCTGGTGGGAATGCAAAATGGTACAACCATTTTGGAAAACGATACGGTACTTCCTTAAAAAGCTAGAAATAGACATACCATTCGATCCAGCAATCCCACTCCTAGGAATATATCTTAGCGAAATAAGAGTCGTCATTCAAATAGACATATGCACACCCATACTCATTGCAGCACTGTTCACAATAGCAAAAAGATGGAAAACAACCTAGATGCCCATCAACAGATGAATGGATAAACAAGCTATGGTACTGTCTTAGGCTGGGTTCTCTAGAGAAGCAAAACCAGTAAAGTGTATAAATATATATATATAGAGAGATTATATCAAGGAAACAGCTCACGTGATTGTAGAGGCTAGAACGTCTCACGTCCGTGGATCAGGGTAGAGGCCTCTCCCAAGTCACACAGCTGCAGAAGCTGGCAAGCCCAAAATCGGAAGGTCGAAGAGCAGGGCTCCCACTCACAGGCTGTGCAGATCGACGAATCCCAGGTTCGGCAGATAAGCTGACAGTTCAAGTCCCAAGAACGGGAGAAGAGATGACAGGAAGCAGCCGCAGGATCCAGAGAGAGCAAAAAAGCCAGAACGTCTGCTTATATACATATGCGGGCCACACCCCCAAGGAAACTCCCTTTCATCTGACTGGCTACTCACAGCATATTCAATCATGGGAGTGATCACATTAAAACACGGATAATCATGGCCCAGCCAAGTCGACACACAATCTTAACCATCACAGGTACATACACACAATGGAGTATTATGCAACCAGAAAGAACAATGATGAATCTGTGAAGCATCTCATAACATGGATGAAACTGGAGGACATTATGCTGAGTGAAATAACTCAGTCACGAAAGGACAAATACTGTATGAAACCACTATTATAAAAACTCATGAAAAACTTCACACACAGAAAGACGCAATCTTTGATGGTTATGAGGGAGGGAAGGGATGAAGAAGGAAAAACACTAAATAGACAATAGATAAGTGGTAACTTTGGTGAAGGTAAGACAGTACACAATACTAGGGAAGTCAGCACAACATGACCACGGCAAAGTCATAGGAGCTTCATAGACACATCCAAACTCCCTGAGGGACCGAGTTACTGGGTTGAAGGCTAGGGACCATGATCTCGGGGGACATATAGCTCAACTGGCATAACATAGTTTATAATGTTCTACATCCCACTTTGGTGGGTAGTGTCTAGGGTCTTAAAAGCTTGTGAGCGGCCCTCTAAGATACTCCACGGGTCCCACCTTGTCTAGAGTAAGGGAGAATGAAGGAAACCAAAGATACAAGGGAAAGATTAGTCCAAAGGACTAATGGACCACGAATACCACAGCCTTCACCAGACTGAGTCCAGCATAACTAGATGGTGCCCATCTACCACCACCGACTGCTCTGACAGGGATCACAATAGAGGGTCCTGGACAGAGCTGGAAAAATATGTAGAACAAAATTCTAACTCACAAAAAAAGACCAGAATTACTGATCTGACAGAGACTGGACAAACCCTGAGAGTATGGCTCCCCAACACCCTTTTAACTCAGTATTGAAATCACTCCTGAGGTTCACCCTTAAACCAAAGATTGGACAGACCCATAAAACAAAACGAGACTAAATGGGCACACCAGCTGACAGGCAAGGACGAGAAGGCAGGAGGGGATAGGAAAGCTGATAATGGAGAACCCAAGGCCAAGAAGGAGAGAGTGTTGACATGTCATGAGGCTGGCAACCAATGTCACAAAACAATATGCGTATTAATTGTTTAATGAGAAATTAATTTGCTCCGTAAACCTTCATCTAAAGTAGAATTTAAAAAAAAAAAAAAAAGATGTTTTCGGATGGAAGTTAAAAAAAAAACAAAAAAAGAAAACCCTGACTCTACAAATTTAAAGAATGAAGATTTATTTCCCATAATTGGTACATAGGTACATAAGCTCCGAGGATGATGAAATCAAGCAGCTCAATAATATCATCAAGGACCCAAGTTCCTTCCATCTTTACGTGCCACCAACACAGTGTGCAGGCTTTACTTTGCCGCTAATTTCCTTCATGATTTGGTGATGGTTGTCACAGTTTCAGGCATCACATGCACATACAGCAACATCAAGCAGAACAAAAAAAAAAAAAGAAAATCTTTTCCTGTGTATCCCTTTAAGAATAAATAAACTCATTCTAAAAGCCCACCAATAGGTTTACCTTGTATCTCTCTGGCCAAATTTTATCAGATGCCCATGCTAACCCTTCCGGCTAGAGGACTGGCATCCCTGAAGCCCCAGATGAGAACCCAGTTGACAGCCGGTGCCCACTACTGGAGTGGACCATCTCAAGAGTGGGTCATCCAGTCTTAGATGGGCCACTAACTGCCACGTGGAGTTGAAACAACCTCTTCCCACAAGGCCATACCCAAATTCCAAAATCAAGAACAAATAAACAATTGTTATTGTTTGAAGACTCTTAAGTTTTAGGGTGGTTTGTTACACAGAAGTAGATAACCAAAACACAAAACATTTAATTTTTTTAATGTGAAAATTAATAGTTTATGAACTCTAAATTTTGCCAAGGCCGTTAAAATGCTGTTATCAACTACTATCAATAGCTCATGAACAAAGGAAAACTTAACACCAAAAAAAAAAGAAAGAAAAGACAATCTCAGACTATAAGCTAGCTCTTTGAGTTTAGTAAATTTGACTCAATAAAGAAAGTCACAATATTGATATTTTCCTCATTTCTTCTGGATTTATTGAAAATGCTACTAGGAACTAACTCACACTTCTGAATCATTGCTCTACCATCCCACAGAATTTCACAGGATTTTCTTATTTCAGAGCACTTAAATAAAGCTTAAATAAGTATTCTTGAGGACATATTTATTTTCTGAGTTACAGGCAGTATCATTATTATTTTATAACAAATAGATAAAATACCTCACTAGTGAAAACCACAATTTGGATATTCTTGTCAGAATCATTTCCAAAATCTGGTTACATATATACGTGAGGAATACAAAACTGTTGATACAATCAGTGGACCAGTGATAAGGAATTAGTTTCTGTCGATGGAAATAGTCTCACTTACATGACAAATTCCTAGGCCTGTTTTGATCAGATGTTCCACACAAATGACAGACATGCTGCAGTTGAATTGGAAGAAAAACCATATTCTGGGTTCTTTTCCCAAGTAAGCTATCCGTAGTCTAACGTTGTGAGGCTACTAGGAAGGGCCTGTGGGGTGGCACCTCCAGTTTCTCCCTGCCTGAGTCTGGCTGGTAAGATGCCAAATATACATGTGCTCCACAGGTCTGAGGCTCCACCTAGTGGTGGGGCATCCTTACTAAGTTCTCAGTGGAATAGAGAGAGGCCAGCTGAATGGGTTATTAACATCTCTTTTCCACACCTGCCAACGAAAGCCCTGGTGGTGCAATGGTTAAGCATTTGGCTGCTAACTGAAAGGTCAGAGGTTTGAACCCGCCAGAAAACACCTGGCCATCTGCTCCCATAAAGATTACAGCCTAGAAGACACTATGGGGCAGTTCTACTCTGTCCTATATGGTTGCCATGAGTCAGAATCGACTCGATGGCACACAACAACAACAACGTACAAGACTTGGAGTCTCTGAGTGGTGAGAACAGTTTGTGTTTCCAGTCGACCCTGAGGCGTCTCAGAAGAAAGCCTAGTGATCCGCTTCTGGAAAATCAGTCACTGAAAACCCTGTGGAGCACAGTTCTACTCTGACAAACGTGGGGTCGCCATGAGTCAGAATTGACTGGATTGCAACTAGTTTGTTTTTTTTTTCCCCAACACAAGATTTATTGAACAAAGCAGGTTATTCTCACAGTCAACATTTGGACTAACACATATTAGAGTGAAATAGTTTATCATGTTTTTCATTTTGAATTAAATGCTGGGAAATGCTTGATAGAGACAACCTAAAATGCCTGAAGTGCAATGTGGTGGGTTTCTTTTCTTTTTTTTTGTTTGCATTTTAGGTACAATTGAAAGTTATAAATGCATTCTTAAAATTTAAAAAAGGTACCCACAAATTGATTTAAATTCATACTTGAAACTTGAGAAATTTCAGAATAAGTTTTATTTCCTGCCTGGAAAAAACCAGCTCTAAAAGACATCTTTGGGGCAATGGAGGGAAGTTGAGTATTATCTGGAAATTAAATGTTAAATAATTGTTAATTTTATAAGGTGTGATAATAAAGTTTCATTTTTTAGGAAGATATCCTGGGTTTGTCGGGGACACATTGGAGTACTTAGGAGTAAACAGTCACGGTGTCCACAATCCGCTTCAAAATACTTACAATTTATGAGGCAAATATGCCAAAAATGGTAACAGTTATTTTTTAAAGGTGACGGGTATAGGAGTGTTTCTTATGCTAGTCTCTCTAGTTTTCTGTATGTTTCAAATTTTTCATAATAAAAGTGAAAACAAAAAATGATACATGCATTACACATTTGTGTTTTCAGGGAATATGATGAAGAGAATTCAACAAAGCTTGAATTCTAATTTTTTAAAGACATGCTATTTCTGAAAAACAAAACAAACAAAAAACCCCATCTTCTTTGGTACCCTATAAGCCTTCTCATCAGAAAGGCTTTCTCTAATTTTGATTCACTTCTACTTACTTATCTTCTTGACTACTGTCCATGAACACGCTTCTGGCAATCAGAATAATTCTGATATTGCTACAATCTGAACCCAACCAACTACAAGGTCCAAATTCCATTTTACTTAATTTGATGAGTTTCAAATGCGTGCACTTTCGTTAAGCAGCTGATTTAGAGAGCAGATAATGGGGCTGACACAGCCTTCTGAATGGGGAAAAGCACAGCATAATGGAAGTCAGCTAACAGGGTTTCCAGCAGCGAATGATTTCCCTGAGTGTGTGATCTGATTCTCTTTGATGTTTGTATCACAGTAATAACATTCGCAGCATCCTAAGCAATACTTAATGAAATTTTAGTCCTGCTATATGTGAGGACTCCTCTGTCACCAAACTTGGCTGTTTTCTATACAGTTTCTCTTAGGTATACTAGCTTAATACATGGGAAAACCCGGACAGTAAAGGACATGTTTCAGCTTCAAATTCTAGGCCAAATATCCCTGCTTTCTTTATGATTATAGGTATTACCCCTATCTGAACCTGCACAAGCATCGAAGTGGGAAAGGAGACAGATCAACATCAACTTGTTCCTACTACAGGAATAATGACTAATGGTTGGTAGTGATGTTACCTTAATATACAAAGAACAGCACATATTCACATTTCCGGAAAGTTGCTACATCCTTTTAAAGGTGATTTAGAAATATAGCAAAGGCTAAGTGCCATAAAAAGGAATCTAGGACTCCAATTACTACTTTAATTTTATTAACAATGAGTCAGTAAAGCAATATTGAACTACGTCTTTAAAAGCTTTTCAATGAATAATTAATACCCAGAGGAGAGAGAGTCCTCACCTTTATTTCACTGTCATACAAATTGGGAATCTGAAATTTCATCTTTCTTCACGTATGTTTGGAAAAGGGGAGAGCAGATTTTTGCTCTGTGTAACTCTTGCCTGACTGTTAATCCATAGGAGAGAACCCAGTTTAATGTCTGTGTCTAAGATTTTCCAGGTCTGATGTAAATGGTTTGTGTGTGTGTATTTTTGAAAGAAAAGCCTCAGTTCTCAGGTCAGAACTAAAAATGGGGAAGGAGAGCTACGACTGATTGGTGAGTTAAGTATATATTTTAACCATTCTATAAACAAAAATTATATTAAAACTAAGCAAGTAATTATAAGATATTAGCAAAAGTAAACAATTTTTGAGATTTGCCAACAGAAACAAGAAAGGAATATGGCCAGTTATGGGTCCTACTAGTGGAGTTAGAATCCATTTCAATGAGTCCAAGTTGTAGAATTTCTAGAGAGATGAAGTATGTGAACATTCTGTATTCTTAAACTGGCAATCATCTACAATTTTCTTTAAAGTCACTTTAAACAATTCACTGAGTAAAAATCAGGGAAATGTTGTTGCTCTAACGTGGCTGTTTGATTTTGAACTTCAGCAAGCAGTATGATGTAGTCTAGACTTCAAGGCATAACATATTCCTGTTCCTTACAACAGGTCTTTTTAGGGCCCTGATCCCAAATTCAGTCATAGTAAAAAAAATTTTGAAAATCATTCTTGTTTTCCTTCTGTTGCGATCAATTACCTTCTCATTTGACAAATTCAGCCTCCACTTGGATTTCTTAGCTTAAATCAGAAAGTATCAAAGTAGTATGTATGGATGGTGGTGGCTTATTTTGGCTCCAACTTGAAGAGAGACTATAACATCATTTTAGATTTTCTTGTATAATTTCACTCATCTTTGCCAACATTTATTGAAGACCTACTGCAGTCAATAGATGTGCTTGGTTGGCCTTGTGGTGCAAACAAATACAAGAACAAGGCAGTCCTGGCCCTCCAGTTTATCTTAAGAGATCAACTCATAGACAACTTGCAAATACTCAAAAGTATACTAAAACGTTGTTGTTAGCTGCCATTGAGTTGGCTCTGACTCATGACAATCCTAAGTACAATAGAACAAAATGTTGTGCAAACCTGCACCATCTTTACTATCTGTGTTATATTTGAGTCCACTGTTGCGGCCACTGTGTATTTTGAGTGCCTTCCAACCTAGAGGGCTATTCTTCCAGCACTGTATCAGATAATATTCTGTTGTGATCCATAGGGTTTTCGATGGTTAATTTTTGGAAGTGGATCATCAGATTTTCTTCCTAGTCTGTCTTAGTCTGGAAGCTCTGCTGAAACCTGTCTACCATGGGTGACCCTGATGGTATTTGAAATACCAGCAGCATAGCTTCCAGCTTCCAGTATCATAGCAACATGCAAGCTACCACAGTATGACAAACTGACTGATGGGTGGTAGATACTAAATTACTTACTTCAGTTCAGTGAGTTTCTCTTACATATGACCTTTCTGGCCTTGGGTTTATAATTCTGCCAAAGTGATTGCCTAGGCCACAATCTTGCAAAGAATTGATTAGCTTACTATGCAAATAGAGTGTGTTAAACTACCACTAGGATTACGTGACCTTATGGGAATTGTTCAATTACTATGCAAATTGAGTGATTGTGGTCTACTGAGGGGATTGGTCAGTTCATGATATGGCTGGGAGGGCCATGCCTTGAAATTGAATATAAGACCAATCCCACAGAGGTTGAGGGGGACTTCACTAACATCAAGAAGAGCCTGGAGCAGAGCACATCCTTTGGACCTGGGATCCCTCCACTAGGAACCTCCTGGACACAGGAGAGAAAGAGCTGTAACACTGAAAATGGTGAGAGATGGTGAGAAATGGCAGCAACTACAGCAAAGCCCAGTGGTAGCAGTATGAGTAGCAGGATCTAGGAGACTGGTGTGAGGTGGCTGCAGTGGGCTTGCTGACCCATGGAGCGAGAGAGAGTTGAGCACCTTTGGGCAAGAGGCTTGCTGCTGAAGTGGGGTACCTCTGGACACTTGTCAGTGGAGCTGAAGAGCTGTAACTCTTGCCCAAGCAGGGCAGAAGCCCAGAGAAGGGCCTATTGGTTGGCACAGCCAAGACAAAGGCTGCCTTCCTGCAGGCATTGCCAAGAGAAAGCTGAGAGCTATCTTGATTGGAAGCTGTCCTGCTGGAAGAACTGTATCCTCTCTCCAGAGTTGTATCCTGACATTTCCAAGTTGCTCCTAATCCTGAATTGTAGACTGTTACTTCCCTAATAAACCAGATAATTGTGAGTATGGTCTGTGAGTTCTGTGTGGCAACTGTAATGAATTATCGAACACAACAGAGAAATACAGAGTGCCATGGGCAGGTGGGGGGAGGGGGGCAGGGGGGGCGGGGCAGCTGGTGTCAGAAATGGTGAAAAATTTGGGGAGTGGAGGTATGTCTGACCTCTACCTCATAAGAATAAGCTTTGTGCTGATCTTGGTTCTCATCCCTCCTCGTGAATGTAGACGAGGTCTGATACTAGTAGAGTACAGCTACTTAGAATTCTTTGCCAAAATAATGATGGATTAAATGTTTTATAGATGTTTCTCATATGTATCTGCATATTGAAAACCAGATTTTAGTGAGGAGAGTCTAACATAAGGAAATAAAAGTGACCCACAAGATTAGATGCTCCCAGGCACTGGGAAAAGAGCAGGGAACTTGGGAATTTGTCTCTAGTTTTCTAGCAGCTAAGACAAAAAAAAAATGGGAACAGAGATTATTTCTTGCTATTTTTTGTTTGTTTTCCTTTGAAAAAGTACCATATATGTACATCTGCGTGGCAACATTCTTCTTGGCAGTAAATCCTGGTAATCATGTATAACTTACTGACCAACATCAATTCAGCATAGAAGGTTTCACTTTCACCCACATCGGAAGAATTTATTTTTGCCATATCAAGTTTCTTGACAAGAAATGGTCAACAACTATGTCCGTAGTAGATACAGTGATTTTTCTTCTGCTTTGTACAGTAAATAGCAGAGTCATTTGAACATCCAAGAGGTTAGGGATAACATCCTTCTGCAATTAGCTCAAAATAGCATATTTTTTGTTATCCTGGTAGCTTTCAAATCCATAAAGAAAACATGTTCTGTGTTTCTGAGAATAAAGTCAAAAACCAAACCTGTTGCCATTAAGTTGATTCTGACTCATGATAACCCCATGTGTTACAGAGGAGCACTGCGCCGTACATGCAGTTTGCTTAGCTGTAGTCTTTACGGAAGCAGATCACCAGGCCTTCATAATAGCTAATGGTAAAACATAAAGAAAGATCCAAAAGGAAATATTTTATAACTATTAAGTCTAATGTATTCAAAAAGCTTACCCAGGTTTGGTGTCGTTAAAAGCTTTTATCAGAGGATTTCCTGACAGAACATAATAGTTTCTGTTGGAGCAATTACAAAATGACTTCTATATTTTCTCTTTATTAAGAGTGTGCTATGTATGTTTAAGAACGCATTTCAGTCATTATTAGGTAAGCTGCATCTTAAATTATATTAGCAAAGACAAACTTTAATGTATTATGGTAGTGGAAATTGATGTTTTATTTAACAATCCAAGTTCCAAAAATATTTAAGAATATTTTTTATGTGATTTTGTGGGCTCTTTTCCATGATTGAATTTTATAAATTTTCAATATTCTGGGGGAGCCTATAGAATAACTGCATAGCCAAATGACTTGCTTGGTTTTTGGTGAAAAATGCTAGTGTTAAATTTGCATAGGTGTAAAAATGTCTGGAAATGGAAATATTTTACTAATTATTTTGAATTTAAAGAACAAGATTACATAAACCTATTGATTTCTATACCCTGTTATTTTAATGAACAAGTGAAGGTTATCATTTATAATTGATCATTCATTTATTTAGCAAATATTTATTGAGTCCTACTACCAGAATGCAGCCCCGACGGCACAGTTGGTTAAGTGATTTGCTGCTAACAGGTTGGCAGTTCGAATCCACCAGCTGCTCCATGGGAACACATTGGGAAGTTCTACTCTGTTCTGTAAGGTGGCTATGAGTCAGAATCTACTCAATGGCAGTGGATTTGGCTTTTTTCTTTTTTCTTTTTCTTTTGGTACTACCAGAATGCGGCTTAGAAGCTAGAAATGAGAAGATTTTGGCTCATTTACTTTGGACACATCATCAGGAGAAAAGGCTATGTTTGGTAAAGTAGAAGGTCAACAAAAACAAGGGAAACCCTCAGTGAGATGGATTGATACAACATCCAAAACAATGAACTCAAACATGCCAACGATCATGAAGCTGGCATAGGAATGGGCAACATTCTGTTCTACTCTAAATAAGGTCATCATGAGTCGGAGCCAACTTGACGGCAACTAACAATAACAGCTACAGGCCCAGCATTGTGTTAAGTGCTGGGGATATAACGATTGGTAAAACAGACAGTCCTACACTGCTAGTGTTTAAATCTAGTGGGAGGTCAGATATTAGTCAAAATAATTCCAATAATACATAATTATAAATTGCAGTGAGCGCCATAAAAGTCACTAAGAGCTATGTCTGCTAACCGGAAGGTCGGCCATTCAAATCCACTAGGCAGTTCAAATCCACCAGGCCCTCCTTGGAAACCCTATGGGGCAGTTCTACTCAGTCTTTTAGGGTCACTATGAGTCAGAATCAACTTGACAGTAGCAAGTTTGGGGTCTTTTTCTGGCTTGCATAGGAGATGCTATGAAGGTGTATCATAGATAGACCTGATACAATCTGGGGGTCAGGGAAGGCTTGCCTGAGGAGATGGCATTTGATTTTCTATTTGAAAGATGAGTAGGTGTTAACTAACCGTGAGGAAGTGGTGGGGCTGAGGAGAAACATTTCAGGCAGAAGACACAGCAAGTAAAAGGGCCCTGAGGAAAAAGGTTCATTAGAGGAGCCAGTCAAAAAGGGCCTATGGAGTTGAATGAAAGCCAGTGTGGGGGAAGTGACGTGAGATGGGACCAAAGACGAAGGCAGAGCCAGATGTTAAGATTTTGGTGCTTACTCTAAAAGAAGTGGGAAGAGGAGTGACGTGATCAGATTTGTGTTTTTGTTGTTGTTTTTTTTTGATTATTGTCTTAGTCATCTGGTGCTGCTTTAACAGAAATACCACAAGTGGATGGCTTTAACAAAGAGAAGTTTATTCTCTCACAGTCCAGTAGGCTGTAAGTCCAAATACAGGGCATCAGCTCCAGGAGAAGTCTTTCTCTCTCTGTCGGCTCTAGAGAAAGGTTCTTGCAATGCATCAGCCTTCCCTTGGTCTGGGAGTTTCTCTGTGCAGGAACCTCAGGTCCAAAGGACCCACTCTGCTCCCGGCACTGTTTTCTTGGTGATATGAGGTTCCCATGTGTCTCTGCTCGCTTCTCTCTTTTATATCTCAAAAGAGATTGTATTAAGACACTATCTAATCTTGTCAACCTCATCAGTATAATCTCATCACAGTGATAGAATTTACAACACATAAGGAGATCACATATAATCTCATCATAGTGATAGAGTTTACAACACTTAAGGAAATCACATCAGATAACACAATCATACAATACTGGGAATCATGACCTAGCCAAGTTGCTACACACAATTCAATCCACGACAATTATTTACTTTTATTTTTAAAATCCCAGAGTATAATTTACATACAATAAAATGCACCCATTTGAAGTATACAGTTTGATGAGTTTTGACAAATGTAACCACCACCACAATCAATATGTAAATATTTTATCACCTCAGAAAGTTCTCTCCTGCCCCTTCCTAGTCAACGCCGTCTCCCCAGTCCCAGCTCCAAGCAGCCACTGATCTGTTTTCTGTCACTATATATTATTTTTGTTTCTTCTATCATCTCATGTAAATGGAATCTTACAGTATGTATTCTTTTGTGTCTGTCTTCTTTCACTCAGCATATTTTTGAGGTTCATCCATGTTATTGTATGTATCAGTAATTATTCCCGGGCTAAAGAAACAAATTAGGGCATCATAGGCAAATACTTATGAAGGTTGTTGAAGACACAGGCTTGGGTGAAACCAGATGATCTTCTTACTAAATGTTAATCAAAGTTTCTTAACTAACTTTTCCAATTTTTTTTTTTAATATATGTCATGCTATTTTAGTATGGAGTCCCTGGGTTGCACAAATGGTTAAGTGCTCGACTACTAGCCAAAAGGTTGGTGGTTTGAACCCACCAAGAGGTACCTTGGAAGACAGGTCTAGTGATTTGCTTATAAAAAGTCACAGCCTTCAAAACTCTATGGAACAGTTCTACTCTGCACACATGGGGTCTCCATGAGTCGGAATGGACTTGATGACAACTAACAACAACATCTTAGTATAAGAACAAGAATAGAACTTTGTCATTAAAATGCCACTTACGTGACATTTTAAAACTGACTTTTGATTTCATAAAATCAAAATTGTGCTATCTCAAACTCCTTCTTCATGTCTTGCTGTTAGTTGCCTGATTTTTCGGAAGCAGATCTCCAGGGCTTACTTTCAGGCACCTCTGGGTGGGTTTAAACCACCACCCTTTTGGTTAGTAGCGTAGCATTTAACCATTTGCACCATCCAGCGACCCCTCCCTCTGAAACTAGAATATCTAATATGGCATAAAACTAACTCTAATAATTAGATGGATTAATACATGATTACTTTTTATGTCCTACCTTATGTAAAAATGTAACCTTTTTATTTTAACACAGGTTCTACTATAGCTAATCTAAGCAAACTTTGTATATTAAGGGCCTGAAAGAACAACCTAAGCCCCAGCCCTAATTCCAGAAATCCTGTGTTTCAGGCAAGCGTTTTGTTTTTTTGGCCTATTACTATGATTTGATCGGATGTCTGTAGAGCATTAGGGTGTTGAATGCATTATGGAGAGTGAATTGAAGATCCAGTGAATGTTTTCTCAGAGCTTTTGTGCTCTGAGTTATTGTCTAAGGTGCTATTTAATACTACAAGATGCTAATACAATGATGGGAAATATACAAAGCAGAGTGGAGAAGGCCCTTCTCTATAATCTTTCCAGTACCTTGAATGCCAACTTGCTGTGATTATTACAGTTTTTCCTAGTTCCTTTCCTAAACACTAGACTTTCAACACAGTGTAAGTTTGTGTATGGTTTATTCTCGGTTTCATACTATGAAAGGAAGATGAAGTATAATTCAGGGGACCATATGCCATGCTATGTATTTGTCCAGCTGGATACTATTTTAGTCTGCTTCAGAATATGTGTGCCTTTAGGGCAGGGAAAGGGGGCTGGATAACTCGGAATATACTCAATATGGAGGAAACTGCATTAATAAACACCACTTGATACCACTGATTTCATTTCACAATAAAAAATGTCTTTATTTAAGCTGTCCATTTCTCTATGGAATAAAATCCCTCCCCCACTTAATTCTAATTTTGACTAATGTTAATAATTTTCCTCCACAAATAGAGGAATTCAAAATTTAACAGATAGATTATCATTCTAAGGAGAAAGAATGGATTGCGTTCTTCAGCACCATGTAAGAAGTGTAAAAGGCGGCAGATAACTGGGGTGAGATTCCCATTCATCTACATTCTTATACCCAGTCTCATTTTTCACTGTTCTCTGCCACACTTACTCTGATCAGATCAAATTGTCTACTCAGCATCCACCAGACTGTGTTCATTCCTACTTCTGTGCCTTTTTGTTCATGTAATTCCCTTTTTTCTCAATTTTTAAAGTAATTTTTATGACATATTTCCAATATACAGAAGAAAGCAGAAAATAAAACATATAATAACTGTATGTATGTATTATCATCCAGATTTAATAGATATTAACACTTGGTCACACTTGCTTTGGTCTCTCTAGTTTTGTTTTTCGAGAAAAAAACTTTTACTCTCAAAAACCTCTCCATTCCTTTCAGCCTAACCATTTGTTTTGTTATTCAACAAACATTTCTTTATTGAATGTACCATATTCCTGGTTTAAATCCTACAGTCCCCCATTAATTAAGGCCTTCCTAAAAGTAGTGTGGCTGACTTGGCTGGCCTCCTTTCTCTAGACATCTAGGACACCTACAATCTAACACTATTTAAGGTGTTGTATATGTAGACACCACCACTCCCCTTTCCCTTTGTCGTATTGTGGTGTATTACATGTTGCTATGATGCCGGAAGCTATGCCACTGGTATTTCAAATACCAGCAGGGTCACCCATGGTGGACAGGTTTCAGCAGAGCTTCCAGAGTAAGCCAGACTAGAAAGAAAGGCCTGGCAAGCTACTTCAAAAATTGGCCAATGACAATCCTATACACCATGTGATGCTTAAGGTTGTGTGTCAAATTGGTTGGGCCATGATTATCCGTGTTGTAATGTAATCACTCCCATGATTGAATGTACTGTGAGTAGCCAATCAGATGAAAGGGAGTCTCCTCGGGGGTGTGGCCCGCATCTGTATACAAGCAGACGTTCTGGCTTTTTGTTCTCTCTGGATCCTGCGACTGCTTCCTGTCATCTCATCTCCCGTTCTTGGGACTTGAACTGTCAGCTTATCTGCCGAACCTGGGATTCGTCGATCTGCACAGCCTGTGAGTGGGAGCCCTGCTCTCCGACCTTCCGATCTTGGGCTTGCCAGCTTCTGCAGCTGTGTGACTTGGGAGAGGCCTCTACCCTGATCCACGGACTTGGGATGTTCTAGCCTCTACAATCACGTGAGCTGTTTCCTTGATATAATTTCTCTCTGTATATATATTTACACACTTTACTGGTTTTGCTTCTCTAGAGAACCCAGCCTAAGACAGACCACAACAGAATATTGTCCAATATTGGAATCTGTTGCTGGAAGATAAGCCCTCCTAGGTTGGAAGGCACTCAAAATACTCAGTGCAATGATGGTCTCCAAGATAGTGATTATTGTGAAGATGGTGCAGGACCAGGAAACATTTTGTTCTGCTGCACATGGGGTCACCATGAGTCAGAGCCAACTGGATGGCAGCTATCATGTAGACAGCAACCAGTGTGTGCTGGAGCTGGCTTGTACTGGCTTATGAGAGCCAACTGTGCACATCTCTTTCCAACTCTGCATTCAGTGGTGGTCATGTTGGGAGTACTGACACCGTGGAACTTGGCAAACACTACAAAGCAGGGCTTTTTTTTTTTTTTTTTTTAGGAGAGCTGATTTGCCACCATTGCACATAACACACTCACCCATAATCATAACTATCTTGTATACTTAAAAAATGCTCTTCTAAGTAAGTCTTAAATATAAGTCCTATAATTTTCTTGCAGAATGGAATCATGTTTTACATGACTTTCTAAATCTTCAAAATGTTGCACATATAGTTGACTTTTCATAAATATTTTTGATCACTTTAAAAATTCGTGTTCATTTCTTCTCTTGCCACAGTGATTCATTAATGGCACCCACTTTGCACTGTGCTTTTGTTATCCTGAATTTTAAAATGCTGTTATTTGAAATTACTCTGATAGCTAATTACTTTCTCTCTCCCTGTGAGGTAATTTCATAAACATCAGAATATCAAGTACTTTTAGTGCAGAAAGAGACATTTCAGTAAACGATAGTCTCCCTGGTGTTGTGCAGCCCCTGGCAATGCTGAGCTCTCTGACACGGGCCACCTGCCCAGTCTACTTGTCAGTTGCATTCTCTCTCAATACTCTGCCTCACTCAGCAGGCCTCTTTTGGAAGCCTGGCTTGGTGCTACTCAGTCATCAAGAATCTCCAGAAAGGAAGAGATGGGTATGAGTCATATGCTTCTGGATCAGCAAAAGATCCTTAGCAGGACCACAGGATCTATCAGAGTGAAATGCAGTCAGATACTATCACTAATACTCAGGTACAAGTTTCTCAGAGTCCTAGCTTGTTATGTTTTCGTTTTCTTATTCCTCCAATTAAACAGCAAAGCTCATTGGAGCTCATTGTAACTCTCATGTTTGCAGACTATGATCAGTACCCCTTACAGTCCTTTATGCAAGGGCAGAGATTCTCACAGATCTGGGGTTTGTCTGCAGAGACTATGGTCTGCTCTGCTTCCAAGTCCTTTAAGAGACCAAAGATGACCTCATTTTTCTCCTGTTTTTGGCCTGTTTCCTAGGTAAACCACTTTATCCATTTCTTAAATTGCATAAAATTTCTTCATCCCTTTTATTCTAGCAAAATGAAAATAGAGAGTAGATTAGGTACCCTAGGGATTTAAAGGAAGTGACTTAACCCTCACTAGCTTCCTTCTCTCACAACCATGTTTATGAGTGGATGGGAGTGGAAGGGAATAGGGAGGTTTTCTGCTTTGTGATATGACAGTCTACTTAGGCTTATGTTACACTAGTAAGTGGAAACAGCATCTACTTCCTTCTCCTCTCTTGTGAGAATCCCCAACATTCAGACCATTTGGCTTACTTTCAATCTGACAATGTACCCTCAAATTCACCCACCTGTTCTCTGTCCCTTTCTGTGGCCTTTAATAAAGGGCAATACAACTAGTTCTTATTTGGCTTGTCAAATAGTTTCAAAATTCTCACTTTAAAAGAAGAAGCTTTGCAGAGGTGATTTCTTTCTCTTTGTGTTAATGACCAAACCAAAAAACCAAACCCATTGTCATCGACTCGATTCCATCTCATAGCGATGACGAGTAAGGAAAATGTGTAACGCATACATTTCCTCACACCGCCACACCCAGTATGATCCACCAAAAAAAACAAAAAACAAAACCAAACCCGTGGCCATCGAGTTGATTCCAACTCATAGAGACCCTATAGGACAGAGCAGAACTGCCTCATAGGGTTTCCAAGGAGCAGCTGATGGATTCGAACTGCCGACCTCAATATGACGCGTAGGGGGGCCAAAAGTAGCTTCAGTCTGTAAGGTAAACGTTATTTTCTTATACCAACCTCCGTGAGGACAGGCAAAGAGCTCACACCTGGATTTAATGGAATCATGTTTCTATCCTGGTTTCCTGACTCCTCATAGATCACAGTCCTTCTTAGCAAGGCTGAAACACTTCTTACCAGCTATATAGTAACTAGGTCCCCGGATGGTGCAAATGGTTTGTGCTCAACTACTAACTAAAAGATTGGTGGTTCGAATCCACCTAGCAGCACCACAAAAGAAAAGTCTGGTAATTTGCTTCCGTAAAGATTATAGCCCTATGGAGCTGGGTTCTACTCTGTAACACAGGGAGTCACCGTGAGTCAGAATTGACTTGATGGCAAAGAGTTTTTATGTAGTAACTGAATTTTATCACCTCTTCACTCATCCATGTGTGACAAAGTTTCTTGGTTGGGCTGAACCTAGAATTCTAATATTGATGACAGAGGAAGAAGGCATATCCATCTTTTTTACACCTTTGATTTATACAAGGGCTTAGGAGCCTCTTAAAAAAAGCTGAACACTGTCTGCAGTTAGAGTTCAGACGTGTCTGATGGATGAGGGGCAATGAAAACCAGATGAATTGTTCTAAGGATGATGGGGGCTCCTAAGAGAAACCCCCCAGTAAGGAGAAAGGAGACTTGCAAGATAAGCCAGAGCCATCAACAGCACCCAAGCAACATTTATTTCAATATTTAATTCAAGAAATATTTACGGAATGCCTATTATATGCCAGACCCTGCACTAAGTATGGAAACCCTGGTGGCGTAGTGGTTAAGGGCTACAGCTGCTAACCAAAAGGTTGACAGTTTGAATCCACCAGGTGCTCCTTGGAAACCCCATGGGGCAGTTCTACTCTGTTCTTTAGGGTCGCTATGAGTCGGAATTGACTTGACCGCAACGGGTTTTGGTTTGCACCGAGTATCAGCCTTAATTTTGTATGTTTCATCATTTGTGAATACAGAAAACAAGAAGACTAACACTTTCGGAAGCAAGGCAATTTTACCAGTATGGTTTTAATAGCCTTGTTATCATTTTTGTTAGCTGCCATGAAGTAGCCTCTGACTCACGACAACCCCACGTGCAAGGGAACAAAACACTGCCTGGCCCTGCACCATTCCCATGATCGGTTGTGGATTGGACAGTTGTGTTCCTTAGGGTTTTCATTGACTGATTTTCCTAAGTACATAACCAGGCCTTTCTTCCTAGTCCATCTTAGTCTGGAAGCTCTGCTGAAATCTGCTCAGCATCATAGCAACACGCAAGCCTCCACTGACAGATGGGTGGTGGCTGAACATGAGATGCATTGGCCAGGAATTTAACCTGGGTCTCCTGCATGGAAGGCAAGAATTCTACCGCTGAACTACCAATGCCCTCAAAGAAGCCTCGGCTGGAACATTTAACAATATAACAATCATAAATGCTACATAAAAATTCAAAAAATTGGTATTGGAGATTCTGGTAGCTGATGTCATCAAGTCATCTGAGCATACGGGAATTTACTGATAGCACCAAGAAGCATGTATGGGACAAATCAGAACTGGGCAACTGAGATTCTAGGACAGGCGTTAAACCAAAACCAAAAACAAACAAACCCATTGCCATTGAATTGATTCCAACTCATAGCAACCCTATAGGACAGCCAGTACTGAGGGAAAAGTATTCACGAAACAGGTCACAGCACAGGATGCCAAAGGCTGAGATGTTCTTGCAATTGAGTTACTAACCACAGCAACTTGCCGAATAAAAAAAAAACCATAGAGTTCACAACACAGAGCAAAACTCTTCAAGGTTTTGGGCAAATCAGTGAAGTAACTAGGGATCTCTTTTAATGGCATTTTACATTTTCTTAACCATGTAGTATTTTGAAGATATTTTTGCCAGTTTCTTACGTAGCATGTCAACCTTCAACTCTTTCCTAACAACTAGTATCCAACATTTCAGGTGACGTGGTTTCTCCTGTCACATTCTAACTCATGGATTACTTTACCCATTTATTACTAATCACATGGCCCATCATAGTATTCCTTCTGGGCACCCTCCTGGTTCTTCTGCCACTAAGTCTATCTATTCCAGTTATCCCTTGCTGGGAACCAAATTTTTAGGATTTTATAAGTGATAGAATTGACTGGGTTACTCTGGGATGACATTTTCTATTTCTTCAAAGTTTAAGCATTTTTAGAATTTTTTTGCCAATTCATAAAATGAAATCTCAGACTTAATTTTGTATGTTTTATTACCAGTAACTAACACTGAGTGTTTTTATTCAACTGTTAAAGCCATTTTTACTAAAGCAGCAAATGTTGGCAATTTGGCTATTCAATGAATAGAATTTTGTCTTTCAGAGAATTAATTTTGGTGAATTCATCTACACCGTTGCAGACCCTAATCTAGGTCCATGCTGACATTGAACAATTTCTATAGAATACAAATAAATACATGTTGACATTTTAAAAGTATTTTGGCTACAACAGTACCTCAGATGGATAGCATATCTATCTGATGAAGTACATGGTTAATAAAGGGAAAAGCACTTGAGAGATTTAGGATCTATAAGTTGAGAAATATCTTTATTAGGATCCCATAAAGAGTTTAAAATTAACCTAGAAGTCTTCCGATTCTGTTTATAGATATTGTGTCATTTATTTGGAAATGTCATTGTACGGTGCTGGGGCCTTTTGCATGCTTACTTACCCATGATACGTGATATGAACTTTTGTTTCATTGTCTGGACCACAATACGTTCTCACTTGTTATAATAATAATTATTGTTTTATGGTAATATATTGCTTGTAAGCAATTTTCATACCATCATTTCTATTAATCAGGCAATGAGTCAGTTACATTGTAGTGGATCTTTTTTATAAGGAGGGAGAACTTTGTATAATAATGGAAAAGAATACTTCAGTTCTTCAGCTAAAATTTAAACTTACTACACATTCACATGTAGAAATTTCAGTTGAGTCAAGAATCTGTGAATGATTAATTTAATACTCAGAAAACTGAGCCCCTTTTGCCCAAAGCTGGTTCAGCATAGACTTATGTCTCAATTACTTCTATGCTTCCACTCTAAAGCAGCCTTTCCTAAGACAAAATTTACTTACCTGAGCCTAACTAAAGAAAAAACGCACTTGCCATTGAATCGATTCTGACTCATGGTGACCCCATGTGTGTCAGAGTCAAACTGTGCTCCATAGGATTTTCAATGGCTGATTTTCAGAAGTAGATCAACAAGCCTTTCTTTTAGGCACCTTTAGGTCATTGGTGGCGCAGTTAAGAGCAACAGCTGCTAACCAAAAGGTCAGCAGTTTGAATCCACCAGCTGCTCCTTGGAAATCTTATGGGGTAGTTCTACTCTGTCCTATGGGGTCGCTATAAGTTGGAAGAGACTCGACGGCAATGGGTTTGGTTTTGGATTTAGGTGGACTCAACCCTCCTACCTTTTAGTTAACAGCCAGGCACGTTAACCATTTGCACCACCCAGGGACTCCAGGCTGACGCTAGGATGGTGCTTATTAGAATGGCGTTTTGATAGTCAGAAATCAAACTGACACCACCAACAAAAAGTGCGCCATCTTTGTTCTCATTGCTAAGAAACTCAAGAAGCAATTTTGACTACAAAGTCAAGTAATAACAAATGTGCATATACGAATTTTTTTCCCTACTCTTCATGAAGTGGAGCCCTGGTGGCGTAGTGGTTAAGAGCTCATCTGCTAACCAAAAGGTTGGCAGTTGAAATCCGCCAGCTGCTCCTTGGAAACCCCAAGGGGTGGTTCTACTCTGTCTTATAGGGTTGCTATGAGTCGGAATCAACTTGACTGCAATGAGTTTTACTCATGAAGTAAAGCTACTGCCACTGAGATGCTCCCAGCAGGCCCTACCCCCACCAGGCTCTATTCCAATCTTTCCCTGGATACAGTACAAGTTAATCATTGACCAATCTTGAGCTATATTCATACTGGTGACTGGCAGGGATTAATATCCTCTTTGAACTACAGTAACTTCCTCTGAATAAAACCATGCACAAAAACCCCACTCTGATTACAATATATAACTATGATATAAAATGAAGGAGCAAAATCTCTGGACACTGAGAACCAAAATAACCTCTTAACTGTTTTTCCTAAAATAGGCTATATGAAACCTCTTTTTATAAAGAGATAATTGACTACCATAAATAGTATAAGAGTAATCTCGTTTCTTCTGTAAAAATGAAAATGTATTCAGTACAAATGGGAAGACTATGAGTCCTAACCTTTGATTTTTCGTTTTTGCTGCAAAAATATAGATAACATGACATTTGCCAATCCAACATTTTTCACATGTATAATTCACTGAGACTAGTCACATCAGTCATGTTGTGCAACGATTCCCAGTATCCATCGCCAAATTTTCCATCACCATAAATAGAAACTCACTGCTTCCTAAGCAATAATTTGCGAAGTCATTTTGCAAAAATATCAGTAATGTATTACTTTATACACTTGCTAGGCTAGCTAAAACTCTACTATCAAATGATGACCTGCATAGACACTGCTAAATGACTTAATTTCCAATATGCTTCTCCAATTAGAAATAAGGGCTATTGGTTACACTCAGTCCATATAATTTATAAAGGATTTGTGTGAGTAAAGCCTAATTTATGATCCAGTTGTGAGGATATGCCTACATGTGAGGCAGAAGTTGTAGTATGAAGACATATTTTTTAGGGTTGCAAAAAATCAGCTGAACTCTTAGTTTAAGAGTTGTTTAAAAGTAATAGCAATAATACTATCAGAATACTTATATCACTACAATTTTGTAAGTATAAATATATTAATATTTGAAAAGCATTTTGAATTTTACACTTACTTTCCCTCTCCCTGGAAAGCTTTTTGCTAGGACATTCTCATAGCTCATTCCTTCATTTCATTTAGGTCTTTGCCCAAATAACACTTTTTTATAGAGGCTTTTCCTGACCTCTCAAGCTACCGAAGAACCCCTCCCTTGCTTTATTTTTCTTCATAGTTCTTACCACTCCCTAACATTTTATTACATACTTACTTATATAATCTGTCTTCCTCACACTAAAAATCAAATTCCAGTGTGTAACTCATCTATTGAATTTTTTTATTTTAATGACAATATTTTTCATTGGTTATTTTCTTATCTGTCCTTGATTCATAGATATCAGTTTTTGTTTCATAATTTTTGTTCTTTTATCTTATAGGAGCCATGTCCTTTTTCATCTCCTTGAAAACCTTTTAAACATATATACTTAAAAATCTTTTTTCAGATGTAGTGATTATTTCCATTTCTTTGGAAATGAATTCTCCTTGTTGTCAGTCTTTGGAGGAATTAGTTTCCCAAGTGCTTTGACATTTTTGTTTGAAAGTTGATTTTGATTGGGAAGAGTTCTTTTCTGCCTTGAGCTCACCCTTCCTGTCTTATGTTTTGAGGTTGTCTCTGCCTTGTCATTGGAAAGCCAATTCAGAATCCAGTTCAGTTTTATACTGGAAGCTCAGAGCTCTTGTCATGAGGAATTATCAAAGGTATTATGATGGCACCTGGGAAGGTGTGGGAAGCTTGTTCCTCCAGGGCAGAGGTAGCTATGATGGCAAGTGAGAGCCTCTCTCATTTCATGAGCGAGTAATAAAAACTATCCTGTTTGTGAAGAATAAACTGTAATGAGGGAGAATACAGATAAGGAGACCAGCTAAGAGACTGTCATGAACACATATGTGACATGAGTAGGAAGTTGTTAAATTGGTGATTGTAGAATTGGTAAGAAAGGCATTAAAAGGGAAGGGAAGAACTAAATGAGTTGGCAGCTGATTGAGAAAGATGAGAAAGGGATGTAGAGACAGTAACTAAGATAAACACCAATTTTGGGAGCCTAGAGTCCCTGAAGAATGTGGAGGCCTTGGCATTCAAGAAGAAACTTGAAAGAGCTACAGATTTGGAGGGAAAGTGGGATGGAAGCAGAAGGTGGAAATAATCGATTCAGAAAATTAGAATATTTCATGGTAGAAAAACTTTGAGACATGTCTAAACATCAAAGGAAAAGAAGTGGAAGAAAAGAGATTAAAATATTAGCGAGTAGGGAAGGATTCCCAGTATGAATGAAGGTCGTGGTCAGAAGAATCAGGGTAGTAAAGACACCACTGAGAATAATAAAAGGATATTGACAAAGGCAAGGGTGTCTGTTCTAAGGTGAAGGAGACGGAGCGATGAGAGGTCTCTGAGGGAAATCAAGCGAAAGCTAGAAGATGATAAGACAAGATGAAGTCAGTATGTCGGACCTGAAGGTGAGCTGACTCTCTTCATGCGCTATACTGACTCGGTCTTCACAGACTACATTGTGGTAAGTGTGCACTTTGAGAACTCCAAGGAGGGCACAAATAACCTGATTAGGGTGTGGGCAAGACTTCCCAGTGGAGGTTTGTGAAAAAGTCATAAGCGTGAGTGCTTATATTTTCACCGAGTGATGTGTACAAGAAAGTTCATAGCAGTGTTATTCATCAGATCCCTCAGTTAGAAACTATCCTAGCACTCATCAACACTAGAATGAATAAATGAATTGTGTATTCACATAACGGAATGAGAATGAATGAACTACAACTACACACAACAACACAGATAACGCTTAAAAACAAAGTTTCGTGGAGAAACCAGATACAAAAGAGTATATACTGTATGATTCCATTTATGTGAAGTTCAAAAACAGGCAAAATGAATCTGTGGTGTTAGAAGCAGAATGGTGGTTATCACTGAGGGGAGTGGGGAGAGACAGTGAATGGAAGGGAGTGGGAAGGGGGCTTCTGCATTGTTACCAATATTATTTCCTGATCCAGATGCTGTTTACATGGATATGTTTCATTTGCAGAAATTCCTAGGGCTGTGCATTTATTATTTGTGTACTTTTCTCTGTGTGTAATATACATCAAGAAAAAGTTAAATAAAGTGAGCAAAGAAGGATGTAGAAGCTTAAGAAGAAGACTCAGAGTTTGCGGAGCGTGAATCAGGGAGGTCATGATGGAAATAGAGTGTGCTTTTCTTCTTCTCTTCTTGTTCCTTCATATTTACTTTCCACCTTCCTCCACCTGCCCTGTGCTCCTGGAACCCAAAAACCAAACTCATTGTGATCGAGTCAATCCCTATTCATAGCAACCCTATAGGACAGAGTAGAACTGCCCCATAGGGTTTCCACAACTGTAATCTTTATGGAAGTAGACTGCCACATCTTTCTCCCAAAGAGAAGCTGGTGGATTCGAACCACTGACCTTTTGGTTAGCAGCCGAGCTTTTAACCACTGACTTTTATAGACCTTTATAGATGAAATCAATGGGCTTTCTTATCCTCTGGCTTCTATTAGAATTTGGCCAATGAGAGGTAGCAGTAACAGGCATCACAAATCAGAGGGTGGCGAAAAATAAAGTGATGATCCAAATGGGACATATCTTCTCTAAAAAAGGACTCAACTATTGACTGAATTAACAAACTAGACAGAGCACCTCAGGGAAGATACTTTTCCTTGGAGTAATCAGATTTAGTCACTTACAAAATCGCATGGAATAGGAATTGGCAATATGGAGGAATATTTGGCAAGACAGAAATCTATAGGCCCAAGATCACTTAAGAACTAAGAGATAAAATAAGATTTACTGTGCAGTAACAGTACAATGGGATCATTACAGAAAACTTACCAGCCACGAAAGAATTGAACTAAGGTTGGAATATAACTTGCTAGTCACAAATAGCTTCAGATTTAGGTTCATAAGTTTTATATTATGAATGGGAGTAGATAAAGTATGATCTAATAAATCTTTAAAATACACAAAGGACATTAATAGTATATGTCCAAATACAGTATGATTTCACTAATATGAAACACTTAAAACAAAAAAGTATAGAAATCAGAGTTTAACCGTGGTTACCAGGGGCAGGAGGGAAGGAGAAAGAGGAACATCTTTGTCTACCCGGCGTTAAGCTTTTCTTTGTGGGGATAGACAATACGGCAGTGGACACTGGCAATGAGTATACAACATGATTGATGTAATTGGTTTTATTGAATTGTACAAGTGACAAATGCTGGACTGGCAAATACTGTGTTATCTATTTTTTTTACAGCTATAAAAAAAAATAGTATATGTCCAAGGTAGCAATAAGATACAATTGAAAAGGTAATGCGGTACTGTAATATGACTAGCCATTATTCTGTAGTTACAGCTATGTCCTACTGACCCCATGTAAAGTTTTTCCCAACCCGTAACAGATGTTCTCAGTAGTTTCACCTCCACAGAGCCATGCTGGGGAGCTTAACAGTGAAAAAATTATTTAAATAGGGCAATAACTCAGTCTTCAACATTTAGCGTGCATCAGAATCACATGGCAGGCTTGTTAAAATACAGATTGCTGGACCCCCATTCCCAGAATTTCTGACTCAGCAGGTTTGCGGTGGGGCCTGAGAATTTGCATCTCTAGTATGTTTCCAGGTGATGCTGCTGCTGCTGCCTGAGAACCACACTTGGAGAACCACTGATCTAACCGTATGGACAGATCTGTTGCCTTCTTTCAGAATCACCAAGGAAAGTCTTTTTTTCCTCCATTTGTGTTTCCAGCATGTACTGGTTTCACATGTACGACAAGGTTAAAGTTGGAGTTTAAAAATGAAGAAAATGTTGACATTTTTATTCTCAGCATAAACATAGAAGCCAACAAAATTTGTAAGATGAACCTAAAATCAAAACAAAAAGACTCTGATGTGCTATCTGGACACACTGTTTTGAGACTTATTTGATGAAGATAGAAGCTGTAATTCTCATCAAAATCATGTGAGAGCAGCACTATTTTTTTCACTTAGCGGCTGACATAGTGAACGACTTGGAGAGCAGTAAATAACTCACCAAAGGCAACAGACAAAAAAGTATGGTAGAAGAAAGAAACGAAGACAGAGAGGAAGGGTAAAAGGGAAGGAGAAAAATAAATGTCAGTTTTCCTATTTTCTTCTGCATGCAAAATGTACATACCACACTTGTATTGCACTTGGAGAAAAGAAAAAGTCCTAATGGCCCTGTTTGCTTATCATTGGATTACATTGTACAGAAAAGGAAACTGAAGCTCAGAAAGGTTAAGCAACTGTTTCAAGTTCCTCTGTTTGGTAAGGAGCAGACTTACTGGAAGTCCTGTTGCTCTGATACAGTGTCCTCTCCATCAATCTGAGTTACAATAGCTGTAAAGACAGAAGATGTTGTTGTTAGCTGCTGTCGAGTTAACTCCATGGTGACCTCACATACAACAAAATGAAACGCTGCTTAGTCCTGCATCATCCTCACATCTACTGCATGTTTGAATCCATAGTTACAGCCACTGTGCCAATCCATCTCAAAAAGGGTTCCCCTCGCCCTTGTTGGTCCTCTACTTAAAGACAAAAGGTACTCCTGTTAAAATGGAAGGAACACTAGGCTAGGGTTTTGGGCTCTAGCTCTTCCTCTGTAGACCAATCACATAATCAGTCTGATTTCAGTTTTCTCAGCTCCAAAATGGGGATAACAATTCCTGCTCCATGTTATGGGGACTGATGAAGGAATAGATGTGATGTCATGGTTTGTAAACTAAAAAGCACTGCACAAATGTAAGTTACTATCATTAATACTCTGGACCTGTTGGCATTTTACAACTAAAGAGGAGGTTATAGACAGAAAGAGGCAAGGATCTTGAAGAAATAATTTATCCAAAATAAAGAGTCAGGAGGAGATGGGCCCAAGATGGCAGAGTAGTCAGTCGCTTCTGGTAGATCCTCTTACAACAAAGACCTGAAAAAACAAGTGATTGGATTATATTTGGCAATCTGGGAGCTCTGCACATCAAAGGCAGAGTTGAGGAACTGGAGTGAGTGGCAGGGGAGGGAGAGACGGTTCGGAAGCAGTGAGGAGTTGCCAGACCTTACCTAAGAGAGCCTGAGCCCTTCAGGCCTGATCAGCTCGGGGGTGAGCAATAAGGCAGGCAAGCAGTGGTGCTCAGGAAGTGCGTTTTCCACACCAGGAGAGATCAAGCGCCAGAGAGTCTACAAGGCCACCCAGAACCAGTGAGAAGCAGCCCTCCACGAAAGATAAGTACTTGCGTACAGCTTACTGCGTGGATCAAAAACACCTCCTTTAGGGAAAAACCTCTCTCCCATTTACCTCCCTGCTCCCTGCTCTGTACTGGGTCCTGGACCGGCTTCAGCAATTGCCGAGTCCCCTGGGTTGGAAGTAGGATCCGTCACAAGCCCTGAGCCATTCTCCCTGCCTTGGAGAGTGAACCAATTAACAAGCAGGGGAAAAAATAAACTGCCGACTCCCCTAGCTCAGGAACCCAGGGTAGGCACAGCTCCTTTGCCTAGGCACAGGCATAAGGGATCCACGGACTTTGAGTGCCTTTCCACCTGCATAGACTTGCTTGGGTCCATCTCAACAGCATAGGCCCTCATAACCGCAGTACAACAGGGTATATAATGGAACTCTAACTTCAACTGTTTCAGCTGTGAAGTGGCAGGTTCTTGACATTTGACACTGCTCTGCCCATTAAGCAGGGTCTTCACCTACCCACTTCAGGGGCCTGAGGACTGGTGGCTCCACGCACACCATCTAGCCACCTGCAAGAGGGGCCCATGAATAAGAGGTGTTCCCCAATCCTTACAGCTAACAGCATTAGGTGCTCATAGTCCGGCTGCAAAACCCACCCACCTATGTGCTCTAGGGAACAGGGACACGCCTTCCTTCTGCACACTCTGGGACAGCCGTCAGCCCCCTGACTTGCTCAGAGTGTGTCCCCCTGCCACAGCCAGATGCCTGTGCCTACACCAATCAGCCATGCCTGTGTAAGACTGTAAGTGAGAGCCTACACCACACACTTGGTGGCTAGCTACCTGGGCAACTGAGCTGAATCCATACAGGAGGAGTGGGCAGACTCCTGAGCTCACATACCTAGTAACAGATCTAACTACCTGGTGACAGGACATTAGTGCCAATAATCAAACCAGCTCATACGAACAGCCTATATGGGCACATCAAAACAAAACAAGAAGTAGGACACAGTAAGAAAACATAAAATAAATAAATATAATAACTTATTGATGGCTCTGAGACAACAGTCAATATCAAATCACATAAAGAGGCAATCCATGATGGCTTCAGCAAGCTCCCGAAATAAAGAATCTAGAAATTTTCCAGAGGAGGAAAATTTCATGGAATTACTGGAGGCAGAATACAAAAGATATACAGAACTCTTCAAGAAATTAGGAAGGAAATTAAGCAAAACGCAGAACATGCAATAGAGAAAATTAAAAAGATTAGAGAAGAGCATAATGACAAATTTAACAGCCTGCAAGAATCCATAGAGAAGCAGCAATCAGAAATCCAGAAGATTAACAATAACATTTCAGAATTAGAAAACTCAATAGAAAGTCATAGGAGCAGAATTGAGGAAACAGAAGTCAGAATTAGTGAGGTTGAAGATAAAGCACTTGACACCAACTTAGTTGAGGAAAAATCAGATAAAAGGGTTTAAAAAAAGGAAGAAACCCTAAGAATTACGTGGTACTCTATTAAGAGGAGTAACCTACAAGTGATTGGAGTACCAGAACGGGGAGTGGGGGATAAATGAAAATACACAGAGAATTGTTGAAGATTTGTTGGCAGAAAACTCCCCAGATATCATGAAAGATAACAAGATATCTATCCAAGAAGCTCATCAAACCCTACATAAGGTAGATCCCAAAAGAAAATCACCAAGACATACTAGAAACAAACTTGCCAAAACCAAAGATAAAGAGAATTTTAAGTGTGGCTAGGGATAAATAAAAAGTCATCTACAAAAGAGAGTGAATAAGAATAAGCTTGGACCACTCAGCAGAAACCATGCAGGCAAGAAGGCAATGGGATGACATATATAAAGCCTTGAAGGAAAAAAACTGCCAGCCAAGAATTACATACCCAGCAAAACTGTCTCTCAAATATGATGGTGAAATTAGGGCATTTCCAGATAGACAGAAGTTTAGGGAATTTGCAAAAACCAAACCAAAATTACAAAAAAATACTAAAGGGAGTCCTCCTGCTAGAAAATCAATAACATCAGATAACAACTCGAGACTAGAACACAGGACAGAGCAACCAAATATCAACCCAGATAGGGAAGTCACAAAAGTAAATCAAAGCTAAAACACTGAAAATAGGGAAATAGATGTCAATATGTAAAAGATGACAACATTAAAAAAAAAAAAGAGGGACTTAAATGCAGACATAGATTTTTCATATGGAGAGGAAGTCAAGGCAATATAAAGAAAAAAAAAGACTGGTATAAACTTAGAAAAGTAGCGGTAAATATTAAGGTAACCAAAAAGGAAACTAACAATCCTACAAATCAAAATTAAAAACCAGAAAAATATAAAGACTCAGCAAACATAAAATCAACAACAATGAAAAAGCTGAAAAGAAAATACATAAAGAAAAATGACTCAGCACAGAAAATTAAGTGGAATAAAGAAACTGCGAACAACACACACAAAAAAAGACATCAAAATGACAGCACTGAACTCATACCTATCAATAATTACACTGAATGTAAATGGACTAAATGCACCAATAAAGAGACAGAGAGTGGCAGAGTGGATAAAAAAACATGATCCGTCTATTTGCTGCCTACACAAGAGACACACCTTAGACTTAAAGACACAAACCAACTAAAACTCAAAGGATGGAAAAAAAATATATCAAACAAACAACACTAAAAAAAGAGCAGGAGTGGCAATATTAATCTCTGACAAAATAGACTTTAAAGTCAAATCCACTACAAAGGATAAGGAAGGACACTACATAATGATTAAAGGGTCAATATACCAGGAAGAAATACTATAATAAATATTTATGCACCCAACGACAGGGCTCCAAAATACATAAAACAAACTTTAACAGCACTGAAAAGAGAGATAGATAGTTCCACAATAGTAGTAGGAGACTTTAACACACTGCTTCTGGTGAAGGACAGAGTATCCAGGAAGAAGCTCAACAAAGACAAAGAAGAGCTAAATGCTACAATCAACCAACCTGATCTCATAGACATATACCGAGCACTCCACCCAACAGCAGCCAAGTATACTTTCTTTTCCAACGTACACGGAACATTCTCCAGAATAGACCACATATTAGGCCATAAAGTAAACCTTAACAAAATCCAAAGCATCGAAATTTTACAAAGCATCTTTTCTGACGATAAAGCCATAAAAGTAGAAATCAACAACAGAAAACTCAAGGAAAAAAAATCAAACACATGGAAACGGAACAACACCTTACTCAAAAACTACTGGGTTATAAAAGAAATTAAGGATGGAATAAATTCATAGACTCAAACGAGAATGAAAACACATCCTACCAGAACCTTCGGGACACAGCAAAAGCAGTGCTCAGAGGTCAGTTGATAGCAATAAATGCACACATCCAAAAAGGAGAAAGGGCCATAATGAAAACATTAACCCTACAACTGGAACAAGTAGAAAGCAAGCAGCAAAAGAAGCCCTCAGGTGCCAGAAGAAAGGAAATAATTAGAGCAGAATTAAATGAAATAGAGACTAGAAAAACAATTGAAAGAGTTAACAAGTCCAAAAGCTGGTTCTTTGAAAAGATCAACAAAATTGATAAACCATTGGCCAAACTGACAAAAGAAAAACAGGAGAGGAAGCAGATAACCCATATAAGAAATGAGATGGGTGATATCACAACAGACCCAACTGAAATTAAAAGAATCATAACAGAATACTGTGAAAAATAGTACTGTAACAAATTTGAAAACCTAGAAGAAATGGACAAATTTCTAGAAACTCACTACCTACCTAAACTAACACAAACAGAGGCAGAACCACTAAATAAACCCATAACAAAAGAAGAGATTGAAAAGGTAATTAAAAAACTCTCAACAAAGAAAGCCCTGGCCTGGACGGCTTCACTGGAGAATTCTACCAAACTTTCAGAGAAGAGTTAACACCACTACTACTAAAGGTATTTCAGAGCATAGAAAAGGATAGAATACTCCCAAACTCATTCTATGAAGCCAGCATAACCCTGATACCAAAACTAGGTAAAGACACCACAAAAAAAGAAAATTACAGACTAATATCCCTCATGACCATTGACGCAAAAATCCTCAACAAAAGTCAAGCCAATAGAATTCAGCAAAATATCAAAAAAATAATTCACCATGATCAAGTGGGATTTATACCAGATATGCAGGGATGGTTCAACTTTAGAAAAACAATCAATGTAATCCATCACATAAACAAAACAAAAGACAAGAACCACATGATCTTATCAATTGATGAAGAAAAGACATTTGACAAAGTCCAACACCCATTCATGATAAAAACTCTCAACAAAATAGGAATAGAAGGGAAATTCCTCAATATAATTAAGGGCATTTATATAGAGCCAACAACCAACATCATCCTAAATGGAGAGACTTTGAAAGCATTCCCCCTGAGAACGGGAACCAGACAAGGATGCCCTTTATCACCACTCTTATTCAACATTGTGCTGGAGGTTTTAGCCAGAGCAATTAGGCTAGAAAAAGAAATAAAGGGCATCCAAATTGGTAAGGAAGAAGTCAAAGTCTCTCTATTTGCACATGATGTGATCTTATACACAGAAAACCCCAAAGAATCCACAAGAAAACTACTGACACTAACAGAAGATTTCAGCAAAGTATCAGGATACAAGATAAACATACAGAAATCAGTTGGATTCCTTTACACCAACAAAGAACCTCAAAAAGGAAATCACCAAATCAATACCATTTACAATAGCCCCCAAGAAGATAAAAGACTTAGGAACAAATATAACCAGAGACGTGAAAGACCTATACAATGAAAACTGCAAGACACTACTGCAAGAAACCAAGAGACCTGCATAAGTGGAAAAACATACCTTGCTCATGAATAGGTAGATTCAACATTGTGAAAATGTCAATTCTACCCAAAGTGATTTACAGATACAATGCAATCCTGATCCAAATTCCACTGGTATTTTTTAGTGAAATGGAGAAACAAATCACCAACTTCATATGGAAAGGGAAGAGGCCCCGAATAAGTAAAGCATTACTCAAGAAGTATAACAAAGTGGGAGGCCTCACACTACCTGATTTTAGAACCTATTATACCGCCACGGTAGTCAAACAGCCTGGTACTGGTACAACAACAGACACATAGACCAATGGAACAGAATTGAGAATCCAGACATAAATTCATCCACCTATGAGCAGCTGATATTTGACAAAGGCCCAAAGTCCATTAACTGGGGAGAAGACAGTCTCTTTAACAAATGGTGCTGGCATAACTGAATATCCATCTGCAAAAAAACTGAAACAAGACCCATACGTTACACCATGCACAGAAACTAACTCAAAATGTATCAAAGACTTAAATATAAAATTGAAAATGCTAAAGATCATGGTAGAAAAAATAGGGACAATGCTTGGAGCCCTAATTCATGGCATAAACACAATACGAACCATAAGTAACAATGCACAAGCACCAGAAGAGAGACTAGATAACTGGGAGCTCCTAAAAATCAAACACTTATGCTCATCAAAAGACTTCACCAAAAGAGTAAAAAGACAACCTACAGACTGGGAAAAAATTTTTAGCTATGACAAACCTGATCAGCATCTAATCTCTAAAATCTAAATGATACTGCAAAACCTCAACAACAAAAAGACAAATACCCCAATTAAAAAATGGGCAAAGGATATGAACAGGCACTTCACCAAAGAAGACATTCAGGCAGCTAACAGACACATGAAGAAATGCTCATGATCATTAGCTATTAGAGAAATGCAAGTCAAAACTACAATAAGATATCATCTCACCCCAACAAGGCTAGCATTAATCCAAAAAACACAAAATAATAAATCTGAAGAGGTTGTGGAGAGACTGAAACACTTCTACACTGTTGGTGGGAATGTAAAATGGTACACCACTTTGGAAATCAATTTGGCGCTTCCTTAAAAAGCTAGAAATAGAAGTACCATACGATCCAGCTATCCCGTTCCTGGGAATATATCCTAGAGAGATAAGAGCTGTCACACGAATAGATATATGCACACCCATGTTCATTGCAGCACTATTCACAATAGCAAAAAGATGGAAACAACCTAGGTGCCCATCAACGGATGAACAGATAAACAAATTATGGTATATCCACACAATGGAATACTATGCAACGATAAAGAATGATGAAGCCATGAAACATCTTATAACATGGAGGAAGCTGGAGGTCATTATACTGAGTGAGTTTAGTCAGTCACAGAAGGACAAACATTGTATAAGACCAGTATTATAAGAACTCAAGAAAAGGTTTAAACACAGAAGAAAACATTCTTTGATGGTTACAAGGGTAGGGAGGGAGGGTGAGGGTTATGTACTAGCTAGATAGTAGATAAGAATTATCTTAGGTGAAGGGAAGGACAGCACACATTACAGGGGAAGTCAGCACAACTGGTCTAAACCGAAGCTAAGAAGTTTCCTGAATACAATCAAACACTTTGAGAGACAGAGTAGCAGGAGTAGGGGTCTGGGGACCATGCTTTCAGGGGACATCTAGGTCAATTGGCATAACAAAGCTTATTAAGAAAATGTTCTGCATCCTACTTTGGTGACTGGCATCTGGGGTCTTAAAACCTTGCAAGCAGCCATCTAAGATTCATCAGTTGGTCCCAACCACCTGGAGTAAAAGAGAATGAACAACACCAAAGACACAAGGAAAGCGTTAGCCCGAGAGCCAGAAAGGGCCGCATAAACCAGAGACTTCATCAGCCTGAGACCAGAAGAACTAGATGGTGCCTGGCTACCACCAATGACTGCCCTGACAGGGAACACAACAGAGAGTCCCTGATGGAACAGGAGAAAGGTAGGGTGCAGAACTCAAATTCTAGTAAGACCAGACTTAATGATCTGATTAAGACTGGTGGTACCCTGGAAAGTGTGGCCCCTGGATTCTCTATCAGCCCAGAATGAAAACAATTTCCAAAGCCAACTCTTCAGACAGGGATTAGACTGGACTGTGGGACATAAAGTGATACTCATGAGGAGTATGCCTCTTAGCTCAGGTAGATACTAGAGACTAAACAAGCAGCTTCTGCCTGGAGGTGAGATGGGAAGGCAGAGAGGGCTAGGAGCTGGTTGAATGGACATGGGGAATCAGGGGTGGAAAGGAGGAGTGTGCTGTCACCATATGGGGAGAGCAATTAGAGTCGCCTAACAATGTATGTATAAATTTTTGTATGGGAAAATAAATAAAATAAACAAAAACAAAATAAAGAGTCAATACGAGTAAATCCAGAAGACTTCTATATCACATTTCTGGTGTTGAATGATATATGCTGGCATTAAAATTGCATATAAAACCAAATTTGTATTGGTGTTTGAAAAAAAATTATAAACAGAAACTAACAAGCAAAAAGCAAGAAAAGGTTTAACTAAGTCACATCTCATAATACCCCAGTTATACAGTAGTCTGGCTATGGCCAAGCTGTTGTTAGGTGCTGTCGAGTTGGTTCCAACTCATAGTGACCCTATTGGACATAGTAGAACTGCCCCACAGGGTTTCCAAGGAGTGGATGGTGGATTTGAACTGCCAACCTTTTGATTAGCAGCCAAGCTCTTAAACACAACACTGGCTGGGAGTATTGAGTAAATCAAGCTTTAAGTCTTTTATGTTAATCATGCATTCTGTAGAACCCTAGGGTCAGCTCTAGCTCCTAGCTTCATGCTAAGTCATCTGTTTCCTGCCTTAGCTGGGAAAATTCAAGGTCAGTAATACCCAGACCTCAATCTTCTGGTAGCTTATGGCTCTTGAAATTATCAAGAGACTCTCAAACCTCTGGTTTTTGGATTAGAATATCCATGAGACTGTTTCACAACACTGTGGCCCTTCCAGTTAATGGTAATCACAGCTGTGACTCCAGAGTCTCATGACTGGAAATATTGCTGGTTTGGGTATTCACTATGAAGCACTAGAAGTAATATGGTGACCTCTGTAGAAAGACCTAAAATAACCAAGGCCAACCTGAGACGGAATAAAGAAAATTCAGCCTGAATTAGCACTTATGATATACAGCAAGAAAAATAGGGATTACTTGCCTCTACAGTCTATGTTTAGCAGAATGTACCCCTTCGAAAGCTGGAATGTGTGGCTGTTATTTATAGAGAGCACTGTAAGCATGCCCAGGACGCTTCTGCAGTATAAAAAACAAACTATTGGTCAGCCATAGAGAGGAATTTATTGACAATGTTGATAAATTGAACCTCAGTGATGGGTGCTATGAGGTCGTTCAGGGCCAATTTGAAGATATAGAGAAGGGAAGCATTGGTAGTGAATAAGACTTTTTTTTTTTAAGTTAAAAGAAATGTCTCATTCTTCTTGTGTCTCTATCAGACTAGAGAAGGGACTCAATAAAGTTGAGAGCCTCAGTAGTCTCAGAATTAATTTTGGATGGTCCTCGATGGCAAGTTCTTAAAGAACCCCGCTCATGATCCATCGTCATCAATTCTAATGTTGGGTCCAGTGGACAAAAAGCAACTACAATTGTCTCAGTCATCTGGTGCTGCTCTAACAGGAATACCACAAGTGGATGGATTTAGCAAAGAGAAGTTTATTCTCTAACAGTTCAGTAGGCTACAAGTCCAAAATCAGGGCATCAGCTCTAGGAGAAGCCTTTCTCTCTCTGTCGGCTCTGGAGAGAAGTCCGTGTCATCAGTCTTCCTTTGGTCTGGGAGCTTCTCTGCGCAGGAACCTCAGGTCCAAAGGACGTGCTCTTCTCCTGGCACTGCTTTCTTGGTGGCATGAGGTTCCAACGTGTCTCTGCTCGCTTCTCTCTTTTATATCTCAAAAGAGATTGCATTAAGACGCTAATCTTGTCAGCCTCATTAGTAAAACCTCATCACAGTGATAGAATTTACAACACATGAGGAGATCACATATAATCTCATCCTAGTGGTAGAATTTACAACACATAAGGAAATCACATCAGATAACACAATCATACAATACTAGGAATCATGACCTAGTCAAGTTGCTACCCACATTTTTTGGGGGACACAATTCAATCCATGACAACAAGGAAGAAATAGTCAGAAAAATAAATAAAAACATCTATTTTAAGACATTTTCTATCACTTTCCTATTAGCTTATTATCAAGGGAATCATTATCGTTGTTATTCCAAGATTTATTCATTTAGTTCAATAAGCACTTATTGGGTATTCATGTGAGCTCTTCTATAAGAAATATTACTTCTGTTATTGTTTTTCTATTTTGTGTTTCAGAAGAAAGCCTCTTTTCTTCAAAAGAGTTTTAGATCCCAGGCAGGTATGATTTGCTCTAGGGAAGGCCACTGCTAGCCTGTATGGTGGATATAGCCTATGGGCGCATGGCTTGGAATGTGAAGAAAGGGCTTGATTTCAGCTCCTACTTGTGCCCTAAGTCAGGTGTTAGTGTTTAGTTCACAAACTGCACAACTGTCCTTGGCAGCCTGGCCTCATGCAATGAGTATGTTTCTGAATAAGTACGAATTGAATATATGTACATTCACTATCACTTTTGATTTACCCATAAGGGGAGATTTTGTAAATGGTCAGGGCAGTATCTTAGCACATTGAAACCAAATATTTGCAGCAACTATATGATGCTTTTTTTGTGTGTGTGAAGTGAGGAATTATCTCCTAATTTACTTGTTCTATAAATCAATAATTAATAGTAATATTACAGTAATTATTTAATTGCTCTAGACTAATTTAATGGTGAATTAAATTCAGTTTACTTTCTCACGTCCATGATAACAAAGAACCTCTAAGTGCCCCTGAGTTCTTTAGAATGAAAACTTTGGTATCAGCTAGTCTGTAGAAATACGTAGTACCATAACGAATTTATTTTTGCCCCCTAATGGTGGGTAAAGTCTTCCTTGCAATATAAAAGTCTTGACGGTTGACAAAGGAGACAAGAACACAGGAGTGTTATTGTTGGATTATTCCAAAAATGTGTTTCTCCACTCTGTTGATATCCACCACTTTCCACCCTTTTGAGGCTGTATAGTCCAAATTTAGAGGTAGAGAAGCACGTGCAGAGATAGAAGATGGAAAGCATTTCCTCTTTTATCTCAGTGTAAGCATGGTCTTAATGTGTTAGTAAGAATTTTTATAAGCCCACTATCTTGGTCAGAAATATCTTGGTTGGAAGAGACTAAATCCAACCAGCATGGGCAAGAGGGGCTATGGTCCTTGCGAATAACTTGGTACCGGATCCCAAACTCCACAATTCTCACTTTTTCTCAGTCTCTCCTCACGGTTTCTATCTTTCATCTCTCAGTTTCTATCTGCAGGCCAGTTTTATATTCTCAGACCAACCTTCTCATGGAAATATGACCACCAGCTGTTCTTGTGCCAAAAGTCTTCTAGCTTCACCACCAGAGGAAGTCTGAGACTCTCTGGTCCCCAGCTTAAACGTCAGAGGGAAGGATTCTGTGATTGGCTTGTGTTCATCCCTGCTGGGTCTAAACCTGTTCCAATTAGCTATAACCAGGGCATGAGTTGCTATCCACACAGAGCCAGTAGTCACAAGAGTGGATCTGTAAGTATATCGCAGCTTCTATTTCCACGTGGTTAGAATAGGGGAGTGTGTGAGGGATTGGTGGTTCAGGCAAGAGACTTGAGTTGGGTTCCTAGCCAATGCACATCATGTGCAACCACTACCCTTCTGTCAGTGGAAGCTTGTGTATAGCTATGATACTGAAGAGGTTTCAGTGATGCTTCCAGACTAAGACAGACTAGGAAGAAAGTCCGAGTGATTTACTTCCAAAAACAGCCAATGAAAACTCTATGGATCACAAAGATCCGATCTGCAAATGATCATGGAGATGGTGCAGGACCCAGCAGCATTGTGTTCCTTCGTGTATGGTGTTGCAATGAGTTGGGAGCTGACTCCACAGCACTAACATCAACAGCAACAGCAAAATAAGGAAAGGAGCATGTCCCAGAAGAAAAAGGTATAGTTGTGGGCAAACAGTGGCTATTATATCCTTTCTTACACCAAGAAGTGAGAATTGAGCTAATGGGCTTTTTCATATTTGTTTACTCAACATGTTTTATTGAAGTCCTTCTTATGCCAGGTATGTAGTTTGGAGTTGGAAGACATAGTTGTCCATGTATTCCAGAATGCAGTTCAATCTAATGGAATTTAGGGGCAGGATACTCATTGATTAAAAGATCAGGCTCTAGAGATGACCAACATGGGTTCAAATCTCTTGCTATTTTCTTGGTATGTGATCTTGGGCAAGTTAGTTAACTGCCCTCAGCCTCAACTTTGAAGTACTTTACCAATATTTCTCCAAATGCTTTATGAAAGATTCTGCCATACAGTAAGCACTCAACAAATGACAGCTACAGTATTATTTCAAAACATACCAAAAAGGTTTTATTGTTCCCATTGTGTTAACAAGATGGTGGAATATCTTAATGAGAGCCAAACTGAAAATGGATAAAAATCCATGTTGTTTTATTCATAGGGGGAACCCGTAAGCACACTCACCTATCTGCTCTGGAGCAGTCCCTGTTCTGGCAGAGAGTACACAAGGAGCCCCTGTACCAACTAGACTTTACCTCAGAATAATTTTCTTATTATAGTGGCACCTTACACTAAATTTCTTGTCTGTCTGAATTTCGTGCCTTTTCCCTGACCCTTCTCAAATACTTGCCTGCCTCTCATTCCGTTTTAACACCCTATGTTCTTAATATCTTTGTTGTTTCTGACCTTCTCTACCTTCACCCTTTCTGTCAGGTGTTCCTGACTCTCCAGACAGTTCAGGCGGACACAACTTTCATATTGTTGCTGGTGTAACTCCCCACTGTATAGACAGCCAGGGACACTTGGAGATGCAGCACTAACACAGGAATAGAAGCACTGAAAACGGGGAGGGGGTGAGTGCAGGTACTGGAGTAAACCAAACTCGTTGCTGTCGAGTCGATTCTGACTCATAGCGACCCTATAGGACTGAGTAGAACTGCCCAGTAGGCTTTCCAAGGACCGCCCGGTGGATTCAAACTTCCAGCCTTTTAGTTAGCAGCCGTAGCTCTTAACCACTATGCCACCAGGGTTTCCAAGGTACTGGAGTAGAGAGGGACAAAGTGTAAGTAGGCCACCAAAGCCCTTATGAGAAGAGAAAAATACATCGCTAGGGACAGTAAAGAACTAAATGTTAGTGAAGAGGTTGCCATAAGGCAGTCTATAGTCTGGTCCAGAAAGGACTAGGGAACAGCAAAACAAGGAAAAGAAGAAACTTAGTGCAAAAAAAGGACACGCCAGTGAAAATACACTGAATTGTTAGAAGATTGCAGCATAAGACCTGGAAATGGGCAGGTACCAAGGCAGCTCCGGAAGGCTAGGAAGGAGGAATCTTGGCAATGGTCTCCTGACAGACAGATTGGGGCACCACTGATAAAAAGTGTAAAGCTCCTTTGTTCCTTTTGTTCTGTCACTCACTCAAGATTCAAAGACCTAGGAGACAGCATCTGATTGATGGAGCACAGGTTCTGGCTCACCCTCTTGCTGCCCTGGGGCTTTGAAAGGAAGGGTCAAGCTAATTTGGCTCCTGTGGAAGGAAGCTCCTAGATTCCCAATCCATCAGCATCACACTCATAAGGAGAGAGGTAATTCCCCAAAAGGAAATCAGGGTGCTGCTGGGAAAAAGGGGAATAGATCCCAGGCAGTCAAGAGAACAGCAAATATCCGCTACACACTTCCCACAGCATGACATTTTGGTCACAGAAAAATGAGTTGTTTTGATGGAAGGACAATGAATATCTGAGAAGATGATTTCTGCCAGTTAGAGATTTTAGAATTTTCTTCTTTAACAGAATCCATTTTTCAGTTGTAAATTTTATGTAGAAACCCAAATGTAAAACGGATAAAAAGCGAAAGTGCTCAAGATGGGAGGAGGGGGAGATAAGCACCTACACTGAGCCTCGCCCTTGACAGCCTTGAGACATCACCACGGAAGGAATACCTGGGATTTAAGAAACACAGTCTTAAAATCTTTGATAAAGTCTTTAATGGTGGGTGAGGAGTCCCTGGGTGGTGCAAATGGTTAAGCGCTGGACTACTAACCAAAATGTTGGCGGTTCAGATCCACCCAGAGGTGCCATGGAAGACAGGCCTGGTGATCTGCTTCCAAAAGATCACAGCCTGGAAAACCCTATGAAGCAGCTCTACTCTGCACACTTGGGGTCGCCATGAGTCAGAATCGATTCAACAGCAACTTTTTTTTTTTTTTTTTTAACTTCAACCACGTATTAAAAGGCAATTCTCACATTAGAGTTTGGAGAGGAAGAGGGTGACGTATGAACCTCTGTATTTATGTCCTAGTTCTTGACCTTCCTTCCTGACAACCAGGGTTAAATTATGGCTGCTGAGAGACAAAAATGCAAAGATGATAGACTGCCCACAAAATACTTTTTTTTTACTTTGCTGATGTTTATCCCGGGTTGCTATGTCATTTCAAGTTATTTCTTGAGAGACTAGGAAATTGACTCTTCATCATTAATACTTGCATTTGGAATTTGAAAAGGGAAACTGAATGCTGGGTGATTGTTAGAACCACTGTTCCCACCAGCAGAGACTGATCTCTATACAGGGAGCTTCAATGGGGAAGAAAGCAAAGACGGGAAGGCACGAACTCCACTATTACAGAGGTGTGCTCTCCAGTTCAGCATGAAAGTTCAGTGACTGGACGGAAAGGCAAATTGCTAGCACTGAGCCCCCTGAATTAGTAGGAGAGCTCAGACGTATCTGTACTTTTGAAGCTGGCACATATTAACAGCATCAAAATTTACAGTTAACATTTTTTTTTTCAGTTTAAAAACCATTTCCAGCATCTTCAAACAGCAGCACATATAAATATTAGAATAAATGCTTGTTCCAAGATATCATAGTTCTTAATCTTTACACTGAAAACTGTTCTTCCCAAACGTCTTCGCTTAATTGCAAGATAAATCATGGCTGCCTAGAGGTTCCCTGAATGCTAAACATTGGCAGCTTGCTTTACCATCACAATTAGAGAATGAAAAAAAGAGACCAACATAGCTGTTCAACATCTTGGGTTAGAAAGAGGAGATTTAGGAATGCAAAGAAGTGTTTACTACTGTTATTGTTGCTATTATTATTGAAAAAGAGAGACTCATATAAAGTCCAGTACAGATTATAGTAAACCTGCTGACTTTCATTTCAAAGGAGGAACTGACTACGGGTGAGAGAAAATCAGTAGTGTGGGGGAATTTCAAAGAGATCTCACAACCTACTCCTGCCTTTTGCAATTTGGTATGTTGTTCAATATGCATTTAGGCGAGAAGCAGAAGAAATGCTAACATTAATCAGCCTTTGGGGGTGGGGGGAAAGCAAGTTGAATGTATGTCTGAACAGGTCATTTATATATAGGAATTAATTTTATCCTCAGAGAATTTTTTGTTGTACCTGTGAGCCAGTATTACTGGTGTGTTGAATTTTTATATTTAGCCCATGCCAGAATCATACTATGATATTTATAACACATTTATAAGACTTACGTGACTCCTAACTTTTCATTCCTGGTGTGCCACCTATTCGGATTGGTAATAATTACTTTGAAGGCTAAATAATAATAACAATAATAAAAGCAATGTCTTTTCCAGTTGGGAATTTGTAATCCAGTTGAACAAGTAAACACATACACGTAAAAAGTCAAATAATAAAGCAAAGTAGTACATATTTAAGGTCCAAATAGGACATAGAGTAGATACTCAAGGAGTTGGGAGAAGAGAGAGGTCACTATAAGCTTTAGTGGTCATTGAAAACTTTATGGATCTGGTAGGATTTTAGCTGGGTCTTTAACTATTGGTAGGATATTGATTAGAAAAATAGAGTGTCCATTTTAGTCAAGAGGAGTTCTACGCACAATACTGAGGAAGATGTGAGGGTAAATAACACCAGCTGCTATAAAAAAACAATCTCCAAATCTTCTTTATTGTTCACTCAGACATCTCAATCCAAGTGGTGGGGAGGAGAGTTAGGGGAGCAATAAGGGGTTCATCTCTACCACATCATTCAGGGCCTTAGGCTCCTTCCATCTTATGATGTGATCATCTTCCATATTTGGCTTTGAAGGTTAACACAGAAGGCGATGACTGAACAATGAGTTGTGCATAGGATATTTTTATAGGCCAAGTCTCACAGTGGTATAAATCACTTCTCTTCACATTCCATTGTCCATAACACAGTCACATGGCCACAGCATAAGTACAAGGAAACTGAGAAATGTAGTTTATCTGAATGCTCAAGAAGGAAATTATATTGTTGAACATGGAATTGTTTTCACTGCAGGAGATCAGGGGAGGGACAGTAAGAAGAGTATATCACTCTGGTAAACTTTAATGGCTGTTGCTTGTCACCTCCCTAGTACCTATCTTTGCCTCCTCCTAATATTACCCCAAAGGAGCCCTGGTGGTACAGTAGTTAAGTGCTTCGCTGCCAACCGAAAGGTCGATGGTTCAAACCTACCAGCCGACCTGAGGGAGAGATGTGGCAGTCTGCTTCTGTAAAGATTACAGCCTTAAAACCCTATGGGGAAGTTCTACTCTGTCCTGTAGTGTTGCTGTGAGTTAGAATCTACGCAACAGCAATGGGTTTGGTTTTTGGTTGAATATTACCACAACTTTTGTATCCTATGTAGCTCTTCACTTCAAAGGACATTGACACTTCCTTCAAGTACAATGGGAAGAAGGGAAGATGAGTTCAGACTAGATATCATAGGTAAGAAGTCATTGTAGGTTCTTTTGCAGATAACTGGCATGAAAAAAAATGGTGCCCTAAAAGGTTAGTCAAATGATAGTATGAAGACTGATTGGAAAGAGGGAAGAAACCTGCGAAAGAGTAGTATCTTCATAAAATTTCTGGCCATATTTTTCTTTTTGGTAATTTTTGCCTATAATCTTTCACTATTACTAAGCCATGAGGTTCTGGAATATTGCCCTAGGGAATAGAAAGGCAAAAACCACCTGTTGTTGTTGTTAGCTTCTGTTGAGTTGGTTCTGACTCATAGCGGCCCCACGCACAACAAAACAAAATACTGCCTGGTCTTGCACCATCCTCACAATCGTTGTTACGCTTGAGCCCATTATTGCAGCCACTGTGTCAGTCCGTCTCATTGAGGATCTTCTTTCTTCGCTGACCTTCTACTTTACCAAGCATGATGTCCTTCTCTAGGGACTGCTCCCTCCTGATAACATGTCCAAAGTACAAGAGACGAAGTTTCACTCACCATCCTCCTTCTAAGCAGCATTCTGCTGTACTTCTAAGACAGATTGGTTCATCCTTCTGGCAGTCCACGGTACATTCAGTATTCTTCACCAACCTCACAATTCGAAGGTGTCAATTCTTCTTCAGTCTTCGTTATTCGTTGTCTAGCTTTCACACGCATATGAGGCAATTGAAAATACCATGGCTTGAGTCAGGAACATCTGAGTCCTCAAAGTGACATCTTTGCTTTTTAACACTTTAAAGAGGTCTTTCATAGCAGATTTTGCCCAGTGTAATATGTCTTTTGATTTAACTGCCAGTTCCATGGGTGTTGATTGTGGCTCCAAGTAAAATGAAATCCTTGACAAAGTCAAACTTTTCTCCACTTATCATGATGTTGTTTATTGGTCCAGTTATGAGGATTTTTGTTTTCTTTATGTTAAGGTGTAATCCATATTGAAGGTTGTAGTCTTTGATCTTCATCAGTAAGTGCTTCAAGTCCTCTTCACTTTCAGCAAGCAAGATTGCATCACCTACATATCCCAGGTTGTTAATGAGTCTTCCTCCAATCCTGATGCCCCGTTCTTTTTCATATTGTCAGCTTCTCAAATTATTGGCTCAGTATATAGATTGAATAAGTATGGTGAAAGGATACAATCCCAATGCACACCTTTCCTGATTTTAAACCATGAAGTATTCCCTTGTTCTGTTGGAATAACTGCTTCTTGGTCTATGTACAGGTTCCACATTAGCACAATTAAGTGTTCTGGAATTCCCATTCCTCAAAATGTTATCCATAATTTGTTATGATCCACATAGTCAAATGCCTTTGCATAGTCAATAAAACACAAGTAAACATCTTTCTGGTATTCTCTGCTTTCAGCCAAGATCCATCTGACATTAGTAGTGATATTCCTCATTCCACATCCTCTTCTGAATCTAGCTTGAATTTTTGGCAATTCCCTGTAGATGTACTGCTGCCACCATTTTTTAATTATCTTCAGCATAATTTTACTTGCATGTGATACTAATAATATTGTTTGTTAATTTTTGCATTCCATTGGATCACCTTTCTTTGAAAAAGGGCACAAATATGGATCTCTTCCAATCGATTGACTAGGTAGCTGTCTTCTAAATTTCTTGGCATGGACGAATGAGAGCTTCCAGCTTTGCATCTGCTTGTTGAAACATCTCAACTGTTGTCAATTCCTGGAGCCTTGTTTTCCGACAATACCTTCAGTGCAGCTTGGACTTCTTCTTTCAGTACCATTGGTTCTTCATCATATGCTACCTCCTGAAATGGTTGAATGTCGACTAATACTTTTTGGAACAATGACTCTGTGTATTTCTTCCATTTTCTTTTGATGCTTCCTGTGGGGTTCAGTATTTTGTCCATAGTATCGTTCAATAGTGCAACTCTAGGTTAGAACTTTTTCTTCAGTTCTTTCAGCTTGAGAAATGCCGACCATGTTCCTTTCCTTTGTTTTTCTAACTCCAGGTCTTTGTACATGTAGTTATAATACTTCACTTTGTCTTCTTGAGCGGCCCTTTGAAATCTTCTGTTCAATTCTTTCACTTCATCATTTCTTCCATTCACTTTAGCTACTGTAAGCTCAAGAGCAAGTTTCAGAGTTTCTTCTGACATCCATTTTGGTCTTTTCTTTCTTTCCTGTATTTTGAATGGATTTTTGTTTTCTTTACGTGTGATGTCCTTGCCGTCATCCCACAACTCGTCTGGTCTCTGGTCATTAGTGTTCAATGCATCAAATCTATTCTTGAGATGTTGTCTAAATTAAGGTGGGATATAGTCAAGGTCATACTTTGGCTGTCATGGTCTTGTTTAATTTTCTTCAGCTTCAACTTGAACGTGCATATGAGCAATTGATGGTCTGTTCTGGAGTTGGCCCGTGACCTGGTTCTGACTGAAGATATTGTGCTTCTCCATCGTCTCTTTCCACAGATGTAGTCTATTTGATTCCCATGTATTCTGTCTGACAAGGTCATGTGTATAGTCACCATTTATGCTGTTGAAAAATTTTTTGCAATGAATAAGTCATTGGTTTTGCAAAATTTTATCATGCAGTCTCCAGCGTTGTTTCTATCACCAGGGCCATATTTTCCAACTACTGATCCTTCTTGTTTGTTTCCAACTTTCACATTCCAATCACCAGTAATTACCAATGCAACTTGATTGCATGTTTGAACAATTTCAGACTGCAGAAGTTAGCAAAAATCTTCAATTTCTTCGTCTTTGTCATTAGTGGTTGGTGCCTAAATTTGAATAAGAGTTGTATTAACTGGTCTTCCTTATAGGAATATGGATATTATCCTATCACTGATAGTGTTATACCTCAGGATAGATCCTGAACTGTTCTTTTTGACTATGAATGCAATGCCATTCCTCTTCAATTTGTCATTCCCACATAGTAGACCATATGATTGTCTGATTCAAAATGGCCAATAACAGTCCATTTCAGCTCACTAATGCCTAGGATATTGATCTTTATGCTTTCCATTTTATTTTTGAAGACTTCCAATTTTCCTTGATTCTTACTTTGTACATTCCATGTTCTGATTATTGATGAATATTTGCAGCTGTTTCTTCTCATTTTGAGTCATGCCACATCAGCAAATGAAGGTCCCAAAAGCTTTCTTCCATCCACGCCATTAAGGTCAACTCTGAGGGACTCATCTTCTGGCACTGTATTATACAAGGTTCTGCTGCTATCCATAAGCTTTTCACTGGCCAATTTTTTCAGAAGTAGATCACCAGGTCCTTCCCAGTCTATCTTAGTCTGGAAGCTCTGCTGAAATCTGTCCACCACGGGTGACTCAGCTGGTATGTGAAATACTCGTGGCATAACTCCCAGCATCCCAGCAACATGCAAGCCACCACAGCATGACAAACTGACAAATGAGTGGTAGAAATATCACCTAGGTAAGGAGAAAGATTCCAGGATGATATTTATGTATCTGAGATCTTGAATTGTCTCTGGGGAGAAGTGCAAGAGAAGTGAACGGGGAGAACCCAGAACTGGCCAAGTTTAAATGCTAAAGGAACTAATGCCACAGTTATCTTTAGGGACTCTTTTTAACCCAAAGAAGCTAAGTTACCTTGACTGGACTAAATAAGTAGTCCTTTTTTCTTTTTTCTTATTACGAAGTTGGAGCTGGAGCTTCACTCTTCCAAATACAACATCTCTATATATATTTCTACCCACGGCATTTAGTAATTAAAAAAAGGGGTATCTGTTATAACCAGTCAGGAAGCTGGTTAACCCTGGAGGTTCCTAAAAGGCTTAGAATGGGACAAGGGTTTGCACATAGGTAGTTTATTTTGAGAAGTGATCTCAGAGAGCAATAGTGGGAAATGGATAGAGTGAAACAAGGAGGGAAGAAAGCCAATCCAATGGTGGGATATCTAGTTGGTCACCACTATGGGCAATTGGTGCTTGATGTTGATGGCATCATCTGTGGACTATGTAGAATGAGCCTGAGATTTATCTACCTCTGAGATGGAAGAGGGGGCATTTTGTTAACATCTCCCCACACATACACACTTTCAGGTTGCACTTGAGAAGCCCAGGAGGTCCCACAGGTATCCCACGTTGAGGCACTCGAGAAGCCCCAGAGTAGAAAGTGAGAGATGCTGCCAGATTCCCCTGTGTGGAGCCAGGTGGCCCAGCAATGGCTGGAGCAAAAGACGGGCTGAGATGATGTGAGGTGTCTGAAGCAGTCGCAATGATCTGGTCATAAAATGATGAGGACAGAAGCTAGAGTCCTGACAGAGTTGATGAAAAGGAAGAGACATCATCCTGCCCTGAACTTCCATCTGCAGTTCTTCTCTGTTCTTTTGAAAAGAGCAATAGTCCCAGGCAGCCCAGGAAAACGAGTGTTTTACTCTTGAACTTTAATGGATATATGCTACTTAAGAAAGCAGAGTGACAATTCTCTTAAAAAAAAAAAGAAAGAAAGGGAACAGGCTACCAATATCCCTTAAAAGATACCCCACTGATAAAGAAAGCCAGACCAATTTGGGTGTCATGCACTTTCAGCGTGGTCTTTGAGTCTAGTGTAAATTGTGGTTGCCCAGAGAGTGAGTCTCTGATTAATACAGTTCACTTACTTTTTTTTATAGAACCTTGTGATATTTGCCATTAGATAGAAAAAGCAACTAAAATAGTTATGTCCCACACTGACCTCCTCTACCCTGTCCACTATAAATGAAATGCTTTTGGCTTAAACCCACAGTCAGACAAATGTTTTTACCAGATAATGGTCTCCAGGCACTGTATTTCTTCCTTTCGCAAGTTTCTCATGCTGAAACATTCAATTTTCCACGCTCTTTTTACCCCTGCTGGTTTTCACAGTCAAGCATTTTTTGACGATGTCATTATGCTAATAGCAACAGCTAGTAATGTCATAATTAATAGAGTTAAGACTTTATTGCAGGTTCCAAAAGAAAGGAATTTGACATGAAAATGAGGATAAAGACATGTCTGGGTAGAATTTTTCTCTTAATCCCTGCACTCTTCTTACATTTTTCTAAGCATAAGAATCCATTTTAGATAGTGACCTTTTTCAGATGATTACAACTTCAGTTCTCAGGACTGAAAAAGTTTTCATGCTGAGTACATAAGGCAGAAAATTATAAGCAAGCTGTGCTTCTATAACATATTGCTAACACAGTCATTTTAAAAACTGTGCTATATGGGAAACTTTTAAGTCGGTGTTAATAGATTGATCATTTCAACGTTTATTGAATAGTTGTTAGGTACTAGGTGCTAGGGATTCAAATTTGAGGGAGTCTCTGTCCTCAGGGAGTTTACAGTCTAGTGGGGGAGACAGAAAAATAAGTCATTATAATACCTATGGAAAATTCTGTAATAGACACAAGCATAGTGCGCTGATGGTCAGAAAGAACCCTTAACTCTACCTCTGGGAGTGTAGGGTGGGGGAATGGGGATGGGCGTGGTCAGGGCGAAGGCTGCATTTTGAAGGATGAGTGAAAAACCAGAAGAATAAGGAGGGGAAGGGCTTTTTAAGCAGAGGGAAAGGCAAGCGCAAGGTCGGTGGTGTAGCTGATCATGGCTTATTTCAAGAGCTGCAAGACGTAGAGTCAAGCTGAACTGTACACTACAGGGTGGAACTGGACAAGTGCTAAGAGGTGAGAGCTCATTATGAAGGGTTCTGCTGAAGTTAAACTTTATCCAGGCATTAGGAAGACATACTGGGGATTTACACTGAAGAGCTACATGATCACATTTACATTTTAGGAAGAAAACCTTGGTGGTAATGTAGGAAATGGATTGATGGGCTGTTGCAATGGGCTTGACAACAAGGCTTGAAGTAATGTAGTGGTGGTAGAGCAAAGAGAAGGGCGTGTTTGAGAAATACCTAGGGTGTAAAACTGACTGCCACCACCTGTCTGTCAGTTTGTCGTACTGTGGTGGTTTGCATGTTGCTATGATGCTAGAAGCTATGCCACAGGTATTTCAAATACCTGCAGGGTCATCCATGGTGGGCAGGTTTCAGCAGCTTCCAAAGTAAGACAGACTAGAAAGAAAGGCCATCTACTTAAAAAAAAATTAGCTAATGAAAGCCTTATGGATCACAAAAGAACACTGTTCAACTGGCTTGCTTTGGACACATCTTCAGGAGGGATATATCGCGAGAAGAGGACATTATTTTTGGTGAAGTAGAGACCTTCGGCGAGATGGATTGGCAAAATAATTGCAACAATGGACTCAAACATGCTGGAGATTGTGAGTGTAACACAGGACCAGGCAATGTTTTGTTCTGTTGTATATAAAATTGCCATGAGCAGAGTCAACTCAATAGTAGCTAACAACAACAAAACTGACTAGTTCCGTAACCAACGGAGGAGGGAATGGTATGAAGGAGAAGACAGGGTTTTAGTTGACTGTGTGTGACCGTCTTTCTTTCTTTGCTGCCACCAATACTACAATTGCTGCCTGCTCTCCTGCCAATAATTTTCCCCACATGATCATAAAAGTAGCAGGTAAAAGTGGTGCTTCAGAACAACAGATGCCTTATTTGAGCATACTCATTATAGCCTCAGTTCTGGTATTTGACTTTTGTTATAAAGAATTGGCTGTTTTTAAATATTTGAGGGACAGTACTGTTTGTACTGGAATTCTAGAATAATAACTGAAATGTATGTAACCCATTACAGTTTACAAAGCAATTTTTCATTTGTCGTCTCACTTAAGACTCACAACAATGCTATGGGGGTAAAGCAAGTACTCTTATTGTCCCCATATTGCCAATCAAGCAGTTGTGACTGAGAAAGCTTAAGTGACCTGTCCAAACCCACACAGTTTCTAAGGAACTGACCTAGGTATCCCATAAAGTCTTTCTCACTCTAGAACTTTAGGTAATGATTGTTGTAAGTTGTCATCGAGTTGGCTCCAACTCATAGCGACCCTGTATAACAGAATGAATTGTTGCCCAGTCCTGGGCCATCTGCACTGTTGTTGGTATGTTTGAATCTATTGTTTCAGCTATCGTGTTAATCCATCTCATTGAGGGTTTCCCTCATTTTTTGCTGACGTTCTACTTTACCAAACATGTTGTCCTTTTCCAATGATTGATCTTTTCTGATAATACGTCCAAAGTAAGCAAGCCAACATCTTGCCATCCTTACTTCTAAGGAGCATTCTTAGAATTTTACAGTACTTCCCACTAGCTGAGCCTTCTGTCTTTTAGTTTGCAATGTCATACATTGCTTTTCATTTCTATTTTAATACACATCTTATCTACACAACTTGATTATAATTCTTACGAGGTTAGGGATTAGATATTATATCTGTTTTTTTTCTTCTGCACACACTGACTCGGTAATCAACTATTTGTCATTGATAATAGTGATTTCTTTTAAAACTAAAAAAAACTTAGGAATTTTGGATAGCATTTAAAGTCAGCTCTTAATCATTTAACCTAGAGTGTGTGTAGAAAGGAGTGTGGATCAAAGAGTGTCAACCAGTACTGTAGAGACGACAGAGGACTCTGGAAATGTAGTATGGGCTGATGATTAAGTACATAGGCTTTTGTGTGGGGCAGATCTCTGTTCTTGGTCTAGCTTCAGCAGTTATGACTTTAGGCAAGTTATTTGATGTCTCTATGCTTCAATTTCTTCATCTCAAAGAGGGAAAGTAATAAGACAACATAGAATTGTGTTAACAATATATGTTAACAATTATTAGTATGTTAGTTACCCAGATATCAACTCAAGTTTCCATCCCACTTCCTCCCCATAATTTCTGCACCATCCTTGGGCTACACTTGTGACTCTGAGTTCCTGCTCTACAGAGCTCTCAGTCTCACCAATGTCTTGTCTCCCACTGCTGTTTCCATTTCCTTCATTCACACTGCCTTTGGCATGGAACTCTTTGAATTCCAATCACCCCTCTCAAAAAAATTACATAATGCCTTTTAGTGTATAGCAGAATTTTATTAAAGATTCAGAGGAATGACGAGAAAGCTACATCACAGATTTTCAGAGCAGACAACGTAAATATAATGCTAGACTTGTTCTTCTGAAGAAGACCCTTGGCTATTTCTACCAACTCTAGCTTCCCATCAAGTTGCTTGGCTCTTACTCTGTCTCCCTCTTTTGTTGCTGGAAACAACTAAAGCAACAAAAATAACAACAGTTCTTCCCACTTAACTCTGCAGCCCTCTCCAGCTTCTATCCCCCAAGTCAATATCAGGCCCCCATCTTGAATGGCTCTGCTAAGGATAGATCCCTGCTCCAGGTCTCACTCCCTGCCTCACTCCCCGCACCGCACCCCCCCCCCCCCGCCCCATTGTCTGTCTCTGCAAGGAAAGATGGACACTATAGAGCATTATGGAGCCCTGGTGGCCCAGTGGGTAAGCGCTATGGCTGCTAACCAAAAGGTCAGTAGTTCAAATCCACCGGCCGCTCCTTGGAAACCCTGTGGGGCAGTTCTGCTTTGTCTTATAGTGTCGCTATGAGTCAGAATCGACTTGATGGCAATGGGTTTTTTTTTTTTTTTTTTTTTTAGTGTGTATAGAGAGAGTTACAGAGATTTATTTCTCCATTGAAATAAATTATACCTCCTTTTCGTATAAGGGAGGACCAGCTAGTCAGTTTTAGTTTCTGATACATTATTTTTCTCTTAGTAACATTATTCTTCTTGTACATTGTAGTGATGGATGCTGTCAATAAAAAGACAATATTTGAGTGAATTGGATTTTTTTTAAAAATATTTCTTCATTTAGTCAAGAAATCCTGCAATCAGATCTTCACTGCTATCCCAGGACTTGACAACTGCACTGAGTGTAACATCAGGTGATAACTAAAAAGGGAGTTTTGTTTGCATGAGAGACAAGAAAATTCTTGCAAAGCAATGCCATAATTTTGACTCAGATAAACCACTTCTTAGATAGTTAATTTTTCTTCAGCCTTTTGGAATAACATGGTGTCTTATGATGACATAGTAACGATAAATTACTGCGATGTTTTCAAGTTACCTCTAATTGAAATAGAGGGTGTCATGTTATTTTGGGACAAGAGACTAATGTCTTTGTCTTTGTGCCAATGAAAATGAGGCAATCTGAAATCCATGCACATCTGGCGATCTGGTTCTTAAAAAGGTGAATCCCTGAACTTACGCTAAATAAAACCTGCACTTAGAAATGTGAAGTACGTCTTTTGTTTCGTAGGAAATTCTTTTTGAGATTTTGCCAGTAACTCAGTTTGTTTGGCATCTCGTGGCTAGAAGATTTTAATACAAGCTGTTTAAAAGGAAGGATGTGAAGCCGACTCCCTAACTGTATTGTCTTTTCTGATGAGCAGTCAGAAATGTTAATAGGAATCCAATCAAAGTTATGAGATTTTACATCTAAGCTATATAACTGCCACTTTGGTAGAGCATACTAGATAGTTTCACTCAGAAATCCGGCTTTGCTGTCTCTCATTTGTCATCGTTTCGATTTGGTAACTGTCTTACTTATCTAGTGCTGCTGTAACACAAATACCACAAGTGGATGGCTTTAACTAATAGAAATTTATTCTTTCACAGTTTAGGAGGCTAGAAGTCCAAATTCAAGGGGCCAACTCCTGGGGAAGGCTTTTACTTACTTTGGACAAGTCATCAGGAGGGACCAGTCCCTGGAGAAGGAAATCCTGCTTGGTAAAGTAGAGGGTCAGCAAAAATGAGGAAAACCCTCAAGGAGATGGACTGACACAGTGGCTGCAACAATAGGCTCAAATGCAGCAATGATTCTGAGGATGGCACAGGACTGGGCAGTATTTCATTCTGTTGTGTATAGGGTTGCTATGAGTTGGAATCAACTCAATGGCACCTAAAACAACAAAAACAACCTGGACTCAGTGATTATTTTAGGAATGGACACCTTACTTAGCCATCTTGTTAAGTGAAATTTAGTTCCAGGATGTTTGCCAGAACAATTGGGAAAGAGACGCTCACTATTCTTGAGTTAATAAACTGATAGAACACAAGCCTGGAGCTGTAGGCTGCCACTTTGCTTATGATGTGGTCAGAGCCTAAGAATGAAGGCAGCCCAGAAGAAAGCAGAGAGAGAGTGAGACAGATTTCTATGGACAACATCTGGGCACTTGGATACAGGTGAGCTTGGATTCTTACCCATATTTTCAGTTATGAGACCCAACAAATTCCCTTTTTAGTTTAATCCAGTTTCTGACACTTTTAATCTAAAGAGCTCTGACTGGTACATATCATTACCACTTCTAGGCAAGTATTTTCAGCCACTTTTTCAGGAAAGATGTGTTTTTAAGAAATTTCACTTGTTATCTTTCCAAGTGTCTTATTTACTTAGAAAAATAATGAACGGTAATCGTGCCTGCCCTTGGGAATGTGCCCTCCAACTGGCCTCAACTAATCAGGCTGAGTGGATTCAACCAGTCAGAACCAAAAAGGGCCTGTCATTAGCTGCTATGTGGAAAAGATGGTTTGCTTCACAAGTTAGCAGAACTTGGGAGCCATTGCAGTAGAAATTGATGTGGCACTCGGTAAACAAGATAAATCAACTGAAAGGGTGACTAAGCCCAAAATCCTTAGCTTATACACATGACAGAAATGTCTCCAAGCAGTGGAGAAGGTGAAAAGGATTGAAATTTTTAATCAGATTATGAAAAGAAAAATCTGAATGAGGTAATTTTAGAAAACTTCAACTTACTCCCTATAGGACTTCCACATAGCCCTAGATTCATCTGCTCTCAAGCCCCATTAGCTTTTTTCCCATTCCTTCTTCTCAGCAGAAATAAGCATGAAAACATGACAGATATAAATAAATTATTATGTTGTTTTCACTAATCATCATTAAGGCTGAAGTCTACTTTCTGAATTAGCTTCATCTGTCACAGAGACATTTTGAAGAACAAATACATTTATAAATTATATCCATTATGTTAACATCACCAGAATCTTCAAATTTTAGTATTTTAAATGTGTAGTGAGAACTAAATTTAAGAAGAAAATCATCTTGGTGCATGTCTGTCTATGTTGTTGTTGTTGTTAGGTGTCATCAAGACAATTTTTGACTCATAGCCATCCCATACGGCAAAGTAGAACTGCTCTGTAGGGTTTTCTAGGCTGTAATCTTCACAAAAGCAGATCACCAGGTCTTTCTTCCATAGGGGCCTGCTGGGTGGGTTTGAATCTTCAACCTTTTGGTTAGCAGCCAAGCGCTTAGCTATTAAGCCACCAGGGCTCCTTTGTCTATGTGCATACCTTGTTTTACTAAAACCCAGTATATAAAAACAGCTGTTTTTTTTTTCTTTCTTTCATAGCTGAACTCTGCAAAGGGTGTTCTATACTTGCAGACATCCTTTAGTCACTATGCGTCCCTGCTTCTGTCCAGCTGGACAAACACATGGGCCATACACCCATCAGACCATAAAGGAGAACTGGAAAAACCCACTGGAGATCGCTGCAGTCCCCCAACTACTATCCCCAGGTTCCCACCTGCTTTCCCCCAACCCTGTCTTCCCAACCTCACACTCTTGAACTACAGCCCCAGCCTAGACTGCTTTGAATTTGCTGTCCCCAGGGTTTGAAACTTGACTTTCCTTAAATGACTATAATCTGACTCCCTATCTCCCACCACCCTCCATACACAGAGAGTTCTTTATGAGCCCACCTCATACAATCCAAAAGCAGGATCAGGTGAGTCAAGTATCCGTTGCCAGGGGAGGGGATGGAGAATTTGAATCTCATTATGAATCCACTTTTCCAGCATTTTAGCAAAGTTAACAATGGCCTTCCATTTGCAAATCCAGTGAAAACCTTTCCGAATTTAATCATACTGGATATCCCTAGGCCTTTTGATATTGTTGATAATCCCTCCTTCCTGAAACATTCTTCTTTGTGACTTGTCTCTCTTAAGCCTCTAAGACACACCTTCTGCTTGTTATCTTTCTCTCCCTCTGACCATTCTTTCCTTCTCAACCGCCCATGGTTCCACTTGCAGCTCTTTTTACTTTATTGATCTTCCTGAGTCATCTCATGCATTCCCGTGGCTTTAACGTACAACCAACACGCCAATGATGTTCAAACCTTTATTTCCGCCCATTGTTTCTCCTGAGTTCCAGAATGATGTATTCAACTGAACAATTCTACCTGGATATTAACAGTCACCTCCAAGATCTCCAAGGTGGAATTCATCATCTTTACTTTATACTCCATTCTAACTCCTTTGCTACCAAGCTACACTTCACCCTGCATTCTCTATTTTAGTAAGTGGCACCATAATCTATAAAGAGCACAATTCAGGACCCTGTGAGTCCCACTAAAATCCACATCCTATTAACTCGACTAATAGTTCTCCATCTCTTCCCCCATATCAAGCTTTCAGTGTGTTTCCAGCCTTAACTACTATAAAACTCTATAGTGGGAATCTGTGTCTCTGGTTACTTTTTCCTCCAATTTATCACCCAGATGGCTCTCAGAGTATTCTTAATAAAGCAAAATCTTATCACATTACTCCCTTGCTGCAAGCTGTTCACTGACACCCTATCATCTACAAGAAAAAAATGCTTTTCTGTATGTCCAGGATCATTTTTACTTCATTTCTTCCACATCTCCTTGACAACCTTCTCACTTAGATACAGCTCATCTTAGAGACTACTTTTTTCTAGTTCCATGCATTTACTCAAGACTTTAAGACTATATTACCGTAAAAGAAATTGAGATTTGTGCTTTGTGTCTCAATATCGAAATTTCATTTCTTTTCTGCAAAGATAATACACAGAACAGCCCTTGGACCTTGAATTATAGCAGCACTGGTCAGGAAATAGTTAGCATGTAACTTATTATTTCATCCAATTCTCTTCACAATTTGGCCCTTCCTACCTATAGAACTTCGTCTCCTCTCACTTCTCCCCTGCACTCAATGCTTTCCAAACTAATTCACCTCAGGATTTGTATTGTAAAGATCAAGATGTCTTAGTGTATTTGAATATGATTTAATTTACAAAAATCTAATATACACACGCCTTTTGGGGAGAAATGTATTGCCTGAAGCTGGATATACTATACAAATATATATGTAACATTTAGATTTCTCTTTGCAAAGGCCTACTTCTCTGTGAGCAGAAAGAATATAAATATTTGCATATCAAATTTAAACCAATAAACTAACTAAAAAAATTTTTAGAGCAATAAAGTGTTTGACCAGTGGAAAGCAGCTAAAGAGAGTTTGAGGGGGGATTTTCTGGAGAAAGGGGTTTCCTGGACAATCTTTGCAGAGAAAAATCACTGCCTAATCTCTCCATGACAAAGAACCAGTGAGTGCACCAGTATCTGAGTTAGAGAATAGGCAATTTATTAAGACAGGTCCAGTATCTAATAAGAACCACGTCCCTCTGAGATCATTGGTCAAGAGAAGACAGAGATGATAGGGACGTTTTCAGCCACCAAAGGGTAAACCAAATGGCATCGTCACCCACAAAGAGGTATTCACAATCAGACATGTTTATGATTCATTCCTTACCTTGTTACTGAATAGATAGTTCAGGGGTTTCATCAAATGATTTTGATGTAAGAAATTACATGCTGAACATCCAGAACCTCTGTAAATGAAGTAATGGCTTTATGGAAGAAAGAATCTCTAGAACTATGATAAACCATGAAAGACTGAAATACTTGGCAAATGAGTACATATGTAAATTTTAAAAGATGCTTGAACAAAGGTTAACTTACTTTTTTTTTAATTTGAAGAAGGGACATTATTTGTCCAAACATGGAAATAGTGTGCTGTATATTCAAGTGATCTTGGCAATTACACTGTAAAATCGGGCCTAACTATCCTTTCAATTTTCTTGAATTATGATTGTTTTTTATTTATTCTTTGTAAAAAGAATATACTATAGAATAGACTTTAGATTTTTTTTTTTCCCACATAAACTGGCTTATTTTCAATTTGTGAGTTATTGGAATTGAGTCAAGGCTCGTGATTTTACAGTGGTACACCTGACGATAGTAATTAATTCATTAAATATGATATTGTTCAATTTACACCGGTAAATAAGGAAATAAGATCCCTATCCTTGTGGGGCTTTGTTCTAGTGGGAAATAAATAACAACAATAAAAAAGAAAACACAAGGCAACTTTTGAAAGTGGTAAGTGCCCTAAAGGACGTAAATAAGGTTGTATGAAAATACATACTAACCATAGTTAACATGTGAATACTTACTGTGTGCTAAGCACTGCAGGCATACATCATTTTATTGCACTTCACTTTATTGTGCTTTGCAAATACTGAGTATTTGAAGTTTTGTGGCAACCCTGCCTCCAGCAAGTCTATCAGCGCCATTTTTTCCAATAGCATGTACTCACTTCGTGTCTCTATGTTACATTTTGGTAATTCTCACAATATTTCAAACTTTTTGATTATTCTCGTTTCTGTTATAGTGACCTGTGGTCAGTGATCTTTGATGTTACTATTGTAATTGTTTTGGGGCTCCACAACCACGCCCATATAAGAGGGCAAACTTAATCGATAAATGTTGTATGTGTTCTGATTGCTCCACCTACCGTCCGTTTTCCCATCTCTCTCCCTCTCCTCAGGCCTCTCTATTCATGGAGATAGGACTATATGGGAATTAGGCCAATTAATAACTCTACAATGGCCTCTGTTTAAGTGAAAGGAAGAGTCGCATGTCTCTCACTTTAAATCAAAAGCTAGAAAAGATTAAGCTTAGTGAGGAAGGCATGTTGAAAGCTGAGACGGGTCAAAAGCTAGGCCTTTTACACCAAACAGTTAACTAAGTTGTGAATGCAAAGTAAAAGTTCTTGAAGGACATTAGAAGTGCTACTCCAGTGAACATAAGAACGATAAGAAAGCGAAACAGCCTTATTGCTGATATGGAGAAAGTTTCAGTGGTCTGTATAGAAGATCAAACCAGCCACAACATTTCCTTAAGCCAAAGCCTAATCCAGAACAAGGTCCTAACTCTTTGAAATTCTATGAAAGCTGAGAGAGGTGAGGAAGCTGCAGAAGAAAAGTTTGAAGCCAGCAGAGATTGGTAAATGATGTTTAAGGAAAGGAGCTGTCTCCATAACAAAAAAGTGCAAGGTGAAGCAGCAAGTGCTGATGTAGAAGCTGCAGCAAGTTATCCAGAAGATCTAGCTAAGATAATTAAGGTGGCTACACTAAACAACCTATTTGCAATGTAGACGAAACAGCCTTGTACTGGAAGAAGATGCCATCTAGGACTCTCATAGTTAGAGAGGAGAAGTCAATGCCTGGCTTCAAAGCTTCAGAGGACCGACTGACTGTTGTTAGGGGCTAATGCAGCTGGTCACTTTAAACTGAAGCCAATGCTCATTTACCATTCTGAAAATCCTAGGGCCCTTAAGAATTATGCTAAATCTACTCTGCCTATGCTCTATAAAGGGAACAACAAAGCCTGGATGATAGCACATCTGTTTACAATATGGTTTACTGAATATTTTCAGCCCACTGTTGTTCAAAATATTACTGCTCATTTGACAATGCATCTGGTCACCCAAGAGCTCTGATGGAGATGTACAAGGAGATTAATGTTGTTTTCATGCATGTTAACACAACATCCTTTCTGTAGCCCATGGATCAAGGAGTAATTTTGACTTTCAAGTCTTATTATTTAAGAAATACATTTTGTAAGGCTATAGCTGCTATAGATAGTGATTCCTCTGATGGATCTGGGCAAAGTAAATTGAAACCTTCCGGAAAAGATTCACCATTCTAGATACCATTAAGAACATCCATGATTCATGGAAGGAGGTCAAAATATAAACATTAATAGGAGTTTGGAAGAAGTTGAATCCAGCCCTCATGGATGACTTTGAGGGGTTCAAGACTTCAGGGGAGGAAGTAACTGCAGATGTACTGGAAATAGCAAGAATTAGAATTAGAAGTGGAGCCTGAAAATGTGATTGAATTGCTGCAATCTCATGATACAAATTTAACGGATGAGGAGTTGCTTCTTATGGATGAGCAAAAAAGTGGTTTCTTGAAATGAAATCTACTCCTGGCGAAAATGCTGTGAACATTGTTGAAATGACAACAAAGGATTTAGAATATTACATAAACTTGGTTGATAAAGCAGTGGCAGGATTTGAGAGGATTGGCTCCAATTCTGAAAGAAGTTCTACTGTGGGTAAAATGCTATCAAACAGCATCGTATGCTGCAGAGAAATCTTTCATGAAAGGAAGAGTCATCGATGCAGCAAACCTCATTGTTGTCTTATTTAAAGAAATTGCTACAGCCACCCCAGCCTTCAGCAACCACCACCCTGATCAGTCAGTAGCCATCAACATCAAGGCAAGACCCTCCACTGGCAAAAAGATCACTACTCGCTGAAAGTTCAGATGATGGCTAGCATTTTTTAGCAATATAGTATTTTTTAATTAAGGTATGTACATTTTTTTAGTCATAGTGCTATTGCATACTTAATAGACTACAGTATAGTGTAAACATAACTTTTATATATACTGGGAAACAAAAAATTTTTGTGACTCACTTTATTGTGGTGATCTGGAACCAAAACCCACAATATCTCCAAGGCATGCCTGTATTCTTTCAAGTATTAACTTAAATGATCTCCACAATTTTGTAAGGTAGGTGCTATTATCATCTCTATTTACCCATAAGGAAACTGAGGCACATGGAGGTTAAATAATGTGTTCAAAGTCACATGGCTACAAAATAAGTGGAGATTTGAAGTGAAGCAGTTTCATTGTAATGGTGGGTTATGATATTTGAATCAATCATCTTGCTGAAAACACCCAAAGTACTTAAAAGAAACACCTTCTTAAAATCATCAAACAGATAACAAGACAGTTTAAAAAAATAAAAATAAATAAGAAGTGAAAGTAAAAGGAGAGCCCTGGAAGATAAATGAGCAGAGAGGGTCAGTGGGCAAAGCAGAAACTGCTTTTTCCCTGAAGGCATTTGCCAGTCTGGGTAAATTGGAAGCTTTGTTTTGATGGCCTTTGTGGACAAGGGAGATAGCACAAAATGGAGAATCTACTAAAAGTCTCCTAAATATTCTTAAACCGCCAAAGGAATACACATTCATCAGAGGGATGAACCAGAAGTGAACAGCCCAGAAGAAAATTAAAGTCCAAGATTTAATTGCAATCTCAAGTCTTAAAGAGGGTTTAAGGTAGAAGTACCCCAGGAGCCTGGCAGAAGCAAATAAAATCTTTTCTGGAGGTTAGTACCTTCATCTGTGGTTCTTGAACTGTTTCTAGAAATACTTTTTCAAATACAATGTCCTACACATAAGGAAAACCAGGAATATAAGGAAATTAAACTTGAGCAAGAACCAGCAGAAACAATAAACAGACCACAATGACTTCAGAGGCGGACAGTAAAACAGCTATGCTGACTAGTGTTTAAAACAAATTTTATCAAGATAAGCCTAAAGTCATCTGTAGGAAACAAAAAACTATAAAAAGTCACAAAGTTATTTGGAAAAAACAGAAGTTCTAAAATTAAAAATATGATAACTGAAATTGAAAGATCAATGAATGAGTTTGACATCAGATTAAGCAACAAAGTTGAAGAGAGAATTAATAAACTGGAGTATACATTGGAAGGAATTATCCAGAGTGTTTTATGGTGATACATTTATGCAGGAAAATACAGAGGAAAACAAAGAGAATTGGAGAACAGGGTAAGAAGATCTAATCTAACGTAAATTTAATTAGTATTCTGAAAGAAGATACAAAGGCAATATTTAAAGATATGAAGGCTGAGAACTTTTTAGAATGGATGAAGACCCCAACCCATAGAGTCAAGAAACCCAGTGAATCCCAAACAAGATGAATACAAAGAAATCTTGTTGTTGTTAGCTGCCATCAAGTTGGTTCTGACTCATAGCGGTCCTATGCACGACAGAATGAAACACTGCCTGATCCTATGCCATCCTCACAATCATTGCTACGTTTGAGCCATTGTTGCAGCCACTGTGTCAATCCATCTTGTTGAAGATCTTCCTCTTTTTCTCTGACCCTCTACTTTACCAAGCATCACGTCCTTCTCCAAGGACTGGTCCCTCCTGATAACATGTCCAAAGCACGTGAGACATTCTCCCTTTTAAGGAGCATTCTGGCTATACTTCTTCCAAGACAGAGTTGTTCATTCTTCTGGCAGTCCATGGTATATTCAGTATTCAATATTCTTCAAGATAACATCTTTGCTCTTTAAAACTTTAAAAAGGTATTTTGCAGCAGATTAGCCCAATGTAATATGTCCTTTGATTTCTTGACTGCCGCTTCCATGGGCATTGATTGTGGATACAAGTAAAATGACATCCTTGATAACGTCAACATTTTCTCTGTTTATGATAATGTTGCTTATTGGACTAGCTTTGAGGATTTTTGTTTTCTTTATGTTGAGGTGTAATCCACACTGAAGGCTGTAGTCTTTGATCTTCATCAGTAAGTGCTTCAAGTCCTCTTCACTTTCACTTAACAAGGTTGTATCATTTGCATATACCAGGTTGTTAATGAGTTTTCCTCCAATCCTGATGCCCTGTTCTTCTTCATGTAGTCCAGCTACTCAGGTTGTTTGCTCAGCATACATATTGAGTAAGTATGGTGAAAGGATACAACTCTGACACACACCTCTCCTGATTTTAAATGACACCGTATCCCTTTGTTCTGTCTGAACGACAAAGATATCTAAAGCCTAGACAAATAGAGTGAAACATCAGAAAACCAAAAACCAAGAGAAATCTTAAAAGCTGCCCAAGACAAAAGACAGATTACCTTGAAAAGAATAACAGCCTGTGTGTTAGGCTATTATGGGGCTGGCAAGTCCAAAATCCATGGCGAGGCTGTCTGGAAACTCTGGCAGAATATCTATGTTACAGTTTTGAGGCAGAATTCCTTCCCTCTTGAAAACCTCAGTTTTTGCTCTTAAGGCCTTCAACTGATTAGCTGAGACCCACCCATATTATCAAGAATAATCTTTTCTTAGCGTCAACTGATTGTAAATGCTAATCACATTAACCAAATATCTTCACAGCAACATCAAGACTAGTGTTTGACCAAACAGTTGGGCACCATAGTCTAGCCGAGTTGTCACATAAAATCAGCTATGTAAGCCTGTAAGCTGACTTCATAGCAGTCAGGGGAGGGACTATCTTCAATGTGCTGAGAGGTATGCAGAGGCCTGATCACGTAGGGGCTTGCAGACCAAGGTAGGAAGTTTGCATTCTAATAAATGTGAATCCATAAAAGGGTTGTGAGCACGGGAATGACATAATATAAGTTCTACAAAGATCATTCTTGCTGTTTTGTAAAGGGGGACTTTAAGGGGAAAGACTGACAGAGACAACAATTAGAAGGCCATTGCAGTAATCTATGCAAGGGATAATACTTAAAGAATATTAATATATAAATGTATACAAGCCAGAAAAATGGATTTGTCTTGGCCATATCTTAATTAACACTGTTATTTAAGATGTAGATGGAATTATAGAAATCAGTCTTTCAAATTTGGGAATAACCTACAGTTAGGAAGAAGGGAGACTACTTTAGGTGACAAAATTAGTACCCAAGAAAACTTAAAATTCTTAGTGGTGGATCAAACAGTACAAGCTAAAATTAAACAGCATAAATGTAATATAGGAGTGACTTAGGACGGCTCATATAAGAAAGCTAGAAAGGGTTCCTTTGACATTGAGCCCAAGATGAGTGAACAATGATTTCAATCTTGTACTCATTAATTACTCTAAGTGATACTACTATTTTGTTACTACTTAAACCACACCTTAAGTGTTAAGGTTATTCATGGGCACCTTGTTAAGAAAATGGGGCCAAGAATGACAAGGGAGGGCACAAAACCATATCACGTAAAGGATTTTGGAAGGACAGGGAATATTTAACCTTGATAATTCAATTAAATTTTATTCCACCAGCATTTGTTAAATGTTTCCTTTATGCCAGGGACTGTTATAGGAATGGGAAATACAAGAATATATAGGACTGGTTCCTGTTTTCAGGGTGTTCACAGTTTCGTTACAGTGTAAACAATAATAAAAGTTTCAGGGTAAACAGGATACCAAAAACCAAACTTGCTGCCATTGAGTTGATTCCGATGCATGGCGATCCCATGTGTTACAGAGTAGAACTGAGCTCCAAAGGATTTTCATGGCTGTAATCTTTACAGAAGCAGATCACCAGGCTTTTCTTCCGTGGCACCACTGGGTGAGTTCCAAGTGCCAACCTTTTGGTTAGTGTTGCTGTTGTTGTTGTTAGGTGCTATCGAGCTGGCTCTGACTCATAGCGACCCTATGCACAACAGAATGCAACTCTGCCCGGTCCTGCGCCATCCTCACAATCACTGTTATGCGTGAGCCCCTTGTTGCAACCACTGTGTCAATCCATCTCATTGAAGATCTTTCTTTTTTGCACTGACCCTCAACTTTACCAAGCAAGATGTCCATCTCCAGGGACTAGTCCCTCCTGATAACATGCCCAAAGTATGTGAGACATAATCTCACCATCCTTACTTCTAAGGAGCACTCTGGCTGTACTTCTTCCAAGACAGGTTTGTTCGTTCTTCTGGCAGTCCATAGTATATTCAGTATTCTTCACCAACACCATAATTCAAAGACATTGATTCTTCTTCTGTCTTCCTTATTCATTGTCCAGCTTTCACATGCATGTGGTTAGTAGCTGAGCGCAAACCGTTTGTGTCAACCAGGGATCTACATAAATATGGTAACTGTCTTCAAATATTTTAAGGTCTATTACATAGAGGAATAAACAGATAGGACACTTAGGTAAGAATAAAACAACTAAACCCATTGCCGTTAAGTCTATTCGAACTCATAAGAACCTGTGAATAAAATATTCAATTTATCAAAATGACATATTTCCTAAAAATTGTAATTTCTCCAAGACATAATGGACTACCTTTTGAATTAGTGAGTTTTCTGTTATCTGAGGGATTTAAACATAATCTAGACAGGCATTTTGAGGAGACTCACATTAGAATGTAAGGTTGAACTGTGTGATTTTTTAAAGGTTCTTCTCATTCTAAGAATCTATGATTCTGTGTATATTAGTTATCTGTTACTACCTAATAAATTGCCACAAATTTAGGGGCTTAAGAAATACACTTTTATTATCTCACAGCTTCTGTGAGTCAGGAATTCAGACATGGCTTAGTTGGGTCCTCTGCTTCCAGGTTTTGCAAAAGGCTGCAATTAAGGTATTAGCCAGGACTGGCGTCTCTTCAGAAGGCTCGACTGGGGAAAAATCTGGCTGTTGGCAGAATATCTTTTCTTCAAGGCTGTTGAACTGAGGACCTCAGTTCCCAGTTGTCTGTCGGCAAAAGGCTATCTCCAATTCCTTGCCATACAGGCCTCTCCAACATGACAACTTGCTTCGTCGAAGCCTGCAAGGGAGAGAGTTTGCTAACAAGATGGAAGTCACTATCTTAAGCAACCTAATCATGGAAGTGACAGCTCTTCATCTTTGTCATATTCTATTGACTAGAAGCAAGTCACAGGTCCTGCCCACACTAAAAGGGAGGTGATTATACACAAGGGCATGAATATCAGTAGGGGATGATCACTGGGGACCATGTCAGAAACTGCCTGCCACACTACGAATAAGTAGAGTGTAATTGGAGTCTTGAGGAGGCTAGGAAAATTTGGAAAGTGGATCTTCTAGGAAAGAAAAAAGAGATTGTGGAGTATTATTAAGAGCTCAGCTATATTTTGTCAATCTATAGTAAATGTTCTTTAGGACAAAGTCTGTTATATTGGACATTTCACTCTACAGACAGCTGTAACTCTCATACCAAGATCTAACTAATGCGGTACAAGAAAGAAAACTACAGACGATTCATAAACAGATAAAGATGTTAACACTAACAATAAAAGTGCAATAAAAGAACAATAAAGCACTATAAGGCATGCAAGGAAGTGTCGATGTTAGAAATTCTATTAAGATAATTCACTATATGGTTCAAAGGAGAAAGACCTCAACCCATAATTATCTCAACACATGTCAGAAGGGCATTTAATATAATTCATTCTTGATTAGAAAGTCTTGGTAAAATAGGAATAAAAAAAGATATTTCTTTAATAAATGCCTTAAAGTGATAGAACAGTCGCTATTATGGTAGATTGAGCACATTGATGGTTCCGATAAATAGCCGCCCTGCATCTATGCCTTTTTAATCCCTTTTTAATGGGAGGAGGAATCTATTTTCCACTTCTTTAATCTCAGATGGCCTTATGACTTGCTTTGGTCAAGAGAATGCAGCAGAAGTGCCCATGTGTCAGTTCTAAGCGTAGACCTCAAGAAGCATTGCGTGCTTCCACTTTCTCTCTTAGACTCCTACTTCTATCATCAGCACAAGCTCTGGCTAGCCTGCTGGAGAATGAGAGACCTTGTGGACAAGAGCTGAGGGGTCCCGGCTGACAGCCAGCCAAGCTCCAGAAACACAGCTTCCTAGTCATCACACAGCCTCATGTCATGAGGGAGCCCAGGTGAGACCAGCCTAAATTGCCAACTTGACTTGCAGAATTATGAGCTAAGTGGTTGTTATTTTGAACCATTAAGTTTTGGGATCATTTATTATGCAACAATAACTAATTGATAAAGCCAGCAAGTCTTCAAAATCCTCCATTGATTTCATTGGTTTTGGAATGAAAGAATACAAGGAAGGAAAGAAGGAGAAAAGGAAGCAAAGGAAGGAAGGAGAGAAAGTGGGACAGAGGAAAGAAGAGACGAGAAGGAAGTTTAGATAGCTCCAAATTCATTAATTTCTGAATGGTGACAAGGGAATCAAATAAGGAAATGATTATTCTATATAGTGAAGGGCTTTTATCATTGATTTTTAGATTAGACTCAGGATAGTGATATTTCTAAGAACGCTTTGATGCTTTTAAAGGACAATTGGCTTGAATGTGAATTTTTGGTAGTTTATGCCTTTTTTCGTTATTCACATGTTAAAATATAGATTCATGATAGCTACTTAAGTTTCTCATTCACTTTTTGCTTTTTACCAAGACGTGTACTATAAGCTACAACACTTTAAATCACAGTGGAGACATTGACTTTTCAGAGGTATAGTATTACCTTCATATTCTGCTGCAAAATCCATTTGCTTCTAACATCTTCATGCAGCCGTTAAGCACTTTTCCCCCTTGTTATGCAATAAAAGTAGAACCTTGTGTTTCCATTTCCTTTTGGAAATTTTCCAAAATCCTCTACACAATCAAATGATGGTTTTTAGAAGGATGATTTGGGGTAGACTTTCTCATCACTGCTTAATGCTTTTTATTTTTATTATACACATTACTAATTGCTCTGCAGTAAATGTTCCTTTTCCTTTTCTGGTGCTGTACAGGATTTACTATAATGTAAAATACAACTCATGTATTCAAGGTTATCCTTTCAGGATTAGCTAGTCATTCTAACTTATGTGCCATACCAATTTGACCCCTAGTTGAGATTACACAAAACAATGATAATCTGAGAAAATAAACTGTTAAACAGCCAAAGTCAAAGTTCAGTAGTCTTTGTGAGGTAAGCTCTAACCTCAGGTTATGGGCCTTGGGGATCCCCCCCTAACGATGCCCCTGAATCCAACATAACTGAAGGAGATGAGTAATTTGAAAATCTGCTTAGAATCTTCAGAACTGAGATTTCCTTCCAACATTACTCACAACTCTTCAGTTAAATCTTAAATGAGTGAACCTAATGTCACTCAGGAGTAGACACCCTTTCCTCTTCATTTTTTTCTGTGCAGATATATTTATTTTCCACTTAACTGAGAATAAGATGATTCTCCTGGCGTCATACCTTTTAAAATTACATCACCACTTGGAATTTCTCCCATCTTACGTGTTTTCTTTTTGCTACAATCTTTTCCTGATATTTATCTCATAAATATTTATGGAGCAACTGATGTAATCAAGACACTAGACATTATGACAAATAGTCTATGGTCTTACCTCAGTAAGAGAAGATGTTGAAGTTATTCTTTTAAAAACAATACTTTAAAAAAGGTATAGTTATCTCTATTGTCATCAAGAAAGATTTTTAGCATCAATTTCTTAAGGAACACATTCACAGTTCCTCCTTCTTACTAATAAAGAAAAATATGCTTTGGAGTCGGTTCCAAGCTCAGGTTTCCTACTTAGAGAATGAATGCACTCCAGCCAATAAAGCAAATTCTGAAAAACCGTAAAAAATTCATCCTCTGTTGTTTGGCTCTGACTCAGTTTTGGCCGGTTCTGATGGTGAGTTGGGAGGGCAGTGAAGGTTCCAGGAGCTCCAAACAGGCTTGTCTTTCTATTACCATCACTGGAATGCACGATTTTGTTGGCCAAAAGCAGCACTACCGTTAACTCCATGAGATAGAGTCTGTTTCAGGCAAATTCTTTTTACATGTAACTTTTTCATCACTTTGTTTTTTGTTTGTTTGTTTTATTTTGTTGCAAATATACTCCAAAAATAGCCTGCAAACTGGGAATGACTTCACTAGCAAGAGGCTTATGGGTAAATGTAACATGGTGTGAAAAAATTCATCAACCTCTGGGAACAGACTTTTATGTCAATGATCCAGTTCCTCTTAACCGCGCCTTACTCACACTCAATCACATATCACCTCCTGTCAACCTCACCTCTGTAAATTGTCTGGTTTCTCTACAGCTCATCACCACTAGCCTAATTTGGACCCTCACTTCCTTTCCTCTGTTCTGTTGTGTTTGACTTCAACTTGGTCTCCTACTTCCTGCCTTCCTCTGTTCCGGTCCATCCTGATTTTAATTATCCTGAGGCCTAGCTTCAGTCTTATCACTGAGATGTTTCAAATACTTGAATACTTCTTCATTGCCTACAAAATAAGGTTCAAACCTCTCCTGAGGCATTCACAATACACCTCCATCTAGACAGAATTGTGAATGGTAGCAGTAAGTAACCCTAACCCCATCCCTCTACCTCCTCTCCTTCCACTTCTGTTTCATCCATGGTCATTTGCTCCCCTCAATATTTCAGTTCAAGCCTGGCTCCTCCCGTTCTGCCACCTCACTTCCTCCTCCCTGGCACTTGCCTTATCTCTCCCGGATACCTGCTCCCTCCCTCACCCTGCTGCTGCTGCCCCAGGGGAGGAATGGGAGAGAAAACAGAAATTCAGTAATGTTTGAACGCCAGCCACACTTTATAATATGGAGGGTTCGCACAGCACTTCGCAAAGCTCAGAAGAGGGGTCCGTGAGTAAATCTGGCTCTCGGCTTTCTCTTCCGCACACAAGGCTATCCTTCCTTTGTAGGCAAGAAGCCATCCAGGTCACCGTTAGTCCAAACAGGCAGCAGAATAAAACTTCTCTTTCCAATGTTATTCTCCCCTCTTCTCCTTCCCACACCTTCTGGCAGATTCCAATTCATCTACTCACTCTTTACTAGATCCACTCTGCACCTTCCTGCCCTCTGATTGTATTTTCACTTCTCTTTGACTGAAACATCCTCCTCATCTCTGCAAGTATAAATTCTCTTTCCTTCACAGGTCGAATCAGATGCCACCTTGTTCACAAAGTCTCACTGATAACAAAAAAAAAAACAAAAAAAAAAAACCCAAACCCATTGCCAGTGGACCAGTGGAGTTGATTCCGACTCATAGCGATATCCCCATCTAAACGTTACTGATCTATCTCACTTCCTCACTTTGGAGCAGAGAGAACCATTTTCCCTGTAATTTTTCTCTTAAATGGCTCTGAGGCTCTACTGCACCTAACGGTGGAATGTCCTTCCCACCTGAGCAAGCGTCCTCTCTCATCGTAACTCCAGGATCTCCAGGCACGCAGTCCCCGTCGTAGGGGTCAGTATTAATTGCTGTTATCTGCAGGAAAGAAAGCAGAAAACCTGCTCCTTCAGCCGAGGGACCATTTCTTTCACTCCATTGCCCTCATCACGTTATGGTGTTGTGAAAACACCGGCCAGTCTGGTCATCCCTGTGCCACACTTCATGTCCATATTCTGAGACTCTTTGTCATCTTAGACACCTACTGTCACCAAAATCTGGCAACCCACCATTAGCTGCAATCCCTGTCCTCTGAAGAAACTCCCTCTGGCCACTTAAGGCTACGCCACAGTTGTTGCTCTGACCATTTTCTCCGTGGAAGGGGCAGAAGGAAAAGCTCTGCCTCAGTGGCATCAGTAGGGGCGTGTGGGGGGTGTGTGCAGACTGCACGGGATGACACCGTCACAGGGGGTGACACCAGTGCCCCCCGGTGCGCGGCTTTGCCGGGTCCCTACCGGTCCTCATGGACTGTTAGACCTGGGGGCGGGGAGCAGCTCGGTTCCCAGAGGGCGGCCCATCGCCCAACTCCGGAGCGTTGCCCCTACCCCATCCTGGCGCGGCCCGGCGAGGCTGCAGCTTGGGCGCGAGCTGCTGGCCGAGGCTCTGCGGAGCCCCGGAGCTCAGACGGGCGGCGCGGTCTGTGCCTGAGCAGGAGCACTGCCGGCGGGGCCTGGCTCTGGCCTGAGTCCCTGGTGCGGGAGACAGGGCCGCTGCTCTGCCAGTCCTGGCAGCGGGATGTGACCGTCCTGGCGAGCCAGCTGCCACCGTCTGCAGAGCTGGCCTGCAAGCTCTGCCACTTTAACTACAACGTAAGTATGTAAATGTAAATACATTTAGGCTGCAGGTATGATATTGTAATTTAAAGGTGTAATTCTAATTTTGCTATTTGTTTATGTCACACCATTGCCATTAACCCAAAAAACCCATTGCGGAGGAGTGGATTCCAACCTCATAGCGACCCTATGGGACAGTGTAGAACTGCCCCTGTCATGGATTGAATTGTGTCCCCCTCAAAATATCTGTCAACTTCGCTGGGTCATGATTCCCAGTACTGTATGATTGTGTACCATTTTGTAATCTGATGTGATTTCCTTATGTGTTGTAAATTCAATTACTATGATCTAATAAGACGGATTAGCAGCGGTTATACTGACGAGGTATACAAGATTGGATAGTGTCTTAAGCCAATCTCTTTTGAGATATAAAAGAGAGAAGCGAGCAGAGACACTTGAGAACCTCGCACCACCAAGAAAGCGGTACCAGAAGCATAGTGTGTCCTTTGGACCTGAGGTTCCTGCGCAGAGGAGCTCCCAGACCAAAGCAGACAAAGAAAGCCTCTCCCTGGAGCCAAAGCCTTGAAGTTGGACTTGTAGCCTATTAGACTGTGAAAGAATAAACTTCTCTTTGCTAAAGCCATCCACTTGTGGTATTTCTGTTATAGCAGCACTAGATGAGGAAGACACTCCGTAGGGTTTCCAAGGAGCAGCTGGTGAATTCGAACTGCTGATCTTTTGGTTGGCAGCTGAACGCTTAACCACTGCATCACCAGGGCTCCCTACTGCCATTACATTCAGTGATATGTGGGAATTGTGATTTGCGAGTAACATTAGTAGGAAAAACATTACTAAGGGTTCTGTATGGTCTGGTACCAGAGGAAGTCCGTGGGGGAGGGGGAGGGAGGTACGTCATGAGTTACTGCACTGGGTGACACCAGCCCTAGAGACCCCACTGCTCTGCCGGCAGCTACATGCAGCTCCCTCAGCGCTCCCTCACCTCCAAGGTTGCTGTTCTTCAGTTACTCAGTTCCTGCAGTCTACACTTATGTACCCACAGAGTCTTTGTAACCCAAGGTACTCTGGCAGTACCAGAATATGACGATCTTGAGAAGGCTGAACGAACACCTACTTAGAGTTCCAGAAAAAGAGAAAAGAAAGAATGGAGAGAATGTAGAAGGGATAACGATAACGGCTGATAATTTTTCATAACTGATGAAAGTCACAAAGACACAAACATAAGGATGCTAATTTGCTTTGCTCTCATGAGATTCTTCCCCAGGAGCACTGTACTCGTTGACAATTATTGGAGGATGGTTATTAAATAGAACTTTTATACCCACCACCTGACTCTGTGTATATTTGTTGTTGTTGTTGTTGTTGTTGCTTTATTGTGCTTTAGGTGAAAGTTTACAACTCAAGTTAATTTCTCATTCAAAAATTTATACACATATTGTTTTGTGACATTGGTTATAATCCTCACAATGTGGCAACACCCTCCCCCTTCCCATCCCAGTTTCCCTGGGTCCATTCTTCCAGTTCCTGTCCCTTCCTGCCTTCTCATCCTGCTTTTGGACAGGAGCTGCCCATGTGGTCTCATATATTTCATTGAACTAAGAAGCACGTTCCTCACGTGTGTTATTTTTGTTTTAAAGTCCTGTCTGATCTTTGTCTGAAAAGTAGGCTTAAAGAATGGTTTCAGCGCTCCATCCAAGGGCCATAGTTTCAGGGGTCTATGCATATTTGAATTTAGAACAGCTAAGATGAGCAAAAATGCTTTCTTCTTAACAGATACAGTATCAGATGGGAAAAGACATGACATTCACTGATGATTTATGGTGTCTTGATTAAAAAAAGTTTTCACCAATTTTTACACTTTGATTTGTACTTTTGCCACTCTGGAAGCATTTGGAAGTGCATTAAATGAAATTCTGTATGGATTAGAAACACGAATTTCTTTTGTAAAGTGGGAAAAGCACAATTATGAAAGGAGAGATGGGGAAGAAGAATGGATATGATGCCTGGATTTCCAGCAGTTTCCTAAGATCAGTTTTAGGAAACAGCACACAAGGAAGTTAAGGATATAAAAACTGACTGTTAAAACTACCTGTGTCTGAGGACTCCTTGGATCCCCAGGGGAACACTTCTCTCAGTTTGAAGGTCACTACCATAGATATGCTCACGCACATGAGTATGAAATGATTTGTACAAAATTAGTCAAAACCGCAATATTCGAACTAGCAAAAAAAAAGCACCCAGATGTCCATCAGTAAGAGAATAAAAAATAAATAGCGGTATATTTACAAAATTGTGTGTTATACAGCAATGAAAAAAAATGACCTACAGCTATATGCAAAACCTAGGTGGATCTTAGAAACGTAATGCCAGATGAAACAAAGCAAGTTACAGAAGACTAAAACCAATATGATGCCATTTTCATGAAGCTTAAGAATAAGCAAAACTAAACATACAATTAAAGGAAACATACACATACTGTTAAACATCTTTTCAAAAAGCAAGGAAATGACAAACACAGTTTTCAGGAGAGTAGTTACCTCGGGGTGGAGGGGGAAAGCTGGGGGCTCACATGAAACGGAGCACCCATATATCTTCAAGAATATTGGTAACAGTCTAATTCTTAGTTTGAGTGGACAAAGAAGGATTCATTTTTTATGATGTTTCAGAACTGCCATACATTAAATGCATTTATTTTTGTATATGAAACATGACATAATAGAAAGCACAAGTACCAAACATAAGTATCCAAGTACTGGGCATACCCCAAGCTCAAATGAGACAATAAATGTGAAAGCATTTCAAACACCGTAAGGATTATTGCTCTTTTTAACGTTTAACGTAGTAATATTTTATTCTTAATAAAACTGAAGCTCTTTGAGAAAAGGGACTGTGTATATTCTTCTGTATTAACCCAAGATACACATTGAATCACATACTTAATTGAATCGACTCTAACATACATGGGGTCACCATGAGTCAGAACTGGCTCCACGGCAACAGGTTACTGGTGACCTTGGGAAGTCAGGTGGCTTCTTTATATTTCGTTTTTGTCCTTCTCATGTGTAAAGTGAAGGAGCTGGGCAAGAAGATCTCTAAAATTCCACCTCTAACGTCTGACTTTAGGATCTGCAGAGTGCTGTTTCTTCTGCACCCTTCAGTACACATGATTGTATTTACTTCTCATTATCTCTGCAAGGCAGAAGGACCCTTACTTAAAAAGAGAACAGAGTTTCATTTTTCTATTATTGCTGTCCCCTGGAAATATTCAGGACCTTTTTATTTTCAAGTAAAAACAGCATAGAGAATATTCAGCTGGACAAAATCAGCAGAGAAAAAACAACTAGCCCTTTCATAAAAAATCACAAGTTTATCTCAGAATCATCTGAATATAAAGTGAATAATGTAAATAGTAACTTCTACTTCTACGGAAGGCAGAGGAAGAACTTACTCATGAGAATGTTGATCTCTATTCTATCAATAATGTGACCAGCACAATTTCTAGCTTCAAGTTTAGAAAAGTATTCAATAATAACATTTTAGGAAAATGATAATATATTCATTTAAATAAGTAATTTTGTGTTCTAACAGAGTTATAATTATATAGGAGTGAGTGAAATGTTAAGAAGTCATGTCTTCATCGAGATTTTTATTTCAGAGAAATAACTCCAGTATTAGGGAGAAATGATGATCTGAAATTTTGTTACACAAAATATATGACATGAATAAAACATTCTGTGGTTAGAATTTGCTTATTTTATTTCAAATAAATTAGTTTTGATCTGTAAGGGAGATATTGGAGAGTTCTGTCTCAATAGGAAGGTAATGTATTGAGCAACCACTTGGTTTTTGTTTGAGCAACCACTTTGGTTTATTCCCAGAGAATACGATTTGTAAATTTTTTTGTTTGTTAAATCAGTGACAAAAGACATGTACTCATTCTTCAGCAGTAGCTATAGAAATCTAATTCCAAACATGTATATGCAATTTATTAGAAGAAACGAAGGAAGAATTCAACAAGAAATTAAATTTTTCATTAGATAAATATATCTCAGAAGTGCTGTGGGAAATATCTATCCCAGCATCATTTGCACTTCTCAAGCATAAAAACATGTCATTAGGACCTTGTTATAACTTTCATTGTATCACTTTTTAAATTTATCCTAAGCTTAAGATCCCCTCTGTGGGGGGAATATACACATTCACAAATACAGAGTTGAAAACCACTCTGGAACAAAATCGTGAAAATCTCTATAATGTAACAGAATATGATTGAACAATTATTTGCGTTACCTACACAATAGATAACACAAAAATATAAACCATCAGTGTCTGTTATTATAAGAATACTATATTTCTTATTGTTGCTGAGAACATATTGCTTTACAGTGGAATTAGCTTCACTGAATGATAATTCATTCCCAGTCTTCTTCAAGGGAAGAATTAGCAGACATGGTTAAATACAGAGGGGGAAGAAACAGCCAAAGTAAGCGTTCTTATTTGAAATACATTTAGGTATCCTCAACTGAACTCTGTTTATTTTGCCATTTCACTGACTGACATGCAACCTTAAGACTTGGTGCTAGTACATTTCCATATCGTTGTTGTTATCAGGTGACCTCGAGTTGGTTCTGACTCATGGCGACCGTATGTACGACAGAACAAAAGGCTGCCCAGTCCTGCGCCATCCCCACAATTGTTATGCTTGAGCTCATTGTTGCAGCCTCTGTGTCAGTTCATCTCAATTGACGGTCTTCCTCTTTTTCGCTGATCTTCTACTTTACCAAGCATGGATGCCCTTTCTCCGGGGATTGATCCCTCCTGAGAACATGTCAAATGTACGTGAGACAAAGTCTTGCCATCCTTGCTTCTAAGTAGTGTTCTGGTTGTACTTCTTCCAAGACAGATTTTTTCGTTCTTCTAGCAGTCCATTGTATGTTCAATATTCTTCACTAACACCATAATTCAAAGGCATCAGTTCTTCTTCAGTCTTCCTTACTCATTGGTCCAGCTTTCACATGCATATGTGACAGTTAAAAACATCATGGCTCGGGTCAATACACCTCTCAAGAAATACTTCTCAAGACTAAGTGACTGATTAACTTACGGTATTCTACTTTCCGTAGTTTAGAAAATATGTCAAGAGCTTCCAAGTGAAAATATGTCCTTTTTCCCCCTCCCTTCCATCTTTCAATCCAAATTGGGAATGAGGGAAGGAAGAACGTTGTACATACTATATTTAAAGTAAACGAAAATCTCTCAAACGAAGGATAGGGAATTGTCTTAATCTGGGTTTTCTAGAAGAGCAAAATCAGTAGAGCCTAAATAATATATATAAAGAGAAGTTTGCTTCAGAGAAATGGTTCATGCAATTGTGGGTGCTGGCAAGTTCCAAACCTGTGAGTCAGGCAACAGGCTGAAGATCTGTAGTGGCTCATGGGGTCACAGGTGCTGGCAAATCCAAAATCTGCAGGTCAGGTGGCAGATCAGAGGCTTCTGCAGGCTTACATCTCAAGAACCAGAGGTCAGGCGATGAGAAGAGTACAGGGTCTAGAAAAAGAGGGAGCTTTGCAAGAACATCTATTTACATACTGGAGGCAAGCATCACCCCCAAGGAAACTCCCCTTTCAACTGATTGGCTGCTCATACCAGATCACAAAACGGAAAGTGATTACATAGCGTCTGCCAAACCACCAAGAATCATCGCCTAGCCAAGTTGACACATAACATTAACAATCACAAGAATGAAATGATAACTGTATATTGTAAAGTTTTTACATGTTACTAAGTGGCTTGTGATCAAGTAGAAAAAGGAGATTCCAGAAAGTGTTTTACTGAACCCCACTGAAATTAAATTCTAAAACAATTTTATTCACAAATAACGTCATGAGTGAAACACAACCATGTTTTTGTACAAATAGGAAAGAAAAAGCATGGGTTGGTTAGATTCGTATTGTACCAGATTAAACACAGAAATGTTAAGCAAAGAAGTGATTATCCCTCTAAAGACCCTATAGCAACAATTGTTGATACAATTAATCATACGCTGCTTATTCCCTTTCTATTCCTGGCTTGACCTGTTATTTAAACCTTATTGATTTTTTTAACATTTCATGTATTTGCATCTAATTTTTCTAAAATGAGGCTGGAAGCTCCTTGAGTGCAGGAAAATTTGTCTTTTTAAAATGTCTTCATACAATGTCTTATACCAGGCTGGTGTTCAATACATATTTAGTTGATATGGATAATAAAATTTTTTCTAAGATTTTAATTTGAGCAACTAAGTTAAAAAAGTTTTTTTCTACTTGCAGAAGTAACACATTGCCAGGTTCAGAAAACTTGAAAACAGAAAAACTAAAGGAAAATTTAAAAGTCACCAAAAATCCTAAACAACATGCTTCTGCCTGCCTTTAGAGACAGATGTGGGTTCTTCAACATAGAAATGATGGTCTTTTTTTCTATGTTGGTTTGTAGAAAAAAAAGATATAAAATTATACATAAAGTTGGTAGCCCACAATTTTTACTTAATGTATATCATGAGGTTTTTCCCATGCTAATAAATATTCTTCTATGACATGATTTTTGTGCCAGTATAGTATTCCATTGTAAGGGAGCATCACAATTACTTAAGCAAAATCCTATTGTTTCTAATTTTTCCTATTATACATTATTCTCCTGTGAACATTAAGTTCATATTATATCAAATATGCACAGCAATTAACAACTAAATGAAAAAATTGATGACCTCTGATAAGAGAAGATAGTTAATTAACAAGAGGCAAAGAATGTACATGGGTGAGTACAATCACGTATTGCATATTTTACAGTTTTCACATAGAAAAATTACTAACCTCTTGAGTTCTGAAGTGTAAAGAAATAAGATACTAAGATCTTACGAAAAGTGTTTGCCTTGATAAACTAATTTCTTAGAGTATAAAATCCATTATAGAAACATCAAAGCCTTAAATCATTTAACAATGGAGCAAACGAAAAGCTGAACATTTATTTTCTGCACCACTTACCGTATCTCAGTGAGTCAGGAAAAGAAATGTGGGAAAATTTTGCTAATACAAGAAAGTTTGAGGGTAAGTTCTTTTTAAATAAACTGTATAAATACTCAGTACACTGTTCCATGATCACTGATCGATTTCGGTCTTGATTTGTGTCCTGTGCACAAAACTCTGTAGCTTTGCAAAAAAGCTCTATAACTCAGATCATGAGTACGTAGTACATTTATTTATAAAGTAATGCGACTAAGACCATGGCACATGCCAGCATCAGTTTTTTTTCTTATAATTCCATCACCAACACAGATGATGAAAAAAAACTAAACAACAGACGGTCAGTTGACGAACCATTCATACTCCTTTTCATTTGTTTCATTCATCGGTAGCTGGTGACCTTTCTTTTATTTCTTTCTTTTAATCTAAAAACTTTTATAACAGATAATACATCAGATTAGTAATAAAGAAAGGCTTTGGGGGAAAAGATTATTACTATCTGCCTCTTAGCCAATTTGATCCCTGGCTCCCAGAGTAGCTTATATTTCAAATATGCATTAACGAATATGAATAATAAAAGAAAGTAGTGAGAGGAAAAGAAACAAAATGAACTTAAGCCGTAGGACAGAGACATTCATAAGGAATCTGCTGCTCTGAAGAAGTCCCAATATTCTCAGAATCAAAAACTTTAACCTTGCTGTGTATAAGTACCCAGTTACTGCATGACAAAGTCATGAAGACTGTCAAGTCTCGCAAGGGAGACGTTTAGCTACAACACAGTCAAGAAGTGCCTAGGTCCATGTCATCACCATCACTACCATTTTTACCAGTTTTGTATCATTACCAACACCAAAGAGATGTTCTGGTCCAAATCAAATGCTCCAGGTATTTACTGAGTTCTAGGTTGCTAGAGGAGCCCTGGTGGCACAGTGGTTAAGAGCTTGGCTGCTAACCGAAAGTTTTGCAGTTTGAATTCACCAGGCGCTCCTTGGAAACCCTATGGGGCAGTTTTACTATGTCCTATAGGGTGGCTGTGAGTTGCAATCGACTGGACGGCAACGGATTTGCTTTTTTCTTTGTTTTGTTTGGGTTGCTAGAACTCAGGGATATATAAACATAAGTTGCATCCTTAAGAGTAACATTCGGAAGGAAAAATAATTTGTAAAAAAAAGTAATTGCTCATAAATAACACACAGTGAGACAGGAGCTAAAATCATAGAGAAATTAGGGATGGCTCACGGATAGGCAGATGACTGCAGAAAAGAGGATTAGTTGGAAATACCATTTGATGATAGATTCAAAGGAGGGAGGGAGAATGGTCTGAAGCAGGAAAACAAGTTAAAGAGAACGCCACCATTCCAGATCTACAGATAGAAAGAGTGTGGCGGATAAAACCATCCCCGGCTGAGAGGACTGCAGAGGGAGAGGCCATCTCAAAAGACTGCCAAATTGTCTGTAGGAAAAGAAGGTGAAGAAACTTGCAAGGAATAGATTGAAGATGTAGCGTATTTTGCTGAAGATGGATCTTGAGTTCCAGAAGGACCAGGGGAAAGGACTTAGGACTTTGGTGAAGGACGTGTGACAAATGGGCTTAGAAGCAGAAATGGGCAAAGTTGATGGTAGAAAGAGTGACCTGGAATCTGGGGCTTCTTGTGGTGAGTGACATAAATGTACAAGATAGAGGGCACAGTGAAGATAGTCCTGGTAGACTCAAGTTAGATAACAGGATGTAGCAAAGTTCGTGAGTGCTAGGGGGCAGGGGAGGGAAACATTCAGGGCTCCTTCAAGATGTCAACCATTATGGAGGTGGCTGGGAAAAGTGCTGTCTCAAAGGGTTTTTCTTGACACCTGTTGATGAGGGTATGCGACCTGGGGAGAAGGATCTTAGTAAGTACTGGGCTCACTCTTGACCCATGATGGTCAAGACTCTTGATGAGAATTTAAACTATTACATTCTCCCTATTGGGCAGTTTGTCAATATCTAAATAAACATCAAATGTATATGTATTTTGGCTCAAAAATTTTGAGTTTGTATGCAAACTACTTTCATGTGGTAATCAACTAAAAGCAAATTAAATGATAAACAGTTAAATAAAGTATGGTATATCTATATTACAAAATGAAGTGTTAAGTGAAAAAAAACAAGTTGCAGAAAAATAAGGGTTGTGTAATCTCATTTACCTATTTTAAAGCAGGTGGGAGATGAAAAGGATTGTTAGTTTTTATTTTGAATACTTCAGGCTTGTTTAAACTACTAAAATGCATTCATGTATACACTTTTTTAAACTACCTTTTTAAAAGTTGCTGTACAGTTAGAATCTGCACTAAGGTGTGCATTATGTAAAAGGGTAGTGATTAACTTGCTTAAGGAAGGAAACTTCAAGGAGAGGAGATTTTTAAGTCTTGAAGGATGAAGAATTTGCCAGGTATACATTTAGAGAAGGGCATATAGTTGATGCTCAATAATTATTTTGAACAATGGATTCTAGGCAGAAGAAGACACATATACAAAGTCTCAAAGGGAAGTTAACAAGCGATAAGGCTGGAGAGATAGGCAAAGGCCATATCACTAAAGGTCTTATGTGTAAAATAAAGGACATTATCTGGAGGTGATGAGGAGACCTTAAAGAGTTTTAAGTGGGGGAAGTCACACGGTCTTATGAATATGGGTTTCATTTAGATTTCCAGGGAATCATTTACCAGATTCTTAGTACTTCACATTAAATAGTAAGGAATACTGCTGTACCACACCACACCACACCACACCACACCACACCACACCACACCATACTATACTATAACAGAAAACAATAGATGAGGCGGAGGATGATAATTATGATGATTTGAGATTCTGGAAGATAAAGTATGTGGACTCTGATCATGATTGTCTCAAGTGGATATACACTAGTCTTATATTTTCTATATTTAAAATCATTTCATTCATGGCCACATTAATATCTTGGGATTTTTAATTTCCATAGATCCTGGTGATTTTTTCCTGCTTCGGACTCAATTTTATATCTTGCTTTTATATACAAAACTAGGTTTAAACTCATGAATAAGATCTTCTTATAAGTTCTCCTGAGAAGCCATTCTAACTAAACTATTTCTTTTTTTTTTTTCCTTAGCTGTTCTTCATGCATGCTGTTCATTTTGAGCTTTTATTATTCCTGTTAAAATCAATTCATTTCTGGGTATTGGATGTTTGTCGAATTGTCTCCAAAGGTGTCTTTGTTGATATTTTAATGTATTTGGCTACAGTAGGCATAATATTTCTAGCCAAGGATGAACTGATTATTTTTAAATAAGGTATTATTAGTGGCATAGGCCCTTCAATGCATTTTTGGTAAAAAACATCCACCCGGGATTCATTAAGCTGACTTTACATGAAAATTAGAGCCATTTATGGTTTGGTACCTTGCCATCTCTTTTTTGATGTGTTAGAATCCTCTCTCTTCCTTTGGAATTTTAGAATGTTAAGCTGCTAGGTAAACAGCTGAGTGGGGAAAAAAAATCCTCATAAAGCAAAACATCCTAAAGAAAGGAGCTCTTTTTGCTGTTCAGTAGTCAAGACAAATGCATAGCTTTTAGAAGAAAAACTTAAGTGTGCAGGAGTTGTTTGTCTGATACAGATATCACTTTTATTACTGTTCTTGGGCTCTGCAGAAAGGATCACTTTCACAGGCTGCCAACAACTTCCCTTGGACAAAGCTTCCTTTCCAGAGTAAATCAAATGTAAACCAAGATTCAAAGCTTTCACTTTCCAATGATATTATAAACCATTCTGTCTTTTGTAGTCAAGCCTAAATCTATTGTATGCACCAATCTAGAATCTGTCTCCTTTTTAGTTTACGATAACATAGATTCTTATTAATTGCCCTTCATTTCCATCCTCAACTCATAACAGAACAGAAGTTATATCCAAGGCTTGAATTTAAAAAGTCCAAATTTTCAATGAGGACTCAATTGTTTATTGAGTTTGGACTGGATTTTTCCAGTATTTGCAGATATAGGTGGTGTTGAACATCAATGCTTTACAGCAACCATACATCGCCAAGAGATGCAATAACCTTCTTTCTAAGGGCAATTACTCACAGACTAGACTCACTGATTAAGATGTAAGCAAGCCACACCACATATTTTTTCTAGAATCTAACCTCTTCTAAGGAAGAATTTATTGCATTAAAAAAATCAAGAGACAAATTAATCTCATTCTTTAAAACTTTATATAACAACAAAATGAATAAAATTTTTAAAAACCATATAATAAGATATTAATGTATGTGTACGAACACTTAGGAGCCCTGGTGGCACAGTGGTTAAGAGATCAGCTGCTAACCAAAAGGTCAGCAGTTCGAATCCACCATCCGCTCCTTGGAAACCTTATAAGGCAGTTCTACTCTGTTCCATAAGGTCACTCTGAATCAGAATCGGCTCGATGGCAATGAGTTTAGTTTTATGAACATTTAACAAGGACAATGCAGAGGGATTCAAGTATTATAAGGTGATCAGACTAGATGCCCTTTAAGATATGCCCAACCTCCACATAGGTCATGATTTTAGCTCTAAAAGTTTTATAGACATTATAATGATTATACTATCAAAATTATTAACAATTGGATTACATATTTTGGTGTTGCTGTGAATCTTGTCATTTTAATTTTTAATCAGAATTTGCATCAAAATGAAACCATCAAGCATCATGTATATATGGTATATCATATGTTTTCAAGATAATCTATTCTAGGTGGAGCTCTTTGAGTCTTATCTCCTATTTCTCTTTCTTTTTGCTTTCTCTTAATATTTTGCCTAAAGTTAAAAGTTACAGGATAAAGGAGTTACATTTGGAAAATTAGATATAGCTTGCTTGCCGAAATAGAAATTACTTGAAGCCCTTACCAATGAAGGTCAAAGATTACAACCTTCAGAGTGGATTATACTTGAACATGAAGAAAACGAAAATCCTCACAACTGGACTGATAAACAGCATCATGATAAATGAAGAAGAAATTAAAGTTGTCAATAATTTCATTCCACTTGGATCAGCAGTCAGCATCCATGGAAGCAGCAGTCAAAAAAAATCAAATGATGTACTGCATTGGGCAAATCTGCTGCAAAAGATATCTTTAAAGTTTTAAAAAGCAAAGACGTCACTTTGATGACAAAGGTGTGCCTGACCCAACCCATGGTCTTTTTAATCACCTCATATGCATACCAAATCTGGACAATGAAAATGGAGGACAGAAGAACTGAAGCATTCAAATTGTGGTGTTGGCAAAGAATCTTGAATATACTGTGGACTGCCAGAAGAACGAACCAATTAGTCTTAAAAGAAATACAACCGGAATACTCCTTAGAATCGAAGACGGTGAGACTTCAGCTCACTTACTTTGGACACATCATCCAGAAAGATCAATTGCTAGAAAAGGACATAGTGTTTGGTAAAGCAGAGACTCAGCAAAAACAAGGGAAATCCTCAGTGAGGTGGATTGACACAATAGCTTCAACTATAGATTCAAATATACCAATGATCATGAAGATGGCCAGGACCAGGCAATGTTTCATTCTGTTATACATAAGGTCACCATGAGTCACAGTGGACTCTATGTCAACTAACAACAACAAAGGGTAATAAGAAGAGCATGGCCTAAAGCAGCGAAGAAACATTCTCCTTTACGTACCCAGACTGCTTAAGTGAGGTTCACTTTCCCCTCTCTAACTCCATACCTGTTTAGACATGAGGAGTCAGCAAGTCAAGTCTCTCTGCATCCATTGGTGGTGAGTAGATACTTGCGCTTTTAAACAGAAGAAATAAAAGGAAAGTGTTTACTCACTAACTTAGAATATGAAGACTAATAACCTCACCTAATTCTATTACCGAACAATTCAAACGTTAGAATGAGATTACATTTGGAACCTGTAAGAGATGTGCATGTCACACAGAATAAATCCGACATAAAAGTCCTTTGAAAGCAGAAAGAGGAAAGAGAATTACACTTCAGTTTTTATCACCGTCTTTCAATATATCCTAAGAATGCAGCCTGTGGAGGAATAATGTAAATAATAAACTATTTTAGCTCATTTCACTGAAGGTGAAACTCTCATGACTAGAACGACTAAACTATTATTCTCTCACCTTTTTGACAGGTGAATTATATAACATATTTCTGCCATTTTCCATTTGTAAGTGATCAGTACTCTTTTTCTCCCTCATGGAAGGACAGATGTAACTTTGAGGAACATTTATTTACATAGTTTTTGAAAGGGGCTGGGTAGAAATCATAGGGTTTAGAATGAAGTAGCCATGAGTAGGAATTGACTCAACGGCAACTAACAACAACAGAGTTGTTCTTAACCCTTGCCAAAATTAGAGGCTGGACAGATTTGATTTCTATATGTACACAGAGACAGGGTGAGAAAGCTAAACATCCACCCTACTTTTCATCAAGCCTCCAAACCTAGTAACATTCTAAGCCTAAAGTAGCTCTTTTTGAGCCAAGCCACTGTTCAGATTGCCAACACAAAACTGTAAGCACTCATCAAATTTATATCTTACTAGGTAGAAAGCATTGATTTCCTTTGGTATTGATTTCCCATAAAAAAAATTGTATTAGCAGGCATGTAAAACAGTACACAGACATAGAAAATTTGACTAATAATGCGTTTAATGGCATGCAAAAGTTATTACAACCCCTATAAGAACCTAATTTATGCTTGGAAATTTATGTTCTGGGGAAAGCTGGTGAATTTTTTCATCTGTAAAATGTAATAATTGTCAAGAACTGCGAATGGTCTGTATTTTTCCCTACTTGCAAGCTAACAAGTTAGTAAGTCACAGCTTCATGGATGCTGTCAGAAGACATGAAACTCCTGGGTCAGAGACAAAGAACAGCTTATTACTCACAGCAATAGCAGTAGTCAGACTGTCAGTATTTGTACCTATTCCCTGAGTCCTAATTCCCACATGAAGAGGACCAGATGATACTTGCACATGCAGAGGCTTTTATTACAAGAGGAACTTTGAGCTTTGATAATGGTCAGTAAGCCTGAATTTTTTATAAGGGTCAGTAAGCCTGTCTGATCTTTGCCCGAGCGGGAGCATTATTTTTATTACATTGGACTGTAAACCAACCTGCTCTTTGCCCCAGAGAGGGACACTATCTCTATCTTCCAAGACTGTTTGTCATACAATCATCCTTGAAAAGATATTCCAGGACAAAAGCAGCTGTTGCTTCTGATTGTATGATGTACAGAAATGTGAGACACTCATGGAGAATTGTCTCCCAACAATCATAAATTTCTGCTTCTGTTTTCTCAAGGTTGAGACTATACATAAAGCCCCTAGCTCTGCTCTTAACCCATTTTCCTCTCCTTCCCCAAATTGTAAGCCTTTCTTGACAATGCTATGGGCAGATGCAGGAGTGGCGTGGGAGTAGGGCATATGGGAGGCATGTGAGGAATGAAGGCAATTCAAGTCTGTTGGAAATTGTAGCTTTAGTAGCAGGGAAGATGAAAATCGGAAATCCTGTAGGAGAGTTGTCCTACGGGTAGCTTACTACTTTGCACCTTCTCTTCTCTCTCACCAAAAGCATCTTCCTTCCACATTAATGCACAGTTAGCAATTCCACTAAATAGAGATTCATTGCAGTTTTTGAAACATATAAACTCCTTGGAGCATTAAGGACTTTTAGGTACTTTTAGGTACTCATACATTAGTGTGAATTCGCATAAGATTGTTGTTGTTGTTAGCTATCATCCAGTCAACTCTGACTCATGGCTATCCTATATACAACAGAAAAAAATGTTGGCCAGTCCTGCATCATCCTCACAATTACCAGTATGTTCCAGTACATCGTTGTTGCTATTGTGCCAATCCATCTCACTGAGGGTCTCCCTTGCCCTTGCTTCACCAAACAAGACGTCCTCCTCTAGCAATTAATCCTTCCTGATGATGTTTTTAAAGCAAGTTACTCAGACAATGCTCTGTTGTGACCCATAAGGTTTCCATTGACTAATTTTTGGAGTAGCTTGCCCGGCCTTTCTTCCTAGTCTGTCCTAATCTGGAAACCCTGCTGAAACCTGTTCACCATGGGCGACTCTGCTGGTATTTGAAATACTGGTGGCATAGCTTCCAGCATCACAACAATATGCAAGCCAGGTACTTTCCCTTTAATAGCTAGCTGAGATTGGATGTCCTGAGGAAATAGAAATTTCGACTGCAGGGGACAGAAAGGTAATTGTGGAGCATGGAGCACTTTGGGGGTAGAGCAGGCCAGAGAGATAACATTGTGAAGAATTCAAACAATAGGAAGTCACTGAGCCCTTAGGTGCCAGGGAAGATGGACACTAAGGTGAGAAAAGATGTTAGAAAAAGAGACGGGAGATGCCGAAAAGAAAGTTCACCCATCTCTAGGCTTTACTTGGAGTTGACACTGTGCCGAGTCCTGGATCTCTTTATTCTAGAAATATTTACCTAACATCTGCTTCTGCAACTGCCGCTGCTGCTACTACTAAACCCAACACCCACACCCACTGCTGTCGACTTGATCGTGACTCATAGAGACCCTATAGGACAGAGTCGAACTGCCCTCATAGCGTTTCCAAGGCTGTAAATCTTGACAGAAGCAGATTGCCACATCTTTCTCCTGCAAAGAAGTTGGTGTTTAAACCACCAACCAACCTTTCGGTTAGCAGCTGAGTGCTTAACCAGTGCACCGCGAGAGTTTCTTCTCCTACTACTAGTTACCCTTTATCGAACACTTGTTATGTTTCCAGCTTTCTGATCACACTGGTGTTGGTAAGATGAAATAAGACATTGTCCCTACCCCCAAAAGAGCTTACCATGCAGTGGGGCAGATAGAAGAGTAAGTTGGCAGTTACACAATTTAGTAAATGCTATTTCAGAATGGCATCAGATTCAGATAGGTTATATCCTTGCTTTAGGAACAGACTTCAGACTTCTACTGTTAGTTCTATAGTTCACAATAATGAATCCCTGGGTGAGGTTGTTGTTGTTACATGCCATCAAATCAGTTCCGGCACACAGCAACCCTACGTACAATAGAACGAAACACTGCCTGGTCCTCCATCATCCTCACAATCATTGCTATGTTTGAGCCCATTGTTGCAGCCACTGTGTCAATCCATCTCCTTGACGGTCTTCCCCTTTTTCACTGACCCTCTACTTTATCAAGTGTCTTAGTTATCTAGTGCTGCTGTAACAGAAATACCACAAGGGGATGGCTTTAACAAACAGAAATTTATTCTCTCACAGTTTAAGAGGCTAGAAATCTAACTCAGGGCACCAGCTCTAGGGAAAGCCTTTCTCTTTCTGTTGGCTGTAGGGGAAGGTCCTTGTCTCCTTTCAATATCAGTGGCCCAGCATTCCTTGAAGATCTCCATGTGTCAGCATCAATCTTCCATTGAGTCTAGGGGATTCTCAGCACAGGGACCCAGGTCCCAAAGGATATGCTCCACTCCTGTCTCTTCTTTCTTGGTGGTAATAGGTCCCTTTCTCTCTGATGGCTTCTCTCTCTTTTTATCTTTTGTAACATAAAAGGAGATTCAGGTCACACCCCAGGGAAACCCTCCTTACAATGCATCAGGGATGTGACCTGAGTAAAGGTGTTACTTCCCACCCTAATTCTTCCTTATTAACATAACAAACATAAGATAATCCTATTTAACATAACCCAATCCCGCCTCATTAACCACAGACAGGGATTAGGATTAACAACACATAGGACAATTACATCAGATCACAAAATGGAGGACAACCACACAATACTGGGAATCATACATAGCCTAGACAAGTTGACATACAGTTTTGGAGGACAGAATTCAATCCATAACAACTAAGCATGATGTTCTTCTCTAGGAAATGGTCACTCCTAATAACATGTCCAAAGTATGTGAGACGAAATATTGCCATCCTTGCTTCTAAGAAGCATTAAGGCTGTATTTCTTTCAAGACAGATTTGTTCATTCTTCTGACAGACCATGGTATATTCAATATTCTTCACCAGCACCATAATTCAAAGGCATCAATTCTTCTTTGGTCTTCCTTATTCATTGTCCAGCTTTCACATGCATATGAGGCAATTGAAAATACCTTGGCTTGGGTCAGTCACACCTTAGTCCTCAAGGTGACATCCTTGCTTTTTAACACTTTGAAGAGGTGTTTTGCAGCAGATTTGCCCAGTGCAATATGTCGTTTGATTTCTTGACTGCTGCTTTCATGAGCATTGATTGTGGATCCAAGTAGAATGAAATCCTTGACAACTTCAGTCGTTTCTCCACTTATCATCATGTTGCTTATTAGTCCAGTTGTGATGATTTTTGTTTTCTTTAAATTGAGGTGTAATCCATACTGTAGGCTGTAGTCTTTGATCTTCATCAGTAAGTGCTTCACATCCTCTTCACTTTCAGCAAGCAAGGTTGTATTATCTGCATATCACAGGTTGTTAATGGTCTTCCTCCAATTATGATGCTGTGTTCTTCTGCATATAATCCAGTTTCTCAGATTATTTCATCAGCCTACAGATTGAATAGTATGGTGAAATAATACAATCTTGACCATACCGTTCCTGATTTTAAACCACACAGTATGCCCTTGTTCTGTTTGAACAACTGCTTCTTGGTCTATGTACAGATTCCTCATGAGCACAATTCAGTGTTCTGGAATTCCCATTCTTCACAATGTTATCCATAATTTGTTACGATCCACACAGTAGAATGCCTTTGCATAGTCAATAAAACACAGGTAAACATCTTTCTGATAGTCTCTGCTTTCAGCCAAGATCCATCTGACACCAGTAACGATATCCCTTGTTCCACTTCCTCTTCTGAATCTGGCTTGAATTTCTGGCAGTTTCTGTTGATATACTGCTGCAACATTTTTTAATTATCTTCAGCAAAATTTTTCTCGAGTGTGAGAGCAATGATATTGTTCAATAATTTCTGCATTCTGTTGGATCACCGTTCTTTGGAATGGACACATACGTGGATCTCCTCCAGTTGGTCGGCCAGGTAGCTGTCTTCCAAATTTCTTGGCATAGACGAGTGAGCACCTCCAGTGCAGCATCTGTTTGTTGAAGCATCTCAATTAGTATTCCATCAATTCCCGGAACCTTGTTTTTCACCAATGCCATCAGTGCAGCTTAGACTTCTTCCTTCAATATCATCGGTTCTTGATCATATGCTACCTAGTGAAATGGTTGAACGTCAATCATTTTTGGTACTGTGACTCTTCCTTCCATCTTCTTTAGATGCTTTCTGCATCACTGAATATTTTTCCAATAGAATCCTTCAATATTGCAACTGGAGGCTTGAATTTTTTTCTTCAGGTCTTTGCACAATATCGTTATAATACTTTACTTTGTCTTCTCTAGCTGCCCTTTGAAATCTTCTGTTCAGTTCTTTTACTTCATCATTTCTTCCATTCACTTAAGTTACTTTACGTTTAAGAGCAAGTTTCATAGTGTCTTCTGACATCCATTTTGGTCTTTTCTTTCTTTATTGTCTTTTTAATGATCTTTTGCTTTTTTTTTTTTTTTTTTAAATGTGTGATGTCCTTGATGTCATCCCACAACTCATCTGGTCTTCAGTCATTAGTGTTCACTGCATTAAATCTATTCTTGAGATGGTCTCTAAATTCAGGTGGGATATACTCAAGGTTGTATTTTGACTCTCGTGGACTTGTTTTAATTTTATTCAGCTTCAACTTGACTTGCTTATAAGGAATTGATGGTCTTTTCTGAGGTTGACCCCTGGCCTTCTTCTGATTGATGATATTGAGCTTCTCCACCATCTCTTTCCACAGATTAGTGGATTTGATTCCTGTGTTTTCCATCTGGCAAGGTCCACTTGTACAGTTGCCATTTATATTGTTGAAAAAAGATATTTCCAATGAATAGGTCGTTGGTCTTGCAAAATTCTATCATGTAATAATTTCCAGCGTTGTTTCTACCACCAAGGCCATATTTTCCAACTGTTGATCCTTCTTCTTTGTTTCCAACTTCTACATCCAATCCTCAGTAATTATCAATGCATGTTGATTGCATGTTTGATCAATTTCAGACCACAGAATTTGGTAAAAATCTTCAATTTCTTCATCTTTGGCATTAGTGATTGGTGCATAAATTTGAATAATAGTCATATTAACTTGTCTTCCTTATATGTGTATGAATATTATCCTCTCACTGACAATGTGATACAAATGATTAATGAGCTTGGCCGCTAACAGAAAGGTTGGAGGTTGAAATCCACCCAGAGAAGCCACAGAAGAAAGGCCTCTCAATTTACTTCCAAAACTTCAGCCATTGAAAACTTTATTGAGCGCAGTTCTACTTTGACACACACGGGGCCACCATGAGTCAGAATTCACCCCATGGCAACAAAAATATTTACATAGTGCCTACTATGTGCCAGGCACTGATTTAAGTACTATAGGTACTATGATCATATCTTCATTTTACTGAGGAAGAAACAGAGGCTTAGAGAGTTTAAATAGTTTGTCTAAAGTCACAGAGCTAGTAAGCTGCAGAGCTGGTATTTGATCCAGGCCTTCTGGCCCAGAACACTTCCCTGTACTATCACTGAAACACATTTAAGCTAACTAGGCATTTGTGAGCTCTCCAGAAGATACAGCCATCACTTCTAACTTATTTCTATGGTGAAGTAAATTTTGAGTTCCAAACTTCTGACTCATGAAGAAATTTTAAAAGCACATGCTTTAGTTTAGGAAACTGCCTGGGACCATGATGGCCTGTAAGAAAGCTGCAAGCATTGGTAACATACCAGCTAAGGACACTGCAAACTCTGTGTAAAAGGCACTAGTATCTTAATGACTGTATCATAAGTTCTTGGATCCTCCTTTTTTGGATTTAATTGTTCTGATATGCAGCAGCCCGCATCTCATTAGTTCATGCTGCCAGTGAAACACCTGACTTACGTTACTTTAAAAAAGCAAAGCAAAATCCATTTATAAGAGAACTATTCCTTAGGAATGGAGCCCTGGTGGCCCAACAGTTCAGCACTTGGCTGCTAACCGAAAGGCTGGCAGTTTGAACCCACTCAGCTGCTTTGTGGGAGGAAGACCTGGCTATTTTTGCCTTCAAAAAGATTACAGCCAAAAAAGAAAACAAGAAAGAAAAACCCTATGGGGCAGTTCTACCCTGTCACATGGGGTCACTGTGATGGCACCTAACAACAACATTCTTTAGGAGAAAAAAAGTTCACTGTTCAGAACATGATACCTGTTGCTGTGCTCTTGCTCCCTTGAGAAAATGGCTAAGTCTTAACCTTCATCCTGTGGGGCAAAAATCAGTGCTCAAACGTGCTATTCAACAGTGGCTTCTTATTAGGCATGTTATAGACAGCCCTGGACACACACACACACACACACACACACACACACAGAGTGAGAGAGAGCAACAGGAGTCCTGCAACAGTGTGGGAAACATATTTTAAAGAAGGCACAGAATTTTCTTAAGAGATTTAGGTGAAAATTTGAAACCCACCCTCTGATACCAGGATTTAAAAATCGCTTTTATTTTCTTTGGGTGTGTCGTGAAAATTGTGTTTTCACTTACTCCTCACTTGAACATCACCTTTCTTGAACAGTTGGATTTCCTGAGTATTGACTTTTCTTCTCCAAAGGAGTAATGGACTTTGAATTTGTGTTAGGCAAACACTTATTTCATTAGTGAACTAGCTAACAACATATACACAATGGTGGACCTGCTTTTAGAAAAGAAGAAAGCAAAAAGAATAAAGCTGTGTTATGCCAGGGAGGATACCAATCTTTCCTCTCCCTTCTAAGAACCTACTTGCTTTTAGATTTTCTCTCTTCTTGGTTTTCTTCCATCCCAGGGATGCAACTCTTGGGAATACAATGTTAGCAGACTCTGGATGCAGTAAGCCCCTCAGCCCGGGAGTGCTGGGTGTACAAGAGCAAACCCTGGCAACTTCAGTACTCCTGTAGGGCTTCTATTCAAGCCCCTCATGAGTGGTTCATGAACTTGGTAACATGAACTCATTCAAGAAACATTTATTGACCCTGTCCTGCCTGTGAGGTACTGGGCTAAATGCAGGAGTGGATTAACTAGTAAGCAAGGTTTGCGCCAGCTTAGAGTAAGCCAGGTATGCTCAGGCTTACTTATTTTTCCTTACTAATCTGTAGTGCACAATTGCACATGGATTTCACCACATCTTTGATGAGGTGAAAAACAGGCAAAATGTCACACTACAGATTAGTAACTAAGCACAAGTAAGCCCATGAGGTTTTAAAAGCTTGCGAGCGGCCATCTAAGATGCATCAATTGGTCCCATCCCACTTGAAGCAAAGGAAAATGAAAAAAACCAAAGAGACAAGGAAAATACTAGCCCAAGAGACTGAAGAACCACATGAGCCAGAGACTCCTCCAGCCTGGGACAAGAAGAACTAGATGGCTCCTGGCTACCACCAATGACCACCCTGACAGGGAACACAACAGAGAGCCCCTGATGGAGCAGGAGAAAAGTGTGGAGCAGAACTCAATTTTATGTAAAAAGATCAGACTTAATTGTCCAACAGAGACTGGAGGAACTCCCGAAACTATGGGGCACGGATGCTCTGTTAGTCCAGAACTGAGACCATTCCCAAAGCCCACTCTTCAGACAAAACATTAGACAGGCCTATAAAACAAAATGCAATACGCCTAAGGAGGGTGCTTCTTAGTTCAGTCAGATACATGAGACCCAATACGTGGCTCCTGTCCAGAGGCAGGATGAGAAGGCAGGAAGGGACAGGAACTGACAGAATGGACACAGGGAAGCTGGGGTGAAAAGGGTGGGGTGTACTGTCATATTATGAGGATTGCAACTAGTGTCACAAAACAATATGTGTATACATTTTTACATGAGAAATTAAATTGAGCTGTAAACTTTCACCTAGAGCACAATTTACAAAAAAAGTAAGCCCACGAGTATCTTGCCTATTGGGTAATTTGTCCCTGGCTAAATTGGAAGGACAAAAAGATGAGTCCCAAAGTAGCTCAAAATTAATTAATAAGACCCAAACCCACCCTAAACACCTTCCCAACCTAGAGAGAAAATAAGCGCATAAAGAGTTCATTTTAATATAACCAGTCAGTGGTAAGATCCTGGCATGCGCAGAGAGCCATGGGCATGGGCCAAGGCCTGTCGGAACTTCGCCGGCACGTGAGAGGGTTGTCAGATTGGAGGGCACATCTAACTGAGGTCTTTAGGGAGAAGTAGAAGTTTTAGGGAAACGGATATTTCAGTGACAGGAATACCATAAACGAAGGCTAAGAAATGGGAAAGTGTCTAGAATGTCAGCTGATCAATGAGAAGTTCAGGGTAGCTAGAATTAGGATGTGTATATGGGAAGGTGGGAGGAGAGACTGGAGAATTAGGGTCAGATCACAAAATGCTGGCTATGCCAAATTTGGATTTTAACCTGAACGCTGTGCGAAGCCACTACAGATTTTTTACACAGAAGAAAGTCATGACCAGACTTGCATTGGACATGATCTCTCTAGCAGCGTGGAGAATGAAATGGTACGGAGAGAGACCAGCTGCAGGAAGACTAGACAGACGGAGGATGTTGGGGGCCTGAACTGAGGCAGTGGTATTGGGTTAGAGAAGAGCAGACCTGCTTTAAGAGTTATTTCAGAGGTAGAACTGACAGGGTCTAGTAACTTACACTGTAAAGATATTAACACTGTGTACGTGCTAACATAATAAAGGGCCTTCCAATTGCAAAGCCCTAGGCAATAGTTTTTTCCTGCGATACCATTGCTTTCTTAAACACCTACATTGTCAACTTAATAAAATGCATAATATTTTATTTATAAGAACTAAATTTCAAAGAGTCGCATTTCCTTATTTGTATTTTGCTTAAATTTGGAAAAAATTGTTCCTCAAAAAAAAAAAAAAAAAGCAACAGTATAATTGGATACAGTTAAAACGAATATCTTATTTTATCTCATCCTAGCATGTCTGGTATTTTTGTGATTCTTTCAAGCTGAACTTGCTGGAAAACTGCGTATTTGAGGCTATAGAATGTCTTGGAGAATATACTTGCCTGGATCTGGTCTGAGTTTAGCTACCTATCTCTCTAGGCCTGTTTTCTAAAACTAAGGACAGACTCCTTGATCCCTAAAAGTGTTTCTGATTAAAATTCTGGGACTCCTCTCAGAACAGTGGCTGCCTGCCCTCAATGAAAATTTAAAAAAAAAAAAAGAACTTTTAAGTTTTAAAAGGAGACTTCAGTTTTGCTGAAAGATACTTCTTGGAAAATGTATACATCTTTTTCGATGCTTTTGAGATTCATTAAAAGAACTGAAACACCACGCACGTTTAAAACATTACCATTCTGGTGTGCAAAGGCACTCAGAGAAACGTACCTAAAACCTTTGTGGGGTCAACTAAGTCTTACACTGAGTAACACGAACAAGTAATGCTTCTTCAAAGAAATTTGGAGAGCTGACTGCGGGAAACGCGACTGCAGAAAAATTAACAACGTGCAAGTCAATTCCCTTTTCTCTTCCTTAGGAAACTTGTGTCTGTAAATGGAAACAGGACTCGAGATCTTCTGGAAAAGACAAAGGAGAGAGGGAAGGGGAAGTTTCTCCGATTTCTTTACCTGCTCTCCCAGTCTGATAAAGAACTGATTCTCCCCCGTCCTTCCCCTCCCTCCCTCTCTCTCCCCGAGTAACTATGCTGTCCTAGCAAGTGATGCTGGCGGAGACAGGAGACCGACACCGAGGAGGCACTGCCGCCGCCGCGGGGCTGGACAGCCTTTCCCAGCACCAGGGCCCCGTTCGGCTCGGGCTTCCTCCTCGCAGCCACAGCCGCGGCTGCTCCCGTGGTTTGCTGGTGAGCGGCGGCGGCTGGGCTGTGGCTCCCGCCTCTAGCTGCTCGGTCGCGGGCCGCGCCGCTCTCCCTCCTCCTCCCCTTGCGCTGGGCTCTGCCCGAGGCTGCGGGAGCGGCGGGAGGTGAGCAAGGGGCGCCGCGGAGAGACCGCGCGGCGGCGGCGGAGGAGGAAGAGGCCGGCGGCCGGCATCCCGGCGCTCGGAGCGCTGCCGGCGCGATGTCCACCAAGGTCAGGAAGTGCAAGGAGCAAGCGAGGGTGACCTTCCCAGCGCCCGAGGAAGAGGTGGAGGAGGAGGGCGAGGAAGAGGGTGCGGAGCCGCAACGCCGCCGCCGGGGCTGGAGGGGCGTCAACGGGGGGCTGGAGCCGCGCTCGGCGACCTCCCAGCGACAGCCGCCGGGCTACTGCCCGCCACCCTTCTCCCCGGGACCCGACATGTGAGTACCCGGCGAGCCGCGGCCCGCGCCCTGGGAGGGCGGCGCAGGGCGCGGACGGAGGGCGCGCCCAGGGCCGGCTCCGCGACGTGCCCGAGGCCCCCACACCCTAGCCTGCACCGCCCGGCATGTCGACTCGGGGCGACTTTGTTGGGGCAGTCCCCGCAGTCCTGCCTCTTGGAGAGACTTGTCGGGCGGCGCCGATGGAAAGGTGGGGGCTGTGTCCTGGCTCAAGTGCACTGAACAGACCCACAGACAGACGGACGCCAGACACCCATCCCAGCTGGCACTTATTCCCCTACAGCCAAAGACGCGCGCACGACTGCTGCATTGTCTGGGCACCCTCGGAAAACCGACCCCGGGGCCCCCGAACCCACCCCGCGAGCCTCAAGCAGGCGAAGGGGTGCAGAGTCGCCGGCGCGCACTTGAACCCTACTCTTCCCCTGCGTCCCAGCCTGGAGTCACCCTGGGAACTTGTGCCCCACTGACGCTCCCACCCGTCGGGGGCGGAGGCAGGGGAGAGGGGAGAAGGGAGGGGACGGAGTATGGATTCAGGGTTTGGGATAAAGGTTTGCCCGGACGCCTCCTCCTCCATTCACATTTGGCGCGGGGGGAGGCTGGAGCAGGAGTTCAGCGGGCGCCTAGGGGAGGGAATGGGCGCGGGGCGGCCGCGGGGGCCGCTTTTGTAATAACTTTGCCTGCAGTTTCTAGGCGGCTCAGGGTCAGTAGCTGTTTGTTCTTTAAAGGAAGGTAGAGGTCGGCGTTCTAGTGTGTGTTGAGAAAGAGCAACTTTTCTTAATTTCCAGATTTTGGAGGCAGCCAAGGCGCAGAGAGGGTGAGAAAGAGGATGAATAGTTAATCAGGGTTAACATGCTCTGTATTTCTCTTTTCATGCACCCTGGGCGTGGCGAGGTTCACTGTCTTTTTTAGGAAGAACACGTAGGCCTAGGTAGAGAACTTAGAGTTAGACGAAGCTGGCAGCACTAACTAGCAGGCTGGGACCTAGGGTCTGCGCCCCCTGCTGCCCACATCCCGGGTCCGTGGTAGAAGGAGCGACCCTGGACGCACGGGAAGCTGGCGCCAGGCCCGGCCGAATTGGCCTGTAGGAAATAGAATCAGGGATCAGTGGCTGAGAGTAGTTCACCTACAGAAGGTTTCTGATTGAAAATGAGCGACGCGTCCCTACAGGATGAGGTTCAGTTATTGCCAAAGATTAGCCTTGAGTGGAAATCGCCCAGGAAATGGAGGGAAGATAACGCATACCACTCGGGATTAAAGCGCCACCTGCTCGCTTCTTCGCCTCTCTAAGGTTTTAAGACATTGTCCATTTCTCCTTTGCCACATTGGTTTTTATAACCCACCTCAATTTCTTGATTTTTTTAAAATGCTTTTTTCTTTTACTTTAAATTCAGACTAAATGGTGCAGTAAACCAAAATCAAACTCTTTGCCGTCCAGTCGAATTCCCACTCATAGCGACTCTACAGGACAGAGAAGAAATGCCCCGTAGGGTTTCCAAGGCTGTAAATCTTTACAGAAGCAGACTGTCACATTTTTATCCCTCAGAACTACTGGTGCTTTCTAACCTTTCGTTAGCAACCCAGCGCTTAACCATTGCGCCGCCAGGGCTCCTTAAATGGAGCACTAGAGCGCTCTTATTTGAGAAAGTAGGGCGGAGCAGAGATTACTCGGCCTTTTGAAGTTTGAGGTAAATTGATTACACAAAGTACTGGGGCAAATTCTATTGTAGAGTTACTATCTAAATGCTAATAGAACATCTTTCCTATCTACCTGATGCCTCTACATACTTCAACAACTAAATATTGTGGTGCACTTATTTGGTACAACGATTGAGAAGAAGATCCAGTCACTTCAAAGAAATAAAAATTAATAAACATTTCTTCTGGTGGGAGGACAACAGGCTCTTTGTCTTTGAGGCCTGTCCTTGGTAACCTCACAGACTAGCTTGATCTGCAGCAGAGATTAGCTCTTTATTCCACCTCTGAGTCAAATATGGCCACTGTTTAATAGCTCAGCCAGTGAAAGCAACAGCCCTAGAATGCAATCAGAGAAAGATGCTGAGTCTATCAAAGCCCCAGGGTCATTTGCAGTAGGTAGAATAGAATAGCTGAATTTTAAATTCGGCCAGGATGCTGAAGATAGAATCTCACTTTTACCAAAACGGTTCCACAGGGTAATCCTGCCGCTCATTTCACTGCTCCGTGTTCTAGTATTCCATTTGTGAATTTTAAGAAAACCGACTTAGAAAGAAGCGTGTCATCTGCTATATCACTAATAAGATTTTTTTAAATCCTTTAATAGAACTTTCCATTCAACCATTGATTCAAACCAAGACTTCCTTTACTGCAGTTGTTTGCAAACCTAGGGCCAAGTAATATGTCATCCGGGATACTACCTCATTCTTGAAAACTTTTAAGTTATTAAATATTTCTGACGAACTCCAGAAAGGCATTTAAGAGCAGTTTTTGTGACCTTCAGTTCAAAGACATTTCTTGAGCATGTACACGTGCAAAATGCATGCTAGGTACAGAAAGCTTCGAAGATGAGTGTGACAACTTTAGTCAAGGAGTTCGTAATCTTGTGAGTGGGAGATGGGGCTGAGACTGGGTACGAGTAAAACAGGTACCATCTGAGACATACAGAGATAGGGATATGAAGGGTCAAGTGCAGAAAAGGAAAGGACAATATTAGGTGGTGGAGAAATCAGAGAAATATTTACGGGCTTTGAAGGATAATTAAGGAGCGATTCAAACTTGCCAGCTGTTCCACAAGAAGAAAGATGTGGCAGTTTGCTTCTGTAAAGACTTACAGCCTTGGAAACCTTATGACAGTTCTACCCTGTCCTGTAGGGTTGCTGTGAGTAGGAATCAGCTTGCCATCAGTGGGTTTGGTTTGGTGTAGGGTAGTAAGGATAAGCGGCAGAGACAATTCAAGCCCCCCTCCCCCAAAAAATGCCTGGCATGCTTGGAGAATGTAAGTATGTGTAGTTTGGTTGTAAAATGGAGTATATGTAGGGGAGTAGTGAGATTTGGCTGGGTATGTATGTTTGGGGCATTAACATGGAGGGTCTTGTATACCAAGATGAGGCAATAGGGAGCCACTGATTATTTTAAAGCAGCAGTAATTTGATCAAAGCCACTGTGATAGCAGGATGGATTGAAGTGGCAATGGATAGATGGTGAAGAAGCACATTAAGAGGGTGTTGTAGTTGTCCAGACTGAGAAGAGGGTCTGTAATAGTGTAATGCCAGTGGGATGGAAAGGGGAGAGATTGGGAGAGAGAATACAGAGATAGAATCTATGTGATTTTGCAACTGACCACTCATGAATTGTTTAAAGCAAAAGAGTCAAGATGTTGGTGAGTTTCATGTGGATAACTAACACTGTTGATGCCATTATTGAAAAGAAAAGAACAAGGAGGACCTGATTTTTCAGATAATTCTGATAGAGGTGTCAAGCAGGAAGATGGCGTCAAGCAAGTTTGGAGCTTGAGAGCATTTAGGAATCTAATGTTTGATGAAATTGTTATAGAGTTATATCAGTATATGAGATTGCCCAAAGGCGTGTAAAGAGAGAAACACAAGGGACCTAGGGTACTGCTCTTTGAGAGAAAAATTTCTGTTTCGAGGGCAGAGAGAAAGAGTGGCAAGAAAAGGACACAGAAAAAGATAAAGGAACCGAGTCGTGCGAAGTCAGGATTACCTAGGGACCGACTTGCAAGAAAAGGTAAGAATTGACACACAGTTGGTAAACACCCAAGAAATCAAGGGAGAAATTTGAGTCCATTTTTAGCAAGAAGAATCAGCCCTTATATTAAAATTTGTGGACAGAATCATTAGATTTTTCAGCAATATTATCTTAAATAGAGAAAAGCTCCTAGAAAAGAGACTTCTGTTTAGTTTTTCGTCAGAGGAAGTGCTGCCAAAACTTTGTCATCATAAAAGCAGTAACTTGTGTTTGTATAATACTTTAGGCTATCATTTATACTAACTTGAATCACATCCTTTTAGAGCAAGTTACATCATTGTCATCATTTGGCGAATGAGGAAATTAATACAAAGAGAAGTAAAGTCATTTTTGAAGAATTACCCATCTGAGATACAACTATTGATTTCTACTTGTCTGCAGTAAAAGAGAATGAAGGAAACCAAAGACTTAAAGAAGAAAATAGTCCACAGGACTAATAGCCCACATGAACCACAGCCTTTTCTAACCTGAGTCCAGAAGAATTAGATGGCGCCCCACTACTACGACCTTTCGTTCTGACCAGGGATGCAATAGAAGGTCCTGGTTAGAATGGGAGAAAAATGTAGACCAAAGCTCAAATTCATAAAAAAAGACCAGACTTACTGGACTAATAGAGACTAGAGGAACCCCCAAGACTATCGCCCTAAGATACCCTTTTAACCTGGAACTGAAGCCACTCACCCTTCAGTCACATAATAGATTGGCTTATAAAATAAACAGCAACACCTGTGAGTAAAGTGTCCCTTATGCAATTAACTATATGAGACCAAACAGTCAACATTTACCCAAAAGCAAATATGAGAAGGCAAGGAGGGGGAGGGAAGCTTGATGGATGGAAACAGAACAAACAGAATGGAAATAATGAGAAGGCTGACACATTGTGAAAACTGTAACCAATGGCAGGGAACAATCTGTATAAAAATTGTTAAATGGGAACCTAGTTCACTGTATAAATTTTGACTTGAAACACAATAAAATATTTCCATAAAAAACATATAAACAAAGAAAAGTTACCCAGCAAATCAATAATAGAGATTCTGATGCTCAGCTCTATATGATAGGGAAGCTGAAAGAAAATGAGTACACAGTACCTCCAAACCCAGATTATGTAGTTGGACGTTAGTTTCTGTGACACTAGCCTTGTGTGAATGTTCTAGTCTAGGTTTAGTCTAGCTGTGGAATTAAGGACAGTGTTATGAGTGTTGGCTTGGGCATTGGATTAGAAGTAGAACTTCCCTCCCATTCCTGGAACAGAAATCAGAGATTCTCCAAGGGACTGTTGAATCTCCAGAGACAGGACGCTGGACTTGGAGGACTAAAATCAGATTAGTGCTATAAAGGAAAGGCAGCTTTCCCCATAATTACAGCTTAATTTTCAAAATAGTATAGCATGGCATTGCTCTTCAGCCCTTTAATAATCTGAAACTTCTAATAATATTATCAGTTTTATTCTCTAGAGTAGTAATTTCACTATGTACAAAGTAAAGCAACAAACCAGTTGCCTTCAGTCGATTCTAACACATGGCAACCCCATGTGTGTCAGAGTAGAACTGTGTTCCACAGAGGTTTCAGTGGCTGATTTTTCAGAAGTAGATCTCCAGGCCTTTCTTCTGAAGCACCTCTGAGTGGATTCAAAACTTCAGCATTTTGGTTAGCAACTGAATATGCTAACCATTTACTCCACCCAGGGACTTCATGGAAAATATAGAGTTGTCATTTTTGTTCGTTTGTTTTAAATTATTTTTATATAATATTAAAGTAATACGTGAATATACTTTTAAAAAGTTAAATAGTGTTAAAAAGGCTTATAAGAACACCAGCAAGCCCTTAGCAGTCCTTGATTCCCTCCCTCTTTCTTTCTGTCCACTCTATTTCACTAGAAGCAATCACTTTAAATTCCTTTATATACTGCTAAAGGAGCCCTGGAGCCCTGGTGGCATAGTGGTTAAAGAGCCTGGCTGCTGACCAAAAAGTTCAGCAATTCAAATCCACCAGCTGCTCCCTAGAAACCCTCAGGGGCAGTTCTGCTCTGCCCTATAAGATCACTATGAGTCAGAATCAACTCGATGACAATGGGTTTGATTTATATACCGCTACCTCATTATTCATAGATTTTAGATGTTTTCAGTAGTCTTAAGGGAGAATTTTCACTCACTTATCCCTTATTCTGTTTCTGTCCTTCACAACATAGTTTATCACAATGTCTGGCTAATATCTGTATTTAATTTCTTCATTATTATGACCATGTAACTAATTGTTCACTGCTAAGCCAAGTAGTATAGTATGACTACCTTTCTTTCTTTCTTTCTTTTTAATATCTTATTGTGGTTTAGGTTAAAGTTTATAGAGCAAATTAGTTTCCCATTCAGCAGTTTATACAGAGATTGTTCTGACATTGGTTGCAATCCCCACAATGTGTCAGCACTCTCCCCATTTCCATTCACCCAGTTTTCCTGCCTTCTTAACTTTGGTTTTGGGCAAATGCTGCCCTTTTGGTCTCATATAGTTGATTGTTCTGTGGAGCATGTTCCTTTGGGTATTATTGTTCGCTTTATAGGCATGCTTTTTATGTGGCTGAAAGGTGATTTCCAGGAGTGGTTTCAGTTCTAAGTTAGAAAGGTGTCTAATGGCCATAGTCTCGGAGGTTCCACCAGTCTCTATCAGACCAGTAAAGTCTGGTATTTTCTGTGAATTTGAGTTTTGTTCTACCTTTTTCTCCAACTCTATTAAGTATCTTCTATTGTGATCCTGGTCAGAGGGGTCATGGTGGTAGCCAAGCACCATCTAATTCTTCTGCTCTCAGGTTAGTGTAGGCTGTGATTCATGTGGTCTATTTGGACTAATTGTTTCCTTGAGTCTTTGGTTTTCTTCACTCTTCTTTGCTCCAGACAGAAAGAGACCAATAGTAGTAACTTAGATGGCCACTCACAAGCTTTTAAGACCCCAGTTGCTACCCAACAAAGTAGAAGGTAGAAGGTTGTCTTTATGGACTATGTTATGCCAGTTGACCTAGATGTCTCCTGAGACTATAGTCCTTAGCCCTCAAGCCCAGTATCTCAGTCCCAGGAGATGTTTGGTTATAGCTAAGAGATTTTCATAACTGTGCCCCCTGTTGCTCTATTATATACGTGGGTATCCCTTTCTTTTCTAATTACTCCTTGTTTTCCTTGGAGTAAATATTTGCCCCATCTTTTCCTGTCTCAAACTGTGTGTATTTTCCTAAAGACATCCCTTCTAGAGCCCTCTGACTTCCTTTGTACATGTCTTTAATTTTTTTTTTCTCCTTAGGAAGCTTTTAGAATTGCCTCTTCATTAGTGAAGGAGCCCTGGTGATACAGTGGTTAAAGCACTTAGCTGCTAACTGAAAGGTGGGTGATTCAAAGCCACCAGCAGTTCCATGGGAGAAAGATGTGGCAGTCTGCTTCCATAAAGATTTACAGCCTTGGAAACCCTATGGGGCAGTTCTACTTTGTCCTACAGAGTTACTGTGAGTCAGAATTGACTTGACAGTAGTGCGTTTGGGTTTGGTTCTTCATGAGTGCTGTTCTAAAATTTCAAGATGATATGCCTTAGGTATGTTGTTTGTTTTTTCTTACTTGAGCTGGACACTTGGTGAACCCTTTCAATTTGGAGATTTTGTCCCTCAAGTCTGGGAAGTTTTCTTTTTCTTTGTAATATTTTATTGTGTTTCAGGTGAAAGTTTGCAAAGCAAATTAGTTTCCCCATTCAACAAATTGTACACAAAGTCTTCCATGACATTGGTTGCAATTCCCACACGGTGTCAAAACTCTCTTCATTTCCTTCCTGAGTTCCCTATTTCCTTTCATCTGGTTTTCCTACCCCTTCCTGCCTTTTTGTCCATGCTCTTGGGCAAATGTTGTCCTTTTGGTCTCGTGTAGTTGTTTGTTCTACAGAGTATATTCTTTTTGGGTATTATTGTTTATTTTATCAGCCTGTCTATTGCTTTGCTACAAGGTGGTGTTTTAGAATGGCTGCTATTTCAAGTCAGAGGGGTGTCATAGGGCTATAGTCTCAGGGGTTCAGGTCTGAGAAGTTTTCTTGTATTATTTCTTTGATTATTTTCTACCAACTATTTTTGTTCTCTCTTTCTGGAATTCCTATTTGGATATTGGATGTTTCCTTGACTTTATTGCTCAACTCTTTCACTGGATTTTTTAAATTTTAGCTATCATATTTCTAACTTCTAAGTGCTCTTTCTTATTCTATGAGTGTTCCTCATAGGATGACATCAAGGACATCCTATGTGAAGAAAGCAAAAGGTCATTAAAAATGCAGGAAAGAAAGAAAGACCAAAATGGATGTCAGAAGAGACTTTAAAACTTGCTCTTGAAGGTAGAGTAGCTAACCCAAATGGAAGAAATGATGAAGTAAAAGAGCTGAACAGATTTCAAAGGGCAGCTCTAGAAGACAAAGTAAAGTATTATAATGAAATGTGCAAAGACCTGGAGTTAGAAAACCAAAAGTGAAGAACATGCTCAGCATTTCTCAAACTGAAGGGACTGAAGGAAATTCAAGCCTTGAGTTGCAATACTGAAGGATTCTGTGGATACTGAAGGATATTGAACAATGTAGGAAGCATCAAAAGAAGATGGAAGGATTACACAGAGTCACTGTACCAAAAAGAATTTGTCGATGTTCAACCGTTTCAGGAGGCAGCATATGATCAAGAACTGATGGTACCGAAGGAAGAAGTCCAAGGTGCACTGAAGATATTGGCAAAAAACAAGGCTCCAGGAATTGATGAAATACCCACTGAGATGTTTCAACAAACAGATGCAATGCTGGAAGTGCTCACTCGTCTGTGCAAAGAAATTTGGAATACAGCTACTTGGCCAATTGACTGAAAGAAATCCATATGTGTACCCGTTCCAAAGAAAAGTGATCCAACAGAATGCAGAAATTAGCAAACAATATCATTAATATCACAAACAAGTAAAATTTTGCTAAAGATCACTCAAAACTGGTTGCAGCAGTACATTGACAAGGAACTGTCAGAAGTTCAAGCTACATTCAGAAGAGGACGTGGAATGAGGAATATCATTGCTGATGTCAGATGAATCTTAGCTGAAAGCAGAGAATACCAGAAAGATGTTTACCTGTGTTTGATTGACTATGCAAAGGCATTTGACTATGTGGATCATAACAAATTATGGATAACACTGCTAAGAATGGAAATTCCAGAATGCTTAATTGTGCTCACGAGGAACCTGTACATAGACCAAGAGGCAGTCTTTTGAATAGAGCAAGGGGTTACTGTGTAGTTTAAAGTCAAGAAATGCATGAAGCAGGGTTGTATCCTTTCACCATGCTTCTTCAATCTGTATGCTGAGCAAATAATCTGAGAAACTGGATTATATGAAGAAGAACTCGGCATCAGGATTAGAGGAAAGCTTATTAACAACCTGCGATAAGCAGATGACACAACCTTCCTTGCTGAAAGCAAAGAGAACTTGAAGCACTTACTGAGAAGGTCAAAGACTACAGCCTTCGGTATGGATTGCACCTCAACATAAAGAAAACAAAAATCCTCACAACTGGACTAATAAGCAACATGATGATAAACAGAGAAAAGATTGAAGTTGTCAAGAATTTCATTTTACGTGGATCCACAATCAACGCCCATGGAAGCAGCAGTCAAGAGATCAAACGACATGTTGCATTGGGCAAATCTGCTGCAAAAGATCTCTTTGAAGTGTTAAAAAGCAAAGTTGTCACTTTGAGGACTAATGTGCACCTGACTCAAGCCATGGTATTTTCAATTGCCTCATCCACATGCGAAAGCTGGACTATGAATAAGAAAGACCAAAGAAGAATTGATGCCTTTGAATTATGGTGTTGGTGAAGAATATAGAAAATACCATGGACTGCCACAGACCAGTCCCTGGAGAAGAACATCATGCTTGGTAAAGTAGAGGGTCAGTGAAAAAGAGGAAGACCCTCAACAGGATGGATTGATACAATGGCTGCAACAATGGGCTCAAGCGTAACAACAATTGTGAGGATGCTGCAGGACTGGATAGTGTTTCGTTCTGTTGTACAACAGATGTCCTTTCCAGGGTCCCTCCTGATAACATGTCAGGAGTATGTGAGAAGAAGTCTTGCCATCCTTGCTTTTAAGGAGCATTCTGGTTGTACTTCTTCCAGGACAGATGTGTTTGTTGACAGCACCTAACAACAACAAGCAGCACTCTTTCTTATCCTATGAGTGTTCCTTTGTTATGGCATTCTTTATTTCAGAGATGCGGTATTTTATTTTATTTCTCAGGGGAAGAGGGAAATAATTGGGACAAATCTGACTGCTGGTATTCTGGAACACTGTTACAATGTACCAAACAAACAGACAAAAACCCTTTGCCATTGAGTTGATTCTGACTCACGGTGACCCCATGTGTTACAGAGTAGAACTGCTCCATAGGGTTTTCTTGGCTGTAATCTTTATGGAAGCAGATTGCCAAACCTTCTGTATTGCTGCTGGGGGGGTTTGAACTGCCAACCTCTAGGTTAGCAGGCAATTGCAAACTGCTTGCACCACCTAGGGACCTCTTTCTTATATACACTTTCACTTATTCCCCTGTTATTAATCTCTTCCCTTGGCCTGGTATCCCACATCTGCAGCTTCTCTCTATTTCTCCATAGATTTCATATCCTATCTCTCCTATAGGGCTGTGGGAGGATAGTCACTTGACCATATCAGGTGGGGCTAAAGGATCCAGGAGGAGGGTTTCTACCTACTCCATAGATAGACTTTCAGCCAATTCCTCTACTTTAGACTCGTGCCTCATCTCTACTTTCTGGGACTCCTTTTGCCTCCAATTTCTGGGTCTGTTCTGGCATTGAGCAGGGTGGATGAGCTTGCTTATTGTTACAGGTCCTCTAGGTAGACCTTCCTTCATTCTGCTAAGTAACTTAGCATTCTTTCAACTCATCTCTTTTCTGTCTTTCTATATTGTGGTTTGAGGTTACAAATGTCTTCTAGTTTCATGGAAGATGATGAAACTTGTGTTGCTGTTTTTTGTTCTCCTTACTGTTTAGAGTGGTCATTTTGGAGAGGGGAAGGATTGAGAAAAGCCTGTACTCCACTATCTTGAAACTAAAAGTCCCTAGGATTGGGTTTGAAGTGTTCATTTAAGCCCTAGTGAGGACAGTATTATTTAACACAACCAAGTTTTCAGAAGAAAGAATATTCTTATGGGCAAATGGAGTAAATAATAACCTACACAGTGTGATATGGGGGTTATCTGAAACGTCCCACCTAAAATCATCTTAGTAACATGCTGCCTAAAGTTGACTAATATGGAGTATTTTGAATAATAATGGGATGTTTGAGTTGGAAAGGATTTCATCTAATCCAGTCCCTTACTTCACAAATTAAGAAACAGGCTGAACATTGACTTCTAATTCACAGTAGCCCAGGCCACCTGAAATCTCCGGGTTCCCAGGGCTGTGCTGTTTACCTTGTGGCCTCCTTTAAGCGAAGCATTTCTCTCTTTCTTAAAGAAATTTTTTAAAGTATTTACTCCTGGGAGGAGGAATACAGGAAACTGCTAATTAGTATTAATTCATTGATGAGATCCAATTAAGTCATCATTTCAATTTGACTGCTGGTAGCAGAGCAACTTGAGAAAGTTCACAAGCTAAGTAGGAGGGCTAAGAATGAGGGAAGAGGAGAAAAAGGTATCCCAAGGCAAGCTTGACCCCCCTGCCAAGTATCACTGATGGTTATCCCTTTTCTTAATGTCAAAGACATAAAAGGATCCCGGGCCAAGACTGAACCACCATCTGAGGAATGAATTAGAATTTTAGGGATTTTTCATTACTGTGCTGGGATAGCTAATATCTGTCTGTCTTTCTGTGTGTCTCTCTGTCTTTGTCTCTCTCTCTCTCTCTCTCAAAATTGAGCTTAACCATTGAGCTTTTCCTCTGCCCACAATATCCTGTAGGCCCCTATCCCAGTTTATAATAGGCAATAAAATGCTATAGGAAATAAAATAAGAAGGAGAAAACTGTTTTTACCAAGCTCCTGTGCCCTTGGTAAGAAGGAATATTTTGCACTGCCTGGCCAGGGATTGAGATTTCTCCCTTCCAGGAGCATGCTCAAGTAACAGAGAATGGCCCCTATGTAATCTTCTAAGGAGGGAAGGCTCTTTTCTTGGCTAGCAGTGTTCCTTCTCAACCCTCTCCTTATACTGCCCTCAGCATTGCACAGTATTGGTCTAGAAGGGGAACCAGAGAGTGCTCTGTGCACGGTAAATGCATAGGAATCTCACCTCAGATAAAGGGTCTGGAGTTGTGGACTGCTGGTGGCTGATTCCCACTCATGCATACGGGGCTCAGCAGTGACTTTATGAACATAATTAGAATTGTTGCAGCCTTTGGTCTTTAATTTACCGTCTCCGTCAGGGGTATCTGGCTGCAATTATCTAGTCAAAGGACTTCCCTGGTGAAAAAAAAAATCCCCTATTTTCTTTGCATTATTCAAATAATAAGTGACATTATAGATTTGGTCTTAGACCTTTTTAAAAAAAGGGGATTTAAATATCCATAAGTATGTGACCTGTTAAGGAAAGAGCTTGACAGTGCTAATATTCTACATCAATTTTCCATTTCAAAATACATTTTGTCAGCTAGGACTGATGGACGCAGCTTTGCTGTTGAAAAGTAGGTCGCAGGGTGATGAGGTGGGAGCAAACGTCTAAAAACCTCAGACTTCTGACTTCAGCTATGGATGATAATGGTAGACAACTTGATCACTTTGTTTCTAATAACATTAAAGGTTAAAAGCATATAAGTTATAGTGACTAATATATCTAAATAGTCAAATATGAACTTCTCTTAGGTCAGTAGAAGGTTTCTTTTTTATTTGAGTTTATTTTATGTCAGTTTATGTTTAATTATAGATTGAATTTGTATTTGACTGTTAATTTCATAGTCAACTAATCACCAAGAAATAATAAAAATGAGTTTTAGAAAGCATTGTGAAAACACACTTATTTTAAAAAATAAGCTTAATTGTTTTTGTTGTTGTTAGGTGCCGTCAAGTCAGTTCTGACTCATAGTGACCCCATGTACAACAGAATGAAACACTGCCCGGTCCTGTGGCATCCACACAATCGTTGTTATGCTTGAGCCCGTTGTTGCAGCCACTGTGCCGATCCATCTCCTTGAAGGCCTTCCTCTTTTTCGCTGACTTTCTACTTTACCAAGATGATGTCCTTCTCCAGGGACTGATCCCTCCTAATAACATGTCCAAAGTGTGTGAGATGTAATCTCGCCATCCTTGTTTCTAAGGAGCATTCTGGTTGTACTTCTTCTAAGACAAATTTGTACATTCTTTTGGCAGTCCATGGTATATTCAATATTCTTAATTGTTAGAGGCTGTTAATTCTAAGATTTATTCTTTGTGCGCCCCCAGAAACCAAAATACCCAAAGCCATTGCCGTTGAGTTGATTCTGACACATAGAGACCCTAAAGGACAGGGCAGAACTGCCCCATAGCGTTTCCAAGGAGCGCCTGGTGAATTCAGACTGCCAACCTTTTTGGTTAGCAACCATAGCTCTTAACCACTACGCCACCAGGGTTGTAGCATCTATTTCTTATTTTCACACTATGATTATCCTGGAAAAACATAACTTATGTCAAATGAGAATCAAGTGATATAGAAGTCATCAAATACTTTTGTGATATAACTAAGAATTGAGTGTAATTAAGCAGAAATCGTCTGAAAAACAGAAGATTGTTTACAGTACTTTAATTTCTGGTTATTAGTTTATCTTAAAGTATTCATGATATTCTTTTTTATGGAAGAATTATTCCAATTCCCCTCCACATCACCTCCACCATTAGCATATGTGACCAAGGGTATTAATTAATCTGGAGGGGAAAAATGTCTTCTCCCTAGGATTTAAGCATGTGTGCCTTTGTGTATCCTTCCCTCCAACAGATATTCATCAGCCATGTGCTAACAACCAGACATGTAGAGATAAAAAAGGCAGTCTCTGCTCTTAAGAATGTTACAGTACCGTTGAGGAGTTAGCCATGAAAAGAGACAATTACAAAGCAATACAATAATTGGTTTAATGGTGTTATACTCAAAATGCAGTTCCTGAAAGCATAAACACCTACGCTCTAGAAGGCATTTTTTTTAGTGCTTTCTTGGGCATATGCCTTTAAGAAGTATTACCAAGAAGCCATGCAGGCAGTGGGTAGGGGTCCTCACCTCTGCTCTCGGTGGACTCGTAGAGGGAACAATTACACTGTCAAACATCTTTTTTATTTTTTTTTGGTTTTAGCTGCTGAAGGGTCTGGCAAAGAGCTATCCGTGGTTTCCTGAGGGGGACAACAGGGAAAACGGTGGAGATAGGGACCCGACCTTCCCTCCTTAAATATACAACAGCTTCTTGTGGCTCACATACTCACTGGGGAGGATAACAAAATTAACACGTATCTAATAGATTTATAATAATTATACTTGAAGAATTCTGAATATGAGTATAAGACAGACCAACAGAAACTCTCAGGAAATTACTTGCTGTGAAGACCCAAATAGCTCTCTAGACTTAAACAAGTGCCGAAAATCTTTATATTTTAATTTTGTTTTTGTGGAATAGCAATCTTTAGAAATAAAAGCTGTGCTTTTCATTTTCTTAAATGGAGTGCCTTATCTTGCTGCTTTGGCTGTTACCATGACAAATGTGTTATTGAGCTGCACATGGTGAAGGTAGATGAGGCTCAGCAGTAGGTGTGTGGGACATGGCACTACCTACAGCCCCGGACTCTCTGCACTGAGGGCTTCACTAGGCAGCTGAGCTGATTGGGCTGCCTTCCTCCAGCCTTACACGCTGGTGCACTTGTAGGCTTCTGAAGCTCACAATGTCCCCCACTCTACCCTTCCCCCTCCACAACACACATACTAGGAGATCTTCAAAATGTGCATTTTTGATGACAGGATTGAGGCTATGTCAGATTCCCTCTCCTCCTCCCAATCATATACATGCAGACATCTCCGGAGGCAGCCATGTTGATTGACAGGTACCTGCCTGCCAGAGGGACGATGGAATTATTCTATTTTTTGGCTTTTCATCTCTAGCTTTCTTGTCCTTTGTCAGTGCCTGCTGTTTCCCACCCTGATTAACACTTCCAATTATCACCACCCCCAATACTGGAGCTAACGTGGCAGTTGTTCTCTGACACTCCCTCACCCCTCCTCTGTGCTTTTCTCACTTCTTATCTTCTGTGGCTCCTTCTGCTCTTCTTGCCCTTCACACACAATGACTGACAGGATCCTGGCCAATTGGCACATTCACATTCTTCATGTGCTGAACTGATCAGTTAAAACATTTTGGGTGTAATTGTCATTGCATTAGTACACATTGATGGAGTTATTACTTTGCTTGCTTGCTAGATGGATTGAGGAGTTAGTTAAGTCTTCACTTCATTTCAATAAAGGATTTGAAGTGGATTCTTTAATGGTATTCATTTGTTACTGAGTGTTTGGGAGCTTGTGATAGATCCAGAGACATACTGTAGAAGCTATTCTTTGTAGAACCAAAATTTTTCAACTCATAAGCTAAGCATATATTTTAATAATGTAATTTGATTTTCAACTCATTTTCTTATTCCCTAGAGACAGCATAATAAGTAGGGAGAGCCTGGAAGAGGACCTCTGATTTCCATTCTCCTAATTCTCCAGTCCTCATTGACCTTAAGGAAGTTATTTATTACTCTGAATGAGTTTGTTTATCTGCAGAACTAGCATCCATTTACAAGTATTTTTAAACATGCTGCACTGTATTGGACACTGTAGAAGTGACATAAGAAGTGTAAAACATAAGAATCATGGGACACTTATCATCCATCAAACTTAGGAGGCATGAGTATCACAGGAGACAATCAAGGAACAAAAGAAGATGAAATACAATTAAGTGTTTAGATTTATGGGCAAACCAAACCAAAACCAAAACTGGTGTCATTAAGTCAATTCTGACTTGTGGCAACCCTGTGTGTCACAGAATAAAACTGCTTCATAGGGTTCCTAGCAATATTACAAAAGCTCATTGAAGGAGAAAGCAAAGGAAAGCCGAAGTGGTCAAAGAGAGTTTCAGAAAGGATCCAAGACTCAGACATTTCCAAATGAACAGAATCTTTCAGGTCATCTAGTCATTACCCTGTAAAACATCATCGTGTTTCACAGAAGTGTAAAAGAAAGGCCTGGCAATCTACTTCTGTACGATTACAGTCATTAAAAACACTTCAGAGAGACGCGCCAGCAAAATGGCGCTCTAGGCAGAAGCACCATGCCGTCCCTCCACAGCAAAGATCCGAAAAACTAAGCCAAACAGAGAAAACAACAATCCTGAAACCCTAAAACATCAAATGAAGAGATAAAGAACTCAGTCAAGCACCACATGGAGTGAGAAAACTGACAGAGAATGGAGAGTAAGGAGAGATTCATGCAGAGGTCCCCTAACAGCTCAGGCAGCACGGATCCGCCATCTTGGACTCCTATTGGAGACCAGCAAACGGGATACGAGAAAGTAGCTTCACGAAGCTTCCAGTGGGAGACAAAACAACCAGTAATTTGCGCTATACGCCTTCCCACCCTGCACCCTTTTTCACCCCAACTCGGCCTCCTCTGCTTCCCCCGGCCACAATCTCTTGTCCAAGAAGCACCGGCTGCTTGGATTCTACCCACCTGAATGGGCCGGCTCTCTGAGTGCCATTTGTTGGTTGCTGGTGTTGCATTTTTCCAATTCTTTTGATTTCTTCCTTACCTCTCACCACTTTCCCCTCCTTTCACTCAAATACCTGGCTCCGTGCGCCATTTTGCTTCTTCCTGAGGGGCTGCAGAGCTCTGTTTGAGCATGGAGCTGCTTCCCAGTCTGGGCTGCCTTGCTAGTGGGATCCCGGGGCTTTTGTTCGTTTGTTTGTTTTGAATTGTTTGTTTTCTTTTCCTTTTCTTGAGTTGGGAGCCCGTTCTGGCCAGGCGGTGGTGCATGGCTTGCAACCTACCCCCTCGGCTTGCACAGACTTGCAGAGGGATCCCTGAGGGCATTTCTTTTTTTGCTGGATTTTTTTTTTTTCTGTTTTTTGGGGGGCTTTGCTTGGTCTTTTTTTTTAATTTGTTTTGTTTTCTTTTCCCTCTTTTTCCCTTTTTGTCTTTCTTCATTACTTGTCTCTCGTCTCTCTATATCTTCCTTCTCTTTCTGTTCCCTGAATACCTGGCATTGCACACCTCTACGCCTTCTAGCCTGGCTGTACTGCAACACCTGAGAAAAACTTCCCCAGACCTCATAGCCACACTGGTGGAATCCCTGGGAACTTTGCTCTTCTCTTCCCTTTCCGATTTTTATTTATTCGTTCTTTTCTTTTTTTGTCTTCCTCTTCTGCTTGTTGTTTTTCTCCATTTCATAGTCTCTCATCTCTCCACTCCAACGGCAAGCTCCCCTAGCATTATTTTTTGTTTGTTTGTATGTCTTTGGCTCCTGTTTCTCTCTTCTCTCTCCCATATCCTTCTTAGCTCCACACATAACAATCTCCCGGCTACATCCTGCCTACCTGCACCATGTGCTTAACATCACACCACCAAGCAGCACAGGCACGGCCTACTGGAAACTGCCCTGCACTGATTACCAACCCGCCCTGGTGGCTGTAGTAAGTGCCACAAACAACCCGTCCCAGTAACACCTCTTCAGCTAGACATGCCCTGCCGTACCATATCTGAGTGACTGACCCTGCCAATTGGAGAAGGAGGCAAAAAGTATTGTGCCCACAGACGAACAAACAACAAAGAACACACAGCCTGCCTGCTCAGACATAGCGAAATTAAAAAAAAAAAACGGATGAAATGAACAAATTTACAATCAAATAAGAAAAATAACTACTGAATGCCCTGAATAGAGCAGACAATATCAAAACATTTACAAAAACAGGACAGGATGGCTCCAGTAGGCATCCAAAATAAAACACCAGATGACCTTCCAGTGGAAGAAAACGCACTAGAACTACCTGATAGGGAAGTCAAATCTCTACTACTCAGAATTCTCCAAGAGCTGAAGCAAAAAGGAGAGAAAAATGAGGGAAAAATAGACAAATTCATGGAAAATACAGACAAAAAATTGGAAGAATTCAGGAAAATAATGCAGGAACAAAATGCCAAAATAAATTCACAACTAGAAATTATACAAGAACAACAATTAGAAATCCAAAAGCTAAACAACAAGATTTCAGAAATGGACGGTGACATAGAAGGGCTAAGAAGCAGATTTGAAACGGTGGAAGACAGGATCAGTGGAATTGAAGACAAACACTTGGATACAGCTCTGTTTGAGGAAAACTCAGAAAAAAGAACAAAGAAAAATGAAGAGACCCTGAGAGTTATGTGGGATAAAATCAAAAGCAAAATTTGTGAGTGAACTACAGTTCCAGAACAGGGGGAGAAAACAGAAAACACAGAGAGGATCATTGAAGAACTGCTGACAGAAAACTTCCCCAATATCATGAAAGATGAAAAGCTGGCCATCCAAGAAGTTCAACGAACCCCATATAGGAGAGACCCCAAAAGAAAATCACCAAGGCATATCATAATCACACTCGCCAAAACCAAAGACAAACAAAGAATCCTGACAGCAGCTCGTGAAAAACAAGAAATCACATACAGAGGAGAAACAATAAGACTCAGCTCAGATTATTCAGCAAACACCATGCAGGCAAGAAGGCAACGGGATGACATATATAAAATCCTGAAAGAAAAAAAATTGTCAGCCAAGAATAATATATCCTGCAAAACTCTCGTTCAAATTTGATGGTGAAATTAGGTCATTTCCAGATAAACAGAAACTAAGGGAATATGTAAAAGTCAAACCAAACTTACAAGAATTATTAAAGGGAGTTCTTCGATCTGAGGACAAACAGCTTCAGCCCTCAGGCAGGACCTAGGATGCAGGATCGTACGAGCCAGATACCAATCTAGGAAATGAACTCTCAAGGACTATCCAAAACCAAAAGAAATACAACAGGGAATCAGAGCAGTCAATCGATGGATGACAACAACATCAAAACAATGAAAGAGGGAATAAACGGCATAGGTATAGAACCTTCTAAAGGAGAGGAAGGCAAGGCAATACTAAGTAAGGGTAGACTGCTTCAAACTTAGAAAGATAAGGGTAAAATTCATGGTAACCAGAAAGAAAGTTAACAAACCAACTCATAAAAAAAAGAGAGGAAAAACATAAAGTCTTAGCAAAAACAAAACCTACAAAAAAAAAAAAAAATGAAAAAAAGATCCACAAACAAAAGTAACTCAGCACAAGAGTGTAAGAAGAACAAAGAAAATGTCAGCACCACAAAAAAAAAGCACTACAAAATGACAGCAACAAACTCACATCTATCAATAATTACACTGAATGTAAATGGACTCAATGCACCCATAAAGAAATGGAGAGTGACAGAATGGATAAGAAAACAGGATCCATGAATATGCTGTCTAGAAGAGACACACCTTAGAAACAAAGATGTGAATTTATTAAAAGTCAAAGGTTGGAAAAAAATATACCAAGCTAACAACTACCAAAAAAGAGCAGAAGTGGCAATGCTTATCTCAGATAAAATAGACTTTAAAACAAAATCCTCCATAAAACAGAAAGAAGGACACTATATAATGATTAAGGGGACGATCCATCATGAAGACCTAACCATAATAAACATCTACGCACCCAATGACAGGGCTCCAAAATACGTAAAACAAAGTCTAACAACACTGAAAAGAGAAACTGACAGTTCCACAATAATAGTAGGAGACTTCAACACACAACTCTCAGTAAAGGACAGAACAACTAAGAAGAAACTCAGCAAAGATACAGAAGACCTAAAGGGCACAATTAGCCAACCTGACCTTGTAGACTTATAGAACACTCCACCTAACCGCTGCAAAGTACACATTCTTTTCCAATGCACATGGAACATTCTCCAGAATAGACCACATCTTAGGCCACAGAGCAATCCTCAACAAGATCCAAAACGTTGAGATAATTCAAAGTATCTTCTCTGACCACAATGCCATCAAGGTAGAAATTAACAATAGAAAGAGCAAGGGAAAAAAATCAACTACATGGAAACTGAATAATACCCTGCTTACACATCAGTGGGTAATAGAAGAAATCAGAGATGGAATCAAAAAATTCCTAGAATCAAATGAGAGTGAAAACACATCATACCAAAACCTTTGGGACACAGCAAAGTCAGTCCTCAGAGGACAATTTATAGCAAAAGATGCACATATCAAAAAAGAAGAAAGGGACAAAATCAAAACATTAACTACACAACTCAAACAAACAGAAAAAGAACAGCAAAAAAAGTCCACAGCCACCGGAAGAAAGGAAATAGTAAAGATCGGAGCAGAAATAAATGAAATAGAGAACAGAAAAACAATAGAAAGAATCAACAAAACCAAAAGTGGGTTCTTTGAAAGAATCAACAAAATTGACAAACCACTGGCCAGACTGACAAAAGAAAAACTGGAGAGGATGCAAATAACCCAAATGAGAAATGAAACGGGTGACATTACAAAAGACCCAACTGAAATAAAAAGGATTATAATAGAATATTATGAAAAATTATACTCCAGCAAATTTGAAAACCTAGAGGAAATGGATAAAATTCTAGAAGCACACTACCTACCAAAACTACAACCAAGTGATGTTGAAAATCTGAACAGACCCATAACAAGAGAAGAGATTGAAAAGGTAATCAAAAAACTCCCAACCAAAGAAAGCCCTGACCCAGATCGCTTCACTGGAGAATTCTACAAAACATTTACAGAAGAGCTTGTACCAGTACTGCTCAAGCTATTTCAGAGCATAGAAGAGGAAGCAACACTTCCAAATTCATTCTATGAAGCCAGCATAACGCTGATACCAAAACCAGGCAAACACATCACAAAAAAAAATTACAGACCAATATCTCTCATGAATATAGATGCAAAAATTCTTAAAAAATTCTAGCCAATAGAATTCAGTATCATATCAGAAAAATAATACACCATGACCAAGTAGGATTCATACCAGGTATGCAAGGATGGTTCAACATTAGAAAATCAATCAACGTAATCCACCACATAAATAAAAGGAAAGAAAAGAATCACATGATCATCTCAATTGATGCAGAAAAAGCATTTGACAAGGTCCAACACCCATTCCTGATAAAAACTCTCAGTAAAATAGGTATGGAAGGGAAATTTCTCAACATAATAAAGGGCATCTATGCAAAACCAAGGGCCAACATCATTCTTAATGGAGAGAGGCTGAAAACATTCCCCTTGAAAACAGGAACAAGACAAGGATGCCCTTTATCACCACTCCTATTTAACATTGTGCTGGAAGTCTAGCTAGAGCAATAAGGCAAGAAAAAGAAATAAAGGGCATCTGAATTGGTAATGAAGAAGTTAAACTGTCCCTGTTTGCAGATGATATACTATACATAGAAAACCCTAAAGTCTGCATGATAAATCTGCTGGAACTAATAGATTCAGCAGAGTAGCAGGTTATAAGATAAACATTCAAAAATCAGTTGGATTCCTATACACCAATAAGGAGAACGATGAAAAGGAAATCAGGAAAACAATACCATTTATAATAGCCCCTAAAAAGATAAAATACTTAGGAATAAATCTAACCAGGGTTGTAAAAGACCTATACAAAGAAAACTACAAAGCACTACTGCAAGAAACCCAAAGGGATCTACATAAATGGAAAAACATACCATGCTCATGGAAAGGCAGACTCAACATTGTGAAAATGACAATTCTACCCAAAGCAATTTACAAATACAACGCAATCCTGATCCAAATACCAACAACATTCTTCAAAGATATGGAAAAACTAATCATTAAATTTATATGGAAAGGGAAGAAGCCCCGAATAAGTAAAGCACTGCTGAAGAAGAAGAGTAAAGTTGGAGGACTCACACTACCTGACTTCAGAACCTACTATACAGCTACAGTAGTCAGAACAGCCTGGTACTGGTACAACGACAGATACATTGACCAAAAGAACAGAATTGAGAACTCAGATGTAAATCCATCCACCTACGGTCACCTGATCTTTGACAAGGGCCCAGAGTCCATCAAATGGGGAAAAGACAGTCTTTTCAACAAATGGTGCTGGCAAAACTGAATAGCCATCTGCAAAAAAATGAAACAGGACCCATACCTCACACCGTATACAAAAACTACTTCAAAATGGATCAAACACCTGACTATAAAGCCTAAAACTGTAAAGTTCATAGAAGAAAAAATAGGACCAACACTTCAGGCCTTGATACACAGCTTTAACAGGATACAAACCATAGTCATCAACGCACAAACCCCAAAAGATAAGCTAGATAACTGGGATCTTCTAAAAATCAAACACCTATGCTCTTCAAAAGACTTCACCAAAAGAGTAAAAAGAGAACCTACAGACTGGGAAAAAAATTTTTGGACAGTACAAGTCAGACAAAGTTCTAATCTCCATAACCTATAAGAAAATCCAACACCTCTACAACAAAAAGACAAATAATCCTATTAAAAAATGGGAAAAGGAAATGAACAGATACTTCACCAAAGAAGACATTCAAATGGCCAACAGACACATGAGGAAATGCTCACGATCACTAGCCGTTAGAGAAATGCAAATTAAAACCACAATGAGATACCATCTCACCCCAGCATTACTGGCAGAAATCAAAAACAATGGAAATAACAAATGTTGGAGGGGCTACTCTTATGCACTGCTTGTGGGAATGCAAAATGATACAACCATTTTGGAAAATGATATGGCGCTTCCTCAGAAAGCTGGAAATAGACATACCATTCGATCCAGCAATCCCACTCCTAGGAATATATCCTAGAGAAATAAGAATCGTCACTCGAATAGACATATGCACACCTATGTTCATGGCAGCGTTGTTCACAATATCAAAATGATGGAAACAACCTAGATGCCCATCAACAGATGAATGGATAAACAAACTATGGTACATACACACAATGGAGTACTACGCAACGAGAAAGAACGATGATGAATCTGTGAACCATCTCATAACATGGATGAAACTGGAGGACATTATGCTGAGTGAAATAAGTCAATCACAAAAGGACAAATATTGTATGAGACCTCTATTGTAAAAACCTATGAAAAAGTTCACACACAAAACGTAACAATCTTCGCTGGTTACCAGGGATGGGAGGGGTGGGGGGAAATACTAAATAGGCAATAGATAAGTGGTATCTTGGGTGAAGGGTGAGACAGTACACAATACAGGGGAAACTAGCACAACTTGTACAAGGAAAGGTCATGGAAGCTCCATAGACACATCCAAACTCCCTGAGGGACTGAATTGCTGGGTGGAGGGCTGTGGGACCATGGTGTCGGGGAACGTATAGCTCAATTGGCATAACACAGTTTATAAAGACAATGTTCTACATTCTACCTTGGTGAATAGTGTCTGGGGTCTTAAAAGCCTGTGAGCAGCCATCTAAGATACTCCACTGGTCTCATCCCTTCAGGAGCAAGTGAGAATGAAGAGAACAGGATACAAGGAAAAGATTAGCCCGAAGGACTTATGGACCACAGCTACCAAGGCCTGCACCAGACTGAGTCCAGTACAGCTAGATGGTTCCCGGCTACCACCACCAAATGCTCTGACCAGGATCACAACAGAGGATTCTGGACAGAGCTGGAGAAGGATGTAGAACAAAATTCTAACTCACAAAAAAAAAAGAAAAGAAAAAAAGACCAGATTTACTGGCCTAAAGGAGACTGGAGAAACCCTGAGAGTATGGCCCCCAGACACCCTTTTAGCTCAGTGGTGAAGTCATTTCCGAGGTTCACTGTTCAGCCGGGGAGTGGACAGCCCCATAAAACCAAATGGGACTAATGAGGCACAACAGTCCAGGGACAAGGGCCAGAAGGCAGAAGGGGATAGGAAAGCAGGTGATAGGGAACCCAAGGTTGAGTATGGATAGTGCTGATGTGTTGTGAGGTTGTTAACCATTGTCATAGGGCAACATTTGTAGTAACTGTTAAATGAGAAACTATTTTGTTCTGTAAGCCTTCATCTAAAGTGAGAATAGCAGCACAATTGTAAGAGCGTAGTCGATGTCACTGAACTGCGCATGTAGAAATTTTTGAAATGGTGTGTCTTTGGCTATGTATATTTTCACCAAAAAAAAAAGGTCAAGAAGGGAGAGGGTTGACAGGTTGTGGAGTTGTTAACCAATGTCATAAAACAATATGTGTACTACTGTTTCATGAGAAACTATTTGTTCTGTAAGCCTTCACCTGAAGTACAATGAAATAATAATAATAATAATAAAAATAAAAGAACACTATGGAGCAGTTCTACTTTGACAAACATGGGGTCACCATGATTTGGAATCCACTCGATGGCAATCGGTAATGTGCTGGACCATGGAGGGTAGGGAGGATTTAAATTGGTGAAGGCAGAAATAGCAGTATTGCCCAGGGATGGAAACAAGGGGAGCATCATAAGGGCACTCACAACAAATTGGATGAGCAGTGACACGAAGCTCCTGTGGTCTACCTGTAACAAAAGTGTTTCTCCTGAGCCTTCCACCTGTGGACTAGGGGGAAAAAAATTACCCAAATGTCCAACCTGTGGATTAAATTAGTTTTGTTTCAGTTCTTGCTTACTAAACAGACACTTATTCTCATTCAACAAGTGAATTAGGCTATCAATAAATTAAGCGATTAAGTTAATTAAGCAATTAAGGCATTATGTGAGTGAGTTAACAAGGAGGGAAGTCTCAGCCCTACATTATCGCAGGGATTTGGTCAACTAGGACAGTGTCTCCCTGTGCCCTGAGCCAATGTATAGGTAGGTTTCCTTCACTTGCTGATTTTTCGCCCGATCTCCACAAGGGGTTGGAGACCCTTTATGATCAGCATGTAGCTGTTCACCACCAATTAATCGCAGTCCAGGGAGATGCTGGGAGGCTGATACCTGTCTCACTTGTCTTAGTTTGGCACTATAAAGTCAATGCTCTTTTCAGAAATACTCTCTCATTTGGATAAAATTGCTAAGACTCTCAGAAATTCTACCCTTCCCCCTGCTCTTCTCTCTAGCATCTGGGCACTGGGGGAGAAAAATCATATGTGTTCCCTCAAGCAGGCAAAGAGTTAGTGTCCTCTGACTCTTTTGGTCTATGGGCAGTATTCCCTGACTTCTTGGGTGCTGCTTGTCATCTGAGGCAACTCTTGATCTTGCTTTTGTTAGAACCTATTTGTGCTTCGTGGCGTACTTGGTTTAAGTTCCGCTCCACAAGCTGGAGACCCAGGGCGCCTGCAACATCTTCCATCCTTTTTGCAGCCCTAGAAGTCTGTTCCTAGCCTTGGTTCTCAACTCAGGGTCCATATCATAGGGGAGCTGAGGTGGCTGCAACAAGCTCTTTGCTTATACCACTCCCATCCTTAACTAGCCTGTGCTGTCCCAGATCTCAAATAGATAAATGGGGTAAGAATCCTCTGCTCTCCGAGTTTCCCTCAACTTATTGGGAACCACATCTTTACTTTTACTTCCTTTCTGTCATGTCATCTCCCAGGACAGCAAGCATCAGGGCTTTGCTATAAAAGTGAGAGAGGCATCTTGTCTGCATGATGAGAGCGCTCTATGATCAGGCTGTTCCAGAATTCATTAGAGAACTGAAGGAATTGAGCAAATTCTCGATGGGAATCGGTTTGATTTGGTTTCTTTTTTTTTTTTTTTTCCTTAAGACAATAGTAGAGCTTACAAAATTACATTTTTCTTACAAAATGCTGAACATTACTTTGATATTTATCTTTAAACTCCTTGAAATTTTATTTCTCTACTTTCCCCTAACCACACCCACTCAACTCTATGTTGCACCCCCACCCCTAGGCAGAAAGGTATCCTGAGTCAGCCAGGGCAAAGATCTTGTAATTTGGAAAGGCCAAAGACAAGAGCACATAAATAATTTTTTTTCTCAAAAAATAGGCTTGACCATGTGACCCAGCAATTCCACTCCTAGGTATATACCCAAAAGACTTGAAAGCAGAGACTCAGAGACTTGTACACCAATGTTCACTGCAGCACTATTCACAATTGCCAAGAGGTGGAAACAGCTTAAATGCCCATCAACAGATGAATGGATAAAGAAAATGTGGTACATACATACAATGGAATACTACTCAGCCAGTAGGAGAAATGAAGTCTTGATACATATGGATGGAACTGGAAGATATTATGTTGAGTGAAATAAGTCAATCATAAAAGGACAAACACTGTATGACCTCACTTGTATAAAACGACAAGAAAAGGCAATCTATAGAGAACAAAGTTTATTAGTGGTTACCAGGGGCAGGAGGGAGGGAGAAAGGGGGGGGTTAACGGTGATGCAAATACCTCATTAAGGGTAGGGTTGCAGAGCTGAGTACTGTAATTGTAATCAATAAGTTGTACACCTGTAAAAAGTTTGGTTTCTTCGTTTGGAGGTTTAGGGTCTTAGTTTCACGGGACATTCAGTTAATTGGTCTAGAAACATGTTTAGTGCTTCTGTTCTACCTCCTAGTTAGTTGCATAGTGCCTGGGGTCTTATAAGCTTGCAAGGGGCCATCCAAGGCACAACAGTTGGTCTGTATTCACCTGGAACAACAGAAGAAGAAGAATCAGAAATGGGAGGAGGATATGGAACATGTGGCTAATCGCCTCCATGAACAACTGCTTCCTTTGCCACGAGACTGGAAGGAATGGATGGTGCCCGGCTACCATTCCCGAACATTTTGATCAAAGATTCCATAGAAGAATCCTGATCAAAAGGGGAAAAATGCAGAACAGAATTTCAGATTTTCACGGACTCCAGACTTCCTGGAGCCATGAAGGTTGGATGAACCACTGAAACTATCGCCCTGAGATAATCTTTAAACCTTAAACCAAAAACATCCCCAGAAGTCCTCGTAAAACTAAATAAGTTTAGCTAAACTAGTAAAAAATGTCTGCCTTGAGCATTATGTTCTTTTAAGATCTATATGGGATCAGATTAACAACAGCAACTTGAAAGATTAGATAGGAACCTTAGGGACAGTGAATTTATGGTAATGGGGGAGGAACAACTCAGAAAAGGAGGGTGAGAATGGTTGTACACCTCGAAGAATGTAATCAAAGTCACTAAATTGCACGTGTAGCAACTGTTCGTGTATGTTTTTGCTGTGTATATTCTCAACAACAACAACAGAAAAAATAAAATTATTTCAAAAATAGACTTGATAGTACAGGAATAAGCAGAATAGTATTACAAGACAAGAATGAATCTGAGGATCAAGGGGAAGAAGATTGGCTAGGCAGAGTGGGGTGGGGTGTGAAAGTCAGCTGTAAGAGTCTGGATTTGATGAAATAAGCACTGGGGACAGCTTTTTTTTAAATGATAAGCATGACATGGTAAAAGTGGAGTTTAAGAAGAGCACGATGCTGAGGGTGGTATGGGCTATAAAGAGGAGAATCAGGAGCAGCGTGAAGCACTGGACAGAAAGGGACTGAGGAGTCAAACGGATCCCAGACTGAATCGCAGTTCTACGTTTTACTGTCTGTGACCTTGGGCACAAGCCCTTTGACCTCATTTTCTTATTTATGAAACAGAGGAAATAATACCTGCTGCATAGCATTCTTATGAGAATTAAATATGAGAGTGCATGAAAAGTGCACAAACATACCAGGTATCCAATAGAATTTAGTTGCTTTCCCTTATGCCATCTCTACTGGAAAGCTCTTGTGTTAATTAAGATATGATTTGATAAAGATCCGGACTATGGTGGTGGCAGTGAGAATTGGAAGGAAGACACCAGTACAAGAAACATTCCAAAGGAGACACTTCAAGATTTTGTGTCTGAGAGGATCAAGACAGTGAATCAGAGGTGATCTCAAAATTTCCAAGCCTGAATAACTAGACTGAGATACAAATGTTAGAAGGAAGAACTGGTTTAAGGCAGAAGGTGAGTTGGGGCATTTTAGAGTGACCAGGGGACAGACAGTGGTACATGTGAGACCTGAGATCAGGTGAGAGGATGGAGCCAGGAAAGAGATTGAGAACTCAACTGAACAGATATTTAGTGAGTACCTACTTTCTATGGGGCACTGGTCTATACTCTGTGGGTAACAAAATGATAAATAAAACAAGACCTTACCATTAGTAAGCACTTGCGCATGTGTGCAGCGGTGGCACACATGAGCAGATGTCTACTAATATGCTGTTTGTTTTTTTTAAAGGATTTAGGTAGCTTATAATAAAACAGGATGAAAACACATGGAGTATAGGATAAATGGTTTAAAATCTAGATGAAAAATCATTTAGACAGAGAAGAAAAACTATGCCACAAATCTGGGATAGGCTAGTGATGGTAATTGAGCACTTTTAGATCTAAGCTAACTTTCTGGATACTCTGCGCCAAAAATAAAATAAAATAAAATAAAATGGATGGGTTATATATTTTATATTATTAGATTTAAGGAAGCAAACTCATCTGGAAAGAGAGGGGCTTCTTGGTATACAATTTTAGGATGACTTTAGCACTTGAATCCTCATAAAAGATACAATGAACAATATCTTTACTGCAGTTTTCCAGAAGATGCAGTAACCTTTTAAAAACATCAATCATTGATAAAATCAAGGGCATGGTATTAAATGGTAACTGGTTAAGGCATTTCTGCAGGCTGTTTTTTATGGTGGTGGTGATTCAGGTAAATAGCTTCCTAGGGATCAAATTTTAAATAGTAATAGAGCATAGTGAATTTAGACGGGTGTAAGGCTACTTGTCCCTTTACCTTCACTGCTCAGCATGTTATTCTAGCTTCACGTTTGGCAGGGCTAGTGTGATAAGAGCTTAAAGACCTCATAGTTTGGCTCATTGATCCAGGATAGCTTCTTTTTGTTTATTTTCTTAAATATTGGAAGTTCCCAACTTTAGTGTGCATATGAATGTAAAGGATATTAATTTAAAATATATATTTCAGTGCCCCATCACTGAGAGATTCTGATTTGATCCATCTGGAATGGAGGCCAGAAGCTTGAATCGTTTAACAAGTGATCCTAAGGCAAGTGATACTCAGTCACACTTAGAGGAAAACTATTAGAGGTCAGATGAGTAGATGATAAAAGTTTTTGTTGCAGTCACTATGTCAGTCCATCGCGTTGAGAGTCTTCCTCTCTTTCGCTGACCCTCTACTTTATCAAGCATGATGTCCTTCTCCAGGGACTAGTCCCTTCTGATGACGTGTCCAAAGTACATTAGATGAAGTCTCACTGTCTTCACTTCTTAGGAGCAGTCTGTCTGTACTTCTTCCAAGGCAAATTTGTTTGTTCTTCTGGCAGCCCATGGTATATTCGATATTCTAGACCGACACCACAATTCAAAGGCATCAATTCTTCTTTGGTCTTCCGTATTCATTGTCCAGCTTTCACATTTATATGAAATGATTGCAAATGCCATGGCTTGAGTCAGGCACACCTTAGTTTTTAAGGTGACATCTTTGCTTTTTAACACTTTAAAGAGGTCTTTTGCAGCAGATTTGCCCAATGCAATATTGATTTCTTGTCTGCTGCTTCCATGGGTGTTGACTGTGGATCCAAGTAAAATGAAATCCTTGGCAACTTCAATATTTTCTCCGTTTATTATCATGTTACTTATTGGTCCAGTTGTAAGGATTTTTGTTTTCTTTATGTTGGGGTGCAATCCACACGGAAGGCTGTAGCCTTTGACCTTCTCAATAAGTGCTTCGAATTCTCTTTGCTTTCAGCAAGCAAGCTTGTGTCATCTGCATATCACAGGTTGTTAATGAGTCTTCCTCCAGTCCTGATGCTGAGTTCTTCATATAGTCCAGCTTCTCGGATTATTTGCTCAGCATACAGATTGAATAAGTATGGTGAAAGGATACAACCCTGATGCAAACCTTTCCTGATTTTTAAACCACACAGCTTCCCCTTGCTCTCTTTCAATGATTGCCTCTTGGTCTATGTACAGGTTCCTCATGAGCACAATTAAGTGTTCTGGAATTCCCATTCTTCCCAATGTTATCCATAATTTGTTATGATCCACACAGTAGAATGCCTTTGCATACTAAATAAAACACAGGTAAACATCTTTCTGGTATTCTCTGCTTTCAGCCAAGATCAGTCTGACATCAGCAGTGATATACGTCATTCCATGTCTTCTCCTGAATCCAGCTTGAAATTCTGACAGTTCCTGTCAATGTACTGCTATAACCGATTTTGAAATATCTTCAGCAAAATTTTGTTTATGTGTGATATTAATGATATTGTTCGATAATTTCCTCATTCTGTTGGATCAGTTTTCTTTGGAATGGGCACAACTATGGATCTCTTCCAGTCAGTTGTCCAGGTAGGTGTCTTCCAAATGTCTTGGCATAGATGAATGAGCACCTCCAGCGCTGCATCTGTGTGTTGAATCATCTCAATTGGTGTTCTGTCAATTCCTGGAGCCTTGTTTTTGCCAATGCTGTCAGTGCAGCTTGGACTTCTTCCTTCAGTTCCATCGGTTCTTGATCATATGCTACCTCCTGAAATGGTTGAACATCAACCAGTTCTTTTTGGTACAGTGACTCTGTGTATTCCTTCCATCTTCTTTTGAAATTTCCTGTGTCATTCAATATTTTGCCAATAGAATCCGTCAATATTGCAACTTCAGGCTTGAATTTTTTCTTCACTTCTTTCAGCTTGAGAAATGCCAACCATATTCTTCCCTTTTGGTTTTCTAACTCCAAGTCTTTACACATTTCATTATAATACTTCAGTTTGTCTTCTCAAGCCACCCTTTGAAACCTTCTGTTCAGCTCTTTTACTTCATCATTTTTTCCATTCACTTTAGCTGCTCTACATTCAAGAGCAATTTTCAGAGTCTCTTCTGACATCCATTTTGGTCTTTTGTTTCTTTCATATCTTTTTAATGACGTTTTGCTTTGTTCATGTATGATGTCCTCGATGTCAACTCACAATTCGTCTTGTCTTCGGTCATTAGTATTCAATGCATCAAATCTATTCTTCAGATGGTCTGTAAATTCAGGTGGGATATACTCAAGATCATACGTTGGCTTTGTTTTTATTTTCTTCAGCTTCAACTTGAACTTGCATATGAGCAATTGAATAGGAAGAAGAACCTGGCCATCTACTTTTGAAAAAATTGGCCAGTGAAAACCTTATGAATAGGAGCCAAATATTGTCTGATATAATGCCAGAAGATGAGCCCCTCAGGTTGAAAAGCACTCAAATTATGACTGAGGAAGAGCTGCCTCCTCAAAGTAGAGTTGACCTTAATGACGTGGATGGAGTAAAGCTTTTGGGACCTTCATTTGCCAATGTGGCACGACTCAAAATGAGAAGAAATAGCTGCAAACATCCATTAATAATTGGAACATGGAATGTACAAAGTATGAATCTAGGAAAATTGGAAGTCGTCAAAAACGAAATGGAAAGCATAAAGATTGATACATGTTAGGCATTAGTGATCTGAAATGGACTGGTGTTGACCATTTTGAATTAGACAATCATATGGTCTACTATGCCAGAAATGACAAATGGAAGAAGAATGGCATCCCATTCGTCGTCAAAAAGAACATTTCAAGATCTATCCTGAAGTTCAACGCTGTCAGTGATAGGATAATATCCATACACCCACAAGGAAAACCAGCTAATACAACTATTATTCAAATTTACTTGCCAACCACTAAGGCCAAACAAAGATGAAGAAATTGAAGATTTTTACCAACTTCTGATGTCTGAAATTGATCAAACATGCAATCAAAATGCACTGATAATTATTGGTGAATGGAATGCGAAAGTTGGAAACAAAGTAGGATTGGTAGTTGAAAAATATGGCCTTGGTGATAAAAATGACGCCAGAGATCACATGATAGAGTTTTGCAAGACCAACAGCTTATTCATTGCAAATACCTTTTTCCAACAACATAAATGGTGACTATACACGTGGACCTTACCAGATGGAATACACAGGAATCAAATCAACTACATCTGTGGAAAGAGACGATGGAAAAGCTCAATATCATCAGTCAGAACAAGCGCAAGGACTGACTGCAGAACAGACCATCAGCTGCTCATATGCAAATTCAAGTTGAAATGTCAGCCATGAAGGAACTTAAATATGGCCCTTGTAGAGCATCTGATTTTAGGTCAGTAGTATTCTAATGCACCTACCAGAAAGAAGTCCTTGCAGAATGTATCCTTGCAACACTGAACAAGTTGACCTTTTGGATAGAGATATGAAGATAGGAAAATGTCTGGCAAAATTATCTTAGTGTTAGCATGACTAGGTTAGGCATCAACCCCCTCTCACCAACAGTCTTCCTCTCGTCTCACTTAATCCCCAAGCCACCTGGAAGAGATGCTAGGTCAAAACCAGCTGAGAATGGGATCATGGATACATGTTGTGGATGAATTGTTACTGGACTCATACCATTCTGTCCATCCAGATAAATGAAGTTCATCTTAACTGTGATGGATTGAATTATGTCCTCCCAAAATATGTGTTGTAAATCCTAACCTCTATACTTCTAGTAGTAACCCCATTTAAGAATGCGATGTCTTTATTATGTAATAGGGCCTGATGGGTGTAGGGTGTATCTGTAGTCAACCTCTTTTGAGATATAAAAACAGATTAAACAAGCAAGGGAAAGAAGGAGAGATGCGGTAAGATAGATAGATGCCAAGATACATGGAGATTTCCATGGAACCAGGCAGCAGGAGCTGAAGAGACAAGGACCTTCCTCCAGAGCCGACAGAGAAAGAAAGCCTTCCCCTAGAGCCGGCGCTCTGAATTTGGACTTCCAGCCTCCGAAACTGTGAGACAATAAATTTCTGTTTGTTAAAGCCATCTACTTGTGGTATATCTGTTATAGCAGCACTAGATAACTAAGACATTAATAATGTAAAGAAAGTTAAAAAAAAAAAAAAGTACTGCCTATTGTGGATTCACTGTAAACATAAGTAGCATTAAGTCAGCTCTTATTTTGAAATAGCAGTATAGTTTGTTCTAATTGAGAAATCTACTTCATACTTAACTCAGTGTTAGAATCTTTTAAAGACAAAATCAAAATGACTAATGTAACTTGTGTTGTATAGTACAAAATCACATTTCAGCGGAAATATACAATATGGGGTAATAGGTCCCAAAAGAAGAATACAAGAAATTTAAGAACTAACTTAAAAATACTAAGAAATACAAAGAAAAAATGCATGAAAGAATCATTTCCTAGTATTCTGAAGTCAGTCTCTTGTGAGGGAAAAGATGAAGTTTTGCTAAGTCATTTTCTTTGTAGGTAGCAATCATTAGATTAAAAAGCCCTTTCCATTAGATGTGACACTTTAATAATGAGTTTGTTTCCCCAAAGATAACCCGTCTGAGTATAGACTGGAATTCTGTAGACGTGTGTGTGTGTATATGTATTCTCTCTTATTGAGGTATACTGTAGTCATATATAAAACCAAACCCACTGCCATCGAGTAGATTCTGACTCATAGTGACCCTATAGGGTTACCAAGGCTATAAATCTCTACAGAAGCAGACTGCCACATCTTTCTCCCACAGAGCTGCTGGTGGTTTCGAACTGCCCCTTTCAGTTAGCAGTTGATCGCTTTAACCACTGTGCCAGCAGGGCTCCTTGTAGTTATATATGATCTCCATATATTATCAATGGCAAGCACAAAATTCACCTTTTATACAACATGAAAGTTCTAGTCATTTGAAAAATGCTGGTTTGTAGCTTAATAGTAAAAATATTTAAATAACTCAACAAAGTCAATACCATTAATAGTAATAAAACATACACATTTATTACAATAGCAATATTACAGGATTTCTTTGAAATTCTTGTCATAGACAGTGGTCTTGAAATAAAGTTCATGTCCACTTAAGAATGATAACAACACACACACACACACATACCCACTCACACGCCATACACACCTGACCTTGTGCCCCTTGCCCATCTGCCCCCCCCACACACTCCACACTGGATAGTTTGCAGACACATTACCAAACACACCACACACTCATACCCTATTAATAACAGACAAACATATGGTATTTACTTAGCTTCAGGAAAGATTATAAGGTAAGGTTTGCCAATAATCACCTATTTTTTAAATTTTTGTCAACTAAGGGATTAAAATAAATAAACATTTAAAACATGGATTTTATTTTCAATAAAAATATTCAAAACAGGGTTAAAAACTATTCAAAATGTGCAAGATGATATAAATGACATTAAAAGTCCCCCTCCCTATAGGGTTCCTCAGTGCCATTCCCTAGATCTCCAGGTATAACTACAATTAAAAGCTCCTTGTGTTGCTTTCTAGACACCGCTGTAAATACACAAACATGGGCGTGTATGTGTGTGTGTGTGTTTAATTTTTAAAAGTTGATTAGATGACACTAGTTGTGTCCTGTAATGGGTTGCTAGTCAGCACTCTCTACTCTCGAACAAGTTAACAAGCCTCTCTGGGCACTCTTTGGTTTCCTCACCTCTAAAATAAAAGGGTTGACTATAAAGTTGCCTTACATATTTGTATCTTACAATTTTGTAGACCCAGGTTTCTTTGGTCTCTATCTGGGAAAGCTTCTGCCAGTGGCTTCTGTGTTCCTCTTCTGGTTTGGGGCCCACCGAGCTGAGAACTGAGTGGGAGGCTGGTCACACCTCGGATGCCTCTTGCTAGAGAATCTCCCTAATTTAGTTGTCCACCTCCAGGCCACCGGGGAGGCTAATGTCCTTTTTAATTAATTTTCAACCTCTAACTCTGTGAATACTATTGTCTCAATGGAAGGAGGTATTTCTGGAATACATATTATGCTAGGAGGAAAGCAATTTCTTTTCTAGCCATTCACTTTTAACTGGTCACTGTTGTTTGCTTGGCAAGGCAGTAATGTGAATAGAGCTTTATGTTGGACCTTTTGGTGCAACTCATATTAAAAAAATTCATTTTTAAAAAAGAAGTTGTCTTCTTTTTTTTATCAAGAATGTTAGAACTGTATAACAGGAAAGATGTGTATGTGTACTTATAATAATAAACATTGAAATATTATAGATAATAGTGACCCCATAGGGTTTCCAAGGCTATAAATCTCTACAGAAGCGGACTGCCACATCTTTCTCCCACGGAGCCGCTGGTGGTTTACAATTACATTATTTGTTAGCACTGTTTTTCAGATACTCAGAACTTCTAAAACAGCTTTTTGTTCATTGGTTCATGATAAAAATATGGGGATGTTTATACATTTGCATTTTACATTCGGAGTAAAAGTACAAAGAAATGAAAATTATTTACCCAGCATCACAGAAATTCAGATGTGAACTGGAATTGACTCACAAGGGAATTAATGATACGATGTTTAAAACCAGTTTCCATCTAGTTGATCTGACTCATGGTGACCCCATGTGTATTAAGAGTAGAACTGTGCTCCACAGGGTTTTTAATGGCTGATTTTTCAGAAGTAGGTTACCAGGACTTTCTTCCAAGGCTCCCCTGGGTGGATTCAAACCTCTGTCCTTTTGGTTAGTAGCCAAGCCCATTAAGCATTTGTACCACCCAGGGACTCTGATATGATATTTAGCTAACTTTTATAATGCACCTAAATCTCAACTAACGTGATAATAGATTTCAGGTCACATTGTTCTGGACATACAATTAGTGCCTAATTGCTTTATTCGCAGAGTAATGCTGATGATCTTAAAACCGTAAATCAAACCATATTTTCTTAGTTCAAAGAGAGAGCTACGTAATATTGAGAATTAAACAATTCTTATTACATAGTTATTTTGCAATAAAATAAACCTAGGTTGATGTTCTAATTTTATAATTGCTTGATGTGAATTCTGTGTTTTTATCATTTTGGGGGGATGCCCTAAGGAGAAAAAAATACCTAAGATCCTACTAATGGAAAGGTCGGGGGTTCTAACCCACCAGCTGCTCTACGGGAGAAAGATGTGGCAGTCTGCCTCGGTAAAGATTTATAGCCTTGGAAACCCTATGGGGCAGTTCTACCATTCCTACAGGGTCACTATGAGTTGGAATGGACTCTAGGGCAGTGGGCGTTTTAAGATCCTGCAAAACGGTGCTTGGCCTAAATACTGGATACATTTTTTTAACCCGTGATTTTTTTTTTTTTTTTTTTTTTTTTAGTTTAAAATATGCAATGGCTTGAAAGGGCTGTTGTGGCCTAATTCTTGAGAAAATTAACTTCCTTTAGCCTGAAAGCCTAGCCTTTGGTGTCAAGTACCCACTAGCCTCTATTTTCAAGACTTTTAACAGCAGGAGTAAGGTTATTGCCACAGACTACAATGAGTTCTATCTTTACCAGGGCCACAGGGAGGCGTGGGTGTGTGGAAATTGTTTTTATTATTATTAATCTGGTTGTCGTTTTCCTACTGAACAACATCTCTTGCTATGAAGTGGTGCCTGACTCCCTCTGGGTTCAAGCAGCCTGTGTTAGGTACAGATGCTAAGTTTCAGGCGCCTCCTTAGCAACTAAACTTGGGCGCCCGCGGGCCACACGCCTGCGGTGGGTGCTGTGTACCCTAGAAAGGGCCCCGATATTTGGGAGGGCCGCGCCAACGAAGCGATTTGCACTGATATCCTACAGTTGCTTTTTCGTTGCTGCTGATTAGGTCGGTGGAGGAAAGCCCGTCTCTTAGGCGCACGACGGTGATGCGGGAGAAGGGCCGGCGCCAGGCCGTCCGGGGCCCGGCTTTCATGTTCAATGACCGGGGCACCAGCCTCACCGCCGAGGAGGAGCGCTTCCTCGACGCCGCCGAGTACGGCAACATCCCCGTGGTGCGCAAGATGCTGGAGGAGTCCAAGACGCTGAACGTCAACTGCGTGGACTACATGGGCCAGAACGCGCTGCAGCTGGCCGTGGGCAACGAGCACCTGGAGGTGACTGAGCTGCTGCTCAAGAAGGAGAACCTGGCGCGCATCGGCGACGCCCTGCTGCTTGCCATTAGCAAAGGCTACGTGCGCATCGTGGAGGCCATCCTCAACCACCCGGGCTTCGCGGCCAGCAAGCGCCTGACCCTGAGCCCCTGCGAGCAGGAGCTGCAGGACGACGACTTCTATGCTTACGACGAGGACGGCACGCGCTTCTCGCCCGACATCACCCCCATCATACTGGCGGCGCACTGCCAGAAGTACGAGGTGGTGCACATGCTGCTGATGAAGGGCGCCCGGATCGAGCGGCCGCACGATTACTTCTGCAAGTGCGGGGAGTGCACGGAGAAGCAGCGGCATGACTCCTTCAGCCACTCCCGCTCCAGGATCAACGCCTACAAGGGGCTAGCCAGCCCGGCTTACCTGTCCCTGTCCAGCGAGGACCCCGTGCTCACGGCGTTGGAGCTCAGCAACGAGTTGGCCAAGCTGGCCAACATAGAGAAGGAGTTCAAGGTAAGCTCTGCGCGCCATCCCGGCTGCCCTGCGTGCCCATTCGCTTCCTGGCTGTTGCAGGACGCCAGGATTCTTCCGTAGTTTGCCCCAGAATCGGTTTTGCTTAGTGGATTTAGAATTAAGAGAGACTGGGAGCATCGTTCAGAGCTGGTCTGAGGATTTTCCGCTCTCAACCATGGTGCTATAATTGCTTTGGGAATGTGTGTATTCTGGATCAGAGGTATAATAATAGCGCTGTTCTGTGTTCTGGATAAACGTTAACTAAAACACAGACTTTTAACAAAAAGGAGGAGTTTGGTATGACTTTCTCCCTTCCAAATTATCTCCCCTCTTTTTGTAGTTAGTTCTATGACGGTACCCACCACAGAAGTAGTATTAATTTTGAGTGCACTGCTCATTGGCACAAACGTGTCTATATCCCTTTAGAATCGAAGGTCAAAAGACCAATATAAAATACTATCAAAGTCATCCATTAATATGCCTGTCCCTGAAATCCACGAATGTATATTCAGAGTGGTGTGTCATAGATGTCAGATCAACCCAGAAATACAAGATAGTTTAAAAACGTTGAAGTGGCTTGCTTCAATGGATTTTGTTTTTCAGTGAGTGCACTTTTTTAGACATCATCTCCAGTTGAAGCAATAAAAACTGTACATTTTATAAAACTGTACATTAATGATAGAATTTTTTATTTTTTACTCAATTGCTACATCCTCCAATGTATCTTGAATGGTTCCCTCTGTTAAATTTGGGGTAAAAGCATTTGGTAGTTCTGGTGAAAGTCTGACTATTATCAGAAGATGATTGTAGATACCCCTTCCTGAAATTATTACCTGGATGCTGAGTTAATCTTTTTAGTTTAGTGTTGCGGTGACAGATACCAGAAAGAGTGATTATTCTGTCTTCCACGTCGCAATATTCCACATTTTCATAGTTAGGTGAGATTTACACAAATACGATTAGCAATATAATTCAGGTTAAGAAAAATCGACTTTTCTCCCTGAGGTTGCCAGAAAATGACAGGAAAGTATTGTTGGTTTTTATTTTGTTGTTTGTTTTACTTCCATGCACATCAAATTCCCTGGGTGCTTCCCAATTCTCATCTCTTCCTGGTGGAGACCGGGCCTTAGTATAATTTTATTACTCCCTTTGAAAATGGTTTTCTAATATAAAAGGAAACATATTTATTGTAGAAACTTTGAAAACTGGGGAAGAGTACAAAGAAGAAAATAAATATCGCCTTATTTCTGCCCCCTTTGAAGAGATTCATTAGATGATATTTAAAAAGATGTATTTCCTTGGACTCAAAATAAAAATTTTTTGCGGGGGGGAGATTAAAACTCAGGGAGAGCACATTGAACATGCACCAATTCTGTTTAGAGAGGTTAGAAAAATGTTCAGGTAAACTAGTTTTAAATAGCACTTTTAATTTATTTTTAAATATTGAGACAGTAATAAAAATCATAATTCTAGTTTTGTTTATTTGCTCTGTGTCAAATGTTACCCTAATCTTTTTTTATGCATTTTGTTTGGTGCATATTGAAAGCCTGAAAAAAATATTCTATAAAAGGGAATATTTTGTAAGATTATGTTTTAATAATTTACTGAGGAGGAGGATGTTTGCAATTCCACCCAGGGAAATCATCTCAGTGAAGCAATGGTAAGAGAAATTGTTGTTATTCATGGTTTTTCCCTAAAGTTGACTAAATTTGTATTCATAAGGCTTCAAATCCCCTTTAACCTGACTTAGAGTCACCTCTAATAACCTTTCAAAGGTGGGAAAATACCACAACAGGCAAAAAGAGGAGAAAAGACAGCTAGGTTCAAGGGAACGCTCGCAAAGCTGTGGAATATCTTAAGGATACGCAAAGCTGGTCTAAATTTCACGGTCCTTTTTCTGCATTATATGGAAAGCCTTGTACAGCAGAGCTCCCTCTCAGTCAAATTTAGGACAGTTCTTTAGAAGTTAGCATCTCTAAGGACTGCTAGTCTCTCTCCCTTAACTAAATGTCCCCACCCCACCTTTTTGTTTTTCTCTCTCTCTCTCTATTCTTACCTGTCCTTATTATTCCTTTCTTATCTGCCTTTCTTTCGCCTCTTTGCCCACTCGTCCCAAGCCCATGTCCATCTGCCAGGGCTTTAGGCACAAAGTAGTGCTTTGAGTTCTGAAGGGGCAGTGGAAGTGAAGCTCATAAAATGAGGTAATCGGGCAACCTAATTTTGCCCTGTTCCTTGAAGTTCGCTATTTTCTTCCCACAGGGACTTTGAGCTGAGGGTACTAGCCTTGAAATGAAAAAATAGACAGTGTGTTCCCTAGTGAAAAAGAAGTGATTTTTTTTTTTTTCCTTTTCAGACACCTATACCTATTTTATCTAATCAATGGCCTTTAATATCTAGTTCTCACCCCTCAAACTGCCATCACTCAGGTGCTTCAGAGAAGGTTCTCAGCCCCTGTGCCATTTTCAGAGTTCCTTGAGGAATACAGTAGTCATGGTGCTGAGAACATATGAAGGTCATTACCCCCAGGAGGTTGAATATTCCAGAATATAGATTTCAATAAATTAATGGAGGACAGCTCAGTGACAGGTTATTAAAGAAATATTTTGGATGTGCAAACAGAATATTGGACAGGATGGACTCCAGGTCTAATCTTCCAAATGTCAGTGGCAAGGAAGCCAGTCATTTATTAAGCTGTGAAAACACAGATTGAAATGCCTAGTTTTGACTGAGTCAATGATGCACTGTCTTTGAGCAAGTCATTTGCCTTCATTGTACCTCAGTTTTCCTTTAAAGAAGAAAAACAGTTACAACATATATCACAGTAGAGCCATAAAAAGAGAAGAAGAAAATGAATATAATCCAAAAGCAAGTATACAATATTAAAGCAAGAAGCTGCTCTAGGAATCATCTGGTTATACTGACCAGTCACTACAGAAATGAAATACAACAAAGTCCCATCTGCTAAGCCTAGATTTAGAAGTCTTGGATCCCAGTCCTAGATATTCTATGTAACATTCTGTATGGGATAATATTGAAGCAAATATATAGTGTTTAGAACTGCAGTTCTACCCTGCACACATGGGGTCGCCCTGAGTCGGAATCGACTTGACAGCAACCAACAACGGTGTGAACCAAGCACACTCTAAGCATTTTATATATATTGACTCATTTAATCCTTACAATAACAATATTATTAACTTTAACAGTAGTTAAGTAACTTCCACAAGATCACACAGCTAGGAAGTGATAGAAGCAGTATTTGGCTTCAGATTCAGTGCTTTTAACAGCCACTACACAAAACTGCCTCTTTTATTACTAGGGAAAGAGCTTTGCAGAGCCAAGCATGGTTAGAGATTAATTTGAATTTTTCTTTTAAAGATTAAAAGAGCTGAGAATGGTGATTAAACCATACACATTAGAATAAGTGTGCTGATACCTGTTGACTAGTTGTACTGAGACTAAGCTTCGTTCTTCCTCTGGCTTGAGCAGGTCCTCGGGGTTTTGAGTTCCTGCTCCCCAGAGTGGGTGGTAGGTCCAACTACTAACATTGTGGAAAGCCACAGCCATGGATGAGTGGTACAATGAAGATCGTTAAGCAAAACTAAATTAAGAGAAAATTATTAGAAAATATAGACCAGAAACACCGTGTGAGCTGTAAAATAATGTGAAGTAGGACCTCATGTTGGAACCAATAGTCACCTTGTGGTGCAATGCAGACTTTAGATAGTTGCTCTTGCAGCTGAGGAAAGGCTGCCTTTAGCTGGTGCTCTCTGGCTTCTCTGGTAGCGTTGCGTATGTTTACAAAATGGTATCCCATGATTTCAATAAAAGAAATCACCATTTTCTCCAGCTCTGATTATTTTCTGCACTTGGACAAAAGACTTCTTCTGGAAAGAATTGTTTAAGTTGTTATGAAAACAAAGTGTTACCTTTGCAACTTGTAAGATTACCAGTTCCTTGGGTCTTGACTCATGTTTCAGTGGATGTGAAAAAAACACAGCCTTCTTTAAGCCTAGACAATTTGCAGATTATAATTTTAAAAAATGAATCATTATTTGGCTAATACTGAAGAAGCAGTTACTAAGAGTTCTTTTCAAAGCATGGAAAGTAGCCCCTTCTGTTTTCTAAAGAGTGGAGAAATGACCAGTCTATGTTGTACCAAATCTCCCAGAACAGTTTGAATACAAGGGTAACATGAGGAAATTTCAACTAAAACATTTGTATTAAAAGGGGAGCTTTATATGGAAATAGATATGGATTTAATACTTCTTCTGGATGCTATAATAACATATTCCATTAGTCTTTCAGGAATGGAAGGCAAATGAATGTTTAACTGACACTCTGTAGAGAAAGCAGAGACCGGATATTTTATTAATTTTATCGGTTGCATGGTACCAACCTGAATGGAAACGAAAGACTGAAGTTTTTATTCATTTTGTCTGTTCCCTTATGAGATGAAAAGGATTAACTGTAACTGTTCTTCATCTGAGTTTCTCATATCTGAAATGGTAACTCTTCTAGTCTGTGTAGCCTTTAAGCAGTCTCTCCACTTCTTGCTTATTTTAGTCGGTGCCATGGTTTTTCCCATCAAATTAATTATTTAAGAGAAAATTTTGAAATTCTTTGTGTCTTTCTTTCTTTTTTTTTTTTTAACTATGATTTTTGGAAGCCAGTAAACTAAGCTGTACTAGGTATTATTTTATTATTTAGATACATACAGTGTCTCAGAACATAGTGAAATGAAGAATTCTACTTTCTTCAAGTGTACCAGATTATATTATCATCTAGTAAACTTTCTTAATGGGCTAGAATTTTAGTGAAAGTCATAGAAGTGGAATGGGGGTTTCTGAAAGTGAGACACTTCCCCAGGAGATGGTCATCGGCACCTTGACTGGAACCAATGAGCTAGAAATAGAGGTGTATTCAGAAGGCAGCACAGAATGCTGCCAACAGACATCTTTGTACCAGTCCATGGCACTGTGTAAATATGCAAATGAAATTAAAGATTCACAGATTATTTTTAGCAAGGTGTTAGTTTCAGTGGCCTGGAAAATTTTCTCTCAAGTATTGATATTCTGCAGCCCTTCAGAATTCAATTACATATAATCAGACACTTCTCTCCTTCCAGTTCTTCTAAGCATGCTAGTATGCCCTTCAGACAAACAAGAAATAAGCATTCTCTCTATGCTGATACTTGTCCACTCTTTATATTTACTATAAACCAGCCATTCTTAAACATTAGAGTGTAGAAGAATCACCTGGAGGACTTGCTAAAATACAGATTGCTGGACCCCATTCTCCGAGTCTGGGGTGGGATCTGAGAATTAGCATTTCTAACACATTCTCAGACTTTGTTGATGCTGCTGGTTTGAGCACCACACTTGGAAAAGCAATGACTCCAATAAGGCAAGGGGTAGGAAACTGGACACATTATTTTCACATACAGTCTTCTATGTCGAATTACCACTTTTCACTACAGTAATAGCCTTGTTTTGGCTTTAAAAGAGCTATTTTTTGTCTGAATCCTTTGGTCATTCAGCATTAGCATTTGGCCAATAGCTCTTAACACAAACCAGTGACTATGTATGTACCGTTTTCAGAGCTGTTTCATATGGTAGGGCAGGTTACAGAAGGGTACCTGGCCAAGGGGGTGAGTGGAGGCAAATCCATCCTGTATCAAACTTGCCAAGCCTTGCATCCAGGTAGGGACTGAGGCTTCCCACCCAGAGGAAGGAACACCTTTTTCTAATTCACTCAAGCCCTTAGCACTTTCCACTGAGTTAAAGCACATTCTTTATAATATACTCTAAACATCTTGTTCTTAGAATGACTATCGAAAGCTCTCCATGCAATGCAAAGACTTTGTAGTGGGCGTGCTGGATCTTTGCCGAGACTCCGAAGAGGTGGAAGCCATTCTGAATGGAGATCTGGAATCAGCAGAGCCTCTGGAGGCGCACAGGCATAAATCTTCATTGAGTCGTGTCAAACTTGCCATTAAGTATGAAGTCAAAAAGGTGAGTGGGCACGCTTTTCATCCAGCACCATGTTGGAGTAAACATGCCATATCCTAGGATATTTTTTTTTTCCTTCATGAAAATATTAAGTGAAATGTCATGGTAAAGTTGGGGGTCAGATATCCGTTCTACATTTCACTAGTTGTGGGACCTTGGACGAGTCACACATCTTCTTTAAATTTCGTTTCCCTTATGTATAGAAGGATCTCTGGTGGCACAGTGGTTAAGACCTTGGCTGCTAACCAAAAGGTTGGCAGTTCAACTCCACCAGCTGCTCCTTGGAAACACTATGGGGCAGTTCTCCTCTGTCCTATAGAGTCACTATAAGTCAGAATCAACTTGAAGGCATCGGGATATTTTTTTTTTTTTTTTTTTAATCTTTATGGGAAGGAGCTCTGTTGGTACAGTGGTTAAAGCGTTTCGCTGCTAACCAAAAGGTCAGTGGTTTGAATCCACCAGCTGATCTGTGGGAGAAAGATGTGGCAGTCTGCTTCTGTAAAGATTATAGCCTTGGGAGCCCTATGGGGCAGTTCTAGTCTGTCTTATAGGGTCACTGTGAGTCGGAATTGATTCGACGGCCACGGGTTTGAGTCTTCTTTTTTTTTTTAATCTTTATGGGAGCAGATTGCCACATCTTTCTCCCATGGATCCTCTGGGTGGCTTCGAACCGCCAACCTTTTATGTTAGCAGCCAAGCGTTTAATCGCACCACCAGAGCTCATGAGGATAATAATAGTGACTACTTATTCACAGTTGTTTTGAGGATTAAGTGAGATGATGGATGTAAAGTAATTAGCACAGAGTGAGTCCATGGTAATTGTTCAATAAATAGTAGCTAATAGCATTTCTGCATTATGAAAATTCACGTTTAGAGTGATAGTTCTTCGGCAAGTTCAGTCCTCAGTCATCAAAGACAGATTTCATGTTCATTGTACTGGTTCCAGTCCTTCGCAGTAGAACACAGTCAATTTTAGCAGAAAGGAATTTGGTCAGGGACATTATTAGGAAGCTCATAGAATTGTTAGGAGAGGTGGAGGAACAGATTTACCTAAGCTGAGCTTCCAGAAACCTCACCCAGAACCAGGCCCAGAACTGTCCTGGTAAGGAAGTTTCTGTGGCCCAAACATAACAGTTCTGCCTCTGCTGCAGGTGGCCTGGTCCTGCATGAGCAAAAAGGATGCCCTGACCCCTGCCTGTTCTTATATGGCCCCCTTTCGAATCAGAGGCTTGCATACATGCATCTGACTAGTGGAACCTACGTCAGTGTCTGCAGCCTAGCAGCAAGTGAGGATGGGCAAATGTATATCTGTGTATGTGTGTTTATGTGTGTATGTTACACACACACACATTCTAGCACCATGCAGAGAACTTCCACACATGATTAGAGTATTCACAAGATTTTGGGCAGCCATTAATTGCAGATCTCCCATCTATTCACTAAAAGAGTGAAATATGAAGATTCTCAGTAAAGACTGAAGTAAAATAACATTTTAAGGAAGTTACCAGTCACAAAATAATTAAATTGCCTAGACTGTCCCCCCTCTCAGAGTGTTCTTGTTAGTTGGAGTTTTGTTAAATTGGGGGAAAGGCAGAATTTTGAACAAGATTGACATAAAACTGTTCTTAGAAACTCTGGACATCTATTCACAGATCTTGCAGTACACATCTCTTTGACACCTGAGAAGAAAGAATTGATTTCAGTTGTCACTGGTTTTTTATCATTGCTTTCGAAGTGTCATATTAGCACAGACAGCTCATCTACAGATGTGCGTCTGTTAACCAAACTGTTCTGCAGAGTGAATGTCTTCCTGCATGTTAATTTTAAATAAATTGATGTGTAGGTTACAATGTATGAGGTGTCATTATTAATGAATTTGCTGTCAGTCAACCACCAGGAAGCAAACAACCAACCAAAAAGTATATTTGGAACTGAAAGAAGATTGAGAATTTTGCAAGCATTTTAGTTTTGTTTGTTTTATGATATAGAAAGAATATTAGTTAAAGTCTTTGATTTGGAATCCTCACTCAATAAATGTATAAGAGAATTCTATTCTGGAATGCCCCAAAAGTCCCAACTCCCCTTTCACTCATCCTCCCAAAGACTTCCTTATTCTTTACTCAGCACTTACCCATCTCTACTTTAGCAAGGAGGAAAAATATCAACCTTACCCACTCCTGCTTTTGCTTTTTCCCCTCTCTCAATACTAACCCCCAAGCAAACCCACCCCTTGGGTTATAACAATGGCTGAGTTCTACCCACGGTGGCACTGAGGTATTCTACAGCTATGTGCGAGGCATTGGGATTTCAAAATAACTTGATATGTTATGGACTTTTTTCCCTGATAACATAAGAAACTCACGTTTATTCAAATCAACCCATGATTCCAACAAAGAAACCAGCTTTATGTAATGGTGAGCAATTTAGGCCCCATAAGAGACTTAGAACATTTTTCTTCTGCCACTTGCCCAAAATCTACTTCTAGCTCTGGTTCTGAGTCTCATGGACCAATACTAAGTCTTTGGGAAGACCCTGAGATCATTGGCTTCCATCTGGCCTCAGAGTTCTCTGAGTTTAACCCAGGCCTCAGAGAGCGCAGTGGAAGTTAATCTAGAAAATGAAAATATAAAAGACCAGAGTAGGAAATATATGAACATGTTTTTAGTGTTTATGTGGCAAAGGACTTTACAATATAAAAACTGAAGAAGTGACAAAGCAAAATTATAAATAATTTGACCACAGCAACCTAAAATTTCTGTACACCAGAAAGATCATAAACAAAAAAGCAAAGAGCAAACAAACTGGGAAACATTTTTCTCAATTAAAACTTACAAATGGTTGATATTCTTAATATCCAAAGAGCTCAAACAAATGTATAAGGAAAACAACCTGGAGAAAAACAAAGACCTTGAATGGGTAGTTCACAAAGTAAAATTCCAGTGGCTAACAATTATATTTAAAAATTTTTAAGTAATCAAAGAAATGTATACTAATATAAATACCATTTACCTTCTCTCAAATTATCAAAGAATAAAAAGTAATGATAGTCAGTGCTGTTAATGACATGAGAAATCATATGCTGCCGGTAGGGAAATAAATAATGCATCTTTTCTGCCAGGGAGTGAATTTTGAAAATTATTCATTCCAGAATCATTTCTGAAGGAACTCTAAGGTTAATAATAGAACTAGAAAGACTTTACATACTATTACTGTTTGTAGAGTTACCCACATTATTCTACAAAGAGAGAATGGAATAGAGAAGATGAAATTTGATTTTTCTGAAAATAAGTATGAGAAAATTAACTTTTAGGCAAAAGTGCTATTTTTTTCCCAGTTAGAGTAATGGACTATTTGTTAGAAAAAAGTCTTGAGTTCTAATTATGATTGTACCTCTACCCTGCTCCATGATTTGAGGCTAAACATCAATCCCCTCCCCTGATAGAAATAGAGTTCTGCCTACCTACTACTGCCCTTGACAAAGATAAGAGATACTCACAATAGCAAAAAGATGGAAACAACCTAAGTGCCCATCAACAGATGAATAGATAAACAAATTATGGTACATATACACAATGGAATGCCACGCAAGAATAAAGAACAATGATGAACCCGTGAAACATCTCACAACGTGGATGAATCTGGAAGGCATTATGCTGAGTGAAATAAGTCAATCACTAAAAAACAAATATTGTATGAGACTACTACTATAAAAACCCAAGAAAAGGTTTACACAGAGACAGGAAGAATCGTTGATGGTCACGAGGGAGGGGAGAGTTGAGGAGGGAAAATCACTAATTAGATAGTAGACAAGTGGTAACTTTGGTGAAGGGAAAGACAACATACGATTTAGGGAAGTCGGCATAACTTGACCAAAGCAAAATCATAGAAGCTTCACAGACACATCCAAACACATTGAGGGACCAAGTTACTGGGGCTGAGGGCTGAGGACCATGGTCTTGGGGGACATCTAGGTCAACTGGCATAGCACAGTTCATAAACAAAATGTTCTACATCCTACTTCAATGAGTAGCATCTGGGCTCTTAAAACCTTACAAGTGGTCATTGAAGAAACATCTATTGGTCCCATCCCCTCCAGAACAAAGAAGAGTTAAAAAAAAACAAAGATGCAAAGAAAATATTAGTCCAAAGGACTAATAGACCACGTGAACCATAGCCTTCACCAGCCTGAGCCCCGAACAACTGATGGTGCCTGCCTACCACCAGTGACTGCTCTGACAGGGATCATCATAGAGGGTCCTGGGCAGAGCAGGAGAAAAATGTAGAACAAAATTCAGATTCACAAAAAAAGACCAAACTTACTGGCCTACCAGAGACTAGAGGAGCCCCTGAGACTATGGCCTCCAGACACTCTGCTAACTCAGAGCTGAAGCCACTCCCGAAGTCCACCTTTCAGTCAAAGATTAGACAGGCCTGTAAAACAAGCAATAACACACTTGAGGGACGTGCTTCTTAGTTCAGTCAAGTCTACAAGACCAGATGGGCGGTGCCTGAGATGAGAAGGCCGGAAGGGACAGGAAACCTGGACGAATGGGCACGGGCAACCTGGGAGAAGAAAGAACAGGCAAGAGTGTTGACACAATGCGGGCATTGCAACCAATGTCGCAAAACTATTGGTGTATAAATTTTTGAAGGAGAAACTAGTTTGCGTTGTAAACGTTCACCTAAAGCACAATGAAATTAAAAAAAAAAAAAGATACTAGAATATGATGGACCATTGCATGTGGAGAACCGGGCTCTAGAGAAGAGGAAAGGATTTCCTAAGTCCTTCCTCCAAAACCAAAAAACCAAGCCTGTTGCCGTCCAGTCGATTCCAACTCACAGCGACTTTATACGACAGAGCAGAACTGCCCTATAGGGTTTCCAAGGCTGTAATCTTTATGAAAGCAGACTGCCACATCTTTCTCCCTTGGATTAGAACCTCTGACATTTCAGTTAGCAGCTGAGTGCTTTAACCACTGCACCACCCAGGCTCCTTAGTCCTTCCTCCCTGCTCTCTATTTCTTCCATAGTGGGATTAGGTTTCACTGCAGAAAAATCATCTAAAAAAAAAAAAAAGACATGCAGTAATATAAACACATAAAATTATCCACTGTGTGCAGGGAAAGCCCAACTTTGAGAAATAAAGGAAGAGAACAGTAAATACACTGCAGAGGTTTTGGGGTGCCTGTGCTGGCAGCCTCTGCCCAGGCCCGGGCGAGTGTCCTGCGCTGTGCAGCCTCTTGCCCAGGTTTGTGCTCAGACACCACGTGAGAGCAGAGTGCGTTGCACTCAGCAAGTCTGAAAATCCTGAAAACCTCTACAATGTATGGCTTTGTTGATACGTCACAATTCAAAGAACTTTGGTAAGAAATTCAATTGTGTAAGTTTTTATTCACAAGAATATTTTCTTTTAAATTGTATGAGTTGTGGGTCTGAAAATGTCATTAAAACAAAAACAGTGTCCTACCACTTCTTTGCACACTAGTATTCCCACAAAAGCAGTTCTTAGGTAGGCTGATCTGATGAATATACAGTTGTCATGGATTGAATTGTGTCTCCCCAAAATATGTGTTGGAGCCCTGGTGGCAAAGTGGTTAAGAGCTCAGGCTGCTAACCAAAAAGGTTGGCAGTTTGAATCCACCAGCCGCTCCTTGGAAACTGTATGGAGCAGTTCTACGCTGTCCTATGGAGTTGTTAGGAACTGGAATTGACTGGACCGCAGCGGGTTTGATTTTCTGGTATACCATTTGGGAATAGGGTTTGTTGTTATGTTAATAAGGCCACATCAGTGTGGGGTGTGTCTTAAACCTACTCACCTTTAAAATACAAAAAGAGCAGATTAGGCACTGACAGGTAAGCCCAAATGCAGGGGAGGTTGCATGCCAAGTGGAGATCACCAAGGAATCAAGGAATGCTGGGTCTACAGAAGCTGAAAGAGATCTTCCCCCAGAGACGACAGGGAGAAAGCCTTCTCCTAGAACCCAGGCCCTGATTTTGGACTCCTAGCCTCCTAAGCTGTGAGAAAATAAATTTCTGTTCTTTAAAACCACCCACGTGTGATACTTTTGTTATAGCAGCGTTAGATAATTAAGACAGCAACACAACACGAGTGTTCATTTACAATTGTTCAGTTGCTTTCCATCATCTGCCGTCATCAGTATACAATCCATTAGTCAGCTGGCAAGAAAAAAAATGTTTGCTCTCAATGCTACAGTCATTTTTTCCCATGAAAGGTTGAGATTTTCTTATGTGTCAAGCATTCTTCCCTAAAACCAGAAAGCCTCAAATAAGCGTATTATTTTTGTAATGATTTCAATTTGCTGGTCCACTGAAGTCAGGAAACAGCACCCAAATCTTATCCAGCTGGCTCTGACTGGTGTGGCAGCATAAGGAGGATTTTTTAGGAGGTACAACAGTTTTAAGAGATAAAAGTCATTGCTCTATTTTGAAGTCCTTGAAAAGAGCAAAACTCATCTCCTGTAGGGATTAGCTTTTTTTGCCTTCACTTGCTACTTTTGGTTTTATTTTCTTTTTTAAAATGCCGTTTGTGTACTTGTATTAGGATTTTAAAGCATTAGAGGAAAATACCTATTTATGTTTTTCTTTCATGGATTTAGAAGAATCAACAGGTGTCATGTGGTGGTGTATTATTAGCTCAAATAAGAAAAAAGTAGAAGAAATCTGACAGGGATCACAATAGAGGGTCCCAGACAGAGCTGGAGAAAAATGTAGAATAAAATTCTAACTCACAAAAAAAAAAGACCAGACTTACAGGTCTGACAGCGACTGAAGAAACCCCAAGAGGACGGCCCCCGCACACCCTTTTAGCTCAGTAACAAAGTCACTCCTAAGGTTCACCCTACAGCCAAAGATTAGACAAGCCCATAAAACAAAATGAGACTAAATGGGCACATCAGCCAGGGGCAAGGACAAGAAGGCAGCAGGGGACAGGAAAGCTGGTAATGGGGAACCCAAGGTCGAGAAGGGGAGAATGTTGACATGTTGTGGGGTTGGCAACCAATGTCACAAAACAATACATGTATTAATTGTTTAATGGGAAACTAATTTGCTCTGTAAACATTCATCTAAAGTACAGTAAAAAAAAATTAATAAAAAAGAAATATATCAACTGAACTAATAATAATAAATTATGTCTTTCAAAAAAAAAAGAAAAGAAGTAATGTTATTGGTTGCCTTTGAGTTGATCTCAGTTCGTGGCGGCCTCATGTGTGCAGAGTAGAGCTGCTCCATAGGGTTTTCAAGGCTTTTGGAAACAGATCACCAGGCCTGTCTTTCAAGGTGCCTCTGGGTGTGTTTCAACTGCCAACTTTCGGCCAGTAGTTGAGTGCTTAACCATTTGTACCACCGAGGGACCCTTGTAGAAGTAATAATAAAGGAAATAACCTGTGAAGCTGAATTTTTAAAGTGTAATAAGCAAATACCATGGCCTATGGTGCAGTGGTTAAAAGCTCGGCTGCTAACCAAAAGTTCAGCAGTTCAAATCCATCAGCTGCTCCTTGGAAACTATGGGGCAGTTCTACTCTGTCCTATAAGGTTGTTATGAGTCAGAATCGAATTAATGGCAATGAGTTTGGTTTGGTTTTTTTAGGCTAGTATTTAACATATATTAAGTGTTTGCACCATGTTGTACAAGTCACAGCACATCAAAGATCGACCCTTACCTGGATGCCCACAGAAGGGGCTGCTACCTAGCAAGTCTTTTAAGTTGTGCAACCTTGATACAGTGTAATTACCGCATAAAGCAAGTCTTCAGATTTAAAAGATGAGCATAAGAAGGAGAAGCAGAAAAAGGAAGCTACACTACAATATTTAATATGTCTGTCCTCAAGAGTTTAAAAATCTGAGAAAGACCAGCCAGACATTCACAAAAGGGCAGTTTTCCCACCAATTCCATATGAACGTATGTCTATCTCTGTCTTAACTTGGTGGGGATTTTCTGTCTTGCGTCAGAAACTCTTGATCTATAAAAAGTGCTTCTTTGACTTCCCAAATTGTATTCTGATTTGATGACATTATTTAATCCATCTGTCGTTTTCCCTGAATGGCCAGGTGGGTATTTGCCCAAGCTTGGGAATTATTAAGGGTCACTCACAAATCAAATATGAGTGCCAGTATATTTTATCAAAAACAAGAGTTTTTATTAACAAAATGTTTTAACTAAAATATAAACAACATATTTTATTGGTATAAACAATGTATTTTATTCAAAACAACAGATTTTAGCAACATAAAAATCAAGTTACCACCGTCTTTGAAAAAAACAGAATAAACAATAACGAACCTGTTAGGAAGTACCCGTGAAATGTTTTTGAGAACTCTGAGAGGCAAAGAGAGTAGCTGGAGTTCCCACTTGGCAAAGGATTCATCTTTAATTAAGTTCTATTTAAGAACCCTAATGATTCTTAGTAACTCCAGGCAATCTCTTAAGGTGTTTGGCTATTTACTAATAGCACCAAAACCAAGAAAGCAAACACATTGGCACTGAGTCGGTTCCGACTTATAGCAACCCTATATGTTGTAGTGTAGAACTACACAGAGGGTTTTCTTGGCTGTAATCGTTATGAAAGAAGATCACCAGGCCTTTCTTCTGTAGCACTGCTGAAACCACTAACTTTTTGGTTAGTAAAGTGCAAACCATTTGTGCCACCCAGGAATACCTTTTGATAGCACACATACAAGGAAATAAGCAAGTTTCTACCCACTGATGTGTAGTTTCCCAAGAGCTCTTTTATTTACAAAAAAATTTTAAAAAGCCCACCCCCCCTGTGGAGGCCCAAATTCCACAAAATCCCAGATCTTGCCCCCAATTTCCACCACCGCTTGAGGGGTCCACTAATGACTCCTCTGGCAGCCGCTGCTGTGCAGGAGAATTTGAAAACCTATTGATAAAGAAGTGGTGAGGATGTAGTTGTAAGTATTAGATTTGAAATACTTAATTCTTAGAACAATACTAACTAGTAGAACTCAATGGCATGTAACAACAACAGCAACAGGGCTTGGAGGATTTAAAATATTAGAAGATGTTATCTTTTCTTGCTTGATGAGTTCAATGTAAAAAGTTCAATGTAGTGCCCTTATTTGAGGCTTTCTGGTTTCAAGGAGGAATGCTTGACATATGAGAAAATCTCAATCTTTCTTGGTAAAAATTACTGTACCATTGAGAACAAACTTTTTTTCCCTTGACAAATGACTAATAGATTGTATACTGATGATAGCAGATGATGGAAAACAATTGAGTCCTTTCAAGCAAAGATTCATTTTTTATCTTGTAAGTTCCTCTCAATTCACTTGTAAAAAAATCCCAGATCCCAATGCACACTAGTCATTGCTAGCTAAGTGTATGCTAGGTCTTCTTTCCCAGATTCAAGATTTTGTTGTTCTTCCAACATTCTGATTTTATAACAGTATTTCACGGAACAATGCAGTCATTATTTGAACTTGTGATAAAATGTGTGGATATAATCAAGATATAAGGCTTCCTGGGGTCTAACTGACAACTTCCTAGGATTCTTGTTGAGAACATCTCCAAACTTCCACTTCTACCCCTTCTGTATTTGTTTGCATCACTTCCTTCCTGCGTCATCCTCACTCCTGTGTTAACAAACCACATCCTATCTACACTTCCTTAACATCTGTCTTAGTTACCTGGTGCTGCTATAACAGAAATACCAGAAGTGGATGGCTTTAACAAACAGAAATTTATTTTCTCACAGTTGAGGGCGTTAGAAGTCCGAATTCAGGTTGACAGCTCTAGGGGAAGACTTTCTCTTTCTTTCGGCTCTAGAGGAAGGTCCTTGTTTCTTCTGCGCTTCTGCTTCTGGGCGATCATATGCTTAGTATCTCTCTTCCCCCATCTCTTCTTCCTAGCTTGCTTGTTTAATCTCTATTATATCTCAGATGGAGCCCTGGTGGTTAAGAGCTCATCTGCTCTTAACCAAAAAGGTTAGGAGTTCGAATCCACCACTTGCTCCTTGGAAACCCTATAGGGCAGTTCTCCTCTGTCCTATAGGGTCGCTATGAGTCAGAATCAACTCAGTGGCAACGCGTTTGGTTTGGTTTCGGTATATCCCAAAAGAGATTGATTTAAGACACACACTGCACTAATCTTGTCTTATTAACATAACAAAGACAATCCATTCCCACATGGGATTATAACCACAGGTATAGAGGTTAGGATTTACAACACATATTTTTTCTGGGACACAATTCAATCCATAGCAATGTCTATTTCATTCATGCATGCACTCATCAAAACCTCTCAAGCCTCTCCTATGAGCCAGGCTCTGTGGAAGACATTTAGTATAAGAAGATAAAAAGACAACATCCGACTTTAGGAAGTCTAACAGATCATCCATGTTGCATTAAGTGACAAGTGATCATTGTTCCAGGGCACACAGTAAGTGCTCATTAAATGTGAACTATTGTGATAGAGACTTGTACTCAAGACACAGAAACAGAATTTGAAATAGTCTTAATTGAATATTGGTTCAGATGCCTCAGTGTTTTCAAGATCTGTATTTATGGGAAGTTGGATAGGTGCAAATAAAAAGTAGTTCTGTTGACTCCAGTAGGCTAGGCTTAGGCTGGGGAATGGTGCAAATGGGCGCCTTTTGGCATACGGGCCTCCAGATTGGCCTGACTGCAAATAAATCCTGCTACATGAATAAGGATAAGGTCTTAAAGAAACTCCAAACCAAACCCATTGCCATCGAGTTGATTCTGACTCATAGCGACCCTATAGGACAGAGTAGAACTGCCCCCATAGGGTTTCCAAGGAGCTGCTGGTGGATTCAAACCACCAGTTGTTCTAAATAGATGCAGGCAGATGATTTAGGAAAATCAAGTGGCAGGCCTGAAATAAGTATAATTTGCTCATTCTTTACCCAATTGGAATTGGAATTATGAAAGAACTGTAGATAAATGTTTGTATTCTCTTAATCTGTGATACAGGAAGCAATGGGGACAGATTTCTGGAATAGTTAGGAAGCAGCATTGATGCCTGTTCCTAGAAGCAGTGTAAGTGTGGGCCAAGCATAATACCTGCAGGTTCATTGATTTTTTGCAGATTCTCTGTGGTAGTATATACGTACAGCACATCACACACATATTTTTCATCCATGTAGCATTTTAGGGGTTGCTCGCAAAACTAAATAACACACTTCTCTTTCAGCGATGGTCTACAGTAAACCAGACAGCAAGATGTGACATATTTTCACAAAGGCACCCAGGTACCCCCCAGATCCCAGAGGTGAATCTCTGAATTATGGGGAGTTTCTCTTGAAAAGAACTGTGATTAAGGACAACATCCATTTTACCCTCTTGTTGCCACTGTAGTTCTTCTTTCAGTTCTGAAGCAATTTTTGAAAATGGAGGGAAGACAAAGGAGAATATTACCAGAACCTGCTTACGTTCTGGGAAAATGTGCAGTAATATCTTTAGGATGCATATACATTCAGTAGTTGATGGCATGATAACCTACCTCTCTCTCTGTACCAACAGTTTGTGGCTCACCCCAACTGCCAGCAGCAGCTATTGACGATCTGGTATGAGAACCTGTCGGGCCTGCGGGAACAGACCATAGCTATCAAGTGTCTGGTTGTGCTGGTTGTAGCCTTGGGCCTTCCGTTCCTTGCCATCGGCTACTGGGTCGCACCTTGCAGCAGGGTACGAGGCCTTTCTACACCTATTTCCTCTATGGCTGGTTTACCATGTTCCTTTGAGATGAAAAAAGAAAAAGCTTCTCGCTTAAGGATCTTATCAGTCTTACCCTGAATGTTAATTGACTTGAGAACATGGATTCTGCCTTTTAATTACTGGATTAATTCAAATAAGGGATGAAAAAAGGATTTGGTATTAGCAGGCTATCACATTTGCAGGCATATAATACTTGAGCTTTTAAGATAAAGTCCCCAAGGTAGAGAGAGAGGAAAAAAAGCTGATTGAGTGAAGTAGTGTGGGTGCTTGTTCTCTTGATGGCTTAATAAATAGAGCAACTACTGGCCTGGCCTGGCCTGTGGAAAGAAAAGGGAATAGTCCTACTGAAATAGTACCAAGAAACAGCTAATCTGGGAACTGGAATGGCAACTCATGTAAACCATCAGAAGAAATCTATGGCTGGGTGTATTAAGTAAAGTTGAGAACACCGGTATTAATTCAAAGTCTTCAGTAAAATAAATGCATGTCAAGTTTCCCTACCCCCATTCCTTCAGAAAGTTTCAAAAAATTTAGACTTTGGGTTTTTCAAATTATTTATTTTTGCCTGAATCATTTTGTTCACCACCTTTATTCCCCTCTCGATTTACCATATAGAGTCAATTTAATAGTGCTTAATAGAGCCCCCAAACAAGATGTGGAAAGGAATCCGACTGAGTCATGCTAACAGAATCTGTATTAGGTTAATAAAGGGCACCGCCAGGGAGAAGGAACTGTTCGGAGATCCTTTAATCCTGTTTTATATTCCAAAATCGGGTTTTGTTTAAATCAGAGGCAGTTTCAGGCAAAATGAGTCAAGGCCACTTACATATGACCCTGGATATCCCTCATCTCTGGCTCAGCAGTGTCCCCAGGCAGAGTCCTGCTCCACAGGCACCATATATGTGTGAGAATATTCATCCCTCTCACTCCATTGTTGAGTTGTCCAATGCAATTTAAGGCACAGGGTTTGTTACTTTGATCAGGTCTGATGATTCAATTAAGGTCTTTTGTTATATATTACGGAAGACTACTGTAAGACTCTTCAAATACATAAACACTAAAGACTAAAAACTATAAATAATGTGAGACAATATGCAATAAAGCAAAAATCATAATCTCCTCACCAAATAATTTCCCTTTTCCTGAGGGAAATGAATGAATTGAGAAGTCCAGATTTACAAGTGTTTGTCTTTTAAGACAGGGTAATCACTTAAAATATTACCTCAGGTTCAAAGTAGGCATCTTTGAGTCCACTCCTTTTTTTCTCTTCGCTTGTAAAAGTGAAGCCAACAGTGTGATGAACTCTTTGCTGAGCAGAGAAGGGAAACGTGAGAACTGAGCCATTCCTGGGCCCAAGTTTATAGCTGCCTTACTAAGTATACCATCTATCTTAGGGTGAAAAGGCAACATAACAAAAACTCTCCACATGTATCCCAAATTTAAGATAGGCATGCTGATTTCTTTTCATGTTATTTAAAGTTTTAAAAGATTAACTTTTAGGAGAAACTGACTTGGCAAACTCCCAAAAAATCTCTGTGCACTATGGATTAGCGACCTGAAATGTGCCCTTTTGGCAGCTGTGCCACAGGTTGGTGGCATGTAAATTTGTTGTTGTTTAATTTCTTGAGCCTGATATGGAAATTACGACATTTGTCTGTGTGCTTTCTATACTCAGTCCCAGAAATACTTGACATTTGTTGGTGATTTGTTGACGTCAAATTAAGGTTATGAACATAAAAACGTTTGTTTGCAGCAATCTTTTCAAAGTGAGCCTCAGTCCTTTTTAAGGTCACAGATTGAGTTGAAAAGCAGAGTCTGAGTACGTAATATAGAGAAATTCTTTGATAAACCTACCAAATGTATCTAATTCTTGGATTTCAGAAGCCCTTGGAACAGGAGGAATTGTTTTTCATTTCTGCTAGAACATGGAACTTTTCAGGACATTATATCCATGGGGTTTTTAGGGAGTCACCTTAAAATAATTACAAACTGAACTTTAGATGTGCTTTTGTACTCCTTGTGTTTCTCCAGACTCAGAAATGATTTTTAATTAGGTAAACCTACTTAGAGATTTTAATTATCATGTAACTCTTTCCCCTTATTGGGGCAGTAGCAGTTAAAATATGTATCTTGATCCTAATATTTTCTGCTTTTTCTATATCCTATAAGTTACAACTTGATTTTGCAATATTTAGAAATGAGAACTAGAATTTAATTCTATAATAGTATTTTTTATTAAATCTTCAAAGGTTTCTTAATGTACTATATGAGTCTACAAACTCAGCGTAACGTAATTACATGAGGTATTGAATTTTGATTACAAAGCAGTAAAGAATTGCATGTTAAGATTTGAGGTTCCTTTCCTAGACCCTAAAAACCTTGACGTCTCATAGTCTTCCATATGAAATAACAATAGCCGGTATGTTCCCTGTGATTTCCAGAAATGCATCTGTGTATCCTAAATTGGATATTTACAAGCAATAAATTTTGAAGGCTCCTTAAATTATTTTTGGAGAAAACATCCCCCTAAAAGGATATTTTTCACAAGGTATAGCTCTTTGGAAGCAGAAGCAGAATTTTGGAAATGTTCTCGTTTCATCTGTTTTATTTTTATTTTTTACCCTATATAATAATTATCCTAAGTAGAAGCCAGAGTTTCCAAAGCAGACTCTTCCTCTTTTTGTTCTATTACAGCTGGGGAAAATTCTGCGAAGCCCTTTTATGAAGTTTGTGGCACATGCTGCTTCCTTCATCATCTTCCTGGGCCTGCTTGTGTTCAATGCCTCAGACAGGTTCGAAGGCATCACCACGCTGCCAAATATCACTGTCATTGACTATCCCAAACAGATCTTCAGGGTGAAAACCACCCAGTTCACATGGACTGAAATGTTAATTATGGTTTGGGTTCTTGGTAAGCCATTTCTTTTAAGTTCCCTAATTGGTGGTACAGTGGTTAAAGCACTTGGCTGCTAACAAAAAAGTCAGCAGTTCGAACCCACCAGCTGCTCCACAGGAGAAAGATGTTGGTGGTCTGCTTCCATAAAGATTACAGCCTTGGAAACCCTTTGGGGCAGTGCTACTCTGTCCTATAGGTTTGCTATGAGTTGGAATCAACCTGACGGCAGTGGGTTTGGATTTTTTTTTTTTTTTATTTCTACCAAAAATAATGCCTATATAATGACTGGCATTTTCTATTAAAAATGTTACTGTATTTTATATGGTGACAGAATCTCCATTGTAAAATAAACTTAATAGTAATATAATTTAATAATTTGGTGATTAGATAATGCTAAAAGATGTCCCTTAACACTGAATAAAATTTTTATGGCTAACATAAGCCTAATCACAAACATACCATGTTTCAGAAATCTAATTTACTGACCAAAATGGAGTCTTTTAATGTGACTTACTGGAATGATCTTGTGGAATACTTGTGGAATAACCCGTTGACTAGTAACTGCTTGTGAAAGAACTTTTATATTGCTTTAGTTTCAGAAATTTTGGAGAGTTTCCTTTTTCAGAACGTTTGTTACTTTACCTCACAATAGCCCATTTTGAATAGCTTGCGTGAAAGTCAAAATTTTAAGCAACGTGAGAAAAAAAATTTTTTTGTTACATTCTTGTAAGTGGAGACTGTAGTCGGTTTATCTATTGATCCCAATCCAAAGTCACAACATTCTGTTTCAACCAGCCTCTTCCTTGGTGTCTTCATTCCTGAATTAATAGGTTGGTTCTTCCCCTCACTCACTCCTGTGGCCTCAACCTGGGTCAAATAATTATTTTATGAATTTTATTTTGAACCATTACATTTCTTTTCTAAATTTTGACAGTATTTTCCCTTTACATACTTGAGACTAGTTGTTTCAGTTGGAATGTTCTGTTCTTTTCTCCCAGAAGTCATTTTCTGCTTTCAGTTTCTCCGTAATATCTTAGGACCTCCTTCTAAGGGTTACCTCTTTTTCAGATGATAGTCCTCACCTCACCAGCACAAAGCTGAGATGAAGAGAGAGGGTAGGGGAATGAAGGAAGTGCCCCTGGACGATTGGGAAACTGTTCTCCATGTTAAAAGTCTGCAATACATTTCTCATTTAGGGGCTCATTTCTCTACTAATCACTGTGGTTTGATAATTAACTATTATGATTTTATAAGTACATATTTTCTCCTCTCCTCTGAAAGTCTTATGGGGCAAAATCGTTTGACTTGAAGAAGCTTCCCTGATTACCCCTTCTCTTTCCTTCCCTCTACCGCTCTGTATCAGTAGAGAAATTTCTAATGTCCCTTGTAGCACTGTGCTTCTCCAAATTCGAACTTGGTGGAGTGAGTCATTACTTTAATGGAAGCTTCTTCCATTTAACTCTGCCCACTGCCTCGGTGAGCTGTATAGTCAGTCGATACCTTTGTGGTGCCTAGTGCGCTGCTAAAGAGTTAGAGCATTTTATGGATTGCACTGAGGATGGGCGAAGTAATAGCTTCTCAGTCTAAGCTGTTAAATCCGATCTGTACCTTCTGTGGTGGTTTTGACAGGAATGATGTGGTCGGAATGTAAGGAGCTCTGGCTGGAAGGACCTAGGGAATACATTTTGCAGTTGTGGAATGTGCTTGACTTTGGGATGCTCTCCGTCTTCATTGCTGCTTTCACGGCCAGATTCCTAGCTTTCCTTCAAGCAACTAAAGCACAGCAGTATGTGGACAGTTATATCCAAGAGAGCGACCTCAGTGAAGTTACACTTCCACCAGAGATACAGTATTTCACTTATGGTAAGTTATTAGGTGAAGGGTCCTCTTAAATTGCTGGAATGGCATTGGAACCACCTGTTGGAAGAAAATGCCAATAAAGAGTATGTTTCATATGAGAGGTGTGTTGAATGTTTATGTTCAACGGAGAGAGCGTGAGCTTTGGAACTATATGAAACTGGATTCAAATCAGAGCTGTGACTCTTCCTTGCTGTTTGACCTTGTTCAGGTTAATTTACTTCTCTGTGCTTCAGTTTTCCTATCTAGAGAAAGAAGATGTTGCAGGGTGGGGGAAAAGTACCCTTCAGTCTAACCACATAATACTGTTAAGATGAGAAACTGTCTTAATTAGGGAAAAAATAGCTTGATAAACGCTCGATGTAGAAGGTGAGTCCCTGAGAGTGTGAGTTTGAGGAGATGAGATAATAGGAGACGCCAAACTGCTCTACAGGTGATAAAACAAAAATTCAGCAGAGGCAGGAATTAGAAGCCCAAGTGACCATGAGAATAGAAGCTCTGAAGAATTGGCAGAAATACTGGGGAGGACATTGTGCTTTTCACATGGCATGGAATGGAGTTCAAGCAGAACTTCCCTATACCAGGAAGAGTGGGGAGACCCCAGCTGGCATCGAGTGGGCAAGGATACCGATGCCTTCCTTGCCTGGAACAAACTGAAGTTAAGTAATATTAGCCTCCCTTCTCTTGAAGCCAAATTGGGGAGCTGCAGCTAACAAACTTTCACATGGTCAGAAAATCATAAGTCTAGAAAAGAGTTTAGAAACTATTGTCTAACCCTCGTTTTATGGGTGAGGAAACTCAGGTGCAGAGTTTAAATGTGGTCTCATTGTGAAGAATAACTCTTTATAAGTGTGATTAAGGCTTATATTTTGATGCATACCAGCAACATGTTAACATTATTGAAGAAGGCTGGGCTCCTACTGGAAAATATACGATGAATATTTCACACATCATAAAATTTAAACACATTATCTCTTACTGTCAGCAACCAGAGAGTTTAATATACCAAGGAGACCAGTTCAAATGAGCACATGATCACCATTTATAATAAAAGAATTCTCTTAGATTGTATTTTTGTGTACTATATATCTTGACTATTTCAATAACCTATTTATTTAAATTTACTCATATGTAAATTTGTAAATCCAGGCTCCACTTCTTCCTGTGTGTACGATTTTGGGCAAGTTTTTAACTTTTCTAAGTCTAATAGCTCAGAATTTATTGGGTCATTGAAAGCATAGTGTCTGACACATATTAAACACTCAATAAATGTTAATTTGTTGTTGCAAATATACAATGCATTCAATTTTGTGGGGAATGACCCAGTTCACACAAAATTAACTGCATGGTTTTTCATTGACCTACCAGGGAAGTGGATACCCAATAGTCTGTTGCAGACTTAACAAGTGACCTTCCAAGGTTGTTAGTGGTTCTAATTCAGAATCTATTTCCAAACTTTTTACAGCTCAGTAGCATTTTATGTTTTCTAGGAACAAGTTATATTGCTTGGATATCGCGTTGTACCTCTGACACTTTTTGGTCCATTTTTCAATGAGTATAGTGACCCCACTAAAGGCAAGTATTGGCCTTACCACATTTCTGACTGTCTTGTTAATATCCAAACCATGACTTTATTTCCTTGTAAAATACACAGACATAATCTCCTCAAGTGACTCTAGTCAGTGATGAGTCCTGCTCACAGCAGAGCCTTCTCTCCCACCTGCTTGCTTTCCCTGCTGGCTCTGTTTTTCTCAAAAGTTTGTACCTTCTTCCACTTCTTTCCCTGAAGCTGGAAAACAGTTTTAAGTCTTTTGGTCTTACTGAAGTTATGCTGACTTATACCAAACTGGAGAAGGAGCTCAGAACACTTGGACCAGGCACCCAGCTTCCTCTATCACCCAAGTGTCCAAGTCTCCCAATACACTGGACATTCCCCTGTATTTGTTGGTTCTGAATGTGCAGTGATATTTCTATTAACAAAACTTCATTAGAGAAGTGAACTCTTCATGTCATTGTTGTGCACTGTCGAGTCCATTCTGACTCACAGTGACCCTACAGGACGGAGTAGGGCTGCCCCATAGGATTTCCAAGGCTGTAATCTTTACAGAGGTGCCCTGGTGGCTCAGTGGTTAAGAGCTCGGCTGCTAACCAAAAGGTCGGCAGTTGGAATCCACCAGCCACTCCTTGGAAACCCTATGGGAAACCTACTCTGTCCTATAGGTTGCTATGAATCAGAATTGACTTGACGACAACGGGTTTTAATCTTCACAGAAGCAGACTGCCACATCTTTCTCCTGTGGAGTGGGCTGGTGGGTTTGAACCGCTGACCTTTCAGTTAGCAGCTGAGCACTTAACCACTGTGTTACCATGGCTTCTTGAACTTTGCAAAGAGGTGTCTTTATAGAAGTCATCTGTTGGAAAAAATAAGTCTTCAAAAATCATGTAGGGTTGCCTGCTTTGTAACTGCATATCCAAACAAACAAATGAACTAAAATTCTGAATATCTTTTATTGCTTCACTCATTTAAGGTAACCAGAGCTGACCATAGATAAAATTGTAAAGTCTGAAATTAGCACCTTTTCTTTTTTTGCTTGTTCTCTTTTTCTGCATTATTAGCATTAGAAGTACATTTTCAGACAGATAAATGCATTGTATTTCAAGCAGGGGGAGGTGGTTATTGTGGTGGTTAAAAATCACACCAGTCCCACCCAGATAACAGTATTTTGATTTGGGGATGAGAAAGATTTCAAACAATTGGTATTGTTCATCTTTGCCCTCAGGAAGAGTACCCTTCCCCCAGAGAAGTTCCTGTTAAAGTTTCTAGAAGTCCTACTGCTTACAGTTGGCCTAGAGGAGTTGTTTCTCATATTTCCAGGAAGCGAATCCTCCTTTCCCAAGCCTTCCTGAGCATAGGACAATTCTCTCATGCCTTTCCTATTTCTTAACCCAGACCTGGCTGTCATGGGTTGAATTATGTGCCCCACAAATATGTGTCAACTTGGCTAGGCCATGATCCCCAGGATTGTGTGGTTGTCCTCCATTTTGTAGTCTGATGTATTTATCCTGTGTGTTATAAATCCTAATCTCTATGATGTTAATGAGGCAGGACCCAATTTACAGGATTAGATTGTATCTTGAGTCAATCTCTTTTGAGATATAAAGGAGAGAAACGAGCAGAGAGGAGAAGGACCTCATACTACCAAGAAAGAAGAGCTATGAGCAGAGCGTGTCCTTTGGACCCGAGGTCCCTGTGCTGGGAAGCTCCTAGACCAGGGGAAGATTGATGACAAGGACCTTCCCCCAGACCAGACAGAGAAAGAAAGCCTTCCCCTGGAGTTGGCACCCTGAATTTGGTCTTCTAGCCTCAATTGTGAGAGAATGAATTTCTGTTTGTTAAAGACATCCACTTGTGGTATTTCTGTTATAGCAGCACTAGATGACTAAGACACCGGCTTTCAATTTCAAACTCCCAGATACATAGCCTTTGTTTCCTAATATATTTCACCTTATCTCAGTCAATGTTTAATGAGTTTTCCTAGGTAATCTTCCTCTATGTAGGATCCTATAATGCATCGATACATCACTTATATTATTCCCATTACTGACCACTGATATGTGTGTGTTATTAGAACTTCTATTTCTTAGTGAAGTTAATACTATACAGCATTTTAATTCATGTGCCTATTCATCAATTTGTGTATGGTAAGGATTTTAACTAAATATATGAAATAAATTATTTCACATTTTCATTGCAAATTGATTGATGATCCTATATTCAAGAGAAATTGTGCTGTTTTACCATAGGTAGTACACACTAATAGTGTAATAAAATATAAACAGATAAAGTTAATTTCCCACATATACCCAATTCACTACTACTTAATCTGTCACATCTGTGATAACTTTTAAGTAGCATGAACAGCTTGATGGAAGAGTAAGTCAATAGCAATTTTAGTAATCATCTTAGCAATAGATTCTTCAACTTCTTCATTTTACAGATCAATAATTTTAGAGTAATTAAATTAGCCCATATTTTTTTTGGATGCCCTGACTTGTATTACACGACTTTTCTTTCTTTGCTGAGTTGTTTATTAATTTTCTGAAAGTAAGCATAATGATATCTGTTTTATGACATATGATCTTTACTTGTTGTTGTTGCATGCCCTTGTGTTGATTCCAATTCATAGTGACCCCATATGACAGAGTAGAACTGTCCCATAGGGTTTTCTGGGCTGTAATGTTTACAGGACCAGATTGCCAAGTCTTTTCTCCTGTGGAGGGGCCAGTGAGTTTGAACCACCGACCTTTTGGTTAGCAGGCAAGCACTTAATCACTGGGCCAGCAGGGCTCCTTGACCTTGAGATTGGTGGGTGAGAAATGTTATGGACGCTAATATAAGACTACTAGATTCCTGAACCATTGTAAAATAGAAACCGTAAAAGATAGAACATAAGGAATCACATGTGCATATGTTAGAGTATGTGTGGGTTTAGTGGTTGAGAAGGTTCCTCTGCCCATGTTCCAAAGAGTTTTTAAGGCAGCTTTGTGGAAGAGGAAAAAACAAAACAAAACCAGTTGCTGTCAAGTTGATTCTGACTCATGGCAACCCCACGTGTGTCAGAGCAGAGCTGGGCTCCCTAGGGTTCTCATAGGTTTAGTGGCTGAGCGCTTAACTGTTTGTGCCACCCAGGGTCTGGGGAGGAGGAAAGCACCGTCTTTTCCGTGATGTGGCTGGTGTGATTTGCTTTGGAAGGTGTAAGGTAGCGTGCTGTAAAGCAGTGTCTGTGGCTCCCCAAGTCACAATGACAGCTTCATACATCAGTCCCGCTGTCAAAAGAAGCACCACTGTGATCTGGTGATAGTCTCACTCCTCACAATATGACATTTTACTTGTATAAACTGTTAGATGAACTAATTTCCCCACAGAATAGGGGGAAGAGGTTTCACACCAGCTGTACCTGTAGAATGACAAGATAGCCATCAATACATCTAATAACTTAGGGAAAAATCGGTCACGTCACCTGCTCTGTCGTCCTGGACACAGTCCATGCCTAATGAAGTTTTTTAACCTCTTTCTTCATCCTTTGCATTGTATCCTCTTTCTGCTCAACGTGAAGTCAGTTTAGTATCTTTACAGTAGTGTTTCCTCCATTGAAAGTAATGTCGAAGTCACATGATTCTTGTTTAACGTGAAAAATAGTGCCTAGTTACTTAAATCGACAGTAGTTTCAACTGAGATGATCACCACTTACCTTCAAGATAGAGTCTATTTATTTAGTTTGCATACCTAGCAATGACTAGAAAGCTCCATTTTTAATCTCCTTCTCTCTTTTTTTCTAGCTAGAGATAAATGGCTCCCTTCTGACCCCCAGATCATATCTGAAGGCCTCTATGCCATAGCTGTTGTGCTCAGCTTCTCTCGGATCGCGTACATCCTCCCTGCAAATGAGAGCTTTGGCCCCTTACAGATCTCTCTTGGAAGGACTGTAAAGGACATATTCAAGTTCATGGTCCTCTTTATTATGGTCTTTCTTGCCTTTATGATTGGCATGTTTATACTTTACTCTTACTACCTTGGGGCTAAAGTAAATGCTGCATTTACCACGTAAGTAAAAGTTATTAAAAGGTATGATGAAGAGACATTCTCACAAGTCTAAATGAAGCAAAGGAAAAATTTCAGTGGTTTTAATAAATAAAGATGATTTTAAAAACAGGAAAAAAATCCATTAAAAACAATTAGTGCTTGTGTATGATTGCAATGCCTCTGAAGGCTTATCTCTTTGAGCTTGGTGAACACGTGACCGCAGAACAGATCAGAATTGGGAAAAATGCTAGACAATACTGGCTGTTTTAAGAGAAGCAGGTAACAGATTTCTAATACTGGATGCCTCTTGCATTATGTATAACATTAAATTTAGTTTCATCATTTTGTAGCCAGTCCTACTATTAAAAATAAAAGTATCAGCTTTTATTTTAATGAATTCATTAATCAGTGCAGGGAGTTGGGTAAGAGGAAATAATCTCTAAATGTTTTACAGCCCACTATAAAGGTGATAGGGGTCCCTGGATGCTGCATACGGTTAATGTGCTCTCTGCTAACCACAAGGTTGACAGTTCAAGTCCACCAGATGTGCCTTGGAAGAAAGGGCTGGCAGTCTACTTCCGAAAGATCAGCCATTAAAAACCTTATGGAGCACAGTTCTACTTTGACACCCATGGGGTTGCCATGAGTTGGAGTCAACCCAACAGCAACTGGGCACTAGTCATAAAGGTGATACTGCTTCCTTCCTTTGGTCATGCTGGTTTCCGCTCTCAGAGTTTCGCACTCACCTTCTCCCTGAAGTCTTCCTCAGTTAAGCTTCCTCAGTGGTTGTCCCTTTTAGTTCCCTCAGCATGTGGACATCCAGATTATGCGATCTTTTCTCACTCACTGGTATTTGTTGTCCTGGAGGCGGAGTTCTTCCTACATATTGTAGCCCTTTGAGGTGGGGGGAGCACAGGCCTTCTCTGCATGCCTTTGTACCCTCTAATGCCAAGCTGGAAGCAAAACAGACATTCAGTAAGTTCCCTGTAGACTAGTATATCAAGCCTTCCCAGACATCTAAATTGTTTATAGTTAATGTAGAGCAGCTCATATAGATGGAAGAGAATTAAAACTCTGTTGTAACAAAGGAAAATGCTATTTGAACCCTGTGGGGGAAGGACATAAACATCCCCTACACAGTGCTGCTCCTGCCTCCTTCCTCCTTTTAACTCTTACGATAACTCATTATTTTATACATTCTATTTTCTTCACTGTTTTCTTTGGGGAGGTGGTAACATTATGTATAGAGAGAACATAGGCTTGAAAATCAAGCCAATTTATTGAGTGCAATCTCTGCTATTTTCTAACTATATGGCCTTTGGTATCTTAGTATCAGTTTCCTTATTTGCAAAATGAGCACCAAAAACCAAAAAAAAAAACCAAACCCATGGTCGTGGAGTCAATTCCACCTCATAACGACCTTACAGACTAAGGTTTAAATGGAGGGCAGTGGTAATTCCATGCAGGAGACCAGGTTTAATTCCCAGCCACTGCACCTCAGCACAGCTACCATTGGTCTGTCAGTGAAGGCTTACATGTTGCTATGGGTTTTAGCAGAGCTTCCAGACTAAGACAGACTAGGAAGAAAGGCCTAGTGATCTACTTCTGAAAATCACCAATGAAAACCCTGTGGATCACAATGGTCCAATCCTGTCGTGCATGGGGTTGCCATGAATTGAGACCCACTCAATGGCAACTAACAACAGCAAGAAGAAGGTTTAAATAAGGCATTAGATGAGAGTTAAGGTAATTTATATAAAGGTATCGTAAAGTAATTTATATAAAGCTCCTTGCCCACAGTGGGTGTTCAGGAACTGCCAGTGCCCCTTTTTTCTTTTTTACCACCCTCCTCCTCCCACACACACTCCATCTAGATTTGAAGTGAAGTTAGAGTTGGGACAGTTTGCAGAGGAGCAAGTGGAAGGAAGGGGAGAACATTTAATACTGTTAAATTCATGACAGAAACAAAAAGCTGGTAGATTTTTAGTCTTTTTTTAACAGTAGCCTCAACATGACATAGTCAAATGTTTTCCTAATAGAGAGTAGCTCTAAAAGGGATCGTTACTGTTCTGTTCACCCCTCTATCCTTAGGGTCTAGTACAATTTCTAGAACAAAGTAGCTGCTCGATCAATATTTGTTGAATTAATCGATGAATTAATAAACAAGTACTGAAACCTACTGATCTATAGGATTGATTATTGTTTAGAATCTGTTTTAACACATTTTTAAAAAAGTTCTGTTTCCCCCATAAATCTTCCTCTGGTTAAAGGACTTCCTTTGAAACCCTTCTTTGTAACAGAATTGTACATGTGGGCTTGTTTAGTTTAAGGATTATTTATTCGGCTCACATATCTGTGATTACAACTTGGTTTTATGACAAAATCAGCCACATACACATTGGCAAAGCTCATTTAAGGGATAAAAGTGGGCAATTAGTCTGGTCAGGGCCTAAGTGCTAACTTTTGTGATGGAAGGATCAGGAGGTAGATTATAGAAATTAAGGGGAAAGAACAAGAATATTTCATTGTATTTCCTCTTCAATTTTTCATTGTTAATTTTGCTGTTGCGTGCCATTGAGTCAATTCCGACTCATAGCAACTCTATAGGACGGAATAGAACTGCCCCATAGGGTTTCCAAGGAGCAGCTGGTGGATTCCAACTACTGACCTTTCAGTTAGCAGCTGAGCTCTTAACCACTTTGCCACCAGGGGTCCTTGTTAGTTTTAGGTAGGCAGTATACGCTTGTGGCAAAATTTCGAATACAGAGGTGTCTCGAGTGAAAAGCCTGCTCCTTCCCCACCTTGGGTCTCCAGTCTGAGTTCTCCTTAGTTCCCAGAGACAATGGCTTCTTTTGTATACTTTCAGAGATTTTTTTTTTTGCATAAACAAGAATGTATTTATTGTTGTTGTTGTGTGCTGTCAAGTCAATTGCGACTCATAGCAACCCTATAGGACAGAGAAGATCTGCTCCATAGGGTTTCCTAGGCTGTAATCTGTATGGGAGCAGATCAGCAGGTCTTTTCTCCCTCGGAGCCACGAGGTAGGTTGGAACCACTAACCTTTCAGTTAGCAGCCAAGCGCTTAACCACTGCGCCACCAGGCCTTCTTATATGTATTTGTGTATCCCTCTTTTTTTTTTAAATGGCAGAATATCCTACACTTACCACACCTTGTTTTTTCGCTTAGTAATCTGTCTTGGACATCATTTCGTATAAGCACACGAAGACAGATTTGTTCAATTTTTGTTCTCAATGGTTGTATTGGATTCCCTTGCACACGTGTACCCCAATGTATTTATCCAGTCCCCTACTGATGGATATTTAGGCTGTGTTTATTCTTTCCTATTGCAAATCATGCTGCAAGGAATATGTTTGTGTATTTTTTGTAGTGAGTATTTAATTTTAATCCCAACAGCCTAACAATCCTAGTCCAGAAAACCTGATTTAAATTTTCTAAACCATCTACCAAATCAAAACCCAAACTTTCCTCCTTACAGGAGGAAACAAACTGGGGTACTGCTGAGTTTAGGGAATTTTCACTTGATGACAAATTATGGAAAAGCTCGGTATTGGCACCATTTAATCATTACTTCCTGAAAACTTGAATTTTTATTAAATATTGTAACAGAATAACTCTACTTATGGAGTTTATTGTGATGTAATTTTACATCTATGCAATATTCAGACCTAACTTGTTTTTACTTTTGACTTTTTAATATTGAAAACTGTTAATTTACTTACTATGTACCTCATTCTTTCAACAGCGTAGAAGAAAGTTTCAAGACTTTGTTTTGGTCAATATTTGGGTTGTCTGAAGTGACTTCCGTTGTGCTCAAATACGATCACAAATTCATAGAGAATATTGGATATGTTCTTTATGGAATATACAATGTAACGATGGTGGTTGTTTTACTCAACATGCTAATTGCTATGATCAATAGCTCATATCAAGAAATTGAGGTAAACCTGTTTTCTAACCATGGTGTCTTTCCTTCCCATCCCATCCCAAGAGTATCCCGTATCTGCTTATATGCCTTTATGGTGAAGCTTGAGCTCATGTAAACTGAAGAGGCTTACAGTCGAGTAGAGAGAGCCTGGGCCTTTACCACCTCGATAGGTAGTATGGACTTTCCAAAGTTGTGTTCTAGGAGTGCAGCATGGGTTCCCATGAATGTTCTACCACTTCTTGAATTTTACTTGCCTTTGGAAGGAAGATAGAAAATTCTGGTTAAATTTCAGTGAGTACAAACAGAGGCTCATGGAAGCGAAAAATCAAAAATGAATATCATAAAAGTGATACTCAGAATATTATGTAGACCCATAGAGATTATATGCAGATAAATGTGTATAAATCACTTTAATTTAGGTTCAGTGCAAAACCCTGCTGGAATCAGTTACTGTTTAGTTTTTAAAATCAGTTATTCTTCTTTTCTTTTGTGACACAGGATGACAGTGACGTCGAATGGAAGTTTGCTCGTTCAAAACTTTGGTTATCTTATTTTGATGATGGAAAAACATTACCTCCACCTTTCAGTCTAGTTCCTAGTCCAAAATCGTTTGTTTATTTCATCATGCGGATCATTAACTTTTCCAGATGCAGAAGGAGAAGGTTACAGAAGGACATAGAAATGGGAATGGGTAACTCAAAGTCCAGGGTAGGTATTAAAAACTTACCAAGACTTTAAAATTAATGTTTTGTCTCTTTCTCTTCGTCTTTTGCTGTTCATTCAATAATTTTTATGTGTGAACTTAGAAGATGTTGAAAGTAACTGTCCATTCCATGGTCTTTCATAGACTAATACTTAAAATCATCATAATGTTTCAAGAAGTCACTCAGCTTATGACCTATTTTTGGTCAGAACTTCATGTAAATTACCAGATTAGAAACAAACAACAAAAAAATTCTTCAACTTGTTAAAAGTAAACAGAAAAGTTATTGCTGGAAAACACTGGTTTTATGTGTGCCATTCTTCTCAACTATTACTCTGAAGTTAAAGTCATTTTAATCTCAAATTTTCCTCTTGGTGTATGTGTTGTTCAGCACCATCATATTCTTCCTGTTTGTGGAAACTCTTTATTGGACTAAATAATCTTTTTTCATTTAACTTCATAAAATTGATACAGGCCTCAGAGCATCCTCAAATATTAACCATAAATATCCCTTTTAATAATAAGCAGAAATGGTTTGTCCTTGAGTTGTCCCAGCTGAGTCATTCTTTAAACAAAGACATTATTTTCATGATGGTATTTTTTTTTCATAAACTTAATTTTCAGACCTAGAATTGGAATATGAGACAGAAGGATGTAGGCAGAACCTCAAATAATAGGGAGGGAGGCAGATAGGAGCAAATGTGTAGGGTTAAAATATAATTTTCGCCTAGATGTGGAGATGCAATATGCTGGAAATGATCTGTAGCTGTAGTTCCCTAGAAGTCCACAAGATAGCAACATTCTGTCCATAAAGTAGACTTTCCTGAGCAGAGGTGGATATTTTTTCTTGGTTGAAACTGGGAAAAAAAGAAAACATAGTACAATTTAATTTATTGCTCTTTAAAATAGATGTGAGTTTCAAGATGGCCTGAAGTCTTATTCTCTAAGAAGGTGACCTTTTTAACTCATTTTTTGTTTGTCCTGGATGTGGGCTCTTCAGGCTACTAGGCTGCAAGGCATCCGTTGGCGGTGCCATCCCATGATTTAAATACTTCCTATGTATCTAGTGAGAAGCACTATAATGTAAGGAAAAGAGCTTGGGTGTTAGACCTAGATTTGAATTCTGGCTCTGATGACTTTTTAGCAAGTAACGCAAATAAATCACTTAACCACTGTGAGCCTTAATTGCCTTATCTGAAAGAGAAAACTCTGTACAGAGTTCTTGTGAGGGTTATATGAGATGTATAAAAAGTATCAGCGTCAACAAATTATCAGTGCCCTTCCTCATCCACAGTTTACAAAGTGCTTTGCCGTACATTTGAACCTCATGCAATGCTGTGAGGTAGGTATTATTATTATTCCCACTTCATAGGTAAGACAATTGAAGCTATTAAAGTAAACTCACTTATGAAAGGTCACACGGGCTAGTCAGTGTGGGTCTGAAACTCACGTTTTGTAACACCAGATGCTTGATCTTCCTGCTGCACCTGGCCGCCTCTGTTGCTCAGCAGCTGCAGCCCTGGCATGATTTCTGCCCGCTTCCTCACCACTAGCTGTACCTACAGCTTGTCTCTTAAAGGGGTTAGGCTCTAATAGTCATTCTGGGCAGCTTCCGCTATTGCTGAAGTTGACTTTGCTTTGAAGGAGCTTTCTTCCTGGCAATGTGTTAACTGAGACTTTATTATTTAAAAAGGAAACTTGTCAAGTGTGAGAATTCACCACTCTGCATTTCACAGAGCATACCTTGAAGTTTTCTTTCTGTAGGCAGCTGGATTGCACCAACTTCTTTCCTGATACTGTTGTAATGTGGAAGGGGGAAATACCAAGAATCAGGTGTAAGAGCGCAGCCAGAATCGCTTACCCAGATGGCTTGTGGCTAGTAAGACCCCTGAAAAGAAAGGAAAGGCAGCTTGTGCACAGGAACGTGAGGGAAGCGGAAGTGCTGGACTTAGGGAGCTCCTTCCTGCGTGTATTGCAGCATGGACAGGAGAGAGTAGCTTTTCTCAGAGTCCTGGAAATGGAAGGAAGGTTGGGCACTCACCTCTCAGGACTCATGCTCACTGGCTTCTCAGTTTCCCCTTATCTGCTTAAAAACTGCCATTTTGATTTAATTTTTAAAATTGTGCGTGGAGCTGTTTAAGTTCCTTTAATCATATTCCTATTCATAGACATTTTGTAGTAAAAATTGGGAAAAATTATATTTGTGTGTGAGGGGAGGTGGGGGTTTGAGAAGAGGAAGGAACCTCAAGAAATCTTTTCTGCTAACCTAGACAGCTAACCTTAGTCAGCAGTCAGATACTGACCTCCTGTGGGAAATAGGAGAATTAACTTTGTTAGCCAAGGTTTCTTCCTGGCACAGTTGTAAGAGAGCTAAATCAGGAAGATCGTTTGCTGTCAGTACCACTTCCTTCTTGCCTAGCATCCCAACTTGAATTAAAGGTGGGAAGTCAGGTGGTGGGGTGATTACAGATTTTTGGATAGAGGGCCGTGCCTTTGAATCCCACATTATAGGCCGCAATTTGCCCACCAGTGAGAGGCAGGCCCTGCTCATATACCTGAAGAGTAGACAGTAACCATGTGCTCCTCTTGCCTACTGTTCCTACCCACTCAAAAGTTAAACTTTAAAAAAGAAGAAGAAAACCAAACTCTTTAGCCCAATTCTCCCCTAAAGTCGTGAACCTGGCTCCCTTTAAGGCCATGATTCTTGGGAAGATGTAATATTTTGGCTAGCATTTTAAGGCTAAAAAAAATCAAATGATAACATCCAAACCTGCAGTGTGTGTCTGTTAAGGCTAGGAGAGGAACTTAAGTTCAGGGTTAGATAGAACCACTTCCGTGGAATATTTTCTTCCAGATGCTGTGAATTCATTTTGATAAAATATACAAGGTCTCCAGGAAAAATTATGTTTAGTAGGAGCCAACTTTTTTTAAAATATAGCTTCAATTAAAAGTTCCATTATAGGACATCTTACCAACATTTTGATAAATGTGAGCATGTTGCTCACTTTAATTTTTACCTTTCAAAATACATTAAATCATTTCTAACACTCAACTCCCATAAAATGTTCCTCAGAAATGTTGACTCCAGAAATGTTATCAAGGAAAATAAAGTAGATTATATTTTTGATTTCCAAACAAATGTATTCTAATTTACTAGGTTAATTGTATTTTTTCCTAGTTAAACCTCTTCACTCAGTCTAACTCAAGAGTTTTTGAATCACACAGTTTTAACAACATTCTCAATCAGCCAACACGTTATCAGGTAAGAATTCATTCGACATTCTCTTTGTCTGTAATTCCATATATGTCTATGTTTGTGTTGTGTGTGTGTGTTTGTAAATAGTGAATAGAATGATGTTCTTCATATGTATGATTAGAACAGTCCAGAAGAGAGAAAATATTATTTTAATTGGCAGGGACTTCAGAAATCAGAGTCCAAGTCCTTCATGTTTTTAGTTGAGGAAGAAAAGTAGCTTTTGCAATATTGAAAGCAAAGCGTTACCACAATTTCCAGTGAACGCGTATGTATACCTTGAGCTGGAGCAAGCAGTAGGACATATGGTCTGTTAGGACAAATCATGCTCTCAGAGAGGAGGATGTGAAAACCTGATACATTTCTCCAGGTTCTTCTTTCAGGCGATCCATTTTCCAAATGGATTGTTGGGCTCTACTGTTTCATTAGTACTACTTTAGAATAGCTTTTGCATTTTGATATTGCATGTGATATTTGGACACTGATCTCCCAACTCAGAAGAGTTGATAGTCTTTTATTTTCTATCTGGTTGATCATTGTGATTATCAAATGTTTAGATTTCTGATGTATACAAGGTCACAAGAAGGAGAATTGAGGAATTTATCATTCATAGTGTGTTAAGTGATGTCAATGAATGGGTATAGTCCTCTTCGTCATATTTTTCAGAAGCAGAAAATTCTGCCAGATTGCTTGGCACACTGAGTACCAAAACCTTACTTTTTAATGGTTGTATTATATTCTATGATATGGTTATATTTAATGTATTTAATCAGTCTTCCATTGATGAAAATAGAAGACATTGACAATATTTAGCTATTACAAGCAATACTGCACTAATTAACCTTGTATACATGACATTTCAGGCAGGTCCAGATCTGTAGAATTGTCTGATTAAAGAAGATGTGCGCTTTCAATTTTTTAGCTATTATCAGATTGACTTCAGTGGAGCTTGTACCAATTTACACTCTTAAAATAAATGTGTGAGAGTACTCATTTCCTCCTTGATTTACCAACAATGCCACCGGAGGTTTTTTATCTTAACCAAATAGGTGAAAATGGTATCCCAGTGAGGTTTTACTTTGCATTTCATTATCATAAATGAACTTGACCATCTTTTCATGTTTAATGTTTTCAATGATTAGGATCCAATTTACAATTTTTCTTGACAGATTTTTTTGTTTTTGATTAAGAAGAACTCTTTATATTTTATCAGAAAATCAACCCTTTTTCTATGGTGAGAGTTAAGACTTTTCTTTGCAGTTTGTTATAGTCTTTCTTTCTTTTTTTTTTTTGCTATTTATATTTATATTTTGTTATCCAGAACTTTTTAATTTTTGTGTAGTCAAATTAGCAAATCTTTTATGGCTTCATATTTTGTGTTATACTTAAAAAGATCTTCCTCCATGTGAAATACTAAAGAAATTTTTTACTCCTGTTTTCTTTAGTGGTTTCATGGTTTTACTTTTTATATGAAAATCTGTGACCTATGACCAAACCAACCCACTGCCATCACGTCGATTCTGACTCATAGTGACCCTATGGGACAGAATAGAATTGCCCCATAGGGTTTCCAAGGAGCAGCTGGTGGATTCGAACTGCCGACTTTTTGGTTAACAGCTGAATGCTTAACCACTGCACCACCAGGGTTTCGTATGACCCATACTGAATATTTTTTGTTTTAAGGTGTGGAGTGGAGATCCGAATTTATGTGGGGTAGAGATCCAAATTTATTTTTTGCAGATAATTATACAGCTGGTGTGTTGAATAATCTGTTTTCCGTTGATATGTAATACCACCTTTATCATTGATTTACTAAATTCCTGTATCTGTTTAGATGTCTACATTTTTCTCCAGCTCTGACTGGGACCCTCTGTTGTGATCGGTCAGAGCAGTCAGTGGTGGTAGCTGGGCACCATCTAGTTGTACTGGACTCAGTCTGGTGGAGGCTGTGGTAGTGGTGGTCCATTAGTCCTTTGGACTAATCTTTCTCTTGTGGCAGCTCTGCTTTAACAGTCTCCTTTGGTTTGGGAACACCTTTGGCCCAGGTCTCTGGTTCAATCTCTGAAGACCACCATAGATTGTTTGGTTTTATTGGAAGCACATGGAAATTTTTTCAAAAGGGGGCAACATGACGTAGAGATTATGAGCTTCATGGCACATTCAGGACAACCCTTATGATGCACGGTCTGAGGTCATAAGGATACAAAGATACAGTCCATGCTTTCAAGAATCTTTCAGTTGGAGTAGAAGGGCATTGTTGAGGTGGGGAAGAGGGGAGAGAACGAAAAAAGTAGGCAAACATTCACGAAACCCTGTGATATATGACTGTGCTATGTGGAATAGTTGAAATATAAATAAAATGGTATGGGAACCCAGGGGAACCTTTGAAGGGCTTTGAAGGAGGGGAATATTTGAAAGCCAATCAAATAGAAGAAGAAGCAAATTCATTCTCCATTGTTCCAAAGAGCAGAACTTGGACCAGTAGTTAGAAGGTACAGTGAAGCAGATTTTGGCTAAATACAAAGGAATTGTTTTCTAACAGTTACAGTTGCCCAAAAATAGATTGAACCAGCTGTCTGGAAAGAGTAGCAAGTTATGAATCACAGATGTTTATACAGAGGCTGTGCAATGGTAATACGTCAGGAAGTCTTACAATGATTGGTCTGAGAATATGGAAAATGTCATGATTTCCAAGGTCCTTCCCTTTGTAAAATTCTACTCCACTAAGTTCTTCCTGTTTGTTCAGTAAGTCCCATTACTTTATGTTTACACTTTATAGATTGCTAAAATTCATATTATAGAACCTACGGATGACAGTCATATCTGGCTTCTCTGTGGGATTAAATGAGAAAATGAATGTAAAAGGGTCTAATAAAAATGGAATTTGAATTAGTAAAAAATAAGCAAGTGAAAAGAAAATCTTTGACTCCCTTTGGGAATGAAGGACATAGCCAGACACCCAACTGCTCATATCTTATTCTTTCTCCAAATCCTGAAACAGACTTGATGGAGGGTTGAGAAATGAACTTGGATTTGTTTGCAAGAGGTAATATTTAAGGTATTTACCACCTCTGGTGCTCATATGGCTACCACTCAATTCCAATTTTGGAAATGCTCTAGGCTTTCCACACCCTGGACACAGAAAATCCATAGTCTTCGAAGTCACAATGTCTTCCTTAAAGAGTGACCTTTAGGCTCGTGCCAAGAAATCTGGATAATTCCTGGAGGTTTTGGAATGTGGACGGTAATCTATAGACTTCCACTGTTTTAGCAATTTGACCATACAGAAAGATGAAGCCGTTATTGATCAATTTAATTTTTTGGTACTTACTGGCTTTGATTAAAAAATCAGTTGGAAGTTTAGTTAAAGGTAATTATTTTAAAAAGCACTTTTACTTGCTGTATATGAATTTCATGCTCTTTGCCTTCAGTGTCATTATTATTAAAATCAACTAATCAAGATTGGCTTTACCCATAAACCCATTGCCATCAAGTTGATTCCGATTCATAGAGATCCTATAGGACAGAGTAAAACTGCCCCATAGGGTTTCCAAGGAGCAGCTGGTGGGTTCAAACTGCTGACCTTTTGGTTCACAGCTGCGCTCTTAACCACTGTGCCACCAGGGCTCTGAGATTTGCTTTACAGAAGTATAAACGATTATGAAATAATACTGTTATTAATTGAGCACCTAGTTATGGGATTTATGTGTATTATTTCCTCTAGAAGATAGATTCTAATATTTCCAATATACAAAGTAAGACACTAAGGTTACACAGTTGGCAAATGATGGGACACAATCTAAACCCAGGCAATTTGTCCTCACAGCCAATGTTCTTAACTGCTGCACAGTACTGCCTTGGGTTCACAAGCCAGGCTGCCTACTAGAACAGAAATGGCCCGTCTTTGTCCCCTTCTCTGAGCTGCAGATCATTTTGGAATTCCCATGAATTACCCTTCCAGAGTGAAACTAACGAATGCACGGCTACCCGATCCTGTCATGTGTGGGGAAAGTGGCTTCTGGGCAACATCAGATATCTTCTTCCCTTGTAGAAAGGCTCAACCTTGGGGCAGTATTGAATACGTACACTTAAATTGTAAATGTTAAAGTGAAAAATGTTCTGGCTTACACGATAAGCTTAAAACACCAAATTTGGAAAGGAAACACTGAAGCCTGCAACTATAATTTTTCCTGAAGGTTAAAGATGAAATAGAGATGAATATGCCTTTCCTTTCTCTCTACAATGAGGGGAATGTAATCTAAGTGGGCTCTGCTGAGGATGTTTCTAGGGAACATGGACTCTATATGAATTTCAAAAGTATTTTCTTTTCCTATTATCTTCCCTTCTGGCAGTAAATATAAGCTGTATTTTTCATATACTTTTTCTAAGCATAGTTTCACATAATGTTAAATAAATAGAGGGTGTGGGTAAAACCAAAACCAAATAAGAGGGAGTGTGGGTAAAACCAAAACCAAAACAAGACCTGTTGCCAGCAACCCCATGTGCGTGGTAGTAGTATCTCAATCTTCAAACTTTATAAATAATACTAATAATAGCTAACCTTTTCATAAGCAGGAACTGTGGTTTTACACGCATGCGCTTACTTAATCTGCGCAACAATTCCTGAGTTCAGTTTTATTATCCCCATTTTATAGATGAGGAAATGGAAACTTAGAGAGTTTAAGGACCTTACATTCAATTAGTTAGAAATAAAGGCCAGTATCCAAATTCAGAGATTTTTTCACTCCAAAACTCATTCTGCCTCACCTTAATTTTGAAGAAGTTTTATTTTATGTAGAAGTAAAAATGCTAAATAAAACCTTCTGAATGGTTCTGAATACGACCCTTGTTTTAAGCCCCAAGTTATTATCACTTTCTTTACCGGCTAAAGTGTCTACAGCTTTGTTTGTAAATTTTAAAATACTTGTCTTTTTATCATGCTTGTAGTACCGTTGCTGCTGAAGAGGGCATGAAATTCCAGGCTAGCGGGGCGTATCAGTTTGCTAGGCAGCACTAAAAGGAGCCTTAGTGGTACAAAGGTTATGTGCTTGGCTGCTAACCAAACCCACCCAACAGCTCTGTGGGAGAAAGACCGGGAAATATGCTTCCATGAAGATTACAGCTAAGAAAACCTTATGGGGCAGTTCTACTCTATCACCTGGGGTCACTAAGAGTCAGAATCAACTTGATGGCACCCAACAACAATAGGCAGCATTAAAAGTCTATTGTAGAAGAATATTTTAATAGTTTTTCATTTTAGTATATTTTTAAATTTTAATTCTAAACTATTTCAAAATATCACATATTCTATTAGACACCTATGCCACTACCATCTTGATTTAATAAAAGTTAACATTCTGACAATTTGTTTTGTATATTTTTATAAGAAATAAAACATTATAGATACAACTAAAACACCCCTACCCTATCACATTAACCTTCCTCAGTCTCCAGAGATCTCTACTATCTTAAAGTTTGCCTGTACTCTTCCCATGTATACTTATTTATTATTTATTACATACAATATGTGTCACAATATGTACTAGTTTTGTGTGTTTTTGAAATATACGTAGATAATATAATATGCTATATATTTTTCTGCTTTTGTTCACTTTATGCTTTTAAGAATAATCTAGCTTTATACATGTATATCTAGTTTCATTTTAACTGCTGGATGATATTCAATTGTATCAATAAACCATTTTTTGTTGATTCATCCCCCTATTGATTAATATTTAGCTTATTTTCCCATTTTTTTACTATTCTAAATAGTGACGCAATGAACATCCTAGTAAGTATCTCCTTTCGCTTGTTTCTAATGTTTTTCTGGGTCATATGCCTGGAAGTGATTATATCACTTTGTACTCCCAGCAGCAGGAAGGTAAGAGTTTCCCAGCCTTCTCTCACAAGCTCTTGGTACTAACAGATTTAAAAATGTTTGCCTACTACAAACTACTGGCCTGTACTCTTCAAAAATACCAACCTCAAGAAAGACCAAGGCTAGGAAACTGTTGCAGATTAAAAGAGACTAAAGATACCTGGTATCTAAAAGAAATATATGACCCTTCATTGGAAAAATGATACAGTATTGGAACAATAGACAAAATTTGATTATGGACTGTGTATTAGATAGTTTTTGATCCATGTTAATTTTCCTAAGTTTGATAATTGTACCCTAGTTCTATAAGAGAATAACCTTGTCATTAGGAGACGTCCCCCGAAGTATTTGGTGATAATAAAAACATGATATCTGCAAGTTACTTTCAAGTGGTTGAAACAATGTAATATTAATAGACACAGAAAGAGAGAAAGCAAATGTGACCAATTCTTAAAATTGGTGCATCTGGGGGAAGAATATACATGAATTACTTTTTTGTGGATTTGACTTTTTTTTTTTTTTTCCAAAATGAAAAGAAAAAAAATATTTACCAGACTGATGGGAGTGGACTGGTATTTGTTGTCTTAATTTACTTTTCCATGGTTACCAGTCAAATTGAACATCTTTTCGTTTGTTTGAAAATGAAAAGTCATTCAGATTTCCTTTTCTGTGAATTTAAATTTCCTTGCCTAATTCTGTTGGGCTATTTGTCTTTTTCTGAGTAACATGTCGGAATTCTATAATATCCTGGGTACTGATTCTTTGTGGTTACATATTGCAAACAACTTCTTCCACTCTTGGGCTCATCTTTTAACTTCGTGTGATGGGTTAATTAAGAAGTCTCAGTCTAGTCTGTGTATGTATAAAAGTGTGTTTTTTTTTCCCAATAATTTCCCACTGACTGTCCTGTTTTGAACTCTTCTTTTCTGCTGAATGGAAGGTTCCTTTACATCTTGGCAAGATTCCATAACTTTCTAGTGACTTTTGGTTATTAGAAAAATCTATTTTTGTGTTAAAGAGGTAGTTGTGTTTATTTCAAAACTTAAGACTCCAGATCAAATCTAAAGCTCTTCTCTTCCCCATGCCCTAACCCACAAACCAAACCCACTACTATTGAGTTGATTCCGATTGATACCTACCCTATAGGACAGAGTAGAACTGACTCATAGGAAGCAGACTGCCCATCTTTTTCCCATGGAGAAGCTGGTGGGTTCAAATCTCCAACCTTTTGGTTAGCAACCAAACATTTTACCACTGCATCACCAGGGCTCCTTATATGGTATTTAGAAAACATAAAATGTAATACATATAGTAATTAGTACATATACAAAATTCAAAGAAAAGATACTGGAAGGACATACGCCAAAATAACAACAGTGATTATCTTTAGGTAATAGAATTATAGATGATTTTGCTTATTTCTTTTGTTCTTTTCTTCATTTTCCAAATTCTCTGCATGGAGCATAAAGTCATATTAAAAAAAAAAATAGTGAGAAAATGCAAATGTAGTGTCTATAGGCAATAATGTGTCACGTTACCTCAAAGAGAAACCATGAGTTGAAATCTTCCAACTTAAACTTTTTAAAAAGCTTCTTGCATTTCTGAGGTAAAAAGCATGTTTGTGGTTTATGTAGTCTGTCTCAGTGGAAAATAAAAAAACGTTAAGTTCTGAAATCTTCATAAATAGTTAAGTGAAATTTCTCTCCTGAGTTGTTTGCTGTACAGGAATTGTAAGGCTCTTTGGAGAATAGAATCCAGGTTACTTATATGTATCATTGGTGATATAATCATTTCTTTTTGCCCAACAGCAGATAATGAAAAGACTTATAAAGCGCTATGTTCTGAAAGCACAAGTAGACAAAGAAAATGATGAAGTTAATGAAGGTAAACATCTCCAGTTTGAGAAACTTCCTTTAACAACTAACTTAATGAACTTGGAAAGCCTCATATTGAGTCATACTGTAAAAATACAGTCCCCGGTTACAATTTGGGTTCCTCAAGGTTATATTTCTAAACTTTTTTTTTAAGAAACATTTATTAAAAATGTCAATCAGAGGCAATTTACCTCTGCCTAGAATGCGCCGACGGATTCTGAGGTTGTAAAGAATGTTATCTTTCTGGGAGATCTTAACCCCTATAACAACAACATTACATCAGGTAGCCAGCACTATCAGTTTGGTTTCCTTGATTTCAGATTAGTGATAATTTTCCAGTGATACAGGTAAAATAATAGTTGGCTCATAACAGAATCCACATTTCTTTTAGAAAAACCTCTACTCTGTTGTCTAGAAACAAAGCTCTAATCCATTTTTCTTGTCTGTTATTTCTCTTTTGCCATTCACTTTTCTCTTTGGCTCCTTACATAAGCGTACCTATTTTTCTAGGCATATCCTGGGCAGAGTTTATGTCTGGATTGTAACAATTTTTCATCAAAGGCTGGGGTTAGGCCAAAGCATAGGCTCAGAGTTGAAAAAGAAATCAACCTGGGAGAAATAAGTTGTCTCCAAAATTTAAACTGTAGCTTCTAACATTGTGTTAGTTTCCAGGCCTGTCATAACAAATTACTACAAATAACAAATTACTACTTGGCTTAAAACGACAGAAATTTATTTTCTCAGAGTTTTGGAGGCCAGAAGTCCCAAAATCAAGGTGTTGGTAGGTCCATCCTCTCTCTGAAGGCTCTAGTGAACAATCTTTCCTTGCTTCTTCCAGCTTCTGGTGGCTCCATGTATTCCTTGGCTTGTGGCAGCATAGCTCCAATCTCTGCCTCCATCTTTACGTGATTTTCTGTGTCTTCTTCCCTTCTCGTCTTTTATAAGTGGGGTGGACTCACCAGTAAGCATGATATGCACTGGCTTACAGTAAGCAAGCTACCGTGTAAATATGTACCACAGATTAGTAAGCAAACACAATTAAGCCCTTTCGTACCTTGCTTTTATGTAATCCGTCCCTGCTTATAAGGACACTTGTCAATGGATTTAGGGCTCACCCTATTCAAGAATGATATTATCACGAGATCCTTAACTATATCTGCAAAGACCCTTTTTTCAAATAAGGTCACACTCAAAAGTTTTGGGGCATGGACATATCTTTTTGAAGATCACCGTTCAACCCACTACAAACACCAATGATACACCACTAGATCTATCTGTACTGGTAAGAGAAGAAAGGACTAAACTTAGTAAAACTGTTAATGGGCTTTGATGCTTTGAAGATGAGCCTTGATTAATATAAGGAACCCATTGCAAATGAGTCAATCCAATAGTGCCGTATTTTTTGCAAATAGTGCACCCATGTAAATAATGTGCCCAAACATATAATGTGCAGAAATGATGAAATTCAGTAAAACAGTTCTGGCATAGCACGCCCATGCATATACCGCACATGTCTTGTGAAATTTCCAGAAGTGGATTTTGGCTTCATTCAGTCAGCCTCCAATATTACGGGTAAATCATCTTGTTCTGTTCATTTTCTTTAGTCTCCTATTTATGTGTATAAAAATAGTCTGAGAATATTACTTTTGATCATAATTGTATAATAAAGGTATACGCCATGGTCAAGAAGTCATGGATCAAGTTTGGTAGTCCCCCAGTAATTGGACAATAAACAATCAAAATGGTGCATTTGTTTCTATTTACTTAAGTTGATAATACTTACCTTGAGTGAAGTTTCCATGTGATCAGAAATAAAAATTGAAGTCAGCAAAATGTAAAAAAAAAAAAAATTGGCATAGTGCACTTATGAAAATAATGCATGGGAAGGTTGTGCAGTTGGTAAAAAATGTATATTGTGTGCAATATTTGCGTAAAAATATGGTACGTGTATGTAAAAAAAACATCTATGAAGGTGTGATTGGGAAGTTTGAGAATGAGCAAAAATCCAGTTAGAGAGACAGGATTGGAATAAGGTTATAATTTAGAAAGTAGAAATCTGATCAATTATACCGCAACCTCCCTGAAAAAAACTAAGTGATTAAAGTGGAATGGGACAGCCCTAACATCATAGAAAACAAGGAGCATCTTCTAGGCCCTTGTACAAAAGAGGAAATGAATTAATGAGAATTTGGAGTTTTGAATAAAGTTCTAACTATAAAAATATAGATCATGTAGCTTAACCTCTTCATTTAATAAATGAGGAAATGCAAGCTCAAAGAAACTAATTTGTGTTTCCTGTATCGGCAGATTATAACAATATTTAGTGCATGGTCTCCCATGACTCAAGAACAAGGAAGTAGGATATGGTAACAGGAAGGTGAAGGGGAGTCCACTAGACTTATGGCCTAAGTATGGCACTGAACAGAGAACTCACTTCTTCCTCCAAAGGCTGGTCTTGTGATTTCAAATTAGATCAGTTTATTCCCTCTGTCCATCAATCTGTCAGTTTGTCATACTGTGGTGGCTTGCATGATGCCAAGATTCTGGAAGCTATGCCACCAGTATTTCAAATACCAGCAGGGTCACCCATGGTGGACAGATTTCAGCAGAGCTTCCAGACAAAGACAAAATAGGAGGCCTGCTAATCTATTTCTGAAAATTAGCCAGTGAAAACTGCATGGATCACAACAGAACATTGTTCAGTACAGTGCTGGAAGATGAGACCCCTAGGATGGAAGGCACTCAGAAGAGAGTAGCTGCAATGATGGACTTAAAGATAGCGACTATCCTGAAGATGGTTCAGCACCGGGCAACATTTCATTCTGTTGTACATGGGGTTGCCATGGGTTGGAGCTGGCTCAGTGACAGCTAACAATTCCCTCTACATTGCCATACATGAAAGGGAGAAGAAGCTTTTTTTTTTGCCATGAAAAGAATCTACAAATGTTTTGTGTGTATCCTTGAGGAAGAGTTAGAATTTCTTAAAATAAAAAGGTTCTGACTCCTATAAAACAGAACATAGAAATTATATTTGAGGCATCTTAAAGATACCAGGAAATACCATAAGAGGTGTGTTATACACGCTGTTTATGCTACTATAAAAAGCTAAGCCAACCTATCAGTGACTTGAAGAATCATTATTTGGATTCAAGGTAAATTTTTGCCCCAATGTTCACTTTTGAAAGTCAGTGGCTTATCTACACTACAGTCATTTGCAAGCTGCCAGAACTGAATTACAAGAACAGTTGTGTTTTAATAGTCAAACATCTATTCTCTTCAAGAGCATGGTGTCTGCATATTACCTGTGGTATCATACCTAAACTCTTCAAATTCATCGTTGTTTGTTACATAGATCCTCTGTGCCAGCAAAACCAATCTGTTTATTCCCTGACTCCATGCTTTTGTTCATTACTATTCCCCTTCCCCAGTATACACCCCTACTCTTTTCCCTTCCCTTCCCTTTCTTCAAAACTTGACTTAGAATTTACTTCTTCCATGTCATTAGAATTTGTTTGTTAAATAGATCGATTCATTTTCAGTAAATTTCAGTTTTACTAGGATCCCTTTGTAACCTAGCATTGGAAGGTGAACGGTAGGTCTCAACCCTTATGCCTGAGGGAGCCAAAGGGACTCCCCGTAGACAGAAAGGAGGTAACCTGGTTGTGGGTCAGTTATCAGAGAAATCACCCTTTGTTAAAAGTTGGATGATCAATACAACGTATTGGGACAATACGTTAACCCAATTTTTACCATTAAAACGTAACTATTTTTATAACTGTTTTCAAAGGTCAGTATATTTTTAAAGACAAGCATTTCTTAAAACGTTTTTATAAATCTGAAAGAGATACCTTGAAGATTTTATGAAGCAAATGTATTTGTATTATATGACTTCCACTCCCAAAGGGCAAACTAGTAATTTTATTTTTTAATACCAATACTATAGGTGAATTAAAAGAAATCAAGCAAGATATTTCCAGTCTTCGTTATGAACTTTTGGAGGACAAGAGCCAAGCAACTGAGGAGTTAGCCGTTCTTATTCATAAACTCAGTGAGAAACTGAATCCCAGCATGCTGAGATGTGAATGATGCAGTAACCTGGAATTATGAGTAGCACAAATGTGGGCAATAATATTTCTAAGTATGAAATACTTGAAAACTGTGGTGTAAATTTTTAGTACTTTATCATGTGAATCTTAAAGTTAGGTCTTAATGATTTTACTGTTTTATCACGTGAAAAATGGTATTCATTTTGTCAGCCTTGACATTTTGAACAATGACATACCGTTATATTTAAAGGCCTGATATTTACTACATTACTGACATTTTTGTTCATTTTAGAATAAACTTTTAAGTATTTGCACTACCTGTTTGCTCCCAAGAGTTTGTAAGCTCCTTGGGGGCAGGGACCATGTCTTACTCATCTTTGTGTCCCCAGCATCTAGTACAGTGCCTGGTACATAGTAGGTGCTCAGTAAATATTGTTGAAACCAACTGAATTGAACTGCCAACAAAATACTAATAAAAACAAAAAAGCCATCTCTATGTAGCATACCTTTCCTTGTCCTAGTGCTCAAAAGTTTTTTTTTTTTTAAATACTGAAGCAATTTTACAACCGGCTGTGATTTGGTGAGACATTCAGAGAATCCTTTGGCATCACTGATAATCATAAAACGATTGAGCCCTGCGTGAAGAATTTAACAATGAAACGGGTTAATAGAAAATATAATTACATTACATATTTAAGTTTCATAGAATTGTTCAAAACAACACATTAAAGATTTTTCTAAAGTATATTTTTTGCTTTCTGTCTTAGACTTTCATTTGTTATTTGTCAGTCTTGTGAATTTAGTCAGTGGGGTGGCACATTTTTTTAAATTTGGGGGCTATGCAGGGTTGTTAATTTGTTGTAACATCCTAATGTCTGCCTCTGATGTTTTAATGCTAGGTTAAATATCAGTAACTGACTTTATATCTTGCCCCATTATCTCCATTCTGAGTTTTGGAGGGTATGCTATGGGAAGAAAGAAAGAGCAGTTCCTCTGTACCTGGAAAGAGTCAAGCATCATCAGGTGTATTTCATTTCCCTTTGAAGCCTCTCTTGCCATCATTGCTCACAATGACTGACATCCTTTATCCTATCAAAGCATTTCAATTCCACCTTATACACGAAGATCTATTTCGATGTATCTGTGTTTGACTCGTTATATAACTGAGCTAAATACTGGTAATATCCACAACACTCATGACTTTAATAGGAAAGGGGATACAAGCCAGCAAGTTCCCTTGTCTCTTTACAGACATAAAACAAAGTATTTTTTTTTTAACCAGCTAAGTTCAAATCTCTCATAGAGTTATGCTTAGCATCCTGAGTCTCTTCAGCCCATTCCTGTTAAGTCTTAGTTACAGGAATACAAATTGTGATCATAGCTCAAAGATAGTTTTATTGATACTAAAAACCAATTAAATACGGGATGCTTTAAAATCATTACCATAAGGAAGGCTTTTTAGATGCGAAGATAAAACGGAACATTAAATGGAACTACAGAAAGCTGTTTAAAAATTAGCTATTTCTTAATTTGTACTTTTTTGTGAGTTAAGAAAATAAATTAAGCAAAATCTTTATATATTTTTTGCTACCATTGTAGAATATTTCATTAACTTTTGTGCTGTGCAAATAGTACTTTATCTTAAACATTTTTGAAAGTTTATGTATTTTATGGTTAAATATTTTATGTTACGCCTCAGGACTTAAATATTGAATTTTTCCTTGTTATATGTTACTATACATTCATATTGTAGTAACATATAACAAGGAAATATTCAATATTTTATTAAGATGCATTTATAATTACTAGTGATTGAAATGCGGAAGTTGGAAACAAAGAAGGATCCATAGTTGGAAAATATTGCCTTGGTGACAGAAATGACGCCAGAGACCGAATGACAGAATTTTGCAAGACTAACAACTTATTCATTGCAAATACCTTTTTTCAGCAACATAGACGGGTGACTATACACACATGGACCTCATCAGATGGCATACACAGGAATCAAATTGACTATATCTGTGGAAAGAGACAATGGAGAAGCTCAATATCATCAATCAGAGAAAAACTTAGAAATGACATAAATATGTTGTGATTATTAAAAGCAAATTTAGTACAATTTAGGATAACTAGCTTACCTAGTCATGTCCAATGTATCTACATTTCAAATGCCTAAGTCGAATGAAAGCAGTTTTTGTAAATAGAAAGGGAAATTGTCTTGTGGCTAAAGAAAACTAAGCCACAATAATTGCTGATTGTGTGGTTTGGGACAAGTCACGTAACTTCTCTGGTCTTGGTTACTTAATCCACAAGGTTATGATACAGCAGACGTCTCTGGGGGTGATAGGGGTGTTTCAAGAGGTTGATACCATCTTCCAAGGTGGTAACAATCTCTCTTTCCATTTCTTTTTCTCTGTCTGTTTTTAAATCAATCTAAAATCTTTATTTTTTATTTAAAAATAAGAGTTTGAGCGTTTCCCAGTTTGTACCAAGGAAGCGTGTTAATGGAGACCAACGTGTATTTATGACTCAGTCATTCAACAGAACACCACTAACTACGTTGATACTTTTAACTTTAATGTAATTTAAATTGCTTTTATTCCTAGTCATAAATTGTTTAATTTATACACGTAATGGTTGCTTTAAGACCACAACATAAAGTTACAAGTTACTCAGGAGCATGATAATTTTGCAAATTTGTCTCAAGGACATCTGCATGAAATCTGAGATGTAGTCATCCTGTGTTGATTTTTACGTAGCCCACCAAGATGTTTCTAATACCTTAAATCATGTTTAAAAGAGAAAGTATAGTGGCAATTTTATCTAACTTGACATTTCATTTACTGTGAATAAAAGCTCCCCGTACCTACGAATGATTTGATAAATCATTAAAATTAATAGTTTGAAACTTCTGCTAATCATTTTGAAACAAAACACAGCATTTAAAATGCATAATAAATTACTTGCCTTTTTATATATACAAAATGAAATAATTCCAAATATCATATTAGGCAAGATCTTTTTGTCCATTTTTGATGTCATAACACAGCTTTACTTCAATGTTTTAAAATAAATTTGATTTTTAAAGTAATTAAAGTAAAATAAACATGGGCTTCACTTGTTAAATGGAAAATTAACTTTGCCAATATATGTTTTTACTACAAATATTGTAAAAAGTGTATAAAGATAGATTTTTGTAATGCTACCAAAATAATCCACTGCTTGTCTTTCAGTTTATCCTACTGTGGTAGCTTGTATGTTGCTATGATGCTGGAAGCTATGCCACTGGTGTTTCAAATATCAGCAGGGTCACCCATGGTGGACAGGTTTCAGCAGAACTTCCAGACTAAGACAGACTAGGAAGAAAGAACTGGCAATCTACTCCTGAAAATTAGCCAATGAAAACCTTATGGATCACAACAGAACATTGTCTGACTTGCTTGCTTTGGACATGTCATCAGGAAGGCTCAATCCCTGGAGAAGGATATCATGTTTGGTAAAGCAGAGAGCCAGCGAGGGCAAGGAAAATCCTCGGTGAGATAAACTGGCACAATAGCTGCAATGATGAACTCTAAATGCTGACAATCACGAGGATGGTGCGGGACCAGGCAACGTTTTGTTTTGTTGTACACAAGGTGGCCATGAGTCAGAGTTATCTGGATGGCGGCTACCTATCTAGCTCTCTGAAATAATACAGCAATCTCAAAATACGTTTTCTTTAAAATTATCTTTCTCTCATGTTCAGTGATAAAATGACATAATTTTAAAAATTCCTAAGAGCTTTGAGAAATTATATATTCTAATGAAAGAAGTTTATGAATCAAAAAAACGAAAAATGAACACTGGATTAGATGGTTCCTAAGATTTTATCCAGCCATGGGATACTCATCATACTCCCCAAATGTAATTTTTTAAAAAATAATTTCTGCCTGCTTCAGCAGGTTTTCAGTATTTTGATGGTTGGTTGGTTATAATGCAAATACGTGATAATAATGATATGAGTACCATTTCCCTTAATTTGTTAACATGCATTGCTAGTACCTGAGAAGGTAAACAAAAAAATAGACAGTGGGAGGCTTTGCTACCGTCCGCCTTAGATCACACTTTACCAACGTGTTGCTATCACCGGGAAAGTGAAGCGTCTACCGTGGCAACTATGCACTGAGTTTAACAGGGGATTCTTCTAATCTCTTGGTTATTAACTTTACTTTTTCTTCCTAAAAAGTTTATTTTTAAAATGGAAATTTTTATTAAAAATAATACAAGCATTCTATGGAAAACATGAAAAATAGGGGGAGGCGGGAAGCCCATAATCTTTCAATGAACAACCAACTAAAATTTTTTGATGTATTTCTCAACAGTCCTCTCACACAATTGTGATCATAGTATGCACACCATTTTACATCCTGCTTTTTAACTAGTCATTATATCTGGAATGCTTTTCACATCGCTATACAGCCTTCATCGTTTTCGCTTTCAATGGCTGTACAATAGCCCACCAAGTGGATGCATCATTCCCCTATTATTGAACAGTTAGGTCCCTAATTTAAAGACTGCTTCAATTATGACTTCTTAACTACTTTGTGTTGTTTTTCCTAGACTAAATATCCAGAAATAGAGTTATGGGGTAAAAATGTAGTCATATAGTTATAGGTTTGTATACATACTGCTAAATAGATTTTGAGAAAGGTTTTGTTACTAGTTTAGAGCATCACAAGCAGTTGACGAGCATGCTCCTTCGACAGCACACAGTGTTATTATTTAAACCTACGTTCTAATTTGAAAGGCAAAATAAAAAGATACCTTCTTTTAATATGATGGATTACAGTGAGGGTAATTGTTTTCTATATGTTTGTTCAGTAGTCACCTCTTTCGTGAATTGTCTGTTCATATTTTCACCTGTTTATTTATTGGAGTCATAGTATTTCTTAATTGTATTAATTTTTTTAAAGATATTAACTCTTTGTAAATATTTCCCTAAATTTTTGTTCATATTTTTTATTTTTCTGACACATAGTAATGTTTAATCATTATTTTTCATATCTGATTTTGTTTGTGATTTCTTGTATTCCTTCTGAGATGAGACAGTTCCCTTCCAATATCTTAAATTCTATACAACAGTATTTTCTCCCATCTCCTTATGGTTTTATTTTTCTGTTAACTTATAAAATTTTTCTGGTAAGTATTTTTCTATGGAGTCTAAATTGATATATGTATTTCCCCAAAATTGCTAAACACTTAACCCATCTTCATGTATTGTTGTCTATCTTAAAATGGAGTTATTTTAGCCTCAGAAAAGGAATTATCCAGAACATAATGGAACCTAGGCAAAGTCTTCTCAGATCCTTCTGCAGGAAATAATTTCTCTTCCTGAGAAACACTTTTTCTCAGGGATTTAATTCTTCTTATCTTGTTTCACAATCATTCGTGAACTCTCCTCTAGTAGATCACAGAAATCAGGAAAAGAGCTTTTATCTTATTTGTCTGAATTTTACAGGCAGATCGCTTTGTAGTCAAGGAATATCAGCTCTCAGTCAGGTCCTAGAACACCATAAAAAACCAAAAACCAAACCCAGTCCCGTTGAGTCGATTCCGACTCACAGCGACGCTATAGGACAGAGTAGAACTGCCCCATAGAGTTTCCAAAGAGTGACTGGTGGATTCAAACTGCAGACCTTTGGGTTAGCAGCCAAATGCTTAACCACTGTGCCACCAGCTCACCATAGGCCAGTTTTCAAAGTCTAGTCTGCAGACCCCTGGGGATCTCTCTGGCCTTTTCAGGGGATCTGCAATTTTGAAACTATTTTCATAATAACACAAAGACATTATTTGCCTTTTTCACTGTTGACATTTGCACTGATAGTACAAAAGCAATGATGGTTAATACTGCTAGTGCCTAAGCATGAATCAAGGCCAATGTCTCAAAACTGTATCAGTAGTCACTGTAACCCTCATGCCACACACTGGCAGGAAGCAAAAAAAGTTCTATATAAACATGTCCTTCATGGAGCAGTAAAACTTGTTAAGTCTCAACTCTTGAGTACATGTCTTTTTTTTAATGTTCTGTGTGATAACGTGGAAAGTATGCATAAAGCACTTCTGCTGAATACCGAAGTACATTGATTGTCTCTAGGAAATGCACTTGTGTGATTATTTGAGTTGCTAGCTGAACTCTGCTTTTTTCATGGAACACTACTTTTATTTCAAAGAACAACTGACAGACAAACTAAGATTATTCGGACTTGTTATTTAGCATACATTTCCTCATTAATTCAAGAAGGGACCTATCAGCTCAAGGAAAACAATTGACATTTGTTGCCAATGCTTGAAATTGAGTTTTCAAGTACAAATTAGAATTTTGGAAAATTTGCATCTACCATATGAATTTGACAGCTTTCTGAAGAGATTTGTGGTGATTTTAACAGATGGGATTTTTTGATTTTTGATATTGTATCATAAAAGCCAGATTCCATATTGCAATTAACCTTTCAAAAACTACCACTTACTGAGTTTGGGCCAAATTTTCTCCATATGCTTCAATAAAAATAACAAATAGCAATAGATAGAATGCAGAAGCAGATCTGGGACTTCTGCTGTCTACTATTAAGGAAAACAGTCAATAGATTTGCAAGCAATGAACTCTTAAAAATTTATTTTGGAAACTATATTTTTCATTAAAATGTAATCTATTCAGTGGGTTTCTTTTTAATGAATTAAAAAAATTTCAGTTCTAATTTCTAATACAGTAAATATCAGTATAACTCACGGAAACAAAAACTCTTTGGGGTCCTGAATAGTTTTAAGAGTTTCCGAAAAGAGGCCTGAAGCCAAAAGTTTGAGAACTGCTGTTGTAAGCTAACGTTTATAACAGTGGAGCCTAATTCTTCCCTTTCCACTGACACAGTGAAATAGGTTAGAATCTACCCATGCCTCACACCTGAGCTCCACACAGCAGGAGAAAGACTCTGAGGGAAAAAAGCAAGGACAGCCGGGGGAGGGGGAAACGCTGGAGCCAAGACAGCGTCTCTTGTCTCCTTGGAAACCGCCGTTCCTTGGTCTCCTGGACCTTGTCCTCCGTTCCTGGCTGCCTCTGATTGGAGCAGGCTAAGGTAGGGGGCGGGCCGTCGGTAAGGGGGCGGGGCGTATTTTCGTCTTGGGGGCCACCCGCGTGAACGTTCTGACGTCAAGCCAGACGCCGCCGCCCCGACGTCTCGCCCGAGCATCCCCACTGAGGCGGCGGGCGCTGTGGTTGCCCTTCGGGGAGGGGTGCGGGCTGCCTGGTTCGCGGGGCCCTAGGCCCAGGGGCCCGCAGCGCCTGTCCTTCGAGTTCTGGCCGAGCGCTTCCCGGTGCGTCAGTGCAGCCGTCATGGATCTGAATTTAAACCGAGCAGATTATCTACAGGTAAATCCGAGGGAGGGGGGCGAGCGCCGCGCAGGGTTAGCCCCGCGCCGTGAGAGGATTCGTTCTTCCGTAGACGTCTGTCGGGGTCTCCGGGTGCGGGCGCGAAGGAGCCCGGCCGGGTACCGCTCTCCCGGCGACCCCTCTCGCGGGGAGCCGGCAGGTCCGGCTCGTGTGTGACGATCCGGCGGGACTTGGAAAGAAGTGACACACGCCCCCGCGGAACTGGCGCCCGCTGAGGGTGCTCTGAAATATCCTGACGCTGCCGGGTCCCCGGATTTCGCCTTAGGGCCCTCCTCCTTCCCGGCTGCAGCTACGTGTGTGCCTGAAGCTCCCGAATCTCCATCTTTACCCGGTACCTTCACCCGACTGCCAGACCCGTGTTCCTAATTTTGAGCTGGACCGCGCCAGCCAGATCATAATAAAAGCAGTGGCAGCCCATTAGTGAGCGCGCAGTGTATTCATGAGTTTTACATAAACATTTAATCCTCATAAAAATTCCGCAGAGTGGATAATCTTACAGATGAGGATCCAGGGGCTTAGAGACGGTAAGCAATTTGCTTAATACTAACAATGATGGGGAGTCGCTATTTGAAAGAGTCTTGGATTCCACAGTTTTTCTTTCTCTTACACCGCATTGTCTCAGAATTTTTTTCATCCCCCTCAAAGAAATAGATCTAAAACTGAATTCCTTCTCTCTCGCTCTTTCCCATCTCGTCTGTTTCCAGTCATTCTATTTAGATTAATAGTACAGATGTTTGCCGAGTCACCTTGCCTCAAGCTAGAAATTTGGGAGTTAGGCTAGGTACTCCCAAGTTAGTATCTTCCACATCCAACTGGCCACCATAGCTTGCCGCTTTTATCTTCTAAGTATTTTTTCAGTCTGTCCCATTTCCTCCATGTGCATTACCCCAGTTCAGATTCTCATCTTCTCTTACTTGGATAATTGAAATAGCCTCCTCTTGGGCTCCTGGCCTGTAGTTTCGCCTCCCTTCGGTCCATTCTTCACAGTACTTGCTAGATTGATATTCCAGAAATACAAATCTGAACAGATTATTACCTTAAATGTTAACACCACACCCTGGAATTACAGAATAAAATCATAGCTCTATATTACATGCAAGTTCTTTCATAATCTTTTTTTCTCCAGCTTCTCTCCCGTTAGTCCTGTCCTTCTTGTCTAACTATGTACCACTAGGGACAGTTCCCTGCTGAACAAGCCATGCTGTTCTTATCCTATCTACCTTATGTAAAATAATCTTTACCATCAGTTAGATGGGATTTTTTCATGTCATCAGCATGCGTGGTACTTTAGTAAAATTTTTCTTGTGTTTCATTTTTAATGAAACTTATCTATTTCCAAAAAGATTTTTCATCACTTTATAAAAACTCTTTAACAAGTAGTATGAAATTATAAAAGAAGGCTTCTAGAAGTATTTTTTTGTGAAGCACCTTACCAGTAATGTCACATAATTATTTTTGGCTTGACAACTTTCTGGATAAATTTTACTATTTTTGGTTGATTCCCATATTCTCACTTCTGTGACATATTTCATTAGAATATAAGTTTATCGTTGATAATAATAGTTATATCACTGATTAATTGCAGTAACAAAATAAGACTCACTGTGATATGAAATTGCTGATTCTTTTCATCTGTGATGTAATAACTTCAAATTACAACGTGTAAGAAAACATTTACCAAGTGCTGGTGTGTTTTCTTAGGTGGGAGTGACCGCTCAGAAGACTATGAAGCTACTTCCTGCCTCAAGACCTAGAGCTACACAAAAGGTACTGTGTAGATACTGCTGACAGAGGGAGGTTTATATTTCTTTCATCGTTGTTAAGTTACTCTCTTAAAAATGCTAATACTAAATCGGAACTGAAACAGAGGTTGGAATACCAAGGGACTTTATAAACAGTAATTTTCTTGCACATTATAATTATTGTGTGTAATTAGTAAATCATGCAAGCAAACCACTTAAAAACCATATTCCCCTTTTTTCTGGTAATAATTTACTCTGTGTGTACGTGTGTGTATCAATCAGATTGTTTATATGGAAACCAAACCTGTTGCCGTCGAGTTGTTTCCAACTTATAGTGACCCTGTAGGACAGAGTAGAACTGCCCTGTAAGGTTTCCAGAGAGCGCCTGGTGGATTCAAACTGCGGACCTTTTGGTTAGCAGCTGTTGCTCTTAACCACTGCGCCGCCAGTATTTCCATATATGGAAAAGCAAATGTAAAACACAATAGGATATAGAGAAAATGATTTCTTTAACCTTTCTCATATTTTTAAGAGGAATTGAGATTTTAATTGAATAAAGTACACACATTTGTATTTAACTAACAGTATTAATTATTCTTATAGAAGTACTTATCCTATGATTTCCACAAGACAATTACAGTTTCTTAGTATGGAACCCTTAAGGTACGGTGGTTAAGAGCTCGGCTGCTAACCAAAAGGTCGGCAGTTCAAATCCACGAACCGCTCCTTGGAAACCCTGTGGGGCCGTTCTACTGTTCTACTCTGTCCTATAGGGTTGCTGTGAGTCGGAATTGACTTGATGGCAGTGGGTTTGGGTTTTTTTGGGGTTTTTAGTAGGCTAATAGGATGCTTTAATAGCTTCCAAATAAGTACAGTATCTATTTATAAAGCTATATCAACAGGTTTCTGATTGTCATTTATTGTATTCAGCCTGTTAGATCAGTGATTCGCAAACATTTTGGTCTCAGGATTCCTTTACACTCTTAAATTACTGATGATCTCAAAGAACTTGTTTATGTCAGTTATATCTGTTAATACTTTTATATAAAATTAAAACAGAAATGTTTAAAATATTATTTTATTTGAAAATAATAAATCCATTGCATGTTTATATAATCATTTTTGTGTAAAGAAGGTATTTCCCAAAACGTAAAAAGAATTTAGCAGGAAGAGTAGCATTGCTTTATATTTTTGCAAATGTCTTTAATGCCTGGTATAAACAAAGACAGCTGAATTCTCATCTTTTTTCTGTATTCAATCTGTTATGTTGTTTTGGTTGAAGTATTTGAAGAAAATCTGGCTTATGCAGATACATAGTTGAAAAAAGGGAGCAGTATTTAAATAACTTTTCCAGGTAATTGTGGCTCTTCTTATTTGTTACATCACCTAGACTTGACAGGCAGTAGTTTCTTAAAGTTTAGGGACAGTGTGGAATCTGAAACCATGTTGATAAACTTCTCATATTCTGTTACATTAAGGTCCATTTGTCTGTCTTGCACTTCGGATCTTTTACTCAGGCATGGTTTTATTGCATCCTGCAATGGTGATTTGAGATTATTGGTTCATTGAGTTATGTTGACACACATCATTATGCTGTTGTTGAGTCGATTCCGACTCATAGCGACCCTATGTGATAGAGCAGAACTGCCCCATAGAGTTTGCAAGGCTGTAATCTTTACGGAACCAAACTACCACATCTTTCTCCTGCAGAGCCGCCGATGAGTTCAAACTGCTGACCTTTTGGTTAGCAGCCGAGTGATTAACCAGTGTGCCACCACGGCTCCTTACTGAGCTCATCAGAAAAGTCATTAAGTATTGGGAAGCTGTCAGGCTCACAGTGGCAGATACACATCTTCCAAAATACTGAATTTCACTTGAAATCTCCAATTTTATCTATAACAACGAATACTGTCCGTTTTTTTCTTTTGAAGTGACAGGCTCACTTTCTTCAGTTTCAAGAAAATGCTAAATACTCAAGTGTAAATAACTATAGCTGTTAGTTGTTCTTTCAGGTTAAAATGATGTTTCTTGAAAAAAGTAGGTAGTTCAGCTCATAACTTAATTACACAGAGCTTTTCCTTGAGACTGTTCTGGTGTGCAGCAGAAGTGCTTTATGCATATTTCCTATTTCATCATACTAAATATCAAAAAGACAAGTACTCATGGGTTGAGGTTTAATAAAATTAATATTTTTTACTGCTTCATCAAGGGTGTTCTTATGTGAAACTGGCATTTTTTTTACTCTCAGGTGGTGATGAAAAATGCAGTACCACTGGTATAGTTTGGTGTCATGGTTTTCTTACCAGTCATTGGCAATTTTTTACCCACCATTGCTTTTGCAAAGGAGCCCTGGTGACACCATGGTTAAGCACTCAGCTGCTGATCAAAAGGCCGGCAGTTCTAACCTACCAGCTGCTTCGCGGGAGAAAGATGTAGTGGTCTACTCCATAAAGATTACAGACTTGGAAACCTTATGGGGTAGTGCTACCCCATCCTATCGAGTCGCTATGAGTCGGAATTGACTCGATGGCAATGGGTTTGGGTTTTTTGGTTTATTGCTTTTGTACCATTAGTGCAAATATCAACCCAGTGAAAAAACAAAGACTTAATATTATTTAAAAATGGTTTTGACCTTGCAGATCCCCTAAAAGAGTCTTGGTGACACCTACGGGCGCTGGGACCACACTTTGAGAGTCCCTGTAATAGAATATAGTTTTACAAATTATTGGAGTAGTTTATTGTCAAAAATTCAAAACCTTAACTATTCTTATATAGATTTTCATCTGAAAATAAACCTCTACCAATACCAAAGGCCCCATGAAAATATGTGTGTAATTATTTGTGAATGTATATTGTTCTGGGAAGAGAGTCTAGAGCTTCATCAGATACTCAGAGGGGCTTGTGATACCTCCAGAAAGTTAAGAATCAGTGGTCTAAGAACATGTCCTGTGAAATAATCAATTTTTTGATACTTGAGACTTGTTTTATGTCCTAATGCATGGTCGATTTTCTAATGTTCCTGTGTGCTTGAAGAGAACATTTATACTATAATTTCTTGGGGTGGGTGTTCATATACACACATACACAGATGCACATATACATGTACACATATATACATACATGCATATATATTAGATCAAAGGTAATTGTTTTTCTGCTGTATATCCTTCTGTCTACTTGATTATCAGTTTCTGAAAAAAAAAAAGTGTTGGTATGTACCTCTATATTTATTTCTGTAGGGTCACCATGAGAAATAAATATAGAGGTACATATTCCAAAAAAAAAAAAAACCCCAAACCCATTGCCATTGAGTCGATTCTTACTCATAGCACCCTATAGGGCAGAATAGAACTGCCCCATAGGGTTTCCAAGGAGTGGCTGGTGGATTTGAACTGCCGACCTGTTGCTTAGCAGCCAGGCTCTTAACCACTGCACCATCAGGACTCCAATTCATTTTCAGAAATTGATAATCAAGTAGACAAAAGATGAGGATATAAATTAGAGAAACAATTACCGTTGATCTAATATATATGCACATATGTATATATGTGTACACACATGTGTGTCTGTGTGTAAACACCCACACCAAGAATTATAAGTGTTCTTTTCAAGCACACAGGAACATTAGACAATTGATCATATATTAGGACATACGACAAGTTTCAAATATAAAAAAAAAAAAATTTGGTATTTCACAGGATGTGCTCTTAGGCCATTGATTTCTAAACTTTCTGGAGGGATCACAAACCCCTTTGAGTATTTGATGAAAGCTACGAGTCGGAATCGATTTGATGGCAATAGGTTTTGGTTTTTTTATATTTATTTCAAAATAATGATTGGCCACATATTAATTGCTGAAGTCAGGTGATGGATACATTGGAATTCATTATAATAACTTCTCCACTTTTGAATATTTGAAACTTTTCATTAAAAAGATTTTTAAAAATTATCAAATATGTCAGCCATAACCTTATTTGATAATCTGTTTTGCAAGTAATCTTAGGATGTTCTTATGCTCCAGTTAAGAAAAAAGAATGACCTCCTTGCAATTTCTATCCATGTTCTTTTGTTCTGTTTATATCGAGGAACAGAATATATGGTCAGCGGTGTTCATAAGGACTCTCTTCTCTTTTGTTCCCTTCTTCTAATTCTTTGGAGGATTTCTTTTTGGGGGAAAGTGGATCTTTCCTAGATTATCTGGTCTCTACTTTTAAAGTCTTAGTTTATGTATGGACAATTTTACTTTCTCCGTATACAATTAATAGAGCACGATACGAGTAATTTTAGATCTTGTCAATCTGTTACAGGTGGTTATTGGAGATCAAGATGGGGTAATTATGTGTTTTGGAGTGAAGAAAGGAGAAGCAGTGGTAAGTATAGGTTTTTTTCAGGGAGAAAAAAACTTTTCTGAAGGAGGAATGCACTACTTGTTGAATAATCTTAGGTTAAAAATTTCCTAAAATATATGCAGTGGAAAGTAGGTCTTCAGGGAAGAGTTGTATGAGGCAGCATACAGCACAGAAGTCATGTAGCCAGTCAGAAAATACCTTTGGCAGCCCGTAGTGGTGTATTAGTTTTCTATGCTATGTAACAAATGACCTCAAACTTAAGAGGTTTAAAACAACACACGTTTATTATCTCACGGTTTCAGTGGGCCAGGAGTCCAGGCACTCATTAGCTTTGTCCTCTGATCAAGGTCTCACATGCTGCAGTGTCCGTGTTGGCTGGGCTACATTCATTTCTGGAGCGTGAGGTCCTGCTCCAAGCTTCTGTGGTTGACAGAATTCACTTCCTTTCCATTTTAGGACCGATGTCCCTGTTTTCTTGCTATCTGTCAGCAGGGGCTCTCTTAGCTCCTTGAGCCCCCTGCAATACCCTGCCATATAGCCTTTTTACAGGCCTTGTCACAGCATGGTGACTTATTTCTTCGAAGGCAGCAGGAAAATCTCTCTCTCTAGTCTGCTAAAATGGAGTTGTATGTAATGTAATCATTGAAGTGACTATCCTGCCATTTGCCACATAATGTAACCTAATCAAGGACGTGACTATCCCATCATGTTCACAGATCATAATATACAAAGGGGTCTGAGATGTGAACTCTGATATTAATTGTACATAATATGAACATTACAAAAAGATGAAGACACTGAAAACTACCTGAAACCCAATGTGTCCAGCCTTAGTATTGATTCATATATCCTTCCAAATATTTTATTCTCTGTGTATAAAGTCATTTGTGTAGGGGAAGCAAGAGGAAGAGATAGAAACCGGTGCTAATATTAAAATGTAAAATAACCAAGAAGAAATTGATGGCGAGAATGCTCTTTCCAATTAAAGAGAGAGATGATTATAGGTATTAAGTTATGTATTTACATTTTACATAAATTCACTGGTCTTTTATTTATCCTACTAAAATTTATAAAAATTGTAAAGAAGCCAGGAAAGATTAGTTTTAAAAAGATGATTAAAGTTATATTAAAAAAAATGTACATTGGACCTGTTAAAAAAATTGCTAATTAGACTTTCCTGTAGATAGGAGTATTATTTAAACCAGTGCTTCTCAAACTTTAATGTGTATTGAAACCACCTGGGGAATCTTGCTAAACTGTAGCTTCTCATTCAGCAGATTTGGAGTGAGGTCTGAGATTCTGCATTTTTAATGAGCTAAGTGATACCTGTGCCGCTGCTTAGTGACCCCTACTTTGAGTTGCAAGGGTTTAGAATTTAATGATATCATTGAAATATGTGTAAGAACAAATATTCCAAAGGTTGAAGATATTTAGCAAAAACAAAACATTCACTAAAAAGTGTTTCCACATAATGGAACTATATAACATTTTGTAAGTTTAAAATCATAGCATTTTTTATGGTAAAAGGAAATGCTTATAGTAAAACAATTTGTGTACCTAATAATTGTTTCCCTAATTATTTTTGCAGACAGTATTTAAGACTTTACCAGGGCAGAAGATCGCAAGGCTGGAGCTAGGAGGGGTTCTTAACACGCCTCAGGAGAAAATTTTTATTGCTGCAGGATCTGAGATTAGAGGCTTCACAAAGAGAGGAAAACAGTTCCTGTCTTTTGAAACAAACCTCACTGAAAGCATTAAAGCTATGTATGTTTATTGTTTTCCTTTATTTTTACATATCTATTTACAATATTTTGGGTAGATGTAAAGGGGACCTGGTGGTGTAGTGGTTAAGTGCTGGGCTGCTAACAGAAAGGTGGGCGGTTCGAACCCACCAGCTGCCCTGTGGTGGGCGGTTCGAACCCACCAGCTGCCCTGTGGGAGAAAGATGTGGCAGTCTGCTTCTGTACAAATTACAGCCTTGTAAACCCTATGAGGCAGTTCTGCTCTGTCGTATAGGGTTGCTATTAGTTGAATCGACTCGAAGGCAACAGGTTTGGGATAAACGTAGAACGTTTGATGAAGTATCGTATCTTAAAAGGTTTTCTGGGAAATACAACTAAAGGTACTTTAAGGAGCCCGGGTGGTGCAGTGGTTAGAGCGCTCAGCTGCTAACTAAACGGTGGACGGTTTGAACCCATCAGCCGCTCCATGGGAGAAAGATGTGACAGTCTGCTTCCATAAAGATTACAGCCTTGGAAACCCTATGGGGCAGTTCTACTCTGTCCTGTAAGGTCGCTGTGAGTTGGAATTGACTCAGTGGCAACAGGTTTAAAGGTACTTTATTAATCTGAAATTATATTTGAAATCAATCCAAAATTGATTGGTTGTTGAAATGTTATTTTCTTTTTAAGACTTTTATAATGTTTTTACATTAATTTTTGACTTCTTGATTCAGTTATTGTTCATGATCAAAGCAAAGAGGAAAAAGTGAAAGAAATCTCCAGATTTAAGTTCCTTTTCCTCAGCTGTCTCTGGTGTTCTCAGCCAGCATCATTTTGTTAAAAGGCTGGCCCTCAATGTTCATGACTACTAAAAGGGTATAATTTCAGGTGAGCCCTAAGTGAAAAATAATTCCCTTAAAAGCCTCCTGATATGTGTGAAAATTGGCAATTAAAATTGTAGTGTTTGAATCGTGGAGGGATAGACAAGGCTTTAAAGTTGATTTAATCCACTGTTTCTCAAACCTGTTAATTATGAGAATCCCTTGGGAAGCTTAAACAACCAACCAACCAAAAATAGATTCCTTGCCCCTACCTCCTACCTGCTATATCAGAATAACCAAGAGTGGGTTAAAAAAAACTTCATCATTTGACTCTGATGCAGCCTGGTTGTAAACGCAATCAGACCTAAGTTGGGGAACTACTGATTTAGTCCAGAGTTCTGTATAATGCACAGCTATGCAGACATCTGCAGAGTGACATGGAGGAGCTGTAAAACTTTGGTTTGATGAAATTAGATAAGAGTATAACAATAGCAAGTGGAAATAATTTCACTGGTTCAACAGGAAAGTAACACTTGAAATGCTTTTGTAGACAGATTTGGCCAGTGATGACTGTGAAATACCAAAAGCAAGGTTGGTTTTAGATTTTAAGCTGTAATATACCTATTATTAGTAATACTCATTAGTTTCTTAAGTGTTTTTACTGGGATGGCAGAGGTGGGATGGAAAGTGTTTTACTCAATTTTTGAATGTTTACTATTTGAATCCCCACAATTATAAGATTGCAAAGACTATAACATGAAAATATTCAATAAGGGACTACTTTTAAAATTGGTCACTGCACACATCCTTCCCTGCTTAATGATGCTGTCTGTCCCTACGCTTTTCAACAAAATTGTTTGCCAAATGGTACATCTGTTACTATAATGCAGATCAAAACGAAATTAAAAATCTTAAAAAGATGTACCATTTCATAATGTTGTTACAAATGATTTTAATGGGACTATTGAAGTCATATGCAGAGCCACAAGTGAGGCAACTTAAACAGTAATTGAAGAAGAGAAAGATCAGTGAGGATCACTATAGAATAAGCTCTTCAGAGAATAATTTTGTGTCAAAACATTTTTAAAGAGACCTTCCTTGGAGGTGGAGAAATTGGTGAAGCCTTCAAATAAAATGGCTCTCTTTGTGATCACGTGGTGACAGCAATCTAGCAGTGAAAGATGTATTACACTAGTATGTGATCTGGCCCTAGTTTCCCCCAAATGGAAGCTTGATTCAGTCTAAGGATTAGAACTTTGCTGTGATTATTGCCTAAGTTTTGTTAAATTTGAAATGAACTTATTTTTATTTCCATTTTTCAGGATGAAGCTCTAATCAGACCTTTTTTTTTTTTGCTGTTAATCATTTAAAATAGATTCACTTCAAATAGCCTTTCTCAGGCAATTTAGGTTGGTAGTAAGAAAGGTAGCTCTAGAACTAAACTACCTGAGTTAAAGTTCTCTCCAGTACTTGCTAGTTTTGTGCCTAGGCAAGTTACTGTAAGCTTTTCTGAACTCAGTTTTTATTGAGGAGCCTACGGCCTTAGGATGTCTCATTTTCACCTAGAAATTAAGTGGGGGAAATGAAAAAAAATTCTGTTCTCTAAGTTTGTGATAAATGATAGTAAACTTTGTACATAAACTTTTGTTTTCATCTCTGAAAAAAATTCAGGAGGATAGCTCTGTTTATTTTAAATATATGGCTATCTTAAATTGCTATTTTAATGTTTTCAGGCACATATCTGGCTCAGACCTCTTCCTCAGTGCAAGTTATATCTATAACCATTACTGTGACTGCAAAGACCAACATTATTACCTTTCTGGGGACAAAATCAATGATATCATCTGCCTCCCGGTGGAAAGAGTACCTCGTATCACACCAGTATTGGCCTGCCAGGACAGAGTGCTCAGAGTTTTACAGGTTGCTGTCATTTGCATTTTCATAATTTGGGTAAATGAATATTGATGAACAATGTGTACTTGAGATAAACTATTTTAGTGATTAATACTACTTTAATTGCCGTACGTAAAATTGTACCTGAAAATTAAAAACATTGATAAATTGATTTTTTGTTTTTTGTACTTGAGGCAAGTGTGTTGCAATCTTTGGCCAGTTTTTGGAGAGGCATATACAGAAGAAAAAAGATACTTTTTTTTCCCATTCACATTTCTGAACTAGTACTATCGGAATGGAATATGTATTTTCTCTCCAGAGATCCTCCCCAGTCCAGCTTTTCTTCTTTTGTCTGCTTCCTCTACCACCCCCCTCCCCCAATCAAATTAAAAGAGAAAATTGGTTTGGGGAGAGGGTGTTGGCCTTTAACAAGGAGTAGTTGAGATCAGGATTATAAAAACTTGAATTTAGTGTTCATGACAGTATGTGGAACAGAGTAGGCACTCAGTATTTGTTGGATAAATAAGTGAGCGATAGAAGAGAAGAGAACAATCATTTTGGTATCCCTATATTTCTGTTAAAAACCATGATTGGCTAAAGCAACTGCTTAAGGTTATTTTTATTAGTAATAATAATAATTACTACCACCTCTTCTTGAGAGTGACTTCTAATGCACACACGTATATACACACACACTACAGAACCATTAAAATAGCATTTAAATGTAAATAACATCTAACAACTAGATTAATTGAATCAGAAACTTAGGTAATTGTTGCAGTTGAACAAAAAGTTTAGCTGTGAGTTCCATGTCACCACAGGCTGTCTTCATCTTTGGAATTTCCTACCTGTAATGTCAGTTACAGGAGACTTGGTGGTACAATGGTTAAGTGCTCCACTGCTAACTGAAAGGTTGTTCCAGTAAAGATCACAGCCCAGAAAACCCTACGTAGCAGTTCTGCTCTGTCACATAGGGTCGCTGTGAATTGAAATTGACTTGACAGCACCTAACAACAATGCAGTAATGTAAGTTACTAAGCTAATTTCCCAGTAGTTTTATTTTGGATGTTGTTAAGAGTACTTTATTAGAATATAGATAATTATCTATGTTTTCAGGCACGTATTTGGCTCATACCTCTTCCTCAGTGCAAGTTATATCTGTAACCATTATTGTGACTGTAATAAAATGGTACTCTGTTTCAGTTTTAAAATACTTGTTCTCCCTCAGGGATCTGACCTCATGTATGAAGTTGAAGTTCCTGGACCTCCTACTGTCTTAGCACTACACAATGGAAATGGCGGTAATTGGGGTTTCATTTTTTTATAGTCACATAAGGGAGTGCTTTATGTTATTTAAGTCTGGATATTTTAGATTCTTACTAACCTAACTACATGTTTATAAAAAATATTAAGTGAAAATGGAAAACTGTAGGAAAAAAATGAATTGGAACTGAGACAATTATCTTCTGGTATCTTGCCAGTAACTAATAGTAATGGGTTATTGAACTTCAATTTTCAGTTTCTTCATCTTAAAATTAGATTATGGGGAAGGGTCTTATCTCTTGTGGCTGTAAACTTCTGTGTGATATGTAGCCATCCTCCCAAATTTCATTTTCCATCTTTTTATCATATGAAAATAAATGAAATTTTTACGTGAAAGTCAATGTATATGAAAATATTTTAATTTTAAAAAGTTATTATGAGTATGTGGAATAAATATAATATGTTGACTTTAATTATCTCTTAGGTGACTCTGGAGAAGACCTTTTGTTTGGAACATCAGATGGAAAACTTGGGCTTATTCAGATCACTACATCCAATCCAATACAGAAGTGGGAAATTCGAAATGAGAAAAAGAGGGGAGGTATGTTTTCGATGTGGTTCAGATTCGGAAGTGTCAGTGACTGTTGAGTAAAATATTCCAGGTTATATAATTAATACTTTTGTATTTATATGATATAGCAGACTTTAGCAATTCATAGAGCCTCTTCAGATTTACCTAATGTGTATTTATTTATCAGGTTTGTCATACTATTAGCATAATTATTTAGCTTGGGATAGATAGGCTTTTATGGGCTAATGTCCATCTATGACATCATTCTACGCTAAAAATCCATTTTTAATTGGCTAAGGTAGGGAATTAATTGTAATCTGGGAGTATTTGGAATGAAGCAAGGAAGAAGTGCAGTGGATGAGGGAACATTCCTGTTTTCTAAGGAATTTATTCCTGATGTGGTGAGTGGTTGAGATGGCTGTATGTACATGATCTGTATTCATATATTCATTCATTTCTTCAACAAATGCTTACTGGGGGAGACAGAATAAATAAGTCAGCTCCAGCTAGTCATCTAAAGAAAATATAACAGGGCAATGTGTTAGAGAGTGATGGTGGAAGGAGGAGGCTACTGTAGGTGGTCAAGGAATGCCTCTTAGAAAAGGTGAAATTAGAGCTGAGATCCGGATAGTAAGAAAAGAAGTTAGCAGTGTAAAGATTTGGGAAAAAGAATGTCTCAGGAACAGAAAAAAATAAGTGCAAAGGACTTAAGGCAAAAGTAAACATGGCTTATTTGAGGGACAGTAGGAATTAAGAACAGCAACAAGGACGGCCAGTGTGGCTAAACGCATTAGCATGGCATGTGATGAAGTTGGAGAAATAGAGTAAGACTAAATTGTATAGGCCCTTGTAAGCCTAAGCAAAGAGTTTGAATTTCAGTCTAAGTGCAGTGGGAAGTCATTGGAGAGTTGTAAGTGGGAGTGTAACATGACCTAATTTAGTAACAACAAAGCAAAGCACCAAGGAGAATGACTTTTGACAAGAATGGGTCAAAGGTGGAAGTATGGAGCCCAGTTAGGGAATTATTGTTGTAGTTATTATAGTTTATCCTGGGCTACACTAGAGATACTGGTAACCTGGACTAGGCTAACGGTAGCTGGAAATGGGAAGAAGTAGACAGTTTCAGTATATATTTTGGAGGTAGCGCTAATAGGATTTACTAATGGATTTGATATGGGAAATGAGAGAAAGACAGGACTCAAACATGAAGCCTAGATTTCATCCTGCCCACCTGGGGGGTACCATCTACTGAGACAGAGGAAAACTGGGGAAGGAGCAGTGTTGAGGGGGTGCTGGGAAAGAGGGGAATGAAGAGTTGTTTGGGTCATGGAAAGTTTGAGATGCCAGATGGATATCTAGGAGAAGATGGTGCTGCATAGGTATTTGAATATATGAGTCTGGAGCTCTGGAGAGAGGCCAGAGCCGGAGATGTAAACTTGGGGGCCATGACCATATAGGTTATATTTAAAGGCTTTGACATGGATAAATGGGGATGGAGAAGAGAAGGGCATCTGTTCTGCTCAAAAGTTTTTTTTTCCCATCCTTATTTGATATATACATTTTTTTTTCATTTTTACTTGGTACATGCTTGATATATACTTGACTATAACTATTAGTTTTTCTAATAACTTATCACTTTTATTTTTTAAAGGTATTTTGTGTGTTGACAGCTTTGACATCGTGAGTGATGGGGTTAAAGATTTACTTGTTGGGAGAGATGATGGAATGGTGGAAGTGTACAGTTTTGATAATACAAATGAACCTGTTCTACGATTTGATCAGGTAAATTCATTTTGAAAAGACTGTATATGCTTTAATCATCAAGTAATTATGGAGATGTCTATAGTTTGGATTTCATTAAATGAAAATATATTAAAATCTTGTGTCTGGTTTAAAATAATAGCTATTTTGATGTTATCAGCATCTTCTTTGTTGTATCATAGACTACTCTGGTGTTTGGATAATAGACTGTTGCCTTCAAGCTGAGTAATATGTTTTTAAATACTATATATTTCTAAAGTATTAAATATTTTGCTTTAGTTTTTATAATGCATAATAGACTTACATTACAGGAGTAACATTTATATGTTTGGATAACATAATAAACGAGACTGTGTCATTTTAAAGTAATATGATTTTAGGAACAAACTTCATATTGGTAAGACAATATCAAAAATATCTTTCAGCAGGGAAGGGGAGAGTAGCATTTTCAGTTCTAGCTACCCAGGGGTCTGCTGTATAAGAAGAAATACTAGATAAAAGCAATTTTTAGTTCAGAAATTTTGAATCTAGTTAAGCTTATTTATTTCAAAATTCAAAGTTACATAGAGAAGTGTTCTGGTAAAAATTGAATCTTTGCTTTTTATGAAATGGTGCTCTCTAATCCAGAGCTTCCCTATTCTGCCTCATGCAGGAGAATGAAATTTCTTTACTGTCATCAGTGAGGCTGTTTAAAAAAACAAAAGCCACAACTCAGTTCCAACTCTTTGCTTTCTTTGTCTGATTTTTCTATTAATGGTACTTCTCCTCCACAGCTTTATTTAACTGCATTTCAGCAATCACAAGTGTTTGAGTGCACAGACACAGTATATTATATAGGTTATACTGGAGCCCTGGTGGCGCAGTGGTTAAGAGCTTGGCTGCTAACCAAAAGGTCGGCAGTTTGAATCCACCAGCCACTCCTTGGAAACCCTATGGGGCAGCTCTACTCTATCCTGTAAGGTTGCCGTGAGTCAGAATCAACTTGATGGCAATGAGTTTGGGTTTTTTTGATTATAGGGATAAGGAGCCCTGGTGGCACAAATGATTAAGTGTTGGGCTGCTAACCAAAAGGTCAGTGGTTTGAACCCACCAGCCACTCCACGGGAAAGATGTGACAGTCTGCTTCTGTAAAGATTTACAGCTTTGGAAACCCTATGGGGCAGTTCTGCTGTGTCCTACAAGGGTTGCTGTGAGTCAGGGATCAACTCAACGGCAACAGGTTTGTTTTTTTGGGTTAATATAGGGATAAAAACATACAGTTGAGTTTATATATTTGTTGTACATTTGATCACCTACTAATGATAAACAAGTAAAAAGTCATCTTGCTAATGATTCAAGTGATAGTTCAGATTTAAAAGGATATGTAATCCTTTGTTGATGATCTGCTTTTTCATCAACAGCCCTTGAGACACCTTCCTAGTTAGACCCCAAATCCTTTCTTTGACTTTTGTTCCAAACCCCAGTCATGACATAGCATTTCCCTCCTCTGCCAGGTCTGGCATTTAGAAATCCTACCTTCTCACTATTAATTCTGTTGTCTGATGACAGAGATCGTATTTTCAGGTTATGGTTAGGCTGTGAATACTTCATCTGGGATCCACAACGTCCCTGTCTTTTGTTGCTTTCCTAATCTGGAGAAGATCAGCACAGTATGAACTGGTGGCTGGTTAATCAAAAAAGTTAAGGGGCAAATTGTAAAAATAATATATATACATACCTTAAACCTTTTATCTTGAACTTATATGTATTCATTTGCTAATGTTTTGAGGATTGACCAATGTCTTTTTTTGGTTAGATGAGAAGTGTCACGTGTAAGAGTGTATTACATTAAGATGAAATTATGTTGGGGAAGTGGAATGAAAATCAAAGTGCAAGGAGAAAAGGGAACAGTGTAAAAGTCCTGACTGTTAAGAAGAATTTGTTTCTATATTTTTTAAGTTGATGATCGTGTGTATCAATTTGTCCTGGTATTTAGATTTATTGGGTATGATTAAAAGATGTGATAGTTTTGTTTTAAAATGATATTATTTACAACTTTCCAGAAATTACATTTAAAGTTGTGATGAAAAACTGGGAAAACAACTTAAAAATACAAGGAGATACATAGTTTTTTTTTTTTTTCCCCACAATTTACTTTAGCAGGAACATGAACAAGAAAGTTTGAAGATCTCTAGTGCATATAAGATCAGCTGGAGTACTTGTTAAAAATTCAGATATTAGAGCCCATCTGTGAATCTAGCTTTGTGCAAACTTGTAACAAAACCTTTGCAGGTAATAACCTCAGGAACAACTAGGATAGCCTAATTTGAGAAGAGCTGAGGGGTTTGCCTCTTACGAGAAACGTGAAGAGAACTAGCGTTTGTTGATTGCCTGGTGTCCATGCCCTTCAGCCCCTCCTTTAAAACCATGGTTCTCAGCCTTGCCTGAGAAGAATTACTTAGCAGCATTTTCCAAACTGCTAGTCAAATCCCATGAGTGAGTTGCCAGAAGAATTTTTTTTTTAATGAAGTAGAATGGGTTGAAATATATCAGAATGTAAAACAAACCTTTTAAGTTATATACATTGTTATGTATGCTTCTGTGTGGATCTGTGTACGTGAGTACAGGATTGCAATGTAAAATTTATTGCTTGCTTTCAAAATAGTTTAAAATTCACTGACCTACAGTGCTTTTCAAAAATACAGATTCCAAGTTGACCCACCTAAGTGATTATTGTCAGACAAGTTGTGAAGTATTGCTTCAAGAGATGTAAACCCTGAACCATCTGAAAAACTTGATTTCTCTCCATAGTAACAAATTTCCTAAAGATTCCATAGAGGCTATCATCTTTTTTATTCATCTAAAAAACCTATTTGGAGAAAACACATGGAATGTGATCTATGAAATTCAGAAAACAGACAAAACTTATTAGAGCTTTGCTTATGTCATTTTTTTAAAGCTTATTTTTCTTTATTTATATAAATAAACTGTATTTGCTCATTTGATGACTGTACTGTTAGCTAAGTGGTACACACAAATATGCTAGAGTTACTATGAATGCTCTTTCCCCAAATTTAAAAACATTAGAATTATCTGCAGTTTAAGCAAGATGTATGTCTAATTTCAATGCAGACACATAGTAAGCATTTATATAGAGCCCTGGTGGCGTAGTGATTAAGAGCTCAGCTGCGAACCAAAAGGTTGGCAGTTCAAGTCCACCAGCTGCTCCTTGGAAACCCTATGGGGCTGGAGTTGACTGGACAGCAACAGGTTTTTTTTTTTTTTTTTTTTTTTTTTTTAAAGTATATATTGAATGTCTGGAGACAGGAAAATAAGTTTTATAACTTAACATGTTATCTGTGAAATTTTTAGTTATTAATGAGGTACTTAATCTTAAATTTATTCTAGGCCTTGTCTGAAAGTGTTACATCTATCCAGGGTGGTTGTGTAGGGACAGATGGCTATGATGAAATTGTGGTGTCCACGTATTCAGGTACGGTGAATGGTAACAGGTAGCTGTGAGAAAGAGTCAATAAAAAAATGTAGATTTTATAAACTGCTTTTGATGACTACTATTTAAAAAGTGTTACTCGTAAATCACTTTTACCTGTGGCATTAAAATCTTTATTTAGTAAAAAATAAGGGGGAAAGCGTGGGCAGGTCAGTTTATAAAAGAGTTAATACTTGAGTAATACTTTTTAAGAGTTCCTGGCATGTGTCTAGTATCTCTGAAAATAAAATGAAATTCTTTCATTTAAAGAGGGATATTTACTGAAATTAAGTTTATATTTTATACTGTGCATTTCTTATAAAAAACTTGCTTGCTTTTGAGTAGGTCATTTTTGCATCCTCCCAGTAGTCATGTGAGAGTTTCAATTTCCATGGAAGTCATTTTTGGAAGGGAATTCTGATATGCCAGTTATTTTTTAATTTGCTAGAATGTGTTAACCTATTATTCCATACTTGAAAATGAACAGTAAGTTGAAAAGTGAAAGGCTTGCTTAGACACATTATAGTATTTAAGGCAAAAAACAATACAGTAAAACCTGCAAAAGCCAGAACCTGTGTAAGGCGGAGACCTGTTAGAGAAGGAAAACTCAAATATTTTCCACTAACAGTGGTCTAAAAGTGGCAACACTGCACACTGTCAAAGGCAGAAAACTTGCAAGACCTGGAAAAACAAGGCAGTCCCATCGATTTCCGGCTCTCACAGGTTTCAGTGTATCACGGAATGCTTAAACGGTATCTTTATGGTTTGAATATTTGCCAGCCTGAATTTTTCTTTTTTTTAGAAGAATGGAATAAGGTCTTAGGATGAGTGAGGTTAATGTAGGTGGATAAAGGGGTGTGCATAATGGAGCTTCCGCTCCACCATGTTTACTACATCTCTTGATAACACTAGCAGCACTAAATGGTGCATGATTGTAATTCATCTCTCCAGGCTGGGTCACAGGTCTGACAACTGAGCCTGTTCATAAGGAAAGTGGACCAGGAGAAGAACTGAAAATTAATCAGGAGATGCAGAATAAAATTTCTTCTTTACGGTAACTTGGGGGTTTTTGTCCCCCCTCCCCCCTGCCTGCACCCCATTTCATAAAGTGTGTTGTTGTTCTTATTTATTACTTATATATGCAGTATTTTTTATTGGAAGGAATGGTACCATTAATTAGCATATCCCCTTTAAAATGAAAGTATATCAGTTTAAGAAAATTAGCATTAAGTGCTGATTACTATTTTGGAAATAAACTTTTTGTATGCTGTATTCTGTTAATGACTTTCTTAGATCAAGGATTGTATTTTTTCATTTGTTTAGCCTAGGTAGTTGCAATGTATTTTTTTCACAGACATCAGAAAGAAACCAACACAAATCGCTCTATTCCTAATTAATTCCAGTGTTCACTGCTCCTGTGGATTCTTTGGACTCTGTAACTTTGGCTTCTAAGTTTTCTTACTGGAACTGAATAGTGTTGACTTCCTCTGACATGGGTTGCTTGCATGACCTGCCCAGTTTCACGGGTCCTGTGATCCGGGACTCAGTCTCATGTTAAGTTGCTTCATACGATGAAGACATATGAGCTGCTGAAGCTTTTCATGCTTGCTTTCTGCACTTTGATCCTTCCTAATTTTGCGAGGGTAGGAGGCGTGATCTTTTTTGGTGGTAGTTGAGGGCTATAGAAGTTTTCAAGGCAGCAAAATATCAGCCGTACTAGCGAAGCCAATTCACCAAAGCCGCCGGGAGAGCAAGTGCTTATCTAATGTTCATGCAGTGAGGATACCAGATTCATGCAGGGATATCCTAGTTCATGCCACAAGGATACCAAATAAGTCTAGTGACTACCATCCCACATCTTCCGTACAGTACCTCTTACTGAACCAAGTCAACCCCCTCCTGATTCTACTGTATTGTCCAGTCAGCTCCTGGAACACTGCTGGGTATCCCTAGAACTCAGTAAATGTTTCCTGAATGAATAAGTCTTGTCCTTTATTGATTGCACAGATCCATCCCAGGCTCCTCCCTAGACTTCTCCCCAAAGGAGGGCTATGTAGGCCCCATGTCGTTCTACCTCAGTTACCATTTATGCCATTTGCACATGGCTTTTCTCACTGAAGGAATCCTTTATTTAACCAGAGCTACTGTAAGCTGTGCCTGTGCAGTTCAATCTCAGCAGACTCTTTCTTCTCCAATACGTGGTGGAACTTCAGCTGTGCCACTGGCTCATATCACCCTTGTCCCCAAAACATTAATGCTCTGCAGCCCCCTCCTCCTTATTTGTTTGTCCCCCCAATGTCTTACTGATAGGCTTTGCACATTTGGTTTCTTCTGTTTCTCTGCCCCACTATAGTCATTTTCCATTCTGAGTAGTACTACATGCAACTGTGAGCAGTAACCAGATTCCTGTGTTTGAACTGATTATTTCCAGCCTACCTTGATACTTACAATTCTTTTTTAATATTGCTGATATGGGACTGAATAGATGTTTTAATTTTTAGATTAGGTTAACTAGTGTAGAGTCATTTGGTCATTGATAGAAGCAAAATTTTGTTCCTATTGATGTTACAGTTCTAGCTCAACCAATAAACTATTTTGCAGAAGTAAATGACTCAAATTTGTAAACATTTTTAGGACCTCAAATGTTCATACTGTCAGTGACAAAATTATGTATCTTTTCCTCTAGGAGTGAGTTGGAACATCTGCAGTATAAGGTGCTGCAGGAAAGAGAGAAATACCAACAGTCTTCTCAATCAAGCAAAGCAAAATCAGCAGTACCTTCATTTAGTGTAAATGACAAATTTATACTAAATAAAGATGATGCCAGCTACAGCCTTGTTTTAGAGGTGCAGACAGCAATAGATAATGTCTTAATACAGGTAAACAAAATGTTTAATTTCTTAGGTAAAGGACTTTTAGCTAATTGAGTATAATATATGTTTTATGACTAGATCTATTTTGCCAACTAATATGCACTAATTATTATTGAACATATAGTTTTAAACAGTAATTTTAAATGTAATAGCTTATTTATTTCCATAAGATAATCACTTTGATCATAGATTATTTCAATTATATCTTTACTTTGTATTTCTCTTATGCTTATTAAATGAACAAAAAACAGATGGAGTTAAATTTTAGGGAATGTCAGAAAGGAGAAACTAGTAAGGATTTTCTTTTTTGGCTGCCCTCTGAGAGAGTCTTAACAGAGTTGTGACTTAGAGAACTCCAGTGTTTAATGCCCTTATTAGAACTTGTTTTAAGCTCCAAATTCTAAAATGGTAGCTTATATTACAGCTTATTCATTAACCTGTCAGTTTCTAAGTGGGTCAGTAGACAAAGTAGATAATCCTAAAGGGTGAAATTTAGGGATAATAACGTATAACTCCATTCATCAGTATGTTTATTTTTTCTTTAAATTGGAAGAGATTTAGGGAGTTGAAAAGGATGATAGTAGGATGAATGGAAAACAAGCAAAAGATGGAAAACTAACCAGAAAATGATTAAAAAACAAAGAGGAGGAGGGAGACAAATTTTTGAAAGATGTTGGGGAAAGATCAGATGATTATTTAAAATTTAAAGGTAAAAATCTCTCTTAAGTAATGCTAGCTGAGGGCTGCTGCACTGAACAACTGAGGGCACAGTTAACATAGAACACAGTACAACAGCCCTGTCCTGGCAGCTAGTTCTCTAGAAAAAAAACTATCTTCTTTTTGTATTACAGGTGGAATTAAAATTGATAAAAATAAACTTATGTAATAAGAATGGCCACACAATTATTTAAAGCTGATGGTAACACTTTTAGCATTGACAAAAACAGGAAGATTATACTTTTAAGTGGGTGTTGAGAGATGATATTCTGTGATCTCTTATTATCCAGATTAGAAAAAAATAGATGATTGTAAAAAAAAATCTATTCTTTATTTATTTTCTGGAAGCACATACTATTCAATATAAATTAAGGGAATTTATACTCTCAGATTTGAAGATGAACATAAAGTGGAACTAAGGATAACCCCTAGAGAAAATATATTTTGCAAAAAGTTTTAGGTTTTCCATCTCAACTTTTTTTTTTTCAATTTTGACTGTAGAGTGATGTTCCGATAGATTTGCTTGATGTGGATAAAAATTCTGCCGTTGTCAGCTTTAGCAGCTGTGATTCGGAGGTGAGTAAAACAGCAGTATAAAGAATTATTTAGATGCTTTAATTTTTATTATGCTATTTGATTAAAGCCTATAAATGCTATTAGACTTTGATATTTTGTCTTCAGTCTTCCCTTTCATAACCTTTCTATCAAAATCTGCTTCTTCTCTCTTCCCTGTCCTTAGATAATCGAGAAACCTGGGTGTTGTCATAGATTTTCACACTAACATCTTCTATATCCAGTGAGTCACTAGGTTTTGTCAACTCTGTCTCTGTGGCTCTCATACCTCTACTCTGTTTCATTCTCACTTCTATTAACTTAGTCCAGGGCCTCATAATCTCTTGAACTACTACTCTAACTAGTTTCTCTGCCTGCAGTCTTGCCTCCTACCTCCAGGCTATGCTGTACCCTGCCACCAGAGAGATCTTCCTAACATACATCACTGCGTCGTTTCTTTTCTTAAAACCTTTGCAAGATTCCTTATTTCCTGCAGGATGTAAGGCTCAGTTCCTCATTGTGGCATAGAAAACTTTCCATGATTTAGCTCTTGATTACATCTCTGCCTTCTCTCTCACCAGCTCTTACCTCCTGTCCCTGTTTCTGCCAAACTGAAGGTCTTAAAATTACTTGAAAATGATAATAGCTTCACCCATCTTTGCATTTGAGCACGATTTATTTTGCTTGCCTGTTCTTCCCAGTCCTTCTTACTTTTTCTGGACTTGTTGAAATGCCTACTTAACCTTCATTCAGCAGATATTTGTTGAGCACTTACTATATAGAAAGCACCTGTGACACTGTCATGCCTGTGCTTTGGACATGCTTCCTACATTCACTTCTTTATGCTTAGAAGGAGAAGACTAGCAGTCTCAGAGCTAGGTGTGGCTGCTAAAGAGAAGTCAGGGTGAAAATAGGTTCTAGATTAGCTGCTTGGAGAAGGCAAGCCAGAACAAAAGGAGACAGTAACTAGAGTTGCAGGTAGTTACAGATAAAAAAAAAAAAGGATGGAATAAAAAGAGTAGATAAAGAAAAAAGTTGGTAATGATATTGGGGAATAATTTTCAACATAATTTCATAGTAAAGGTTTTCTTCTTGATAAGCAATTTTATAACAGTTGTATTATAGTTTATCAGCCCTGTTTGAGAACAAAATATAAAAAATTAGGATCTATGTTTTTATGACCACTTCAAAAAGCAAGTTAACAAACTCTTAAATCCTATATTACTATGAAAGAGTAGCCTGTTTTACTCATACTACTACAAGATTATTTGAAATGAGCATTTTATACTAATTTAAAATCTATTTTCCTGGCTTTTTTTTTTTTTTTAATTTACAGAGATTTTTCAAGTATACACAAAAAGAGAAAGAATAGTATAATAACCTCCACGTACTCATTACTTACTTCAGCATATGGCCAGTCTTGTTTTATTCTCTTTACTCTCCCCCTACCCCCCAGAGCTAGATTATTTTAAAGCTAATTTGAGACATTTTCTCTTTTAAGCTGTATCATTTCATCCATAAATGTCATTACATAACATTTGTTTTTAATCACTTGAGTAAATTTATTTTTTAAGTCGACTGATCCTGTGTTTACTAAGTGTAAATGATTTAAATTTTCTTTTTGGTTTTAGCATCCTTTATATTTCTTCACTTATTTTATAAAAATAGGGAAATAGCAATACATGAAAATTGCATGTTTCATATTGCTTTGCCTCTTTTTGTGATTTATGCATCCATATATATATATTTTCATTTTTAGTAGTTTAATATTCAATTTCAAGAAGTTACAGTATTTGAAGTAACATCTTCAATTTAATTCAACAAACATAGAGTGCCTACAGTATGCCAGGCACTGTGATATTTGCTGGGGATACAGAGAGATTTCTCAGTCCTCTATAAATATTTGTGAAAATGAAGGACATTCAACATCAAACATTATTATACATGTCTGTATTATATAAATATTAGGAGTTTGCATTGACAGTTAAATTTGTAGAACAACTCTTAATGTTTAAAAATATTATTGTAGAGAGTCAAGGTGGAAAGAGCTTTAAGCTTTAGAGTCTTAAAGATCTGAATTTGAATTCTCCTTTCATCATTTACGAGCTATAGGAAAGTTACCTAACCTCTCATAGCCTCAGTTTCTTCATATGTTAAAACTTACTAGTGAAACTTGACTGCATGGAATTGTTGGTGGGAATAAATGAGAACATGTTTGAAAAGCACTTAGCACAGTGCCACTCAAATGATAAGTGCTCAGTGAATGCTAACCATCATTATTATTGATGCTGTTTTCATTAAAAACATGGATTCATTTTTCTCCTTAACTTTAATCTTCCCAGTCGAATGACAACTTCCTTCTTGCCACTTATCGGTGCCAAGCAAATACCACAAGGCTGGAACTCAAGGTAAAAATGTTAGAAATTACCTTCACTTGAGTGTTTGAACTTTTTCTTTCTTTACTACATCTTGTAACATCTGACATAATTTCTTTGCTTGGAATTTCTCTCTGAAATGAGTCATATTGGAAAAATGAATTTGAATTACTTGTTAGTTTTAATTTAGTCCAAACCACTATCTATTATTAGCACTCAATCAATCACCTTGTCTAAAATTATACATTTTAAAGTTTCCTCTAACTAAAAAATTTTTTATAATTTTCTGCTATGGAAACTTTCAAACATAAAGTAGTGAATCTCCATGTAATTATCACTCAACTTGATCAATGATCAGCTCATGGCCAACCTTATTTATGCTATCACTCCCACTGAAAATTATTTTAAAGCAAATATAAAATATAATCTCATTAATAAATATTTCAGTATGTCTCTCTAAAAGATAAGTATTTTTTAAAACATAATCATACTACTGTTATCACATTAAGAAAAAATAAGATACTTAATTCTTTAATATCATCAGATATTCAGTATTCAGATTCCACTGGTTTTGTTTTTATGCAATTATGGTTCTAATAAGGTAACTTAGTTATTAAAGTGTCTGGTCCATTTGCCTTATAATTTCCTACAGTCTCTGTTTTGCTAATTGCATTCCAGTGATGTCATTTATCATCGTCTATTGTAGAGAAAACCTCTCGTTTTTTAGTTAAGTATTGAGCCTAGCATATGTCTATTTTAATTATTTAATTTGTAGTGTGAGATTTTTTTTTAATTTTTATTTTTAATACACCTATGATCTAAGAATGAAGAACTGTAACTTTTTTCCTAGTGTTGCTGATGTTCTGAGACTCAAAGTATGTTCTATCAAGGGGAATGCTGTTGCACGATAATTTTTTCACATCTGGTTAGGAGAAGTTCGAATTAAATGTGATTTGTTTTCTAAACAATTTATTTTGGTCTACATAAGTTTCCCTTCATGTATTTTGAAAGAAAAACTGAAAACTGGAATAAATTTATTTCTAAACGAATATACTTAAACATATTTTATGAGTAAGTAGCCTAGTTAAACATTTTAAATTATGTATCACTAAGCAAAATTATGCCAATAAATTAGGAAGCAGGCCTAAAATTTTGGGGGAAAAAGTTTCTTTCTTTAAGATTGGATAAAATAATTACACAGTTCAGAGAGAAAATAAGTGTCTGAAAAAGCCAGGAAAATTATGAAAAAGTAAAAAGTAAGGTGAAACTTGCCTTGCTACATGGTAAATCATACTATAAAACTGCTATAATAAAAACAGTGTAGGGTATTTCCAAGGCATAAATAAATGGGTTATGCAACAGGAGAGAATCTAAAAATAAAGCCCAGTATACATTTATGGGAAGTTAATACATGAAATTTCTATTTAGGAAAAATTTCTATTTCATTTAAAAATTAGTGTAGCACAACTGGCATCCATCTAGAAAAAAATTAAGTGGGTTCTTATTTTGTGCCATATATAAAAAATAAATTCAGATAAATTAAGTACCTAATTATTAAAAGAAAAAAAATTAGTTATCATCCAGAAAATGGGTGACTGTCAATAAAATATAAAGATTATCCATAAATTGTTATTAAAAAAGATCACCCGATAAGTCAAATAGGCAAAGGATGTGGATAGGCAGTTCACAAAAGAGGGACTCAAAATGGCTAATAAACATTAAAAAAAAAAAAATTCTACCTCATTATTACTCAGAGAAATTAAAATAACAAAAAGTGATTACTGCTTATCTAATAGACTGGCAAAAATTTTAAACAGCAAAGTCATTAGGTGGCAGGGATAAAGAAAAGGACACTTTCAATTACAGCTGGTGGGAATGTAAATTGGTACAGCCAATTTGGAAAACAGGCATTAGCCCCGATTTAGAGAATCTGTTTTATAGCAATAAAATCATAGTAGTATATACATAAAGGAGCCCTGGTGGCACCTAAGCACTTAGCTGCTAACCAGAGTTGGTGGTTCGCACCCACCCAGCGGTTCTGTGGGAGACTTTTTGCTCTGCTTCTGTAAAGGTGGTTGTTGTTAGGTGCCATCAAGTCACCTCTGACTCATAGCGACCCTGTGTGAAACAGAGCAAAACACCGCCTGGTCCTGCGCCATCCTCACAATTCTTGCTGTGTTTGAGACCGTTGTTGCAGCCACTGTGTCAGTCTGTGTCCTTGAGGGTCTTCCTCTTTTTTGCTGACCCTGTACTTCACTAAGCATGATGTCCTTCTCCAGGGACTGGTCCCTCCTAACAACATGTCCAAAGTACACGAGACTAAGTCTCACCATCCTCGCTTCTAAGGAGCACCTGTAAAGATGACAGCCTAGAAAACCCTGTGGGGCAGTTCTTTTCTGTCACTTGGGGTCGCTGTGAGTTGAAAATAGATTTGATGGCATCTGACAACACCAGTATCTACATGGATGTGCATGTAATTAATTGTAGCGTTGTTTGTAGGAGCAGAAAAGTGGTAACAGTGAAAACTTATTAATAATTAAGGGGTTGAATAAATACCTGTTTCTCCATACCATGGCACATTATTTAGCTACTATAAAGAATGAGTTAGAGCTACACCCATTAACATGGAGGGAATACCATGAATTAACACAAAATGCAGGGAAAAAATCCGTGTGTGTGTGTGTGTGTGTGTGTGTGTGTATGCATATAAAATGATATAAATACATACTGATATAAATATGGAGACAGGTATGAAAAGAAACATGGCTAATAGAAGAGGCAAAGATAAGGGAAATGTGATTATTAGAAATAAAAGCAAGTTTTTTTTTAATCTGTGATCTAAGAATTAAAAACTAACTTTTTTCCAGGTGTTGTGATGTTCTGAGACTCAAAGTATGATTTAAATAGAATTTATTCATGTTAAATTATGTATTTGTGTTTGTACATATGCATAGAGACATTAATGAAAATGTGACTATCCAAATAATAATAATGGTCATCTCTGGGTGGTAGGATTTCAGGTGACTTATTTGTTCTAATTTTTCTTTTTTGTTTGAATTTATTAATAATGGATATGATTTAGTGTATAATCAGGAAAAGCATGATTGTATTGTAAAAAAAGAATCTGCTGCCAGTTAAAGCTTACCCTTTAAAAATAAACTTCCAAAATATGTAGCTTTATCATAAAAATATTTCCTTTCTATATTTTTATTCTTTATCCTTTTATTTTTCTTCTTTCCCCGTTCAGTGCAGCATTTGTAAAATATCTTGCTTTTTATGTATTTTTCCCATTTAAGTAAAACATTGATTTTTTTTTCCCCTTACGTGCCAGGAAAAGTATGAATTAAAACATTACTTCAATTAGAGAAGATACCTTTGTAGTATAAAAGGACTGTAATCCATCCTATGAATGTGGAACAGAGGAGCTGGAAGGAGGGTAGGAAAGAGAAGCTGAACAGTTTACCAGCGCCTCTAAAATTAAGTCTTCACAGTGTAGTGAATTATTATTTTCTAAGTGTTTTGAAATCTCAGCCAAGCAGCCATATTCAAAATAGCCCAAAAGAATCTTCCAATCTAAATATGTCATAATTACATTATTGTTACGCTTCTCTGTTTTTACCGAAAATCAAGAATTAAGTTTTTGGAAACTTTTTTTTTTCCCGTTTGTAGATTTTTGTAGCAATAGCTATATGCTGTAATACCCACATTTTTGAAAAAATGAGGTATCCCCCATAAGTTTCAGTTATTTGGGAAACTCATTTATCCCTTCAACAAAAATGTCTCGATTTTAGCTATTTTTTATGTAAATTTTTATATATACTTTTGTTTTTGGATGTGACAGGGTAGTGTGAGAGTATCTAGAATGGAGTAGCATTAGGAAGTATGGATAAACCAGCTGAAAATATGGGGTGGAGGTAACTTATAGATTAATTTTGCTATTACTGCCAAAATCTTTTCAGTTTTCCTTTAGTGGTAAAAATTAGTTGTTGAATAGAGTATCATTATTTTCTTCCAAATATTACAGAAAAGATTAAAGCATAAGTACTTGATTACTTGTATTGAACATTTTAAAGATGTATTTATGTTCCTAGATTATTCTTATTTTCTTTCTTCTTTTGTATTGAATCAGATTCGCTCAATTGAAGGCCAGTATGGCACACTTCAAGCATATGTGACCCCAAGAATTCAACCCAAAACCTGTCAGGTCCGCCAGTACCAGATCAAACCCCTTTCACTTCATCAAAGAACTCACTTTATTGATCATGGCAGGTAGGACAAAGGAGAGAGCAGTTTATTTTCAGGATATTACACAATTCAGATAAATTGTTTTTTTACTTTTATAGTACACATTCTGGTAACCCCTTGCACACTTTAAAAAATCAATATTTTAAATACTGTGGATTTAATATTTCTGATAAACAGAAGATTGTCTGTGTTATTTCATAGGCTAGTTCGAGTTGGACCGTCCTTTCTTTCTCAGTGTTATGAATGGTTAAGCCCTCAACTACTGGCTGAAAGGTTGGCAGTTGGAAACCACCCAGAGGCACTTGAGGAGACAGGCCTGGCAGTCTGCTGAAAACCCTGTGGGACGGTTCTACTCTGCACACACGGGATCACCACCACTGCAACCGTTCTGAGATCATTGAAATAGCAATTGTATCTCTTAAACACCTACCTGAGTAAATACTGTCTAACATTTAGATCACTGAGTACTTTGTCAACAGGACCTTTTTGTGTTAGCCTCAAACTTTACATTCCCTTTCTGTTTCACCTCAAGGAATACTGTTAGAACAATTGGTTGTGATACTCTACCACACCCCTTGCTGTCTAGTCAATTCTCACTCACAGCAACCCTACAGGACAGAGTAAAAGTACCCTATAGGGTTTCCAAGGCTGTAGTCTTTTAGGAAGCAGACTGCCACATCTTGCTCTCATGAGGCCACTCATGAGTTCGAACTGCTGACCTTCGGTTGTGATAGTCCCTGTGATATCTGAATTCCCTTCCAATTTAAGAATCCTGTTTGTAGTTTCTCTTTTTTCTTTTCTGAAGATGAGAGACCACTGACATAAATGGAAGGAAAAGGAAAGAAATTTAACAATTACTGAATGTTTTCTCTGTGCCAGATAATGATATATTATCATTTAATTTGTACAGCAAGACAGGTACTAATATCTCCATTTTACAAATGAGAAATGTAAACCCAGAAACGTATATGTATATAAGAGCTATGATTTGAGGCCAAAACTCATGTTCTTTCTATTGTAGTTTATAATTTAAAAAGGTGTGTAATTAAGATGTAAGGACGGAATCTTCCTAAGGAGAATTTCTGGAAAACATCAAAGAGAGAATAGATTCATTCTTTTTAGCATATCTTCCTGCTTAAAAGTCAAGCTGGGTTAATGCAGGCAGCATGGTGTGGTGGAAAGAACAGCAAACTAGCATCCAGAGACTTGAATTATAATCTTGTATCTGTTCCTTTGTGACTTTGGGGAAATAATTCAGTCTTTTCTGGACCTTAGTTTTCTTATTTGCAAATGAGAAGGTTGGTCTGAATGTTATCAACTGTCCTAACTATCAGGTTCCTTAATTCTGTTGTTGCTGCTGTTAGTTGCCCTCCAGTCATTCGGATTCATAGCCGCTGTGAGTGCAACAAAACAAAACACTGCCTGGTGCACCATCCTCACAATCATTATTATGCTTGAACCCATTGTTGCGTCCACTGTGTCAGTTCATCTCGTTGAGGGTCTTCCTCTTTTTCGCTGACGCTTACTTTACCAAGCATGATGTCCTTCTCCAGGGATTGTCCCTCCTGATAACGTGGACAAAGTAGGTGAGGTGAAATCTCGCCATTCTTGCTTCTAAGGAGCATTCTGGCTGTACTTCTTCTTGTTCGATCTTCTGGCAGTCCATGGTATATTCGATATTCTTTGCCAACACCATAATTCAAAGGCATCAATTCTTCTTCCGTCTTCTTTATTCATTGTCCAGTTTTCGCATGTATATGAGGTGATTGAAAATACCATGGCTTGGGTCAGGCACACCTTAGTCCTTAAAGTGACATCTTTGCTTTTCAACACTTTAAAAGGTCTTTTGCAGCAGATTTGCCCAATGCAATACATCATTTGATTTGTTGACTGCTGCTTCCATGGGCGTTGATTGTGGATCCAAGTAAAATGAAATCTTTGCCAACTTCAGTCTTTTTTCTGTTTATCATGATGTTACTTATTGGTCCAATTGTGAGGATTTTGTTTTTTCTGTGTTGAGATGAGATCCATACTGAAGGCTGTAGTCTTTGATCTTCTTCTGTAAGTGCTTCAAGTCCTTTTCACTTTCAGCAAGCAAGGTTATGTCACCTCCATAACGCAGGTTCTTAATGAGTCCTCCTCCAGTCTTGATGCTGCATTCTTCTTCATAAGGTCTAGCTTCTTGGATTATGTGCTCAGCATACAGATTGAATAAGTATGGTGGAAGGATACAACCGTGACACACACCTTTCCTGACTTTAAACCACGCAGTATCCCCTTCTTCTGTTCGAACGATTGCCTCTTAGTCTATATAATTTGTTAAGATCCACACAGTAGAATGCCTTTGCATAGTCAATAAAACACAGGTAAACATCTTTCTGGTATTCTCTGCTTTCAGCCAAGATCCATCTGACATCAGCAGTGATATCCGTCATTCCATGTCCTCTTCTGAATCTGGCTTGAATTTCTGGGAGTTCCCTGCCAATGTACTGCAACTGTTTTTGAGTGATTTTTAGCAAAATTTTACTTGTGTGTGATATTAATATTGTTTGATAATTTTCACATTTGGTTGGACCACCTTTCTTTGGAATGGGCACAAATATAGATCTCTTCTGGATGGTTGGCCAGGTAACTGTCTTCCAAATTTTTTTGGCATAAACAAGTGAGGGCTTCCCATGCTGCATCCGTTTGTTGAAACATTTGTTATTCCGCCAATTCCTGGAGCCTTGTTTTCCGCCAATGCTTCAGTGCAGCTTGGACTTCTTCCTTCAATACCATCAGTTCTTGATCACATGCTGCCTCCTGAAATGGTTGAAAGTCGACCAGTTCTTTTTTGGTGCAGTGATTCTGTGTATTCCTTCCATCTCTTGGTATTTCCCCAGTCGTTCAGTATTTTCCCTGTAGAATCCTTCAGTATTTCAACTTGAGGCTTAAATTTTTTCTTCAGTTCTTTCAACTTGAGAAACGCTAAGCGTGTTCTTCTCTTTTGTTTTCTATCTCCAGGTCTTTGCACATTTCATGATAATACTTTACTCTGTCTTCTTGATGTGCCCTTTGAAATCTTCCATTTAGCTCTTTTACTTCATCATTTCTTCCATTCGCTTTAGCTACTCCACGTTCAAATGCAAGTTTCAGAGTCTTCTGACGTCTATTTTGGTCTTTTCTTTATTCCTGTCTTTTTAATGACATCTTGCTTTCTTCATGTGTGATGTCCTTGCTGTCATTCCACAATTTGTCTGGTCTTTGGTCATTAGTGTTCAGTGCATCAGATCTATTCTTGAGATTGTCTCTAAATATAGGTGGGATATCTCAAGGTTGTATTTTGGCTCTGGTGGACTTGATCTAATTTTCTTTATCTGTAACTTGAATTTGCATGTGAGCCCCTGGCCTTGTTCTGACTGATGATATTGAGTGTCTCCATCGTCTCTTTCCACAGATGTAGTTGATTTGATTCCTGTGTATTCCATCTGGGGAGGTCCACGTGTATATAGTTGCCTTTTATGTTGTTGAAAAAAGGTATTTGCAATGAAGATGTTTTTTGGTTTTGCAGAATTCTACCGTGTGATCTCCAGCATCATTTCTGTCATCAAGGCTATCTTTTCCAACTACTGATCCTTCTTTGTTTCCAACTTTTGCATTCCAGTCACCAGTAATTATCAGTGTGTCTTTATTGCGAGTTTGATCAATTTCAGACTGCAGAAGTTGGTAAAAATCTTCATCTTTGGTGTTAGTGGTGGGTGCGTAATTTTGAATAACAGTTGTATTAATTGGTCTGCTGTGTAGGCATATGGATATTATCCTATCACTGGCAGCGTTGTACTTCAGGATGGGTCTTGAGATGTTCATTCTGATGATGAATGCAACGCCATTCCTCTTCAATTTGTCATTCCTGGCATAGCAGACCGTATGATTATCTGATTCAAAATGGCCAATACCAGTGCATTTCAGCTCATAATGTCTAGGATATCGATCTTTATGCATTCCATTTCATTTTTGACAACTTCTAATTTTCCTAGATTCATACTTCATACATTCCACATTCTGATTATTAATAGATATTTGCAGCTTTTTCTCATTTTTAGTCCTTAGTTCTGTATCCTATTAAAGTTCCTTCTGAATCTTTAATTCTATAAAGTTTACATTTTATTAATTCTGTATAATTATCCATTTGATTTGTTTTAAATATATGTAGGACAAGCTTTGTTTTTTTTTAATTTAAAAAAAAAATCTTAATTGTATGATTTTGCAGGATAGGATGTATTAACCCGTATTCCTTCAAGCTTGCCCAGTGGTACACAGCTAGTAAATTGTGGAGCAGGGCTTCAAATCCATGTCTGCCTTACTCCAGAGCCTCACCCGTTGCCTTCACACTAGGTTGATTCTTTTCTTAAGGAGACTCTTGTGTGAGTAGGTTTTATAGTTTATATAGAAGTACTAGCTGAACTTTTCAAAAATGCAGTCTACCCAAGTAAATTGGGTTTTATTTGTAAAACGTGTTATAATGGGAAAAAAAAGTATTTATGCCCCTCTACTAAATAGTAGGACACCTAGCACAAAGCATGTAAATTTTTTTATTAAATGGAAATGTTCCTTTATTTAGTGTGTAAGATTAATCTGAGAAAAATTAAATGAGTGCTTTTATATTTGTTTAGCTACTATTGTAAAATTCTACTTGTTCATGTGTTGTGTACATATAGTCTACATCCACATATTCTTATACACAAATGTGTGCTCTGTTACTAAATTACAGACCCATGAATACATTGACTCTAACAGGCCAGTTCAGTTTTGCTGAAGTTCACTCCTGGGTGGTTTTTTGCCTTCCTGAAGTTCCTGAAAAACCTCCAGCAGAAGAATGTGTGACATTTTACTTTCAGAACACTTTCCTGGATACACAACTTGAAAGTACCTACAGGTAAGTCGTACTTATTTACTGGTTCACAACTGTTGTTTTTATATAAGTAAATGGAGCTTCTAGGTTTTCATTTGCTTTAAGTTTAAGGCAGGAATAATTTGAAAATAATATGATTGAAAACCTAGACCATTCAAGAGAATCTATTGAAAAACAAGTAGAATGAGTTTAGAAAAATGATTGAATAAAGATGAATATGCAGAGATCAATACCTTTCCTAATTTTTCAGCAATAACCAGTTGGAAAATACATTGTTTAAAAAGAGTCATTTCAGAATAGCAATAACAATTAGAAAATAGCCACATAAAAGCCAGAGGAATATTCTTAATTATATATTCTTAATTATATAGAGAGAGACAACTTAAGTGAAGAAAGCTGTAAATTTGATTGCCATAAAAGACTTGATTAAATGGAAGTAATACAGTCTATAGTGATCAATATGAAGACATTGTAAAGATGTCAGTCCTTGTCAGATTGATTTGAACATTTGTCCTAATCCCAAAATGTATTCCAATTGAATTTCTTTATGCAAAAATATGAAATAAATTAACTTTCAGAGGACCAGGCAGGCTTTTGAGGTTATCATGTTACAGTGTGGAGGCCTCTTCTCAGGATCCCAGCTGCACTCCTTCCCAGTTCCTACTTGCTTAGCGGTCATCTCCTATGAGCTCCATAAAACCCAAAAAATCAAACCCACTGCTGTCAAGTCAGTTCTGACTCATAGCAACCCTACAGGACAGAGTAGAACTGTCCCATAGGATTTCCAAGGAGTGGCTGGTGGATTTGAACTGCTGACCTTTTGGCTGGCAGCTGAGCTCTTAAACCACTGCGTCACCAGGGCTCCATGGGCTCCATAGTTTCTCTATTTCTGAATACAGTAGAGGCTAAACTTCTCCTTCTCCTTTGTTCCTATTTCTGAATGTGAATCAGTCTAGCAAGACTGATTTCTCTATCTGCTCTCTGAGCTTATACCCTCATTCTTCAAGGTCTTTGCATTCTTCTCTCTCTCCACGTTTAATTTAGGTTGTTTGTTTTGGTGGTGGACGACTTCTTACCCTCTCTTTGCCTTTGCTTCCTAGGGATTCTTTCCCTAAACAGATGACTGAGGTATTCTACTTTGCTTCCACCACTGAGTGCTAGAAACAGCAGTGAACACATAATCTCACCTGAGAATGAAGCCTTTTAAGACCAAGAACCCTCCAGAAATCTAACCACTTTTAGTCTAAGTTCTGTAGAGGTACCCTCCAGGCGAGCTTATCTGTGCCTAAATCTGTAAGTTACTCCTGTTTTGAAATACCACCATGCCATGAACCTCATACTTTAATCACAGCAGACAATGTGGCATGCTCCTAGCACATTATGTATTTTTATAATCACAGGCTTTTGCTCTTTGCTATCTGTGTCCTTAACTATTCTTTAACAGTCAAAAGTACTTATTCTGAAAGACCCAACTCAATAGCTGGGTTTTGAAGCCTTCTTTGATTCTCTTCTCTGTTCCCATAGCATTTTATTTTGACTTGTTCTGGTATTTATTGTTATATGGTGGCACAGTGGTTAAGTGCTCAGCTACGAGTTGAAAGGTCAGCGGTTCGAACCTACCAACTGCTTCACAGGAGAAAGACCTAGAGATCTGCTTCTGTAAAGATTACAGCCTATAAACCCTGCGGGGCAGTTCTACTCTGTCATGTGGGGCCGCTGTGAGTCGAAAAATTGACTTGAGAGCACCTAACAATAACAAGCTTGAAGTATATAATTTTTATGTATGCTTGTCTTTTTAAATCAAACTGTAAGTTCTCGTGAGCAGTGTCTGTTTCTTAGTTATCTTTGTGCCCTCCAAGTACTGAACACATGGCTTTGCACGTAGTAGGTGTTCAGTAATAGTTTTTTGGGTGCCTAAATAAAATACATACATATGGAGGGCAGTATAGAGGCATGTGCTTTGGAGGCAGATATACTTAGGTTTGAATGTTGGCCGTGTCACTTACCAGCTGTATGATCTTAGCTAAGTTACTTAACTCTCCGAGTTCTGCTTTTCTTTCTACGGAATAGAAATAATTGAATTGTTGTTGCGATTAAAATAAACGTTGTACACCATTAATAAATAACTTCTGTTAACAGATTAAAGACTAGAGAAAAAGCTCATGATTTCTAAGACATAATTGGGAGTGAAATAGTAAGGGCATGTTAATTCAGCCTTCTAGAAAAAAAATGTAATGTCTGTAGCTAGTAAATAAAATTATTTCTGTGTGTGAAAACCAAATAAAAAGTCAACATTGAATATAGGAAAAATGCTATATATTAATTAGGAAACTTCTGGTCATATAAAAAGAAACAAATTAAAGCAGACTTAACCAAAAAAAAAAAAAGGAATTTATTGGTTCACATAATGGGGTAATCAGCCTCAGGTACAACTTGATCCAGTGGCTTAACTGATACCATCAGGCCTTTGTCTCTTTCCATTGCCCAGCTCTCCTCTGTCTTTGTTGGCTTTTCCACGTAGCGGCATGGTGGTCACAGGAGCTACATCCAGCCTTGTATCTTTTCAGCTGCTCTAGAGCCTCTCTTTCCTGATACTTCCAGTAGAAGCCTCAGGATTGAGTAGCACTGCCCAGCTCTGACCACTGTAGTCAGGAGGGTAGAATACACTGCCAAATGGCTCCTTCTGAAGTCCTAGAAATGAGGTTGAGGCCAGTTCCACTGAAACCATATGGAATTGAGAAGGGGAAGAGAAAGAGAAGGAAGTTTCCCAAAGAAAAATAGAGCTCCTGTGACGGTAAGAAGTGGCAGTGTATGCTGGGTATAGAAGAACAGCAGATGTTACTCTTTCAGGTTTGATTTCATATTTCCTTTGTAAGGATGAAGCATATAGTCATGTTGTAATTTATGTGACTACAACAGAAAAGTACAGACTTACTTATGTGTAAGTAAATCATTCATTCTAAATGAATTATACTGAAGGGATTAGCTTTTGTAAATGTTAGTAGTGAAAATAAAGAAAAAAACTTTAAGTGAAGAACATAAAAATTGTCCTATCTTTAGGAGGCATATAGCTAGCATCTTTTGTTTAGCTTTATGAGTAGGTTCAGAGCCTGAGTTAATATAGTAACAGTAAAAGGTTACTTGTTTAAATAAGCTTTACATTAACAATTTTACATATATATATATAGAGAGAGAAATCTAAAATGAAATCTGAACACTAGGTTCTGGTCACAAAATAGGTATTTACTGGACTACTTTCTAAAGCTCTTCTTTAAAAAAATATGTATTAATTTTATAGAAAAGGAGAAGGAGTTTTTAAATCTGACAACATTTCTACTATATCCATCCTAAAAGATGTGCTCTCTAAAGAAGCTACAAAAAGGAAAATTAACCTCAACATAGCATACGGTAAAAAGAAAAGAAAAACTAATTCTTACTACTTTTTTGTTGTTATAATAAGAATGTTTCTGTGACTAATTGTCCTGGCTCACCTCCTTCTAGAGATAAATGAAGTATCAGTCAAACACACTTTAAAGCTAATTCACCCAAAACTGGAGTACCAGTTGCTTTTGGCTAAGAAAGTGCAGTTAATTGATGCTTTAAAGGTAAGCATGTGTATCATGGACTCATGATCATTACTGTGATGGAATTTCTAAAATTGTAAATACTTTACTATTACACTTAGACTGAATTTTGAACATTAAGGTGCTTCTGTTTGTTTGTTTTTTTTTAATTTTAAATAAGGAATTGCAGGTTCATGAGGGAAATACAAACTTTCTGATACCAGAATATCGCTGTATTCTAGAAGAGGCAGATCACCTGCAGGAAGAATACAAAAAACAACCTGCACATCTTGAAAGGCTCTATGGTTAGTGGGCTCGTCTATAATACCTTGCTATGTATCTTTTTTCAACTGGCTATTTGCGAAGGAGCATGTGAAACTGGGGAGAAAGAGACACACAAAGATTGCAGCAGTCATGAAATTAGTGAAAACCAGTTTATAGCACTATAGCAATAGTTCTATATTTTGTCGTTAGTTTTAATATTTAATATTTTTACTTGATAAAATTTAAATAAAAATTAAGACATGAAATAAGTATACTGTGATGAATTAATTTATATATAAGAAGAAACAGTATAAAATGAATATAGTCTATAAAGCATTAGAATTTAGGCCATATATTACATAAATATTTTTCAGGTTTTGTGACTATTATGAAATACCAACATGGAGCGTTTAATGTTTTTAAGGCAAAATTTAATAAGGGATACATATATGTATATGTGTATATATATATGGCATAGTGGTTAAGAGCTTGGCTGCTAACCAAAAGGTTGGCAGTTCGAATCCACCAGCCACTCCTTGGAAACCCTGTGGGGCAGCTCTCTGTCCTGTATGGTCGCTATGAGTCGGAATAGACTCGACAGCAATGGGTTTTGGTTTATACACACACACACACACACACACACACACATGCACGTATATATACATACATATATATGCACACTTCGTCAGTTTACAGTTCAGAACTCATTTTGCTTTGGTGGTGAGAAGTTGCGTATTTCACAAAGTGAAATAAGAGAAAGAATGAGAGGCTGGTTGAGGGGAGGGAGGAAGGAAGGAATAGCTTTGAAAAACAGGGTTGTTAGTTATTTTTACATAAAACCTGTTGTGCATGTTGTTGTTAGGTGCCCTTGAGTTGGTTTCGCCTCATAGCAACCCCATGTGGCAGAGTAGACTCGCCCCTAGGGTTTCCTAAGCTATAACGTACAGAAACAGATCTCTAGGTCTTTCTCCCACAGGGCCACTGGGTGGGTCTGAACCACCAAGCTTTTGGTTTGTGCCACCAGGGCTCTGTTATTGTTCGTCTTGTTGCCGTTGTGTGCCATCTAGTGAATTCTGACTCAGAGTGACCCAATGTGATAGAGTAGAACAGCCCCATAGGGTTTCCTAGGCTGTAACCTTTATGAGAGCAGATTGTCCGGTCTTTTCTCCTGCAGAGCCGCTAGTGGGTTTGAACCACCAACCTTTTGCTTAGTCCTCAATCTGAGCACTACACCACCAGGGCTCCTTTTATTCTCACAGCACTCCTGTTTATTTATACTATCTTTATAATCAGTTGGAATATTTAATCCTTACAACAGCTCTGTAAGGTGTACATAGTATTATCTCCTGTTTTCCAGATTCTTTAACTGACATTTGCAATTAAAGAATTTGTTGTCACGTAGCTAGTTAGTGGCAGAGCCTTCATTAGAACCGTCTGCCTCTAAAATGCATGTTTTTTGCACTATACCAAATCTTGCATAGTCACTGTGAAGTCAATTTGGTATCATCAATCCACATTGATTCTTAAGCCTTCCTACTGGATTTCTTATTTCATACCCAGATACTTGCTCAATCTATAATAATATCTACTATCTTAATGTTTGTCTCAGTGGTTAAGAGCTCAGCTGCTAACCAGAAGGTCAGCAGTTTGGATCCACCAGCTGCTCCTTGGAAACCCAATGGGGCAGTGCTAGCGTTCTATAGCAAAACTGTGAGTCAGAAGTCAGCTCGATGGCGGTGGTATCTTAATGCTTAATATTTTATTCTGTGGCAAGCACATTCACTTTTATCCTTATAACTTACTAGGTCAGTGCTGTAGATCCACTATCTCTTATCATCAGTTCAAAAACCAGAAAGCCTTGAAAACCAAAGCTTTTTTTTCATGAACCATTTGACGGCAAAATCTGACATGATCTGAATTTATTTAATGACAAAACCTGACTTAAACTAACATGAAACTAATTATAGTCTTTATTCCACTTTATGTTACTTAGTGTTGCTGTAGCGTTAACAGAAATTTATTTAAATTTAGTTTAAATTTAAACTTTTAGTTCTATAGACTAAAAGTCCAAATCAGGGCCTCAGCCATATCAGTTCCTTCCTTGTAGGTAATCCCTGGCCTTCCTTGGTTCCTTGGCTTATAGATGATCCTCACATGGTGTCTGTCTACCCCCTGCCCCCCGCCCATGTGCACACGTCTGTGTCTAATCTGCTCTTTTTAAAACTCAACAGTGGTTAGGTTTAGGATACACTCTACATTAATATGGCTTCATTAAAATACAGAGAAACCCTATTTCCAAACAGGATTACATCCACCAGGCATAAAGGGTTAGGATTATAACACATATTCTGGGGAGACACGATTCAATCTATAACACACTTAGTGTGAATATTCATCCGTATGTTTTGTTGTAGAAATATTATGTTTTGTTATCGGATGCTGTCATTTACTCATAATACTTTGGGGTATTTTGTCATAGATGGTACATGCCTTTTATATCTTAAAATATGAAAAATTCTGTAACACATCTGGCATCAAGGGTTTTGGATATATAACTGACAGCTTGAATTATTCTCATTTTACATATGAGGAAATTCAAAGGTGAAATAATGTGCCTAGACCTTTGAACCCTAGGACTATTTGCCTTCAAGTCAAATCCCAAGAATAGTCAACATGGAGATGGAATGTTTTAATTCAGATAAAGCTGTTAAGAACAGACTCTGCCCACACTGTGTCAAAATAGTCTGCTTAGTGGGAAAAATAAACCACTTTTGTGATGTTATATATACTGGTATCAGTTCAAAAACAACTAGAATTTGACTGTCTGAAATTAATAGCTTTTAACCAATTATTAAAGATGTTTATTAGCTAAATGATTTGTCCTCAAACTTGCTTTAAAATTCCCCCAAAATACATATATTTTTTTACGCATCAAGACTTCTGAAAAGGTTTGTGTACGTTAAATACTGGAATTATGGGTACTTAGCAATGGATTCCCAAGCAATCACTCACTTGCATTAAATTACTTCATCAGAAGGAACTAACTGATGACAGTAAATTCACATTGTTCTTTCTAGGCATGATCACCGATCTTTTCATAGATAAGTTCAAGTTCAAAGGCACCAATGTGAAAACCAAAGTACCTCTACTTCTGGAGATTCTGGACAGTTATGACCAGAATGCATTGATTGCTTTCTTTGATGCTGCTTGAAATATAATCAAGGTGAAGTCCCAAAGAAGTGGCCTGTTTAAAAGGAAAATATTAAAATAGAATTATAATCTTAAGTGTGTATATACTTTTATTTCAAAAGCTTTTTCATAACATCTAAAAATATTTCAGATATGACTTTAAGTAATGCTTTTATTTCCTTTGACAGAGGAACTTTTTAAAAATAATTTTTATATTTAAAAAACACCTGTGGATGACTGTTTTGATCAGGGTCACAATAGATGGTCCCAGATAGAATGGGAGAAAAATGTGGAGTAGAGCTCAAATTCTTATTAAAAACAAAGCCAGATAAACTGGAAAGTAGAGAACAGAGGATTCCCTGAGACTATCACTGTGAGACCCTCTTTAAACCTAGAACTGAGCCTATCCCGAGAGATCACCCTTTAGTGAAACAGCAGAGTGGCACACAAAATAAAGGATATTACCTGTAAGATGGGTGCTCTACTTAAAAACCATCAGTGTGAGACCAAAAGGTCAACAATTATTCAAAAGCTAAGATGGGAAGATAAGGGGCAGGGAAACTAGAGTACTGGAAATAGAACCAATAGAACACAAAGAGAATGTTGGCATTGTGATAAATGTTACTAATTCATTGAACAATTTGTGCGGAAACTGTCAAATGGGAACTTGCTGTGTAAACTTCATCGAAAACTCAATAAAATATTTTTTAAAAAAGTGGAATAAGTATAAGGTGTTTTAATGAATTTTTAGTAATTAGATGTTTTGATTTTTAAATAGAGAAATATTTGGAAAATCAAAATATATTCAAATGTTTTACAAGCTACATACACACATATACATTTATGTGTAAACTGCTTTACAGTTTTCAGAATGTATTTGCATACGTTACCTTATTAGATCTTCGCAACAGTCCTGTAAGTTTGTCAGAGCATACAAGAAAACCACTTGTCAGCGAGGTTTAAGTGACATGAGGTTAAGAGGCCATGCTGTTGATTTGTCAAGCTGGCATCAGAACCCAGTTTCTGGTGCCAGGCTTGTATCCCAGTTACTGTATTATCAACAAGGGGAAATAACCGACCAGTTATTTTTTGTAGGAGCTGAGATTGATTTCTGCCTTGCTTAGTAGTAACATTTTGTGACCCATGCTGCAGCTTGTGAAATGCCTTAGTTGTTTTCTCAGTGTGGTAAACTTCAGTCAGGGAAATGAGCAGCTTACACAGATGGGAGGGATCTTAACTACATGTGTGTAAGCAGTCAAGCTACGCAAGCTGCTACCCAGAGAGTGCAAGAATAGTGATGGCTTCTGAGATTTTCTGCACTACCATCACTAATTTCCTTTTTATCAGATATGAAGGGAAATACGATTTTAAGAACACAGATTTTTTTTGTTCATTAATGTAAATTTATTCATTTTCAGGAGAATATTGTTGGTATGAGTCAGAACTGACTCGATGGCAGTGGGTTTGGTTTGGTTTTATTGTCTTTAACAGTTTGCTTTAAAATGACAAAGATTATAATGGTAAAAAGGCTATTTGTCTGTTTTCAAGAAGCGCAGACTCAAGAATTTGTCAGAAAACAATGCTTCTGAATTACATTCCTTTATATTTATTAGTTATGTGGAAGTCTTGTTATATATTAAATATGAGAATTTGTTAAAGGTACATATTATAGCTAAGAGAGTTTTGTTTTAGTAAGGTCATTGTTTTTAAACAGTCTTCATTTCTAAATGGAACATCTAGGTCACTAGAATTTCATTGTTTTTTGTTGGCTGCTTCTATATAAAAGGCCACTGGTTGGGAAAAAGTATAAAAATTAATGACAGTTCAGTTGAATTTCTTGTAGTACATTATTATTTGTTATATGTATTAGTAGTTCAAGACGGCACCTTATATTGTATTTTCTTGGAACAAATAAAAAGCATAAGACACAGTTTGCCTACTGTCAGTAAACATCTACATCCTAACATGACATTATAGTCTGCCACTATGGTTATGCATAGTATTTCATTTAATCCTTACGACAATCCTATGTCGTGTAGGTATTACTTCCAATAAACACATAAGAAAACTCAGACTGGAGACATTGAATAATTTACCGAAACTACCAGGCTAGTAAGTGGCCAAGTCAAATTTTGAACCTTGGGAAACAAGTCAGCCACGCTAAGTGGAGGTCCCAGGGACAAAGGCTGGGGCGGCCCACTAGTAATTGCTACAGTGTAACTCAGTTTAAAATGCGTATAGACAGCCCTTAGCCCTGAGCACAGGGACCTCCCAGTGGTCCGGTTTAAAGTCACCAGAAACTCAGGCCTCACCCTCTCCCGCCTTCCCTGCGCAGGCGTTTTTGCTCCCGCCGCCGTTCGACGTTTCTCTGCTCCACCCCTGCTCAGTTACCTTCACTGCTGCCGGCGTTCGACTGCGGCTGTGTCGCCCCGAGTGACGTCACGGGCCCCTGCGGCTCTCATTGGTCCATTTCAATAGTCGCGGGATACTTGAACTGCATGAACACCCGCCGCTCCGGCGGGCTGTTCGCTTTATCTCGGGGCGTCCTGGGTCCTCGGTCCTCCACGCCCGGCAGTGCCTGCCCGCTCCTTTTGCAGCCTCCGTCCAGCACAGCACCTGCCAGGTGAGCAGGCAGGGGGGCAGGCTGGCCCGGACTGCGGCGGGCGGCTGCGGCTATAGCATTCCTCGGCTGAGTCTGCGCGCCGGTCAGCCGGACGGAGTGCACGCTGCTTGGCGCCGCAGGCTGATCCAGCCGCCTGCCCCGGGGAGCAGTGATGTTGGGCAACTCCGCGCCAGGGCCTTCGGCCCACGAGGCGGGCTCGGCGCTGCTAGCACTGCAGCAGACGGCCCTCCGAGAGGACCAGGAGAACATCAACCCTGAGAAAGCGGCGCCCGCCCAGCAGCCCCGGACTCGAGCTGGGCTGGCGGTACTGAAGGCGGGGAACCCGCGGGGTTCCGCCCCGCAGCAGAGGCCCAAGACGCGACGGGTAAGGAAGGACACGCGAGGCATCAGTCGGAGGGTGGGCCAGGCGAGTGTCGGGCATGGGCTTAGCAGGCAGAGGAGGGTTACGAGAAAGCATTTTCTGGGCGTTTTAGGAGGCGCGGGTCTGAAGTCACCTTGGTCTCAGATTTTCCGGTTTGTGGGATGTCACGGTGGTAGCTGCTCTAATTCTTTTTAGCATACAACCCCCGCCAACGCTGTGCGTGTGCTGCCTGCCTGCTCCCTGTTGAGGTCATCTTTATAGATATTAGGGTCAAACTAAGCCCTACTACACGAATGTCGTCTTTGCCCGGCTCCGCGCTTTCTCTCGTCTTTTTAACCCCAGGCATTACTCTCTGCTCCAGGGCGAAGCGACCAGATCCCTCTTCTCCCTCCCCGTCTGGTTAAGAGAATGCCTCTACTTTAGAAAAGGGTACAAGAGAACACTTTTGGTAAATTCCGCCATTTTAGCCGAATTTGCTCTGTTGCTCCACCCTAGTATCCACTCTGCCTGTGACAAATTTTTACATCCCCTCTGTCTGTGGCTACTCAAATTTTATTCTTGCCGGGACTTTGTCCTAGTTTAATTTTCCTGGTAGATATTTGGGAGTAAAGGCAAAAGCTGAGACCCTTAAGGGGAAAAAGGCAAAGCTCCATTTAACAGGCTCAAAGACAGTTACTAATTTTCTTTCTAGGTTGCACCTCTTAAGGATATTCCTGTAAATGATGAGCGTGTCACTGTTCCTCCTTGGAAAGGAAACAGTAAACAGCCTGCATTCACCATTCATGTGGATGAAGAAGAAGAAAAGACTGAAAAGAGACCAGCTGAATCTAAAAAAGCAGAGTGTGAAGATGCCCTGGCTTTCAATTCAGCTGTTACTTTACCTGGACCAAGAAAACCACTGGGGTCTCTTGATTTTCCAATGGATGGTAGTTTTGGTAAGTTTTAAATTAGAAAATCTGTATGAATCAAAGTAATTATAATTATTGAATAGACTGGATTTTATATTTTAAAACATTATCTTACTGATCATTACTACATAATGAGTTAGGTTTAATGTAACAGGCTTAGAAAGAGTGTGACTTGTCCCAAATCTCACACCTAATACATGACCTAGTGACCTACAACAGGACCCAAGTCCTAATTGGGTGCTCCTTTCAGTACACTACCAATCAATTTAATTAGATCTCAGTCATATTTTAATCTGACCCTGGAAATGTTGGCTTGGTTGGGAGAATAGATTTCAGTTGTATTTGTAAGACAGTGACTCATTTCATACATACCGCTTTAGAGAGTGCTGTGTAAGAATGCAGTCTTAAATATTGTGCTAACATCTCTCCCAGCTTTGAAAGTCTGTGTTTCTGTAACACCAGTCTGAGTAATCATCAGATACCAGAAAGGCACATTGTCTTCCTGTGTGCCGGTAGTTGTATCACGCCTGTTTGCACTTACCCACATACAAAATGGAGTAGCTTCAGTTGACAGCTCTGTCTACAGTTTGCACTGTTTCTTCTCTATAGGGTTATTGAGTTAGTGGATAGCTTACTGAATACAATCTCATTTTAGTTGTAGTTCCATTGATTAGGGAAGGGAGTAGGAAAGTCCTTTGGAAATAATCTGTTTTTATTTAAAATTTGTAATAATTTTTTACTTCAAAGTGATCATTAAAGTGAAAAGACTAATAGGTGATATTCTTTGACTCAAAAGATAATTTAAATTACAAAAAAAAATCAATCATTTGATTGTTTAACAATCCTAATTTTCATGAATACACTTGTTAATGAACACCATTTGGCCCTGCTTCTAGTTACGACCTAATTGTACTTTGAATGTATCAGACTCGGGTCAGCAATTTCTCTTGGCAAATCCATGTACTTTTGTCATGAGAAGCCCTTTTACTTGGATGGAATAAATGTTTTGGTAACATAGCATTGACAAGGGCAGTCACTTTAAGCTATTAAATAGAAAATCAAACCATCATGTTTTTTTAGTTCTTTCAGAGTCACCACATACTATGGACATGTCGATCGTATCAGAAGATGGAAAAGCAGTGAGTGTTAATGAAGTACCAGACTACCAGGAAGACATTCACACATACCTCAGGGAAATGGAGGTAAATGCTCTCTGAGTGCAGTTTGTAGACTGTTGTTCATTAAATGTGGCTGAATGAAATTGAGAGGATAATATTTAAGTTTTTTCACTGATAGTGAACTACTCTAAGGTATATTTATGTTCCTGGCATACAGCATCTTTGTTAATTGTAGAATAATCTAATTGTAATTTTAACACTATACTAAACTAACTTTTCTCAACAGGTTAAGTGTAAGCCTAAAGTGGGTTATATGAAGAAACAACCAGACATCACTAACAGTATGAGGGCTATCCTTGTGGACTGGTTAGTTGAAGTAGGCGAAGAATATAAACTACAGAATGAGACCCTGTACTTGGCTGTGAACTACATTGACAGGTTCCTTTCATCAATGTCCGTATTGAGAGGAAAACTTCAGCTTGTGGGCACTGCTGCTATGCTACTAGCCTCGTAAGTCCATCTTGGTTTGCTGGAGTAAAAGTGATCAGTACCTCTCTGTGTAGGGAAAAAAATGAGTTTTAATAGTGTAGCATTCCAACATACTACACAAGGCAGAGAATCAGTGACTAGTTGTGGTGGCATGGGGAGGGGGGTGAGGTGAAATTTAGATTCTAATTTAGAACATCAACTTTCCCAGATATGTCTTTCAGGGTACCTTCCTGAACACAGAGAATGGTACCTTTTAGTATACTGGGACTAGACTCTTGTGCGCTGTCGAGGAGATTCTGACTCGGTGACCCTGTATAAGAAAGTAGAACTGCCCCACTGGGTTTCCATGGACATAAATCTTTGCGGAAGCAGACTAGCCACATCCTTCTCCCGTGGAGTGACCAGCAGCTGTCAAGTGCTTATCCACTGTGCCACCAGGGCTCCCTTCTGGCATATAAGTCTTATCTTCTACCCATTACGATGTGAAAACTACATATAAAAATTAAAATGTAAAACGTTTTCTTAGGACTTGTAGTTCTTAAATTTTTAGCTACTTGGTATGCTCCGGCATTGTTCTCATCCTGCCTCTTAGTCACTTACTTTCCTTATCTCAGAGTCCTTCGTTATAAGGTTGAAAACCAAACCTGTTGCTCTCAAGTCAATATGGACTCATAGTGACCCTATAGGACAGAGCAGAACTGCCCCATAGGATTTCCAAGGAGCTGCTGGTGGATTTGAACTGCTGACCTTTTGGTTAGTAGCAAGCTCTTAACTACTGCACCACCAGGGCTCCATTATGAGGTTAAAAAAAAAAAACAAAACCACGGCTGTCGAGTCAATTCCGACTCAAAGCGACCCTATAGGACAGAGTAGAATTGCCCCATAGGGTTTCGAAAGAGCAGCTGGTGGATTCAAACTACCAGCCTTTTGGTTGGCAGTCATAGCTCTTAACCACTGTGCCACCCAGGCTCCAGATTATGAGGCAGGGCCTCAGATTAGCAATTGGCTGCCCAGTCTCTGCTAGAAATGATGGGCAAGTATCAGTGAAAAGAGCCAGTGGGTAAGAGTACAGGTTTTGGATCCATTCCTCCACATATGTTTTACTGATATAATTTCAGAATTGGGATTAGCAAACTTGCTTCTCTTTTAGAACTGATTACTTAAAACTTTTCATTGTAGAAAGTTTGAAGAAATATATCCTCCAGAAGTAGCAGAATTTGTATACATTACAGATGACACCTATACCAAGAAGCAAGTTCTGAGAATGGAACATCTAGTTTTGAAAGTCCTTGCGTTTGACTTAGCAGCACCAACAGTAAATCAGTTTCTTACCCAGTACTTTCTGCATCAGCAGCCTGCAAACTGCAAAGTTGAAAGTTTAGCAATGGTAAGTTCAGTTCATTTTGCTGAATGGAGACTCAGGTCACAATTAGGAGTAAGCCCTGGTTTCATTATACAGCTTTGGTAAAGATGATTTAGTATTCCAGGTACAGATTAATGTCCCAGTGGTAAGAAACACAACAATGGCAAAAGATAATCTGTATCAGGGAGAGCAGTAAGAACAGTGGTGCCAGCTTTGAAGTCTTAGAGATGGTAGCCGGAAGAGTTGCTTTCAGTGTTATTAAGTGAAAAATGGAGGATAGGAATGAATGAAGCAAACCACTAAGATAGTAGAGATATTTGAAGACTATGGAAAATTGTTTCTATGGTTGTTATAGTGCCAGCCTTAAAGATGAGAAAAAATTAGGTCAGAAGGTTAAGTATTTCAAGTTTGAGTTCTAGAGCTTTTGTGGTCATTAAGGGTATTTACTTTTTCATTCTAGTTTTTGGGAGAGTTAAGTTTGATAGATGCCGACCCATACCTAAAGTATTTGCCATCAATTATTGCTGGAGCAGCCTTTCATATAGCACTCTACACAATCACAGGACAAAGCTGGGTATGTATTGCACTGTTTTCACACATCTACCTTGGGAGTGGAGCCCCTGGGTGGTCATAACGCAGTTGGCTGCTTACCAAAAGGTTGGAAGTTTAAGTCCACCGAGAGGCAGGTCGGAAGAAAGCCCTGGTGATCTACTTCCAAAAAGCCAGCCATTAAAAACCTATGGAGCACAGTTCTACTCTGACACACATGGAGTCACCATGAGTTGGAATTGAGTACCTTGTGAGTTAAATAATTGTCCTATAGAACTGATGGTTGTCTAGATGTACTGATCTGGAATAACTTGAAATACATACAGTGTTTAAAGCATCTGACATACTGAGTAACATCTTTCATTTGTTAGGTAGAAAGCTTAGTCATAACTTGAATTTGAAAGGTATGCTTGAAGAACTGGAGCCATACGACCTGCTGGTGTCAGGCAAAGTAATAAAAATGGATCAAAGTCAGCATAAAAGGGATGGAATAATGGCCTGAAAAAACAGGAAGATGTTAGAGGTGTTAGGAGCTGTTGAGTTGGTTCCAACTCCTAGCCACCCTATGTACAACGGAACAAAACACTGCCTGGTTCTGCACCATCCTCACTGTTGTTACTGTGTGCTTGAGCCCACTGTTGCAGCCACTGTGTCAGTCCATCTTGTTGAGGGTCTTCCTCTTTTTTGCTGATTCTCTACCATGATGTCCTCCAGGGACTGGTCCCTCCTTATAACATGTCCAAAGTACATGAGACGGAGTCTCACCATCCTCGCTTCTAAGGAGCATTCTGGCTTTACCTCTTCCAAAGCGTATTTGTTTATTCTTCTGGCAGTCCATAGTATATTCAATATTCTTCGCCAACACCATAATTCAAAAGCATGAGGCAACTGAAAATACTACGGCTTGGGTCAAGTGCATCTTAGTACTCTAAGTGACATCTTTGCTTTTTAATGCTTTAAGGTGTTTTTGCAGCAGATTTGCCCGTTTCTTGATTGCTACTTGATTGTGGATCCAAGTAAAATGAAATCTTGCCAACTCCAGTATTTTCTCTGTTCATCATGATGTTGCTTATTGGTCCAGTTGTGAAGATTTTTGTTTTCTTTATGTTGAAGTGTAATCCATACTAAAGGCTGTAGTCTGATTTTCATCAGTAAGTGCTTCAAGTCCTCTTCGCTTTCAGCAAGCAAGGTTGTATCGTCTGCCATGTTGCAAGTTAAAGATTAGAACTGAAATTTAACACATGAGCTTTTGAAGTAAACTACTAACTCATTGTGTTGTCTGTTACTAGAAACAAAACTCATAGTTCTCTACTCCCTTCTTCTCTGTAGCCTGAGTCATTAGTACAAAAGACTGGATATACCCTGGAAAGTCTTAAGCCTTGTCTCATGGACCTTCACCAGACCTACCTCAGAGCACCACAGCATGCACAACAGTCAATAAGAGAAAAGTACAAAAATTCAAAGTAAGAATTGAGTGGCTGTTAAAGAAGCCTGCTAATCCAAATGATACTATAGTTCAGAAGTACTTAGCATTTTAAAACTTTATTAAGGATAAGCTAATTAGCCCCAGCCTCTTAAAGCAGCTGTACTCTCATAGGCCATGTTTTGAGAAGGCTATATGCTTTCTGTCCTGCATTGGTGGGGTGGGGGGGGTTGTGCATACGTTTTGGGGACTAAACAATGATTCTATAGCCATTAACTTGATCAGATAGATAGAAACAGCATTTTTGAGCTCCTACTTCATATATTATTCCATGACTTACACTCAATGAATTTTTTTTTTTCCCTACTTACAGGTATCATGGTGTTTCTCTCCTCAACCCACCAGAGACACTAAATGTGTAAAAGTGAAGAGACTACCTTTGTTTTCTAAAATGTAAATCGAAGTATATGGTGTACAGTTTTTATCTTAGGTTTTAATTTTACAATCATTTCTGAATACAGAAGTTGTGGTCAATTACAAATTATGGTATCTATTACTTTTTAAATGGTTTTAAATTTGTATATCTTTTGTACATGTAACTATCTTAGATGTTTGGCTAATTTTAAGTGGTTTTACAGTATTAATGATGCCAGCTGTCAGGATAATAAGAATTAATAAATTGATTTGGAAAACTTGATGATTTGCAAGACAAATTTTTAAGATTCTCAGGTTACTGTAGAATGGGAAGTGGAGAGGCTTCTAAATTTAAAGCCATTTTAGGAAAACAGACCCTCAAGTTGACATTCATTTTCCTAATTGGACCAATTTGCTGACTTAGGCACTTGAACCTCTCTGAACATAAGTGGAATAAATCTGTACTTCTTTATCAGTACAGGCAGTCCAGATCATGAACGAGGTTCATTCCTAAGTGTCTTTAAGTCAGATTTGTATGTAAGTCAGTACAGTTAGATACAGTTCGTATCTAATGTCAGCCAAATGTTCGTCTCGGTTTATGGTATATAGTGTACCTTTCTACACATAAAAAGCATTAACCACTTTCAGGTACACTAAAACATCTTTCACATAATAATACAGTAATAGTAATGATGTTTTGATGTCCGCTTGTTATTATGAACCACTGTATGTACCTCAAATTTTAATATAACAGGCTTTACCAGGGTTGGTTCCTAACTTAACTATGGGTTGTATGTAAGCTGGAGGATCATAACCTGAGGACCGCCTGTACAGTGATAAGCCTCCTCTGACTCTGCTTTCATCCCATGTATACCCTGCAGCAGCCTGTGAAAATTGCCTTGTGCTCATCAGTTTTTATACTTTACTCACCTAGGTCAGTTATCTAACACCTACTAAGGTTATGAGAGGAGAAAAACGATGAATCATCCCAAATTCAACAGAAAGATTATGGCTGGGGTGGGAAGCGTTTGTGCAAATTAACAGACAAGAAATTCTCCAGATGGTTTATTTTAAAGCATGATGTAAAAATATACGTATTTTAAAAGCCTAGGTTTTACAATGGATTTATGCATAAAAAATAGCCAGAGCTGTTAGCACTGAATAAATATCCTTTTAATAGTATATACACAACTATGTTAGCTTTAATTAACGGCTCTCTTCTTTTTTCTCTTTTTCATTGGCTTTTTACTTGCTGCTTTTTCTTGTTTAACACCGATGGTCTGTGTTCTGTGAATAAGCAATACAAGATAACAGCTGACTAACAGTTATACTGACAGTATTAGTATGTACAAGAAGCTGATTCCAGGCGTGGGGAAAATGGAATGCTAGCATCAATACCCAGTAGTTTACCAGACTCACATTATTTTGCCTGTTAAATTTTTCTTGATCACAGGAACAGGAGGTCTTGTTTTCCCAGTAGACTATAAAATTGTTAACATGAGAGTAAAATAACAGTGATTTTATAAAGCATCCAAACAACTGTACTAGAGAATTAGGTCTTAATGTTTATAAATCTCAGATTTAAGAAACCACAGAAAGAGCAGCTTCGGTTTCTCATGATAATTAAAGGAATGTCTTTGTTTATGGTAGATGAGAATAAAACCAAAAAAAGTATTAGCAAGCCTTTAAAATATGTATACATTTGAAAAATAGGCCAGAAATGTGTTACCTTATTTTCTTCGGACTCTTGTCTGGCTCTAAAATGATCATTTCTTCTTCTTCACTATCTGAGAGTACTATCGGGGCATCTTTAAGAAAATGTTAAAAAGCAATATAAATAATCTCTTGGGAAATTACCACATTGACTTACATTAGTGATTTTCAAACTATTTCCATACAAAATTAGAGCCCAAGATACACTTTGAGTAGAGGCTTTAGAGATCTACTTTGTTCTTTCCAAATCTTTACTTCCCTGAAGGAGCTCCTCAGAGCTTACAAAAACAAATTCTTTCCTTTTTTTCCCTGAAAAGTCCTTTAATAATACAACCACTTCATACGTGTTCATAACAGAAAAGAAAAAAAAACCAATGTTGTATCTTTTGTAGAACCAACTTGGATGACTTTAAAATATGTCAACTGAATTGCTAGTGCTATTCTCCAAGAAGGTACACTTTTATCTTCAACACCAGGAGGAAAATTCCTAGAAGCTGAATTGATGGGTCAAAAGTACACACATCCTAAAAGATATTTTTGCCAAACTGCCCTCCAGAAATACTGTCATTTATATTCCAATAAGTTGTACATGTAAAAAAACCATTTCCCATACACCCTAGTCAATGCTGTTATTTCTACTATTGCCCAATATAACAGAAAATGCTACTCCACTTTTTGCTTTCATTTGAATGTATTTCCTTTATTACTACCAGGATTGACCCTGAAAAAGGTTACTGGCTTTTTTCTATTTTGAGCTTTCAATTAGTTTCCTTTTTATTTTCTTCCTCTGTTCACATCCTTTGGAAAGGCTCCATCACAATCATCTTGGATCCACTTTCATTATTCACTTAATACTACTCTTCAAAGCAGCAACTGCAGGTCTAACTGATGTAACTTTAGAAAAATACTTCACAAATACATAAAGAGGCATACACAAGGATGCTCGCTCACTGAGCACTACCACAGTTTAAAAAAAAAAAAAGGAAACAAACTACATATTCATAAGGGAACTGTTCAACCAACCGTTTCAAAATAATGTGGCTGATCTATATAGAATGACTTCCCAGATTCATTCAAAGTCTGTGCTTAAGCAGCTTACATCAGTGTACATATAGTAAATAGATACAGGGAACAAGGTCTGGGAAAGCAATACCAAATTAATAGAAGTAACCACCAGGAAGGTTGAATAAGGATCCCAATTAACAGGAACTTTTTTTCCTTACCTATTTAAGTAATTCAAAACAAAACAGTAGGCACTCAGTAATGTTTACAGGTAATAAATTCTTTCCCTTAAACGCAGGCAGGCAGGCAGGCATGTGCATTATCTACCTAAACAGTATCACCTTCATTGTTTCCTCAACAAACCAGATTTGGTAAGTGGCATCCTCTAGTTCCCTGCCAGCCTAGTTCCTAGACACTCATATGATTTGTTTTTACTACATAAAAAAGCAATTATTATTTTCTTATATGGGGCAAGCAAGAATCTGGTTTTCTAGATTAGTCCCAAGGCCTAATGGACCACAACTCCCATGGCCTCCACCAGACTGAGTCCAGACTGACTGCTCTGACAGGGATCACAGCAGAGGGTCCCGGATACAGCTGGAGAAAAATGTTTAGAACAAAATTCTAACTCAAAAAAAAAGACCGGACTTACTGGCCTAACAGAGACTGGAGAAACCCTGAGAGTATGGCCCCTGAACACCCTTTTAGCTCACTAATGAAGTCACTCCCAAGGTTCACCATTCAACCAATGATTAGACAGCCCCATAAAACAAAATGAAACTAATGGGGCACAACAGTCCAGGGACAAGGACTAGAAGGCAGGCGAGGACAGGCAAGCTGGTGATAAGGAACCCAAGGTTGAGAAAGGGACAGTGTCGACATGTCGTGTGGTTGCTAACCAATGTCATAAAACTATGTGTACTAACTGTTTAATGAGAAACTATTTGTTCTGTAAACCATCTAAAGTACAATAATAATAAAAAAAAATCTGGTATTCTTAAAAACATCCATTGGTAAGATCAACAATTTCCCCAGTTCCATGGCTTTCAGAATGCAAGAATATCTACAAGTATCCCAGGCCCTTCTAGAATTTTTTTATGTTTTAATACTACACAGTCCAATAGGGTAGCCACTAGCCACATGTGGCTATTTAAGACTAAACGAAGTTTAAAATTCAGCTCCTCAGTCACACAAAACACATTTCAAGTACTCAACAGTCACACGTGCCTAGTGGCTTCCTGTACTGGACAGTGCAGATACAGAACGTTTCTATCATTTCTGAACATTCTATTGGACAATACGACTCTATGCTACGGGCTTATGTTTTAGCCTAGAAACTATACAAAGAAAAGACAACATGTGGGAATGAGATCTTTATGAAACTGGTCCCCTTAAAACTGACCCATTTAATAGTACAAAAGGGAAGAACAAAACAATTTAAATACCACTATCGTTTACATGCCAAAGTGTACCATGTCTCCACAAAGATAAGCATATTATTCTAGAGTTAATATTGCAGCGAGCCTCAAGAGTTTAGTTGAAATTTAAATCACAAAATATTTAACCCCTCCGAAAAGGAGATCTATTATTTATTTATGGAAGACCCATAAAGTATAACCAACCTTGGCTTCCAATATTGGAGATATCTACTCCAGTGTCCATTTTCATATTATCCAGAATGAGAGCTTCATCACTGGCACCTTCATCCTCATCTTCCTTCTCAGAGTCTTCAAGATCACCCCAGGAGTTTTCTATGCCTTCTCCAATCTGGGCGGTTCCAGGAGTCCATAGCACAGGGTTAGAAACACTTCTTGAGTTAAGAAAACAGAACAAGCAAAAATACTGCTATCTGATGCACTGTTGAAAGAGATAAAAATCAAAGTTTTAAGACTGATTCAAATGTGCCTCAAATGCTTGGAAAAAAAAATTTACTAACTGCTGTACTGTGAATGGAGCCCTGGTGGTGCAGTGGTTAAGAGCCTGGTTGCTAAATAAAAGGTCAGCAGTTCGAATCCACCTTGGAAACCCTATGGAGCAGTTCTTCTCTGTCATTTAGGGTTGTTATGAGTCGTAATCAACTTGATGGCAGTGGGTTTGGTTTTTTTGGTTTGGTATAGTACAAATGGCTGAATAATGAGAAAGACAGAAGTAAAAGTAAAATCTATAACTCAGGCCAAGATTTTATGGACACAATGGCTAAAAAAAAAAAAATCAAGAGACAGAATGGCTCCCAACATTTTAGTAGTTGTAAAAAATTTGGTGAATGGATGAATAAAGAACAATGTTTAACAGTACATAAAGTGCCTGACCATCCCATCAATATCAAAGAACAATTTTCCAAAGAAAAATGAAATGCTGTAAATTGTTTCTTAGAATATAGAATTTTCTGGTTTCTGCAGGATAACTGGAGAGAAGCTGGATGATATATCACTGACTCGCTGTAACTCGTGACCGGAATTACTATCTGGTCGTGTATCTGAAGTGCTTTCACTAGTTCTCTAACAAAGTGAAGACACTGCAGCCTTTCAGAAAACAAAGTTCACTATGTATGCCCTTCACATAGTCCTAAGTACCAGAAGTGCTATGGAAAAATGTTTTTGTTTTTATTGCAAAAACCACCCAATAAAGATACACTTCTGAAGGAGGTTCAGCTTCAGCAATGATTTCTTCTGCTTTCTCCCCTACGTCGGAGGTGTCAACAGGGGCCTTTTCCATTTTAAATGCTGTGATCCTCTGATTTGCTATAGACTCTGCAAAGCCAAACTTTCCACCTTCTTTCCTACGTGTGGGTTTTTTTGGAAAGGGGGGAGGGGGGCAGACAAGACAAGAAAAAAAAAGTTACTATTTTATCCTTTGATGGATGAGAAATACTGAAACAGAGCTGGTTTAAAAGATCATTTAGTTCTGAAAAAACTTACCTCACTTTCTGGTCATTCTCCAAAGCTTTCTGTATTAGTTCTGTAATTTCTGCTACTTTCACACCAGCTATTTTACTGCACCTCAAAACCTATTTATAAAAGTAAACTTTATCATTTAAAGACAACAAACCAAATGGTTTTCTCTAATCAAACTCAAAAACAGGGATTTCTTACTTTTTAAGAGATTCATTTTTCTACCTTTATAATTTATTTAAATCTGACTCTTTTCAAATGTGAAAATAATACAGCATAAACACAAACTAAGGCAAGATGTGAGAAATGTTTTAAAATATCTGAACAATTACCACATTAAGGGAGCAGATCTGAAAACTTTTTATATGAGAATGTGAAAGGTCACAGAAATACATTATATGCTCAGGGATGTACTGCCTTCCTTTTTATGTTAGTTATCTAAACCACTAGTTCAAGACATGGCTGCACAATGTCTCCTGGGAAGCTTTTATAGAACAAAATGATCCCCAGACCTCAGGGGCCTAGGATCAGCATCTCTGGAACTAGGGATCTGGGTAGTGGTCATGAGGCTGGTAATGACGATAATGACAATGGTAACTAACATTTATTGAGCACTTACTATCTGCTGGACATTGCAATATATCTACATCGATTATATCTGTCGTTACATTTTTCTAACCACCCCAAGTGTAAGCAATAACACCATTCCCTATTTCACAGATAAAGAACTGACGCCCAAAGATATTAAAGCATTTGCCCAAGTTCAGCTAGTACAAGGCAGAGCTGGAGTTAGTCTGTGCTCTTAACCACCTACCCTACATGCTATATGGCCATCTAGTTTTCAAAAGCCTCCGTGTGAATCTGATATGTAGCTGGATTTGGGAATGACTGCTTATTGTACCCAAATTCTAACAGAAAAACTATCTCTTTACCTAATTTCTGTTTTTTGACCCTTATTTTTTGGCAGGGACACAGATTTCTTTCTTGATTGGGAGAAAGGTGCTCCTCTATCCTGAAGGGCCATACCCTGGAGGGCTAGGTATGGGAGTAGCAAGGGAGAAAGGAGGACACCTAACCACCAGTCAGCAGACGACAGTGGTAGTACTGAAACCGATTCTAACACAGTCTACACAACTAATTATTCCAAGGATCCTTGCTGGATTTTGGTCAAAGGACAACTTAAAGCTTCTAAAGAGAAGAAACCTCCAGTGATCGCCCTGAACACAACAGAGAGTCCTTGATGGAGCAGGAGAAAAGCAGGGTGCAGAACTCATATTCTAGTAAAAAGATCAGACTTAATGGTTTGACTGAGACTGGAGGGACCCGGGAAGACACGGCCCCCAGACTTTCTGTTAGCCCAAAACTGAAACCATTCCCGAGGCCAAGTGTTCAGACAATGATTAGACTGGACTGTGGGACATGAAATGATACTTGTGAAGAGTGTGCTTCTTAGCTCAAGTAGATAAATGAGACTAAATGGGCAGCTCCTGTCTGGAGGTGAGATGAGAAGGCAGAGAGGGTCAGGAGCTGGTTGAGTGGACACGGGAAATCCAGGGTGGAAAGGAGGGGTGTGCTGTCACAGCACAGGGAGAGCAACCAGGGTCAGATAGCAATGTGTGTGTAAACTTCTGTATGAGAAACTAGCTTGAATTGTAAACTTTCTACTTAAAGCATAATAAGAAAAACAAAAGAAAACCTGTTTTACCGGGGTGGGGAAGAAAAAGAAGAAACCTGTTCTTAGTGGCACATTAATCAAAGTACTAACCTGATCTTTTAGTAGCATTATCCCACCACTAGACTGGATGGTACAAATCTCTCGATGCTTGTTCATGGCAATCACCAGCAAGCCATCCATTACACGTTCTTCACGCTCATTGGGATCCACCAACAAATATGTTCTGAAATGAATATTAAATGAACCTGAACAAATCTGGAAGGTTGAATGATTGTCATTTTTAGGACAGTGGATGGTTTTTAAAAGATGGCATGAACAGTCAACACAGTTAAGGATTTAACTGTGGATTTAATTGTTTTAGTCACTTTAATAAGAAAAGAGAATTGTTGTTTCTATGAACACAAAATGAAAACCACGTGATTTTCTGTAACTACCGCAATGAAATCACATTAAGTTCATATTGATTTAGTTAATACTTTCTATCTCTGTGCTTCCCAATACAGCCACTAGTCAAACATGGTTACTGAGACCTTGAAATGTAGCTAGTCCAAACTGAGATGTACTGTAAAATACACACTGGATTTCAAAGGCTCAGTAGAATTAAAAGAATGTAAAAATCATGTATAATTTTTAAAAGTATTTACTACATATTAGAATGATAATATTTTAGATATACTAGGTTAAATAAAATACATCAAAATTAATTTCACCTGTTTTCTTTTACTTTTATAATGTAGTTACTGGAAAATCTAAAATCACATCTACAGCTCCCATCATATTTCTACTGGCAGTGCGATCTACTTCCTTCTAGTGAAATTCTATGCTATAATGACTAAAAATGGAAAGCTTTGCTCTAGTCCTTATTCACAAATTGTTAAAATACCTCCCCTTGTTTTGAGTCAGAACTGATTTGACAGCAATGGGTTGTTTCAAAAGAGATTTACTATAAGGCTCAAGCTTCCATTTAAACGCAGTTACATGACCTAAAAGACCCCAGATTTTCTGCTGTATGAGGATTTAGCAGTGAGTTGTGAAGCAACCACTAGATCAACTGAAGGAAAAGTAATTTTTTTAATCCCGGTTTGGAAACAATTTCTCCTTGTGACTTGCTCATAGAACTAATCCATTCAATGTGCTCCACAGCTCTCTGTCTTCTGCTAATCCACAGTAATTCTTATTCTACTTTCTCAAATTACAGTCTAGCATACAGTTCTCTTAACACCTGTATATCCTTAGGAAAGTTAAGACACTACAATGCCACAACAAATTCATAAGTTTTTAAGTATGCCATGAAAGGAAAAACATTGGCAAGTGTCTTTGTTATAGAAGAGTTTGTCACTTTTACTGAGAAAGCTATTTGCCAACTAACGCCCTTACTGACAAAAGGAATAATAAGGTTCTTTAATGTTAAAGGGGGAGGGTGTTCATTTGTCCGTTGAACATCTGAATACAACAAAAAAGCTCTAGCAATCCACAACAAGGCAGACTCACCCTTGCTGGAAGAAGGCAGAACTGACACAAATGGGCATGTGGTGGATGCTCAGCGGTACAGGATCACGTTCTTCAGGTGTATACTGTTTCCAAAAGAAAGGTTCAAGAATTATAAGTGACTAAGTTATGAACATATAAAAAGACTCATCTTGCACATCAAATAAAAAAAATTAAATCTCTTTAATCCTCAGTGAATACTGAAATAACTTTTTTTACAATTACCCGCTTAACTTCGCCACTCATATTCCTCAAAACTTTTTGGCACTTTCAAAAGCTTTATTAAAGCATAAATTACATACCATAAAATCTACTCACTTTCAGTATACAATTCAATTTTTAGTAAATTTATGAAAGCTGAGTGACCATCACACTATCCAGCTTTTGAACATTTCCATTAGCCCAGAAAATTCGCCTGAGCTTGTCTGCAGTCAATCTTCCTTTACACCTCCAGCTCTGCCAAGTAACCACTTACTGCTTTCTGTCTCCATAAATCTGTCTTTTTTGGGCATTTTACATAAATGGAACTTCTGTCATGAAACACAGTTTTCATCCATACTGTACCATGTATCAAGGAGCCCTGGTGGCACAGGGGCGCAGTGGTTAAGCACTCTGCTGCTAACCAAAAGGTTAGGAGATCGAACCCACTGGCTGCTCCATGGAAGAAAGATGTGGCAGTCTGTTTTATAAAGATTTCAGCCTTGGAAACCCTGTGGGGCAGCTCTACTCTGTCCTATAGTCACTATGAGTTGGAATCAACTCAATGGCAATGGGGTGTACCATATACCAGTAGTTGGGTCCCTTTGTGGTATATCCATACGATGGATATACCACATATGTGTATCTATTTGCCAGTTGAAAGACATCTGATTATCTCCAGTTTTTGACTAGTATGATCAATACTGCTATAAATATTCACGTACAAGTCTTTGAGTGAACATATACTTCCTTCTTGGGTAGATTATTAGGCATGGAATTGCTGGGCTGTCTGGTAAGTTCAACTTTTTAAGAAACTGACAAACATTTCCAACATGGTACCATTTTCTATCCCTGGCAGCAATAATTTTACAGTATTTTTTAACTGTTCTCTTTTCCAAGTCTAATTGCTCTTTTTTCTTCCTTACACCAACACCCTCATCTAAAAGAACACATCTCAAAGGCAGAGCCAACATGGCGCTATAGACAGAAGCACCATGCTGTCCCTCCACAGCAAAGACCCGCAAAACCAAGTATAAAACAGAGACAAACGTCAATCCTGAAACCCTAAGCGTCAACTGAAGAGATAAAGAACTCAGCCAAGACTGAATGGAATAAGAAACTGATAGAGAACAAAGAGCAAGGAGAATTATGAGCAGAGGTCCCCCTATCAGCTAACACAGCATGGATCTACTATCTTGGACTCCTGTCAGAAAGTGGTGGACAGGGAGTATGGGAAAGAAGATTCATGGAGCTCCCTGCAAAAGACAGAGCACCCGGTAACCAGTGACACACCTTCCCACCCCCCACCCTGCCTCTCTCTGCTTGACCTTTGACGTATATAAACCTTGAAAGATAAAAATTACCAACCAAGAATAATATATCTTGCAAAACTCCGCTTGAAATATGATGGTGAAATTAGGACATTTCTAGATAAACAGAAATTAAGGGAATATGTAAAAACCAAACCAACCGTAGAAGAATTATTAAAGGGAATCCTTTGGTTTGAGAACAAACAACATCAGATGACAGCCTGAATCTAGGACACAAGAAAGCACCAGCCAGATACCAACCTAAGAAATTAACTCTCAAGGACTATTCAAAACCAAAAGATTTACAAAAGGCAAACAGAGACGTTAATCTGCAAATGACAACAACATCAGAACAATAAAAAAGGGAATAAACAGTGCAGGTATAGAACCTTCTAATGAAGAGGAAGGCAAGGCGATACCAAATAATGATAGACTGGTTCAAACTTAGGATGGTAAGGGTAAATTTCAAGGTAACCACAAAGAAAGTTAACAAACCTTCTCATCAAAATAAAGAAAAACAAAGTCTCAGTAAAAACAAAATCTACAAAAACAAAAGAAATGAAAAAAAATCCACAAACAAAAGGAATTCAGCACAGGAGAGTAAGAGGAACAAAGAAATTGTCAGCACCACAAAAAAAAGCACTAAAAAGCACAACACACACCTATCAACAATTATACTGAATGTAAATGGCCTAAATGCACCCATAAAGACACAGATAGTGATAGAACGGATTAAAAAAAAAGGATCCATCAATATGCTGTCTACAAGAGACACATCTTAGAAACAAATACATAAATTTATTAAAAATAAAGGATGGAAAAAAATACATCAAGCAAACAGCCACCAAAAAAGAGCAGGAGCAGCAATACTACCCTCAGATAAGATAGACTTTAAGACAAAATCCACCATAGAAGACAAAGAAGGGCACTATATCATGATTAAAGGGACAATCGAGCATGAAGACATAACCATAATAAATATCCATGCACTCAATGACAGAGCTCCAAAATACATAAAATGAACTTTAACAGTACTGAAAAGAGAAACTGACAGTTCCACTGTAATAGTAGGAGACTTCAACACACCGCTCTCGGTAAAGGACAGAACATCTAGAAAGAAACTCAACAAAGATACAGAAGATCTAAAGACCACAATAAGCCAATCTGAACTCACAGACATACACAGAACACTTCAACCAACAGCTGCAAAGTACATATTCTTTTCCAATGCACATGGAACGTTCTCCAGAATAGACGACATCCAAGGCCACAAAGCAACCCTGAACAAAATCCAAAACATTGAGATAATAAAGTATCTTCTCTGATCACAACGCCATTAAAGTAGGAATTATCAAAGGAAAGAGCAAGGAAAAAAAATCGATTACGTGGAGATTAAGTAACACCCTACTTAAAAACCACTGGGTAATAGAAGAAATCAAAGATGGAATAAAAAAATCCCTGGAATCAAATGAGAATGAAAACACATCATACCAAAACCTTTGGGACACACCAAAGGCAGTGATCAGAGGTCAACTTACAGCAGTAGATGCACACATCAAAAAAGGGACAAAATCAAAATATCAGCTACACAATTCAAACAAATAGAAAGAGAACAGCAAAAGTAGCCTATAGCCACCAGAAGAAAGGAAATAATAAAGATCAGAGCAGAAATATATGAAATGGAGACTAGAAAAACAATAGAAAGAATGAACAAAACCAAAAGTCGGTTCTTTGAAAGGATCAACAAAATCAACAAATCACTAGCCAAATTACAAAAGAAAAACAGGAGAGGACGCAAATAACCCAAATAAGAAATGAAATGGGGGACATTACAACAGTCCCAATTAAAATAAAAAAGGTCATAACAGAGTACTATGAAAAACTATACTCCAACAAATTTGAAAATCTAGACGAAATGGACAAATTTCTAGAAACACTACCTACCCAAACTACCACAAATTGATGCTGAAAATCTGAACAGACCCATAACAAGAGAAGAGACTGAAAAGGTATTAAAAAAAACCCTAATAATAAAAAAAAGCCCTCGTCCAGATGGCTTCACTGGAGAATTCTACCAAACATTCAGAGAAGAGCTTACACTGTACTACTCAAATTATTTCAGAACATAGAAATAGAAGGGATACTTCCAAATTCATTCTATGAAGCCATCATAACCCTGACACCAAAACCAGACAAAGACACCACAAAAAAAGAAAATTACAGACCAATACCACTCGTGAATATAAATGCAAAAATTCTAAACAAAATTCTAGCCAAAAGAATTCGGCATCATATCAAAAAAATAATACACCACAACCAAGTAGGATTCGTACCAGGTATGCAAGGATGGTTCAACATTAGAAAATCAATCAACATAATCTATATAAATAATCACAGGATCATCTCAACTGACACAAAAAAGGCATTTGACAAAGTCCAACACCCATTCTTGATGAAAACTCTCAATAAAATAGGTATAGAAGGGAAATTCCTCAGCATTATAAAGGGCATCTATACAAAACCAACAGCCAACATTATTCTTAATGGAGAGAAGCTGAAAACATTCCCCTTGAGAATAAGAACAAGACAAAGATGTCCTTTATCACCACTCTTATTTAACATTGTGCTGGAAGTCCTAGCTAGAACAATAAGGCAAGAAAAAGAAATAAAGGGCATCCAAATTGGTAACAAAGAAGTAAAACTGTCCCTATTTGCAGATGATATGATACTATATATAGAAAATCCAAAAGACTCCTTGAGAAAACTACTGGAACTAATAGAAAGATTCAGCAGAGTAGCAGGATACAAGATAAACATAAAAATCCATTGGATTCCTACACACCAATAAAGAGAATGATGAAAAGGAAATCAGGAAAACAATACCATTTATAATAGCCCCTAAAAAAATAAAATACTTAGGAATAAATCTAACCAGGGATGTAAAAGACCCATACAAAGAAAATTACAGAACACTACTGCAAGAAACCAAAAGAGATCTACAAAAATGGAAAAACATACTATACTCATGGAAAGGTAGACTCAACATTGTGAAAATGACAATTCTACCCAAACCAATCTACAAATACAACGCAATCCCAATCCAAATACCAACAATATTCTTTAAAGAGATGGAAAAAACAATCATTAACTTTATATGGAAAGGGGAGAGGCCCCGGACAAGTAAACCATTACTGAAGAAGAACAGGACTCACACTACCTGACCTCCAAACCTACTATACAGCTACGGTGGTCAAAACAGCCTGGCACTGGTACAATAACAGATACACTGACCAATGGAACAGAATCGAGAACCCAGATGTAAATCCATCCATCTACAGTCACCTGATGTTCGACAAGGGCCCAAAGTTCATCAAATGGGGAAAAGACAGTCCTTTTATCATATGATGCTGGCAAAACTGGACGCCCATCTGCAAAACAATGAAACAGGACCCATACCTCACACCATACACAAAAACTAATTCAAAATGGATCAAAGATCTAAATATAAAACCAAAAACTATAAAGCTTATAGAAGAAAAATAGGATCAACACTAGAGACCCTAATACAGGGCATTAACAAGATACAAACCATAACTAACAACATACAAACTCCAGAAGGTAAGCCAGATAACTGGGATCTAAAAATTAAACACTTACGCTCATCAAAAGACTTCCCCCAAAAGAGTAAAAACAGAACCTACAGACTGGGAAAAAACTTTTGGGTATTACAAATCTGACAAAGGTCTAATCTCTAAAATCTACAGGAAAATCCAACACCTCTACAACAAAAAGACAAATAAATCCAATTAAAAAATGGGCAAAGGAAACGAACAGACACTTCACCAAAAACACTCAAGCAGCTAACAGACCCATGAGGAAATGCTCACGAATCACTAGCCATTAGAGAAATGCAAATCAAAACCACAATGAGATACCATCTCACCCTGGCATTACTGGCATGAATCAAAAAAACAGAAAATAACAAACGTTGGAGAGGCTTCGGAGAGATTGGAACTTTTATGCACTGCTGGTGGGAATGCAAAATGATACAACCATTTTGGAAAACAATATGGCACTTCCTTAGAAAGCTAAAAATAGAAATATCATACAATCCAGCAATCCCACTCCTAGGAATATATCCTACAGAAATAAGAGCCATCACATGAATAGACATATGCATACCCATGTTCACTGCAGCATTGTTCACAATAGCAAAAAGATGTCAACAACCTAGATGCCCATCAACAGATCAATGGATAAACAAACTATGGTACATACACACAATGGAATACTACCCAACAATAAAGAACAATGATGAATCTGCGAAGCATCTCACAATAGGGATGAATCTGGAAGGCATTATGCTGAGTGAACTAAGTCAATTACAAAAGGACAAATACTATTTCAGACTACTACTGTAAAAACTCATGAAAAGGTTTACACGCAAAAATAAACAATCTTTGACGGTTACGAGGGAGGGGAGGGGTTGGGGTAGAAAAACACTAAGCAGACAATAGGTAAGCGGTAACTTTGGTGAAGGGGAAGAGAGTATACAATACTGGGGAAGCGAGCACTTGTTCAGGGTAAGATCATGGAAGCTCCATGGACAAATCCAAACTCCCTTAGGGACTGCATTACTGGGCCAAGGGCTGTGAGGACCATGGTCTCAGGGATCATCCACCTCAATTGGCATAACATAATTTATAAAGAAAATGATATACATTCTACTTTTGTGAGTAGTGTCTGGGGTCTTAAAAGCCTGTGAGCGGCCATCTAAGATACTCCACTGGTCTCAAACCTTCGGGAGCAAGGGAAAATGAAGAAAACAAAAGACAAAAGGGAGAGATCAGTCCATAGAACTAACAGACCACAACTACCATGGCTTCAACCAGACTGAGTCCACTACAACTAGATGGTGTCCCCTACCACAACTGACTGCTCAGATAGGGATCACAACAGAGGGTCCCGGACACAGCTGGAGAAAAATGTAGAAGAAAACTCTAACTCAAAAGAAGACCACACTTACTGGCCTGACAGAGACTGGAGAAACCCCGAGAACACGGCCCCCGGACACCCTTTTAGCCCAGTAACGAAGTCACTCTGCAGGCTCACCTTTTAGCCAAAGATTAGACATGCCCATAGGACAAAATGAGACTAAAGGGGCACACCAGCCCAGGGGCAAGGACTAGAAGGCAGGAGAGGACAGGAAAGCTGGTAATAGGGAACTCAAGGTCAAGAAGGGGGAGTACTGACATGTCATAGGGTTGTTAACTAATGTCATAAAACAATACATGCACTATTTAATGAGAAGCTGGTTTGTTCTGTAAACCTTCATCTAAACTTCAATAAAATAAACAAATAAAAGAACAATAAAAGAATGTTAATGAGCCTTTTGTCCCTACCTCTCTAAGTCTTTAAAGAGTTTGCTCCAGTCTAATGCCTAGAAGCAGCATCATGAATGATTGCTTAGAGAATCTGGGCAACCGAGGTTTCCGTTTACAACTTTAAAACTCAAACTACCACCACAGTACACTTTTATTATGCTAGAATGTAACTTATATAAAGGTCAGTGGTTTTCAAAATGTGGTCCCTGGACAACCAGGATCAGCATTACCTGGAAACTCTGTAACAGGCCTACTCTGGAGATGACTTCTGCCATCTATTCCGCTTAATGAACGAAAGTCCTGGAGAGAGATGAGAATCTGCTGATTCCTCAGTCCATTTCTGTTACTGCATGCCTCTGACAAGGTAAGCATCTCACTGTGCTGGAAACTGTACATCTTTCACATGTGTGGCCCCTCAACAGAAGCCAACTAGTTCATCGAACGCTTGATTCAAAGTAGCCATCTAGTTTTACTCTGGAATGCTTGACTAGGCTGCACTTTTACTGACAGATACCTCAGTACAGGAGATTTAAGAGATCCCAAGGGCAATTCTGACCACATGCAGTTTTTGTCTTATGAACAATTTGAGAACCTAATTGCTATCTAGGACCTGACTTCACTAACAGCAGCTGCCTTCACATCCAGGATACTCATTCACTTATATGAAGGAGCCTGGCTCACATTACGGGAGCTTACCAGTGTTACTTCATCTCCTTGGACCGACACATCAGGTCTTCGGAAGTGACATAAGGCCACAATTGCAGCAATGCTGGCAGCATCAATAATATTTCCATCATGATTTAATAAATGTAGGTCCACACGTATTTGCCAAACCTGAAAGTAAATTTAAAACAAAATAAAAAATCCTAACTGATCACAACCAGCACCTACTTATCAGGAAAAGCAATACATTCACCCCTTCCATTTTATCAATAAACATGTATTTTAAAAAATATTAAGCCAGACAAACATCTGAGATACTAATAGGTCACGTTTCTATGTAAGTCATTTGACATTAAAATACATAGTCTAAATGAATTGAATGACTCTATTTGTAAGCTAAGACTTTCCAAACTCCAAGCCAAATTATCTTTTTACAGTGTTTCCTGAGTTAAGAACCTCAAACTCTTAGGTTTTATTCGATACCATTTATGATAACCTTACAAATTCAAGTATGGAATGTGGAAAGAGAAAGGCTAAGTGACTTTTCTGGAGTCAGAAAGCTGGTCAGAATACCCTAATCAGGAATGTGGAAAGAGAAAGGCTAAGTGACTTTTCTGGAGTCAGAAAGCTGTCAGAATACCCTAATCAGGAATGTGGAAAGAGAAAGGCTAAGTGACTTTTCTGGAGTCAGAAAGCTGGTCAGAATACCCTAATCAGGAATGTGGAAAGAGAAAGGCCAAGTGACTTTTCTGGAGTCAGAAAGCTGGTCAGAATACCCTAATCAGGAATGTGGAAAGAGAAAGGCTAAGTGACTTTTCTGGAGTCAGAAAGCTGTCAGAACACCCTAATCAGGAATGTGGAAAGAGAAAGGCTAAGTGACTTTTCTGGAGTCAGAAAGCTGGTCAGAATACCCTAATCAGGAATGTGGAAAGAGAAACGCTAAGTGACTTTTCTGGAGTCAGAATACCCTAATCAGGAATAAAGTTCTCATATCACCATACAGCACAACTTACTGGGACGATCATTTCTAGCCCCCACCCTACCACTGACGCACCGTATGGTCTGTGTAAACCAATAAATGTATCCAAATGAAGGATTTTAGCCATTCTTCATTTCTCCATCCATAAAAAAGGAAAACACTATGTGCTTCTATTCACACACTTAAATACCATAAGAAAATAAATGAGAAAGGATACGAAAAAGCCACAAGTTCTTTGAATGAAACAACTCCCTTTTAAAGACAATGATTTTGCCCCTTCAGAGAGAGATAACAAAAGGCTTCCCAGAGAACACTTGGGAGCATTTTCAGTAAAGTGAACCAGTACAAACTGAATTAACTAAAGCTCTGAAAATGAAGGTATAGATACAGGATCCCATCAATCAACAATATTCACCCAAAGGTTAGGAATTTGGGGCATATTTCCCACCTTTTCACCAGCAACAACACAGAGAGATTCGGTGTCTATACACTTCGAATTTCTTAGACATCTTTCCAAGAGTCGGTTCAACTTCACCAACAGATCTGACTGCCTATGAAAATAGGAATGGACTAATGTCATGAAATATAATATCAGGCATTAAAACAATAGCTCACTGCTATTAGGTTTCCCTCTAGTTAAAGCAGCTTAAGAAAAAGTTTTAAATACCTGCCAGGCTCAAAAGCTGGGGCAGCCATCTGAGACAGTTCAAGGTTAAAAAAAAGAATACCTTCTGTTGCCCTATTGAGTTTTGGAGAAACAAGTTCACAGGAAACTTGTCCAAGAACTCTGCAAAAATAAAGGGTACAAATGCATTAAAGAAACATATTTCCTTTCCAATTAAGAAAAGAAATGAAAATACTTCCTTTCCAAGTAAAAAAAGAAATGAAATTTAAAACAGATATCAATTAAATTTCAATCTTATCTGAGTAATAATGTGCTGGGCTTGATATATCCTAAAAGGTAAAAATTACATCTCTAGTAGTAAAATATATGCAAAAATAAAACACATATTGGTACAGCCAAAGGGATAACAACAAAAGAAAACACCCTCTTCTTATTACAATAGTTACAATGCCATAGATTTTTTAAAACTGCTTAAAAAAAATCAATTATCTTTATTTCTACTTCTAGTTTTTTGATTCAAGATAGCACGAAAACTTGAGATTCCTTAAAAATTTTCATACAGCATAGTTCGCTAACCTTATCTGACAAAAAATACTCACTACTTCCAAATGAAAATAAAAACCTAATTCTCAGGTCATGCAAGAAAAAGGAAAATGGGACCTACTTAGGATTGACGGCAGTGGGTTTGGTTTTAGGATCCCTAAGGATCTCTACATTACATTACTCACAATAGAACGTGGAAAAAAAAGGTGGCCACTGCAGGGTCCAAAACAAATTCTGTGTAATCACTGCTGGTTGTCTATGTAATTTATAGAAGTCAAAAAGAACGATGTGACACTCATGTGACAGAAAATACATTCGTGATTCAAAAATAAAACTACCATAAAACCTAAAAATCTTGTATTAAAGAAAATATACTTATTTTTGGCATCTAGCAACGTACTGTCCAGACTTCCATTGCTCTGTAAACACTGAGTCAAAGTTCTTTATAAACTGCTCTTTATTGAACTTACATCTAATTTGAATTGTTACCTTGTTTTCCCAAGTTCCACAATACAGCAGCCATAATCTGTTCCAAATGATATCTTGATGTTCCTATAATCATAGGTTTGTCTGCCATCCAGCCGCTGTAAACACATTTGTTCATTTATTCCTTCAGCAAAGATTTATTGAGCAACCACTATATGCCAAGGCCTGGCCTAAGCATTTGGATGAAAGTGGTGAGATCCTTACTACTCCACTTCCATAAACCAAACCAAAATAAACTACTCCACCCCCACGGGAAAGTGGAAACTAGGCGCCCAGGCACTGACAGTAGCTGGGGTGACACAAGTCTTGCAAACAACGAGTCCAGGCAGAAAAACGTCTGGGAGTGGAAAGAACGCAACGGCCATTCCCCTTGGGGGATCCCGAGCCAGCGCCGGTCAGGTCTGCGCATCTAGGCAGGAAGGCTGAGGTCGGCCGTGCGACCAGAACGCTCCTGCAGCACGCAGGTCTCTGGGGGCCTCTTACCTTCTTCTCTTCGATGGCGCGGAGCAGGAAGCGGCGCTCGCAGTTCGAGAGTGGCGTTTCCTTCATGATGCGGCGGCTTGCAGGCCGCTCGGGCAAGTGTATCGGTGGAGAAAGCGTAACCCGCTCTCCTTCACAAGCGCCCAGCTCGCTCTGCCGCGCCGGAAATTTGCGTAATCAAGGCGCGGCGGCTGACGGTGGGAAAACGAGCAAGACGTCACTAGTGCGCAGACTCAGAGCAAGGTTGTGTGTAGGCGAAGTGGTTTCGGAGCCGCTGAGGTGCTTGGGAATGGGTGGGTTTCTGAATCTGAACAGGAAAATCTCTTTTACTGTACGTTTCTGGGGAGAAAAGGACGCAAACAATAAGCAGCCGAGTGCTATTAACTAATGCTAGTATAGCGCTCTCACAGTTCGCTCTTTCCTCAATTCCAGCAGGGTAGGCTAAACAGTTATTGGAATTTTACAGATGAGGACGCTGAGACTTGTTTACTCCAAACCCGCAGGGGCAGAGCTTGAAGCCAAATTAAAAAAGAGAAACGCTGGAATGAGGGGAAATGGGTGTGGGATGGGGAGAAGAAAGTTGAGAGGGTAAGCGTGGTGTAATTGTGAACTGAAAGTGAAACCTCGTAGGAATTGAGAAGTTGACAATTGAGAACGTTCCCACCTGTGACTAATGGTGTTAGAACTACTGACTGAAATTAAATTTATTATTTATTTCTTACTGTTTCAAGTTACTTTAAGCCGGTAGACTTATTTTTATGGGCATAGAGGAACCTTAGTTCTGTGCTACAAACTAAACTTTTTTGGAGGGGGAATATCAAGTAGTAGTTAAAAGCAAGAACTCCAAACTGCCTGCATTAAAATTCTGGCTCTGCCATTGACTAGTTCTGTGACACTGAGCAAGTTACTTAATTTATGTGCCTCACTTTCCTCGTCTGCAAATTAGGGATAATAAACCAATTTATTGTGAGGGATAAAAACAAGTTAGGGAAGATAGATAGGTGGCTGCCGTGGAGTTGACTCCAACTCATGGTGACCCTTTGTACAAGAGAAGAAAAAGCTGCGTGCATGGTTCGCATCATCCTCACCATCGGGGGCTTGCTTGAGTCCATTGCAGCTACCGTGTGAATCCGCCTCATCCAGGGTGTCTCTCGCCCTCTTTGGCCTCCACATTCACAAAACACGGTTTCCTCTTCCAGCGGTTGTTCCCTCCTAATGATATGTCCAAAGCAAGTGACTTGAACAGTGTTCTCTTGTGATCCATGAGGTTTTCACTGGCTAATTTTTGGAAGTAGATTGACAGGCCTTTCTTCCTAGTCTGGCTTGGTCTGTATGATGGTTAAGATTGTCAACTTGGCTGGGCCATGATTCTCAGTGTTTTAATGTAATCACTCCCATGATTGAATATACTGTGAGTAGCCAATCAGATGAAAGGGATTCTCCTTGGGGGTGTGGCCTGCATCTGTATATAAGCAGACTTCTGGCGTTTTGCTCTCTCTGGATCCTGGGGCTGCTTCCTGTAGTCTCATCTCCTGTCGCTGGGACTTAAGCTGTCAGTTTATCTGCCGAACCTGGGATTTGTCGACCTGCACAGCCTGTGAGTGGGAGCCCTTCTCTCTGACCTTCTGATCTTGGGCTTGCCAGCTTCTGCAGCTTTGTGACTTGGGAGAGGCCCCTACCCTGATCCACGGACTTGTGACGTTCTAGCCTCTACAATCCCGTGAGCTGTTTCCTTGATATAATATCTCTCTGTGTATATATTTATACACTTTACTGGTTTTGCTTCTCTAGAGAACCCAGCCTTAGACAGTTTGGAAGTTCAGTTGAAACCTGTCCTCCATGGACAGGTTTTTAAAACACCAGTTTCAAGATACTGCTGGTATGTGAAACACGAGTGGCGTAGCTTACACCATCACAGCAATATGCAAGCCACCACAATACAACAAACTGAGAAATGGTGGTGAAAAAAAGCTAGTTAATATGCATAAAATAATGAGCCTTGGTGGTGCAATAGAAGCCCTGGTGGCACAGTGGTAAAGCGCTCTGCTGGTAACTGAAAGGTTGGCAGTCTCCTTCGGTAACGATTACAGCCTTGGAAACCCTATGGGGCAGTTCTACTTTGTCCTATGAGGTCCATACGAGTAAGAATTCACTCCACGGCAACAGTTTTATGAGTTGGCATGGACTCAACCGCAGGCAATAACAACATATGTAAAAGACTTGGAACAAGGCCTGGCGTGGAGTAAGTGCTATTTACGTATTTGCATATTATTTTGTTTCCTTTTGCTTTTGCGGTGGCAGGTACTATAACTTCTACACAGGCTTGATTATAATTCTTTTATCTCTACTCACATGTATTTTCTACCAGTAATACATTGTAGTCTCAACTTGTACCTCTTGATATCCATGTACTTGGTAACTATTTATAGAGGGCCTACTATGTCCCAAGAATAATTCAGGGACAGGAGAAACGGGGTGGACAACATTCTTGCGTTCAAGGAATTTATGTTCTCTTCAGAGGAGACAAACAAAAACAATTTTACACACTGATAAGTGCTGTTTGGGAATGGGAATGCTATTTTAATAGGGGTAGTTGCAGGAAGAGGTCACTTTGTAGAGGTGACAGGTTAATTAAGTAAATAGTAATGAGAAGGAGGCTTGCCGTGATTTCATCTGGGGAGAAGGAAAAGTGTTTCAAGCAGAAGGAGCAAGGTGTGCGAAAACTGAGATGGGAATGAGCGCAACATGGAGACAGGAACTGTGAAGAGAGTTGTGAAGACGGAGGAAAGAGGGCAGGAACTATGTCCACATGCAAGGGGATTACAGGGTACAGGCCATTTAAGCTCTTTAACAACATAAGTTCACGTTGCTAGTATAGAATTTTATACCAGAATTCCTGGCTGTTACGTTCATCATTTAAATCCTTGGGTTCTCTCAGCAAGCATTTAGTGATTTCCCTTATCCTTCAAAAATGATGTGTTGTTGTTGTGTGCCGTTGGGTTGATTCTGACTCACAGTGACCCTGTATGACAGAGTAGAACTGCCCAATAGGGTTTCCTACGCTGTTATCTTTACAGAAGCAGATTGCCAGGTCATTTCTCCTGTGGAGTCACTGGATGGGTTCAAACCACCAGCCTTTCAGTTAGCAGCTGAGCACTTAACCATTTGTGCCACCATGGCTCCTAGCAATAACATAGGCCTTCCTTTATTGAAATTGTCTATCCTTCCCTGGAAGGCAGCTTGGTAGTGGAAACAGAATCGACTATGACTTAAGATAAGAGTTAAGCCCAAATGGACTTTGGGTGAGTTAATCTTTCTGGGCTTTAGTTTCTGTATCTTTAGTTTGGAAATTATAACTACTCTGTGTTAAGTGGTATGAGTAAAAGCATCTAGCACAATGTTTTAGACACAGTAGCTATTCCAACATTAGGTTCCTTCCCTTTTTGGCTTGGCAAGGGCTTCCCATAAGTCTTCCCAAATCTGGCATTTCAAATTGCTGTCTTGACTACGTTGACTTTGTTTTCCTTCCATTTTTGTAGTCTTTATGCTAATCTTTCCTAGTTTCACTATTATATTGTTTTAATGTTAACACTCTAGCACTTGTCTTTTATTGGAGTTAACCCATAGATGTTCAGGTAAGTTACACATTCTACTCTTATGAAAAAAATTAGTCTGAGGCAACATATTAACCTAGATGAGCTGAGCTGTCTAAATATAACCTGGTTTTTGACAAATTCTTTGAATATACGTCTTTTCTGTTCTTCAGTGGATATCTGTTGCTTTGTCTGACGAGCACCTCTCTATTTCTTGCAGAAATGCCCTTTCCTGACCCTACATGGGGTTGCCCTGTCTCAGAATCGATTCAAATGCAACTGGTTTTTTTTGGACCTTACATGATTCTGGTGTTAATGTTAATAGCAGATGTGGGTGTGAACAGGCCTTGCTAATCATGGAACTCTATCTCCCTGCCCCATTGACCATTCACTCAGGCAGGCCCAAACATAGTTTTCCCATCAGTCTTGACATGTGAACTCTGGGACCGAGAAGGCCTTTTCTTCTCTGGGTTTATAAACTCTAAGGAGCATGTAGACCTGGAACTGTTAGGATGTGCTATCATGTGGAGAGAACCTGTCTGAAGATGAAGTCAGGGAGAGGCCAGCAAAACTGAGAAATAAGAGACAGAAGTTTAGTTCTGTGTAGAAATAGAGTTTGCACCACCTTTTGGATTCCCCGGTTAGGGGTATATACAATACATGTCAGTTAGTCTTTTGTTACCAAACCAAACTAGTTGCTGTTGAGTCGAATCTAACTCATGGTGACCCCAAGCATTTCAGAGTAGAACTGTGCTCCATAGGGTTTTCATGGCTGTGGCATTTCAGAAGCAGATCGCCAGGCCTTTCTTCCGAGGCACCTCTGAGTGGGTTTGAACCAGCAACCTTTTGGTTAGTAGCTGAGCGCTTAACCATTTGGGCTACCCAGGGACTCCTGGTCTTTTGTTAACTATATCTAAAAGAATTCTAACTAATACACTTATATGAGAGTATAAAGATCCATTCCTATTAACATTTGCACCAAGACTGGTACTAAGCCTTGGGAATAAATGGATAAATGGCCTATTACAATACATCTGGTAAGAGAATTAATATATTAATGAGTTGTATTAATTTTCTAGGACTGCCATAACACATTATAACACTTGGATAGCTCCAGTCCATGCTTAACTCCAGCGTAACTCTGATCTCTGTCTCCATCTTCACGTTCCATCTTCCTTTTATGTTTGTGTCTCAAGTGTCTTTGTCTCTTTTTATAAGGACACCACAGTCATATTGGGTTAAGGGCCCACCCTACTTAAGTACGACCTCATCTTAACTAATCACATATGCAATGGCCCTATTTCCAAATAAGGTCACATTCTGAGATTCCAGGAAGGACATGAATTTGGGGAGGACACTATCCAACCCAGTACACGTGAATGAATGAACAAGTGAAAGCGTACCGTCTTATTTGTACGTAATATTTCTGCTTTACAATTCGTCTGTCCACAAATTGGTTTTCTAGAAGTTTTCCTGGAAGGAAATACTACAAAATGAGAAGAATGGTTATCTCTGAGTGGTGGAATTCTGGGACATTTTTTTTCTTTATGATTTTTTTTTTTTGTTTATGAATTTCCTAAAGGCACATGAATAACTTTTATTATCAGAAAAACTAAAAAATGTTATGTTATCCTTTTCCTGTTCTGACATATTTAGTTATTTATTTAAGGCAATTTGGCTTATAACTACATTTTAATAAAGATGTTTGTTTTGTTGTTGTTTTCTAAGAAATAAACTAGAAACCACGTATCAGTTAATTTGATGAAAGGATTTTATGCATTGATAGCGCTAATAATTTATGTGGCATAGATTTTTCTTCCAAATATTTTCTTGATATTATACATTTAAAAAACTGCATTAATAAATTCATCTTTAGCATCTGTTGAATATTTAAAACAGCTTTCCCTTTCATTCTTACTGTATCATTTGGTATGCCCAGTAAGCTGTATAAGATCTCTCATACCGTTATGGATTCAATTGTGTCCTCCAAAAATGTGTATCAACTTGGCTAGGCCATGATTCCCAGTACTGTGTGGTTGTCCACTATTTTGTGATCTGATGTGATTTTTCTATGTGTTGTAAATCCTAATCTCTGCCTGTGTTTAAGGAGGCAAGATTAGGTTATGTGAAAGAGGATTAGGGTGGGATGTCACACCCTTACTCAGGTCATAGCCCTGATCCAATGTAAAGGGAGTTTCCCTGGGGTGTGGCCTGCATCGCCTTTTATCTTACAAGAGATAAAAGGAGAGAGAAGCAAGCAGAGAGATGGGACCTCATAACACCAAGAACAAAGCATGCGGAGCAGAGTGTGTCCTTTGGACCTGGGGTCCCTGTGCTAAGAAGCTCCTAGACCAGAGGAAGATTGATGACAAGGACTTTCTCTCAGAGCCGACAGAGAGAGAAAGTCTTCCCCTAGAGCTGGTGCCCTGAATTCATACTTTTCTCTTCCTAGACTGTGAGAGAATACATTTCAGTTTGTTAAAGCCATCCGTTTGTGGTATTTCTGTTACAGCAGTGCTAGATAACTAAGACATATACTATTAAGCTTTTTCTGTATACTTAGAGAAATAAAAAACTCTGTGTTCATTTTATCATAAATACAACACAAACAGAGGGGAAGGTAATCAGAGGGAATTTTGATTTCCACTGCACTCAGGTAGTTGTAATATGTGAGTAATCATGAACACAAAGAAAATTAGGCATATGGTTCTGTATAGGACACAACACGTCTTTTGTCTATTTTCATCTATAAAAAGAAGATTCATGTTCACTGATAAAAGTTTGTAGCAGACTATGTGGTTTAATGTCACATTCAGCAATAAATATGCTCCAGAAAAATTCTATACCAATTAGATTTTTGCAAGTAAAATCATATTTTAAATTAAGTAGAATTTGTTATTTTGGGTTAATTTATTGTAGTGCAAATAACTATTAAAGGATTGTTATGGTAGACTGAATAATGGCCCTCCAAAGATGTCCACGTCCTAATCTCTGGTACCTGTGAATATATGTTACTTTATATAGTAAAAGAGCCTTTGCAGATGTGATTAAATTAAGAATCTTGAGATGGGGAGATTATCCTGGATTATCCAGATAGGTCCAATGTAATCACATCACAAATGTTCTTGTGAGAGGGAATGTATTAGTTTTCTGTGGTTGCTGTAATGAACTACCACGAACTGGGTGGCTAAAAACAATAGAAATTTATTCTCTCAGAGCTCTGGAGGCCCAAAGACTGAAATCAGTATCACTGTACTGAAGTCAAGGCATTGGCAGGGCCACGCTTCCTCTGGAGGACCAAGTGGGGAATCTGTTCCTTCCTCTTTTTGGCTTCAGGTATCAGCATTCCTTGGCTTGTAGCCACATCACTTCATTCTTTGCCTCTGTCTTTATATCACCTTCTCTGTGTGTGTGAATCTCCCTTTGCTTCTCTTTTACAAGCACACTTGTAATTGCATTTAGGGACCACCCAAGTAATCCAGAATAATCTCCCCATCTCAAGAGCCATAATTTAATCACATCTTCAAAGAACAAATTTCCAAATATGGTAACATTTACAGGTGCCAGGGATTAAGAACTGATATCTTTGGGACCATTATTCAGCATAATACATGGAGGCAGTAGAATCAGAGAGATGTAAGGATGAAAACAGAGGTTAGAGAAGAGAGAGAAATTTGACAACGCTACATTGCTGGCTTTGGAGATTGAGGAAGGGGCTACAAACCAAGGCATGTCGGAGGCCTTTAGAAGCTGGAAAAGGCAAGGAGACGGATTCTCCCCTAGAGCCTCCAAAAGGAGCATAGCCCTGCAGACACATTTTGGACTTCTGACTTCCAGAACAGTAAGATAATGAATTTGTGTTTCTTTGAGCCACTAAATTTGTGGTAATTCTTTACAGTAGCAGCAGGAAACTAATATGGTTGCCAGATAAAATACAGGGTGCCCAGTTAAATTCGAATTTCAGATAAAGAATAATATCTTCCTATAAGTATGTCCCATGTGTTCCAAATGTTGTACAAGGCATACTTATACTAACAAATTATTTGTTTATCTGAAATTCAAATTTAACCAGATACCCTGTTTGTTTTTTACTGGGTCTGGCAACCTTAAGCTATTATAATGTGTCTTATTTATTCATTTGTGTATTAATTTCAATCTACATTTTAATATGTCAAGTTTTCTTAAAGGAACATTCCTGTGTTCATCATAAAATAATATATTGTCATGGGTAGATACAGTATTCATGCAGAGATTTTTACGCATGATTTTCTCATTACAGTGTGGGGGGATATATTAAAAAACAAACAAGCAAACAAACCCATTGCCATTGAGTCAGTTCCAACTCATAGCAACCCTACAGGACAGAGTAGAACTGCCCCATAGGGTTTCCAAGGCTGTGAATCTTTCTGGAAGCAGACTGCCACATCTTCGGAGAAGCTGGGTTCAAACTGCCACCCTTTCAGAGAGTAGCTAAGTGCTTAACCACTGCGCCACCAGGGCCCCTCAGGGATATATACTTGAAAATATTGAGTGGCAATGGCGTTTTTCTCTGGTAGTAGGAACTTGTTCTCTGGCACAAAAAGGAAAATCTACGGTTGTCATAGAGCTACATGGGGTCTGAGAAGTCATCTAGTACAGGGCTTGCAAAGTTAAATGACTTCAGGTTCAGGCAGGTTATAAATGAGTGAAGCTAGTCAGTTATGGGACTACAGGAAACAGCGGGGACTGTGGTGACCCAGCCATGTCCTCCTCAAGGGAGTCACATAGTGCCCAAACCCTGTGAGAATAAAAACCCAGGCTGCTGCTTTGTTTAGCCCCTTTCCTAATCTCCATCCCTCCAAACCCATCTAAATAGATGCTCCATTCTGAGTAAACACAGCGCCCTTGCCAAAAAAATGCAGCCTCCCAAGAAGTTCTTTAGTCCCTTCCAACCAGATTGCTGACCCGAAACTCCTTCTGTTTATAAATTCCAGAGCTTCTGCTGAGCAAAATTCATCCATACAAAACCAAACTCTTGCTTCTCTTAAATGGGCCGCACAGACCGGCAGCGGCAGCATCACCAGTTAAAAATGCAAATTCTCAGGCTCTACCCCACACGTACCAAATTAGAAACTTGGGGGTTGGGCCCACCAATCTGTGTTTGAACAACCCCTCCAGGTGAGTCTTATGCTCACTACTAAAGTTAGAGAGGCTCAATCTAAATTTCTTCGGGGAAAGAGTTTCACCCAGTCTTGCCTATAGCTCTAGGATTTCCAGTCTGTTTTGTGCAAAATGTGCTTGCAGGTGTCATCCAGTCCCCATTCCCCGTAAGACATTGCTAACTGCGTGCTTACAGATTTCTGGAGTGAGGGGGACAGGGAGGGAATTGTGGAGCTCCTGCTATGTGCTGGGAATCCACTCTATGGCAACGGTTTTTTTTTGTTTGTTTTTAAACTGTGTGCTGGCGACCTGACGGTGCAAGTGCTTAAGAGTTAGGCTGCTAAACAAAAGGTGGTCAGTTGGAATCCACCAGCTGCTCCTTGGGAACCCTATGGGGCAGTTCTACTTTGTCATATAGGGTCACTATGATCGGAATCGACTTGATGGCAATGGGTTTGGTTTTTTTTCACTATGTGCTAGGCAGTGTGACTGGGTGCCAGCAATGCAAATTTAAATAACGCATGCTTCCCTGCATTGTTTTCCGACTTTCTCTTCACTCATTTTTCAGAAGGACAGCTTTCAGTTACAATCTAAGCTTAAGACATGTTTTAGCCGAGCCGCATGAAGTTTTTAAACAGATTGTCTTATTTAAAAACCACATATATAGCACTTAACTATGTGCCAGGCCCTGACCTAAGCACTTATAAACATTAATCTTAATAATTACCCAATGAGGTAGATAAAATAATTATGTCTGTTTTATAGATGGGGAAACCGAGGCACAGAGAAATTGAGTAATTTGTCCAAGGTTACACAGCTCGTAAATGAGAGAGGCAGGATTCATACCCAGGAGGTCTGTCTCCAGAGACTGCATTCATAACCAGTACACTCCGCTGCTTCTTGGAAATGGGGATCTGTTTCTATGCCAAGTGTATGATCTTCACTCTTAGCACTGAACCAAGTTATTTCCTGTCTTTCTTTGTAAGGATCTTAATCTTCCTCTCTTGATTACTTTGCCATCTGACATCTATATAGAGAATAAAACTGCTATTATTAGATTACCCAAATTCAACTTCTTATGCTTAGACTCGGCAAGCAATTAGAAGTACAATCATGAAGTAGGACTCATTAATGCAAAGGGATAAGACCAGGTCCAACTGTAGTCCCAAAGTAGCATATAGTCAAGAGTGAGGTTGGCACTGACCTTTTATTACAGTCAGTAAGAAAAGTTGTACGTGCCAAAGTGGTCTTGGTTCTTGATTGAGAGACTCTTGAAGAATGTATGATTTGTACAACCCTAGCCATTCTCTTTTAGCCCCAAAGCCCAGGGCTGCTGCACCTGCATCATTGATCAATTCTTTATTCAAATTGAAGATTTAAAGGGAAACTTTCTATGTTATTTCTCACACTCACCCTGTTCACCTCTTCCTAAAATTGTCTAAGGAAGAAGGCTCGGGTTGTTTTAGAAGCAGCAGCTTCAGCAGAAGTGGGAGAGCACCAGATGTTGCTGACCTTCCAGTGAGGTGACCCTGGACAGACAAGTCCAGAAGGTGGTATCATGTGGCCATGTCTCTTTAAGAAGCAGTATGGTATCATTTTAAGGTACTAAGATGATCCCCAGTGGTCATCACCTCCTGGCATTCAGGGTCTTGTATAATCCTCTACCCTTGACTAACTTGCTTCTAACTGATGGAATACTTGAAGTTTGAGGGAATGTCACTTCTGTTATTAGATTCTGAGAAATTGTAACTTCCATCTTGCTTCCTTCCTTTTCGGGCTTGGATGAAGCAAGCTGCAACGTTGAGGTGGCCCACATGGCAGGAAGCTGAGGACAAGTCTCTGGCCAAAAGCCAGGTAGAAACTAAGGCCCTCAATCTAACAACCCACAAGGAAGTGAATCTTGCCAGTAATCACATAAGTGAGCTTGGAAACAGATCCTTCCCAAGTCCAGCTTTCGGATGAGACCCCAGCCCCAACAACAACTTGATTGCAGTCTCATGAGAACCCTGAAGTTGAGGATTTAACTAATCCCTGCCTGGATTCTTGGTTTACAAAAACTGTGAGATAATAAATGTGTGTTGTTTTAAGCTGCTAAGCAGCAATAGGTAACTAATACAACTTCTATAACAAACTCTTCTCAGGTGAGCATTACTTCTAGATCTCATAATTCACTGGCTATTCTCATTTTGAGGATGTTTCAGAGAAAATCTCCATTTGACCTTTTTCCAACCTCTGAGATGATAAAGATGCTGCTAAAACAATTTGTGAAGAAATTTGTAGCACATAAAATGCTAGATCATTGTCTCTGTCATTGAAGTAATTATTCACAGTACTTTCTTTAGGGATCAGGAGCTTTTTATTGAGCTCTTAGGGGATGGTCTGAGAGGAAAGCATGGTCTGGACCTCAGAAATCTTGTTAAGTACCTCAGGACTAGAACTGTAATTCCTACCTGTGGTAATATAAGATGCAGGGGAGCATGACCTCGTATGTGAACGGAAAAGCCTTGACCAACTTTGATTTTGCTTAAAAAAAAAAAAAATTGAACCTAAAATCGTGGTTTGTCTAAAGTTATTGACAAACAAAAACTCATTCAGCAATAAGTTTTTATCTAATATCATAATATGAACTTAAAAGGCAGAATGCATATCGAAATCTCTGTTAGTACAAATCTGTAAAAAAAAAAAAAAAAAAATTAATACCTGCTTGTAAAGAAAGACTGAAAGGGAAGATTGGAAATAATAACATATTAAGCCTGATGGTTGGATTTTTCTTTAATTTTTGTTTGTGGTATTATTGATAAAATTTAGATTGTGCAACAAGTGAAAAATCCGTAAGAATTCAGCTGTTTTATAAAAAAAATTTTTTTGAACTTACTATGTGCCAGCCTCTATTCTAAGCACTAGGCTAATGTCGTAAACAAATAGACAAAGTTCTTGGGAGCTTACATTATAGAAGGACGGTTGGACAATAAAATTAATTAACAAACAAGCAAATGAATAATGCTAGGCAATAATAAGTGATCCAAGGACAAGTAAAGCTGGGCACTGAGCTGGGAGGTTACTGTCCAGATAGCGTGATGAGGAAAGCGGCTTCTCTGATGAGGAGGCATTTGAGGAAACCTGAAAACATGGGGAATGAATGATTAAGTAAGTGGAATGTAGTATTCAAAATGCCAAGTATGCTGTGAGTAAGTTTTCTGGAAGTATATACGTTAACTGAATTTTGAAGAAGAAACCAGAATCTAAACCTGTTGCCATTGAGTTGATTCTGACTCATGGTGACCCCATGTGTTACAGAGTAGAAGTGCCCCATAAGGTTTTCTTGGCTGTAATTTTTTTATGAAAGATCGCCAGGCCTTTTCTTTCTCGGAGCCACTAGGTTAGTTCAAACCGCCAGCCAGCCTTCAGATTAGTAGCCGATCTCAAACAGCTTGCACCACTGAGGAGCCTAATTTTGAAAATGTCAGTGGGTTTTTTTTTTTTTTTTTTTTGAGGTTCTTTGGTAAGCACTTAGGATGCTTGAATATGGTTTCATGAGGAGTTTAGTGGATAAATAGCCCAGGCTCAGAGCCAGATTGCCTGATTTGAATCCTACCTCTGCAGCTGACTAGCTGTTTGACCTCGGGCAAGTTGTAAGACCTTTGGGAAAAAATTGTCTCACAAAGTGGTCACAAGGATTAAATAAATTAATATGTGAAAAGCACGTAGAACTGTGTTGGGCCCATATTTAGCAACAGTAAACATTAGCTATTATTGTTCCTTGTTTACAATATTTATTCTTTATTACATGAGGTGGGCACATGGCATTCTCTAGAGGTGTAATGATATGCCTTTTGAAATGTTTGGAGTGTCGCCTTCAAATTGCAAACACAATTATTTAAGTCACTCTCATGACCTTTAGGGAAGTTTCAACACAGAGGCACAGAAATATCTTCCCAGGCACATTGAGGAACATTAGGTATAACATACATTGTTAAAACAAGGATATATAAAAGAGTAAGTGTGGAAGGCTTTTTTAAATCAACCAAGAATGGCACACACTTAAAAATTATGTCCCTTTTACAGTGGTTCAGGATATGGGCTTCAACATCAGAGAGCCTTGAGTTTAGATCCTGGCTTAGTAAACCAGTGTATTGGACACATCATTTAACCTAAGATGGAGTGATTATGGCTGACACTCACATAGGTTAGCACTTAACTTGTGCCAAACACTTTTCTATGCTGTTTATGTACATTTACAATAAGTTATTTACTCTTCACAACCTGTTTACAAGGTAGTTGCTGTTATTATCATCCCCATTTTATAGATGAGCAAATTGAGACAGACTTACTCAAGATCACATAACCATTATGTGGCAGAGTCAGGATTTAAATGCAGGCAGTCCTGGAAACCAGGCTGTCTGGCTCCAAGTCTGCATGCTTAAACCACACTCTCTACTGCCTCTTGATTGATAGTTTCTACTTCAGAGGGTTGCCGTGAGGATTAAAGGAGGTGACATGTAAACACTCTGTACAAGGCAAGATGCAAAGTAAGTGCACAATAAATGTTTGTTGAACGATTCACTATGTAAATGTGGTCAATTATATCATAGTAAATCGAATACCCTCATTCCCTCTAAAGGCTGCATAATTCAATTATTTTTCATCTTTTGAGGTTTCCTTGTGCGTACTGTATCAGATTTACAAATCCGAATAACCTTATTTTGATAGGACATTAGATTATCAGGCATAATTTGTACTGAACCCATGCTGGCTTCCAAAAGTCACTTCTTAGACTTCTAAATGCTCACAGACCATCTACTTGGGAAACTGTTTGAGAATGTTGCCTGCAATTAGTGTCAAGCTCATCATTCTGTATAGTTTATAATATTTGTCTTCTTTGCCTTTTTGGAACCTGGGCACTTCTGGTTCTCTTCAGGATAAAAATTTGGTTTACATTACTTCATTAGTGATGAAGGCAATTAAAATTTTTCTACATGATTTTAATGCTTCATTAGTGATGAAGACCATTAGGAATTTTCTACATAATTTCAATTTTTCATGTCAGTAATGGATGGCTACATTGCACTTGAAGAGCATTTGAGTCATACCACTAGCAACTGACTCCTATTTCAAACCATAACTCTCTCAAATTGTGGGGCTGATCCAGCATAAAATAAGATTACCCATCTGTTAGAGGAAAAGTTCCAACAGTAAAATTTAGGTAGGATGTAAATCAGATAATGTGACATTCTTCTGCCATGTAAATAAATCCTATTTCTTGCAAGTAAACCATATGTTTTAAAGGAGTAATAAAATAAAAATGTAAAATTTTTATATGTCTGTTCCCCTGACCACAACATATCTAGCCATCCAGAATGTGTTTCATAAGCTGCCTCAGTACATTCAATTTTTCTCCAAGGTACTAGTCGATATTTTGGTAATCAGGCTTTGGGAAGACAGTTGGAAATTCTCCTTTTCACGGAGAAGGTGATCAGTGTGTATCTGTTGATGGATTGATTTGAAATGGCAACACTTCTGAGCTTTATTCTGATGAAAATACAAACCAGCTGATTCACATGGTATAAAAATAAGCATTCATAGCAATAAGCACAGGAAAGAATTATATAAAACCTGAACAGGGAATGTACTAGAATGGTAGGATTCCCCTCCTCTCTTAATTTTGTGGAGATGTTGTAGGTGCAATAGGTAAAAATTAGCAAGAAATAAAAGGTCTGCCTAGCAAGTTGTGACAGGGCAGCCTCAGGCAGCTCCGGTTCCTGTCAAACTGAACTATTCTAAAACAGCCTATGGACTGCAGGTAGGTGACCTCGCCCTGTGGCCATTTCCCCCAGGATTTACAGCTATTTTGGCTCAATGCTTATTTTGGCAACAGTTAACAAGACTTCATTCTGTCCCAAAGCAAACCATGATTGGGTAACCCAAACTCTTAGAAGCCCTGCACCCAGTAGCACATAGTCATGCACACATATGCACTTGTGCGTGCTGGGTTCATAAGAGCACCCAAGTGGAGCCCAGGGGCAGAAAATACGCTCCCATGGGGCTGAGTTTTTCTCATCCCCTTCCTGTGGGTGTTGCACTGCTCAGGAAGAAATAAAGGGAACAGCTGGAGCGAGGCAGAGCTGTTGGCAGCAGAGCGTGGTGTCAGAACCCAACTCAGCAAAGCACATCACCCACTGGTAGTTATATCAGGAATGCCAGGTCTTTTTCGCGCTGCCAAAAGAGAACCAACTGTGGGTGAGTGGGTAGAACAAACTGGGAGGGAACATAGCAAGCCCATTTCCAAGCAGAGTTGGGAAATAAGTAATGGAGAAGATGACCTCAGAGACATGATGCGTTAGTGGCTGTTCTGCATGGAGGATCACATTCTGTGTTAAGTGAACTATAGATAAGGTAAGGTCACAGTGCTTGACCTTACGCTGAGCTGTATACACGGCTCTCAGTGATAAACTTCCACAGAAGCCAAGGTGGGCTTTGCTTGTGGAGTTGCTCTGACTCTACACAGAGGTTCAGAGATGGATGCAAGGCTCCTAGCATCTCTGTGACAGGACAGTCTTGACCTAAGGAGCAGCCCGTTAGAACTGCAAGGCTCTCTTTGACTTCTTGTGCAAAATAGGGCTTCTTGAGTTTCAGGATGGCATGTTGGTGGGACCCCAGAAATGCATCAGGCTTTCCAAAGCAGACTAAAACTGATTGCCGTTGAGTCGATCACAACTCATAGCGACCCTGTAGGACAGAGGAGAACTGCCTCATAGGGTTTCCAAGGAGTGGCTGGTAGATTCGAACTGCCGACCTTTTGGTTAGCAGCTGTAGCTCTTAACCACTGAGCTACCAGGGCTCCAAAGCAGACTAAGTAGTCCAATTTAACAGATATGATCCCTTGAAAATAACAGGCCCAAATATAAATGACCTGGTAGAAGGAATGAAATAGTAATACTCAGAATAGTGACTCTGAGGAGCCCTGGTGGTTCAGTGGTTAAGTGCTCGACTGCTAACTAAAAGTTCAGCTTTTCAAACCCACCATCCGTTTCACAGGAGAAAGACATGGCAGTCTGCTTCAGTAAAGCTTACAGCCTTGGAAACCCTATGGGAGAGTTCTACTGTGTCATATACAGTTGCTATGAGTCAGAATTGACTCTACAGCAATGAATTTGGCTGTTTATATTGACTCCCAATGATCTAGAAATGAAGCCCTAGTGGCACAGTGGTTAAGAGCTACAGCTGCTAACCAAAAGGTCAGCAGTTCGAATCTACCAGCTGCTCCTTGGAAACCCCATGGGGCAGTTCTACTGTGTCCTATAGGGTCACTATAAGTCAGAATCTACTTGATGGCAAAGGGTTTGGTTTGGTTTTAATGATCTAGAAAAACAAGCAGTGATCCCAAAAGAAACCAACCAGAAAGGCTTTAAATATGTGTTTATCTCAGCCTTATGCTCTTTTAAGAACTATTCATATGGGATCAAAGTGACAACAGTAGAAGATTAGATTGGAACCTAAGAGGGCAGTGAGTGTATGTTAATGAGAGAGGAACAATTCAGAAAAGGAAGGTGAGAATGGTTCACAACGTGAAGAATACAGTCAATGTCACTGAATTAATTGTACATGTAGGAACAGTTGAATTGGTGTATGTTTTGCTATATATATTCGCAACAACAACAAAATAAATCGTTAAAAAAAATTGATTTCTATCTAATGCATAAAGGGTTAGCTGTGGACAGCCTAGATACAGAGTTAATTCCAAGATGATGTTTCTGTTTCCTTACTTAGTAGCCGATACAGACATCTGCAATCAGACATTTGTAAATCTTTTGTTGATTTATTAGATGGTTCGCTATGTACATGAAAGTTTGTGTTTCTGATTCTGAATCTATTAGTCAAAATGAAGTGGAGAGTCCCACAACTCTTTGGTGAGTCTGATTAAGAGAGTCAGTTCATCACTTCACACCCACTAGAGGGCTCTAATAAAAAACACAGTAACAAGTATTGGTGAAAAAAAAAAAACCCATTGCCGATTCCCCTCATAGTGACCCTATAGGACAGAGTAGAACTGCCCCATAGGGTTTCTAGGGTTATAATCTTTACAGAAGGAGTGAACTGCCCCACAGGGTTTCTAAGGTTGTAATCTTTACAGAAGGAGTCCTAGTTGCACAGTGGTTAAGAGCTCATCTGTTAACCGAAACGTCCCAACCAGCTGCTCTGTGGGAGAAAGATGTGGCAGTCTGCTTCCCTAATCTTTACAGGATCTTTACAGAATCTTTACCACTGTGCAACCAGGAATCCTTCTGTAAAGATAGTAACCTTAGAAACCCTATGGGGCAGTTCTACTCTGTCCAATTGGGTAGGGTCACTATGTGTCAGAATCAACTCGATACTAATGGGTTTTGGTTTTTGGAATCTTTACAGAAGCAGACTACTACATCTTTCTCCCATGGAGCAGCTAGTGGGTTCAAACCACTGACCTTTCAGTAAGCAGTTGAGCACTTTAACCACTGCACCACCGGGGCTGCTTAGTTTTGGTGAGAATGTGGAGAAATTGGAATCCTCACACATTGCTGGTGGGAATGTAAGTGGAGCAGCCACTTTGGAAAATAATTTGGCAGTTCCTCAAAATGATAAACAAATTACCATATGATTCAGCAGTTCCACCAGTATCTACCCAAGAGAAATGAAAACATGTTTACACAAAAACTTATACATGAATTTTCATAGAAACATGGTAGCCGAAAAGTGGAAATGTCCAAAATGTCTATCAACTGGTGGACAGACAAAATGTGCTATATCCACACCATTGAATGTTATTGTTGTTGTTAGGTGCCGTCGAGTCAGTTCCAACTCACAGTGACCCTCTGTACAACAGAACAAAACACTGCCTGGTCCTGTGCCATCCTCACAATCATTGTTATGCTTGAGCCCATTGTTGCAGCCACTGTGTCAGTCCGTCTCATTGAGGGTCTTCCTCTTTTGCGCTGACCCAGTACTTTACTAAGCATGATGTCTTTTCTCCAGGGACGGATCCCTCCTGACAACATGTCCAAAGTATGTGAGACACAGTCTCACCATCCTTGCTTCTAAGGAGCATTCTGGTTGTACTTCTTCTAAGACAGACCTGTTCTTTCTTTTGGCAGTTGATGGTATATTCAATATTCGTTGCCAACACCACAGTTCAAAGGTGTCGATTCTTCTTTGGTTTTCCTTATTCATTGTCCAGCTTTCACATGCGTATGATGTGACTGAAAATTCCATGGCTTGTGTCAGGGGCACCTTAGTCTTCAAGGTGACGCCTTTACTTTTCAACACTTTAAAGAAGTCTTTTGCAGCTAATTTGCCCAGAGCAATGTGTCTTTTGATTTTGTGACTGCTGCTTCCATGGGTGTTGATTGTGGATCCAAGTAAAATGAAATCCTTGACAACTTCATTCTTTTCTGTGCTTATCATGATGTTGCTTACAGGTCTGGTTGTCAGGATTTTTGTTTTCTTTGTATTGAGATATAATCCATACTGAAGGCTGTGGTCTTTGATCTTCATCAGTAAGTGCTTCAAGTCTTCTTCACTTTCAGCAAGCAAGGTTGTGTCATCCGCATAACGCAAGTTGGTAATGAGTCTTCCTCCAAGCCTGATACCTTGTTCTTCTTCATATAGTCCAGCTTCTTGGATTATTTGCTCAGCATAAAGATTGAATAGGTATGGTGAAAGGATACAACCCTGATGCACACGTTTCCTGACTTTAAACCACCCAGTATCTGCTTGTTCTGTCCGAACAACTGCCTCTTGATCTATGTACAGGTTCCTCATGAGCACAATTAAGTGTTCTGCAATTCCCATTCTTCGTAATGTTATCGATAATTTGTTATGATCCACACAGTCCAGTGCATTTGTGTAGTCAGTAAAACACAGGTAAACATCTTTCTGGTATTCTCTGCTTTCAGCCAGGATCCATCTGACATCAGCTATGATATCTCTGGTTCCACATCCTCTTCTGAATCTGGCCTGAATTTCTGGCAGTTCCCTGTCGATATACTGCTGCAGCCTCTTTTGAATGATCTTCAGCAAAATTTAACTTGTGTTATATTAATGATATCGTTCAATAATTTCCACAGTTGGTTGGATGACTTTTCTTGGGAATATGCATAAATATGGATCACTTCCAGTTGGTTGGGAAGATAGCTCTCTTCCAGATTTCTTGGCATAGATGAGTGAGCACTTCCCGTGCTGCATCCATTTGTTGAAACATCTCAATTGATATTTCCTCAGTTCCTGCAGCCTTGTTTTTTGACAATGCCTTCAGTGCAGCTTGGACCTCTTCCTTCAGCACTGTCATTTCCTGATCATATGCTCCCTCTTGAAATGGCTGAATGTCGACCAGTTCTTTTTGGTATAATGACTCTGTGTATTCTTTCCATCTTCTTTTGATGCTTCCTGCGTCGTTTAATATTTTCCCCATAGAATCCTTTACTATTGCAAATTGAAGTTTGAATTTTTTCTTCAGTTCTTTAAGCTTGAGAAATGCTGAGCGTGTTCTTCCCTTTTGGTTTTCTATCTCCAGGTCTTAGCACATTTCATTATAATACTTTACTTTGTTTTCTCAAGCCGCTCTTTGAAATCTTCAGTTCTTTTACTTCATCATTTTTTCCTTTTGCTTTAGCTACCTGATATTCAAGAGCAAGTTTCAGAGTCTCTTCTGACATCCATTTTCTTTCTTTCCTGTCTTTTTAATGACCTCTTGCTTTCCTTGTGTATGATGTCCTTGATGTCATTCTGCAACTCGTCTGGTCTTCGGTCATTAGTGTTCAACGCATCAAATCTATTCTTGAGATGGTCTCTAAATTCAGATGCAATATACTCAAAGTTGTACTTTGGCTCTTGTGGACTTGTTCTACTTTTCTTCAGTTTCAACTTGAACTTGCATATGAGCAGTTGATGGTCTCTTCCGTAGTCCGCCCCTGGCCTTGTTCTGACTGATGATATTGAGCTTTTCCATCGTCCCTTCCCACAGATGTAGTCAGTTTGATTCCTGTGTATTCCACCTGGTGAGGTCCATGTGTATAGTTGCCGTTTATGTTGGTAAAAGAAGGTATTTGCAATGAAGAAGTCATTGGTCTTGCAAAATTCTCTCATGGGATCTCTAGCATTTCTTTTTTTTTTTTTTTTTTTTTAATGTACTTTAGATGAAGATTTACAGAACAAGTAGTTTCTTATTAAACAGTTAGTACACATATTGTTTTATGACATTGGTTAACAACCCCACGACATGCCAACAACTGTCCCTTCTCAACCATGGGTTCCGTATTACCAGCTTTCCTTCCCCTCCTGCCTTCTAGTCCATGTCCCTGGGCTTTTGTGCCCCGTTAGTCTCGTTTTGTTTTATGGGGCTATCTAATTTTTGGTTGAAGGGTGAACCTCGGGAGTGACTTCATTACTGAGCTAAAAGGGTATCTGGGGGCCATAGTCTCGGGGTTTCTCCATTCTCTGTCAGGCCAGTAAGTGTGGTCTTTTTTTTTGAGTTAGAATTTTCTTCTACATTTTTCTCCAGCTGTGTCCAGGACCCTCTGTTGTGATCCCTGTCTGAGCAGTCAGTGGTGGTAGTTGGGCACCATCTACTTGTACTGGACTCAGTCTGGTGGAAGCCGTGGTAGTTGTGGTCTGTTAGTCCTATGAACTGATCTCTTCCTTGTGTCTTTTGTTTTCTTCATTTTCCCTTGCTCCCGAAGGGGTGAGACCAGCGGAGTATCTTAGATGGCCACTCACAGGCTTTTAAGACCCCACACACTACTCACTAAGGTAGAATGTAGAACATTTTCTTTAGAAACTATGTTATGCCAGTTGAGCTAGATGTTCCCCAAGACCATGGTCCCCACAGCCCTCCGCCCAGCAATTTGGTCCCTCGGGGAGTTTGGATGTGTCTATGGAGTTTGCATGACCTTGCCTTGTACAAGTCGTGCTGGTTTCCCCAGTATTGTGTACTGTCTTGCCCTTCACCAAAGTTATCACGTATCTATTGTCTATTTAGTATTTCCACCCCCCCACCCTTCCCACCCTCGTAACCATCAGAGATTGTTTCTTTTTGTCTGTAAACCTTTTCATGAGTTTTTATACTACTGGTCTCATACACTATTTGTCCTTTTGTGATTGACTTATTTCACTCAGCGTAATGTCCTCCAGTTTCAACCATGTTGTGAGGTGCTTCACAGATTCATCATTGTTCTTTATCATTGCATAATACTCCATTGTGTGTATGTACCATGGTTTGTTTATCCATTCATCTGTTGATGGGCATCCAGGTTGTTTCCGTCTTTTTGCTATTGTGAACAATGCTGCAATGAACATAAGTGTGCACGTGTCTGTTTGTGTGATGGCTCTTATTTCTGTAGGAGTATTCTAGGAGTGGGATTGCTGGATCATGTGGTATTTCTATTTCTAGCTTTCTAAGGAAGCGCTATATCGTTTTCCAAAATGGTTGTATCATTTTGCATTCCCACCAGCAGTGCGTAGGAGTTCCCATCTCCCCGCAGCCTCTCCAACATTTGTTATTTCCATTTTTTTTTATTCGTGCCAGTAATGCCAGGGTGAGATGGTATCTCATTGTGGTTTTGATTTGCATTTCTCTAATGGCTAGTGAACGCGAGCATTTCCACATGTGTCTGTTGGCCACTTGAATGTCTTCTTTAGTGAAGTGTCTGTTCATTTCCTTTGCCCATTTTTTAATTGGATTATTTGTCTTTTTGTTGTAGATGTGTTGGATTTTCTTGTCGATTTTAGAGATTCGACCTTTGCCTAACTTGCAAGGTCCAAGAATTTTTTCCCAGTCTATAGGTTCTCTTTTTACTCTTTTGATAAGCATAGTGTTTAATTTTTAGAAGATCCCAGTTATCTAGCTTATCTTCTGGAGTTTGTGTGTTGTTGGTTGTTAAAATGTTTTTTTTTTTTCATGTCTTAACATAATGTCCCTTTGCCAAATAGGTCCTTCTCACATTACTTGCAGTTCTTTTCCTGAATAACTCAAGAATTGTGGAAATTACCTTATCACAAATCGGTCAGTCAATATGTACCAGTCACTCTGATCAGAAATAACAGGTTGCCTGATGAGAATTGATGAGAGTAAGACCCTGTGATTTTATGCTGGCTAAAGTCACAGATGGCTTTTGAGTACAGTACTGGTATCTTTATTTTTCAGAAAAAGTCTCCTTGGGGTGGGTGGGGCATGCTTAATATTGAACTACTATTAAATATATATTAAATATTATTAAATATGAATTATTATAATTATATAAAGAAATGTGTAATTTTCTTTTTGAACAAAGACGCAGAGGTTCCACATCCCAATTTGTGTTCTGCTACCTCCACACACAAGTTATTTGACCTCTCTCAACATAATCTTATTAACATGTTTTCACAGATCAAAAATTTTATGATATAACAATAATATCAACTCTCTTATCCTAAAAACAAGCAGACAAAACAAAAAATCAGCGTACATATTTTTTCTAAAACTTCCTTGAGTAGAACAACCAAATATATTTGAACAAAGAGTATTGACATTATTCAATTTGAAAATAATTTTGGGCTCAGAGTGTGTTTATCTTTGAAGACAGTTCAGGAAGCTCTACCAGCATCTCATCACATTGTTGGAATTGAATTTGTGCACTTTGCAGAGGCAGTTTGTTCTAAATTGAAGCTTGTAGCTGGGATCAAATGAGAGAATGCATGTGAAAGTGCCTTGTTAAAGTGTTCTACAAATATACATCATTATCATCATTAATGATGATGGTAGTCGTGGAATAGCCCAGAGTACCTTTAGGCAGTAGGAACTGGAATCTCATCAGGTGTGGCTATCTCCCATGAGATAACTAGACAGTTCCACCCACTGACCCCCAGTCAATTCTGACACATAGTGACCCTGTTGGACTGGGTAGAACTGCTCCATAGCGTTTCCAAGGCTGTAAGTTGTTAGGGAAGCCTACTGCCACATCTTTCTCTCGCGGAGCAGCTGGTGGGTTTGAACTGCCGACCTTTCAGTTAGCAGCCAAGTGCTTTAATCACTGTGCCACTAGACAGCTGCGTGCTACCAACACAGTGCTTCTCAAACTTTACTGTGCATAGGAATTGCCTGGAGATATTGTTAAAGTGCTGCTTTTGATTCAAAAGCCTGGGGTCAGGCCTGCATTTCTTCATTTGTAACAAGCTCCCAGGTGTTGCCAACACTGCTGATTTACAGAATATACGTTTAACAGCAAGGTTCTAAGTCTTCATGCAAGTTACTGATTAGGGAAAAAAGAAAAGTAACCAGCATAAAGCCAAGGCCGATGCTCCTTGGGTCCCTGGGTGGTGTAACTGGTTTGTTTTGTTTTTTAATAGTACGATTAGGGATGGATGAGAAATATATCTTATTAAAGTAGAGAAAATTTTGGAAAAGAGAGTTATGAAAAGACACTCTTAATGACAGGCATCTTCTCAGGCAAACGATCTTAGGAAAGAGTAGGTGAGGTTGAGGATCTGAACATAACTAACCGTGTTTATTTGCCCTTTAGAAAGTCATCATATATTCTCAGGTATACGTGTACCCATCTTGAAGACCTCTGGTCTAAGGTTAATGGGAGAGTGAGCAGGCAAAAGAGATAGTTGGATTATTCACTGAATAAATGGAAAAATAGGGAAGTCATAGGGAAAAAAAAAGGATGGATCTCTACCTTATATCTCATCGAAAATTAAATTCTGGATAGATCAAAAATTTAAACATTAAAAATGAAACCATAAAAGTACCAGAAGAAATGTGAGTGATTTTCTTGTTATAATTTCAGAGAAGGCCTTTCTAAATATGAACAGAACTCAGAAGACTAGAAAATATCTTCACTATGAAAACCATCAAAAACAAATTCAAAAGACAAATGATAAATATTACCAACTCATGTCATAGACAAAGCCTAATTCCTTAATATATAGGGACCTCTGCAAATTAAGAAAAAAATAACAATCCAATAGACAAATGTACAAAGGATATGAAGAGATGGTCCACAGAAAATGAAATACAGATAGCTCTTAAGCACATGAAAAGCTGGTCAACATCACTCACTAAGATACTATTTTCACCTATAATGTTGATACAGATCGAAAGTTTGTTAACATGCTGTGTTGGTGACCTTGTGGGAGAGCAATTGGCAGTATCTAGGAACTTTAAAACAAACAATACCCTTGGTCCAACAACACCTCTTCGAGGAATTTACCCCACAGGTATGCTTTCTTATCTGAAGCCACTTATTTCAGTAACCACATTAAATTCAAAATTACATGTGTATAAGGTTTTTTATTTCAGCATTGCTAGTTATAGCAAACGATTGGAAACCTAAATATAAAGCAATCGACTGCTAACTGAAAGGTCAGCGGTTCAAAAGCACCAGCGACTCCACCAGACGAAGATGAGGCAGTCAGCTTCCATAGAGATTTACAGCCTTGGAACCGTAATGGGGTTGCTATGAGTCGAAATCGACTCAATGGCTGTGAGTAAGGGATTGGTTAAATAAATTATGCTTAATACTAATTATTAAGTCATTGTCTTTCAGCTTCAAACCTATTTTTCCTAATCTCTGCTTTGTGATGCTGTGGCTGGAACTCTGAAAGCCCTCTCTCCTTTGCTGGCTGCTCCCTGCTAGACACGAACATAAAACACGCAGTGGTTAAGAGCTCACCTACTATCCAAGAGGTCAGCACTTTGAATCCACCAGCCACTCCTTGGAAACCCTATGGGGCAGTTCTGCTCTGTCCTATAGGCTGGCTATGAGTCAGAATCGACTCCAGGGTACAGTTTTGGTTTTTGGTTTAGAGGGAGAATGCAAGGATGGAGGAGGGATTCGGGACGTGTTCCTTCCTGTTTTCTCTCTGTTCCTTTCAGCATCACGCCAACAAATATTCTTCACCCTGTTGGTTGGTTCCAGTAGCAGTACTTGGTTCCAAATTGCAGAGCTTTTGTCCTACACTGTGAGAGCCAGCCTCAGAGGTTCCAACATCAACGACTGACAACTCCTCCATGGCCAGCTGGGAAGCTCCTTCTCCAAGCTTCTAAATCCTAATGTTCCCAACCTACTCTCTCTGTTTCCCCAGCTCCAGGGGTGGTAGCACTTCCTCAGTGACTATCTCTATGCTATTTAAGTGTTCCTGTTTTTGCATTTTTAGCTCTCAAATATCTAGTGAACGTTTATATTCAGTTGTCTCTGATAAACTAAGTGATGTGGTTTGTTTTTCTGAGTGGCGCCTGACTGAGGCATCTTTACAATGGAAAACTAGGCAACCATAAAAAAGAATGAGAAGCGCCTTACCTACAGATACAAGGCAATCTCTCTGATATAGTTAGTGAAAAGTAAGGTTTAAATAAAAGCAAGGGGAGAAGAGTGTGTACAGTTTGTTATCTTTTATGTAAAAGAAGGAAAAATTTGACACACAAAATGGTAGCTTTGTAATGTGGCTAGGCTGAACATGTTTCCCTTCCCTGTATGTCTGTGGTTAGGGTGGACCGTAAGAGTCCTTTTATTTTTTGTGCAAGGTTGGGAGGACAGACGTGAAGCAATAGCTGTATTGTTTTTACACGTCAAAGGTTGGGCAGAGTCACCAGGTGCCTTTGTAGCTCGTATGTGTGGTTGCTTATCTGGGGCTCACTTCTTGGTGTGGAGCAGCAGCTGGGCCTGCAACTGCTCACCTTCCCCTGGATCCTCCAGTTGCTCCCATTCCTGGGGACGGTGTGTGTTTAGGTCTATAAAAAGGGAACCAGCATTTCACATCATCAAGATTGGAGGCAGTGAGAATTGCCATGGTTCCCAGGCCTTCCTCTGGGGCTCCAGCTCACGCTGGAGGGCTCACACAAACAATTCTTACTCTCCCTTACTTTATATCCATCTTCCCTTTGACTGCCTGCACTGTGGATTTCAAGCTCCAGCATCAAACACGCAGACAACAGCCTACAGAGACTGTTCAACCAGCTCCTACAATTGTGTAAGGTCAAATCCCTGTAACAAATTCCTCATCACACATATATCTTCATGGTTCTGCATCTCAGATTGGATCCTGATATGTATGTGTGTGTGTGTGTATGTACATGTATGTATATATATATACAGAGAGAGAGAGAGAAAGTACTTTGGTGGAATTTCTGGCAGAATACATGAGAAACTGGTAACATTAATTAGCTGCTTCCAGGAGAACTAGATACTAGATAACTGGAAGATAGGGACAGAAGGGCAATTTTTCACAGTAAATTTTTTGTATTTTTTGAATTTTTAACCATGTAAATTCTTCGCCTATTCAAAAAATAATGATAAAATCCTACACCCAATTTTCAGTTGAAAATGAAAATTTTAAAATTAGTTTTTTGATGTTCTTCTTCTTTTTAATTTCCCAAAATGAGAATCTACACAAGCTACAGAAATGTTAGGAGTGCTATTTATACGGTGCAGTTGATTCATACAAGTATCCAAATCAGAATACTTAGACTTTTCTTTTTTTTTACAATAGCAGATTACTTATTCTGGATTCATTTTGTAAATTTCCTGCACACACAGTTTTCAAGATCAAATGATATTTCTTGCTACCAGTACACGGGTGGAATAACTGAAGCCACTTATTTCAATAATCACATTAAATTCAAAACTGATGCTATTTAGCTGAGAATAGTTTTTTCTTAAAGTTTAAATTAATAGATATTCCTTTGTAAAGACCTAGTTAAAAATTAGGCCTTTCAAACAGTAGTTTCTATATGATAATGTTGATAACCAAACCTTATTTTAAATCGAGTATTAGAAGGCAATACGTAAGATCAAATAAAGGTCCTCATAAACCAATAAATTTACTTGATTTTCTTATTATTCCCATAAAAACGTAAGTAATTCACCACAAATGTTTCAATTTTCCCTTGCTTAGGAGCTATATTCATTCATTTATTCAGTAAATATTTAGTCAGCCCCTTTTTCATATCACCACTATTCTTGGTTTTTGTGATACATTATTGAACAAACAAGTAAAGATCTCTGCACTCATGGACCTTATATTCTAGTTGAAGGAGAGAGACAATAAACATGTAAGTAAACCAGAGACTGTGCTGCCTTCTTTGAAAAACAGCATGGAGGATAGTGAGTTCTCAAATGAGATAGGGAAGAAATTTCAATTTCAAGTAGTGTGGTTAGGGCAGGTCTCATTGAGAAAGTGAGATCTGAGGAAAAACCTAAAGGAGCAAGAGGATGAGCCAGGAGAATATGTGAGGAAAGAGTGTTTGAGTAGAGGGATCAGCCAGTTCAAAGATACTAAGGTGGAGGTGAGCCGAGAGTGTTCCCGGAAGAGCAAGGAAGCCAAGGAAGTGAGCCGCGGGGAAAGGAATAGGAGACAAGGTCCAAAAGGTAATGGAGGTGGGGGGAAGATCATGTAGGGCCTCATAGGTCATTGTAAGGGCTTTGGATTTTGCTATTACAGAAATGGGTAGCCTTTGGAGGGTTTTAAGTAACTTGTTTCCCCACAGGATCACTGTCATTGATGTATTGTTAATAGACTGTAGGATGGCCAGGATAGACGCTGACAATAGATTGTATGGTGCTGCTATGCTGACAAGTTAGGGTGGCAAAGTTGAAAGCAGAAAGCTAGTTCATGAGGGATAATAGTGACCTGGACCTGAAGGACAGCAGTAGAGATGGTGAGAAGTGGTCAGAGTCTAGATATATTTTGAAGGAGGTTTTCTACATGTGTTTTTGTACCTTTCCTGAATTATTTAGTCCATCTTCTCAAGGTAAGAACTCTAGTAACTATTGCTTTGCTACCTTTATAAGTTGGCAATGGATATTTTCCTAGAATCCACCCCTTTCCACTTTGTTTTCTCAACAACTTCTAATTCCATATGATTTGGGGGGAAGTTCTAGCTAGGTCAGTCCTTGTATTCCACACTCTCAGACTCAGCGACTGGTTCAGGTCAGTTCAATCAGAGTGAATCTCAGGATTTTGCTGGTCATGTTGGGACAAATGTGCTCTCCTTCTTGCTCCAAATGAGGAAGCATGTAGTTCTGGGGACCAGTGAAGGCTTCATATAACTAACTGCAAGGGCAAATAACTAAGCAAAAAAATTTTGAAAGGATTGGTTTACTAGGTTTGAGGGCTTAGGAACATAGTCTTGTGGGGCAACTTAGCCAATTGGCACAATATAGTTCATAAAGACAGTGTTCTACATCCTAGTTTGGTAAGTAGCATCTGAAGTCTTAAAATGTTGTGAGTGGCCATCTAAGACACAACCATGGGTCTCTGCTTGTTCGGAGCAAAGGAGAAAGTAGGGAAGCAAAGAAGAAATTAGTCTACAGAATAGTCTACACAGACAATGGTGTCCTACCTTGAGACCAGAAGAACTAGATGGTGCTACCACTACTGACTTCTGACTAGGGACTCAGTAGATGGTTCCAGATAAAATGGGAGAAAAAAGTAGAACAAAACTCAAATTCCTAAAAAAAGAGGCCAGACTTACTGGACTGGTAGAGACTAGAGGAAACCCTGAGATTATTGCCCTGGGATACCCTTTAAACTTGGAACTCAAACCACTCCCAGAAGTCACCTTTCAGACAAACAACAGATTGGCTCATAAAATAAATACTCTCACCTGTGAGTACTATGCTCCTGTAAATAATCATCTAAGTGAAAGCAAATGTTCAACAATTACCCTAGACCAAAGATGAGAAGGTAAAGGGGGACAGGGAAGCAAGATTAAGGGAAACAGAACAACCAGAATGGAAATAATGAGAAAGCTGATATATTGTGAAAAATGTATCCAATGTTACTGAACAATAGATATAGAAATTGTTAAATGAGAACCTAATTTGCTGTGTAAACTTTCACCAAAAACAATAAAATATTTTTTTTTATTTATTTATTTATTGTACTTCAGGTGAAGGCTTACAGAGCAAACAGTTTCTCATGAAACAGTAGTACACATGTTGTTTTATGACATTGGTTAACAACCCCACAACCTGTCAACCCTCTAACTTCTCAACCTTTTTTTTTGGTGAAAATACACATAGCCAAAGATACACCATTTCAAAAATTTCTACATGCGCAGTTCAGTGACATTGACTACACTCTTCCAATTGTGCTGTTATTCTCACTTAAGATGAAGGCTTACAGAACAAAATAGTTTCTCATTTAACAGTTACTACACATGTTGCCAAAAACACAATAAAATATTTTTTAAAAAAATTTTTAAAAAGACACCGTTAAGAAAATGAAAAGACAAGCAACAGACTACGAGAAAATATTTTCAAAATATATATCTGATAAAGGATTTACATCGAGAATATACCAAGAACACTTACACCTCAATAATAAGAAGACAAACAACCCAATCAAAAAATGGGCAGACAAATTGAATAGACATTTTACTAAAGATATACAAATGACTAGTAAGTTCATGAAAAGATGCTCAACATCATAATCATTGTTGTGTCTTATCAAGAAGATGATTTTCAACTCATAGCAACTTCATGTGACAGAATAGAACTGCCCCATAGGGTTTTCTTGGCTGTAATCTTTACAGAAAGCAGATCACCAGGTCTTTCTCCCGTGGAATCACTATGTGGCTTCATTAGAAAAATGGAAGTTAAAACTACAATGAGACACCATTTCACACCTGCTAGAATGTCTATGATCAAAAAGTATCCAACAAGTGTTGGGTACATTGCTGGTGTGAATATAACATTGCGTAGCCACTTGGAAAACAGTTTGGCAGTTTTTAAAAAGCTAGAAATTAAGTTTGCCATATGACCTAGCAATTCCAGTCCTAGGTATCTACTCAAGAGAAATGAAAACATATATCCACACAAAGACTCCCACATTAATCTTCCTAGAATCATTATCCATAACAGCCAAAAATGGGAAACAACCTATCCAGCTGATAAGGCTAGACACACAATGTGGTATAGCCATACAATGGAATATTATTCAGCAGGGAAAGAAAGGAACTACTGATCCCTGCTACAACATGGATGAACCGCGGAAACATTATGCTGAATGATAGAAGCCAGACATAAGAGACCACATTTTGTATGATCCTTTTATATGAAATGTCCAGAGAAGGTAACTATAGAGAGAAAAGTAAGTTACTGGTTGCATGGGGCAGACATGGAGGAGAATAGGGATTAAAAATTAACAAATAATATGAGAGATCTTACTGGGGTGATGGAAATGTTCTAAAACTGATTTACCTTGATGGTTGCACAACTAGGTAAATTTGCTAAAAAATCATGGAGTCGAATACCTGAAATGGGTGTATAATATAAATATAAAATATACCTTAGTAAAGTTATACTTTAAAAAATATAATGGAGGAAATATATTGGGTGAAGGGTACACAGGATCTCTCTGCATTATTTCTTGCAAAAGCATAGGAATCTACTATTATTTCAAAATAAAATGTTTAATTAATGAAATCAGTAGAAATAAAAAAGCTCTGGTACAGGGTTCTACGAAGCTATGTCTGCTAACCAAAAGGTCAGTAGTTTGAATCCACCAGCCGCTCCTCAGAAACCCTATGGGGCAGCTCTCTTCTATCCTGTAGGGTCGCTACGTGTCGGAACCGACTTGGTGGCACCTAACAACAACAAAAACAATAACAACAACCTAGGGTTCTACACTGAAGGGCTACCAGATGTATTCTGACTCACAGCGAGCCTATAGGACAGAGTAGAACTGCTCCATAGGGTTTCCGTCAAGTAGATTCTGCTCATAGCAACTAGGGCTTCGAACCAGTACCTTTTGGTTAGAACCCCTGATAGCAACCCTACAGAACAGAGTAGAACTCCATAGGGTTTCCAAGGCTGTAAATCTTTACAGAAGCGGACTGCCACATCCTTCTCCATGGAGCGGCTGGTGGCTTCAAACTGCTGACCTTTTGGTTAGTAGCTGAGTGCTTTAACTACTGAGCCATCAGGGCTCCCCTTAAAGTGAATCCTGCAATTTTCAAGACTGAGATCACAAAACAAAGCTTTGGGTCTTTACCCAAAACAGAAGCTTTGTGTAGAAATCAGCACCATCAGCTCTTATGTCAACCAGTCTAGATAGGCCATCTTCATTCAGCCATGAAAGTGTCAGGTTGTCAACAGGTAACAGGTTAAGAAGAAAGATTTCAGTTCACTTAGATCTTCTGTTTCATTAAGACCAAGGAGGTCCGGACAGGGAAGGGAAAACCCAGAAAATCTTACTGGAATGGCTGAGAAATCAGCCCTTAAAATGCTGCTTGGATATGCATAACTTTCTAAGAAGTTTGCAGGTTTGCTTGGTCAAGGAAATAACATGACAGGTCTAAGGCTCCAAACAGGCCCTGAATATCAGGTTAAAGCAACAGGTTACACTGGGCTCTGTCTCTTCAAGAAGCCAGAGTGACCTGAGGTGGAGAGGTATTTGCAAGCAGGGAAAAGCTAGAGAATGGTAAATGTGATTAGTGAGGTAGGCAGTGCAACATGCAGCTGGTTTACTTCATCACAAGAGTGCTCACAGATTGGTATTGGCATAGGTGTGTTAACATCCTGACTTGTGAAATAATAAGATTAGGAATAGTTAACCTTTGTGGTGGTTGTTAGTTGCTGTTGAGTCAGCTCTGACTCAAGGTCATCCCATGCCCAGTCCTGTACCATCTTCATGCTCGATGGTATGCTTGAGTCTATTGTGGACACTGCATATTTTGAGTACCTTCTAACTTAGAGGTCTCTCTTCCAGAAGTATATTGGATAATAATCTGTTGTGATCTACAGGGTTTTCATTGGATAATTTTTAGAAATCTATCACGAGGCCTTTATTCCTAGTCTGTCTTAGCCTGGAAGCTCTGCTGAATCCTGTCCACCATGGGTGACATTGCTGGTATTTAAAATACTGGTGGCATAACTTCCAGCATCATAATTAACCTTTACTGAGCACTTATGTACTAGGAAATTTTCTAAGCACTTACATGTATTCATTCATTTAATCTTCACAGCATCCCAGCATAATGGCGAGGGTATTGTTATCTTTACAGTTGAGGCAACTGAGTCACAGAAAGTTGAGATTGTACATAGTCAGGAGTAAAACCAAGATTTATTAATTTAGGCAGCCTGGCTCTAGAGCCCAAGGGTTTAATCCCTACACTCTACTATGAAGCATTGTTTAATTCTATATCCTTTTAAAAATGTTAGATATACAGATTAATAAACATTAAAATTTTGACAATGTTGTATCTATAGCAATAAATTTAAATAATTGGTGCATTTACTTTCTTTTAGAAAAGCTAAGGAGTTAGACAATGATTGTCTTTTCATTTAATAGTTCACTGAAAAACTATAGTATTATTTAACTATTTATATATTTCACTAACCGGAGAGTATATTTTGACATTTTTTCAAGGCTTATTTCACAATTTAATTTCATAGTACTTTTTTAAAAAACACAGCTTCTAGAATAGTTTTAAAAACACACTACCATTATTCATGAATTATTCTACAAAAATGATTATCAATAGTTTATCACAGAATAGTGGGCAAGCAGTTGTCCTTTAAATTAACATTCTGCTTATGTTGAAGCTGGGAGCAAATGTTATATCACATTATTTCCTTGGCAGAGTAAATCTACAAACCTCATTAGAAATGCATGAATACCAAATATGCTAGCTTCATAAGACTGTTGTGAAGTGATTATTGGGATGTTAAAGAAGTTATAAAATAACAGATTGTCAACTGCTTGATAACAAAAATTCTCCATTAATACTCTTTAGAATTTTAAAAGGAATCTGTAAGATGAGATCAATTTTTGTTTAAAATTAGATGAAATCCCTAATAGAGACCTTTCTCGTAGTGCGGTGGGGATGTAGAAAGCTTTTTTAAGTATGTACAATGGGTTTTTATTTACCCATTCCAAAAGAGACTGAAAACAGTGCAGGCAGTTACACTGTGCAAGAAGCCCTGTCCTCAGCACCCCTGCCTAGAAGTCTTAACACAGCTGTTTCTCCCACACTCTTCACTCCTTGGAAATGGTTTGGGCATGATCAGAGCAGCTGAAGACGTATATGTGATAATAAACAAAAACCAGTTGCTATCAAGTCAATTAAGACGCATGGCGACCCCATGTGTTTCAGAATAGAACTGCTCCATGAGGTTTTCAAGGCTGTGACCTTTCAGAAGCAGATTGCCAAGACTTTTTTTGAAGCCCCTCTAACCCACCACTGTCACGTCGATTCCCACTCTTAGGGACCCTATAGGACAAAGTAGAACTGGCCCCACAGGGTGTCCAAGGCTGCCATCTTTACAGTAGCAGCAGTACGTCGACAGTGAACTACTAGAAATTCAAGCCGAGTTCAGAAGAGGACATGGAACCAGGGATGTCACTGCTGATGTCAGATGGGTCTTGGCTGAAAGCAGAGAATACCAGAAAGCTGTTTATCTGTGTTTTATTGACTATGCAAAGGCATTTGACTGTGTGGATCATAACAAATTATTATAACATTGAGAAGAATGGGAATTCCAGAACATTTAACTGTGCCCATGAGGAAGCTGTCCATAGACCAAGAGGCAGTCGTTTGAAGAGAATAAGCAGATACTGTGTGGTTTAAAATTAGGAAAGGTGTAAGGGTTGTATCCTTTCACCATACTTCTTCAGTCTGTATGCTGAGCAAATAATCTGAGAAGCTGGACTAGATGAAGAAGAAAGGGGCATCAGGATTGGAGGAAGACTCATTAACAACCTGTGTTATACAGATATAACACAATCTTACTTGCTGTTGAAGAGGACTTGAAGCACTTACTGATGAAGATCAAAGACTACAGCCTTCAGTGTGGATTACACCTCAACATAAAGAAAACAAAAATTCTCACAACTGGATCAATAAGCAACATGATGGTAAACGAAGAAAATATTGAAGTTGTCAAAGATTTCATTTTACTTCGATCCACGATCAATGCCCATGTAAGCAGCAATCAGGAAATCAAATGGCATATTGCATTGGGTGAATCTGCTGAAAAAGACCTCCTTAAAGTGTTAAAAAACAAAGATGTCACCTTGAGGACTAAAGTGCGCCTAACCCAAGCCATGGTATTTTCAGTTGCCTCATATGCATGCGAAAGCTGAACAATGAATAAGGAAGATGGAAAAAGAATTGATGCCTTTGAATTACGGTGTTGCCAAAGAATATTGAATGTACTATAGACTTCCAGAAGAATGAACAAATCTGTCTTGGAGGAAGTATAACCAGAATGTTCCTTAGAAGCAAGGATGGCAATACTTCATCTCACTTACTTTGGACATGTTATCAGGAGAGACCAGTCCCTGGGGAAGAACATTATGCTTGGTCAGTGAGGTCAGTGAGGGTCAGTGAACACAAGGATTGACGTAGTGGCTGTAACAATGGGCTCAAACGTGACAACGATTGTGAGGATGGCGCAGGACAGGGCAGTGTTTTGTCCATTGTACACAGGGTCGCTATGACTCAGAACCAACTTGACAGCACCTAACAACAACAACAACAATCTTTACAGAAGCAGACTGTCATATCTTTCTCCCGCAGATTGGCTAGTGGTTTGAACTGCCAACCATACAGTTAGCTGACTTGCTTAACTTCTTTGCCACCAGGGCTCCTTGAAGCCCCTCTGGGTGGGTTCAAATGACCAACCTTTTGATCAGTAGCTCAGTGCTTAACTATTTGTACCACCCAGGGAGTAATAGATAAGGGGGGAGGGGTATTTTCATAAGAGCTAGTAGGAAAATTTCTTTGTGGGACCCTTCCATTTATTTATTTATTTATTTATTTATATTTATTTTTTATTGTACTTCAGGTGAAGGCTTACAGAACAAATAGTTTCTCATGAAACAGTAGTACACATGTTGTTTTATGACATTGGTTAACAACCCCACAACATATCAACCCTCTAACTTCTCAACCTTTCTTTTTGGTGAAAATACGCATAGCCAAAGATACACCATTTCAGAAATTTCTACATGCACAGTTCAGTGGCATTGACTATGCTCTTCCAATTCTGCTGTTATTCTCACTTAAGATGAAGGCTTACAGGACAAAATAGTTTCTCACTTAACAGTTACTACAAATGCTGCCATATGACAATGGTTAACAATCTCACAACACATCAACAATATCCTTACTCAACCTTGGGTTCCCTATCACCAGCTTCTTTGTCCCCTTCTGCCTTCTGGCCCTTGTCACTGGGCTGCTGTACCTCGTTAGTCTCATTTGGTTTTATGGGGCTGTCCACTCCCAGGCTGAACAGTAAACCTTGGAGGTAATTCACCACTGAGCTAAAAGGGTGTCTGGGGGCCATACTCTCGAAGTTTCTCCAGTCTCCTTTAGGCCAGTAAATCTGGTCTTTTTTGGGGGGGTTAGAATTATGCTGTACATCCTTCTCCAGCTCTGTCCAGAGCCCTCTGTTATGATCCTGGTCAGAGCAGTCAGTGGTAGCCCAGCACCATCTAGCTGTACTGGACTCAGTCTGGTGGAGGCCGTGGTAGCTGTGGACCATTAGTCCTTTGGACTAATCTTTTCCTTGTATCCTGTTCTCTTCATTCCCCCTTGCTCCTGAAGGGATGAGACCAGTGGAGTATCTTAGATGGCCGCTCACAGGCTTTTAAGACCCCAGACACTACTCCTCAAGGTAGAATGTAGAACATTGTCTTTATAAACTGTGTCATGCCAACTGAGCTAGATATTCCCCGAGACCATGGTCCCCACAGCCCTCCACCCAGCAATTCACTCCCTCAGGGAGTTTGGATGTGTCTATGGGGTTTCCATGACCTTTCCTTGTACAGGTTGTGCTAGTTTCCCCTGTATTGTGTACTGTCTCACCCTTCACCCAAGATACCACTTACCTATTGCCTATTTAATATTTCCCCCACACCCCTCCCATCCCTGGTAACCAACAAAGATTGTTACATTTTGTGTGTGAACTTTTTCATGGGTTTTTACAATAGAGGTCTCATACAATATTTGTCCTTTTGTGATTGACTTATTTCACTCAGCATAATGTCCTCCAGTTTCATCCATGTTGTGAGATGGTTCACAGATTCATTGTTGTTCTTTCTCGTTGCATAGTATTCCATTGTGTGTATGTACCATAGTTTGTTTATCCATTCATCTGTTGATGGGCATCTAGGTTGTTTCCATCATTTTGCTATTGTGAACAATGCTGCCATGAACATAGGTGTGCATATGTCCATTTGAGTGACAACTCTTATTTCTCTAGGATATATTCCTAGGAGTGGAATTCCTGGATCAAATGGTATGTCTATTTCTAGCTTTCTGAGGAAGCGCCATGTCATTTTCTAAAATGGTTATATCATTTTGCATTCCCACCAGCAGTGCATAAGTGTTCCGATCTCCCCGCAGCCCCCCCAACATTTGTTATTTCCAGTGTTTTTCATTCATGCCAGTAATGCCGGGGTGAGTAGTATCTCATTGTGGTTTTAATTTGCATTTCTCTAATGGCTAGTGATCGGGAGCATTTCCTCATGTGTCTGTTGGCCATTTGAATGTCTTCTTTGGTGAAGTGTCTGTTCATCTCCTTTGCCCATTTTTTAATAGGATTATTTGTCTTTTTGTTGTAGAGGTGTTGGATTTTCTTGTAGATTAAGGAGTTTAGACCTTTGTCTGACGTGTACTGTCCAAAAATTTTTTCCCAGTCTGTAGGTTCTCTTTTTACTCCTTTGGTGAAGTCTTTTGAAGAGCATAGGTGTTTGATTTTTAGAAGATCCCAGTTATCTGGCTTACCTATTGGGGTTTGTGCATGATGATTATGGTTTGTAACCTGTTAATGCCATGTATTAAGGCCTGAAGTGTTGGTCCTATTTTTTCTTCTATGAACTTTACAGTTTTAGGCTTTATATTCAGGTCTTTGATCCATTTTGAAGTAGTTTATGTATACGGTGTGAGGTATGGGTCCTGTTTCTTTTTTTTGCAGATGGATATCCAGTTTTGCCAGCACCATTTGTTAAAAAGACTGTCTTTTCCCCATTTGATGGACTTTGGGCCCCTGTCGAAGATCAGGTGACCGTAGGTGGATGGATTTACATCTGGGTTCTCAATTCTGTTCCATTGGTCAATGTATCTGTCGTTGTACCAGTACCACGCTGTTTTGACTACTGTAGCTGTATAGTAGGTTCTGAAGTCAGGTAGTGTGAGTCCTCCAACTTTATTCTTCTTCAGTAGTGCTTTACTTATTCGGGGCTTCTTCCCTTTCCATATAAAGTTAACGATTAGTTTTTCCATCTCTTTGAAGAATGTTGCTGGTATTTGGATCGGGATTGTGTTGTATTTGTAAATTGCTTTGGGTAGAATTGTCATTTTCACAATGTTGAGTCTGCCTATCCATGAGCATGGTATGTTTTTCCATTTATGTAGATCCCTTTGGGTTTCTTGCAGTAGTGCTTTGTAGTTTTCTTTGTATAGGTCTTTTACATCCCTGGTCAGATTTATTCCTAAGTATTTTATCTTTTTAGGGGCTATTGAAAATGGTATTGATTTCCTGATTTCCTTTTCATCGTTCTCCTTATTGGTGTATAGGAATCCAACTGATTTTTGATTGTTTATCTTGTATCCTGCTACTCTGCTGAATCTTTCTATTAGTTCCAGTAGATTTCTCATGGAGTCTTTAGGGTTTTCTATGTATAGTATCATATCATCTGCAAACAGGGACAGTTTAACTTCTTCATTACCAATTTGGATGCCCTTTATTTCTTTCTCTTGGCTTATTGCTCTAGCTAGAACTTCCAGCACAATGTTAAATAGGAGTGGTGATAAACAGCATCCTTGTCTTGTTCCTGTTTTCAAGGGGAATGTTTTCAGCCTCTCTCCATTAAGAATGATGTTGGCCGTTGGTTTTGCATAGATGCCCTTTATTATGTTGAGAAATTTCCCTTCTATACCTATTTGATTTAGAGTTTTTATCAGGAATGGGTGTTGGACTTTGTCAAATGCCTTTTCTGCATCAGCTGAGATGATCATGTGATTCTTTTCTTTCCTTTTATTTATGTGGTGGATTACGTTGATTGATTTTCTAATGTTGAACCATCCTTGCATACCTGGTATGAATCCTACTTGGTCGTGGTGTATTATTTTTTTGATATGATGTTGAAGTCTATTGGCTAGAATTTTGTTCAGAATTTTTGCATCTATGTTCATGAGAGATTTTCTTTTTTTGTGATGTCTTTGCCTGGTTTTTGTGTCAGTGTTATGCTGGCTTCATAGAATGAATTTGGAAGTGTTGCTTCCTCTTCTATGTCTGACATAGCTTGAGTAGTACTGGTACAAGCTCTTCTGTTAATGTTTTGTAGAATTCTCCAGTGAAGCCATCTGGGCCAGGGCTTGTTTTGGTTGGGAGTTGTCATGGATTGAATTGTGTCCCCCAAAAAATGTGTGTAGCAACTTGGATAGGTCATGATTCCTAGTAGAGTATGATTGTGTTATCTGATGTGATGTCCTTATGTGTTGTAAACTCTACCACTGTGATGAGATTATATGTGATCTCCTCATGTGTTGTAAATTCTATCACTGTGATGAGGTTGACAAGATCAGTGTCTTAATGCAATCTCTTTTGAAATATAAAAGAGAGAAGCAAGCAGAGACACATAGGAACCTTGTACCACCAAGAAAGCAGTGCCGGGAGCAGAGCGCATCCTTTGGACTTGCGGTTCCTGCGCAGAGAAGCTCCCAGACCAGGGGAAGACTGATGACAGGGACCTTCCTCCTGAGCCAATGGTGAAAGCGGTCCCCTGGAGCTGAAGCCCTGAATTTGGACTTGTAGCCTACTGGACTGTGAGAGAATAAACTTCTCTTTGCTAAATCCATCCACTTGTGGTATTTCTGTTATGGCAGCACTAGATAACTAAGACAGGAGTTTTTTTTATTACCTTTTCAGTCTCTTCTCTTGTTATGGGTCTGTTCAGATTTTCAACATCACTTTGTTGTAGTTTGGGTAGGCCGTGTGTGTTTCTAGAAATTTATCCATTTCCTCTAGGGTTTCAAATTTGTCGGAGTATAGTTTCTCATAATATTCTGTTATAATCCTTTTTATTTCAGTTGGGTCTGTTGTAATGCCCCCCATTTCATTTCTGATTTGGCTTATTTGTGTTCTCTCCTGTTTTTCTTTTGTCAGTCTGGCCAATGGTTTGCCGATTTTGTTGATTCTTTCAAAGAACCATCTTTTGGTTTTGTTGATTCTTTCTATTGTTTTTCTGTTCTCTATTTCATTTATTTCTGCTCTGATCTTTACTATTTCCTTTCTTCCTGTGGTTGTGGGCTTTTTTTTGCTGTTCTCTTTCTATTTGTTTGAGTTCTGTAGTTAATGTTTTGATTTTATCCCTTTTTTCTTTTTTGATATGTGCATCTATTGCTATAAATTGTCCTCTGAGGACTGCCTTTGCTGTGTCCCAAAGGTTTTGGTATGATGTGTTTTCCTTCTCATTTGATTCTAGGAATTTTTTGATTCCATCTCTGATTTCTTCTATTACCCAGTGATGTGTAAGCAGGGTATTATTCAGTTTCCATGTAGTTGATTTTTTTTCCTTGCTCTTTGTATTGTTAATTTCTACCTTGATGGCATTGTGGTCAGAGAAGATACTTTGAATTATCTCAACGTTTTGGATCTTGTTGAGGATTTCTCTGTGGCCTAAGATGTGGTCTATTCTGGGGAACATTCCATGTGCATTGGAAAAGAATGTGTAATTTGCAGCGGTTGGATGGAGTGTTCTATATATGTCTATGAGGTCAAGTTGGGCTGATTGTGCCCTTTAGGTCTTCTGTATCTTTGCTGAGTTTCTTCTTAGTTGTTCTGTCCTTTACTGAGAGTGGTGTGTTGAAGTCTCCTACTATTATTGTGGAACTGTAAATTTCTCTTTTCAGTGTTGTTAGAGTTTGTTTTATGTATTTTGGAGCCCTGTCATTGGGTGCGTAGATGTTTATTATGGTTATGTATTCATGATGGATCATCCCTTTAATCATTATATAGTGTCCTTCTTTGTTTTTTATGGTAGGTTTTGTTTTAAAGTCTATTTTATCTGAGATTAGAATTGCTACTTCTGCTCTTTTTTGGCAGTTGTTAGCTTGATATATTTTTTTCCACTTTGACTTTTAATAAATTCACATCTTTGTTTCTAAGGTGTGTCTCTTGTAGACAGCATATTGATGGATCCTGTTTTCTTATCCATTCGGTCACTCTCTGTCTCTTTATGGGTGCATTGAGTCCATTTACATTCAGTGTAATTATTGATAGATGTGAGTTTGTTGCTGTCATTTTGTAGTGCTTTTTTTTGTGGTGCTGAAGTTTTCTTTGTTCTTCTTACTCTCTTGTGCTGAGTTACTTTCGTTTGTGGATTTATTTTTTCATTTCTTTTGTTTTTGTAGGTTTTGTTTTTGCTGAGACTTTATGTTTTTCCTCTTTTTTTTATGAGTTGGTTTGTTAACTTTCTTTGTGGTTACCATGACTTTTACCCTTATCTTTCTAAGTTTGAAGCAGTCTACCATTACTTGGTGTCTTCTTGCCTTCTTCTCCATTACAAGATTCTATACCTATGCCGTTTATTTCCTCTTTTATTGTTTTGATGTTGTTGTCATTTACTGACTAACTGTTCTGATTCCCTGTTGTATTTCTTTTGGTTTTGGATAGTCCTCGAGAGTTCATTTCCTAGATTGGTATCTGGCTGGTACAATCCTGCATCCTAGGTTCTGCCTGTGAGCTGAGGCTGTTTGTCCTCAGATCGAAGAACTCCCTTTAATAATTCTTGTAAGTTTGGTTTGACTTTTAAATATTCCCTTAATTTCTGTTTATCTGGAAATGACCTAATTTCACCATCAAATTTGAATGAGAGTTTTGCAGGATATATTATTCTTGGTTGGCAATTTTTTTTTTCTTTCAAGATTTTATATTTGTCATCCCATTGCCTTCTTGCCTGCATGGTTTCTGCCGAATAATCTGAGCTTAGTCTTATTGTTTCTCCTCTGTATGTGACTTCTTGTTTTTCAGGAGCTGCTCTCAGGATTCTTTGTTTGTCTTTGGTTTTGGGGAGTGTGATTATGACATGCGTTGGTGATTTTCTTTTGGGGTCTCTTCTATATGGAGTTCATTGAGCTTCTTGGATGGCCAGCTTTTCATCTTTCATGATATTGGGGAAGTTTTCTGTCAGTAGTTCCTTGATGATCCTCTCTGTGTTTTCTGTTTTCTCCCCCTGTTCTGGAATTGCAATCACTCGAAAATTTTTGCTTTTGATTGTGTCCCACATAACTCTCAGGGTCTCTTCATTTTTCTTTGTTCTTTTTTCTGAGTTTTCCTGAAACAGAGTTGTATCCAAGTGTTTATCTTCTGTTCCACTAATTCTGTCTTCCACCATTTTAAATCTGCTTCTCAGCCCTTCTGTGACACCGTGCATTTCTGAAATCTTGTTGTTTATCTTTAGGAATTCTAATTGTTGTCTTTGTATAATTTCTAGTTGTGAATTTATTTTGGCATTTTGTTCCTGCATTATGTTCCTGAATTCTTCCAATTTTTTGTCTGTATTTTCCATGAATTTGTCTATGTTTTCCTCATGTTTGTCAGCTTTTTGCCTCAGTTCTTGGAGAATTCTGAGTATTAGAGATTTGAATTCCCTATCAGGTACTTCTAGTGCATTTTCTTCCACAGGAGAGTCATCTGGTGTTTTCTTTTGGACGCCTACCCGAACCATCCTGGCCTGTTTTTGTAAATGTTTTGATATTGTCTGCTGTCTTCGGGGCATTAAGTAGTTATTTTTCTCATTTATTGATTGTAGATTTGTTTCTTTCATCCCGTTTTTTAGAAAAAGATTTGACTATGTCTGAGCAGGCAGACTGTGTGTTCTTTGTTGTTTGCTCATCTGTGGGCATACTTTTTGCCTCCTTCTCCAACTGGCAGGGTCATTCACTCAGATATGTTACGGCTGGGCAGGTCTAGCTGAAGAGGAGTTACTGGGACTGGTTTTTTGTGGCACTTACTACAGCCACCAGAGGGGGTCAGTAATCAGTGCAGGGCAGGTTCCAGTAGGCCGTGCCTGTGCTGCTTGGTGGTGTGATGTCAAGCACATGGTGCAAGTAGGCAGGATGCAGCGGGGGAGATTGTTATGTGTGGAGCTAAATTGGGTATGGGAGAGAGGAGAGAGAAACAGGAGCCAAAACATACAAACAAACAAAAAAGAATGCTAGGGGAGCTTCCCATTGGAGTGGAGAGATGAGAGACTATGAAATGGAGAAAAACAGAAAGGGGAAGAGGAAGAAAATAAAAGAATGAATAAATAAAAATCAGTAAGGTTAAGGAACTGCAAAGTTCCCAGGGATCCCACCAGTGCAGCTGTGCAGTCTGGGGAAGTCCTCTCAGGTGTTGCAGTACAGCCTGGCTAGAAGGCGTAGACATATACAACACCAGGTATTCAGGGAACAGAAAGAGAAGGAAGATATAGAGAGACGAGAAACTGAGCAATGAAGAAAGACAAAAAGGGAAAAAGAGGGAAAAGAAAACAAAACTAATTTAAAAAAAAAAAAGAACAAGAAAGGCCCCCCAAAAAAACAGAAAGAAAAAAAAAAAACAATGAAAAAAGAAATGTCCTCAGGGGTTCCTCTGCACGTCTGTGGAAGCGAAGGGGGAGTCTCCTTGCCACGCAGTTCCACCTGGCCAGAAAGGGCTCCCAACTCAAGAAAAGGAAAAGAAAACAAACAATTCAAAACAAACAAATGAACAAAAGCTCCGGGATCCCACCAGCGCGACAGCCCAGACCAGGAAGCAGCTCCACACTTGAACGGAGCTCCGCAGCCTCTCAGGAAGAAGCAAAGATGGCGCAGGGAGCGAGGTACTGGAGTGAAAGGAGGGGGAGGTGGCGAGAGGCGAGGAAGAAATCAAAAGAAGTGGAAAAAAGCAACACCAGCAGCCAACAAATGGCACTCAGAGAGCCACCCGTTCGGGTGTGTGGAATCCAAGCAGCTGGTGTTTCCCAGTCAAGAGATTGTGGCCGCAGGAAGCGGAGGAGGCCGAGTCGGGGTGAAGAAGGGTGCGGGTGGGAAAGCATATATCGCAAATTACCGGTTGTTTTGTCTCCCGCTGGACGCTCCATGAGTCTGCTTTCTTGTACCCCCTTTTTGCTGGTCTCTGATAGGAGTCCAAGATGGCGGATCCGCGCTGTGTTAGCTGGTAGGGGACCTCTGTATGAATCTCTCCTCGCTCTCCGTTCTCTGTCAGTTTTCTCACTCCATTTAGTGCTTGCCTGAGTTCTTTATCGCTTATTTTATGTTTTAGGATTTCAGGATTGTTGTATTCTCTGTTTGGCTTAGTTTTTTGGATCTTTGCTGTGGAGGGATGGTGTGGTGCTTCTGCCTAGAGCACCATTTTGCTGGAACCCCCCTCCCATTTATTTTTTAAAGAGAATTTGATAAACTTACAGGTGGAAGCTAGCTTAAGTTGGTGCCCAGGTCTCCTGAATAACAAAGGAAGAAGGGAGTGAGAGGTAAGTGTTGTTGGGAGAAGAAAGGGTTAAAAGGAGAGAGTGCCTTAGTTGTCCAAACAGCCAACCAGGGCCTTTGGGGGCAAGAGGACTGTTAATGGGTATTTGTTTGCTCTGTGGCCTAAACTCTCCCTTTGGTCTCCTGTGTGTAAACTACATTGTTTACTGATGCTTTACAGAGAGATTTTCTCTTTTAGAGGAGCACCATGTTATCTTAAATCCTGCTTCATGGTTTGCACATAGTGAAAAAGTGGTTGCGTTTGAGGGCAACTGATATGTAGGCTACATGGAAATAACTCTGCTTAGTTAAAGGAAAAGGAATGAGTTTATGGCTGGATGTGAGCAGTGGTTAAGCAACTGCTTCTGTTAAGAGGCCCTTCCCAGAATAACCTGTGAACACATTGCTCTCCTGAAAGGAGCCGCTCTGGGTTGCAGGCCTACTCTTTCATCACGGCAGCTGGGAATGTTCACCTAGACAATCTCATTCTTCCACCACCCCTGGTTTGGGCAGTAAAAATCATAGGCCATTGAATTTTGGAACTAGAGGACACCATGGAGATAATTATGTCCAACCTCCTAATTTTAAAGATTAGGAAACAGAGGTGTAGAGAAGTTAAAGAGAGGCCCAAAGTTATATGGTTTATGATAGCAGGGGTTGCCTGAACCCAGACTTCTTAAGTCCCCAACCAGTGTTTCTTCTGTAACACCAGAAAATCTGAAGAAATTTGGAGAAAGAGGAGGAAAAGTCATACCGGGAAATATAGCTAAGGCATCAGCAAAACAATAAAACTGATATATGGCTATTTTAGTAATGCAAACTACTTTTCTTTTTCATCTGATGAAATACACAAGATAGAAAAAAACATGAAGAACTGAAAAATATATAGGAAGCAGGTGCTGAATTTTGTATAATGAGTTGTGTATTCATACCTTCTCATAGGTGATAAATTTTTCAACTACCAGCTGGGGTAGGAGGAGAGACATAATTCTTCGAGGTGTCAAATGAAAACCATAGCTCACTAGCTCAGCCATACAACACATGAAGAGATGATGATTATGAAGGGCCATGGACAAGCACCAGGTGTGCACTAGCCAACAAGGACTATGAATTTCTTTAGCTTTCACAAAGCTTTGATTTCATTTTTGAGTAATCACTATAATAGCATCACTTATTTCAACCAACAGTATCCACAATGGAGCAAAAGAAAACCTGAAGACAGTACTACTATTCTAATACCACAGGTTTGACAAATACTCTGAACATCCCTTTTTTACGATATTTTACAGGTCATAAAGAAAGTGATAGAACAATGTCTTTAAAGCTAAATTTACAGCCCATAGCTTTTGAAATCTTGGGAAAATGCTCTTAAACGTTCCTATTTCTGATGCTGATCATCTTGGTGTTTAGGTGCTCAGATCTATTAAGCTAAAAGAAAACACATATGAGTGAAGTTATAAAAAAGAGCCCTTGCCTCTTCCAAGCCAACGGCCTTTGGTTTGGAGTAATGATTTCGGGAGGGAGGGTTAGAAGTCTCCTTTTGTGGATTTACAGTGCTTCTAGACAAAAAAATCTTTTTAAAAAAAAATTTTTTTAATTGTACTTTAGATGAAGGTTTACAGAACAAATAGTTTCTCATTCAACAGTACACATACTGTTTTATGACATTGGTTAACAACCCCAAGACATGTCAACACTCTCCCTTCTCGACCCTGGGTTCCCTATTACCAGCTTTTCTGTCCCCTCCTGCCTTCTGGTCCTTGCCCTTGGGCTGTTGTGCCCCATTAGTCTCGTTTTGTTTTATGAGGCTGTCTAATCTTTGGTTGAAGGGTGAACCTCGGGAGTGACTGCATTACTGAGCTGAAAGGATGTCCGGGGGCCATACTCTCCGGGTTTCTCCAGTCTCTGTCAGGCCAGTAAGTCTGGTCTTTTTTTGTGAGTTAGAATTTTGTTCTACATTTTTCTCCAGCTCTGACTGGTACCCTCTGTTGTGATCCCTGTCAGAGCAGTCAGTGGTGGTAGCCGGGCACTGTCTAGTTGTACTGGACTCAGTCTGGTGGAGGCTGTGGTCCATTAGTGGTCCATTAGTCCTTTGGACTAATCTTTCCCTTGTATCTTGTTTTCTTCATTCTCCCTTGCTCCTGAAGGGGTGAGACCAGTGGAGTATCTTAGATGGCTAGACAAAAAATCTTTTAACATGACATTACAGAGGTAATACTGCCAACTCTGTACTTTAATAACTGGAATTGGTCTCTCTAAACACAGAAAACCCTGTGGAGAAATATTGTTCATGTATACAAAATAGCACTGTGGCTTTCTGCATTAAGCATATTTAAATTTTATAGGAAATAGTTCTTCAGTGGAATATGTGTATGCCTTCCTACAACCTACATCCAAAGAAGATTTTAATGCTTAAATCATAAGACAAAGCTTGCTGTTTTACTCAAAATGAAAGATATATGTATGTATGTATATATGTGTAATCATTTTACTTGGTTCAACAATCAAAGCCCACGGAAGCAGCAGTCAAGAAATAGAACAACATATTGCATTGGGCAAATCTGCAAAAGACCTCTTTAAAATCTTAAAAAGCAAAGATATCACTTTGATGACTAAGGTGCACCTGACCCAAGCCATGGTATTTTTCAGTTGTCCCATATGCATGCAAAAGCTGGACAATGAAAAAGGAAGACTGAAGAAGAATTGATGCATTTGAATTATGGTGTGGGCAAAGAATATTAAATATGCCATGGACTTCCAGAAGGATGAACACATCTGTCTTGGAGGAAGTACAGCTAGAATGCTTCTTAGCAGCGAGGATGGCAAGACTTTGTCTTGCTTACTTTGGACACATTATCAGGAAGGAACAATCCCAGGAGGAGGACATCATTCTTGGCAAAGTGTAGGGTTAGTGAAAAAGAGGAAGACTCTCAATGGGATAGATTGACAAAAGTGGCTGCAACAATGGGCTCAAACATAGCAATGATTGTGAGGATGGCGCAGGACCGGGCAATGTTTTGTTCTATTATACATAAGGTCACTATGAGTGGGAACTGACTCGACAGCACCTAACAACTACACACACACACACACACACACACACACACACACACACGAAATAACTGATTAGCTGTAAATCAGACAGATTATAGTGTTTCCAAATATTCCAGGAAAGTTTACCTGGATGGTGTAAATGCTGCCTCTGTCAAAGTCTTCATGAAAGGATACTCACAATTCCCACTGCGAAAGTCATGAAGAAGTTTGACTAGGCAGTAGGGGTGGAGTCAATATTAGTTTGCCTATTTATTGCACAGGCATCTCAATATTTGTACATAAAACAGTTTCTCTTTCCTTCCCCTGATACACTGAACATTATTTGAAATATTGAAAGTTTTAACAATCTACTTCTATTTATATGAAAATTAAGAAAATTGAAAACAAATTCATCAATCACTGATTTGACCTTTAATGTCTTAGATTATAATGTACAGAATGCTTTCACATGAGTTATCTCATTTCGTTCTTGAATCAGCCCTGCAAGGTTTTATTGTTACTATTTTCAGATGATAGATTTTAGTATCAGAGAGGTATAACAATTTTCCTGAAGACACCCAGCTAATCTAAGCTACCTGTCTGTTTGCCTGTCAGAAGCAGGAGAGGAATATCTGGGTGAAGTATTAACCAGGAGCCTGGTAGAAGACAGACACACACTCAAAGGGGATGATCAAAGAGATGTTCATCAAGGGATGATTTACAAGGGTGAGTACAGGATTAAGAAAGTAGCAAGAGTGAGTTTTAGAACCTGGTGAGATCTGCAGCCATTGGAACTATGGCCTCAAGTAAAGGAACACAGCTGCTGCTAAGCTGCAGCCTGACAGGGAGGGCCAGGGAATAAATATCATAACCTCTCTTTTCCCACGCTCCAGTAGTGTCTCCCATTAGCCAAATCCTGCTGAAAGGTATATGACAAGGGATGGTTGATGTCATCCATAAATGTGAGCTACTGGGGCACAGAGTGGAGCCCTGATGGTGCAGTGGTCAAGAGCTGAGCTGCTAACCAAAAGGTCGGTAGTTCGAATCCATGAGCCACTCCTTGTAAACCCTGTGGGGCAGTTCTACTGTGTCATATAGTGTCACTATGAATTGGAATCAACTCGACAGCATCAGGTTTGGTTTGGTTTTGGAGCACAAAGCAGAGTGGAAAATGAATCCAAAGAGCAAATGGAGACTATCTAACACAGGTACAAGAGAAGTTAGCTTTGTATTTGAAAATGTTTAAAGTGGGTGACTCATTTGCAGAACTTCTGCTTTTTCTTCTATATATGATGCTTGTTCCTAGGACCACCTGAAGGGCCATTATTGAACCATAAACATATTTTTATTTTTGTAGAATTCATTTCCTTGAGCTCTTTCAAGTAAAACATTGCAATGATCACAGGCTCTGGGTAACAGTGACCATGGGCTCTGGATAGTGGTGAACAGGGGCTCTGGGTAACAGTGATCACGGGCTCTGGGTAACAGTGATTGCAGGCTCTGGATAACAATGACCATAGACTCTGGGTAATAATGATCATGGGATCTGGGTAACAGTGATCACGGGCTCTGTGTAACATGATCATAGGCTCCGGGTAACATGATCATAGGCTCTGGGTAACAGTGATCATGGACCCTGGGTACCAGTGATCACAGCTTCTGTTGACAATGACCATGGGCTCTGGGTAACAGTGATCATAGGTTCTGGGTACCAGTGATCACAGCCTCTGTTGACAATGACCATGGGCTCTGGGTAACAGTGATCATAGGTTCTGGGTAACAGTGATCACAGCCTCTGGGTAACATGATCGTAGGCTCTGGGTAACAGTGATCACAGGCTGTGGGTAACAGTGATCATGGGCTCTCGGTAACAGTGATCACAGCCTCTAAGTAACAGTGATCATGGGCATGGGTAACATGATCATGGGCTGTGGGTAACAGTGATCACAGCCTCTGGGTAACAGTGATCATGGGCTATGGATAACAGTGATCACAGCCTCTGGGTCACCCTGATCATGGGCTCTGGGTAACAGTGATCATGGGCCCTGGGTAACAGTGATCATGGGCCTTGGGTAATAATGATCACAGCCTCTGGGTAACAGTGATCATGGGCTCTCGGTAACAGTGATCACAGCCTCTAAGTAACAGTGATCATGGGCATGGGTAACAGTGATCATGGGCCCTGGGTAACAGTGGTCATGGGCCTTGGGTAATAATGATCACAGCCTCTGGGTAACAATGACCATGGTCTCTGGGTAATAATGATCATGGGATCTGGGTAACAGTGATCATAGGCTCTGAGTAACAGGATCACAGGCTCTGGGTAACAATGACCATGGGCTCTGGGTAATAATGATCATGGGTTCTGGGTAACAGTGATCATGGGCCCTGGGTAACAGTGATCATGGGATGGGTAACAGTGATCATGGGCCTTGGGTAATAATGATCACAGCCTCTGGGTAACAGTGATCATGGGCTCTCGGTAACAGTGATCACAGCCTCTAAATAACAGTGATCATGGGCATGGGTAACAGTGATCATGGGCTGTGGGTAACAGTGGTCACAGCCTCTGGGTAACAGTGATCATGGGCCCTGGGTGACAGGAATCATGGGCCCTGGGTAACAGTGATCATGGGCTGTGGGTAACAGTGGTCATGGGCTCTGGGTAACAGTGATCACAGCCTCTAAGTAACAGTGATCATGGGCATGGGTAACAGTGATCATGGGCTGTGGGTAACAGTGGTCACAGCCTCTGGGTAATGGTGATCATGGGCCTTGGGTAACAATGATCATGGGCCCTGGGTGACAGGAATCATGGGCCCTGGGTAACAGTGATCATGGGCTCTGGGTAACAGTGATCACAGCCTCTAAGTAATAGTGATCTTGGGCATGGGTAACAGTGATCATGGGCTGTGGGTAACAGTAGTCACAGCCTCTGGGTAATGGTGATCATGGGCCTTGGGTAACAGTGATCATGGGCTGTGGGTAACAGTGGTCATGGGCTCTGGGTAACAGTGATCACAGCCTCTAAGTAACAGTGATCATGGGCATGGGTAACAGTGATCATGGGCTGTGGGTAACAGTGGTCACAGCCTCTGGGTAACAGTGATCATGGGCCTTGGGTAACAGTGATCATGGGCCTTGGATAACAGTGATCATGGGCTGTGAGTAACAGTGGTCATGGGCTCTGGGTAACAGTGATCACCGCCTCTAAGTAACAGTGATCATGGGCATGGGTAACGGTGATCATGGGCTGTGAGTAACAGTGATCATGGGCTCTGGGTAACATTGATCAGGGGCCCTGGGTAATAGTTGTCATGAGCCATGGGTGACAATGATCGTGGGCCCAGGGAAACAATAATTGTGGGCCCTAGGTAATATTCTTTTCCCTATTGTTGCTCTAGCCCAGCTGTTATAATCTTGTGGTTAACCTTACCTTCCCTGTTTTGCTCCTTTTGCCTATTGGATGGCCTTATAACCATTTCCTACTATTAGATTTCTATAATCTTAGATACCTACAGTGGTTTTGTTTTCTCTTTTGGACACTGGCTGATATACTTTTAAAAAATTAGATTAGGCCAATTTAGTCATATGTCCTCTCTTGGACAAAAAAAAAAAAAAAATCGTCAGATTTCCTGAATGGCTTTTACACCAATCATGCCCCACTTCCTGGGAACAGTTTCCTCTAACTCACATGGGCTGCACGGGCAACAGGTAGATATCTGAATAAAGTCAGTATTCTATTACAGTTGGCCCTCCGTATCCACAGATTCCACATATGCATATTCAACCAACTGTGGAACGAAAATATTAAAAAAAAAAGGAAGTTCAAAAACTAAAACTTGAATTTCCCGTGTGCCAGCACTACGCTGAATGCACGCAGATGCAGTGATGTGTCAGCATACCCTGCTGTAGCCTCTCGCCATTTCACAGATCCTCAGTCTCTCTCTAGCACTTGTCTGAACATCGTTCACATCGTGTCGTTCGCTGCTTGTGTTGTTCACACCCTTTGTTTCTGTGAAAAAACAGCTGGTGGAAAGCATTAAGTGGTCAGAGCAATCCCTCAAAGGCTAAGAGGGAGAGTAAAGTGCTGGCTCTCGATGGGAAAATAAAAATCTTAGATCTTTTGAAAAGTGGTCTGTCGCTTGCCGAAGTGGACGTTAAGGTTGGTAAGAATGAATGGAGTAGTCACACAATAAAGCCGAAGGAAGCTGAAACTCCTGGAAGTGTTAGTGCTGCCCCTACAACCGCAAAAATGGTTCATGATGAAGTGCTTGCACAGACTGAGAAAGCATTAACTGTTCAGTGTAGGCCTTGACAGCTATTCACATAGTATTTACATTGTATTAGGTATTATAAGTAATCTAGAGATGATTTAAAGTATATGTGAGGATGTGCATAGGTTGTATGCAGATACTATGCCATTTTATACGAGGGACTTGAGCATCCGCGGATTTTGGTATTCGATGGAGTCCTGGGAATCAATCCCCCTCAGATACTGAGGGACGACTGTACTAAGGAAGAAAGGGGATTAGATGCTGGATAGGCAACCAAAGGTGCCCAAGGTCACCCAGCTAGTAAGAGACAGAGCCAGGACACATGTCCTAGGACTCCAAATACCTTGCTGTAACCCACAGGTCTATACGGAATAGTGTATAGGGCTGGGACTAGAACACAAGTCTGTCTGTTGCTGTCTGCATCACAGTATCTACCCGCATGTGTCTGGAAGGCAGCTTGGAGTCCAGATCTGGGCGTGCAGGGCCGGTTGTTGGAATGTCTAGAACTTACAAGCTGATGTTTCACTGATGAAGTGAAAGTCTAGTTTTTTCCAAAATTTACCCCCTGGGGGCAGTCCACTTTTAGTTGTGTGTGCATGAGTATGTGTAAGCCCACAGCTACTGATCATTATCGGCTAATCTAGAAGCTTGCAGGCCTTCCATTAACGGTGACAGTTCCACCACTGTCATTACTAAAGTTGTGCTGAACGAAGGACATACTGCTCTATGATGCTCAGATTTTTTATTTTGCTACATGACATATAGTATTGATCAAGTCTAGAGTCAGACACAGTCACATCGACTTTTTCCAATGTTCCTGATAACTTACTGGAAAGAGTCTAAATTAAAGAAATAGCGTCTGGCTTTTACCACACTCTGTCACTTAATATTTTTCTCTTTCAGTATTCAACAGACTTGGGGCATCTTCCTTTGTGCTTTAAGGCATTTAAACCGAGGACAGAGTCTAGAAGATTTTTAAAAATGGGCGGAGCCCTGGGGCACAGTGGTTAAGAGCTTGGCTGCTAACGAAGATGTTGGCAGTTAGAATCCACCAGCCGCTCCTTGGAAACCCTATAAGGACAGTTCTGCTCTGCCCTATAGGGTTGCTATGAGTCAGAATTGACTCGACAGTAACAGATTTGGTTTGATTTTGGTTTATTCTTAGGGTGGATTCTGGATCTCAAAGCCTACCCACATGGAATGATCTCCCATTTACCCCTCAAACGAATTTCTTCCTTAGATTTTGCTTCCTCTCTCCCTCCTCCCCTCCTTTCTTCCCTCTCTTCAACCCTCCCTCCCTTCCTTCCTTCCAACTCACTGGAACTCCTAAATGGTTACATGAGATTTAAGTACAGGCAGTCCCAGTTTACGAACGTCCAACTTACGTACAGGCTGTAGTTACGAACCAACTCCAGAAAAGCCTATTATATTAAAAATTCAAGGTACATTCAATGATTCATAATAACAAATGAGTGCTACTATGAGATGTGCATCAAAACATTATTATTACTGCATTATGTTAAAGATGTTTTAGTGTATCTGGAAGTGTTTCTTTAATGCTTTTTAGGCATAGAAAGATACACTATATACTACATATTAAGACAAACATTTGACTAACTAACATTAGATATGAAACTTACCTAACTGTTCTGACTTAAATTTGACTTAAAGACAGATTTAGGAATGGAACTCATTCATAAGCCTGGAACTGATCACGTTTATTTTACTTCCTGAAGAGGGTCTCAGCTTGTAAGCATTGTATAGCTGCTGAAGTCACTCTTTGGGGGATGGAGTTGGGGTAAAGGGTTGGAGATCATATCATATTATTGGAAGTATTAACAATAACTGTTGATTAGCTTTCTGTGACCCCCTCAGGTAGAACTAATTACTTTTTTGCTCTCCTATAGCAGTATAACATTCTCATAGCTCTTTTAATTGTGACCTAGAAGGTTGTAGGGGTGATAAAGAATTGTAAATTAGAGACAGTTCCAAGGAAGCCTAGTTTGTGTATCCTACAAATGAACATGGTAGTTGCTTGTGTGTGTGTGTGTGTGTGTGTGTGTGTGGTGGGGGAGCAGGGGCAAGGAAGGTGGGATGTCAGAGGGACACAGGTAGTATGGCTGAGTTATCTCTGGGCGATTCAGGGTCACCGGGACCGTTAGGGTAGATTCAGGCCCTGACTAGCTAGGACAGAGCTTCCTGTGGTCTGGAAGCTTCATAGCATATGGATCTCACTACCAGTATCACTCACAGTTGTGGGTACTTTTAAGGACATCCAAACTAAGTAGAAACCATCTACCTGTAATTCAAGTATTATGGTCCACACCAGCTGGAAAGGTGTTATGGATTGAATTATGCCCACCCAAAATATGTGTTGGAATCCTAACCTCTATACCTGTGGATGTAATCCCATTTGAAAGTAGGATTTTCTTTGTCATGTTAACGAGGCCTTATTGGTGTCTTAAAACTACTCACTTTTGAGATGTAAAAAGAGCAGATTGGTTACAGAGAAGAAGCACAAATGGGATAAGATAGATGCCACGTGGAGATTGCCAAGGAATGCCAAGAAGAATGCTAGAAAAACTGAGACAAGGATTTTCCCCCAAAGCGGACAGAGAGAGCCTTCCCCTAGAGCTGGCACCCTGAATTCGGACTTCTAGCCTCCTAAACTGTGAGAAAATAAATTTCTGTTCATTAAAACCACCCACTTGCAGTATTTCTGTTATAGCAGCACTAAGAAACTAAAACAAAAGCTGTGCAATTATATAAGAACCCCATCTTATTAATTGCTGGTCAACAACACATTTGAGTCCAGAGCATGGTGCAAAACCTTTCTTCCGTTTCTTCTGGATCCATTGAGCTAGCTTGCCAAATTGAGACAGCCTTAGAAAGATGCCTAGAAATCTCTTTTCTTCTGGTCTCCCTGTTTTATCCTCCCCTTTGCATGGGGAGCAGCCTCTATCCTGCAGGTGCCCCCAGTAGGTAAGGCCAGGTAGCTCCATCCCAGCATCTCAACAGTGGTTTCTTCCAGCCCTTCTATTGCTGAGATTAGTTGCTTCTCATAGATACTTTTGATGATTGTTATGGTAAAAAACCAAACACCAAACCCATTGCTATCCAGTGGATTCCAACTAACAGCAACCCTATAGGACAAAGTAGAACAGCTCCATAGGATTTCCAAGGAGTGGCTGGTGGATTCAAACTCCTGATCTTTTGGTGAGCAGTCATAACACTTAACCACTGCACCACCAGGACGCCCCTCTTTATCAGAGTTGAGGATCAGAGAAACAAAGCAGGCAAAGAATGGAGAACCCTGTCCTGACACACACCCAAGAGGTCCACAGGGGAAACAGCCAATTGTTTTAAGACTTGTAGGGAGTGGACTGAGGGGTTGAAAGACACATGAAGTCTGACTATGAGTGGTGGACAAGGCATGGTGTAATAAGTGGGAGCATATGTGGGGTCCTCGCTGTGGGCAGAGGTATGGCATTGTAATGACATAGCCCCCCTCACCCTATTCATTTGTATGTCAGCTGCTAGAACCAGCCAAGCTCTTATCTACAGTGAGTTTCCTTTCTCTCTTTTAAAATACTTGGTTTTCCTTTCTATGGATCTCTATTAATGTGCATATTTAGGCAGAGAGAAATTGTGCCTTATTTCTATGGGGTCATTTATATAATATAAACTGGAATTCAGGCCATTTTATGAGGCATATAAATACAACCAGGGGCCAAAAAGCATTGGGAGCATCTAATAAACGTAATAAATTACTTTTTTGTGGTAGCAATATCTTTTTAAATACAAATTCTATTGAGGCCAAATGGGAGGATTTATTAGTTAATATTTTTAAATCCATTTAAACTGCATGGATTAATGAATAATCTAAATAGTTATGAATAGGAAGGCTGAAATGAGTTTGAACTTGGCAACATAAAAACTTCATCCTTTGGCCTCTTTCCCCAGCATTCCGCAAACACTGGCACTTTTGAAGCTTTGATCTTCAGAATTTCAAAGGAAGGAGTTGATAGGTATGTAAGCAGAGAGTATTGTCTCTTGAAATTTGTTTCTTTTTAGTTTGACACTCAAAAGACCAAAACATAGATGTTAATCTGATGGTCATGCACATGAAAAGGGTACTTTTCTTGTGAGGCAATATATCCTGGGGGATGAGAGTGCAAATTCAGGAGTCAAACTCTCCGGTTCATATCCTGTATCTGCCACTTGCTAGCTGTGTGGCCTTGAGCAGGTCACTTAACCTCTCTGTGCTTCAATTTTCTCATTTCAAAAATGGGACTAAATATAGTAGTTCCATCATAGGATTGTTGTGAGAATTGAATGAGTTAATATACCTAAAGCACTTAGAATAGTGCTTGGCACTATAATAGCTTTGTCAGCTATGATGACTGCAAAATTCGACTCACTCACCAGTGACTTTTTCTCTGGATTGTGTACTTGTGAGAGTAGCTTGCCACTTAATTGGTTAATGCCTGAAGTTAAATGGGAAGTGTGTAGATATAAAATTTAGAGAGGTGCTGTCTGAGTAGACATATCAAATCCTCACCTTTTGCTTCTGTTCAGTTCTGATACCAGCTGCCCATCTAGCACTTTGTTCTCTGACCCTAGCCACCAGCACTCACAAGTTAAAAGGACACCATCCCTCAGACTGCCACAAAGGCCCTAGACTTCAGATGCCAGATGCAAGCTTGGGAGTCCCCAGGGATCCCGTTGTTTCTGACCTGCTAGCTACAAATTTGGGGGTTCCATCAACCCCTCAGGACACCAGCCATAATCTCAGGGGTTCCCGACTTCCCTCATTTCTGGCCTGCTGGCTCCAGTACTCCCTCGGATTTGGGTTCCATAATTCACTGGCACATTAACAGAACTCATAGAAAATGCTATAGTTATGATTATAGCTTTTATTATAGCAAAAAGGGATGCAAGCAAAGAGACACATAGGGTGAGGTTTGAGAAGATTCTTAACATGGAGCTTCCATATTCCAAAAGGGCCACACTATCCTCCCATGTGCATCGATGTCTTCACCAACCAGGAAGCCCATGGAGCTTCCATGTCCAGCTTTTACTGGCTTCATTATATAGCCATGACTGAGGCCTAATTGCATAGACATGAGTGATTGAATCATTGTCTGCCCCCAAGTCAACTAGTGTCAGGCCATGTGGTGGTCTTTCTGGTCAGACCAGCCCCCATTCATTAGGACCAACCATAAGTGTGGTCTGAAGGCCTTAGATAATAACTCATTGCTGTCAAGTCGAATCCAGCTCATAGTGACTGTTGTGGATTGAATTATGTCCCCGAAGATACGTGTGTATCAATTTGGCTGGGCCATGATTCCCAGTATTGTGTGATTTTCCTATATGTTGTAAATCCTGCCTCTATGATGTTAATGAGGGAGGATGGTTGGCAGTTGTGTTAGTAAGGCAGGACTCAATCTACAAGATTGGATTGTGTCCTGAGGCAATCTCATGAGATATAAAAGAGAGAAGCAAGCAGAGAGACAGGGGGCCTCATACCATCAAGAAAGCAGTGCCGGGAGCAGAGCATGTCCTTTGGACCTGGGGTCCTTGTGCAGAGAAGCTTCTAGTCTGGGGAAACATTCATGAGAAAGCCAACAGAGAGAGAAAGCCTTCCCCTGGAGCTGACGCCCTGAATTTGGACTTTTAGCCTACTTTACTGTGAAGAAATAAATTTCTCTTTGTTAAAGCTATCCACTTGTGGTATTTCTATTATAGCCGCACTAGATGACTAAGACAGCAACCCTGTAGGACAGAGTAGAACTGCCCCAAAGGGTTTCCAACGAGTGGCTGGTAGATTTGAACTGTTGACCCTTTGGTTAGCAGCTGAGAGATAATAAAGATACCTCAAATAATCAGTAAATTCCAAGGGTTTAGAGTTATCTTTCAGGAAACCAGGGCAAAGATCAAATTACTTTGGGTAAAGTTAAATTATTTACCCCACAGTGGTTATGTAAATATACCACTTCATTTATGCAATGAACTGAGCAGTTACTGTGAGCCAGGGCATTGAAATACAAAAAGGAATGAAGCATGGTTACTTTCAACTAGCAGCCCAAGTGTAGTGAAAGAATCAGCTGAGAAAAATGATTTGAATAGGGTAAAGTATGTGCTAATAGAGATATTTATACAATGCTATGGCAGTGCAAGGGAGCCCTGGTGGCACAATGGTTAAGCGCTCAGCTGCTAACCAAAAGGTTAGTGGTTTTGAGAAACATAGGGTTAACTGCACTGGTGGAATAAAAGAGCCATTAAAAGACTACTACCTAGAAGCTGGGTAAACAGGAACCACATCCTGTCAACATAAAATAAGGTTAGAACAACCCGTGAATTACTACTTCCTCCTTAGTGTTTTTCTAGTCCCTTTCCCCTTGTCACAGGCTCCACATGTGCAGAACAAAGTGTGACTGCTGTTTTGGCCCATCGAAGGGGACGAAGTAATACAGAAGATTAGTGCGCCTACACCATACCCCATATCCTATAATAAGTGATGCCAAGAGCTGCTGAGGGGACTCCATCTTGAATATCAGCAGGTTCCATCTTGGATTCCAGATGTGTGCGCAACCCAATTAGTGTGCATTATCATTCCAAGAAGTACCTGCCTCTTCGAAGAAACCCACTGAATATTCATTGCTCTGTTGTCCCCACTGAACCCATATAAGCCCTAGCCTTGCTTCTCCTTGCGATCCAGTCTTTTGGAGAGGCATGAGCCCTGAATGACTCCTTTTACTTGTCACAAGTAAAATAAACCTGTTAGAGCTGAACCCCAAAATTGTCTCGTCTATGTATTCTTACAAGAGAAACACAAGGACCCATTGAGTCCAGAGGGCTTTTGTGCCCTCGGCGGTAACAGTTTGAACCTACCTGCCGCACTGTGGGAGAAAAGACCTGGTGATCTGCTCCTGTAAAGATTTTAGCCTAGGAAACTTCTTATGGGTGCGGTTCTACTCTGTTCTATAGGGTCCCTATGAGTCAAAATCGACTCGATGGCATACAACAACAACATGGCAATGTGGAGGCAGGAAGAAGTGATTAACAGTTTTTAGTAAATTAAGTGTTCTAAACTTTTTCCCTCACAGATGTCCAGTGTCCCCTTAGCTTGGGTAGGTTCCCTACACCAACCAGTTTTATGGTGGATAAGGGCGTACATATCCATCAATTTCTTTCCTATTGAAAACATTGGAACTTTTCTTGTAGTTTGTAAGGGGAGTCACTTGAACTAGTTTTTGGTTATGTAGACACTGTCTTTTTCACTACCTACACGATCTTATACAGCGTATGTACCTACTATTTTGCTGGAAGGGTTGGTTCAAATAACAAGTGAGGAATATAATTTTTGCTTTTATTAAAAGGTCATGTATTATCTTAACCTTGCATCTTAAATTTTACTGATACTTGTTTTGAGGTACTGGACTTGCATTTATTTTATAAATGCATGAATGGCAGTGCGTACCACCTCTGACGATGTCATAAACTTAGAAGAAAATAGATGGGTATAGTTGCAATACGCAAGCAAGTTGAAAACACTGAATATAGAATTAAAAGCATATTTTAGTGAATCTTTACATCAGAATCAGATTTTAATTTGTGTATGATTTCAATAAAGTGGCTATTTAAGAATCTTAATACAGGGCATATCTGGTTTTACATGCTTCACTTTATTGTGCTTTGCAGATACTGTGTTTTTTACAAATTGAAGGTTTGTGGCAACCCTGCATCAAGCAAGTCTATCAGCACCGTTTTTCCAATAGCACGTGCTCACTTCATGTCTCTGTGCCACATTATGGTAATTCTCAGAATATTTCAAATTTTTTCATTATTATTATATCTGTTACGGTGATCTGTGAGCAATGATCTTTGATGTTACTATTATAATTGTTTTGGGGTACCGTGAAAGGTGCCCATATAAGAGGGCAAACTTAATTGATAAATGATGTGTGTGTTCTGACTGCTGTACTGACTGGCCGTTCCCCCATCTGTCTCCATCTCCTCCGGTCTACCTATTCCCTGAGACAGGACAGTATTGAAATTAGGCCGATCAATAGCCCAACAATGGCCTCTAAGTGTTCAAGTGAAAGGAAGAGTCACATATCTCTCACTTGAAATCAAAAGCTAGAAATGATTAAGCTAGGTGAGGAAGGCCTGTCCAAAGCCGAGACAGGCCGAAAACTAGGACCCTAGTGCCAGACAGTTAGCCAAGTAGTGAATGCAAAGGGAAAGTTCTTGAAGAAAATTAAAAGTGCTACTCCAGCGAACACACGAATGATAAGAAAACGAAACAGCCTTACTGCTGATACAGAGAAAGTTTGAGTGGTCGGGATAGAAGATCACACCAGCCACAACATTCCCTTAAGTCAAAGCCTGATGCAGAGCAAGGCCCTAACTCTCTTCAATTCTGTGAAGGCTGAGAGAGGTAAGGAAGCTGCAGAGGAAAAGTGTGAAGCTAGCAGAGGTTGGTTCATGAGGTTTAAGGAAAGAAGCCGTCTCCAAAACATGAAAGTGCAAGGGGAAGCAGGAAGTGCCGATGTTGAAGCTGCATCAAGTTATCCGTAAGATCTAGCTAAGATAATTGAGGAAGGTGGCTACACTAAACAACAGATTTTCAGTGTAGACAAAATAGCCTTATATTGGAAGAAGATGCCATTTAGGACTTTCATAGCTAGAGAGGAGAAGTTAATGCCTGCCTTCAAAGCTTCAAAGTACAGGCTGACTCTCTTGCTAGGGGCTAATGCAGCTGGAGACTTTAAGTTGAATCCAGTGCTCAGTTACCATTCTAAAAATCCTAGGGCCTTTAAGAATTACACTAAATCTACTCTGCCTGTGCTCTATAAATGGAACAACAAAGCCTGGATGACAGCACATCATTTGTTTACAACATGGTTTACAGAATATTTTAAGTCCACTGTTGAGACCTACTGCTCAGAAAAAAACAGATTCCTTTCAAAATATTACTGCTTATTGACAATGCACGTGGTTACCCAAGAGCTCTGATGGATATGTACAAGGAGATTAATGTTGTTTTCATGCCTGCTAACATAACATCCATTCTGTAGCCTATGGATCAAGGAGTAATTTCAACTTTCAAATCTTATTATTTAAGAAATACACTTCATAAGGCTATAGCTGCCATAGAGAGTGATTCCTCTGATGGATCCGGGCAAAGTAAATTGAAAACTTTCTGGAAAGGATTCACCATTCTAGATGCCATGAAGAACATTCATGATTCCTGGTCAAAATATCATTATTAATAGGGGTTTGGAAGAAGTTGATTCCAGTCATCATGGATGACTTTGAGATGTTCAAGACTTCAGTGGGGAAAGTAACTGCAGATGTGGTGGAAAAAGCAAGAGAACTAGAATTAAAAGTTGAGCCTGAAGACATGACTGAATTTCTACAATCTCATGATAAAACTTTAACAGATGAGGAGTTGCTTTTTGTGGATGAGCTAAGAAAGTGGTTTCTGAAGATGGAATCTACTCCTGGTGAAGATGCTGTGAACATTGTTCAAATGATGACAAAGGATTTAGAATATTACATAAGCTTAACTGATAGAGCAGCGGCAGGGTTTGAGAGGATTGACTCCAATTTTGAAAGAAGTTCTACTGTGGATAAAATGCTATCGAACAGCATCTCGTGCTACAGAGAAATCTTTCATGAAAGGAAGAGTCAATCGATGTGGACAACTTCATTGTCTTATTTTAAGAAATTGCCACAGCTCCCCCAACCTTCAGCAACTACCACCCTGATCAGTCAGCAGCCATCAACACTGAGGCAAGATCCTCTGCCAGCAAAAAGATTACAACATGCTGAAGGCTCAGATAATGATTAGCATTTTTTGGCAATAAAGTATTTTTTAATTAAGGTATGTACATTGTTTTTTTAGACATAATGCTATTGCACACTTAATAGACTATAGCATAGTGTAAACATAACTTCTGTATGCACTGGGAAACCAAAAATTTCGTGTGACTTGCTTTACTGTGATATTCACTTTATTTTGGTGGTCTGGAACCGAACTCACAACATCTCTGAGGTTTGCCTGTATACAAATTATAACTGTAGTGATCCACTTGTTTCCAAAACATAGATCCTAAGCTACAACTCAGAGTCAGGATAATTTTTCTTTATTAAAGATGAAGTCTCCCCTTTCTTTGTTTTTCAAATCCATCCTTTGATGGCGTGTACATCTTGATGGCAATGTGCCCAGTGGAGTATTTCCTTTCCACTGACACTTTGTTGATCCTAAGTAGTTAATTGTGCAAGCAGTGTATTTATTGCTTTCTTAGTGTTCTCTTCTGCAAGCTAACGTTACCCACTCTGGCTAGCAACCAGAAGGAGATTTTCTGGAAAACCAGCGGGAGTTCCAAGAATGGACAGGGGGCTGGAGGGCCCAGTTTGGGAAAAGGGCAGCAGTCAGGGTACTCTGGAGGCAGGCAGCAGGAACCATGCCCAGCACCCCTAGGACTGATCTGGCATCTGAACTCCCCTGCAACTGGGATGCATCTAACTTTCAAACATTACCTCCTGATCTGGCTACTCCCAAGCTTCAGAGTCTGAGATCAAGGATATTTGGCTGAATTTATGTCATGGCCTCCTCTTCTTGCCCTCCTTCCCACATTGTATCAGGAGTGGGTAAACGATGGATTTGGCTCCATACATTTCCATAAGGGATGCAGCAATGGAAAGCCAGCACTGGGATCTGCCCTTTTGCCAAGATTACACAAGACGGAGGATTCCACCAGTAGGAGCATGTAGTGGTTACAGTGGAGGTGTTTGGATTCAAAGAAGTAAAAAAATCACAAATCTTTGTTATACAAGACTTCAGATTTTCCTCAATATCCCTGTGTTCAGTGGTGTGTAGGTAAATGTTTCACAACTGACTCTTTGGGAGATGGGGGTGGGGGATCCCTGATTTGTAGCATCCATCCATTTCTGTGGTGCAAACACCCCCATCAGTGGTCAATTTCAAGCTACTTACATGGTATCATTGAACACAGGATTGGGAAAAAATGTGCTGTAGCACACCATTATATAGTATTTCCACCATACAGGTACAACAGAGGTAAATAACCTCAAGTGCATAAATAATAGTGCAGTCTAGCAAAATAACTGGGAATCCTTCTTGTTAATATAATTTGTTTAATTGTAAGTTTATATAAGTCCTTGAGTGGCACAAATGGTTAAGTGCTCAACTGTGAGCCAAAAGGTTGGCGGTTCAAACCCACCCAGAGATGCCTTGGAAGTCAGGCTTGGTGAACTGCTTCTGAAAGGTCGTAGCCTTGCAAACCCTATGGAGCAGTTCTATTTTGCACACATGGTGTCGTTATGAGTCAGAACTGACTTGACAGCAGCTAACAACAACAACAAGAAATTTATATAATTTAATTTTTAGTAATGGCTGTGTTTTACAACTGGCTCGCAAAATTTCTGAAAATTATGAGCCAGCTCCAGCACATCACTGCCTATGCAGTGGATCGATGTAATGGTAGAGCTAGAGAGAGAGAGAGAGGAGATATTCCATACACAGTGAGATGCTTGGTGGAGAGGCCTATGACCTGGACAAGTTTTGTCCAGTAACCTATAGCACTGGGGACCCTCAGTAATAGAATAATAATAGTATCTGAAATTTATATAGCAAAACACATTCTCACTCCATATCTTACTTATTTTTGATCCTCCCAACAAACCCAAGGCAAAGGTATACAAGGCATGTTACAGGTGAGGAGAATGAGAGTCAAAGAGCTGAGATGACCCCCGACCAGGGGAGCTGAGACTAGAATGGGGTCCTTGAGACTTCCAGTTCACAGCTTTTTCCACACTATCCTTTCTCTTTCAGCCCCCTGCCATCCCTGGAACAGCCACTGACTACAGGACCATTAAATAATCTGGGATGTGCTTGTCAAGCCTAGTCCCCTAGATTCAGCCCAGTGGGCTGTCAGACATCTTCACAAACAAAGAATGAAATAAGGTTGGAGACATGACCTCAGAAAGTGGGGGACGGGGAAGTAGGGAAGAATTTTTCCTGTTACATATTTCCATACACACAATGAGCAATGGTAACCTGCTGTAGTCACAGCTGTGATAGTCAGACTTCAAGATGGCCCCCAGTGATCCTTACCCCTTGGTGTTCATGTCCTTGCACTCCTGCACTGAATAGGGCTGACCTGTGGATATCGCAGAAGTGGTGGTACGTGACTTCTGAAGTTAGTTGTAAAGGGCACTGCAGTTTCTGTCTTTTTCTCTTGTAACACTTGTTCTGAGGGAAGCCAACTGCTGCATTGTGAGGCCACCCAAGCAGCTGTGTGGAGAAGCCCACATGGGGAGGAACTGAGGCCTCCCAACCACCACCAGCTCTACTTGCCAGCCATGTGAATGAGGCACCTTGGAAGCAGATCCTCCAGCTCCAGACAAGCCTGCAGCCCTGATTTACAGCTGATGGTAATCTCATGAGAAACCCCAAGGCTGAATTACCCAGCTAAGCCACTTCCAAGCTCTTGAGCCACTGAAACTGAAAGAAACCAATGCTTATTGTTTAAACCACTACGTCTCTGTGTGACTTGTTACACAGCAATAGATAAACTGAATTTCTCTGGTGAGCTATATACCATATGGTCTATGGGTGATTCCAATCAAATAGAGAGGCATTAGGGACTTAATGGGACACTTTAAGTAAAATGGTTTATTGCTTTTCACCAGCAAAATTGCATTTCAAGCTAACAGTTGAAAGCTTGTACAACTTTTGAAATGGGTTTTATTCTTAATGCTTTTCTAAATGACCTGTTGGCCATAGGAAAATGCACTCTATATAGTACTGCGTGTATCTGCAACATTGAAGAGCAAGGCAGCTTGAACTGGAATTCATTCCGACTCCATAACGTTCTCCAATAGCACAGAGTCATCTTATAGCCCTTCAGACCACACCTTCAGTGTCATCTTTCATTCCTTTGAGTCCCCGGACCACCTGCCTTTTCGGAAATTCGGTACAGAGGGAAAAAAATGAAAGAAATTAATTAGGAAGGGAGGGAGTTAGGAAACTCGCTGGCTGTTGGGGACGGAAATCTTAAGATTTCCACCAGCCTTCACCGCCCCTGGGAAGCTGAGCCCGGACCTCTTCTGGTGTCCCCGCCCGCTGAAGTTCGCTGCTAGAAAAATCCGCTCGCGTCTTCAAGAGCGCAGGAGAGGATCTTGGCGAAGCGGGAGGATCCTTGCTTGCTGCGAGAGCCGCAGCGGGGTTTACACCAGCTCTTCCGTGCGTTTCCTCTGGGCTGGGGAGGACGAGCGCAGACCCCGGCGTCCGAGCGCTAGGCGAGGCGCCTTCGCGCGGGGCCGGAGGAGACCGGAGGTGGGAGCGCGGGCCGCGCGCCTCGCCCGCCAGCTGCAGCCAAAGCCGAGCGCTCGCGGCCCCCGAGCGCCGGCGCCTCCAGCATGGAGTGGGAGCTCAACTTGCTGCTCTACCTCGCGCTCTTCTTCTTCCTGCTCTTCTTACTTTTCCTCCTGCTCTACGTGGTCATCAAGCAGCTGAAGAACTCCGTGGCCAGCACGGCCGGGGCGCTCCAGCCTGGGCGCCTCTCGCTGCACCGAGAGCCTTGGGGCTTCTCCCGCGAGCAAGAAGTGTGACGCACCCGCGGCGGGCTCTCGGTCCGGCACTCGCCGGAGCTCCAGGGGCGCGACTCGGCCGGCAAGGCTTTGCAACTGGTCGGAGGGCTCGGAGCTGCGCGGACGTGGAGCCGCTTCTCGGCCTCGCTCCTCCATCCACGCGGCCGCCGGTGTTCAGGTGCCCGGCTGGACAACGCTGGCAGGTCCGTTCCGGCGCTAGGGGATGGGGACCGGAGGGTATCGCCGATCCATCTTTGGAGCGGAGGGTATCGCCGATCCATCCTTCGGGAGGCTCGGGACTTGCGGCAAGCTAGGGTGTCAGGGATGGGGTGTTACGGGATCTGGCCTGGAGCTGTGCTCTTCGGGAGGGACTCCAAGCTTTTCTAGGGAGGAGGGGAAATGAGAAGAAGGGAGAAGTTCGAACTTTGGAGCCAGAATGACTTTGGGCAGCTGTACGCTCTCTTTTCCAACGCACCTGCAATTTAGCTTGTGCTTAATGGGTAAAATCTAAATTATTCAGATAATTCAGGCCATTCACTTTCAAACAAAATCGAATGTCAACCTAAATATCCAGATTGCTGAGAAACAGTATGTGCGATAGGACGGGAGGTCAGAGGGTGCATTTGGAGTGTACTAAATATTGCTTAAAATATTTTTGCACTCTGGTAAACACCCCCCAAAAAACCAAAAAAAAAAAAAAAATCAAAACCACTGACTCATAGCGACTCTATAGGACAGAGTAGAACCGCCCCATAGGGTTTCCAAGGCTGAAATCTTTATGGAAGCAGACTGCCACATCTTTCTCCTCAGGAGCGGCTGGTGGGTTCCAACTGCCACCTTTTGGTTAGCAGCCCAGCGCTTTAACCAAGGCGCCACCAGGACCGTCTTAAAAAGTTAATGGGGTTCGACTGGCGGTGCGGAAGAGCAGCGATATAGTGGCCCATTTTCTATGGGGGTGGGTTTAGAAGCTGGAACAGTGGGAGAGTGAGCATTACAGTGAAAGTCCTTGGGAGATGGCTTTGGGTTGCCCAGTGCATGAACTTTTGGGTTGTGGCAAGGAATGCAGGCTAAACCGTATTGTTTGCGCAGTGTAGACAGCAGGAAAAAAGAGGATGAGAGGAGCGCATCGTGGCTTCTGGTTAAACGATTAGAGCCTTGGGGGGAAATGTGACAAGAGCAGGATTTCTTACCAGTGTGCCCTAAGCACCCTCTGGGCAATGTTAGTTTTAGAAATAACTTCATCTTCCAGATGCTTTTTCCTAGATTTACGGCATCATTGGGCATTCTGGAATGGAGCTGCTGCCTTTGACTGGTGGATAAGGACCGCAGCTGTGGTTACAACGTGGTAGCTAGGAAGGAAAAGGCCAGAGCAACGGGAGGTTGATGTAGTTTTCTGAAAATGGTAAACTGGGACTACCCATGGCTTCACTGCTTCTGTCTAAGGCTAACTTCTGAAGATCCAGGGTCTATAAAAGTGAAGGGTTAGCATGGGTAAAGGGGTACAGTGAAGTGAAGGCTCTATCTTACTCAGAAGGATGAAATTCTATTGGAACCAAGAAGCTGATTCCTAACTCAGTGCAAGAATCAGTGCCTAGTTAGAGGATCGGGGAAATTAGAATGGGATGTGAGACATGCTTCCAATTTTAATAATCATTCTGCTCTTTTGGAAAAAAGTGCAGGAGGTTCTTGTAGTTGGAATACGTAATGCAGATACATTTTGCCACCAATTATTTAACAAGGTTGTCATGTTAAAGTGGGATAAACTGTCCTTGCTATGACGGTAATATTGAAAATTTTAGGCACAAAGGAAGACTAAGGCTAAAATCAATGAAATACTAACTTTTGCCTAGGTTGGTAATACAGAAATAAAGTGGAAGACGATTGTGTTGGTAATTCAAGAGAAGAAAAATGAATCTCACTTGGGTAGGTACTTAGGAGAAAGTTTTTGGCCCAAGTTATTCAGATAATTTCCCACATTTTCAATTTATTTTGCCAGGACAGACCTGTTCTTAATCAAATAAGTGGTTTATTTTGAACATAACACTGTGAGCAAATTCTTATTTATATGTACCTCTTTTTCAGAACTGTATAGTAAGACTATTTGAATTCCCAGAATCAACTGCAGTAATTCTGTATTGTACCTTGAACAATAGTCCTGTATTTGGTTAACACGTCTGTAGTGTTTAATACAGACATTGGAGATGAGTGTGGGAGTAACTAGTTAGCAACTATAGTTGTTTACAAGGATGGAAAACAATCATTTCATACATTATAAATATCCAGAATGAGAATTATTTTAACCACCTACTAGGCTCCTCGCTTTTGTAATTCTTTAATCTCCCTAGCAGTGCCACTGGCATCCAGAGGTTTGACCCATCCTTGACTCTTCCTTGACAGGTGAATATAGAGAACTCAGGGTGAGTAGTTTGCTGACATCTCAGTGTTAACTCAATCTCTTGGTTCATTCTACTGACTTGGGTTCCTAAGAAATGAATGGCTGCCTTTCTAATTAGTATCCAGTTGCTATTTTATAATCTCCTTGTAATCTAATTAGTTGGTTAATGAGCTAACTGGTAACCAAAAGTTACTGGTTCAAGTTCACCCAGAGGCACCTTGTAAGAAAGGCCTGGTGATCTACTTCCAAAAAATCAGCCACTGAAAACCTTACGCAGCACAGTTCTACTCTGACACACATGGGGTCGCCATAAATTGGAATTGACTGATGGTAACTCTAATTAGTTAGTTACTGAGTTCCCGTTTATCCAGGCAAAAACAACAACAGTTACTGTCAAGTTGACTCCAACTTATGGCGACCCTGTGTGTGTCAGAGTAGAACTGTGCTTCATAGAATTTTCAATGGCTAATGTTTTGGAAGTAGATTGCCAGGGTAGACTCAAAAGTCCCTGAGTGGGGCAAACAGTTAACAAGCTGCTGATCAAAAGGTTGGAGTTTTGAGTTCATTCAGAGGATTTGACTCCAAGGCAACTGGTTATCCAGGCAACAATGAACATTTATTCCTATTACCCAACCCCTGCCTGGAACCTGGCCCTGCACTCGGAATTAAGTTCCTCACATGTTCTCTGCTGCTCTCCTGCTTTGCCCTGGCTTTATTACAGACAGCTGTCTGTGGGCTGCATTTTTCTGTTCATTTGCTCCACCATCATTTCCCTAAGACCCAGCACAGACTGATCTCCCAAATAAGAACTACTTTTGAACTCACTTTTTTTGGCTACCTATGCAAGTTCTGGGTGTTGATCTAATGTTCTGACGCTCACTATGGATCCGTCTAGTGTCCAGCCTTTTACATGTCTGCTGCTCCCTTCACTGACCACACCCAATTTGTGTGTCCAGTCTATTTTTGAAGACTATGTAAATATGAGCTAGACATTAATGCATTTGAAAATTGCACTTGAAATTAGAAGCATTTAAAATAACTGCTCATTATATAAGTGTAATTTGATTATAGAAGATTTCCATGTTTTTTTTTTTTAATTAAAGGTTTTTAGGGACTGTTAAGCAGTGTTAGAAGCCGAGTTGAATTTCTTACATTATACAGAAACGAGCCAAATTTAAGTGATTAAGAAGGCTAGTATTTCATTTCAAATGTTCTCATTTCATCGTTTCTAATGAACCTGCAGTTCCGCTTGGAAAGATGACCATTGTACGTTGCAGGGGAATGACATCACACTCACACCTGCAAAATGGAAAATGTCTAATGAAGTGGATCCCTATGTCTGAACTTCAGTTTTAGAGCACAGCTGCAGATGCAGGACCAATGCCATCTGGTGTGATTCCACAGACGACGAATATGGCAGGGAGAACATCTACCCAGAGTGTGCTATCGTTGGCTTTTCTGGGAATGAGAAGGCGCCAGGATTTGTTTTTGGTTTACTTGCAGGGGCAGAAACTTGGAAGTAGATGAGTAAAGAACATACAGTACCCTCGTTTAGCACTTGACTTTCCCGGTTTCCAATCTTGTCTATAGTTACAAAGTAAGTGCAATAGATTTAAGATTTTTTTAAATCATCAAAGACATAATTTAGAATAGTGGGAAATGTTTATTTTTTCTAAGTTATACTTACTAATCTAGGGACTTCTAGAATACTGGAAGTACCTATATAATGTGGGTACCTTAGAACACCAGGAGTCCTGGTGACGCAGTGATTAAATGCTCGGCTGCTCACCAAAAGGTGGGTTGTTCAAACCCACCAGCCGCTCCAAGGGATAAAGATGTGGCAGCCTGCTTCCATAAGGATTCCAAAACCAAACCCAACCCACTGCCATCAAGTGGATTCCCACTCATAGCGACCCCATAGGGGGCCGAGGCTGTAAATCTTGTTAGCAGTCCATTGCTTTAACCAATGACACCAGGCTCCTTTCCAGAAAGATTACAGCTTTGGAAACCCTATGAGACAGTCCCTGTAGGGTTGCTATGAGTCAGAGTCCACACAGTGGCAAAGAGTTTGTTTTTTGGTTTAGTATAGTAAAGGTACTATGAAAGTACTATTTGGCGTAGTGGTTAAGAGCTTGGCTGCTAACCAAAAGGTCAGCAGTTCAAATCTACCAGCTGCTTCTTGGAAACTCTATGGGGCAGTTCTACTCTGTCCTGTAGGGTTGCTATGAATTGAAACCGACTCAACGACACCTAACAACAACAAAGGTGCTATATACTTTAGAATATTGAGTATATCTCTGCAGAGTATTGTAGTTTTTAAGAATTTTTTACAGCTACTCTGAGGTGTTTGTGCTTATTTAAGCTGAAACTACAATGAAAACTCTAGGATCATTAGGCAGTCACTGTCAGGTGTCTGTCACGCACAAGGGGATACGAAAAATGGAACTGTAGATCTTTGATATAGAGATTTTTTTTTGTTTGAATCAGTGAAAGAAATCTCTCAATTCTTTATTTCTTAATTTGTCTACATAAAATAAAGTGATAGGTTTAAATAGTGATCTGATTAATTACATGAGTAGTTAGCATCTTGCCATACAATTATTTGCATAATCAGAAGGGCAGACTAGTGTTTGGCAGAGTAATTAGAACATAATAAACACTTAGAAAAAAACTTCTTGATGAATTAAGCAAAAAAAAAAAGCCCCTCTTGTTTTCCTAAATAGCAGCTCTTTTACATAATAGCAGCTCTTTTACATTTCCTCCACTCTGTCCTTGGCCTGAAAAACCCTGGTGGTGTAGTGGTTAAGAGCAATGGTTGCTAACCAAAAGATTGGCAATTCAAATCCACCAGGCGCTCCTTGGAAACTCTATAGGGGCAGTTCTACTCTGTCCTATAGGGTTGCTATGACTCGGAATCAACTTGATGGCAGTGGGTTTGGTTTTTTTTTTTTTTTTTGGTCCTTGGCCTGTAAACAGATGTGTGGGTTCAAGCTAAAATCTTTATACTCAATCTTTGTTTTGTAACTATCACTGTATGAAGTTACTTGAACTTACTGAATATGTACCAATCCTTCAGGCAAGATATTCTTTACTTTCAGGGAGAAATCTCACTTTCCTGTTGGGAATCAAGACAGATTGCTATTTTGGTAATAGAGCAGGAAATGACTGGACTGCACAGTGGCTTAAACAAATCAGGGTTTCCATTTTTTCTCATGTAACAAGGAAGTCAGGGTAGGCAGCTGCTGGCATTGGTTCAGCATCTCACAGATGTCAGAGTAGAAATCGCTGCTGAGGTTCTCTTGGCTTTTTCCTCTAGGTTCCAAGATGGCAGCTACAGCTCCAGGCAAGAAGAAGGGCGAAGACCAAAGGCAAAAGAAGGGCACATCAGTTGAAGTCTGCGTTCTCTTAAAGAACTTTTTCAGCAATCCAACAATTTTCACTAACATCTCAATGGTCACAATTGTCATTGGCTACTGCTATCTGCAGGGTTGCTTGAGAAATGTAGGTTTTTCTTTATTTTTTTATTTTTTAAGCTGGACATATAACCGCCATTAACAAATTGGAGCTTTCTTGGCCAGGAAGAAGATGGGAATGGATATTAGACAACCGGCAGTCTATGCCATGGTTTCAAAATGCAGTGGGAAAGGAGCATAATGTCTGAAACAGATGAAAACTATAGTCCTTCAAAGTGGCGAAACTGCACGCACTGCTGGTCAGCTCTGAGAGAGTGAGCTGAATAAAGACGCCCTGGGTTTTCGCACAAAACATTTGACAGGACTGACTTTCTCTCGCAGCTGTTATACTTGCCCCATATCAGGATTGTTTAGTGGAGAACCCTTGGACCTGCACACTTTGGTGGTGGACATAATCTCTTTAGCTTGGTGGAGGTTTTGGGATAAGTACAGCATCATTTATCTATTTCCTAATTTTCCTGTCAGTTAGATTTTTAGTGGAGTCCAGGTTTGTGTCTTCTGTTTCCATAAAAAGATCATTCCCTTTCTTGCACCGGGGTGGGTAATCTATGCAAAGAAAGGCCACCCTACTCCCTCCTGTGACTCCACCACTGATCCAGGAATATCCTGGAGAGAAGATTTGCCTCTCAGTGCTGCTTCCATAAGCAGCCTAAATCCTGGCTAAGCAAAGGGAGAAGAAACACTTCCCACATCCAGGGCTGTCCAAAAGAACTTTCTGTGATGACAAAAATGTTCCATATCTGCACTGTTTAATATGGTAGCCGCTAGCCACATGTGACTAGAGAACCCTTGAAATGAGGCTAATGTGACTGAGAAAGCAGATTTTTTATTTTAACTTAAATTTGTATAGACACATACGGCTCGTGGCTACTGTATTGGACAGCACAGAACACATCCTTCTCTTTCACGTGTTTCAGAGTTAGCTAGGCAAAGTTGGGCCAGTCACGTGCTTGGTGTGACGTGGTCTTCACTACTCCATCTTGCCATTGCACCTATCTCCCAGAGAAAAAAGAGAAGTGGTATTTTGGAGCTAAATTCACGACGTTAACTTGACATCTTTAGATTGCACCTATTCCTGTGATAATGGAACGATCTCCTGAGAAGAGATAGGTCCTATGATTGATTTTAGTGATCATTAGCCGTGGAAAAATGGCCATGCTGGTCCGCTTAACCTTCCTAGTGAACATTGCCTGTTTCTAGTCGGAGATTCAGCAGAGATTATGCTGTGCAAATCGTTACTTGATTTTCGTAATATTGTGGCTGCTAAATGATTATTTTGTGTATGTTTTTCAAAATACTTAGTGGTTTGTATTTTTCAAAAGGCTATGAAATTAAAAAGGTATGTAACTCAATTCTTTTGTTTGAATTATTATTATCCATACTTTGTTAGAGTTAATTACAGTGAGATTAATGGATAGAAGGAAATATTTATATTTGATTTCCTTTTCATTGGCCAAGACTACATGCCAATACTATATGCCAATTACCAGCGTCTTTTAAAAACATTAAGTGATTCTTCTGTTGTACTCAGAGTTCGGGTAAAGTATGAGGGTTGGGGTGGTATTAGATGATTTCTTTTCACTAGTGTCTGGTTGGTTTGCCACACTGAACACTGTTTGGACTTTGTTTCTCTACAAGTGCTCTGTTTTGGCACGTTTGTCTTTTATTATCGAGTTGTAGAAATTCTTGATAGATCCGAGATACCATTACTTTATTAGATATATGCTTTGTGAATATTTTCTCCCAGTTTGTGTCTTTAAAAGAGCAGTTTTATATTTTGAAGTCTATTTTCTTCTAAGTTTATGGATTTTTGTGTTCTCTCTAACAGACTTTTGCCTACCCCCAGGTCACCAAGAATATTCTGTCATGCTTTCTTGTAGACTAGAAGCTTTATGGTTTTAACTTTCACTAGATCTTTTATCCATCTAAAGGTCCTCATGTGGTGCAAGCAGTTTGTGATCAGCTGTTAACCTAAATGTGGTTCAAACACACCCAGCCGCACCATAGAAGAAAGGCCTGGCAATCTGCTTCTGTACAGATTATAGCTATGAAAACCCTATGGAGCAGTTCTACTCTAATATACAGGGTTGCCATAAGTCAGAATCAACTCAGTGGCAATGGGTTTTGTTTTGTCTTTGGATTGTTGTTGTTGTTAGGTGCTGTTGAGTTGATTCTGACTCAAAGCGGCCCTGTGTACAACAGAACAAAACACTGCCCGGTCGCGTGCCATCCTCACAATCACTGTTATGCTTAAGCCCATTGTTGTAGCCACTGTGCCAATCTATCTCATTGAGGGTCTTCTCTTTTTTGCTGACCCTCTACTTGACCAAGCCTAATGTCCTTCTCCAGGGAATGATCGCTCCTGACAACACCTCCAAAGTATGTGAGACATAGTCTCACCATCCTTGCTGCCAAGCAGCATTCTGGTCCCACTTCTCCCAGGACAGATTTGTTCATTCTTTTGGCAGTCCATGGTATGTTCAGTATTCTTGGCCAACACCACAATTCAAAGGCATCAGTTCTTCTTCAGTCTTCCTTATTCATCGTCCAGCTTTCACAGGCATATGAGACGATTGGAAACACCGTGGCTTGGATCAGGCTCACCTTGGTCTTCAAGGTGACATCTTCGCTTTTCAACACTTGAAAGAGGTCTTTGGCAGCAGGTTTCCCCAATGCGATGCGTTGTTTGATTTCCTGACTGCTGCTTCCATAAGTGTTGATTGTGAATCCGAGTAAAATGAAACCCTTGATAACTTTAATCTTTTCTCCATTTATCATGATGTTGCTTTTTGGTTCAGTAGTGAGGATTTTTGTTTTTTTATGTTGAGGTGTAATCCATACTGAAGGCTGTGGTCTTTGATCTTCATCAGTAAGTTCTTCAAGTCCTCTTCACTGTCAGCAAGTAAGGGTGTGTCATCTGTATAATTGTTAATGAGTCTTCTTCCAATCGTGATGCCCCATTCTTCTTCATATAGTCCAGCTTCTCCGATTATTTGCTCAGCATATGGATCGAATTAGTATGGTGAAAGGATACAACCCTGACGCGTACCTTTTCTGACTTTAAATCACGCAGTATCCCCTTGTTCTGTTCGAATGACTGCCTCTTAGTCTATGTACAGGTTCCTCATGAGCACAATTAAGTGTTTTGGCGTTTCCATTCTTCATAACATTATCCATAATTTGTTATGATCCACACAGTCCAATGCCTTTGCATAGTCAGTAAAACACAGGTAAACATCTTTCTGGTATTCTCTGCATTCAGCCCAAATCCATCTGACATCAGCAATGATATCCCTGGTTTCACATCCTCTTCTGAATCTGGCTTGAATTTCTGGCTGTTCCCCATGGATGTACTGCTGCAACCGCTTTTGAATGCTCTTCACCAAAATTTTACTTGCATGTGATATTAATAATATTGTTTGATAATTTCCACATTTGGTTGGATCACCTTTCTTGGGAATAGGCATAAATATGGATCTCTTCCAGTCGGTTGGCTAGGTAGCTGTCTCCAAATTTCTTGGCATAGACGAGTGAGCACTTCCAGTGCTGCATCTGTTTCTTGAAACATCTCAGTTGGCATTCCTTCAATTCCTGGAGCTTTGTTTTTCAGTGCAGCTTGAACTTCGTCCTTCAATACCATCAGTTCCTGATCATATGCTACTTCCTGAAATGGTTGAATGTCGACCAATTCTTTTTGGTATAATGACTCTGTGTATTTCTTCCATCTTCTTTTGATGCTTCTTTGGATTATTTTTGGGTCTTCTTTGGGACTTTGGATTATCCATCTTGAATTAATGTTTGTGTCTGGTGTGAGATAAGGATTAAGGTTCTTTTATTTATGTATTTTCTATATAGATAAACAGTTCTTGTTTTTTTTTTTTCATTTGTTAAAAAGACTTCCTTTTCTTTATGTATTGCTTTGGCATCTTTGTCACAAATCAGATGACTTTATAAGTGTGGATCTATTTCTGGGCTCTCTATTCTATTACATTGGTCCAATCTGATGCCATTACTTCACTGTTTTGGTTACTGTAGCCTTATAAGTGAGACTTAGTATTCACCATAAAATCTTATTGATCTGAACTTTTTAATAAACACCTACTCAAAAGCTGAGTCTATGCACAAAAAAGACTTGAGTAATTCCAGTTGAAAATGGTTAAATTTAATAAGAAATCCTCACCCTGACACCATGCTTCCTTTATTCTGGCTCCTAGCTGTACCCACAATCAGAGTCAAAAGGGATGCTCTGCTGCCCTACCTATCCTGTCAAGTAGAGAATATGTTCTTTTCTGTTACTACAGTTGAGAGCAAATTGTACTTCTTAAAAGGAACTTTTAAGTGAGACAGAACTAAAACACAGAAGCTCATGAGTTGTTAGAGCTCAAGCTTCTCACCAGCTTAAGTCTAGCCACAGACTGGACTGCCTAGCTCAAATTTCAGGACATCCATTTTGATTTTTTTCCCCTCATCTTAGTAGTGTCTGACATTTGAGTAGTTGAATACTGGATCATGTTTCTTAGACATTTATCTGGGAGTGGTTTGATTGTCATCAAATCACATTTCAAGCCCCCTTTTACTTGCATGTAATTTCCCAGACACACTGTTCTTGTCTGTTACACATCTCAACTTGGAATGCATTGCAAATTTTAGATCTATAGAAGAAAAGTTGTTTTAAGTCACTAGATTTGGGATAGTTTGTTACAGCAATAGTAACTGAAGCATATGTCTTAAAAAGTTTTAATGAAAATAGATAAAATCATTGTCATGGATTGAATTGTTTTCCCCTAAAATATGTGTCAACTTGGCTGGGCCATGGTTCCCAGTATTGTGTGATTGTTCACTATTTTGTGATCTAATGCGATTATCCTATGTGTTGTAAATCGTAACCTCTATGATGTTACTGAGGCAGGATCAGAGGCAGCTGTGTTAATGAGGCAGGACTCAATTTACAGGATTAGGTTGTATCTTGAGTCAATCTATTTTGATATATGAAAGAAAGACTTGAACAGAGAGAAGAAGAGCCTCATACCACCAAGAAAGGAGTGCCAGGAGTGGAGTTATGTCCTTTGAACCTGGGATCCCTGAGCTGACAAGCTCCTCAACCGGGGAAGATTGATGATGAGGACCTTACCCTAGAGCCAACAGAGAGACAAAGCCTTCCCCTGGAGCTAGCACCCTGAATTTGGACTTCTATCCTCCTAAACTGTGGGAGAATAAATTTCTGTCAAAGCCATCTGCTTGTGGTTTTTCTGTTATAGCAGCACTAGATAACTAAGACCATTCATTGTCTTTACTATTTTTAATTGATATTTGGTATTCCTCAGCAAATTATTTAACAAATGTCCACTATTGGATGTTAAGTTTATTGTCAATTTTTCTACAGGTTGTATTCATAGAAGTAAAATTGCTGAGTCAAATGGTTTAGAAATCTCAAGAGTTGGCAGACACTGACAATCTCTGTCCGAAATGGCTGTGTCAGTATATATGCACCCCCTTCCCCACACACATTTGACGTTATGGGTCCTTTAAAATTTTACCATTTTAGTGAAGGAAAACACAATAAACCCTGATGTGATTTTCATTCATATGTGTATCTATTTCTGAAATTTATATGCTGTTCTACTCGTCCACTTGTCTATTCCTGAAACAATACACACTGTTTAATTGTCATAACTATATGCTATGATATGAGTCAGAATCAACTCAACGGCAATGGGGCTATGCTATGGGTAGGGCTGTTCTCCCCTCATTTATCTTGATTTTTCACAAGTTTTTGGCTATTCTTGTATGTGTTGTGTGTGTGTGTTGTGTGTGTGCATACATTTGTGTTTCAAATAGAAAGTTAAGAATCATTTTATCAATTTACGTTAGACAAAACCCTTTAGATGGCATTGAATTTATAGATTAATTTTGGGGAGGAACTGACATTTTTTGTGTGTCCTTTAGTGAAGGGTTAAATTGTTTATCTCTTATGATCAGTCTTGGGTATTTCCAATTAAGTTTACGCTTAAGTATTTCGTAGTTTTGACTGATGACATATAGGGGATATTTAGTGATTATTGCTCATATAAGAAAGTAAATTATTTTTATGCATTGATCCTATATCTGGACCCTTATTAAATTCTTTAATTCATTGTAATAATTATTTTTCAGTAATTTTCTTGGATTTTGTAGGTGGTCAGCCATTATGTGCAGATAATAAGTTTTGTCTTTTTGCAATATTTATGAAGGTTATTTCTTTTATTTTCATATTTCAATGACCAAGACAGCTAGTACAATGTTGAATATTGTACTGGTGATGATGGGCATTCTTGCCTTTTATCTTATTCCTAATTTTCATGATTATACTTGTAATATTTAACCCTTAAGTATGAAATTTACTGCAGTTTTCATTTTTTAAAATTATTTTTTAATGGGAGTTCATGTTGATTTCTTTTGTAACCTGTTTTCTTTTACTCATCAATATGTTGTGAGCAAATTTTCAAATCCAGAAGTATACAGCTATGTAATTTTAAATGTCTGCATAGTAATGTATTGAATATACATACTAATATTTACTTAACTAGTCTCTTACTGGTAAACAATTACACTTTCCCTTTTTTATAATAATTTGTACTGCTTTGAATATCTTTGTGCAAACAGCTTTTCACATTTGTTTGATTCCTGGAAGTTGGGTAGCTTGGGTTAAAGGTATGGGAAGTATTTAACTTGATTTTACATTTTGTTGTAAATTGTTGAATTGCCCTCCAGAAAGGATATGCCAATTTATACTCCCATTAACAGTGTCTGTGTGTACTCATTTCCCTCTACTTTGCCAACTCTGCATTTTGAGGATCTTTTTACAAATCTGATAGGTAAAAATGTGATAATTGATTACTTTTATTGGCATTCACTTTATTATTAGTTTGAGCATCTGTACGTACATTTATTGACCTTTTGTGAAGGTTCCTCTTTTGCGAGTTGCTTATGCATATCTTGCCTATTTTTCTATTGGGACACTCTTTAGTTCCTGATTGATTTTTGTTGATATTTTCTTTCTTCCTTGTGTTAGTCTGTGTCTCGAGGGGATAAAAACAAGTGAAGCATATATAAATATACATAAATAAAGAAACATTTACTTTGAGGAAATGGCTCATGCAATTATGAGGAAATGGCTCACATAATTGTGGGAGCTGGCAAGTCCTAAATCTGTGGGTCAGGTGACAGGCTGAAGACTTCCACAGCTCACGTGTTCACAGGGGCTGACAATCCCAAAATCTGCAGGTCAGGCAGTAGGCTAGAGGCCTCTTCTGGCTCACAGGGTTGTGGGTGCTCGCAAATCCAAAATCTGCAGGTCAGGGAGAAAACCAGACACTTCTGCAGGCTTAAATCCCAAGAACAGGAGGTCAGAGAATGAGAAGAGTGCAGGGTTGAGAGACAGAGAGCAAGCTTTGCCGGAACATCCACTGATATCCTGGAGGCAGGCCCCACCCCCAAGGAAACTCCCTTTTCAACTGATCGGCTGCTCATATCAGATCACAAAATGGAAGGTGATTACATAGTGTCTGCCAAACCACTGAGAATCATACTGTAGCCATGTTGACATGTAACATTAACCATCACACTCTCCTTGAGAATTTTATTTTATTTATAAAGAGAAACAAAATGAAATTAAATCTCCCTCCCTTCCCTAACTCCCAGTCCCCATTTCTTCCTCATGGTTAGCAGGCTCTTCAGTATCCTTGTAGACTTACTAAATATATATTCAAGTATATATATATATATGAAAGCAAACTATATTCACATTGTTTTATACCTCACTTTTAAAAAATTTTAGCAATGTATCTCAGAAATTGTTTCCTGTTCATTTATTCAGCAAATATTTATTGAGCACCTACCATGTGCCAGGCACAATTCTAGTCACTGGGATGTATCAGTGAACAAAAAAGACAATTCCTTCTCTCATGGAGCTTACTTATATTCTATATAGAGGGCTATCTCACTAATTGCTCTATAGTATTCTTTCATATAAAGAAGCATAATTCATCTAGCGAATTGTTTCTTGATGGGCATTTAGTTGTTTCCTGGCATTTGCTATTGCTGACAATACTACATAACCATTTAGCATAAGTCTTTGATCAATATGTGCAAATATCTATAGGATAAACTACTAAATGTGAAATTCTGGGTATAAGCATTTTAAAATTTTTTGTTATGGAAATTTGAAACATATAAAAAGAGAGAGAACATTGTTTCAAAATTTATTCTCATTGGTTTTTAAAAACAAAATAAAGTGCATCATCAGAAGGCAAATTCTCGTCTCTCCGTGTTTCCAAGTTCCGCTCATTAAATTTTCCGATCTCTCCTTAGTGCTTAGCTAGTTGGCAAAGAGAAATGATGGACATATTTTGAAACTAATGAGTTCTCAAGCCCTTACTGGCTCAGGCTACTGGTTCTGCTGACTTCCCTATTTATTATAAGAATTCCTTTGGGTGGCAAGCGAGGAAAAAAAAAAAAAAAAAACCTCAAACTGGTGTAAGCAAACAAAGAGAATTTATTGATGTGGTAACTGAATAATCCAAGGGTAGATTTATTTGAGCTATGTAGAGACAGGGATTCAAACAGTATTATCAAAGTCCAGTTTTTCATTCATCTCTTAGATCCGTTTTCAAATATTTAACATTCAATCACATTTATTAAATATTTACTATCTTCCAGACACTGTTTTATATACTGTGAAAGCAGTGGAAACAAGACAGGTAAGGCTCCTACTTTTAAGGATTTACGTTCTAGAGAAGTCTTGTGCCACCTCTGAACCTACCACTTGGCCATCAAGATGCAGAGAACTGATCTGGGTTAGGCCTGCGTCACATGCTTCCTCCCCAGAACAGGGGATGGGCACACCTGGACCACATAGACCGAGAGTGAGGCAGAGCCATTAATGAGAAAAGGCAGACTAAGATGATGGAGAGAATAGTGACAAATGTTCTCTTCAGTTAGTTTCTTTGTGATGACTGACTGAAGGGAATTCTCCAAGAAGCTGTTTCTTTGGAATAGCGATTCTCAAGGAGTTAGGATGTTATTAGGCTCACTTGGCAATCTCTTATAACATACATATTCCCTCGGACCTAGTGGAAGAAAACTGATTTATTCAGAGTGTTACATCTCCACGTGTCTGTCAGTTTTTCGTACTATGGTGACTTGCGTGTTGCTGTGATGCTAGAAGCTATGCCACTGGTATTTCAAATGGTGTTGAAATACCATTTCAGTGGTGTTTCAAGAAGGGTCACCCATGGTGGAAAGGTTTCAGCTGAGCTTCCAGACTAAGACAGACTAGGAAGAAGGACCTGGTGGTCTACTTCTGAAAAAATTAGTCAGTGAAAACCTTATGAGTAGCAGCGATACATGGTCTGATATAGTGCCAGAAGAAGAGCCCCTCAGATGGGAAGGCACTCAAAGGATGACTGGGGAAGAGCTGCCTCCTCAAAGCAGAGTCAACTTCAATGATGTGAATAGAGTAAAGCTTTGGGAACCTTCATTTGCTGATGTGGCACGACTCAAAATGAGAATAAACAGCTGCAAACATCCATTAATAATAGGAATGTGGAATGTACGAAGTATGAACCTAGGAAAATTGGAAATCACCAAAAATGAAATGGAACACATAAACATCGATATCCTAGGCATTAGTGAGCTGAAATGGACTGGTATTGGCCTTTCTGAATCAGAAAATCATACGGTCTACTATGCTGGGAATGACAACTTGAAGAGGAATGGCGTTGCATTCATTGTCAAAAAGAGCATTTCAAGATCTATTCTGAAGTACAACGCTGTCAATAATAGGATAATATCCATACGCTTATAAGGAAGACCAGTTAATATGATTATTATTCAAATTTACCCACCAACGACTAAGGCCAAAGATGAAGAAATTGAAGATTTTTACCAACTTCTGCAGTCTGAAATTGATCAAACATGCAATCAAGATGCATTGATAGTTACTGGTGATTGGAATGTGAAAGTTAGAAACAAAAAAGAAATATTGGTAGATGGAAAATACGGCCTTGGTGTTAGAAACCATGCCAGAGATCGTATGAGAGAATTTTGCAAGACCAACGACTTCTTCATTGAAAATAACTTTTTGCAACAACATAAACAGCAGCTATACACATGGAGAAAACCCTGGTGGCATAGTGGTTAGCAGTTCGGCTGCTAACCAAGAGATCAGTGGTTCAAATCCACCAGGCGCTTCCTGGAAACCACATAGGGCAGTTCTACTGTGTCCTGTAGGGTCACTATGAGTCAGAGTCGACTCATCGGCAAGGGTTTTAATGGGATACACATGGATTGCACCAGCTGGAATACACAGAAATCAAATCGACTACATCTGTGGAAAGAGACAACGGAAAAGCTCAATATCATCAGTCAGAACAAGGCCAGGGGCCAACTGTAGAACAGACCATCAATTGCTTGTATACAAGTTCAAGTTAAAGCTGAAGAAAATTAAAACTAAGCCAAGGGAGCCAAAGTACAACCTTGAATTTAGAGACCATTTCAAGAATACCCACCTGAATTTAGAGACCATCTCAAGAATAGATTTGACACATTGAACACTAATGACCAAAGACCAGATGAGTTGTGGAATGACATCAAAGACATCATGCATGAAGAAAGCAAGAGATCATTAAAAAGACAAGAAAGAAAGAAAAGACCACAATGGATGTCAGAAGAGACTCTGAAACTTGCTTTTCAATGCACAGTAGCTAAAGCTAAAGGAAGACATGATGAAGTAAAAAAAACTGAAAAGAAGGTTTCGTAGGATGACTCGAGAAGACAAAATAAAGTACTATAAAGAAATGTGCAAAGATCTGGAGTTAGAAAACCAAAATGAAAGAACACACTTGGCATTTCTTAAGCTGAAAGAAGTGAAGAAAAAATTCAAGCCTTGAGTCGCAATATTGAAGGATTCTCCAGGGAAAATATTAAACAACGCAGGAAGCATCAAAAGAAGATGGAAGGAATATAAAGAGTCACGGTATCAAAAAGAGTTGGTCGACATTCAACCATTTCAGGAGGTAGCATATGATCAAGAACTGATGGTACTGAAGGAAGAGTTGCAAGCTGCACTGAAGGCATTGGCAAAAATCAAGACTCCTGGAATTGATGGAGTACCAATTGAGATGTTTCAACAAACGGATGCAGCACTGGAGGTGCTCACTCATCTATGCCAAGAAATTTGGAAGACAGCTACCTTGCCATCTGACTGGAAGGAATCCATATTTGTGCCCATTCCAAAGAAAGGTGATCCAACAGAATTAGAAAATTATTGAACAATATCATTAATATCACACGATTAAAATTTTGCTAAAGATCATTCAAAAGTGGTTGCAGCAGTACATCCACAGGGAACTGCCAGAAATTCAAGCTGGATTCAGAAGAGGACATGGAACAAGGTATATCATTGCTAATGTCAGATGGATTTGGGCTGAAAGCAGAGAATACCAGAAAGATGTTTACCTGTATCTTATTGACTCTGCAAAGGCATTCGACTGTGTGGATCATAACAAATTATGGATAACATTGCAAAGAATGCCAGAACACTTCATTGTGCTCATGAGGAACCTGTCCATAGAATAAGGGGCAGTCGTTAGAACAGAACAAGGGGATACTGCGTGGTTTAAGGTCAGGAAAGGTGTGCATCAGGGTTGTATCCTTTCACCTTCCTTATTTAATATACATGCTGAGCAAATAATCTGAGAAGATGGACTATAAGAAGAAGAATGTGGCATCAGAATTGGAGGAAGACCATTAACAACCTGTGATATGCAGATGACACAACCTTGCTTGCTGAAAGTGAAGAGGACTCGAAGCACTTACTGATGAAGATCAAAGATCACAGCCTTCAGTATGGATTACACCTCAACATAAAGAAAACAAAAGTCCTCACAACTGAACCAATAAGCAACATCATGATAAGCGGAGAAAATATGGATGCTTTCAAGAATTTCATTTTACTTGGATCCACAGTCAATGCCCATGGAAGCAGCAGTCAAGAAATCAAACGACATATTGCATTGGGCAAATCTGCTGCAAAAGACCTTTTTAAAGTATTAAAAGGACTTTAAGGACTAAGGTGTGCCTGATCCAAGTCATGCTTTTTTCAGTCACCTCATATGCATGTGAAAACTGGACAATGAATAAGGAAGACTGAAGAAGAATTGATGCCTTTGAATTATGGTGTTGGCAAAGAATATTGAATATATCATGGACCGCCAGAATAAAGAACAAATCTGTCTTGGGACAAGTATAACTGGAATGCTCCTTAGAAGCAAAAATGGAGTGACTTTGTCTCACATATTTTGGACATGTTATCAGGAAGGACCGGTCGCCGGAGAAGGACATCATGCTTCTTAAAGTAGAAGGTCCATGAAAAAGAGCAAGACCCTCAACAAAATGAATTGACACGGTGGCTGCAACAATGGGCTCAAGCATAACGATTGTGATGATGGTGCAGGATTGGGCAGAGTTTCATTCTGTTGTACATAGGGTCACTATGAGTTGGAACCAACTTAACACACCTAACAACAATAACACTTTTCCTAGACTCCCTTGCTAATGAATTAAAAGTGAAGTTCTTGGACAGGACCTCTGGGAAGACTCCTTAAAAGGAGATGCTAAGCATGACCTGTTGCCCTTTCTGCTTTCCTGCTTCCTACTGCCTGAAGTGTGAAAGTGATGTCCCCACATCCAGCATCCCCATGGAAATTACCCCACCATTATGGTGTAATCCTGTGCAAGGAATGGCAGCCTGAGAGACAGAAATAGCCACGATCCCTGATGGCCATGGAGCCACTATACATCTCCCGGACCACCTACCTCTGAATGTTTTTTTTGGTTTAAACTCACCATTATTTTGGGTTTTATGCCATATACAGTTGAATTTAATCCTGTCTGCTTCCATTCTTTACCTGAATATTTTGATACATTTATGGTTGAGGGTGGACAATGTATCAAAAATATTTCCTAGATGAGTGTGATGGAATCTTATTTGAGGACTACCAATTTAGTAGCTATAATTTTGGCTTTGCAGGATGGGTGATAGCAATAGATATGATTATTAATGGAGGAAGAGATTCGTTCAATCACTCTGAAGTTCTTCTTCTGCTGTACCAATAAGTGCCTACAGTTTTGAAGGAGGGGACAAGATAGGTATGGGCAAAGGGCCCTTCCAATATTGCTTAAGATAGAAAGCATCTCTCTAAATAGACTAAACTGCCTTTGTCTGGTTGGGTTGGTGGAGAATATTGTCTTCTGGTGTCTTTCATAAAACTATGATAAAATTCAATCAGAATTGTCTAAAATCGCGTAATATCTCAAAATGGATGTCTTAGTCATAACGTTTACTGAGTTGCAAATGCTGTGTGGTAAACATGATTAAGATGTGGGGGATCTTGAGAGATTCTCTGTGTCCCTGAGTTTCTGGGAAATGTATCAGTTCCTCAAGGGACAGACAAAGAATTAAGCATTTGGTGAAATTCTTTGGGATTAGTCCATAATTGGGAGAGGTTTCTGGGAATTCGAATTGGGGTGTATACTGAGATCTTCTTTTAAAAATTTTTTCCTTTGATGTTTCAATACTGGCTTTTAAATATATTATTTGATCATGTGGCTATATCAGTTTTTTTGTTGTCCTAATATATTATTTTAATTCTTTTATTCTTGTTCTAGAGCCTTGTACCACAGACATGAAAGTGCTTTAAAACTTTAAATTTGCCCCCATAAATGTAGGTTATTGATGTCATGATTATATCATTATCCTGAAAACTTTTTGTGTGAGGAAATATCATAAGGGCATAATATTGTGATGCAGGACAAATAAAAATATGAATTTTCCATATCCCAAATATGTGTATATATGGGTTATTTAATAACCTTAATAATCACCTCTCCACTGCTATGGACAGCGCTGTCTCCTAATTTATTAATAGTGTGTGAACACTAGATTTATTTCAGCTGCTTCTCCATTTCTTGACAGTTATTTAACGTCCCTTCTGTTTAGTGGAAATTCTAACAAAGGAGATGTACACTTAGATGCTTTCAAGGGCCAGATAGGTAGCATAAAGGCATAAAGCTGTGTGTCTGTGTATATTTGTGAGTGTTTGTGTATGTTAATGTGTTGGCTGTGCATGTGTGTGGTTGTGTGTATATCTGTGTGTGTGCTTGTATGTTTGTGCACTGTTGTGTTTGTGTGTATTTGTGTATGAATGGTGTGCATGCATGTGTGTTTGTGTGAGAGTGTGTGAGTGTGTGCACATACGCATGCACGAGACAAGAGATGAGAACTATGGCTAGCTGGATGATGCCGGCTCTACCTTTACTTGTTCTTGTTCACAAATTTATAAACTATCATGCTGAGCAAGCGAAAACACAATAGAAAACAAGTCTTTACACCCAGACTCTAAAACGTCTTACTAGCACACAAGGTGGTTTCACTTACCATTTATTTCTAACCAAAGATATTTTTAAAGTACATTTTAGAGAGCGTTAGTCTGAAGATAAAATGAAAGAAAATATGTGAAAACACCTAGTCCAGTGCTTGAAACGTACGTACTCAATACATTTCTGTTAAAAAATGAAAGGAGAGGGTCTTCATAAAGTCTTGGTGTACTCTGTAAACTTTTACATCTAGACTGAAGGCATTATACACATATTCAATAAATATTTAATGACAAATTCCTTCTAGAAATAGGTGAATGATTAAACTATGATATTCAATAAACGCAATAATATACAATCATTTAAGAATGAGACATATGAAGTCTATGTAGCAACAAGAACAATGCATACAGCCTAATATTATGTAAAAAAAAGAAAGAAAAGTCTGACCATAACGTTTTATATTTACCACGATGGTAACATATAAACACACTTACAATAATACTGCAGCCCTAATGCGAGGGGTGAAGAGCTACGGTGAGCTACCGCAGTGCCGCTCCTTGGAAACCATGTGGGGCAGTTCTACTCTGTCCTATAAGGTCACTATGAATCGGAATTGACTCCACGGCAAGGTTTTCTTTTTCTTTTTTCTTTTTGGTGTAATAATGCTATATAAGGAGATATACAAAAATGAGAATTGTGTTATAATAGCGGGATTATGGAACTCCCCACATCTATTGTCTAGACTTCAAAAACGTTGCCTTACCTTTTTTGTAACTAAGAAGTAAATTCATTAAAGTTTAGGAAAATGACATTGTGCAATTGTATCAGTACTTAGCACCGCAATATCCGGAAAGCCCTCATGGGGTGAAACCTTCCCAGCCCTGCCCAGCTGTCACTGAAAGGCAGAAAGGGCCTGGCCCATTCTCCTGGAAAACCATGGTCTCCAGAGCTATTGAGATGAAGGCCTTCCACACGATTTTTCATTTCCTTTTTTGAAAAATATTTTATGTAACACTTTTTTTTCCTGATTATAAAAGCAATATGCAGTCAGTACAAATATATTAAAACACTCCATAGAGATATTCCATAATCCCATACTCTTATTTATTTATTACTATGAGTCTTCCATATTTTTGATAAACGTAATAGCATCTATTTATATCAATTTTTTAACCATAAATTGGAGCTTAGCCTATGTCTGCTTTTCCTACTTGCTTTTCTCAAATAAAAATACATTGTTGACAATTTTTCTTCACATTTTAAAATTTGCAGCATGTGTTTGTAATCACACCAGACATTTCCTGAAAATAATTTAACAGCCCCTCTTGAGCAATATGAGAAAAAGTAAGTTACTAATTGTCCAATAGTCCAACGTAGCTATTCCTTACCATATTCACTCTGCTTCAAAAGTTATAGTGGATGCCATTATAGCCATGGCAGTTAAATAGCACAGCTTTTATCAGTCTGAAGATTACCTTCTGAATAGTAACACTAAAATGTTCTCTACCCTAACACAGGTTGCTATAAATTTGTTTTGCTTTGATCTTTGCCATTACTTCTTCCTGCTGCTTTTGTTAGTCCTATTACCACAGCCTCGGTGGAAAGCAGTAAAATTGTTACTGGAGATTACAATTGACTAGAACAGGGGCTCCCAAATGTTTTTTGACTAAGATGCATAATAAGAAATACATTTTGTCTTATAAGCCAGTACGCAGACATATTCATAAAAATAAATGAAGCACAAATTTCATTTTACAGTATACTTACATGTAATGCAATCTGATATTCTCGGTTTTATTCCTTTTCTAGTCCGTCTATTTTATGTCATTAAAACATGCTACTTGTGCCTTCTTCCCCACCCACTCTAAGCTGATTTCAGGGCCCATTAATGGGTCTTGATCTAATTTTTAAAAAACAGAATTAGAAGGCAACTTCTGCCATGTAGCCAGATGAAGTCCCTATCACCTGGGAGAATAAAATTCAGAGCTGTTCACAGACTGTTCCTATCCTAGTTACAACCTGAATTATTGATGTTTCAAAGCTAATCTTGATAAGATCTTGCATATTTAAAAACTTCTATTGAAATATAAGATACTTAAGCTAAATATATCTTGATAATGAGAAAAATGCTGTTCCTATTATTCTAAAATCTTTCTGAAGTTTTTAAATTAGGACTGATTATGTATTTTTATTCTTATTTTTTGATTTTTTAAGTATATTGGAAAAGTAATCATGTGATTGCTTAGGTAGCTGGCTTTTCTCTTCTTAATAGGGTTCTTGCTGATTTATTTAAATCTTTGGTTGTCTGTGGGTTCTTACTATCACACTGACACTTTAGGACAAGTTCTCATTCAATTATAATAGTGTTTTGTACAGGATTACTCTTTCTTCAGCCCTCAGCTTGATACTCTTTCTTTTTTAATGGCACTCTCAAAACAATATACAATAGGTAAGACAGAGAAGTACAAACTTTTGTGCATCTTAAATTCTGCATGCAAAAAATTCTTGTTGTCTCCCATACACAACAACGTATGTTTTGAAACATAATTTTGGAATGGTCAAGATGAAAATGTACAACCAAAATCATTGTATGTCTTTCATCTCCATTTTCTTTAGTTCTTTGTCTTTGAACTTCCAGTAATGGATTGCAGAAGTTAAACGTGTATTACAAGACTGTGGGCAGGGTTGAGGGGGACAACAAAGGTAGCGGAGCACTCCAGAATACCTACTGCAGGAGGTTAGGGCTGTTACCACTCCTAGATGTAAAGGGGTGAAGGAATGGTGTGGGTACCAGGTCCCAAGGAGAGAAGTGGTAGGAGAGGGCTACTTGACAGGAGTCAACACAAGTGACTCAACGGGCAGGAAGCAGAGGAAAGAAAATCCTCAGACTCTACTTTCTTCTCAGCTACTCATTTCATGGAATCACTGGATAATGCAGATGGTGGCTGGCTGCTAAATGAAAGGTTGGAAGTATGAGTCGACTCAGCGGTGCCTCAGAAGAAAGGCCTGGAATCTAATTCCGAAAATTCAACCATTGAGAACCTTACAGAGCACAGTTTCCTCTGACACACCTGGGATGGCCATGAATTGGAATTGACTTGATGGCTACTCGTTTCCTTCCAGTGCCTCCCACTGGCCAAACCCAGCCAGAAGCCAGAGGATGAAGGAGCCCATTGACGCAGCTCAAAACGGCCAGCCTCCTGGAGCACAAGACAGAGTGGAGAAGGGCAAAGAATAGATCTGGAGGGGCAAATGGAAAACTTCCAGCACACAGATTTACTTCAAGACTTTAAAATGGCAGTACATATTCCATTGTCTACTTAGTCCCATAATTTATGTAACACCCCCTACAGACAGATGAACATTTAGATTGTTTCTAATTTTTCATTAGTATGAGTGAATGACTTTGAAGTTCTTATACCTAAGTCACCATGCGTGTTCATAATTATTTCCTTAGAATAAATTCTTAGAATTGTTGAGTTAAAGTGTGTGCATATCTTGTATTTCTGTCATTGTTGGACTGATTTCCAGAAAGGTTATACCTACCCATTTTATACTCCTTACAAGAATACAATACAGTGTTAATTTCCTTATACTTTTGCAAAAAGCTTTTGTCAGTCTTTTGTATCTTTTCCAATCTGATAAAGAAATCTTTCTTGTAGTTTAAAAGTTTTGATGCAGTTGAATATCTTTTCATAAGTGAATTGGCTAGTAGATGATTTTGATCTAGTATGTGTCATCTTAATATGGGACCCAAACAAAAAATGAGAAGTAAGAAGTTGTTACACTGTTACAATTACCTTAGGAGATGGAGTCAGCTCCTTAGCAAACACGATATCCATAAAGACAAGAGTATTCAGCTGATATTCTTGTCTCTTGGTCATTACATAAATAGGTGAAGTCATTAGCATCTTCAGGAACAAGTAATGCTGTAGAATTTAGAGTCAACTGGGGCATACTTGCCCTGTGGATAAGGACTGTACCAGAACTGAGGATGATAAAGAATAATTTGAGTTCTTTCACGTGAGAGCTCGTCAAAATTTTCTCTTCTCAAGGTTAAACATATGAAATCTCTTTTAGAGGATGCCAGACTCTACATCATTTTGTTTGCTCTTCTCTGGAAGTTCTCCAGTTTGACAAGGTTCCACTTTAAAAAGTGGCGCTATTGGCATGGATGTGGTAAACACGTCCTCTCACACACTGTGGTAGGAGTGTGAATCTGACAGACACATTGGAGGCCAATTTGGCAGCATCTGTTAACATTTAAGGAGTCTCTCTGTGGCGCAAAAGGTTAAGCACTCGACTACTAACAAAAAGGTTGATGGTTTGGACCCACCCAGAGGCATCTTGGAATAAAGGGCTGTTGATCTGCTTGCAAAAGGTCACAGCCTTGAAAACCCTACGGAGTGTAGTTCTACTCTGCACACACAGGGTTGCCAAGAGTTGGAATCAATTCCGCTGCAACTGGGTGGTTGGTTGGTTGGTTGGATTAACATTTAGACTGCATATAAGCAGTAATTCCACATTTTCCTATCTCTTCCAGAGAAACACACACAGGGAGAAATGTATGTTTATGTTACTGTCAATGGCGAAAGACTGGAAACACCTAAATGGCCACCAAGAGTGGAATGGCTAAATCCACTCATTTATTCAACAAATAATTGCTATAAGAGGGCAGGCACTGTTCTGGGTTATGGAGTACACTGGTGAACAAAACAAAGATCCTGCCGTCATGGAATTTACACTCTAGAGCAAGGACACAGAAAATAAACATTAAACATAATAAGTAAATTATCTTGTATGTTAGAAGAAGATAAAAATCCATTGCGTTGAGTTGGTTTCGATTCATAGGGACCTTATAGGACAGGATAGAACTGCCCTGTGGGCTTTCCAATGCTGAAGTCTTTACGGAAGCAGACTGCCACATCTTTCTCCAGTGGAGTGGCTGGTGAGTTCGAACCACCGACCTTTTAGTTAGCAGCTGAATGCTTAAACATGGCACCGCTAGGGCTTTAGAAGAAGACAGTGCTACCAAAAAAAGAAAGAAAAAGAAAAAGTAGAGCTGAGTAAGAGGGACTGTGAGTACCAAAACGTGAGGAGAGCTTGCAGTGTCAAATAGGTGATCAGAGTAGGCCTCAGTGAAAAGATGAAATGTGAACAAAGACTTAAAGGAAGTGAGGGAATTGACCCTGCAGTTATTTACAGGAAGAGATGTTGCAGGCAGAGGGAACAGGTAATGCAAAGAGTTAAGGCAGGAGCATACCTGACGTACTGCAGCTAAGCAAGCAGGCTGGAGTGGAGTAAACCAGAGGGATCTGGGGACCAAGGGGCTGCTATGGGAGAGGGCAGATTGTATAGGGCCTTGTGGATCACAGCAAAAACTCTGGGCTTTACAAACATTAAAAACAAACAAACCAAACCTGTTGCCATCGAGTCGATTCTGACTCATAGTGACCCTAAAGGATAGAGTAGAACTGATTCATAAGGTTTCCAAGGACCGGCTGGTGGATTCAAACTGCTGACCTTTTGGTTAGCAGCTGAACTCTTAACTACTGAGCCACCAGGGCTCCAAATATTACAAACATTAGACAAGCCCATAAAGCTAACAATAATACACATAGCTCAACCATGTATGCAAGACTAAGTGGGCACACCAGCCCAGGGGCAAGGATGGGGGTGGTGGGAGGAGGGGACACAGGAAAGCTGGACGAATGGGGAACTCAAGGTTGAGAAAGGGAGAGTGTTGACACGTCGTGGTGTTGGCAACAAATGTCACAAAACAATATGTGTATAAATTGTTTAATAAGAAAATACTTTGCTCTGTGACTCTTCATCTAAAGCAGCACAATTAAAAAAAAAAAAAAAAAAAAAACAGTGGGAAAAAGCCTGGGAAACACTCTGGTGCAGTTCTACTCTGTCCTGTAGGGTCACTATAAGTCGGAATTGACTCAATGGCAACAGGTTTGGTTTTTTTGGTTTATGGAATGCAGAAGAGCCCTGGTGGCACAGTAGTTAAGTTCTTGGCTGCTAACTGAAAGGTTGGTGGTTAAAACCCACCAACAGCCGCTCTGCGGGAGAAAGATGTGGCAGTCTGCACATTTTGTAGACTGGAAACCCTATGGAGTAGTTCTTGTCTATCCTGTAGGGTCGCTGTGAGTCAGAATTGACTCATGAGCAATTGGTTTGGGTTTTTGGCTATTTGAATCCAAGTAGAGGTGTCAAGTGGGCAAGTAGAGGTGTCAAGTGGGCACTTGGATATCTGAGTCTGGAGTTCAGGAGAGATGTTTGGACTGGAGATGCAAATTCTGAGTTGTCAGCATACATAGCGCTTTAAACCCAATGAGCTTGCCAAGGTAGTAAGTATAGCTAGAGAAGAGAAAAGGCTCCTGGACTGAGTCCTGGGGAAATCCAGTGTTAAAAGATCAGCAAGAAAAGGAGGAACTGGTTAACTGTGAGGAAAACCAAGAGAATATGGTTGTCCTGGAAACCAAGTAAAAACACTGTGTAAAAGAGAAAGAGATGGTCAACTATGGCAAATTCTGCTGATAGATCATAAAAGAAGAGGACTGTGAAATGGTCATTAGATTTAGCAACATGTAGGCCCCCAGTGACGGAAGAAGTCAGGAGTGATAGCAGTGAAAGCACTATTGGAACCTTACTCTTGATTTGGGAAAAAGTCAGTAAATCTATCCCACCCTTAAGAAGGGGGAGGGAAAAATAAGTTTCCCCTCCTGGACGGGGGAGTAGCTATCTATAATATTTGGAATTCTGTAAACAAGATTCTTCTCCCCATTAATTTTTTTATTCAATCTTTTATTTACATCACTGTGGACTCATGTAGACTTATTTTATGCTTTGGGTCATAATCCAACAATAAATTATTTTATTGCTCAACTTGTTCCAACTTTGTCCACTGGGAGCTTTTGTGATTTGGGTCCTGTGTCTCTTTGACATGCCTCCATTCTTTCTTCTGTTTTTTGAGGACTTCTTTCCTGTCTTACAAGATACTCCAGACCGATCTTGTATTGTCCTTTTTATTCATTTTTAGTATGTAGTCAAGAGTTTTCATTTTTCTTGTTTGTTTTAGTTGAAGCCCTACTTTCCAATTTGTAAAGATATGTTAAAATCATGATTCAGTTATCCAGAATATTTGACACTTCTAGGTTTATGTCATTTGTAACTTGGCTAACTTTTTGTTTCCTGTGTCTTTATCCAGTTTTTGGTAAGATTGTTGTTAATGTTAGGTCAGCTGTAGCCTTATGAGATGGCAATACCTCTCGATAGCCAGTCTGACGTAGATTTATTACTCAAGATACTGCGAGTATAGTTTCTCAGCCAACTGTAAATCTGCCGGTCTATCATCTAGACATTATTCCCATAGTCTTTGGGTGGTGCAAACAGTTAAGTGCTCAACTACTAGCCAAAAGGTTGGCTGTTTGAACCTATCCAGAGGTGCCTTGGAAGACAGGACTGGTGATCTGCTTCTGAAAGGTCACAGCCTTGAAAACCCTATGGAGCAGTTCTACTCTGTGCACGTGGGGTCACCATGAGTTGGACTCAACTTGACAGCAACTAACAACAACAACAATTGTTAAAAGATCATGATGCTTTATCAGGTACTAGGTAAAAAATATGTTTTACTACACATATGGCATTACCATTGCATGACCTAAAAGGGTTGGTTTATGACATTGGAACACCAGTTAGGGAGAGAGAGGAAGCTGGGTCTTCATGAAGATGAGGCCCAAGAAATCTGACTTGACTGTAGTCTAGCTCCATAATGTGCAGTATTCAAAGAAAAGTATTGAACTAGCATACCATTTAAGGCAGTTGTACGTGGCTGGGTATACAAGTGAAGGTACCCAGGCAATGAGTGACATTGTGTATCTAGGGGATCAGTCCATTTTCAATGACTCAGCAGCTGGAGCTAAAGGAAGCAGAATCCAGTTTCCCTCAGATGAATAGGTAGGCCTGCCCCAGAGTAAGTGGACTGGAACAGAGGGTAGACTTCCAGGCACTGTTGGAAATTAGAGAGATAGGCAAAGAAACTGGAGTAGAAGCCTAGTCCTATGGCCAAGGTCAATATGGTGGTGAGCAGACTTTCACTTCAGGCTCAACGGATGTCTAGTCTGTAATAGTAGGACTGATTCCAGATTCTCCAGTGCCAGTACAACCCAGCCTGCTGAGCTGGCTGGTACACTTCCTAACCTGATGGGCACCGTAAATTGTAGTCAGAAAGGTTGGATTTGAAGGAATTGGACACTATTAACCTACATCTGTAAGGTCACTATGAGTCTGAATCGACTCAACGGCAACGGGTAACCTACATCTAGAATGTTATACCAACTCTTGCAAAAATATGAAGTAGGAGTTAGTGGTTTTCAGATAACTTCATTTCTAATTGCTCACAAAATATGTATCTTTAAATTTTGATGTGGGTTGATACTAAGCTCTTTCTTTCATGATTTCTAGACTTCTCTCCTCTCCCACCCTCTCCACCTGCCTTTTGAAAACAGGATGGTTTGTCTGCCTCCAAACTAGTGGCTCCTACCTGTTTCCCATGATTCCCCGGCAACCCCTGCAGCCTTGGTGTCAAACTTCCTCTACCAGCCTTGCTTCTCAGAACCCAAGCAGGAGCTAACTCTCCCTCACCCAGGGAAGGAAGGGGCATTTGGACAACAGCTTTCCTGGCAGCCAGAATCGTTGGTCACTAGTACTATCTTGTACTAAATGTTGGCGGTTTGAACCTACCCAGCAGCACCACAAAAGAAAGGCCTGGAAATCTGCTTCTGTAGAGATTACAGCCAAAAAAATCTCTATGGAACGGCTGTACTCTGTAACACATGGAGCCCCATGAACCGGCATCAACTTGATGGCAATGGCTTCAACAGGTTCAGAGTTTCTGTTGGACAAGACGTACTCTTCAATCACTGCATTCTTCCTCATTGCCTGATCCCATATTATCTTCTTTTATCTGACACAGGATTCATCTTTTTGGTAAAATTTCAAGTTCACTGGATGTATAACCTACACTTTGCAATCTATACACAGGCATCTGAGGTCATAGTATCGTTCCCAATCCACCTTCTGCCAAGACTGAGTCCACGCCTATGCTCTTGTCCTTCCCATGTCATAGCTTCATACCTTTACAGTTTTATCTGAGAATTTTTCCTTCCCTGCAAACTCCAGGTTGTCAGTTTTCTGCCAAACATATTATTTCCAGTCTATGCAAGAAATACTCCAGCTGCTGCAGGTGTCCACTGTCCCAGAAATCTGAACTCATCCCTGCCCATATAGAAAGCAGGCCGTAAAGAAAGAAAGGGAGGTCACTTCTGACATCCTCCTTTATCGAGCACAGTCACAGCTTCTAAGATGAAAACACTCCCTGTGCCCTGAGGTCCTTCAGCTTCCCACCCTGGACTTCAAAATGCACAGAGGGACAGTCTTGAGAGTTCCGGCTGTATTCTACATGCCCAGATGAACCATTAGAAGTTAGTGGTATTAAGAGGATTTGATCAGTGTTGGCAGGCTTTTTGACCTGACCTTGAATATAATCAAGAGCCGAAAATATATGGCTAATGGATAATGAGTAGCCAGGGAGGCGAGAGATGCAAGTTTGGACTCTAGATATTTCCAGTGGGAGCTCTCTGATGTTGAGTAGGGTCTGAAGGGTTAATACTCATTATGTTTGTGAAATTCTGCCAACGCATGGTAAAGTAGCGCTCTGGCTGAAGATCCTCCTCCTCGGGTCATTTCCCCTTTCCAGCATGTGCTCTCTGATGAAGAACAAGGGGCAGCAGGAAAACACATTCATTATGCTTATAGACTTTCTTCCATGCAGAGAATGTCTGAATTATAATAGAAACCTTTTCCATATGTATAATCTTAACTGGGTCCTTTCTCCTGTAGGAATTTTATGACGAATCACAAGATGTAAGCTCGGACTGAAACTTCTCTCTACATTCATTAACTTCACAGCCTCAATTTCTCTTTTCTTAGTGAAATCTCTGTCCTGGGAGAGGGAGTTCGCCTTTCGTATTTCTTCTTTCCTCTCACATCTGCCCTCAAAATTCATAATTCTTTTCAAAAGTGGGGCTTTGGGCTGCCTTTGATTACTTCCACTGGTGAATCCACAACATACTTTCATCTTGGAGTAATAATAATAAAAATGTTTAGCAATGTTAAGGGTTTACCATGTAGCTCATTTAATCCTAACAACACTGGGGAGGGTGCTGTTTCAGTCCCTGGGTCATTTTTTCCAGACTTCCCCTCCCTTCTTGCCCTTTGCACCCAGAGCATATAATATCCCCCACTACCCCTTAATGGTGGGCCCCGTAATCCGCCATTGTGACCAGAGGACTCTGAAGCCCTGATTTGGGGAAGAGATTGCCAACTTAACCTAACTCTTTATTTGGTATATGAGCTGTTACAGCCACTAGGTGGGAGTATTGGGTTTGAAAAAAACTCTCCAGAGAAAATTTTTAAAAAAGAAAAACAGTTGCCCTCATGGAGACCCCACGTGAGTCAGAGTACAACTGTGCTCCACAAGACTTTCAAAGGCTAATTTTTCAGAAGTAGATTGTCAGACCTTTCTTCTGAGGTGCTTCTGGGTGGACTCGAACTGCCAACCTTTTGGTTGGCAGCTGAGTGTGTTAAATTTTGCACCATCAGTGGCTCCTCCGTGCAACTGTGAGCAGATACATCTCTTAGATGGTCACTTGTCATTCTAATGGATGGAAATGCTTGTGAAAATCAACCCAAAACTTCTTTTTTAAAACTACCCCCACTGCTCACTTATGGACATGTTCAGGCTCCAAAGACCAGGCTGTTATGTGAGAACTGGTATTATGCAAAAATGGAGCATGACTACATCATTACATAACTGCCAGATTACATCACTGCATTACTGCCAAATTACATCATTACATGATGCCAAACCACTAAGAATTGTGGCCCAGTCAAGTTGACACATAACCTTAACCACAACAGCCAGCAATACTCTTGCCTCTTCCCTCAGCATTTATGACTGCCAGATGTATGTCGTTAATGTGCAAAATACTCAAATAGTAGATTTTTTACTATTGTCGTAGATGCCAAATGTTGGATAATGAGAAAGTTGATAAGTAAGGAGGTGTACATGCTAGCTAGCTCTTTCAAGATATTAGAGAATAGGATGTATCAGGAACGTTGCATTGTTTAGAAGACTTTCTGGCTGTTATAACTTCATATACATCCACCATTTACCACAATCATTCTTACATTTACAATTCTTAGCAGTTCTAATGCTTTCCATGAATGATTAGATTATCATTCACTAGGCTGATGCTTCTCAAAATTGCTCCCAGTGGCAGAGAGTAAATGGGTACCCCAAGAACTGCAGGCCAGCCTAAAATGGCCCCTTGGAATAATACAATTTTTTAAAAGTTTCAAGGTTCACTTTAAAGTTTGTGTGAATTTTGTTTTCTATTCCATAATATTTACGGATGTTTTTAAATAAAAAAAATAACATTAATTAACATGGACATGGCATACGCATCAAAATGTGACATACTCATCCCTGGTCAGTTTGGGAGCCTGGCATGAAGATTTCTGGACTAGACAAGCCAGTTTACCCCAATATGGAGAGCTCTTCAACATACGTCACCCCTGAGATTTCCCTGTGGTTATCTTCTCTGGTGTTTGAACACCATTTGCTGCTTAGATCATCATTAATTCTGCATCTTGGTCTCTCACATTTGCTTTGATTAATACTTTGGTTATTTTTCAAACATGTGTGGTCTTGTGGAAACAGGGCTTAATTTTCGGCCTTCAACAACTCCCTTCCTACTTCTGTCTTCAGAGTTGTTGTTACCTGCTGCTCAACGGAACGGGTCCTGCACCATCCCCATAGAGGTGGCATTTGAAATCGTGAGAATGAATGTGATCACCTAATGAGTGAGTCTGGGTCAGAAAAAAAAAGGATGCACTACAAAGTTCAGAGTCTGAAGAAATGAGGAGCATCCAAGCCAAAGAGACTAAGAAGGAGCAGCCAGCGAGGTAGGAGAAAGCTAGGCCAGGGAGGCAGCCAAGCAAAAAAAGCATTTCGAGGAGCAGAGACACAGAAAAAAGACACAGATGCAAGGCACTGGGTCTGAGAAATTTTTACCAGAGTTGGTTTCAGGACTGTTTGAATCGAATTCACATACATCAGCATTTAGACTTATACCAGTAGAGTATTTGAGAACATTTGTCCTCACAACCATTTTGAACTTTGACGTTAAAGGTCCGGCTTATAGCATTCAGGGCAGGTCTGGTATGTAGAGAAGGGACCCACTGCTATAGAAGACATTCCAAAGCATTCTATCAGGACTATCGTTCTCTCTCTTCTATCTTGTGTAAAATACCTACTTTAACAAGTTGCTTTTGGGCTGTCGCCTGGAAAGCTAAAAAAACAAACAAACAAACAAAAACCTCAGAAGCTGTCACAGCCCAGCATAGTGCATGAGAACAACATGTGAATATACATTGCTGGATTCATGTTATGGCACTGCTAAGGCCTTGTTCAGAACAGCAGCAAGTAAAAATAACCTGGAAATTCCATTGGTTACCAATCAACTTTGAGAATTCTTTTCTGTGTTCTTAATTCAATAGGGTTCTCGAGGAGAGGAAGGTTAATGGCAGGAATTTCAAAACAAATATTTTAAGAAGGCAAAAGGATTGAAATATTTTTGCTATTAGTCATTCTAACCAGAAATGTGAAAATCACTTTTGTTTAAATGTGGTGAAAAGCTATGCTTCTCTTGATAAGAATAAAATGTTTGGGGGGAATATGGGTCAGTTCTCTTTTCAAATAATTCCTCTTGGATTGCAGCATCTTTAAAAAACGTCTGTATGATTTCCCACATTTCAAACATATTTTAAGACAAGGGGAACATGGAGGTGGGTTTAAATAAGTGAATAGCTACGGGAGTTGAAAGTAATTAAATTCTCCCTTTTACATTGGAAAAATTATTTTTTAAATGTTTACTATTTGTTTCACACTTAAAATATCATCCACAGGAAAGCTATTGAAAATTTTGTATTGTGGAGCAAATTTCTTTTTAAAGTTAAAGGAAACTTTTTTTTTTTTTAACTTTTCGATAGCTTCTTATGAATAAACAACGCTGTTAAGCAACTATCATTTATTTCTAGAGTATTTTGGTTAGGCAGAAATTTAAGAAAATGAACCGTAATTAATTTTTCTGAAACTCTGGGCTCACACATTATTGGAAATAACTCCATGTCACTAGATTATTGTTTCAATCTGCATACCACAGGCCCCAAGTCCCTTAAAAATTCTCGAAGTGTCTCATACAGGTTCTTTCAGCTCTTCCGGTGACGGGAGAAGAGGGGCCCCGCCCCATGACGATTCACTGAGAAACCACTTGGGGGCGACACCTCACTGCCTTCACTGCTGCCTGTGTGTCCTGCCAAACGGGTAGGTCTCCAAAGCCACAAACTTTGGCTCGGAAATCGGGAGAAGGCAGCCTGTACTGCACTGTTTCTTTTTGTCTTGCTGGCCCTGAAGCAGCTCGGCGTGGGCCTGGACCTTTTCTCTCCCGTAAAAACATTTCCTTCACCCACTGCTGAGGCCCTTTTATCGTAATCAAAGCAGGATTTCCTAACATGAGCTAATGGTTATGAAATTGGTTTAGTGAGTGAAACGGGGAGCTATCAATAATTATGTGGGGACTACAAACATACACTGGGACTGTCCTGGGCACACTGGGACATATTGTCACCCTAGTTCAAGACCAGCATTAAAGAAAATGAAAGTGAGTAAGGTACAATAAACTAAAACCAAACCGAACCCGTTGCCGTAGAGGCGATTCCGACTCACAGTGACCCGATAGGACAGAGTAAAACTGCTCCACACGTTTCCAAGGAGCTCCTGGTGGATTCAAACTGCCAACCTTTTGGTTAGCAGCCGTAACTCTTAACCACTACGCCACCAGGGTATGATAAGAACAGAAAATATCAGAGTGAGTCACATGTAGAAAGCGGAAGTTGAGTTTCGTCAAAGTTTTACTAGGGGAAGTGGAACATTTCTTACTGGGGCAAAGAACAACAAAGCTTGAAAAATCACTTCTCTATAGAGCTCAGGTGCAAATGGTTATCACACTTGCCGGGTAACTCAAAGGTCAGAGGTGCTAGTCCACCCAGAGACACCTGGGGAGAAAGGCCTGGTGATCTGCCGCTGAAAGGTCAGGCATTGAAACTGCTATGGGGCTTCGCAAACGTGAAGAGTCGACTTGGTGGCAGCTGGTTTGGTTACAGAGCTCAGGATCCTCCTCTGCTCCGGCCTCCTTTTGCCCAAAACTAAAGCTCTCAAGGAGTCCCTGGGTGGTGCAAACGAGGTTAGGCATGATTACTATCTGAAAGGTTGGCAGTTTGAAACCCACCCCGATGCACTTCGGAAGACAGGCGTGGAGATCTGCTTCCGAAAGGTCAAAACAAAAAAAAAACTCATTGCCGTTGATTCCAACTAACTGTGACCTTATAGGACTGCATAGAAGTGCCCCATAGGATTTCCAAGGCTGTAATATTTTATAGGAAGCCCTGCTGGTGTAGTGGTTAAGAGTTATGGCTGCTAACCAAAAGTTCAGCTGTTCAAATCCACCAGGCGCTCCTTGGAAACCCTATGGAGCAGTTCTACCCTGTCCTATAGGGTTGCTATGAGTTGGAATCGACTTGACTGTAATGGTTTTTTTAAAAATATTTTACAGGAAGCCAACTGCCACATCTTTTTCTCTCAGAGCAGCTGGTAGGATTGAACCACTGACCTTTTGGCCAGCAGGCAAGCACTTTAACTATTGGGCCACCAGGACTCCTTCTCCAAAAGGTCGGTTGTAGCCTTGAACACCTTATGGAGCAGTTGTACCCTGGACGCACATGGGTCTCTCTGTGAGTCTGAATCAACTTAACGGCAACTAACAACAAAGCTCTCAGATGAAGCCACTCCTTCCAATGAACTCCTCCCTGCCTGTCCCACCAGCTAACAGTCTTGTTGGGCCTGAACTCTATCTAGCACTGGGCCTGGGCTAAGCCAAATTCCCCTGAATGTAATGTTTTTGCTTGAAAGGTAATACTAGTCTGGAATCATGGAAGAATGTGAACTTTTGTGGAACAAAACAGATGTGAATATCTGTCTATATATGTATATTCTTTTTCTTCTGCAAGCTTCTTGAGGGTAAGAGCTTTCTAAGAAAATGGCCTAGAACCTGATGTATAGGAACGCTAGTAACGACTTATTGAACTGCACCGATCTGAGGACTGAATTTTCTCTCCCACCTAGTCCTGTGAGAACTGACAACCACGTGTTTTTCATAGGCTGTGTACCACCCTCTTTGTGGAACTGCACCCGTATTTTCTCTCATGATAAGTATGAGGTCCCAGCAGGAGGAAACGTAATTCTGGAAATAATGTTGCAACGGAAAACATTCCGTGAGATGATTTACATAAAGCAGCCTAGCACCGTGCTTGGGACCCAGTACTGCTCAGCAGTGTCAACTGTTGTTATTACTGGTAAGTAAACAGTATAATGAAAGAATAACACAGGAAAAGATGCTGCAGGAGGCAAAGACTTTAACCCTGAAGCTGGTGGTTCGATCTATTAAGTGAACCATCAGTAAACTGATTTTTAAGTGATACCAGAGGTTCTCAGGACCTCTGACCCTCCTGCTTTCTGTGTTTTCCTGTGGTGTCCCTTTACCCAGACAGCAAAGCACAGGCTTTTTGCCAGCTGGTGAGGCCAGAACGGGTTCATCGACCCCGGTGCTGATCCCTCTGAAATCTGAAAGGTTGAACCTTTGGTCCTGGAGTCTCTTTCTCTTGAGCTTACTGTTGGTCTAAAGGAGAATCATTAATTTAGGAGCAGATGGGCAGGGTTTCTCAACAGCAGCATTATGGCCATTTTGGACTGGATAATTCCTCGTCATGGGGGGGGTGTGTCCTGTGTATTGTACAATGTTTAGCAACATCCCTCGCCTCTACCCGTTAGATACTAGTGGCACCACCCTACTTTTCACAACCGAAAATGTTTACAGACACTTCTAAATGGGAAATATTTAGTATCCTGGGGTCAAAATCTCCCTCAGTTTAGAACCACTGAAACAGATTATGAACAAAGTTAAGAAAATAGTTTTGAAATGCACCAGGCTACAAACAAACAAAGAAAAAAACCTAATCCAGCTGCCGTTGATTCTGACTCATGGCAACCTTACATGTGTCGGAGTAGAACTGTGCTTCATAAAGTTTTCAGTGGCTGTGATCTTTTGGAAGGAGATCACCAGGACTTTCCTCTGAGGCATCTCTGGGTAGATTCGAACCACCAACCTTTCTATTAGTAGCTGAGCACTTAACTGTTTGCACCACCCAGAGACTCCACCAGGCTTTAGTGACTTCATGTAAGTATGCATATATATACATATATATATATTAGAACTTATAAAATAGACATGTTTAAAGGGTACTTTTGCAAGATTTGTTACTGTTGTATCATGAATAATATAATTTAAAAAGTCTCTTTTAATATGCAGCAAGAATCAAGAAATTACTCCTCCATGTTTTCTGCGAACACCTGCACACGCATTGCCTTCTGCTCAAGATGCATGTTCCCTCCCTGCCTGCCTGGTAAATTCCTACTCACTCTCCCAACACCCAGCTCAAATGTCACCTCTTTTTAAAAGCGTTCCATGTGTCCCTGTGGTATTATATATATACATCCTCCACCATCATCATTGCATTTTATTATAATTATTTATGGATCTGTCTTCTCAACAAGGTAGGAGTATGTCTGATTCAAGTTTCTGTTTCCAGCCCTCAGCACACTGCCCGTCACAAAGCATTTCCTCAGTCAGTGGCTCAGGGCTGATTGCCAGCAAGGCTGTGTGGAAGCTGAAAATCTGCGTTTCTGTCCTGCTCTGCTCCTTGTTAACTGTATGACTTTAGACAAGTCATTTAACCCTCAGAAGTTCAGTTGCTTCACCCGTGAAGGGGAGATACTAATATTTACCACTTGATGTACAGTGTTGCGATTTTAAAACGCTCAGTTATCATAGCACCTCTTCTGGAAATGGGCTGCCAGTACAGCCACAACTATGGGCAAATATATGAAACCCACCTTCAGAGTTTTGTGGTTTAGTTTTGACAGATGACAACCAGGGGAATTTGTGTCTCTAATTATTTGATTATAAAACCCATTGCCGTAGACTCGATTCTGACTCATAGCGAACCCATAAGGCAGAGTAGAATTGCCCCATAGAGTTTCCAAGGCTATAATCTTTATGGAAGCAGACTGCCACATCTTTCTCCTGCTATTTGATTATAGCTACATAATAAATTAATAACTGTTGTTAGGTGGCATTGAGTCAGTTCCAACTCATAGCGACCCGATGTACAACAGCACAAAACACTGCCTGGTCCTGCGCCATCCTCACAATCATTGCTGCGTTTGAACCCATTGTTGCAGCCACTGTGTCAATCCATCTCTTTGAGGGTCTTCCTCTTTTTCACTGACCCTCTTCTTTACCAAGCATGATGTCCTTCTCTAGAGACTGGTCCTCCTACTAACAAGTCCAAAATAAATGAGACAAAGCTTCACCATCCTTGCATCTAGGGAGCATTCTGGCTGTACTTCTCCCAAGACAGATGTGTTCATTCTTCTGGCAGCCCACAGTTCCCCAACATCATAATTCAAATGCATTGATTCTTCTTCAGTCTTCCCTCAGTCATTGTCCAGCTTTCCCGTGCATATGAGGCAGTTGAAAATACCATGGCTTGGGTCCGGTGCACCTTAGTCCTCAAAGTGACATCTTTGTTTTTTAACACTTTAAAGAGGTCTTTTGCAGCAGATTTGCCCAATGCAATACATCGTTTGATTTCTGGACTGCTGCTTCCGCAGGCATTGATTGTGCATCCAAGTGAAATGAAATCCTTGCCAACTTCAATATTTTCTCTGTTTATTATGATGTTGCTTGTTAGTTCAGTTGTGAGGATTTTTGTTTTCTTTAAGTTGAGGTGTAATCTGTACTGAAGGCTATAGTCTGATCTTCATCAGTAAGTGCTTCAAGTCCTCTGCTTTCAGCAAGAAAGGCTGTGTCATCCGCATATTGAAGGTTGTTAATGAGTCTTCCTCCAATCTATAACTATAAGCTATAGCTACTTGGCTTAAACATTTTTTAAATAAATTGCATGCTTCAACTCCCAAAAACGTATCCAGGTGGCTCAGTTCAGGGATAGAGCGGGCTTGAGAACTTTCATTGTTTGGATGTTACTATTTATGGACCTCATTAGCACTGTTGGCTGGTGAGGACTAATGACATGGGTTACAGCCTCATAAATTGGACACTTAGATAGAGATTGTTTAGTTACATTCCTCCGATTCATTTGCTCTGTGCATGTTGCATTGTGAGGCAACTGTTGAACAGAAAGATCTCCGGGCCCAGATGATGCACTTGTTAGTATATAATCTTTGGCAAGTTGTTGGACATCTCTAAGCTTCGTTTTCCTCATCTTTTAAAAATGGGAATAATAATAATAATCCCCAGCTCACATAATTGTTCTGGAAATGAAATGAAGTCATATATATACAACATCCGACACGTGCCTGGCACATAGTGAGTGCCCCCAATCTTAGCTAAATTTTGCTCACAGATGACATAGCATATTTTAAACATCATTCTTTTGTCCCTGTGTCCTGTGGTTTACTTCTCTTGCCTCCTCACTATCAGAGGTTCTAGTGGGAAGAATAATGATCTCATGTCAGAAATCCTTTCAGCATTACTGATGTGGGTATTATTACCGTCTGGTAATAGTAATAACAACCACAACAAATACGTATTTGAATATTAGTGTGCTCACATTTTTCTATGTGATTCATACATATTAACTCAATACCCCTATGAGGGAGATTTTGTTAATCCCATTTAACGGGTTAGCTGAGGCACAAATAGGCTAAATAATTTCTCAGTGTCACAAGCTGGAAAATGGAGGAGGCAGAATTCAAAAACACAGACGTCCAGTGGCAGAGTGCATCTTCTTAACCACTGGCCTCACTGTCTGATGGCTCACTCATTCAACAAGCAAGGATTGATCAGCTCTTTGCTCCCGTTGCTGAAAACACTGTAGAGGAATAAAACGTGCTTACCAAAAACCAAAAAGCCAAACCTGTTGCCTTCAAGTCAATCCCGACTCACAGTCACCCTACAGGACAGAGTAGAACTGCCCCGTAGGACTTCCAAGGAGCGGTTGGTGGATTCGAACCACTGAACTTTTTGTTAGCAGCCGACCTCCTAACTACTGTGCCACCAGGGCTTCAAAATATGCTTACAGTCCTCAAAAACCACTCATCATCTAGCAGGTGAGACATACCTGTAAATAAATTATTTCCGTGTAATGGGATAAGAATAACAGAAGTCGGTGTTAGGTACAGTGGAAACACATGAGTGGTGGAAATCTCATCCTGAGAGATAAAGGTCCCCTTGAATTAATGAAATAGGTGAATGACCCCGCTAAGCACTGGTGTGGTTGTCAGATAAACAGAACCCCCACTAAGCTTAGTCTGAACCCTATTTAGAGTTTAGTAAGGCTGTTATTAGTCACATAGTCCATTATTTTACTACCTTGATTATCTTTCTGAGAAAAGAAAGATAATAGAATTCTATGTGACTTAGAAGCCAGGCTGTTGCTTATATGTGTTTTCATTATCAATAAAAGTGATAAATCATTACCAATGAAACTGATAAGCAGTTTGTTCTATTTAAAAGAAAGAAAAAAAGGAAGGATGGAAGGAAGGAAGAAAGAAGAAAGCACCATGGTTTGAAGTTTATGTTGTATGATGAGAACCTGCTTTCCGTGTTAGATTTCAAGATGGTGATCCCAGGGTTTGTTCTCAGCGGGGGACATTAGAAGGAAACATTTTAGATTATGTTCTTCCTCTATGAGGTCACTTTCTATGTTGAGAGCTTTTTTCTGAGTTGTTACGGAAGATGTGAAATGGCAGAACTCTTCCCCAGGAAGGCTGTCCACCAAGCATGTTGATGCTCTTCTCATTTCCACGGATGGCCTGGAAAAGAAGTGTGGGCTTGGAGAAAAAGCCATTCCAGGAATGCCCATCTGCAACGCACTGTGGCTTCCAACCAACATACCGCTTAAGGGATGGAAAAGCAGTGTCTGCTCAGTGCCTGTGGATTTCCAACTGAGGGAAGAAATGAACACTCCTAGATTATAATGTTGATTGTGGATACAAGTAGAATGAAATCTTGAAGATGGCACGGGAGGGAGCAATATTTCCTTCTGTTATACGTAAATCAGGGCATCATGAGTCGGCGGTGACTCGATGGTACCTAACAACAAAGATTAAAATGTGGCAAGACGGCCTCCCCCACCAAAAGTGATTGTGAATTTAAGGAAGACTCCTTACCTAGATTACCTAGGTACCTGGGTGCAAATGCACAGGAGGAGTTTTCAGCATTTAAAAAAGTTGTCTCAGAGGTCAGTAAGAGCTAATTCCAAGGCTGGTAAAATTGTGTCATTATGAAACACTGTTTCATGCTATGAAGCAGCGTCTTGTGTTTGGAAAGGAGCTATTACACAGGGATGCCATGATGAGACTGGAATGAGGAGGAGGCTCTCTGGTGGAGACAAGCAGAGCTGATGCTTTCTGGTGGAGCCAGAGAATCTTAGAGCGGCGATGGGCTTTTACATTACCTAGATCAGTGCTTCTCAACAAAATATTTGTACCAACCTAGCTTCTCAGAATGATGTCCCCTGAACTAGGGTATCAGACACTTAGGTTGGGGTGGGGGTGGCGGGAGAGGAATGAGATGAGGAAGGGAGGAAAGGCAGTTTTGTAGAAGGAAACACTAACGCAGTTAAAAAACAGAACAAAATAGGTGAGTTGGAATCTGCCTCCTCCGCCATGAAGAATCACCAGTGGTTTATGATCCAGTCTGTCTGGGGCTCTCTGACTGATGCCATCGCACCTCAAAGGATGGGTTACCCTGGTTTAAATGCAGGCTATTCCTACATAGTCCCTGTGTTACTGTGCTAATATCACCGTGCTCAGCTGCTAACTGAAAGGTTGGAGGTTCGAGTCCAACCAGAGGCACCCCCCACGCACCCCCCCCCCAAAAAAAAAGGCCTGGCAATCTACTTCCAAAATATCAGCCATTGAAAAACTCTGCGGAGCACGGTTCTACTCTGACACACATGGGGTCACCATGAGTCAGAATCGACTCAAGCGCAACTGGTTTTCCTACATATCTGTTGGCCTTACTTTTGTTCTTTAGGGTGTTTGAAAACGTGTCTTCTGCCTCTTTCCACGTGACCATCCTTCAGGCATTTGGAGTCAGGTGTCTTTCAAGACTTACCTTTTCTAGATTCAACTTCAGCTGTTCTTTTCTTACCCATCCTATACCCTGTTACCTCAGGGCCCCCTCTCTGTCCGTCGAGCCCAGCTAGTACTAAAGACAAACCCCTGATACTCTATTAGCCTGGGGTAACAAGTTACTCGTGTCTACACTCATAAAGCAGGAAGAAATCTTAGAGGTCAGCTTGACCCATCTCTGCATTTATACAGAAAAACGTGGAGGTTCGGAGTCACGTAAGTTGTTGTTGGGTAAATCAGGACCGGAAGGCAAGTTTCTGAACACTCAGTCCAGCAGTGTATGTGCCAGACCACATCCCCAGAGAACGTTTTAAATCAAAGAACAACTCATGATAAACTAATAGGTGCAAAAAAGAATCCAGCCTATTTTTGGCCTTGTACCTATTTCAATACACTGTCTATAATTTATATTTTAAACAATAAAATCATCCCAAAATCAGTGGGGCTCTGATTTGTTTTTGTTGTTTATTTGCTGATTTTTATTATTGTCACTGAAATGTTCACCAAAAAAAAAAAGTGAGTTGTTTTGTGCCTTATTTTAGCCGGTAATATTTTATGTTCAAAGATGTAATTGTATGGATGCAACTTATTTCCAAAATTGAAGGATCCTTAGAAGACCAATTAATATCAAAGAGTGGGATGATTTATGTAGCAACTATTTCATTTACTACAGAGGAGAAAAAAAACATTCAAAGCAATAACATTGCCCAGAAACACTCAGTTTATTTGATCTTTTAAAAACTAACTTTTAATTTTAGAATAGTTTTAGATTTACAGAAGAATTGCAAAGAGAGTGCAGAAATTCCCATATACCCCATACTCAGTTTCTCCAATTCTTGGCCTTTGTATGGTACATATGACACAGTTAATGAACCAATATAGATACATTATCATTAAAGTTCATACTTCAGTTAGATTTTTAGTTTTTACCCAGTGTCCTTTTTCTGTTCTAGGGTCTCATCCAGGATCCCACATTACATTTAGCCACCAGGTCTCCCTAGATTCCTCTTGGCTGTAACAGTTTCTCCAACTTTTCATGCTTTTGATGACTTTGACAGTTTTGAGCATTAATAGCCAAGTATTTTGTAGAATGTACCTAAACAGGAAGTTTTCTGATGTTTCTCCTATGATTAGATTGCAGTTATGGGGTTTTGAGAGGAAAATTACAGAAGTAAAGTACCATTCTCATCGCAACATATCAAGTGTACATGCTATGTTTATGATTTATCGTTGCTGATGTTAACTTGATTACTTGGTGTCATGGACTGAATTGTGTCCCCCCAAAAAAGTGATTCCCAGTATTGTATGATTGTGTTGTCTGATGTGAGTTCCTTATGTGTTGTAAACTCTACCACTATGATGAGATTATATGTGATCTCCTCATGGGTTGTAAATTCTATCACTGTGATGAGGTTATACTGATGAGGTTGACAAGATTAGTGTCTTAATGCAATCTCTTCTGAGATATAAAAGAGAGAAGCGAGCAGAGATACATGGGAATCTCATACCACCAAGAAAGCAGTGCTGGGAGCAGAGTGCATCCTTTGGACCTGAGGTTCCTGCGCAGAGAAGCTCCCAGACCAAGGGAAGATTGATGACATGGACCTTCCTCCAGAGCCAGCAAAGAAAGTGTTCACCTGGAGCTGATGCCCTGAATTTGGACTTGTAGCCTACTGGACTGTGAGAGAATAAATTTCTCTTTGTAAAGCCATCCACTTGTGGTATTTCTGTTGGAGCAGTACTAGATGACTCAGACACTTGGCTTACGTAGTGTTTGTCAGATTTCTCCACTGTAAAGTTACTCTTTCTCCCCTTTCCATACTGTTCTCTTTGGACAGAAGTTATTCATGCAGGCTATACTTAAAGAGTGGAAAGTTATCCATCTCCTTGAGGGCAGAGTGTCCATATAAATTATTTGGAATCCTTCTTCATGGGAGATTTGTCTACTCTCCCCCATTTATTAATTTATTCAAACATTTATTTATATCAGCATGGACTGATGGATACTTATTTTATACTTTGGGTTATAATCCAATACTACTTTATTAATTTCGTTGCTCAGATTGTTCCAGTTTTGGCCACTGGGAGGTCTTTCAGTTGTCTCCTGTGTCCCTTTGCCATAACTCGAGTGTGTGGTTGTTTTTTAACCACGTTTTGCTTTCTGGTACTATACAATGCTCTAGACACATATTGAATGTTTTCTGCCCGGTTCTAAAATCAACCACTTACCCAAGAAACAACAGTTCCTTTTATTACAGAATGATATTAGAAACCAAGACTAGGGTGCTAGGTATGCTCATTGCTACTGGGGTGTCACTGTTTCTAGGCTCTCTCAGTTGAAAGAAGAAATACATGTGGGTATAGTAACCCATGTATATACACATACCTATAAATATTTCTACATTTAACTATCTGTATGTATATAAAGCTAAACATGAGCTCACACTCATGTCTCTAACCCTAATCCATTATCACTTAAATCATTCTAGCCTCCTTCCCTTGGTTGGAGACCCTGGGTGGTACAAATGGTTAATGCGCTCAGCCGCTAACCAAGAGGTTGAAAGTTCGAGTCCACCCAGAGGCTCCTTGGAAGAAAAGCCTGGTGATCTACCTCTGAAAAATCAGTCATTGAAAACCCTAAGGAGCACAGTTCTACTCTGACACGCATGAGTTCCTGTGAGTTGGAATCAACTTGATGGCAACTGGTTACTGGTTAATAAGTGTGTCATTGTCGTTTTCAGGTGCCATCAAATTGATTCCAATCTATAGTGACCCTACGTGACAGAGCAGAACTGCCTCACAGGGTTTTCTAGGCTGTAATATTTACAGGAACAGATCGCCACGTCTTTCTCCTGTGGAGATGGAGCCACTGGGTGGGTTCAAACCTCCAACTTTTAGGTTAGCAGGGAGCGCTTAACAGTTGCACCACCAGGGCTTCTTAATAGGTGTGTATTAGAAGCTACTTAATAGTAGTATTTAATTGTTCTTTTAATTTACATTTCTCTAATGGCAGATGGTATTGAGCTTTGCTTTATATGCTTATTTTCCATCTGTCTATCTTCTTTGGTGAGGTGTAGGTTCAGATTGCTTGCCTGTTTTTTAGTCATATTGTTTGTATTATTGTTGTTGAATTTTAAGGTTTCTTTGTATATTTTGGATACAAGTCCTTTACCAGATATGAATTTTGAAGTACTTTTTTTCCCAGTCTGTGGCTTGTCTTTTCATCCTCTTAGCAGTGTCTTCTGCAGAGCAAAAGTTTTAAAATATACTTGTCATCTTTTCCCCCCCTTTTTTGGGGTGTGTTTTTGGTGTTATATCTAAAAATACATCACAAAAATGCAGTCATGTTGATTTTTTCCTAAGTTTTCTTTTAGAAGTTACATAGTTTACATTTGTATAACCTGGTGGTGTCAGAAACCCTTTAACTCCAGGGAAGAGATGAGAATCAAGATCTGCCCAAAGCTGATTCCTATGAGGTGGGTGTCAGACATACCTCCAACATTTTTTTTACTAACTCTGACACCAGCTGTCCTCCCCAAGGCACTCTCTACTTCTCTGCTGGGTTTGATAATTTGTTGCAATGGCCTCACAGACTGTCCTTACGGTTACGTGGTTTGTTAGGGAAGTGCTACAACTCCGGATCAGAATCAACTTGGAGGTAACAGGATGCAGGATACAGTTCATCAATCAGGACAACTTGTTACCAGGACAGCTCTCAGCTCCTTTTTGGCTGTGCCCATAGGCAGGCTGTGCTTCTTGGCCTGGACTCTGCTGCTGGGCCTCGCTCCTGGCCTGGTGTCTGCCCTGCTCAGGCAAACGTTACAGTTCTTTAGCCTTTGTCGACAAGTCCCCAGAGGCACCTCACTCTACAACAAGCCCCCTGCCCTGAGATGCTCCGCTCTCTCACTCTGTGGGTCAGCAAGCTCACTACTGCTGTCTGCTGTCTCATGTTGCCACCGTCTCTTGCTGCTGCTGTCTTGAGCTGTCGCCAGTGTTACAGCTCTCTCTGTCTCCTGTGTCTAGGAAGTTCTAAGCACAGGGACCCCAGGTCCAAAGGACATGCTCTGCTCCAGGTTCTTTTTTGATGGTAGTGAGTAGTGAGGTCCCCTTCGAACTCTGTGGGATTGGCTCTTTTATAAGCCTACTCCTTTAACTAAGACTACCAACTGGCCAAACCCCTTGGTAGGCCACAGTCACCTAATTTGCTTAGTAACTGACCATTCCCCACAAGGGTTTTATGCATCTTATTTGCATAGTAAATTGTCCAGTCTTTACAAGGGTTTTATGCACTTTATTTGCGTAGTAAGCTATCCAATCCCTTTGGAAGATTGTGGTCTAACAAATAATCTTGGTAGAACTACAAACCCAGGGCCAGGAAGGCCATATATAAAGAGAAACCCACTGCACTGCAATTTAGGTCTATGATTCATTTTGAGTTAATTTTTTTGTGAAAGATATAAGATCTGTGTCTCATTTCATTTTTTGCACATCAATATCCTTTTTTTCTAACATCATTTGTTCCTTTCTCCATTGAATTGCCTCTGTGCCTGTGTCAATAATCAGTTGTCTAAATTTATGTGGGCAGTTCATTTGATTTTGAAGGTATACTTGAAAGTAACTCTTGAGAAAATTCATTGACTTTCATTTATTTCCACTAATTTAATTATATTAAAATATTTTTTATCCATATAGGTTGTTATCATGTTATCCTTTGAAAGTGAAATCTCTTTAAAAAAATCACAAAACTATTTCCAACTTCAATTTCCTCTTCTAGCAGTATGACTAACAGAATTTTAGAATGAGAAAGAGAGCTTAGAAACTCTCCACTCTAACAACTTTGTTTATCTCACAAGAAAAGTGGAAATGCTCAAGATTACAGAGCTGATAAGTGACAGAGCCACTAACCAATGATCAGTGACTTATCAAGGGTTCCAGCCAGGCCCCTCACCTCACACGGCATCCTAGTTTAAACAGAGGCTTCTGCCTTTTCAGATCTTTCTCTTCCACTCATACTAATTCATAGATAAACATACTTCTTCAGGTGACAGAATAAAAGTTTATATTATTCACAGCCCAGGGGAAAATTCTGAGAAGCTAGGTTGGTTAGAGAACAGCCCTAATAAGGCAAATTCCCAAGTTCTTGTGTCCCAGGAGACAATTAGCCTATGTTTGATCCGTAGCAAACTGCACCTGTAAAACCTATTAACAAGCTCGGAAAGGTTTGCTTCTGGTCACAAGATGAACTCAGTGAGGAGATGCTGGAATTATATGTACAATCCACTCTTGCTATTGGAAAAACAGCTCAATAGGCATGTCGTACTAATATCTAGTGAAGATTATTTTCAGATCAGAAAAACAACAGTCCGCCAACCTTGTGTGGGTGGACATTATGTTAGTGATAAGTCTACTTGGTTCACAAGAGGAGATATGAAGAGATAACAGATCACTCAATAAATGTAGAGGAGGATCTTAACCGTAAACTTGACCTTCTAATTCCATCAAATGCTTTCAAATAAATTAATCTGAAATGTATGAATCTTTAGGAATGTAATGCTAAGCAATAAGATCACAAGATGTTTCCAGGTTCTTCACATATCTTCCAAAGCAGCAAAAATGATGTTGGACAGTGAAACTAGCTCTGTGAGTTGGGTGGGGTGTGTGTGTGTGTGTGTGTGTGAATTTCATTCTTTCATTAAACTTTATTCATAACTAAAATTTGTTGCAGTCAAGTCAATTCCTACAGAATAGAACTGCCCCATAGGGTTTCCAACGAGTAGCCAGTAGATTTGAACTGCCGACCTTTTGATTAGCAGCTGAGCTCTTAACCTCTGTGCCACCAGGGCTCCTATTCACAACTATTATGCCAGTTCCTTTTAAATTTATTTGATTCTTTGAGATGTCTCCATCATTATCAGAGTCATTATAATTAATTATAGAAGCCACCATTTATTGAGCACCTAAAACCAACAAACAAAACAACAACAATACAATTAGTTGCCATGGAGTCAATTCTGACCCATGGAGACCCCATGTGTGTCAGAGTAGAACTGTGCTCCACAGAGTTTTCAATGGCTGACTTTTTGGAAGTAGATCAGAAGGCCTTTCTTCTGAGGTGCCTCTGCATGGACTCCAAAATCTAACCTTTAATCCCCATGGAGCACAGTTCTACTCTGACACACACACATGGAGTTGCCATGAGTTGGGATCTACTCTATGGCAACTGGTGTGCCAAACATTTACTGTGTGAAGCATTTTTATGCTCATTATTATCATTCAATCCCCACAACAATCCTATGAGGTAGGTTACGTTATTGTGTTTATTTTGTGGTGATTAAAAAAAACTGTAGTTTATGTTCACACATTGCCATGACTTCTGCTTACTGTACCCTAGTCAAAACTCTGAGTTCATAATCTCTCTGATTTCTCCTAGCTGCTCATGAGATGAAGTCAATTTGTTCATTCATAATAAGGTAAAAATGATAAAGAATGTTTGAGTTATCTGTATAGAGGCAACCTAGAGGAATCAAATCTATTGGTAGATGTTTCTGGCATTGGAGAGACATTGTTGGAGGAGGGACTGGAGGAGAACAGGGAGGGATTTCCCACCCTAGAGTCCACTGTGCTATCAAATACATCTCTTAAATGTTTGCTTTGCAAAATGGCAAACCACGTATGTGTGTGTCAACAGGAGGCATGTGTAGTGGAGAATGAAAACTCTGTTTATTCAGGGGGTACTGCTAGAAAGAGTAGAGCATACGTGTGTAGTGGAATTTTCTGTCAGTGTATAGTGGAATTTTTTTTTTTATCCAAACTTATCTGCTCACGATGGGATAAATAAACCACTGTGTAGTGCTGTTCGCTAAAAATCCACGTGTGGCAATTATAATAATTAAGGGTCTCCAGGCAAAACCTTACAAAAATAACTAAGGTGGTAGTTAATGTTGAGCACTATTTTGGTCACGTACTTGTCTTTATTTTCCATTTTTAGTTTACTTAAAATTAGACACATTTTTTTCTGAGCCTTCCATATTCTCAGACACACATTATTGGGCAGCATGGATTCAAAAATACACATCTATGCAATTTAGGCTGAATTGGGACTCTCATATTCTCATGGTTTAAGACCATGAGAAAAATAGAAAACACTTCAGTGACCTAAATAATTTGATCTACATCTCTTTACCCAAAACATTATCTATCTATGGCTCTTGTAATTGTACAAAATGCATACTCTCCATTGCATTGTGATTAAAATTGAAGGCTCTGGAGATAGACTATGTGATAGTTAAGATTGTGTGTAAACTTGGCTGGGCCATGATACTCAGGGTTTTGGCAGTTGTATAATGTTGTGATCACTTCCCTCTTGAAATTTGATATGTCATCACCCCCATGATGGAATCTGCTGAGTGGTACTGGTGGAGATGGGGCTTGTGATGGCTCACTGCCCCCTTGTTCTGGATCCTGCAGCTGGCTCCTGTTCGTCTGGCCTCCGGTTCTTGGGACGTGGGCTAGAAGCTTGCCAGCAGTCTTGCCTGCTGATCCTGAGATTCATTGACCTTCACAGCCTGTGGCAACACTGCCCTCCAGCCTGCTGATCTTAGGTTCGCTAGCCCCTGTGGCTACGTGAATCTGGAGAATTCTCTTTTCTGCTTCACAGACTTGGGACTTATAGCCTCTGAAAATGGAGTGAGCCATTTCCTTGATATAAATCTCTCTTTATCCATATATGTATATGTGTATATATATATATATATACATATATATGCTTTACTGGTTTTGCTTCTCTAGCGAACCCAGCCTAAGACATACTAAGAGTCTCTGAGTGGCTCAATTGGTTAAGCACTTGTCTACTAACTGAAAGGTTGGCAGTTCAAACCCACCCAGAGGTGCCTCAGAATAGAGGGCTGGCCATCTGTGTTTGAAAGGTCACAGCCTTGAAAACCCTAAGGAGCGGCTCTGCTCTGCATACGTGGGATTGCTATGAGTCAGAACTGACTCAATAGCAATGCCTTTGGGTTTTTTTTTTTTTTTTGGGAGGGGGTGGGGGTGGAAAAACTTCCTGAGTTCAAATTCTGGCTCTAGTTATTTGACCTCAAACATTTATTTAACTATCTTATCTCTGTTTCCTCATTTATAAAGTAGGGAAAATAATAATTTTTATTTGTTATGAGAAATCAAAGAGTTATTTAGAACAGTGCCTGGCACAAAGTAAACATTCAATAAATGTGAAACACAATTATTATTAATTTCTTGATATATGTTGCTCTCCTCAGTTCATGCTGAAATTTGGTTTTAACTAATGACATATCTTCTTTTCATCTATTTTTCCTGAACATATTCATCATAATTATTTTAATCGTCTTTTTGATAACTGAAATATCTGGATCACTAGTCTGTATTCCTTCCTTCTTTTGTAATTGATTCTGTCTCCTGGGATGCCTGGTAATTTTTGATTCAATACCAGGCATTATATTTAAAAAATTACAGTCTTTGGGGTGATAGCCTCCTCTAGAGAGGTTTTACCCCTCCCTCTGCTAAGGGGCTACCATCTTAATCCAGTCAGAGATGGAAGAAGTCCAGGCTGTGTTACAGTCTTGTGAGGTTTTTCCATCTCTAATCCCTCCTATTTCTAGAGAGTAGCCCTCCTAGGTTTACACCTGAGGACCTGGGGTGCTCCCCATGATCCTTTCGTCCTGATGTCTATCGAGACCGCAAAAACTGCTCTACTTTTTAGAGATTTTCTGCTTGCTTTCTTAATTTCCTTTTCCAGACAGATTCAGAATTTGGCAAATGTTTTGAGGGAAAAGCAGGCCAAGTGTCAGAATTAGTTATCTGCCCCACCCTTCTCACTGGGATTCAGATCGCTCAGATTCCAATTCTTTTTTCTCCAGTCCCCGAACTGCCAAACACTCTGCTGTCATCTTTGGCCTTTAGTGACTTTCTGCCTAAATTTATTGGCTGGATTCACAGCCTCTTGCCCAGCACCCAGAATTAACAAATGCCCCAAGGGACAAATCAGTTGCAGAATGTCACCTCATCTCTCCAGAATCTTTTTGCTCAACTTCAAGTTTCTTCAGCAACTCTTCAGTGCTTTCAAAAAAGATACAATTTTGTCTATTTTATCCTGCTTTTCAGGACCCCTGGTGGCGCAGTGGTTAAATTAAGAGGGGCTGATAACAGAAAGGTTGGTGGTTAGAACATAGCAGTCGCTCCATTCCACGGGGAAAGGTGTCGCAGTCTGCTTCCGTTAAAAAGTACAGCCTTGGAAACCCTATCAGGCAGTTCAGCTCTGTCCTGTAGGGTTGCTATAAGTCACAACTGACTCAAGGCAATGGGTTATAGTTTGTTATCTGCTTTTCTAGTCATTCTTAGTGAAAACATTGGCCTGAGTTGAACATGGAAGTGCTGATGTATGTATAAAACCATTGTCGTCGAGTCGATTCCGACTCATAGCGACCCTACAGAACAGAGTAGAACTGCGCCATAGGGTTTTCAAGAAGTGCCTAGTGGATTTGAACTGCCAACCTTTTGGTTAGCAGCTGAGCTCTTAACCACTGTGCCACCACGGCTCCGACATGTATATGTGTATATATATTTTTTTATTTTTAAATAATATTTTACTGTGTTTTCAGTGAAGGTTTACACAGCAGCTTAAGCACCCATTCAACAATTTCTATGCAAGTTGTTCAGTGACATTGGTTACATTTTTCACAGTGCATGAACATTCTCATTATTTCTGTTCTGGTTGTTCCATTTTGGCATACATTCTTGACAGATGTTTCTTTATCTCCTTGTTTATTCTGTTAAAATTAACAAATAAACAATGTAGCCAAGTAATCTACCTGCTCTACCAAGCACATGTTTGATTTTGTGGATGATTGTTTACAAGTATAAAGTTGTACTTTCATTCATCATATTGTTATGTTAACATGTATAATCATTTGTGGTAAAAATACTTGTTTTATTAATTTTAAAATGATAATTGAGTGATCACAATCACCATATCTGTGTGGTATATATAAATTTCCACTAACCAACAGAGATATGTGGGAAATGTAATTTTAGTTTTTGTAACAATTTAATTTCAATCATGAGCTCCCATTTTATTTGGACAGCAGAAATTTTTTCTTGAGAGAGATGAGTGAGACATAAGAAACCTAAATCATTGCCTCCCATAATATGAAGGCAATAGGTTTTTTTTAAAAGCAGTATAAGAGTATTATTTTTAAAAATAGAGGCCAGTTTCGGAAAAAAAATAGTTAAAAAGTTGAAAGAGAATGGAAGTTCTCTTCTGGAGAATGGAAGTTAGGGGGAGGAGGGGTAAAGTAAGAGACCCTTTTATTGTAAATATAGTAGAAAAAATTCTGACTTTTTAAATTATGAACATAAATATCTTTGATAGAATAGTAGATTTTTAAAAGAAGTAGTTACATTCTGCAACTTTTTTTTAGCTTCATTTATGGAATTTTTTTTAATTACTCTGAGTTTTTTTTTTTCATTTTAATATGATCAAGTTTATTAGGTTTTTTTCCCCTCAGTGTGTGCTTTGTAGTCTTAATTTCTTCATTACTATAATATCAAAGCACAATACAGAGTGAAAAATAGTTGCTAGGGAACATGTACATTATCAACTATATTAAATTTGAAACATACCAAGCAATACTGTACTAAATATTGTGTTTAGTTAGATACATATGTAATGTAATACATTACAATGGTAATACTATTTTGTGTCTATAGCATTTTATTTCTTTATTTAAAAAACCTATTTAGTTGTTCCAAGATACTTCTCTTCTCTTTTTTTCATGTGTGGGCCTGAATGAGGAAGAGGGAGGAAGAAAGACCGTATGCCAGCCCTTCTAAAAGCAAAGAGAGTACTATCTGAACTCAAACTCTGCCTCGATTAAAACAGACAAGAAAGTCATTCCTTCAATTCCCAATGCTCCAGGAAGCTGAGAGGCTGCCTGTATGGTTTGGGGAGTGGGGAACGGGTGGGAAACAGGAGGACCCATGTTCTGAGCGTGTGTTGTGTCTTACTATAATTTAGTAAAACTTCTCTTTCAAGGTGAGCAGGAGCCACTGTGTTTATCAATCAGGCCTGAGCCCAGTTTTTCCTGGTGGAGCAGACAGGCTGGACAGCTCTAGCATCACCTGCCAGAGATCAAAGCCAGTTCTCTCTGGGGCAGGTCCTAATATCTCTCCCATGGCATCTCCATGCCTCCATTTGCAAGGATGGGAAGCTGAGGAGTAGGGAGATGCCAAAGCAATAAAGAAGCTGTTAGAAGATATTTCTGTATCCTTTTTACTTTTCTACAGCTTGAAATGTTTCATAAACAGAAAGTCATGGGCAATCACAATACACTGGGGCAAAGAAAGGCTTTCGTAGGGAAAGGCACTTGATGCTAGAGAACCCATGTAAAGGGATCTAACTCAGATTAGGGGACTAGGAAAGGCTTCCTGAAGTCAATGACATACAAGCTACAACCTGAGGGAAACACTGTATTTCCTTCCACCCAGAAGATGGGAGTCTGGGGCGGGTCAACGGGTGGTGGAAACGTAAGAAGATACCAGTGGCACAGTGGTTAAATGCTTAACTGCTAACCAAAAGGTCGGTGGTTAGAACCCGTCAGCTGATCCGAGGGAGAAAGACGTGACAGTCTGTTTCCATGAAGATTTACAGCCTTGGAAACCCTATGGGGCAGTTCTACTCTGTCTTATAGGGTTGCTGTGAGTTGAAATTGACTCGATGGCAACGAATTTTAGTTTGGTACCAGGCACTGGTGATACTTGTGTCTGGGAAGCTAAAGTACGGTAAAATAATGAACGGCTTACTAACCATTCTCCATGATTGTAGACCTCGTGCTGAGGAAAAGGGTGCGTCCAAAAGCCTGGTGAAGCAGCAGGGGCGAGAGTGGTCCTGGGAGACCAGATGAGGAATGTGCTGTCTGTATTTCATTGTAGAAGCTCAAATTATTTATGAAATGATTTTCCCCCCACGTGATGCCTTTCTGCCTCACTAAACCTGCCATTTTTTGCTTTTTACTGCCTTTCCCACTGCAGATGGGAGCACAACCCATTCATTCTGAATTGCTTTTCCCGTTTATCACACGGAGGTTCCTGGCCTTCCACAGTCTTGCTTAAGTGTGGCAGATGCGCCCTTTCTGTTCCAGCAATAGCTCACATCTTGCCATCTCTCGGGCAACCCCAGGTCACAACTGTGAAGTCCTTTTCAATGTTTTTCCCTTCTCGTCTCCTTTCTGAAAACCCTGGTGGCGTAGAAGTTAAGAGCTACGGCTGCTAACCAACAGGTCCGCAGTTCGAATCCACCAGGCACTCCTGAGAAACGCTATGGGGCAATTCTACTCTGTACCATAGGGTTGGTGTGAGCTGGAATCGATAGCAGAAGGTTTGGTTTTTTGGTTTAGTCTCCTTTCTGGAGCCCTGGTGGTGCAGTGGTTAAGAGATCGGCTGCTAACCAAATAGTCGCCAGTTCTAATCCACCAGCTGCTCCTTGGAAACCTTATGGTGAATTCTACCCTGTCCCACAGGGTTGCCGTGAGTTGGAATCAATTCGACAGCAACAGATTTAATTTTTTTTCTTGTTTATTTGAGTCTCCTTTCTGTGCCAAAAACCCTCCTCCTCTGGCCTCATGGGATTCCTGGACGCTGAGTCACTTCTAGAGCCCTCTGGCTCCCGCCCACAGCCATCTACTCAGGCTCTGTCCCTGCCCGCCTTTCTGCAATGCTGGTGGTTCCTTCCTGCTCAGCATGAGTTTGCTGAACACAGCAGCCCCAGAAATGATGAAAACTGAATGTTGACTTTTCCCACCAGGGTGCAACTTTAGAGAGAGGATAGGATTTATGCAACGGGGAGATAATCAAAGAGCATTTATCATGACTCAGGTGGCTGAGGTTTACTTTACTCAAAGAGGTAGTTTTTGGAACACGTCTGGAAATATGTACTTTATTTCACTTGTGTGTGAATGATGTGAGAGCTCTTTCTATCTGATTTCTGAATACACGGCTTGTGCCTTCAGAAAAAGCGGTTATCCTTCCAACAGGGAAACAGGATTTCATGTTGGTATTGAACACTTTTTTTTTTAAAAGTTGTCTTTTTTAGACTGAGGTAAAATTCACACAGTGAAATGAACATGAGTATATAAATTTGATAAGTTTTGATCAAATATATATACTCGTGTAATCATTACCCAAATCAAGATGTAGAACCTTTCTTTCCATCACCTGTAGAAAGTTCTCTCCTCTCCCTTTTCAGTCAACCTCATCCGCATAGATCTGCTGTTCTGATTTCTGTCACCATAGTTTCATTTTCTTATTCCTGAACTTCATATAAATGGAATCAGACAGAATGAATCCTTTTGTGTCTTGCTTCTTTTACTCAAATAATGTTTTTGAGATTATTCCATGTTGTTGTGGTTTTTTTTTTTTTTTTAATTGCTGAATAGCATTCCATTGTATGAATATGCCATCATTTATCTATTCTCCTTTTGGTGGAGATTTCAGTTGCTCCTACACTCTAAATTTTAAAATGAGTAAACTGTGTAAAAAGTTTTAGGAATTTTCTTTATATTCAAGGGTTTTATTTATGAAGTCAAAACTACATTTCTAGCAGATTATCTATAAAATTAGAATTAGATTCCCTTTCTGTGTTCTATAGACTTTGATTCTTGGAAAGGTAGAAATTTGAATGTTTAAGGAAAATGTATCTTGATTCTTCCTCAGTTCCCATCCTGAGTCTTTAAAATGTTAAAGCCATATTAAATAATAATAGGAGTTTGAAACTCTTCCTTTGCATATCACTTTATAAAAATTGATCAGCTAGTTCGTTAAAAACATTCTTTAAAATAATTATTTTTACTGTCTTTCAGAATGAAACTGGAGAAATAGAAGATCAGTCATGGGTATCACTCAAAACCCAGGTAAAGCTTGAGTTAGAAAGACTGGGCATCATAAACTTGGAGCTTGGGTCCAGAATTTCATTCATGTTGATATCTGTAAGCAAACTATTTAAAATGATTATCTATTGCTTCATAACAAATTACTACAAAAACTCAGAAAAAACACAAATATCAAGCATTATTTTATCTCCAGTTTCTGTAGTTCAGGAATTTGGGAGCAGATTAGCTGGGTGGTCCTATCTCAGGGTCTCTTATGAGGTTGCAGTCAAGATGTCAGAAGACGGGGCTTCTGGTTTAGATTGTGGCTTAGGTAGACACACCTTAATGTCTTCCTACAACAAAGACTCGAGAAACCAAATGAAACGAATATAAACAATGATCCTAGATACCTCAATATCAAATGGAAAGCTGAAGAATTAGACTGAGCACTGACTGGAAAGAGAGTTAGAATGAAATCAGCAGGATCTCAGAGATTATCAGAGTGTTCATGCCTGACCAGCTGGCCTGGCACAGCATGGCCATTTTGAGATGGCAGCAAACAACATCCCCAGGTGGGGAGCCCAGGAAGGCAACTTCATGGAAAACACAGCTGGAGCCAGAAACACTGAGTAAATAATCTTGGAAAGAAACAAGGTAGGTAGGTCATGTGCCAGGTCCAAACTAGGCCGAAAAGGAGACATGTAGAAATTCCATAGCTTTGAAACTAGGGAAACACAGGGAAGTACCACTGGAGCAAAGTGAGGCTGACCGAATGGTTGGAGCCTCAGGACAGGGGATTGATAACACAGGGAGTGCACTTCTGTGGAGGGACAAGGGTGATTGCAGGAAGGTGGTTGAGAGCTTCAGAGTCTCTGGCAAGTGCAGAGAAGGAAGGGAACCAGAAACTAGTGAGGGACTTCCTATTAGCAGTCATGCCCATCCATCTGGATGGGAGACATCCATTGAATAGTAAAACAGCAAAGTAATAATCATAGGTTTCCCCCTTGACCAGCCTTGTGCTACCTCCTCTTCCCCTCCCATTTGAGCAGCCCTCCTGCTCCCGTTGCCAGCATGGCGAGGTGCCCTGGTGACTCATCCACCACACACCCTGCCTTGTCTGCATGGCGAGGTGCTCCCATCAACCTGCCCACTGCTCACCCCACCTACCACTTGTCCTTCCCGGCCCATGCGACCATGCACCCTATCCAGCCCAAGGAGCAAGGTGCCCCCAGTGACCTGCCTACTGTTTGCCCATTCTGGCCTATGCCCACCATGCACCCTGCCCAGCCCAAGGAGAAAGGTACCCCCAGTGACCAAACCACTACTCACCTCACCTGGCCTGTGCCCACCATGCAACTCATCTGGCCTGTGAGACGAGGTGCCCCTGGTGACCTGCCCACCACACAGCCCTCCCACACTCTATCTATTCCCTCAGGCCATCTGAGCATACACGTAGGCCCCCCGCCCTACTTCCCTCACTAGGACAACAATCCGTGACTAAGCAGAGGGTCTGCCTCACCCATTAGAGTAGTGCTGCCTTCTTGGGTCTGCGAAGCTAACCCGTCCTGCTCTCCAGAGGCTTCACTAACAGCATGTGCCAGTGTGGAATGACCACACAGCCCCACAAAAGCTGTGGAGGGACCCTGACTACCTGACACCTAGAGCCCCACAATAGGGAAGGGACCTGATCATACACCTCCACACAATCTTACCAGGGAAGACATATGTGCCCAATGACACAGGATTCCCTTGTGTATGCGACCAGTGAGAGAAAATTACCTTTGATCGACTGGCAGAACCATGGTCATAAACAGACCAATATTACAAAACAACAACAATTAAAACAATACAAAGGAAAGTAGACAATACAAAGAGAAAGGGAAGAAGCTAAGCTTCAGATACATCAAAACAAAAGCAAAACAATATAAAAAAGACAAAGATACAATCGATAAAGTAATATATAGACAAATAAAAGAATCTTAATCTCTTGAAGACAGCAAGGTATTACAAATCATATGAAGAAGCAGGATAAGATGGCTTAGGCAAACAAGCAAAACAAAGGGATGGAAAACCTTTCTGAGGAAGAACTGATAATGGAACTACCTGACAAGGAGTTAAAAAAAAACTTGTACTCAGATCCCTCAAAGAGATCAAGGAAAACACGGGGAAAAGGCCTAGAAAAATTCAGGAAAACAATACAAGAATAAAACCACAAACTCAATAAAGAACTAGAAACCAAACAAAAACTACAACTAGAAATTCAGAAGCTTAGTGTGATAGTTAAGATTGTGTGTCAACTTGGCTGGGCCATGATTCTCAGTGTCTTGGCAGTTGTATAATGTTGTGATCACTTTGCTGTTGAAATTTGTTATGTGATCACCCCCATGATAGAATCTGCTGAATGGTGCTGGGGGGCGGGGCCTGTGATGGCTCATTGCCCCCTCAGCCTTCATCTCCCCACCCTCTTCCGCCTACTTCCTTCCTGCTTGCCTTGCCAGGGCTTTTGCTTGTTCCAGATCCTGCAGCTGGTTCCCGTTAATCTGGCATCCGGTTCTTGGGACTTGGGTTAGCAATTTGCTGGGGGTCTTGTCTGCTGTTGGTCGATCTTCACAGCCTGTGGCAGCACTGCTCTCTGGCCTACCGATCTTGGGCTCTCCAGCCCCCGTGGCTGTGTGAATCAGGAGAATTTTCTTTTCTGCCTCATGGACTTGGGATTTACATCCTCTAAAAACCATGTGAGCCATTTCCTTGCTATAAATCTTCCTTTATATATGTATCTCTATATCTCTATATCTATCTATCTATATATGCTTTACTGGTTTTCCTTCTCTAGAGGATCCAGCCTAAGACACTTAATAAAATATCAGAAATAAACAACTCAATGGAAGGACACAAAAGTAGAATTGAAACAAAAAGAAAAAATTAGTGAAACACAGGACAAAACCCTTGATAATAATTTGCTTGAGGAACAAACAGAAAAAAGATTAAAGAAAAACAAAGAAAGCTCAAGGGTTATGTGGGACACCCTCAAGAGGAGTAACATACATATAGTAGGAATCCCAGAAGAGGAAGACAGAAAATAGAGTATAAAGAGAATTTTTGAAGATAAAATGGAAGAAAACTTCCCAAATATCACGCAAGGTGGGAAGATTTCCAACCAAGAAGCTCAATGAACACCATACAGGATAGACTCTCCCCCTAAAAAAAATTCACTGAGACATACCATAATCAAATTTTTCAGAACCAAAGACAAAGAAAAAAATTTGAGAACAGTTCATGAAAAGTGAAATATCACTAGAAAGAAAATCAAAAAAGATCTGAATAACAATATTAAGCAGTTGGACCTCACGGTATATATAGACCACACCACCCAACAGCAGCACAATACCCATTCTTCTCCAAAGCACATGGAACATTCTCCAGAATGGACCATATTTTAGGCCACAAAGTGAGCTTCAATAAATTTTAAAATATTGAAATTACACAAAGCATCTTCTTTGACCATAATGGTATGAAACTAGAAATCAAACAGGAAGAATAAGAAAAATAAATTAAATACATGGAAACTAAATAACACATTACTAAAAAACTAAAACCACTGGAGAAAATGCAGAACGGAATTTCAAATTCTCGTGGACTCTAGACTTTCTGGAGCCATGGAGGTGGATAAACCCCTGAAGCTACTTCCCTGAGATAATTTTTTAAACCTTAAACCAAAATATACACTGAAGTCGTCTTAAAACTGAACAATAGTTCAGCTTAATCAGTTTAAAAAAAAAAAAAAGGTCTGCCTTGAGCATTATGCTCTTTTAAGAACTATCTATATGGGATCAAAGTGACAACAGCGACTTGAAAGATTAGGTAGGAACCTTAGTGGGTAGTGAGTTCACGTTAAGAAGGGAGAAACCACTCAGAAAAGGAGGGTGCGAATGGTTGCACAACTCGAATAATGTAATCAATGTCACTGAATTGTACATGTAGAAACTGTTGACTTGGTGTATGTTTGCTGTGTATATTCTCAACAACAACAACAAAATAAATAAAATTTATAAAAACATAAAAAAAAAACAACTAAAAATACTACCTATCTAAACTAATACAAATAGAGGTAGAAAATCCAAACAGACCCACAACAAAAGAAGAGATTGAAGATATCATCAGAAAACTCTCAACAAAAAAAGCCTCAGCTCACATTGTTTCACTGGCAAATTTTACCAAACACTCAGAGAAAAACTGACACCAATTCTACTCAACCTCTTCCAAAACATAGAAAAGGAAGGAATACTCCCTAACTCATTCTATGAAGCCAGCATCACCCTGATACCAAAGCCAGGTAAAGACATCACAAAAAGAGACCAATGTCCCTCATGAATGTAGACACAAAATTCTAGTGAACGGAATTCAACAACATGTTAAGAAAATCATACAACATGATCAAGTGGGATTCAATCATTGTAATCCATCACATAAATAAAGCAGAGGGAAAGACTCACATGTTCAACTTAATTGATGCAGAAAAGGCATTTAATAAAAGCCAATGCCCTTTCTTGATTAAAAACTCTCCACAAAATAGGAATAGAAGGAAAATTCCTCAATATAATTAAGGGCATATATGCAAAACCAACATCCAACATTATTCTCAAAACCAACAGCCAACTGAGAACCTTCCCCCTGAGAATGGGAAGCATGCCCACTATCATCACTCTTATTCAATAATACACTGGAAATCCTACTTACAGAAATAAGGCAAGAAAGGGACATAAACTGTATCCAAATTGGAAAGGAAGAAGTAAAACTACCTCTGTTATCAGATGACATGATCCTATACGTAGAAAGTCCCAGAGATTCCACAAGAAAGCTACTGGATCTAATAGAAGAATTCAGCAAAGTGGTAGGATACAAGACCAACACACAAAAATTAGTTGGGTTCTGTGATGGTCAAGGTTGTGTATCAACTTGGCTGGGCCATGATTCTCAGTGGTTTGGCAGTTATGATGTAGTCTGGCAGTTGTGTGATGTTATGATCACTTCCATGATGAGATTTGACATAATGTGACCACCTCCGTGATGGGATCTACTGTGAGTAGCCAATCAGTTGAAAGGAAATTTCCTTGGGCATGTGGCCTGCATTGAACATAAGTGGACATTCTAGCAAGGCTCATGGGCTTTTGGTCACTCTCGATCCTGCAGCTGGCTCCTGTTTGTCTGAGCTCCAGTTCTTGGGAGGTTCTTGAGCTAGCAGCTTACCTGCAATCTTGCCTGCCTATCTTGGGATTCATCCATCTTTGCAGTCTGTGATCAAGAGCCCTGCTCTCTGACCTGCTGACCTTGGGTTCACCAGCTCCTGCAGCTTTGTGAATTAGAGGAAGCCTCTATCCTGACCCACGGACTTGGGATGTTCCAGCCTCTACAACAGTGTAAGCCATTTCCTTGATATAAATCTCTCTATATGTATATTTATACACTTTACTGGTTTTGCTTCTCTAGAGGTCCCTGCCTAAGACAGGTTCCTTTACACTAACTCTGAAAAGTAGATCAACAAAACAGTGTCAGTTACAATGGCCCCCCAAATAATAAAATACCCAGTAATAAACCTAATCAGAGATGTAAAAGACCTATACAATGAAAACTATAAAGCACTACTGCAAGAAACTTAAAGAGACCTACATAAATAGAAGAACATTCAATGCTTATGGATTGGAAGACTTAACACTGTGAGAATATCAATACTACCCAAAGAAATCCATAGATACAATGCAATCCCAATCCAAATTCCAACAACATTCTTTACCGAAATGGAAAAACCAATCAACAACTTTACATGGAAAGGAAAGAGGTCCTGAATAGTCAAAGCAATATTGAAGAAGAAGAACGAGGTAGGAGGCCTCACACTTCCTGATCTCAAAACAGCCTGATCACAGAACAGCCACAGTAAGCAAAATGGGTTAGTACTGGTTCAGTGAAAGACCCATAGACCAATGGAATAGAATTGAGAACCCAGAAATAAACCCATTCTTCTATGGGCAGCTGATTTTCCACAAGAGGTCAAAGTCCATTCAATGATGAAGAAAGAGTCTGTTTAACAAATGATGCTGGAAAAACTGGATATCCATTTGCAGAAAAATGAAACAGGATCCATACCTCACACCATACACGAAAACTAACTCAAAATGGATCAAAGACCTAAATGTCAAAGCTAAAACTATAAAGTTCCTGGAAGACAACATAGGGACAAAACTGTGGGACCTAATTTTTTTTCAGAAATAGATTATCAAACACAACTACAAATGCATGAACAACAGAAGACAAACTAGATAACTGTGACTTCCTAAAAATTAAATACTTATTCTCATCAATAGACTTTATTAAGAGTAAAAACACAACCTACTGAGAAAAACTACTGAGAAAAAATCTTTGGGGATGATATATCTGATAAGGGTCTAATCTCTAAAATATTGCAGAAAATTGCAACAACTCAACAACAAAAAGGCAAACAATCCAATTAAAAAATGGCAAAGGACATGAACAAACACTTCATCGGAGAGGACATTCAAGCAGCCAACAAGCCCATGAAAAGATTCTTGTGATCATTAGCCATTAGAGAGATGCAGATCAAAACTACAATGAGATATCATCTCACCTCTGTTAAAATGGCACTGATAAAAAAAAAAAAAAAAAGGAAAAGAAAGCAGCAAATCTGGTGAAGATGTGAGGAGATCAAAACCCTTATCCACAGCTGGTGGGATTGCAAAATGGTATAACCATTATGGAACATGGTATGGCACTTTCTCAAAAAGCTAGAAATAGAAATACTTTATGATACAATCCCACTCCTAGGTATATACACCAGAGATCTAATGAAAGAGACAGGACAGACCGATGCACACCCATGTTCACTGTAGCATTATCCACAATAGCAAAAACACCGAAACAACTTAAGTGCCCATCAACAGATGAATGGATAAAAGAAATGTGGTACATAATAGAATGCGATACTATGCAGCTATAAAGAATAATGATGTGTCCTCAAAACATATTATAACATGGGTGAATATGGAGGACATTATGCTGAGTGAAATAATTCAATCACAAAAGGACAAATATTGTACAATCACACTTTTATAAGAAGACTAGGATAAGTACATATACATATATAGAGAGAGCCCAATGCTCATTTGTGGCTACCAGGGATACGGGGTGGGGGAACTTATTACTTTTGGTGATGGGAAAGGTACCATCGAATGTGGGTGAAGTGCACACAGCTTGACCAAGGTAAATAATGTCACTAAGAAGTTCACGAGAGAAAAGTATGTTTTTGGTAAAGGATATGACAAATATAATTTTGCAACAACACCAAAAACAACCAGAACGTATGTATGTGGTTACACAAATATCAAAGATGTCACTTTAAGGACTAAGATGTGCCTGACCCAAGCCATGGTGTTTTCAATTGCCTCATACGCGTGTGAAAGCTGCACAATGAGTAAGGAAGACCAAAGAATTGATGCCTTTGAATTATGGAGTTGGTGAAGCATACTGAATATAGCATGGACTTCCAGAAGAATGAACACATCTGTCTTGGAAGAGATACTGCCAGAATGCTCCTTTCTAAGGGAATTTAATTCAAGCACCTACCTGGCCTCACCTCATCCATCCCTGAAAGTCCTAGGATGAGAAGTGGAGTTGAGGCTGCTTCCCCCAGCGAGCTCTGTTTCCGTTATCACCACTACATCACAGGGTGAGATGCTAGAATGGAGCCCACAGTCTAGTGGCTCCTCACCCTTGCCGTTTAGATTTAAAGTGGTTGTAGCATCCTTGGGAAAAACAGGTCCAGATTTACCTTTAGAACCTCATCCTGAGCCAGCAATGTTAAAGGTTTCCTTGTTGATCCTTGTGCTCACCAGAAATTATCAGCAGAACTCCACCACCCCCCACCCCCCGCCCAAAAAACAAAACATTGCCATGGAGTGGATTCCGACTCATATCAGCCCTGTAGGACAGAGTAGAACTTCTCTATGGGCTTTCCAAGGCTGCAAATCTTTTTTGGAAGCAAATTGCCACATCTTTCTCCCGTGGAGCAGTTGGTGGATCGAACCGCCAACCTTTTGGTTAGCAGCTGAGCAGTTAACCACTGTGCCACCAGGGCTGGCTAGCAGCAACTACCCACGAGATTTTTAGCTTTAGATGTCCTCATGTTGTTTTTAGTCAAAGCAATATTTTTAGCTGCAGTAAAATGTAAATCAACTTCCCTAGCAGGAAACCTGAACGTAGCTGGTAGATTGTTAATAATTAGGACATTTCATAGGAATCTTTCAGACTCAATGCTTTGTACTTGATTAAGATCTTCATAGCTATTAGTAAAACACACAATAAAAACACCGAGCCAACTTACAATCAAGGTAAGGATCTTGTCTCTTGTTTTCCTTGGATCCTTAGAACCTAGTACAGTCCCCAGCATGGGGTAAACCAAAACCAGTTGCTATGGAGTTGATTCGTGGTGACCCTATGTGTGTCAGACCCTAGAACTGCACTCCATAGGGTTTTTAATGGCTGTGATCTTTTGGAAATAGATTGCTAGGACTTTCTTCCAAGGCACCTCTGGGTGGATTCAAACCACCAAACTTTCTGTTAGTAGTGGAGTGCTCAATTAACTGTTTGCACTACCCAGGGACACAGGGTAGCTTCTCATTTAAATATATTTTCAGTGAATGAGTGAATGGATGAATAAATGTATATATTACTGTATTTGGGTGTGTTTTGTTTTGTTTAACAGAGGTTACTATTAACTGCAAACCACTGACACTCAGAATTGTCAGGAGATAAGAGTTAAGTGAAATCCTTTGAAGAGAGAATTTTTGCCAGAAGAATAGATGTATTTTGAATAGATATTGTGAATTCTGGAGAAGACATGTCCTTGAGTAGGTAAAATTTTATTCTGTGATCTTACTACTTGTGTGACCTTGGACAAATATTTGATTGTTCCTTCTTTGGGATGGTGGTTAGCATTTGTTTAATGCCTAGAAATGATGGGAAGATCAGTTTCAATTTCTTACCTCTCTTTCTCCTTCCGAAAACTCTCAGCACTAAGCTCCACTCTCAGCTTCCATTCTGATGATTCAGTCCCCACCTCTCCCATTCAAAAAACAGAAAGGCCTCCTAAATCCACTGTTCTACTGTCGCAGGCCCTGTCTGTCACCAGCCAACTTCTCAGCAACATCTCCTCAACCTCGCTCCTACTCCTTGGGGTCAGTCTGATGGTCCTCTCAGCATTTGCTTCTTTAGCTAGGATTTTTCTTTATTCATTCAACAAATTTATGAGCACCGAGGATACAGTGATTAAAAAAAAAACAAAAAACAGATATTCAGAACCTATCCAATTAGAGCTGTCAGCCTAACAGGCTAAACGAGGTGATATAGCAGCATTCTGTTAAAGTTAGGGTACGAAGCGAGATGGATTAGGAAGTAGGTGCAGAAAGTTCCACAAATACAGGTGTACAAGGAAAGCCTTTGAAGGGCATGTGTATATTTGTGGGTGTGTGTTAGCGTCCCAGGAGTCAACCTAACAGATTAACGTATATGATGGAAAGAAATCCTGGGAGTCAGGATTTCTGCATTCTAGTCTCAGAACTGCCAAGGACTTGCATAGTGATCTTGGACACGACACTTTCATCTCTCTTGATCTGTGTCTTCTCTTTAAATAACTGAAGGGGTTATTAAAGAGGATTCTTTCAATTCGACAACGTCAAAGGTTCTGGGGTAACCCAGCACCATCATTCATATATATTTCCCCTCCCATTAACTGCAATGTTAATATTTTCCCTTTATGCGATCCTACTAGTTGGATGGGGTGAGAATGAGGGTTCAGGGAAGAAGAAAACAGAGAGGAGAAATTTTGCCTGAGAAAGGGAATGACAAGGACTCACCTTCTGAAAAGTAGTAAAGGAAAATGTGTAATTATCATTCTCTCACCTCTTAGACACTTTCATTCTCTAGAATCTTAAAATCTAATTCACCCTCCCTGATCACTTCTTCCTATCTGCCATGTTCTCTCACCAACCCAACCACATCTGCTGTAATTACTTGGACAGCATCCAAACTGCCAACTCCTGGCTTTTTATCTAGCCTTTCACCCTTTCTCTTGCTTCCAGTCTCTTCTCTACTCCACCTAAGGCCTGTATAGCAAATCATTTCATCTCCCATCTTGCCATTATCCTCATCTTTCTTCCCTCAGTTGACTGTCTTCACACACTCAGCTACCCCACCATCGCCAGCTCTTACATGGAGGCTGCTAAGTGCCACTGGACACACCACCTCTTACCACAGATTTAGGGTCATCAACCTCAACTGGGCCCTCAGCAGTTTTCAGCAACCATCTACTATGTCCTGGATCGGCAACTTTTCCATTCTTCATGACATTTATTTTAAACTTTAGCTGCTCTCCTTAAGATCCTAGCCCATCCTCTTTCTCCCCGTGCTTCAGGGATGCTTGCTCTGACTTCCCGTCTCACACCTACAGACTGTCTGTCCACACCTGTTCTTACCTCCTTCTTTCTGGCTCAGACGGCCAGATGTCCCTCTTCCTATCTGAGGTTTAAAGTCTATCCTCCAAAATTATGATTTTGCTCTCGCCTATATTTAAACCTTTTCCTTTCACTGGCTTTGTACTAGACTCCTAGGGTTGCTGTAGTAAAGAACCATCAAGTGGATGACTTAGAACAATAGACATTTATTCTCTCCCAGTTCTGGAGGCTGGAAGCCTGAAACCAAGCTGTCAGCCAGGCCATGCTCTCTCTGAAGGCTCTAGGTGAGGAATCCTTCCTTGCCTCTTCTAACTTCTGGTGGTCGCAGGCATTCCTTGGCTTGTGACTGCACAACTCCAGTCTCTGTCTTCACATAGCCATCTTTCCTCTGCATCTCTCTGTCTGTGTGCCTCTTTCGTCTTTTTATAAGGACACTAGTCATATTGGATTAGGGCCTATCCTACTCCAGTATGACCTCATGTTAACTGATAACATCTTCAAAGAGCCTATTTCTAATCAACGTCACATTCACAGGTACTGAGGGATAGCCTTCAACATATTTTTCAGGGAGACACAATTCAACCTGTAACCTCTCAGCCTACAATTAACAAAGCTGTGTAAGTCAGGACTTTCTTAGCTACAAGCGAAAGAAACCCAACTCAAGCTAACTTTGTTGAAAAGGGCTTTTTTGAGAGATGCGTCTAGCAGGATCCTTAATTGTAAACAGTAGGACCCATTCTAACTAATCTAAGCAAAAAACAATTAAAGGATATTAGGTAGCTCACGGGTAGGGTGGTGTGCAGGCTGAACAATAACAACAGCAGCAACTTACTAGATGTCAACAGCAGCTCCCCAACCCAATAAGTTATGACAACTAAAAATGTCTCCAGACATTACCAAACATCCCTGGTTGAGAACCACTGGTCTGTGCCAGGGGTTCCTTGCTGAGCCTCTGCTCCATATTCCATTCATTACTGTCTCACCCAGCCTGCAGCAGGCCTGGTTTTAGCAAACCACACTTTCAAATCCCCATCTCCAGCTTGGACCGCTCTCCTGAGCTTTAGGCTCACATAGCCATCTGCCTGCTACTCCCGTCTCTACCAGGATATCACACAGCCACCTCAAAACCAACATGTCCAACCCTAACTCATCGTGTTTCCTCCAAGGCCAGCTTTTTCATTAAAGTCATCACTGTTGATCAGTTACTCATTCCAGAAACCTGGCAGTAATTCTGGATTCTTCACTTTCTCTCACCACCCCACCCCAATACCACATCTAAGGAAGTAGACTTTAATAATTCCTTTGTTCATCTTGTATTAGCTCCCTCTTACCCATTTGCTTGATTCAAACTCTCTGTCTATTCCAATAGTCTTCTACTGGCCTCTTAACTTCTCTTGTCTGTAATTGTTCCTCCAAATTGCTTTACTTTTTTCTGAACGTAAGTCTGATGATGTTACTCCACTGCTTACAAATCTTTAGATATTTAGCAGATCCCAATTGCTTAAGGAAAACAGTCAAATTCTTTGGTAAGTTGTACACAGCCCTTCATAAACTTTTCCACGCACATCTCTTCCAACTTACTCCCACCCTCTGCTTTGCTGCTAACAAACTACTTAAAATATCCTGTTTTGAATTTGTTATCCTGTGTTCCCCAAACAACTGCCTCTACATCCCCCTAGTTCACCTGGTGAACTCCTACTCCTCCTTCAAGACTCATTGTGCACATCTTCCCTTAATTTCTTCTCTTAAGATTTCTTCTTGCATTTTTTTAAAAATAATGTTTGTGTTTAAGGTGAAAGTTTACACAGCAGATTAGGTTCCCATTTAACAATTTCTACACAAACTATTCAGTGACATCGGTTACATTTTTCACAATGTGTCATCATTCCCATTCATTCTATTCTGGTTGTACCATTTCTACTAGTCTAGTTTCCCTGCCCCCTTACCTTCTTATCTTTGCTTTAGAGTAATTTTTGACCATTTAGTATCTTATAGTTTATTTTTTTAAAGACGTTCATTACTCACAGGTGATATTCTTTATTTTATGAACCAATCTGTTATTTAGCTAAACTTTGACTTCATGGGATGATTTTGGTTTAAGGTTTAAAGACTATCTCAGGGCAATGGTCTTGGGGAGCCTTCTAGTCTCACCCAGTCCAGTAAGTCTGCACTTTTTAAGAATTTGAGTTCTGTTCCACATTTTTCTCTTGTTCTATCAAGATCCATCTGTTGTGGCCCTGAGCAGAACCACTGGTAGTGGTAGTCAGACATCATCTAGTTCTTCCAGTCTCAGGGTAGATGAGGCTGTGGTTCATGTGAACTATTAGTCCTATAGACTACTTTCTTCTCTGAGTCTTTGGTTTCCTTCTCTTTTGTTCCAGATGAGTAGAGGCTGTCATAGAGGAAAAAGACCCCAGACTTGAATTTAACTGAAAGAGATTTTTATTAACCCAAGACAAACACAATCATTCAAGTAAGGGAGACCATCAGCATGTACCCAGTATAGAGGCTGAAGGAATCTGCTGAATCACAGTCATGTTGCCCATTATATACTATAGAGGACAAAGAAAATCATCACAAGATCATGACTGGTAGCAGGTCAATTCATCACTGTCATAGGTGGGACTACAGAAGTGGGGCAAGGACCATGACTAGGATATGTACGTAATTACAGGTTAAAAAGGTTATAGGACTTACTAAGCATATGTCATGGATTGAATTCTGTCCCCCAAAAATATGTGTATCAGTTGGGCTAGGCCATGATTCCAAGTATTGTGGGATTGTCACCATTTTGTCATGATGTGATTTTCCTATGTGTTATAAATCCTACCTCTATGATGTTAATGAGATGACATAGGTGGCAGTTATGTTAATGAGGCAGGACTTAATCTACAAGATTAAATTGTGTCTTGAGCCAATCTCTTTTGAGATATAAAAGAGAGAAGCAGAGAGAAGTGAGCAGAGAGACAGGGAGACCTCATACCACCAAGAAAGCCGCACCAGGAGCAGAGTGCATCCTTTGGACCCAGGGTTCCTGCACAGAGAAGCTCTAGTCTAGGGGAAGATTGATGACAAGGACTTTCCTCCAGAGCCGAGAAAGCCTTCCCCTGGAGCTGACACCCTGAATTTGGACTTCTAGCCTACTAGACTGTGAGAGAATAAACTGTTAAAGCCATCCACTTGTAGTATTTTTGTTTAAGCAGCACTAGATGACTAAGACAGCATATTAGTCATCTACACGAATTAGCTCATCTAATCCTAACCACCACTCTAGATAAGGAAACTGAGGATCAGAGAAACCAAATAATTTGTCCAAGTCACACACCTGGCATGCAGGCAGATTGGGGATTCAAATCCAGCTTGCTCTAACTTCAGAGGGTTTGCTCTTTCCAGCTGCCAAGGTCCTGGGAGGCAGGAGCTTCCTTTTTCCTTGGTGTCCGTCCCCTGCGCTGCCCCTTAGGCATTTGCTCTTGCTTCCTCTGCCTCTTGCAATTAATTTTCCTGTCTTCTTTCCTTCTTTCACTAGCTATAATTTGCAACAAATTGTTAAATAAAATCAATTTAAAAAGTAGATTGGTTGAAAATTTTATATTTCTCTACAAAACAAGACTCCAGCCCTCCTAAAATTAGGCAAACGTTTTGTATTTACTTATACGAAGACTTTTGCCAATTTTTCCTCTCTTTATGAATCAGTATAATCAAGGGAAACAGGTGATCATTTGTGCCATAGGGCAATGAATAAACGATCAGAATATTAGAGTTGAGAGATGTAGAAACTGCAACACAAAGAAGCTCAATGGCTTGTTTAGAATACATTGGCTAGTTCCAGAATGATCCATATAATTGAAGGAAAGAGTGAAACAGGGAAAATTCTGAGTTTACACATAATTTGAGTGTCAAAAGTGTGCCTCTAAATCATTTATCTGACATTCGGAATATTTTCAAACGAAAAGAAAATTTTAGATGGAGATAAGACCTGATTATCTCATCAGAAAACACCTGAAATCCATTATTCGTACCCATGAATAGTAAAAGAAACCAAATTGTTACACAGCGCTTGTAATTAAGACAGCATGAAGACAACAACACTGAAGAAGGACTAATTACAATGCACAGGAAGAGAAAGTTTAATCAGGAGAATCTGGTGAAGAGCCTGAGAATGACCTTTGGATACTCATCAGGGACTTTTGGGGATGGACAACAGACATTTATCCTTAGGAAGCAGTGAAGGAGATTTCCCAAGTGGCCATTATTTATGCTACCCAGCAATTTTAAAAAGATCAGTCCTTCAAAATCCATAACTTAAATATACCATTCAAAGCAGACCCTTTACGTGGCAGTCTCCCTTCACGTACCTTCCACTCCTGCCATTTTTCAACAGTTCTCTCTTTTAAACAGTTCTCTCTCTCACACACACACACTTCCCCTTTTTTAGCCTTGCTATTCACTTAACCAGACCACCCTTTCTCCTCTCCATTGCCTGATAAAACATCCTCCCTCCCTAACCTAATTCAAATGCCACTTCAATTTCTAACCCTTGACTGAATATTAGCTGCTTCTCCTCTGAAACCAGTTGCATTTTGATTGTATCTTATACATTCCTTTCGTGATTTGCAGTCTGTCTCTCATTTTAGTATTTGTATACATATTTTACTTATATTATTAAGGTGAAAACTCTTATGTAGGCATTTTCCAAAGGTACTCGGTAAGGAGTTGTCAAATAAATTGCATTACTCATTCAGGTTTCTGCTCTTTTCTTCTCAGAAAGGCCTTCCTTGACCACTTTTGCAAAATAGTGTTCCCCCACTGTCATTCTTTATCCCTGTTTTATTTTTATTTATAGCACACATCATCCTGGACATAGTAGACGTTGGTTTATGGTCTGTCTCTTTCACCAGAATGTATGACCTATGAGGGCAGGGGCTTTGTCTCGTTTACTGGTTATCCCCAGTGCCTACAACCGTGCCTGGTCCAGAGTAGGAGTTGCATAAATTGATACAAGCAGAATTGAAAGAAATATCAAACTGAGTATATCAAGACACTGAGTCTAATAATTTGTGTTTTGTTGCTATTTAGCTGTGGGACACAGAGCAAGTCATTAACACGTGATAGGTATCAGTTTCCTATAAAATCAGTAAGATTGTTGAATACAGGATTTCTGATGTCCTTTCCAATTTCATTACTCTTGGGGTAAAAAGTGTGAGAAGCAATGGAGAAATGGAATTAAGTATACGGGAAAAAGAAGGCTCCAGGCCAGACTAAATGAGCTGCTCTTGGTGAAGGTCAGAACGTGGATCGTGAACAGAAAAGCCTGAGGTGCATACTAGCCCAGAGAAGAGGGAAAGATGCCAATGAAAGGGCTGCCTGTAAAGAATGCCCCTGAGAGGTGCTGAAGTGGGAGAGGAGGCTCCCGGGAAGAGGGAAGGTAAGCCAAACGGAGGTGGGAGGGTGGCTAGCTCCACATACTTTGCAGTTTTGCCTCTTTCCAGAGAACAAACCACTCGGCTGTGTCTTGGTCAGGGTCTGATTAAGCAAACGACTCACATGTGAAAACAAATGAGAAGTTTTATACAAAGAACTACATTAGTTCTCATTTATGGCAAAAGCTCTTCCTGATCCCCCAAAGCAGACTAGATCCTTATCTCTCCCTGTATAAACTCCACAGCACTTTGCACTTCTCATCTGAGAGTATCTCACTGTGTCTAGTGTTGCAAGCTTTGTTCTCTGGCTTTATCTTGTTGGCCTGCCCTGGAGCCTCACATGAGTAAGGCTCAGAAACGCACTATGTCTTTCTACCTTTGCTTTCCCGACTTAGCTTAGTTCACTACCCGGTAGTCAGCCTCTGTCTATTGTTTGTAGGTATATGCACGCACGCATATATATCTCATAGACTCATACTATATGTTGTACCAGTATAGTGCATGGCCCAGTTTTAAGTTTAAAGTTCAAGGCTCGTTTTGAAAATAGAAACGGCTGCCTGATAGAGGCTTTCAGATATCCCACATTTGCTACCAAAGGGCTAGAAAATTAAGACAGGATCACCTAGAAGGCAATCATCGACATTTTTTTTTTTAAAACAAACTTGAAACAAACATCTTGGAAATGGCTCTCAAAGTTTCAGGCGTTTTCTATTCCATGGCCAAAGACTCCCTGTCCTTGGCTGCAATGACTTTGTCTTGCCTTCCAAAAAGGCGCCCACGCACCGCTATGTCAGAGCACCAGGATGAGGCCATAGACAGGTCAAGGCCTCACAGCCCGGGGACCTGGAACCCGGGGCAGCTCCCACGCCCTCTTCGCAGTCAGGACAAGGCGGTCCCGAGGAGCAGCGCCCCCTGCGGTCGCAACGAAACCGCTGTCGGGCCCCACCTACGTCTTCAGCACCCGCGGGTCCCCGGGATTAGCTCCAAGACGCCGACAGATCTCGCCCTACGCAGGCGCAGTGAAGCACTCCGGCGTCTCGCAGAGAGGCGGGCCGCGGCGGTGGGCGGGGCGGGGCGGGGAGTTGGGCGTGGTCGGACCGGGCGGTGGGCCAGGCGGACCAGGGCGGTGGGCGGGGCGGGCTCCCTCAAGCCTAGCCAGGGCCCTGCAGGGCCGGCCGGGGCGGGGTCATTGGTGTTTCCGTTGCTTGGAGCTGGATGAGAGCAGCTGCCCTGAGTCTTCGCTGGCTGCTTCCCTACTCCGTCTTGAGCGCCGCCGCCGCCCCGCTGCTGTCCGGAAGGTTCGGAGCGCTTGGTCCCTCTGTCTGGGTGAGTGCCGCCTTGCTCCGGGAGGGGGCTTCCTCCGGAGAGGGGAGCGAGGTGGCGGCGCAGCCGAGAGCCCTCAGGGACCTGCGGAGAGGGCAGGTATGCCCCGTGCGCGTAAGCCGGGTGCGCGGCGAGCTCCGGGGCTCATCCGCAGACCTGCGCTCTGGGGAGGGGCAGAGGCGGGCGGGTCTGGCTCGCTGAACCAGCAATATCTCCCCTCTTTTGCAGGCCCGTATCACCTTCTCCTGACCTGTATCACCTTCTCCTGACCTGAGCAGTCGCCATGGCACAGGTAAGGCCGTGCGCCCGGAGCGCGCTCGGATTTACCAACAACTTCGTAAGCCGCGTCAAAGGGGTTCTAGATTTTTTCTGAGTAGCCAGAAGGTTTAGGGGTCAAAGGAATCTGCCATCGGAAAGCCTCGTGCACCTTTTTTGTTCCCCCTCTGCTTTCCCCCGCTCCCTTCCCTTTTCCCCTCTGTCGCCGCTGCTTCCCGCGTCCAGTCTCCGGAACCTGCCCCGCCCGGCGAAGCGCGGATCGGGCGAGCAGCCGGTGACGTGGCGGGATTTTTGTGCACTCCTTTTTCTTGAGTGAATGTGTAAAAGTGGGCCCTCCCCAAACTCCAGAGTCTCTAAAATTAGAACCAGAGCAGGAGCAGCTCGTCGTAGTCATGTGAGACAAACGCATTATTTTCTTCTCCGCTTCCTTTAGTTTTTAGCCAAGTTTCCTGTATTTTAATACTGTGGGTGGACGTTGGCTTTTTCCAGTCGCTCCGCCCGATTTTACTGAAAGGAACTGTTCCTTATTCCGCGCTGATTTTTTTAAAATTTCTTTTTCATGCAACTGATTAAAAAGAAGAGCTACTTAAGTAATAAACTTGTGGAACGAGTTCTGAATGCGTTTTGTGACTATTTCAAAAGGGGATTACCTAATATTGGCTTTCTTTGCTGTTTTTCGTATTAAAGATGTAGGACAGAGAAAAAATACGCAGTTTGCCACTCCAACTTACAGTGTAACTGCGGTCCATAGAATTTTCCAGTGGATGATTTTTCAGATCACTAGGTCTTTCTTCTGAGGCTCCTCTGGGTGGACTCCAACCTCCAGCCTATTGGTTAGCAGCTTAGCAGGTTATCTTTTTTGTACCACCCAGGAACTCTTTAATTTATATTTAAAAAACACCAAATCCTTTGCTGTGGAGTCAATTCTGACTCACAGCTACCCTATAGGACAGTGTAGAAGTGCCCCATAGAAGTTCCAAGGCTGTAATCTTTACGGAAGCAGACTGCCACATATTTCTCCTGTGTAGCAGTGGGTTCCAACCACGACCTTTCCGTTAGCTATCGGCCGGCGAGTGATTAACCACTGCACCACCAGGGCTCCTAATTTATATAGCAGTCTTTAAAGAATTGATCATGTTACAGAATAGTCTTTAAATAAAATATGTTGTTGTTAGTTGCCGTCAAGCCAATTCCAACTCATGGCGACCCCATGTGTGCAGAGTACAAGTGCTCCATAGAGTTTTCAAGGCTGTGACCTTTTGGAAGTCGATTGCCAGACTTGTCTTCCAAGCTGCCTCTGGGTGGGTTTGAACCACCAACCTTTTGTCTAGTAGTCCAGCACTTAGTAGTACAGCAGTTTACTGTTTGTGCCACCCAGAGAGTCCAGTGTTTTAAAAAAAAAACTCCACCCCAAGCTAATTTGACAGATCTTGTCAGTCTAACTGGGTTTTATTAGAGCCTAGATAATTTTTCTTAAACAAATGTTTTAACTGCTCAAACAATGCCCTATATCATTTGTAGTTCACTTTTTATCAGATCGACTTATTGAAACTGGGTAAGGTTTCATAGTTGTTTCCAAGAGAAAAGGGAAGGATTAAGTTGAGTTGGTAACTTTATTAAATTTATGCAATGTTTCCATTCCCACTTTTTCATTCTCACTTAAGAAATCTTAACAGTAAACCAATCCTCATGTTACTTCAACTGAAAACTTTGGTTATTTTTATGGATATTTTTATGTGAAATTAACTTTCCTTTCCTGAGAAATATTTTTCCTTTCTTGATGTGCTAGTGTGGTGATGTATGTGGTGATTTAGCAAACATCAAAGAATAATTCCATTTATACTTGCTCATTTAGCTGTTTCTCTAATGTCTTTTGTAAGTTAACCCAGTGAGGTCTGAGGTTTCTCAGTCAATTCCTTTTAATTATGTAGACTATTTACCAAAGCTGACATTTGAACAGATACCAACCAATATTTTAAATGAACATACTTTCCAATTGTGTACATTAATTTTAATAATTTCAAGGAATGTTAATAAGCCCTTAAATAAGCCAAAGCTCAAAGAATGTTGGCAGGAAATATAAAGTTGTGTACAGGATCTCTATCACAGTATAACACTAGGACTATAGTCTATCAAGTGCACAGTTTTTACCAAAAAACCAAACCAAACCCACTGCCGTCAAGTTGATTCCAACTCATAATGACCCTGTAGGACAGAGTGGAACTGCCTCATAGGTATCAAAGGCTATAAATCTTTATGGAAGCAGACTGCCACATCTTTCTCCCGAGGAGCAGCTGGGGGATTTGAACTGCTGACCTTTCAGTTAGTAGCCAAGTGCTTGACCACTGCATCTCATCGTAAGAGTTACAAGTAATGTGAGAAAAGATAGTGTTGAATTTTGCTTTATCTTTTTGTGAGTTATCCTTGGAAACCATGGAAGAAAAATATTAAAATGTTTTTTATTAAGGTGGAGTTTTGTAGTCTTTATACTTACACTTGATGGTGTGCAAAAGACCCAGATAATGGAATTGCACTATTCCTAAAATTTGCTTCCAACCTGAGTGTAATTGTGGGAGAGCTAGGGTACCTTCAGTGTTCCGTTTCAAACAGTTTCTGTTTGTTGACCGGTGGATTTGGGAACCAGAGACCTCCATTGTGTGGCCCTCTGGAGCAAAATGGAATCAGATGCCTATCTTAGAGGTGTGTCTTTCAACAATTTAAAATGTATTGTTTAAATATGAATGTCTCTCATTTATTGAAAAATTAAAATGTAGCAACCCATGACAGTAATTCTTCATGCTTATGAGCTATATCAGCTACATTAATGGTTTCTTCTTTTTACTGATGTTGGGATCACTCTGCTTATAACAGTCTACCAAAATCCAGGAACCAGTTGTCATATATGCAGATCATAGGTATGACCTTCTTGTCAGGAATTCAACCAGAAAACACTGATCATTTCATATTTGGTGAATACATTGGCGTTTCTTTTTAAACAGGTATTATTAAGGGTATTTTATATTCTTGTGCATATTTGTATTAGTATTTAGTTGCATTTAAAATGCACATTTATACTGATAAAATTTTCTCCAGTTAGATTTTACCCTAATCATGTTAAGGTAAGGGGATGAAGTTGTGGCAAAAGAGAGAGGGTACTGGAACTTGATAAAAGATGATTTATATTATCATGTTGGGCAAATACAATCAGAGCAGAAGGCATTTGAGGGGTAACCACCACTTGAGCCCCGCCCTTCCCTTTCTAGTCCTAATCCTAGTCCATTAGCATTGAAATATGTGGGATTCTACCAACCGACTGTGATGATAGACAAAAGTAGCCTCTGTGAGACTTCCCAGTCTTTCTCAAAAAGAATACACTGGTTAGCTGTATCTCTTCTATGACATACAAGGAACATAAAAATCACAAATGTAACTTAGTTAAGTCATACATAAAAACAATTCCTGGACAATATTTACTTTTTATATGTTTGAAACCATTCATTTGGACAGCGGTGGAATTTTAGCATAAACTTTGTTAAGTGAATAATAAAGTACTATGATTTTTGGATCAGTAACATTTTCTCCTATGTTTTCATGCTTTAGCTATGTTATTAGTGATCCTTGGAAACTAGTTCAGGCTAGTTCAAGTTATTCTTTAAGAGTGTCCAGAGAGCTGTTAACAATTGCTTGCATTACCTGCATATAAATATTTTTGAATTCTTTCATCTGTTTTTCTGTAGACAGCTTCTGATTGTACAAATGTAAATTTTTCATTATGTCTTAGGGTCATTTCCTCAATCCGACCATATTTTGAGTTGGATTTTTAAAATTAGGTCCTGAGCTGTTTTTTCTCTTACTGCTTAACTGGATCGTGTCGATTTTTCATCCCACTGTTTAGTGAGAGCCAAATTATTTCACAGATACAATAATTTATTTTAGTTAAGTGCTTAAGAGTAAGTGGGCCTGTGTCCCTTGATTTAGAAACATCAACAGTTGGCTGTATTTCGGAGACGAACCATCCATTTTATAAATCTTAATGCATTTTAAGGCCTTTATATCTTTCATTTTCATAAAGATAATGAAACTTCAAAAAAATAGAGGTCGAGCAGCTGAATTTAATTTTGTTTATAATCTTTATAAAGAGTTAATGTATTCAGGGCAGCTGGAATGTCATGAAGGCGAACTTAGACTACTGGAAACTTCATGAACATCAGAATTATGTCCCTGATATGTATTTAATTTGTACGAACTTTGTGAACATCAGAATTATGTCACTGATATATATTTAAATTGTATAAAGTTTAATTAGAAATTGTTCTGGTGCTTTGAAATTGCTCTGCACTGATGATTTACAAAGGCCTCGTATGGATGGAGAACAGGATTGATGTAAATGAGTAAATTTTTGATGAGGCTCATTCCAGGGGAGCTGACTGGAGATTGACTGCATCTTGTCATGTCACTCACTTTGAAGGTCATATCTCTCTGTGACACATTATTTGCTCCTGGGATCTGGGATCAGGGTTACCTGTTTACCCGTGGACTGTACTGCTTGGGTAATGTCTCTAGTTCCTGAGTCCTCTGCTGCTTGTCTTCATTTTGGATGCCGGGGAAGAACTAGATCTGAAACTGCTTGGCTGGTTTACAAGTCACTGACATTTAATTGGCACTCATCAAATCTGAATTCCCATATCTAGCATCCCCTTGGAAGATGTACACAGGTGGTCAAGCTACTTACAGGCGGGCAGCCTGTAGTTTTTTTTTTCTTTTAATGACTTAGTTGTTTAAAATGGTAGAAATATAACAATATTTTTACATTATAGATTCATTTCTGAAATAAATTTTACTCATATCCAAAAACCAAACCAGCTGCCATTGAGTCTGTTTTCACTTATGGCAAGCCCATGTCACCTGTGTACTACTCCCAGAATTTCACAAACATATCAGTTGATTTTTTTTTTTTTTTTTTTCAGATTAGCGCTCCACAAATGTTTTTTTGCTTTAACTGGTTTTTGGACCAGCCTTTCAGTCTAGTAGTTTGCATAATATGTAAACCTATACCCGTTACTAGTTGCCATCCAGTAGATTCTGACTCATGGCGACCCTGTAGGACAGAGTAGAACTGCCCCATATAGCTTCCAGGGAGTGGCTGGTGGATTCAAACTGCCCATCTTTTAATTAGCAGCTGTCGCTTTTAACCACAGCGCCACCAGGGCTCCGTAAACATATAAGCAACTGATTAATCGGAAGGAATGTATATTCTAGTTGCTTTCATTTCTTTTGATGCCAGTTCCTAATTGTTCTCTTCACTCTTATTTTGTACATGCATTCAGGAATGTATGAAGCTTTTGAGTTTCCACTATATGCCAGGTATTATTAGACATGGAAAATAAAAGGGGAAATGGAACTAAGATTTACTTATATAGCAGATACAATACTAAGTTCTTTGTATTATTTAATACTTGTAATGCATTTTTGGAACTATTACTGTTTCTCTTTCACAGAAAAGGAAATTGAGGTTACTTAGCTGACATTAAGTTGTATAGGACAAAGAAGGGAAAATAAAGCATGATATGTAGAGGCAACAGCAGCACATGCAAAAGGTCAATAATGTAAATGAGTTTGGCATGATCAGGAACTACCTTTTCTAATGGGACTGGAGAAGAGTAAGGATTAGGGGTGGAGATCTTAGTGCTGATAAATGGTGTATGTATTTGTACCCCTCAGTCCTCTTGGAGATTCTACCTCATTTTCTAATATTTATTTTACTTTTCAGTGTAAAATGTAATCATTTCACACTGGCTTCTCCCTCTTTTCTTGCTAATCTCAATTCTTTCTTACTATCCGTACCTTTGCCATCATAGCGACCCTATAGGAAAGAGTAGAACTGCCCTGTAGGGTTTCCAAGGAGTGGCTGGTGGATTTGAACTGCTGACCTTTTGGTTAGCAGCTGAGCTCTTAACCACTGTGCTGTCAAGTCTCCTTTCTTAGTGCAGTGATTATTATTATTATTTTTTGCTGATCAGTGGGATCCAGTAATCACAGGAAATCTTATGTGGACCTCTAATGTATACATAGGAGTCCCTGAGTGGTGCAGATGATTAAGTGCTCAGCTACTAAGTGAAAGGTTGGCTGTTTGAATCCACCCAGAGCTGCCTCTAAAGAAATGCCCGGCAGTCTACTTTTTTAAAAAAAAAAATTTTATTGTGTTTTCGGTGAAACTAGTGATCTACTTTTAAAAGGTGACAGCTATTGAAAACCTTATGGAGCTCAGTACTGGACGGGACTTGAGGGCAACTGTTTCACTTATGTATTTTTAATATGTACGTTGGGTAGGACCTGAACTGCTCTGATTAGAGAGAGGAGGCAGGACTGTGCTCAGTTGGCTTCCCCTCCTCCTCACCTTTCCAGTTGGCTCCTGAGGCCTTTCTGCTGAAAGCTGAGCCTTCGAAGAACTACACTCCTGTGCTGTCTGCCTTGTGCTTGCCACACACAGCACTGTACAGCTGCTTAGCAGTTGTTCAACTCTAACGATTTGTTTCATGATTTCTGATTCGTGATTAGTGCTATGTGGAATGTTGGGTGGGGATTTGATTAAGTACTGATTACATAAAACTGGAAGACACATTTAAAGAGGGTTAATCTTCCTCTGTGCCTTTAGAAAGGCTTTGTTTAAAATGTACCAGATTAGGGGAATGTCTTCTGTTCTAGAATCTTGAAGTTGTCTCTGTATTGTTTTCCTGCGTCTTTACGTTCTGCGTCTAGAAAAGCAACCCTCCACTTGTTTTTTTGATAAAATTTTGAATAAAATTCTAATGATTTTATTTTTGCACACCTAAACTTTGTAGGTAGGAGATTTTTTCATTTAGAGAAAAAAAAAGAGCAACAACAAAGTTTCAGAGCTAGAGGAAGGTATATTTTTGAAGGTGAGAGTTAAAAGAGTAAATTATATACTTCGGCCAAGTACTATCTAAGAATATATAATCATTACCTTGGCAGGGCATTGGTGGCAAGGATGAAGGGAATTGAGGATGGATTGGTGATGGGTGAAGGGAACAGTACCTAGCTATAGCTGGAGTTAACTTTATCTTAGATTTCTAAGGAAGCATGTTTGGCTTGAGGCTATTGGGTGAATTCCCTACAGGAAGCAGGAGAAGCCCTCTTGTAAAAGTCACTTAAAGTAAGATTTTCATAGGGCAGACTGTTTTGTGTGGGCGGTATTGGGGGTTTGGGCAGGATGACCAAACAAGGGTTCTGCCCTTGTGACTCATGTCTGTGATTCACATTTGGTCCTTTAATACCGCTACGTGGCTTTGCTAGCTTTGTCAGATGACTCTGATAATATGGAGCGAAGCAAAAGTGTTTCCCAACTTCTAGAGAGCTCTCTAAAATATGACCAGCAGCTGTTTCTTCTTCACAGTTAGTAGCTAGATTCTGAGGCTACTTCTCTTCTTCTTTCACCTCATTTCTTCTGGTCTTAGGCCTCAGATGTGTCTTCTCTTTAAGGCATATCCCTCCCATCTCCTCTAGGACTTGGCTTCTGCTCTGCTTTCAACATATCCCTTTACTAGAGACATTAACTTCTTCACAGCCTATAAACTAGGTCATTTTTTTTAAAAAATTTATTTATTTATTTATTGTACTTCAGGTGAAGGCTTACAGAACAAATAGTTTCTCATGAAACAGTAGTACACATGTTGTTTCATGACATTGGTTAACAACCCCACAACATGTCAACCCTCTCCCTTCTCGACATTTTTTTTTTGGTGAAAATACACATAGCCAAAGATACACCCTTTCAAAAATATCTACATGCACAGTTCAGAGACATTGACTACGCTCTTCCAATTGTGCTGTTATTCTCACTTAAGATGAAGGCTTACAGAACAAAATAGTTTCTCATTTAACAGTTACTACAAATGTTGCCCTATGACAATGGTTAACAATCTCACAACACATCAACAGTATCCTTACTCAACCTTGGGTTCCCTATCACCAGCTTCCTTGTCCCATTCTGCCTTCTGGCCCTTGTCACTGGACTCCTGTACCTCGTTAGTCTCATTTGGTTTTACAGGGCTGTCCACTCCCAGGCTGAACGGTGAACTTCGGAGGTAACTTCACCACTGAGCTAAAAGGGTATCTGGGGGCCATACTCTCGAGGTTTCTCCAGTCTCCTTTAGACCAGTAAATCTGGTCTTTTTTTTTTGTGAATTAGAATTATGCTCTACATCCTTCTCCAGCTCTGTCCAGAACCCTCTGTTGTGATCCTGGTCAGAGCAGTCAGTGGTGGTAGCCGGGCACCATCTAGCTGTACTGGACTCAGTCCGGTGGAGGCCTTGGTAGCTGTGGACAATTGGTTCTTCGGACTAGTCTTTTCCCTGTATCCTGTTCTGTTCATTCTCCCTTGCTCCCGAAGGGATGAGACCAGTGGAGTATCTTAGATGGCTGCTCACAGGCTTTTAAGACCCCGGACACTACTCACCAAGGTAGAATGTAGGGTGTTGTCTTTATAAGCTGTGTCATGCCAGTTGAGCTAGATGTTCCCCAAGACCATGGTCCCCACAGCCCTCTGCCCAGCAGTTCAGTCCCTCAGGGAGTTTGGATGTGTCTGTGGGGCTTCCATGACCTTTCCTTGTGCAGGTTGTGCTAGTTTCCCCAGTATTGTGTACTGATTCACCCTTCACCCAAGATACCACTTATCTATTGCCTATTTAATATTTCCCCCCCACCCCTCCCATCCCTGGTAACCAACAAAGATTGTTACATTTTGCATGTGAACTTTTTCCTGGGTTTTTACAATAGAGGTCTCATACAATATTTGTCATTTTGTGATTGACTTATTTCACTCAGCATAGTGTCCTCCGGTATCATCCATGTTATGAGATGGTTCACAGATTCATTGTTATTCTTTCTTGTTGCATAGTACTCCATTGTGTGTATGTACTATAGTTTGTTTATCCATTCGTCTGTTGATGGGCATCTAGGTTGTTTCCATTGTTTTGCTATTGTGAACAATGCTGCCATGAACATAGGTGTGCATATGTCTATTCGAGTGACGACTTATTTCTCTAGGATATATTCCTAGGAGTGGGATTGCTGGATCGAATGGTATGTCTATTTCTAGCTTTCTGAGGTAGCACCATATCATTTTCCAAAATGGTTGTATCATTTTTCATTCCCACCAGCAGTTCATAAGAGTTCCGATCTCCCCGCAGCCCCTCCAACGTTTGTTATTTCCAGTGTTTTTGATTCGTGCCAGTAATGCCGGGGTGAGATGGTATCCCATTGTGGTTTCAATTTGCATTTCACTAATGGCTAGTGATCGCGAGCATTTACTCATGTCTGTTAGCCACTTGAATGTCTTCTTTGGTGAAGTGTCTGTTCATTTCCTTTGCCCATTTTTTAATAGGATTATTTGTCTTTTTGTTGTAGTCTTGTTGGATTTTCTTGTAGATTATGGAGATTAGACCTTTGTCTGACTTGTACTGTCCAAAATTTTTTCCCAGTCTGTAGGTTCTCTTTTGACTCTTTTGGTGAAGTCTTTTGAAGAGCATAGGTGTTTGATTTTTAGAAGATCCCAGTTATCTAGCTTATCTATTGGGGTTTGTGCGTTGATAGTTATGGTTTCTATCCTGTTAATGCCATGTATTAAGGCCTGAAGTGTTGGTCCTATTTTTTCTTCTATGAACTTTATAGTTTTAGGCTTTATATTCAGGTCTTTGATAAGTAGTTTTTGTATACGGCGTGAGGTATGGGTCCTGTTTCATTTTTTTTGCAGATGGATATCTAGTTTTTCCAGCACCATTTGTTAAAAAGACTGTCTTTTCCCCATTTGATGGAATTTGGGCCCTTATCGAAGATCAGGTGACCGTAGGTGGATGAATTTACATCTGGGTTCTCTGTTCTGTTCCATTGGTCAATGTATCTGTCGTTGTACCAGTACCACGCTGTTTTGACTACTGTAGCTGTATAGTAGGTTCTGAAGTCAGGTAGTGTGAGTCCTCCAACTTTATTCTTCTTCAGTAGTGTTTTACTTATTTGGGGCTTCTTCCCTTTCCATATAAAGTTAATGATTAGTTTTTCCATCTCTTTGAAGAATGTTGTTGGTATTTGGATCGGGATTGCGTTGTATTTGTAAATTGCTTTGGGTAGAATTGTCATTTTCGCAATGTTGAGTCTGCCTATCCATGAGCATGGTATGTTTTTCCATTTATGTAGATCCCTTTGGGTTTCATGCAATAGTGTTTTGTAGTTTTCTTTGTATAGGTCTTTTACATCCCTGGTCAGATTTATTCCTAAGTATTTTATCTTTTTAGGGGCTGTTGAAAATGGTATTGTTTTCCTGATTTCCTTTTCATCGTTCTCCTTATTGGTGTATAGGAATCCAACTAATTTTTGCATGTTTATCTTGTATCCTGCTGCTCTGCTGAATCTTTCTATTAGTCCCAGTAGATTTCTCATGGAGTCGTTAGGGTTTTCTATGTATAGTATCATATCATCTGCAAACAGGGACAGTTTAACTTCTTCATTACCAGTTTGGGTGCCCTTTATTTCTTTTTCTTGCCTTCTTGCTCTAGCTAGAACTCCAGCACAATGTTAAATAGGAGTGGTGATAAAGGGTATCCTTGTCTTGTTCCTGTTTTCAAGAGGAATGTTTTCAGCCTCTCTCCATTAAGAATGATGTTGGCTGTTGGTTTTGCATAGATGCCCTTTGTTATGTTGAGAAATTTCCCTTCTATACCTATTTGATTGAGAGTTTTTATCAGGAATGGGTGTTGGACTTTGTCAGATGCCTTTTCTGCATCAATTGAGATGATCATGTGATTCTCTTCTTTCCTTTTATTTATGTGGTGGATTACGTTGATTGATTTTCTAATGTTGAACCATCCTTGCATACCTGGTATGAATCCTACTTGGTCGTGGTGTATTATTTTTTTCATATGATGCTGAATTCTATTGGCTAGAATTTTGTTGAGAATTTTTCCATCTATATTCATGAGAGATATTGGTCTGTAATTTTCTTTTTTTGTGACGTCTTTGCCTGGTTTTGGTGTCAGTGTTATGCTGGCTTCATAGAATGAATTTGGAAGTGTTGCTTCTTCTTCTGTGCTCTGAAATAGCTTGAGTAGTACTGGTACAAGCTCTTCTGTAAATGTTTTGTAGAATTCTCCAGTGAAGCCATCTGGGCCAGAGCTTTTTTTAGTTGGGAGTTTTTTTTTTAATTACCTTTTCAATTTCTTCTCTTGTTATGGGTCTGTTCAGATTTTCAACATCACTTTGTTGTAGTTTGGGTAGGCCGTGTGTTTCTAGAAATTCATCCATTTCTTCTAGGTTTTCAAATTTGTTGGAGTATAGTTTTTCATAATATTCCTGTTATGATCCTTTTTATTTCAGTTGGGTCTGTTGTAGTGTCCCCCATTTCATTTCTTATTTGGGTTATTTGTGTCCTCTGCTGTTTTTCTTTTGTCAGTCTGGCCAGTGGTTTGTCGATTTTGTTGATTCTTCCAGAGAACCAACTTTTGGTTTTGTTGATTCTTTCTGTTGTTTTTCTGTTCTCTATCATTTATCTGTGCTCTGATCTTTACTATTTCCTTTCTTCCAGTGGTTGTGGGCTTTTTTTGCAGTTCTCTTTCTATTTGTTTGAGTTCTGTAGTTAATGTTTTGATTTTGTCCCTTTCTTGTTTTTTGATATGTGCATCTATTGCTATAAATTGTCCTCTGAGGACTGCCTTTGCTGTGTCCCAGAGGTTTTGGTATGATGTGTTTTCCTTCTCATTTGATTCTAGGAATTTTTTGATTCCATCTCTGATTTCTTCTATTACTGAGTGATGTGTAAGCAGGGTATTATTCAGTTTCCATGTAGTTGACTTTTTTTCCTTGCTCTTTTTATTGTTAATTTCTACACTGATGGCATTGTGGTCAGAGAAGATACTTTGAATTATCTCAGTGTTTTGGATCTTGTTGAGGATTGCTCTGTGGCCTAAGATGTGGTCTGTTCTGGAGAACATTCCATGTGCATTGGAAAAGAATGTACTTTGCAGCGGTTGGATGGATTGTTCTATATATGTCTATGAGGTCAAGTTGGTTGATTGTGCCCTTTAGGTCTTCTGTGTCTTTGCTGAGTTTCTTCTTAGTTGTTCTGTGCTTTACTGAGAGTGGTGTGTTGAGGTCTCCTATTATTATTGTGGAACCGTCAATTTCTCTTCTCAGTGTCGTCAGAGTTTGTTTTATGTATTTTGGAGCCCTGTCATTGGGTGCGTAGATGTTTATTATGGTTATGTTTTCATGATGGATTGTCCCCTTCATCATTATATAGTGTCCTTCTTTGTCTTTTATGGTAGATTTTGTTTTAAAGTCTATTTTATCTGAGATTAGAATTGCCACTCCTGCTCTTTTTGACAGTTGTTAGCTTGATATATTTTTATCCAATCTTTGACTTTTAATAAATTCACATCTTGGTGTGTCTCTTGTAGACAGCATATTGTTGGATTCTGTTTTCTTATCCATTCTGTCGCTCTCTGTCTCTTTATGGGTGCATTGAGTCCATTTACATTCAGTGTAATTATTGATAGATGTGAGTTTGTTGCTGTCATTTTGTAGTGGTTTTTTTTTTTTTTGTGGTGCTGACATTTTCTTTGTTCTTACTCTCTTGTGCTGAGTTACTTTTGTTTGTGGAATTTTTTTTTCATTTCTTCTGTTTTTGTAGGTTTTGTTTTTGCTGAGAGTTTATGTTTTTCCTCATTTTTTTATGAGTATGTTTGTTAACTTTCTTTGTGGTTCCCATGACTTTTACCCTTATCTTTCTAAGTTTGAAGCAGTCTACCATTACTTGGTATCGCCTTGCCTTCCTTTCCATTACAAGGTTCTATATCTATGCCGTTTATTCCCTCTTTTATTGTTTAGATGTTGTTGTCATTTACTGATTAACTGCTATGATTCCCTGTTGTATTTCTTTTGGTTTTGGATAGTCCTCGAGAGTTCATTTCCTAGATTGGTATCTGGCTGGTATGATCCTGCGTCCTAGGTTCTGCCTGTGAGCTGAAGCTGTTTGTCCTCAGATCGAAGAACTCCCTTTAATAATTCTTGTAAGTTTGGTTTGACTTTTACATATTCCTTTAATTTCTGTTTATCTGGAAATGACCTAATTTCACCATCAAATCTGAACGAGAGTTTTGCAGGATATATTTTCATTGGCTGGCAATTTTTTTCTTTCACGATCTTATGTATGTCATCCCATTGCCTTATTACCTGCATGGTTTCTGCCAAATAATCTGAGCTTAGTCTTATTGTTTCTTCTCTGTATGTGACTTCTTGTTTTTCATGAGCTGCTCTCAGGATTCTTTGTTTGTCTTTGCTTTTGGCGAGTGTGATTATGACATGCGTTGGTGATTTTCTTTTGGGGTCTCTCCTATATGGGGTTCGTTGAGCTTCTTGGATGGCCAACTTTTCATCTTTCATGATATTGGGGAAGTTTTCTGTCAGCAGTTCCTTGATGATCCTCTCTGTGTTTTCTGTTTTCTCCCCCTGTTCTGGTATTCCAATCACTCGAAAATTTTTGCTTTTGATTGTATCCCACATAACTCTCAGGGTCTCTTCATTTTTCTTTGTTTTTTTTTTCTGAGGTTTCCTGAAGCAGAGTTGTATCCAAGTGTTTGTCTTCAATTCCACTGATCCTGTCTTCCACCGTTACAAATCTGCTTCTCAGCCCTTCTATGGCACCGTCCATTTCTGAAATCTTGTTGTTTATCTTTTGGATTTCTAATTGTTGTCTTTGTATAATTTCTAGTTGTGAATTTATTTTGGCATTTTGTTTCTGCATTATTTTCCTGAATTCTTCCAATTTTTTGTCTGTATTTTCCATGAATTTGTCTATTTTTTTCTCATGTTTGTCAGCTTTTTGCCTCAGTTCTTGGAGAATTCTGAGTATTAGAGATTTGAATTCCCTATCAGGTTGTTCTAGTACATTTTCTTCCACAGGAGAGTCATCTGGTGTTTTATTTTGGACGCCTACCCGAACCATCCTGTTCAGTTTTTGTAAATGTTTTGATATTGTCTGCTGTCTTCAGGGCATTCAGTAGTTATTTTTCTTGTTTATTGATTGTATTTTTGCTTCGTCCCTTTTTTAAAAAAAAAATTTGACTATGTCTGAGCAGGCGGACTGTGTTTTCTTTGTTGTTTGCTCGACTGTGCAGTCAATATTTTTGCCTCCTTCTCCAACTGGCAGGGTCAGTCACTCAGTTATGGTACAGCAGGGCAGGTCTAGCTGAAGAGGAGTTACTGGGATGTGTTATTTGTGGCACTTACTACAGCCACCAGAGGGGGTCGGTAATCAGTGCAGGGTAGGTTCCAGTAGGCCGTGCCTGTGCTGCTTGGTGGTGTGATGTCAAGCGCATGGTGCAGGTAGGCAGGATGCAGCGGGGAGATTGTTATGTGTGGAGCTAAGATGGATATGGGAGAGAGGAGAGAGGAACAGGAGCCAAAAACATACAAACAAACAAAAAAGAATGCTAGTGGAGCTTGCCGTTGGAGTGGAGAGATGAGAGACTGAAATGGAGAAAAACAGAAAGGGGAAGAAGAAGAAAAGAAAAGAATGAATAAATAAAAATCAGAAAGTTTAAAGAACCGCAAAGTTCCCGGGGATCCCACCAGTGCAGCTATGAGGTCTGGGGTAGTCGCTCTCAGGTATTCCAGTACAGCCTGGCTAGAAGGCGTAGAGTTATACAATACCAGATATTCAGAGAACAGAAAAAGAAAGAAGATATAAAGAGAAAAGAAACTGAGCAATGTAGAAAGACAAAAAGGTTAAAATAGGGGAAAAAAAAATGAATTAAAAAAAAAAAAAGAACAAGAAAGGCCCCCAAAAAAACAGGGAAAAAAAAAAAACCCAACAAAAAAAGAAATGTCCTCAGGGATCCCTCTGCAGGTCTGTGGAAGCTGAGGGGGAGTCTCCTTGCCATGCAGCTCCGCCTGGCCAGAAAGGGCTCCCAACTCAAGAAAAGGAAAAGAAAAGAAACAAACAATTCAAAAGAAACAAAAGCCCCTGGATCCCACCAGCATGGCAGCCTAGACTGGGAAGCAGCTCCACACTCAAACTGAGCTTCACGGCTCCTCAGGAAGAAGCAAAGATGGTGCACGGAGCCAGGTACTCGAGCGAAAGGAGGGGGAGGTGGCGAGAGGCAAGTAAGAAATCAAAAGAAGCAGAAAAAAAAGCAACACTAGCAGCCAACAAATGGCACTTAGAGAGCAAGCTAGTGCTGGCTGGTGTTTCTGGACAAGAGACTGTGTTTGCGGGAAGCAGAGGGGGCCGAGTGTGGGTGAAGAAGGGCAGAGAGTTGGAAAGCGTATATCACAAATTACCGGAGCTCTGCAGCACCTCAGGAAGAAGCAAAGATGGCGCACGAAGCGAGGTACTCGAGCGAAAGGTGGGGGGAGGTGGCAAGAGGCAAGGAAGAAATCCTAGAAGCGGAAAAAAGCAACACTAGCAGCCAACAAAGGGCACTCAGAGAGCTGCCTGTTCTGGTGTGTGGAATCCAAGCAGCCGGTGTTTCCCGGTCAAGAGATTGTGGCCGCGGGAAGCAGAGGAGGCCAAGTCGGGGTGAAGAAGGGTGGGGGGTGGGAGAGCGTATATCGCAGATTACCGGTTGTTTTGTCTCCCGCTGGACGCTCCATGAGGCTGCTTTCTTGTACCCCCTGTTTGCTGGTCTCTGATAGGAGTCCAAGATGGCGGATCTGGGCTGCGTTAGCTGGTAGGGGAGCTCTGCAGGAATCTCTTCTTGCTCTCCGTTCTCTGTCAGTTTTCTTACTCCATTTGTAGCTTGGCTGAGTTCTTTATCTCTTCATTTGATGTTTTAGGGTTTCAGCATTGTTGTATTATCTGTTCGGCTTATTTTTTCGAATCTTTGCTGTGGAGGGACGGCATGGTGCTTCTGCCTAGAGCACCATTTTGCCGGAATTCCCTAAACTAGGTCATTTTTTTCCCTAAAGAGGGCCCACTTTAATCCTTTCTTCCTCTCTACTGTTCCTCTTTCTCCTTTTCTTCATTAGTTTTCTCCATTAATGTCCTTTTTTCATCTGCAAAATGGGATTTCACCAAGATGATCTACCTCTCAATTCACTCTTCAGTCTCCTACAATCAGACTTTTATTTCCACCGCTCTACCTTTGACAAACCAAACCAAACTTGTTGCTGTTGAGTCACTTCTGACTCATAGCGACCCTATAGGCAAGAGTAGAACTGCCCCACAGAGTTTCCAAGGAATGGGTGGAGAATTTGAACTGCCAAACTTTTGGTTTGCAGCTGAGCTCTTAACCTCTTCACCACTAGGGCCACATCTTTGACAAAGACCTCCTAATTTCCTAGTTAAGTAAGTACCTAATTACCAAATCCAGTAGGCCCTTGTCTGTCTTCTTACTTGACTTCCCTGTCATAGTGGAGACTGCCTCTTCCTTTCTTCTTGCAATATTTGTCTCCCTTGGCTACGATGTCATCACCCTCTTATGATTTTCTCCTTGCCTTTGTGCAAGACAGTGTAGCCTTAGAGTCACAGTCCCATGGCCTGTGTTCAAGTCCCAGCCCAGCTACTTGCTTACTGGTCACTTAGGTGAGTTGCCAGACCTTTCTAAGCCAGTGTCTTTCTTCATCTTTAAAATGGAGTTTCACTGAGGTGAGCCATATGAAGCTCTGAGCACAGTGCCTGGCTCACCGCCTCGCTAGCACTGTTAGCTGTGATTCTGATTGTAGTTGACCTTCCCTTCTCATTCTCATCCAGCTCTTCTTTCTGCCCATTGGTATTGTGTTGCGTGTTGGCCTCCCCTCATGCAGCTTAATTTACTACCTATGTGAGCTGATAACTCACAAACCTGCTTCTCTTCTATTTCTCTTCCACTCTTCCATTTTATTGTGGTGAAATATAAAACCAACCATTCTTCTCCCCATCCAAAAAACGAATCATCCTAAGCAGTTCCCTTCTTCCTTTAACCCCCGGTTTCGTTTCCTTTCCATTTCTACTTTTCCTTCTTTAGATCAGGTTCTCCTTACCTTTTTCCTGTGTTAATAGTTTTTAAGTAGGGGACATTGGTGGTCCAGTGGTAGAATTCTCACCTTCCATGCAGGAGACCCGGTTTGAATCCCAGCCAGTGCACCTAATGCACACCACAACCTGTGTGTCATTGGGGGTTTGTGTGTTGCCATGATGCTAAATATGTTTCGATGGAGCTTCAAGACTAAGGTGAACTAGGAAGAAAGGCTGAGTGATCTACTTCAGAAAATGAGCCAGTGAAAACCCTGTGGATCACAACAGTCTCATCTACAACCCATCATGGGGATGGCACAGGACCGGGCAATGCTTAGCTTCTTTGTCCATGGGGTGGCCATGAGTCAAAAGCCAATTCGACAGCAGCTAACAAAATAAACAGTCTTTCTGTCTTCACTCTTAGGAAGTCCAGTCCATAGTCTCCACTGCTGCCAGAGTAATATTACTGTGCAGTTGAGATCGTTCTTCTTTGCTTAAACGTCCTCCCGGCCTGTTGCCTACAGGGTGAAGTCTGCACTCCTTAGCATGGCTTTCCAGTGCTCCTCTCCCCCCACTGTGACCGTCCCCTTGTTTGTTTTCTTGTCCAACCTTACCTTTTATTCTAGTCTGTGGAAATACTGACATGTTGTCCAGAGTACCAGTTCGTTTCCTTCTTTGTTGTCTTTATGTGTACTGAAAAACCCTCCTGCACGTCTCTACTTTCCTGAGTATGCTTAACAAATGCACAGACTTCTCTGAAAGTTTTTCTGATTTTTTTCCTGTCACCCTCCCCAAACGCAGTCAGTTGACCACTCCTTCCTTTATGCGCCCACATTACCCTGATCAAAACTCTGTGTTTGCATGCTCTGCCACGCTTGAGCATTTATATGCTTTTCTTTCTCTGCTCAACTGTAGAGACTATTCCTAGATGGTTATTACAGTATTTGGCACGTGGAAGATATTCAGAAAATGGTTGTTGAGTGAATAAGTAACCACAGGTGAACTTTCTTATGTCTTATTGTACAGTTAGTCTTAAATTCTCAAATTAAATAACTTGTAACATCTATTCATTTTTCATATGATGTTGATGCTGTCTTCATAATTGATTTGAAGTGGCTCCACAAACAGAGAAACTGGCAATTTGTCCTGAAGGAAATAACTTAATCTTGACCCCCACTAATTTTGAAGGAGCATCCTCTCAAGTAAAGTGTGCCAACTTCCTTTTCAATATTTTTCTTCTTTTATTTTGCTCCTTTTAATTATATTAAACATGAAATTGCCAATATTCAGTCGTTCTTTACCTACAGTTTCATATGACTCAGTCTGTAGAACCAATGGAAGGGAATCTATTGGTCTTCACACATCTGTGCTCTGTAAATGGGGTGGAAATGGAGCCTAGCCTGGCTGTGGGTGGATTTTCCACTTGGTAGAATGAAGAGCTCTGGCTTAGTTTCATGACCATCTCATGAGACAAGTGGGAAAGAGGCTTTTCCTCCTCTCGTTTTTCTAGTTGGCCACAGTCCTTTGTTCAGCTCAGAGACGGAGGGAATGAAAGCTGCTCCCAGTCCACGCTGTGGGGCTGGGAGATCAAACTGGGAAACATCCCCCTTCTCTTGGAGTGTGTTCTTCTGGATTCATGATCATAACACTTGATACTAAGGACCTTACGAGCTCAGGTTTTCCTGTAGGTTCTCGTACAGCTGATTCTGTCTCGTGGCTCCATGAATGCCATTTTTTCAGGTGGCGTGATTCAAAGCCACTAAAGAGAGAAGGTCCTTGAGCTGACATGGAATCACACAGGTGCTTATTTCCCCTTTGGTGGTGTCCTGTGTAAGTTCTTCCCCAGGGCTATCTCCCTTTCTTGTCATCTTTTTTTAAATTGGATTAAAGCCGTTGCCGTTAAGTTGATTCCAACTCTTAGCAACCCTATGGGACAGAGGAGACCTGGCCCACAGGGTTTCCGAGGAGCAGCTGGTGGATTCCAACTGCTGATCTTTTGGTTAGTAGCCAAAAGCTTATCTGCTTTATGTTATTGTTGGCAAATGCAGTAATCAGAGGCTGAGGTGGAAAATAATTTTTTTTCCCTTATAGTTGACTGTGCTTCCGTACATTCATAATAAAACACATATGATTGTAAACCAGGCTTGATATTCACTCCCTCCTGCTCCTCCACTCCCTCCCCAGGTGTTTGCTTCTGAGTTTCAAATGGTAGCCTAATAGGTGTTTTGAGGGACTTAATGAAGATTTATTGGTAAAAGTAAATGCTGGGAGATTTCTAAAGTCACAACATCATATCAGTGTTTTCTCTGAGTGCGTATGGAATAATCTAATTCACATAAAAGGTAAATCGTGAGCATTATTTTGTATAGCGCATAATTTAAAAGTACTGGCATTTTCACCAGGATACGATACATGGCTCAGTATTAGTAAAGCATTCTGACCCTAAAGATTTAATGATGTTACATGCTTTGATGGAAATATTAAAATATATTGATTGAAAATACTATATATGATAAAGTAATATATAACAGGAAACCTTACAAAAAAGAATATCTTCTAATAAACTTTTGTAAAGTTCTAAATTCAAAGATCTGTATTCTTCTGGCATGTGAACCATATCTTCTCAGACTTTGCTGGGTTATCTTAAAATACCTGAGTAAGTATATAGAAACAGGCTTAGATTAAAAGTCAAGAGCATTGCTTGGAATTGAGTGCTCAGGGTGGGGCATCAAGTTTTAATGCAGGCTCAACATGCTCTTAGATCAAAGCGGGGAAAGACTTAGTGAGAGAAAGCCTACAGGGAAGTGCCCTCCCTGAACCCACAGGTATTGGTGGGGCTTGATCACAGAAGCCTTTGGGGTGAGCCTTTCCCCTACTGGTATTGCAGGCAGACCAGGATAGCTGGTTCTGCTCATCCACATCACAAATGGACAAATGGTCCTCTTCTCATTTCCACGGTGGTCATGAATCTTATCAAATGGTAAATTTATTTGAAGACTAAATGTGATATAAAGCAAGTGGCTTACTGTTACATGATTTGCTGTTACAATTAGTCATGACAGGAGTAATAACCATCATGTTCCTTTTTCCTAGGTTCTCAGAGGCACCGTGACTGACTTCCCGGGATTCGATGAGCGGGCTGATGCAGAAACTCTTCGGAAGGCCATGAAAGGCCTGGGTAAGTCCAGCCACTTTTGCGTTCTCAGAAAATGTGACATTTGTTTTTTCAAACAAAATGTCCGTGATGTATGTATGATTAATTTTAGAATATTTTAACATGAAATTTCTAGAAAGAGAAAAGGTACATTTAAGATAACAAAATAATACCATCCCGAGTATTCAGTCTCTAAAAATGAACAGGAGGTGAAATTTCAGTCTCTGTGTCTTAATGTTTCAGCTTTACCTGTATGGAAACTAATTGAGTAGATAAGCAGGTATCTCTGAGAGAGATCAGCTGTGTAGTTCTTTGTTCCCTATGCCGAATCAGATATCCAGTTCTTCCTTCTAAAAAATAAAAAGTCAACCCTGTTGTCATCACATGGCAACTGTGTGTGTGTCAGAGTAGAGCTGTGCTCTGTAGGGTTTTCAGTGGCTGTTTGGCAGCACATTGCCAGGCCTTTCTTCTGAGGCATCTCTGGGTGGACTCAAACGACCAACTTTTCCATTAGCAGTGGAGTGCTTAACTGTTTGCACCATCCAGGAAGACCTTCTCCTTTCTAGCCACGTGAAAAACTATCTAGAGGATTTCCACACGTAACTGATCACTCTGTCCTCAGGCTCCTCCCATACTAGGGCACATGTGTAAGGATCCACTTTCCTCAAACTCAGCTCTGATCTGTCACTCTCCATTCTGAGCAGCTTGTAAGATTTCCTGTTGTAACAGGATTACATGCAGGCTTTCTAGCCTGGCCAGACCTTCCGAAGTAGCCCCACCCCACCTGGTCAGGCTCATCTCTTATTCCCGTTTGCTCTGTTCTCTGATCCAAGCATCTGGATTGTCTGCTGTTCATCAAAGCCTTGTATTTTCTTACAGCTGTACTTTTCCCTTGTCCTAAAAACCTGTCCTTCCTTACATCACTCCCTGTCAAATGTGTATCATCCTTTATGATTCGTTTCAGGTTTGAAGCCTTTCCCAAAACTTCCTTCCTCCTCCCTATCAACTAAAAGAACCTTCTTTGAACCCCATTTAATACCTGGACCTCTCCTGAGTCACTTGTCACATTCTGCCTTAAGTCACAATTATTAGTGTGTTTTTATATTTTTCATGCTAAACTGTCTGTAACTCGAAGCCAAGGTCTATGTATTTCTCCTGTCTGAATCCTCTATACTACTCAGAACATTGTGGCTTGTGAATGGTAGTTATTTGAGTAACTGTTTGTTGCGTGGAAAGCTCTGTGCACCTAGATTTTAAAAAGTCGGGAGTATTTTTCCACCTATTTCACAATATGTCAAATAGTGTATGTTGGAAGTAGAACATTTTATATATTATAAATTTAAATACATATTATATAAATGTATGTATTTATGAATATTTTATATTTTCACATGGATAAGGAAATAATAGAACTGGCGAGCTAGTTGCAAAGGTTATTGGGAGAGAGGGCATGTTGGAGACTAGATGTAATTGTTTAAACATAAATCGCAGGCACTGACGAGGAGACCATCCTGACTCTGTTGACGTCCCGAAGTAATGCTCAGCGCCAGGAAATCATTGCGGCTTTTAAAACCCTCTTTGGCAGGGTAAGACCCCACTACTTCTCGGGATAGAATGTGAGAGCAGCTGTAAATTTGAAGGCTAGTTTGAAATGTAATAATATTTTTTTGCGACCATCATTTATTTTGTGATTCTGACTTCTCTACACTTTGCTTTTTATTTTTCGGTTTCCCTTAATTATTAGCTATTAGTATACAAACATTCCCCCAGCTTACCCTCGCTTGAATGCGTTTCCTTGCTTGATGCTGGAGAGTGCCAGAGATCTCAGGGTCTCATGCTGATAACTGTCCATCTCTTTTCTTCTGTGCCTGCCACCCAGGATTATCTATTTTGTAGGTAGCAACCCGTATTACAGTGTGTTGTATAATGACACAGTCACAGTCTTGATTCCTTTTGCAGTGATTTTCAGAAATGACTTTCCAATTCTTTAAAATGTTCTTATTTGATTGCCAGTTCAAAGGAGAAAGAATTAAACTGCAGCACTAGTCCCCCTGATCTATTGTTTCACTGTGTGGTTTCAGTGACCCACGGTCAACCGAGGTCCAAAAATATTACATGGAAAATTCCAGAAATAAACAATTCATAAGTTTTAAATTTCATGCCATTCGGAACAGCGTGATAAAATCTTGCACCATCCTGCTCCATCCCGCCAGGGATGTGAATCATCCCTTTGTCCAGCATGTCTACACTGGATATGCTACCCGCCCGTTAGTTGCTTAGTACAATAAGGTATTAGAGAGAGAGAAACAGAGACCACAGTCACATAACTTTTATTACAATATATTGTTATATTGTTCTGTTTTATTATTATTATTGTTAATCTCTTACTGTCTCTAATTTATAAATTAAACTTTATTATAGATATGTATGTATAGGAAAAAACAGTACATATAGGGTTTGGTCATGTCTGTGGTTTCAGGCATCCACGGAGGGTCTTGGAATGTATCCCCCGTGGATAAGGAGGGGGACAATTGGAAATTCGTTATTAAATGAATTAGCACATACATGAAAAATATAAATGTATTCTTGTTATTCTGAAATTTGTATTAATCATTCCGATGAGAAACAAAAACAAAAAATGAAGTATTCTAAAGCACCATTTCTACTTGCCTGGCATGCTGAAACAAACAGATAGGAAATACTGCTTTTCATTATTATTCACACAATTTCCCCATAGTAGCAGCTGTCCAGTAATCAGGAGCATAATAACATAATCCATTATGTATCACAACATCATTAAATATTGAGAGAAAACAGAAAATTGTTATGTTTAGGGATATATGCCAGATTTTGTTATTTGTAGAAATACATTTATATGTCTTTTGGGAAAAATTATCTTATGGTACGTGTTTCTTAAAACATATTTGTGAAAGTAAAATATTTTTGGCCTACTTTTTAAAAGTATCTTTTTTTTTAACTCTTAAAAAGTTAAGAAAAGCATCTTTTTAAAAATTAATACCTTGATGTATAAATAGCTTTGCGTTAGCTTTAGGTCAGATGTCAAAAGTATATTATTCAGGACTATGAGGTTTCTGTTTAGCTGATGTGCCTTCCTGCTCCTGTTTGGAGACAGCAATAGTTTGTTTTAAAAGTGAGCAAGTTAGGAATTCTCTAAAATCATGTTTCATGCCTTTCTAACTCCTGTTTTAAAATATAAAGAAGAATTCATTATAGCAAAGGGCCATCATTTACACTCAGGAAGAATCTCCTTTAAATTTCTGCCTTGTTAACAAATGTGGTTTTTTTTGGTGTATATTAGGATCTTCTGGATGACCTGAAATCAGAACTGACTGGAAAATTTGAAAAATTAATTGTGGCTCTGATGAAACCCTCTAAGCTTTATGATGCCTATGAACTGAAGCATGCTCTTAAGGTAAAACGATGAATAAAAGGAAAATTTCTGCCATGAGAAATATATTATTTTGTTTATGTAATTGTTTTATCTTATTTTTGTGTTTTAAAAAATCTGAATTATTTCAATGAGGATTTCTTGGAAGACAAAAAGATATAGGAGGCAATAAGAAAAGGAAGGAGAAAAAAATGACAAGTGTGTCATTTAATTTTTTTGTATTGTTAACTCCATAACATTGGCTTATTTAAGAATCTAGTGTTTTTTATAGCTTATCATATTTTATTTTCATACCTGTTTTCTAATTTTGAGATGTGTTGTAACAGTGTTACAAATGAAGTGTTTTATCTTTTTAAATAGAAACTTGCCTGATAAGGAAACAATATCATTCATTGTTTTAGGTACACAGAAGCTTGAAAGAATTTTCAAGATAAGATTTTCTAATGTCCTTTTCTTCTTTCTCATACTTCTAAACATTAGATCATGGACTCATTTAAAATGAAGGAGCTGGAAAACTTGTCATACTTTCATTTCATTTGTAGTAAATAACTGAATATGTTACCTTGGCAGGAAATAGTTCAGCCTTTAACAGATTTTGAATGGGTAAATTGAGGTTTCACAACAGAGAAAGAACGTAACTCACAGTTTCTTGTTTATGGAGTGGACAGAGGAGAGGGCATATCAAAATTTAGGAACCTTTGTATGCTTAATCTCTTCATTTTTCTAAAATGATTCTTTTGGAATCAATAAAATTTTGTTATTGAAGAATGGTCATTTTTGCAGAGTGCTTCTGAAATGTCAGCAGCAGCTAATATGTAGCTCTGAAATTTGGCCAGAGCCTGAACCTAGGTTTGTCAGTGCTTGAATTTTGGTAGAGAAACAGAAATATCAGTAAAATAAGGCTTAATTATGATATCTTTTTCACTGAGTTCAGCTATATAGTTGTTGGTGTCTTCTAATTTAGCAGTGCCGATGTTATGATCAGAAAAAGGAAAACCAACTAAAATTATTTTTCAGAAATCTAGAAAGTAAGTCCCAGTTCATTCTTACTGACTGGAATAGTAACAGAGCAATGCTGTACTTGTTGTAACTTTTGGTGCTGGATTTTCCAGTGGCTCTGCTGGGAACCTGGAGCCAGTGGTTTGTTTTTGAGCTACAGATGGTTTAAATATCAGTGCTCTTCCATGTAAATTATGTAGAGCTTTCATTTTTACTATTTAAGCCTTTTTAAAAAACTATTTTATATCTCATTAAAATGCTTTACTTCTACTATTTAGAATTAAATGGATAAAATAATAAAATTATGTAATTTATCATATTTCATATGTTTATACACACAGTGGCAATGAACATTGCTTTTTATTAAATAAAGTAAAATAGTCTTTGGAGTGAAAATTAATATGAAATTTCTTATTTCTTTAACTAATAGAACTCGTATACAAAAGAAGCTCATGTTATGTTGGGTAATGTTTATGTAGTTATGCAGTTTGGATAGTATCTATTCTAGGAAATAAGTTCCTTCTTGATCTTACTGTCATATGTTTTCTCTGTTGACATTAAACCTCCAAACAGGGAGCCGGGACAGATGAAAAAGTACTGACAGAAATTATTGCTTCAAGGACACCTGAAGAACTGAGAGCCATAAAACAAGTGTATGAAGAAGGTGAATGTTTACAGTGATACTTCTCCTTCATTACCATGATCCGCTTCTTTCATTTCCGAGGGGTTTACGGGTGGATACAGGAGGCGGGCAACACATGATTGTTGAATGAATGAATGAATGAGCTACAATGTAAGCCATTTTTCTCCTTCAGTAAGGGAAAGACTACTTTTTTACCTATTTTAGTAGTTGGCAGGAAGCTGCTGATGAAGGTGAAATTTACTCTTACATAGGATTTGCAGTTAGCAGGGATTGTTCTTCTTGTATGTTAACTTTAAGGTGTAAAAGATTTTTCTTCATTAAAAAAATTTAGATTTATGTGGGCCCTTTTGGAACCTGGGAAAAGAAACCTACACCTTCTTCTAAATCAGAGTTGATAAAAACGTATGTCTTCTTAGCTAATGGCATTGAGTACTCTGCATTTTGATTTTTTCTTTTGTCATGCCTTGCTTTTTGTGAAACAAACAACAAAACAACCCAGAAAACTCTATTTCAGTCTGAAACATATGTTGTACACGGAATCAAGAAAATGAAATTAAAAGTAAAGGTAGAGAGTTCTTCCTTTCTTGTCAACCTTCCTGCAACAGACGCTTCACCTACTTGAATGAGGAGGACCAGACAATGCATCTTGTCAGCCCACTCAACAAACCTCCAAGCCCAGTGCCTTTAGCTAGAGAAATGAGTGTCTTGGCATTAGTTTATTAGTGTTAGAAATGACTTTGCTAATCAAGTCAGAACGGTGTGAATTTTACCGCAACTAAATAATTCCCTTTCCCAAGTGCTAGATCTCTTTCCTGCTTCTCTTTTTATAGTTGGATAGATGCCAACCACTAAGGCAGAGGTGAGACGTGTATCTCAATTCCAGATAATCACTTTTTAGCTTTATTTGATGTAATAGGCAAAGATCTCTTTCTGGGAACGTGGGCATGGATGAGTGAGCCTTTGTACTGCTAGAGGAGAAATAGAATGCCATAAAGGGATACTATCTGGTTATGGACCATCCTACTCAGCAGTGTAATTAAGCACTAGCTGTGTACTGGGTAGCAGTGTGCTGGTTGTCATGAGAAACACAAAAGACGTGTATAACACAGCTTCCGTCCCTGAGAAGCTTGCAGTCTGTTTAGAGGCGACATGACTTAGAACAGTTGCCATAGCTAAAGGATAGTAAAGTTTAAACTAAAGTCAAATACCAGAATGTTTTAATGAAAGTACTCGCTCAGAGAGGGGAGAAGATGTCATGGCTTTGGATGTTAGGGGAGGCTTCATGGTACAATCGGGCACTGAGCAGATTTTCAAGAACAGGTGGGTTTTGGGTCGGTGGAGAAGGTGTTTCTGTCCAAGGTACCCTTTATCTACAAAAGGCATGGAGACTAGATATGAGGTGAGTGTATTAAGGGAACAGTTGCTGTTAGTTGCTGTGGAGTTGATTCAGACTCATGGTCAGCCCGTGTGTGCAGTGTAGAACTGCTCCATATGGTTTTCAAGCCTGTGACCTTTCAGAAGTAGATCACCGGGACTGTCTTCCAAGGCGCCTCTGGGTGGGTTCGATCTGCCAGCCTTTCTGCTGGTAGGCAAGCACTTAACCATTTGCGCCACCAAGAGACAGAGAGAACTTGATTGCAGTGGAGGGTCTGTGTATGTCCACTGTAGGAGAGAAATTGAATAAGTGAGGTTGGGCTAGGTGACAGGGCTTTGCATAACGATTAGGAGTTTGAATGTGATTGAAAGGCATTGCAAGTTCCTGAATGGGCAATGAAGTGTTGAAGGAACAGTTGAGGGAGAAAGGAGATTTGAATCAAGAGGCTGGTGAGGCAAGCTACTGTGTGGGGAGGTAAGCTAGGCATTTAGTAATTATGGCCCAACTTAAGGTGGTGAGAGGTGTAAGGAGAATCAGTCAGAGAGAGGAGAAATAATTTGGTAGGAATTGATGGTTGATTGTATATAGGTGTTGGAGTAGAGGAAGGAATCAAAGAGTCATTCAAAGTTTTATGTTTGGGTAACTGGTTGAAATAAACATGGAATTCCTCTGGGCCTTTTCAAATAGAAGCTTCAGGCTTTTAAAGTTTGCCTGCTTTCAAATAATGATTAAATATTTAAGTGCCTTTGAGCAATACTTCCTTTCCTTTAATGCCAGCTGTTTGTGAGTTAGTGAAAATGGCTCATTGCCTCTTGTAGATTCCAGTTCTCTTCTTTTCTGTGGTCTTTGTGTTGAACAGAAAAGTCTTTGGGAGGTGCAAACAGTTAAGTACTGGGCTACTAACCAAAAGGTTGATGGTTTGAACCCACCCAGAGGTGCCTTGGAAGAAAGGCCTGGTGATCTGCTTCCAAAAGGCCACAGCCATGAGAACCCTGTGGAGGACAATTGTACTCTGAAATACATAGGGTCACCATGAGTCAGAATCAAAATGAAGACAAACCAGTACTGGTGCTATATGTTGAACAGCTGGAAATAGAGATGGGGTAGGGGGCATACTTTGAAATATCACTGCTGTGTCTCAGAGTTAATTCTATGAAATATCACTGCTGTGTCTCAGAGTTAATTTTATTTGCTGAAGAGGAAAAATATCTTTTTTAGGGGTAGGAAGGGTCATAAACACAAAGAAAACTGAATACTAGAGGATGGAGGATGTTTGGAAACTTACCATGAAAAATGTGAAAGAAAGCTAAACGAGTTTAAAATTACGATCGATTGTATTTAAAAGGTTTTCCAGTACCATCTTGTGTCTACAGATTAATAACGACGTTGGTTTAGAGCGTTTCCAAATTGCTGTGTCATGATTTAGGCTTGAATCTAGTGCTTTTAAGACTTTAATTCATTTTCATCCAACTGCCCACTTAAAGCATTTGCCTTTAGTCTTTAGAGCGCTCAGAGACGAAGAATTATCTTAACCAAAAACAATATTTCTTCCGTTATGTGTCTTCCATTTGATTATATGCATCACTTTCTAGTGAAAGAGGCTGTACATAAGTATGAAATTATTTTGTTGCAGAATACGGCTCAAGCCTGGAAGATGACGTGGTGGGGGATACTTCAGGGTACTACCAGAGGATGTTGGTGGTTCTCCTTCAGGTACTGGGTGGGGACTATTTATACATTGATTGATGGGGTAAAAAAATCTGCAGCTGGACTGGCCTGAATCTTTGAATAATTTTCGGTGTTTGCTGATTCTTCCTGTGATTAGTGGCGATTCTGGCTGGATGAGGTCTGTGTTTCAGAATGTCTGACCTAAACTCTTAATGGCTAACTCATAGATTGTTTTAGATAACAGTATCCTTTTTTATCTATGGAATTGAAAATCAGGCAGGTCAAATTGGTTTTGGACAGTGCTGTGTGGTAGTGTGAAATATTGTAGGATTGATACTACCTTGGAAAAAGTGAATATTGCATATTTTTCCTAAGAGAGAAACTTTCTTGTGCATAACAGTCGGCTGGAACCATTTTTCCTTTTGAATGAAACTGATTATAGAATTCAATACTGTGACGTATTATTTCTTCTAGGCTAACCGAGACTCTGATGCTAGAACTGATGAAGCTCAGGTAGAACTAGATGCTCAGGTGAGTGAGGCCTAAGGTGATAATTTTATTATGACATATAAGTGAAAAAACAATCAATGGTAATAAAAAATCATAATGTATATTGTAATAACCTCTAAAAATAATCTTATTTATAGGAGTCTTGGTGGTGCAGTAGTTAAGCTTATAGGTCCTTTACAAAGCATAAGACGAGCATAAGTAAATTTCTCTCTTTTTGATATGGCTGTCAGAGTATTTACTTTAGCCTAAAGCTGGAATAAAACAAAATGAGTGACATGGATATGAATTCCTCCTATATGATACTTTTATGTGATTATAAAACATTCAAAAATTAGAGAATTTTACAAAAAAACAGGAGTCATTGATTCCACTGTCAGCGATGCAGGAGAGGATAAAGAAGAAAGAATAAAATATTTCAGTGGTAATGGGTGTTTTATTACTTAGTAGATGACAAGTTGGAGCGCTGGTGGCTCAGTGGTTGAGAGCTACGGCTGCCAACCAAAAGGTCGGCAGTTCGAATCCACCAGCCACTCCTTGGAAACCCTATGGGGCAGTTCTGCTCTGTCCTATAGGGTTGCTATGAGTCGGAGTCAACTTGATGGCAACAGGTTTGGTTTTTTTTTAAGATGACAAGTTATGTTAGTATTAGGACTTTTCTCATTATTTCCTTTAATAGAATTCTAAGTAGGTTTGCGCTTTTGCCAGTTGCTTTCCAGTGACTCCCAAATGAAATTTTTCACATAAGTGGCTTTTAAATCCCAGTGTGGGCTTAGTGTGGTTTATAAAGTAATGAAATGTAGGAGATAAATGTTAGGAGATCTGAGACGTGAGAGTTGTTTGAAAACTGGAAATTGGTAAAGGAATTACTTGGGTTCCTAAAATCACATATCACAGTCCTGTCTCTCTGGTCACATGTTTCATTTAAGAAAGTAACACAATTCCTGGCTGGTACTTACACAATGTTGAAAAGGAGGAGCCCTATTTCCCCCTCCAGCCTACTGTTCTTGGTGAAACAACCAACAGATGTGTGATCTGACTTTGCTAATAGGGAAAAAGGAGCACATTATTTTCCTCTTGGTTGGGTTGACTTTATAATGGCTTCAGAATGCTCTTATATTTTTTGTCCAGGTGAATAAAGAAAGGAATTGAACGTTACTGAGGGCTGTCTGCCACTTTTTCACTCTTGCCTCACTGGTTGTCTGTCCCCAACTCTTGGCGACACCATGCACAATGGAATGTTGTGATCCATAGTGTTTTTGTTGGCTGGTTTTCAGAAGTAGATTGCTAGGCCTGCCTTCTTAGTCTGGAAGATCCACTGACACCTGTTCAGCATCATAGCAACACGCAAGCCTCCACTGATAGATGGGTCGTGGCTGTGCCTGAGAAGCATTGGCTGGCAATTCCCCTACATGGGTCGTGGCTGTGCCTGAGAAGCATTGGCTGGCAATTCCCCTACATGGGTCGTGGCTGTGCCTGAGAAGCATTGGCTGGCAATTCCCCTACATGGGTCGTGGCTGTGCCTGAGAAGCATTGGCTGGCAATTCCCCTGCATGGGTCGTGGCTGTGCCTGAGAAGCATTGGCTGGCAATTCCCCTACATGGGTCGTGGCTGTGCCTGAGAAGCATTGGCTGGCAATTCCCCTACATGGCAGGCGAGAAGTCTGCCACTGAACCACCAGTGCCCCGTTTGCCTCATTACCACTTTATAAAATGTAAATCTATTACGTCACATCCGTGTTGAAAACTTGAAAACTCTTCAGTTGCTCCCATTGTCCTCAGGATAAAATCCAAGCCCCTAAGTGTGGCTTATAAACCCCTTCATTATCTGCTCCTTGCTTACTGATGCCTCTAGCCTCTGCTCTCTCTCCTTCCTCCCGCACATTCACCTGGCTACTTCCTCTTCAAAGGTCAGTCCTCAGCTTAGATACTTTTCAGGTAACCCTAACTGACTTCCAGGTGTGGGCCAGCTGCACCCCAACTTCCTTTCGAAGCCCTTTCCACACACTGCCTTCCCCTGGGCACTTTGGGCTCTGTTGGTTCAGTTTGTATCCTCAGCTCCTAGCACCTAGTAGGCCCTCAGAAAATAGCTGATGAGTGAATTGGTACATAACTCTGAAGTAGACAGGAAGATTTCCCTTTTATAGATAAGGAAACTGAGGCTCAGGGATTTGAGAAACGAGCCCACACCCCTCACCCCCCCTCCAAGTAAGTGATGGAGCTGGGATTCTTACCCAGTCCTGTCTGACTCCAAAGCTCTTCCCTTTCACTAAACAATAGTCCCAGTGTTCTTGACCAGTAGTGCTTCCCTTTCATTTTCTCTGCCACATAAAGCATTTATTAAATATACATTGGAAGCACAGATCCAGCTTAATTCTGCTTTCTTGAGGGGAAAGACTAGAACAGCCCCACACACTTGTCTTCTCAACTAACCTTACTGCTTACCAAACATTAGTTGTTGGTGGGCTTCAGTATGAGCTGGAGCTGATTCTTGCATCCCTACCCTTAAGAGTTGGAGTTTTGGATGCTTTTCAGCAGTTACGGTAACAAAGCCAACTCCAGTCGTCTCAGATACCTGCAGTCAGGTCTGCATTAGAGTCAGCGGTCATGGTAACAAAGCCAACTCCAGTAGTCTCAGATACCTGCAGTCAGGTCTGCATTAGAAAGCCACAGGCAGATTTCCTGGCACAGTCGGTGATGTAACGAGACCATTGCTGCACTGTGAGGCCAAAGAGCGGGAAAACAGTACATCATGACCTCGTTTTCATGGATTTTTCTCCACAGAGCACTCGCCATATAGCGGTGCTTCTCAAACTTTAATGTGCCTTCGAATCACCTGGGGATCCTGTTAGACTGCAGATGCTGATTCAGTAGGTCTGGGGTGGGGCCTGAGAGCCTGCATTTCTAACAAGCTCTCATGTGATACAGATCCTGGGGCCACACTTTGAGAACGAAATGCTGTATTATAGTTGCTGTCACGTCATTTTCGACTCATGGAGACCCCACAGTTGCAGAGTAGAACTGCACTTTATAAAGGTTCATGGCTGTGACTTTTCAGAAGCAGATCTTTCTTCTGAGGTGCCTGTGGGGTGCGTTCAAACAGCCAGTCTTCCGTTAGTAGCCAAGTACTTGACTGTTTGCACCACTGAGGGGCTCCAGATGCCGTATAGGTGTCACGTACGGGTTGCGCAGAGGATATGCTTACTCAGAACCCTGAAAGGGAAACTTTGTACGTCTGAAAACTGCCGCATGGAGTTACTTGGAAGCCTCCCTTGAACAGAATCTAGGCTTTCCCTGCCATTCCAGCGACCAGGAGCAACAGACAACATGCTATGCTGGGTATTAGTCTTTTATTCTTTAAGATGTAGTGTTATTAATTAATACAAACGACTTGCTGAGAATATTCTTTCAGCATTATGAAAATAAATACACTCATTTATACATTGTAGCAAGGGCAACTAGATCGTTAACCATGATGAGGAATTTAAGATTTTTTTAATGAGAGTAAGCTGAGACAACTAAAGATCCCTTTCATAAGCTTTTGAATTTTTCTCTCTGCTGATTCTTGGCACTAAGCAGATTCTTTGTGCGCCGTAGGCACAGCTACCACCTGTCTGTCAGTGGAGGCCTGCCTGATACTATGATGCTGAACAGGTTTCAGCAGAGCTTCCAGACTAAGACAGACCAGGAAGAAAGGCCTGGTGATTTACCTCTGAAAATCAGCCGGTGAAAATGCTGTGGCTCACAAGGGTCTGATCTGCAGTTGGTCACGGGGATAGTGCACAACTGAGCAGTGTTTTGTTCTGTTGTGCATGTATTGGTCATGAGTCGGGGGCCGACTCTGTGGCAGCTGATAACAACAACAACAACTCCGTGAAAATAGGTACTATTACTCCCACTTTAAGGTGAGGACATTGAGGTGCAAGAAGAAATTAAGTAACTCATCTAAGATCTCACTGGCTAGTCCCCAGATAAAGGATCAGATTTCCTTGTCCCCAAAGCCCCTGTACTTTGCACTGAACCAGCAGTTATCAAACTGTACTTGGGCCGAACAGTAAGCCCACTCTGTAGGAAGGAGGGGAGGGGGTCACCTGGGTGACATAAAAGGTTAAATGCTGGGCTGCTAATCTAAAGGCTGGCAGTGTGAACCCACCCAGAGGTGCCTCAGAGGAAAGGCCTAGTGATCTGCTTTTGAAAGGTCACTGCCGTGAAAATCCTATAGAGCCGAGTTCTATTCTGATACACCTGGGGTCACTATGAGTCAGAATGGACTTGATGGCAGTGAGTTTGGCAGGAAGGGGAGAGGGTGAGGAGGTGCAGTGGGTCCTTCATCTAGAACATTGCCATGGATATTGGACATCCTAATTCAGAAGGAAGAATCCTCAGGTTAAAACAAAACAAAACAAATACCGTTGCTGTGGTGGTGCAGTGGTTAAGAGCTATGGCTGCTAAGCAAAACGTTGGCAGTTTGAATCCACCAGTGGCTCCTTGGAAACCCAATGGGGCAGTTCTCTGTCCTATAAGGGTTGCTGTGAGTCAGAATTGACTTGACAGTAACGGGCTAATATGAAGATGCCACTATTATTGTGTAGGATTTACTTAATAATCATTTTAGCATAGATATTGATCCCAAACATAAATTTTCCAAGGTTAAGAGATTATAGTAAAAAAATAGGTGATAGTTATTCCTATATAACAACCTTAACTGTTACACCTACTAGAGAAAATTTCTTAGAAATATGGAATAGATGATAAAAATGAATGCTTCAGCAGTGCCTGCAGTGTTGGACAGGATGAGCTGTCCCCCCTTTTAAGTGTTTGTGGGTGTATATATATATCTTTATGAAGAAAATATACTAGAAGTAGTAACCAGCATCCTCAGGATTTTTCTATTAATGGTAATTCTTACTTGTGTTTTTTTTTCCCCTCTGTTTTACAACACTTCTCAGTGAACATGTGCTATTTTTGTAGTCAGATCAGAAAGTCATTCTAAGAAAGTCGCGTAGTTTTAAAGTTTAGATACTTACGTGATCCTCATTTTCACAGTACTGTCTTTCGGTTTGAAGAGCATGTTCACATGACCAGAATGGTATTATTTATTTTTATCATTAATTTGAAAATTGAGTGTAAGGTTGTGAGTCTTATCTTTTCTTTGAAAATAAAAAATAGATCTATACCGTCATAGCTTTCATTCTTAAACATACTGCAGTCAGAACTTCTAAGTCCAGACACATGCTATTCTCCTTTTCTGGTTGGTTTACTGCTTGTGGACATAAGGACAGCTCCAGATAGCAGCCTTAGCAAATGGCATTCATCTTGGTTTAATAAGTATATTTATCTTGAAATGAATAATTAAAAGGGTAGTACGTATAAATTTTAAAGACTGACTCTTTGGGTTTTAATAAATTATTCACATCTCAGTAAGTGGACTTAGAGATTTAATGACAATGTATATAATTTTATTTTCTTGGCAGTGATACGAACACTGGAAGGTATATATTCCTTTCCATGTCAAAAAGTAAATATGGGTACTCAAACTATTTAGCAAGTATTAAGTGCCTGCTACATGCTAGGCGCTGTGCTACATTCACTACCTTTTAACAATTTGTTGTGATCTTTTAGAAATGTGAAAATGTTTTATACCCAGCTTTGATTAGATCTCAGTTGTAAAGAGAAAATATGGAGTTGGCTTTTTATGTGTGCTGTTGACATAGTACAAGCAAAACACAAAAGTCAGACAATTTAGCTCCCAGCTAATTTCTTTCTCAGTCTGCAAATGGAGGTATCAACAATGAGGCAGTCAGAAATTTCCCCCAGCCTGGGCCCCTACTCCTGAAAGACTGTAACTTGGTAGACATTTTGGGAACATTTGGCCTTGCCCTATTGCTCTGCATTATTGCTTTCATCCAAAGCAAGCTCCAAAGTAGCTCCAAATTAGTGATCTGAGTCTTAGAGTATGAAATATTGGAAATGGCAGAGTATATGATGATGAATCAGTTGAATTAATATTTAGTAAATTAAAAAAGTGTGATTAAAAACTTGGGAATGGGATAGAGGAATCTTTTACTAATTGAGATTGAAATTTTCACAGGCTTTGTTTCAAGCTGGGGAACTCAAATGGGGGACGGATGAAGAAAAGTTTATCACCATCTTTGGAACACGAAGCGTGTGTCATCTGAGAAGGGGTGAGTGAAAAATGTGTATAGAATAGGTGCTTTAGTTAATTTTGTAAGTGCATGAACCGGTATGCCGAAATAGTTACATAGCAGGTACTTACTGAATGAATGATTTTTTTCTTTCTTACGTTTGGCCACCCTGAGAAATCTTGTAATTCTCTTTGCTGCTATTGTAGGTCCTCATCTGCCTTTCTGTATCAGGGTCGTGAGGGCAGTCAGGCCTCTAGGCTCTTTCTCTCGTTGTCACAAGCCACTGGGTAGTAGCTCACTATAAGTAGTTTTTCCTAGACATTGGTATCTAAGACCTTATCTCTGGATTGCCACCAGAACTTGTGCTATTAGGTGGGAATGAGTTCAGTGGCAAGTGACAGCTGTGCTAAGAGTGACTTTAAAAATTGGGGTTTATTTCTGTCCATAGAATTTCATGTCTGGTTTGTCAGGCCCTGGGCTCTTTCTGCTTTTCTGCTCCACTGTCCTTAGTGTTTTGGTTTTCTTCCTTATGCTTATTACCTCATCATTGCAATATGGCTGCTGTAGCTCCAAACACATCAAACATTTTCACAATAGGAAGAAAAGGAAGCAGTTAACTAGTCATGTCCATCTATCACTTTTTAATCAAGAAAGATAAATAGTTCTCAGAATCCCCTCTAGCAGATTTCCCTCTGGGTCTCCATGGCTATAACTAGACAGGGGTGCTGGAAAATCAGTGAATATAGAGCTCTCATAATCTATTGCTTGGGGCTTGGCCCATTGAGGCTCTGAACACAGTGAGGGTTCTGCTAGCAAGGAAGAAGGGGAGATTTGTGTTGGGTAGGACAGCACCTGGTCAGAGTAAATATCTTCTTTCAGGAGAGAGTGATCTTTATGTGATTAAGAAATCACCTTTATTTTTTCTAGTGTTTGACAAATACATGACTATATCAGGATTTCAGATTGAAGAAACCATTGACCGGGAGACTTCCGGTAATTTGGAGCAACTACTCCTTGCTGTTGGTAGGTAATTTTACAATGTATATATATTTATGGTGATAGGAACTAAAGTATTCTATTCAGTTGAGGCTATATCTAAAAATAATCACCTATTTCTTAATTAAAAGAAGAGCTTGACAGGACATTTGGGTGAAGCAAACTCCTAAATTTCTAACCCAAAAAAAAGTCTGCTTTGATATTGGAAATTCATGATTATCTGGTTAGTTCATCTAATGCTATGGAAATACTAACAATTATTTTAAGTTTATTTTGAAGCTGCACTGAAATTTCTACTTCATTCTGAATCGGAAAAGTTGTGGACATTATCTTAGAGGCTTGTAAATGTTATTCCTGATACCTGTGGAATTTAGAATTGACTTTGAGACTGACTGACAAATTGGTATTTGGTTCAGAAAAAGAGCATCTTTGATGTAACAGAATCTGTGATGATAGTAGTTTCCATATTAAATAATTTAGAATTTTATTTTAGCTGAATATTCAGAATAATCTGGAAAAATTGGAGAACTGAGTTTGTGCAATTGATTGTAGTAGTATATACCCTCCAAATCCAGGGAGGATCTAGTTTGTGAGTTTCCGGTGGTCCTAGTTTTCATATGATCTGGAGTGAACCTCTCTCAGATGAACATGTTTGTTCAGAGTATTGGTGATAGGCTGAAGTTTTTGTGCTTTATGTCTTCTGGAGAAAAAGCTAAAGGTGTGCATGAGTCAGCACTAAAGAACCTTTCATTTGTGTATGCAGTTAATGAACTTTCACTAGAAAACTTTCAGACAACCTCTTCATAATTAGAATACACATTAAAATTATCACAGTTTTAGTTACTAGCAGATGTTTTTCTTAAGCACCAGAAAAGGGGAAATAAAAACGACCACAATTCGCTCTGGGGACCATGGTCTCGGGGAACATCTAGCTCAATTGGCGTGACACAGCTTATAAAGATAATGCTCTACATTCTACCTTGGTGAGTAGTGTCTGGGGTCTTAAAAGCCTGTGAGCGGCCATCTAAGATACTCCACTGGTCTCATCCCTTCGGGAGCAAGGGGGAATGAAGAGAACAGGATACAATGAAAAGATGAGTCCAAAGGACTAATTGTCCACAGCTACCAAGACCTCCACCGGACTGAGTCCAGTACAGCTAGATGGTGCCCGGCTACCACCGCTGACTGCTCTGACCAGGATCACAACAGAGGGTTCTGGACAGAGCTGGAGAAGGATGTAGAGCATAATTCTAACTCCCCCCCCCCCCCCAAAAAAAAAAAAAAAACAGATTTACTGGCCTAAAAGAGACTGGAGAAACCTCAAGAGTGTGGCCCCCAGACACCCTTTCAGCTCAGAGGTGAAGTTACCTTCGAGGTTCACTGTTCAGCCTGGGAGTGGACAGCCCAGTAAGACTAAATGAGACTAATGAGGTACAGGAGTCCAGTGACAAGGGCCAGAAGGCAGAGGGGGAGTAGGAAGCTGATGATAAGGAACACAAGTTGAGTAAGGATACTGTTGATGTGTTGTGAGATTGTTAACCACTGTTATAGGGCAACATTTGTAGTAACTGTTAAATGGGAGGCTATTTTGTCCTGTAAGCCTTCATCTTGGGTGAGAATGGCAGCACAATTGGAAGAGCATAGTCAATGTCACTTAAATGTGTAAGTAAAAAGTTTTGAAATGGTGTATCTTTGGCTATGTGTATTTTCACCAAAAAAAAAAAAAAAAAAAGCTGGGATTCAGAGGGTTAAAATGTTGTGGGGTTGTTAAACAGAGTCATAAAACAGCATGTGTACTACTGTTACATGAGAAACTGTTTGTTCTGTAAGCCTTCACCTGAAGTACAATAAAATATTTAATTAAAAAAAAACAAAAAACACCCACAATTCAAGGATTGTTATTTTTGTATATAAGGAATTTTCATGTGATATGTTTTCTGAAGCTAAGCTGACTAAGGTTTAAGTAACCCTAGTCTACATTAGGCATATGCATGTTCAGAGAAGATATGCTTTTTGTGTATTAGTTTATCTACTGAAATGAATAAATCTCATGCTGCTCTATGTGAATCATCAATATTAAAGAGTACCTAGATTAAGATAATAGGACGATAGTCCAAGATTTGTCAAAGATTAGATAGAAGGGCTTCATCTAGCCTGAGACCAGAAGAACTAGATGGTGCCCAGGTACTACTACCAACTGTTCTGACCAGGGACACAAGAAGGTCCCAGATAGAGTGGGAGAAAAATGTAGAACAAAACTCAGATTCCTAAAAAAGGCCAGACTGAACTGGACTGATGGAGACTAGAGGAACTCCCAAGACTATTGCCCTAAGATACCTTTTGAGCTTGGAACTGAAGCCACTCCTGGAGGTCACCTTTCATCCAAATAATAGATGGGCTTATAAAATAAACAGTATCACCTGTGAGTACTGTGCTTCCTTAAATAATCAACTATATGAAGCCAAATGTTCAATATTTACCCTAAAGCAAAGATGAGAAGGTAAGGAGGGGCAGGGAAGCTAGATTAATGGAAACAGAACAACCAGAATGAAAATAATGAGAATGCTGACACATTGTGAAAACTGTAACCAATGTCACTGAACAACTTATATAAAAATTGTTAAATGGGAACCTGATTTGTTGTGTAAACTTTCACCTAAAATACAATAAAATACTTTAAAAAAAGGTAGAGAGTAGTAATCTTGTATCATTTGCTTGAGAGTCTTGGAATGAAAACCTCCAAGATATTTGTATAACATATTGGGGACCAATAAGATAAGGCATGGTAACAATCCCAGGATGCCCAAACGCTACATAAAAGAAGTACCCATAGAACAAAGAGGCATAGAAAAATCTTGGACCTTTGTCCCACATACCTTTCTATGTAACTCAAAACTCCAAGGAAAACTCAAGCTAGTATCTAAGATAATAACTTGGTGAGTGAGGAGATCAGATTAGCTTGCAAATGAGCAGTGCCTTTATTTGTTACTTTTGTAGAAATAGAGCTATAGGCATTAGGTAGCTATTTATTTTTAATTACTAAATCCCTGAGCTGTGGGGGTGCAGTGGTTAAAGCAATGGACTACTAATCGAAAGCTCGGTAGTTTGAAACCACCAGCAGCTCTGTGGGAGAAAGATGTGGCAGTCTATGTCTGTAGAGATTTACAGCCGTGGAAACCCTGTGGGGTCACTATGAGTCAGAATAGACTTGATGGCAGTGGGTTTGGCTTTTGGGTTTGGTTTTTCATATCAGAATAACATCTGACCATTGTATTATTTATTTTCTTAGTAAAATCTATTCGAAGTATACCTGCCTACCTTGCAGAAGCCCTCTACTGTGCTATGAAGGTAAGTGGATACCTTGAGTCTTCTAGTTAATTTATCTTGCCAGCTATTATTCTTATCTGATCTAGTTATTATTTGATCATGTTTTAGATGATAGATTTTGGGATATATATATTTTTAATCTAAAACATGTAGCTCAATTCTACTAAATTGTTTTACTTTATTGATTCACCCCAACTCAGGGGAGTTTGATGCTATAATTGAAGTTTTTAAACAGTGTGCTTTTCTCTTTTTCTTGTGTGAAGGGAGCTGGGACAGATGACCATACCCTCATCAGAATTGTGGTTTCCAGGAGTGAGATTGATCTATTTAACATAAGAAAGGAGTTCAGGAAGAATTTTGCCACCTCTCTTTATTCCATGATTAAGGTAATAGGAAAAACAAAGCAAATAGTTGCTGTCCAATTGATTCTGACTCCTGGTGACTCCATGTGTGTCAGATTAGAATGGTGCTCCATGGGGTTTTCAGGGGCTGATTTTTCAGGAGATTGCCAGGCCTTTTTTCCGAGGTGCTTCTGGGGGGGCTCAAACTGCCAACCTTTTGGTTAGGAGCCAAGCACATTAACTGTATACACTACCGAGGGATTCCTGGGTAATAGAAACTCTTTAAATTATATTTAGAAATCTAAAGCACACCAGTGTATAGCAGTGCAAGATATAGAGTGGAACAACCCAATTCTTGTGTTAAGTTTAAAATTTTAGTGATGTGATTAGAGCTATGTGTTATAAAGCTTGGATACTGTTTCCTAATGTAAGGGTGATGGCTCCCTAGTGAAAGCTAGGATACTTGCTGAGGCTCTTGGTGATCTTAAAAGCATGATTTAGTAGTGGTATTTGGTTTAGAAGAAGAGCATCTTTGATGTAATAGAACATGTGATGATAGTTGTTTTCATATTAAATAATTTGGAATTTTATTTATCTTACTAAGTCTAGAGTCTGGGTCATTTGTATTTTCGTTTAAGAGGTCAGACTGCTTTTAGCCTTTTTGTAAAACCTCATTTATATTAAATTGATAACCATATTACCTTAATCGGAACCTTAGCCTTGAAATCGTGAATTCCTGGTGCAGTGGTTAAGAGCTTGCCTGATAACCAAAAGGTCAGCAGTTGGAATCCCCCAGCCACTCCTTGGAGACTCTATGGGGCAGTTCTGCTATGTCCTATGGGGTCACTGTGAGTTGGAATTGACTTGATGGTAATAGGTTTGGTTTCTTGGTGGAAGTGACTCAGGAAACTCAGCCCCTTGCCGATGATAATGATGTGTTTGTTCTGTCTCTCTTTTATTAGTTCCAGCTGTTTTTACTATTCCTCCTTTCTTTCAGATCAATTTTTCATTCCTTCATTGTCCGTTATCACCTTGCCTCTGGCATTTATTTGTTCTTAGATGAGGGAAGGACCCAGCAGGTCATTCCTGCAGGAGGTGAAGGGCATAGGTATCACTATCATTTTTGTCCTTTTGAAAACAAAGGACTCTCCAGTGAATTAAATTTGGCTTAAGGTCTTTTAGCTTTTTTACTTCTTTTTTTTATCAAAGGGTAATGTGGTCCATGTGCAAAGCAGGATCTCAGTTAAGCAAGCTTTTAACTTAGTGTGTGGTGGTGTGGCTGGGCTGAAACGTACTGAATAGAGAGTTCCCCTATGCTCTCGTAGCTCCAGACGTTAGTTTTTCATGCACATCTGTCTGGGGCAAGTCGAGGAGGACGTGTCCTTTGAGGCAAAGCCATCACAGTCAGGCGGCCCCAGCACTGCCCACTTCCAAAAAACACCCACTGCTTTCGAGTCAATTCCGACTCAGCGACCCTGTAGGACAGAGTAGACCTGTCCCATAGGGTTTCCAAGGCTGTCGTCTTTACGGAAGCAGACTGCCACGTCTCCCTCGGAGCAGCTGGTGGGTTCCAACTGCTGAACTTTCAGTTAGCAGCCAAGTGCTTAAGCACTGCACCACCAGGGCTTCATTTGCCACCCCCCCTTAGCCAGATACATTCTATGTATTAGAAATTTAGAGATTATTTAGAAAGCTTGAATTTAATATAGTTGTTAGAAGTGAGAGCAGGTCCTTTTCCCTGTTCTCTGTATTAGTAGAGGGGAGAAGGTACTTCACTGTCTTTGAGAGTACTGTGTCTTTAAGTTAGAAAGTTAAACATAAGTTACATTGATAGACAACTACTCCCTGTCTAAGATTCCTGATGTGGAAGTCACACACACAGAGATTACCCACTTGGAAGAAAAAAATCATATGATTCCAATTAGTACCGTAGATTTCTTAGTGTTTTGTTTTCTGTGGCTTCTGTGACTCGTGGAGGTTAACTGAGTCCATTTGGGTTTCAGAGCGATACGTCTGGGGACTATAAGAAAGCCCTGCTGCTGCTCTGTGGAGGAGAAGACTAATACACCTGGTGAGACCCTGCTCTGTGCCGGCCGCCGCCTCCAGCACATCTAGCCGCACTTATGTATGCTAGGGCTTGACACGTTGCCTTATTCATACTAGGATGCTAATGACCAAAATGTACATGCTGCAGAAGTACATACCTATGCTTCTTTTTGATCTTCAATTGAGATCTATCTCTTTGACTCTTATAGTACTGACATATACTTACATTACTAAGTCTAGAGTCTGGGTCGTTTATGTTTTCCTTTAAGAAGTCAGGCTGCTTTTAACCTTTTTGTACAACTCCATTTATATGAAATGGATAACCATATTACCTTAACCGGAACCTTAGTCTTGAAATTGTGAACTCCCGGAAGTGTTCTTAATCCGTTCGCTACTGAATTAAACCTACAAAATTATGGTGGTTGCATTCAGAAGATTAATGATAATAAACATTTCCTTTCCCCTGAATTATGTGTGTGTGTGTTTAGAGTATTTATTTAACAGTGATATTATTATCTTTTTTTCAGGCTCATCAATTGACAGTGGTGCTAGTTGAGAACTGAATTTACAGTTGACTTTTTGGGTGAAAGGCTTGAATTGCCGTGCCACAAACTATGTATTTTTCTCCTCCACAGCAGCATGGAATGAGGTTGAAGGGGGAATCTGATTTATCTGCAGCATGCTGATTTGGGCTTCCATTAAGGTGATGCTTGGGGTGCTAGTTGCTTGATAGAAACACTGATTTTAAAACTTAGAAATCCAGAGCACTACCTTCCGCTTGTTTTTCCTACTTACCATCTGCTACCTTCTGTGAAATAAAAAACGGCAATAGCTTTTAGAAAGCAGCGGTTTATCTCTTCTAATATTTACCTTCCAGTCTTCTTTCTGCTTTCAAATTTCCTCTTCAGTTGGCATAATAATACTTACACCCTGACAAACATATTTTTTAAAACAAGTGATAAAGTGATTGCCCTTGACAAGAAGGTATTTTTATAAAATGTACTCCTTCTCCCTTTGAAAATTTTAAAATAGTGATAATGTTCTTTCACAAAATCGGCTGCTCATCAGAATATCCAGGGAAGCCTTAAAAATTATGTGTAAATATGACATTGGATTTTTTCAAAAGCCCCGTAGGCAATTCTGATGCAGAGCCAGGTTAAGAATCAGTTACTTTTCATAGGAAAGATCTTAGATAGTATGTTTCAAAAAGTTCTTTTTATTTAATAGTTCACTGACTTTAAATATAAGCCCTAGATTATTTGTCATGCTTCAAAAGATATGAAAGAGTGAGCATTAAAATCTGCTATATTTAAACAGTTTGTGACCCTTTGCTCAGCTTTTGATGTGAATTTATTGTGATACCTGTGTTTTTGTTTTTTGATTTTTCTTTTTGGAACTAGGCAAGCTGATTCTAAATTTTATATGAAAAAAGAATGCTGTGTTAGGTGCCATTGAGTTGGTTCCAGCTCATAGCGACCCCCTGTACAACAGACCAAGACACTGCCTGGTTCTCTGCCATCCTCGCAATCATTGCTATGGTTGAGCCCATTGTTGCAGCCACTGTGTCAGTCCATCTTGTTGAGGGTCTTTCTCTCTTTCACTGACCCTCTACTTTACCAAGCATGATGTCCTTCTCCAGGAACTGGTCCCTCCTGATAATATGTCCAAAGTACATGAGACAAAGTCTCACCATCCTCACTTCTAAGAAGCATTCTGGTTGTACTTCTTCCAAGACAGATGTGTTTGTTCTTCTGGAAGTCCATGGTATAGTCAGTATTTTTCATCAACACCATAATTCAGATGCATCAATTTTCCTTTGATCTTCTTATTCATTGTCCAGCTTTTGCATACATAGGAGGTGACTGAAAATACCATGGCTTGGGTCAGGCACACCTTAGTCCTCAAAGCAAAGTGACATCTTTGCTTTTTAACACTTTAAAGAGGTCTTTTGCAGCAAATTTGTCCAGTGCAATATGTCGTTTGATTTCTTGACTGCTGCTTCCATGATTGTTGATTGTGGATCCAAGTAAAATGAAATCCTTGACAACTTCAATATTTTCTCCATTTATCATGATGGTCCAGTTGTGAGGGTTTTTGTCCAGTTATGAAGATTTGTGTTTTCTTTATGTTGAGGTGTGTAATCCGTACTGAAGGCTGTGGTGTTTGATCTTCATCAGTAAGTGCTTCAAGTCCTCTTCACTTTCAGCAAGCGGGGTTGTATCATCTGCATATCACAGGTTGTTAATAAGTCTTCCTCCAGTCCTGATGCCGAGCTGTTCTTCATATAGTCCATCTTCTTGGATTATTTGCTCAGCATACAGATTGAATAAGTATCGTGAAAAGATGCAGTCCTGACACACGTTTCCTGACTTTAAACCACGCAGTATCCCCTTGTTCTCTTCAAGTGACTGCCTCTTGATCTATGTACAGGTTCCTCATGAGCACAAATAAGTGTTCTGGAATTCCCATTCTTCACAGTGTTGTCCATAATTTGTTATGATCCACACAGTTGAATGCCTTTGCATAGTCAATAAAACAGGTAAACATCTGGTATTCTCTTTCAGCCAAAATCCATCTGACATCAGCAATGATACCCCTGGTTCCACGTCCTCTTTTGAATTCAGCTAGAATTTCTGGCAGTTCCTGTTGATGTACTGCTGCAACAGCTTTTGAATGATCTTCAGCAAAATTTTACTTGCGTGTAATATTAATGATACTGTTCAATAATTTCCGCATTCCATTGGGTCACCTTTGGAATAGGCACAAATATGGATCTCTTCCAGCTGGCTGGTTTCCAGTGTTACAGCCATTTGTTGAAACATCTCAGTTGGTATTCCCAGAGTCCTGTTTTTCACCAGTGCCTTCAGTGCAGCTTGGACTTCTTCCTTCAATACCATTGATTCTTGATCATATGCTACCTCCTGAAATGGTTGAACGTTGACCAGTTCTTTTTGGTATGGTAATAGTAGGAGATTTTAATACACCACTTCCAACAATAGAACATCTGGAAAGAAAATAAAAGATGCAGAAGATCTGATTAACACTATTAACCAACTGGACCTAGCAGGCATGTATAGAACATATCACCCAACAGCAGCACAATACATATTCTTCTCCAATGTACATGGAACATTCTCCAGTATAGAACATATATCTATTTAAGTCCAACCTGATTTGTGTTTTAGAAAGAACAATCTGACTTCTGTGTAGAGAATGGATTATTGGGGCAAAAGCGGAAGGAGATCTGTTTGGCCCTCAAAAAAACCGAAATCACACCTGTTGCTGTTGAGTCGGTTCCAACTCATAGCAACCCTATTGGACAGAGGAGAACTGCTCCATAGGGTTTCCAAGGGGCTCCTGGTGGATTCGAACTGCTGACCTTTTTGGTTAGATGCTGAGTTCTTAACCACTGCACCACCAGGGCTCCTGTTTGGCCCTATCATAATACAAATGGAAGATGAAGGTGATTTGGATTAGGGTGATGGTCATGGAGATCAAGGGAAGTGGATAGATTAAATCAATAAAAAGTGGGGATCAAATCAATAAAACTTAATGATGAAACATTTGGATAGAGGGTAAAGGAAAGGAGGAGTAAAGATAATGTCTACATTTTTGTCCTGAGCAGTTGGGTGAATAGTGGAGCCATTTACTTAGATGTGGAGACTGAGGGGGAAATAGGAGGCTGGGGAAAAATCATGACATGCTAAGTTTGAAATGCTTGTTATAAACCAAAGGGGAGATGTAGAGTAACCAAGGGCTGTAACACTGAAGACAGTGACAGGCCTGGAAGGGGCCCTGCAGCAGAGACAGACTGCAGGGCCAAGAGGAGTCTGTCCTGAGGGGGCCAAGAGGAGGCCTGGAGAGCCGAGAGAGGGTGTGCCTGGCAGAGAGAAGGGCCTGCTTGCTTGCATAGTTGAGGAGCTGAGAGAGCTGTCCTGCACTAAAAAAGGAGGGATGTGCTCACCTCTTCAGGGGAGCCCTCCAGACTTTGCTTACGAGCTTCCTGATCTAGAGGTGTAACCTGTTAATCCTGATCCCAAGTTGTGCCCTGTTGCTTCCTTATTAAACCACTTAAGTATGGTACCTGAATTCTCTGTGGCCATTGCAACAGATTATTGAACCCAGCAGAGAAGAAGTGCCGTGGGAGGGATGGCTGGTGTCAGAATTGGTGAAAAGAATGGAGAATAGATCTTGAGTCACTTTATACACCCTGAAGTTAGACAGGTTCTGATGGTACTATTCACACCGTTTTATAGACCTTCAAAATTATTTACTTTGAATTTTATTTATTTACATATGAAGAAACAGAGAAGTTTCGATTTTCCAATTTAATACAACATGTTAAAAAGAAGAACTGGGACTTGAGCTAAGCCTCTCCACAGATAATTTTCCACCCAAAGACGACAAGTAAGTTTCACTATGCATGCTAACGCTGAGTTAGCTGGTAGTCATTGTTTAATGTTGCCTAGGGTGGGATACTGAGGCGTGTCTCATCTCAGTGGGGAATAGAGTCCTGATTAATTAGCAGTTTCTGCCAGGGGCTCAAAAGGGAGGCAATGATTGCATATCTGGCATGGTTTCACCACTCCCAGTGGGAATAAGATCTAAATGCAAAGGGAAAACTTCTGGTTTGAAAATTGATGTGTTAAAGTCAACTTTTCTTTATTGGGAATTATCTAAAATAATAAAAGAGCATGAGAAACGATCTGAAGCCCTGAATCATAAATTAATAGGAAAGAGTTGCCAAAATTAGTACAGACCAAACTGGGAGAAAGCAGAGAGTATGCCTGGAATTGCAGGTCTCCGAGAGAGAGATGGCAGCATGCAGGTCTGTAAGGTAAGGGTATCACTTAGAGATGCAGCCTCAGATCCTTTGCCTGCTCCTGGAAGAAGGGGCAGAGACTTTGGTGGGTGCTTCTGCTTCACTGGCCGTCGTCTGGATTTGAGAACCAAAGAAAAGGGTTGAAATGGAACCACACAGACAAGCCGTATGTGCAGAATGGTGGTGGTGGCCGTTGAGATGGTGGTGGCGGCGGGTGGTTAGAGAGAAACTCGCAGTGTGAGCAGCCTGTCTTCACTGACGTGGAAAAGTAACACTCAACTCACTTAATGAATGTAGGTCATAAGGAAAGTTCCTGCTAGCCAGGAACACAGTGAAAATTGTGACCAAACATTTGGCTGTAAATAAACACTTGCCTTTATTGAATAAGAGCACAAAGAAGAGAACAAAGAAGAGAATGAAAAACTTAGGGAAGGGAAAGTGAAAAAACAGGAGAAGAAATGTGAAAAAAATAGAAAAAATCACAAAAACGAGGGTGAACTCAAGGGTAAAAGAAAAGGCACTGTTGAAAACACGTGTAAGAGAGAGATAAAAGACATGTATAAAAAACATGAGAAATGACATGGGTAGTTTAAACAAGTTAAAAGATTCTAGAAAATTATAGCTAAAACAGAAAAATAAGAACCAACATAAACAATGGAAAAACTTAACATGGAAATAAAGGAATAAAACATAACATATATAAAATAAATAATTTTATATAATTCAATAAAAATTTTCAGAAATGACAGAATTTAATCTGTAATTTGATAGGACAAACCAGGTCCCCAGAAAAATTGACATAGAAGAGTCAGCATTAAGAGTCACTGTCTTAAACAGTAAAGATAAAGACTCTTTCAGGCAATGAGGCCTGAAGATTCACTAAAATTCAGGTAGCCTGAGACTTGTCCACAGTAACATCCAACGCTAATACAGTAGGGCAGCATTTCTAAATTCTCAAGGAAGAATTGTGACCCAAGAAACTGATAACCAGACAGGCTTTTATTTTAAAGTATGAAGGCAAAAAACATTTGAACATGCAGTAACTCAGTCAATATTGTTTCCATGAGACCGTCTTCAAGAAAGTGCTAGAAGGTATACTAGTGGTCTAGTGAAAAAACTACAGCAAAAGAACTCAGACATGGTTGAATTCAGAAAAAATAAAAGACAAAGTCATTTTTAAATGATAAAGTGTGCAAGCCATAGTGAAGACTGTGTACCAAAAAACAAGTCTTCAATTCTTTTAAAGTGAAAATGACAGTGGACAGAAGGAGAACAAGAATCATATTAGTATTAAGTATCCATAGAGACAATTTCCAAAAATTCTAAAATTGAGAAACAGTGCAATGAAACAGAATTCATTAGCTTTACCCAAAAATGAATGTATAAAAATCCCTAATATTTTGAAATAAAAAATAACACTTTTTAAATGACCTTTAAGTAAAACAGGAAATAGAGGAAATAAAAATAAAACTACAAATTATCTAGAAAATAGAAATTGCAAAAACATTAAAATTATTTTAGGGGTACTTCTAAGTGGTTTCCAGAGAAAAATGCATAATGTTAAATATTTCTATTAATTATCAGGATGAAAATAAATGAAGTAAGCCTAAAGAGCTGGAGGAATGAACAAAAATTAATGATAGCAGCAATAAGGCAATAATAGATTGAAACAAAACAAGTTAAAAACAAACACTGTAGAAAAACCTAGTTCTTAAGAAGAAAATAATGCAATAGATAAATCATTACTTAATCAAATCAAGGAAAAAAAGAAGAAAACGAAGTGATAATCACAAATGCAGAGAAAAATTCTTAAATGATATGAATATATGCTCAGTTCTGTGCAAACGAATTTGGGAACTCGATGAAATGGCTTTATTTTGCTAGAAAAACGTAAATCAACAAGTATGATAAAAGATACAAAAGATACGTTAAAAAAATCTAACTACACAAATTTCAATGGAAAAAGTAGAGAAAATTGTTAAAGAATCAGTCCCAAAGGGATGAGAATATTGTACCAGACCTTGGAAAAGCAGATAATCTAAAGCTATTTAAGCTCTTACAGTGTATAAAAAACCCAAACCCATTGCTGTCGAGTTGATTCTGATTCACAGTGACCCTATAGGACAGAGTCAAACTGCCCCATAGTTTCCAAGGAGCAGCTAGTAGATTTGAACTGGCAACCTTTTGGTTAGCAGTCGTAACACTTAACCACCACACTACCAGGGTTTCCTTATAGTGCATAAGGGGAAAAAAAAAGAAAACAATTCTTCTGAAGCAAAGAAAACATTGATACAAAACTTACGAACACCCCTCTCTGACTGACTCTTTGCTTCCCTCTCACCCTTACAAGGATCTTTGTGATTACAGTGGGCCTACATGGATAATTCAGGATATCTCCCCATCTTAAGATCACACCCTTAAAGTCCTTTTTACCATGTGAGGTAACATGTTCACAGGTTCCAAGATCAGGACATAAATATTTGCAGGGGGCCGTTATTCTGCCTACCACAGATGGTTTCAAGAAAAGTTGTGATTTTGTAGTATATTCAGAATTTTCTCTTTGTTAGTGTAGGAGCAACGATCTTTCCAGCTTTCTACATCCTACGTTCTCAGCTCTGGGGGAGAATCAGGGGAACCTCCAAATAATATGTTTTAGTTAATTGGTTTAACTAACAAAAATGGGGAAAAACATTTCATTGCTTGGTTTGGTACTTGTGTCTAATTTTAATTATTAAAAATCCCTGGGACACGTTTTTTCCTTCTCCTTCTCCCTCTCCATTTCCTCTCCTAGCTCTTTCTCTATTTCTCTCTCTGTAGAGCTCTGAAGAACCTCCTGTTACAAGCCTGCTGCAGTCTTGTCTTGTGCCCAGTTGGTGGTGCGATTGATATAAACTTCTTTCCATCACATTCAAAATTCAAACTTCTGTTAACACTGAACTTTTTTATTTTTCATTGTCACACAGTCTTCCTCACCCCAACATTCAGACAAAAAGTAAATCTAAATTTTGATCCCCTGCTTAGTTACTCATTTGTCACTCTGTAGGTAAGAATCATCCTCTATCCCGTGGAGTAGGACATTCAGCGTGTTTTCTAAAGCACTGGTTTATCCTTTCACCCATGATATTCAGTAGTGTGATTCCCACCTCCTCTCCAGCTCTCATCCTTTCAGTGGAGCATGGAGCAAGTCTCCTTCCTTTGTAAAATCTTTGGATATTTTCTATGGATGATACACATTTCCCTCTAATTTTGTTACTTGTCAACTATTAAATATACACCAAGAGGCTCACATGGGGAGAAGGATCCCTTTTGCAGAAGGAATTTGCCTGCTAGGTTTTGATATTTGAAATGAAGGAATGCTTTTAAAATTTTAAATTACTTCTCCTGTTATCTTCTCATACACAAATGTCAAGAATACACTCACCATATCTCCAAAATACAAGCTTGTGAAGGTGAAGGACCATAGATGCAGGGGACATCCATGTCAATTGGCACAACCCAGTTCATAATGACAAAATTCTGTATCCTACTTTGGTGAATAGTGTCTGGGGTCTTAAAGCTCGCGAGTGGCCATCTAAGATACAATTACTGGTCCCTTACCATCTGGAGCAAAGGGGAGTGAAGAAAACCAAAGACTCAAGGGAGCAGTTAGTCCAAAGGACTAAAAGACCACATGAACCACAGCCTATATGACTCCAAGACTGGAAGAACTGGATGGTGCCTAGCTACCACTTCCAACCGCTCTGACTGGGATCAAAACAGAGGGGTCCCAGACAGCGCAGGAGAAAAATTATAGAACAAAAAATCAAACACAAGAAAGAACAGACTTACTGATCTGACAGAGGCTGGAGGAACCCCAGAGACTATGGCCCTAAAGACACTCTTCTGAACTGGAACTGAAGCCATTCCCAGAGACTACCTTTCAGACAAACCATATGCAGGCTGATAAAATAGTACCCGAGAGGAATGTGCTCCTTAGAACAATCAATTATATGAGATCAAAAGGGCAACATTTGCCCAAAAGCAAAGATGAGAAGGCAGGAAGGGGTAGAAAATCAGGACGAAAGAGAATGGAGAACCTAGGATGGAAATGAGGAGAGTGCTGATAAATAAAAACAACAAAAAATACGAGCTTACCCTCTCAAATTCCTTGCTTTGGGTAGTGGCTGTAAACTCCTTCCACTCATTCAGTCTCAAAACTTGGGGACTATTTTTACATCCTGTCTTTCTTTTGCGATTCACATTGAGTTGATTATCAAGTCTAGACAAGTCTCCTTTCACCGTGTCTATCACGTCTGCCCCCTCATTTCCATTCCTGCTGCTACCCTTTTTCTGGAAACAATTACTTCATTTGAAGTATATAAATAACTTTTTTTTCAACAAAAATCTTCTTGTTTTTATCAAAGCAATAAATTAAAGTTTATAAGTCAAGTAGTACAAATAAAGCTTATCAGGAAAAGCAGATGTCCATATCCCTTCACTTCCCCACCCCCATTCATTCCCCATTTTGGGGGTGGGTGTAAATAACTTAGAACATTTTTATCAGTTTCCAGTGTATTATTTTTTTTCAGGTAGTTACATCTATATTTCTAAATAATGTACCTAAACTTTATTTCCTTGTTCATCAATTGACTTTTTTAAATGAATTCTACTGTGATACATGGTGATTTAGCTCATTCACTCCATTTACCTGTCATCTCTTTCACACTCCTCATCACATATTTATGTTACTCTTCTTAGTTACACTCGCGGTGACCTATGTAACTTTCAGTAATATATTTATATTGCTATTTCTCATTCAAACAACTATGGAAAGAATCTCTAGATTCCTCATTTTGAAAGATGAGGGTACTAGAGATGCTACTCTTCATCTACACTCTTCCCCTTTCATATTCCAACTCTTGTTGACTGTAATTTTGTTTTTAAATTGTCAGGAGTGATTCTGTTTATAATTTGTTCTATGAACCCAATTAATTCTTCCGCACCTTATATATTGATTCTACAATTTGTAAAGCAAGAGAAAGTTTAGATTATTGACCAGTAATGTAACCCATCACCAGTAATGGAACCCTGATAGTGCAGTGGTTAAGAGCTTGGCTGCTAACCATAAGGTCAGCAGTTTGAATCTACCAGCTGCTCCTTGGAAACCCTATGGGGCAGTTCTACTCTGTCCTATAGGATCACTCTATAAGTCAGAAATGACTCGATGGCAAAGGGTTTGGATGATGTATTAGTATTGTAGGGTTGCCATAACATAATCTTTTTTTTTTTTTTGAAAACTCCTTGAGGATAAGCCCATAAACTGTAGGTAGGAACTCAAATACACTATAGGACAACTCAAAATACCAAGCAGGCCATCATGGAGGGAAAAAAGGATAAATATCTTTTACTGAACACCTATTTGGAGCCCTGTTGGCACAGCGGTTAAGAGCTTGGCTGCTAACCAAAAGGTCAGCAGTTCGAATCTACCAGCTACTCCTTGGAAACCCTATGGGGCAGTTCTATTCTGTCCTATAGGGTGGATATCAATAATTATCAGTGCATCTTAATTGTATGTTTGATCAATTTCAGACTGCAGAAGTTGGTAAAAATCTTCAATTTCTTCATCTTTGGCGTTAGTGGTTGGTGCGTAAATTTGAATAATAGTCGTATTAACTGGTCTTCCTTGCAGGCGTGTGGATATTATCCGGTCACTGACAGCATTATACTTGAGGATAGATCTTGAAATGTTCTTTTTGAAGATGAATGCAATGCGATTCCTCTTCAATTGTCATTCCTGGTATAGTAGACCATATATGATTGTCTGCTTGGAAGTGGCCAATACCAGTCCATTTCAGCTCACTAATGCCTAGGATATCGATCTTTATGTGTTCCATTTCATTTTTGATGAGTTCCAATTTTCCTGATTCATAATTTGTACAATCAACCTTCTGATTATTAATGGATGTTTTCAGTTGTGTTTTCTTATTTTGAGTTGTGCCACATCAGTAAATCAAGGTCCCAAAAGCTTGACTCCATCAACGTCATTAAGGTCAACTCTACTTTGAGGAGGAGCTCTTCCTCAGTCATATTCTGAGCATTTTCCAAACTGAGGTGCTCATCTTCTGGCACGATATCAGACAATGTTCTATTGCTATTCATAAGGTTTTCACTGGTCAATTTTTTCAGAAGTAGATCACCAGGTCCTTCTTCCTAGTCTGTCTCAGTCTGGAAGCTCTGCTGAAACCTGTCCACCATGGGTGACCCTGCTGGTATTTGAAATACTGGTGACATAGCTTCCAGCATCACAGAAACACACAAGCCACGACAGTACAGCAAACTGACAAATGAGTTGTGGTGTAATTACTGGAGATTGGAATGCAAAAGTTGGAAACAAAGAAAAAGGATTGGTAGTTGGAAAATATGGCCTTGGTGATAGAAACGATGCCAGAGATCACAGGATACAATTTTGCAAGCCAGATGACTTATTCATTGGAAATACCTTTTTTCAGTAACATAAACGGAGACTATACACGTGGGCCCCACCTGATGGAATACACAGGAATCAAATCATCTGTGGAACGAGACGATGGAAAAGCTCAGTATCGTCAGTCAGAACAAGGCCAGGTACCAACTGTGGAACAGACCATCAGTTGCTCATATGCAAGTTCAAATGGAAGTTGAAGAAAATTAAAACAAGTCCATGAGAGCCAAAGTACGATCTTGAGTATCTCCCACCTGAGTTTAGAGACCATCTCAAGAATAGATTTGACATGTTGAACACTGATGACCGAAGACCAGACGAGTTGTGGAATGACATCAAGGACATCACACATGAAGAAAGAAAGACGTCATTAAAAAGACGGGCAAGAAAGAAAAGACCAAAATGGATGTCGGAAGAGACTCTGAAATTTGCTCTTGAATGTTGAGTAGCTAAAGCAAATGGAAAAAAATGATGAAGTAAAAGAGCTGAACAGAAGATTTCAAAGGGTGGCTTGGGAAGCCAAAGTAAAGTACCATAATGAAATGTGCAAAGACCTGGAGGTAAAAAACTAAAAAAGAAGAACACGTTCAGCATTTCTCAAATGGATAAAAGTAAAGAAAAAAATTCATGCCTCGAGTTGCAGTACTGAAGGAGTCTATGAGCAAAATTTTGAATGATGAAGGAAGCATCAAAAGAAGATGGAAGGAATACACAGAGTAACTGTACCGAAAAGAAGTGATCGATGTTCAACTATTTCAGGAGGTAACATGTGATTAAGAACTTAAGGTACTGAAGAAGTCCAAGTTGTGCTGAAGGCGTTGGCGAAAAACAAGTCTCCAGGAATTTACAGAATACCAATTGAAATGTTTCAACAGATAGATTGCTGGAAGTACTCACTTCTCTGTGCTAAGAAGTTTGTAAAACAGCTACCTCGTTAACCAACTGGAAGAGATCCGTATATGTGCCTATTCCAAAGAAAGGTGATCCAACAGAATGCAGAAATTATTGAACAACATCATTAATATTGCACACAAGTAAAATTTTGCTGAAGATAATTCAAAAGCGGTTGCAGCAGTACGTCGACAGGTAACTGCCAGAGATTCAGGCCAGATTCAGAAGAGGACTTGGAACAAGGGATATATATCATTGTTGATGTCAGATGGATGTCAAATCTTGTCTAAAAGTAGAGAATAGCAGAAAGATGTTTACCTGTGTTTTACTGACTATGCAAAGGCATCTGATTGTGTGGATCATAACAAATTATGGATAACGTTGCAAAGAATGGGAATTCCAGAGCACTTAATTTTGCTTATGAGGAACCTGTACATAGACCAAGAGGCAGTCGTTCAAACAGAACAAAGGGATACTTCATGGTTTAAAATCAGGAAAGGTGTGTGTCCGGATTGTATCCTTTCACCATACTTATTCAGTCTGTATGCTAAGCAAATAATCAGAGAAGCTGGACTATATGAAGAAGAACAAGGCTTCAGGATTGGAGGAAGACTTATTAACAACCTGCTATATGCAGATGACACTATTTTGCTTCCCCAAAGTGAAGAGGACTCAAAGTACTTACTGATGAAGATCAAAGACTATAGCCTTCAGTATGGATTACTCCTCAACGTAAAGAAAACAAAAATCCTCACAACTGAACCAATAAATAACATCATAATAAATGGAGAAAATATTGAAGTTATCAAGGATTTCATTTTACTTGGATCCACAATCAACACCCATGGAAGCAGCAGCAGAGAAATCAAATGACTCATTGCACTGGGAAAATCTGCTGCGAAAGACCTCTTTAAAGTGTTAAAAATCAAAGAGGTCACTTTGAGGACTAAGGTGTGCCTGACCCAAGGCTTGGTATTTTCAGTTGCCTCATATGCATTCAAAAGCTGGACAATGAATAAGGAAGACCAAAGAAGAATTGATGCCTTTAAATTATGGTGTTGGCAAATAATATTGAATATGCCGTGGACTTTCAGAAGAATAAACATATCTGTCTTGGAAAAAGTACAGCCAGAATGCTCCTTAGCAGTGAGGATGGTGAGACTTCGTCTCATGTACTTTGGACATGTTGTTAGGAGGGACCATTCCCTGGAGAAGGACAACGTGTTCGGTAAAGTAGAGGGTCAGTGAAAAAGACGAAGACCCTCAACAAGATGGATTGACACAGTGGCCACAAGAATGAGCTCAAGCATAGCGATGATTATGAGGATGTTGCAGGACAGTTCAGCGTTTCATTCAGTTGTACATAGGGCCACCATGTGTTGGAACAGACTCTGTGGCACTTAGCAACAGCAGCAACAGTGTAACCTACCTGTGTTCTATGATTTCATTTCCTTTCTTTCATACTGCCCCTCTTCATGATAACCGCCTTCATTGTTTTCTTATGTCATAGTAATATCCCAGTATTGTGTGAAGTCTATGGTACCTTTCCTACTCCAACATTTTCCTCTTGGGATTTCCTTCCTGGTGTCTCTGTCCTTTGATTGGACAGTTCTCTCTGGGCCTGCTGCATGGGCATCACGCCGGGGGCTGCTAAATGCCTGCAGGTAGCTTTGCTCTTGGGCGGGGGGGGGGGCGGGGGGGGATCACACCCACACTAACTGACCTAGTTCTCCCCAGACAGGGCAGTCAATTAATTTTTTTAAAAAGTCTCTTAACCTCTTATTTTTTCTCTTGGTATTAGGGTTGAGATGTTTGAGAGAGGGACATTTGAGCTCCAGAGTACTGAGTGTATACATGCGCTGTTTCATATACAGATTTTTCAATCAATTTTTCTGTTTTGGGCCTGGCGTGTCATTCTCTCTCTCTCCATGCTATCTGATATTTGTGAGTCAAAAACCTTTTCGGGATGCCACAGGACAGACTCTCTTTCTCTTCACCTGCAGCCTCATTTCTGTGGATTTTCAGCTAGAGCTTCCTTAGTCACAACCACAACTTCTGCATCTTCCCATGTCCCAGAAATTTGATGACCTCTCTCGTGTGCTGATGGCTCTCCTCCCATTCTCTTTACTATGAGTTTTTTAATGCTTTATTCTCATTTTTAATGGAGTTCAGGGCCCACAAATGCTTGTCTCAGACTGCCATCTTGAGCTAGGTGTCCTGAAATGATTTCTCAGTGCTCATGCTGGTTATAGACTCTTCTGCTGCTCTGCCAGCCCTGCCTTTGTCTTTCCCATTTTCTTCTGCATGACCTATACGTCTCCTTTCCTGAAGACTCAGCCCCATTCCTCTTATCATTCCAATTCAGCTTGACATAAACAAGGTACTGTTTTAGCTGTCAAGCTGGCTTCAACTCAAGGTAACCCCATGTACAACAGAATGAAACATTGAGCCATGCTTATGATCATTGCTATGTTTGAATGTTTGGGTCCTATGTTGCGGCCTTTGTATAGTGCCTTCTATCCTAGGGGGCTCATCTTCCAGCACTGTATTAGACAATATTCTGTTGTGATCTGTAGGGTTTTCACTGACTAATTTTTGGAATTAGATTACTGGAACTTTCTTAGTTTGTTTTAGTGTGGAAGCTCTGCTAAAATCTATATACCATGGGTGACCCTGTTGGTATTTGAAATACTGGTGGCATAGCTTCCAGCATGATAGCAACATGCAAGCCATCACAGTATGATGAACAAGGTAGTTGTATTTAAACCACCTCTGCAACTCCCTCACAGAGAATGATCAAGAGTCATCCTGCGGGGCCATGGGCCAGTGTTATTATAGATTGAATTGTGTCCCCCCCAACGTATGTGTTGAAATCCTAATCCCTGTACCTATAAATATGATCCCATAAATAGGTGTTTTCTTTTGTTACGTTAACTAGGCAGGATAGGTCCTAAACCTAATCACTTCTGAGTTATAAAAAGAACAGAATAAACACAGACACACACACACAGAGGGAAGAGAAAGACAGACTATGGAGACAGATGCATCTACAAACCCAGGAACACCAAGGATTGCTGGCAGCTACTAAGAGCTGAAATAGACAAGGAAGGACCACCCTGAGAGCCACACCCTGAATTTAGACTTCCAGCCTCCTGAACTGTGAAAAAAAATAAATTTGTGCTCTTTTAAGCCACCCACCCATGGTATATTTTGTTTGGCAACAGTAGACAAGTAAGCAGGTGTTCTAGTGTTGATCTCTGAGTCCCAGATTAGTCCTCAAGTTGTAGCTTCTCCTGCCCCTTGTGTCCTAGATGCTAAGGATTTTACCTCTGCTTCATTCCAATTTCTAGCAGCTCCATCTTACTTGTGTCAGCCTCTGCCCTTGCCTGCCTTTCTGTCTTGTGGTTCTGCCACCATGTAGCACATCTCAAAGATGATCACTGCTAGCATGCCTGTTGCCCATGAAACACCATCCCAGATTCCCTGCTATCTGCCTGTCTGAGACCTCATAATCTTCTCCTGGAAATGCAGGTGCCAACTGTTGCCTGTGTCTCCCCTGAGGTGGCGCCTCTTTAGAACACTTCTTGTCTTCCTGGTTGACCTTCCTTCTGTTTGCTCAGTCTGTCTCCAATCTGAAGTAAACTACCGTCTTTTGTTAGACCTCAGCTTCTTCCACGTCTTTGCTTGCTTATGCTGCTACAAGGAACACAGGAATACTTTGTACCTCATCTTTTCACATATCACCCTTCAGTTCTACATATCCTACAATCTGTACATTCTCAATGGAGACCATATCACTCCTAAGACAGTAAAGATTGTTTTTTGGGGAGAGTCATGAGAAAGCCTTACTTTTTAATGTATAAAGCACATATATACATATAGTACATAAACAGACACACAATATATCTGTGGTATTAAAATTTCATAACGGGTGGTGATAAGAAAAAAATGTGTATTCAAGTTCTTTAGGGAGAGCAGTAATAAAATAAAATAAAAGGTTGAGAAACACTGCTATATTCCTTGCTAGTTTACTTCCCAGGTACCATTTTCATAATGTCTTCCATTGCTCAGAAACCTTCAATAGCTGCCTGTGCTCAACTTTATAAAGCCCAGACTTGGTCTATAGTTTAAAACTCTTCATATTTTGCCTCCAACTCTCTTTCCAGTCCTAAGTTCTTCTTTTCTCTCTGCATAGATCATCTACTCCAGTTAAATTTCACTCCATAGGCCTGAACCTCAGCCTATGCTTCCATGCTTTGTTCTCACCAGTTCTGTTGCCTGAAGGCCTCCCCCTCAGCCCTTCTTCTATGAAAATACATTCCAGTTTCAAGACCTTGCTAAACCCCAACTCTGTATTTAAACTTTTCCTAATCATTTTAGCCAAAATAGACCACTCATTCATCTGTGTTTCAAGAGTATATCTTACCTCTATCTTTGTGCTTTTAATGATCTATTTAGATCTTTTTTTCTCAAATAGAATGCAAATTCTTGAAGGGCATTCCTGAACCTTATACCCCTTTCTACCTAGACTAGTCCTTGTGCAGACGGTACTGATACTTACTTGGTAATTGAATTAATTTTTCTACTTTTGATTAAAGGGAACCTAGTGGCATAATGGTTAAACACTGGGCTGCTAACTGGAAGGTTGGTGGTTTTAGCCTACCCAAAAGCTCTGTGGGAGAAAAACCTGGCCATCTGCTTTCATAAAGATTACAGCCTAGAAAACCCTGTAGGGCATTTCTACTTTGTCACATGGGGTCGCTAGGAGTTGGAAATGACTCAACAGCAACAACAACAATAATTTTGATTAACAAAAAGCCCAATGATATACACTGGGGAGAGAGAAAGAACTTTTGTTGATGGCATGAAAGAAGAGATTTATATGATTTTTTTGAAATATAATTCTTTATCTTTCTTAATTAGATAATGAATACATTTATCATTAAGCAGTGTGAGGCATTTCTACAGAACAATTCCACAGACACCATAAGGTCGTGGTGTTCTCATTACCTCTTGTTTAAAGAAACAATTATAACAGCCAGAGCTGGAATCGCTCAGAACCAAGTAGAACGTTAGCGATCAGAAGGACCTCAGACAATAGTTGATACTGAAGATCATCTCTCTTTACGGGAATAAGTAGTCTCTGCTTAAGAAGAACTTCTCAGCCTAATATAGAAGTCCCCATTGGTGGGCCTGTTACTGAAGAGTCTACCCAACACCATCTTTGACACTAGGACAGGACTGGGCTGGATACCTGCCGGAAAACTAAATGTGTGTAAGGGTAAGAGAAAGAGAGGGATTGATTCTGCTCCCATAAGCATTTTTTTTTTTTTTTTTTTTTTTGGTACTAGAATTTCTGTATCAGATAATTCAGAACAAAATGATTTTCCTGTAGAATAACTGTAAGCTTTGTATCATTTCAAAAAATAAAGTTGCATTTTTTAATATGTATTGGGTATGGATGCCCATCAATATCTTTTCAGTGCTTAGGATGTTAAAGTTCTTTATCTCACCTAGGGGAAGTGAAGATTAGGGCTTTTGGTTGGAGAATCCCGGAGGGTAGAATGCATTTCAGTTTGAAAGGTCTTAGGGAAAGGGATGGTGGAAAGGAAAGTTCCAAAAAGCAGCAGTGAACTGTGGATGGGAGATTCTGGCAGTCACTCTACTAATATAGATGCTAGTGTACAAAGAGATACATAATGTCTCATTAGGGTACTGATTAAGAGCGCAACTAGTGAACCAGACTGCCTGAGTTAGAATCTCTTCACCAGTTACTAGCACTATGACCCTGACCATATTACTTGACTTCTCTAAGAAAAGCTTGCCTCATGTGTACAATGAAGATGATAGGTGTGTACTTCACTGAAAATTACATGAGTTAATACTTGTGAAGGTAGACCTGGCATGGAGTAAGTGCTCAAGGACGAATATTATTATATCCCGAGTCTCCAGTGCCATGGATGGCATGTAGAGACTATTGAGAAATATTTGCTGAATAATTTGGCCATCATAAATGTGGTATTACTGCCTACGAGTAGAATGAACTAGACCATTCTTGAATAAAGTAAATAAATAAAGTAAGTAAAGCACTTAATGGCTAGTTTAAATGTGTTGAAGTCTATTGCTAGATCCTATTTTTATGGATATGTGACAAGAAGAATTACTACTAGTTTTTAGAATTGTTCCTAGTTTTCATTACTGTTGATGATGGTGCTGCTGAAGATTCACCAGGGAGGAATAAAGATGTAATTTTTCCATCCCAATCCAGAAAGGAGAAGTTGGTATATGAGGGACACAACTTAATCCGTGAGAAGCATCGCTGTTTCAGGTTTTTTGGCGGGGAGAGTAGAGGGCGATGGGGGGATTATATAGGATCAGCTCTGAGTGGGAAGCAATACTTAGAATGGAGAAAGGTGAGGTGGGGCTATAAGGAGGGTGAGAACAGAGGAACCCTTCAGGTGGGGATTGGGCTTGTACCACACTCCTAGTTCCCATGAGGAGCCCTGGAATGTGGCAAGGTCTTCGGTGGGGCAGTTGATGGAAGACAGCAGGTCAGGGATGGGCATTGTTCTGGAGCTGCCTCTTGAAATGAACCACAAACTTGCATCTTTCAGGAGAACCAGGGTGGACTGGCTACCACAGAAGCCCTTAAAACTTTTTCTTGGGTTGTGAAAGTCCCACCAGTTTCTTGTGTGGTAGGTACCAAGGGAGGGGGAGTGGCTCCCAAATCCACCTGAAATTGAAAAGTTTTAAATTCTTGTCAGTATGGAAGATGCAGAATTTAGATTCAGATTTAATTTGATTTAAGACAAAGAGAATAATGTGAAATGTCTGCATCTTAGTGTTGTGGTGGCAGATTTGAAGCATCTACAGTTTTCAGTTCAGCTGATGGTTATAGGTGAATCTGGACATATAAGGGAGATTGAAAAAATCTATTTTTGATGATAGGCATTGCTTTTTAAATTTGAAGTTTTTAAGGTTTATACTCACAAGCTTATTTTCTCCCTAGGAAGTAGGTTGCAGTTTGGGGAAGTTATTATTTAAGGCACACAGGTAGCCTGGAATACATTGTAGTGACTTGAACAGGATGCCATTGTGATTTACTGGGTGGTTTAGTTGATGAGGCAGCTTCAGAACACTCCCCATCCCTGTCCCCTGCTGCCTCCCGTTGACTGTCCCATCAAAGGCCTTGCCACATTCTGGGGCTCCTCATGGGAATGTGAGTGGTGTGTAGGACCCACCTCCCTTACGGCCCCACCTCACCTTCTCCCCCTCAAAGCATGGGAATATATGATATTCATATTTAACATACAAAAAATAATTTGTTAACAAATTAGCTAAACATAAACAATTACTTTCAATTTCTATATTTAGAAGTGAGAAGTAATTTGGAGAAGCTGTAAGATTCACTGCTGTATGTGCCAGGAGCAGAGTCTGGTACATAGAAAGCACTCAGTAATTATTTGTCAGTAATCATTTCCCAAGGTCCCTGGGTGGCACAAACTATTTGTGCTGTGAAAGAAAGGCCTGGTGATCTGTTTCCAAAAGGTCACAGCCTTGAAAACCCTATGGAGCTGTTCTATTCTGCACACACGGGGTCACCATGAGTCAGAATTGACTTGACAGCGATGGGTTGTTTAGTATGGATTAATAATTTGCCAGTAAATGTTTGCAGTAGTTGTTACATAAATTATCTGTGTATTTTATATATTTTTGTTACATAATTCCTATGTATTTTATAGAACTTTTCTATATAAAACATTTACTTACAGGAGGCAGCATGAGCATGATCTTGGCCATCAGAGGAACCTAGATTAAAATTCTGACACTAGCACTTAGTCTTCAATCTTGGGCAAATCACTTATCTTTAAGATGGCATTAATAAAACCTGCCCCATAGAATTGCTACAAGGACTAAGTAAGAAAATATAAATAAAGCATTTAGCAAAGTGTCTAGAATATAGTAGTTACTCAATAAATGTTTTGTAATGGTTAGGGAAATAATGTCAGCTCCTATAGCATATAAACCCTGAATTCTTAGATGCATAACCTTAAAAAAGCTATTATTCATTTCATTTTGAGTTTTTCCAGATAGGTGGCACTCCGTGTGGTCATTTAGAAACTCAAGCTTCTTCCATTTTGTGGTCTATCCTCATCTCTGTCCTTGGAGCTATCTCCATTCACCTAATGGATGGGGAAAGAGGAAGCAGGGTGTTATGGACGTATCTGAAAGGAAGACCTAAAAAAAAAAATTGTCATCGAGTCAATTCTAACTCATGGCAATCCCATGACCCTACACATGCAGAGTGGAACTGCTCTACAGGGTGTTAAAGGCTGTGATCTTTCAGAAGTAGACTGTCAGGTCTTTCTTCCGAGGCTTCTGTTGGTGGGCTGGAACCACCAAACTTTTGGTTAGTAGTTGAGTGCTTAACCGATTACACCACCCAAGGAAGAGAGACTACTTAATGTAACCTCACTGTGTGCTTAGGAGAAGAGAAAATCGGTTTGTTGTTACAGTTTTAGTCCCCTTTCCCTTTCTATTTTTCTCTTCTCTTAAAAACAGGGGTGTTTTTATTTATTATTAATAACTACTATGTCAAATGCTGTTTCTTTCTGAGGGTATACTTCATCTGGATAGTTCTTGTATATAAGCCTTTTTTTGTAGTTTCCTAGGTTCTACCATCATAGCAAAATGTGCATCAAAACACTTGAAGAAGCTATATTAAGGAGAGAGAGAACAAGCAAGCTAATTGAATGCTGGCAATGATGAGGTAAAACAGGCACACTCAGTTGCTCGAGTGAAGTCCTCTTCATGCTTCACTGAAAGTGAAGAGGACTTGAAGCCCTTACTAATAAAGATCAAAGACCACAGCCCTCAGTGTGGATTACACCTCAACATAAAGAAAACAAAAATCCTCACAACTGGACCAATAGGCAACATCATGGTAAATGGAGAAATGATTGAAGTTTTCAAGGATTTCATTTTACTTGGATGCACAATTAACACCCATGGAAGCAGCAATCAAGAAATCAAATGACGCACTGCACTGGGCAAATCTGCTGCAAGAGACTTCTTCAAAGTGTTGAAAGCCAAAGGTGTCACTTTGAGGACTAAGGTGCGCCTGACCCAAGCCACAGTATTTTCAACGGACTCATTTGCCTGTGAAAACTGGGCAATGAATAAGGAAGGCTGAAGAAGAAATAATGCCTTTGAATTATGGTGTTGGTGAAGAATATTGAGTATACCACGGACTGCCAGAAGAACAAACAAATCTGTCTTGGAAGAAGTGCAGCCAGAATGCTCTTTAGAATCGAGGATTGCGAGACTTCGTCTCACGTACTATGGACATGTTATCAGGAGGGACCAGGCCCTGGAGAAGGACATCATGCTTGGTAAAGTAGAGGGTCAGCGAAAAAGAGGAAGACCCTCAATGAGATGGATTGATGCAGTGACTGCAACAATGGGCTCAAACATAAGGACGATTGTGAGGATGGCACAGGACCGGACATTGTTTTGTTCTGTTGTACATAGGGTCACTATGAGTCAGAACCAGCTCGACAGCACCTAACAACAACAGCAACAACTCACTCACTCCTGATGAAATAATAAGTAGCAACATTCTGCAGGAGCCCTGGTGGTGCAGTGGTTAAGAGCTCAGCTGCTAACTAAAGGGTCAGCAATTTGAATCCTGCCACTCCTTAGAAATTCTATGGGGCAGTTCTACTCTGTCCTATAGGGTCGCTATGAGTAGGAATCAACTCAACGACAATAGGTAAATGGGTAACCTTCTGCAGAGAAATTTGTCTTTAAGATATTTATACTGTTAGATATAGTAATTTTATTTCTGTGAAATGACCTAAGGAAATGCTTTGAAATACAGGTAAAAGTTCTTATGTATAAAAATGTTCACCATAAAATTATTTATAACACCAAATAATTAGAAACAATCTGAATGAAAACCCTAGGAGAATGGGTAATAAATTGTGCTACAGCCATACAATGAAATATGCAGCAATTAGACATATATCACGATTGTTTTTAATAGCATAAGAAAATACTAATACTATAATGTTAAGTGATTAAAGCAAAATATAAAGGTTTAGAAGCAGTATACTTTCACCATGGAAAGAAAATATTGAAGAAAACTACTGGCTATAACCCACATACTTATTTAGAGTAGAATGGATATATTAAATTACTGCCTGTCATTAATTACTGCATGGAATATTAAACAGCAATGAAAATAAATGAACTCTAGCTACACACAACAATGTAGATCAATCTTGAATGCATATTGTTTAGTGAAAGAATCAAGATATAATATAATGTTATTTCAATTATATTAAGTTAAAAAAACAAAGTAAAATCATATTTTTAGTGATACACACTAAGATGATAAAACCAAGTAAGGGAAGTAATCATCACAAAGTCAAGTTGGTGGTTATTTACAGAGGAAGAAGAATTTTATGATTGGTGTTATGGATTGAATTGTGTCCCCCCAAAATATGTGTTGTAAATCCTAACCCTCGTACTTGTGATTAGAATCCCATCTGGGAATGGGTTGTGTTTGTCACGTTAAAAGGCCATATCAATGTAGGGTGTTTATTAAGCCAGTCACCTTTGGGTATAAAAAGAGCAGATCAGGCACAGAGAAGCAAGCAGAGACAGAGGAAGATAGATGTCCTGCCACATGAGATCTCCAAAGAACCAAGGAACAGAAGCTGAAAAAGAGTCAAGGAGCTTACCCCAGAGTGGACACAGAGAGAAAGCCTTCACCTAAACCCAGTGCCCTGAATTCAAACTTCTAGCCTCCTAAACTGTGAGAAAATGAGTTTCTGTTTGTTAAAGCCACCCACTTGTGATATTTCTGTTATAGCAGTGCTAGATAACTAAGACAATTGGGAAGGGACATGCAGGGATTGTGAGGTAATGGTAATTTTATGTATCTTGACCTGGTTAATGGTTGGAGCCCCAGTGGCCCAGCGGTTAAGAGCTATGACTATAAACAAAAAGGTCAGCAGTTCAAATCTACCAGCTGCTCCTTGGAAACCCTATGGGGCAGTTCTACTCTGTCCTGTAGGGTCACTATGAGGTGGAATCGACCTGACGGCAATGGGTTTGATTGGTTTGTTGGGTAATTGTTACTTGGGAATTTTGTAATTATTTATTAAATTTTACGTATATATTGGGTGCACTTATATGCAGGTATTATTATATTTTATAATAAAAATATCTGAAAAATACTGGGAAGAAATAAGCTAGTTCATAAAAGTGATTATCTCTTGACAGTGAAATTATAGCTGATTTTTGTTCTTTATATTTTACACTATTTTCCAAATTTCCTACAATGTACATGCCTTCTATCATCAGAAAACTAGTCAACTAAATAAAGCCAATTAAAAAATCATTGTTGAAACTACCTTCCCACTCCCTGACAGGTGAGAAGTAACTAGTAAAAATTTCATTTAATAAGTCTAAGAATTCCAATAAGGAGCCCTGGTGGCACAATGGTTAAGAGTTTGGCTGCTAATGGAAAGTTGGGCATTCCAAATCCCCCAGCCTCTCTGAAGGAGACAAGACCCAGCAATCTGCTACGGTAAAGATTTACGGCCTAGGAAACCCTATGGGGCAGTTCTTTGTCATTTGGGTTGCTACAAGTCGGAATCAATTGGATGATGCACGACAACAAACAAACATTCCAATCAGATTTTGGAAAACATTTGAAGGAAATTCCAGGAAAAGATAAGGGTTCCTGCTAGTCAAGTAAATGTAGGGTCAGAGCATCAGTGTTTGGAATATTAATGTGAAAATGACCTGATTTGCTCATGCAGCCTGGAGAAGCCTGGAACATGCAGGCTACACAAACTACTCGTTTATATTCTTTGGTTGCAAGTAATAGCAATGAATTCTGGAGGCCTTATATTGCAAAGAAATTTACTGGGAATATATTGGAGCCCCGGTGATGCAGTAGTTAAGAGCTCGGCTGCTAACCAAAAGGTCAGCAGTTCGAATCCACCAGCCACTCCTTGGAAACCCTGTGGGAGCGGTTCTACTCTGTCCTATACAGTTAGTATGAGTCGGAATCAACTCGATGCCAGTGGGTTTGGTTTTTGGGTTTTTTGGATGTTGGATATATCACTTAGTTTGCTTTAACTCAAGAGTGAGCAAAAATCCAACTAACTCTTACTTAAACAATGTGCAATTTATTATCTTGAGTTGAAATCGACTTGACAGCAATGGGTTATGAAACAAGAAGTCTGGAGATTCCAGAGCTGGATAATTCAGTAGCTCAATGAGAGTCCCAGGTGCTTTCCATCTTTTGGCTCTTTCCAACCACAGCGTGTTGGTGAGTCTCTCCTCATGGCTTTGTCTCTAGATGTTCCAAGAATCACATGCATACATAACGTCCAGAGGAGAAGAGGGGAGGAGGTGAGAAAAACCTTTCCTAGCTTTCCCCAGGTGACTCCATCCCAGGTGCTACAGGAATTCATGCGCCCATGCATAAGCCAATCACTGGTAAGGGAGATTGAGACCACCATGACTGGCTCAGACCATGATTCACTGCCTTGGGTCTGGGAAAGGGCCCAGTATCTACTAAGCACATGATCAATTTGGGCTTCTGCTACCGAGGAAGAGGTGGGGGAGGAAATGGTTGTTGGATAGACAACCAACACTGATTCAGCTCAAAGAATCAAGAGAAAATAATTGAACAACTAAATCGTGGGTATGATGGATGCAGGACAGTTCTAGGGACCTTAGCAGCAGGAATACATAGAGTTTTCTTCCCTATGTGTTGGAATTATTATGATTCCATTCTAACAATTTCTCTTCTCATTGTCGTTCAGTTCAAATTTTCAAATATCGAGAATGACAGTATTTGAATGGCCCAGCTCATGTTAGCTGACCACCCTGCATCAATAAGCTACAGCTGTGTAGCAGATTTATAAAGAACAATCAGGGATGCTAGGTACCCACCTCGGCCAGTAGCCAGCTAGCTTATCATCTGGTAAAGAGGAATGTGGGAAAGGTTATCCATCCATGTGTTAGTAATCATTTTTCTTGGACTGAAGAAGGGCTGTTGAAGGGGTCATGAATCTTGTGGTCCCACTTTGTCCAACACCCCAGGCTAGCTAATCAGAGATCCCCTTCCTCAAGGCAATGAGATTGGTTCGGAGACGGACATGAGACTCAAGGGGTGTTAGTCAACACCCTCTTCAGGTTTTAATATGGACCCTGGGGGAAAACAGGTAACTTATCTTTTCTCTGGGCTTATATTCAGAGAGGATCATATAAATCTGTATCTCCGGTGGCTATTTTTCCCACTGTATGGGAAATACAGTATGAAAATAAGGCCAATATAGAAAAGAACAGAGCAGAGAGATAGAGAGAAAGTCCTGATGATATTCTCTGAGCAATCAGATCCATCCCTGCCTGAACCTAGATCAGCCCTGCTTAAGCTAGTTTCTGTTACAGTAACCATGCCGATCAACGTACATCTTGTGTTTCACTTTGTGTCAATACAACTGAAAATGAGAAAGTATTAATTGGATGTGATACCAATGATATGCAGGAAAGCCCCAATAAGAAAGCAGTTTTATAATTCCTATTGCCAGCTCTATTGAGGGAATAGCATCATACACCATTTAGCTAATGCAAATTTAGCTAAGAGAAAGAGAAATGTGGGACGGTTTCACACAACATTGCATTTAAGACTTCTCTGCCTGTAACAAGAGATGGTGGGGAGAGCCATTCCTTCATGTGTCTCCTAGCCTGAGCTCATCACCAAAACAATCCTGGTTGTAATATTTAATGATACATGCTTTTCATAAAACTTAGAACCATATGAAGAAATAGCAATTTGTTCCAAATCTTATGGGAAAGCTGGCTGCTTGAAAGGGAGAACTTTATCAAGCTTTGGCATCAAGTGTTCTAATAAATGCTAAGCTGAATAAACAAGGGTTGGGTAGGATGTCAGTGAAGACTTCCGGTTGGAATACAGAATCACAAATGTGACGCTTGATGACAACACATTTCTACAACAGGCTCTCGCTCTCAGATCTCTTGCTGAAGAGAGGTAAAAAAAGAATTTAAAACCAACTAAGGTTGGCACAAAAATTTTAAAATCTGCTTCAACCTCAACCATGTGCAAACTATTGGAGAAGCTGCAAAATTATTTTTTTTGCACACTTATTCTTTAAAATATGCTCTGCGAAACAAGAGCCTTCACATGAATAGACATATACACACCCATGTTGCCTGCAGCATTGTTCACAATAGCAAAATGATGGAAACAACCTAGATGCCCATCAACAGATGAATGGATAAACAAACAATGGTACATACACTCAGTGGAGTACTATGCAACGAGAAAGAACAACAATGAATCTGTGAAGCATCTCATAACATGGATGAAACTGGAGGACATTGTGCTGAGTGAAATAAGTCAGTCACAAAAGGACAAATATTGTATGAGACCTCTACTGTAAAAACCCATGAAAAAGTTCACACACAAAATGTAACAATCTTTGTTGGTTACCAGGAATGGGAGGTGTGTGGGGGAAATACTAAATAGGCAATAGATAAGTGGTATCTTGGGTGAAGCGTGAGACAGTACACAGTACAGGGGAAACTAGCCCAACTTGTACAAGGAAAGGTCATGGTAGCCCCATAGACACATCCAAACTCCCTTAGGAGTTACTGGGCTGAGGGCTGTGGGGACCGTTGTCTCAGGGAACATGTAGCTCAAGTGGCATAACATAGTTTATAAAAAAAAATGTTCTACGTTCTACTTTGTGAGTAGTGTCTGGGGTCTTAAAATCCTATGAGTGCCCATCTAAGATACTCCACTGGTCTCGCACCTTCAGGAACAAGGGAAAATGAAGAAAATTAAAGACACAAGGGAAAGATTAGTCCAAAGGACTAATAGACCACAACTACTATGGCCTCCACCAGACTGAGCCCAGTACAACTAGATGGTGTCCAGCTACCACCACTGACTGCTCTGACAGGGATCACAATTGAGGGTCCCAGACAGAGATGGAGAAAAAGGTAGAACAAAATTCTAACTAAAAAAAAACAAAACCCACCAGACTTACTGGCCTGACAGAGACTGGAGAAACCCCAAGAGTATGGCCCCCAGACACCCTTTTAGCTCAGTAATTAAGTCAGTCTGGAGGTTCACCTTTTAGTCAAAGATTAAACAGATGCATAGGACAAAATGAGACTAAAGGGGCACACCAGCCCAGGGGCAAGGACTAGAAGGCAGGAGGGGACAGGAAAGCTGGTAATAGGGAACCCAAGGTCGAGAAGGGGGAGTAGTGACATGTCATGGGGCTTTTAACCAGTGCCATAAAACAATATATGTACTAACTGTTTAATGAGAAGCTAGTTTGTTCTGTAAGACTTCATCTAAAGTTCAATTTAAAAAAAGGAAAAAAAACCTCTATTACCGTACGTATTATACATTTATACATAATACTTTATAATTCAGAGTTATCCATCCAGAGCCAATATATCCTATACTTTATGGGATTATGACTTAAGGGATGTTCAGTGTGACCTTTGTGATTCTGCTCTATTTTTTTTAGCTTTGAAACTTAACCCTCAAAATAAGATGAAGCTCCACTCAATTTACCTTCTGTATGCACAGAAAGAGTTCTCCCAGCGAGTGGCCATCTAAGATACAACTACTGGTCTCTACTCATCTGTAGGAAAAGAGAAAGAAGGAAACCAAAGACTCAAAGAAGAAACTACTCTACAGGATTAATAGCCCACAGGAATCATGGCCTCATCTATTCTGAGACCAGAAGAACTAGATAGTACCCAGCTACCACTACTGACTGTTCTAACCTGGGACACAATAGATGGTCCTGGATAGAATGGGAAAATAACATAGAACAAATCTCAAAATCTTAAAAAAGGCCAGATTTACCGGACTGGTAGAGACCAGAGGAACTCCCAAGGCTATCCACCTGAGACATCCTTTAAATCTGGAACTGAAACCACACCCGGAGGTCACCTTTCAGTTAAATAACAGATTAGCTCATAAAATAAACAACATCACCCGTAAGTACCGTGCTGTCTAAAAAAAAAAAAAAAACAAAAACAAAAAAATTAACTATATGAGACCAAATGGTCAACATTTACCCTAAAGCAAAGATGAGAAGGTATACAATTATAAAAATAATATGATCTTTTTTAGAAAACTGGGCATATACAGAAATGAAAAAACATACTCCACCACCCTAACAACTGACATATGTACCATTTTCAACTTAGTTCTTCCTGTTCTTTTCTGGAGTCTCCGAGGACTCCAATGTATAGAAACCCTCTTTCCCACTTGATTCAGATCAAGTTGGTAAATTAAGACAAAAAGGACGACAGAGAAGGTCTAAAAATTATCTTTATTCTTGTGGTAGGAGCTCTAGGTTTTCCACATGCTAATATTGAACACCAGAATTTGGTAGATAAACCACCTAGGCCACTAGCACTGGATGGAGTAGGCCTCCCCTGAAGGCAGAGCCCCTGGAGCAACAGAGGAATATGAGTGCCCTGAAGCCAGGACAATTCCAAGGTGGTCTGAACCAAGCACATCCAGTTATTCTTCCCAAACTTAGCAGCCAGTTAACTCACGCCACCTCTCCAGGATCAGTGTGAGTAAAGGGAAGAAGGGAGGTTAAGCGTGTGCTTAGGGAAAAATCATCCTTGTGGAAAATGGGAGTGGCAAAAGGTGTTTGTTTTCTTCTTCTTCTTCTTTGTAAAATAAACACCAAAACCAAACCCGTTGCTGTCGAGTCAATTCTGATTCATAGCGACCATATAGTGCAGAGCAGAACTGTCCCATAGGGTTTCCAAGAAGTGGCAGCTGGTGGATCTGAATTGTCATCCTTTTGGTTAGCAGATGAGCTCTTAACCACTGAGCCATCACGGCTCTGAAATAAACACTGAGTATAATATTTCAAAACTCATATAAATAGAACAAAGCCAGAGTTGTAATAGAGCCAGGATTACTGTCATATCAAGACATGTATGCAGAAAAGTTACCAGAGCAGGCCTGAGACTGCTGTCCCTAGAAAGGCCTGCTTGCATGGTCGGCCTTTGGCTGGCACCTGGGAACTTGGAATTCGGAAGGGTTCCTACCATGCCCAGAACTGGTAAGAGTGGCTCACTGTGCCTAAACAGTTCATACAAACACTATGGTTTATGCTGAACACCTGCTTTCCTTCTGGGAGTCTGGAATTTTTGTATATGCTAGGCAGAGGGTGCCTGCATGACCAGCCCCCAGTCAAAGCCTTGAGCAGTAAGCCTCTAATGGGCTTGCCTGGTAAACACTACATCACAGGTATTGTTACAACTTGTTGCTGGGGGAATTAAATGAGTTCTGTGAGACTCCACTATTGGAAACTTGTATCTGATTTCCTGCTGATTTTACTTTGTATCTTTTCACTGTGATAAATCTTAGCTGTGAGTACAACTATATGCTGAGTCCTTTGAGTCCACTTTGAAAATCATTGAACCTAGAGGTGGTCTTGGGGACCCCTGAAACAACATGGCCAGTAGTTTCCATTGTCCCTTTGGTTCTCAGCTGTTTATTCCATGAAAAGAGAGTGGTAGGACCCTTGTTGCCCCAAGATGGACAGTGAGGCTTAACAGCCTTGGATGGGAAGTAACATGGAGGCCATATGTCCATGGCCTGTGGTTATGTTAGCTTGGCTAAGGTGGAATTATGTTTTCCAAAGTTTTCTTTCCTGTATTATTCTGGGTTAGCATGGGCATGAGAGATATTTTGCACAAGATTTAGAAGGTAGAGATGGAACAGACATCATCTTGTTTTTTATGCTCTAAAGGTTGGTGAGGCACTGTTGTAGATCATGCATGTCATTGTTTATCTGCTGGCACCTGGTTGATGTGGGACAGCAGTGGGGCTTCAGCAACTGCAACTCCTGCCTCATTCTCCTTTAGCTTCTCCAACTCTTGGACCAGATGTGCATTTAACTTTACGATGGAGGGCACCAGCTTCTCTTTCAGGACACATCTATTAACAAAGTTGGAGACTTAGAGGTGATGACAGACTGAGGCAAGTTCCAGTCCATCCTGTGGGTTCCAGCTCAGCCTCACAGGTGTTGGAAGAGGCAATCCACCGTAAGTCTTGAGTGTCCATTTAGGTTCTTGCTGGGTGTTTACAGGATTGTGTTTACAGCAAGAAACCTTGAAGATGAGGTTATATTTCCCTCTGGGACAAAGAACATTCTTGCTTACTGCTTACTATAAAAGCTGTGGATTCTCCAAACTCAACATTTCTTCTTGTTATTTGTTGTTGAGTTAGCTCCCGACTCATGATGACCCCATGTACAACAGGATCAGACTGTTGTTATCCATAAGGTTTCATTTGATGATTTCCAGAAGTAGATTGCCAGGCCTTTCTTTCTAGTCTTTCTTAGTCTGGAAGCTCCACTGAAACCTGTTCAGCATCACAGGAACACACAAGCCTCCACTGACAGAGGAGTAGTGGTTGTGCATGAGGTGCGATGGTCGGGAATTGAACCTGGGTCTCCTGCATGGAAGCTGAGAATTCTACCACGGAACCATCACTGCCCTCAATGTTTCTTTTGTGATGCAAATTCCTCGTGTGTGCAACATTCATCTGGAGCCCTCACATAGCCCCTGTAGGACTCGGGGTGGGGGGGGGGGGTAAGGGGAATGGAAATAAACGGGATGTTCAAGCTGCTTGCTGTACACTGGTAACAGAGTACACTGTCTCCTACCCAGGAATCTTGTGTAAAAGGCAACTTCTTAGCTTGTAAACGGGGTAAAAATCCTAGACCCTGACAGCAGGTTCTGGTTTGTCCTTGCTTTCACCACTTTGTGTCTATCTTCCCTTCCCAATTCCCTGCCCGATGAACTTCAGGCTAGAGCACCAGAGACAGAGACGATCGCAAAGACTGTATAACCAGATTCCACAGCTGAGTAAGAATAAATCCTCACACCCACTGCCTTCGAGTTGATTCCGACTCATAGCGACCCTATAGGACAGAGTAGAACCGCCCCGTGAGTTTCCAGGGCACAGCTGGTGGATTCCCGCTGTCGGCGTTTTGGTTGGCAGCCAAGTTCTTAATCACTCCTTTTCATGTGTATTTTCAAGCGGTTCTGCTTCTCTGATCAAACTCTGATTGTTACAGTTCTCCTCACAACTAGCCTAATCAGTCCCCTGATAGTCTATGTTGTTGTAAGTTCTGTGTAAATATCATCTTTAATAGCAGCAGAATATTTCACATTGGGTAGATTAGACATAATTTGCATACTTGAATTTTTTGCACGAAAAATATTTGGGCGGTCAATCTAATTAATAAGAAAAGGATTTATGAATTAAACTTTAAAAATAACTTCTCTTCCTGCAATATTAATTTTATGTAAGTATTGGAACGCTTTATTACGCACTATTCTGAAATTTTTCGTTTATTTAGAACTGGACTACTTGTACTGCAAGTTTGAGACAAAGAAAGAAAATTGAGTTAACATATTCCAGGCTTTGGATCAAGTTCTTTGCTTGATGGGGAAAAGAGTGTTGAAATGAGGGGATAGTGAGGCCGAGGTCTGGTAGGCCCTCCTGTATTGCCTGAGTCCATTCTGACTTAGTTGCCCCGTAGGGTTTCCCAGGCTGTAATCTTCGCAGGGGCAGATCGCCAGGTCTTTTCTTCGGCGGAGCCACCGGTAGGTTTTGAACTGCCGACTTTTTGGTTAGCAGTCAAGTGCTTAACCATTGCACCACTAACTTTTCATGTACTGACTTGCTACATGGATTAATTTCAAAGTATGGTTAACACAGAAGCAACCCCAGTCTTGGATGTAAGGCAATATGAAAAAGGGGTTGGTGACAGTGTCTTCCTTCTTTCCAATTAAAAGCTCTCAGTGACTCTGTCCATTGAACATGATCTTTAAAGAGGAAGAAAATCATTATTTGAGTTTCTTGGCACTGAAAATGGCCATTATTTTGCTCTGTGCAACTCTGCTTTTGTGAGGAGGAAACAAAAGACCGTTTGCATAGTGATTTTCCTGGCACAGTGTCCCAACTATAAAATATTGTTCTAAAAACGCTGGGAAATAACACCTGTTATTATTTTAAGTGGACATCAGAGATGAGAGATTCTTGCTGAATCTGGGGTGAAGAATGGGATCCAAGAATTACCTTTTCTACTGAGAAAGGAATAGAAGCAAAAAAAATTAGACAGTAGATGTTTTTTAAGGAAGTGATTATAATTGTCGTATTTACTGCTCTATCCCTAGGGCCCAACACAGTGTCTGGCACAAAGAAGGTGCTTAAAATTATTTGTTTAATGAATGAACAAAGAGGAATTCAGAGAGGAAGCTAAGCTTTACCCATAGAGGGCAGAATCTTTCTGAACACATATCATCCAACTGAATTCCTGAATTTGAAGTTGAATTCCAGCAGGAAAAGACTCATTAGTCCTTTTATATATGCTTTTCTGATATTAGTGTTTATAATTTTGATTTATCTTATTCTTGGCCAATATATATTCAATTAATTTTGGGGGCAAGGTTGTTTGTGGAATATTTTCTAAATTGGTGCATGTCTGTGAATGCTTTTCTGTTGTCTTCCCCCGTGAAAAATAACTTGGTTAGTTATAAAATTTTGTTTTTGTTAAAAAATCTGCAGATTTTTTTTCTTTCATTCAGCACCAAAACCTAAAAACCAAACGTGCTGCCGCTGAGTAGATTCTGACTCATAGCAATCCTATAGTGACCCTATAGGATGGAGCACCTGGCAGATTTGAACCGTTGACCTTTTGGTTAGCAGCCGTAGCTCTTAACCACTGCCAGGGCTTCCTGTCATTTAGCACAGTAGAGGATAAAAATCGAGGCCAATCTGTATGTAATTTCCCCTCCTCTCCTCACCCCTGTTAGCCTGGAAATTTATACAATTCTTTTTCTTTATTATTTTAATTTAAAATTTTTACCAGGATGTGTCCGGTTATGGGTTTATTTTAGCTGGTTTTGCCTGGAATGAGGTGAGCTGTTTTAATCTGTGCACTCAAGACATTTGTTTTTTAATTCAGATAATTCTCCAATTGTGCCTTTGGATCTACCTGAGGAAAAATAATTCTTAGGTTGGATCTCTTTTCTCTGTCCTCCTTAGTTTCTATTTCTTTATCATTTTTCTCTGTGCTTTGAGAATCCGTCTCAAATTTGTTCGATGTTCTCATTTTTTTGCAGTATTAATTTTGATCTTCTCTTCTTCCAACATGAGTTGTGTTATTGAATGTTTACTTTCTCTGTAGTCCTCTGATCTTGCTTATTTCCTGTCTTGTCATTTTATTTCAGGATGTTATTTTTCTATGTCAAGGGCACATTTTTCATGGAGGTCGTGTAGTCTGGCCTCTTACAGAGGATGCCAAAACGGTTTATCACTGTTTTCTTTGGTTTTATACAGGGCTTCAACCTGATCCAAACCAGTTCAGTCATGGCTGACAAAGCAAATTCGGAACAGACCTGAATTTGTAAAATGTAGGTGTGCCGGAACGACAAGCAGAATGGGAAAAATTACAGGTCAAAGTCCTGGGTGACTCAGAAGAGCCCCAGTGAGCCCCTTCTGGAGCCTGATGCAGGAGGCTGGATTATTGCCAGGACTGTGAAGAGCAACACACATTCAAAGCGGTGCCGCCATCTCTGCTGTCAAGAGATTTGGTTGCTATGCGCGTGCACGCTGCCCTTGTTTTCTAAAAGGGAGATTACGTTTCTAGCAGGGTATAGGCTCATAACTTTCCCCCTTCTGGTTGTTGTTCCCGTACGCCCACGTTTTTCAAATTCGGGTCCATTCCAGTTTTGCTTCGTGGGCCATGACTGAACTGGGAAGAATCGGTTTGAAGACTTGGTTTTATATGGTTATTGTTTTCAGAAGACTGCTAAATCTTATTCTGCTAAAATAGGCAGTTCCATCAGGAAGAAATTAAAACAAATGACAGCACCACAAAAATTATTTCTTGCTGGCACTAATCCTGCGACCGCTAAAACATGTTGAATAAATATTTGCTAAATAGTGTTTTGTAGGGTGCCACATTATTAGCCTGTTTAGAAGACTCATATGTCTCGTTCTAGCTTCATTCTATAAATACTGTGGCAGGAGGAAAGAACAGGACAACTATGGTATTTGTGTAATTATTCATATCTATAGGTTGCTAAGTCCTAGAACTTAAGGAAAGGTTTATCCTTTGAAAAAGTCGACAGAGTCCCCCTAAGTGGGGCAGATGCTACTCATAAGTTAGAGAACTGAGTTCTTTCCAATAACCAGAGACTTAGAGGGAAGAAGAAACTGTGTACAAAAGACATGGGAAGATTGAGTATGGGTGTAGGAACTGGGGAAGTAACAGAAGGCTGGACACTAGTTTTACCTGAGATTGATCAAAGACTAAATCATAAACCTGACCAAACCCATTGCCCTCAAATAGATTCCTATTTATGGCAACCCTATGTGTTACAGAGTAGAACCAGTCCATAGGGGTTTTCTTGTCTGTAATCTTTACAGAAGCAGATCTCCAGGTCTTTCTTCCACAGTGTTGCTCGGTGGGTTTTAACCATCAACCTTTAAGATAGTAATTGAGCCACCCAGGGGGAAGAATTAATATATAAGTGATTTTTGATAAGGGGTGGATCCAAGTGACTGTCAATCTCTTGAAACTTCTTGAGATCTTAATTGTTTCTTTCAACAAAAATACGGTGCATATATATTCTATGTAAAGCACTTGGTGGGCACAAATTGTAGTAGATGTGGTCTCTGCAATCAAGTAGTTTATGATCTAATTGCATTTGCAGTAAAGTCTTTGCCCTGAGATGGTTAGTGGTGTGTGGCGGAGTACTCCAACACCAAAAGGGAAGTCCATGGAGCCCATTGTACTGGGTACTCCATTTGTTTCAGCCTTTCCAGAATCCCATGGCATAATGGCGTTATCAATAACGTTTCATCGTGTTCTTGTTAAAAACGTTCTAAGGGTAGCATATTTTGAAAAATGAGAACATAAAGAGACGGAAAAAGAAATTAAAAACAACTCATTCAAACTCATATCAACCGGATCTAATCACTGTTTGCATTTTAGTGTATGATACTTTTCCTTTGAGACAACAATTTGCCATATTTTTCGATGTGAATATCTTTACAAAATGTGTTGTATCTTTGACTTGTTTCTTGATTTTCTAAAGATGTAGGCATTTTTTTGAAGTCAATGGAACTAAATTACAACTAAGAATGGGAATAAAATTTAAAAAAGCTCAAACTAGTAGCTTCCACAGAGGACGTGTAAACACTATCGTTTGATCATTCATGGACTCAGAGAACAGTTACAAATATAACGTAATTAATACATGTCATGGTAGAAAAGTTAGAAAGTACGAGTATGGTAGAAGAAAAAAAAAGTCACTAGAAATCCCAGAGATAACAGCTATTAAAGTTTCAGTATTTGTCTTTTTTGAACTTTTTGTATGTATGCCCATAGTTTTCCACCAAAATTTGATCATACTCTACAAAATGGTTCATGACTTTGTCACTTTTCCACATCCTTCCATGTCAGTAATTATGTTTTGGCTACATCACTTTTTTGAAAGTGCGTGATAGTCCATCATATGGATAGATCATAATTTAACTAGTTTCCTATCATGGGATGTTTAAGTTGTTTCCAATTTTTAGTTAGGAATGCTGAGAAGAACATTCAGTCCATACATTCTCCTCCCGTCTTTGATGATTTCCTTGATAACACGACAGGCATTTAAAGTGATAGAATACGCTTGTTTGAATACAGAAGAAATCCGCTTCTCTGATAGTTGTATGTCAAGGTGTCATCACTCTCCATGTACTGAAAAGGGAAAACTATTTGTCAAGTGGTGTAAGAAAAAGTGACAGACTAATCCTCTGGCCAAGAAGCATAACTGGGGATGTGAGACAATGTGGAAGGACTTTTCCTAGAGAACTATTTAATGAGTCCTCATAAAACGTTGGCCAACTGAATTTCTAGCCTCGGATTTGAGTCTGATTACTCTTTAGTTATAACACTTTTATTTGTTGAAAGTTGTTTATGCCTCACAATATTTAGGCCAGCTTTCAGATTTCAGCATATGATTCACCGAGGAAGGAGAGAAAGAGGAGCACAGAAATTTAGGAGGGGTCAGCCTTGACTGAAATAAGTGTTCAGGATGGGAATAAACAGCCAGGGTTTTAGATAAATATCTGATGAACTTGATAGAACGTTATGTTTCTGAGGCAGTAAATTAAGAATACAGGAGTGTTAGTGAACAGTGTCAAATTTTAGCACTTATCCAGCCAAGACCCAATTTGCCCTGTAGAAATTAGCAGACTTAATGAATCAGAACAGGGTTTTAACCTTCAATGCTGGAGGCGGGGTGCAGTGTGTAGCTGGGTGGGGTATGAATCATATTGCAGGTGCTGGGTCTACGTTCACCCCAGAAGGATGAGCATGTTTACAAAAGGTTAGGTAAGACACAGCAGAGGTAGCGCAGTAAAGAATTGGTATCATATTAAGGAAACAGGGTGTATCCCAGCAGATGAATGCAACCCACGGATAAAGAATCTAGAAATAGGTGGTTATTTTAAGAAGGCAAGTGATACAAGTGTCAGATATCAGAGAATTCTGTTAACAAACTTGAAGGAGAGAATTCTAATACCTGCAAAGAAGAACCTATTGGCAGGAAGAAGATGGACCACCTGTCCAAGAGAGATTCGGTCACTAGGGTGGTTCCCAAAACAGGGCAAACAAGGTAGGGTGATCAGTGATCAGAATTGGGGCTAGCAGAGACTGACTGGACTTAGTGGCAAGACTGACTTGACACTGAATGCCAGAATCTAGACTGCACCAGAATACAGGATGTGAATTGCACCTAGAGATGGAAAAAGTGGAGTTAGCAAATAGGAGCCAAGTGGTTCCAGCTATGGGGAAAAGAAGTTTGCAGATTAGAGGCAGGGAACCTGGCTTGACAATGTGAAGCACCTATCATTAGTGATGTTACATGTGACAGCATAAGTGCTGTCACCTTGTCACCTGGTATTACGTCGAGTCCCTAGGTGGTGCAAACAGTTTACACTTGTTTACTAAATGAAAGATTGGTGGTTTTAATCAACTCATAGGCTCTGTGGAAGAAAGGCTTGGTGATCTACTGTAAAATCACAGCCATTGAAAATCCTATGGCATGCAGCTCTACTCTGACACACATGGGGTTGCCATGAGTTAGAATTGACTTGATGGTGATGGGTTTTCCCTCTTACATAGCAGCACAGGGTCTCCTTTTTCCTTCCAGTGTCATTCTCAACCAACTGACTCTCGAGTGGACATAATTTTACCCTTTTCTAGGCATGGCAGGAGGGAGAGGATTAGAAGATGGTCGCTGAGTATCATCAGAAAGTACCAATCACCCTCTCCTCACAGAGGTGGAACACGACTCCCCACTTGTTAAGTATGTGCCCTGCATAGAGACTGCCTTCCAAAGAATACAGCACAGAAAGGGGAGAAAAGTAACTTCGGAATGGAGAGACCTGACAGACACTACTTCAGTCAGGTGATCTCTGCCAGTGTTAAGCCATGCTGATAGTTGTACCTTTAATACGTTGTGAAGAAAATGGCACTTTTCCTCTTTGGTCTTACTCCCAAAAACTCGTGTTGTTGTTAGGTGCTGCCAAGTCGATTCTGACTCATAGTGACCCTATGTACAACACAAAAAATGCAACACTGCCTGGTCCTGTGCCATCCTCACAGTCATTGTTAAGTTTGAGCCCATTATTGCGGTCACTGTGTCAACCCACCTCACTGAGGGTCTCCCACTTCTCTAACCAAGCGTGATGTCTTTCACTAGGGACTGGTCCCTCCTGATAACATGTCCAAAGCACGTAAGACAAAGTCTTGCCATCCTCCCTTCTAAGGAGCATTCTGGCTGTATTTCTTCCAAGACAGATTTGTTCATTCTTCTGGTGGTCTATGGTATATTCAGTATTCTTCACCAGCACCATAATTCAAATGCATCAATTCTTCTTTGGTCTTCCTTATGCATTGTCCAGCTTTCACATGCATTTAAGGTGATTGACAACACTTGGGTCAGGCGCACCTTAGTCCTCAAAATGACATCTTTGCTTTTTAACTATTTAAGGTGGTATTTTGCAGCAGACTTTCTCAATGCAATATCTCATTTGATTTACTGACTGCTTCTTCCATGGGTGGATTGTGGATTCAAGTAAAATGAAATCCTTGACAGCGTCAATATTTTCTCTGTTTATCATGACATCGCTTATTGGTCCAGTGGTGAGAATTTTTGTTTTCTTTACGTTGAGCTGTAATCCATATTGAAGGCTGTAGTCTTCGTTGTCAGCAGAACTCATTGCCACAGTATAATCATAAGAAAAATATCAGAGAAATTTCAAAAGAGGGAAACTATACAAAATATCTGACCAGTATTCCTTAAAGCCGTCAAGGCCGTCAAAAACAAGGAAAGTATAAGAAACTGTTACAGACAAAAGGAACTTAAAAGAGACATGACAACTAAATGTAATGTGGAATTCTCGATGGGATTTTGAAACAGATAAAGGATATCAGGTAAAAATTAAGAAAATCTGAATAAAGCATGAACTTTGGAGAATAGTAATGGTAATAACGTATCAATACTAGTTCATTTATTGTGTCATATGAATCATACTAATTTGAGATGTGTAGTGCTTTCCAACCTGGGGGGCTCAATATATCCCAAAATTAAGTAATGGGTTAAAAAAAGCCAAAACTCCTAAAAAAAAAGCTAAATAGAATACCTTATTAATAAACTATTACTTGTGACATTTATCTAAATATTAATTAACTGAATTTTCCTTCATTTACAAGTTGCTCCATATTCATTTCATAACTTGTCTTCATTCCTTAAGAAACATTTGAAATTACCAACCAAAAAGAAATATCAGCTAAGCAAAACTGTATACCATATCTTTTAATTCCACTACTAAAATATATGAATTTAAAGAACTATTCCGATATGATAAAAGTCAAAGGCCCTTCTCGAAAATGCAGTGTAGAGAAGGAAGGTGTGGTTTACATATTGAGCCTTACCAAGTAATTCAATTACACCTTTGTTGTGGATTGACTTCTTAAGTGTATTGTAGATTGGAGATCTGGAACCTTACAGTTTTTCATTTTTGGTAATGATGGTCTGACTCTATGTACAAATCTCAGATGTCCTATCAGAATAAATAGAACCTCACAGGATCTCAAATTCATAGTTGGGGTGACCAGAAAGGCCCTGGGCCCTCTACCCTTCTTTATCATATACTCTATGCAGGCAGAAGCTGAACAATGAATAAGGAAGAAAGAAGAATCGGCGTCTTTGAATTGTGGTGTTGGAGAAGAATATTGAATATGGACTGCCATAAGAACAAAAAGAACAAAAAAATTCTGTCTTGGAAGAAGTACAACCAGAATGCTCCTTAGAAGCAAGGACGGCGAGACTACGTCTTACATACTTTGGACATGTTGTCAGAAGGGATCAGTCCCTGGAGAAAGACATCATCCTAGGTAAAGTAGAGGGTCAGCAAAAAAGAGGAAGACCCTCAATGAGATGGAGTGACACAGTGGCTGCAACAATGGGCTCAAGCATAACAACGACTGTGAGGATGGCGCAGGACTGGGCAGTGTTTCATTTTGTGGTACACAGTGTCGCTATGAGTCAGAACCGACTCGACAGCACCTAACAACAACAACAGTAACAATGATCTACAGTCCCACCATATTAAATATCATCTTTGTTCTTGTTAGGTGCTGTTGAGTTGATTTTTGACTCATAATGACCCCATGTAACATAATCGAACAGCCCCATAGAGTTTTCTTGGCTGTGATCTTTACAAGAGTAGATCATTAGGTCTTTCTTCTGTGTAGCTGCTGGCTGGGTTCCAACCACCAACATTTTGGTTAGCCACTGAAAGCCTAATCGGTGTGCCACCAGGCTCCTTAAATACTATCTCTAGCCTTGACCTTTTAATTTTAATATGTAATTTATTTTATTTTATTTGTTGCTGTTGTGAATATACACAGCAGAACGTAACACCAATTCAACAATTTCTACGTGTACAATTCAGTGACATTGGTTACATTCGCGTTGTACAACCATTCTCACCCTCATTTTCTGAATTATTCCTCCTCCATTACCGTAAACTTACTGCCCTCTGAGGTGTTTATCTAATATTTTGTGCCCTGACCTTTTTACTGAGGTTGAAACCATAGGTCCAACTGCCTACTTGACATTTCTGTTAGACCACTTCCCTCCATACCTGTTCCTCTCTGTCTTTCCAACTCAGTGAATGGCACCATTACCCTTTTATAGTCATGCCCCACAGACCAGCCAAAGTGATCTTTTAAAACACAAATTACAAAACACACACACACACACAAATTACATCATGTCACTTTCCTATTTAAAACCTTCCAATGGCTTCCCCTACAATTAGAATAAAATGCATTCAGTTCTGTCATAAATCTTGCTTTGAAAATGTGATTGATATATAAGGGAAAAATTTGAGCGTAATGTGAATTTTATGTTTGCTTATGTTTGAAAATCACTAGGTGGCCGAAGAAACTGCACACAGTTGAAGCAAGCTATGTAGGGATACACAAAACGCACACATGCACACACTCTAAACTTCCACCTGCTACCTCAGTGTGCAGTGGGCCACACCCATCCACATCTGCTGTTGCAACTTTCCTTCAGATTTCCTTCCACCACTTCAAAATAACCCACAAGCGCAACCTTTCTAATGCCCACTTCCACAAGCAAACTCCAGGTCTATTTAAGGCAAAGTGCCATGTTTATTATATTATATTATTTATTTATTTATGAACTACTAAAAATGTGAAAAATTATGCTGTTTTTACTAGGTTTCTATAATTTGTTTATGTGTCACTGACAAAGGTTTTGAGTGTTTTACCCAACACTCAAATTACACCCTGTGGGTTTTTTTTGGAGGGGGGGAAGAGGACTAAAACCACACCAAACCCGTTGCTATCTAATCAGTTCCGACTCATAGTGACCCTGTAGGACAGAGTAGGACTGCCCTATTTTAGTCATCTAGTGCTGCTATAACAGAAATACCACAAGTGGATGGCTTTGACAAAGAGAAATTTATTCTCTCACAGTCTAGGAGGCTAGAAGTCCAAATTCAGAGTGCCAGCTCTAAGGGAAGGCTTTCTCTCTCTGTGGGTTCTGGAGGAAGATCCTTGTCATCAATCTTTCCTTGGTCTAGGAGCTTCTCTGCTCAGGAAACTCAGGTCCAGAGGATGCACTCTGCTCCTGGCACTGCTTTCTTGGTTGTGTGAGGTCCATCTGTCTCTCTGCTGGCTTTTGTCTTTCATATCTCAAAAGAGATTGGCTCAAGACACAATCCAGTCTTGTGGATTGAGTCATGCCTCATTAACATAACTCCCGCTAATCCCATCTCATCAACACCGTAGACACACAGGCAAATCACATCAGATGACAAAATGGTGGACAATCATACAATACTGAGAATCATGGACTAGCCAAGTTGACACATATTTTTTGGGGACACAGTTCAGTCCATGACATGCCCTGTAGGTTTCCAAACAGCAGCTCATGGATTCGAACTGCCAACCTTTTGGTTAGTAGCTGAGCCCTTAATCACTGCAAAACCAGGGCTGGAAGGTGTAGGGAGAGGAGGCTAAGTGGCTTTATTAGAGAAAGTCAGGGTTACAAAGGGCCAAAGGTGGGCACAACATTGACAAAATGCTGATTGTACTGCATCCAGTCAGCTAGTCATCTTGTTCTTCCTCTTCTGTTTGACCACCTTGGGAGTCTGACTTTCCCAGCGCAGGCCAGGGAAGTATGGACTTTACCTCCAAGCATGAGGCCAGCTACTTCTAGAATGGTCAAGGCCTCCGCCCTACACTGGTCCAGGGTAGCCTTATCCTCGAGGGGTGTCCCTGCCAATACCACAGCTTGATTTTCCAGGGTGATACCCTCCAGCCATGCTGTATGAGCCTTGATCTGGGCAATTGTCTCCTGGCCAGTCACCGAGAGGTAGCTCCTGGGAACAATCAAAGAGCTGCATGGAGGTGGCTGAGATGCGGCCCCCTACTGCTGTTACCTCAAAGTTGGGGTGGAAAAAGAGGAAAGAATGAGAATGAGCATGGTCCTCCATGCTTGCTGTGAGCCTCATCACTGTTCAACCCTGTGGTTTTTGTTGCACGATTTACCACAGTGCAGTGGCTTTTAAAAACACATGTTGTATTATAGCAGCATCGGCAGTACAAATTCCTTATTTTCAAGGCCCTACCCTATTTGGCCTCAGCCTCTAACCTCATCTCATAGGGGTCTTCTTTGGCTCACAGTGATTCAGCCACATAGCTATGTTCCCATCTCAGGGTCTTTGAAATACCTATTATTTCTGTCTGGAAACGTATTCCTCCAGTTCTTGTCATGCTGGCTCGAATTAGGTTTCACCTTCAATTTCAAATTCTCAGATTGTGATTCCAGGTCAGATTCCCAATCACTTTATCGAAAGTACCATCCCCAAAGCGCCCCCCCAATATCACAATTGTATTACCTTGTTTATTTCTTTCATAGCACTTATCACAACATAAAATTATCAGAAATGTTTTATTATTTTATTATTCAGCTTACTAGAATGTAAGATCCTTGATGATACTTCTTTATATCTATTTACTCTGACATGGTCTAGTATACAGTGGACACTCAATAAATATTTTCTGAGGCAAAGAATGAATGGAGAAAAGTGTTTTCATCATTTTTTTTTTTTTTTTTTTACTGTACTTCAGGTGAAGGCTTACAGAACAAATAGTTTCTCATGAAACAGAAGTACACATATTGTTTTATGACACTGGTTAACAACCCCACAACATGTCAACCCTCTAATTTCTCAACCTTTTTTTTGGTGAAAATACACATAGCCAAAGATACACCATTTCAAAAATTTCTGCATGCACAGTTCAGTGACATCGACTATGCTCTTCCAATTGTGCTGCTATTATCACTTAAGATGAAGGCTTACAGAACAAAATAGTTTCTCATTTAACAGTTACTACACATGTTGCCCTATGACAATGGTTAACAATCTCACAACACATCAAAAAAATCCTTAATCAACCTTGGGTTCCCTATCACCAGCTTCCTTGTCCCTTTCTGCCTTCTGGCCCTTGTCACTGGACTGCTGTACCTCATTAGTCCCATTTGGTTTTATGTGGCTGTCCACTCCCAGGCTGAACGGTAAACCTCGGAGATAACTTCACCACTGAGCTAAAAGGGTGGCTGGGGGCCATACTCTCAGGGTTTCTCCAGTCTCCTTTAGGCCAGTAAATCTGGTGTTTTTTTTGTGAGTTCGAATTATGTTCTACATCCTTCTCCAGCTCTGTCCAGAACCCTCTGTTGTGATCCTGGTCAGAGCAGTCAGTGGTGGTAGCCGGGCACCATCTAGCTGTACTGGACTCAGTCCGGTGGAGGCCTTGGTAGCTGTGGACAATTAGTCCTTCAGACTAATCTTTTCCTTGTATCCTGTACTCTTCATTCTCCCTTGCTCCCGAAGGGATGAGACCAGTGGAGTATCTTAGATGGCCGCTCACAGGCTTTTAAGACCCCAGACACTACTCACCAAGGTAGAATGTAGAGCATTGTCTTTATAAGCTGTGTCATGCCAATTGAGCTAGATGTTCTCCAAGACCATGGTCCCGAGAGCCCTCCGCCCAGCAATTCAGTCCCTCAGGGAGTTTGGATGTGTCTATGGGGCTTCCATGACCTTTCCTTGTACAAGTTGTGCTAGTTTCCCCTGTATTGTGTACTGTCTCACCCTTCACCCAAGATACCACTTATCTATCGCCTGTTTAGTATTTTCCCCCACCCCTCCCATCCCTGGTAACCAACAAAGATTGTTACATTTTGTGTGTGAACTTTTTCATGGGTTTTTACAATAGAGGTCTCATACAATACTTGTCCTTTTGTGATTGACTTATTTCACTCAGCATAGTGTCCTCCAGTTTCATCCATGTTATGAGATGGTTCACAGATTCACTGTTGTTCTTTCTCGTTGCATAGTACTCCACTGTGTGTATGTACCATTGTTTGTTTATCCATTCATCTATTGATGGGCATCTAGGTTGTTTCCATCATTTTGCTATTGTGAACAATACTGCCAGGATCATAGGTGTGCATAGGTCTATTCAAGTGACGACTCTTATTTCTCTAAAATATATGCCTAGGAGTGGGATTGCTGGATCGAATGGTATGTCTATTTCTAGCTTTCTGAGGAAACGCCATATCATGTTCCAAAATGGTTGTATCACTTTGCATTCCCACCAGCAGTGCATAAGAGTTCCCATCTCTCCGCAGCCCCTCCAACATTTGTTGTTTCCAGTGTTTTTGATTCGTGCTAGTAATGCCGGGGTGAGATGGTATCTCATTGTGGTTTTAATTTGCATTTCTCTAATGGCTAGTGATCAGGAGCATTTCCTCATGTGTCTGTTGGCCATTTGACTATCTTCTTTGGTGAAGTGTCTGTTCGTTTCCTTTGCCCATTTTTTAATAGGATTATTTGTCTTTTTGCTGTAGAGGTGTTGGATTTTCTTGTAGATTATGGAGATTAGAACTTTGTCTGACTTGTACTGTCCAAAACTTTTTTCCCAGTCTGTAGGTTCTCTTTTTACTCTTTTGGTGAAGTCTTTTGAAGAGCATAGGTGTTTGATGTTTAGAAGATCCCTGTTATCTAGCTTATCTATTAGGGTTTGTGCATTGATGGTTATGGCTTGTATCCTGTTAATGCTGTGTATTAAGGCCTGTAGTGTTGGTCCTATTTTTTCTTCTATGAACTTTATAGTTTTAGGCTTTATATTCAGGTCTTTGATCCATTTGGAAGTAGTTTTTGTATACAGTGTGAGGTATGGGTCCTGTTTCATTTTTTTGCAGATGGATATCCAGTTTTGCCAGCACCATTTGTTAAAAAGACTGTCTTTTCCCCATTGGATAGACTCTGGGCCCTTGTCGAAGATCAGGTGACCGTATGTGGATGGATTTACATCTGGGTTCTCAATTCTGTTCCATTGGTCAATGTATCTGTTTTTTACCAGTACCAGGCTGTTTCGACTACTATAGCTGTATAGTAGGTTCTGAAGTCAGGTAGTGTGAGTCCTCCAACTATATTCTTCTTCTTCAGTAGTGCTTTACTTATTCGGGGCTTCTTCCCTTTCCATATAGTTAATGATTAGTTTTTGCTTCTCTTTGAAAAATGTTATTGGTATTTGGATCGAGATTGCATTGTATTTGTAAATTGCTTTGGGTAGAATTGTCATTTTCACAATGTTGAGTCTGTCCTTATTGGTGTATAGGAACCCAACTGATTTTTGAATGTTTATCTTTTATCCTGCTACTCTGCTGAATCTTTCTATTAGTTCCAGTAGATTTCTCGTGGAGTCTTTAGGGTTTTCTGTGTATAATATCGTATCATCTGCAAACAGGGACAGTTTAACTTCTTCATTACCAATTTAGATGCCCTTTATTTCTTTTTCTTGCCTTATTGCTCTAGCTAGAACTTCCAGTTAAATAGGAGTGGCAGTAAAGGTCATCCTTGTCTTGTTCCTGTTTTCAAGGGGAATGTTTTCAGCCTCTCTCCATTAAGAATGATGTTGGCCATTGGTTTTGCATAGATGCCCTTTATTATGTTGAGAAATTTCCCTTTTATACCTATTTTATTGAGAGCTTTTATCAGGAATGGGTGTCGGACTTTGTCAAACGCCTTTTCTGCATCAATTGAGATGATCATGTGATTCTTCTTTTTCCTTTTATTTATGTGGTGGATTACGTTGATTGATTTTCTAATGTTGAACCATCCTTGCATACCTGGTATGAATCCTACTTGGTCGTGGTGTATTATTTTTTTCATATGATGCTGAATTCTATTGGCTAGAAGTTTGTTGAGAATTTTTGTATCTATATTCATGAGAGATATTGGTCTGTAATTTTCTTTTTTGTGGCATCTTTGCCTGGTTTTGGTATCAGCGTTATGCTGGCTTCATAGAATGAATTTGGAAGTGTTGCTTCCTCTTCTATGCTCTGAAATAGCTTGAGTAGTACTGGTTCAAGCTCTTCTGTAAATGTTTTGTAGAATTCTCCAGTGAAGCCATCTGGGCCAGGGCTGTTTTTGGTTGGGAGTTTTTATTTTATTACCTTTTCAATTTCTTCTCTTGTTATGGGTCTGTTCAGATTTTCAACATCACTTTGTTGTAGTTTGGGTAGGCTGTGTGATTCTAGAAATCTATCCATTTCCTCTAGGTTTTCAAATTTGTTGGAGTATAGTTTTTCATAATATTCTGTTATAATCCTTTCTGTTTCAGTTGGGTCTGTTATAATGCCCCCTATTTCATTTCTGATTTGGGTTATTTGTGTCCTCTCCTGTTTTTCTTTTGTCAGTCTGGCCAGTGGTTTGTCAATTTTGTTGATTCTTTCAAAGAACCAACTTTTGGTTTTGTTGATTCTTTCTATTGTTTTTCTGTTCTCTATTTCATTAATTTCTGCTCTGATCTTTACTATTTCCTTTCTTCCTGTGGTTGTGGGCTTTTTTTGCTGTTCTCTTTCTATTTGTTTGGGTTCTGTAGTTAATGTTTTGATTTTGTGCCTTTCTTCTTTTTTGCTATGTGCATCTATTGCTATAAATTGTCCTCTGAGGACTGCCTTTGTTGTGTCCCAAAGGTTTTGGTATGATGTGTTTTCCTTCTCATTTGATTCTAGGAATTTTTTGATTCCATCTCTGATTTCTTCTATTACCCAGTGATATGTAAGCAGGGTATTATTCAGTTTCCATGTAGTTGATTTTTTTTCCTTGCTCTTTCTACTGTTAATTTCTACCTTGATGGCATTGTGGTCAGAGAAGATACTTTGAATTATCTCAACGTTTTGGATCTTGTTGAGGATTGCTCTGTGCCCTAAGATGTGGTCTATTCTGGAGAACGTTCCATGTGCATTGGAAAAGAACGTGTACTTTGCAGCGGTTGGTTGGAGTGTTCTATATATGTCTATGAGGTCAGGTTGGCTGATTGTGCCTTTTAGGTCTTCTGTATCTTTGCTGAGTTTCTTCTTAGTTGTTCTGTCCTTTACTGAGAATGGTGTGTTGAAGTCTCCTACTATTATTGTGGAACTGTCAGTTTCTCTTTTCAGTGTTGTTAGTTTGTTTTATGTATTTTGGAGCCCTATCATTGGGTGTGTAGATGTTTATTATGGTTATGTCTTCATGATGAATCGTCCCCTTAATCATTATATAGTGTCCTTCTTTGTCTTTTATGGTAGATTTTGTTTTAAAGTCTATTTTATCTGAGATTAGAATTGCCACTCCTGCCCTTTTTTGGTATTTGTTAGCTTGATATATTTTTTTTCCAACCTTTGACTTTTAATAAATTCACATCTTTGTTTCTAAGGTGTGTCTCTTGTAGACAGCATATTGTTGGATCCTGTTTTCGTATCCATTCTTTCACTCTCCATCTCTTTATGGGTGCTTTGAGTCCATTTACATTCAGTGTAATTATTGATAGATGTGAGTTTGTTGCTGTCATTTTGTCGTGTTTTTTTTTTTGTGGTGCTGAAGTTTTCTTTGTTCTTTTTACTCTCTTGTACTGAGTTACTTGTGTCTGTGGATTTTTTTTTGATTTCTTTTGTTTTTGTAGGTTTTGTTTCTGCTGAGACTTTATGTTTTTCCTATTTTTTTTTTTATGATTATGTTTGTTAACTTTCTTTGTGGTTACCATGAATTTTACCCTTATCTTTCTAAGTTTGAAGCAGTCTACCATTACTTGGTATTGCCTTGCCTTCCTGTCCATTAGAAGGTTGTATACCTATGCTGTTTATTCCCTCTTTTATTGTTTTGATGTAGTTGTCATTTTTTGATTAACTGCTCTGATTCCCTGTTGTATTTCTTTTGGTTTTGGATAGTCCTTGAGAGGTCATTTCTCAGATTGGTATCTGGTTGGTAGAATCCTGCATCCTAGATTCTGTCTGTGAGCTGAAGTTGTTTGTCCTCAGATTGAAGAACTCCCTTTAATAATTCTTGTAAGTTTGGTTTGACTTTAACATATTCCCTTAATTTCTGTTTATCTGGAAATGTCTTAATTTCACCATCAAATCTGAATGAGAGTTTTTCAGGATATATTATTCTTGGCTGGCAATTATTTTCTTTCAAGGTTTTATATATGGCATCCCATTGCCTTCTTGCCTGTATGGTTTCTGCTGCATAATCTGAGCTTAGTCTTATTGTTTCTCCTCTGTATGTGACTTCTTGTTTTTCATGAGCTGCTCTCAGGATTCTTTGTTTGGTTTTGACGAGTGTGATTATGATATGCCTTGGTGATTTTCTTTGGGGCCTCTCCTATATGGATTTCTTTGAGCTTCTTGGATGGCCAGCTTTTCATCTTTCATGAGATTGGGGAAGTTTTCTGTCAACAGTTCTTCAATGATCCTCTCTGTGTTTTCTGTTTTCTCCCCCTGTTCTGGAATTCCAATCCCTCGAAAATTTTTGCTTGTGATTGTATTCCACATAACTCTCAGGGTCTCTTCATTTTCCTTTGTTTTTTTTTTTTCTGAGTTTTCCTGAAACAGAGTTGTATCCAAGTGTTTGTCTTCAATTCCACTGATTCTGTCTTCCACCGTTTCAGATCTGCTTCCCAGCCCTTCTATGACACCGTCCATTTCTGAAATCTTGTGTTTATCTTTTGGATTTGTAATTGTTGTCTTTGTATGATTTCCAGTTGTGAATATATTTTGGCATTTTGTTCCTGCATTATTTTCCTGAATTCTTCCAATTTTTTGTCCGTATTTCCCATGAATTTGTCTATTTTTTTCTCATGTTTTTCAGCTTTTTGCCTCAGTTCTTGGAGAATTCTGAGTATTAGAGATTTGAATTCCCTATCAAGTAGTTCTACTGCATTTTTTTCCACTGGAAGGTCATCTGCTGTTTTATTTTGGACTCTTACTGGAACCATCCTGTCCAGTTTTTGTAAATGTTTTGATATTGTCTGCTGTCTTCAGGTCATTCAGTAGTTATTTTTCTCGTTTATTGATTGTAGATTTGTTTGTTTCGTCCCCCCCCCCCCTTTTTGTTTTAAATTTGCCTATGTCTGAGCATGTGGACTGTGTATTCTTTGTTGTTTGCTCGTCTGTGGGCACAATACTTTTCACCTCCTTCTCCAATTGGCAGGGTCAGTCACTCAGATATCGTATGGCAGGGCAGGTCTAGGTGAAGAGGAGTTACTAGGACTGGTTGTCTGTGGCACTTTCTATAGCTACCACGGCAGGTCGGTAATCAGTGCAGGGCACGTTCCAGTAGGCCATGCCTGTGCTGCTTGGTGGTGTGATGTCCAGCACACAGTGCAGGTAGGCAGGATGTAGCAGGGAGATTGTTAAGTGTGGAGCTATGATGAATATGGGAGAGAGGAGAGAGGAACAGGAGCCAAAAACATACAAACAAACAAGAAAGAATGCTAGGGGAGCTTACTGTTGGAGTGGAGAGATGAGAGACTATGAAATGGAGGAAAACAGAAAGGGGAAGAGGAAGAAAAGAAAAGAATGAATAAATAAAAATCAGAAAGGTTAAAGAACTGAAAAGTTCCCAGGGATCCCACCAATGCAGCTATGAGGTCTGGGGAAGTTGCTCTCAGGTGTTGCAGTACAGCCTGGCTAGAAGGCATAGAGGTGTACAATGCCAGGTATTCAGGGAACAGAAAGAGAAGGAAGATATAGAGAGATGAGAAACTGAGTAATGAAAAGAGATAAAAAGGGAAAAAGAGGGAAAAGAAAACAAAACAAATTAAGGAAAAAAAAAAAATAACAAGAAAAGCCTCCAGAAAAACAGAAAAAAAAGCCAACAAAAAAAGAAATGCTCTCAGGAATCCTCTGTATGTCTGAGGGGTAGTCTCCTTGCCATGCAGCACTGCCTGGTGAGAAAGGGCTCCCAACTCAAGAAAAGGAAAAGAAAACAAACAATTCAAAACAAACAAATGAACAAAAGCCCAGGGATCCCACCTGCAAGGCAGCCCAGACCGGGAAGCAGCTCCCCACTCAAATGGAGCTCCACAGCCCCTCAGAAAGAAGCAAAGATGGCGCACGGAGCCAGGTGTTTGAGCGAAAGGAGGGGGAGGTGGTGAGAGGTAAGGAAGAAATCAAAAGAAGCGGAAAAAAACAACACCAGCGGCCAACAAATGGCACTCAGAGAGCTGGCCCATTCAGGTGTGTGGAATCCAAGCAGCCGGTGTTTCCCTCACAAGAGATCGTGGCCGCAGGAAGCAGAGGAGGCTGAGTTGGGGTGAAGAAGGGTGGGGGGTGGGAAAGCGTATATCACAAATTTCCAGTTGTTTTGTCTCCCGCTGGAAGCTCTGTGAAGCTGCTTTCTCATACCCGCTGTTTGCTGGTCTCTGATAGGAGTCCAAGATGGCAGATCCAGGCTGCGTTAGCTGGTAGGGAACCTCTGTATGAATCTCTCCTTGCTCTCCGTTCTCTGTCAGTTTTCTCACTCCATTTGGTGCTTGGCTGAGTTCTTTATTTCTTCATATGATGTTTTAGGGATGTTTCAGGATTGTTGTTTTCTCTGTTCGGCTTAGTTTTTCAGATCTTTGCTGTGGAGGGATGGTGTGGTGCTTCTGCCTACAGCGCCATTTTGCCAGAAGTCCTCATCATCTTTTTTTATCTCACCATTAATGCTTTTGGAGCCCTGGTTTTCAGTGGTTAAGAACTTGGCTGCTAACCAAAAGATCAGCAGTTTGAATCCACCAGCTGCTCCTGGGAAACCCTATGGGGCAGTTCTACTCTGTCCTATAGGGTCAGTACGAGTTGGAATCAACTCAAAGGCAGTGAGTTTGGTTTTGGAGTATTAATGCTTTTATTAAAAAAAACCAAACAAACATATTTTTGAGCTATAAATTCATGTCAGAAAAATTTTCAGTCATATACTGTAAATCTTGCTTCAACCTCTTCCCAAAAGGATTGGTAGAAGTTTACTAGAGTGACAGGGCACTGGGAAAAAGAAAATACCTAGACTTTAGAAAGATTACTAGACACTGGCTCTGCATGATGCTAAATCTAGGGGAACCAATATGACACTATGGTCCACCAATCACAGTGAGGCTTATGGTGGTCTAGGAATGAATGTTAATAGAAAACTACAGCAACTACAAAAAGACAAGACCACTGAAGATTTAGAACCTCCAGAAATGAAATTTTGGTTCTCCATGCAAGGCAGAGAACCCTGACTAGCTGAGACCCTGATTGAGGACAAAGGAAACGTGAATGAGTTGTAGAAGAAAGGAGATATAAATATCAACTATGGCAATGTGGCCATTACAGAAACGAGGTCTGCAGCAGCTATATCTTGATATCTTGCATGTGTGTGTGTACATATACACGTATACTTTTCTTTATTTTCCCTTTCCTAGAATATTATGTGAGTTTTGTTGGAGGTGAACTTTACAACATAGTCTTTAGATAATAGAATATTCACATGTGGCTGTGACTGAATTTGAGGTGCAATTAACACAGTTCAGAATGAATACATCCATGATTGGAACTTTGCATCTCCATATTTTGGAGACAGAATGAGAATGACTTCATTTGTCTAAAGAATAGTTCCATCATGCTAGGTGCAAATATAGAATTTGTTTTGTTATTGTATGGAAGTTAAAAAATACATATGTATGCTGAGTAGGTAAATGGGTAAATGGTGCCAGTTATTTAAGCTATTGTGTCTCAGGTCTAAGCTCACCATTTAATCTCTGCTTTGTAATGTTGCATCTGGATTCTGCAAACTGCATCTGTTTGCCAGCTGGCTCCCTTTTGGCTCCACCAAAAGGAGCTGCTAAAGAGAAATGCAGAGCTTGAGAAGAGAGAAGGAAAGTGGTCTTTTCTGTTTGCTGACAGGTTGGGTTCCTCTCTGTATCACACCAGCCTCATTTCTTCACACCAGCCTCATTTCTTCAACCCATCTGTGGCACATTGTTCCTAGAGAAGTAGTTGAATCCAGTTGGCAAATTTTCCAAACTTTGAAGAACCAGTTCTATTGTGCCTCTCATAGACACTAGTACCCACCAGGTAGCACTCCTTTTTCAGAAGTCAGCATCCTGCCCTGTGGGATACTGTCTAAGGCTGGGCTCTCTAGAGAAACAAAACCACGGAAGCATATATATATATATGATATATGATATATGATATATATATATATATATATATATATATCAAGAAAATGGCTCACAGAGTTGTAGAGGTTGGCAAGTCCCAAGTCCCTGGGTCAGGCGTCAGACTGAAGGCTTCTCCTGACCCATGTAGCTTCAGGGGCTGATGAACCCAAGATCATCAGGTCAGACGGTAGGCCACTGGCTCACAGGCTACAGAGGCTGATGAATCCAAGATTGGCAGGTAAGACAGAAGGTTACTGGCTCACAGGCTGCAGAGGCTGGCAAAGCCCAAGATCAGCAGGCAATACAGTAGGTAGCTGGCTCAAGTCCCAAGAACTGAAGGTCAGATGATGACAAGCCAGATGCAGGATCCAGAGCAAGCAAGAGAGCTTTGCCAGAATGTCCATATATATATTGGATATAGGCCACACCCCTGAGGAAACCCCCCTTACAACTGATGGGCTGATCACATGAGATTACATCATGGAGAATGACTACATTATTACATACCTACTAAATTATATCATTACATACATAAATGCCAAACTATATCCTTACATAACTGCCAAACTACATTATTACATAACTGCCAAACCACTGAGAATCATGGGCCAGACAACTTGACACACAACCTTAACAATCACAGTCTACCCTTGCCAACTTGACACCTGTACGCATCTCCTTAAAATGCACACAATCTCTAAATAAAGAAAATTACAAAGTCGTACCTATGCCTAACATGATACAACTAACATATGTACAACTGAAAACACACTAGTCTCATTTACATTTTATATTTTATAAGCGAAGAAAACAAAAATATTTAATGCACACATATAAGGAAGAAATACTCATAAAAACTACAGTCCTTGTTTCTGCAACTGGTCACATGGCTGTAACTTGTATTTAGAACTACCTTCTTCTACCATCCATCCCTTTACCTTCAGCAAGCACATCAGCTGGTCTTGATTCTTTGCCTGGTGGGGTGACCCAAACCTTCATTCCTGAAGAGTCTGGGCCATTAGTAGTCATGTTGGAATTGGTTGTTGTAGTTTTCCATTGACTTTAATCACCATGCATGGTAGTACAAAGAGATGCCTTAAGGGATATCCTGTATCCCAGATATACTCTTCTTTACCTCCATTATGCAACACAAATCCAATCTCCCCTTGGTCATCAAGATCAATCACACCAGCCAATATGGTATCTCCCTTCTTTGCTTGTTGATCAAGAGGCATGAGGAGCTCAAAGCCACCAGATGGCAATCTTAACTTCCAGTTCATTGGAATCTATGGGGTGTCTCCAGGTGGGAGCATTCCTTCCTTTGGAATGAAGACCTCTAGACCTGCAGAGCATAGGGTCATGGAGACAGGGAGAAAAAATTTTGTGAGTGGATCACTAGGGGTAATAGTAGCAGTGCCACTTCTGTTTCCATCCCTTGATTCCTGGAACTGTGAATCCTGGTTATGAGTGAAACAGCGCCATATATTGGATGCTGGCTTAGAGTATATACAGTTTCCTAGAGAACATTGCCCCTACCCTGCAAAGTACTGCACCTAGCTGCTACTGGATTGTGTCTTTAGGAGGCCATTCCATCATTCTATCATGCCAGCTGCTGTAGGATGATGGGGAACATGGTAAGACCAGTGAATTCCATGAGCATAGGCCCATTGTTGCACTCCATTGGTTGTGAAGTGAGTCCCTTGATTCAAGGCAATGCTATGTGGGATACCATGTTGGTGGATAAGGCATTCTGTAAGTCCACAGATGGTAGTTTTGGCAGAAGCACTGTGGGCAAGGAAGGCAAATCCATATGCAGAGTAAGTGTTCGGCCAGATAAGAACAAAATGCTGCCTTTTCCAAGATAGAAGTGGTTCAATGTAATCAACCTGTCACCAGGTTGCGGGCTGATCACCTCAAGGAATGGTGCCATACTGGGGACTCAGTTTTGGTCTCTGCTGCTGGTAGATTGGGCACTCATCAGTGGCTGTAGCCAAGTTGGCTTTGGTGAATAGAAGTCTGTGTTGCTGAGCCCATGAACAACATCCATCCCTGCCACCATGGCTGCTTTGTTCATGAGCCTATTGAGCAATGATGGGTGTGGCTGGGGAAAGAGAATGTCTGGTTTCCACAGAATGTGTCATTCTATCCACTTGATTGTTAAAATCCTCCTCTGCTAAGGTCACACTTTGGTGAGCATTCACATGGGACACAAATATCTTCACTTCATTGGCCCATTCAGAGAGGTCTGCCTACATACCTCTTCCTCATACCTCCTTGTCACCAATTTTCCAATCATGTTCCTTCCAAGTCCCTGATGATCCAGCCAAACCATTGGCCACAGCCCATGAATCAGTATACAATTACACATCTAGCCATTTCTCCTTCCAAGCAAAGTGAACAACCAGGTGCAGTGCTCAATGTTCTACCCATTGGGAGAATTTCCCTTCACCACTGTCCTTCAGGGAGTTCCCGGAAAAGGATGTAGTGTTGCCACTGTCCACTTTTGAATGGTTCCTGCATATCGTGCAGAGCCATCTTTAAACCAGGGATGAGTTTTCTCTTCTTCAGTCAACTGGTCATAAGGAACTCCCCATGAGGCCATAGGTGCAGACTGGGAAAGGGCAAGTAACGTGACAGGAGTGAAGACCATGGACATTTGAGCCAATTCCTCATGCAATTACTTGTGCCTTTAGGTCCTGCTTGAGTCCGATTTCGTACATGCCACTTTCTTTTAATCATAGAGTGCTGCTGTGCACATTCGACTTTATGGCTCTGTGGTCAGACAACACCCAGTTAATGACGGGCAGCTCAGGCCACGTGGTGACTTGGTGGCCCACGGTTAAGCCTTCAGTCTCTACTAAGGCCCAGTAACAAGCCAAAATCAGTTTCTGAAAAGGAGAGTAGTTATCTGCAGAGGATGGTAGGGCTTTACTCCAAACTCCTAAGGGTCTGCACTGTGATTCACTAATAGGGGCCTGCCAAAGATGCCAAACAGCATCTCTGTCTGCCACTGACACTTCAAACACCATTGGATCAGTCAGATCATATGGCCCAAGTGGCAGGCCTACTTGTATGGCAGCCTGAACCTGTTGCAGATCCTTCTCTTGTTCTGGGCCCCACTCAAAACTAGCAGCTTTCCAAGTCACTTGATAAATAGGGTGGAGTGGCACACCCAACTGAGGGATGTGATGCCTTCTAAATCCAAAGAGGCCCACAAGGCACTGTGCCTCCTTTTTAGTTGTAGGAAGGGCCATATGTAGTAACTTACCCTTCACTTAAACCAAACTATGTGTGTCTTCCCTTTGTCAGCCCCTTAGAGCTATGTTCTATTCATTATCATCTGGTTTCTAAGCAAAAGAGAATTTTAATTGATACATTTTTTCTGAGGTCTAAGTAGAAACTCAGCCTTTTAGATTTTCCAAATGGGATCATTCAAAATGAACTGAATTAGAGTTGGGCATATGCCGACTTAGGTCAAGCAGAAACACACTAATCTTATATATTGCTGAACTTTGTTTTTATTCTTGATCTTTTGGAACAAATAGAATAAAGTAATATGTAAGTTGTTTCTGAGATGTTAGGGAAACTGAATACTGTTGTCTGAAACTCAAAAACAAGCAGTGTTTTCTTATATTTGATCAGCATTTTTAATATACGAGAAACCAAAGCACACATGATGATAAGTATATAAAACAGGCCCACAAGATAGCATATAGGGCAGCTTATGACTTAGGCTTACTTGCAGTTCACCCCATGTCAAAGACTATGCCAGTTCCCCAAAACTCATGGATTGAAGCCGCAGAAATACTTCTTGTCTTGAGTTTATGGATAGGGACTATCAGTGACATATCTGTAAGAATCTAGGAAAGGAAGAGACTGATACTCTACAAGGTGTTAGCTAATAGACCAAGTCAGAAGCCCCAAAACTGTGCTGTGCAGTCCTTTGGTAAATTTGTTTGGTAGCTTCCATACTGGCCTAATTGTTTTATCAATTGTGTTTACCTTATAACTCTTATGTACTAGGCATTCCAGATCCTATGGCTAGGTAGAAAGGTAAGAAATGACTACTACTTCCATGGAACTTGGACCGCAAGTGACCTAACCACTGGCTATATTTTCATGAGTAACCATTGTTTGCTGAAGATAATTCAAAAACAGTTGCAGCAGTACATCGACATGGAACGGCCAGAAATCAAGCCAAATTCAGAAGAGGATGTGGAACGAGGAATATCATTGCCGATGTCAGATGGATCTAGGCTGAAAAAGAGAATACCAGAAAGATGTTTATCTGTGTTTTATTGACTATGTAAAGGCATTTGACTGTGTGGATCATAGCAAATTGTGGGTAACATTTTGAAGAATGGGAATTCCAGAACACTTGATTGTACTCATGTAGAACCTGTACATAGACCAAGAGGCAGTCATTTGAACAGAACAAGGGGATACTGCATGGTTTAAAATCAGAAAAGTTGTGCATCAAGGTTGTATTCTTTCACCATTCTTATTCAATCTATGTGCTGAGCAAATACTCCGAGAAGCTGGACTATGTAAAGAAGAACACAGAGCCAGGATTGGCGGAAGTCTCATTAACAACCTGTGTTATACAGATGACATAACCTTGCTTGCTGAAAGTGAAGAGGCCTTGAAGCACTTACTGAAGATCAAAAGCTACAGCCTTCAGTATAGATTACACTTCAACATAAAGAAAACAAAAATCCTCACAAATGGACCAACAAGCAACATCATGATAAATGGAGAAAAGATTGAAGTTGTCAAGGATTTCATTTTACTTGGATCCATAATCAATCATGGAAGCAGCAGTCAAGAAATCAAAAGATTCATTGCATTGGGCAAATCTGTTGCAAAAGACCTCTTTAAAGTGTTAAAAAGCAAAGATATCATTTTGAGGACTAAGGTGTGCTGGACCCAAGTCATGGTCTTTTCAACCACCTAATATGCACATGAAAGCTGGACAATGAATAAGGAAGACCGAAGAAGAATTGATGTCTTTGAATTATGGTGTGGGTGAAGAATATTGAGTATACCATGGACTGCTGAAAGAATGAACAAATGTGTCTTGGAAGAAGTACAGCCAGAAAGCTCCTTGGAAGCAAGGATGGCAAGACTATGTCTCACACACTTTGGACGTGTTATCAGGAAGGATCAGACCCTGGAGAAGGACATCATGCTTAGGAAAGGAGATGGTCAGCGAAAAAGAGGAAGACCCTCAATGAGATGGATTGATAACAGTGGCTGCAACAATGGGCTCAAGCATAACAATGATGGTGAGGATGGAGAAGGCCTGAGTAGTGTTTTGTTCTGTTGTACATAGGGTCGCTATGAGTTGAAACCAAGTTAATGGCACCTAACAACAACAACAACCTTGAATATACCATGGACTGGCAGAAGAATGAACAAATCTATCTTAGAAGAGGTACAGCCAGAATGCTCCTTAGAAACAAGGATGGCAAGACTTCATCTTATGTACTTTGGATATGTTATCACAAGGACCAGTCCCTGGAGAAGGACATCATGCTTGATAAAGTACCAGGTCAGCAAAAAAGAGGAAGAACCTCAGTGAGAAGAATTGACACAGTGGCTGCGATAATGGGCTCAAACACAGTAACGATTGTGAGGATGGCACAGGAGTGGGCGGATTTTCTTTCTGTTGTACGTGGGGTTGCTATGAATCGGAACCGACTCAATGGCACCTAACAACAACAGCCTTTGTTACATCAAATTTGGTCTGCTAATTTTATGACTCATCTGTTAAAATGATAACTGACAATTGAATATGTAACAGTAGATTTATTATTTTGCGTTTCTAGCCTTTCTTCCTCCTTACCTTTTTCCACAAGTTCTCCTAGAATAGTTTTGTCTGAACCAGACAGACTGACAACTGGAAAGAATGGACTTGCAAAGAATGGAAATTCCAGAACACTTTTGTGAAGCAGAGTTGGGAAAATGGGGTGGGGAGAGGAATTAGAGAATCCAGGAGACCCAAGGAGAGACACAATTTTTTTTTTTTTAAAAACGGTACTCAAACTGAGATTAGAGAAAGAGTATTGGGATTTGGTTATGAGAGATTCTGGAGCAGCTGTGGAATGAAAGAGAAGACAGGAAACAGGCTTTTGAGAAGTAATATTGTGGGTTACAATTTTGACCTTGCTTCCTATTCTGAGAGAGATACATGTAAAGATGTGAATTTCTTAAAATAATTTTTGTTTCTGGACTATGCTTCTCTGAGATTCCACGCAAACACTGGGCCATATGGTACTGACTTATTTTGGGGTTTCATATAAGGTACAGCTTACTAAACTTGCTTCCATACATTATCATTTAAACCATGGAACTTCAGTTTAACATACCCAATTTTAATCTTTTTGGGTACATGTTTCAGTTGTGGTTCATATTTAAGTTGTGGCTTAGTGTCTCTTTCTTTCCCTATTTCCAATTCATTGTAACACAAATGTGATTTCTGAGGAAATTTATTGAAGTTGAAATAAGGGTTGTGTGTACACAGCAAGCAGGGATTGTTAGGCTCTTTGAAATCTGCAAAAAGTTTAAAAAAAAATACAACCCAGTTAGCTTTCAACAATTTTTGTCCTAAGACTGGACCACATCAGGCGGCTTGTAAATCATTGCTCAGAACAGTTCATGGACCCAGGCCAAGAACTTCACAGAATACCTCTGATATTGTCATTGATTTTGTCACTTTCTGGAAAATAGACTCTTGAATAACACATTGTGTTTTTGATTAACCAGATTCTCCTTTGTCTCCAGTCTAAATAATCTGGCACTTTTATTGCTATAGCTGCCATCACTGCTGTGTCTGTCATTTAATGCCCTTGGCTACCTTTTACTGATTGCTTACAGTGTTCCACATATTGCGCTAGATACCCTACGCATTATCTCATTTAAGTTTGTACTTATGTAACTTCTATGCAGTTGACCCTTACATTTCATTTAATCCTTAGATATCCCTGTGTTATGAATTAAATTGTGTTTCTCCCAAAAGATATGTTGACATCTTAACCCTTGTACTTGTTAACTCTTTCTTTGAAGATTCATCAGTTAAGTCATATGGGTGTAGGGCGGGTCCTAGTCTTAACCTCTTCTGAGAGGTGTTTTATAAAAGGGGAGAGCAACACAGAGAGAGTATGACACAGGAGAAAACACCATGCGAATATACATCTACAAGCCAAAGAATGCCAAGGTGTGCAATGAAATGCCAAGGGCCACCAGAAGCTGTAAGAGACAATGAAGGATTTTCCCCTCGGGCCAACAGAAAGAGCATAGCCTTGCCAGCATTACGAATTCAAACATCTAGCCTCCTGTCTTAGTTATCTAGTACTGCTATAACAGAAATGCAAGTGGGTGGCTTTAACAAACAGAAATTCATTTTCTCACAGTTTAGGAGGTCAGAAGTTTGAATTTAGAGCACAAGCTTTTGGGCAGGGCTTTCTTTCTCTGTTAGCTCTGGGGGAAGGTCCCTGTCTCTTTTCAGCTTCTGTTTCTTGGTTCCTTGGAGATCTCATGTGGCTCGGCATCTATTTTCCCCCTTCTCTGCTTGCTTGCTTCCTTGCTTCATCAGCTCTTCTGTATATTTCAAAAAAGATTGATTTAAGACATATCTTACACTAACATTGCCTCATTAACATAACAAAGAAAACTCCCAGACGGGATTATAACCACAGATATAGTGGTTAGGATTTACAACACATAATTTTGGGGGACACAATTGAATCCATAACATTCCACTCTTTGGCCCACTCAAAAGTCATGTCTTTCCCACATGCAAAACACATTCACCCCTCACAATATCCCAAAAGTCTTAAATAAACTTCAAGTCCAAAATCTCATCTTCTGAATCATCTAAATCAAATATGGGTGAGACTTTAGGCATATTCTGTCTTGGGGAATAATTCCTCTTCATCTGTGAACCTAGAATGCAAGTTATCTGCTTCCGAAGTACAATGGTGGACCAGGCACAAGGTACACACTTCCATTAAAATGGGAGAAATTATAGGGAAAGAAGAGTTCACAAGTACTGAGTCCAAAACCCAGCAAAACAAATTACATTAAATCTCACGGCTTGAATATAATCCTCTGTTATCTGACACCACCTGGGCAATGTCCATGCCCTCCAGACTCTGAGTGTTGGCCATGCCCTCTGGATTCTGGGTGTAGGTCTCTCAGCCTTAGGCAGAGGCTCCACCTTCCAGGCCTACTGGTAGAGAAACCTTGTAACTCAGCTTTGGGTAGCCCTCTTTTCTGAGGGGCGACCCTACTCCCTCAGTCTTGGCAGGCCCCATTCTTCTGCCCCTTGGGCATGGCAGCCCCACCCACTCACCTTGAGGCATTGGCCCCATCTTCCTGGCACTTGTGAATAGCAGCCCCACATTCTGGAACTGACTTGGTGAAGATCTGCCTCTTTGAAACCAAGGATTCTGTGGCTCCATTCTTTGAAACCCAGAAGGCTATGGCTCCACACTTTGAGACCTAAGTGGCTGTGGCTCCACCCTTAAAAACTTAGGAGGTCCTGTTTCCACCCTTTGAAACCAAGTCAGCCCTGCTTCCAACATTCCTTCCAACTGTTCTGCTGATCTTCAAGCTGCTCCAGGGATGGTCCTTTTCTTTTCTTGGAGGACAAGGACATGTAGCTCCTTTGGCCTGTTTCCTGCCTGTAGAATTTCAAGAAGCGAACAGCTTTCCTTCTGTCTTAGTTATCTAGTGCTGCTATAACAGAAACAGCACAAGTGGATGGCTCCAACAAACAGATGTTTATTCTCTCACAGTCTGTAGGTTAGAAGTCCAAATTCAGGGCGTCAGCTCCAGGGGAAAGTTTTCTCTCTCTTTCGGCTCTGGGGGAAGATCTTTGTCATCAGTCTTCCCCGGGACTAAGAGCTTCTCAGTGCAGGGACCCTGGTTCCAAATGACGTGCTCTTCTCCTGGCACTGCTTTCTTGATGGTATGAGGCCCTGTGTCTCTCTGTTTACTCTTCTCCTGGCACTGCATTCTTGATGGTATGAGGCCCTGTGTCTCTCTGTTTACTTCTCTTTTATATCTCAAAAGAGATTGGTCTAAGACACAGTCTAATCTTGTAGATTGAGTTCTGTCTCATTAACATAACTGCCACTAATCCCATCTCGTTAACATCATAGAGATAGGATATACAACACATAGGAAAATCACATCAGATGACCAAACGGCAGACAATCACACAATACTGGGAATCATGGCCTAGCCAAGTTGACAGATATTTTTGGGAGGACATAATTCAATTCATGACATCGTCTTTTCTTCCTGTCTCTGTCCACTTCAGTCTAAAATGATGGGTTTTCTGCTGTGGTAGTTGGTTAGATCCATCAGTCACAGGCTTAATCTCTTAACAAAAGATTGAGTCATCAAGTCCTCAGTGAGAGTTTTAGGGCACATGTACGTAGTTTGTACAACAGAATTTTCCAAATTGTTAAATTCTGGTTTAATTTTGCGCAGCTCATCTTTAAGTCCATCTCTTTCCTCTCACGTTTTACTTTAAGTGTCAAGGAGCACTTCTCCTTTAAGATCTTGCTTCAAAATATCCTCAGCCAAATACTGAAGTTCATTAATTACAAGTTATACTTTCTACCAAATATTTGAACATAATTCAGATAAGTTCTTTGCCACTGCATGAAAAGCATTGCCCTTCCTCCATTGTCCAATCACATGTTCATCATTTCCTTTTAAAGCCTCACCAGAAACACATTTAACATCCACATGTCTAGCAACATCCTGTTGACGGTGCCATATGAATTTTCTAAGACAATACTTTCTCTATAGTTCTCCTCGCTTCCTTCTGAGCAGTCACCAGAATTGCCGTTGATGTCCATAATCCTACCAACAGTCCCTTCAAGGCAATCTAGGGCCTTAGTATGAAGCACATCAAAATTCTCCCAGCCTCTACTCATTATCCAATTCCAAAACCACTTCAACACTTTAGGTGTTTGTTAGAGTGGCACCACACTGTCCGGTACCAAATTCTTAGTTATCTAGTGCTGCTATATCAGAACTACCATACATAGGTGACTTTAATAAGCAGAAATTCATGTTCTCACAGTTTCGGAGGCTAGAAGTTTGAATTCAGGGCACAGGCTCTAGGGGAAGGCTTTCTCTCTTTGTTAGCTCTGGGGGAAGATCCTCGTCTCTTTTCAGTTTCTGTTTCTTGATTTCTTAGGGATCTCCTGTAGCATGACATGTATCTTCTCCCGTCTCTGCTTGCTTGTTTCCTTGCTTCTTCTACTCTCTTTTATATCTCAAAAGGACTGATTTAAGACACACCCTGCACTAATAATGCTTCACAAACATAACAAGAAAATCCATTCCCAAATGGGATTATAACCACAGGTATAGGGATTAGAATTTACAACACATGTTTTTGGTGGACACAATTCAATCCATAACGCCTCCAGATATGTGAGAAAATAAATTTCTGTTCTTTAAAGCCACTCATCTTCTATTTTTTTCATGACAGCCTTAGGAAACTAAGACACTTGCAAGGTAGGTATTTTGAACCGCAGTAATTAACCCCAGAGCCCTGGTGGTGCAGTGGTTAAGAGCTCAGCTGCTAACCAAAAGGTTGACAGTTTGAATCTAGCAGCTGCTCCTTGGAAACCCTATGCAGTAGTTCTACTCTGTCCTATAATACGGTTGCTACGAGTCAGAATCAACTCGATGGCAACGGGTTTAATTAACCCCAGAAAATTTAACTTGCTTCACATGTTCAGTTAATACATGTTAGAGCCAGGTTTTGAATCTGGGTTGGCCTACTCTAAAACTCAGATTGTCATTCAAATTCCACCTTCAGTTATAGAAGTGGATATGAAATTATGGATTTTCTTTTTATTGATAGAAAATAGTTGGGTCATCTTTAGTAATGTAATTAACTTGACATAATTAGAAGGAAAAGCTCTATGTGCTCAGGGGTGTTCTTTCAACTCCCTTCTCAATATAAAGGGTATTTTTTTTTTTGACCCTATCATAATTTCATGCCAGAGTCTATGAGAATCTACCAGTATGCTCTTACCCAACCCCATTAATCCCACACACCTTCTTGGTCAATTGGAAACTGCAAACAACTGCTAATAAAAGGCTTAATACCAGGAGATTAAATAAGGTAGGAAGTTGGTTTTCTACTCACACAGCATGAACTAAGGAATCAGCCAGTATTGGGCTGATACAGGAGTCCCTGGGTGGTGTAGGAGCCCTGGTGGCACAGTGGTTAAGAGATAGGGTGCTAACCAAAAGGTTGGCAGTTGGATTCACCGGGCGCTCCTTGGAAACCCTATGGGGCAGTTCTACTCTGTCTTATAGGGTCGCTATGAGTCAGAATCAGCTCGATGGCAATGGGTTTTTTGGGCTTTGGGTGGTATAAACAGTTAACATGCCCAGCTGCTAACTCACAGGTGGTTCAAGGCACTCAGAGGTGCCTTAGAAGAAAGGCCTGATGATGTGCTTTAGAAAAATCAGCCACTGAGAATCTTATGGAGCCCAGTTCTACTCTGACACACGTGGGTTGCCATGAGTCAGAATCTACTCAATGACAACTGATAGTGGTGGTGGGGTGGGGGGGACTGGTATGAGCAGCTCCACGATTTCATCAGTGACCCAGATTCCTACTTTCCTGTTCCTCCATTGTTAACTTGTAGCTTCATCTTCAAGATGTCTCCATGATCACAAAGGGGCTCTAGCTATCATATCTGCATTCTAGAAGGAAGATAAGACAGGCATTGAAGGTGACTTAAAAAATAAAAAACCAGACTCGTTGCCGTTGAGTCGATTCTGACTCATAGCAACCCAACAGAACAGAGTAGAACTGTCCCATAGGGTTTCCAAGGAGCAGCTGGTGGATTTGAATTGCCGACCTTTTGGTTAGCAGCCAGAGCTCTTAACCACTGTGCCACTTAGACTTCTTTAAAGAGCTTTCCTAGGAGCTCCACCCAGTGACTTCTGTTTATATCACACAAGTCATATCAGCAAGGGTGGATAGGAAACATGGGCCATTACTTAAATTTTGGAGGGATCAGTTCCTGGGGAAGAACATCATGCTTGGTAAAGTAGAGAGTCAGTGAAAAAGAGGAAGACCCTCAATGAGATGGACTGACACAGTGACTGCAACAATGGACTCAAGCCTAACGATTGTGAGGATGGCGCAGGGCTGGGCAGAGTTTCTTTCTGTTGTATATAGGGTCGCTATGTGTCAGAACAGACTGATGGCACCTAACAACAATTGATTTTTGGCTGAACCCATTGCTGCTGTTAGGGACATCTCTTGGTGATTTGTATAACATTTGGACTTCCATAATTATTACTCTTAGGTTGATGATATCACTTTTTGTCTGTGAAGAGATATGTATTCAACAGCTTTGTGGAATCCTCCCACCAAGGGAAGTCATTTCTCTCAGTCATTCTTGGTAAATCCCAAATAACATGTCTGCAAATATGAATGTAGTCTGTTTTCTGCTAGGGATTCTGTTGTAAGAAAGAGAGAATAGATACTGTGTAGGCAATTAGCAGTCTTTTTCATACTTCCTGAACAGAGCAATGTCTTCACAAGACCCCTGGATGTTTTGATGCAGCTTTCTCTAGCTACGTTTAGAAAATGTTACTTCCATTCTACTATCCACTTTAGCTTTCTTCTCTCTTACCAAATTGTTTTTCTTTCTAATCAATTTCTACATTTTGAACCATAATACACAGTGCACACATTGTCCTTAAATCAATTTGCTTTCTTCTTTCTAATTGAAATGATATGTAGGCCACTCAGTTGTTTTTTCTTTCTCTTTAATCATTCCTGAACCAATCCTGAATTCTCTAGGTGGATCAGCTAATTGCAGGTTGATGGAGTTCTCATATTACTCCTAAAGTATACCTAAAAGGGAGATCTATAAGAACTCCAGCTCCATGTGAAAGGAAGAATAATGGACTTTAAGAACAGAAGTAACCTCTTGGTTTTTAAGTATCCATTAAGGTTCAGAAATCAAAAGCTATTTTTTTATTCTTTCAAGTTCTGCAGAAGTCAACACAATGCTTTAAAAAACTGTTGCTTCTCACTCTCTCATTCTCTCCCATTTACTGTACCTAACTGTTAGCACTAATAGGCTCAAGTCAGTTTCTAATTTGAGAAGTTTTCGTCCTGGGCAAGACTTATACAAGAATCCCCGCCTCAGAAGTCTTGGTCTTAGTGTCAAACTCTACTCTTTATATGGTACTCCATGGCTGTTCCCATACTTTTTTAGTAAATAATATAATAAAAGGTATATAATAAAGTAAATAAAACAAAAAAGTAAATAATACTTCCTTATACTATATTATTTAGAGTAAATAATATAATACAATAATACTTTATTGTATTATTTAGAGTAAATAATATAAGAAAGTATTATTTACTCCAAGCAGGAGTTCTGGGACAATTATGCCTCTGTCTTACACCTTGAGTTACTATTTCTTATTATCTGAACTGAATATCTGCCTTTGTTTCCTTGACCTCATTGTGCCCACTTGTTACTCTCTGAGTTTGCTGATTTCTCTAATTTAGTAGTTGATCAAATGACCCTTGACTTCATTTTGGTGTGAATTGTGTGCATTTTGTATTGCTGTATATTTAAAATACTGTGTATTCCTTCCCCAATCCATTGTTAGAGCAGAGTCCTAAATAAACCTGCCATGATGACTTCATGATTGTTTCTAGTTGTTTCAAAGATGGGTGAGCTGTTGCTATTGCTTTCCGTTTGTTTTGTTTTACTTTTTAACTTCATGTGGAACTGAGAAGGAATAGAGAAAAACTGTACTACATTATGGTAGACTTCCTAATTTTTTGAGTTTGGCTCTGATTTTTTCTGAGCTTCACCCCCTCTTTCTGGAGGTTTTATCCCTCTTTTCTGGTGAGTTTTAATTATTCCAGTAAACAGGCCATTACAGAGGTAAGATCTTTCCTAAAAGACTGTTCATCCTAGTCTCCAGTTTTTCTGACTTTTGTTCCTTTGCTGTCTCAAACCCTGGAAGGACAGCTTCTAAAGTTCCCATGTACTCAGCCTGACCTTGAAATGACTCAAACTAGTTTTTACCTGACACCTTATATCTTCTGACAAATCCCCTCGTGGGTGAACAGTCTGCTCCAGCTGTAGGTCAATCTGAAGATCCTCGGGAGCAGTGGATTCACTTCAGTGTCTGCCTCTTACGTAGCACAGTGGCTCTTTACTGGGGGCAATTTTAGTTGTCACAGCTGGGATGGGGGTGCTATTGGCATCTAGTGGGTAAAGCTCCAAGATGCTGATAAACATCTACAATGCACAGCATAGCTCCTCACAACAAAGAATAATTCATTTCAAAATGTCAGTAGTGCTGAGGTTGAGAAAATCTGATGTAGCAGATGCTTTGGGGGTACAGTGGGGGCTCTTTAGTCTGCTCCCAGTGCCTAGGTCATAGGAGCTTCTTTTTACTCCTGGTTTCCTGCGGCCACTGCAGATGCCACCGCTGCTGCAGAGGACTCACAGCTGTCAGTCTTCCTGTGACGCTCCATGTCTGCAGACGGTGGAGGAAGGTAGAGGTGGAAGGAGGGATTCCTGTACCTTCTGACTTGGGGTACAGCTCAAGTTCACTTGGTTCTCACATCACAGAGGCTGATCACTGGGAGATCAATAAAGTGGTAACAGAATTCTACATTACTTTACCCCCTTTATTTTTGTCAGATTTACTGAGGTATAATTTACATATAATACAGTTCACCTTTTATAAAGGTGAATAGTTCTATGAATTTGACAAATGCATACAGTAACCACCACCACAATAAAGATACAGAACACTCGGACATCTAGCTCACTTGGTATAATACGTCGATAAAGAAAATGTTCTACATCTGACTGTGGTGAGTAGCTTCTGGGGTCTTAAAAGCCTGTAAGGGACCATCTAAGATACATCTACTGGTCCCATCCTTACTGGAGCAAAGGAGAATGAAAAAATCAAAGTCACAATGGAAAGATTAGTCCAAAGGACTAAACCACAGACTCGACCAGACTGAGCCCACAAACAACTAGGTAGTGCCCAGTTACCACCACTGACTGCTCTGGCAGGGATCACAATAGAGGGTCCTGGACACAGAGGGATAAAAATGTAGAACAAAATTCAAATTCACACACACACACACACACACACACACACACACACACACACACACACACACACACGCAAAGACCAGGCTTGCTGGTCTGACAGAGACTGGAGAAACCCCAAGAGTATGGCCCCTGGACACCCTTTTAACTCAGTACTGAAGTCACTCCTGAGGTCCACCCTTCAGCCAAAGGTTAGACAGCTTTATAGGGCCAACAACATCACACATAAGGAATGTGCTTTGTAGTTCAATCATGTATACAAGACTAAATGGGCACACCAGCCCAAAAACAAAGATGAGAAGGCAGGAAAGGACAGGAAAACTGGACGAGAATGGAAACAGGGAAGGGGAGGGAGAAGGACAACGGGAGTTGACACAGCTTGCGCTTGGCAACCAATGTCACAAAACAATTTGTGTATTAACTGTTTAATGAGAAACTAATTTGCTCTGTAAACTTTCACCTAAAGCACACACACACAAAAGATATAGAACACTTCCATCAACTCACAACCTTTCCCTGGGCCCCATTTATAGTGAATCCCTCCCTCTTTCTTCAGTTCCAGGCAACCACTGATCTCCTTTCTGTCCCTATAGCTTTGCTTTTTACCGAATGTTATCTTTTGATTTTGGCTTCCTTTATTTAACATAATGCTTTGGAGACTCACACAGATTGTCGTGACTATCAATAGTCCATTCTTATCATTGCTCTGCTGTGTAGGATTCTACTGTATGCAGGTACCATGATTTGTTTATCTATTTACCAGATGATGCACATTTGCTTCCCCCCCCCCCCCCACCAGTTTTGGGTGATTGCTGTTGTTATTGATTGTGTGTAGAAATATATTTTTATTTTTCTTAAGTAAATACCTTGGAGTCATATGCTGGGTTGTATGGTAAGAGTATGTTTAACTGTGTACAGAACAGCCATACCGTTTTCTAGAGTAGCTACACAATTTTGCATTACTATCAATAGTGCATGAAAGTTTCAGTTGCTCCTTATGCTAGCAAACACTTGGTATTGTGAGGTTAAAACAAAAAAATTCTCATAGGTATGTTGTTGCTGTTGTTAGGTATCACTGAGTTAGTTCCGACTCATAGCGACCCTACAGGACAGAGTAGAACTTCCCCATAGGGTTTCCAAGGAGCAGGTGGTAGATTTGAACGGCCAATCTTGTGGTTAGCAGCCCAGCTCTTAACCATTGGGCCACCAAGGCTCCTCATAGGCATGTAGTGGTACGTTATTAGGATTTTAATTTGTGTTTTCCTAGTGACTGATCATCTCGAGAGTCTTTTCGTGTGCTTATTTGCCATCATATGTCTTCTTTGATTGAAATATTTGTTCATATGTTTTCCCCAATTTTAATTTGTTTTCCTCTTATTGAGATTTGAGAGTTTTTTATTATTCTGGATATCAGTCTGTGTCAGATATGTGTCTTGCAAATGTTTACTTTTAGTCTGTGGCTTATATTTTCTTTTTTAATAAGAGTGTCTTTTGGTAAAGTCCAGTTCATAATTTTTTTTTTATAGTTCATGCTTTTTATGTCCCAAGAACTCTTTGGCTAACCCAAGGTCTCAAAGAATTTCTCCTGTTTTCTTCCACAAATTTTAGAGTTTTAGACTTTACATTTAGGTCTATTATTTATTTTAAATTAATTTTTATATATGATGCAATGTATAGGTCGAGGTTCATTTTTGCATGTGGATGTCCAATTTCAGAGTCACATTACATACAATCCTTATACTCCTCTGCTGTGTGATTCTTCTTGATTAATCTTCCTGTTGGTCCCCATGGGTAGGAAATGGATCCTGCAGGGAGTCTAACTGGACATGGTTTTCACAATGTTTCCCTTTTGTCACACCTCTCATCAGTGGAGCAAAGACAGAAAGAAGGCATGCTGGCATCTGGGATTTTACAAGGTTTGTCACTTCAGTATTGAGGCCTGGAGCTTTCCACATAACCTCAAAGGTACATGTTGTTGTTAGTTGCTGTTGAGTCAGGTCGAACTCACGGCAAACCCACGTGTAACAGAACAAAACATTGCCTGGTCCTGTGCCTTCTTCATAATAGTTGGTGTGCTTGAGTCCATTGCTGTGGTCACTGTGTGTTTTGAGTGCCTTCCAATCTAAGGGGCTCATCTTCCAGCCCTGTACTGGACAATATTCTATTGTGATCCATAGGGTTTTCATTGGTTAATTTTCAGAATTAGATTGCAAGACCTTTCTTCCTAGTCTCTTAGTTTGGAAGCTCTTCTGAAACCTGCCCACCATGGGTCACCCTGCTGGTAATTTGAAATACCAGTGTCATAGTTTCTGGTATCACAGCAACATGCAAGCTACCACAGTATGACAAACTGAGACGAGTGATGGCAAAAGAACCTAATGGCCCCTGTTTTTCCTTTGTCTGCCTCAGCACTGTACATGAAATTAGTGATTCTTGGGAGGAATCCCCCCTCCCATGAAAACATTTGAATCTAGTACAAGAGGGAGTTGGTAATCTGAGCATAGGAAGCTTTTAGAATTCACTGGGTTCAAGTATCACTGTAGACTTCTCTGTAAATAACTGGGAGTCAAAGATACTCTGTTTAACTCTTGGTTAACAGGGCTGGGAACATCTGGGACAAGAAACCATGGAGTCCTATGGAGTTTTAGCAGAGGTGCAGGAGAGACCAGAAGAAGACCACGAGGACAGACTCATTCAGATAGGGAATATCTAAGGAGAGATCAGGTGGTAGAAACCACAATCCTTGGACTGATAGTGTTGGTTTTCAATTCTAATCCCAAAGACAGTGGAATATCAGACACAGTAGATAATATTGTAGTAGAGAAATTCCACTGGAAGTTTAAGTATCATTTTCACTTATATCACATTTGTGCTCATAACAACTTTTGTGGGTATTATTCCTAGTTCTTAGATAAGGAAAAAAAAAATAACTGAGGGAAGTTAAGTGATATTTGTTACAGAGTGGGTGATGGCAGAGCTAGGATATAAATTCAGTGTTTGGCTTCATCTTCAGTGTTTCTTTCCACTATGCCATAGGAACCCCTGTTTCTGGGATTGGGCACAAATTCTGAATTCTCTCTCTTTCTATGTGTGTGTATATATGTATACATATATTTTCCCTTGCCTATGGACAGCAGGAAACCTAGGTGGTGTAGTGGTTAAGATCTATGGCTGCTAACCAAAAGGTCAGCAGTTCAAATCCACCAGGTATTCCTTGGAAACCCTATGGGGCAGTTCTACTCTGTCCTATAAGGTCGCTATGAGTCGGAATCAGCTTGATGGCAACGGGTTTGGTTTTTTTTTTTTTCCCTGTGGACAGCATGACTTTGGAGATTAGGACAGGACAGTATCTGTAGATGGGGCTGAAGTGGCCCGAGCTCCAAGGTGGAAGGATGCATGAATCAAAAGCCAAACATTTAATTAAACTACTCTTCAGTCCCCCTGCCCCTGCCCCCTGCACTCAAGGTTCTTTGGATGGAATATACTAGATAAGAACTTGAAGCTACTTCCTTCTATAGTGCTGTTGTTGTTAGTTGCTATGGTGTCGGCTCCACCTCATGGTGACTTTATGTATAACAGAACAAAATGTTGCCTATTCCTACACTAACTCCATGATTATTGGTATGTTTGAGTTCATTTTTGAGGCTATTGTGTCAATACATCTCATGGAGGGTTTCCCTCCTTTTTTCTGACCCCCCACTTTACCAACTAACTGGGGCTCAATGGTTAAGAGCTACAGCTACTAACCACAGGTCAGCAGTCTGAATCCACCAGCCGCTCCTTAGAAACCCTGTAGGGCATTTCTACTCGATCTTATAGAGTCTCTGTGAGTCAGAACCAACTTGATGGCAATGTTTTTTTTGTTTTTTTGGTCGATGTCACCTAACAATAACCACTTTACCAAACATGATGTCCTTCTCTAGAGATTGGTCTTTCCTGATGACTTGTCCAAAGTAAGCAAGATGAAGTCTTGCCATTCTCACTTCTAAGGAGCATTGTTATGGATTGAATTGTGTCCCCCAAAAATATGTGTATCAATTTGACTAAGCCATGATTCCCAGTATTGTGTGATTGTCCACCATTTTGTCATCTGATGTGATTTTCTTATGTGTTGTAAATCCTATCACTATGATATTAATGAGATGGATTAATGGTAGTTATGTTGATGGGATCTACAAGATTAGATTGTGTCTTAAGCCAATCTCTTTTGAGATACAAAAGAGAGAAGCGAGCAGAGAGACATGGGGGACATCACATCACCAAGAAAGCAGCTCCAGGAGCAGAGTGCGTCCTTTGAACCCAGGCTTTCTGCAGACAGAAGCTCCTAGACCAAGGGAAGATTGATGACGGGGACCTTCCCCCAGAGCCGACAGAGAGAGACGGCCTTCCCCTGGAACTGGCACTCTGAATTCAGACTTCTAGCCTACTTGACTGTGAAAGAATAAACTTCTGTTTGTTGAAGCCATCCACTTGTGATATTTCTGTTACAGCAGCACTAGATAACTAAGACAAGCATTCTGGTTGTGCCTTTCCCCTTTCCTTCCCAACCGTTCTTCTGAATCCTTAAGACAATCATGGGGCCTTGTTCTAGGCCTGGGCATAGCTTAACAGTTAATTCACCAACGATAGTCTTTGGTCTTACTGAAGATTTGAGCAGTATCTTGTGGCCCTGAATGTCTGCCTTGAGTGCCCAAATGATTTCAATCAATCCCAAAGGATACTCAATCAAAAAGTACAGGTAACTGTACGTTTTTTCTTGATATTCCTCTGATATAGTGTAACTAGAAGGTGCAAGAACTCATTGCCACAATTAAAATATATCTTGAGATGTGTTCCCTTCTGTTATGCTGAGCTGCAGAATTAAATGAGCACAGGGAGTCTGAACTTGCTGAATCATGGTTTGTTTTTCTGCAGTCTGACCAGATTGCCCCTCCATCAGTCTTCTTTCCCTGTGGTTAATTTATTGAGACCCACATTCACCTTCATGCTTCACAGATCTTTCCATTACTCCTCCTGGGTGGGTTATTTGCATGGTTGCTTGTTGCTGGTGGTTGGAGGAAGATGGATTCATTTCACTTGAATTACCTCATTGGAACCACCACCTGGGTAAAAGGCACACTCAATCTTTTTGCCTTGCTGTGTTGCTTTTAAAATGCTCCTGGAAATGAATGATTTATTCATTAAGGAGTGAGACAATGGGTTCTTGGTGCAGTCGTAATGAACTAGGCTATCAGGAGGTCCTGGTAGGCAAGCTCTTCATTTACTCAGGTTGAATAACTAAACTCTGTGTTGCCCCTGGGGGCTCCTCACCTTTAGGGGAGGAATACCCTAGCAGTGAGAGGGATGGATCTGCTGCTCAGCTTCCTTTCTGGGTGGCTCCTGCATGTGTGGACATGAATCGGGACTCTGTTATACTTCAGCAGAGGGATTTTCTTTCATCTTGGGTGAGAATGTGGTTGGAGCTTCTCTCTGAAGACTGAGTTTGGAGCCTCCAACCATGTACCCCACGTCATCTCTGTTCAGCCATTGAAGGAATTGTTCCTATGTGCTCCCGTTCATGTAGACTCTCAGCTGAGGTCTCTGTTCTTTTAAAATTAGTTGTTTAGCATTTGTCCTATCTTTACCATGTCATTCTCTCTAGGTTAAGTCTTGTCATGAAAAACAACCTGACATATTGGTGATTCGGAAACATTTCTTGCACAAAGAATTAAGTAAATTATAAAATGTTTATAAACAAGTAGGTTGAGTAAGCATTGCTGAGATGACTTCATAGTTATTCTGCAAGCATCATACTTGTTGGATATGAATATAATACTCAGGCCAGTATGGAAAAAAAGCAATAAATCTTGCTGATTGTTGCTTCTATAGGAACAGGTTTTTACTATACCCATTTTGTAATTCTGTGATAGTTTAAGGATTGTCTAATGCTGCTTAGAAATGTTACCTATCTCAGAAGTCTCCCAAGTATTGCTGTTTATGGAAATTGTGGTGCTTGAAAATGATTGCTAGAATATCTCATAATGTTAATACAATTTCCAGCAAATGCTAAGCTGCTTCATTGATTTTGTGACCTCTTTTATTGTCTCTGTTTCTGTTTTATCATATAATTTTCAATATTGAAAGATTTTTCTCAACTTATCTGCTTCTATGGCTTATTCCCTTCAAGTTCTTATAATACTTTCTCTTCAAGTGGAAATGGATTTTTTTTCCCTAAATAAAAACGTAATGTATTCCGGTTAAAAGAAATTCACAAAAACACCCCAGAAAAATAAAAAAGACAGTATAATACTGTTTGTATGGTTGTGAGTTTAATACAAGTCCTGTGCTTAAGTACACGTCAAAACTTCTTCACTCGCACATTACAGAAATGACTTAAGATCAAAAACTCCACACTTCAGTGTCAGTTTAGACAATTAACATTTTAAAAAGAAAATTCTAAATGTTAATACATTGTGAAATATCTAGTAAGACAGAGATGATATTCAAAGGAGTTAACAACTATTAACAGTAGTTAACAAAATGGTATGATGGGTGAGTGAGTACTGGCTAAATACCAGATTTGCTTTTAAAGAAAAATCTAATTCCTTCCTTTGGAAAGGAGATGAATTTGAGATATTTACAAAATACTATGAAACAATCACACGCCTTAGAAATATAGCCCAGACTTTCAAGAAACAAATATATGAATTAGTGACCAAGGCCAGTGATCAGCCACTCTCAAGATGCTGCAGAAATGCAGACTTAGGCAGGTGAGCAGCCGTGATCCTCAGTTCTCAGCAGACAGATTCTTCTAGAACCTGATTAGTATAACCTTCTGCATGGGTAAATCTCACGTCAAATATAATCAAATTGATCTTTTTTTTTTTTAATGGGATACTTAAGTTTATTATCAAATAATTAAAACAGAAAAGTTATACTTGTGTTCCTGTAAGTCCCTTGAAGTGTTTCTTGTTGGGAAAATTCCTCTGAGTTTTATTAACTGAAAATTAGACAGGTCTTCAGTCTTCCTGTGGTCTTCATCAGACTCAATAATTTACCTTAACAATGTTTAACGTAGAGACAGGATTTTCCCCTCATAGGAGTGGAAGAGGTCAATTGTGGAGGGTCCTATATAGATCGCTTATGAGAACCATATTACTCAGTCTCTTGGGGACACAACTCAACTCTAATTTATTTATTTATTTATATTTTATTGTACTTCAGGTGAAGGCTTACAGAACAAATAGTTTCCCATGAAACAGTAGTACACATGTTGTTTTATGACATTGGTTAACAACCCCACAACATATCAACCCTCTAACTTCTCAACCTTTTTTTTTTTTGGTGAAAATACACATAGCCAAAGATACACCGTTTCAAAAATTTCTACATATACAGTTCAGTGACATTGACTACGCTCTTCCAATTGGGCTGTTATTCTCACTTAAGATGAAGGCTTACAGAACAAAATAGTTTCTCATTTAACAGTTGCTACAAATGTAGCCCTATGACAATGGTTAACAATCTCACAACACATCAACAATATCCTTACTGAACCTTGGGTTCCCTATCACCAGCTTCCTTGTCCCCTTCTGCCTTCTGGCCCTTGCTGGACTCCTGTACCTTGTTAGTCTCATTTGGTTTTACGGGGCTGTCCACTCCCAGGCTGAACAGTAAACCTCGGAGGTAATTCACCACTGAGCTAAAAGGGTGTCTGGGGCCATACTCTTGGGGTTTCTCCAGTCTCCTTTAGACCAGTAAATCTGGTCTTTTTTTGTGTGTGTGAGTTAGAATTATGCTCTACATCCTTCTCCAGCTCTGTCCAGAACCCTCTGTTGTGATCCTGGTCAGAGCAGTCAGTGGTGGTAGCCGGGCACCATCTAGCTGTACTGGACTCAGTCCGGTGGAGGCCTTGGTAGCTGTGGACAATTAGTCCTGCGGACTAATCTTTTCTTGTATCTTGTTCTCTTCATTCTCCCTTGCTCCCGAAGGGATGAGACCAGTGGAGTATCTTAGATGGCCACTCACAGGCTTTTAAGACCCCAGACACTACTCACCAAGGTAGAATGTAGCGCACTGTCTTTATAGGCTGTGTCATGCCAATTGAGCTAGATGTTCCCCGAGACCATGGTCCCCACAGCCCTCTGCCCAGCAATTCAGTCCCTCAGGGAGTTTGGATGTGTCTATGGGGCTTCCATGACCTTTCCTTGTACAAGTTATGCTAGTTTCCCCTGTATTGTGTACTGTCTCACCCTTCATCCAAGATACCACTAATCTGTTGCCTATTTAGTATTTCGCCCCCACCCCTCCCATCCCTGGTAACCAACAAAGATTGTTACATTTTGGGGGTGAACTTTTTCATGGGTTTTTACAATAGAGGTCTCATACAATATTTGTCATTTTGTGATTGACTTATTTCACTCAGCATAATGTCCTCCAGTTTCATCACGTTATGAGATGGCTCACAGATTCATTGTTGTTCTTTCTCGTTGCATAGTACTCCATTGTGTGTATGTACCATAGTTTGTTTATCCTTTCATCTGTTGATGGGCATCTAGGTTGTTTCCATCGTTTTGCTATTGTGAACAAAGCTGCCATGAAAATAGGTGTGTGTATGTCTATTCGAGTGACGACTCTTATTTCTCTAGGATATATGCCTATGAGTGGGATTGCTGGATTGAATGGTATCTCTATTTCTAGCTTTCTGAGGAAGCGCCATATCATTTTCCAAAATGCTTGTATCATTTTACATTCCCACCAGCAGTGCATAAGAGTTCCCACCTCCCCGCAGCCCCTCCAACATTTGTGATTTCCAGTGTTTTTGATTCGTGCCGGTAATGCCGGGGTGAGATGGTATCTCATTGTGGTTTTAATTTGCATTTCTCTAATGGCTAGAGATCGCAAGCATTTCCTCATGTGTCTGTTGGCCATTTGAATGTCTTCTCTGGTGAAGTGTCTGTTCATTTCCTTTGCCCATTTTTTAATAGGATTATTTGTCTTTTTGTTGTAGACGTGTTGGGTTTTCTTGTAGTTTATGGAGATTAGACCTTTGTCTGACTTGTACTGTCCAAAAAATTTTTTCCACTCTGTAGGTTCTCATTTTACTCTTTTGGTGAAGTCTTTTGAAGAGCATAGGTGTTTGATTTTCAGAAGATCCCAGTTATCTAGCTTATCTGTTAGGGTTTGTGCGTTGATGGTTATGGTTTGTATCCTGTTAATGCCATGTAGTAAGGCCTGAAGTGTTGGTCCTATTTTTTCTTCTATGAACTTTATAGTTTTAAGCTTTATATTCAGGTGTTTGATCCATTTGGAAGTAGTTTTTGTATACGGTGTGAGGTATGGGTCCTGTTTCATTTTTTGGCAGATGGATATCCAGTTTTGCCAGCACCATTTGTTAAAAAAGACTGTCTTTTCCCCATTTGATGGACTTTGGGCCCTTGTCGAAGATCAGGTGACCACAGGTGAATGGATTTACATCTGGGTTCTCAATTCTGTTCCATTGGTCAATGTATCTGTCATTGTACCAGTACCAGGCTGTTTTGACTACTGTAGCTGTATAGTAGGTTCTGAAGTCAGGTAGTGTGAGTCCTCCAACTTTATTCTTCTTCAGTAGTGCTTTAGTTATTTGGGGCTTCTTCCTTTTCCATATAAAGTTAATGATTAGTTTTTCCATCTCTTTGAAGAATGTTGTTGGTATTTGGATTGGGATTGCATTGTATTTGTAAATTGCTTTGGGTAGAATTGACATTTTCACAATGTTGAGTCTGCCTATCCATGAACATGGTACGTTTTTCCATTTATGTAGATCCCTTTGGGTTTCATGCAGTAGTGTTTTGTAGTTTTCTTTGTATAGGTCTTTTACATCCCTGGTCAGATTTATTCGTAAGTATTTTATCTTTTTAGGGGCTATTGAAAATGGTATTGTTTTCCTGATTTCCTTTTCATCGTTCTCCTTACTGGTGTGTAGGAATCCAACTGATTTCTGAATGTTTATCTTTTATCCTGCTACTCTGCTGAATCTTTCTATTAGTTCCAGTAGATTTCTCGTGGAGTCTTTAGGGTTTTCTATGTATAATATCGTATCATCTCCAAACAGGGAGAGTTTAACTTCTTCATTACCAATTTGGATGCCCTTTATTTCTTTTTCTTGCCTTATTGCTCTAGCTAGAACTTCCAGCACAGTGTTAAATAGGAGTGGTGATAAAGGGCATCCTTGTCTTGTTCCTGTTTTCAAGGAGAATGTTTTCAGCCTCTCTCCATTAAGAATGATGTTGGCTGTTGGTTTTGCATAGATACCCTTTATTATGTTGAGAAATTTCCCTTCTATACCTATTTTATTGAGAGCTTTTATCAGGAATGGGTGTCGGACTTTGTCAAATGTCTTTTCTGCATCAATTGAGATGATCATGTGATTCTTTTCTTTCCTTTTATTTATGTGGTGGATTACGTTGATTGATTTTCTAATGATGAACCATCCTTGCATACCTGGTATGAATCCTACTTGGTCGTGGTGTATTATTTTTTTCATATGATGCTGAATTCTATTGGCTAGAATTTTGTTGAGAATTTTTCCATCTATATTCATGAGAGATATTGGTCTGTAATTTTCTTTTTTTGTGACGTCTTTGCCTGGTTTTGGTATCAGCGTTATGCTGGCTTCATAGAATGAATTTGGAAGTTTTGCTTCCTCTTCTATGCTCTGAAATAGCTTGAGTAGTACTGGTACAAGCTCTTCTGTAAATGTTTTGTAGAATTCTCCAGTGAAGCCATCTGGGCCAGAGCTTTTTTTGGTTGCGAGTTTTTTTAGTACCTTTTCAGTCTCTTCTCTTGTTATGGGTCTGTTCAGATTTTCAACATCACTTTGCTGTAGTCTGCGTAGGCCGTGTGATTTGAGAAATCAATCCATTTCCTCTAGGTTTTGAAATTTTTTGGAGTATAGTTTTTCATAATATTCTGTTATAATCCTTTTTCTTTCAGTTGGGTCTGTTGTAGTGTCCCCCATTTCATTTCTTATTTGGGTTATTTGTGTCCTCTCCTGTTTTCCTTTTGTCAGTCTGGCCAGTGGTTTGTCGATTTTGTTGATTCTTTCAAAGAACCACCTTTTGGTTTTGTTGATTCTTTCTATTGTTTTTCTGTTCTCTATTTCATTTATTTCTGCTCTGATCTTTACTATTTCCTTTCTTCTGGTGGTTGTGGGCTTTTTTTGCTGTTCTCTTTCTATTTGTTTGAGTTCTATAGTTAATGTTTTGATTTTGTCCCTTTCTTCTTTATTGATATGTGCATCTATTGCTATAAATTGTCCTCTGAGGACTGCCTTTGCTGTGTCCCAAAGGTTTTGGTATGATGTGTTTTCCTTCTCATTTGATTTTAGGAATTTTTTGATTCCATCTCTGATTTCTTCTATTACCCAGTGATGTGTAAGCAGGGTATTATTCAGTTTCCATGTAGTTGGTTTTTTTTCCTTGCTCTTTCTATTGTTAATTTCTACCTTGATGGCACTGTGGTCAGAGAAGATACTTTGAAGTATCTCAACTTTTTGGATCTTGTTGAGGATTGCTCTGTGGCCTAAGATGTTGTCTATTCTGGAGAACATTCCTTGTGCATTGGAAAAGAACGTGTACTTTGCAGTGGTTGGATGGAGTGTTCTATATATGTCTATGAGGTCAAGTTGGGCTGATTGTGCCCTTTAGGTCTTCTGTATCTTTGCTGAGTTTCTTCTTAGTTGTTCTGTCCTTTACTGAGAATGGTGTGTTGAAGTCTCCTACTATTATTGTGGAACTGTCAATTTCTCTTTTCAGTGTTGTTAGAGTTTGTTTTATGTGTTTTGGAGCCCTGATATTGGGTGTGTAGTTGTTTATTATGGTTATGTCTTCATGATGGATCATCCCCTTAATCATTATATAGTGTCCTTCTTTGTCTTTTATGGTAGATTTTGTTTTAAAGTCTATTTTATCTGAGATTTGAATTGCCACTCCTGCCTTTTTTTGGTATTTGTTAGCTTGATATATTTTTTTCCAACCTTTGACTTTTAATAAATTCACATCTTTGTTTCTAAGGTGTGTCTCTTGTAGACAGCATATTGATGGATCCTGTTTTCTTATCAATTCAGTCACTCTCTGTCTCTTTATGGGTGCATTGAGTCAATTTACATTCAGTGTAATTATGGATAGACGTGAGTTTGTCACTGTCATTTTGTAGTGCTTTTTTTTTGTGGTGCTGAAGTTTTCTTTGTTCTTCTTACTCTCTTGTGCTGAGTTACTTTTTTTTGTGGATTTTTTTTTTCTTTTCTTTTGTTTTTGTAGCTTTTGTTTTTGCTGAGACTATGTTTTTCGTCTTTATTTTTATGAGCTGGTTTGTTAACTTTCTTTGTGGTTACCATGACTTTTATCCTTATCTTTCTAAGTTTGAAGCAGTCTACCATTACTTGGTATCGCCTTGCTTTCCTCTCCATTAGAAGGTTCTATACCTATGCTGTTTATTCCCTCTTTTATTGTTTTGATGTTGTTGTCATTTATTGATTAACTGCTCTGATTCCCTGTTGTATTTCTTTTGGTTTTGGCTAGTGCTCGAGAGTTCATTTCCTAGATTGGTATCTGGCTCGTACGTTCCTGCATCCTAGGTTCTGCCTGTGAGCTGAAGCTGTTTGTCCTCAGATCGAAGAACTCCCTTTAATAATTCTTGTAAGTTTGGTTTGACTTTAACATATTCCCTTAATTTCTGTTTATCTGGAAATGACCTCATTTCACCATCAAATTTGAATGAGAGTTTTGCAGGATGTATTATTGTTGGCTGAGAATTTTTTTCTTTGAAGATTTTATATATGTCTTCCCATTGCCTTCTTGCCTGCATGGTTTCTGCCGAATAATCTGAGATTAGTCTTATTGTTTCTCCTCTGTATGTGACTTCTTGTTTTTCATGAGCTGCTCTCAGGATTCTTTGTTTGGTTTTGAGGAGTGTGATTATGATATGCCTTGGTGATTTTCTTTGGGGCCTCTCCTATATGGGTTTCGTTGAGCTTCTTGGATGGCCAGCTTTTCATCTTTCATGAGATTGGGGAAGTTTTCTGTCAACAGTTCTTCAATGATCCTCTCCTTGTTTTCTGTTTTCTCCCCCTGTTCTGGAATTCCAATCACTCGAAAATTTTTGCTTGTGATTGTATTCCACATAACTGTCAGGGTCTCTTCATTTTTCTTTGTTTTTTTTTCTGAGTTTTCCTGAAGCAGAGTTGTATCCAAGTGTTTGTCTTCAATTCCACTGATTCTGTCTTCCACCGTTTCAGATCTGCTTCCCAGCCCTTCTATGACATCGTCCATTTCTGAAATCTTGTGTTTATCTTTTGGATTTGTAATTGTTGTTTTTGTATGATTTCTACTTGTGAATTTATTTTGGCATTTTATTCCTGCGTTATTTTCCTGAATTCTTCCAATTTTTTGTCCGTATTTTCCATGAATTTGTCTATTTTTTTCTCATGTTTTTCAGCTTTTTGCCTCAGTTCTTGGAGAATTCTGAGTATTAGAGATTTGAATTCCCCATCAGGTAGTTCTAGTACATTTTCTTCAACAGGAGATTCATCTGGTGTTTTATTTTGGACGCCTACTGGAACCATCCTGTCCAGTTTTTGTAAATGTTTTGATATTGTGTGTTTTTTTGGGGGGCATTCAGTAGTTATTTTTCTCATTTATTGATTGTAGATTTGTTTGTTTCATCCTTTTTTTAAAGAAAAAAAATTTGACTATGTCTGAGCAGGAGGACTGTGTGTTCTTTGTTGTTTGCTCTTCTGTGTGCTCAGTACTTTTCACCTCCTTCTCCAACTTGCAGGGTCAATCACTCAGATATGGTACAGCAGGGAAGGTCTAGCTGAAGAGGAGTTACTGGGACAGGTTGTTTGTAGCACTTCCTACAGCCACCAGGGCAGGTCAGTAATCAGTGCATGGCAGGTTCCAGTAGACCGTGCCTGTGCTGCTTGATGGTGTGATGTCAAGCGCACGGTGCAGGTTGGTAGGATGCACTGGGGAGACTGTTATGTGTGGAGCTAAGATGGATATGGGAAAGAGGAGAGAGGAACAGGAGCCAAAAACATACAAACAAAGAAAAAAGAATGCTAGGGGAGCTTGATGTTGGAATGGAGGGATAAGCAACTATGAAATGGAGAAAAACAGAAAGGGGAAGAGGAAGAAAAGAAAAGAATGAATAAATAAGAATCAGAAAGGTTAAAGAACCACAAAGTTCCCAGGGATCCCAGCGATGCAGCTATGAGGTCTGGGGAAGTTGCTCTCAGGTGTTGCAGTACAGCCTGGCTAGAAGGCGTAGAGGTGTACAACGCCAGGTACTCAGGGATCAGAAAGAGAAGGAAGATATAGAGAGACGAGAAACTGAGCAATGAAGAAAGAGAAAAAGGGAAAAAGAGGGAATAGAAAACAAAACAGATTTAGAAAAAAAAAAAAAAAAGAACAAGAAAGGCCCGCCAAAAAAACAGGGAAAAAAAACCATTGAAGAAAGAAAAGCACTCAGGGATCCCTCTGCACATCTGTGGAAGCTGAAGTGGAGTTCCTTGCCTCGCAGCTCCGCCTGGCCAGAAAGGGCTCCCAACTCAAGAAAAGGAAAAGAAAACAGGTAAACAATTGAAAATGAACAAACGAACAAAAGTCCTGGGATCCCACCAGCAGTGTAGCCCAGACTGGGAAGCAGCTCCACACTCGAATGGAGCTCCACAGCCCCTCAGGAGGAAGCAAAGATGGTGCATGGAGCCAGGCACTCCAGTGAAAGGAGGGGGAGGTGGCGAGAGGCAAGCAAGAAATCAAAAGAAGCAGAAAACACAGCAGCCAACAAATGGCACTCAGAGAGCCAGCTAGTGCGGGCTGGTGTTTCTGGACAAGAGACTGTGTCCACGGGAAGCAGAGGAGGCTGAGTGTGGGTGAAGAAGACTAGAGAGTGGGAAAGCGTACATCACAAATTGCCTGCGCTCTGCAGCCCCTCAGGAAGAAGCAAAGGTGGCGCATGGAGCCAGGCACTCGAGTGAAAGGAGGGGGAGGTGGAAAGAGGCAAGTGAGAAATCAAAAGAAGCAGGAAAAAAAAAGCAACACTAACAGCCAACAAATGGCACTCAGAGAGCCAGCTAATGCAGGCTGGTGTTTCTAGACAAGAGACTGTGTCCGCGTGAAGCGGAGGGGGCCGAGTATGGATGAAGAAGGGTAGAGAGTGGGAAAGCATATATCACAAATTGCTGGCACTCTGCAGCCCCAGCCCCTCAGGAAGAAGCAAAGATGGCACACGGAGCGAGGCACTCGAGCGAAAGGAGGGGGAGATGGCCAGAGGCAAGGAAGAAATCAAAAGGAGTTGAAAAAAGCAACATCAACAGCCAACAAATGGCACCCAGGGAGCCGCCCGCTTGGGTGTGTGGAATCCAAGCAGCCAGCGCTTCCAGGTTAAGAGACCGTGGCCGTGGGAAGCAGAGGAGGCTGAGCTGGGGTGAAGAGGGGTGGGGGGTGGGAAAGAGCACACCACAAATTACCGGTTGTTTTGTCTCCCGCTGGACGCTCCGTGAGGCTGCTTTCTCGTACCCCCTGTTTGCTGGTCTCCGATAGGAGTCCAAGATGGCAGATCCGCGCTGCGTTAGCTGGTAGGGGACCTCTGCATGAATCTCTCCTCTCTCTCCATTCTCTGTCAGTTTTCTCACTCCATTTGGTGCTTGGCTGAGTTCTTTATCTCTTCATTTGATGTTTTAGGGTTTCAGGATTGTTGTATTCTCTGTTTGGCTTAGTTTTTTGGATCTTTGCTGTGGAGGGACGGTGTGGTGCTTCTGCCTAGAGTGCCATTTTGCCGGAACTCCTCAGATTGATCTTTTTTGACACCAATTATGAGTAGATAACAAATGCCCACTTTTCACTTCTCTGTTCAGTTCTGACACCAGCTGTCCACGCAGCACTTCTTTCTCTGACCCTAACTACCCAGAACTTGGTCAGAGCTCACAAGTTAAAGGACACAGTCCTCCAGATTGCCAAGTAGGCCCAAGACTTCAGATGCCAGTCACAAGCTTGGGTGTCCCTATGACACTCATACTTCTGACATGCTGGCTACAAGTTCAAGGTTTCCCCATTGCCCCTTCAGGATGCCAGCTACAAGCTTAAGGGGATGGGGCTGGCCTCCCCCTCACTTCTGACCTGCTGGTTCCCACTACTTCTTCGGATTCAATAACTCTCTGAATGACTCACGGAACTTACTGGTGCTATGCTTACAATTACAATTTTCTTTTAGCAAAAAGGATACAAACAAAGAGAGGCATAGGATGAGGTCTAGGAGAGTTCCCAGTGAAGACCCTCCATTTCCCAAAAAACGACGTGCATGGATGTCTTTCACCAACCAGGAAGCCCATGGAGCTTCAGTTTCCTGAGCTTTAGTTGGGCTTGGGGTGAAGGTGGGGTGGAAGGGGAGAAGGGGGGAAGGAGGAGAAGCGGGGAATGGTAGTGGGCCCTCATTATATAATGCAAACTCCCCTGAGGTCAGTCAATAAATACCATGAGGTGATCACAAGGTATTATGAAGTGGGCCTTTCTGGCATGGCCAGCTCCCACCCCACAGTCACCTCATAATCTTATTTAACCTGTTAGTTAGATGTGGTTTGGAGTCCTTATCCAAAACCCTTAAATTCCAAGGTTTTTTTTAGAGATTGTTTCTCAGGAGCGGAGACAAAGATCAAATTCTTTGGGTAAAGTTAACGTAAACAGCATACCTTCCTTCCCTACTTCTGAAAACCATTTGGAGTTCCTTATGACTATGTCCAGGAAGTGCTATCATTCCCTACATACACCATCAGCCCAGTGATTTACCTGAATGACCCTCTGCGGTTTGATACTATGCTTTCAGATGTTGGCAGAAGGATGTTTTCTTGCAGTTTTTCTGTTTTCCTACCTGGTCCTTAGTAACCCCAGGAAGCAAGCCCCCATAGAACAGATAGACAGTGATGATTATCTGTGTGAGAAATAGAACTAGGATTTGTGGTTCTCAGTAGCAGCTTTGCATATGGACTACATTGTTATTTCTTACATTCTGTGATAGGAGACAAACTCCCTGCATGTTGTTTGCCAAGGTGCTAAGACACATAGCTGCTCAATTCTGATTATCCTGATTTCATGGTTTTCAAAAGGAAACAAAGTTTAGGAGCTTTGCTACTCTATTCTTTTTCAGACATGTAACATACTATTAAGAGTAATTTACTTCTTAGTCTGTCTCCTTTAGGAGCCTGTAAGCTCCTTGAAGGCAGGGGCAACGACTAGCTCATTTTTATTTCTAGCACCTAGCACAGTGCCTTCCTATAGTAGGTGTTTAATAAAATTTTAAATGAATGATTATCAGCAAGGTTGAACATTTTATATTTTATTGATTGAGGATAGGCAATATTTTAAAATTTTGAACAAATGTTATTCGTCCCAAGGAGTCCCTGGGAAGTGTACATGGTTAACGCACTTGGCTGCTAATGGAAAGGTTGGAGTTTCTAGTTCATCCAGAGTAACCTTGGAAGAAAGGCCTGGAGATCTGCTTCCAAAAAATCAGCCATTGAAAACCCTGTGGAGGACAGTTCTACTCTAACACACGTGGAGTTGTCCATGAGTCGAAATCATTTGGAAGGCAACTGATAAAGTGGTTATCTATCCCAAATCAATTTAGTTCTTAATATCTATTCAGGGAAACTCTATTAAGGATGTCAAAAAGCAGAAAATGAAAGGTCACAAGGACTCATTTATGTCCTCCTCTATTCGGCTGCTGATGTCTTCTATCTTATTTAGCATTGCTTTATTTTGTGAATAACTCAATGCAATGTGCATGCCAGTCAGGAGAATTCTTTTCATGTGCTAGAAATCCAATTGCAATTTGATGATGCTTAATGCACTGAAATTCACTTATAAGATGCTACTTAAACAACACTATTTAAATTGTAAGGAGCCCTGGTGGTGCAGTGGTTAAGCACTCAGTAATTGAAAGGTCAGCTGTTTGAACTCACCAGCTGCTCCTCAGGAGAAAGGTGTGGTAGACTGTTTCCTTAAAGATTATAGCCTTGGAAATCCTATGGGGCAGTTCTACCCTGTTGTTTAGGGTCACTATGAGTTGGAATTGACTCGATGGCAACAGGTTTGGGTATTTTTTTGGGGAGCAGGTTATTTAAATTGTATTTCCCTTACTGTAAAACAGATCAAGTAAATGTGTATACCCAAAATTTCATTTTGCACTACAGATACTTTTGGTTCTGTGGGACTCCCAGGGAGAAATATGATGTTGTTTTTAGATTATAAATAATGAGGTAAAGACAAGCAACTGTATGGGCAGCCAGATTGCGGTAGTATTCAATTATCCCATCAAAAAAAAAGAATTTGAGGAGAAGTAATTTGTTTTGAACAAAACCATTCCTTCAAATTATTATTTTTATAGATAAGTGAGAAGAGTTTGGGGATGCACAATGATCAGGACAGATAGCTAAGACTCTGAAGCAATCACACTTAAATTGCATAACTTTTTAAATTGGAACCCCCTATAGCTTGTTACATAGCCATTGCCCAGATATAATCAGATACAGAAGACATCTTAGAGTCTAGAAGAAAATTATTGATTGCTAGGAAAAAATAATCTATGAAAAGGAAACCATAGAAGGTTAAGCCAGCCAAGGACGAGAAAGTTGTGGGACATAGAAAAGAGATTTGGAAACCAGCTGCAAGTAAAAAATAAAATATGGAAATAAAATATGGAAATAAAATATGGAGGATGCTGCAGTATGGGAACACAGAAAACAATGGTATAAAAATAAATGTTATGCTTATAGCTATATTCTTCAGCAGCCAGAAACCAGCTGAAGATCTTTGGACATAACTTGTCCAATCAGAAGCCTTGGGATGTCCCTCAGGAGGCTTCAGGGCATGATTCCATAATCTTGGCAGGGTAAATGAGGATAACTTTTTCTTATACTCTCTGAAATCTCCATGGAGACTTAGAAGTCTTGCTTTTTATAGGTCTAACAAATTGAATACCACACTGGATCCAAGGAAGGTTCCTGTAGAAAACAGTGTCACAAAATTTGAGAAAAAAGAATAAGAGATTTAAGTTGACAAATAGGTATTAAATAAATGGAAATTATCATCAAAATACCCCAGGCCCAAGGAAGGGTAATTTCTTTCTTACTTGAGTTATTTTAGAAAATAATAAAGGAGCTAAGTTGCTCACTTTATTTTATGATGTAACCTGACACTTCCAGGCTGCTCGGCTAGGAGGATACACGGAGCGGATGAAAGTGAAAGAAGCTTTATTTAGTTGGCCAAGCAAAGGAGCACACTGGGACTCAGGTCGACAAGGTGTCTCCCAGAACAATAGCCCAAGGGGTTTCTATGGGTGAAATAAATCTGGTCTGGGGTCCCCAGGAACACCTCAGCGTGGGGCCAGCTTGCCGATTGGTTTGACCCAAAGAGGCATCCTCCAAGCGGTCTGGTCTTCTGTGCCTGTTCGGTCTGAAGGGAAGACCACAAAGACGGCGTTCTGCCCACGTCTGGGACTTACATGGGGGTGTGTTTTTCAGCCTCTGACATCAGTAAGTTGTCTGAGGGACAAGGTCGTCCATACTGCACAGTTCAGGTGGGCCTGAACTGGTCCAAGACCGGTTTTGGCTGGACTGAAGACCCCAGTCTTTTGCTTTCTTTAAATGAATTGGAACCAGAGGTATACCTAAATAAGGAGATACTCTAAAGGCAGAGGTTAGTTCCTATATTACCTAGTAAGGGGATAGCACATTAGCTCTCTGTATTACTGAAGATGGCAGGCATGGCCCTTTGTTTATTCAGCATGGCCAGTGTACTGCCGGTCTTAATGAGTCTGGTGAAATCATGAATTCCAAAGCCACCCAAGAGCAATGCAAGAAAATTATAGGCCCTTTTTACTTGGATCATAGAGACAAAAATCTTAAATAAAAAATTATAAATAAAATTAGCTAACTGAATCCAGTATGTGAATCATAATACATCATGATCAGGTAGGCTTTATTTCAGTTATGCAAAAGTGGTTTTACATCAGAAAATCTATCAGTGTAATTCCCCACAATAAAATAGTAATGAAAAATAATATACTTATCTCAGTGATACAAAAAAGGCCCCTGATATGGTATAACATTTATGAGAACTTTTTAGTAGGAATAGAAGTTAAGACTAGAAGAGAATTTTGTTAATACGATAAAGGTTATGTATCAAAACTCTACAACAGTCCTTTTGTCCAACTTCTTATCCTGACTGCAGTAGCAGCAGCTGCTCTGTGAGCTTTGCGATGTTACCCAAGGACGGCAAGAAGAAAATCAGACAAGAAAGACAAAAACCCAGTAAACAAATCTGAGGTCAAGGCCAAAAAGAAGTGGTCAAAGGCAAAGTCTGAGACAAGCTCAATAACCTGGTCTTATTTGGCAAAGGCACATAAGACAAATGCTGTAAGGAAGTTCCCAACTATAAGCTTATAACCCCAGCTATTTCCTTTGAGAGACTGAAGGTTCATAGTTCCCTGGCCAGGACAGCCTTCAGGAGCTGATTAGTAAAGGACTTATCAAGCTGGTTTCAAAACACAGAGCTCAAGTAATTTACACCAAAAACACCAAGGATGGAGGTGCCACAGTTGCTGGTGAAGATGCATGAACAGGTCCAAACAATGGTGCATTTTGAAAAATAAAACTTTATTAAATAAATAAAAAACCACACAGCAAATATTTTACTTAATGGGGAAACTTCAGATGCTGTCCCTGTAGAATCAGGGATAAGACAAAATTGTCTGCTCTCATTTTTACAACTTCATATAGAGTGAGAGGTCCTGGCCAATGCTATAAGAAAAGAAAAATCAGTAAGATAAATAAATATTGGCAAAGATAATACTTATTATTTGCAGATTATAATGACACATAGAAAAAGCACCAGAATTAACAACAAACTGTTATAACTGGTAACAGAATGCAGCAAGTTTGCAGATATAAGATCAACTTAAAAAGCCAACAGATAATTGAATATCCAACAGCATAAATAAATAAACAAACTTTGACTTAAATCTCATACCTTATAAATAATTAACTAAAAATGGATCATGGACTTAAAATGTAAAATGTAAAATGTAAACAATAAAACTATTAGAAAGAAATATAGGAGAAAAAAATGCAGGATCTATGACTAGATGAAGACTAGACTTGACACCAAAAGAATGATCTGTAAAAGGAAAAACTGATAAATTGCCCCCCTTCAAAATTAAAACCTTTTGCTCAGTGAAAAGCTCTGTCAAGAGAATGAAAAGACAGATTGTAAACTGGGAGAAAATATTTGCTAATTACATATCAAACAAAGACCTTGTGTTTAGAATGTATGAAAACTTTATCCATTCAATGGGGAAAGAACAGTCTCTTCAACTGGATCTCCATATGCAAAGAATAAAGTTGGACCCATACCTCACATTATCTATGAAAATTAACTCAGAATGGATCAATCACCTAAATATAAGAACTAAAACCATAAAACTCTTAGGACAAAACATAGAAGAAATACTTCAGGACCAAGTTTTTGACAATAAATTCTTAGATATGACTCTAAAAGCACAAGCAACAAAAGACAAAATAGATAAACTGATCTTAATCAAAACTTAAAACTTTTGTGTATCAAAGGACTTTACCAACAAAGTGAAAACACAAACTACAGAATGGGAGAAAATATTTGGGAATCATATGTCTGATAATAACCAGAGTACATAACAAACTCTTACAATTCAACAATAAAAAGACAAATAAGCCAATCAAAAAATTGGCAAAGACCTGAATAAACATTTCACCAAAGAAGATATGCAAATGGCTGGAAATCATATGAAAAAAATGCTCAACTTCATTAGGCATTAGGGAAATGCAGATGAAAACAACAATGTCTTAGGCTGGGTTCTCTAGAGAAGCAAAACCAGTGATGTGTGTGTGTGTGTGTGTGTTTGTGTATGCATATACATACAGAGAGAGAGAGAGAGAGATTTTTATTTATCTCAAGGAAATGGCTCATGTAGTTACAGAGGCTGAAGAGTCTCAAGTCCTTGGGTCAGACGTCAGGTTGGAGGCTTCTCCTGACTCAGGTAGCTGCAGGGGTTGACGAACCCAAGATTGACAGGTCAGACGGCAGGCTGTTGGCTCACGGGCTGTGGAGGCTAACAATCCCAAGATTGGCAGGCAGTACAGCAGGTATCTGGCTAAAGTCCCCAAAACTGGAGGTCAGGTGATGACAAGCCAGATTCAGGATCCAGAGCAAGCAAAAGCCAGTGAATTTTGCTAAAATGTCCATATATATTGGATGCAGGCTACACCCCTGTCAAAATTCCTCATACTACTGATTGGCTGATCACATCAGATCACATCTTGGAAGTGATTATGTTATATTACAAAATGGAAGATAACTGCATCTTCACATCACTGCCAAAACACTGAGAATCATAGCCCAGCCAAGTTGACAATCTTAACCATCACAAATGAGATACCACTTTACACCTACCAGAATGACTATTACCAGAAAAATGGAAAATGACAAGTGTTGTCGAGGATGTGGAGAAATTAGAACCATCATTCATTGTTGGTGGGATTGTAAAATTGTGCAGCCACTGTGGAAAAAATTTGACGGTTCTTCAAAGAGTTAAACATAGAATTATTATATGACCCAGCAATTATACTCCTATGTACGTATATATCCAAAAGACTTGAAAGCAGGGACTTGAACAAATACTTGCACATCAATGTTCATTTCTGCATTATTCACAATAGATAAATGAAGCAACCCAAATGTCCATCAGCAGATAAATGGACAAATAAAATGTGTTATACGCATACCATGGAATATTATTTAGCTATCGGAGAAATGAAGTTATGATACATACTACAACATGGATGAATCTTGAAAATATTATGTTGAGTGAAATACATCAGCCACATATTGTATGATCCAATGTGTATAAAATATCTATAATACACTAACGAATAGACTCCAGGTTTACTAGTGGTTATTAGCGATGAATGGGAGGGGCAAATGAGGAGTTACTGCTTAAGGGGTACTGAGTTTCTGTTAAGGATGATAAAAATTTGGAAACAAATAGTGGTAATGGCTACACACTGTGGAGAATGTAGTTAATGTCACTGAATTGTACACACAAAAGTGATTGAAATGGGATGTGCTTTGTTATATATAGTACAAAATAATTAAACAACAACAAAACAAAATTCAAAACAACCACAACAACAACCACAAAAAATCCAATTAGATAATGGGCAAAAGACATAAACAACTATTTCGCCAAAGAGGATATACAGATAGCAAATAAATGAAAAGATGTTCAAGATCATTAGCCATTAGACAAATGAAAATTAAAAGCTGCGATAAGATAACACTATACATCTATCAGAATGTCTAAAATGAAAAATAGTGGTAAGACCAAATGCTGGTGAGGATGTGGAGAAACTGAACCACTCGTACATTGCTGGTGAGAATGTAAAGTAATACAATCACTCTGCAAAGTAATTGGGAATTATTTTCAAAAATAAAAATGGACTTACCATAAGACACAATAATTGTACCCTTGGGTGTTTATCCCAAAGAAATGAATATTATTTTTATGCAGAAACCTGTACACAAATGTTCATAGGAGCTTCATTTGTAAGAGCCAAATTCTGGACCTACCCCAATGTCCTTCAGGGGATAAATAGTTAAACAAACTGTGGTGTATCCATGCCATAGAATACTATTCAAATATAAACATGAATGAACTATTATTGTAGAAATGGCTATTTCTCCCTTCAGTTTCTCAGTATTTGCTTCACATATTTTGGGGGCTCTGCTGTTAAGTGCATGTATATTTATCTTATTGTTGTTGTTAGGTGCTGTCAAGTCACTTTCAACTAATAGCTACCCTGTGTGCAACAAATCGAAACACTGCTCAGTCCTGTGCCAGCCTCATAATCACTGCTATGTTTGAGCCTGTTGTTGCAGCCACTGTATCAATCCATCTCGCTGAGGGCCTTCCTTTTTTTCACTGACTCTCTACTTTACCAAGCATGATATCCTTCTCGCGGGATTGGTCCGTCTTGATAACATGTCCAAAGTATGTAAGATGAAGTCTCATCATCTTCACTTCTAAGCAGCATTATGGCTGTACATCTTCCAAGATGGATGTGTTTGTGCCCGTTCCAAAGAAAAATGATCCAGCAGAATAACAAAATTATCAAACAATATTATTAATTATCATACACCAGTAAAATTTTTCTGAAGATAATTTAAAAATGGTTGCAGCAGTACATTGACAGGGAACTGTCAGAAATTCAAGCCAGACTCAGAAGAGGATGTGGAATGTGGGATATCATTGCTGATGTCAGATGGATCCTGGCTGAAAGCAGAGAATACCAGAAAGATGTTTACCTGTGTTTTATTGACTATGCAAAGGCATTCATCTACATGGATCATAATAAATTATGGATAACATTGCAAAGAATGGGAATCCCAGAACACTTAATTGTGCTCATAAGGAACTTGCACATAGACCAAGAGGCAGTCATTCAAACAGAACAAGGGGATACTGCGTAGTTTTAAATCAGGAAAGATGTGCATCAGGGTTGTATTCTTTCACCATACTTATTCAATTTGTATGCTAAGCAAATAATCTGAGAAGCTGGACTATTTGAAGAAAAATGCCACATCAGGATTGGAGGGAGACTCATCAAGAACCTGTGGTATGCAGATGACACAACCTTGCTTGCTACAGCCTTCAGTATGGATTACACCTCAACATAAGGAAAAAAAAATTCTTCACAACTGGACCAATAAGTAACATCACAATGAACAGAGAAAAAATCGAAGTTGTCAAGGACTTCATTTTATTTGGATCCACGGTCAACGCCCATGGAAGCCGCAGTCAAGATATCAAACAATGAATGTATTGCATTGAGCAAATCTGCTGCAAAAGACCTCTTTAAAGGGTTAAAAAGCAAGGATGTCACTCTAAAGATTCAGGAACACCTGACTCCAGCCATGGTATTTTCAATCGCCTCCTATGCATGGGAAAGCTGGACAATGAATAAGGAAGACTGAAGAAGAATTGATGCCTTCGAATTATGGTGTTGGTGAAGAATATTGAATAAGCCATGGACTTCCAGAAGAACGAACAAGTCTGTCTTGGAAGAGGTACAGCCAGAATGCTCCTTAGAAGTGAGGATCAGGAGACTTTGTCTCATGTACTTTGGACATTTTATCAGGAGGAACCAGTTCCTGGAGAAGGACATCATGCTTGGTAAAGTAGACGGTCAGCAAAAAAAGAGGAAGACTCTCAATGGGATGGATTAACATAGTGGCTGCAACAATGGGTTCAAACATAACAATGATTGTGAGGATGGCACAGGACCAGGCAGTGTTTCATTCTGTTGTACGTAGGGTCACCATAAGTCGGAACGACTTGATGGCACCCAACAACAACCACAACAGTGATTAATAATGTAGAGTATCTGTCCATATGCTTGTTGGCTATATGTATATCATCTTTGGACAAATGTATATGCAAGTCTTTTGCCCATTTTTTAATTAGGTTATTTTTCATTTTAATTCTTTATATAGTGTGGATACTAGACTCTTATTAGATAGATGAATTCAAATATTTATCTCATTTTGTAGTTTGTCTTTTCATTTTCTTAATAATGCCCTTTTGGAACCCTGGTAGTGCAGTGGGTAGGAGCTATGGCTGCTAACCAAAAGGTCAGCAGTTCAAATCCACCAGCCGCTTCTTGGAAACCCTATGGGGCAGTTAGTTCATAGGGTCGCTATGAGTAGGAATCGACTCAACAGCAACAGGTTTGGTTTTTGGTGGGCTTATCAACAAATGTTTTTAATTTTGAAGAGATTCAGTTTATCTGTTTTTCCTTTTGTTCCTCGTGTTATTAGAGTCAATTCTAAGAATCTGTTGCCAAATTCAAGGTTGTGAAGATTCACTTCTATATTTTTTTATAAGAGTATTATAGCTTTAGCGCATATGTAGGACATTGATCCATTTTGAGTGTATTTTTTATACTGAGTGAGTTAGGGGCCCAACTTCATTCTTTTGCATGTGGTTATCTAGTTACCCCAGCACTGTTTGTTTAAGAGACTATTCTTTCCCCATTAAATGGTCTTCATACTCTTGTTGAAAATCAATTGGCCTTATTGTTTGCATTTATTTCTGGACTCTCAATTCTATTCCATTGATTTATATATGTCTATCCTATTCCAATACCACACTTTTTTGTTTATTGAAGTTTTGTAGTAAGATTTGAAATTGGGAAGTGTGTGTCCTCCAATTTTTTTTTCCCCCCCAAGATTGTTTTGGCTATTCAGGTCCCCTTGCAATTCCATATGAATTCGAGGAGTGGCTTTTCCATTTTTTCAAAATTTCCATCGGACTTTTAATAGGAATTGTGCTGAATTTGTTGATTGTTTTGGTAATTATCGTCATGTTAATAATATTAACTCTTCTAATCCGCGAACATGGGATCCTTTTCCATTTATTCAGTTCTTTAATTTCTTTCAGCAATGTTTGGAGTTTTCAGTATTCAAGTCGTTCACCTCCTTTGTTAATTTTTTTCTAGGTATTTTATTCTATTGGATGCTATTATACATGGAATTATATTCTTAATTTTGTTTTTGGATTGTTCATTACTGATTAAAGAAACACAACTACTTCTCGTGTGTTGATCATGTACCTGCAAATTTGCTGAATTCATTTATTAGCTCTAGTAGCTATTTTGTGTATTCTTTTGAATTTTCTATATATAGGATCACGTCATCTGCAAATAGTTTCGCTTGTTCCTTTTCAGTTTGGATGCCTTTTATTTCTTTTTATTGCCTCATTGCTCTGGATGAAACTTCCAGTACACTTTTGAAGAGCAGTGATGAAAGTAGGCATCCTTGTCCTAGTCCTGATCTTAGGGGGAAGCTTTTAGTCTTCCACCATTAAGAACGATGTTAGCCGTGGGCATGAGTGTACTTTCGAGAGTGATGGATATGTTCATTATCTTGATTTCGGCGATGGTTTCACGCATTTATACATACGTTAAAGCTTATTAACCCTATTGTGCAATTGCTGCCTTGGTGGTGCAAATGGTTAAATGCTCGGCTTAACTCCACCCACGGGCTCCTTGGAAGAAAGTCCTGGCTATCTACTTCTGAACGATCACAGCCATTTAAAACCCTGTTGAGCACAGTTCTACTCTGAAACACATGGGCTTGCCATGAGTCAGAATTGACTTGACAACTGTTTTTTCTTTTTTAAAAAATTATGCAGCAATTCTGCTCATGGGTATATATCTCAAAGATATGTCTTAACAAACGTTATAGGGAACATGTATGAGGAGATTCATGGTGGCACTATTTGTGGCGTTGGGGAGTTAGTGGAAATTTGGTGATAATCACGGGAAGAGTGGATTGGTAAAATGCGGTGGATGTACCCATAGGATACTATGCAACAATTAGAGGTAAAGGAGTCGATGTAGACATAATAACTTGAATGGACCTTAAAGCATAGTGTTGAGTGTAAGAAGGAACATATGTGTGTGTGCATGCATATGTATATATATGTACTTTGAATTATAATTTACATAAAATAAAGGAAAGCATGCATACAAAACACCTTATACATTTGGCAAGGACACAAAGATGTACTTCAAACTTAGTAGAATGCCTGTGGGTGGGGGTAAAGGAATAAGATTGAGAAATGGGCTTAAAAAACAAAGACAAATATTGGTATTTTTTTATTACAACCTATCATCTAGGCCTCTTCAAGGAAGCCATAACTGTTTTTGTTGTATTTTATAATGTGTTTCAAGTCTCTTGAGCATTGTTTTGATGTGACAAGTACCTATCAAATCGTTTGCCTGTGGGGATTCTACTTCCCTTTTCCTACTCACCGTCTTTAATTGGTAGGTCTGATCAGAAAGAAGGTCTCAAAAACCCTGTCTCCAGAATGAGGTCTCAAAAGCCCTGTCTTTTACTTTTAAAAATTTACTTTAAATCCTGTTATATTCACGTGCTTAGTTATAGTAGATTTGATTTGAGCAGATGGTTAGACTTCTCTATTGAACAGTATTTTGATGATAGGTCCACTGATTCAAGAAATAGTTACTGAGTGTTGTCCATGTGCACGGTGTGCTAGGTGATATGTACACAAACATGAATCAGAAGGTGCCTGCTGTCAATTACTTCACAGTTCTTAGGAACAAGGCAAGTGTGGGGACTAAGCCCGAATAGTGTTGTAGATGCTGTGACAATAACCTGCATAGGCTAGATTGCCAACGTGAAGGAAAGGGTTGTTGATTCTAACACAGTAGGAGGAGAAACCTGGGGGTTAGGAAAAGCTTCAGAGAGCTGAATATATGTGAGTGTACTTATATAATTAAATTAGGTGTTTGTCAGGTAGGTAGCAGTGGGCAAGCATACAATGAAGTGAGGCCACTTGAGCATTAAATAATATAATGAGTTAGGGGAGATGAAAGTGCCCAGATAGATTTGGAACCAAAAGTATGCATGGTGGAAGGAAATGCAGCAAGACATAAGGCTGGGGGACCAGAGGCTCTAATGTTGCTGCAGTCCTGATGCTTGCTCTAGTATCATCCCTTTCTCTCTCACTCCGTTACTTGGTCCCTTCTTTCTGTACATAACAATGCTCTAAAAAGCCTTTTTTATTTTATCTGCAGAAGTTGATGAACTTGTCTTTTATAACGTGGAATAAACTCTACAGATATTCCAATTTGATTGCATACCAAAAATGTCATTCTTCAAATTTATTTTTAATGTTAGAGTTCATGGGTAATGTATGATGGACAACCTGAATCTGATTGCCAATGTCATCATAATACGTACAGCTACTTAAACTGTTAATCTATGATTTTTTTCATTAGTTGTCGACTATAAATATGCAGTGAAAATTGTCTCCACTTTTGCATTACGTTTCACACCATCTAAGTTTTCTTGACTGTTGTTAGAAAGGCTTTTGGTATGACAAATAAGAATTATTTCACAGTCACCGATTTTTAGTCATTAGTTAAGGTTTAAATTCACTGGTGCAGGCGTCTCAAGTTATTTGGCAAGTGTTGTGAGAAATCTTTTAAAATAGCATCTGTTATTTTTCATCTATGAATGATCATTATTTCAACTTGGATTGAAAAATTGGCTTCGATTATTAATGATAGTTTTATTTTTTTCTGAATTTTATTGAAATACAAAATGCACACAGAAAAACACACAAGTTATAAGTTTACATGTGAATGAATTTTCAGAAAACGAACAGACCTGTGTAACCAGCACTCAAAACAAGAAACAAAATGTAACCAACACCCTGAAGCTGCCTTCATACCCTTCACCACTGCCCCCGCCGCCACCACTATGCTTACCACCAACCCATGGGCAACCATTTTCTAACTTCTAATACTATAGATTAGTTCAATTTCTGTTTGAACCTTATATAAATGGAATCATACAGTATGTATTCTTCCGTGTGTGGCTTCTTTTGCTCAACATTCTTCTTGTTGTTAGCTACCGTCAGGTTGGTCCCTGACTCATGGTGAGCCTATGTTACAGAGTGAAACAGAAGAGAGCTGCTCCATGGAGTTCTCTTCGTTGTAATCTATGGAAGCCTTTGCCACACCTTTCTTTGACAGCATCGCTGGGTGGTTTCGAACTGCCAACTTTTAGATTAGCAGGTAATCACAGACCATTTGTGCCACCCAGACTCCACGTCATTGTGTTTTTGAAATTCATCCATGAGCTGTCATCTGTTCATTCTCATTTCTGTATAGTCTTCCATTTTATATAAAGAATCCACGACTTCTTCACGCATTCTGCTGCGGATGGGTGGTTGGATCGTTTTCATTCTTTTGTCAGTTGAAAATGGTACAAAACTATTGGTAGTTCGATTTCAGTAGTAATACAGCTTCAAGTATGGACTGCCTTTCGTGTGAAAGTGAGACTTGTAGTGTCTTATGAGAGGAATTGTGAGTTTCTATTGCCTGGCACTGTTCTTGGTGGCAAAACAGCAAGGATTACATATCTTGCAAAATTCTCTTTCCCCCACCCCAAATTTATATCATAATTTAAGCATTGCCAACCACAACAAGTATACATATATATGAAGGCTGAGAAATGACTAATCATGGAGAATATACCCACTCACTTATCAACATGGTCAGGCTTCAAAGACCAGGTCATTATGAGAAAATTGGTGTTAGGTGAAAATGGAGGATGACCACATTAGATCACAAAATGGAGGATGACTACATCGTTACATAACTGCCAAACCACTGAGAATTATGGCTTAGGTAAGTTGACACATAACCCTAACCATCACAGCCAGTGTTACTTTTGCCTCACACCTTGGTGTTTTTTTACTGCCAGACGTATGTTGTTAATGTGCAAAATAGTTGGGTAGCAGATTTTTTTACTATTGTCGTAAATGCGAAATGCTGGATAATGAGAGTCTACAAGTGAGGAGTAGGTGTACTTCCATTCCGTAAATTAGGGGAAGGCCTGACTGTCTTATCAACATAGTGATAGTTGATCATCTAAATCAGAAATCTCCAGTAGGACCTCCTGGAAAGCCATTAAGGATTTATAGGACCATAGGTTAGTGGGATTGCAATAATTAAACAGGAACACCTCCTGAGCTGTTACCAAAGGGTGGGCACCAGGAGAGGCATGTAATGGTGTGAATACAGAATGTGTGGCACTCATGATTTTGCTCAAGTAGGGAATCTAGTTTTAGCTTAGATTACAAACCTTCAAACCCCTGCTAAAAAAAGATTAAAACCAGTTTCCTTTCTAGAGTTAGAAGATTTGTGCAGGAGGGAATTTAGCTGGGAAAGAGAATGCAGGTGTGGGGCAGGTTTAGGGAATACACAGAAAATGACAATAACTTGGGAAGATGGAACCACATATTTTTCAGAACATATTGAATGAAAGGTTGGCCTGTCTGATCTATTCTCACTGCCTAGAACAGGGTCTGACATATAGTAGGTAATAAGTAAATATTTCTGAATGTGAATGAAAGGAAACAAAACTTTCTGTAGAAAATCAGTTGGTAAATGTTAGCTACCCAAATACTTTGAGTATGGAAATAAGCAAAAACGAAATTATAGTAATAGGCACCCCGAAGCAAAAAAATAGATGTCCCAATGTAGACAGCAGGGTCCACAGAATGAAGCTGAACATTCCCTTAATCATATTGATTATTGCTACCAGTCCAGAGTGAAGAGACACTGGACGTTCACATGTATCCTTTTTATATACCCTTTGCCGTTGAGTTGATTTCGACAGAGTAGAACTGCCCCTAGGTTTCCCAGGAACAGTTGGTGGATTCAAATTGCCAACCTTTTGGTTAGCAGCAGAGCTCCCTTTTATAGTTCACTATTATTCATTGATAAAGGAAACTAGAGTCAACACATCTAGGGGTAACACAACTATGTCTGGAATCTAGAGCATCACGACTTTCACATTTTGGCTTGTGTTTGAGATGACTGGGCTTTCCAAATCTGTGGTGGCCCAGGAAATCTTTGTGTTCATAAACAAGTGAGGCACAACATTTTAGATATGCACACACACACTCACACACACAAACACACACATATATATTTGCATTGGTCAAATCTGCTGCAAAAGACCTCTTTAAAGTGTTAAAAAGCAAAAATGTTACCTTGAAGACTAAGGTACACCTGATCCAAGCCATGGTGTTTTCAGTTGCCTCATATGCACGTGAAAGCTGGAAAGTGCATAAGGAAGATGGAAGAAGAATTGATGCCTTTTAGTTGTGGTGTTGGCGAAGAATATTGAATGTACCATGGACTGCCAAAGGAACGAACAAATCTGTCTTGGAAGAAGTACAACCGGAATGCTCCTTAGAGCAAGGATGGCAAGACTGCATCTCACATACTTTGGATATGTTATCAGGAGGGATCAGTCCCTGGAGAAGGACATCATGCTCGGTAAAGCAAAGTGTCAGCGAAAAAGAGGAAGCACCTCAATGAGATGCATTAACACAGTGACTACAACAATGAACTCAAGAATAACAACGATTGTGAGGATGGCACAGGACCGGGCAGTGTTTCATTCCGTTTTACATAGGGTTGCTAAGAGTTTGAACAGACTTGACGGCTTCTAACAACAACAACATATATAGAGAGTCCCTGGGTGGTGCAAAGGTTAAATGCTCCACTACTAGCTGAAAAGTGGTGGTTCTAACCCACCCACAGGCACCTTGGAAGACAGGAGGCCTGGTGATCTGCTTCTGCAAGGTCACAGCCTTGAAAATCCTATGGAGCAGCTCTACTCTGCACACATGGAGTCGCCATGGGTCGAAATTGACTCGACAGCAACTAACAACAGCAACGTATAATCTGGTATTTTCTGATAATTAAACTCTGAAATACAACAACTTTGGAGAAGGAGTGCCTGTCTGTATTTCAGATGCTCTCAGGAGTACTGGAACAATGATGGTAGGAAATGAGGGGAGTTTTAAAGATAGATATCTATAAATTGGCACATCATGAAAAGTAAAACAACCAAGGGGTTGGTTAGTTGTGTATTGAGAAGCCTTGTTTTGCATCTCTAGGGCAAGTGATGGAATTGGGGGCAGTGGTTCTTGTGTCTGTCTGTGAGTGAGGTGTATCATGGGGGAACCAGTCTTCAAGAGATGTACATAGTAACTCGAGATAATTAAAGGAAGGAACTGAAAACAGTATTCCTTGGTAAGTGATTTTGCAAATATATTGCTCACAATAAATTGCACATACAGGAGATAGAATGTCAGAATAATCTGTAATAGCAACCCCGCACTCGTTTTTCTTCCCTTGAGAAAGTGCCACTTCACTTAAAATGGCAGGATTTTAATGAGATAGCCAAGTGAAATTACTCAGATTGGAATCTGGCCTGGACTGTGGGCTCTATTCTCTTGTAGAAAACATGCTAGGCCTCACTTACGCATAGAACTCTTTGCACAGAGAAGGCTAGAAAGGAATGTTTTCTTTTGGGTTGACTTTTTGTGGACCGCTTTCCCCAATACTCGGTAAGGATTAATGTTGCTTTCTGATCGTTAGGGTCTAATCCAGAGGCCACAGAAATAATTGATACAATAGTGGTCCAATGTATATGGAACTGTCACTTCATTTTAAGAGGAGTAAGCGTTGGAGGCTTAGAATACATATCTACTAAAATTCTAGTAGCACAAATGTGCCAGGACCAAGTGATCATTAGAAATGATTTACTCATTCACTTTTACTGGGCAGAATTATCCTAATTTCAAGAATCTATTCTCTGGTGCCTTCAAGTACTTCTTTTTCTCCCCATCTTTCTGGCTTCTGATGAGGGCTGTCAAGGAGGCAGTGCTGACAGTGGCATCAGCTAATCATATTGTGCAAGCCATATTCTTATTTATGTATTTTCAGGTTAGACATTCATCAGCAAACTGAAAGGCTGATCTTCCACCTTCCCCTGCTCCCTGAGTTTTCTGATATTGGATTAAGGCCAAGTGAGTTTTTAAAGCACAATTGATTTTGGGAATGAGAGTACAATTTGTGGATTTTTTAAATCCATTATTTTTTGGTTTCCCTTTGACCTTTTTTAATTTTTCACAGTCCTCCCAGAGCTAGGCTGGGGGAGGTAAAGGAGACAAATTTTGCGTCAGTCTTGTTACCTCCACACGTTGATTATTTGGGGATGAGTTCAAGGTTGGGAGAAGGCAATTTGTTTACTATTTAAATGATTTTGTATTTTATAGATGAGACTTCATTTTGATTATTTATGGGCTGTAGTTATTCATAATCTCCTTGTTCTCATGATAGTATATAAGGACAAATTCACTGATTTGTCCAGTGTTCCGGAAGGGTTGGGTGCTGTAATGAGATCTGACTTTGAGAGTCAGTGTTCATCTGAGTTTACCCTTATTATTATGATTATGTTTTTAGTGGCATTTTTTTATAACGACTGCTCAGCATCTATTCTAATCTGCTAATGCAAACACCCCAATTCTTTCCCTCCTGTGGTAGGCTGAAAAATGTCCTACAAAAGATATGAGAGTCCTAATGCCTGAAACCTGTGAATGTTACCTTGTATGGCAAAAAAATAAATAAATAAAAGAATTTGCAAATGGGATTAAGAATCTGGAGATTATCCTGGTGTTGTGGATTGAATTGTGTCTCCAAAAAATATGTGTCAACTTGGCTAGGCCATGATTTCCAGTATTGTGTGATTGTCCACCATTTTGTCATCTGATGTGATTTTCCTATGTGTTATAAATCCTACCTCTACGATGTTAATGAGGCGGGATTAGAGGAAGTTACGTTAGTGCGGCAGGACTCAATCTACAAGATTAGGTTACGTCTTCAGTCAATTTCTTTTGAGATATAAAAGAGACAATCAACAGAGAGATGGGGGACCTCATACCACCAAGAAAGTAGTGCCAGGAGCAGAGTGTGTCCTTTGGACCTGGGATCTCTGTGCTAAGAAGCTCCTAGAGCAGGGGAAGATTGATGACAAGGACCTTTCCCCAGAGGGGAGAGAGAGAGAACTGGAGCTGGTGTCAAGAATTCAGACTTCTAGCCTCCTAGACTGTGAGTGAATGAATTTCTCTTTGTTAAAGCCATCCACTTGTGGTATGTCTATTATAGCAGTGAGACCAGCTGGGAACAAGACAAGCCTCAGGCAACAAGCTATGTCAATAGAAAACTTCTGAGCAAAGGCAAACAGCATCATGCAACCAAGATAATGAGTCACCCCACCCTGTTTCCTTCTAATCTTCCTGCTTATAGCTGTTTTTCAGGCAATCCCACTAAAATCAGACTTCATGCATGTGCCATGAAACAGTAGGTGACTTGAAAGTGAACTAGGTCACCATGTTTTCAGTATATGCTGCCATTTTCTTGGGAACACACAGATGTCAAAAGTACTTGAGGAGCCATCTTGAGGGAACACGGGCTGCCATCTTGAGCCACCGGTTGCTTGTGCAGGCTACACGCCCACCCCACACACCTTTTTGAATATGCATGCCATTTCCCAGACTTTTAATGAGTATGTACGACTTCTCCTTTCTCACGTAGTATAAAACTTCCTCCAGCCCTTTGTTCGGAAAGACAGTGCTTTTAGAGCTATCTCCCTGTCTCCTTACTTGCTGCAAGTAATAAACCATGCCTTGCCTCAAATCCCCGTGACTCTTAGTTGTTCTTAACAAGAGCATAGGTAGCGAACCCGTAGTGTTCGGTTTAACAGCAGCACTAGATAACTAAGACACCTGGGTTAACCTAAATGCAGTCACACATATTCCTTATAAAAGGGAGGCAGAGGGAGGTTTGACCACAGAGGAGGAGAGGACAATGTGCTCACAGAGACACAGATGGGAGTGATGCAGCCACAGGACAAGAAATGCTGGTAGCCAGCAGAAGCTGCGAGAGGGAAGGAATGGATTCTCTCCTATAGCTTCCAGAGGGAAAGCGGCCCTGTTGACATCTTGATTTCAAACCAGTGAAACTGACTTTGGACTTCTGACCTCCAGAACTGTGGTTAAACACATCTCTGTTGTTTTAAACCACCAACTTTGTGGTGATTTGTAGCAGCAATCATAGGTAACTAGCCCACTTCCTCTGCCCCATTGAAATCGGTTTGGAGAAATGTTACTCAAAGGTTCTCAGATGGAGTGCTGGATGATCCCTCCTCCCCAGCTGCCTGGAATATGAATCGTGAGCAGGGGGAAGAAAGTCTGAGGATAGCTGAAGTTTATTCATTCTCGTAAGAGACTGTCAGTTATTTCCTGCTACTGTGACTCTCTTGAGCTGCCTCATTCCTGTTATTTATTTTTTTCTGAGACTGATTTTTCAAGCTTTGCTTCAATCCCATGAGTGTACCTGTATCCTTAGAATAAATGAACTTATTGCTTAAAGTAGTCAGAGTTGTCTTCTACTGTTTGCACCCAAGGAAATCAATATGTTTGTATAGAAATATTGTTCTTTATTTTCCTGTTCTGTTGAGATACCATCTAATGGTTATTCTTGGTTCAACTTTTAAAATTCAAAAGGATTGTTTAACTGTTGCTGCTAAGTTGCTTTCATAAGGCAAGTGAGAAGCCTTAGAGCCGTCATTTTACATATGAGTATGTAAGGGCCTATGGAATGAAAAGTCTTGATAAAATAATTTTTTTCTTTCTTTATGGTATAAGAAATATCAGGATTTTTATCGTTAAAAATAATATGGATTTTATTAAAAAGCAGAGAGCTGGAAATAGAAAAAGATGAAAGGTGGGCTATACATCACAAAATCATAGAATTCATTTTTATTTCTCAATTTCAGTTTGGACCATAAGAATATCTATGTAGGGCAGCAATAATAGTACACAGAGCTAAGCTTCCATTATTTTTTTGAAGGTTCAGTTTAATAAATGCCAGACAATGTCAGCTCCCGAAGCAATGAACTGAGGGACTGAGGACATGGTACACAGCAGACTCAGTAAATGTCTGTTGAATGAGTGATTGAATGAATGAATGTGAATCTAATGAGCACAAACATCGGGGCTTGTTTATTTAGAATGGGGTTGTTCTTAAAAGATTGCCTGATATAAACTCTTGTCAGAAAGCTGTGAGCCCTTATCATTCTATTTTATTGATTTGAAAATTGGTAGCAAATATCAAGGAGAGAAAATAAGTAGGAAATTATTTCCAGTCTTGTCTCATAAAAGGCAAAACAGTGAGATGAAAATCTTTCTCCTCTGTAGAATTATAAAGCATTGATGGCCTGCTTATGTAATCTAAAAAACAAAAAAACCAAATCCACTGCTGTCAAGTCGATTCTCACTCATAACGACCATATAAGACAGAGCAGAACTACCCCATAGGGTTTCCAAGGCTGTAATCTTTACGGGAGCAGACTACCACATCTTTCTTCAGTGGAGAGGCTGGTGAATTCAAACCCCCAGCCTTTTGGTGTGCAGCCCAGTGGTTTAACCACTGCACCACCAGGTCCCCTAATCTACAGAGGAAATATTTATTTATGTAACCGCTTAGCTGTGCCTTTGATATTTGGAAGGCCAAAAATGCCAGTCCATTATCAAAAAAGAAAAAAAAACCTCACTATTAAATAATCAGGCACATCAGAGAGAAGTATGTAGTGGTGCAAGGCAGTTGTTTTTCTCCTAGAGTTGCACAGCCATCCCTGCTACACCCACCACAGGTGGGTCTGCTGGATGACCCACTGGTAACGCTTTCTCTTCTCAGCCTCTATGCCAGCCTTCTTTCATCCACCCTGCCCCTGCACCTGTGTACACTTACTCATATAGTTCTGTGTCTTTGTCCTTTCAGTCTTTGCCTTGACCCATGCCTTGTTGAGTACATTTTGGCTTTTCCCCAGAAGCACCTGGAATGAGGGCACTTCATTTGTGGCAGGTAGAAGAAAACAACAAAGAAATAGACAGCTTCCTGGTCCAACTTCAGGGTGCCATAACAAGGGAAGCAAGCTGTTGCCCTGCTAAGACCAACTGCCTCTTGGAGTACAATCCCAGTACCCTACTACGCTGACAGAGTCTGAGTCTTCTTTCTTTGATTTACCAAGGACTACTACAACTGCTCGATTTTTAGCATAATGCATGATTATATTAAAAACCCTGTCAGTGTTACATCCTTGAGATAACACACTAAAAAGAGTTTCTGTTGCTTTCCTTTGCCTTACTCTTGGTTGTTCTTGCAAGACAGGCTTTTGCAGAAGAGCGAATAAAGAGCTATGGATGTGGTGTTGTTTGGGAGGCAGCAAAAGCCCCTTTTACCCTTGATTTCTGTACTTCCTATTATTTTTCTATTAGTCTTTTCCCTTAGTGTTGTCTGAAAGAAGACAAGCATTTTAGGCTATCAGGAACTGATTACATGATTACTCCATTGTCAGAGGGTAGCATTTTCCTGGGGTGGGACACGGAGGGACACATTTTAATAGGGAAGAGTGGGAGGATGGAGGGAATGTTCACAAGCACTTGGGACAGTGCCCCAGAAAACTTTGCTCAGGTGGGATGCCACAGTTAGTTCTGTGACAATCAGCGTTCTGCATGGGGACCAGGGCAGAAGGCAGCCAAAACAGCAAGGAGCTCCAGTCCAGCTTATAACTGGAGAAATTGACCAATTCCTGGGGACTGACAATTCCCAGTAAACAAAGCTCTTCTTTACTGAAGTTGACTAAAGTTTAACTTTTTATTTGGAAATAATTTCAAGCATATAAGTGAATAGTGTTTTAAGAGACAGTGTATTTTGGTAAATTAGTAGAGGCCTCAGTGGGTAGGCGGTTGTGGAGGCATTCTGATGAATTCCTGATTGTTATGGGGTAGGTGGGTGGGTGGGTGGTTGCAGTACAACACTCACTGGCGAAGTCCCAGGAAGTCTGGGGAATTGATTTGCTTCTCCTCATGGCTTCTGTTTCCCTAGACTTCTCTCTTTGTTTCCTATAATCATCTCCCCTTCTTTCCCTTTCCTGCCTTCCCTCATTTTCTTTGGCCTTTCCCCACCTTAACTCACTTTCCTTTTCCTAAGCTTCCCTTGCATTTTCAGATCGGAGTTTAACTTTTGTTGAGTCTGTTTCCCAAACTATACAATAAGAATAAAAAATATTCCCTTTATACCTGTTTAAGAAGAGTTACTGCATGTAAAGTAAGATAGTGTGTAGTTTCTAGTTCAATGCCTAGAACTGAATAAGGGCTGAATAATCATTATTTTTCTGTCCTTTAGATTTTCATTCATAAAATGCTGAATTTTTCCTTCATAAACTATCTGTGTGGTGATACATCTAATAGAAACACACCAAATATTGTAAATAAAAAGTGTAGCTGTAGCATAATACCAGTAATGAGCGGTTAGAACATAATTTATAATAGCAACCAAGATATATAGGGTATCTAAGAATAAATATAACATGAAGTATATATGACTTCCATAAAGAAAATTGTAAACCTTTATGAAAGAGCAAAGGAGACCCAAGAAGACTCAAATAAATGGAGAGACTTACCATATTTGTAGTTAGGAAGACTCAATATTTCACCGTTTCAAGGTTGGTTATTGCTTAAATAATCCTTTCACAGATCATTTAAAAAATAATACAGTAAGTTTTTCCATCAAAAATATACAGCTACAGTACAAATTAAAAAACAAACCACTATCTCAAAGTTATGTGAACGAGTAATTTTGGTTTGTTCAAAATTTCTAGAGATAGGATCCCACAGAGATTCAAAGAAAATGCTGTGTCTCAGATAACTTAAAAGGAAATAATCACGATGTGCTCTGGGAACTGTTAGATGACTTGAAGGTGGTTCTGGTGATGAGGAAGACAGTGATCTCAAGATGTCAGTTCTCCTCAAATTGATTTTTAGAGTCAATACAATTCCAATCCCAATCCCAACAGGAATTGTAAAAAGTTTGTGGAATAGCAAAGGCCCAAGAATAGCAAGACACCTCTAAAGAACTAAGTAGACTTATGAGTAGGCATCTAAGATACTCCACTGGTCTCACCCCGTTGGGAGCAAGGGAGAATGAAGAAAACCAAAGACACAAGGAAAAGATTAATCCAAAGGACTAATGGACCACAACTACCACAGCCTCCACCAGATTGAGTCCAGCACAACTAAATGGTGCCTGACTACCACCACTGACTGCTCTGATAAGGATCACAATAGAGGGACAGAGCTGGAGAAAAATGTAGAACAAAATTCTAACTCACACACACAAAAAAAGACCAGACTTAGTGGCTTGACAGGGACTGGAGAAACCCCAAGAGTATTGCCCCTGGATACCCTTTTAGCTCAGTTGACCCTTCAGCCAAAGGTTAGACAGGCCCATAAAACAAAATGAGACTAAAGGGGCATACCAGCTCAGGGGCAGGGATGAGAAGGCAGGAAGGGAAAGGAAAGCTGGTAATGGGGAACTCGATTTTGAGAAGGGAGAGTGTTGACGTGTCATGGGGTTGATAACCAATGCCACAAAATAATATGTGTACTAATTGTTTAATGAGAAGCTAGTTTGTTTGGTAAAACTTCATCTAAAGTACAGTAATTACAAAATAAAATAAAAAATAAGGAAGCAAGTAGACTGTTTTCCCTACCAGGTACCATATCCTACATAAAAGTATATGTAGCTAGAAAGATGGTGTGGTAATAGGCACAGGGATAGACAAAGAGACAAATGAATGGCAGGGGAAATGGCAAATGGAATAGAGAGGCCAGAAGCATATATGGAAATCTGATATATGACCCTGTTAGTATTGCAGAACACTGGGAAGTTATCCATAATTTTTGGAAAATTGGTTACCAAAGTGGAAAATTTTGGATTGGTTCTCTGCATCTCACAATATACGACAGTGACTTTCAGGTGGATCAGAACTTAAATAAGAACGGCAAAACATTACAACTTTCAGAAGGAAATATAGGAGAATATGTTTAGGTTCTCAGGGTAAGGAAGAAATGCATAATAAAATACACGGAAGTGCAGCCCAAAAAGGAAATAATTGGTAAGTTTAACTACATTCAAGTTAAGAACATCTGTTTATCAAAAGACACCATAAGCAGAATAAAAAGCAATTCATAAAATAGGAAAAAGATGTGCAATACAAAAAACCATAAAAGCACATCCATATATATATGAAAAGACCATATATGAAAAGATTTTCAGTTTCATTCATAACCAGAGTTGCGCAATACAATGGGCATGCAAAACAATGAAATTGAGATACCATTTCACCCTCATGAGATTGGCAAAGAAGTCTAATAATTCCGAGTGTGGATGTGGACTGGAAGCAACAAGAACACTTACACTCTGCTGGTAGCACTGTAAATTAGTACTTTGGAAAAAATTGACATTTTCTAATAAACCAGAATATATGCATGCTCTATGGGGTATATTATTTCTAGGTGTATATTCTATCTGAACATATGTACCAGGAGAAATAATCAAGAGTGCCTCTAGCAGCATTGTATGTAAAAGTGAAAAACTAGAAACAACCCATATGTTCATCAACAGAATGGATAAAATAAATTGTGGTTTATGCACACAGTGGAGCCCTGGTGGAGCAGTGGTTAACAGCTACAGCTGCTAACCAAAAGGTTGGCAGTTTGAGTCCACCAGCCACTCTTTGGAAACTCTATGGGGCAGTTCTACTCTGTCCACTAGGGTCACTGTGAATCAGAATTGATTCTATAGCAACAGATTTGGATGCACACAATGGAATACTACAAAGTAGTGAAAGTGTATGAAATACAGCTATACCCACAATGTGGATGAATCTCAAAATGAAGTTGATTGAAATAGGCAAAAAAAAATTATATAACAGTTTATTTAGCAACATATACACATGTTGGGTATATGGAAAAGCAAGGATGTGATTAACACATAATAGTAACTGTTATCTTTCCTGGGTAGGATGGGGATAAGATTGGGAGGGAAGGGGCATGTATGAGATGTCTCAGATGCTTATGTTTTCTTTCTTATTCTAGCTGATGTGTCCATGGGTGATTGCAGTGTGATACATTGCTTTTATATGACCTTTCTCACCATAGTCTTATAACTCCCACCAAATGACTGGGTGGGACTATGAAAATGAGGGGATTTTACCAAGGGGACTATGCAAATGAGAGGACTATGCACCAAACGGTTTAGATAGCATGCTAATAATGCAAATAAGGTGCATGGAACCTTTTTCAGTGTGGGGCCATGCAAATAAGGTGTATGGAACCCTGACAAAGGAATTGGTCAGTTATGCCATCCTGCTAGGCTTAAAATGAGCCATGCCAAAGGTGGATGAGGGGACCTCACTACCACCAAGAAGAAGAAACAGGAGTAGAATACATCCTTTGGACTCAAGATCTCTGTGCTGAGAACCATCTAGACCCAGGAAACAGAGAGAGAGAGAGAGAGAGCAGTAACACCGGAGATGACAAGAGATGGGGAGAAGCAGTGGCAGAGAAACGGCAGCAGCAGAGGCAGCAGAACCAGGACACCCGCAGGAGACAGCATGGTGGGCTTCCTGGCCCATGGAGCTAGAGAGCTGAGGGCCTTCGGACAGCAGGCTTGTTGGCAGAGGGGGTCGCCTCTGGGCACTTGTCGATGGAGCTAGGTTTGCTGACCCACGGAACTAGAGGACTGAGTTCCTTCAGGCCAAGGCTTACTGGCAGAGTGGGTGCCTCTGGGCACTTATTGGGGGAGCTAAAGAGTTTTGTAACACTTCCCTGAGCAGGGTAGAGGCCAGGCTGACCCAAGAGGCTCAAGCTGAGGGGCCAAAGGGCTGAGGACCAAGAGGCCGAGGGCCAGGGAGAGGCCTGCCTCTGGGCATGACTGGGAAGCTGCTCTGACCGAAGAACTGTATCCTGAGTTGTCCCCGATCCTGGGTTGAAACCTGTTACTTCCCTAATAAACCCCATAATCGTGAGTATTGAATGTGAATTCTGTGTGGCCATTGCAACAAATTATCAAACCTAGCAGAGAAGTAGAGGGTGAGGTGGGAGGAATGGCTGGTATCAGAATTGGTAAAAAGGTTGGAGAGAGGAGGTCTGACCTCCACTTCATAGAAATCAGCCTTGGGCTGATGCTGATGGTGATTCTCTCTCCCCTTTGTGAAGTTAGACGAGGTCAGGTGCCCCCACCACATCACCATTTTTACAGTGATGTCTCATTATTATTCTTTAATCCCTGTATATACCTAATATGCTTATATATACACACACAAACACGGATATGTGTATATTTATATCACACACACAAAATCTGGCACATAACCAGGTGCTGTTAACTCTGACTCATGGTGACTCCATATGTGTCAGAGGAGAACTGTGCTCCATAGGATTTTCAATGGCTGATGTTTCAGGAGTAGATCTCCAGGCCTTTCTTCCAAGGTGCGTCTGAGTGGACTTGAACTTCCAACCTTTTGGTTAGCAGCTGAGCATGTTAACCATTTGCACTACCCAGAGACTCCACTTAGTACATAAGAGTTACTTAATAAATGTCAGTTTCCCTTTTTTCTCCCTTGACCTTCTGTCATACAGCTGTGACCTGATTGAATCTTTGAAAATTAGGCAGGTGTTGGTGAAACAAGGCTAGAGCACTGTCAGGTGTGCAGTAGACTACTTAGAAGGGGACAATAACTCAATGCTGTCACCTAGGTGTGGCAGGGCCAGGCCAGCTGAAGCCAAGATTCCTGGTGAGAGGCAGAGCTTAGCAAGGCCTTGGTGATAACAGCGACCGCCAACTGCCTTGTGCCGGTTTCTGGCTACTATATGGGCCAGTGGAAGCGATGGTGGCATAGTGGTTAAGAGCTATGCCTGCTAACCAAAAAGGTCAGCAGTTAGAATCCACCAGGTGCTCTTTATCAATTGTTTCTTTTTGGTAGGCATTTGCGTGTCTTATTTAAGAAATTCTTTCCCTCTGATTTCATAAAGATACTCATCTATATTTTCTAAAAGTTTTAAGTTTTGCTTTTACAAATAATTGCATCTAGACTTGATTCTTGTGTACATTGTGACATATGGATCCAGTTTTATCTTCTAGCCTATGAATAACCAATTCCCCCCCCCCCCATTTATTGACTGGTCCATTGTCTTCTTAGGGATCTGCAATGCCTACTCTTTCATATCTTAAGTTTCCGTGTATGTACGAAATCTGTTTTTGAGCTTTCTATTCTATTCTATTGGTGTCTTTAACTGTACCTATTTCAAACTTACACTGTCAATTACTGTAACTTTAAAATACCATATGTTTATGCAAATAATGCATGCTTTCTGCATTTGTCGGCTGCGCCCTCCCTTCTACCCCCACCCCCGTGAGGCACCCTCACAAGCGTCCTCATGCCAATCCTCTTCCACATGTTACTGTTAAAAAAGAAAAAAAATTAACATAGCAGCCTTACAAAAATATCTTGTGGGGGGAGGGTGCTGCCAGCAAACAAATGCAGAAGGTGTGAATTATTTGTGTAAAAATAGGGTAAGTTGTGGTATTTGAGAGAATAAATCCCCTCCCCTCCTAGGAGTGTCTTGTCTAGTCCTGACCATTTGTAGTTCAGTATAAATCTTGCAATCAATGTATTAAATTCCGTGAAAAATCCTTGTAGGATTTTGACTGAAATTTTATTGACTCTGTATATCAACTTAGGGAGAATTGACTATCTTTTTTCCAAAATGGTGTCTCTTATAAATGAGCATGGTATTTCTGTTTAGCCTTCTTTAATGTCTTTCAGTAGAGATTTATAACTTTTCCATAAAAGTCTTGCACATATTTTGTTATGTTTTTTCATTGCTATTCTAAACAGTATTTCTTTGTATATTACATGGCCTACGTCTTCGTTGTTGGTATATAGAAATTCAGTTAATTTTTGAAATTGATCTTATTGCTGAGCTTTTTTATGTGTTCTAATAATTTATCTATATAGTTTTAAATCTCAGGTGGTTGAATTAATTATATCCCTTGGTACTTCTATTCTGCTTTCATTTTATTATTCTGTTTATTACTTTTTATCTCCACATCCTACTTTCATTCTTCAATCTCCCTCCTTTGAAAACCATTATTGTCTACGTAAATATTTTATGTAGATGATCATATATTTGCAAATCATAATAGTTTAGTTTACTCTTTTCCATTCCTTATACCTTTTACTTATTTATTTAGTTTTACTTATCATAACTTTACAGCTACAATGAATAGAAATATTGAATAGAAGAGATAATGGAGTTCATCTTAGACTTGTTCCTGATTTTTAGGTGATAATTCTAAATGTTTCATAACTGAGTGTGAGATTTGTCATAGGTTTTTGTTAGCTATGCTCATCAGGTTAGGGAAATTCCCTCTTATTTCTAGTTTGCTAAGAGTTTTATCAGTAATAAAATATTGAATTTTACTGAATGATGTTTTTGTGTCTATAGAGATGATTATATTCTTTATCTCCTTAATTTTGTTAAGGTGGTAAATAACATCAATAGATTTTCTAATGGTAAGCTTCCATTGCAATCCTAGGGTAATTGTGACTTGACCCTATTTTACAGACTATCAGTTTGGGTTTTGAAATACTCTGTTTGTTGTTGTTAGCTGCTGTCGGGTTGGTCCCCGACTCATGGTGACCCCATGTGTTACAAAGTAGAACTGCTCCATAGGGTTTTCTTGACTGTAATCTTTATGGAAGCAGATTGTCAGGCCTATCTTCTGCAGAGCTGCTGGGTGGGTTTGAACTGCCAGCCTTTAGGTTAGTAGCCGATGGGAAGTTTCTTGGGCCACCTAAGCTCCTAATGTTCTGTTAAGGATTCTTGTATCTATGTTTGTAAGTTTAATGGCCTGTAATTTTTTCTTTCTTCTACTGTGCTTGTTTTTGATGTAAGGTTTATATTATCCTGGTAGAAATGAATTAGTTTGTATCAGATTGGAATTATCTTTTATTTGACTTTTTGGGAGAGTTTGCCTATAAAACCCTCTAGGCTTATTGTTTTCTCTGTGAGAAGATTTTAAATTACTGATTCAATTTCTTAAATGACTCTATGTAGATTCATTGTTTTATTTCTTTTTGAGTCAATTTGGTAAGTTTTTTTTTTTTTTAGGAATTGTACATTTCATCTAAGCTTTCTGATTTAGTGATGACATTAAACATTTCTTACTAAGAATCAAAATACTGAGTTGGCAGATGGTGTTTATACAAAATAGACTATAAATTTCTATAAGACCACAATTAAAATATTTTATTATCACAAGTAATAACTCTATTAATATAAAATGTTATTTTCTTTCTATTGCATAGCATGATTTTAAAATAATTTTGCTTAGCTAGCTGACCTCGTACTAAAATTAAGATATACATATATAATATATTTTTAAAAGATTATACAGGTAATCTTTAAAAAATATTTCTTCTTCCATATATAAGAAATATATATATATATTGCTGATGTCAGATGGATCCTAGCTTAAAGTAGAGAACACCAGAAAGATGTTTACCTGTGTTTTATTGACTACGTGAAGGCATTTGACTGTGTGGATCATAACAAATTATGGATACCATTGCAAAGAATGGGAATTCCAGAACACTTAATTGTGCTCTTGAGCAATCTGTACATAGATCAAGAGGCAGTCGTTTGAACAGAACAAGGGGATACTGTGTGGTTTAAAGTCAGGAAAGGTGTGCTGCAGGGTTGTATCTTTTCACCATAGTTATTCAATCTGTATGCTGAGCAAATAATCCTAGAAGCTGGACTATACGAAGAAGAACAGGGCATCGGGGTTGGAGGAAGACTCATTGACAACCTGCTTTATGCAGATGACACAACCTTGCTTGCTGAAAATGAAGACGACTTGAAGCACTTACTGATGAAGATCAAAGACTATGACCTTCAGTATGGATTACACCTCAACGTAAAGAAAACAAAAATCCTCACAACTGAACCAACAAGCAACATGATGATAAATGGAGAAAATATTGGAAGTTTTCAAGGATTTCATTTTACCTGGATCCACAATCAACATCCATGGAAGCAGTAGTCAAGAAATCAAATGATGCTTTGCATTGGGCAAATCTTCTACAAAAGTCTCCTTTAATGTGTTAAAAACCAAAGATATCACTTGGAAGGCAAAGGTGCACCTGACCCAAGCTATGGTGTTTTCAATCGCCTAATGAGCATAGGAAAGCGGGACAATGAATAAGGAAGACCAAAGAAGAATTGACCCCTTTGAGTTGTGGTGTTGGTGAAGAATATTTAATATACCATGGACTGCTAGAAGAACAAACAAATATGTCTTGGAAGAAATACAGCTGGAATGCTCCTTAGAAGTGAGGATGATGAGACTTTGTCTCACATTGGATATGTTATCAGGAGAGACCAGTCCCTGGAGAAGGACATCATGCTTGGTAAAGTGGAGGGTCAGTGAAAAAGAGAAAACCTCAACGAGATGGATTGACACAGTGGCTGCCAACAATGGGCTCAAGCATTACAACGATCATGAGGATGGTGCAAGACTGGGCAGTGTCTTGTTCTGTTGTACAAAGGGTTGCTATGAGTTGGAACCAACTTGATGGCACCTAACAACAACAACAATACATTATATATATATATATATATATATATATATATATATATATATATATATGTTTAATCTTAAAAAAATTATTTCTCCTTCCATTTGGAGGGCTGTAAAATTATTTTACAGGAAAAGAAATATTGCTTCATAGCCTTTACCAGGATAGAGGACTGTTTTTTTTTTCTTATTTCTTTTAAGCCATAATGTATGGAGCCCATAAAACTATACTTTCTTTCTTTTAAAATTACTTTCTCACTTTCTAGCGCAGGGCAAATACTGTTATAGCAAGAAACATATTGAATCATATTAACATCTTGTATTTGCTTTCTCATGCATTATCTCATTTGATCCTTTAACAGCTTTATCTTGTTCTTCTGCTTAAAATTCACAAAGGTTAGTTTGGGACAGAGCCCTGGAGAATCCCTTGAGAACAGCTTTCTCTAAGCACGTGAGTTCATTCTTAACAGAATCGAACTCTTATGTTCCTGCCTGGCCTTTAAAGTCTAATATTTTAACCTCTGGAATGGCCAAGGTCTAGTGATGCTAGATTGTGTCAATGGTTCAGAGTTGTTTAGTGAGAATGGTAGGAATGGAACACTTGTGTGCCCTACTCAGACTTTATCTGCCTAATCTGGAGAAAATAACCAAAGTTTCTCAATTTTCTTCTCTCTAAAACAAAGAAATTAAATAAATTTACTGATTTTCTTCCATCAGTTTTGATGAAAGTCCTGTGGTCTCTAAATCTGTATTCCTAAGCAAACATTTAGAAACTTCCTCTCTGAACTCTATCCCAGCAATGCTATCATTATTCAACTATACTCATTCATCATTCTCTTTTCTTTTTCTTTTTTTACATTTTTTATTGTGGTGAAAATATACATAACAAAACATACACCAAGTCAATAATTTCTACATGTATAATTCAGTGACATTGATTATATTCTTTAAGTTATGCAACCATCCTTGCTATTTTTTTCCAAATCATTACACACCGTTAACATAAACTCAATGCCCTCTGTGCAAAAACTCCTTTTCCCCTCCCTCTTGCCGCTGGTAACCACCAATAATCTTTGGTTTCTATATATTTGCTTATTTCATGTAACTGTGGTCGTATAATATTTGGGGTTTTGTGACTGACTTATTTCGTTCAGCATGATGTTTTCAAGGTTCATCCATGTAGTGGCATGTATCAGGACTTCATTTCTCTTTACAGCTGAGTAGTATTCCATTGTAAGTATAGACCACATTTGGTTTATCCATTCAGCTGTTAATGGACATTTTGGTTGTTTTCACCTGTTGGCTATTGTGAAAAGTACTGCACTCCATTCATTAACAAAAAACAAAAAAAAACTTATTATGTGTTAGGCATTGTTTAAAATACTGGGGTTGCAGTACTATTGATGGATTACAATTCTTGGCTCAAGTGTGGTCTAATGTGCAAGACTGAAAAACAAATCAGAGCCGTGATGATACAGTGACACAAGTGTCATATACCAATCTGCACTGGGTATTACAGGCCATAAGATGGGTAGACTTCCAGTCCCGTTGTGTGGGTTGGGCATCTTGGAGACCAAGTGATAATATCAAAGCTAATTTGAAGGATTAGTAGCAATTAGCTAGGGAAAGAAAACAAAGAAAGACAAATGGAACAGCATATGCAAAGATTGGGAGGTCTGGAACCACATAATATCTTTGATGTGATTAGGGTGATGTGTATGTATGATGGAAACTCAGGAAATGAGGCTAGAGACCTGTGTAGGGGTCTGATCACAAAAGGTCTATAAATCATGTTGAGGAGTAACCAAGTTGAAGGCTTTTAGGATTCCCTGAAGTATTTTACATAAAGGAGTGTGAAATACATGGACAGGCGGAAGGCTGAACAAAGCAGTTTTGGAAGAAGTACAGCCAGAGTACTGTTTAGAAGTGAGGATAGCAAGATTATGCCTTGCTTACTTTGGATACATCATCAGAAGGACCAACTGTTAGAAAAAGTCATCATATTTGCTAAAGTAGAGGATCAGCAAAAATGAGGAAAGCACTCCATGAGGTGGATTGACACAGTGGCTGCAACAGTGAGCTCAAACATACTAACAATTGTGAGGACGGTGCAGGACAGGACAACGTTTTGTTCTGTGATACGTAAGGTCACCATGAGTCGGAGCCCACTCTGTGGCAACTAACAACAACAATAATAGGGTTTCATTTTAAAGATCACTCTAACCTCAGTGGAAACACGATGAAGCTGTTATGAAATGTACTATGAATTGAGCTTGAGCGACTCTCATTTCACCTCTCTTCTATCCTTGTGTAGTGCAGAGACTGGAAAACCAACACCGGTATCTCCTAGACTCCCCTGCAGCCAGAATATTGTATATGAAGCAAGGTGCCTCCGTGTATAGATGCACTCACACAAAACCCATAAGGAGCTGAGTTACATGGAGAGAGGCAGATCATGGGACGCCATTTTGCTGGGGTAGAAAAGGTGGCAGAGGTGGTGTAATTCTGGAGCTGGCACCATAGTCATAGGGATAGCCCTAGTAACAACCTACCGATCTAGTCATGAGTTTATAGAGGTAGAACCTCATTGGCAGATTTTTGTGTGTGGTTAATGAATTTACCTTAATTCTGTTTTCTCATCTCTTCTGACAGTTCTGTGAGCTGTTCATAGCAGTTAATACATTCCTTTCTACTTTAACTAACTTGAGTAGATTCTGTTGTCTACAACTGCAAACCCTGACCAACACGCCTGCTGAGAACTTAAGGGAATGGCCACAGGATTTGATAGGTTGATAAGGATGAAAATGATATTATAGAACTATTTTTCTGTTGGTTTAGTGTTTGTATATGTCCCTTTTATGCTGAATCATTTGTCATGGAAAAATGATCACTGGTGAGTGTCAGCTTAGAAATATGGACTATGCAAAGGAGAGTGAGCTTTCTTTAGATTCCATTCCTTCTATGCAAAATTATATGAGTTCTAGGTGTCACATAAATCTTTTAAGTATTTGTGAAGCTCAAAGAAGCCAACAAATTTAAAAGTAAAATAACAAAGACTCACAAAGATAATTAACAGTACCTAAGCCTTAGAACTATGTAATGTACATAAATAAATTGTCCCTTGCAAGATTGATGTGGTGCCAAAGGTATTGAATATGATTTATGGAACAGTTATTACTGGCGCAATATGTCACATAGAACTCAGAATATCGTTTGTGTGGTTCAATTGAGACTAAACAATGGTATTAATTCCCTCAATTAAAGATGAATGTGAACAGCACTCAACGAGTTTTTTTTTTTTTAATTCCTTTCAGCCTAATAGAGGGTTATTTATCACCACAGTAAATAATACTTATTTGCTTTTTTGAGGCATTTTATGTAAGAACAACTATTTATAATGGGCGTACTTCACACTCGAGGATTTGAAAGGCTATTTTATAGCTTGGTAGATTTCTTTGTTTTACGGGAAGGAAGGAAAAACAATGTATTATGTAAGCAATTTTTATACTGGCTTTCATTCAGGACTCTTAGTGACCTAAGAGGACTTGTTTTAACTAGTTTAAACAGAATATATATTTATTAACAGGAGATACAAGGCTGACAGAAATTTATGGTAGGTTTGGAGGCTAGACAGCTGGGAACTTTGCCCAAACCATGCCCTACCGATGATGGACAGCTCACTGTTACCCAGGACTGGGTCTGCATGCTTCTCTTGAGGCCTGTGAAAACTGGGTGCATTTCTGTCACATCATATTTCTTGTGGATCAGCGGCCTTCACACAGCTCCTCCTTTTTCCTGTTACTCTTGCCCAAAGCAGCTTAACTGGCAGAGCCCTCAGGAACTTCCTGAGTGCTGGCTGCACAGAAAGCTATTTCTTGGCTTTTACCTTGGGGAGGAAGGGTGTTTAAGGTAAGGAGCTCCCTGTACACTGCTAGGATGTTCACAGGTGTCATGAGGGCTCAATGTATGAACAATACCCATTACATTTTCAGAAAAGAGAAGCTATCTATCACAGAAAAACCTGTTGCCATCAAGTCTATTCCAACTCATAGCAACCCTATAGGACAGAGTAGAACTGCACCATAGTGTTTTCAAAGCTGTAATCTTTGTGGAAGCAGACTGCCACATCTTTCTCCTGTGGAGCAGCTGGTGGGTTCAGACCGTCAACCTTTCCTTAGCAGATGAGCGCTAAACCACTGCACCACCAGGGCTTCTTTGTCACAGACAAGAGAATATAATTTCCTCTGAATTTCCAATATAATTTCCAATCTGTTTCATTTAGTCCTCTCCTACTGACACAGTTTTTTGGAATAACTCAGTAGTGAGGAACTAATACAACAGTAGCAATGGTGCTTGGGTGTTATGTCGATTGATTTAACCTTCACGATTACGAATTTGTATTTCAAGCATGGTGTGCCTAATACAAAATAGTCATGATTTGGAATACCTGATAAAGCAATGGAATGTGGAAGGAAGATTAAAAAAAAAAATCTTTCTAGGTACTCATATTTTTGTATACTTCACCTTTTTACAAAACCCTAGGTGGTCTAGAAAATGTAGGTTGGGTTTTGCTCTTTAAATGAATTTTGTAAAAAGAAGGAGAAGAGAGGGGAAAAGGTAAACTAAACATACTTGGTAGTATAAGTAGAATCTAGCTTGGAGTAATAGAAATCAATTACCCCAGAAAGGTGGTGTGTGATGTAGGGAGATGGGAATGACTGGGATTTACTTCCTTCGGTGAAGTGGGTTCGAGGGAAGGTAACGTTATTTTGGTGATCTAATTCCCTGGGTGGTGCGAACTGTTAATGCACTTGCTGCTGATAGAAAGGTTGCAGGTTCAAGTTCATCCCGAGGTACCTCAGAAGAAAGGCCTAACGATCTACTTCCAAAATAGCAGTCATTAAAAATCCTGTGGAGCACAGTTCTACTCTGACACACATGATGTTTTCATGAGTCAGAGTCTACCTGATGGCAACTGGTTTCTTAATGTTAGTTTTCTTGAGGTTTTGCCTGGAGAGAAAAAATAAAAAGCTAGTAGAAGGGATCCATCAGGGTTCCTATTTGCAAACAACAGAAACCAAATATGGATACTTTGGAAGAAAAGATATTTATATTTATTAGAATCATGTTGGGTAGTTTGCAGAAGAATCAGACTTGGAAAATAGCCAAGAACCAAGGAAGTCTGAGTAACTGAGAACTTGGGGGCAAATTCACATCCCAGGAAGTCTGATTAGAATGCCACTGCTGTTGCCGGTGGGCAACACTTGCCACCATTTCCATACACTCTGAACTTGTCATCATCCTTATGAATAATTTGATGTCCCTTTAGCTTGCATCACCCCTTCAGGATTCCGTCTTGTAGGGAGCTTCCAGTGGCAGAGTTGAGGCCACATGCTGGGCGAAGAGCTGCCAGGGGCCCCTTTCGCTTTTATGGTGGGAGGTAAGATCGTGTTTCCCACCAATATCTGCAAAGAAGATTCCTTCCCCTAGATAGAAAGGATGATCAGATGCCATGTAATTTTAAGCAACAGTAACAGCCTTGGCAACTATCTACTACTTGGGGATCAACAGCCCTCTGTTGTGGCACAAGCACTTAGGAGGCCCAAAGTCTTCATGGGTTCAGCTTGGCCTGGGGTGCAGAAAGAACAGCTGTATCACGGCCCAATTTGTGGGGAGAAGGAGTCCCTGAATGGTGTAAATGGTGAATGCTTTTGGCTGTTAACTGAAAGGCTGGAGGTTTAAATCCACCAAAGACATCTCAGAAGAGGGGCTTGGTGATCTAATTCCAAAATATCAACCACTGAAAACCCTATGGAGCACAGTTCTACTCTGATATACATGGGGCCACTGTGAGTCAAAGTAAGTTTGATGGCAATGGGTTTAGTGGAGAGAAGCATCTCGTCCAGAACAATGTTGGTGACCAAAGGGTCTGGATAGTGTCAGTTGGAGTCACAGCCACTGAGAAGGGGACTAGAAAAAGTGCAATGGTGGCAGGAGTAAAGGGAAGAACAGCTGAGAGGTGTTGATGGTAGCCATGTGCTCCTGAGCTACAGGGCATCTTAGTGGTGCCCTCAGCCATTAGCAGCACTGCAGCTGGTAAACTGAAAGAAGCAAAAATGATGACGCTGACTATGGGTTTTGTTACCAATATTGGATTATCCAGACTCCCCCGATTGTCTTGCCAAGGCGCGTGGTCAGGCACATTACTCATATAACTTTATTTGTTCATTTTTCTTAAAGAATAATGGCTCTATGATTTTTATAAAAATTATACACACTTATAAAAAATTCAAACAATATAATAAAAGTCCATGATGAAAGGAAGCTATCACTCCAATTCCAGCCTCCGGAAAAAATATGAAGATTTGGTTAATACTTTGTGAACATCATCTAGACATCTCTTTATGTGTATCTATATCTATATTGCTAAGATGATAGCTATATAAGTGGAAATAATTTTAGGAAAATGTAATCATACCATATGTGCTACTTAAAGATAAAAAATATTAAATTTAACTTTACCCAGTGAAACCAAAACAATAATAATTGAGAGGATTACTGAACTCCAGATACATTCTACTTTACTCATAATTTTTTATTAAATCACATAATACAGTAAAGCTTGAACATTCTTACAAATAAATTTTAACTGACAATATGTATATAAAGCTTGATGCATTTTTATAAATGAATACACTCATATAAATACCACTACTCATCTGTCAGTTAGTTGTACTGTGGTGGCTTGTGTGTTGCTGTGATGCTGGAAGCTATGCCACCAGTATTTCAAATACCAGCAATGTCATCCAGGTGGATAGGTTTCAGCAGAGCTTCCAGACTAAGACAGACTAGGAAGAAGGACCCGGCAACCTACTTCCAAAAAAAATTGGCAAGTAAAAACTTAGAATAGTAGTGGAACATTGTCTGATATAGTGCCAGAAGATGAGCCCCTCAAGATGGAAGACATTAAAATATGACTGGGAAAGAGCTACCTCCTCAAAGCAGAGATGATCTTAATGACATGGACAGAATAAAACTTTCGGGACCTTCATTTGCTGATGTGGCAGTACTCAAAATGAGAAGAAACAGCTGCAAACATCCATTAATATTCAGAATGTGGACTATATGAAGTATGAATCTAGGAAAATTAGAAGTCATCAAAATGATGACTAAATGACACATAAAGATAGATATCGCAGGCATTAGTGAACGGAAATGTACTGGCATTGGCCATTTTGAATCAGACAATCATATGGTCTACTATGCAGGAAAGACAAATTGAAGACGAGTGGTGTCACATTCATTGTCAAAAAGAACACTTCAAGATCTATCCTGAAGTACAACAATGTCAGTGATAGGATAATATCCATCTGCCTACAAGAAAGACCAGTTAATACGAGGCTATTATTCAAGTTTACGCACCAACCACTAATGCCAAAGATGAGGAAATTGAAGATTTTTACCAACTTCTGCAGTCTGAAATTGATCAAACATGCAATCAAGATGCATTGATAATGTGATTGGAATGGGAAAGTTGGAAATAAAGAAGGATCAGTAGTTGGAAAATATGGCCTTGGTGATAGAAATGATGCCAGAGATTGCATGATAAAATTTTGCAAAACCAGTGAAGTCTTCATTGCAAATACCTTTTTTCAACAACATAAATGGCGACTATCACATGGACCTTGCCTGATGGAATACACTGGAATCAAATCAACTACATATGCGGAAACAGACGATGGAAAAGCTCAATATCATCTGCCAGAACAAGGCCAGGGGCCGACTGCAGAACACACCATCAACTTCTCATATGTAAGTTGAAGATGAAGTTGAAGAAAATTAAAACAAGTCCACGAGAGCCAAAGTATGACCTTGAGTATATCCCACCTGAATTTATAGGCCATCCCAAGAGTAGATTTGATGCACTGAACACTAATGACTGGAGACTAGACAAGTTGTGGGATGACATCAAGGACATCATACACGAAGAAAGCAAAAGTTCACTAAAAAGACAAGGAAGAAAGAAAAGAGTGAAAACGGATGTCAGAAGAGACTCTGAAATTTGCTCTTGAATGTAGAGTAACTAAAGTGAATGCAATAAATGATGAAGTAAAAGAGCTGAACAGAAGATTTGAAAGGGTGGCTTGAGAGGACGAAGTAAAGTGTTATAATGAAATGTGCAAAGATCTGGAGTTAAAAAACCAAAAGTGAAAAACACGCTTGGCATCTCTTCAGCTGAAACAACTGAAGAAAAAATTCAAGCATTGAGGTGTAATACTGAAAGATTCTATGGGCAAAATATTGGAAGAAGCAGGAAGCATCAAAAGAAGATAGAATGAATATAAGAGTCGATGTACCAAAAATAATTGGTCAATGTTCAACCATTTCAGGAGGTACCATATGATTAAGAACTGACGGTACTGAAGGAAGAAGTCTAAGCTGCAGTGAAGGCAATGGCAGTCATTTGAAAAGAACAAGGGGATAATGCTTGGTTTAGAATCGGGAAAGGTGTGCATCAGGGATTTATTATTTCACCATACTTATTCAATCCGTATGCTAAGCAAATAATCCATGAAAGTGGACTATATGCAGAAGAATGTGGCATCAGGTTTGGAATAAGATTCATTAACAACCTGCAATATGCAGATGACACAGCCTTGCTTGCTGAAAGTGAAGAGGACCTGAAGCACTTACTGATGAAGATCAAGGACTACAGCCTTCAGTATGGATTACACCTTAGCATAAAGAAAACAAAAATTCTCACAACTGGACCAATAAGCAAATCATGATAAATGCAGAAAGTATTGACATTGTCAAGGATTTCGTTTTTCTTGAATCCACAATCAACGTCCATGGAAGCAGCAGTCAAGAAATCGAATGATGTATTGCATTGGGCAAATCTGCTGCAAAAGATCTCTTTAAAGTGTTAAAAAGTGAAGACGTCACTTAAGGATTAAGGTGTGCCTGACCTAAGCCATGATATTTTCAATTGCCTCACATGCATGTGAAAGCTGGACAATGAATAAGGAAGACTAGAGAAGAACTGATGCATTTTAATTATGGTTTGGTGAAGAATATTGAATACACCAGGGACTGCCGGAAGAAAGAAGAAGTCTGTCTTGGGAGAAGTACAGCCAGAATGCTCCTTAGAAGCAAGGATGGGGAGACTTCGTCTTACATACTTTGGCCCTGTTATCAGGAGGGACTGTTTCCTGGAGAAGGACATCATGCTTGGTAAAGTAGAGGGTCAATGAAAAAGAGGAAGATCCTCAAGGAGATGGATTGACACAGTGCCGGCAACAATGGGCTCAAACATAGCAATGGTTGTGAGGATGGTGCAGGACGGGGCAGTGTCTCGTTCTGTTGTACCCGGGGTAGCTAGGAGTAGAAACAGAGCTGATGGCACCTAACAGCAATAACAACATGTAACTACAACCAAATCAAAATTTAGAACATTAACAGCGGTATTCCATTCCCAAAGGTAATCACTATTCTGCCTTATATCAGTAGGGATTAGTTTCACTTGTTTTTTAAACTTCACGTAGATGAAATCATACTGTGTATTTTATTTTGTGTCTGGCTTCTTTTGCTCACTGTTAGGTCTGTGAGATTCACCCATGTAGTTGAATGTAGCAATAATCCAGTCTTTTTATTACTGTATTTATTCTATTGTATAACAGCAAAATTTATTTATTCATTCTACCGTTAATGCGTAATGTGAATGGAATTGCGATGAAAAAGACTTTATGTCATTTGGTGAACATATGCACTCATTTTGTTGGGCATATGCCTAAAGGTGGAATTACTGTATTACAGGGTGTGCATATGTCCTTCCTTAGCAGACACTGGGAAACAGCTTCATGAAAGTGGCGGTACCACTTTACATTCCCACTAGCTGGCAGTGTGTGAGAGTTCCGGTTGCTCTACATCTTTGCCAACTCTTGGGAATTAAAAAAAAAAAAGAGGAAGAAGGAGTCATCCTGGGAGGCTGTGGTGTTATGACATTAAGGTTTCAATTTGCATTTCTTTTGACCAAAAATGTTGAGCATCTTTTCATATGCATCTTGGCCATTTGAATGCCTCTTTTTATAAAGTGCCTTTTCAAGTCTTCTGCTCATTTATTTCTTTTTTAAATTGGATTGTCTGTCTTTTTTACTGCTTTTTAGGAGATTTATATATTCTAAATATAAGTCCTTTGACAGATAGTTGAATGCAAATATCTTTTTTACGTAACATTTAAAAATGTCACTGTCACATAATTTTATAGGAACTTGAGATTTAATAATCTCACTTTACAGTTAAGGAAATACACCTGGCAAGTGTAAAGGATTTGTCCACGGTGCCATAGTGGGTTAGTGGTAAGAGTCAGGGTTATCTTGTCTCATGCTTGTTTTTAACTCTCTGCCAATTAAAAGGAAATAATCTAATCAACATAAACTTTTCACAACAAAAATAAATCTTAAATCTACACGTATTTGGATCTCTTTTCTTTTAATTCATTAGTCCAGATCTTGAGCCTCTTGCCAAACTTACTTTTAATCCCCTTACATTGCAAGTAGACAGATCTCATGTTTTCCCAAGGAAAAAAAAAAAAAAAAGAATTCCAAAAAATAGTTGTTGAATCTCATTTAGTTGATAAGCTTCATGAAGCAAAGGCTTTCTTAACTGGGGACATTTACTTCAAGCTGTGGCTTTGTGGTTTCTGGTTGTCCTTGATCCAAAAACCCATTGTCGCTGAGTCGATTCCAACTAACAGCAACCCTATAGGACAGAGTAGAACTGCCCCGTAGGATTTCCAAGGAGCGGCTGGTAGATTTCAACTGCAGACCTTTTGGTTAGCAGCCCAATGCTTAACCACTGCACCACCAGGGCTCCTGTCCTTGATAATGCTTGATATATATAAGTGCTTGATAGGAGCACTTGATAGTGACCTATCTATTCATCAGGTATGGGCCTGGTGATTCTGACATCTGGAGGCATCATCAGGGGCTGTCTCATGAGTGGGTGGACGGTAGGGGCCCATGTTATGTTGGTGGTTGTTGATTGTGTTAGTTGGTGGGTTTTTTTGGTATTTGGTGTTACCACTTTTGCAAAAATCTCTCTGCAAGAGGTTGTTTTACATTGTGGACGTACATCAATTGTCTAGTGAGGAGCACAAATGCACTATTCTGCAGCAAAAGAATACAGGCCTATGGAACTCAGCTAAACACAGAATTACTCAAAAAAATGAACACTGAATTATCATATAACCCAACAATCCCGCTCCTAGGCTCATACTCAAAAGAAAGCAGGGACTCAAAGAGACGCATGTACACCAGTGTGCACTGCAGCATTATTCACAATAGCCAAAAGGTGGAAGCAACCCAAGTGTCCATCAACAGATGGCTGGATTAAAAAAAACTGGGGGAGGGGACATATATACCATGGGTTATTATTCAGCCATGAAGAGCAATGAAGTTCTGATCCATGCCATGCCATGGATGAATCTTGAAAACATTATCGAGTGAAATAAGTCAGACACAAAAAGGACAAATATTGTATGATCCCACTTCCATGAAATATCTAGAATAGGCAAATGCATAGAGTCAGAAGTTTATTAGTACTTACCAGGGGCCGGTGTAAGAGAGGAATGGGCAAGTCTTACTGAAGGCGCACTGAGTTTCTTTGTAGGGTGATAAAAAAACTTTTGGAGATGGATAGTAGTGACGGTAGCACAGCATGGTGGATGTAATTAATGTCACTGAATTATACACTTACAACTGGTTAAAATGACAAACTATTTATTACATGTGTCTTACCAAAAAAAAAAAAAAAAATGAATATAGGGCTGAGGTGACCCTGAGAATCAGCTTTCAGCATGACACTGATGTCACCACTTCCTTCTTAATTCCCAGTTCGAGATCAAGTTACTTACCATTTATACACAAAAATGAGGTGAGATGGTCTATACTTTGCTTAAAAAGAAAGTAATGGCGTTCACAGATGGATTAGCTATTCCTGGGGACCTGACATCACAATTTCAAGGTTGAATATTGCTTTAGATAAACGTTTGAAAAATAAACTCTAAAGAGCAACTTAGTTAAGTTTTTCCATCAAAACTATTCAACTACAGGACAAATTAAAAAAAAAATAAAAGAAAACCAGAACCAAATCAAACCAAACCAAAAACATTACCCAACAGCTTATGAGAGTGAGTAATTCTGGCTTGTACAAAATATCTGGAGACAGCATCCTACAGAGATTCATAGAAAATGCTGTATCTCACATAACTTAGAAGGAAAAAGATGATATTCTCTGGAAACTCCGTTAGATGCCTTGCAAATAGTTCTGGTGATGATGAACACAGTGATATCAAGATTGCACGTAAAGAATTTGAAAACATAGTGTCATGCAATGTAAGGGCGGAAAAAAGCAATATTTTACAGTTGCCATGTTAATGTACATTTTACGTGATTTTACATAATGTTATTTAAAATGTACGTATGACAAAATGAACAAATTCCATATTTATGGAGTTGTTTAATGTTTCTTCTATGTCTCTAAAAGACTATATAATCAAGGTGACTAAAATCTTTTATTTGGAGGAACTCCTTATTGGGAAAATGGAGATCGGTTGACATTTGGCATCATCTTCCACTTGGGCCTATTTGCTTCCTTTGTCCTTTTCGTGCTTTTCAGAGCCCAGTCAAGGAAGACTATTTTACCACTCACATTGGTTGGAATTACCAGTCCAGGTGCAGGCAATAAGGGAGCGAATTGTCTTTGAATTGAAAATCAACAATAAAACCGACCAAAATTTGGTCTACTTTTTATTATTACCATACGCGACAATTCTAAACACTATCAGTGTGAAAACTCTTCTCCGCTGGGGCTGACCTCTCTCATCCTTCCCGTTCCCCCACCCCGCCACCGTTACTCACTGGTCCCTTTTGAATTTCTGAAGAAACAGCATGAGACGTTTCTGGGAGAAGATGAGGACAATAATCAAAATATTTCACACAATCTGGTTTGCCAGACTGGAACCTAGAGTGGGTAAGCACTCAATTGTGGAGACAGCACTGGTGTGAAAGACACGAGACCTGAGAAATCTAGTTCTGTCACTAACCAGCAATGAGGCCTTGGCAAGCCAGTTCACCTTTCTGTAGCTTACTGATTTCTATATTAAAAAAAAGAAGAAGAAGAAATGAGGAGGCTTCAGTTATCAACTTCTGGGATCTGATATAGCAATTATAGTGGACGAAACACTGGGCTTAATATAAGAAGACTGGGATTTTAGTTTGCTCTCTCCCTAACTAGGAGCCCTGATGGTGCAGTGGTTAAGAGCTCGGCTGCTAACCAAAAGGTTGGCAGTTCAAATCCTTCCAGCTGCTCTTTGGAAATGCTATGGGACAGTTCTTCTCTGTCCTGTTGGGTATCTGTGAGTTGGAATGAACTCAGTGGCAATGGGTTTGGTTATTATTATTATTTTTTAATGTAATCTTATACAAGTAACTTCACTGTCCTTAATTTTGTAAATTAGAGTCCAAGTTATTTCGTATCCTTTCTGCTTTATCTTGTCGCATGCTTTGTATTTGTCACTCCAGTAAAATCTATTTTTCTCGTGTAGTTCCTGCAAATGTATTCCTTTATATTAGCTCTGACACTTTATGTTCTTTTGGATATGGACAGAAAATAAAATCATTTTGCTTAGAGAATTCTAGGCTATATTTTTGATGTCATGACACTTGCTGACACCATTGAACTAGGTACAGTTGGGTGAATGTTTATATAAGTTTTAAAAAACAGACTTCCCCACATTTTATCATTTTGAATTTCTTTCCAGATTCAGCTTCCTTTCTTCACCGTAACAACCCACAGTCCCTGGTAAGTATCAGCCCATTAGCAGGAAAGGTAGGAGGAGCAAGCCTCCCAATTTTTGCATAATTTTGTAGATTAAAAAAAATTTAGATAATCTTTTTGTGACTCAGCATATGTTGCATATAGAATCTGCTCCTGAATCCTTAAAATTTGGAATTAGGGCCAGGTTTTTTTGATATCTTGGCACAAAAGGATATTTCTTGGATCTTTCATATATTCACATCACCTGATGAACAAATGCTCAATTACATAAATCCTACTAGGGTGAAGGAAAAAGCAAAATATTTTAAGCCAAGAGGGAGGCAATATAAATATAGTACAGTCAATAAGAGCATAAACTCTTAGACTAAAGAACCGGGGTTCAAATCTTAGCTCTGCTGCCTGTTAGCTGTGTCTTAGGCAAGTTACTAATCTTGCTGGGCTTCAGTTTCCTTAACTATGTTGTTGTTGTTGTTAGGTGCAGTCGAGTCGGTTCTGACTCACAGCACCCCTATGTACAAGAGAAGAAGACACTGCCAGGTCCTATGCCATCCCCGCAATCTTTGCTATGTTTGAGGCCATTGTTGCAGCCACTGTGTCAATCCATCTCATTGAGGGTCTTCCTCTCTTTCGCTGACCCTCTGCTTTACCAAGCATGATGTCCTTCTCCAGGATCTGGTTCCTCTGATAACATGTGCAAAGTAAGAAAGACAAAGTCTCACCATCCTTCCTTCTAAGGAACACTCTGGCTGTACTTCTTCCTAGACAGATTTGTTCATTCTTCTGGCAGCCCATATATTCAATATTCATCACCAGCCTAGTAATTCAAAGGCATCAATTCTTCTTCGGTCTTCCTTATGCATTGTCCATCTTTCACATGCATATGAGGTGATTGAAAATACTAGGGCTTGGGTCAGGTGCACCTCAGTCCTCAAGGTGGCATCTTTGCTTTTTAACACTTTAAAGTGTTAAACTGTAAAGAAGGGATAATAATAATAATGCCTACTTCACAGGGTTGTCCTACAAATTAATTAAGTTAAAAAAGAAGAAAAGCAGTTAGAGCAGTGTTTGGTACATAGTAAGTACTCAATATGTGTTAGCTATTGCTATTATTAGGAGTCCTTGGGGAGTGCAAATGGTTAATGTGCTCAGCTGCTAACCAAAAGGTGCCTTGGAAGAAAGTTCTGGAGATCTACTTCTGAAATATCAGCCACTGAAAATCCTATGAAGCACAGTTCTACTCTGACACACATAGGGTTATTATTAGTCAGAATTGACTAGACAACAACTTTTTTTTTTAATTGTTATTATTACAGGCTGTCATGGTTTGGAATTGTGTTCCCCCAAAAATGTGTGTATCAGTTTGGCTAGGCCATGATTCCCAGTACTGTGTGATTTTCCTGTATGTTGTAAACCTGCCTCTATGATGTTAATGAGGGAGGATGGGTGGCAGCTGTGTTAGTAAGGCAGGACCTGATCTACAGGACTGGATTGTGTCCTGAGGCAATCTCTTGAGATATAAAAGACAGAAGTGAGCAGTGAGACAGGGGGGCCTCATACCATCAAGAAAGCAGTGTCAGGAGCAGAGCGCGTCCTTTGGACCAGGTTCCTTGCACAGAGAAGCTCCTAGTTCGGGGGAACACCGAAGAGAAGGAGGTCGACAGAGAGCAAAAGCCTTCCCCTGGAGCTGACGCCCTGAATTTGGACTTTTAGCCTACTTCGACTATGAGGAAATAAACTTCTCTTCATTAAAACCATCCACTCGTGGTATTTCTGTTGTAGCAGCACTAGATAACCAAGACACAGGCTATCTACAGGTTTTCTTCTGTTGCACACGGGGTCACTGGGAGTCGAAGCCAACCAGACGACAACTAACAAAAACAACAACAGATGAGGATCATGGAAGAAAGGGAGCCCAGGGCCTGGGTAAAGGGTAATACCAGGAGCTGAGGTGGGGAATACAGGGGAAACAGTAGGCTGGAGTATGAATAGATAAGAGTTTAGGCTTGGGCAAGTTGAACTGAAGATTTTTGCCGAATATCCACTGTAGGGAATAAGGGTTTGAAATTAAGGAAAAGTGTTAGGCTAAGGCAGGGCTAAATGTATGAGTCATCCAAATACATGTGAGATTTGAAATCTTGGGAATGATAAGAATATGAATGACAGAAAAGCCAAGAAAAAGATCCTGGAGATTCCCACCACCCAACTGGTGGGAATCAGATAAGGATAATGAAATGGACTAGGAAGAGTTAGAGAGAAGAGAGAAAACCAGAGATAAATGATGTTCTAGAAGTTAGGAGTGTGACAAGATCAAAAGAGTGATAAACAGTAACAAATAGTTACTTATTAATTGAACAAATATTAATCGCACACCAAATCTGTGCTAGATATTGTACCAAGTGCTGGGATAAAATGGTTGCAAGGTTTCTGTCCTTATGAGAAGTTGAGTACAGTGAAGGGTGAGGTGAGGAATAGAATTAAGAGTCGCAGTAGACTGGTAGAAACCAGGTTGTGATAATGAGGAGTGAATGGGAAGTGAGACATGGCCAAGAACAAAGAAGACTGCTAAATTAAGCAGTCTGACAAATATGGGAAGATAATTGCTTAAAGAAAAATAATAGCTGAGGAAAGATTTTGTTTTGTTGTATTTTGTACTTATTGAATTGTTTGCTCTTTTTGGATGAGAGACTTGAGCATATTTCTACGCCAAAAGGAAATAGTCAAGAGTAAGGCAGAAAGGAGGGAGAGAGCCCAAGTGGGGAGGATGAGATAGGAGTACTTGAGGAGTCTTCAGATTTGAAACACAGGGCCCTTCTGAGGCAGATAGGAGCGAAGACACAGGGAGAATGTTAAATAAATTTTCAGACAGAGGAAAAAGAAATTGAGAGATTTCTTACTGGATGGATGACATCTAACTACTCTGAAGAGTAGGGAGCTGGGTTGTCTTCTGAGAGGGAGAAGACCAGGTGTGGGTTTGAAGAGAAACAAGTGTTGGGATAACAGCCTTTGGTTGGGACTGTCCACTAGGGGCGCCAATGAGCAGCACTGAGATCAGAGACGTCAGATTGTGAAATAGAACATATGGGCACTGTTAGTCACAGAGGAAAGGAGTCCCTGGGTAGTGCAAATGGTTAAGCACTTGGCTGCTAAACAAAAGGCTAGCAGTTTGCATCTACCTAGAGGTACCTTGGAAGAAAGACCTGGCAATCTACAGCTGAAAGATCACAGCCATTGATAACCCTATGGAATACAGTTCTACTCTGAAACTCATGGGGTCGCCATGAGTCAGAATCAACTAGCTAGTTTAGTCACATAGAAAAACAAAACAAACCCTTTGCCGCTGAGTTGATTCTGACTCATAGCAACCTTATACGACAAAGTAGAACAACTGCCACATAAGGCTTCCAGGGAGCAGCTGGTGGATTTGAACTGCTGACCTTTTGTTTAGCAGCTGGAGCTCTTAACCATAGAGTATAGTTTAAAAGTTAAAAACAATGCAGGGAGGTTAAGAAGCCAAAACTGTATTAAGAAATGAGCATTTCAGTGGCAAGGCCAAGATGACAGAGTAGTCAGATACCTCCTGTGGTCCCTCTTACAACAAAGACCCAAAAAACACAAGTGAATCGATTATATATGACAATCTAGGAGCTCTGAACATCAAAGGCAAAGTTGAGGAATCGGACCAAGCGGCAGGGGGAGGGAGAGACAGTTCGGAAGTAGTGAGGAGTTGCCAGATCTGACCTGGCAGGCACCAGCACCCTTCAGGACGGATCAGCTGGTGTCCGCAGTGAGGCAAGCAGTGACGCTCTGGAGGCGTTTTCCACATCGGGAGATACTGAGCAGCAGAGAGTCTACTTGGGCCTCCAGAACCAACGAAAATCGGCGCTCAGTCAGCAAAAGATAAGTACATGCATCTAACCTATTGAGTGAATCAAAAAACACCCTCTTTGGGAAAAACAAAATAGAGAATAGAAAAACAACTGAAAGAGTTAACAAGGCTAAAAGATAGTTCTCTGAAAAGATCAACAAAATCGATAAACCATTGGCCAAACTGACAAAAGAAGAACAGGAGAGGAAGAAAATAACCTGAACAGGAAATGAGATGGGCGGTATCACAACAGACCAAAGTGAAATTAAAAGAATCATAACAGAGTACTACAAAAAACTGTACTCTAACAAATTTGGAAACCTAGAGGAAATGGACAAATTTCTAGAAACTCACTACCTACCTAAACTAACACAAACAGAGGTAGAACAACTAAATAAACCTATAACAAAAGAAGAGATTGAAAATGTAATTAAAAAACTCTCAACAACAACAAAACCCTGGCCCGGATGGTTTCACTGGAGAATTCTACCAAACTTTCAGAGAAGAGTTAACACCACCACTCCTAAAGGTATTTCAGAGCATAGAAAAGAATGGAATACTCCCAAACTCATTCTATGAAGCCAGCATAACCCTGATATCAAAACCAAGTAAAGACACCACAAAAAAAAGAAAATTACAGACCAGCATCCCTCAAGAACATTGGTGCAAAAATCCTCAACAAAATTCTAGCCAATAGAATTCAGCAACATATCAAAAAGAAAAAAGAAAAAGAAAATTCACCATGACTAAGTGGAATTTATACCAGGTATGCAGGGATGGTTCAACATTAGAAAAACAATCTATGTAATCCATCACATTAATAAAACAAAACACAAGAACCGCATGATCTTATCAATCGATGCAGAAAAAGCATTTGACAAAGTCCAACACCCATTCATGATAAAAACTTTCAACAAAATAGGAATAGAAGGGAAATTCCTCAACACAGTAAAGAGCATTTATACAAAGCCAACAGCCAACATCATCCTAAATGGAGAGACTTTGAAAGCATTCCCCTTGAGAATGGGAACCAGAGAAGGATGCCCTTTATCACCATTCTTATTCAACATTGTGCTGGAGGTCCTAACCAGAGCAATTAGGCTAGAAAAAGAAATAAAGGGCATCCAAACTGGTAAGGAAGAAGTCAGCGTATCTGTATATGTGGATGATATGATCTTACACACAGAAAACCCCAAAGAATCCACAAGAAAACTGCTGGAACTAACAGAAGATTTCAGCAAAGTATCAGGATACAAGAAAAACGTACAAAAATCAGTTGGATTCCTCCACACCAACAAAGAGAACTTCGAAGAGAAAATCATCAAATCAATACCATTTACAGTAGTTCCCAAGAAGTTAAAATACTTAGGAATAAATCTAACCAGAAACATAAGAGACTATACAAAGAAAACTACAAGACACTGCAAGAAATCAAAAGAGACCTGCATAAGTGGAAAAACATACCTTGCGCACAGATAGGTAGACTCAACATTGTGAAAATGTCAGTTCTACCCAAAGTGATCTACAGACACGATGCAACCCTGATCCAGATTCCACCACCATTTTTTAAGGAGATGGAGAAACAAATCACCAACTTCATATGGAAAGGGAAGAGGCCCTGGATAAGTAAAGCATTACTGAAGAAGAACAAAGTGAGAGGCCTCACACTACCTGATTTTACAACCTATTATACTGCCACAGTAGTCAAAACATCCTGGTACTGGTATAACAACAGATACATAGACCAATGGAACAGAATTGAGACTCCAGACATAAATTCATCCATCTATGAGCAATTGATATTTGACAAAGGCCCAAAGTCTGGTCAATGGGGAAAAGACAGTCTCTTAACAAATGGTGCTGGCATAACTGGATATCCACCTGCAAAAAAATGAAACAAGACCCATACCTCACACCATGCACAAAAACTAACTCAAAATGGATCAAAGACCTAAATATAAAATCTAAAACACTAAAGATCATGGAATACAAAATAGAGACAATGCTAGGAGCCCTAATACATGCCATAAACAGAATACAAACCATAAGTAACAAAGCACAAACACCAGAAGAGAAACTAGATAACTGGGAGCTCCTAAAAATCAAACGCTTATGCTCATCAAAAGACTTCACCAAAAGAGTCAAAAGACAACCGACAGACTGGGAAAAAAATTTTTGGCTACGACAAATCCGATCAGTGTCTAGTCTCTAAAATCTACCAAAACAAAAAAAAAAAAACCAAACCTGTTGTGTTGAGTTGATTCTGAGTCATAGTGAGCCTATAGGACAGAGTAGAACTGCCCCATAGAGTTTCCAAGGAGCACCTGGTGGATTCAAACTGCCAACCTTTTGGTTAGCAGATATAGCTCTTAAACACTACACCACCAGGGTTTCCCTAAAATCTACAAGATACTGTAAAACCTCAACAACAAAAAGACAAATAACCCAATTAAAAAATGGGCAAAGGATATGAACAGACACTTCACCAAAGAAGACATTCAGGTGGCTAACAGACACATTAGGAAATGCTCATGATCATTAAACATTAGAGAAATGCAAATCCAAACAATGAGATACCATCTCACCCCAACAAGGCTAGCATTAATCCAAAAAACACAAAATAGTAAATGTTGGAGAGGTTGTGGAGAGACTGGAACACTTATACACTGTTGGTGGGAATGTAAAATGTTACAACCACTTTGGAAATTGATTTGGTGCTTCCTTAGAAACCTAGAAATAGAAATACCATACAATCCAACAATCCCACTCCTTGGAATATATCCCAGAAAAATAAGAGCTGTCACACAAATAGATATATGCACACCTATGTTCATTGCAGCACTGTTCACAATAGTAAAAAGAGGAAACAACCTAGGTGCCCATCATCTGACAAATGGATAAACAAATTATGGTATAGTCACACAATGGAATACTAGGCAACAATAAAGAACAACTATGAATCCGTGAAGCATAACATGGAGGAATCTCGAAGGCATTATGCCAAGTGAATTTAGTCAGTCACAAAAGGGCAAATATTGTATAAGGCTACTATTCTAAGAACCCAAGAAAAGGTTTAAACATAGAAGAAAACATTTTTGATGATTTCAAGGGTGGGGAGGGAGGGAGAGGGGTATTCACTAACTAGATAGTAAACAAGAATTATCTTAGGTAAACGGAACGATAACACACACTACAGAGGAAGTCAGCACAACTGGACTAAACCAAAGCTAAGAAGTTTCCTGAATACAACCAAAAACTTTGAGGGACAGAGTAACAGGGCAGGGGCCTAGGGACCATGGTTTTGGGGACATCTAGGTCAATTGGCATAACAAAGTTTATTAAGAAAATGTTCTGCATCCCACTTTTGTGAGTGACATCTGGGATCTTAAAAATTAGCGAGCGGCCGTCTAAGATGCATCAATTGATCCCAACCCACCTGGAGCAAAGGAGAAAGAAGAACACCAAAGACAGAAGCTAAATATTAACTCAAGAGACAGAAAGGGCCACATAAACCAGAGACTCCATCAGCCAGAAGAACTAGATGGTGCCTGGCTACCACCGATGACTGCCCTGACGAGGAACACAGCAGAGAGTCCCTGATGCAACTGGAGAAAAGGGGTACAGAACTCAAATTCTAGGAAAAATACCAGACTTAATGCTCTGAGACTGGAGGGACCCCGGAAGACATGGTCCCCAGACTCTCTGTTAGCCCAAAACTAAAACCACTCCTGAGGCCAACTCTTCAGACAAAGATTAGACTGAACTATGGGACATAAAATGATACTCTTGAAGTGTGTACCTCTTAGCTCAGATAGATACATGAGACTAAACAGGCAGCTTCTGTCCGGAGGCGAGATGCGAAGGCAGAGAGGGTTAGGCGCTGGTTGAATGGACCTGGGAAATCAGGGGTGGAAAGGAGGAGTGTGCTGTCACAGTATAGGGAGAGCAACTAGGGTCACATAGCAATGTGTGTATACATTTTTGTATGAGACACTAACTTGAACTGTAAACTTTCACTTAAAGCACAAAAAAAAAAAAAAAGGAAATGTGCTTTTCGCAGATACATTTAAAAAATGCCATTCGTGAAACTAATGAACTTAATCAGAACAAGATTAGGTGGTGGAATGTGGCTGCAGGTGGTGAGCGCAGAGCTCTGGCTCCAGAGGACAAATCAGTTCTTTTGAAGGCTGTGTTGTAATGAAGTGGGAAGTGACCCATGGCAGGATCTAGCCCTAAGATATACATGCTTTACTTGGTGTGGTGCCTTTGTGGAAGGAATCCCTTCCAGCACGAGAATGGTTCTCTACTGTTTTCCGCAGGAAGGGAATTCCCTCTGCTCCTTTTCTTACTATGTAGCCTCAAGCAGTGCAAACTTGGATATCTTACTTCCATGTTAAAATCCTGCTGGGCCCTCGAAGAGATGTATAGATATCCAGGGAGTTGTGGACAGTTTTTCATGCCCTCTTCCCTTGCCTGCTCAGTCTGCTCACCTCCTCTCCCAAGTTGCTGATCTGGATGATCCTTGGGCCACATTTGGTGATAGTCAGGATCACAGTGCACCAAACCAGCCAGCTGCGGTTGACTTGACTCCTACTCCAGGAGACCCCACGTGTGTCAGAGTAGAACTGAGCTTCATAGGGTTTTCAATGGCTGATTTTTCACAAGTAGATCACCAGGCCTTTCTTCTGAGGTACCTCTGGGTGGACTTGAACCTCCAACCTTTCAGTTAGCAACTATCTTAGTCATCTAGTGCTACTATAACAGATATACCACAAATGGATGTCTTTAACAAAGAGAAATTTATTTTCTCACAGTCTAGTAGGCTAGAAGTCCAATTCAGGGCCTCAGCTCCAGGGGAAGGCTTTCTCTCTGTCAGCTCTGGAGGAAGGTCCTTCTCGTCAATCTTCCCCTGAACTAGGAGCTTCTCAGCGCAGGGACCCCGGGTCCAAAGGATGTGCTCTGCTCCTAGTGCTTATTTCTTGGTAGTTAAGAGGTCCCCAACTCTGCTTGCTTCCCTTTCATTTTATCTCTTGTAAGACAGAAGGTGGTGCAGACCACATCCCAGGGAAACTCCCTTTACATTGGCTCAGGGATGTGACCTGAGCAAGGATGTTACATCCCATCCTAATCCTCTTTAACCACAGGCAGAGATTATCATTTATAACACTTAGGAAAATCACAAAATGGAGGACAATCACACGATACTGAGAATCATGGCCTAACCAAGTTGACACATTATTTTTGGGGGACACAAATCAATCCATGACAGCAGCTGAGTGCTTAACCGTTTGCACCACCCAAGGACTCATCACTGTGCACAGTATTTCTTTTTTGCCTTCAGTCTCCTTATGCCTTGTGCCAGGTGGGTCCAAGTCTTTTCCAGTCTTCCTTTTCTGCCCCTGCAACTGATTGGATCAAGTAAGCCAGGGTTCATTCTTCAGAACTCACCATTTTCAACTGGAGACAGCAGAAAACCTTACGAAGACCCCCAGGACTAAGCTGTATTCTCCAACTCAGTTTTTACCAGAGAGCTTCACAGTAGTTTCTGTTTTTTGGAGCAGGGTAGGGAGCACTGGCATTTTGTTTCCCACTTAGCTCTTGTTTCTTGCATATACCTCCCTTAGTTGGGAATTGGGTGCAAAGAGGAGGAGAAAGGGACATCTGTTATTTTATCTGATGAGAACATTAGGAAAAGAAAAGCAGCCCCATCCTTCCGAGGTCACAGCTGTAGGGAAAGAACTTTCAAGAGGCTGACATTAACACAGAGGGAGGCAGAATCAAGAAATGGAAAGAAAAGAGACAGATCTCCAAAGACCTTGTTATAAACATCTGCTTCTATTGCATCTGAACCTTGACTAGCTCCTGGACTTTCCATTACATAAGCCAACATATTCTTGTTTTTTTCTTGCAGTAATTTGTGGCTTTCTGCTACTTGCCTTGAAAGAATCTTGCGTAAAGCAAGAGGTGATTAGCAGGGCTGAATCTGGTCATGTTTAGGTCTCAGATAGCCATAACACTTTCTAAAATCATCAGAGCCTCACTCCTAGCATTGAACACACCAGTATTTTTCTTTTACATACTAACACTTTCCGAAAAGGAGGGCTATGTGCAAGGACGTGGATGCCTGAAGGAGCTGATGACGTGTTTTCCCTTGGTGAGTGCTAAGAATAGAAATAGGTACTCTTGCAGGGTGGTTTAACTGCTATCCCATCCAGAAGCGGGAAGGAAACTGGAGCAAGCCATCACATCCCAGCAGTACCAGCAGCTTCCTCAGCTCTATCAGAAACTAACGGAGCTAGCTGAGACCACGTGGAGGGAAATTTGCTAGTGGCCACCTCCTACGCTCCAGACTTTGTTTATCCCGGCTTTCTGATCAAGAATTTGGATACTTCTCTGAAGTGGCTCTTAACACCTCTGATAATGCATTGAACAGCACTGTTCTGTCACTTACGTTCAGATAAAATAAAAACCCAAACCAAAAATATTTATTCTGTGCTTATTACATGCCAGATACTTTATATGCGGCATTTCTCCAAATCCCCCCATCATCTCCATCTCTCACAGGAAGAAACACAGACTTCTAGATATTAGGTAACTTGTATTGGCAGGGGTGGGATTCACACCTAAATCTGCCTCCAAACCCCTTGTTTTTAACTGGTAAGCCTTCCTAGGTTTACAAAACCCATTATGTGTTGAGGCATGAGAATACTAAGGGAATTCTGAGTGTTAGTCAATGTTTTCTCCCTCTTTCCAGGGTTCTTCTGTGTTTTCATGTCCAAATAACGTAATTTGGCCCATAGCCCATCTTCTGCAGTAAACCAAGTGTTTCTGACAATTCTTGGGGAATATTGACATTTGATTGATTGTCACTTGTCACTTCTCACACTGAATAGCAGTTTGTTCCCCTCTTAGCATCTTTTCACAGCCACCCTGCTGCAGGGGACAACTTGGGAAACATCTCTATCCCCAGAAGCACAACTACATTGTTTTTTTGTTCTTTTTTTTAAATATCTTTTTAAAATTTTTTGTGCTTTAGGTGAAAGTTTCCTTCTCAAGTTAATTTCTCATTCAAAAATTTATACACGTTGTTTGGTGACACTGGTTACAATCCCCACAATGAGATAGCATGCTCCCCCTTTCCGTCCTGGGTTCTCTACATCCATTCGTTCAGTTCCTGTCCCTTCCTGCCTTCTCATCTTGCTTTTGGGCAGGAGTTGGCCTTTTGGTCTCATATATTTGATTAAACTGAGAAGCACGTTCCTCACGTGTGTTATTGTTTGTTTTATAGGTCTGTCTAATCTTTAGATGAAAGGTGGACTTCGAGAGTGGTTTCAGTTCTGAGTTAGCAGGGTGTTCGGGGACCATAGTCTTGTGGGTTCCTCCAGTCTCTGTCAGACAAGTAAGCCTGGCCTTTTTTCATTAATTTGAATTTTGTTCTACATTGTTTTTTAGAGTTTATAATTCTTTAAGCATATCAGAAGGAAAGTATGCTACAGAACAGAAAGTTTTAAGGTCGGTATCGTCTCTCATCATAGTTACGACCACGCTCAGTACCTTTCCTTGGAGACCCACACTGACTGCCTCTCTCCTTGAGTTTTGGGGCTCTTTTCTTTCTGATCATCCTCATCATACCATCTTCCTTAAACTGCATCGCCAGATCTGCCAGAGAAAACCAGAAATCCCTTAAATTAACTGGAGTGATGCTGCATTCTCCCCATTAGGTAGCCTTTTTCATTATTAATGTTTTAGCTAAAGTATCTGCATTTGGCTTACTTCACCAAAATCCAAAGTTACCTCAAAGACAAGGAAGAGAGATTGTAAATAGTTTACATCTTTAGCCAGAGTTCACCAAACCAATCCATGCCCCCACCCAAAACAGTCTACCCTTAAGATAAAATTTTACTGCAATTCTTAGAGCATAGGAAATATAATTTTTTAAAATAAGTTTTTGGATACCGTTTTTTCCCTGCTTCCAGCCACCAGGTATTCAGTACTGTGGTTCCATCTCTGAGGGTCCTGCCTTCAGGGATCCAACGGGCCTGAGAGATATAGATGAATCTTGTGATAATTTCCAGCCAGTCAATTTGTTTTTTTAATTTGATTCTGCCTCTATCGAGGCCCTGACTGTGTCCTTTCATTTGAACGTAAACTGTCTCTTGAACTTCCTTCAGCCTTAGGAGATGTCTCTTCCAGGGCAGTCTTTCTTAGAAATCTCCTCTATTCTGGCTCTCCAATCTGTGGGACTCCACAGCTCTTTTCTTGCCTCTCCTCCTCTAGTGCAGTAGTTTCTGAACCAGAGAAGCACAGCAGAGACACTTGATTAGCTTTTATAAAATATAGATTCTTTGGTCCTCCTCTCCACCAAACACCCAACCCATTGTTGTCAAGTCGATTCTGACTCATGATGACCCCATATGTTACAGAGTAGAGCTGCCCCATAGGGTATAGTTTTTATGGAAGCTGATTTCCAAGACTTTCTTCTGCAGAGCTGCTGGGTGGGTTTGAACCACCAGACTTTAGGCTAATAATTGAGGGCAAACTGTTTGCGTCACTTAGGGACCTGTCCTCTCCTGCCTAGGAAGCTCTGATTCAGTAGGTCTGGGGTAGAACTCCAGTGTTTGCACGTGTCTGAATTGTCATAAATGATTCTGATCTGAACCCTTGGTTAAGAACCACCTTTCAGTTGGCCCCCTTGAAGCACACTGCCCTCAGTATGTCAGGTTGACTCTTGGGATACTAGAAGCATGTTCTCTTGGCCAAAATAGATGATGTAAATTCTATAGCGTTAGAGTGGATTTAAGAACTGATCTAGTCTAATGTCCTTCATTTAAAGTTGAGAAAACAAATTTAGAAAGACTCACAGGGTAGCCCAAGGTGATGTAGTTAGTAAATGAGTCAACCCAGGCTTCCACCAGGATTCAGCCCAGGCTTTCTGAGCCCAAATCCAGGGATTTTTACATGATGACATATCTCTCAAAGAACTGTCAGAAGAAATCAGACCCTTTCAGTTTTCATATGGTTATTATGGCAGTGTGCAAAATACAAAGTAAAATGGGAGTGTATTACTTTCTTCATGACCAGTTCTAACGGTCCTCAAGAATGTAACTTTTTAATAACTAAATCTGTTACTGAAAACACTTAGAAAAAGCGCAAACACCAGTATACCTGAAATGTTGATTAGGAAGGATAAGAAATTTTTTTTTTTTTTAAATTATGTATCATCTTATGTTTTGCCTTTCTCCTGACCCAGCTTTCTTTGTTTCTGTATGAGGTCCTCATTAAAACATGAGGTGGAAGAACATGACACAGGAAATTCAATATTCAGAAATATTAAATGGCAGCCAGATGAGCACGTAAGCTGTCTAAAGGAAAGCAAAGGGCTCGTCATCATCAACTGAAGCCCTTGAGATTCTTTGAAACGTATTCTGTGTTTGCGCCTGTGTAAATCAGATTGCTCTGACCACCAAAAGGGTAACAACTTTTAAACTATACTGTGGCAATTCACCAGGGCAGTGTGGGTGTGGGGGTGTGGGGGTGTGGGTGTGTAGGAAGATGATGCTTAGGGAGTGGTCTGATTCTGATTTGATATTTAAAATTGTGATATTTTATCATGGTTTTGCATTACCATTGATTTTTTAAAAACATATTGCATTATAATATTATTTATCTTGACTACTGAGATTTTTGGCATCCCCCTCAAATTTTGTACCTGAGGTGAGTACCTCACGTGTTTCATCCTAATCCCAGCCCTAGGAGTGGGTATAGGGATCTTTTATTGGCTTTTCGTTTATTATTTCCAAATGGTCTCATGTAAATATTCTCTTTAGAGACCTACAAGAGCCTTGCAATGTAGGTAAAACAGGATGAATAGGAGACATGAGATTTGAAGTCAATGGATCACCCACCTACCCCTGCTTCTGAGTGCACTTCTGGTGCTGCAGCTGTGACAATGAACAGAATGTATCACAAATTTTGCCTCCTGCAGAGCCATAAAAAGGAAATCAGGATTCTTACTTTAATCATACATTTCCAGTTTGAAAACAAGAGAGTGATTGAGAGATCTGCATTATAGTATAAAGAGAACATGGGCTTATACTGGAGCCCTAGTGGCACAGTGGTTAAGAGCTTGGCTGCTAAACAAAAGGTTGGCAGTTCGAATCTACCAGCTGCTCCTTGGAAACCCTATGGGGCAGTTCTACTCTGCCCTATTGGGTCCCTGTGAGAGGGAATCGACTCCAGGGCAGATTGGGCGGGGAGCAGAAGCAACCTATCCAAAATTAAAGATAATTATCACCTTTCTGAAATGCTCATCATTGTTCTCAAGTACTTTCTAAGGCCATTTCTGGGCTGGGATGTTCTAGGTTCTGGGAATCTATAGTTATGTGAGGCATCATTCCTGAACGTGGGGTACATCAACTAATTGGGAAGTGGGGAATATTCATAAGGATATTAACTGAAGTAATGGAAGTGTATGCTAAGAACCAATCCAGGGGTTCTTAGCAGGCTCTCATAGGACTTATCAGAGGAGTCCAGGACTTACCAGAAGGTGGGAGATGAGCTGACCTGTTAGGGAACTATTTCAGTAGTCCAGATGCAAGATGCTGAAGACTTGACTTAGAAAGAAGGAATGGAAGCAGCAACCATTGTGCAGGAAGACTTTCTGGATAGATCAAGGCAAAATGCTTTTTTGGTTTGCTGGGAAGCAAAGTCTTACATACATAAAAACAAAAAACAAAAACTCAAACCCTTTGCCGTCGTGTGGACTCTGACTCATAGGGACCCTATAAGACAGTAGAACTGCCCCGCAGGGTTTCCAAGGAGCAGCTGGTAGGTTCGAACTGCCGACATTTTGGTTAGCAGCAATAGCTCTTAACCCCTGTGCCACCAGGGCTCCCTTACATACATAATCCTTCTTTAATATTGCTACATAATAAAACAAGAATTAATACTTAGATTACCAGAAATAAAGCTGAAAGATTATTTAAAATGTCCTGCTAGCATCAACTATGATACACATTCTAAATAGTAGCTTGGAAACAGCATTCATATTAATTTTCGGCTAATTCAAGGTGAATAAGAAGAGGTCAGATGGTGTAAGCCACTCCATATCAAAACCGAGCTAGAATCCTTGCTAATAAATTACAATACAGGGTTCAGTCTTGTTGCTTTTTGTATAGGACAAAGACAAGTCATTCTGAGCACAAGAATATGAGGTTGCCTTTTCATATCCATTAATAAACTCAAGTTTGTGGTTGGAGATGCACGTTTGTGTAGTTCAGATAAGGGAGTGGGCTGTGTCTTAGTGGCTAAGAGGAGAAAATTGTATTTTGTGATCAGAAGTGACCACTTGTCTTGGACTTATACTCTTTAGGAGTAGGAAGGCAGTTTAGATATTATCTGGTGCCTCGCTCTCATTTTTCCAGGTGAAAAGATTTGAGATCAAGAGAGATTATTCCTTTCCTAAAGCCACAGTGGCTTGTTGGTGGCAGAGCCATTAGCTGTGCATCTGAAGACTTCTGACTCCCAGCCATGTTGTATTTTCCAGCCATTTCTCAGGACCTCACAGTAAATTTGTTCTCAAGCAGAAGTTTCATCTAGCTTCCTTGATTTTTGCTCTTCAAAGCCTGTAAATATTGTCTATCAAGCACCAGAGAAACACTCCTGCCCCCAGATTCTGGTCTTCTGTGAAGGCATTGCACTTATTCATTCATTTATTCTATGAATAATTACTTATAACTATCATATTTCAGACACTGTACTAGCTATTGTCCATGCCAAGGTGAATAAGTCAGACATAATCCTGCCCTCACAGAATTTACAATCCACTTGGGGGGACAGATGTTAAACAAATGAATACATGATATCAGATTGTGTTAAATTCTATGAAGGAAAATGATAAGGTGATTTGAGAGAGAGGATATAAAGAAACCAAACCGAATCACTTGCCATCAAGTCTGTCCTGACTCCTGGAGACCCCATGTGTTGCAGAGTAGAACTGTGCTCCCCAGGGTTTTCATGACGGTGACCTTTGAAAGCAGATCACCAGGCCTTTCTTCCAAGGCACCTGTGGGTGGTTTCAAGCCTCCTACCTATTGTATAGTAGTGGAGCGTTAACCTAAATGAGTTGAGGAAATATCTCATTTAAGGTGAGATCTGGGTGGAAGCCAGCTAAAAGAACAAGTGGGATGAAGTGTCAGAGGAAAAAGTATGTATGTGGCAAGATCCCGAGGTGAGGAAAAGCTCTGCAGTGTTGAAAAAAACAGTAGGGAGGCTGTGTCCTAGGGGTTTGCCTGGGGCTCCAAAAAAGTTGGCAGTGACAAAAGGAAATAGAACAAATTAAGAACAGTAGGTTTTTCTGTTTCGTTAGGATTTTTTTTTTTTTTTATATTTTATTGTACTTCAGGTGAAGGCTTACAGAACAAATAGTTTCTCATGAAACAGTAGTACACACGTTGTTTCATGACATTGGTTAACAACCCCACAACATATTAACCCTCTAACTTCTCAACATTTTTTTTTTCTTTTTGTGAAAATACACATAGCCAAAGATACACCATTTCAAAAATTTCTACATGTACAGTTCAGTGACATTGACTATGCCTTTCCAATTGTGCTGTTATTCTCACTTATGATGAAGGCTTACAGAACAAAATAGTTTCTCATTTAAAAGTACACGTGTTGCCCTATGACAATGGTTAACAGTCTCACAACACATCAACAATATCCTTACTCAACCTTGGCTTCCCTATCACCAGCTTCCTTGTCCCCTTCTGCCTTCTGGCCCTTGTCACTGGACTCCTGTACCTCGTTAGTCTCATTTGGTTTTATGGGGCTGTCCACTCCCAGGCTCAACAGTGAACCTCGGAGGTAACTTCACCACTGAGCTAAAAGGGTGTCTGGGGGCCATACTCTCGAGGTTTCTCAAGTCTCCTTTAGGCCAGTAAATCTGGTCTTTTTTTTTGTGAGTTAGAATTATGCTCTACATCCTTCTCCAGCTCTGTCCAGAACCCTCTGCTGTGATCCTGGTCAGGGCAGTCAGTGGTGGTAGCCGGGTACCATCTAGCTGTACTGGACTCAGTCCGGTGGAGGCCTTGGTAGCTGTGGACAATTAGTCCTTTGGACTGATCTTTTCCTTAAATCCTGTTCTCTTCATTCTCCCTTGCTCCCGAAGGGATGAGACCAGTGGAGTATCTTAGATGGCTGCTCACAGGCTTTTAAGACCCCAGGCACTACTCACCAAGGTAGAATGTAGAGCATTGTCTTTATAGGCTGTGTCATGCCAATTGAGCTAGATGTTCCCCGAGACCATGGTCCCCACAGCCTTCCGCCCAGCAACTCAGTCCCTCAGGGAGTTTGGATGTGTCTGTGGGGCTTCCATGACCTTTCCTTGTACAGGTTGTGCTAGTTTCCCTTGTATTGTGTACTGTCTCACCCTTCATCCAAGATACCACTAATCTGTTGCCTATTTAGTATTTCTCCCCCACCCCTCCCATCCCTGGTAACCAACAAAGATTGTTACATTTTGTGGGTGAAGTTTTTCATGGGTTTTTACATTAGAGGTCTCATACAATATTTGTCCTTTTGTGATTGACTTATTTCACTCAGCATAATGTCCTCCAGTTTCATCCATGTTATGAGATGCTTCACAGATTCATTGTTGTTCTTTCTCGTTGCATAGTACTCCATTGTGTGTATGTACCATAGTTTGTTTATCCATTCATCTGTTGATGGGCATCTAGGTTGTTTCCATCGTTTTGCTATTGTGAACAGTGCTGCCATGAACATAGGTGTGCATATGTCTATTCGAGTGATGACTCTTATTTCTCTAGGATATATTCCTAGGAGTGGGATTGCTGGATAGAATGATATGTCTATTTCTAGCTTTCTGAGGAAGCGCCATATCATTTTCCAAAATGGTTGCATCATTTTGCATTCCCACCAGCAGTGCATAAGTGTTCTCATCTCCCCGCAGCCCCTCCAACATTTGTTATTTCCAGTGTTTTTGATTCGTGGCAGTAGTGCCGGGGTGAGATGGTATCTCATTGTGGTTTTAATTTGCATTTCTCTAATGGCTAGTGATCGCAAGCATTTCCTCATGTGTCTGTTGGCCGCTTGAATGTCTTCTTTGGTGAAGTGTCTGTTCATTTCCTTTGCCCATTTTTTAATAGGATTATTTGTCTTTTTGTTGTAGACGTGTTGGATTTTCTTGTAGATTATGGAGATTAGAACTTTGTCTGACTTGTACTGTCCAAAAATTTTTTCCCAGTCTGTAGGTTCTCATTTTACTCCTTTGGTGAAGTCTTTTGAAGAGCATAGGTGTTTGATTTTTAGAAGATCCCAGTTATCTAGCTTACCTGTTGGGTTTTGTGCATTGATGGTTATGGTTTGTATCCTGTTAATGCCATGTAGTAAGGCCTGAAGTGTTGGTCCTATTTTTTCTTCTATGAACTTTATAGTTTTAGGCTTTATATTCAGGTCTTTGGTCCATTTTGAAGTAGTTTTTGTATACGGTGTGAGGTATGGGTCCTGTTCCATTTTTTTGCAAATGGTTATCCAGTTTTGCCAGCACCATTTGTTAAAAAGACTGTCTTTTCCCCATTTGATGGACTCTGGGACCTTGTTGAAGATCAGGTGACCGTAGGTGGATGGATTTACATCTGGGTTCTCAATTCTGTTCCATTGGTCAATGTATCTGTCGTTGTACCTGTACCAGGCTGTTTTGACTACTGTAGGTGTATAGTAGGTTCTGAAGTCAGGTAGTGTGAGTCCTCCAACTTTATTCTTCTTCTTCAGTAGTGCTTTACTTATTCGGGGCTTCTTCCCTTTCCGTATAAAGTTAATGATTAGTTTTTCAACTCTTTGAAGAATGTTGTTGGTATTTGGATCAGGATTGCATTGTATTTGTAAATTGCTTTGGGTAGAATTGCCATTTTCACAATGTTGAGTCTGCCTATCCATGAGCATGGTATGTTTTTCCATTTTTGTAGATCCCTTTGGGTTTCATGCAGTAGTGTTTTGTAGTTTTCTTTGTATAGGTCTTTTACATCCCTGGTCAGATTTATTCCTAAGTATTTTATCTTTTTAGGGGCTATTGAAAATGGTATTGATTTCCTGATTTCCTTTTCATCGTTCTCCTTATTGGTGTATAGGAATCCAACTGATTTTTGATTGTTCATCTTGTATCCTGCTACTCTGCTGAATCTTTCTATTAGTTGCAGTAGATTTCTCGTAGAGTCTCTAGGGTTTTCTATGTATAATATCATATCATCTGCAAACAGGGACAGTTTAACTTCTTCATTACCAATTTGAATGCCCTTTATTTCTTTTTCTTGCCTTATTGCTCTAGCTAGAACTTCCAGCACAGTGTTAAATAGGAGTGGTGATAAACGGCATCCTTGTCTTGTTCCTGTTTTCAAGGGGAATGTTTTCAGCCTCTCTCCATTAAGAATGATGTTGGCTGTTTGTTTTGCATAAATGCCCTTTATTATGTTGAGAAATTTCCCTTCTATACCTATTTTATTGAGAGTTTTTATCAGGAATGGGTGTTGGACTTTGTCAAATGCCTTTTCTGCGTCAGTTTAGATGATCATGCGATTCTTTTCTTTCCTTTTATTTATGTGGAGGATTATGTTGATTGATTTTCTAATGTTGAACCATCCTTGCATACCTGGTATGAATCCTACTTGGTCGTGGTGTATTATTTTTTTTGATATGATGTTGAATTCTATTGGCTAGAATTTTGTTCAGAATTTTTGCAGCTATATTCTATATATGAGAGATCTATATATGAGAGATATTGGTGTATAATTTTCTTTTTTTGTGACGTCTTTGCCTAGTTTTGGTATTTGTTTTGATTTTTTAAGAGATAAACCATTTGCAACTCAACTTCTTTAATTAGGTTTATTCATTTATTTCAACACTGCCTTATTCTCAGAAAGCTGTAAGGTACCTTCCTAATTAGTAAATCATAGGTCTTCATTGCATTTTTAATGTTTCTGTGCTGATTGGTGCTTGAAACAGATTCAGTCGCTTTGTTGGTTTTTTCCATGTCAATATGCTTTGGGCTAGTCCGACTTCTAAATTTTCTTCTACTTGATTTATTTCACTTCATTTTCCTTCCACCTAAATTCTACTCCACTGCTATGAATTTTTCAAACTACATGCAAGTCACAGTGTGGAAAATGAAGTCAGAAAGTTATAGAAGTTTAGGTGAGAGAACAAAGAACTTACTATTTGATTTACATGGTATGTCTCGTATTGCTTCAAAATTCTCTAAGAAGCATTTATCTTCATTTCAGTCTGATGTTAAATAACTAGGCTAAGATGAATTGATGATGTGTTTTTCTATTTATTGTTATAGTTTTTCTTTCCTGGGTTGTGCTTTCCATTCCTTGGAATATTATGTACTTAATGGGTGTCACCTAGAGGTGCCCCAAGAAATACCCTTTCTAGGAGCCAGGGCACAGGTGCAGGCCAGGAGTCCATTAGTGACCTCTGAACACAGAATCTTGAGAGATACATCTAGTATATGGAAAGTGTTTAGTTGGAAATAGGGGCAAGAGAATAGGCTTGTTTCCTAAATTGTGTAACACTCAGACAGAAAGGAAATGACTGGGATAAACAACTATCCTAAGAGATCTCTCTTTAATCACTAAGCTCTACTGGCTCTTACAGGGTTCAGAAACCCTGCTACATTCCATTACCAATTAATACTTCCCTTTTCCAAGCAAATATTTCACACTTTTCATTCTTTCTTCAAACCTTTAGTATTTCCTACTCCCCCTTTATTCTTATTTGATGACCTTGCTTTTTATTTCATTGAGAAAATAGTAACAATCAAGAAAGAACTTGTTTTTCCACAAACAACCTATCAGTCTCCATGCCCGTGTATTCTTCTTTGTTGTTAAAATGGATGAACTGTTTGTGCTTCTGTCTAAAACCAACCTTCCACTGGTGTCAAGATTCCATCCACTTTGGCCTACACAAGGATGTTGCTCCTGTAAATATAACCTCTGTCTGTTCACCTATTTATTCCTCTCTTCAGGATCGTTCCCATCATTTACAAATAGACTGTAATTTCTCTCACCTTTGAAAAACCCTCCATTGACCTTAAATGTCTCCTCTATCTCCCACTTACATTGTTTGCAAATCTTCAGAGCAATAAGGCTGTCCTTGCTTTTCATCAAGGTTCCAATATGCACAAATTTCACTTATCACAGTTTGTTAAATAATACCAGTCCCCCAACAACATGGTTCAAGTTTCAGCTACCATGTTATATTAACTCTGAGTAATTGCATAAAGTACAAACTCGGCTGCTAGCTCTTCAGCTCACAAATCACTACATAACAGAAGCATAATGATCAGTGACCGATCACATCACTTCTTTCAAATTCTGCTGATGATTGGTCACTGCACATCTGTTATTCAGTTCATACACAGACAGAAAAGTGTGTAGCTGTGTAGCCTCCTTGCTTCCCAGTGATAAGCTCATATGGTATTTTACAAAAATGGATAATCTGAAGTGGGAATTGGCCAATAAAGTTGAAAGTACAGCAAAGAAACAGAAAGTGATAACACTGGAAGTATAACTCAAATGAACATTTATGGAGTTATAGAAGAAATAGCTAACTGTGGAAATGTTGAGAGACTCTAGATGTGTAGCCAGAGGAACTCAGTGAAGGTAAATTTATCAACATAAAGGAGGAAAGTGGTTGTGAATGAACATGTCCGAGAGGAAGTGATGCTGGCAAAATCTTCCCATTAAAGGAACTATGGTAGATATTTCATGACACTGAAAGCACAATGATAAAATGTTGTAAGCTGATCCAAACTTAGAAAGAGTATGAACATTTATCAAGGCATAGAAAGGATGCTCCATCCATATGGTCAGTTACATGATGAGAAGAAGGCAAGCAATGTTCCAACTACTCTTGATATGTTTTTGCAAAGAATTTAAACACTTTAATTTTCGTTGTTTCTAATTTTTAAATTACAGTGTGCTAAATAAACATTGGTTTTATTTTTTTTTTCTTTTCTTTGTACATATATAATCAACAGTAAGAGAGTTTTTAATGTCTTGACGAAGATTTTTTTAACGTTTTCATGCTCACAGGTACCTCTAGGGGCCAAGTACTTTTTGTGCCTCTGAAGGTTTATTGGGAAGCTGCTGTACCATTGACAGTGTATACTGCTGCAACGCAGACGCCTTTATGACTGTTTGAAACCAAAGAAATGGGAATGTGCCACAAATTACTGTTTTTACAGGGTATTGTATGAGATGTCTGAATTTCTGGTAGGAAAAATAGAAATTTTGAGAATTTTTATTTGTTACACATATGTACCAATAGACCCTGGTGGGGTCTCTGGGGTCTAATTAGTGGTACTTCCTAGGCACTAAACACTTTGGGTAGGCTTGTGGGAGGGGGCAAGAAAAAAAATCCATACTACCTACCAAAAATTCAGACACACACAATGATTCAGCATGCTTCCATTAATGAGAACACACAATATCAACAAAAAATTCAAAGCAGAAAATAATTGGCTCATGAAAGGGTTAAAGCCACAAAACAATCATAATTAAGATTATTAATTAAGAAAATTGAGATTGCTTTGCACAGTTTCAGTTTGCATGGCCTTTTTTATGGTTCTGCACTGCTGTGCAAAGCAAGGACTGCCTATATTGTCCTTAGACCTGGGCAAATAGAGTCCCTGTCTGGAGGCCTGCACTTTAGAGGGTCCTGGTCTTTCTCTATCCATTCCTCTTTTCATGCCCCTCTCCTTCTAGCTAATGCTCCAGGTACTGGGCCCCAGAATTCCCTGCCCCCCGGTGGCTCTGGTCCTGCTTCTCTTAACCTGGCCAGCCCTCTCAACACCACCAGTGTGTACACCTCTTGGCCTAAGGGGTGGTCAAGAGGTAACGTTTTGCAAGACAGGTGTGTGGACAGAGCTTGGATGATCTGTCTGGGATGTCCATATACTTGTGTGAGGTCCTTCATGGTGAGGAATTGGAAGGAAAGGGAAGTGGACCAAAGGCTTGGGGCTTCTATTTGAACTCCTGCCTTCAGCCTTACAACTGTTTGGGGGAGGTGGAATTCCTCAGAAGCAGACTCTTCATTCTCTATCTCCACTTTCACTATTCCTATTCTTTTTTGAGGAGTGCCTGTGTGACACAAACGGGTAAGCTCTTCACTACTAGCCAAAAGGTTGGTGCTTCAAACCCACCCAGAGGCACCTCAAAAGACACGCTGGCATCCGCTTCTGAAATGTCACAGCCTTGAAAACCCTATGGAGCAGTTCTGCTTTGCACACATCAAGTCGCCTTGAGTCAGAACTGACTGGATGGCAACTAACAACAATAACAACATTCTTTATTGAACTCATTCGTCAAGCTTTTCTCCCCATCACAGAAATTGTTCTTATAAAGTCTTCAATTATATCCACAGTGTCTAACTTTCAGTTCTCAGTTCTTAACTCTCTTGGTCTATAAGGGGAAGTTAACCAAAACCTAAAAACCTGTTACCATCAAATCAGTTCCTATAGGACAGAGTGGAACTGCCTCATAGAGTTTCCAAGGCTGAAAATCTTTAGGGAAGCAGACTGCCATATTTTTCTCCCTCAGAGCAGCTGGTGGGTTGGAACTGCTGACATTTTGGTTAGCAGCCGAGCACTTAACCACTGTGCCACCAGGGCTCCTTGAGAAGTTGACAGTGGTGATCATTTCACCCTCTTTGAAATGCTTTCTTCACCTGTCATCTCCTGCTTGTCTTCTTACGTTATTTACTGTTTGTTCTCTTCTGGTTCCTTTTGATTACCTGCCATCTTGATTTTGGTGTAGCCCAATGCTCGGTCCTTGGATTTATGTTGTCTTTACCCTTATTTTTTTGGTGGTTTTATCTAATCTCATAGCCTTAAGTATATGCTGACAATTTAAGAATTTATTGCTTCAGCCCTGATCTCTCTTGGGAACAACTACCTCATAAACTTAATCTTCTATTCTCTATCTCCAGTTGGATATTTCAGATAAAAATACTAGTAGTGATCCATCAGCAATTCTGTTTGCTCTACTTTCAAAATTTATCCATAATCCAATTGCTTTTTCTCGCCATTTACACTGCTACCACCTTAGTCCAAAACATTTCTCACTCAGTTCTTGCAATAGCTTCTTAAATATTCTCCATTGCCACCCTTGTCTTCCTGCAGTCTATTTTTAAACAAAGCAACACTTTAAAATTCTAAATCAAATCATGTTACTGTCCTCCAAACCTGCCAGTGGTTTCTTCATCTCAGTTAGAAACAATCCAAGAACTTCCCATGGCTTATATAAGAGGCTTTCATAGCCTGGCCCCTGCCCCAGACCTTATCTCCCACCATTTCTCCCTTTGATAACTGAGTTACACTCACGCTGATCTAACTGTCCTGTGAATATACCAAGTGTCTGTGGTCTTGGAGTCTGTACAGGTAGAATAGGTTAATAAACGGCTCCAAAATGTTAATTGATTAATGTAATGAAATTTTATTTCTCATGCAGCTTGCAGTCTAATGTGGTTTGGTGATGGTGGGGAGTAGGGAGAACTGGCTGTGTTCCGCAGAGTCACTTGGGAAATACAGAGGCTCCTTCCATCCCGTTGCCCCACCTGAGGTCCTTAGAGTCATCTCCAGTCAGTTGATGAGAAAGAAAAAAGAGTATGGAAGATTGGGGAAGAAATTTGTATAGAGCTTAATTGCGTGTCCCACCTAACTGCAGGAGAGGCCAGAAACATGAATTAACTTTGTGGTAGGAGGAAATTGTTTTAATCACTACTGTATCCTAAGTGCCTAGGATAGTGCTTGTCACACAGGGGATACCAAATACATATTTACTGTATGAATAAGTGAATGGATGAATAAATTTAGGAACCGTGGCAGGGCTGAACTTTTAGGGACTGCAACGGGCCCTGATGCTGGGAATCTGTTGAATTGGAGTCTAGTTATCAGAAGCCACTGGGTAGTGCAAACGGTTAGTCACTCAACTGCTAACCAAAACGTTAGCAGTTTGAATTCACCCAGAGGTGCTTTGGAAGAAAGGTCTGGTGATCTGTTTCTGAAAGATCATAGCCTTGAAAACCCTATGGGGCAGTTGTACTCTGTAACACATGGGGTCACTGTAAGTCAGAATCAATCCAACTGCAACTGGTTTGTTTTTTCATTTGGAATATCTTACCTTGCCTTTGATTCTCCTCTACCTTAATATGTTTAAACAAGAGAATAATGGTTTTTCCCCCCTTTATATCAGGTGGTAGAAGAAATTGATGTTTCTAGTTTAAAGCACCGTTATTTTTCAGAGAATAAAAATCTGTTATGACAAAACTATCTTTTTACTCTCCTACATCCCCACGGCTAACATTGCAAAGAATGAACTCCAGAACGCTTAGTCGTGCTCATGGGAACCTGTACCTAGAACAAGAAGCAGTCATTCAGACAGAACAAGGGGATACTACATGGTTTAAAGTCAGGAAAGGTGTGCAGCAGGGTTGTATCCTCTCACCATACTTATTTAATATCTATGCTGAGCAAAATAATCAGAGAAGCTGGACTATATGAAGAAGAACAGGGCATCAGGATTGGAGGAAGATTCATTAACAACGTACGTTATGCAGATGACAAAACCTTGCTTGCTGAGAGTTAAGAAGACTTGAAGCACTTACTGTTGAAGATCAAGAACTATAGCCTTCAGTATGGATTACACCTCAGTATAAAGGAAACAAAAATCCTTACAACTGTACCAATAAGTGACATCATGATAAACAGAGAAAAGATTGAGGTTGTCAAGGATTTCATTTTACTTGGATCTACAACCAGTGCCCATGGAAGCAGCAGTCAAGAAATCAAATGACGTATTGCATTGGACAAATCTGCTGCAGAAGACCTCTTCAAAGCATTAAAAAGCAAAGATGTCATTTTAAGGACTAAGGTGCACCTGACCCAAGCCATTGTGTTTTCAATTGCCTCATATGCATGCAAAAGCTGGACAATGAATAAGGAAGACCGAAGAATTGATGCTTTTGAATTATGGTGTTAATGAAGAATATTGAATATACCGTGGACTGCCAGAAGAATGAACAAATTTGTCTTGGGAGAAGTACAGCCAGAATGCTCCTTAGAAGCAAGGGTGGCGAGACTTTGTCTCGTATACTTTGGACATGCTATCAGAAGTGATCAATCCCTAGAGAAGGACATCATGCTTGGTAAAGTAGAGGGTCAGAGAAAGAGAGGAAGACCCTTAGTGAGATGGACTGACACAGTGGCTGCGATGATGGGCTCAAACATAACAATGATTGTGAGGATGGCGCAGATTGGGCAGTGTTTCATTCTGTTGTGCATAGGGCTGCTGTAAGTCACAAGCAACTCAATGGCACCTAACAACAATGCACCCCTATACCAAGTGGACTCTCTCTAAGGTTGAGAAGTTGACCATGAAGAAAGGCTGAGAATCTTGTAGTTCTTCTCCATATTAATTCTTCTACCTAGCCCTCTTCTCCCTATATATTATTTGCATCAGATTCAATAACAAAAAGTAATGTAATTTTTATTCACGCAAAACTTTAGAGGGAGGTTTGGTAAAAAGTGTCGTTGGACACATGTTTGTAGTCAAGTTTTACACACATATACCATAATGCATTTATATACATAAACCAAGCGAAAAACCAAACCCATTGCTGTCAAGTCGATTCTGACTCATAGTGACCCTATAAGACAGAATAGAACTGCCCCAAAGGGTTTCCATGACTGCAATCTTTACGGAAGCAGACTGCCACATCTTTCTCCCATGGAGTGGCTGATGGGTTCAAACCATTGACCTTTTGGTTAGCAGCTGAGAGTGCTTAACCACTGTACCACTAGAGCTCCTTACTTTCATACTGTGATGGTTAAGATATGTGTCATCTTGGCTGGGCCATGATTCTCAGTGTTTAAATGTGATCACTCCCATGATTGAATATACTGTGAGTAGCCAATCAGATGAAAAGGAGTTTCCTTGAGGGTCTGGCCTGCATCTGAATATAAGCAGATGTTCTGGCTTTTTGCTCGCTCTGGATCCTGCAGCTGCCTCCTGTCATCTCATCTCCGGTTCTTGAGACTTGAGCTGTCAGCTTATCTGCAGAACTTGGGATTTGTCGATTTTCACAGCCTGTGAGCGGTGCCCTGCTCTCTGGCCCGCTGATCTTGGGTTCGCCAGCCGCTGCAGCTACATGACTCAGGAGAAACCTTGTGATCTTGCCTGCCGATTTTGGAATTCGTCAACCTTCACAGCCTGTCAGTGGGAGCCCTGCTCTCCAACCTGCGGATCTTGGGCTCGCCAGCTTCTACGGCTCTGTGAATTGGGAGAGGCCTCTACCCTGCTCCATGGACTTGGGATGTTCTAGCCTCTACAATCATGTGAGCTGTTTCCTTGATATAAATCTCTCTATATATATATTTATATGCTTTACTGGTTTTGCTTCTGTAGAGAAACCTGCCGAAGACGCATACATACATACATGTGCATGATTTAGAGTTACTGTAATTTACTCAGAGCTATCAGCTGTATTAATAGCAGGAGGCAAATTTGGTGCAATCAAATACAGAATGCAATCAAATATTTATTCAAAGTGGTTTAATAAATTCCAAGATGCTTTTGCAAGTTTCTCTGACTATTGACTTTCTGAATAACCCGTTTTATTAACTGGTTTCCTGCCAGAGCCACGATGTTTTATGTTGGTAAGGTTACTCCTAGCTGGCTTCATATATTGTTTCTTCAGGCTGATTAAAAAATTTAGGTTCTTTACAGTCTTGTAAATCTTTATTCCTTTTATGCTGTTCCATATCCACTCTTTATATCTCTAGGATCACCGCCTTCATTTACAGCTTCATCTTCTGTTTCTTGGATTTGTGCAAACAGCTTTATATAACTTACTGGTTCGTGCCTCCAGTTTGTTCCATGTCCAATTCATTCTCCTTCCTGCTACCAGAATTATCTTCCTAAAATGTAAACAGAGATGTTACGCAGAGTCCAAGAGTTAAGATTTCGGTGGCAAAAACAGAAATACAAATATTGGACAAGAAATTCAGAGACACAAGAATATCCATCTTATCCCTGGTCCCTAGTAATAGAACCCCACTGTTACTTGGACACTTTTTTTTTTTTTTTTGGTCCAGATAAAGACATATCCCATTCTCCCTTGCAGCTAAGGGTACTATTTATTAAGTTCTGGCCCCCCAAAAAAATGTAATTGGAAAAGTTCTGTGGCACTTTAAGAAATGCCACTTAGTTGGGGCTGACTCCACTGGCAGGTGTCCATTTTGTTCTCTCCTGTCTCCTTCTGCTGCTAATTTGGAATGTGCCTGGGAGTTTCAGCCATCTGGTCCCATAAGGTGACTTTGAGAATGGAAGCCAAGTGCTAAGGATGGCGGAGAGAAAAGAGAGGATACTGGTTCCCTGATGTCACTGTAATACCACCATTCCAGCTTTGGAATTTTTAAAATATGACAGAGAAACATTTTCTTTTATATTACTTTAGTTTTTCTGCTATATGCAGATAAACCTAATATAAGCTGGTACAGCATGTGATAAATAAAATGAGCTGTAGACATGTTGAGTTTGAGGAGATGACTGGAAATCCTACTGGACTTGTCCCATGAGTATTTGGAATTACAGAACTGGGAGGTAGATTCTGAACCAAAAGATATTCAGAATCATTTATTCCACAAATATCTATTGGCCTCCTACTATGTGCCAGGCACTGTGTTAAGTCCTCAAGATAAAAATATAATATTTACCTATACCCCACTCACAGATAGCTTCCAATTTAATATGACCCCAAAAAACCTGTTGTTGTCAAGTCCAGTCTGACTCATAGTGACAATATAGGACAGAGCAGAACTGCCCCATAAGGTTTTCAAGGAGCAGCTGGTGGATTCTAACCACCCAGCTTTTGGTTAGCAGCCAAGCTCTTAACCGTTGCGCCACCAAGGCTACACCTTGATATAAGAAGGACAGATATATAAAGATATTTGCAGTACATTGTGATAAGTAATCAAATAAGGGACAAAAATAAGAGATTAATTTCATTTAGGAAATTAGGGAAGACTCTTGTAAGGTCACCAACCACCTCAGGTTGCAAAATGATTTGGACATTGTGAAGTCTCCATCTTACTTGACCTCTCAGCAGCACTTAACATAGCTGATGAGAGCAGACTGTATTTTCCGAAGATGTCTGTAACAATATCTCCCCTACCACATGCTCTTCTACAAACTTACCACTCACCTATAGGAAGATGGAGCCTATTTCCCTTCCCCTTGAATCTAGGTGTGCTTGGGACTTGCTTGCAACCGATCAAATGCAGCAGAAGTGATGTTGCCCGACTTCCCAGGCTAGGTCATAAAAGGTGGTGCAGCTTCCACCTTGTTAGTTAGGACACTTGCTTAGAGTCCTAAGCTTCCATCAGGAAGATTGTTTAACTGAGGCTGCCACACTGGGAGGAAGCCGAGTCACATGGAGGGGCCATATATTGGTGCTTCTGTCACCAGGCCTCATCTTTGAGTCCCTCAGCCCAGCTGCCAGAGAGAATGAGCTTCAGATGATTCCAACTGGCTAACACTCAGCTGTTTAGTTACCCCAGACTTTCAAGTCTTTTCAGCTGAGGCTCAGATACGAGGATAAGGGCATTCCTGCTGTACCCCATCTGAATTCCTAACCCAAAGAATCCATGAGCATAATAAAATGGTTGTTGTTTAAGGCCACCAAGTTTGCAGTGGTGTGTGATAGTTCCAGCAATAGGTGGTGAAACAATGGATATTCCCTGATTTTTCTTCTATCTTTTTGGTACCTCCTTTTTTGTCTCCTTTGCTGATTCTTTGCCCTCTTATAAATTTCTAAGTGCAGGAGAAACCCAGGCCTCAGTCTTTGGCGCTCTTCTTTATCACTTATGCCTCAGGTAATATTTCATTTCTCTTAGCTATAAATCCCATATGTATGCTGAGAAACCATAAATTTGTGTCTTCAGGTCATACCTCTCCTTTCAGCTCCAGGCTGTTTTTAGATTCAACTATTTACTTGATACCTTTTCTTGTATGTATTTTGGACGTGTCAGTCATGACGAATCCAAAACTAAAATATTGAAATTTTGCCTTAAAATTGCCCTAATTTTCCCCATCTTAGTAAATGGTACTTTTACCTGCCCAGTTTTTCAATCCAGAAACAGGATCAACCTAGGGACTCCCTGCTCCCTTATCCCTCACATTCAATCCAGTCCAAAATTCTATCAATTGTATACCCAAATTATTCTTAAATCTGTCCACTCTTCTCTGCAGATACCATCACCATTCTGGTTGAAATTATCAAACCACTGAGCTCCACACTATTGCCTACACCTCCATATTGCTGTTGTTATTACCTGTCTTAGACTTGGCCCAAACCTATGGCGACCCCATGCACAATGAAATGAAACATCACCAGTTTTGTGTCATCCCCATGACTGACTGCAGACCAGACCATAGTAATCCTTAGGGTTTTGGATTTTCGGACGTAAATCACCAGACCTTTCTTCCCAGTCCATCTTATCCTGGAAACTTCACTGAAACTTGATCAGCATCGTAGCAAAATTCAAGCCCTCACTAACGGACAGCTTGTGGCTGTGCTTGAGGTACATTGGCCAGGAGTTCAACCTGAGTCTCCCGCATGGAAGATGAGAATTCTACCACTGAGCCACCAATGCCTCAAAAAAACCAGTTGCCATCGAGTCTATTCCAGCTCATGGCAACTCCATGTGTATCAGAGTACAGCTATGCTATATAGGGTTTTCAAATGGCTGATTTTTCAGTAGAAGATTGCCAGGCCTTTTCTCCAATGTTCCTCTGGGTGGACTCAAATCTCCAACCATTCGGTTAGCAGTTGAGCATGTTAACTATCTGTACTACCAGTGACTACTTTATTGTTAGGTGCCGTCGAGTTGGTTCCAATTCATAGGGTCTCTTTGTGCAACAGAATGAAACACTGCCTGGTCCTGCGCCATCCTCACAGTCGTTTCTGTGTTTGAGCCCATTGTTGTAGCCACTGTGTCAATCCATCTCATCAAGGGTCTTCCTCTCTTTTTGCTGACCCTCTCCTTTACCATGCTGTCCTTCTCCTGGGACTGGTCCCTCCTGATAACATGTCCAAAGTCTGTGAAATGAAGTCTCGCCATCCTTGCTTCCAAGGAGCATTCTGGCTGTATTTCTTCCAGGACAGATTTATTCATTCTTCTGGCTGTCCATGGTATAAATATTCTTTGCCAACACCATAATTTGAAGACATCAATTCTTCTTCGGCCTTCCTTATTCATTGTCCAGCTTTTGCACGCTTATGAGGTGACTGAAAACATGATGGCTTGGGTCAGGTTCACCTTAGTCCTTAAAGTGACAACTTTGCTTTTCAACATCGTAAAGAGGTCTTTTGAAGCAGATTTTCCCAATGCAATATGTCGTTTGATTTCTTGGTTGCTGCTTCTATGGGTGTTGATTGTGAATCCAAGTAAAATGAAATCCTTGACAACTACAATCTTTTCTGTTTATCATGATGTTGCTTATTGGTCCAGTTGGGAGGATTTTTGTCTTCTTTAAGTTGAAGTATAATTCATACTGAAGACTGTAGTTTTTGATCTTCATCAGTAAGTGCTTCAAGTCCTCTTCGCTTTCAGCAAGAAAGATTGTATCATCTGTATATCACAGGTTGTTAATGAGTCTTCCTCCAATCCTGATGCCCTGTTCGTCTTCATATAGTAGATCTTCTTGGATTATTTGCTCAGCATACAGATTGAATAAGTATGGCAAAAGGATACAACCCGATGCACAGTGACTCCATAGCTGTGCACAAAACACATACCTCTGTGACCCCAGTTCTCCTCCTCTGCATTGTGATTTGTAGAGTGTCAAGATTAATGTCAGAGAAAGATAGTTGAAACCACTGTAACTGGGAGAGAATGCCGCTCCTCACCCTACCCTGAAGGGCTCCAGGGGAATTTTCTGCTAAACAATTTAACTCAACAGTGAATGGAGTTGAACATTTTGTTACCTTAGTAATATTTAATTTTAAGAAAGAAACTATCCTTGGAAATACATTTTGATAAACTTCATAGAGTAGAAGTGAGGCATAAAAACACAGATGCTGCATATGCCAGCACAAACAACGAAAATGGAGAAACTGCTCTGCCTGAGGCAAGAAAAGAAATTTATCTTCTTGCTGAGAAAGAAAGTAAAAGAGAAAAGAGGGCACAGAAGAAAGGTGAAGAAAGAGGATCTAGGAGAACGGTAATCAGCTGAGGATCTAGGAGATGGTAAGCAACTGGGGCTATTTAGGGGTGAAACACTTGGAAATTCTCAGATGGCGGGGAGACTAAAGGAAATTGGGAGGACAGAAGTGTCTGTTACCCAGTTTGAAGTTATTTGTACCACCCTAAGGAGCCCTAGTGGTGCAGTGGTTAAGATCCTGGCTGCTAATCAAAAGCTCGGCAGTTCAAATCCAACAGCTGCTTGTTGGAAACCCTATAGGGAAATTCTACTCTGATCTATAGTGTTGTTATGAGTCAGAACTGACTCCATGGCACCTTTGGGTTTTTTTTGGTTTTGTTTTGTTTTTAGTACCGCTATAATATAAATTCATGCTCTGTCTCTTTACTAAAAAATCCAAAAATCATACCTGCTGCCGCCCAGTCTATTCCTACTCATGGCGAACCCGTGTGTTACAGAGTAGAACTGACATCCATATGGTTTTCTTGGCTGTAATCTTTAAGGAAGCAGATCACCTAGACTTTTTTCCACAATGTCGCTGGGTGGGTTCTAGCCAACAACCTTTAGGATGGCCGTCGAGCCCAAACAGTTTGTACCTGTACCACCCCAGGGACCTTGTCTGTCTACTAGAACTTCATGAAAATCTACCACCCTCAAGAAAAGTGCACAGATGTTCTATGCTTGACAAATATGATGAGGGTGAAAGAGTCTTGGACAAACACATGGACACACAGATTCCTGTGAACAAGCCAAAAGAACAAAGAAATTCCAGTCAGAGGGACCATCTTCCATCCCTGCATATGATCTGAGGAATGAACTCTCTCATCCCTGACGTCAAGAGCACTGGAAGCTAAGTCCCTTGGCCAAGCTAGGCTGAGGTTGGGAGAGGAGTGGTTGGTTATTGGGATGGGAGTTTTGTGATAATTATAATCTAGATACACTTTTCAAAACCTGCCCTTAGATGGTGATCCTGGAAAAATAACTATGAAGTCCCAGAAATAGGTCAAGTATTTGAAATCAGCTTGGGAATACACATTTCATCATACTCACTGTTTTTTTGTCAAAGGGACTCTCAAACTCAAGTAGCCACACCCCTCAAAAGTCCTAATCCCAGCAACCAAGTTTTGAGTGGAAGAGAAGGGAGTGGATATACTGTATTGCCATTTTTCATGGATTGAATTGTGTCCCCCCAAAATATCTGTCAACTTGGCTGGGTCATGATTCCCAGTATTGTATGATTGTGTAGCATTTTGTAAATCTGATGTGATTTCCTTATGTATTGTAAACTCTATCACTATGATGAGGTTATCCTGATGAGGTTTATAGCATTAGATAGTGTCTTAATCCAATCTTTTTTGAGATATAAAAGAGAGAAGTGAGCAGAGACACAGGGGAACCTCATACCACCAAGAAGAAAGCAGTGCCGGGAGCAGAGCGTGTCCTGTGGACCTTTGGACCTGAGGTTTCTGCACAGAGAAGCTCCCAGACCAAGAGAAGATTGATGACATGGACCTTCCTCCAGAGCTGACAGAGGAAGTGTACCCTTGGAGTTGATGCCTTGAATTTGGACTTGTAGCCTACTGGACTGTGAGAGAATAAACTTCTCTTTGTTAAAACTATCCGCTTGTGATATTTCTGTTAGAGCAGCACTAGATGACTAAGACACCATTTTTCATGTTGCTCTGACAAACAGGATTCTTCTTAAGAGTTCTAGTATTAGGATGCTCAATTTTGTTGGCCAAGCACAGATTGGAAAGAAATTAGAAATTTTGTTGAGTGTTGAGAGCTGTAATTTTCTATCAGTCCATCGAACTGAGCTTTCTGTTATGGGGTGATTTTGGTTAATTTTAAGCATAAAAGATTCATAAGAATTTAGCCTCTGAATTCAGAACGGAAACTGTCCTCTGAGAGGACAATTTTATTTTTGCCATAACTGTACCCATTGCCGTCGAGTTGATTCCGACATAGAGATTTGAATTATTAAAGGCTTTCATTTACTATATTCTTTGAATCTGGAAGTTGATTTTTAAGGTGTAAAAGAGGTGTGAAAAGAGGTCTCAGTTATAAGTAGGTGTTCTATCTTCAGTCTTTTGTATGCAACTTTTTAAAAGTGATCTGTACGGTGGGATGTGGTTCATTTGATAGAAACACAGAACACTCCAACTAAAATGTCTCTGACCACTTCAACCCCCTCATGGAGAGAACTGCTTTGCCAAAAGAGGTAAATTTAGTTCGCTGCAAAAGCTAGTGAGATAACCCAATTCCACTTGGAATGAATGCAGCAGAATTTCAACCACCTCATCTGAATGATCAAAAACATTTATTTCTCCTGCAGTGTTTCAGAGTATACCATGGTTTCCACCTTAAGGCCGTGTTCAATATGGGGGTTACACTCTCAGTACCCTGAAACCATGACCACACTTGGCTTAATTGCCTCAAATTTCAATGGAACACCATTTTATAATAACTATTAAGCTGTCACTTTGCCTCCCATATATCCTAACATTTCAGGGGCTGGAGAGTCATTCACATTATATGGAGCCGTTGGTATGTGCTGTCGAGTTGGTTCTGATTCATAGCGACCCTACGTACAACAGAATGAAATATTGCCCTGTCCTGTGCATCCTCACAATCATTGCTATGTTTGAGCCTATTGTTGCAGCTACTGTGTCAATCCATATCATTGAGGTTTTTCCATCTTTTTGCTGATCCTCTACTTTACCAAGCAAGATATCCTTCTCCAGGGATTTGTCCCTCCTGATAACATGTCCAAAGTACAAGAGATGAGGTCTCGCCATCCTCAATTCTAAGGAGCATTCTCACTGTGCTTCTTCCAAGACAGATATGTTTGTTCTTCTGGCACACCACGGTATAGTCAATATTCTTCACCAACGCCATAATTGCGTCAAGGTTATGTCCTTTCACCATACTTATTCAATCTTTATGCTGAGCAAATAATAATCCTAGAAGCTGGACTATATGAAGAAGAACAGGACATCAGGGTTAGAGGAAGACTCATTAACAACCTGAGTTATGCAGATGACACAACCTTGCCTGCTGAAAGTGAAGAGGACTTGAAGCACTTACTGAAGATCAAAAACTATAGCCTTCAGTATGGATTACACTTCAACGTAAAGAAAACAAAAATCCTCATGGCTAGTCCAATAAACAACATCACAATAAACGGAGAAAATATTGAAGTTGTCAAGGATTTCATTTTACTTGGATCCACAATTAACGGCCACGGAAGCAGCAGTCAAGAAATCAAACGACGCATTGCATTTGGCAAATCTGCTGCAAAAGACCTCTTTAAAGTGTTAAAAATCAAAGATGTCCCTTGAGGACCAAGGCACACCTGACCCAAACCATGGTGTTTTCAATCGCCTAATATGCATGGCAAAGCTGGACAATGTGTTCTTCCGAGACAGATGCGTTCATTCTCCTGGCAGTCCATAGTATATTCAATATTCTTCACCAACACCGTCATTCAAAGGCATCGATTCTCCTTCAGTCTTCCTTATTCATTGTCCAGCTTTCACTGGACAAGGTACAGGATATGGGGTACAGGATGATTATGCCTTCACAGGGCAGATAGCTGCTAGTACATTTTGCCCTGGGCCACCCCTGTGAGTGTGACTTTAGGGATGGGATGAGCGAAAGGATGCACTGGCCCAGGTCCACACCTGGAGGTATCTGGGCAGCTAGTTAGAGATGTCTGTGGGGAAATTAGAGACAAGGAGATCTGAGGAAATAAATTTCAGTCCAAGTTGCAGCCATTTCCTAAGCACACAGAACATTGTGATGATTAACAATCAACCTCTGGGAAATGCCCCTGCCCTGGGCACAGGGCTTCCTGCCTCGGCTTCTCAGGCTGCAGACACAGCTGGCTGTGCTGGCCAGGCTGGTACACTGGAACCACGTTACCTCCAGCTACAGAAGTCTGCTACTGCCTATTTGATTCCTGGGATGCCTGCCTGTAACTTGAATGGTGGTCATGAGTGTTTAGTGGCTAAAAGAGTGCTAGATATTATGAAATTTTTCATGACAGAAAAAAATAGTGTGATTAATTGGTGTTTTCCAGGATGGCTTTCTAGAAGTGCTTCCCAGACTTGACCAATAATCATAATTCTGTTGTTGCTGTTGGCTGCCATTGAATTAGCCCCTGACACATGGCAACCCCATGCACAAAGGGATCAGACTACTGTGATCAATAGAGTTTTAATTGGTTGATTTTTTTGGAATTAGATCCCCAGGTCTTTCTTCCTTGTCTCTCTTAGTCTGGAAGCTCCACTGAAACCTGTTCAGCATCATAGCAACACACAAGACTCCAGTGACGGCAGGTGGTGGCTGCACATGTGGTGCATTGGTGAGAATTGAACCTGGGTCTCGTGGAAGACAATAATTCTACCACTGAATTACCACTATCTACAATCAGAATTATGGGGGGTGGGGGATGAAATACAAACAATTAGAGTCACTATATCTGACCTGGTATCCTTTCACCATACTTATTCAATCTGTATGCTGAGCAAATGATTGAGAAGCTGGACTGTATGAAGAAGAACAGGGCATCAGGATTAGAGGAAGACTCATTAACAACCTACATTATGCAGATGACACAGCCTTGCTTGCTGAAAGGGAAGCAGACTTGAAGCACTTACTGATGAAGATCAAAGATCAAAGACTACAGCCTTAAGTATGGATTAAACCTCAACATAAAGAAAACAAAAATGTTCACAACTGGACCAATAGGCAACATCATGAGAAACAGAAAAGACTGAAGTTGTAAAGGATTTCATTTTACTTGGATCCACAATCGAAGTCCATGGAGGCAGCAGTCAAGAAATCAAACGACGCATTACATTGGGCAAATCTGCTGCAAAAGACATCTTTAAAGTGCTGAAAAGAAAAGATGTCATTTTAAGGACTAACATACTCCTGACCCAAGCCATGGTATTTTCAATTGCTTCGTATGCATGCAAAAGCTGGGCAATGAATAAGGAGGACAGAAGAAGAATTGATGCCTTTGAAATATGGTGTTGGCAAAGAATATTGAATATACCACGGACTGCCGAAAGAACAAATGAATTCGTCTTGGAGAAAGCACAGCCAGAATGCTCCTTAGAAGCAAGGATGGCGAGACTTTGTCTCACGTACTTTGGACATGTTATCAGGAGGAATTAGTCCCTGGAGAAGGACAGCATGCTTGGTAAAGTGGATGGTCAGTGAAAGAGAGGAAGACCCTCAATGAAATGGATTGACACAGTGGCTGCAGCAATGGGCTCAAACATTGCAATGATTGTGAAGATGGGGCAAGACCAGGCAGTGTTTTGTTTTGTTATACATAGGGTTGCTATGAGTCAGCAGTGACTGGATGGCCCCTAACAACAACAACAACGTCTGACCTAGGGGCTGGAAATCCATGACCAGCCTGTTTTGGGAGCCACTGCTTTATGGGATGGACATGGTGTAAGTAAAATGGCTTGAGGAAGAGGGAGCAGATTCTTTGACATGTGATGGTAGCTTTCTTCAAGAGATAATATGCAGTCTTTGTTTTATTTTATATCTTTAAAAATGTTGATATTTGTTTACACAATCCTGGAACAGACATAACCCTCGTTATGTTTCACAGATTTTGTAGCTGATTTTATGTAACGTTGACAGGCCATATGACTCTAACATTGCAAATGTTTCTCCGTTTCCAAAAAACCAAACCAAACCCGTTGCCGTTGAGTCAATTCTGATTCATAGTGACCCTATAGGACAGAGTAGAACTTGCCCCATAAGGTTTCCAAGGAGTGGCTGGTAAATTCGAACTGCCTTGTGGTTAGCAGGCGAGCTCTTACTGCTGTGCCACCAGGGCTCCATTTCTCGCTTTAGGACTGCAGTAAATTACTTTGGACCATTGTGCATGTGTTGGGGAGGGGGGAAGGCACGGTATTTCCCTCCCAGTGTTTCTTCATCACTACGCTTGGGGGTTGCATGAGGGAATGAAAAAGATAAATGGGTGTTAAGAGATGGAAAAATTAAAGAAGACAGGTCAGGAGGGCAGGAGGGTGGAGGAAGAGTGAGAAAGTGGATGTGACTTGGAAGGGCAAGGAAAAAAGAATGAGGCATAAGAGAAACAGTCTTCCTCTCTCCACAGTTGCCCTAGAATATCAGTTTCTTATTACACAGCTGCCATAAAGAAACTTCGGAGCCCACAAATGAAATGTCATACTGCAGTAGTTTGCGGGAACATCTAGTGTCCTGGTGGGAACTTAATGGAAAAGTTGAAGAGCTGGCAGCAGTGGCGGCTGCTGCTATCAGTCTCTGGCTATCCACACAAGACAGCATTTCTTGCCTCCTGCCTCTGAGCCGGCAGTAGAACAGGCACAAATGTCTCTCCTGAAGGTGGTTCCTGAAGGAGGCCTTCCTGACCCCTAGCCTGGACTGGGGTATCTCCCTGTGTTATGTTCCCTGGGCTGTACTTCTAATCCCAGTACTTGTGACAGTTTATTATAATGTTTCAGATGACTTTAAGGTTTAATCCATTTTTTTTCTCCATTATTCTACATTTCTATTCCTCACGTTCAAATTACAGCTGACTGTGCTCAGTGCTAAGAGTCCAGGTGGCACAAATGGTTAAGCACTCGGCTACTAACTAAAAGGTTGGTGGTTCAAATCCACCCACAGGCATTTTGGAAAAAAGGGCTGGAGATCTACTTCCAAAAGATCACAGACATTGAAAATCCTATGGAGCACAGTTTTACTCTGAAATACACGGGGTCGTCATGAGTTGGAATCGACTCATGCCAACTGATTTGATTTTTTGGTGCTCAAGGCTAGGTGACAGCAGTGCCCAGAAGAAAACAGAGTAAATCCTAAGCCTCCATGACTGTACTGCTTCGCCCCCATCCCCCGAAACTTAAACCCAGAGCAGGAGAAGAATGTCAGGTGCAGACAAAACGTCTTGGCCAAAACATGAATGAATGAATGACTTTCCCAGAGTTTAGAAAATAATCTCTCCCAGCTGGGAGGTGGAAGATGAGGAGGACAGTGGGGTCTGTGGGCCCGGAGCAGAGATATGCTCTGCTTCCCTGGCGGCACTGGGGAGGAAAGAACTCTGGAGAGGAAATGGTCACATTGTGTGTCCAGAGGCTGATGGGGGGAAAAGAGCTTTGGGATGAAAACATCACAGCTGACACCAGTCTTCTCAGAAAGCAAAGGAAGCCTTTGCAGCTCCTCTTTTATTAGGCATCAGAGTCCTGGTGGTACAGTGGTTAAGAGCTTGGCTCCTACCCAAAATGTCAGCAGTTCAAATCCTTGGAAACTCTATGGAGCAGTTCTACCCTGTCCTATAGGGTTGCTATGAGTCAGAATCGACTCGACAGCAAGGGGTTAGGTTTTCTGGTTTTAAGGAGGTGTTAAATGCTCCTTGGCGTGACCAACCTAACAGGTTGGACTGAGGTTAGACTGTGCGGACTTCAAGAAAGATTAACGTTCTCCTTGGCATGTGAACTTATTTCATAGGAGTCATAGATTGAATTGTGCCCCCTACCCCGCCCCCACAAAAAAAAAAAATATGTATTGGAATCCTAACCCTTAATACCTGTGGATGGAGCCCTGGTGGTGCAGTGCTTAAGAGCTTAGCTGCTAACCAAAAGGTCAGTAGTTCAAATCCACCAGCCACTCCTTGGAAACCCTATGGGGCAGTTCTGCTCTGTCCTATAGACTCACTGTGAGTTGTAATTGACTCGATGGCAAGAGGTTTGGGTTTTTTTTTTTTTTTTTTGGTTTTATACCTGTGTATATAATCCCATTTGGGAGCAGGATTTCTTTGTTTTGTTAATGAGGCCACATCAGCGTAAGGTGTGCCCTAAGTCTAATCACGTCTGAATTATGAAAAGAGCAGATTAGACACAGAAGCCAGAACAAATGAGGAGGGGGAGTCGGGGTGGGAGGGGGGATAGGTGACACATGAAAATCACCAAGGAAGCTAGGAACCAAGGAATGTTGGAGCTATAGAAGTTAAAAGAAACAAAGCTCTTCCCCCAGAGCCCAAAGATAGAGAGAGAGAAAGAGCCTTCCCCTATAGCTGGTGCCCTGAATTCAGACTTTTAGCCCCCTGAACTGTGAGAAAATCAATTTCTGTTCTTTAAAGCCACCTACCTGTGGTATTTCTGTAGAGTTTCCAAGGAGCAGCTGGTGGATTCAAACTGCTGACCTTTTGGTTAGCAGCCAATCTTTTAACCTCTGAACCACCAGGGCTGGTCTGGTATAATAGCACTAGAAAACTAAGGCAATGGGTAACCTAACCAGCTGCAAGTCTCCCTGCAGTTGAACAACAGCTTTCACTTTCAGCTAAGGGAATAGGTTATCAGATGAACAGAGAACTTTCTTCAGCATCTGACCGCTTGAGAGAATGTTTTTAAGGCCCAAGGAGGCACTGAGATAAAAGATGAGTACAGAACTTTTTCTTCCTGGGCAGAGGTATCCCAGGAAAGGGAGAGAGAATTGGTCAAGGGACTTGAAAGAGTGGACTGTGTGGAAAGGAGAGGAAATCAAAGAGACAGGAAGGAGGGAGAGGAATTGAGGAGAGAGGGCATGGGATACTTCCTCTGAGTCTTTGCATGCTATGAGGGAAGTGTTGTTGTTAGTTGCTGTGGAGATGATTCTAATTCATGAAGACCCCAAGTGTGTAGAGTAGAACTGCTCCATAGTGTTTTCAAGGCTACAGCCTTTCCAAAACAGATCACTAGGCCATTCTTCCAAGGTGTCTCTGGGTGTGTTTGAACCACCAAACTTTTGGTTAGTAGTCCAGCTCTTAACCACTTGCTCCACCCAGGGACTCCATGAGGGGAGTACTGTTAGGAAAAGTTATAACCTCTCTTCGCCCCCACCCGTTGTGATTTTCTTTTCTGGGTTATACCGATCCTTCGGTAAATTACTTTATGTACCTCCTTCATAGTCCTGTGTGTATCAGTCTGGGGAAGACAAAAGGCAGGAGGTCTGCAGGGACTTCTTGCAGTCATCTTTCAGGAACTGCATAGGATACAGGCTCCCCCTCCACCTCCCTGTTACTAGTTGGAATCACCGCTGGCTGTTGGCATAGTGAAGAGGGCCACAGGTCACCTATGTAAAGCAGGGACAATAAGACTGAATCTCTTCTTTGCCCCCATGAGACAACACAGACTACCTTTCAAGATAGAAAAGAGGTGCCCTGCCCAATGTGGAGAAGTCTTGGGAACTATCCACAGGTGAATGTTCGAACATTCTGCAGATTTCACTGAGATATGAAGAATAACCTTTCACCAAGGGGAGGCAACTTCTGAACTTTGAGTTGTCAACTTCAAATAAAATTTGAACCTTTGAAGTATGTTATTTTTTCTTCAAGAAAAGGAAACAAGGTGAAGAGGATTTTAAAACATTTATGAAAAGAAAATTCTGGACGTCAAAAGCTTTTACGAAACAATACTTTGTTGACTTAAATGTAAGTGAATTGGAGGTGCATAGAATGAAAAAAAATTCACTTTCAAAAACTAAACAGAAGAGAAAATTTGTAGTGTGGAGAAGATAAAGAAGGTTAGACGAGATAGAAAATGATTTAAGCATACTTTGAAGTTGTCAGATTTACTTGTATTTTCTACATGTTGTCAGGCTATTTCCCAGGACTTACATTTGCTTTTTTTCTTGTTTTTTCCTCAATTTAAAATAAAATACCTTGCATTTGTGTGTGTGTGTGTGTGTGTGTGTGTATTTTTGAGCTGGAACTAAACAACAACTTTAAAATCACTTAGTCTTTTTCTTTTTGCATTTGGCCACTGTATAAGCACTACAGAGCAGTTCATAATCAACGTCTTTACACTCAAGAATTAAAATATCTAAGAAATGCAAAAGTCATAAAAACACAATACAGCATAAAAAAAGTATAGAGTGAAGAAAAATCTTAAACATGTTCCAACCTCTTCTGCGGCCTGTGATCAAAGCCCACTCAGTACAGGAGGCTTTCTTGAGGGCAGAAAATATGTTCTCTCATTTTCATATTCCTAGTCCCAGCCCTGGTGGCACAGTGGTTAAGAGCTATGGTGAGCCATGGCTGCTAACCAAAACATCAGCAGTTCAAATCCACCAGCTGCTCCTTGGAAACCCTATGGGGCAGTTCTACTCTGTCCCGTAGGGTCACTATGAGTCAGAATTGACTTGACCGTAACGGGTTTGGTTTTGGCTTTAGTTCCAGCACAGTATTTGACACAAGTAAACTGGTTGCCATCAAATAGATTCCAACTCATGGCGACCCCATGTGTTTCAAAGTAGCATTGTGCTCCATAGGGTTTTCAGGGGTATGACCTTTTGGAAGCAGATTGCTGGGCCTCTTTTTCCAAGGTAACTCTGGGTAGGTTAGCACTGCCAATCTTTCAGTTAGTAGTCAAGAACTTAACCATTTACACCACCCAGGGACTCCAGTAGGTCCTTTGGAAATATTTGTTGAATGAATCAAAACCCTTGGGACTCAAGATGGGTATCAGAGAGAGTTTGTGTTTAGCTGCTCTTTCCCTGGATCAGAAGTTGATTTGGGGCATCTGACTCCATTAATGTTGGCTACCGAATTTGGAATGAGGAATGAAGAAAATCCGTCTCTCTTCTTTTCTTAAGGCACAATTTTTCCCAAGTACACAGTGGGAGAAATTACTGCATTCATATAAAAAGTCATAAGTGCAACCCCAGACAAGGTAATGAGTGAATAATGGGAAGGGACCAGGTAGAGAGAAGAATGGTGTGAGAAAAGCAAAAGAGGGAACTTTTGTATCTTTGTAAAGAGAATTACCGTTCAGCAAACTCTTCACAGTGTCAGATACATAAATTTAATCAACTCGATGGCACACAACAACAGCAACAATTTTTATTAAAAAATCAAATGCTTATGCCATATAATTATTTTGCTCTATCCTGTTGTAATGCAATTCTTTCTTCTGTATTTTGAAACTTTTACATATTAAGGATTCGTAGAGAAACTGTTTCATATATCTGTTTTAAAGTCTTCTGATGTTGTTTTAAACATGGATTATACCTTCAAGTTCTTGTACCAAAGAAGAATGAAAGCATGCATAAGATCACAGGCTTTAGAGACAGATTTAACTATCTGTGTGACCCTGAGCAAATTACTTAACCTCGCTGATGTTCGGTCTTCTCTCTCATTAAGGGAAGATGATAATAATAGTCCTTCGCCAATTTATAGATTGAAAAAGCTTATGCATGTACAAGCGCCTATCACTTTCATGGCAGATAGTAAATGATCTATAAATAGTCATTTCTATTATTATGAAAAAAATTGAGCTGCAGAAAAGTTGAAAAGTTTGGTACTACATTTAAATTTTTAACTATTGAACACAGAGAAGCAGAGATGAGTGAAAAAATAAAACGATTAGCTAATAAGTATTGTATTGTGCCAAGTGCTGTGAAGAATTCCAAGGAATACAAAAGAAGCATAAGGAATGATCTCCAGTCATAACTCTAATGATTGTGAGTATGACATATTAAAGACCTACTACGTTTGACCTGATGAAGAAAACAAAGTGAATACATATGAAACAATTTAAGAACAAAGATGTTCAGTCTGTGGTTTAATGAGAGGTCAAATTAGTGAAAGTCCATGTAGGTTAGAGCAATTTGGGAACATTTCACGGAAGAAGTGGTCTTGAAGAATGATGAGTCTTTTTTTGTGGGTAAAATAAACAAAGAGAGAGAGAGAGAGAGAGAGAGAGAGAGAGAGAGAGAGAGAGAGAGAGAGAGAGAGAGAGAGACTCCTGGCCTCTGTTGGTGGTTGGTGACAAGTAGGGATGGATTATATAAGCAAAGCCATAGAATCTGGAAGGTGAGGGGTCAGTGGCTGGAAAAGTAGGGTGAACTCTTTTTCTTTTTTAAACAAACATTTATTGAGGGAGCCTTCTTGCAAGTGGCTTCATTGAATCCTCACACAACTCTGCAAAGCAGATACATTTGCCTATTTTACAGCCTTCAGGCGGCTTCAGGGGTAGAGGAGTTTGGCACTGACGTTGGAAAAAGTAGGGATCTACTATAGATTTGTGGCAGGAAAATGGTAGGTTGAAAGTGGTCCTTTAAGAAGGAGAAAGACAGTTCAGCAGGTGAAGTTTTCACTGGGTTGTTAACATTGAGAGTAAAAAGATGAGGAATCTGAGGGAATTAGTTTTATTCAATGAATAGAAGCCAAGCCTTATTTGAAACTGGACATAATAGATGGAGATGAATGAATAATGTAAGATAATAGCAAGGTTTCCAGCTGGAGAGCAGAAAAGAACTGATATTGTCAACAACAGTAGCAAAGATGGCTGAAAAAGGGAGTCCATATTAAATGTGTTCTGTTTGAGAACTGGGGGAACATCCACTGTCTTAGTTATCTAGTGCTGCTATATCAGAAATACCACCAGTGGGTGGCTTGAACAAACAGACATTTATTTTCTCCATAGTTTAGTCTGTCAGTTTGCTGTACTGTGGGGGCTTGTATGCTGTGTGATGCCGGAAGCTATGCCACTGGTATTCAAATACCAGCAGGGTCACCCATGGTGGACAGGTTTTAGCTGAGCTTCCAGACTAAGACAGACTAGGAAGAAGGACCTGGAGGTCTACTTTGGAAAGAATTAGCTGATGAAAACCTTATGAATATCAGTGGAACATTGTCTGATACAGTGCCAGAAGATGAGCCCCTCAGGTTGGAAGGCACTCAAAAGATGACTGGTGAAGAGCTGCCTCTGCAAAGCAGAGTCAGCCTTAATGATGTGGATGAAGTCAAGCTTTCAAGACCTTTATTTGCTGATGTGGCACGACTCAAGATGAGAAGAAACATCTGCAAACATCCATTAATAACTGGAACATGGAATACATGAAATATCAATCTAGGAAAATTGGAAATCATCAAAAATGAAACGGAACACATAAACATCAATATCCTAGGCATTAGTGAGCTGAAATGGACTGGTATTGGCCATTTTGAATCAGACAATCATTAGTCTACTAAGCCGGGAATGACAACTTGAAGAGGAATGGCGTTGCATTCATCATCAAAAAGAGCATTTCGGCGGGGCAAGATGGCGCTCTAGGCAGAAGCACCACGCCGTCCCTCCACAGCAAAGATCCGAAAAACTAAGCCTAACAGAGAATCAACAATCCTGAAACCCTAGAACACCAAATGAAGAGATAAAGAACTCAGCCAAACACCAAACGGAGTGAGAATACTAAAAGAGAACAGAGAGCGAGGAGAGACTCATGCAGAGATTCCTTACCAGCTAATGCAGCGCGGATCCACCATCTTGGATTCCTATCGGAGACCAGTGAATGGGAGAGCAGTCTCACAGAGCGTCCAGTGGGAGACAGAACCACAAGTAAACTGCGGTGCGCGCTTTCCCACCCCCCACCCCTCTCCACCTCGGCTGGGGCTCCCCTGCTTTCCATGGCCAGGGTCCCTGGGCTGGGGGGCGCCGGTGCTTGGATTCCACGCGCCTGGGCTGGCGGCTTTCTGAGAGCCGTTTGCTGGCTGCTGGCGAAGCTTTTTCTGCCGCCTCCCCCTCCTTTTGCCTGGGTGCCTGGTTCCGAGCGCCGCCTTTCGTCTCTTTTGCAGGGCTGTTGGGCTGCGTTCGGGCGTGTGGCTGCTTCCAGGTCTGGGCTGCCGCGCTGGTGAGATCCCGGGGCCTTTGTTCGTTCACCCCTCTGCTTCCTGTGGCCACGGTCTCTTAACCCCGAGACTGCCGGCTGCTTGGAATTTGTGCCCTTGAGTGGGGGCTCTCTGGGTCCCATTTGTTGGCTGTTGGTGTGGCATTTTCTGCTTCTTCTGGTTTCTTGCTTGCCTCTCGCTGCCTCCCCCTCCTTTTGCTCGGGTGCCTGGTTCCGAGTGCCGTCTTAGGTCTCTCTTGCGGGGCTGTGGGACTGCGTTCAGGCGTGTGGCTGCTTCCAGGTCTGGGCTGCCGCGCTGGTGAGATCCTGGGGCCCTTGTTCGTTCGCCCCTCTGCTTCCCGTGGCCACAGTCTCTTAACCCTGAGACTGCCGGCTGCTTGGAATTCGCGCCCCTGAGTGGGGGCTCTCTGGGTCCCATTTGTTGGCTGTTGGTGTGGCATTTTCTGCTTCTTCTGGTTTCTTGCTTGCCTCTCGCTGCCTCCCCCTCCTTTTGCTCGGGTGCCTGGTTCCGAGCGCTGTCTTTGCTCTCTCCGGCGGGGCTGTGGGGCTGCGCTCAGGCGTGTGGCGGATCCCAGGTCTGGGCTGCTGCTCTGGTGAGATCCCGGGGCTTTTGTTCGTTGGCCCCTCTGCTTCCCGTGGCCACAGTCTCTTAACCCCAAGACTGCCAGCTGCTTGGAATTCGCGACCCTGAGTGGGGGCTCTCTGGGTCCCATTTGTTGGCACTGACTGCTGGTGTTGCTTTTTTTTTTTTTTTTAATTTTATTTTTCTTCTTTTTTGATTAGTTTCGCCATCTTTTCCCTCTTTTTCCCTTTTGTCTTTCTTCATTGCTTAATTTCTCGTCTCTCTATCTCTTCCTTCTCTTTCTGATCCCTGAACACCAGGCGATGTATGCCTCTGTACCTTCTGGCCAGGCTGTGCTGTGAAAACTGAGACCGACTCCCCCAGACCTCATAGCTGCATCGGTGGGATCCCTGGGAACTTTGCAGTTCTTTAACTTTTCTGATTTTTATTTGTTCATTCTTGCCTTTTCTTTCTCTTCCCCCTTCTGGTTTCCTCCATCCCATAGTCTCTCATATGTACATTCCAAAGACAAGCTCCCCTAGAATTCTTTTATGTTTGTATGCTTTTTGCTCCTGCTCCTCTCTCCTCTCTCCCATATCCAGCTTAGCTTCACACATAACCATCTTCCCGCTGCACCCTACCTAAATGCACCGTGCACTTGACACCACACCACCAAGCTGTGCAGGCACGCCCTATTGGAACCTGCCCAGCACTGACTACTGACCATCCTGGTGGCTGCGGTGAGTGACACAAACAACCCGTCCCAGTGGCTCCTCTTCAGCTAGATCTGCCCAGCTGTACCACGAGGACGAAACAAAAAAAAAAAAAAATCTACAATCAATAAACGAGAGAAATATCTACTGAATGCCCCGAAAACAGCAAACAATATCAAAACATTTACAAAAACAAGACAAGATGGCTCCAATAGGCGTCCAAATTAAAACACCAGATAACCCTCCTGTGGAAGAAAATGCACTAGAAGTACCTGATACGGAACTCAAATCACTAATACTCGGAATTTTCCAAGAACTGAGGCAAAAAGCTGACAAACATGAGGAAAAAATAGACAAATTTATTGAAAATACAGACAAAAAATTGGAAGAATTCAGGAAGATGCTGCAGGAACAAAATGCCAAAATAAATTCACAACTCGAAATTATACAAAAAAAACAATTAGAAATCCAAAAGATAAACAACAAGATTTCAGAAATGGACGATGTCATAGAAGGGCTGAGAAGTAGATTTGAAACCATGGAAGACAGGATCAGTGGAACTGAAGAGAAACACTTGGATACAACTCTGTTTCAGGAAAACTCAGAAAAAAGAACAAAGAAAAATGAAGAGACCCTGAGAGTTATGTGGGGCACAATTAAAAGCAAAAACTTATGAGTGATTGGAATACCAAAACAGGGGGAGAAAACAGAAAACACAGAGAGGATCATTGACGAACTGCTGAAAGAAACCTTTCCCAATATCATGAAAAATGAAAAGCGGGCCATCCAAGAAGCTAAACAAACCCCATATAGAAGAGACCCCAAAAGAAAATCACCAAGACATATCATATTCACACTCGCTAAAACTAAAGACAAACAAAGAATCCTGAGAGCAGCTCATGAAAAACAAGAAGTCACATACAAAGGAGAAACAATAAGACTAAGCTCAGATTATTCGGCAGAAACCATGCAGGCAAGAAGGCAATGGGATGACATATATAAAATCTTGAAACAAAAAGATTGTCAGCCAAGAATAATATATACTGCAAAACTCTTGTTCAAATATGATGGTGAAATTAGGTCAGAAACGAAAGGAATATGCAAAAGTCAAACCAAACTTACAAGAATTATTAAAGGGAGTTCTTCGATCTGAGGACAAACAGCTTCAGCCCTCAGGCAGGACCTAGGACCTAGGACGCAGGTTCATATGAACCAGATACCATTCTAGGAACTGAACTACAGAGGACTTTCCAAAAACAAAAGAAATACAACAGGGAATCAGAGAAATCAATCAAAGGATCACAACAACATCAAAACAATGAAAGAGGGAACAAACGGCATAGGTATAGAACCTTCTAAAGGAGAGGAAGGCAAGGCGATACCAAATAAGGGTAGACTGCTTCAAATTATAAAGATAAGGGTAAAATTCATGGTAACCACAAAGAAAGTTAACAAACATACTCATAAAAATAAAGACGAAAAACATAAAGTCTCAACAAAAACAAAACCTACAAAAACAAAAGAAATGAACACAAAATCCACAAACAAAAGTAACTCAGCACAAGAGAGTAAGAAGAACAAGGAAAAATTCAGCACCACAAAAAAAAGCACTACAAAATGACAGCAACAAACTTCCATCTATCAATAATTACACTGAACGTAAATGGACTGAATGCACCCATAAAGAGATGGAGAGTGGCAGAATGGATAAGAAAACAGGATCCATCAATTTGCTGTCTACAAGAGACACACCTTAGAAACAAAGATGTGAATTTATTAAAAAACAAAGGTTGGAAAAAAACATATCAAGCTAACAACTACCAAAAAAGAGCAGGAGTGGCAATTCTAATCTCAGATAAAATAGACTTTAAAACAAAATCTACCATAAAAGACAAAGAAGGACACTATATAATGATTAAGGGGATGATCCATCATGAAGACATAACCATAATAAATATCTATGCACCCAATGACAGGGCTCCACAATACATAAAAAAAGCTCTAACAGCACTGAAAAGAGAAATTGACAGTTCCACAATAATAGTAGGAGACTTCAACACACCACTCTCAGTAAAGGACAGAACAACTAAAAAGAAACTCAGCAAAGATACAGAAGACCTAAAGGACACAATCAGCCAACTGGACCTCATAGACATATATAGAACAATCCATCCAACTGCTGCAAAGTACACATTCTTTTCCAATGCACATGGAACATTCTCCAGAATAGACCACATCTTAGGCCACAGAGCAATCCTCAAAAAGATCCAAAATGCTGAGATAATTCAAAGTATCTTCTCTGACCACAATGCCATCAAGGTAGAAATTAACAATAGAAAGAGCAAGGAAAAAAAATCAAACACATGGAAACTGAATAATAATCTGCTTACACACCAATGGGTAATAGAAGAAATCAGAGATGGAATTAAAAAATTCCTAGAATCAAATGAAAATGAAAACACATCATACCAAAACCTTTGGGACACAGCAAAGGCAGTCCTCAGAGGACAATTTATAGCAATAGATGCACATATCAAAAAAGAAGAAAGGGACAAAATCAAAACATTAACTACAGAACTCAAACAAATAGAAAGAGAACAACAAAAAAGGCCTACAACCACCGGAAGAAAGGAAATAGTAAAGATCAGAGCAGAAATCAATGAAATAGAGAACAGAAAAACAATAGAAAGAATCAACAAAACCAAAAGTTGGTTCTTTGAAAGAATCAACAAAATCGACAAACCACTGGCCAGACTGACAAAAGAAAAACAGCAGAGGGCACAAATAAGCCAAATCAGAAATGAAATGGGGGACATTACAACAGACCCAACCGAAATAAAAAGGATTATAACAGAATATTATGAAAAACTATATTCCAACAAATTTGAAAACCTAGAGGAAATGGATAAATTTCTAGAAACATACGGCCTACACAAACTACAACAAAGTGATATTGAAAATCTGAACAGACCCATAACAGGAGAAGAGATTGAAAAGTTAATAAAAAAACTCCCAACCAAAAAAAGCCCTGGCCCAGATGGCTTCACTGGAGAATTCTACAAAACATTTACAGAAGAGTTGTACCAGTTCTACTCAAACTATTTCAGAGCATAGAAGAGGAAGCAACACTTCCAAATTCATTCTATGAACGCTGATACCAAAACCAGGCAAAGACGTCACAAAAAAAGAAAATTACAGACCAATATCTCTCATGAATATAGATGCAAAAATTCTGAACAAAATTCTAGCCAATAGAATTCAGTATCATATCAAAAAAGTAATACACCACGACCAAGTAGGATTCATACCAGGTATGCAAGGATGGTTTAACATTAGAAAATCCATCAACGTAATCCACCACATAAATAAAAGGAAAGAAAAAAATCACATGGTCATCTCAATTGACACAGAAAAGGCATTTGACAAAGTCCGACACCCATTCCTGATAAAAGCTCTCAATAAAATAGGTATAGAAGGGAAATTTCTCAACATAATAAAGGGCATCTATGCAAAATCAACAGCCAACATCATCCTTAATGGAGAGAGGCTGAAAACATTCCCCTGGAAAACAGGAACAGGACAAGGATGCCCTTTATCACCACTCCTATTTAACATTGTGCTGGAAGTTCTAGCTAGAGCAATAAGGCAAGAGAAAGAAATAAAGGGCATCCAAATTGGTAATGAAGAAGTTAAACTCTCCCTGTTTGCAGATGATATGATATTATACATAGAAAACCCTAAAGACTCCACAAGAAATCTACTGCAACTAATAGAAAGATTCAGCAGAGTAGTAGGATACAAGATAAACATTCAAAAATCAGCTGGATTCCTATACACCAATAAGGAGAACGATGAAAAGGACATCAGGAAATCAATACCATTTTCAATAGCCCCTAAAAAGATAAAATTCTTAGGAATAAATCTGACCAGGAATGTAAAAGACCTATCCAAAGAAAACTATAAAACACTACTGCATGAAACCCAAAGGGATCTACATAAATGGAAAAACATACCATGCTCATGGATAGGCAGACTCAACATTGTGAAAATGGCAATTCTACCCAAAGCAATTTACAAATACAATGCAATCCCGATCCAAATACCGATAACATTCTTCAAAGAGATGGAAAAACTAATCATTAACTTTATATGGAAAGGGAAGAAGCCCCGAATAAGTAAAGCACTACTAAAGAAGAAGAATAAAGTTGGAGGACTCACACTACCTGACTTGAGAACCTACTATACAGCTACAGTAGTCAAAACAGCCTGGTACTGGTACAAGGACAGATACATCGACCAATGGAACAGAATTGAGAACCCAGATGTAAATCCATCCACCTACAGTCACCTGATCTTCGACAAGTGCCCAAAATACATCAGATGGGGAAAAGACAGTCTTTTTAACAAATGGTGCTGGCAAAACTGGATATCCATCTGCCAAAAAATGAAACAGGACCCATACCTCACACCATATACAAAAAGTACTTCAAAATGGATCAAAGACCTGAATATAAAGCCTCAAACTATAAAATTCATAGAAGAAAAAATAGGACCAACACTTCAGGCCTTACTACATGGCATTAACAGGATACAAACCATAAACATCAACACAAAAAACCCAACAGATAAACTAGATAACTGGGATCTTCTAAAAATCAAACACCTATGCTCTTCTAAAGTCTTCACCAAAAGAGTAAAATGAGATCCTACAGACTGGGAAAAAATTTTTGGTCAGTACTAGTCAGACAAAGGTCTAATCTCCATACTCTACAAGAAAATCCAACACCTCTACCACAAAACGACAAATAATCCTATTAAAGAATGGGCAAAGGAAATGAACAGACACTTCACCAAAGAAGACATTCAAGCAGCCAACAGACACATGAGGAAATGCTTGCGATCACTAGCCATTAGAGAAATGCAAATTAAAACCACAATGAGATACCATCTCACCCCGACATTACTGGCACGAATCAAAAACTCTGGAAATCACAAATGTTGGAGGGGCTGCGGGGAGATGGGAACTCTTATGCACTGCTGGTGGGAATGCAAAATGATGCAACCGTTTTGGAAAATGATATGGCGCTTCCTCAGAAAGCTAGAAATAGACATACCATTTGATCCAGCAATCCCACTCCTAGGAATATATCCTAGAGAAATAAGAGTTGTCACTCGAATAGACATATGCACACCTATGTTCATGGCAGCATTGTTCACAATAGCAAAACGATAGAAACAATGCAGATGCCCATCAACAGATGAATGGATAAACAAACTATGGTACATACACACAATGGAGTACTATGCAACGAGAAAGAACAACAATGAATCTGTGAAGCATCTCATAACATGGGTGAAACTGGAGGACACTATGCTGAGTGAAATAAGTCTATCACAAAAGGACAAATATTGTATGAGACCTCTATTGTAAAAACCCATGAAAAAGTTCACACGCAAAATGTAACAATCTTTGTTACCAGGGATGGGAGGGTTGGGGAGGGGAAATACTAAATAGGCAATAGATAAGTGGTATCTTGGGTGAAGGGTGAGATAGTACACAATACAGGGGAAACTAGCACAACCTGCCCAGGGAAAGGTCATTGAAGCCGCATAGACACATCCAAACTCCCTGAGGGACTGAGTTGCTGGGCGGAGGACTGTGGGGACATGGTCTCGGGGAACATCTAGCTCAACTGGCATGACACAGCTTATAAAGACAATGCTCTACATTCTACCTTGGTGAGCAGTGTCTGAGGTCTTAAAAGCCTGTGAGCGGCCATCTAAGATACTCCACTGGTCTCATCCCTTCAGGAGCAAGGGAGAATGAAGAGAACAGGATGCAAGGAAAAGATTAGTCCGAAGGACTAATTGTCCACAGCTACCAAGGCCTGTACCAGACTGAGTCCAGTACAGCTAGATGGTGCCCGGCTACCACCACTGACTGTTCTGACCAGGATCACAACAGAGGGTTCTGGACAGAGCTGGAGAAGGATGTAGAGCGTAATTCTAACTCACAAAAAAAAAAGACCAGATTTACTGGCCTAAAGGAGACTGGAGAACCCTCGAGAGTATGGCCTCTAGACACCCTTTTAGATCAGTGGTGAAGTTACCTCCGAGGTTCACTGTTGAGCCTGGGAGTGGACAGCCCCATAAAACCAAATGAGACTAACGAGGTACAGGAGTCCAGTGACAAGGGCCAGAAGGCAGAAAGGGACAAGGAAGCTGGTGATAGGGAACCCAAGGTTGAGTAAGGATATTGTCGATGTGTTGTGAGATCATTAACCATTTTCATAGGGCAACATTTGTAGTAACTGTTAAATGAGAAACTATTTTGTTCTGTAAGCCTTCATCTTAAGTGAGAATAACAGCACAATTGGAAGAGCGTAGTCAATGTCACTAAACTGTGTATGTAGAAATTTTTGAAACTGTGTATCTTTGGTTATGTGTATTTTCACCAAAAAAAAAAAAAAAAAAAAAAGGTTGAGAATTTAGAGGGTTGACATGTTGTGGGGTTGTTAACCAATGTCATAAAACAACATGTGTACTACTGTTTCATGAGAAACTATTTGTTCTGTGTGCCTTCACCTGAAGTACAATAAAATATATATATAAAAAAAAAGCATTTGCAGCAATATGTCCACAGGGAACTGCTAGAAATTCAAGCTGGATTCAGAAGAGAACATGGAACCAGGGATACCATTGCTGATGTCAGATGGATCTTGGCTGAAAGCAGAGAATACAAGAAAGATGTTTACCTGTGTTTTATTGACTATGCAAAGGCATTCAACTGTGTGGATCATAAGAAATTATGGACAACATTGTGAAGAGTGGGAATTCTAGAACACTTAATTCAGTTCATGAGGAACCTGTACATAGATCAAGAGGCAGTGGATTGAACACGACAAGGTAATACTGTGTGGTTTAAAGTTAGGAAGGTGTGCATCAGGGTTGTATCCTTTCACCATATTTATTCAGTCTGTATGCTGAGTAAATAATCTGAGAAGCTGGAGTATATGAAGAATGTGGCATCAGGATTGGAGGAAGGCTCATTAACAACCTGCATTATGCAAATGACACAACCTTGCTTGCTGAAAGTGAAGAGGACTTGAAGCACTTACTGATAAAGATCAAAGACCACAGTCTTCAGTATGGATTACACCTCAACATAAAGAAAACATAAATCCTCACAACTGGACCAATAAGCAACATCATTGAAAATGGAGGAAAGACTGAAGTTGTCAAGGGGTTCATTTTACTTGGATCTACAATCAACGTCCATGGAAGCAGCAGTCAAGAAATCAAACAATGCATTGCATTGGACAAATCTGCTGCAAAAGAACTCTTTCAAGTGTTAAAAAGCAAAGATGTCGCTTTAAGGACTAAGGTGCACCTGACCCAAGCCATGGTCTTTTCAATCACCTAATATGCATGGGAAAGCTGGACAATGAATAAGGAAGACCAAAGAAGAAATGACGCCTTTGAGTTGTGGTGCTGGTGAAGAATATTGACTATACCACAGACTGTTGAAAGAACAAACAAATCTGTCTTGGAAGATGTGCAGCCAAAATGCTCCTTAGAAGTGAGGATGGCAAGATTTCATCTCATGTACTTTGGACATGTTATCAGGAGGGACCAATCCCTGCAGAAAGACATCATGCTTGGTAAAGTAGAGGATCAGCAAAAATATGGAAAGCCCTCAATGATATGGATTGACACAGTGGCTGCAACAACAGGCTCAAGCATAACAAAGATCATGAGGATGGCGCAGGACCGGGCAGTGTTTTGTTCCGTTGTACACAGGGTCGCTATCAGTTGGAACCAACTAGACAGCATCTAACAACAACAGTTTAGGAGGTTAGAAGTTGGAATTCAGGGTACTGGCTTGAGAGGAAGGCTTTTCTTTTTGTGGGCTCTGGAGGAATGTCCTTATGTCTTTTCAGCTCCTGTTTCTTGGTTCCTTGGAGATCTCATGTGGCATGGCATCTGTGTTCCTCCATTTGTGCTTGCTTGCTTTCTTAATCTGCTCTTTTATATCTCAAAAGAGATTGATTTAAAACACACCTACACTAATACTGCCTCAATAACATAACAAAGAAAACTCATTCTCAGATGGAATTATAACCATAGGGATAGTGGTTAGGATTTACAGCACATATTTCTGGGGGATACAATTCAATCCATAACACCCACCTATTAATATCTGAAAAGCATTTGGAAAGATGAGTCTGTGGTGTAGGTGAGAGAGTAGGGCTGGAGACGAAGACTTAGAAAATATTCACCGTGAGAATGGAGGGACTCACAACAGTAGAGCTAGAATGGGGCTTAAAATTTCCCCCGTTAAGGGATAGATGATAAATTACAGCAGCAAAGAAGAGAGAAACAGGCTATATAGAAGGAACAGAGTCACCGATATGAAGAGGGAGCATTTCAATGAGTTGGGCTTATAGTAAGAAGTAAAGTTATTGAGGAAGAGGAAATTTCCACTGTCTGTAGATAGTAAAATAGTCTTTGTAGAAAACCCGAGAGAATCAACTGAAAATCTCTTAAGACTGATAGAGGATTCAGTAAACTAGTTCCATATAAAATGAATATACAAAAATCAATTGTATTCATTTGAACCTCCTAAAATTATCTAGTAAGAAAAATGAAAAAATTGATCCTAGTCAAAAAGCAATAGGAAATATAAATACTTAGAAATAATGTTAAGACTTGTGAAGAAAATAGCAATGCTTTAATGAGAGACATAAAATGATACTTGAATTAAAGAAAAGACTATAATAAATATGTCAATTTCTCCCAAATTAATTGATAAATTGAATGCCATTTCAAGTAAAATTCCAGTGGACATTATTCCTAAGGAAACTTGACTTATCATTAAACAAATTAGTGAGAATACTTGAGAAATTCTAGAAATAGGAGAGTAATAAAGGGGAGACTATTATTAATTATTAATAAAATGTCCTATAAAGCCACAATAAGACAATAGTTTGGTGCCAGCATTTGTATTAACAGGCGAATCAAGATATTTATATGAATTCGCCCTGATGTTAAATTCCTTGAGTGCATCTCCTCACAGGAATCTGATTATTCTCAAGCAAAGTTGGTGGCTTGTCAGAATCACAAATCCCACCAATCGTGAAGGCAGTCTTACAGTTTCCTGGGAGTCAGTGTTCATTTCAGAGCATTCTTGCTCTTCTGCCCACACAGTCTCCAGCCACTGCTCTTCTCAGTTTTCTGTCTCTACCTATTTCACCGCCTTCCACGTGGGAGACCCCTGTTCGATTCCTAGCCAACGCACCTCATGCACAGCCACCACCTGTCTTTCAGTGGGAGCTTGAGTGTTGCTATGATGCTAAACAGGTTTCAGTGGAACTCCCAGACTAAAGATGAACCAGGAAGAAAGGCCTGGCAGTCTACTTCTGAAAAGGAGCCAATGAAAACCCTATAGATTACAGTCTGATCTGCAACTGATTAGGCAACATTTTACTCCATTGTGCATGGGGTTGCCATGAGTTGGGTCTGACTCAACGGCAGCTAACAACAGTAACAACTTATCTCACCTGTTTTCACTGATGACCAGCTGATCCTTACTGCCTAGTCTTAGCCAAGTGTCTGACACCCCCCTCCCTCAGCTCTCCAGGCCAAGAACCTTTGTGCTTGGCCTTGCCTAACCTCCTGTTTCTTAGATCACACACTGAATTTCACTGCCTCCCTACTATCTTGCTCACTCCCAGGTTGTAATCCAGTTCTGTTTGCAGTTTGCAAAGAGGATATGATTTGGACCAATCCATGGAACAAGTTGTTTTAGAATGGGAAATTACTCTATCCGTCTTTCACCTATCTCCTCCAGACAAAAACAATCTGTCTGGTAAGACTTGTCATGTAGATAGCAAAAAAAAAAAAGAAACAAACTTTATTGTTTATAGAAACTGAAGAGATACCAGAAGCACATGCTTTTGTGCATATACCACTTGGGACCTATTTTCCTAACAAATCAATCAAGCCATTGCTGACATGGTTTAATTGTTCTCTTTTCATGTAACTGTTCCATGTTTTGAAATTCAAGTATTCTTTTTCCACAGGAAGCTTTTAAGTAACTTGGGGAGGGTCTCCCCTCCCCCCCCCCATTTGTTTCTTTTTTCTTAATATAATTGAGAGAAAAAATAATTCTTGGTTTGACCTCAACTAAGTATTTTAGTTTTGGGAACCTGATCAACAGAGTCTGTTTTTTAGTGCAATGCCATTTCTCATAGGGGAATGCTCTTTAAAAGTCTTATAAAAGAATCACCATCAGATTTTGTTTAATCCGTCAGTACACCATTGAAAGTAACACTTAGAAATGACTGGAACTGGGTAAGTTAGGTCAACAATGACACATACAGATTTTCCTTTGTTAAAACATCTGAGAAGGAAACTTCTGTGTTATCTGTATTCTCTCCTTCTAGTGACTCACCCCTTTCCTGATCACTTAGTTTTTCTCTGGAGAAATTGAAATCTCAGAAAATGCCCACAATGTGCAGACACATTGAGAGCCCTGTGCTAACGTCCCAGTGAAAGCAGTTTTCCAATTAACTCAGATAATACTCTCTTTAGCAGCCACATCTGTTATGAAAGGATTTTGCCATACTGATTCTCAAGGTTATTCCCTCAGGAGCAGATGAGTCACAGAATGATTTTTTCAGGGGACATTTCATCTCACAAAGTCTCATTTGAAAAAGGATAAACCGAAGAGAAACCCCATTCATTGATGGTGTAAAATTGCAGAGATCAGTGTCTCAACACAATCTTGAATCAACAAGGCCAAAGTAGTTCAATTCCAGAGAAATCTTATACATTGAAGGAACTAAAACTGGAGGCATTTAATCTTTCTATCTGAAGACTTCTCTTTCCCTTAACTTTTGGCCTGAGCCTTTAGCTCTGCATTTCCAAAGTTTCTCCAAGGAAAAATGAAATGATACAGAGAAGGGGGAATCACCTAAAGAGCATGTAAATTGTAACTGAAACTCTATATTTCTGTGAGTGTCCGTGGGCTAACGCTGTGATGTAAAGGGCATTTGAGAGATACCCAATTTTTCTTATTGAACGTATTTTCAAAACGATAAAATAAATACCACAGGGACACTTACTATGAACTTGAGTTCAAGGTCATTTAGATTATCAAAATAGCAAAGGTAATACCTGGGCCCTTTCCTTCACCTCAAAGTGTTGGATAACTGTTACTAAGAGTGAAGAAGACCCAAGGTCACATCCTCTGAGGTTGCAGCTGGTGCTCTGACAGTTTCATTAATGAGAACTCCAAAGCCTTGCTCACAGCTGCTGGACAGCAGCACTAGGAATTTACTCATTTTAAGGCACACACTTGGGCTCTCATTTCCTTTGCAATTATTACTTGGAAATATGAATAACATTTTAGAGTAAAAACTTCTTTGAAAATATTTCGGCACACTTACCATCTTCATTTCAATGGTAATTTGTGGAATGTAGACCCCAAGCAGATAATATGAATAAGTAGAATGATCTAGAAAAACAGGTGACAACCTACTGGAGCCTGTGGTGGACAGAGATGGTCAGTGTCCCCTAAAGTGGTACCACCACTTGGAGGCTGGCAATTGTTGCCACATGGGAATGAGGATCCACTGTTTGCCAGTGCTTTTCTTTTGCTGGTTGTTGTTAGTTGCTATTGAGTCGATTCTGACTTGTGGCAACCCCGTGTATTACAGAGTACAACTGTGCTCCATGGGGTTTTCTTGGCTGTAATCTTTATGGAAGCAGATTGCCAGGGCTTTTCTTCCCCAGTGCTGCTGAGTGGGTTTGAACTGCCAACTTTTAGGTTAGTAGTCATGCTAGAATAACTCCAATTTCTATTTTACATAAAATCTATTGGTTTTAAAAGGTTGGCAACTGTGTAAAAAACTTTTATTTCAAGATTGGGTGGCCAAACACTCTGGGGGCTAAAAAATCACATCTACCACTTAGATTCCAAACACTAGCTGTCAGTTTTCATCATAGAGAGTCCATGCTTTCCCTCCAAAAACAGAGACCTTAAAATTGAAATATTTCCTTGAGTAAAAGTTTAACGATGACAACATCAGAAAACATTTGGTGGAATAGTAAGATATGACATTCTGTACATGCATCCGCCATGATGTAGATAGCTCCTCTTAGCGTCCCTCCCAATCTCCTTCCCTTCTTCTTTATTAGTCACCTGTTCCGCAGTGTTTATTTGTGCCTGCCAGGTGCCATGGAGTTGATGTCGACTCACAGCAACCCCATGTGTTTCAGACTAAAACTGTGCTCCATAGAGTTTTCAGTGGCTGTGATCTTCCAGAAGTAGATTGCCAGGCCTTTCTTCCAAGGCATCTCTGGGTGGATTTGAACTGCCAACCATTTTGCTAGTAGCTGAGTGCTTAACCATTTGTGCAACCCAAGAACCCCTGGTACCAGGAACTGTGATCTGGAAGGAGAAGGGTTGGAAACAGGGGTGAGTACAAAGACAAACGAGATACAAGCCTTGTTGTGCAGAACTCTGTTGTCCAGTGGAAGAGACAGATGTGAAGCAAATAAATGTGCTAAGGTGTAAAGTTACCTAAGGTCAGTGCAGATAGCTCGGTGAGGGTACAGAGGAAGGAACAGCCAGTGGCTTGGGGAATAGGGAAGATTTGCAGAGAAAGTGATGCTGGTGACAGATCTTGAAAGGTAAGTAAATAGATCTTGAAAGGTAAGTAAAGAATAAACCCCCAAACCAAAAATGTTGCCATCGAGCTGGTTCTGATTCATAGTGACCCTCTAGCACAGAGTAGAACAGCCCTGTAGGGTTTCCAAGGAGCGCTGGTGGATTTGAACTGCTGAGCTCTTAACTACTGTGCTACCAGGGCTCCAAGTAGAGAATAAGAGAAAGTCATTTTAGACAGGTATCATAGCATATGCAAAGACACAGCACTTTAGAGAAAAGAAAGAAATTTTGTGTAGTGGAGCATATGCTGTATAGTGTCGGAATGCTGGGAAAGAGACTGGAAATGTAGGTTGATACCAAATTGTAAAAGGTTTGGTTTGCATGTTTAGGTATTTGGTCTACATCCTGAAGAAGATGGGGAATCTGCCAAGGCTTTACTGCAGGGTCAGGATGTGATCGGATTTGTGCTTTGCAAAGACGCCTTTTGTGCTGCTGTGAAGATGGATTAGAGAAGGTAGAAAGCAATTTAGGGAATGGCTGGGTTTCATGGTTGATATAATAGTCCAGGTAAGAAGGGATGAGGGCACAATGTGGACATACGGTGACAAAAGAGAGAGCAGAGGTAAGGGAGATTTGGAAGCTGAGTTGATTGTACTTAATGAGGAAAGAGTAAAGATTTGCTGAATTTTCTAGACTGAGAAACTGGGTAGGTGCTGACATTACTATCTATAACAGAGGGAGAGAAAGTAGGACTTTTGTGAGAAGAAAATGGGTCAATTTTGGATCATGTTGGATTTGAAGCTCTGGCAGACATTGAGTTGGAGTTAACAGGTATGAAGTTGTAAAAGGGTCTGGAGCTCAGGAGAAATGTCAAGGTAGGAATATAGTCTGGAAACAATTGTGAATACTCCTGAGGGCATTAAATTGGTGATGAAGGTCATGGGCCTTCTAGAATTTAGTGGAATTGCATGGTATTTATAGGATTCCATCTGGTCTTTTGCCTAGGTGCAATTTTGCCAGTGGGAGTGAAAAAGTGGTCATAGGTTTGCAGAAATGATACACGTTTACCAAGAATAATCTGTGGAACCAAACCCTATGGACTGCCCCATAGGGTTTGAAGGAGCAGCTGGTGGATTCGAACTGCCGACCTTTTGGTTAACAGCCAAACTAACCACTGGGCCACCAGGGCTCTTGGAATCAAATAGAGTATTAAAATACGGGGTCACCAAAAGTCCTAAATCACTAGGTAGAAGATCTTATGCTGACCTCTTGGAACCCCTGAAAAGAGTATCTTGTCTTAAGAAAGACTCTGGTGATACACTCCCTGGAACATATAAATAGAATTTTACACGTTTTAGTCCTTTGAGGAACTTCCCTATAGCACCGAGGGAGTGATAAGGCAAGGGAACTACATAAAATCCTTTCCTAAATGACATACAGTAATACAACAACACTTTTCACCGGAGATTTATTTTTCACGCTTATCTAAAAATATCATTATTATGAGTATTTGATTTGTAACAAAACTTCATGGCTTGGAACGTAAAGGATTATTCTCTGCTCCTGAAAACAGAATGGTGGAGGGACCCTGGAGAGCTCAGCTTGGTCTACAATTTTCAGATTTCCACAAGGGAATATTTTAGTGGATGGTGCCGTGTTTCAGACAATCTGCCTAATTTCTCTTCCACCCTGGGTTGTTTAGTTATCTTCCCGTCTTAATCTAGATTATTTCCTCCATTTGCAGAAACCTTTTTTTTTTTTTTAATTTATGGATTCATAGGTTTGGTTATTCCCTTCCTCTAATCCTGTGGGTGCCTTTTATCCCTTCTTTTTGCCTCTAGTTTGCTTCTGCAGTTGCCGGCGGTTTGCTCTGGGCCTATGGTATAGTGTTCTCATTACCAAAAAAAAAAAGATCATCAAGTGCAAAAGGTAGCTGTTAAAGGCAATTCACAGATGTGTGAAGCATTTCCCCTAATGTAATGAGAGGAATTTAAAAAAACAAAACAAAACAAAAGCTTCAATACAGCCTTGAAAAGAAAGTGGGCATTTGAGGGCTCTCAAGTCAGCTAGTAGATGTACAACACATATATGTTGAGTAAATAATGACTATCGGAAAGAAATACTCACAGGCTTGTCTATTTCTATAGGCTTTTAGATCTAGCAAGTGTGAAACACAACCTGTCCTTGTAATATGAAGTTGAAGTCTTGACAAACACAGATGCCTGGACAGGTGCCTGGATGTGACTATATGAGATGCAGGTGACTCAAAACGAAAGGGCATCTATCCATGTCTCTACACCAAACCTATTTTCTGTTCAAATTAAATGTATTATCCTCCAATCACTGATATTATAGCTTTCTAAATTACTCTTCTTGTCGGATATATAGGTTTCAGATCAATTGCTTACAGATGGAAACGTTTCACAGTTGCATTTCCCTTTCTCTTTTAAGGTTTTTGCTAATCTTGCTGTTCCATTCCACCAGGAAAGATTACTGGGTTTGTGGGATCAACATTCTGATTTAGTTCTGGCTGTTGTTGTTTTTGACTCTTTCCTTTAGATGGAATAAATCACTGCTTCCCTTTGGAAACTTCCACATGTTCTGTCCTATGTCTACGATCTACTTTGAATTGAGGTTGTAGTGGAAAGAACATGGGTTTTGGAGCCAGACGTACTCTTGGTTTGAATCTTGGCTCTGCTACCTTCTACCTTTCAGGTAAGAAAGCAAATTTTTCTGAGCCTCTATTTCTGTCTGTAACGTGGTGGAATATAACTCCAACCCCAGAAGGCTATCTTCTCCCCACCCCCAAGTATTGGTTTTGGCTGTGACATGTTACTGCAGAGTCTTTAAAGGTTACTTTTAGGCAATGCCTTAAAACTCCCATGATATGGTTCTATTTGTACCCAAACATTGTACTGATGCTTCATTATCGAAAGAATATGTTCATCCCTTGATGGAAATCAAAGATCTTCTTGGTAACCCTACCCTTCCCCCTACTCTTATTATTTCCACACAAAAGGTCAGAAGCAAGAGAAAGAAGTTCATCCCACAAAAAAGAGAGTTATTCCTCAAGTTTAGGAACTCTGATGAGGCCACATTTTGAAGGCAGAGACTTCAAAGGGGCTGAAAGTCATGTGTGGGTATAATACTGCTTCTCTCTATTCCTGTCCTTCAGTCTGGAGGGGTACAGAACAAATGGGAAGGGGTTTTTCCTTCTCTCTGCTAGACCTCTCTACTTGATCTCTTGTCTTGGCCAGAGAAGGCCTGGATCAGATGGATTATGAAGTTCATCAGTTACTCTTTTTCAGTCTTAGTTTCTATCTGCTATTTTCTGGGATGGGGGTAGTAGCCTTTCCACATGCTACTACATCATAGTGTAACGTCAGAGGCTTAGCTGGAGTCAGTAGAGGAAATCAGCAAAGTAGGCTTTCTGCACTCTGTTAATTCTCCGCCATAAAAGCCATCTTTGCTTGGGTGACAGCAGTCTCCACGTGGTTCAGCCTAGTTTATTGACTTGTGTGCTGGAGTCTGGGACCAAAGCCCAAAGTGTGTTGTAAGTGATTTTGCCTTATTAGGAGTCCCTGGGTGGTGCAAATGATTAAGCACTTGGCGACTAATGGAAAGATGGTGGTTCGAATTCACCCAGAGGTGCCTTGGGAGAAAGTCTTGATGATACTGAAAGATCATAGCCACTGAAAACTCTATGGAGTCCAGTTCTACTCTGACATACATGGTCACCATGAGTCAGAATCAACTTGATGGCAACTGTTTTTTTTTTTTGGTCTCATTTGTGAATCTATCTACCATGGAACTTTATAGGATGGTCAGACCTTTTTCACCACAATGTTTATTAAGGTATATCATTTACCATGCTTTCCCAACAATGAAGATGCATTGGCAACAATCGTCCACACTTTTTTCCTCCCTGTCCATATTTATTGTCTGCAGCTCATGTTTGCCAGATTTAAGATGAATTCAATGGAACAGGAAGGAGCTAACATGCCCACATGGGGCGGGAAGACAGGACTGTGACTATATTAATATTATTTTTTGAGTGAGTTAACCAGTTATAAACAATCTAGATGGGTGTAAGTATGTGAATGGTGGGTGTCCTAGGGAGGGAGAGAATCACTGAGCCAACAGCTTTCCATATCAGATTCTTTCAACTGTGAAGGTAAGAGAAATATTTATTATTAAAGGTAGTGTTATGGACTGAGTTGTGTTCCCCCAAAATATGAGTTGGAATCCTAACCCCATCCCTGTGGATGTAAACCCATTTGGGACTAGGAATTTTGGTTATGTTAATGAGACTGTTACGTTATTGAGGCCATATCAGTGTAGGATGTGTCGTAAACCTAATCACTTGTGAGTTGTAAAAAGAGCAAGGCAGAAGCAGTATGGGGTGGGGGGGGAGGGTTGATGCTGAGTGAAGATCACCAGATTGCCAAGGAACTGAGGAATTCCCGGGGTACAGAAACTGAAGGGACAACAGAGAAAGAGCCTACAGAGAAAGAGTCTTCCGCTAGAGCCTGTGCCCTAAATTCAAACATCTAGCCTCTTGAAGGTGAGAAAATAAATTTCTGTTCTTTAAAGTCGTCCACTTGTGGTATTTCTTTTACAGCGGCACTAGGAAACTAAGGCAGGTACTTAACAAGATGATATACTAGGTTGGCGTATTCTTCACAGGTACACTCACTCCTCCTAAACTTTTACCTGATCAGTATGCACACACAGACTTCCGGACCTTTAGGTTAAGCTGGCGAAGTATCTTCATTGCTTGAGAAAATTCACCCAGATTGGATCCCTGCTCCCTGCCTGCCTACCTCTGGAGTGTATTTGAAACAACCTTTTCTCTGTATGTCTCTTCCCCTGACTGATGAACAGGTATCTTCATCAAAAAGAAATCCTCAGCTCCTTAAATCCCTGCATAACATTCTAGTAATGTTATCACAGTATTTTTGAGCATATTTGGCTACCTTAAGACTCCAGAAACATGAAACCATGACCTTCAGGAACCCTCAAATTCCCTAGACATAAAACTGTTGTTTTGAGAGAAACAAAGACTAGCATTGCTGACCCCATGGAGGAGAGGGAATAAATCTACTCCCCCTGTGATATGACAGCCCTGCTGATGTTGTCTCCCGTCTAGCTCTTCCCTTCCCTGCACACTTTTGCAGACCCACCAAATCCAGATTGTCTTCCACTAACGCAGCAGTTTGCAAACTTGCATGCATATATAATCAACTGGAGAGCTTTATGAAATTTTGATACCTGGGCTACACCCCAGACTGACTAAATCATAATCTCAGGTAGTTAGAATATGGCATTGGTGTTTTGTAAAGCTCCCAGATGATTCCAATGTGCAGACAAGGTTGAGAAACACTTCTATAAAGACCCTATAGCTTGTCAATATTCTCCTTAAAATTTATGACCTGAAGTGGTTACAGTGTATAAGCTGAGTAGTGCATGAAGTAGAAAAGCTATTATTTTTATTTTGTTTGAACCTCATACTCCTTTTAGTGCAGCTTAAGCTTGCATAAGCTTTAAAATTTTTATCCTGTAGTTACATGGTACATAAAGATGGAATGTAATACTTGTTGTAAAGCATAATGATAAAATGAACATGAGTGAACCCACACTTAACCCAAGAACTAGACAACTACCAGTTCTGTTGAAGCTAAATGTTTCTCCCAATCCAGTCTTTTTCTGTCTCCATTAATTTAATGGTTATCATTTCTTTGCTTTTTGAAATATAGTTTTACTGCGTATGTATGTATCTCCAAACCATATATTGTCTGTTTGCTTTAGAATTTTATGGAAAATAGCAACATACTGGGTATACTAGTTTTAACTTGCTTTTTTTCTCTCGATAGTATGTTCGTAAGAATCATATTGCCACCCATCAGTTCGGCGGCTTACATGTTGCTATTATGCTGGAAGCTATCCGCAAGTATTTCAGATACCAGCAGGGTCACCCATGGTGAACAGGTTTCAGCAGGGCTTTCATTAGAAGTAGATTTTTGCAACCTACTTTCAAAAATTAGCCAAATAAAACATTATGGATCACAGAACATTGTCCCACATAGTGCTGTAAGATGAGCCCCTTAGATTAGAAGGCACTCCAACAGTGGCCTCAACAATGGACTCAAGCTGTCATGGATTGAATTGTGTCCCCCAAAAATGTGTGTATCAGTTTGGCTAGGCCTTGATTCCCGGTAACGTGGGATTGTCCACCATTTTGCCATCTGATGTGATTTTCCTACGTATTGTAAATCCTACCTCTATGATGTTAATGAGGTGGGATAAGTGGCAGTTATGTTAATGAGGCAGAACTCAATCTACAAGATTGGATTGTATCTTGAGCCAATCTTTTCTCAGATATAAAAGAGAGAGGCCAGCAGAGAGACGGGGGACCTCATACCATCAAGAAAGCAGCGATGGGAGCAGAGTGCATCCTTTGGACTCGGGATTCCTGCACAGAGAAGCTCCTAGACCAGGGGAAGATTGATGACAAAGACTTTCTTCCAGGGCTGACAGAGAAAGCCTTCCCCTGAAGCTGACTCCCTGAATTTGGACTTCTAGCCTACTAGACTGTGAGAGAATAAACTTCTGTTTGTTAAAGCCATCCACTTGTGGTATTTCTGTTACAGCAGCACTAGATGATTAAGACACAAGCATAGCAACGATCATGAAGATGGCACAGGACTGAGTAACATTTTGTTCTGTTGTTCACAGGGTCACCATGGGTTGGAGCTGACTTTATGGCAACTAACAACAAGAATCACTCGTACTTGCATGTAGCTGTAGTTCATTCATTAACTACTGTATGGAAGTTCATTTCTCCTATCAATGGACACCACTGGACATAGATCTAGACACAATTTTCCTGTCTTTAGATAGCTTGATTGTCTTCAAATTTTTTGCTATTTCAAACACAAAACACTACGAACGTTTTTGGACATATCTCCTTGTGCAGTTTTTTCTCTCTATGGCATGGGGACAGGTATTATGGATTGCTTTGCTTAACTTTGATTCCCTCTTTCTTTTAGGGTTCCTTTTGTTTGGCAGAGATTGGAAAGCAAAAGTTATATTTCCCAGATTTCCTTGCAGCCAGAGTTCTGCAATGGATTTCCTGATCAGATGTACTCACGGGAGATTTGTAGAAGTACCAAGATAAGTGGAGAGATGCATTTTTTTGGTGGCTTTTAGTGGAGGCTGCACAGTTTTGAAGATGGCAGGTGCAGGGGTAGATTTTCAATTTGGCATCTGCTACCCCTATTGTAACCGAGATGGCATGGTTCTGGAACTGGAGGCTGTAGTGTTTATATTTTAAAAGTGGTTTCCTGCTCGTGGTAGTTCAGTGTTTTGTTTTGTTTTTTTAATTGTACTTCAGGTGAAGGTTTGCAGAACAAATAGTTTCTCATGAAACAGTAGTACACACATTGTTCTATGACATTGGTCAGCAACCCCACGACATGTCAACCCTCTCCCTTCTCAACCTTTTTTTTTTTTTTTTTTTGGTGAAAATATACATAGCCAATGATAAACCAATTCAAAAATTTCTACATGCACAGTTCAGTGACATCAACTATGCTCTTCCTATTGTGCTGCTATTCTCACAATTGGAATGTACAACAGAATGAAACACTGCCTGGTCCTGTGCCATACTCACAATCATTGTTATACTACAGCCACTGTGTCAATCCATCTAGCCGAGGGTTTTCCTCTTTTTGGATGACCCTCAACTTTACCATGCATGATGTCCTTCTCTAGGGACTGAGCCCTCCTGAAAACACATCCAAAGTATGTGAGACGTAGTTTCACCATCTTTGCTTCTAAGGAACATTCTGGTTGTACTTCTTCCAAGACAGAAACAACATTCCACTGTTATTCATAAGGTCGTCACTGGCTAATTCTGTTCAGAAGTAGACCGCTGGGTCTTTCTTCCTAGTCTGTCTTAGTCTGGAAGCTCAGCTGAAACCTGTCCGTCATGGGTGACCTGCTGGTATTTGAATACTGATGGCATAGCTCCTAGCATCACAGCATCACACAAGCCCCCACAGTATGACAAACTGACAGATGCCTGGGGGTCAATGATTATATAAACCATTTATTAGCCAGTAATTATTCCTTTGTATTTAAACAATTTCAGTGTGAATGTAATTCTCTGTATTAGAACTCTAAGGAGTCCTGGTGATGCAGTGGTTAAAACGCTCAGCTGTTAACCTAAAGTTCAGTGGTTCAAACTCACCAGCCACTCCCTGGGAGAAAGATGTGGCAGTTGGCTTCCATAAAGATCACAGCCTTGGAAACTGTATGGGGACAGTTCTACTCTGTCCTATAGGGTTTCTATGAGTTGGAATCAACTTGAAGGCAGTGGGTTTATTGGAACTCTGACAGTGCATTACTTGATACCAAGGCGGTTGCAGTCCTCAAACTCTCAAAGAAAAGTTAAAAGGGGATTAATTTTCTGACCTGGTTGTGTTTGAAGCAGGGAGGATTAGACTAGAATCAGAGAATGGGATAGGAGAAACTATGTTATACAATGATAAAACATTTGTTTGAACTCTTAGAATAAAGTGTATATTATAAAAAATGAATTTTTCTGACTAAGTGGTTTCTGAGATAAACCATTTGGCAAGAATGATGAATACAAGAAGTGCAGCCTGGGCTGGGTATTTCTAACTGCACTAGAGAACTAGAAAAAAAAAAAAAAGAAAGCCCAAAGTTTTAAATTCAAGGCATTATCCGAAGACTATAGAGCTGCTAGTGTTGCCCAAAAGGGTCTTTTACCCCTTTTAGCTGATGTATCCATAAATCAAATGTAGAATCTGATCTTTCAGTTTGCTGAGTCAATGTCTAGGTTGAATTCACAGCTTTGCCAAGTCTCTTATGTGAAAGTTATGACATCAGTTGTGAAAGGGTAAGACCCCAAGAATTGGAATACAGACATTTTGGAAATTCAGATGAGTCTGAGTGTCCCCAACTTCCCAGCCCCTACTCTTCTCCCTTATGGGCACAGGCAAACCCTCCTTCTTGTCTAAGTTCTTCCATTTCCTGAAGAACTTTAATGACCTCACCTGAGGTAGCCGCCTCACAATGAGATACCAGTTCCACACAACAGCCCGACCATACCACTCCTCATTGCCACCTGACTTGTGGCTGCAGTCCAAGTCTAGCATGCCTCAGGAGAAAGTACAAAGTCTAACCCTGAGGAGAAGGCTTGGGCTTCGAAAGAATTACAATATTTTACTAACACATACAGGCAGAAACCGGGAGTATGCACAAGGATGTATTCTAAGAGTGCTAGACCCACTTTGGTAAGCAGAGGTCTGCCTGGGGTCACCACTGCTTAAAAGTCATGGCCTCTCACTGAGTGACTCATACATCCAGGGACCCCTGAAGACAGGGGGAGTGGGATAAAAAAGTCCATGTGATAACAGTACAAGTATATAATGAAATCTTCTTCCTAGCCTTTCCCAGAGAAAGCTGAAGACATCTATTGAGGCAACTATGCCCTGGGGAATAGAAAAAATAACTAGAACTTCTGAGGTTTATTGGCTCTGAACTATGGATAATCCTTAGGGACCCAGCACACACTGTGACCTACCAGTGGTGGGAGCAGAGCTTATGTGGGTCAGGTGAGAAAGTTTGGGTCTGGGTATTTTTCATAAAGGACCCAGTAGGTCTATGATGCTATGGTAATTTCTCCATTTCAGGGATGTGTGGTTGGATTAGATATACATGGTAACTTCTAAAATTCCCCCATTTGCTTCCTGACCCATGGAGTGATGGCTATTTTGATAGGGAAAACCCAGTGAAAGCTTCTGAAATTACCCTTATGTAGTAGACACTAAGTTTGGTTAGTAAACCAAAACAATTTCCCATCCCAGGAAGATTCAAAGCAACTGATACCACCTTAAAAAAGGAAATTATGCAGACGTGGTTACCTATCATATCCACATGTAGTTTCCCTTTTTGCCTTGTGAAGAATACATACGAATCTGGAAAAAATACGGTGGATTATTATAAACTTAATCATGTGGTGTCTACAATCATATCTGCTGTTTCAGAAGAGGTTTCCCACTGGATGAATTTAATATGACTCTTGGCACTTGTAGACAACATTTATCTGGAAGAAGTTTTTTTTCTTTCTCTCTATTATAATAAGTAGCGAACACCAGAAGCATTTTGCTTTTTCTTGGCAAGGGCAGTAGCATGCCTTCACTGTCTTCCTCAGGGCTATATCAACTCTCAGTTCTCAATCATTATTTGGTCTGCAAGGGCCTTGTTTATCTCAGTATCCCAAAGAACATTACGCTGGTCCACTATATTGATGCCATCATGCTGGTTAGAGTTGGTGACTGGAAAGTAGCAAATACTCTGTATGCATTAGTAAGACACTTGCCAGAGGGTGAATAACCAGAAAATCAAACCAAACCCATTGCTGTCAAGTTGATTCTGACTCATAGTGACCCTATAGGACAGAGTAGCACTGTCGCATACAGTTTCCAAGGGGCGCCTGGTGGATTCGAACCGCTGACCTTTTGATTAGCAGCTGTAGCTCTTAATCACTATGCCACCAGGGTGAATAGGCTCACGAAAATATAGCAGTTTTCCACATTGGGAAATTTTCTGGGTATCCAGTAGTCTGGGGCAAGCTGTGCCTCCAAAGTGGAAGACAAATTGCTGCATCTTGAATCCTCTGTCACTAAGAAAGAAGTCCAAAGCCCTTTGGTTCTCTTGGGATTTTGAAGATAATATTTGCCACATTTGGGTGGACTGCTCAAGTAGGTATGACATAACCTATGAGGTTTCCAGCACTTAATGGCAGTTAGAACAAGAGACAGCTCTTCAGCTTATGTATGTTGCTGGGTAAGAAGCTCTGCCACTTGACCTTGATGACGCAGTAGATATAATGGTCTTGGAAGGTCTGTGGCATATCACATGTTTTATTGGATTTGAGTATGCTCTAAGAGAACAATCAAAGTGAAGACCTCTAAGGCTTCAGAGTGAAGGTATCCCTTATTTTTCGAAGAACTGTTTTTTTTTCCTTTGCAAAACAGCTTCTGGTTTGCTGCAAGGCAGAATATTTTATTATGGATCACCAAGTAACCATGTGTGCTAAACTTCCCATCATAAAATGGATATTATTTTATTGACAAGGTCTTGAATTTGGGTGCGCCCAGCAGTGCTCCATCATCAAATGGAAACATCAAGATGATACCTAAACAGGACTTCAGACACTAGTTGCATAATCATGTAGCTCACACTCTCAGGGCACCAAATTCTGCTGTGTTTCCATCTTGTCTTCAGTCTGTATCCGCAGCGTACAGAGTTCCATATAAAGATTTGGCAGAAGAAAAACAATTTGAGCATGGTTTTTTTTCAAGTTTCCTCCTACCATCCCAAAGTGAACTGGTGCAGCATTATATCCCCATTCAGGGGGTGCATCTGCAAGACAGTGGAGAAAAGAAAATCCTCCCTCCCAATTGGGCAGAATTTCAAGAAGCACGTCCGACTCACTCTGATGCCTGGAGTAAGAGCTATACAAAAGCATGAGCCCACATCGATTCAGAAGCAGTGGATAACACTTTCATTAAAAGAATGAGATTGGAAGATTCACAATAAGGAGATTTGAGGAGGTATATGATGTGGAATGGACTCAGAGTGAGAGAACGTTTGTGTCCCTATGAATGTTCACCAAATACTTCCCTCTGTAGAGGCCAAAAATTAGTAAAGGTGTAGAGGATATGAACAACACTATCAACCACATTGACCTTAATGATATTTAAAGAACACTGCACTAAATATGTGCAAAATAAATATTTTTTTAGGTACACATTATACATTATCCAAGAAAGACCATATTCTAGACCAAAAAATAAGTCTCAATCAATTTAAGAGAATTAGAATTGAACAGAGTATGTTTTCTGGCCACTTTGGAACTAGACAAAATATCAGTAACAAGATATCTATGAAAACACCCAATACTTAAAAATTAAAGAGCATACTTCTAATTAATCTATAAATCAAAGAAGAAAGTAGAAATACTTCAGACTGAAAGGTAATAAAATACAACACATCAAAGGGTATGAGATACAGCTAAAGCTGTGCTTAGAAGAAAATTTATAGCTTTAAATGCTTATATTAGAAATGAACAAATGCCTAAGATCAATGATCTAAGATTCTACCTTAAAAGGATAGGAAAAGAAGAGTAAAGTAAAACCAAAATAAGTAAAAACAAAGGAAATAATAGTAAATACAGAAATCATTTAAATAGAAAACAAATAATAGAGGAAAATTTAAAAGCCAAAATTCGGTTCTTTGAATGTTAGACACATTTGATAAATTCCTAGTAGACTGACTGAGAGAGAGAAAACCAATATTATCAACATTAGGAATGAAAGAGGGGTTTGACTATTACTATATTGAATTTTTATATCTATCTGTGAAGAATTACTATCATTCATATAGTCTGATATAGTGCTGGAAGATGAGCCTCTCAGGTTGGAAGGCACTCAAAATAAGACGGGAAAGAGCTGCTTCATCAAAGCAGAGTCGACATTAATGATGTGGATGGAGCCAAGCTTTTGGGACATTCATTTGCTGAAGTAGCACAACTCAAAATAAGAACAGCTGCAAACATTCACTAATAATTAGAACATCAAGGAAAATTGGAAGTCATCAAAAATGTAATGGAACACATAAAAATCGATATCCTAGGCATTAATGAGCTGAAATGTACTGGTATTGGCCATTTTGAATCAGACAATCATGAGGTCTACTATGCTGGGAGTGGCAAATTGAAGAGGAATGGAGTCACATTCATTGTCAAAAAGAACATTTCAAGATCTATCCTGAAGGATAACGCTGTCATTGATAGGATAATATCTGAACACCTACAAGGGAGACCAGTTTGTATGACTATTAGTCAAATTTACACATCAACCACTAATGCCAACGGTGAGGAAATTGAACATTTTTACCAACTGCTGCAGTCTGAAATTGATGAAACATGCAATCAAGACGCATTGGTAATTACTGGTGATTGGAAAGCAAAAGCTGGCAACAAAGAAGAAGGATCTGTAGTTGGAAATATGACCTTGGTGATAGAAACAACAATACCCTTTTTCAACAACATAAACAGCAACTATACACAGGGACCTCACCAGATGAAAAACACAGGAATCAAATCGGCTATACCTGTGGAAAGAGACAATGGAAAAGCTTAATATCATCAGTCAGAACAAGGCCAGGGGCTGACTGTGAAACAGACCATCAATTGCTCATATGCAAGTTGAAGTTAAAGGTGAGGAAAATTAAAACAAGTTCACTAAAGTCTAAATACTACCGTGAGTATATCCCACCGAAATTTGGAGACCATCTCAAGAATTGATTTGACCCACTGAACACTAATGACTGAAACAGGACGAGTTGTGGGATGACATTAAGGACATCATACATGAAGAAATCAAAAGGTCACTAAAAAGACAAGAAAGAAAGAAAAGAGCAAAATGGATGTCAGAAGAGACCCTGAAACTTGCCCTTGAACATAGAGTAGTTAAAGTGAATGGAAAAAATGATTAAGTAAAAGAGCTAAACAGAAGATTTCAAAAGGTAGCTTGAGAAGACAAAGTATTATAATGACATATGCAAAGACCCGGGGTTAGAAAACCAAAAGGAAAGAACTTGCTCCGCATTTCTCAAGCTGAAAGAACTGAAGAAAAAATTGAAGCCTCGAGTTGCAGTTTTGAAAGATTCTATGGGCAAATGTTGAATGATACAGGAAGCATTAAAAGAAGATGGAAGGAATACACAGAGTCAATGTACCAAAAAGAATTGATCGACGTTCAACCATTTGAAGAGGTAGCATATGATCGAAAACAGATAGTATTGAAGGAAAAAGTCCAAGCTGCACTGAAGGCACTGGAAAAAAGCAAGGCTCCAGGAATTGATGGAATACCAATTGAAATGTTTCAACAAATGGATGCAATGCTGGAGTTCCTCACTTGTCTATGCCAAGAAATTTGGAAGACAGTTACCTGGCCAACTAACTGGAAGAGATCCATATTTGTGCCCATTCCAAAGAACGATGATCCAACAGAATGCAGAAATTATTGAACAGTATCATTAATATCACATGCAAGTAAAATTTTGCTGAAGACAATTCAAAAACAGTTAATTGTAGTAGTGCATCGACAGAGAACTGCCAGAAATTCAAGCCAGATTCAGAAGGGGACGTGGAACAAGGGATATCATTGCTGATGTCAGATAGATCTTGGCTGAAAGCAGAGAATACCAGAAAGATGTTTACCTGGGTTTTATTGACTATGCAAAGATATTCAACCGTGTGGATCATAACAAATTATAGATAACATTGCAAAGAAAGGAAATTCCAGAACACTTAATTGTGCTCGTGCAGAATCTGTATGTACACCAAGAGGCAGTCACTCGTACAGAACAAGGGGATATTTTGTGGTTTAAAATCAAGAAAGGTGTGCATCAGGGTTGTATCCTTTCACCATACTGATTCAATCTGTACCCTGAGCAAATAATTCGAGAAGCTGGACTATATGAAGAAGATCACCGCATTAGGATTGGTGGAAGACTCATTAACAACCTGCGATATGCAGATGACACAACCTTGCTTGGTGAATGTAAAGAGGACTTGAAGCACTTACTGATGAACATTAAAGACTACAGCCTTCAGCATGGTTTACACCTCAACATAAAGAAAACAAAAATCGTCACAACAGGACCAATAAGCAATATCATGATAAATGGAGAAAGCATTGAAGTTGTCAAGGATTTCATTCTGCTTAGATCCATAATCAATACCCACGGAAGCAGCAGTCAAGAAATAAAATGACATATTGCACTGGGCAAATCTGCTGCAAAAGACCTCTTTCAAGTGTTAAAAAGCAAAGATGTCACTTTGAGGACTAAGGTGCGCCTGACCCAAGCCATGATATTTTTAATTGTCTCATATGCATGTGAAACCTGGACTATGAATAAGGAAGACCAAAGAAAAATTGATGCCTCTGAATTATGGTGTTGATGAAGAATATTGAATATATCATGGTTTGCCAGAAGAACGAACCAATCTGTCTTGGAAGAAGTACAGCCAGAGTACTTGTTGGAAACAAGGATGGTGAGACTTTGTCTCATGTACTTTGGACTTGTTATCAGGAGGGAACAGTCCCTGGAGAAGGACATCATGCTTGGTAAGGTGGAGGGTCAATGAAAAAGAGGAACACCCTCAAGGACAGGAATTGACACAGTGGCTGCAACAATGGGCTTAAGCCTAGCAACAATTGTGAGGATGGCGCAGGACCGGGTAGTGTTTCATTCTGCTGTACACAGGGTCAATATGAGTCATATCTGACTCGATGGCACCTACCAACACAACATAAACAATCTCTACAGGAGCAGATTGCTAGGTGTTTTCTCCGATGATGCAGCTGGTGAGTTCAAACCACTGACCTTCCAGTTAGCAGCCAATTGCTTAACCATTGTGTCACTGGGGCTCCTTCTTCATAGACTGGTGTTCCAGTGTATGTTCCATGAACGAGTGCCCGTTCCTGAGCTGTTTGTTACTGGCTTGTGATGAGATGAATAAAATTATTTTGAGAGTAAGTGTTTTGAAACTTCTATAGCAATTTGATAGAGTGACTATGTATTTGCTGAATCTAATAATAAAAATTTTGGTTTGTATGTTGTGTGGCTTTTTATTTTTCTCTAGTAATTCATTTCTACTGTATTTTTAAAGATATCAGTCTGTGAGAGATTGGGGGGAAAAAAAGCTAGTTCTTCACCACGGATAGTTTGCGAAGCAATGATGTGTAGGTAACAATATGATAAGCAAGTAACAAGAGTTCCGTTTCTTTCTTTTCAATCCTTATATATATATATGTATATTTTTTCTTAACAGCTAAGATCTTCAGTATAATGTAGAATAGAAACAGAAATTGGCTTGTTACTTTTCAAATTAAGAATATTGCTGTATATTCGTAGTAAGATTAACTAAATTTCCTTCTATTCCTAGTTTTCTCAGAGGATTTTTTTTTTATATTATAAATGGTTGTTGAATTTTATCACGTTTTTTCTACGTTTGTAAATAATCAGATGATTTCTCATCTTTCTTTCTGTCAGTGCAGTAAATTGTATTTACAGGTTTTCTAAGGACAACTGTCACATAGTGCTTAAAGTTTTGTTTAGAAGCGTTCTACTTTTCTTGAGATACGTCTGTAATTTTCTTTTCTATGCTTCATTTACTCCCCCACATCAATAATTATTGAGTGCCTGTCCATAATAGGCAGTGTTCTAGGTACTACAGATACAGTAACAAACAAAACAGACAAAAAGTTCATGAAAACCCCATCTTTGTGGAGAATAAAATCTAGTGGTAGGAGGCAAACAATAAGCAAGATAAGAATGCATAATGCTAGGTGCTAGCAAGTGCTAAGCAGTGAAGTGGGATATGGAATGTACATATGGGTTTGCAATGTTCAATGTCCTCACAAGAAGAAAACTGAGTAAAAATCTGAAGGACTTAAAGGAAGGAGTCACATAGATCTAGGGAAAACAAACCAAACCACTGCTGTCAAGGTGATTCCAACTCATAGCAATCTTTTTAGAGTTTCCAAAGCTGTAAATCTCTATGGAAGCAGATTGCCACATCTTTCTCCAGAGGAATCACTGGTGGTTTCAAACTGCTGACCTTTCAGTTAGCAATCAATCACTTTAATCACTGCACCACTAGGGCTCCTTAGATCTAGGGAAAGATCAGCAAATGTAATGGGCTCAAGACAAGGTGCATGAGGAACCACAGTCGTAGAGGATAATCACTGAGGTGGGAGGTAGTTTAAGATGAGCTTGTTCAGAGTGAGAATGGGAGAGTGGGGGGACATGAGAGGCCAGATAGTGCTGCACCGGCTAAGCCATGGTAATGCTTTTACTCTAAGTAAGTTGGGAAACTACTGGAGACTTCTGAGCACAGAAGCAGGTGATCAGACGTATATTTTAACAGCATCGCTCTGGCTGCTCTGTTAGAATAGAAAGAAGTGGGTCAAGAACAGAAATAGAGAAGAAATTAGGAGACTAATCCAGTGAAAGATTATGGTGTGTGGGACTGGGGTCATAGCAGCCGAGGCGGTGACACGTCGATTCTCATGTACTGTGAAGGTAGATCTGATAACATTTCCTGGAGGGGTGTTTGTGAGAAGAGAGTCAACAATGATTCCAAGGTTTTCATTGCCTCAGCGACTGGAAAATGGAGACATCGTGTACTAAGGTGAGCAAGAGTTCGGGGATAGAGGTTGGGGAGATCAGGAGTTCAGCCTGTTTTGGTTTTGGTATGAGGCTATACACAGCTTATGTAGTAAGCAGTGGAGTGTTGTCCAAATTACTATGTTTTGCAAAAGTTTGTAATTGGTTAAAATGATCCGTTCCTTTTGAACACTGGAAAGACTTGCCTCTCTGGATGTGATGTTTATATAATGGGAAGATGTCTAAAAGTTGACTCAAGGTCTTTAATTGTTATTGGACTATTTGAGTTTGGGTAAAAGGGGTTAAGAAGTGGCAACAAACAATCCCTAAATCTCAGGTTCATTTCTCATGAATCTTGAGGTTCGTTTCTCCTTCCTGTTAGAAGTGAATCACAGTAAGGCAGGAGTTTCTGCTCGTTATTCTTCCTCAGGGTCTCAGTATGTACTTCCACGCTTGCCGTGACAAGAGGAATGAGACACTGAGCACTGTCAATTAAATGCTTACTTCTTAAAGTCACACTTGTCACTTCTGCTTACATCTCATCGGTTAATATGAATCAATGGCGATACATGTCTTCAGGAAGTGGGGATTGTACTCCTCGACGCAGGAGTAAAGATTACAGCCTAGGAAACCCGATGGGGCAGTTCTACTCTGTCCTATGGGATGGATCACTGTGAGTCAGAGTTGACTCGATGCCACACAACGACACCAAGAACATGCAGAAGTAGAGGAGAAATGAATATTGGTAAACATTGGTAAGATTACCCCAGTAAGGTGTTTTTCTGAGACTTTCTCAATCTTATTTAAATTTGTAAATACAATAGCATAAAGTTATTTCTCTTACTACCATTTTAATTTCTGCCACATCTGTAGTTATTCTCCTTTTAACATGCCTAATAATTTTTATTTGCACCTTCTCTCTTTTTGTCAGGATTAAAAAAAAAAAAAGGTGAGAAGGCAAGTTTCGTTATTTTAGTTGTTAAAAAATAACAACATCACCGGATGATTATAAAATAATTAGAAGAGAGATAACTTGTACAAACAGCAGTCTGAATTAAGTTCACAAATAATGTTAATTACCTCTCATCATCTCGTACTGAGACTACCATTAATTTTTAAAGATTTTGTTTCATGTATTCTAATGTGGAGCCAAAAACAATTGTACTCAGAGTCTTCTAAATCTTATCGGATGACGTAACGTTAATAATCATAGAGGCCTGATATCCATTATATAGTGGTTTAATATTAAAATGGAATCAGAAACTAGCATGGGAAAAAAAAATGTGACCAGACATATTTAAGCAGGATGGCAAATTCCCATGTATCTACATAACGATTTGTTTTTTGAAATTGCATTTCCAGCTAATTATGTTAGAATTTCTCTGTTGACTTTTGCTTGGGGTCATATACCAGAAACCAAATCCATCGCCGTCGAGTTGATTCCAACTCACAGCCACCCTATAGGACAGAGTAGAACTGGCCCATAGAGTTTCCAAGGAGTGCCTGCTGGATTGGAACTGCTGACCTTTTGGTTAGTAGCTGTAGCACTTAACAACTGCACCACCAGGGTCGTATACAGCCACCTGCAAATAAAGGTAGAGGTGAGGAAATTGAAGAATGTTTACTTTCTCTAATGACTGTGGTAGATATTTGGATTGGCTTTCAGAACCTAGTTCCCACCCTTGTTCTATTTGGAGAGATGGGAAGGTAAAATCTACCTTTCCCATTCTCTCTTGCAACTAGATCACACTGCTAAGATTTGGGATGCAGAAGTAAGGTGGAGGCTCCATTACTAATACGTGCTTGCAAGAAATTCAGCTAGAGATGTGAGTGTCTGCAGGACCAGTGTCAAGTCACCAGCTTTGTGGAGTAAGAAGTAGTTTCGGAGGCGGCAGTGGTGGCAGAAGAAGTAGCTTCCTCACTTCTGGATTGCATCTTACAGTGGTGTGTTCTTGAAATCAATAGTCCAACGGCAGCCCATAACTCCTGCTCCTCCAGTCCTTCATGTAAGCAAATAATCCCCTGAAGTAAACTCCTTTCTGCTTGAAAAACCTATAGCTGTTTCTGTTTCCTGTGCTGAATCCTGATTGATACAATATCTGGTGCCGGAAGTAGTTGCAGAAAACACACCCTCAGTGACGGGTGTCTTGATTTGCTTATCTAGCCTGGTTGATGAGCCTAAAGGGATGAGCCTAAAGCCTTGGAAAATAGGATACCAGTAATCATGACATGACATCTACTACCCATCTGGCAGTTTGCTCCCTAGGTTGGAAGGCACCCAAAATGCACAGTGGCCACCACAATAGACTTGAGCATACTGATGATTGTGCAGGTGGTGCAGTACTGGGCAATATTTCATTCTGTTGCACAAGGGGGTGCCACAAGTTGGAGCTGACTTGATGGCAACTAACAAGAACAATCATGACATGCAGTGACAAAACACTTACCGAAATCATTACCTGTGGTCCTTTGGAATGAAAGATTTTGGCAAGCCAAGTGGCTGTTGCCTTTTAACAGGAAAAAAGAATATAAAACTGTGATTTAGGTTAGATATATCTCATAGCACTGAAGGTAAGAGTTTTGGATTCTTTGTTGATGAGATAGTCAAAGGACCAGGGAGTCATTATGTGACTTAAAAGAATCTTTCAACTTTTGTAGCTGTAGGGCTACCATAGCCAAAAATTAGACATGAGTGTGAGCTTGAGAGTTGCTGAATTTCAGGCTTGTCAGGACACTTATGTGAGACTTAGAACACTAATAAGGAAAGAGGGGAACGTGACAATTGGAATGGAGACATTTGAGTGAGTTCAGATAACTCAAAGATCCTGAGCCTTTAAACCCTACTGAGCTTTTATTGCCATGTGGGTCTCTCCATAACACACCTAACAACATAGCACTTGCTTTATCAGAGCAAGCAAGCAAGAAGAGATCAAGAGAAAGTTCCAGCACGAGAGAAAGTGCTAGTAGGATGGAAATCACAGTCCTTTGCAAACTTATCATGGAAGTAACATCCCATCACTATTGTTATATTCTATCCATTAGAAGAAAGTCACTGAGTCCACCCCACACTAAAAAGGAGAGGATCTCACAAAGGGTGTAAATATCAAGAGGGGGCAACATCGGGAACCATGTCAGAAGTTGCCTATCACAGTAGTATATACAAAATTTTACACAAAATTCCTATAAAATTTCATGCAAAATATAAGAACAAAATTCAAAAATAAACTATCAACTAGTTATGAAGGAAAGCACAAAACTGTGGACAGTCATTAGTTCTGAGGAAGAAGGAAGGGTGATGCCATCATAATATGTAAAAAGGGACTGCAACTCCCCATAAAGACTCCAGCGGTATTTGTGCCCGTATTTGTCACATTATTTGTTTATCTGCAAGCACACGAGTGCTTTCTTACATTATTATTTATGTTTTTATGTATGTATATTTCATAATACAAATTTTTAAAAGTGAGATATAAGTCCCTCTTTCTTTCCTCACTGTCACGTGTGAGTCCAGTCAGTATAGAGGGCAAAGGTCCATTGAAATCTAATATACCTAGTCTCTCCTGATAATGTTCCTTCCCTTCTTCACCCCCTACCATGTTTTCCTGCCGTTCGTCCATGTGGATGTTCCTGGAAGGAAACCAGCAAAATTCAGCTTATAGAATCTTTAAGAATTTTTGTCTTCTAGTTGGCCTTGGCTCAGGAACTTTTTTGGATTATGGGCACTATGACATTAACAGAATCTCCTAAGAGCAACCTGCCAACTAATAATTTGTGCCATACTTAATGTATATTTCCCAAGAAAATTAGTGCAAAGTAGTGATGCTTCCTGGCAGTCATAACACCATTATTGTGTTGGCTATCAATGTGCTAAGAAGCCCTGGTGGCACAAATGGTCAAGTTCTTGGCTGCTAACTGAAAGATTGCTGGTTCAAACCCACCCAGCCACTACATGGGAGCTGTAAAGATTATAGACAAGAAAACCTTTGGGGTAGTTCTACTCTGTCACATGGATACACTGTGAGTTGAAAACGACTTGAGGGCACCTAACAAGAACTACATCAACGCACTGAAGAACAAAGAATTTAGATTTTGGGTCAAACATGCCTGGGCTTGAACTTTTGTTGTCATTCACTAGCTATGTGATCTTGGGCATTTTGCTCAATCTTGCAAAACTTCTGTTTCCTTGTGTGTGAAATAAGGATAACAGTAACTATTTTAAAGGTTTGATGTGAGAATTAAATAATGTGTGTGAAGCACCTCATACATTATAGATATCTGGTAATTGTTAGTCATTATGTTATGCTGTCTAATTCCACAGTTGTTTCAGTTCAACATGAAATGCGAAAATTATTATATAGGTTAGTTTATGGCTCTTCGTACAGAAGTAATTTCTATTGCTCCGTGAGTTGTATGCTGAGAAAGTTGTTTGCATTTAGAGAATCTTAGTGTTTTAAGAACATTTTCTTCTGTAGGAAGCATTTTAAGCATTTAAAATGCTTTTTATTATCTAAGTACTGAAAGAAATCTAATTAATTTTCCCATGACATCTATCAACATCTGTAAGGAATAGAATTTTCTAATTTACTTTTGCTACCGTTTGCAAATGGGTGTGTGTAGGGGAGGTAAGGGGGCACAAGCAGGTAGAAAGTGATAGGGTAGAAAATGAAAGAGAACATCTGTTTTCTATTTTCATAATGGCTTATATTTTTATCCCATTCATTTCTGGTGTTCTGAGCTGGAGTCTTCAGCAAAAGATTTACAATGTGCTGTTAGTATGTATATCTTTATTTGTTTATATGCCGTGTTTTAACAAAACAAGATTTAAGATGGCTTATCAAAGACATAAAATCGTACAAGGAAAAAAAAGTAAGGAAGGAAATAGGGGTCCAGTCCAAAAGGAAAAGGAAGCCATAGGTGAGTTGAGTTCACAAGGTGCATGCAAATTCATAACAAAGGTGTTCAAAAGGCAGGGGCACACCCAGCCATACAAGAGATGGGAAGTCCTGATACATGCTACGACATGAGTGAACCTTGAAAACATTATGTTGAATGAAGTCAATGAAAAATGACAAATATTTTATGATTTCACTTATACGAAATATCTAAATAGGCAAATGTATAGAGATCAATGGGAGAAAGATGTGGCAGTCTGCTCCCTAAAGATTATAGCCTAGGAAACTATGAGGCAGTTCTCCTCTGTCTGATAAGGTCTCTATGAGTCAGATCCATGATGGCAATTTTATTTTTTTTTTCCTATTATAGAGATCAAAGTTTAACAGTGGTTACCAGAGGTGGGAAGGAGGGGAAAAGGGGGAATCGTTGTTTAGGAAACATTGAATTTCTATTTACAGTGCTGGAAAATTTGGCAACGGATATTGGCGATGGTTGCACATGACTGATGTAATTGTTGTCACAGAATTGTACATGTGGAAGATGCTGAATTGGCAAATGTTGCATTATCTATATTTTTACAACAAGAAAAAGGCGAGCACATGCAGGGTCTTTGTATTTTTTTTGGAAACCAATGCGGAGAGAAGAGTAATATCAGTCTTTCTCATGACATCCATAAAATAATAGTAATAATAATTACTATTGCCCAGGAAAAGTACAGCTCTTCTAAGTATGGAGACTCATGGAATCAGTTCCTAACAGATCAAGAAGTTATCCTATAGAGATCCAAGTTGACCAAAATATTTTGTAAGTTTAACACCTGTCCCAGCCCTTTGAAAGATCCAATTTGTTACCTGGAGTTTGTTATACCATATTTCATCAATTTTAATATACACTCTTTTTCATAGTTTAACATCCCTGATCTCACAATCAATGGCATCTCAGACTCAATGAAATATACTACTTCGTTTAAATCAAGTTTCACTCAGAAACTCAGGAGTTGTTTTGTTAGGTAGAAACCTGGCCTTTCATTACGTACAAGCCTCAGTGTTTTAGAATATTTAATGAAGACCAAAGAATCATCTAACATACATTCTGCGCTGGCATATCATGCTAAATTTAAGTTTTATAAAGTCCCCTAGAAAATAATTTCCATTTGGTTTTTGAGTGTATGTCGTGTTCTTATCTGTGTGCTCACCGTATACTTATGGTAATACTGAATTTAGTTGGCATTTCTAATGCCAGAGGAAGAGAAGTGTCTGGGAGAGTACTGTGCCGCATTCTTGTTTGGAATTTCAAAGCATACATATAGGAGATGGAATGTAGTAAAAAGAGGTAAACGAGATTTCAATTATTGTACCATGAGTTTAATTCCCCTCTCTGTAAATGAATAAATTGTAATTTTTTTCTATGAATGGAACTGTCCTTTTATATAATTTCTTTGCCAGAATTTGTTTGTAAGTCTTCCAGAAGATTTCTCTGAAAAAGTGGGAGTAGCAAACTAAATTTATCAATAAGGCTGGGGTAGGAGTAGGGTCAGAACGTTCTGATCTTACCAAGCGTCTAGTTCTATTGTCAAAGATCCCTTTTTATTGAAAGGAGAGAAGTACTGTGCTCTGAACATGATTTGACATTTTATTGAATAGAGCTGATTTGCTTTTCTGTGCCATTTATTAAAAGCAAATAAACTGCACATTCTTTCAGCAGGGAAAGACTGGGAAGTAAAGTGAAGCTATTTCAAAATGAATTGCATCACAGATTAAACTATTGCTTGAGGGCTTGGAAAAAGGAATTTAGAAATACTGTTTTCCTTGGTTCATTCTTTCTGCAACTAAGTTTGGAGACGACAGTTGTTTTTTTCTTAAAGCATCTCTATGCATATATATTTATATGTATATATATACATACATACAGTCATATGCCACGTAACGTTGTTCAGGCAACATCTGCCCACATGTACGTCCATCGTCCCATAAATTCAGAAATCCTGATTGGAGAACTAGACTTACCCGATGTTACCGGACATAGTCATCGCAGGCAACACATGTATCTCATGCCTCTTGTATATGAAGCTATTGCCCTGCCAGGCTGCCTCAGTTATCTAGTGCTGCTATAACAGAAATACCACAAGTGGATGGCTTTAACAAAGAGAAATTTAGTCCCTTATAGTTCAGGAGGCTAGAAGTCCAAATTCAGGGTGCCAGCTCCAGGGGAAGGCTTTCTGTCGGCTCTGGGAGAAGGTCCTTGTCATTAATCTTCCCCTGGTCTAGGAGCTTCACTGCACAGGAACCCTGGGTCCAAAGGATGCCCTCTGTTCCTGGCACAGCTTTCTTGGCAGTATGAGGTCCCCCTGTTTCTCTGCTTGCTTCTGTCTTTATATCTCAAAAGAGATTGACTTAAAACACAACCTAAACTTGTAGATTGAGTCTTACCTCATTAACATAACTGCTTCTAATCCTGCCTCGTTAAAGTCATAGAGGTGGGATTCACAACACACAGGAAAATCGCATCAGATGATAAAATGGTGGACAATCCCACAATACTGGGAATCATGGCCTAGCCAAGTTGACAGATATTTTTGGGGGACACAATTCAATCCATAACACAGGCATATAATTGTACAGTACATGTGTAACCTATCATACATATTTCTTGATAGTCATAATAAACACTTATGTTACTGGCTTACGTATGTACTGTACAATACTTTCTATTGTTATTTTAATATGAACTTTTCCAACTTACAAATAAAAAGTTTACTATATAATAGTGTATGTTTCGGCTCAACAGTCAAATCCTTGTCTTAGTACGTAGTGTGCCATTCTATCTACAAAAAACATTAAACACTCCCAGATATACTAAAACATCTTTAACATAATACAGTAACAATAATAGTAATGTTTTGATGCACATCATAAAGTAGTGTCTGTTTGTTATTAGGAACCATTTTATGTACTTTTGATATTTAATATAATCAGCTTTATGGGGGTTGGTTTGTAACTACGGGATGTACCTAAGTCAGATGTTTGTAACCCAGGAACTGCCTGTATATAATATGGTGTTCACAAAATGTCCAAATCACATAATGTCCTATTTCACAGAATGTATCATGGATGTTAAGCAATGCATGACTGTATTAGAATAATCTTAACTTATTTTATGAATACGTTTATTAAATTAATCAGATATTTAAAGATGTTGTCTTAGTTATCTCGTGCTGCTATAACAAAAATACAATTAGATGGCTTTAACAAACAGAAATTTATTTTCTCACAGTTTAAGAGGCTAAAAGTTCAAAATCAGAGTGCCAGCCTGAGGGGAAGGCTTTCTCCCTCTGTTGGCTCTGGAGGAAGGTCCTTGTCTCTTTGGCTTCTGCTTCCTGGTTCCTTGGAGATCTCACATGTCTTGGCATCTATCTCACCCCATCTCTCCTCTGCTTGTTTGTTTAATCTCTTTCATATCTCAAAAGAGATTGACTCAAGATACACCCTACAGTAATCCTGCCTCATTAACATAACAAAGACAACTCATTCTCAACCAGCATTATAACCACAGGCATAGAAGTTAGGATTTACAACACATACTTTTGAGAGACATAACTCAATCCGTAATGTTCCACTCTTTGGCCCCCTAAAATTTATGTCCTCGCCACATGCAAAACACATTCACCCATCACATTGTCCTAAAAGACTTAAATCATCTCCAAGTCCAAAATCTCATCTTCTGAATGATCTAAATCAAATATGGGTGAGACTTTAGGTTTTTTCCATCCTGGGGCAAAATTATTCTTCATCTGTGAACCTGTGAAATCAAGAAAACAAGTTATCTGTTTCCAAAGTACAGTGGTGTAACAGGTACAAGGTAGACATTTCCATTACAAATGGGAGGAATTGGAGGGAAAGAAGGGACAACAGACACCAAGCAAGACCAAAACCCAGCAGAGCAAATTACATTAGCTCTCAAGCTTTGAAAATAATCCTGTCTTCTCTGAGACCACCTGGGAAAAGGCCCCACCCTCCAGAATCTGGTTCTTGGCCATATGCTATGGATTCTGGGTACAGACTCCTTGGCCCTGGGCTTCAGCTCCACCTTCCAGGCCTTCTGAGATGGCAACTCTGCTCCCTCAGCTTTAGGTGGCCCCGTTTTCCTAATCCATCTGAGTGGCAACCCCACCCCTCAGCTCCAGTAGGCTCTGTTTGTCTGCCCCTTGGGTATGGCAGCCTTGCCTCCTTAACTTTGGGTGGTGGCTCTGTCCCCCCTGCCACACCTTAACAACAGCCCCACACTCCAGAACTGAGTTAGCAAAGACCTGATTCTTTGAAACCACTCTTTGAGATGCAAGAAACTATGATCCCACCCTTTAAAGCCAAGAAGGCCCTGCTTCTCGTGTTCCTTCCAACAATTCTGCTGATCTCCAAGCTGCTCCAGGGATGACCCTTTTCTTTTCTTGGAGGATAACAGATGTAGCTCCTTTGGCCTATTTCCTGCCTGTAGAATTCCAAGAGGCAGACAGCATTCTTTCCGTTAGTTCTTTCTCTGTCCCCCTCAGTCTAAGCTGATCAGTTTTCTGCTGTGGTAGCTGGTTAGATCCATCAGTCACAGCTTAAATCTCTTTAATACAAGATTAGTCATGTCCTTGGTGAACATTCTAGTTCACGTGTCCTTAGTTTGTACAGCAGAATTTTCCAAATCTTTAAGTTTTGTTTTCATTTTGCACAGTTCATTTTTAAGTCCATCTCTTTCCTCTCACATTTTGCTATAAGCAGCAAGGAAAAAACCAAGCTGCCCCTTTAAGATCTTGCTTAGAAATCTCATCAGCCAGATATCCAAGTACATCATTTACAAATTCTACCTTCCATTAAACATTTGAGCATAATTCAGACAAGTTCTTTGCCATTGCGTGAAAAGTATTATCCTTCCTCCATTGTCCAATCACATGTTCATCATTTTCTTTTAAAGCCCCACCAGAAGCACATTTAACATCCACATTTCTAGCAACATTCTGTTGCTGGCACCGTATGTATTCTCTCAGACAATAGAAACTTTCTCTACAGCTCTCCTCACTTCCTTCTGAGCACTCATCAGAATTGCCTTTGAAGTCCATAATTCTACCAACAGTCTTTTCAAGGTAATCTAGGCTTTTACTATTAGGCATCCTCACTCTTCCAGCCTCTATCCATTACCCACTTCCAAGACTGCTTCCACATTTTAGGTATCTGTTAGAGCAGCACCCCACTCTTGGTACCAAATTCTGTCTTAGTTATCTGATGCTGCTATAACAGAAATACCACAAGTGGATGCCTTTAACAAACAGAAATTTATTTTCTCCATGGTTTAGGAAGCTAGAAGTCGGAATTCAGAGAGCTAGCTCTAGGGGAAGGCTTTCTTTCTATTGGCTCTGGAGGAAAGTCCTTGTCTCTTCAGCTTCTGCTTTCTGGTTCCTTGGAGATCTCCATATGTTTTGCATCAGTCTTGCCCCATCTCTGCTTTGCTCACTTGTTCAATCTCTTTTATATCTCAGAAGAAACTGACTCAAGATACACCCTACACTTATCCTCCCTCATTAACATAACAAAGACAACCCATTCCTAAATGGGATTATAACCCACAGGCATAGAGGTTAGGATTTACAACACATATTTTGGGAGGACATAATTCAATACATAACAGATGGAAAATGGATCATACAAAATAACAAAGCTCATAAATTTTTGATGAAAAATGAATACCAAATATATCGATTTTCCAGGAGGAGATCTGGACAAACAGAAGAAAAGACTCAAGAGGAAGAAATCCTAGAATAAGTTTGATTTGTTGTAGGATATAAAAAGTTAAACACCATTCACTATTTCTATAAGTCGTTTTGATTAAAACTTGCCTCTGAATCTAGATGCCTGGCTTAAATCTTGGTTCTACCAGTTATTACCTGTGTGCCTTTGGGCAAATTTCTTAACCTGTCTATAACTCAGTTTCCTCATCTATAATGTAGGAATCAGAATAATTGTTCTCACTTTTTAAGGGTTTTGTGATAATTAAATGAGTTAGTACATATAAAATACTTAATTAGACCAGTGTTTGGCACATAGTAAATGCTCAATACATATGACTTATTGCAGTTGTTTTGAGATGTCAATTGATACATGCTGATGTTAACAATTATAAACAAGTATGTAGGAGTATAAAAATTTAGTCAACTCATGTAGTACTTTACAAGAAACAGGATCATGCAATATTTAAGCTAAAAGGAACCTAAGGGTACTCTAGTCCCATACCCTTATTAGATGAAGAAACAGATGCCTGTGGGAGAAAGATACTTGTCCAGTATCATTTAACAAATTATTGGCAGAGTAAAGTCCAGAACCTTGAACCACCAATTAACCAAATTTAACACTCTTTCCAAGATTCTTGGTGTCACAACTGAGTTGTCATTGTGAAACATCTTAAATGAGGACTGTGAATAGATGAGGTCACCACTCCATATCTGAAACAAAAACCAAGGCTCAATGGATTGCTTACTTAAGTAAGAGAGAGTTTTACTGGTCAGGCAACGGATCACTGAGCAAAGAAAATAGCTGATTTTATACAGAGTTTTGGGTAAGTTTGTTTTGCTTGTGTTGATTCACGGGCAGGAGTGGGCTGATGTTACTCACTCTATGCTTGTATTGAAGGAGTGTGTTGATGTCAGCCTTAGAAGCACGGTCCATGGAGTAAGTCCTCTTCTGATTGGTTGCCTTCCAAAGTGTGAGGGTGTCACTGATTGGCTGGCTTTCAGAGGCATGTTCACTTGAAGCACATTGTCATTGATGGATTAGACAGGTTTAAACCAGCTCTCCTGGTTATTTATTACCATGGCTACAGGGCAATCAGTCTTTTCCTAGGAGTGTGGGAACTTTTAATTCTTAAAAAAAATCCTTCAGTGAAATATTATTCAGAAAGTAATTATGTTGAAAGATTTTGTTTGTTTGACATCATATAGATGCTTTATGTAAAATAAATAAATAAATAAATAAAAAAGATAAATGCACAGAGAAAGAGAGGGAAACCTAGAGGAAGGAATCCATCGTGTTTACTCTCAAGAACCAGAGCCTAGCAAAAACCACACTTCTCTTCCTTATGTGGATCCATTAGGCAGGAGATAGCAAATTGAAAAGCTTGTCTTCCCAGTCGGAGACCTTGAAAACCATAATTACTCCATGAATGAGCCTTTCTGATTTTGGTGTTTCATTCACACACTCTGTTGGCCTCTCTTACTGCATCTTCTTCAGAGTATGGTATCTTACCTTCATTCTGAGGGCTCCATCATAGTCCCCAGGTGCTTCTCCATACCCTGAGCTACAATATGCCCTTAATGAATCAGACCACATTCCGTGAGCAGGGGACACACAAGTATATCTATCCACTCAGTTTTCTCCTGGTCTTGACCCACATACCATATTTCATAAGATACTATACTAGTTGTGCCATCACCATTGGAGTCCATGGGTGGTGCAAACAGTTAACACATCCAGCTGCTAACTGGAAGGTTGGTGGTTGGAATCCACCAAAAGGTGGCTTGGAAGAAAGGCTTGGCAATCTATTTCTGAAAAATTAGCCACTGAAAACGCTATGGAGCACAGTTCTACTCTGACACATGGGGGTCACCATGAGTTGGAATTGACTCGATGGTGACTGTTTTTTTTTACTGGTCATCACCATTAAAAACAAAAATAAGCAAGGAGAAGGGACTGATGCTCATCTTTCTTCCAGAACTATATATATCCTCTGAAAGGTAAGGCCAAAACTGAGTGACTTTCTGAATTAAGAAAGGATCTTGCTAATGCCCCTTGCTCAGTGCAATCTAGTCTGTTGAGTAACCCTGCCATGATTATATCTGAACTATGTCTTCTTCTCTCCCTAGTAAGAGCTTTCACTATAAATTTAACTCAGGCCAGCTCTCACCTGAGTTAATTCCACCTCTTCCTCCTTGGACTGTCTGCCTTATCACAGTCCCTAGGCATCTGAATTGCTATTTATAAAGCTGTTTTTGCTGCTCTGGACTTTGAACGGGCTATTCTTCTGTACAGGGATTTATAGAAATATTGAAAACTTTACCCAATAATATAAAGCCTATTACCTAAGTATTCTAAGATTCTGGGAGCCAGAGAAATCTCCTTGCTTACCTTGGGGCACTTACTGAGGGAGCAAGATGCGGGTCAAACTCATGGTCACAGGCCATATGCTAGATGGTCAGGTGCATCGTAGTTAGCATTTCACTCTCTCCTAAATGTCGAGGTTTCCCCAGGAAATACAGGGCTGCAAGGCAAACACAATGGGCTCAAGAACTCTTTCAAGTCCCCAGCTACCAAGAGATCCACCGAGAATGCTGAAATCAGGTAACTTTCTCAACTTACCAAAAAGAAGCAAGCGTTGGAGGTCATTTCTAAAAAAAGGGATAAATTAAAATATATAATAATTTTTTTTTGTAGTTGGTGTTTACCCATCAAGAATGTGTTTAGAACATCACATCTAAGACGTAATAGATTGGAATGAAACTAACATTTGCTGAACACTTAAGATGTGCAGGATTCTTTATATATATCACTTAATTTACCACATAAAATCCCATTAGAAAGGCATCAAGAAAAACCAGTTGTGGTGAGTTGATTACACTCCTGGTGATCCCATGTGTGTCAGAGTAAAATTGTGCTTCATATGGTTTTCAGTGGCTGATTTTTTCCAAGTAGATTGTCAGGCCTTTCTTTCAAGGTGCCTCTGGGTGGACTTGAACCTCCAACCTTTTGGTTAGCAGCCAAATACTTAACCGTTTGCGCCATCCAGTAGGCATAAACCAAACCAAACCCCTTGCTGTCCAGTTGATTCCAAGTCAGAGCGACCCACCTAAACCCAAAAAACCAAACCCACTGCTGTCGTTGATTCTGACTCACATAACACTACAGGACAGAGTAGAACTGCTCCGTAGGGTTTCCAATGCCGTAAATCTTTACAGAAGCAGACTGCCACATCTTTCTCCCATGGAGTGGCTGGTGGGTTCAAACCACCAACCTTCCGGTTCACAGCCAACCACTTTAACCACTAAACCACCAGGACTCCTAGTGACCCACCTAGACAGGTATTATTACTGCATTAACCAGAAGAGGACACTGAGGCTCAGAAAAGTTAAGTTACTTGCCTATGGCCAGTCAGAAAGGAAAAGCTGACGTACGAACGCCAGTTTACTATCCTCCAAAACCATGTTCTTCCCATACCATGTTGACTCCTAAAAGATAATTGAAGCTTTCAATAACCTGAGTAATATTTTCTGTGCTGTTTAGTAGATGATATGAAACAAGATTTTAAAAGGTAGCCTATCTAAAATTCAACCTTTTTTTTTTATTTTTTTAAATAGAAGTAGCCTGTGTGCAGAGAAAGTAACAAACATGTTTGTTGACTGAGGATACCCCTAAAGGAAGCTATCCAGGTTAAGGTCAGGGTTGTAAGGGAAACCTAATAGCATCCAGGGTGCAAGCACTGGAGGAGTGTCACCTGGGGGTAGCACAACACAGATGCGAGGCCTTATCCTGATGGCTTCTTTCTAATTAATAGCGAGATGCTTCTTTTTGTTGCGTTTCCTGTTTAACTGCGTTTGCGTCATTTTACCCCTTTCTCTCCTTTCTCCTCCCACAACACTCAAAGTTATTTTTATGCTGGAAATCTATATCATTACTTTATATTTACTTTCTTTCATATCCTTCTGCATCTATCACAGAATAGATTCACAGTAAATATTTGTTGAATTAACGAATAATGTGTGGCAAGAATAGAGATTGACTCCCTTTTTAAAGCCTTGATTCCTAGGCTCTCGTAGAAGACTTGGAAGAAACTTTGACTTGTCTCCTCTTTGTGTCAGGCATATCTGAGCATCCTGGTCATTTGGTTGTGAAAGCTATTGGCTGGGTTTGATCTAGCTCTAGTGGAGATGTGTATAATGAGAGCAGAGCACACTGGAGTGTAGAAACCGCAGAGACAGATCCATGGCTACTTCCGGGGCTCTCTGTCCCGCATACATCTTTGAAGGTAGAGCCCTTTTCTGAAGACGTTGTCAATACAGGGTGCAATAAGGGTATTTATTGTCTTCTATTTTGGATATTTAGGTTATGTATGTCTTATAGTGACATGTAGCACTTTGGTTTGTCAAAGTTTCAGGTAAAGAAGAAAACACAGCATTGTTCTATTGCAAAGAATTCATCTTTTATCTTTAGTAATTGTGTTTGGCCTTTCTTTGCAGACAAAAGTTCAAAATCTTTCGATTATCCTCCCACTGTGGATTAACAATAAATAGGGACTTGAAAAGGAAAGTTGAAAAGTATAATAAATTGCCACTTTGGGTTCCCAGCCTCTTCTAAAAAAACTCCACCCTAGAGAAAGCCAGCTGTTTCTTATAACAGGGTTTTGCTACGTAATACTTTTAGTGTAAAGGGGCATAAGAAGTAGCATAGACAGGATTAGAAAGGCATTTGAAGAATCCTGTCATGTGGTAAATAGGTAGCTTGGAGTGTCCTTAAATTTATAATACATTGACTATGTAGATAAATTATTGCCATTGGTACTTGTCAAAGAAGGTTCTCTTGCAGAATCAATGACTCTGTAATCAATGACAAATTACAAGGCAGAAAATCTGGTGTGTAGTCAGTCATAACTCTCCCAATAGCTTCTATGTGATGGTGGGCAGGAAAATTACCTTCTCTCTGTCTCCTCAGTTTTCTGATCTGTAAATTGAAGGGGCTGAACAGCAATGTGTGGTACTTTCCAACTTTATGATTCTATGACATGATTGGAGATTAGGAGGACTTAAAACAGAGCTAAACTAAACAAACAAAAAAGACTTCCTTGATCTAATACCTCCCTAGTTCTCTCCAGCTCCTGCCATATTTCTTTGCTCCCCTGCATGACAATGCTTCTAGAAAGAGTGGTCTATAGGGTGATCTCTGCTCCATCGAAAGTGCTCATGGTTTCCAGTAGCTGTCACGTTTCCAGTAGTCACTCTGTTGCCTCCTACCAGCATTTGATCGTGCCCATCTTCTTGAAACACTCTCTTCTCTTGCCTTCCATGGCACCACACTTCCTTCTCAGATGTTCTCCTGCCTCACTGGATGATTCTTCTCTGTTGTTCTTGCTGTTCCTTCCTTTTCTGCTCAATGTCTAAAAGTTGGAGCAACCAAGGAGTCAGTCTTAGCTCTACTCTTCACTGTCTACACTCTGTTCTTAGCTGGGTCTCATCTAGTCCCATGGTCTGAAATGCTGTTTATACCTTGATGACTTTCAAAAGTATATCCCCGTTGTTCACTCTCCACTTAACTTTCCAAACACATGACTAACATTTCTAAACTCAACATAGCCAAACAGAATTTGTGATGTTCCACCTCTAAACCCTTTCTTCCTCGACATTCCCCAACTCTGTAAATGGCACTATTTTCTACCTAGTTTTTGAAGCCTAAAACTTAAGATCTCTATGGTCTTATGTCCTCTAAGTCCCTCACACTCCACATGTTTCAGCTATTACTGCATAACAAACTACACCAAAACACAGTGGCTTCATAAACAGTGATTTATTATTTCTCACTATTCTGTAGGTTGGTTATGAGGTTTTCCTGCTGGTTTCGCCTGGGCTCATTCATGTGGCTAGTTCAGCTAAAAGGTTGGCTTGGGGTAGAAGGACCAAGAAGGCTGCATTCACATATCTGGCTGTTGGTGCTGGCTGTCAGCTGGAGTACCTTGGTTCTTTTCCATATGATCTTCCATCCTATAGTAACCTAGACAGGTTTTTTTATATGGTGATCTCATGACAACATTCCAAAAAGCAAAACCAGAAGATGCAACACCTAGCCTTGAAATTTGCACAAAGTTGTTTCTTTCTCCATTTGTTGGTCAAAACAAGTCATAAAGCCAGCCCTGATTCAAAGGGATGCATACACGCCAACTCTGGATGGCAGGAGCAGAAATTCTCGTTGTGAAGGGGTGTATATGCTAGGATAGGAGAAATCTGTGGCCATTAAATTATCACATAATCTATCTATGTATCCTATGAACATTTATTCGATCTATATCCTAAATTCAACCACTTCTCCCCACCATCTCTATTCAGCCTGTCCAAGTTAGTATATTCTAGCCTACTGTAATAGCTCCTCACAGCTCACCCTGCTTCCACTCTTACTGTTTACTCCCTCCTAGGCACACACACTAACACAGCAGCCAGAGTGGTCTTTTACAATGGAAATCAGGTCATGTAACTCCTCCCGTTTAAAACCTTCCTGTGGCTTCTCGCTACTATTAGAATAAAATCTAAACTCTGTTTCATGACCCAGGAGGCCCTCCACAATTCAGCCCCTGTTTATCTCTCTGATTTATCTCTCCTATCACTTTCCTTGATCTGTATGCTCCAGCCAGACAGGCCTTTTTCGTGACTCTTGGAACATGCCCAAATCTTTTTTACCCTTGGACTGTTGCCTTGTATGTTCTGGACCTAGACATTCCCTTGGCAGGCCCTTCTCATTCGGACCTTGCCCATCTCTAACTTCAGCTCTGCAGAGAGGCCTTTCCTGACTTTGTCTAATGTGTCTTTTCTCCAGCCAACCACTCTGTATTATGTCACCATATTTTGTTTTCTTAATAGTTCTTTTCACCATCTGTAATTAACCTGCTTATGCATTAACAGATTTGTTTTTTAGTTTTGTTATTTCTATGCCTCTTCACTAAGAAATGATAAGTTCTAAGAGAGCAGGGACCTGATCTAACCTGTTGACCCTTACTCCTCAAGTATCTTGAACATAGTAGAATGGTACATAGTAGAATGTCAATAAATACTTACCCAATGAACGGATGAATGAATGAGTGTTAGACAACAACTGCATCTCTGTATTTCAGAATCAAAGTCAATTTCTCCACTCCCAGTGGAGACAGTGCAGTCTAATGCTGGGAGTGGTTGTTGAGACTAGGTTCTGCCCATTATTTCTCAAGCACACTCCGAGCTATTTAGCGTCTCTGTGCCTTGTGATTTGCCTTCTGTGAGATTAAGTTTGATGTCCTCCATTCCCAGTTCAAAGGAATGATGTAAGGGTGAAACAAAATCATTTTTTGCAAACCTCTCAGACAAAACTCACTGTAAACCAGACGTTACATAAGTACTCTCCATCTACTTCAGTCACAATTAGTTGGAAAAATGTTCTAGAGCCTGACAGATTGTTTTAGGGAGCATGGGTTATGGTCACTGGATCACCCTGCTTAAAACAAATTCATTTAATAGACATAAATACCATGTTAGGTCAAGTGCCTAATATTCCTCTTGAACTTCTCTAAGTCATTGGCAAATGCTTTAGGCACGGTAGCCCTTTTACCTCATAATTAGGAAAATTGCAATGAACAAAAATGACATTGTATTTAGATGTTGGCAATTATTTTATTTTTTAAAAGGCTTAACTTCACTGTAAAAACAAAACATATACTTCTGTCCATGACTGAACTAAGAATATATTACCTATAATAATCTGGAGTCCCTGGGTGGTGCAAACAATGCACTCAGCTGCTAATAGAAAGGTTGGTGGCTGGAGTCTACCCAGAGGTTCCTCAAACGAAAAGCCTGGCAATCTACTTCCGAAAAATGAGCCACTGAAAACCCTATGGAGAACAGTTCTATTCTGACACACATGGGGTTCCCATAACTTAGAATTTACTCCATGGCAACTAGTTATAACAATCCAAGATGATCTATGTGCCAGTTACTGTTCTAAGTGCTTTATATATATTATCTTATTTTTACCCCCAATAATTTTGTGAAGGAGGTGGTTTTATCATTACCATTTTACAGAAGAGACAAAAAAAGCTTACACTGGCAAATTAATTTGCCCATGGTCGCATGGTGCATAGCAGAGTTGAAGTTTAAACCCAGGCTGATCTGACTCACTTGACCAGAGGCCATGAAGCCTAATGCTTGTAGGGTATAGGCAGATAACAATAATATGGGAAGCTCTTGGGTATGATAGGAAGGGAAAAGTGGGTATTTGGATAAACCAGTGGGGACAAGGCACTGTCAAAAGGAATTCCAACTTAAATCAAACAATAACAAAAAAACACAACACAATAGAACCTAGGCCGCCAACTGGAAACCCCGAAGACTAGAAACTCCGTAAGATCAGTGTCTATTTTTTGCTCAACATTGTATCCCTGCTGATGACCACAGTGCCAGCAGATGCATAGTAGGTGTTCAGTAGGTATTTGTTGGATGAATGGCATTAGAGCCTATGCTCTTAACCAGTACACTCTATTCTTTATTCAACCTAGGATAAGTTAAATAATCTGTTGCTTTAGTAAATGAGAACTGTTTTTTGCCACTGTTTGGAGGCTAACTAGCTTATTGTTATGTCTTTCTGTAAATTCTAGCTATATTTACTGGAACAAAAATAATCCTGAAAACTGTTTTAGGTTACAACAGGGCAGTACTCAACTATACTGTAATTTAACAGTAGTTACAGAAGCAAGATATCCTTCCAGCAGAGATGGAAGCCTGTATTTGCTGTCAGGGAAACATACCGCCTTCTTTTCTTTTCATTCATTTTTAAAGATAAAAATGATTAAAACAATCCAACGATATATGCAAAGACAAATATTGATTATTGATAGTAGGCTCAATTTAAATGATTTATACAACTTGTCAAATAGATCCAATGTAATAATTTTTAACAAAAAATGTGGGTTTTTTTTTTCAGTTTTCTTTCTTTTTTTTTTTTTATCGTATGTTAGGTGAAGGTTTACAGAGCAAATTACTTTCTCCTTAAACAATTAATACACATATTGTTTTGTGACATTGGTTGCCAACCCCACGACATGTCAACAACACTCTCCCCCTCTCAACCTTGAGTTCCCTGTTACCAGCTTTCCTGTCCCCTCCTACCTTCTCATCCTTGTCCCTGGGCTGGTCTGCCCATTTAGTCTCATTTTGTTTTATTTGCCTGTCTAATCTTTGGCTGAAGGGTGAACCTCAGGAGTGATTTCTGTACTGAGTTAAAATGGGGCCCAGGGGCCATACTCTTGGGGTTTCTCCAGTCTTTGTCAGACCAGTAAGTCTGGTCTTTGTTTGTGAGTCAGAATTTTGTTCTACATTTTTTTCTCCAGCTCCGTCAGGAACCCTCTGTTGTGATCCCCATCAGAGCAGTCGGTCGTGGTAGCAGGGGAACCATCTAGTTGTGCTGGACTCAGTCTGGTGGAGGCTGTGGTAGTTGTGATCCATTGGTCCTTTGGACTAATCTTTCCCTTATGTCTGCTTTTGGTTTTCTAAATTCTCCCTTGCTCCAGATGGGGAAAATACGTGTTCTTGGTCTTTATTATAACACAATTAAATATTCTTTACAACTTACTGTTCGGTGTTTTATTTTTAGGAGCTGCATACATGTTAAAACATTGTTTAGAGCTTTCAAATAAATGTTGCTGCTGCAGCAATGAATTATGTACTAAGAATCTACAAGATGACTATCATCCTATGCAGGTGAACATGAAAAGTTTAAAACATATACTCATAGAGCTAACGTAATCTTTGCTTTCTCTTCATATTCATCAGTAACTTCAGAAGAAAAGATAAATTCTCTCAGTTTTCTAATTCCACAATTAATTCCTAAGTTTGAAAAAAGAACTCCAAAGGGAGAAAAGTTAAAAGATAAAATCTGTAAAAGATAAATTCTCTCAATTTCCTAAAAGATTTAGAAAGAATATCTTCAAAGAATAGATTGTTGAAAGCTGTATTATTATTTCAATTGACTCTGAGGTGTACAGATACTTCCATGACTTTAGTATTTCACACTTAATTAGTACATTCATCCGTCTTGAATGGCTCATTTTTAACCCAGATACGTATTCTAAATGATACTACAATAGGATCGTTTCTTCTTTAACCTAAAGTATTTATTCCAGCACTGAGTGCTAAGAATATCAGCCAGAAAAATAAGTTGGAAACAAAGCTTCACACAAATATATTAAAGATTACGTGACTAAAGTATCTCTAATGTTACATAATTGTATATTTCAATATCTTTTTTCACAGTGCTCTCTTAGAACTTTATCTCAAATCAAAAAGTATATGCAAATGGTTTAAAAAAAATTTCACTTGCAATTTAAAGTTTTAATTTCTGATTGTGGCTCAATCTGCCAGACTAAGCTTATGGTTAATCACATCTTCATATCCTACATCCCAAGTCCTGTTTAAAGGACACCAAAAAAAAAAAAAGAATAAGAGGGGCTTCAGGTTAAGACTGATGCATGCATTTAATTTTACCCTAAAACTCCATTTAAACTCCTGAAGGTAAACTTTCAAGAGACATAAACCTACAAGAAGGGGGTAACAGGAAAGGAGAAAATTGAAATAAATTTTGAGATGCTGGAAAGCAGATATACAAATAATAACTGATTTAGCAGACCAAGAAACCCAAAACCGTATTAGCTGTGGGGGTAACTGAGAACTAGACCAAGGTACACTGCAAAAGCCTCAAAAAGCACAGGCAAGTATTAGCAGATACTTCTGAAACTGGAGATGGGTTTGGGGTCTGAAATAAAGAGGCCTGTGTGAAAGCTGTTTAGGAAACATTTAGATCCCTAAGTCTCACACTGACTCCACACTGTTGGGCTACTGACCTTCTCCCACCCTGGCAGAAGTCCGGAGTTTTATTCTGGGGAGAGGGTAACATACAGGGTCTCTAAATGGAGTAAATGGCTATTGTACACAAAAAAGGGGAATTAAGTGACCCGTGCATAATCAGTGCATAATACAGAGATCCTACTCCACTCCCAGAAATCTGGTAGTCAGATTCTTATTCTTTGGGAGGGAGGTAAAACATTCTTCTCTGGGGAATTTTATCAGCCCAGTAAAAAATATCTAAACATATTGACTTGAGACATTTTCCTCCAAAAGGCTAAACAAGATTGCCTTACAATAACACTCAAAGTCTACAAATACCACCCACATGCTCAGAGATTCCAATCAGCCTTTTAGTCTTGCAGTCTTCGTCATAAGGAGATTGCCAAAGAGTACTAGATATCTGAGGAGGTGCTCTAACGAATTCATGGGATGGTAAGTTAGATGTGCCACAGAAAAGAGGAGTCAGGGAGGCCATGGGAAGTACCCAGGTTTATTACACTCACAGTTCTCAGAGACAGGGAGGCACAAAGTAATAGCAGGCTGTAACTGTAGGACAGGAATGGCAAGCAGGGTGATACTAGATGAGTTTCATAGGCTTCTTGGGGAATGGGCACTTTGAATAATTCTACAGGCTTAGGGGGCACAGGGGCTGCCCCTAGTTGTTGCATATCTGGCCCTGGTGTGATTAGGATGGATGCATAGTGGCCTAGGAGTGTGAACTTAATGAGAGTAGTTGAAGAGTGGACTTCATCAGCCGCTCAAGAAAGGGAATGGACTGACTTCCAGCCAGAGCCTCAAAACTCTGTCAAGACAGCATTTAAATAAAATGATATTACAGGAAGGCATTCAACATGGAGGACAGAGACCAAAACAAACAAACAAATTTTAAAAGAAAGAAAAGGAAGAAGGAGGAGAAGAAGATGCAACTTGGAGGAAACTGATATTGTACAGAAAGAAGAAAAATCTGTAATATTAATATAGTCAGGTAAGAGAAGATATTGCATGTATGAATCAAGTACAGGATGGAATAAAAAAGAAAAAATCAGAGAACAAAAAGAAGTATAGAAAATTAAAAATATTATGGAAGAAATGAAAACTAAATAAAAGATTTGGAAGGTAATACTGAGGATAACTCCAAGAAATGAGAGAAAAAGACCAACAGATGGGAAATGGGGCATAAAAGATTAAGAAAAGTAGAAAAGTAGAAATCAATCTAGAAAGTCTAATTAGAGAACAATTTTCCCCAAACTTAAAGACATAAATTGTCAGAGTGAAAGGGTCCAGCGAACATCCAGCAGAGTGAATGAAGATATAGCTACACCAAGGGGATAGTTGTGAACTATCAGAACACTGGGGACAAAAAGAAGATTTTATAAACTTCCAAAGAAAGAAACAAGTCACATACAAAAGATCAAGAATCAAAATGTTTTGGACATTTCAGCAGAAACACTGGAAGAAAACAGACAAAAGTCTGAAAAGAAACTATTTCCAACACAGGATTCTATATCCAGCTGAACTAACATATCAATATGAATATAAAACAAAGATATTTTTATATATGGAAGTTCTCAAAAAATGTACCTTTCACATACCCTTTCTTAAGAAGCTATAGGAGGATGTGTTCTGTGTAAACAAAGGAGTAATCCAAAAAGAGGATATAAGAAATAGATGTTTCAGCTTTGGAAAGAGGCGAGAGGAATTTCCAGAAGGATCCAGAAGGGAGATCTCATGAGTACAGCTGTTTGTCAGACAAAGACAACAACTCGTCCACATTGGAGCGGTGGATCAGGGTGATTCAAGAGATGAACATGCTCGTATTTTTATTCAGTAACTATATACTGAACTCCCACTATGTGCCAGACACTCTTTTAGGTCCTTTCGATACATCAGTGAACAAAGCAGATGAAGATATCTGTCCTCATGGAGAGGACATTCTATTGGGAGGCAGGGTAGAAAATAAACAATAAACAGTAAGCAAGTAAATTATGTAACATGTTAGACAGTATTTGGTGTTCTGGAAAGAATTTTAAAAAAGCAGAGCAGGAAATGAGTATGTCAGGGGCATCGTGTAGGGGCAGGTTTTGATCTTAAACAGGATGGTCTGGGTAGGCCTTATTGAGAAGGTAAGACGTGAGCAATGACTTAAAGGAGGTAAAGATTTGGCCTAGCAGATATTTGGGGTAAGAGTGATCTTGGCTGAAGGAAAAGTTGCACAAAAACCTTAAGGTGGGAGTGTGTCTGGAATTACGGTATGTTCAAGGAACTGCAAAAAAGCCACAGTGGCCAGCATGAAAGAAGCAGTAAACATCTGAGCATGTTAGAGGAGCAAAGGGAGAAGACTATGTGCATCATTGTAAGGACTTTAGCTTTTACGCTATGCAAAATGAAAAGCCTTTAGAAGCTTCTAGGCAATCTGTTTCTGTAAAGATTACAGCCAAGAAAACCCTCTAGAGCAGTTCTACTCTGTCACATGGGTGCTCTGAGTCAGAATCCACTCGATGGCACCCAACAACAACAACAGGCAGAAGAGTGAGATGATATACTTAAATTTTAAAATGATCGTTCTGTTGAGAATAGGTTGTAGGAGCACCAGGGTAAAACCAGGGAGACCAGTGGGGAGGCTGTTGCTGTAATCCAGGTAAGAAACAGGATGGTGGCAGTGGATGTGGTAGAGGTGGTTGGATTCTGGTTATATTCTGAAGATGGAACCAACAGGATTTCCTAATGAGCTGGATGTAGCATGTGAGAGTAAGGAGTCTCGTGTCCAAAATTTTAGCATAGCACCTGGAAGGATGTAATTTTTATCAACTGAAATGGAAAAGGCTGCATTTGGAGCAGGTTTTGGAGTTCAGGGAGAGATTAAGAGTTCATCTTGGACATTTGTGTTTCAGATATTCACTGGAAATAGCATGAAAAGTATGAGCCAGGAATTTGTGAGAGAGGTCTGATGAATTTATTGAGAACGGTCATCGTTAATATTCCCACTGCCATTGTATTATCTTTTTAACCTGAGGACAAAAGTTCAATTGATCCTGACCCCATTTTTAATCTGTGACTGAGTATATAATGACTAGTGCCAATGAAATTTTTCCTCTCCCTTTTATGTCCCACTGCCTGGATCAGCTGAAGAGAGGACATTCATTTCACCTCACAGAACTGTTCTGCCCTAAACTTCTGGGAGCTGGTGGTAGGCATGGTGAGATTAGAAGCAGAAAATATAGAGCAATCTACTGACCATCTTTATGCCAGATATCTAATGTCTAGTTGAAATTATAGTTCTTCCATATAACCCAACTGCAGAAGCCCAGGAATTGCCAGGACTCACTTATCTTGCCCACCGAATTCCCCAGAGAGAGATGATAAACTACCAGTGGAGTAGAAATTTGACTACGAACCGGAGACTGTTCAGCCTATCTTTCTCCTTGGAGACTTTAGCTGATGGTGACAATATTGCCCTTTCCTTACACATATAGGTTTATGTTTTTTATTCATTTTTTTTTTTAACTAAACAATGAATCACTTAAAAATTCTTACATGGTTAGTAAAACCATAAAGAAAAGCAAGGAAAGATTAAGACAAAATCATGTCAGTAATTATTTCCTGGTGTGAGAGAGGGGTATACATTTGAGAAAAGGCACATAGGGAGCTTCTAAGGTATTAGTAATTTCTATTTCTTTACTTGGGTGATAGATTATGTGTGTTCATTTTCTCTATGCATAATAAAAATTAAATTTAAAACTGAAAAAAATGAAATATAAAATGGAGTAAATTTCTAACAGAACAGAATGGTAAAGGAAAGAGGGTTATGGCCAATCTGAATATGCAGTCAAAGGCTGCTGTGGATATAGGATGTAGACTTCCTGAGGGAGTTCCAGTAAACGTTACTTGACTAGACTGGAAAGAGTAACTGGCAGTGTGGGAAAGAAGCTATTTCTAAAGAACTTGAAAGATCTGTCTGATGGGCGGTAAAGCTCTTGGCATGGGCATTATTATTGTTAGTTGTCATCCAGTTAGCTCTGACTCACGGCAACCCCATATACAACGGAACAAAACTTTGCCTGGTCCTGCACCACCTTCATAATCGTTGGTGTGCTTGAGTCCACTGTTGCGGCCACTGTGTATTTTGAGTGGCTTCCAACCTAATGGGTTCATCTTCCAGCACTATAGCAGACAATATTCTGTTGTTATTCGTAAGGCTTTCATTGTGGTTTTTGTGTCTTTCCCGCTCACTCCCAAATGCCAGAATAAAGAAAATGTTATTATTCTGAGGAGTTATGTTTGTTGTACTGTGGTGGTTTGCATGCTGCTATGATGCTGGAAGCTATGCCACCAGCATTTCAAATACCAGCAGGGTCATCCATGGTGGACAGGTTTCAGTGGTGCTTCCAGACTAAGACAGGTGAGGAAGAAAAACCTGGTGATCTACTTTTGAAAATTAGCCAATGAAAGCCCTATAGATCACAAAATTCTCTTTATTTTTGCATTTGGGGTGGTTGGGAAGAAATTATCAGTCAGATACATTGTATAACAAACTACCCCAAAACTTTGTAGCTTAATTAAAATAGCAACCATTTATTTAGCTCTTAATTCTGTGGACTGGCAATTTGAGAAAGGTTCAGGTGGGTGGTTCTTCTGATCTTGGCTGGGCACATTCACACATTCACATTCAGCTGTTGGGTCAACTGGGAGGTGGCTGAACTAGGGTGGTCTAGGCTAGGATGACTCATCTTTGTTCCTTATGGTCTCTCCTCCTCAGTCAGTCTATCACAGGATGTTCACTTGGCAGCTGGCTAGGTTTCCAAGAGAAGGAGCAAGAGCTTGCAAGGTCTCTTGAGGCTTAGGTTGGAACTGGTGCATCATCACTCTGTTGTATTTTATTGGTCAAAGCAAACCACAAGATCTACCCAGAGTCCAGGGTTAAGGAGAGTGACTCCCACTCTTGATGGGAGAAATTGTAATGTTATATTGCAAGGGGTGTAGATTCAGGGACGGGAATGATAGTAGCCATTTTGGCAAATAATTTACCATCAGAAGTATCTCCATCTTCCCTGATTTTTCCCTGCCTACACATCATACAGGGAAGTCTTTCGATCAACATGTCCTATCCATGTACTCAGAGCCCACAGTCACATTCCCATTCAAGGGAGAGTACTTTGGGGAGAAACAGTTTAAACAATGGCAGAGGAAACCCACGCCACCTGCTTATCTTACTTAGCATAGTTCTTCTTTTATACATGTGAACAGACTACCAAATGATAGCAAATGCTTAAGGAAAATCAGAAGTCCATGAGAGAGATGAGTAAACAAATACTTATCCCAGCATAAAAAGAGATAAATCAAGGGACAAAATAAATAATTTGAATTAGTATTTTCAGAGAGATATTTATTGGCTATTTTTTTAAATTAAGTGATGTATATGTACAGTAAAAAATTCAAATTATTGAGTATCCCTCCTATTCTCAGGCCCCAGTTCTTGTCAGAGACAATCATCAGTACCTGTGCTTTATTTATCCTTCCAGAATTACACCTCAGAGATATTTTAGTGATAAAATGATAACAGACTATTATGAGTAAAGATCAATTAAAACATTGAAATGTATTATAATATATTGGAAAAATAAGAAACTCTGAAGAAAATATATTATACATAATTATAAATAGCTGTAGATAGATACAGAAGGGTCTGGAACACCATTTGAGGAAGTCTCTTTAAATATGGAGCAAACAACTAAAAGATGGAAAATATGAGAAAAATTATTGAGAGACGTAGATGACCAATCCCTGCAAGTCTAATATTTTAAAGTAATTATAGAAATCTGATTTAAAGAACTAATAAGATGACACAATCTTGCTTGCTAAAGCAAAGAAGACTTGAAGCATTTACTGCGGAAGATGAAAGACTACAGCTTTCAGTATGGATTACATCTTAACATAAAGAAAACAAAAATCCTCACAACTGGACCAATAAGCAACTTCATGATAAACAGAGAAAATAATTGAAGCTGTCAAGGATTTCATTTTACTTGAGTCCACAATCAACGCCCAGGGAAGCAGCAGTCAAGAAATCAAACAACGCATTGCACTGGGCAAATCTACTGCAAAAGACTCTAAGTGTTCAAAAGCAACGATGTCACTTTGAGGACTAAGGTGCACCTGACCCAAACCATGGTAGTTTCAGTTGCCTCATATGCATGCGAAAGCTGGGCAATGAATAAGAAAGACCGAAGAATTGATACATTTGGATTATGGTGTTGGTGAAGACTATTGAATATACCATGGACTGCCAGAAGAACAAACAATTCTGTCTTGGAAGAAGTCCAGCCAGAATGCTCCTTAGAAGCAAGGATGGTGAGACTTCCTCTCACATACTTTGGACATGTTGTCAGGAGGGACCAATCCCTGGAAAAGGACATCATGCTTGGTAGAGTAGAGGGTCAGCGAAAAGAGGAAGACCCTCAAGGAGATGGACTGACACAGCGGCTGCAACAATGAGCTTAAACATAGCAATAATTGTGAGGCTAGTGCAGGACCGGGCAGTATTTCGTTCTGTTGCACATACAGTCGCTATGAGTCTGAACAGATTCAATGGCACCTAACAACGACAACATACTGGTGGTGGCATAACAAACTTTAGCTGTTTGTTTCATGTTCTTATCTGCTGTTTTTACCATGTACATGGAATAGTGTGATAATAACACATTTGTAAATAAAAATTTTATGTTGAAAAATCATAAATTGTATCTATATTTTAGAAAAAAATTTTTAACATGAATAAATTAGAAGTCAGACATAATTCTTCACCTCCCATCTTTCTGGTGAATATCTGTTACTTCTTTAAGAGCAGTAAATATTGCTGTGAAACCATCTTCACTCTCCTGGTCAAACTTAGCTGTGCTCTTCTCTGAGATGTTATAGTGCTCTGCACATGCATCTCTTCAAGTGGTTTTCATGACTTTCCCACTCCCCTTCTGCAAACCTGTCGCTGTGCGGTGAATTCCAACTCATAGCTACCCTGCAGAATAGAGTAGAACTGCTCCATTGAGTTTCCAAGGCTGTAATATTTTTTAACATAGAGCATAGAAATTTTATTTAATTTTTTTAGCTTATCCATATAGTCTAAGTTTTCTAATATGTACATACGTTTCTTTTGTAATTAAGGACAAAAGTTTTAAAACAAAAAAAAATATTACCCAATTTTGCATCATCAACAGCAGAAATAATTTCTCTGAGGTGCTATTAAAGTTACATATACCAAAAAACATGAAGCCGCCTTCTTCCCATCAGGGAAGTAGCTTCAGTAATACATATTCACAAATGGCCAGAATAAATTATTTGGATGAATAAGAACAGTTAAAATTTTTTCAGGTAAAGGTTATCCAAATAAGGGACAATATTTGCTTCCAGAATTGTATTATTTAGGCACTTTCTAATAATTGAAGCAATGGTTTTAACCATTTTAAGTCAGAACAAATATTTTTGATCAGAAATGTTCATTTAACTTATGCGTTGGTGAAATTATAAATGTTTCCCAAGACTAGTTCCCCTTCACATTCCTTTTATGTAAACATTTTCTACTGTACAGGTACACTTTGGAGACTTCAGAATATACCTCATAGAAATACTTTAAAAAATATTTGTACATTTAAGGCAACTGGAAAATTTAAAAAAATGTTTGCAAAACTGTCACAGAAGTCAATCTAAATAAACAACACCTATTGAGCACCACAAATATATATGGTACTATTATAGTTGCCACTATATTGTATCACGACAAATTCCTTGAAAAGTATCTTTATATGTCCATAAGGCTTTAAGTTTCAACACGTATACCTTATTTTAGGGTTGCCAGAGCCCTGGTGGTGCAGTGGTTAAGAGCTACGGCTGCTAACCAAAATATCGGCGGTTCAAATCCACCAGCCAACCCTTGGAAACCCTATGGGGCAGTTCTACTCTGTCCTAAAGGGTCGCTGTAAGTCAGAAGTGACTCAATGGCAACAGGTTTGTTTTTTATTTTTATTTTTATTTTTTTTAACACTCAAGAATTCCACAGGCTTTTGCTTACAGTCCTTAAAAATCACTCTTAAAGAGTAAAACCTAGTGACTCAGTCTCCTAAGGGAATGAATTGCTTTGGGTAGTTGCATTATCCTGATACCTAAGACAGCGTTTAACATGCCAAATGCTTATCTAAATTTTTAAATGCAAATATTTCAACAACCCACAATACTCATTAGCACGTTCTTTGTGTGTGTGTGTGTAAACCTTTTCATGAGTAATTTTATAGTAGTGGTCTCATACAACATTTGTCCTTTTGTGATTGACTTATTTCACTTAGCATAATGCCAAGGCCGGAAATCTTTACAGAAGCAGACTGCCACATCTTTCTCCCGCAGATCAGCTGGTGGGTTTGAATTGGTTAGCAGCTGAGAGCTTAACCACTGCGCCACCAGAGCTCCTTACAGCGACCCTATACTCGTTGCCATAGAGTCAATTCTTCATGTTATTTCCCCAGTGCTTAACAAAACTCAGATAACTTTAGGGGACCAGTCACTGAATGCAGAAAGGACATGAGGTCTTTCTATTCCCTTATGTAAGACTTCATTCCAGAAGAAGAAATCTTATTTATGAAAGGCTTCTTTATTCAAGGGCTTTGGGCATCCTGTCTGGCCTTGCTGTAGCGAGCTTTCTGTCACCAGCTTGGTACGTTTACCTGTGCTACTTTAAGTAGCTTGTGTGGTCCTAACGGTCACGTTTCTCATTCTTCCTTCACAGTGGCATTCTCTGTCCAACCACTTGATTTGTATTAATTTAAGTTGATGGTGAAGTTCAAATATCTAGAAATTTAATAGAAAGAAATTCAGTTATGCATTGTGTACTCCCAAGTTCCTTTGTTGGCTTATGACTGTTCTTATGACTAACTTTTTAATACGGAATTTGTCAAATACATACAGGGAACGGTATCATGAACTGATGTACCCATTATCCAGCTTCACCAACTATCAATAAATGGCCAGTCTTGTTTCCATTGTATACCTCATCCACTATTGTATATAGTGTATGTATACCCCGTCCAAACTATTTTGATTCATATTTAATACAAGATATAATTTAATCTATATATATGTTTATTTTTAAAAACATGAATATTAATTTAATATTATCAAATATCCAGTGTTCACATTTTCCCAGTGTCTTAGTCATCTAGTGCTGCTCTAACAGAAATACCACAAGTGGATGGCTTTAACAAACAGAAATTTATTTTCTCCCAGTCTAACAGGCTAGAAGTCCACATTCAGGGCGTTAGCTCCCGGGGAGGGCTTTCTGTCTCTGTCGGCTTTCTCTTCAATCTTCCTCCGGGCTAACAGCTTCTCCGTGCTGAGACGCCGGGTCCAAAGGACGAGCTCTGCTCCCGGCACTGCTTTCTTTGTGATATAAAGTTTCCCTTTCCTTTTTATCTCTTGAGAGATAAAAGGTAGTACAGGCCACACCCTAGGGAAACTCCCTTACATTGGATCAAGGATGCGACCTTAGTAAGGGTGTTACAATCCCATCCTAATCCACTTTAATATAAAATTACAATCACAAAATGGAGGACAACCACACAATACTGGGAATCATGGCCCAGCCAAATTGATAGACACATTTTTGGGGGGACATAATTTAACCATAATACCCAATTTTCTTATAAACGTATGTATGTATGTATGTGTATATGTTTGCACTGGCACCCAAATAAGGTCCATTCATGGTGCTTTGTTGACATATATCTTAAGTTTCTTTTAATCTGCATGTTCTCCTTCCATCTCCTTTTTTTTTCCCCTTACAATTTTGTAGCTGTTGAAGAAACTAAGGTTTTTGTCCTGAGGACTTTTCCCTAGTCTGGAGTTTGTTGATTACATCTACTTGGTGTATTTGAACACATTCCTTTGTCCCTTGAATTCTGTAAAATGGTAGTTAGATCTACAGACTTGATCAGATTCACTCTCCCCCCTTTTTTGTGCAAGGCTTCCTCATAGGTGGTGTTCTGTACTTCCATCAAAGAGTAGACAATGTCTTATTATCACTAATTTTATGATGTAACCTGTCATTGATGATCATTGCTTAGATTTATTGATTCATAAAAGTTGCAAAATGGTGATATTCAAATTTTATTATTTCATCTTTATCATCTAGAATACTTTTATAAAGAAAAACTTCCCCTTATTTACTTTTAGGTCACTCTGTTAAAAGGACTGTATTTGAAAGACAATGTATAAAAGTCAAGGATAAATGCATGATCCTTTCTCTTTATATAGCTATTTTCAAAAATAATGATTTTTAAATTTAAGTTTTATATGAATTCCAAAAATATTTGATGTTTCAATGCATTGGAGTTTTTCTCCTTATTTATGCTGAAATTATCCATCTTTATTCAGCAGAAGCTTTCTCAGGTTGGCTTCTTAGTCTGATGTGAGAAGTTACAAGCTCATCTTGAACTTATTTATTCTGCCTTGACTTGGAATCAGCCATTTCTCCAAGAAGCCTGGAGTGAGAGAGTGCTCTTAAAATTACATTGGACACTAGGTGTAAACTGGGACTGTCCTGGGCAAATTGGGACACGTAATTGTCTTAATTCTAGGGTGTTCTCATTATTAGAGATAATGCATATAAAGATCCAAGCATAGCTCTGGTCAAAGTAGGCATTGAGTAAATTGTAGCGATTATTGTTCTCTCTTCCCTCTATCCTCCTTTGCTACCTCAGACTTAGACTCTGACATTTGAGATCATTTAATCCAATGATTCTAATGTTAGGAAAGAAAATATATCTCACATAAACAAAAACAAACCGGTTGCCGTTTAATGGATTCTGACTCACAGCTACCCTAAAGGGCAGAGTAAAACTGCCCTATAGGGTTTCCAAGGCTGTAATCTTTACTGAAGCCGACTGTCACATCTTTCTCCCTTGGAGTGGGTTGGTGGGTTTGAACTGCTGACCTTCCAGTTAATAGCCAAATGCTTAACCACTGAGCCATCAGATCAAAAAAAAAAAAAAAATCAAATCCATTGTCATCAGTCAATTCCGACTCATAGCTACCCGAAAGAGCAGAGTAGAACCACCCCATAGGCTTTCCAAGGAGCAGCTGGTGGATTCAAACTGCCACCCTTTTGGTTAGCAGCTGTAGCTCTTAACCATTACACCGCCAGGGTTTCCTGTACCATTAGGGCTCCTCTCAAATCCTTCTGTTGAAAAATACTATGCATTGCTGTGAGTTGCAGGTGTGTCAAGACCCTTCCCATATTCCTAGACTCTACCATTTCCATGCGTTTCCAGTCAACTTCCAACTGCCAGTATCTGCATCTCTGTGCCTATGTATATGAGACAGATTGAAAGGAGGACTAGGAAATTAGCATTTTCCACAGCAAGCCCTCAGTCACGAACTGATAGGAGTTGGTATCTAAATATCCCAGCCCCCTTGTCTGTCTGACGTGATGCGGTGTGTGCTTTCCACTATTTCCAAGAGTTTTTTCGTGGGATGCAGCTCCAGTCACTCACTGTGGTAGTTGCCTTAATTATGCACCATTTGTTGACTGTCTTCCTTTCCCTGTGGCACTTCTCTACTCCCTTGTCATTGTTCTGTACGCTTCACAAATTCACTTGAATTCTTGTGACAGAGTCCACTTCTGGGAGAACCCAAACTAAGCTACAGAGATACACGCTGTCATTATGAGTTGTCATGGGCAAAAAGGGATTGTGTTTTTGGTCATGTCATGGATTGAATCGTGTCCCCCAAAAATATGTGTATCAATTTGGCTAGGCCATGATTCCCAGTATTATGCGATTGACCAACATTTTGTCATCTGATGTCTTTTCCTATGTGTTATAAATCCTCTCTCTATCATGTTGATGAGATGGGATTATCGGCAATTACGTTAATGAGGCAGGACTCAATCTACAAGATTAGGTTGTGTCTTGAGCCAATCTCTTTTGAGATATAAAAGAGAGAAGCTAGCAGAGAAACAGAGGGACCTCAAACCACCAAGAAAGCAATGCCAGGAGCAGAGCACTTCCTTTGGATCCGAGGTCCCTGCACAGAGAAGCAATTAGACCACAGCAAGATTGATGACAAGGACCTTCCTCCAGAGCTGACAAAGACAGAAAGCCTTCCCCTGGATCTGGTGCCCTGAATTCGGACTTCTAGCCTACTAGACTGTGAGAGAAAAAAGCCTGTTTGTTAAAGTCATCCACTTGTGGTACTTGTGTTATAAGAACACTAGATAACTAAGACAGGTCATTTTAACTCTTACTCAACCCACCCGCTACCATCCAGTCGATTCTGACTCATAGGAACCCCACAGGGTTTCCAAGGCTGTAAATCTCTACAGAAGCAGACTGCCACACCTTTCTCCCACAGGGCAGCTGGTGGTTTTGAACTGCTGACCTTTCAGTTAGCAGTCGACTGCTTTAACCACTGTGCCACCAGAGCTCCTAACTCTTCCCAACTGATGGCTAAAGAAAGGTAGATGCTAGAGATTTTTGTGTTATTTTTGAATGCCTTCTTCATATATGCTGATGTCTTGGATTCCTCATCGAGGCACACAGTATTTTGAATAGCACTTCAGTACGGATCTTTATATAAGGTAGTGCTGGTATCATTGGTAGCTAGAGAGAAAGCATCATGATTACAGAGTGTGGGAATGGATGTAGACAACATTATTGATTGAACATTTCTGTGGTTCATTGTTCTTGCAGGGAAAATGCTAACTTTGATAAACACTTTGAATTAATAATCTGTAGACTACAACTTCACTGTGTTGTTTGCTTTTTAAGTACAAAAGAGAAAAAAAAAAGATGAAAAAGTAAACTGCTACAGATGTCACACACTCACTCACTCTCTCTCTCCTCAAAATAATGATAACAACAACAACAATAAAAATTCTATTCCCAGATGAGATTTCTGCCAGAAAGAACACAGGACAAACTTTTCTGAGCAGCAATAAGTAGTTTGTATTTGAATTATTTTCGGTAATCATTCTTTGTCTATGAGGCCATCAAGACAAACCTCATCAGGTCTCACAGCTGTTATCTCAGGCACCATCGAAAGTCCAAGGCATTCAGGTCACTTGACATCACCTGGCTTTTGTCCCACTTTGCACTATCTATCCTGTGATGTGACTCACTCGTTTCAATGTTCCCCCTCCAACCCTTCCATTGTGGTCTGTGGAATTTACACAATATGTGCTACACAAACGTCTTTATTTTCTCAATTCTTTCTTGAGTATTCCTTTGCTCTTTGCCAGTACACCCTTGTTCTCACGTAAGTACCCAACTTCCCCTGCAATCCTTCTAAGTAGAGTTGTTATCATGCTAACAGTTTTACTGATGTATAAATGACAAGTTGCATGTTTAAAGTGTCCAAATTATAAGTTTTGATATATGTATACACCCATAAATCCACCACCACAATCAAGATATGAGCATATCCATCACTCCAGAAAGTTTCCTTATACCTTATTTTAGTCCTGTCCTCCCATCCTAGAGTTGGTTTTTATACTTACCATCCATATTCCCTGGAGGTGAGGATCCTGCTTGAAGCTTCCCAGCCATAGATCCCTCTTTCTCACTTAAAAACCCACCTCCTTTAAAGCTCATATTTTGAGACTGTTTCTAGCTTCCCCTCCTCTTTTCTGTTATGTGCCAACCTACCTTCCACTCCTCTGATTCACCAAGGCTTTATAAAATCTGGGTTATTATCTTTCTATCTACCCCTATTCCCAACATCATTCATGATAACATCAACCAACATCTTATGACTCTGCCAAAATCTAGACAGAGGTAATGGAGTTCCTTGGCCTCCTCACTTTCAATGACCTCCTCAGCCAATTATTTTCTTGGTTGCATCTCACACTTTATTATCACTTTAACTGTGCCTCCTCCAATGTGTTGATTTCGAGCATCTCACTCTCTGGCAGCACCCCTTCTCCTAACAGCTCACATATCCTACTACTCCCACTCCAATACTTCTTCAGTCTCATCAAGGCCCCAATGTATTGGCCTACCAAGTACTTACTCATTTTTTTTTCATTAAAAGCATGTATTCATTCCCTTCCTTGTCCAGCTTAAAATTCTATGGTCCATCATTATAATTAGCCTTATGCAAATATATTTCTCTTCTTTCTTCCCCATATTTATCTAGTATAAATTCAACCATAATTAAACTCAGGTATCTGCCAACTCTATGCCTAAGCAGCTGAACCTTTTTGGAGAAAATCATACAACTCTTCTGATTCATTTTCAATAATGCCCACAAATCTAAAAGGCATTTAACACCATCTTTCAATTTGAGTGTACTTCCCTGGAGCCCTGGTGGCACAGTGATTAAGTGATACGGCTGCTAACCAAAAGGTTGGCAGTTTGAATCCACCAGCTGTTCCTTGAAAACTCTGTTTTATAGGGTCGCTATGGGTCATAATCGACTCAACGACAATGGTTTTTTTTTTTTTTTTTTTTTTTTTTTTTGGTATACTTCCCTATCTCGTTTGCTTCCCGATTTTTTTTGAGACAAATATTTTATACCTTCTTTATCTTCACACCTACAAAGAACCTCCACTCTTTCCATCATTTTCAGTTGCTGACCCTTCCTGATATTCCTTTGAGGAAAATAGAAGTACTCAGATAGGAAACTCTATGTTTTCTCATCACTAAATCTGCATCCTCCACAAATCTTAACATATTTTCTGTTTTTCCTCATTGAAATCAAATAGCTGCCCTTCTCTTTTTGTGGTCAATCCTTCCACTCTTGCTCTAGATTTCATTGCCTTTCTCCTTCTCATGGGCATCTCTCCTGTAATTATCTTTCTCATTTCTTCATCATAAGATTCTCCTTCTCTAGGAAATATCCCCATTTTGGCTATAACTATGTTCTAGTATCTAGCGTTCAAATCCCCCATTGCTACTACTCTGTTTATCCTCTTCCCTTATAGTAAGACTTCTTAGAAAATTTTTTTTTTTCTCTGCCCACTTTTTCACCTCCTTTATCAGTCTGGATCTAATCAGGAGAAAGAGCCACAGAATTAATGTAGGCAGAGGGAATGGCAAGTGCAGAGATCCTGAGGAGTGAACATTCTTGATTAGTGTGGGCTGGATATAAGATGTATTTGAAGAGGTAGGCTGATGCTAGATCATATATGACTTTGTAGGCCATTGTAATGAGTTTGGGCATTATCCTAAGTACAGTGGAAAACCACTGCAGAGTGAGGAAAGAAATTATATGACGTGATTTGTGGGTTCTTTTGTTATTGTTTTCTTTTTAGTAACTCTGGTTGTTTTTTAAAGAATAAAGAGCAGGGGCTTAAGAATAGGAAAACAAAATGCTAGCCCCTAACTTATGGTTACTGTTTGGATTCTGTGTCAGTCAGGTGAACTGGCATGGAGAAGATGGTGGAAGAAAATGTCAGGCAACTGGATCCACCAGGAATGGATTTGGGACAGGAGGAGAGCCTTGGGAAAGTTAGAATGTACTAGAGAGAAAACGGATACAGAAGTTAGCACAATATTTGTCTCAGAAACTGGTATCCAGATATGATCTGAACCCAAGACAGAGTGGGAAGAAGAAAGGGCTTTAGGAAGATTCTGTGAGACACTGGGATACAAGCATCAGGGTTTGATGCTTAGGGGACAAAATGTGGTATTGGGAGGTGGATATTCTCTCTACTTCTTCAATGAGCACAGCTTGAGTTCAGTGCTTTGAGAACAAGAATAAACTTGGAAGAAACCATATATAGAGGCTGAACAATGCCCTGGAGAACCCAGTGCACCTAGAAGTGGAGGCTTTGGAAGATGCCAGACACATGACTGAACTTGTTTCTGAGCATGAGTTAACCTTGTCTCTACACAAAATGACTGGATGAGACATGGAGGGAAAGTTGTGTTAGAAGATAGGAGTAAAAGCAGTCAAAATCTGCATAATTACTAAGATGATAAGGCTAGGAAAGTACTTCAATGACTCCTCATTGCTCTTGGGATAAATACCAGGTCTAGCTCTGCATATAGGGTCGCTCTGCTATAGGGTCACTATGAGTCAGAATCGACTTGATGGCAATGGGTTGGTTGGTAGCTCTGCATATTGGGACCCTATATACGTTTTCAGCTTTCTTCTGACTCCTTCGAGCTGTCTAACTTGGCCTCACAGAGTCTCTTCCAGTCCTTTGAATGCATCAGGCTCACTTTTACCATCTGGCCTTTGTGAATGCTGTTCCTTCTGCCTGGACACTCCTCCTTTTGTCTTGGTTTGGTTAATTCATAATCGTTGTTAAAGTCTCACCTTTAACTTTCTCCAGAATGTGTTCCCCACCGTCATATTCTGGGTAAGACACTCCTTATCTATGCCTCCATGGCACCCCCAAATACTATATCCCCACAGCACTCACTATATTGGAACCATGTGCATACTTAATATAACCCCTACTAGCATAAAAACTTCATGACAGTAAGGGTTGTTCAGTGTCTTCCTTACCTCAGCATTTCTAGTGATAGTTTCATCAGATCACAAAATGGGGGATGATTACATAATATCTACCAAACCACTGAGAATCATGGCCTAGCCAAGTCGCCAGATAACCTTAACCATCACAACATTTAATAACAAACTTAAATTTACTGAACTGCAGCAGAAGCCAAAGACAGGTTATTGGTGCAGCATGATCCCAGAGAAGAACATCACAGGGCTGGCTTTCTTAGTTGCTGCTGTTGTTAGCTCTCATTAAGTCAATTCCTACTCATGGCGACCCCATGTGTGCCGAGTAGAACTGCCCCATGGGGTTTGCAAGGCTGTGAGCTTTCAGAAGCAAATTCCCAGACCTGTGTTCTGAGGCACCTCTGTGTGTGTTTGAACTGCCAACATTTCCTTTCAATTAGTGGTCTAGAGCTTAACCATCTGCCCCACTCAGGGTCTCTTGCTTTCTTACAGGCTTCATATTTTTTCTTCCAAAATTATGACCTTGATGCCTATGGTCCCAGATGGTCTTCTAGATAACAGCATTAACAGTCACACTGAAGTAAAGATTTTAATAAGCAACAGAGCTAAGCAGGTAGAGACGGGGAGACAAATCAGGAAGGGTGGAACTTTGGGCAAGAGTGAAAAAAGGCAAGAAAGGAAATCAAAGAGGTAAAACGTTATTTTGCACATTATGTTGGCAAAAAAAAAAAAGAAAAGAAAAACTTAATGGAAATATAATTGTCTAACATTACATTGGTGACTTCTTAAATTTATAGCTGTAATTATGCGCCTTTGGAGTTGAGGAGGAGTCAGGCATAATTATGTTTGGCAGGCATAAAAGCACCTATGCTTATCACCACTACTGACCTGCCAAATGTATTAGTTTCTGACGTTGCTCTCTGAACAGGCTGAAGGTACTAAGCTGTGTTTACTGCTTGTTTTCGAGATGCTTTGAAGCCCCACTTGACTCTTCAGCTTTCTCCAAATAAGCAACTGAAGTGCAGGTTCAGTAGCAACTAAGCTGTCTTGGAAATGTCAGCTGGTAACACCTCATGAGCTTCCGATGCGGCTTCCTATACTGAAGGTCCACATTTTATGGACCCTTAAAGTCCAGGATTTGGGATGCAAATTAGGTTTTACCAATTAAATGCACTAGAGTGTGATTTGGGAGGTGGGGCTAAGGCAGAAGACATCTTCCTGCTGCTTTTATTTGACTGTTCTCTATTGGAGAGCACAGTTATGGAGATGTGGGTTTTCCTGCAGTTGTATTATCCCTATCAAGACTTAATTATTTTCTCCTTTGAATTTTTTGTTGATACCATGTGTTTTCAATAATGGAAGGCATGCTGATTAAAGGACCAATTCAAAATTTTTGTTATGATTTATGGATTTTGATACCCATTATCTGGGATCCCATATGTCCCAGGGAACCCTGAACATCATAAATCCTGCTCGTATGAGTCCATGATAAAATCTTTTTTTCTTCTTTTAATCTCTTGAAAATTTGCAAACATGAGGTGAAACTTGAAGGCACCTGACAGTGACTGCACATTTATTTTATTCTATTCTCCTTCTTCTTAGCCTTATTATGTTCATGAAACTTTTCAAAACGTAGTACAAAACGCATTCTTCCTCACTGCAAAAGCAGTACTTGCAGCCCAAACTGCTGTACATGGAAGCAATGACTGGGCCCTAAGGTTGAATGCAGGGTAAGAATAACTTATAGGTGTTCCAATATCTTGAAAAGTACCACTGCAATATTCCTTATTGCAAAGGCATTGTTTACTGTTCAGAAGCTAGAAAAGCAGTAATACCCGGAAACAATGAATGGTGTCAGGGAGAAAACAGCTACTAAAACTGGGAATAGTTTATTCTCATGAGAACATAGTAACTTACAAAACATAGTGAAGAGGCTTATCTCACAGAAAGAAAGGCAAACCTGTCAAAAGTTTAGAAAAATTCACACATCCGGGAGACATCATCTAAGACAATGCTCAGTCAACACAAAAATGAGGCTCCAACTCAGGGTTCTTGGGTTTCACTCATTTCAAAAGGCTCCTACCTTCAGGCTAAATGCATTAAAATCAGGCTACCTCCTTCCCAGAGAACTCCAGAGGCATAAAAAGCAGTTGGGATACTGTTTGTCCCATGAGTCATGAAAGAATTACAGTGCCCACTCAACAGCTTTGTGGGTGTCAAGAGACGGTTACAATTGAAGCAGCGATGACTCCCTAATACTGGCTTCTTTATCCCTGGATAACAGCTGCAGCAGTACATTTTTATTTTTTTTTATTGTACTTCAGGTGAAGGCTTACAGAACAAATAGTTTCTCATGAAACAGTAGTACACATATTGTTTTATGACATTGGTTAACAACCCCACAACATGTTAACCCTCTCCCTTCTCGACCTTTTTTTTTGGTGAAAATATACATAGCCAAAGATACACCATTTCCAAAATGTCTACATGCACAGTTCAGTGACACTGACTATGCTCTTCCAGTTGTGCTTACAGCAATACATTGTTTAACCCAGTTGTTCCACTGGTAGCCTCGTAACTGTTCACCTTCCTGTTAGTAACAGATGGGTCATTTCAGTGGTGTTTTGGGAGTCATTCTTCGATGCTTAGAGGCATAGCCCAGAGTTTGCTCTTCCAAAGATTTTGTAAGCACTTAATTCCCATTATTAAATCCCTTTCTGATTAAAATACCTAAAGGGATTTCTGGTTGCTGTATTAAACACTGATACAATGACCAAGGGATGTCATTAATTTTTCAGACGAGGCTGTTGAGACTCCAAAAGTTTCAGTACCTTATAATATCATATACCTTGTAACTTTGAGTGCAGAACAATTAAGGTTTTCTGTCTCCAAGTCTAATCCACATGTCCTGTTAATAATACAGAAACGCAACATAATTTCAAGCATCTTTGACAAATGAAGTAATTTTTCCCAATACTCAGTGAAATATATGATTATTACTTGAATGAAATGCTGTTTTTATCTTTTTAGAATACTAGAAAATTCCAATTCATAAAGGCAGAAAACATGTTTACAAAGGAAATTGCAGCCAGAGACAATAAGATGGATTTTGTAGGAAAATGTATATATAATAACTCCTAATATGCATGCAAATCTCTCAAATATGTGGAATTAATTCGAAACTTTACTAAACATTATCCTAGTTTGGGGACCTGAATTCTTGGCTTAGCAATGATTCTGCTAAACATAATATTATAGTCCATGAGTAAAATATTCCAGGATTCATAGAGATAGAGGTGAAAAAAGATAAGAAGCAGGTTAGATGTATTCTAATTTTCAGAAAGAGCATCAAAGAATCTAATGCTACTGATCAATCAACTTAATGTATATCCCGGTGGATTCTGGAACTGATTATTAAACAGATATTTGGGATTCTAGAAATAAATTAATAAAAGAATTTTGCTTATTAAGAAAATATATTTTTAAGAAAATATGACAAATGAACCTCTTATAGACAATGTTTCACAGAGTTGCTGGACTGGTAAATAAGGGCAAAACCCAGCATATGTGAAGACAAAGGGGTCAGAGAAAACCTTTACCTGATAGTGAGAAATTTGCAAAGATTACTGCAGTTTATGATAAAATTTCCTTGAGAATACAAGTGTTACTACACATATACATTAAACAATGCCTATGGAATAATTGACTCAAGAAAGAGAGTTGCAAACCTGCTACATATTAAATACTATGTATGAATAAGTCAAACATTATTTAATTAGCACTATTAAAAGTGACGTTAAAAATGCAAATAGATGTTACCTACAAAATTAGAAGTTTTAAATCATTTCTTTTTTAAGAAGTCTTGGGGTTAATGTCCCTAAAATTTGTTAAGGCTTTAAAGTCTAACAATTAAAGAGTTTAGCACACCCTTCACCACTACCTCTATTTCTTATCTTCCATTTATTCCTTGAATCCAGTGTAAACTGGCCCTCTGGCCCACCTTCCATAGCAAGTTTTCTCACCCAGGTCATCATAATTTCCTTATTATTAACTCTAACAAATCACTTTAGATTATTATCTTAATTCATTTACTTCTTGGCAGCATTTTATACTTCCGAAATTCCATTCCTTCTTCCCTTACCTGGTGCTGCTCTTCCTCTTCTTCTTTTTAGAATTACAACCCTATTATTTTATAAAAATGATATTGTAAATGAGCAATACAGAAAAAAAGGTTACAAACATATTGTTTTAGTTATCTAGTGCTGCTATAACAGAAATATCACGAGTGGATGGCTTTAACAAACAGAAATTAATTTTCTTACAGTTTGGGAGGTTAGAAGTTCGAATTTAGGGTGCCAGCTCTAGGGCAAGGCTTTCTTTCTCTGTCGGCTCTGGAAGAAGGTCGTTGTCTCTCTGAGCTTCTGCTCCTGGGCGATCTTCTTGGCGTCTCTCTTCCCCCATCTCTGCTTCTCTGGCTTGCTTGTTTAATCTCTTTTACGTCTCAAAAGAGATTGACTCAAGATACATCCTACACTAATCCTGCCTCGTTTACATAACAAAGACAACTCATTCCCAAATGGGTTTAGGATTTACAACACATATTTTTGGGGGACACAATTCAATCCATAATGCATATAATATTGGAAAGTATGGAGACCAAAGTAAAATAATAATTCCCTAATCTTACTAACTCAATATATCTACTAGGAATATTCATAAGGTTTTCACTGGCTAATTTTTTTTTTCAGAAATAGACCTCCAGGTCCTTCTTCCTAGTCTGTCTTAGTCTGGAAGCTCCACTGAAACCTGTCCACCATGGGTGACCCTGCTGGTATTTGAAATACCGGTGGCATATCTTTCACCATTACAGCAACACGCAAGCCACCACAGTACAACAAACTGACAGACATGTGGGGACTAGTCCCTGAAGAAGGATATCTTGCTTGGTAAGGTGGACGGTCATTGAAAAAGAGGAAGACCTTTAACAAGATGGATTGACACAGTGGCTGCAACAATAAGCTCAACCATAATAATGATTATGAAGATGATGCAGGACTGGGCAGTGTTTTGTTCTGTTGCACATAGGGTTGCTGTGAGTCGGAACCAATTCGATGGCAGCTAACAACAACAGGAATATTCAGTGACCATCACTGTAGACATCTGTGAAGGGACTGGTATGTACACACACACACAGTCATTAATTTAAGAAAACAATAGAATTCATAAGTTATTTCTACTTAAAAGTATTACATTTTATTTTGCTATCACTTATAAAAAATAAAAGTGAAAAAACTGGACGTGTCAACTGGTAATTCAGCATCTCTTCTCATGAGCTTCACCACAAGTGATTTCTAACGTTCGAATCCTTCTAATGTTAAGAAAAAACAACTAATAGAAAACGTTGAAGCTTGAGTAATTGTTTTTAAAACTGCATTATTGAACTTTAGGTTGTATCGGTTGATTCTGCTATAAAAGTTGAAGCAATAAGTACATTTACACTTCTTTCTAATTCCTGTCTCACCCATCTGATTTTTATTACATTATTGTTTACATTGTCAAAGTCCCTAACATTTACATTCTGCCCTATATCCATTATTTCCACTTTTGTATAAGATCTATCTTTGCATTGATAAAATGTTCACCAACAATCCTTTACTGTTTCTCAATTTCTGACTTTTTAAACAAATTTATCTCTTAACTAGATTTTTGTTTACAAATTATTGATTGCTTGATAACGTCAGTTGTGTTTAGACTTGAAGTACAACTTGGCTGTATACAAAATTACTGAGCCCACTTTCTTTGTCTTACAACACTGTACATACTGCTCTACCATCCTTTGCTGCGGAGAAAACTGAAGCCAATCTGATTTGCACCCCACCTGTACTTGATTTCCTTTTTGTGTCTAGCTGGCCATACAAGTTTTTCTGTATTCTTGAAACTTAAGGATGCCACCAGGAACATCTTGATGGCAACTGTGTTATTTAAAAAAATTATTCATATTTTACCATTGAGTAGTTCCCCCGCACGCCTACCCCTGGCTCATTTATTCTGCCCTTTTCTCAAAGATCACCATCAAACTCCTGAGAGCAGTAAAGAGCTACCTGAGGAATTTAAGCAAGTCATATTTCAATTTAGAAATATCTCTTTGGTACAATATGGAGAAGGTTTGGAAGCAGCACTACTAGTGATACTTAATGATGAAGGATATATTCCTGAAGTAGAATTTTGAAAATTTTCTATTATTTATGACATAGATTGCTACATAGAGAACGCTGGAGTGAAGAAGATGGAGAGAAGGCAGTAGACAGGAAGACAGAAATCCTATGAACTAAAGGTTTTGACAGAAACCACGAGAACTTAGAAACTGCAAGGACAGAAAACATTTGGTGAGAAGGAGTTTGAGACAACAGACCCGAGTTGTGGCTGCTGACTATACAGCTCTGTTGCTGCCAGTACAAAGTCTTTAGCACATAGCCAATTACTCTCCAGTATCAGTGACATGCAGAAAAGAGTGGGACCTAGGCATGGACAATGAAAACAAATTTGGATGGGGAGAACAAAAGCAAATGCAGATAAAGAATATATACTTATATTCTATGGAAGTAATAATCCAAAGAAACACAAAAAGTGTTCAATAATCTATAGTCTTTCTCCTTAATTTCTCAATGAAACTAAGGAAAGCATGATATCTTGGCAAAAAATAGTTCCAGGAAGAGTTATAAGAGGGTAAAATGGAGAAAAGTGAGTGGCTCAAACTCAGGGAAAGAACAACAGAAAAAAAATATTTTAAAAAATGCCATACTAAAAGCAAAATAAAAGATTCATGAAGAACAGGCTTGATAAAATCATACAAAATGAAATTGGAAAAATGGTATAAAACTATTATGAAGATGTTAAATCTGGAAAACAGACTTGCATTCATTCTCAATGATCTAAAGCAGATGCAGGCAAACTTTTTATCAACTCTGTCTTACGTTGGTTCTCTAGAGAAGCAAAACCAGTAAAGTGTATAAATATATATATAGAGAGATTTATATTAAGGAAACAGTTTACATGATTGTAGAGGCTAGAACATCCCAAGTCCATGGATCAGGGTAGAGGCCTCTCCCAATTCACGCATCCACGGAAGCTGGCGAGCCCAAGATCGGCAGCCAGAGAGCAGGGCTCCCGCTCACAGGCTGTGAAGATCTACAAATCCCAAGATTCACAGGTAACCTGCTAGTTCAAGCTGCAAGAACCAGACGTGCGACAACAAGAGGCATCTGCTAGGTCTGGAACTTGGCAAGGTGAGCAGGAAGGAAGTAGCCCGCAGAGGGCGGAGAGATGAAGGCTGAAGGGGTGGTAAGCCGCCACAGGCCCCGCCCCTGCAGGTACCACTCACTACATTCCATCATGGGGGTGATCACATATCAAATTTCAACAGGGAAGTGATCACAACTTTATACAACTGCCAAAACGCTGAGAATCAGGGCCCAGCCAAGTTGACATACAATCTTAACCATCACAGACCCTATAGGACAGAGTAGAACTGCCCCATAGAGTTTCCAAGGAGTGGCCGGTGGATTAGAACTGCTGACCTTTTGGTTAGTAGCTGTAGCTCTTAACTACTATGCCACCAGGATTTCCTTCTGTAAAGTAGCAAAGAGTAAATATTTTAGGTTTTGCAGGTCATGTGGTCTCTGTTGCAATTGTTTAACCTTACCATCATAGAGTGAAACCATTCACAGACACCACACAAGAGAATGGGCTTGAGTGTATTCCAGTAAGACTTTATTTAATACAAACAGGCAGTGGGCCATAATTTCCTGACCTTTGATCTAAAAGGTTAAAAAAAAAAAGTGTACAAAATTGTAACAAGAAATTTAAATGAAAGGAAATATAAAAATTGACAAATTTAAATTATTTTTATGTTTTTCAAAGGAGTTGTCTCCTAAAATACTGAAAATTATTTACACAAATTAAAAAGCAAAATGCTAATCATAATGAATATCAATGCTTTAAATTAAAACATAAATAAAGCTGGAATTTTAATTTAATTATAAAAAATTTTAAATTAGATGTTAATAATAAAAACAAAAAAAGTTGTCCTTGAGTTGATTCCAACTCATGGTGCCCCATGTTTTCAGAATAGAACGGCACACCATAGGTTTTCAATAGCTGTGATCTCTCAGAAGTTGATCACCACGTCTTTCTTCTAAGGTGCCTCTGGGTGGAGTTGAATGGACAGTCTTCTTTTTAGTAGCCAAGTGCTTAACCAGCTGTGTCATCCAGGGACTCCTAAATCATAATGACTTTTTTAAAAAAGAAAACTATTCAATGATAGCATTTAATATACATTAGTTGTACAAAACTAATATCACACTTCATACCATGTTAAGTCTAGATCTATATAGATGAAATTTAAAAGTAGACTGGTTTGTTTCAAATTGCAAAATATTCCTCAGTCAATATGAGCACATATTGTGAATATTGTGCTAGTTTAGTGTGCACCTCCAAAACCATGAATTGAGTCACAAAGAGAAACAAGAAAATGATCACTTGGCAGTACTTCCATACTTCATTATGGAAGAATCTATCATATTCAAGCTCTGAAAAAGAAAGATTTGACAAAGTTATTAATGTCTTCTGTCTTATCTAAAAACTTATGTTGCTCAAATATTTCCTGCACTTAGAAGTCAGGTCAGTCACATATGACAGCAGTAACACACCCATAAACATTCCCAGTCTTTGGAGGCACCAGTCAAGAAATCAAATGATGGATTGCATTGGACAAATCTGCTGTAAAAGACTTCTTTAAAGTGCTAATGAGCAAAGATGTCACTTTGAGGACTAAGATGCGCTTGACACAAGCCATGGTATTTTCAGTTGCCTCATATGCATGTGAATAAGGAAGACCGAAGAAATGATACCTTTGAATTATGATGTTGGTGAAGAATACTGAATATACCATGGACTGCCAGAAGAATGAACAAATCTATCTTGGAAGAAGTACAGCCAGAATACTCCTTAGAAGGGAAGATGATGAGACTTCATCTTACCTACTCTGAAGATATTATTTGGAGGGACCAGTCCCTAGAGAAGGACATCAAGCTTGGTAAAGATGAAGGTCAGCAAAAAAGAAGAAGACCCTTGTGATTGTTAAGGTTGTGCGTCAGCTTGGCTGGACCATGATTCTCAGTGTTTGGCAGTTATAACGTAGTTTGGCAGTCGTATAATGATGTGAACACTTCTATGATGAGATCTGTTATAATGTGATCCCCTCCATGACGTGAGTATCAAATCAGTTGAAAGGGAGTTTCCTTGAGGGTGTGGCCTGCATCCAATATAGGTAGACTTTCTGGCAAGGCTCCAGGCTTTTGCTCGCTCTGGATCCTGCACCTGACTCCTATTCATGTGATTTCTGGTTCTTGGGACTTGAGCTAGCATCTTACCTGCTGATCTTAGGATTCATCAGCCTCTGCAGTCTGTAAGCCAGTAGCTTGACAACTTACCTGCCAAACTTGGGATTTGTCGGCTTCTGCAGCTTGTGAGCCAGAGGCCTGTTGTCTGTCCTGTCAATCTTGGGTTTGCCAGCCCCCGCAGCTATGTGAGTCAGGAGAAGCCTCCAGTCTGACTCACTTGGGAATGTCCAGCCTCTACAACCGTGTGAGTCATTTCCTTGATATAAATCTCTCTCTATATATACATAGATAGATAGATACTTCACTGGTTTTCCTTCTCTAGGGAACCCAGCCTAATCAATTACACTCATGTAAAATTTTCCTGAAGATCATTCAAAAATGGTTGCAGCAGTATATAGATGGGAAACTGCCAGAAATTCAAGCTGGATTCAGAAGAGGATGTGGAACAAAGGATATCATTGCTAAGGAGAGAATACCAGAAATATGCTTACCTGTGTTTTATTGATTATGCAAAGGCATTCGACTGTGTGGATCATGACAAATTATGGATAACATTATGAAGAAAGCGAATTCCAGAACACTGAATTGTGCTCATGCAGAACCTATACGTAGACCAAGAGGCAGTTTTTTTAACAGAACAAGGGGATACTACATGGTTTAAAGTCAGGATAGGGGTGCATCAGGGTTGTATGCTATCACCATACTTATTCAATCTGTATGCTGAGCAAATAATCCTACAAAAATTCAGGCTCCTTCCACCTCAGTGAAATTTGTAGGGGTTCAGTGGTGTGGGGCATGTCAAGATATTCCTTCTAAAGTGAAGGATAACTTATTACACCTGGCCCCTCCCACAACTAAAAAGGAGGCACAATGCCTGATGGGCCTCTTTGGATTTTGTAGGTGACAGATCCCTCATTTGGGTGTGCTACTCCAGCCTAGTTATCAAGTAACTTGAAAAGCTGCTAGTTTTGAGTGGGGTCCAGAACAAGAAAAGGCTCTGCAACAGATTCAGGCTGCCGTGCAAGCAGCTCTGCCACTTGGGCCATATCATCCAGCTGATCCAGTGGTGCTTGAAGTGTCAGTGTCAGATAGAGTTGCTGTTTGGAGTCTTTGGCCTTAGTAGAGACTGAATGCTTAACCATGGGCCACCAGGTCACCATGTGGCCTGAGCTGCCCATCATGAACTGGGTGTTGTCTGACCCACAGAGTCATAAAGTTTGGATGTGTACAGCAGGACTCCATCATTAAGTGGAAGTGGTATATACAAGATTGGGCTCGAGCAGGACCTGAAGGCACAAGTAAGGTGCTTGAAGAAGTGGCCCAAATGCCCATGGTCTCCACTCCTGTCACATTACCTTCCATCTCCCAGTCTGCACCTATGGCCTCATGGGGAGTTCCTTATGATCAGTTGACTGAGGAAGAGAAAACTTGTGCCTGGTTTACAGATGGCTCTGCACAATATGCAGGAACCTTTTGAAAGTAGACAGCAGCAGCTAGCTCTACAGCCCCTTTCTGGGACTTCATACCACCAAGAAAGAAGTGCCAGGAGCAGAGCATGTCCTTTGGACCCAGGGCCCCAGTGCTGAGAAGCTCCTAGACCAAGGGAAGATTGATGACAAGGACCTTCCCTCAGAGCCGAAAGAGAGAGAAAGCCTCTCCCTGGAGCTGGTGCCCTGAATTTGGATTTCCAGCCTCTTAGACTGTGAGAGAATAAATTTCTGTTTGTTAAAGCCATCCACTTGTGGTATTTCTGTTATAGGAGCACTAGATGACTAAGACTAGATTCAAAGAGATAGAGTGACTCAGTGGCTGCAACAATGGGCTGAAATATAGCAACGATTGTGAGGATGGTGCAGGACCGGGCAGTGTTTCGTTCCGCTGTGCATAGGGTAGCTATTAATCTGAACTGACTCAGAGGCACCTAAAAACAACAATAACCTTTTGTTTTGAGGGCATGGGGCAAGAGATGTGAAGATGTAGGTGGCACCTTTTGCCTAGGTCTAAGGACAATACTGTCTTCCAAAGATTTGTCCTCTAGATTCTCTCATTACTGCCCTCTCCCTATTCCCACTGCTCTTACCAGACCACTATTGTGTTTCTTACACTTCAGTTGTTGATTTGTATCTATATTCTTCCCACCTATCAAATTGTCCTGAAGTCTGTCCACTGGTTCATTGCTGGGTCCCCAGTGACTAGTACATTGCCTGGCACATACTCTTTGCCATTGCCATCAAGCCGATTCCAACTCACAGTGACCCTATAGGACAGAGTAGAACTGCCTTGTAGGGTTTCCAAGGAGGAACTAGTCAATTTGAACTGCCAACATTTTGGTTAGCAGGTGAACTCTTAATTACTATGCCACCAGGGATCCCCTGGCACATTAAAAAAAAAAAAAAAACAAAAAAAACCCATTGCTGTCAAGTTGATTCAAACTCCCATAGTAAGTGTTTAATATGTGAATTAAAAAAAAAAAAAGCTTCCATTTTATTCAAAAATCTTAATATTGCTTAAAATGAAGTCATACAGAAGCAGTAGTTCAGGAATTGCTAATTTCACTTAAAAGTTCAGATGTTGCTTTTGACAAAATCTTGAGTTTCTAGAAAATAAACCTTGCGTATTTATTGAATGGCAAAAAATATCTGGAAATTAGCCTGAGGGTATTATGAAGAGAGGAGGTAAATTACTGTGGAATGTGAGCAGTTACCAAAGTTGGCTGAAAACATTTCAAACACCAAGGCATCCTTCAGACTGAAAATTTGATTCACCGTGAAATGAGGCTTTGCATGACAAACTGTAAAGCTTTAATCAAAGCAATTATCAGTAGCCCTGTATGTGGGTGTAAATTCAGAAATCCGAGGCAGAAATAATAGCTAACATTTATTGACTGCCTATATGTATTGGATGTGTTACGGACTGAATAATGTCCTCCAAAAAGATATATGGAAATCTTAACATTTGTACCTGTAAATATGACCCTACTGGGAAATGGGATTTTCTTTTGTTATGTTAATGAGGTCAACCAGAGTATAGTGAGTCCTAAACCTAATCACTTCTGAATGGTGTCTTATAAAAGATCAGAATAGACAATGAGACACACACAGGGAGAAGACACATGCCATGTGACCACCTGTCTAGAAGCAAAGGAACACCAAGGACTGCCGACAGACACCAGAAACTAGGAGAGGTCTACATAAGGAAATGGCATGGCCAAGACCCTGATTTGGACTTTTAGCCTCCAAAACAGTGACAAAATAAATTCCGGTTCTTTGAAGCCACCCACATGTGATTTTTTTTTTTTTTAATTTGGTTGTGGCAGCACTAGGTAACAAAGACAGGGTGCAATTTTATGCACTTTATGTAGATTAATTCATTTAATGAGGAAAGTATTATTATTTTCCTCTATGTTTTGTTTATAAGAAAATTGAAAAATAGAGACGTTAGATAATTTCCCTACGGCCATATTTACTAAACAGTGAGTTGAGCATCTGAATATAAGCAGTCTGACTTAGCAGTCTCTGCACATAATTACCAAAGATATTAAGATCCAGGCAGCAAAAAGACCTACATAACAAATATAATATGTAAAAGAAGAGCACAAAGGCAAAATAAATCCATAGCAGAATAAAAATTCTAATGTTATAGTCATCGTCATGTTGACCTAGGAGAACGGATCACCTCTAATCTATGGTAATTGTATTAAGTAACAATATGATCTAAAAATAATTGTGCTATAAAGTTGATGAAAAGTTAGAGCTTTAATTATTTAAATTGATATTGTATTTATTGTCAAATGACTTTAAAACTTCTTTTATGAATTTAGTTAAATTACGAATATTTTTTGTTTTGTTAATGCACAATAAATAAATGCTTAATAGAAAAAACACAGAAAATATAAATAACTGACAAGAAGAAAATAAAATGACCTATTCTGAATTAACTTCTTTTTTGCTTTTAGTTTTCTTTCTTTGAGAACTTTTACATTTTCACTGAGGTGTAACATACTTAAAATGAAATACACAAATCCTAATGGTGCAGTTGAAGAAGTTTTACAAATAAATACACCCACTACTCAGAACAAGGTGGAGAACATTATCCACAAGGCTTCCTTTTGCCTTCTCTCAGTAAGTAGCCCTTGTGGGGGTGGGGCCAAGATGGCAGAGTAGTCAGATGCTTCTGGTGGTCCCTCTTACAATAATGATCCAAAAGAACAAGTGAATCAATTATATATGACAATCTCTGAGCCCTGAACATCAAAGACAAAGTTAAGGAATCAGACTGAGTGGCAGGGGGAGGAAGAGATGCTTCAGAAGCAGCGAAGAGTTGTCAGACCTGGTCTGGCCCGACACTGGCACGCTGCAGGTTGGATCTGCTAGCATGTTAGGGGTGAGGCAAGCAGTAGTGCTTGGGATGCATTTTGCACATTGGGAGAGACCGAGCAGCAGAGAGTCTGCTCAACCCTCCAGAACCAGTGAGAAACAGCACTCAATAGGTGAAAGATAAATATAAGCATCTAACCTACCGCAAGGATTAAAAAAAAAACCCTTTTGGGAAGTACCTCTCTCCCATTTACCTGCCCCCTCCCCGTTCTGCTCCAGGTCTCAGTCCAGCTTCAGTGATTGCTGTACCCCCTGGGCTGGAAGTAGGACTGGTAGTGCGCCCTGAGCCATTCTCCCGGCTCTGGAGATGGAACAAACTAACAAACAGGAAAAAATAATCTGCCAGCTCCCCTAAGCTAGGAACTCAAGGCAGGCACAGTCCCTTTGCCTAGGCACAGGCATAAGGGGTCCAGGGACTTTGAATGCCTTTCACCCCTGCGTAGAACTGTGTGGGCCCATTTTAACATCATAGGCCCTCATTAGCACAACAGGGTATATACCTGAAGCCTATTTTCATCTGTATCAGCTATAAGGGGGAGTGGCAGATTTGTGATATTTGACACCACCCTGCCCATTAAGCAGGGTTCTCACCTACCCACATCAGGGGCCTGAGGACTGATGGCTTCATCCACTTCACCAAGTCACCCACAGCAGGGGTCCAAGAATAAGTGGTGACTCCCAGTCCTTACAGCCAACAGCATAGAGTGTCATAGTCTGGCTGCAAAACCCACCTACCTACACACTCTAGAGAACAGGGACACGTCTTCCACCCAGACACTCAGGGGCACCAGTCAGGCCCCTCCTTTGATCAGCACATGACCCCCTACTGTGCCTACTTCAATCACCCCTGCCTGCCTAGGACTGTAGGCGAGAGCCTGAATCATACACTCAGTGACCGATGACCTGGATACCTGAGCTGAATCTACACAAGAAAAGTAAATGTACTCCTGGGCACATATACCTAGTAACAGCTCTAGGCACCTGGAGACAGGACGTGAGAGCTTCAGAGCTCCCGATAATCAAACTAGCTCATAAGACCAGCCTATTTGAGCATATAAAAACAAAACAAAACAAGAAGCTAAGACACAGTAAGCAAACATAAAATAAATAAATGTAATAACTTATTGATAGCTCAGAGACAACCGTCAATATCAAATCACATAATGAGGCAGACCATGATGGCTTCAGCAAGCCAACAAAAAAAAAGAATCAAGCAACCTTCCAGAGAAAGATAAATTCTTGGAATTACCAGAGGTAGAATTCAAAAGATTAATATACAGAACTCTTCAAGATATCAGGAAGGAGTTCATTAAAAACGCAGAGCAAGCCAAGGAACACACAGACAAAACAACAGAGGAACTTAAGAAGGCTATACAAGAGCATAATGACAAATGTAATAGGCTGCACGAATCCATAGAGAGACAGAAAACAGAAATATAAAAGATTAACAATAAAATTTCAGAATTAGACAACTCAATAGAAAGTCACAGGAGCAGAATGGAGGCAATGGAAGTCCGAATTAGTGAGACTGAAGATAAAGCACTTGACACCAAATTATTTGAGGAAAAATCAGATAAAAGAATTCAAAAAAAAGAAGAAACCCTAAGAATTATGTGGTACTCTATCAAAAGGAATAATCTATGAGTGACTGGAGTACCAGAATGGGGAGGGGGGGAGAATAACAGAAAATACAGAGAGAATTGTTGAAGATTTGTTGGCAGAAAACTTTCCTGATATCATGAAAGATGAGAAGATATCTATCCAAGCTCACCAAACCCTATACAAGGTAGATCCCAAAAGAAAGTCACCAAGACATATTATAATCAAACTTGCCAAAACCAAAGATAAAGAGAGAATTTTAAGAGTGTCTAGGGATAAAAGAAAAGTCATCTACAAAGGAGTGTCAATAAGAATAAGCTCGGACTACTCAGCAGAAACCATGCAGGCAAGAAGGCAATGGAATGACATATATAAAGCCTTGAAGGAAAAAAATTGCCAGCCAGAAATTATATATCCAGCAAAACTGTCTCTCATATATTATGGAGAAATTAGGGCATTTCCAGATAAATAAAAGTTTAGGGAATTTGTAAAAAACCAAACCAAAATTACAAGAAATACTAAAGGGAGTCCTCCAGTTAGAAAATCAATAACATCAGATAAAAACCCAAGACTAGAACACAGGACAGAACAACCAGGTATCAACCCAGATAGGGAAGTCACAAAAATAAATCAAAGCTAAAACACTGAAAATAGGGAAACAGAGACATCAATACATAAAAGATGACAACATTGAAACAAAAAAGAGGAAATAAAAGATGTAGTCATAGATCTTTCATATGGAGAGGAAGTCAAAGAAAATAAATAATAAAGAAATAGTAATAAAAATGAATAAAGAAATAAAGGATTGGTTTTAACTTAGAAAAATAGGGATTAATATTAAGGTAATCACAAAGGAAACTGACAATCCTACACATCAAAATAAAAAACAAGAAAAATATAAAGACTCAGCAAATACAAAATCACCAAAAATGAAAAAGATGAAAAGAAAATACATAAGGAAAAATGACTAGGCACAGAAAATTCAGTGCAGCAAAGAAACTATCAACAACACACACAAAAAAAAGACATCAAAATTACAGCCTTAAACTCATATCTATCAATAATTACTCTGAATGTAAATAGGCTAAATGCACAAATAAAGAGACAGAGAGAGGCAGAATGGGTTAAAAAAAACAACAAAAAGATCCATCTATATGCTGCCTACAAGAGACACACCTTAGACTTAAAGACACAAACAAACTAAAACTCAAAGGATGGAAAAAAGTATATCAAGCAAACAACACTCAAAAAAGAGCAGAAGTGGCAATATTAGTCTCTGACAAAATATATTTTAAAGTAAAATCCACCACAAAGGATAAGGAAGGACACTATATAATGAGTAAAGGGTCAATACACCAGGAGGACATAACCATAATAAATATTTATGCACCCAACAACAGGGCTCCAAAATACATAAAACAAACTCTAGCGGCATTGAAAAGAGAAATAGACAGCTCCACAATAATAGTAGGAGACTTCAACACACCACTTTCAGTGAAGGATAGAACATCCAGAAAGAAGCTCAATAAAGATATAGAAGATCTAAATGCTACAATCAACCACCTTGATATCATAGACTTATACAGAACACTCTACCCAACAGCAGCCAAGTACACTTTCTTTTCCAATGCACATGGAACATTCAGAATAGACCACATATTACGCCACAAAGCAAGCCTTAACAGAATCCAAAACATCGAAATATTATCTTTTATGACCATAAAGCCATAAAAGTAGAAATCAGTAACAGAAAAATCAAGGAAAAAATAAAATATATGGAAATTGAACAACACCTTGCACAAAAACTACTGGATTATAGAAGAAATTAAGGACAGAATAAAGAAATTCAGAATCAAATGAGAATGAAAACACATCCTACCAGAACCTTTGGGACACAGCAAAAGCACTGCTCATATGTTAATTTATAGCAATAAATGCACACATCCAAAAATGAAGAAAGAGCCAAAATCAACACACTAACCCTACAACTCGAACAACCAGAAAGAGAGCAGCAAAAGAAGCCCTCAAGCACCAGAAGATTAAAAATTAGAGCAGAATTAAATGAAATAGAGAATAGGAAAACAATTGAAAGAGTTAAGAAGACCAAAATCTGGTTTTCTCAAAAGATCAACAAAATCAACAAAGCATTGGCCTAACTGACAAAAGAAAAACAGGAGAGGAAGCAAATAACCCAAATAAGAAATGAGATGGGTGATATCACAACAGAGCCAACTGAAACTGAAAGACTCAGAATACTATGAAAAATTGTACTCTGACAAATTTGAAAACCTAGAGGAAATGGACAAATATCTAGAAACACACTACCTACCTAAACTAGCACAGAGGTAGAACAACTAAATAAACCTGTAACAAAAGAAAAGATTGAAAAGGTAATTAAAAAACTCCCAACAAAAAAAGCCCTGCCCCTAACGGCTTCTATGGAGAATTCAACCAAACTTTCAGAGAAGAGTTAACACCACTACTACTAAAGGTATTTCAGAGCATAGAAAAGGATGGAATACTCCCAAACTCATTCTATGAAGCCAGCATAACCCTGATACCAAAACCAGGTAAAGATACCACAAAAAAATAAATAAATAAAAAAATTACAGACCAATATCCCTCATGGACATAGACGCAAAAATCCTTAAGAAAATTCTAGCCTGTAGAATTCAACAACATATCAAAACAATAATTCACCAAGACTGAGTGGGATTCATACCAGGTATACAGGGATGGTTCAACATTAGAAAAACAATCAATGTAGTCCATCACATTAATAAAAGAAAAAACAAGAACCACAAGATCATATCAATTGATGCAGAAAAGGCATTTGACAAAGTCCAACACCCATTCATGATAAAAAAAACTCTCAACAAAATAGGAATAGAAGGGAAATTCCTCAACACAGTAAAGGGCATTTATACAAAGCCAACAGCCAAGATCATCCTAAATGGAGAGACTTTGAAAGCATTTCCTTTGAGAACGGGAACCAGACAAGGATGCCCTTTATCACCACTCTTATTCAACATTGTGCTGGAGGTCCTAGCCAGAGCAATTAGGCTAGAAAAAGAAATAAAGGGCATCCAAACTAGTAAGGAAGAAGTCAAAGTACCCCTATTTGCAGATGATATGATCTTATACATAGAAATCCCCAAAGAATCCATAAGAAAACTACTGAAACTAATAGAAGATTTCAGCAAAGTATCAGGAAACAAGATAAACATGCAAAAGTCAGTTGGATTCCTCTACACCAACAAAGAGAATCCCAAAGAGGAAATCACCAAATCAATACCATTTACAATAGCCCCCAAGAAGATAAAATACTTATGAATAAATCTAACCAGAGATGTAAAAGTTCTATATGAAGAAAACTACAAGACACTACTGCAAGAAACCAAAAGAGACCTGCATAAGTCGGAAAAGATACCTTGCTCATGGATAGGAAGACTCAACATTGTGAAAATGTCAGTTCTACTCAAAGTGATCTACAGATACAATGCAATCCCTATCCAAATTCCAAGGGCATTTTCTAATGAGATGGAGAAATGAGTCACCAACTTCATATGGAAAGGGAAGAGGCCCCAGATAAGTAAAGCATTACTCAAGAAGAACAAAGTGGGAGGCCTCACACTACCTGATTTTAGAACCTATTATACCACCACGGTAGTCAAAACAGCAACAGATACATAGACCAATGGAACAGAATTGAGACTCCAGACATAAATTCATCCACCTATGAGCAGTTGATATTTGACAAAGGCCCAAAGTCTGGTCAATGGGGAAAAGACAGTCTCTTAACAAATGGTGCTGGCATAACTGGATATCCATCTGCAAAAAAATGAAACAAGACCCATACCTCACACCATGCACAAAAACTAGCTCAAAATGGATCAAAAACCTAAATATAAAATCTAAAATGCTAAAGATCATGGAATTAAAAATAGGGACAACACTAGGAGCCCTAATACACGGCATAAACAGAACACAAAATGTAACCAACAATGCACAAACACCAGAAGAGAAGCTAGATAACTGGGAGCTCCTAAAAATCAAACACTTAAGACTTCACCAAAAGATTAAAAAGACAATCTACAGACTGGGAAAAAAATTTTGGCTACAACATATCCCATCAGTGTCCAATCTCTACCATCTATAAGATACTGCGAAACTTCAACCACAAAAACACAAATAACCCTATTAAAAAATGGGCAAAGGATATGAACAGGCAGTGCACCAAAGAAGACATTCAGGCGGCTAACAGATACTTGAGGAAATGCTCATGATCATTAGCCATTAGAGAAATGCAAATCAAAACTACAATGAGATACCATCTCACCCCTACAAGACTAGATTAATTGAAAAAACATGAAATAATAAATGTTGGAGAGATTTTGGAGAGACTGGAACTCTTATACACTGCTGGTGGGAACGTAAAATGGTACAACCAATTTGGAAATCAATTTAGTGCTTCCTTAAAAGGATAGAAATAGAAGTACCATACAATCCAGCAATCCCACTCCTTGGAATTTATCCTTGAGAAATAAGAGCCATCACGCAAATAGATATATGCACACCCATGTTCATTGCAGCACTGTTCACAATAGCAAAAAGATGGAAACAACCTAGGTGCCCATCAACAGATGAATGGATAAACAAATTATGGTATATTCACACAACGGAATACTATGCAACAATAAAGAACAAGGACGAATCCGTGAAACATCTCATAACATGGATGAATCTGGAAGGCATTATACTGAGTGAAATTAGTCAGTGCAAAAGGACAAATATCGTATGAGACTACTATTATAAGAACTCAAGAAAATGTTTAAACACAAAAGAAAGCATTCTTTGATGGTTAGGAGGGTGAGGATGGAGGGAGATGGGAATTCACTAACTAGATAGTAGACAAGAATTATCTTAGGTGAAGGGAAGGACAACACACAATATAGAGAAAGTCAGCACCACTGGACTAAACCAAAAGCTAAGAAGTTTCCTGAACACAAGCAAACATTTAGAGGGACAGTGTAGCAGGGTAGGGGTCTGGGAACCATGGTTTCAGGGGACATCTAGGTCAGCTGGCACAACAAAGTTTATTAAGAAAATGTTCTGCATCCCACTATGGTGAGGTGTCTGGGGTCTTGAATGCTAGTGAACAGCCATCTAAGATGTATCAATTGGTCCCAACCCACCTGGAGCAAAGGAGAATGAAGAACACCAAATATACAAGGAAATTCTTAGCCCAAGTGACAAAAGCGATCACATAAACCAGAGACTCCATCAGCCTGAGACCAGAAGAACTAGATGGTGCCCGGCTACCACCAATGACCGCCCTGACAGGGAACACAATTGAGAATCCCTGACAGAGCAGGAGAAAAGTGGAGTGCAGAACTCAAATTCTAGTAAAAAGACCAGACTTAATGCTCTGACTGAGACTGGAGGAACCCCAGAAGACATGGGCCCTGGACTTTCTTTTAACCCAGAACTAAAACCCTTCCAGAAGCCAACTCTTCATAAACTGGACTATAAGACATAAAATGATACTCATGAAGAGTGTGGTTCTTAGTTCAAGTAGATGCATGAGACTGAATGGGCAGCTCCTGTCCGGAGGCGAGATGAGAAGTGTTAAATGGACACGGGAAATCCAAGGCGGAAAGGAGAAATGTGTGGTCACATAACAGGGATAGCAACTAGGGTCACATAATAACGTGTGTATAAATTTTTGTATGAGAAACTAACCTGAGCTATAAACTTTCACCTAGAGCACAGTTAAAAAAAAAAAAAAAAAAAAAGTAGCCCTTAAAGTAAATACCATCCTGACTACTATTAGTAGGTATTATTAGTTCTGCTTGATTTTGAATTTCACATACATAGAACTATACAAAATGTGATTTTTACTGTCTGGTTCCATTTTGTTCAATATAATATCTCTAAGATTCATTTATGTTGTTGTATTTAACCATGGTTTGCTGTTTCTCAACTCCTCTAAAGCATTCCATTGTATGCATACACCACAACATATTTATCCATTATTCTGTTGATGAATGTTTGGGTTGTTTGTAGTTTGAAGCTATTAACTTAAAATTGCTACAAACATTTTTGCTCATGTTTTTGCTGAAGATACATAATTATTTGAGTACATATTTAGGAGAGGAAATGCTGGGTCCTAGTGTATATGTTCAACTACAGTAGATACTGCCAGTGTTCCAAAGTAGTAGTACTAATTTATATTCACCCCAGCAGTGTATGACAGATCTGATTACCAAAACGTGGTGTTGCCAGTCCTTTTACTTCTGATGGGTTAATTGTGATGGGTGTTAATTGTGATGGGTATCTCATAGTGGTTTTATTCCACATTTTTCTAATACCTAATGATTTCTACCACTTTTTCGTATTCTTACTGGTCATTTGGACATATTATTCTGTGAAGTCTTTTGCCCATTTTTTTACATTTATTTTTTGTTATTGATTGGTAGAAATTCTTTACATATTCTGTTCCATTCCGTAACCTGTCTTTTCACTTCCTTTTGATGAACAGGATTTCATAATTTCAATAAAGTCAAACTTTACAATCTTTTCTCTTGTGATTAGTGTTCTTTGTGACTTATTTAAGGTATCTTTACATGCCCAAGTTCATGAAGCCATTCTCTTATATTTTCTTCTAGAAGCTTTATTGTTTTATTTTGATTTACAATCCACTTGATATTTTCTCTCTTTCTTTTACTGTGGTGAAAACGTAAGGAAAAACGAAAAAAAAAAAACCATTGTCATCGAGTCGATTCCGACTCATAGCAACCCTATAGGACGGAGTAGAATTGATTACATTTTTCATGTGAAATAGATTTTTGTGAACAGTGTGATTTAGGAGTAAGATTCAATATCCAATTTATGAGTCCCTATTTATGGAAGTGGTTTATTTCCCACTGCATTGCAATGACACCTCTACCATAAATGGCCACATATTAGTTTGGATATATTCCTGGACTCCATTTGTTCCTTGGTCAATTTTTCTATATTTGTTTCAAAACCACCCTGTTTGAAGTACTCTATAATAAGACTTGAAAGTGTAAGCCTTTTAGTTTAGTCTTCAAGATTGTCTTCACTATTCTAGGTTTTACATTTTTATATAAAATTTAGAATCAGCTTGCCAGTTTTCACACACACACACACACACACACACACAGGCCTCCCTTAGTTTTTCAGAGTAATATTTCATACTTTTCTGTGCAGAGATTTTGTACATCTTTTTTTCATTTTTTCCCTAGGCACTTGGTGTTTTTTGATGGTCTTGTAAATGGTATTTAAAAACATTTGCTTTTTGTTGTTGTTGTTGTTGCTACTATGTGGAGATATATTGACAATATATCCAGGTATCTTGCTAAATTCACTAATTAATTCTGATAGTTTAAGGGTAGATTGTTTTGGATTTTCTACGTAGACAATTGTTTTTAAATAACAATAGTTTTATTTCTTCCTTTGACTCGTTTTTCTTGGTGCATACAATTTTAAGATTGTAAAGCATTTTAACCTTATTAAATATCCCTCATGTCTATTAATACTTCTTAAAGTCTATTGAGTCTCACATTAGTATAGTTACAGCATCTTTTTGTTACCGTTTTTATGGCATAGTTTTCCATCCTTCTACTTTCAACTTTTGGTATGTTTATTGTAACCAGCATAAAGTTATTATCATTATTTTTTAATAAATCCGATTCGACTTTGTCTTTTACTTGGACCTTTATATTATTCACATATAATGTAATTACTGATATATTTGTATCTATCTTTAATTTTGACATGTAGCACATCTTAACTTGAACAAAGAATTTTCTAAAATTTTCTTTGAAGAATAATTCTTGTGAACAAAATGCAAAACATGGGCTGCATAATAACATTCTTTACCCGTTGAAGAATTACATCCAGCAAGTGCTGTTCAAAAGAACCTTTAAGTCGAGGATCACAGAGACGAATAGTTCCTCATCTGATGTGCTCATTTGATGTAAGGTGTGATATGAAACATAATAGAAGGGCTTCTTCTAAGCGACTTTGTCCTTGGTGCTGAATTAGACACCAAAAAACCCAAACCAAACCCACTGCCGTCGAGTCAATTCCGACTCATAGTGACCCTATATGACAAAGTAGAACTGCCCCATAGGGTTTCCAAGGCTGTAATCTTTACTGAAGCAGACTGCCACATCTTTCTTCTGTGGAGTGGCTGGTGAGTTTGAACCGCTGACCTTTAGGTTGGCAGCCCAGTGCTTAAACACTGTGCCACCAGGGCTCTGTATGCTCCCCTAAAAGAAGCCTTTCTTAAATTTCTCTTTGGGCTATGTAGCACCTGAAACATTGTAGGTGTTTCCAATCTTCTCCAATATACTTCCTCAGCTATTTGAGAGTGTATTTTCTTAAACCATGTATCCCTATGGTAACAATCAAGCCAGACAGGCACACTGCCTGAGGGGACCCCATGGTCGTCAGTCTCCAGGTGCATGAAGGTTGTCCCTCACTGCTGCTGCCAGTCCTTGCAGATAATTGACTCATCTTTCCACTGGGGTGGTAGTAGTAGTCACTGCCTACGGGATTACCACCAAGTTTATTCTGAATATTTCCTAGCAAAGTCCTACCTGGAAAAAAACCTGGACTTTGTGCAACTGTGAAGTGATTGGTTTATGTTACCTATTCTAAATACAAATAGATAGATGACAGATATTTAGTTAGACAGATAAAGACAGAGAGAGAGAAAGTTATAGAGAGGTAGGAGTCCCTGGATGGTACAAATGGTTAACGAACTTAGTTGCTAACCAAAAGAAGAAAGGTCTGGTGATCTACTTACCAAAAAATCAGCCATTGAAAACCCTATGGAGCACAGTCCTACTCTGACACACATGGGATCTCTATGAGTTGGGATCAACTCGACGGCAACTGGTTTTTATAGACGAACATCTATTCGAGTTATCTATTGCAGCCTATAGCCACCAGTAAGACAAAACTATATTGTGGTATGATCCTAAATTCCTTGAATATAGGTAAGAAGAACTAACTTAAAGTTCACGAGTTAGCTTTCTATGTCTTAATACAGTAGACAGTTTGAGGATTGTCTGCCCTTCCTAAAACACTCATTATCTGTGAACTAACCATAACCTAGAGAAATGAGACTCAGCTGCCATTATGTATTATATAACCCTGGTTCCCTGCCCATAAATGATTGGACTAGAGATAGGCATCTGATGCCAGCTGCTCAAATCAATTCTCTAATGAATTTGAAATTGAAAATGGGAGACACTAGGAAGTCTCAGACACACAAGAGCCATGCAGTGACCCTTCAGCATGTATGTGGAAATAACCTAGAACTTCGGTTCACAAAGGGAGAGACAGAATGAGATGGGTAGAGACAGAGAGAAAGTGTTCCAGCAGAGAGGTATTGAAACAAGAGATTCCTTGTTTTTGAATGGTTTTCTAATTCTTCGTTCCATGGGCATCTCGATTCCTCTTTGCACCCCCTGCTCTTGGGTTCAGTGAAACATTGTGTATACTTAAAATAATTCACTTGAATGTGTAAGTCAGGATGCGCCACTGTTGTGTCTGAACAGTCTTTCTCTTGAGAGAGATATGGATTAGGAATATTTGTCAAGCAATCCTCTTGGAACATGATTGCTTGCATAAATCTCCATCTTTCCCATCTTAGGAGGACAGGAAGTACAGAGCTAGGACTCAGGGCATCATCAGAATAGAATGGATGCTGACCAACCACAGCAGCCCGATCCTGTAAACAGGCCTTAGATATTTTATAGCATTTCCTCTGTGTGAATACATACGTACCCAGAAATCTAGTACTGAAGGCGAGCTTTTTCCTGCTCCATCTTCCTCAGGACCTTCACATTGCAAGTGAGGGGCTTATCTCTCCTTTGGTTGTTTTTCTAAGACCTGGTCATAGGAATGAGGATTTAATTGTTATTGCCTTAACTGTGTTATTTAGTGAGTTAAGTCAAATAAATCAGGACATTTAATGTGCTGGGTCATGTTGACCACATTGGAGGTCTTTGATTCATGGTACATTTGAGTCAAAATATATTTAATTTTTGGACTCTAACATATTTTTAAAGGGAGAAAAACAGTAACATTCTGTAGAGAAAAGGTAAAACGTGTTTAAATAAATGGCTAGTCGGGTCTTGCACCAATTTCAAATGGTATTTTATTTAATACGGTGAAACCTGTGAGAGCTGGAACTCAACAGGACTGTCTAGTTTTTCCAGGTCCCCCAAGTTTTCCACCTTTGACAGGGTTCCGTCTTACCACTTTCCTATCATGAGTTTCAGTGGAAAATAATTGAGTTTTCCTTCTCTGACAAGTTTCCACCTTACACAGGTTCTGGCTTTAGCAGGTTTTACTTTACATTGTTTTGGAAAGATTCTGCAGAAAATCAATACATTTGACAGTCTTATAAACTTTGGATAAATTAATCTATTCAATATTTATGCCTTGTCTATTTCCAAAGGGATTTGAAGCCGATTTAAAGAACAAAGTTGCCTCATAATATCCATGAACTTCGACTGTTTTTTAACATGTATTCCATACTTGCTGCTAAAAAAAAGACTTTTGATGTGTTTAATTAACATAGAAAAAGACTGAATTTGCAGTGTGTTTATTTGTAATTATTTTCTCCTTACTAAAAGAATTTGGACTACCTTAAAACTCCTATCAAAAGACATCCAAGAAGCATCCCAGAGGTATCAAAAACCTTAGAGCTATTTGGAGTAGACAGTCCTAGATTATAATTATTTTTTGGCTGCCTATTGCTGTTAAATTTAGAGAAATTAGTTGGCATAGTCCTCAATTTTCTCAAATTATCTAATGGAGTTCTCTTTTCAGGTAATTGGGCTATTAGTGCTTCCCTTCACTTATGCTCCCGCAGTTTTCCTCTGAAAATTTTTTGAGGTTCTCCAAACAAGGGTATCCTCTAAGAGTATTAAAAAAATAAAAACCAAACCCGTTGCCATTGAGTCAATTCCAACTCATAGCGACCTCATAGGACGAGTAGAACTGCCCCATAGGGTTTCCAAGGAGTGGCTGGTGGATTTGAACTGCCGACCTTTTGGTTAGCAGCCATAGCTCTTAACTGCCTATTGGTCTAAGTACAGGTTCCTTACGAGCACAATTAAGTGTTCTAGAATTCCCATTCTTCACATAATTTGTTATGATCCACATAGTCAAATGCCTTTGCATAATCAATAAAACATAGGCAAACACATTTCTGGTATTCTCTGCTTTCAGCCAAGATCCATCTGACATCAGCAATGATATCCCTCATTCCACATCCTCTTCTGAATCCAGCTTGAAATTCTGGCAGTTCCCTGTCAATGTACTGCTGCAACTGCTTTTGAATGATCTTCAGCAAATTTTACTTGTGTGTGATATTAATGATATTGTAAATAATTCATGCTTTCTGTTGAATCACCTTTCTTTGGAATGGGTACAAATATGGATCTCTTCCCGTTGGTTGGCCAGGTAGCTGTCTTCCAAATTTCTTGGCTTAGAGCGTGCACACTTCCACTGCTGCATCCGTCTGCTGAAACATCTCAACTGGTATTCTATCAACTCCTGGAGTCTTGTTTTTCGCCAATGCTTTCAGTGCAGCTGCGACCTCTTCCTTCAGTACCATCGGTTCTTGCTTATATGCTACCTCCTGAAATGACTGAATGTCGACCAATTCTTTTCGGTACAGTGACTTTGTGTATTCCTTCCATCTTCTTTGGATGCTTCCTGAGTCATTTACTATTTTCCCCGTAGAATCCTTCAATATTGCTATTTGAGGCTTGAATTTTTTCTTCAGTTCTTTCAGCTTGAGAAGTCTAGTGTGTTCTTCCCTTTTGGTTTTCTGTCTCCAGGTCTTTGCACGTCATTATCATCACAGCAACAGGAACGCCCCCACGGTAGAACAAACTGACAGTGGTTTGGGGGAAACGTAATTACTGTCACTGAATTGTACATGTAAAAATGTTGAAATATATATATACACACCCCACAATAAAAATAAATAAGTAAATGAAAAATGATGAGCCTAAGGTTCATCTTATTAGTCCAGGGAAATCTGATCTTCTATGCGTTTTCCTCGATTATGTATAGTTAGCAGAAATGAACTTTACCTTTTGTCCTCTATCAGTTTATAATCAACCACTTGGGTTATATATTCTGAGACACTAACACGCACCAAGAAATCCCAAAACCTATTACTACTGAGTCAATTCCAACTCATAGTGACCCCATAGGACAGAGTAAAACTGCCCCCAGAGGGTTTCCGACATTGTAAATCTTTAAGGAAATGGACTGCCACATCTCTCCCCCATGGAGCGGTTACCTTCAGTTAGCAGCCCAGGGCTTTAACCACTGTGCAACCAGGGCCTTTCTAACATGCACAGGGCCCCATAATTTGGCTTGGGAGACACCCAAGTAACAGCAGATAACATTATTTATGCCAAGGACATCTTCAGATTGAGGTCTTCTGAGTTCCTGGGTATTAAGGTAAATGTGCATACAGTGGGTTGTTTTTGTAGAAGAGCATTTTTTGAAGGTCTATTCATTTCTTGACTATTTTAGGCTCATCCACTAAGAGGCATTCCAAGAAGTAATGTAACAGTACTGTGTAAAGTCTCTGGGGACAGATGGTTGAGCTCTTTGCTCCTTGGTTTTCTCCTTTGTAAAATGGGAATACACAGTGGGAAGGCAGACATTAATAATACATGTCAAGTGCTTGAAAGAGAGCCTAACATAACAGAAGCATTCAGTATATACTGGATAGTATTATTATCCAACCATTTTTATTTATCAACTGCTTTTTATGTGGCAAACACTTACCATATATTTTATCTTATCCTAATTATAATGTCGTATGATAGTAACTAAGGCACATAAAGTAAAGTTTAGAAATTTGTATCTTGTTTGAACCAAGAGTCTAACCCAGGCTGCACGGAGTCCAGAATGTATAATCTTTTCATTACACCATGCTCCTCACCGCCCAATATAACAATATATCTTTGATGTTAATAATAGAATGAAGGCAGAACACATATACAAAAAGCTGAAGAATTATTTTGGGAAGAAATGTAGTATTATGATTTTAATATTATATAAAATGGGCATCATGTTCAATACTTTTCTAATGAAGTATACATAAAAGAATATGTACCCAAGATTTGGCTTTCAACGAATGTTAACATTTTGCCAACTGGTATTTCAGATTTTTTAAAGAATGAATGAACATATTTGAAGTCTTCTTTGAATCCTTTCTTAATTTCATTTCACCTTCTCTCTCCAAAAGTTGTTACTATCCTGAGGTTGGTATACTCTTGACATTTATGTTTCTCCCATTTTATTATATATGTATGTAGTAATAAATAATATGCAAAACTGTTTTGTGTTTACAGCTTTACTATAAATGGCATCATACCTATACTTCAGCACTTTTTTTACAAGTTATATTTTCAAGATTTGTACTGACTTGGTAAGATCAGTTTATTTAACTTTTGTGTAGTATTTCATGTATGAATACACTATAATGTATTTATCCATTCCTTTATTAATGGATATTTAGATTCTTTACAATTTGTAGCTCTTGCAAACTATACTTCACAAAAAGCCTTGTGTACATCTCTCTGTGCACATACATGAGAGTTTCTCTAGGATACATAACTACAAGCAGAATCAGTGGATCACAAGAAATATGTATCTTCAAACGTGTTGTCAAATTGTTTGCAGAATTGATTGGTCAGTTTTCTGTAGGGTATGCTGGTTTGCTGGACTAATAACAACCCCAAATTGCAGTAGCTTAAAACCCCAAAGGTTTATTTCATGTTCCTGTTACGTGTAGGCTGCAGGTTAACTGTGGCTCCGGTTCCAGGTGAGGCTAGGCTATGCGGAGGCTGTGGGGTCAGCTCCATGTGTTTTCTCCTTCTGGGATCCAGGATGAAGGAGCAGTTCCTGTGTGGGACATGTCATTCTCACTGCAGAGAGGAAGAGCCCGAAATGCTGAGCTGAACAACACAATTGCATTTAAAGTTTCTGCTCCCATTCCACAGGCCAAAGTGATTCCTGCAGTCAAGTCAAACATCAATGAGGCAGGGAAGTATATTCCATCCACGGGGTAGAGAGTGGAGTGTAAATGTTTGAGAAAAATAATAGTCTATCTCAGCCCATGCTTTTTTGTCACAAATACTCACTTCCCTTCTTTCCAGGCAAAATATACTTACTTGCCTATCCAACAAAGATAGCACAAAAGTCTTATCCAATCACAGTATCAAGAACAAAGTTGTGTATTGAGTCTGGATATGTTTCCCCTTGACTGGAAGATTCATGAATTAAAATAAAAACAAATAATTTAACCCCCATATATAATGCTGGAATAGGAACAAGATGACTATGATAAACATACCCATTTGGAAAGGAGTAGAATGAGAAGCACACAGCAGTCGCTGGTTCCATGGAAACTCTGAATTTCTGCTGGAGGAAGTCTGCAAGGTTTATACGTCTCTATTAAGCCACTGTTCTCCCTGGGATTAGCTCCTCAGTCCACTGCTCTTTAAGGCATTGGTTCTGCCCCTTGGGAGATCCCTTCTTCCCCCTTGTGATCATATCTGAAGAGGGCATTAGAGAATATGCTCTCTAAGGGAGCTGAGCAGCGATCACAACTTTTTTCCTGCTCATGGAACATCAAAGAACGTTTTATATATTAAACAGTCACAGTGTCTTTTTAAAAATATTTATGTCTTTGGTGAACATTTACACAGCAAATTAGGTTCCCATTTAACAATTTCAATACATATTGTTCAGTGATATTGGTTACATTTTTCACAGTGTCAACCTTCTCATTATTTCCATTCTGGTTGTTCCATTTCTATTAATCTAGCTTCCCTAGTCCCCCTTGCCATCTCATCTTTGCTGTAGGGTAAATGTTGACTGTTTGGTCTCATATAGTTTTTTTTTTTTTTTTTTTTTTTTTTTTACCGTATAGGAACACAGTACTTACGGGTGATGTTGTATAGTTTATGAGCCGATCTGCTATTTAGCTGAAAGGTGACCTCTGGGAGTAGTCTCAGATCAAAGTTTAAACGGTACCTCAGGTGATGGTCTTAGAGGTTCCTCTAGTCTCTATCAGTCTAGTAAGACTGGCCTTTTATTAAGAATCTTAGTTTTGTTCTACATTTTTCTCCCATTCTATCCCATTTGTCCCTGGTCAGAACGGTTGGTCAGTAACGATACAGCCCAGCACCATCTGGTTCTTCTGGTCTTGGGAGAGAGGAGGCCATGGTTTGTGTAGGCTAGTCCTATGGACTAGTTTCTTCATTGAGTCTTTGGTTTCCTTCTTTCTCATTTGTTCCAGACAAGTAGAGAACAACAGTTGTATCTTAGATGTTCACTCATAAGCTTTTAAGACCTGAGACGCTACTCACCAAACTAGGATGTAGAACATAAACTTTACGGACTATGGTTCTAAGCCTTCAAATCCAGTAAACCAATCCTATGACATATTTGGTTATGTCTGGGAAGTATCTGTGACTGTGACCTCTATGTGCTTTATTATATATATGAATATATATGTAGCACTCACAAACATATATATACATATGCCTACAGATACACCTATACATGTATATGTATATACACACATGCCTTCCTATACACATTTATGCATACTTATGTACATATGTAACCACACACATATAGTCATAGTCTCTTTTAGTCCAGGTTGGTTGGTAATTTTGGCAATAACATACTCAAAATTTTGTGAAACTTTTGGGGCCTGGTGCTTTTGTTATCTGATTTCTGACAACTGAATTAAATTCTTTAATAGTTTTGGATTTATTTATTTTCTATTTCTTCTAGTTTCAATTTTGGTAATTTACATTTTTCTAGAAAATTATTATCCCTGGTGGTGCAGTGATTAAGCACTCGGCTGCTAACTGAAAGGTCAGAGGTCTGAGACACCCCAGCAGCTCCACAGGAGAAAAGACATGGCGATCCGCTCGCATAAAGATTACGGCTTGGGAAATCCTATGGAGCAGTTCTACTCTGTCCTATAGGGTTGCTATGAGTTGGAACGACTCGATGGCACACAACAACAATGTAGAAGTTTTCAGCGTATTGGCATAAAGGTATTTATAGTACTATCTTACATATTAAAAATCTCTAGGTTTGTTTCTTTTATCTCTAATATTTGGTATTTGTAATTTGTTTCTTCTGTCTCTCTCTCTCTCTCACTTTTTCATTGACCTTGCCAGAGGTTTTACTATTCTGTTCATATTTTCAAAGAACTACTTTTGGTTTGGCTTATCCTATTGTATTTTTGTTTTCTGTTTATTAGTACCTGTTCTTTATTTTTTTAGTTCCATTATTTTTTATTATTTGTTCTTTCTCTAAATTTGAGTTGATCACTTAGCTCATTAACTTTTATTCTTCTTTCATATGTAATTAAAACTGTACACTTTTCTGGAAATAACACTTTACCATTGCACCACAGTCTTTTTTCTATACTGTAAATTCCTTTGTTGGCATTCAATTCTAAATATTTTGTAATTTTCAGTATGTTTCTTTGATTGACCTATTCTCAAGAGTTTATTTAGTTACAAACTAGTAATTATTTGGTATTCTCTCATTTTTAAATAACTAATTAATTTACTGAATTGTGACAGAGGATATACTCTGTGTGACATTAATTCTTTAGTATTTGTTGAAATGTGCTTTGTGGTCTTTTTATAAATAATCCCCGTATGTTTGAAAAATGCATATTCGCTAACAGAATTAGGATTCTAGTTATATTCATTAATTGAGCTTGTTAGTAGTTTAACTATAATTTTTTAGTTCTTTGTATATTTCTGAGAGGTATATCAAAATCTTTTACGGTATTTGGAGGCTTGCCGAATTCTCATTGTAATTTTGTCAATCTTTTCATTTTATATTAAAAAAAAAATGTTTCTAAATTCATATTGGTTCAAGATTATTGTATCTTCCTAATGAATTGCCACTTTTATCACTTAAGTAATGACCCAATTCAACCCTGTTTTACATTTCTACTGGTGTATAACAAATTTACACTACACACATTCTTATCTCAGTTTCTGTGGGTCAGGACAAGGGGCCGCTTAGCTGGGTTCTCTGTTCAGGGTCTCACTAAGTTGCAATAAATGGTTGGCCAGGCTGCAATCTCATCTGGAGGCTTAAATGGGGGGAAATGTGCTTCCAAGCTAGCTCAGTTGTCAGGAGAATCTATATCCTTGTGATAGTAGGACTGAGCGCCCCAGCTCCTTGCAGGCTGTTGACTGTCAGCCACGCTGGGTTCCTAGAGGTTGCTGGTGGTTCCTTGACATGTGATCTTTTCCAACAAGGCTTCTTTCTTTAGTAAACAAGCAAGGAGCATCTTTAGAGTGAGTCTAACATGGCAGAAGCTTATATAACGTGACATAATCATGGGAGCGATGTCCCATCACTTCTGCCATATTCATTGTTGGTTCAGTGGTAGAATTCTTGCCTTCCATGCAGGAGACCCTGATTCAATTCCTGGCCAATGCACCTCGTGGCGGCACCACCTGTCTGTCAATGGAGGCTTGCATGTTGCTATGATAATGAACAGGTTTCAGCAGAGCTTCCAGTCTAAAACAGACTAGGAAGAAACACCTGGCAATCTACTTCTGAAAATGAGCCAGTGAAAACCTTATGGATCACAATGGTCTGATCTGCAGTTGATCATGGGGATGGCTCAGGACTGGGCAGTGCTTTGTTCTGTTGTGCACAGGGTTACCATGAGCTGGGAGCCGACTTGATGGCAGCAAACAACAACAACAACAATTTTTTAGAAGCAAGTTGAAGATCTCACTCACACTTACGGACAGGGGATAACACAAAGGTGTGAACACCAGGTACTGGGGATCATGGAAGGGAGGCCACCTTAGAGATTGTCCACTGAGAGCCATAATGATGCCTTTTGCCTTAACGTCTATTTCATATAATATTAATATGAATGCACTAATTTTGGTTAGTAGTTGTCTGGTATGGCTTTTTTCATGCTGCTTCTTTCATTTCTACCCCCGCTCCCACACACACACCACGTTTTAGTTTAGCTGGGTCTCTCGTTTTATCTTCCTGTTCCCTTTACCAAGTTCTTTACTTTGCGTTTTACTTTCCTTTTCTGTGTAGTATAGGTTAAGCAATATTCTTCCCACTATTAGTTTCGAAGTTATACATTCCATCTGTTATTTTCAAGGGCTACTCTTGTATTCAACACGCATACTTGAATTAGAAAAAAAAAGGTTAAAATCGATCACTATCTAAGTTCTCCTCCTAATTCAAGGATATTAGAACACTTTTATTCCATTCCCTTCCCAGCTACAAATCTATTGCTGTATAGGAAGTCAGTTCTACCTTGTTTTTAAAGCCCTACACCCAGAGTTACTTTTATCATTATTAGTTTATCTACAGATAATGTTCATTTAGGCTTACTAATATGTTTACCAATGTCTTCAATCACTGTTGTTTATTATATATCACTTCCTCCTGGATTCAACTGACTTTTTTACAAAAAAAAAAAAAAAAATCATTTATTTTGATGAGGTTGAGTGGGTGGTAAACGTTTCCAATCTACGTGTGAAAATTGTCTTTGCCCTGTTGGTTGACAGTTCATCTGAGCATAGGCTTCTAGGTGAATGGCTATTTTCTTTCAGCACTTTGTTTTTTGTTAACTATTGTTGCTGTTAGCAAGTTTGTTTAAAATATAATTGTCATTTTTTATTGATAAACTGACTTTTCTAGGTAATCTAGTTTTTCTCTGGAGTTGTTCCTCATTTTTTTTTATTATGTTAAAGTTTTGCCTTTTCATTGCAGAATCCAGGTATAGATTTGTTATTATGTATCTTGTTCTTGTTTTAAAATGCTTCTTTCAATCAGAAGACTCACACCTTTCTTCAATTCTAGATATACAGATACACACCCATATATACATACGTATACATACACATATGTATATATCCATATGTATATATATGTATAAGTTTGTATGTATGTGTATGTATACATATATGTATATATAGACACATATATCCCCACATGTCTGTCAGTTTGTCATACTGTGGTGGCATGCATGTTGCTGTGATGCTGGAAGCTATGCCACCGGTATTTCAAATACCAGCAAGGTCACCCTTAGTGGAAAGGTTTCAGCTGAGTTTCCAGACTAAGACAGATCAGGAAGAAGGACCTGGCGGTCTACTTCTGAAAAAAATTGGCTAGTGAAAACTTAATGAATAGCAGCAGAACATCCTCTGATACAGTGCCGGAAGATGACCCCTCAGGTTGGAAGGCACTCAGAATACGACTACAGAAGAGCTGCCTCCTCAAAACAGAGTCGACCTTAATGACATGGAGTCAAGCTTTAGGGACCTTCATTCGCTGATGTGGCACAACTCAAAATGAGAAGAAACAGCTGCAAATACCCATTAATAATCAGGAAGTAGAATGTACAAAGTATGAATCTAAGAAAATTGTAAGTCATCAAAAATAGAATGGACAGCCCCATAAAACAAAATTGGACTAATGAGGCACAGCAGTTCAGGGACAAGGATTAAAAGGCAGAAGGGGACAGGAAAGCTGGTGATAGGAAACCCAAGGTTGAGTAAGGACAGTTTTGACATGTGGTGGGGTTGTTAACCATCATCATAGGGCAACGTGTACTGTTTAATGAGAACTATTTTGTTCTGTAAACGTTCATCTAAAGTGAGCATAGCAGCACAACTGGAAGAATGTAATCGATGTCACTGAACTGTGCATGTAGAAATTTTTGAAATGGTATATCTTTGGCTATGTATATTTTCACCAAAAAAAAAAAAAAAGGTCGAGAAGGCAGAGGGTTGACATGTCGTAGGGTTGCTAACCAATGTCATAAAATGTGTACTGACTAAAAAAAAAAAGAAAGAAAGAAAGAAATGCAACGCATAAAGATCAATATCCTAGGCATTAGTGAGCTGAAATGGACTGATATTGACCATTCTGAATAAGACAATCATATGGTCTACTATGCCGGGAATGACAAATTGAAGAGGAATGGCATCGCATTCACCGTCAAAAAGATTTCAAGTTGTACCCTGAAGTGCAGTGCTGTCAGTGATAGGATAATATCCATATGCCTACAAGGAAGACCAGTTAATACAAATATTGTTCAAAGTTACACACCAACCACTTATGCCAAAGATAAAGAAACTGAAGATTGTTACCAACTTCTGCAGTCTGAAATTGATCAAACATGCAATCAAGATGCACTGATAATTATTGGTGATTGGAATGCAAAAGTTGGAAACAGGAAGAAGGATTGGTAGTTGGAAAATACGGCCTGGGTGATAGAAATGATGCCAGAGATTTAGAAGAGGATGTGGAACAAGGGGTATCACTGCTGATGTCAGAAAGCAGAGAATGCCAGAAAGATGTTTCTCTGTGTTTTACTGACTGTGAAAAGGCATTAGACTGCAGTGGCATTATTATAACAAATTATGGACAACACTGTAAAGGATAGGCATTCCAGAACACTTATTTGTGCTCATGAGGAACCTGTACATAGACCAAGAGGCAGTCCTTCAAAGAGAACAAGGGGCTACGGTGTGGTTTAAAGTCAGGAAATATGTGCATCAGGGTTGTATCTTTCACCATAGTTATTCAAACTGTTTACTAAGGAAATAATATGAGAAACTGGACTATTTGAAGAACAACACAGCATTAGGATTGGAGGAAGACTCATTAACAACCTGCGATATGTAGATGACACAGCCTTGCTTGCTGAAAGTGATGGGGACTTGAAGCCCTTACTGATGAAGATCAAAGACTACAGTCTTCAACATGGATTGCACCTCAATATAAAGAAAACAAAAATCCTCACAACTGGACCAGTAAGCAACATCATGATGAACAGAGAAAGTACTGAAGTTGTCAAGGATTTCATTCTCCTTGGATCCATAATCAATGCCCACGGAAGCAGCAGTCAAGAAATCAAATGACGCATTGCACTGGGCAAACCTGCTGCAAGAGACAGACCTCTTTCAAGTGTTAAAAAGCAAAGATATCACTTTGAGGACTAAGGTGCACCTGACCCAAGCCATGGTATTTTCAATTGCCTCATATGCATGCGAAAGCTGGAGAATGAATAAGAAGACTGAAGAATTGGTGCATTTGAATTATGCTATTGGCAAAGAATATTGAATATACCATGGACTGCCAGAACAATAAACAAATCTGTCTTAGAAGAAGTACAGCCAGAATGCTTCTTAGAAGCGAGGATGGTGAGACTTCCTCCCAAGTACTTTGGACAGGTCCTTGGAGAAGGACATCATGCTTGGTAAAGCAGAGGGTCAAGGAAAAAGAGGAAGACCCTTAACGAGATGGATTGACACAGTGGCTGCAACAATGAGCTCAAGCATAACAGTGACTGCGAGGATGGTGCAGGACTGGACAGTGTTTCATTCTGTCATATATGGGGTCACCATGAGTCGTAACAGACAGGACGGCACCTAGCAACATTATACACATGTATGTGTATGTGCTTATATACGTACACACACACACACACACATACATATGTAACATCTGCTGTTCCAGAAAGAGAAAATATAAAGAGAATAGATGGAGGAAAGGCAATATTTGTTGAGAACTTTTAAAATGTTTTAGATTCTTTTTTCTCTTTGTGCTGTCTTCTGTGGAATTTCTTTATTTTCCAGATCTAAATTCTTTCTCCAGTTGTGTCTAATCTACTGCTTAAGCTACTCACAGAATTTTAAACAAGCTTTTAATTGTATTTTTATGTGTAAATATTTTATATGTATATATATTTTTTTCAAATTTATCTTTGGCCGTAAAAGCTAACACCTTCCTCCAGTTCTCAGGTTCAAATCTCTGTCCATTTCCAATTTACCACTCTGGCTTGAGATCCCTCTTCCCTTTTGCCCCCTGAAGATTTTTTTTTTCTTTCCTTCTTTGAAGTTTGGTTATATATTGATTTTTCTCTTAAAATAATACCCACCGTTTCTAAATATCTGTGGTCAGTTAGCAGCTCTCTCTACAACAGCTCTTTCTGTAAATGTTGTTTGAAGAAATAGTGAATGTTAGTAGGTGGACTCTTTTTCTATTCTTCAGACAACCAGGAATTCTCTTTTAACATGTATCAGATTCATTTGTCAGTGTTATCCTTGAATGTAAAATCCATCAGTAATTGAGATCATTGTGATACTCAGGCTAAACCATCTTCCAGAATGTAGAAACAGGGTTCAACAGAGAAGGAAAGAGCACATCATTAGCTTTAAAAGCATCAATCAATTAAACCAATGTTAGTCAATAAAATAAATAAATAAAATTTGGACCTCTGAAAATCTGATAAAATTAAACTAGGATTATTATATTAAACTGTATTTAAGTGATATATATATTCATCTGCCATCTTAGATTTCTGCTACATTTTTGTTCAAGCTTTGGATAGCAATAACATGCTTTTTTATGATTATCATTTTTTTCTCTTTATTTTCTTTAATTTTCATGTCTAGTCATATACTTTTAATTAAAATGAGTTGTTTAGTAATTGAAAACTATCCTCATAAAAATGTCTCTTTTCATATAACTGTAATTTCCCTGATTTCTGAGAATGTATTTTATTGGTACAAAATGGGAGAAAAAGACATTGATATGTGAAATTATTTCACAGGAGTTAAGCCAGTTTGGACTGCAGAATGCCAATACAAGTGGAGGCAAGTCATTTACCCATTCAAAAGGGTGCACAGTTTTTATGTCTTTGCTAAGCAAAACAGTCTGGTGTGAGGGAGTGTGAGTAACAGCAGTGGAAGATAAGCAATAATAAACTAAAGCTATACTATAACAGTGTGAACACTGGGGGGAGAGATGCTAAGAAGAAACCATAGGTGTTCTTATAAAGCAAAGAACGCTTAATAATGAAATGAGGAACTGGAAGTAGAAAGAAAGGGTGGGGGCTTCATTGCAGGCTTTTGAGAAAGCCTGGAGTGCATTTCCAAATAAACAGAATATATATGACAATTATAAATATTTAAAACATCTCTACAAACCTTTTACTAGAGAGATGAGTCATTTTTATCATTTTCCATGGCATCTCTGAACCTATTTCACTATGTGAAATATTCATAATTTTATGTTACCCTAGTTTTGTTGTTGCTCAGCAGTTTTATCTTCTAATGGACTGTCTCATTGTACAAAATACACATTCTGTTGCCTATGAAATTGACAAAGTGACAAAGAATGAAAAGGGCAGTATTAACTGAGTAGAAATCCTGTATTTAAAAATTTTTTGCAAGTGTCATTAGCATTACTGGTGACTCTTTAATAAGACCAGTTTGATTTCTCCAAGGGCTTGTTATAAGCATGATTTGTTTGCTCATTGCTAGCTAATTTGAGATCTTTGAGTAGGAAACCGGTGGCTTGGCAAATAAAAAACCACTATTAAAAAATGTCAATGGCTAATTTGGAATTTTGCCAACATTATTCTGCTTCTCTAGGGGCCCTGAGGGAGGGACCATCTGTAAATATTTTCTGTTACTTTGCATATCATTTTTGTAAGGTGTAGTTCCATTTGAAGGATGAGGAGGTTGAATAATTTGCTTAAGGTTCTGTATCTTGTACTTGGAGGACAGGTGTTAAAATACCTTACACAAGGCATATGTGCTTCACAAATGGGTTATGAATCTTATTATTGTGTATGGAAGTACTAGAAGCAACTGTGGAGTAAAAGCATTTTATTCTGTCCTTTAAATGTAACACTTAGAATTTCTTGTTTATTACTTGTCATTTAGTTAAGTCTGTTAGTATCTTTTAAGTATATATATGCATATTTAGAATTGAACATTATGTTTAACATACTTGGCTGTTAACCAAAAGGTTAGAGGTTCAAGTCCACAAGAAGTGTCTCAGAAGAAAGGCCTAGCTATCTACTTCCAGAAAAATCCACCACTGAAACCCCTTCAGAACACAGTTCTACTCTGACACACAGGGAGTTGCCGTGAGTTAATGTGACAGCAACTGGTTTATGCTCATATTGTACAAAATTTTAATGCTGCCCCTAAATTTCTTTTTTGTTCCACTCTCCCTTTCTGCCTCCTCTTCTCTCCTCTTTCATGAGGCCCTTGAAACCCCATAATCCACATTAAAAACATTTTCTTTCATATTTTCCTCTACGTATATGGATATAGAGGATTTTCTTACTGTTTCAAGAAAAAAAAAAATGAGATCACATTATATATAGTTTCTTGCATGTTGCCTTTCTCATACACCAGAACCTCACAGAAACACCCAAACTCATAGTTCTATGAGTTCTATATATTTTAATGGCTGTATAATGTTTAATGATTTGAGTGTGTTGTAATTGATTCAGCCATTTATGGGCATTCAGTTTGTTTCCCATTTTTGCCACTGTGAATGATCCTGCAATAAACATCCTTGTACTTATGTCCTTATCTACTAGTTACTTTATTATCATAGTGTTATGAATTGAATTTTGTTCCGCCAAAATATGCGTCAACGTGGCTAGGTCATGGTTACCAGTATTATGTGATTGTCCTCCATTTTGTGATCTGATGTAATTTGCTTATTTGTTGTAAATCCTAATCTGTGCCTGTGGTTAAGGAGGCAAGATGAGGTTGTGTTAAAGAGGATTAGGATGGGATGCAACACCCTTACTCAGGTCACAGCCCTGATCCCATGTAAGGGGAGTTTCCCTGGGTGTGGTCTTTATCACCTTTTATCTTACAAGAGATAAAAGGAGAGAGAAGCAAGCAGAGAGATACGGATCTCATGCCACCAAGAAAGAAGCACTGGGAGCAGAGTTCGTCCTTTGGACCTGGGGTCCCTGCACTGAGAACCTCTTAGACCAGGGGAAGACTAATGTCAAGGAACTTGCCCAGAGCCTACAGTTAACCAAAGACCTTAATGGTAAAAACCTTACCTTTCTTTTTTTTAAAAAAGCCATCTGGTTTTCAACTCAGGAATCTTATTCTAATGAGAGGCTGAAACTTTGCCTTCGAGGTGGATTACACAAAGAATAAATTAAACCTTCAATCTGGTAATCAAAGAAAGTTTTGTTATTTTAACAGTGATAAATCCAATTATTTGTCTCACATGCTATTTAACAGTAAACTCCTAAAAATCTCATAAATTAAACCATTAAACTTTAGCCAGATGGATAAAACTTTTGATTATATCATATGAATTTCTTTTTAATAAACCCCTTAAATGTTGTCTTTGTTGCATATCTCTTAGAGTATATCCTTTTAAATGGCAAAAATGAACACACTTATTAGCAGACACAAGTATGTATATGACAAATATCTATTAACTCAATTTAATATAGTAAGTCACCCAAAAGGTCCTGGAAATTATTTTAAGCTTGTATACCAAAAAACATAACTGTCAAAATAAAGTTTGTTTAAATATTCCAAGTTTTCATTCAACTTTTACCACTTCCCGTATTTTTCCCAATCTAATTTTAGCCCTTAAAGATTTTATCAACTGGCTTTGGAAATCCCAAAGTCTCCACTCAACCTACCAATTCATTGATACGGATACAACCTCAAGTCTCTGGCTAGGGGTGAAAGCATTTTTTCCAGGCATTTCAGGTGTGTCTCATTGTGATTTCCATTTTTTTTTTTTTTTTTTTTTTGGCTTCTTAGAATTCCCCTACAATAGAGAGAAATTGTTTATAGTTCTTTTATGATTGGGATCCACCCAATTTCTGATAACCATAGTAAGACAAAATTGCAACATGGAAGGATTCTATGGGCAAAATTCTGAACAATGCAGGAATCATAAAAAGAAGATGGAAGAAATACACAGTCACTGTACCAAAAACAATTGGTGAACACTTAGTCATTTCAGGAGGTAGCATATGACCAAGAGCCAATAGTACTGAAGGAACAAGTCCAAGCTGCACTGACGACATTGGCTAAAAACAAGGAATTGATGGAATACTAACTGAGATGTTTCAACAAATGGATGCAGCGCTGGAAGTGCTCACTCGCCTATGCCAAGAAATTTGGAAGACTGCTACTGGCTAACCAACTGGAAGAGGTTCATATATATATATGTATTCCAAAGAACGGTGATCCAACCAAATGAGGAAATTATTGAACAATATCATTAACACACAAGTAAAATTTTGCTGAAGATCATGGAAAAGCAGTTACAGCAGTACATCGACCGGGAACTGCTAAAAATTCAAGCTGGATTCAGAAGAGGATGTGGAATGAGGGATATCATTGCTGATGTCAGATGGATCCTGGATGAAAGCACGGAATACTACTAAGATGTTTACCTGTGTTTTATTGACTATGCAAAGGCATTTGCCTGTATGGATCATAACAAACTATGGATAACACTGTGAAGATGGGAATTCCAAACACTTAACTGTGCTCATGAGGAACCTGTACATAAATCAAGAGGAAGTCGTTTGGACAGAACAAGGGGATACCATGTGGTTTAAAGTCAGAAAAGGTGTGCATCAGGGTTGTATCTTTTCACCATATTTATTAAAGCTCTGTGATGAGCAAATAATTCAAGAAGCTGAACTATATGAAGAATGGGGCATCAGGATTGGAGAAAGACTCATTAACAACCTGCATTATGCAGATGACACAACGTTGCTTGCTGAAAGTGAAGAGGACTTGAAGCACTTACCAATGAAGATCAAGGACTGCAGCCTTCAGTATGGATTACACCTCAACATAAAAAAAAAAAAAAAAAAATCCTCACAACTGGACCTCTCTTTACCAGCTTCTGCTCTGCAGTTCAGGTCTTCTTGAAGTCAACTGGAATCGTGGCTTCAGAAAATCCTGCCTGACTATACCATTAATTGTCCTAGGGTAAAATGACCACAAAGTTATAGTAAAAGCAAGAAGAAAGATTTTGTGCGGCAAATGTTCCAAGAGGCAAGAAATGGACAAGCATGCTACCAGAGATATGTCACCCAAGTCCAAGGAATGATACAGATTCATCAATATATATTAACAATACAAATGGGTAAAATCATAAAAAGTTTCACCTTTTCACGGATTGGCTAAAAACTGCTAAATCACCTTAATTCTTCATTTTTAATTATCTTTCTTAATAATCATTGGTACAAGTTCTAGTGATGACAGTCAGAAGGGTCTTCATTGGTCCAAGAAATCTTATTATTTACTAAATGCTAACAGAATAGAGTGGAAAATATGTGGGTCTTTTGTGCTCTATCTAAGAATTTTTTTTAAGGGGAAACTTTCTCTAAAAGATGTTTTTCAAGATTGTACCTAGCTTTTGGTTTTATATTTCAGGGCCCCGTTGATGTGTCCTTGTGAGTCCTTGTGAGCTCAGCTTCAGCTGGGACACATTTATACTCAAGGACAGGGAATAACTGCTCCAATTTTAACTACTAAATCACATTCACTTCCCTTACCAATACCAAATGTCATTATTTGGGAATAGATGCTTTAGATTAGGTTCAGATAGCTGATAAGTTAGGTCTTCTATCTTCATTTTCACACTTTTCCTCTAATTTCAGGAAATCTTTTTCTTCCATATAAAATTAAGATTACACTTGCTACTTGGCCATTGTCAGCTAGAAACTCTGATTCAGGTCTTCTTTCCCCAGGACCTAGGCTGATGAAGCAGCCACCATCTTCAATGTTTCCAGTCACTGTATGTCTTAGGCTGTGTTCTCCACAGAAGCAAAACCAGTAAAGCATATAAATATATACTGAGAGATTTATATCAAGGAAATAGCTTATGCAGTTGAAGAGGCTGGAACATCCCAAGTCCATGGATCAGGCTGAAGACTTCTGATTTGCACAGCTGCAGGGACTGGTGAACCCAAAGTTGGCAAGTCAGATAGAAGGGCTCTGGCTCACAGGCTGCAAAGACCAACAAATCCCAAGGTTGGCAGGCAAGACCACAGGTTAGCTCCCAGCTCAAGTTCCAAGAACTAGAAATCACATGAACAGGAGCCAGCTGCAGGATCCACAGTAAGCAAAAGCCTGTGAGGCTTGGCAGAAAGTCCGCCTATATTGGATGCAGGCCATACCCCCAAGGAAACTCCCCTTCAACTGAATGGCTACTTACAGCAGATCCCATCATGGACGTGATCACATCATATCAAATCTTATCATGGAGGTGACCACATCATTATATGGCTTCCAATCTACATCGTAACTGCAAAACCACTGAGAATCATGGCCCAGCCAAGTTGACACACAGCCTTAATGATCACACTGTGTAAGAGGAAAAAGAGAACTCCAGAGGTTCCATTGTTAGCAAAGTCTGCTTTAGCATGAAAGTGAAAATCATCAAATCTTATCACAACTTATTGGCAAGAACTAGTCACATGGTTCCACCCAACCACAGGGAAGTCAGCAGAAGTGACCTAGTATGTGCCCAGAAGGAAGATAAGTGAAAACATTTGGTGACGTGTAATTATGACAACTACAGTTATTTGACCCTTATTAATTTGCAAGCTTTATCTCTCCCTTAAAATTTTTATGACCTTTTTGTAATCAAAGAAAAAGAAAGCAGTAATGCTAATGTTAACTTTAGACATGGTGACACTTAAAGTTGAAACTTTGAAGAAAGTAAAAAGGACTTTTTATGATGCTAAAAGTCATTATTTTTCCATTGTCCCCACCCCTTCCCCCTACAGCACAGTGGTCAGAAGCTGCAAAAGAGCTCCAGACGCATCCCCAGTTGATCAATGGCTCTCCTATGCACTAAGAAGGGCCCTGATCTCTGGCTCTGAAGTAAATAGGATGGATCTTGCTACTGGAGTGTTCAGGTGTATATTCTTACCAGTTTAGGAGTGGATTCAGGGACTGAAAACTCAGTGTAGTTTGAATCAGAGATCTCACACAGCAGGGGAATGAACAATGGGCAAAGACTGAAGGCTATGATGGCCTGAGGGCAGATTGACCAGTGTGAGCTGTCAGAAGGACTGAAACTTCAGTCTGGCCTGAATCAAAGCTCTCACACGGTGGGGGAGGGAATCAATAAGCAAAGACTGAAGGCTGTGCCTGCTTGAGGAGAGGGTGTGTGTGTGTGTGTGTGTGTGTGTGTGTGTGTGTGTGTGTGTGTGTGTGTGTGTGTGTGTGTGTGTGTGTGTGTGTGTGTGTGTGTGTGTGTGTGTGTGTGTGTGTGTGTGCGCGCGCGTGTGCCTGTGTGTGTGTGTGTCTGTGTGTGTCTGTGTGTGTGTGTCTGTGTGAAAACTGGCAAGCAGATTCTAAATTTTATATAAAAAATTTTATATGAATTTTATATAAAAAAACTAAGGAAGGCGTGTGTGTGTGTGTGTGTGTGTGTGTGTGTGTGTGTGTGTGTGTGTGTGTGTGTGTGTGTGTGTGTTCGTTCATTCTGACTGGTCTAGGAGCTGCTTGAAGGACTGAGGTCTCTGTATGGCCTGAACTGGAACTCTCATGGATGGAGGAAGCAGTTATCAAAGACTAAGGCTATGCCCATCTAAGAGATTCTTGTAGAAATTCATGCTTTCTGTGCACTGTGTATGAAGAGGAGTGAGAAAGTTAACACACTGTAATTTTCTAATGTCCTCACTTCAACAAAAGAATAACAAGGCACACAAAGAAAGTAGAAAAGATAGCCCATTCAAATGAACAAGACAAAAGGAGAGAAATCCTCTCTATAGAAGCCTAGAACTGAAGCTCCCAATCTATAAGCTAATGACCCAAACACAGTTGGAAGAGGCTACAAGACAGGCTGTTGAGGCAGCTAATGTACTATTAAAAATGCCACCAGTTCTGAAAGAATGGGCACCAATAAGTGACGCGTTAGCTGAAAATAAGATTTCGGAAAGAACAGAAGCGGCCAAATACATGTTTACCAACATATCATATAACGTACCACATCGAGAGCATTTTATTTTTGTCAGAGGACCAAGTGGCACACTACACAAACCCTCTGGGGAAGAATGGGACCAGATAATACAAATTTATTTCCCAAAAGGTCATGGAATTTTAACACCAATAATTTTCAAGGATGAAAATCTTAAGATCATGTACCTCCAGGACTGGCATGCTGATATCCTCAATCTCTGCACTGACCAGTTTGAGCCAGATTCCGCTGAGTATATCAAGGTTCTTCATCAGACCTATGAAGATATAGATAAACATGGAAAATATAACCTTTTACATTCAACAAGACACTCTGGTGGAATGAGTTGGTATTTTGAAACAAAAAGATTGATGGCTTGCTGATTGAAAAGATTCAGAAAGGCATAGTCCATGATGCCAACAACTTGGTCCAGCTATATCACATAGTCCATCCAGATGGCCGGTTAGCTCAAGAGACCAAAGAGCAGGCTGCTGAGGGATTAAACTTAATTAAGGTCTTTGCAAATACAGAAACACAGATGGAAGCATTTGTAGAATTAACGCTGCAGGATCATCAAGATGCATTCATTAGTCATTCAGCAACTTCCTGAAAAGTATTTTTAAATAATTTTTATTTTACTGATTACTAACAAGATTTCTCTTTGTTAATATTGAACTGAATGTTTTAACGTTGAGATTAAAATGTACTGATTTGTACAGAAAAAAAAAAGAAGAGTTTAAAACAACAGTTATTTAAATGCTAAAAGAACTAAAGTAAATATAAAGCATGAAAAAAATACCCAAATACCAAACCCATTGCTGTTGAGTCAATTCAGATTCACTGCAACCCCATGTGTTTCCGAGTAGAACTGGATGCCATAGGGTTTTCAATGGCTGTAATCTTACGAAAGTAAATCATCAAGCCTTTCTTCAGTGGTGTCTCTGGGTAGATTTGAACTGTCAACATTTTGGTTAGTAGCTGAGCACCACCCAGGGGCCTGCATGAACAAAATGAGAATATACATAAAGAGATAAACACTATAAAAAGAAACTGGAACTATAAGATACAATAACTAAAATGAAGAACACATGGGATGGATTAGAAGACTTAATATTGCCAAAACGTCAATATTAGCAAAAGCAATCTATAGATATGCTGCCATCCTGATCCAAATCCCAACAACATTCTTTAACGAAATGGAAAAACTAATCTCCAACTTTATATGGAAAGGAAGGAGGCCCCAAATAGCTAAAGCAACACTGACTAAGAACTAATAGGAGGCCTCAGACTTTCTGATCTCAAAATTTACCATACAGCCATGGTAATCAAAACAGCCTAGTACTGGTTCAACAACAGACATACAGAGCAATAGAACAGAATTGAGAACCCAGAAGTAAATCCATCCATCTATGGGCAGCTGATCTTTGACAAAGGGTCAAAATTGATTCAATGGGCAAAAAACAATCTCTTTAACGAATGGAGCTGGCAAAACTGAATATCCACATGCAGAAAAATGAAACAGGATCTATACCTCACACCATGCACAAAAACTAACTCAAAATGAATCAAAGACCTAAGTATTAAAGCTAAAACTATAAAGTTCCTGGATGATAACATAGACAAAAATTAGGGGAACTAATTTTAAGCATAAATAGCCCTATATACATATTAAAAAAAAAAACAACTAAAAATGCACAAATGACTGATGATGAGTTAGATAACTGGGACCTCCTAAAAAATAAATACTATGCTCATCAAAAGACTTTGCCAAGACAGAAAGAAAACCTACAGACTGATTAAAAAAAAAAATCATGGGCAACAACATATCTGATAAGGAATGAATCTCTAAAATATATAGAAAACTTCAACAATTCAACAACAAGAACACAAATTATCCAGTTAAAAAATAGGCAAAGGAAATGGGAAATGTACACTTCACCAAAGACGACACTCAGGTGGCCAGCAAATACGTGAAAAGATGCCCACAATCATGAGCCATTAGAGAGATGCAAATTAAAACTACAGTGAAATACCATCTTATCCCTGCAAAAATGGCAATGATTTAAAAAAAAAAAAAATCAGAAAACAGAAAACAGCAAATGCTGGAAGGTTGTAGGGAACTGGAACTCTTATACATTGCTGGTGGGATTGGAAAATGGTACAACCACTATGGAAAACAGTATGGCACTTCCTCAAAAAGCTAGAAGTAGACACACCTTATAATCCAGCAATCCCACTCCTAGATATATATCCTAGAAATATGAGAGCAGTGACACGAATAGATGTATGTATACCATGTTCATTGCAGCATTATTCACAATAGCAAGAAGATGGAAAAACCTAAGTGCCCATCAGTGGATGATTGGATAAACAAATTATAGGACATACATACAATGGAATACTATACAACTATAAAGAACAATGAGGAGTCCATGAAACATCTTTCAACATGAATGAATCTGGAGGACATTATGCTGAGTCAGATAAGTCCATCACAAAAAGACAAATATTATATGGTTCCACTATTATAAAAAAATCAAGAATAGATATATACACAGAAAGCAAAGTTCTTTGATGGTTATCAGGGATGAGAGGGAAAGGGAGAGGAAATCACTTTCTAGACAATAGACAGTTGATACTTTTGGTAATAGGAAAGACAAGATCAAATATGGGTGAAGTCAGCACAACTTGACCCAGGTAAATAAAGACACTAAAAAATACAATTTCTGTAAATGCTATAACATATACCATTTTGCATCTACAAAATATGTGAGCAGTTACATGGGTAGGTATGGATACACGTGTATAGAAAGGCAAACACGAGTAAACGCGTGCATGTATAGGTGTATATGTAGGCATATGTTTATGCACTGATATACTCACTGCTGTTGAGTCAATTCCGACTCATAGCGACCTTACAGGACAGATTTAGAACTGCCTAATAAGTTTACAAGGAACGGCTGGTGGATTTGAACTGCTGACATTTTGGTTAGCAGCTAAACACTTACCCACTGTGCCACGAGGGCTCCACATACACTGACATACCCCCGAAAAATGCCCATTGCTGTAGGGGACCTTAAAAATCATATAGGCACTTGGCCAGAAGTAGTGAGGCTGAAGCAGGGTCCAGGGGCTAGAATCTATTTTTATATAAAAGTTTGTTAAGAGGTTATAGTTAATGCTGGAATCCATTGTGTGTGAGCATTTGTTAAAAGTTACAGTTAATCATTACGAACAGTTCCAGAAAGAAATGAGAGTACAAGCTGAAACTCATTGTTTCATTGCTTGCCCTACCTACGGAGGAATGTTGCATGAAGGGTACTTTATCTTAACCAACAAAGAGGCTAGTCTACCAGGAAGTTATGGTCTCAGAAAGAAGCATATTACAATTTCCTTGTGACTGAAGTGGGAACCCGTTGCAAGTCACTAAGCCAAGAACACATGTTGCCAGGTTGTTACCAAGGAAACCTCCCCATAGTAATTAAATGAACTAAATGGTATCTAGCCAATAGAGACTCTTTAAACTAATCATGTATTTCTATATGTTATGCTTCTCACCTCTGACAATGACGTAATTTTTCTTAATTTACTTTCTTCTGTAACAGTATATTAGAGACTCCCTGATTGTGGCTCTGTGGATTCTGCTAGTCTCTTGTGCCCAGTGCTTGCTGACAGATCCCTCATTGCAATGATTGTCTTTGCCTTTGTCTTAGTTTAATTAAAAATCTCTTTGGATTAAATTTGAGTCTGGGGTCTTTTTCCATTACGACAACATGTTTGTGTGTACTGCATATATACCCACATAAATAACAAACCACATAGGGGGAACAGTTATAGAGGCTTTCTAGACATATCCAAACAACTAGCAGGATTGGGTTCCTGGGTTAGAAGGCTTGGGACTATAGTCTTGGGGGACAACTTAGTTAACTGTCATAACACAATTCACAAAAATAATGTTCTACATCCTAGATTGTGAGTAGCATCTGGGGTCTTAAAAGTTTACAAGTGCCCATCTATGATACAACTATTGGTCTCTACTCATATGGAACAAAAGACAATGAAGGGAATCAAAGGCTCAAAGAAGAAACTAGTCCACAGGACTAACAGCCTACATGAACCACAGCCTCCTCTAACCTGAGACCAGAAGAACTAGATGGTGCCCAGTTACCAATACTGACCGTTCTGACCAAGGTCATAACAGGTCGCAGATAGAGTGGGAGAAAAATGTAGAACAAAACTCAAATTCCTTAAAAAAAAAAGCCAGATCTACTGGACAGATAGAGATTAGAGGAATCCCTGAGACAATCGCCTTAAAATAATCTTTGAACTTCGATTTGAAGCTATTTTTGCAGGTCACCTTTCAGACAAATAATAGATTGGCTTATAAAATAAACAATATCTACACCAAAGACACAAGGGAAATATTAGCCCAAGAGACAAAAAGGCCACATAAACCAGAAACTCCATCAGCCTGAGATGAGAACTAGATGGTGCCCGGCTACCACCAATGACCGCCCTGACAGGGAACACAACAGAGAGTCCCTGATGGAGCAGGAGAAAAACGTGGTGCAGAACTCAAATTCTAGTAAAAAGACCAGACTTAATGGTCTGACTGAGACCGGAGGGACCCCAGAAGACATGGCCCCCAGACTCTCTGTTAACCCAGAACTAAATCCCTTCCTGAAGCCAACTCTTCAGACAAAGATTAGACTGGACTATAAAACATAAAATAATAGTCGTGATGGGTGTACATGAGACTAAATGGGCAGCTCCTGTCCGGAGATAGGATGAGAAGGCAGAAAGGGACAGGAGCTGGTTGAATGGACACAGGAAACCCGGGTAGGAAAGGGGGAGTGTGCTGTCACATTGTAGGGATTGCAACTAGGGTCACATAACAATATGTGTATAAATTTTTGTATGAGAAATTAACTTGAGCTGTAAACTTTCCCCTAAAGCACAATTAAATAAGTAAATAAATAAACAATATCATCCATGAGTAACGTACTCCCTTAAAAAATCAACTATATGAGACCAAATGGTCAACATTTACCCAAAAGCAAAGACGAGAAAGCAAGGAGGGGAAGGGAAGCTAGATGAATGGAAATAGAACAAACAGAATGGAAATAATCAGAATGCTGGCACATTGTAAAAACTATAACCAATGGCATGAAACAATTTGTATAAAAAATTGTTAAATGGAAACCTTATTTGCTGTGTAAACTTTCACCTAAAACACAAAATATCTTTAAAATAAAAAACACATAGGAAAGAATTAACTGCAGATTTGATCTAGCAGAAGAAAGAATCAGTGAACTAGAAAGTAAGGTAATCAATATTATGGAATCTTTGTGTTGTAGAAAAGGACTGAATGGAATGGTACCTATTAGGAGACTCTCCTCTTGTATCATTTAACAATGTATCAATGGATGGTTCAGGGGAGCTCACAAGCATTTGTTTAGGGCTCACTTGAATCTCTTTAAGTGCTTGTTAAGTATTTTAAAATATACTAAACATACAAAAATATATAAAGTGTATTTCAAACACCATACGCCCACCATGGGTTAAGATATAGAACATCTTCAATGTATCTGAGAACTTATTTGTACCCTTCCCCAATTGTAGTCCATTCCCCAGCAGTTAAAGGTAATCCTAAAATTTGGTGGTTTTATCCTTAGAAGCAGAGTACATGAGAAAACCTTACTTGTTAAATTTAAATATACTGCAACTGATTAAAACTTTGATTCAATATAATAATCAGAAATCCATCAGGACAAACTTCATCACAGCATATTCATAATAACATAAAATTGTAAATAATCTAAAAGGGCACCAAGGGAATGATTAACTAAATCATGATAAATTCATATGATGGACTATACTAGGTCCTAAAAAATCTTACTTATGTAAAATTTTTAAATGATAAAAAGGCAAGGGTAAAAAGAAATACAAACTTGTACTTACAGGATTCTTAGCTAATTTTAAAAAGCAAATTAAAAAATTATCTTTCCTTCCCTAGGTATATGTTTATGTGTGGTGTAAGTGTATGCATACACAGACGATTGTTTTTTGTTTGGATTTTATACGAATTGTATTATACTGCATACATTCTTTGGTACTTAAATTTTTCACTTAACTGTGTGTTTGCAAGTTTCATCTATGTTGAAAATTGTAGCCTGAAGTTACGTAGGGAACCCCAGGGTGGCACAAACAGTGAATACCTACTACCGGAAAGGTTGGAGGTTCAGAGTCCATCCAGAGGCTCATTAGAATAAAGGCTTGGTGATTGTTATGGATTGAATTGTGTCCCCAAAAATATGTGTTGTAATTCCTAACCTATACCTGTGATTATACTTCCATTTGGGAACGGCTTGTCTTTGTTAATGTGGCACCATTAGCATAGGGTGTGTCTTGAGTCAATCTCTTTTGAGATTTTTATAGAAGAGATTTAACAAGCAGGCTAGCTGACAGAGATGGGGGAAGAGTGATGCCAAGCCACATGAAGACTACCAAGGAGCAGAAACTCAAACAGACAAGGACCTTCCTCCAGAGCTCACGCAGAGAGAAAAACTTCCCCTAGAGCCGGCGCTCTGAATTCAGACTTTTAGCCCTCTAAACTATAAATTTCTTTATTTATAATTTCTTTTGTTAAAGCCACTCATTTATGGTACTTCTGTTACACCAGTGAAACCCCGCTTCGCGGTGGCTCCCCCGCCCCGCTTTCGTTCACCATTTTTGTAAGCTACAGTCTCTAACCTGGGTTTCCTCTGAGCCCGAGGCCCTTGCAAACCACAGCTTCTAGCCATGGTTTGTATTGGCGCCAGGTTTTTGTGCCGGCCAGATCTTATTGCATGCAAAGAACCGTGTCCTTACCAGACCCCGGACCTGAGCATCCTGAAGGGGAAGATATATTCTCTCTCACACAGCACCACCACCGCAGGCACTTTGCAAAGCAGAAGTTCCACAACGCAGACTTCCTATGAAAAGTGACTCACCATGACTCAGCACCCAGCTCTCCAAATGTGGGCATGGGAAGGTTCCGGGTGTAGGGTTTCAGTCGCCAATCCCTGCCCCCTGGGTATTCGATGACATAAAAGGTGCCGGGGCGGGGAGCCCGTGGTCTTTCGCCAGCTAGGCCCCACGTTGCTCCTTGTCTGCGCAGACAATAAACTACCGCTTCCTGTTTCCCTTGTGATTGGCATCCATCTTATTTTGATCGGCTGATAGGAGAGAACAAGAACCGGAGGAATTTAGTTACACGACCCTTAGGTAACTAAGACAGTGCTCTACTTCTGAGAAAGTCAGCCACTATGAGTCAGAATTGTTTGTGGTAAGTTATTTAAAATATTCCAGTATAAGAATTTATCACATAAATAACACATCCAGGAAGTCCAAGATCTAAATTATAGGTGTGCCAAAAAGAGGAAATAGAAATAAACAGATGGAAGAAAGCCAACAGTTAAAGAATTTGAGAAAATCCCCAAGATTTCAAGGATAAGAATCTCTACATTGAAACAGGTGACTGAACATCTAGTATAATGAATAAAAACGAAACTGCACCCAAGTACACCGTTGTGAAATTTTAGAACACTGTAGTCAAAAAGAATCGAAACTTCCAGAAAGCAGACAGCACATAAAGTAGGATCAGTAGTCCAAACAGACTGGCAATTCTCAAGATCAACACTAGGAGCTAGGAAGTAATGACACAATGCTTTCGAAATTTAAAGTAAATATTTCCAAACTGGTATTCCCTTACAATTTTGAAATCTCTTCTGAATTTCTAGTTATCGTCCATGGTTAATTCCAAATACTGTTTATTTTCTTGAAGTTATGACTTTCGTTTGGATTTATTTCTAGCATTTTATTTTGTGCTTTCTTTTTTATGCTTATTTTTCCCCCTATTAGAATATCTTTTGGATTCAGTTTTATATTTTATTTCTACTCTCCATTCTATTTTTTGTTTTTCTTTTAGAAATTGCCCTAAAATTCTTACTTAAAGCCTGAAGTGAATCAGTCTCTCAATCCTCTTCTTGAGCACTGACTGAATGTGTCTTTAGAGTGTTTTAACTTTTATTGATTCCGTTCCATGCTATGTGATTTGTTGTCCATTATTTTAGTTGTTTTATTTCCTGACCCCTTTCTAAGACTGGTATGTTATTATTGTTTTATGTATTCAATGTTTGTTTATATTTGCAATGTGTTTTCTAATTTATTTGGTCCCTTTCCTTTTAGAAAATCAGACCTTCACTCTAGAATCATTTTTCTTCATTATGTATTATATTATCTATAAGTTTCTTATTGAGAATCTGTTTGTAGTAAACTTTTGTTGTTGTTGGCCTGAAAAAATATCTTTATTTTGCCCTGAAATGGCGGTTTAGCAGTATATAAAATTCTAGACTGACAGGAATTTTTCTCAGCGATTGAAAATATCATTCCATTGGTTTCTGACTTGTGTTATTGCTGTTGGGAGTGGAGGTAAGGTACAATTCTAAGATGGCTTTCAAGATTCCCTACCCCATGCACATGATAAATGCTCTGTATAATCCTCAGAACTGAATTTGATAAGTTTTATTCCTGTGATTAGGTTATGGTTTATGGCAGAGTCGATTTTAAGAAAAGGAGATTATCTGGTGGTCCTGACCTAATCACATGGGCTTTTTAAAGCACAGAGTGGAGTCAGCGGCGGAAGTAGCTGAAACGGACAGAGCCGGCGGGCGGTAAGGCGAGCGAGAGCTGCACGGGGCCCTGCGCGGCCACCTCAGCATGTCGGGCTTCGAAGAGTTCCAGCGGCAGCTCAACGAGAATAAGCACCGGAAGCACAGCCGCAGCCGCTCGCGAAACCGGGACCGCGAGCACCGGATCCAGAGTCGGGAGCGGCGCAGCCGGGACCAGCGGAGCGCCCCCCGGGACTCGCGATGGCGAAGCAAAACTTTGAGCAGAGGCGCGGAAGAGGAGCGCGGTGGATTGATTCCTTCCCCCCGCCATGACAGGAAGGGGAAGATCCGTAAGTACTGGGACGTCCCGCCGCCTGGCTTCGAGCACATCACCCCCATGCAGTACAAGGCCATGCAAGCTGCGGGTCAGATTCCGGCCACCGCCCTCCTGCCCACCATGACCCCTGACGGCCTGGCCGTGATCCCGACACCAGTGCCCGCGGGTGGCAGCCAGATGACCCGAAAGGCCCGGCGCCTCTACGTGGGCAACGTCCCCTTTGGCATCACCGAGGAAGCCATGATGGACTTCTTCAACGCCCAGATGCGCCTAGGGGTACTGACGCAGGCCCCTGGCAACCCGGTCTTGGCTGTGCAGATCAACCAGGACAAGAATTTTGCCTTTTTGGAGTTCCGCTCAGTAGACGAGACCACCCAGGCCACGGCCTTGGACGGCATCATCTTCCAGGGCCAGTCCCTGAAGATCCGCAGACCTCACGACTACCAGCCGCTGCCCACCATGTCGGAGAACCTCTCTGTCTACATGGCTGGAGGTGTGTCCGCTGTGGTCCCCGACTCTGACCACAAGCTCTTCATCGGAGGTTTACCCAACTACCTGAATGACGACCAGGTGAAGGAGCTGCTGACCTCATTCGGGCCTCTCAAGGCCTTCAACCTGGTCAAGGACAGCGCCTCGGGGCTCTCCAAGGGCCACGCCTTCTGTGAGTACGTGGACAGCAGCGCCGCGGACCAGGCCACTGCGGGGCTCAACGGCATGCAGCTGGGGGACAAGAAACTGTTCGTCCAGCGGGGCCGTGTGGGTGCCACGGGTGCCATGCTGAGCACCATCAACCAGATGCCGGTGACCCTGCAGGTGCCAGGGCTTAGGAGCTCCCAGGTGCAGCTGGGCGGCCACCCGACCGAGGTGCTGTGCCTCATGAACATGGTGCTGCCCGAGGAGCTGCTGGACGACGAGGAGTACGAGGAGATCGTGGAGGACGTGCGTGACGAGTGCAGCAAGTACGGGCGCGTCAAGTCCATGGAGGTCCCTCGGCCCGTGAACGGCGTGGAGGTGCCTGGCTGCGGAAAGATCTTCGTGGAGTTCACCACCGTGTCTGACTGCCAAAAAGCCATGCAGGGCCTGACGGGCCGCAAGTTCGCCAACAGAGTGGTTGTCACAAAATACTGTGACCCTGACTCTTACCACCGCCGGGACTTCTGGTAGAGGCGGCCGGGGCGGGCGGGAGGCAGGGCTAGCAGGGGGCTTCCTTCCCTCCCACCCCCCTTTTCCACCTCTGAAGACGTTGGGCAGAGGAGTGACAGCCGGAAGCAACTGGAATGGCAGCGATTGGGGTGGGGTGGGGGCGGGGAGACACGGGCAGGGTTGGGATGGGGACTAGCATACACGGGGCGGGTTAGGTCCCCCACACCGCTCCCCAAACAGCCTCTCCTCCTCCCTTGTACCTTCCCCTCCTCTTCCCCATGGTGGGAATATGACATGTTTGTATTTTATGGCCAAACTTGAGTTTTGTTGCCCGGCCCTCAGTGCCCAGCCCCTCTCCCTTTCCAGAACCACAGCTCCTGCCCTCTGGCCCTCTCTGGTCCCTCCCGGGTCCCTCCCTGATTCCTTATGTAGTTGATTCTTTTGTCTTTACTCTACCCCAGACGTGCTCCCAATCCCGTGGACCCTACCCCTCTCCTACTCTCTGTGGCAGTTTCATATTTGCTAAGATGTATTTACTCGTTAAACATTTTGTTGTATTTTACTTAAAAAAAAAGCATATAGTGTGATGCCTAAGAACATAGAATCTGGATGCAGACGGCTGGAATTTTAATCCTTTTCTTGTCATTGACAGGCTGTGTGAAGTTGAGCACTTTTCTTGGCCTCAGTTTTGACATCTTAAAAATAAAATTATCATTATATCTTTCTCATTGTGTTGTTTAAAGGATAAAATAAGTACACCTACTCCTGACTTATTAACTTCTCATTATCTGACATTTCACATTTACAACAATAGTAAAAACTAATTATTTATTTTGTGCATTAATGACAGCCATCTGGCAGTAAGTTATGCCAGGGTGCAAGGTGAGAGTAAGGCTGGCTGTGATGGTTAAGGTTATGTGTCAGCTTGAATGGGCCATGCTTCTCAGTGGTTTGGCAGTTACATAATGATGTCATCCTACATTTTGTGATCTGATGTGGTCATCATCCATTTTTGCATAACACCCTGGTCTTTGGAACCTGACCGTGTTGATAAGTGAGAAGTGGGTGTAATACTTGTAAATCAGTTAGAACAATGCGTAATACAGTAAGCAATCAATACGTTAGTTATTAAATTACTTCTTTGCAGATAATTCTTTCTATGACTGCCTTTATGATCTCTGTCTTAGTGTTCATCAATTTTACTGATTTGTCTAGATGTAAATTTATTTTTATATATTTTGTTTGAGCTTTGTTCTTCTGATCATATGGACTCATATCTTTACATATTTTTTCTGAGAGGGGGATACTTCTCAGTTATAAACTGTTTTAATGTTACCTCTTCCTCATTCTCCATTCTATCCTTCTGATACTATAATTAAATGACACTCCAGAATTATATGCAATTCCAGTTATAAATATGTGAGATCTTGTGATCATAATTTATGTCTCAGACTCTTTCATATTTTTGAATTCATTTCTTTTTCAAGCAGCCTAAGAATTTTTGCTTGTTTCTTAGTTATTCAAGTATGTTTACTCTTCTAGTTCACTTAGCTACTGAGGTTATAATTTCATTTTTTTTTCATTCCTAAGGGTTTTCACTCCTAAGCAAAGATGTCACTTTAAGGACTAAGGTGTCCCTGACCCAAACCATGGCGTTTTCAGTTGCCTCATACGCATGCAGAAGCTGGTCAATGAATAAGGAAAACCAAAGAAGAATTGATGTCTTTGAGTTATGGTGTTGGCCAAGAATGTTGAATATACCGTAAACTGCCAAAAGAATGAACAAATCTGTCTTGGGAAAAGTACAGCCAGAATGCTTCTTAGAAGTGAGGTTGGCGAGACTTTGTCTCACATAATGGACATGTTATCAAGAGGGACCAGTCCCTGGAGAAGGACATCATGCTTGGTAGAGGGTCGGCAAAAAAGAGGACAGCCCTCAACGTGATGGATTGAGACAGTGGCTGCAACAGTGGGCTCAAGCCTAACGATTGTGAGTATGGCACAGGACCAGGCAGTGTTTCATTCTGTTGTACGTAGGGTTCCTATGAGTTGTAACCAACTCGACGGCACCTAACAACAGCAACAAGGGTTCTGTTGGGGTCTTTTTCAAAGCTCTCTGGCATCTTTTGTGCTGATGTATGCTTTGACCGTCTCTTAGAGTCTCTCTTTTACTTCTTTAAACACTTAAACATAATTTTTACTCTGTGGTTGATAATTCTAATACCTATAGCCCTGGGAGGGGAGCAGGAATCTAATTCTGTTGGTTGTTGTTTCTGCTATTTCTTGCTGATGGTTCTTCTTGTTCTTGTGTTTTTGCAACTTTAGACTATAAAATCATATATTGCTGACCTTTTTTTGTGTAAGAATCCTGCAAGGTGTTATGTATGCTTTTTATAATGTTCTCAAATCATATATGATTTTGTAATGCTCCCAAATCATATATGACATTGTTATCTTGCTTCTGTAATGATTTTAAGCCACAGATGCATAACTTACTTACTATGTGACTTAGAAATAGAAAATTTCTAAACTTAGACATAGAAGCGTGTGAGACATTGTGAAGAATGTAAACAACCTTTGAGTTGATTTTGACTCAGCATGTTGTGACAAAAGAAAACATAGCATAGTTAATTTTTGTGAACTGTTCTTGAGACGTAAGTCTAAATAACCTTACTAATTTCTAACCTTGAAGAAAAGGTGTGACATTTGGCTAATCTCTAATCCTGAAGAGAAAACATAACATACTAGTCTTTGATATCACACTGGCCCTTATCATGTAAAGCCAAGATGAGAATTTCACATATAAACCCTGAATTTCTGCTCACTCAATAAGAGAAGGCAGAGATGAAACCTCCCTCTAGAATCAGATTCTCTCCAAAGACTGAGACTCTGGACTGAGTTCTGCCAGTGCTGACATTGGGCTCTAGCTATGAGGGTCCTCTGCCCAGTTCAAGGCATGGTTAAGGCTTCCTCCCGAGACCACTTGTAAAAGGTAAAAGCCTGAAGTCTAAAGAGTTGGACTCTAACCATTGAACTAACTTTGTAATTGTTAATTCCGATTCTCCAGTTCTAAATGACTATAGTGGGGTTATACTTGCGTGCCTTGCCATGACTGCTTTTAATTAGCTAAATGAGTTTATGCATGTCAAACCTGAGTATTTGTCAACTTATGCTTAAGATAAAATCCTGCGTGACACAAGGGTTGAAGTATGTCCCTTCAAAATGAGTGTCCTTTTGCATCTGCCAGGCACTATCAGGCACCACCAAACCAGGTTCACTTAAAAGTAATTTCTCATGTTGAGAGTTTTTGGAACCGTGAATCAGAAATTTAAAACTTAATATTACATGAGGACAGAGCTCTGCTTATGATTTCTCAGGGGAGATTGTATTGTATTTTTATTTTTTTCACCCCAATTTTAGGCCAAAGCACCCAATTTTCCTGAAAAATTTCCCTTTGCCACAGGAGTCAGCTTGAAGAGATCCCCACTAAACAAATTTAGGATAATTTGGATATCAAAATAAGCAATGATAATCAAGTATTATACCCCATTGGATACAAGAATTCATGAATCCATACTGATGTTGATTAGTCAATAAATATATTGGGGAAAATGGGAAGCCCTTCCTTGTAGTAGACACCCAACTTACAAATGTAGAAGAAATGAGGAAATTAGAAAAATTAGCATTTGACAACTGTAATAACAATTCAAACAATAATTAATGGATGCTGAAACTATTGCGTGGAAGTTTAATGAGTAAAACTATATTTACATAGTCTCAAATTATTGCCACATAAAATGCTTATTAATTTAAAATGGAAAAATAGTAACTATACAATGGAGAGATTAGATAGACAACAAATGATGGAAGTTCAATTGTCATCAATAACGGGGCAGATTAACCTCATATAACATCCTCTCTGTACTATTCCTGCCGAAACGTGTGTGTGTGTGCGTGTGTGTGTGTGTGTGTGTGTGTGTGTGTGTGTGTGTGTGTGTGTGTGTATAACCTGAGTCAGATTATGAGGAAACATCAGACAAATCCAAATTGAGGGACATTCTACAAACTAAAGGCCTGTGCTCTTCAAAAAATGTCAATGACGTGATTTGACAAAGGTTAAAAAAAGGTTCCAGACTTGAAAATATTAAAGAGACATGACAGTTGTATACAACAGAAGATCCAGAATTTCTATAAAGGATATTATTGGGACAATTCATGAAATATTAATTAGGTCTGTAGATGAGAGTGTTGCATCAATATTAATTTCCTGATTTTATAATTGTCCCCTGGTTAAGAAAATGTCCTTGTTTTACACATTGAATTACTAGTAGAAAAGGAGCCTCATGTCTAACTCACTTTCATCATATATTTCAGAAAAAAAAAAAAAAATTTGTACACGTAGAGAGAATGCAAATATAGTGAAATGTTAATGTTTAGAGAATCTGGGTGAAGGAAATATGAAAATGTTTTATATTCTTTTACAACTTTAAATCTTAAATTAAGTCAAAATAGAAAAAAATGTCCATATGCCAGGGGGCAGATACTTTTCTAGTCCACAGTTTTATTCCACAAGTCCTGTACCAGTACTTTTAGGTCCTGGCTTTATGCAAGCACTGAGTTTCAACTGCCTAGCTTGTTTGGGCTGAAGGTCTTATTTCTCCCTCACAGCCAATTACAGCTCATGTTTAATTATAAAATGTGTGAGACAGAATAATGGTCCCCTAGAAGTGTTCACATCCTAATCCTCAGAACCTATGAATATATTACCTTACATACAAAGGGGATTAAGTTTGTAGATGGAATTGAGGTTGCTAATCATCTCACCTTAAAGCAAGGAGACTATCATCAATTAGGCCCAAAGAGTCTTTAAAAGTGAGGAGGGGAGACAGAAGAGTGAAGGGTCGGAAAGAAATATGACAATGGAAAAAGCGTCAGAGGGTTTCTGGCTTTGAAGATGGAGGAAAGGGGCCAAGAGCCAAGGATTGTGGACACATTCTAGAAGCTGGAAAAGGCAAGGAAACAGATCACCCCTAGAGCCTCCAGAAAGGACCATAGCCCTGAACAACACTTTGATTTTAGCCCAGTGAAATCTGTGTTAGACTTCTGACTTACAGAACTGTAAGATAATAAATTTGTGTTGTTTGAAACAACCAATTCAGTGGTAATTTGTTAGAGCAGCAACAGAAAACTAACACGTGAGAGTTAGCAAATGCTACAGAGTGGCTAACCACTTTCCATTTTTTTCTGTCCCTGGAGATTTTAATTTCTAGCTCTTGATGTTTGCTTTCCTGAATTCAGAATTTCTTGGTGTTTAGAGTTTATAAGTCTTTTTTTAAAAAATACATCAAGTTCAAATCATGAGACATAGAAGTTTCACTAAATGAACTTTTATTTTTTCATTTTGAGGTAACTTTTGATTTACAATGGAGTTTCAAAAATAGTAGAGAATGTTCTAGTTTTTCTCATTTTTTTTTCCCCAGTTGCCATTGAGTTGATTCCGACTCCTGGCAACCCCATGCGTGTCAGAGTAGAATTGTGATCCATGAGGTTTTCAGTGGCTGATGTTTTTGAAGTAGATCCTCAGGCCTTTCTTCTAAGGCACCTCTGGGTGAACTCGAACCTCCAGCCTTTCGGTGAGCAGCAGAACTTGGTAACTGTAACATGCAGGGACTCATTCTTCACCTAGTGTCCCCAAATGTTAACATCTTAAATAATAATAATACAGTTATCAACACTAAGAAATGAACATTTGTGTATTTAAGAGTCTGACTCCAATTTTGCTGTCTGATGCTGATAACTTTTAAGCCCACCCCTCCCCTTTCCCTCTTGCCCTACCTCTGGGCAAGCTGATAAGAATGTCTGGGTACTTCCTCCTTTGGCAACCATGGGAAGTTTAAGTCACACACAAGCTCTTGCCCACATTCGAAGGAATCTTCATCGGCCCCATTCCCTAACCACCATAAACACCACCAAAGCCACTTGCCTCTCCTTTCACTCCGGTTATTTCCCACTAGTTTGAGTGCTTGTGCTGCCTTCCCCAGAAAGCCTCGTTGGGAGAGGAATACACCTTTCATACCCTCTTGGTGTGTGTGTGGCATCGTTAGTCTCAACGTGCACACCAGTGTTGGGTGGGGTTCAGTTGCACCCTCCGAGGGGCAACCACGAAACAATTGGTATGATACAGTTAATTAAACTATAGAATTTATTTGGATTTCACAATTTTCCCAGTAATGTCCTTTTTCTAGTCCAGGATTCAATCGAGGATCTCACGTTGCATTTAGTTGTCATGTCTCCTTAGTCTCCTCCAGTCTGTGACACTTCCTAAATCTTTCCTTGTCTTTTATGACCTAGACATTTTTATTATGTAGAGTGCACCTCCATTTGGGTTCATCTGCTGTTTCTCCTGATTTGACTGGGGTTATGAATTATTGGAAGGAGCACCAGAGAGGTGTTCTTATTTTTCCCTTCTCAGGAGCTCCATGATGTTGACATGTCTTATAACTGATGATGTTAATCTTGATCACTTGGTTATGGTGGTTTCTGCCAGTTTTCTGTAGTATAAAGTTACCACTTTCCCTTTTGCAACAAATACATATTTTTGAAGGAGATACTTTGAGATTATGCAGGTATCTTAGTTACCTAGTGTTGCGGTAACACAAATACTACAAGTGGGTGGTTTAGAAGAATAGAAATGTATTTTCTCACATTTCTGGAGACTAAAACTCTAAATCAAGGTGTGCTGATTCCTTCCTTGCATGTAGTGTGGAGCATTCCTTAGTTTCTTGACTTGTAGAGGCTCCTCACATGGCATCTGTCCCTCCTCTCCCCTGTGTGTGTATCTCTGTGTCTAATCTGCTCTTTTTATAATTTAGGAGTGATTAGGTTTAGGTTTGGAAACTATTTCCAAACAACATGATATTCACAGGTAAAGGGGGGTTAGAATTCTAACACATATTTTGGGGGGACATAATTTAATACACCCCAGAAAATATCCTGGATCTCCATAAATGTCCACCCACTGATTTTAACATCCATCAGTGGATCTTGCTTGCGGCAGTTTTTACCGTGGTGTTCTCATGGTGATTTTCTGTTGTCTTCATTTCTTGAAGGTTTATTAATTGGAATTATCCTGTAAGGAAGATTTGTCCCTTCTCCCTCATTTATTTATTTATTCTGTTATTTGTTTACATAAGTATGACTTATGAATATTTATTTTATCATGTGATAATCCAAATCATATTTTTTCATTGCTCAAATTCTATAAATTGCACTTGTTTCCTGTAGAAGCTGTATTTCACTTAGCATAGGACCTGCTTGTTCTATGTGATTTTTCACTGTCTGCTTGGCCCCATTGTATGGGTTTCTATTTTTCATTTTAGACTCATTGGGATTTCAGTCTACTTACTGGAAAAAATACAATTATTACTTTGTTGTTAGGTGTCGTCGAGTCGGTTCCAACTCATAGCGACCCTGTGTACGACAGAACAAAACACTGCCCGGTCCTGCACCATCCTCACAATTGTTGCCAAGTTTGAGCTCATTGTTGCATCCACTGTGTCAATCCATCTCATCAAGGGCATCCTCTTTTTCACTGACCTTCCACTTTACCAAGCATGGTGTCCTTCTCCAGGGACTCGTACCCCTGATAACATGTCCAAAGTACATGAGACAAAGTCTTGCCAGCCTTACTTCTAAAGAGAATTCTGGCTGTACTTCTTCGAAGACAGATTTGTTCTTTCTTTTGGTAGTCCATGGTATATTCAATATTCTTCGCCAACACGATAATTCAAAGGCATCAATTCTTCTTCGTTTTCCTCATTCATTGTCCAGCTTTCACATGCACACGAGGCCATTGAAAATATCCTGGCTTGGGTCAGGCACACTTTAGTTCTCAAGTGACATCTTTGCTTTTTAACATTTTAAAGAGGTCTTTTGCAGATTTGTCTTGTGCAATATGTCACTTGAAACCTGTCCACCATGAATGACCTTGCTGGTATTTGAAATTCCAGTGGCATAGCTTCCAGCATCACAGCCACACTCAAGACACCATAGTATGACAAATTGACAGAAGATTGGTAGCGATTATTACATAGGTAGTGGTTATTTTGCTATTGTTATTTTTGTGACTGATGGAGACCCTACGTGTTACAGACTAGAACTGCTCCATAAGGTTTTCTAGGCTGTAATCTTTATGGAAGCAGGTTGCCAGGCCTGTTTCTTCTGTGGTGACACTGGGTGGGTTTGAACTTGCAATGCTTTGGTTACCAGCTGAGTGTAAACCATTTGTGCCACCCAGGGACCTTGGTAGTGATTATTTTGGATTAATAATTCTGGGCTGTTACTTTACTTAACCTGAATGATTTTAATGTCTTAACACTCATTTTTATATTAGTATAATCTTAAAACCAAAAAACCAAACCCGTTGCTGTCGAGTTGATTCCAAATCATACAGGCTGTATAGGACAGAGTAGAAATGCACGGTACGGTTTCCAAGGAGTGGCTGGTGGATTTGAATTGCCTGCCTGTTGGTTAGCAGTGGAGCTCTTAAGCACTGCACCACCTTAGCTCACCATTAATCTTTAAAATGAGGAAGTATTGGGCTACAGACTCTGTATAGAAAGATATATTAAAACAAAGCAGTTACATAAATAGACTTAATGTCAGATTCAAACCAAGGTGCTGAATTAGCAGGACTACTGCCTTCCTCCCACTCCCAAGGTCAACACCAAAAGAACTATTGTAGGAAAACACTAGGAAACAGATAACTGAGAAGCTCCTTGGGTAATCAGAGTGGGGAATGGCTTTGGTCTGAGTGGGAGGCAGCCAGGCTGGGTGGGAGAAGCCTAAACAGGAGGAATGTTGGTGTTCTTCTTCCCTCCCTTTACCGTGGGACCAATAGTACCTTCCCCAGTATCTATAGCAAGTCACTCTCTGGTCCTAGTGTTCTTAGGAGTAAAATCAGGGCACCACAGAAATTCTGTGCTTGAAAGGAGCTGAGAAACACAACTGCTGGCTAACCAACTTGGTGCAGTTACCAAGATCCTCACCAAACCACCAGAGCTGACAAAATACAATCTAATGAATCTCCTCTTGCCAAGGATAGAGCCCCAACAACCTGAAGAATTGTTTTGTGGGGTGAGAAGTTACTGACTGTGGCTTTCTGGTGGTTTAGGCTCTCCACTTTAGAACTCAGCCATACCATCTCACCTCCAAACATGTACATTCTGAGCTCATTGGGTTTGACAGGGACGAAGGTCTGCCTTCTTCCAACACATTAAGTAGTCCATACCTCCAGGGAAAATAAATTTACAGGCTAAAATAATAAGACTTTTGAGAAGCATAACTATTTCAAAAGACAAATAATACAATAGATTTCAAGTTCTGTCAGAAGCAGAAATATTAAAACAGATGGACCAAGAATTTAATATAAGACTAAAACATATGCTAGAAGAAATAAGAGTACATATAACTAACATGAAACAAGAACGAGGAAACATAGAGGAGAATCACAGAATTACTAGGTACGAAAACATGCTGTTACTATGTGCCATCAAGTCGATTCCAACTTATGATGACCCCAAAGGACAGAGTAGAGCTACCTCATAGGATTCCCTAGGCTGAAATCTTTATGGGCCAGACACTCAGGTCGTTTCAGCTGTGGAGCAGCTGGTGGGTTCAAACTGCCAACCTTTTGGTTAGCAGTCGAGCACTTAACCATTGTACCACCAGGACTCCTTTAACATAATAGTTGAAGTAAAGGACATAATAGATGGGCTAGATAGCAGAATGGATACCACCAAGGAACAAATCAGCAAATTAGAAGATTAGATGGAGGAGCTCTCCCAGAAAGAAAAGACAATGATTTTTTTTTTTTTTTAAATGTAGAAGCACTAATATCTGGATAATAGGAATCCAGATAAAGGGAGAAATAAAAATGGAGAAGTGATAATATTTGAATAAATAATAAAAATTTCCTGGAATTAAAAAAAAAATGAAGGACTTCAGACTGAAGAGATCCTAGAGAGATAAAGATGATGATAGGGAAAAGCCACAAATAGACAAACTGTAGTAAAATTTAAGAACTCAAAGATGAAAAGGAAATTCTAAAAGCTGGTAGAGAAAGAGCAGATTACACACAAAAAATAAGTATCAAATTTCTGTCAAACTTCCAACAACACTGGAAGCAAGAAGACAATGGTGTCTTCTCAAAGAATTAAAGGAATGTAATTTGAACATAGAATTGTATATCCAGTCAAACTTTCATTTAACTGTAAGAGTATTATAAAAATACTTTTGGGCATATAAACATAAGAAGCTTTACCACAACAAGACGGTTATTGAAAACTTTTCAAAGAAGTACTTCCAGAAGAGATGATTCAAATCCAAATGAAGTGATAAGAAAATATTAACATGTTTTATTTAGTAATATTTTTATCTTTCGAATGAGTAAGACCAAGAAAAAAAGAGCAAACATACCTGTAATAACGCAGAATTAAAAGTCTAAAAAATATCAACATGAGAGTTGGGGGGCTGGGAGAGACAAAGGGATAGATTAAACTATGGTTCCTGTTTTATTAGGGTGCCATGTAGATACGAAAATTTCTTTTGAAATGCAACAAACAATTCAAAACAAACAGAAAAGGGGGGAGTAAAAAGATATGTTCATCCAGATCTGATTTTTCTTTTCTTACAAGGCCATAGTAAGAGTTCATTTCTGGTCATTCTTTGAAGTTAGTCCTGTAGCCTGCTAGGGCAGTGAAATGAGGTGGAAGCCAAATGCATCACCACTAGACAAAAAACAAAAAAATTCATTTTCAGTATGAGACTGCAATTTCCTTTTCCCTGCCTCAGCAATGGATGAAACATGTATTGAGGTGAAGTCTTGGTTGTCCTGGGAACCTGAGTGACTATGATGGGCAGAGTCCCACTGCCAGACATTCATTGCTGGCAGCAGATGAACCCTGAATGCAGCAAATGACGTCTTGGAGTTGTTACTGCACTGTAACCAAGCCTATACTGATAATACAATGCTGTATGCACCTGTTTCTAGAATATTTTTGGCCTGTTTATTTCTATTAAGAGATGACTTGTGAAAAGAAATTGGGAAGTCTTGCAAGGTCCTCTAACCTAGTTACCAGAATCCAGAGACTGCCTAGTGGAGTGTTGGACTATACACAGCAACTCTTTAGGTGCCTTTGCTAGGAGTGCATGATGTCTCCCTAAGCCAAAGGGTGCCAGTGAACTTCTGTCCTTACTGACTAAACAGCAAAAGAAGTTGAGGAGACAACTAACAAGGTGACGTGGAGTGTTTGGTTAATGATATGCAACAGGTCCTTGAACCAAGTTCCTCCAAAGAGCTGGGTGGCACTGCCCTCTAGAGGGGTTGCTGTGAGAGAAACACGGAACTGGGCTACTGTTTCAGCACTGAGGAGGTGCAAATGCTGGGATAGGAAGCGTTGTTGGTAGTTGCTGGCCAGGTAAAAGCTGACAGAAATTACTACCAGGAGATTCTGATGCCGGTCAGATTACTTGCTGCTGAGGGCAATCGCTTAGAAGTATTGCTGGAGACCTCCAGCTAGAGCCACACTTCTCAAACTTGAATGTGCAAGTGAATCACCTGGGGATCTTACTGAACTGCAGGCTAATTCAGTACATCTGGAGCTGGGGTCCAGCAAGAGCCAACATTTCTAACAAGCTCCCAAGTGATGCCAAGGCTGCTGGTCCTGAGACTACACCTGGAGTAGCAAGGAGCTAGTGTAATTGTTCTCAATCATGGCTATGCTTTAGAATAACCTGGAGAGCTTTAAAAATGATGGATGCCTGGATGCCATCCCTGGATATTCTGATTTAATTAGTCCAGGAGCAGCATAGCATCAGGGACTTTAGGTGCTCCCCAAGTGATTCTAATCTGCAGCCAAGGTTAAGAACCACTGAGCTAAAGCCTGGAGCTCCTTCCTGTGGACACAGCATCAATTAAATGGTCAGACATCACTGGCTTTGTTATCCTTTCTCACATGGGTCATCACTGTCATCCATAGGGGAAGGTAGGGATTCCTAGAATTTTAGAAATAATTACAATTAAAGATAACATTTCCTGAGCACTTATGATACGCCAACAACTCTGCAAATCATATTAATTCTCCAGTTGAATCTTTAAAAAATATTATAAATTAGGTACTATTACTATCCCTGTTTACAGATAAGAAAATTGGGGTCTAGAGAGGCTAAATAACTTGCCTTAGGCCACATAGTAATTAAACTGATAACCCAGAGGTGAGGACAGGCGATATAAGTCAGAGGCGAAATGTTTAATTATTTTACTGCTCAATGCTTTGCATTGAGGAAAATGGATAATCTTTTTTTTTTTTTTGGAAACTCCATGGGGATAAGCCCATAAACTGTAGGTAGGAACTCAAATACATTATAGGACAACTCAAAATACCAAGCAGGCCATCATGGAGGGTAAAAGGATAAGTATCTTTACTGAGCACCTATTTGGAGCCCTGGTGGTGTAGTGGTTAAGAGCTATGGCTGCTAACCAAAAGTTGGCAGTTTGAATCCGTCAGCCGCTCCTTCGAAACCCTATGGGGCAGTTCTACCCTGTCCTACAGAGTCACTATGAGTAGGAATCGACTCAACGTCAAAGGATGTTTTCAGTGGAGCACCTATCATGCCCCAAATGCCTCTCTCCACACATTTCCACCCCTGCCTCTCCAACTCTTTCCAGGTAACTTTTCCACAATCATTTGTTTCTAGTTATTTGGGAGAAAAAAGTCTTGGCTTCTGGCACGTACCAGCATCAGAACACACTGCAGGCTGCTTCTCTAGGGTCACCTTACTCCTGCCAGTGTGAGGCTGCCAGTGTGAGGCATCGGTTCACTTTATAGCTTCCCTCTGCCTAGAAGTTCTCCATATGCTGCTGCTAGTGCCAGGTGGGCCCTAGTGTTAGACAGTACAGGAACAGGTGTACTGCCCTTACTTATTCATGTCAAGCAGGCCCGTCCATTAATTTCCAGAGCAACATTACCCAGTACAGGACTGGAGCAGAAAACCATCTCTACCAAGTGTGATGGTTAAGGTTGTGTGTCAACTTGGTTGGGCCATGATTCTCAGGGGTTTGGCATTATGATGTAGCTTGACAGCTATGTAATGATGTAATGAGATCTAATATAATGTAATCACCTCCATGATGGGATGTAATATAATTTAATCATCACCATGTTGAGATCTTTCAGCTGAAATGGACTGGTACTGGCCATTTTGAATTGGACAATCATACGGCCTACTATGACTGGAATGGCAACTTCAAGAGGAATGGCATTGGATTCATCGTCAAAAGAACATTTCAAGATCTGTCCTGAAGTACAACGCTGTCAGTGATAGGATAATGTCCATATGCCTACAAGGAAGACCAGTTAATACAACTATAATTCAAATTTACGCACCAACCACTAAGGCCACAGATGAAGAAATTGAAGATTTTCAGCAGCTTCTGCAGTCTGAAATTGATCGAACATGCAATCAGAATGCATTGATACTTACTGGTGTTTGGAATGTGAAAGTTGAGAACAAAGAAGAAGGATCAGTAGTTGGAAAATATGTCCTTGCTGATAGAATGATGTTGGAGATTGCATGACAGAATTTTGTTAGACCAATGACTTCTTCATTGCAAATGCCTTTTTTCACCAACGTAAACAGCGACTATACACTTGGACCTCACCAGGTGGGATACACAAGAATCAAATCGAATATATCTGTGGAAAGAGACAATAGAAAAGCTCAATATCATCAGTCAGAAAAAGGCCAGGGGCCAACTGCAGAACAGACCATCAATTGCTCATATGCAAGTTCAAGTTGAAACTGAAGAAAATTAGAACAAGTCCACAAGAGCCAAAATATGACCTTGAGTATATCCCACCAGAATTTAGAGACCATCTCAAGAATAGATTTGATGCATTGGACATTAACGACCGAAGACCAGACAAGCTGTGGAATGACATCAAGGACATCATACATGAAGAAAGCAAGAGGTCAGTAAAAAGACAGGAAAGAAAGAAAAGAAAATTAATGTCAGAAGAGACTCTGAAACTTGCTCTTCAACGTCAAGTAGCTAAAGCAAAAGGAAGAAATGATGAAGTAAAAGAATTGAAGAGAAGATTTCAAAGGGTAGCCTGAGAAGACAAAGTAAAGTACTATAATGACATGTACAAAGAGCTAGACGTAGAAAACCAAAAGGGAAGAACATGCTCCATATTTCTCAAGCTGAAAGAACTGAAGAAAAAATTCAAGCCTCGAGTTGCAATAGTGAAGAATTCTATGGGGAAAATATTAAATGACACAGGAAGCATCAAAAGAAGATGGAAGGAATACACAGAGTCATTATACCAAAAAGAATTGGTCGATGTTCAACCATTTCAAAAGGTAGCATATGATCAGGAACTGATAGTACTGAAGGAAGAAGTCCAAGCTGCACTGAAGGCCTTGGTGAAAAATAAGGCTCCAGGAATTGACGGAATATCGGTTGAGATGTTTCAGCAAATGGACGCAGGGCTAGAAGTGTTCACTGGTCTGTGCCAAGAAATTTGGAAGACAGCTACCTAACCAACTCGCTGGAAGAGGTCCATATGTATGCCTATTCCCAAGAAAGGTGATCCAACCGAATGTGGAAATTATTGAACAATATCATTAATATCAGATGCAAGCAAAATTTTCCTGAAGATCATTCAAAAGTGGCTGCAGCAGTATATTGACAGGGAACGGCCAGAAATTCAGGCCAGATTCAGAAGAGGACGTGGAACCAGTGATATCATTGCTGATGTCAGATGGATCCTGGCTGAAAGAAGAGAATACCAGAAAGATGTTTACCTGTGTTTTATGACTGTGCAAATGCATTGGAATGTGTGGATCATAACAAATTATGGATAACATTGTGAAGAATGAGAATTCCGGAACACTTAATTGTGCTCATGAGGAACCTGTACATAAATCAAGAGGCAGTTGTAACAGAACAATGGCATACTGTGTGGTTTAAAGTCAGGAAAGGTGTGCGTCAGGGTTGTATCCTTTCACTATACCTATTCAATCTGTATACTGAGCAAATAATCCAAGAAGCTGGACTATATGAAGAAGAATGCGGCATCAGGATTGGAGGAAGACTCATTAACAACCTGCGTTATGCAGATGACACAGCCTTGCTTGCTGAAAGTGAAGACGACTTGAAGCACTTACTGATGAAAATCAAAGACCACAGCCTTCAGAATGGATTACATCTCAATATAAAAAAAACAAAAATCCTCACAACTGGACCAATAAACAACATCATGATAAATGAAGAAAATATTGAAGTCATCAACGATTTCATTTTACTTGGATCCGCAATCAACACCCATGGAAGCAGCAGCAGTCAAGAAATCAAACAATGTATTTCATTGGGCAAATCTTCTGTGAAAGACCTCTTTAAAGTGTTGAAAAGCAAAGATGTTACCTTGAAGACTCATGTGCGCCTGACCCAAGCCATGGTGTTTTCAATTGATGCATATGCATGGGAAAGCTGGACAATGAGTAAGGAAGACTGAAGAAGAATTGATGCCTTTGAATTGCAGTGTTGGTGAAGAATATTGAATGTACCGTGGACTGCCAAAAGAATGAACAAGTCTGTCTTGGAAGAAGTACAACCAGAATGCTCCTTAGAAGTAAGGATGGCGAGACTACGTCTTACATGCTTTGGACTTATCAGGAGGGATCAGTCTCTGGAGAAGGACATCGTGCTTGGTAAAGTACAGGGTCAGCAAAAAAGAGGAAGACCTTCAACGAGATGGATTGACACAGTGGCTGCAACAATTGGCTCAAGCATAATGATTGTGAGCATGATGCAGGGCTGGGCAATGTGTTTTTCTGTGGTACATAGGGTCGCTAAGAGTTGTAACCGACTAGACGGTACCTAACAACAACAACATGATGAGATCTTACATAATGTAATGATCTTCATGATGAGATCTGCTATGAGCAGCCAGTCAGTTGAAAGGAAGTTTCCTTGGGAGTGTGGCCTGCCTGCAGTATATAAATGGATGTTCTAGCAAGGCTATCCCTCTGGATTACTTGTCATCATCTGACCTCCAGTTCTTGGGACTTTAGCCAGTGGCCTTCCAGTATTGCCTGCCGATCTTGGGATTCATCAGCCTCCCAGCCTGCCGTTTTACCTGCTGATCTTGGATTCTTTGGCCAGCCTGTGAGCAGCAGCCTACCCTCTGACCTAGAGATAAAGGAAAATGGTTGTGATGGCATGAATCTGGAGGCCCCGGTGGTCTGTGAAACCTTGTGAGGAGCCATGTCTCCCACGATGAGCTGGCAGAACTGTCCCAGCAAGCCAGCCCAGAGGAGATGGGACTGGAACTGAGGGAGGACAAGATGGATATGGAGTCCAGTGAGGTGTGGCTGGAGCAGCAGAGCTTGGCTGCAGTGGTGGTCGGGAGCCTAAAGTACAACTAGCCCCACTCCTCCCCCTCTTCTTCTCTCCCCTCCAGTAAAGCTTATGTTTGTAAGTCAGGTAAGTAACTACGGGAAAACCTTTCTGTCCTACCCTAGAATCCTTTTTCTGGAATCTATTCCCTCTCCTCTTACTCCCAGCCAGGACAATGAGACTGAATAACTTACGACAGTATTTCCCAAAGGATACATTCCCATTCTGAAAACACCTGGGGCAGTATGGGGTTCGAGGCCTTCAGTGCTCAAGTGCCATCTACCCCCCTCCCCCCAGGCCCTCTGCTGGAGGCAGGGTTTTGAACCCTTGCTAACAAGTTCCCAGCCATACTAATGCTGCTGGTTAGGGACCAACTCTGAGAACCACTAGTGAAACAGTGGTTCTCAAAATTCATTACACGTAAGAATCACTTGGAGATCTTGTTAAAATGTAGATTTTGATTCAGTATATCTGGGGTAGAAATGAAAATTCTCAGCAGGGGTTCAAACCAGAACCAACCGGTTGGGAGCCCTGGCTAGAGGAATGTGATGGTGTCTTCACATGCTTGTGTGGCCTTCCAAATCTACTCCTGGTCCCCTGTGTTCATTCTTGGACCATGTCTGTCTCTGCTTTCCCCTTTGCCTCCTCCCTCTCATATGCACAGACACACAGCCTGACGTCTCAAGGACAAATAATACATCACAGAGACAGTGCAAACCATGGTAGGACAAAGAAGCTGCCTTCCTACAGGGTGCTCTATAGGAAACAACCTTCTACCTGCTAATTATGGGTGGTAAGTAATATATGAAGATTTCCTGCCTAAATAAAGACACCCTGTCCACAAAATGATGCAGAGTGGTTTCATTCCTTTTTTCTCTCTTCCTCTCCCCGAATCCTCTTCAGGGCGTGATGAGCAGGGCCTGGGTGGTGCAAATGGTTAAGTACTCAGGTAATGATCAAAAAGTTGGTGGTTCGAGTCCAACCAGAGGCGTCTTGGAAGAAAGACCTTGCCATCTACGTATGAAAGATCACAGCCATTGAAAATTGTATAGATCTTAGTTCTACTTTCACACAAATGGGGTTGCCATGAGTTGGAATAGGTTCAACAACAACTTTGTTTTTGTGGGGTTTCCTTGGAGTGGGGTCGGTTACAAAATGTTATGGATTGAATTATGTCACCCAAAAATATGTGTTGTAAATCTGAACCTCTATGCCTGTGGTTATAATCCCATTTGGGAATGTGTTGCCTTTGTTACGTTAATGAGGCACGGTTAGCCTAGGATGTGTTTTGAGTCAATTTCTTTTGACATATAAAGGATTAAACAAGTGCGCAAAGCAGAGATGGGGGAAGATTGATGCCAAGCCACATGGAGCTCTCAAGGAACCAGAAAGCAGAAACTGAAGAGACACAAGGACCTTCTTTCAGAGCAGACAGAAAGACTTCACCCCAAACAGGCTGTCTGAATTTGGACTTCTAGCCTCCTAAACATAAATTTCTGTTTGTTAAAGTCATCCATTTGTGGCATTTCATAGGATTTCCAAGGAGTGGCTGGTGGATTCGAACTGCCAACCTTTTGGTTAACAGCCAAGCTCTTAACCACTGTGCCACCAGGGCTCCAATAGATAACTCAGACACAAAATTTAACAAAGATCCTGGTCTTCAGAGAAGATGCTGCCCTTCCTGGGGTGGCTGAGCAATGCCATTTTATTTGTCAACATTGCTTTTCTTGTTATTACATTGACTTTGAGGCTACTGTGTGAGGAAAGAAGAAACATTTAACAGTCTCTGCATTATCTTCAATGGAAAAATGTATCATTTTACTGTGAAGCTGGGAGGCAGCATGATAAAAAGAGAAGGCTTTAGTATCAGAGATACAAGGGGTGAAGCTTCTGCCCCATTATTTAGTAGTTTATGGGCCTTGGACAAGTTATGTAACCTTTCTATTGCTTATATCTCAGGGTGTTAATAACTATACCACATCAGGTGTGAGGACTAAATGTGATATGCACATCACTTGTCTGGCATAAAATTGATAAATGGAAATATTGGAGTCCTTCTTTGTCTTAGTTTAAGGGATATTTCTGAATGTTTATTTTCTGGGATGTGTATGTAAAATGTTACATTTGTTTGTTTCCTTATAGCAACATCCTGATAGGAAACCAAATTATCCTAAACAGTATGTTGTAGTTGTCCTCACACAACAGTTAAGCGTTGGGCTGCTAACCTAAAGATTGGCGGTTCAAACCCACCCAGCCACTCTGTGGGAGAAAGACCTGGTGATCTGCTTCCGTAAAGATTACAATATAGAAAACCCTATGGGACAGTTGTACTCTGTCACATGAAGTCGCCATCAGTGGAAATTGACTCCACGGCACCTAACAACAACAAATCTTCACGACAATCCTGTGGAATTGTTATTGTTGTTAGGTGCTGTCCAGTTGGTTCCAACTCATACCAACTCTCTGTACAACAGAACAAAACAGTTCTCAGTCCTGCTCCATCCTTACAAGTGTTACTGTGTTTGAGCCCATTGTTGCAGCCACTGTGTCAATCCATCTCATTGAGAGTCTTCCGCTTTTTTGATGACCCTCTTCCTTGCCAAGCATGATGTCCTTCTCTAGGGACTGGTCTTCCTGATAATGTGCAAGTACATGAGATGAAGTCTCGCCATCCTCGTTTTCAAGGGGCACTCCGGCTGTACTTCTTCCAAGACAGACTTGTTTGTTCTTTTGGCAGTCCATGATATATTCAACATTCTTCACCAAAACCACAATTCAAAGGCATCAATTCTTCTTCAGTCTTCCTTATTCATTGTCCAGCTTTCAAATGCGTATGAGGTAATTGAGAATACCATGGCTTGAGTCAGGCACACCTTGGTCCTCAAAGTGACATCTTTGCTTTTTAACACTTTAAAGAGGTCTTTTGCAGCAGAGCTGCTTGATGCAATACGTCATTTGATTTCTTCACTGCTGCTTCTACGGTTGTTGATTGTGGATCCAAGTAAAATGAAATCCTGACTACTTAAATCTTTTCTCTGTTTATCATGATGTTGCTTATTGGTTCAGTTGTGAGGATTTTTGTTTTATGTTGAGGTGTAATCCATACTGAAGGCTGTAGTCTTTGATCTTCATCAGTAAATGCTTCGAGTTCTCTTTGCTTTCAGCAAGCAAAGTTGTGTCATTGAATAACGCAGGTTGTTAATGAGTCTTTCTCCAATCCTGATGCCCTGCTCTTCTTCACATAGTCCAGCTTCTTGGGTTATTTGCTCAGTATACAGATTGAATAAGTATGGTGAAAGGATATAACCCTGACATGCACCTTTCCTGATTTTCAACCAGGAAGTATCCCCTTGTTCTGTTCGAATGTCTGTAACTCGTACTACTATAATCCCATTACATAGATAAGAAAACCGAGGTTAAAGTGATTTTCCCAAAGTTATTCAGACGGCATGAGATTTTGCACACAGAACTGAGTGGAGGAGTATGAAACACAAGACAAGTAGCAGCAAAATGGAAAGTTACAAGAGATTGTGGAAGTCAAATGATAGCCCTTTTAGTCAGGCAATAAGTCCACTGAGAATAGAAGTTGTATAATTATGATAAGGATTCCTTAATTAGGCCAAAGCAATATCTGTGTGTGTGCCCTTTGAATTTTAACACCGGGGATTCAGTCATATCCCTGTTTGAGGAGAGAATAGGAAAATGTAACCTTGAAGGAAAACTTGAATATAACTAATGTCAGAACATAACAAGGTTCTCCATAGTATGTGCAATATTTTGTACAGTTACTATGCTTAACAATTCCTCTTAATAAACTATACTTAGCTTTATTAGTATATAAGGCTTTAATTTCATATTTTTATTTCTTAAGTAACAGAATCTAGCTCTCATTTTAAATTCTCTTCAGAAAATCCATTTCACACCAATTACCCAAGTTCTGGGCAGCTCCATCCCAGACTCCTGGCCAAGCACTTATCCAATAATAGTTTTCCCGTGGAGGATTCTAATCATCTAGTCAAGAATTGTCAGAAAAACTTCCTCAAATCATGTCAGGATGAAATAAATTATTCTAAGTGCTGCCTCTGCTGGGTTATCCAGACAGGCATTTCAGAGCTGACTCCTCACAAATGCTATTTAAAGAGCAATAATGTAGACTTTCTGAACGTTTATCTTTTCTCCCCAGTTCTCTTTTCTTTACGTGCCTACAGACAGAAATGTTTGATAAAGAAAGATTTCACTCACAGCTTGTTTTAATAATATCCCTTGTTTGTTTTCAGTGGGTCTCCATTTAATTTCTCTCTCTAACATTAATTTAGAAAGGAGCATTTGTTAGCAGCGCACACATTAAATAACATCATATGGTAAGATCGTCAACGTCTTATGGATCCATCCAGCGCCTCCACGTAGTTGATCTGATCTGTGAGGCTGGCTTTTATTTCTTTCTAAGACTGAGAGTTGGAAAAATTCATTGATTAAAGTGTATAGAAGAGAGATACACATCACTGATCCTTGTTTTCCCTCTGTGAAACAGCAAGAATAGAAGGTATTTGCCTAATTTCTATAGGTATTAAGTTATTAGGGAGTAAGTATATTAGTTTCCTTTGCTGCTGTAGCAAATTACCACAAATTTAGTGGCTGTCTTAGTTCCCTAGTGCTGCCATAACAGAATACCATGGTGGGTGGCTTTAAAGAACAGACATTTATTTTCTTGCAGTTTTGGAGATTAAAAGTTTAAGTCAAGGTCTTGGCCATGTCGATTCCTTCTGGGACTTTGAGAGAGTCTCCACATCTCTCCTAGTTCCATGTTCCTCTCCATATTCCATGTCTCTCTCCTAGTTTCTGGTGGTTGCTAGCAATCCTTCACGTTCCTTGCCTGTGGAGGGATTCTCACATACTGTCTTCCCCTTGTGTGTGTGACTCCTTTTTATAAGACACCACTCAAAAGGGATAAGGACCTACTGTATTCCAACAGAACATTGTTAATTTAAGTGATAACATCTGCAATGAAAAACCCTATTTCCCCAAACAAGGTCATATTCACTGGTAAAGGAGTTAGGATTCAATATCTTTTTTTTTTTTTTGGCGGGGGATGGGGGCAGGTCACAATCCAACCTATAACAGGGACTTAAAAAACACAAATTTATTATCTTACAGCTCTGGAGGTCAGAAGTCCAAAATGGGTCTCCCCAGGTTAAAATCAAGCTGTCAGCAGATCTATGTTCCTTCTGAAGGCCCTAGAAGAGAATCCCTTTCCTCCCCTTTTCCAGCTTCTAGAGGCTGCCTGTATCCTTGGCTCTTGGCCCCTGCCTCCATCTTCAAGGCCAGCAGCACAGCATCTTCAAAGCTCTGTCTCTGACCTCTGCTTCCATTGTCACATCTCCTCTGACTTTGACCCTCCTGCCTCTTCTTCTAAGGACCATTGTGATTAGACTGGGCCCACCTGAACAATACAGCATACTCTTCCATCTCAAGATCCATAAGTTAATCACATCTGCAAAGTTTCTTTTGCCATGTAAGGTAACATATTCATAGGTTTCAGGGATTAGGTTGGGGACATCTTTGGGGGGCTGTTATTCTACCTAACACAGGGAGGTACTAATCAAATATCTGTGAGATTAGCTTTTACTTACACACACACAAAAGTAATCACATGCTTGTGAAAATTAACACATTTAGTGACTGGCTTGGCGTGGGGAGGGGATGCTTACAGCATAACCTTTCTGAGATTACGTGTGTTCAGTAACATAAAGGACAAATTCTAAAGAGGCCAGTTTGTGGACTGGATTTTCTTAATGGGTCAATAAAGACAACCTGTGAGAGTCACTCCTTTCCAGGACTAAGAAAAAGCCACATGGGGTCTGGGGGACCATCAAGTGCGTCCAAAAAGCAAAAAGCCTAAATTTTATGGCGGCATGTGGCTGTGTTTTATTACGGTTCAGAAGTTCCCTTAAGTTTGAAAGATTTTTTTCCCCTGCTGTTTGACTTGCCAGAAGAGTTGCTCTCTCTCTAGATTACACAGCATGTCAGCTCACTGAATGCTTTCAGCTCACTACAGAGTCTGTGCATTTAGACTTTAAAAGATGGAGGACTTCTACAGATGAATAACCAGACGCACAAAGGCTAGTCGACCTGCTCAAAGTCACGCAGATAGCATCTGAGTTCTAATTAGAATCTGGCTTCCCTCCCACTCCAGCTCTTAACTTCTATGCCAAGTTACCTCTGATTTTGTTTGCAGATGACGCTGGGACAAGCAAATAAAATGGCAAGTGGTTAAATCTAAGTATTGGAGCTTTAGTTTCATAGTAAATAGATGGGAATCAGTGCTAGAAGTCTAGAGTACCTCTCTGTTATTTAGGAATGATGAGGTAATTTTTTTTAACTAAAAGGTACATATTTTCACATTTAAATTTATATTCCACATATTTGAGAAATAATAAGCAACATGTAAGGAAAATCATTGCATCTAGCATTTGTTGCTGTTGTTAGTTGCTGTGGAGTTGGCTCCAACTCATGGCCACCTCGTGTATAACAGAATGAAATGGTACCAAGTTCTGTGCCATCTTCACCATCGTTGATATTCTTTGAGTTCTTTGTTGCAGCCACTGGGTACTTTGAGTGCCTTCCAACCTAGGGTCTCATCTTCTAGTACTATATTGGACAATATTCTGTTGTAATCCATAGGGTTTTATTGGCTACTTTTTGGAAGCACATCACCATGCCTTTCTTTCTAGACTGTCTTCGTCTGGAAGCTCTGCTGAAACCTGTCCACCATGGGTATCCCTGCTTGTATTTGTAATACCAGTGGCACAGCTTCCACCATCATAACAACACGCAAATCACCACAGTACAACAAACTGACAGACAGGTGGTGGCATCTACCATAGTTGGTAAAATTGAAATTGTTCTCAGTAATGCTTATTTTACCCCAGTTTTTGTTTTGTTTTGTTTTTTTCTTTTGATAAAGTTTCATTTACTTTTGATGTAAAATAAAATCTAAACTTCCCCAACTTGGAAGGAAGACCAGCAGCATTCTGTTGTTTACTGAGGGAAACAATAAATTCTTCAATATTCCTCTCAGAGAAAAATGTCAACTTCCTGGGTTCTGAGATTATTTTAAGTACTTTATATAACCAGAATGTCCCCAGCCTTCCTCAAACAGATGTTACAAATGAGGCCACCTTACTATTACGAACCTGAATTTCCTAGGTTCATTAGCCCCCACCTGCTGCCTGGGACTCCATCCCAATCTGAGGCTGCCCCTGCATCCCCTCCTGGTCTTCCTCCTGGGGGGTCTCAGTTGTGCTGAGTGCCAAGTCTGAGCCAGCCCCCCATCATGGCCTCTTCACTGATAACTTCAAGCCCTATTCCACTCAAAGCAGAAATGGGGGGAGCCTTTCCCCAAGTCACACTTAATTCCTTGTTACATTTGGTTATTTAGATCCCAAAGCAGCACTTGGTCATCCGAAGTTTAATAAACTCTCCTAGAAGTCTGTTAGCTTCTGCTCTTTCTAGCAGGTTCTTTCTTCTGTGGGGTTGAGGAATAGAAACAATCAGTTTTCTTCCTTTCTCGGTCCCTCCAACCCAAGTATCAGTGTAGGTCTCCAGCCGACAGGCATATAATCAATGGATGCTGATAGATACGTGGGGGGATGCTGTGGGGGTAGGGAACATCAGTCTGTCAGGCTCAGCCGGGACCACCCTTCCATACTGAAGTAAGTAACTGCCTACTAATTTGTAATCATGATGAGTGATTCCTAAGTGACATTATGCCTCCTCAGGAGGTACCCACTCTTATTAAATTTCGTTTTATCTTATTATTTAACTTAACTTTGCTTTTACCTATGACTGTCAGAACTAGGCAAAACCTGTTAAGAAAAGTAAAATCAATAACCAGTTGCTGTTGATTCTGACTCATGATGATCCTGTGTGTGTCAGAGTAGAACTGTGCTCCACTGAGTTTTCAGTGGCTGATTTTTCAGAAGTAGATCACCAGGCCTTTCTTCCAAGGCCTCTCTGGGTGAACTGAACTGCCAACCTTTCAGTTAGCAGGAGAGCACATTAACTGTTTGCACCACCAAGGAACTCTAGCTTTGACTAAAAAGTTAAGAAAAATAGGAATCATTAAAGCTAGCTAATGCTTTTAAAAAAAAAAAAAATTGAAAATACTGTTTTAAAATAAGGGAAATCTGAGATGAAAATTGTATTCAGTATCCCATTCTAACTAAAAGCAATGTTTTCATTTGTGCAGATTACCATCCTGTGTCTCTTTTAATGCCTCCATAACAAGATACGTTGTTAACCATGTAAAGAGGTGTGGAAGGATACCCTCTGTGGGATCAAGTCATGCTATGATTATAATTTTAACCAATTTTTTTTCAAATAGGATTAGTAATTACTTTGATAATTTTATTTTTCTTTCAAATTCTAGCTCCCAAAGATATAAATTATTCAACTCCTTTTGACATTTTCTCTTTCTCTTTTTTTTACCCCTTTCTTTTTTTTTTACCACCCATATGTAAATAGTTTGCTTTGTAGATACCCAGCCAGGCTTGCGAAGGAGTTGCCTGCAGCCAGTGTGGCATCCACATCCGTTCTCAGTCTTTGAGCGGCTTCTCTGAGCCCCTGGTTCCTCCTGATTGGATTACAAAGGCTAGTCTTGGTGTAAGACTGTAACTTTAAATAGTGCCATTTCCCCCGGAAGATTCCCTCACTCTGCCTTTCTGTACTTCATGTTATTTTGAGATTCAGATCATGTTTCTGCAGCCGCTACTCTCAGATTTGTTTTTCTTCACGTTCTTCTCACCGAAGCTTACATCAGCCTTCGTCTCTGTACACATACTTCTCGGGGAGAAGTAAGCGGCTACTTTGGTAACTTACATATTCATCTCATATTTAGTTATGATGTTCCATTTCTGCTTTTTGAGATTAAATTCAAGTTTCTAGGCATATTTTTTTTCTTTTCTTTCTTTCTTTTTTTTGTTTTAAGGATAGAGGAGTTTGGAGTTGGGTAGAAAAGGAAAGAGGAAGTAGAGATATTCATTTGCCAATTTTATCCATATAACCAATATTCAAATATTTATAAGCATCTACTATATGGCAAGCAGTGGCCATAATAATTTATAAGGAAGATGATGGCCTTTGATCTTCCAGAACATACATCCTGAGGTGGGGGTGAGGGGACATACCAATGTTAATAAAAACGAAGGTAAGAGATGTGCCCACCACCTGCCTGTCAGTTTGTTGTGCTGTGGTGGCTTGCGTGTTGCTGTGATACTGGAAGCTATACCACTGGTATTTCAAATACCAGCAGGGTCACTGATAGTGGACAGGTTTTAGCAGAGCTTCCAAACTAAAACAGACTAGGAAGAAAGACCTGGAAATGTACTTCTGAAAATTAGCCAATGAAAACCCTGTGGATCACAGAATATTGTCCTATACAGTGCTGGAAGATGAGCCACCTAGGTTGGAAGGCACTCAAAATACACAGTGGCTGCAATAATGGACTTGAGCATACCAACAATCATGAAGATGGTATGGGACAGAGCAACATTTTGTTCCATTGTACATGGGGTTGCCATGAGTCGGAGCCAACTTGATGGCAACTTAACAACAACAAGAAGTGATGTGTAGGTTGCTTTAAGAACACAGATGGACAATATCACTAGGCTTTAGAAGTCAAGAGGACTACTTGGTAGAAGTAACATGTAAATGAACACCTGACAGTTGAGTAGAAGTTAGCCTGGCAAAGTCAAGAGACAGACCTAGGTCAGAGAGAGCATGATAAACTCAGATTTCTGAATGGAGTCTAAATTCAGGGTGCCAGCTCCAGGGGAAGGCTTTCTCTCTCTCTCTCGGCTCTGAGGGAAGATCCTTGTTATCAATCTTCCCCTGGTCTAGGAGCTTCTCAGAACAGGGACCCTGAGTCCAAAGGACGTGCTCTTCTCCTGGCTCTTCTTTCTGGGTGGTATGAGGTCCCTGTTCTCTCTACTCTATTCTCTCTTTTATTTCTCAAAAGAGATCAACTCAAGATACAACCTAGTCTTGTAGATTGAGTCCTGCCTCATTAACATAACTGCCTCTAATCCTGCCACATTAACATCATAGAGGTTAGAATTTACAGCACACAGCATAATCACATCAGATCACAAAATGGTGGACAACCACACAGTACTGGGAATCATGGCCTAACCAAGTTGATACACATTTTAGGAGAACACAATTCAATCTATAACAGGCAGAAACCTGTGAGAAAAGAAAAACTCAAATATTTCCCACTAAAACAAGTGATAGAAAAGTGGTAAGACTGTGGTAAAACTTGCCAGATTCAGAAAAACAAGGCAGTCCCATTGAGTTCTGGCTCTCAGAAGTTTCACTGTAATAGATAGCATATGCAGTGTTCTAGGTGTATAAAATCCAAGAGAAAATCTAAATTCTGAAGCATCTACCTCAAGGGTGTGTTACCCTTTATTTCAAGTCCCGTTAGTAGATAGGATCAATGAAAGGGTATATGAAATAACAAGAGTGATGGATATGGTGAACTGTCACTCAATATCCATTCCAAACTCCTTTCTGTTTTGCAGAAGCTGGAAAGTTAGAAACTAGATTTTTCTCCTTGGAAGCTGTGTTTGGGGATGTAATTTCACAAAGCGGATGCGTTTCTGCAAGATTTGGAAGATGAAGGAGAAGTAAAGGCTGAACTCCTGCAGTTGTTGTTGGTGAGAGTAATCATGGGGGGTGGGAAAGTGTAGATTTTACGGTAGCTTCCTGAGCATGCTGTTCCCTGATCATGATAACCTCCTGATCATAGTAGTGGAGAAAGTTATAGAGAGTGGGAAGGCAAAACCATAGTTCCTGTACGATCTTGCAATTAGGGTTCTGGATATGACTTAGGTTCTACCAATGGGATGTCCTTATATGAGATCTGGACGGTAGAAATAAGGTGAGGATAATTCTTCTGCCATGTTGTTTCTGTTTTAAGCATCACCTGGAAGTGGTATGTCCCTGATCATGTGTCATTCTCACTGTCAGCTTCCCAAGGGTGGCAGCACTGGCTTGGTTCTGGGGTCAGCGGATGGCGCGGCACCTTCACAAATTGACAAATAGCCTCTAGATTGTAAGGGTCAGTCTCTCCTAATGTGTTCTTCAAGATGTTTGAGAAAGCTCATTCTTGAGTTTGTTTTTAGAGCCTTCACAGTGAGTCTGTAGGTAATTTAATAACCTCTATTAAGTCCCTCCCTGCTTATGTTAAATAGGAAAAAAAAAATCTGTTTTCTGTAATGAATCCTGACTGACAAAAATGCTTAGGGCAAATCTTGAGGAAAAATAATTTATGAAGTATTCTAAGAGCAGAGAACTTCACCAGAATGAATGGAGTAATGGAAAAGAGTAAAATAACTGAATCACTGTGTGGGTCAATGTTTTTAGGCTATTCACGTCTGTGGACCCTAAAATAATCTCATTTACCCCAAAAGGTAGAAGATCTCCTGCTTTGGAAACACCGCTCTATTATGTTTACTCACACATCTCTTCAACTGGGTCCTTCCAGTGAGTGTGAGTCACAATATTTTGCCTCTTCCCTGCCCTTCCTGTGTCTTCTCACATGTTTCTATGCAGCTTCAGAATGGCTCTAATATCAGAAATTTTGACATAATAGTGTCTTAGTAGGCATTAAACAAGCGCTTTTCATGAACACTTTCTAATTATTTAGCATATTTTTTGTACTGCTAGAGGAAGCCAATCAACAGAACATCATAGTTAGGCATAAATAGGATACGCTTTGCAGTAGGATTACTTTTCTGTTTTAGCACTGCAATTTTAGAAAATAGATTTTCTAGCAATTACCGTGTGTCTATTGTAAAGAAAACTTTCAGACTTTGGAATGAGCAAGAGATTACTGGATATCCTTTCAGTGGAATAGTGGAGCGTCCAGGGGACTGTCTGATTCTATGGCAGTTCCACATTTTTCATCACCTTGGAGATACTTACAACTCTAAACTGTGGATAGCTGTAGCAATGCAAGTAATTTTTGTCTATAGACATGCAAACAAATTCTATCAGGTGAAGAAAATAACTTTGAGTCCATTTTAAATTCATTTCAGCATTCCCCTACTCCATTTAAATCAATGGTTCTTTGACTTCTCCTTTGAACAGGCTGGACATTGGTCTGGTTTCTTCATAAATTAACGAGTTAAATAAAATTGTGGATATGTGTTCATTTTATATCTGTATGAGAGTCATAATTTTATTATTTTCTTTTAAAATCTTTTAATATTATCATATGCAAATTTAAAATGGAAGTTTATTTTTTTTAAAGGCTTTTATTGGTGTGGGTATTTTTTTCATCTTAAACTACAAGAGTTTGAAAACACAACTGCTAATATCTACTTAATACCATCGTGATTATTACTGTGATTAAAAAACCACACAAAAACCCTACAAAACTCTGATTTGATCTGCTGAGAAACGAAGAAGAAGAGAACAAATTTGCATGACTATTTTAATAGTTTATTTAATTGTGTTTTTTGAGGCACCTAATGGCTGAGATGGAAACCCTGGTAGCGTAGTGGTTAAGTACTACGGCTGCTAACCAGAAGGTTGGCAGTTCAAATCCACCAGACGCTCCTTGGAAACTCTATGGGCCAGTTCTACTCTGTCCTTATAGGGTCACTATGAGTCGGAATCGACTTGACGGCAATGGGTTTGATTTTTTTTTTAACAGCTGAAGTAAGTTCATATATACTTATTGGCTGTTGATATTTTATACATAGAAAATCTACCCAGAGCAAAGTCTGTTCCAAAGGTGTTACATGGGGTGACTTTTAGTTGTGGAGAATTGTGAGGTGGCAGAATCACATATGTTGTTTTTATGCAACACCTGCTGACTACCTCCGTATATCCCCAAGCAGATTCTTTCTCCTTCCTCTTATTGAAGCTGTTTCTCCCAGGTGGGTCTCTATCTGCCTAGGAAATGTGGAAATCAGAAAGAGATATCTGAACTTGGTTTAAATTACTGCAAGGTCACTAGTAATATGACCTGGGCAAGTTAATACACTTTCTGACTTTCGTTTTCTTCATCTTTGAAGAGGAGATAACCTGTAGAAAGTTGTGGTATTAGGTGATGCCTACACGGTGCCTAGCTCAATCTGGGCTTATTCCCTTCTTTTTCTCTCTCATCCATAATGATCACAGTTGTAGCTTGGCAGGGGAAGGGTATAGTCCCAAGTACAGTAAACATGGTTTTTAAATGCAAACTCTTATGGATTGAATTGTGTCCCTCACGTTTCAAAAACGAAACATGAAAGTCCTAGCCCTTGTACCTGTAAATATGACCCTGTTTGGACATAGGGGTTTTCTTTTATGTTAATGAGGTAATACCAGAGTAGGATGAGTCCTAAGCCTCATTACTAGGAGTGGTTGTTATGGATTGAATCATGTCCCCCCAAAATGTGTGTTGTAAATCCTAACCTCTATGCCTGTGATTATAATCCCGTTTGGGAATGGGTTGTCTCTGTTATGTTATTAAGGCAGGATTAGTGTAGGGTGTATCTTGACTCAATCTCTTTTGAGATATGAAAGAGATTAATCAAGCGAGCAAAGCAGAGATAGGGGAAGATTGATGCCAAGCCACATGGAGATCTCCAAGGAACAAGAAAGCAGTAGCAGAAGAGACAAGGACCTTCCTCTAGAGCCGACAGAGACAGAAAACATTTCCCTAGAGCCAGCACCCTGAATTCGGACTTCTAGCCTCCTAAACTGTGAGATGAGAAAATAAATTTATGTTTGTTAAAGCCGTCCACTTGTGATATTTCTGTCATAGCAGCACTAGATAACTAAGACAAAATTTGGTACTGGAAGAGTGTGGTGCTGCTCTAACAGATACTTAAAATGTGGAAGTCGTTTTGGAATTGGGTAATGGGTAGAGGCTGGAAGAGTTTTTAGGAGCCCTGGTGGCACAGTGGTTAAGAACTTGGCTGCTAACCCAAAGATTGGCAGTTCAAATTCACCAGCCACTCCTTGGAAACCCTACGGGCAGTTCTGTAAGGTTGCTATGAGTTGAAATCGACTTGACGGCAACAGGAATGGTAATAGTAAAAGCCTAGATTGCCTTGAACAAACTGTTAGAAGAATTACGGATGTCAGAGGCAATTTTGGTGATGGCTCAGAAGGAAGTCAGGGCTCAGAAGGAAGTGAGGAGAGCTATAGAGAAAGTCTCTATTGTCTTAGAGAATGCATATGGTGCCAGCAACAGAATGTTGTTAGAAACGTGAACGTTAAATGTGCTTCTGGTGCGGCTTTAAAAGAAAACAGTGAACACGTGATTGGACAGTGGAGGAAGGGTGATGCTTTGTATGCAGTGGCAAAGAGCTTGTCTGAATTATGTTCAAATGTTTGTCGGAAGGTAGAACTTGTACGTGGTGAACTTGGATATTTGGCTGAGGAGATTTCTAAGTAAGCTCTCAAAAGGACTGATGACTTGGATTAGAGCAAGGAATAAAAGGAAAGTCTCCGTACAGATGTGTGATGTGTTGAGCCAAACAGGATTGCCTGGTTAATGACCACAGAGACAATGAGTTACAGGTGAGGTAGGCGATACCTACCTCATAGGTGAGGGCCTTGCTACCCCAGCACCAGTGGAAGGGGCTATGCATGATCTCAATTCTCTCATGTCTCCAGAGGCTAGGCAGTTGACCTTTTGAGCACCATCACTGACCATTCGCATGCATAAAGGGAGAATAACAGGTAGGGTTCCTTACCTGGGCCCCATCCCAGGATGTGTTCAGCTGCTCTCAGCTCAAGGAGGCTTCTGTGCATAATGAGAAAAGGATGAGGAGCTCGTACACCCCACAATTTTCTGTCCACATCTATGCCCATTGATGGTGCTGGTAGTCTGCAAGTCCTTTGCTGGACATCTGGGAATTCTTGACTTTCTGACTTAACTATACAATTCCTAGCTTGCTTGCAGGTTTACCCAATTCTGCTTTACCATTAAGCCCCTATTTCCTTAATACATTGACAGTTTTCAATTTTACCTGAACCCTGTGACCCTGGAAAACAGAAATGGTTAAAGAAGTCTCCCTCCCATTTTGTGATCTGGAAAATGACTGACCAAGATGGCCTTAACATTCTCCTCAGCTTGACTAACTTTAGGCAGACTTTTTCCTGACTCTAGGCCTCTGACCTTCCTCTTTCCCAGGTCCTTACAGAATCCACTTGGAAAATATTCCATCTGGTCTCAACAGTAAACTCAAGAAATAACTCCGTGTGATCAGCACACCCCATTCCTTAACCCTAACATCCTTCAGTACTTCAATTGTTTTTCCACTAGCTCATTCCAGAATCTTCTGCTCTCTGCTTCAGCAGAATTAGAGCTTAGACTTATATCTGGTCTCTCTACCTGCTGTAACAGTCTCCTTCCCCTCTGTTACGGTGATCTTTGCCCCCTAGTCCTTTCCTTCTCTTCCACCTTTTGCAATAATTCTTTTTGAATAATGTCATCTTTTCCTCTTTTAATACTGTCTGATACAATTTTTTCCTTGACAGTATGTTTCTTTATTGTAAGGATTAAATGAAATAACATATTTGAGAGCACAAGCCCAGGGTCTGGCACATGGGAAGTGCTCAATAAATATTTGTTGGAATTAAAACTAAGTGCTATTTTGTTTATTAGATCCATAAACCATTCTTTGAAATGTCATGGAGTGAATAGCTTCATGAATAGCTGACAGTCCCATGTGCTTGAGCTTCAATCTCTGGACCCTCGTCTGCTCTTAGCTGGCTCTTGACCAAGCCCTGCTACAATGTTAGTTAACCTCTTGTTTTGTTAGCTGCCATCAGGTTAATTCCAACTCATGCTGACCTTACATAGAACAGAACAAAACACTGCCCAGTCTTTCATCATCCGCACAGTCACCAGCCTGTTCAAGTCCATTGTTGCATCTATTGTGTGGATCCCTCTCACTGAGGGTCTCCATACCCTTGCTAGCTCTTCACTTCACCAAATCTGATATCCTCTTCCAACAACTGATTCCTCCTGAAGACCATCCAAAGCAAGCAAGTTGGACAGTGTTGTATTGTGATTCATAAGGTTTTCACTGGTGAATTTTCAGTATTAGATCACGAGGCCTTTCTTCCTAGCCTATCTTAGTCTGGAAGCTGAAACCTGCCTACCAAGGTTGATCATGATGGTAGTTGAAATACCAGAGGCATCGCTTCCAGCATCACAGCAACACACAGCCTACCACAGTGGAGTTAACCACTAAGGTATCAAAATGAACTGCTAATATGTGTTCCCCCCAGGGATCTCTGCATTTTAAATGGTTTTAGGGAAGACCTCATAATTGCTCTGTTCTTGAGAGCCTACAGTGCTGACTGGCAAAAATTTCTCTCTCCCACTTCCCTCCTCTTAGGCTAGTAAATAGTGATGTGGACAAAACACAAGAAATGAGAAGAGGTGTAGATCTTCACACAGCTCGATAGATGGAAGTTGATCGGGTATTTATTTATTCTGAGAGGTAAAAAAAATGCTGAACACCTTCTAAGTTTAAATGATTAATCTTAACACTTCTTACTTTTATGGAACATATCCTAAATGTCTTCTCAGATCAGATGGAAAGAATAATAGGAATATATAATTATTGCTGTTTTTAGTATAAGAAAATGGACTAAACTGAGAAATGAAAGTTTATTTTTAAAGTGTTTTGACTTCTTTCTTTTTCTTTTTCACATTTTCAAGCGATGCATACCAATGAATCAGAAAATAAAAATGAGTATTTCACCAAAGTGTACAAAACAGAACTAATAATGAACAAGCAAAACCACTTTGGTCTTTAGTCTCAATAGAAATTAATTGTTCCTGTAATAATTCAGGGAAACAGGTTTTTGATAGACTTAATTTCAGTATTATGTTTTTGGGTTCTCAAACATACTAATCAGAATTTTATCAAACCTGAGTTCCCTACACATGAGCAAATCAGAGATTATGTAATCACAGCAGTTAAATTCTTCCCACTGAGCAGAAAAAAGCATTGAATTTAATTTCTGATTGCTCTTTTAATATTCTCCACAGTTCCAAGTATAATGGAAATACAGTGGAACTCTGATTAATAAATCTTTTAGACATGAAACTCATTTATAAAAAATGAGTTCAAGTTTAAAAAAGAATTTCAAGTCAAAATTTATGCATTCTTTCAAAGCAAAGTTGCACAATGTAAAGGTCTGAATGGCAAAACCCTTAAGTAGGTTCTAGCAGCTGCTTCCAGCTGAAGATTCTAAGTTTGAACTAGATAAAGTTTTTAAACTTTATCTGCTACTTGCACATTTCCCTCTTTGTGTCATATGAAAAAAAATTTCTTTACCTTTTGTTTTGCTAATTTTCTGTAGTAAAATAGGGAAGGTGCTGATATCATTCATTTAAATACCGTCTATATTTAAATCTGAGTGTGTTTTGGGGACCCCCTGAACTTGCAGTTAGTATCAGGGTAAGGGTGGTCTTGGAGACTGCTCTCTAAGTTTGCTCACCTTTATTTCCTTTTAATGCCCTTAATTTTCAGTTCTGTACAATCTATTCTGGACATCTATAAGCAGGCAGGAAGATATTTAGTGGGACAGGCGAGATTCATGAAATCACATTTGTCCTGTTATGAGATCTAATCCCAGAAGCTACAGGGAGTAAACATGTCTGTTTCCTTTGAGTTTTGAAACGTGGAACTGCCCTTCCCCACCCACAGCCTGGTCTTCTAACGGGCTCCCTCCTTCTAGATCTTTTCTCAACTGCTTTCTTACCTCACCTCCAAGCACTGGAAGCAGGATGGTGGGGTGGAAAGGGCTTTGGGACGACATTGACCTGGGTTTGAATCTACACTCTTACTTTACGGCTGGATTATAAAATACAGTTTTCTCATCTGAAAAAAATGACAATACTTTCTGGCCTGAGATAATACTTCCAGGCAATGAGATCCAACCACCCAACCTATTGCCGTTGAGTCGATTCTGACTCTTAGTGACCCTATAAGACAGAGTAGAACTGCCCCATAGGGTTTCCAAGAAGCACCTGGTGGATTTGAACCACCAACCTTTTGGTTAGCAGCCATAGCTCTTAACCACTATGCCACTAGGGTTTCCAGGCAATGAGATAGAGGGAATGTATACAAGGCTTCTGACACATGTAGACATTCAATAAATGACAGCTGCTATTATGTACACCCTTTACTTAACATAACCCATTGCTCTGTCCCAAGATTGCGAGTTCAAACTTTGTTTCCTAGAACATCAGACATTACTTTTGTTAGTATTTAATGCTATTTTTCTGAACCCCTAGACTGTGTGCTTATATGTTATATAATTGTATAGTAAAGAATTTAACCTTGCCCAAAAAGAGGTCTGGCCTTTGCCCTAGGCACCTGGGGACCTTGGGCAAGCCAGATAGTAACAATGTGATTAGGGTGGGGGTTTTGGGTTATACGGTATTGGTAGACCTGGAGACCAGATCAACCGCATGGGCAACCAATCAATCGTGCCTATGTAACAGAGTCCGAAAAAACTCTGAACACCAAGGCTTGGGTGAGTTTCTTGTGTGCATTGTTACACATCGATACCAGGAGAGTAACATGTCCCGACTCTACTTGGAGAGGACAATGGAAACTCCACATTTGGTACTTCTCACGGACTCTATCCTATGTGCTTCTTCCCTTGGCTGATTTTAATGTGTATCCTTTCCTTATCCTGTAATAAACCATAACAGTGAGAATAATAGTTTCTGTGACTGCTCTGAGGATGCTTTGGAAACACCCCAAACTTGCATATGGTATCAGAAGTGAGGGTGGTCTTGGGGACTGTGTCCTCTACTTTCACTGTTAGGCAAACTTACGGTAATAATTTAATGTTATTTTATCTTTAGTAATTAAAACTTTAATAGATACATCCTTGGGAGTCTATTTTTTGTAAACAGAGGCATGAGTATACTGAGTACACATAAAAATCAATTGATTATCTGAGGTCAGTAAACAATAGATTTTATTGTCCTGAGCCAGAAGAAGATGAAAATGTATCTTTTGGGAAGAGAAATCAGAAGACGTTCTTTTTTATTTTCTAGATTGTAGATCTGGAAGATAGGTTTTAAAGCACATGTTCTTTCAGATGTGGAAATGAAGCCCAGGGAGCTAAACTGCCTTGGCTTATGCAACTAGCTAGTGTCAGATCCCTGCTAAAGCCAAGTGGCCTGATTCTTAGCTCAGTCCCAGGACTACTATTTCTCTTTGCTTTTTGACCACAGGCACTGTTACCCTATCCACTACAAATGGTTCTTTCCATCTGCTGGGCTGCTGGAAAAAAGTTCCAAAGTGTGACCTAGAGAAAAAGATGTGGGCAGGCTCTAGTCCATCCTTGACCCCCATCTTCTGTTATATGCTTTAGAATTCTGCATAGACATTCTTCCAGTCTTTGAGAATCAGAGACAAATTGCTCTAATTTGAGAACCCCAAAATACTCATCTGTTTTCTTTAGAGCTATTTGTTTTACCTCTTTCAATTCCGGCTGCCTTGATTGCTCTTTTAGCTAAAAGTCATGGATGTGTGGATACTTAGAGTAACTAAGTATGAGAATGTTCTTTTCTTCTTATGGCCATGGCTTGCTATACTTGCTTTACTTTGATCTTTATTAACGGGCTACCAGGTCTAAACTGTGTTTACTTTTTCACCTGCAAATTCACCTGAGAGAGCACCACTGTTTCTCTAAGGAGAATGTAGCTGTGTATATGCTTCCCCTTTTTCAATGCCCAAAAGGCTTTGGCACTTAAAAGTTTTGAGGAATACTCCATATAATTCAGGAAATATAAGTCTCTCTGTAGTATCTAAAACTATAAACTTGACATTTAGCATAAGAAATAAACCCTCTATAGTCCACACACACATACACACACACTATGTGCATATATATATATATATAAAAAACAAAGCTAAACCCGTTGCCATTGAGTCAATTCCGACTCATAGAGATCCTATAGGACAGAGTAGAACTGCCCAGTAGGGTTTCCAAGAAGTCGCTGGTGGATTCAAACTGCTAACCTTTTGATTAGCTCCTGAGCTCTTACCACTGCACTACCAGGGCTCCATACACACACACACACACACACACACACACACACACACACACGTATATATGAGCCCATGGGTGGCGCAAACTGTTAAATGCTTGAAAGTTTGGCAGTTTGAATGCACCCAGAAGAGCCTCAGAAGACAGGCCGGGCTGTCTGCTTCCCAAAGCTCGCAGCCTTGAAAACCCTATGGAGCTGTTCTACTCTGCACACATAGGGTGGCCAGGAGTAGGAACTGAATCAATAACAACTAAGGACAACATGTATATATAAAATTCGATGAAAGAAACAGAGTACTGTGAGGTAGAAGACTTAGATGCTAGTCTTATCTTTCTTCTAGAACCATTTTTCTGTGTAACATCTGGGTTTTAATGATAAAACAAGGTGACTGAACGTGGTAAATGGTTCTCAAACTTGTTTAGAAGTGGAGTTTCTGGAAGTCAGTATAAGTTTGTGGGATACTGTTATGGATTGAATGGTGTCCCCCCAAAATATGTGTTGGAATCCTAACCCTTTTACTTGTGGATGTAATCTCATTTGGAAATAGAGTTTCTTTGTTATGTTAATGAGACCATATCAGTGTAGGGTGTGTCCTAAACCTAATCACTTCTGAGTCATAAAAAGAGCAGTGTAAACACCAAAAAACAAAAAAACCACAGCCATTGAGTCTATTCCTACTCATAGCAACTCCATAGGCTTTCCAAGGCTGTAAATCTCTGTGGAAGCACATTGCCACATCTTTCTCCCAGGGAGCTGCTGGTAGTTTCAAATCACCTAACTTTTGGTTAGTAGTCGATCACTTTAGCCACTGTAACAACAGGGCTTCTAAACACAGAGACTAGCAAGTACCAACTGGGAGGATAGATGTCACATGAAGATCACCAAGGAATCAAGGAACGCCAGCACTACAGAAGCAGAGGACATGAGGACCTTCCCCCGGAGCCTTCACAGAGCCCTGAAATCAGACTCCTAGTTCTCCTGAACTGTGAGAAAATGAATTTCTCGTCTTTAAAATCACCCACTTGTGATATTTCTTTCACAGCAGCACTAGGAAACTGAGACAAATACTGGTGTATTTCATTTCCTTAAATTAACAGATAATAAATTTACAAGCAGAAAAACTAGGTGATATGTAATAATAAATCACAACCACAGTAACTCATTTAATAGATGTCTATTCAATTTGTCATAGGATAACTCTTAATAGTGTATGTAAATGATAGTATGACCAAAAGTTTTAAGCAAAATGATTAAGCTTGAAATTTAGAATATTTTATTCTCTGATTTTTTTTTTTTACATCAAAGGAAATGCCAGTGTCCAATATTAGATTTAAACTCCTTTGTCCAATGTGTTAAAGACAGAGGTTTTTAAAGAAGTGCTGTTTAAGAACCTCTAAACTGTATCTTCCAGCTGTAAAATGTCCCTATATTTCCATTGCTTCTTGATCAAATGCTACTTGTTCTGATTCAAATTGCTTTCCAGTTTGCAGATACCAGGTAGGTATTTTATAACTTCTTGTAAACACTAATACAAAACTTCGAAAAGGATCACCATTCAAGGTGGAAATTGTTCTCTGGACCAAAGCTTCCAGAACACAGTGATGCCTCCCAGTGTTGCTCAAATGTCTCCATGGAAACACTCTTTCCCACAGAGGACAGGAAAGGTGCACTGCAGGACCTGAGCTTTCTGAGGCCCATTACAGGTGCATGATATCTTTGAAATCTGGATCCTATCTTTAAAATTTATATAAAAACATCTTATACAAGTTTTAACTGATTTGTCATCAGGAAAAAAAAAAAAACCTATAGTTGGGACTGTGTTCCAGATAGCTATGCTGTTCATCCTGAGACACTACCCCAGTGGGGGCAGGGGTGAGGGTGCACGTTCTCAGATTCACCAGCCTCATCTTGGCTCAGGATCCCTTTTTATCATGTAGCATAGACCCACCATCCACATACCACTGCAAAGCCAGAGAAATGTTCATTTCATCTATTGTCAGAACACTGGTAGCCCTGTTCCAGACTAATTGCTGTGAGCAGGGAAAAGTAAAACTAGGACATAGCTAAATGTCAGGTTCTGTGTCCAGATTAAACACTGGGCTGCTTGCCTCCATGTGTTCAGTCAGTTCCTAAGTGACTCATTATGTAACCTCTGCATCACTCCTTTTTGTGTGAATAAAAACATAAACTAATTTTTTCCCCAAATAGAGAGGAGCTTCTCTCTCTCTCTCTTTTTTTTTTTTTTGATGCCTAAATCCTTGTTGAAAGGGAACAGATAAAAAGGCATAAAAAGGGAGGGATAAGTGAAAGATCTGTGGAACAGACCATCAATTACTCATATGCGAGTTCAAGTTGAAGTTGAAGAAAATTAAAACAAGTCCACGAGAGCCAAAGTATGACCTTCAGTATATCCCCCTTGAATTTATAGGCCATCTTAAGAACAGATTTGACCCATTGAACACTAAGGGCTGAAGACCAGATGAACAGTGGGATGGTATCTAGGACATCATACATGCAGAAAGCAAAAAGTCATTAAAAAGACAGGAAAGAAAAAAAAAAAAAAAGACCAAAATTAACGTCAGAAGAAACTCTGCAACTTTCTCTTGAACATAGAGTAGATAAAGCAAATGTAAGAAATGATGAAGTAAAAGAGCTGAACAGAAAATGTTGAAGGCTGGCTCAAGAAGACGAAGTAAAGTAGTATAATGAAATGTGCAAAGACCTGGAGTTAGAAAGTCCAAAGGGAAGAACATGTTCAACATTTTTCAAGCTGAAAGAACTGAAGAAAAAAAATTCAAGCCTTGAGTTACAATCTTGAAGGATTTTGTGGGCAAATATTGAATGATGCAGGAAGCATCAAAAGAAGATGAAAGGAATACACAGAGTCACTGTACCAAAAAGAATTGGTCGATGTTCAGCCATTTTAGGAGATAGTATATGATCAAGAACCAGTGGTACTGAAGAAAGAAGTCCAAGCTATAGTGAGAGCATTGGTGAAACACAAGACTCCAGGAATTGACAAAATACCAATGGAGAGGTTTCAACAAACAATGCAACACTGAAAGCACTCATTCTTCTATGCCAAGAAAGTTGAAAGAGAGCTACCTGGCCAACCAACTGGAAGAGATCCATATTTGTGCCCATTCCAAAGTAAGGTGATCCAACAGAATTTGGAAATTATCTAACAATATCATTAATATCACACAAGTAAAATTTTGCTGAAGTAATTCAAAAACAGTTGCAGTAGTATGTCAACAAGGAACTGCTAGAAATTTAAGCAGGATGCAGAAGAGGCGTAGAATGAAGGATATCATTACTCATGTCAGATGGATCTTGGCTGACAGCAGGGAATACCAGAAGGATGTTTACCTGTGTTTTATTGACTATGCAAACGTGTTTGTGTAGATCATAACAAATTATGGATAACATCGCTAAGAATGGGAATTCCAGAACACTTAATTGTGCTCACGAGGAATCTGTACATAGATCAATAGGCAGTCATGTGAACAGAACAAGGGGATACTACATGGTTTAAAATCAGGAAAGGTGTGCGTCAAGGTTTTATCCTTTCACCATACTTATTCAATCTGTATGCTGAGCAAATAATCTGAGAAGCTGGACTATGTGAACAAGAATGTGGCATCAGGATTGGAGGAAGACTCATTAACAACCTGCAATATGCAGATGACACAACCTTGCTTGCTGAAAGTGAAGAGGACTTGAAGCATTTACTGATGAAGTTTAAAGACTACAGCCTTCAGTATGGATTACACCTCAACATAAAGAAAATAAAAATCCTCACAACTAGACCAGTAAGCAACATCATGGTAAATGAGAAAAGATTGAACTTGTCAAGGATTTCATTTTACTTGGATCCCACAATCAATGCCCAAAGAAGCAGAAATCAAGAAATCAAAAGATGTATTGCATTGGGCAAATATGCTGCAAAAGACCTCTTTAAAGTGTTGAAAAGCAAAGATGTCACTTTAAGGACTAAGGTGTGCCTGACCCAAGCCATGGTATTTTCAGTTGCCTCGTATGCATGTGAAAATTGGACAATAAATAAGGAAGACCAAAGGAGAATTGTTGTATTGAAATATGGTGTTGGCAAAACATATTGAATATATCATAGACTGCCAAAAGAATGAATAAATCTGTTTTGGAAGAAGTACAGCCAGAATGCTCCTTAGAAGCGAGGATAGCAAGACTTCATCTTACTTACTTTGGACACAGAATCAAGAGGGATCAATCCCTGGAAAAGGACATCATGCTTGGTATAGCAGAGTGTCCGCGAAAAAGAGGAGGACCCTCAATGAGATGGATTGATACAGTGACTGCAACAATGGGTTCAAACACAGCAATGGTTGTGAGGATGGCGCACAACCAGGCAGTGTTTAGGTCTGTTGTATATATGGTTGCTATGAGTTAGAACCCGCTAGATGGCACCTAACAACAACAACAAGTGAAAATTCATGCTAATTAGTACTTGTTCTTTTTCCAAGGTAGTATTTATAAAATAACTTGAGCCATTAATTAAAATTGAAATATTTTAAGTCTCCCTAAAACATTACTGAAATATTCAGATAATTGACATGATAAATATACCTTATCCTGAATGAGATGATTACCTCATGTTTTCATTTTACTTTCAGTGTGCAGATCAACATCAAATGTCTAAGATACATTCTTATTTACAAAAAAAAAAAGACATGGGGAAATGAGGGAGGAAATTGCTTATATATCTGTTTTCTAATTTTTAGATTACATTAATAGACACATAAAAGTAAAGTGTGCCCTAGATTAGTGTGCCTCCACTACCACCCTGCAATTTCTCGTTCATTCAACAAATATTTTGGAAGTACTTATGATCTTTAAGGAAGTCCCTGTGTGGTGCAAATGGTTAATGCTCTCAGCTGCTTATGAAAAATTCGGAGGTTTGAGTCCACCCAGAGGTGTCTTGGAAGAAAGGCCTGGCAATCTACTTCTGAAAAATCAGCCATTGAAAGCCCTAAGGATTACACTTCTACTCTGACACACACATGGGGTTACCATGAGTTGAAATTGACTCGACAGCGCTTTTTTTTTTAAATGATCTTTAAGAGACTGCTGTAGGTACAGGTGAATAAGATAAAGCCACAGCCTCAAGCAGCAGATATACCAGAGGAGGAAAAGGGGCCATACAATGCCAGAAAGTGATTAGTGCTACACAGAAAAATAAAGCAGCATAAAGGGATAGAGAGTGATTGGGCGAGGCTCTTCAAAAAGAGTGGTCAGAGAAGGCCTTTTGAGGACATGATATTTGAGCAGCCATCTGAAGAAGTAAGGGAGAAAGATTTGCGGAGATCTAGGCAGAAGATGTTCCTGACTCCAGGAGGAACTTGGTGTAGCTAAGGAAGAGCAAGAAACCACCGCGGCTAAAGCAGAGTGACCAAGGAGGCCAGTGGTCAGAGATGAGCTTGAAGGGCTAAGCAGAGGCCAGACCATGCAGGGCCTTGAAGGGATTTGATCATTTTTTTAAATTTTGTTTTTAAGTAGGATGGGAAACCACTGGATGAATTCAAGGAGGGAAGAGATGTGATCCTCTTTATACTTTAAAAGATCGTGCTGGCTATTGTGTAGACAAACACTGTGCAGAAGAAGAAGCAGGGAAATCACTTACGTAGCTGTACAAGTCGTCTGGACAAGAGATGCTGGTGGCTTGAACTGAATTGAAAGATGTGACTATGGTGAGAAATGGTTGGTTTGGGTGTATATTCTGAATCTAGAGCTCACAGATGGGCTGGTAAATTGGATACAGCGTGTGAGGTGAATCTGTAGCTCAGGGGAGAGGCCAGGGCTAGAGATGTACATTTGAGAGTTATCAGTCTGTTAATTACATTTAAAGTCATAGCTCTGAATGCAATCAGCAGGGAATTAGTGTAGATAAAGAAGAGATAGGGAGTGATGCCTATCTCTGAAATATTCTAAAATCGAGAGGTCGAGGAAAAGAGAAGAGTTCACAAAAGCCAAGTAGAAGGAGCAGCAAGTTTAGGCAGAAGAAAACCTAAAGAAAAGAGTGATGTACTGAAGCTAAAGGAAGTGCGCCAAGGAGGAGGTAATAAGCTTTATCAAATGCTGCCAAACGGTTGCGTTTGATATAAACCAAGACTTGACTGTTGGATTTGCTGAGATAGAAATTGTTCATGATCATGTCAAGGATGGTTTCAGTCAAGAAACAGGAAAGAATTTTAACTGACTTCCCAAGATCACCCAGCTGAGGTGTTGTAGGGCTCAAATGAACAGCGTGGCTGCTAACCAAAAGGTCGGCAGTTTGAATCCATAAGCCGCTCCTTTAACCCTGTGGGACAGTTCTACTCTGTCTGTAGGATCGCTATGAGTCAGAATCAACTTGACGGCAACGAGTTTGGTTTTGGTTTTAGTCTTAAAAGTTCCAGTCTTCTCTCCTATTATGCAGCTTTAAAGGGTATGTACTCAACTGAGATAAGCTCTACTTATCCAGCTTATTGAAATAATAGTAATTGAAATAATAGTAATCATCATCATCATCATTGCCATCATTTATTGAATGTTTACAATGTGCTAGGCCCTATGTTTGATATAAGTGTATACAGATGTAATCTTGTCATTCTATCAACTTTGAGAGGTAGGCATTTATTCCCATTTTACACATGAGAAAATGAAAGCATCTCCGAGGCTTTATGCTTTATACTTTTTTGTTGTTGTCAGGTGCTGTCAAGACTCATAGTGACCCCATGTACAATAGAACAAAACACTGCTCAGTCCTGTGCCATCCTCACAATTGTTGCTGTGCTTGAGCCCATCTTGGCAGCCACTGTGTCAATCCATCTTCTTGAGGATCTTCCTCTCTTTCGCTGACCCTCTACTTTACCAAGCATGATGTCCTTCTCCAGGGACTGGACCCTGCTGATAACATGAACAAAGTACATGAGAAAAAGTCTCACCATCCTCACTTCTAAGGAGCATTCTGGCTGTACTTCTTCCAAGACAGATTTGTTCCTTCTTCTGGCAGTCCATGATATACTCAATATTCTTCACCAACACTGTAATTCAAAAGCATCAATTCTTCTTCACTTTTCCTTATTCATTGCCCAGCATTTGCATGCATATGAGGCAACTGAAAAAAACCATGGCTTGGGTCAGGTACACCTTAGTCTTCAAATTGACATCTTTGCTTTTCAACACTTCAAAGAGGACTTTTCTAGTGGATTTGACCAGTGCAATACTTTGTTTGATTTCTTGACCGCTGCTTCCATGGGCATTAATTGTGGATCCAAGTAACATGAAATCCTTGACAACTTCAGTATTTTCTCCATTTATCATGATGTTGTTCATTGGTCCAGTTGTGAGGATTTTTGTCTTCTCTACATGAAGGTGTAATCCATACTGAAGGCTGTAGCCTTTGATCTTCATCAGTAAATGCTTCAAGTCCTCTTCACTTTCAGCAAGCATGGTTGTGTCATCTGCATATGGCAGGTTGTTAATGAGTCTTCCTCCGATTCAGATGCTGCATTCTTCTTCATATAGTCCAGCTTCTTGGATTATTTGCTCAGTATACAGACAGAATAAGTATGGTGAAAGAATACAACCTTGATGTATACCTTTCCTGATTTTAAACCACGGAGTATCCCCTTGTTCTGTTTAAATGGCTGCCTCTTGGTCTATGTACAGATTCCTTGTGAGCACAATTAAGCATTCTAGATTTCACATTCTTTGCAATGTTATCCGTGATTTGTTTTGATCTACACAGTTGAATGTGTTTGCATAGTCAATTAAACACAAGTAAATATCTTTCTGGTATTCTCTGCTGTTAGCCAAGATCCATCTGAATTGAGCGATGATATCCTTCATTCCACGTCCTCTTCTCAGTCTGGCTTAAATTTCTGATAGTTCCTTGTTAATGAACTGCTGCAACTGTTTTTGAATTATCTTCAGCAAAATTTTACTTGTGTGTGATATTAACGATATTGTTCAATAATTTCTGCATTCTGTTGGATCACCTTTCTTTGGAATGAACACAAATATGGCTCTCTTTCAGTCAGTTGGCCAGGTAGCTGTCTTCCAAATTTCTTGGCATAGAAGAGTGAGGGCTTCCAGTGTTGCATCCGTTTGTTGAAACCTCTCAGTTGGTATTTCGTCAATTCCTGGAGCCTTGTTTTCCGCCAATGCCTTCAGTATAGCTTGGACTTCTTCTTTCAGTACCATTGGTTCTTGATCATATGCTACCTTCTGAAATGGTTTAACATCAACCAATTCTTTTTGGTACAGTGACTCTGTGTATTCCTTCCATCTTCTTTGGATGCTTCCTGCATTGTTCAATATTTTGCCCACAGAATCCTTCAGTATTGCAACTTGAGGCTTCAATTTTTTCTTCAGTTCTTTCAGCTTGAGAAATGCCAAGTATGTTCTTTACTTTTGACTTTCTAAGTCTTTGCACATTTCACTGGAGTACTATACTTTGTTTTTTAGAGCCGCTCTTTGAAATTTTCTGCTCAGCTCTTTTACTTTGTCATTTCTTTCATTCACTTTAGCTGCTTTATGTTCAAGAGCAAGTTTTAGCCTCTCTTCTGACATTCATTTTGCTCTTTTCTTTCTTTCCTGTCTTTTAGTGACCTTTTGTTTTCTTCATTCATAATGTCCTTAATGTCATCCCACACCTCATCTGGTCTTTGGTCATTAGTATTCAATGTGTCAAATCTATTCTTGAGACGATCTCTAAATTAAGGTGGGATATACTCAAGGTCATACTTTGGCTCTTGTGGACTTTTAGTTTTCTTCAACTTGAACTTGAACTTGTATGTCAGCAATTGATGGTCTGTTCCCCAGTCAGCCCCTGGCCTTGCTCTGTCTGATGATATTGAGCTTCTACATCATCTCTTTCCACAGGTATTGTCTATTTGATTCCTGTGTATTCCATATGGTAAGGTCCATGTGTATAGTTGCCGTTTATATTGTTGAAAAATGTATTTGCAATAAATAAATCGTTGGTCCTGCAAAATTTTATCATGTGATCTCTGGCATTATTTCTATCACCAAGGCCATATTTTCCAACTAATGATACTTTTTCCTTGTTTTTAACTTTTGCATTCCAGTTACCAATAATTAGCAATGCATCTTGATTGCACGTTTGATCAATTTTAGACTGCAGAAGCTGGTAAAAATGTTCAATTTATTTATCTTTGGCATTAGTGATTGGTGCATAAATTTGAATAATAGTCGTATTAATTGGTCTTATTTGTAGGTGTATGGATATAATCCTATCACTTACAGCGTTGTACTTCAGCATAGATCTTGAAATGTTCTTTTTGACAATAAATGCGAAGCTGTTCCTCTTCAATTTGTCGTAGTAGACTATATGACTGTCCGATTTAAAATGGCCAATACCAGTCCATTTCAGTTCACTAGTGCCTAGGATATTGATCTCCATGCATTCCTCTTCCTTTTTACAACTTTCAATTTTCCTAGATTCATACTTCGTGCATTCCACATTCCAATTATTAATTGATGTTTGCATCTGTATCTTCTCATTTTGAGTCGTGCCACATCAGCAAATGAAGGTTCCGAAAGCCTGACACCATCTGCATCATTAAGGTCAACTCTACTTTGAGGAGGCAGCTGTTCCCCAGTTGTATTTTGAGCACCTTTCAACCTGGGGGGCTCATCTTCTGGCAATATAGCAGACAATGTGCCCTGCTATTCGTAAAGTTTTCACTGGCCAATATTTTTAGAAGTAGATCTCCAGATCCTTCTTCCTAATCTGTCTTAGTCTGGAAGCTGCACTCAAACCTGTCCACCATGGGTGATCCTGCTGGTATTTGAAATACCAGTGGCATAGCTTCCAGCATCACAGCAACATGCCACCCAGCACAGTACGACAAACTGACAGACAAGTGGTGGAAACCAAACAACAGGTTAGCTTAATTAGTAAAGAATGTCTGCCTTGAGCATTGTATTCTTTTAAAGAGCCATCTATATGGGATCAAATTGACAACAGCAACTCACAGAGTTAGATAGGAAGCTTGGGGGTTTATGTTAATGTGGGAGGGACAATTCAGAAAAGAAGGGTGAGAATGGTTACACAGCTTGAATGCAATCAATGTCACTGAGTTGTAAGTGTAGATATTGTTGGTGTATATTTTGCTGTGTATGTTCTATACAGCAATAAAAGAAGTAGTAGCTAGCTATTCTTGAATGCTTACCATGTGTTAGGCACTGTACAAAGACTTTATATGAAATGACTTGGTAGCTTATTAGGTATGCATTCGCAGCTCAAATACAACAGTTCACTCCCTGATTAAAAAAAAAAAATTATAAAATAAGATAAATTTTGAGCTGCATCATCAATATAATCTCCATTTTCTAAGAGGCTATTTTAACACAAATCTACCCTACAAGCATAGTTGGAAAGAGAAGAGCAAAGAGAGAGAAAGGAGGTCACTCTGAGGCAGTGCTCTTCTTCCAGAAGGCCAGGTGCTCTTCTGGAAAGGTCCATAGAAATCCCAAAATCTGTATTGACTCAAATTCTTTCAAACCTTTTGCCAATGAGTCAACTCCAACTCATAGTGACCCCATGTGTGTCAGAGTAGACATGTGCTCCGTAGGGTTTTCACTGGCTGATTTTCTGGAAGTAGATCATCAGGACTTTCTTCTGAGGCACCTCTGGGTGAACTCGAACTTTCAGGTTTTTTGTTAGCAGCCAACTTCTTTAAGAGTTTACATCACCCAGGGATTCCGAGATTCTTTCCAGGTCCCTAAAAGTCCTAGGCTCTGCATTGATTCAAAATTTATTATTCTTGCATTGTATGCATTAAAATGGATTAAAAGTTAGAAAACCAAAGATGGTGTCAATTGCCTAAGCATTTCTTTCCTATGTCTCCAGGCAGGTATAGCTGGAGGAGCTAGTTAGAGCTAGCCTTCTGCCATGATGATCTTCAGCCATTTTTTATGAATTGGTGTTAACAGTGCCTTGCCACTGGACCTACTTGAATACTCACCATATAGTCAGAGACAAGGCTTGTAACCCTTACACAGAACGCTTTGGTTTTGGGACATCATTGGGCAACTTCATGAACCCTTAGCTCTCAAGCTACAGATCCAGGTGGATCTGGGCTTGAATTTATATATAATATAGAACTACTGGCCCCTGGGATTACATAGCTATAGTCACAATTTATTTTTCTTGGTGGTGGACACTGGCCAACACCCTAAATTCAAAGAGCTGTCTTTGCTCTGAGCATGGCCAACTCTAGAAAACACAGAAGACTTCTGAGACTTCATTGCTAACTGTGTCTCTTCCCTAAACTGTAACAACAACAACAACAAAAAAAAAAAAAAAAAAAAAAACCCCAACCCAAACACAAACCAAAACCCAGAAAAGAAAACTAGCCAACCAACCATCTAGCCAACAAAATGTAAACACAAAATTATAGTTCTGAGGATGAATGGATGCATCTCAAATGCTTCTTGGTGTTGTAGAAATCCAAGGGAGTTTATTTACAATCTGTTTTCCTGATTTAAGACAGAAATAAGTACATGCTGCCCTCAGACTCTTAAATCGCGTCACTGTCATCCTGATATCTTTCGAATGGCTGTTGTAACATGGTCCTCACTCACGTACAAATACTCTTGGCAAAACAAGTTTCCAAAAAAAAGTGCTGCTTATCTTATTTTCTCCACTTCTAAATGCCAGAGTTGGAACTTTAATCATCAGATAGGACGTCCCTGGTTCAGATATGTCTCCATAACAAAGTCAGAAGGGAACTTCTAATTTGAGACTATGGAAATTTACTTATCTAATATTTCTATAGCAGTGTGAAGGTGCTCTTCCAGGTGATTTACAAATATTAATTTGTTTAATTCTCATAACAACTTTTTCAGAGAATGTGCTTTCATGGTCTGTATTTTACAGATGAAGAAGCTGTGCCTAAGTTTTCCTAGCAGGTAAGTGGCAGAGCCAGGATTCAGATCCAGAGAGTCCATATCAGGCATGCTGGGTTACACTATGCTGTGCTGCCTCGCACAGGGACTAGCTGAGACTGACTGTAAATATCTTCTGTGATGGGAATTACACATCTAACCCTATACTCGTCTGTCAGTTTGTTGTACTGTGATGGCTTGTATGTTGCTGTGATGCTGGGAGCTATGCCACCAGCATTTCTAATACCAGCAGGGTCACCCATGGTCAGCAGGTTACAGTGGACTAAGACAGACTAAGAAGAAAGGCCTGGCAATCTACTTCCAAATATTAGGCAATAAAAACCTTACGAATCACAACAGAACATTGCCCAGTTCACTTGCTTTGGACACATCATCAGGGGGATCAATCCCTGGAGGAGGATATTATGCTTGCAGAAGTAGAGGGTCAACAAGGGGAAGGGAGACCCTTGGTGAAACGTATTGACACAGTGGCTGTAGTGAAGGACAAACTAGCGATTGTGAGGGTCACACTGAACTGGTTAGCGTTTTGTCTTTGGTACGTGGGGTGCCTGTGAGTCAGAACCAACTCTACAGCCTCTGACAACCACAGTAACTCTCCGTGTGATACCCAAAGTTATACAGTGGGTGTGAATCATCTTTGCCTCCTTCTCACTAAAGGACTGGTGATACCCTTAACCAGTGTGCTTAATTAATCAGAGTGGCTAAAGGATTTCTCCCTTATGTCAGGGCCTCTCCGATAAAATGCTTACTTCTCGCTTCAGAGTTCCTAATACAAAGCATAGAAGAGTTCTTAGCTTTTGCTTATGGTGCCAAAGTCTGTCTTTTAGTGGCAGGTAATCACTTTTTTCAGAAAATATTGCTTACTTCCAAAACACTGTACAAAATTCTAGCTGCCCACCTTAGCTACCGAACTCAGGAAGGCCGCTGCTCCCTCAGCATCTGCGTGCTGCTTTCTCTCTGCGTTTCATCACGTTCTGCTGTGCTAATGGGCGAAGCCCTTTCATCTCCCTTTGGCGGAAAGAGCTATTTGTTACTCAGATTCTGAAACTGAAAACTGATTTCCCTTTCCATGGCATCCTGGTATTTCCTAGAAAATAGAGCATCTGTAACTATGTCTCTAGAAGCACCTCAGAAGGGGTTCTGGGAAGGAATTTCATTTCAACCAGCGGCCTGTGCACATCACTATCATGAGAACACCAACAATTAAGTGATGCTCTCATCATAAGCCAAAGCACAGGGATAACAAAGACTAAACACAGTAACTCAGATATCACACTTCTGAAAGTCCCCCAGGAGTCCCTGGGTGATGCAAATGGTTAACATGCTCAGCTGCTAAGAAAAAGGATGGAGGTTTGAGTCCACCCAGAGGCACCTCAAGAGAAAGAGCTGGTGATCTACTTCTAAAAAATCAATCATTGAAAACCCTACGAAGTTCTACTCTGACACACATGAGGTTGCAGAATCCACTCGACAGCAATTGGAGGAAAGGTCCCCAGGCAATTCCAACGTGCATCTAGGTTTGGGAACTACTGATTTACAGGGAGATTTTACAAATGGTAAAAATATTTAATAAGACTTACACTAATAGAGAACACTTGTTCTGTTGTATTTGCTAGGTACCAGGCACTGCTGTAAGCAAGCATTTTATGAATATTAACCCATTTAATTCTCACTACAACTGTATGGGGTAGGTACTGTTGTTATCTCCATATTATTGTTGATGAACATGAGACAGAAATTAAGTACCTTGTTCAGAGTTGCCCAAGTAGCAAGTGGCAGAATCATCATTTTTGCTCAGTTAGTTTGACTCTTAACCCCTATATTATTCTGTCTCATATTACATTTTTATTTTTTTAATACTGTAGTTGTAGCAGGGGCAGCGGGCACTCAGAGTGCTCACTGTGAACAGAGTGCAGAGTACTCACAGTTCTGAGTGCTCTGCATACAGAAATATACTGATGATAATACAAAGCTTCCTGAATAAATTCCAGCTCTTACTAGTAATGGCTTGATCTAATTTTGTTTTTATTGTTCAACTCTAAGAACAAATCTTTCCTCTCACCTACAGTCCCACCACCTGGAACAGGTCTTGGAACCGGTTCATTCTGGTTCAAATCCCTGCTGAGAATTTGCATTTCCACACCAGATATTCTGAATCAGAATCTACATTTTAACAAGATGTAGAATTCAGATTATCTGGGATGGAAATGCAAATTCTCAGCAGGGTAAAACGTAGCTTCTGATTCAGAGCATCTAGGGTGGAAATGCAAATTCTCAGCAGGGGTTCCAACCAGAAAGAACTGGTTGGAAGCCTGATCTAAACAACAACAACAAAAAACAAGCCCATTGCCATCGAGCCAATTCCGACTCATAGCAACCCTATAGGAACAGAATATAGGACAGAATAGAACTGCCCCATAGGGTTTCCAAGGAGTGGCTGGTGGACCAGAACAGCTGACCTTTTGGTTAGCAGCCAAGCTCTTAACCACTGCACCACCAGGGCTCCGGAAGCCTGGTCTAGAACTTGTAAATCGCCGCCCAGTTAGAGACTGCTTGCTTGCAGCTCTCTCCACCCTTGCTGGCATTTCTTACACCCGTGCTAACTGCCTTCCCAACATTCCTGATTTAGCTTCCCTTCAGCTTTTGTGACCCCCAGTTTCAACACAGAAACAAACTGCTTATAGCCTCAAGACCCAGGGAAGAAACTTGACTTTCTCTGTTGAGGTTAAGGCTCAGAGAGGCGGGGCTCTCCTAGCCTTAGGCCCAATGAAGGGGGACCTCTGACAGCCCCCTTCTACTTGGTGTTTCCACTCTGCCTTGTAGTAACCAGTGGGGCTCCCTGAATGGAGGCCCTTGAGGCCTTGTGGCTGGAGGCACTTAACTCTGGAGGTGGTACCACCTGAGCCTGTTCTGGGCCCTGGAACTCATTTCTCCATGAGAAGCATAAGTCACTCGCTGTAAAGTCAGCATATATACACTCCTGATCATATTCTGACTGTTCCCAGGATTAGATTAGCCAGTAAGCAAGGTACACACTAGCTAACTTGTGTTTACTTACTAATCTGAGGTGAACAATTTCACATGGGTTTCATCACGTCAACAGTGAAAAAAACAGGTGAAACTTCACTACAGATTAGTAAATACTCACGAGTAAGCCCATGTGTACCTTGTTTATCGGGTAATCCAGCCCTGCAGTAGCCCACTCTCAATAACAAGGTTGCTTCTGTGACAACACCCTACTTTGTATCTTATTGTTGGCTGTCATCGAGTCACCCCTACCTCATGGTGCCCCCATGAACAATGGGGCGAAATGGCTGCTGGATTCTGCACCATCCCCATGATCGTTTGCAGATCAGACAGTTGTGATCCATAGAGTTTTCATTGGCTGATTTTCAGACGTAAATCATAGACTTTCCTTCCTAGTCCATCTTAGCTTGGAAGCTCTGCTGACACCTGTTGGGCATCATAGTAACGTGCAAGCCTCCACTGACAGACGGGTGGTGTCGCCCAAGAAGAGCATTGGCCAGAAAAAGACCCAATCTCCTGCATGGAGGGTGAGAATTCTACTGCCAAAAAAGCACGTCTCATATTATATCTTAGTTTTAAGAAATGTGTCTGTTTTTTCTCTTCTCTGCATTGATCTTCACCATCCAGCCTCTGTCTTTTCTTTTGCCCTCTCACTCCCTGGCTTCTGTAGTCCAAGCTTCTAATCACCAGCCCCCAGCCTGGACTGGCACCTGCTACCACATCCATAGCCTGCTCTTGTGGCCCAGGTCTATTGCCAGATCTCTCTGATTCTATTTGCCAGCCTATCGTTTTCACGTTATTGTATGTTGCAAAGGCTTGTCCCAGTGACTTTTGTCCTGGGGTTCTAGTGTGTTTCTGGTTATTGGTCTTTTGTAGCTTGATGGGCCCCAAGTGCCTTAAGAGTCTGAGGTTTGGCAGCCTTCTCTCTACTGGACCTGGCATTTGTAACAAATTATTTACATCCAAATGGAATTTTGCTTTTTACTGAGCTATGTCACAGGCTACAAGCAGTTTTCCCCACCTGTTTGAGGATTGCTGGCACAGGCTGCTCCTCTATTAAAGAAGCCAGGCCCTTTTTAGTGAAACCATTTCAAACCACGTTCAAACAGGGCAGATCTGTAAGCGGGTACACAGTAGTGTCTTTGGTCATCATCACTTCCCTCATCACACACACACGTCTCATCCCTCATCTGCTCCTGGAGTCACTGACCAGCCTTCACCCCAGGCTTATCCTTTCGTTCACATCTACACGCCTCTCCTCATATCCCTCATCCGTCAATTTCAGTACCCATTCCACAGGCATTCTTTCAGGCTGTGGCTACATATTAGAGTCACCTGAATAACTTTTTAATTAAATCAGAATATCTGCAAATGGGGCCTGGGCGGTGGTGGTATTATAAGCTCCTCAGGTGATTTAAAGTGTAGCCAAGCCTGAGAACATCTCATACAGGAAGATTTAGGCCCTTGTTCTTTTAGATAAGGAGCCCTGGTGGCACAGTCGTTAAAGCGATTGACTGCTAGCTGAAACACAGGCGGTTTGAAACCACCAGTGGTTCCGCTGGAGAAGGATGTAGCAGTCTACTTCCGTAGAGGTTTACAGCCTTGGAAAACCTATGGGGTTGCTATGGGTCGGAATTGGCTCAGTCGCCGTGGGTTTGGTTTTTTTTTTTTTTTTTGGTTCTTTCATATAAAGGAGAAAAGACTCTGCCACCTAGATTTAGACTTACCTAATTTATCGTTCCTAGCTTTAAAATTATCTAATTTATCATTTTATTCCTAATATATAACATAGTATGTGGCATATCTTGGTAACAATGTGTATTTGAGGGATAAATGAATGGATATCTGAAATGTCTTCATGCTTTTTCCTAACACTGGAGAATATGATTCCTGTTCACCAAAGCCAATTCCACCATCTGTCTGTCACTGTGTCGTACTGTGGTGCATTACATGTTTCTGTAATGCTGGAAGAGCCCTGGTGGTGCAGTGGTTAAGAGCTTGGCTGCTAACCAGATGTTTGGCAGGTTAAATCTACCACGTTCTCCTTGGAAACCCTATGGGGCAGTTCTACTCTGTCCTATAGGGTCGCTATGAGTCAGAATCAACTCAGCTGCTATGGATTTTTGGTATAATACTGCAGGCTATGCTGGGAGTCTTTCATATACCAGCAGGGTCACCTGTGGTGGGCAGGTTTCAATAGAGCTTCCAGGCTAAGACTGACTAGGAAGAAAGGCTGGTGATCTACTTCTGAAAATTAGTCATGGAAACCCTATGGATCACAACAGAGTATTTTTCGATACAGTGCTGGAAGATGAGCCCCCTAGGTGAGAAGGCACTCAGAATACACAGTGGCCCCAGCGATCACGTAGCTGGCTCAGGACTGGGCACCATTTTGTTCTGTTGTATGTGGTGTTGCCATGATTTGGAGCCGACTTGACAACAACTAACACCAAAAAGCCAAATGACTAGAAAATTTCAAAAAATACATCCCAAGCTTGCTCACATCCACTTACGAAAATGTTAGATTTTGACTTTCCTGATTGCTCAATTTTTTAAAAATTCAAAATAATATTTTCTCTATTTATATATTTAGTCATTGTCAGGAAATACAGAAAATATTGCTAAACAAAACAAACAAAAAACTAAAAAACACCTGTACTTAAACATCGCTCAGAAATAACCACTCTTAACCTTTTAGCATCAATCCATTTACTATGTTGTTGTCGTCGTTTTTAGTTGCCATTGAGCTGGCTCTTACTCATGGGGAACTTACGTATCACAGAGTAAAACTGTGCCAGGTCCTGGGCCATCCTCATGACAACTGGTATGTTTGAGCGCACTATTGAATAAAGTATGATTTAATACATGCAAAAATGCATATGCATAGTATATCATTTACTATGCAAATACTTAATTGCATATATTAAATTAAATCACATCTTATTCACTCAGCTATATATTCTAGTGAAATCCTAATCCTATTGCTACCCAAATTATAGAAAAATCTGCTAAACCTAAGACATTTAAAACTTAAATATAAAAGTTCCCTGAAAGGACCCTTTCTAACGTTCAGCTTCATTAGTGATCAAATCCTTGAATAATCTCAGTGTTTGAAAAAAGAACCTTAGGAGAACGTGAAATGGAGAAAGTTAGTCTCAAATGACTAAAGAAAGGAGAAAAAAATAATATAGAGAAAAACATTTCCTGAGGGCTTTGAGTCTTAAACACTTGCTGGCTTTATTGTTTTGACAGAAGAAAGTAACAAAAGCTGTTTATCAAACACTTTTTGTTAGGCACTGTGCTAGCAAAGCATTCTCCATAAATTATTTTATTTACTACTCACAACACAACTGTTAAGTAGGTATTACGATCTCTAGTTCATGGCCAGGGAAACTGAGGGTTAGATATGTTCAGAAAGTCACTTGGGTCATGCATTTAAAAAGTGATAGAGCTGAGATTTCAACCTGTTCCATAAACAGGTTATCCCATGACCACAGCGTTCTTCTGTTAGTCTAGCAATGCTTAAAAATTTAAAAAAAAAAAAATTATAGCTACTTTGGCAAGACTTGTTCTTACCCAAAACTGCCTCTGGTAATCTCCCTCCCTTTATTAGGTCACTCCAGAGTTTTACTGGAGCTGGCTTCAAATTCAGTTTAAAATCCCCATTTTCCTCCTTGGGAAAATTGGGGATTTACCCTTATCTAGTCAGTGGTGGGAACCCTCGTGGGGCAGTGATGAAGCACTTGGCTGCTAGATGAAAAGTTGGTGATTTGAACCCACGAGCGCTCTGAGGGAGAAAGATGTGGCAGTCTACTTCTGTAAAGATTTACAACCTTAGAAACCCTATGGGGGCAGTTTTACTCTGTCCTATAGGGTCGTTAGGAGTTGGACTCAATGGCAACATGTTTTGGTTTGGGGTTAGTGGTGGTTCAGTGGTAGGACTCTCACCTTCTGCAAGGGAGACAGGGTTCGATTCCCAGCCAATGAACCTTAACATATCCACTGCCAGTCTATAAATGCGAGGTTTGCAGCTCACAATGAGTCAGAATCGACTTGATGGCAATGGGTTTGGTTTTTGGTTTGGTTTATGATGCCAAACAGGTTTCAGTGCCACTTCCAGACTAAGATGGACTAGGAAGAAAGGCCTGGTGATCTACTTCTAAAAATCAACCACTAAAAATGCTATGGATCACAAAGGTCTGAACTGCAACTGATCGTGAGGATGGACCGGGCAGCATTTTCTTCTGCTGTATGTGCGGTCACCATGAATCAAGGGCTGGCTGGATGGCAACTGACAACAACCACAAGGGCAAGTTTTCATTGTTTTTCTTGGTCTTCGTGATTTCCTAAAGATTTGGTGGTGGTTCTTTAGTCATGATGGTGATGTCCTCCTAATGCTTTACGGTTACATAATCTGTTGCTGACTCCCTGTAGAATTGGAGGGGTTTTCTTGAATGATAGGACAATACGGATGAGCCCTTTAAGTTGCATAACAAACCCACTAACTGGCAGACCCATCAGGTGTTCGGAGCGCATGGATCTCTTTTAGAACAACAGCAGAGATTACCTCTTTTATCTCAATTTAGAGCCATTTGCTATACAGCTTCTATCTAAAGCCTAACAACGACAATTGATATTCGGGGCTGGTAGTTTATGACACACAAATGGTTATACATTCTATAAGCTTTTCCCTATCAGGTCAACTCACTAGGAAGCAGTATACCTGCATTATATTATTCCGGCTCTCTGTAGAAATTACTCTATAGAAGTGACTTAGATTGCCTTAAATTATGCCATCAGCTTGCGTCAAGTTTGCTATTTGTAATGGCTATATGCAGAATGCCCACTGCTATTGAAAACACTGTCCGCTATGTACTTCCGTGTTTCTTGTATAAAGACTAATGTGGTAAATTCCTCCTAGAGTTCAGAGCCAGAAACAAAATTAGCCTTTTCTGACATACCTGCAGTACTCATTTATTTTTTCTTTTTCCTGGCTCCCTGGCTGTCAGGAAGCTAATAGCTAAGTATTCTAGCCATTAGCTGTGTCTTCCCATAATCTAGGCTTGCTGGTATAATTATCTGCTCGGCCTTTTTTTTATAACCAACTTCATTACCAACCTCTCTGTCCCCTGCGGCTGTGCTGCTGGCCTTTGCTCCTAATACCAAGGGGCAAAGAGAGGCAGGGCGTGTCTTCCATCTCTTTGTCTCCCACACAATTTGAGGGCTGCCCTCTGTGACCCAAACCTTCAACCTACAGCCCAGAGAATCAGGCTTACAGAAGTGAACCATTCCTTGAACAAGGGGAGTTGGGTGGACTGCAGCCCTCAGGACACCATCTCCTTCCTCTCAGCTTCCCTCAACAGCTACAATGTTAACCTTCATTTATCATTGCTTTTCTGGAATGTTAGGCATTGTTTATATAATAGTATGTGTCATGGATTGAATTATGTCCCCCTAAAAATGTGTGTATCAGTTTGGCTGGGCCATGATTCCCAGTATTGTGTGGTTGTCTTCCATTCTGTGATTGTAATTTTATGTTAAAGAGAACTAGGGTGGAACTGTAACACCCTTACTAAGGTCACATCCCTGATCCAATGTAAAGGGAGTCTCCCTGGAGTGTGGCCTGCAAACACCTTTTAGCTTACAAGAGATAAAAAGAAAGGGAAGCTAGCAGAGAGTGGGGTACTTCATACTACCAAGAAAGGAGCACTGGAAGCAGAGCGCGTCCTTTGGACCTGAGGTTCCTGTGCAGAGAAGCTCCTAGTCTAGGGACGTTCCTCCAGAGCGGACAGAAGGAGAAAGAGAAAGCTTTCCCCTGGAGCTGACACCCTGAATTTGGACTTCTAGCCTACTAGACTGTGAGAAAATAAATTTCTCTTTGTTAAAGCCATCCACTTGTGGTATTTCTGTTAGAGCAGCACTAGATGACTAAGACAGCATGACACTGTTGGGTTGTTTAAAAAAATTGCCTTAACAACATCACAGACTAGGCATCTGTTTTGAAGTAACATGTGGCACGATGTCAGGGATAGATTTAGATAACCCCTGCATTTCCAATATCAGGTGCAGTTCAGCAGGTAAGTTTCTGAATATTTATATCCTGAGTTTTTATATGTCTCAATTTTTATATTATCTTGAAAGTTATTGAGAAAAAATAGTGACTAGGTAGTAATAATAAAGAAAGACTGAGCAAAATCAGAAAAATGCAAGTGTACATCATAATATTTATATTATTATTTAAATGTAAAGGACAGGAATACAGTGGCAGTGATGGTGGTGGAGGGCAGGTTTGCTGAGAATGATTTTCCATGAAATTGCATTACTTTCTTCTCAGACTCTGGAGACATCATCTTAAATTGTAAAAACTTTTCTTGCAAAATGGGCAGGTAGGCATCCAAAACCAAATCTTTAAATTCTATTAAAATCTTATACTGCTGGACTTCTATCCCCACCTGGCAGTAATGTGGTAATGCCTTCCTTTCCCTTGCCAGAGGAGTAAAAACAGAAGATTCAAATGAGATCCAGAGTCTCATGACATAATACCCTAAACTTCCAATGTTCAATAGAAAAATCACTTGTTATACCAAGAACCAGGAGCATTTCAACTTGAATGAAAAAAAGACAACCAATAGACATGAACCCTGAGATGACAGAGATATTAGAATTATCTGACAAGAATTTTAAATCAACCATTATAAAAAAGGCTTCAATAAGCAATTACAGGCACATTTTAAACAAACATTAAAAAAAAGAAAGTCATAGCAAAGAAAATAGAAAGCCTCAGCAAAGAAATAGAAGATTTAATGAATAACCAACTGGAAATTTTATAAAATCAAAATATAAAACTCAGTAGATGGACCAAACAGCAAAATGAAGGGGACAAAGGAAAGAATCAGTGAACATGAAGGTAGAAAAATAGAAGTTATCCAATCTGGACAACAGAGAGAAAATTATTTTAAAAAAACAGAGCCTCGGGGACCTGTGGGCCTATAACAAAAGATTTAACCTTCATGTCATCAGAGTCTGGAAGGAGAGGAGAAAGAGGGTGGGCTGAAAGAGTAGGTGAAAAAACAAGGGGTGAAGATTTCCCAAACTAGGGAAAAGTCAAATCTACAGATTCAAGAAGTTGAGCAAACCTCAGTCAGGATACACCCAAAGAAATCTACACCAAGATACATCATAGCCAAATTTCTCAAAACTAAAGACAATGAAAAGTTTTAAAAACAATGAAAAAGAAATGCCACTTTATTTTCAGGATAAAATGTTTCAAATGACAGTGGATTTCACCTCAAAAACTATGGCTGTCAGATGGAAATAGCACATTTTTCAAGTGCTGGGAAAAAAAAAAAAAAAGGGACTGTCCACCCAGAATTCTATATCCAGTGAAAATATCCTTCAGGAATTAAGGGGAAATCAGGGCATTCTTAGATAAAGAAACACTAAGGGAATGTATTGCCAACAGCTACACTGAAAGAATGGCTAAATGATGTTCTCTAAACATAATGGAAATGATGAAAGAAGGTGTCTTGGAAAATTAAGAAGGAAGAAATAACAACAGAAAGAGTAAAAACATGGGTAAATACAATAGTTTGCTTCTCTTCTTGAGTTTCCTAAATTATGTTTGATGGTTGACGCCAACATTATTGCAATGACTAATGTGGTTCTCAATGTATATAGGAGTAATACTTAAAATAATTATATTATATTTGGGTAAAGTTAAAGGGACATAAGGGGGGTAAGTTTTCTACACTTCACTCCAACTGGTAAATGTTGACACCAGCAGGCTGTGGTAAGTTATGTATCTCTAATGTAGTGCCTAGAACAATCACTGGAAAAGGTATACAAAATGATATATTCAACAATAATATAGATAAATCTAAATAAAATTCATAAAATGTTCACATAACCCACAGGGAAGTAGGAAAAAGGAATCTAAGAAACTAAAAACTGAAAGAACAGAGAGAAAAAAAATAAAACAGCAACGTAAATCCTAACATATCAGTTATTGCATTAAATGTAAATGGTCTAAATATACTGATTAAAAGACAGAAATTGTCAGAGTGGATTAAAAAAAAGGACTGAAAAATTGGCTGTCTATAAGAAACTCATTTAAAATATAATGATATAGGTAAATTGAAAGTAAAGGATGAAGAAAGACATGCCACACACATTAATAAAAAGAAAGCAAGAGTAGCTATATTAATGTGTAATCAAGTAAATTTCAGAGCAAAGAAAATTACGTGGGATAGAGAGGGGCATTCTTGTTGTTAGCTGCCGTCAAGTAGGCCCCAGCTCATGGCAAATCCATGCCCAATGGCATCAAACTGTTGTGATCCACAGGGTTTTCACTGGCTTACTTTTGAAAGGAGATCACTAGGTCATTCTTAGTTGTCTTAGTCTGGAAGCTCTGCTTAAACCTATTCAGCACAATAGCAACGTGGAAGCCTCCATTTACAGACAGGGGTGGTGGCTGCAATTGAGGTGCAGTAGTCGGGAATCAAACTGAGGTCTTCAGCATGAAAGACGAGAATACTACCATTGAACCACCACTGCCCCTGAGAGGGCATTACACAATGGCCAATAAAAGTGCTAATCCACCAAGAAGATATAGCAGTCCTAAATGTGTATTCAGGGAGTCCTTAGGTGGCACAAATGGTTAAGTGCTCAACTACTAGAAAGATAGGCAGTTTGAACTCTTCCAGAAGTGCCTCGGAAGAGAGGCCTAGAGATCTGCTTCCCAAAAGTCATAGCATTGAAAACCCTATGGAGCAGTTCCATTCTGCACACATGGGGTCGCCATTAGTCAAAATCACACCATCAACAGGATCTAATCAACGTTTATGGAACACTCCACCCAACGACAGCAAAATACACGTTCTTTTCAAGTACCCACAGAACATATACCAAGGTAGATCATATTCTGGTGCATAAAATAAGCCTCACCAAATTTAAAAGAATCGTAATAATGTAGTGTGTTCTCTGACTACAATGGAATCAAACTAGAAATCAATAAAGGAAAGATAACAGGAAAATCTTTAAACACTTGGGAAAAGAAAAAAACATACTTCGAAATAATCCATAGGTAAAGAAGAATTCTTAAACGAAATAACAAAATACATTGAGCTGAATAAAAATGAAAATATAACATTCAAAAATTTGTGAGATGCATCTAAAGTAGTGATGAGAGGGAAATTTATGCCAACGAATTCTTACATTAGAAAAAGGGAAAGTCTCAAATCAATAACCTGGTTCCATCTCAAGAGACTAGTAAAAAGAAGAGCAAAATAAAGCTGAAATCAAGTAGAGGGAAGAAAACAGTAAAGATAAGAGCAGGTATCAATGAAATTGAAAACTGAAAAATAATTGAGAAAAATCAGTGAAGCTAAGAGCTAATTCTTTGAAAAGGTCGATAAGATTATTGAATCTCTAACAAAATTAACAAAGGAAGAAAAGAGAAGACACAAATTATCAACATCAGACATGAAAAGGGGATATCACTATAAATCCCACAGACATCAAAAGGATAACAAGGGAATACCATTAAGAACTCTATGAGTTGGAATTGACTCGATGGCTACTTTTTTTTTAAATTAAGAACTCTACACACATAAACATTTGATAACTTAAATGAAATTTATCAATTCATCAAAAAGCACAAAGTACAACAACTAACCCAATATCAAATAGATAATTTGCATATCCTTATGGGCATTGGTGGTTCAGTGGTAGAATTCTTACCTTCCATGTGGGAGACTTAGGTTCAATTCCTGGCCAATGCACCTAATGCACAGCCACCACTCATTTGTCACTGAGGCATGCATGTTGCTATGATGCTGATCAGGTTTCAGCAGAGCTTCCAGACTAAGATGGACTAGGAAGAAAAGCCTGGTGATCTACTTCCAAAAATCAGCCAGTAAGAACCCACAATGGTCTGATCATGGGGATGGTGCCCGGCAGTGTTTCATTCAATTGTGCATGGGGCCTCCATGAGTTGGGGGCTGACTTGACAACAGCTAACAAAACAACAATGCTCTCCAGGAAATTAAATTCATAATTCAATAACTCCTGAAAAATAAATCTCCAGGCCCAGATGGCTTCACCTAAGAATTCTACCAAACTTTTTTTTTAATCGTGATTTAAGTGAAAGCTTACAGAACAAATTAGTTTCTCCTTCAACAGTTAATACATAAATTATTTTGTGACATTGGTTGCCAACCCTGCATTGTATCAACACTCTCCCCTTCTCTACCCCAGTTTCCCTGTTTCCATTTATCCAGTTTTCCTGTCCCTTCCTGCCTTCTCATCTTTGCTTTTGGGCTGGTATGCCCATTAGTCTCATATACACGATTGAAGTGTGAAGCACGTCTCTCACCTGTGTTACTTTTGGCCCTATAGACCTGCCTAATCTTTGGCTGAAGGGTGAGCCTCAGGAGTGACTTCAGTACTGAGTTAAAAGGGTGTCCGGGAGCCATACTCTTAGAGTTTCTCAAGTCACTGTCTCTCTTTTTTTTTTTTTTTTGGTGAATTTGAATTTTGTTCTACATTTTTCTCCCTCTCTGTCTGGGACCCTCTATTGTGATCCCTGCCAGAGCAGTCAGTGGTGGTAACTGGGCACCATCTAGTTGTTCTGGGTTCAGTCTGGTGGAAGTTGTGGTTGTTGGTGTTGTTAGGTGCCATCAAGTCAATTATGACTCATAGCAACTCTGTATACAACAGAACAAAACACTGCCGGATCCTACACCATCCTCACAATCGTTGCTATGTTTGAGCCCATTGTTGCAGCCACTGTGTCAATTCATCTTGTTGAGGGTCTTCCTCTTTTTCAGTGACCCTCTACTCTATCAAACATGATGTCCTTCTCTAGGGACTGGTCTCTCCTGATAACGTGTCCGAAGTATATGAGACAGTCTTGCCACCCTTGCTTGTGATGAGCATTCTAGCTGTACTTCTTCCAAGAAAGTCTGCAATATATTCAGTATTCTTCAACAATACCATAATTCAAAGTCAACAATTCTTCTTCGGTCTTCCTTATTCATTGTCCAACTTTCACATGCATATAAGGCGATTGAAATCACCATGGCTTGGGTCAGGCGCACCTTAGTCCTTAGAGTGACATCTTTGCTTTTTTTTTTTAACACTTTAAAGAGATCTCTCAGAGCAGGTATGCCCAATGCAATGCGTCATCTGATTCCTTGACTGCTGCTTCCAAGGGTGTTGATTGTGGATCCTAGCAAAATGAAATCCTTGACAACTTCAGTTTTTTATCATGATGTTGCTTATCAATCCAGTTGTGAGGATTTTTGTTTTCTTTATGTTGAGGTGTAATCTATACTGTAGGCTGTGGTCTTTGATCTTCATCAATAAGTGGTGTAAGTAGTCTTCACTTTCAGCAAGCAAGGTTGTGTGATCTGCATATCGAAGGTTGTTAATGAGGCTTTCTCAAATCCTAATGCCCCGTTCTTCATGTAGTTCAGCTCTTGGATTATTTGCTCAGCATACAGATTGAATTAGTATGGTGAAAGGATACAACCCTAATGCACACCTTTCTTAACTTTAAACCATGCAGTATCCCCTTGTTCTGTTCGAACAACTGCCTCTTGTTCTAAATACAGGTTCTTCATGAGCACAATTAAGTGTTCTGGAATTCTGGTCTCTGCAAGACTGGTCTTTTTTTTTTTGGTGAATTTGAATTTTGTTCTACATTTTTCTCCCGCTCTGCCTGGGACTCTCTATTGTGATCTCTGCCAGAGCAGATGGTGGTAGTAACTGGGCACCATCTAGTTGTTCTAGGCTCAGTTTAGTGGAGGTTGTGGTAGCTGTGGTCCATTAGTCCTTTGGACTAATCTTTCCCTTGGGTCTTTGGTCTTCTTCATTCTCCTTTGCTCCAGCAGGGTTGGGAATAATAGATGTATCTTAGATGACTGCTTACAGGCTTTTAAGACCCCAGTTGCTACTCACTACAGTCAGATGCAGAACATTTTATTTATAGATTGTTATGCAAATTGAGCTAGATGTTCCCTAGATCATGGTTCCCAGCCCTCAGGCCAGTAGCTCGTTCTCTTGGGGTGTTTGGATGTGTCTTTGAAGCTCCTATGACTTTGCCCTGGTCAAGTTGTGCTGACTTCCCTGTATTGTGTACTGTCTTACCCTTCACCAAAGTTACCACTTACCTACTATCTAGTTAGTGTTTTTGCCTCTCTTCCCTCTCGCCTCTCTCGTAACTATCAAAGATTGTTTCTTTCTGTGTGGAAACATTTTCATGTGTTTTTATAATAGTGGTCTCATACAGTATTTGTCCTTTTGTGATTGAGTTATTTCACTCAGCCTAATGCCCTCCAGATTCATCCATGTTGTAAGGTGTTCCGCAGATTCACCCTTGTCCTTTCTCATTGTGTAGTATTCCATTGTGTGTATATACCATAGTTTGTTTATTCATTCATCTTGATGGGCACTTAAGTTGTTTCCATCTTTTTGTTATTGTATTAATGCTGCAATGAACATGGGTGTGCATAGGTCTATTTGTTTGATGGCTCTTATTTCTCCAGGGTATATTCCTAGGAGTGGGATTGCTGGATCTTATGGTATTTCTATTTCTAGCTGTGTAAGGAACGCCATATTGTTTTCCAAATGTTTGTACCATTTTGCGTTCCCACCGGCATACATAAGAGTTCCAGTCTCCCCGCAGCCTCTCCAACATTTGTTATTTTCTGGGTTTTTTTTGTAATGTCGGCACCAGATGGTATCTCATTGTAGTTTTGATTTGCATTTCTCTAATGGCTAGTGATCATGAGCATTTCCTCATGTGTCTGTTAGCTGCCTGAATGCCTTCTTTGGTGAAGTATCTGTTCATATCTTTTGCCCATTTTTTAATTGGTTTATTTGTCTTTTTGTTGTAAAGGTGTTAGATTTTCCTATAGATTTTAGAGATTAGAACTTTCTCAGATATAGCACAGCCAAAAATTTTTCCCTAGTCTGTAGGTTCTCTTTTACTCTCTTGGTTAAGTCTTTTGATCAGCATAAGTGTTTAATTTTTAGGAGATCCCATTTATCAAGCTTATCTTCTGGTGTCTGTGTATTGTTAATTATGGTTTGTATGCTGTTTATGCTGTATATTAGGGCCCCTAATGTTGACTGTATTTTTTCTTCCATGATCTTTATAGTTTTTGTTTGTATAGTTAGGTCTTTGATCCATTTTAAATTAGTTTTTGTGTATGGTATGAGGTATGGGTCCTGTTTTATTTTTTTACAGCTGGACATCCAGTTTTGCCAGCACCATTTGTTAAAAAGACTGTCATTTCCCTATTTAATGGATTTGGACCTTTGTCAAAAATCCAGTGGTCATTGGTAGACGGATTTACATCTGGATTCTCAATTCTGTTCCATTGGTCAATATGTCTGTCGTTGTACCAGCACCAGGCTATTTTGACTACCATAGCTGTATAGTAGGTTCTGAGGTCAGGTAGTGTGAGTCCTCTTACTTTATTCTTTTTCTTCAACAATAGTTTACTTACCCAGGACCTCTTCCCTTTCCATATAAAGTTAATGATAAATTTTTCCATCTTGTTAAAGAATGCGCTTGGTATTTAGATCGGGATTGCATTGTATTGTAGATTGCTTTGAGTTGAATTGACATTTTCACAGTGAGTTGTCTTATCCATGAGCATGGTACGTTTTTTCATTTATGTAGGCCTCTTTTGGTTTTTCGCAGTAGCATTTTGTAGTTTTCTTTGTATAGTTCTTTTACATCCCTGGTTAGATTTATTCCTAAGTATTTTAATTTTTTAGGGGCTATCATAAATGGTAGTGCTTTCCTGATTTCCTGTTCGTAGTTCTCTTTATTGGTGTAGAGGAATCCAACTGATTTTTGTATGTTTATCTTGTATCCTGTGACTCTGCTGGATCTTTCTATTAGTTCCTGTAGTTTTCTTGTGTATTCTTTACGGTTCTCTATGTATAGTATCATATCTTCCACGAATAGGCATAGTTTTACTTCTTCCTTACCAGTTTGGATGCCTTTTATTTCTTTTTCTTGCCTTATTGCTCTAGCTAAGACTTCCAGCACAATGTAAAGTAAGAGTGGTGATAAAGGCCATCCTTGTCTTGTTCCTGTTCTTAAGGGGAATGTTTTCAGCCTCTCTTCATTGAGAGTGATGTTGGCTATTGATTTTATGTAGATGTACTTTATTATATTGAGGAATTTCCTTTCAATTCCTATCTTATTGAGAGTTTTTATAAGGAATGGATGTTGGACTTTATTGAATGCCTTTTCTGCATCGAATGAGATGATCATGTGATTCTTTTATTTGTGTGGTGGATTATGTTTATTGATTTTCTAATGTTCCGCCAAACTTTTAAAGAATTATTAAAACTCATTCTATACAATCTCTCCCAGAAAATAGAATAGGAGGGGGCACTTCTCTATTCATTCTATAAAGTTAGTATTACCTGAATACCAAAACCAAACAAAGACAGTAAGAAAAAAAAATTCAGACCAATATGTCTTATGAAGACAGATTCAAAAAGTCCTTTTTAAAATATAGCAAATAGAATTCAGCAATATATCAAAAGAATTAGACATCATGACAAAATGAGGTTATAGACTGGGAGGAAATATTTGCAAGCTACTTAACTGACAAAGGACTGATATCTAGAATATCAGAAGAATTCTGAAAACTCAATAGTGAATAAACCAAACAGTTCAATAAGAAAATGAGCAAGAGAGATTTCACTGAAGAGGGTATACGGATAAGAGAGAAACACATGAAAAGATCAACAGAACAGCTAAAATAAAAACAATTTAAAAACTTTAAAAAGAATAGTGACAATCCTAAATGCTGGCAAGGATGGAGAGAAATGGACCTCTCATACATTGCTGGTGGTAATGTAAAATGGTGCATCCAGGTGTTCAAGACTGGTTAATTATTAGAAAATCAATGTAATCTACCATATTAACAGGCTGAAGAAGAAAAATTATATAATCATATCAATTGATGCAGAAAAAGTAGTTGACAAAATTCAACATCATTCATGATAAAAATCCTCAGCAAGTTAAGAATAGAGGGGAACTTTCTCAAATTGATAAAGAACATCTGCAGCTAACATCATACCTAATAGGACTTGTATGCTGAAAACTAGAAAATACTAATATCTAATATCTAAGTAAATGGAGAGACATACTGTGTTCAGGGATTGAAAGATTTAACATAGTAAGGATGTCAATTTTTCCTCAAATTGATCTATAGGTTTAACGCAAATCCTGTCAAAATCCTAGCAAGGTTTTTTGTAGACATAGACAAATTATTTTAAAATTTATATAGAAAAGGCCCTAGAATAGCTAAAACAATTTTGAAGAAGAAGAAAGTGGAAAAATCACTCTACCTTCTTAGGATTATTATATTTATTATATAATATAATATAATGCAACACAACATAATATAATATAATGTAATGTAATATAATATAGGAAAACCTGTTGGCATAGTAGTTAAGAGCTATGGCTGCTAACCAAAAGGTTGGCAATTCGAATCCACCAGGTACTCCTTGGAAACTCTATGGGGCAGGTCTACTCTGTCCTATAGGGTTGCTATGAGTCGGGTTTGGTTTGTTTTTTTTTAATATAACACAGCATAACATAACAAAACTTAACATAACATAATATTATTTTATTACACAATATTATGTTATACTATGCTATGTTATATATTATTATTAGATATTGTTATATTGCATTACATTGTATATAACCCCAACCCCATTGCTGCTGAGTTGATTCCAACTCATAGTGACCCTATAGGATAGAGTGGAACTGACCTGTAGAGTTTCCAAGGAGCTTCTGGTGGATTCGAACTACCTACCTTTTGGTTAGCAGCCTAGCTCTTAACCATTGCGCCACCAGGGCTCCGCATATAATATAATGTGATGTGATGTGTGATGTGATGTGATGTGATGTGATGTGATGTGATGTGTGATGTGATGTGACATAAACCAAAAAACCAAATCCATTGCCGTTGAGTCAATTCCAACTCATAGGCGACCCTATAGGACAGAGTAGAACTGCCCCATAGGGTTTCCAAGGAGCGTTTGATGGATTCAAACTATTGACCTTTTTTGGTTAGCAGCCATAGCTCTTAACCACTACACCACAAGGGTTTCCATAATTAATATAATATGATATGATATGATATGATATGATATGATACATAGTATAGTATTAAAAAAAACCAAACCCATTGCTGTCAAGTTGATTCCAACTCATAGCGACCCTATAGTATAATATGATGTAATATGATATGACATGACATGATGTGATATAAAATAATATTGCATAACATTACATTATGTATATTATACAATATATAATTATAGAATACGATCAAGACTGTGTGGTATTGGCGGATAGATCAATGGAACAGAATAGAGAGCACAATATGTACAAGGTAAAATGATTAAACTTTTATTAAAAAAAAGTAGGAAAACATTTGATACCTAGGTGTCTTAGGCTGGGTCCTCTAGAGAAGCAAAACCAGTGAAGTGTATAAATATATATATACAGAGAGATTATATCAAGGAAACAACTCACGGGAATGTAGAGGGTAGAACGTCCCAAGTCCGTGGATCAGGGTAGAGGCCTCTCCCAAGTCACAGAGCCCTAGAAGCTGGCAAGCCCAAGATCGGCAGGTCAGAAAGCAAGGCTCCGGCTCACAGGCTGTGCAGATCGATGAATCCCAGGTTCGGCAGATAAGCTGACAGTCCCAAGAACAGGAGATGAGATGACAGAAAACAGCTGCAGGTTCCAGAGAGAGCAAAAAGCCAGAAGGTCTGCTTATATTCAGATGCGGGCCACACCCCCAAGGAGACTCCCTTTCATCTGATGGGCTACTCACAGTATATTTAATCATGGGAGTGATCACATTAAAACACTGAGAATCATGGCCCAGCCAAGTTGACACATACTCTTAACCATCACACTAGGGGCTGGTGAAGAGTTGTTAGATTTGACACCAAAAGCATAATCAATAAAAAAAAAAAAAGTACATAATTTTATTCAAAATTTATAACATTGGTCTGTAAAAGACACTATTAAAAGAATAAATAACAAGTTGCAGACTGGGAGAAAAAATTTTGCAAACCACTTATCTGACAAAGTACTGGTATCTAGAATATCAGAAGTATTCTCAAAACTCACCAGTAAATAAACCAAACAGTTCAGTAAGAAAATGAGCAAAAGACACAAAGAGACATTTCACTGAAGAGAATAAACAGATGATGAAATAAGCACACGAAATGATAATCAACATCACTAGCCATTAGGAAAATGCAGACTAAGACCATGATGAAATATCACACGGACTTGTGTTGTGTGCTGTCCAGTTGATTCTGACTCAGATCAACCCTGCAGGACAGAGGAGAACTGCCCCACAGGGTTTCCTAGGCTGTAATCTTTACAAGAGCAGATTGCCAGGTCTCTTCTCCCCCAGAGTGGTTGGAGGGTTTGAATTTAGACCTTTTGGTTTGCAGCTGAGCAGTTAACCATTGTGTCACTAACAGCCTTATTAAACCAGATCCACTGCTGTCCAGTCAATTCCTACTCATAGCCAGCCTATAGGACATAGCAGAACTGCCCCATACAATTTCCAAGGCTGTAAATCTTCATGGAAGAAGATTTCCACATCTTTCTCTCAAAGAGACTTATTAGAACAGCTAAATAAATACATAAAAATAATAATTAAAAAATAATGACAATACCAAATGCTGACAAGGCTGTGCAGAAAATGGACTTTTCATACATTGCTGGTGGGAATGTAAAATAGTACAGACACTCTAGAAAATAGTTTGCCAATTTCTTTTTAAAAAACTAAATATATACTTATCAAAGAGTCACCAGTCACACTCCTGAGCATTTCCCAGATAAACGAAAATTTACGTCCACACAAATTGTATATATATACCACTCTTTTGTAGCTCAAAATTGAAAAACACCAAAATGCACTCAGCAAATGGTTAAACAAACTGTAGTGCATCCATGCTATGGAAAACTGCTATTTATATAAGCAACAACTTCCATGGATATAAAGGGCATTATACTGAGTGAAAAGATCAATATCAAGAGGTCATATACTGTAGGATTCCATCTATATAAGCTTCTGAGAGAAGTATAGAGATGGAGAACAGATTCGTGATTGCAAATGGTTATCAGTGGTGAGGGGAGGGACTAGGTGTGACTATAACGCGTAAAGCAAGGGTCATCTGTGGTGATGGAATAGTTTTGTAACTTGATTTCGGTGTTTGCAGGAATCTACGCCATCTGTTAAAATGATTGAGCTATAAACACATATTGCACTGATGTCAAATTCTTAGTTTTGCAATTATACAATAGTTAAGTAAGACAATCGATGAGGGAAACTGGGGGAAGGGTACAGGGGACCTCTCCGTACTATCTTTGCAAATTTCTGGGTTGTATAATTATTTAAAAAAAATTTTTTTTTTTCAAATAAATCCTACTTTGCCTTGGTGTGGGGTAGCTCACATTACTTCCCAAAAGGAGAAACTGTGAAACTGGAAAACCTCAATACTCAATTTGATATATAAGCATGACCTGGAGCCTGGAGGAAAACGGTGGGCGGCAGAAAGGTGGGGAGATTCGGAAGTGTCTCCCTCGCCTCTAGGGTGTGGGGAGGCCGTGTCGGCTCCGCTGTAGCAGAGCGGTGAGTGGAACACAGAGGAGTTCCAGCCCCACCCCTCGACCGCTCCCGGAGCTGGTGCGACGGCTGCAGCGCGTGGCCAGACTGGGGAGTGAGAGCCACGGGGACTGTCGCGCAGCTCTCTGGCATTCCGGGCAGTGCAGCGCTTCGCCCTAGAGAAGAGATACAGAAGAACTTTCTTCGAACTGCGAACATTTTTGATCAATGGGATTGGGCCTTCCGTGCTTTGGCTTGCCGCCTGTTTCTCGTGGGGCCAATCCCTGCGTTGCTTTCCTTCTCCTGAATCTTCCGCGGTGCAGCCGGGAGTCCTCCTGCTCGCCCGAGTAGCGAGCGGAGGGTGTCCGGGTTTCCGAGAGAGGGAGGTGTCCGCCGGCGCGGTCCCCCGGCAGCCCGCGCCAAGCCACCCGGGAGTCCGCACCCCGGGCAGGCGCGGATGGGCGGGTGGTAGCGGGCTTTGCCTGGGCGCCCGGGGCACGCACGGCATGCAGTCGCTCAACATCACCCCGGAGCAGTTCTCCCGGCTGCTGCGGGACCACAACCTGACTCGGGAGCAGTTCATCGCACTGTACCGACTGCGACCGCTCGTCTACACCCCCGAGCTGCCACGGCGCGCCAAGCTGGCCTTGGTGCTCACCGGGGTGCTCATCTTCGCCCTGGCACTCTTCGGCAACGCGCTGGTGGTCTACGTGGTGACCCGCAGCAAGGCCATGCGCACCGTCACCAACATCTTCATCTGCTCCTTGGCGCTCAGCGACCTGCTCATCACTTTCTTCTGCATCCCGGTCACCATGCTCCAGAACGTCTCTGACAACTGGCTTGGGGGTAAGCGAGTCCGCACCTCCTTCTTTTCCCCTAGCCCCAGCGGTCCAGGGAACGCCCCTGCAGCCTTCCCTCCACCCCCACCCCCACCCCCATTCTAACTTCCTTGCTTTTCTTTCTCTGCCAGATTAACCTGGTGATCACTCTTAGAACTCCCCCACCTGCGCTTACGTGAAAAGTTTTTCCGCTGCTTCTGCTACTGTCCAGTGTTTCCTCCTCGTAGCTTCGAGTCGCAGGTCAGGGACAGGATGAGCGGTTCAGGCTGGGAGTCGCGCTGTTCTCCATTCATTTCCACTCCCTTTTCAATAATTACCTTTTATGTTTATTTTTAAATCATAAAATTAAGGTAAAAATAATCAAAATAATAATAAATAATAGTAAAATAATCAAAAATAGTAAAATATCACAAAGTTAAAATCTTATCTTCTTACTCCCCTACCTGCAGGTTCATTCCCCAGTGCTTGTGCGGTTACCAGACACGTTCTTGTACATAAAAGCATGTATATATGGACTTAAAAACTTTTTAAAAAACAAATATAATATCCATAAAAACCCATTGCCATCAAGTCGATTCTGACTCATCGCGACCCTATAGGACAGAGGAGAACTGCCCCATAGAGTTTCCAAGTTCCAAGGAGGGGCTGGTGGATTTAACTGCAGACCTTTTTGGTTAGCAGTGGAGCTCTTAACCACTGCTGCCACCAGGGCTCCAAATATAATACATTCTTAGAAAAAAAAATCTTGGACAGACTTTCTTTTCAGAAATTGGATTAGCTGGGTCACATAGAAAACGTGTCCCGTCCTGACTGATAAAGAAGGAGAGATGAAATTCTCTTTCTTCCACATAAGGAGAGCAGAAATAACAGGGAAGGTATTCTTAGTCATTGAGTTAGGAGCAGTGTGTGGAGGCTGAAAAAAAATAGACATTGTGCTACCCCAGTTGATGGAGTCTTTCAAAAGAGAAGTGACTAGAAAGTGTCCTCTTGTGATTCCGTAAGCAGTAGTGCCTTGTATTCCCACTATTGCTTATGGTGTATCTTGGGGAGAAAGTACCCCTGTTTTCTTGTGTGAGTGTATTCTTGTGTCCACATAAAAATTCTTAGAAAGTGATTGGAAACAGAGAGAATGTGTGAGAAATGAATCATGCCTTCAAGCTCTGCAATTTCCACCACTTGGTTAACTCCTTTAAACCCTTGGAGGCTTTTTCTTCTATCCCACCATCACTAATAGGAGATCTTCAGTTTATTTCCCTGGCATTCCTTTTTCCCATTAACATGCACTGAGTTTACTGTTAGTGAGTCAGGATGCTAAAAGCTGAGTTTCCCATATCATCCATAAGGTAAACCAATGCTTTTGATTTTGAATAAAATTATAATGTGTTTCTTTTATTGATTATGCTTTTGGTGTCAAGTCTAACAACTCTCCATCAAACCCTAGGTCCAGAGATTTTCTTCTATGTTTTTTTTTTTCCCCCTAAAAGTTTAATGGTTTTATGTTGCAAATGTTGGGGTCTCTATTCTGTTTCATTGATCCATGTGTCTGTCCACCCATAGATCCATGTGTGTATGCATTTCTAAAAAAAAAAAAAGCTTTTAATATTAAAGTACATAGCGTTGATTTCAAAGTGATACATAATGTTTTAAATTGATTTATGGATTATAGACTCTCTTATGCACTAGTGAAATAATTTCACTAGGGCATTTTCAAGTTACATAGTGCAATAAACTCCATAAAATTAATGGGGAGTTTTGATCATCGCACATAACTTGTGTTTTTGAGGAAAAGGCATAGGAGTTTTCATTCCTGAATGTTTGCAAAGGCAGCTTTATGAGGCATCTCTGTACTGCAGGATGATTATAGCTCCGTTTGTAAAAGTGAACATAATTAAGCAAAATGGCATCTCATCCTGGGAATGGAAAGACCTGGATTATGGCTTTGACCCTAATACATGTTAATTCAACATGTTGTGCCTCAGTTTTTCAGTAAAATATTAGGGATTATAGAAATTTGAACGTGGAATGAAGCAGACCTTTGGCTTCCAGCCATACTGGGAAATGATGCTAGGGGAAGGCTGGGATGATGTTTCTCCAAGATGTTCCCTAAGACCTTCCCCACTGAGGGCTTAGGTGGCACTGCCAAAGTTTTTTCTCCCACGTTGTATTTTCCTTCTTTCCTAGTTCATGGGGGAACATTTCATTTTAACTTCAAAGTACTGAAAAAAGGTAGTATGTTGCTGGTGTATTCTGAAGGGTTAGCGTGAGCATAAGGTATGCTAGTAAAAGTGCTTCAGACAAAATGGATCACTCTATGAGGATATAAGGTAATAATTCTATTAAAGAGTGCTTAATTGGACTATTCTATGTTTATCCTGGACCAAATTTATAAATAAATAATATTCTTATAAATTGAGTGAACAACACCAGAACTGAAGGCCAGGAGAGAGGAGAGAGCCTGCAGAGGGGCTGGAGGTAGAGACGGAAGGAGAAGTAACTTGCACTTTATAGGACAGGATAATAATTTCAGAACTCCCTTGATAAATTAACAAAAGAGATTCAAGAGAACACAATCTAGGAGATGTAAATTAATTCATAATTTATTATTTTATAAAGCTACTGAGGATCTCCTATTTGGGAAAGCATTCTACCATGAGAATATAATAAAGTTCATCTGTGCCCTTGTGGGCCACAGAGAGTAGGAGATACTCCCACATGAGCGAAAATAGGATTTGATAGAGGAGGATCCACTGGGCTGTGTGAGAATGAAAGAGTCAGAAGGGCTTAATCAAGGAGGTGGTGTTCAAGCTGGATCTTGAAAAATAAGTAAGACTGTTTCCAGCAGAGAAGAATGGAGTGTGTTCTAGAAACAGGAGTCAACCCAAAATTTGATGGAAAGAAAGAAGGTGTATTCCAAGAATACTGTGTAAGGCATCTCAGGAATATACAGTTTATATGCGCGGAATGCTGGGAAATGAAACCAGAAAGGTGGGTTAGTGCAACTGGGAGGAAAAACATGCAGTAAAAGTTACACTAAAATATGAATACCCCTCAAATTTCTATAGGGGTGAGGTAGGCAAACCAGGGAAGATCACCAGGAGGCAGCAGTGGCAAAAGGAAGCCTGTGCACCTCCTCTAAAGAGGGCAGGATTGCTGCACGCAGGGTGTGCGCCCAGAATTGTCAGATCTTCTTTTGTTCTTCTTTCTTTTTTTTTTTTGCCCCCAGAGAAGCTGGGAATCCAGAGTTTTATAATACTGGCATCTAACTCAAAATAAAAAATAAAGTGCTATTGGGTTAAAGAAGATGTCTTTGTGGGCCAGGCCACAAATTATTCGTGGACCTCTGGTTTGTGTCCTTTCTACAGAGCCTCTCAGATATTTCCAACAATGGCAGGGCTCCAAATGATTGATGTATTTTTGTTGTTGTTTGTTTTGGTCCACTCATCTCCCTTGCTAGGGACCTGCAGCACCTACTGATTTAGAACCTGCATTTTAAGAAGATCCCCAGGTGATTCCTTTTCATATTCAAGTCTGGCAAGCACTTCTTTAGGTAAAGGTCCTCAGTCTGGCTGCACATTTGAATCTCCTGAGAGGCTTTAGAAATTGCCTGTATCAGCCAGAGTCCAGACCGCTTACATCTGACTCCCTGTAGCCAGCTTGCACTGGCTCACAGATCCCATGTGTGCAGCTCCTGTGGGCTTGCTTACACCATGGAGTGTTTATATCATGAAATTGGCAACTACAGATCAGGCGTTTTGCTGTGTTTGTTGTTTTTTAACTAGTATTCCAGCATTCTGTTGAGCAAAGACATGGTGTTACAGTGATGGTACCATGCATGACAGATGAGGAGAAGTGCGTCTGTGAACATTTAGCTTATTTGCATGAATTACAGTCAAATCAGAAGGCGGTTTGATCTGCAGCGTCAGAGTATCGCCAGCACTGAGGCAAGTCAGCAAGTTGACGTACAATCCCTTTTATCCGTCTTGCGTCACCATTGTCTTATCAGCTTCTCTTTGGTCCAGCAGTTGAACAACCCCCAGACCGCTCCCTAGAATTTATTGCGCAGTGGTGAAGAGATCTGCTGCTAACCAAAATGTCGGCAGTTTGAATCCACAAGCCACTCCTTGGAAACCCTATGGGACAGTTCTACTCTGTGCTATAGGTCACTATGAGTCAGAATTGACTCCAGGGCAATGGGTTTGGTTTTTTTTTTTTTTTTTTGGGGTGAGCTAGAGTGAGGATTTTCTGCCCCTGAGTACTAAAAACATCATTTGCCTATGGTTTTCTTTTATCAGTAATGTAAGAGTGGGGTTGTGTTGTCATGACATTTCAGAGTCGGGCCTGGGAAGTTCTGTCTCAGTCTCAGCTCTACCTTCTGTTCTCTTTGGTCAGACTCTACCAGTGAACTTGCCCGTTGCTCTCTGGAGGATTTAAGTATCTTTATCTGCAGCCTGTTCCTCCTCATTTTGTCCCTTCATGCCTTTTTTATGTGTTTCATCACAATGTCCGGCTGACCTGTAAATGCTCCTCTGAAATCACTAACCGAACATGTTCTATTCCTTCTAGCTAAACTCAGAACAATAGATTTTCTGCTAACCAGTGCTGCAAAACACTTTGCTCTCTTCTTTTGGCTTCCATAAATGTCTCTTTTCTTTCTTTCTGCTTCTCTGACCACATGTTTTGCCTTTTGATAGTTTTCCCACTTCCTCTTATTTCTTGAGTGGGTGTCCTCCAAAGCCTGGTATGAAATATCTTTTCTTTCATCCCTCAGTTCTGCAGAGAGGCTGCAGCCAGAACTCTCAGTTCTTTGCTGATGATTCTGAAGTCAGTATCGAACCATTATCTTAAGTGACAGTCTCTCACCTGATCTGGAAACTAGACATTTACACATGGATGTCTTATTCGGCATTAAGTATTCCCTCACCATGTTTTGTCCCTGACTGCAGGGTCTAAACTTGTATTAATGGTCCTGCAAGTCATTCTTGCATTCAGCATTCATTGGATGTCTGCTGTGTGCGCTGGGAGATTCTAGGTGTTGAGATAGCTTGTCTTTGTTTAATAGCCAGGTTTCAGTTTGAGCAACAAGGGAAGGAAGCATTCAAAAAAGAGATGGGGAAGGCAGATGGAAATGTCAGGGTTCCGAGTCCACAGTGGAAGTGTTGGGGAGGGGAAAGCTTGAGTCAGGTTGGAAGATGTTGAGAGCCTGATGGGTTTGAATCCAGGGATGGCCTAGGAGTATGACTCAGGGTGACTGAAGAAAATGGAAAACTAAGGCATCGGGGGATTAATTCTGAAGACCTTTCAGGAGGAGGAGGAAAATCAATTCTAATTTTAGCCTCCTTTAATGGCTCTAACTATTAGTAACGGTGACTTGCCGAGTGTTTAGGGGAAGGAGGTAAAGCAGTGGCCTTGCTGGGAGTGTGCAGGGCTCTGTGCCTGCTTTCACCTGCTGTGGGTACAGTCACCAACCAGGGAGATGTCTCCCCAGATGCACACAGAGCCCTGTGGCTCTCCTGCGATCCTGCTACGGGCAGTGAAAAGAATGTTCCAGTGATGGTGGACAAATTGACTAAAAGCAATTCCAAAAAAGGTGTTCCAGAAATATCCCAGGTTTATCCCAGCATTATCGAGAGAAGTGCATATCCACACGTAGTTACTGCATTTGAAGACTATTCACTGAGGTAAAAAATGTAGAGAAGTTATTTTCTCACTGGTGGACATGAAAAGTCCTCTTCGAGCACTGGTTCTCAATTTTGGGAATCAGCTGGGAGTTTTTAAAAACACTGGTGTCTGGTTCTCACCCTGGAGTTTCAGATCTAATTAGTCTGAGGATGATAACTGGGTATTGGATTTTTATAAGTTCCTCAAATTAGTAAAGATTCTAATTTGCAGCCAAGGTTGAGAGCCGCTGGGGTAGTGTAAATGCCAACAGCACCAACACTTGGGCTGTGGTGTGAACAGAAATAATGGATTTAAAGTGCTTACATAGCATAGCATCTGCCACATGTACCAGCTCAGTATGGCTATTATATTTTTAAAAAACAGCAATGAGAATCAGAATCCTCGCAAAATGCATAAGTAGGTTCATGAAATGGAGTCAAACATGAAACTCTGAAGCAATTCTCCCACTGTACACAGCTTTAATACATCTTTACGAAATCTGTTAAGCTTTTTGAAGTCTCTCAAGGTGGATTTGGAAAGGAGCAAAAAATGATGAAAAAGTTGGAATATGAGACAAAGAAAGACTAGAAGACTTACTCTCTGTCTGGAGAATAGAACTCCAGCTATAAATTTGCACACCGCACAACAAACGTTTTCAAGCAGTTTTAGTGGCTGGTGTGGGGAGGTGGCAAAGTGGACAAGGTGCCCATGCGTCATCACAACAGCTTGATATTATCTTTTTAATAAATAGGGTTTTGCCTAAGATTCAAATGAAAACAGGATCTTAATAGAAAGAAGGAAAAAACGGGAGGGGGGAAGGAAGGAGGGAGAGAAAAAAAGGAAGGAAGGAGAACTCTACAGAACATGAAAAATTTAGGTGAGTTTTTAGAGACTACAAGATGATAAGTTGTGAAATGGGTTATTAAGAGGTTACTGAACTTTTATTTGGTAAAAAAAAAAAATTCTGTGGGTCATTTCAGAGCATAGGGTAAGCCTGGAACTTCATCAGTTCTATTTTATTGTTTGATTTAGCAGTTAAAAAAGATGAGTTACTTTTACTATTATGATACTTTTGCCTTTTTCTATGAAATTTCAGAGACATCAGAGTTCTCAGGGAAGCTTAAATAGGGCGAAAGTGATGTGAAACCCGCAGTATTACGGGCCTTTTTTTTTTTTTTTTTCTCTTTTAACAGGAATATTGAAAGCTTTTGATGAAGAATAGTATCTTTAAAGTAAAAAAGTATAAAATAAATAATAAAAGGAAGAAATCAACGAGAGGCTCCATGGCAGCAATGGTTTGCAAGTAAAATCAGGAATTGTGCCAGGGGGCAATCCTCTGGGTGATTTTCCCTGGAATCAATTATGTGCACACCTTGAGAGAAGAAAAGTTGCTGTAGGTCTGTGGGTCAAGAAAATCACTGAATTTTCTTAGAAGGTACAATGGTGGTGGTGACAGCAACAGGATTTATATCAAAGATTCTTTCTACTTACGCCAAGAGCAGTTTACAGCTAAAATAAGGACAAAGAAGGGTATAGCAATGCTTCCAATGAAAGTTAGAAATTTTTCATTGTGTGCTTAGGAGGCCTAACAAGAATCCCTTTTTAAGTTTGCTTTTCTAGAACATATCTCATCATGTTCTTTGATCAATGGTACAGAAACTCAACTTAACTTACGAAAAAAGGGGAATCTTCTGCCTCCTGGAAATGAAAAGTTCAGAGTTATGGCTGCCTTTAGGCACAGCTGGATCTAAGTTCTCCAGCTGTGGCTCCAGGGCTCTGTCCTTCTCCCGCTCCAGGCCCACCTTTCCTTCCCTCTGCATGGTTTTATTCTTTTGTAAAGTGGTGTGAATGATGGCCCCAGGAGCCAAGGGCTTTCAAACTCCTTATCTCAGAAGGTAAGAGAGGATCCTTCCTGGTACCAAAAAACAAAAACAAAAACCACACTCCTGCTGTCAAGTTGATTCCAATTGTTAATGGGAGGTTCTGGGAGGTATTGCTTACTTACCCAATGAGCCAATTATTGTGGGCCAAGCTATGAAATGCTCTTTGCAGGCCTTAGTCTTGTGCCCATGAAGTTAAGGGGGTGGGAAGGACTGAGGTCATTCCCACCTGAAAGACTTGGGCAGAGTAGTATCACCATGGTGAAATACAAGGGGGCAGCTCAAGCATGGAATCCTGGTGATCTTGCACATCTCCACATAAGCCACAGAGACAAGGCTTGACCACTGTCTGGCCAGAGTATTGGCAGAATGCCTGCTGCAGATACCTCTTGGAGCAAGGAGAGATGAGCCTGGTGAGGGGCCCCTGTAGGGCAGTTTCTTATCTCTGTCTGGTGGAAGAATGCCACAAGGCTGTTTCTCATCCATCTCCCTGGTTCACCTGGTATTGTTGTTAGGTGCTGTGGAGTCAGTTTTGACTCATGGCAACCCTGTACACAACAGAACGAAACACTACCTGGTCCTGCACCAGCCTCACAGTCGTTGCTATATTTGAGCCCATTGTTGCAGTCACTGTGTCAATCCATCTCATTGAGGGTCTTCCTCTTTTTCACTAATCGTCTTCTTTACCAAACATGATGTCCTTCTCCAAGGACTTGTTCCTCCTGATAACACATCCGAAGTACGTGAGATGAAGTCTTGTCGTCCTAGCTTCTGAGGAGCTTTTGGGCTGTGCTTCTTCCAAGACAGATTTGTTTGTTCTGGCAATAGGTTCACCTGAGCACAGGACTTTCCACCTTGGCCCTGTCACCCACTTGACCCCCCTACTCCATTAAGGTGGGAATACAGGCTTTTATGAAAGTCTGTAAAACAGCTGGGCTATAGTTTAAGGGGAGCCCTGGTGGCACAGTGGTTAAGAGCTTGACCGCTAACCAAAAGATCGGCAGTTCAAATCCACCAGCTGCTCCTTGTAAACCCTATGGGGCAGTTCTACTCTCGTATAGGGTTGCTATGAGTTGGAATCGACTCTACAGCTGCGGTGTTTTTTTTTTTTGGTAGTTTAAGAGTGGATTCTCCACAGCAGGATGACCCGTTGCTGGTGCTGCCAGGTCTGGTGTCTTCCTGTGGGACTAGGGATGTAGGGAGCTGACACCGTGTTGATCTTGCTTTTGCTGTCTAAACCCATTTGGGCTCCTTGTCTCCGATGGAGATGTGACAACCCAACCTAAGAACGGCAGTGGTAACGCTTGTGGTCCTGCTACACTGCAGTGCTGCTTTGGTGAATGCTTGACTGCTTGACAGGAAGTTCTCCAGAAGGAAGGCGTGAAGGGCAAACAGAGGTGTTTAGTAGAGACGGCCACATATGTCCACTGGATTGGGTTCAGCCGTGGGTTCTATAAGCTCCCTGAACATATGCCTTCTGCTTTGATTTCTTGATGTTCTCCCACAGGGCATAAGCCTGAACTAGGTTATTCCGGATCAGGCTGAACCAGAGTTTTGAATAATCTCTCCTTGTTGACCTCTCCTGGCCTGTGATCAGGTGTTGGCCTCTCTCTCTGTTGTTCCCACCATGTTTACATACTCCTGGGATGACCAGCTTTCATTCTGCTGCTTCCCTCTAGTGTCGAAGATAGACCTTCTCCCTCTGTTAAAGACCTATTTAAAGGTCAGCGAATGGGGTGAGAGAACTTCACCTTGGCAGTTTCCCTCAGTCTGCCTCTAAACAAGATTCAGCAAAAGCTGTTCATCTTGTTTCCTTTCCTTTCTTAAAACTAAGAATTTCTAATGATTAATTCTGAAGTACTCAAGTAAGTGCTTGTAGTTTTATCTATCCATGCAAAACTAAATTTGTTTTGCCTGTGGCTAGGTTTCTGAGAAATACATCACCTATCTTACTGGGAAGATTGAAGACTATTAAGGACTAAAAAGCTAGCATGTTCTCATATCCTGAGAGAAATAGAAGGGACAGAGACAGTTTGGTGTAGTGAAAATGAAGATGTACTTTCGAATCAGACAGTCTTGCATTCCAATCCTGTTCCACCATTTATCAGCTACTATATTAACTAGGTTGTAAGTTACATTTCCTTGCATTAAATCTGCCCCATTAGGATGGAAGGCAAAGTGCAGAAGTTGTAAAACAATGATGATACTGCCCCCCAGTGGTCGATGTAGCAGCAGAAACCCTCATGACGTAGATGGCAAGTTTTACATCTTGTATTTTCACAAAAATGTTAGTTCTTATGATTTCTCATTGGATTTCAGTACAACGCATGCAGTATTTCCGTATTTTCCCCTATAAGCCCCACTTTACAAATACCTTTCATTGTATGTATGGAAAAACATTAACCTTAATTTTAAACATATTTTCCTTATGAAAACGGGATGTACTTTATATCTGCAAATGTTATAGTTTGGCAAATACAGTGCTTGTTTAATCTATCTTTGCCAACAGTATCTTCATCTGTAAAATTGGCAAAACGTATACCCATCTTTCAGGATTGTTGGGAGAATGAATGACCCCTGCATAAAGAACCTAATGCTTTGTGAGAACCTGATGAAACCATGATGTAATTGTTGTTTATAGCTTCAACAATCACTGTTTAAACTGTTAGGTACATTCGTGTGTAGATTAAATTTATAGCCAATGAAGATGAAAGATTAAGATTAAGATGTTTCAACAAATGGATGCGACACTGGAAGCACTCACTCGACCATGCCAAAAAATTTGGAAGACAGCTACCTGGCCAGCCAACTGGAAGACAGACATATTTGTCCCCATTCCAAAGAAAGGTGATCCAACAGAATGTGGGAATTATTGAACAAAATCATTAATATCACGTGCAAGTGAAATTTTGCTGAAGATGATTGAAAAACGGCTGTAGCAGTACATCAGCAGGGAACTGCCAGAAATTTAAGCCAGATTCAGAAGAGGTCATGGAACATGGGGAATCATTGCTGATGCCAGATAGTTCTTGGCTGAAAGCAGAGAAGACCAGAAAGATGTTTACCTGTGTTTTATTGACCAGGCAAAGACATTTGACTGTGTGGATCATATCAAATTATGGATAACATTGCAAAGAATAGAAATTCCAGAACATTTAATTGTGCTCATGAGGAATCTGTACATAGTCCAAGAAACAGTCATTTGAACAGAACAAGGGGATACTGTGTGGTTTAAAATCAGGAAAGGTGTGTGTCAGGGTTGTATCCTTTCACCATACTTATTCAGTCTGTACACTGAACATCAAGATTGGAGGTGGCTCATCAACAACCTGCAATATGCAGATGACACAACCTTCCTTGGTGAAAATGAAGAGGACCTGAAGTACTTACTGATGAAGATCAAAGACTACAGCCTTCAGTATGGATTACACCTCCACATAAAGAAAACAAAAAACCTCACAACTGAACCAATAAGCAACATCATGATAAACGGAGAAAATATTGAGGTTGTCAAGGATTTCATTCTGCTTGGACCCACAATTAATGCCCATGGAAGCAGCAGTCAAGAAATCAAATGATGTTTTGCTTTGGACAAATCTGCTTCAAAAGACCTCTTTAAAGTGTTAAAAAGCAAAGATGTCACTTTGAGGCCTAAGGTGCACCTGACCCAAGCCATAGTATTGTCAATCTCTTCATATGCATGGGAAAGCTAGATAATGAATAAGGAAGACTGAAGAAGAATTGATGCCTTTGAATTATGGTGTTGTCAAAGAATATTGAATATACCATGGACTGCCAGAAGAATGAACAAATCCGTGTAGGAAGAAGTACAGCCAGAATGCTCCCTAGAAGTGAGGATGGCAAGACTTCGTCTCACATATTACCTGGACATATTATCATAAGGACCAGTCCCTGGAGAAGGACATCATGCTTGGTAAAGCAGAGGATCAGTGAAAAAGAGGAAGACCCTCAATGAGATAGATTGACACAGTGGCTGCAACAATGAGCTCAAACATAGCAACAATTGTTAGACTGGCGCAGGAATGGGTAGTGTTTTGTTCTGTTATACTCAGGGTTGCTGAGTCGAAACCAACTCAATGGCACCTAACAACAACAAGAATGATAGAAAGTTAATCTGTAGTTGCAACATTAATAAAGTCTGAAATGCATGATATTCATTTATACAAAACAACTGTAAATAATCATGTCCGTTTATAGCTTATTTATATTAATAAATTATTGAGCAATTACTATGAAAATAATTATCTTGATACTCTCCCAAATTAACCAGTGGTACTCAGAAAACAAAAAGAATGATGATTTCATTTATTTCAGAAGAGCGATACATCCCTAGAGTAGAATAAAGTGGGAAAAAAAATTGTTGGGATTGATACAAAGTTTGTAATGCCTTGCAAGTTTCATGTGTCTTTCTAGGCCACCCCAGACTATAGACACAATGTTGCCACCACCAATATTAATACAAAGCCATTCCACTGACTCTTGCCCCTGTCTTGTCCCTCAACCCCTTTGTACCAAACTCCTGGTTCTACCCCAGCTGATCCTCCCTTGATTATGAAGAAGTGCTACAAGTTATCTAGTGAGCATTCTTGCTTTCTAGTTCCCGTCCCCCACAGCGATATTCTTGGCCTGAAAAACAGCACAAGGATACGGCAGTTTGTCCACTAGGGTCATGGCCACTGCAAAACAATTTCAGTTCCATGACTGCTGTTCTCTGGGTTTCTCATGCTGCTGGCACAGATTTGCTGCAACCTGGCAAATCCTGGGTACTAGAGCCTCACTCTGCACCACAGAGAAGTGGGAATAATGATAGTAAAATGAATACTAAGGTCTTGATATAGAGCTTAAACTAAAAGAAAAAACCCAAACCCATTGTCATCAAGTCGATTCCAACCCATAGCAACCCTAGAGCTTACAATGTACCAAAAAGCAAACAAACAAATGAAACCAAAACACAAACAAACCCATTGCCGTCCAGTCGCTTCTGAGTCATGATAGCAACCCCATGTGTTACAGAGTACAACTGCACCGTAGGGTGTTCTTGGCTGTGATCTATAGAAGCGGATTGCCGAGCCCTTCTCTGGTGGTGCTGCTGTTTGGATTAGAACCACCAACCTTTGAGTTGGTAGTGGAGCGTGAACTGTTTGCGCCACCCAGGAACCTCTTACTAGGTTCTAGGTATGTTATTATGCTCGTTTTACAGATGACAAATTGGAGGCACGAACAGAAGATATTAGTATATATCAGCTATGTGTTCTGCATAACAAACCCTTCAAAAATCAGTGGATTAAAGAAACAAGCATTGTATTTGTTCATGATTCTGAGGGTCAGCAATTTGCCCTGGCTCAGCTGGCCCATTCTTAGGTTTGTACCACCTGGGGCCATTCATGAGACTGTATTCATCTGGTAGCTTGATAAGGGGCTGGTTACTTTAGAAGACCTTAGCAGGGACATGTTATCTCTGCCCCGTGTGCTTTCATCCTTCAGCAGGACAGCCCACAGTTTGTTATGTGGCAGCACCACATTCTTTTATATGTGTATATATATATATATATATATATATATATATATGTATATATTTTCCCGTACAAAAATTTATACATACACTGTTATGTGACTCTAATTGCTCTCCCATACTGTGACAGCACACTCCTTTCCACCCCTGATTCCCCATGTCCATGCAACTAGCTCCTAACCCTCTCTGCCTTCTCATCTCACCTCTGGACAGAAATTATCCGTTTAGTCTCATGTATCTACTTAAGCTAAGAAGCACACTCTTCAAGAGTATCATTTTATGTCCTTCAGTCCAGTCCAATCTTTGTCTGAAGAGTTGGCCTTGGAAACTGTTTTAGTTCTGCGCTGATAGAGAATATGGGGGCCATGCTTTCCAGGGTTCCTCCAGTCTCAGACATGAGGTCTGGTCTTTTTACTAGAATTTGAGTTGTGCAACCCACCTTTCTCCTGCTCCATCAGGGACTCTCTGTTGTGTTCCCTGTAAGGGTGGTCATTAGTGGTAGCTGGGAACCATCTACTTCTTCTGGTCTCAGGCTGATGAAGTCTCTGGTTTATGTGCCCCTTTCTGTCTCTTGGGCTGATAACTTTCCTTGGGTCTTTGGTGTTCTTCATTCTCCTTTACTCCAGGTGGTCGGGACCAATTGATGCATCTTAGATGGCTGCTTGCAAGCTTTTAAGTCCCCAGACGCCAGTCACCAAAGGAGGATGCAGAACATTTTCTTAATAAGCTTTGTTATGCCAGTTGACCTAGATGTCCCCTAAAACCATGGTCCCCAGACCTCTACCCCTGCTAGTCTGTCCCTCAAAGTGTTTGATTGTATTCAGGAAACTTCTTAGCTTTGGTTTAGTCCAGTTGTGCTGACTTCCCCTGTAGTGTGTGCTGTCCTTCCCTTCACCTAAGATAATTCTTATCTACTGTCTCGTTAGTAAATAACCCTCACCCTCCCTACCCACCCTCGTAACCATCAAAGAATGTTTTCTTCTGTGTTTAAACCTTTTCTTGAGTTCTTATAATAGTGGTCTTATACAATATTTGTCCTTCTTTGACTGACTAAATTCACTCAGCATAATGACTTGCAGCTTCCTCCATGTTATAAGATGTTTCATGGCTTCATCGTTGTTCTTTATCCTTGCGTAGTATTCCATTGTGTGAATATACCATAATTTGTTTATCCATTCGTACGTTGATGGGCACCTAGTTTGTTTCCATCCTTTTACTATTATGAACAGTGCTGCAGGGAACATGGGTGTGCATATATCTATTCATGTGATGGCCCTTATTTCTCTAGGATATATTCCAAGGAGTGGGATCATATGGTACTTCTGTTTCTAGCTTTCTAAGGAAGTGCCAAATCGATTTCCAAATTGGTTGTGCCATTTTATATTCCCACCAACAGTATATAAGTGTTCCAGACTCTCCACAGCCTCTCCAGCAATTATTACTTTGTGTTTTTTGGATTATTGCTAGCCTTGTTGGGGTGAGATGATATCTCATTGTAGTTTTGATCTGCATTTCTCTAATGGCTAATGATCATGAGCATTTCTTCATGTGTCTGTTAGCCACCTGAATGTCTTCTTTGGTGAAGTGCCTGTTCATATCCTTTGCCCATTTTTTAATTGGGTTATTTGTCTTTTTGTTGTTGAGGTTTTGCAGTATCTTGTAGATTTTAAAGATTAGACACTGATTGGATTTGTCGTAGCCAAAATTTTTTTTCCAGTCTGTAGGTTGTCTTTTGACTCTTTTGGTGAAGTGTTTCGAAGAGCATGAGTGTTTGATTTTTAGGAGCTCCCATTTATCTAGTCTCTCTTCTGGTGCTTGTGCGTTGTTACTTATGGATTGTATTGTGTTTATGCCACATATTAGGGCTCCTAGTGTTGTCCCTAGCTTTTCTTCCATGATCTTTATCATTTTCGATTTTGTATTAAGGTTTTTGATCCATTTTGAGTTAGTTTTTGTGTATGGTGTGAGGTATGGGTCCTGTTTCAGTTTTTTGCAGATGTATATCCAGTTATGCCAGCACTGTTTGTTAAAGAGACTGTCTTTTCCCCAGTTAATGGACTTTGGGCCTTTGTCAAATATCGGCTGCTCATAGGTGGATGAATTTACGTCTGGATTCTCAATTCTGTTCCATTGGTCTATGTATCTGTTGTTGTAACAGTACCAGGCTGTTTCGACTACCGTGGCAGTATAATAGGTTCTAAAATCAGGTAGCGTGAGGCCTCCCACTTTGTTCTTCTTTTTGAGTAATGCTTTACTTATCCTGGATCTCTTCCCTTTCCATATGAAGTTGGTGATTTGTTTCTCCATCTCATTAAAAAATGCTGGTGGAGTTTGGATCGAGATTGCATTGTATCTGTAGATCGCTTTGGGTAGAATTGACATTTTCACTATGTTGAGCCTACCTATCCATGAACAAGGTATGTTTTTCCACTTAGGCAGGTCTCTTTTGGTTTCTTGCAGTAGTGTCTTCTAGTTTTCATTGTATAGATCTTTTACATCTCTGGTTAGATTTATTCCTAAGTATTTTATCTTCTTGGGGGCTATTGTAAATGGTATTGATTTGGTGATTTCCTCCTCGAGGTTCTCTTTGTTGGTATAAAGGAATCCAACTGATTTTTGTATGTTGATCTTGTATCTTGAAACTTTGCTAAAATCTTCTATTAGTTCCAGTAGTTTTCTTGTGGATTCTTTGGGGTTTTCTGTGTATAAGATCAGATCATCTGCAAATAGAGATACTTTGACTTCTTCCTTACTAGTTTGGATGCCCTTTATTTCTTTTTCTAGCCTAATTGCTCTGGCTAGGACCTCCAGCACAATGTTGAATAAGAGTGGTGATAAAGGGCATCCTTGTCTGGTTCCCGTTCTCAAGGGGAATGCTTTCAAACTCTCTCCATTTAGGATGATCTTGGCTGTTGGCTTTGTATAAATGCCCTTAATTATATTGAGGAATTTCCCTTCTATTTTATTTTTTTAAGAGTTTTTATCAGGAATGGGTGTTCGACTTAGTCAAATGCCTTTTCTGCATCGATTGATAAGATAGTGTGGTTCTAGTCTTCTGTTTCATTAATGCGGTGGATTACATTGATTGTTTTTCTTCTTTTTTTTTTTTTTTAAGATTACTTCATAACTTTTATTTTTGCTTCAAATCTTCTTTTCCTATTAATATATTGTGCCCACATTTTACTTTAGTCATTTTATTCACCTTAATTTTATTTTAATTTTTCTTTTTTTTTTTTTTTTTAATATTTTATTGTACTTCAGGTGAAGGCTTACAGAACAAATAGTTTCTCATGAAACAGTAGTACACATGTTGTTTTATGACATTGGTTAACAACCCCACAACATATTAACCCTCTAACTTCTCAACCTTTTTTTTTTTTTATTTGGTGAAAATACACATTGCCAAAGATACACCATTTCAAAAATTTCTACATGCACAGTTCAGTTATATTGACTACGCTCTTCCAATTGTGCTGTTATTCTCACTTAAGATGAAGGCTTACAGAACAAAATAGTTTCTCATTTAACGGTTACTAAAATTGTAGCCCTATGACAATGGTTAACAATCTCACAACACATCAACAATATCGTTACTCAACCTTCGGTTCCCTATCACCAGATTCCTTGACCGCTTCTCCCTTCTGGCCCTTGTCACTGGTCTCCTGTACCTCGTTAGTCTCATTTGGTTTTACGGGGCTGTCCACTCCCAGGCTGAACAGTGAACCTCGGAGGTAACTTCACCACTGAGCTAAAAAGGTGTCTGGGGGCCATACTCCCAAGGTTTCTCCAGTCTCCTGTAGGCCAGTAAATCTGGTCTTTATTTTGTGAGTTAGAATTATGTTCTACATCCTTCTCCAGCTCTGTCCAGAACCCTCTGTTGTGATCCTAGTCAGAGCCGTCAGTGTGGTAGCCAGCCACCATCTAGCTGTACTGGACTCAGTTGGTGGAGGCCTTGATAGCTGTGGACAGTTAGTCCTTCGGACTAATCTTTTCCTTGTATCCTGTTCTCTTCATTCTCCCTTGCTCCCGAAGGGATGAGACGAGTGGAGTATCTTAGATGGCCTCTCATAGGCTTTTAAGATCCCAGACACAACTCACCAAGGTAGAATGTAGAGCATTGTCTTTATAAGCTGTGCCATGCCAATTGAGCTAGATGTTCCCCGAGACCATGGTTGCCAGAGCCCTCCGCCCAGCAATTCAGTCCCTCAGGGAATTGGGATGTGTCTATGGGGCTTCCATGACCTTTCCTTGTACAGGTTGTGCTAGTTTCCCCTGTATTGTGTACTGTCTCACTCTTCACCCAAGATACCACTAATCTGTTGCCTATTTAGTATTTTCCCCCCACCCCTCCCATCCCTGGTAACAAACAAAGATTGTTACACTTTGTGTGTGAACTTTTTCATGGGTTCTTACAATAGAGGTCTCATACAATATTTGTCCTTTTGTGATTGACTTATTTCACTCAGCATAATGTCCTCCAGTGTCATCCATGCTATGAGATGCTTCACAGATTCATTGTTGTTCTTTCTCATTGCATAGTACTCCATTGTGTGTATGTACCATAGTTTGTTTATCCATTCATCTGTTGATGGGCATCTGCATTGTTTCTATCGTTTTGCTATTGTGAACAATGCTGCCATGAACATAGGTGTGCATATGTCTATTCGAGTGACGACTCTTATTTCTCTAGGATATATTCCTAGGAGTGGGATTGCTGGATAGAATGGTATGTCTATTTCTAGCTTTCTAAGGAAGCGCCATATCATTTTCCAAAATGGTTGTATCATTTTGCATTCCCACCAGCAGTGCATAAGAGTTCTGATCTCCCCGAAGCCCCTCCAACATTTGTTTTTTCCAGTGTTTTTGATTCGTGCCAGTGATACCGGGGTGAGATGGTATCTCATTGTGGTTTTAATTTGTATTTCTCTAATGGCTAGTGATCGCGAGCATTTCCTCATGTGTCTGTTGGCCATTTGAATGTCTTCCTTGGTGAAGTGTCTGTTCATTTCCTTTGCCCATTCTTTAATAGGATTATTTGTCGTTTTGTTGTAGAGGTGTTGGATTTTCTTGTAGATTATGGAGATTAGACCTTTGTCTGACTTATACTGTCCAAAAATTTTTTCCCAGTCTGTAGGTTCTCTTTTGACTCTTTTGGTGAAGTCTTTTGAAGAGCATAGGTGTTTGATTTTTAGAAGATCCCAGTTATCTAGCTTATCTGTTGGGTTTTGTGTGTTGATGGTTATGGTTTGTATCCTGTTAATGCCATGTATTAAGGCCTGAAGTGTTGGTCTTATTTTTCTTCTATGAACTTTATAGTTTTAGGCTTTATATTCAGGTGTTTGATCCATTTTGAAGTAGTTTTTGTATACAGTGTGAGGTAAGGGTCCAGCTTCATTTTTTTGCAAATGGATTTCCAGTTTTGCCAGCACCATTTGTTAAAAAGACTGTCTTTTCCCCATTTGATGGACTTTGGGCCCTTGTCAAAGATCAGGTGACCGTAGGTGGATGGATTTACATCTGGGTTCTCAATTCTGTTCCTTTGGTCAATGTATCTGTCATTGTAGCAGTACCAGGCTGTTTTGACTACTGTAGCTGTATAGTAGGTTCTCAAGTCAGGTAGTGTGAGTCCTCCAACTTTATTCTTCTTATTCAGTAGTGCTTTACTTATTTGGGGCTTCTTTCCTTTCCATATAAAGTTAATGATTAGTTTTTCCATCTCTTTGAAGAATGTTGTTGGTATTTGATCAGGATTGCATTGTATTTGTAAATTGATTTGGGTAGAATTGAGATTTTCACAATGTTGAGTCTGCCTATCCATGAGCATGTTATGTTTTCCATTGATTTAGATCCCTTTGGGTTTCATGCAGTAGTGTTTTGTAGTTTTGTTTGTATAGGTCTTTTACATCCCTGGTCAGATTTATTCCTAAGTATTTTATCTTTTTAGGAGCTATTGAAAATGGTATTGTTTTCCTGATTTCCTTTTCATCATTCTCCTTACTGGTGTATAGGAATCCAACGGATTTCTGAATGTTTTTCTTGTATCCTGCTACTCTGCTGAATCTTTCTATTAGTTGCAGTAGATTTCTCGTGGAGTCTTTAGGGTTTTCTATGTATAGTATCATATCATCTGCAAACAGGGACAGTTTAACTTATTCATTACCAATTTGGATGCCCTTTATTTCTTTTTCTTGCCTTATTGCTCTAGCTAGAACTTCCAGCACAATGTTAAATAGGAGTGGTGATAAAGGGCATCCTTGTCTTGTTCCTGTTTTCCAGGGGAATGTTCTCAGCCTCTCTCCATTAAGAATGATGTTGGCTGTTGGTTTTGCATAGATACCCTTTATTATGTTGAGAAATTTCCCTTCTATGCCTATTTTATTGAGAGTTTTTATCAAGAATGGGTGTTGGACTTTGTCAAATGCCTTTTCTGTGTCAATTGAGATGATCATGTGATTCTTTTCTTTCCTTTTATTTATGCGGTGGATTACGTTGATTGATTTTCTAATGTTGAACCATCCTTGCATACCTGGTATGAATCCTACTTGGTCGTGGTGTATTATTTTTTTGATATGATGCTGAATTCTTTTGGCTAGAATTTTGTTGAGAATTTTTGCATCTATATTCATGAGAGATATTGGTCTGTAATTTTCTTTTTTTGTGACGTCTTTGCCTGGTTTTGGTATCAGCGTTATGTTCGTCTTTGCCTGGTTTTGGTATCAGCGTTATGTTGGCTTCATAGAATGAATTTGGAAGTGTTGCTTCCTCTTCTGTGCTCTGAAATAGCTTGAGTAGTACTGGTACAAGCTCTTCTGTAACTGTCTTGTAGAATTCTCCAGTGAAGCCATCTGGGCCAGGGCTTTTTTTGGTTGGGAGTTTTTTGATTACCTTTTCAATCTCTTCTCTTGTTATGGGTCTGTTCAGATGTTCAACATCACTTTGTTGTAGTTTGGGTAGGCCGTGTGTTTCTAGAAATTTATCCATTTCCTCTAGGTTTTCAAATTTGTTGGAGTATAGTTTTTCATAATATTCTGTTATAATCCTTTTTATTTCAGTGGGGTCTGTTGTAATATCCCCCATTTCATTTCTTATTTGGGTTATTTGTGTCCTCTCCTGTTTTTCTTTTGTCAGTCTGGCCAGTGGTTTGTCGATTTTGTTGATTCTTTCAAAGAACCAACTTTTGGTTTTGTTGATTCTTTCTATTGTTTTTCTGTTCTCTATTTCATTTGTTTCTGCTCTGATCTTTACTATTTCCTTTCTTCCTGTGGTTGTGGGCTTTTTTTGCTGTTCTCTTTCTATTTGTTTGAGTTCTGTAGTTAATGTTTTGATTTTGTCCCTTTCTTCTATTTTGATGTGTGCATCTATTGCTATAAATTGCCCTTGAGGACTGCCTTTGCTGTGTCCCAAAGGTTTTGGTATGATGTGTTTTCATTCTCATTTGATTCTAGGAATTTTTTGATTCCATCTCTGATTTCTTCTATTACCCACTGATGTGTAAGCAGGGTATTATTCAGTTTCCATGTAGTTGATTTTTTTTTCCTTGCTCTTTCTATTGTTAATTTCTACCTTGATGGCATTGTGGTCAGAGAAGATACTTTGAATTATCTCAACATTTTGGATCTTGTTGAGGATTGCTCTGTGGCCTAAGATGTGGTCTATTCTGGAGAACGTTCCACGTGCATTGGAAAAGAATGTGTACTTTGCAGCAGTTGGATGGAGTGTTCTGTATATGTCTATGAGGTCAGGTTGGCTGACTGTGCCCTTTAGGTCTTCTGTATCTTTGCTGAGTTTCTTCTTAGTTGTTCTGTCCTTTACTGGGAGTGGTGTGTTGAAGTCTCCTACTATTATTGTGGAACTGTCAATTTCTCTTTTCAGTGTTGTTAGAGTTTGTTTTATGTATTTTGGAGCCCTGTCATTGGGTGTGTAGATGTTTATTATGGTTATGTCTTCATGATTGATCATCCCCTTAATCATTATATAGTGTCCTTCTTTGTCTTTTATGGTAGATTTTGTTTTAAAGTCTATTTTATCTGAGATTCGAATTGCCACTCCTGCTCTTTTTTGGTGGTTGTTGGCTTGGTATATTTTTTTCCATCCTTTGACTTTTAATAAATTCACATCTTTGTTTCTAAGGTGTGTCTCTTGTAGACAGCATATTGATGGATCCTGTTTTCTTATCCATTCTTTCACTCTCCATCTCTTTATGGGTGCATTGAGTTCATTTACTTTCAGTGTAATTATTGATAGATGTGAGTTTGTTGCTGTCATTTCGTAGTGCTTTTTTTTGTGGTGCTGAAGTTTTCTTTGTTCTTACTCTCTTATGCTGAGTTACTTCTGTTCGTGGATCTTTTTTTCATTTCTTTTGTTTTTGTAGGTTTTGTTTTTGCCGAGACTTTATGTTTTTCGTCTTTATTTTTATGAGTTGGTGTGTTAACTTTCTTTGTGGTTACCATGAATTTTACCCTTATATTTCTAAGTTTGAAGCAGTCTACCATTACTTGGTATCGCCTTGCCTTCCTTTCCATTACAAGGTTCTATACCTACACCGTTTATTCCCTCTTTTATTGTTTTGACATTGTTGTCATTTATTGATTAACTGCTCTGCTTCCCTGTTTATTTCTTTTGGTTTTGGATATTCCTGGAGAGTTCCTTTCCTATATTGGTATCTGGCTCGTATGATCCTGCGTCCTAGGTTCTGCCTGTGAGCTGAAGCTGTTTGTCCTCAGATCGAAGAACTTCCTTTAATAATTCTTGTAAGTTTGGTTTGACTTTTACATATTCCCTTAATTTCTGTTTATCTGGAAATGACCTAATTTCACCATCAAATTTGAACGAGAGTTTTGCAGGATATATTGTTGGCTGACAGTTTTTTCCTTTGAAGATTTTATATATGTCATCCCATTGCCTTCTTGCCTCCATGGTTTCTGCCGAATAATCTGAGTTTAGTCTTATTGTTTCTCCTCTGTATTTGACTTCTTGTTCTTCACGAGCTGCTCTCAGGATTCTTTGTTTGTCTTTGGTTTTGGGGAGTGTGAATATGATAAGCCTTGGTGGTTTTCTTTTGGGGTCTCTCCTCTATGGGGTTCATTGAGCTTCTTGGATGGCCAGCTTTTCATCTTTCATGATATTGGGGAAGTTTTCTGTCAGCAGTTCCTCAGTTATCCTCTCTGTGTTTTCTGTTTTCTACCCCGCTTCTGGAATTCCAATCACTCGTAAATTTTTGCTTTTAATTGTGTCCCACATAACTCTCAGGGTCTCTTCATTTTTCTTTGTTCTTTTTTTGAGTTTTCCTCAAGCAGAGTTGTATCCAAGTGTTTGTCTTCAATTCCACTGATCCTGTCTTCCACGGTTCCAAATCTGCTTATCAGCCCTTCTATGACATCATCCATTTCTGAAATCTTGTTGTTTATCTTTTGGATTTCTAATTTTTTTTTTTTTGTATAATTTCTAGTTTTGAATTTATTTTGGTATTTTGTTCCTGCATCATCTTCCTGAATTCTTACAATTTTTCATCTGTATTTTCCATGGATTTGTCTATTTTTTCCTCATGTTTTTCAGCTTTTTCCCTCAGTTCTTGGAGAATTCCGAGTATTAGAGAATTGAATTCCCTATCAGGTAGTTCTAGTGCATTTTCTTCCACAGGAGAGTCATCTGTTGTTTTATTTTGGACGCCTACTGGAACCATCCTGTCCAGTTTTTGTAAATGTTTTGATATTGTCTGCTGTTTGGGGGGCATTCAGTAGTTATTTTTCTCATTTATTGATTGTAGATTTGTTTGTTTCATCCCTTTTTTAAAAAAAAAATTGACTATGTCTGAGCAGGCGGACGTGTGTGTTCTTTGTTGTTTGCTCGTCTGTGTGCTCAATACTTTTCACCTGCTTCTCCAACTGGCAGGGTCAGTTACTCAGATATGGTACGGCAGGGCAGGGCTAGATGAAGAGGAGTTACTGGGATGGGTTGTTTGTGGCACTTACTACAGCCACCAGGGCGGGTTTGTTATCAGTGCGGGGCAGGTTCCGGTAGGCCGTGCCTGTGCTGCTTGGTGGTGTGATGTCAAGTACATGGTGCAGGTAGGGAGGATGCAGCGGGTAGATTGTTATGTGTGGAGCTAAGATGGATATGGGAGAGAGGAGAGAGGAACAGAAGCCAAAAACATACAAACAAACAAAAAAGAATGCTAGGGTAGCTTGCCATTGGAATGGAGAGATGAGAGACTATGAAATGGAGAAAAACAGAAGGGGAAGAGGAAGAAAAGAAAAGAATGAATAAATAAAAATCAGAAAGGTTAAAGAACTGCAAAGTTCCCAGGGATCCCACCGATGCAGCTATGAGGTCTGGGGAAGTCTCTCTCAGGTGTTGCAATACAGCCTGGCTAGAAGGCATAGAGGTGTACAACGCCTGGTATTCAGGGATCAGAAAGAGAAGGAAGATATAGAGAGACAAGACACTGAGCAATGAAGAAAGACAAAAAGGGAAAAAGAGGGAAACAAAAACAAAGCAAATTAAAAAAAAAAAAAGAAGAAGAAGAAAGGCCCCCGAAAAAAACAGAAAAAAAAAAAAAAACAAAAAAAGATATCCTCTCAGGATCCCTCTGCACGTCTGTGGAAGCTGAAGGGGAGTTACTTGCCACGCAGCTCCGCCTGGCCAGAAAGGGCTCCCAACTAAAGAAAAGGAAAAGAAAACAAAGAAACAATTCAAAATGAACAAACGAACAAAAACCCCGGGATCCCACCAACGCGGTAGCCCAGACCAGGAAGCAGCTCCACACTTGAATGGAGCTCTGCAGCCCCTCATGAAGAAGCAAAGATGGCACATGGAGCCAGGCACTCAAGCGAAAAGAGGGGGAGATGGCGAGAGGCAAGTGAGAAATCAAAAGAAGCAGAAAAAAAAAGCAACACTAGCAGCTAACAAATGGCACCCAGAGAGCCTCCTGCTTGAGTGTGTGGAATCCAAGCAGCTGGCACTTCCCGATCAAGAGACTGTGGCCGCGGGAAGCCGAGGACACCGAGCAGGGGCGAAGAGGGGTGGGGGGTGGGAAAGCACACACCGCAAATTACTGGTTGTTTTGTCTCCCACTGGACGCTCCGTGAGGCTGCTTTCTCGTACCCCCATTTGCTGGTCTCCAATAGGAGTCCAAGATGGTAGATCCATGCTGCATTAGCTGGTAGGGCACCTCTGCATGAATCTCTCCTTGCTCTCCATTCTCTGTCAGTCTTCTCACTTCATTTGGTGCTTGGCTGAGTTCTTTATCTCTTCATTTGATGTTTTAGGGTTTCAGGATTGTTGTATTCTCTGTTTGGCTTAGTTTTTTGGATCTTTGCTGTGGAGGGACGGCGTGGTGCTTCTGCCTAGAGCGCCATTTTGCCGGAACCCATTGATTGTTTTCCTAATGTTGAACCATCCTTGCATACCTGGTATAAATCCTGCTTTATAATGGTGATTTTTTTTTTTTTTTTTTTTGATATGTTGCTGAATTCTATTGGCTAGAATTTTGTTAAGGATTTTTGAGTCAATGTTTGTGAGGGATCTTGGTCTGTAATTTTCTTTTTTTGTGGAGTCTTTACCTGGTTTTGGTATCAGGTTTATGCTGGCTGATAGAATGAGTTTGGGAGTATTCCATCCTTTTCTATGCTCTGAAATACCTTTAGTAGTAGTGGTGCTAACTCTTCTCTGAAAATTTGGTAGAATTCTCTGGTGAAGCCTGCCTGGCCAGGGCTTTCTTTTGTTGGGAGTTTTTTAATTACCTTTTCAATCTCTTCTTTTGTTATGGGTTTCATTAGTTTTTCTACCTCTGTTTGTGTTAGTTTAGGTAGGTAGTGAGTTTCTAGAAGTTTTCCCATTTCCTCTAGGTTTTCAGATTTGTTAGAGTACAATTTTTCATAGTATTCTGTTATAAGTCTTTTAATTTCAATTGAGTCAGTTGTGATATTACTCATCTCATTTCTTATACGGGTTATCTGCATCCTCTCCTGTTTTTCTTTTGTCAGTTTGGCCCATGGTTTATCAATTTTGTTGATCTTTTCAGAGAACCAACTTTTGGTTTTGTTAACTTTTTCAATTATTTTCCTATTCTCTATTTCATTTAATTCTGCTCTAATTTTTATAATTTTCTTTCTTCTGGCACCTGAGGGCTTCTTTTGCTGCTCTCTTTCTAGTTGTTCCAGTTGTAGGGTTAATGTTTTGATTATGGCCCTTTCTTCTTTTTGGATGTGTGCATTTATTGCTATAAACTGACCTCTGAGCACTGCTTTTGCTATGTCACAAAGGTTCTGGTAGGATGTGTTTTCATTCTTGTTTGAGTCTACGAATTTCTTTATTCCATCCTTAATTTCTTCTATAACCCAGTAGTTTTTGAACAAGGTGTTGTTCAGTTTCCATGTGTTTCATTTTTATTCCTTGCTTTTTCTGTTGTTGATTTCTACTTTTATGGATTTATGGTCAGAAAAGATGCTTTGTAATATTTTGATGTTTTGTATTTTGTTGAGGCTTGCGTTATGGCCTAATATGTGGTCTATTCTGTAGAATGTTCAATGTGCGTTGGAAAAGAAAGTATACTTGGCTGCTGTTGGGTGGAGTGTTCGGTATACATCTGTGGGATCAAGTTGGTTGACTGTAGCATTTAGCTCTTCCAGTCTAAAATTTATTGAGCTTCTTTCTGGATGTTCTGTGCTTCACTGAAAGTGGCATGTTAAAGTTTCCTACTAATATTGTGGAGCTGTCTATCTCTCTTTTCAGTGCTGTTAGAGTTTGTTTTATGTATTTTGGAGCCCTATCGTTAGGTGTGTAAATATTTATTATAGTTATGTCCTCCTGGTGTACTGACCCTTTAATCATTATATAGTGTTCTCTGTTATCCTTTGTGGTGGGTTTTACTTTAAAGTCTGTTTTGTCAGAGATTAATATTGCTACTCTTGCTCTTTTTTGAGTGTTGTTTGCTTGATTTATGTTTTTCCATCCTTTGAGTTTTAGTTTGTTTGTGTCTTTAAGTCTAAGGTGTGTCTCTTGTAGGCAGCATATAGACGGATCATGTTTTTTTTATTCAGTCTGCCACTCTTTGTCCCTTTATTGGTGCATTTAGTCCGTTTTCATTCAGCGTAATTATTGATAGGTATGAGTTTAGTGCTGTCATTTTGATGTCTTTTTTTGTGTGTTGTTCATAGTTTCTTTGTTCCCCTTAATTTTCTGTGCTGAGTCGTTTTTATTCATGTATTGTCTTTTCATCTTTTTCATTGTTGTTGATTTTGTGTTTGCTCAGTCTTTATATTTTGCTAGTTTTTTATTTTGACTTGTAGGATTGTTAGTTTCCTTTGTGGTTAGCTTAATATTTACCTTTATTTTTCTGTGTTTATATAGTCTTTTATTTCTTTATATCGCATTGACTTCCTCTCCATCAGAAAAATCTATGTCTACATTTTTAAGTCCCTCTTTTTCATTTCAATATTGTCATGTTTTACATACTGATGTCTCTGTTTCCCTATTTTCAATGTTTTAGCTTTGATGTATTTTTGTGACTTACCTATCTGAGTTGATAGCTGGTTGCTCTGTCCTGTGCTCTAGTCTAGCGTTGTTATCTGATGTTATTGATTTTCTAACTGGAGGGCTCCCTTTAGTATTTCTTGTAATTTTGGTTTCATTTTTGCAAATTCCCTAAACTTCTGTTTATCTGGAGATGCCGTAATTTCACCATCATGTTTGAGAGACAGTTTTGCTGGATATATAATACTTGGCTGGCAATTTTTTTTTTCTTCAAGGCTTTATATATGTCATCCCATTGCCTTCTTGCCTGCATGGTTTCTGCTGAGTAGTCCAAGCTTATTCTTATTGTCTCTCCTTTGTAGATGACTTTTCTTTTATCCCTAGATGCTCTTAAAATTCTCTCTTTATCTTTGGTTTTGGCAAGTTTGATTATAATATGTTTTAGTGACTTTCTTTTGGGATCTACCTTATGTGGGGTTCAATGAGCATCTTACATAGATATCTTCTCATCTTTCATGATATCAGGGGAGTTTTCTGTCAACAAATCTTCAACAATTTTCTCTGTATTTTCTGTTATCCCTCCCCCACCCCACCCCGTTCTGGTACTCCAATCACTTATAGGTTATTTCTCTTGATAGAGTCCCACATAACTCTTAGAGTTTCTTCATTTTTTTAAAATTCTTTTATCTGGTTTCTTCTCAAATAGTTGGTGTCAAATGCTTTGTCTTCAGTGTCACTAATTCTGACTTCTACTGCCTCAATTCTGCTCCTATGACTTTCTATTGGTTTGTCTAATTCTGAAATTTTATTGTTAATCTTCTGGATTTCTGTTTGCTGTCTCTCTATGGATTCTTGCAGCCTATTATATTTGTCATTATGCTCTTGAATAACCTTTTTAAGTTCTGCTACTGCTTTGTCTGTGTGTTCTTTGATTTTTCTGTGTTTTAATGATTTTCCTTCCTGATTTCTTGAAGAGTTGGGTATATTAATCTTTGTATTCTGCCTCTGGTAATTCCAAAAAATTCTCTTCCTCCATAAAATTTATTGATTCTTTATTTTGGCAGCTTGCTGAAGCCATCATGGTCTGCCTCTTTATGTGATTTGATATTGACTATTGTCTCTGAGCCATCAATAAGTTATTATAATTTTATATTTGTTTAATGTGTCCTAGCTTCTTGTTTTGTTTTGATATACCCAAATAGGCTGCTCTTGGGAGCTAGTTTGATTATTGGCACCTTTGAAGCTCTAATGTCCTGTCACCAGGTGGTTAGATCTGTTACTAGGTATGTGAGCTCAGGAGTCCGCCCACTTCTCCTGTATGGATTCAGCTCAGGTGCCCAGGTAGATAGCCACCATGTGTGTGGTGTAGGCTCTCTCTTACAGTCCTAGACAGGAATGGGTGATTGGTATAGGCACAGGCATCTGGCTGCAGCTGGGGGTCACATGCTGAGCAAGCCAGGGGCTGGCGGCTTGGCTGAGCGTCTGAAAGGAAAGCATGTCCCTGTTCCCTAGAGCAAGTAGGTGAGTTTTGCAGCCAAACTTTGAGCACCCTACTCTGTTGGGTGTAAGGACTGGGAAGTACCACTTATTCTTGGACCCCTGTAGCAGGTGGCTAGGTGGCGTGGGTGGAGCCACCAGTCCTCCAGCCCCTGATGCGGACAGATAAGCCACCTGCTTAAAAGGCAGAGCAGTTTCAGACGTCACAAACCTGACACTTCACAGCTGAAACAGTTCAAGTTAGACTTCAGGTATTTACCCTGTTGTACTGCGGTAGTGAGGGCTTATGCTGTTGAGATGGGCCCACACAAATCTATGCAGGGGTGGAAAGCACTCAAAGCCTGTGGACCCCTTGTGCCTGTGCCTAGGTAAAGGAGCTGTGCCAATCCTGAGGTCCTGGCTTAGGGGAGCCAGTAGCTGATTTCTTCCGTTTGTTAATTTGTTCCCTCACCAAGGTCAGGAGAATGGGTCAGGGTGTCTTAGGGATCTACTTCTGGCCCAGGGGACTCACAGATTGCTGAAGCCGGCTAAGACCCAGTGCAGAGCAGGGAGGGAGGAGGTAAATGGGAGAGAGGTTTTTCCCAAATGGTTGTGGTTTGTTTGTTTGTTTGTTTTTTTAATTACTGCGGTAGACCACACTCAAGTACTTATCTTTAGCCACTTGAGTGCTACTTTTCACTGGTTTGGAGTGTCTAAGTAGACCCTCTGCTGCTGGATCTTTCTCAGTGTGTAAAGTGCCTCCCAAGCGAGGGAGCACGTGCACTTGTTTCCCAGCCTCACTGTGCACCCTGAGCTGATCTGGGCTGAAGGGCTGCAGCTCCTGCCTCTTTCTCCCCCTGTCACTCAGTCTGATTCCTCAACTTTGCCTTGTTCAGGGCTCCTAGATATTCATATAAAATCAATTCACTTGTTTTTTCAGGTCTTTGTTGTAAGAGGGACATAGGAAGCAGTCTGACTACTCTGCCGTCTTGGCCCCGCCTTCCCGGCAGCACTACATTCTAAGAGAGCAATAGTGGAGGCTGCCAGGCCACTTGAGGCATAGGTTTGGGAATTGCACAGATGCCACATCTATGACAAAGCAAAGCATGTTGCCCGCCCAGGTTCAAAGAGTGGGAAAATAGACTCCTCCACTTGATGTAAGAAGTAGCAAAGTCACATTGCAAAGGGGCTTACCTATTGGGAGGAATTTTCAACCTTCCCACCCAACCCCCACAATCTGTCACTTTAAGTAAATTGTTCAAGCTCAGTTTACTTAATGGAAGTATGGAAGTGCGGTTCCAAGATCGTAACTGTGAAGTAGTCTGGTTTAAGAGTTGGGATAAAAAATTGCTTTTTCTGCAGTAAACTATATTCTGCCTTGTCTCTGCCCCATTTGGGCACAGAGTGCTTCTTGCAAATGACATCTTCAAATGTTGCCTACAACCATTCCATTCCTAGACCTCAAATACTAGTTTGGGACCTGGAGAAAATTTTCTGAAATGAAAAAGTCGCCACGACCTTTTTCTTAGAAACCTTCATGAAAATGTACTCCTGCAAATTGACTTGCAGTGGCCCACCAGTCATTAAAGCTTAGACCCCTTATACACATACATATTCGCAGAAGTATATATTGATTCAGGTATAGAAGCAACTGTCAGGCTATCCTAGAGATGGAACAACATGGTTGGCTTTTTAAAAACTTTCTCTCCAACAATATTCACAAGGAATAAATGATTTATTTTTATGAGGAGGGATTTTATTAGATCAAAATCTAATCTAAGTATCAATGTGAACCTAATCCAAGTAAGTGATTTCCTTAGCCGGGTCTAAAGAAGAAATACTAGGAATATATTTTAAAAGAATAATTTGACTTTCCTTAGCAGCAGAGTAGCAGAGCCTTTGAAATTAATACTGACCTAGTGCTTTAAACAAATTAGGTCAAGGCTTAATAAAATAAAACAAAATCCTAGGAAAGATGTAGATCCTGTTAAAATTTTATAGTGCCTATAAATAGAATCATGAGATATAAAACACAGATCTTCATACTGTTTGCAAGAGGCTAAAACAGCTGGTTAGTTCAGGGAGCACATTATTCAAATTAGATTTTCAGTGTTGAGCAAAGAACAACTGAAGTTTATGACTTTGAAGACACGATTCATTTGTCTGTCTGTTTTTGTCTCCAGCATTAGAATGTAAGTGCCATAAAGTCAAAGATAATCTCATTTATCTAGCACTTAGTTTGTTGCCTAGAACATAGGAGATTCTTAATAAGCATTTTTGAATAAATGAATGAATGATGTCTTTTTTATTGTTGTACTAATGTTGGAGGATTTTTAGGAATCAGATGTATTTATTTTTGGGATGTGCATGAGAATGAGATTGTGTTTATTTTTTGTGTATGTTCTTTTTTTTTTTTTCTTTTTTTCCAAGGAACAAATATTCCATTTATCTCAATTAATGGCGCTATGGCAAGGTTATTTAGTTTGTAATAATAAAAGAGAGAGGAGTCTTCTTTGAATTTAAGGACAGTTACAAATTATGGATAACATTGCGAAGAGTAGGAATTCCAGAACACTTAATTGCGCTCATAAGGAACCTCCACATAGACCAAGAGGCAAAGGAAAAGAGGATACTATGTGGTTTAAAGTCAGGAAAGGTGTGTGTCAGGGTTGTATCCTTTCGTTGCACTTATTCAATCTGTATGCTGTGCAAATAATCTGAGAAGCTGGACTATGTGAAGAACGCAGGGTCAGGATTGGAGGAAGACTCAGTAACAACCTGTGTTATGCAGATGACACAACCTTGCTTGCTGAAAGTGAAGAGGACTTTGAAGCACTTACTGATGAAGATCAAAGACTACAGTCTTCAGTATGGATTATACCTCAACATAAAGAAAACAGAAATCCTCACAGCTGGACTAATAAGCAACATCATAAGTAAACGGAGTAAATATTGAAGTTGTCAAGGATTTTATTTTACTTGGATCCACAGTCAACATCCATGAAACCAGCAGTCAAGAAATCAAACAATGCATTGCATTGGGCAAATCTGCTGCAAAAGACCTCTTTGAAGTGTTGAAAAGCAAAGATGCCACTTTGAGGACTAAGGATTGCAGCATATCTGTGCTAACAGCATTACACTTTAGAAGCGAAGATGGTGAGTGTTCTCACATACTTTAGACACATTATTGGGAGAGACCAGTGCCCGGAAAAGGACATCATGCTTGGTAAAGTAGAGGGTCAGTGAAAAAGAAGAAGTCCGTCAATGAGATGTATTGACACAGTGGCGACAACAATAGGCTCAAACACAGCAATGATTGTGAGGATGGTGCAGGACTGGGCAGTGTTTCATTCTGTTGTACGCAGGGTCACTGTGAGTGAGAACTGACTCGATGGCACCTAACGATAAGAACAACAGGTAGGTCTCATGGAAACTGAAATGGATCCTAAAACAGCAGCTCTATGGGAGTTCAACACAAAGAATTCATGAATCTCCAGGGCTCTTCTATGAAAGTCACTTTGCTCCTTTCCAGCAGTGAACAAAGGTCTGCTTATTAAATTTGATTGGTTTTATTCCCATAGTGTTTAACCTTTTGGTTTATTCTATCTTTTCACTATCTCATATCTTCTACCTTCTTTATTTTAATCCTAGTGCTCCAAGTAGCTCAGGCTTGGCACAGTATCAAATTCAAAGAAACATAGTCCAAAGACCAACTAATGTAAAATAATTTTAATCTTTATTTGCATGTCTCCAGGAAACTTTAAAAGGTTTCAATTTATTAATCACAAAAAAAATTTCTGAAAATCCGTTTCTCCTTTTTCACTCAGGTCTTCATAATTTTAATCACTAGATTCCCATAAAACTCTTTCTTACCCCTTTCTTTCAAACCTTTACCAAAAAAAAAAAAAACTCCCCTCTGACACCTTCCCTCCACCTCCTCTATCACAATTCAAATTCCTTCTTTCTCTCCCTCTCCCTCTCTCTATCTCTCTAAACCTCACTCCTGTTCATGCAAATATCCCATCCTAATTTTTGATACCTACCTTCACTTATTTCACACAATCTGGATAATTTGGCGCTGAAGGAGAAAATTCAAACTGCACTGAAGGCATTGGCAAAAAACAAAGCTTCAGGAGTTGATGGAATACCAATTGAGATGCTTAAAAAAATAAATGCAGTGCTGAAAGTTCTTACTTGTCCATGTCAAGAAATTTGGAAGACATCTGACTGGCCAAGTGACTAGAAGAGAGCCATATTCATGCCCATTCCAAAGCAAGGTGATCAAATGGTTTCTTAGGCTGGATTCTCTGGAGAAGCAAAACTAGTGAAGTGCACACACACGCATATATATGAGAGAGAGATTTATCTCAAGTAAATGACTCGTGGTTGTAGAGGCTGGCATGTCCCAAGTCTGTGGGTCACGCGTCAGGCTGAGAGTCTCTCCTGACTGACGTAGCTGCAGGGGCTGATGAACTCAAGATCGGCAGGTCAGGTGACAGGCCGCTGGCTCACAGGCTGTGAGGACCAATGAATTCCAAGATTGGCAGGTAAGATGAAAGGCTATTGGCTCACAGGCTGTGGAGGCTGACGAATCCCAAGATAGGCAGGTAAGTGGCTAACTCAAGTTCCAAGAACCAGAGGTCAGATGATGACAAGCCGGATGCAGGATCCAGAAAGAGAGCCTTGCTGGAACATTTATATACAACAGGCAGGCTGCAACCCCAACGAAAACTCCCTTTCAACTGATTGGCTGCTCACAGCAGACCTCATCATGGAGTTGCTTATATCATTACATAACTGCCAAACTACATCATAACTGCCAAACCACTGAGAATCATGGCCCAGCCAAGTTGACACACCTTAACCATCACAAATAGAATGTAGAAATTATCGAACAATATCAATATTCCATGCTAGCAAAATTCTGCTGAAGATAATTAAAAAAAATAACTGAAACAGTCCATTAACAGGGAACTGAAGAGGACTTGGAACAGGAGATGTCATCACTGATGTCAGATGGATCTTGCCCCAAAGCAGAAAATACCAGAAAGATATTTACCTGTGTTTTATTCATTACATGAAGGCATTTGACTGTGTGGATCATAACATATTATGGATAACATTGTGAAGAATGGGAATTCCAGAACACTTTACTGTGCTCATGTGAAACTTGTACATGAATCAAGAGGCAGTTGTTTAAACAGAACTAGGAGATACTGCATGGTTCAGGATTGCGGCAGGGTTGTATCCTTTTACTTACTTATCTATATGCTGAACAAATAATCCAAGAAGCCGGACTGTATGAAGAAGAATGTGGCATCAGGATGTGAGGAAGAGTCATTAACAGCCTATGGTATGCAAATACGCAATCTTGTGTGCTGAAAATGAAGATGACATGAAGCACTTATTGATGAAGGTTAAAGACGACAGCCTTCACTACGGGTTACACCTGAATGTGAAGAAAATGAAAATTTTCACAGCTGGACCAATAAACATTATCATGATAAATAAAGAAGAAATTGAAGTTGTCAATGATTTCATTCCACTCAGATCAACCATCAATGATCGTGGAAGCAGCAGTCAAGAAATCCGTGTATTGCATTGGAAAAAATCTGCCTCTTTAAAGTTTTAAAAGCAAAGATATCACTTTGGCAACTCAGGTGAGCCTAACCTAAGCCATGGTCTTTTTAATTAACTCATATGCATGCAAAAGCTGGACAATGAAAAAAGAAGACAGAAGAAGAATTGTATTGGCAAAGAATATTGAATATACCACGGACTGCCAGAAGAATGAACAAGTCAGTCTTAGAAGAAGCACAACCAGAATGCTCCTTAGAAGCAAGGATGATGATACTTCAGCTTGCTTACTTTGGACACATCATCAGGGAAGACCAGTCACTAGAAAAATCTATCATGTTTGGTAAAGTAGAGGGTCAGCAAAAATGAGGGGAAAACCCTCAATGAGATGAGTTGACACAATAGCCGAAACCATGGGCTCATATGTAACAATGATCATGAAGATGGCACAGGACCAAGCAAAGTTTTCGAAGTTTTGTTCTGTTATACATAAGGTCACTATGAGTTGGAGCTAACGTCACAGCAGTTAACAACAACAGAGGAAAATATACATAAAACAATTTCCTTTAGTTAAGGAATGAAAGGTGGGACAGAGAAAGAAACTAGAACTTACACCTTAATGAAATTTATCCCTGTTATATTTGTTTGTCTTTATGTTTTCTAAGTACTCAGAATCCTCGAGGCCCCCACACTTCCTCATGGCTTTTCTGTATACCCTCGTGGTTTTATCTTCCGCTGTACCCTCACTCTATATCCTTGTTCATAATCCAAAGAGAGGGAATCTGATTGGCCTAAGCTTTGAGTTAAGCATCCAATATATTCCAAACAGCAAAGGGCTACGGGGAAGGAGGAGAGGGTCATGTGACCCACAAAGGGCCTCTCTTTTCCTTTGGTAAGAAAGGGTGTGGCCTCAGGCTGGCATTAATATTAGTATATGAAGTACAATGTAGAGAGGCTGCAAAATGCACCAGACTTGTCTGGCCTTCAGAGAGGTTAATTTACTAACATGTTTCTTTGAAATTCATCTATGAAATGCTGAAGTTTTTGGAAGAACACGTCTCTGATATATTTGCAAATGTATTTTAATAATGATGGGTGTTTTATGTAAGCGTGAACTTTGGTTAGTTATCTAAATTGGATTTGCTTTTTATCCGTGGCCAACTTCATTTTAGATAGTCTTTCCTGTAGTAAACATACCAAAGAAAGACTTTCTCTGTAGATAAAGCAGCTCTATACGTGTCTTCCTAGTTTTTTTTTTTTTTTTTTTTTTCTCTTCCTGGAGAAAGGTACTTAGCAAAAAATACTTTTTTAAAATGGGAGACAACTAAAACAAAAAACCCACATTTTTCTATTATTGTAAGAAGATCTTGACTTACAGATGTCACTGACAGATGGAAAGCCACATATGTGAAAATCGGGCTTGATTATCTTTCGTTAAAAATCTTAAGGAAATCTCTAGCAAAAAAAAAGGGAGAGGTTTATAAGCCAAAATTGTATACTGAGCTGTTTGTGTCTTACGTGGCTTTTATACATCTTTTGAACAAGTTTCAGCTCTAGGTAATGGCAATGTAGCGTAATTGCAGACAAATGTAGTTATTCTTTAAAAAAAAGGAAATATTTCTAATATAAATAGGTATATAAAAGGTGGTTACTCATGGCTCACTGGAAGATACCTTATTCTGAAACAAACAGTACTGGTTCCTTGTAATTTGAGAAGGGAAAAGGAGCTCAGTGTGGGAGGCAAAGGAGGAGGGAGACTAAGGAAAGGAGAGGTTCATTCTTCCATAGGACGGCTCCACCTCCAGCACAGTGGACCATCAGGTCAAGTGGTCACGTTACCAACTTGTGACCCAGTTACCTTGGAAACAAAAATATTTGAGTCTCGGAAATAATGCTCCCTAAGAGCAAAATAGAAAGTCTTCAGTCTATCTGTTGTGCTATTTTTTTTTTTTTTGCTACTTAAAATTTTGTCCATGGACCAATAACATCAGCATCACCTGAGGCCTTGTTAGAAATACACAATCTCAAGCCCCATCCCAGGCCTACTGACTCAGAATCTATATTTTAACAAGATTTCCTACTTGGTCCATACGCACAATAACGTTTGAAGCCCACTGGTCTACAATACATCACTATTCTGCTCCACTTTTGCTTCTGAAGAACATGAAATATATTATTTTTAGTCAATGGTAATAGGCCACCACTGAGTATTTTCCACTAGCAAGTAGACTTGCAGCTAAATATCTCTCTCTGATTGCGTATTATATCATAGAGGCTTACTACACAGGGGTTGCTACAGTAACCAGGACCCTACACCATTAGAATTTATTCTTCTCAAGTCATCATTATGCCAAAGCAGGTACAACATTTAATACACAATCAACTTTACTTGTCTACTTGATTTGTTGATGACTGAAATCCAGCTGACCCAAATAAATGTGTGAAAATTCCTTCAAAGTAAATAAGCTCTTTATGAAACTGTTTATCCAGGCTTTTAGAAATTACAGTCCCCCCTAATGAACCTCCAAGTTTTTCAGGACATTTTCTCCTCTCTTAAGCCTGTGTCTGGATTTTCAGAGTGAAATCTATGGTATGTAATTGTCAGAGTACATTCTTCAGAGTAGATTTTGATAAAATTTTTAATTTGTTTATTTGTTCACCCAATTATTCATTTTACTAATGTTTATTGAATGACTAATATATGCTAAGCACTCTGCTGAACTCAGATACAAGGGTGAACACTACACAGCGTCAATTGGATAAAATTCTTGAGAGGAGACAGCCGTCTTCATGGTAAATGCAAGTAGTTCTGTGTGCCTGGGGCTTAGCATTCAAAGGGGAAGTGGTGAAAGATGAAGCTGGAGAGGAAAGTAGGACACAGGTCACAAGGAGTCTCTAGTGCTGTTTTAAGGAGTGTCATGGATTGAATTGTGTCCCCCCCAAAATATCTGTCAGCTTGGCTAGGTCATGTTTCCCAGTATTGTATAATTGTGTACTATTTTGTAATCTGATGCGATTTCCTTACGTGTTGTAAATTCAATCACTATGATCTAATAAGAGGGATTAGTGGCAGTTATTCTGATGAGGAATACAAGATTGGATAGTGTCTTAAGCCAATCTCTTTTGAGATATAAAAGAGAGAAGTGAGCAGAGACACATGGGAACCTCATACCACCAAGAAAGCAGTGCCAGGAGCAGAGCACGCCCTTTGGACATGAGGTTCCTGGGCAGAGATGCTCCCAGACCAAGGGAAGACTGATGCATTACAAGGACCTTCCTTCAGAACCGTCAGAGAGAGAAGGCTGGAGCTGATGCCCTGAATATGGACTTGTAGCCTACTGGACTGTGCGAGAATAAACTTCTCTTTGTTAAAGCCATCCACTTGTGGTATTTCTGTTAGAGCAGCACTAGATGACTAAGACAAGGAGTTTCAACTTCCTTTTTGAACAAACATAACATTACTCTGAGACAGTGCATATCAACCTAAGAGTTATAACCTATTAAGTCATGAAGTCATTTTGGTGAGTCAGGGCTAGCAGTTTAGAAAAACTGAAATACATTAGAATAGAAAATATCAAACAACATCGCATAGTAAAAATTTCATTTTGGTTATGTATGCATATGTTGGTGTACTGACTGGATTGTAATGTAAAAGGTATTTCTTACTATAGGTCATTGTCACAACCACTACCGTAAGGGGAACCAGACTATAGCAAATACAGCTGACTGTGTTGTTGTTGTTGTTGTTAGTTGCTGGCAACTCAGTTTTGACTCATAGATACCCAATGTATGCAGAATAGAATAACTCCATAGGGTTGACCTTTTAGAAGCAGATTGCCAGGACTGTCTCTTGAGGCTCCTCTGGGTGGGCTCGAACCACCAACTCTTCAGCTAGTAGTCAAGCACTTAACCATTTGCGCCACACTGTGACCCCTACAGTTGACCATAAGCAAATTAAACCATATCAGAACTCAGTCCAGTCATATCCACAGCGGCAATACTCTGTTTCTGTCAACGCTCAGACCTGGGTTGTTCAACTGGAGAAATTGAAGTTGCAATTTATAAGGAACGTAGATAACTGAAAAATTGATTTAACTCTGGCTAGTTGCTAATAAAATCATAAATTCTTTTATGTACATTGCAGTATTAATGTGTGGGTGAGACTGTGGCAAAGATAAAATATTTAAATTGGATATGCCAAAAGACCAATATGGAGACTGAGTGGAAGAATGGCTGTCATCTCATATATGACTTTTGCCTCGGGCCTCATGTGTAGTGTTGCGATGACTACCTTGTAATTTAGGAGCTCCACTACTCAAAGAAATTGTAGAAAAATTTACCTCAACAAGAGTTGAAGAGTTTAGAAAAGCAGTGTGGGAAAGAAGCAGGGAAATAGGAAGCATACAGAGATGAGAAGTAGAAAAGAAGGAAAATGCTGATAATCCAGTCTTCAGAGTCTAAATACATAGACATGAAGACAATAAAAAGCCAAAATAACCAAACCCACTGCCAACAAGTCGATTCCAACTCATAGTGACCCTATAGGAAAGAGTAGAATTGCCCACTAGGGTTTCCAAGGAGCGGCTGGTGGATTCCAACTGCTGACCTTTTAGATAGCAGCCAAACACTTAACCACTGTGCCACCAGGGCTCCATGTAGGGAATAAAGTTGTACTGATTTGACAAATAGTGAAGTAACTAAAAAGAGAAAGCAATGATGCTTCCAAACCATTGAAATACCTTGAATACTTGCTTCTTTCATAAAGACTGTTCTTTAGTTATGGAAAACCTGTGGTTTGGGGGTTGTTTTTCATAGTGGTTAAAAGCATAAAGTTCTGGACCCAGACTGCTTGGCTCCAACACTTACTGAGTGTACAAACAACCCTGGGTAAGCTACTTTATCCCTTGTTTCTTTTTACAGATAGAGATAATAACAGTACCTACCTATTATGGTTGTTATGAGAATTTTCTACCACCCTTCTGTCAGTTTGTGGAACTCTGATTGGCTTTCATGTTGCTGTGATGCTGGAAGTTATGCATGTTGCTGTGATGCAGGAAGCATCGGTATTTCAAATACCAGCAGGGTCACTCATGGTGGACAGGTTTCAGCAGAGCTTCTAGACTAAGACAGACTAGGAAGAAAGGCTGGTGCTCTACTTCTGCAAATTTAGCCATTGAAAACGTTATAGCTGAAAAGAATATTGTCCTACATAATGTTGGAAGATACGCTGCCTAGGTTGGAAGGCCTTCAAAATACACAATGGCTGCAACAATGGACTTGAGCATAACAATGATCATGAAGATGGAGTAGGACCGGACAGCGTTTCATTCTGCTGTACATGGGGTGGCCATGAGTCAGAGCCTACTAACAACAACATGATTTTATGAGCTTCTGGAGTTGATACTATTAGAACAGTACCTGGAACGTGACAAATGCCCCCAAAATGTTATAGTAGTTATTATTAGAGTGGAAGTTAGTCTTTTCTTTTTCTTTTTTTTTAATTGATGTAATTAAATGAAATTTACATTTCAAGTTAGTCTCCCATACAGAATTTTTTTTTTTTTAACATACATTGTTGTGAGACCCCAACCGCTCTCCCCATTCTGCGACAGCACACTCCTCCACTCTGCCCCTGATTTCTCCATGAACATTCAACCAGCTCCTAACTCTCTCTGCCTTCCCCTCTCACCTCTGGACAGAAGCCGCCCCTTTGGTCTCTTATATCTACTTGTCTAAGAGGCACATTCTTCACGAGTATCACTTTACATCCCACAGTCCAGTCCAATCCCTGTCTGAAGAGTTGGCCTCGGAAATTATTTTAGTTCTGGGGTGATGGAGAGACCAGGGGCCATGCTTTCCGGGGCACCTCCAGTCTTAGACCATTAAGTCTGGTCTTCTTACTAGTATTTGAGTTCTGCATCCCATCGTTCTACTGCTCCATCAGGGACCCTCTGTTGTGTTCCCTGTCAGGACATTCATTGGTGGTAGCCAGGCACCATCTAGTTCTTCTGGTCTCAAGCTGATGAAGTCTCTGGTTTATGTGGTCCATTCTGTCTCTTGGGCCAGTACTTTCTTGTGTCTTTGGTGTTCTTCGTTCTTCTTTACTCCAAGTGGTTGGGACCAATTGATGCATCTTAGATGGCCGCTTGCAAGCTTTTAAGACCCCAGACGCCACTCATCAAAGTAGGATGCAGAACATTTTCTTAATAAGATTTGTTATGCCAGTTGACATAGATGATCCCTGAAAGCATGGTCCCCAGACCCCACATCTCTGCTTCTCTGTATCTCAAAGTATTTGACTGTATTGAAGAAACTTCTTAGCTTTGGTTTAGTCCAGTTGTGCTGGCTTCCCCTGTAGTGTGTACTGTCCTTCCCTTTACCTAAGAGGAAGTTAGTCTTTTTTATTGTCTGTTTTTTCTTGTTGTGATTTAGGTGAAAGTTTACAGAGCAAATTAGTTTCTCATTAAACAGTTAATACTCAAATTGTTTTGTGACATTGGTTGCCAACTCCACAATAGGTCAACGCTCTCCCCTTCTCCACCCCAGATTCCCTGTTTCCATTCGTCCAGTTTTGCTGTCCCTTCCTGCCTTCTCGTCTTTGCTTTTGGGCTGGTGTGCCCATTAGTCTTGTATACATGATTGAACTATGAAGCGTGTCCCTCATGTGTGTTATTATTGGCCCTATACCAAAAAAAAAAAAAAAAACACTGCTGTCAAGTTGATTCTGACTCATAGCGACCCCGTAGGGTTTCCAAGGCTGTAAATCTTTATGGAAGCAGACTGCCACATCTTTCTCCCGAGGAGTTGCTGCCTGTCTAATCTTTGGCTGAAGGGTGAACCTCAGGAGTGACTTCAATGCTGAGTTAACAGGGTGTCCGGGGACCATACACTCGGAGTTTTCCAGTCTCTGTCAGACCAGTAAGTCTGGTCTTCTTTTTTTTTTTTTTTTTTTTGTGAGTTTGAATTTTGCTCTACAGTTTTCTCCAGCTCTGTACAGGACCCTCTATTGTGATCCCTGTGAGAGCAGTCGGTGGTGGTCACCGGGCACCATCTAGTTGTTCTGGGCTTAGTCTGGTGGAGGTTGTGGTAGTTGTGGTCCATTAGTTCTTTGGACTAACCTTTCCCTGTGTCTTTGGTCTTCTTCATTCTTCTTCGCTCCAGCCAGGATGGAGCTAGTAGATGTATCTTAGATGGCTGCTCACAGGCTTTTAAGACCCCAGTCGCTACTCTCCACGGTCAGATGTGGAACATTTTATTTATAGACTATGTTATGCCAGTTGAGCTAGATGTCCCCCAAGACCATGATCCCATCCCTCAGCCCAGAAGCTTGGTCTCTCTGGGCATTTGGATATGTCTGTGAAGCTTCAATGACTTTGCCCTGGTCAAGTTGTGCTCACTTCCACAGTATTGTGTACTGTCTTACCCTTCACTAAAGTTACCACTTAGCTACTATCTAGTTAGTGTTTTTCCTTCTTTTGACTTTGAACATCATCATCAGTGTGGCTCAGCAATGACTAAGCCCAACCCTCCCTGACAGTGTAAGGCATAAACAGGGACAAAAGAATTGAGAGAGCAGGGACTAGGGGGACAGAGATAGAATTTCACATTATTGAAAAACTTCAAGAATTAATTAGACTTCACCAAAGAAGACATTCAAATGGCCAACAGACACATGAGGAAATGCTTGCGATCACTAGCCATTAGAGAAATGCAAATTAAAACCACAATGAGATACCATCTCACCCCGGCATTACTGGCACGAATCAAAAACACTGGAAAAAACAAATGTTGGAGGGGCTGCGGGGAGATCGGAACTCTAATGCACTGCTGGTGGGAATGCAAAATGATACAACCATTTTGGAAAATGATATGGCACTTCCTCAGAAAGCTAGAAACAGACATACCATTCGATCCAGCAATTCCACTCCTAGGAATATATCCTAGAAAAATAAGAGTCGTCACTTGAATAGACATATGCACACCTATGTTCATGGCAGCATTGTTCACAATAGCAAAACGATGGAAACAACCTAGATGCCCATCAACAGATGAATGGATAAACAAACTATGGTACGTACACACAATGGAGTACTATGCAACGAGAAGGAACAACAATGAATCTGTGAAGCATCTCATAACATGGATGAAACTGGAGGACATTATACTGAGTGAAATAAGTCAATCACAAAAGGACAAATACTGTAGGAGACTTCTACTGTAAAAACCCATGAAAAAGTTCACACACAAAGTGTAACAATCTTTGTTTGTTACCAGGGATGGGAGGGGTTGGGGGAAATACTAAATAGGCAATAAATAAGTGGTATCTTGGGTGAAGGGTGAGACAGTACACAATACAGGGGAAACTAGCACAACTTGTACAAGGAAAGGTCATGGAAGCCCCATAGACACATCCAAACTCCCTGAGGGACTGACTTGCTGGGCGGAGGGCTGTGGGGACCACGGTCTCGGGGAACATCTAGCTCAGTTGGCATAACACAGCTTATAAAGACAATGCTCTACATTCTACCTTGGTGAGTAGTGTCTGGAGTCTTAAAAGCCTGTGAGCAGCCATCTAAGATACTCCACTGGTCTCATCCCTTCAGGAGCAAGGGAGAATGAAGAGAACAGGAAACAAGGAAAAGATTAGTCCGAAGGACTAATTGTCCACAGCTACCAAGGCCTCCACCGGACTGAGTCCAGTACAGCTAGATGGTGCCCGGCTACCACCACTGACTGCTCTGATCAGGATCACAACAGAGGGTTCTGGACAGAGCTGGAGAAGGATGTAGAGCATAATTCTAACTCAAAAAAAAAAAAAAAAAGACCAGATTTACTGGTCTAAAGGAGACTGGAGAAACCCCAAGAGTATGGCCCCAGACACCCTTTTAGCTCAGTGCTGAAGTTATCTCCGAGATTCCCTGTTCAGCCTGGGAGTGGACGGTAAAACCAAATGAGACTAACGAGGTACAGTAGTCCAGTGACAAGTGCCCGAAGGCAGAAGGGGACAAGGAAGCTGGTGATAGGGAACCCAAGGTTGAGTGAGGATATTGTTGATGTGTTGTGAGATTGTTAACCATTGTCATAGGGCAACATGTGTAGTAACTGTTAAATGAGAAACTATTTTGTTCTGTAAGCCTTCATCTTAAGTGAGAATAACAGCACAATTGGAAGAGCATAGTCAATGTCACTGAACTGTGCATGTAGAAATTTTTGAAATGGTGTATCTTTGGCTATGTGTATTTTCACTAAAAAGAAAGGTTGAGAAGTTAGAGGGTTGACATGTTGTGGGGTTGCTAACCAATGTCATAAAACAATATGTGTACTACTGTTTCATGAGAAACTATTTGTTCTGTAAGCCTTTACCTGAAGTACAATTAAAAAAAGAATTAATTAGAGCAGTGAGGGGAAGGAGATGAAAGGTAAATCAACCATGAAACACAAACTTCCTTTCACAACTAGTTTGTCAAAGAAGAAAGTGATTCACACACAGTGAGAGAAAGCACAGAGAAGAAAAAAACAAAACAAAAAATAAGTCATAAATAAGAAACACATCTCAGTTGGTATTATTTTTAGTTAACCTTTAGTTGAACATTATTAGATATCCAGTGGTGTGCTGGAGCTAGCTTGTACCAGCTTCTGAGAACCAACTGTGTATGTCTCTTAATCTCTTCCCAATTTACTTTCATTGTCATCTTGTTGGTCATTTGAAATCAGTCATAGTGGGAGTATTTACACTAGGAAAATTGACACATAACTAAAAATCAGCCTCCCCTCGTAGCCCTTTGTAGAGCTGGCTGTTAACATTTACCAGGAAACCACTTCAGGTATCCCTTACAGTGTAGATGACAAACAATTGAAAGCACTCCAGGTTTTCTTGTTATATATGTTGTTTGGGCCTGCATTGTTATTTTGTTCAATGCTGTGTTTTCAGATCTATCCATGTGCTTGTAGTTGTTACATAGTGTTCCACGTCCTTTAATTTATTTAACACCCTAGGTGACTGCCATCTCTCTGCCACAAATAAAGCTACAGTGAACATCCTGGCATATGTCACCTTGTGGACTTGGGTGAGACTTTTTCAGGAATATGTACCTGAATGTGTGGTTCCATAGGATTGCGTGCTTGTTTTGACTTATTTTGCTATATTGATCTCTAGAATGACTGGTGCCATCTGTATTCCCACCAGGAGTAGTACGAGGGTTCAGATTTCTCTACCCACCCTCCAAAACACTTGAAACTATGCACGTTTATAATTGTTTTGACAATTTGATTTTAACATGATATGTAAACATTGTTTTAGTTTTCGTCTTGATTTACTAATTAGTATTAGCATTGATTCTTGCGCTTATTATTATTACTTTATTTCTGCACTTGTAAATCACATGTCCCTATCCTTTGCCCATTTTTCTATTAGGTGGTTGTTTTATTTTTATTGGTTTGCAGTATTGTACATTCTAGATATTAATTCCATGCTGGTTTTAGAATTCTCAGATATCTTCTCCAAATTTGTCATCTGTATGCTGACTTTGTCTATGGCATCCTTTATTGAATCGAAATTCTTAATATAATGTAGTCAGAGACATGAGATTTTTTGGTTAGTTTTGTTTGAAAAAGTCATCCCATCTCTTGGGTAACAAAGATATTCTCTTACATTTTCTTTATTAGCTGTATTATAGCTTTATGTTAACAGATAACTGATCTGTCTAGAGTCCGCCTTTGTCTATGATGTAAGGTAGGGATCCTGGTTTAGTTTTCTTTATATAATGAGCTAGTCTTCTCAACACCACCCAGTAAACAGCTCACTATTTCTCTGTTGCTTTCTGTTGCCACTTTAATTATATATATACCCATTTCCCATATTCTTCCTTGCTGTCTATTTTAAAGATTATCTAATTGTCTATTCCCACACCAGTGCTATAGTATTAATTGTAAAGGCTTTGTAGTTTAAGCATTGCATAAGGAAAGTTCCCTGATCCTTTATCTTCTTGTTCAGAGTTGATTTAGCCATGTACGGACCTTTGTTTTTCCATGTACATTTAAAAATAAGTTTGTCAGCTTCCTAAAAAAAATTCTCCTGGGATTTTGATTGATAATGCTTTCAATGTATTTATTGTTTTGAAGATAATTGATAGGTTTGCAATGTTAAGTCACAGTGGCAGGCAAAATAATGCCCCCATGCCCCAGAGATGTCCATATTCTAATCCCCAGAACCTGTGGATATGTTACCTTATATGGCAAAAGGGCCTTTGCCTATGTGACTAAGTATAGGATCTTGAGATGGAAGTATTATCCTGGATTTCCCAGGCAGTTCCAATGTGAAAACAAAGGCCCTTATGAGAGGGAGTAGTCATGAGTCAGGATGACTCAATGGCAGCTCGTGGTGGTGGATGAGGGAGGCAAGATGGTCAGAGACAGAGAAGGAGATCAGACTACTGAAGCAGAGGTTAGAATGATGTGGGGCCATAGACAAGGAAGGTAGGCAGCCTCTAGGGCCTGGAGAAGCCAAGGAAACAGATTCTACCCTAGAGCCTTCAGAAGGAACACAGGCCTGCTGACTCATTTCAGACTTCTGACCTGCAGAACTGTAAGATAATAAGTGTGTGTTGTTTTAAGCCACTAAGGTTGTAGTATTTATTACAACAGCAGCAGGAAACTAATAAAGTCACTCTGTTGCACTGGGCAGATGTGCTGCAAAAGACCTCTTTAAGGTGTTAAAAAGCAAAGATGTCACCTTGAGGACTAAGGTGCGCTTGACCCAAGCCATGGTGTTTTCAATTGACTCATTTGCATGCGAAAGCTGGGTAGTGAATAAGGAAGACCAAAGAAGAATTGATGCCTTTGAACTATGGTGTTGGTGGAGAATATTGAATATACCATGGTCTGCCAGAAGAACGAACAAATCTGTGTTGGAAGAAGTACAGCCAGAATGCTCCTTAGAGGCAAGGATGGCGAAACTACGTCTCACATACTTTGGACATGTTATCAGGAGAGACCAGTCCCTGGAAAAGAACATCATGCTTGGTAAAGTAGAGGGTCAGCAAAAAAGAGGAAGACCTTCAACTAGATGGATTGATACAGTGGCTGCAACAATGGGCTCAAACATAGCAACGATTGTGAGGATGGTGCAGGTCCAGGCAGTATTTCGTTCTGTTGTATTTAGGGTCACTATGAGTCAGAACCGACTCGACGGCACCTTACAACAACAACCACATGCGTAAGTATAGAATAAATAGCCATTTATTTAGGCCCTATTTGGTGTTATTCCTTGCTAACAGAAATCTTATTTGTTCAGGTATTGGGTGGACGTGTTATTTAGGGGAGGCTGGGACCTCTTCCCAGTCCCAGAGGCTGGATTTGACTTATCTAGGTCAACATTACTAATTTCATTTCCCTTGTCAATGCTGAGTTTAAAAATGCAAATGTAGCCCCTTCTGGCAATGAGATTTGAGGTGTTTCTCACTTTATAAAGGGCTCGGGAAGAATATATCTTCCCTTTTTGACTGTGAACGTTATTTGCCATGGAGCCCTAGTGGGACAGTGATTAAGAGCTCGACTGCTAACCAAGAGGTCTGCAGTTTGAATCCATTGGCTGCTCCTTGGAAACCCTATGAAGTAGTTCTCCTCTGTCCTATAGGGTCACTATGAGTCAGAATCGACTCGATGGCAACAGGTTTGGTTTTTTTGGTTTGGTAATGCCATACTGCTGAAATTCTGTTTATGCTAAATATCTCCTTTATAGTTTGAGCCAGCTGAGTGGAAAATTATTTATTCCAACCTCTGGAGATAATTATATGATCATTTTAGTGTATTACATTTTAGTTTTCTCCTTACATATATTTTTAACAAAATACAAACCGTCTAGTGTGTATGTATGTATGCATACATGTATATATAGTTTGTGTACTGTTTGCTTTCAGTTAGTTTTATGTTGCATTTTTAAACATTTCTTTGAATGATGAAATAATGTTTTAATAATTTATAGCATATTGATATACCATAATTTATTTAACTGTTCCTCTGTTTTTGATGTTAGTTTATACTAAGTTGAGATTTTATGTATTTGATGTGAGTCTTTGGGTGGTGGAAATGGTTAACATGCTCAGCTGCTAACCAAAAAGTTGGAGGTTCGAGTCTACCCAGAGGTGCTTCAGAAAAAATAGTTGGAACCTACTTCCAAGAAGTCAGCCATTGAAAACCCTATAAAACACAGTTCTACTCTGACACACATGGGTTGCTATGCATCAGAATTGACTCATTGGCAATTGGTTTATATATTTGGTGAGCAACTGAGAACATAAATTACATAAATATTCTTAACAATTCACTAAGTAGTCACTTTATAATGCATTTTGTTGCCCGATAACCTTCACATTCAAGAAATTCTTCTAATGCCTGACCTAATTTCTCCATTCCTTTCTATTAGTTATACAAAAAGTTTCTTCCTTTATTACTTCACAATAAGTTATTGTAACATTCTGAACATAATGAAACCTCATTATTCCTGATTTTCTGCTTCATTGCCCTGATGTTTAACCTGGCCTGGTTTTATTTTATTATTTGAAAGTTTAGCTGTAACTATTAGTAGAGAGTAGAAAATCATCTCAGATACTTTTCTAAAACAGCATTTGCAGCTGTTGTTGTTAGGTGCCTTCGAGGCAGCTCTGACTCATGGCGACCTTTGGATAACAGAATAAGATATTGTCCAGCCCTGCGCCATCTTCACGATCGTTGCTGTGTCTGAGTCCATTGTTTTGGTTATTAAGTCGATCCATCTCCTTGAGAGGTTTCCTCATTTTCGCTGACCCTCTACTAAACATGATGTCCTTTTTTAGTGATTGATCTTTCCTGATATCGTGTCCAAAGTAAGTAAGCTGAAGCCTCTCCATCCTCACTTCTAAGGAGCATTCTGGTTGTATTTCTTCTAAGACTGACTTATTTGTTCTTCTGGCAGTCCACAGTATATTCAAAATTATTTGCCAGTTAGAATGGTAAAAATTAGAAGACAAATACCAGAAACCAAAACCCATTGCCATTGACTCGATTCGGACTCGTCGCTCTGGTGAACTTTAGAATTAGGATGAGCTTTCGCGCCACAAAGTGAAAACCTGGAAGCTTTGAAACGTTTAATGCCCACAGTGTGGTGGCTGTCTCCTTACCTACTCATCCTAAAGCAAAGCTTTCCAGTGGTCGAATCAAACCCATGTGCACAGAGCAACCAGTTGTTCATCCTTAAATATGTATGGACAACCAAGGATTTTGAGACAGTTGTGGAAAGTCTGCAGAATAAAAGAGAATAAGACAAACCAACTGAAAATGTAAAGCCAGAGGAAATAGATAATTTATAGAAGAGAATTTAGAAATAAGCTCTAATTATAGTTTATATATATATATATATAGAGAGAGAGAGAGAGATGATAGATAAATAGATAGATCTATCCTGAAGAATGCATCCCCATTTTATATTTTCCTGTTGAAGTTTCTATTGGTTTTTAATTCCCAAAGTTCTTACAATGAATCATCACTCAACAACTATGTTTTTAGCTGAAATTTATGAAAGAAACATTTATATTTGTGTCCCAAAAATTCAATAAAAAATTCCAAGCAAAATGATATATAAGGAAAGTCTACAGCTACATTCCGTACACAGTGGGTAGAACATCAAAATCCAAGTAGATATTTTGAAAAGCATGCTGCCTGTCCATGAAGGGATGTGTGTGTCCAGTGTTCCTGACACTAAGGGAAGCATCACATCATCATGCTCAGTGTGAACCAGTCTTTGTAATTGTTATTCTTTCAAAGGCAAAGGTATGATGAGGGCGGGCGCAGAGGAGGACACTTGCCCCCAGACGCAAGTCCAGGGGAGCACCAGAAGAGGCGTGGAATGACATTCCGAAGCGCCACAGATATGAAAGGCACCTGACTGAGGCAGCCAGACAAGAGGGGGAAGGCGTTTCTACTGAAGGGTGGCTGCTATCATCATCTGTTCATCTTGAAATTAGGGGAGGGGGTTGCAACTTAGAGATGGCCCCTGGGCGCTTGAATTGGCGGAGGAGGGACACAATTTAGAGATTACCCCTGGGTGCATCTTTGCTTTTGCCCCTGTGCCCCCTTTAAGAAGAGGTCGATGAAAAAAATGTTGAAGAATTCTTTAAATGTCATGCTGAGAAATGAGCAAGCACTGAACTTATTCAGAATATTAGTCTGAAAAGGTCGACAACAGTGATGACCTGGAAAGCAAAATTCAATCAAACCACTAGATACTGCTTGCTAAAAATATTTTGTGGGCTACAACAGATACAGTGATAAGCTTGAACTGGGTGGAGATATGATTGCCTGACATCTGTTGCAGCGTCAGGCGAAGAATTCTACAAACCTAAACTACAGGAGGGTAAGCCAAACTCCATTCTGCTTTTTTCATCCTGAAGGGTCAGTTATTTCCCCTGAAGATCCATCCAGGAATCTCTATCCCAGCATGAAATGATCCGTGAAGAATCTCTGTTGTTCTGAGTATGATAATTTGCCTGAAATTGCTTCTTTGCCACCCAACATCATCTATATAAGCAATGATAGCGACTCCTTTTCAACCCTCTTCCCCTTTCAGCTTTTTCAAGCTTTAGATCTGCTTCTTGCTTTTTGAATAATAGACCATCACAAGAAATTGCCCTGTTTTTATTGAAAATTTTAATTGCATTTTTCTAATACATTTATTAATTGCCATGTGTTAGTTACTATGCCATGTTGTAAACATAATATTTATGAAAAGTGTGTATGTTGCTGCATACAAATCATTTGATAAAAACTATTTTAATTTAATTCAATTTTATTTTAAAAGAAACATTTAGAGAACAAGAAAAAACTCTTAAAAATGAAACTATGACTGTTGAACTGATATACAAATTAGAAAGTCTGGAAGACAAAGACAAGTAAATAGCCATAATTTGGAGCAAATAGACAAAGAAAAATACATAAAACAAAACAAAAATTTAAAAGGTGTAAACATAAGAGGATCAATCCAAGAATTCTAACATCTGATTAACAGGAGTTATGCAAAAAAAAGAACAACAAATAGCACAGGGAGAAAGGAATCACAAGTCTCCAAATTCTAAAAGCCCACACAAGGCCAAGGAGAAAGTGCAAAAAAATGACCTGTGCTTCAGTACATCCCCGTTATACTTCAGAATTTCAATTACAAAGAGATCAATAAAAGCTTCCAAAGAGTAAATCAGAATACTTGTAAAGGAGCAAAAATCAGACTGACAAAAGACTTTAGTAGCAACAGTGAATGCTAGAAATCAGTAAAGCAAGGTCTTCAACATTCTAAAGGAAAACAATATAGAATTTAAATCCAAGCTACAGTCATTTCCAGATATCTAAGAGCTTAAAAAAATTTAGGCTATCATTTTGAAGAAGTTACTTGAGAAATAATAATGCAAACCAACCCCTTTGCTGACTCATAGCGACCCTACAGGACAGAGTAGAGCTGTCCCATAGGGCATCCAAGGGGTGGCTGGTGGATTTGAACTGTCAGCCTTTTGGTTAGCAGCCAAGCTCTTAACCACTGCTCCACCAGGGCTCCAATCACGCAAAAGAAAGAGTAGAAAACTAGAAGTGGGAAGCTATGAAATTAAAGAAACAGTGGAACAGGAGTCTATTGAAAAGAAATTTTAAGATATACCTGTATGGCAGTCATTAAAAAAACAATCTGCAATTATTAAAGCTGGAAGTCAATGATCTTCTAGAAGAAGGTCTTAAAAGAACAAATACTGGAGTTGCCTCTAAGCAGTAAATATACTAAGTGAAAAGTTGAAATGTAGTAGTAAAAATAATGATTATGAGGATGATAATGACGATAGCAGTAACTAACACTCATTGAGTATTTTTGCCTGGTTCTAGTTACTGTACTAAACACATTACATTTATTATCTCATTTAATCTTCCAAGAGTCCTGTAAGGCAAATACTGTTATTGTGATCCAAATTTTATAGATAAGAAAACCCAAAACACAGTGAAGTAAGATAATTTGCCTTAGGTCACAAAGCTAGCAGGTGGTGGATCTAGGATACAAACCCAGGCAGCCCAACAAGAAAGCTCATATTCTAAACCACTATATCAAGGTACAGAAGTTACATGTCTCTTCTTCCAACTAGGAAAAAAATATAATCAAGGAAAAGCATAATAAACAAAAATACTCTACCCACCCTCCCCCCCAAAAAAATCATGGCCCATATATAAATTCAACTAAAATATGAAATACTTTAGAGCAATAAGTAAATTAACAATGGTCATAAAACTACAACCTCACAGAAAGGGAAATGTATTTAGGACATAAACATTGACTTTGTACTTAGTAGTACAGAAGCCAGGCCTGGAGATCTGCTTCCGAAAGGTCACAGCCTTGAAAACTATGGAGTAGTTCTACTCTGCACACGTGGGGTCACTATGAGTTAGAATTGACTTGGTGATAACTAACAACAATGACAATATTTAAATAGTCACAATAATGAAAATACTGTTTATAGTTTTAATCTTTTATAATCTAAACATAGGCCAAGCACAGAAGACTTAATATGGCTATGGAATGAAATGAAAAGCTATCAGCCTTGATAGAGTAAATGTAATAGAGTAATGTGATAGAGTAAACGTATAGCTGAAAGAAGTTCAGAGGGAGAAAAAGGGAGGCAAGTGGGGAGCTGGTATCATCATCTTACAATGTGGGGGACAAGATAAACTGTTGGAAGTTGAGAGACCAAAGAATAAAGATTTAAGTATATTATTTTAAGATTCAAATGTAGAGGAAGCTACATGCAAGAATTTAGGATATACATCTCCTAATACCTGAAGAAATTACTTGGGTAGAGTTATATACCTACAAAATATTTAGAAGCTGAGGGGAGAAGCATAGGTGGGAGGTGATACAAGTAAACCAAAAGCCCATCTATCTTAGAAGGAAGTCAATATATGTCATCTAAAATCAGTAAATCAAGAAAAAACTATATGAAGCCATTTATTTAGAGATATGAGGTTAACAAGTGAAAGAATCAAGAATAAGTGAGTGGGGAGTGGGACAGGAGATGGGCAGTGATGGGCAGATACCTATTCTTTTCATCACTGCCCATTCTGATGTTTTTCCACATGCTCATAATTCTTTGATTTAAAAATATTTTTAAAGGAAATATAGAAATTGAATTTCTAATTAAAAAGGTTCCCAAAAAGAAATTTTCAGGCTTAGATGGTTTCACTGAAGAATTCTACTAAACATTTCAAGAATTACCACCAATTTTACACAAACTCTTCCAGAAAATAGAAGAGGAGGGAACACTTCTCAATTCATTTTATGAGGCTTTTATTATTCTAATACATAGCCAGACAAAGACATATAATAAAAAGAAAACTACAGACCACTGTCTCTCATGAACTTAGACACAAAATCTTCAACAGTGTATTAGATAACAGTCAAACAATGTATAAAAAGAATTAAACATCGTGACTAAGTGGGATTTATCTAAGGTGTGCAAAGCTGATTCAACATTCAAACATCAATGTAATCCACCATATCAACAGTCTAAACAAAAATCATAGAGTCATATTAACTGACACAGAAAAGGCATTCGACTAAATCCAACACAAATTTTCAGTAAGTTAGGAATAGAGGGGAACTTACTCGATGTTATAAAGAGCATCTACCAAAAACTTACAGCTGAGACGTCATACCTAATGGTGAGCAACTGAATGTTTTTCTTCTAAAATTAGGAACAAGGCAAGAAGGGCTGCCCTCTCAATCTTATTTAGTGTATTACTGGAAGTTCTTGCCACCACAGTGAGTCAAGGAAAATAAAGGCAGACAGATTAAAAACCAGTTGCTGTCGAATCAGCTCCTACTCAAGGTGACCGCATGTGTGTCAGAGTAGAACCATGATCCGTAGGGTTTTCAGTGACTAGTCTTCCAAGGCACGTCTGGGTGGACTTGAACCTCCAACCTTTTGGTTAATAGCTGAGCACGCTAGCCATTTGCACCACCCAGAGATTCCTCTACAGATTAGAAGGAAGAAATAAAACTATCTTCATTTGCAGATGATACTATTGTCTACATAGAAAATCCCAGGGAATCTGCAAAACAAAAACAGAAACAAAACTCTCATATAAATAATCAGCGAGTTCAGAAAGGTCATGGAATACAAGATTTACACACAAAAAATCAGTCATGTTTTTAGATGTTAACAAGTAACGTAGAAACTGAAATTAAATAGACAGTACTACTCAAAATTTCTCAGAAGAAAATGAAATACTTGGACATACACCTAAAAAAAGAGTGTACAGGTTCTGAATGTTGAAAATTACAAAGTTTCAACAAAAGAAATGAAAGAATAAATAAATGGCGAGATGTACTGTGCTATGGATTGAAAGACTCAACATAGTAAAGATGTCAGTTATCCCCAGAATGACCTTTTGTTTAATGTAATTCCTATCAAAATCCAACAAAGTTTTTGTAGACATAGACAAGTTTATTTTTAAATTTATATGGATAGGCACAGGCCATAGAATAGCTAAAACAATCTCGACAAAGTAGGAGAAAAATCTTGAATAAAGTGAGCAGAACCACTCAATGTTAAGAGCTCAGCTGCTGACCAAAAGGTTGGCAGTTTGAATCCACCAGCCACTCCTTGGAAACCCTATGGGGCAGTTCTACTCTGTCCCATAGGGTGGCTATGAGTCAAAATCTACTTAATGGCAATGAATTTATATAGCTATGATAATCAGGACAGTTTAGTATTGGTGGAGGGGTAGAGATCAATAGAACAGAACAGATAACCCAGACTACTGAATTCTGACAAAGGTGCAATTCAGTGGGGGGAAGATATTCTTTTCAACAAATGGTACTAGAGCAACTGGACATGCAGAGCCCCCATTTTCTTTCCCCCTAAAAGAGAACTTCACCCTAAATTTTACACCTTATACAAAAATTAACTCAAGATGGATCATAAATGTAAACATAAAACTATAAAACTTACATTAAAAACATAGGAGAAAATCTTCAAAATCTATGGCTAGATAAAGATTCTTAGAGCTGACATCAAAAGCACAATTCATAAAAAGAAAAATTGATAAATTGGACCTCATCAAAATTAAACACTTCTGTCCTGTGAAAGCCCATGTAAAGAGGGATGAAAAGACAAGCTACAGACTGGGAAAAAATTTGCAAAGCACATATTCAACAAAGGACAAGTACCTAGAATATATAAAGAACCCTCAAAACTCAACATTAAAATAAAATCCAATTAGAAAATGGGTAAAAGACATGAAAAGTCGTTTCACTGAAGAAGATATACAGATGGCAAATAAACATGAAAAAATGTTTGACATCCTTAGCTATCAGGGAAATGCAAATTAAAACCGCAATGCGATGTCACTAAACGCTCAACAGAATGACGAAAATAAAAAGTAGTGACAACACCAAATGCTGGTGAAGATGCAGAGAAACTGGATCACTCGTATGTTGCTGGTGGGAGTGTAAAATGGTACACCACTCTCCACAACAGTTGGGCAGTTTCTTATAAAACTAAAGATGCAGTTACCGTGCAACCCAGCAGTTGCATTTATCCCAGAGAAATGAAAATTTGTCCTCACACAGAAACCTGTACATGAATATTTGTAGCTGTTTATTTGTAATAGCCAAACTGCAATCAGTTCAGATATCCTTCAGTGGGTGAATGGTTAAACAACTGTGGTTCATACATACCATGGGAGCTTCTCTGCAATATAAAGGAGACACTATTGACACAGGCAACAGGTTGGATTCATCTCCAGGGAACTGATACTGTATGACCCCATTTATATAACGTTTTTGAAATGACAAATTTTTAGTAATGGAGGATAGACTAGTGGTTTCCAGGTGTTAGCACATGGAGAGGAAGGTGCTGGGGAGGAGGTGGGTGTGGTTATAAAAGAGCAATGCTAGGGATCCTTGTGGTGTTGAAACTGTTCAGTATCTTGACTATGATGGAGGATACATAAACGTGCACAGGTGATAAACCTGTGTAGAAGGCATACACACACGGCGTAATAAATATAAGTAAAACTGGGAAATCTGAATAAAATCAGTGGAATGTATCAGTGTCAATATCTTGGTTGTAATATTGTACATTGTTATTTGTTGCCATCAAGTCAATTCTGACTCATGTTGACCCCAAGTGTAGAACTGCTCCATCGGGTTTTCAAGGCTGTGACCTTTCAGAAACAGATAGCCAGGCCTGTCTTCCAAGGCGACTCTGGGTGGGTTCAGACCAGCAACCTATTGGCTAGTAGTCGAGCCAATTGGGCCACCCAGTGACTCCTATAGTTTTGCAAAATGTTGCCATTGCAGAAAACGAAGCAAAATGTGTAACTGGTCTCTCTGTATTACTTCATACAACTGCATGTGAATCTATAATTAGCTCAGTGAAATTTCAATTTAAAAAAAGAGAAAAATACAAAATGCAAAATAAATCAAGGGCTATCTGTCACGGAATGGTGATATACTAAGCAATCATTTTTGCCTTCAGGCAGCATCATTGCCATCGTGCAAGCCCATACATGTAAGAGTTGTATGTATCTGAATTAAATATCTTCCCAAGTAAAAAGAAGCCCCACCTGGGACAGGCATGTTCCCCAGACCTGGGCAGGGGCAGGGTGCTGCTGTTCTGGGGCAAGTCTTCTTTCCCACTGTCAGAGCCCTGCTCTGCAATCCCCCTGGTCCTTCCTGGAGGACGCTTCTCTCTCTCCTTCCTGCACGCTATACCGGGCCCACAGAGTTTCACTTCATCCAGCTCCTCTTTAGTCCCACTTGGGCTAAATCTATCCTCTCAAGGGCAGCTGAGCTGCTTCTGTCTCCTTCCATAAGGCCAGGAAGAATTCTTCAGAAAAATGGCTCCTCTTCTTTGCTTATAAGTTTCCTACTGCAATCTTTCTACCGATCCTTCCTCTTGGCATCTGGCAGCTGTAGGGGCCTTATTTACCCCTTTTCTTTCACTTTCCCTCCACTCTGCAGAAGTGACAGCCGCTCTGCCTCCTCCAATGCACTCTCTTGGCCCCAAGCCAAGTTTTCCTTTCCCTGGGCTAAGTTCTTCACTCGCTCCTGTTGCACAAATACATTGTTAGTGGAAAGCTCATAAGTCATGGGATAACTACCAGAGTGCTTTGTAACGGTTTTATGCTAAATAGGAACAATTATCAGGACGGCTGAGATTCTAGGACCAGTTATCTCTTTCTACCTTGACATTAGTGAAATGTTCAGCAATTATGGGTCTCACCTTCATTCCGTACAGTTTAAATAGACAGAATATTCCAGTATATATCGTATAACTCCGCTTTGGGATTTTAAAACGTCTTAAAAATTGCAGATGATTTATATGCTGGAATACCAACTTATAAATAAATTTAAGTCAGATGCAGTTGGAGCTATTCCAGTTGAAGCAGGGACAGAGCTTGGAGCCTCTCTGCATTGGGCCTGCCCCTCTCCCGTCCTGACAGCACCCCTGCAGAACCATAGGGCTTCATGGAACACTGATTGAAATCCAACAACCTGGGTCATCTTTGGGAGGGCCTTCCTGCTGGGGAGTTCCACAGTTTGTATAATAGTTCCGATTTTGACTATGTTTAGTTTGTTCCCTACCCTCTAGGAGTCCCTGGATGGCGAGAATGCATGGACTCACCAAGAGCTGGAATCTACTCAGTGGCAACTGGAAAGCAAACACACACACAAACAACAACACCACGAAAACAGAACTCTCTGGCTGTCTGAAGTGCTTGAGGGGAAGTAGGACTCAGAATTTGATAAATTTGTCATTAACCAGTAAAACCAGTTGCTGTCAAGTTGACTCTGACTCATGGCAACCCCATGTGTGTCAAAGTAGAACTGTGCTCCGTAAGGTTGTCAATGGTTGATTTTTCAGAAGTAGATCACCAGCCCTTTCTTCCGTGGTGCATCTGGATGGACTGGAACCACCCGACTTTGGGTTAGCAGCTGAGTGCTTTAACCATTCGCATGGCCCAGGGACTCTAAATTCCTCATTAGCAGTCATTTAAGAAGCATGTTGATCAAAACTGGAAATTTACAGGCTATATTGGGACAAGGACATATCCATTGTTTTAATTTTTTTTTTTTGTACAGAAAATTAAGGTAATTCCATGCCATATCATGTTTCAGTCTGTTAGATTATTATTTGAAATGGTGGTTGTACAAAGGAGCCCTTCTTTTGTGAAACTGCAAATGTTTGTTAAAGTTTTTCACCAACCGTGGAACAAAGTGCTTCTTCACCGAGTGCTTAGCATCATTACATACTTTCATACAATTATAGCTGATTATACCATTTTCTAAACTAATGAAAGACTGTTTTTAGTCTTTTCTACTTGTGGATGCTCTGTCCTCTTCAACATGTCCTTTCAACTTGGATAATTTTTAAGTCAGTATTACACTAGAGGGAATAAAAACTGGACAGATTGTTTTCAACTTTTAAGCATCTTGTTTAGAAATAACAAGGTCTTGCTTCTGTTTGAAACATTGAGACTTGCTCTGTAGGAGGAGTGGGTGGGTGAGAGAGTGGATTCCATTCCTGTAGAGAGAAAAGGGTTCATTTTTTTTTTTTTTTTGAAAATCAAGTTGTATGAATAAGGGAAGACAGTTAATATTAAACCAAAGCATTTGTTTCTAATCCAGAAGGCAAAAGAGAACTATTATAGTATCTTATGCAAGAGTCAGACACAGTAGGAATGGAAGCAGGAATGGAGGCAGACTACAATATTAAGATTTGGGACTATGGTATCTTAGAGTTAACAGTATATACAGAAGGGAACATTGACCATAATATGCTATATTTTAGGAAATATACCTTTCAGAGAAAAGGTAGCAAAAGAAAAACGTATCAAACAAGTTTACTTGGTTACAAGCAACCACTGATCGCTAACTAGATTAAGGAGATGGAAATGCGTTAGAAGGATGTTGAGGTCTCACAGAATCAACATGAGGATGTAGGAATAGCAACAGTTGAGGACCAAGAATGCTCAAAGGGTCAGCAGCAATAAATAAGCCATGATCTATGCTCAGTTATCTAGTGCTGCTATAAGAGAAATACCACAAATGAGTGTTTTTAACAAGCAGAAATTTATTTTCTCACAGTTTAGGAGGCTAGAAGTCCAAATTTAGGGTGCCGGCTCTAGGGGAAAGCTTTCTCTCTCTATCAGCTCTGGTAGAAGGTCCTTGTCTCTTTGAGCTTCTGCTCCTGAGTGATCTTCATGTGGCTTGGCATCTCTCTTCCCCATCTCTGTTTCTCTCACTTGCTTGTTTAATCTCTTTTATACCTCAAAAGAGATTGACTCAAGATACACCCTACACTAATCCTGCCTCATTCACATAACAAAGACAACTCATTCCGAAATGGGATTATAACCACAGGTATAGAGGCTAGGATTTACAGAACATATTTTTTAGGGACGCAATTTAATCCATAGCATTTGACCCTTTGGTCTCCCAAAATTCATGTCTTTGCCACACGCAAAACACATTCATGCCATAACATCATCCAAAAAGTCTTAAATCAACTCCAACTCCAAAATCTCATCTTCTGAATCATGTAAATTAACTGTGGATGAGACTTTAGGCGTATTCCATCCTGGGGCAAAATTCCTCTTCATCTGTGAACCTGTGAAATCTAGAAAACAAGTTATTTGTTTCCACAGTACAATGGTGGAACAAGCACAAGGTAGACATTTCCATTACAAATGGCAGAAATTGGAGGGAAAGAAGGGATAACAGGCACCAAGCAAGTCCAAAATCCAGCAGAAAAATTTACATCAGCTCTCAACCCTTGAAAATAATCCTGTATTCTTTAGGACCATCTGGGCAATGGCCCTGCCCTCCAGACTCTGGGTGTTGGCCATGCCCTCTGGATTCTAGTTGGAGGCCCCTCGGCCCTAGGCTTCAGCTTCACCTTCCAGGGCCACTGGGACAGCAATTCTGCTCCCTCGGCTTTGGTCTGCCCCACTCTCCCAGTCCATCTGAGTGGCGACCCCACCCCTTTGGCCTTGGAAGTTACCATTCTTCTGCCCCTTGGGCATGGCAGACCTGCCTCCTCTGCTTTGGGTGGCGGCCCCATCCCCCTGGCACTCTTGAAAGGCAGCCCTGCACTCTGGAACTGAGTTGATGAATATCTGTCTCTTTGAAACCTAGGAGGCCATGGCCCCACACTTTGAAACCAGCAAGTCATGGTTCCACCCTTTGAAATTGAGGCAGCCCTGTTTCCTGTGCTCCTTCCAACAGCTCTACTGATCTCCGAGTTGCTCCAGGGATGGTTCTTTTCTTTTCTTAGAGGACAACAGATGTAGCTTCTTTGGCCTGTTTCCTGTCTGTAGAATCCCAAGAGGCAGATAGAGTTCTTTCCTTTCATTCTTTCTCTGTCCCCTTCAGCCTCAGCTAGTGAGTTTTCTACTGTGGTAGTTGGTAAGATCAATCCATCACAGGCTTAATCTCTTTAACAAAAGATTGTGTAGCCATGTACTTGTTGAGAATTCTAGAACAAGTGTCCTTAGTTTGTACAACAGGATTTTCCAAATCTTTAAGTTTCATTTTCATTTTGCACAGCTCATTTTTAAGTCCATCTCTTTCCTCTTGCATTTTACTGTAACAGCAAGGAGAAACCTTGCTACCCCTTTAAGATCTTGCTTAGAAATCAGCCAGATAGACAAGTTCATTACTTACAAGTACTACCTTCCGTCAAATATTTGAACATAATTCAGACAAGTTCTTTACCACTGCATAAAGCATTGTCGTTTCTCCATTGCCCAATCACGTTTATCATTTCTTTTTAAAGCCTCACCAGAAGCACATTTAATGTCCATATTTCTAGCAACATTCTGTTGCTGGTGCCATATGTATTCTCTAAGACTATAGAGAATATTGCTCTCCTCACTTCCTCCTGATCCCTCACCAAAATTCCTTTAATCCTACTAACAGTCTCTTCAAGGCAATCTGGGCTTTAACTATTAGGCACCTTAAAACTCTTCTAGCCTCCACCCATTACCCATTTCCAGAACCACTTCCACATGCTAGAGCAGCACCCTCACTTCTTGGTAGCGAATTCTGTCTTGGTTATCTAGTGCTGCTATAACAGAAATACCACAAGTTGATGGCTTTAACAATCAGAAATTTATTTTCTCACAGTTTAGGAGGCTAGAAGTCTGAATTCAGGGTGCTGGCTCTAGGGGAAGGCTTTCTATCTCTGTTGGCTCAGGTGAGAGGTCCTTATTTCTTTGAGTTTCTGCTCCTAGGCTTGGCCTCTCTCTTCCCGTCTCTGCTTCTCTCGCTTGCTAATTGTATCTTTTTTATATCTCAAGAGATTGATTCACGATTCAAGATACACCCGACACTAATCCTGCTTCATTCACGTAACAAAGACAACCAATTCCCAAATGGGATTATAACCACAGGTATAGAGGCTAGGATTTACAGAACATATTTTCTGGGGACACAATTCAATTTGTAGCAGTCTGTTAACCATGATCTGGTGAGCACATGACCACCAACTTCATTTCTCTGTTTCAACACGAGAAAGAATCTGGCCTTGTTCTTGCCTTGTCTTCCACAGTGTTAGGGGGCTCTTACCTAACCTACCCTCAGTAGAGGATAGTTAATGCTGCAGAAGAAAATTATATTGTTAAATTGTGTTCCCTAAAATTAAGAAATGCAGGTGGATGCTGGACAATCAAAATATGAGAAATAACCTATCCAGGGAGGCTCTGAGAAACACAGTTTAGGTATTAAAATCAGATAATCTCATAAGGAGAAAAAGAAAGGAAATCCCAAGAAAACAGTCCCCTCCTTACACAGGAAATTCTAGGATTATCCCAGTTTAAAAACTGCCATTTCTGGGAAGAAAATTCACAAAGGATAAATTCTTACAAAATAGTTTAGACCTATATGATTCCCATATTGGAAACCCTGGTGGCATAGTGGTTAAGTGCAATGGTGCTAACCAAAAAAGGTCGGCAGTTCAAATCCACCAGGCGCTCCTTGGAAACTCTATGGAGCAGTTCTACTCTGTCCTATTGGGTTGCTATGTGTTGGAATCGACTCGACAGCAACAGGTTTGTCTTTTTATGGGTAGAAGTTTCCCATTGGGAAGGCTAAAGTACAGAACAATCTAATGGATGAGCAGTCGCGGAAGTTACCAGAACAAGGAGCTGAGAAAGAAATGGGAGAGTCGATGGTGGAAGTTTAATGAAGGACAAAGAAAAATCAAAACTTCTCATATGCCTAGTTTGGTCCAGTCTTCTAGATCTGGAAAAGTAATCTCCATATTAAAAAGGGAAAAGCAAAGATGGTTAGAATGGGGGGGGGGGGGGGGACTAAGATAATTGAGTAAATGGAAAAAGAGCATCTACCCGTTTTAAAAGAACCCAGATCTTCAGCTCTGATAAATTACATGCGAGATCACTGAAGAAACTTGGAGATATGCTCCCGGAAACACTGTCAGTAATTTCTTAGAAAGTTGGTCGGAGATATGTTAGAAGTAATGAGTTGGGCAAATGCTGTCTGGATTTATAAAAAGGGTAAGATGACAAATTATAGGACTACAGCTGGTGCAGAATTCTCAAGTGAGCTATTAAACAGGGTTTGTGAACGTGGAAATAAAAGTGCCGTACAGCGTGGGCGTGCTGAGATAGGTGAGGAGGACACTGTGGGAAGAGTGAGAGTCGGAAGACCTGAGCCCATGCTGCCATTCTGTCAGTGATTGACTCTGTGGTCATGGGCAAAGCACTTAACTCCTTCGAGTTAAATGAGGAAATAAGGTTATACCTAGATGTTTTATGTGACGTTTAGCCACAGAGAATCTGGGGGCCTCAAGTGTACCAAATTTACCTCAATTATTTTAATCAGTCCATCTGATGATAAAAGATCTGCCATTTATTAAACAATACATCTGTATTGGGTGCTTTTGTCATTATCTTTTGAAATACTCACGTTGATCCTATGACAGGTGGACATTATTAATCCCTTTTTTACAAATGATGAAACTGAGGCTCTGAGTGGTTAACAGATCAAATGAATGCTGTAGAGAGTGTATCTAGATATTAGGAATTAATTGATGAATCGCCCATGTTATTATAATGGATAAAATGAATATATGTAGAATGGATAGCACTACAGTGAGAAACCAAAAAAACCAAACCTGTTGCTGTTGAGTGGATTCCAACTCATAGAGACGCTATAGGACAGAGTAGAACTGCCCCATAGGGTTTCCAAGGAGTGGCTGGTGGATTCAAACTCCTGACCTTTTGGTTAGCAGCTGATCTCTTAACCACTTTGCCACAGTGAGACGTATTTTTATTTATTTGGGTAGTTATACCTAAAATGTTTGATTATGGATTCATGTCCACTTCATGGAAAGTTTTTTTCTGTTATCCTTTTGGTTCTTCCTTCCCTTTTTCCTATCAACATTTTTATCAAATATTTGGTTGAAAGAATAGAAGAAGGTCTGATCTTTTGCGAGTAAACTCAGCAGGAATATCTAGATTGATAATTTATTCACAAATTCATTTATTCTGTTATAATATCCAAAGCATGATTTGAAGTAAGCTAATTCATTGACAGAATAATCGGTATTCAAACATAGTGAAGTATATTAACATTGAAAGTAAATCCCTGCACTTTAGCATCTAAACTATCTTGCTGGACAAGGAGGGGCCTTAACTTTGAACAGCATTGAGATTTGAGGAATTAGAACTGGGTATGGGAGTGGGTGGGATTGGCTCTTTTGTTGCCATGTGCAGCTTCCAAGAAGATTAGAAAGGAGTATCTAGGGTCATAGCTAAATACAACTTTTTTCCCTTAGTTACAAAATGAGAGGCAAGGAAATCTTGAGTTAACAGAAAATTTCTCTTAAATGGACACAGAGTTTTCACTGACTTCAAGTACAGAAGCCAACTATTTGGAAAAACTAGAACACAATGATGATGTAAACTTTAGTTATTACAGTCTCAGAAGAGTAAGTTCATACCCAGGGAAGAAATATGGTCCTACAGTTTCTGAGTTGGCCAGACCAACATCTTGAGTATGGTGGCCTCCCTTTTGGACCGTGTAATTACCAATGGGAGAAAGTCTAACAGAATGTGTTCAGGGAGTTTAAAGGTTAATAAATCACGTCAAATGAAGAACGTCTGGGGCAACTTGTTATATTTAGTCTACAGAAGACTTAGAAATGACATGAAATCATCTTTCAAATATATGAGAACTGCTATTTGGAAAAGATAGTTGTTCCTTTTACCCGAGATGCCCCAGAAACTAAAAGAAGTTGCTGGAATTATCAGAAAGCACCATTTCCAATTAGAGCCTCATTTTTGGAGTTATCGAGACACCTTTAGAGGTTCAGAGCCTCCCAGTCACTCATTCTCTTCAAGTAGATGAATATTTATTGAAGGCCTACTAATTACATTCTAAGTGCTTGGAATACATCAATGATGAAAACAAAGAAAAATCCCTGCTCTTGCGGCACATACATTGCAGAACTGTGGGGAGACCTTTGATAAGCAAATAAATCAGTAAGTCATATAGTATGTTAGAAGGTGAAAGAGTTTTGAACAAAGAATAGGATAAGAGAGGTGAGAAATGAGAGGAGTTGGAAAGGGGATGAGATAGGCTGTAATTATAAATGTGGTGGTGATCAGAGTCATTGAGAAGATGACATTTAAGCAAAAACTTCAGTGAAGGAGGTGAAGGAATTATCTTGGGGAAGAGCATTCCAGGCAGAAGGAAGAGCCATACAAAGGCCCTAACATAGGCATGTGCAAGTAAGGAGGCCCCCACTGGAGGTATTTACAATGAGCTTGGAAGAGCATTTGAGAGAAGAGAAGGTGAAGAGTGGATCTCTCCTTTTGGTGAGAGCTTGGACTACATGACCCCTAAGGCCTCTCTCAACTTTTTCTATTTCCTGGACTTATGATTCTCTTATAGTTAGGAATAGTTAATTTGGGACAGGTTGGATTCAAGGGCAGAGATGCTAGACCAGGGTTTATAAACCCAAATGATGAAGGAGCCAGCAAAAATTATAAAAATTTTTAAATATTGACAACGCATTCAAATATTTTAAAAAAATATTATGTAAACCAAAGAAAGCATGTTTGTAGGCCAAATCTTGCCTGAGGCCCATGAGTTTGAAACCTTTACACTAGAGAAAGTGAAATCAGCTAGGAGACAAATGGTGGAATCTAGATGTAAAGTTTTAGACAGAGAGTCAAAGGGGGGTAAAGGAGAAAAGGAGAAATCTGGGGATCTTTAATGAGAATTATTACTTTGTTGTGATTTGAAAGGAAGTGACAAAAGGGAGGAAAAAATTAAAGACACTGTGTAGTTTAGACCCTGGGAGACCAGTTCATACTGAGTTTGCTCTTCTCAAGCAAAGGTCCCCTTTATTTTTTTTTTCTGCCTATGCTGACTTGTGCTACAAGTCTCACTGTCTTATTATACATAATTAAATATCATTTAGAAACTTAGACTCCAACTGAGGAGAGAAAATATAAACCAATGCAACCTTTCTTAATTATTTTGTGCCTATAATGTAATTATAGTCATAAAACTTTTGAAGAGAACCAAACCTATTGCTGTCAAGTTGATTCCGATTCCCAGTGACTTTATACGACAGGGTAGAACTGCCCCATAGGGTTTCCAGGGCTGTAATCTTTATGGAAGCAGTCTGCCACATCTTTCTCCCTTAGAGGGCTAGTGGGTTCTAACCACTGACCTTGTGGTTAGCAGCCCAGCTGTTAACCACTGCACCACCAGGGCTCCTTAACTTTTGAAGAAAGGCTCAGAATTAATTAACTGTGATAATTACAGAGAGACAGATAAAACTTCTATTCTTTTGATGTATAACTTGTGCTATTTCCTTGCTACAGGTGCCTTCATTTGCAAGATGGTGCCATTTGTCCAGTCCACTGCTATAGTGACAGAGATTCTCACTATGACCTGCATCGCTGTGGAAAGGCACCAGGGACTTGTCCATCCTTTTAAAATGAAGTGGCAGTATACCAACCGAAGGGCGTTCACAATGCTAGGTGAGGCCACTGCCTGCTCCAGTGTCAGTGTTAATGCCATTCTCCATTCCAGGACACAGAGAATTTCTTCAAAGAGAACCATAGACACAGATGACAAGAGTACCCTCTTGTCTAGCTTGTAGGCATAGGGGTGTAACTTGAGGATTTCACAACTTTTCCCACTTTCCCCCAACTTCACCCCATCTCTCATCTAGGCCTGCTACAGCACGGAATGTCTCTATTTTTATATTCACTTCTTGGGTTTAAGTCTTAAACTTTTAAGCATCACTTTCAGCTAAACTAAAATAACCCATCAGTGTCACACGGCCACATGAACATTAAATTAGTGAATTGCCATTTAAAATCAGAAGACCATAAACTAAGATAAACAGGGCAAGTAAATTTTGATGACAGCATGAATGAAGTTTTTAGAAAAGAGGAGAACAGGACCACCAAGTGGTGGTCCTGGTGGGGAGGACACAATAGCAGAAAGCCACTGGCTGCATGAGAACACAGTGCTGGAGGAAGGTGCCTGACAAAGACAGATTCCACCACCTACTTCGTAATTTTGCTCCAGGCAATCCTGGCTCTTCAGCTTGCTGTAAGTGTTCCTGATTCAGCAAGTCATGATGAGCATGTACCCAGTGATAAATGCTAAATTCGAAGCTAATGGCTAGCACAGTTAAATGGAAGTTTCTCTATTTGGTAATTATAATTGAGCCATTTAAACCCTTAATGTGGTTTGAACTTATTATAGCTAAATAATCAGAGGTATAGTAAGCAACTAAAGTGGTAATCAAAGAATTAAATATTTATTTCTACTGTAAGAATTTCACTGACATTGGATCGTGGAATTACAAAAAGAACCCCTGAAGGCTTTGCAATGCCAAACTCATTTTAAATAGTTTGAAATGTATAGATAAATCAATAGGGGGAAAATTCATTAGTTTTACTTAGCTATTTTCAAATTTATGTCACATCTTCCCTACAAAGAATTCAAAGATCTCTTGACTTTTAATAATTGACATCTTTCCAGCATCAGAACATTTGAAAGCTGTGTGTGAGTGTGGAGAGAAGGTAAAGTAAGGAATACTTGGAGGAGGGGAGTTATTAAAAAGGAAAGAGAAGTGGAGGGAGTCTCAACATCTGAAAGAAAGTTGATAATAAGCAGTCAAGGCAGTTTGTACTCAAAAAAAAGTCATTGGAGACAGGGAAGTTTATAAATAAAGTCAACTCATCTCCCTATGAGGGCTTTTGTGCAGTGTTGCCTGACATCTCCCTCCACCTCTATTGTACCTGGAACCAGCCTTGTCAATCACTGTATCTGTCATGTCCTATACCTCCTTATGCTAAACTGCCTTGCCTCCAAGTCCTGGCCTAGTGAGCCCTGTAGACTTTCTTGCTCAGAAGTGGTCCCAGACTGTGTCAGAAATGTACATCTAATCTTCATGTAGCCCTTCTATCCCTGAGCACACAGGGACCAAAGAGTGTTGGCAGTGAACTAAACCAGTTAGACTCAATTCCTCCAGAATTTGTGCTAAAGATTGGAAAAATGATTGGACATAAAATGACTAGATGTGACTAGAATAGAATTAGATGTGTATGATGATATAGATTATATATATAGATATATATGTATGTATGTATGTATATAGGGAGCCCTGGTGGTGCAGTGGTTAAGTGCTCAGCTACAAACCAAAAGGTGGGCGGTTCTAACCCACCAGCTGCTCTGTGGAATAGAGATGTGGCAGTTTGCTTTCATAAAGATTACGTTCTTGAAAACCCTATGGGGCTGTTCCTCTCTGTCCTACAGGGTTGCTATGAGTAGGGATGTACTCAACGGCAGTGGGTACATACACACACACACACACACACACACAGATCAGTGTTGTCCCTAGAAAGAACAAACAGAGTTTGAGCCAGGAAATTTTCCCCAAAATCAAAGTTGAGGCTCTTGATTTTGGCTTCTTCCCAGTATGCTGGGGCTCATAGGTTGAAAGGGTCCACAGTAGTTTCTCTCTATTTTCCTTGGTAAGGGAACATTAGTAAAGAAATTCCTTTCAACAAATTCATTCAGGACTAGGAGTTTTGAAAGGGCACCATGGTTTCTGCCTATAGGTGTTTTGTAAATCAGAAAATAATGCCTGGATTTTATCTTACAGGCAATGCAACACTGTTAAAGACTTTTAAACATTTACAACATGTTTTAGAAAGACCATTCCAGTAGCAGGGTTGAGGGCGTTGAAAGAATGTAAGCGAGGACCCGTGAGGAGACCACGGCGCTATTCCAGGGCAGAGATGATCGGGTGTAATGAACATAGAGAGTCTTTATGGTTAGAGTACTAAGCACGAAGCACTTTGCTTAGATAAGTTACATTCTGATGATTTTAACGTTCTTACAGGTGTGGTCTGGCTGGTGGCAGTCATTGTGGGATCACCCATGTGGCACGTGCAGAGACTTGAGGTATACTTGGGGCTGGGACTGATCATATTTTTTGAAATGTTTTCCCACCTCTCTTGATTATAACCATTTCTTTCCTGAAAGAGAATTACCACAAATCTGTACAAGATTTCAATTATTTCACTGAAGCTGTTTCAAGTGGACCAAAACAATTTAAGATTTTTTTTTTTTGCTTTATCTAGCTCTTCCTTGATTTTATATTGTTAAGACTCTAATGCTTGAATTAAAAAAAAAAAGTATCAGAGTTGCTTTCTATTTTTTTCTGCCGGCTGAGGATGCTTTACTTAGTGTCCTTCAGTATCTTGTTACATTTTAAGAGACTGATTGCTTTAGGTTTTGCTTGTAAGCCACATAAAAAATTTGTGACTGTCTACTTATCAGTTGATTTCTCCTTTGTAAGTCCTTCCTTACCTGCCTCCCATTCATCGACAAATTGGATTTTGAATTGGAAACGATGTCAGGAGATCATTTTATCCAACCTCCATCCTTCCACGACACCTTGTCAGACAGTTCCAGCCTTGCTTGGTGATCTACAGTAAGGGGAGCTCTGTGCTGCTTGTAGGCATTCCTGTCTGTCCGTTGTCATTGCTAATTGTGTTTGCAAATAACACTTAGATCAGAACTTAAATTTTCTTACCTTTGGTGAGTATACTGAAAAACGTTTCCCCCCATTCATGTGGCATTGAAGACTGGTGGTAAAATTTGCTAGAAGTGTAGGCAGAACTTTATCTAAGACCTAAATATTTTTCATCTAAAAAACTCCAGAGTGATCAAAATGCCAATAGTTTTGACAAATTCTCTCATTTTTATTCCTGTTACTCAGAGAAGTGAGCTGCGAATGGACTGTAAATATTTCGTTTGTTTTTGAAATAAATCCTTATCAGCATTTGTGTGACGGCACCCAACAACAACAGTGTTGTGTTATCGTTATTAATATTGTTATTAATGATAATTTTGAACTCAAAAGAAGACTAGTCTGTCAGAAATAGTATGAGTAAAAAAAAAATAGTATGAGTAAATCAGCATCACTCATAATTTCTTCAAGTGTGCAAGGGCTTACATTGAGTATGAGTATTTCTAGGACGATAATAGTTTGAATCTCAATTTCTCATTTGTCTCAGAAACTAAAAGCTACCAAAACCTGTTGCCATCGCGTGGATCCTGACTCATAGCGACCCTATAGCTACCAGTTGTCTTTTTAATATCTTTCCAAGCAATGTGATCATAGCAATACGAAATAACGGTAGCAAAATATGGGCTTTCCGTGCTTCTCAACTGGAAGAAGTCTGACACCTTGCCAAAATTTGTCTCTTCAATAATTGAGGAAGCAAAATGGTTTAACATTAAACTAGCTAGAATGCAGTACAAAATATTTTTGTCATACAGGCTTTGGCAATGGTAGTGCTCTTTCATCCAACTGAAAACTTGTAACTGTAGTGGAAATAAAAGTTGAGAAAGATAAAAAATGAAATTGAGTAAGCTATGGACTTCAATTCCGTTTAAAATAGAAAATGTAAAACTCTTAAGAACTCAAGCAGTTGAACATAAAAGCCATACTTTGCAGCAAAAGGACAATTAATATTATATCTCACTGGAAATACATGCTAGTGGTAAAATTTTAAAGACTTATCAATCCTGCATTACCATGATACTTGGCTGTGTTTTGTTCTTTTGATTCTGAGTACTACTTCTTCTAACGGAACTGTTCTTATTTTCAAGATTAAGTATGACTTCTTATATGAGAAAGAACATGTCTGTTGCTTGGAAGAGTGGACCAGCCCTGTGCACCAGAAAACCTACACCGCTTTCATCCTTGTCATCCTCTTCCTTCTGCCCCTTATGGGGATGCTGATCCTGTACAGTAAAATTGGTTACGAACTTTGGATGAAGAAAAGAGTGGGAGATGGTTCGGTGCTTCGAACCATTCATGGCAAAGAAAAGTCAAAAATAGTCAGGTCCGTTTAAACCAAAACATTCGTCTCTCTTTAAAATATTGTTAGTTGTTCTGAAACTTACAGTAGCCAAGGATCCCAGCATTCCCTGCTAATCTGGTCAAACCATCATTTGTAATTTACAGTTCGGGCTTGGGTTGACCTTAAACTTTTGAAGTTATGTGTGTGGTAGGAAGAAAAAAGCAAGACCGCCAGCACCCACTTCAAAGGGGGAGTTATTGTTACAGAGACAACCTTATTTGGCATTTAGAAAACTGTTATATTTTTGCCTGTATGTAAACATGACCTGGTAGGAAGAGCTGTGAGGTGGTGTCAGGGTCTGGTGGTCCTGTGGGCACTCTCCTCTCTGCCACCCGCAGCCACATGATGTGAGTCTGTCTGCCTGCTCCTGAGGCCCCTGGTTTCCTCACACATACGAGGGAGCGAAGTAGCATTCATCCTTACTTCCTCCCCCCCAGGCTTGATGGGCTTGGGGAGATGATATGTGTGAAAAATCCTTTCAAAAGTAGAGCATGCTTACTTTAAAGGGTATTCGTCATGTATTTTGTTTTTTACTAAGACGTTTGCTATAATATTATTCATTAATAACTACTTTAAAACAGAATTTACTGCTATAGTGCTGATGGTTCATATGGTTTATTTTGTAATCTACACTCAGTGGTTATTAAAAAACAAACAAAACCCAATTTGGAGAAGTCTCGGTTTGGTGGGATTCTCATAATTTCTTCAAGTGTGCAACGACCTCTAGTGCCTTGTTTATATAAAGAAATCGTCCCTCTCCTTGTGACGGTTTGGAGCCCTTGAACTGTTCAGCACTTGGGTTTTTAAATTGCTGACTTAGCTCTCCCACTAGACCATGCTGAGATATAATGAGTGTGGCCTTTTTGTAACCCTAATGCACTATGCAAATGTAGCGCTCTCGCAAATGCTAACCTTCGTTACAGGATTGACGGAGAAAATGCGTTTGACGTCTGGCAAATCATGTTATTTAGAGATTTAATAAAGGATTGCATTTTAAATTCTATCCAGCATGCCTCCCATAGTTCATAAATATTGATGTTTTGCTATCAAAAGCATGAATGCTTTTCAGTATAAAGTGAATAAGAGCTTATGCACCGGAGTTAGACTGCCTAACTTCAAATTCAAATTACATCCCTAACTTGTCATCTGATTTTGCAAATTACTTAATCTTCTCTGTGCCTCAGTTTCTGCATCTGTCAAATGGCTTGTTGGGAAGATTAATGACAAATTCCATGCCGAACATTTAGCACAGTGCCAGACCCATAGTGAGCACTGAGTAAATGTTGACTCTCGATATTATTTTGTTCAGTATAGTGCTTTCCAGGTCACTCATTTTGAGAACTTTTAGTTCATTTTTTTATTACCTTCTAGCACCATAAGTATGTTTATAATATGAGAGCTATAGGGATGTGGGTAAAATCCAGGGGGAAAAGATGATAATCAGCCTGCAATTAACCTATCATAAACTGCATGAGTAGTTAAAAAATTATGGTTGAGAGATCTAGGCTCAAACTTTATTTAATAGCTTTGCTATCAATGTGACACATTTTCCAAGGAGAAGTGAACCAATACGATATGTCTCCTATGGGTCCAGGAAGAAGAAGCGAGCTGTCATTATGATGGTGACAGTGGTGGCCCTCTTTGCTGTGTGCTGGGCACCTTTCCACGTCGTTCACATGATAATCGAATACAGTGAGTGCTTGTCATTCTTGTTTAATGGACATTCTAGTTCATTTCCTGCTGGTCTGGATAATGAATCATTGGGCAATCAGACATTTAATATGTTTCTTTCACACTTTTCAAGACCACAGGATCCTTACCTGGTACGTAATTATGTTTGACTATGACTAAATCTTTAATGATTACAGAAGATAAAGCTTTTGAGATTCTTCTCCCGTGCTTTTCCTTCTGACTCCTTATGCTCATTTATAAATTGCGAGAGATGTGACATCCTATATTTCCTGATTTAGACACCTTACTTGAACCACATGAATTTAATAATAGCTAGGATTTCAGTCAGACCAGAAGTGTATTGTCTCTGATATCCAGGCACTTAACATGCTTCTCAGTATGATTGTATCACATATGGACATTTGAAAAGGAGCCGCTTCTGCCAGTTTACATGAAGCTTGGAGTTATCAAGTTGAGATGCAGTGAGCCCCCGCCACATGCCAGGCACCAGGCTATGTCGCTGTAAGCCTAGGTTCTCTGAGAATGAGAACTCATCACAAAGGTTATTTTTATTCAGACGTCAGATGCCTCTCCCCAAAATGCTCTTGAGCATTAGTCACAGTTTTCACGGCTTGTGTCAGTGGATAAGTCTCAGGTAAAGACAGATGATAAGCAGAAGTTTTATGTTTTGTTTGTTAAAACAAATATGCATTCTAAAGCCTGACTCTCTTGCAGGTAATTTTGAAAAGGAATACGATGATGTCACAATCAAGATGATTTTTGCGATCGTGCAAATCATTGGATTTTCCAATTCCATCTGCAATCCCATTGTTTACGCATTTATGAATGAAAACTTCAAAAAAAATTTCCTGTCTGCAGTTTGTTATTGCATAGTAAAAGAATCCTTATCTCCAGCACGAAGGCATGGCAATTCAGGAATTGCAGTGTTGTGGAAGAAAGGTAAGTTTTCCCGGAGAGAGAACCCAGTAGAGGAGACCAAAGGAGAAGGCTTCAGTGATGGCAACATTGAAGTCAAACTGTGTGAGCAACCAGCGGAGAGGAAAAATCTCAAACGACATCTTGCCCTGTTTAGTTCTGAACTTCCTGAGAATTCTGCTTTAGGCAGTGGGCGTTGATTGTAATGATGCCTACATGATTGATACCATTCCCATTTGAATCTGGAGAGAAAATTATTCTGAACAAAGGTCAGAGACTTTTTTTTTAATTCTTAAAATGACAAGAAGGAAACTGAGACCAGTTTTCCATAAAATTACATTATACAGGGAAATAAAATTTTGAAAAATTAGAAAACGATCCTTGTAGCTTACAACAACGTGGTATATATATACCCTTTTTTAATCTTGTACGGTAATAAATGTTCTTGGCTGTCAGTTTCCCTCCTATACAGTCAATGTAATTAATGTGTCTTTCCGTGCATTGCTAAATTGGACAAAAAAGTAACTTTAAAATTATATCATCTTTAATAAGTTTAATAGAGTAACGTTAGGGCGAAATAATTAGTGCACTGTCGAAGTGAGGTGATACAGTCGCAAATGAGATCTGTGCTATATCATAAAGTCAAAGAAATTGGAGAGGCAGCCAAATGATAGATTAATGAGGCTTAGAGCTTATTTTGAGCTTCTTACAGCCCTGCCAGTTACTGCTGTGATGACTGGCAAGTCATTTAACGCCTTGGAGCCTTCATTCCATCCTGTGTAAGCTGGAGGAGATACCTCTTAGACTTCATGGAGTTGCTGTGAGAACAGACTGAGACATGAGTGGGAAAGCACTTTGTATTGGAAAGCACCTTCAAGCTCTGAAGCATTATCGTAGCTGTTTCAAGATTCACCGTTCTGTTCCCTTTTACTTTCTGAGACTTGATCCCACTCCTGCCCAACTTTCTCCTCATACTTATTTTTTAACTGTTTTTTCTAATCCAGATAAGAAGGTTTCTGGGATCCTCACTTGTGGGTTGACTGTAATATATTTAGACCAATTTAACTGTCTTACATATTTATATTTTAATCCCATTGTATTCACTAGTGGGATGGAAGAGTTTTTCTTATGTAAGACATTTTGGAGTCCCTGGGTGGTGTAAATGGCTAAACACTCAGCTGCTAACCAAATGGATGGTAGCTCAAGCCTGCTCAGAGGCACCTTAGAAGAAAAGCTTGGTGATCTGCTTCCAAAACATCAGCCATTGAAAGCCCTATGAAGCACAGTTCTACTCTGACACACATGAGGTCACCATGAGTCAGAACTGACTCGATGGCAGCTGGCCTAAAAAGGCATTTAAGTGTACTTGGTAGATGGGAGAGGTAATCAATTCTAAGCCCATGAAATTATGCTGTGCCCAAGGCTGACCTCAAAGAGAGCTGGATCAGGAAAAACGATAGAGTTCCCATCTCCTTCCCTAAATCTTGCTTAAACTCAAGCCCTTTCTCTTCAGTCTTCTCCCCTTACTCCCAAATGTCATGGATTCAGAGATCATCACAGTGCCCTCTTACTCCCCCTTCCACACCTGAGATTCCCCAGATCTAATCACAACCACATGACCAACATGTTCTTCTGCTTCCAGTTTTCCAGGACATACTCTGCCAACCCTACAATAGAAAGAGAACTTAAGAAACCTCAGGGCATTTCACTTGGGGGGCTTTAAGTTTTGAGAACCAGAGGAGTCAGGCTGTTGGGATCTTTTAAGATACCAACCAACTAACCTATTGCCATGAAGTCAATTCAACCCATAGCGACCCTTTAGGACAGAGTAAAAGTGCTCTATATGATTTCCAAGGCTGTAATCTTTAGGAAAGCAGACTGCTACATCTTTCTCCAGAGGAGCAGCTGGTGGGTTCAAACTGCCTACCTTTCGGTTAGCAGCCCAGTGCTTAATCATTAAGACGCAGACATTTAATATAACATGTGTGCCAATGTAAGCATGGATGAAAAAGGCAAATGAGACAGTGTTTGGTATTGGGAAAAATTGTCAATATGACACAGGAACAGAAATAAAATGAAGAGAGGGGAACTCATGATTTTCCTTTTGTTGAAGTGTACTAATTATGGGCTATTTATGTAAACTGTCTACCTGTTATGACTAGTTAACCTGTAGCCAGTCAACGATTGTCATTAAATTATTAAACTATTACAAATGAATCAGACTCAGTGTTTGAGTAGTCCTTACTCAATCAGCAAATATCCATACAACTCTTTCTAAATGTTGTATACATGTGCTTCAAATATGACTAAATGAAAGCAGATAAATTGACACTACTATTTACCATTTAATTATTAAGCTTTAGTTTAAAAAAAATTCCTAAACATTGCAGAGCTTGATCTAAAAAATATTTATATATTAGCCAATAACTTAAACATTTACTGTAAAATATCCAAAAGTCTTGTGGAAGTTTTTTTTTTTTTTTCCTCCTTTTGCTCACATTGCAGTTAATCCTGTTTTAGAAATAAATGTTAGTGCTTTTTTTTTTTTTCTTTAGAACGTATTATCTCTTTGCCCTGTTATAAAGGTTTGGAAGGGAAGTATGGTCCAATCTATTACTGAGAAAATCCTACTGTTAGACAAAGACGTTCATGCTGAGTCCAGACAATGGTATAAAACAGCTTGCAAGTCCACCGAGAGTTCACCTTGTATTTGCAAAAGGAGATCCTGCTTATGATCTTCTTTTCTCTTCCCCTCAACTTACAGCCCCTGAGTCTCTTAACCCCTGTGTGCTCCACCCAGGCATCTGATTGTTCCCTCATTTTTTCTGGCTCAGTCTGTCAGTCATTTTATTCCATCTAGCTCTCCCATATATGGTACTTGGAGTGAGAATTGAGAAGAGCACTTTGGATTGGGAAGGGGTACAGAAAACAAAACTTTCATTTATTAGCATTAGGATAAAACATCTATAAAGCACTGAAGGGTATATTTTACTGTTCAGACCTCTTAGCACAAATCTGTTGCCAAAAAGATCTACATATTTTCTCCACTCTACCAAAAATGAAAAAGCCAAATCCTTGCCATTGAGTTGATTCTGATTTCATAGCGACCCTGTAGAACAGAGTAGAGCTGCCCCTTAGATTTTCCGAGGAGTGGCTGGTGAATTTGAACTGCCAGCCTTTTGGCTAGCAGCCATAGCTCTTAACCACTGCACCACCAAACCTCCTCCCTCTACCAAAGGACCCCTTTTCTTGTATAATTTAGTATGAGTCAGGATACCAGCAATATGCATTCTAATTCCAAAGGTAAAACTACTAGCAGATTTTTTTTTCCCCCTTTAAATGAGTGGACCTTTACTCAGAAAACAAGAATTCCCCAAAAAGGAGTAAAACAAAAGCAAGCTTCAGTGTTGCTTCCTATCTTCCCTAGACCCAGTAGGGAAGGCAGAAGAGGATAACTAGATAGCGAAGAAAAAAAAAAAAAGACTTCATCGCTACTCTAGGCAGAATAAGCAGAAAACTGATAGTGAGGCAAGGGTATCGTATTCCTGTAGCTGCAGGTCTGTGAGGACACAGGGTGACAATAACATCAAAGGCCAAAGTTCATGGACCTGTTACCTCAGGCCAAACACATAGAGGGTAAGCACAAGTAACCGATCATGCTTTTAAAATGTATTGTTAAAATCTAACCCTGGGTTTAATATTCCACTTCGAAGGTAGAAAGGTGCAGAAGAATGTTGCACCCACCATAAAAATGAGAAAGCTAAATAATCTATAAATTCATATTTTTTTTTTAGCTAAGGTCACAAGGTGAACTGAATTTCACAGGGTGATAAGCTCCTTAAGGAAGGACGAGACAAGTGAACTATTTCGCCCTTGGCATGGTATGAGAGGAAGAGGCAGCTGCCACAAAGTGAATAAGAAGAAAAAACAATTAAATTTAAACAAATCGTTGAAGGCCGAGTGACAGTTTAGAATCCTTGGGAGCCACAGACACAAGGGAAGTCCACAGCCACTTACCAGTTCTTTAACATTCTACCAGGTGCTCACAAGGAAGATTGGGGGCAAGACAGAAGACCTGAGGGAGGACCCCTATATAGTGCATGCATGTGGGGTCTGCCAAGGTTTGATATTAACTTCTTTATACACAGTGGTGATCAGCTGCCACTAGGGGGACTGGCACGAAACCCATCTATACCCAAGATTGTGATCTGTTATAAATCTACCTGCCACTGGAAGACAAGAAACCTGTCTGTACGTGGGCCTTACCTTGTTTCAAGTGGTGTTTGAATTGTCTACTGCTGGGGGAAGGGTGCGAAATCTTCCCTTCTTACTTTCCTCCTCCTTCCCCTCCTCCCGCCATGCTACCTGTTCTAAGCAAAGGTTGGCTTCTAGGATAGAAGCAAAACTATCGTCTTGTGGAGTAAGAAATCTTCCTACATCCCACCCTCCATTTTGTCCTCCCACCCTTTACTGACAAAAGGCAGAAGCCATATGCCACTCGGATAAGGGAGAAAAAATGTGCTTATATCCAGGATATGGATTAATGCAAAGCAGAATCTGCTGCTATTGAAGAAGGGGCAGGCAGTGCATTCATGGCCAAGAACCCCCACCAATATAAGGCAGAGTTTAGCTACCATGAGAAGGGAGGCAGGGGTTCTTCCTGTGATATAGACCCTACAGTGAGTAGGAGGAAGAGGATGTCAGCCACTGGGGAAGGAGTCATAACCCTGAGGGTTCTCCATCCCTGAGGTTCAGGCAAAGAGGACTGCCTAATATGCTCCTTTCTGAGAAAACCGAGGACTCAGTTCATGAGAACTAGAAAAAGACCTTGATGGCCCCGTCCCGCAAGCCTTGTACTGAATAACAAGCAACAGTTGTCTACCTCTGGGAGTGGGTCAAGAACATAAAGATATAGAGAGAGACTCCCCCTGGGAAGCAGGTGTACAGGGACTGCTGAAAGCTGAGGGTGGAGCAGAAACAGGTAAACTGTGCAGCAGTTAGGGCATCACACTAAGCACAGATAGTTGGCAGTTCACCATTATAGGAATTTGAAGCCTATGCCGTGTTGAACTTTGGCAACAAGAAAAACCCATCTCAGGAAACCGCTTCATTAGATTAAAACAAAAAAAAAATGCTTCTTCCTCACTAATGATCTGTCAGAAGAAGAGGCTTTTTCTGGGCTTAAATATTTCCCTCTGTCTCTAATATTCTTTTATATGTAATGTTGAAATTCAATCAAAATGACAACACACACATAAGCAAGGAAACTATATCTACTTTCAAGAGATAAACAGTACTGGAACAAGAAATGGCTCAGATAGTGGAACTATCAGACAGGGAAGGTAAAATAACTATTATTAGTATGTTAAATAGTTTAGGGGAAAAAGTAGTCAAACAGCATGAACAGATGGTGTGAAAATTATAAGCAGAAAGATGAAAATATTTAAAAAGTTAAATGAAAATATTGAAAAACATGGTATCAAAGATGAAAAATGCCTGTAATGGGTTTATCAACAAACTGCAGATGAATCCGGGAAAGTGAATAAAGGTCAATAGAAATAACCTTAACTTTAACACTAAGAGAAAGAAGAGTGAAAAAGAAAAAGAAGAACAAAGCATTGAAGAGCGGTGGAGTAATATTAGTCTACCATACCTAAATGGTCTAACATACCTTAGAGTTCAAGAAGAAGAAAGAGAGAATGGGATAAAAGAAGTATTTGATGTGATAAGTAATTTTCAAAAATTAAAGAAAAACATGCTCTGACCGGGATCACAACAGAGGGTTCTGGACAGAGCTGGAGAAAGACGTAGAACAAAATTCTAACACGCACAAAAAAAGACCAGATTTACTGGCCTGAAAGAGTCTGGAGAAACCCGGAGAGTATGACCCCCATGCACCCTTTTAGCTCAGTGGTGAAGTCACCGTTCAGCGGGGTACTGGACAGCCACATAAAACCAAATGGGACTAAAGAGGCACAGCAGTCCAGAGACAAGGACTAGAAGGCAGAAAGGGACAGGAAAGCTGGTGATGGGGAACCCAAGGTTGAGTGAGGACAGTGTTGACATGTAGTGGGGTTGTTAACCATTGTCACAGAGCAACATGTGTACTAACTGTTTAATGAGAAACTATTTTATTCTGTAAACCTTCATCTAAAGTAAGAATAGTAGCACAACTGGAAGAACATAATCAATGTCACTGAACTGTGCATGTAGAAATTTTTGAAATGGTGTATCTTTGGCTATGTATATTTTCACCAAAAAAAAAAAAGGTCGAGAAAGGAGAGGGTTGACATGTAGTGGGGTTGTTAACCAATGTCATAAAACAATATGTGTACTGACTGTTTAATGAGAAACTATCTGTTCTGTAAAACTTCAACTAAAGTACAATAAAAATTAATCTTTGCTGACAAAAAAAAATAAGGAAAAACATAAATCAAAATGCAAAAATTCAGAGAAATCAAAGCAGGATAAACAATACACAAAATACAATCGGGTACATCAGAGTCAAACCGCTAAAAAACAAAAATAAAGAAAACCTCTTGCAAGTGGCCCAAGAATAAAGAAACATTACATAGAGAGAAATAAAGAATTACAGCTGGCTTCTCTTCAGAAAATATGTAAGACAGGAGACATTAGAGTGCTATCATTAAAGTACTATGCAAAAATGTAAATCTAGAATCCTAAACCCAGTGAAAATAGCTTTCAAAACTAAATGTGAAATAAAATGTTGGTTGAAAACAACAAAGAAACTGAGAGAATTTATTGTCAATGATTTGCACTACAAGAAATGTTAGAGTCCTTCAGGCAGAAAGAATATGATACCAGATGGTCATTTGAATCTAGACAAAGGAATAAATAACACTGAAAATAAATAAAAAGGTTTCATTTTCTTATTATAATTTTTTTAAAAATAAAAAGTCTAAAACAAAAAAAAGAAAAAGCCACCAACCAAATAAACAAAAATAAACAAACGTTGTATTGTAAGATTTACAACATATGTAGAAGTAAAATGTATGACAAAATAGTACAAGTAATGGGAGAGAAGAAAATGAAAATACATGTTCTAAGAATCTTACACTATATATGAACTGGTATAATATTATTGAAGATAAAGCATGATAAGTTAAGATGTATGTTATGAACACAAGAGCTACCACTAGAGGATAAATAAATAAAAACAAAGATGTATATATATTAAGCCAAATTGGGGATAAAATGAAATCATAAAAAATACTTGATATAAAAGTATTCAGGAAAAGAGGGCAAGAAAAAGAAAAACAGAACAAAGAACAGAAGAGACACATTAAAAATAAATAGTAACATGAGAGATTTAAACCCAACTATCTCAATAATTACCTAAAATGTGAATGGTCTGACATTCTATCTAAAAGGCAAGGATTATCAGATTAGATAGAAAAGCAAGAAGCAAGTATATGCAGTCTACAAAAAAATCCAGTTTAATTATCAAAACAGACAGGTTATAAGCAAAAGAGTGAAAAGTTTTATGCCCTGAAAGCATTAATCAAAAGAAATCTGGTGCAACTGTATTGATATCAGGAAAAGTTGACTTCAGAAAAAGAAGTTTTACCAGGAACTGTATAACAATAGGAGGGAGGGAGTAAATTAATAAAGAAAATGTAATCTTAAATGCTAATACACCTAATAGTATAGTTTCAAACTACTTGAAGCAAAAACATATTGAGCTGAAAATAGGTATAGACAAATCCACAATTATAGTTGAGTACTTCAACATTTGTTTCTTAGTAATTACGTGTCTTAGTTATCTAGTGCTTGTATAACAGAAATAGCACAAGTGGATGGCTTTAACAAAGACAAATTTATTATCTCACAGTCTAGTAGGCTAGAAGTCGAGATTCAGGGCACCTACTCCAGGGGAAGGCTTTCTCTCTCTGCCAGCTCTGGAGGAAGGTCCTTGTCATCAATCTTGGTCTAGGAGCTGCTCCACAAAGGAACCCTGGATTCAAGGAATGCGCTCTGCTCTTGGTGTTGCATGAGATCCCCAAGCCTCTCTGCTTGCTTCTCTCTTTTATATCTCAAAAGAGATTGGCTTAAAACACAGTCTAATCTTGAAGATTGAGTCTTGCCTCATTATCGTAACTGCCTCTAATCCCATCTCGTTAACATCGTTGTTGTATGCCATTGAGTGGATTCCTACTCATAGCGACCATATAGGACAGAGTAGAACTGCCACACAAGGTTTCCAAAGAGCAGCTGGTGGATTTGAACTGCCAACATTTTGGTTAGCAGCCTGAGCTCTTAACCACTTCGTCACCAGGTCTCCCTTAACATCGTAGAGATAGGATTTACAATACATAGGAAAATCACACTGATGACAAAGTGGTGGACAATCACACAATACTGGGAATCAGGGCCTAGCCAAAGTGATACATGTATTTTGGGGAGACACAATTCAATTCATGACATTCCACCCTTTGGCCCCCAAAAATTCATATCCTTGACACATGTAAAACACATTCACCCCATCATATCATAGCAAAAGTCTTAAATCAACTCCAAGTCCAAATCCAAAAATTCCTCTTCATCTGTGAAATCTAGGATACAAATTATCTGCTTCCAAAGTACAATGGTGGAACAAGCACAAGCTAGACATTTCCATTACAAATGGGAGAAATTGGAGGGAGAGAAGGGATAACAGGCAGCAAGCAAGTCACCACAACACATTACATTTAGCCCTCAAGGCTTGAAAATAATCCTCTGTTCTCTGAGACCATTTACACAGTGGCCCTGCCCTCCAGACTCTAGGTATTGGCCACACTCTCCTGATTCTGGGTGGAGGCCCCTCGGCCCTGGGCTTCATCTCTGCCTTCCAGCCCCACTGGAAGGGCAGCTCTGCTCCCGTGGCTTTGGGCAGCCCCATTCTCCTAGTCCATCTGAGTGGCAACTCCACCCTTTGAGACCCCAGAGTTTGTGTCCGTACCCTTTGAGACTGAGGCAGCTTTGCTTCCTGTGTTCCTTGTCTCTTCAGTTTGTGCCTCTTGTTTCTCATCCTCTTGGCCCCTTGTGCCTCACTGCCCCATCTGCCCTGCTTGGGCAAGTGTTCCAAAGCTCTGTAGCTCCACTGATAATTTCCTGGAGGCTCTCCGCTCCGCCAGTAAACTTCAGCTGGGAGGCACTCATCTGCCTTGCTCCATGGGTCGGCAAGCCTAGCTCCACTTTGTGTAAGTGCTCGGAGGCACCCTGCTCTGCCAGGAAGCCTCCTGCGCACAGGCAGTCAGCTCTCTCACTCCCTGGGTCGGCTCCAGCCCTGTGTTGCACTGGTCTCCTGGTTCTGCTGCTGCCAGTTCTGTTGCTGCTGCTTCTCACCATCTGTGCTGTCTGCAGTGTAACAGCTCACCTCACTTCCCTCTGAGTCCTCACCAGAATTGTCTTTGATGTCTGTAATTCCACCAGTAGTCTCTTCAAGACAATCTAGGCTTTTATTATTGTAGCTGTTGTTGTTAAGTGCCATCGAGTCAGTTCTGACTCACTGTGACCCTATGTACAATAGAACGAAACACTACCCAGTCCTGTGCCATTCTCACAATCGTTGTTATGCTTGAGCCCATTGTTGCTGTCACTGTGTCAATCCTTCTTGTTGAGAGTCTTCCTCTTTTTTGCTGACCCTCTACTTTACCAAGCACTTTAAAATTCTTCCAGCTCTATCCATTCACAGTTTCAAAACTGCTTCCACATTTTAGGTATTCGTTAGAGCAGTACCCCACTCCTGGTACCAAAATTCAAATGTCTTCACAGTTTCAAAACTGCTTCCACATTTTAGGTGTTTGTTAGAGCAGTACCCCACTCCTGGTACCAAAATTCAAATGTCTTAGGCTGGGTTCTCTACAGAAGTAAAACCACTAAAGAGTGTAAATACGTATAGAGAGAAAAATTTATATCAAGGAAATGCCTCACACAGTTGCAGAGGCTGGAATGTCCCAGGTCCGTGGGTCAGGATAGAGGCTTTTCCTGATTCACGTAGCCTCAGGGGCTGGTGATCCCAAGATCGGCAGGACAGAGAGCAGGGCTCTTGCTTACAGGCTGCAAAGATTAATGAATCCCAAGACTGGCAGGCAAGACCACAGGTAAGCTGCTAGCTCAAGACCTAAAAGGCAGAGGTCAGATGAACAGGAGCCAGCTGCAGGATCCAGTGCAAGCAAAAAGCCCCCATGCCTTGTTAGAATGTCCACTTATATTTGAGGCAGGCCACCCACCCAAAGAAATTCCCTTTCAACTGATTCGCTACTCACAGCAGATCCCATCATGGGAGTGATCACATATCAAATCTCAACAGGGAAGTGATCACGACATTACATGACTGCCAACACACTGAGAATCACGGCCCAGCCAAGTTGACACACAATCTTAACCATCACATTAAAAGAAGATAATAAATCAGTAAGGAGCTAGGAGACATGAACAACATTATCAATTAACTTGATCTAAGTGATATTTAGAAAACACTCCATCCAACAATACAAGGATATGCATTCTTTTTAAGTGCATATGGCAAATTCATCAAAATAGACCATATTCTGGGTCATAAAACAAATTCAATAAACTTAAAATAATTGAAACCATAGAATAGAATTAAAATAGAAATGTGCAACAGCAAGTGATGTGAATAATCTCACAAAAACACATGTCTAAATAACCTATGGAAAAAGAGAAAAATCACAAGGGAAATTAGACAATATTTCAAATTGAGTGAAAATGAGAGCATATTAATTTATCAAAATATGTGGGACTCAGCTATAGCAGTCTTAAAAAGATATTTATAGTATTAAATGCTTATATTAGAAAGGAAGGAAGATCTCAAATAAATCACTAGGCTTCCACCTAAGGCCCTAGAAAAAGAAGAGCAAATTAAAATGAGTAGTAGGAAAGAAATAGTAGAGCTAAGTGTATAAATAAATGAATTAAAAAACAACAGATAAAATCAATAAAACCAAAAGCAAGTTCTTTGAAAAGATCAATAAAACTGATAAAGCTCTAGCCAGACTGATTTAGGATCAGGCAGTGTTTCATTCCGTTGTACATAGGGTCGCTATGAGTCGGAACTGACTCGATAACACCTAACAAAAACAAACAAGGAAAGAATGTTTGTTCTTCCCAGTTGTATTCAATCTCATCCTGGTGTTCTTGGCCAGTGCTTTAAGGAAAGAAATTGAATTAAAAGGTATATAGACAGGAAAGAAAGAAGGAAAACATGATCAGAGACAACAGGTTTATCTACATAAGAAGCTATTAGAACTAGCAAATGAGTTTAGCAAGGTTGGCAGATACAGGGTTAATATACAAAGATCAATAAATTATATATATTAGGAACAATTTGCAACTAAATTGTAAAAAAGTGTATAATTTACAACAACATCAAAAAATTAGTTACTGAAAACTACTAAGCTCTGCTGAGAGAAATTAAAGAAGAACAAATAGTTATGGTATGTTCGTGCATTGGAAGACTCACTATAATTAAGATGTCAATTGTATATTAACTTGTCTGTAAATTTAACTCAATCCCCCCCAAAAAAACTCAGGGATTTTTTTATTGCATGAGTTGATAATTGAATCTAAAATCATAAGTTAATGCAAAGGACTAAAATGGCCAAAACAATTTTAAAAAGAAGAACAAGTAGCAGGATCTATCCACTACCGTCTTTATTTGAAGACTTATAAGTTACAATAATCAAGACAGTGTGATATTGGCCTAATGTGGTGAGTTTTAGGATTTTGGGACTGATTGATAAAAAAAAAACAGGACCACAGTATGCAGTACTGTACCACAAGTTTTTTTATTGGGTGACTCTTAGACAGTGTTGCATGAGATGTAAAGTCCCAGCAAAAAACTTCCAGAGACAGTTGCATAGGGGCCACCACCCAGAAGAACAAGAGGACTTCTGGGGTAATGAGGAATCAGAAAGGGAGCTTACATGTCTAGGTGATGTCACTTAGCAGCGTGGTGGGGAGTTCCTGGGTTAGAGAGCTATGAAGGGCAGCAGATGTTTGAGGTCTTTTATAGCTACATGGTTCGCCTTATCTGCAATTAGCAGATGTTGGGTGCAATTTCATGGAGTACACAAAGCTGAAGGCTCAGTGGCTAAAAATATGCTTATTTGGGCTATGTTTAAAGCAATTGGATGTATAAGAATCTGAGTTTGGTGCCAGCAAGAATTTGAGTTTGATGTGGGCTAATGGTCCCAGACTATTGTCAAGAAGAAAATAACAGCCCCTGGACACCATTTTAACTCAGTACTTAAGTCACTCCTGAGCCTCACCTTTCAGCCAAAGATTAGACAAGCCCATAAAACAAAAAATAATACAGATAGTTCAACCATGTATGTATATGAGACTAAATGGACACATCAGCCCAGGGGCAAGAATGAGAAGGCAAGAGGGGACAGAAAAGCTGGAAGAATGGAAATCAGGGACCCAACATCGAGAAGAGGAGACTGTTGACACGTCACCGGGTTGGCAGAGAAAGTCACAAAACAATATGTGTATTAATTGTTTAATGAGAAACTAATTGGCCCTGCAAACCATCTAAAGCACAATAATTAAGAAAAAAAGAAAGTAACATGAGGGTCATTTTAAGCTAATACACAAGGGCCATCTTTGGCCCATTTATATAACACCTAGGCTAGACATATATATAAATGCAAAATAATATAGATAGCAGAAGTAGACTCACATGTTCTCAACTTATTTTGACCAAAATGCCAACATAATTGAATGGGGAAAGGACAGCTTTTCAAACAAATGGTCCTGGAATAGTTAGATATCCATGGACCAAAAATAGAGGCTCGACCCTTACACAACATACAAAAATTAACTCATAATGGATCATAGATCTAAACATAACATTTAGCTCTATAAAACTTCTAGAAGAAAACCCTGGTACCCTGGGTTAAGCAAAAATTTCTTAGGACACTAAAAGCGTGCATAAAAGAAAGAAGTGACAAAAGGGACTCCATTAAAATCAGTAACTTTAGCTCACTGAAACATACCACTATGAAAATAAAAATACATTATCAAAATATCTTGTCTAAACATATATGGTAAAATGTTAAAAATTATGTACACAGTTGTTCATCAAACATATGGTATATCATAGTTCAAAAATAGAAACAATTTGAGTACTCACCAATAGAAGAATGGCCAAATAAATAACTGGCCATACGATCTATATTTTAAAAGAATGTTTATTGTCACGTGTGGTAGATACAGAAATGCTAATAAACTTTGAAAACTTCGTTATCTAGTGCTGCTATAATAGAAATACCACAAGTGGATGGCTTTAACAAACAGAAGTTTATTCTCTCACAGTCTAGTAGACTAGAAGCCTGAATTCAGCTCCAGGGGAAGGCGAAATACATCAGATCACAAAATGGAGGACAACCACACACTACTGGGAATCAAGGCCTAGCCAAGTTGAACACATTTTTGGCTGATACAATTCAGTCCATAACAGTACACATTTAAGAAATTCCTCCTAATGTTTAACCTCACCTTTTCCACTCCCTATCTATTTTGTAAACATAAAATTCCTTTCTTTATCACTTCATAAAGAGTTATTTTTACATTCTCAGTTCACAAAAATAACATTATTCATGATTTTCTGCTTTATTGTCCTGAAGTTTAACTTGGACCTGTTTAAACTCTATTATCTGTAAAACTCACAGTTTCTTTAAATACAACGTTGAGACGTTATTGCTATTAGTTGATGGTGAAAATGCAGTTCGGTTACTTTTTCATGTGTAGTATTTGTAGGTTTTACGGAGAGTACAGGAGTCCTCAGAACAAAAAGACCCATCCATCAAAACATGTAGATTATGTTGTTCTCATTCGTTTATTCTAAACATAATTATGAAGTTTCTACTTTGTGTCAGACCTAGAAACCCTCTTTCCATTAGAGATCAAGAAAATTCTTTCCACTCTGAACCAGACGAAGCTGAGGAGAGTTGGATGGCAAATGAGAGATTAGAGAAAAGAAAGTCATAAAAATCAGGTGAAACCATCAACTTAAAAAATGCATAGCTTTACTGGCTAAGATCTCAGGCTCCCTTTTCCTCTTTTTCACCAAAATTATTGTCATATGGTCATATGGTTATGATTTATCACTAAAAGAAAAAAATTAGGAAGAATTAAGATAAAGTAGCCTAAAAAGTGATTCTCTTTCGACGATTAAAATTATGAGAGGACAGAGTAAATAAACTATTGTTCTGACTTAAATATTCACCATGCCAGATTCCTTGGCTGCTGCTAAGTTTACAAAACTGTGTTCACTCAGGAAAAACATAGATATAAAGAAACTATTTTAAAGTTAATTTTTAATGAACTGGAAAATGTTATTTTTAAAAGAAATTTCAAGGAAAAAGAACATCTGAGAAATTCACGATTACATGTCTTCTCTTTAGGGAGCAGGCATTTCAAGTGTAACAGTTGTTTCTCTAAACTGTACCAGCCTGAGGGGATTTAAAAATAATTCGGGAATGATTTCTGGCTTACAATGGAGACTGTGCAAACATTTATTTCCCCTCTCTCCTGAGATTTTACCAGAATGATAATAAAAGAATAACAAAATGTAAAAACCACAACAAGGATGAAAAAGAGAAGGTTGTCACAGTGGATGAGAGCTTTCAATAAATTTCTTGAATACAAAGAGTGAGTGCTGGTTAATAAAGCAAAATGGATGAATTCACAGGCTTAATTAATTATAAATATAAACTATATTTATATTTTTATATAAAAATTATTTATATATATATAAATTTTAGATTACTAAAAGCACCATTTACAAAGGAGTGATCAGGATACAGAAAAACAAAATATTCCCAGAGTAGACCATAGTGGAGAAGGGAATCATTCTCCTCATCATAATCCTAGGGACACTTGGGAGTTTTTAGATATTTGCAATTGGAGTGTGTGAGAGAGAGGATGGGTAAAAGTAAGAAAGTTCGCTGATGGTATATCTAGAGAATAGTTAGTCATCCCATTCCCCTGCATCATCCACTGTGAACTAAAAGGTCAACAGGAATGTGCTTATCCCTCAGTAAGCGATATTAAGTGACAATAGTAATTTAAGACAACCACCCCTCAAACATACATAGAAGATTCTTCTTTAAAGAAATTGGAGGAACAATCTGAAGTGAACAAAAACAATTAGTGTGAGTATTGGTAGAAGCCTTCAGGTTCTGGATTTGCTGGAGTTCCCAAGTGTGACATTGAATCCACCCCAGTCACCTTAAACCAAAGCCAGCCATTTGCCACCTCCAGCCCATGTACACAGAGCTCTTGGCCAGCTTCACGTTTCTGTATTCTTAGAGGATTGTTACACATTTTAGGAAACTGAAAAATGAAGGAAGAAGATTAAGATTAAAAAAAAGAAACTAACTGGAAAAATCAAGTAATTCAAGGTAACAGAACTTAAACTTTAATTATTATCTTCATAGAGATTTAAGAAAATAATGCTTTTATAGCATAAAACATAAAGCATGCTACAAAGAAGGAACCACTGGATTAATTATGGTGTTGGAAATCAAAATATTGCTAAAATTAAAAATAGTTTATTTATTCATCCTTATTTCCCGTGTATTTAATAGCAGTTTCCACAAAACTTCCTTCAAAAGTGTTTTCTAAAGTATGTTTGTGTGTCAAACCTCCTGAGACTATGTTTATCATTCAGGGTGCTGTCTGGAAAGAAGTGACACATTCAAATCTAGTAATTTGAGCAGCGACTAATAAAAGCACCATTTACGAAGGAGCCATCAGGGTACAGAAAAACAAAAGGATTAGTGTAATACCCAGCTGCTAATAATAGCAGAGCACTCCTTCCACTCATGGGCCAAACGGGGAGAGAGGAAGACCGAAGAGAAGAAGGAGGAGAAGGAAGCGGGAAAGGAAGAGGAGGAGTAGAACAGGGATGAGGAGGGAGAGGGGATGAGGAGGAGAGGAAGAAGAAAAAGACAAAATGGAGACAGAGTTGTGAGAGAGTTGTGTGGAGAGAGCTACCTAAATAGGAACTATGACCTTGGGGAGGGAATGCAGCCATGCCATGTTACCCCTTGTCTTGGTTATCTAGTGCTGCTATAATAGAAATACCACAAGTGGATGGCTTTAACAAACAGAAATTTATTCTCTCACAGTCTAGGAGGCTAGAAGTCTGAATTCAGGGTTCCAGCTCCAGGGGAAGGCTTTCTCTTTCTCTTTGCTCTGGGGGAAGGTCTTTGTCATCAATATCGCCCTGGTCTTGGAGCTTCTCAGCACAGGGACCCTGGGTCCAGAGGACGCACTCTGCTCCTCGCGCTACTTTCTTGGTGGTATGAGGTCCCTCTGTCTTTCTGTTCACTTTACTCTTTTATATCTCAAAAGAGATTGACACAAGAGACAACCTAATCTTGTAGATTAAGTCCTGCCTCATTAACATAACTGCCTCTAATCATGCCCCATTAACATCATAGATGCAGAATTTACAACACATAGGAAAATCATACCAGATGACAAAATGGTGGACAGTCACACAATACTGGGAATCATGGCCTAGCCAAGTTAACACGCATTTTGGGGGGACACAGTTTAATCCATAACAGCCCTCGTGGAGGGTGCCATGCACATAAATATACTGAGCTAACACTCCTTCCTCCCTCTGACCTCCTGCCAGTGATCCCCATTCACCAACACAATCGAAAGGCAAGGAATCTCCTTGATCTGAGCTTGGAGCAGAGTGGTACAGGGTGGAGAATGGTTCTGGACGGGCAAACAGAAGATAGCCAGTACATGTATGTCTGAATATTTGTTAAACTGGATATAAAATTCTAAATTCATTTCCTTCAATACATCTAAATCTATAACTTTTTTAACTTTGGTACCAGTGTATCTTTTAAAATTCACTTTGTCTTAGATTCTATTACATTTTACTAGTATATGTTTAGGTGTGTATTTTTTTTCTCTGGTACTCTTGGAGTACTTTTAGTCTGAGGAGGGTTTTTTTTGATTGTTTTATTGTGGTATATATATAAATGTATATGTATATATATATATATAAATATAAATAAGTAAGCAAAAGAAGCAGAGATGGGGGAAGAGAGATGCCAAGCCACATGAAGATCGCCCAGGAGCAGAAACTCAGAAGAGACAAGGACCTTCTTCCAGAGCTGACAGAGACAGAAAGCCTTCCCCTATAACTGGCACCCTGAATTTGGACTTCTAACCTGCTAAACTGTGAGAAAATAAATTTTTGTTCATTAAAGCCACCCACTTGTGGTATTTCTATTGTAGCAGAACTAGATAACTAAGACAGGAGGCTAGACATTAATTAAGGAAGGCAAACATAAAAATAACACTATAATGGTGTTTGATGTTGTGACTGGGAAGTGCCTAAGGCTTGGAAGTTATATAATGGGGGGAACTGGCCTGTTGAAGGAGTCAGAGATCATCTCTCTGAGGAAGTAAAGACTGAGCAGAAGGATTAATGGAAGATTTCCTAGACAAAAAGCAATGCGAACAGTATTTGAAGCAGAAGAACAACCTCTCCAAGAGTCCTGTGGTGAGAGGGAGCATGGCTCTGTGTTATGGATTGAATTGTCACTGCAAAATACGTGTTGTAAATCCTAACCCCTATACCTTTGGTTATAATCCCATTTGGGAATGGATTTTCTTTGTTATGTTAGTGAGGCAGCATTAGTGTAGAGTATGTTTTAAATTAATCTCTTTTGAAATACAAAATAGCAGATTAAGCAAGCAAGCAAGCACAAACAAGGGGAAGATACACGCCACAGGATCCCCAAGGAACCTAGGAATAGAAGCTGAAGAGACAAGGACCTTCTCCCAGAGTGGACAGAGAGAGTGTGCCCCTAGATTTGACACCCTGAATTCAGACTTCTAGCCTCCTAAACTGTGAGAAAAGAAATTTCTGTTCGTTAGAGCCACTCACTTATGGTATCTCTGTAATAGCAGCACTAGATAACTGAGACAGCCCTGTGAGGAACTGGAAGATAGCAACACGCAGGAAGCACCTAGAGTGAGGGGGGCAGGGCAGCAGAGAAACCAGGGGAGATGGGAGGTGGAGAAGAGACAGACCACACTAGGCCTTGCCTTTATTCTAAGAGCAGAAGAGAGCCTCCGAAGGCTTCTAAGGAAAAGTAATTATCTTAGTTTCTTAGTGCTGCTAGAACAGATATACCGCAAGTGGGTGCTTTCACAAACAGAACTCTATTTTTTCATAATTAAGGAGGCCAGACATCCGAATTCAGGGTGCCTTCTAGAGGAAGGCTTTCTCTCTCTGTTGGCTCTGGGCAAAGGTCTTTCTCCCTTTTCAGCTTCTGTTCCTTGGTTCCTTGGTGATCTTCATGTGGTGAGGCATCTAACTTCCTCCCTCGGTATTCCTTCCTTCTGTGCCTGATTTGTTCTTTTATTATATCTCAAACGTGATTGGCTTAAAACACACCTTATACTGCCATGGCCTAATAAACATAACAAAAAAACTCTGGTCTCAAATAGGATTACGTCCACAGCTATAGGGATTAGGACTTACAACACGTATTTTTGGGAGGCACAACTGAATCCATAACAGCGATATAATAGGATGTGAAACCTTAAAAAAAAAAATCAGTCTAGTTACTACCTGAGGAACAGATTGGAGGTGGCAAGAATCCGAGACGGGGCATTGTTATCTAGATATGTCAGAGATAACCACAGTATCCATCTGACTAGTGGCAGTCGAGATGGGAGTACTTAAAAAGATTGAAGAGATACTTGGCAGATTGAATGGACAGAATTTGCTGGTGCATTGGCTATGGAGAGTGAGTGCAGAGTGATGGATCCTAGGTTTCCAGCTAATATAACAGGGTAGGTATTGTTTACTGAGATGGAAGACCCTACAGGAGAGTGGGGCATTCTCCTCTTTTAGATACAGTGAGTTGTTATGCTTTTGAAACTTTCAAGAGATGTCAAAAAGGCAGTTAAATATTTGGTAAAAGCATTAAGTATTTTCTTTGACGAATGACTTAGGAAATTACTATGAATCATTTCATGCTCAATATTGTGTGAGTTACATCTATATATTATCTTGCTAACTAAACTGTAGGCTCTATAGAGGGAAAGAAACAGGATATATATACACATATACACACAGAGAGAGACAGAATACAAAGCACAGTGCTTTGTACTTCATAGTGGTACATTATTTGCTGCTTATAATTGACATGTATCCTTATCTCATCCCCAAAGGTCATGAGAGTTCATTCACATTCTGTATTTATAAACAACTTGAGTCATATGGCACAGTGGAAACACAGCAGATCTAAAGTATATGCAATATGTACTCACTAAAGCCTTGTGAAAGATGAGAATGCTCGGGAGGAGAACAAGATTGTAAGCACATAAACCATGGTCATGAAGCGTTGCTTTTGAGAACTTTATAATAAGTTGTCTTAAACTTATCTAACATTTTGTATCTCTTGACCATGAAATTCTTGAAAAGCCTGATGAAAGCTTCACGTCTTGGATCTTTTATAAAAAGAAACATTTGTGCTACTCCCAACCTAAATGTCCATCAACAGATGCATGGATAAACAAAATTTAGTACATACGTGCAATGGAATATCACTCTGCCGAAAAGAAGTCCTGATACAACAAAAATGAACCTTGAAAACATTATGTTGAGTGAAATAAGTCAGACACAAAAGGACAAATATTGTATGATCTGTCTTGTAAGAAATAACGAGAATAGGTAAATGTATATTGACCAAAGTTTACTAGTGATTACCAAGGTTGGGAAGAAGAGGGAAAGGGGGAGTGATTTTTTTAGGAAGCAGTGAATTTCCATTTATGGTGATCGGAAAGTTGGCAATGATTATGGATGATGGTCGCACGACATGATTAATGTAATTGATATCAATAAATTATACATTTGGAAAATGTTGAATTGGCAAGTGTTGAGTTATATTTTTCTAGCAATAAAAAATGTTTAAAAAGAAACTTTTGTGCTAGTCAGTGCAGAAAGCTAGAATAATGGATTTAAAAAAAGTTCTTGGTCAGAGCATGAAGATCCTTGTCCAACATGGTGTGTGGGGAGAACTAAAGAAAGGAGAAGTTAATTCGTTGGTTATCACCAGCTTTTCCCAGGGATGATAATCACCTCTGCATGTCTGCTCATTCCAAGAAGTCAGGACTTTGTAATGTGAGAGGAAGGGCATTCTCAGTATTTCTTCTCATACCCTCATTCGAACTAATTCCTCTGCCTGGCATACCTTCCTTGGGCCACCTCTTCACTCCTTTTCTAGTCAATTGTCTGTGGAGTAGTGAAAAGAATATGGGGTAAGGTCGTATACCTTGGGTTCAAAATCCCACTTCTGCTGCATGTTTGCTATATTGGCATGGAGGGGTCACTTGACCTCTTTGAATCTCAATTTTCTTATTTATAGAATGAGGTCATAGTATAAAGATTCAATGAAAATGTAGTGGTTAAAATTTTTAAACCTAAAACTCAGAAATATAAGGCATGCCACATTAATTTACTTGCTTTAAATAAGATTAAGTCTAATCATCTAGTCCCCATATTACCAAGTTGGTGGGAAATTTGGTTTAAATTGAGTTTACTTGATTACTTCCACAAATATGTATGTATGTATAGTATGTATGCACTTATGTATTTATTTATTTTGTTACTATGGGAATCTGTACCTTATTGTATTGTATAGATTTAGTTTAAGTGCCTACTGAATTAGAACTATAATTCTTTAGGAACATAGTTTGCAAAAAATGGATAGATCAGACACATAATTAAATGAAGACAGAAAAGATTAGTGATAAACTTTCTTTTGGCCAAATGCATAGAGAGTTGGACTAAATAAAGGGAGTTAAATAAATGACTTAAATCTGAGTAACTCAAGCACAATTTTATCTCCAGTAGCTGTTTTGGGCCATTTATCTGATGATTGCTTTACTTTTTTTTCAGATCAGTTGAGAGTAAAAAAGTCAAGACATAAAAAGAGAACACATATTTCCATTTTGTCCACTGAAGTTGGAGTACTTCTCTTCTCAGATTATAAAATCCTATTGCCCTCACAACTGAAAAGTTATAGTAGTGTGAAAAGTAAATTCATTTATATTTGGTGTTAAAATGCGAGCATATTTAAATTCCAGAGTGTTTCTGCTCAATGTTGGAATTTTCGTCACTTTAACAAAACTGTGATGCTATACTTTATTCATGCATTAAATTAATATAAATTTATTAAGTGCATACAGTGGTTAATACACTGGGCATGAAATGAAAATAAATATTCCTACAGGTTGCTTATAGTCTGTGTTGGTGGAAAGAAAGGAGAAAAAATTGAGGTAAAATAGGCAAGTTGAAGAGAACAATGCAGGCATATGCCAGTTGTCGTTGAGTCGATTCCGACTCATGGCGACTCAGTGTGCAGAGTAGAACTTCTCCATAGGGTTTTCAAGGCTGTGACCTTTTGGAAGCAAATTGCCAGGCCTGTCTTCTGAGGCACCTCTGGGTGAGTTTGAACTGCCAAACTTTCCGCTGTTAGTTGAGCACTTAGCCTTTTGTGCCACATTTTAGAGGCTTTATGTGGTATTCATCTTCACATAACTCATGTTCACGTAATTGCTAGTGTTTGCATATTTTGTTCCCTGAGTTAAACTTTACTTCAACTCCTTTTTTATATTATCTCTCACACATTTCTGAGAGGAAAAGTGCTTTTATTTTCCAAGTACTTAAAAGAAAAACATCTACATTCAAAATGTCTGTGACTATGATAGTATAATTCTATAGAAATAGGTATTTTACTGGAAGACAAAAAATTATGTGAGAAGGGAAAAAAAAACCTATAATCGTCACTCAGAGCAGTAAGGAAAACCGCTGAGACTATTGGTTGAAGGGTAATTTTCAACAAATGTCTATTTTTCTATTTCAGTTTAAATTGGTTTGTATTAGGATGGGAAATAACGGTCCTTGAATTTGAAAAAGAATACTCTGCATCTAGATTTCCAGAACAAAAAACAGAAAATCAAACCCACTGTTGTCGAGTCGATTCTGACTCATAGCAACCCTACAGGATAGAGTAGAACTGCCCCATAGTGTTATCCAGTGCTGTAATCTTTATGCAAGCAGACTGCTGCACCTTTCTCCTGTAGCATGGCTGGTGGGTTGGAAGCACCAGCCGTTTGGTTAGCAGCCAAGCACTTTAGATTCCCAGAACACCATTGTATAAATCCTTTCATTGCTTAGAAATGCCTTGTCTCTAGTTTAAGCCACCTGACTGTGTCTCAAGTTTATTTAAATGAAATCTCTTGGCAGTTCACTCTTTTTATTGTAACTTTTTATTGGAATATAGCATACATACAGACAAGTGCGCAAACCATAAGCACAGAGCTCTGAGAATGAAGGGGGTGTCCTGATGCCAGTGCTGGCTTTATTATAATAAGGTATGAAGCCATGTATGAGTGAAATCTCAGCATGCCTCATTGAAAATAATTGTCAAATAGCATATATTTAAATGTCTCAAAACTTGATCATGTTTGGATTTCCAGAGCGACTTGATTATTTTCAAACCTTTGAAAAATTTGGATAGAGCTATCAGTTTATTGTCTTCAGAGCCACTATGTGACTAGGATATGGCAAACATTTGCATATGTTGTAAATTAATCCTTTCTGGGTAGGAAATATTACTTTCATTTTAACAGAGGTGGAGGCTGAAGCTTATTGAGGGTAATAGAGGTAGAATATGGATTTAAACTTGGCTCTAACTTTTCACTTACCAGGGAGCTCAGCAGTGGCGCACCAGATGAATGTTAGGTGGTATGCAGTTGAACGTTTTAAAATTTAAATGTTATATATTTATCTTAGTGTGTCATAGAAAAAATATTATGGTTATATTAAGCTTATTATTTCTCAGATATGCTTGCCTAGGAAAATGAAAGAGTTGAAATATTAAGTAGATTTTTAAAAAGTATTAAGTACGTATTAGGCCTGAGTGTGGTAGAAGAATAATTGAGGTTTGAAAAACCCCATACAAAGCCACTTTTACTAGAAAAAATGGCCTCTGAAATGAGAACAAAGTTCGGTTCATCACAGAAGGAATTTTTAGGTTGAAAGCATGTGTCTTAGTTATCTAGTGCTACCATAACAGAAATACCACAAGTGGATAACTTTAACGAAGAGAAATTCATTCTCTCACAGTTTAGGAGGCTAGAAGTCTGATTCAGCATTCCAACTCCAGGCGAAGGCTTTTTCTCTCTGTTGGCTCTGGCGGAAGGTCCTTGTCATCAATCTTCCCTGGTTGAGGAGCGTCTCAGCACAGGGACCCCAGGTCCAAAGGATGCGTTATTCTCCTGGCTCTTGTTTCTTGGTGGTATGTGGTCTCCCCTCTGTCGGCTCTGCTCGCTTCTTAATCTTAAAGATTAAGTCTTGCCTTATTAACATAACTGCCTCTAATCCTGCATCATTAACATCATAGAGGTAGGATTTACAACACTGGAAAATCACATCAGATGGCAAAATGGTGGACAATTAGACAATACTGAGATTCATGGCCTAGGCAAGTTGACACACATTTTGGGGGGACACAATTCAACCCATGACGTTCCACCCTTTGGCCCTCCCAAATTCATGTTCTTGCCACATGTAAAACATATTCACCCCACCATATCATCTAGCAAAAGTCTTAATTCAACTCCAAGTGCAAAATCCAAAAAGTCCTCTTCGTCTGTGAAATCTAGAATACAAGTTATCTGCTTCCAAAGTACAATGGTGGAACAGGCACAAGCTAGACATTTCCATTACAAATGGGAGAAATTGGAAGGACAACAGGCACCAAGCAAGTCAGTACAACACATTACATTAGCCCTCAAGTCTTGAAAATAATCCTCTATTCTCTGAGACCATTTAGACAATAGCACTGACTTTCAGACTCTAGGTATTGGCAACACTCTCTGGATTCTGGGTGGAGACCCTATGGCCCTGGGCTTCAGCTCCACCTTCTAGGCCCACTGGAACAGCAACTCCACTTCCTCAGATTTGGGCAGCCCTATTCTCCTAGTCCATCTGAGTGGTGGCAACTCCATCCTTAGAAACTCCAGAGACAACGGCTCCACCTTTTGAGACTGAGGCAGCTTTGTTTCCTGTGCTCCCTGTCTCTTCAGCTTCTGCTTCTTGGTTCCTTGGCCTCTTGGCCCCTTGGGCCTCACTATCTGTGTCTGCCTTGCTGGAGCAAGTGTTCCAAAACTCATTAGCTCTACCAATAAGTGCCTGGAGGCACCGCACTCTGCCGGTAAACTTCAGCTGGAAGGCACTCAGCTCTCTTGCTCCTTGAGTGGATAAGTCTAGCTCCAAGGATAAGTGCCCAGAGGCACCCACTCCACCAAGAAGGCTCCTGCGCAAAGGCACTCAGCTCTTTCACTCCACGGGTCAGCTCCAGCACTGTCTTGAGCTGGTCTCTTGGTTCTGCTGCTGTTTCTCACCGTCAGCACCATCTCCAGTGTAAGAGATCTTCTCATTTCCTTCTGAGTTCTCACCAGTGTAACCCAATGAGGGTGGATTCTGCGTGGTGCAACCCCTCGAGTCAATCGAGAGACACTAGGCCTTTGAGAAAGAGAAAGCAGCTTTCACTGCAAGCCAGTCAAGCAAGGAGCTTGGAGACTAAGTCTCAAATCAAGCTCCCTGAGGTTGGGGATTCTATGGCAGTTACAGGGTTTGGGATAGGGAACTTAGGCAGAATTCATGAAGTTTCTGGGAACAGGTGAGCAATTCTAGGAACTAATTAGCATGTACAGGGGTGCAGTGGGGGTTGCAATATGGCAGCTAAGGGTCATGTGTTTCGGGGGGAGTATGATGCATGAAGTTTATCTAAGGACAGCTTTGCAGCTTATTGCTCATGTCTGAATTGGGAGGGTAGGGGGTGGTCAGTGAAGTGGCCTTGTGCAGAGAAGCAGTAAGACGTCCCTAGGATGCTACACAGAATTCCTTATCAGGAACTCACAGACCCTGAAGGTGATGGGAGGAGGGGGGAACAGTTTAACCCTGTCAGTTACACCAGAATTGTCTTTGATGTCCATAATTCCACCAACAGTCTCTTCAAGGCAATCTAGGCTTCCACTATTAGGCACTTTAAAACTCTTCCAGCCTCTACTCATTCACAATTTCAAAACTGCTTCCACACTGTAGGTATCTGCTAGAGCAGCACCGCACTCCTGGTGGCAAATTCTGTCTTAGTTATCTAGTGCTGCTGTAACAGAAATATCACAAGCGGATGACTTTAACAAAGAGAAATTTATTCTGTCACAGTCTAAGAGGCTAAAAGTCCAAATTCAGGTTGCCAGCTCCAAGGAAAGGCTTTCTATCTCTGTTGGCTCTGGGGAAAGTCCTTGTCATCAATCTTCCCTGGTTGAGGAGCTTCTCAGCACAGAGACCCCAGGTCCAAAGGACATACTATTCTCCTGGCTCTTGTTTCTTGGTGGTATGAGGCTCCCCCTCTGTTGGCTCTGCTGACTTCTCTGTTATATCTCAAAAGAGATTGACTTAAGTTACAACCTAACCTTGTAGATTGAGTCTTGCCTCTTTAACATAACCGCCTCTAATATTGCCTCATTAACATCATAAATACCAAAAACCAAACCTGTTGCTGTTGAGTTGATTCTGACTCATAGCAACCCTATAGGACAGAGTAGAACTGCCTCACAGAGTTCCCAAGAAGCGGCTGATGGATTTGAACTGCTGACTTTTTGGTTAGCAGCTGAATACTTAACCACTACCCCACCAGGGCTCCATTAACATCATAGAGGTAGGATTTACAACACATAGGAAAATCACATCAGATGACAAAATGGTGGACAATCACCCAATACTGGGAATCATGGCCTAGGCAAGTTGACATATATTTTTGGGGGACACAATTCAATCCATGACAGCATGTGAGGCCCATATGGAGACTGACTCACTACCTCCATTCCTACTCACTGCGTATAGAAATGGACCTTACTATGTATTAAAGCCTGGAAAGCCCACACTTCTCGGGCTCCCTTGGGGCCAGGATCCACAGGTAATCTAGCATCTGCCTGAGATCTAGAAGACACACTTCTCACACCTACTTGCCTACATTCTGACTAATACAAATAGCTGTTCCTTTCTCATCTTTTAAGGGCATAAATAAGCCTCATAGAGGAGGAGGTCTCACTTCTGCTGCTTGTGCTGCCTCTATAGGTAAGCACCGCCATGGGGCCATTTGATTTTCTGTGGAAGCCGCAGCAGGGGCCTCAATGATTCAAGACTCACTTCTCTCAGTAATTGATTTTATTTCTATCTCATCGTGTAGAGTCAGGATTAGGTCTGGGCCGACAGAATACACTGTAGTTCATTTAAGTAAAAGAAGCTAACTACCAGTTTTTGAGTGCCTCCTAAAATTTTTGGAATGGCTGGAGGAGCAGAGGCTAGGCTGAGTCTGCAGGAATTACTCTCATGAGGTGTAACAGGCCTGATTGGAAGAATCTTCCTCTTCTACAATCCTAAAATGAGAAACTAAGAAACCACCACAATTGCTGGCTTCAGGACCCCATCCTGTTGAGCATGATCCATAGATTAAATGGATTGTGATTTGTTTGTTCCAAGTTGAATCTTTCCTCTATTTTTGTATCCCTTCTTTTTCACATTTTTAAATAAAATAAACTGATGGTAGTGAAAAATACAGAGCTGCCCTTTAAATGTAATGATAACATTATTAGCCCATCAAATGCATACAGAAAGTAGACCGTAAAGTGCTATCTCATAAAAACCAAACCCACTGCCGTTGAGTCGATTTCAACTCATAGCTATCCTATAAGACAGGGTAGTAATCTGTACAGATGCAGACCATCAGATCTTTCTCCCATGGAGTGACTGGTGGGTTCAAAGCCCCTACCTTTTGGTTAGCAGCTCAGTGCTTAACCACTGCACCACCAGGGCTCCTCTCGAAGTGCTATACTTTATATATATACACACACACACACCATATATGTATATACGTGTATATGCGTATAAATATGTATATATGTTGTTGTTGTTGTTAGGTGCCATTGTGTCGGTTCTGACTCATAGCAACCATATGTATAACAGAACAAAATACTGCCCGGTCCTGCACCATCCTCAGAGTCATTGCTTTGTTTGAGCCCATTGTTGCAGCCACTGAGTCGATCCATCTCATTGAAGGTCTTCCTCTTTTTCACTGACCCTCTACTTTACCAAGCCTGATGTCCTTCTCTAGGAATTGGTCCTTCCTGATGACATGTCCACAGTACGTAAGATGAAGTCTCCTCATCCTGTCTTCTAAGGAGCATTCTAGCTGTACTTCTTCCAAGACAGATTTGTTCATTCTTCTGGCAGTCCATGGTATATTCAATATTCCTTGCCAATACTATAATTCTTCTTTGGTCTTCCTTACTCATTGTCCAGCTTTCGCATGCATATGAGGCAATTCAAAATGCCATGGCCTGGGTCAGGTGCACTTTAGTCCTCAAGGTGACATTTTTGCCTTTTAACACTTTAAAGAGGTCTTTTGCAGTGGATTAGTCCAAAGCAATATGTCATTTGATGTCTTGACTGCTGCTTCCATAGGTGCTGATTGTGTATGCAAGTAAAATGAAATCCTTGATAATTTCAATATTTTCTCTGTTTATCATGATGTTGCTTATTGGTCCAGATGTGAAGATTTTTGTTTTGTTTATATTAAGGTGTAATCCATACTGAAGGCTATAGTGTTTGATAATCAGTAAGTCTAGTCCTGTTCATTTTCAGCAAACAACCCACTGGTCTTCAGTCATTAGTGTTCCATGAGTCAAATCTATTCTTGAAATGATCTCTAAATTCAAGGGGGATATACTCAAGGTCATACTTTGGCTTTTGTGGACTTGTTTTAACTTTCTTCAGCTTCAGCTTGAACTTGTATATGAGCAGTTAATGATCTGTTCAGCAGTCAGCCCCTGACTTTGTTCTGACTGATGATATTGAGCTTCTCCATCATCTCTTTTTACAAATGTAGTTGATTTGATTCCTGAGTATTCCATCTGGTGAGGACCAGATTTATAGTCGCTGTTTATGTTGTTGAAAAAAGGTATTTGCAATGAAGATGTCATTGGTCTTGCAAAATTCTATCATGCAATCTGTGGAGTTGTTTCTATCACCAAGACCATATATTCCAACTACTAATCCTTCTTTTTTTGTTTCTACTTTTGCTTTCCAATCACCAGTAATTATCAATGCATCTCGATTACATGTTTGATCAATTTCAGACTGCATAAATTGGTAAAAATCTTGAATTTCTTCATCTTTGGCATTAGTGGTTGGTGGGTAAATTTGAATAATGGTTGTATTAACTGGTCTTCCTTGTAGGCGTGTGGATATTATCCCATCACTGACAGCGTTGTACTTCAGGATAGATCTTGAAATGTTCTTTTTGTTGATGAATGCAATCCCATGCCTCTTCAATTTGTCACTCTTGGCATAGTAGACCTTATGTTTGTCTGATTCAAAATGGCCAATACCAGTCCATTTCAACTCAGTAATGCCTAGGATATTGATCTTTTTGTGATCCGTTTCATTTTAGATGACTTTCAATTTTCCTAGATTCATACTTCGTACATTCCACGTTCCGATTACTCATGGATGTTTGCAGCTTTTCTTTTCATTTTGAGTTGTGCCACATCAGCAAAGGAAGAAAGGTCCCAAAAGTTTGACTCCATCCACATCATTAAAGTTGACTCTACTTTGAGGAGGCAGCTCTTCCCTAGTCGTATTTGGAGTGCCTTCCAACCTGGGGGGCTCCTCTGCTGGCACTATATCAGACAATGTTCTGCTGCTATTCATAAGGTTTTCGCAGGCCAACTTTATTTTTACAAGTAGATCACCAGGTCCTTCTTCCTATTCTGTCTTAGTCTTTTAATGGTTTAGGTGAAAGTTTACAGAGCAATTAGTTTCTCATTGAACAGTTAATACACAAACTGTTTTGTGATGTTGGTTGCCAACCCAGCAATGTGTCAACACTCTCCCCTTCTCCACCCCAGTTTCTTTGTTTCCATTCATACAGTTTTCCTGTCCTTTCCTGCCTTCTCATCTTTGTTCTTGCACTGGTTTGCCCATTAGTCTCAGATACATGATTGAACTATGAAGCACCTCCCTCATGTGTGTTATTGTTGGCCCTATAGACCTATCTAATCTTTGGCGGAAGAGTGAATCTAGGAGTGACTTTAGTACTGAGTTAAAAGAGTATCTGTGGGCCACACGCTCGGGGTTTCTCCAGTCTCTGTCAGAGCGGCAAGCCAGGTCCTTTTTTTTTTTTTTTCCTGTCTTAGTCTTGCAACTCCGAAGAAATCTGTTCACCATGGGTGACCCTGCTATTATTGAAATACTGGTGTCATATCTTCTAGCATCACAGCAACATGCAAGCCACCACAGTAGGGCAAGTGACAGATGAGTGGTGGATATATATATATGTATGTATATATATATAAAATGTATAATCTATATGTGCAGTGCGATTGATTACTTTTGTGTGGTCTTTCTAGTCATAGTCTTGTAACTCTCACCCAGGTGATTGGGCGGAACTGTGTGATCGGGTAATTGTGGCCTAACAAAGGGATTGGTCAGTTTTGCCCTAAAAGAGAGCCAATTCCAGAGCAGAGAGGAGGATCCTACCACCACCAAGGAATAATAGCCAGGAGCAAAGAGTGTGTCCTTTGGACCTGGGATCCCTGTGCTGAGAAGCTCCTGGAAGCAGGAGATCAGAGAGAGAGAGAGAGCAAGCTATAGCCCTGAAGAGGGTGAGAAGCCGTGGCAGGAGAGACCCCGCAGCAGAAATGCAGCAGCAGGAGACAGCGCAGTGGACTTCCTGACCTGCAGAGAGAGAAAACTGAGTGCCTTTGGAGAGAGGGCTAGTGCCAGGGAGAGGTGTGCCTGTGAGCACAGTTGGGAAGAGGCTGTCCTGATGGAAGAACTGTATCCTGAGTGTTCCTGAGCCTTAATTGTAACTGTTACTTCCCTAATAAACCCCATAATCATGAGTATTGTCTGTGAGTTATGTGTGGCCATTACAATGAATTATCGAACCCAGTAGAGAGTGCTGTGGGAGGGATGGTTGGTGTCAAGAGTTGGTAAAAATGGCAAAGAGAGAAGGCATGTCTGACCTCTGCCTCATAACAATCAGCCTTAAGCTATTGCTCTTAGTTCTCCTTGCCCCTTGTGGGGTTGGAGGAGGTCAGACACTACCCCCAAGCCGTTTTTACAATGTTATCTATTTATCATACATATACATATGTACATATATACATACACGTATATATGTGTATACATCTATCTATATATGTGTATACATCTATCTATTTATGTGTGTGTGTATATATATATATATATATGGAAACCCTGGTGGCGTAATGGTTAAGAGCTACCGCTGCTAACCAAAAGGTCAGCAGTTCAAATCCACCAGTCACTCCTTGGAAACTCTATGGCGCAGTTCTATTCTGTCCTATAGGGTTGCTGTGAGCTGGAATCACCTCGACGGCAACGGGTTTCGTTTTTGTTTGGTGTATATATATATATATATATATATATATATATATATATATATATTTCAACATCCTCCCCCAAAATCTGACCTCCACCTCCTAGACACGTGTCTTTTTTTCCGAACATTGTTCTGTAGATGGCGCCATTGCTGCATTACGGCAGGTCCGTTGCATAAGCATAAGGACTGGCCCTTAAGAGAACAGGTTGATTTTAATTATCATCTGAAACTCTTACATACGGTTGGATCAGCAGTAAGTATTCTCAGGTTTGATCTGTGGTTAGATGTTGGCGAGTTGCCTCTAATGCCTGGAAAGTAAAGGTAAAAATAAGCAATCTACAAGTGGGGTTGTCAGCAAGGGAGACTGTCCAATGCTTTAAGATCCAATGGGATGCTCTGACAGCCCAGTTCATGTCTTGCTTTGTTCCTTTCAGGGAGCTCCTGAGATGATATAAACACATAACACCCTGTTCAAGAGTCCTTCATGGCCTGAACGAGGGTGGGCTAGGAGAGTTGCCTCTGTGAGAGGAAGACATAACAGTGAGGTATTTTTCATTTTCATGCAAACTCATGATTTTTCTTCATTTTGTCCAGGTGCCCTTTCTTATCTTGGTAACGAAACATTATGTCTCTTTCTGAGTTTTGCTTTATGGAATAAAGCATCCCCTCAAAACTCTATTTTTTTGAAAGGAAAATAGAAGTAGAATATGCATATGAGCAATAAGGCCCATGTAACAATACATTCTGAGACTTTAACCTATTCGTAAAGCCAGGTAATGTAACTGAAGAGGAACATTGTCTACTGGCCATTTCTCTCAAGTCCATATCTTCATTAAATCTCCCAGCAAGTTTGAAAATACATGGAAGAATAATAATTCCCAGAACACTCCAGTAAGCCAGGAATTCATTTGAGTTACTTATTTGTGAAAGCATGTCGTTGCATTAATAATACACTCAGACTGATAGTTATATGAAATCGACATTCTGAGTGAAGATTTATACAGTCACAACTCTGTGGGTCAGCTCTCTTTAGGAAAGACAGCTGTCTTTCCAACACTATGATCTGCTATATGTTTCAAAGAGAATAGTTTACATAGCACAAGTACATTTTCAGTATGTAGAGGTTCTTTGCTTGTGCTTAAAAAAAAAAAAGTCTAGAAAGGTGGTGTGTATATCTTAAAACAAAAACTTCTTGAACCCTAACCATTAGGTATGAGGTGAGACTTGAGACTGTATTCCTAAATGTGCTGTAAATCCATCGGAGAAGCTGATAAAGTCCTGGCCTGTAAAGAAGGAACAAGAAAATGGATGCAGAGAAGACAATGGCTATACTCCCAGGACTTTGGATGTAATTTCAAAATCACTGCATTTACAAACTGGAAATGAATAAAAGGACAGACAGATTGAGAAGTGGAGATTTGAATTTTGAAACTCTGGTATCTAAATCCTTTTACTGCCTTCTGATGAAATCTTGAGCAAAAGGGCTTTCTCTCTCACATTCTTTCTCATATCTTACGAGTAGAATCATCCTTACCTTTTGATGATATCTGGCAGAGGAATAGGACATACTTTTGGTGAAAAATACTGATCTTTTTGCTGGACTCATTCTTTATGAGCTGGCCTCCTTGACTGTTGGACACGCTGCTTACTTATTTTACGTTTCTTGGTGTTGTAAACTCTAAAAGTAGATAAAGTGTCAAGTGAATTGAGAAGATGGTGGGATCTAATGCATGCCAGTGTATAATTTAAATTAACCTAGAGAACAATAGTTCCAAGTTCTGGAGGTACTGGTATGGAATGGGAAAGAAAAAGGAGATTGCAATAAAGCAGGCATTGTTTCTACCAGCATATTGAAATAGCATGGAAAACCCAAAATAGAAGCTCTTAGTTCAAATAGCTCAACCTTGTATTAAAAAAAGTGAAAGTCAAATAACCATTTCATTCTTTACTGACTTAAGATACCAACTTATTTTGCATTGATCAATTGCCTTTTTATTACTGGATTTTATCTTTTCCATTACCTTTCTTTGCTATACAATTTCATATCATTATTTTAGAGGTTGCTCTAGAAATTGCAAAATGCAACCATGACTTCTGCTTTTGCCATGCCTCAATCAATGCAAGGAACTCATTTAGTTTAACTCCATATACCCTCCTTCCTATCTTTTTCCTATTGTTGTTACATCTTTTACTTCTACATAAGTTATAACTCTTCTTGAACTTCCATTCTTGTGTTTCTATTCAGATTCCATGTAAGATCATTACCCATCAGCATGAAGAACATCCTTTAGTATTTCTTGTACTGCACATCTATCTACTGGCAACAATTCTGTTTTATTTCTTCCTCATTTTTTGAAGAATGTTTTAACTTAATGGTATTTCTTACTGTTTTATCTCTGAAGGCAATGTGTCTTCCTTGCCTGTTGTAAAGATTTTCTCTCCTTATTAGCCTTCAGAATAACAATGGCTGAAGTTTTCTTTGTATTTATCTCCCTTGAAGTTCATTGATTTTCTTGAATCTTTGGGATATTTTACTAAACTTTTGGCTATTATTTCTTTCAATATTTATTTTGTCTCAATCTCTTGCCTCTCCTTTTGGGACTCCAATTATATGTACATTAGACATTTTGATCATGTCTCACGTTTCTTTTGTTTTGTTTTGTTCCTTCCATTTTGTTTCCCACTGTGATTCTAGAATGTTTTATATTGACCAGTCTTTGAATCTAAAATCCTGTTCTCCTATGTCTAGTCTGCTGTGGAACTCATCAAAAGTGTTCTCAATTTCCGATTCTCAATTTTACTTTTCTAGAATGTTTGATTTTTTTCATAGACTCTGATTCACTGTTGTGACTCCTTATCTTTTCTTTCATTTTGTTCATATTTCCCTCTAGTTTCTTTAATTTATTAATCATGCCATTTTAAAGTTTTGTTTGCTAACTTCAACTTGTGGATGATCTCTAAGCCTGTTCTTATTGGCTACTTTAGCTCATGCACCCTTTGGACCTACCACTTTATTTGGGGATTTTATAGTATTTTGAATTTTCTTTTGTTTCCTATACCATTCATTTCTCATAAGATCTGTTTTTCAGTAACTTTTTTGTAACATAGCTTTTAATAACTGTTTCAGAGGATTCAAAGTTCTCTTTACTTGTCAGTTGTTGAAAATTCACATCTTTAAAAATAGTGTTTTGTGACCTGCATTTCTGTACTCTGGCTACTGCATGAAATGCTAAAATCTAAGACTTGTTCCCACTTAATATATTCTGCAGAATGCTGGCTGCAACTTAGTAGTTAGCTTTAGCTTCACTTGCCCATGCCTTTATTGCTCTCTGTGACACTGTTATTGTCAGTGACGAGAAGAATATTTATTTTACCGTCTACTTTTAGAAAAGGAAAGAAAAACTGTCAGATTTGTTCCAAAATGAAAAAGTTTTCTCTGTCAAAATTCATAGAATCCATAGAATGTATTTTCTTCCCCAATTCATCAATCCTGCTTTCCATGCTCCAACTATTACTATTTAAATGAACTATTTCATAGCCATATACCACCCCCCCAAAAAAAACCCGTTACTGTCGAGTCGATTCCGACTCACAGCGACCTTATAGGGCAGAGTAAAACTGCCCCACAGGGTTTCCAAGGAGCAGCTGTTGGATTCAAACTGCCAGCCTCTTGGTTAGCAGCCAAGCTCTTAACCACTGCTCCACCAGGGCTCCTTATAGCCATATGAACAACATAAATATTATTAATTTATAAACTGATGCTAGAAAGGCTTATTTAGCTATTAACTGAATTTTGTCCTGAAAACCTAATACGTTGCATGTATGTTGTTTTTGAAGAGCCTCAGTTAAATATTATTTGAGACCAACTTAATTCTAAGGCAGAAAGACAAATTTAGGACATTCAAGAGAATCCAATCCCTGAGCCCCTTTCAAGGCCAGACTCACACATTTTAAAATATACCCATTTTCTTAGTTTTCCATCAGATTTTATGAAACTTTCACTGCCAGGAATGAACTATAAAGCATTATGACTTACTTAACTATACAGAAACTCTCTCTTCTGTTAAGGTTTCCATGACCTAAGAAAGTTATTTTGAACTTCCAGGAGAAGAAATTACCAGATTTATAACCTTTCATAGACCTTTAGATTATTAACAACTAGAAACCAGGTACTGAAAGATATATTGCTTTTGTGCAGGATTCTAAAGAACTAAGCATTTAAAGGTCTTCTTCGTGATTTTAGAGTACCTGGGTGGTATAAATGGTTAATGTGGTGGTTTGAATTCATCCAGAGGAGCCTCAGAAGAAAGGCCTGGCAATCTGCTTCCAAAAAATCGGTCACTGAAAACCCTATGGAGCACAGTTCTATTCCGACACACATGGGGTCGCCATTAGTTGGAACTGACTCAATGGCAAATGGTTTTTGTAATTTTCGTCTTTGTACTCAAGGAAAGGACTTGTTGAGTACCAGCCTTCAGGTAGTAAATATAGTATTATACCTATTTTATAGAACGAGGCAAAGAAAATATGATTTTCCATGTTGTCTCTGTGCCAAACCACCACCAAACTGAAGTGGCAAATAGAGCCTAAGAGAGCCAAAATATCCGAGTGGATAAGAGGATGAGCTTTAGAGTAAGCACATAGCTGGACTGAAGTCCTGGCTTAGCAAGTTAATTTATTTATAAGCTTCCGATTTCTCATTTGTAGAAAAAGGGTAATAATTTTTTTGATTGAACTTCAGTATAACTCTAATCAACTAATGGAAGTTTCTTAACTTTCCCTTTTGGCTGATTTTGACCTAGAACTTAGTTAAGGCCAGGGCCTAAAGTGAAAGTGGACTGGGACTTCTAGTTTTTAAAGTGATTTCACTATATCTTCTTCCCATTCTTGCCTTGTCCACTTGAACTCAGAGAACAAACAGTATAGAGGGAGAGCCAGCTGCTTTGTGCCTTAATAAGGAAATGAGGTTTTAGCTAGCTCTAGGATCCTTGAATATATAATATATTATTTTCCTAGGGCTGCTGCAACAAAATACCAAAAACTCGGCGGCTTATAAGGATAAAAATTTACTGCCTTACAGTCACAGCTAAGAGTACAAATTCAGAGCATTGGCAAGGCCATGCACTCTCTCTGGGTTCTAGGGGAAGATTCCTCTTCGTTTCTTCCAGTGTCTGTAGATGGAGGTGATCTTGGCATTCCCTGACTTGTAGATGCATCTTCATATGACAGTCTGCCCGCTGTGTGTCTCCCTGTTGTCTTTTCTTCTTTTTTATAAGGACATCACTCAGATGGAATTAGGACTTAATCCACCAGGTGCTCCTTGGAAACCCTATGGGGCAGTTCTTCTCTGTCCTAAAGCATCGCTATGAGTCAGAATCGACTGGACTTCAATGGATTTGGTTTTTTTTGTTTGTTTGTTTGTTTTTTTGGTTTTTTTTTTTTTGGTTTGTCTACTCTGGTATGACCTCATGTTTACTGATAACATCTTCTAAGACCTTATTTCCAAATAAGGTGACATTCACAGGTACCTAGACCAGGACTTGAACGTATCTTTTTGAGAAACACAATTTAATCTATAACACATAGATACAGAAATAATTCTTGGAATTTCAAGGTAGAATTTCTCAATTTGGCACTTCCAATTTGGGGTGCAAGCTCAAAGCATTTAGTCAGCCCATTGTGGGTAGTCATGACATGGAATAGCAGTAGCACAGACTTTGCATCCCAGGTGTCAAACATTCAGGCTAGGGTGAGAGTCCTACCACACTGTTTTAAACCAAAAAAAAAACCAAACCCATTGTCACCGAGTCAATTCTGACTCATAGCGATCCTATAGGACAGAGTAGAATTGCCTCATAGGGTTTCCAAAGAGTGGCTGGTGGATTTGAACTGCCAACCTTTTGGTTAGCAGCCAAGCTCTTAACCACTGCGCAACCAGGGCTCCCCACACTGTTTTAGAACCTGACAAAATTAGGGATGACCACCCCCCTCCACTCTGAGCCATGTTGGCAATTGATTCTTTTATTTCAATGTGTTACAAACTGTAGGGCATCGAGGGGTAGAGGCTAGTCAAAGGGTTTAATTTCTCCCTTCTCCATTACATGCAATGTCATATAAATGCCGTCCTTACTGTTATGAGGAGGAAAAGATTATTTCTGATCCACTATGGGGAAAACTGGGGACTATTCCTTCAAAGGGTTGGAGCTAGTCATCTTCTAACCCTCTTTGATACCTTCCCTGGTTCCTTCCCTCTGGAGCAGAAATTGTTGACCCAAGTTGTATTCAATCACAGTATTTTTTCTTTTATTTAGACCACAAAAACAAGAAGAAAAAAAAAACTTCTAATTTATTGATTGTGACATATATAACAAAATTCCAAGCAAGCAAGATGTGTAAACAAAGAAAGTTTAAGTAGATTTGCAGGATTTATTTTTCATTTCTCTCAGGACATGTATAAGGAGACTAGATTGTTGTTGTTGTTATTTGAAGAAGTATGGAGACCTTCTTCGGCACATTTATTTAATAATAGATAATAATCATAGCCTGTGCGACCCGACTATTTTCTTTTGAGAAGGAAAAATTAGAAATGATGGTGTCATAAGGATCTTAAACCCATGTAGGTGATCTTTCTGAGGGTTTCCAGTAATACCAACCATCTTCTCTAAACTTCGGTTCCCCTCCTTGGCATGATTTTTATTTAAAATTACACACAATTTTCCTCTGAATGTTATTTCAGTAATCAGCTTTAGGTCACAGAATTTTTAGCTAACAATCTCTCTGCTATTAGCTTACTGAGTTTACAGACGGAGAGCCTTTAATATATCCTATCTATTTTCTCTCCATTTCTCTACCTTCTGACTAATATAAATAAATTAAATTATAGGTGGCACAAACAGTTTATGCTCGACAGCTAACCTAAAGTTCAAACCCACCCAGAGGCACTGCAGAGGAAAGGCTTGATCATCTGCTTCCATAAATATTACAGCCAAGACAACCCTATGGAGTAATTCTACTCTATAACACATGGGGTCTCTAGGAGTCAGAATTGATTTGACAGCAGCTAATAACAACACATTTTAACCTTCACATACAATAATCCCCACTCATGAGAATATTTTCCCACCACTGAAGCAGAGAATCATGAGAAAATATGATTGAAAATTCATGAAAAAATTATCAGAATATGTCATAGAAAGGTAGGTTGAGATTTCCCAGAAATAAGATTCTATAATATTTCTCTAGCACATCTGATGCAAGGTTACTGTGAGGATTGAGTGAGATTCCGCACAGTAAACATACCTTCTCCTCACTTATCAACTATCTCGTTAGCCAACATTTAGCATTTACAACAGTAGTAAAAAATCTACTATCCGACCATTTTGTCCATTAGCAACATCCATCTGGCAGTAACGAATGCCCAGGTGCAAGGTAAGAGTAACACTGGCCATGATGGTTAAGGTTATGTGTCAACTAGACTGGGCCATGATTCTCAGTGGTTTGGCAGTTATGTAATGATGTAATTTGGTAGTTATGTAACGATGTAGTCATCCTCCATTTTATGATCTGATGTGCTCATCCTCCATTTTTGCATAATGCCAATTTCACACAACACCTGATCTTTGGAACCTAATCATGTTGATAAGTGAAGAGACGTTGTATTTATCACAATGCAGGAAACTCAATAAATTTTAGCTATTATCATTACCATTATTAACATTGGATGGCAGTGCTTTTTCCAATACAGTACACAGCCATTTCTCTTGACGTTGGTGTGTCCCAGAGTTCTTTTGTGAATAAAGCATGTGATATTTTATTGAATAGATATCTTTTCCCAAAGGATGACTAAGGTGAACAAAAAAACTCAGTTATATCAGTTAAGCAAAAGTCCTACTCTCCTGAATATTTAATTTATCCTTTATCAAGAGAAAAGCTTTAAATATTCTTTGACTGATGTTGTTATTGTTGTTAGCAGCCATCCAGTCAGCCCCGAACTCATGGCAGCTTCATGCACAATGAAACAAAATGCTGCCCAGTCCTCTGGAGAAAACCCAAGAGTATGGCCCCCGAACACCCTTTTAGCTCAGTAATGAAGTCACTCTTGATGTTAACACTTCAGCCAAACATTAGACAGGTCCATAAGACAAAACAAGACTAAAGGGGCACACCAACCTAGGGGTAAGTACTAGAAGGCAGGAGGGGACAGGAAAGCTGGCAGTAGGAAACCCAAGGTTGAGAAGGGAGAGTGTTGACATGTCGTGGGGTTATTAACTAATGTTAATAAAACAATATGCGTACTGTTTAATGAGAAGCTGGTTTGTTCTGTAAACCTTCATCTAAAGTACAATTAAAAAAAAAAAAAAAGAAGCCTAAACATCCTAGTATTGAGGCCCAAACACCCACCTATCTTTTCCTCTCAGACAACTGCATGGGTATCTGTAAATTTATTTTTGAAATTACCATATCCACCTGCTCAGTGTCTCCTAATCTGCTGAGTCTTTAAAGGGCAGTAGCTATATCAATCTGAATGCCACATGGATTCCATAACCGGGGCCTCTGAGTTTGAGTTTATGCTGCTTCCTCCATGACCACAGTTTTTTTATCAATAGAGACCACATTGTCCTCTTCCTTTGCATCTTCCCACATCACCTGGGTTTCAGGCTGTGCATACAATTGATGCTTAATAAATATTGACTATTCTGTGTTTGGAAAAAAAAAAAATGCTGCCCTGTCCCACACCATGATGGGATGCAGATCAGACCATTGTGATCTATAGGATTTTTATTGGCTGGTTTTCAGAAGCAGATCTCCAGACCTTTCTTCCTAGTCAGTTTCAGTCTAGAAGTTCCACTGAAACCTGTTCAGCATCATAGCAATATGCAATCCACCAAGGACAGACAGGTGGTGGCTTTGTATGAGGTGCATTGGCCAGGAATCGAACCAGGGTCTCCATATGGAAGGTGACAGTTCTACCACTGAACCACCACTGCCTCAGTTTTTGACTGAATGGCTTACTTTTTTTTTGACGAAGGTGGAATTAGCTACTAATATCACCCTGTGGAAATACGCTAGGAGAGTTGGATAAATGTGCAGCTCCTTGGTTGAGCATGAATCCATGGAAAGTTATCTATCAGCCTACTTAGAAATCTGTAGATAACACGCTCAGGTCTGTGTGTGAGTGAGTGTGTATAATGCAGGTGGGAGAGGATGAGGAATAAAGCAGGTCACATTTGCATTTGTTTAGAAAAATTCACTTCTAATTTCCTCATGAACTGTTGCAACTGCCTAATGCTTTCTACCTACTCTCTACTGTTAGATGTTCATCTTTTATTTTTTCTAGAAAGAAGCAAAGAAATTTAGAAAAGCTCATCTCATGAATTTGCTTTCTATCATAGACCAGATGTGCATTAAATTATAACTGTAGAAACACAACTGACACAGTCAGTTGTTAGGTTCCACATGTAATTAAGTGGGTCACTTCACAGTGGCATGAAGAGGTAAGAAGGTAGGATTTTAGCCATACATGTACAGAACACTTGGTACCCAAACTAGGTAGACAGTATAACATATTATCCAAATTGAGACAATTTAGAGAGTGACCTGAGGGTCTATTAATAATATCAACAAGGTATCAGGCATGAACTGGGACAGTCCCTGATAAACTGGGATGTATGGTCTCTCTGGAGTCCCTGTGTGGTGCAAATGGTTAACGTGCTCAGCTACTAATTAAAAGACTGGAGGTTTGAGTCTACCCAGAGGCACCTCAGAAGAAAGGCCTGGCAATCTAAGTCCAGAAAATCAGCCACGGAAAACCCTATGGAGCAAAGTTTTACTCCAGCACACATGGAGTTGCTATGAGTTGGACTTGACTCAACAGCAACTGGTTTATGATCACTCTCTCCATAACACCCCTCGGAGCTTAGAGAAACATTAGAGGACACGGGATGTCTTTTGTTTCCTTTTAAAATGTCCCATATATCTATATTGTTGTTGTTAGGTGCCATCAAGTTGGTTCTGACTCATATGACCCCATGTACAATGGAACAACCACTACTCGGTCCTGCGCCATCCTCACAATCGTTGCTATGTTGGAGCCCATTGTTGCAGTGGTGTTGACACAGTGGTGTCAATCCATCTCATTGAGGGTCTTCCTCTTTTTCCCTGACCCTCTACTTTCCCAAGCATGATGTCCTTCTCCAGGGACTGGCCCCTCCTGATAACATGTCCAAAGTATATGAGACAAAGTCTGGCCATCCTAACTTCTAAGGAGCATTCTGGCTGTACTTCTTCCAAGACAGATGTGTTCGTTCTTCTGGCAGTCCATGGTATACTCAATATTCTCCACCAACATCATAGTTCAAAGGCATCGATTCTTCTTCAGTCTTCTTTATTCACAACTATATTAGGCCTGGTCAAATTGTAGCTTTAATAGTTAGCTGATGACCTTTGATGTTATTTGGACAAGTATAGTCTATTTACATAGATAATAAACCTTACAGAGAAAGTGAATTAATTTACCAGCAAGACTTGGGAAAAGATACAGGTGCCTGAGCATGCTTTTCAGGAACTGTAGAAGAATGTGTGAGCCTACCTGAGGCTCAGTTTCTGCCAGGTGTTTCCACATTTCCCAGAAATTCTATGGTCTGGCTTCGGTTACTGGCCGTCTGGACATCTGTTGTCATCAGAATAGGAACTAGGTCTGTCAGGGCCATGGAGGAAAACAAGGAAGGCTGGCGAGGAGAATCATGGCCTGAAAGTGAAATAGAAGTGGGTGCAGCTATAGCAGAGAACACAGAAATAGGAAGAACCTGAGGAAACCCATGGTTTGCAAACTTAACATCCATGAGGAAAAAAAAAAAAATTTCGAACTGAAGTCAACACTCTCCTTCTGATGACCAAATACATCCAACGGGTAGCTTGTGCCTCAGAGGTGCCCAGCCTCAGGTGGTGCTTGGGGTTTAGTGAGTCCAAGAGGCAGGATGAAGGAGAGATTAGAAGTTGAACATCTCAGCTGAGACGGAAGGAACTCTCAGGCAGTGTATGAGGCGTAAGTCCTCGTTCAAAGGTGCTGTGAGAGAGTGCGGCTGTGTCTGTGCCTGGCTATGGCTCCTGGGACCTGTTAAGGCATTTCCGAGAAGATGAGCATACCAGAGGAAAATCGTCTTAAGTTGACAGTGAACAAAACCTAGGCTTCTGTACTGAATATTTCTATGTGTCTGAAATATCCAGGAAAACCCTAATTTCTTTTTCTTAGCTGTTCTAGCTCAGGGAGCCAAAAGCCCCAAAAGATTAATGATGGTAGAGGTTCAGGTAGCTTTGTGTTTGTACGTTTTATCTGAGGGGCGATAGGAAGATGAGTATAGGTATATAAAAAATGACCGAAAACATTCACAAAGCTTATGGGACTTTACTCTTCCAGAAAAATCCATAGAACAATGAGATCTGAGAATCAGAAAGGAGCCTGGAGTCGAGTGGTTCTATTCCCCTCATGGATAAGGCAATGAGATCCCACTGAGTTAGAATTTGACCCAAAGTTGTCAGCAGGGCTTCAAACTTCTGCTGAGAATTTGCATTTCCACCCCAGATATACTGAATCAGAATCTACAGCCTAACAAGATCCCCAGGTGATTCTTGTGTATTCTCAGAATTGGTCCCTAACCAGCAGCATTAGTATTGCCTGGGAACTTGTTAGAAATGCAGATTCTCTGCAGAAGTTCAAACCAGTTCGAAGCCCTGGGTGTCACACAGCTAGGCAGGGTCAGAACTAGGATTAAAACCCAGTTGTCCTGACTCCCAGTTCAGGGTAGTGTAGGGTGTAGGGGAAGTGTTTAGTAGAAGATTGATCTAGAACTTAAAAAGTGGGAGACAGTGAACTGGATAAAAACTTATATTCACATTTGGAGAATGGAGTTAGATGAAGGCTTAAAACCAGTTGTCATGGAGGTGATGTGTGTCAGAATAGAACCGTGCTCCATAGGTTTTTAAGGGCTGGTATTTTGGAAGTAGATCACCAGGTCTTTCTTGAAGTCTACCCAGGGGCACCTCTGGTTGAGCTCTAACCTCGAATATTTTGGTTAGTAGCTGAGCATGTTAACTACTTGGGCCACCCAGGGACTCCAAGCGAAGGCTCAGAAGTAGAAGGAGAAAGCATGTAAGCAGAAAGTAGGGATGAGGCACCTTGGCTGAAAGAGCAGAAAACAGCATGAAATAAGGGGATAAAATTGAAGAAAAGCAACAAACATATGTCACATGTCACCAACTTAGGTCACTCTTGCCAGGCATGATGATCGCATGGATTATTTCCTTGACAATTATATTTTAGAGGAACTCTGTACTTCCAACACCTACAACTTCTTAAATGCTGTCTTAAAATATCTTTTAGATTAGTCAAAATGATGTGTTTTGGTATCCATAAAATTAGGATATGTAGTTATTGCATGTATTCACATCTAGTTTTTTAATTTTGTGTATAAATTGTTCACCATGAAAATCTCTGGTTCATGGACACAGATGGACTTAACCCAGACGTATTTATTGCTTACATATGTCTCAAAATTGGCTGTGGTAAGATATCATGATGTCCGTTATTGTTTCTAGAACACTATTCTCCTTAAAGTAATTAGCCTGTGAATTCTTCGAAGGCAGGGATAGAGTCTTGTTAATCTCTGCAGGTCTTTTATTCACCATATGCTTGGAATATGCTGTGTACTCAGTAAATGCTTTTTGAATCTATGAGTGATTGGATGAGTGAATGTCGTTGCTATTAGCTGCCATCAAGTTAATCCTGACTCCTGTGACCCCATGTGTAAGAGGACGGGACCACAAGGTTTTCACTGGCTGATTTTTGGAAGTACATCACCAGGCCTTTCTACCTAACCTCTCTTAGTGTGGCAGCTCTGTTGCAACCTGTTCACATCATAACAACACACAAGCCTCGACTGACAGACAGGTGGTGGCTGCATTTGCGATGCATTGGCCAAGACTTGAACCCAGGTCTCCAGCACAGAAGTTGAGAATTTGACTATTGAACCACCACTACCCCATAGTTGAGTAACAGTCTCTAATCGCATGGCATAGTGATTCTGAATTGCCTCTAGCATCTCATTCAAAGAAGTCATTATTTTTTGGGGAGGTAAGGTAGAGGAAGGAAATGGCATATTAAATTTTAACAAGTTGACACAGGTAAGAAGCCCACGTAAAGTGTGATAACCAGCAAGTGCTGAGGTGTCTTCTTCCCCAAATAATTTTCCAAACATCTAAGTTTTTTCATGATTCGACTCCTCTATACTTCGTAAGAACCAAATACAGAGATGAAAACATTGTAGGTCTATATTTAATCTATTCCCTTGACCTTGTTTCACTTCTCAACCAATCAAAGTCAAATAAAAACTGCCTGAAGAGCTAAATTTTAATAAAACATGCGTAAAAAGAAAGCACATCCTGGAAATGCAACTAAGTGGATCAGGGCTTCTGTTTTCATACCTCAGACGTTAAGAGTCACAGCAGCAGCGTAACCCGATGAGGGTGGGTCCTGCCTGGGTGGGTCCCTCCCAGAGCAGCCCTCAGTCAATTGAGAAACACCAGGCATTTGAGAAAGAAAGTAGACTTTACTGCAAGCTGGTCAAGCAAGGAGCTCAGAGACTAAGTCTCAAATCAGTCTCCCTGGGGTTGGGGATTATAGGGCAGTTATAGGGTTCAGGATAGGGAACTGATGCATAATTCATGAAGTTTCTAGAATAGGCGGGCAATTTCAGGAACTAATTAACATGTATGGGGATGCAATGGGGGGTGCAATATGGTGGCTGGGGGTGTGCGTTTTTTGGGAGTATGACTCATGGAGTTTATCCAAGGACTGCTTTTCGGCTATTGCTCATATTCACAGGGAGCGGGGGAGGGGCGGTTGGTGAAGCGGCCTTGAGCAGAGAAGCAGTAAGACGGTCTTACGCTGCTACACAGAATGTCTCAGCAGGAATTCACAGAACCTGGGTGTGATGGGAGGAGGAGGAATAGTTTAACCATGTCGGTTACAGCCCGGAGCTAAGAAAGCAGCAATTGAACCACCACCACCAGTTGTCATCAAGTTGATTCCAACTCAGGGCAACCTTATGTGTGTCAGAGTAGAATTGTGCTCCATAGGGTTTTCAGTGGCTGATTTTTTGGTGGTAGATTGCCAGGCCTTTCTTCCTGGATTGAACAGCAGCCCTAAAAGTCACACAGCACCATAGCTGCAGAGTGGTTGTAGCGAGTGCAGATCACTCAAGTCTACCCCAACATGCTGTCTCCCCACCTCACAAGATCAGCCCCACGAATGAGAGTTGTAGTATCAGTTCCCACCAGTACAGTTGCCAAATCATTTTATAAAGGCTTTTACATTGTTTTGTCTGACTAAACAGCAGAAGTAGTGGAGTTTTTTCTTCTGCCCCATATTATAGCTAGTTCCTTTGTGAGCAGGATGCATCTGGGAAGGAAGGAAATCTCAGAAATCTTCACATGAAATGAAGAGCAGGAATGATAAAGGTCTCCATCATCCTTCACTGGGAGGGCATGGGCGCACCACTCTAACCAACTGGATACATTTTTGGAGTCAGATTCAGTTACCTGTGAAGGATCAATCACCTTTATAGGAAACATGGAAGCTGCCTTCTGGGAATTTTCAGACAGGACTGTAGCAGAGAGGTAGATTTCCTTAGATGTTCGAGTAAAACATAGTCACTTCATTTTCTATAACTCTTCCTATCTTCCTCATGATATCTTATTCATCTGAGCTGTGGAGAGAAAAACAAATTTAGTTCAACTTTGGGAACTAAGCTTGATCTCATAATATACATATCCTCTTGAGTATATTGCTCATTATTTCAGAGATTGCCTCCCCCTACCACCACCACCAGTGCTCCAACAGGTAGATAGATGTATGTGGTGGGGAGTGAAGAGCTTACATAACCTCGTGGCAGGCAGCAGAGAAAAGGGGCATCTTGGATATCTCGTACAGGTCCTTGCATAGTCCTCAGCTCTTCTGGTTCCCACACAGTGTCTCTATCCGCCCAGTTACTGCACAACCTATTGGCATATGAAGCTTTGTCGGGGCCCCATGCTCCTCCCTGCTCACTCAGCGCTACCTCAGCTCTTGCTGATGCCATTGATCTGCCTGAGGTCTGGCTGCAGCTCTTATTTGAGCCTCAGCTGTGGCTTTGGCTACAAGGGCAAATTTTTTTTTTTTTTAATTTTATTGTGGTAAAATATATATAACACAAAATTTGCTATTTTTACCATTTTAGGTGTATAATTCAGTGACATTAATTACATTCATCATATGGCGCAGCCACAGCCACTATTAATTTCCAGATGTTTTTCATCATCCTAAGCAGAAACTCAGCACCCCTTAAGCAATAACTTCCCATTTTCCCCTCACCCCAGACCCTGATAAACGTGAATAAACTTTAGTCTCCATGCATTTGCTTATTTTAGATGTTTCATGTAAGTAGGATCATACAGTACTGGCTCTTTTGTGTCTGACTTATTTTACTCAGCATATGCTTTCAAGGTTCATCCGTGTTGTAGCACGTATCAGAACTTCATTTCTCTTTATGACTGGATAATATTCCCTTGTATGGGTATGCCACATTTGGTGTATCCATTTCTCGTTGATGGACACTTGGGTTATTTCCACCTTTTGGCTATTGTGATTAATGTTGCAGTGAACTCTGGCGTACCAGTATCTGAGTCAACACAGGGGCATTTTGCTTGGGCTGGTGTGCCACTCCTTCCTCCTCTCCCCCAAAGCTAGTTAGCCAGAACCACTGCCTACTTTCCATATCCCTTTCAAGCAGACTCAAGATGCTTGAACACCTTCATGCTACACAGGGTTTGATGAAGACTCTGGAAAGTTATACTCAGGCATTCCATTCTGATCATGTGGCCACCCGGTGTGTGGGTCCCTAAACAAGAAAAGTACAAAAGTTCCTTTGGTGTGCTTGTGTTTGGAGTTTTTTGTTTGTCTGTTTGTTTGTTTTGCATTGCCTTGAAATTATTTAGCCTGCCTCCTGCCTACAGGACTTTTGCTCAAAGAGAGGACATATGGAAATGGTGTCTCTTGACCTATTTCAAGTCTTCTATCCCGTTTTTCCTCCCACAATCCAGCAGAACGGGAAGAGGCCAACTTTCCTATTCTGCTTCCTCTCAGATAAAGTATTCCCTTAGAGAAAACAAGGATCAGATCTACCAGGCCAAGATTTTGATATGTTTTAGCAGTTGGAGTTCCTGGATGCTGCAAGTGGTTAAGCAATAGACTGCTAACTTCAAGATTGGCAGTTTGAACCCACCCAAAGGCACCTCAGAAGAAAGACCTGGAGATCTACTTCTGAAAGATCACAGCCTTGAAAACCCTGTGGAGCAGTTCTAGTCTGCACACATGAGATCTTCATGGGCTGGAATTGATTTGATGGCAACTAACAAGAACAACGGTGCAAGAAGTTAGGTTACCTTTTCTTTATTTTGATAAAGACTGTACTTTAGTACGATTGCCTTGCTGTGGACTGGAGAAAGCCACCCTTAAGAGGCAAGGCGATGGAAGATCGCTGTTCTTGGAAGGACCTTTCTTCTCCTTTTCTACAGGTAGCCTCTGGACTGAGCCTTGGAAGTGGGAGGCTGCCAGTGAGCAGGATTCATAGGAGGAAATGAAATGCATCAGTCTATTTTCCTAACAATATTATCCACATTCTAGGTGTGGGAGGTGGCTGCTGGGGCGTGTTCTGTTCCCTCCCTCACTTTCTAGGCTCAGTTGTGCCATTTAACAGCTCGTAGACTCGGTCTTTGACTTTTTCCTGGTTCGTCAGGGGGTCTAGTAACCAGTTGCCATTGACTCATGGCAATCGCATGTGTGTCAGAGTAGAACTGTGCTCCATAGTGGTTTTCAGGGGCTGGTTTTTCAGAAGTAGATTACCAGACTTTTCTTCTGAGGCACCGCTGGGTGGACTTATACCTCCAACCTTTTGGTTAGCAGCAGAGTGCTACCCAGGGACTCTGTGGATCTGGTAATCAGAAAAACCAAACCCACTGCTGTTGAGTTGATTTCAACTAATAGAGACTCTATAGGACAGAGTAGAACTGCCCCATATGGTTTCCAAGGAGTGGCTGGTGGATTTGAACTGCTGACCTATCGGTTAGCAGCTGAACTCTTAACCACTGCACCACCAGGGCTCCTGTGGGCCTGGTACCAAACCAAAAAACCAAACCCACTGCTGTCGAGTCGATTCTGACTCATAGTGATCCTATAGGACAGAGTAGAACTGCCTGATAAGAGTTTCCAAAGAGTGCCTGGTGGATTAGAACATGCTAACCTTTTGGTTAGCAGCCGTAGCACTTAACCACTACGCTACCACCAGGGTTTCCATGGGCCTGGTAGCACCCCATAAAACCTGACCTCAATATTAGTGTAAGGAGTGAGGAGGGAAGCATGTGAACTGAAGAGTAAATGACTATGTTGTTTTCCAGAGACAATCTCAGAACCATCTCTAACTATAGCTAACAAGAAAGAAGGTGCAAGCACAGTGCTATCCTTTGAAGCCCTTCTCTCTAAAACAGGATGAATTCCTGCATTACTATTATTATTTTTATCCCCATTCCTCTCTTCCTTCAGCCAGTGGTAACTAACCAAAGCTACTGTCTCTATGCATTCATCATTTCTAGATATTTCATATAAATGAGATCAATACAATATTTGTCCTTTTGTGCCTGACTTATTTCACTCAGCGTAATGTTTTCAAGATTCATTCATGTCGTAGCATATATTAGAATGTCATTTCTTTTTATGGTGGAATAAAATTCCATTGTATGTAGGTATCCCTTTGTTTATCCATTCATCTGTTGATGGACACTTGGAAAATTCCTGCTTTTTCTTGTATGCAAGAGAAGACCAAGTCCTTCATACTTTTCATAGCTCTGTCATCCAACCAGCAACATGGCATTGCAAACTCACCTCTTACTTATGTTTAGAAAGCCTATTTTCTTTTGTGTAGTTCAACAGAAGTGGATGTTACATAAATAACGACTATTATTATTATTATTGTTTTTCCCAAGCGACTGAGGTGGGTTTGGTTCAGTGTCTTTTCTTGCTGAAAGATGCCACTGACTCTCCAGATGAAGAGCTATTTGAGGCAAAGCCCTTGCTCTGCATATTTCCCCCCACAATAGTCATTTACATATATTGTGACTAAATACTCAGAACCACAGCAAAAAATTACGTTTTAATTTCACACTGTTAAAACTGGGACAGTCCCTACCCAGGTCCAGTTTCTCCTTGTAGGATTTTATTTATTGCTCTTAGTATTATGTAATCTTCTAATTCTCCTGTTTCTGTGATGTATTAAAGCTAAAAGTACCATGCCTAAATGGGAAAAAGTATTAAAGAACCAGGATTATCTTTTAAGAGGTGACTATTAAAAATAATTTTTAAATGAAGTCCAACAGCTACCAATTAGTTCACTGCTTTCAGGATCTAGCAAATCATTTTGACCAGAACTTCTCTGATGAAGGGTTGATGGTAGGGTTATTGTTGTAGTTAGTTGCTGTTAAGTTGGTTCCAACTCATGGTGACCCCTTGTACAACAGAGTGAAATGTTGCCCAGTCCTGTACCATCTTCACGATTGTTCATGGGCTTGAGTCCACTGTTGCAGCCACTGTGTATTTTGAATGCCTTCCAACCTGAGAGGTTCAGCTTCTAGCACTATATCAGGCAATATTCTATTGCAATCCATAGAGTTTTTAGAAGTAAATTGCCAGGCCTTTCTTCTGAATCTATCTTAGTCTGGAAACTCTGCTGAAACCTGTCCACCATGAGTGACCCTGCTGGTATTTGAAATATCAATAGCATAGCTTCCAGCATCACAGCAGCACACAAGCCAGAAGTCTGACAAACTGACAGATGGGTGGTGGTGGAGACCCAGGGACCTTCTAGGAAGGAGAGAGGTGAGACCTGCCCTCCAGCCTCTGCTCCTTGCAATCTGAAGTTAGGGAAACAGACCCTAGTGGAGCAAGATGGCTGTATTTAGATCCTGGTGGCAGAAAAGAACACCTTTGAGTCCTTGAGGGAAAAGTGAATGACCCGAGCTGATGACCCAGGGTTTGTGGGATAGGGCCGATTCTTGCACTAGGTGTGGCCGAGATAGGAAGCCCTTTGGACTTGGCCAGAGTATAGTTCTCGAGAACAGTTGCTGAGCCTTTAGGCCTGACATCGGAGCTAAGCATGAGGTACCATCATGGCTCAGTTAGGCTTCTGGGCCAACAACGACATCCCTGTATCAATGTAGTGGCCCCCAGAGTATGCGGGATCCAAGTTACCACATGGCAGCCACTGCCTGGAGTATGGAAGTGGAGCTGTCTCTTTTTTGGCCCCTGAGAGCAAATGGGAAGGAAACTTGATTAACTGAAAAAAAAAAAATTAAAGAGACATGAACATATTAGTAGGCTGAGTTGGTGAGTGAGTATGCCTCAGTTACATATCAAACCATAATTGTGATCCGTTGACCTTCTATACAGTTTGTCCTAGTCTGTGTGCTTTTAGGAGTAAAAAGAAGTTTAGACAATGACACCTGTCTCAGTTTCCTAGTGCCGCCATAACAAAAAATACCATAAAGTGAAGGGCTTTAAAGAATAGAAATTTATTTCCTCACAGTTCTGGAGGCTCAAAGTCCAAATCAGGGTCTCATCTGTGTTGATTCCTTCTGTGGGCCTTCTCCTGGTTTCTGGTATCTGTTAGTAATCCTTGGTGTTCCTTTGCTTGCAGATGGATCATCACATGATGTCTGTCTTCCCCTGTATGTGTCTCTGTGTCTATTTGGCTCTTTTTAGGTTTAGGACCTACCCTACTCTCATATGACTTCATTAACATAACGAAAGAAAACCCCTATTTCCAAGCAGGGTCATATTTACAGGAACAGGGGTTAGGACTGCCACATATCTTTTTAGGAGGACACAATTCAATCCATAACAGTTCCTGTTCACAAGAAGTTACTAGTGTATGTAGAAAGGCAATTACAGTTAATGAGTAACAGAATATGTTGAAGGCATTGATTGTGTATAAATCATAATGATGCCTATATGATGCTAATTAGGTGCTAGACCCCTTTCAAAGTGTTCTTTATGTATTTACTTACTTAAACCTCACAACAATTATCCCCATTTCATAGATGAAAACAATGAAGCATAGAGAATTTAAGTAACAGCAGTAAATGGAAGGACAAGATTTAAACCTAGACAGTCAGTTCCCTGGTGATGCAGTGGTTAAGTGCTGTGGCTGCTAACCAAAAGGATGGTGGTTCGAATCCACCAGGTGCTTCTTGGAAACTCTGTGGGGCAGTTCTGTCCTGTCCTATAGGGTTGCTATGAGTCAGAATCAACTATACAGCAAGGGGTTTGGTTTGGTTTTAGTTGGTTCTTACCTGTGTTCCTAACCACTGCACCATACAGCTACTGGATAGCTATGGGTATGAGGAGTTCAGAGAATAGGAGTTCAGAGGGACACTAGCAAAAATTAGGTACTGTAAGTAAATGCACAAGACTGATCTGACATCCAGAATCAAGGCAAAAATTAAATTTGACAGAGAAGCAGACAAAGTAAAGAGATGTGTTATGGGCAGCTTGTAACACATGTGGTTTTGGACCTATTATGACAATTGGAATGATTGGTGTGCTGTGAGGTTGGCCTAGGAGTGGATGAGTTTTCAAAGGGATAATAGATCAGTGTTCCATAGGCCAGGTGCAGTGTATATAGGAAAGCATATCTTTGCATTAACCCTGCAAGACAGTTATTACCCTCATTTTACTCAGACAGCTTATGCAAGATCACATAGCTCATAATTGGAGAGCCAGCAGCTGGAACGTATCTGCTATAAAAGTACACACTCTTTACACTACATCACAGGGCATAGGAAAAAGGGTAAAATGAAGATGACTTTGCAGCAAGAAGGGGCAAAGGTATCCCAGTCTGGAGAAAGACAAACTGTTAGGGATATGGAAGCAAGTGTACTCAGCAGAAGCAGGAAGATTAAGTAAGGATGGTAAAACAACAACAACAATAACAAAAAACAACAACCAGGTGCCGTTGAGTTGATTCCGACTCATGGAGACCCCAAGTGTTGCAGTGTAGACCTGTTCCATAGGGTTTCCGAGACTGTGACCTTTTGAAAGCGGTTCACCAGGCCTTTCTTCCAAGGTACTTCTGGGTGAGTTTAAACTGTCAGCCTTTAGGCTAGTAGTTGAGCACTTAACCCTTTGCACCACTCAGGGACTACTTAGGGTTGGTACACAGCTAAATAGACAGTAATGTGGAGGGAGGGGAGTGCATGAGGCAGGCGCAAGGAACATCTGCGACAAAATTGGGAAGTGCACGGCTGGAGCTGAGATTTGACTTGTACCTAAGTCTTCACTCTTTCTTAGGGCTGCAATGCCTGGCATTATGCCAAGTCACCAGCCAGCACTTCCCCGGGAACCAAGCTTCTTTTGGCTCTTCATCTGCCCTAGTGAAATGCAGGCACATTATGTGTTTCCCTCCAGATGGTTCCATTTTGTATTTTTAGGACCACCTACTGCATGGAAGCATTGATTTAATGTTACTATAGTGACTAAAAGAAATACTGTTCCATTGAACTATCCAGAAGTAATTTAGACCCGGGATGATTATGACTAACTCATGTACTCTCAATGGGATGATATTTCTGGGCACCACTAATGCTTTAAGCAAAGGCAGATTTATTTCTTTAAACTGCCCTTTCTAAGTGGTAAACTGAAGACGTTTTATAGAAGCCATCAAGATGCTGAACACTATGTTCTCATTCTCAAAGTGTAACCAAAGAAGCTGAATTTCACTTACATACCTCTAGCTCCTTATCGATCTTTCCATTCTATCCACATCTTTGTATTTACTCAGCAAATATTTCATAAGCACTTGAGATACAATGATGAATAAGGTGCCATTCTTGCCTTCAAGAAACCTATAGACTAACGGGAAAGACACACAAGTAATCAAGCAATTCAAAACAGTATGAATGAAGAGCGCTATGATGTAAGGGTAAACACAGCAACCAATGGGAGCCCAAGGTGGGGTGTGGCTAATTCAGTGCGGGGTCCAGAAAAGCATGCCCGGGGAGATGATGATTGAGTTGATACAGGGAGGGCAACAGAAGCAGCAAATTTAAAGGTCTGGCAAGAGAAAGTATGCTACATTTTAGGAAATGGAAGACATTCAGTATGCCAGGAGAAGAGAGTTTTATAGGGGAGTGAACTGGGGAGTTGTGGTGTCTGCTGGTATACGAGTTGGGTTGTATCATGAGGATTTTTATACCAAGTTAAGAGTTGATTCTATTGTAATACAGTTGGGGAAATATAGAAACGCTTAAAGCAGAGATGTAATGGAATCAGATTCGTGTTAAAGAAAAAAATCTAGTTGCAGCAGAGACAATGGTTTGGGGGTGGTTGATACTGGGAATGAGCTGATTTGTTACAAGGCTGTAGCAGTAAGTCAGGTGACAGATAAGGACAGCCTGAATTTAGGTACTCACAGTCAAGATGAAAAAAAAACAATAGATTGAAGGAATAGATGTTAAGGAAGAAAAATCAATTAATTTCCTGTTAGAAGTAATGGGCAAAGGAGAGAAATGAGTCAAAAAGGAATTCCACATTTCTGACTTGGTCAGATGAGCACCTATGACCATATCATTATGTGTGATTGGGAGCAAATTTAATTTGAGCTTCTTTGGGGACCACAGAGAAGTGAGAAAAGTCATGAAGAAAATCGACTAGCAGGAGAAAAAAGTCTGAGACTGAGGAGGCCACTGGTACTTAAGGGCTGACACCAGACAATGCCCCAGGACGCTGTTGGGGATCTGACAAAAGCTGTTTCAGCGGAGTGACGATGGGGAAAACTGGGCAGGTTGGAAAATGAATGGTGGGTCAAGAAGTGAAGGCACAAGCAGCAGGCAAACTCTTGCTAGAAATCTGGTAATTTAGGGAAGGCGTTGTTAAGAGAGTATCTAGGTAGTTGTTTCTCCCATAAGAAAGATAAAAACTTAATCCCAAAGGAAAACGGGACTTTGTTTAGCAATATGAACTCTTACTTTGAGATTTTTCTTTGTCTCTAGGGGATCTAACTGTGGAGAAAAACCTTACATCTTTAAGATGTGGGGGGAAAAAAAAAAAGAATACTGAAACACTGATCCAGGGCATTACAGTAAACTAATTCTCCCCACTCCCATCCCTCCTTTTCTGGAGCTGGCAGAAAATGAAAAATAAGTCTTGTGAAGAACAAAGGAATTTAGGTAAATTTGCTGCTTTAAACATTTTGTTTCCTGCTGATTGAATCATCTTTCTCCCATCTTGCACATAATCCACTTTAGTTTAATGAAAGGTAGCAAATGATTACTTGGTAAAAAACAGAAATCATAATCACCACTTACCAAAAAGATTTTGAGTAAACATTGGTAATTGCATTCACGTGCAGAAATGTTGTGGACAGTTGAACACATTAAAAAAAGTAATTAAAATATTTCAGTTGAACTTTTAAGTAAAATAAAGTTTCACAAGTTTATTTAATTACATTTTATAAATAAACACTATACAACCTTTTTTCAGAAATATTTTTAATTTTGTGGCAGTATCTATAAAACACACAGCTAATGTTGCTTTATTTTTTTTTAACAGACTGATCTTTGTTAAAAAAAAATAGCTATTTCCTCATTTAAAAGATTACAAAATGTTGTCAAAAATAAGGTCTCTGGATGTCGCAGCGGCCACGGTAATCGGGACGGTGAAGACAGTAACCAACTGCACAACTCTTACAGAGAAGTGGGGCCAGGAGGGTCACTCTGAGGAGTCGACCCCCACTTCAGTCCCAGGAGTTTATTTATAGTCAATACAGCAATCAATAAGGCAATTAACAAAACAATGGGCTTTGAATGCGGGCAAGGGAGAAGGAATTCAGGTAAACAAGTCAATCAGTAAAGGGACAATAGGTTGGGGAAAACACATCCGGACAAGGACAAGTCTCGACATGTTGGAGATAAGTCTCAACATGCTGTGCAGCATAGAGGCCTGTGTGGGCTGCAGTTGTCAATAGTGCAGCCATGTTTAAATGGCATATATCCCCACATCTGGACTATTTATTTTGGAGGGGTTTCCTTCTTCTAACAGTTTCTAACCACACTTTCTTCGTGAAAGGTTTTTCTTCACAGTGGGCCCACTCATGTCTGAACTAAACCAGTCTTGGGCATTTGTCCCACATGCTCACAAGAAACCAAGCACATTGTTTCTGCAGCCTTTGCCTTGGACATCTTTACTTTGTGATTTTTAAGACAGACAGGTAATAAAAGACACTCCTCTCTTTATGAACCTGATGTTAATGATCTAGGACTATTTTTCTATTTGGAGATTTTACAATGATACATTTAGACCCTTTATACTCATTTATATCCTTTCACTCAATGTACTCAGTGACAAAATTAAATAATTGATTAATTTAACAAATATTTACTAGTATGTGTCAGGGTCTACCACTCAAACCAAACCCACTGCTGTCGAGTCAATTCTGACCCAAGAGTCAGAGTCAACAGTAATCCTTAAAAACACAAAGATGGATAAAATAAAGTTTTACAATGTAATAGAAGGAAACAGACATTTAAAGAAGGAAGTTTACTAAATATGTCAAAGATGCTGTGATAGTTTTGTACACTGAGTGGGACCACGAACAAAGGAATAGCTGTTTATTGAGGGACTGAAGGTAGCTAGGAAAAGCTTCGTAGAGAGAATGTTTATGGCTGATAGAATTATAGTTCCAAGTTCTTCACTAACTCTCTATAACAGAATCATACATCCACATCATCTGCAATGAGACTTCACTGTGACTCCTTGTTGCATTGTTGTTAGTTGCTGTGGAGGAGGCTCTGACTTGTGGCTGGCAACGTTACGTATAACACACCGAAACATTGCCTGATCAACGTTACGTATGACACACCAGAACACTGCCTGGTCAACGTTACGTATGACACACCAGAACATTGCCTGGTCAACGTTACGTATGACACACCAGAACATTGCCTGGTCAACGTTACGTATGACACACCGAAACATTGCCTGGTCAACGTTACGTATGACACACGGAAACATTGCCTGGTCAACGTTACGTATGACACACCGAAACCTTGCCTGGTCAACGTTACGTGTGACACACCGAAACACTGCCTGGTCAACGTTACGTATGACACACGGAAACACTGCCTGGTCAACGTTACGTGTGACACACCGAAACACTGCCTGGTTAACGTTACGTATGACACACCGGAACACTGCCTGGTCAACGTTACGTATGACACACCGGAACACTGCCTGGTCAACGTTACGTATGACACCTGGTCAACGTTACGTATGACACACGGAAACATTGCCTGGTCAACGTTACGTGTGACACACCGGAACATTGCCTGGTCAACGTTACGTATGACACACGGAAACACTGCCTGGTCAACGTTACGTATGACACACGGAAACATTGCCTGGTCAACGTTACGTATGACACACGGAAACATTGCCTGGTCAACGTTACGTGTGACACACCGGAACATTGCCTGGTCAACGTTACGTGTGACACACGGAAACATTGCCTGGTCAACGTTACGTGTGACACACGGAAACATTGCCTGGTCAACGTTACGTGTGACACACGGAAACATTGCCTGGTCAACGTTACGTGTGACACACCGAAACATTGCCTGGTCAACGTTACGTGTGACACACGGAAACATTGCCTGGTCAACGTTACGTGTGACACACGGAAACATTGCCTGGTCAACGTTACGTGTGACACACGGAAACATTGCCTGGTCAACGTTACGTGTGACACACGGAAACATTGCCTGGTCAACGTTACGTGTGACACACGGAAACATTGCCTGGTCAACGTTACGTGTGACACACGGAAACATTGCCTGGTCAACGTTACGTGTGACACACCGGAACATTGCCTGGTCAACGTTACGTGTGACACACGGAAACATTGCCTGGTCAACGTTACGTGTGACACACGGAAACATTGCCTGGTCAACGTTACGTGTGACACACGGAAACATTGCCTGGTCAACGTTACGTGTGACACACCGGAACATTGCCTGGTCAACGTTACGTGTGACACACGGAAACATTGCCTGGTCAACGTTACGTGTGACACACGGAAACATTGCCTGGTCAACGTTACGTGTGACACACCGAAACATTGCCTGGTCAACGTTACGTGTGACACACCGAAACATTGCCTGGTCAACGTTACGTGTGACACACGGAAACATTGCCTGGTCAACGTTACGTGTGACACACCGGAACATTGCCTGGTCAACGTTACGTGTGACACACGGAAACATTGCCTGGTCAACGTTACGTGTGACACACCGAAACATTGCCTGGTCAACGTTACGTGTGACACACCGGAACATTGCCTGGTCAACGTTACGTGTGACACACCGGAACATTGCCTGGTCAACGTTACGTGTGACACACGGAAACATTGCCTGGTCAACGTTACGTGTGACACACGGAAACATTGCCTGGTCAACGTTACGTGTGACACACGGAAACATTGCCTGGTCAACGTTACGTGTGACACACGGAAACATTGCCTGGTCAACGTTACGTGTGACACACGGAAACATTGCCTGGTCAATGTTACGTGTGACACACCGGAACATTGCCTGGTCAACGCTACGTGTGACACACGGAAACATTGCCTGGTCAACGTTACGTATGACACACCGAAACATTGCCTGGTCCTGTGCCATCTTCATGACCCTTTGTATATTTGTGCCCATTGTTGCAGCTATTGTGTTTATTCATCTCACTGAGGGTTTCCCTCATTTTCACTGACCCTCTACTTTACCAAACATGATGTCCTTTCTGTCGATTGGTCTTTGCTGAAGATGTGTCCACAGTAAGAAAGTGGAAGTCTCACCATCCTCACTTCTAAGGTGCATTCCATTTGTATTTCTTCTAAAATTGATGAGTTCATTCTTCTGGAAGTCCAATGTATATTCAATAGGTACAGTAAACATTCCCATCACACTGACTTTGGGCTTAGCCATGTGACTTGCATTGATCAATGAAATGTCCAAGAGGCTATCAAGAACTGAGACTTTAAATGTGCTTGCATGGAATGACTGGTTTGCTTGACCTTCTGCCATCCACCATGAGAAAAATAAGCCCCCAGAGTCATAGGTCTCAGAATGAGGGACTGGTGGAGCAGATGCAAGACTGACCCACAGCCTGAAACAGAGCTGCCCCAGCTGACCGGCAAACCTGTGAGCACGAAATAAATGATTATTGTTGAAATTCACCAAAATGTTAGGATTGTTTATTACCCAGCCCTATTGCCAATGAAGCTTGACTAATACAAATATCAGGAGGATGGAGGGTGAAGGGTATTCCAAGTAGGAAGAGCAGCATGGGCAAATTCATCCAGGCTCTAAATGACTCACTGTTCCGAAAGCTGAAAGCCATTCAATAGGATGGTTATTAGGGTGTTGAGTCCGGTACAATGCAAGGCTGGAATAAGCAGGGAAGAGGGTATCATCATAGAAAAGTGTATTGCCACAGTATGAGGGTTTAGACTTTACCTGTAAGTATTAAGAGACCACTGAAATAGTTTAAATAGATAAGAGATATCATCAGAACTTCATTTTAGAAAAATTAATTTAGGAGCAATGTAGGGGACAGTATGGAGCAAGACAAGAGTAGAGGATAGTAGTCAGGGTACCACGCAAGAGTGAGAGGTACCGAGGATGGAGTTAAAACCAGCATCAACAACACCATCACTTTTCACAGTCTACAATGCTTTACAAACTGAGCTCAACAGTCAAATTCCCTGACAGCCAGTTTTCAGAAAAGGCAATGCTCTGAATGACCGGTTCCCTGAAAATCAATTAGCCCAAAGCAAAGTCGCTTAAATGATTACTGAATGATTACTTTTTCCAAAAACCATCAGAAATAATTTAACGTGAATGTAGGACTGTGAAGATGGAGAAGGAGAGGCGGGGCCAGAGGCAGGCGCAGGGGTGAGGGTGGGGGAGGAAGTGGAGGAAATCTCAGGTAGAACAAGTTGAGGAAAACAACCTCTATAACTCACGAATTAACTTCTGGCAAACTGGCTTCGAGACATTGATTTTTGTGAATTGCTCTGTTTATCAGTTGGAGTCCCTCAGGAAGCAAGCCACACGCTCATGAGGTATAACTGCAGAGAATTTAATGAAGGGACAATTTAGAGAGGCTTGGGCAGAAGTAAAACTAAAAAGGTCTGACGAAACATCAAGGGGCAAGCAACAGTGAAAGTCTTTCCCACTTAGGCCTGAAGAGACGAGGGGAGGGAAGTATTTTTTGCGTTCTAGAAGAGGGGCCGCCCGATAGGAAGGAAGCTACTGATAAGCCCGCTAAAACTGCCAGTGCCCCAGAAGCCCCCCTTGAAACCGTGCTTCCTGGAGTGACGTGCTTGGAGCAGGCCCGGGGAAGGGCATGTGTGTGTGCATGGTGATGGGGGGAAGGTGAACGGTAAGGAGCTTGGCTTCTGCTTCTGCTTCAGTTAGGACAGCTCCATTATTTACGTATGTTACATATTAGAATTTCTTATACTATTTCACACAAACAACAACAAAATTAAAAAAATAGACCCACTAGATTATAGAGTCATTATATAAGCACCAGAAAAATACGAGAAGGCTGTGATGGTTCAGTGATAGAATTAGTGCCTTCCATGCGGGAGACTCAGGTTTGAATCCCAGCCAATGCTGCTCAAGCTCAACCACCACCTGTCTGTCAAGGGAGGTTTGAGTGTTGCTATGATGTTGTATCGGTTTCAGAGAACTTCCAGGCTAAGATAGATTAGGAAGAAAGGCCTGGCAATCTACTTCTGAAAATCAGCCAATGAAAAATCTATGGATCACAACAATCCATTTTGCAACCGATCATGAGGATGGCCCAGGACTGGGCAGTGTTTCAGCTCTGTTGTGCATGAGGTTGCTATGAGCTGGGGCCAACTTGATGGCAGCTATTAACAACAACAAGAAAAATACAAAGCAATAAGACATGGTGTCTGCTCTGAGAAGCCTATAATTTAGGTAGGGAGAGAGAATATTCATAAAGAGATAAATAACAGCATGAGGTAATATACAAGCAGTCACTGACTTAGAATGGGCTTCTGTTTCAACGACTCCGTTGTAAGTAGAATACCTCTTTTTTTTTTTTTTTTCATTATTTTTGCCTTTTATTATCAGTGTCTTTATAAGTCGGATCTTTATTTGTCTTTGGAGCTTGGAAACATTATATATAAACTTACAGATATGATGACATCGGCAAATTACATGCTGCAACACTGTATGTAGTACATATAACTAACTATAGATGTCCAAATGGGAAAAAAAAATTAACGGATGGTCGTAAGTGTGGTTTGTTGTAACTCGAATATGTCGTAAGATGGGGATTACCTGTATGCTAAATTCCAAATTAAGGCAATAAGTAATTAGGGACAGAGGCGTACAGAAAGAAAGATAGGGTTAAAGTTAGGGATAGTGAGTCTCCTTATTTTATCTTTTAGATTTTGTGAGTCATGTAGATGAAAATTTTGCCCTCTTCTTATTCAGAGTGAAATTTGTCAATCCTTGGGCAATATATTAAACTTCATGGCAAGCATTTTGTGAATATAAGCCTGGCTCCCTTTTATAATCTGATCTTCTTTCCCTTTGGTCCATCTTTCTTCCCTAAATCTAATTTCATTATTTTAATATATTGGAGTCAGAAGACTGTGATTCAAATCTTGATGCTGCCAATGATTAGCTAAATGACCTCAAATAAATTATTTATCTTTGCTAAGTCTGAGAATCCTCACTTGCAAAATGTTAACCTAACACAGTTTTGTGAGAATTTATATTCTTACTGCGTAGCACACAGTAGGTGTAGTTTAACTTGAAACTCCTAGCAGTGATTTTCTGAGTCAGGAATGTTGTCTTTGAGATTCAGCCATAGGCTCAGGGTTGAGGACAAGAGGCAATAAATGTCCTCCTGTTCAGAAAGCAGCTGCTAGAGCAATGGCTTCAATAGGGACAGTACTAACCCCCGACGAGGGTGTTTCTGGAAATTTGAGGGGGTGATTTTAGTTGCCACAATGATGAGGGGGTGAGGATGCTGCCTCTGACATTTAGTGGGAGGAGGCAGGGATACTTGATGTACTGCAATGCCCAGGACAGTCCCCCACAACCTTCAAAGGTCCCACTAGTGAAAAACCTCTTTATAAGTCTCTGAACCTAGAACGTAACTCCATTGTATATGTAAGCACCAAGTATTTTTAGCACAGTTTTAAAATATTCTGACTTTTCAGGAATGCAACTACTGTGTGAAAAAGGGAAGCTCGTACTTTGCTTTGTTTGAAAAATTTCCAAGAAAACCCACAGGAAGCCTCCCAAGAAAACCACTCACAAATATGCTTGACAAGGGCAGCTGGGCACTGCCTACCTTACCATTTGCCATCCAGTCGATTCTGACTTATGGTGACCCCATGTATATCAGGGTAGGACTGTGCTCCACAGGGTTTTCGATGGCTGACTGTTTACAAGTAGATCTGCAGGCCTTTTTTCAAGGCATTTCTGGGTGGACTCAAACTTCCAACCTTTCAGTTAGCAGCAGAGCGCTTAACTGTTTGCACCATCCAGAGGCCGGCAGTCATAGGATCCCTGGAGCCTTTTGCCTTTTCCCCTACTCATACACTCACCTCTACTCTCTGCTGTAACGCACCAGAGAAGGGAGCCAGACACAGAAGTAGCAGAGTGGGAGACTGAAGGAGGATGACTATCCCTCCTCTCCACTGCAGGTCCCAAGACAAGGGGCAGAAGGGACACAATGAGATTATTATATTGATTACAGAAGTGGAAGACTAAAGTTTTACATTGGACCAGCCTAGAAATTTTAAAGCCTGAAAACGAGTCCTACTTACTAGAAAGAGGTGTAACTGTAAACTATGAGATTTGTTGGAAATAATTTCAAGGGGCAGAGAAGGAGGAATAGATGGAGGTGCCTGTAGGCTGTTAACCAGAGAAAAATGCAGTCAATTCCTGACTGTTCCCCATCAAAGTAAACTTATTTGATCAACCAATTTAATAGGGATCTAAGTGTGATCATCACTTACCCTTGTTAAGATCGTGCTCTAAACGTGTGAGCTGACAAATACTCTTAGTTAGCCAAGTCCTTCTGGAAACATTGTGTGAGGCACACTGCAATCTCCAGGGGAGGGCGTGCAAGTCTTCTCCTTCCAACCCCCTTTCAAAACCATACTTAAAGGGCAAGACCTCTAAAATCAGGTCAAAGAAAAATTGAATTTTCGGGGGCTCTCTATTAGATAACCACATAAGAAGACAGAACCTGGGAGACTTGCAATAAAATTTGACTAGGGCAAATAATGCAAGTCTCTGGGTCACACAAACTGCTAAGCGCTTGACTACTAGTTGAAAGGTTGGTGGTTTGAACTCACCCAAAGGTGCTTCGGGAGACAATCCTGGTGATCGGCTTCTGAAAGATCAAAGCTTTAAAAACCCTGGGGAGCAGTTCTACTCTGCATACGTAGGGCCGTCATGAGTCGGTATCGACTCAATTACAGCTATCAACAACAACAGGGTAAACACTAAAAACAAAACAAACAAAAAAACAGTTGCCATGGACTCATGACAACCCCATGTGTGTCCACACAGAACTGTGCTCCATAGGGTTTTTAGTGGCTGATTTTTCAAAAGTAGATCAGCAGGCCTTTCTTCCCAGCTGCCTCTGGAGAGACTCAAACCTCTGACTTTTGGTTATCAACCAAACATGTTTACAGTTTGCAGGACCCAGGGACTCCAAGGCAAATACTTGTTGTTGTTGCCAAATATATTACAACTCATGGTGACCCCATGTGTGCAGAGTAGAACTGCTCCATATGGTTTTCAAGGATATGACCTTTCAGAAGTAGATTGTCAGGCCCATCTTCCGAGGTGTACTTCTTCAGTGGAAATGCTTTCCGCGCCCAGAGAATTCCACTCCTTCAGATAGATATACATTGTGCCCACTTGGCCCTTGAGAGATCGAGAGGGAACTAAGATGGGTTCAAGAAAACGGAGGCATGTAATCAATAGCTTGGTGCTGTTTTCATGCTCGCATGTGAACATGATTTGTGATCCATGCCAGTTGGTAATAAAATTCGGGTACTTGTTTAATTCTCAGGAATTAGTTGTATTTGTAAGCAGCTGGATGAGAAGTTGAAAACCAAGGTCCTGCCAAATCCTTTCTATGTATCACTACCACCAACTACCCAACCAGCCACAGTAGTCCTTTCCAGTAGATTTGTGTTGCATCCTATAGTAATTTCAAACATTTTTTCTCTATAGAATTTGGTTCTAACAGTATTTCGTTATCATTTAATAACCTAGGTTTTCAATTTGACATTTCATCTATAGATCTGTGTTTAACAAGCACTTATACTAAGAAATAAAAGCATCTCATTTTCTTCTGCTTAGGGAGTGCTACATGTTTGCACACTCATTAAGTAGCAAGTTTTTGGTTATATGCGATCTGTAATGAATGTGGTTTCCAGAAATTAAATTTCTTATTAGTATAAATTTTTCTGAGTTTAAGGGGCAAAAGTTGTATTTACATATTATAATTGTACACATTATTGTCAAAGCTGGAATAATGGTCATTGCCTAAAGAAGAACTAATTCCTGTGGGTAGAAGGAGCTCTTTTTATAAGCTACTAAAACACATTATTTAGACTTGACTATTCCCTAGTGTATGCTAGCCGCTGATTTTAATCTTTATTTCAAATGACACCATCACTAGCTTTTCTTAAGGCTTGTATGCTGATGCTTTTCTTTGGATATATGAGCCTGGAGAGTATTATAAAATAAGCCAAGAAGAAAAGGAATAACATTGATGAATCACCTACAAGCAGGCATGAAGCTAAGTGTTTATTTGCTGTGGAGCTCTGTGTTGAATTTTAGAGTCTGCTCTTACTGAAAACCCTGAGCGAAACCTTCTTTCTGGCCTTAACGTGGGCACTAGACACACCCCTGAGCATTGATCTTACAGATAAATGAGCAAAACGATTATGCTTTCCTTCCTTCTTCTTTTCTGTTCCTCCCAAATTTAAAGTAAAAATTGAGTTCCCCATTTTGCAAGTATTTAGAACTTCATGGGAACCATTGAGGAAAATTAGCCTCATTTGGGCTCCAAGATACCCTCCTACCTTCCTGTCCCTTTACATCATCTCTCAATTTTTTCTAATTTATGTCATCTCATTGATTTCTAGGAGCCATGGTTGTACAGTGGTTAAACACTTGGCAGCTAACTGAAAGGTCCCACCAGCCATTTTGAAATGACAGTATGTGGCAATCTGCTTCCCTAAATATTACAGCCTTGGAAACCCTATGGGGCAGTTCTACTCTGTCCTATAGGGTGGTTATGAGTCAGAATTGACTTGACAGCAAGGGGTTTATAGAAACAGATACTCTGAAAGGATAATCATGAAATGATAGCAAATTTCCTAATAAACAAAGTAACTGGTAATGGGTGTGGGTAGGAGGAACTATTTTTATAAGCTACTAAAACACATAAAATTAAAGAGTGTAGTACTGCAACACAGTTGGAGATAGATCCATGAAATTGATAGCTCAGCCCTAACACAGATGATATTCTACCTTTTAAAAAAGAGAGTAATAAGATGTGTTTAGGGGGTAGAAGGATAGTTTATAGGTTGGTGCAGTCAACTAGCTATTCAGAAAAAAATTCAATTCGTATCCTCAATTCACACAATACACCAATACATGTTCTAAATATATTTAAACAGTTTATTACTACTATTAACAATAATGGCAGCAATAATCATTAGTATTGGGGAAACACTCAGCCTTCAAGCCCCTGAGACAGTTATCTGGTTGATTGTTAATAGCCATTGGTCCATACTTCTCAAGTGGGTGAAGGCAATGTATCAAAAGTCCTGTGTTCCCTTTCTCTCTCTTCCCTGCGGACCAACACAAGGTCACAGTCCTGGGTAAGTGTTTCTATTCTGTTGGTACATATTTCTTCCTGTTGAGGAGAAGGAAATGTAATCCAAGGTAAGTCTGGCAAAGAGGGACAGAGAATACTAGAAGACTCATTTGAATTTCACCTCAAGCCATATCCTCCAACAGAGGTCATCAATAATAGAAGTTTTGTTTTGTTCTCATGTGCCTGACCTTTGCATCTTTCTGCCATTTGGTACTGAACTTGGATTGGGTGAACAGCTGCCATTTATTAGACCTCTCAAAGTCCAATAATGACCATTTGCTGTGCACAAACTATGTTTGAGTTACTTACATTATTTTATGTATTTCTTCCCATGATGTCAGTGACAAATATTAATACACTAATTTAATAGGAGAGTATATTTAGGTTGAAAGACTTTAAATAATGGCCAAAGGTTACATAAGTAGTCGGTATAAATAATAAAAAGGGAGACTACAAAGAAGACAAAAATAGAAATTGTTACTGTCAAATCTCTGAAGAGGAGAGTATTTTCTCAGTTTGAAAGCAGTAGAAATATATATACTCACATTTCTTATTCAACATTGTACTGAAATTTTTAGCCACTGCTTATTGCACAAAAAGAAATAAAAGGCATACAGATTGGAAAGAAAAGAACAAAAACTGCCCCTATTTGCAGATGACATGATTGTCTATGTAGAAAATCAGAAAGAAAGCACAAAATAAATAAATCTTAGTACTAATAAGTGAGTTCAGCAAGGTTGTAGAATGCAAGATAAGCATGCAAACATCAATCAATCACATTTGTATGTACCAACAATGAACGTTCAGACCAAAGTTAAAAACATAATACCATTAGTAATCACTGAAAAAAAAAAAGTAGTACTTAGGTATATACTTAACAAAACATGCCAGGATCTGTATGCTGAAAATTACAAAATGCTAATGAAATAAATGACCACACCTCTGTCTGTTTGTCCTACTTATTGAGGGGCTTTTGTGTCACTATGAGTTTGGAAGCTGTGCCACCAGTATTCCAAATACCAGCCGGGCTACCCATGCTGGACAGGCTTCAGCAAAGCTTCCAAACTAAGACAGACTAGGAAGAAGGACCTGGCAGTCTACTTCTGAAAAAATGGGCCAGTGAAAAACTTATGAATAGTAGTGGAAAACTGTCTGATATAGTGCCAGAAGGTGAGCCCCTCAGGTTGGAAGGCACTCAAAATACAACTGAGGAAGGGTTGCCTCCTCAAAGTAGAAACTCACTGCTGCTGAGTCAGTTTCAACTCATAGCGACCCTACAATTCAACTCATAGCGACCCTACAGGACAGAGAACTACCCCATAGGGTTTCCAGTGAGTGGCTGGTTGATTCGAACTGCTGACCTCTTGGTTAGCAACTGAGCTCTTAACCAGTGCACCACCAGGGCTCCTCTCAAAGTAGAGTCAACCTTAATGATGTGGATGGAGTCAAGCTTCATTTGCTGATGTGTACGACTCAAAATGAGGAGAAACAGCTGCAAACATCCATTAATAATCAGAGTGTGGAATGTACAAAGTATGACTCTAGGAAAATCGCAAGTCATCAAACATGAATTGGAATGCATAAAGATCAATATCTTAGGCATTAGTGAGCTGAAATGGACTTATACTGACCATTTTGATTCAGACAATTATATGGTCTTCTATACCAAGAATGACAAACTGAAGAGGAATGGCATTGCATTCATTGTCTAAAAAGAACATTTCAAGATCAATTCTGAAGCATAAGCTGTCAGTGGTAGGAGAATATCCATACACCTACAAGGAAGACCAGTTAATACCACTGTTATTCAAATTTATGCACCAACCACTAATTCCAAAGATGAGGAAATTGAAGATTTTTTACCAGCTTCTGCAGTCTAAAATCGATCAACTATGCGATCAAGATGCATGGATAATTACTGGTGATTGCAATGAGAAAGTTGGAAACAAAAAAGAAAGAACTGTAGTGAGAAAATACGGTCTTGGTGACAGAACCAAGGCCGGAGATTGCATGATAGAATTTTGCAAAATCAATGACTTATTCATTGAAAATGCCTTTTTTCAACAACATAAATGATGTCTATACACGTGGACCTCACTGGGTGGAAAACATAGGAATCAAACAGACTAAATCTGAGGAAAGAGATGATGAAAGCTCAATACCACCAGTCAGAACAAGGTCAGGGGCCAACTGCAAAGCGGATCATCAATTATACATATGCAAGTTCAAGCTGAACCCTAAGAAAATTAAAACAAGTCCACGATAGCGGAAGTATGACCTTTAATATATCCCATAAGAATTAAGAGACCATCTCAAGAATAGATTTGACACATTGAACATTAATGACAGAAGACCAGAGGAGCTGTGGAATGACATCAAGGACATCATACATGAAGAAAGCAAGAGGTCATTAAAAAGACAAGAAAAAAAGAAAAGACCAAAATGGATGTCAGAAGAGACTCTGAAAATTGCTCTTAAACTTGGAGCAGCTAAAGAGAATGGAAGAAATGATGTAGTAAAAGAGCTGAACAGATTTCAAAGGGCAGCTCGAGAAGACAAAGTAAAGTATTATAATGAAATGTGCAAAGACCTGGAGTTAGAAAACCAAAAGGTAAGAGCACGCTTGGCATTTCTCAAGCTGAAAGAACTAAAGAAAAAATTCAAGCCTCGAGTTGCAATTTTGAAGGATTCTAAGGACAACATATTGAATGATGCAGTAAGCATCAAAAGAAGATGGAAGGAGTATACATAGTCAAGAACTGGTCAACGTTCAACCATTTGAGGAGGTAGCATATAAAAAGAACCAATGATATTGAGGGAAGAAGTCCAAGGTGCACTGAAGTCATTGGTGAACAACAAGGCTCCAGGAATTGATGGAATACCAATTGAGATGTTTCAATAAATGGATGTAGTGCTGGAGGTACTCATTCATCCGTGCCAAGAAATTTGGAAGACAGCTACTTGGCCAACAGACTGGAAGAGATCCATATTTGTGCTCATTCCAAAGAAAGGAGATCCAACAGAATGCAGAAATTATTAAACAATATTATTAATATTACATGCAAGTAAAATTTTGCTGTAGATAATTAAAAAATGGTTCCAGCAGTACATCAACAGGGAACTGCCAGAAATTCAAGCCAGATTCAGAAGAGGAACAAGGGGTGTCATTGCTGATGTTAGGTGGATCCTGGCTGAAAGCAGAAAATACCAGAAAGGTGTTTACCTGTGTTTTATTGACTATGCAAAGGCATTCAACTGTGTGGATCATAACAAGTTGTAGATAACATTTTGAAGAATGGGAAAAACACTCTATTGTGCCTATGCAGAACATGTACATAGATCCAGAGGCAGTCTTTTGAAGAGAACAAGGGGATACTGCACAGTTTAAAATCAGGAAAGGTGTGCGTCAGTGTTGTGTGCTTTCACCATACTTACTCAATCTGTATCTAAGCCAGTAATTCAAGAAGCTGGACTATATGAGGAAGAAGGCAGCATCAGAATTCACCAATTAACAATCAGGAAGATAGGAAGATTCATTAATAACCTGGGATGTGCAGATGACACAACCCTGCTTGCTGAAATCGAGGGAGACTTGAAGCACTTACTGATGAAGATCAAAGACTACAGCCTTCGGTACGGATTACCCCCCTCAACATAAACAAAACAAAAATCTTCACAACTGGACCAATAAACAACATCATGATAAATGGAGAAATGATTGAAGTTGTCAAGGATTTCATTTTACTTGGATTCATAATGAACGCCCGTTGAAGCAGCAGTCAAGAAGTCAAACCTGGCATTGTATTGGGAAAATCTGCTGCAAAAGACCTCTTTAAAGTGTTGAAAAATAAAGATGTCACTTTGAGGACTAATTTGCACCTGACCCAAGCCATGTTGTTTTCAGTCACCTCATGTGCATGGGAAAGCTGTACAATGAGTAAGGGAGACTTAAGAAGAATTGATGCCTTTGAATTACGGTGTTGCTGAAGAATATTGAATATACCATGGACTGCCAGAAGAACGAACAAGCCTGTCTTAGAAGAAGTATGGCCAGAGTGCTCCTTGGAAGCCGGGATGGTGAGACTTTATCTCATGTACTTTGGACATGTTACCGAAGGACATCATGCTTAGTAAGGTAGAGGGTCAGCAAAAAAGAAGAAAGCCCTCGACGAGATGGATTGACACAGTGGCTGCAACAATGGTTCAAACGTAGCAATGATTGTGAGGATGGCACAGGACAGGGCAGGGTTTCGTTCTGTTGTTCGTTGAGTCACTATGAGTTACCGCTAACTCAATGGCACCTAATAATAACTACAACCATGACATAAATTAAAGGAAACTTAAAAGAGAAATCTACTCTGTTCATGGATTGAAAGATTCAACATAGTAAAGATGACTATTTTCCCAAGTTGATTTATAGGTTTAATGAAATGCCTATCAGAATCTCACCAAGATTTTTGTGGGCATAGACAAGCTTATTCTACAATTTATATGGATAGGCACAAATCCTAGAATAGCTCAAATCACCTTGACAAAGAAAAATAAAGTGGGAGGAATCACTCTACTTGATAGTTATAATAATCAAGAAAGTGTGGTATTGAAGGGGAGATAGCCACATAGATCAAAGAAATGGAAGAAAGAACCTAGAAATATACACACACAAATACACTCAACTAAATTTTCATAAAAAATGCAAAAAGATTCAATGGAAGTAGGATATCTTTTCAACAAATAGCGCTTGAGCAATTGGAAATACACAGCCAAAAAAAAAAAAAAAATGCACCTCGACCTAAACCTTATTAAAAAGTTAATTCATAATGGATAGTAGAATTAAATGTAAAATATAAAACTTTTAGATACAACATAGGAGAAAATCTAGATAATCTAAGAGTAGGCAAAGAGTTCTTAGACTTGACACCAAAAGCGTGAGCCATAAAAGGAAAAATTGGTAAATTGGACCTCATTAAAATTAAATGCTTTTGCTCCACAAAACACCATGTGAAGAGGATATATCAATAAGCTACAAACTAGAAGAAAATATTTTCAAACCACATATCCCACAAAGAACTAATATCTAGGAATATAAAGACTCTCAAAACTCAACATTAAAAATCAAACAATTAAATTAGAAAATGGACAAAAGACATAAAGAGACATTTCACCAGAAACGATATACAGATGGAAAATAAGCACATGAAAAGATGTTCAACATCATTAGCCATCAGGGCAATGCAAAATAAAATCACAATGAGATATCACTACACAGCTATCTGAATGGCTAAAATTAAATAATATAGAATAACAATACTAAATGTTGGCAATGATGCAGAGAAACTGGGTCACTTTATACATTGCTCAGGAAAATGTAAAATAGTACAGCCATTCTGGAAAATGATTTGGCAGTTTCTTATAAAATTAAACGTGCTATTATTATATAATCCAGCAATTGCACTCTTGTGCATTTATACCAGACAAATGAAAATTGTGTTCACATAAAAACCTGTATGCAAATGTTCATAGCCACTTTACCTGTAACAGCTGAAATCTGCAAACAGCTTAGATGTCCTTTAATGGGTGGGTTAAATAAACTGTGGTATGTGCACACCATGAAATATTACTCAGAAATTAAAAGGAATAAGTTACTGATACATGCAACAACTTGAATGAAGCGTAGGGAATTACGCTGAGTGAAAAAAAGCCAATCCCAAAATGTTTCATACTCTCTGGTTCTATTATTTGTACAACACTTTTGAAATGACAAAATTTTGGGAATGGAGAACAGATTAGTGGTTTTCAGGTCTTAGGGGCAGGGGAGGGAAGGACAGCAGGAAGGAGGTAGGCGTGGTTATGAAAGGGCCATATGAAGAATTTTGTGGTGATAAAACTGTTCTGTATGTTGACTGTTGTAGTGGATACAGAAATCTACATGTTACAGAACTAAATACACACAAATGAGTACAAATAAAACTGGGGAATCACAATAAGTTTGATGGATCTTGATTGTGATATTGCATTATTAAAAAAAAAAAAAATTGCCATCCAGTTGATTCCAACTCATAGCAACCCTATAGGACAGAATTGCCCCATAGGGTTTCCAAGGAGCAGCTGGTGGATTCAAACTGCCAGCCTTTTCGTTAGCAGTCTGAGCTCAGCCTGAACTGAACTCTTCACCACTTAGCCACCAGGGCTCCGAAACTCTGCCGTCGAGTCAATTCCAACTCAGAGCACCCCTATAGTTTTGCAAAATGTGACCGTTGGGGACAACTCAGTAAAGTGTACATGGGATCTCTCTGTATTATTTCTTATAACTGCATGTGAAGCTGCAATTGTCTCAATACAAATTTAAGTATATAAGAAAACGAGAGAGAATATTATACACACGGAAAGATCCAATGGATAAAAGTATATAAAATATTTACAAATCTGTACATTTAGAATAAGAACATTGTCAAAATTAAATGTAAAAACAAACTAGAAATCATTTCAATAGCAAATATTATAGCAAAGGGTTAACATCTACAGTATGTAAGGAGCCTATACCTAGGAAACCTCCAGCAGGTAAAAGAGATGTGAATAAAACTTCACTTTAGTCCTGGCTCTCCATATGCTGTTTATGGGGCCCTGGAAACCCCTAAAACACTCAGGGGACCACAAGGTCAAAAGCATTTCCAAAATAATATGAACTCCTTTTTTGTCCTCTTCTCTATGTTGACATTGTGCAGAAGCAACGGTGGAGAAAACCACTGATGCCTTAGCACAAATCCAGACAGTGGCAACTAACTAGTAATCGTTATATTCTGCACTGCTATTCTCTAGTGGTAAACAAAACAAAGCAAAACAAAACAATGCCAATTTTACTGAAGAATGTCCTTGATGAAGCAGCAAAAGTTTTGAGCTATCAATTTTATTAAACCTTGGTCTCTGAGGACACATACTGTTAATATTCTGTGTGACAAAATGGGAAATATGCATCAAGCCCCTCTGCTGAATACTGACGCAAAATAGTGTCATGAGAAAGCATCTTGTGATTGTTTGAATTGCAAGCTGAACTAGACGCTGTTTTCACGGAATACCTTTTTCACCTGAAAGAAATGACAGTCAAATTATGGCTATTCAGACTTAGGTATTTAGGAGAAGTTTTCTTGAAACTGAAAGAATGAGCCTGGTTCTTCAAGGAAAACAACAGTATTTGTTGACAGTGATAAAATTTGAGTTTTCAAGCAAAAATTGGAATATTGGAAAATGTCTGACAACTCTACAGTTCTTCAAGACTTTTCTGATGAGATTGCTGGGATATAAGCAAATGTGATTTTTTAACATTATATGATGAAATGGGATCATATTTGGAACATCTGCATAACTCAGTGAACCAATCTTTTCTAAATGACTAAGGTATGATGTTGTAAAATCATGGATGGGTGTTATGGATTGAATTGTGTCCCCCAAAAATGTCTGCCAACTTGACGAGGCCATGATTCCCAGTATTGTGTGATTGTCTACCATTTTGTCAGCTGATGTAACTTTCCTATGTGTTGTAAATCCTACCTCTATGATGTTAATGAGGCAGGACTCAGTCTACAAGATTAGGTTGTGTTTTAAGTTAATTTCTTTTGAGATATAAAAGACAGAATTGAGTGGAGAGATGAGGGGACCCCATTACCACCAAGAAATAAGTGCTGGAAGCACAGCTTATCCTTTGGACCAGCTGTCCCTGCACAGAGAAGCTCCTAGACCAAGGGAAGATTGATGACAAGCACCTTCCGCCAGAACCGACAGAGAAAGCCTTCCCCTGGAGGTGGCACCCCTGAATTTGGACTTCTAGCCTAATAGACTGGGAGAATAAACTTCTGTTTGTTGAAGCCATCCACTTGTGGTATTTCTGTTAAAATAGCACTAGATAACTAAGACAATGGGAAAAAGATCCACTCAAGGTGCAAGAAATACTAACCGATTTTAATGAAAAGGACACTAAAATTTCATTGATATATTTTCAAATTCTGTTTCAAAAGTAACCTTTAAAAAAATACCACTTCTCAAGGAGTTCCAGCAAAATGGCGCTCTAAGCAGAAGCACCACGCCGTCCCTCCACAGCAAAGATCCAAAAAACTAAGCCAAAAATAGAATACAACAATCCTGAAACCCTAAAACATCAAATGAAGAGATAAACAACTCAGCCAAGCACCAAATGGAGTGAGAAAACTGACAGAGAAGGGAGAGCAAGGAGAGATTCATGCAGAGATCCCCTGTCAGCTAATGCGATGCAGATCAGCCATCTTGGACTCCTATCGGAGACCAGCAAACCGGGGGTACAAGAAAGCAGCTTCATGGAGCTTCCAGTGGGAGACAAAACAACCGGTAATTTGCGATATATGCTTTCCCACCACCCCACACACTTCTTCACCCCCACTCAGCCTCCTCTGCTTCCTGCGGACACAGTCTCTTGTCCAGAAACACCAGCCCACACTAGCTGGTTCTCTGAGTACCATTTGTTGGCTGTTGGTGTTGCTTTTTTTTTTTTTTCCCTGCTTCTTTTCATTTCTTACTTGCCTCTCACCGCCTCCCCCTCCTTTCACTCTAGTGCCTGGCTCCGCGCACCATCTTTGCTTCTTCCTGAGGGGCTGCAGAGCTCCATTCGAGTGTGGAGCTGCTTCCCGGTCTGGGCTACCACGCTAGTGGGATCCCGGAGCTTTTGTTCGTTTGTTCGTTTTGAATTGTTTGGTTCTTTTCTTTTTCTTTTCTTGAGTTGGGAGCCCTTTCTGGCCAGGTGGAGCTGCGTGGCAAGAACTTCCCTTTGGCTTCCACAGATGTACAAAGGGATCCCTGAGAGCATTTCTTTTTTCCTTGTTTTTTTTTTTTTCTGTTTTTTTGGGGGGGCCTTTCTTGTTCTTTTTTTTTTTAATTTGTTTTGTTTTGTTTTCCCTCATTTTCCCTTTTTGTCTTTCTTCATTGCTCAGTGTCTCGTCTCTCTATATGTTCCTTCTCTTTCTGATCCCTGAATACCAGGCATTGTATACCTCAAAGCCTTAGAGCCAGGCTGTACTGCAGTACCTGAGAGTGGCTTCCCCAGACCTCATAGCTGCATCGGTGGGATCCCTGGGAACTTTGTGGTTCTTTAACCCATCTGATTTTTATTTATTCATTCTTTCCTTTTCTTCCTCTTTCCCTTTCTGTTTTTCTCCATTTCATAGTCGCTCATCTCTCCATTCAAACGGCAAGCTCCCCTAGCATTCTTTTTTGTTTGTGTGTGTGTTTTTGGCTCCTGTTCCTCTCTCCTCTCTCCCCTCTCCCATATCCATCTTAGCTCCACACATAACAATTACCCGGCTGCATCCTGCCTACCTGCACCGTGCACTTGACATCACACCACCAAACAGTACAGGCACTGCCTACTGGAACCTACCCTGCACTGATTACTGACCCACCCCGGTGGCTGTAGTAAGTGCCACAAACAACCCGTCCCAGTAACTCCTCTTCAGCTAGCCCTGCCCTGCTATACCATATCTGAGTGACTGACCCTGCCAGTTGGAGAAGAAGGCGAAAAGTATTGAGCACACAGATGAGCAAATAACAAAGAACACACAGCCTGCCTGCTCAGACATAGTCAAATTTTTTTTTTTAAAAAGGGACAAAACAAACAAATCTACAATCAATAAACAAGAAAAATAACTACTGAATGCCCCCCAAACAGCAGACAATATCAAAACATTTACAAAAACAGGAAAGGATGGTTCCAGTAGGCATCCAAATTAAAACACCAGATGACTCTCCTGTCGAAGAAGATGCACTAGAACTACCTGATAGGGAATTCAAATCTCTAATACTCGGAATTTTCCAAGAACTGAGGCAAAAAGCTGACAAACATGAGGAAAAAATAGACAAATTCATGGAAAATACAGACCAAAAAATGGAATAATTCAGGAAGATGATGCAGGAACAAAATTCCAAAATAAATTCACAACTAGAAATTATACAAAAACAACACTTAGAAATCCAAAAGATAAACAACAAGGTTTCAAAAATGGATGATGTCATAGAAGGGCTGATAAGCAGATTTGAAATGGTGGAAGACAGGATCAGTGGAACTGAAGACAAACACTTGGATACAACTCTGTTTCAGGAAAACTAAGAAAAAAGAAGTAAGAAAAATGAAGAGATCCTGAGAGTTATGTGGGACACAATTAAAAACAAAAATTTACAAGTGATTGGCATTCCAGAACAGGGAGAGAAAACAGAAAACACAGAGAGGATCACTGAGGAACTGCTGGCAGAAAACTACCCCAATATCATTAAAGATGAAAAGCTGGCCATCCAAGAAGCTCAATGAACCCCATACAGAAGAGACCCCAAAAGAAAATCACCAAGGCATATCACATTCACGCTCGCCAAAACCAAAGACAAACACAGAATCCTGAAGAGCAGCTCATGAAAAACAAGAAGTCACATACAGAGGAGAAACAATAAGACTAAGCTCAGATTATTCGGCAGAAACCATGCAGGCAAGAAGGCAATGGGATGACATATATAAAACCTTGAAAGAAAAAAAATTGTCAGCCAAGAATAATAATATATCCTGCAAAACTCTCATTCAAATTTGATGGTGAAATGAGGTCATTTCCGGATAAACAGAAATTAAGGGAATATGTAAAAGTAAAACCAAACTTACAAGAATTATTAAAGGGAGTTCTTCGATTTGAGGACAAACAGCTTCAGCTCACAGGCAGAACCTAGGACGCAGGATCGTATGAGCCAGATACCCATCTAGGAAATGAACTCTTGAGGACTATCCAAAACCAAAAGAAATACAACAGGGAATCAGAGCAGTTAATCGATGGGTGACAGCAACATCAAAATAATGAAAGAGGGAATAAACGGCATAGGTAGAGAACCTTCTAATGGAGAGGAAGGAAAGGCGATACCAAGTAATGGTAGACTGCTTCAAACTTAGAAAGATAAGGGTAAAATTCATGGTAACCACAAAGAAAGTTAACAAACCAACTCATAAAAATAAAGACGAAGAACATAAAGTCTCGGCAAAAACAAAACCTACAAAAACAAAAGAAATGAAAAAAATCCACAAACAAAAGTAACTCAGCACAAGAGAGTAAGAAGAACAAAGAAAACTTCAGCACCACAAAAAAAAAGTGCTACAAAATGACAGCAACAAACTCACATCTATTAATAATTACACTGAATGTAAATGGACTCAATGCACCCATAAAGAGACGGAGAGTGACAGAATGGATAAGAAAACAGGATCCATCAATATGCTGTCTACGAGACACACCTTAGAAACAAAGATGTGAATTTCTTAAATGTCAAAGGTAGGGAAAAAAATATATCAAGCTAACAACTACCAAAAAAGAGCAGGAGTGGCAATTCTACTCTCAGATAAAATAGAGTTTAAAACAAAATCTACCATAAAAGCAAAGAAGGACACTATATAATGATTAAGGGGATGATCCATCATGAAGACATAACCATAATAAACATCTCCGCACCCAATGACAGGGCTCCAAAATACATAAAACAAACTCTAACAACACTGAAAAGAGAAATTGACAGTTCCACAATAATAGTAGGAGACTTCAACACACCACTCTCAGTAAAGGACAGAACAACTAAGAAGAAACTCAGCAAAGATACAGAAGACCTAAAGGTCACAATCAGCTAACTTGACCGCATAGACATATATAGAACACTTCATCCAACCACTGCAAAGTACACATTCTTTTCCAATGCACATGGAACGTTCTCCAGAATAGACCACATCTTAGGCCACAGAGCAATCCTCAACAAGATCCAAAACGTTGAGATAATTCAAAGTATCTTCTCTGACCACAATGCCATCAAGGTAGAAATTAACAATAGAAAGAGCAAGGGAAAAAAATCAACTACATGGAAACTGAATAATACCCTGCTTACACATCAGTGGGTAATAGAAGAAATCAGAGATGGAATCAAAAAATTCCTAGAATCAAATGACAATGAAAACACATCATACCAAAACCTTTGGGACACAGCAAAGGCAGTCCTCAGAGGACAATTTATAGCAATAGATGCACACATCAAAAAACAAGAAAGGGACAAAATCAAAACATTAACTACATAACTTGAACAAATAGAAAGAGAACAGCAAAAAAAGCCCACAACCACCAGAAGAAAGGAAATAGTAAAGATCAGAGCAGAAATAAATGAAATACAGAACAGAAAAACAAGAGAAACAATCAACAAAACCAAAAGTTGGTTCTTTGGAAGCATCAACAAAAGCGACAAATCACTGGCCAGACTGACAAAACAAAAACAGGAGAGGGCAAAAATAACCCAAATAAGAAATGAAACAGGGGACCTTGCAACAGACCCAACTGAAATAAAAAGGATTATAACAGAATATTATGAAAAACTATACTCCAACAAATTTGAAAACCTAGAGGAAATGGATAAATTTCTAGAAACACACGGCCTACCCAAACTACAACAAAGTGATGTTGAACATCTGAACAGACCCATAACAAGAGAAGAGATTGAAAAGGTAATCAAAAAACTCCCAACCAAAAAAAGCCGTGGCCCAGATGGCTTCACTGGAGAATTCTACAAAACAGTTACAGAAGAGCTTGTACCAGTACTACTCAAGCTATTTCAGAGCACAGAAGAGGAAGCAACACTTCCAAACTCATTCTATGAAGCCAGCATAACACTGATACCAAAACCAGGCAAAGATGTCACAAAAAAAGAAAATTACAGACCAATATCTCTCATGAATATAGATGCAAAAATTCTCAACAAAATTCTAGCCAATAGAATTCAGCATCATATCAAAAAAATAATACACCACGACCAAGTAGGATTCATACCAGGTATGCAAGGATGGTTCAACATTAGAAAATCAATCAACATAATCCACCGCATATATAAAAGGAAAGAAAAGAATCACATGATCATCTCAATTGACGCAGAAAAAGCATTTGACAAAGTCCAACACCCATTCCTGATAAAAACTCTCAATAAAATAGGTATAGAAGGGAAATTTCTCAACATAATAAAGGGCAACTATGCAAAACCAATGGCCAACATCATTCTTAATGGAGAGAGGCTGAAAACATTCCCCTTGAAAACAGGAACAAGACAAGGATGTCCTTTATCACCACTCCTATTTAACATTGTGCAGGAATTTCTAGCTAGAGCAATAAGGCAAGAAAAAGAAATCAAGGGCATCCAAATTGGTAATGAAGAAGTTAAACTGTCCCTGTTTGCAGATGATATGATACTATACATAGAAAACTCTAAAGACTCCATGAGACATCTACTGGAACTAATAGAAAGATTCAGCAGAGTAACAGGATACAAGATAAACATTCAAAAATCAGTTGGATTCCTATACACCAATAAGGAGTACGATGAAAAGGAAATCAGGAAAACCATACCATTTTCAATAGCCCCGAAAAAGATAAAATACTTAGGAAAAGTCTGACCAGGGATGTAAAAGACCTATACAAAGAAAACTACAAAACACTACTGCGTGAAACCCAAAGAGATCTACATAAATGGAAAAATGTACCATGCTAATAGATAGGCAGACTCAACATTGTGAAAATGTCAATTGTACCCAAAGCAATTTACAAATACAACGCAATCCCAATCCAAATACCAATAACATTCTTCAAAGAGATGGAAAAAGTAATCATTAACTTTATATGGAAAGGAAAGAAACCCCGAATAAGTAAAGCACTACTGAAGAAGAAGAATAAAGTTGGAGGACTCACACTACCTGACTTGAGAACCTACTATACAGCTACAGTACTCAAAACAGCCTGGTACTGGTACAACGACAGAAACATTGACCAATGGAACAGAATTGAGAACCCGGATGTAAATCCATCCACCTACGGTCACCTGATCTCTGACAAGTGCCCATAATTCATCAAATGGGGAAAAGACAGTCTTTTTAACAAATGATGCTGGCAAAACTGGATATCCATCTGCAAAAAAATGACACAGGACACATACCTCACACCGTATACAAAAACTACTTCAAAATAGATCAAAGACCTAAATATAAAGCCTAAAACTATAAATTTCATAAAAGAAAAAATAGGACCAACACTACAGGCCTTAATACATGGCATTAACAGGATACAAACCATAATCATCAATGCACAAAACCCAACAGGTAAGCTAGATAACTGGGATCTTCTAAAAATCAAACACCTATGCCCTTCAATAGACTTCACCAAAAGAGTAAAAAGAGAGCCTACAGACTGGGAAAAAATTTTTGGACAGTACAAGTCAGACAAAGGTCTAATCTCCATAATCTACAAGAAAATCCAACACCTCTACAACAAAAAGACAAATAATCCTATTAAAAAATGGGCAAAGGAAATGAACAGACACTTCACCAAAGAAGACATTCAAATGGCCAACAGACACATGAGGAAATGCTCGCGTTCACTAGCCATTACAGAAATGCAAATTAAAACCACAATGAGATACCATCTCACCCCAGCATTACTGGCATGAATCAAAAACACTGGAAACAACAAATGTTGGAGGGGCTGCGGGGAGATCGGAACTCTTATGCACTGCTGGTGGGAGTGCAAAATGAAACAACCATTTTGGAAACTGATATGGTGCTTCCTCAGAAGGCTAGAAATAGACATACCATTCGATCCATCAATCCCACTCCTAGGAATATATCCTAGAGAAATAAGAATCGTCACTCGAATGGACATATGTAAACCTATGTTCATGGCAGCATTGTTCACAATAGCAAAATGATGGAAACAACCTAGATGCCCATCAACAGATGAATGGATACACAAACTATGGTACATACACACAGTGGAGTACTATGCAACGAGAAAGAATAACAATGAAGCTGTGAACCATCTGATAACATGGATGAAACTGGAGGACATTATGCTGAGTGAAATAAGTCAATCACAAAAGGGCAAATATTGTATGAGACCTCTTTTGTAAAAACCCATGAAAAAGTTCACCCACAAAATGTAACAATCTTTGTTGGTTACCAGGGATGGGAGGGGTGGGGGGGAAATACTAAATAGGCAATAGATAAGTGGTATCTTGGGTGAAGGGTGAGACAGTACACAATATATGGGAAACTAGCACAACCTGTACAAGGAAAGGTCATGGAAGCCCCATAGACACATCCAAACTCCCTGAGGGACTGAATTGCTGGGCGGAGGGCTCTGGGGACCATGGTCTCAGGGAACATCTAGCTCAGTTGGCATGACACAGCTTATAAAGACAATGCTCTACATTCTACCTTGGTGAGTAGTGTCTGGGGTCTTAAAAGCCTGTGAGAGGCCATCTAAGATATTCCCCTGGTCTCATCCCTTCGGGAGGAGGGGAGAATGAAGAGAACAGGATACAAGGAAAAGATTAGTCCGAAGGACTAATTGTCCACAGCTACCAAGGCCTCCACCAGACTGAGTCCAGTACAGCTAGATGGTGCCCGGCTACCACCACTGACTGCTCTGACCAGGATCACAACAGAGGTTTCTGGACAGAGCTGGAGAAGGATGTATAACATAATTCTAACTCACAATAAAAAGACTAGATTTACTGGCCTAAAGGAGACTGCAGAAACCTCAAAAGTATGCCCCCAGACACCCTTTTAGCTCAGTGGTGAATTTACCTCTGAGGTTCACTGTTCAGCCTGGGAGTGGACAGCCCCGTAAAACCAAATGAGACTAACGAGGTACAGGAGTCCAGTGACAAGGGCCAGAAGGCAGAAGGGGACAAGGAAGCTGGTGATAGGGAACCCAAGCTTGAGTAAGGATATTGTTGATGTGTTGTGAGATTGTTAACCATTGTCATAGGGCAACATTTTTAGTAACTGTTAAATGAGAAACTATTTTGTTCTGTAAGCCTTCATCTTAAACGAGAATAACAGCATAATTGGAAGAGCGTAGTCAATGTCACTGAACTGTGTATGTAGAAATTTTTGAAACGGTGTATCTTTGGCTATTTGTATTTTCACCAAAAAAAAAAAAAGTTTGAGAATTTATAGGGTTAATATGTTGTGGGGTTGTTAACCAGTGTCATAAAACAACATGTGTACTACTGTTTCATGAGAAACTATTTGTTCTGTGTACCTTCACCTGAAGTACAATAAAATATAAAAAATTAAAAAGAAAAAAAAAGAAAATACCACTTGTCAAGCTTTGGTGTAGGATCAAAAAATTCTATATTTTTCAGAAAAGGCTATTAAAATATTGCTCTCTTTTCCAACTATATATTTGTGAAAGGCTGAGTTTTCTTCATATACTTTTACCAAAACAACATAGCGTAACTAGGTGAATACCAAAGCAGATATTAGAATCTAGTCGTTTTTTACTAAATTAGGTATTAAAGATATTTCTGTTGGAAATACAGGTTAGGTTCCTGTAAGCCGCTTGTCACAACATTTTCATCAACAATCAATACATAACCTTGTTTTATGTGTGTTTTGTTTAAAGGCACATTATTTAAGATACGTTGTTGATTCATTAACATTGAACTCACTGCCAACAGCCCTAAAACTCATGCTTGGAGGAAGCTTTTCTAATACATATATTTTCTCTGTATGGCTCATCACAGCCATTTTGCACTTAGGAATATTAGACAGCACCTCAGCACTACATTAGGGGGCCATTTGAAATAACAAAATCACCAACAAAAAGTACACACCCAAAAACAATGACACTAAATATACCGCAAAAAGGACACTCGTTCACAGTGTGAGAGCTGAAACAAGAAGGCAGAGCATTGCCTTGTTTAACCTCATTTGGGAATGTGCATGTCAGGCAACTCAATTTTTTCCCTACTGAGCACATCGACAAATGACTACGGAACTACTGTGAGTATTGATTTTGGGGTTACAAATAAATTTTAGGCAGGAAGTGAATTTGCAAATACAGAATTTGTGAATAATGAGGATCAACTGTACTGTTTTTTGTTAAAATGTTATTTACAGTAACATTTAATAAGTTATTATTATCTTGAAATGAATGAGTTAATCCATATTTTAAAAACTTCTTTGTTTTAATTGGTAACATGGTAAATGTAGTGGCGACAGTTAAGTACCTGACTACTAGTTTAAAGGTAGTTCAAACCCACCCAGAGTCACCTCAGAAGATAGGTGTGGTGATCTGCTTCTTAAAAGGTCACAGTCTTGAAAACCCTATGGAGCAGTTCTACTCTGCACACGTGGGGTCATTGAGTCAGAATGGACTTGACAGCAACTAACAAAAACAACAAATATCAAAAGATGTGAACAAGAATTTATCTGTTTAGGTATCTAGGAGATGAAATTCATTTAGAAAGCACTGTGCACAAAGATGTTTTTTGACATTCATTTGTACATTAATCATAATCATGAAAATGTTAAAATAAACTAAATATTGGGAATAAAAGGGTGGCTTAGGAAATCATAGCCACTTAGTGAAGTTCTATTCAGCTATTTGAAGCACATTTAATAATATGAGCTGACACAGAAATGTTTGGGTTATAATTTTAATTTTAAAAATATGGTATATAAGACTTCTGGGCAATATGGCGCTATAGACAGAAGCACCACACCATCTCTCCACAGAAAAGACCCAAAAAACTAAGTCAAATGGAGACAAACCTCAATCCTAGAACCCTAAGCATCAAGTGAAGAGATAAAGAAATTAGCCAAGCACCAAATCGAAAAAGAAACTGACAGAGAACAGAAAGCGAGCAGAGATAAGTGCAGACGTCCCCTATCAGCTAACACAACACAGATTTGTTGAACTCCCACTGGAGATCAGTGAATAGGGAGTACAGGAAAGCAGCTTCACAGAGCTCCCAGCAGAAGACAGAACAACCAGTAACCACTGACATACGCTTTCCCACCCCACACCTTTCTTCACCCCCACTTGGCCTCTTGTGCTTCCTCTGGCCACAGTCTCTTGGCTGGGAGGCATTGGTTTCAGCCCTGTGCCATTTGGATTCCACTTGCCCACAGTGGCTGGCTCCCTGAGTGCCGTTTGTTTGTTGCTGGTGTTGCTTTGTTCCGCTGGTTTTGGTTATTTTCATACCTCTCACCACCTCCCCCTCCTTTCTCTCCAATACCTGGCTCTGTGTGCCATCTTTGCCTCTTTTTGAAAGGCTGTGGAACTGCTTCCCGACCCACGTCGCCACACTGGTGGGATCACCAGGACTTTTTTGTTTGTTTGTTTAGATTTGTTCTGTATGTTTGTTTTCTTTTTGTTTTCTTGGCTTGGGAGCCTCCTCTAGCTGGGCTGTACTGCACGACTTGGGAGCTACTCCCACAGTCTGAGCAGCCGCGCGGTGGGATCCCTGGGTCATTTCTTTTTTCTTTTCTCTCTTTTTTCCTTGTTGTCTTTCTTCATTACTCAGTTTCTCATCTCTCTATACTTGCGTTCTCGTCCTGTCTCCTGAATACCTGGTGCTGTGTGACACCTCTACCCCTTCTAGCAGGCTATACTTTGCAGCCTGGAAGCCAGTCTTTGCAGCCACACCAGTGGGATCCTTGGGGATTTTGCTTTTCTTTTTATTTTATATATATATTTACTTTTTTTCTTTTGCCCTTTTTCTTTCTTTCTTTTTTCTTTTTTTCCTCTTGGTTTTTCTCCATTTCTTGGTTTCTCATCTCTCCACTCCAATGGCAAGCTCCCTTAGCACTCTTTTTTGTTTGTTTGCTTGTTTTGGGCCCCTGTTTCTTTCTCGTCTCTCTCCTTTTTCCCATACCATCTTAGCTTCACACATCACAATCTCCCCCCTCCATCCTGCCTACCTACACTGTGCATTGAACATCACACCCCAGAGCAGCACAGGCATGGCCTACCAGAACCTGCCCTTCACTGATTCCTGGCCTGCCCAGTCTGCCCTAGTATGTGCCACAAACAACCCATCCCAGTAACTCTCCTTCAGCTGGACCTGCCCAGCTGCACCACAGCTGAGCGACTAATGCTGCCCATTGGACAAGGAAGTGAAAAGTATTGTGCCCAAAGATGGGCAAACAATAAAGAATGCATAGATTGCCTGCTCAGACATAACCAAATAAAACAAAAAAGCAGGATGAAACAAACAAATCTACAATCATCAATAAATGAGGAAAATAACTCTTGAATGTCCCAAAGACATCAGACAATATCAAAACATATATCGAAAAAAACAGGACAGGATGGTTCCAGTAGGCTTCCAAAATAAAATACCAGATGGCTTTCCAGAAGAAGATAAAGCATTAGAACTACCAGATACGGAATTTAAATCTCTCATATTCAGAGCTACCCAAGAGTTGAAGCAAAAAGCAGCCAAAGATGAGGAAAAACTAGACAAATTCATGGAAAAGGCAGAAAAATTCATGGAAAATACAGACAAAAAAAATGGAAGAATTCAGGAAAATAATACAGAAACAAAATAAATTCACAACAAAAAATCATACAAAAACAACAATTAGAAATACAAAAGATAAACAACAAGATTTCAGAAATAGTGTCATAGAAGGGCTGAGGAGCAGGTTTGAAATGATGGAAGACAGGATCAGTGAAACGGAAGACAAACACTTGGATACAACTCTGAGGAAATATCAGAAAAAAGAACAAAAAACAATGAAGAAACCCTGAGAATTATGTGGGATACAATGAAAAGCAAAAATTTGCTAGTGATCGGAGTTCCAGAACAGGGGGAGAAAACAGAAAACACACAGAGGATTGTTGAAGAACTGCTAACAGAAAACTTCCCCAGTATCATGAAAGATGAAAAGCTGACCATCCAAGAAGCTCAACGAACACACATAGGATAGATCCCAAAAGAAAATCACCAAGACATGTCATAATCACACTTGCTAGAACCAAAGACAAAACAATCCTGAGAGCAGCACGAGAAAAACAAAATGTCACGTACAGAGGAGAAACAATAAGACCAAGCTCAGATTATTTGGCAGAAACCATGCATGCAAGAAGGCAATGGGATGACATATATAAAACCCTGAAAGAAAAAAATTGCCAGCCAAGAACAATATATCCTGCAAAACTCTCATTCAAATATGATAATGAATTTAGGACATTTCCAGATAAACAGAAATTAAGGGACTATGTAAAAACCAAATGAAACTTACAAGAATTATTAAAGGGAGTCCTTCGATCTGAAAACAAACAACGTCAGACCACAGGCTGAATCTAGGACGCAGGATTGTACCAGCCAGATACCAACCTAGGAAATGAACTCTCAAGGACTATCTAAAACCAAAAGAATTACAACAGGGAACCAGAGAGTTTACTCTGTAAATGAGAACAAAATCAGAACAATAAAAGAGGGAATAAACAGTGTAGGTATAGAACCTTCTAATGGAGAAGAAGGCAAGGCGATACCAAGTAATAATAGACTGGTTCAAACCTAGGAAGATACAGGTAAATTTCAAGTTAACCACAAAGAAAGCTAATAAACATACTTATCAAAAGAAAAAAGAAAAACATACAGTCTCAGTAAAAACAAAACCTCCAAAAACAAAAGAAATGAAAAAAAATCCACAAACAAAAGGAATTCAGCACATGAGAGTAAGAGGAACAAAGAAAACATCAGAACCACAAAAAAAGCACTACAAAATGACAGCAATAAACTCACACCTATCAATAATTACACTGAATGTAAATGGCCTAAATGCACCCATAGAGATGGAGAGTGACAGAATGGATTTAAAAAAATAGAATCCATCAATATGCTGTCTACAAGAGATGTACCTTAAAACAAAGATGTAAATTTATTAAAAATCAAAGGATGGAAAAAATATATCAAGAAAACAGCTACCAAAAAACAGCAGGAGTGGCAATACTAATCTCAGATAAAATAGACTTTAAAACAAACTCCACCTTAAAAGTCAAAGAAGAACACTATATAATGATTAAGGGGATGATGCATCATGAAGACATAACCATAATAAACATCTACACACCCAATGACAGGGATCCCAAATACATAAAACAAATTTTAACAGCACTGAAAAGAGAAATTGCCAGTTCCACAACAATAGTAGGAGACTTCAACACACCAGTCTTGGTAAAGGACAGAACATCTAGAAAGAAACTCAACAAAGATACAAAAGTCTGAAAGGGCACAGTCAGACAACTTGACCTCACAGACATATATAGAACACTCTACCCAACAACTGCAAAGTATTTATTCTTTTCCAATGCACATGGAACATTCTCCAGAATAGACCACATCTTAGGCCACAGAGTAATCCTCAACAAAATCCAAAACAAATGAGATAATACAAAGTATCTAATCTGACCACAACACTGTCGAGGTAGAAATTAACAACAGAAAGAGAAAGGAAAAAAAAATCAATTTCATGGTAATTGAATAACTCCCTGCTTACAAACCACTTGGTAATAGAAAAAATCAGATGGAATCAAAAAATTCATAGACTCAAACAAGAATGAAAATATATCATACCAAAATCTTTGGGACACAGTAAAGGCAATCCTCAGAGGACAATTTATAGTATTAGATGCACACATCAAAAAAGAAGAAAAGGACAAAAATCAAAACATTAACTACACAACTTGAACAAATAGAAAGAGAACAGCAAAAAGAGCCCACAGCCACCAGAAGAAAGGAAATAATAAAGATCAGAGCAGAAATAAATGAAATAGATAATAGAAAAACAGTAACAAGAATCAACAAAACCAAAAGTTGGTTCTTTGAAAGCATCAACAAAATCAACAAACCACTGGCCAGAATGATAAAAGAAAAACAGGAGACGACACAAATAACCCAAATAAGAAATGAAATGGGGGACATTAGAACAGATCCAACTGAAATAAAAAGGATCATAACAGAGTATTATGAAAAACTATACTCCAATAAATTTGAAAACCTAGAGGAAATTGATACATTTCTAGAAACACACTACCTATCCAAACTAACAAAAAGTGAGATTGAAAATCTGACAGACCCATAACAAGAGAAGAGATTGAAAAGGTAATAAAAAAAAATTCTCAACAAAAAGAAAAGCCCTGGTCCAGATGGCTTCACTGGAGAATTCTACCAAACATTCAGAGAAGAGCTCACACCAGTACTACTCACTATTTTAGAACACAGATAAGGAAGGAATACTTCCAAACTCATTGTATGAAGCCAGCATAACCCTAATACCAAAACCACACAAAGACACCGCAAAAAAGAAAATTACAGACCAATATCTCTCATGAATACAGATGCAAAAATTCTTAACAAAATTATAGCCAATTGAATTCAGCATCATATCAAAAAAATAATATACCACGACCAAGTAGGATTCATACAGGTATGCAAGGACTGTTCAACGTTAGAAAATCAGTCAACGTAATCCACCACATAAACAAGATGAAAGAAAAAAATCACATTATCATCTCAATTGATGCTGAAAAGGCATTCAACGAAGTCTAACACCCATTCCCGACAAAAACTCTCAATAAAATAGGTATAGAAGGGAAATTTCTCAACATAATAAACAGCATCTATGCAAAGCCAATGGCCAACATCATTCTTAATGGAGAGAGGATGAAAACATTCCCCTTGAGAACAAGAACAAGACAAGGATGCACTTCATCATCACTCCTATTTAACATTGTGCTGGAAGTCCTAGCTAGAACAGTAAGGCAAGAAAAAGAAATAAAGGGCATCCAAATTGGTAATGAAGAAGTTAAATTGTCCCTATTTGCAGATGATATGATACTATACATAGAAAACTCTAAAGACTCCATGAGAAAACTACCGGAACGAATAGATTCTGCAGAGTAGCAGGATACAAGATAAACATACAAAAATCAGTTGGATTCCTATACACCAATAAAGAGAACGATGAAAAGGAAATCAGGAAAACAATACCATTTACAACAGCCCCTAAAAAAATAAAATACTTAGGAATAAATCTAATCAGGGATGTAAAAGACCTGTGCAAAGAAAACTACAAAGCACTACTGCAAGAAACCAAAAGAGATCTACATAAATGGAAATACCTACCATGCTCATGGATAGGTAGGCTCAACATTGTGAAAATGACAATTCTACCCAAAGCAATTTACAAATACAATGCAATCCAGATCCAAATACCAACAACATTCTTTAAAGAGATGAAGAAACTAATCATTAACTTTATATGGAAAGGGAAGAAGCCCCAAATAAGTAAAGGTCTGTTGAAGATGAAGAATAAAGTAGGAGGACTCACACTACCTAACGTCAGAACCTGCTATACAGCTACGGTAGTCAAAACATCCTGGTACTGGTACAATGACAGATACATGGACCAATGGAACAGAATTGAGAACCCAGATGTAAATCCATCCACCTAGGTTCACCTGATCTTTGACAAGGGCCCAAAGTCCATCAAATGGGGAACAGATGGTCTTTTTAACAAATGTGCTGGCAAAACTGGATGTCCATCTGCAAAAAAATGAAACAGGACCCATACGTCACACCATATACAAAAACTAATTCTAAATGGATCAAAGACCTAAATATAAAGCCCAAAACTATAAAGTTCATAGAAGAAAAAATAGGATCAACACTAGAGGCCCTGATACTGGGCATTAAAAGGATACAAACCAAAACCAACAACACACAAACTCCAGAAGATAAGCTAGATAACTGGGATCTTCTAAAAATTAAACAGTTATGCTCTTCAAAAGCCTTCACTAAAAGAGTAAAAACAGAACCTACAAACTGGGAAAAAATTTTTGGACATTACAAGTCAGACAAAGGTCTAATCTCTAAAATCTATAAGAAAACCCAACACCTCTACAACAAAAAGAAAAATAATCCAATTTAAAAATGGGCAAAGGAAATGAACAGACACTTCACCAAAGAAGACATTCAAGTGGCCGACAGACACATGAGGAAATGCTCATGATCACTAGCCATTAGAGAAATACAAATCAAAACCACAATGAGATACCATCTCACCCCAGCATTACTGGCATGAATCAAAAACACTGGGAATAACAAATGTTGGAGAGGCTTTGGGGAGACTGGAACTCTTCTGCACTGCTGGTGGGAATGTATAATGATACAACCATTTTGGAAAATGATATGGTGCTTCCTTAGAAAGCTAGAAATAGAAATACCATATAATCCAGCAAACCTACTCCTAGGACTATATCCTAGAGAAGTAAGAGCCATCACACGAATAGACATATGCACACCCATATTCATTGCAGCACTGTTCACAATAGCAAAAGATGGAAACAACCTAGATGCCCATCAACAGATGAATGGATAAACAAACTATGGTACATACACACAATGGAGTATTATGCAACAATAAAGAACAATGATGAATCTGTGAAGCATCTCATAACATGAATGAATTTGGAGGGAAAATAAGTGAAATAAGTCAGTCATAAAAGGACAAATATTGTATGAGACCACTACTGTGAAACTCATTAAAATGTTTACACACAAAAGGAAACAATCTTTGATGGTTACGAGGGAGGGGAGCATTGGGGGGGGGGGGACACTAAATAAACAATAGATAAATGATAACTTTGGTGAACCGTGAGACAGTACACAATACTGGGGAAGCCAGCACAACTTGTACAAGGCAAGGTCATGGAAGTTCCATAGACACATCCAGTCTCCCCGAGGGACCGAATTACTGGGCTGAGGGCTGTGGGGACCATGGTCTCAGGGAGCATCTATCTCAATTGGCATAACAGTTTAAAAAGACATTACTCTATATTCTACCTTGGTGAATAGTGTCTGGGGTCTTAAAAGCCTATGAGCAGCCATCTAAGGTACTTCAGTGGTCTCACCCCTTTGGGAGCAAGGGAGAATGAAGAAAACAAGATACAAGGGAAAGATTAGTCCAAAGGACTAACGGACCACAACTACCATGGCCTCCACCAGACTGAGTCCAGTACAACTAGATGGTGCCCAGCTACCACCACTGACTTTTCTGACAGGGATCATAACAGAGGGTCCCAGACAGAGCTGGAGAAAAATGTAGAACAAAATTCTAATTCACAAAAAAAGACCAGACTTACTGGCCTGACAGAGACTGGAGAAAACCTGAGACTATTGCCCCCAGACACCCTTTTAGCTCCTTAATGAAGTCACTCCCGAGGATCACCCTTCAGCCAAAGATTAGACAGCCCCATAAAACAAAAGGAGACTAATGGGGCACAACATCCCTGGGACAAGGACTAGAAGGCAGGAGGAAACAGAAAAGCTGGTAATAGGGAACCCAAGGTCAAGAAGGGAGAGTTTGACATGTCATGGGGTTGTTAACCAATGTCATAAAACAATATGTGTGCTAACTGTTTAATGGGAAACTATTTGTTCTGTAAACCTTCATCTAAAGTATAATAAAAAAATTTTAAAAAGAGTGAGTTACCTTGCCCTTCCCAATAAATATTTGTTGAATGAATGAATAAAATAATAATAATAATATGGTATTTAAGTTTGAATATAATAGTATTCAAACTACACATATAATTATAGGTTAAAAAAAAGAGCATGATGGAAATACCCTGGAATATTGTTAGTTATTTTTTCTTTCTATTCTGTACTTTCTACATATTTTATAGTAACTATATTTTTGTTTATAGCTGATTTAAAAATTAAAATTTATTTAGAATATTTATAGTATTTCCCTGCGCCCGGTTTACTCCTTTCTTTTATCCCTTCCTTCCTCAGTGCTCAGCATTCTTCCTTTGTGGAGAGTTCTGTGTGGGCAAAGTCAACATGAAGAGCTCTCTCTGCTTTCCACATACATGGTGATTTGTCCCAGGCAGTCCCCATTTATGTTTTTTGTCCCAGCATATGCATGCAAAAGCTGGACAATAAGTAAAGAAGACCAAGGAAGAATAGATGCATTTGAATTATGGTGTTGGCAAAGAATATTGAATATACCACGGACTGCCAGAAGAAGAAACAAATCTGTTTTGGAAGAAATACAGCCAGTATGCTCCTTAGAAGCGTACTTTGGTCATGTTATCAGGAGGGACCAATCCCTGGAGAAGGACATCATGGTCGGTAAAGTAGAAGGTCAGTAAAAAAGAGGAGGATCCTCAATGACATGGATTGACCCAGCTGGGCTCAGACATAGTAACGATTGTGAGCAGGGGCAGATTAACCAGTAAACAAGGTATGCACTGGCTTTCTTATGCTTACTTACTAATCTGTAGTGAGCAATTTCACATAGGTTTCACCACATCTTTGAGGTAATAAAAAAAAACAGGTGAAATTGCTCACTACAGGTTAGTATGTATGCACAACTAAGCCTCTGCATACCATGCTTATTGGGTAAACTGTCCCTGAGTAAGGATGGAGCAGGATCATGCAACATTTCATTCTGTTGTACACGGGGTCACTATAAGTCAGAGCTGACTTGATGGCACATAACAACAACGTTTACTAGATACCACCTAGATACAAGTCTTCCAATCTCTCATCATCTTCTTCCCTCTGAATTCTCTCAGGTGACCTATTCGAGGTTCTTTTTCAACAGCCCATAGCTCTTCAACATTGATGGCCATATTTCCTTATGGCCCCCATGAATTCTGACCTTTCAAACTCAAAGAATCACAGGATATGTATCTTCAGCTGCTCATCCTCACCACACAACACGTGGTCAAAGAGTCTGTGTTCTTTAAAACATTTGATAGGGACTTTTAACTGAATACGATGCTCCAGAAGGTCAGAGAACCTCTTAGGTCTAGCATGACTTGAATCCCATCCAGAAACAGCCCATTTTTGTTTATTTCTTGAACTACCTATTCACCAACTTTACCTCCTAGCTTTTTATTGAGGTGGTGCCGGATATCAAACTAACTTGTGGCTTGTTTACACATCTTAGACTAAGATTGCCTTTTCAACTTGCTCTTGCTTGTTGAAAAGAGAATGGGGGAGACAGTCTCTTGGTGACTTAACAGTGCCTAAGGTAGAAAACAATAGATATGTTCCCAGCTGTGCCCAAGGCAGTAACATATACAATAAACCCACGTTTTATTACCAGACACCCTTGAGAACACCATGCCCATGGGGTCTGAGAACTCCCAACATTAACTTACACTAGTTTCTCCTTCTCTTGGGAGGCAAATGTGATTAACAGATGCTACTATTTATTGTTTCTAAGCAAAGTGCAAGATCTGTGTGCCTCTTTCCAGAGAATAGTTCAATATCTGTCTCAAGAGAGATTCATAATTCTCAATTAAGAGGCCCTCTTTATGTAGAAATCATACTTCCTTGCTTTTTAAGTTTTATTTTACAATTTGGGAAACACCTTTCCTTCAATATTTAAAATGAACAATTCCTTGAAGTGGCACCTGATGAGTCCTGGAGAGACTGAGCTGTGAGTTTGGGCAACCCCTTTGCCATCTGCTCCGAATCCGGAAAGTAGAATCATTACCTCTGGGGCCCAAAACTATCTGGACAATTTTACCTACAAGAGGAGGGATGGAGCCAGTGAGGAATTGTCTAAATATTATTTAGAATGGTGTTTCACAGGAAAGAAAAGGACAGTAAACCCTTTAGGCTTGTCTTTGTTTCTCAGTGACTTGGAGTTTCTGTATCAGTGTGAACAAGTAAATCAAAATATGATTTGGCCTAGAAAGGTGAGGCACACCAAATTTTGGTAGGTGCTCTAAATATTGTTGAATTATGGGAATAAATGTTCATTCATATTCCCTGGCAAAATAATCTTGAAAATAGTGTCATAATATGTTATCTTAATAATGAGTTTGATGCTTTTTCTCTTTCACAAGAAGGAGCAAACTGAGATATATTGCCCTATAAACTAAAAATATTACCAATAGGAAGTTTTATCTAGTCTAGGGATACATCAATCTACACAAAAGAATAAATGTTAGAATGAGACAAAGTCATGTTTGCAAGTGTTTGTACAAAAAAGCTTATTATTTTGAAAGAGATATTTTGAGACTTCTTACAAAGACTTCATAAAAGGGTTACAGGCTCTGTCTCCCCCTCTCTCTATTGCTATCTCTGTTTCAGAACATTAGCCCTTGAACCCAGCCACCATGCAATGAGGAAGCCAAGCATCCTCCTATAGAAGCCATGTGTAGATATTCTGGCCACGGAACTGCAACATATGAGAGTGAATGAGTCTTCTAATGATTCGAGCCTCCAGCTTCGAAGTGCAGTCCAATGGAGCAAAAACAAGCTGTTTTCATTGAACTCTGATGAAATTGTAGAACTATAAGAAAAATAAATGTTGTTTTAAGCCAACATGCTTTGGGGTGATTTGTTACACAGCAATAGAAATGGGAACACATTAAACCAAACAAAACTCATTGCTGGTGAGTTGATTCTGACTCATAGTGACCCTATAGGACAGAGTAGAACTGCCCCATAGGGTTTCCAAGGCTGTAATGTTTACAGAAGCAGACTGCCACATCTTTCTCCGCAGAGTGGCTGATAGGTTCTAACCACCAACATTTCACTTAGCAGCTGAGCGCCTTAATTACACTACACCACCAGGGTTCCCAGGCTAAGAGATTCCTTTTTCTATTGTTACGATGAAAGGTATATGTTTTTCTGATATTTTTCCCTCTCTCTGCATGAAAATGACATGCAGTGCTATTTCTCTCTCTCTTACACACACACACACAAACACACAGATTTCAATTTTGTAATCACTTAAACCCTGGATCAAAACAAATGCTGAAATCAGCCACAAGGAAATTACCTGGCCATGACCTGTTCCAGTAACAGATAACCCAACAGTATGAGTGTGCTTCCCAGCTCAAGCTATAGGTTGATGACTTATAGCAAAAGAACACATCTGGAGATGACACACCTGATTGTGAATGATGGTAGGCTTAACAGACAGAGAGATGGTGTTTCCAGCAAACACTAGCATCTTGTTATGACTCACTATGTCCTGGGGCATAACAAAGGCACTGTGTCTGGTCCTTTATTTTTAACACAGTAGAGGCGTTTTGCCCCTACATGACACCACTGAAAGAATGGATGACTAAGCAGAAGAGTTGCAAGTAGCACTGATTCTTCTGACATATTCAGGAGATCACTGGTTACAATCATATGAAATTTAATTATCCCTACTTTTATCTGTTGCTCCTCAGTTTAACACAACAGCTCAGTTTTACTTGGTATTTCTCCCATGTTAGGCCCTATGCTAGGTACTCGGGTTGTTGCCGTAACGAACAAGGCATGACTCCTGGCTACAGGAATCTTGAACCTAGAGGAGAAACAGACACAGATATAGTCAGTTTCAATATAATGATGGCTTCATGGGATAGTTTTCGTTCAAGCCTAGAAAACCCTATGGGACGACTCTGTCCCATGGGGCCAATACGAGTCCAAATCAATAACAATATCAACATGAGATCTGAAGGCAGAAAGAGAGGCACATAAGTTAGTTTGGGGTGGGATGGTTTTCAAGAAGACTTTCTGGAGAAAGCGTGATCTGAATCCAACCCTGAAAAAGAATAGGAAGCAAAGGGGAAATTGATGGGAATGTGTGCATATGCTGCTGCAGAAGGGGAAAAGTAGGAGTAGGCTCCGGGGAGGCTGTTTCAAGCAGTGGGCTTGGTGTGTCCAAAGCATCAACAGCAAGGCATTGCAGCACTGTCAGGGAATTACAGACCCATTTTTCCCCTTGTTTGACTGTTTATTTTTGTTGTTTTATTTTGTTTTTTAAGCCCATAGAGTAAAGAGGAGCGCTAAGATGAGATAGAGACATGAGCTGCTGTCTGATCATAAAATACTAAGGAGCTTCAATTGGGTCCCACTGAAGGAAGTTAAACCAGGATGTAATATCTTCAGATCTGTGCTTTAGAAAAAAAAATATTTTGGGTACCACCATGGAAACCAGATTGTTGTCGTTTGGTGCCATTGAGTCAGTTCTGACTCATAGCGACTCTGTATACAACAGAATGAAACACTGCCCGGTCCTGCGCCACCCTCCCAATGTTTGCTATGCTTGAGCCCATTGTTGAAGCCACTGTGTCAATCCATCTTGTTGAGGGTTTTTGTCTTTGTCCCTGGTCCTCTGCTTTAACAAGCATGATGTCCTTCTCCAGGGACTGGTCCCTCCTGATAACGTGTTCAAAGTATGTAAGACAAAGTACTTTGTCTCCCTTCTAAGGAGCATTCTGGCTATACTTCTTCCAAGACAGATTTATTTGTTCTTCGGGCAGTCCATGGTATATTCAGTATTCTTTGCCAACACCATAATTCAAATGCATCAATTCTTCTTCAGTCTTTCCTTATTCATTGTCCAACTTTTGCATGCTTATGAGGCATTAAGAGATCTGAAGGAAAGGCACATAAGCCAGTTTGGGGTGGGATGATTTCCAGGAAGACTTTCTGGGGAAAGTGTGATCTAAATCCGGACCTGAAAAAAAGAATAGAAAGTGAAGGCGAGATTGATGGGAATTTGTGTATATGTTGTTGGGGGATCAGATTAGAAGGGGCTATACTCAAACAGAAAGAGTTTTTGGTTATGTGCTGCTAAGGAGGAGGGCTTCCTCTGGTAATTCCCTCAGCACAGCTCCCCCCTGGCTCTGGGCTAAGGGTGATAGTGGCTGCTATGGGTTGAATTGTGTTCCCTGAAAAGATATGTTGAACTCCTAATCCCCAGTACCTGTGAATGTGACCTTATTTGAAAATATGATCATTGCAGATGCAATTACTTAGGTTAACATGAGATCATACTGGAGTAGTGTGGACTCTTATCCAACATGACAGCTGCCATTATGAAAAGAGAAGAGACAGACGGGCACAGAGGGAACATGGCCATGTGAAGATGGTGGCGGAGATGGGAGTTATGTTACCACACACCAAGGAACTACCAGAACCTAGAAAAGGCAAGAAAGGATATTGCCCTAGAGCCTTTAGAGAGAGCATGGCTCTGCTAACACCTTGATTTTGGATATACATCCTCCAGAACCGTGAGAGAATAAATTTCTGTTTTCAGCCACCTGGTTTGTTGTATTTTGTTATGGCAGCGCCAGGAAACTAATAAAGTAGTTTCTGTGTTCGGTGCACACATGGTTCTCCATTCCATGTGTCCGGTGACATCAGCACCCAGCCCTAACGTATCAACTCAACTATTCATTTCTTGCCTTCTGTCTTTTATTTAATTCTGCTTTCTGTTAACTATCACCTAGTAAGAACTGAAAAATAATTAGTAGTGCTAATAACTAATTATGAAATAAAGTTCAAATAATAATACTGTGGATAATATAATAAATATATATAACACATATGCATTATACACACACACATATGTAGAGAGAGAGAGAAAAGGAGAGAGAGAGAGAAATTTATTTTAAGAAATTTACTCATACAATTGTAGGGCACTAGTAAATCCAAAATCTGTAAATCCTGGGACAGGTTGGAGATTCCCGCAGTCTTGTGCCCTCAAACTGCATACATCAGGTGACAGGAAGAATAAAGAGTGAGAGAGTTATAGTCAAATGTCTATTTTTTGCTCTTAAGTCCTTCTGATTAGATGAAGCCCATCTACATCGAGGAGGGTAATCAACTTAACGCCAGCTGATTTAATCGTACATAAATACTCCATAACAGCATCTAGACTAGCAATTGAACAAATAACTTGGCATCATAACCTAGCCAAGTTGACACATAAAATTAACCATCATACTGTCAAATAATTTAGACGTGATGGATAGTTTAAACTGCTACAGCAAGGTCTGGAAAGATCAAGTCAGACAATAGGCTCTTGGGTTTAGCAAAAAAAAAAAAAAAATTTAATTCTTCACTTAACACATATGTATTGCTTGAATGACAAACATTATGTGCTAGGTAGTGGGGTCACAGCCTCTTTAGTCTGACAGGAAGGCTTGAGGAGCGTTGGCCAGGAATCAAACCCAGGTCTCCCTCATGGTAGCACTTACTTCACTCTCTTGAGATTGCCTCCTCCCGTATTCACCTTCTTTCCACCATGGTTGACTGAGATTTTATTTTTTTAATGATTTCTGATTTAGAAAGTTTTTTTTCAACTTCACAACTCAACGTTGGCAGTGTCATTATTCATAAATTGGTAATTTATACTCTAGTAGTACAACTTTTTATGATTATTGTCAAATTTGGGAAGCCCCCTATCAAGTTTCTTTCATATTGATCACATTGCTGCTCATAATAGGGCTGCTTCGGTTTGTGCCCTACAAATGCAGGCATTCTAGTAAGATCTATTTTGCACAATTTTTATCCAAATTTAGAAAAAGTATATGATGCATTCATACTATATTTGTTGCATTCCTGATAAGAGATACCTTCCATTTTGACTAGATATGTATGGGATCTTAACTTAAACTTTGCACATCTGATTGGAAGAGTTCCCACAAACTATCTTCTGGCTTTGTACATTTCACACCTTGATTTTCCCTTTGTGCCTATGTACTTCCGATGCCGGGCTCTGTAGATCACGTTCATACTTTGCTATCACCTCTGACCCTGCGTCTGCATCTCAGAACACCTGCTGAGGAGCCATATGGGGCAGTAGGAATATTCCTGGCAGTCATTCCTGTGTGGGGAAAACCAGCAAAATTTAACCATACATGAAAGTGATTGGGAAATCATAAGTATTTATTTGCATACTCAAATTCAGTGTATCTCCAACTAACCTTCCCCTTAGCTGGATTCCAAAAATATTTATGGTCACTCCAATTACCAACCAAGGAAGGAGAATTAAACCAGAGGAAACATCGGAATGAAAAGACAGCAAAAGTATCTTTGTTTTGCAAAATTTTCTAAAAGATCTGACAAAGTCAGCACATTTCCAGAGTTGCTCCTCCCTGAGCTTTGAATGGACCGTACAAATGAAGGGCCCTGACGCTCCAGCTTCATTAACTTCATTTGAAATTTGCCTCTATAGTTGGTACTACTGATACTCTCCCTTTATAGTCAAAGAAGCTGAGGTTTAGAAGGACTTAGTAAATTTTTCCAGGTCATAGAGCTAGTAAGAGACAAAACTAAGACTCAAACCCAAGGCATCTAAATTCAGAGCAAACCATATTAGCCACCCTAGTATGCGTTCTTGATTACTGGCATGAGTTCTAAACCAAAGAAACTTGTTCCCTGAAGACAAGCGCTAAAGGACTGTAACTCTATAATGACAAATGGATTGAGCACTTTATTCTTTTCAAAGTACTTTGCAGCAAGGAGCTGGTATTAACCAGAGACACAGATAGAAATGGAGATGTTTGTTTTTCTTCACCAAATAGTGAAAATAAGACTCAGGCTTTTCTCCACTTGACTTTCTGCTTAGACTGCATCACTTTGTATTTTATATTCTCCTGGGTCAAAGACACCCTAGGCCAAAAGAAAATGCAACATCAGCCACAGTAAAGTCACTCCTCGGTCCCCTGGTCCACTTACTCATCGGATGGGTTTCATCTTCTGAAGTCATTAAGAGTTGAGGCCAAAGTTTTCACTTCTGAATTGTTAGGAAAGCATTAAAATCATAACACCAATGACTCCAGAGTAAACCCATGTTGTTCTTAGTATCCTGAGAGAATTTCAGCTTATATCTGAGCTTTAAATGTGTATATTTGCAGAGAACACAAAGCAGTGACACTATCAGTAATCTGGAAAACCTAAATCAAATAGCCTTAGAGGGGGAAGTGGCTTGTTAATAATTTTTAAGGCAATTCTGACTGCTTCCATTCCTTAAAGAGGTCTACTCAGAGCTGATCTGAACCACTGAAAGGAACAAGTGACCTTGGAGAGACTGTTTTTCACAGTCTAATAAGAATAAAATAAAATGTGATTTTTAACAACTTGCTTTTAGGGGGAAAAAAACCCTTTCATTATTTTTAATACAAAACCTGATTTTGCAAAATATCTGTTTCAAATCACTCTAAAGTTTGCAAAGTTTGTTCATAAACATGAACTTCTTTCAACAGTACAATACGTCTATTTGGTAGGTAGGGCACATATTATTGTTGCAATTTATATCTAAGGAAGCTGAGGATTCACAAAGGTCACTTACAAAAGGCTGCACAGCTTGGTAAGTAGCAGAGTCTGGACTTCAGCCCAGGTCTTCTGTCTGTCAGACCAGCGATCTTCTTACCACATCTACATCACACATCCTTTGTAATCACAATGAGTGTTACCCTATTCCTGGACACTAAGGGAGGAGGCTAGTTACAGGGTTCCCTAGGGCTCCCTCTAGGGTGGACTGGCCCAAGAAAATCATTACTGTGGAGCACCTGTCTAAACTGGAGTCCCTAAGTGATGCAAATGGTTAATGCAATCGCTGCTAATCAAAACGTTGGAAGTTCGAGTCAATCCAGAGGCTTGGAAGAAAGGCCTGGTGATCTACTTCTAAAAGATCACAGCCATTGCAAACCCTATGGTGCACAGTTCTACTCTGACACACAGGGGGTCGCCATGAGTCAGCATCCACTCAATGGCAACTGGTGGTTTGATTTTATCTATATTAACATTTTGATTTAAAAATGGCTTGTAAGATTCACGGGCCCACGAGAGATATTGTGTTTTACTGATGAAGATTTAAAATAATGGGTAGAGAGGAGACAGTTATATATTTCTGTATTGTCCAGTCAGTGCACTGAAGATTCTTCATAGTGTCCAGGCACCACCTCTCCCCCTTGAGGTCCAGGAATCATCTTCTTATATTCTTTATTGACAAATATGCAGTTCCTAGCTAATCTCGTATCTCCCACCACAAGAGAATGGTAGCAACACTGTTATTACTCACAATACCATGGATCCTTCAGAACCTGTTTATATGGGGTAAATACAGCTCTTCTTGCCTCTGAAGTTCTCCAATACCATTTATTTAAGGCTGGTTAAACCATTACTTATGATGCCGTGTGATGCATCATGCCACCCATGAACGTTGGCTTCAATGACTCTCTCAATGCTTGTTTTTGTGCTTTGTTGGTGATGCCCATCTATGCAAGAAAATGAGAACAATAATTTGTTTTATGTTCATGTTAAATTTACCACCCAGAACTTTGTAGCTTAAATATGGAACACACTTTCCAACCATATCTTCTCTTGAACTTTATTCTTAAACTGTTAACTCTTCCAGCTGCACCCCTGCCTTCCACCATACCTTCACCAGTAAGAAGGATAGACATGGGCCAGTGGGCAGAGTGAGAAGGGTAGTCTCGTTTGGGTAAGAAAGGATCTCATCTGGAAGTGTCTTAGAAAATGTTGAGGCAGTCACTCCAAAGCCCAGGGCTCTGCTTGCCTGGGTATTAGGGTGATAGTAGTTTCCCCACCCTTGGCTTCTTGACAGTTGTTCTGGTTAACAAGGTAATCAAAAGAGCCAAAATATTCAATAAAAAGCCTCAGTCACTGGTAAATATTATCCAGTGGCCTCTCAAACCCATTTCCACCCCCTTTCACCTGCTCTCAGTCATGGAAGGCTGACTGGTAAGGATACAGCACCAGGGTTTCTGTGCCCTCTGACTTCTAGCAAGGAGCCCTAGTGGTGCAGTGGTTAAATGCCTGGATGCTAATTGAAAGTTTAACTGTTTGAACCTACCAGTTGCTCCACAAGATTATAGCTTTGGAAGCCTGTGGGGCAGTTCTACCCTGTCCTATACAGTTAGTCCCTGACTTATGATGTGTTGGAGTTACCACGAACCTCCCTTATGACTGGTTGTTTTTTACTGGTGTTTGTTTGTTTTTGTACATCTTATTGTTAGTAATGTGTACTACATACAGTGTTGCAGTGTGTAATTTGCTGATGTCACCATTCTCATGCCTACTCCCAAAGACAAATAAAGATTGCATTTATAAAGATACTGATAATAAAAGGCAATAATAATGAAAACTAAAAAAATAAAAAGAGGTATTCGACTTAAGTCAGAACCAACTTATGATGGGTCTTTAAGGGTTCTGACTTCTAGCTGGGTTTGACCGACGGGGAACCCTGGCTAGAGATTGGAAGGCAGTAAGCGAGTAACTTTAGGAAATGTATGTCCTAGCTCCCACCTTGTGAGGTCACTTTGGGCTGGCTGTATCCCTCCACCAAAGGCCACTACTCCCTTCAGGCAGTTCTCTCCACACTAATTTTGTTTCTGGATTCTGGTCAACCTCTTCCTCAATGGTACCAGTTGGACTGCTTCGAGTCTTTGGGCACTGCACTATCCCAAGGGATGGCCTCATAACCATTTCTTTGTGTAACCCCATTGTAGTTAACTCCTTTAGAATTACCCTACACATGTAGCGCTTTGTTAAAAGATACGTAAGTTAGATGGAGTGTTGGCAGTTGGGGAAGTCTCCAGGTGAGAGATCCACTGCCAATGCAAGTTGCCTCTGCGGCCTCCGGAATAAGTTACCCGGACATAATCAGCTATCAGGGCCCAGGCTTTCTGTCTAAGATGTGTAAACTGCTCGGCAGAGAGGATCTGGGAGTCCTCTCAGTGACCACAAGCAGCAGACCTCCTGACTGTTTCAGGAGAAACCCTTTCCTGATCCACAGACACCTTTATGGTCTGGCAGCCCTGCTTAGAGCTGCATCCAATCAGCATGGGTCCCTCAGCTATAAATACAGGAATCAGATTAGGGAATCGCCACCATCCACTCCAGCTCAAGAGTCTGGGATTTGGAGGATGTTTTAGGCGAGGAAGTCTCTCTCCCCAGACCACCAACTCCCAAACATTTGCAGGGCCCTGGGCAAGAGTACAAATGGAGACCCATTTACTGTATGTCTAAATATTTAGAAGTTATAAATAATGGCATCGAACAATTACATAAAATATGTTCTATATTTCTATCCTAAAAATTATGCTTTCGTCACAACAAAATAGAAACTAGGTATAAAGCTATAGTTTGTTGGCAAAATATCAAAGTTTTATGAATTTAATTATGATTGCACATATCTGATGTTAGGTTGATTGGCTTACAATATTTGGATGAGTGATGAAGATTTACATAAATCACAAATAATTTTATATTAATTTCAAAATTTATATTATGTCTTTATTTCAGCAAACCTACTAATTATGCTACCATCAAAAATTTCTTTATAATTTGTGTTCTACTAATAGGAACAAAATGATTAAAAAAAAAAAGGTAGGTGTAGTCAAAGTGTACAAGCTTTAACTATATTTTTAAACAAATGTAAATTTCAGTAAACATAAAAACTCAAAAAATGAAAATAATTTTTAATAAATGTGAAGTTAGTATTCTAAATATTCAAACTCATGAGATTTAAAATGTAAAATAAAACTAATGAGTATCAAACATTCAAATGAAAATAAAGCTGAAATATTTATTTAGTTGTCTGAAAATTTAATTTAAAGTTTTTATATTAAAAAAAACTCCCACAATTCAAGAATTCAACGTCTGTCTAGTTGCCAATGTAAAAAATAAGTATTCCATTTCATGCATGTTACTTCTAGACCCAATATATACAAATTTAAGATGAATATGAATTGTTTAATAAAGCACAGTGCTACTCACCTACCATGTGCACCTATTGTGGACACCAGACCAATTTGCAAATGCGCCTTGAATCACATACTAGAACACAAAGAGTAGAAAGAAAATGGACACCCAGCACTACCAAGAGAGCAATACTTCATCACTCACTGTGGCTGACCTATGGTTGGGGAAAATAAGTGGTAACTATTTCTAGTACTAATAGCTGTTGTAGTCATACTGCATTACTATTTTTTTTTATTTTTTATTTTGTGGCTCTCTGATTATTGCTTTGCTTGGTGTTGCAGAATTATTTGAGGGCTAAATTAAATAAAGACAGACTATTCAATTTCTCTTATATTCTGACCAAATTAAGTCCTTAAAAACCCAATTAGATCAGAGCGTTAACTGCTGTTGTCCCAACAGCTGTCTCTATTTTACTTAGAGAAAAGAGGTTTTCTTAAAAATAAATTAAAGCATTTTCAAACTGATAACATCTAACTGATCTGTGTTTGGCAAAGCGTTGCCTGTGATTCAGATACATTTGAGTCAAATTATCCTCAAAGTCTGAACACCGAATCCTGACTTCTAATTTCAAGGAGAAAAATCAAGCATTGTATGCAAAACATTGGTATGAAGACTGCAAAGAAAAATATCATACAAAGCCTGATGTTTACTTGTATTGTTCAGACCAAGCAAAGTTCCAAAACCAGATCTGTTGCCATCGAGTCGAGTCCAACTCCTAGCGACCCTATAGGACAGAGTAGAACTGCCCCACAGGGTTTCCAAAGAGCAGCTGGTGGATTTGAACTGCCGATCTTTTGGTTAGCAGCTGAGCTCTTAACCACTGCACCCAAGAAGGTTAGGAGTATCATTAACAGAACTTTAAGAAATAACATTCAGTTATTTCAGAGTCTTTGCTAAGTACTTCATTTTCTCAGAAGGAAAAAATGACACAGAGAAGTAGTGACCTGGCCTTTGCCACAGTGTCCAACCTTGGCAAAGCCAAGGCTTGCAAAGACTTGTTGTTGTTGTTCGCAGCGGTCAAGCTGGCTCTGACTCACGGCGACCCCACGTACAACAGAACAAAACGTCGTGGGGTCCTGCGCAATCTTCGCTATCGGCGTGTCTGCGTCCATTGTTGCAGCCATTGTATAGTGCCTTCCAGCCTAGGGACTTCGTCTTCCAGCTCTACATTGAACAATATTTGTTGTGATCCGTAGGTTTTTCACTGACTAATTTTCAGAAGTCGATGACCAGACCTTTTATCCTAGCCTATCTTAGTCTGGAAGCTCCACTGAAACCTGCCCACCATGGGTGTCCCTGCTGGTATTTGAAATACTGGTGGCACAGCTTCCAGCATCATAGCAACACAAACTGATGGGCTGGTGGTCGTGCAAAGGCTTCTGGGAAATAAGTGTGGTAGAAGGACCGTGGATTATGTGATCAGGTAAACTTTATTTCCAATCCCAGTTCTACCTCTTCCAAGTTTATGCTGGGCAAGTCTCTTAACGTACCTGAGCCCCTGTTTCCATTTTCTCAGTTTTCAGACTGACACATAATCCGTGTTTATGGATTAAATAAAATAGTATATAATGTGTCTAGCACAGAGCAGCTGTATTGTGAACATAGGTTATCTTTTTCTTTCCCCACTCAAGCACTTTCTAAACTACGTACACTTGCGCATGATCCCACTAAGGGTATTTAATAAAGGGGAAATGTGCAGTATTACCAAAAAAAAACCAAAAAACAGCAACAACAAAAAAAAACCCTGACCTAGAAAGTCCTTTCTTTCAAAGCAATAGGGTGGCAGTGACTCATTCCTAGAGGACTCAAAAAGCAGAGGAGGACTGGAGGTGGGGGTTTCCTATCAAAGCAAAACATGTAATACTGATGGATAAAAATACATACATACATGTTTTATATATACATATTAAGGTATCTACATATAGGTGTAGCTAAATAAGAGAGTTCAATCATAACCCACGCTACTCTTTCTGACACGTAAGCAGCATTAAGTAACTTCCTGTGCTCTACTGAAATGAGTTCTCTCTCTGCCCACCCCAAGCCTCACAGCCTGAGAATCTGGCTGTACTTCATGAGTTCAGTCACTGCCTTTACTCTAAAGCCCGTCTCCACCAACAGGTTTCTTCATCCAATTTCAGAAGAAACATTAACGAAGTCCCATGTCCCATTTGAGCCGAAGCTTGCTGTCCCTGGTGCAGGTATAATGCTGCCTTACATTTAAGGTTAACCTCAAAAAAATAAAAAAGTAATTTGAGAAGTCATATAGCAAAAGAAAATTAGTACAAAATTCAAACTAAAAGAAAAATGCCAGCATTTCAACATGCCTGACAGCTGCATTCGACTGCAATTTCTGATGTGCAGAAGGAAGTGGTTATTCATTTCAGTTCCTAGTGATCCTCCAGAGTGCTAAATTTCAGCTTGCTTTATTCAATCACAGACTTGAACGAGACCTGAGATGTGGATTAAAAATGCAGTCTTGACATGTTTTTACTTCTTTTAGTTTTGTCAATTAGAATATATGACCCTTTATTAATCTCATGGACTCCAAACTGAAAGAACAGATAGTTCTCTTAATTAAAATACTTAATTTACAAACGCATATAAAATTAAGCAATAGACCCATGAGCAAGAAAGCCTTGACTTATTACACAAAATAAAAAGTTAATTGTGGTGAATGTATTCATTTCCAGGATTTTTAAAAACACACCAATAGGAAAAAAAAAAAAAAAAAACAGTTGCCATCCACTTGGCTCCTATTCATGGTGACCCCTAGTGTGTCAGAGTAAAACAGTGCTTTATAGGGTTTTCGATAGCAGATTTTTCTGAAGCAGATCACCAGGCCTTTCCTCCAAAGTGCTTCTGGGAGCACTTGAACCTCCAGCCTTTCGATTAGTAGTTAAACATGTCAAGCATTTGTATCACCCAGAGACTCCAATCAAAAGAAAACTGCTGTGTTAAAAATGGGAAGCGTAGTGTGAATTTCTGGAAAGGAAGAATGTGAATGAGATCTTGCAATGTATGTGGTTATATTAGATAGCTCTTGTCCAACCCTCTAGCCACTGCTGTGAAACCTGCAGCTTGGAGCAAGCTTTCACCATGTTCACACAGATGTCACCTGGCTGTCTTGCTTTGGGCTGTGTTATGTCCCTTCTGGGAAACCACTTGGCACTTACATGTGTGTAACCTGGAAGTGCTAGAGAGTTAGCACCCATGAACTGTGCTTGACTAATCAAAGATAGGGCTGAAGGAAATGCTTCTCCATTCATACCTAGATAGACAGTTCTGACACACATTCATTGCGACCCTTAGAAGGTCCTGCTGGATGGAGCATCAGTTGACCATAGCAGTGACCAACAATCCTTATATTGGCTTTCCTGCCTTCCCTGCTTGACTTCCTCTATTAGTTATCTACTGCTGTGTGACAAATTATTCCAAAAACTCAGTGGCTTAAAACAACAAATATTTATAATCTCACAGTTTCTGTGGTTAATAACTCAGAAGCAGCTTAGCTCAGTAGTTCTGGCTCAGGTGTCTCATGAGGATACAGTCCAAAAGTCAGCCAGGGCTGCATTCATCTGAAAGCTTGACTGGGGCCAGAGGATCTGCATCTAAACTTACTCATGTGGCCATAAGTAGGTATATTCAGTTCCTTGCTATGTTCCTCAGTGGGGCTGCTCATGACACGGCAGCCAGCTTTCCTTACAGGGAGTGATCCAAGATAGAGGGCCAGGGAGAGCACAAGCAGAAAGCCGCAGTATCTTTTATGACCTGGTTTTGAAAAGACATACCATTACTTCTGTATGGTGTTAGTTACACAGACCAACACTGTTACAAGGTGAGAGGGAATTACAAGGGTGTTACAAGGGTGTGAATACCAGGAGTCAGGGACATTGGTGCTATCTTGGAAGCTAGCTACAACACTTTCTATGCCCTAGACAGGATACACACATGATCCCTGGAATTACTTCCAAAAAATACAGCTTGTATGAAAGCCTTCATCTCAGGCTCTGCTGTTGGGTGGAAAATATGCGAAGACAATAAATGATTTTCACTCTATATGTTTTTAATGAGGTAGACCCATATATATATGCGTTGATATGAAAAAATTTCTAAAATACATTATTAAGTGCAAAAAGCAAGATGCGTAACTGTTCTGGTATATGTATAAAATTAAGAGAGTATAACAGAAACTTCATCATAGCTGATAGTGGTTATTTTGGGGGTGGAAGAAATGAAGAAAGAAATCTTTTCTAAATTTTATTTTATTCATCTCCACAATATTTGACAAACACATTTATGTATTTCTTTATTAAAAAAAAAAACTTGATTTGTTTAAAATGATGAGATTGTGGGTGACTTTTAATTCTCTGTAATTTTCTGTATTAAAAATATTGTAATGCTTTTAAAAACAGCAAATTTAACAGTTAAAGAAACGCTTCACTATCAGGAACTGTAGAAGATGTTTAAAAGGAAACCTAAGTCAAACCAGCACAAGGGACCCCTGTGTTCAGTCTCTCCAGATAGTAAGCTGCGGTGTTAACCCAATTATTTCACACAAAAGAGATGTGCACAGGCATTCTGAGCTATAGGGGTCCATGCCCACGGACACAGCACACTTCTTGTCAATTGGTCACTTGAGCTGGTGGTCCATTCTCTGGGCACTGAATGAAAACCGGGAATACATGGAAGAATCACCTGGAACCACATTCCAGAATCTTACTCCAACCCCCTGTTACTTTTCATATGTTTTCATGAAAGTAAAGCCCCTCAACAATATCATCCCCCAAATAATGCAAATTCTGATATAAAGCGATTGGCAATTTGCTCCTATACTTTCTCAAAAGGGAGCATGTTAAAGTTCTTGTCTTGGAAATAGCAAGTCACTGCTATTTAGGTGATGGAGTAAAGAGTGACTCCCTGCATCTTCGGTATCTTCCCGGTCCGATTTTCCTCAGTTCAGGCCAGTGAAATGGGGGCCAAATAACCCGAAGATTCCTGGAATCATTAGGCCCGACCTGGAAATCCCACCAAAGATAGTTAGGCTGTAGTGGAAAGTTGCCACGAGGTGGCGCCAAACTGCATTTGAGACCAACGTGGATTTGAACTGTGCTGCCTTGCATGCATTTTACTGCTTACTCTTTGAAGATCCACCAACCTAGTTACGGCAACATTTCGCTGTAATAGGTAAAAGACCTCTTTTATAGTCTAGAAGATCTCTTAATCTCTTCTGTTAAAACCAGTTAAGAACTTATGAATTTATTAAAGAATTTGAGTTGTCTAATTTAGTTGAATACAGTTGGAAGAAATGGCGAAGACAGACCCACAGGTTAACAGTACTTCCAAACGGATTTCAGTTATTTGATCTGTAAAGAAAAAAAATTGAATTTTAGAAAATAAACACCTTTCCACAGTATAGGAACATTTCCCAACAATCACGATACTTTCCTACAATTTTAACGGTGACGCCAATTGTCTTTGCCAAGTTTTTCGTGTTACCGGTGAGGAACGGGCTATCTGTGGCTACGGCATTTTGTCCTTGTGTGTTCTGGGCTACCGACACGGTGCTGACTTCTTTCTGACGTATTTGGACACTCCAGCAGGGCTCCTTATTGCAGTCGGTATTGGCGTTTCCTAACAGCTGGAGGGCTAACTTCAGTCAGTAGGTTGGCTGAAACCTATTATTTGGCATTTCTTTCCACTCCACCCAGTATAGTTTAGACATAGAATAAATTCAGAATACTCCCCACTCCCCAGCAAAATATGATGTAAATACAGAAAACAAGTGATTCAAGATTTTTTCTTAAATAGTCTAACGCCCCCTACAAATTTTATCCTCTCAAAAAAATCACAGGTCTACCATTTTTCTCTGAGTGGTTATCTGAGAGAGGCTGTGTCTACTCAAGAGTGAACGAACATTCCTTACAACTGTATACTGTTCGGATTTTTGCTTTGTCTTCTTACAGCAACCTTGAATATACAGTGTGTGGATTTAACAAAGCTTGGTATTGAAGAGCTAGCCAACTGTCCACTTGGATGTGGAGGATGAGTGGGGAAGAAGAGTTCTTTATGGCTAGGGGAAACTCAGATAATGAGGAAAGAAATAAGTATCATGGATAGAGATGCACAATGAACCACCAAGGTCACTGTGAAGATCTGGGTCTTGCTCCTAAACCAGCTCTGGCCTCTTTTCCTTGACCATGCTTCAGACCGTTTTTCCTACCTAGCCCCAGACATTATCCGTCCACGACCCCAGCTAAAGTCACCTCCCCCATCCTTGACCCTGCTAGCCCAGCCATTGCTCCCTGGGGATTGTCTGAATCTACCCCCAGTTGGGCTGACTATGTCTCTCCATAGCTGTGTTTGTGGCTGCAGTTCTGGTATCCTGCCATCTGCTCCCTTCTCACACAGGCCTGTATTTGGTAGGCCCACACTCACAATGCTCTGTCTATCGTATTTTATCAGGACAGTAACATTGGTTCTTTGAGGTCTTTGATCCCATTTACTCCTGTGACAGTTACATACAGAGGTTTGTGAGTGATAATAACTGAAAGCTGCAGTCTAAGAGAATGTATAGGAGCAGAGAGACAACACAATTTGAAAGAGAGTGGGGAAGCCGAATTAAAGATGATTAATAATAAGGATTTTCACTTTCTCACCATTTTTTAAAAGTCTCTGTTGTGCTTTCTTCCATCTCCCAAAATTAATGGAAGTGTTCCAGTCATTATACACCAGTGGGTTCAGAATAAGCTGCCGTGCTGGTTTGTAGTATTTGTCATCTGGCACTTTAAGGCCTGAGCCAGAGGAGGTCAACTGAACCCCAGAATCCAAGTTAATACTGAAACTAGTTTTGACTCTGAAGCTCTTCTTCTATTTTCCCTATCAAAAAACAAACAAACAAACAAAAACCCAAACTCATTGCCGTTGAGTCGATTCCAACTCATGGCAACCCCGGGTGTTACGAATAGACCTGCTCTGTAGGGTTTTTGTTGTAAGCTTTACGGAAGCATATCGCCAGGCCTTTCTTCTGCAGTGCTACTGGGTGGGTTTAAATCATCAATCTTTAGGTTCCTAGTTGAGCACCAACTCTTTGCACCATCCAGGGACCTATTCAGCTCCCACCAGTTTGGCCTTTAGTGCAATCTTCCAACAAAACAGCTCTTTTGATGTCACTAAATAAACTCCTTTTTTTTTAAACCCAGTGGCAAATTTTCCATTTGCACGGTAGATTCCCTCTCTTCCTAGACATTTTTCTTCATTTGGCTTCCAGGGCACCACACTCTCTGAACTAGATGCTTCTTCTCAGTCTTTTTTTTTTTTTTTTTTTCCTTCTATTCCTCCTATTACTGATTCTTTTAACATTGGAGTACCCCAGGGCTGAGCCACTAAATCTCCTCTATGCTCACAATGTTGGTGATCTCATCTAGTCACAGGGCTTTAAGCACCATCTCTGCGCAAATATTTCCCAAATTCTTTTATCTCACAGGGACTTGTCTTCTTAAATCCCAGCTAACATTTCCAACTACCTACTCAACTGCTCTGCTTGGATGTCAATAGGCATCTTAAATGTAACATGTTGCAAACTGAGTTCCAGCTCTTCCTCTTTAAACCTCCCCCTCATGTAGGCTTCCCCATCCCAGAGAATGGCAATGCTACTCTTTCAGTAGCTCACATCAAAACCAAGAGGTCATCATCCCTGAATCCTCTTTCTCTCATACCTCATATCCATTCCATCAGCAAATCCTGTTGGTTCTGACTTCAAATTATTCTCAGTGAACACTACCCTGGCCTAAAACATCAGGATCTCGAGTCTGAAATAGCCTCCTAACTAGACCACTGCTCCCCTAGTGTCTACTGTCAACAGCGCAACTAGGAAGACACTTTTGAAACCAATGTAAGATTAAGTCATTCCCCTGCTCAAACTGATCCAAAGGCTTTATAAAGGCCTATATGTATCCATTGCCTTCGAGTGGATTACGACTCATAGTTACCCTAAAGGACAGAGGAGAATGGCCCCATACAGTTTCCATCACAGAAGCAGACTGCCACATCTTTCTCCCATGGAGTGGCTGGTGGATTTGAACCTCTTACTTTTTGGTTAGCAGCCAAGCCTTTTAACCACTGTGCTACCAGGTCTCCTTGAAAGTCCTACAAGTCCCTGTATACTCTTTCCCTTTCCCCCCTTTATCCTCATGTCCTACTTTTCTCTCTCTTCAGCACATGCCCTCCACAAGACCTTTGCCCTTGCTATTCCTTCTGCCTAGAATCCAGTAGGAACCCTGGCAGTGCAGTGGTTAAAGCACTCAGCTGCTAAACAAAAGGTCGGTGGTTCGAACCCACCATCTGCTCTGTGGGAGAAAGATGTGGCAGTCTGCTTCTGTAACGGTTTACAGCCTTGGAAACCCTATGGGGCAGTTCTACTCTGTCCTATAGGGTCACCATGAGTCAGAATCAACTTAACGGCAGTGGATAGAATCCTTCCCCTCAGATATCCTCATGTTCACTGTCTCAACTCCTCTGTATTTTTGCTCAAATATTATCTTCTCTGTGGAGTCTTCTCTGACTACCTAAATCCCACACCTTGCCCCTTCTTGGTTTTATGTTTCTGCATATCATATATCCCCATCTGACCCATTCTAAGGTTTACTTCTTAATTTTCTATCCCTCTCCAGTGGATCCTATGCTGCACAAGGGCATGGAATTTTGTTATGTTTGCCTCTGGCCCCCATCTAGAACAGTGCCTGGCACACAGGTGCTCAGTAGGTATTGGCTGAATAATGAATGAATTTCAAAAAACTAAATTGATGTTTCTACTGCACAACTCTACCCTCCCTCACAAAGAGGGGAAACTAGTTAATAATGCTACTCTCTGTACGCAGATTTAAAGACAGTTTCTTTCAACTCATTTGTTTGCATCATGGTTTTATCTAACATGTTTCAAAACATTTAAATGTTGGAAATAAGTAAAGTTGGTGCAGAAAAAAAAATGATGAGAGCTAAGTTTTCCAGAAAACTAAACGTAAATGAAGAATTTCAATGCATATCATGATTATAAAGAGTTTTGGAGAAAAACACATTTGAGGGATATAAAAGCCAAAGCAAACATTACTTTTTTAAAAAAACAGGCAGGTATAAACATGTCTTTGAAAAGTGAAGCCAGATGACAAGTTTTCATTCCTGTTATTGGCCTGCTATAAAATCTTAAGATTACACATAGTACAGTCATTTGGAGCCAAGAAAAGCTTTACTTTAGCCAGGAAATGCTTTGTCTCTTCCAAATAATGCCAATTGGAAAAGTTCTGAGACAATTGCAATGCCTTGCAGCATCTGAGCAGCACCAACAATGTGCAATAACATGTCTGAGACACTATTGTTCTGCTAAAACATTAATGACAAAAGCAAAGACATTGAGCAAAGGGGAAAGTTCAGTATTAAATGGGGAACTTCCATTAAAGTATTATTTTAATTAGGTGGAGGCATGAACACTTACTTTGCTATAGGAGAATTAGTTTTAAAAAATCCATTGCCATCTAATCAATTCTGACTCATAGCGACCCTATAGGACAGAGGAGAAATTTCCCATAGGGTTTCTAAGAGGCGGCTGGTGGATTTGAACTGCCAACCTTTTGGTTAGCAGTCAAATGCTTAACCACTGTGCCACCAGGGATCTGAAAATTAGTTTAGGAAATTTATTTTGTCTGTAATTTGCCTATAAATGACTTAAATCAATTTGATATTTTAAGAGATGATTCTGTAAAATATATTCTAGAGATTTTTTTTTTTTTTCCCACTAAAAGAAGACTATCATCACTGGAATAGTTCTTAATAATCTGACATTGATGTTAGGAGTCTCTTAAGTTGAGATGGCTGAAATAAGTTTAGGTTTGTTAATGAGTAACAGAGTTGTCCCCAGAGTTTGTTTGTGATATTGTGGTGGCTTACATATTGTGTCACATACTCTGGACATGTTATCAGGAGGGACCAGTCCCTGGAGAAGGACACTATGCTTGGTAAAGTCGAGGGTCAGCGAAAGAGAGGAAGACCCTCAGTGAGGTGGACTGACACAGTGGCTGCAACAATGGGCTCAAGCGTAACAACGATCGTGAGGATGGCGCAGGACCAGGCAGTGCTTTGTTCTGTCGTACACAGAGTCGCTATGGTCAGAACCGACTCACCGGCACCTAACAACAACAAGAGAGCCCTGATCGTGCAGTAGTTAAAGAACTCGACTACTAATCAAAAGGTCGGTGGTTCAAACCCACTAGCCGCTCCTCGGGAGAAAGATGTGGCAGTCTGGAAACCCTATGGGGCAATTCTACTCTGTCCTATAGGGTTGCTAGGCGTTGGAATCGACTTAACAGTAGTGGGTTTGGTTTGGTTTTGGAATGAGTAGGAATGTGTAGAGGAAGATATCAGGTAAACCAGAGGGTAATATCCTCAAATGTCCTGCTTCCTTATTACTAACACACGCGCTGCACAGTTTCTGTCAACCAACACTGGAGGCTCCCAAGAACTCAAAACACCCTGGGAACATCTGAGGCAATACCCTACTCCCTGCTTTCCATTTCCTTTGCGTCAGCCTTGGATTATCCTCCTATCACCTACCTTCTTGCACTAGAGTCATATCCTGCCAGAAGCAATCTTAGCTAGACAAACACACAAGCATTTTACAAACCTCTCTCCTACACGTACGCTCACATATGTGTGCATACACACACACACACACACACACACACGCACACATATCCTATCACATTTTATACTACATTTCTATATGGTGCTTCTATCATACACATCAGTATCAATAAACTTGTCATGGACCCAAGACCAACATTACAAGAGCTGAAAGATAAAATATTAAATCAATGACAAATTCTTAATTATGTATGATTTAGTGATATCCAATCATTGAAGAAATGTTGCTATATGCTAGGACATGAAAATAAGTGATGTATTACATTTTAGAATGTTATTTTTTTCTGTAGTGTTTAAATTTACTTTATCTTATCAATTAGGTTAATAGGATTTTTTTCCTTATTTTTCTTCAAATTATTCAAATTATTCAAATTATTATGTCTACTGGAAATTATAGAAATTGATATTTTACCCAATCTATTATCAGTTTATTAGGTGTTTTTCATTTCATTTTATTCATTTATTTAGCATATAACTTGTAAAAGAAAAGGCAGAATCCCAAGGAAAAAGGTTATATGAGAGCATTTTGTTTTTCTAAGGAAACATCCAAAGTAGGTTCCCCATGTCACTGGTGGTGTACTATGAGAACCACACCAAGAATGAGCATTCTCAGCCTTCAAAGGAAGAGTAGATGTTGTTGTTGTCAGATGCTGGTCCAGTCAGCTCCCAGCTCATGACAGCTCCATGCACAATGCAACAATGGAACAATGGTCCTCTTCCATGATCCATTGTGGACCTGAGTGTTGTAATCCATAGGGTTTTCAATGGCTAATTTTCAGAAGAAGATCACCAGGCCTTTCTTCCGAGGCCATCTGACTCTGGAAGCTCGGCTGAAGCTGCTTAGCATCATAGCGACGTGAAAGCCTCTACTGACCAACAGGTAGGTGATGGCTGCACATGAGGTGCATTACTGGGAATTGAGCCCGGGCCTCCTGCATGGAAAACGAAAATCCTACCACTGAACCACTAAGGACTTCGTTAAGCGCAGATAGCTACTTTCATTTTTAATCCTCAGGCCCATTTCTCATGTCAGATTTTTATAAAAATGCCTGCATTTTAACTGCCCAAATTAAAGTCTAGAAAAGCAGTCATAATCATGTTTCCCAGCCACTCTTAATTTATTCATGTATCAGAATGAGAGCATCACAGCCTTGCCTAAGCCCCCAAAGTCCAGGAATTGTCCTTGGCACATGAACTAGTCTATGTGTAGCTGAAGTGGATTGTGGCTGTTCAGTTTTGACATCTAAACGTCTTCTGTTTCTTTGAAATGCTTTATAAATTCTTTTGAGTGTTATTGTGCACGATGGTCAATTTTGACAGAATTTTTTTAATACCTTTTCACAAGCATAAATGAAGTAGCCGTCAAATTCTTCATGCCTCTGCAAAGAGTCGAATTCAGAGTTAAGTGAAGTCCTTCATCCAGAAAGTGCCGCTATGATGTGGACGAAATGAAGTGAAAGCAATCTTGGTGCAATGAGAAAATCTAGCCCCAAAGAAATCTTAAAAACACCACCTAGTTAAGGCTGTGAGTCATGGCCCATGATTAGTGAAGTATTCTTCCTCAGCTTTCAGTAACCATGAAGGTAGTTTTTAGAAAAGTAGTTTTTACCCCTTCCCATAGTGATAGCTAGAAAAGATAAACTCCTACACAAAGTAGTCGTGGGAGTGGCGGAGGTGGAGGTTACGATCTGTGTAGGAAGCTGTAGGTTGTCAGGGACTCTTCAGAGTCCGAGACTGGGCTTCTAACTCATCCATGTTAGCAGTTAGTAGCTATTATTTTTTAGTTTCTTGATTGGTATGCTTTTCTTTCTTTCTTTTTTTTCCCTCTCTCTCTGTCTCTCCCTTTCTCCTTCTCTCTCTTTCTTTCTAAAACTCAGCACCTAAGTTCAAAAAACAGCTTCTAGTTCTCATTAAAATAACACTTGAGTTTGTATCAAATTGCATCACCGAGTGGAACGAATTATTAAGATCTTATTCACACACATTTTAGCGTTCAAGTCGTGTTCCTGTAAATATCTTATTGAGTTGTTCCATTTTAAAATAAAGGTGCTGTGTCATTCAATACATTAAATTCAGCATTTCATTTGAAATTCTCTAAGGCCTTGAGTCATATTGTTTATAGTGTTCTCCATCATTCTCTGCATCATTCAGTTTAAGAGTGTAGCTTAAAATGACCTTAGTGGAGAATGCGCCTCCCCACAGAACCACCTACCAAACAGGAATTGCTATTCTGAATTTTTTTTCTCTTAAAACTAAGTGAATTGATTCTCAAATCATTATAAAAATTTTAATTAGCATTTTATTCTATCAAAGACCAAACAATTTTAACTTTCAACCTATTAAGTGTGTTTTGTGTAAATGTTTATATGTGTAAGTATTCACGTTTTTGTATATACTTCGTACGTGTGCAAACACAGGTACATTCATATATACACATGGACGCAAAACGCCATCTAATAAGAAAGCTCAGTGAAATGAAAAATAAAACAGAAGTCGAAGCACATTACATTTCCACAGCCCTTTGCTGTAAGACGGCCCCGACAGGCAATGCTATTCTGATATCTGGCAGATGGAGATGACCCTAGGTAACCTCGGCCTCCCTAAAGAACTTTGCAGTGATGATGAATGTCATGTCTCTGTATTTTTGGGAGCCTTTTTGATTCTCATTAATTCAGGGTAATTAAACTGAGCGTAATGCTTATGTCACCCGTCTCAATGGCCTGTCACCACAACCTGAGGAGGTACCTCTTTTTTATCCACAGTTTTGGCAGAAGCCTCTCTGACCTAATTTCCAGAAATAAGCTGCTCTCAAAGCATGACCCCTGTTATCTCTGAGAGTTCCAAGGGAACCAACCCACATACCCTTCAGGACAAAGACCTTAGGTTCTCAGGCTCCAGCAGACTGGTCCTGCAGTCCCCCAGGTACCATGGCTGAGATGACACTCACACGCTTGTGGTCTGCTGAAAACACTAATCCTCCAGCATGACTGTGCTCCCTCAGTAGCCTTGGGGAGGGTTGCTACTCTTCTTGTGGCCTATAACACAACCACGAGCAGGCTGTAATTCTGAACACAAATTTACTGAAGAGTTGAATACAACAGATACATAACTCAGAAGGTAGCTTACAATTACTACTGAAGACCCAAAAATAACCCTTTATAGTTTTGGGTAGCCTCCAGAAGAGGCTAGCTCAGTCCCCACTTTGTGGAAATTTCAGGCATCCCAACCTCAGGGTCCACACCCAATTAAGGAAAGATCCTTCACTGTCCCTAGTCCAAAGCCTGGCTTTCCTCCTGCCCAAGCTGACTGACAGAGTGCCTGCTATGTTCTAGCTACTTTACATATGCCCTTTTCAGTCCTCACAACAACCCTGTAACGACAGTAATGAGGACAATAATAACAACCATGATAGCGATTCGCTTACTGACTAAGCAAATGAGGCCCAAAGAGGTTAAAAATTCTCTTGCCCAAGATCACAGAGCCAGGGATTTGAAAACCAAAAGTGCCTGAGTCCTTAACATGTAGCTTCAGGAATCTAGATACAACTAAAATTCTGGTGGTATTCAGAGCACTAACCTCAAACACACGATTTAATGAAACTCTGACAGGTTCTTGGGTAAACGAGATGAGAGGGCACTTGGCAGTGAGGAAGGAGGCAGGCAAGCGACAGCATCAACCCATGTTCTGAATCAGCGGGAAGGAAGAGTCAACTCTGAAATAAACCCTCACAGGAAATTTGACATGTACACTATCTTGGTCCTCTGATCTCTAGCAGAGTTAAGCTTGTGTACTCTGAGTTCAAAGGAAGACATTGGTCCAGTGAGGCCACTGCCACAGCTGCTTCACCTTGTTTAAGGAATCCCAGCAGACTCTGATACTGCGCTGCCCATGCGATGTGCACCAGGAAGGGGAGAGAGGGGGAAGGCGGAGGGAGAGAAGGAAAGAGGGAGAGAGAGAAGAGAGAATGCTGTCTATCATTCTTAAGGTAAAAGTTCCTTCTTATTCCAAAGAAAGTCCAGCCTTATAAGTAAGCATCAGTGAAGACATGGTTCATCAGATGAGTTGTACTATGAAGATAGTTATATATGTGCCAGAAGTTACAGTGCTGTCATGGAGAAGCATGGAAAGTGATACGTGGGGAATATAGAGCCAAAAGCCAGGACCCAGGGATCCAAGGTCAAAGCTAAGAATTGTGTGTGAGCACTGTAACAGGATGCGTTCCACCAGAGAGAACAGAGAGACCAGATATCAAGAAGCAAGATCAGGTATATACTTGGTCAGCAGTTAGGAGGCAAGCCAAGGTCAAGGCAAGTTATTCATCAGTGAGATAAGTGGGAATCCAGTTCTACTCCTCAAAAATGTGGATATCAACTTGTTGCTGTACTTGCTTGACATAATTAAAATCACTGAAGATAGTATAATTCTTTGCATTGTCACGTATATTTTACAACTACCCTGAAAATATAGCCATTTTGATGGCTCATTACTTCATCTTATCTGTCCTCTCCAAGTGTTGGATGTAACTGCTTCATCTTCAAGTCATGGCATCTTCACCTTCAAGATTCTGCAAATGCTAACCCAGAAATTATAGTGCCACGATTCCTATAAAAATTTATAAAACATGTACTCCAGTCAAAGTCTGAGCTGAGAAGATACAATACCTTTATGATATTTTGTTACAGAAATTTCTGTATCCCAACAGTATAATAATATCTTTGAGGTGATTAATACCACGACTGTGAGGATGTGGACCCAAAGGAAGGCCCTGGGAACTGGATGATTCCACGTTTGACTATTTTCTACAGTTTGCTTCTAATACCCAACAAGCATAAGCCTTACCTTATTCTGTTGGCATTTTCCTAACAGTGGGGCAGGGAAATGTTGTCCAGATCTCTACGACTTTCCACTCATAAAGAAACAGATCCCTTATAGAGAGGGTAGAACCGAGGAAGAAGTTTTGGTGTCTCACTTTTAAGGGCTCTGGGTACAATAGTTGTTTGTTTGTTTTCTTTTACTACTGACCATCACAGCTTATCTGATGGATTCCAAGTTGTGATAAATGGCTCTGACCCAGCTCCCTGTCTGAATATTCTGGCTTGTCTACCCCTTGCGTCTTGTTCATGAGCTTCTCCAGAATCCTACTATCCTGATTCATTGCTTTGACTGAATTTTCTGGACTAACTGACAAGTCAGACCTCCTGCCCTCACACAGAAAGTGCCCTGTCAGCTGGTGCTTAACCCATACTGTGACATTTCCCATTAAGGCTCTAGTAACTACTAAAGCAATGCTTGCTTTCTGATTTCCACTCGTTTTGGAACTACTTGCTAACTTGAGGAAGTTATGTAGATTTATAAAATGATATCTTCTAATTGTAAACTTTCAGTTTGTTCCAAGTCTCAACTAAAAGACTTTGTTGTTTTCCCCTCCATTAAATTTCCTAGTCTGGGTACATTCTTCAGGGATGACTCTGACAATATGTCCAGAAGAGACTATACAGTAATTTATGTGAAGGCAGGAATGCCTCAGACTCTGAGGTCTTTTTACTTGCGCTTATCACCTCTAGAAGGTTTTGCTTAGTGTCTTAGTTATTTAGTGCTGCTATAACAGAAGTACCACAAGTGGATGGCTTCAACAAACAGAATTTTAATCTCTCACAGTCTAGTAGGCTATAAGTTCAAATTCAGGGTGTCAGCTCCGGGGGAAGGAAGGTCCTTGTCATCAATCTTACCCTGGTCGAGGAGCTTCTCAGAGCAGGGACCTCAGGTCCAAAGAACATGCTATTCTCCTGGCTCTTGTTTCTTGGTGGTATGAGGTCCCCAACTCTCTGCTCACTTCTCTTTCCTTTTATCTCTTGTAAGATAAAGGTGATGCACGTCACATCCCAGGGAAACTCCCTTTACATTGAATCAGGGATGTGACCTGAGTAAGGGTGTTACATACCACCCTAACCCTCTTTAACATAACCCAATCTTGCCTCATTAACCACAGGCCGAGATTAGGATTTATAATACATAGAAAATTTACATCAATCATGAAACGGAGGACAACTACACAATACTGGGAATCATAGCCTAACCGAGTTGATGCATGTTTTTGGGGGACACAATTCAATCCATAACACTTAAATAGCAAGGTGAAGATGTTTCTCTTTAAAAAATCTTAGGAGATTTCCTTATGAGAAAAGAGATAAGCTTTCCAAGGAGAACAGACCTTAGCTCTCTGTGACCAAGGAAAGTCCAGAGACCATGAAGCCATTGGATCCACTGGCTATAGCAGAGGTAGGCGTGGGGTCCCAGAGTCACACCCTCATGGAGGCATGCAGCATGGCTTATAGGCAAGCATCAGTTAATCCATGAGATAGGAGACAAGGAGCTCAGGTAGACAGGGAGTTTGGAGAATTCTGAGCAATGGTTTGGGAATGAGGCAAGAAAGTCTCTAGACCTGCTTGAGAAAACTGCTGAACAAAGGATAGAGGATTGTTCGTGTTATTTTGTTTGCTTTTCTTAGGAGTGATGTCATGTTGTGAATTAGATACCTTTTAATGTTTTTCAAAAGATAAAAATGAAGCTAGAATTAAGTGTAATATTTAAGAGTTATTGTACCTTTTTTTTAGTGTATGATAGGACAGTCTATCAGTTAGTTTTCGCTGGGTAGACAATCATCCAAAAACTTAGTGACTTAATAATATAGTCAATTATCCACCTTTCAATTTTGTAGATTGACAGTTTGGGTTGGGCTCACAGAGGCAGTCCAGTCTCAACTGGACTCACACATATGTCTGAATCAGCAATCTGTCAATCAATTATGCTTTTGGGGGTTGACTGGCTACTAACTCAGGTGATGGGGAGGGCAACTGGGATACATCTTCCCACTTTATGAAAGAAACTAAAAAGTCACAATAGATGTAGCATCTGTTTCTCCTCTCCTTGAACCTGGGCTGGCCTTGCTTTGGCCACTGTAGTATGGGGAAGTAAATTTGTATCATTTCTGAGTCTAGGCCTCACTTGGTCTTGTTCACTCTTCTCTTCTTTAGAATCCACCAGTTACTAATGAAATACTGAAGACTTGTCACTGAACTATCAGTTGCAATTTTGGGTAGAATGCATGGTTAAAAACTGGATATTTTCAGTAGAGAACCAAATTTTTATAATACTGTGCTGGTTCAATAATAGAAAGAAGACTGAATACCTCTCTTACGAAGTTATAAACCTGTCCTCACTTTCCACTCAACATTTATGAAGCACTAAATTTCTTGAAAAATGAGAAGTACTTAGGTTTGTATCATTCTTTCTTTGATGATTACTGACTCATTGCTCTGCTTGAACCATTTTGTCCTGGTTTAGCCATGGCCAAAGAAGCGAAACCAGAACAGACCCAAATTTTTAACATTTGGGTGAACCGGAACTATAACTGGAATGGGAATAATTATGGGTCAAAGCTCTGCTAGAAATCTAATCTCCCTCTGAGAAAACAAGGGCAGCATATGCATTGCATAGCAACCAAATCTCTTGCCTGTCAGATTTTCAGCAGGGTGGAAAACAGAGCTGCCCTGCTCAAAGATGGTGGCTGATAACGCTGCTTTGCAAGTGTATCACTCTCCACTGTCCTGCCAATAATCCAATCTCAGGCATCATGCTCCTGAAAGGGCTCCTTACATCTCTTCTGAGTATCCCATTCCAGTGCTTCGACCCATAATTTTTCCCATTCTGGTTATTTTGATCACTCAAATTGTAAAAAATTGATTCTGTCCCGGTTTTGCTTTGTTGCCACGACGGAACCATTTCCAATGGGTTCAAGGCCCTGGTTTCACTGATAGAGAACAGATTCCTTAGGGAGGTGGCTAGTACTGTGTGACTTGTAACTAAGCAGGATTTGAACCATGGGCATGAAATATTTCTGCCATAAACTGGAGAAACAAAGAATGCTAAGAATCCTCAAATTCTAAGATCCTAAGAAAAAGACCTTGAGCCTTGAATATGCCAATGACACAAGATGGACTAGAAGTCTCAGAGTCTGGGGCAAAGGAAAAAAAAACCCCAAAAAGCCCAATAACAGACTCCAGAATTCAGCTCTGGGGTGGTTCATGCAGGATGGCCTCATCATCCAGGAACAAGTGTTCCAGAACAGAGAATGGCTAGGGTTCATATGCTTTTATATTCCAATTTGAAGGCAACCATGACATATCTGTTGGGAGAATGAGAAATAGGCGGGTCCAAGAGGAATATATTTGTAGCCAAGAATAGCTGAGCAATATTGAAATCCCCACGCTGGGGTGAAGTAGAAAAAGATGAGTCTCCAGTGATCCTCCAGGAGCAGGACAATGAAGGAGATCCAGTTCCAGAAAATGCAGTCAGCTTTGAGAGGTGGAAGTAAGATGTTTCCCAAAACTTCTGAAGTCAGATGCAACAAACAAGAATTTAGTGAATGAGAATAAACAGGTTTCCCAGTTCCAATCAACAAACACTCCACTCAAAATTTACTTCCCAACTTCACATCCTCCAGTCAGCCCTGACATCATTTTGTAGGCTACATTCACTAATTTGACTTCTTTGGAATAAGGTGAGTCAGAAATGGGAGGACTATTTATCCCTGGCATTTCACAAACCTTGCTATGTATAGGCAATTAAAAAAAAAAACAAAAAACTGCCTCCTTGGGAATGTTCTGCTTCTTGATTGTGTGCTGGTTACAGAGGTATATTCTTTTTTTGAAAACTCATAAAATTAAGTATTTTTGATACATATACTATTTATTATACATAAATAAAAGGTTAAAATTACAGGCCTGCATTTGCTGTGGCTCTGTTGAGAAGGGAAATCAAGTGGCAGCTTGTAACTGTGATGAAATTTTCTTTCCAGAGAAACCTAACGTCTTTTCACATTACCTGTCATCCTGACCCTAGAGCATGCGCCTTTCTCCGACTCCTAGGAATGAAAGGAGGAATCTGCTGACCCTGGCAGGGGCTCCTCAGCAGAATTACACTGACTGGAGGAAGAAGGAGAATGAAGGTTCAGCTGGACTGTAAATAGAAGGAGCCTGAAAAACCAAATAAATATTGACTCCCTCTTTGCGGAAGTTGACATAGATTTTATTAGGGTTTCACCAGAAATACTCCATAAACATTTGTTGTGAGAAGAGCAGTCAGAGAGAGAAAATCATTACATTTCCCGGAGGGTCCTTGCAGTTAAGGAACCCAAGCCATGGAAGGTCAGATTCTATTCATCCTCTGGAGTCCCTGGGTGGTGCCAACTGAAAGGTTGGCAGTTCCAGCTAGAGACACCTCAGAAGAAAAGATCTACTTCTGAAAAATCAACTATTGAAAACTCTATGGAGCACAGTTCTACTCTGTCACACACGGGGTCACTATGAGTCAAAGTTGACAACAACTGGTTTTTTATTCATCTTCCAGGAGCCTGGGCTTTGTTTCTTTGACTGAGACACACACTTTTTTGCTCTCTTGGGGCCCAAAAATATATTCAAGTTGTTCCTCTTAACTGAACTCTAATTAGTGGAATTTTAGACAACAATAGAGGGAGATGGCTGTGAATCACCTCAGATTCCATGTCCCCAAACAGAGGAGACACAACATGCCTGCACTCTGCACTTATTCAGAGAAAAGAGAAAAGGGCAGAGGAGAAAAATCATAGAAAGGGCAATTAAGACAGGTGAAAATGTCCACTGATATTTGACATTTGATAATGAATCTGTTTCTTCATGACTTCAGTGGAGTGACAGGAAGGAGGAAAAGAAGAGTTTTAAGTGGATAAAAAAATGAATGAGGAAGGGGAAACTGGGAACCATAATCTTTCAAGTTTAGCTTTGAATCTACCTCTCTCCCCAACTGATCTTAGGATTTTTTTTTAAATTTTTTTGTCCTAACAGTCATAATAATGACTGTGTGGGATAGTGAGAAACGTGTGGGCTTCTGAGACTCACAAAGTGGGGTTTGAACCTAGCTATGCTAATTACTAGCTGAGATAAGGTAGCTATTGGGGTTACTTCGCTACCCTGCAGGGCTGATATTGGGCAGTTACACCTACTTTTGGTCAGGCCCCTGCTCTTATATAGGGTGACGCCTGTGTTAAAACAATTACGAAATATTTTGAGTATCATCTCTGATTCTCTGAGCTTCGTTTTCTTTGTTAGTAATACAGGGATAGTGACACCCTCTTTGCTAGTTACTGTAAAGAATAAATGAGATAATGCAGTGCTTCTCAAACTTTTAATGTTCATTAATGCAGTCCCTTCTATACCTGGGGATCTTGTTAAAATGCAGATTTTGATTCAGTAAGTCTGGATGGAGCCTGACATTCTGCATTTCTAACAAGTTTCCTGGTGATAACAGTGCTGCTAGCCTGCAGGTCACACCTTGAGAAGCAAAGAGATGATGTTTGTAAAGCATCTGGTACATAATGTGTGATCAAAAGTAATGATTAATCAATATTCTTAATCAGTGTTACGGATTAAATTGCTTCCACCAAAAAGATATATAACGAAGCCCTAACTCCTGGTACCTGTGCATGTGACCTAGTTTGGAGATAGGCTCTTTAAAGATGTTATTAGTTAAATTAACATGAGATCATACCTCATGTAGTAGGGTAGTTTCTAATCCAATCTGAGTGATGTCCTTAAGGAAGAGAAGAGAAACAGAGAGACCCACATGGGAAGGTGGCCATATTAAGATGTATCTACAAGTCAAGGAACACTTGGGGCTACCAGAAGCTGGGAGAAAAAAGGAAGGATCTTCCCCTAGAGCAGACAAAGAGAGCATGGCCCTACCAGTGCCCTGAACTTGGACTCTGTCTTAGTTATCTAGTGCTGCCATAACAGAAATACCACAAGTGGATGGCTTTAACAAAGAGAAATTTATTATCTCACAGTCTAGGAGGCTAGAAATCCAAATTCAGGGTGACAGCTCTAGGGGAAGGCTTTCTCTCTCTGTTTGCTCTGGGGGAAGGTCCTTGTCATCAATCTTCCCTTGGTCGAGGAGCTTCTCAGCACAGGGACCCCAGGTCCAGAAGACGTGCTTTGCTCCTGGTGCTTCTTTCTTGGTAGTATGAGGTCCCCCATGTCCCTCTGCTCCCTTATCTCTTTTATATCTCAAAAGAGATTGACTTAAGACACAACCTAATCTTGTAGATTGAGTCCTGTCTTATTAACATAACTGCCTCTAATCCTGCCTCTTTATCACAGAGGTTAGCATTTACAAAACGTAGGAAAATCACATCAGATGGCAAAATGGTGGACAATTACACAGTACTGGGAATCATGGCCTAGCCAAGCTGACACACATTTTTGGGGACACAAATCAATCCATAATAGACTCCTAGACTCCAGATCTCTGACAAATAAATTTCTGTTTTTATAACCCACCCAATTTGTGGTATTTTGTTTTGGCGGATCTAGCGCCAATACAATCATCACGATCACTGAACTCATATATATGGACTGCTTTATAATTATCACACAAGACTATCATTAAATTATTCAAGCTAACCTTATTGTTAACTTGGCATGATTTCAACAATGGGCTCTGTCTGATAATGATCATGAAAGCTTCTTGAATTTGTGACCACTTTTCATTCTATCCCTTCATTACAGTCAATTTGAACTCATAGTGACCCTGTAGGACAAAGTAGAACTGCCCCACAGGGATTCCAAGGAGTGACCGGTGAATTCAAACTGTTGACCTTTTGGTGAGCAGCCAAGCTCTTAACCACTGGGCCACCAGGGCTCCAAAGGAGAGATTATCACTTACTGTATTGCATGAAGTATTCTTAGTTTTACCCAATTAGAAAATATTATTACCAGCGCCTTTTCAGTAGCAAAATATTATTGATAACAAGTATATGAGTTATTAAATGCATAGAGGAAAAATGGAGGAATATACACCAAATTTTCCGAAAACGGCTGTCATCTTTGGAAATCATAGCATGATATCAGAGAGTTACTTCTTCACTTTTTCACTTGCCATATAACATAGGCCCATAACTCTTAAATTTTGCATAATTCCTATGTTTGACTTCTGCAATTAAAAAATTAAAGAAAGAAAAATAGGTTTTTTTTTTTTTTGGTCCTTTAGCTTCCCTTGACTGCCTGGAATTTTGGCCATTTTGTAAAATAGATATTTTCTTAAGAGCAAAGTGCTTCCTCTTAATGTCAAATGTTTTTAACAGCACAGCGAAGTACATAATAAGAACAATTTACCTAAGGTTTAGTTATCCCTTGTCGTAAATTAGACATTCAGGTATAACTTTAATTGTGCTGGAAATCCAACTCTTCTACATTCTAGATATTTTTGATTTAAAGTCTGCAGAGAGTTCTTATCTTTCCATGAGTAGAATCAACTCAGAGTAAACACACTGTAGAATATTATAAAAGTCATATTTTGGGGATATTTTTTCTCAGCTATAAAGGAGACCTTAAAGAGACTACTGATTTCATGCCATAAAATCAATCAAAATGGAAATGGACCGTTTGCTATTTGGGATAATACCAAATTACAAACTCTTTGACCTGGATGGGATTTTTAGGCACCATCTATCCTAATCTCATTTTTAGATAAAGGAAATGAAATCTCCAGAGGGGAAATGAATATGATTTGTAATGAGATCGTTAGAACAAACGCCACTAGAGAATAATGCATTGGTTTAAATTAAACTTCTATAAACACATCCCAGCATTTCTCTCCTTGGTGTATAAAATGACTTCAAATACAAGCTTTAAAATTATTTTTTGAGTTTCTAAGTGCTGGAGGTAAAATTTTACATGTGTTATGTAATCTTCTGAGTCTTTTGGGATAAAACAGTAAGGTTTCTCCCAAACTCCAGCATAGTAAATGACTTTTCCTTATAATAGACATAAAGTTAATCATTTTAGAAACTGTTTTTACTGTTCTAAAGTGGTTTTATATTTTTCCTGTCAGTTCCCTAGTGCATAAACACCACAAGTGTGTAGATTTTGAGTTAAGATCTAAAGATCACATGAAGGCAATTCTCTGTAAATGAGGGTCATAAAAGGTGGAAATCACAGCTTAAGATCAGACGTTATTTCTCCATTTTAGTTTTTCTATTCAAAACAAGAAACTTATATAAGAAAAATATCCGATACCTGATCTCAGTTTTCACATGATAGAGGAAGTGAAAATGATTCGATGGTGGTCTTATAGAACTTGGTCCAGAGGCCTAATTTCTACATTAATGCTCTTTGGGTGGTAATCCCTGAAAGACAGAAATGATCAAAAGCACATTTAATGTTGAAAAAAGATATGGTTCCTGAATTTCGATGAAAAAATATATTCATGTGTATTGAAAACAGGAAGGGATATAGTATGTTAAGGGTAAAAGTCAAGGGGGTTGAGTGTCAGAGTTCTCTTGAGACTTCTCTAATATCTCAACACCTGGAATGGCCTTTTAAAGATTGCCACATCTTTTGGGCCTGGCTCGCCATGATCACTGGAATTAGGTCCCAAACAGCTGCATTTCTGATTTATCTACATCAGTGATTCATCTATATCCTTTCATCTTCCCTAGAAAAGAGATTTATGTCCCATCCCCTTTCCTGACTGCTTGCCTGATATATCCTCCTTTTGGCAGAATTTTCCTGAACAAAAGTTGGTTCCAGTCCTTATTTGAAAAAGCAGAGATGTATTTTAATACTTTATGTACTGTTTAGCTCTTTGCTATCCACACTACAGTTAAAAAAAAAAAAAAAGCACACACACACAAGATAATGGGGGAGAAATCAACAAAAATGCACAGAACTGTCGATTCCTTAAAATGATAGTTCTATTGACAAAAAGGAATGGAGCAATAAATCAACCCTTACCATTATAAGCATAACTATTTCCAAAGTCTTATGAATAGGTATTCTTTTCACAAAAGGATGACAAATGGCCTCCTTCCTATGTCTATTTTCATCATTATCAAATACTGAAACCAACTAGACATACTCTGTTGTTATGGAGATTTTGAATCTGACAGCAAAAAATGGCATTATATTTTATGAAGTAGAAAACCCAGATTAACATTAAGGTTTATTCCTAATTAACTGGGCTAGGAAGCAGAGAGCACAAGCCTGCAAATATTAACTAAACTTCTAGGTTGAATCCAGTCCAGCTGAGGGTCCTGGCACAACCATCTCCATCTGTTAAATAAGATTGCAGGTGATGTTCTGAAGCAATGGGAATAGACGCTCTGGTTTGAATCTCTCATGAAAACAATAAGGACCAAAGTTTGGCAAGAGGCCAGGGCCTCTCTCTGGAAGGACTCTGGAGGGCAATCAAATGTCCCTAATCTACAGAAAACTCTCACCCAACAGGCAGCATCAAGTTTGAATAACTCCTGAGGAAACTGCTCTTTAATGGAACAAACATTGCTAGATTAGCTTTACCACACTTCTTAGAAAAACCTTATGGGGGTGAAGCCTTTGAAAGTAAATTCTTCAACTGTGGTAACAATATTTGTCGTCCCCATTCAACCTCCATTTCTTACCCATGATGTGGAATCTGGGATGATGGGAGGCTGAGAAGGAATGGAGCCTGAGCCTAAGGCAGGGAGGGAGCCAGGGTGCCTGGGCTTGTTCCTGAAAGTAAGCACGTGGAAGCACTTTGCTCGTCTTCCGAGGACACCTGTGGACAGCCTGTGCACCAGGCACACACTGAGGTCCAGGGGAGCCTTAGTACTGAGTGACGCATTCAGCTCATCTTTGGCAACCGGTTGGGTTTGCCCTTTCCCAAGCCCAAAGCTTGGAAACTCTCATGCTTACACCCTTTAATACTCTCGCTGGATAAAGGAAGAAACATTGACTGTGACTGATTTTTTCTCAAACTCAACTCTAAATGGTCTTGTTTTACTTTGCCAGTCTCATTTTCTCCCTTTCTTTTCCTGTTCCCTCAGACACATGTACCCTCAAGCCATGGGAAATTCATTTTGGATCAATCACTTTAGACACTAGCCATTGAGTTTTATTAAATTTTGTTGAATTCATTTCCTTATTTTTTCCCTGAAGGTAAATCACTAAAACAAAACGCTCTTTTGTGAATAGTAAAAATCATTCAGTAGGCATATAGCCAGCTTCTGCACACAGTTGATCTTAAATGGCTTGGGTGTATCCATGGAGCAAGACAGTGCTTTATGAACTAGCTATGCATTTATTGTATCGTGCCATTCTGAAGAGGGGCTGGTTTCCCTCTTACAGTTAGAAGGGTAGAAGGCAGCAATAACAAGTTCTGGCCTGTGTTTTATTGACCTCCCCCAACTACCACCACCAACATGTCCAGGAGGTAAATAAAAATAAAGTCTTTTCCATTTTCCATGAACTAGCATCACCATCCCCACGGCCCATTCCTGCTTGAATCAGTGGACTCTGGAATCAAGCCTTCGGGCTTTCTCCATACCCTTTACTGGATATGATCATCAAAGAGGCACATGACCTGAAACAAGACGGTCCTTAGACACACTTTGGGTGTCCTTCAAGGTTTTCATAATCATGCCACACACTTACAGAGGACTCTATAATTTTAAAAATTTGTTCAGAAAAGGTAGACACTAGTTAAATCTAGAAATTCCAGTCTGTTAGAATGGCTCAGCTTTTAACCTTTTTTCTGTTGGTATGCTGATGAATTTCTCCCAGCTCTTTGGGTGTCACGCTAGAATGGCACATTCTTGTGAAACATTCATTAATTATTTTTCTTACAGAGAGTAAATGTTATTTTGTGTTAATTCAAAGGACTTTTTAAAAGACATTCAATATACTTTAGGAGTTCTTAAAACATGGCCATTTACATATCAAATGTGTTTAATCACTCAGGTTAACAAGAGATTGTCTCCTTCCCAGGATCTGTTTAGGGTTTTTTGTCATTTTCTGTAGAGTGATTGCACGTGCAAGGTACACTGTATTATGGACTGCACTTCTTTTGAAAAATGTTGAAAATACAGAAAAGCGTAGAGAAAAATGTGACACACCGTCACGAGCTCACCACCCAGGGTTGATATTGTTAACGTTTTGTCATAAAAATGATAACGTTGAGACTCCCTTTGTGGTTAATTGACTTTGCCAACCATGTTTTTAGAAGTAGAATTATAGACATAGACAGGGGATCATCATTAACTCACTGTGCCAATCTATTTTTCTGAAGTAACCATATCTCTTGTGATGAGGGAAGTATCTCAAATAGTCAAATTCTAGTACATTCTGTCTCCTCCAGCATATTGCCAATATGCTCTTTGCTGTTTACTTAATCTCTCCATGCCTACCGGAAAAATGAATACTTCAATATAAGCCAATGGTACAGAGAGTTAAAACTATCAGAGTCCTTGTCAGCAAACCTTTAATTCCCATGCTGGTGCAAATTTATTATTCTGAAGAGGTCTGCCACTGTAAATGATTATACAGAACTATTTTTTAGCGTGATGAGAAAAATATATATAATTCATAATCCTGTAATGCCAGTGAAACAACATAAAGGGTATAAATATCATTTCCCTTCTAAGTAAGAAGAAACTCTCAGCAACTTCTGTTTTTAAAAGGTAGTGGGCTTATTTCTAAATTACTTTAAAGGTTGACTGTTTAAATGTTAACCTGGGTGCTAGTGCTCTCAGGGAAAGAAATAGGAAGGTGAAACAGAGGAACATTCCTAGAAATGAGTGTGTGACCTATGGTCCTTACAGTAAATTATACTAATTCTACATTTATGTTTATGTGTTGTGACCCTATTAAGCTGATATAACTTTTCCATTAAGTGGGCAGGTGGATTTCCTGTAGTACCCCTGATTGCCTGAAGAGGTATACTGTTTTCTTGTGTTTCCATTACAGCATAAAGACTAAGAGGGAATCCTCTGTGGTATTTTTCACATAGATTGTGAATCTTTTATCTGTAGGTAGTATTTGTATCCGAGAGATGAATATTAATAGCCTCTTGGCAACAGAATGACTTTCTTAAAAAAGGGGTTTCCCTGTGTATGGGTGGATTAACCTTTCAAAATATATGTTTCTACTTAAACCACTGAGTTACTGTTTGATTCAAAGAGTCATAAAGACAACCTCTCTGTGTCTTCGTTAGACCTTGTAGTACACTTACTTAGATCTGAGAGGGACTTTCAGTATAGAATATGGTGAGTAACATAGTGCCTCGTGCCTTTACTTTCATTTCGCTTACTTAAAAAGTTCGCTGTAACTTAATTTCTTTTTAAAAGGCCTAAAGTGCTTGTATTAAAATGGCATTTGTTACTGGTTTTGAGTTTGATAATATTAGCAGTTCAGATATGATTTCATGTGTTCCAGGTGGGAAATAGATAGGACTTGTAAGTGTAATAATATGTGATGTTTTCCTTTCAAATGTGTACAGCTTTTACCAATTAGCCCTTTTGTCCAGTTCGGATAAAATAAGCTTAACTATATAAATGTTAGCCTATTTACCTTATTACTTCGGGAAATTCTGTAACTAAGAACTAAATTTAAGTTCTTATGTGAATAACGTTACTACGTTTGCTCTCTTAGGATATTACAGAGGTTAATCCTGATTATGCAATGATTATGACAAGGATTCAGGCAGTGTGTCTGCTGTGTTCTTCACTGTACTGTATAATCATGGTGATGAGAAGCATAGGAAATTCTAAAAGAATGTATCTGAAGATAGAAAGTCACCGGATTGTTTTATTTAAATAGTAAAAATTTCCAAAGGAGATTGGAAGATAAACTTTCTTAGGTATAATTTAAGGGTAACCAAGAAAATTGTCTTCCAAGGAAGGTTTGCTTTGAAAAACCAGCGCTGGACAAAGGTAGACAGATGCCTATGGGTGTAGAGACAATGCTTCATTAATCTTGCAACATTAAGTTTCTGGCTTAGTCACAAACTTTCCCGCCGTGACACGCTGAGGTACTTAATTCTTCTTGGTGATCTCTGATAATGCTCTGTTGCAGAGGCTCTGAGAACACTCGTATAAATGACATGGCATCTAGTGACCTGTTCCCACAGTGTAAGGACTGCACAGAGCCTTAACACCACAGGCAACAAGCAAGTATTTGTGGAAGGGATCGATGCTAATGTTAACAAACTACTTTCAGATATGTTCTCCTGAGGTTTTTGAGGCAACTTTTAAAAACCAGAATTATAATGTATTTTTAAAGTACTACAGTCCAGAAAATAAGGGAAAGAGGAGAAAGATACCCTCTCATATTTTTCATTTTCTTTCCTTTTTACACTCTCTCTCTTTCTGTTTTACTCTCTCTGTCTCTCTCTTTCTCCCCTCTTCTTGCTCCTGCTTTCTCTCTCCACAAAATGTATTTTTTCATTACTATATCTCTGGTTTCCTATAGAACTTTTTCACTGAAATTTGCATCCACTATATTATTTCCCAATTTTCATGGGACTCGTGAGGCATGAATAAGGAAAAAATAATAATTGAGTGTTAAATTCAGTTCCTCTTCTTAAAGGAACCTGAAACACATAGGTGCCAAAGGAACCTGTGGAATGATACAGAAAAGACAGCTAACGATTCCAGGTGCTTAGTCAATGATCTAATTCTGTACTCTGACTCCTTGAAAACACCACTGGTGTTAGGCTTCCTTATGGAGGAGGGGGTGAGGAGTGGCAAGTGGGGGCAAAGCTGTTTATTTTTGGTCAATAAAATACTTCCTGTTGAGGATAAAACCATAGGCATCTCTTTGATTGTTAATGTTTAAAAATTACTCTTCAATACTTTACCCTTCAGCTAATTAATTATTAATTCCTAAACATTGTTTTCAGATTAAGAAGAATTTTTAGAGGAAAATCTTTTTAGTCACAATTGTTCTCCCATCTGTTTGGAGTTGTGACAGTTTGGATCTTTCAAATATTTGTTTCATGAAGGATGAAGGACTGTGAATAAAAGAAATGCCCTTTACACACACATGTATCCTCACATCTTTAAGAAGGTTGTTGTTGTTAGGTGCTGTCGGGTCGGTTCCCATAGCCACCCTATTCACAACAGAAGGAAACACTGCCGGAAACACTGCCCGGTCCTGCACCATCCTCACAATCATTGCTATGTTTGAGCCCATTGTTGCGGCCACCGGGTCAATTCGTCTCGTTGAGGGTCTTCCTCTTTTTCATTGATCCTCTACTTTACCAAGCGTGATGTCCTTCTCCAGGGACTGATCCCTCCTAATAACGTCCAAAGTCCGTAAGACGAAGTCTCACCACCCTCGCTTCTAAGAAGCATTCTCACTGAACTTCTCCCAAGACAGAATTGTTTGTTACTCTGGCAGTTCACTGTATATTCAACGTGCTTCACCAACACCATAATTCAAAGGAATCAGTTCTTCTTTGGCCTTCCTTATTCATCGCCCAGCTTTCCCATTCATATGAGACAATTGGAAAATATCATGGCTTGGGTCAGGTGCACCTTAGTCCTTAAAGTGACATCTTTGCTTTTTAACACATTGAAGAGGTCTTTTGCAGCAGATTTGCCCAATGCAATGCATTGTCTGATTTCTTGACTGCTGCTTCCATGAGTGTTGATTGTGCATTCAAGTAAAATGAAATCCTTGACAACTTCAGTCTTTTCTCTGTTTAGCATGATGTTCTTTATTGGTCCAGTTGTGAGGATTTTTCTTTTCTTTATGGTAAGGGGTAATCTATACAGAAGTCTGTAGACTTTGATTTTCATCAGTAAGTGCTTCAAGTCCTCTTCGCTTTCAGGGAGCAAGATCTTTAAGAAGGAGACAAGGATAAATATGTCTTTCTACTGAAATTGCACATAGCATGAGTAAAAAATCAATTTTATTTGAAAACACTGCCAAATTAAATATCCGCATGGTTTTAAAATAAAAACAACATATGGGCAAAAGTTATTCTGGTGGTTGAAAAGCACAATCCCAACAAATGTATGCCTTGATTGATCTAAGAATGTGGAAAACCTTGGATGCCAGAGAAGTAGTCACAGCGGAACAGTTAGTAGACAGTTAATAGATTACTGTGGTAAATAATGAAAATTAATTATTTTATGCTGTTGCTAATCTGGCATGTATAAATTCTGCAAGGGGAAAGGGCATATTCTATAATGTAGTATTAAACATCATAAAATAACTTTGAAGGTAAATGACCCCTTTCACAGTTTTAAATTGCATCTTAAATTGGGAAGATGGTAAAAGGTTTCCTTCTGATGTGAATAAATATAGATAAATACAATACTTTCAGTGAGATGACTTTCAAAAGGGTTGTATACTTACACAGTATAATCAGTATACTGTTCATTCTGTTGCCATATTAACAATTTAGTTTTTCCATTTTAGAGAGTACATCACTATTTTCTACAAACCCTTTACTTGGAGAAGTTGTTCTAAAATCTTATGGGAAGATAGTTTACATTTTTTTTTTAATTAGAAAAGGCAAAACAACTGTAGATAATAAGAAAAAGTTGATCAGCCTAAGCAACAGTAACATATACACCCTTTTTAAATTTTTTTGTAGATAGAAACATAAAACATAGGAACAGTATTAAAACAATCACATCTGCTTTGTAATGAAAAGAAACACTTAGAATCATTAATTGGAAAAGATGAATAAAAATAAGTCTCTATTTTAAAGGGTTTAGTGCAGACAAATTTAATCCTGCTTTAATATAGAGCAAAAAAGAGATGAATTAATTAGAGAGTGTTCTGCTTGTTTAAAAACAAGAAAAAATAGCAAAGAAATGTAACCATATATCAACATTATTTCTGAAAACAAGATTAAGGCAGAGAATATGTGACTAGTCTAAGAGGTTCTTGAATGTCACATGCCAAAAGCAAAGATGGAGTCTCGACCAGAAATCCAGTGCCAAGGGGTCAGTATCATCTCTAGTTTTCATCATCAACAGAAAGCATTCATTAAAATCCCAAGGCTTAGCTCAGTCATTATTATTTATTACTATTATTGAACATTCTTTCACTTATTTTCATCTAAGGAATTGAGACAGTATAGTTCTTTACCTGTATGTTTATTAATCTGTAGATAATTTCCTGAATGTTAAAATTCCAAGGTGATTTCTCTGTAGCCACAAGTATTTAGATTTATCACAATTGTTTTATTTTTATAATAATAATAGCGTATTATTTAGTGGAGCCCTCGTGTCATCAGTGGTTAAGAGCTCGGCTGTTAACCAAAAGGTCAGCAGTTCAAATCCACCAGCCGCTCCTTGGAAACCCTATGGGGCAGTTCTACTCTGTCCTATAGGGTTGCTATGAGATGTAACTGACTCGACAGCACCTAACAACAACAACATTATTATTATTATTATTATTATTTTATAGTTTCTGATATGGCTTCTATTACTAAAACTTTGGTGAAGGAAAAAAGCACAGTATACGCTTTCCTTATGATGGCTGCTGACGTGTTTTAGATTTAAACCCGTTGCTGTGGAGTTGATTACAACTGATAGTGATCCCAACGTGTTTCAGGGTACATAGGCTTCATAGCGTATTCAATGGCGATCATCTTATGGAAGCAGATCTCCAGGCCTTTCTTCCAAAGATCTGCCGGGTGGATTCAAACCGACAATCTTTCAATTTGTAGTTGAACATGAACTGTTTGCACTGCCCAGGGACCTCATTTAGATGTAGGACTAGGAAAAATGGTGTTACAGTTTTGCAGATGCCTACTGGCCTACATGGTTAAAAGCTATGTCTGCTAACCAAAAGGTCAGCATTCTGAATCCACCACCTGCTGCTCGGAAACTCTATGAGGCAGTTCCGCTCTGCTCTATAGGGTAGCTATGAGTCAAAATGGATTCGACGGCTCTGGGCTTGGTTTTTGGTTTACTGGCCTAGACAGGTAGGGGAGCTAAGAAAGGTATGCAAGGATATCACTTTGGCTTCTGTATTTCACACTCTGAATCCTATAAGGCAATGATGAAATATAGGCCTGATAAAAAGGTATTCCTCTCTTTCGGCCTCTGCAGGTATTTGTACTCCTCACCATCTTTTAGCTACTTTCTCACGAAAGGACTAGAGCTAACCGACATTGTAGTCTGAATTGCTTTTGCGCAAAATTAGCTCTTAGACTGGTCAGTACTTGCTAAGATGCATTCAAAAGTTAATACATCATTGAAAAATAAAATTGACTTACTTGGAAACAAAATCCTAATATACACAGAATTCTGATAAATTAGCTCTGGCCAGCCTTTACTGCCATTTCATGCAGGTGAAAATCCATCCAGAAGAGTTGGTACTTTTACCAGGATACTCAGGATGGGGCGAAGTCTGGCTAACCAGGAAGGGTTATGAAAGTTATCCGTGACATGTCTTACCTGAAGCATGGGCCCATAAAACAAGCAACACATCCTTAATCCCACATTTTCATGGATAACAGCAAAACCATCAACATTCATAAATAATTACAGTCATCTTCCATAAAAATCACTTTGTTTTCCAGTGAGCTTTTAATATTAAACAAGATTTAAATTCCCCCACATTTGTTTAGAGCTTATTATGTATGCACCAGGAAACTCTAACAAATCACTTCGTAGCTCAGATGAACTGAAGTTGCTTTCAATACCAATATTTTGTTTAACCTTTATATTATCCCTTTGAAGATGGTATTATTATCTCTGCTTCAGATGAGGAAACGAGGGCTCAGAGAGTTTAAATACTTTGCCTGCATCACATAGCTTGTTGAGTGTAAAGAGGCATAATTAGGGCCCACACGCCTCTTTTGACTCTAAATCCCTACATCTTTCCAATACGCAATGTTAAGAAAAGTTCATTTGTAATTTGGGGATTTCAATGAATTCTTCAGTAAAAGTCCACACTGTATTTCCCAAAATAGAGCTGGATTAAGACCCAAAGTAAGGATACACTTATCTTGCTGAAGAATGAGGGACTACGCTGCGGAGAAGGAGAGTCTCCTGATATGTTAAGAATCGGGTACCGGTCGTATTACTGTATGCCTCTAAGACACAAATAAGTCAAAAGAAAATATATTTATGTATTCTTAGGATGACAAATTTTCACAACACGTACATTTTGGAGGGGCTTTTAGCCGTTCTATGGTCTGATTCCTTCTTGTTTTAGAGACGGGGAAGCTGATGCCCCAGGGTGATAAAACACCTTAGCCAGGGACAAGCAAGTCAGTGACACCACCATGGTGATGGTGACAAATCTGGGTCTCCTGACTCCTGGTTCAGGAACTTTTCCAATTTCAGTCCCCAAAAGCCAAGTTGTCAGTTTTGCATATAAAAGAAATGGAGGTGTCCCGAGGAGACTGAGCTCTAGAGAATCAGTAGTAGTAAAGAAAAATTGTACTTTATTGCCATGAAACAAAAAAGACTTCTTAGGAGGAAATAAACGATGAAAGTCCCCTGATCTGACACCTTTCTCAGAAATATGAAATGGAAAAAAAAAAAAAAAACCTGTAACTCTTTTAGTTGTTTCTTTCCTTGATGTGCAGCCAAAAATCTCTTTCTTGCTTTGTATTTCCCTTGAGCCATTACTGTAAATGAGAGCAGTGTGTAATTTTCCTCACCTCCAATTTCTCCACCAGGACTCTCCACGCTGCAAATGAAGGACCTTAAACACCTGTAAGATACAGGAATCTTATTTGCTAAAGGAAATCAATAGATGAAAATCTAGAACATACGCCGTATTTTTTGAACGGTGCTATTGTATTCTTAAAAATCTCAGTTGATTGCCTGATTTTGCATAGAAATCATCTGAAAGAATTTAATGGTATCATAGCTTTGCGTTTATAAATTTAAATTAGTTTTATAATCAACGAACATGATTTATAATCGTCGTGCGGGAGTTTCCTGGTCTTGCAAGATGTTTAACATCTCTAGAACCCAATAATTGTGACAACCCCAAATTTTACCCTTGTTCCACTGACCCAGAAGCACCTGGCATCCCCTTCTCTCATCATCCTTCAGCCACATCAGCCTTTTGATGAGTTCCTTGAAGGTGCCATGCTCTCTCCTTTGGACCTGCTCTGCCCTCTCTCTAGGATGTTCTTCCTCTCAGAATACGAAGTCTGCCCTAACTTCCCTACTTGTAAAAAAATCCTGTAATATACACCCTTACAACTGTATTTCCTTCCCCTTTGAAGCACTTATTGTAACAGTAAATTCACTATCTGAGGGGGGTGGGTGTGATTATTTGCTTAAGACTGTTCTTCTCCCCTAGACTGTGTGTTTTGTGTTACTGTGTCTGTTTTGTTCACATTGAATTCCCAGTACCTAGTGCAGTGCCAACACTTCAAAAGTGAACCATTTGCTGGCACCACAATGGGACTATGCAGAATCCTTTAGCTATGTTAATATCTTTGGTTATTATAATGAAAAGCCATGGAAGTATTTTTGATGTGGGTTAGGGAGATGAAAGATGACAAAATGTATGTTCTGAAAAGGATATTCTGGCTACAATGTGGAGAACAAATTGAAGGGAGCTAAAAATGGAAAGGGGCTAACAAGTTAAAACAATATTCTAGCGGTCCAGGCAAAAATGTAATAGAGCATTAAGCATAAAGAAAAGCTTTGTTGATCCTTTAGCTGCCCAATGGATTCTTTCATTTTATACAAGTCACTTAATTATATTGTGAAGAGAACCAAACATGGAGAGCAGAGAGCACAGGTGCTGCCGGCCTATCTTCAGCATTGACCCAACAGTGATCCTGGCCACAGTCCCCAGTGCTGATAGGAAATATTTGACAGTGATAGTCATAGAATTTTAGACTTCAAGGGACATTTTAAAAAAGAAAAGAAAAAAAAAATTGCTGTCAAGTCGATTCCAGCTTATGATGACCCTCCATGTTGCCGAATAGAACTGTGCTCCACAAAATTTTCAAGAAGTGACTGTTCAGAAGCTGATTGTCAGGGCTTTTTTCTAAGGCACCTCTGGGTGGGTTCCAGCCACCAACCTCTGGATTAGTAGTGAAGTGTTTCATTATTTGTGCCACCCAGGGAGTCTTCAGGGACATTAGAGATGATTCTATTAGACTTTGATTCTTCAGAAGGAGACTGAGGCTCAGAGAAATTAATTTTTGTTAATTTACAAATTGGGACCAGGAAAGAATCAATAAAAACAAAAGGAGCTTCTGATTTCTAATCTAGTGCTTTTTCTTCTTCACATTTCTTCCTTATCAATTATAGAAAGGATCTCAAAATGCTATGTGTTAGTATCCACGTATTGGGAACAAACGTGTCATGCTTTGGAAGCTACAAAAGGCCATAAAAAATAGACTTGTGGTAGTTGCTGAGAGTCAACAGAAATATTTTTCTAAGAGCATGGTGTTTTGTTTGTTCACATTGCTTTTTTCGGAAAATTGAATTTTGGTGGTTGTAGACAGGACATTCGTTCACCACAGGCCCTACCACTATCTAATGTTACCTGACCCTGCAGGGATTTTGTCACTCCTGATTGAAACTACTGCTCTTTTTACCAGCCTCCACTTAACCTACTCACAGCACGGATTACCTCTGCTGTCCACTCGTCTCTACAGTTTGCATACTGACGCTTACGGAAAGCTTCATACTCACAGCTAAGAGACCACTCTTGAAGCCATTCCTTTATTTCTGTTTACCAAGAATCAATTTTATTTGCTCCCCCAAGCTAGTGATGACAATTTTACTTTTGTTGTAATTACACAATTCGAATAGAAATTATGGAAGCTGATGACACGTGGATGCAAAAAGATAAAAGAATTGTTGTTTCTATGGACACCCAATAAGGGTGAATCACCAAATTTATCTATCTGTCTGTCTGTCTGTCTATTGTATTCGGTTTTCCCATATGCTTTACTGAGTATCTCAAGAGGACGACTTGGATAAGCAAGTCTCATCAAAGGTTGTGGGCATGGAAAGCAGAAGACAAGGGAAACTAGGTCCCCAAAAGGTGAACAGAATGCTGAAAATCAACTTTGCTTATGACATAAATTTTCTGAGATCCAGCTTCCTCTCTCATTAACTAAACTGCACTTAGATCAGCATGTGTACATTTTGATTGCACAAGAAGGTCTGGACATGTCTATGTTTAATTGAATATGTGTCCGTGCCTACAAATAGGTTTTTAAGAAATAATCTCCTAGTTGATATGGCAGAATTTGTGCATATGTTTATAACTTGAAAGGAGGTATGTGATGCATGCACATTTATGTCCCAAAAAGAAAAGGGATTTGCTATGCACTTGTTATCTTGCGCCCATGTACACAGGCTGTCCTGATAAATGAGGCCTTGGGGCTCAGCATTATAAATTTTGTGTGTGTGTGCTTTAGATGTAAGTTTACAGAGCAAATCAGTTTCTCATTAAACAATTAATACACATATTGTTTTGTGGCATTGGTTGCCAACCCCAGGATGTGCTAACACTCTCCCCTTCTTAACCTTGGGTTCCCCATTATTAGCTTTCCTGTCTCCTCCTGCCCTTTCATCCCTGCCCCTGGGCTGGTGTGCCCATTTAGTCTTGTTCTGTTTTATGGGCCTGTCTAATCTTTGGCTGAAGGGTCAACCTCAGGAATGACTTTGCTACTGAGTTAAAAGAGTGTCCGGAGGGCCATATTCTCAGGGTTTCTCCATCCTCTGTCAGACTAGTAAGTCTGGTCTTTTTTGTGTGTGAGCTTCAATTTTGTTCTACATTTTTCTCCAGCTCTGTCTAGGACCCTCTATTGTGATCCCTGTCAGAGCAGTTGATGCTGGTAGCCGGGCACCATCTAGTTGTGCTGGACTCAGTCTGGTGGAGACTGTGGTACTTGTGGATGACTAATCTTTCCCTGGTGTCTTTGGTTTTCTTCATTCTCTCTTGCTCCAGACAGGGTGGGACCAGTGGAGTATCTTAGATGGCCACTCACAAGCTTTTAAGACCCCAGATGCTACTTACCAACGTAGGATGTAGAATATTTTCTTTATAAACTATGTTATGCCAATTGAGCTAGATGTCTCCCAAGACCATGGTCCCCAGCCTCAGTCCAGCAATCCTTTCCCTCAGGGAGTTTGGATGTGTCTATGAAGCGTCCATGATCTTGCCTTGGTCAAGGTGTGCTGACTTCCCCAGTATGGCGTGCTGTCTTATCCTTCACCAAAGTTACTACTTGTCTATTGTCTAGTTAGTGTTTTTCCCTCCCCATCCCTCCCCTCCCTTATAACCATTAAAGATTGTTTCTTTCTGTGTGTAAACCTTTTCATGATTTTTTATAATAGTGGTTTCATACCGTATTTGTCCTTTTGTGATTGACTTATTTCACTCAGCCTAATTCCCTCCAGATTCATTCATGTTGTGAGATGTTTCGCAGGTTCATCATTGTTCTTCACTGTTGCATAATATTCCATCGTGTATATGTATGATAGTTTGTTTATCCATTCATCTGTTGATTGGCATTTAGGTTGTTTCCATCTTTTTTGCTATTATTCAATGCTGCCGTGAACATGGGTGTGCATATGTCTATTCGGGTGACGGCTCTTATTTCTCTAGGATATATTCCTAGGAGTGGGATAGCTGGATCATATGGTATTTCTATTTCTAGCTTTTTAAGGAAGTGTCATATCGTTTTCCAAAATGGTTATACCATTTTGCATTCCTACCAGCAGTGCATAAGAGTTCTGATCTCCCAGAAGCCTCTCCAACATTTGCTATTTTCTGTTTTTTGGATTTGTGCCGGTAATGTTGGGATGAGATGGTATCTTATTGTAGTTTTGATTTGCATTTTTCTAATGGCTAGTGATCACGAGATTTCCTCATGTGTCTGTTAGCTATCTGAATGTGTTCTTTGGTGAAGTGTCTGTTCATATCCTTTGCCCATTTTTTGATCGGATTATTTGTCTTTTTGTTGTAGAGGTGTTGTATTTTTCTGTAGATTTTGGAGATTAAACCTTTGTCTACATTTGCCCCTTTGTTTGGGGAACTTGATTTGAGGTATACACCTCTTGCTCCTTGTCTGTACGCTTGCAATAAACACTCTTCCTCTCTCCTTAAAAAAAAAAAAAAAAAAATTATTGTCATAGCCAAAATTTTTTTCCCAGTCTGTAGGTTCTCGTCTTACTTTTTTGGTGAAGTCTTTTGATGAGCATAAGTGTTTAATTTTTAGAAGATCCCAGTTATCTAGCTTATCTTCTGGAGTTTGTTTGTTGTTAGTTATGGTTTGTATCCTGTTAATGCCGTGCATTAGGGCCTCTAGTGTTGGCCCTATTTTTTCTTCTATGATCTTTATAGTTTTTGTTTTTATATTTAAGTCTTTGATCTATTTTGAATTAGTTTTTGGGTATGGTGTGAGGTATAGGTCCTGTTTCATTTTTTTACAGAAGGACATCCAGTTTTGCCAGCACCATTTGTTAAAAAGGCTGTCTTTTCCCCCATTTAAAAGACTTTGGGACTTTGTAGAAGATCAGGTGAGCATAAGTAGATGGATTTACATCTGGGTTCTCGATTCTGTTCCGTTGGTCAATGTGTCTGTCATTGTACCAGTACTAGGCTGTTTTGACTATTGCAGCTGTACAGTAGATTCTGAGGTCAGGTAGTGTGAGTCCTCCTACTTTGTTCTTTGTCTTCAATCGTGCTTTGCTTCTCTGGGGCCTCTTTCCTTTCCATATAAAGTTAGTGATTAGTTTTTCCATCTCATTAAAGAATGCTGTTGGTATTTGGCTCGGGATTGCATTATATCTGTAGATTGCTTTGGGTAGAATTGACATTGTCACAATATTGAGTCTACCTATCCATGAGCACGGTATGTTTTTCCATTTATGTAGGTCTCATTTGGTTTCTTGCAATAGCGTTATGTAGTTTTCTTTGTATAGGTCTTTTACGTCCCTGGTTAGATTTATTCCTAAGTATTTTATTTTTTTAGGGGCTATTAGAATTTGTGTTGGTTTCCTGATTCCCTTTTCATAGTTCTCTTTATTGGTGCATAGGAATTCAACTGATTTTTTTTTTTTATGTTTATCATGTATCCTCCTACTCTGCTGAATCTTTCTATTAGTTCCAGTAGTTTTCTTGTGGAGTCTTTTGGGTTCTTTCTGTATAGTAGCATATCATCCTCAGATAGAGATGTTTTAACTTCTTCCTTACCAGTGTGGATGCCCTTTATTTCTTTTTCTTGCCTTATTGTTCTAGGGGGGACTTCTAGCACAGTGTTAAATAGGAGTGATGATAAAGGGCATCCTTGTCTTGTTCCTGTTCTCAGGGGGAATGTTTTCAGCTTCTCCCCATTAAGAATGATGTTGGCTCTTGGTTTTGCATATATGCCCCTTATTGTGTTGAGGAATTTCCCTTGTATACCTATTTTATTGAAAGTTTTTATCAGGAATGAGTGTTGGACTTTATCGACTGCTTTTTCTGTGTCGATTGAGATGATCATGTGATTCTTTTGTTTTATTTATATGGTGGATTATGTAGATAGACTTTCTAATGCTGAACTATCCTTGAACACCTGGTATGAATCTCACTTGGTCAGGTGTGTTATTATTTTTTATACGACGCCGAAATCTATTGACTTGAATTGCCAAATTTAAATTGGATGTGGGTGTGGGAAATATAAAAGATTGGAAAAGTATCATGAAAATTTAATGCATTCTACTTTCATCTTACTTTGTAAATGTCTTAAAATTATTGGTCCCTTATAAAGAAATTGAAACTAAAACTCACAGAGGATTCATTATGGGTCACAAGGCTCACATGGAGCACTATCAGTAGATCCCTACCTGAGAAAGAGGGCTTGGCAAATCATATACACTTCTGTATTTTAAGTTAAACCAATATGGTATTAATGTATCATTTTCCATGAGTCCCAGTTTTAGCCAATTTTTTTTTTATTAACTAACTACCATAGGTCTCTGATGTGATGGATAAGAAAGATTTTTATGTATTCTTAGGTACCAAAATGCCGTTTTTCAAAAAATCAGCATAAGTGCCTTTATATATGCTGTTGCTGTGTGTCATAGAGTCAATTCTGAATCAAAGCAACCCTATAGGACAGAGTAGAACTGCCCCATAGGGTTTCCAAAGCTGTAGTCTTTACACAAGCAGATCTCCAGGTCTTTTCTCCCTTGGAGCTGCTGGTGGGTTCCAACCATTGCTCTTTCAGTTAGTCTGAGTGCTTAACCATTGCACCACCAGGGCTCCTTTTTATATATGTAAATATGTGTATATATGTTTTTCAGCTAGTATCTTACAGAATCTTTATTATTTCTCATACATATAACATGTTGTTGTTGTTAGCTGCCTTTGAGTCGACTGTGACTGAATAAAACGTTGCCTGATTCTGCGTCGTCCTCACAATCCCCAGCCTGTTCAAGTACGTTGTTGTGACTTTTTGTGCCAATCTATCTCACAGAGTCTCCGTCGCCCTCATTGGCCCTCTGCTTCACCAAATATGATGTCTTCTTCCAGAGACTGGTCTTTCCCAATGACATGTCCAAACCCAGTGAGTCGGACAATGTTCTGTTGTGATGCACAAGGTTTTCATTGTCTAATTTTCAGAAGCGGATTGCCAGGCCTTTCTTCCCAGTCCATCTTAGTCTGGAAGCGCTGCTGAAACCTGTCCACCGTGTATGACCCTGTTTGTATTTGAAATACCAGTGGTACAGCTTCAATCATCATAGCAACATGCAAGCCACCACAGTGGGACAAACTGGCAGACAGCTTGTAGATATGGATATAAGGATAGTAATTGATCATGATGGTTTAGTGCTTTCCTTGGACATTTCATAACAAATGTATTGAACCTGGCAAACATTTTATTTTGAATTTAGTAAAGGCAGACACTGGAAGGGAACAGTTTCTAAGTAAGTATTATGAGTTCTAAATTGTATGCCCCAGAGGGAAGCACATTTTGCACGGATAAAAATCACTTGTAAGCTTCCAGCTTTTTCTGTTTTAGGTAAAGACTTCGTGCCTTTGATTGCACTTAGATGTTGACACATTCCAGTGCTATAACACAGACTTTACCAACATAACAATCTTGCACAACGGGAGAAGAATGCGTAGACAACTTTTAACACGACGCTCTCAAGATCTGTAAAACCTATTTTTGCAGAGTTTGACTGTGACTGGTAATACTCACACCCTAGCCCTTGAACCTAACTTTAGAAATTCAAGTGTATTCAAAGCTGTCACCACGAACGGCGAAAAGCTCATAAAAGTTGGTTTACTTCCAAAAGTAAGTTTATCTTCTCATGTTAGGTTATTTTGGAACTGAGGATTGTGTAAACTTCTGCTTAAACAATCAAACAGCTTATGATCTTCCGTGATGTACTGGAATCCATCCAAGAATCCAGGACATCTTTTGCTTAAGTTAAACACAAAGCAATAGCTGCTTCTTTAATAGTATTCAGGAACTCCTTAGAAAGAAGAGGAAGAAGAAAGTAACTAAATGATGGACACAAAGAAATGTGTATGCGTTTAGCAGGTACTGTCGCCAATAAACCCATTGCCCTCGAGTCAATTCCGACTCATAGTGACCCTACAGGACAGAGTAAAACTGCCCCATAGGGTTTCCAAGGCTGGAATCTTTACAGAAGTGGTTGGTGGGTTCAGACTGCCAAGCTTCGGTTAGCAGCCGAGCGCTTAACCACTGTGCCACCAGGGCTCCTTTGTCAGCCAGTTAGATAAATCTCATTCCTATAGGCTGTAATTGCCAACCTCTTGTTTCTCAGAAATTTATGCTAGTGTTCCCAAGAAGATCAAAGTTGTAAAATAACTTCAAGTAAAATTTTAAACCTTCTTAGTCTTAAATTTCCTTGATATAAAAAAGGCAAAAATATAACAATGTAAATAATCTACTGAAAAATTGAGTAACTGCTGTTGGTCATAGCATTTGCTGCAAATGCTTTTGGTCATAGTAATTCCTATAAATCTCAGACTCTTAGTTATTGTCAATGCCACTTATTTTTCATTTATCACCTGCTGGCTTATGCAAGTAGGTATCTTTCCTTCATTCTTGTAGTCTTCAAATATTCGGTCCGCACTGTGAGCCAGGTTCTATGCTGGGGTTCTGGGGATATAAAAATAAGACATCAGATTTCTGCTCTTTTGGGGACTTGTTATCCTATTTTCTCAACAGGATGATGAGTTCTATACTTGGAATTTCTATACTTGGAATGTTAGAAATATAGAATTTTAGAGTCAAAATGGGTCTTAGACATAATCTGTATCAATCGTCCACATACCAAGCTCTTTCAATATGCTTCCTCGCACTATGAGTCAGGATGGTGAACTGACCTCAGCTAAGACTCAATTAAAATGGCACTCATGAATAATTATGATGTGACAACTACACACCAGACAGTGTTATGTGAATTGTACATATATCGACATGTTTAAGCCTGATAACAGCCCTATGAGGCAGGCATTTTATAGAAGAGGAACAGAGGCACAGAAAGGTTGTATTTCCTCTAGGCAAACAGCTACTAGAGGAGCAGGGATTGTACTCAGGCTGCCTGCTCTTGAATCAGCGTGCTCCTGTGCTTCAGTGCATGCAAACAAAAGGAACCTCAAAAGGCAGTTTACAAAGGAAGGAAGACAGCTTTCTTATTTTTCACCCTATGATATTCTTAGACCACCGATACAACTTAGCTTGACTTTTTTCACCTTGTTTGTCAAACATTAACCTGACAGTTAGTCTTTGCCAAAAATTTTTCCAAAAAATTGTACCATAGATTCTAGAAGCAATTTTAGAAGACGGTCTTGATATTTAATCCATAGTAGCTTTGTTGGAATAGAATACTTGCATTATGGTCAGGCCACTTATTAATGATGAATTCTGTGTCCCATGGATCATATACATGAACAGGGTAAAAGATAAATGCCACAGGTATGAGAGAAAGCAAACATTTGTCAACTTTTATCTAAAATCTAACAGAAACAGGAATATAGTACTCAGACACTATGCATCACAATCAAGCATTAAAAACTTGAATAGTTATATTTTAACTATGTTCAAGATGAAATACCTAAGAAATCTACCTTGAATGATCAAAGATTAAGGGCAGAGGAGTCTGGTACCCTATTCTTTCCTTTATCCCCACTGTTTAGAATTCAATTGCAGTTTGCCTTTCTGAGAGTCCCCTTTAACGTGGTTGTCCCACTTAGGATCTGTTTCAAACATTCAAGGAACTCCGCTGGCACAGTGGTTAAGCTCTTGGCTGCTAACTGAAAGACTGGCGGTTCAAACCTACCAAAAGATGTGGCAGCCTGCTTCTGTAAAAATTATAGCCTTGGAAATCCTAGAGGGCACTTCTGCTCTGACCTATGAGTTGCTGTGAGTCAGAATCAACTCGACAGCAATGGGTTTTCAAATATTTAAAATGTTTAGCAAGGTAAACATGTTTTGAATCACATTTTATAGGAGATTAATGAACCATAACCCAAGGTAACTGCAGTGTGCTACTAGACTTGGGAGATGTGGCTGCACAGCATTTGCCTGGTTTGTTGTCTCAGGTACTTTGTCCCTGCCCATTTGCATGTCTCCACGGTAGTCAATAAAAATTTAGAAAGATTATGCCCTCCCCAGCAAGAGTGATTTTGTACTTTAGCTTAGTGAAAAACTACAGAAAAGACTTGCTGATTGCCATCGGGTTGGCTCCGACTCAGTGAGACTCCATGAACAACAGGCAAAAACATTGCCCTGTCCTGCGCCACCTTCACGATCCTCGGTATGCTTGAGTACCTCGTTGCAACCATTGTGTATTTTGAGTACCTTCCAACCTAGGGGGCATATCTTCCAGCACTATATTAGACAATATTTTGTTGTTATTCATAAGGCTTTCATTGGCTAATTTTCAGATTAGATCACCAGATCGGTTTTCCTATCTGTGTTAGTCTAGACGCTCCACTGAAACCTGTCCACCATGGGTGATCCTGCTGGTATTTGAAATACCAGTGGTATAGCTTCCACGATCACAGCAACATGCAAACTACCATAGCAGGATAAACTGACAGATAGGTGGAAAAAGTACTTCAGCAGAATTCCTAATTTTATGGTTTAATGTCACCCTGACTTATAATTGGTAGAGATAAAGTTAATAGACACACACGTTTGCTAAGTCCCATGAGACTTCTGAAGTCCCTGGGTGGCACAAGCAGTTTGCACTCAGCTACTAACCTAAAAGTGCCTGTGGCACTGTGGTCAGAAGGCCAGACGATCCGCTTCTGTAAGTATTATAGCCAAGAACACCCAACGGAGCAGTGCTACCTTGTAATACCTATCATTCGGAATCAGCTCAATGGCAACGAGTTTCGTTTTGGTTTTATAAGACTTCTGAAGCTGTTCATTTTCTATAAAGTTAAAAAAAAATGAGACAATGGTATTGCAAAGGCCTTACGTCCTCAGGGTTTGCTTAATTTTATTTATTTGCTTCCACTTGAAAGAGAAGCCCTTTAATTGCTGAGTGCCTTTTTCTGATTCCTGCCTTTGTTACTTTTCTGTGTTTGCTTTTCTGTTGGACACACATGGCTATTTGTGGAAATAAAAAGAATTCCGACAGAAATGAATAAACTACTGGCAATTATAATTATGCCTGAGATATTCACATTTCTGATTATCACTAGCTGGTTATTTTGATTTCCTGGATAGAATAATAACAAGTGGAAAATTACAGTCTATCAAAAGACTATTTAGAAAAGAAATCCAATGTTCGGTAAACTAATACCTTTGAGACGATACCTGCTTTGTCTGTTTCCACTGCCTCAGAGGTATTGTCAATCTTAAACTATAAAATTTCAAGTCTAGAAACGTCCCTTTCCACATGGTTTTTGACTTGTTTACCTTCAGAGTTCAAAGAATACCGTGTCATTGCCTAAGAAATATGTTAGTATGAGGTTTCTTTTGGAGTATAAAAACTGTGTATCTTGCTTCAAAAACATCTTAGTATTACAATTAGATCTCACTTATTTCAAATGTAAAATTGTCATCTGTACAATATTCAGCTATGGAGCAACAGTAGAAAATTGCGGGCTAGGAGTCAAAACCATGGATGAGCGTCAGATCCCGGCCAGCTATCGATCAGCCACGTGATTTCCTTTCTAGCTTTCTACTTCCTCTCCTGTAAAACAAGAGTTAGAATTCTTATTCTCTAAGGCCTCAAATTCTATGATTATCTTGTTACCCCTAGATTCCATGTGTAATTTCAGATCTATTGGGAGGGCTAACATTTTTTAACAGTTATAAAAGGCATTTTTAAAAACTTTGCCGTAAGAGTATTTCATTGAAGTTTTTTATTAAATTAAAAACCTCATCTTCCAGATATTTTAGTAAGGGCACTTATTCTAAGTCACCCTTTATCAGGCAGCATGTCACGCGCCTGTGTCTCCAGCACATGGGCAGAATTCTGTAGTATCTCCAGAGAGCCCCACATAACGAAGCTATGGCTCCTTTCTAATTTGCATAATTAAAAGATAGCTGTACTAGTTGGTGGTCCCATCCCTACCACAATCCTGAAAGGCATTTCTTTCATCTATTAGCTAACTACCATGGTGGTAACGGATGACTCTTAAACAGCTGTCACAAGCTGAAAACAAAATAAAACAAAAAAAATCTACCCTCCCACACTATGTACAGACAGCTTGCCAACAGTTTAAACAAATCCTTTTTGGAGCATTTTAACAAACAAACTTTTTTTTTTTTTTTTTTTTTTTTAGGGGTGTTTTAGTTACATTTAAACAGAAACTCATAAAACTCAGACAAGCTGGCTTCATGTTCTCCACAGAAATGAACAGCCTCAATTTTCTAATGAGATCACAGCAGTTAGTGGTTTCCAGATGCATTTAAAATGTGTTAAGTGCCTGCAGGAACTGGCTTTTAAAACAGACACTGCTCTTTAAATGTTTCAATCTCAAGATTCTACTATAAGCCCAGACATGATGTTTGTGGATTACTTGATCACAGTTTGGTTACTAAGTTGCAATTAATATTACGCAGAATAAAATAGGGAAATGAAAAATGTGGCGTCTTAAGCAATTCTTCTAAATATTTCCTCCTATGTTAATTGTCATATTACCAGTTTCCTTGTTACTCTGAAAAGTATGGAAATAATCATTAACTCCTATTGGAGAAACAGCTGTGATGAATGGTGTTCTGAGAAGTAAATCTCCCGGTGCCACTAGGCCCTTTTCCTGGAGAACTCATTTCTAGACTGTGGCTAATTGAATCACAAACACGTCAGTCTGACAGCTTTAACAGTTTATACCTTGTATGTTGGAATGTCTAGCTTTCCTTTACTTACTCCTGGACAATTGCTCCCTGTCATAGGACGCTTCCTCAAGTGAAAGCTTGAGTCTGTGTTTACACCCAGTGTCTTACCTTTGATTGAAACTAGGCAGAAGGCAAGATTGTGGTCTGTTTCCTTACAACTGGCAGGGTTGAAAACAAGGCATGAGGATAAAAACATGGCTTTTGATGAAAAATACACTTAACAGGTGGTTTCTCCTCCAGTGACTGACATGGTTATCTTCCCTGGAGACACGCCTGAGCCTCAAATCCTTTTTATTTTTTTCTTCTAGATTCCATGTGGACAGCTCACAAAGAACAAGGAGAAATCCGAAGAGAAACTGGTAATGTTCATCCATCAGCCTGAAGATTCTGAAAGGTAATAATGGCATTTTATTTAAAGGTTGTATGTCTCCAATAATAATATTCTTCTGCTTTGGACAAAGATGATACAGCTATAAAGAGTAGAAGATAACGTATCTGGTTGGAAACATGCACAGTAGATAAAAAAAAACATGGTGGACTAGTTGAACACGTTTTCTTTCATTGCTATCCCAAGGAGAAGGATCATGGCAAATTACGGAGGTTATTTGATTTTTTAAGTATTTGTTAAATTTCCCTTGACAAGCTCGGCACTTGGGATGGTTTCTCTTGAAGTTGTGGAAATATTTTCCTAAGAAACAACCCTATTTCACCAATAAAGTAAAGAGGTAGCTTTATCTTCCCGTGAATTTGTTTAATCCTTAGCTCAGGAATAAGGTGAGAATAAGTCACTTATCAAAAAAAAAATCCCTTCTCAGCCCCTCTTCAAGTCCCATCAATCTTTCAAGCTTTTCTCAAGCCTCATTCTATTCATTGACACCTAGAGTTATTACTTTGATTTCTTGTTTGACACCTTTTACATGCAAGACATTGTGCTAGCTGCTTGCAGATGAGTCAGATACAGACTCTATCCTCAAGCTGCTTGCAATTTAGAAGTGAAAAGCCATGCGTATATCTAAGGATAATATATGTATAATATTTTGTCTCATTGAAGAAGCACAGATAAACTGCTTTGGGAAATCAGAGGAAAGTGAGAATTCTAGCTGTGAGGATCAAGAGAAGCACACAGGAATTGTCTGATCTAGGTCCTGGCAAGGAGAAGATGGGGAGAAGGATGGACAAAGACCAGGAAAGGGTATTCCAGGCTGAAGGTGGGGTGTGTACAGAGATGTAGTGGAAGGAAAGCTGAGGACTGGGGTGGGGACTGGTAAGAAGTTCTGTTTGGCTTCAGCATCTGGCACATACCCATTGCAGTCAAGTCGATTCCAGCTCATAGAGAGACTCTATAGGACAGAAGAGAGCTGTCCTGTGGGGTTTCCAAGGCTTTAAGCTTTAGGCAAGCAGACTGTCAAGTCTTTCTCACTGAGCGGCTGGTTGAGTTCTAACTGCACACGTTTTGGTTTGCAGCCGAGCTGGGCCACCAGAGCATGTAGTACAAAAACAGCAGGAAAAGTCTATTGACATCTTGAGCTAGGAGCATATATGACTTGGGGTCCAAAAAGAACAGGAGGGAAGCTGATGCTGTGACCCGTATGTTAGTCTCATGAGTGGTAGGGAAGAAAAAAAAGAGAGAGATGAGAGGCTATGAGAGAGGAACAGAACAGTGAGTGCTGAGTCATCTTTCTTTGTCTCTTGAACCGACTAGTTTCTAACTGAACCACTTTAGGTTCTGCTGAGGTAAAACCATGTCTCTTGAAATACTATATATACTGATATTAGGGTTGCCGTACAAAGCTTCTTTTCAAAGTAAAAGGAGTGGAGGAAACAGCTTTGATTCTCAGCGTGGGGGATATCAAAGTAAATACAATGTCTTAGAGCTTTTATATTCCCCTTTAACATAATCTTGAACGACATTGTTTTAAAAGTAGTCCCCCTCGCTATGTTTTAATCCTGAGGCCATCCTTTTTCAAGGTACTCTTACAGTGCCAGTTCCCAATTTTATTTTTTTCTAAGGCAGGTGTTTCCCTGTTCTAACGTACTTATTTTGAGAAATGTAGGTATTTTAAAAGAATAGATTATGTGTTCAGAAAATTATAACATTACAAGGAAAACCATTATGATTCATGTAAGCGTCAGGTAGAGTCACCTCAGAAGAATAAAATGAATCTAAGTTCTCTTGAAGTGCCCCTTTACCTGGCATTAAACTCCACAATAGGACTCATTCAACCTGTGGATTAAACATGATTGAATACAGTCTCAGGTATGCATTGTCTTCTGATAACAATATGCTGGTTTGCAGATGCCCTTAGGAGATTCATTCCAGTGTCTTTACCCCATATTCAAGGCATTCAAATGTCTTTATGCAAAGCATTGGTGTACTTTAAATTTGTGTACTACAATTTAATTTAAGAAACTGACAACCTAAACAACCCATTGAGGTTTTTTTCCCCATGTGAATAACACACTTTCCTCCAGATGCAGTATTTGGCAGCCAAACAGCTGCTGGCTATTAAAAAGTCCCTTAAAGCTCCATTTTTTCTTTGCTCATAAAAGGGAAGAGAAGTGTAGGGACATTTATGGGGTGACAGGCAGATGTTTTAGTTGGAGCAGGACTGTGTATGCGGTAAGCGAAAGCTAAAATGATCTTTTATGACATCATCAACATTTTTACAATTCTTTTGGCCTTTGTAGTTTTAAGTCAGTTTTTACCTGACCTTAAATTAAACTCTTCTGGAAAGGCAGGATAAAGGGCGATTTGCAGATTTGCATAGTTGCTGTCCACATGGCAGAGAACTTAATGGTATCATCCACTTTTTCATAAGAGACACAAGCCTAGGCAGATTCTTTTCTGTTTGTGTTGTTTTGTGCAGAAGAAAAATAGATTTTGAAGCGATGACTATGTATTTTTAATAACTGACGGCATCATAAAACCAAACCAAACCTGTTGCTGTCTACTCAATGCTGACTCATAGCGACCCTATAGGACACAGTAGAACTGTCCCATAGGGTTTCCAAGGAGTGGTTGGTGGACTCAAACTACTGACCTTTTGGTTAGCAGCCGAACGTTTAACCATTGTGCCACCAGGGCTCCACACGGCATCACAGATCATAATAATTTTTTTTCATTAATTTCACTAATTCTTAGTTATACTTTAGTCTTAAAATGAAAGTTTGCAACACTAATTTGTCAATTTTTCAGAAATCATTGCATATTTATGCAAATAACATGCACATTCTACTTGTTTTTTGCCAGCTTTGCACCCTGTCCCCCCACCCACCTATATTCATAGGCACACTATGCTAATTTTTCACCAACAAAGTGAAGCACGAAACAGTAAAAATGACGACTTTTAAACAACTGTCACAAGCTGAAAACAAAAAACACAAAAGCTACACGTAACAGTAACGTGAGAAAATTTGGCACAGCCTCTGAAAATATTTGGAGGCAGAAAGGGTAGGCACGGTTGGCCAAAAATGTGGGACATCTGTGTTATTTGCATAGGAACAGGGTACATTTCTTCAAACTAATAAACATTGAAGTCATATTGGGTTTCTGGACAACAATCTAATTAAGTCTCTTCTCTTACCAAAAATAAGCAAGTAGCTTTTCAACCCTGTGTTTATGTATAATATGTTAAATAAAACTAACTTTTATTGGATGAATAAATTCAGAGATTTAAGACAAGAGGTCTTTGGGTACCTTGCGTTTTCAGTCAGGCTCTATAGAGCACGTTAAGGAAAATCCTTTTCCGTGCAAACACAGACCTTCCTTTTTCCGAGGCCTAGCTTACACAGAGCAGGCAGTAGTGGTTCAGCGGTAGAAATCTTAACCTTTCATGTGAAAGATATGGGTTCAATTTCGGGCCAATGTCAGTGGAGCCTTGTGTGTTGCTATGACGCTGAACAGGTTTCAGTGAAGCTTTCAGACTAAGATGGGGACCGTTCAGTTGTGCACGGATTCACCATGAGTTGGAGGCCGACCCTGAAGCAACTAACAAGTTTATACAGAATCCCTAAGAAGATACCTATATTACGTCTTATGTCTTGTCTTTTTTTTTTTTTTTAAGATGTTATGATTGCATAAACTCTTTGTTTAATTTCATTCAACAATCCTTTTGTAAGCCTTCTACTATGTGCTAGTTAATGTTTGGGAGATACTGTCCTCGAGCGGATTCTAACTCATAGTGACCCCATAGGACAGAGTAGAACTACCCCATAAGATTTCCAGGGAGCACCTGGTGGATTTGAACTGCTGACCTTTTGGTTAGCAGCTGAGCTGTTAACCATTGAGCCACCAGGGCTCCCATTGTTGGAAAGAATACCAAATTAGAATTCTCCAAAGAATGGACTTACCCTTTATTGGTTAAGGATTGGTGCTGCCTCACAGTCTGAAACCTGTATGTCTGGAGGCTGGAAAGCTGCCAGGCTATACCTCAGTGGAAATGTCTTTGACACTAAGTGGAGGCACAGAGCTTGCTTGGAGGTCTATACTAGATCCCCAGCATCCCCCAGACAACATGCAGCCAGCCGAAACCACCTAGATGAGTTCGAAGTCCGTTCTTTCTGTGAGTGGCAACCCTAAGAGTTGCTCTATTTTTGCAGAAGCCTTTGGAGTTTATGCTAAAGGCATCTCCTCCAACATGGTACGTAAATACACAGACCCACCTAAGGAAGTACATTCAGTTTCTGTGGCTTGCATTTGAAGTGATTCAAAGCCTTAATTAACATGCCGGAAGCTATTACATTAGCAAAATTTCAGTTTCCAAAACAATTTGGAAACTCCAAATGCACTATTATCTTCAAGAAGTCATACAAGCATATTAAGTGAGGAAATAGTGGGAAAAAATGATGTGACTCAAGTTTGAAAAATTCAATTTGGTTTTGGTTTGGATCTTTTTCTCTTTTATTTCTTCATATATATCAATCGTTTAAATTTAGTATTCTTAGTGAATTGGGTTTTTCATCTTTGGTAGGCTTCAGCTTGGTATGCTACGTATGTCTCTCTGAATATGAATTTACTTTTAGAAAGGAGGCATGTCATACTGAGACTCTGAAATAAAGTTTTATTCCTCACTTTTAGTACTTTATATCATTTACTAATTTTTATATTGACGTAGGACTCTAGCCATAATTTCGTATCTGAATATACTGCTTTGTTAGACAGGAGTGTAATTAGTTCAATCATATGTCACCCTACTTTCCAAAGCAACTGGACTAGAGAATCATTTTTCCATTTCATATATAGAAAATATTTCTAAGCCAGAGACGTACCTGCGCTCCAGACCCAATCTTTTCTTTTGTTCTATTCATGTGAGTCCATTTATTCTCTTTATAAGAAGTCCTTGGATGGTTAAAACGGTTAAGTGCTCAGATACTGACTGAAAGTTGGCAGATATTACCAGATCAGTGTTTTCAATTGTCACAGAAAATCGGCACATTAAAATGTAAAACAATTGAATGGACATGGGAAATCTGGTGGAAAGGAGGAGTGTGCTGTCACAGTATGGGGAGAGCAGTTAGGGTCACATAACAACGTATGTGTAAATTTTTGTATGAGAGACTAATTTGAAATGTAAGCTTTCACTTAAACTACAACAATAAAAAAAAAAGTAAAATAAAATTGTTTTAAGATTCAGAACATTTATATGATTTGCCTTTTTTATTTTCATTTTTTCCGGGTTACATCACACTTGTATTTATGTTAGAACAAAATAATAGGCTGCATCCTGATACACAAACAGGAAGTTAAATGTAAATATTGGCACCAAAACTTTTATGTTTTACACCTTAACCAGTTGCCTTCCAGTCAATTCTGTCTCATGGCGAGCTCATGTGTGTCAGAGTAGAACTGTACTCCATAAAAATCAATGGCTGATTTTTCAGAAGTACGTCCCCAGGCCTTTCTTCTGAAGAGCCTCTGGGTGGACTCAAACCTCCAACCTTTTGGTTAGCAGTCTACTGCGTTAGCCATTTACACCACCTAAATGTGACTCTTGTTTCATACCTCATGCAGTTATTATTATTAATACTTGAATATGACACGATTGGGTGTGTTATTATTCATAATCAGATCTTACATTTGTGTGATATTTTATACAGTTTATAAAGTCTTCTCACTGTTATATACCTAAGTTTAGAGTAGATTACAATCTACATACAAAAGTAAACTCTAATATGGGGTTCTTGGTTATTTTCCAATTGCTTCTGTGTTTTATCTGTTGATTGGTTATTTGCTCTTTATTGGAAAAGAGCTAATTACAGTGAGTGGTATGTGGTAAGTGGTCTAAAATGAGTGGATAAGTGGAGACTAATTTAGCCTATAAAGTTACTCTACTTCTTTGCGAAACAGAGTATTTTTCTAATCATTACAAAATAATCTGTCACTACGCCATTTTATCTTCCCAGTCTCTCTCTTTCTCCTTCTTTTGTGAAAATAGTATTTATTTTCTAATTATAAAATTAAAGAATGGGTTATGTCAGTTTTTTCTGTGTGTGGCAACTCTGGGTACTGTGCAGAAGATTTCTGGGTGCATAGCAGAAGACTTCAGTGTTTGAAAAATATAGGCAAGCAGAAAAAAGAAAACTCACATTTAATCCCACCATCCAAAATAATTACTGATAAAATTTTTCATTTTCCTTTATGTCTCTTTATTTTTTTTTATTTGGAACCATGGTGAAAAGATATCTTGAATCTTTTTTAATCCTTATATTTATTATAAATATTTTCCTAAGCAAATATTAATCTGTATAGTATCTAGTTATATAGCCATATCAAAATTTATTTTATCAATTCACTACTTGAGACATTTAGGTTGAATTTAATTTTTCACTACTAGGAACATTGCTGCAACAACTATACTTGAATTTAAATCTTCGTGCACATTCACTTTTATTTCCTTAGAATAAATTCCTAGAAGTGAAATTGTTGAGTAAAAGTATTGAAAAAGTTAAGGCTTTTGATATGTATTACCCAATGCTCTGAAGCAAAACAGCAGCAGTTCATTTTCCCTCCAGGAATAAAGAGAGCAATTTTTCTAAATTATTATTGCTACAAATGTTATTCACTATTGAAAAAAGTAATTCACGGTGATCACAATTTCTTTTTTCAACAATGCTGTTCTTTCAGTGGAGTTAAGAATTGCTCCGTTACTTCAGTTGGTTAGTTTTCTAGATGTGTTTCTCACCAAATGAGATAATATAGCTATAATATTGTCACAGTGGCGACAGTTGTCGGGGCGGTGGAGACAATAACCAATGCCACAACTCTTACAGAGAAGTGGGGCCAGGAGGGTCACTCTGAGGAGTCGAACCTCGGCTTCAGTCCCAGGAGTTTATTTTATAGTCAGTACAGCAAACAGTGAAGCAAATAACAGAACAATGGGCTTTGGGTGAATAAGAAAATGTTTCGGGCAAGGGAGGAGGAATTCAGGTAAACAAGCCAATCAGTAACGGGTCTGGAAAAACAAGTTGTGACAAGTCTCAACATGTTGGGGACAAGTCTCAACATGCTGTGCAGCATAGAGGCCTTTATACATCCATATTTTAATGGCACATATCCCCACATAATATTAACTCTACAGTTAATCCAATCAGTTACTTTTTTTTCCTTTTTCCTCACACCCTTACTTCTTGAACTCTCTGTCTTTGTCAATCTGAATTATTACCCTTCCGTCTTCAGTTCAAACACAGGGCATGAGGTCGCCATGAGTCAGAATTGATGGCAACTGGTTTGGTTTGGTTTTTTGCCTTCAGTACAGTTTTTTTCCTAGAACTTTCTTTACTGCCAATCTCTGTTAATAAATTGTATTTCCTGGTTCCAAGGCTTGTCCTTTCTTATTGATTCCCTTATTTTGTGGGAGCACATCCTCCAGTAGTTTCATAGGAAAAGGTGCATGGGTTATAAATATTTTTAGTCTTTGCATACCTGCAAATGACTTTTTTCTATCCTGCTCATGACTGATAGTTTGGCTAATTATAGATTTCTATGTTGAAAATAACTTTAACTAAAAATTTCTGGAGGGAAATAGCCACAATCTCTTAGTTTCCAGTATTGAAAAGTATGATATTCTGATATCTAGTATTTTATGTATGATCTTTTTATGCTTAGATGTTATTAGGCTCTTTCCATTAAACATGGTATTTTAAAATTTATAATTCATTTTACAGAACACTTAGTGGGTCTATTCATTCTAGAGTCTCATTTTTTTTTTTTTCTTTTCAGTTTGGAAAATTTTCCTGTATTATTTCTTTGATAACTTCATTTCTTCTGTTCTCTTATTCTGGAACTCCTATTAGTCAAAAGTTGGATTTCTTGGACTGTTCTTTTGATTCTATCATCTCTTCTTCTATTTATCTATCTTCTAAAATTTTCATTCTAATTTATGGTGACTTTCTTTTACTTTATCTTCTAATCCTTTGATGTAAGTTTTATTTCAGTTGTATTTTTAATTTCCAAGGGTTCTTTTTCCTTTTTTAATACTATTTTTATTTTATTAATGTGATTCCATTTTATATTTCTCCCAAGATGTTCGTTATAGATTTTGGTTTTTGTTTTAAGTATTCTTCTCTTGTATTGTTTCTTTTTACCTTTGGATGATGTCTTAGTTACCTAGTGCTACCATAACAAAAATACCACAATTTGGGTGGCTATAAAGAACAAAAATTATATTCTTACAATTCAGGAGTCTGAATTCAAGGTGTGGCTCTAGGGAGATGTGATGGATTGTATTGTGTCACCAAGGTATATGTTTTGGAATCCTAACCCTTGTAGGAAACCCTGGTGGCTTAGTGGTTAAGAGCTATAGCTGCTAACCAAAAGGTCAGCAGTTTGAATCCACCAGGTACTCCTTGTAAACTCTATGGGTCAGTTCTAATTTGTCCTACAGTGTTGCTATGAGTCGGAATTGACTCAGTAGCGGTGGTGGGTTTTTGGTTAACCTATGGATGTTATCTTGTTTGGAAATAGGGTTTTCTTTGTTATGTTAATGAAGCCATGTCAGTGTAGGGTGTGTCCTAAACCTAATCACTCCTAAGTTATAAAAAGAGCAGATAAGACACAGATACAAGCACATACTGGGGAAGACAGATGTCATCTGAGGACCTCGGAGAACCAAGAAAGGCCCAAGCTACCAATAAGGAAGAAATCAACATGGCTGAGACCCTGACTTGAACTTTTAGCCTCCAGAACATTTCTGTTCTTTAAAGTCATTCACGTGTGGTATTTCTGTTATAGCAACACTAGGAAACTAAGACGGGGAGATCCTTCTTTGTCTATCTCAGCTTCTAGTAGCTCGCAATCCTTGGAGTTCCTGGGCTTGGAGACGCATGTGTCTCTGTTCTCTGGCTTCCTCTTTCCCTGTATGTGTTTCTCTGTGTCTATTCTGCTGTTTGTATAACTCAAAAGTGACTAGATTTAGGAGCCACCCTACACTGATATGCCCTCATTGACATAAAAAAAAGAAAACACCCTATTTGCAAACAGTGTCATGTTTCTAAGTACAGGAGTTAGGATTTCAACATATATTTTGCAGGGGCACAGTTCAATTCCACAATAGGTGTTTTTTTCCTTGTTTTCTTTTTGTTTGTTTTTAGTTTTGATCTTTGTTTTCTATTTTGGAAACTTTTTTTCAAATGTCTGGTGGTCCTTGGCTGGCCATTCATATTTAGGGGTGGATTCCTAAAAATTGTTTTGAAGCTCTTTTACCGTGTGGTGACAGAAATCCAGCTAGTCTTGTGAATGAGGGATTCCCAAAGGTAAGCACCTGTGGGCTTTTTTTTTTTTTTTTTTTTCTGACTGCTCAGCTTTTCTACTGAGGAATTTTCCATTTCTAATCATAGAGATATATGACTGGCTGTAGGTATTTAGAGCAAAAGTGAGGGAAGAAATCTCAGACTACTACAGTTTATTATGTAGATTTTCATGAAATCCCCCGCCTCCACCCCAGTCTTCCTCTGTGCCTCAAGTCCCTGCACTCAGAGGACTTTGGTTTCAACTTCCCAAGAGAATCAGTCTCTGGCCCCCATTAGAGTGTTAGGAATAGTTGCCTAACTGCATGTGTGTGGGAGGAGACCTCAGGGGATTCAAATACTCCAAAGTCAGACTGTGAAATCAGCTCTACTGTTTTGAACTTTTTCTTCAGTCCTTCCTTCCTGGTACCTGGCACTTTCAAGTACTCGGCATTTCAGAGATTCTATGGAGCAAACTGGCTTCAGTTCTTGCCAGCTTCTCTCTCCAATCACATTTAGGTGTTTTTTTTTTTTTTTCCTTGCTTCAGTAAGTTATAACTTCTGCTCTTCTTCCTCCAAAAATTTGTCAAAATAATCCTATTCACTTTTTACTCCTCTCATTCTCTTTGTCCTTGAGGGTTAATAATAATTTTTTAAAAATCATTTCTTGATATTTAAACAGGGCTTCGAGAAAGAGAAAAACAAAAAATCAAAAACTAAACCCATTGCTGTTGAGTTGATTCTGACTCATGACAAACCCATGTGTTACAGAGTAGAACTGCTCCAGAGAGTTTTCTTGGCTGCACTCTTTATGGAAGCAGATTGCCAGGCTTTTCTTCTGAGGCACTGCTAGAATGGTTCAGACTACCACCCTGTAGGTCAGGACTTGAGTACAAACAGAGAGGGGAATTAAATTCTTATGTCCTATATACTTTATTGATAGAATGCTTATGTGCTTATTATTGAAGTAGAGGAAATGAAGAATACTTTTCAGAATTATTTTAAAAGTGAGACTCAGTGTTGAGAAAGTATATGAGGCATAAAGTTTTCTGATATTTTCAAATTAGTGGCCAGAGACTTAGTGAATCCTCAAGTGTGCTTCCAATTAACTTCACAGCATATTAGCTTGTCTCATTTAATGCTCTGCACCTTATTTGACTTTGCTGCTCTCCAGATCTCAAGCCCTGCTTTCTTATTGTTTGCGATTGTCTAGGATGCCTTAGTATAATCCCTTATTTTTAGCCTCTCTGAATCATTTAGGTTTGGTGTGTCCATTCTCTTCAGCAAAGATTTGAGTTTTGCTTTGTACCTTACATTGAAACTCTTGTTCATTAAATAGCTGAGTTAAGCCCATTTACATTTGTTGATATAAGTGGTATGTTTGGTCTCAGTTCTGTCTTATTATTGGATGTCAATATTCTGATCCACAAGGTGCCCCTCGGAAACCCTATGGGGCAGTTCTACTCTGTTCTATAGGGTCGCTATGAGTCAGAATCCACTCGATGGCAATAGGTCATGGTTCTTTATCTACTTGGTCTGTTTTCTTTATTCACTTTTAGTATTTATTTTTATACTAACTTTGTAAAATTTGTATTTTTATTATAGGGGTTGCTTTAATGCTCGTAACTTTTAAAAGGCTTTAGCCTTCTTTTTTTTTTTTTTTTTACTTAGAGTTCTGCTATTTGATTTGTCAGGTTTCAATGATATCATTTGATTCCTATCTATAACCAATACAACAATCAATGAGCTTGTTCTGTTTAATTACTCATCAGCGGTCCTTTAGCCAAAGTTTCCCTGATTACCACTTTGTCGCACAAAGCTTCTCCTCTTGCAGATTCTAAAGGAAGCATGCATGAATACAGTATTCTTTGAGTTCCTGCAGGTTTAAATTCATTTTTCTTTAGCTTTGATACAAGTAAGGCAGCTTAGCTGAACACAAAATTTTTTTACTCATACTTTCTCTCCTAAAACTTTTTGAAAATACTGCTTCGTCGTTGTCTTGCTTTGCATGTTGTTGGCAAGAAACTTCGTAAGTTTCTTGTTTTTTTTTTTCACCCCCAGAGGACTATATTTTTTTGTGATTCTGAGTCAATTTTCCCAGGTATATGGTGAACCATTTGACAATAAGACTAAGGTTTCGTTTTTTTCTGAAAAGATTTTTTATTATAGTTTTAAATATTAGTTCTATTCCATTGTTTTATTTTTCTTATTTAGAAAAATCAAATTTCTTAAATTGGATCTTTTTTTTTTGCCATTCTTCTATATCTAACTCTTTCTGATCCTATTCATTTTAATTTTTTTCCTCTACTCAATCTCTCAAATTGCAGCCAGATTTATTCTCCCTTGGATATGTTGTAATTTGGCCTTCGCCTTTGAGATAATTTTTATCTTTCTCTTCAATCTCTTTCCTGAATTTGGTCATATCGTATTGTGGGTTTTGTCTACTTCCGTCCTGAATTTTTTTGAATTTAGGATTTAAGATGCCCTTTGGACCAGTTTGTTCCAGTTTGAACCCCTGCTGAGAATTAGCATTTCCACTCCAGATATACTGAATCAGAATCTGCATTTTAACAAGATCCCCAAGTGATTCTTACGTATAATAAAATTTGAGATCCACTGTTCTACTAGTGGTTCTCAGAATTGGTCCCTAACCAGCAGCATTAGCACCACCTGGGAACTTGTCAGAAATGCAGATTCTCAGCAGAGGTTCGCACTGGAACACACTGGTTCAAAGCCTTGCTGTTAACACACTTGACCGCTAACCTAAAGGTTGGAGTTTCCAGTACACCAAGTGCCTCAGAAAAAAAGCCTGGGATCTTGTTCCAAAAAATCAGCCATCGAAAACCCTATGGAGCACATTCTGCTCACACATACATAGAGCTGCTATGAATTGGAGTTGATTTGATAGTAACTGGTACTGGTATCAGCCTCTGATGATTGCTTGGCTCCATTAATTCATTAGTCATCATGAAATGGCAATATAGTATTCTAATTCTATCATTCCATCTTTATTATATGAAATACTTCTATAAATAGAAACATCCCCATTAACTATATGACTATCCTGAGATACAGATTATATGGAAAAGGCAGGATACTTACTTCTTTCTTTTTATCTGTTTTCAGAATAATTAGGACTCTTTCTTTCTGGGGGAGATTTTATTGATGTTTCACCACCATTAGTCCCCCATAGTTTTCTTCACTTTTCAACCCAGGCTTCTCCAGACCCTGCTCTGGCATAGTTTTCAAATCTGGCTCCATTGGTTTTGAATAGAAATTTATAGTATCTTCTGTCTCCTATTTATGCTGCAGATGCCTGTTATAGATTTTATTTGAACTTCTTGTTAATCTGCAAAGTTTCTGAAGGATGTGGGAGGAATTTGGATTAGGCAGCTGCCAATATCTAACAGGCATCTAGAAATCCAGATCATATATTATGAAATATTCTTCCAGCGAGCCACAGTACTTTTATTATCAAAGCTATGATTGCTAAACGTGGTTCAGTTTAAGACTACTACAAATATTCCAGAGTACAAAGATTTATTTTGTATCTATACACTGGTAATGCTTTCCTTTCTTTTTATATGGTAAAAAGGTTTAGGGTAACTCACACCTACCGTTTTGAGAAAAGCTGATAGGTAAAGTTCTTACTTATAAGTAGAGAGGTTCTGCTATATCAGGGACAACACTTAAAAACAGTATGGTGGCTAGGAATGTGGTTTCTCGAGTCAGACTGCCTGAATTCAAATCACTCTTTTTGGGTAAGTTACTTAATCTCTCTAAAACCTTCATTTTCTCAGCTTCTTAATGAGGCTCATCATAGTATCTATAATAGTATCTATTTCATCCACCTGATGAGGGTAATAAAAGTTGTGATGAATAAATAATACCTAGAGAGCCACCTAACACATAGTAAGCATTCAATCATCTTATAACACACTGCCACTGAGTCCATTCTGACTTATAGCGAACCTATAAGACAGAGTAGAAATGTCCCATCGGGTTTCCAAGGCTGTAAACCTTTATGGAAGCGGACCGTCCCATCTTTCTCCCAAGGAGCAGGGTGAGGGGTTGGAACTGCCCACCTTTTGGTTAGCAACCGAGTGCTTTAACCACTGCACCACCAGGGCTCCTCAATCATCTTATACATGTTCTTTGAAACAACCAACTTAGGTTATGGTATAGAGAAACACTTGCCTTAAAAACTTTTCAGGTTTCAATATTTTCTTCTTTACTTAGAAGTGCCCGTTGCCATCAAGTCGATTTCGACTCATAGTGACCCTATAGGAAAGGGTAGAACTGCCTCATACAGTTTCCAAGGAGCACCTGGTAGGTTCAAACTGTCGGCCTTTTGGTTAGCAGCCGTAGCTCTTAACCAGTATGCCACCAGGGTTTACTTACTTAGAAGCAGCCACGTAAAATTAAGTACAACTCTAAGTAACTCTAAGTACAACCAAAATGTTTGCCATTGACTTGTTCTCTTTTTTAAAATAAGAAAATAAGAAGTATACTGTAAGAAGCACCTGGAACAGTTCTTGGCCCATGATAAATTTCAATATATATTTGTTGAACGAGGGAACAAAAACACATAATAAAATGATGTAGTTGATATTTATCTCACTACATTTGGGATTGAAAGGCAGAAAGAAATTCTTGGTTCTTCCGCGATTATTTTATGGAGCTTCAGAGATACAAATTAATATGGGTGAGACTTTCCGTAACTTTATCAGTCTGAGTTTACAAGGTTAATCTGCAGTCTTTTTATTTCCTCTGGGCTTTCTATTCCTTCTATGTATAATGAATGCTGTTTGGGTTCAAGTAAGTATCAGTTATATCCAGTTTTTGGTCCCATGGTTTAGTGCACCTCTGTGTGGTCAACTGTACCCAAAATTGGCCCATTTCTCATTTGCCTAAACCTTAACTCAGTGTTAGAGTAGTTAAACAGAACATTTAAAAATCACCAAACTTATGAAATAATAGAGTAAGATTTAAAGGAATATAGCACCTGGGTAGAGTTAGTTACTTAGTTCGTTGACATTTGACTACTATAAATCATTGATTGCTTTGTCTGGTTTCTAGCAAGCTTGAATAGATTTAACTTTAGTGGAATTTTCTTTTATTTCCTAGAACTTATTCATTTCCCTCTATGATTTAGAAGTTCCTTTTTCTTTTTCAGCTACCAAAACTTGACGTCTTCTTTACGTTCTGATTTAAAGTACGTTGTTGATCATTGTTTTCTGTTGATCTTGAGGTTGTTCTTCTCTGTAATTCTGAACAATTCTCTGAACATCAAGATCCCTTCATCTTTCTTCCATTGCCAGAAGTTAACAACAAACAAACAAAAAGCAAAAAACCAAACCAAAACATAAAATCCCCAAACCACACACACCACAGTCTCAGCAATGTCACCTTCTGTGACCGTTCTTTTCCAGTGAAAAGATTTTCCTCTACCTGACCAGTTCTTTTTGCTCTTAGCCCTTTGCCCTTTGGAGTCAATACTTAAGTTTATTTCTATGCTGAATCGAAAGGCAAAGAAGCAACCCCCATACAGACAAATTTAGGGGTAAACTGCATGAAGACAACATTAGGTAAGTTGGTCGTCTGTCTCAGGGGCTTAGCACAAAATAAAACCCAAGATATACCTAAGCCTAACATTTCAACACCCTTAAATAAATCTGTATTTAAAAAGTCAGAACACTAAGTAGTGTATCTATAATAAAATGCGTCTGACAATAATGAGTACTTTGTAGATTATTTCAGGGAACAAGGAGATCATTGCTGTATTTAATATACCTGAGCATCAGGGAAGTTAAAGTGGGAATAACAGTTGCTTCCTGATTTTGTTAAAGTGAGGATGAAATGAGATAAGGCATGTAAAGTGTTTAACAAAAGATTTACTTTGCTCAATGCTTGTACATTCATCTGCCTACTCACTATTTCTGACGGGGATGTCTGTTAGACATCCCCAATAACAGATTCAAAAGAAAACGCCTAATTTTCTCAAACTACCTCCCTCAGCCTACTCTGTCTCAATAAAAAGCAACTCCTTTTTTTCCAGTTGCTTTGACTAAAAGAATTTGGAGACATCCTTGGGCTTCATCTATCTATCTATCATCTATCTTTCTTTCTATATCTATCTCTGTTTCTACCCCCTCTCTACCCACAGACTAAATTCACATTACACCCAGAACCCAATCTTTTCTCTCCACTCTCACCGCTGCTGCTCTGTCCAAACCACTGCCGTCTCCAGCCTGGATTACTGCAGCATCTTCCTAAATGGCCTCCGTATATGCTACCGCTAATGATGTTTTCAACTCCAATGATATTTTCAGAATAAAGTCACATTATATCCTTCACCCAAAACCTACATCTCCTCAGAGTGAAAACCAAAGTTTTTATAAGTCCCACAAGCCCCACTTGATCTGGTTTCCTTTTCTCTCTCTAGCATAATCTGCTACAACTCTCCTTCTGGCTCCCCTACTCTGGTCATATTGGCCTTCTTGCTATTCGTTGGACACACGAGACAAACTCCAGCCTTATGGTCTTTGCACTGATTGTCTCTACAGGGAATACTCTTTCTCCGGTTAGCCACATGGCTCACTTTTACATCTACAAGTCTTGCTCAAATATCACCTTCTCAGTGGGCACTACCTTCAATCATTCTATTTGAAATTGCCATCCTCACCCCCACGTCATCCCCCATAGTCCTGATACCTCTTTTGTTGCTCTGTGTTTTTTTCTATAATGCCTATTACCTTTTAAAATTTCAGCTAGACAAAGAACTACTGCAAATGGGTAAGGGAAAAGATACCTATAAAGAAAAGTCAGTCAAGAACCAGAACTGACAATTAGAGAAGAGAAAAAGCAAGTGAATAATAATCATTATTGAAAGATGATCAACATCTAACATTGCCACTAATCAGGAAAATACAAATTGAAACAACAGTGGTATAACCATTGTTGGCAAAAGTGTTAATAACGTCCAGGGCTGTCTTTGGTTGTAGGAAAATAAAAATTCTTACACATATCTGGTAGAAACGAAATTGCTATAATCAACTTGGGAAGTAACCTAGAAGTATTATTAAAAGTTTACATAGTCTTACCCTTTGATTCAGTGTTCTCACTTTGGTAAATCTAGTTAGTATATGTAAATAAAAGACCTGTATATAAGAACATATGTAGATGGGTATTTCTAATACAGCATTGAAAATAGGGGCATTAAAAAAAAAAAAGCATTAGAAACAATTTGATAGTCCATCCACAGGGAAAAGATTAGATAAGTTTATTCCATCCATATATTTTTAAAATTATTATTCAGCTTTTAAAAATAATTGGTTAGTTCTATATGTAAGGACCTGAAGGAATTTTCAGAGAAATTCAAAATAATAAGATAATATATTATCTTAAATTAAATTAAAAAATAGCAGAGTAATGTGTAATATGACTACATTTTTATTTGGAAAAATGAAGAAAGAAAAGAAATAATAATTTGTGTATTAGTATATATGTATACTTATTTTTGTAAGATCATAGAAAAAAAGGTAGAAGACTGGTATTAACACCTTAACACAGTATGGTGGGACTAAAGGAAGAATATTACTTTTTTTTTTTAACATCCTCTAATATTCGCCTGCTAAAATGGCTGCACTTTTATAGTGTAAAAAATAGCCCATAAAGGAAAACACACACAATTATTTGAAAATACAAGACCTAATATTCTGATAAATAAATAAGTATATGTATAGTCTCAGATGATTTTTATCTTAATTCTTAAAAAAAAAAGTGACATTTAAAATCAATGATATGATTTCAACACTGAAGTTGATCTAATGTAAACCTCAAACCAAACCAGGTGCCTCGAGTTGATTCAGACTCATACTGTCCCTATAGGACAGAACTGCCCCACAGGGTTTCCAAGGAGTGGTTGGTGGATTTGATCTGCCAACCTTTTGGTTAGCAGCCGAGCTCTTCACCACTAAGCCACAAGGGCTTAATTTATATATGAGGAAAATGAGATCCTCAGGCACATAGCAAGTTTTTCGTACGTGGCCATAGGATAAATGAATGTATGTGTGTATTAATATACAAATTAATGAGTCACGTACTTTCCCAGGTTACAACTATCTAGTGGCAGAGGCACATCTAGAATCGAGGTTCAGGACTCTAACAACAGAGGTGGAGCTTGGGAGAGCAACTTAAAAGAAAGATGTATGCTTTGCATGAAACAATAATGAGCTTATATGAAAAACTCCTTATAAACGTCCTAACTCTGCAAAAATCATGATGCGCGTGATGAAGAATCACAATTATCTTTCTTTCTTAGAGAACCTATTATTCTATTTGTTTTTGTTTTAGAGGCATACAAAATAATGCTTATAAATTAATTTTAAACACACGTGGCAGAAAACAACAATGCTAGATAACCAGATGTTCCTCTCTGGAGCCCACTGCTCTTGCAGAAGCAGCTCAGTGACCGTTCGCCATCTTGCATGGAATGGCCCTGTGGTTTCTGTGGTGAGTCCTGCTATGGTCCTTCAAAGCACTAAATAAAGCACCAATATGGCTACCCAGTTGTTCACTCTCATGGAACATCTGATTAGCATGTTTTCTGGACTTTCCTCACGCCCCAAAACTTCTTCCCTTGCCCCTTGCTCATCTAGGCTCACCAGAAGCACCCACTGATGTAGCTTACAGTCCATTCATAAATTAACTCTACAGACTGCAGCCACCAAATTTCCCCCTTGACCTTCAACTCCTACCCTTTTCCCCAACACACAGTTCCACTTTTACTAATATTCAGAGGTTCTTACCCAAAAGTGACCTTTACTTTCACTCTCACCTAGCAGATCCAAAGCACTAGTTTCATGTGGTGACACTTCCCTCTGGGTTTAGTTCCACTGAAGATTTTCCAGTATAGCTTTTAAAAAAAAAAAAAAAAAAAATAGATCCTGAGCCCTGGTGGTGCAGTGGTTAAGAGCTCAGTTGCTCATTAAAAGATGGGCAGTTCTAATCCACCAGCTGCTCCTTGGACACCCTATAGGGCAGTTCTACTCTGTCCTATAGGGTTGCTATGAGTCGGAATCGACTCGACAGCAACGGGTTTGGTTTTGGTTGGTTTGGAGCCAACCAGTTGCCATTTAGTCGATTCTGACTCATGGCAACCCCATGTGTGTCAGATTAGAACTCTGTGCTCCATAGGGTTTTCAATGGCTGACTTTTCAGATGTAGATTGCCAGGCCTTTCTTCTGAGATGCCTCTGGGTGGACTCCAATCTCCAGCCTTTCTGTTAGCAACTAAGCGCACTAATCATTTGTACCACCCAGGGACTCCAGAGCCAGAGCAGAGGCTTTGAAATAGCCAGCTTGGCTGGATGACTAGGAACAAAAAGCTCTCTGAGAGGGAAAAGAAGCCTGTCAGTGAAAGGACAGCCGAGGTGCCTGCTGCAGGCAGGAATCTTGATCACCAAATCTGTAATTCGGGCAGTAAGCTCCAGCTACAGTTCTCTTTGAACTAGATTGTTGTATCATAGGGAAGGGATGTGTCCCAATTAGCGCCCCCTTGGTGGCTACCAAAAAACAACACAGGAGCCTGCTGATCAGGGCATGTGCTCAGGGGTCTTCTTATGCATTCAGAGCCTACTGTGGTCCAACAGCTGTCAACTGCCAAAAAATCTTTGTAAAGATGAAAAACGCCTGCTCACAAGTGTGGAAAACCCCATCAGCCTGAGAAGTTCTAACTAGGTTCAGTTTTGAGAAATTAGGTCTAAATAAAGACGGCTGAGGGCCCTACTCTAAAGCTTTTGAGAAATCTTGCTCTGCAAATTGTCCTCGTCTTAATTTAAGTTTATGCTAAAGAGAATTGGCAATTTTTGTGATGTCTTCTTGTAAAAACTCTTCTGCAGCTGTCCTAGTAAGCTCATTGTTTAGTACTCTCAAGTGTGGTCAATGTTACCTATTTGGGTGAGGGAAAGGAAATTCTGTTAGCATGTTTGTGTCTATTTGGAGGCAGTAAAGCAACCAACTCAGAATGGTCATAGCGCCTCACTATACATGCTTGTGAAAAAAAAGCCAAATGCCATAACAATGTTGCCAGGTAAGGGCTCTGCCTCTGACAGTGGTTTTGAGAGGCGACAGTTACCAGGGTCACCACTGGCTCGTATAGCACCTTTGTGTAATTTAGAAAAATTCTTCTGGGTTTGCAGCCCCTCACTGGGACTCTTGGATTGGCAAGTGGAGAATGGGCAGAATTCTAGTGCTTAGTTGGACAGGTTATCAGGAAGGACCAGTCCCTGGAGAAGGACATCATGCTTGGTAAAGTAGAGGGGTCAGTGAAAAAGAGGAAGACCCTCAACGAGGTAGATTAACACAGTGGCTGCAATGATGGGCTCAAGCATAGCAAAGACTGTAAGGACGGCGTAGGGCTGGGCAGTGTTTCCTTTTGTTGTACATAGGGTCACTGTGAGTCGGAACGAACTCAACAGAACCTAACAACAAGACGCCAGCAACTTTTATACAGCAACCTATACAACTGTACTCAGTGCCCTTTTCTGATGTCACCTCAAAAAGATTAAGATTCCTTGTGGTTGTTAGCTGCCTTTGAGTGGAGTCAATCCCAGTTTATGGCAATCCCACACACAGTGGAACAATGTATTGGCCAGTCCTGCGCCACGTCCATGGTTGGCTGTGGATCTGACCGTTGGGATCCATAGGGTTTTCACTGGCTCATTTTCAGAAGTAGATCACCAGGCCTTTCTTCCAGTGTGGAATCTCCACTGAAACGTGTGCAGCCTCATGGCAGCACTGAGGCCTCCACTGACAGATGGGTGGTGGCTGCACATGGGTGCATTAACTGGAAATCAAACCTATGTCTGCTTCACGCAGGTAAAAGTTCTACCGCTGAACCACCACTGCCCTCTTGCACGCCTCGCTAGGATTTCTTAGCTTCCTTTTACTATCTTGGGGTACCAAACGGATGATTTACCTCCGGACAATGAGGATTTGGTTGTCATGATCCATTTTCTTTTCCCTGAGACACTTTTCTCCAGACATTGCAGCATGGGGAACTTGGAGGACAGAAATCATTTGGGTTGTAAACTTAATCTCACATCTCTCATCTTGTCATGAATTGAAATCTTTAATCAATTATTCCCAGTTGCCACTTCCTTTTCCAGTTCATTGACCCCTGCTTGTGGCCAGGGCCTTTAGAGTTTGTGTTCCTTCCTGCCAGCCTACCTCTCCCAGACAGGGCTAACTCCAATCTACAAGAGGAGTGAGATTCTTTTAGGCCCGGTGCCTGACTTTTATTTTAAACGAAAACTGCTGTCTCAGTAACAAACAGCTTTATGGGTGTACCTTCAAGCTCAGTACCTTATAAATATTATAAACATTTTACTAAACTTTGCTTAGCTCTAGCATTCACCCCTTACTGATTCCTGAGTTTGAGCCCCCATCTCCACGAGAACTTCCCAGGTGTCCCTGTCCCTGGATTTTCCCTAGGTTTTTTTCCATTTCTGTTTTTGTTTAGTTTTGAATCGTCAGTCTCTACTCTTATACTCTTTCTCAGTGCCTTCAGTTGGGCCTGCCATCTTGCATCTGGGTTCTCTCCAGCCTTTTTGTTTGTTCCTTTATTTTAGAGCTTCACTAAACTTCCTCTTAATTTCTTACAACTTTGCATCTTGTCCATCATAGAGAATCTATATCTGTTTTAAAGGACTTCCTTAACATTTTTATATTATTACTCCTACTCCCAATTTGTCATTATTATTTTAAAAAGTAAAACTAGGAGCTTGTTGTTGTATGCCATCAAACCCTTTTCGACTCATAAGGACCACCTATGACAGAATAGTACTACTTTAGAGGGCTTTGTTGGCTGTAATCTGTACAGAAGTAGATCACTAGTCTTTCTCCCGAGAAGCTGCTCCTAGACTAAGAGTTACATGTATATTTTATGACATAAATCATTAGCTGCTTATCTAAGGTCACAGCTCAAACTATAGACACTTTTACAGGGAGGGACTGTTCCCATAACACACTTTATGATTTTGTTAACATTCTGTTTTCCAACCAGACATACTAATTCTTTAACTGTACCTTAAGGCAATCAGTCTTCTTGATCAGTTGAGTTGGCCTTCACTAGATTTCCTGAGCCAAATTTACCATAGGTTTGTTCAGAGGCAAGATAATGTTGTAGCTTTTGTTGTTTTTAAGAAACTGTAAGGTGTAAGCACCACAAGAGCTGGAATTTTCATCTGTTTTGTACATAGATATATCCTAAGCACCAAAAAAGATTGTCTGGCTCACAAGTGTTTAATAAATATTGTCAAATGAATGTGGCATAGATTGAATTGTGTCCCCCCAAAATATATATCAGCTTGTTCAGGCCATGATTCCCAGTATTGTGTGGTTGTCCTCCATTTTGTGATTGTAATTTTATGTTAAAGAGGTTAGGTTGAGATTGTAACACCCTTACTAAGGTCACAACCCTGATCTAATGTAAAGGGAGTTTCCCTGGGACGTGGCCCGCACCACCTTTTATTTTGTAAGAGATAAAAGGAAAGGGAAGCAAGCAGAGAGTGGGAACCTCATACCACCAAGAAAGCAGTGCTGGGAGCAGAGCATGTCCTTTGGACCTGAGGTTCCTGGGCAAAGAAGCTCCTAGATGAAGGGAAGATTGATGACAAGGACCTTCCTCCAGAGCTGACAGAGAAAGCCTTCGCCTGGAGCTGATGCCTTGAATTTGGATTTCTAGCCTACTAGACTGTAAGAAAATAAATTTCTCTTTGTTAAAGCCATCCACTTTGGTATTTCTGTTATCACAGCACTAGATGGCCAAGACAGAATGGATGATAAAAATCTAGTCTTTTTTTGTTTTTTGTTTTACCTCGGTAGCCCTGTGAGGGTGATTTCACAAGCAAACACTTTACAGTGGCTTATAAATCTTCTTATAACTGAAGGTTTAGGCAAAAGATATCAGATACATATGTTTTAAGTTATTTTTCTCTCAATGAGGTTCTTTACAATGAAGTTCATGTGCTACTTTTCTGCCCATTCTCATAAGTTTGTATGTCTTTCCTGTAGCTTATTCCTTTTGCTTTAGCATTTGGGTTTGAAAAAGCATAAAAGTGTCAGTATTTACTTTCTGTTGGACATAAATTTATAAAACAAACAACGAAGTGAAACCTCTCCTAGCTTAGATCTGTGGAGAAATCAAATATTTATATTCAGCTAGAAATATGTCTATTATATATCACCTTTAATTATTTTCTAGGATCTATTTTTAAAAACATGATAAAGCAGTTCTATATTTACTCCATTTTTTTTAAATTGTCTTTGCATGTAATCTTTTTTGTTTCTTTTTTATTGTACTTTAGATGAAGGTTCACAGAGCAAATTAGCTTCTCATTAAACAATTAGTACACATATTGTTTTTTGACATTGGTTGCCAACCCCACGACATGTTAACACTCTCCCTTCTTGACCTTGGGTTCCCTATTGCTAGCTTTCCTGTCCCCTTCTGCCTTCTAGGGCTTGCCCCTGGGCTGGTGTGCCCCTTTAGTCTCGTTTTGTTTCATGGGCCTGTCTAATCTTTGGCTGAAGGGTGAACCTCAGGATGCATGTAATCTGAATGAAGTTTTCACATGTGTGTTTATTCAGTCAAGCAAGATGTTTCCTTACAAAAACTTTTCTTTCCACAGCTTACATTACTTTCATTTTAGTGAATCTGTATCATGACATTCCACTGCTCACTGAAAACGTCTCTGATTTTTTATATGGCTCCTCTTACTAACAAGAATAATATTAGAAATCCTCATTTCTCTTTCATGGTGGCCAACATATTTTGAGCAGATTTCCCAAATTTGTTATTAAATTCCTTTAGAATTTTTTTTTTAAACAAATCCCAAGTTTAGTTTATGTTTAGCTTTCTAGCTAGGTTTAGAGTAGATCTTATTTATACTTGAACCGATACTTCAGACTTCTGTGTTCTTAAGATAGCGTTTGTGTGAGAATATCCAAAACCCTGGAGTTTCTTAACCCTTAACAGCCATCTGTATGTCCATTATGGAAATGATTTTTATATTACACTGATAAATAGCCTCACTACTTTCTAATTGGTTTGGTCCATCTTTGGTGAACTTAAGCCAAGTCGGTTTGTGTTTGTTCTTTAATGCTTTAAATGGAATTCACATGCTACCGATGAGTCTCTTTACAAAAGGAGAGGCATTTTATACTATGATAATAAATAAATTGAAGAAAGTAAAAGATAAAGCTTGATATACCTACTACTAATACCAATTTTTTAAAACAATAAATATGACACAGAAAGAAAATAGGAAATTTACTGTGATTTTTTTTCTGAATTTTCTACTTTGAAGTTGTATTATCACAAAAATTATCATAAAAGTCTTTATTATAAAAGATTAAAATACTTGTTATCCCTATTTATTTATTTACTCAGTATGGGTTGAGACTTGCTAGCTATACATACTTATTTTTGGAATTAGTATACCTTTTTAAGTACTTACTAATTTTTTTTTCAATTTCAAAACTACATACTTTTCTCTGGGTGTTTTGTATTTCCATTTTTAAAAAAACAAGTATGGGAGATTCTTAGGTTTTCCACATCCCATTGGAATTATGAATTTAATTGTATTATGATCTCCATTACATAGTCATCCTCACAGAATTACTTCCTGTACCAGTTCCTGATTTTTGATTTATCAGGAACAAATATTGTTTACATCTCTTTATTTTCTTACTATATTTTAAAAAAATATACTGTTACCTAAGGAAAAAAAAGAATTATTTATTTAAAAAGACCTACCTTCTCCATTATCACTACTTGATAGGTCCTAATTCTTAATTTTCTGCAATCTATAAACAGTCCCTGTTCAGTGGAATGTAATAGTTAAGAGTTTTAAATCTATCACCTTGAGCAAGTTACTTAATCTTCCTGAGCCTTAGTTTTCTTATCTGTAAAATGGAGCGACAGTTTCTACTTCAAGAGGTCCTTCTAAAAATTGAGTGAGATAAAGTATATAAAGTGTTTAGTGCCATGCCTGGCACAAAGTTCCTGCTCAGTAAATGCTGGTCATCATTAGGATCGGAGCCCTGGTGGCACAGTAGTTAAGAACTCAGCTGCAAACCTAAAGGTCAGCAGTTGGACTCCACCAGCCGCTCCTTGGAAACCCTGTGGGGAAGTTCTACTGTATCCTGTAGGGTCACTATGAGTCAGGATCGACTCAATGGCAATGGGATTGGTTTTTTTTGGTATCATTAGGATCAGCTTGGCCTGGTGGTCTTGTGTTTTTACATACTTCAGCAAGTGTCAGCCGAGTGACAGTGAATACCATTTCCTTAATAGAATGCTGCTATTTCTCATCCATCCTGTTAATCACTCACAAAAACAATGTCACCCTCACCCGTCTGCCGGTCACCGTCTACATTACAGAGTGCTACCTGGCCTTTGTAGAAGTTCTTTTTCCACTTGATCTCTGAAAGCTTTGTTATATGTGAAACTTGACTTTGCTGCCAAGTGTTTTAACTTAACCGAGTTTTAGGAATTCATCTTCTTGCTTTGTACAGTTACGTTTATACAAGTACTAGAGTTGCTCTCATGTCAATCTTATACAAATTATGAAGAATAAAAAAACAATTTTACACCAAATAACTTTTTCTTCACTGGCCTCTCTCTCACACAGTCATGGCCCTTGATAATTCCCGTATCAGTTCAGTGGTTTGATATTTATACCAAAGAGAATGCAGTGGTTTATCCGTTTCACCCTGAAATAAATCGCCCATTCTCTATACTCTATACTATCCATAATAGTTGGTTTTTATAGCTTTGTATCTAAAAATAAAGTAATAAAATCCAATTTAAAACTGTAGGATGTTCTTTAATGTCAAGGGTCACAACACTGTGTTTTTAAAAATAAGCAATTAATTCAAGAAAAAAAAAATCCTTTCATACACATTTCTTATGGAATCTCATCCAAAATCATGAGACTACAGGGTTGGCTGATTTTGAATTCTAGTGGTTCTTATACCCCCCTCCCCAAAAAAAAATATTAGACAAATACTTGTTGAATTAAATTAGAAAAAATATTTCTGAAATTTTTCCAGTACGCATGGATTTTAGTACTGACCTACGTTTCTAAAAGTAGGACTCCATAATCTGTGGATTTCAACAAAGCCTATTTGTTTAGTGTGTGAAGTCCAGCAGGGAGGTGAAATGCCAACCATTAGAGAGAGCAAAGGTGAAGATATTCAAGATTTGGCTTTGTCTTTGCCCTCCCCCCACTCCACCTCCCAATTTTGACTTTAAATATTGTGGTGGGAATAGCTAATTTTATTTTTTTGGAATCCCTGGATTAGGAAAGACCATCAAGGTAATGTGATTGTGCAAATGCTCTTCTTCTAATCCTTTTAGGAAAAAAACAAAAACGCCCAGTCATCTTAGTTGCTTTGGTTTGCACTTATTTCACAAATCCATAGAAAAGATTCATCAGCTGCTACTTGGCTCCTGCCACATGATGAAATACTAATTCCGTTTTTATAAAATGATCCCTACATTGAGCATAATTTAAGGATCAAGTCATATTTTTTTAGGTTGGATATTTTAAGTCCTTTGTCTTTCAATTTTAAAATAATTTCAGACTTAAGGAAAATTTTCCAAGAATTGTACAAAAATCTTCTTCTTTTTTTTTAATATTCCCAAGCTGTTTGGAAGTAAATTGCCACTGAATGGTGTGCATTCCCTACAAACAAGGACAGTCTCTTATATAACCACAAAATAACCATCACAATCAGAAAATTACTGTTGATATAGTAGTGCCATCTAATCCTCAGACTGCATTCAGGTTTGCCAGTTATCCTGGCAATGCCCTTCATAGCAAAAGGATGTGATCCCGCATCATGCCTTGCATTTAGTTTTCGTGTTTTTTAGTCTCCTTCCATCAGGGATGGCTCTTCAGTCTTTGTGGACTCTCATGACCTTGAAGATTATAGACCTGATATAGACCTTATAGACTTTGAAGATTATAGGCCTGACAACCTGTCGCATGTCTGTTGGGCTTTTGTCTAATGTTTTCCTCGTAATTACATCCAGGGTATGCATGTTTGGCAGGAATACCACACTAATGAAGCTGTGTTGTTTCCCAGTGTACATCCTAGCAGATGATCACTGTTTGGATTTATCCCATTAAATAACTAAATAATGATAACCATGCATTGATCACGAAGTGATTTTTAACCTTGATAATTTGATTGAGGTGGTGGCTGCCAAGTTTCTCCAATGTAAAGCTCTTCTCTTTCCCTTTGCATTCACAAAGAATTTGGAGGAGGAGGTATTATGAAATTACATGAATATCCCATCAAAATTTCAGGCACTAGTTTTAGCATACATTGGTATATCTTCATTGAATTAATTATTACTGGCCCTGGTGGTGGAGTGGTTAAGCGCTAGGTGTTTAACCAAAAAAGGTCAGCAGTTCAAATCCACCAGCCACTCCTTGGAAACCCTATGGGGGCAGTTCTACTCTGTCTGTCCTAGGGTCGCTATGAGTTGAAATCAACTCAAGGGCAACGGGTTTGTTTTTTTTGGTATACAGTTGTGAAATAGTGATTTTTTTTTAATACCATAATTTCTTCTACGTTTATCTGTAGGCCTTCCAATGTAAGGAAAAGCTTTATTGTATCCCCATTTATGTTTATTTTTAGTTCTTTTATTAGTATGGATTAATGAATTTTTATTTTATTTAATGAGTTATAATGTATTGTTTTCATTATTTATTTTAATGCTACATTGTCCTGTATTTGGCCAGTTCTTTGAGTGCTGCTTAATTTTTTGGCACAAAAAGGAATTCTAGGTTCATGAATTCCACATGCATACAAATAACATAAAAGGAAAAAAAAATGAATGTGGATTGCTGCAATCTTGAATAAAATCAACTTACTACTAGAGCAGGAAACATGTTTTATGTAAATCTATTGTATAAATGTCCAACAATGATTTCAACTTTAAAAAAATTATTAAAAAAGGAACACTATAATTTTTAATAGAAGTTTTCAATAAGTTAAGAAAAAGAAATGCGCTACAATTATTGCATATGTGCGCATGACACCGTATCTCTCTGTCCTGAACTCAGGCCCACCAAATTAAAAGAAGTTCAAAATTAAATCTTTAACAGAAAATGTGAGCAACATCAAAAACCATTTTACCATTTTCTACCTGAACTGAATGCAGTGTGCCCTCTAGAGGCAGCATTGAATTGATGCAATATTTCCAACCACAAATGAAGCTTTTTAAATCTCTGTACAAGCTTTTCAGAAACAGTTCTCATTAAATACATAGAATTATGCTACACATAATAATAATTAATCATTATTTTCTTCAGTATATTTTCAATCACCTCAGCAAGGAATGCAACAAAAAGTTTATATATGGAAAATGCTTTGCACTGCTAAATAAATATTATATTTCACATACTGTATGTCATAATATATATAATAGCATATGTAAAAGTGCTTCCACTTCATCAGCTAGACAAAAGGATTAGCAACATGTTGTCGCATGAGAAAAGACATTAATGTCATATGTCAGTTTGTGACTTTTTGCAAAACTGTTATGAAATCTCCTAAAACTTTAATATAGAAGAAATGTCTTCATAGCTTATGCTTATTATTTCCCTAATATCCGTAGCCAAATCGGGTGTGGTCAAATCAGACTGGCAAATTGCCTCAGCTGTCAGTTTTCACTCAGCTTTCTGCCTTCTTGGTATATGCTACTACGAACTAAAAAGCACTGATTAATTAAAATCAAGAATTATAATCATACCTTGAAATGAAATTCCAAATCAGATGTGAAAAATAATTCACATTTAAACTCATATGTCCCAAATCAATACTATTTAATGATTAAATAGAAAGGTAAAATATTTCTACAGCTTCAAAATTTTTAATACTGCTCTCAAGTATATGGTTTCTAAATAACTTAATACTTCAAATACAGTTATGTAAAGCAACACTTTCTCACGATCTTTGCTATACATTAAAAGAATTTGAATAAAATTATTTTATCAATAGGTGTCCCTTTTAAAATAAAAAAGTTCTTTCAAATATTTGTCCCCATGTAGTTCAGCTTTACCAGTATTGATTTAAGAGAATAGTTGCAAGGTGGTATTATTTTGTTAGTTAAAGATAATTTTTACCCAAAATAGTCACAACATAGCAATAAGATGCCTGGAAAACTATTATAATTATCGGACACAACTCAAAATTTAGTCTTCCATTCTTCCTGGAGAATGTCACAACTTGGAATTGTATCTACCTAAACATCCAAGTAAATGATCCCCTGAATCATTTTGATAAATTAAAGGAAAAGGTTAAGAGCTCAGCTGCTAACCCAAAGGTCAGCAAGTTCTAATCCACCAGCTGCTCCTTGGAAACCCTGTGGGGTAGATCTACTCTGTCCTATAGGGTCACTATAAGTAGGAATCAACTCAATGGCGTTTGGTTTGATTATTTTATGGTTGATTCAAGGACATGGTTATATCAGGTGAGTATTCTAGACCCAAATTATATACTCTACTTCAGTTTTTCAACATAGACACAACTGTAAAATACATCATTTAAATGTTTGTATTCAAGTGCTAGAAACCTTGGTGGCATAGTGGTTAAGTGCTATAGCTCCTAACCAAAAGGTTGACAGTTCAGATCCACCAGGCACTCCTTGGAAACCCTATGGGGCAGTTCTACTCTGTCCTATAGGGTCACTATGAGTTGGAACTGACTCACTGGCAACGGGTTTGGTTTGTTTTTTTTTATTCAAATGCTTATTTTTAAAAACATTAACAATAAAATAGGTTATTTTGCTGTGCATGTATAGCTAGTTCAATTTTGTTCTCTTTCCTATGTTCATTAATAAACCTATTTTATAAGTATATTTACACTGCAGACCAATGGTGCAAAAGCATTAATTGGATCATTCAAGTAAAGTGCCAACACACTGGAACTAAAAAGAGAGGCTTAACTTTGCTCATTATACTGGTTAGGAACTATGGTTCTTATTACCTGAATCTGTAGGATTATTCACTTTTTATCATCTCTGCTCTTCAAGACAATGAAATTTTAAATAAGCAAAAAAAAAACCTTGATAATAGTATATCATATTAGAACAACAATAACAAAAACACTAAAGAATCTACACCCTTGTTACCTACAAATCTATTAAGCTTCATTCTTCCTGTATTCCTGTTAGAGGAGAAATTTTGTGTAATTTTTAACTTTGTAATAAACGGTAGGGAGAATAGCAATGTTTACCTGATTTCTCGGTTTTCCTCTTTTTTTTTTTTTTTTTTTTAATAGGTTCCTGCTCCCTGGAGTAGGGGAACTCACATTTAGCATACCTTGGTCTTCTGGTCTCACCTTATCCATGAAACCTAGTGTGGGGTTATTTTTCTCTTAATAAAAGTCAGAAAGCTTAATACGGGACTATTATGTTTAACATTTATTGATATGGATTGAATTGTGTCCTCCCAAAATATGTGTTGTAAATCCTAACCCCTAAACCTGTGGTTAGAATCCTATTTGGGAATGGGCTTTATTATGTTAATGAGGCACTATTAGTGTAGGGTGTGTCTTGAGTCAGTCTCTTCTGAGATATAAAAGAGATTAAACAAACAAGCGAGCAAGCAGAGATTGGGGAAGAGAGATGCCAGACCACATGAAGATTGCCCAGGAGCAGAAGCTCAAAAGAGATGAGGCCTTTCCTCCAGAGAAAGAAAGTTTTCTCCTAGAGCTGGCACCCTAAATTCAGACTTCTAGCCCCCTAAACTGTGAGAAAATAAATTTCTGTTTGTTAAAGCCACCCACTTCTGGTATTTCCATTATAGCAGCACTAGATAACAAAGACACTGCCTTTGACTAAGGTTTTATCCTTATTCGTATGCTTCTCTAGGGTCTACCTGATAATAGGTGTTCTGAACTCCAAAATACCTCCAGAGCCTGGCTCACTGATACTGGAAATTCTGTGACTTGTATCAGAAAAGTGTGTCTCCTGTTACAATACTCATAACTATTAGCCTTTATCGGATCCTTTTCCCAGGTGCAGATATGTTGAGATTGAAGAACAAAGAATGAACGTATGGGTTCAACAGATAAAGTGTAACTGAGGACAGAGGAACTTCCTGCCCACACCTTTTTAATATAAGCTTCTCCTCTTTCAACATTGTCATGCATCCTGTTGACCTCAGATCTAGCTAGTCTTGGCTATTTGTTTCTTGTCAAATATTTAATAACCACTGTTAGTCTCTGGGTCACTATGGGTTGAAATAGACTCCATGGCAACGGCTTTAGTTTTTGGGTGAGGCTCTGGAGATACAATGATAAGCAAGTTAAACCTGTTCCTGCCTCCATGAGGTCTATAATTTAATGAAGAATACACATGTATAAATACATAATTACAATAGAATACAATACGTTGTACAATGGGAGAAATGCAGGCTGCTATGGAAGTACATCAGGATGTTCCTTAGAAGCAAAGATGGCAAGACTTCGGCTCTCTTACATTCGGCATGTTATCGGAAAAGACCAATGGCTAAAAATAGATACTATACTTGGTAGCAAAAAAGAAGGAAAGCCTCAGTTAGATGGATTGACACAATAGCCACACACTGATGATTTATGAAGATGCACAGGACCCAGGCAACGTTTTGTTCTGGTATACATAAACTCTCCATGAGTCGGAGCTGACTCAATAGCAACTAACAACAGCATGGAAGTACATAGATGGAGCATCTCACCAATTCTAGGGTTGTTTCCCTGAGGAAGTGATATTCCAGGTGAGAACTGGAGGATGGCTAAGACCTAACCAGGCAAAGAGGCCAAGCTATGCATGTATCAGAATATCTCCATGTCATGGTTTGAATTATGTCCCCCAAAAAAATGTGCGTATCAGTTTGGCTAGGCCATGATTCCTGGCACTGTGTGATTTTCCTGTATGTTGTAAACCTGCCTCTATGGTATTAATGAGGGAGGATGGGTGGCAGTTGTGTTAGTAAGGCAGGACCTGATCTACAAGACCGGATCGTGTCCTGAGGCAATCTCTTGAGATATAAAAGACAGAAGTGAGCAGAGAGACAGGGGGGCCTCATACCATCAAGAAAGCAGTGCCAGGAGCAGAGTGCGTCCTTTGGACCAGGATCCCTGCACCGAGAAGCTCCTAGTCTGGGGGAACACTGAAGAGAAGAAGGCCAACAGAGAGAAAAGCCTTCTCCTGGAGCTGACGCCCTGAATTTGGACTTTTAGCCTACTTTGACTGTGAGGAAATAAATTTCTCTTCGTTAAAACCATCCACTTGTGGTATTTCTGTTATGGCAGCTCTAGATGACTAAGACACTCCTGTTTAAACCAAAACCCATTGCCATCAAGTCAATTCCAACTCACAGCAACCCTATAGGACAGAGTAGAACTGCCCCATAGTGTTTCCAAGGAGTGCCCAGTAGATTTGAACTGCCGACCTTTTGGTTAGCCGCCATAGCTCTTAACCACTACACCACGAGGGTTCCACCTCCTGTTTAAGCATTGTGGATTCAAAGACTATCTCCTATCTTAAACTATCACCTTGCCCTTGTGAATGAAATTGTGTCACTGGCACAGCACAGGCCCAAGTATTAGGTCAAACCTCGGTCGGATACATGTAGGAGGATGTGATTTCAATAGAACTGTTCACTGGTAACCTTTCACTGGTGCTTGAACCAGCACCTGCTGCTGCACTCCCTGCTCCGCTCTGGCTCTTGGCCTGCACACTTCTCCTCTGATCAGCCACAAGAGATTTGGCTCTGGTATGTGGTATCAGTACAGTGACCTGGCACATCCCAAAAGCAGAGAGAAAATCATCAGGGATCCAGCCAAGAATGCAGACTGAGGGCAATAACAGAACTCATGGTTATAAAAAATATCCCTCTCCCTCTGGGCTTACATTTCAGACACGCAAATACAATTTTCAGACACATATTTAAATTACGGAACCACACAGCCTTGGGTAAAACTTTGGAAATACTCAATCTTGCCCAAGGCCAATGCCACTTAGAAATTTTCTGAGCTGACCCCTTCTCTTCTACTACCTTATTAAGCAACAACTTTTAAAGTTCCCAATTATTAATATAATTAAAACACCAGGACTTACTCATCTTAAATACACATACACAAAGTAATTTATTTATCGAGTAATTTGTTTCTCCCAAAATAACCAGCGGCATACTTAGAGTACTAATTATGACAACAAAAAGTAAAACCTAAAAAGCATTGCTTGCTTGTGGTCTTTTAGACAACATTTCTCATTCTGGGTCACTGTAGGTTACTGTCTTGGTCGTTTAGTGCTGCTATAAAAGAAATACCACAAGTGGATGGCTTTAACAAAGAGAAATTTATTTGCTCACAGTTTAGGAGGCTAGAAGTCCGAATTCAAGGTGCCAGCTTCAGGGGAAGGCTTTCTCTATTGGTTCTGGTGGAAGGTCCTTGTTGTCAATCCTCCCTGGTCAAGGAGTTCCTCAGCTCAGGGACCCTGGGTCCAAAGGACTCACTATTCTCCTGGCTCTTGTTTCTTGGTGGTATGAGTTCCCCAATCTCTCTGCTCACTTCTCTCTTTTATATCTCAAAAGAGATTGGCTTTAAACACAATCGAATCTTGTAAATTGATTCCCACCTTATTAACATAACTGCCACTAATCTCATCTCATTGACATCATAGAGATAGGATTTACAACACATAGGAAAATCACATTAGATGACAAAATGGTGGACAATCTCACAATACTGGGAATCACGGCCTAGCCAAATCGATACACATAATTTTGGGGGACATAATTCAATCCGTGACAGTTACAATTTCTGGTCTTTGAACATCTGGAGGCATTTCCATTATAGAAGAACCTGCTATAGATTCTTCCTTGTCTCGTATTTGAAAATGTGCTTTGTTCTCCAGGATCTCCCCTAAAAAAGACTTGGTTTATGACAGAAGATCAAAGCAGAGAATGTGACCTTGGCAGCAGGGCTGGGAGGAATTGTGGACATTTGAGGTGGGGCAGTGTGTGGAGGAAGGAAGATCACCAGCTTTGCTGGCTGTCATTTCACCCCTCTGAGCCTTGTTGCTCTATCATTTAAATGTAGGAGATAAATTAAATGATCTTTAAGTTATTCCCAAGATTGTGGTTATTTGTTCTGTCTGTTGAGTGCAATTTTTTCTTCAGGAAATTTACGCTACTTGCTAATACTAATGAGGCAACCCGAGCACGTAACCAAGGCTGGAGGTTTTGTTTGCATGCCCACCATGAGTCATTATTATCAATTAGAGATTCAGTAGTCTTAAAGTATAGACAGAGTTGCTGGGTGATACAAATGGTTGCAAGTTGGAGTCTACCAAAAGTTGCTTCAGAAGAAAGGTCTGTGGATCTACTTCCAAAGAATCAGCAATTGAAAACCCTGTGGAGCCTAGTTCTACTCTGACACACATAGGGTCGCCATGAGTCAGAATTGGCTCAGTGGTGACTGCTTTTTTTTGTTTGTTTGTTTGTTTGTTTGTTTGGTATAGATATCAGTGACATTAATGTACAATTTTCAAAAAGTTAAAAAACTTACTGTCATATAAGTGTAAAATAAATATATGTCCAAGGTCTTATTCAACTCATTAGCTAATGAGGAATCCAGAAAGAGAATAAGGCTCATTAAAAGAGCATTTGAAAAGCCGGGTATTTACAGGCAATTTGATAAAGGAATGTTAAAATAAGACGGCCAGGTTAGATACAAAACTGGTTCATATCCCACATGGCAGTAAGATAACAACTTTTGGGGTTATCTTTTCTACTGGACAGAAATCTGCAAGTTAATGTGTGACTCCATAGTGTCTGAGCTCTAATCAGATAGTAAAATTTAAACAATTAAATAATCCTCAGATGAGCCTGTTAACAGTGACAATAAAAGAACATGCTGCGTTCTTTGCTTTATTAGACAATTTTTTGGAGACTTCTGTACTAGTGACCTTTGAAAATGTGATAAAATCTGAGGGCTACAAAATATTCTTGAGAACCATTCACATTTCTCTGCTGTTTTCTCTGATCACCCTTGAAGTTACTGGACAAACAATTACTTTACAGTGATAGTCTAGGGGGAAAAGCTCACACACATATAACTCAGGAGAAACTATTTTAAAATAAATAAATAAAGCCTTATTGCTACATTGGCTTTACCCACTATCCTATTGCTAAAATCTAAGTCATATTAACAGCACTTCTCTTTACTTTCTATGTTGATTTATCCTCGTGAGTGAAGGGTAGTGGGGAGGGATGATAAGGAAGGAGGCTTGTATCCATGTAAGTTTAAAATAAGCTGTGCAAAGCCAAATGTCCAACGGGGACTTACCAGATTTTATTTAATTCTGTCACCCTCATCTCAGTGAAACTTCATGTACTCTTAGCCTAACAGTATGACCTCTGTAATTCTCTTCTCTACTTGTAATTTAGTAAGGAGTTTACCTCAAATGAAGATTCTACTAATAATGTTTTATACAGTCACTTCAGAATTTTTATACTCCATGGTTCAAAAAAAAAAAAAATGTGTACTCTTAGACAAAGAAAGCCGTTATAAGATTTTATTTTAAAGTGTAGTTCATGACGGTAACTAAGGTTGAGTCAGTGTTTCTTAGTTTTATGAGGTCAAGAACTTGATAAAATCTATGGACCCTCTCTTCCGGAAAAGATAATAATCATACAATACACATATTATTTTGTATTTAATTTGATTTGAGGTGGTTCATGGACACTCTGAGTCTTATTCATAGGGCTCGGTCAAGAACCCACAGTTAGCAAAATAAGGAGCCATTTAAAAGATACAACATGAGTGAAATACCTGACCCTAATACTTTGCCTTCCAAGCCACTCCTAATACCTGACTTTAAATATCAGGTACATTTTAGTCGTAGGCACCGAAAAGTTGTCTTCTTTGAAACAGGGGCAGAAATCCTTATCAGAACTGCCTGTCAAAGTGAAAAACTTAAAACCAATTACTTGGAATAACACAGCCCTCTGTGGTCCATAGCATACTGCTGTCTTGACAATTCCTAAAGTCACTAACAGCCTAGTGGTAGAGTAAAAAGTCACAAGCTTCAGAGTGTATCCCTGTCCTGTCCCTTACAAGTCACGGGACCTTAGAGAAGTTACTTAATCTCTCTGAGTTTCAAGTTTGTAATCTTCAAAATAAGGATGAATAGGGGACATGGCCCAGAGCTTAGGTCAATGGAGCCATAACCCTCCCTCAGCTGAGTATAGAGTCAGGGAACAGATCCCAAGGTGAGGACAATATGTACCCAGGAAAACTAGTACAGGGATTATAGAGGATTTGTTCTATTTTTGTTTAAAAATTTGGTGGCATGGACAGCAAAGATCTGAAAAACTAATCCAGAGAAAACGTCGATCCTGAAACCCTAAGCCTCAAACAAAGAGATAAAGAACTCAGCCAAGCACAGAATGGAATAAGAAACTGACAGAGAACAGAGAGTGAGGAGAGATGCATGCAGAGGACCCCTATCAGCTAATGGAGCATGGATCCACCATCTTGGACTCCTATCGGAGATTGGTGAACAGGGGGTATGGGAAAGCAGCTTCATGGAGCTTCCAGCAGGAGGCAGAACAACCGGTAACCAGCAATATATGCTTTCCCACCCCCCACCCTTCTTCACCCCCACTCGGCCTCCTCTGCTTCCTGTGGCCAGTCTCTTAGCTGGGAAGCACTGGCTTCATCTCAGTGCTGCTTGGATTCCACCCGCCCACACAGGTCAGCTCCCTGAGTGCCATTTGTTAGCTGCTGGTGTTGCTTTTTTCCACTTCTTTTGATTTCTTCCATACCTCTCACCACCTCCCTCTCTTTTCTCTCAAATACCTGGTTCCATGCACCATCTTTGGTTTTCCTGAGAGGCTGTGAAGGATCACTCGAGTGTGGGACTGCTTCCCAGCCAGTGTTGCTGCACTGGTGGGATCCTGGGGCTTTTTTTGTTCATTTGTTTTGAATTGTTTCTTTGCTTGTTTTCTTTTTCTTTTCTCGAATTGAGAGCTCATTCTAGCTGGGCAGTACTGCGCAGCTTGGGACCTGCCTCCTCAGTTTGCACAGACATGCAGAGGGATCTCTGAAGGGCATTTCTTTTTTCTTTTTCTTTTTTTTTCTGTTTTTTTTAGGGGTTTTCGTGTTCTTTCTTTATTTGTTTTCTTTTCTTTTCTCTCTTTTTCCCTTTTCATCTTTCTTCATTACTCAGTTTCTCATCTCTCTATACTTACCTTCTCTTCCTGTCTCCTGAATACCTGGTGCTGAGTGACACCTCTACCCCTTTTGCCAGGCTGTACTTCATGGCCTGGGAGCAACTTCCCCAGACCTTGCTGCTGCACTGGTGGGATCCCTGGGGGCTTTGGTTTTCTTTTTTCTTTCTAATTTTTATTTATTCATTTTTTTCTTTTCTTTTTTTCCTTCTTCTCCTTTTTGTTTTCTCCATTTCTCAGTGTCTCATCTCTCCACTCCAATGGAAAACTCCTTTAGCACTCTTTTTCATTTGTTTATATGTTTTTGGCTCCTGTTCCTCTCTTCTCTCTCACCTCTTTCCCATACCCATCTTAGCTCCACACATCAAAACCTCCCCCCCTCCATCCTGCCTACCTACACCATGCGCTGAATATCACACCCCCAAGAAGCACAGGCATGGCCTACCAGAACCTGCCCTGCACAGATTACCAGCCTGACCTGTTGGCCCTCGTACATGCCACAAACAACCCATCCCAGCAACTCCTCTTCAGCTAGACCTGCCCTGATGTACCATATCTGAGCTACTGACCCTGCCAATTGTAAAAGTATCATGCTCACAGATGAGCAAACAACAAAGAACACACAGTCCACCTGCTCAGACATAACCAAATAGCAAAAAATCAGGACAAAACAAACAAATCTACAATCAATAAATGGGGAAAATAAGACAACAGACAATATCAAAACATTTACAAAAACAGGACAGGATGGGTCCAGTGGGTTTCCAAAATAAAACACCAGATGACCTTCCAATAGAAGAAAAGGCACTAGAACTACCTGATAGGAAATTCAGATCTCTAATACTCAGAGCTATCCAAGAGTTGAAGCAAAAAGCAGTCAAAAATGAGGAAAAAATAGACAAATTCATGGAAAAAGTAGGCAAATTCATGGAAAATACAGACAAAAAACTGGAAGAATTCAGGAAAATAAAGCAGGAAGAAAATGTCAAAATAAATTCACAACTAGAAATTATACAAAAACAACAATTAGAAATCCAAAAGATAAACAACAAGATTTCAGAAATGGATGGTGTCATAGAAGGGCCAAGGAGCAGGACTGAAATGGTGGAAGACAGGATCAGCGAACATGAAGATAAACACTCAGATACAAACTCGGAGGAAAAATCGGAAAAAAGAATGAAGAAAAATGAAAAGACCCTAAGAATTATGTGGAACACAATCAAAGCAAAAATCTTCTAGTGTTTGGAGTTCCAGAATAGGGAGAAAACTGAAAACACAGAAAGGATCACTGAAGAACTGCTGACAGAAATCTTCCCCAATAGCATGAAAGATGAAAAGCTGGCCATCCAAGAAGTTCAACGAACTCCATATAGGATATACCCCAATAGAAAATCACCAAGGTATATCATAATCACACTCACCAAAACCAAACACAAACAAAGAATCCTGAAAGCAGCTCGAGAAAACCAAAAAGTCAGATACAGAGGAGAAACAATAAGACTAGGCTCAGATTATTCAGCAGAAACCTCGCATGCAAGAAAGCAATGGGATGACATATATAAAACCTTGAAAGAAGAAAATTGCCAACCAAGAATAATATATCCTGCAAAACTCTCATTCAAATATGATGGTGAAATTAGGACATTTCCAGATAAACAGAAGTTAAGGGAATATGTAAAAACCAAACCAAACTTACAAGAATTATTAAAGGGAGTCCTTCGATTTGAGAACAAACAACATCAGCTCACAGGCTGAATCTAGGACGCAGGATCGTACCAGCCAGATACCAGTCTAGGAAATGAACTCTCAAGGACTATCCAAAACCAAAAGAAAAACAACAGGGAATCAGAGAAGTTAATCTGTAAATGACAACAACATCAGAACAATAAAAGAGGGAATAAACCCTGCAGGTATAGAACCTTCTAATGGAGAGGAAGACAAGGCGATACCAAGTAATAACAGACTGCTTTAAACTTAGGAAGATAAGGATAAATTTCAAGGTAACCATAAAGAAAGTTAACAAATCTGCTCATCAAAATAAAGAAGCAAAACATAAAGTCTCAGTAAAAACAAAACCTCCAAAAACAAAAGAAATAAAAAAAAAAAAACCCACAAACAAAAGGAATTCAGCACAGGAGAGTAAAAGGAACAAAGAAAACATCAGCCATATGCACACCCGTGTTCATTGCAGCATTGTTCACAATAGCAAAAAGATGGAAACAACCTAGATGCCCATCAACAGATGAATGGATAAACAATGATACATACACACAGTGGAGTACTATGCAACAATAAAGAACAATGATGAATCTTTGAAGCATCTCATAACACGGATGAAACTGGAGAACATTATGCTGAGTGAAATAAGTCAATCACAAAAAGACAAATATTGTATGAGACCTCTACTGTAAAAACTCAAGAAATAGTTCACACACAAAAAGAAACAATCTTCGTTGGTTACAAGGGGTGGGAGGGGTGGGGGGAAAATAGTGAATAGACAATAGATAAGTAGTAACTTTGGTGAAGAGTAAGACAGTACACAATACTGGGGAAGCCAGCACAACTTGTACAAGGAAAGGTTATAGAAGCTCCAAAGACACATCCAAACTTCCTGAGGGACTGAATTGCTGGCCTGAGGGCTGTGGGGACCATAGTCTTGGGGAACATCTAGCTCAACTTGCATAACACAGTTTATAAAGAAAATGTTCTACATTCTACCTTGGTGAGTAATGTATGGGGTCTTAAAAGCCTGTGAGCAGACATCTGAGATACTCCAGTGGTCTTACCCCTTTGGCAGCAAGGGAGAATGAAGAAAACAAGACACAAAGTAAAGACTAGTCCAAAGGTCTAATGGACCACAACTACCTCAGCCTCTACCAGACTGAGTCCAGTACAGCTAGATGGTGCCCGGCTACCACCACTGACTACTCTAACTGGGATCACAACAAGGGTTCCGGACAGAGCTGGAGAAAAATGGAGAACAAAATTCTAACTCACAACAAAAGACCAGACTTACTGGCCTGACAGAGACTGGAGAAACCCCAAGAGTATGGCCCCTGGACACCCTTTTAGCTCAGTAATGAAATCACTCCCGAGGTTTACCATTCAGCCAAAGATCAGACAGCCCCATAAAACAAAATGAGACTAACGGGGCACAAGAGTCCAGGGACAAGGACTAGAAGGCAGGAGGGGACAGGAAAGCTGGTAATAGGGAACCCAAGGTGGAGAAGGGACAGTGTTGACATGTCGTGGTGTTGTTAACTATTGCCATAAAACAGTATGTGTACTAACTGTTTAATGAGAAACTATTTGTTCTGTAAAGCTTCATCTAAAGTATAATAAAAAAAATTTTTTAAAAATTTGGTGGCATGTTTTCTTTTTTTAATCTACTGAAAACCTCAGGTCATAATGTTATATTGAGAGAATAACTATCTTGAATGTAATTATTTTGTGATCTACAGAGAAAAGCAAGGTTTACCAACTTTAATTAATTCTGCCTTTCAGTTTTCAGAATACTGACCTTTGTAGGAGAGAAAGAAAACTTTTTAAATATTCTTTCTACTAAAATAAATCTTGGGCAAATGGAAATTCATAATACATAATAAATTGTACTAATTAAAAACAGAAGGTAAAAATATTTTTATCCACTAAATTCTTACATTAACTAAAAAATAATCTAAAAGATTTGCTGAGAATATTATTAAAACCCACGTAGGTGACATGGCTGTCTTTTACCCAATGAGTCACTAAACTTTCTGATTATCTTTTGAACCAAATTGACATTTTGTTGTCATTTTAAAATTACTTTTCTTTTCATTTCAACAATATACTAAATTTATGGTTGCTACTTTCTAAACTCATTTGTTAGCATGCCAGATCCTCAGAATAATAGTAGTGGTATCAATTATTGAGCATGTACAGCATGCCTGGCACTGTGCTAACCACTCTACATATATTATCACTAATCCTACCAATGGCCTCACTCTCCTCCAAAAATATGTATTGAATTCCTGGCCTTTGTACCTGTGGATGTGCTCCTGTTTGGAAATAGTGTTTATTTTTTGTTATGTTAACAAGGCTATACCAGTGTAGGGTGGATAGTAAACCTAATCGTTTCTGAGCTATAAAAAGACCAGAATAGATTCAGAGACATACAGAGGAAGACAAACACCATATAAGGATCATCTACAAGCCAAAGAATGCCAAGAAACCAAGAAATAGCCAGGGCTACCGATGAGGAAGGAAGCAACCCGGCCAAGACTCTGATTTGGACTTTCGGCCTACTGAACTGTGAGAAAATAAACACCTGTTCTTTAAAACCGCCTGCTTGTTGTATCTGTGTTACAGCAGCACTAGGAAACTGACACACTCACCAAAACAAAACAGACCGAAAAAACAAACCTGTTGCCATTGAGTCTATTCTGACTCATAGTGACCCTACAGACAGCGTAGAACGGCCCCATAGAGTTTCCAAGGATCAGCTGGTGGATTCAAACCTCTGACCTTTTGGTTAGCAGCCAAGCTCTTAACCACTGCACCCTTAGGGCTCCAAGACCCTCACAGTATACCATCATTTCCCTCTTTTTACAAACCAGGTTAATACAGTTTATAGATGTTAAGGGACCTAACCTAGGTCCCACCATGATGTCCAACTGTAAAAGCTTATTTGCCTTCTCCTGCGTGACAACACTTTTTGAAGAAGCTTTGTATGTAAGTTCTGAAGCATTCTCGTTACAGGAACAATGACAATGGCAGGAACAATGGCAATGAGAAGAGAAAGTGGATCCAAGTCCTGACTAAGGCATAGTCACTGGGGTCCCAATGCTTTCGATGACTTTTCAGTTCCCAGCCAGGTTCTTGAGTGCTCAAGCTCTGTCCCTGCCATGGCAGTCAACACTGAAACTTACCTTCTCTATGGGGGTGACCAGAAACACCCCACCTCCGGTAATCACCATATTCTTCTTTTGCTCTTCACTGTTACTTCCCCTCTTCCTGTAGTGGCCGAAGTCACTAAATCTGCAGTCATCACACAGAGCCTTGCTCTGCACCAAGCCAGTAACCCACCACCCTCACAGGGGTCCCTGCCTCTAAGGCTGTGGTCAGAGGGACATGTACTCAACCACATTTGCAAGAAAGGGTGGAGAGCCTTCACCCACCAGTCCAAATGAAAAGGGAAAGGGTAACTGTTGACCTCTGCATGTGCTTATTTCTGTGAAAAGTCAGTACCTTGCAATAGTGAATACTCAATGAATTATTGTTGAATATTGACAAAACACATAATTAGAGTATAAAAGAATAAGGCAGCTGTATGCTTCCATTCTGAAGCTGTTATTAGTGTTTCTTTGCTTAATGACTCTGTCCCAAACTCATGAGAATTTGTTTAGGAGTCCCTGGGTGGCCCAAACCATTAAGCACTGGACTTGCAAGACAAAGGTTGGTGGTTTGAACCCACCCAGAGGTGCCTTGAAAGACAGGCCTGGAAATCTGCTTCCAAAAGATCAGAGCCTTGAAAACTCTATGGAGCAGTCCTACTTTGCACATATGGGGTTGCCATGAGTTGGAATCAACTCAACAACTAACAACAGCATCTACAACAACATAAGTTTGTTTGTGCTGGACTACTAACCAAAAGGCTGGTGGCTGGAACACATCCAGCGGCACCATGGAAAAAGGCCTAGTGATCTGCTTCTGTAAAGATTACAACCAAGAAAAACCTATGGAGCAGCCCTACTATGCCACACATGGGGTCACCATGAGTCAGAAAAACTCAACGGCAACACATTTGCTTTTCTTTTTTGATATGAGTTTGAGGCTACTCGTATACATGTCAAACATATATCTAATTTAATGATTAGGTTTGAGTTAATGGTTAGGTGTTTTAAGTTTAATTTCATCATGAAGTCACATTTACCCAATAACATATATTTATTGAGCATCTACTATGTGCCATGGGACAGAATGGAAAGTAAGTAAAAACAGGCAAAGAGCTTTCCTTCATAGGACTTAAGATGGGCTCAGATGGGAAGGGAAAGAGGGAAGGGAAACAAAGAAACAAGTAATTATCATCACAAAAATTTTAAGAACAAAATGAAGCACAATTAAGGGACAGTAGTGAGGAACAAAAAGGACCCCTGGTGGCACAGTGGTTAAGTGCTTAGCTGCTAACCAAAGTCGGCGGTTCAAATCCACCAGCCACTCTGTGGGAGAAAAGACCTGGCGATCTGTTCCTGTAAAGGGGAAACCCTATGGGGCAGTTCTATTCTGCCCTCTAGGGTTGCTATGAGTCGGAATAGACTCGATGGCACACAACGACAGTGATGGGAGTGTGAGAGCTGTTTCAGATAGGTTAGTCAGGAGAGCCTTCGCTGATGAAGCGACATTTGAGCCAGGACCTGAATGAAGCACAGAAAGAAATGCAAAGGCCCTGAAGTGGGAACTGTGCTTGGCATATTCCATAGACAGTGCTGGGGCAAACACAGCTGAAGGAAAAAGAGCAGGGAGGAAGGGAGTAGCAGATGAAGTCAGAAAGGTAAGAAGGGAACTAGTTTTGAGACTTGTAGACCATAGTAACCAAACCAAACCCGTTGCTGCCGAGTCAGTTCTGACTCATAGCGACCCCATAGGACAGAGTAGGACTGCCCCATAGGGTTTCCAAGGAGCACCTGGTGGATTCGAACTGCTAACCTTTTGGTGAGCAGCCATAGCACTTAACCACTACGCCACCAGGGTTTCCATAGACCTTAGTGGGCCATGACAAAATGATCCTTTCTGGGGCTGGAAATGGCTCAGTAAGACGTCTGCCAGAAATGGATGTAACAACAGAAATCTTTGTGACCTTTTGGCAGGCAAGTCTTGTTCAGAATAGGTCAAAGAGCTTCCTCAGGCTTAATTTATAATCTAGTCCAATTCTAAAGTTACTTGAAAATCTAATTAATCTGACTGGAGGATTTGGGACAGCTACCTAAAGAATTTTGTGAGTCTCCTTTTTTGTGGTAAACCTTGAAGGTAGATCCAAACTCAGTGCTATGCATATGCAATATTTGGGGTAATGAAGCATTTACTGTAGACACAGTAGGCTATATTTTGGATGACATCACGGACATGTGGTACAGATATTTCACAACCTGAAAGAATAAATATAGATATGAAGATAAACTGCATTGTTTGGGGATCTTTAATGATAAATATCAAAAATCAAGTAAAACTAGCTGAAAAGAGAAAGAGAGAGCTAATTCACTATGAAGACATGGGATAGTTCATAGAATCCAAGGGCAGGTAGGCAGTCAGGCCTTGTTGTTGTTACCTGCTGTTAGGTTCAGCCCTGACTCTTGTTCACCCCGTGCACAAGGGAACTAAACGTTTCCCTGTCCTGTGCCATCCCCGTGACCGGATGCAGATCAGACAGTTGTGATCCATGAGATTTTTCACTGGCTGCTTTTAAAGAGTACATCACCAGGCCTTTCTTCCTAGTCTGTCCTAGTCTGGAAGCTACGTGTGTTGAGCATCATAGCAACACACGGGCCTCCATTGACAGATGGGTGGTGGCTGGGCATAAGATGCATTGGCTGGAAATCAAACCCGGGTCTCCTACATGGAAGGTGAGAATTCTGCAGGTGAACCATCTCTACCCTAGTCAGGCCTTAGAAAGGGCTTATTCATTAGAACTAGAAAATTGTCAGGATTCTCTCTCTCAGCTCTGCTTCCCCACCCATTTCCTTCACTCTCAGCTCTTTCTGCACTCAGAAGAAAATCTCACTGGACAAGTTTGGATCGGTGGTTTACTGTTTACCCAATCAGTTATAACCATGGAAACAAGGTCAAGTAGTATCTGCAAATGTGGCTGTCAGACTCTATCCCTGGGAGCCACTCTCAAAGAGGGTGTGGGTTGGACAGAAAACTCAAGCGATGTCTGCCACACAGACATATGATTAGGTTACCCACCCCCTATCTACCTATTTATTTTATTTGAAAATAGCCTTGAGAGATACTCCTGGAATTATTGTTTAGGAAGCATTGAATTTTAGTTTATGGGGATGGAAAATTTAGCAAAGATATTGGTGATGGTTACAGAACATGATCGATGCAATTGATCTCGCAGAATTGTACGTGTGAAAAATGTTGAACTGGCAAATGTGTTATCTGTATTTTTACAATAATTAAAAAAATCACCACTTACCCAACTTGTAAAAAAGAAAAAAGGAATTTAAAAAAGAAAAGAAAAGAAACCCTACTCAATCCAAGGGGTTATTTTTAGAAGATGATAAATGATAAAGCAGGCAAAAAAAAAAAAAAAATTACCTAAGAAAAATCACATAAAGGATGCATTTTTATTTGGAGTTGTGTTTTGAATGATAAAATGTCTCCATAATACCAACATGATATAATAAACCTGTTGGCGGTCGAGTTGATTCCGACTCATAGCAACCCTAAATGGGGAAGAAAAATGGACTTACGTCAGAAGATTGGGTTTAAATCTCAGTGTTATCTACCAGGTAATGATCATGTGACTGTGAGCAATTCACTCTGCCTCTCAGCTAAATGAAGCGATTGAACTATATTTTCTTTAAAGTAGCTTCCATATACTCCTTAGTTCTAATATAATATTTCTGTTTGGTGACAATTGCTTAGAGATTCATTCTCGGGTTAGTTGAAGACATACAGCAAAAATGGTTAGAAGACAGGCTACAGAAGCCTACGGATCTGAGTTTGGCCTTGGCCCTGCCAATGATCAGCAGTTTGACCATATATAACTTAGAAAGTTAACTTAACTTCCCTGGGCCCAGATTTGTTCATCTGTAAAACAGTGACTGCTTCAACGGGTTATGGCGACCAATGAATAAGAAAATGCATACAAAGCACCTGGCTCACTGTGGGTGTTCAATTCCTGTTATTGTTGTCAGACGTTGAAAATCCCTAAACTCGTCTATATCATACTTTATCCCTTTGTATCAGTGTGCAAATAAGTGAAAACTACATTCCAATACTCTTTTTCAAAGTGCTCTGATGACATAGTCTAATGAAAACAAAATGAGATTAGGGATGTGGAGATTCTAGAGAAGTATCTTACACAAATCATGCCTCCATGTCATTCACAAACTCACTGTACCCTGGATAATTTTTATTACCTTTGTGAAATATGACTTTCCTGTGTCTTCCGGGGCAGATGTGAAAGCGTGGAGCTGGACAATAAAATCCGGGATCTCATTGAAAGGAATACTTCTCCTGATCCAAAAGGAGTCACCCCAGAGACCATACCAAGTCACAGAAGCCCACGTTCTCTAAAGGTAGGAAAACAGCTTCTTTCTTTCTAATTTTTCTCAGTACACCCTTAAACAGCTGGTTCACTAAGAAGAATTTATGGGGACAGTCCCCAAACCATTTACAGGCAGTCACTACTTCCTTGATGGTTGAGAGGATAAAGAGAACCAGTATAAAAGTTCCTAACCCAGTCACTTCCTGTTACCGAAGACACCCATCAGCAAAGGGAGCTCTCCTGCTTAAAATGTGATACCAGGCAGCCGCGACCGTAGGACAGTGAGGAGGGGAATGTGTTCTTAGAAAGAATGTTTAAAACTCACTTAAACTGGGTTACCGAAATCAGCACAAGTGATGTTCATGTTTGAAGAAGAAACAAGGCTTTACTGATTAAAGGAGCTGTTTGAATTTCCTCTTACGTCAGGAAATTTGTGTGTGATGCTTTGCATAAACAAATAGAATCTAAGGATAAGCTCCAGTTAGGAATTTCTGGATGACTTTCTAGAAATGCATGATAAATAAGTGACAACATAAACATGAACTCTTAAGGTATGGAGCCCTCCTGATTAGAAACAGTCTTTAGCAATCGAGATCACAAAACACATCAAATAGAACCTTAGTTTTATGTGGCTAGCATAAAAATATTAAATAAATTCTGCTTCTACTTTGGTTCCTATCTCTAAAGTGACTCCCGCTCATTGTAGAAAATTTATATGGATAAGCATAGAGAAAACTATAAAAATCATGTCGAGCCAGATTTACTGTGGAGCTAACAAAGCTTGGGCTCCCGTAAACAGATACGTACATTTATATTTAAATTACATCTATATATTTGCATCTTTTTCTTAATGGAGGTCCCCAAATGGTATAAGCCTCTGTCTTTCACTCACCTGTTTTGTTAACCTACCTTTTTTCACTTAATAATATGTCCTGAATACTTCTGGGCCTCTTCTGCTCATTCTGTTTTGTAAACAAATAGTACTGTGTGCATTCTGCATATAAATCAAAAAACAGAAACAAAACCCATTGCTGTCAAGTCAATTCTGACTCATAGCGATCCTACAGGACAGAGTAGAACTGCCCCATAGGGTTTCCAAGGAGCAGCTGGTGGATTCGAACTGCCGACCTTTTGGTTAGCAGCCAAGCTCTTAACCACTGCGCCACCAGATCTCCATAATGTAGCTATGAGTAAGAATCGTCTAGACGGCAAGGGGTTATTCTGCACATACATGCATTTTTCTGTTTAGAAACTCACTTCTTCCCGAAACCAGACCAGTTGCTGTCTCATGGTGACCCCATGTGTGTCAGAGTAGAGCTGTGCTCCAAAGTGTTTTCAATGGCTGATTTTTGGAAGCAGATTGCCAGGCTTTTCTTCGGAGCCCCCTGTGGGTGTACATGAATGAACCTCTAGCCTTTTGTTTAGCAGCCAAGCATGTTAACTGTTTGCACCACCCAGGGACTCCTTCTTCCTGGAAAGAGGGTCTTTATTTTCAAGGTTGCAAGTGAATGTCTGCTAATGGTTAGAGTTCAAGAAAGGTTTCTTTCTCCCCTTCCCTTCTTCCCTTCTCACGTCCACTCCCAACCCCCTACACACACCGCTAACTCCCAACTAAAACTGTATTCCTTCATGGAAATGTGTGCTTTTCTCTAGCGGCCTTCTTGTCTAAGCCCTGAAGGAGCTCTAAGAAGAAGAATTTTAACCCTCTCTAGTACCTGAGTCTTTACTTCTCTGGTTATCTTCTCCTAAAACCCATTTGCTCATGGCTGACCTCTCTTCCAATTCTGTTCCTTCTGTCTTCTGAATTCCTTCCTTACGTGGTAAAGACCTCTCCAACACCCCCACGGCTATCCTTGTGGTAATAAGTTCCCTCTACTTTTGAAACTTAAATGAAACTTGTGTCTCCCTCTATGATACTGCTTCCCCATCACTTCCTTGATGACATTTTCTCATTTTCTATGCTCCACACATTCAAGCAGAGGAAACAGATTCCTAGTTGATATCTTTTATTTTCCCTGTGAAGTATTAGGTAAAGACATCCACAGAAAGTAAGAGGGTAGAGGTGAGGTCCAGGGTTTAAGGAAGTTGGGAAAATATGAAATGACCATGAGGAGACACAGGGACAAAAGAAAGTAGCAAAACTAAAATGAGTTGCTGAACGTTCTTTGATGATAACCAGGGATGGGGGGAGGGAAGGGGAGTCACTTACTAGTCAAACCCAAAACCAAACTCATTGCCATCAAGTCGGTTCTGACTCAAAGTGATCCTATAGGACAGAGTAGAACTGCCCCTTAGGGTTTCCAAGGAGCAGCTGGTGGATTTGAACTGCCAACCTTTGGGTTAGCAGCGTAGCTCTTAACCACTATGTTACCAGGGTTTCAAACACATGAGTTAATTCTGGTGATGGGAAAGGCAATACACAATATGGGGGAAGTCAGCACAGCTTGACCAAGGTAAATGAAGACACTGTGATAATAAAGGGCAAGAATAAAGGGCAACTATAGTAAATGCTATAATATATGCAATTTTATAATAACAGTAATAGCAAGCAGAAAATATGTGAGTAGTTACATAGGTAGATATGTATGCTATATGTGTGTGGAAAGGCGTATGGGAGTACATGCATGTGCGTATATATAGGTATATTGTGGGCATATCTATACACATGTTTGTATGTCCTGAATGTATATTCATATATACAATAAAGCATATGGGAGGCAGAGTTATGGGTACTTCCAAACACCTTATGGGATTGATTTACTAGGTTTGAAGTCTCAGGACCATAGTCTCGTGGGACAACTAGGTCAATTGGCATAACTTAGTTCATAAAGATAATGTTTTACATCCTGGTTTGGTAAGTAGTGTCTGGGGTCTTAAAAGCTTGCGAGCGACCATCTAAGATACAGGTATTGGTCTCTCCCCCTCTAGAACAAAGGAGAGTGAAGGAAGCCAAAGACTCAAGGAAGAAATTAGTCCATGGTACTAATGGCCCACGAGAACCACAGCCTCTTCTAGCCTGAGACCAGAACTAGATGGTGCCCAGCTACCACTACTTACCATTCTGACAAGGACACAATAGAAGGTCCCAGTTAGAATGGAAGACAAATGTAAAACAAAACTCAAATTCATAAAAAAGATCAGACTTACTGCTGTGATAGACACTAGAGGAACGTCCGAGGATACTGCCCTAAGACACCCTTTTAACCTGGAACTGAAGCCACTCCCAGAGATGGCCTCTCGGGCAAATAATAGATTGGCCTATAAAAGAAACAATAACGCACTTGAGAAATGTGCTTCTTTAAACAATCAGCTATAGGAGACCAAAAGTCAACATTTACACAAAAGCACGGATGAGAAGGCGAGGAGAAGCAGGGAAACTGGAGGGATGCAGACGGGGCAGGCAGGGTGAAAATAGTCAGAGTGCTGACACGTTATAGGGATTGTAACTAATGTCACAGAACAATTGTTGAATGGGAGTTTAACTTGCTGTGTAAACTTTCACCTAAAACACAATAAAATATTAAAAATAATAATAATAATAAAAAATAGCAAGTGGGAAGGTGTTAGCTCAAATATGCCTCTTACAGCACTAAAAAAACAAATAAATAAAATGAGCTGCTCAGTAGCAATGAGAACCTAGATGAGTTTGAAAACCACCACTTTACAACGCCAATCACCCAAGAAAGTTTGGACTCCTGTATCTACAATATCTCCATCACTTCTTGCCAACTTAAAGCACACTCAAGTCTCTCTCACTTTTACATACATATGTATAGAGAATAAGACCTTGTATTACTTTATGGGTGATGTTCTAACTCACACTTCCTAGCCAAGCTCATTGATCATAGCTTGTAAGATCTTCCCTCCATTCCCTTATCACACCACTAAATTCGTTGCCGTCCAGTTGATTCCAACTCATAGTGATCTTGTAGGACAGCACAGAACTGTCCTATAGAGTTTCCAAGAAATGGCTGGTGAATTTGAACTGCCAAACTTTTTGGTCAGTAGCCAAACTCTTAACCACTGCACCACCGGGGCTCTCTATCACACCACTAGTCACCTCTAATTTGCTATATCCAATGGTTACTTTGCATCTTATCTTTATCTTGTCCTCTTATTTCCATTTGACACTATTCAGTAATGTAACTTTCATGAAAGTTCTTACTCCATTGACATCAGTAATCCCCCCAGGTCCCTTCCCCCTCATTTTTTCTATAGTTCTTCCTTCTCACCACCTTCACTGACGTCTCTTACATTACCTACCTGTGTTATATTAGTGTTGCCCAGGGATCTTTCCATAGTCCATGGCTCATTAAATTACAAGATATATGCTGAGGACTCTAGATACATATGCTTCCTAAACATGGAGTTCTTTTCCACATGTGCATACATTTCACTCAGCATTTGCAAAATTAAACTCAATATCTTTCCTGCTAAAACTGCTTATTGTTTCCTATATGTCCTCCTCGGGTTAATGGATCACTATTTACTCAGTCATTCAAATTTGAGTATAATCTTGAATTCCTGCAGTGCCACCAGAGTGCACAACTCCAGGGGACACATTTCACAGAATCGTGCCATCTTTCCTTCACACTGTACCCTTCCCTCATGATCTTGCCTATTCTACCTTCTTGCTATCTCTATACTTTGTCCCTTGTCTTCCATTCTTATTAGTATACCCAAGTTCAGATAGTCATCGTCCCTTGCTTCTACCATCCCCCAGGAAATGCCTAACTTATTTCTCTACCTCAGTTTGTCCCCACTAATTCTTCTCTACCACATAGATCTTCCCCCTTCCCTCACAAAAGGGTCATTTGGGGACTGGACCAGAGCTAAAGCTGGAATCAGAAAGGATGCTGTCATCAGAGCAACCCTTTATTTCTGGGATTAAAGCATCATCCATGGATCAAGCCACTGCCTTTACTCTCTCTCTCTCTCTCTGGGGGTGAAACTCTCTGGAGAAACAGCCCCCAGGTGTCTCTATTCTTCATGCCAATAGACCTCTGGTATATTTTCCCCAATAGTCATCTGAAGATATCCTCAAATATGTGGTTTCTTGAGTAGGCACAACTTAGTTTCAAGCTGGAATCTCTGCTAAATTCCTGTTTACATAAGAGCATTGTTGTTGTTAGGTGTTGAGGAGTCGGTTCCAACTCATAATGACCCTTATGTACCACAGAATGAAACTCTACTCAGTCCTGGGTCATCCTCACAATCCTTGTTATGCTTGAGCCCATTGTTGCAGCCACTGTATCAATCCATCTAATTGAGGGTCTTCCTCTTTTTTGCTGACCCTCTGCTTTACCAAGCATCATGTCATTCTCCAGGGACTGATCCCTCCTGATAACATGTCCAAAATATGTGAGACGTGTCTTGCCATCCTTGCTTCTGAGGACCATTCTGACTGTACGTCTTTCAAGACAGATTTGTTCATTCTTTTGGAGGCCCATGGTATATTCAGTATTCTTCACCAATACCATAATTCAAAGGCAGCAATTCTTCTTTGGTCTTCCTTATTCATTATCCAGCTTTTCACATATATGAGGTGATTTAAAACACAGGGCTTGGGTCAGGCACACCTTAGTCTTCAAGGTGACATCTTAGCTTTTTAACACTTTAAAGAGATCTTTTGCAGTAGGTTTGCCCAATGTAATGAGTCTTTGATTTCTTGGCTGCTGATTCTGTGAGTGTTGATTGTGGATCCAAGTAGAATGAAATCTTTGACAACTTCAATCTTTTCTCTGTTTTTATCATGATGTTGCTTATTGGTCCAGTTGTGAGGATTTTTGTTTTCTTTATGTTGCGGTGTAACCCATACTCAAGGCTGTGGTCTTTGATCTTTGTCAGTAAGTGCTTGAAGTCCTCTTCACTTTCAGCAAGCAAAGTTGGGTTATCTGCATAATGCAGGTTGTTAATGAGTCTCCCTCCAATCCAGATGCCCAGTTCTTCTTCATATAGTCCAACTTCTCGGATTATTTGCTCAGCATACAGATTGAATAAGTATGTAGAAAGGATACAACTCTGACACACACCTTTCCTGACTTTAAACCATGTAGTATCCCCTTTTTCTGTTCAAATGACTACCTCTTGATCTATATACAGTTTCCGTCTGTACATAGATCATGATGAACATGAACATAATAGCACTAGGCAGAAGGAAATCCTACATTCAAAAAAAAAAAAAAAACCTTTACATTCTTGTGGTGATATAGACAGAATTGAAAAAAGAAGGGGGGTGGCTTTCTGTTTTGGTAAGACAAGGGTGAGCCATTGACAGAGGAACTGTGGAGGACTTCCCTCATTTTCCCACTGAAGAATGTAAGCAGAAGAACAATAAGGTGGACTGCATTTCCGGAGCAGGAAGTGAACTTCTTTATGATTTCACGAGATGGGAGTGCGTAGCTGAATAAAACAGAAATGATTTCACGAGAGGGCCTGAGACATATGTCAAGTTCCCTTTTTCCCAAATGACTTTGTCAAGAATAGGTAAGAAGGGAAAATTACTACAAGAGGAAAAAAAAAAAAGGAATAGGCTGACTCACCTCTTTGAGGAAACACAAAAACTCTGATAAATATGAAGAGTTCCATCACCATGAAAGCATACTTTAATATTCTGGAATAGTCGAAGTAGAAAGTTGGCAAACAAAGGATATTAAAATCTTATAGGCAAAGAAAAAATAATTACCTAAGTGAGAGTAATATTCAGATTCCAAAAGGAATGTTAAGTGAAAGCTTCACTAAACCAAATTATGGTCCTAATACTATGTGAAAATCAATATATGAACATTAATATGTGGCCCCAAAAGAGTATTCCTTAAAATACAAAAGAGAAGGATAGAAGGCTTGAAATGTGTTCCTTGAGCAAATGTATATGTTTCCAGTAATACTTGGAAACAAGGGTGCAATTTGTTGGGAAAATGCCTAAATTTTAAGATCAATCAGAATTGATTTTGCTTAAGAATCTTATCCTGCCTTCAGATTCTACTTAGTTTTTCTAATTTTAATTAAGAGGCAGCATCAGAAACCGGCTTTGAATAACTTTGGATACATGTTGAAGGGAGTCTTCCAGTGAGTGGGGACAAATTATATAGCTGGTCATTCTTCCTAAGTAAGAGACTTGAGAAAATGTCTTTTGTGGTTGAGAGTAGTAATATGAACTTATGATGCTTTGAAAGACTATAAGGGAAAAATCTCTAGGCAAAGTACAGTAAGTCGACACACGTTTTCTGTAAACACATTGTTGAAGGAAAAAAAAAGATCCAGTTTCTATTTCATTTCCCTTTCTCAAAAGATAAGTTAGCTATCCTTTATTAAAATGAAAGGTTGATTATCAAAATGTTTTCTCATCTATAAGAGAAGTTGTAGTTAGAATATAAAGTGGAGTGAAAATACTTTTTAAATTTAAAATACTAAGAAAACATAATGCTATATTTATTTTATAATAATAATAATAGCAATTATTATTACAATGCTAGTAGGATTAGCTTGAACTTCAAACTTTTAATTTTTTTTTCATACAATTACTTGATGAAAATCCACATCTAATGCCTGGCCTTCTCTTTGAATCCCATTGTCTAATTTTGGGGTTGTAGTATGGATTACATCTAAACATAAAGAAAATAAAAATCCTCACAACCGGGTCAATAAGCAACATCATGATAAATGGAGAAAAGATTGACATTGTCAAGGATTTCATTTTAGTTGGATCCACAATCAATGCACAATCAAAGCCGTAGTCAGGAAATCAAATGACACATAGTGCTGGGCAAATCTGCTGCGAAAGACCTCTTCAAAGTGTTAAAAAGCAAAGATGTCACTTTGAGGACTAAGGTGTGCCTGACCCAAGCCATGATATTTCCAATCACCTCAGGTGCATGCAAAAGCTGGGCAATGAATAAGCAAGACTGAAGAATTGACACCTTTGAATTATGGTGTTGGTAAAGAATATTGAATATACCATGGACTGCCAGAAGAACGAACAAGTCTGTCTGGGAAGAAATATAGTCAGAGTGCTCCTTGGAGGCGAGGATGGGGAGACTTTGTCTCACGTACTTTGGACATGTGATCAGGAGGGACCAGTTCCTGGAGAAGGACATCATGCTTGGTAAAGTAGAGGGTCAGCGGAAAAAAGGAAGACCCTCTACGAGATGGATTGACACAGTGGCTGCAACAATGGACTGAAACATAACGATTCTGAGGATAGCGCGGGATCATTCAGTTATACGTAGGGTAGCTGAGTGGGAACCGACTCGACAGCACTAACAACACTTGTGGAAGGATTTAGTCCTTTTTTTTTTTTAATAAGAAAAAAAAAGTCACACTCTTGTGTGAGGACCTTTTGGCTTTTCATTAGGAAGTAATAGCTGGCAAGAAAAGTTTTGCCTACAAGTTCTCAGGCAGCAAGACCGCCGGTCTTATTTCGGCTGCTGTGTCTTGTGGCATTTAAAGCTCTCATTTGGCAACCTGGGTGAAATCATTTAAATTAGCCATGTATCTTTCTCTTATTTATGAAGTTTGGCTATTAGTTTATAGTCTTCTAATTCTAAAAGTATAATCAAACCTTAAAACTTATACCTGTGGGCAACTAAATTTTCGAGGAGGGTGCCAACTCCATTCAGTGGAGAAGGAATAGTCTCTTCAAGAAACAGTGCTGGGACAGCTGGATCACCACATGCAAATAAATGAAGTTGGACCACTATCTCATACCACATATAAAAATTAATTCAAAATGCGTCGATGATCTAAGTTTAAAAGCTAAAAAACCATAAATATCTTAGAAGAAAACACAGAGGCAAATGTCCATGGAGGGCAGTGATATTTCAGTGGTAGAATTCTTGCCTTCCATGTGGAAGGCTTGAGTTTTATTCCCAGGCAGTGCACCTGTCTGTCAGTGGAGGTTTGCGTGTTGCTGTGATGTTGAACAGATTTCAGCAGGGCTTCCAGACTGAGATGGACTAGCAAGAAAGGCTTGTCAATCTACTTCCAAAAATCAGCCAGTGAAAATGCTATGGAGCACAATGGTCTGATCCCCAACCAATAACGGGGATGATGTAAGACCAGGCAACATTCCCTTCCGTTGTGTATGGGATCACCATGAGTCAGGGGATGACATGACTGAGTGGCAGCTAGCAACAACAATAACAAGTCTTTATGACTCTGGATTTGGCAATGGAATCTTAGATTTGACATCAAGCACAAGCAACAAAAAAAAAAAAAAAAATAAGAAGGAGAAGAATAAAGAAACAAGATAAATTGAAGTTCATCAGATTTAAAACTTTTGTGCACCAAAGTACATTATCAAGAAAATGAAAGACAACCTACAGAATAGGAGAAAGTATTTGCAAAATGTATCTGATAAGGGTTTATATCCAGAATACCTTAAAAACTAGTACAGCTCAACAACAAAAAGGCAAACTCAACTTTAAAAAGGCAAAGAACTTGAATTATATTTCTCCAAAGAAGATATACAAATGGCCAATAATCACATGAAAAGGTGTTAGACATCACTAGTCATTAGGGAAATGCAAATCAAAATCACAGTAAGATTCCCCTTCTACCAATCAGGATGGCTATTATCAGAAAAATGGAAAATAACAAGTGTCGGTAAGGATGTGGAGAAATTGGAGCACAGTGTAATGTAAATGATTCAGTCACTTTGGAAAATAGTCTGGTGGTTCCTCAGAAAGAATTACCATATGACCAGGCAATTCCACTCCTTGAAGTAAACTCCAAAGACTTAAAAACAAGGACCCAAACATATACTTGTACACCAACGTTCATAGCAGCTATGTTCATGATAGCCAAAAGATAGAAACTCAAGGGTCCATCAACAAATTAATAGATTAACAAAACACGGTATATCTGTAAACCAAAACAAAACCTGTTGCCATTGAGTCAATTCTGACTCATAGTAACCCTGTAGGACAGAGTAGAACTGCCCCATATGGTTTCCAAGGAGTACCTGGTGGATTTGAACTGCCGACCTTTTGGTTAAGCACCTGTAACACTTAACCACTACCCCACCAGCGTTTCCAAACATGGAATATTATTCATCCATAAAAAAGAATGAGTTTCTGATACATGTCATGACATGGATGAACCTTGAAAATATTATGCTAAGTGAAATAAGCCAGATACAGAAGGGCAAATATTGAATGATTCCACTTACGCAGAATATCTAGAATAGGCACATTTGTAGAGATGGGAAGTAGATTAAAAGTTACCAAGGCTTGAGAGGAGGAGAGGAATGAGAAGTTATTGCTTAATGGGTACATAGTTTCTGTTTGGGATGATGAAAAAGTTTTGGAAGTATATAGTGGTGATAGTTGTATAACATTATAAATGTAATTAATGCTACATTGCACACTGAGAAATAGTTAAGATTGCACATTTTGATGTATATTTTTTACCACAATAAAATTAATAAGAGGGTGGGGGCTAAATAAACAAACTGGTAGGTAAAGAGATAAAGAGGCCAGGTTAGGTCTCCCAAAATATCATAGAGTTAAGTGTCCCATGACTAATCTATGACATATTCCTCTCTTCATTCACTTCAAGACTTTTAAAAAGGCTTCCACTGTACATAAATATCAGACATATTTTCAAATAAGGAGATCTTGCTGTGTATGCCCACCTTGAACTCTCTATTACAATAAAAGTATTACCCTTACTTTTGAAACTATTGCTCTACCTTTGATTGTCTTCTCTCAGATTTGTGTGTCTTGATCAAGAAAATTTGAAGAAATTTTAAATATCTTTCTTTTTATACAGGAGAAAGCATGGCCTAAGTCTGTTGATTTAGAAATTTGTAAACTAGTGGCAACATTAAGGAAGCAAAATGTTTGGCTTTGGAAATAGCATGAATAACATGTGTGTAAGAGTTGTTTAGTAAATGTGTTCTTTATGTGTTTGGACTGTTTAGCTTTGTAACAGGATGTGGGAATTTCATAGGGACTCCGAATTCCAAGCTGTTTTTCAGGATCTAATTCACAATAAGCCTCTCTAAAGTAAGTCTTCCCATTTCTAGTTGGGTTGAAAACAATTTTTTTTTTAAATGAATGTGGGAAACGTACTAACAAAATGTACACCCTCAATTCTCCCTGAAGCATGCCCGTATCATTCTAACACCCACCTTCTAGATGAAATCTAGCGTGAGATTCTTTTTATCTTATTTTGTACTTACAGGGAGGGTGAGGCTTGACCCATTTTTCCTATGAGTTGCTGGTATAAGTACCAAAAAATGAGATAAATCATTTGTTCTTTCTTTTTCCAGTGGAGAAGACAGTCATGCTATTTGCTTTTAAAATAAAATTTCCTTTATCGTTAAAGATGAGTTAACAAATGTTTGCAATTTTTAAGCTGAGCATATTGAGAGATTTTCTTTTGGGTCAAACTCATTTTCAGACTAAACACTTGTTATGAATTGCACTGTGTCCCCCCAAAATATGTGTCAACTTGGCTAGGCCGTGATTCCCAGTGTTGTATGGTTGTCCACCATTTTGTGATCAGATGTAATTATCCTATGTGATGAAAATCCTAACTTCTATGATGTTAATGGGAACCGTGGTGGTGTAGTGGTTAAGAGCTACTGCTGCTAATCAAAAGGCCGGCAGTTCAAATCCACCAGGTGCTCCTTGGAAACCCTGTGGGGCAGTTCTGCTCTGTCCTAGGGTCACTATAAGTCAGAGTCAAGTTGATGGCAATGAGTTTGGTTTTGTTGTTTTTTTATGATGTTAATGAGGCAGGATTAGAGGCAGTTATGTTAATGAGGCAGGACTCAATCTACAGGATTAAGTTGTATATTGGGTCAATCTCTTTTGAGATATAAAAGAGAGAATCCAGCAGAGAGAAGGAACTCATACTACCAAGAAAGAAGTGCCAGCAGCAGAGCGCACCCTTTGGACCCAGGGTCCCTGTGCTGATAAACTCCTAGACTAGGGGAAGATTGATGACAAGGACCTTCCCCCGAGCTGACAGAGAGAGAAAGCCTTCCCCGGGAGCTCACCCCCTGAATTTGGATTCTAGCCTCTTAGACTGTGAGAGAATAAATTTCTGTTAAAGCCACATACTTGTGGTATTTCTGTTACAGCAGCACTAGATGACTAAGATAATACTCCTGGTAAGCACTCTTTGTGTCACCAGTGTTTCCACTGAGTTGTCACCATAGTCTTGTCTTGTCCCTTCATCATCTTTATATGCACAATGCTCTTTCTTAAATCTTCATGCATAATTGTATTTTTTGTTATTTAAAATATATGTATATAGTTCTAGGGATATGAAGTTGAAATGTATTGAAATGTATTGCCCCAGGAAGAAGGTAGTTCTCTGTCATCTGAGGTATTAAGCTTATCTGGACAAACACTTGGCAGGTATGATGCAGAAGGGATCCCATCATCAATGGAGTGGTCCCTTCCAATCATCAGATGGTTATAGTCAAACAACAGGAAATACACCTCTGTAAGTGAGAGACATGTCTGTTTTGTTCACATGAATGAAGATGCAGTCCACACATGAGCAAAATAAAAGGAGAAAAAGAAACAAAGTGAGCTCAGTTGATATCAAGTAGCCAGAGATTAATATCCCTCCACAGAAGATAATTTAAAAAAAAAAAAAACTCAGACATAAGAATATAATTTCTGAAGGTTAAATTTTTCTTTTCTGACCGCTAGTCATTGGCAACAAAAATAAATCTCTTGGCAAGCAGTGGTAGAAATTGGTAAGATTTTTTCGGCTATGACCTTGAAGAGCAAGCAATTTTATGTCTAACCCTCCAAAAGGCTCAATTCCCATGAAACTTTCCTTAAATTGTATTCCTTAATGGTTCAGACTCCATAGCATTTATTAGTTATCTGCATCAAAAAGTAAACAATGTCTTGTCCAATAATTTTTAGGTGTATTATTCATATATGTCCACATAGGTAAAAAGGTTCTAGGTGGAGGAAGAAAACCAGGGTGGGTAAGTGAATTCTGCTATGGTTCAGTCACTCAGTTATCAAGTAATGACCATGGGCAAGTTGCTTAGCATCTCTGAGCATGGTCTTAATTTCCATTAGCTTCAAAGATGCCTCTCCTGACAGCCTCACAGACCTGTTAGGAAGTTCAAAAAAAACCAAACCAAATCAGTTGCCATGGAGTCAGTTCCGACTCATGGAGACCCCACTTGTGTCAGAGTAGAACTGTACTCCATAGGTTTTCAGTGGCTGATTTTCCGGAAGTAGATCTCCTGATGGGTGGACTTGAATCGCCAAACTTTCAGTTAGCAGCTGAGCACTTTTAACCATTTATGTCACTCAGGAACTCTGTTATGGAGTTCAGATGGAAGTATATAAAATGTTTCAAACCACAGAACTCATGTATACAAAATTGTAATTTTCTTTGTTTTCTAAACTGAATTTATTTTAAACCTAGGACCCCCACCTTCCCCTTAGAAGTTGATTTATCTAGTCAACTGCCGGAAATCCCAGTCACTTCAGTGTTTTCACAGGCTATTTAAATTTTCAGTGTGGTTTTATGCAAGAATTCCCCTCTCCCCACTTCTCCCTGTAACGGGCACCTTAGGTCTGTTGAGCAGATTTTGTAACATAATCCAGGTGGGTTGCCAGATGTAACAAATAAAAATACACGATGCCCAGTTAAATTTGAATTTCACATAAACAACGTAATATTGTTTGGCACATACTTAAAAAATTATTCCTTGTCTATCTGAAATTCAAATTGAACTGGGTATCCTGTATATTATCTGGCAACTTTAGAGTGGAGGCATCTGGGCTACAGAAATCCACCATTTTAGACTGCCATTGTCCCGATGTAATCTAACTCTTATGGTCTTTTCATTGGCCTATGTTTCAAAGCAATCTCAGAAGCTTCCAGATCACTTACCACATCATCTGCCTTCAGGTCCATGTGGTAAACACTGCACCTTCCTCAATTTGACACTGAGGCCTCCTTAAATCCACTGAACCTCAGTTAATCACTTTTACATCTTTCTCAGGAACACAAGAAATTTATGGCTCTGCTTCTGCACCACTCTGAGGTCAAGCTTCTTAGGGCCTCTCTACCTAGACACGCCACAAAGCCAAGTCTCATGGTTGCTGGTATGAGGAAAATTCTCTTCAAGACTTGCTACTTCCTCAGGCTTAACACGGGGAGTAAGGCTGAATTTCTCTCTGCTTTCTGATATTCAGTGTGAGCATTTCTACCAACAGCCCCATCCTAGGATACGTCCCTAAGGGTAGGGGAATAGGGCTCAGTTTCTTCATGAAGACTCACAACATCTATGTGCTCATTTTCTCTGATTCTTTCTTCATTTTTACCCCTGTCGGTGAAACCTTTACTTAGTCTTCTGTGGAAAGAGGTAGAAGTGGTAAGGAACATGCTATTTGACTCTGCATCTACCCTCTTTTGTTATCAGTTGTTCATGTTATAAATTTTTACACTTTGCTTCAGCCTATTCTTTCCTAACATCTTATTATGAAAATTTCAAACATACAGCAAGCTGAAAGGGTTTTATGGTGCACACCAATGTACTCACCACCTAGATTCTTCCATTAACATTTTACCCTACTTGTTTACCAAGCATCTGTCCATCTAGCCATCCCTATTTTCATCCATCAACCCGTGTTATTTTTTGAGGCATTTCAAAGTAAGTTGCATGAAAAGAATTGGTCTTTATTTTGTTTTTTAAATGCTACCTTTTGCAGTCCAAAGCTTTGGTTTTTAAGATGATCTCTTTCAAGGTGGAGTGTCTATTTTGAAATTCCAAGGCTGAACATGGGCTGTTTTTCCCTTAACAGTCTATGAAAAACTTAATCAGCCCTGAGGCAAAAGATATCTGTCTGAGCAAAGAAAGGATTTATTACATAAAACAAAAAGCAGTGTGTATTTTAGGGGGTACTCAGTCAATACTTCAAGATATTAACGTAATCTCATGTCATAAGGTACAGTGTAACTGTAGTAACTATTATTGAAGACCGTGTTCATGCCTTTATTAAAATACCCCCACAGCATGTGTGTCATGGATTGAATTGTGTCCCCCAAAAATATGTGTATTGATTTGGCTGGGCCATGATTCCCAGTGTTCTGTGATTGTCCACCATTTTGTCATCTGATGTGATTTTCCTCTGTGTTGTAAATCCTGTCTCTATGTTGTTAATGAGATGGGATTAGTGGCAGTTATGTTAATGAGCCAGGACTCAATCTACAAGATTAGATTGTGTCTTAAGCCAACCTCTTTTGAGATACAAAAGAGAGAAGCGAGCAGCAAGAGACAGGGGGACCTCATAGTACCAAGAAAGACGAGCAGGAGCATGCGTCCTTTGGACCTGGGGTCCCTGCACTAAGAAGCTGCTAGCCCAGGGGAAGATTGATGACAAGGACCTTCCCCCAGAGCTGACAGAGAGAGAAAGCCTTCCCCTGTAGCTGGCACCCTGAATTAGGACTTTTAGCCTCCTATGCTGTGAGAGAATAAATTTCTCTTTGTTAAAGCCATCCACTCGTGGCGTTTTTGTTAAAACAGCACCAGATGACTAAGACAATGCGTAATTATTTATTTTGTGTATTGAATATTAACCAGGATTAAGGTAAAAAATTTAAAAAGAGGCTTGTGCAGGCTCAGAATAATACTTATCACATAACCAACATGAGAAAGGGTGAAATATTCAGGTATACAATGAATAAACAGAAAGTACACTGAATCAGAACAGCACTTTAAAAAATGGATTGATACTCTTAGGTGATCATTTCTGGTTTGGAGGAGGAAACGTATAACTCTATGTATCCCTGTGGTGGTCCCGCCATGGGCTGTATTCTGAGAAGCTGGGTTGTGCTCTCATTTCTGACTAAAGATTCATACATAAACAAATAAAAATGTACTGTATACTACTCTGTACCAGACACTGTTAGCTCCCAAGGATAAAATGATCAGATGTAGGCTCTGTCTTCAAGAAGCTTGCAGCCTCTCAGAGGAGAAAGGTACATAAAATTATCAAAAGTCTTTATGATAAGTGCTAGAGTAGATGCTTCACAAAGCATCAAGGGATCACAAAGGAGGAGGCAACTAATTCTGCTCTGGAGAACCAGGGAGCTTGCAAGGAAGAGCTGATGCTCAATCTGTGTTATGTTGTTTATTGTTTTGTGGAGTACTGAGACATATTTAGACGTGGAAGTTTCATAAAATAATACCTGAAGACTAGTTAACAAAAGTCAATTTGTCCTATAGTATATCTTACGTGCACTAAAAACTGTAAGTATATAGTCAGAACAGATTAACAACAACGTTGCTATATTGAATGGGAGAATTACTTCAGAGCTCCAACTGGAACACAAGCATATATCTTCCATGAGGCTGTTGACTCTGGAACACTCCTGTCACCTGATTCCTAGTGTAGGGAATTTCAGAGACAAAGGGAAGGTGATTTACTAGTCTGAGGGTCAAGAGTTGGGAGTTTCTGTTCTTTAAGTCTTTTATAATCTTTTGGAAAGATATCTGATTCAGGAAGGTTCTAAATTTGTTGGGTTTTGTTGTTGCCATTTGTTTTGTTTTGTTTTTGGTGGGAGAGTGGTTTATGTGCATCTGCGTTCTGTTTGCAAACGTGTGCGTGTGTGCATAAAGGTATGGTTACGTATTTTTATTTTCCATCTCTCAAAGGTGTTACGAAAAGAAATTGAGGAAATTTGCAGTGGATACCTACTAGCAGGAGCAAATATTTTAAAATAGGAAATATATCATTATGTGAAAATGCTGATCTCATTCAATACTATGTACTATATATATGTATATACTGATGCCATATTCTAGTCCACTGCCTCCTAAATATTTTCCTTAGGAAGATCTCGCAATTGTCTTATTTTCACAAGATTGGCACCCTTTCAAAATGGAGATGATGGTATAGGAATGTTTTTATATCTATCTTTATTGAAAAATATTTTCATGTAGTATGTAGAATTCCACATGAATTTTCATTTTTGAGATCCATTTCAAAACTCTGAAATCCATGCTATAATAATGATAATAGCTCGCTTTTAGCTATGACAGGTGTTTTACAAATTTATCTTATTCAATCCTCACAGCTGTTGGGAGACAATTATCTGTGAGTCTCTCGAGTTTCTGCACCTCTTGTGAACAGAGATGGACAGCTTTTGTCCTGTACTATCTTATCATCCACGATTGTGCATGGAAGATAGAAACAGTGTCTTGCAGAGCAGAGGGCAGGGTTGTTTGCTGACCAGTATAATGAAGAATGTTTTCCTCCAGGGCAAATGCCAGGCGGGTTTTCTTTCCTCCCACTGTAAAAGATTTGGGTTTTTTAAGCTTGGGATTTCTTGGTTTGACATAAGTCTACTCTGTGCACAACATCCACCTGGGCCTCTGCATCATCCTGAAAATTTGGATGGGAAGTAAGGGAACCAACACAAACATGATGCTAATGCCTCCAGCTGTGCTGTGAATAATAGAGTCTCTTGTCTCTGACCCAGGAATATCATGTCTTCTGCCAGCATCCTGTGGCAGGCTAACTTGTTAGAATGTAAGTAGGGGTACAATCTCAGGTCCTTCACAGTTCTTGACAACAACGATCTGGGAGTTGGCTAATATTATCTCCATTTTACATATATGAAAGCTGAGGTCTTCAGGATCACACCGAGAGTAGATGAAAGAGTCAACATTTAGACCTAGGAGCCTCTGCAACCAAAGGTCATGCTTGGTTCACTGTGCTTCTGCTCAAGAAAAATATGAGGTAGCTGCAGAAAGACCACTGGCAAACAGCTGAAGTATTAAGGTATCCTGAACTGACATTTTTAGGGTCTATTATTTCTTAAAATGTATTGTCTATCAGAGATTCCTCTTAGTATCTGATGAAAGGTATGGACCTTACCACAGAGAACTACATATATCATTCTTTTATTCATTCAGCACATATTTATTGTCAAAAACCAAACCTATTGTCGACAAGTCAATTCCGACTCATTGCGACCCTATAGGATGGAGTAGAACTGCCCCATAGGGTGTCCAAGGCTGCAAATCTTTATGGAAGCAGACTGCCACATCTCTCTCCCACAGAGCAGCTGGTGGGTTCAAACCACTGATCTTTTGGGTAGCAGCTGCTGACCTTCTGGTTAGCAGCCTCGTGCTTAAACACTACACCACCGGGGCTCCTTATCTACCATGTAGTAGGCACTATTTTTGGCTCAGAAAATATGGAGTGAATACAATCAACAAAAATTTCTATCACGGAGTTTACATTCTAGTAGTAGGAGACAAAAGAGTGCTGGTGGTGCAATGGTCAAGTGTTCAGCTGCTAAACTAAAGGTTGGTGGTTTGAACCCACCCAGCAGCTTCACAGGAAAAAAGACCTGGTGATCTGCTCCTGTAAAGGTTACAATCTAGGAAGCTCTGTGGGGCAGTTAAACTCTGTCATATAGAGTCGCTGAGTCAAAATCAACTCGATGGCACACAACAACAGTGGGAGAAAAGCAATGAATGAATGAAGAAGAAAAATATGTAGCATACCATAAATAATGCTATGGAAAAATGAAGCAGGTAAAGTGGATACAAAATGCTGGAAAAAGGAGCAATTTTAAATAGAGAGGCAGGTAAGACTTCAATAAACAAATGATGTTCGAGCAATCGCCTATTGAAGGTCAGGGGATGAGTCATGTGGACATCTAGGGGAAAGATAGCTCTAGGGAGAGGGAACAGGGAGTGTGCTTGACATGTTCCAGCAACAGCAGAGCACAGAAGCATAGAGCAGAGTGAGCAAATGGGAGAATGCTGGGAAAGAGTTTCCAGAGGCAGCGGAGCAGCTTGTGAGACCTTGTCGACCACTGTAAGGAGTTCTGCTTTCACTCTGAGGGAGATGGGAAGCCATTGAAAAGTTTTGTACAGAGGAGGGACATGAAATAACATGCTTTAAAAGGCTCACAATGGCTATCGTATTGAGAATAGATTGGGGAATGGGGACAAGAGTGGAAGCAGGGAGCCCATGAGGAGGTTCTGGAGATAAACCAGATGAGAGATGAAGGTGGCTTGGTGTCAGTCCAAAGATGCTAAGTGTCTTGCCTAAGCATCATAAGTGATGAAGCAGGGACTTGACACCACAGCCAGATCTCAGCCGTTACCGACAAGCTCATTGAAAAATTTCATAGGAGTAAACATCAAGAAGACAATAAAAGCCAACATTTCGAAAAAGTCATCAATAGGCATGTTTCTTTCTCCTCCCCATTCTTTCATTAAACTAGAAAGTCTATATGGTCTGGTGGCAATGTGCTGCTCTCCTTTCTAGGTATATTTTGTAAGTGCCTACAAAATGTCCTGATGGCTTGGATGCAGGCTGTGAGAAAAAGAGGAGTCAAGCATGACTCCAAAATTTTGGGTCTGGAAAATGAAATTTTACGTCAGTTGTAGTAGAGAAGACACATTTTGTGGGGAAATAGGCTTTAGACAAGAGCAGAAGGTGATGCCTATTAGCCATAAGTAGAGACCATAAGTAGGCAGTTATGTTGGAGTCTGCAGTTCAGGAGGGTAGTACATTCTGAGTGCCCCAGTGAATTGATCATTAAATATTTTGAATATTATGTTTGGTCGTATCTACTAACTGGTGAATACATAATCCTGTTTAATATATAATGCAAATCTCCATGTTTAATTTTCATAAAAAGCCACTTCAATCCTGTGATTCCTTTGCTCAAGAGTCTTAATTGCTCCCCATGGCCTATGCAATACGGGCCAATCCGAAACTTAAAGCATTTTACAATTTGATCCAAGTCAACTTGCAATATACCACAAGAGCCCTATTCTACTTAAACTGGGCTTTTTAGACTCGTTCATTCTTAGCTTCGTCCATCTCTGTTCTGTTTTTCCAGTTGCTCCCTTTATAGCAATATATCACACTTTCTCCATCTATCAAAATCCTATCGAACTTTCAAGACCCAGCGGAAATTCCAACTCCTTCCATAGCTATTAAAGTTGAGAATGAGCTCTCTCTCCTCTGAATTCTTGCAGCCTTTATTGTCTCTACCACTTATTTTATGGCTTTCATTCACTGATCCAGTTACATATATATATGTAAATTTCATATATATTAAATTTTATTGGAAGCTGGAACTTTTGCTGACGTTCCTTTGGAACCCACTCAGTGCCTTTCACGTAGTAAGTGATACCTAACTATTTGTTGACTGATGATCCTGCCCCCAGATCACATTGTTTTTTGCATAAATAATTTGATTGGTGGCCTTATATTTAAGGTCATATTATTATTATCTAAGCTCTTGTACGCATGATCACAAATAACGACTGTAGGAGGAAGACACTATTACCATCCCCATTTTACAGATGAGGAAGTTGAGCATTACAGAGCATAAGCATCTTGCCCAAAGTCCCAAGCAGTGAATGGTGGAGCTGAAATATGAAACCATATGATATAACTCCAGAGCCTGATCTTTTAGTCACCATTGGATACTCTCTCGCTTGTTGAATAGTACCTTCCATTCACTTAAAAGCTCATGCTAGGGAAGCAAAGAGGGTTTTTCAATCCCCTTTCTAAAAAGGTGGTGGAAGAAAAGTTACCTTTATTTCACCTGCCAATGAATGCCTCTGAGCATTTGTACATGTGATGCTCTCCTCTTGGACTAGGGATTTATTGTCAACTCTAATGGTGTTTTTTGTCCCTTTCCTTAACCATATTTCTCTTTGTTCATTTTTTCTTCTGTGTAGTATTTTACTCACTTAAGAAACAAGGACTCCTCAAAATAGCCTGGGAAACATGGAGTGACACTCTGCCTCTCTGAAAGTTATTTCAGATATTATGACTTAGGAAACAAAGCTTGAGTAAAAGCCAGACACTTAAAGTGTATAGCATATGTTGGAGGGGTTGGGGTGAGGGGACCAGGGCACATAGAACAAGTCCAGTTCATTTCTAGGATTGGCCTATCGCAGCTTCCGGTTTTCTCAAAGCAAACTGGGGATTCTCCAGAAGTGTTACTGTTTATTCATAAATCACCACATGGCTCTCTGGAGCAAATAGAAAATCTGTTTGTTGTTAAACTGCATAGCAGAAGAGACAAAGGGATTGTGAGGAAATATGCAAAGGTATAGGATTTCTGTTCAATAGAAGGTATCACACTTAGCAACGTGTGTGCATTAGGGTATCTTTAAAGGGAGACCCAAAAGAAACAGTACCAAAGATAGTATTTCCTGGCAGGAACATGTTGTTTCAAACCACTTCCCTAGGTCATTGTTACACATCCATTGAGTCATCGTTACCAAATGCACAGATAAGGCTGAAGGGAACCTTATGTTTTATACAACCAAGATTCCTTTTTACTGGAAGGAAAATATTTTTACACTGGAGTTTTTGTTTTTGCTTTTTCTGATGAGAAAATGTTAGTGTTAATAGTGTCAGACTCCAGGAAATTTCGGCTTATATACCCCAAAGTCAGATCATATATGAGTCATAACTTTTACGTTTAAAACTCTGAATGAACAATTAGATTCTCACCTGTGTGTCTGGACATTGTTTTAAGGAAACATCAGTGCCAATAACTTTTCACTCAAGCCTACCTCAAAACAGACCAAGAGACCAAAAGTAAAAAGTAAATTAGGTGTGCACTTTAATTATATGGATATTCAATAATTTGTTCCTTCAACAAAATTTGTCAAGGACCTGCTCTCTGCCATACTGTGGACACAGAGATGAACTTTTGAGCACATAAATAGATTATTGTAATGGTTTATGAGGAATCTCTGGATGGTGCAGACAATTAACACAATTGGCTGCTAACCAAAAGTTTGGCGGTTTGAGTCTATCCTGAGGCACCTTGGAAGAAAAGCCTGGTGATCTACTTCCAAAATATCAGCCACTGAAAACCATGTGGAACGCAGTTCTACTCTGGCATACATGCACGCGGTTGCCATAAGTAAAAATCCACTGTACAGCAACCGGTTTTAATAGTGACTACTTGGTGGCTAGAGGAGGTCAAGGTAAGGTGAAAGGACAAGAGAGGCATTAGTTAGGTTTTCCAGGTCACCGGGCAGGAGGGAGGGTGAAGAGAAGGGACAGTTCAGGCTGAGATCACAGCATATGCGAGGGCTCAGGTGCGTACAACAGTATGACTCACTTCAGGAAGTGGAGGTAGTTCAGTATTCAGGGGAGAGCGCAGAGAATGGTGACGGATGTTCACGTGAAAAGGGAAGGTCAAACCTTGGACACCCGTTCGTGCCCTTCTAAAGAATTTGAATTTCAGGAGCTTAGGCTTTATCCTACGTGGATGTGGATGTCTCGTAAACAATTCTAAAGAAAAATGTAGATTAAGTGATTGATTGCAAATGCTTTGTAGTCACTTTCAGCAACAACACATCCTCCCCTGTGTTTGCTTTTGCCTCTTTTGCTCCCTATCGTCCAAGTCCAGAATAAGGTCTTCCGTTTCATCAGGGTCTGTTTGGGTAGTTCAAAGTCTCTGCCATTTGGTTCAGTGACAGAATTCTCTACTTCCGTGTTGGAGACCTAGGTTCAATTCCTAGCCAGTGCATCTCAGATGCAGCCACCACCCTTCTCTCAGTGAAGCCTCGCACGTTGCTATGATGCTTAACAGGTTTTAGCTGCGCTTCCAGTCTAAGACAGACTAGGAAAAAAGGCTTGGTGATCTACTTCTGAAAATCAGCCAGTGAAAACCCTGTGGATCACAGAAGTCCGATCCTTTTATACATGAGGTCACCGTGAGTTGGAGGCCTACTTGATGGCAGCTAATAACAACACCAGTGCCCCATTACCTGGGGGTCCTGCTAAATAAAGAAAGTCAGCTAATTCAAGCTGTTAGTGGAAAAAAGAGTTAACTTCAGAGGAGACGTGGAGAAAATCTACACTTGACCTCTCGGTTTTAAACCTGCAAGCAATGCCCATTTTTATTTGTAATGAATTATTTTCCCTTTTATTTCCATAAAAATTAGTGGCACTTAAAAAACTATATACGCCTCGTTAACTTCTACACAGCTAAACTCACATTTAGGAGGCATTGCCAGAAAATCTTGCCTTTAGGAAAGCAAGTAATGAGCTGTCAAAAAGTCAACAATTACCTAATTGCCCCGGGAAATACAGCAAAGTTATAGCAGTTAGGCTACTGAGGAAAGATTTGGTTTGCCCAGGCTTTCTGTAGCAACTTCTTCATCCAGTGGGAGAAACTGCCGGTAAAGGAAGAAGGACAATTTACATGCTATAGCAAGGCTAATCTGCCCCGTGTCTTAGTCACAGCCTGCCTACTTGAGACATCCTGGGAAATCCCTTTCTGAAGAGAAGAAAAGTTGAAATTGCAGTTGCTGTGCTTATAATCTTATTCTGTGTAGTTCACATGGTCACTTCTGTTCGTTTTTAATGAGAATTTATGCTGTTATTTTCTACCATGAATTAACTTTGTTTTTTATTATTTTTTTAATTTTGTATATTTGGTCTTACCCTAAAAGATACCATAAGAGACATATTTTTTCCTCTTTTTTTTTTCCAAGACTCCAGAAAAAACAGCTTCCCTGGCACATTTGGTACAAGGCACAACTAGAATGAGTGATGCAGAAAGTTCTACGGAGCCTGCAGAGGTAAGATCACATTTGTGGGGGATGAATTGACCGTATCTAGCATGGATAGCACTTCTAATAGTCAACTATGAAACAGCAACAGTAGACAATGACTAGTTTGCTTTCTTTAGCTAAGAACAGCTCTATATTTTTGACAAATGTTATTTAAAGAAGAAGTATCTGGGCGATCAGTACATTGAACGTCTCTACACTACTTTTCTTCTTTTATAAAATGAGAGCGTAAATCCTCTATTAATTCCTTTCAGGTCCCAAATTCCATGAGTTCCATATTTTGCTTTTGATTTAGAGAGATTTGGTAAAATATAAGACTTAAAAAAAATACTGTATTGGAGTGATTAGAAATAGAACACGTTAGAGCAACTGAATGTCTATAGTAAAATATTTACATATACTTAATTGATATCATAGGTTCTGTTGAGTTACGGCCTCCTAGTAGATTCGGGACAGAATAGATACTTATTGATTGATTGAAGTAATGAATAAATGAATGAATGAAAATACTTTCTTAAAGTCTCCTAGAGATGACTGAGGTATAATGGGAAAGTAAGTAAAACTTATTTGTTCAATTAAGTATTTAATTTGACAATGCCGGAACTTGAATATCTTGAAAGTTGTTACGGGTATATGGTAAATGAGAAAAAAACAATGCCTAGATATTTTTATATGGATTATACGTTTTAGAGAATAATTGTTCTATAACCAAGCCCATAGAATGAATGACTAAAAATCTTTGTATTTATTGCAATTATCAGCTGTCTTAATTAGCAACTGGATTGGAAAGCAAATACAAATGAAAAGTTCTCTCAAAATCTTTGTATTTGATTGATTTTGCTTCATTTTAATATACATCTAAGACATATGAACCATGCTACCATGTTGAGTAACTTCCAGAGAAACCCCTGGTGATATATTTATGGATTACAAGCGATTCGTATTCACTGTGCTTTCTATCCGTTTTCTTCTCACCTTTGAAACTTCTGTGTTTCAAAAATTAGTACTTCTCCAGTTGCAAATAGATTCTCTTTCAGATTTAGAAACTAGTTTTTCAGTAATTTCTAATCATAAAATAAAAACCTAGGGTCAAAATATTTTATCTTTTTTTTGGAGAAAATTATTGAAGGTAGAAAAAGAAATTCTAACAAGTGTATACAAATAGTTGCTGGTCATAGATTTTGCCAACTTCACAAAAAAAGAAGAGACTTTTTGAGGGCTAAAAATTCATAGTCCTTATGGAACGGGGGATCTTGACCTTTAGTGTGAATCATAATAACCTGGGAAGTAGGTTTAAAATAGAGGTATTCTGGCTCCACCCTCAACAATTCCAATTCAGTGTTCCTAGCAAGATCCTGGGCGAAGTGGTTAAGAATTCGGTTGCTAATCAAAAAGGTCGGCAATTCGAATCCACCAGTCATTCCTTGGAAACTCTGTGGGGCAGTTCTACTCTGTCCTATATGGTCGCTATGAGTCGAAATCGACTCGATGGCAATGGGTTTGGTTTTGGTTTATGGTGACTCTTATGCACTCTTGTGGTGAGAAGCACAGGTCTAGAATTCAGTCTCATTGCATCTTCTGCTTTGCTGGACTCAGGACGCGCTAAGTAGGGTTGGGTGACAGCATTTTCCAGATCAAAGATGCCTAATGTTTAGTCTGTTCTGATGCAGGATGGGTCCACTCTCTAGGAAGTCTACCCCCTAAAAAAGGGAAAACCCAATTACAGGGCCCAGTATACTTGTCATCTGGGTTTTGATGCCACCCTTGGCACTCAGCCAAACCAGATTCATAAGGTCAGGAGCAAATATGATCATCTGAATTTACTGACCCACTGAGTAATGTCTCTTTTAAAAGGTGGTCTTAATTGTGCACTGGGTCTAAATAGAAGGAAGCTAAGAAAACTAAGCACTAACATCTATAAAAACCAAAAAACCATTGCCATCAAGTCAATTTCAACTCATAGCAGCCCTATAGGACAGAGTAGAACTGCCCCATGGTTTCCAAGGAGCACCTGGTGGATTTGAACTGGCGACCTCTTGGTTAGCAAACATAGCTCTTAACCACTACACCACCAGGGTTTCCACTAACATCTACAGAGATGTAAAATATCATCAAATCCTAAAAAAGTTGAGATATAGGTAAATAGAGAAATGATAGAAAAATACAGTGTTATAAATGATGTCTAATGAAAAAAGTCCTGAAATCCCACGATGATTGCGAAAGAGTTAGTTCCTGTAAAAGTTTCTGGCAAAGACCAACATGTTTTGAAAATATTTCTTAATTGTTTAAGAATATCTTTAAGCAATACGTGGTCAACAGTCAGTATTGAGTCTGAAACTGTATAGCAGATGCAGGGACTACCCTCCTCACCCCATTCACTACATTGCGTATAGGAAATCGAGGTGAGATGGTAATGAGAGTTGCAATAGAGAAAACAGTCCCTTACTTAAGTGAACTTTGCTGGAGGTGGACTTAGACAGATGGGAAGCCAAGTTTGAAGAGCTTTTGTGCTTTTTTAAATGAACACATCCACCTCAAAAAAAAAAAAAAAAGAGCTGCTTAACGTTTTTCATTATGCCAATGATTATCGATCTACATGTGTGACCTAGTGGCTTAATTCAAAGGGTTGGTTAAAATTACACAGTATGGACAAATCTACATCCACCTCGGTAACTATACTTGTGTCGTGGTCTATGCGGTAGCTAACTGATTGTAGCTTTAGAATCAATTTACCTTGTTTTAGCTTCTATGTGATCTTTTTTTGTCTTGTTGGTTCTGTCACTCCTCTGACTTTTGCCAGGGCTGCTATTCAGAATCTTACTGGCAACGTGCGCACATCTGCAAAGATGAGTTTACAGAAGTGTTTACTACGTACGTACACAAAATGTATCCTGAAACATACCTGACTTCTATAAGCTATTATACTGTGACATGTCTTTTTGTTTAAAAAAAAAAAAAAAAAAAGACTTGAAATCCAAATTCATGAAATTCTAATTTCTGGGCCTGTTATAAAGAGAAATTTATAATTTGTTAAAGAATTATTTGGTAATTAATTCATATGTAATAGTCTAAAATATAATGTAAAAATGATGTATCAACAGGTTTGTATGAAAGACTTATGGTGTGAAGGTTGATACTGCTAGAATCTGATATTTTTATAAAACACAGCATTAGAGTCGATCAAACGCTTGGGATTTGTGAAGAACTGTGTATCTCCTGTTTCTTTGGGGGGCTATTTTACTTCAATGTTCTTTTTTTTTTTTTTCAAGTGTGCTCAATCATCAAGAAGAAAGAACTTGACAAATTCTCTTGAACAAAAGATAAGATGCTTGGAAAAGCAGAGAAAAGAGGTAATTTAGTTTAAGCCACGCGTCATGGATTAATGCTGAGCATGAAATAGAAAATGATTACCTAGTGTTTTTCAGTTTTGTTATTGGCTCGTAGTATTTATCTCCAGCATATACTGGACAGTATTTTCTTAAGGGCAAATGCTTTATTGTTATTCACCTATGTGTCTTTTACTCAATCTTTCAGTGTTTGTGCAATGATGAATGAGAAATGACAAAGTGATGTGTCCCGGTAATTATAATCCTAATTTCCTCAATCCTTGGATGTTTCCGTCACATGGACCAAGTGAGATTATCACCTGTACGCTTTAGACCTGGCAACTTGACACACCTTGAAACTCAAACTGTCAAAGGTTTTAAAGTACAGTTGACTTAAGGCACAATGCCTTCATAAGGTGTGCAACCAAACGCACAGGAGTTAAGAAGGACTATCATAAAAAATGTTCATTTCTAAGGAATTAATGAGAATATGATAGATATTCTTCTAAATGAGCTGTGTTTTTCTGAGTCTAGTGAATGTTAAAAACTCTTCACTCTTTTTTGACAGGGGAATAGGTGGGAAGTATAACAATTTAAGCACTGTGTACGTTAGCCATTTTGTAATTCCTTTTCTAAAGCTTTCTGTGTCCTAACAGCCTTCAAGTTCTCTTCTACGGTGTCTTTATTTCTCTTGGATATTGCACAGAATATAGTGATCTGGAAAATTACTGAACTATAACACAGTAACGTTACTATAGTATAGAAATGTTAATCCATAAGATTCCAACTGATCAAATATCTTCACATAATAGAATTGTATGGTCTTATACTAAATATCCATATCTCTTTCCAGCATAAGCATTATTACCTCATTAACTGCCACTCCAAATTAGGTATTTTGGTTTTTAATTAGAAGCAAAACTTGCTTTTTTTTTTTTAATCATCATGACTATCTTCTGGGTATTTTTTCTATATTGATAACTGTTTGAATTTCTCTTAATGTAGAAAGTTGCAAAACTTCTACTATAAGAGTACAAAGACATAGGCCACAATGTTGTTTCTTATATTTGACACGTAACGTAGTCTTAACACCTTCAAATTGTTGGCAGCCTAAAATATTTCTGAATCTGGTCTTGTGACAAAGCTTTTATTCCGTGAAAATGTATACTTCCCAAAAGGTGATAGTATCCATTAGTGGAATATATATTACAAATCATGTGTTAATTTAAAAAGTACGTTATTGCAAAAGCACAAATATAAGCAAATGCTTATCACTTAATGGAGTATGGAATCTGGTAGTATAAACTCTGTTTTTAAAAACTAGAAAAAATACTTCATTATAATAATCAAGTAAGCACATAGAAAATTATGTAAGTATCTAGCAAAACCACCCTTCCTATAGCAATAAATCTTATAGAAAACCATTAATACTTCAAAATTTTCACCAGATTCCGGCTGGATTAAATAAAGAAGGTGAAAATTCAAATAACTAAGAACGTTAAAAATCGCTGATGAACTGTTTAGCTGACTAGTCAAGGTATACCCAAGACTTAAATGTTTTTTCATATGTAATCCAGTTAAATCCAATTAAATCATCCTCAGCCCAACCAGATTTTCCTGGGAAAAGTTCTGTCTTCACCCACAGTTTGCAAAAAAAAAGAGATTTTGACCAAATTTCCAAAATGGACATAAATTCTTTATTGATTCACCAAACTTTAATAATTTCAGCTCCTGGAAGTTAACCAGCAATGGGATCACCAATTTAGAAGTATGAAAACGTTATATGAAAGAAAGGTAAACACCTCCCTCTGTTTCAAACTTGCTTTTAATCAGTAATCCTTGTGGGGCCAAGTGTGTGAAGACTCATTGATTTAGCTGCACAAGATTTGTGGATATTCAGCTGTTGAGAAGTGAGGGCAGGGGGTGCTGAGTGCATTATCCACCTCTTAGTACTGAAGATTAATGAACAGTGTAGATGATATGTCTTGAGCACGGCTAAAGAAAGGTGCTAAAAATAGCCTGCAGCAATAGCTCAAGAGTTCTGCACATTTCTCGTTCCCCACAGAGACTTCCTGGCCTCTGCTTTGTTGCTAGCAGTCACAAATATACAAGATTACATAAAAGGTGAGGGGTAGTTTATATTTCATATTACTTTATCCAAAACTAGCTCTCCAATTCTGTAACTAGATACAAAGAAAAAAAAATAAAAAACACTGCCATTGAGTTGATTTGGACGCATAGCAACCCCATAGGACAGAGTAGAACTGCTCATAGGGTTTCCAAGGCTGTAAATCTTTACGGATGGCATAAGCTATTTCCACAGATAAAGACTCAAAAAATGGTAATAGTGAAAGTGTGAGAGAAAGTGGGGCATCCCCTCTTCTCTCGAAAGTGTGTTTGCTGAAGACGCTTTTGCTTCCGCGAGAAAAGACCTTTTTGGAGCAAATATTCCTTATTAGGTCAAAGTCTATTTATTATTTTAAATCATTCTATCGTCAAAAAAAGAAAGTAAATTCCCTTAAATCATTCAGAATTCAGACGCTTGACCACAAGTGAGTAATATAGCAGCATTGCTCTCTTCTTCCCCATTTTGATGCTCAGAAGTGTTAAAAAAGAAGGTGCAGGAGAATGTTCCCCTACCAGGATCACTCTGCCTTCCGTTATTTAATCTGGGGCAGTTTGGGTCTCCAGATTTCAAACCCTGTGTTTTCAGAGAGAATGTTTACATAGCCTTCCCCACTGGCTTGCAGCAGTGTGAAGATTTGGCATTGACGACAGATTTAATTGCCATCAGTAAAGAAATGCTTTTCTCACTGAATAGTTGTCACTCTGACATCTAACTTGGCATCTAGCAGTAGGTCAAGCGCTGCAGGTTTACTGAGGCGTTAAAGACCCTGTTTTTCTCTGGCACAGGCGTATTCTACCTAGCCCCTCACTGCCCTTTCCAGATCTTGCAAGGCACATCTTGAGAGTTGAAGACAGAATGACAAGGCTAGAGGTCCTCCTGTCTAAGGATTAAGTCTTTATTCCCTCAGAAGTGGTGTGTTTCGAATAAAGAAGGGAAGAGCAGGGGGCTGTTTTGGTGCAAGGTGTTTGGTTTTCCCTGGTCCACAAAGCTCCGTTTTAAAGGCGAATATCCTGATCTATGTGAGAAGGAAAGCCTGTTCTGGGGGACATCCAGGAATGGGGCGTTTCTGTCCCCAAGTGCATAGGCCGGGAATAAATCCAGGGATGTGTGAACTTTGGAAGAGGTGTCTGCAACTGTGAATGACTTCCTCAGATCGCAGAGCTGAAAACGAAACTGGACGCGTCAGAAAGTTTCCTCAGCAAGCTGGAGAAGGAGCGGTATCAGTGTCAGAGAGAGAGCGAGAGGCAGCGCGACCTGACCCGGGACCAGCTGCAGCGGGAACAGGTGGGAGGGGCTCAGGATCTGATAAAAGCAGGGAGGTGGTTTCCTGTTAACTAACGAGCTACCGTTTTTACTCAAATCAGACTCACAGATGAGCGTGACTGATGTGGGAGGGTGTATGGGTTGCGCAAGAGCCACAAATAAGGGCCACTTCTCTGGAAACCTGGAATGAGAAGGAAGAAGATACCCTGCTCTCTTCCTCCTTTGCTGCACAAATCGACATGCAGCAATTTGTCAGGCCCCACCAGGAGTGTTCAAGCGCTGGGCTGTTAACCTAAAGATGGAGGTTGGAACTCACTGGAAAGACCTGGCAACCCGCCCCCCCCTAAAGATTTAACACCTCCCACCCCTGCCTTGGAGTTGATTCCGACTGATAGTGAGCCTGTAGGACAGAGTAGAGCTGCCCCATAGGGTTTCCAAGGCTGTAATCTTTATAGAAGCCGACTGCTATATCTTTCTTCTGCCCAGAGCGGCTGGTGGGTTCGAACCACCCACCTTTTGGTTAGCAGCGGAGCACTTAACCACTGCACCACCAGGAATCCTCTCCCTAAAGATTACAACCTAGGAAACCCTATGAGGTGGTTCTACTGTGTCATATAGGGACGCTATGAGTAGAAATCGACTGAACGGCACTGGGCAGCACAAAACAGAAGCTAGGAAAGAGAGGACCCATCTGTAGATTTGGTGACATCCCTCTAGAACCATTTCAGCCTTGGAGAAAATTAATTTTTTTCTTGAATTGTTATTCGATTTTTTTAAAGAATGTTTGTTCAAAACGAAAAACCAAACTTGTTGCCATAGAGTGTACGCCAACTCATAGCAACCCTATAGAATACATAGAATGCTTATTACTAGTGTTTAATAATAACAGTGTGACAATACCTTGCATTTGTGCAGTAGATTTTCAGTTTGGAAAGAACTTTACAAATAGATATTTGTTTTGTAATCATAAAAAAAGACATTTTAAAAAGTACTTCAACTTCAGTGTCTCATTTAACACTCTTAGCCCACCTGTGAGGAAGGTGTTATTTCCTCCATTAGAAGATGAGAAAACTTAGGTGTAAAGAGGTTAGATGAATAGTTGATGATGTAGTATTTGGGAAAATGGGATTTGACCCCAGTCTCCTGCTTACATGGTTCCATTAATTCCTGCTGAGCACTAGACTATTACAGTTAAGATGATGGTTTCTCCTAAGACAGACTTTTTCATCCTAGTTTTACTTTCAGTTATTGAACTTCATGGATTTTGTAGAAAATAGAAGGAAAACTTTAAACTCTAATGATCTCTCATTTTTTTTAGATATATTAAAAATAAGAACTGTGAATAGTCTCAGATGAAGTCACATCAGTGATGTGAGGCATGTGGCATTATTTTAAGACAAGCACGAATCTTAAGTCTGTGTCTTAAATCCAGTGAAGACAATGCCAGTCCAGGTTTTCCTCCCTCGCCATAGATGTCTTTGTCACAGTGAGTCAGAGAAAACGACGTTTAGCAACTCCCTTTCTGCCGTATTACAGTCACTTCCTTTTCTATTTTCAACCTGACCAGGAATCTTAGTATTTCCCCTTCCTAACTGCAGGACCATTTTCTAATTAAAATTAGATTCTTTTAAATTATGCTAAGTTAGGAAATAATTGGTTCATTTTCTATGTGCATAAGCCCATTCTATTTAAATAGAAGCAAATAGAAATATTTTCACTTTTCAAAAAAATGAACTATGTAAAGTAGATTTCTTAAATTTAATAATCGTATTCAGAAATATCTATTATTAACATGACATACTTTAACACCTATATTAGCTACTTTCTCATCCTGATTTACCTAAACCCTGCAATATTTATTTTATTAGGTTAAAATACCAATCTCATTAATCATCAAAGAATTCCATTCACCCCACACAAAGTTACTCTCTGGAGTATGAAATTTGGAGAAGGAAGACAGATTTTGTCTGAATCCAGAGCCTGTTAGGTTCTAAGCAATTGACCTGGCTTCCATTATTTAAAACTCTGGGCCTTGTGGTGCTGATTTAAAACATGGGTGAACGATGGCAGTTGGGCTACTTGATTTCTACTTTTCAAAAATAATAATCACGGTAATGTAATGGTATGAATAATTATCTGCAGTGAATGGCCGTTTTTGCCTGGAATTTAATCCTTTCCTCTCTCCAGTGCTAAAGAATGCAGAATTGGGCTTTGAGAAATTTATTATTGTTTTGTTGCAATAACACATTTTTTTAGGATGTTCACTAGTTTTCTCAGTTATCTAGTGCCGCTATAACAGAAATACCACAAGTGGGTGGCTTTAAGAACAGAAATTTATTTTCTCATAGTTTAGGAGGCTAGAAGACCAAATTCAGGGCCCCGGCTCTAGGGGAAGGCTCCTGTGTCTGCTCTGGCGGGAGGTCTTTGTCCCTTTTCAGCTTCTTTTCCTAGGTTCTTCGGTGATCCTGTGGCGTGTATCTCCCCATCCCTTTCTGCTTGCTTACTTAACTGCTTAATCTCCTTCTTTATATCTCAAAAGAGATTGACTTAAAACATACCCCACACTAATACTGCCTCATTAACATAACAAAGAAAACTGATTCCCAGATGGGATTATAACCACAAGTATAAAAACCGGTTGCCATTGAGTAGCTTCCAACTCATAGCGACTCCGTAGGACAGAATAGAACTGCCCTATAGGGTTTCCAAAAGAGTCGTTGGTGGATTTGAACCACTGAGCTTTTGGTTAGCAGCCGAGCTCTTAACCACTGTGCCAGCAGGGTTCCACCACAGGTATAGGGGTTAGGATTTACAACACATATTTTAAAGGGACACAGTTCAATCCATAACAATACTTTTTACTGAATTGCTTATCCATCATCCTGATAACAATAACTAGCCTGTTCCGCAATCCCATCTGATCCTTGAAAGTGAGGATTGGGGATTTTGATACCGTCTTCTGTGTCACAAAACTTCTAAGAAGTAGTACTAATGGTAAAACAAAGATTTCTTAAATCCCTGTCCTCCACCGAAAGAATATTACTCTAATGGAATGTCTAGTGAAAATCTACCAAGTCCTGTTTTTATTGAATTTCAGAAGGAAGTACGACATCTGCCAGCAGCAGCTGATGTATCAGGATTCTGTCCTGTCCTCTCATCTGTATTTTGTTGAATTTGATTTTGTTTTCTTGCTCTTTGCTTTAGAAAGAAAAAGAAAGCCTAAATGAAGAATTACATGAATTGAAGAAAGAGAATAAGCTTTTGAAGGAAAAAAATGTTCTTGCAAGCAAGAAGAAGGAACGTTATGAATGTGAAATAAAACGCCTCAATAAGGTATCAGGCCATGTCAAGCATGGGAGGTGCAAATGAGAGTCTCTGGGTAAAGAGTACATTCCTTACTGAGAGTCAACAAAGTCTCCACTGCCCCGGCACTCAGCCTTTGGGGCTTGCAGGTGGTGGTCTTCTGTAATTTCTGTCTGCATCTTTCAGCCACATTGGGCTGAGGAGGCTTTAGGCAAAGCATGTTCCCGCACAGAATCAGCTTGAAAAAGAGGAGTGCGGAGAAATTATAGAAGACAGTAAGCAGCATTGTTGTAGTTAGAAGGAACCACAGAAAGTGGGCGTTTGCGAACAATAACGTATCTCTTGGTTGACCACAAAAGCTTCCTGAGGAAACAAGCTGCTCTTTAAAACTATCACTACAGAACTGGGCATGATGCAGACCATATGGAAGCATAGTAAATGTCAAACCCAAAGCTGAGAAGGTGGCCTTCTGAGGAATAATGGGGTGGGGAGGGTTGGCAGGAGACAGATGCAAGTGGTTTAATCCCTTTGCTCTGACTTAACTGTGAACTGGAAGTCTCTGGTAGTGCAAACAATTAAGGCAATCTAACCAAAACCCGTAACTGGCTAGTCGATTATGACTCATAGCGACCCTATAGGACAGAGTAGAACTGCCCTATAGGGTTTCCAAGGAGCAGCTGGTAGATTCGAATTGCCAGCCTTTTGGTTAGCAGCTGAGCTCTTAACCACTGCCCCACCAGGGCTCCATTAAGGCAACCTACTTCTGAAAAATCAGCCATTGGAAACTCTATGGAGCGCAGTTCTACTCTGACACACATGGGGTCACTATGAGTTGGAATTGAGTCAGTGGCCACTGGTATCTGTGAACTGTCACAAAAGGATGACAATTGTGTATGTGTGTGCTATTGTTTGTTACTGTTGTTCTACAGACTAATGGCTTAATTTGCTTGAGGAAGCAATGGCTGTCTTGTTCAGGGAAAAATTTTAATCCTTTGGTGCAACCTTTTCCAAGAGCCAAGTCATATGCGGAACATAGGGAAATGGCTAGCATATGGTTGAGCTGAGAAGATCTGCATCTTTCCAGCTAGGTATTTTTTTTTGCCAAAGAAACAGAAATTGTCTTCTAAAATAAGGGTAGGTGATTGACTGGGCTTCCTGTGTAAACTATGGTTGTAGTTAACTAACGTCTAGAGTGCCCTTTAAAGATCCCCGAAGTGTTAAGTATGTGCCAGTGTAGCTGACGTGGTGCTTGACAAACAGTGATGTTATATTTGATCTATTTGCGGTTCGAGTTATTCTTCAAGAGAAAATGGGAAAGTGGTGATTGACTTCATAAACAATGTACTTCTCTATCCTCTGAGATAGAAAAACAATGTTCTAATATGCAAATATGTGTCTTTATCCTTTTTTCCCTGCTGGAAAATCCTCCACAGATGAATTAGAGGAACTAAGGATAATTGAGGTTATATTTGAAATTTCTCCCATTTTTGATACATTGTTATAAGTTTCCTTACATTCTCTAGTTTGCCTCCCTAAATGTGGGCTAGGCACAGGTTAGGACAGCCACGAATTCTGGTTTTTGCTGTGTCCATGTGCACACTTCATTTTTGTGTGTTTGTATTTATTTAAAAAAAAAAAGTTGCTGTTAAATCGGTTCCAACTCATGAAAACCCTGTGTGTGTCAAAGTATAAGTTTGCTCCATAGGGTTTTGGATACTGATTTTTCAAAAGTAGATCGCCAGGCCTTTCTTCTGAGGCACCTCTGGGTGGATGCAAACTACCAGCCTTTCACTTAGCAGCGAGGGCTTAACCATTTATGCCACCCAGGGAAAAGTTAGAAAAATGCTAATTTTACAATTCTAGTGATTATAATCATAAAATCGCAATGAGAAAAATTAATTTGACTAAAAGGCAAGTATTTACACAGATGTCACCTTCTGAAAGAACACTTTTCTGACTATCCTAATTAAAATTGCACACTCTCACCCCTGGTATTTCCTGCTTTATTTTTTTCCTTAGGAGTTATTACTGTCTAATGTACATTTAATGTCTCACATTTATTTATCTTATTGTTTTCTATCTCCCAATCTTAATTGTAAGCTCCATGAGGGTAGGACTTTTGCCGTGCTGACTTCTCTATTAGGCATAGTAAACACAGTGCCTGTTGTTGACCTTGTTAGTTCCTGTCGAGTCGATTCCGACTCATGCAGTGCCTAAGGCCCACAATAATTTTAGGGGTCTTTGAAAACATTTTAATTTCTTTAAAATCGGAAAAAAAAAAAAAAAGTGAAATTTTAAGTTGGAGAAGATGTTTTAATATGTAATATTAATATGAACATCTTTATAACCATGCAGTAGTAAAATATAATTTAGTATCTATTTTTTATGGAGGAAGAGGCCCACAAAGGCAACAGTCAATGGGATTTTTCTGTTTTGTTCACTGCTGTACCCCAGGTGCCTAGAGCAGGGCCTTGCTCATAGGAAGTACTTAAATATATGTTAAATGAATGGATGGATAAATAAATGATAGAGTAAATGAATATAATTAGCTAATACATAGTATGTTCAATAGCCAGTTCTGGATCTGAGATTCATGCTTTACCAGGCATAATATATTATTTATGACTAGTGAGGAAAAAGTAAAAGAGTGCTTAAGGCCAAAAAGAATTCATTCCTCACATCTGAACCTTAACCTGTCATTTAAAAACATAGATATAAGGTGAGGAGTTGTGAAAAGAGATTTTTTTTTCCTCATCTAACACATGTATTAGTGCTGAGTGAAATGTGAGAAATTCTTCTTCTCTTTTACATTGTGTATTTTCCTTTTCTTTTTTAACCTCTGTAACAAATAGAAGTGACCCACAGTGTTCATTTGGGTGGCTGATTGTATACAACATTCTCTCACAGCATGGAATTTGGGGCCCACCCTACTTGCACAAGCTCACCGCCTGCTGACCCATTCAGTCTGGAAATATGTAACATGTCAGTTTAGTAATTAACATATGGCTTTCAGAAGTTCACACAACTCCATCTCTGTCTCTGTACTCAAGTTAACTTTTTATTTGCTTTGAAGAAAGTACCCAAAAGCATTGTTTTCATCCAGTTCTTGAAGAGAAGCCAGATGTTTAACCACAGTGAGAGAAATTACCTGAGACTAGTCAGCTAGTGCCACCCGTGGGCAAAGCTGGTTTGTCTGACATCTCCTCACTGTGAGAGAGGTAGATCTGTTTAGTATATGTGTGCAGATAGCAGAGAACTATTCTAGAATATGTTACAGGTGTTCGTTCAAGGAAGTTGGAAAACCCCAAAATGAAATGAGTGTCTATTAGACTCACCTTCCATTTATGACTCATTTGCAAAATTTCTAGAAGCCTGAATAACATGAAAGGTACACCAGGAAATTCAAATATAATGAGACCCACAAAAATAATCTATTCATAGGTGGAGAAACCAACATATTTGATTGTCTTTATTCCTTTGGCGCACTCCACCCTAGATTCTTCCTACTACAATTAACACACCTAAAAAAAATCTGTTATGACACTTCCTAGAACTATGTAGGTTAACAACAAATTCTAACAAAGCACAGACCATTAAACAACTTTCACTGTTTCTTTAAATTCTTCCTGGAAAGGGGGAGAAAAAGTTCCTGCTTCTCTTACAACTTCCTGAACAATGATATCAATGTCAGACAAGACAGTACCATAGATTCTAGGACATTCTATTAGGAAATTCCCATTCTACTCACCCAAGCTCAAGACCATAATTTTGCTTTTCTTTTCCTATCTTTATAACCATATTGTACAGTAATGTAGGGGAATGAGTTACTAGTAGTACCACTCAGTGGACTGCGTAGAAGCTAAAGAAAAACTCACTGAAGAAGTCAATTCTTCCTAGAACTTTGAACATGAAACTTTTCTATCTCTACAGAGAAGTCATTTGATAATGAGCAAGTAGTCATATTGTAGGCTCTGAGGCCACACCATGGTGAGGTGTTTTCTGTCACCATTTCTGGAAGCCCTTTCATTGAATTTGTTGTGAACAAGTGTTCTTCAGAATATAGGCAATGAAATGTCTTTTGCGTGATCTGACAAAGTATACTATCATGCAATCTAAGTGTCTTCTTGGAGGATCTAAGTGTCTCTTATTTCCTTCACCTTCTCAGCCTATGATGAAATCATCAAGTTGTACTGGATGTCAGGAAGGCAGGGAACCCTCTCCACCCTGTACTGAGTTAATTGGATGCTTTGCTGTTGTTGTCAGGTGCCACTGAGTCGATTTTTGACTAACAGCGACCCCATGTGGTAGAGTAGAACTGCCCCATAGAATTTTCTAGGCTGTAATCTTTACGGGAGCAGATAGCCAGGTTTTTCTCCTGCAGAGCCACTGGGTGGATTCAAACGACCAACCTTTTGATAAGCAGCTGAGCGTTGCGCCACCAGGGCTCCTTAATGGATGCTTTAATGGAGAATAAATATGACTGGTTAGGCAAAAGAATGGGATGCCGAAGGAGGACAGGGCAGAAGAGAAGCAAATAGATCTGACAGGCAGTGTGTCTGCGTAGATTCCCGTTTCTGTTGGCTTCTCTTTCTTCTAATGGTGGAATGGTATGATTAGATGGCAGAGGATGATACAAAGCGTTGTCTGGGACCAGCAGCATCAGCTTCTTAGAAATTCAGATCCTCAGGCCCTACCCTAGACCTACTGATTCAGAACCTCTGGGGGCAGTGCCCTGGGATGGGTGTGTTTACTAGTTCTCCGGGTGATTGTGATGCTTACTGAAGTTTGAGGATCCTTGACAGAGTATATATGTGATTGAAGCAGAGACTCTGGATAAAGTCGATAGGTGTGTTTTCCTTTCGTGATTAGGTGGTGGGGGGAGGTAGTCCAACATCAAAGCCCTCCTATATAACAATGGGGGGGGAATAACTTAAGCGTTTTTATGGAGAAAAGACAGAGATTTCAAGAAAAGAATATACATGCTAGAAAAATCAGAGAGAAGAATGTTATTCAGTCATTTGAATCAGCATTAAAAATGAAGTCATTCTACCCTGCTGTGCATTAGAGACAGTGGCTGTAACAATTACAGAGGAATGTATATGGTACGGTAAATCTTAGATCAACCGTGTGTTTCTCTCACATGTCAGGCTCTTCAGGATGCCTTGCAGATCGAGTGTTCTTTGTTTTCTGAGGACTGTTTGGGGAAGTCGGAAATGAGGTGCAGCCACGAAGAGATGAGGACGCAAATGGAAGTTCTCAAACATCAGGTGAGAAGTTGGATGTGGCATGATCGTATGGAAAACATAGGGCCCATTGTTCATGCCTCTTTGGACGTTTTTTAATGTCTTGCTGTTGAACACATTTCAAAGATTCTTGCATTTATTTCAGTTAGAACTATCTAATTTTAAAGCTTGATGGAAAAATACAGATCAGCAAGTCCAACTCCTACCTTATATAAGAAGCAATTCAGCTTCACATGAGTTACAAGTTTTGTCCAGGATCACAGAGTTAAAAGAAGAGCATACTAATTAACATTTCAGTGAGATACTATTAGTACTTGGTCTAGAGACTTTCATACAGATGCAATTTATTTTGAAACTGCTATTACCTCAAACTCTGGACCTTTTAAAAGAATGGTGGGTGCCCTAGAAGCAGGGCTGTGATTCTGCAGCTGCCAAGCTCTGGGCCTTTGAACAATGAGGACAGCTGTAAAAGAAATGCTCTGCAATGATTATCATCACTGAAGATCTAGGTCTGCTCAGCTACCCCCACATGTGGATGGCACCACCTACCAATTTACTGATGCTCAGTGGCCTCCCCTCCACACTAACTCAACCTCACCCACTGCTGCCAAGTGGGCAACAAGGGAGATGATGCAGATTCTCTGCAGCTTCTGCATGTATTAGCAACAGAGAGTTGTGGGACTATAAACAAAAAAAAGCAAACCTGTTGCCATCCAGTCAGTTACCCTATGGTGACCCTATGTGTTACAGCATAGAACTGAGCTCCATAGGGTTTTCTTGGCTGTAATCTTTACCGAAGCAGTTCACTAGGTCTTTCTTCTGTGGAGCTACTGGGTGGATTCAGCTGCCAACCTGTAGGCAAACTGCTTGTACCACCCAAGGACCTTGGGGGCTATAGCACTGCCTCAACTTAAAGACAAAACAAAACAAAAAAGTCTGTGGTCATTGGTGTGTTACAGAGTGGAACTGGGTCTGAATTTAATTCAGCCAGCTTAGCTGGAGTTCCTTTAGCTGAGGAGTCACCCATGCATATCACTTATCTTTTCCTGTGAGAGGTTAAATGAACTAACGTAGGTAAAGGGCTGGAACCGTGCATTGCAATATTGATAACCCCAGGATACATATATGAATCTCAATCATATATGAATCTCAATCCCTTGTCAGTTACATGTTAGGGGGTGGGAGCAAGAGTATCCTAGAACAAAGGGCTGGAAAGTATTGTTCTGATGTCCTTGGATATGATTTGTTGGCTGATTTGCTCCAAGCAAGCATCAATTACAAGAATTCTTGGATGTATCAAGCAATTCTGTTATTATTTTTGTTATGTACTTTGCTGTTATAACTTCAAAGGACATAACCTATTTGTAAATAAGCCTAAATAATCGAGAGCACGTGATGACAAAGTTGGGTTGTTTATTTTGCCAACCCTATCTGAATAATCTGAGTAGCCTTGGTGGTACAGTGTTTAAGCACTCAGCAGCTACCAAATGGTGAGCGATGGGGACCCACCAGCTACTCCCCGGGAGAAAGATGTGGCAGTCTGCTTCTGTAAAGATTTACAGCATTAGAAGCTGTCTGGGCCAGTTCTACTGAACCTTTCACATAGGGTCACTATGAGTTGGAATCAACTGGGCGGTAATGGTTAAAAAAAAAAAAATCTGAATAATCTGCTTCATTACATTCCAGATTAAATATATTGCTTAAAAATAAACCCGTGAAGAGGATCAGAGTAATAATTCAGTTTTAAAGCTCGGCCAAATTCTCAACCCTTAGAGCACTTTTGGTGTTAGCCAGGATTTTTCTAGTAAAAAACCCCACTTGTGTCCAGTCCAGACACTTGAGTCATCTTCGGTGCCTCATATAATATACACCACATGCGAGGGAGTCACTCTTACACATGGCGTCCGCAGTAATGGTTTAGCTCATATTCGATACAGACAGTGACAGGTATTCTTTATCTCACCGTCCCCCGAGGGTAGACCACAATCTAGCTCCTCGGTTTTGTCCGACTGTACTGCAAACTTTCTGCATACATATTTTAACTTCACACAAGTAACCACGTGCCAAGTGAAACACTAAAGGATTTAAATTCACAAAGAAACTGAGCTAGAATCTTGGCCCCCACCTGACTAGAGTAGTGACCTAGCCATCAGTATTGTGTTTGATAAAGAGTGCTCAGTTCTGATTGGTTGGGTTTCTCCCACTTAAAATGCCTCTGGAAATGGTTTGCAGAGGATTAGTTTAACTGTGTCTGTAACTGACCCTCAGATCTCAACCAAAATGTCAGCTAAACTAGGTATATTTTCCTTGCAATGCTTCTTGTGAATAAAGCCTTAAAAATAAAACATGTATACCTGAATTTAAAGCTATATAAAAATGTTTAATTTCATTCCCTTTTGCCTATTGCATTTTGTCCTATTATTATTAATTCAGAGTTGATAAGCATCAAGTTTTGCTACACTGTTGATGATTATCTTCGTTTCTTAGTGCTGCTATAACAGAAATACTCTGTGTGGGTGGTATTAATGAACAGAAATTTATTTTCTCACAGTTTAGGAAGCTAGAAGTCCAAATTCAGGGCACCAGCTTTAGGAGGAGGCTTTCTGTCTCTGTTGGCTCTGGGGAAAGGAAGGTCCTTATCCCTTTTTAGCTTCTGTTTCTTGGTTCCTTGGTGATCTTCACGTGACATGGTGTCTATCTTCCCCCATCTATGCTTCCTTGCTTCTGTGCCTTATCTGCTGTTTTATATCTCAAAAGTGATTGGTTTAAAACACACTCTATGGATATGGCCTCATTAACATAACAAAGAAAACTCTATTCCCAAATGGGATTATATCCACAGGTATAGAGGTTAGTATTCTAACATATATTTTAGGTAGACACAATTCAATCCATAACACTGACAAAGGTGCAATATGCTTTAGTGTTAACAGACAAAAATCTAGCTTCTAGGTTTCAGGGTACCTACTTATTTAAATCAGGGTCTTAGAGGAATTCGTTTGCTTCAGAGCAAACTTATTCTCTAAGTTTAATTTGTTTTCATGGCTTCACATGCCATTCTTCAAGCCATCAGTTCATGTTATGCCAATTAAAAACAACAGGAACAATTAAATTTGTTTTTCTTTTTAGTCTGGTCACTTTTCAGGAATATTTGGAGTACCTCTAAAGAAGCATTGCACTAAAATATTACTATGTATTTTCTCTTTTTATATAGTATATACCCACAATTTCTTATAAAGAACAACCCTGGTGAATACCTGTTAACCTGTTTGTCTTCCCACGTACATCAGCCTTTGCTTCTATTTTGTGCTCAACTCAGAATTCATATTTGGAAACTCCAGCATGTCAGTATTCAATGGCTTCATTTAAGAGCTCTTGTCAGTAAACTGTCCTTTAGAACATCAAGCAGTATTCATACACCAAAACCTTGTGTTATGGATGGATGACTTGTTCCAAAACAGTGACACGTATATTAGGCAGGGAGTTCATCACAATAATGGGGTGTGCAGCAGAATGATGGGTAAGAGGAATTCTTTTTTCAAAATACGCACGTATTACTTTACTTCTGAGTTTCTGACACACGCTTAAGGAGGAAAATGTTGCAAACTACCACTCTAAACAAAGTGAAAGATAAAAATCAAAGTCATACATGTCATGGGGTTGGTATCCAGTGTCACAAAACAATATGTGTACTAACTGTTTAATGAGAAGCTAGTTTGTTCTGCAAACCTTCATCTAAAGTTCAATTAAAAAAAAAAAAAAGAATTCCTGTAAGTACATTTAAGCTTTCTTGGTGTACAAAAATTACGACAATTGTTTCGTAATTGACGCTATGGAGCAGTTCTACTCCGCACACATGGTGTCGCCGTGAGTCGGAATTAAAAAAAAATCAAAGTCGCGCGTTATCAGGATGGAGTCCCGCTATGAATCAGAATTTATGAAAAGAGGGTAAAATCCCTCAGATTGGAAAGACCTAGATACCATCCCTTCTGAAATCATTTAAGAATGGTTTAAGAGAAAAGGAAAGTTAGCAGTAACCACAAGCTGGTATTTCCTAGGTTCAAATATATGAAGAAGACTTCAAAAAGGAACGTTCAGACCGAGAAAGACTCAACCAAGAGAAAGAAGAGCTGCAGCAAATTAATCAAACGTCTCAATCCCAGTTGAACAGGCTGAATTCTCAGGTATAAGTCAAAACCAAACGATTTTTGCCAACACATGTGCATTTTATTTTTATTTTCTCATTTAAAAAAAAAAAAAAACAGACTTTTTAGCTTCCTTTAATTGACATTGTAATTTTTGAGAGCTCGGCACCTGGGATGAAATCATTCCTAAACAAGGCTGTAAGGAGATGAAAATGATTGGAGGTTCCTTTTAACTTAAGTGGGTTAAGGAGTTACCCAAGAAATTGTGGATTCCAAGGACTTTTACAAAATCCAGTTCTTTTGATTTTTTTCTCATAATATTTATCTTGGTAGAATGGGATTTGAACTATATAGTACTCAAATTTAAACTCAAAACATTCCAGTACAGTGAAGTGGTTTCTAAATTCTTGTCATTTTCTTTGAAGGGCTGTATGGGACTGTTCCTGTCTTCCAAAAGCATACATATTTCTAAACGCCATGTGTATGTCTAGTGAAATAAAGAACTTCATTCAGTGGGTTCACAGATTTAATGTAACCAAAGCACACTCAAGGAAACAAGATAATGTCAACCAGTTTGTTGGAATAGGATATATTAAATGCAAGCACACTAAAATTAAGTGAATAGAGTATGTTAAAAGTAAACTCAGGAAGTAGTCACAATAAATAAATATTGATGTTGACGAAGGAAAATGAGAGCTAACACAGTTTTGGCTCACGAAAATAAAACGGACCACACGATTTTGGGTTTGAAATATTATGCAATGCTTTTCAGTAAATAGGAAATTATTGTGGGGCATGCCGTGGCTGATCTGTAGCCTCAAGAGTCTTGGTCTTAGAAGAAAATGTAAGCTCTCAGTCAACCTATTATCCCTGTTAGAAAGTTGAGTGCAAATTAAATTTAATTTCTTCTCTGACATTTTTCTAAGGATCAACTTGAAAGTCCTAATTTCACATGGAAAAACTCTTTAGCAGAATAATTACCTATCTAAGAAATTAGATGGAAAAAAATTCTTAAAAGTTAAAAATTTTCTGAAACTAATTCATGCAAACTATTCTATATAACAATGAGTGAGAAAATGATCTGATTTATTCTCTGGGAGGAAATCACTCTCTCAGATTTTCTTTCTTACACTCAAAGCTTTCTTAATTTTTTCAGATTGTCACTGTACAGGTTATTTTATTTCCCACCAAATTTTATTCATTCTAGTATATTAATTCAGATTGGAAAAAAATTGATGTCAAAGATTAGCAATATCCTTGCCATTACAGAAGTTTTAGTTCAACTTGGAACACACATTCATCCACTTAAGTTATAGAACTATAACTCAAGTGTAATTGTATTCCTGTGTCCTCTGTAATTTTTGATTGATGTCAACAAAATCAATGTATAGCTTAAGTACCAAAAAAAAAAAAACACAAGAAAACCCAAAGCCATTACTGTTGAGTGGATTCCAACTCATAGCAACCATATAGGACAGAGTAGAACTGACTGATAGGGTTTCCAAGGCCATACTCTTTACTGGGCACCTGGGTAGCACAATGGGTAAGAGCTTAGATTGCTAACCAAAAGGTCAACAGTTCAAATCCACCAGCTGCTCCTTGGAAACCCTACAGGGCAATTCTACTCTGTCACATGGGGTCACTGTGAGTTGGAATTGACTCAGTGGTAACAGATCTGGTTTTCTTTTTAATCTTTATGGAAGCAGATTACCATATCTTTCTCCCGCAGAGCAGCTGGTGGGTTCAAACCACCCGACCTTTCAGTTAGCAGTCAAGCGCTTTAATCACTGTACCTCTGGTATGGTATAATTGTGCTTATGAACTAAGTGCCAGGTAAAATTGATTATCTTAAAACTATCAAAAATTGTCTTTAAAATAACGATAATCCAATCATTTATTTTTCCAAAGGCTCATTTACTCTAACAGGATGACGCAAATTCACAGAGACATGGTAGATGGTTTGATGATCTGTGTTAAATGTACCAACAGTCAATCAAATGCCGTGATACGATAAAAAGAATTGGCATTATTTTATTTGAAAAGCATATTATCTGTTGTCCAAGTGGACTTTAAAAAGGAATTTTCAGGTCAAATCATTCTGGCATTAGCTGCTTACATACCAGAGATTATTCATCCTACCACCGAGGATTTTTTAGAATAAAGATACTCATAAAAGTGATGAAGTGAGAGAGACTGAGGGGTAGGAGGAATTTAGGGGTAAACACCCCGTTCTGTGCCTTACTGACAGTCTGGGTGGTAAACCTGAGCAAGTTAATCAACATTTTTATGTTTCCCTTTTTTATTTACGGAGGCTTGGTGGCAGTGGTTAAGAACTCGGCTGCCAGTCACAAGTTCAGCAGTTTGACTCCGCCAGCAGCTCTTTGGAAACCCTGTGGGGGCAGTTTTACTTTGTCTCACAGGGTCATTATGAGTCAGAATCGACTCAACAGCAATGAGTTTGGCTGTTGGCTTTTTTTTAATCTATAAATGACAAAACTGGACTACATAATCCCCAAAACGTTCCTTATAACCCTAAAGCCTCTATGTCTCTAAAAATGAGTTACTTACCATCCATCAGTATACTAACCTGTAAAAGTATATACGATACCTATCTTACAGATTCACAAAGTTGTTCTCAGAGTTCAGTAAAAACAAATGCGTCTCGCTCACATCATGGTTCACAGATACTATAACAAATGTTTAATGAATGACTTTAGTTTATTGAAAGGGAACACATTTAACTGTTTCATTTAGCTATATAATTAGCATGCTCCTTTCAGTTCACTGTAATCTAATCTTAATGCTTTCTTTTTGCAAGGAACTCTGCTCAGTGCTGTGAGGGAATACAACCTGGTCTTTGCTATTCTAGGGCTCACAGCGCAGTGAGGGAGACATATACACAGAACAGATCAGATTGTAAGAAGTCACATAGTAAATGTGTAACGCTAGACGGGAGGAATGAAGAAGGAGACAATCCTGATGGGTAGGACCTGGAACAGCATTATATCGGAGGGAATATTTGACCGTGGCTTGTAGGGATGAGGAACATGGGAGGTAGGGATGATGTTACCATAACTAAAGAGTCAAAAAGGAACCCACTTTTTCTAGGTATATCAGGTGTGAGGGAAACCAGGGAAGGTGAGGAGGTGAGGTTGGGCCTTAAGCAGTGAGAAACTGTAAAACATAGCAGTGTAACCTCGAACAAGTTTCTCAGCATCTCCATGTCTCAGTTTCCTCATCTATAAAACGGACATAATAACATTAAGTGTCATATGGGAGTGTTGGGAGAATTCAGTGAGTTATCATATGCAAATCACTTAGATCAGTATCTGACCTGTAGTAAGTGACATACAACTTGTAAAATTTATTGTGGAAGTCTTTGAATGCCAGGCTGACCAATTCCAAATTCATTCAGTAAGCAGTGGAAGCTATCGAAAATATAAATATATCAACATAAAGCTGAGAATTATAACCGCCTCAACAAATTGAAGTGACAATTTAAAACTATTCAGTTTTCCAAACTTAATTTGGGCATTTCAAGATAGATTCACTACATATCTGGAAAAAACAAAATGTGGCTGCTTTTTGGCATTACTTCTATCGGTGCTTCACCCCTTGGGCTTCTAAGTAGGTCACTGACAACTGGGGCAAGAGTAGCTTTGATACAAACCATTTGAAATCTTTTTTGATAAACAAATGCCTTTATTTTGTTCACAGATAAAAGCTTGTCAAATGGAGAAAGAAAAACTAGAAAAGCAATTAAAACAGGTAGGTGGATACTTACCTATGTTCACCAAGCCCTCTTATTATGATTGAAATGTCACCTTTAGCTTCTACCCACACATCACTCCTATGTACGGCGTTCCTCATAGTCTAAATTAAAGGCATATACAAACCCGGCTACAGACGGCCTAGAAAAACTCATGCTTTTCATTATCAACTAAAACATCAGTAGATAGGTAGTACACAGGAACCACCAAGTTCTCTCAACCAGAACAGTCATGATAAACGCATGTTTTGCAGAACATGTTACCAGTAGCACAAGCCTTGGTATGTGTTCACGCAAATGGAAATTTCTTCATAGATGCACAAACACCCGGGAAATACATGTCCCTGGTATTTCTTGTAGTAGCCTACACAATTTACAGTGGAAAAGTACATTCAGCACTTTTGCCTCTTTCAAGAAAATAAAATATCTTCTTGGGTATTGAGGCATTTTATCCCATTGGTTCTCTAGTAGTCTAAAAGAATATTATTTCTCTTCTTTCCTAATTTCCTCCCTGGAAATGATTTAGTTATGCCCTAGGAATCTCAGGCTGCCAATTTAAGAAAACTTATTTTATGGCTTACTGGATGGTTCTTCATAAATGAAAACCCTCTGTGAAGACAGCTAAGAAAATAAAGTTAGCTTCATATACCTTTCAACTGTTTCTAATTTCTTCAAAATGGAAAAATACATAACGTTGTCTACAAAGGTTATAGTTTCACCTTTTATAAAATTTGGCCAGTGAGCCTCATCTGAATCCATACAGAGTTTATACTGACATGTGTCTTAGTTGGGGTTCTGTGGAGAAACAGGACCAGTGATAGAGAGAGATGGAGAGAGAGAGACAGGAGAGAGAGGAGAGAGGGAGAGAGAGAGAGATTTACTTCAAGGTATTGGGTCATCCGGCTGTAGGGGCTGGCAAGTCCAGACTCCATAGGTCAGGAAGCAGGCTGGAGACTTCTGCAGGCTTGTGTCCCAAGAGCCACAGGTCAGGTGATGAGAAGAGTACAGAGTAGCGAGAAAGAGTAAGTTCCGCCAAAATATCTATTTATAGACTGGAGGCAGATCACGCCTTAAGGAAGCTCCCCTTTCAACTGATAGATTGTTGTGGGGGGTGGTGTCATCGAGTCAATTTAGACTCTTATAGTGACCCCATGTGACAGAGTAGAAATAGCCCATAGGGTTTCCCTGGCTGTAATCTTTACGGAAACAGATCACTAGGTCTTTCTCCTGGGGGACCACTGGGTGGCTTCGAACCACTAACCTTTCAGTTAGTAGCTGAGCACTTGACCACTTGCTCCACCAGGGCTCCTACTGATTGATTACATTCCATTATATTACATAATAGAAGACGAGTACATTACATTGCATTAGATTGCATTATGGAACAGCAACTAGTCTAATATTTGGCCAAACCACTGGGAACCATAGCCTAGCCAAGCTGACACATAAAATTAACCATCACAACATGCTTACTAGTTTGAATTAGAATGATTCCATGTTTAGGCTAAAACTTGAGAGTTAAACAAGACCTTGTTATATAAAGCAAGTGTCAGTGTGACTCCCTAATTTCACCTACTTCCAGTGAACTGACAGCATTATTCTCCTCAGATGAATTTCCCAACCTGTAACTGTGGCTTGGCTTTCCACCCCCGGGATCCATGGCTACCAGCCAGCTCTGGGGCTGTGCAGGATCTACGGACGCACCCGGTACGTAAGAGTTTCCATTTCAACACATACATGCTTAATACTCTCTTTTGGTAAAAATGTCTGCTCTAGAATTCTGACACATAGTGTTGTCTACAGAAGGAGCTTCTATTTTATTTCAGCCTCTAATTTGTAGAGTTACAGTGGTCAGTATACACTATAATTATCTTTGGCACACTGTGTCCACTGGACGCACAGATATGAGTAAATAATTGAAAGATATCAAATTGAGCTATAATTCATCAAATGAAATATAACATTTTTTATGTGCCATAGGAAACCCTGGTGGCATAGTGGTTAAGAGCTACAGCTGCTAACCAAAGGGTCAGCAGTTCGAATTCACTAAGTGTTCCTTGGAAACCCTATGGGGCAGTTCTCCTCTGTCCTATAGGGTGGCTATGAGTCGGAATTGACTCGACAGCAGTGAGTTTGGTTTCTTTAAGTGTGTGTTATTACTAATGACACACCTGACTTACCAAAAAGACATTTGTATGTATAAAGAAAGGAAAGTGGATATAGCAAAACAGTCTGAGAGGTACTATAATGCTGCCTTTATAAAGTCATAAATTTATATTGAACTATTATGGATATTGCTACATCTGTATAAAATAGTTTTTGACAATTTCCAGTTGAAGGGATTTTTTTAAGGATCCAAGAAAAAGTGACCCACTTAAGTTTTTCTCTATGGCTGTGTCTACCCACGCAAAATGAAATTATGTGTGAGTGGAATTGATACGGGCAGTCAACCTGAATGAGTCGGCCCAAAACCACCTTTCCTTGCCTCCTCAATAGTAATGTCCCACCCACCCTTCTCCTGTGGTCTGGATTCTGTACTCTCTATCTTACCTACAAAGACCTATGGAGAAAACGATGCATTTTTCTGCATTTTGGATTTGCTCAGACAATTCCCCACAACACTTAGCTTTTATTAACCATGTTTCTAATTTGCGAAGAATCTCTGAGACGAGATTATAGCTGAGATTTTCCTAGCAGAGTATTCATGGAGAACATGGTTCTGTTGGTGGTCTGAAACCTCTCACACATTTGTATCTGAGTGTGACTCAAAGCCCTTTCCCCAAGGGAGGAGATAATGACTCCCTGGGTGGTGGGAGGATCTGAGAGTTTAAAGAGCACCTCTTATTTGACCCTGGTGGGACACAGAATACTGCTGAGAACTTTGTTCTTTTTCTCTGGTTGTCTAGTTGCTCCTTCTGTCTGTTCTCCCTCCCCCATTTACTTCTTTTTTCTTTGGTTGTGGAACATATTTATAATAATAAATTTGCCATTTTAACCATTTTACGTGTAAAATTCAGTAACATTAATTATAGTCACCATGTTGTGCAACAATCACCACTGTACGCGCCCCAATTTCTTCATCACCTCAAACAAAAACTCAGTACTCCTTAAGCAATAACTCTTACTCCCTCCTTTCCACCCCAGTAAACAGCTATCAACTTTAGTCTCTAAGTATTTGCCCATTCTAGTTATTTCATATAAGATCATACAATATTTGTCCTTGTGTGTCTGACTTCTTTCATTCAGCATAATGTTATCAAGGTTTATCCATGTATCAGAACTTCATTTCTCTTTATGGCTGAATAATACTCCATTGCATCCGTGGCCGTCGAGTCGACTCCAATTCATAGCGACCCTGTAGGCCAGAGTAGAACTGCCCCATAGGGTTTCCAGGGAGCACCTGGTGGATTTGAACTGCCTACCTTTTGGTTAGCGGCTGAACTTTTAACCACTACGCCACCAGGGTTTCCGTTCCATTGTATAGATGTGCCATATTTTGTTTATCCATTCATTTGTTGATGGACGCTTGGGTTGTTTCCACCTTTTGGCTATTGCAAATAACGCTGCAATGAACACTGGTGCACAAGTATGTTCCTTTTTTCCTTTACTTCTCTGCTTGCTTTTTAATCTTCACCAGAAACATTTCTGGGAATCTCCGAACACAGCTATAATTCTTTAAACATCTTTTCAAGAACTTAGAGATGAAGTGAAATTGAGAGAAACATAAAGAGATAGAAAGTTACTTAGGAATTACCTCCTGCAGTTTGGGGAATTGGAGAAATATTCTTGTGAAAGGTTAACTATAAAACTAAAGAGTCATTTGCATTTATCTAGGAGTAAAAATGACTGTTTTCTTTAAACCTTCACTCATGGAAGGAAGAAAGGAATTCACCTACTATAAAAGCTCATCAAACTTTCCCTATCCATTAGAGAAATAATGCAGTCCAAGTAAAATTATCAGCAAATAAAGGTCCATATTTGAAAAAGCATTCCAAGCCCTATAAATTGACCTTTTTTTTTTTTTAATAGTATTCAGTTAAACAAAATCTTGGTATAACAGTGGGATTTATAAAAACCCTTAGAGTTAATTTTAAAAGACTATCAAAGTCTGAATTAAATCACATGCAATAGTGTTTTTAAAATTACAGCATATTTACCTTCTTTGGGCAATTCTCCTGCAATATAAAACTGAGGCTCACATCACTGATCTTCTGTGTTATTTGAGACATCTAAAAATACATGAGAAGATAAAAAACAGAGGTGATCTCATTTCCTCTTTTAGTTTTTTCGTGGACCAAAACGAGCCAAGAGTCTAGGTGTTCGAACGGGGGTAAAGCGGGGTCAGACTCTACTGTTGCTCTGTGGCCTGCCGGGTAATTGAACTTTTCGGCCACTTAGAGTGTTTTGGCAGCCCTCTGAATGTTCCCCATTGGCTCACTGTGACAGAAATTCTCCTGAGTTATTTTTGGGAAGTAATTGAATAAGAGAACAGAAGGCCTGTATTCTCAGTGTCTTGTGAGGAAGTACGAGGCTGGGGTGAGGCTTTGGAACAGGAAGATGGACCAATTTTGTAGGCAAGTAAAGCTGAGATTGTTCCATTGTTCCAAGTGGTTAAACACAAAGAGACTGGCCTTGGAACTGTATCTTGATAATTCAGGTCTTCAGCTTATTATTTATTCAGTGCAATTTGTTTAGCATATTCCTTAATGTTCAGTATCTAGCTGTTCTTAACTGGTGTAAATGTCGGAGAAAATCTGAAGAGAAAAATCTTGAAGTTCTCCCCTTTCCTTGCTCCAGCAAATCACTGGCTGTCTAGTCTAAACTATCTGAGTGAATTAGAGAATAGTTTCTGCAGAGAAACAGTAAAAAGGAAAAGGTTTGCTTTGCTTCACCGACCTGAACCTCTATACACCACGTCCCTATATAATGGCTTAGATTTCTTCCGTAAACCTCTTAAACTTGGTTTGTTCGTTTTTGTTTTTTATTACTGGTCTTCCCATTGCCTCCAGTGTAAGTGTTTTAAAGAGTATTTGTTGATGGTAAATTGCTTCGTTTTATTTATGGCTATAGTAAGTTGTACAAAAGTGTTTACACTTCTGCAGATCTCTAAAAATATCTGTTTAAAAAAAAAAAGAAAAAGAAAACATGCCATAATGCCAAAGTAGTAGAAATTCTGGCCAAACACCAGGCGGACTTAGGAGGGAGTAGGGGGAGATGGTGATAGTGACAAGGAGGGGTAAGAGGGATGCATGAGATTGGCAACAGGTTTAGATAGAAATTACTTTTGTGTTGCCTGCATGATAAAAGCCACATCATATAATTATATTTTTAATGTGCCACTATGTTTTGTTTGAAGTCCATATTGCCATAATAATGTTTTATTGTTCCACACAGCCAGACTATCAGTGGTATGCTCCTGACCAGTTTCCGCCAGATGTGCAGCACAAGGCAAATGGTAAGACCACAGCTGTATTGAGCATTCTTTCATGTTTACACTTTAATGGAATCTTTTTGGGGGATGTTTACTCGGTGCACATTCGTTCGTACTTGGGGAGGGCTTACTATAAAGTCTCGGTGCATACACAACTCTAATTTGATGCACCTGGGGTTAAATTGAACTCCTTAGGAAAAAGAAAATATTCAAATACAGAAATGCATGAATCTCAATTCTGGCCTCCGTTCCTATCCCAGCCTCAGAGTCAGTATTCCATCTGGGGTTGGAAATGAAAACTTTTAGCGGAGCTGTTTTGTAATAACGACAACAAAGCTCTGTGATTCCACTACAAAGGACAGATGAACATCCACTCTTCCAGGCTGAGTTTGCTAGACAGATGTTTTAAGTGCCACTGGCAGACAGACAGAGGAAACCAGAGGCTCAGCACTGTGCTCCCTGATGAATAGATGTCAGACTTCAAGGCAATGCTCTTAGCGTAGGCCAGCTTGCCCACAACACCCACCTTGAAGTATGATGGGAAAAACTAAAAGTCACCTAGAAAGCACTCATAATTATAAGTACTCTTCTATCTTATTTTTCTCTGGAGTACCATTCCCCTCCTTCTTTTCAGAATCTGCTGTATTTTCTACCGCTTCTTTCTGTGGCCTTGTGAGACCACCCAGGAGTGGGATCTATAAACCGGGCTATAATCATAATCCCACTCTATGCTCATCACATATATTCAAAAGTCAGCAGTGTCTGCTACCTGTTTAAAATCTCTTATGACACACATCTGTTAATCTAACTAGTTCACTTCCAAAGATATGAATCCACCTGGAAATGCCGAAGATGAGTGATAGTCTGATTTCAAACTATGCTTGAAATTTCATCTCATTTAGCTCAGAGTTGAGATCATAGAATTCTAGTGTTTAGTACAAGGGCTCCACTATGGAGTAGAAGTTGGCAGCCAGAGCTGCCACAAGTAGTTCTGCAGGTTATGAAGTCCCAGTGGCTCTTAATAGTAGTCTATGTGAATGGAGCCTTCTGGGGTTGTACAGTGCCCAACCTGGACAGCGGTACACAGCAGCCTAGGAGGGGCAAAATCCATAGCTTACAGTAGTAGCATCATAATGAAGAAATGTAAAAAGTGAGAAATCTATAATAAAACATCCAGGTATTTATCAGAAACCTACAGATGTTCTCTTTTCTTTTCTTGCTAGTACAAATATAACCATTGGTTTTAATGAAGTTCTTGTGTTCCATCTATAATGGAAAGGTTTTGTCAAAAAGGCATGCTAGTAACCATAAGGATTGTTGCATAATGGCTGTGTTTTTTAAATCCATGTTGTATAATTGCTGAGTTACCATCCAATTATAATTTTCCATTTTATATTGGTCTAGAATGAATATTAAAGACATTTCCCTCCTGAGTTGGAGTTTAGTCACTAGAAAGTACAATTACTCAGTAGAGAGTTCAATAATATTCAAAAGACCATTTATTTATCACTATTGGATTCTACTTGAACCAATGTTACAGAAGCTAATAATTATATAAAATAGAAATGTGTTGTGATGACCTTCAGAAACTAAATAAAATGTGCCCAAATGAAATTTTGTAGTCAGTGTATGAAAACCGCTTATTTTTGTCTATTTGGGAAGAAATAACGAGCTTTCTAATATATAAACGTACTGTGTGACAGTATCCACAAAGGTAAAATTACAGTACAATATATGCTTCTATTATGTTAAAACATAAATATTTTAAACGTACTATTTATTTTAATCTTTGTAACAGTGCTATATAGTAGGTTTTATTATTACAGCATTTTACAGATGAGAAAACTGAAGCTTGGAGAATTTAAGTAATATGCCTAAACCACACAGTCGGTACGATTTAGTACAGGTGTAATTTAATCTAAACCTGTGGTTTGGGTCACATACTACAATGTCTCTGATAATCTATCTCTCTCACTATATTAAAATATTCTAAAATTATAAGGTATAAAAACAAAGAGTGGGTCTTTAACTTGGATGATTGCATGACTAATGTCTAACCCTCTATAATCTCTCCTTCCTATAAACTCACAGCGTATATTATCTGTGCTACTCATCTGACATGTAGACTATAACCAGTAAAAGACAGAGCTATGTAAGAGTGAGTGTAATAAAGATGTTCTGAGCAAATCCAGGCAGATCTGGTGGAACTCGACAGGGTGTATTAGTTTTCTAGGGCTGCTATAAGCAAGTACTGCAAACTGGGTGACATGGAATAACAGAAATGTATTGTCTGACAGTTCTGGGGCTAGGGGTCTGAAATTAGGCTGTTCAAAGAACCATGCTGTCTCTGAAGCCGCGAGGGGAAGAGCCTTTCTTGTCTCTCCCAGCTTCTGGTAGCCCCCGGCGTTTCTTGGCTTGCAGCTGCAGTGTCATTCCATCTCTGCTTCTTCTTCACGTACCATCTCCTTCTCTCTGTCTCTGTCCCCTTGTCTTTTCTCCTCTTCGTAAGAACACCAGTCATATTGGATTAGGACCCACCCAACTCCAATCTGACCTCCTGTTAACCTCACTGATACCATCTTCAAAGACCTTATTTCTAAACAAAGTCAAATTCACAGGGTCTTGGGGGTTAGGAGGGAGCTCTGGTGGTGAAGTGGTTAAGCACTTGGCTATTAACTGAAAGGTCAGCAGTTCGAACTCACCATCCGCTCCATGGGAGAAAGATGTGGTAGTCGGCTTCTGTGAAGATTTACAGCCTTGTATATCCTATAGGGCAATTCTGCTCCATCCTATGTTATTGTTAGGTACCCTCGAGGCGATTTCGACTCATAGTGATCCTGTGAACAACAGAATAAAACATATTGCCCGGTCCTGCGCCATCCTCACAATCATTGCTATGTTTCAGCCCATTGTTGTAGCCACTGGGTCAGTCCATCTCGTTGAGGGTCTTCCTCTTTTTCGCTGACCCTCTACTTTACCAAGTATAATGTCCTTCTTCAGGGACTGGTCCCTCCTGATAACACATCCAAAGTATGTGAGAAGAAGTCAACCCATCCTTGCTTCTAATGAGCTTTCTGGCTGTATTTCTTCCAAGACAGATTTGTTCGTTCTTCAGGCAGCACGTGGTATGTTCAATATTCTTCACCATATTTCAAAGGCATCAATTCTTCTTCGGTTTTCCTTGTTCACTGTCATTATATATTTTAAAAGGTATGGTGGACAATGTGTGATTAAAATTGAACGATACCACTAGGCCCTCTCTACCATGCCCCAGGTCTGGGGCAAGAATACAAATGGAGACCTGCAGCCTCTATATCCAAATGTTTATAAGTTATTAATCAAACTTACGAACTGTTTAAGTACATTTTCTCCTCCTACCTTAATAAATGAAGTTCCTGTCTGGCGTAAACTGTTAAGTGCTAGGCTACTAACTTTGAATCTACCCAGAAGCACCTAGAAAGAAACGCCTGGCATCTGCTTCCAAAAATCAGCCATTCAAAATGTTATGGAGCACAGTTATACTCTGATACACATGGGGTCTCTGTGAGTTGGAATCGACTTGATGGCAATTTGTTTTTGACCTTGATAAATGGCATGGAAGTCCAGAATCAAATTTGGAATTCTCAGATTCTTCCCAGTTCTGAACCAGAAGGTGGTGGCATAGGGAGAAGCGAGCCCTGGCCCTTGTCTGTAACCCCCTTCCCCCTTTTCTCTTCCTATCTTCCCACTTCCATGGGCCTTGAGTGTGGACCTTTAGCGTGCACTTGAAGACAGCCCAGACAGCACATCGCTGTTTGGGGAGAGCGCTGCTTTCCCTTCAAGGAACTGAAAACCTGTTTTGACTTTTGTTCAGATTTCCATTCTGCCGTGGCTTATTTTTATGGACCACAGCCTCTATCTAAAATATGGGATAATGACCTTTGCCTCTGTACCTACTTCATAAGACTACTGTAAAAAGGAGTTGAGTCTTTAAATATTTCAGATTACGTAGGAATAAAACCAAACCCATTGCCGTCGAGTCGATTCCGGCTCATAGCGACCCTACAGGACAGAATAGAACTGCCCCATAGGGTTTCCGAGGAGCATCTGGTGGATTCGAACTGGCGACCTTTTGGTTAGCAGCCGAGCGAATGGATTAAATCTAAACTTCGGATTGATTAAATCAGTGGCTTATATCTCTCAATTGACACTTACGTTCTCAACCTAGTAGATGTCTTTTTAATGTAATGTCCAAAATAGTTCTCATCAGCACATTTTTTTAAGCCTGGAAAAGGAACTTACTATCTTTCTGTTTGCTTTTTTGTTACCAACATGTTAGTTTAGCTCATTTATACATATAATGTATAGCATATTATGTAATATATATATCAAATGCAGGTAGAAAACATTTAACATATTTTTAAGTTGTCAACATGAATAAGGAAAACACCATTTCTTGGCATTTCTATGATTTTTTATTCTTTTTCTGTTGCCATGAGTCTTGATTTTGTCTTCTTTGTGGTGCTCATCATTGTCATTCTACCCTGCTCCTACTATTATACAAATTTTTCATACTGGTCTTCACAATACACTAACACATTTTAAGAACGGTGATCCTTCCTGTGGCTTTGACAATAGTATACACAGTACCATACTTTAAAGAGTAGTTTATCTGGCAAGTTAACTTTCATTGGGATAAGTTTTACTGAACCTAATAGCACCATATATGACTTGCTTTCATAAACAAATGCTCGAGCACTGAAATGCCAGCAAGAAGTACTATAGAACATTCTTCTTCAGGCATGATTAGAACTAGGCCACAATTCACAAAAATAGACAGCACGTGTCAGTGCTTACCATAATAACCCTCCGTTTCCCGCCTCTTGATTTCTCAGTGTAAACTTGGGGAGAGCTCATGAATTAAATCTCTTTTGTTTTGCCAGCCTAGACATTGATGTTAGCCCTGAGCCAAAAGCAGAGAAATGAAGTTTGAATTTTTAATCTGAAACATTTTCCTACTTTTTTTTTTTCCCCCATAGAGTTCTCCTCTGAAAATAAAGTCAATCAGTAGAAGCAGATGCCAACATAGAAGCACAATGCGCAGGAAGAAGCTTGGCTGAAGATCCTTCTTTTTTAACTTTTTACTGTGGCTTGTTTCTACCACAGCTGCACATCATCTCCTCTATTATTTGTGCCTGGTAATGGTTTCCTTTGGAGTGGCTAAAGGAAGAGGCTTTTGACAACTGAGACCCTGATAAGTCCAAGGAGCCAGTTATTGTACAGTCAAGCAGGACAACGTACAGTTTGCTCGAGATAACGTATCGCAGATAAAATATGTGCCACTCCTTGAAACTGTCTTCAGCATATTGTTGCTGGATTTACAAAGATGATTCCATGACTTAAGCAACTCCACTTGTGGTGCAGTGATATTGCATGTCGATTTAAAGTATATTCATATATATTCCCTGGGGGAAAAGTTTCTACTGTTGTAAATTTTTTACAGCGCGCTCCCATTTTTTTCATAGGGGCTTGATTCTTTAGCCAGTTTTGTTTGTTCATCATTGTTGTTCTTTGTAAACGTATCAATAGGATTGGAGAGGTGTACATAGTTTTTAAATTAAATGAGTTCAATCTGAATAAAACGGTGAACTGGAAACTGTTCTTTAAACAGAGAATTTTTATAAATTGATAAGAAATTGTGAGCCAAGTTCATTTTTCAGTGAAATAGGTTACGAAAGATAAAATCCTCAGGTAATGGTGATGGTTTTGGGGCGTCCATATGTATTTATTGGGCTATTTCAAAGATACATGAATTGCTGGCTGAGTCTGTGTTTTCCTTCATATGCCTTTGTGTAATGATTAATGAAAAACATAGTTCTAACTTCTCTAACCAATTAAAATGGTAAACTGATGTAACCATATTTTACTGTAATTAAATTATACAGTGGTGTGACAGATGTCTAAAGATTAAGCAGATTTAAAAGCATTGTGTTCAGCCACATAATAAGGATTCTGCTAGGACCAACTGAAGATCCTCCTTTTGGGGAGATGTATAATGGGTGTGAAATCTATGTCAGACACAGATACCTGTGTTTTTAGAAGTACCTGAAGAATTTCCAGGAGAATCAGCTGCATATGCAGTTAAAGAAAACGATCCAGACATACCGCTGAGACTATCTAACCCAACTTCTGGAAGTTATGTTGCTCGATTGCAGCTCTGGAAACACATAAAGCTCTATGTTTTGGAAAGGTGAAAGAGCCTAAGAAATTAAATATTTTCAGCCTCAGTCTTTGACTTCTCTGGAAGAATTATCTGTCTCTTACATTAATTCCCTAAAGCTTTGTTGTTGCTGTTGTTAGGTGCCCTTGAGTCAGTTCCGACTCATAGTGACCCTACATATAACAGAATGAAACCCTGCCGGGTCCTGCGCCGTCCTCATGATCGTTGTTAGGCTTGAGCCCATTGTTGCAGCCACTGTGTCAGTCCATCTCATTGAGGGTCTTCCTCTTTTTTGCTAACCTTCTACTTTACCAAGCATGTTGTCCTTCTCCAGGGACTGATCCCTCCTGATGACATGTCCAAGTACACTTAGACGAAGTCTCACCATCCTCACTTCTAAGAATTCTGGGTGTACTTCTTCCAAGACAGACTTGTTCATTCTTCTGGTGGTCCATGGTTGTTGTTGCTACTATTTATCAAAGAGACAAATCATTCTTGGGCAACATTGCAGTAAAGTTGAATCAGAAAAAAAAAAAAAAAGTTAACAAATCAACTGCATTGAAACATTTCGGTTTTTTTAAAAAAAATTTTATTTCCTCAGATTAGTGAAAAAAGTCATTGCAATATCAATTTCCAACGGTGAGTTAAGCTTGCTAATTGCAGTGTGCCCACCAGAAAAAAAAAAACTGAGCATAACTACAAGAACATACCCCTTGATAGGTTCATTACAGGTCAATTCAACGGCAGTAAAACATGATTTAACTATCCAGTCTGAAGTCATCTTATTACTAATTAGCAAGCAGCCAAACATTGGCAAGATTGTGCAAATTCTAAGGTAATGGAAGAAAATCCAATTAAAATGGGACCTAATTTAATTTGAACTCCCTGTGGGTGACTGCAAACGTGGGCAGAGGAGCCCTTTCTCTGAGTGTGTCTTTCCGAAGAGATTGATTTCTACAACTCTGGCCTTAGAGTCAGCCAGTCCCTCCTTGTGCCGCTCTCCCTGTATCATTTGTTCTGAGGCTTCTCTGACTGGACTAATTATAAAGGTAATACTCCTCAGCTGTGGCACTTCATTATCACACGCAATTTGTGGGAATTATATGATGAATAGCTATATCCCTTTGAAAGGAGAAGTTCACAGTCACTCTTACTTAGGAAATGCAAACTAGGCATATTTTAGGTTTTGGGTGACTGGGTAGAATTTGATCTTTGGCTTGAAGGGATTTAAATAAAGAGATTTATTCACTTTGTGTTGACTGTGAGGTAAGGTGGAAAGCTTCCTGGAGACAAGTTAGGTCTGGGAGTCAGTACAACCTCTACTGCTCACTAGCTGATTTTTTTTGAACCCCATTTTCCTTACTAACAAAAAGAATATTTTGGACTAAATTGCCAGCATTATTAACATGGACTGACTTCCAGATGGTTTTTCTTTATTTACTGAGCTCAATAACTCAACAAGGAGGCATAATTACTCCCTTGTTACAGATGATTAATCTGGGGCAAAGAGAGAGTCTGTGATTTCCCCAAGGTCCCACAACAAGTAAATGGCAGAACCAGAATTCAAAATTGCCTGAGCCAGGGTTTCCCAGTTCTCTGCATGCTATGCTTCTGCTTTCTAGACTGTGCTAGCAAGTTGTACACTTCTATGGATCTGGTTTTTCATCAAGGTGCATTACAGGAGCATATTTATTAAGAGAAAACACTTGGATAAGAGAAAATCCTACGTATTGTATGGAACGTGTACATCATTGCCTGAGTTAAGAAAACCAGATAGTCTATGTCATTTAGACTACTACATGGCATTTACTACACTGATTCTTCTTTCCCTGGCTCAGATTCATTTAGACTCCAATTACCTAGCTTGAAAGAAAAGAAAATCTTTGCTATAATCCCTACTTTTCAATAATTTTCTAATTAATTCCCTTTGCCTAGTTCCTTTTATATATGGATATACCTATATTTACCTTTTCACCTTCTACAGACTTTTGCTCCAAGAGGGAGAGGTGTTATGGGGAACGCTTATACCCACAGCCTTTGTGATTCTATAGAAAAGAAAATTTCTGCCAAACACAAACTCTCTCACACACACACCACATACACACCACACACATCTATCACATATATACACCACACATACACGTACCCCCCCCACACACCACATACATACACACACCACGTACACCACGAAAATATATTGACACATACACACTCCACACATACTATATACACACACATCACACACACACACTACACACACACACACCTGTCTCTGACTCCCGAACCTTCCAGGTAACACTACAGGTCTCTGATTTCTCTACCTATGACTTGGTGGATGTATTCAAATTGAAAAATTGGTATGATAATACTATTTTTAAAATTTTGTCTCGAATTCTTGCATGTATAATGTATTAGCAAGAATACTAGCAAACTCCATCTTCAGTCTCCTGCAAGAAGCAATAATATTGAGATCTAGAACCAATTAACTTTGCCAGTAATTGCTAAGTAATATGAGGGCACTTTTTCTTTCGTTTTGAGGGAACTTACTTTTAATGTTTGTGGGAGTGGGTGTGAATTTCACTGAGTTGTGTACTGCACTCAGAAGTTAAAATAATTTCTCTCTGCTCTCCTTCTACTGTACTCCATTCCAATATCAGAAGGAAGATCAAAATTTATGAGGGTAATGAAATACTGTTTTGGTAAACTAAACCCAGTCCTCAGGGGTACCCAATGTGTTTAACTTATTACTGAGCGTTATTTATTTGCTGAGAAAATCTGTCTTACTAGCCCATTTTCCGAAGTCTGCTTTTCACCCACATGAGTGTGTTTAGGTCGACGGACAACCCCGTTTGCACATCTGTGGGCTCCCCTCCTCCTCATCCCCAGTGCACAGGACGATGGCCCACATCAGTCAGCCACAGACACACACAGCGCTGGCAGGAGCAAGGCCCCCTCCCCTCAAAGCCGCCTCTGCAGGCAGGAAGGCTTGGTGTGCCCAAGCAGAAGAAAAATGGAAAAGAGAATCAAAAGAAGAAAACCTTTTTCTTGAGTCCCTCCCCCTGGAATCAGTTTTGGAGTGTACATAAAAGAAAAAGTTAAGTCCGTGCGTGTTGCACCTGGCAGGAACAGTCTCTGTGGTGGGAAGAATCAACAGCGAATGGAGACAAGGCCCCGTTCCTGACGTGTTCACACTGGGAGAGAGCTTTAAGAGCTATTTGCGTGGGCTGAACTGCTCAGTGTGTGATTCATGCACGTTGGGCACCCTCGGGGCTGGGTCTTTTTGCCCTGGGAAGGGAGGTAGACGGACTATTTGTGTGAGATCTCAGAGTTTAGGTTAAGCTGAGGTACTTCGCATTTGTTTCAAGATGTTACGGATTGAATTGTGTCCCCCAGAAATTCGTGTTGTAAATCCTAAACCCCTATGTCTGTAGATGTAATCCTATCTGGAAATAGGACTTTCTTTGTTTTGTTAATGACACCAGATCAGTGCATGGCGTGTCTTAAACTAATCTTTGAGATATAAAAAGAGCAGATTAGGCCCAGAGAAGGAAGTACTAACGGAGGGGAAGATACGCACCACATGAAGATCGCTAAGGAACCAAGAAACGGAAGCTGAGAAGAGACAAGGACCTTCCCCAGAGCTGACAGAGAAATCCTTCCTCTAGAGCCAGTGCCCTGAATTCAGGCTTGTAGCTTCATAAACTGTGAGAAGACAAATTTCTGTTTGTTAAAACTACCCCCTTGTGGTATTTCTGTTACAGCAGTACTAAGAAACTAAGACACAAGTGGTTAGAAAAATGGGGCAGGATGCAGTAGGTAAAGAGTGGGAACGCTGTCCTCCTTTGATTCTGCTTAAATTATATAGGTTCTTTCTCCTTGTGCCTGGGAGGAAGGACCTCTAGCTCTCTGACCTCTCCTAACGAAACCCTTATGCCTTTCCCATCAACGTTTCTATATTTCTTTTTTCACATTCTTCTCATACTTCTTTAAGTAACTAAAGTTCCAAAAAAGCAAGATGGTTGTTAGAATGGATATAAGCAATGTAAATCCCAGTTTCTCTCAGGAGATCTGATAGCTTGCCTGGGGCCTACGGATTCCCATTTCTTAGTACAGCCTTCTCTCCTGACTGCTAATAGAGATCTCAGCATGTCCCAAAGGGAACTGAGTGGAATCTTCTTGTTATAAACCCACTGTGTCTTTCTATTCCCTGTTTTGATTTACAAAATTACCTTTCATTTAGTCACACAAGATGAAATAGATTACCTGAATAGTCTTATAAAGAAAAAAAAAGACCCTATTTATAGGCAGAGTTCCTAGGTGGCTCAAATGGTTAACACACTCAATTGCTAACCAAAAGTTTGGGAGTTCAAACCTACCCAGAGGCGCCTGGGAAGAAAGGCCTGGTGATCTGCTTCTGAAAGGCCACAACATTGAAAACCCTTTGGAGCACAGTTTTACTCTGTAACACAGGGGGTTGCCATGAATCAGAATCAACTCAATGGCAACTGTTTTTGTTGTTGTTGCTGTTCCAGTCCCCTAAACCAGAAACCTATATGATCTTGCTCCTTCTGCCCTCTGCCTCACTTCCACTTGTAATTGGCCTTCAGATGTTGCCCATTTTATTTCCCCAATATCTCTTGAATCTCCCTGTTCCTCTCCAAAGCCCTCACCGTCTGTATTAGTTCATGCCTGCATCAGCCCTCACTGTGCTACTCTGTAGTCCAAATGTCAGCTGGTAACCCAGCCTTGCATACCACTGAACTTCTCCCGGGGTGTTTTACATTTTTCTAGACACACCTGAATCTGAACTTCTGCTTCTGCTGAGTGAATTCAGTTGTGTGGATCATCTTGCTGCTGCTCCTGCCCCATACTCAGTTATCCCAACTGTGGTACATACTTCTTTAACCTGATTTCCTCAAACATCCCTCACACCAGACATGTATGTGATGTAAAAGTTTTGAAAAGAAGGAGGTGGTACAGGGAGACTAATTAGGCCAATATTATAGTATATGCTGAAAAGAAGTGTTATTTATAACCAAGACTCTCTGTAATTGTGCTGGTCTTCTAAGGGGAGAGTGTGGGAATATGACCCATTTTAGTGAAAAAATAAATCCCTCTGCAGCCCCCACCCACTTCTAGAGAACAGTGGGGAGGGGCAATAAAAAGAATACATTTCAAATAATGGATTATCTAGGCTATGTTTCATCCTTTGGCAGTACGATAAAACTATCTTTTGTTGTTGTTGCTGTTGTTATTTGTTGAGTTAGTGACCCAATGTGTGCAGAGACAAACTGCTGCATAGGGTTTTCAAGGCTGTGACCTTTCAGAAGCAGATCACTAGGCCTGTCTTCTGAGGTGCCTCCGGATGGGTTCAAACCACCAACCCTCCAGTTAGTAGTTGAGTGCTTAACCATTTGCAGCACGCAGGCAGCCAGAAAACTGTCAGAAAAAAAACCATACCAAACCAGTTGCTGTCGAGTCGATTCCGACTCACAGTCAGACCCTACAGGACAGAGTAGAACTGCCCCATAGGGTTTCCAAGGAGTGGGTGGTGGATTCGAACTGCTGACCTTTCGGTTAGCAGCCAAGCTCTTAACCACTGCCCCCAAACTATCAGAGGCTCTGGAAATTGTGATTTTCAAACTGTGTACCATAGAAATTCCCCTGAGCAGTCCTAAGAGCTACCACTAGGGGTGATGGGAAGTTAAGTGATCAGGGTCCCTGGCCCTCTACCTGCTTCACACAGAGAGGCTCCACTTTAATCGGAGTTATAGATGAGAGCTCCATTTAGGATTTTATCTGGCAAAAAGTGCATACTTCAAAAAAAAATTGAAAACCAGTTGTGTCCTGTAGAATAAAGCACAAATGCCTTATTATGGTTTCTAAGACAATTTACAATCCAGCAGTTCTTCCTCCAGCATCCTCCAGCCAGCAACACCTATTTGGCCTATTAAAGAGCTTCTCCTCTAAGTAGTCTTCCCAGAGGCATTTGTTCATTTCCTCTTCTATGCTGCCAATTACACCTGCTTCCTACTTTTGACCATTTAGCACTAGATAACAAAGAGTCATAGATCACTTAGTGAAGATTACTAAATGGAAAGTAAACTCTATTATCTAACATAATTATTACTCATTAGTCCTATTCTCTCTGAGTCTTAATCGCTTCATTTACAAAGTAAGGGTAAACCAAAAAACCAAACCCTTTGCCGTCGAGTCGATTCCAACTCATGGCAACCCTACAGGACAGAGTAGAACTGCCCTATATGGTTTCCAAGGATGGCTTAGTGGATTCAAACTGCCAACCTTTTGGTTAGCAACCAAGCTCTTAACCTCTATGCCACCAGGGTTTCCAAAGAAAGATGGGGGTACCTCCTATTAATTCAGTTTTAGGCGTATTCTGAACTCTCTTGCCAATTATGTTTTAAACTCAAGTATTAGGCGATATTTTTCCTTTCTGTATCTTTGCTTTGGGTTGTATGTGCACATTCAGAGGATGACACAAAATAAATAGAAGATTTCCCCGTTATTCTAGCATCACATCCCATTAATGGTATCAGAGAGACGTGTTGTTTTTTCAGTGTCCATACAGTTATTCCATCTTCTTTCTGGAATAGCACGTCAATGCCCTTTGACAAAATTACTTCTTTCCCCAATGGACTCATTCTGCTCTAAAGCACCCTGATCTCTCCTGGATGAAAGACAATCATGTGATCCAAACAAATCATGTGACCATGTTCTACAACTTCCTTGTCGTCTCTGTGACTTACCCAAGATCTTTCCAATCAATTCTTTAGTTAGCCAGAGTTAGTTTCTCTACTTTGAAACAAACCAAATTTAATTAATCATAAATGAGGAAGTCACAGCTGAGAGAGTTTACTTTAAAGCTATTATAAGTGTGTATATATATATATTTCTTTTTTTTTTTTTCTTTCTTTGTACTACTTTTGAAAATGGAAAGTGGGACTGTTAGTAGCCTTATAAGAACATAATAAGATCTGATATAATCAGAAAAGTTAATCCAAATGCTGTACCTACCAGTCTTACAAAATATTAACTTGGATGATTGTGCAGTACATTTTAATACATTTTAGAGCGGAAAACACCGTAATAAAAAATAAAATACAATTCTTCATTTGAATTTTCACCTAAATCTAACAAAGTCCCTTAAGAAGATAATTTAATGAAGCAACCTTAGAAAAAGATCCAGTGACATAAAACCACTAAAGTCCATATCGATTTTCCTTATTTCTTTTTAGGAGGTGCTTGCTTGAATATAGCTGATAATTTACATTTTAAGAGGTTGTTAATAAATAAATCATAGGAAATAAGATTGCTTTGCGTAAAAACCATACCAAATGAGTTCTGCTTTAAAAATCATGGGGTGATGATGTTTCTTTCTAGCAAAGTTAAATTCTAACATTATTAAGTAACTAAGGTATTCTGCAGCAAAATGTCAAACACAGAGTAGCTCCACGATGAGAGGTTAAGGTAAAATTCCTGATGGCTTCAAAATATTCTGTAAGTCAGTACATGTTTGAACAACTGATCAATTCTATCCATATATTATAACTCCCATCTTCATCAATGATCTATTTTGGATGCTATTATTTGTCAGTGTCATTTATTAGAAGTTTCTTTTGTTTGCAGAAAACTGGTTTGTGTGCAGCGATAGGGTTATTCAAAAGAAATGGACACGTTCCTATGCTTTCTATTATCTAAACAAAAAAATCACTCTAGCAGCTATGGGGAGGATGCATTGAAGCAGGGGGAGGTTGAAGCTCCGTTTACTTTCCAGCATAGTCCTTGGTCTTTCAATGCATCTAGAAGTATCATCCTTCTTACATAAATCATCAGAGACCATCAGTTGAAGTTTGATATTTTAAGTTATAGTATAATATTTTAATACTCATGTGTTCCCATAAAATCTTATAGTTTTTTATTATTACTATTACAAAAATGTATTACTTCAATTACTAGGAAAATCTGGAACCATTTTCTCCAAAAGGACAATTTAATTTGTCCTTTAATTTATTTTTATGGTATTCCTACTTCCATAAGCTTCCCATCCATCTTTCCCATAAAACCATAAAGGTTAATCCCAGAACATAGGTTAATTACCAGGAAAATGTACAAATAAAGTTAAAATAGACCATTTTAAATATAGAGAAGTGGAAGGTCGATGCTTCAGACATAAATTAATTTAAAGTTTTTCCAGCTTTATCATGTTCTTTTCAAAAGAAAATAACCGTTAACCATGTTTGACAAACTTTTAGATTATCTTTGGACCTTCATTCTTGCCTCATCATCAAATAATTTAGCAACCGTTTCTCACCTTCTCTAACAATTGGGGAGACAGAGTATGTGCTGAATTACTTTGGAAGACAATGAAAAAATAATCTGATAAAAATAAGTGTTTTATCAACAGAAGTTTTACCCTTAACTCCTGCAAGGGATCTAGTTTTATCAACTTAAAATGTAATGAATGGGTGCAGCAAAATTTCATGGAAAGAACATGGGATTCAGAGACATGTAGGGGTTGCTCCTGGCTGAACCACGTGTGAACACCAGCAAGTTTGTCTAATATTAGTGAGCCTCAGTTTCATGACTGACAAAGGAGGGTAAGAAAAGCAACCTCATAAGGCTTTTATAAAATATTCAATATGTAATGCTTGGCACTCAGTTGGTGTTCAAGAATGTTAACTCCTTTCTGCTTACTGTGATGGTTACAGAAGTTTCCATAGGGCAACATTTCTCAAGCAGTGCTTCACTCAATAAAATCCATTGCCATCGAGCCGATTCTGACTCATAGTGACCCTATAGGACAGTAGAACTGCCCCAAAGAGTGCCTGGTGGATTCGAACTGCCTACCTTTATGGTTAGCAGCCATAGCACTCAACTACTATGCCACCGGGGTTTCCAAGGAGTATTTGGAGGGAGCTAAATAGGAGCTGTCTTAATAAGTGTAAGGAATGCTTTGTCAAACACAACGTTTTCTACAGCACTTTTCACCTGAGTAACGTGAAATTTTTTTAAATTGCAGAATTCACATTGTGAACTGTTTCCAATATGTTAAGTGTTATGGATTGAAGCGTGCTCCCCCCACAATATGTGCTGGAATCCTAACCCCTGTACATGGGGATGTAGTCCTATTTGGAAATAAGGTTTTCTTTGTTATGTTAATGAGGCACTATCATTGTAGGATGTGTCCTAAACCTAATCACTGCTGAGCGATGTGAGAAGCAGCATAGACACAAAGGCAAGCAAGCAGACACAGGGGGAGGACAGACACTATCTGAAGACTACAGGGGCAGACTAGTCTGCAAGCCCAGGAACTCCAAGGATTTTCCGCTGCTAGAAGCTGAAATAGAGAAGAAAGGACCTCTCCCTGCATTCAGTGTCCTCAATTCAGACTTCAGCTTCTTGAATTTTGAGAAAATAAATTTCTGTCCTTGAAAATTATCCATTTGTGGTGTTTCTGTTACAGCAGCACTAGCTAAGACATTAAGATTTTAAGTCATGTTGATAAAGAGAACATAAATAGAATTAACCTGAAAAATCATATGCCATTCAAAGATTAATCTCTACATGACAGAGGCAGAGAAAGTGTTTCGTCTCTAATATGTTCTGACATATGCTTATTGAAAGATTACACCAAATGCAGAAATGGTTACATAACACATATCACCACAGGACCCAGAGAATTCACTTCAATAGGGTGGAACAGGCTAGAAGTAATGAAAAATAATCATACCCATGCGGTGGGTGGTATAGACCTTGATGGAACAGACACAGCTCCATGTAATGAGAGGAAGCCCAACGGGTGTGATATGCCAAATAGACAGTGGAAGTAACATGTGGCAGACCACTCTAGAGGTGAGCCTTGGGAAGAGACAAGGTAAAGCATGATGTTCAACTTGAGAGCCACTGAAAAAGAATCGAAGCACGCAGATCAAAAGAGCTCATGAGATCCAGGCAGAACCAACCAAAAACAAGGATGTCAGACACATTCTGGGGAAAATGTTTGGGAATTTTTTTAATCTCAGAGAAGCTTCCAAACCAAAAAAAAAAAAAAAAAAAATCAATTGATCTACAAAGGAAAAATGTTGTTTGTTGTTGGGTGCCATAGAGTTGGTTCAGACTCATAGGGATCTTATGTACAACAGAATGAAACACAGCCCCATACTGCGCCATCCTCATAATCATTGCTATGTTTGAGTCCATTGTTGCAGTCACTGTGTCAATCCATATCTTGAGGATCTTCCTCTTTTTCACTGCTCCTCTACTTGACCAAGCATGACGTCCTACTCCAGGGACTGGTCCCTCCTGATAACACGTTCCAAAGTACATGAGATGAAGTCTGGCCATCCTAGCTTCCAAGGAGCATTCTGGCTGTACTTCTTCCAAGACAGACTTCTTTGTGCTTTTGGCAGTCCATGGTATATTCGATATTCTTTGCCAACACCATAATTCAAAGGCATCAATTCTTCAGTCTTCCTTATTCATTTTCCAGTTTTTGCATGCATATGATGCAATTGAAAATACCATGGCTTGAGTCAGGCGACACCTTAGTTCTCAAAGTGACGTTGCTTTTTGACACTTTAAAGAAGTCTTTGGCAGCAGATATTCCAAATGCAATCTATCATTTGCTTTTTTCACTGCTGCTTCCATGAGCATTGATTGTGGATCCAAGAAAAATGGAATCCTTGACAATTTCAATATTTTCTCCATTTATCATGATGTTGCTTATTGGTCCAGTTGTAAGAGTTTTTGTTTTCTTTATGTTGAGGTGCAATCCATACTGAAGGCTGTGGTCTTTGATCTTCATCAGTTAGTAAGTGCTTCAAGTCCTCTTCACTTTCAGCAAGCAAGGTTGTGTCATCTGCATATTTCAGGTTGTTAATGAGTCTCCCTCCAATCCTAATGCTGCATCTTCTTCATATAGTCCAGTTTCTTAGATTATTTGTTCAGCATACAGGTTAAATAAATATGGTGAAACTGTACAAACCTGATGCACACCTTCCCTGATTGTAAACCGCACAGCATCTGCTTGTTCTGTTTGAACAACTGCCTGTTGGTCTATGTACAGGTTCCTCATGAGCACAATTCGGTGTTCTGGAATTCCCATTCTTTGCAATGTTATCCATAATTTGTTATGATCCACACAGTTGAATGCTTTTCCATAGTCGATAAAACACAGGTAAACATCGCTGGTATTCTTTGCTTTCAGCCAAGATCCATCTGACAATGATATCCTTCCTTCCACGTCCTCTTCTGAATTCAGCTTAAATTTCTGGCAGTGCCCTGTCAATATACTGCTGCAACTGCTTTTGAATGATCTTCAGCAAAACTTTACTTGCATGTGATATTAATGATATTGTTCTATAATTTCCGCAATCAGTTAGATCACCTTTCTTTGGGATAGGCATAAATGTGGATCTCTTCCAGTCAGTTGTCTTCCAAACTTCTTGGCACAGGTGAGTGAGCACTTCCAGCGCTGCATCCCTTTGTTGAAACATCTCAAGTTGTATTCCATCAGTTCCTGGAAACTTGTTTTTTGGGCCTTCAGTGCAGCTTGGACTTCTTCCTTCAATACCATCAGTTCTAGATCATATGCTACCTCCTGAAATGGCTGAACGTAGACAAATTCTTTTTGGTACAGTGATTCGGTGTATTCCTTCCATCTTCTTTTGACGCTTCCCGTGTCATTCTATATTTTGCCCATAGAATCCTTCAGTATTGCAACTCGAGGCTTGAATTTTTTCTGCAGTTCTTTCAGACTGAGAAATGCTGAGCGTGTTCTTACCTTTTGCTTTTCTAACTCTAGATGTTTGCACATTTCATTGTAATACTTTACTTCGTCTTCTCGAGCCGCCCTTTGAAATCTTCTGTTCAGCCCTTTTACGTTATCATTTGTTCTGTTCACTTTAGCTACTCTACATTCAAGAGCAAGTTTCAGAATCTCTTCTGGCATCCATTTTTGTCTTTTCTTTATTTCTTGTCTGTTTAATGAACTTTTGCTTTCTTCATGTATGATGTCCTTAATGTCATCCAGCAACTCATCTGGTCTTCGGTCATTTGTGTTCAATGCATCAACTCTATTCTTGAGGTGCCTCTAAATTCAGGTGGAATATATTCAAGGTCGTGCTTTGGATCTCATGGGCTTGTTTTAATTTTCTTCAGCTTCAGCTTGAACTTGCATGTAAGCAACTGATGATCTGTTCCACAGTCAGACCCTGGCCTTGTTCTGACTGATGATATTGAGCTTCTCCATTGTCTCTTTCCACAGATGTAATCAGTTTAATTTCTGTGTATTCCACCCAGCGAGGTCACCACTTATGTTGTTGAAAAATGTATTTGCAATGAACAAGTCATTGGTCTTGCAAATTCTATCATATGATCTCCAGCATCATTTCTATCACCAAGGCCATATTTTCCAACTACTGATCCTTCTTTGTTCCCAACTTTTGAATTCTAATCACTGGTAATTATCAATACATCTTGATTGCATGATCGATCAATTTCAGATTGCATAAATTGGTAAAAATCTTCAATTTCTTCAACTTTGGCCTTAGTGGTTGGTGTGTAAATTTGAATAATAATTGTCTTAACTGGTCTTCTTTTTAGGCACATGGATATTATCCTATCACTGACAGTGTTGTACTTCAGGGTAGATCTTGAAATGTTTTCTTTCTGACTATGAATGCTACGCCATTCCTCTTCAGTTTGTCACTCCCAGAAGAGTAGACCATATGATTCTCCGATTCAAAATGGCCAATACCAGCCCTTTCCAGCTCACTAATACCTAGGCTATCAATCTTTATGCATTCCACTTCATTTTTGATGTCTTCCAATTTTCCTAGGAAAATTATACATTCACCTTCGAATCATTATTGGATGTTTGCAACTGTTTCTCCTCATTTTGAGTAATGCCACATCAGCAAAAGAAGGTCCTGATAGTTTGACTCTATCCACATTATTAAGGTCAACTCTACTTTGAGGAGGCAGTATTTTGAGTGCCTTCCAACCTGAGGGGTTCATCTCTCACTGTATCAGACAATGTTCCATTGCTATTCATGAGTTTTTAACAGGCCAATTTTTTTACAAATTGATCGCCAGGTCTATCTTCCTAATCTGTCTTAGTTTGGAAGCTCCACTGAAACCTCTCCACCATGGGTGACCCTGCTAGTATAGAATAGTTTCCAGCATCACTGCAACATGCAAGCCACTACAGTATGACAAACTGACTGATGAGTGGTGGGAAGGAACACTAGAGGGATACAAACCAGTCCTGCATAACTCAACACACAGGAAGACAATCAAACAGCACTTAAGGTTGTCTTTTTTTTTTTTTCAATCATACTTTTATTTTCCTTTTACCTTTCAGTTATCTTTGAGAAATCATTGTGTAAATAATGAAATGGAATTGAATCATCTTAAATTTTATATAAATGGTTGTAGAATGTCTTAAACAATTTATAATAAGGCAGTTATAAATATCTTATTTCTTAGTAACATAGGTTTGTAGTTTTTTTAAATACACTGAAGTGCTACCATATCTAGGATTAGGTAGAACACAGGAATGATACAATTCAGGGAACTTTTCCCCTGGAGAGTTTAGCTTTCAATTTTGAAAATCTGAGATTTTATTAACTTCATTATACATGTTATGGGTTACCATTCAAAGTCAAGGGCTGCTTGAGCCAGAGGTGTTTACTTTTGAAAACTAAGAGCATTTTACCATTTGGCCATGGCACAAAATCCTCTTCATAATCTTCATTCTGTCTTGGAATTCTGCAGAATTTTGAGTAAATCTCAGATTCCAGTATTTTTAAGTTTAGCTCTTTTTGAAACCAAATCGTATCGCTTAAGGAGAAGTTAACTGTGGTGCAATGAATTACTTAATATGGCCCTTCTAGCCATAGTCTTTGTAACTCACACACAATGATCGAGTGGGACGATGCAAATAAGGTGTAAGCAATCTGTGATGGTTGAGGTTATGTTTTAACTTGGGTAGGCCATGACTCCCAGTATTGTATGGTTATCCTTCACTTTGTGAACTGATGTGATTATCCTCCATTTTGTGATGTGTTGTGAATCCTAGCCTCTATGCCTGTGGCTATGTTAATGAGGCAGGATTAGGGATGTATCTTGAGTCACCCTTTCTAAAGGTCATGAGTCAAGTCACCACCTTCTCAAGTAAAAAAGGGAGTTTCCTTGAGGGTGTGGTCTGCATCAAATGTGTATGAATGCTCTGGAGAAGTTCTCTCGCTCTCTCTCTAGATTCTGTATCCAGTTTGTGATCAACGGACCTCCAGTTTTTGGAGCTTGAACCAGCAGCCTGTCATGTGACTTGATGATTCTGGGATTCACCAGCTTCTGCAGCCCCTTGAGCCAGCAGCCAATCATCTGATCTGTCTCACTAGCTTCCACAGCCTTGTTAAGACAGCAGCCTGTCGTCTGACCTGCTGCTTTGGGTTCATCAGCCCCTGTGGCCACGTGGGTAGGGAGAAGCCTCCAGCCTGATGCCTGACCCATGATTTGGGACTTGCCAGCCTGCACAACCATGTAAGTCATTTCCTTGAGATACAGTTCATGAGTTCTGTGAGATGTTGCAGTGAATTACAGAACTCAAAGACAGAAGGGAGAGTACTAAGGGGAGGAGGAGTATTTGATGTTCGAGATTATGGAGTGGGACAGAGTTTGGAAAAGTTGAACATTTTGGATATCTTTAAACTTTTTCTCATAGGAATCAGCTTCGTGCTGATCCTTATAAAAGAAATTATTCATTCACTAACTCACGGGTGTGGATACAGAGTTAGCAATCTATCATATTCTTATTTTACATGTAGACATCCCGATGAAGCCAAGCTTACATATGCCACTTATTGAAGAAGAATTTTGCAGACATCTTGATGAAGCCAAGTGTCTTAGTCATCTAGTGCTGCTATAACAGAAATACCACAGTGGGTGGCTTTTAACAAAGAGAAATTTATTCTCTCACAGTCTAGTAGGCTACAAGCCTAAATTCAAGGCATCAGCTCCAGGGGAAGGCATTCTCTCTCTGACGGCTCTGGAGGAAGGTCCTTGTGATGCATCAGTCTTCCCTTGGTCTTGGAGCATCTCAGCACGGGGACCTCAGGTCAAAAGGATGCGCTCTGCTCCTGGTGCTTCCTTCTTGGTGCTACCCCTGTCTCTCTGCTCGCTTCTCTCTTTTATATCTCAAAAGAGATTGGCTTAAGACCCTATATAATCTTGTAGACCTCATCAATATAACTGCCACTAATCCATCTTATTACATCATAGTGATAGCAGGTACAACACATAAGGAAATCACATCAGATGATAAAATGGTAGACAATAATACAATACTGGGAGTCATTACCTAGCCAAGTTGACAGATATTTTTGGGGGACATATTTCAATCCATGACACCAGCTTACGCATGCCGCTTTATGTAGAAGAATTTTGAAGATCTGACAGTAGTCCAGACTAACACAGCTGCGGGCACTTTCTTGATATTAATGTCTGCAAGACACCTCCATTTCCCAAGAGATGATCAGACTGTCAATTAGTTTCAGCAAAGTATGCATCCTGATTCTTAATTAGATTATTTCAAAAATTGGAAGTACAAATACTCCAAAGATATACCTGACGCTATTCATTTAAATAATAGAAAAAACTAATTATTAGAAGCATACAACCAGAATGCTTTTCCTTTCTAGCTAAACTGTGAAACTAATTTTCAAAAATATCACAGTCAGTTTTAAAACTAGAATTTTGGCTACTAAATCTTAATTTTGTAGGTTGTATCAATTGCTAACTATAACATAAAATAGATGAATAACTAAAGTAGCTAATGGAAATTTCACAACAAAAGAAGAACTAAGCCTCTGGTTTAAAAAAAAGTTCTGAAAATTTTCTTCTGAAAGTGCGTTTTGCACAAAATCTGAGTGTTTTCAGATTGTTTTCATAAGGGATATCCGAATTAATTGCTAAGGATATTATATCCCTTCTTGTAAAAGTTAGCAACCGTCATGCAGCTGTGGCATTTGCTTGTTTTTGCATTGTGGATTGCTAGAATAAGAAGCAGAACTTTCCTATTCTCGTCAAAGCTGGACTCTTCACAATCTTCTGATTTCACTGGGCTCTGGGAGTTAGAGGCAAGAGGAAGAGAGTAGAAAGAGGAAAGGTAGGGGGCTGGTTGGTGGGGGGGAAGAAGAGCAACATCAAGAAATATGCATCAGTTGACACTCCATGAGCAAATTCAACCACCTTCACTTCATTGGGAACTCCAGGAACATCAAAGCCAGGAGCCAGTTTAAGTGCTAATGTTTTTGAAGCTTTGGGATTATCTATGACCTTCGGTAAATTAGCAGCTATATCATGGGCATCAACTAGGTCATCAGAGAAGAGCTTTCAAGAAAGGCATCTGGTATGGCTCTTCCAAGAATAAGAGTCATTAAGTTCCTCTCTGGAGTTTCTGAATCTTAACATACAGCACAAGAACCTTTTCTATTCTTCGCTAGCATTAGGTTGCCTCTGAGAGTCTCAAACAGAAAGGGGCTATCTTTGAGACTGGAGAAACCCAAAGAGTATGGCCCCCGGGCACCCTTTTAGCTCAGTAATAAAGTCACTCCTGAGGTTCATGCTTCAGCCAAGGATTAGACAGGCCCATAAGACAAAATGAGACTAAAAGGGGCATACCAGCCCAGGGGCAAGGACCTTGGATTGGGAACCCAAGGTCAAGAAGGGAAAGTGTTGACATGTTGTGGGGTTGGTAACAAATATCAAAAAACAATATGTGTACTAATTGTTTAATGAGAAGCTACTTTGTTCTGTAAACCCTCATCTAAAGCAAAATAACTTATAAAGGCGGGGCGGGGGGAGGCTGTCTTTGCTCTGCTATATTCCTGGCATTCACCAAAATCACTGGATTTTCTTCTTTTACTCTTCACGAACTTTCTTAAGAAAAAAAGCTTCTTTTTTTTTCTTCACTTTTTCATCCACTCCCAATTACAATTTTCCATTTTTTGAAGACAATTCTTGACCCAGAAACTCTTTTTACCGACCGGGAACCAGCAATGTTGGACCATCGTGACTCTTCCTCACTGAGTCAAGGCTGTACTGCTAAGCTCTCTCCATGTACCTGAGAGCACCTCTCTGTAGCCAGACCAGTTCCCAGAAGTCAGGGAGGAATCCACAGAGGTTTGAAGGGAAAATATTGTCAACTAATATACTTGCAAAGTCTTGTACCATGTGTGAATGCTCACATATGTAGGAGTTCAGAAAACATCGCCAATGTGTTCTTCTAAACAATGTTTTAAAGGTATACTGTGGCATAAGAACATATTCAAGATGGATTAAAAAGTAAAATGGAAAATATAAAAGGTATAATTAACATAATGGAAGAAACAGAGAACATCAAGGGATCTGACCCACAAAATGCAAAAGTTTTATATTTTTAAAACATCATAAATATGTAAATATAACCTAGGAAAACATACGCATTAAATATGATGGACAATTGGCTAACATCCTTAGTATGCAAACATATTTAATACATTTTTTAAAAAAATTAATACATATTTGTTAAACACTTACTATCTGCTAGGCACATAGTAGGCATTAATTGAAAATGGACAAACTATCAAAACAGAACATTCTCAAAATAAATTTTCAATTTAAAAGTATAATTTAGAGCAATAATATTTTTTAAAATACCAAGTTAGCAAATATTTAAAAAAAGAATTCTACGCTATCTAAAATGAGCCTGAACCTTCATCTACTGCTGATAACAATGTAAATTAGTTCACCTTCTCTACGAGGCAACTGACGCATAGATCATGTGTCAAGAAGGAGCCCTGGTGATGCAGTGCTTAAAGCTAACTAGAAGGTCAGTGGTTTGAACTCACCAGCTTTCCTGCAGGAGAAAGACGGGGCAGTCTGCGCCGGTAAAGATTACTGCCTTGGAAATGCCATGGGGCAGTTCCACTCTGTCTTACAGGGTCACTGTGAGTCGGCATTGATTCCAATGGCAATGGTTTTTCTGTCAATAATGCTCCTACTCTTTGACGCAGTGAGTCGACTTCTAGGAATCTAAGTAAAACCATTGGCAATGTGATCAAATGCTTATGGAAAAGGATGTCCAGAAAAATGGGAATCATTAAATAAATGAAGAAACATCCATGTAATAACCTATTTTGTCATTATTAAAATTGTTTATAAAAATTGAACATGAGAAAATGTTAATATAATTTTAAGCAAAGAAAAAAAGCTGGACCTTAAAAAATGTACTCTGGCTCATAATCCTTTATCTGAAATTCTGAAATCCAAGAAGCTAAGAAAACCAAAATATTGTTTTGCAACTCAATTAATAGCAAGCCATGACCTTAACTGATAGGAGGCTATTCCTGGTTTTTATTCATCTCGTTTATTATGAACAGCAAAGCATTTCCATATTAATATATTTGATTTCAGGGTACTTCCCCAGACAGTACTGAAGGTGTATATAGTATATAGTTTATGTATCATATTATTTTTTTTATATCTAACCATTTCCAAAGATTTCAGGAAAGAAATTGAAGACCCAAGCATAGCCCCAATTTTTAAAAAATTCTATCAATTCATATAATTATTTTTAATTTTGTCTAGATAGATGAAGAAATGAATGGAAGGAAGGAAAGAAGGGAGGGAAGGGGAAAGTAAAGCAAAGAAGAAAGACGGGAGAGTTTTTTAAAACTACTAGTAGTTACCTATGAGCAATGTGGGATTATGGGTGATTTTTATGTTCTTCTTTTTTTTAATGTTCTCAATTTTCTAAGATAAAGACTTAGAATCAATAAAAACCAAAACTATGAAAGCATTATTTTTAAAGTCATTTTATACTATTAAAAGTTCTTTCTTTATGGAAAACCCAAAGGTAAATTTTTTAACAAATATAGGGTTTGAATGATCACAAATTCAAAATTAGTGCCAAATATATGAATGGATTTTCAGTGTAAACATACATAAGTAAGTAAATAAATATGTAGTTGTTGTTAGTTGCCATTGCATCTTTTCAATTCATGGCAACCCCATGAATGCAGAGTAGAGTTGTTCCATAGGATTTTTAAGGCTGTGACCTTTCAGAAGCGGATTGTTTGACCTTATTTCTGAGGGGCCAGTGAGTGGATTTGAACTGCCAACTTTTCCATTAGTCCAGCGCTTAACCATTTGCACCACCCAGGGACCAATTATATACGTATATATTTGGTGTTAGTTGCTGTGGAGTTAATTCTGACTCATGGTGACCCCAAGTGTTTCAGGGTAGTAGTGTGCTCCATAGGGTGTTCAATGGCTGTAATCATAGGGAAGCAGATCCCCAGGCCTTGCATTCTACCGGGTGGATTTCAAACTGCCAATCTTTTGGTTAGTAACTCAACCCTTGTTATGAATTGAATTGTGTCCCCCAAAAATATGTGTTGTGATTCCTAATCTCTATGCCAGTGGTTATAATCCCATTTGAGAATGGGTTGCTTTTGTTATGCTAATGATCAGGATTAATGTACGGTGTGTCTTGAGTCAATCTCTTTTGAGATATAAAAGACATTAAACAAGCAAGCGAAAAAAGCAGAGATGGGGTAAGACGGATGCCAGCACACATGGAGATCTCCAAGGAACCAGGAAGCAGAACCTGAAGAGACAAGGACTTTCCTCCAGAGTCGACAGAGAGAGAGAGAGAGAAAGCCTTCCCCTAGAGCTGGCACCCTGAATTCAGACTTCTAGCCTCCTAAACTGTCAGAAAATAAACTCCTGTTGTTAAAGCCACTCACTTGTGGTATTTCTGTTATAGAAGCACTAGATAACTAAGATAGCACTTAACCATTTGTGCTACCCAGACACACACACACTGTCTGTCTCCATATAGATATATAGATATATAGATACAACATCCATATACACGACATTTTTACTTTTGTTTCTGTTGCATATAGCCCACCCAGGTAAGCATGGGATAGATAGATAGATAGATACTCACCTTCTCCACTTCATTTAAAAATCACATCTCCCACACCCTAGATTTACTGACCCTTCTCTGTTTATCTCCCATAAGACTTACACCTTCTATGCTAGTGTATAATTTATTATGTTTATCATTCATTGTCTGTCTTTCCCCTGCTAGAATATTAATTCATGAGGGCTTGGATTTTTTGTTTATTTGTGTTCACAAATATATCCCAAGTACCCAGCACAGCGCCGGGCAACTACTAGGCACTCAATTAATATCTCTTGAATTAATGTATGCATATAATTTTTAAATGCTCATTAACATAGAGAAGAGCACACATTAAGTAAGTCATAGAATCTCATAATTTTCAGAATCATAGGAAATTAAATCTGAAAGGAACCTAAATTCTCTGTAGTATCACTTCTACACTTTACGGTTTTAGGACAGAAATGTATATAACCAATTCTCTAATAGCAGATCTTCTTTAGGTTTGCCATTCTTTAATGCTTTTCAAGTTTCCAAAGAGAAGATAAAAGTCTCCTCTTCTAACTATTTTGTCATATGATTCTGGCTTAGTTATTTATTAAAATAATATTCTTTGGACTCCTTTAATCTTGTCTGAGAAAATAATCCTATAATCTAGCTTCCAGGCATAACGTAGAACATATTAAGAATATGCAATTATATACATAAACTTCCACTATATGATCTATTTACATAATCTACATTGTTTGATAGGACCTTTAAATGGAATTTCATAGAACCTCATGATTCCTCCTAAGAATAAAAAGCCTTCGTTCTCCCCTCCCGTGTCATTTTTTCCTCACAAGATACCACAACCCCAGGATTAGGCACGCCACAATGCCATATATGGCTTTCACTTCGTGTAAGTGCAAGCAACCCGTGGAGCTGTGCTGGAGAAGGAGGCAGCTGCACCAAAACACGTGCTCTCCAGGTATTCTGCAGGGCAAGTTGTTATCCTTCTTATTCTTTTGTATACACTGGCTGTGAAAAGTGGTCATAAAATGTTAGACTGACTTTGCATTCAGTGATCTGGAGTCAGGAACGAAATTCCCAGATACAGAAGGGATAGATGGAAACCTCCCTGTCTTTTTTTTTTTTTCTTCTTTGTTCAGCCCTTCTCCCTCTTGGTCTTTGGGGATGTTCATTTCTGTTGTTTTATACAGTGCCATACAGCAAATACTGGTTTCTACCTAGAAGACCTTTTACTTATTGTACAGTCTAGATTTGGTGCAGGTATTGGGTCCGGGAAAATTGGTCCTAGCCCTGGTTTCAGTGCCAGAAGCTCAACCTTGGTTAACCGAAGTCAGTCATAAAATAATAGTTCCATTCTCCTTGCCGGTTTGAGATTGCGTTGGAAAGGAGTATCTGATCCAATTCTGAGTAATAAGATACAGGTGGAAATCTACTGGGGTAACTTCTGGGAAAGGGTTCTAAGCTCTTAAAAAGTGACATGAGTGAGAGACAGTCAGCTCTTTTGATTGTTTGCTTTGTCTCTGGACACTGGTGTGCAGATATAAGGCTTGAATACAGAGTCATCTTGCCAATATGAGAGACTCTAACAGGATGGTGATATTGGAGGAACAAAACAAATGACTAGTTACTTAATGGCACTCTCGAGTTACAGAGTTAGCAAAACCGGGAACCTCCCTACATCTGAAACCCTAGTTGTGTGCAACAATGAAGTTTCCACACTGAGCAAGCCACTTTGAGTAAAGCCAAAGATATGCCTCTTCAATAATATGGTAGCTGCTAATTCGAGCATTTCTGAGCCAGGTTTAGTTATTTGCTGTAGTAATGCATCCTTACATGTTTTCAGTTCTTATTGTTGCCCATCTAAGTCTATGATTTCATTTTGAATAATCACTTGGGATTTTTTAAGAGATTTGCCTGTTAATTAGGCTGTATATACATCTCTTTACTTTCAGAGAAGGCAAAAGTGGAACGCAAAAGGTTAAGTATGAGAAAAAAGTGGGGAAGTCTAACCTACTGTGAATCAAATAGTAAAAAGACTCATCCAAAGCAGTCTTATCCAAAGCTTTTCTTTGAACTTAAAAATTTAGCCTAAATTTGAGCATCCTTCATTACACGGAATAGATATACTTCAGAATGCTAACTGTATTATAAAGTTAATGCTGATGATTTAGCTGTTTTCTTACATATGAAATTAAAGACATATTCCCAACTAAAAAATTTCTCTAAATAGAAATGAATTAAAAACTTCCCGCAGAAAAGACTGATCATCAGGTTCATGAGAGTGCTTGTTACACTACTAGATGTCCTTTCACAGTCATTGAAGAACTTCCAGGAATTTCCTAAATGGGAGACTGTTATCCTGCCATTACTATTACATTGCAGTAATTCCAGGATTACAACTATGGGACATAAAATGATACTCGTGAAGAGCGTGCTTCTTAGCTCAAGTAGATACATGAGAATAAATGGGCAGCTCCTGTCTAGAGGCAGGATGAGAAGGCAGAGAGGGTCAGGAGCTGGTTGAACGGACATGGGAAATCAGGGGTGGAAAGGAGGAGTGTGCGGTCACAGTATAGGGAGAGCAACTAGGGTCACATAACAATGTGTGTATAAATTTTTGTATGAGAGACTAACTTGAATTGTAAACTTTCACTTAAAGCACACACACACAAAAAACATTCCAGGATTACAAAACTTCTTACATTCCCAGAATTATTTTGATCACATGTTTGCGGTTCCTCAAATTTAACATTTTCTTGTACTTTTGATTGGGTATATACTATACTAATGAGAATACTGTGGTTTGATGAAAATAATGTCAAATAAGACTTCGGAACCTGGACTTCCCCAAACCTGTTTTTTAAAGCCCAGAACAAAGGCTGGAACACCATTTTCTTATCTTTCACACAAGGGAGATGAATTAGATCTAGTGGTTCTCAAACTTTTCCACTGAAGAAACATATAAAGAAAAAAATAAATATTTCTGAAGCACAGACATTTTTGGAAGAGTTCCGTCTGAAAAATTCAGGACAATTTTTCAGTCTATATGCATATAATTGTTTGTTTTCACATACGTATATTGAATAAAATTGAAACATGAAAGGTGTATGTCATGCATTTTCTGTGACTACTTATATTCTAGACGTACCATATTCCTCTAGGAATATACATTCTCTAGTTTTAAAACTTGACAGACCATGTCTTCCCATTCTAATATTTTATTAAATTATTTCTAATGATGTTAAAGTGCAATATCATACATCATCAGTAGGGGCCACCATTTAACATGATTTAATAGAATGGAAAAATTCCTTAGTTCAATGTCCATAAACTAATTATTACATTTTAAAGTTAGCGTCATATATGTAAAAGATGTAAAAGTGGCTTTATTTTAAAATAAGGATATTTTCCATCAGGAATCTAGAAAAAGTTAAATTCTGTAGAGGAATGCTGTCAAAAAGGCTGAAATTTAGTGAACTTGTGGGAGGATGCTGGACTCGTCCTTCGGAAATGCACTCATTATTTTCCTGGAGTTTGGGGATAGCAGTCAAAAAGATAAACTTGTGCCCCAGATATGTTAAAATAACTCTCTCTTCTTAAAGGAAATAATAATAATGAAAAATTACGGTGGAAAACACAGGAGATTTGAAGTCTAACACACCCATCTTCGATACCAGCTCTCCCACTTACTACTTGGACAATCGTAAGCAATTTACTCCAATTTATTTTATTTTATTGAACTGCCTGTTGCTGCAGATTGCCATTAAGTCGATTCCAACTCATAGAGACCCTATGGGTTTCCAAGGAGCAGCTGGAGGATTCCAACTGCCGACTGGTTTGGTTAGCAGCCATAGCTCTTAACCACTGCGCCATCTTGATTTCAAGTTTTACACATCTGGCAGAGTTTTTGGAAGATGAATAATGTATGTAAATCACCTGGCACATAGTAGACAGTCAAAGAACAGTGGCTACTAGCAATATTCAGTGCCATGGTTTGAATTATGTCCCCCAAAAACGTGTGTATCAATTTGGCTAGGCCATGATTCCTGGTACTGTGTGATTTTCCTGTATGTTATAAACCTGCCTCTATGATGTTAATGAGGGAGGATGGGTGGCAGCTGTGTTAGTAAGGCAGGACCTGATCTACAAGACTGGATTGTGTCCTGAGGCAATCTCTTGAGATGTAAAAGAGAGAAGTGAGCAGTGAGACAGGGGGACTTCATACCATCAAGAAAGCAGTGCCAGGAGCAGAGCGCTTTTTTTGGACCGGGGTTCCTGCACTGAGAAGCTCCTAGTCTGGGGGAACACTGATGATAAGGCCGAGAGAGAAAAGCCTTCCCCTGGAGCTGACACCCTGAATTTGGACTTTTAGCCTACTTTACTGTAAAGAAATAAACTTCTGTTTGTTAAAACCACCCGCTTGTGGTATTTCTGTTACAGCAGCACTAATGACTAAGACAGTCAGGTTTTAGCAAAGCCTCAGAAACTACATTATCACCGAGGCATAAATATGATGGTATTTAACATTATTATTAATAGTAGTAATATTAAAACTAGTTTTATTTTTATTTGTTCTAATGCACTACGAATCTAATGTTTAAGATGTAAATATATTCCCATGTCAAATCAAATTCCACTTAACCTTAACTCATCTATAATCGGAAACTGAAAGTATGCTTACTTTAATCTGGTGGCAGATCATGAAGGTAGGAAAAATAACTATTTCACTCACAATGCCTGGAGAAATGGTGCTCTCCATAGCCCAATACAGGTGGCTGTGTGGCACAAATGGTTAAGTGCTCAACTACTAGCCAAAAAGTTAGTGGTTTGAACCCGCCCTAACACTCCTCAGAAGACAGGCCTGGTGATCTGCATACAAAAGGCCACAGCCTTGAAAACCCTATGGGGCAATTCCACTCTGCACACATGGGGTCGCCATGAGTAGGAATTGATTCTGTAGCAACTAACAACAACAACACAGCCTGTGTATGTGCTTGTGTTCCCAGGACCTCCAAGCTAGGCTATTTGGCATCATTGTGGGTCAAAGTTCAGGGGTTGAAAGAATGGTGACAAAGAACACCTCCTCCTCCTCCGCTGCCTGATAAACACCTTTAGCCTGGAATTTCTCACAGAATTTTACACAGGCCTGAAGAAACTAGAAAACAAACAGTGTGCAAAGGTGACATTTAGAACCAGGGGCGGATTAACCAGTAAGCAAGGTACGCAGGGGCTTACAGTAAGCAAGGTATGCACAGGCTTACAGTAAACAAGGTACTTACTTGTTTTTACTTACTAATCTGTAGCAAACAGTTTCACATGGGTTTCACCATGCCTTTGATGTGGTGAAAAACAAGTGAAATTGTGTACCACAGATTAGTAAGTAGACACAAACAAACTGTTCAAACCTTGCTTCTTGGGTAACCTGTCCCTGGAAAGAACCCTGCCCCCAACTTCTAAGGGTGTCATTTCCAACATGCTACAGGTCACAGCCGCCATCAGCAGAACAAGTCCTGACGAGTGGCTGATAATCTGAAGTACAGAATAGGATGAATGAAACTCTGCCAGACATAAGTGCTCCTTTCTGGTTTTAAGATACCTTGGTGAACAGGGAGCCTTGATGGCACAATGTTTAAGAGCTCGGCTGCTAATGAAAAGGTTGGCAGTTCTAATCTACCAGCTGCTCCTAGGAAACCTGTAGGGGCAGTTCTACTCTGTCATATAGGGTTGCGATGGGTCAGAATCAACTCCATGGCAACATGTTTGGGCTTTTTTGGTCTGGTGAACAGAGCTTTGAAGCAGGCCTCTCAGCTGGGACTTCTTTTCCTTACAATGGAAGCCTTTCTGGTGGGAAGGGTGGACCAAATAGTGGCAGAGAAGATGAAGTGCAGAGTTTACCCTAAAGATGATGGCTCAGTGGCTCACTATCCCAACTCAGGTTGAACGGTTGACCAACACTATGTTGAAAAAAAACTATCATGGGCAACCTGGCAAGATAAGGTGGTGCTGACCTTCTGATTTGGTCAGATTCCATCCATAAATCTTTTCAGGTGTCCTTAGAAATGCTTTAACAACGAACATTTAAGATCTTGGTGCGTTAAGTGAGATTCTGAACAACAACATCAACAACAAAGCCATATGTATGCTTCTACAAGACTCTTGGTCACAGTAAACCAAAAACCAAACCTGTTGCTATCAAGGAGATTCTGGCTCATGGTGACCTCATGTGTTACAGAGTAGAACTTCTCCGTAGGGTTGGTCATAGCAGGTTGTGTAAAACAAGCTTTTTCTTTTTTCAATCCTTTGTTTTTATTCATGCTGAAATCTTCTTATTGGAAGAACTTATTTATTTTCAGCTCGATACCTAGAAACTTCCCCATCCCCTGGGCAGTGTTTTCTTGGTGGTGGCAGTGGTTATTCCTTTACAGATGCTTGAGCTTATCTAGAGGAAGATCAATGAAGCAGGGTCTTGAGAAGCAGTCTACCTGGGCAATGAACAATGTCATGACTGTTGTGGCTCAGTACATTCCTTTCACAAAACAGAATCATACATAAAATTTCTAAGACTGGTCAAAAAAAAGTTGAAGATTGTTAAATAATTTAAATAAGCAATCCTGACAATATGTTTTTCATTGAAATGAAAGCAGAAGGAAACATAGGATGGTTACACACAATACTATACAACAAAACTAAGTGTGATCAATGTAATGCTAAAACCACTGCCATCTAATTGATTCCAACTCATAGTGACCCTATAGGACAGAGTAGAACTGCCGCATAGGATTTCCAAGGCTGTAATCTTTATGGAAACAGACTGCCACATCTTTCTCCTGTGGAGCAGCTGGTGGGTTCGAACTGCTGACGTTTTGGTTAGCAGCCAAGCGCTTAACCGCTGCACCACCGGGGCTCCTTAATATAATGCTAGAGCCTTGTAAATGAATTGGCATTGTATTGCTGAACTTCTGGCACTGAGTGTGAATAAGGAGAAAAGGACATTTACAGATGCCGAACATCTGGCAAGAATTCTTGTTTGGAAAATTGAAGGGTCAAGGTCAGTGCTGATAATCTTCTGAAAAGTTAGCTGTCTTGCTTTGCAGGAAACAAGTCTCTTAAGGATCGTTTCAAAGCAACAAAAGTCAGGAGCTTGTAAAGGTGGACTCTGAATTTCCGTCACTGTTTGTGTCATTTCGGGCCACCAGTACCTCGTGCGGCAGCCCTTTCTCCAGGTGCTATCCCATTGGTTCCTTCACTAGAACGCCACAGTACTTTTCAAAACTTGATTGGTCTAAAAGGGAAAAATACACATGATTATTATGCATGATTCATTCTAACTTTCCTGGTGGCAAATGTCCTGCATTAATGACTATCCATATGGAGGCAGTGGTGGTTCAGGGATAGAATTCTCACTCTCCATACAGGAGATCAGGGTTCCATTCCTGGCCAATGCACCTCATGCACAGCCACCATTTGTTAGTGGAGGCCTGTGTGTTACTGTGATGCTAAACAAGTTTCAGAGGACCTTTCAGGCTAAAATGGGTTAGGAAAAAAGGCCTGAGACCTCCTTCTGAAAATCAGCCAATGAAAACCCTATGAATCACAACGGTTGATCTACAACCAGTGATGGGGATGGTGGAGGAGCAGGCAGAGTTTCATTCCATTGGGCATAGGGTCATCACGAGTTGGGGGCCAACCTGATGGCAGCTAACAACAACAATGACCATCCCGTGTTGAATCTCATCTTTTCCCGGGGCTTACTTTCAATGAGGCTCAGAGATAGGGAATGAACTGCAGGAACCTGGTGATCCTCCACGTTTGGAAAGCTTCAACTACTCACAACCATTGAGAACATAAATGTGCTGAGAGCAGAGTAAGTGCTTAAATGAATACTAGCTGTTTGACGGAAGTGAGACAGAATGTGTCTCTCCTGATCACTCCACCTGGGATTTGTGGTTACCTAGCTCTACTCCATTTACAGAATGGACAATGGCACCATCAAAATGTTTACATCATGGGAAGAGGGCTAACTGAGGTCCCTCCATGTGCAGTTAAATAACACTCTACAGTATGAGACTTTTGCATTTATAAGGGCACATTCAAGACACTTGTACCACATAAGCATAGCATATAACTAGAAGGGGAACAAACAGATGTTCTCTCCAGTGTGACTGAGCCATAACTGAGGGGTGCTGCAGACGCTCTGCCACATTGATCACAGCTAGTTTTTATTTGACCATCTGGCTCCTTTTCCAGGGCTCCCTCAAAAGGGAGATCCCTAACTAACCCATCAGGGCCTTCTCTCCCATACATCAGTCCACATAGAAACAACAAAGCAAGTCAATTGTGCTGGTTTTCTGTGTAAGCCCCCATACCAGGCTTGTTAGCAGAGGCCTCCTCCTTCACCCAGCCTGGCTGGCCTCCCCTTCGCAGCCAGGAGTCTTCATTTAAGTCCCTTTTAATGAGAGGAGTGAGAGCAAACTCAATAGTCTCAACCTTGCTCTTAAAGGAACTGAGCTCCACCCTCCCACAAAAGCTACTTTCAACAGCACTTCTAATAAGACTCCGTAATGTTTTCTCTGATACTTATCCAGTGCCTACACGTTTTTATTTTCAGACCCACCAATAGTATTTTTCAGAACAACAGTGGTATGTTAAACTTACCCTGTCTGAAACAGGGTCCCATCGCCTACTGCTTTCCCAAATTAGCTTGTATGTGGAAGATTACATATCATTACTCCTATTTGTATGAGTGATGTCACTAATACAAAGCCCGGTCACTCATAGATAAATATTGGAAACCCCTTCACCAACTTGAACCTATTCCGTAATAATTCTGAACCCTCATCATTTTATCGTGTGACATCTGTTTATGTTCAGCAGTCAAAGAAAGAAGGACAGAGTGCAAGAGCTATTTCTGTTTCTATTTATTTCAGGGATTTATTTGAGGCTCAGTAAACCACTTCATCTAGGAGTGCTTAAATAATTGCTTAAAGAATGCAGAGTGAGCTGTAGATTGCTGCATCTCTGTGGTGGCTCTTTGGATTTGAGAAAGAACCGTCAGGGTGCGGGACTTGCTTGTTGGGCATCACCAAGGAGTCTGTTTTATGCAATTCTCTTTGTCCTTGTCGCAACTGACCATATTCTTCAGGTACACAGAGTGCATGTTAAAAGGTATATGTAGCATCAGTTTTCACTCTGATTCATGATTGGAGCAAATACAATGTCCTGAAATTTATCTTTAAGGACTCTTTTTTATCATTTCATAGAAAATGTAAAACAAACATCGATATTTTCACAGCCTCCATTTGTTTAGCCCGACCCAATTAACAATGCCATAATATGATCATCTGTCTCCCGCTGAGGTAAAATTTCTAAAATGCTGCTAGACTGAACCTGTCGTTCTGTGAGTGGAAGAAGTTGGGCAAATTTGGCAATATCTCTTAGCAGCAGAGTAAGAGGTATACACATTTACTCAGGTGTTAGTCTTAACCTGAATGGCTTTACTGCAATGCTTTGTGAACTGTTCAAAAGATGTGACTTCTGCCACTTAAACACTGATCCTCATTCTAAGAGATGACATTACTAATGCTCACAAACAGTGGTTGTCAAAGCGTGTCCCCAGGCGAGCAACATCATCATCACCTGGGAACTTTTTAGAAATGCAAGTTCTTGAGGCACACCGCTAACATAGTGGATTCATGGGTGAGGCCCAGATTTCTGTTTTTAACAATCCCTCCAACAGTTTTGATGCATGCTTGAGGTTTCAGGTATGAGGCACTTATTAAAACCAAAACAACATGTTGCCGCTGAGGACTCATAGTGACCCTATACGACAGGGTAGAACTACCCCATAGGGTTTCCAAGGAGCAGCTGGTGGATTTGAACCACCCACCTTTTGGTTAGCAGCCAAGCTTTTAACCACTGTGCCGCCAGGGCTCGGAGGCACTCCTTAGAAGAGCAGATTTTACCTGTGTGTTAATTGGATAACACAGAGAAGAGCCTCTTTTGTGCTGTAACTCTTAACAAAGCCCCGTAAATTAGTTGCTATGGAGTTGATTCTGACTCACATTGATTCCATGCGTGTCAGAGCAGAACTATACTCCACAAGCTTTTCAGTGGCTGCTTTTTTGGAAGCAGATCACCAGGCCCTTTTTTGCAAGCAGCCTCTGAATGGACTCAAACCTCCAACCTTCAGGTTCGCAGCCGAGCTCGTTAACCATTTGCACCACCCGGGGATTCCGACAAAGCACTGTAGCTTTAGCTAAACAATCTCACACTTGCTATGCCTTGCTTTAATTACAACTCAAAAATACCGTGATCAGTTTGATATGGAAGACCTTAAACAATCTTTTTGAAGACTTTCACTGTTTCTACACGTATTGAAATTTTGATATTCTCTTTTTTTACCCAAACGGATTTTAACACATTAATCATATTCTCTGAAACTAAAAACATGGCTGAAAAGAAGCTGGTGAACAATTATGGTGCAAGAAGGCAGTAGAAACACTTTAAATGCGTACAGCATGCTTCTCGCTAAGGAACTAACAGATTGGGCATCTTTTCAATATTTTAAAAAATAAGAAACTTCATCTGTAAGATCTCCGCTTTCTTTGTTATAGAAGCTAAAATATCAAATTCAGAATCGTAATATCTTGCCTAAGAACAGTGCAGCCTTCTCCTAATCAGCTTTCTTTTCAAGCAAACTTTTTTTTTTTTTAATTAAACCCTCTTAGGTCAACTAAATACAGCCACCCAAATCATCTTTTTTATTGTTGTTTATTGATTTGACATGCCAGGACTTGCCTTTATTCTTTCCACATGAAGCCCCGATTTCCTATCTCCAGCTGCCATGGGGCCCGGTCATGTCCACTAGGCGTTTTGGTCCTCTGGGGGCTTCTCCTTTATGCATTCCTGTCTTCCACCAAGCCGTTATTGCATTACTTTCCTTCAACCAGAGCTTCAAACCAGTTCTTTCCAGTTCCACGCCTTGCTGAGAATTTGCATGTCCACCCCTGATAGACTGAATCAAAATCTACACTTTAACGATATCCAAAGCCCTGCCTTCAACCCACCCTCTCAGCCCCTCGTCTTCGCCTTTTTCTGGTATCCATTTTTTATCTGACCGCATTGCCTGGCCTATCAATGGGATCTAAGACAGGATGAGATAAGGACACGGTGTGATAAGAACAGTCGCCTGTGAGCCTAACATTTTTGCATAGAATCTCTCTGTGGAGGGTGTCCTTGGGGGATGCAAATGGTTAAGTGCTCTGCTGTTAACAGAAAGATTGGTGGTTCAAGTCCACCCAGAGGCACCTCAGAAGAAAGGCCTGGCATTCTACTTCTGAAAAATCAGCCACTGAAAATCCTATGGAGCACAGTTCTAGTCTGACACACTAATCTATTTTTGGCTAATCTATGAGGACGATTAAGGCTCCTGAACGCAAAGCCACCACAGACGGAAGCCAGGTTCAGTGGCATGCAGCCTTTCATGTTTACGATGACTTGTTTGTTTTAGGCCTAGCGAACCATCTCTAAATCTGTCTTACACTCCCCTTGCCTTTGCACATGTCTCCCAGCTCTGTCAGGACATACCTTGTTGCCTTTGTGAAAATTACAAAAATGTGACTCCTCTGGGCAGACTAGTGATAAAAGGACATGCCCACAGGGCAGACAGTTTTTGAAGGGGTCTCTCTGGATGGACAAACTATAGAAGGTGCCTCTTCCCTTAGGCTGGTACAGCCCTCAGGGCCTGGCAAGTACAGTAGGAGCTGAATTTTAGTCTCCACCCCCACCCCACAGCCCATCTGGGTGCCTTTCTTTCATGCTAAAACTGCATAACCTGATCTATGGCTCTGCTTATCTTTACCGCCCCTCCATCTAATGCTGCCTAAAGCAGTCTACCACCCATCTGTCAGTTTGTGGTACTATGGTGGCTTGCATGTTGCTGTGATGCTGGAAGCTATGCTACTGATATTTGAAATACCAGGAGGGTCATCCGTGGTGCACGGGTTTCAGTGGAGCTTCTAGACTAAGACAGACTAGGAAGAAAGGCCTAGCGATCTACTTCCAAAAATTAGCCCGTGAAAAACTCTATGATCACAAGAGAATATTGTCCAGTATAGTGCTGGAAGATGAGCCCCCTAGACTGGAAGTCACCCCAAATACATAGTGGGAGCAACAGTGGACTCAGCGTAGAAACAGTCAGGAAGATGGCACAGGACCTGCAACTTTTCATTCTGTAGTATGTGGGGTTGCCAGGCGTTGGAGCAGCCTTGACAGAAACTAACAACAATCAAATGAACCTGATACACACTAAAGTTTGAGGAACACTAGGTGAATGCCTGGCACTCAGTAAATGTTTGTTGGTTGAATGAATGAATGAATGAATTCCTTCTTGTCCTTCAGAATTAAGCTCAAGTATCCTGTCTTGAGAACAGCCTTCCTTCCTCATCTCATCTAGTTATGCCCTTCTGTGTTCTCATGGGACTCTCTGTATCACTGTGTAACAGAACAGAGCTTCATGCACTTCATGGAATCACTGGCTTAGTTGGCTCTTTCCATGAGTGGAACTGGTGCTTCTTGAGGGAAGAGACTAGGTTTACTGGAGTTCACTCTTTTTTTTTTTTTTAATTATACTTCCGTGAAGGCTTACAGAACAAATAGTTTCTCATGAAACAGTAGTACACATATTGTTTTATGACATTGGTTAACAACCCCACAACATGTCGACCTTCTCCCTTCACGAACTTTTTTTTTTTTTGGTGAAAATATACATAGCCAAAGATACACCATTTCAAAAATTTCTACTTGCACAGTTCAGTGACATTGACTACGCTCTTCCAATTGTGCTGCTATTCTCACTTTAGATGAAGGCTTACAGAACAAAATAGCTTCTCATTTAACAGTTACTACAAATGTTGCCCTGTGACAATGGTTAACAATCTCACAACACATCAACAATATCCTTACTCAACCTTGGGTTTCATATCACCAGCTTCCTTGTCCCCTTTTGCTTTCTGGCCCTTGTCACTGGACTCCTGTACCTCGTTAGTCTCATTTGGTTTTATGGGGCTGTCCACTCACTCCCAGGCTGAAGAGTGAATCTCGGAGGTAACTTCACCACTGAGCTAAAAGGGTGTCTGGGGGCCATACTCTCAGGGTTTCTCCAGTCTCCTTTAAGCCAGTAAATCTGGTCTTTTTTTGTGGGTTAGAATTATGCTCTACATCCTTCTCCAGCTCTGTCCAGAACCCTCTGTTGTGATCCTGGTCAGAGCAGTCAGTGGTGGTAGCTGGGCACCATCTAGCTGTACTGGACTCAGTCCGGTGGAGGCCTTGGTAGCTGTGGACAATTAGTCCTTTGGACTAATCTTTTCGTTGTATCCTGTTCTCTTCATTCTCCTTTGCTCCCGAAGGGATGAGACCAGTGGAGTATCTTAGATGGCCGCTCATAGGCTTTTAAGACCCCAGACACTACTCACCAAGGTAGAATGTAGAGCATTATCTTTATAAGTAGTGTCATGCCAATTGAGCTAGATGTTCCCCGAGACCATGGTCCCTAAAGCCCTCCGTCCAACAACTCAGGCCCTCGGGGGGTTTGTATGTGTCTATAGGGCCTCCATGACCTTTCCTTGTGCAGGTTGTGTTAGTTTCCCCTGTACTGTGTACTATCTCACCTCTCACCCAAGGTACCACTTATCTATTGCCTATTTAGTATTTCCCCCCCTCCCGTCCCATCCCTGGTAACCAACAAGGATTGTTACATTTTGCATGTGAATTTTTTCATGGGTTTTTACAGTAGAGGTCTCATACAATATTTGTCCTTTTGTGATTGACTTATTTCACTCAGCACAATGTCCTCCAGTTTTATCCATGTTATGAGATGCTTCACAGATTCATCGTTGTTCTTTCTCGTTGCGTACTACCCATTGTGTGTATGTACCATAGTTTGTTTATCCATTCATCTGTTGCTGGGCATCTAGGTTGTTTCCATCATTTTACTATTGTGAACAATACTGCCATGAATGTAGGTGTGCATACGTCTATTCGAGTGATGACTCTTATTTCTCTAGGATATATTCCTAGGATTGGGGATTGCTGGATCAAATGGTATGTCTATTTCTAGCTTTCTGAGGAAGCGCCATATCATTTTCCAAAATGGTCGCATCATTTTGCGTTCCCACCAGCAGTGCATAAGAGTTCCCATCTCCCTGCAGCCCCTCCAACATTTGTTATTTCCAGTGTTTTTGATCCGTGCCGGTAATGCCGGGGTGAGATGGTATCTCATTGTGGTTTTAATTTCCATTTCTCTAATGGCTAGTGATCAGGAGCATTTCCTCATGTGTCTGTTGGCCATTTGAATGTCTTCTTTGGTGAAGTGTCTGTTCATTTCCTTTGCCCATTTTTTAATTGGATTATTGGTCTTTTTGTTGTACAGGTGTCGGATTTCCTTGTAGATTATGGAGATTAGACCTTTGTCTGACTTGAACTGTCCAAAAATTCTTTCCCAGTCTGTAGGTTCTCTTTTTACTCTTTTGGTGAAGTCTTTTGAAGAGCATAGGTGTTTGATTTTCAGAAGATCCCAGTTATCTAGCTTATCTTTTCAGGTTTGTGCATTGATGGTTATGGTCTGTATTCTGTTAATGCTGTGTATTAAGGCCTGTGGTGTTGGTCCTATTTTCTCTTCTATGAACTTGATAGTTTTAGGCTTTATATTCAGGTCTTTGATCCATTTTGAAGTGGTTTTTCTATATTGCGTGAGGTATGGGTCCTGTTTCATTTTTTTGCAAATGGATATCCAGTTTTGCCAGCACCATTTGTTAAAAAGACTGTCTTTTCCCCATTTGATGGACTTTGGGACCTTGTCAAAGATCAGGTGACCATAGGTGGATGGATTTACATTTGGGTTCTCGATTCTGTTCCATTGGTCAATGTCTCTGTTGTTGTACCAGTACCAGGCTGTTTTGACTACTGTAGCTGTATAGTAGGTTCTGAAGTCAGGTAGTGTGAGTCCTCCAACTTTATTCTTCTTCAGTAGTGTTTTACTTATTTGGGGCTTCTTCCCTTTCCATATAAAATTAATGATTAGTTTTTCCATCTCTTTGAAGAACGTTGTTGGTATTTGGATTGGGATTGCATTGTATTTGTAAATTGCTTTGGGTAGAATTGTCATTTTCACAATGTTGAGTCTGCCTATCCATGAGCATGGTATGTTTTTTCATTTATGTAGATCCCTTTGGGTTTCTTACAGTAGTGTTTTGTAGTTTTCTTTGTATAGGTCTTTTACATTCCTGGTTAGATTTATTCCTAAGTATTTTATTTTTTTAGGGGCTATTATAAATGGTATTGTTTTCCTGATTTCCTTTTCTTCATTCTCCTTATTGGTGTATAGGAATCCAACTGATTTTTGTATGTTTATCTTGTATCCTGCTACTCTGCTGAATCTTTCTATTAGTTCCAGTAGATTTCTCGTGGAGTCTTTAGGGTTTTCTATGTATAGTATCATATCATCTGCAAACAGGGAGAGTTTAACATCTTCATTACCAATTTGGATGCCCTTTATTTCTTTCTCTTGCCTTATTGCTCTAGCTAGAACTTCCAGCACAATGTTAAATAGGAGTGGTGATAAAGGGCATCCTTGTCTTGTTCCTGTTTTCAAGGGGAATGTTTTCAGCCTCTCTCCATTAAGAATGATGTTGGCTGTTGGTTTTGCGTAGATGCCCTTCATTATGTTGAGAAATTTCCCTTCTATACCTATTTTATTGAGAGCTTTTATCAGGAATGGGTGTTGGACTTTGTCAAATGCCTTTTCTGCGTCAATTGAGATGATCATGTGATTTTTTTTCTTTCCTTTTATTTATGTGGTGAATTACGTTGATGGGTTTTCTAATGTTGAACCATCCTTGCATACCTGGTATGAATCCTACTTGGTCGTGGTATATTATTTTTTTAATATGATGCTGAATTCTATTGGCTACCATTTTGTAGAGAATTTTTGCATCTATATTCATGACAGACATTTGTCTGTAATTTTCTTTTTTTGTGACATCTTTGCTTGGTTTGAGTATCACGGTTATTCTGGCTTCATAGAATGACTTTGTAAGTGTTGCTTCCTTTTCTGTGTTTTAAAATAGATTGAGTAGTACTGGTATAAGCTCTTCTTTAAATGTTTTGTAGAATTCTCCAGTGAAGCCATCTGGGCCAGGGCTTTTTCTTGTTGGGAGTTTTTTTTATTACCTTTTCAATCTCTTCTCTTGTTACGGGGCTGTTCAGATTTTCAACATCACTTTGTTGTAGTTTGGGTAGGTAGTGTGTTTCTAGAAATTTATCCATTCCCTCTAGGTTTTCAAATTTGTTACAGTATAGTTTTTCATAATATTCTGTTATAATCCTTTTTATTTCAGTTGGGTCTGTTGTAATGTCCCCTATTTCATTTCTTATTTGAGTTATTTGTGTCCTCTCCTGTTTTTCTTTTGTCAGTCTGGTCAGTGGTTTGTTGACTTTGTTGATTCTTTCAAAGAACCAACTTTTGGTTTTGTTGATTCTTTCCATCATTTTTCTGTTCTCTATTTCATTAATTTCTGCTCTGATCTTTACTATTTCCTTTCTTCTGGTGCTTGTGGGCTTTTTTTGCTGTTCTCTTTCTATTTGTTTGAGTTCTGTAGTTAATGTTTTGATTTTGTCCCTTTCTTCTTTTTTGATATGTGCATCTATTGCTATAAATTGTCCTCTGAGGACTGCCTTTGCTGTGTCCCAAAGGTTTTGGTATGATGTTTTTTCATTCTCATTTGATTCTAGGAATTTTTGGATTCCATCTCTGATTTCTTCTATTACCCAGTGATGTGAAAACAGGGTATTATTCAGTTTCCATGTAATTGTTTTTTTTTTCTTTGCTCTGTCTATTGTTAATTTCTACCTTGATGGCACTGTGGTCAGAGAAGATACTGTGAATTATCTCAACGTTTTGGATCTTGTTGAGGATTGCTCTGTGGCCTAAGATGTTATGTATTCCGGAGAACTTTCCATGTGCATCGGAAAAGAACGTGTACTTTGCAGTGGTTGGATGGAGTGTTCTATATGTGTCTATGAGGTCCAGTTGGCTGATTATGACCTTTAGGTCTTCTGTATCTTTGCTGAGTTTCTTTTTAGTTGTTCTGTCCTTTACTGAGAGTGGTGTGTTGAAGTCTCCTACTATTATTGTGGAACTGTCAATTTCTCTTTTCAGTGTTGTTAGAGTTTGTTTTATGTATTTTGGAGCCCTGTCATTGGGTGCGTAGATGTTTATTATGGTTATGTCTTCTTGATGGATCATCCCCTTAATCATTATATAGCATCCTTCCTTGTCTTTTATGGTGGATTTTGTTTCAAAGTCTATTTTATCTGTGATTAGTATTGCCACTCCTGCTCTTTTTTGGTAGTTGCTAGCTTGGTATATTTTTTTCCAATCTTTGATTTTTAATAAATTCACATCTTTGTTTGTAAGGTGTGTCTCTTGTAGACAGCATATTGATGGATCCTGTTTTCTTATCCATTCTGTCAGTCTCCATCTCTTTATGGGTGCTTTGAGTCCATTTACATTCAGTGTAATTATTGGTAGATGTGAGTTTTTTGCTGTCATTTTGTAGTGGTTTTTTTGTGGTGCTGAAGTTTTCTTTGTTCTTCTTACTCTCTTGTGCTGAGTTACTTTTGTTTGTGGATTTTTTTTTTCATTTCTTTTGCTTTGGTAGGTTTTGTTTTTGCTGAGATTTTGTTTTTCCTCTTTATTTTTATGAGTATGTTTGTTAACTTCCTTTGTGGTTACCATGAATTTTACCCTTATCTTTCTAAGTTTGAAGCAGTCTACCATTACTTGCTATCACCTTGCCTTCCTCTCCATTAGAAGGTTCTATACCTATGCCGTTTATTCCCTCTTTTATTGTTTTGATGTTGTTGTCATTTACTGATTAACTGCTCTATTTCCCTGTTGTATTTCTTTTGGTTTTGGATAGCCTTTAGAGTTCATTTCCTAGATTGGTATCTGGCTGGTATGATCCTGCGTCCTAGATTCTGCCTGTGAGCTGAAGTTGTTTGTTCTCAGATCAAAGAACTCCCTTTTAATTATTCTTGTAAGTTGGGTTTGGCTTTTACATAGTCCCTTAATTTCTGTTTATCTGGAAATGACCTCATTTCACCATCATACTTGAACAAGAGTTTTGCAGGATATATCATTCTTGGCTGGCTATTTTTTTCTTTCAAGATTTTATATATGTCATCCCATTGCCTTCTTGCCTGCATGGTTTCTGCTGAATAATCTGCACTTAGTCTTATTGTTTCTCCTCTGTATGTGACTTCTTGTTTTTCATGAGCTGCTCTCAGGATTCTTTGTCTTTGGTTTTTGCAAGTGTGATTATGATATGCCTTGGTGATTTTCTTTTGGTGTCTATCTTATATGGGGTTTGTTGAGCTTCTTGGATGGCCAGCTTTTCATCTTTCATGATATTGGGAAATTTTTCTGTCAGCAGTTCTTCAATGATCCTCTCTGTGTTTTCTGTTTCGTCCCCCTGTTCTGGAACTCCAATCACTCGAAGATTTTTGCTTTTGATTGTATCCCACATAACTCCCAGGGTCTCTTCATTTTTCTTTGTTCTTTTTTCTGAGTTTTCCTCAAACAGAGTTGTATCCAAGTGTTTATCTTCAATTCCACTGATCCTGTCTTCCACCATTTCAAATGTGCTCCTCAGCCCTTCTATCACACCGTCCATTTCTGAAATCTTGTTGTTTATCTTTTGGATTTCTAATTGTTGTCTTTGTATAATTTCTAGTTGTGAATTTATTTTGGCATTTTGTTCCTGCATTATTTTCCTGAATTCTTCCAATTTTTTGTCTGTAGTTTCCATGAATTTGTCTATTTTTTCCTCTTTTTTGTCTGCTTTTTGCTTCAGTTCTTGGAGAATTCTGAGTATTAGAGATTTTAATTCCCTATCAGGTAGTTCTAGTCCCTTTTCTTCTGCTGGAAAGTCATCTGGAGTTTTTTTTGGACACCTACTGGAACCATCCTGTCCTGTTTTTGTAAATGTTTTGATATTGTCTGCTGTCTTGGGGGCATTCAGTAGTTATTTTTCTCATTTATTGATTGTATATTTGTTTGTTTCATCCCTTTTGTTTTTTAATTTGGCTATGTCTGAACAGTCGGGCTTTGTTCTTTGTTGTTTGCTCGTCTGTGGGCACAATAATTTTCTCCTCCTTCTCAACTGGCAGGGTCAGTCACTCAGATATGGTATGGCAGGACAGATCTAGCTGAAGAGGAGTTACTGGGACAGGTTGTTTGTGGCACTTACTACAGCCACCAGGGTGGGTCGGTAATCAGTGCAGGGCAGTTTCCAGTAGGCCATGCCTTTGCTGCTTGGTGGTGTGATGTTAGTGCATGGTGCAGGTAGGCTGGATGTAGCGGGGAGATTGTTATGTGTGGAGCTAAGATGGATATGGGAGAGAGGAGAGAGGAACAGGGGCCAGAAACATACAACCAAACAAAAAAGAATGCTAGCGCAGCTTGCCATTGGAGTGGAGAGATGAGAGACTATGAAATGGAAAAAAACAAAAAGGGGAAGAGGAAGAAAAAAAAGAAAAGAAAAGAATGAACAAATAAAAATCAGAAAGGTTAAAGAACAGCCAGTTTCCCAGGGATCCCACTGGTGTGGCTATGAGGTCTGGGGAAGTTGTTCTCAGGTGTTGCAGTACAGCCTGGCTAGAAGGCATAGAGGTATACAGTGCCAGGTATTCAGGGAACAGAAAGAGAAGGAAGATATAGAGAGACGAGAAACTGAGTAATGAAGAAAGACAAAAAGGGAAAAAGAGAGAAAAGAAAACAAAACAAATTAAAAAAAAAAAAGAACAAGAAAAGCCCCCCAAAAAACAGAAAGAAAAAAAACCCCAACAATAAAAGAAATGCTCTCAGGGATCTCTCTGCACGTCTGTGCAAGCCAAGGGGGTAGTTTCTAAGCCACACAGCACCACCTGGCCAGAACGGGCTCCCAACTCAAGAAAAGGAAAAGAAAACAAAGAATTCAAAACGAACAAATGAACAAAAGCCCCGAGATCCCACCAGCGTGGCAGCCCAGACCGGGAAGCAGCTCCACACTAGAATGGAGCTCCGCAGCCCCTCAGGAAGAAGCAAAGATGGTGCACAGATCCAGGCATTTGAGTGAAAGGAGGGGGAGGTGGTGAGAGGTAAGGAAGAAATCAAAAAAAGCAGAAAAAAGCAACACCAGCAGCCAACAGATGGCACTCAGAGACCCGGCCCGTTCTGGTGGGTGGACTCCAAGCAGCCTGTGCTTCCCGGACAAGAGATTGTGGCCATGGGAAACAGAGGAGGCTGAGTGGGGGTGAAGAAGTATTGGGGGGGGGGGAAGCATATATCGCAAATTACCGGTTGTTTTGTCTCCCACTGGAAGCTCCGTGAAGCTGCTTTCTTGTACCCCCGGTTTGCTGGTCTCCGATAAGAGTCCAAGATGGCGGATCCACATCGCATTAGCTGATAGGGGATCTCTGCATGAATCTCTCCTTGCTCTCTGTTCTCTGTCAGTTTTCTCACTCCATTTGGTGCTTGGCTGAGTTCTTTATCTCTTCATTTGATGTTTTAGGGTTTCAGGATTGTTGTTTTCTCTGTTCAGCTTAGTTTTTTGGATCTTTGCTATGGAGGGATGGCATGGTGCTTCTGCCTAGAGTGCCATTTTGCTGGAAGTCCTCTGGACTTCATTCTTGTATTCCCCAGCACAATTCTTGTTCCACAATGGGGACTCAATTCTCATTGAAAGAAGCAAAGAAGGAAGAAACAAACAAGCAAAAATGCAATGAATTTAAGTAGTTGTGGAGCCTGGAATTGATATCTACCAAAAGGCTTGGGCTAGACATTTTCTTTCTATAAAATTCCAACTATTCAAAAACCCATTCCCAGAAAAGATCTTTCCTTACTGTGCCTGAAGTCTGTGCCATTTGCTCTCGTTCTGTTGTTTTACTTACACATACTTTAATAATAAAATTTGCTTATTAAAATATGTAAGCCTCTTGTGATTTGTCAAGGGGAGTATTTGTTTCCATTTCTAGGTTCTTGGAAACAGGACCAGGGAATGAACTTGGCTGGACCCTTTAGTGCTGACTCAGACAGCAGCAGAGTCCAAGGAAACTGGGAAGTTGGCCTAATGTGGGCAAAGCTCCAGAAGAGAGAATTTATGATGACCATAGAAGATGATACAAGCACCTTCCTATCAAGGCAACTGCTCCTCACATCACCACAAAGACCATTTTTTATCAGGTTTATACCCGTTCACTTCCCCTTTAGTGACATTTTTCAGCACAACATACAAAGAGCTGTCTCTTAAATCTATAAAACTACCTTACTGTAGAACAAGAATACCTTGTTTTACATGAGAAAGCAATGTACCATGTCACCTGTTCCTGAGTTGGATTGGCAGCAGGTTTAACCACTGTCAGGATTGTAACAGGCAGGTAAGCTGTTAAGGTAGGCTGATGTTCTCAGGTAGGCTGATGTTCTCTGGTAGACTGACGTTCTCGGGTAGGCTGATGTTCTCTGGTAGACTGACGTTCTCAGGTAGGCTGATGTTCTCAGGTAGGCTGATGTTCTCAGGTAGACTGATGTTCTCAGATAGGCTGACGTTCTCAGGTAGGCTGATGTTCTCAGGTAGACTGACGTTCTCAGGTAGACTGACGTTCTCGGGTAGGCTGATGTTCTCTGGTAGGCTGATGTTCTCTGGTAGGCTGATGTTCTCAGGTAGGCTGATGTTCTCAGATAGGCTGACGTTCTCAGGTAGGCTGATGTTCGCTGGTAGACTGACGTTCTCGGGTAGGCTGATGTTCTCGAGTAGGCTGATGTTCTCTGGTAGACTGATGTTCTCAGATAGGCTGACGTTCTCAGGTAGGCTAATGTTCTCAGGTAGGCTGATGCACCGTCTACCCTCATTACCTTGATTATCCGTGCCTGCATTTGGCTGAATCCCTGGATCCCAACCCAGTCCCAGCAAAGTCCAGGATCTGTCCTCGGACTTTTCTGGATGTACAATCCCATAGTTAATTCCTCTTTTCTGCTCCTGATGTTAATTGCAATCTTTCGCCTTTCTCCAAGTCTCTCTCATCTTCAGTAAAGCTTTTATTGTATGGAGTGATGCAGCGGTTTTCAAACTGCTTTCCATGAAACTTCTTTTCATATGCTCTATATGTTGGCATTTCATTTGAGGGTTAAAAAAAAATAGTTTTGCTGGTGAAGTCGAAGCAACCCAGGCTTTGGAGCCAGAGAGTAAAAGCCATTTCTGCCTTCTATTTTCTGTGTGACCTGGGGCATGTGATTTAACTTCTCTGGGCCTCAGTTTCTCTATCTGTTAAATGAATGAATCCATGTAGGAATTAATGCTGCACAAATTGTGCACGTATGAGACAAGATATGTAAAGTACTAGTATAATGTTTGGCACATAGTAAAAGAATAGTAAATGGCAGCCATTAGTATTATTTCCAAATGGCCACATATTCCAGCCACTACAATTATAGTCTAAACAAGCTGCTTTCTTCATCCTGTCGTCACATTTGGGTGTGTTCCCACTTCTTCCTCTAACAGCTCTTAAGAGTTTTCTTTCAATACCTTAGATAGATCACAACACAACACACAAATTTTCTAATCTGGCCTAAAATTTCATTCTCAAAATGTCTATTCTACCGTGGTGAACTTTAGGCCTATTTTGAAACTTCCACTGTGGTGAAAGATCATTCAAGAATATGTTTTTAGAAGTTCAAGATTATTCATGTCTTAATTACTTTGTAGCCCATTTATTAAAAAGTGCATGAATGGTGACAGAGTTGGCAAGACTCCTTCCATTCCAATGAAAGAACAAGAATGATTTAACTTCTAAAGCCTAGATCGAAGATATCCAAGGACCATGTCACTGAACTATTGTTTTATAATTGGAAAGTGGCATTTTGTCACCCCACAGATAAATGGGAATCCCTGGAGGGATAAATTGGCTCATTTGGTTAAATCCAAGAACAAGATTGGGAAGCCCTTAAAACTGGCTCTCAGGAGGAAGACCCTCAAGAAGATGGACTGACACAGTTGTTGCAACAACGGGCTTAAGCATAACAATAATCGTGACGATGGCGCAGGACCGGGCAGTGTTTCGTTCTGTGGTATATAGGGTCGCTATGAGTTGGAACCATCTCGACGGCACCTAATAACAACAACAGAATTGGCCCTAACATATGAAAAAGAAGTAACAAGGATTCACTTACCCTAAGTCTACCTGTTGTTAAGTTTGTCTGCTCTGGGTTGAGCCTGCCATAGCCAAGTAAGAGGTGGAGGAGAGCCAGAAACATCCAGGGTCTATACAAAGACCTTTGATTTGCACATTTTGAAAGATTCACTCAGAACTTACTCATTTTATGTCTGAATCAAAATAAAGGTAATTAATGATGGAGTCAATCATTTTTAGTCTTTTGAAATAAAACCAACTATAGATCTACTTGACACAGCCATTCATAGAGGTTTAGGTTTTAAGTTCATGAAAAGCAGGACCATAATGCCAAGTAGTGCCACTTCAGGCTCCCTTTATTCCAATAATTGTTTAGAGGTTTACTCTGTTCGTGTCACTCTGCTTTTAGAGGTAATGTAGTTAGAAGTAACAGTCTGTCAAATCAATAAGAAATTCATCCAATACTCAAAAATAAAACTAATATTTTGGAATCATCCAGATGATTAATTTTTTAACTGAAGCATTTTAATTGATTTGTTATTTTGCTATTATGTTGCAAATTACAGGTTATGTTGCAATTGTGTTGCCAATTACAGTCAGTAACAGCGGTAAGCGTTGCATGTCTCCAGTCGTTCACTTTACTATTGTTAGGTCATGTTGACATCAATGTTGCTAGGTAGTTCCTTGCAAGCTACATTCCTAAAGGAATTGTCAGTATCACCAAAACCAAAACCAAACCCGTTGCTGTTGAGTCCATTCCGACTCACAGCAACCCTACAGGACAGGGTAGAACTGCCCCATAGGGTTTCCGAGGAGTGGCTGGTGGATTCAAACTGCCAACCTTTTGGTGAGCAGCTGAGCTCTTAACCACTGCACCACCAGGGCTCCATCAGCATCACCATATGTTAGTAAATGACTACAATATAGTGGAAGCTCAGTAAATATTGCTGAAATGAACGATCTCTATTTATTTTTGGAAGCTTTTGTACCTTGACTTTTTTTTAATTTAATTGTTTCATTATGGTAAACATACAGGTAGCAAAGCATTTGCCATTTCAACTATCTTCACATGTACAATTCAGTGACATTAAATATGTTCAACTATCACCATTCCTGGGTTTTTCCACCACCCTTTACAGATGCTCAGTCTTATCTTTTTTTTTTTTTAATTGTACTTTAGGTGAAGGTTTACACAACAAATAGTTTCTCATTAAACAGTCAGCACACATATTGTTTCATGACATTGGTTAACAACCCCATGACATGTCAACCCTCTCCCTTCTTGACCTTTTTTTTTTTTTTCTTTTTTTTTTTTTTTTGGTGAAAACATACATAGCCAAAGGTACACCATTTCAAAAATTTCTACATGGACAATTCAGCGACATTGATTACGTTCTTCCAGTTGTGCTGCTATTCTCACTTTAGATGAAAGTTTACAGAACAAAATCGTTTCTCATTAAACAGTTGATACGTGTGTTGCCCTATGACGTCCATCATTTTTTTTAATGAAGCTGTAGTTTGTTTTTGTGATAGTCCCTCCAGAATCTGTGTTATGTAGCTTGACTCTCTACACCGATTACCAAACCCAAACCAAACCTATTGCTGTTGACTCATATTACCAAATTTCTGTTGTGTTCCTAAGCATGGGGAAGTGTTTGGTTTACAGGCAAATATTTTTGTTTGTTTTCCAGTTTAATCATTTGATTCTTAACTTGTTCATTGTGAATTTTAATATTTTGAACAAGCTCTCTCTGTTATTTCCTTTTCATGCTGATTTCGTTAAAAGAAAAAATAAACTTGCTCTAACATTTTAAATCAGAAGTTTGGTTCTAAGTAAAATGTCCACTAGATGGAACTGTTGTTTCAAAAGAACGAGGGGGATGGCTTGGAAAGGACCCATTTCTAAAATGTACTCATTGAAAGTCACATCGTAAAAAGTAATAGATAATTCCTTTTCTTTGCTTTTACTAAATTCTTTGTCTTTTTTATATAAATAACATTAGCATTTAGGATACATGCCACGTGACTGCTTATTCTAAAAGCCCTTGATCAGTTAAGACTTTAGTTAGTCAAGATGCCTCAGTGCTGTTTTTTTCAAAACTTTTTTTTTTTTTTGTATGTCTCAAGGGTTTAATGACAACAAGTGAAAATATCTCAGTTATAAAACATTAGAGCCCTGGGAACTTGCTAAATGAGTCAGAAATAAAAATACAATGCGCAGAGGTTTAAATAAAATAAAAATCGTAAACCTAAAGTGTTTAACAAAAGATAATAAAGCCTTCAGGTGTGGAAAACACACACACAAAGATTAAATGTGAGCGTCTATTAAGCACGTCTGTCAAGTTCTCAAAGAAACAGTATCATTGTGTATTCACACATTCTTGCCCAGTATACACAACTGTATTTAAAGTGCATACCTTACTATTTGCTACGCAAATGGCATAGGAAAGTTGCAAATTACATTCCATTCTTGTTTCCAGTTGCTGACGTGAATATAAAAATTCTCTTTATTAACTGAAATTGGTCATGGTTTTCCCTCAGTTTAGTATACTTAAGGAAGTTTCTAAAGCAATTTTAAAAATTTTTTTTCCTATAATGTTTATGCCGAATATTTTAAAAAATTATTTCTTTAATCCGTATGGCACATTATGCTTCATAATTTGATACAGCTTTGGAATTAACGAATAAAGTTATTATCTTTAGGAAGTATGACATTGAGGAAGCAAACTTATGATACAACATAAAAGCATTTTAGTTGGGAGCTTCAAACCCCCAACTTAATGTCAAGCTTCCTGCACAAGTCACCCCACAAGAGCAGACTTTCAACAACTGAGAGAGAGAAATCAATCAGCCCCTGGCAAACTCTTTGAGGTCGTAACTGGAAATATCAGAGTATGTATTTCATAAAGTAAGTCTGAGTCACTATGATGTCATTGAAAATACTGTAGCTCTTTTTCTTTATTAAAGCTGAGATTTTTAAAATTAAATTGAAATAGTTATAATACTTCCATAAAGTTTTTGTCAAGGCCCCCACAACTGAAAAATTGTTTGTTGGTTTGTTTGTTTTAAATTTGGGAGTAAATGCTCTTTCTTACATAATTTACTCAACAGTAAAGTTTTAAAAATAAATTACGGTTCTCAAAAACTAGTGTAGCAATTTTATATTTTTCATTTGTCAAAATGAAGTTTTAAACATTAGGTTTTGATTAAATATTAAATTACACATAACAAATACAAAAGTAGTTCACACCCTGTAAATTTTACTTATAAAATCTTTGTACTTTGAAATGTCTAGAAACTCTTTTTCCAGTCCTGAAGCTAGGCAACTAACTTAGTCAACTTTGGCATTGTGGGCCAGTTTATATAAATGAGACCACAGTGTTGATGTGTGGCAAAAACAGTAGAGGTGGCACTGAAGTCAACTTCCTCCTCACATTATTTAAGGAGTCGACGCAAGACAAGGAAAGTCCTTGATTCCACTGTCAGAATGATTATGTATTCCTTTGTTGTTCATCCATTCAACTATCCCTTCATTCATTAATCAATATTTGTTGAATGCCTACTATCCTGTTATTTGCATTCAAAGTTTCCCTAGGATGCTGTCATACCTTTCCAATTTTATTCCCAAATGTTCCTCTTTTTAAACATTATACTGAAAACAAGTCCAGACTGCCTGGTCTGGCATGCATGACTCAGTGCAGCTCCAGTTAATATTTCCAGATTTATTGCTTATTATTCCACCTACCCTACATTTAAGTCAAATCATACCTACTCATTATCCCCGAAACAATACCTTCATTTTACTGATATTTTCCTTCTGCTTAAACTATTCTCTTGCTATATAATGGCCTGTACCTCCAAGTTCCTCACCTGCTTCAGGACCCACCTGAAATTTCACCTCCTTTATGAGTTGAGTCAGAATCAGCAGCGTTCCATATTCCCAATCAGAAACAACCTTTCTGGTGTCTAAGCTATCATGCATTGCCTTTTATTTGTAAGTCTTTCATGTCATCGATCACTTTTACTTAATTACAATTATTTGCATATGTTTATCTCCCTTTTCCAAACCTAGAGAGGACTAGGATCCTAGCATAAGCAATTTAGCATCTCAAAAGCTCTTAGCACAGTAACTCCTACCACCAAAACTGTGATGCCTGAACCTCATCCCTCTTTCCTCTTGCTACTTTGAGGGATTGCCTCTTTCTGACAAAGGCTAACTCGTCCACCTGTCCCCTGCGTCCCCTGTGTCTTCCTCCCTCCCTCTCACTTCCTTAAAATCTGCTCTCACTGCCTATTCTCTTCTCCTTTATTGACTTCTTCCCATTAGGACTTAAACATACCCAAGTCTCTCCTATATTTAAAAAAAAAAAAAAAAAGAAAAAAATTCTTTACAACCTGATGGAGCCCTGGTGGCGCAGCGGTTAAAAGCTTAGCTGCTAACCAAATGGTGGGCAGTTTGAATCCACCAGCCACTCCTTGGAAACCCTATGGGGCAGTAATACTCTGTCCTATAGGGTCGCTATGACTCAGAATCGATGCAGTGGCAATGGGTTTGGTTTTGGTTTTGTACTTCACCTACCACGATTGACCATTCTTTCCTATTTGAAATGCCTGCTTTACTGAACATCTGTGACACCTCATGTTCCTAAATTTCCTCTTATGGTTCTGGCTCCTCAACTCATCTCTTAAAAGGTGGGCTTGGTCGCCATGCTGCCATTAGCCTTCTCCTGTTCTCCACACTCTAACCCTACCCCAGCCCTGAGTGGTCATCTAATCCACAGCTTCAGATGCCATTATTACAGTGACTTCTGGATCTCTATTTTACCTCCAGCCCAGATTTTCTTCTGGACTTCATACCCACAGAGTACAACTGCCTGCCAGGCATATCTGTTTGCATAGTCCTTATGCAACCAAAGTGCAACATGTCCCGAATCAAACTCATCACCTTTCCTCTGTTCACCCAAACTGTTTTTCCCTCCTTATCACATAGAATGACAATGCCATTCATCAAGTTTCCCAAGCCAAAAACCAGGGTATCTTCTCTGGTTTGTCTCTCTATATGTGATTCCACATATTCAATCAAATACTGAGTACTTTTAATTTCACCAACTATAAGGTTCTTGAATATGCCCCCTCTTCTCCAACCTCTCTCCCATTACCTTGGTTAAGATCATCGTTATTGCTCACTTGGATTTCTGCCACAGCCTTCTAACTTGTCACTCTGGCTTCAATCTCAGTTTCTGGCAAATCCATTTTCCGCACTTAAGATAGAATGAGCTTAACAAATACACGTCAATCACTTGAGTGATTTGTAGGCCAAAGTCTGACTTCCTTAAGATAGTTTACAATGGTGTATGTAACTTGAACTTTGCTCTCTTCTCTGGCCTCATCTGGGGATATTTTGTAGGCAGAGTTCTGGATTCTGCCACTTAACCAACCAGATGTGGAGAGAGTAGACTGATAGAGCTTTTCTTTGGTATTCTTATGTGCCGTAATAGGGTTGAGTTATTCACCACAATCAACCATAAATAAAGACTACAATGAGATAATAATGTAACTCAGAGCTCTCTGACAACCAAGACAAGATAACAGAAAACTGGGAGATGGGGAGTTTCCTTCCATGCTTTCTTTACTTCCTCCCTACCCTGCCTGTATTTATTCAAAAAATGTTTGTTAAATATAGTTTGTGTTCCAGAAACTGGCCAGTCAGTAAAGCATTCACACATTCTGTCTGCAATGCTTTATTTTCTCCCATTCATGACTCCTAGTCCATATTTCAAATTCCTAGCAATTCTTCGATGCCTATTTCACATCCTAGCTCTCTGATGAAGACATATCTAACTCATCTAACGAGGCTGAGATTGCTTCCTCCTTTAAGCCCTGGTGGTATTTTGCTCAAACTTCTCTTATAATACTTAAGTTCATCAGTATTAAAGTTTTCCCGGTACTTATCTTCTCCCTGCCCCAGCATCCTCTCCTCTCCACACTCCACACTCCACGCCTACATTTTAACACAGCTGCTCTCTTACTTGCCTATGTATCAACCAGAGAAACTAGCCCAGATCCCTGAAAAAACGATGGGCTTTGAAAGATGCACTGAGGACAAACTCTAGCCCTATCATCTCTCTAACTTACTATATTGGTTATGCAACCTTTCTGCACCTCTATTTCCCCATCTGCAAAATGGGAATAATACCTGTCTTGCAAAGACAATCCTTGGTAAAGATTACGGATAATGCATATAAGGTGCTAAGCCCTGGAATAGTCGATAAGGGTTATTATTACATAATATATATTTGTTTAATTAATATGAGAAGGAGCTTTGGTCTGCTGTTTGATCTGCAGATTGCTATGGCTGCAGTAATAGTCCCTTCACCGGGCCTAGAATGGTGTATAGCCTACAGCTTGGCTGGAAACTGTATCTTGTACAGACAGATTTTTCTTTCTACCTAATATGTTTTCTAGTCTTTAGCACACCCAAGGCAATAGGTCCTTAGCCCACTCAAGGCAGTAGGATATGATGAAAGAACACCGGCTTTGGAGGCAGAAAGCCTTGTTTCTAACTTCCACTTTGGCTGACTGTGTATTAAGGAAGTCAGACAACTGTGTCTTCAGTTATTTCATGCATAAAATGATGAGAACACCTGCCATATTTGACTCAGGATTTTTGTGAGGATCTGAGGGAATTATGGAAGTGAAAGCTACTTAAAAACTGTAAAGAGCAATGCCAATATAAGTAAGTTCAACGTTTTTGTTTTACTTTGTTTTGAACAGGTAATATATGCGCTTTGTCAAAATTCAAAAAGTACAAACAGGTATACAGTGACATGCAAGTCTCTGTCCCAACTCGCACCCCAGCCACTCGGATTCCCTCAGTAGGGGCAATAGATACTATCATTTTCTTGTTTATCCTTCCAGAGATTTCTATTTATATGTAAGTTATTACATAACTTTTTATAAAACTTTCCAACTGACCCCTACAGCTTCCTCCAGCCCAAGGTTCCACTTAGCACCTTTCAAGTCAGCAACACCCAGGGCTGACACCTAAAGTTGGCCTACTTATGCTGTTAAAGATATTTACTATTAACAGTCACTCAATCACGGACAAAGACTCTGTCACAATTCTGAAAAAGCCATCATTCTCAACACATAAACCTCCCAGGGGACACAGAGCCCAGTGAAGCCCAAAGTTGGTACATCTTCTGCTCAGAACCATAATAACTAAATGGTTCCTATTCTCACACATTCCAACAGAAACTGCAATCCATTCAAACTGAGTTGTCTTATCTTGTTCTTCTACATGTCCTTGCTTAACTTTGGTGCATATAAAATGATTTATTTGGATCTTCCTCTGTATTTTCAAGTAGACTTGAAACAATCTTAAACTTTGGCTCGCTGGTATGTTTTGATATACACATTCTATCATATTCAGAAGAAAATTGTGCAGATTAGTTAAATGTTCAATATTACAAAGCTCTTCCAAGTCTTCAGTGAAAAGACACACATTTATGTTGTTGTTATTAGCCATTGAGTTGACTCCAAGTCATGACAACCCTGTGGACAACAGAACGGAGTCTTGTCCAGACCTGTGTCCTCTTCACAATCACCAGCATGTTCCAGTCCATTGTTGCAGCTGTTGCGTAAATCCATCTCACTGAGGGTATCACATGTCCTCATTGGCTCTCTACTTCATCAGACATGATGTCTTCCTCTAGTAGTTGATCCCTCTTGATGATGTGTCCAAAGCAAGCAAGTTGGACTACGTTTTGTTGTGATCCATAAGGTTTTCATTGGGTAACTTTTGGAAATAGATTGCCAGGCCTATCTTGTTAGGTTATATTCTTAAAAGCCTCCTGGTAGGCACATTCTAAGGAGTCCCTGGATGGCGCAAAGAGTTAAGCACTCAACTACCAACCGAAAAGTTGGTGGTTAGAACCCACCCAAAGGTGCGTTGGAAGACAGGCCTGGTGATCTCATTCCAAAAGATCACAGCCATGAAAACTCTATGAAGCAGTTCTACTCTGCACACATGGGGTCATCATAAATCAGAATTGACTTAATGGTAGCTAACAACAACCGACACATTCTGAACATCTAAGATAACACTTAAATTTATTGATTAACTTTATGCTGTTGTTTTATCACTGTGTTACTCTTTAGTCACTTTTGCAATAAAATTTTTCAATAACAATAGAGCCAATCTAAAAATTTGAATTTCTTTTCATAGAGGAAATAATATGTATCAATCAGCATCAATCAGAAGACAGAAACTACTGTGTTTTTTAAACAGAGAGAATTTAATACAACCCGGTCCTGAAAACTGAAAAGTAAAAAAAAAAAAAAAATACCAAGGACCCACAGAAGTAGCAATGAGGAAGTTGCTACTAACCCTAAGCTGGATCACAAAAGGAAAAGGTGGCATTATCCAAACTCAGAAACTTGGTGTTAGAAGTGTGAAGGAGCTCTGTGGAGCAAAACTCAGGCCTGTGAGAATGGGGCCCTAGTAAGCTAGCGCTGGCGTCTGTAGGAACCCCTGGGTGGTGCAAATGGTCAAGTCCTGGACTACTAAGTGAAAGGTTGGCCATTCAAACCCACCCAGAGGTGCCTCAGAAGACAGGCCTGGTAACTTGCTCCTGAAAGGTCACAGCCTTGAAAATCCTATGGAGCAGTTCTAGTTTGTACTCAACGGGGCTGCCATGAGTTGGAATCAGCTTAATGGCACATAACAACAGCAGCTGGTGTCTCTGAACTGGAAATAGAGACCCACCAGCCTGTGACCCAGACTTCTGAGGAGGGGACATGCACAATATGGATGTAGCTGGAAAAACCACAAACAGGAGTCGACTGCCGTTACCGCAAAACCTACCACTGCCAAGGAGAGAAGCATTGCCAGGGCATTGCCGACAGGGACAGACAGCAAAAACAGGAGTGGGGGTAAGACAGGAAGCAATGGGAAGGAACGAGTTTCTTCTGCTTCTTCCAGTTTTGTATTCTCCTTCCATCACCCACTACTGGCGGAACCTAACAGGGAGCCACTGGCAAAGCAGAAATGTGTTTTGTAGAATCCCAGCCCCAACACTGCAGGATCAGGTAGGCAGAGGTGGGTTAAACACTGAATGAAAATAGCTTCATACCAGGCACGAAATGTTATGTGAGGTTCAAAAGGAAACCTCGAACATTTTTAGACTTTGGAAAAAAATCACTCCAAAACCCTAGCCATGAGGTAAACAATGAAAAGTCTCTATTTTAGGAAGACCTACGAACTTTGCACTGGCTTCTTAAACATTTGTCAATGGAATTTATATCTTATTTTCTTTTGTACTTATGAGCTAGTAATAATACATTGGAAATATTAAATAAAGCTCTATAATGTTAGTTTTTATTATTAAAAGTTAATTAAGTAGAATATGAATCCTCTGTCCATCTCCACTGAGATGGAACTCTCTACCTTAAGTGAATTATCTCTTGTCTCTTAAAATGCTTTAATTAGTTGTTTTACCCACTGAGAGATGCCATATAAAAACAAGACAGTTCAATTTACTTTAGGTTAAAATAGATTTATCCCCTCATTGCCTTCAAGTTGATTCTGACTCCTGGCAATTCTACATGCGTCAGAGAAGAGCTTCAGTCCATAGGGTTTTCAATAGCTGCAATCTTACAAACTTCTGCAGCACCTCTGGGTAGATTCAAACCACTAACCTTTCAGTTAGTAGCCGAGCATAAACTGTTTATGCCATCCTAAAATAAATTTAGTTAGCCTTTAATTTGGTTCTTCCCATTCCTTTGCTAAAACTAGCTTTCTAATTCACTTGAACAAAGATAGTGCCAAAGGCCTACAGTAGACCTGGAGGTGTGTGTGGTTATGTGTGAGTGCGTGTAGGTCAAGTTGGATATACCAGCATTGGCACCCCAAAATGAAAATGGGAGACAGAATAAAACTATAGGTATAGTCCTCTTTTACTTGACCTAATTCTGCAAAGCTCAGCCCCAAATATATTTTCAAAAGAACATGAAAATAGCATTCCAAATTAATATTACCTCTTTTAAATGATGGCAATGACTCTCTGTTGAGGTTTTGAGCATGTGATTATTCAAGTTGTGGTGGATTAAAAATGGCCACAAATTCTTTGCAGTACCTCCCATGAAGAGGTGGCGCCTACTTCCTCACCTTGGAATCTGGACTGGCTCTGTAAATTGCTTTCACCAATAAAACAGGGCAAAGGAGACATTGTACAACTTTCACTCCAGGCCTCAAGAGGCCATTTTCTCATCTCTGCCCCCTTTCTCTAGCCCTGCCCATTGCAGGCTTCAGCATTCACTGCCTGTATTAGTTACCTAGGGCTGCCACAACAGAGTATCACAGACTCAGTGGCTTAAACCGAAATTTATTCTCTCACAGTTCTGGAGGCTAAATTAGGGTGTCAGCAGTGTTGATTCCTTCTGAAGACTACGAGGAAGAATCTGTTCCATAACTCTGTCCTAGCTTCTGGTGACAGCCGGCAATCCCTGGCATTCCTTGGCTTGTGACAGTGTAACTCCAATCTCTGCCTCTGTCTTCACACGACAGTCTTCCCCTTGTGTCTGTCTTTGTGTCGTCACACCACTCTCTCTCACCACACCTGTGTCTCTTCTGCTCTTCTTATAAGAATATCATAAAGAGATTAGGGTCCACCCTAGTAACCTCATCTCAACCTAACTAACTACATTTGCAACAACCTTATTTCCAAATAAAGTCACATGCATAGGATTCGGGGAGTAGGACTTCAACATATCTTTTTGGGGGGACACAATTCAATCCATAATACTGTCCATTGCTGTACTGTATTTCCTGATATGCTTCTGAGAAAACAGTTGTTGAAAACCCTGTAGAGCACAGTTCTACCCTGACATACACAAGGTTTCCATGAGTCAAAGTCAACTCAACAGTGACTGTTCTTTGTTTGTTTTAGTATCTTCCAAGGGCTTCCCACCACTCTGGATCAGAAGATTCTTCCTGTCTTCCCCATAGCCTAGGACTATCTCTCTTCTCATGCATACAAAGCAGCAATAGCATGTGATATTACTTTAGGTGGTTCCATAGTGAACACGTTTTCTATTTTAATGTATGTACGAAAAAACATAATTAGCACATGAAACAGACATTATCATTTTGATTGCTAATTTCCTTTGAAAGTAAGATACTTAGTTTGTTTGTTTTTGAGAAAAAAAGCAGGCCTACAAGTTAAACAATTCAATCAAGTAAGTAATAATACAGACTGTATGTAAATACGGAAAACTTTCGGGGGAATTCTGCTTTAAGGCAAATTGGCTCAAGCCCCACTTGGTGCACATAAACAATCCCATTTACTTTCTCTCCTTTCACCAGGAGGATCCCTCTAAGATCCTCCCTGCTTCGCTTTCTATCGTCTTTCCTTTCACTCAAATTGCACATGGAAATCAAACAGCTCTTTGAAGCTTTCCTAACTGGTAGTGAAAAGGTAATTCTTGAAGTATGCTACTCTACCCTCCCATTCCCCAGTAAATGTTATTGCCCTAGTCTATTTTGTTTGCTCATTACATAAACACTGGCTTTATGATTTTACATTTGTACCACCTCTGGATCTGGTGCTAAGTCACATATCATTCTTCTGTTGGATTCCTTGAGCCCTCTAATGTGCTTGTTCCTCTTTATTTTCCTACCTTCGTTTCTTAAATTCCGTGCCTCCATGCTTACTGCTGACTATCCTTAGCCCTGCTAATTTTGCTACTTGTCTTTATCGTCTAATCACTCTCTCAGTTCTTCACCGCTAGCTTCTCTTCTTGTCACTCTTTCTTCTCCTCTTTACCTCCCAGCTCCTTTATTCTTCAGTTTATATTGTGTTACACTGTGTCCTGCTAGCCTTGTCTTGAAGAGTACAGAGAACTGTGCAAACACGAGCTTTGTAAATGTTTGCCGATGTAACAGTGAAGAGAGTCAAACATTTCTCCTGCTTTTGAAGTTCTTCCTGCACTTGGAGCCTGTTTGATTTGTATCACTTACTCCCTTAAGAACGTTCTTACTCAAAATAAATTACAAAAATGCCGGTCTAGAATTGATTGGATATAAGATTATCTTTAGTTCCTGAATGATACTCTGTATCTAACACAAATTGATATTCCTCACAAGTCAGTGTGTGTTTTCCCACATAGATAAGCTCTCTTAAAAGTTCTTTCAAAATCAGAATGATTTTCCCGTGTTTCGACAGATGTACAAATGAGTTCTTTTGAGTTGAGCGTTTCTAGTGACCTCTGAGTTTCAAACCTATTTGAAATTTCATTTTGGTATTCTATTCTTCTAATTGCAGAAAAATGTTCAACTCCTAAATTTACAGTTTCTTCACAATAGCTATTCACTTGGATTTTGATTGACTAGCTTAAGATTTGGGGATTGGAGGTGATAGAATACTATTATGATTATCACATTAATAGAAATGTATGGTCTTAGAAATAAAGAGAGTTACTGATAAAAAAAAATCAGGGGAAGAAAAAAGAGAAAAATTTAAGGTTCTCTATGGTTATATTTTGTGGAGATAAAACAACATGTAAGGATTAAATGGGATGAATAAAGAGGAGTTAGACCAGATAAATCTAAGTTTTCATTACTGAGAATTAAATTTTTCCTTTATAACACAAAGAGCTTTCAGATTCTGTTGGGACAGGCACTGTTTTCCCAAAATAACTTCGGTGATTCAATTCCAATTTATTACCCAGAAAAATGGCTTTACCCCTTTTAAATGACCCGAAATAATGCAATTTCTTTCCTCCACAGAGCATAATGAGAGTTGAGAAGTTACGCTCAGAAAATGAGAACAGCCCCTGTTTCTCATTACCTTACACACGCAGATTTTGAGTTTTACAGGGTAGTGATTCATCTTTGATGTAGTTTTATAATAGAATCTGGTTTGGCACAATGAAGTAAATATTAACACATTTCTTTCCTAGATATTGTATTTAAAGATAGAAATGTGACAAAATCCAGTGTTAACTGGTCTAATCCAATAAGGAATTGAATATGTTTTAACATGGTAACCATACTGAAAAGCTTACTATAATGCTGAAATAATGCTATTCTATTAAAAACAAAGAAAAGAAAGAAAGGCTTTAGTTTCTCAAGGGGAATACTCTTAACATGCCGAACTACTAGGAAATAGAAAGGGATATTGATAGGACGGGAGTTGGCTTAACATTCAATACTTAGTGCATTTCCCACATTTGTAGGGGATTTACCTTGACACAAGAGCCACAAAGATGGACTCAAACCTAACAATGATCATGAAGATGGCGTAGGACCGGACAATATTTCATTCTGTTATATGTAAGGTCACCATGAGTCACAGCAGACTTGAAGACAACTAACAACAAACTTGAATCCATTCCAAAAGCTGGGAAGAGGATTTGATAGTTAAGAACACTGCCTGAGATGAAGTTTCTTCTTATCAAGAAATATGACAAGTTCTGACAGCCTCAGTAGCCTCATCTCTTAAATGGGAATAATAATATTATGTATTAAAGGTAGTTCTTGTGGTGAGCAGTAATAGTAGCAGGCAAGTAAAACCACTCAATAAAATCACAGAGATTAAACAGTGGAAAGGTTAATGTGGGGATGATTTTTTTTTTTTAAGCAACTAAGTTCTAGGTTTAGCAACTTACTTGTAATGGAAACTAGTTGAATCAAAAGTATATATAATTTCCAGAGACTCCATCAGCCTGAAACCAGAAGAACAAGATGGTGCCAGGCTACCACCAATGACTGCCCTGACAGGGAACACAACAGAGAGTCCCTGATGGAGCAGGAGAAAGTGGAGTGCAGAACTCAAATTCTACTAAAAAGACCAGACTTAATGTTCTGACTGAGACTGGAGGGACCCCAGAAGACATGGCCCATGGACTCTCTGTTAACCCAGAACTGAAACCGCTCCCAAAGCCAACTCTTCAGACAAACATTAGACTGGACTATAAGACATAAAATGATACTCTTGAAGAGAGTGCTTCTTAGTTCAAGTAGATATAAGAGATTAAATTGGCAGCTCCTGTCCGGAGGCTAGATGAGAAGGCAGAAAAGGTTAGGAGCTGGGTGAATGAACGTGGGAAATCCAGAGTGGAAAGGGGGAGTGTGCTGTCACATTATATGGATAGCAACTAGGGTCACTTAACAATGTATGTATAAATTTTTGTATTAGAACATTTAAGCTATAAACTTTCACCTAAAGTACAATAAAAAATAATTTTTAAAAAAGTATATATAATTATATGCCTATTTTTTATGAGCTGCACATGTCAAAAAATTTAAACTTATATTTGTCTTCCTATCTGCACTGCTTTTAATAGACAAGCTAGTTTGTTAAATGTCTTTAAGAAAGGACACATACTGTGTCCATATGACAGAGTTTAAATGGTTTTCACGTTAAAAAAAAGAAAAAAGAAGACTCAAGCAGCTAAATCAGTTTGACTATTTCACCTCCCTCTGGTTTAATCTGCTAGACTTGTGACCTGAGAGGTTTGTGGCTAGAATTGATGAATAGGTACACTTTTGTGAAAACAGTACATGTGGTTACATTTGCTCTTATAGGGTGCCAAGAAGGAGCCACCAAATCAAATTCTGTGGTGAGATCTCTTTTTAAAAAAATGCCTGTTAACATGAGAGCACAAAAAAAGAAAAATAGTCCTGTGGAAACAGCTCATGGAGAGATTGTAAGTCATATACCTGGCAGCCTGGCAAGTTGGTTAAGATCACATGCTTTGGAGTCAGTCAAAACGAGGCTAATTCCAATTAGCCTAAGCCGCCTCTAAACCTCAGTTTACTCACCTGTGAAATGTGTAGAATGATACCTTTTTCACTGGATGTTTTAAGAAATAAGCCCAAACTAAACCCATTGCTGTTGTTGATTATGACTCATAGCTATTCTATAGGACAGAGTATAACTGCCCCATAGTGTTTCCAAGGAGCAGCTAACCTACTGCCATCAAGTTGGTTCGGATTCATAGTGACCCTATAGGACAGAATAGAACTGCTCCATAGGGTTTCCAAGGAGCAGCTGGTGGATTCGAACTGCTGAACTTTTGATTAGCAGCCAAGCTCTTAACCACTCCGCCACCAAGGCTCTGTTTTAAGGAATAAATTAGACAAAATTTGTAAAGGAAAAAGTGCTAGATTTGGTAGATTTTGTCAAAGCTGAGATTAATTATTTGGGTCATCCTAATGAGCAGCGTCTGAATAAATCCATTAGGTGTTTTTTTTTTTTTTTTTTTTTTTTTTTCACTTACAGAAATTTTTCTGATTAAGTAGTGGCAAATGTTCTGTGCATTAAGGTAAATTGAATCCAAGGAAAAAGAACTGGCAATTACTTAATGCCTCTTACGTACCAGGAGCCTTGGTGGTGCAGTTGTTAAGAGCTCAGCTGCTAACCAGAATGTCAGCAGTTTGAATCCACCAGCCACTCCTTGGAAACCTATGGGGCAGTTCCACTCTGTCCTATAATGGTCGCTGTGGGTTGGAATCCACTTGACGGCAATGGATTTGGTTTGTTTTTTTTTTTTTATTACATACTGGGCAATTTACATCCTGGAAATTGATATCCTGACAATAACTCTGTCAGGGAAATTTTATTATCCCCATTTTACAGACGAGAAAATAGAGCCTCAGAGAGAGTAAGTAACTTTCCAAATTCACACAGTGACTAAGTTAGTAAGTGGCAGTGTAGGAATTATACCCAAGACCTCTGTAACAAAAGCCTGTTTTTTCCCCACTGTATCTGATGCCATTCAGCTTCACAACGCTTTTCAAATAATCAGACTTTGTGCCTGTGTGGCCTTAAGCAGTATGATATCACGGGCCATAAATATCAAGAACTGGGGACAAATTACTCACAGGAAAGAGTTCTCTTCTTTAGCTGTGCCTAAACAAGCATGGAATGTAGAAAATAAAGCAATTATTAAATGAACCCAAATGGTAGGAGTATATTAATCACATAATCCTGGCTTCTCAATTATATCTAAGACTGCATCCACCCCAATTTCTTTCAGCCATTTTTAAACTTAGACTGGCCCAGTGTTTTTCTCGTCTCTCTATTTTTGTGTGCACACAGCTTCATTACCTTCACAGCTTTGCTGCTAGCTTAGGCTTGTACTGTCTGCCATTGCTATGTAATAGATATGGCACAGGGTGCTGAAAACAGCAACCCATGCTGATTTGGGCACACAGACTGGACCAGAGAATAGATATCACAGGCTGAGGCTCAATGTCATCAGTGGATTCCTCCTCCTAGAACATAGGAGGCTCTCAGGAAATGTTTTTTGGATTGTATTGTTTGCAAGATAACATTTAAAAAAATGTGCTGGCTCTTCTATCATCTAATTGATAAAGTATAATACCTGAATTATTAAAAATGCTCACAGAAAATGCAATGAGTGGAAGATATGTATGCTTTGAAGGGAAACAAATATGGAATTTTATGTAAGAAAAAACTATAAATTACTATCAGAAGATTACCTCTTTCACAAACCAGCGGTATTCTTCCTAAATGTGGCAAATGGTGCTTGCTTTGGTTAGGGAAGGATTTACCCACTGCCAAGAAGACGAAGCCCAAATCTCTTCTTCTGACACGGTTTCTCCAATCTGCCCAACCTACGTATCGAATTTCTTCTTCTATTAATTCCATTAGCAAAATCCATCCCAGCTGCACTGTTCCATTCATGATCCCTTAAATGCACCTCCTCTGACCTTTCTCAAGGCCATTTTCTCGGTTTGGGTGCTCTCAGTCTGAAACCTTTACCACTCTTAGAGGACTTTCCAGAAGCTTCCTCATCTAACCCAGCAGTGAAGAAGTTACATCCTATAATTCTTACTATTCCCTTGGCAATTATCATTTGGTGTCTGATATTCGGAGCAATACTGGAAAGCCAAGTAACTTGTCACTATCGTGCTATACTCTCTCTGTGGGCAGGGGTGACATCTGTCATTTTAGTAATGCATTCTCAGGGCCTGGCAGGTAATAGACAATAAATATTTATTGAATGTCTAAAGGAAAGAAAGAAAACATGTCTGAACCTATCTTGTAGATTTTCCCTGGGCAAATACTATGCTATAGATTTCTTTGTATCTCAGCACTGAGCTGAGTGCCTTGAACCGAGTAAAAAAAAGATTTTTTTAAAAATCTGTCCTAAATTAATCTTTGGAAATCCATGAAGAATTGTGTTTGGGCTTTTTGATAAAAATTTTAATCTTTTATTTTTAGTCCAGCGATTCTTTTGTAATATTATAATGGCCACTCTGACTTAAATTAAACATATTACAATGATTTTACTTCTCATACCAACTAAAACTCAACACAAATACGTTGATCATATCTACACCTTTAAAATTAAGGTAATTTTCTATGATAATGGTTTATTTTGTAACATTCCTTGAACATGTCAGGTTCTATGCTGCTCCTTCTTCTCTCAAACTCTCATTTACTCCATACTCCCATCTCTTGACCCAAGATGACTAACCCATCCTTTGGGTCTTTGCTTAAATGTTACTTTCTCCAAGAAGCCTCCCCTGATGCCCCACTCACACCCCTCTCATGGACTTGAGCAGCACCCTAGTATTCTCTTACAATGTTGCTGTTGCTGTTAGGTACTGCTGAGTGGATTTCAACTCATAGCAACCCTGTGTGACGGAGTAGATCTGCCCCGTAGGTTTTCTGGGCTATAATCGTTAGGGAAGCAGATTGCCAGGTCTTACTCCCAAGGAGCCACTGAGTGGGTTTGAACTGCCAACCTTTTGTTCAGCAGCCAAACCAGGGCTCCTTTCTCTTACTATATTAAATGGTATTTGCCCACATCTCCACTAGACTGCAAGTTCCTGAGAACAAGAACAGTGTATATTCTTTGATTCCCAGCAGTTAGTATTGTGCCTGGCATATAGTAGATGCTCAACAAAAATTTATAAAGTGAATGAACACCCTTAAGAAGAATGAAAGAAGCCCTAGTGGCACAATGGTTAAGTGTTTGGCTACTGACTGAAAGGTTATCGGTTGAAACCCACCAGCAGTTCCATGGGAGAAAAGACCTGGCAAACTGCTGCTCCCTTAAAGAGTACAGCCTAGGAAACCCTAGGAGGCACTTCTACTACAACTCAGAATCAATTTGACAGCGCACAACAAGAAGGAAGGTGAATAAGGCTTAATGCTTCAACTTTCCATTGGTTAAACGTTCAGGAGTCATCCTGTTAGAGGTAATCATTAATTTCAAAGGGACTTTAGAGAACTGCTTCAAGAATTGTGTAACAATCCCTGCCATGGACAGTGTCAGGTAGGGAATCAACAGGCAAACCAACAGGCAAAAAATGCCCAGTGCTGTTTCTATGGTAGGTTTAGGGCTATTATACTGTTTTATTAAAACTTCAGGATTTGTATGATGGTTTCTACCAAGTTTTATCTGCCCCAGGCCTCAGAGTAGAGATGTCAACTGTAACGGTCTACCTAATTAAGTACATGTATGTTATTGTTGTTAGGTGCCGTCGAGTCGGTTCTGACTCATAGCAACCCTCTGTACAACAGAACAAAACACTGCCCTGTCCTGCGCCATCCTCACAATTGTTGTTACGCTTGAGCCCATTGTTGCAGCCACTGTGTCAGTCCATCTCGTTGAGGGTCTTCCTCTCTTTCACTGACCCTCTACTTTACCAAGCATGATGTCCTTCTCCAGGGACTGATCCCTCCTGATAGCATGTCCAAAGTATGTGAGACGTACTTCTGCTTCTAAGCAGCATTCTGGTTGTACTTTCGAATTGTAGTGTTGAGGAAGAATATTGAATATACCATGGACTGCCAAAAGAATGAACAAATCTGTCTTGGTAGAAATACAACCAGAAAAGTACATGTATAGAAGGGCTTATTTACATGGGCTGGAAATGAGAAATCTAGTGTATAAATATAATTTTGGTGATGGTCAATGCATTGGCAGGATATTATGGTAAGCCTTTGATGATCTATCAGTCTATTTTCATGACTGGACCTAGTCCATACGATGGTGGTTCCAAGGACTCCTTGACATTATTAAAATTGTTGAGAACTCCAAGGATCCAAGGAGCTTTTGTTTATGTGAGTTATATCTATCAGTATTCACCATATAGGGAATTAAAACTTAGAAATTTTCAAATATTTAGTTATTAATTCATTTTAAAATAATAATAGTAAACCTACTACATGTTAACAAACAGTTTTTATGAGAACTCTATTTTCCAATTAAGATAATTTAGTGAGAAAAGTATTGTATTACATTTTTGCAAATCTCTTTACTGTCTGGCTTAATAGAAAACAGCTAGATTCTCATATCACTTGTGCGTTTAATCTGTTGCAATATGTTGTTTTGTTTTAAGTAAATGAAGAAAATCCTTTTTCACACAGATATGTAGTTGCGGGGAAAAAGACATATTTAAATAACCTTCTCAGAGAATTCTGGATTTTCTTCTTTGATGCTACATCAAAACTTGACACGTGGTAGTTTCTTAAAGCTTATAATTGCCATGTGGGATATGAAACCATATCAATGAACTTTTCATATTCTGTTACATTAAAATCCATGAGTCTATTTCTTTAAATCATACACAATCTTATAACATCATGCCTTGGTCACTTGGTAAATATTGGTTCACTGAGTTACGTATTTCATTATACAATATCAAAAAAACACATTCATTAATATGAGTACAATCATATTAGGAAAAAACTTTAAGTATTGGGAATCTGTCTAGTTCATAGTAGCTGATGCTAGTTTCCTAAATTCTGATTTTTACTTAAAAGCTCAAAGTTTTTAAACAAATACTGTGGGTTGTTTAGCTTGAAGTGATAGGCTCACTTCATTCCCTTTGAAAAACTAAACCAAAACCCATTGCCATCAAGTCAATTCTGACTCATTGCGGCCCTATAGGACAGAGAAGAACTGCTCCATAGGGTTTCCAAGGAGCAGCTGGTGGATTCCAACTGCTAACTTTCTGGTTAGCAGCCGAGCTCTTAACCACTGGGCCACCAGGGCTCCCTTTGAAAAAGTCTGCTGAATCTCCAAGTCTGAATAACCATAGCTTGTTAGTTGTTCTCTAAAGAAAAATATGTTCCATGAAGAATGCAGCTAGTTCCGCTCACAACTCAATCAATCGCATTAAGTGTTTTAACTCAAGGCAAGCACTATACTTTGGTACACAGCAGAAGTGCTGTATGTGTGCTTCTCATTAAATCACACAGAATATTAAAAAGGTATACTCAAGGGTTGAAGTTGAATAAAATGAATACATTTTAATACTTCCCCAAGGACATTCTTAAGTTAAACTCACATTTGTGGCAGTGAAGAATACAGTGACGACTAGTATAGTTAGGTGTCACTGACTTGATTCATGCTAAGGTGCTAGCAGCTTTACCACCACTGCTTTTGTACCATTAGTGCAAATGTCAACACAGTAAAAAAGGCAAACTATGCTTTAGAATTAATATGAAGACAGTTTTGACCTTGCAGAACTCCCCTGAAAGTGTCTCAGGAACCACCAGGATCCACGGTGGACCATGTGTGAAAACTGTTGCCTTAGGACATAGGCTTCAACTAGGAGAAAATTCTCTTAAGTAGATTTAAATTACACTCAATTTTATAACTGTTTTGGATTTTTCCTTTTTTTTTTTTTGAAACTGACTGAATATTTATTAATTTCATAGTTTAAAAGTAAATTCAGATACAAATAATATCTGCCAAGCACTTGAATATGTTATACTACTTAATCCTTATAAAACATCTGTAAGTCAGCTATAATTGGTTCTATTTTTATATCTGAAACCAAACTAGAGCTCTGGGAAGTTAACTTACTTGTCCCACAGCAAATAATTGCCAGAGTCTAGAATACAAGTGTGTCCGACTATAAAATCCATGTTCTATCTAATATGGCACATTGCCCAATTCTTTCAAAACACATTGAGGCTATTTACATATATAAATATAACTATATACTATGCCACTGGTTTTATCAATGGCTCATTTTGAAAAGGCAGGTATACTGATATACGCAAAGCCTAATGTTCAGGACAGGGATATTTTTAGGAATTTTCACAGAAATCTCCTTCACAGAGTTCTTATAGACCTTTTCTAATAGACTCAGGCCTGTCATTAATTGGCTGAATTAATGACAAGTCACTTTAATGTCTTTGGGACTCAGTTTCTTCCCAGCGGCAATTTTAAAGCACTAACCCAATCACTGGCGTATTTGGACTCTCCACTAACCCTTAGAGATTCATGGGAAAGATACTATTGCCCCCAGTTGTGCCGAGGAGAGAACTGACCCTCGGAGAGCTGAATGGACTTCTCTGCTACACCTGCAGGCTTCCCTCTCCACCTGCGCTTCCTTCTCCCAGCATCACGCAAGTAACACACCTGATCTTAGCTGCATGTTGCTTTCCTCAACTCTAAGTCTCTCTTTCCCCTCACAGCCAGACTGCTAGATAAATGAGTTTACATTCCCTGTCCCCGCAATCCCACCTCCTCTACCTGCTGTTACTTGGATCCTCGGCACACATACAGCCTACAAATGCTTAGGCCAAGATAACCGAGGGGCGTTGGAAAGAATAGCTGTTGCTTTTCAGTTTTGTTGTCTTGATCTATATGCCACGTGCTCCCCTGGTCACCAGTCCCCTCCTCCCTTGGTTTCATGAACCCTGCTCTCTCCTTAGTCTTCTTCTCCCTCTTGCTCTCTGTCTTAGTCATCTAGTGCTGCTCTAGCAGAAATACCACAACAAAGAGAAGTTTATTCTCTCACAGTCCAGTAGGCTACAAGTCCAAATTCAGGGCATCAGCTCCAGGAGAGGGCTCTCTGTTGGCTCTGGAGGAAGGTCCTTGTGATGCATCAGTCTTCCCTTGGTCTGGGAGCATCTCAGCTCAGGAACCTCAGGTCCAAAGGATGCCCTCTGCTCCCGGCACTGCTTTCTTGGTGGTATGAGGTTCCCACATGTCTCTGCTCGCTTCTCTCTTTTATATCTCAAATGAGATTGGCTTAAGACACTATCTAATCTTGTAGACCTCATAGTGATTGAATTTACAACACATAAAGAAATCACATCAGATTACAAAATAGTACACAGTCATACAATACTGGGAATCATGACCCAGGCCAAGTTGACAGATATTTTTGGGGAACACAATTCAATCCATGAGAGTCTCCCTTTCTTTGGCAGGCTCCTCCTTCTCTATCCATCCCTAGAACATTGAGGTCCTGCCATATTCTATCCTAAGTCATTTTGATCCCCTCTTGGCTGCCTTCCTCCTCTCCCTGACTTCAAGAAATACCTGCATGCTGATGACTCCTGCTGTACCTCTCCAGTCTGGCTCCTCTCTCCTCGCAGCTCTCCCTCGGCTGCCTAGAAGACGTTGCAATCAGCTGTCCCACCGGCACCCCGAACTCAACAAGTTGAAAAAAGAACTCATCACATTCCCCCTAAAACTGCTCCTCTCTGTGGGCTGTTTCTCTTGGCTAATGGCACCACCACCTGCCCTGTCGGGTCAGCCAGAAACCTGGGAATCAGTCTAGACTACTCCTTCTCTTCACAACCCTCCAGATCCAATCAATCACCAAGTCTGGTCTATTTTTTTTCCTAAATATCTCTAGAGCCGTCCCAACCTCCCAACTGGCACGGCCACTGCTTTCGTTCAGACCTAAATTTTATCCTCTGGAAACAACCTCGGTGTTCTCTCTCCTTGTTGTCTTCCACAGTGATACCGGAGGTAGCTTTCTAAAACACGTCTGATGATACTTAAAAATGTTAAAATCTGTCCTTGCATAAAACCCTTAACAATTCCCCAACCGCCCACCCCCTTCAGGAAAGTTCCGGCTCTTTGGGCCTGCAGAGCCTGGTAAGTGTACTTTGACACCTTCCTAGCCTTTTCACTTGCTTCTCTCTGTTTCTGGTTGCCCTTCCCTCTCACACCCTTGTCCTCATCCTTCAAAACTCTATACTGAAAGGGGAGTTAGATGCTCTCTCATCCGCGTTCCCACAGGATCAGGTATAAATATCTACACTAATCACATTTTCATTTATGTGTCGATTTCCCCACAAGGATGTGAGGTCCTTAAAGGTAGGTACCATGTCTTACCTTTAAGTCTCAGCCCCACGAAACATATAGTCGCCATTAATTGGAATCGACTTGAAGACAAAGGGTACGGGTAAGACATACCTGGTACACAGTAGGCACATAATAAATGCTTGTTAATTAATGATCGTCTCTAGGTCACATCTCCTAAGTGTAGGAGTTACTTCTCCAGATCTTCTGAACTGAGATCTGTCATTGTTGTTAGTTGCCTTAAAGTTGATTCCAACTCATGGCGACCCGTTGTGTGCAGAACTACTCCGTAAGATTTTCAAGACTGTGACCTTTAGGAAGCAGATGGCCAGGCCTGTGTTCCTAGGCCTCTCTGGGGTGTTCCAATGACCGGCCTTTCAGCTAGTCCCCCGGTGCTGTTTGCCACCCTGCGACTTCTGAGCTGACATCTAGGGAATCTTTTTCTTCCACTTCAATGTATCATATGCAAAAATAAGCTTGCACAGCCATCTCAAAAGTCCCTTTTCGTTGTTGAAAAATTGGGATTCTTACAAAACAATTTTGTGTAGTATAACCTGTTTCTGAAATCCACCTACCTGGGGTTTCTTGGGTACTTTTCTTATCTAGGAGCCATAAATCGTCAGGAGCTACATCCAACTGCTCTCTGTGACAAGGTATTTAACAAAAAGACCATAGTTCTTAATATGACCTGGGTGAGGTTGGTTTTTATCGCACTTAGCTTCATTTCACTCTGGGGATAAGAAGAAGGTAAGTATTTTTCATGCTTTCAATATTGGCACTTTATCTCAATAAAACTATATATTCTCACTACTAGTTCATCTACACTGTAAATTCCAGTGTCTAAAAACCAGATTTGCTGAAAACTAGGTTTGCCTTTGCCGAAAATGAGATCACTAAATCACTCGGTTTTTTTTTTTTTTTTTTTTTTCCATTTTCCAATGCCCAGGCCACGTTGCTAATTAGGTAACTTCTTATCCTAATTACCTAGTGAGCCTTAATGGCTTCACACACTCTGTTCCGCTTCTCCCTAGTCCTGTAGGGCCACTTTTCAATTGTTAAAACAGCTGCTGAGTTTCAAACTGGAGGAGGCTGGGTGTTGGCCGAGGGGGAAGCCCTCCCCGAGTAAAGGCAGTGGTAGGCAGGCGTTCGGCGAAAAGTGGGACATGAACACAGTATGCACGCTCTGCTCTCCGCCTCCAACCTCCAACCTTCTCGATTTAAGACGTCTCCCCAGTCTGCCCCCCAGTCACCCTAGGGAGTCCCCCTCTATTGTGCACCCCGTCCTCCTGGCAGGGCGAGAGTCCCCCGTGCATGTCTCCCTGGGTTTTGCGGTTTTCCTGGGGTCTTTGTGGACCTCCAGCTTCTTTTCTACGGGTGGCGGAAGGTAAGGACAGCAGTGTGTCCCCGCGATGCCGCCGGCGAGGTCCTGTTTGGGGATCGTTGGGTGGCCGGGAGGGGTGTGTATGTGTGTGTGCGCGAGTGTGTGCGTGTGTGTGTGTGTGTGTGTGCGCGCGCGCGCGCGCGCTGGCGGGCAGCGGGAAGGAGAGAAGGAGGGGGAGGCAGCGGGCAGAGGAGGGAGGGGACCCGCGGGCAGTGGCAGGGCGGGAGGGGCTGGGGATGGGAGGGGCAGCGGCTCGGGGCTTCAGCAGTGACACTCCGGAGCGAACACACACTCCCAGCTCGGAGCCTCAAGAGAGCGGAGCGAACCAAGCCGCGCACCCGCCGCCGCCGCCGCGCTGTGCGCCGGGCTCTCCCCGCCGCGCTCCAGCCCCGCGCCCCGGGCGGCCGCCCGCTGAGCCCGCACCGCCCGGCTCCCGCGGCAGCATCCTCTGGCCGCCCGTTCCCCTGCGCGCTCCTAGCCTTTTTAAAGGACCTCTGGACACTTCCCCTCTTTGCCCCGAGATACCCCAACCCCGCGCTTCTCTGCGCTCCACTTCACAGCAACTTCGCGGCCGCGCGCCGCCAGCCCTGGCCCGCCTTTGAAGTTTGCAGCACCCACCGCAAAGTTGGGACGCTTCGGCCGACTTCAGTTTTCGCTTTTATCTGCCTCCGCCCACGCCCCCCAAAACCCCTCGGTTCCTGCATATTGGTGCTTAGCAATTTGGCTGGAGCCGGGGACGTGGACTGTTTTGCGCACCACACCTCGGGGAGGGATTTTTCCTCTTCCCCTAAGGAAAAAAAAAATTTTTTTCAAGGTAAGTCGCGTTTAGAGGAAAGCAAACCCCCGACGCCCCGAAGCCGGAGCCCACCACCCGGAAACCTGGGGCAAGGGGCGTTCACACCCAAGGGCTCATCTGGTATGGGGGGCTCGGGCGCTTGTCCCCTAACTGGTGGCGGCCCAGCGAGGTTCTCGGTCACCGCGGGGCGAGGCCGTCAGATCGGTTGGCGCAGAAGGCGTGAGGGGCGTGGAGCAGGTCTCCTCGGCGTCTCAGGCTGGTTTCGTGACCAGGCGGCTCCGAGCAGTGTTAAAAGGGGGTACAGAGACTTGCGCGGGCAGGGGAAAGGGGGAACCGGGCGCCCGGGCGTGCGGGCGGGGTCTGGGGAACCGCAGAGCCTTTATCCCCGACTTGGCCTGGACATTTACTTTGCCTGCCTTCGGGGAGGGCTGCTGCTCGCTCTCTGGGTTCAAGTCCTCTGCCCGCCTCTAGAGAAAAGTCTTCGGGACTGGGGTCTAGCTGGGGGCGTCTACGTGTGGGGTGCAAAGCTAGGGCTTCGGGCGCCGCGCTCAGCTCGAGGCAGCGGGTTCTTGGTCAGCCTCGCCTGGCCAATCCGCCACCGCTCTGACTCCTCATTTGTCCTCTGCGCGGTAGGCGAGCATCCTTAGAGAAACTTCCTCGGACTGAGCAGGGTGGCCCGAGACCGGCTCAGACTGCCTGGAGAGCAGAACAGCCACCCAGGGGACGCCCCCTCCCGCCGCCCTAGCCTGGGCGACAACGAGTCCTGCCCTCTCCTCGTCCGAGCGCAAGTCCGGGTTAGTTCTGGTCCGCACCAACCCTCCATCCTGAGCTGAAAGTCCGGGCGGCCCCGACAATCAGGACTCCGAAGGAGTGTTCCCAGGTCCCAGCTGTTCTCTCGGGGCACTTCGCAAAACTGCGAAATTTGGGGTGCGGTTTAGTTTTCCTGTGCGCGCTTCTCTCCCCTCTCTAGCGCTCGCTTGCCTCAGGCCGAGGCGGGAGAGGTGCCCGCAGTCCACTGTCCCGGCTCCGCGCTGGTTGCGAGGCCCTGGGAGTTTGCCGCAGGCACTACTGCGCCGGAGCTGAGCCTTGCTCCCCGCCAAGTCGCGGTTCCCCTCCCGGCCCCCTTCGGGGCGCTGTCCATCTCTTGATGTGGGCATTAGTAGCTCCCAGAAACCAAGACCTTGAGCGGGAAGTGAACCTGAGCAAAAGTCTCTGGTTTTGATTTTTTTTTTTTTTCTTTTTTTCTACTGAGTTCTTTTTAGCAACTTGGGTTGGTAAATTTGTTTACTTCTCATCTTTAAATTCCACTAAATCACGAGGAAGAATTTATTTTCTCATTTAGTTGCTGACCTCCCCAAACACTCTACCCTCTCTTCCCCCCTCCACCCCTCCTCCTCTTGCCTCGCTTCCTGAACCCTTTTTCTTTTCCGAAGAAGAGAATCTCCGCACCTCCTCCTCTTCTCCTCCCACCCGGTCCCTGCGAGCTTGTGAGAACCAGGGGAGCAGTCAATGGAAATAAATAGGACCCGCTCCATTCTCCGCCCCCTTCAAACAAGTAAAATCCTCCCTGGGCTCACAGAAGTGGAGATAAAACATCCCTCCCTAGGGAGCGGTTGCTGAGGATTTGATGGGATTGAATTGTTTTATTATCTTGAAAGATGTGATGGATGGATGGGAGAGGGAATATGCGTAGAGAGCAGAGAGCACTGAGGGCGTTGGTATTTGTTATCATTGTTTATTAAGAGTGATAATAAGGCCGTAACCCTAGTTGAGGGCTGTGTTTATACTTGGTTTGATTTTATGTCGGTCTCGTATTACAGTGGTTTCAGAAAGTGAAAACACCAAAAGGGTATTAATTCCTCACACTCATTCAGCATATGGGATTAATCAAATGTCAAAAAGATACTGTCATTTTACCAAAGTTTTAATCCATGGAGTTTTGGAAGGCTGCAGTCTTACGAAATATCCTCATTTGCCTCAATCTCTTACCTTTAAGTTTTTAAAAGTCGCAACATATTTAATTATGGTCCCAATTCCCATTTTCAATCTAAACCTATGTTCAGGATTATATTAAAATGTCCCATCATTTATCCTTCAAAGGTGACTTATGAATTTTATGTTCTTGGGGTGGGGGGAGCAACTGGGAATGAGGGGCCTAGAATTTATAGAAATTAGTACTATTTCAAATTTCTTTCCAAAATCCTTTACTTCTGCCTTTAAAGAAAGAAATTACAACTGCCTTTTCTGCTCAACTCTTAACTTCAGTGAATGTCTTTAATCTTTACCACATACTCGAAACGTAACAGCTTGCAGCCTTGTCTGTATTATTTTCATTTTTATGTCAGGACGATTTATTCATTAAACCTGTATGTCAAAGAAGCAGGCGCAGCGTGACAGTAAACTCTGTTTTAATTAGTAACTATCGTAACAAGCTAGAACTCTGTAATGGGCCTAAATTGCTATGAATTATGTGTGGTTTAAATTACACATTTATTTCAGCAGAAATGAAACCATGAATATAAAACATCTTTTAATCACTTGCAGATACAGCTTTTGTCTCTTAAGATGCAACAAAATATATAATTGAAAAATATCCTGAGTCAAAGAATAAGGGGAGCCCCTGCCCCCAGTTTATTTCTCCTGGGTCTATTTAACATTCATCTGGTAAAGTATGAATGTTAAAGAGTAAAGGCTAATGTCATAACCTTGCCAGTACCATGCCAAGAAAATGCTGCCTTAGAAGTAGCCACAGCGGGTCAGTCTTCAGATAACGTAGAGGCTTTTTCAGTTGACTTCATGAACGTGACGATTCCAATTTTAGTTTTCTTGCTTGGACATATCGACCAGACTCTGTGTATAGTAGGGAAAAAAAGTGTTTTAAAACTCTAACAAATTCCTCGAAATGGAGAGGAAAATGATAGAAACTTAATGTCTCCATCTATTGTTATCTTACTATCTTTACTTTGATAGCAGTTCTAATCAGTTTATCTAGAGATCAGAATTTTTATTTTAAAACTCGGTTGTGTTTTTGTTGTCGTTGTTAGGGCAGAACTTATTTTTGTTTTGGTGTGGTAGATGAGTGGATATGCCTGAATTGACCGTAGCAAAGAAGCAATGTGAATTTTACATCATTTGTACAGCTTAAAGCTAGGGTAGATTTAATATGTCTGCCTTAATTTTCCCTGTGGTTGAATCTAGTGACGAAGCAGTGCTCTCTCACTAGGTTTTTTTTTTTTTTTTTCCCCCTTCTTTTTCTTCCTGCCTTCTTGTCAAGTCTTGCTTTGGGAATCCAGGCATCCATAGTGGTAACTGGTTAATGATTGAAACTTGTCAGAGTAAGTTGCCATCAGCTTGTCACTAGGAAGAGAGTATATCTTACAGTGTTTGTGTTGAGGCAAAGGCAAGCATATCCTACAAAAATCATTCAGATAACACATTTGACCTTGAAACAATACCTAGAACCTCTAGATGTTTATTTCAGAAGGATTATTCTCAAGAACATAATTTATTCTTCCTCCATTGGTTTACAATCATTTAGTAAAAGTAATAGATAAACAGGTTATAGTTGAATAGTAAATAGTAAACTGCACCAAATCTTTGCTTTGAAAACTGATGTTACAGTTAAAGACCCCAACTATTTAAATATTCCTTTTTAAAAAGATTTTGGTTTTATATCTGAAAGTTAAGCTAAATTCTGCTTTGTTTTATTTTTCCACCAAATTACAAATGCAGCTGCCACCTACGATACATGAAGTCATTCCATATGTTAGTTGCTCCCTAGGAAGACAAGTAGATGCTCTGTTGTTGCTGTTGTCAAAAAAAATCACATAGAGTGACATGGAAAAACAAAACTGCTGATATTTTATTGCACCGTATGGTAGTTTGTTGACCAGGAGTTCAGTTGTATTTCTGGGAAAACCCTCACCATTTGAGTGTGAATCTGTTTGTAGGGATGTGTGTACAGACTCATGTATCTCTTGCCACTTTTGAGATGACACCTGACATTTGCTGTTCTGAAGCCCACCGTGCCCGAGCCAGTGCCCAGAGTGGGTGTATCTTGGCTGCTCATTCCTAAACACACAACCCAAAGTGCTATATCCACTCTTCTCCCTTTCCTTTTGACATTTTACTAAAAACTACAAACTAACAAATCCGTGAATTTTAGTCTTTTGAAGTATTTGCAGAACGTGAAGTATGTAATATTAGTTTCCTCAAATAAAAGGTATTGCTTGTTTTGAACTTCTAAAATTGAAGGTAAAGAATTTGATCGGTGTGGAATAAAAGCAAACTAGCAATATGTTTCTGTAGATTTTTCCATTTGGGATGAAGAGACTGATCTGACCACAGAACAGCTGGGCATTGGGTCCCATTACAATGTCAGTTTTTTTAAGGAACTTGCTATGTTTGATTTTGACTTCACTTTAAAGTTTGCATACCTCAAGTTCATAGGGAAAGTATAGAAACTTCCAAGATTACATTTCATTATCCCTGCAGTAATTTCTGGATCCTGATTTATTTTAGTAAGTTAGTGAATAGTTCTTGGTTTTCATTTGTTAATTTTTTCCCCTAGAAAATTTGAAAATGATACGTTATTTAATGCTTCATATATATTTCTCTGAAGTCTGTATTTTCAGTTTCATTTGTAAGAACTCTTAAAACTTTTCTTTAAAAAAGAAAATAAATATGGAAGAATGTATATAGTTAACTTATCAAATGTCTCTTAATTCTTCTTTTGAAAGAACTTGCTGTATTTTCTGTAGTCATGAGAAAAGGAAAAAAATTAGAAAAAGTGGAGTTATATAACTTTTGGAAGGAACTTAGTAAAAACACGATTAATCATGATTAGAAATCAGCTCATTTGAGCGGAACTGTTAGAAACTACCTCTAAAATACAGAGACTTGTAATAACCAAACTTGAGTTAACAACATGTACTCATGTCTGTTTTCTAGTTGGAGTAATTTCAGCCAATATCACGAATAGTAGTGACCAGCTGTAGTAAATGGCGATCGTGCAAGTCTCTGTCCGTTAGTGCTTCTTCTCCCTAAGATGAAATCGAGGTAAACACCCTCTTCTTCCAGCTGTGCACTCAGAGAACATGTATTCCAAAATCAAAAGACATAGCCAAAAAATACAGAACTATATTCGAATGTGTGTTTTATCAACAACTGCAAGTTGTCATAACTACATCATGTCCTGTGAGGCATGGTCCTTGTATCCAAAGACGTAGATATGATAGGAGATGGCAATTTAACATTTTCTAAAGTAAGTAGTAAAAACAGAGCTCATAATTAGAAAGCCCTGTAAAGTGAGCTATCTTGTTTTTGACAATCACCATGACTGTTTTTGAAAGTTATAGGAACAATGAGCAAGTTAGTATTTGCAAGCTCAGGCATTCCCAGATCTGGAGAGTTGGCAAACCCAATGAAGGGGCAACAATGTGGTTATTGTTGACGTTGTTGTTAATTGCTGTGAATCACCTCCAACTCATGGTGACTTTATGTACTTGGAAATGCTATGTATAAAGGGCTAGATATTATGTATAAGCACTCTAGCTATAAAAGTGTCTCATTTGTTTACGATTGGTTTCTCTAACTTTGATGCTACAGGTGTTATGTGCTTACTGGGGTGTAGATAGTTATAACCGATAGAGCATTGTAGTGAAAAGTAAATCATAACAATCCATGTAAACCTTAGAGATGGCTTTGATTACTCTCTTGTGTTCAGGTCATATGTATGCTAAGTCCATAGGCATTGCCAAGTGTAACATTATGCATTTTATTCCAGTAATAAAATGTGTTTCTGATTAAATTATCAGAGTCGGACCAATAAAACCCCCAAACAGAAATGTACTTGATCCCCTTTGGTTATCTTGTTTAGAAATACATTTAAAGAGAAATAATAAATACATTTTTACCCGTTAGGTATGTATCATGATTTACATCTAAATATCACATTTATGTTAATAGCACTCAATGTATGTTGTAATTTCATATTAAATTACAGCATTCATTAAAATTCATTGATGGTATCAAACACTTAAAATTGGGATGTATTCAGAAGTAACTGGATCCCGTAATTGAAGAGATATTTGTTGTCTGCGGTGGTGACAGAGATCGGAAACAGCAGTGCTAGCTAAAACACCTGGCAGTCTGGGAAAAGACAGCAATCGTTTATCTCTTGGCCTCCCCCAGTCCCGGATATGAATGTCAGTTCTATTGGTGACCCTCAGAGTTTGGGAAAATGTGCTAGAGAAATGTATTACTTTTTTTTAATGGAAAAATAAAGCTGCCTCTTAAATGGTAGCTAAAACCTTGATACTCTAATGATCACAGTCACACAATTAACAGTTTTAGGAGAGGAAGTAGCAAGGTACCCTGAGTGAGAGGGCCTGAGAGGTAATGGAGAAACCACTCTGCCCCTACATATCCTAATATTACCACTGCCTCTCATGGTGCTAGAATAGTACCTACAGAAACACTTTTTTAAAGTAATTTTGTATTTCAGTTGTTGTTGTCAGCTGCGATTGAGTTGGCCCAACACATGACAACCTCCTGCACAATTAAATAAAACGCTGCTTGCTCCTGTGCCATCCCCTTAATTGGTTGTGGATCAAACCGTTGTGATCCTTGGGTTTTCAGAAGTAGATCACCAGGCCTTTCTTCCTTGTCCATCTGAGTCTGGAAGTTCCACTGAAACCTGTTCAGCATTGTAGCAACATGCATGCCTCCACTGCCAGATGGGTGGTGGCTGCCCATGAGGTGGCTTGGCCTGAAATTGAACCCGGTCTCCTGCATGGAAGGCAAGAATTCTACCGCTACACCACGAACGCCCTCATTGTGTTTCAGTGTCCCCTTTAAATATAAAAATGCCCCTGGGGTGGGAAACAGGGTAAGTTGATGTCAGCTAGCATCTTACAAAGATATGTTAATAGCTGGATAATGCTGGATGGGAATGAAGCTAGCTTAAGACAAAATTTTAGAGAGGAGTGACCTGTATCTTTGACGTCCTTGACCTCTCCTTTTTTGGGCAGCCTACCTTTAGCGTATAGCTGCTCTTTATTCTCTTCCTCTGCTAATGGATTCTCAGTTCCTTATATTCTAGTAAAGGTTATATACAGGGACAGCTTCACGAAGGACCCCATACTTGGTTGAATGCTTTACTGTCGCCATCTTGAAATTCTTAATTCTTGAATGAGCGGTCCTGCATTTTCATTTTGCACTACACCCCACAGTTTATGTAGCTAGTCCTCATTATAGGTTGGTGTGAATTTAAGATATAGACTCTTAATGTCTAGGAGTTAGAATGGACATTAGAGATTATCTCTGCAAGGTGAGGCCCAGTGAATATTTGCATTTAAAACCTAGTCTTTTAAGTAAAATGAAAATCATGGGATTCTTTTTTATAAACAACTGAGGTCAAGGTTGGCCATTGTCTCTAAAATCATACTGAACAGGTATCCAGCTTCTGGTAGTGTCAACCTTGTAAAACAGAGGCCTCTAAAAGGGAGCGTCTTCACCCCGAGAGTACACAGGTGCTGCATCATGGTCCAAAAAGAAGATACCAGAAGGTCTATTTATACTTGCTTCTATGTATAAAAAAATAAATTAAGTTTTATTAATATTATCTAGTGTATGTGTTGACAAAACCATCTTTACTTAGCATATGAGGTGGTGGGTCATTAAATAACAAAAAATGACAAAGATTATAGCTTCTATGAAGTAAAAATAGTATAGGGTAAAATTAATGACAATCTAATCAGCGCCGATAAGACGTCAGCCCTTCCCACCAAACACCCCTGAAATTAACCAGAAAAAGATTAAAATGAACAATTTCTTCCACTATAATTAACTGTGATATTCATCCCAGTATAGAGTGCCTTGAATTATTACGTATAAAAATTTTTTTTAAAGTCACAATTATAAGATGTTTAGAGACCACAATGTAGGCAACACATAAGAGCCAGAGGTCCTGAAAGAGGTGAAAAGGAAGCTGGAAAAAAAAAAGAAACTAATAAACTATTTAGTGTTTCTTCAAGAGTGTTCTTTAGTTATTTGTGTGAGCATTTCATAAGGCCTCTATTACCAATAAAATAGAGATTATACGCAGTAAGTTCTAAATAGTTCAGTATTCCAAGAGTTGAAAATAATGCTAGCCAACCTTTTTCATGCACTCATAATGATGTATATTATGTTACATTGAGAATTTTTTTGGTAATTGTATTGTTTTTCAGCAAAGTTGTTATTTATTGACTTACGTTAAAGTTGTGTCTGTGCTTTGTCACAGTGTATACAGAAATGATTCTATTTATTAATAATATTATAACTTTGTCTAACCTTCGATTGTTTACAAAGTACTTCCACATCCATCTGTTTGCTTAATCCTCACAGCAACCCCGGGAGGAAGATACTGTTATATCCTCTTACTCCTGAGAAATCGGAGACTCAGTTTCAGTTAAGGAATTTAAACTCACATAAACTTTTTCTAAGAAAGTGAGAACTCTTTGGTTTCAGAAGCAAAATTGATGGAAATTTCTAACAATTTTAAACTGAGATCAATTGCCAAATTAATTTGCAGAGACACAATTTCCGTAGGATTCTTTTACAATTTAATGATTCAAAAATATCACATTTTTAATCCAAATCCCCCAGACCACAATTTTAGGCTGCCTATTGTATTAAGTATTTTTTGGTTTTGTAATAGCTAATTTATTAGAGATTTTTTTTTTTTGGTCGAGAAATGATTAAAGTTTCCAACTTTGAGGTCAGTGTTTAAGGTCATGCAGAAACAACCTGTATTTGAGAGTAAACATATTTTGATTCTAAACAGCACAAAGGGCTAGCAGTGGCTCTGCTTATGATTTGTCTGTAATAATAAGCTCATAAATAATGCCCCACATCTGTCTTTCTCAAAAGGTTAAAGACTTTTTAATAGGGAAGTCGTTAAAAGTGAAATGGGGTATCAATTTCTGAACATGTGTAGGTTCTGGTGTAAACCTCCCTTATCCCCCTCCCACTCACCACAGTTGGCACAAATCCTGCCCCAATCACAAAAGCCAAACTAGGTTATCACTTTGCTTTACTAAGTCTACATATAGCCATGGAATCAACTCTTGAAGGCAGATCGCTTTTCCTGTCTTCAGCCCTCTTAATTAGTGCCACTGACCAGCCAATCAAACGTGGGTGTTAAAATGCTCTAAGATGCACAGTTTGTTTGTTAACTCTGACCTGTACTGTGTGTGTGAAATTGACAATGCCTTTAACATACCATAGAGATGAGTTGTCTGAAAAAGGAAAAAAAACATGTCTTCTCAGTACGTAGAGTCTAATAAGAAAATTGATGATTAGAAAAAATGAGTTAAAGGTTTACTGGAGACATATAAACCCATAATATTGAAACATTCCAATTATGTATTATAGCCACAACACTGAAAAATCAATCAGCTGTAGAATCCCTTTTGAAATTAGTAGTAATTTGGCTAAACAATTTTTCCATTAGATGCAGCATTCTTGAGAGGTAAGAATTCTATGATTTTTAAAATGAATGATTTCCAAAAATTCATATTAATAACAAGAGATACATAGATGCATAGGAAAGGAAATTCCAAATATTCTAAAAGTTTAAAACCCTTTATAACATAGTGAGAAAAAGTAGTTTCATACAGTGAAAGTGTATATACATACATCCATATTCACACTTCAGCCACCAAATTTTAGTCTATAATTTGGAGCCCTGGTGGTACAGTGGTTAAGCGGTTGGTTTTTTTTCTGTGTTTGTTAGCCAGCCTCACTCTCCCCTGCAAGGTATTTTCGTAAATGTGCTATGCTAATTTTTTTTTTTTTTAAATAGCAGCATGTGACAGAGAATTGGTATGGCATTGTTTGTGAGGATGTGGGTGCGCCGGGAGGGGATGGCTGGCAAAGGAACTCAGGGCCTGTGCTGTTTGCGAAAAATACATTGTTTGTCATACATACATTTGAAGTGAATTTACACTCTAAAGCCATGACAACAAAGAGGCAGTTTCAAGACATCTTTTTCCCTTGGCCATCTCTGCCCTATGTAATGACCACTGAACATTGTTGGCCCCCAGCACTCACCAGCTGCAGCCTTTCCTTGGCGTTTCCCTTTAAAAAAAATGTTTAAAAAGAAGAAAAAGTACACCTAACTGTATATTTTACTTCTTTGAGGGGGACAGGATGAAATAATTGTGTTTCTGAATTCTCTTGCTGGGTTGGTATATTGTGGTTTGTCATCTCTCTAAATGTAGGTGTATGTGTTTTATTATTTCATCATAATTTGCTATATGCTGTTCATTAAAAATGACTGTGGGTCTGTCTGCATTGTCTGCCTTCATTCATCTCTTAATCCAGAAATAATAATGCAGAACATCCCAGGAACCGAGCCAGATCCTCTGCTCTCTAATCTCAACGCGTGCATCTTAAATCTTTCGCTAGATGAGCGCCTAAAAAACCTGCGCACCCTCACTTTTGAACCAGTTTTACTACAGCTTTGTTTATTAAACCATATTGATGTCCTCAGGTATGATGTATCAAGGCTAACAAAAAGAATATTAAGATTCCAACTCTTTTTATTTTATGTGATTATTTTTTTAAAAATCGAACATGTTAGCCTTCCTCTATGTTTCTTGTCAGTCTCGAGTTAAATAGGGACCTAACCTTCTACCTGATAGGTTAGATAAACAGGGATAGAATAAGCTGATGCTGAACCTTCTCATCTATTTTCAGCCCAAGACAAAACACGTGTCTTTTGCTGTTGAATAAAATATCGCAACAAGTTTGAGAAGCTGGCTTATGCTATTTGTGGATAAATAGAAGCTTTTCTGATTTTAAGAGGGCGTTCACATTCATCATCACACTGAATCTCACAACCATCCTGGGAATAACTTTCTCTGTTTTGTAGATGAGGAAACCGAGACTCACAGAGGTTCAGAGACTTGCTCAGTGTGAAAAAGCAGATGATGGATTAGTCAGACTTCTTCAACCCAGATCTTCTTACTACAGCTCAGATCTTCCTAATACTTAACAACGGTCCAGTGCTCCTTTTTCTCTCTTGCCTTGGTAGCCTTGTAATTGTCCCAAAACTTGAATAAATAAATAAATACCTGACTGTGGAAGATAGGAAAGAGCAAAGAAGAGGCTGGACAAATCAGTTCAGGTGTGTGCAAGAGAATTCAGCCCTGAAACAATGGGAACCCAAGAGAAGAGCCCACTCGAGGTATCGCAACATGAGGTAGAAGGGCGTGCGGCACAGAGAAAGAAAATGGAAGACAGATGTTAACTAGCCTTTCTTCGAGTTTCTCTAAACTACTAGTGACCTTAGAGAATATCATCTCATCTCTCCAAAGACATGGCATCTTTAAGCTTGTAGTTTGTTTGGGGGGGGGGGGACTTGGATTGTGTAAGAGAGATGGTAGAAGAAATACATATTTGAAGATTATTTCTTTAACATTTCTTCTTGCCACAATAAAACAACTACATGTTTGTGTGACCAATTCCCTTTCTTTTTCTGTAAATAACAATTTAGAGTTTAACCGTTTTAACTAATATATTTAATGTCCCTGGTATATCTATCTAGCTCATCTATTTAATGGATTAAGTCATCTTTATTATAGTCATTTTAACATTATTATTTTGACTTCATCCTGTGCATTGGCATTGGAAGCCACCTCAAATCCCTTTTGGTGGGAGTGGTGGTGTTAGCTGCTGTCGAGTTGGCCCCTGACTCATAGTGATCCTATGCACAGCTGGATCATACCATTGTAATCCATGGGGTTTTCTTTGACGAATTTCAGAAGTAGATTGCCAGGCCTTTCTTCCTAGTGTGTTTTAGTCTGGCAGCTCTGTTGAAACCTGTTCAGCCAGGCTTTAATGCTCTCCTATCAAAAGAAACTGCCAGGCTCCAGGGAGGGAGGCGTGGAGCAGGAGATGAAGCTTCTGAACCATCAGATATTTGGGGAAATATGGGAAAGGCCCGTGGAATAACATTTTATTTATTAGTACTGTATTTGTAAACTACACCAAGTATTTGAACAAACTAGAAACTTTGGTGTAATGTTGAATGTTGTCACAATGTCCTAAATGGTTTTCCAGTCCATCATTTGCCCTTATGAAAAACACTGTCCAAAGGAAATAAACCAGCGTGTCCTTTTTTTTTTTTAATGTAAAGAATGTTGAGAAAAGAGAAGGCTGTGAAAATGTGTCATTCTCAGAGAAAAACAGAATGTTACAATTTCCATTTCATCCATGCCTCCCTCTAAATACCAAAAAAATCCATTGCTGTCGAGTCAATTCCCACTCATAGAGACCCTACGGGACAGAATAGAGCTGCCCCCATAGAGTTTCCGAGGCTGTAATATTTATGGAAGCAGGCTGCCACATCTTTCTCCAGAGGAGCGGCTGAAGGGTTCGAATCGCTGACCTCTCGGTAAGCAGCTGAGCGCCTAACCACTGCACCACCAGGGCCCCTTGGGAGCTTGTTAGAAAAGCCAGATCTCAGGCCCCACCCAAGACCTATTGAATTAGAATCTGCTTTTTAACAGGAAAGCTGGGTGATTCGTGTGCACATTAAAGTTGAGAGGCACTGCTCTGACCATGCCAGTCTCCAGTTGAGAATGTATCCAAACCAAACGAGATTTCACACAATTTCCAGAGTGAAGAGGCCTTTTTCACAGTAAAAATCAAACCTGTTGCTGTCAAGTCGATTCTGGCTCATGGTGACCCCCGGTGTTACAGAGTAGAGCTGCTGCTTACGGCTTTCTTGGCCATTATCTTTACAGAAGCAGATTACCAGGCCTTTCTTCCATGACACCACTGTGTGGGTTCAAACCACCAATCTTTAGGTTAGGGGTTGAGTGCAAAATGTTTGTGCCATCCTTCTTCACTAATACACCAGAGACCTGCTTCACAAATACACTGCCCATATTCTCACCAGAATATTTTTTGTGGAACTCTGGTGGCGCAGTGGTTAAAAGCTCGGCTGCTAACCAAAAGATTGGCAGTTTCGAATCCACCAGCCACTCCTTGGAAACTCTATGGGGCAGTTGTACTCGGTCCTGTAGGGTTGCTATGAGTCAGAATTGACTCAACGGCAATGGGTTTGGTTTTTTTGGTTAAGGACCAAAAGGACACCCCCTTACACCAGTCCCTTGGACCATTCAGCGTACACCACCTGTCTATGGCAGCCATGCCAACAGATGTCTGTTATTTCCACCAGAAAAGATGACGGCAAAGCAATATAATTCAGCAAATATTTATTTAGTACCTACTTTGTGCCAGAACTATAAAAGACTACATAGGTTATATATAGATGAATAAAAAGTAATTTCTGTCCAAGGAACATTTACTTGAGTAAATGTACGTCATGTAAGCTTCATGAAAATCTTTTTTTATTAGGACAAGAAAAAATATAAAAATAAGTCAAATAAGAAAGTACATGAGACACAAAGTCTCTGGTTTCTCTGAAGCCCAGTGACTCTGCCTTATGGGCCTGGGGGATTCCCAAAGGACTTAGAGAAGACACTTAATCAACGCTAGCTGACTTACTGACAGTGTACACAGTGAGCTCAGATAACAAAACATCTACGTAAATACCATGCTACTGCCTCACTTCTATTAAGAATCTCCCGGAGATTTTAGAGCACTTGTTGTGTGTGTGTGGTGTCTCAGGAAGCATCCTTCCTCTGGCCAGAGCACCACCTGCTCTGTTTAACTGTTGCTTTCAACTTAAAGTCTTTGTCAGATCAATCTTTATTTTACAGAGCTCAAATCCCTCCCTTATAATGGCTAGCCAGAGGGCTTCTAATCTCTCTTTCGTCTGAAAATGGACTCTTAAGACATCTGGGGTCCCGCCCGTTCCAGTCTCCCAAGATTTAACACTGGCCAGTTGTTCTTCACCCGACTTGATCATCAGAACCTCTGTGAGCCAGTGCCTGATTTCTGGTCCCCATGGCTTGGCAGTGTGTCTCTGTCGGTGGCTGATGGTTGCATACATTCCCATGTATGAAGGCTCCCAGGTGTGAAGCCCAGGAGACCAATGTTTGTCCTTCTCCTAGCTCTTCCTCAGTTTCCACATTTGTTAAAAAAAAAAAAAGCTCTTCTAGTTCTTTCTGTGACTCTATATGCCTCACTCCCCTTCATTCAAATTCCGGCTCAAAGGATACTTCCTCAGAGGGGCTTTTCTTGATCACCTAAGGAAGGGCATCCCTCTCCCCCTCTTCCCCTCCCTATGGTTCCCTTCTAGCCCCTGTTTTCATTTTCTCATGCTGCTATCTGCTCTCTGGCAGCTTTATACTGATTGGCGTACTTGTTTGTCACCTATCACCCCCACTGAAGCCTAAGCTCACAAGCTCAGAAACTTCAAGCATCTTGTTCATCGGTGTATTCCCAGCACCTCAAACAGCACCTGGCATGGAGTACCCCCCAAAAATCCAAAGTCGTTGCCATCCAGTCCCTTCCGAGACCGGGAGCAAACGCATGTGTGTCAGAGTAGAATTGTACTCCACAGGGCTTTCATTGGCTGGCTTTTCAGAAGTATTTCACCCGGCTTTTCACTCTGGATGCCTGTGGGTGGACTCAAACATCCACCTTTTTTGTTAGCAGCTGAGTGCATTAACCATTTCATGATCCAGGACTCCCTGCACAAAGTTGTTGTTGTTAGGCACTGAGAAGTGGGTTCCAACTCCTAGTGACCCCATGTACAACAGAAGGAAACACTGCCTGGTCGTGAGTTATCCTCACAATCACTGTTATGCTTGAGCACATTATTGCAGCCACTGTGTCAATCCATCTCCTTGAGGGTCTTCCTCTTTTTTTGCTGACCCTCTACTTTATCAAGCATGATGTCCTTCTCCAGGGACTGATCCCTCCTGATAACATGGCCAAAGTATGCGAGACAAAGTTTTGCCATCCCGGCATCTAACTGCACAAAGTAAGTGTGCAACAAATGTTTGTTGAATCAAAGAATAAACTCTACAATTCCATCATCTTTTAACAAAGTTCCTGTTGTCACTGCCTTGTTGATGGGTATCGCTTTTTCTTACATAACTAGAAGCTGGGTTGGAAAAGATTTCTTTAATCAAACCTTTATGGAAGATGCAGCCCATGTGTTCAGCAGACATAGCTGGCAGAATTACTAAAGCAGTTTCTAAAAACAGGTTTGTCAGAGGAACACGAATAGCTTCAAACTTGAAAGATTTAAGTACCTTGTTTTGTTAATATGGTCAGTAGAACTAGAAAAGCCTTTCGGATTTTGAAGATCCTGTAAGAAGATAAGATAGTACATTTTGCCTAACAAAAGGTGACTCTATCTGCAAGACGTATTCCAAATCTCTCCACTTCTCTCTTCTCCTCTGTTTACACTGTTTCAAACCACCGCCATCTTTATCCTGGACGACCGTAGTAGACTTCCCCCTGGTCTGTTTGCTTTTACGAAGATCAGATTGTTTTTTGCTTTTACAAGTATCACTTTCCTAAAATCCATTTTCTACACAATAGGCAGAGTTATTTTTTAAAAAAAACATGAATCCCATCATAACTCTGTCCTGCTTAACGAGTTTCCCATCACATTTGGAAGAGAATCCAGACCCCTTAATATGGTTTATGTGATCTGCCCTTTGCCTTCCACTCTCCCGCTTACCCACTCTGTTCCACACTGATGTCCTTTTCGTTTTGTCAATATCCCAAGCTTAGTACCACCTCAGGACCTTTGCACCAGCTTTTTCCCTACCCAGAATGCTCTCTCCCCTGACATTTGCTTCACTGACTTCCTCTTGTGATTCAGATCTCAGTGTAAATGTCATTTCTTCCTAGAAACCTTCTCTAAATATTCAGCTGAAAGTGGCCATCACCACGGTCTTTTTCACGTCTCCTATTTGAATTCTCCGCATAGCAATGAATGCCAGCCGGCAGTGTTTTCTAATTTACGTGTTTGTTTATGTCTTGTCTGTCATCCCCACTAGAATATAAGCTTCACGAGATCATCACTGTCCCTAGAAGTGTGCCTGGCATGTAGCGAGGACGATTCGTTGCATATTTGTTAAATAAAACAATAATAAACGGAGTGAATATACTGAAATGATTGCGCTCAGTCTCCCGAGTGTGTACATTTTGTGTTTATAATTAGATCGTAGATTCCTAGGATAGTTCTTGTGACCCTTCATGTCTCTTAGTTCAGTTTAGGTGTGGAGTCAGTGCTTGGCTAACCCTTATTCTCTAGAGTTTAGCTCATTTGACTATATGTAGTATTTTGGAATCCATGGAGTACCGTACTGAAAAGTTCCCTTCTTAGCTAAAATAACTATAAAAATACCAAACCTGTAACTGACATGCTATAGTTTTAATTCTAGTAAGTCTACAAGAGCTCCTCTCAAGTGTCTTCAGGATGGTTTCCAAGGGAATTACAATTAGGCTTCCTTACTAATAGAAATTTGCATTATACTTCTGTGCTGTTACTACAGTTGTGGCGAACTCCCTCCCAAGTTAACCTACCACGGCAGCTGCTAAATAAATGGAATATGGATCAACACGTTTCCGTCCATAAAAGTAAGCTGGTTTTTCTTCACCTTTGTCCTTACTCCGTTCTTTCATGTTTTATCATTAGACAGGGAAGAACCCAAGTTGCAGCGTTTATTGTTGAGAAAGTTACTTGCTGTCTTATGCTGCCAGCTTTTGTAAGAAATAGGATGTACTAACCCTGGAATCTTAGGGATTCACAACTGCAGGGTGCCTTAAAGGATGCCTAGGCCAGTGGTTTTATTTTACAGGAAAGTATACTGAGGTCCAGAGAAGCAAAGTGACCAGCACAGATATTCTCCTGACTACATTAGAGGCATCCTGACTCCCAGTCTGTTCACCGATTTGCCAGTGAACCACGCTGCCTTTCTTCCTAACCTTGGGGGAGTTTGTGTGAAAATAGAGAAATACTATGAACAATGATCTTTGAAAACGTAGACTGTCTTCTGAGGAAATACTTGGTCTTGTTTCTGTAGCCTTTCTGTTGTGGTTTTAGGACATGATATAACACCTTTGGGGCCTTCTTTAGAATTCCTCCCAGGAATTTCAGCAGTTACTAACAAACATAGAGTATAAACCATTAGATAATTGCCTTTTACCCATTGCTGTTTAGTCGATTCTGACTCCTAGCAACCCTATAGGACAGAGTAGAACTGCCCGATAGGGTCTCCAAAGAACGGCTAGTGGATTTGAACTGCCAACCTTTTGGTTAGTAGCCGAGTTCTTAACCACTGTGCCACCAGAGCTCCAGCTGCCTTTCCATAGTAATTTCTCCCATCTTGTATAAAGTTTTAGTTTGCTTTTAAGAACCTTCGCAATTAGTCCCCTACTGATTTCTTTATCTGTATATATTTTTTTCTTCACTTCTTGCTGAACTGTAAATTCCTCAAGGATAAAGGATGTCTGGTATTACCAACACCTAGTTCAGTGTCTAGCACATAGAAGATGGTCAATTAAAGTTTGTTTAACTCTTACTGAAGCAATTCTACTACTGTGTCTCAGCTCCCTTTCCCAAATCTAGTTCTTCCTTGCCCTCAAGTCCTGCTTCCTCTTTGAGTTCTTCTCTATTTTCACTGGCTCTTGGTAATTCCTCACTTCAAATCTCTTAGCGCTGTTTTCCTCTTGGAATGTGTTATCGTACATTGTGGGGTACTTTTATACATAATTAGTGTCCACTCAACTCAGTTATAAACATGGAACCGTACAGGTCCATACCAAATATCATTGTACGTTTGATGCGTTTTTAGTGTACTACACACAGCAAGGGCTTGGTATTTATTGGTTGACTATGCCAATTCAGGTCACTCCTTACTAAGCTGCTATGTGCTGTTACTAGATGCTACTGGCATGCTGCCGTGTTCTATCTTAGCTAAATTTCAGCAGAGAATGAGGTGTGCAGTTTGTAAATTGCTTTTGGAAACATTGCACAGGAAGTCATTTTCATTTTGTTGCAGATCAACAGGAAATAGAAGGCTTAGTTGCCAAACTAAAGCAAGACAAGCAACCAAGCATGTTATTCCTCCCTTAGGGCCTTCCAGGAATCCTTAGCTTCTCTTAAGATAGTGGAAATTATCCCAGCAATCTCAGTCGTAGGAACAGAGGAGATGTTGATAGGAAGAAGGTATTCAGTATTTTGTTCTAGTTTTACTTTGCTTTTGAATTTTATCATATCTTCTAATCACTTATCAGATGCAGTTTAGGAGATATACCCCTTCATTTAGTAAAATGGATCTGGTTTCTTGGCTCAGAAGTCTACTACTGTCTATGGTACATTTATTCCGGCCGTTTCTACTGTTCATTATTCTTTTCATTGGGATTAATGATGGTGGGAATACAGGGTTACTTGCTTTAAAGTCTGATCCGCTTTCAACTTGTTCTTATTCTGTAGCTTTGTCATCTTCTACAACTCAAATGCCCTAGATGTGGCCCCATTATGAGCTATACACCATGAGGATTTGCGGGGGTGTATGACAGAATGGAAACTTTATTCAGATCCTTGGCAAGTTTTAATTTTACATTGCTTTTTTATACTAATCTAATTTCCTTCCAGAATGAAAATTGGCAATCATTTAGGGAAGTGGTAGAGGAGGCTGGAATCGTTGAGGTTGAAATGCATATGAAGGTCCCTAATCCATAGAGTATTGACATAATGAACTCTAAACCCTCAGTAATGATTCCGGTATGTAATGACAACCTGCGTCTAGAAAGCTTCGGCCCATGGGTTCTGTGCATAATGCTGGCTTCACTTTGTTGGGCTAGGCACGAGTTAGCACATATCAGCTTCACTCTAAGGCTATGGTGCTAACCTAACTCGTGCCAGAGACCATTCCTTACCCTAAACAACTAAAGGAAAAGGATAGACCAGGAGCCCTTTACTTCCACTTGCCTTATTTTTCCCTTTTCAAATATGGAAATGTACCAAGTCCTAATATATTTCCCTCAAATTTTCAGGCATAGCAGAGAATATTTTTGGATTTATAAGGCTGACCAATTGATTTGTCAAAATTTTTATTGTTTGCAAAGGACAATAAAACAAAAACAGCTTCTCGGAAGTCAACTATTTTTATTGCCTATTTTCTGCCTTGAGGGATTCTGTACATCTAAGCTGGCATCTGGTGGGCATTCTAGTATTAAAGTGCCCAGGCCTCCTTCACTCACTGAGGAGGTTGTGGCAAACACAGGGGCCCTTCCCCCAACCCATGCTACATTTTTTCTTCACAGCTAGATCAAATGCTTCAGATTATCAGATGTAGCATAGATGAGTCAAACAAAAACAAATGCCCTTGAGTTTAAAAATAGAAGTTAAAAAGACTAAATATTTGCACTTAAAAAGGAAAAGAAAATAACAGAAATCTCTGTGGCAGACCATTCCTTGAAATTATCCTCACTAAATTATAATCATGCACTTTCCACTCTCTATAATTAAACATTAAATTTCATTTATTCCAGATGCATTCCCTTCAAGTAAATTCAGAATGCCCATCCTTCTTTTTCGGTCATTGTAAATTTATTTGAAGTTTGTGGCCAGCACATGATTGGGCACACTGGTAGTTTTTAAGTGAATCCTAACGACACTTTTTTTTTTTTAATTTTGTACTTTGTGTAGCATATTTATGCTGATGAATCTGATCTTCCTAAGTTTTATGATATATTATGCCTATATAAGCTTGATGACAAAATGTTCATGTGTTTCTGAAAGGAATTTGCAGGGCCTTGGTTGGTGGTAGAGGCGTGGAGGAAATTGTTTTGATCCTATTTCAGGTAGCTAATGTTGTTGGTCACTGTACTGAACAATCTGGAATGCTGAGGAAGGTCACAATGCCTTTAATTTATATCAGGGCTTCTACTCAGAGAGCCTTGGACAGTTACATGAAAACCTGAAGGAACTGTTTATTTGCCAGATTTGCAAATTTCTTACATTTGTGAGATACTATAACTAACCAGCAGTCTGTAATATTAAAAGCAATCTTTTTAGTGGTTTGACATATTTCTCTACTCTTAAAACAAGGCTCTTAATTAGGATTTGTGGTTAAATCCGTTTAATATGTTTTTTAAAGTGGTAAAAAATAACTCAACGTGTTTTATTTGCACAATTTCAGATGATATCTATTTTCACTAACTGAACCAGTGGTTTAACAAAGATTGATAAATTAACTGTCCATCTTCTGTAAGGAAAAGATAAACTTTGCAAAATGAGCTCTTAAAGCATTACCTGAGTGCAGCCACTGCTGTGCAGACAGCTGGGGAAGTTTTATACTTAGGCACATCGTGTTCTCGTGGTGACAGAGATCATCCTGGGTGTTTTGTTGATGCATTGACAAGTTTTTCAAGTTCCCTTTATTTTTTTCTTTACTTACCACTTGATATTTGCACACTTCATGAGCATTTCCACAGGTTTGTGGAAAACAGATATACCAGGTCAATCTGACAGTTTATTTTAACTACACTAAAAGCTCCATAGAGGATCCCTGGTGGGGCAGTGGTTAAGAGCTGGGCTGCTAATCCAAAGGTTGGCAGTTCGAACCCACCAGCCGCTCTGCAGGAGAAAGATACGGCAATCTGCTTCCATAAAGATTGCAACTTTGGAAACCCTATAGGGCATTTCTACTCCGTCCTAATAGGGTCTATAGGGCAGCTATGAGTTGGAATCAAGTCGACGGCAATGGGCTTGTTTGTTTTAAAAGGCTCCATAGAATAAAAAGTTCAAATTAATGCCGAAAATAATGTCTTAGAATTACTTGTACACTTTCAGTTACCCATCATCTGCCTCACTCCCTACCCCTCACCAAACAACAACGAAGAAAAACGGAGCTGTAGCTGCTTATCTGTTCTTTGTTATTTAAAACCAATCTTCAGTCTGCTCAGTATAGGCCATACACTGTCCGCTTTCCTTAGATACTGGGGGAGAGAGCGGAAGCAGAGAAGCTCAGCTGAGAAGGTAAAAGCAGCAAGTGAGAGACGCAACCCCAGTCATCGTGAGTCCTAAAACATTAAAAGAAAACCGCTCTTGCTGAGCTTCAGTGTGTACTGACTTGCCAGAGAGGGGGTAGTAAATGTTCCATTTTTTGTATTTACAAGGCTCTTCATTTAGAACCACTGCTCATTTACCTTCACACTAACACCACCTAACTGGACTCACATAATGGTTCTAAATATTTTGATATGTATATGTACCTGTATTACATAAATCAATTATATTTAAACATATTCTTTGTAGCACTCAGATCCTCTCTACCTTTGTGACTGCAGAATACATAGTTAATCTTTGGACAGTTATATTACACACAAGAAACAATTTCTCCTTTAACCTGAGACATACTGACATGTTCCAAAGGATAAAACTATCTCACATCATCAATAATTTGTCTTCCGAAGATCGAGGTGTATCAAACCATCAGCTCATCTTTCTTTGTGTGTGACTTCGGTTTTGGCAGGATCTGAAGTCGTCAGCCATGAGGAAGGCCTTTGACAATATGACCAGTATCAGTGTTTTAAGTTATCAGGTACATGCTTCATTTATCAGAGCTGTTCAGTCAAAAGAAACCCTGGTGGTGTAGTGGTTAAGTGCTACGGCTGCTCACCAAAAGGTCAGCAGTTTGAATGCACCAGGCGCTCCTTGGAAACTCTGTGAGGGCAGTTCTACTCTGTCCTGTAGGGTTGCTATGAGTGGGAATTGACTCGACGGCAATGGGTTTGGTCTTTTTTTTTTTTTTTTTTTGGTTCAGTCAAAACCATCAAAGTCAATCTCTACGTGACAGAATAGAACCACCTAGTTTTTCTGGGTTGTGACTAATTATGTAACCAGGTTGATTTGTTTGGCCTTGCAGAATGAAACTATTTCGAATCATCCTAGTAACCTTTCATTTCTGTTTAAACTAGAGCCTTGATTGTGGAATGAAAGACAGGAAGATATCTTCCTGCACAGACGTGTTTGGTAGATTATCCATCAGATGCCCGGGAAGATAGCAATCGGGCTGAAAGAAATGCTATTTAATTTAAAGTTTAAATCTAGATAAGCTTTGGATACCTAGAAATAACAAAAAGAAATGAGAGGAAAAGTTATACCATTAGAGGGCACTTTTGTAATCTTAGAAGAAAAATCTGTTCTTATTGACTGGTCTACCTGAGGCTTAGTCTTAAGAAGAAAGTATTTTCAGCTATTTATTTAAAGTAACTAATTCTTAAGCGACTGTTTGAGAGAGAACATTTTATTCGTAGGAAAAAGAATCTATAAAATCTTAAAATAACCCTTTAAAGAATATTCAGTAAGGTTTCAATTTTTGATCAGTAAATATAAAGTGTAAAAACATACACAATATATCTGCACAGCTAATAGCTGTTTTTTGATTAGCTACATTTAGTGCTTCTTTTAAATACATTTTGTTTAAAAAAAAAAATCTGCCGTAACCTGATCATATTCAACAGATTATTAACTTTCCCTAATAACTGAGTAAGTTTTTTCCAACAATAGTTGAATGTTATCAGATAAAAATGGTTTATATTTTGAAAACCATAATCTGGCAAAATATAAAATCCTGTTTCTTGGGGTCACACTAACTTTCAAAACTTTTCTGAAAAGTAACTATTTTTCCCATAATTGATGTGATAATTAAGATGGTTTAAACTGTTTCATAGAGGAAAGAAAAAATGTGACCTGATATAATTTAAATTGGAAAAATAAGATATTTTTATAAAGAAAGCAAAAGATCTTGGAAAGCATCTGTTTTTGGCGATAATATAAATAAAAATGTCTACCTGATCCAATAAAGTGCCTAAGCCAGTAAAATGATTTACTATGTGAAAGCTTAGCATAGTTTGAGATTTTTATCCTTCTTGAAAGCAAACAATTTAGGCTGCTATAGTTTCATGGAGCCTAGTCAGAGGTATAAGGAGCTCTGGTGGCACAGTGGTTAAGCACTCCGCTGCTAACCGAAAGGTCGGCTGTTCAAACCCACCAGCCACTCCAAGGGAGGAAGATGTGGCGTCTGCTTGCATAAATAATACAGTCCTGGAAACCCTGTGGGGTAGTTCTGTTCCGTCCTATTGAGTCTCTATGAGTTGGAATCGACTCGACAGCAATGAAAAGGCATGAGACTCATCCTGTGTCAGAGACCAAGGACTTTATCACTCACAGTGACAGAGTATCCCCGTTAGCATCATTTTCTTCTGCTGGTTCTCCGAGTCCCAGTTCCCACAGCACGATGTGAAGAGGACCAGTGGCACCACCTCCTGTAGTGGGTTTTATTACAGGAGAGGAGAAGCTGCCCTGAACTTAGGGAACCCCCATCTTTTTACAGTGGGTAGTAACCATGCTTGCTCTTTGCTCCAGAGGGAGACGTTATCTTCGTCTCCCAAGAGTGTACCATACACACACATTCTTAGACACATAATCTGGAGCAAAAGCAGCCATTGCTTCTGCTGCTTTTAAGAACCAAGGAAAACTGTCTCCCAACACTTACTCTGCATAATCCTGTAGTCTGAAATTATTTACTTCACTAAGTAGAAATTGCTAAGTAGCTGACATGTTCTTGGGTGGTACAAATAGTCAAGTACTCAGCTGCTAACCCAAAGGTTGGTGGTTCAGATCCACCCAGAGATGCCTTGGAAGAGAGGCCTGGCAGTCTACTTCCAAAAAATCAGCCATTGAAAACCCTATGGAGCACAGTTCTAGTCTAACATGTGAGATCGCCATGAGTCAGAATTAAATTGACAGCAACTGGTTTAAGAAGCTGACATGGAGACTCTATAATCAGATTTACCATAGTTGTTTTAAGTCACCCGTGATAAATAGCTCATATTTCTCACACAATGTAGGATTTACTAAGTGACCTTACCTGTCCAAGTCTCATTTTTTAAAATGAGAAAAATAATAGTGCCTACTCCACAGAGCTGTTGCTAGCGTTAGATGACATAATGTATAAAAAACACTTAAGAGAGTGCCTGGCATGTAGCATGCACACACAAAAAGTTATTGTTGCTGTCTCAAAAATTATTATAATTAGTTGACTTAAGAGAAAGCTATTCCCAAGGTCAGTTGAGGATGCTGGGAAAATTCCCACCAATCATGACTAGCTAATTCTCTAACTCCGGGGTTGATCTTAATATCCCAACTATCCTGGGGTGTTGGGCAGTTTGTCCTGCTCAGTCGAACAGTGGCATTGTGAGACTGACAGTTTTATGGGCAAGCAGGAAGCCTGATGAGGTAAGGTTGTCTTTGAGTGATTCTAGGGTAAATACGTCTGAGTATCTCCAACTCAATTGCTACCATGGCATGTTTGCTCTAAGTTCCTAATAAGTATTAACAGTCAAATCCTAATCTTTTCTGAAGAAACATTTTTTTATCATCTGGCTGTCTTAAGCTCTCAAGAGGTAAAGTTCTGGGGATGCTACTGCAAAGAGAAGTAAACTGAATAGGGTTCATTTTGCTGAAATAATAAGTGTTTCTAAACAGGGGCATTGTATGAAATTCTATTCAGATTTTCCATTCCCATTATCCCCAGGTGGTGCAGTGGTTAAGAGCTTGCCTGCTAACCAAAGGGTCGGCAGTTCGAATCCACCAGCTACTCCTTGGAAACCCTGTGGGGCAGTTCTACTCTGTCCTTTCGGGTTCCTGTGAGTCGGAATCGACTCAACGGCAACGGGTTTGGTTTTGGATTTTTATGAGCCCCAGGAAGAAAGGTAGAAGAGAGAAGGGATTAGGGGCTTGTGATTGGAGGCCTCGTCGAGTTCAGTTCATCATGTCCCTGTTTGTTTAGAATAGGTTAAGGAGTTTTGATTTTGATCCATGCCAGAAGAACAAACAAGTCTGTCTTGGAAGAAATACAGCTAGCGTGCTCCTTGGAAGAGAGGTTGGTGAGACTATTTGGTTTTCTCACTATTAAAAGCACTTAAGTGTAGTATGTATTATGGCACATACACATAATGAAATACTATGCAACGATAAAGAACAATGATGAATCCACAAAACATCTCACAACACGGATGAATCTGGAGGGCATTTGCTGAGTGAAATTAGTCAGTCACAAAAGGACAAATATTGTATGAGACCACTATTATAAGAACTCAAGAAAAAGTTTAAAGACAAAAAAAATTCTTTGATAGTTGTGAAGGTGGAGGGTGGAGGGGAGGGGAGGGGAAATCACTAACTAGATAGTAGACAGGGATTAACTTTGGTGAAGGGAAAGACAACAGACAATACAGGGGAAGTAAGCCAACTGGACCAAAGCAAAAGCTAAGAAGTTTCCTGGACACATCCAAATACTTTGAGGGACAGAGTAGCTGGGACTGGGGCCTGGGGACCATAGTTTCAGGGGACTTCTAGGTCAATTCACATAACGAAGTTTATTAAGAAAATGTTCTACATCCCACTTTGGTGAGTGGCATCTGGGGTCTTAAAAGCTTGTGAACAGCCATCTAAGATGCATCAATTGGTCCTATCCCACTTGGAGCGAAGGAGAATGAAGAAAACCAAAGACACGAGGAAAATATTAGCCCAAAGGACTAAAGGACCACATGAACCAAAGACTCCACCAGCCTGAGACCAGGAGAGCTAGATGGTTCCTGGCTACCACCAGTGACCACCCTGATAGGGAACACAACTGAAAGTCCCAGACAGAGCAGGTGAAAAATGCAGAGCAGAACTCAAATTCACGTAAAAAGATCAGACTTAATGGTCAGACTTACAGATCAGAGACTGGAGGAACCTCCGAAACTATGGCGCCTGGATGCACTGTTAACTCAGAACTGACACCACTCCTGAAGCCCACTCTTCAGACAAAGAACAGACAGGACTATAAAACAAAAAATAATACACATGAGGAATGTGCTTCTTAGTTCAAACAGATCTACCAGACCAAATGGGGAGCTCCTGTCCAAGAGCAGGATGAGAAGGCAGGCAACGACAGGAGCTGGCTGAATGGACACAGGCAACCCGGGGTGGAAAGAGGGCTTGTGCTGTCACATTGTGGAGATTGCAACTAATGTCACAAAACAATACGTGTATAAATTTTTGTATGAGAAACTAACCTAAGTTGTAAACTTTCACCTAAAGCACAATTTTTTAAAAAAAGAAAGTACTTAAATGTTTGTTAAGTCAAAGAAACAATTCCTTGCAGAGTTTTGTGAGTAAAATACATATATATTTTTCATTTGGTATATATGTGTGTGTTTATATATATACATACGTGTGTATAGCAAGTCCTCATGGAAGGCAAAACCTTTCATTGACATTTAACATGAAAACAACTTGCCTACCTGTTGTTGTAAGCTTCTCTTTGGAAACACTGAGACATGTAGAAGACAGTTTCCTTGACAATATCCCTACAGCAATGTGCAGTAAAGAATGATCCGTAATTACGTATAGAGTCTTTGATAAAAGTTAGTGACAAATGCCAAAACTCAGTAAAAATACTGAGACAAATGGTCAAACATACACCTTTCCAATGGCCTGGCTTGATCTGAGAGTGAGAATCCCAACCCACTTTCTAATACGGTAGAGGTGTGTATGTCAATATTGTGTTGAAGTGTCTAGTGGTGTATGCATAACAATTATTGCTGTTGTCATTAGGTGCTTTTAAGTTGGCTCGAATCAGAGCAACCTTTCGTATAACAGAATGAAATGGTACCTGGTCCCGCACCATCCTCACAGTCTTTGTTTAAGGCTATTGTTGCTGCCAATGTGTCACTCCATCTCACTGAGTGTCTCCCCCTTTCTCAATGACCCTCTATTTTACCAAGCATGATGTCTTTATCCAGGGTTTGTCCCCCACCCCGTAACATCCAAAGTTAGCTATATGAAGTCTAGCCATCCTCGCATCTAAGGAGCATTCTGGTGGTACTTCCTCCAACACAGATTTGTTTGATCTTCTGGCAGCACATGGTATGTTCAGTATTCGTCCCCCAAACCACAATTTGAAGGTATCAGTTCTTCTTCAGTCTTCCTTTTGCATTTGAAAAATGGCTTGGGTCAGGCACACCTTGGTCCTCAAAGTGACACCTTTGCTTTTTAAACACTTTCAAGAGGTCTTTTGCAGCAGGTTTGCCCAATGCAGTAAGTCATTTGATTTTGACTGCTGCTTCCATGGGCATTGAGTGTTACTACAAGAAGAATGAAAGCCGTGTCACCTTCAGTTTCTTCACCATTTATCGTTATGTTGTTTATCGATCCAGTCGTAGGAATTTTCGTTTTCTTTATGTTCAGGTGTAATCCATACTGACGGCTGTAGTCTTTTAGACATCAACAAATAACTCATCTTGTGATTTTGGACAAATTGCTTAACCTATGAGGATGTCAAACTTTCTAATCTCTAAAACTCTCTGATTTATGAGAATTGGATCTTGAAAATATGTATTATGCAATAGCCATAGTATAATCCTTAGTCAAATTTTAAGGATGAATAAAAATAATTGTACAGTGGTAATTTTATAGCTCTCAGTGGTCTTTATGATTTATGTTAAATGTGATAGTAGTTCAAACATATCAACAATTAGTAACTTGATTATTGAGCAATAATTCCAACCAACTACTGGCATAACTTTTATAACCGTTGAAAGAACTGACCTTAAATAAGGATTTTAGTGCAGGCTGTGAGACAGTGGTATAAAGTTGTTTGCAATGACCATACAGGCTTCTTCCATAATGAAGGGGGAATTTTCTCAGTAAATATCCAGGGATTTTTATGCACAGAGAGTCCTTCATTTCAAAATCTTTCTAACATCTGTAATTCTTGTGAATTCATCTCAACTTCATGAAATCTTTTGAAGAAAAAAAAAAAAAAGTCAGGAAAGATGCCTTCAAGATCATGTGCATGTATCCAGGATACCTGATACATCTATAAGTTCCTGTCAAAACTAAGATAGCACTAGCTAGCCCTTTAGAAAGTTTGCAACTTGCTCAAGTGTCTGCCTGCAGAACTAATGTAAGCAATTGTTTCTGTTGTCCTAGGATGGTGCTGCTTCACTGGTGTTTGCTGTGGCTGCTCTTACCACTCAGCTCAAGGACCCAGAAGTTACCTACTCGAGATGAGGAACTTTTTCAAATGCAGATCCGGGACAAAGCATTTTTTCATGATTCTTCAGTAATTCCAGATGGAGCTGAAATGAGCAGTTATCTCTTTAGAGACACACCTAAAAGGTATGCTCCCTTCAGTACTTTCTGTACCAATACACCCATAAAGGATGTCTCCAAAAAAGGAAGTAACCTTTTAGATTTAGTTTAGATAATTTGAAAATCAGCCTATGAATAGCATTATCTGTTTCCTCTAAGTGAGAGAAAAATGGCAGTGCAACCACTCATCATTCAATAGAGGCTACTTGAGTCTTTCTGTCCGTGATCTCCTTTTGAGTGGAGGGGCAATACTTGCATTTCTTGTATTTTAGACTGATTATGTTCTTATTTTCATTACAGGAGGAAATATCGAAGAACTATGTAGGATTAAAATGAAATTACTTGAATACAGACGATTCTTTAAGGCTTTGCGTCAAGTTTCATAAGGATGATATTTCTTTAATATGATTAGATTCTGAGAGAATTAAACCAAACAGTGATAAAAACTGGCTATTAAGATCAACAATAATAATGGAACATGGTGCTCTAAATCCCTTCCATTTAGTGGCCCAGTCATATCATCATCTGGTCAGAGTGAATAATAGTAGATGATCAGTTTTCCTTTTGACTGAAGTGGTCTATTGTTGAGATACCATTTCAGCACTGCCAGAATGAGATGATTTCCTTTTGTTTGAATGAATGAAATAGATTAGGAACTGACATGTCAATACCATAAAATATTTAGGAATCTTTAAATGATTTTCATAAGAGTGAAAGCACAAAATATAAGAACGATTACCTTGAAGGAGCTTGATGTCCTAGCCCTTACTGAGGCTGAATCTGTGAAATCAGGAAAGATATATGAGGCAATCCTAATATTTCAAATCAAAAGTATCAGCTGAACTCTCACTGAACGCGTTTTGCTTTTTGTATAATTTTGTCTCTTGACATTTTTGACTGAATCAAATCAAATTAAAATTTTTCTTCAGAAAGCATTTTGATTTCCCAAATGTGCTTGCTTGTAGTTCATTAGCTAAAACATTCCACATGATGTACTCATTTCACTTAATCAAATAAATAGTTTATTCTTGATTTTCCAGTCTGTCAAAAATTAAATAAGCTTTGGTTCCAAGAGTTATCTTAAAAATTACATCGCATTTTTTTTTCCTTCAAAACAACATATTTTTATTAAGGAACATTATTTTAAAAAACCAACACTTCCTCTCTTCCTCCCTCCCTCCCTTCCCTCTTATTTCTTTCATTTGTCTGTTCTTTCTTTTTGTCTTTGTTTTTTTTTGTTCTTTTTTTACATATAGTTATTGGGATCCTTAGTTTCCACAACTGGATGATTAGTTAACTTACACAAAATAATTGCAGCTACCAGTAGAACCATCATGTCTAGAGGTGAAATATGCAATTGGAAGCATACAGAGACATTGTTGTATTACAACTAAAGATGAACTTCCAGATAAAGTTCAGCAGCAGCCATAGAGAAAGACAATTGACAAATGCATTAATATTCTTGTGTTTATGCATAAATTCCAGTGGCTAAATTGTTCATACTGTGTTTATCCCTCTGTGTAGGCATGGTAACTTTGGACCATGCTTCTTAGTTATTCATTACATTCCTTTCTCCTTCACTAGCCAGTAAATCCCTTGAGCATGTAGATCATGTCCTGTCATCTCTGGTTGCTGCCCTCTTCCATGAGTGCTTTCTGCATGGTAGACAATAAATGTGTGCTAAATTGTTAAGGTTTTTTCAAGTTATCATTTATCCCTTATCGTAAGTACTTGCATTTGAAAATGTTGACCTAGAGGGACTCCCAGCTGTTTTAAATGTGTAATAATTACCTTGCAAGCATTGTTTTATTGGTTATTGGTCACTTGTAGCCTGTTTTTAAGTTATTAAGACACAGTTGCTTACTTTCAGAAAGAAACTACTTGTTTATTTGAAATGAGAACGGACGGTAACAGATGAACTTTCACATTGTTCAGTTCTGCTTTGGCTTCAGTTAACTTGATGCCCACATAAAAACCAACAACAAATAAAGCAAAAAGTTTTGAATACTGTTCTTTTTTACTTACATGATGCTAAATAAATTACTTTACTGTACCTATTTCTTCATAATATGAATGGGTTCAGTCGTGTTTCCTGTGGCAAATATCTCTTGTGCAGCTTGGCCAAAAAAACACAGTTCTCTCCAAGCAGTGGACTAAATTGAAAATTAAACCATCTGACACCTCTCTTTATGGATATTTATGGTACACAAAACTTTCCTTGCAGTAAACAATTCCATCATCTAATTATTTTGTATGGATAATTGTCTTACTTCACTATTTTATGAACAAGTTGTTTTCGCTTTTGTAGGGCCTTCACTTTATTTATTCTCCCATTATTCTACTCCTACCCTCCATCTCCAAATTCATCTTTAAATAGTAAGGGGTCGGTGGGAGTACTGACTTTCTCCATTCAGATTCCATATCTTCAGATAGAAGTAACTCTAGGTGTCAGTATCCTCAGACTAGAACAATAAGGTTAGTGTTAGGGTTCTTAGGTTCTATTCATCGATTTAGTAATGCATTCGTTAAAAAAAAAATACTTTTCAAGTATCTACCACATGCAGATATCTGTGCTAGATGCTGGAAATATAATGATACTGGAAATGAACCTGAAGTAGGCCCATGTGGAGAAAATAATATTAATCAAATAATAACACAGATTTATAGCTACAAATTGTGATAAGTACCCAAAGTGAAAAGTATAGGACACTCAGAGTATATAAGAGAACTTGATCCAGAATGAGGAATCAGGAAAGGCATCCTTGAAGAAGGGAAATTTAAATGAAAAGGTATTAATTAACAGGAGGGGACAAGGGGTGCACTTCAGGCACAGAAGAAACATCCAAAGGCTCTAAACTGGATTGAAGTTTGGGAAACAAGAGAAGCCCTATGTGATTAGAGCACAAAGCAAAGGGGATAGTGACATGACACAGGCTGGTGAGGTAGGCAGGGGCCCCATCACTGAGGAAGTTTTAGGCTACGTAAAGAATTGAGGACTGTATCCCAAAAGCAATCTAAAGCCATGAAGGGGTTCTAATCACATATAAAATAGATTGCTTTAATAAAAGTCCACTCTTGCTACAGTGTAAAATAATGACTTGGAGGTGGTAAATGTAGATGTGTGGGAAATAGCTATTCATTAATTAATTCAACAAATATTCACTGAGAATTATTTTAGTCTCTGAAGCTACATCGATGAACTAAAAGCCCTGCCCTCTTGAAGCTTTCATTCTAGCTGGGGGAGATGGAAAAATAAAAAAGTAAACAACAAAATATTTAATATGTCAGGTAGTGATAAGTGCATTGAAGAAAAATGAAGTGGAGTAAAAGAAAGCTTCATGGGTAGGAGAGTGATACATTACATAAAGGGCTAGAGTTGGTCTGTTGCATCCTTGAGTAGAAAGCTGATGGAAGTGACAGAGAAAGCAAGGTAGATATCTGGAGGAAGAGTATCTCAGGTAGAGTAACAGCCAAGTGCAGAGATCCTGAGGCAAGAGTACAGTATACCAAATAGATTCCAAGATAGCAAGGAGCAGAGCTAAGGAAGCAGAGAGTAGGAGGAAATGAGTTTAGAGATTTCTTTGGGGGACCAAACATGAAGGGTCTTATAAGACATTGAAAGTTCTGTGGCTTTTACTCTGAATGCATGAGAAACTCTTGGAGGGCTTTGAGCAAGGGGGAGTAGTGTATTCTGACCTGGGATCACTCTTCCTGGGAAGGGGTGAATAAACTAAGAGGGATAAGGGTGAAAGCAGGGACACCAGTCAGCAAGCTATTGCACGACTCAGGCGATCATGGTGACTTGGAGCAGGTGAAGTGGTATGAAATAGTAGATTCTGGATATGTTTTAAAAGTGGAGCCAAAAGTGTCTGTGGAGTCATTGGATGTGGAGTAGAAGAGAAAGAAAAAGTCAAGAATGTCTCTAAATGTTTGGCTCATGCAATCATAGGGGCTGGCACGTCCCAGCTCTGTAGTTCAGGCAGCAGACTGGAGACCTCTGCTGGCTCATGGGATTGCAGGGGCTGGTGAATCCAAAATCTGCAGGTCAGGTAGCAGGCTGGAGACTTCTGCAGGCTTACGTCCCAGGAACTGGAGGTCAGGCAACAAGTAGAGTGCAGAGTCAAGAGAGAAGGAGCTCTGCCAGAACATCCATTTATATACTGGAGGCAGGCCACATCCCCAAGGAAACTCCCCTTTCAACTAATTGACTGATCACATCATGGAAGGGAATTACATCATAGTACATTGTGGAAGAGCAACCAGTCCAGTATCTGCCAAACCACTGAGAATCATAGCCTAGCCAAGCTGACACGTAACACTAACCATCACAATGAGCACCTGGAAGTGGGGAGACATCATTTACTGAGAAGGGATAAACTGCAGAAGAAGCTGATTTCTGGGCAGAGAATCAGAAGTTTGGATTGGATATCTTAAGTTTGAATTCCCCTTAATGTCCAAGTAAGAATGGTAAGAAGATAGTTTGACATATGCATCTGGAATTTAGGCAAGAGTTCAAGCTGACGATTTGAATTTGGGAGTTATTAACAGACGGGGGTTGAAGCCATGAGCTTGGTGAGATCACCCAGGGAGTGAGTGTAGGTAGAAAAAGAGACATCCAAGCACAGCCCCTGGCTCACTGCAGGGGTTAGAGGTTGGAGAAGTGAGAAGAAACCAGCAAAGGCTGTGATGGTCAGCTTGAAGAGCATGCCGGTGATAGATATGCGGACAGCAGAGAGGCGAGAGTTACTCAGAGGGCTGAATCTACAAGAAGTCAAACCTACTTACTGTTTGCCATGAAACTAGTGAGCAACTCCAGGCTTGCCAGAACTGAAATCATTGTTTCTTCATTTGCAAGATTATAGACTTTGAAAGATAATTAAACGAAATCATTTAAGTCATTCAGAGTAAGAATATACAACATTGTTATAGTTAGGCAATATTTTTTTCAACTTAAAAGATCTTTTGAGGCATAATAAAAAAAAGTCTGAAGGGAAAACAGAGCAAACATGTTTTGATTTTTTTAATTTTGTTTTAAAGTCGTTGCTGTTGTTAGTTGCCACGGAGTGGATTACAATTCACTGTGACCCCATATGTGCTGAGTAGAACTTCTGCATAAGGTTTTTAAGGCCATGACCTTTTGGAAGCAGGTCACTGGGCCTGTCTTCCAAGGCACCTATGTGTGTGTTCAAACTGCCAAACTTTTGGCTAGCGGTCAAGCACTTAACGGTTTGCTTCCTGCAGGGATTTCTTAAAATCATTAAGTTATTTAATTCAACAGAAAATCTTAGTGACAGAGAAAGGGTAGAGAAATATATCTTCCCACTGACTGATACAGTGATCTTTAGTTTTTCAAAATATTTCTCAAATAGTGAGTAGATACCTTTTTCCAAAAGTACGTAAAAGAGTAAAGCTGTGAATAAGCCACCAGTGGTCTTGCAGTAATATTTCTCAATGTAAAAATGTGAATATGGTGTTATTTTGCCGGAGACCAACAAGCATTTTAGGACTAGTGTGCTGTGAAAATGACCATTTGAAATAGTTGGTGACTATGTCACAGTGCCCTCAGAGGTACCTTACAAATATCACCAAATTTAAGGGAAAATAATGATAATTGTAGGGCAGCAAAGCTGGAAATTTGGCTGGGTTTGTGGCTTACTTTGCAATGGCATGACCTGTGTTAAATAACACCAAAACTCAGGTATGTGTTGATTTCTAACTCAAAATACTTTTGGTTCAATGCCTTTTTATTATTTCGCACTATGTTGATGGTAAATTTGGTTGCAAGACCTTGGGCTATCGAACTTCCACAGCTAATGCTTAAATGCCAAGATTTGTGTCGAATAGCCAGTTTGGTTCTCTGTTAAATGAATAAAAATTAAAACCAAATGATTTATATAGTAAGTCTTGATTTTAAGTGTTGCAATGAATCATGTTGGTCTGAATTGGTCCACTTTCCCGCAGGTATTTCTTTGTGGTTGAAGAAGACAATACTCCATTATCAGTCACGGTGACTCCCTGTGATGCACCTTTAGAATGGAAACTGAGCCTCCAGGAGCTGCCAGAGGAGGCTAGCGGGGAAGGTTCGGGTAAGAAGCAGGATAAATCTGGCCCCAGACTTCTGAATGGATGGTCAATAGTCTTATGAAACATACAACCTTCTGTGAGTAATAAAAAGCAGCAGAGATGCACAGGTGAAGCTGGAGATTTTGAGGGAAATGGAGAATGGCTTAGATGACAGTGATCTTAGTAAAATAAAAGAGTAGGAGAGACAAGCATGGGGACTACTGAAGGATTGAGGAGAAAGGGAGAGATTTGGAATAGCCTTTATGCTTGTGGTTTGCAATCTTGCCTGAGCATTGGAATTATCTATGGGGCTTTAAATGGTACTGATGCCTGGATCCCACCCTTAGAGATTCTGATTTGATTGCTGGGGGGTGCAGTGTGGGCTCTGGGACTTTTCCAACCTCCCCTAGTGATTCTAATATGCACCCAAGGTGAAGAACTTCTCATCTATGGGGAATAAAGGGTAGAAACAAAGAGCAGAGGGGCATTGAGCAGCAATGAAAGGCCGGGGTGAGGAGAAAATCAGTTAACAGGAATGGGTTAGGCATTTAAAGAAGATACAGATTGTGGGAGCAAATAACAAGATACAAGAGTAATCATGAGAGTGTGTGTAAGGCCTTGGAGTGACGCTGCTGTCTTCAGGGAATGAGGGCATTATAGCTTTAAGGTGAAAGCTTGACAACTGATTCCACGCAAAAGACGCTAGCAAGCAGCGATCCTCGGACCTAAAAATCCCACTACTTAGACTCTATCCTGAAGAAGTATTTTGAATGCAAAGCTTTACACATATATTAGGGTATTATTTTTTATAATAGTGAAAAATTGACCCATAATATTATTGTTGTATTATAATATTGAGAAAAACAGTATTCAAAAATGGGAGTTTGTCTAAATACATATATTCATTAAGTTAACAATGAGGAATGAGAGAGAATAATATCAATTGCAGAAAAATATGTAAATAAACCAGAATATTTATACAAAGAGCTGTCTCTGTACAGGAGTCCCTTGGATGGCACAAACGATTAAACACTCGACTGCTAACTGAAAGGCTGGCAGTTGGAATCCACCCAGAGGCGCCTTGGAAAAAAGGCCCGGCAGTGAAAAATCGGCCATCAAAGACCCTACGGAGCACAGCTCCACTCTGATGCACATGGGGTCCTTATGAGTCAGAATCAACTCAAAGGCAACTGGCAGTGGTGGTTGGCTCTGTATAATGAATTAATGGGTGATTTTTTATCTTGTTATTTTTCTCTGTTTCCTAGTTTTATACAATGGAGAAAAGATAATCGTAAAAACAGTTTAAGGCTGGTGAGCCCCAGTATATATGCCTCACATGTCACCCGTGCTTCTCTTGTGTCTTCCAGGTGATCCAGAACCTCTTGAGCAGCAGAAGCAACAGAGCATTAGTGAGGAAGGCACAGAGTTATTCTCCTACAAAGGCAATGATGTTGAGTATTTTAGATCTTCTAGTTCTCCATCTGGTTTATATCAGTTGGAGCTTCTTTCAACAGAGAAAGATACACATTTCAAAGTGTATGCCACTACAACTCCAGAGTCGGATCAACCATATCCTGAATTGCCTTATGATCCAAGAGTAGATGTCACCTCCCTAGGACGCACCACAGTCACTTTGGCCTGGAAACCAAGCCCCACGTCCTCTTTGCTGAAACAACCCATTCAGTACTGTGTGGTCACCAACAAAGAGCACAATTTTAAAAGTCTGTGTGCAGTGGGAGCCAAGCTGAGTGCAGATGATGCTTTTATGGTGGCGCCAAAACCTGGTCTGCACTTCAGCCCCTTTGACTTTACCCACTTTGGATTTCCTTCATATAATTTGGGTAAAGAACGTGGCTTCCCAGCAAAGCCTTCTCCAAAACTGGGGCGTCATGTCTACTCGAGGCCCAGGGTTGACATTCAGAAGATCTGCATTGGAAACAAGAACATCTTCACTGTCTCTGACCTGAAACCTGACACACAATACTACTTTGACGTCTTTGTGGTCAACAGCAACAGCAACATGAGCACCGCTTATGTCGGTACCTTTGCCAGGACCAAGGAAGAAGCTAAGCAGAAGACAGTTGAGCTTAAAGATGGGAAAGTTACAGACGTATTTGTGAAAAGGAAGGGTACAAAGTTTCTACGATTCGCTCCAGTCTCTTCTCATCAAAAAGTCACCTTTTTTATTCACTCTTGCCTAGATGTTGTCCAAATCCAAGTCAGACGAGATGGGAAGCTCCTTGTGTCTCACAGTGTGGAAGGCATTCGGCAGTTTCAACTGAGAGGAAAACCTAAAGCAAAGTATCTCGTCAGACTAAAGGGAAACAAGAAAGGAGCTTCCGTGTTGAAAATTCTAGCTACCACAAGGCCAAGTAAGCAGTCGTTCCCTTCTCTTCCGGAAGATACCAGAATCAAAGCCTTTGACAAGCTCCGCACCTGTTCTTCGGCCACCGTGGCTTGGCTAGGCACTCAGGAAAGGAACAAGTTTTGCATCTACAAAAAAGAAGTGGATGATAACTACAATGAAGACCAGAAGAAAAGAGAACAAAACCAGTGCCTAGGACCAGATACGCGGAAGAAATCAGAAAAGATCCTCTGTAAATATTTCCACAGTCAAAACCTACAAAAAGCAGTGACCACAGAAACAATCAAAGGTCTTCAGCCTGGCAAATCTTACCTGCTGGATGTTTATGTCATAGGACATGGGGGGCATTCTGTGAAGTATCAGAGTAAAGTCGTGAAAACCAGGAAATTCTGTTAGTTACCGTGGAATCCAGAGATATACGTAGAACTCCAGGAGGGACGCTAAATCACTTTAAGTATAAACTGACTACTCCCACAGCTGACAGAAGTTGTGACCTGCATTTGTACTGTGTAACGAAAGATACCAACTTGTGTATATTTATGTTTATGTAAGTAATTATTGGAGGAGACTTGGCCTAATGTGTCAAAATGGTACCTAGTATGCGTCTGATGCCCCGTTGATGTCAAAGGTGGAGGGCATCTCGAAGGAACTGCCACCCCTTGCTTTGCCACTGCATGAACTGCTTCTAAATTATTTTATTACCTAAAGATTTAAAATATGCCATTCATTGCACACATCCACAAATGCAAATCATTCCTCTCTACAGATGCTAGGATATATATATAAATTATTTTATAAAGTCTTGTTTGAAATGTCAGTGTTTCTATGATTGTAAACTATTAAATTCTTCCTGTTAAAGTACGGATCTAATCTAAGTATTATTAAGTGGACAGCCCTCTAGTCAGTTATATTGCTATTGTAAATTCTTATTTGTTGAGTAAAATGTTTAAATACTGTATGTGTCTCCTGTACAAAGTTGACATACATTATATTCACGTATATAAAATTAAAGATATTAGATTATATCCTGCTAATTTTCTCAAGTAGCTATCTAGGTGTGTCCCATTTCTGTTCTGCCCCTAAAGCTGTGTCTTTATGTAAGGTGGCACCAAAATTGACCTTTTTTTTAATAGTTGAAAAGGCATGCTACGTCTCTCTAAAGTTACTATGTCTTTAGAGGAAGTTGTTAAAATCTGTATTTTGACATTGACTAGGAGTCAGCTATTGGAGAGCTGAGAAAACTACCATGTGCTTGCTTTCTAAGGATAAGACAAGCCGAAGAGTGCAGCTCGAGAAGTATTAAACAAAACGTCCTTAACAACCTAAAATATATCACATTTTAAGCATCTATTTTAAGTACAAAATTCAGATATTCCAAGTATTTTCCATCTGCTTGAATATTAGCAAAATAATTATTTTAATTTCTACTGAAGCAACTTATCAACTGCCAATTAGGACTGTGGTTAATAACCGGAGAATAAAATAGCAGTCTGCTACTTTTAACTTTGCTTTTTAATCGATCTTTTAAAAATAATTTAGGTGTAAGATAACATTTAGACAAATAATAACAGAAAACTTTTTATCATGGAGAGAAGACACTGCACAAAGCGCGGTTTTAGCCAGCTTCGTTCTCCATAGCTCTATATGTAAATCATGAAGCGGAATGAGAATATTGGACTAAGATGAAGAAAGTGGCGATTCTACAGTTACCTAAGTTATGTGGGAATATCTGTTGACCTTCTGTCATCTTTTCCCATCTATAAAACTAGGCAGTGATGGGTTTGCACAAAATGACATTGTAAGTTATTTTCTATTGTAAGAGGTTGTCTTTTGTGGAGTTCTGTGATTCTAAATTACCAAGTGCTTCTGTGTCCACAAGTGGGGACTGCTACAATCTCTTAACCTTTACATTGTTCCCTGCGTGCTGACCCCACCTTTCATGTGGTGTGGAGTCTAGAATTACTACAGCTAAGATAGTATAAATGACAGTCCTCGCTAAAGGTGCTCTGCTCACCTTAGGGGAAAATATCTTGCAACTCCTCAGCGTGAAGATAGCCAAACAAAACTGATCACACCTTTACAAAACAGTTATGACATCAGAAAGAATTAAAAAAAAAGAAAAAAGAAAACAGTGGGCATGTAACCAACCAACGTGGAAGGAGAGACTTTGAAATCGTCAACAGCTCAGAGATGTTGTATCTTAGGTTATACATGGTGTCCTGTTAGAAGGAGAATCGACTTTCTCATATTGTGTATGTAGCATTATGGAACAATGTGCTCAACGGGACTATAGTGAATCTAAGTTTATTGCCGCTTCGGAAGGTGAGAAACTTACCTCTCGGCTATTTCTTAATGCCTGGGAAACCCTGGCAACCAGGCCAAATCACTGAACCAAGCTTTTACTTTTCAGCCAGCTGTGATGGTGGTTTCTACATAATCTAGATAAATCTGGGAGTTCTTTCATGGCCCCCGTGAAATCTGCCTTCTTAAAATTATAGGAAAATGAAACACACATTGTGAAAGTTATACCCCTTATAAAGAAAGGAAAAATGTATTAAAGGTAAAGCTCTCTAATTTACCAACGTATTTAGATTTTAGGAGCATTGGGTGAACTGGGGACAAGTCAGAAACACTTGCTCTGAATTAACAAAAGAACTAGAAAGTTGGTAATATGAAAGCACCACCTTGTCCACGTTAAGATCCAGGATGGCTGTATTGAGAACATGGCATTTGGAATCCCAACCATAGGCATAGTGTCACAGAGGAGGGAGGAATCTTTGAGGACATGGTTTACCATCTTTATTTTTCAGTTGCAGAAAAAAAATTGAAGACCAGAGAAAAATTTTTTTAAATCCTAAAAATAGAGCCCTCATAATCAAAACGTCTGACTGTGAACATTACTCTGACTCTAAAATCATCATAAGAATATAGATCACCAGTTCTTGGAGGGAAGAGGAGAAACAGTTACACGTTTTATTCTCCAAAAAGGACTGTTTTATTTACAACTACGAAGCAACATACTCATTTTATTATATTTTATTGTGTTTTGTGTGAAAGTTTACACAACAAATTAGGTTCACATTTAACAATTTCTATACCTATTGTTCAGTGACATTTGTCACATTTTTCACAATGTGTCAACATTCTCTTTATTTCCATTCTAGTTGTTCCATTTCCATTAATCTAGCTTCCCTGCTCCTCCCCACCGCTTACCTTCTCATCTTTGCTTCAGGGTAAATGTTGACCACTTGGTCTCATATAGATGATTTTAAGCAACTTATTCTGAAGACTTTGTATGCTACGTATAACTGACAATTTCAAACTTGTAAGAAATCGTTTTTGTGGTCATTTTAGTTATTTTTATAAACACTATTTCTAATGTGGGTTTGCATGCTCTCACAAACTTGAGGCTGTAAGATCATTAGTCAATTGCTTTCATGATAAACCCTGTTTTTTGTACCTAAAACTATTCAGAATCTATACAAAAAATTACAGTAGATGATTTTCTAGATTAGAGTACTTCAGAATTAATGTCTAGGGCAATTTTTTGAACATACATTAAAGGATTTAAAAGTGATTAGTGCTGAAAAGGACATATGTGTTCTTATATTGTTATTCAGAACACATTGGAAAAAATTATGACCTGGGTATCCTGACGAGCCAAATGAAGTGACTTCGATGAAAAAAAAAACAAAACAAACAATAACAAAAAAAAAAAAAAAAATTAGCATTTGAAATACAATGGTTCTTAGTGTTTTGGGGTTTGTGACCCCTTAAATGAAACCACATACACTCACACACACATATATACACACTTTTACATACAATTCAAGGCATTTGAACCTGAAACCCATTAGATGTGCTTTCCACGATTTTACCAACCCTTCTAGAGATTATCTTGTTCCACTACCCCATTTTACAGATTAGGGCATTAGGGCATTACTGGAACCCAGATTTCTCTATTTCCAGCTTACTGGTCATTTCAGTATTTCATTTTAAGCACTCCTTCACTCCAGAAGGCACTCAACAGCTCACACAAAGTGAATTTGTCTCTATGCACTGCCTAGCTTAAAAGCAAAACCAAACCAAACACAAAACTCACATCTGACTTGGAGAACAAGGTCGTTTGGAGCATCTCCAGCCACTTCCTTCCCCACTTTGATATGGTGTGATAGACATAAAATTGCCTGGGAACTTGCCTGTTGATGCTTTCCCCAGGACCAAGTGGAGTGACTGCTGCCAGACTTCAGCTGTCCTCTGTTTGTAGATGTCCATAGGACCTGGGAGACATCAACACCCACTCATCGTTATGTTTTCTCCAGAGAGATTTGGCCAGAAAATATAGAGTAGATTGGGATTTGGGCCTTTGTTACTATTTTCAAGGTGGGAAGTGGGAGAGAGGAGGGCAGGGAAAGGAAATAGAGCATGAATAAAAGTATAGTGTTATCTATAGTGTTTTGTTTTGTTTTGTTTTCCTAATAAGCATGAGAGATTAAGGGGAAGAGAGAGATCTAATACAGCCCAATTTTATTAATGTTTTGGATTCTGACTTGTATGAAAACTTCACCCTGGAAAATTTGACCTAGATCACCCATCCACTCTATGAAAACTACATACCCCTGACAGACTTTTCATTTCCTAGGAGGGGTTGATCATGTATCTGGGTAAGGTTTCTTTCATTTCTCTTCATTGACTTCTTCCTTCTCAACCTTTGAGAAACAAACTTAGTAAGAAAAACTTGAGAGATGATGTCGCTTAGTCACCCTTAAGCCTCTTTCAAAGGTGTTGTTAAATATTCTTTCAAAGTGTAAAGAAAATAAAAGGCTGTTGATCTCTGTCACAGAAAAATAGTTGGTTCCAAGATTAAAGAATTCAAGGATTCAGGCACAGTTACATTGTTATATTGTTATGATTTAGATACTAACAGAGATAGGGTCACTGAATCTGAGCAACTAACAACAACAAAGGACCAGCCATGGTAGTGAATGACAAGTGTGGGGAGGAGGGTAGTGCAGGGAGGGACACTGAGTCCTAGTGAAAGACCCTTTAAAAAACAGAAATAAGAATGAAGTACCAGGAATGTAACTGATCATGCCATTATGCTACAGGGAAAGAGAGTTTTCAGGTAAATGTAAGATTTCCTTGCAACTGTAGAGTCTAGAAACCTTGAGCCAAGGACACATCCAGTGGCCTCTCAGTATATGACTATGACCCAAGACTCTTCAGAATCTGGAATAATTTTTCAAACTGAAACAAACGTGTAAAAGAGAAAGGTCAGAGAAGACAGTTCTAGTTATTGGCGATGAGATCCAAATAGAGCAGTCTAGGGGGAAAAAAAAACCCCACCATCTTACAAGTAAGAGATACTAATGATGTGTTGCTTTGATTTTGAGTCTGGTATTATCGTCAGAAATGAGTGAGTTTTAAGCAGCAGTTCCAAATGTTTCTGGTCTCTCTTCTGGCATAAATATCTGCCAAAATTAATTATCAAATTGTCATAATTTGGAAATAAACAGATATTCATTCCTTGTCTGGTTACCTTTGGTTACAATCCTCCCAACTTTCGTAAACAGAGCAACATAGAACAACATAAACAATTCTTTTAAAATATATTTGAAAAAGCCCCAGAATGTCCTTATTTAAAAAGAATTGACACTAGGGTTGTGCTTCTGAGAAAGACTATTTGTAACAGACAGAACCAAGCGCTTTAATGCATAAAAGGAATGAAGGGTTGACTGCTCAGTTTCATCCCTTTCCAGAAAATGAACTCAGAGCTATTAAACAGGATTGTTGTTGTTAGGTGTCATCGGGTTGGTTCCAACTCATAGCTACCCTATGTACAACAGAAAGAAACACTGCCCAGTCCTGTGCCATCTCAACAATCGTCACTATGCTTGAGCCCATTGTTGTAGCCAGCGTGTCAATCCATCTCACTGAGAGTCTTCCTCTCCCTCGCTGATGCTCTACTTTACCAAGCATGATATCCTTCTCCAGAAACTGGTCCCTCCTTATAACCTGTCCAAAGTACTTGAGACAAAGTCTCGCCATCCTTGCTTCTGAGAAATGTTCTGGCTGTACTTCTTCCAAGGCAGATTTGTTAGTTCTTTTGGCAGTCCATGGTATTCAATATTCTTTGCCAACAGGATTACCTACTAGTATATCCGCTATCTTTACCAAGTAGGCCAAAATTTTTCTATATTAGAAGCAGCATTTTACCCTCAAAAGCCACACATAAAATGCCTTACAAGCTACCACAGTTGTCTGACCCAGTCTGTGCTCCTCTGAGGGTCCCTAGGGCTGAAATCACCAGATTGTGGCTCAACCAATTTATTAGTTATAACAATAGACATAGATTGCTATGTGAGCAATTTAGTATAAGAGCAACTAGGGTGGTCATGAATGAATATGGCCCATTCCTAACGGTTGAGCTTCCACATGTCATAGCTACACGTAGCCTTGTTGTTGTTGTTATTGTGTGCTATCCAGTTGATTCCTACTCATAGCGACCCTATAGGACAGAGTAGCAACATTTAATGTTTCTTCCTTTTTCTGACTGAGGTAAAAACTGAAAGAGACAAACAAGTGTGTGTGTGTGTGTGTATTCCCAAACACACACTAAAATTTATAGAATTTTAATAACCAAATGAAATTCAATCACTTTTATTATGGTAAAATGTCAGGTTTTTTTTTTTTGCTTTTGTTTTCTAAGAAATAACAGACTCTTTGGCTGACAATTTTTTAAATGGTTGTATGTTATATCTCTTTCCTACTGAATATTCTTCAAATAAAGAGGCCAAGATCTAAATCGCAGGTTTGCTGAATTTTCCCTTCTTCCATCATCTGCGTGGCATCAGGCTTTCTTGCGTTGTCCATGGGTGCGCTTCAGAGATTTCAGAAAGAAAAATAGAGATGTGACAGCAGGATAATCACAACGTTTACATCTAAATTATCTTATTTTGTGTAAGTTCCATTGACAGGGAGCTGTGCTTCAAATACAGCTATGCGCTGAGCAAACCTGACTGCTCCAAACACAGCACACCAGGGCCTTTGTCAATTCTATGGGCAAGCATTCCGGGAGGCCTGAGTTGAAATGCACAGATAAAGTCTCAGTTCTGGAGCTTCTGGTGCCAAAGCCTACAGAATACTTATGTTCTGGTATGGAAATCTTGGAAGAACAGAACTTCTGTTTTTAATATCTCTGAGGATTTAAAACAGTTCTTACACTACTTATTACCTTTCATAAAACTTACTCCTACTTTAAAAGTCTCCTGATAGCTTACCTATATTAAAAAAAGGACAAGAGTATTTTTTGATTCCACTGAGTTTTCCCTTCTATTAAGCTGATAGGAGAAAGGACAGCCGTGGAAAGAGGCTAGAAATGACACACTGGGCGTGATTTTTAAGTTTCGTGGACTTGAGCTTTCTCATTTGTAAGGTGAGAAGCGTGCTGATTGCCCAGATTCTTTGGGAAAAGTTGGCAACTAACAACCTTTAGTCACATACAGTGTGCCGGGCACTTGAAATACAGCTGTTTCGTCCTCATAAGAGCCTTGAGATGAAGACAGTGTTGTATTCTGATTGGACAGGTGAGGGACCCAAAGCACAAAATAATTACATAAGGAGCTCAAGGTCACAAAGTCAATAAAAGGTGAAGCTGGAATTTAAACTCAGATACATCTGGCTCCAAACATATGCATCTTCCCACTCTCTCCTGTATGTTTGTGGGCTCTTGAGTTGGCTAGTAAACCAGAGTTTCACCAGAATGAAAGTCACGAGGAGTACACTGATAAAGATGGGGGAAAGGTTGACGTACACTCCAGCTTGGCCTGGACATTTTTAAAAAAAATCACATGCATAACAATGGAAAGCTAGAGACAGAAGAGAAATAAATAATTGACCAAGTATTGCTAACTTCCTCCTACTGTGTAGAATTACTCCATTTTAATTAGCTAATAGCATCACATACTACCACAGTGACCTTGCTTGGTACTTGCTTATGTATTTTATTGTATAGAATTTTCTGTAATGCTTACATATGCTACAATGTGTCAATAAGATGATGTCAATAAACTTACTTGATGATTTTCCATTTTAGCATATGAAGAGTTGCATGTGGTGTTTTTCTGTGCGTGTGATTTTTTTTTTTTTTTTGCCCTTGTACATATTTGCCTTCTTTTGTGATAGTTTACTTTGATAGCAGACATTTACTGAGCATTCCATATATGCCAAGGCTGAGCTAAGAGTTTAACAAGCATTATATCGTTAATCCATATTACAACCTCAGAAGGCACACACTATTATTTTGCACATTGTAATGATGAACGGAAACCCTGGTGGCACAGTGGTTAAGAGCTATGGCTGCTAACCAAAAGGTCAGCAGTTCAAATCCACCAGGCGCTCCTTGGAAATCCTATGGGGCAGTTCTACTCTGTCCTATAGGTTCCTTATGAGTCGAAATCAACAAGGGCAACAGGTGCGGGTAATGATGAAGAAAACAAGGCTCAAGAAGTTTAAGTAAGTAACTTCCCCAACATCATGCAGCTAATAAGTGGTTCACCCCAGTGTCAAATCCTGGATTACAGATAAAGCCAATGCTTGAAAGGATGACGGCTCTGTCCCTGTCTTTGTGAAAGATCCTACAACTGTGTTTTCCATGGAATCCACTGGCACAAATCTACTTTTAAAGTTTGTTGGACTTGTGCTCAGTTCTACTGAGGACTAGCTTTGCTGACATATTAAGTGTTCACCCTATTAAGATTCTTCTGCTTGACTTTATTACACCTTTATGCCCATATAAATTCTTCCTATTTACTTGGCATTTAAGAAGGTCGCACTGCCCGAGACTTAAGGCTAGTGACCTTTGTGCTCTGCAAGGGGAAAGAGCAAGCTGGTGAAAGGATTCGGGTAGTGCCTTCTGGGCTGGTGAATTAGTCAGTGTGGCTTATTTGGTTGAACTCTTTTGTGGACAATGCTAAGGATTGATGAGGGCCCTGTTACCCTTCTTGCCACTTTAAAACAATATTTTTTCCTAATTGCTAATGTTTGTTATAAAAAATGAAAACACGTAACATGGAACATGAACCTTTACTCCAGTTCCATTCCCTAAAGAAAACCGTAACAATTCTGTTTACGTTCCAACACTTCTTCCTTTCCTGTACCTATACTGATGTTTATTTTTAATTATTTTTATCAAATATGGAATTATACTAAATACACAGTTTTGCAACTGACTTTTTTCACTAAATTTAATATCTAGGCTTGCATTTCATGTCACCCTGACCTCATTTTTTCTTTATTACCATCAGTTCTTCCCAGACATTTCTCCTCAGATGTGGAAAGGTGCTTATCAGTATAAACACACAGTGACGGTCTTATTAGTTATATATTAAACCACCCTCAAACTCAATGTTGAACCATCACCTCTTCTTGTTCACTGTTGCATATGGGCTTTCTCTCCAAATAAGCAAAATACTTCCAGAATTTGTCTTCACCTTAGCCTCATCAGTATCTTTTGTAACGGTGTTCCCTTACAATATGGAATAGTACTTAGGGGTTAATGCACACATAATTCTAAAAATCAGACAGATATATTCCGATGTAAGTTCAAAGACAATTTGTCTAATGCCCAGTTTAAGTGATCTTTATATTAATATTTATACTAAACGCTGTTTGGAGCGATCCATGTTTCTGTTCTGCACTAATCGAGTCGACGTTTGACAAATGAACCTGACATTCTGTGTAGAAATTGTCCCTGAGCTCATGCGGCGTAGAGGTTGGGTTAGAAGCAGGTCATCCTCGGGTGTCTCTTTAACTATCCCCGTCTCAAACCTCTACCCCCACCCACTTGATCTAATAACAGCAAGGAACCAAGTGCTTTCAAAGTAGATCTTCGATCTATGTGTGTCTTGAACCACGATCAGATATTCTGAAGGAGTCTCATAATTTCCTGTTTAGGGGTGGGGTTAGTAGAGAGGGAAAGTCTTTTTACCTTTTCACCCATTGTTGTTGTTACTTACCAGCTAGTCAGCCCCCACTCATGGTGACCCATGGACAACAGAACAAACTGCTGCCTGTTCCTGCATCATCCCTGTGGTTGGTTGCAGCTCTGACAATTGTGGTTCATAGAGTTTTCATTGGCTGAGTTTTGGAAGTAGGTCTCCAGGTCTTTCTTCCTAGTCTGTCTTAGACAGGAAGCTCCATTAAAACCTGTTCAACATCATAGCAATATACACGCCTCTATTGGCCAACAGTTGGTGGCTGCGTATGAGCTGCATTGACCAGGAACTGAACTAGGTTTCCCACATGAAAGGTGAGAACTCTACTATTGGACCACCACTACCTCTCTTCACCCATTACTGCCAAACAATTCTGTCATTGGTGAGAACAAAAGCGTTTTCAAGCCACCTGGAGGCATTCTCCTTTGCTTGCTACTCTTGGGAATCTTCAGGGAGGGGACTGATGGGGCAGGTACAAAAGAGGGCAGAGACTCAGGTTCAGCATCTCAGTCATCTGGGAGTTCAATGTCATGACATTTGTCTCTGGCAAGAGCTTGAGCAAATACCTTTAAAACTCTCATTTCATGAGCATTCCAAATTCTAGTTAAAGGAAGTGACCACAAAAAAAGTAAAATGAAACTACTCTCAAGGGGTCTATAGAGAACTAAACTAAGACTTGAAAAGTGTGTTTAAAGAGCATACAATAAATTTGATTATTGCATCTGGATTTTGGGTAAGATATGCAGTTAATGCTAACATCTGGTTTGATGTACAACTCCTGATTTCTATGTGTTTACAAAAACATTATTCGTCTTTTACACAAATGCATAGAGGATATACATTTATTTACAAAAGCCATATATCAATATGATAACCATAAAATATTTGACTTGGATTTATGCTTTCATATTCCAGAATCAAAATGCCTTCTTCTTTTTCTTTCTCATACTGTCTTTGTCTGGTTTTCTTATAAAGGTTTTCCTTGCCTCACAAAATGAAATGGGAAGCTTTCTTTCTTTCTTTGTTCTCAGAAATAATTTGTATAGTATTAGGGGTTATTGGTTCCTTAAATATTTGATAAAACACACATGTGTACTATCTGATTCTATTATCCTTTGGGGAATTATGACCGTTTATTCTATTTATTCACAGATTACATTCTGCTAATTTCTATCTTGCATTCTACTGATTTTTATTTTGTCTTTAGTCAAAATTTTAATTCATATTTTCTTTAATTTGCCATTTCACTTACATTTTCAAATTTATTGCTCTGAAGTTGTTCATAGTATTATTTTATGATAGTTAAATTTTCGACATATATAGTTTTATTATCTTTATTATTTTTAAAATTACTCGTGTCTTATCATTTCCTTAAAATCTTCCCAAAAGTTTGACTATTGTTTTATTTTTTCAAAGAAAACAGCTCTGGTTTCATTAATTTTCTAAAGTGATTTTTTTGTTTTGTATTTTGTTAAGTTCTAATTTTTATTATTTTCTTTTGCTGTCTTTGCATTTACATTGCTTTTCAATTGCATGAGTTGATCACTGAGCTTATTTATTTTTACTTTTTTATTTTTTAAATTTCTGGCCATATATTTCCCTCTAAGTGCTACAATAATGTTCCCTCTAAGTACCACTCAATCATTATTGAACAAGCTTTTATATGTAGTCTTTTGTTATTAAGTTCTAAGATGCTAATAATTCCCACTATGATTTCTTCTATGATCATGAATTGGGGTGTGACTTTCTTTTGGTTATTGATATATATTTAGTTTCATTGTGGTCAGAGAAAGTGGTCTGTGTGCAATTGATTCTTTGGGAGTTTTTAAGATTTGCTTTATGGCTAAGTTCATCATCAATTTGCGTAGACATTCCATGTGAGCTTGTAAAAAATGTGTATTCTCAAGCTATTAAGCATTTACAAACAGAATGCCTATTCACACAGCTTGTAAACTGTGTGGTTTGAACCCTCTACATACTTTTTTATTTCTATTTGATACATCGGTTTGTGAGGGAAGTTTATTAAAATCCCCAACAATTGTAGACTTATCAAATTTTTCATTTAATTCTGTCCTTTTTTGCTTTATACGTTGTGAGGTTATGTTGTTATGTCCATACAAGCTCAAGATTTTATTACTCGCTAATGAATTTCCCATATATAATTAAGGAATAATATTTACACTTGCTGATTATTTCTTTAATCAGTTTATTGTATAATATTATTTCTATTCCAACTTTCTTTAGATTACCATTTGTTTTTTCTATCCCCTTACTAATATGTTTAAATTGTATTTCGTTTGAGCAGCATAATAGTAAAACATAAATGAGACAATAACAGTAATGTATTGACTACAAAGACTAAGTAATTATTCAAGTTGAACTTCAAATTCTAAATGCTTTTTGGTGGCCAGAGTGAAAAGAGAGACATGGCTAGTTGCATAGGTCTTATTGCCAGGGAGGAAAAGTAATATAGCCACTCCTAATAAAGCTTTTCTACCACTAAGTTCTAAATAAAGTTGAAGTGAGAGTGATCTGGCAGTCTTTTGGCATTCTTCTATTTTCCAGGGTTTTTTAAGTTGATCTGACTAGCAAGATGTGTCTCCTACACACCCCTCTCCTCTCTGTGTAAAACTGAAGACAATCTATGGGGGAAACCTTCCTACATTTTGTTTGATAAGGATAAATGAGTAATTACACTCCACTAATTAAATCTCTAAAAAGCCCTTTACAAAAAAATGTCTAAATTTCTCACTTGGAACTCCATATTGGGGCGGGGGGGGGCGAGGTAGAGAAACAAGGTTATATAAAAGAAAATGTCTTCACCGACATTCCTGTAGCAAGTGTAGTGAGGAATTTGATATGGCTGTCTCTTCTAATCCTTCAATAAAAAGTCAACAGTATGACCTGAAAATACAGGGTTCATGCAGGCAATCTGTCAGTGGCCAAGACACAATGGCATAAACATGTACTTGATCATCTGACTTGATCAAACTCTAGAATATCTAATCGATGGAGTTAATGTTCCACAAAACATAGCCTTGATTTAATCCAGTCATGAATAGTATTTTCCTAAAACCACCTTTTGACAAAAAGTGAAAAACAGTGGTTTGAAATTGAATTTTCTGATGAGGACCTAAAGTAGTTTTGAGTTGTTCATTGAGATTTACTTTATATACTTAAAAACTCAAACCAAACCCACTGCTGTCGAGTTGATACCATCTCATAGCAACCCTGTAAGACACAGTAGAACTACCCCATAGAGTTTCCAAGCCTGTAAATCTTCACAGAAGCAAACTGCCACATCTTTCTCCCGCAGAGTATCTGATGGGTTCGAACCACTGACATTTTGGTTAGCAGCTGAGCACTTAACCATTGTGCCACCAGAGCTCCTTTACATATCTTAGAAAACCACCTTTTCATGGGATTGAAGAATCAAAGCAAGACTATGTGCAGGACAAAGGGGGGTCTCACCTCTGTACAAGTGTACCAGGAAGAACATGATTTTGAAAAAAAAAATAGGGGTTCCATTTCACATATACTAAGAGATTGCTTAGGAATACACATTTCTACACTATAGAACATGGCCATAATAATTTTGACTTCATTAAAAATAGACGTTGCACAGTATGCACTCATAAAACATTAAATTTTAGAGCACAAGAGAAACCTAACTGAATGAAATTTTAAGAAAATCATTTAGGAGTTTAGAGGATACCAGTTTATAATTAAAGATGTGAAAAAGCAATATAACTGCATTATAAATGTATGGAACAACCTCACTGAAGGGAATGAGGAAAAAATGCTGACCTAGTAACTTTGGAAAGTGATGAAATTTATAAGACCGAAAGCAAAAGAAACAGTACATAAGCACTGTAACCTAGTAGATAAAGTTGATTTCCATAGGGGTATGAATTAACAATTCTGATACTGTTGTGCATGTTTACTGGAATTGAACAATTAGGTAAATGAATGGTGGGTGGTGGGAGGCAGGTTCCTCACTGTTGGAGGGAGTGTTTACCAATAAGCAGTGGAAGGAGGCTAGAATGATCCATGTAGTAATGGACTAGAATTGGAGACTTTAGTATGAAATCATGTTTAGATTAATATAGATACAACTGGTTATGTATAGAAACACTGGTCAATATGTTTACATACATGAGTTTGTATACATGTATATATTTCATTGTTCTAAAAGCTGAGAGGGCCTAGAAGTAATGGCACCCCAGTAACAATGAGCACATTTAGCGTCCAGATCTTGGTCTCTAATACCATTCTCCAAAAATATCTCAGGGCTCCTTGGAGAAATAGCTAATTCTATGACTAGGGTAGGAAATATACAAGGTGAGCCTGGAGCATCTTATACTGCCAGAAAGTAAGGACGCACTTAAATACACACACAAATGATGACAGTATGTCAAAGGGACACAGGAGTCAACTGAAAGAACTTCCAACGGCCAAACCTGGAACAATTAGAACAATAAAATTAATAAAGTAGTGCTGGATTATAATCCAAAGCATAAAATAAATATCCAAGAGTCCATACTGACATAAATAAATGATTGAATAAATTAGTAAGTGAGGGAGAAAACACAAATATTCCATGTAGAAGTATTCCAAATAATTTATGTAAATATTCTGCCTTTAAGGAGGTGGAGCATAACTGCCCACTCCTTACGTGAGGGCTGCGCATAGTGAATTTCTTCCAAAGAGAACAGTTTGAAGGGGGGAGGGGAGTAAATTTAAAGTGGAAAAACCTGACAAACACTACCCCAACCAGGCAATCAAGATTGACATCAACAGTGAGAAGTTATCTTCATAACAAGTATCATGACATGAAGCTATGAGAGTGGCACTTTACCTCTGTGGTCTTCTTCCCAAAACTATAAGACAATCTAATCATGAGAAAATCATCTGACAAATTCTAGTTGTGATGTACAGCTGACCAGTATTCCTCAAAACTGTCAAAGTTATCAAAAATAAGGAATTATCTGAGAAATTGTCACAGCCAAGAGACCGGATGACTAAACGTAATGTGGTATCCTGGATGGGATCCTGGAACAGAAGAAAGGGCATTAGGTAAAAACTAAGGAAATCTGAATAAAGTGTGGGCTTTGGTTAATAATGATGTATCAGTTTTGGTTCATTAATTGTAGCTAATGTACCATACTAATATGTTGTTGTTGTTATTAGCTGCAGACTAACCGGCCCCCCCGGCTAATGGTGAGCCCATGTCTGACATTGTAGAACTGCTCCATAGGGTTTTCTTGGCTGTAATATTTACAGAAGCAGTTCACCATGCCTTTCTTCCGTGGAGACACTGGGTGAGTTCAAACTGCCAGCATTTAGGTGAACAGCCAATCACAAACCGCTTGCACCTCGCAAGCTCCTTCATTAATACCATACTAATATATCAGCGTGGTGTTTATACGGTTAATATATATACCATACTAATGTAAGATGCTAACAATAGGAGAAAATGGGTGTGGAGTATATGTGAACTCTCTGTACTGTCTTCACAACTTTTTTGTAAATCTGAAGCTGTTTTAAAAAATAAAGTTTATTTAAAAAAAATAAATGTTGCTCCCTTGGCCTTAGAAAAATCTCAAAAAACTTGCCAGCAAATATGCGGTACTGAAAAACATCATTTCCTAGTGAATTTGTCAGAAACAATGGTTCCATATTCACTAGAATTTTAGGGAACGCAGTGACCATGACTGGTTTTCCCCTATTATATGCCCAATACCTAGCAAGGTGCCTGGTCCATGGGGAGCACTCACTAAATATTTGGTGAATGAATGAATGAGTAAATAAACTACTCTAAAATTAAAGTATGTGTTTTTTACAGAAATGTTCATTATTTTATTGTTTCATATCCAATAACTCCATAAATGGATTGACACAGAGGCTACAGCAATGGGCTCAAACATAGCAACGATTGTGAGGATGGTTCAGGATCTGGCAAAGTTTTGTTCTGTTGTACGTAGTGTCATTATGAGTTGGAACCAACTTAACAGCACCTAACAACAACAACCCCACAAAACAGATATATTCATCTAGATGCTTAGGGGTATATGCAGTTGCCATTGAGTTGGAATCAACTCAATGGCAACTGAGAACAACAATATTTATATGGAAACTCTCTGTATTTACTACACAAATTTTCTATAAACTTAAAACTACTCTTAAAAAAAGTCAGTTAAGAATATAAATAAAATAAGAAAAAGAAATAAAAGGAACTGCAAGAAAGTAGTTCTGTTTCTCACAGATAACAGATGATTACCACAGGCTTTAACACTTGCGTAGATGCTGAACTGTAGATATTCTTCCCCTCAACGTTTCTCCCATCAGCACAGCGTACGTGTACAGCAGAGCCTGGGTCATGACAGAAGATCATAGCTTCAGACAGAACACAGTCACAGGGCACTTGATCAAAAAATCAAAGCGTCATGGCATCAAAGAGCCATTTTGTAACAAAGTGGGTGGCAACCAGAATTTTGCAAAGCATTCAGGAAGACGTTTGCTGTTGTTAGTTGTTAGCTCCAACTCCTAGTGACCTTATGTACAACAGAATGAAATACTGTCTAGACTTGTGCCATTTTCATGGTATTTAAGATTCAAGCCTATTGTTACGGTGTTTGTGTCTATCCACCTCAGTGAGGGTTTCCCTCATTTTCACTGACGCTCTCCTTTACCAAACATGATGTCCTTCTCTAGTGATTGGTCTTTCTTGATGATGTGTCCAAATTACGGAAGACAAAATTTCGCCGTCCTTGCCTCTAAAAAGCATGCCAGTTTTATTTCTTCTAAGACTGATCTGTTCATTCTTCTGGCAGTCCGTGGTATATTCACTATTCTTCACCAATATCGCAGTTCAAATGTGTAAATTCTTCTTCTACTTTTTTCATTGTCCAGCTTTTGTATGCATATGAGGCAATTGAAAAGACCATGGCTTGGGTCAGGTGCACCTTAGTTTTTTAGGAAGGAAGTAGAATCTTCTAATAAAATCAATCAATCTTTAAGACTATCTGTGTTGGCTACATGTGAGACATGCATCTTTAGTAAGAAAATAAAAATTAATTCTGTCTTAAAGTCAGACAGTCTTGGGTTCAAAAGTCGGCTTCTCCACCTACTAATGAAGTCGCCTTGGACAAATGGCTTAAATAAGAAAACCAAGGCTCAGGAAGGTTAAGCCATTTGCCTGGGTGATACAGCTTAATTGAACCTTGAACTCAAGTCTGACTCCAACACACAGGCCCTTTCTACCTCCCAAAGTTTTCTTCCTGAGCAGAAAACTCTAGGGCACTGGGCAGTGTCACCACGGCCCAGTGGTCAGTGATTCAGCTGCCTGTCTGCCAAAAAGGAATGTCCAGAGTGAGGGAATAGGGCCACAGTTTGCCACACTCCTTATTGGTAAACTAAAATGGTTATCGCTTCTCTCAATAGGAGTGATTCTCTCTCTTTTTATGATGTGTAATATAATAGTCAAGCAATGGGTCAAGTGTTTCGCAACACTCATGTAAAAAATAAAAGTCAAAATAAAAGCCTATGGTCACTGTCTAGTCAGAAAGGTAAAAATATTTTCTCTTTTCCTTTGTATTTTGCATTATTCTATTGTTTTGAACCCATTTGAGAAAACCTGTGTCTTTCTTGGTTGGCATGATAGTGTTTTAACACATCTGGACTTCTCATTAGTAGGTTGATTAATAAAAGCATGTTTTAGATCATTTTTCTAAGTTTAACCATAACCTTTGTTTAACAAAAAAACAGAAAGATAAAAAGATATAAGCCATCTTCAACTGAGGAACACAAAAGATTTTTTAAAAAATATATTCTATATAAGCTAAGCTGTACAAAAAAGGCAACAATAACAAAGAATAATATTACATTCCTACAGTGGGCCACAGAGTCAAGAGAACATTTACTTTTATAAGTGGAGAAAGTATACGACAGCATAGGAGATCCTGGGCTGAACATCATTTTGCTTTTCCAGATCCTGTGACTGGCAGTTTATGTGAAGGAGTAGTTTCCCATTTAATCAAAGATCACAAGTATCTGTACACTCGCTGGATTAAGATACAACAGAGAAATTTGGGATCAGCACACTTAACCAAATTAAAGGCTCGGTGTTTTCCGTCATGTGTTTTTGTTGATTGCTTGGACAGCCAACACTTCCAGCCCATTTACTTCCAATTCATTCCATTCCAAGGTGTTATTCTGCATGGCCAGCCCTCCTGTGTTACCCCTGGCACAGCTGTTGATTTCTCTGTAATTAGCAGAAAAGTTGGCCTTTTACATCATTGTCTCATTAGTTTGGTTTTTCATTCCTATTGGATCATTGTTTAGACTTGTCAGACGGAAACTTTCATTAGAGTCTTTTGGCTGCAATGTCGTTTTAACAGAGCAAATGGAATTTGGAAACTCAAACAAATATCTCTTCATCATTTTCAATTGATAAAAGGAAGATGCCGGTAAACAAAACAAACTTCAAAGAGAGTTACTTCAGCTGTAATTAATATTTGATTTTCAAGTTTAGGTAAAACTAAACTCTGTAGTTTCTAAGAAAATTTCACAAAGACTACGTCAAAAAAGTAAAGGACTCAGCTGAGTTTTCTATTAGGTGTAGAACCTCAGTACCAGAAGCTCAAGGGCGTGGTAATCCCCTCTGTCTGGCCGACTTTCTTTCCTTGGTTACGAGCATGCGTTTTGATTGGAGAACTAAAGCTACAATAAAAGTTACTGCTTTGGGGCCATTGCAATCCTTTTGATTTTTACCACTTTTGACCTTAGCCATCTCTTCACATATCTGACTCATCAGACCATATTTGAATGCCCATTCAGGTATATATATATGTGTATTTCTATGAAATACAAGTCTGTAAGTTGTTAGATGCCGTCAAGTTGACGCTGACTCATAGCGAACAACAGAAGAAAACCCTGCCCGGTCCTGTGCCGTCCTCATGATCGTTGTTAGGCTTGAGCCCATTGTTGCAGCCACTGTGTCCGTCCATCTTATTGAGGGTCTTCTTTTTTGCTGACCCTCTACTTTACCAAGCGTGATGTCCTTCTCCAGGGACTGATCCCTCCTGATAACATGTCCGAAGTATGTGAGACCAAATCTCACCATCCGTGCTTCTAAGGAGCTTTCTGGCTGTACTTCTTCCAAGACAGATTTCTTCGTTCTTTGGCAGTCCGTGGGTATATTCAATATTTTTCACCAACACCATAATTCAAAGACATCAATTCTTCTCCAAATTTTTCTCCCATGTAGAAGCCTCCTTCTAACTCTGGCTAGATGTGTTATTGCTAGGTCACACTGAACAGAGTAAAGATAAATGCTTCCCCTCATAATTTTGCTCTGGACTGACATTTACCACCATGGTATTTGGGGAAACCTGGTACCAGGCTTTCACACATAGCTAGATTATACCAAGGAGCCATAAATAAACTTAAGGTTGCTGACACCATTGCAGACATCAGGATCAAAAGAGGAAATTGCATTGAAACTAAACCGGATTCCAGATAAATGAAAGCCTTAGCCTTCAAAGTTTTCTTTTTGTTGACATTGGTTTTAATGAAGTTTTCTTTTACAGTGCCTTTGCCTACTTATAAAGAAGAATGGAGTCCCTGGAAAACACGGTTAAAACAGGATCTTGGAAAGCACGTGCATTTTGAAACTGTTAAAATTCAATGACTTCCCATGACTACATTACAGACTAACCGTGAAGAATTTATCACTTCAATAAAAGAAGAGAAAGTATGTGTTAATAATAACCTATCTATCAGGAGCTAGGAAATTCTGCCCTTTAAATTTATTATCCAAATGTTACACTTTACCGAGGGCCAACTAACAAACGACTGTTTGCAATATAGGGTAAATGCCCCTCTTTTAGGTCTGCTTAATGTTACAACTTGAGCTCCTGTGATTAGTTTCTTTAACACATGCCTGTTCTGAGAATCATATGTAATGGTCCTGCAGCTTCAGTTCTGACTTATTAAAAACATTCTGTGACCCTCCACGTTTGCAATATAGATAACGTTGGTGCCTTGAAACAAGAGCTGTAAATCCGCAATGTTATAAAACACATGGGCTCAAATGATGAGAAATGAACAGTGTACCTTGTCAACAACTCAGAAACAGAATAGAAACAATCACACCCCTCTACACCATGTAACTTCTAGTAAGTTATAGAATCACAGAGACAGAGACCAGCATGATTAACCCTAAACAGCCCTGGTGGCACGATGGTTAAGTTCTAATCAAAAAGTAGTTTAAACCCACCAGCCACTTCCCAGGAAAAAAGACTTGGTGATCTGCTCCCATAAAGATTACAGCCTACGAAACCTTATGGGGCAGTTCTGCTCTGTCTTACGGCACACAACATAATTAATCCTGGAAGTGCTCTCACAGCTAAGCCAGTCAGGTATCCTCACTTTAAAGTTACAGAGACGGTCTCGTAATGATGTAGGTTGTCCAGGGTCACACAGCTAGTCAGAGGCTGCTTCTTGATTCTTAAAGTCTTTTTTTCCATTAAGTTGTCTTTGTTCGATTTCTTCACTTATAAGCACATTTCCACAGTCAGCAAACTTTGACCTGATTGTCATAATTATTATTAAAAAGCATCTTAAATTATTAAAACTCCCCAAAATATGAACTTCAGATCTAACTGGTAAAAGCGATGGTCAAACAACTATTTAAATCGTAAAAGTGATGATTAGGAGCGTCTTGGTTTGCTAGTACTGCCGTAACAGAAATACCAGAAGTGGGTGGCTTTAAAGAGCAGAAATTTATTTTCTCTCAGTTCAGGAGGCTAAAAGTCCAAATCAGGGTCTCGGCCATTTTAGTTCTTCCTTTGTGCGTAGCCCCGGACATTCCTTGGTTCCTTGGTGTTTCTTTGCTTGTAGACAATCCTCGCATGTAGTCTGTCTCTCCTGGGTGTGTCTCTGTGTCTATTCTGCTCTTTTCATAACTCGGAAATGGTTAGGTTTAGGGCCCACCCTACTGGGGCCCTAATTAACATAACAAAGAAAACCCTATTTTCAAGCACGTCCAGAGGTATAGGGGCCTTGACTTCAATGTATATTTTTAGGAGACACAATTCAATCCTTAACAATGAGTAAACACTTTTACTCCTTTACTTTGTCCCGCTTGCTATATATAACACAAAAACATTAATAACACTTACATGGAACTTCAGAAATGGCATTTAACAATTTGCAGTAAAATCGTCAAAATGAGAGATTAGCCTATTCAGTTTTCCTTTTAACAACACTTTAAACTATTCCCTGTTTAACCAAAGGCTTTTTTTTTTTCAATAAACAAATTCCTGATCAAGTCTTGCTTAGAGGTGTTGAGGTACAATAATCGTTAATAACTACTGTGTGAAACTTAGAAGGTGCCCATTGTTTGCAGGCTTCCAGATGTAACTAAAAACACTGATTGCCAGAGATGAAGGCAATGAGGAATAATAAATGTCAGAGCTGGTGCAGTGAAAGAAAATTTTGCACCCATCCCCACACCCCTTAAAGTAAGAACAAGGCAACAATGACGCAAAAGGAGGAGAGAGTGCCTCGTGGGAAAGGACCCCAATGGAACCGATCACATGTGAAACAGCACAAAGGCCTTCCAGAGTAGCCAGTCCTTGCAAGCAAGAGCAGGATGAAGCCAGCAAGGGTCACTTTGGAGGTGAGTCTCTGAGTCTTCTATGCTATACGGCAGTATTGGTGTGAGTCATGGAATGGGCCCGTGCTACTTTCTTATACCATTATAAATGATCAGGAGTAAAACTGTAAGGTTTTGTTGTTTGCTTTGTTTATTTCATTTTATTTTTTATGTCCCTAAGATACATATTTTGGGACTTTGCAATAGTAATAGTGGATCAAATTTAAAAAAACCTAGTTTGTGGGTTGAATTATGCCCCCCAAAGAGTTACGTGGAAGTCCTAGCTCCTGTACCAGTGAATCTCACCTTGTTTAGGGAAATAATGTTGTTGTTTTTTAAGATACTGCCAGTTAGGTTAAAAGAGGTCAGAGTCCTGGTCCTAATCTTTCTTGAGTGGTTTTTTTATATGAAGAAGACTCACAGGAGGTATAAGACGCCATGTGACAACAGAGGCAGACATTTCTATAAGCTGCAAAGGAACACCAAGGATTTTTGGCAGCTACCAGAAACTAGCCTCAGAGCTGTGAGAAAAAAAAATTTCTGTTCTTTAAGGACACCTACTTTGTAGTATTTTGTTATGGAACCTAGGAAACAAGGTTCCAGGAACTAAAGGAATACCAACTGAGATGTTTCAACAAATGGATGCAATGCTGGAAGTGTTCACTCATCTATGCCAAGAAATTTGGAAAACAGCTCCTTGGCCAACTGACTGTAACAGATCCACATACATGCCTATTCCAAAGAAAGGTAATCCAACAAAATGCAGAAATTATTGAACAATGTCATTAATATTACATGCAAGTAAAATTGTGCTGAAGATAATTCAGAAACAGTTTTAACAGTACTTCCACAGGAAATTGCCAGAAATTCAAGCTGGATTCAGAAGCGGGATATCATTGCTGATGTCAGACAGATTTTTGCTGAGAGCAGAGAATACTAGAAAGATGTTTACCTGTGCTTTATTGACTATGCAAAGGTATTTGACTGTGTGGATCATAACAAATTATGGATAACATTGCTAAGAATGGTAATTCCAGAACACTTAATTGTGCTCGTGCGGAACCCGTACATAGAACAAGCAGTTATTTGAACAGAAGGAGGGGATACTGTGTGTATCAGGGTTGTATCCTTTTACCATACTTATGCAATCTGTATGCTGAGCAAATACTCTGAGAAGCCCGACTATATGAAGAAGAACACGACATCAAGATTGGATGAAGACTCATTAACAACCTGTGATATGCAGATGACACAACCGTGCTTGGTGAAAATGAAGAGGACTTGAAGCACTTACTGATGAAGATCAAGGACTACTGCCTTCAGTATGGACTACATCTCAACATAAAGAAAACAAAAATCCTCACAACTGAACCAATAAGCACCATCATGATAAACAGAGAAAATATTAAAGTTGTCAAGGATTTCATTTTACTTAGATCTACAATCAATGCCCATGGAAGCAGTGGTCAAGAAATCAAATGACAGATTGCATGGGGCAAATCTTCTGCCAAAGACCTCCTTAAAGTGTTAAAAATCAAAGATGTTACCTTGAGGACTAAGGAGCGCCTAACGCAAGTCATGGTATTTTCAATAGCCTCATATGCATGGGAAAGCTAGATAATGAATAAGGAAGACCGAAGATGAAATGAGGCATTTGAATTATGGTGTTGACGAAGAATATTGAACACACCGTAGACTGCCAGAAGAAAGAACATATCTGTCTTGGAAGAAGTACAAACAGAATGCTCCTGAGAAGCAAGAATGGTGGGGCTTCATCTCATGCACTTTGGACATGTTATCAGGAGGGACCAGTCTCTGGAGAAGGACAACATGTTTGTCAAGTAGAGTGTCAGTCAAAAAGAGGAAGACCCTCAATGAGATGGACTGACACAGTGGCTGCAACAATGGGCTCAAGCCTAACAGTGATTGTGAGGATGGAGCAGGTCTGGGCAGTGTTTCGTTGTGTTCTGTTGTATGTAGGGTCGCTAAGAGTTGGAACTGACTCAACAGCACCTGACAAAGACAACAACAGGAAACGAAGACACCTAGCAATAAACTAAAAACATGGGCCTCTCTAAAAAATAAAGATAACTGTTTAAAATATAACAGATATCCTGGTGTTTCCTTCTAAGTGGAGATATAAATCTAACTTGAAGGGACAAGTTGAGGGTGAGATGTTTTATTGCTCTGCTCTCAAATTCCAGAGCTTTATTAGTAGCAGAGAAGCATTGAGGTGACTATTGAAGCAACTTAGACTAAGAGAAAAAGAAAGATTAAGTTCAAGTAAGCACATTTTTAAAATAAATCCAATCACAGAAATGTTAACTATTGTATTAAAAATAACACTCAGGTCATTTAACAATATAAAGTTTTCTTTTTATACATCACTGGGTGTTCCACCCCAGGGATTCATGGAAACTTATAAAAGGGCATAAACTATTGAGCAATATGGCTCTATAGGAATGAATACCATAATGGGAGAGCTGGCAAAAAAAAAAAAAAAAAACCAAACCCGTTGCCATGAAGTCGGTTCCGACTTGACTCATAGCAACCCTACAAGACAGAATAGAACTGCCCCATCGGGTTTCCAAGGAGTGGCTGGTAGATTCGAACTGTTGACCTTTTGGTTAGCAGCAGAGCTCTTAACCACTGCACCATCAGGCTTCACTGGGTGTCAAAAAATCGAAGCGTTCTGCACAGCCGTTGTCTTCACCGGCTCTGAGGGAAAGCCGTTTAACTTTTTGGATGTTCCACTTTTTCAGCTGTAAAATGAGGGATTGAACTCGATAATCCCTAAGTTTCTTCTGGTCATAAAACTCTATAGTTCATCATATAACTGACTTCATGTATTCAGTACTTGGATGAAAGAACTAAAGAATAATAGCTCTTGAAAATGAAATGGCAAAGCAAAAAGCAACATTTTACATGATCAGTAATCTTTAAATCAAGATGATTAGATTATACTTTAAATTTAACAGAATTTTTAGTAAATTGGGTAAAAATCAGGAAATGCATTTTCAGGAGTGCTAAAATCTGATACCTTTCCTAGATAATAAAAACTTCAACTGTGAGTTTTATCTAAATTTTCCTTAATTTTTCCAATTTTAAACAATAAGAGATCTTGAAAGTTTTGAAGTCCAGTTTCTGCATCTTGTAAAACTAAGGATACAATTTTACATTTAGATAACTCTTTACATTGCTAAGCAATTCCAATAAAATTAGTTTAAACATTATACACTGTAGTACTTCTTATAGATACAGTTGGTCTTAAAAAGAATGAGGCCATTATTCTTACCTTGAAGAAGTCCATAATAATTACACTTTATGTATTTGTACAATGATTTACAGTTAGAGTAATCACACACCTGTTCTACTTCTCACAGTAAACCTTTTATCCCTACTACTTAGATGAAGATATTGAGGTTCAAAGAGGTTAGGTGACTTCTTGAAGGTCACTCAGCTACAAGTGGCAGAGTTCCATTCTATATTCAATTCTATTCTTTTGTGTATTTGTCAGCTCCAAGATTGCTTCTCTCTTAATATTAAGTAAAATTTAATCTCTACAAGGCAGGGAGTTTTGTCTCTTGCTCATTCCTCCGTCCCTAGTATCTAGACGGATGCTTAGCTGTTAGCACTGGATAAGATTTTGTTGAACGGATTATTAGTTTTGTTATCATCATAAAAGCAATACATATTTTTGAAAATATAGGATGTGGGAAAAAGTACCTGTATTCAACCATTCAAATGTAACCACTCTAATTTTTTATAAATTTGTTTTCATTCTCTTTTCCGTATATCTTTTTTCAGATTTTAATTTGTGTTGCATCTGTGATTATGCTGGGATGTGTTAGGCATATGTACGTATATGCACGCACTCACGTAATTTTGTTTTTCTCTCTAGATCTCTTTGAGGAAACTTTACCATGTCTATCCATGAAATTCAGATGAAGCTGATTTTTCTCCTTTAGGGTCATTTGCCCTTGGCCATGGTGATGGTTCAATAATCATTTAGAGCAACAACAATAATAGCTAATATTATTTAACGTTTGCTATGTTCCAGGAACTCTCATAAACATATATTAATAGTTTAGATGTATAATCTCATTTAATCCCCAAAACAATTTTATATAGTCGTAATTATTTTTGCCTTCAACTTCAAAATGAGTAAGCTGGGACATAGAAAATAACTAACTTTCAGAAATCACACAGCCAGTAAAATATAGAGCTAGGATTTAAACTCAGGAAAACTGGCCCACGGAGCCCTGGTGACACAATGGTTAAACACTAGGCTGCTAACCAAAGGTCAGCAGTTCAAACCCACGAGCCACTCCGTGGGAGAAAGATATGGCAGTCTGCTTCCATAAAGATTACAGCCTTGGAAACCCTATGGGGCAGTCTACACTGTCCTATAAGGTCTCTATCAATCGGAATCGATTCCATGGCAACAAGTTTGGTGTTTTTTGGTCTGGCTGTAAGGTCCATGCCAGGAAGAGCCAGCCTGGGAGTGAAGTAAGCCCAGAAAGAAGGAGAGCTGGGGATGGAAGAGAGACAGGCTCTGCTAATATTCCTTGAGCCCCAGACCCAGCTGTTCCTGAAGCCATTTCCACTACTAGATAGACTAGCACATGTGTGAAATATTTGAGACTTTTCATTGATTCATTGTTTTAATAGCAAAAAACTAGAAACAAAAAGTGTAAAACTTTTGCAAGGGAGCCAGGCTGTAGGAAAATTCACCAGAAGGCAGTTGGAACAATTCTGAATGCCAATCCACCATAACCGCCACAGAAGAATGTTTCTGTAAGGAGAAAATAAAATAAAATATATTTTCAAGGCATGTTAATTTATTTCTGAATCTTCCCACCACGCCTGAAGCCTATACAGAGAAGTAAGGGGTAAAAATTGAAGCAAACAAAAATTCCTACCAGCTGCATTTTCTATGAAACTAGAAAACGTAGAAAACCTGAAAATTACAGATAATGTGTAGGAATGTTTTTTCCAGGCAGGAAAACTACACGTAGAAGAAAAGAGTATCAAGAAGTTTGTTGCTGTGTGCCGTCGAGTCATTTCCAACTCATAGTGACCCGATAGGACAGAGTAGAACTGCCCCATAGGGTTTCTGAAGAGCAACAGGTGGATTTGAACCACGGACCTTTTGGTTAACAGCTGAACTCTTAACCACTGTGCCACCAGGGCTCATAGCAGGGGCAGATTTCAGAGATCCTTAGAAAATATTCACTCGCAGGAGACAGCACGATCAGGAGAGGGAGCAGCGAGAGCTGGGCTGAGACTGATTCAGGCTCCTATGTGGAGGGAGGCACAGGGAAAAAAAAAAAGATGAGGACAGTAGCCAAAGGAACCTATAGGTGGCAGAATTTTAAAAGATCTAGAGAAATAAAGCTTCTGAGAGTGTGTGCATCACCTGGGGAGGCAATGTGCCCATCTGGAGGCCTCTGGGGTGGCAGGAGGTAAATCTACCCCTATTTGTAGATCATATGATTGTAAACCTGGAAAAGTTAAAAGGATCGATAGAAAATTATTACAAACAATAAAACAATTTCATGAGACAGTGGCATGTAAAAATTATAATTAAAAATTATATTCTTAAATTTATAGCCCATTTTGCAATAGCCTCAGAAGTGTACTACATAGAAATAAACTGAGCTAAAATCTGTGGAAAACTTATAAGAGGAAAATTTTGTAAGACTCCTGAAAAACACAAAGTAGATCTGAATAAATGGAAAGACACATCATATTCCTTGGTAGGAAATTGAAATATTGTTTCTTTGACATACCTGTGGGATGGTAAGTCAGGTGAAGAGGAATCAGAGAGGCCATGGAAAGTGTCTCAGGCTGGGTTCTCTAGAGAAGCAAAACCAGTAAAGAGTAATATCAAGGAAATAGCTCATGCAATTGTAGAGGCTAAAACGTTCCAAGTCCACAGATCAGGGTAGAGGCCTTTCTCAGGTCACATAGCCACAGAAGCTGGTGAACCCAAGGTCGGCAGGTCAGAGAGGGGCTCCTGTTCACAGGCTGTGAAGGCCAATGAATTCCAAGATCAGCAGACAAGACCACAAGGTTTCTCCTGATTCACATAGCTGCAGGGGCTGACAAACCCAAGGTCAGCAGGTTGGGGAACCAGACTCTGACTCGCAGGCTGAGAAGTTCGACGAATTCCAAGATCAACAGTTAAGCTGCTAGCTCAAGTCCCAGGAACTGGAGGTGAGACAACAAGAGGCAGCTGCTGAGTCTGGAAGAAGCCAAAAACCTTGGCAAGGCAAGCAGGCAGAAAGTAACCAGCGGAAGGTAGAGAGGTGAACTGAGGGGGCGGTGAGCTGCCACAGGCCCCACCTCCACCAGTACCACTCAGCAGATTCCATCATGGGGGTGATCACAACATTATACAACTGCTAAAGCACTAAGAATAATGGCCTAGCCAAGTCGACATACAATCTTAACCATCACAGAAATTAATGAGGTTTATTATATTCATAGTTCCCAGAGACAAAGAGGCACACCACGCCATGGCACAGCCACACAGGAGGTTGCACCCAGGGACAAGATAACAAAAACATGGAATTTTAAGAGAGGGCTTATATATGGTAAGCAGTGTAGGGTTAGTTAAGTTTCCTGGGCTTCCTAGGGATTGTACTTTTTAATTTTGTATGGTCTAGGGCAGAGGGGACGTCCCAAGTTGGATACCTGGCCCTGGGGCAATTAGGATAGGTGCATAGTGACCCAGGACTATTAAATCCTTTTTGTGATCGGTGAGACTTATATAAAAACTGCATTTTCCACCTCTCGGGTTTGTTGGGAAGTTACTGTTCAACTGACAGTATGTGCTGCCAGCAGACAGGAACTCATATAACTGTTTGAAATGGAAGAAACGGGCATGTCCCTGGAAAAGGACATCATGCTTGGTAAAGTAGAGGGTTAGCAAAAAAGAGGAAGGCCCTAAATCAGATGGATTGACAGTGGCTGCGACAATGGGCTCAAACATAGTGGTGATTGTGAGGATGGCACAGAACTGGTCGGTGTTTCATTCTGTTGTACATAGGGTCACTATAAGTTGGAACCATTTTGGTGGCACCTAACAACAACAACAACCAACATACGAGATGATGAACCCTGGAGGTGTGACTGTGCAGAACTTTTGTCTCTTTTGGCTTTTGTACAGTGAGATGGATCCCTGGTGGCACAGTGGTTAAGAGCTATGGCTGCTAACCAAAAGGTCGGCAGTTTGAATCCACCAGCAGCTCCTTGGAAACCCTACGGGGCAGTTCTACTCTGTCCTACAGGGTCACTATGAGTCAGAATCAACTCAACAGCAATGGATATATATATATATATACATATATATATATATATATACACAGTGAGATAAGCTTTCTGGGTTCTTGTGTGTTATTTGGAAGTTTCATTTCTCGTGATGATTCCATGTTCACGGAATACCTCATTTTCATGCACCAGCGTGAGTTACAGCATACCTGACATACCACGAATCCTACCCCCAGAGTCTAGAGGAACATGCATCCCACCAATCCTACCTACAGAGTCCAGAAGGACATATATGTCCCCCATAATATCTATCAAAGCCCATATCACCTAACAAAAATTCAGACACACTCAATGATTTAGCATGCATTTCATTAATGAAAAAAGATTATATCAACAAAAAATTGAAAACAAAAAATGATTCAGTCATGAAAGGGATAAGGGGGGTGATTGGAGAGTGGATTTAATCAGCTGCTCAAAAAGAGAAATTGTCCAGCCTCCAGCAGATCAATATTGTGTTAAGATAGCATTTTTAGGAAATAGTAACGACCAGGTTGTTAAGTGAAAACTGGCATTCTGCAAAAACGAAGGATGACTACATCAGATCACAAAATGGAGAATGGCTACATCGTTACATAACTGGCAAATTACATAATTATATAACTTCCAAATTACATCATTACATAACTGCCAAACCACTGAGAATCATGGCCCAGCCAAGTTGATACATACCCTTAATTATCACAGCCTGCATTACTCTCATCTCACATTTTGATGTTCTTTACTGCCAGATGTACGTCATCAGTGCACAAAATAGTCAGATAGTAGATTTTTTCCTTTTGTTGCAAATGGGAAATGTCATATAAAGAGATAGTCAATAAGTGAGGAGTAGGCATATTGCAATCCTAAATATGTGGATTTTTTTTTATTAATTTATTAATTCAGTGAAATCCTAGTTAAATTACAAACATTTCCATTTTTAGAACTAGATAAACTAATCCCAAGGTTATTATATAAGAATAAACAAAGTAAAAATAGCTAGGAAAACTCTGAAAAAGAAGTGGAATGAGGACTGACTAGCCCCACCAGTTATTAAAATAAAGTGTGCTGTCACAATAAACAAAACAACATAGTATTGGGGCAGCAGCAGATAAACAGATCAATGATATGAAACAGGAAAAAAAATAGACCCAAATATCTATAGGTATTTAGAATATCTCAAAGGTGACATCTTAAATTAATGGGGTAAATATAAACTATTTAAAAAGCGGTGTTGGAAAAATTGGGTAGCCATTTGGCAAAAAAGTTAAAGTTTGATCCTTTCCTCATTCTATGTATACATTCCAAACGAATTTTAAATGTAAAATATGAAATTTTAGAGTTTCCTGTTTTAGAGTTTCCTATTTGGATGAATTCCTTTATAACTCTAACATTGTCAAGGCATTTCTATGACTCAAAATCCAGAAACCATAGTATGTAAAAAGCTTCTAAAAACTGAGATTCACATACCAATTAAAACATATGAGCAAAGAACATGAATAGGCAGTTCCCAGAAAAAGAAATATACTCAATTCACTTAAAATAAGAAAAAAATACATGCATGAATAAACACATCAAAATATCTTCAGCTTGACTCATAATAAGAGAAAAATAAATTTAAATGATATTGAAATACTATGCAATATGACTGGCAAAAACTGAAAAGGTCAACAATTTCTTTTGGTGAATCTGTGGAAAAATAGCTATGTTCATACATTTCTGGTAGGAGTGCAAATTGCTACAACTCTGTGGAGAGCAATTTGACAGAATTTGCCAAAGTGAGGAAAAGGCATAGTGTATACGATCATTCATGGTAATTTGTGTAAGCAGAAGTTTGCAAACCTCTCTAGAATCCGTATGCACGGGACCAGTGATATAAGCTAGGGTTCACTTACAGAATGAAACACTACGCAGCTACAAAAGAAGGGGAAAAAGAGAATGTGGACACTTTCCTTTTACTAATATGAAAAGATTTCTAGGATATATTGTTAAGTGAAAAGAGCAAGATAAAAAATAAGAGTATCAGTACCTTTTACTTCACAACAGGGGAAAATAAGAATATATACTTGCATATAAAATAATACAAAGTGATTATCTGTTGAGGCACTTGGCAATTATGTGGATTAAGAGAGAGATGAAAAAGATTTTTTTTAATAAAAATCTGTTTATAGTATTCTGGTTTTGAAATTTGTGAATATAATATCTGTTCATAAAGTTTTTAAAAATGTTTTAAAGAATGAAGAAAAGATTCACTGTTGTCTTCTATGAAAAATCAACTTGCACATTGTCTCAGTCATCTAGTGCTGCTGTAACAAAAATACCACAACTGGATGGCTTTAACAAAGAGAAATTTATTTTCTCACAGTCTAGTTGACTAGAAGTTCAAATTCAGGGCATCAGCTCCAGGGGAAGGCTTTCTCTCTCTGTCGGCTCTGGAGGAATGTCCCTTTCATCAATATTCCCCTGGTCAAGAAGCTCAGGGACCACGGGTCTAAAGGGACACACTCTGCTCCCTACACTGCTTTCTTGGTGGTATGAGGTCTCCAATTTTCCGCTTGCTTCCCTTTCTTTTTATCTCTTGTAAGATAAAAGCTGGTGCAGGCCACACCCCAAGGAAACTCCCTTTACATTGGATCAGTGATGTGACTTTAGTAAAGGTGTTACAATCCCACCCTCACCCTCTTTAACATAAAATTACAATCACAGAATGGAGGACAACCACACAATACTGGGAATCACGGTCTAACCCAGTTGACACATATTTTGGGGGGACACAATTCAATCCTCGACACATATATTTTCTTAATTTACTTTCTAATTCACAAAAAAGGGAGAGAGAAGTCATGATGACTCTCTATGAATCAATATCCATAGTTCAAGTGTCAGGGAAATTGTTGAAACAATGAATATGCAAAAGACTAATAGAAGAGAAAACAATCCAATTTAATCAACAGTGATACTCTGGTGTCCTACTATGTATGGTTCTCTGCTATCCAGTGTCACGGAAATGCTGTTGCTGTTAGCTGCTGTGCAGTTGATCCTCTACTCCTGACGACCCCACGCGTTACAGCATAGAACTACTCCATAGGGTTTTCTTGACTATAATCTTTACCGAAGCAGATTATCAGGCCTTTCTTCTCTGGAGCAGTTGTGCCCGTTTGAATAGCCAACCTTTAGGTTAGCAGCCCATCGCAAGCTGCCTGAAGCACCCAGACTCCTTTGTCACAGAATTAGAAGTATGCTATTGGGGAAAGAAAACTTAATACATCTATTACTCCCATAACATATGTACCAAATCTCACCTCACACTTCAAGGCAGTAAGGAGTTAGTAGTAGTACATATCACAAATAAGAAGAAAACCAATAGGCTAAAAGTATAAACGTGGGTCAATTGGATTAGAGACGATCATAGTCAGATTTGTAATAGCAGGGAAACTAGAAGTGTGTGGGTCAGGGACAACCTTGAGTGGAAAATGGGCTTCAAGGGAGGACCAGAGAAATTGACACCATACCTACTTCACTCTTTCACCTCTGAGATATTTATATATAAGTTAAATTTTATTAAAAGAGTAATAATGTCATGAGGATATTGGTGGTTCAGTGGTACAATTCCCTCCTTCCATGAGGGAAACCTAGGTTTGATTCCCAGCCAATACACCTTATGCACTGCCACCACATCTGTCAGTGGAGGCTTGTGTATTGTTATGATGCTGAACAGGTTTTAGCAGAGCTTTGAGACTAAGACTAGGAAGAAAGTCCTGGAGAGCTACTTCTGAAAATCAGCCAATGAAAACCCTGTGGCTCACGACAATCCAACCCACAACCAATCATGAGAATGGCACAGGGCCAGACAGCATTTCGTTTCTTTGTGCATGTGATGGCCAGCTAATGACAAAAACAGTAATGTCAAACTCAGAAGAAGAAGAAGCCTCCAAAGGAGTGTCTCCGAAGGACAGCAGTCAGCTTGAGAATGGTGGGAGAAAGGAAGAAGGCTTTGTTATCTGGGGGGCTTTCCATGTCGATCACACGGACATCAGTTCCTAAGGTCGTTTGTTAGCAACAGCTTCATTCCCCACTTGCTTCCTGTCCTCCTGATGTCCGCTTGGTTTCTATAGAAGCATCACCTTCCTGTCGTGTAAAGAATGCATGACCCTGGACAGCTGCCCCAATTTATCAGACCTTAAGCACAGAGGTAAATCTCCAGTCTCTCATGGACTACCATAGAGAGAAACTTGACCTTCCAGGGCACATCCATTGTTACTTCTGTAAGAAATGGGCTAAAGTCTTTGCTGCAGCATGTTCAAAACAGCTTTATGTTTTACATAAAAGTCCAAGTAGCATTTCATTCTTGGTTTGTATCTCTGTGAAGTGGCTAGAATTTGGATGCCAACAATGCACATGTGGAAATATGGCCTTCTGTTTTAAGTATGGCTGTCAGAAGGTATAATTTCCACAGAAAGACCGGATTTTTAGTGTCAAGCAATTGGCTTTTACTGAGTCATGGCAGCCATTTGGACATCACCTTATGTGAAAGGACAGGAGAGAAGCAGAAGATCCATACTGAAAAAGACAAACCATGTTGAAGTGATTTAAGACAACATGCAATCTGATCTGGAAAAAGGTTTTGTTTGTTTTACATTTCTCAAAAGGATTTCCACAAAGGAAGATCTTCCAATGCTTGAATCTGCAGAAAAGGAGACATGGTACCTTTTTAAAAAAAAAAAACCAAGGATAGGTTTTAAAAAGAAAAAAAAAAAAACTTTTGGTTGTGCTAGTTTGATCAGACTGGCTGCAGAAAGGTTTTTTAGAAACTATTCAAATTAGCTCCAGTTTCTTAGTGCAAAACCCGAAGTCATCTGCCTCGGAAAATCCTGAGATATTCACAGTTGTTGCAATACTGCGTCACCCTCAGCCTGGCACCTAAGGGGTCTTTCATACTAGGTCTGCCTTAGGACTTGGGAAGGGCACAGTTCTTTCTAGATAAGGAAGAGTGTCCAACTTCATCTAGAACCTTCCAGAAGTGAATCTCTCACAAAAGGCCACATTCGCAGAAGCCTGCAAGGGGTGTACAATTACATACACGTGTGAGTCAGGCCAGGTGTGAGAGTGTAATGTAAACTGCTTGTATTGCAAAGTATCGTAGGAGAAACGCTAGACTTACACTCTGTTAAAGTGAAAGTAAAAAGTTTTATTGAGGAATACAGATATTCACGAATCAGGAGACACTATTACACTCAGGCAGATTACACTTAGAACACAAGAGTTTTCCAAAATGTGGGAGGGAAATGAAGCTTCTATAGGGTAGAGAAAACAAAAGCTATGTGCTCACAGGCACGAGGGGGGTGCATGGCAAAAGTCATAGAGGGGTTGCTAAATTACTATCTTTCTTAACAATCTTTTTCATATTAGTAATTCTATCTGTTAACATCCTGAAATATTCCAAACAAAGTATTCTTACCAGAACATTTGCATCAAAATTTCTTCAACAACCACATATCTGGTTCCTTCTTTTTACCTTAGAATAACAAGTTATGCTTCAACTTTAAGTCACAGATATACAAAGAGTCATGTGGAAAAGCAGAAGTAGAGCTAAGGTCTTAGAGAGTGAATTAAAATGGAGTTTGATTTAAGTCTGGGTCAGCCATTCTAGTTATGCCAAGTTCTCAGCTCTAGGATCTGCTAACACATTTCCCCCTTTTGATCAAGCTACCACTAGGGGGCACAGATCACTCAGAATATCACCCACAATAGAGTTACCTTTCTTCTGCAAAGACTTCTTTGGTATATTGTAAGCTTGAAATGCTGAAAGTGTTAGGCTTTTAGCATTGTTGGGCCAGTTTTCTTCTTCACCTTGCCATAGCTTTAGGTCTCATTTTCAGGGTGAGTTGATTTTTGGTAGGGCAAAGTGTTGCAAATAAGGCCACATTAGAGGAAAACTTGACATTCCTAAAAAGGATCTGATCCTAGAACTAAAATTCATTCTTCTTTGAAAAATTAGTTTTTTCTAAATATATATTAATTGCAAGACTAAATGTTGCAAGGGTCGACTATGACAGTGAGAGATGCAGTATATAAAACATTTGACAAGCCCTATAGTAATAATTATAATTATTAGAAGGAGTAAGCAGGTCAGCAAAAAGGTGCCTAAATCCGATCCAATACTTTGGGGTAACCAGCTGAAACTATCAAAAAAGGAAGGAATGGTCATGGGAGCTATGGTATATAACCAGCAGGCCTTTTGGCACACTTTAGAGATACTTTGTTCTACTTCTCCAGAGGTGTTTGTCCGTGAACAGCAAGAGGTATGTGATGATAGCACAACCTCCTCCTTGTTGGGCTAGGAGAAAATCAAGAACTATGCTATTATTTAAGACAATTTTATAAAGGGATTCTACGAATTTCTGCTGAGTTGCCATTCCATCAGCAACATTTTCAGCAATTTGAGCTATGGTAGCAGACAGGTTGTGAATGGGTTTTTCTAATTGGAATATACCGTTATTAGTAGCAAATGCCCAAAGAAACGACCAGCCCCCATCCAGGTCTATCAGCAATGGAGTTATCTGAGAGGGCGAGTTCTCTCTTCTGTATGGATATTAATTTCAAGACACTATTCCACTGTAAGCTATCATTGTATGAATGGATAGTTAAGGAAATTCCAAGAGTACCTGAAGTCCACTGGCCCCATATATTCCAACCATCTAAACACGGTAAGCCCCAAGTATAAGTGAGTCATCAGATTTTTTCCTCAAATAGGCTGATCCTCCACACAGAAAAACATATCCAGATGGGGCACATAACATTCCTGTTCCAGTTTGCTTATTAGAAAAGGAATGGAATGGTTAGCCTTTTCAAGCCAATCTGTAGTCAGTGAATCATCACAAATGGATAATTCTCCAAATTCTGGGTGATTTCAGAGTTTGGCGCAAACAGTAAGATTTTGATCATTTTCAAGACATTTACTTACTAATGAGGAAAAATAATACTAGGAATTATCAATGAACAATGTGCATTGTTCAGGAGGGATGGAACAAACATTGAGGTCTACTCAGGCATGAGTAAGATTAAAACAAGGTACTGATGGATAGGTGGATAACTCTGGAGGTAGCCATAATTTAAAGCAAATGGCCTGTTTAAATGGTTTTTCAAAATCAATGGTAAAGTTAGGTATGAACTTGTAATCTAAAACAGGTACAGTGAGGGGATCAAAATAGTCGTGCATAGACTGGAGAAGAAGAATGACATATCCAACATTCAGTTAAGTTACATGCACTAACCACTGATTGTGCTAATTTAATAAACGCATTTTCATTCCAAGTATGAGCAATGGTTATGATAAACAGAAAGAGAATACTTATTAAAAACTTCGTAATGGAGAAAGGCCAATCAAAAGTAATATAATAAAGTAAAGGGTAAATTAGTGATTATGAAACAAGTTCTTCTAGTAAATTTACCAGGAGATGAACCCAAGCTGATAAAATAAAGCTATTTCAAAAGTTATAAGTATTAGGCAAAGCACAACAATTTCAATTGCTGGCATAAGGGGACGTGTTCCTTAATGAAACTAAATTTGATAATTACCAGAACCACCAAGAAATAACACTATAAGTGTGTAACAGGTAAGACCATTAGAATACCAATAGCTAAGAAACAAAGTCCAAAAATTTCAGCGGCTTCCATGGGGTCTTGTCCCGTGATCTTGGGTTCAGCTGTCTCCTTCTGATGTTATCTGCTTCTGGCCACTAGGGTGTTTCAGTCTGAGTTTCAAGTCTCATGCTGGTTGACAAGTCCAAATAGGTACTTTAGCTTTCTTTAACTGTAGTAAATGAATCCAAGGGTTAATTCCTTCTAGTTTTGCTGCACAGGATTAGTTAAAAGAACTAAATGTAGTCCTTTCCAGCGAGGTTCTAAAGGATCTTTTAATTGATGTCTCTTCTGATAAACATAATTTCCTGGAGCAATATTAAGCAAGAGAATCTAATTTTTGTTACTCAAATGTTTCTCTAATTTGTGAAAAATGTTTCTTAGAGTATTGCATTAAAGATTGACTATATTTCAATAATTCAGGTTGTACTAAATTAGGGTCAGTAGAGGCAATGTAAAGAAGGATCATAGGCCTTCCAGTAATTATTTCATGAGGTGCAAGCTTACTGGGTCCGAAAGGAGTGCTTCTCAAAATTAAAAGGACTAAAGGGAGAACTTTAGTCCAAGACAAACCTAAGGATTCAGAAATCTTAGCAATTTGGGCTTTTATCGTGCCATTGATTCTTTCTACAAGTCCAGAGGACTGAGGGTGATAAGGACATTGCAATCTCTAATATATGAGAAAGATTCAGCATAATTCTTGAATAACATACCCAGTAAAGTGGCTTCCTTGGTCACTGCAGAACTTTAGGTGCTTCCCAGGTGAGTATAATGTTCTGATGAGATTTTGTTACCAAAGAAGCAGAGGTCTGTCTGCGCAGGAAAGCCTCTATCCAATGAGAAAATCAACAAATCATTACTAAGACATATTTATAACCATTCAAAGTTGGAAGTTGGCTAAAGTCTAATTGCCATTCATGAGTAGGCCCAAAAGGCGAAGTGTATTGCCCAGGTAAAATCTTAAAACGTTTTCCAGTGTTATAACATGGGCATACAGGGCAATGAACAGTCACATGCTCAGCTGTCTCAGAAAATTTTCCCCATTATTACTTTTTTTTTTAATCTGAATCATCCTCTCTCCCCATATGAGTGTTTTCATGTAGGGTTCTCATCATGGGGACATGTAAAAGTTTAGAGAGAACAATTTTGGCATTGGGACTAACCATGATAAAGTGTCAAGCTCTTTTATTTTTTTATTTATTTTATTGTACTTTAGATGAAGGTTTACAGAGCAAACTAGTTTCTCATTGAACAACTAATACACATATTGTTTTGTGTCACTGGTCGGCAACCCCACGACATGTCAACACTCTCCCCTTCTCGACCTTGGGTTCCCCATCACCAGCTTTCCTGTCCCCTCCTGACTTCTCTTCCTTGCCCCTGGGCTGATGTGCCCATTTAGCCTCGTTTTGTTTTATGAGCCTGTCTAATTTTTGGCTGAAGGGTGAACCTCAGGAGTGACTTCATTACTGAGCTAAAAGAGTGGCCAGAGGCCATACGCTCAGGGTTTCTCCAGTTTCTGTCAGGCCAGTAAGTTTGATCTTCTTTGTGTGTGTGTGAGTTAGAATTTTGTTCTGCATTTTTCTCCAGCCCTGTCCGGGAACCTCTGTTGTGATCCCTATCATAGCAGTCAGTGGTGGTAGTGGGGCACCATCTATTTGGGCTCAACTCAGTCTGGTGGAGGCTGTGGTATTTTGGTCCATTAGTCCTTTGGACTAATCTTTACTCTGTGTCTTTGGTTTTCTTCATTCTCCCTTGTTCCAGACAGGGTGACACCAGTAAAGTATCTTAGTTGACTGTTCACAAACTTCTAAGACCCCAGATGCTACTCACCAAAGTAGAATGTAGAATATTTTCTTTATAAACTATGTTATGCCAGTTGAGCTAGATGTTCCTCGAGACCATGGTCCCCACAGCCGCCAGCCCAGGAATTCGGTCCCTCGGGGAGTTTAGACGTGTCTACTGAGTTTCCAAGACCTTACCTTGGACACGTTGTGCTGACTTCCCCAGTATTGTATACTGTCTTACCCTCACCAAAGTTACCACTAACTTATCGTCTATTTAGTGTTTTTCCATCTCCACCAGTCCCCTCCCTCATAACCATCAAAGATTGTTTCTTTTTGTGTGTAAACGTTTTCATGAATTTTTATAATAGTGGTCTTATACAATATTTTTCCTACTGTGATTGACTTATTTCACTCAGCATAATGCCCTCCAGATTCATCTATGTTGTAAGATGCTGCAGATTCATCATTGTTCTTTATTGTTGCATAGTATTCCATTGTGTGTATGTACCATAGTTTGTTTATCCATTCATCTGTTGATGGGCACCTCCTAGGTTGTTTCCATCTTTTTGCTATCGTGAACAATGCTGCAATGAACACGGGTGTGCATATGTCTATTCGTGTGACGGCTCTTATTTCTCTAGGATAAACTCCTAGGAGTGGGATTGCTGGATCATATGGTATTTCTATTTCTAGTCTTTTAAGGAAGAGCCATCATTTTCCTAAATGGTTATACCATTTTACATTCCCACCAACAGTGCGTAAAAGTTCCAGTCTCCCTGCAACCTCTCCAACATTTGTTATATTTCCAGTTTTTTTTTTCGTTTGTGCCAGTAGTGTTGGTGTGAGATGGTATCTCATTGTGGTTTTGATTTGCATTTCTCTAATGGCTAGTGATGGTGAGCATTTCCTCATGTGTCTGTTAGCCACCTGAATATCATCTTTGGTGAAGTATCTGTTCCTATGCTTTTCTCATTTTTTAATTGTATTATTTGTTTTTTTGTTGTAGAACTGTTGGATTTTCCTGTAGATTTTAGAGATTAAAATTTGTCAGATTTGTCATAGCCAAAATTTTTTCCCAGTCTTTAGGTTCTCTTTTTACTCTTTTGGTGAAATCTTTTGATGAGCATAAGTGTTTGATTTTTAGAAGATTCCAGTTATCTAGCTTATCTTCTGGCATTTGTGTATTGTTAGTTATGGTTTGTATCCTGTTAATGCCATGTTTTAGGGCTTCTACCATTGACCCTATTTTTTCTTCTATGATCTTTATAGTTTTTGGTTTTCTATTTAGGTCTTTTATCCATTTTGAATTGGTTTCTGTGTATGGTGTGAGGTATGGGTCTTGTTTCACTTTTTTTGCTGATGATCATCCAGTTTTGTCCACACCATTTGTTAAAAAGACTGTCTTTTCCCCCATTTGATGGACTTCAGCCCTTGTCGAAGATCAGGTGACCATAGGTGGATGGATTTACTTTTGGGTTCTCAGTTCTGTTCTGGGGGTCAGTGTGTCTGCTGTTGTACCAGTACAAGACAGTTTTGACTACTGTAGCTGTATAGTAGTTCCTGAGCTTAGGTAGAGTGAGTTCTCCTACTTTCTTCCTCTTCTTCAATAATGCTTTACTTATCCAGAGCCTCTTCCCTTTCCATATAAAGTTAATGATTAGTTTTTCCATCTCTTTAAATAATGCTGTTGGTATTTGGATCGGGATTGCATTGTATTTGTAGATTGCTTTGGGTGGAATTGACATTTTCACAATGTTGAATCTACCTATCCATGAGCATGGTATGCTTTTCCATTTATGTAGGTCTCTTTTGGTTTCTTGCAGTGGCATTTTGTAGTTTTCTTTGTATAGGTCTTTTACATTGCTAGTTAGATTTATTCCAAAGTTGTTTTTTTTTTTTTAGGGACTCTTATAAACGGTATTGTTTTCCTGATTTCCTTTTTGTCAATTTCTTTATTGGTATAGGAATCCAATGGACTTTTGTATGTTTATCTTGTATCCTGCTACTCTGCTGAATATTTCTATTAGTTCCAGTAGTTTTCTCATGGAGTCTTTTGGGTTTTCAATGTATAGTATATTAATCCACAAATAGGGACAGTTTTACTTCTTCCTTACCAGTTTGGATGACTTTATTTCTTTTCCTTGCCTTATTGCTCTAGCTAGAACTTTCAGCACAATCTTAAATAGGGGTGGTGATAAAGGGCATCTTTGCCTTGTTCCTGTTCTCAAGGTGAATGTTTTCAACCTCTCTCCATTAAGAATGATGCTGGCTGTTGGTTATGAACAGATGCCCTTTATTATGCTGAGGAATTTCCCTTCTATACCTATTTTATTGAGAGTTTTTATCAGGAATGGGTGTTGGACTTTATTGAAGGCCTTTGGTGTGTCGATTCAGATGATCATATGATTCTTTTATTTTATTTATGTGGTGGATTAAGTTGATTGATTTTCTAATGTTGAACCATCCTTGCTTACCTGGTATGACTCCTACTTGGTCATGGTGTATTATTTTTTAGGTATGATGCTGAATTTTACTGGCTAGAATTTTGTTGAGAAATTTTGCATCTATATTCATGAGAGATACTGGTCTGCAATTTTCTTTTTTGTGGTGTCTTTGCCTGGTTTTTCGTATCACCATTATGCTGGCCTCATAGAATGAATTTGAAAGTATCCCTTCCTTTTCTACATTCTGAAATAGTTTGAGTAGTACTGGTGTAAGCTCTTCTCTGAATGTTTGGTAGAAATCTCCAGTGAAGCCATCTGGGCCAGGGCTTTTTGTTGTTGTTGTTGGGAGGTTTTGGTTTGTTTGTTTGTTTTTGTTAACTTTTCAATCTCTTCTCTTATTATAGGTCTGTTCATATTTTCAACTAAACTCTAACTACCCACACAAACAAAAACTGTTAGTTTGGGTAGTTAGAGTATTTCTAGAAATTTGTCCATTTCATCTAGGTTTTCAAATTTGTTGATGTATAGTTTTTCATAGTACTCTTTTATGATTCTTTTTATTTCAGTTTGGTCTATTGTAACAGTTTCAAAGTCTTTGTAACAATCTGAATTTTTCTATGTTTCAGTTTCATCTGCCAGGGCCAATTGTTAATGTATCAAAATTTTCTCTTTGGTGGGTACAAAAATACTAGTTATTTCATGAGAATAATTTTCTATAAGTTCTTCTAAAGGACCCTGTATAATTCCTTGTGTTATGACAGGAGCAACAAAGATTTGGGAAGTAGCCTGTTTAGCACCTGCATCAGCACATTTATTACTTCTAATTTCTTCATTTTGGGACATTTCCTTCAGCTGGTGTGCCTATATTTAATTATAGTGTTTTCATAAGGAAGCAGCAAGACATCTAAAAGATTCTCTGCTAAATCCCTATTCTTAATAATGTCACCAAAAGAGGTTAAAAGCCCTCTTTGTTTCCATAACATAACAAAATCATGAATCACTCTGACCACATATTTATAATCTGTGTAAATAGTCATGAACTTTCCTTTAGCAAGTTTGCAGGCTCTAGTAAGAGCAATTAATTCAGCTTGTTGGGCCAAGTGGTTGACTTTCAAGGACTTCCGTAGATTTTTGTCACAGCATGACAAGCCAGATAATGAGAGTCAGAGTCGGTTTCAAATAGGAATCATCTACAAATAAACTCATATCAGGATTTGTCTTTTGTTTCAAATCACTACGGGGAATCAAAAGCTGTTCAGTTAGATCTAAACAATCATGCGAAGGACAATCATCTTCATCAGTTACAGGGAGAAGAGTGGCTGGGTTTTAAGTAGCGACTCGGTGTAGTCTAATACTTGAGGCTGCCAGAAGAACCTCAGAGGAGATAAGTCTACTAGCAGCTAAATGTTGGGTTAAAGCAGAATAAGTAAAACAGAGACAACATAGGATACATATAAATCTAAAAAGTTTCCCCAAAGTGCCCATTGATTTTCCAAATTGCCTTAGGTTAGGTTGTGCCAAACAGGCAAAAACAAACACGTTAAGAGACCAAAATGTTTGTTCATGTAATGAGCAGGGGGTTCCAGAGGGAAACTCTGGGTCACTCTTAGATTTACCACTCCTGATTTTTCAAAAGACAGTGAATATTAAAACAAAGCCCAGAGATTTCTGTTTTCCAGAGTGAAGCAAATGATTAGCAAAAGACTCTGAGATACTTTGACAGTGATCGCATGGAACTGATATCAAATCTCAATTACAAAGAGACAGGAAGACAAACTTCTAGGAGAAAAACAAATCCAACAATAAAACTCTGGAGAGCCTGTACACAAAGAGAGCGATGGCTGAGATCCGAGAGGTTATTTTACATTTCTGCAGCTCCCAAGAATCCTCCATGGAGACTATGAGCCTGAGGAGCCTCTGTCCAGTACCTTTCATCGGCCCAAATTCCTGGAGCTTTGGGGGTCACAGGAGTCAATTCATCTTCAGAAGCCCACTTCTGACATCAGGAATGTCATAGGAGAAACACCAGACTTACACTCTGTTGAAGTAAAAATAAAGAGCTTTATTAAGGAATAGAGAGATTTGCAGATGGGGAGACACTGCTACACTTAGGCAGAGTATAGTAATGTTTGAAATGAGAGCGGGGAGTAAGGCTTTTACAGGGTGCAGAAAACAAAGGCTACATGCTCACAGATATGGTGGGGTGCATGGCAAAAGTCATAGATGGGTTGCTAAATTACAATCTTTCTTAATCTTTTTTCACATTAGCAATTCTGTTTTTTAACATCCTGAAATATTCTGAACAAAATATTCTTCTGAGTACATTTGTGTCCAACTTTCTATAACATCTGCATATCTAGTCCCTTCCTTTCATCTTAGAATAACAAGGATGCTTCAACCCTAAGTCACAGATATACAAACAGTCATATGGAAAAACAAAAGTGGAGTTAAGATCTTAGTGAGTGAATTGAAATAGAGTCTGATTTAAGTCCAGTTCAGCCATTCTAGTTATGTGAAGCACCTCAGGTTTATGGTCTGCTAACACAAAAGTAAGGGGGGAGGAAAAAAGCATTCCGAGTGGAGAGGGGGAGGAGATCCTAAGACAGGAAAGAGTTCGACATAATGAAGAGGATGAAGACCAGAGTGATCTAGAGCAAGGATTAGCTAACTATAGCCCACAGGCCAACCTAGCCTGCTAAATATTTTTGTAAATAAAGTTTTATTGGAAAACAACTATGCCAATGTGTTTACATATTGTTTAGTTTGCTTTCACACAATGGCAGAGTGAATAATTGCAAAAGAGATTGTATGGCTTGAAAACCTAAAATATTTAATATCTGGCCTATCTTAGTTTGTTAGTACTGCTATATAAGAAATACCAGAAGTGGATGGCTTTAAGAAACAAATTTAGATACTCACAGTTTAGGAGGTTAAAAGTCCAAATTCAGAGCACCAGCTCTAGGGGAAGGCTTTCTCTCTCTGTCAGCTCTGGGGAGATGTCCTTATCTCTTTTTGGCTTCTGTTCCTTGATTCCTTGGCAATCTTCTTATGGCATCTATCTTCCCCATTTGTCCTTGCTTTCTTCTTGATTTATTCTTTTATATCCTCAAAAGTGATTGGCTTAAGACACGTCCTACACTGATATGGCTTCGTTAACATATCAAGGAAATATCTATTCCCAATGATATTAGGTCCATAGGTATAAAGGTGAGGATTCACAGCACATAATTTTTCGGGAACACAATTCAACCCATAGCATGGCCCTTTACAGAAAAAGTTTGCTGAACCCTGACATAGACAATGAAGAAGCCAGGGATATGGCTGGTGAAACAGAGCTTGAATCATGCTAGGCTCAAGTTAACTATTTTGACCATGCTATGGGCTATGGAAAGCCTCTGAATATTTTGAATAGACAGTGTTATGATGAGGTAAATATTTCCAAAAGGGCACTCTGGCCTCTATGTGCTGAATAAATAGACATAAACATGGTGAAAATGAGGAGACTAGTTAGGAGGCTATTACATTATTACAACAAGGGATAATGGTAGCTGGATTTGGGTGGCTTCAGTGAAATCTAACTGAAGAAACAGTAAGGAGGTAGAATCCTCAGAATTTGGAAATTTGTTTTACATGAGGATGGAGAAAGAGAGAGATCAAGTAATTTTTTCCTTTCCATATTTCTCCCCTCTGGAAACTGGGAAAAATGGAGTAGGAACACCTCGAGGTCTTTTAGTTTTAAAATGTCATAATTTTGCAATGTTACATTATGCACTGATAATTATGTTATTTGTGGTTATTACAGACAGATTTCAGAGACATTGTTGGTTGGGTTTCAGACCACTGCAATAAATCAAGTCACACCAATTTCTTTATTTCCCAGTGTATATCAAAGCTATGTTTAGACTGTACTGTAGTCTATTAAGTGTGCAATAGCATTCTGTCTAAAAACAATGTACATACGTTAACTAAAAAACACTTTATTGCTAAGAAATGCTAACCATCATCTGAGCCTTCAGTGAGTTCTTGACCTTTTGCTGATGGAGAGTCTCGCCTCCATGTTGATGGCTACTGACTTATCAGGTTGGTGGTTGCTGAAGTGTGGCTGTGGAAACTTTTTAAAATAAGACAACAGTGAACTTTGCCACATCAATTGACTCTTCCTTTCATGAAAGATTTCTCTATAGCATGCAATGCTGCTTGATAACATTTCATCCACAGTAGAACTTCTTTCAAAATTGGAGTCAATCCTCTCAAACCCTGCCAATGCTTTAACAACTAAGTTTATGTAATAATCTAAATCCTTTGCAGTAATTTCAACAAAGTTCACAGCATCTTCACCAGGAGTAGATTCCATCACAAGAAACCACCTTCTTGCTCATTCATAAGAAGCAACTACTAATCCATTAATGTTTTATCATGAGATTGCAGCAATTCAGTCACATCTTCAGGCTCCACTTCTAACTCTTGTTCTCTTGCTATTCCTACCACATCTGCAGTTACTTCCTTCACTGAAGTCTTGAAACCTTCAAAGTCATCCGCGAGGGTTAGAATCAATTTCTTCCAAACTCCTGTTAGTAATAATATTTTGGCCTTCTCCCATGAATCATAAATGTTCTTAATGGCATCTAGAATGATGAATCCTTTCTAGAAGATTTTCAATTTTCTTTGCCCAGATCCATCAGAGAAATCACTATCTATGTCTGCTATAACTTTATGAAATGTCTTTCTTAAATAATAAGACTTGAAAGTCTAAATAACTCCTTGATCCATGGGCTGCACAATGGATGTTGTGTTAGCTGGCATGAAAACAACATTAATCTCCTTGTACATCTTCGTCAGAGCTCTTGAGTGACCAGGTACATTGTCAATGACCAATAATATTTTGAAATGAATTTTTTTTTTCTTGAGCAGTAGGTCTCAACAGTGGGCTTAAAATATACAGTAAACATGTAGTAAACAGATATTCTGTCATCCAGGCTTTGTTATTCCCTTTATAAAGCACAGGCAGAGTAGATTAACATAATTCTTAAGGGCCCTAGGATTTTAGGAATAGTAAATGAGCGTTGGCTGCAACTTAAAGTCACCAGCTAGCTGCTTTAGCCCCTAACAAGAGAGTCAGCCTGTCCTTTGAATTTTTGAAGCCAGGCATTGACTTCTCCTCTTTAGCTATGAAAGTCCTAGATGGCTTCTTCTTCCAATATAAAGCTGTTTTGTCAACATTGAAAATTTTCATCAACTCTCTTAGCTAGGTCCTCTGGATGTCTTGCTGCTTCGCCTTGCACTTCCATGTTATGGAGATGGCTTCTTTCCTTAAACCCCATGAACCAACCTCTGATAGCTTCAAAGTTTTCTTCTGTAGCTTCCACACCTATCTCAGCCTTCACAGAATTCAAGAGAGGTAAGGTCTTGCTCTGGATTAGGATTTGGTTTAAGGGAATGTTGTTGTTGGTTTAATCTTCTATCCCAGACCACTAAAACTTTCTCCATATCAGCGATAAGGCTGTTTCACTTTCTTGTCATTTTTGTGTTAGCTGGAGTAGCACTTTTAATTTCCTTCAAAAACTTTTTCTTTGTTTTTACAACTTGGCTAACTGTTTGGCACATGAGGCTTAGCTTTCTGCCTATCTCGGCTTTTGACATGCCTTCCTTACTAAGCGTAATCATTTCTAGCTTTTGATGTGAAGTGAGAGACATAAGACTCTTCCTTTCACTAGAACACTTAGAGGCCATTGTAGGGTTATTAATTGGCCTAATTTCAATATTGTCGTGTCTCAGAGACTAGGGAGGCCTGAGAAGAGGGAGAGAGATGGGGGAATGGCCAGTTGGTGGAACAATCAGAACATATATAAAGTTCACCATCTTATATGGACGCTGTTTGTGGCACTTCAAACTAGTTACCATAGCAACATCAAAGATCACTGATCACAGATCACCATAACAGATATCATAATAACAAAAAAGTTTGAAATATTGCAAGAAGTACCAAAATGTGACACAGACACAAAGTGAGTACATGTGGTTGGAAAAAGGGTGCCAATAGACTTGCTTGATACAGGATTGCCACAAACCTTCATTTTGTAAAAAAATGCAATAAAACGAGGTACACCTATATTGTAATTTTAAACTTACAATTTAAGGTATATTAGATAGAATTATCAGAAAGTTAAAAATCGTGATTATCCAGTGAATATAAAATGAATATGTATCAAAGATATTATTTAACACATTAATAAATGAGGGTCTCAATAAGATGTTATAAATTGATTCAGAGAATGTTTAAGAAATGTATCTATATCTATCCATCCATCTGAAAATTTAAAAAGAATATTAGGATAATACTGCTGGATTAGATAGAAAACTAGTTAACGTCTACAGGACGATAAACTTTTGGGGTTATGCATTCTTCCAGACAGAAACTATTTACATCTCTAAAGGACAAAAACCTTTAAGTTAACCTCTGCCCCTACAGAGTCATAACATTGCTCAAACAGCCAAATACCAAGCCCAGTGCTCCACTGAAAGAATATTCAGTAATCTTTTTTGCCTAATTTTAAGACACTTATTATTTTTCTGTTAAATATATTATGGTGTCCTATGAGTGGAATAAATGGGTTTGCTCATTCCAGCATAGTAAAGATTTACAATAATTCTATTTCTATTTTGATTTTGTCATATTTGAATTTAAGTGAGGGATAAACAAAAGAAGGCTTAGACATAAGAACAATATCAGTTGGAAAGCCAAAAAAATAAAAAAACCCATGCCGTCCAAGTCGATTTCGACTCATAGCAACCATATAGGACAGAGTAGAACTGCCCCATAGGGTTTCCAAGGAGGGCCTGGTGGATTTGAATTGCCGAACTTTTGGTTAGCAGCCAAGCTCTTAACCACTGCACCACCAGGGCTCCATCAGGTGGAAAGTGAGTTTTATATAGAACGATGGTTGGAGTACTTTTTTTGGATTTTAAGTGTAAGTTTTCCATTACTAGAATAATCACTCAAACTTTGTTTTAAATCCAAAAGTATAACTTTAAATACATAAACTGAAATTTGTGGTGGGGAAAAATACTCTACTTCTTAAAGCTGAGAGGAAAATTAATGATGCCCTACTGTGGCCAAAAGCAAGATTTAAGAATATTTTCCTTAGATGTTTCATATGATTTTGGCTTGCCTAGTTGGCAGCTTCATAATTTGAACATAGCCTGCTGTGAACTGAAAAGCTGACCCATTTTTTAAGAGCAGACTATCAGGATTGAGTTTCTAGCACCAGTTGTACTGTGTGTGTTGAGCTCATGTTTTTCTCATCTAGTAGTCACACTTACGGACAGATTTTCTTTCATATGGCTAACTATGAAGCATATGTAATTAAATTTTTTAACACTCCATATTTGCTTTAAATTTTTACATCTTTTCTAAGCAGACCTTTGTGGGCAGAAACTTGTATCATTATTCGTCTCACTTGCCAGTGAAAGTCTGAGCCATGAGAAGCCAGCTTCAGGCTTGTGATGTCCCAGTAAACAAATAGGAGAAGCTATGAATGCATTTTCCCCAGGAGTTGAAGGAATCAATTCATGGGAATTTAACATCGCCTGGAATTTGGATTCTTGAGAATGTATTTTGAAAGTCAAAAACAAAAATTCTGAGATGAATAATTTTGTAGAGGAATTTTAAGAATCTGGCTTTTTAACAGGTGTTGCTCATGACTAATGGGGTGTCCTATTGTGAACTTGGATAAGGTAACTCCCAAAGGCAATTTCATGCAATCGGGTGAGAAGGAGCCCATATCACTCTGTAGTATCAGATTTGGGATATGGAAATAGAATTATTCCCAAAGTAAAGATTTGTCTTACATGTACTAGTAAGTAATCTCAAAGGCCCAGTTCTCTTTTTCTCCTTGGTAAAATTAATGCAAAACTCAGAAAAAAATTAACTATTTTTTACTGAATTCAGTTCTAACAAATAATTTAAATGGTTTCTCTGGCTTGTGGCATGCATATTGGTTGTCCTCACAAGCTAATTCATTGGATTATATTCAAAAGCCTCCCTCATTTTGCACTGGTCATTCAGAAAAACAAAATGGTACCTTTTCACAAGTGCCTGGGAGACCAGGGAAATTGGAGTAATTTTTTTTTTTATTTCTTTTTTTTTTTAATAATTCATTTTTATTTTGCCATTGTTTTTGAAAATATACACAGTAGAACATACACCAATTCAACAATTTCTTTATGTACGATCCACTGACATTGATTACATTCTTCAAATTGTGTAACCATTCTCACCCTCCTTTTCTGAATTATTCTTCCTCCATTAACATAAACTCACTGTTCCCTAAGTTTCCTATCTAAACTTTCTGGAGTAATTCTTCATTGGTGAGGAAGATTTCATGTTGCTTTACTACCTATCTTGAAGGAAAAAAAGAGTAGTTTTCAATAAAAAAAACATTTGACATTACCTAAGACAGATCTCAGTTCCTTAAAACGTAAAAATTATTTATTAAATAGTGAGCCATTATAAAATTTTGTTTTAATGCCATGGATTCTTTTCAAGGTAGAAATAATTCCTGAATTCAATTTCATGTATGTCATGAAATGAATTGTGTCCCCCAAAAATATATGATGTAAATCCTAACGTCTATGTCTGTGGTTATAGTCCCGTTTGGGAACTGGTTTCCTTTGTTATGTTAATGAGGTAGGATTAGTGTAGGGTGTATCTTGAGCCAATCTCATTTGAGATATAAAAGAGATTAAACAACTAGCAGAGCAGAGATGAGGGAAGAGAGATGCCAAGCCACATGAAGATCGCTCTGGAGCAGAAACTCAGAGACAAGGACCTTCCTCCAGAACCAACAAAGAGAGAAAGCCTTCCCCTACAGCCAGTATCCTGAATTCAGACTTCTAGCCTCCTAAACTGTGAGAAAATAAATTTGTTTGTTAAAGCCACTCATTTGTGGTATTTCTGTTATAGTAGCAGTAGATAACTATGACAATATCTATGGGGAAGAGCTCCAAAAGCTACTTCACTTTCTTCAGCAATATTCATAACTAGAAAGAATCTGGTGGACATATGTAAATATTTCAACATTAAGGTACACACATTTTTGTGTAACAGTCACACATTTTTACTTGATTTTAGCTTCTGAATGTGCTTGTTAGGGAAAATTCTTTTTCTTCCCTAAAGGCTTAAGAGAATGCATACTATTTTTCCAAGTTTAGAAAGAAGCTACATGGCCTACATCCAAGTTATTCCTATTTGCTTTATCTCGGTCAGGCATGAAATCTTCCAAGAAGTGAACGGTAGCTCTCAAGGAGCATGGAAATTTTTCTTCCATACAGAAGAGAGAACCACCTAAACTAAGATGCTATAAACTATCCAGGTAATATCCAGTTTCCTCTTTCTTAATAGTAATAATGATAGCAGTGATGATGGGGATGGCAACAGTAGTATTAAGTTTACCCAAGCTTTTGGTATGTGCCAGCACAGTGTGAAGCACTTAACATTACTTCATTTACTGACAGCCATGAGGTCTGCGCACAGAGGGAGCACTCACTTAACCAGAAGTTACCAAAGAACCCACTCGTGGGGAATTTGTAGACAAACCATAATGTGACTCATGATATTAACAAAAATCTTACAATCTCTTATTCCATCCTAAACATAGGCAAATTTTACATTCTCTCTCTCTGTATATGCATGTATATATATGCTTATATATATTTTTATATATATACTAACTGCTATATATATACACGTATATACACATATATATACACATATATACATACATACATATATACATATATATATGGAGCCCTGCTGGCATAATGGTTAAGTATTTGGCTGCTAATCATATAGCCAGCAGTTTGAATCCACCAGGAGCTCCCTGGAAACCCTATGGGGCAGTTCTACTCTATCCTACAGGGTTGCTGTGAGTTGGAATCCACTCAATGACAATGGGGTAAATGGTATATATACACATTCTATATATGTTCTATATATAGTCTATATATATTTGTTTTAATATTAAAATAATATTTTAAATCATTTAGCAATAAAAAATTATATTTTCTATAATCAATATCCTCTATGCAACATTTGAAACTCACTTTCACTGAAACAGTCTTTCTACATGAAGTAAAAAACCATCAGAGATTTAAAAAATTATGTGTTAGGCCAATTTAATGAGCTAATCACTATCATTAAGATGAACAATGGATTAATTCTTCTCATACAAGATTTTTGTCCTGTCACGATGTCTTTCCTGCTTTTCCTGAAAATTTCCCTATGAGTTAAAAAATGGGCACCTTCCACAGTTTAACCACACAGAGGTTAATGCAACCAGAGTTTAAAAAAGTGGTAAAGGATTTTGAGGCCATAGTTCAGAATCTTCTTAAGTACTCTCCTTGACACCATCTGCTGTGTAAGTCTATCTGGTTAACTCCTCTATGAATCCCTGTAAGTAGGAAACCTGTGCATAAAACAATTTTGGTTATGCTCCATTGGCCTTTTATTGTCCTCAACTTAGATCAGTGGAAGGTAAGAGTTTATAGGACACAGACTGTACATGTTCAGTTTTAAGACTCATTGTCTTCATTTACATGCTCACAGAATTAAGTCTTTATGTCCACTCTGCATACATAGCCCAGTAAAGGAAAAACGTAGATTTGATTTATAGCAATATTTCTTAGTAATCTCTAATGTCAAAACAACTTTTCTTTAAATTTTTCAGTAAAAGTGACTTTCTGAAAGTATTTGACACGTTCCATAGACTTCTTTATCCCAGCACTTCTAACAGCACTTGCTGTGTATCTCAAAGGTTCTAATACTTCAAATTACAAAGTCTAAGACAAAATGTAACTCAGAAAACTATCAAAACCAGCTGCCAAGCATTGGCCAGAAGGTAGGTAAGGAATGTATCATTAAGGAAATGGAGATACTTTAGGAGAATTTAATGGAATAAGAGTGTTAATATTGTCATGGATTGAATTGTGTCCCCCAAAAATGTCTGTCAGCTTGGTTAGGTCATGATTCCCAGTATTGTATGATTGTGTTATCTGATGTGATGTCCTTATGTGTTGTAAACTCTATCACTATGATGAGAGTATATGTGATCTCCTTATGTGTTGTAAATTCTGTCACTGTGATGAGGTTATACTGATGAGGTTGACGAGATCAGATAGTGTTTTAATGCAATCTCTTTTGAGATATAAAAGAGAGAAACGAGCAGAGACACATGGGAACCTCATACCACCAAGAAAGCAGTGCCGGGAGCAGAGCGTGTCCTTTGGACCTGAGGTTCCTGCACTGAGATGCTCCCAGACCAAAGGAAGACTGATGGATCACAAGGACCTTCCCCCAGAGCCGACAGAGAGGGAGAGCCTTCTCCTGGAGCTGATGCCCTGTATTTGGACTGTGAGAGAATAAATTTCGCTTTATTAAAACCATCCACTTGTGGTATTTCTGTTAGAGCAGCACTAGATGGCTAAGACAAATATCACTGAGTGATTTTTTTTGTATGACCCAAGACAAACCCAGGCACATAAAAAAAATGGGGCTCTTAGACATAACTTAAAGCTTTTCAGCCTTTATGCTACTAGGATACTCTTAGTACTATAGGAGGATCTTCTGTTATGCCATATTATTGTCATATGAGCATTTACTCATTTCAGAGATAAATTGGACAACAATTAGGGTCATATTACATTTCCTACAGTGGTTTTGAAAAGGACCATTCTAGTAAGGGAAAGTGGAAGAAAAGAGGGACTGGGGTGTCTTGGAAGAGGCTTCCACATGTTCAGGGCCAGTGACCTCTCAGTCAGGTCAGAGCAGAAGGAACCTACAAAAATCAGAATTATTTTCATTTTGGTAAGATGACTTTACCCTATTCTGAAACATTCACAGAGTTACTGATGAATAAACACACTTCCCCATTACCATAGAAAGAGGGAGAAGAGGTAATATCAAGGGAAAATAGAAACAACATCGCTTTACATCCCCCTTAGCCTTTCATCTACTTTATAATCAAAACTAGAGGAGGAAAATATATCTGTTTATCCAGTCTTTCCTTTCTTTTCTCCCCTCCCCCCATTGACTGACAGTTTTGAAGTCCACACTCAAAGCACATTGTCTGGGCATCCCTGTCAAAGGATCTACTAGAGTTAGTTCTGCTGCCATAATGCAATTTTTCCTATCACTGCACCTTTGTTCTGTCACCTCTCTCTTTTGAACTTTATAAATTATAGATAAGAATTTCACAAAGATGGTTTAGAGGCAATAGCACGGTAGACACCATAGACAAAAATTTTCAAAAAACACACATCAACTCAACTGAAGACAGATGATTTCTTTAGAGGTTCTTTAGGACGCAGAGCAATGGAAAAACAGTCCTTAACATAATACAGCCTATAAGCTTGTTTTTCAATTTCAGATTTTTTTAAATGTCATGGACCACTCCAAAGCTGTTGTGGAGTATTTTCACAGTATTTTTTTCTCTCAGTAAACAGTGACTCTTCATATGTCATCTAGAGAAATCTATCTTGGGATTAGTTTTGCATGACACTCTTCATCATATGAAGAAGAGAACAGCGAAGCTATAAGATAATTTTTGTACATAAAGTTCATCCTTGAAATATGTTTTCTAATGTGCTGTGAGTTATGAAAACACTCATAATGTGCCCTTGTGCCAATAAGAATATTAATTCACTGGCAGTTGAATTGAATTTGTACAGTCTCCTAAGGATTATATCTGTATTATGTAGCTATTTATCATCTTTCAAATATAATTTAATAAAACAACAGGTTGATTCGAATATTGTGTACTTCACATTGAACATGGGTCAGTTGGTATGGATCACTTAGAAAAGCCTCAGTTCTATAACAGACCCACTTTTCTGCTTGCAGGAAAACACAACATGGAATTTAAACTTTCGTGTCCTGCTCAATAGCATTACAAAAACACTTACGACTGTTAAAACTCTTTCAAGAGTTCATAAAGAATTATTGTGCAGTTGTACTGCCAAAGGTAAGGAGTTAACTGATAGATCAAAGTAGTCCCTAGATCCGAACCTAATTTATATGCGTTTCCAAAAAGACAATCCCTACTGCTGGGGGGAATAAGGCTTCTAGAACACACTGGAGCCACTCAGTTACTTGTTGGCTCTTCTATACATTGAATAAATTCTGTAGCTTTCAAGATCACACGGTTTCTTTCTGTGATTTTTATCCCCATGCCCGCACCTGCACTTCTGTTGTGCTTGGATGACAAATGTGACAGCTCTAATTAAAATGATTGTGAGCTCTGTGCAATTTGGAGTTCTCTTGTTTTCCTTTCCGTACAGTTTTGTTTGGCCTCCATGACCCAGATGTAGGGTGACACCAATCTTATATACTTTAATAATACTCCCTATAACTGAAAGAATACACCACCTGGGTTTGATTCTTACAGATTTATTTAGATAATCTCCCATCATTGCCCATTATCGTTAGAGTAGAGCACTGACTTTCAAACCTACTTTTAAAAAATGTTATCCAACCATCCATCCGTCCATCCATCATACATTTGTTGAGTGTCTCTACGTTTAAGCCACTGTATTACCTGTTATGGAGTTTGCCATAATGAAAAAAATACAGTAAAATCTGCAAAAGCCAGAATCTGCATAAGGTGGAAACTTGTCAGAGAAGGGAAACTCAAATATTTTCCATTAAAACAAGTGATAGAAAAGTGGTAAGACTGCACGCTGTCAAGGGAGGAAAACTTATAAGACCCAGAAAAACAAGTCAGTCCCTGCAAGTTCTGGCTTTCACAGGTTTCACTGTAGCTTAAAGGAGTATGATTCTTAGTTTACAAACTCATATAAGCAAAATTAAAACACATGTGTATATATATATACATATTTTAATATTCTTTAAAGCCAACTTTGAGGTCTCATCCTGCTAAGCTGGAAGATAATTCAGCATCAGTCATTACTAGGTTCCCCTTCCAGAGCTGTGCAAAGGTCTTGGAGTTTTACATAAGCTCTAAAGCATCAGGAGGTCCTTTGGGTCACTTTGGTCATTTGTCTACACTGGTCACTGATGAGATACATGTGGTTGTAGCCTAAATGAACCCATCAGGATTGACAATTATGATCCTGCTCTGCCACCTTTAAGTGGAGCCCTGGTGGCACAGTGGTTAAGCTGTTGGCTGCTAACCAAAATGTCAGCATTTGGAATCCACCAGCTACTCCTTGGAAACCCTATGGAGCAGTTCTACTCTGTCCTGTAGAGTCGCTATGAGTTGCAATCAACTTGAAGACAATGGGTTTGGTTTGGATTTTTGGACACCGCCTTTGGAGATAGACTTTTTTTTTTTTTTAATTGTGCTTTAGGTGACAGTTTAGAGCACAAATTAGTTTCTCATTAAAAAATTAATACACAAATTGTTTTGTGACATTGGTTGCAATCCCCACAATGTGTCATCACTCTCCCCCTTTCCACCTTTGGTTCCCCGTGTTCATTCAACCAGTTTTCCTGTCCCTTCCTGCCTTCTCATCTTCGCTTTTGGGCAGGTGTTGTTCATTTGGTCTCATACTTGATTGAACTAAGAAGTACATTCCTCACATGTGTTATTGTTTGTTTTATAGACCTGTCTAATCTTTGGCTCAAAGGTGGACTTTGGGAGTGACTTCAGTTCTGAGTTAGCAGGGTGTCCAGGGGCCATAGTCTCAGGGCTTCCTCCAGTCTCTGTCAGACCAGTAAGTCTGGTCTTTATCTGTGAATTTGAATTTTGTTCTACATTTTTCTCCCACTCTGTCCCAGAACCTCTACTGTGATCCTTGTCAGAGCAGTCAATGGTGGTAGCTAGACACCATCTAGTTCTTCTGGGCTCAGGCTGGTGGAGGCTGTGGTTCATATGGTCCGTTAGTCCTTTGAACTGGTATTTTCCTTGGGAGACAGATACTTTTGGCAAGTTCTAGTGGCTCAAAATTGACCTCTCTCAGTGGACTGTACATCATTCCTTCTAAGGGCTCTGCCAGGAGTAAGGTGCTGTTCTCCTGCACCCCACAGACCTCCATTTGATTCCCAGTCTGGAAGGATCACTTTTCTCCACCTTATCCCCACAGGATACTGAGCATAATCTATTTGTTGACTCAAGTTTTAGGAAAATGAAGCTGCATAAGGAAACATTGAGCAGACAATTTGTGTCTTTTGTCTTATGACATCAGTCACAATCCCAAAAGGAGAATGGGAGAAAAACATCAGAATTCCCAGAAAATGTGCTGACCTTTGTTTTCATTGGACTATCCTTGAAATAATCTCTATGGTTATACAAATGTCTTAAACCCAACTGACCTAAGCACGAATTACCTATATGTACCAAATTTTGTGCTGCATGTAGAAAATACAAAGCAAAAATAAACAGTCCCTGCTTTCAAAGAACCCAAGGTTGCCTTCTTACTCCTATTCTCACATTTTGCATATCTGTTGGGCATATTTCCTACACACCTCTGTGTTCCCCTTGCAATTGAAGCAAATAAAAATGTTAAAAGGTAGTCAATTTGAAGACTACAAAGATGTTTAAAAGTTTATATGAACATCCTTAGTGTAACTTTTGGCACACGAGCTCTCAAATCCCTTTATTCTCAACTCTTAAAAACCTAGCATAGTTAAAACAGCTCTGACCACTTTCTTGAAAAATTTAAATGGTCCTTTCTCAGTCCTCATCTTTGATTCTTCCTAAAGGTTTGCTTCTTTTGAACACCTCGCCCTTCTTGAAATTTCTCTTCTCTTGGTTTGGGTTCCAGTACTCTCCAATGTTTGAATTTCCCTTCGTTGTGCTGACTCTTACTCTTCTGTCTCCTTTACTGATTTCTCCTCTTCTCCTTTCAAGTTCTGGTTCCACCCACCACCTTGACTTTGTACTCAGTTGTAGTTTCTTCTTTCTTTAAACTCATAGCCTTGATGAGTTCATCCAATTACAGGGCTTCAACCATCATCTCTTAAAAGAATTCCTAAAAGAATACCATATTCCTTGTCCTTTACCTACACTCCAGTTTCCCATTTCCTAAGTGCCAACAGGGTATTGCCCCTGAAAAGTTTCAGTATTATCTGGACATCACTATGGCTCAAGAGCTGGCTCTGATTGTTAATGTTTGATAGCTTTAATAAGTCATTCAACCTTCTAGATATCAGTAACCTTCCAGTATAGAATGAGATTGGGCCAGATGATCTCAAAACTTCCAGGCAGTTTCAAAAAGTCGATGCTAATTTATTTGTAAATATAAATTTCTCTTCCTCTACCTCAAAACGCTTATTCTTATCCACTCTCCAGTTTCTGTACCATTTTAGATTTTGAACTCTTTTATATTATCTTTCACCAATTTTTTTCTGTCTTCAAAATGTTTCTTTCCATTTGATTCCGTGTCACTCTCCTCTGCCACGTCTACCATGCTCTAATTTAGCCTTCCCTTTCCTACTAACCCAAACCTTTTTTATACCTTTCTGAAAACAATATTTTTATCACGTCATTCCCTGTGCAAAAATCCACAACACTCTTATTACCAATGAGTAATTATTGTCTTTCATCAAAGTACACCTAATGGAAAAAACAGGTGCATGCATATCCCTTACAAGAGATCCAGAAGCCTAGCCTAAGGAGCCCTCTACAAGTATATAAATAATCTTCTTTTGTTTTAAAACAAAATCCACTTAACAATGTTTTAAAATGGATTTTTCAGTTTACTTCATAGTGTATCCATATATTATCCATGATATATCCAAGGATATGTTTGGGATGGTATACTGAAGTTCTTAGCCATTCAGCTTCTAGAGACAGATGTGCACGTGACTCCCACTCCACTCTAACTAGCTAGGTAATCTTGGACAGAAAACAGTCTCTTTGCTCCTTGATTTTTCCCATCTGCCAAATGGGGATAATAATAGTACCTACTATGTAATATTGCTATGAGGATTAAGTAGTGAATGTGAAGTGTTCAGCGTAGCTTCTAACTCACTGTAAGCACTCAGTTGAATGCTTAGGGCCCCTAAATCAATCACTTCAGGTTAAATCCTGGTTCTAGCCTTTGCCAGATATTTGACCTTAGGCAATTTGCTTAACCTTTCTGAGTTCCCTCATCTGTAGAAATGGTAGTACTTACCTCTTGGGGCTGCTATAAGGAGTAAGTAAATTAATCTGAGGTGGATTTACCATAAAACTAATTAAGTTTAAGCTTCATGGCCTCTGACTTCCACAGGCTCCTTCCCAGACCTTAGGAGGAGCCCTAGAAATCTATTTATATAGTTATATTTCTATAAAATTTGCAAAATAAGAAATTTTATCCACATTTGGTTAAGACTAGTGGTTGTTTTTACTCCAACTTCCCCTCCATCCCAATTCCCTTCTGGGTGGGTGAGGTTGGAGTGGCCCCTGGTATTTTTGGGATGTGGCTAATGAAAGATAAGTTGGGGATTCATTTAGTCTAGGCTTATGGGGATATTATTTTCTGGTTCGTGTTACTTTCTGTATAATTTAGTCATTGCTAACCGTCCCTAGTGTAACCAGACACTTCCAGGTCTGCTCGGCACGGTTAGAAAGACACGAAACAGTGTAAGTGGAAGAAGCAGCTTTATTTAGTTGGCCAGTGTCATGGTTTGAATTATGTCCCCCCAAAAATGTGTAGATCAGTTTGGCTGGGCCATGATTCCTGGTACTGTGTGATTTTCCTGTATGTTGTAAACCTGCCTCTATGATGTTAATGAGGGAGGATGGGTGGCAGTTGTGTTAGTAAGGCAGGACCTGATCTACAGGACTGGATTGTGTCCTGAGGCAATCTCTTGAGATATAAAAGACAGAAGTGAGCAGTGAGACAGGGGGACTTCATACCATCAAGAAAGCAGTGCCAAGAGCAGAGCGTGTCCTTTGGACCGGGGTCCTTGCGCCGAGAAGCTCCTAGTCTGGGGGAACACTGATGAGAAGGCCAAGAGAGAGAGAAAGACTTCCCCTGGAGCTGACACCCTGAATTTGGACTTTAAGCTTACTTTACTGTAAGGAAATAAACTTCTCTTCATTAAAACCATCCACTTGTGGTATTTCTCTTATGGCAACACTAGATGACCAAGACAGCCAAATAAAGGAGCCCACTGGGACTTGGGTCGCAAAAGTGGCTTTCTGAACAATGGCCCAACGGGTTTACATGGGTACAGTAAAATTGGGTCTGGGGTCTTGAGGGACGTCCCAAGGTGGAGTTAACCTGCATCATACATATCTAATTATAAATGCACAATACTTTCATTTTCATACATATATCATATCTTATAAAGTTCTAAGACACCATTTTAACTGAAAAGACATTTTGGAATGTTTCAGTAAAGCAAGTGAGAAACTATAGACTTCTGATATGGACATACATGAAAAGGTACTTCTTTTGTCATCTTTAAATTTATTAAAGAATGAAGTAAAATTTCAAATAAAACTTAAAGAAATGGGAAACTAAAGTGTTAGGGTGAGTGAGGATATCAATATAAATTATTCTGATATTGAGAAGCAAATTATAACAAAAAATACTTTAGATCATTTCAAAATTAGTCATTAATTAAAAGAAAGAGACAAAGTTTAAATATAAAAATAAATAAGCTCTTGGATTGTTAGATAATCCAGGTAATGAAAAGAAGTGAATGGTGTACACACTGGAAAAGGATTTACATTTCTTGCTGATTAGACAACATAAGACATGCATAACCACCTCTACAACAAAGGATTCCAATAACAAACTGGCTAATGATCAATTCAGTGAGTGTGACTTTTTCCTGTGCGTGCACACACGCGCATACCCACACACAATTTGTAAATCCTTGACATCCTACAGTTTGTTTGTTAATTAATTAATTAATATTTAATTAATTAAAGGTGTCCCTCAGTGGCATAGTTAAGCATTTGGCTGCTAACTGAAAGGTTGGTGTTGTGAGTCCACCCAGGGAAGCACCTCAGAAGAAAGGCCTGGTGATCTACTTCCAAAAAAATCAACCACTGAAAACTGTATGGAGCACAGTTCTGCTCTGACACACATGGGGTAGCCATGAGTTGAAATTGGCTCTGCCGCAACTGGTTCTGCTTTTGGTTTTTAACTACATCTAAAATATGGTAGAAGCTTTCCCAAACTTGAAAAAACTTTGGAATAGTTATCAATTATAATTTGTAAAGCCAAAAATAACTTTTGTAAACTATTAGTAATAAAAACAAATTTTGAGTAATCTTGCTAGAGGAAAGTCTAAATTATTTTTCTCTTCTCACTGTGGAAAACAATATCACTAAATCTTTGTCATAGGAAATGGCGATCAAAAAAAGGAAAGCAAAAAAAAGAAGCAGAAAAGTTGTTATAGTAATGTGTCTCAGCATATTGTGTTTTCTTTCTTTTTTTTTTTTCTTCTGGAATTTGGTATGTTTTCGGTTTCATCACCTTTTTAAAATTTGTTCTGAGGTGTAAGTTATAGACTGTGAAACGCACCTATCTGTTTTCCCCGCTTTTAAAATGTGTGATTTATTGTTACTTCTTTTCTCATTTTAGATAAACTCTCACTTTCATACTGAAGTTTATGCTTAGAATTTTGTGTTCTTTTTCTTGAAGGTACCCTCACTTCCATTGCATAAGCTTCAAACCCTATAAAATCTGGATCCAACCTGACAACTTTGTGGAGGAGTGCCTGGCACAGAGGAAGCCCTTTATCAGTGTCCACTGTGATTGCTGTCCGGCATGTTTTAAATTTCTTAGCACTGGGTTAAATCATGCATTCAGGGGGAGGAGTCTCCAGATTTGAGAGTGATAACTTGACTTATCAAGTTCAAATTCCTTTGCTCAACATTCAAAGCCTTCGTTTTTCTGCCTCAACTACCTCTTACGCAAACATTTGCCGTTGTCCTCAAGTTGTATCAGTTGCAGCCTTGGTTCTATTTTGTCTGTTTTCTGCTCATTTCTGACCCTTCGCCTTTGCTCGTATCTAGAAAAATATAAATGGACACAGGAGAATCTTTTCATGTAGATAGATCAGATTACAAATCTTACCAGTTACCAGTTGCCTTCAAGTTGGTTTCGACTCACAGCAACTAACGCGTATGCTCAACTTTGTAAAATTTATAAACTTATGTAGAGAAAACATAAATCTACAATGAAATTTTAAATATTGGTTATCTCTGAATGGCATGTGGTTATTGTTTTACATTTCATATATGTCCGTATATTTCAAGTTTTCTACAATAAACACATATTCAGAAAAAAATTACTTAAAAATTAAATAGATCAGATATATTTTACATAGTTATTTTTAAAGAGGAAAAAGCACTTTGAACGAAATGTGCCCTTATTCAGACTTTCCATAAGCTATTTTTATGAATGTGCTTTTCTAATCGGAGCTTAAAGGCAGGAACCTGGCATTCCTGTGATCTGCTCTCAGAAGTGGTATTAACTTATTCAGTAGCCTTAAGCTCTTCACTTAACCTTTTAGCTCACCCTTTTTATAGAGAGAATAATAGGCATTCTTAAGAATTACAATGGCAAATTAGCTTAGGTTTGTAAAGTGTTTTAAAGATGAGTCCTTTTATTAAAAAGCTTTGTAATTTTTCATATTATTTAAGGAAATAATGAGGATGGTAATTAATTATCCCAAGTGTCTATGTTCACATGGTAAAAGAAAACAGAACTTCTTTGTAATGTGCAGAGGGAAAGCTTGGAATGGAGACAAAATGGCTTGGTGAATGAAAGCAGGCATTTCTGAAAATAAGAGTCGGGTAAAAACAGTAGGATATGTGTTCTTTCTCTAGGACCCATGCAATTATCAATTTATTGACATATTGATTGATTTGATTGATTGATTTTTGAGGTTGAGTGAGGATTGAGGAGGCCGGGATGAGAAGAAAGACAATGTTCTATGTAATAGTAATTAAAATATGAATAGGAGAGGGAGAATTTAAAACACTAGTAATTGAGAAATAATTTTAATGAAAGCCTCTTCCATGTGAGGCAAACTAACAGCATAATGCCACTTAAATAGCATCTTTCTACTGATCAAAAATAAAATTCTCTAAACTTAACCCAACTTGAGCTTACCCTAGTGGAGGTGATGGTACTCTTATAAGCTTTGAGAGTTAAAAAAAAAAAAGGTCGAAAATGAAATGCTGATTAAAGTCAAATGGTTTTGAAACAACTTCTAGAAGCAAATGTTACCAACTTTTATCTTTATAAAGCATTTGCTTCTAGCAAATCAAAATATATTAGAGGAAATAAACGTATGCTTTTTAAATCATCAAAAGTGTAGGCAAAGAAAATAACATTATAGACAGAACTGGAGGACAGCATTTTCCCTAAGGGTGTAAGGGACTGCTTAAATACTGACAAAAGGCCTGTTTAATTGTTTAAGAAAGTAGATTATGTCTTTGATTTCTTTTAAGGGACGCAGAGTTCGAAATCAGTAGTGAACATGTGGTTTGTGTTGAGTTCATGTCAATGCAATTCGTTCCAGGTCTTATATCTCCAACTGTCCTGTTCCTATCAGCACCAGAAAAAGGGGAGACAAAAACTTGGGCATTTGAGAAGCAGAATGTAGTACATAGGATGGTGTATGACCTTGCCCCTGCCCTGCAGTGGTACCACATCCTCACCTTAATCCTTACCCCTCCTAAAGTTGCAAGGGGGCTCCCCTCGTGCTGAGCAATTGTTGTGGAAGTACAAGAGCTGTCAAAGGCAATTTCTACAAAGTGGGGTGTCACCTTCCAGGCCCATATCCTGAGACCTAGCCCAATAGTTTCACACACTCTCACCTGCACCCAAGGAACCTCTCTCCTTTTATAAAGGCTTAGTGAGGGTTTGTCTTGCAACTTCTGGCTCTAATTTTGTTCTTTGGAACACTAGCCTAAACCAATAGCAAGTTCACTCCAGGTTTGCAATTTTCCTGAACTTCTTTTACCTCCTTTGCTGTTTTAAAGAACAATGAGTGGAAGCCTAACTCAGTGTTAGGAAGTGTTTTTACATATTTGCTGAGAATATGATTTACAAATATCTTTTGGCTATGTCAGGAAAGACTTAATTAGAGTTTTTCGAAAGACATAGATTTGTAGCTTTTGTTACATTGCGAAAGAGGTGCACTTATCCAAGGGTCTTTGCCTTCATTTCAAGAATATGAATCAGCTATTTCTCTGATTTTCTCTGTCAGCAATGCCCCAATCACTAAAAGGAAAGGATAGTATAAGCGTGGAAGGTAAGTTTGATCCCAATAGATCTTACAATTCTTGTTATTGAAAGCCTGATCTCTGGGAGTATAGATATTTGGCTAGCTATTCAGTAAAGACTCATTATTCTATGATGAATATTAATAGTAGTAAAACAATTAACTATTGTGAGATAACATCAGGGTACAGTATATGTATTTAATCTAACAGCTTTTAAAGTTTGTCCTTTAAACTAAAGACCTTGACCTTCAGAGATGTCTAGGTTATCTTTCTCAGGGTAGTTTTCATCTGCTTTGCATAAGCAAACAAATTTGAATAGCAAGTTAAAACTGAGTTGAACCCTGGAAAGTCTTCAGGCTTTTTTTTTTTATCATGAACTCACAGTTATTAAATTGGTTGGGAAGTTAAGGAATATAATGGTTCACTTACCTGAATAAAATTCCGAGGGAATTAGAAGAAAGTAAAGTTTAAGAGAAGAAAGCTGATGTTCACTGGCTCACAGACACAATCTTGTGACCTCTCCCTCCACTTTATTAACTCCCTTTAATGCTCTTGTCGCCTCTTCATACAATTGCCCGTTGGCTATAGATACTGGAAGGGCAAGAGAGTTGAGATTACGGGGCTTCTCATTTAATTCAACTTCATGAAACATCTTTTAAAGCCAAGCATTAAGTATTGTATCTTATCTACCCTAGATACACTTGTCAAATTGTTGACCAAAAGTTTGGAGGGAATATGTTTTTTGTACTTGTCTTTTGCAAAGAAAGATTAGAATGAGCCCATCTTGTTTTTACCCACACCTAAGGAAGGCTGACTTTTCCATGGCAAATTGTACATTGTTTTACATTTATCATTTTAATCTCATTTACCTCTGTGGGCTCTGGTGGATTATTAACATTTGCCTGTATCCCCATTAAGCTGTGGCTAATCAAACTCCTCTCCCCTTCTGTGGGTAACTTGTGGTAGACCACCCATGACAAAGTGATGGACTGCCCATGATTAAAGACCTTGAGATTTTTCTCAAATCAACAATATGAATCCATTTTGAAAAGAGCACAGTATTTTCACAATTGTATATTCTTAATTGATATTCCAATCTTGACTATCAGTAGTCTACTATCAATTTTCCTTAAAATTATAAATTCTCATGGGGTAATACTAATTTTAGAAATGATATTAATAATAACTAATATTCATTGAACCCTTAGTATGTGCTTTGCTATCTCTCTTTCTGTTTCATATTTATCTCATTTTCTCTCCACAACAACTAAATAAGTATAATTTAGGGCAAATATTGTAGCATTCCACTAGTTAACCAGGATTTGCTAGAAAGTAAGACAATAATATGGAAAACCCAAATGATTAACAAGGTAATTTAGACAAAATATCTGTTTTGTATTTAGTGAATTACGTAATCCTAGATTTAAAAAAAAAATTATTTTCTGTGTTGGTGTGAGTTCATATATGTGTGTTTGAATCATTCAGGCAATTAGTCTGGTTCTTTTTTTTTTTATCTGGGTAGTTTTACTAAGTGACATAAAGTTTCTATGTTTGTCAGGATAAATGAGAAAGTTTATGCGGAAATTCAGCTGGTTTCTCTCATACAGTAAGTGTTCAATAAATGTTATCTTCCATTTTTGTTATTTTGATATTTCTTCCTTTATTTATTTAGTAATGTTTATTGAGGGCTTCTGTGCACCAAGTACTGTTCTAGGCAGTTGGGATACAAGAGTGAACAACACAGACAAAAATCCCTGCCTGCCCATGGATAATGGGAGACAAGTTTGTAAGATTGAATTAGACTGGAACCTATTTCTACAGTAATAACTTCTGAATAATACTTGTTGTTTTTGTTAATCTCTATAACTCTAATTGTTCTCTTGAGTGTTTTTAAGAGTTATTGATTTTAGCCAAGTTAACAGTCCTTTAAAAATTATACTGTATTCTTTGTTTTTATTCATTCAGTATACTTGTAGAGTGCCTACTAAAGTCAGCTGTTCCTCTAAAGGAATAATTAAGAGTCATTTTGCACTTCACAATACTAAAACTTTGCATTTATGATTTTTAAATACATAAAGTTTATCCATAGACACACAATTAAGAGAGAGCAAGGATGAAGTATTGAAACTTTTAATACCAATAATTTAGAACCAAAGACAGAAGTAAGGTTTTTACACTCATCCCCTATCATGGCGGGATAGGAGCAGTAAGTCAGAGAGTTAGGATCCAAGAATTTTTAGGAGGCAATTACCAGTTAAACTACTTGCCCTCAAGTCAATTCCAACTCATGGTGACCCCATGTGAGTCAGAGTAGAACCATGCTCATAGGGTTTTCAATGGCTGATTTTTCTGAAGAAAACAAAGGAGGCATTTCTTCTGATGTGCATCTGGGTGGACTTGAACCTCCAACTTATTGGTTAGCAGGTGAGTGTGCACCACTAGGGACTCTAGGAGTCCATCAGAACTGGGAAATTTGTAAATTTGTGATGTGGTATTCTTTTAAATCATTCACAATGCCTCTTCGGCCCATCCTGTTTCTTAATGAACTAAACTTCAGAACAGGCATTTTATAAATCCAGACTAAAACTCTGAGCCTAAATATCTTGATTGTATGAATTTGTGGCTTGGGTGGGGAAAGCAGTGTGTCAGACATAGAGAGAACTTAAAAAGTGTGTTAGACACAGGGAGCACTTATAAAAGGTGACCAGGAGAGGAAGGTGTGAGAAGAGCCAGACCTACTTGGTAACAGGCATTAAGTGATGGGTGGTGGTGAAGGGATACATTATCTGTATGTACTGGGTGACCCTACACAGGACTGCTGTCACTAGGACAAATGATGAAAGTAAGATTTTGGACAAATTAAATATTTATCTATTTTTATTTTGGGGGGAAACTTTCCTTTTTGTTTAAATGTTTTGGACTGATAAAATTATATGCATCATTATACAAAGACACAAAATTCAGTTTGAAATCTAATGGATGTAAAGAGAAAGCATAAAATTCAATCATGAGAATAGTCACTGATTAGGGAAGAGAAGGGGAAAAATTCTTTAAAACAAAATTATTCATATTTTGAAATTCTGACCAAAGATGAGGTTGGGTTTTAAATACATGGAGATATCCGAGGAATCATATACATGCTGCAGAGCGTTGGTGGCACAGTGGTTAAGAGTTTGGTTGCTAACCAAATGGTTGGAGATTCAAATCCACCAGCTGCTCCTTGGAAACCCTATGGGGCAGTTCTACTCTGTCCTATAAGGTCACTATGAGTCGGAATCTACTCAAAGGCAAAGGGTTTTTTGGGTTTTTTTTTTTTTTTTGGTTATACATGCTCCAGTAACTTACGCAAGTAAGATGGTTATAAACATCCTTTTGGAAGAAGCATAAAAAAAAGTATTTTTACAACACTAATGGCACTAATAAGCAAGGGGTAAGGTGGGCAAATCCCACCTTTATGGCTAATTGCATGGTAAGGATCAGCACGTATTTGATTCCAACCTGGAAATGGATCCAGTCCCCACATTTCCACATCTGTTTCCTCATCACCAGCAACCCCCATGACACTTTCTCTGATCATAGCCACCCAGAGTTAGGTCAGATTTACAAGTTGAAAAGGCTTTGTCCTTCAGATCAACTGCCTGTGCAGGCTTTCTCTGAATTTGCCACCCCAAGCTAAGTCAGAGCTCACAAGTCAGAAAAACTCATACTTCCAACTGCCAAATAGGCAGATGGCAGCCCCTGATGGCCCTCGTTACCCCATCGGTTTCTTAATTCTCTATAAAAGCTCACAGAAAGAGACACATCAGGCAAGGCCTGGGAGGGGTTCCTGCACAAGTCTTCCGCTGTCCCCAAGGACATGCCACCCTCCTAAGGGCACATGATCTCACCAATACAGAAAGCCTCCGACCTTCCATGTTCAAAGTCTTTTATTGGCTTCATTGCATAATCATGATTGGAACCTTATTGAATAGTAAAGATTGGTTGAATCACTGACTGTCCATGATTGAACTGTGCCCCCCTCAATTCCTGAGGTTATTTGTCACATGTAGTCTGTGTAGCCCCACTCATTTGCACACATTTTCAGGTGCTGTCCAGAGGTTTTACATAATAAGGCACTTCTATAAATAGGGAATTCCTAGGACTATCTTTCAAAACCAAAGACAAAGGCCAAATCGAGTTCTTTGTATCAAATTTGGATATATTAATCCGAACAGAAGTGAAATAAGTGGATAAATGCTCTTTTTGATAATTCTCTTAAATGTTCATAAGTCATACAGGTACTAATAAATCAATCTCTTCTGCTTTGTAGACAAGAGGGTAAAAAACTAATATGAGAACCAAATTCAAGACTAGAGTGGGCTGTTACTCAAAGATTTATTTTTAAATTTTTTTATTGCACTTTAGATGAAGGTTTACAGAACAAATAGTTTCTCATTAAAGAGTCAGTACACATATTGTTTTATGACATTGGTTAAGAACCACACGACATGTCAACACTCTCCTTTCTCAACCTTGGAGGACACTTTTTTTGGTGAAAATATACATAGCCAAAGTTACAAAAGTTTCTACATGTACAATTCAGTGACATCGATTACATTCTTCTAGTTGTGCTGCTATTCTCACTATCCTTTCCCAAATTATTCCATCACCATTATCTTCGACTCACTGCCCCCTAGGCTTCCCATCAAAACTTTGAGTTGTTGTTGTCAATTTGATCTCACATAGGTAATTCTTTTTTGTTGTTGTTGTTGTACTTTAGATGAAGGTTTACAGAAAAAAATAGTTTCTCATTAAATGGTTAGTACACATATTGCCCTATGACAATGGTTAACAACCCCATGATATGTCAACACTGTCCTTACTCAACCTCGCGTTCCCTATCATCAGCTTTCCTGTCCCCTCCTGCCTTCTAGTCCTTGTCCGTGGACTGCTGTGCCTCATTAGTCCTGTTTTGTTTTATGGGGCTGTCCAATACCAAGCTGAATAGTGAACCTCAGGAGTGACTTCACCACTGAGCTAAAAGGTGTCCGGGAGTCATACTCTCGGGGTTTCTCCAGTCTGTCAAGCCAGTAAATCTGGTCTTTTTTTTTTTTTTTTGAGTTATTATTTCGTTCTACATCCTTTTCCAGCTATGTCCAGGACCCACTATTGTGATCTCCTGTGAGAGGAGTCACTGGTGGTAGCCGGGCACCATCTAGCTGTACTGGACTCAGTCTGGTGGAAGCCTTGGTGGCTGTGGTCCATTAGTCCTTTGGACTAATCTTTTCCTTGTATCTTGCTCTCTTCAGTCACCTTTTCTCCGGAAGGGGTGAGACCAGTGGAGTATCTTATGGCTGCTCACAGGCTTTTAAGACTCCAGACGTTACTCACCAAGGTAGAATGTAGAACTTTGTCTATAAACTGGGTTATGCCAATTGAGCTAGATGTTCCCCGAGACCATGGTCCCCACAGCCCTCCGCCCAGCAATTCAGTCCCTCAGGGAGTTTGGATGTGTCTATGGAGCTTCCATGACCTTTCCTTGTACACGTTGTGCTAGTTTCCCCTGTATTGTGTACTGTCTCACCCTTCATCCAAGATACCACTTATCTATTATCTATTTAATATCCCGCCCCTGCCGCCATCCCTGGTAACCAACAAAGATTGTTACATTTTGTGTGTGAACTTTTTCATGGGTTTTTACAATAGAGGTCTCATACAATATTTGTCCTTTTGTGATTGACTTATTTCACTCAGCATAATGTCCTCCAGTTTCATCCATGTTATGAGACGCTTCACAGATTCATCATTGTTCTTTATCTTTGCATAATACTCCATTGTGTGTATGTACCATAGTTTGTTTATCCATTCTTCTGTTGATGGGCATCTAGGTTGGTTCCATCTTTTGCTATTGTGAACAGTGCTGCAATGAATATGGGTGTACATATGTCTATTCATGTGATGGCTCTCACTTCTCTAAGATAGATTCCTAGGATTGGGATTGCATTTTATAGTGCTTTTTTTTTTTTTTTTTTTTGTGGTGCTGACGTTTTCTTTGTTCCTCTTACTCTCCTGGGCTGAGTTCCTTTTGTTTATGGATTTTTTTTCATTTCTTTTGTTCTTGTAGGTTTTGTTTTTACTGAGACTTTATGTTTTTCTTCTTTATTTTGATGAGTAGGTTTGTTAACTTTCTTTGTGGTTACCTTGAAATTTACCCTTATCTTCCTAGATTTGAACCAGTCTATTATTACTTGATATCACCTTGCCTTCCTCTCCATTAGAAGGTTCTATAGCTACATCATTTATTCCCTCTTTTATTGTTCTGATGCTGTTGTAATTTACATATTAACTTCTCTGGTTCCCTGTTGTAATTCTTTTGGTTTTGCATAGTCTTTAAGAGTTCATTTCAAAGGTTGGTATCTGGCTAGTACAATCCTGTGTCCTATATTCAGCCTGTGGCCTGATGTTGTTTGTTCTCAGATCGAAGGACTCCCTTTAATAAGTCTTGTAAATTTGGTTTGGTTTTTACATAGTCCCTTAATTTCTGTTTATCTGGAAATGACCTAATTTCACCATTATATTTGAAAGAGAGTTTTGCAGTATACATTTTTGTTGGCTGGCAAGTTTTTTCTTTCAAGGTTTTATATAGGTCATCCCATTGCCTTCTTGCCGGCATGGTTTCTGCCGAATAATCAGAGCTTACTCTTATTGTTTCTCCTCTGTATGTGACTTTTTGTTTTTCTCAAGCTGATCTCAGGATTCTTTGTCCTTGCTTTTAGCAAGTGTGATTATGATATGCCTCGGTTATTTTCTTTTGGGGTCTATTTTATACAGGGTTCATCGAGCTTCTTGGATGCTCAGCTTTTCATCTGTCATGATATTGGGGAAGTTTTCTGTCAGCAATTCTTCAATGATCCTCTCTGTGTTTTCTGTTTTCTCCCCCTGTTCTGGAACTCCAATCACTTCCAGATTTTTACTTTTGATTGTATCCCACATAATTCTCAGATTTTCTTCATTTTTGTTCATTCTTTTTTCTGAGTTTTCCTCAGAGTTGTATCCAAGTGTTTGCCTTCAGTTTCACTGATCCTATCTTCTATCATTTCAAACCTGCTCCTCAGCCCTTCTATGACACTGTCCATTTCTGAAATCTTGTTTATCTTTTGGATTTCTAATTGTTGTTTTTGTATGATTTCTAGTTGTGAATTTATTTTAGCGTTTTGTTCCTGTATTATTTTCTTGAATTCTTCCATTTTTTGTCTCTATTTTCCATGAATTTGTCTGCCTTTTCCATGAATTTGTCTAGTTTTTCCTCATTTTTGTCTGCTTTTTGTTTCAACTCTTGGATAATTCTGAATATTAGAGATTTGAATTCTCTATCATTTAGGTCTAGTGCCTTTTCTTCTACTGGAAAGTCATCTGGTGTTTTATTTTGGCCTCCCACTGGAACCATCCTGTCCTATTTTCGTAAATGTTTTGATATTGTCTGCTGTCTTTGGGGCATTCAGTGGTTATTTTCTTCGTTTATTGATTGTAGATTTTTTTGTTTCATCCTGCTTTTTTGCTTTGTTTGGTTATGTCTGAGTAGGTGGGTTGTGTGTTCTTTGTTGTTTGCTCATCTGTGGGCACGGTACTTTTCACCTCCTTCTCCAATGGGCAGGGTCAGTCACTGAGGTATGGTACAACAGGTCAGTTCCAGCTGAAGGGGAGTTGCTGGGATGGGTTGTTTGTGGGACATACCAGGTCTGACAGTGCAGACTGGGAATCAGTGCGGGGCAGGTTCCTGTAGGACTTGCCTGTGCTGCTTGGGAGTGTGACGTTCAGTGCACAGTGCAGGCAGCCAGGAAGGAGGGAGTAGATTGTGATGTGTGGAGCTAAGATGGATATGGGAAGATGAGAGAGAGGAGAGAGGAACAGGAGCCACAAACAAACAAACAAAAAGGAGTGCTAAAGGAGCTTGTTATTGGTGCGGAGAGATGAGAGACTGAGAAATGGGGATAAACAAAGATAAAAAAATGAAAAAGGGTAAAGGAAAAAAATGGATAAATCGAGAAACTGGAAATGAAGAAAAGAAAGACAAAAAGGGAATAAGAGAGAAGAAAACAAAATGAAGACACAAAAAAAAACCACAACCAAAAAAAACAAAAACAAAAAAACCAGGAAAAAAGAAATTCCCCCAGGGATGTCCCTGTGCATCTGTGCAGAGTAAGGGAGTAACTTCCAAGCCATGTGATACTGCCTGGCTAGAGGGGCTCCCAAGCTGAGAAAAGAAAGAGAAAACAAACAAACAAATCAAAACAGAACAAATGAGAGCAAACAAACAAAAAAGCTCTGGGGGCCCCACCAGCTTGGTGGCACTGGCCGGGAAGCAGTTTCACAGTTGAGCAGTGTTTTGCAGGCTTTCAGGAAAAAGCAAAGATGACACAAGGAGCCAGGTATTTGAGAGAAAGGAGGGGGAGATGGTGAGAGGTAAGGAAGAAATCTAAAGAAGCAGAAAAAAGCAACACCAACAGCCAACTAAAGGCACTCATGGAGGCGGCCAGTGCAGGCAGGTGGAATCCAAGCAACACCAGGGTGAAGCTAGTGCTTCCCAGCCAAGAGACTGTGGCTGCAGGAAGCAGAAGAGGTTAAGTGGGGGTGAAGAAGGGTGGGGATGGGAAAGCATATATCACTGGTTACCAGTTGTTCTGTCTCCTGCTGGAAGCTCCGTGAAGCTGCTTTCTCGTAACCCCTGTTTACTGATCTCCAATAGGAGTCCAAGATGGCAGATGTGTGCTGCGGTAGCTGATAGGGAACCTCAGCATGTATCTCTCCTCGATCTCTATTCTTGGTCAGTTTCTTATTCCATTCAGTGCTCAGCTGCGTTCTTTATCTCTTCATTTAATGCTTAGGATTTCAGGATTGACGTGTGACTCTGTTTGACTTAGTTTTTCTGATCTTTGCTGCAAAGGGATGTCATGTGCTTCTGACTATAGCACCATGTTGTCCAGAAGTCCCCTCCTCAAAGATTTTCTATAATTTTTTTAATCTATGCATGATTGTACAACATCAATATTATAAACTGAAAAATTTCAAATAGGGCTTCAAAGAGGTTCATTCTAGTTTGAACCTCTGCTGATAATTTGCATTTCTAAAGTTCCCAGGTAATGCTAATGTTTGTTAGGGACCAATTCTGAAAACCACTAGTAGAGCAGTGGTTCTCAAAATTTGCTATACATAAGAATCACCTGGTGATCTTGTTAAAATGTAGATTCTAATTCAGTTTATTTGGGGTGAAAATGCAAACTCTAAGCAGAGGTTCCAACACGAATGAACTGGTTTGAAGCCCTGGTTTCAAACTGGAGGTACTCGTGTCAGTCATAAGAATGATGGGACCAACATGCATTCCCAGGAAGCAAAAGGTCAGGATGTAAACTATTTGTTCATGGGAAGAACGTGTCCAAATGTAAACAATTTATTCCTGGGGAAAATGTGCTCATAACTGCAATCAAGTATAACTTAACTGGATGGTGCCACTTACCTAGGTGGTAACTCCCTCCCTCCTAGCCAAGTGACCAACCTTTACATGTCAAAGGACTTAAAGCTGAAGCTGATTTTGTCTACAATCTATCTTTAACCTCCTACCTTTCCTTTGTTCTCCATGTATATAGACCCCACTCTCCTCTTGAGCAGCAGACTCTTGTAATTTTACTTAACGCTGCCCAGCTCAAGCTTATTATTCCTCAATAAAACTCTTTTTATTCACTCTTACCAGAATGCAAGATTTTCTTCTTTGACATTCTGGTGTCAGAAGTGGACTTTGAAGGTACATTATCTTTGACAATCCCCAGGGCATCTGGACACTGGCACACTCCCTGCTGAGCCACTTGATGTTTAAGCTAAAAAAACCTCTCAGATCCAAGCTCCACTCCCTTGCATTGATAGCTCTTCTAGTTTTATTGGTTCTGGTTCTCTCAGGTAAAAAGGCTTTTTTTGTTGTTACTATCATTATAAAATAGGGAATTCCACATCTAAAAGATATTTGGAGCCACCTTGTGGGACTCTTGCTCACTACGTGAAAAAGCATATGGTCCCTTATCATGCCTGTTATTGTCTGACTGGCATAACCTTAACTGGGGCAGTTTGGAAAATCAGTGGCAACTTTGGGGTTCTTTTGAGCTCTCTAAATTAACTTATCTGCACAGTAAATTAGAGAAGTGAGGATTCCAGATTAAACCATCATGGTGGGATTCCGATTTTGATTGGTATATTGAAATCTCTTAAAGACATCAAGGCAGTAAACTTTCTTCCCTACAGGACACTGTCTTTAAATTAGCTAAGCAGAATAAAGAATTACAATGTCAAATTTCAGCTCCCACCCCTTCTGCTCCCCTGTTGGCTGCTATCTCTTCTTTGCCTTCCTACTCCTCTGATAACGCTTTATCTGAACTTCGTTTTTCCCCCCCAAAACAGCAAATAAACCCTAGCCTGAAATGCCCTTTAAAATTCACCCCATCAGTGATGCTGAAGATTCCCCTTGTATCACTTTTGTCCTGTGGACATACTCAGAATTACATAGCATTGTGAAAGATTTTCCTAAACCTCATGAAGACTCCTACAAATTTTCTGAAGAATTTAAAATCTGTCGAAGCCTACTAGCCTGAGCTCCCCAACTTATATCAGCTTGTTCACATGATTATTTCCCCAGGGGAAGCCCAATTATGGCTGGATCAGGAAGAATGGAAAGTCCGCAAGGACAGTTTAGCTTTAAATATTGATAAGATGGCCACCGAGCTATTGGAGAATCTAAGGCCATGAGTAAAAATTTGCTAAAGGCTATCACTAAGGCCTTTCCTCCACCGATTGGTTAGACAAAAATTCATTCTTGTAAACAAAATAAAGATGAAAGTGTTCATAATTATCAGACTTGGCTGCTCCAAAAATTTTCCAAAAACTCTGGCCTTACTTTGGCTGAACCTAGTGCTTTTGGAGCTTTCAATGCTGTTTTCATATCTGGACTTAAACCTGAGATTTCAGCCTTAGTAAAGCAGCATCGATTAGCCTGGGAGACAGTTCCTACTGTCAAGTTAACAAACTTAGCCTACAAACTTTCCCAGACACTCATAGATGAAGGACTAAACTAACAGCCCTTCATCTGCAACAATTGCAACCTCCCAATCAAAAGAAAAGTGCTAAACTTCTTGATGCAGAAAGACAGGTAGTTGTCATTATTGTAGAAAAAAACCTGGTCATTGAAAAAATGAATGCTGTAAGTTAAAAAATAAACAAAAGACTGGCAGGCCTCCCCTTAAAAAAAATTCTGTTGTGCATGGAGTCACTATGAGTCAGAACCAACTTGTCTGCACCTAAAAAAAACAAAAACAAACAGAAAGAAACCCTACAGTATGATTCATAATGAAGGGACTCTAGGGACAAAACAGGGAGTTTTCCTGTGGTAGTTCTTAATATGCAAGGAGAAACTACTTATTAATGGAGAAATTTCCCAACTTATACTTGACACTAGAAGCACCCTGTCTGCTATTAATCCCACCTATTTACAAAAGCCCATACCCCGTATTACTAAAACCTCAAAAGTTGTGGAGGTCACTGATCATGAACAAATTTTGATTCATTCCAAACCTGTTCTGATGTCTCTTGGTCCTATTGAAGATTTACACCCTTTTTGCTCAGTTCTGAAACTCCTGTCAATCTATTGGGAAGAGATGCTTTATCCAAATGGAATTGTCATTTACAATTTAATGAAAAGGGGGAAGTATTGTTTACTCTACCTGATATTCCTAATTCAACAGAGATGGGCTCTGAATTAGATAATATTCAAGAATAAGAAGCCATTTGCTATATGCAAGTGCTTGTCATGCCTCTCCAAAATTCAGCTCAACCTGGTCTTCTCCCTCCTGATGTCTTTTCCCTAGTTTCTGAAACCTTATGGACCACCATATCCACAGATGTCGGTCAAGTTTTGTCAGCTGAGCCAATTAAAATTCAAATAGATTTATCTAATACTCTGCCAAAAATTCCCCAGTATCTACTCAAATGAGAAGGAAAAGAAGAACTAGATCCCATAACACAAGATTTCCTTTCTAAAGGTTTAATTTTCCCTTGTACCAGCCCTGGTAATACTCCTGTTATTCCAGATAAAAAAACTAATAACAGAGGCTGTAGATTTGTTTGAGATTTCCATGCAATCAACCATATAGCTATTTGTAGATTCCCAGTAGCCCCTAATCCTCACTTATCACTTTCTGATATCTCTTCAGATGAAACTTATTTTACAGTTGTGGATCTTTGCAGCACTTTTTTCAGTATTCCTGTGCATTTGGAAAGTCAATATTTGTTTGCTCTTACCTGCAAAAATCAACAGTTTACCTGGACTGTAATGCCCCAAGGATTTACTGAATCTCCCACCTATTTTTCTCAGACTCTGCATGTGAATTTGCAGCTTTTACTATTTACAAACAAATCCTCATTGCTGTAATACATTGATGACTTGCTAGTTTGTTCAATCTGTCAGTAGGTCTGCCTCGATGACAGTGCAGCTTTACGAAAACATCTGGCTGCAGGAGGACATAAGGTTTCAAAAGAAAATTACAGTTGGCTCAGCCTTCTGTTAAATATTTGGCCACCTAATTTCTGCAGAAGTCACCTCTACTGATCCTAAACTAAATGAAGCTATTTTTGTCTTTTCTATACCCAAAACAAAGAAACAGCTATGGGGTTTCTAGGATTCTGCAGCTGTTGTCGAACCCAGATTCTCAATTTTTCTTTGTTGACCCAATGTTAATACAAATATTTAAAAGCATCTGAGCCAGATTCATTCCAAATTGTACCATAAGATTGAGAGGCCATAGTTCAATTAAAAGGGGCTTTAATAAACACACTAATCTAGGTTTTCCTAATTACCACCTAGATTTTTCCTTATTTGTATATGAAGTATTTGTGAACACTTTAGGTGTACTAACTCAAAAACAAGGTGGACAACAATGACCTGTAGGTTATTAAAGCCTACAGGTCAAACCCATAGCCAGGGGATACCATCTCTGCTTTAGGGCTGTGGCTGCTACTGCCAAACTAGTGGAAACCACAACAGATGCGGTACTGGGAAATTTTTAGATGTCTATGTGCCCCATGCTATGTCTGCCTTATTTAATTCTGCCTTGACATAACACCTTTCTGCCAGCAGACTCACCTTCTATGAAGTTCTCCTCCTGGCTGTGTCTAATATTAGACTACACCCTGTGGCCTGTTTAAATCCAGCTCCTCTTCTCCCCGTAACTGACAAGAACAACTATCCTACACTTAATCATCTCCACTCGACTGAGCAACTATTAACCCCTTGGAAACTCTTAAAAGAGACTCCTTTAACTAATCTTGATTTAGTTTTGTCTGTGCATGGTTCCTATTTAAAACTTAATCCTACTAGTCCTCACAATCAAGCTGAATATGTTGTTAAGACTTCTACTGAAGTCCTTGAAAGACAGGCTTTCCCTGAGGCTACTTCAGCCCAACAAGCCTAATTAATTGCCCTCTCTAGAGCTCTTGGAGCCCTGGTTGCATAGTGGTTAAGAGCTGAGTTGCTAACCAAAAGTTCAGCAGTTCAAATCCACCAGCTGCTCCTTGGAAACCCTATGGAGCAGTTCTACTCTGTCCTACAGGGTACTATGAGTTGGAATTCACTATATGGCAATGGGTTTGGTTTTGGTTTTTTTTAGAGCTTGTAGAATTGCTTCAGGAGGCCTGGTGGCACAGTGGTTAAGCATTGGGCTGCTAACCAAAAAGTCCACAGTCAAAATCAACCAGCTGCTCCTTGGAAACCCTGTGGGATGGTTCTGCTCTGTCCTGTAGGGTCGCTATGAGCCGGAATCAACTCCATGGCAACAGGATTGGTTTTTTTGGTTTAGAATTGCTTCAGGAAAATCTGTTGATATTTTTACGAAAAGTAAATATGGTTATGGAATTATACGTGATTTTGGCTTGTTATTGAAGCAAAGAGGATTTTTAACTTCTTCCAGAAATGCCGTAAAAAAAGGAGCTTTAGTGATGAAACTTCTAGGTGCTCTATCACTCCCCTCTGAAATTGCTGTAATAAAAATGCAAGCTCACCAACCAAAAGAAGTACCCCAAACTGAAGAAATTTGAAAAAATAATCTTGCTGATATGGCAGCCAAGCAAGTTGCCTCTCAAGTTATTTCTGCACTTATGATAAATAAAGTAAGGGACTTCCCAAATTTGTCTATGGATAAATCCAGCCTTCATGAATTAGCTTTTGAAAGACTTTTAAAACATCAACAATTAGCCTGAATAGATGACATTAAGTCATGGAAAAAGGCAAGCTTTTACCAATATCCTACCACTAAAGTGTGGACTGGGCCTAATAAGAAAACTATCTTACCCCAATTTCCTGCATGTTTCTCTGATGTGAGCCTTTCATGATGGTTCTCACATGGGATGAGATAAAATGATTGAGACCTTAAAAAATATCTATGGGGAAATTTTTTTGAGGCTGTCGAACATGTTGTCACCCATTGCCCTATTTTCCCTTGCTACAATCCCAGAAAACAACTTAAAGTCCTACCTGGACAATACCATTTACCTTCTGGGCCTATGCTTGAATGGCAGCTTCAACTCTCAAATGATTATAAATATGTATTAGTAATGATTTGTAGATTTTCACATTGGGTAGAAGCCTTCCCCTGCCATCATGCTACTGTAGACTTTGTAGCAAAGAAATTTCGTGAAAACATCATACCCACCTGGTGAGCACCAAAACAAATTCGTAGTGATCAGGGTACTCATTTCATTGGTCAAGTCATCCGTGAACTATGTTGAGTTTTTCCCTTTGATGAAGGCTACATTGTCTCTATTATCCTCAGTCTTCTGGTCTTGTAGAGAGAACTAGTGGAATAATAAAGACCCAGATAGCCAAGCTTTGTGAAACTTAAAATTTGTCCCGGACTAAAGTCCTTCCCTTAGTTCTTTTAAATCTGAGGTCCACACTGTTTGGATCTCACAGACTTACCCCCTATGAAATAATTACTGGGAGCCCTATGGTCCTTCCTTAGTTGCCTTCACCTGCCCTAACATTTTTCAACCTGAATTACTGAAGTATTGCCAGTGTTTAATCCAATATTCTAAAGAATGTCTTTCAAAGGTTAGAGAAGCCTTTGATGAACAGAAACTAGACTCTTGAAGTCTGCCTAACATTTCCCCAGGAAAATATGTATATTGAAAGAGATGTCAAATAAAAAACTCATTAGAACCTCTTGGAAGGAACCATACTTAGTCCTTCTCACCAATCCATGTACAGCCAAACTAGAGGAAATAAAACCTTGCATCCATTTGTCACAGTAAAAGAAGGCTAAAACTCCTCTTTGGGCTAGCCAACCCACCAGAGAATTGAAGGTTACATTTAAATGTCGCTGTAGCCAGAAGCATACAACATCTGAGGAAGATGGCTCACCCAAGACCCTGGACCAGGCCTGAAAAAGCACCTCTTTGTGGTTTTTTTTTTTCTTCTTTTACCTCTGTTGCAGTCATGCCTCCACTAATGTCTTCCTAGACTGGAAAGATGCTTATGCTCACCATTTTGAAGGTTTAATTGTTGGATATGTGGTATCCTCCCAACCTTAAGTCTGTCTGGCCTTCTCTGGTGGGTCTCTCCACTACAGGAATCTGATTGGATTGCTTTTGATCTATGGGTACAAAAACAATGGGGGATCATTGCAGGAAATTACTACTACTAGGTTTTCCACTAATAAATGGCCCCTTTTCAGATCTGAGCAAAACTCAGGCCATAACTTAAACTTTAGCCTTAACACAATCCTTACTTTACTAAATAAAGCTACCCAAGAAGAGCTAGCTAAAGACTCTTCCAAACCCACAAAGAGTACTCTCCTTCTTGTAGGTCCACATCAACAATTGTGGAATGTATTCATCTGATTAACTCCCCAAGTGAGGAGGCTAAGTCAGGTTTCTAACCATACCCATAAGAATAACCCTGCTGTCACCAGACCTATGGGATGGCTTACAAAGTCTGAATGTGCATCAATTATAACATTACAAGCTACTAATTGGTTCACCAACTGGATAAGACACTCAGGTATCTATTGGGTAGCTCCTAACTGCAACTTTTGGCTATGTGGAACCAATCTTTGGTCCTGGCTCCTGTCAGGTTGGATTGGAAGATGCACTGTGCACTGGAGCTAGACTCAAGGATGTATTTTAACTGAACTCCCTTTACAAGTTAATGCACCCATACTAAGAGCTCAATGGTCTCATTGTTTCATTGGACGGATCATCTAGCGGTAGTGTTCTTACCTCTGGTAGGAATTGAAGATGTTATGGCACATACAGAAATATTAACCTATATACAACCCACCGTAAATGATAGTGCCCATGGGCTTCAGAAGATCAATACTGAAACGGCAATGATAAGAAAAGTAGTACTCCAAAATTGAATGGCAATTGACATTCTCACTGCAGCTTAAGGAAGCACCTGTGCTAAAATAAAATCTGATCGCTTTATGTTCCTGCCAATAGTGTTAATATTACACTCTATGTTCATCATGTGCAATGTATAGTATCTCATCTCAATGATCCTCTTCCTTCTCTAACAGATACTGTAAATAATTGGTTTTCTTCCAGGGATGTATGGTGGGAAAAATTACTACTTTATTTTGGAATCTTTATACTTCTCATCGTCTCTATTCCTGTAATTATAAAAAATTTTTTTTGTTGTTCAATACTCTTTATCCATGAAATGCTGTAATTCAAAACCATTTGACCCTTCACATAAAATCATGCTGGTTTCATAGGCTTTCACCAATGATTGTGCTGTTTAATCACTTTCCTTTTGTCTCACTGAGTGTATTCCATCTTGACCTCTATCATTTTGTCTTGACTCAGAAATGTTCCTCGCATGTGGCTTTGTCAGCTAAAATGTTCCCCGTAACACCTAGTCACCCTGAAGATGAAACTTATTAGCTTGGCAAGGTGAAGAAAATAATTTTTATTAATAAAAGCTCCTCAAGAAAACAGACAAAGTTCTTGCTGAAGAAAGGTCACTCCATTATGGGATGGGCAATCAGAGCCCCCTAGTGGAGGTTTGATCAAAAGGGGTAAATGTAAATGGAAAAGTTTCAAACGGGAGGCATTCTTGTCAGAAGTAAGAATGACAAGGCCAACATGCACTCCGGGAAGTAAAAGGTCAGGGAGTAAACCATTTGTTCATGGGAACAATGTGTCAAGATGTAAACAATTTGTTCCCTGGAGAAATGTGTTCATAACTGCCATCATGTATAACTGAACTGGCTGACACCATTCACTGAAGTGATAGTTCACTCTTTCCTAGCCAAGTGGCTGACCTTTACATTTCAAAGGACTTCAAGCTGAAGCTCCTGTTATCTATAATCAGTCCTTAACCCCTACCTTTCCTTTGTTCTTTACATATATAGACCCCTCTCTCTGCTTGAACTGCAGAGTGTTTTGTATTTTTACTTGGAGCTGCCCAGCTTCGGCTGTATTGTTTCTCATTAAAGCCCTTTTTCTTTCACTCCGCACGTAGTGTAGGATTTTCTTCTTTGACAATACAAATATAAAATACGTGTATTTAAAACATTATTTATTCATGAAAATATATTCAGCAGCAATAAGAATAGTGATACCTGGGTTCACATCTCAACAGCTGTTTTAATATCGAAATCTCTTGTGCAAAGAAGGGAATGTGGGCTGATGAATCAAAAAAAGACTTCAGTATTTGGATTGGCAAAGGGAAATGAAGTGTTAAAAATAAAATCTCCAAGATTGCAGAGTAGTCAGACGCTTCCAGTGGACCTTCTTATAACAAAGACAAAAAAACAAGTGATTCGATTACATATGGCAATCTGGGAGCTCTTAACATCAAAGGCTGAGTTGAGGAACCAGACTGAGTGGCAGGCGGAGAGAGAGACAGTTCGGAAGCAACAAGGAGTTGCCAGACCTGACCCAGCAAGAGCCTGAGCCCTTCAGGCCTGATCAGCTCTGGGGTGAGTGGTGAGGCCGGCAAGAGGTGATGCTCGGGAGGCAATTTTTGGCACCAGGAGAGACCTAGCACCAGAGAGTCTACATGGCCACCCAGAACCAGTGAGAAGCAGCCCTCATCAGCGAAAGACAAGTACTTGCATACGGCTTACCGTGCAGATCAAAAACACCCCCCTTAGGGAAAAGCTTCTCTCCCATTTACCTCCTCACTCCCTGCTCTGCACTGTGTCCCAGACTGGCTTCAGCAATTGCCAAGTCCCCTGGGCTGGAAATAGGATCACATGCCCAGAGCCATTCTCCTGGCCTTGGAGAGCGAACAAATTAACAAACGGGGAGAAAATAAACTGCCAGCTCCCCTCAGCCAGGAACCCAGGGTAGGCACAGCTCCTTTGCCTAGGCTCAGGCATAAGGGATCCACAGACCTGGAGTGTATTTCCGCCTGCATAGACTTGTGTGGGCCCATCTGAACAGCGTAGGCCCTCATTACCACAGTACAACAGGGTATATACCGGAAGTCTAACTTCAACTGATTCAACTGTGAAGTGGCAGGTTCTTGACATTTGACACTGCTCTGCCCATTAAGCAGGGTCTTCATCTACCCACATCAGAGGCCTGAAGACTGGTGGCTCCATCCTTGCCACCTAGCCACCTGTAATATGGGCCCATGAATAAGAGGTGCCCCCCAGTCCTTACAGCCAACAGCATCATTTGCTCGTAGTCCAGCTGCAAACCCCACCCACCTATGTGCTCTAGGGAACAGGGTCATGCCTTCCTCCTGGACACTCTGGGGCAGTCATCAGCCCCCTGTCTTGTTCAGAACGTGACTTCGTGCTACAGCCAGATGCCTATGCCTACACCAATCACACATGCCTGTCTAGGACTGTAAATGAGAGCCTACAACACACACTTGGTGGCTATCTACCTGGGCACCTAAGATGAATCCATACTGGAGGAGTGGACTGACTCCTGAGCTCACATACCTAGTAACAGATTTAACCACCTGGTGACAGGACATTAGAGCCTCAAAGGTTCCAATAATGAAACTAGCTTATATAAGCAGCCTATCTGGGCATATCATACCAAAACAAGAAGCTAGGACACAGTAAGCAAACATAAAATAAATAAATATAATAACTTACCGATAGCTCAGAGACAACAGTCAATATCAAATCACATAAAGAGGCAATCCATGATGGCTTCAGCAAGGTCCCAAAATAATCTAGAAATTTCCCAGAAGAGGAAATTTCTTGGAATTGCAGGAGGCAGAATACAAAGATTAATATACAGAACTCTTTAAGAAATTAGGAAGAAAACTAAGCAAAATGCAGAACATGCAATAGATGAAACTAAAAAGATTAGAGAAGAGCATAATGACAAATTTAACAGGCTGCAAGTATCTGTAGAGAGATAGCAATCAGAAATCCAGAAGATTGACAATAAAATTTCAGAATTAGACAACTCAATAGAAAGTCAAAGGAACAGAATTGAGGCAGTGGAAGTCAGAATTAGTGAGATTGAAGATAAAGCACTTGACACCAACTTATTTGAGGAAAATCCAGATAAAATGATTAGAAAAAATGAAGAAACACTAAGAACTATGTGGGACTCTATCAAGAGGAGTAAGCTATGAGTGATTGGAGTATCAGAACAGGGGAGGATAACAGAACATACAGAGAGAATTGTTGAAAATTTGTTTACAGAAAACTTCCCTGATATCGTGGAAGATGACAAGATATATATCCAAGATGTTCATCAAACCCCACGTAAGATAGATCCCAAAAGAAAGTCACCAAGACATATTATAATCAAACTTGCCAATACCAAAGATAAAGGGAGAATTTTAAGAGTGGCTGTGGATAAATGAAAAGTCATCTACAGAGGAGAATCAACAAGAATAAGCTTGGACTACCCAGCAGAAACCATTCAGGCAAGAAGGCAATGGGATGACATATGTAAAGACTTGAAAGAAAGAAATTGCCAGCCAAGAATTATATATTCAGCAAAACTGTCTCTCAAAGCTAGATGGTGTCCGGCTACCACCGCTGACTGCTCTGACCAGGATCACAACAGAGGGTTCTGGACAGAGCTGGCGAAGGATGTAGAGCATAATTCTAACTCACAAAAAAAAAAAAAAAAAAAAAAAAGACCAGATTTACTGGCCTAAAGGAGACTGGAGAAACCTCAAGAGTATGGCCCCCAGACACCCTTTCAGCTCAGGTGAAGTTACCTTCGAGGTTCACTGTTCAGCCTGGGAGTGGACAGCCCAGTAAAACTAAATGAGACTAACAAGGTACAGGAGTCCAGTGACATGGGCCAGAAGGCAGAGGGGGAGTAGGAAGCTGATGATAAGGAACACAAGTTGAGTAAGGATACTGTTGATGTGTTGTGAGATTGTTAACCATTGTTATAGGGCAACATTTGTAGTAACTGTTAAATGGGAGGCTATTTTGTTCTGTAAGCCTTCATCTTGGGTGAGAATGGCAGCACAATTGGAAGAGCATAGTCAATGTCACTTAAATGTGTACGTAAAAAGTTTTGAAATGGTGTATCTTTGGCTATGTGTATTTTCACCAAAAAAAAAAAAGGCTGAGAATTCAGAGGGTTAAAATGTTGTGGGGTTGTTAACCAAAGTCATAAAACAGCATGTGTACTACTGTTACATGAGAAACTGTTTGTTCTGTAAGCCTTCACCTGAAGTACAATAAAATATTTTAAAAAAAAAAAAAAACTGTCTTTCAAATATGATGGCAAAATTAGGGCATTTCCAGGTAAACAGAAGTTTAGGCAATTTGCAAAAACCAAACCAAAATTACAAGAAACAATAAAGGGAGTTCTCCAGTTAGAAAATCAGTAACATCAGATAACAACCCAAGACTAGAACACAGAACAGAGCAATGAGATATAAACCCCAATAGGGAAGTCACAAAGGTAAATCAAAGCCAAAACACTGAAAATAGGGAAACAGAAGTCAGTATGTAAAAGATGACAACATTAAAACAAAAAAGAGGGACTAAAAAAATGTAGACATACATTTTTCATATGAAGAGGAAGTCAAGGTGATATAAAGAAATAAAAGATTGGTATAAACTTAGAAAAATAGGGGTAAATATTAAGGTAACCACAAAAGAAACTAACAATCCCACAAATATAAATAAAAAACTAGAAAAATATGAAGACTCAGCAAATACAAAATCAACAACAATGAAAAAGATGAAAAGTAAATACATAAAGAAAAATGACTCAGCACAGAAAATTAAGTGGAACAAAGGAACTTTGAACAACACACAAAAAACGATATCAAAATGACAGCACTAAAGTCATACCTATCAATAATTACGCTAAATGTAAATGGACTAAACACACCAATAAAGAGACAGAGAGTGGCAGATTGGATATAAAAACACGATCCGTCTATATGCTGCCTACAAGAGACACACCTTAGACTTAAAGACACAAACAAACTAAAACTCAAAGGATGGACAAAAATATATAAAGCAAACAACACTCAAAAAATAGCAGGAGTGGGGGAGTTCCAGCAAAATGGCACTCTAGGCAGAAGCACCACACCATCCCTCCGCAGCAAAGATCCGAAAAACTAAGCTGAACAGAGAATACAACAATCCTGAAACCCTAATACATCAAATGAAGAGATAAAGAACTCAGCCAAGCACCAAATGGAGTGAGAAAACTTACAGAGAATGGAGAGTGAGGAGAGATTCATGCAGAGGTCCCCTACCAGCTAATGCAGCATGGATCCGCCACCTTGGACTCCTATCAGAGACCAGCAAACAGGGGGTACAAGAAAGCAGTTTCATGGAGCTTCCAGCGGGAGACAAAACAACAGGTAATTTGTGATATATGCTTTCCTACCCCCAACCCTTCTTCACCCCCACTCAGCCTCCTCTGCTTCCCACAGCCACAATCTCTTGACCGGGAATCACCACCTGCTTGGATTCTACACACCTGAATGGGCCGGCTCTCTGAGCGCAATTTATTTCCTGCTGGTGTTGCTTTTTTCCACTTCTTTTGATTTCTTCCTTACCTCTCACCACCTCCCCCTCTTTTTGCTCAAATATCTGGCTCCGTGAGCCATCTTTGCTTTTTCATGAGGGGCTGCAGAGCTCCGGTAATTTGTGATATACCCTTTCCCAGTCCCTACCCTTCTTAACCCACACTCGGCCCCCTCTGCTTCCTGTGGACACAGTCTCTTGTCCAAGAAACACCAGCCCGCACTAGCTGGCTCTCTGATTGCCATTTGTTGGCTACTAGTGTTGCTTTTTTTCCAGCTTCTTTTGATTTCTTCCTTACGTCTCAACACCTCCCCATCTTTTCCCTCAAATACCTGGCTCCGTGCGCCATCTTTGCTTCTTCCTGAGGAGCTGTGGAGCTCCGTTGGAGTGTGGAGCTGTTTCCCGGTCTGGGCTGCCATGCTGGTGGGAACCTGGGAATTTTGTTTGTTTGTTTGTTTTGAACTGTTTGTTTGTTTTCTTTTCCTTTTCTTGAATTGGGAGCCCTTTCTGGCCAGGCAGTGCTGCGTGGCAACAAGACTTCCCCCTCGGCTTGCACAGACATGATTAGGGATCCCTGACGGCATTTCTCTTTGTTGGGTTTTTTTTTTTTTTTTTCTGTTTTTTTGAGGGCCTTTCCTGCTCTATTTTTTTTTTAATTTGTTTTGTTTTATTTTCCCTTTTTTTCTTTCTTCATTGCTCAGTTTGTTGTCTCTCTATATCTTCCTTCTCCTTCTGTTCCCTGAATATCTGTCGTTGTATAACGCTATGCCTTCTAGCCAGGCTGTACTGCAACATCTGAGAGGGACTTCCCCTGACCTCATAGCTGCACTGGTGGGATCCCTGGGAACTTTGCAGTTCTATAACATTTCAGATATTTATTTATTCATTATTTTCTTCCTCTTCCCCTTTCTATTTTTCTCCTTTTTATAGTCTCTCATCTCTCCACTCCAACGGCAAGCTCCCCTAGCATTCTTTTTTGTTTGTTTGAATGTTTTTGGCTCCTGTTCCTCTCTCCTCTCTCCCATATCCATCTTAGCTCCACACATAACAATCTCCCCACTGCATCCTGCCTACCTGTACTATGCGCTTGACATCACACCACCAAGCAGCACAGTCACGGCCTACTGGGACCTGCTCTGCACTGATTACTGACCCACTCTGGTGGCTGTAGTAAGTGCCACAAACAACCCGTGCCAGTAACTCCTCTTCAGCTATACCTGCCCTGCCATACCATATCTGAGTGACTGACCCTGCAACTTGGAGAAGGAGGCAAAAAGTATTGTGCGCACAAATGAGCAAACAACAAAAAACACACAGTCTGCCTGCTCAGACATAGCAAAATTTAAAAAAAGGGGGGCTGGAGAAACAAACAAATCTACAATCAATAAATGAGAAAAATAACTACTGAATGCCCCAAAGACAGCAGACAATATCAAAACATTTACAAAAACAGGACAGGATGGTTCCAGTAGGCATCAAAAATAAAACACCAAATGACTCTCCAGTGGAAGAAAATGCACTAGAACTACCTGATGGGGAATTCAAACCTCTAATACTCAGAATTCTCCAAGAGCTGAGGCAAAAAGCGGACAAACATGAGGAAAAAATAGACAAATTCATGGAAAATACAGACAAAAAAATTGGAATAATTCAGGAAAATAATGCAGGAGCAGAATTCCAAAATAAATTCACAACTAGAAATTATACAAAGACAACAATTAGAAATCCAAAAGATAAACAACAAGATTTCAGAAATGGACGGTGTCATAGAAGGGCTGAGGAGCACATTTGAAATGGTGGAAGACAGGATCAGTGGAATTGAAAACAAACACTTGGATACAACTCTGTTTGAGGCAAACTCAGAAAAAAGAACAAAGAAAAATGAAGAGACACAGACAATTATGTGGGATACAATCAAAAGCAAAAATTTTCAAGTGATTGGAATTCCAGAACAGGGGGAGAAAACAGAAAATACAGAGAGGATCATTGAAGAACTGTTGACAGAAAACTTCCCCAATATCATGAAAGATGAAAAGCTCAGCATTCCAACAAGTTCAACGAACCCCATATAGGAGAGAACCCAAAAGAAAATCACCAAGGCATATCATAATCACACTTGACAAAACCAAAAACAAACAAAGAATCCTGAGAGCAGCTAGTGAAAAACAAGAAGTCACATACAGAGGAGAAACAATAAGACTAAGCGCAGATTATTCGGCAGAAACCATGCAGGCAAGAAGGCAATGGGATGACATATATAAAATCGTGAAAGAAAAAAATTACCAGCCAAGAATAATATATACTGCAAAAATCTCGTTCAAATTTGATGGTGAAGTAAGCTCATTTCCAGATAAACAGAAATTAAGGGAATACGTAAAAGTCAAACCAAACTTACAAGAATTATTAAAGGGAGTTCTCTGATCTGAGGACAAACAGTTTCAGCTCACAGGCAAAATCTAGGACACAGGATTGTACCAGCCAGATACCAATCTAGGAAGTGAACTCTTGAGGACTATCCAAAACCAAAAGAAATACAACAGGGAATTAGAGCAGTTAATCAGTAAAGGACAACAACATCAAAACAATAAAAGAGGGAATAAATGGCATAGGTATAGAACCCTGTAATGGAGAGGAAGTCAAGGCGATAGCAAGTAATGGTAGACTGCTTCAAACTTAGAAAGATAAGGGTAAAATTCATGGTAACCACAAAGGAAGTTAATAAACATACTCATTAAAAAAAGAGGAAAAACATAAAGTCTCAGCAAAAAAAAAAAATACAAAAACAAAAGAAATGAAAAAAAAATCTACACACAAAAGTAACTCAGCACAAGAGAGTAAGAAGAACAAAGAAAAGTTCGGCACCACAAAAAAAAAGCGCTACAAAATGACAGCAACAAACTCACATCTATCAATACTTACACTAAATGTAAATGGACTCAATGCACCCATAAAGAGACAGAGAGTGACAGAATGGATAAGAAAACAGGATCCATCAATATGCTGTCTACAAGAGACACACCTTAGAAACAAAGATGTGAATTTATTAAAAGTCAAAGGTTGGAAAAAAATATATCAAGCTAACAACTACCAAAAAAGAGCAGGAGTGGCAATTCTAATCTCAGATAAAATAGACTTTAAAACAAAATCTACCATAAAAGACAAAGAAGGACAACATATAATGATTAAGGAGATGATCCATCATGAAGACATAACCATAATAAACATCTATGCACCCAATGACAGGGCTCCAAAATACATTAAACATACTCTAAAAACAGTGAAAAGAGAAATTGACAGTTCCACAATAATAGTAGGAGACTTCAACACTCCACCCTCAGTAAAGGACAGAACAACTAAGAAGAAACTCTGCAAAGATACAGAAGACCTGAAGGGCACAGTCAGCCAACTTGAACTCATAGACATATACAGAACACTCTATCCAACCACTGCAAAATACACAATCTTTTCTAATCCACATGGAACATTCTCCAGAATAGACCACAACGTAGGCCACAGAGCAATCCTCAACAAGATCCAAAACACTGAGATACTTCGAAGTATCTTCACTGACCACAATGCCATCAAGGTAGATATTAACAACAGAAAGAGCAAGGGAAAAAAATCAATGACATGGAAACTGAATAATACCCTGCTTACACATCACTGGGTAATAGAAGAAATCAGAGATGGAATCAAAACATTCCTAGAATCAAATGAGAATGAAAACACATCATACCAAAACCTTTGGGACACAGCAAAGGCAGTCCTCAGAGGACAATTTATAGCAATAGATGCACATATCAAAAAAGAAGAAAGGGACAAAATCAAAACATTAACAACAGAACTCAAACAAATTGAAAAAGAACAGCAAAAAAAGCCCACAACCACCGGAAGAAAGAAAATAGTAAAGATCAGAGCAGAAATTAATGAAATAGAGAACAGAAAAACAATAGAAAGAATCAACAAACCAAAAGTTAGTTCTTTGAAAGAATCAACAAAATCGACCAACCATTGGCCAGACTGACAAAACAAAAACAGGAGAGGGCAAAAATAACCCAAATAAGAAATGAAACAGGGGACCTTGCAACAGACCCAACTGAAATAAAAAGGATTATAACAGAATATTATGAAAAACTATACTCCAACAAATTTGAAACCTAGAGGAAATGGATAAATTTCTAGAAACACACCGCCTACCCAAACTACAACAAAGTGATGTTGAAAATCTGAACAGACCCATAACAAGAGAAGAGATTGAAAAGGTAATAAAAAAAACTCCCAACCAAAAAAAGCCCTGGCGCACATGGCTTCACTGGAGAATTCTACAAAAAATTTACAGAAGAGCTTGTATCAGTTCTACTCAAGCGATTTCAGAGCATAGAAGAGGAAACAACACTTCCAAATTCATTCTATGAAGCTAGCATAATGCTGATACGAAAACCAGGCAATGACATCACAAAAAAAGAAAATTACAGACCAATATCTCTCATGAATATAGATGCAAAAATTCTGAACAAAATTCTAGCCAATAGAATTCAGCATCATATCAAAAAAATAATACACCACGTCCAAGTAGGATTCATACCAGGTATGCAAGGATGGTTCAACATTAGAAAATCAATCAGTGTAATCCACCACATAAATAAAAGGAAAGAAAGGATTCACATGATCATCTCAATTGACGCAGAAAAGACATTTGACAAAGTCCAACACCCATTCCTGATTAAAAATCTAAATAAAATACTTATAGAAAGGAAATTTCTCAACATAATAAAGGGCATCTATACAAAACCAACAGCCAACATCATTCTTAATGAAGAGAGACTGAAAACATTCCCCTTGAAAACAGGAACAAGACAAGGATGCCCTTTATCACCACTCCTATTTAACATTGTGCTGGAAGTTCTAGCTAGAGCAATAAGGCAAGAAAAAGAAATAAAGGGCATCCAAATTGGTAATGAAGAAGTGAAACTGTCCCTGTTTGCAGATGATATGATACTATACATAGAAAACCCTAAAGACTCCACAAGAAATCTACTGGAACTAATAGAAAGATTCAACAGAGTAGCAGGATGCAAGATAAACATTCAAAAATCAGTTGGTTTCCTATGCACCAGTAAGGAGAACAGTGAAAAGGAAATCAGGAAAACAATACCATTTTCAATAGCCCCTAAAAAGATAAAATACTTACGAATAAATCTGACCAGGGATGTAAAAGTCCTATACAAAGAAAACTACAAAACACTGCTGCATGAAACCCAAAGGGACCTACATAAATGGAAAAACATACCATGCTCATGGACAGGCAGACTCACCATTGTGAAAATGGCAATTCTACCCAAAGCAATTTACAAATACAATGCAATCCTGATCCAAATATCAACAACATTCTTCAAAGAGATGGAAAAACTAATCATTAACTTTATATGGAAATGGAAGAAGCCCCGAATAAGTAAAGCATTACTGAAGACGAAGAATAAAGTTGGGGGACTCACACTACCTGACTTCAGAACCTACTATACAGCTACAGTAGTCAAAACAGCCTGGTACTGGTACAACCACAGATACATTGACCAATGGAACAGAATTGAGAACCCAGATGTAAATCCATACACCTACGGTCACCTGATCTTCGACAAGGCCCCAAAGTCCATCAAATGGGGAAAAGACAGTCTTTTTAACAAATGGTGCTGGGAAACCTGGATATTCATCTGCAAGAAAATGAAACAGGACCCATACCTCACACCGTATACAAAAACTACTTCTTCAAAATGGATCAAAGACCTGAATATAAAGCCTAAAACTATAAAGTTCATAGAAGAAAAAATAAGACCAACATTTCAGGCCTTAATACACGGCATTAACAGGATACAAACCATAACCATCAATGCACAAACCCCAGTAGATAAGCTAGATAACTGGGATCTTCTAAAAATCAAACACCTATGCTCTTCAAAAGACTTCACCAAAAGAGTCAAAAGAAAACCTACAGACTGGGAAAAATTTTTTGGACAGTACAAGTCAGACAAAGGTCTAAACTCCACAATCTACAAGAAAATCCAACACCTCTTCAACAAAAAGACAAGTAATCCTATTAAAAAATGGGCAATGGAAATGAACAGATAGTTCACCAAAGAAGACATCCAAATGGCCAACAGACACATGAGGAAATGCTCGTGATCACTAGCCATTAGAGAAATGCAAATTAAAACCACAACGAGATACCATCTCACCCCGGCCTTACCGGCACAAATCAAAAACACTGGAAATAACAAATGTTGGAGGGGCTGCGAGGAGATCGCAACTCTTATGCACAGCTGGTGGGAATGCAAAATGATACAACCATTTTGGAAAATGATATGGCACTTCCTCAGAAAGCTAGAAATAGACATACCATTCGATCCAGCAATTCCACTCCTAGGAATATATCCTAGAAAAATAAGAGGTGTCACTCGAATAGACATATGCACACCTATGCTCATGGCAGCATTGTTCACAATAGCAAAACGATGGAAACAACCTAGATGCCCATCAACAGATAAATGGATAGACAAACTATGGTACATAGACACAATGGAGTACTATGCAACAAGAAAGAACAACAATGAATCTGTGAATCATCTCATAACATGGATGAAACTGGAGGACTTTATGCTTAGTGAAGTAAGTGAATCACAAAAGGACAAATATTGTATGAGACCTCACTTGTAAAAACCCATGAAAAAGTTCACACACAAAATGTAGCAATCTTTGTTGGTTACCAGGGATGGGATGGGTGGGGTGGGAATACTAAATAGGCAATAGATAAGCGGTATCTTGGGTGAAGGGTGAGACAGTACACAATACAGGGAAACTAGCACAACTTGTACAAGGAAAGGTCATGGAAGCCCCATAGACACATCCAAACTCCCTGAGGGAGTGAATCGCTGGGCGGAGGGCTGTAGGGACCATGGTCTCGGGGAACATCTAGCTCAATTGGCATGACACAGCTTATAAAGACAATGCTCTACATTCTACCTTGGTGAGTAGTGTCTGGGGTCTTAAAAGCCTGTGAGCGGCCATCTAAGATACTCCACTGGTCTCATCCTTTTGAGAGCAAGGGAGAATGAAGAGAATAGGAAACAAGTAGAAGATTAGTCCAAAGGACTAATTGTCCACAGCTACCAAGGCCTCCACCGGACTGAGTCCAGTACAGCTAGATGGTGCCCACCTACCACCACTGACTGCTCTGACCAGGATCACAACAGAGGGTTCTGGACAGAGCTGGTGAAGGATGTAGAGCATAATTCTAACTCACAAAAAAAAGACCAGATTTACTGGTCTAAAGGAGACTGGAGAAACCCCAAGAGTATGGCCCCCAGACACGCTTTTAGCCCAGTGCTGAAGTTATCTCCGAGGTTCAACATTCAGTCTGGGAGTGGGCAGCCCCATAAAACCAAATGAGATTAACGAGGTACAGGATTCCAGTGACAAGGGCCAGAAGGCAGACGGGACAAGGAAGCTGGTGATAGGGAACCGAAGGTTTAATAAGGATATTGTTGATGTGCTGTGAGATTGTTAACCATTGTCACAGGGCAACATGTGTACTAACTGTTAAATGAGAAACTATTTTGTTCTGTAAGCCTTCATCTTAAGTGAGAATGGCAGCACAATTGGAAGAGCGTTGCAAATGTCACTGAACTGTGCATGTGGAAATTTTTGAAATGGTGTATCTACGGCTATGTGTATTTTTACCAAAAAAAAAAGGTTGAGAAGTTAAAAGGTTGACATGTTGTGGGGTTGTTAACCAATGTCAGAAAACAATATGTGTACTACCGTTTCATGAGAAACTATTTGTTCTGTAAGACTTCACCTGAGGTACAATTAAAAAATTTTAAAAAAAATAGCAGAAGTGGCAGTATTAATCTCTGACAAAGTAGACATTAAAGTAAAATCCACCACAAAGGATAAGGAAGGACACAATATAATGATTAAAGGGTCAGTACACCAGGAGGACATAACTATTGTAAATATTTACGCACCCAACGACAGCGCTCCAAAATACATGAAACAAACTGTAACGGCACTAAAAAGAGAGATAGATAGCTCCACAACAGTAGTAGGAGACTTCTACACATCACTTTCAGTGAAGGGCAGAACATTTAGAAAGATGCTCAACAACGACACGGAAGAGCTAAATGCTATAATCAACCAACTTGATCTCATAGACATATACCGAACACTGCACCCAACAGCAGCCGAGTATACTTTCTTTTCCAACGTACATGGAACATTCTCCAAAATAGACCACTTATTAGGCCATAAAGCAAGCCTTAACAAAATCCAAAGCATAAGAATATTACGAAGTATCTTTTCTGACCGTAAAGCCATAAAAGTAGAAATCAACACAAAAAGCAAGGAAAAAAAATCAAACACATGGAAACTGAACAACACCTTGCTCAGAAACTACTGGCTGACAGAAGAAATTAAGGATGGAATAAAGAAATTCATAGACTCAAACAAGAATGAAAACACATCCTATCAGAACCTTTGGACACAGCAAAAACAGTGCTCAGAGGTCAGTTTACAGCAATAAATGTGCACATCTAAAAAGAAGAAAGGGCCATAATCAAAACATTAACCCTATAACTGGAACAAGATAAAGAGAGCAGCAAAAGGAGCCCTCAGGAGCCAGAAGAAAGGAAACAATAAGAATTAAAGCAGAATTAAATGAAATAGATAATAGAAAAAGCAATTGAAAGTGTTAACAAAACCAAAAGCTGGTTCTTTGAAAAGGTCAACAAAACTGATAAACTGTTGGCCAAACTGACAAAAGAAAAACCGGAGAGGAAGCAGATAACCTGTATAAGAAATGAGATGGGTGATATCACAACACACCCAACTGAAAGTAAAAGAATCGTAACAGAAAACTGTGAAAAATTGTACTCTAACAATTTTGAAAACCTAGAGGAAATGGACAAATATCTAGAAATTCACTACCTACCTAAACTAGCACAAACAGAGGTAGAACAACTAAATAAACCCATAACAGAAGAAGAGATTGAAAAGATAATTTAAAAACTCCCAACAAAAAAAGCCCTTGCCCGGATGGCTTCACTGGAAAATTCTACAGAATTTTCAGAGAAGAGTTAACACCACTACTACTAGAGGTATTTCAGAGGATAACAAATGATGACATACCCCCAAACTCATTCTATGAAGCCAGCATAACCCTGATACCCAAACCAGGTAAAGATACCACAAAAAAGAAAATGACAGACCAATATCCCTCATGAAGATTGACGCAAAAATCCTCAGCAAAATTCTAGCCAATAGAATTCAGCAACATATCAAAAAAATAATTCACCATGATCAAGTGGGATTTATACCAGGTATGCAGTGATGGTTCAACATTAGAAAAACAATCAATGTAACCCATCACCTAAATAAAACAAAAGACAAGAACCACATGATCTTATCAATCCATGCAGAAAAGGCATTTGACAAAGTCCTATACCCATTCATGATAAAAACTCTCAATAAAATAGGAATAGAAGGGAAATTCCTCAATATAATTAAGGGCATTTATACAAAGCCAACAGCCAACATCACCCTAAATGGAGAGACTTCGAAAGCATTCCCCTTGAGAAAGGGAATCAGACAAGGATGCCCTTTATCACCACTCTTATTCAACTTTGTGCTGGAGATCCTAAATTAGGCTAGAACAAGAAATAAAGGGCATCCAAATTGGTAGTGAAAAAGTCAAAATATCTCTGTTTTCAGATAATATGATCTTATAGACAGAAAACCCCCAAAGAATCTACAAGAATATTACTGGAACTAAGAGAAGATTTCAGCAAAGTTTCAGTATAAAAGACAAATGTACAAAAATCAGTTGGACTCCTTTACACCAACAAAGAGAAACTTGAAGAGGAAATCAGCAAGTCAATACCATTTACAATAGCCCCCAAGAAGATAAATTACTTAGGAATAAATCTAACCAGAGACGTAAATGACCTATACAATGAAAACTACAAAACACTACTGCAAGAAACCAAAAGAGACATACATAAGTGGAAAAACATACCTTGCTCATGGTTAGGTAGACTCAACATAGTGGAGATGTCAATTCTACCCAAAGCAATCTCCATGCAGGTACAATGCCAAAGTCCACCGGCATTTTTTAATGAGATGGAGAAACAAATGACCAACTTCATATGGAAAGGGAAGAGGCCCTGAATAAGTAAAGCATTACTCAAGAAGAAGAAGGTGGGAAGCCTCACACTACCTGATTTCAGAACCTATTATACTGCCACGGTAGTCAAAACAGCCTGGTACTGGTACAACAACAGACACATAGACCAATGGAACAGAAATGAGAATCCAGACATAAATTCATCCACCTATGAGCACCTGATATTTGACAAAGGTCCAAAGTCCATTAATTGGTGAAAAGACAGTCTCTTTAACAAATGCTGCTGGCATAACTGGATATCCATCTGCAAAAAACAGAAACAAGACCCATACCTCACACCATGTACAAAAACTAACTCAAAATGGATCAAAGACTTAAATATAAAATTGAAAACGATAAAGATCATTTAAGAAAAAATAGGATCAATGCTAGGAGCCCTAATACACGCATAAACACAATACGAACCATAAGTAACTATGCACAAGCACCAGAAGAGAGACTAGATAAATGGGAGCCTCTAAAGATCAAACACTTATGCTCATCAAAAGACTTCTCTTAAAGAGTCAAAAGACAACCTACAGACTGGGAAAAAATTTTTGGCTACGACACATTTTATCAGTGTCTAATCTCTAAAATCTAAAAAATACTGCAAAACCTCAGTAACAAAAAGACAAATAACCCAATTAAAAAATGGGCAAAGGATATGAACAGGCCCTTCTCCAAAGAAGATATTCAGGCAGCTAACAGACACTTGAAGAAATGCTCACGATCATTAGCCATTAGAGAAATGCAGATCAAAACTACAATGAGATATCATCTCACCCCAACAAGGCTAGCCTTAATCCTAAATAAATAAATAAATGCTGGAGAGGTTGCAGAGAGACTGAAACACTTATACAGTGTTGTTGGGAATGTAAAATGGTACAACCACTTTGGAAATCAATTTGGCGCTTCCTTAATAGGCTAGAAATAGAAGTACCATAGGATCCAGCTAACCTGCTCCTTGGAATATATCCTAGAGAAATAAGAGCCATCACACGAGTAGATATATGCACACCCATGTTCATTGCAGCACTGTTCACAATAGCAAAAAGATGGAAACAACCTAGGTGCCCATCAACAGATGAATGGATAAACAAATTTTGGTATATCTACTAAATGGAATACTATGTAACAATAAAGAACAACGATGAAGCCATGAAACATAACATGGAGGAAGCCGGAGGTCATTATGCTGAGTGAATTTAGTCAGTCACAGAAGGACAAATATTGTATAAGACCACTATTATAAGAACTCATGAAAAGGTTTAAACATGGAAAAAAACATTCTTTGATTGTTATGAGGGTGGGAAGGAAGGGTGAGGGTTATTTCCTAACTGTATAGTAGATAAGAATTATCTTCGGGAAAGAGAAGAACAGCACACACTACAGGGGAAGTCAGCACAACTGGACAAAGCTAAAGCTAAGAAGTTTCCTGAATACAATCAAACACTTTGAGAGGCACAGTAGCAGGGGTAGGTGTCTGGGTACCATGCTTTCAAGGGACATCTAAGTCAACTGGCATAACAAAGCTTATTAAGAAAATGTTCGGCATCTTACTTTGGTGAGTGGTGTCTGGGGTCTTAAAAGCTTGTAAGCGGCCATCTGAGACGCATCAATTGGTCCCAATCCACCTGGAGTAAAGGAGAATGAAGAACACCAAAGACATAAGGAAAGTATTAGCCCGAGAGACAGAAAGGGTCACATAAACCAGAGACTTCATCAGCCTTAGACCAGAAGAACTAGATGGTTCCCGGCTACCAACAATGACAGGGAACAAGAGAGAGAGTCCCTGATGGAGCAGCAGAAAGGTGGGGTGCAGAACTCAAATTCTAGTAAGAAGACCAGACTTAATGGTCTGACTGAGACTGGAGGAACCCTGGAAAGCATGGCCCTTGGATTCTCTATCAGCCCAGAACTAAAACAATTTCCGAGGCCAACTCTTCAGACAGGGATTGGATTGGACTGCGGGACATAAAGTGATACTCATGAGGAGTATGCTTCTTAGCTCAAGTAGATATAAGAGACTAAACGGGCAGCTTCTGTCAGGAGGTGAAATGGGAAGGCAGAGAGTTTCAGGAGCTGGTTGAATGGACATGGGGAATCAGGGGTGGAAAGGAGGAGTGTGCTGTCATAGTATGGGGAGAGCAGTTAGAGTCATATAACAATGTATGTATAAATTTTTGTGTGGGAAAAAAATTTCTACAAGATTAAATTTCTGTACTGCTAAAACAAAAGTCACATTAAGCCAATAATAGAAATTGATTGAAGTTTTATATACAACTTGAAAATCAAAGATGAGAAAACCTCCAAAGACTCTTAAACGTCATCCACTTTGCCATGGAAAAAGGCCAGAACAAAACTAATAAAACAGTTTGAAATCAGGAAGGATTTCATACAGCATTGTCTTCAAGAACAATTAAAATAATTACTTATTTACCCCAAAACATAGCCTTGTCTGACCTTTGTAGTTTCTGTATCTTGGAACTGACGGCACATAGATAATTCTTCAAAAGAGCACAATGTCGAAGGCAAAATGGTTCTCACTAATTTATCTAGACCATTGTTTGACTCAAAGTTGACCTTTCAAACCCAGTTTTCTCAAGCCGCAAGGTTCAAAAGAAGATCCCAGAGAAATGGCCAAGGTGGGTCACCCCAACTAGATGGACCAAAGAAATGTAGATTCCAAGATAATTAAAACTTTCTCAGTTGGAACTCATAAGCTTTACTTGCAATTAATGAATTGGGGAGCATCTGGCCTGGAAGTCAGAAAAGAGCTCTGAAGGACAAGTGGAAGAGAAGAGAGTTATATGGGCAAAGTGGTGCAAGAACAAAGAAGTAACACTGGGCAAAAACTGATTGGTTGGTTCTAAGTTACTTTCGTTATATGGTGTATTGGGAACTTTCCTGACTAAACCAAAACAAAACCAAACCAGTTGCTGTAGAGTTGATTCCGACTGATAGTGACCCTATAGGACAGGGTACAACTGCCCCACAGAGTTTCCAAGGAGTAACTGGTGGATTCGAACTACAGACCTTTTGATTAGCAGCTGTAGCTCCTAACCACTACAACACCAAGGTTTCCACTTTCCTGACCAGGTCCTGCCAAAGCTGAAGCAGCAAGCATAGATTGCTTGATTTAGGTTCTGGCTGCTGGGAAGGTTACGTAAATACAGGAAATGGATACTGTCTAGGTTTTGGTTTGCTGATCTGAGGCTTAGCATAAATGACTCCATCTTGGGTTTAGTATAGTCATATTAATAGGAGAGAACTTCCAGACTGGGGCACTCAGATGAGCAAAGACAAGAAAGGAGTGAAGATTTACATGACTATGGTAGAAGATGCATCTTAAGGAAAAAGGGAAAAAAAGGTCAAATGGGTTGCTTGGAACCAATTATAGAAGAACTGTGAAATCTCTCAAAGTGTGCCTCCAATCATATTAATTTATGAATCTTTTAAAGGTTTTTAATATTTGGTATTCACAATTACTGTTTGTAATAGTTTAACTGATAAAGAATGGATTGAACCAGTACTTATCATTTGTTAAGTAAAAAGATTGACCTAACAGATGAGTTTACCTTTGCAACTCATTCTCCTCAGCGTCCTTACACTTGAATGTGTAGAAGCTGTGTCTTGCTCAGGTTCTGGGAAGATTGTTGAATGTTATTGAACGTGAAAGCCATGAACAGTTTTTGAAAGGCCTGTCCTTTCTAGAAGACATCAACCTGAATTGTGAGGATGTATGTTCAGATGCAAACCCATTAAGTGAAGTACTGTCTTTAGTGAAATTGTCTCCTATTGCCCAGAGAGAAAATGAGGAAGAACATAGTTTTAAAGTGTCAAAACCTGTGTAAATTAAGTTTAAGTTACCTAATCTAGAAAAAAATTTACTTCTAGAAGACCATTTATATTCGCTCACTGTAGAATAAAACATAAACCCAATCACTGCTTTTTTACAATACTAAGAGCAGTATTTTTTTATTGACATAAATGTAGAATAATACATATCTATAAAAAACTATTTTCTACGGGATACTGCTTCACCGCGAGACAAGCAATTTCTCTAGTTGAACAGTAAGAGATAGGATGACTTTTGGGTTTTTTCAAAAGAGGGGTTGCAACCTTGTGTTTTAACACTTGCAGGAGCATGTTGGTAGAGATTGTTAAAGCTCTAATTGATACCTTCCATGGTGGCTGTGATTGGTAGCATTCAAAGTTGAAATAAAACGTGTTTATTAGAAATTAAATTATTTGGATAAGTGTGTATGCAATTTCACATTTTCAGTCATTCCAATAGTGGGTGACTTTTGAATCATTCATAAAGATCAGTATGTACTTATTTGGTTAGTAAAACTGAAATACTGAATTATATGTTTGTGCCTCCGTGAGCGTGTATCTACTTGTTTATGAACTTCTTTGAGTAACTAAAGAATGGCTTAATAAAGACATCCTGAAGTAAAACTGGCACCCTGGACAACCACCGAGAGAGAACAGAACCCTACTGTGAGGCCTTTGGAAAGGAAAAGAAGCTCCTCTCAGTTTTCTCTGTGAAAGTAGAGAGTTGGCTTGGGGAGATGGGGGCGGGGGAGAGTGATAGGGCAGGATTCAAAAGCAGAGCAACCCTGAGACACACGTTGGGCCGTGGGGATCTGGACACCTACTCCCTACTTGTAGAGCCCATGAGCTTCTCTCACGAGTTTTATCAAGTTTCTCTGATACCTTAGAATTTCTGGGGAAATTTTTTTTTTAATCTGACTATTTTATTCAGAATGCAGATTTATTTTCCTGAGAAAATATTGTCCAGGCTTTGGTCAGTGTTTCACACCACTTCCTGAATTTGACATCAACATTTGCCTGTGTCTTCACAAATGTTGAGGCTATAGGAACATTGGCAGACAACAGTATGAGTCTTGGCTAGTTTTCTCTAGGTTCAGATTTTAATGTGGGTTTATGAAATCCACAGGCTTAGTGATAGGTTTGCATGACTTGGAATTATAGAGATGAAAGACAGAGATCATAGTGTTTTGACAAGGAGTTTATTAAAAATCCATCAATGTTACCTTTATTACATATGAAATGTACTTCATATTTGGTTTAAATCCATTCTGAAATCTTCATCACCAGATTAGTTCCACAAATATATTGCATTTTACAAATTCCAAGAGATTAGCAAAGGGCAGTCAGACCGGAGAAAGACATAGAGTATAACTTGACACTTGTATTTCATAGAGGATCAGATTTTCAAAGGGATTTTTTTTTTTTTTTGGCTAAGTATCATTAGAGTTTGGCTTAATATCAGTACCCTTATTACTAGTGACATTATTATGGTATGAATGAGTTAATATGCCTTTGAAATGTGAATAGTTTAGCCCCTAAATGGTCCCCAATGTGTTCTTAAAATCTTTCTTATTTATTGTTTGTACTATACTCTTTGATGCAGGTAGTTATGGCCAGCTGTCAGTTATACTTAGTGATGGAAGACAATTTAAATCTATAAGTGGACAAGCAATTCAGTTTAGTTATTAATTTTGACATACGGAATCATGGTTAAGGGTACAGATTTAAAGGCAGCCCCTCTTTCCCACATCTAGGTATGTGACTATGGGCTTCAGTTTCCTAAGAAAAATGGAGATAATACTAAATCCTACCTCTTCACAAGATCATTGTGAGGATTAGAAAAAAAAAAATGTCTGAAAAATACTTAGCATTCTCTGGCCTATGGTAAACTATCAAATTGTATATATAATTATATATATATATTTATCTGTAAGTGTGTGTGTGTTTGTGCATGTGTGAGTGTGTGTGTAAGAAGGTACTCTGTATGAAACTATTTATCAGCACGGCATTTGATTCTTTTAACTTTCACTGACAATGGTGGAAGTGCTTGGGAGCAAAGAGACTGGGATAATTTAGTGTAATTATAAATTCAATAATGTCAAATTGGCTGAATTTTCTTTTTTTGGAATCAGAAAAACTAACTTCAGGGAATTATTAAGATCACATAATAAATTAATGTTATTAACAACATTAAAGTCCACTGAGTGAAAATATTTTTGGGACACATCTCAGCTCTGTATTCCTCATTTAACAAGACGATTGTATTATAGCTGGTTTGGATTGCCTGGTGTGAGTTTAATGGCCTATTTCAACATTTTGGATTTAGATTAAATTTTTGGAAGGAGGAATAAAAAATATGAAATCAAGAAATAAAAACTTAACTCCAACAACATGCTAGAGTTACTGATTTTTAGAAATCCAGGGATCTTAGAGATTAACTGACCCAATTCCCATATTCTGCAGATGATGAAGTTGAGTTACAGAAAGAAGCCTGTACAGATATAAGGACTCATTTGAATAAGACAGGCTCTCATTCCTGATCTTTTTTTCAGTTTCTTACTATTATTTGGAGGTCCCTGGGTGGCGCAAGCGATTGGCGCTCGACTACCAACCTAAAGGTTGGTGGTTCGAATGTAGAGAAAGTATCTATAACCAAAATTCAAGGGAGACCTAAGTAAAATAGACAATATACATGAGTGTATCTAGTGTTCAGGTCAGGCAAAGATCACTTTTTTCTGGGAAGTTTACGGAGCGCTTCAAAGAGCAAGTAGGCTTTGTGTGTGTTTGTGTGTGTTTGTGGGGTTTTGTGTGTGTTTTGTTTTAATCTTTGCTATTGAAGAGGAAGTAAAATTGGTAGGCGGCATGTTGACAAGAGGACATTTCAGCTGGAGTAAATATCAGGAGAACACTAGATATGTTTGAAGAAGGTAAGGGATCAGGTTGATTGATGTAGAGTTCCTATAGAGGTTTACTAGTAAATAAAACTGAAAAGGTGGCTGAGGCCATCCTGCCAAGAGTCATATCTTGGGGAAGTAAGGCCATGCTGTATGGTTAGCAATACTAGGTCTTGCTGGGTGAGGGCATTTGCTTTGATTTGGGGCCCAGGTGTCCCATCTGTCAGGATTCATTACTCTCCTCTCTGGCAGGAGGTGCTTGCTAATGGGTAATTCAGATTTGATTACAACAGCATCTGGGAACTACTATAATTTTGTGCCTGCTTTTGATTCTTCAAACCTGGTTGTTGTCTGAATGAGTGCATGTATGTTTATGTATATGTACATGCACAACAGAGAAACTCCCAAGTGAAGCCCCAAATATTACACATTTGTTCAAAAAGTGTCAATCTATTCTAGCTGATCTCTGGCCTTCCCTGGGCATTAAAATACTGTGTAAGCCACATGAAAGAGAATCACGGTTCTTAGGCCGTATATTTTTTCGATGCAGAACTTTTGTAACTTCTAACATACCCAAGAGGTAGAAGTGGTTCTTGAGGAGGATTATAGCTGTTTATCCCTATACGTGTCTAAGGGGAAAATTATCAAAAGAAAAAAAATTTACATTTTGAAAATACTCATTAATAGTGATTTTCATTACATGTATGTAGTAGTGTTAGTAAATGCTCCCAGTGGTTAAGAATCACATTAATAATAAATTGGCAATCATCTTTTTCCTTAAATTAATCATTCAAATTAGTAAATAAGTATTTACATCTACAACTGATCTTAAGAATTTTTGCAATGTCAACATATACAATTTATTTTCGTACTATCCTTGTAAGCATGCCTTACCAGCCACTTAGATCATGTGGTAAATACTGTGGAATGGTGGTACCTTGTTTTTTCTTTCTTTCTTTTTTGTGTATATAGGTTATTACAAGATGAAGTGTTAATAACTTTATCATACCTTACTTTGCTGTGTGATAAAAATAACTTTTTTTTAATCAAGGACTAATCAAACTCAAGGTAATGCAGCAACACTTTATCTTTATAGATAAAACCTCTGCCTTGCCTCACCCTACCTAGAATTGTTAAGGATTTTACATATATTAATTTATTCTCATTCTTTCCAGATGATTGTTGTTTTTTTGAAGAAAATTCAATTTGCATTTTACGTCAATAACTGCATTTGGACCTATCTTAGGTAGAGTTTTTAAGGCCATATATTTTCTAGATATATTATCTCCATTGCTACTTGTACACTGGTATGTTATGTTTTTAAAGATCTATTTTATTACTCTGTGGGTTTATTCATCTCAAGTACTTGTATCTCACTCAAATTAAAATAGTTCACAAATAACCAAGAGTCGGTTTAGTCCCAAATGTTACAGATGTTTTCTTTCTTCATTTGTCTGCCGTAGATGCATTAAATTCCTTTTTAACTTTATAATCGGAGTTAAATAAATAAACATTTCCATTGGGAAAATCATGGACTTTCACCAGCTGCAAACTTCATTGCATTGGTAAATTTATGTTTATTCTGTAGTAAAACAATAATGCGTGGTCCTGGACTGAATTCACAGCTAGAATTTAATCTGTTTAATTGGGCAAGTTCAGTCTGAGGTCCCTCTGTCCTTCATAAAACTGTGCTCCGGCAGTTTACGATAGTGAAAAACCTCCAAGAGTGAGTTATAGTTTGGTGATCAAACTGGGAATATCCACAGGAGTATTCAGAAAATAATATCCCAATTGGGGGCACTTTATCTTTTTACAATGGGATGTTTAATTTTACTGTGCCTAGAAATATTTGTCAAAGAGGCAAAAAATGTTTTTTCAAAGACCTTTTGTTCTTTTCCTTAGTTTCCTAACGTAATTACTGTGATAATGTTTCAGTTCCTTTGACTGGAAAACAAAGTATTTTAAAACTGTCAGATGAAGGTTTCAAACAGAAGTCAAGGCTATACACAGGTTAATGAATACTATCGGAACTTAGGCCTTGGATTCTTTCCAATACCCTTGGTCAAATGTCTCACAGATAGATTGAATATAGAATACTCTGCAAACCGAAGAATTAAGCTACCCTCATAAAAAGGCTTTAAGCACCATCATGCCTTCTGAGTTCTCACCGACTGAAAGGGAAGGAAACTGGTATTTACTGAGCATCTTCTATAAACCAAGCACAGGGCTCTGTGTATTATACACATTAAGTACTCATTCAGTACTCAATATATATTAATACTCCTAGTTAGTAAAAGAAGAAACTGAAGTTCAAAGTTGTCAACTAGTTTTCCAATATGGAACTGAAGGTTAAAGTATGATCTTTCTGACTCCAGAGTCCATCCTCTGTTTACTTTGTTCTAATTTTTTTACTTGAGTAATACAAAAATTCATTCTCTTTATACAGAGCCGGAATTAACTCGATGGCAGTGGGTTTGTTTATTTTATTTTATTTTATACATAATTCGAACATTCTGGTGAAAGCTAAGTCCCTGTAAATGCCACCTCTGATCCTGCTCTCCTTCTCACTTTTGTTGAGATAAAGCATTTTATATATTTAATGGGTATTTTTAAAACTTTTAACAGTTTTACTTACATATTTGTTGTTGCTAGGTGCCATCAAATTGGTTCTGACTCATAGCAACACTATGTACAACAGAACGAAACACTGCCAGGTCCTGCACCATCCTCACAATTGTTGTTATGCTTGAGCCCATTGTTGCAGCCACTGTGTCAGTCCATCTTGGTCTTCCTCCTTTTTGTTGACCCTCTGCTTTACCAAGCATGATGTCCTTCTCTAGGAGTTGATCCTTCATGATAACTTGTCCAAAGTATGTGAGACAAGTCTCACCATCCTTGCTTCTAATGAGCATTCTGGCTGTACTTCTTTCAAGACAGATTTGTTCATTCTTCTGCCAGTCCATGGTATATTCAAAATTCTTCACCAACATCATAATTCAAAGGCATCCTATATATATATACCTATAAAAGTGTATAGCATTATTTGCTGTGTTTTGCTATTTTTCATACGAGTAGTATGTTGTACAAATTGGACAAGTCACTTTTATCACTCAATGTTATATGTTTAAGACCTACCCATCAGAGGCATATAAATCTAATTGATTAGTTTTAACTGCTCCATCTCTTTAAGACTAGATTTTATCTTCCTGTTCTCCTATTGGTGGACATTTGTAATTACAATTACAAATAATACTGGGATAGCATTCTTCTACATGTCTCCTTGAGCATATGTGCTAGTGTTTCTATGAGAGTGGGAACGTACCAGTAGAATGGCCGTGTCCAAGAATAAGTGCACTGTTAGTATTAGTTAATAGTGTTCAATTTCCCGCAAAAGTGGTTCACCCAGCTTATCCTTGTTTGAACAGTGTGTGAGAGTGCCCATTCTCCCATACCTTACCAAATTTTGGGGCTATGTTCAGCTTTTAGATTTTTGTCTAACTACATGGGATTAAAAATGTTATCTTACTATTGGCTTAATTTACCTTTCCCTGAAAATAGATTTCACCATCATTTCAATGGCCGCTGATATTTTTACTTCTATTAATAGTTCATTTTTGCTCATTTTTCTTCTGTGTAGTTTTTTCTTTATACATTGTCTGTTATATGTATATATATACATACATGTATATATTGCAAATATTTTCTTAGTCCATAGCTTGTCTTTCAAAATTTTCATAATTTCTCGAGTCATTCAGAAGTTTTAAAGTTTTATGTGCTCCACCATATCAATTTTTTACTTCTTAAAAATGTTTTATTCTTTAAGAAAGGTTTCTCCTCTCCAGGATCATGGAGCTAGTGTATATTTTCTCCTAATACATCAAATAACAAGATTTAATGGCAGGTCTAATAACTACTGTAATTTTGAAGCAGTGATAAATGTTAAGATTGTTTCCAGATATCTGTGACAATTGTCCACCACACGTCTGTCAGTTTGTTGTACTGTGGTGGCTTGCGTGTTGCTATGATACTGGAAGATACACCACCAGTATTTCAAATGCCAGTAGGGTCACCCATGGTGGACTGGTTATAGTGGAGCTTCCAGCCTAAGACAGACTAGGAAGAAAAGTCTGGTGATTTACTTTCAAAAATTACCCAATGAAAAAATTATAGATAACAACAGAACATTGTCAGATCTAGTGCTGGAAGATGAGCCTCTCACGTTGGAAGGCGCTGATAATATGACAGGGGAAGAGGCACCTCCTCAAAGTAGAATATGGGTTGACACAATAGCCTCAACAATGGGCTCAAACATACTCAAAGATTACAGAGATGGCACAGGGCTAGGTAGTATTTTGTCCTGTTATATACTTTTAAAGTTTTTTTTCCATGTTTATACATAGCAATATAATATGAAGGTGTGAAGTATTGACTGAAATCTTTTCCCATCTCTTGAGGTTACCAGATAGTGCAAGGTTTACAGTGGAAACAGATCCCTGTTGAAAACAAAGTCACTAATTTCTCCAAGTCGAGTCTAAAGATGGCTTGGTTCTTGGCATAAGATTACTAGTGTAACCAGGTGGCAGGGTAGGTGGTTAATCTGCTTTGACAGGCTTTATCAATGGGAGATATGAAAGGGATTTAGAAAGACAGTACTTGCTGGAAAATTTTGCTCTCATCCCCGAAGGTTGGGGGGCAGTGAAAGAGATGTATGTCTATTAAAATTTGAGGGTATACTTAAACGTAAAGACTAGAGCCTGGTTTTTGCCTGAAGATTCCTGAAAATAGGACAGCTACAGTAATTCCTTGCTGGTCATGTGGAAACCAGAGTTCAGTATGCATAGGTCAAAAAGGTATATTCTAGAAAGGCCACACCAAAACCCTATTTCCCTGTGGGCCTTCAAATACCTAGAAGAGCACTCCACTGCTTCCCTATGGCTCCACTTGAAAGCATGGAGAATGGTAGAGGTAGACCAAGGCCACAGGGCTGCCCAGATAGCCTGTCAGCTAGGCAAAGAGAACTGGAGGTCCCTGTTGGCAGGTGAACCCCATGTGAGTAATGCAGGGAGCAAGCTTGCCCCTCTGGGGAGGTCATTTGTGACAGAGAAAGCCCAGGTAAAGTTGAATTGTTCCTTGAGAAAATCGGACCCTTCTCAGACTAGACCAGCCAGAGCACAGTCACATGAGCAGAATTTCTACTTGCTGCCGTTGCTGTATGGAGAGAGGTTACTGTTGATGTGCGTGCCATTGAGTCGGTTCTGACTCATAGTGACTCCACGTAACAGAGTAGAACTGCCCCACGGGGTTTTCTAGGCTGTAATCTTTGGAGGAGGAGACCTGATGTCACAGTGGTTAAGCACTAGGCTGCTAACCAAAAGGTCGCCAGTTTGAACTCACCATTGCACGGGAGAGATATGTGGCAGTCTACTTCCTTGGAAGTTCTGTGAGGCGGTTCTACTCTGTCCTATAGGGTCACTATGAGTCAGAATTGACTCAGTAGCAATTTTTTTTTTTTTTAATCTCTATGAGAGCAGACTGAAGGTCTTTCTCCCCATCCCCGAGCCACTTGGTGGGTTCAAACTGTCAACCTTTGGGTTAGCAACGGAGTGCTTAACCATTGCACCACCAGGGCTCCTTGGAGAGAGGCTCCTATGAGGATTTAGAGTTAGGGGAAGAGAGGGCTGTTCAAATAGAGAAAGCAAAGGGGAGAGAGTAAGAAAGCAGATCACATCCTCTTCCTGGCTCACTAGTAATAGAAACACAAATCCAACAGCTAGGAGGTGGGGCGTCACATTCAAACTCAGATAGGCTTCAAATAGAGCTCTGAATGATTATGCTAATGTTTGATTCTTAGGTATAATAAATGCTTCAGATTTCTGGCTCATATCCATTATCATATTAAGAACATTTCTTTTGAGCTCTGATGTGCTAATATTTTTTTTTGAAGATTAATGGAAGTTGATATTTATTTTAAAAATTGGGAGCATCTATTAAGATAGTAAAATGATTTCCTGCTCTCTCAATTTGTTAATGTAGGGAATTACAATGATAGATTTTCTGATATTGACTTACCCTTTCAGCCTATTTTAAATTGCTGGAATCTACCTGCTAAGGTATTAGTATATTATTTAGGGACTTTGTGTTCATGTTCAAAAACAAAATTAATTTCTGTTTTTGTAGTGTTATTGTGCTTTTTTTGTTACCAAGATATTGTAGGCTCTGACACTAGTTTATTAGATTTAAAATTTTTCTAAATTCTGAATCTGTTTACACAAGAGGGGAATTATCTGTTCCCTGATCTTAAACTGTCTTGAGTCTGCTGCCTTTTGTATAGGTAGAGCTTTGACTGCCTTTTGAACTTACTTTATTGTTGTTCTATTGGGTTTTATACTAATATCCTGGACCAGTTTTGGTAACTTGTATTTTCCCAGAAAAATTATCCAACTTATGTAGGTAAGATGTCCAGATTTATTGGCACAAGATTACAAAGGTACTAATAAAGCTCTCAGAATTTTATGAAATCTTTTGAATCAATAATGCCCGCTTTTATGACCCGGTTGTTGTTGGTTGTGCTCCTGCAGTTTTCTTAATTGGAATTGGCTTAGATTTGTCTACTTATTAGTTTTTTCCAAATACCGTCTTTTATTTCAATCAATTTTATTCATTTTTATTGTTTTCCATTTTATTAATTTACTGTTTTATCATTATTGTGGTCTTCCTTCAGCTTTGGGGGGGGGTAGTTTATTTTGCTGTTATTTTTCCCTTGCTTCCTGATTACAAGACATAATTCATTTATTTTTCAATCTTTCTTCTTCCTTTTTTTAATAATCAAGGCTGTATTTGTTTCCAGTTACGTATCACTTTGCACGCTACAGTTTTGTTATGTAGTACTTTCTTTCCTGCTGATCAACTCTAAATATTTTATTATTATTGATTTTTAATTTTATTGCTCTATTCAGTATATTCAGTCTGTGTGATGTAACTTCAGAGTTTTTTGCTTTATTTTGTTTTCTGAGATTCATACACATTATAGTTAGTTTAGCTTTTAGGCCCAAGCAAGAGGGAATTTGTTTTGAAGCCTGTGCTTTAGAGGGCCATGATTTGACCTTTGTTTTAAACGAAATCAGTGAGTCTGTCATTTACAGATTATTTTTAAATTATTCACACTGGTTGTAATTATAGGTTTGGAAGTTTTCCTCTTATTTTATGTTCTCTGTTTTTCATTCTTTCCCCCTCTTTTTCTTACCTTTTTCACTTCTTATAAGTATCCTGAAATTTTTAACACAGAGAATTGAAATTTTTTTGTAGCAATATCTAAAGGTAATTAATCAGAATAAGTCCCCAAACCTTAACATGTGTTCACTCACCTCTGCTTCCCTCTTTACATCTTTCACAAAGACGTACACCTCCCATTTGTCATGTTGATAATGTCTAGAATTATAGATCCAGACTGATATTTGAAAAGATTTTTGAAGTTTGACAATCCAGAATTATGTAAATTTACTAAGTTTTTTGTTTATTATTGTTGGTTAAATCATTGCTTCAGCCTAATTTCTTATCTCTTCTTGCTGGATTACATCTTTTGGGATTCTTTCAGAAAGATTTTTTTGGGTAGTAAATGCTCTGAATCCCTGTACATTAGAAAATATCATCATTTTGCTTTTAGAGTTGAATGATTGTTTAGTTGGATATCAAATTCCAGGTTCAATTTCTTTTCTTTTCCTTTATCAGTTTGAAAATTTTGTTTAATTTCCTTACTGTGTCCAGTAGGACTAATGAGAGGGCTCATCTGAATCTAATTCTCATTCCATTCCAGGTTCTGCCCCTTTAGTAGCTCTTAGTATTAGTCATCTGCTCTTTATTTTTTTAATTTGATTAGATGCGTATAGGCACCCAACGAACCCTTTGAATATGCAGTTTTATAGCATTCACAATGTCATCCTACTTGTTGGTAACAAAATTAGTTCTTTTGCTGTCTCGTGCTTTTTATAATAGATAGTAGTGAGAAGACAAAGTGAGACCTGAATTATTGAGAAATTTTTATGATAAAGCTTTTAAAAAGTGACACAAGAATGGTGGAAGTCATACTAAATATTAAGTTTATGATATATGCCAACTGGGCTGCCATTTATAGCCATTCAATTTGTGTACTATATGTTCCCAGAGGGAGCCATTCATATTGGTTATAATATGACTTAAGTTCCTTACAGGTATGTAGTGCATGACCTGCCTAACACTATACTGCGGCCCTCTTCAAATTGGGATGCTGGGTAAATAAGAATTTAAAATACAAGACATAATAGCTGCTTTTAAAGATCTTAAAAACCTAATTAAGTAGTTGTGAGAGAGATAAAACACACACAGACACATACACATCCCTAACAAGGTAGAACAGTGATTGTTAAGTGTCAAATGAATGAAGAGACAATAAAACTGTGAACATATAAAGGTAGGAGAGATCATTTCTAATTATCAGGATGTTAAATGGTTCCATGGAAGAGACGAAATGTAAATTTGGGGCTGTGAAAGACGGTAGGAGTTAAATGAGAAGAGAAAAATGAAGATGATATTCAAACATTGAAAAAAGTATAAGCACAACATTGAGTCAGGTGTGGTAAAGTTTGCAGGAAGAGAGAATAATGAGTTTGATTGAGTAGGGGATTGTAGAAGCATAGTGGGAGTTAAGGTTGGAAGGGTAAGATGGAACCAGACTGTGGATAGACTTTTGACTCCAGGAAAAAAATTTGGGAACATCTACTTGGTATTTAAAGAGCTCAGCAGTTTGAATCCACCAGGCGCTCCTTGGAAACCCTATGGGGCAGTTCTACTCTGTCGTATAGGGTCACTGTAAGTTGGAACTGACTGGACGGCAAAGGGTTTGGTTCTTTTTTTTTTTTTTTTTTGGTTTAGTGACACAGTGGTTAAGTGCTCGACTGCTAACTGAAAGGTTGGCAGTTCCAACCCACCAGCTGCTCCACGGGAGAAAGATGTGGCAGTCTACTTCTGTCAAGATTAAACTTTGGAAACCCTATGGGGCAATTCTACTCAGTCCTATAGTGTAGCTATGAGTCAAAACCAACAGCAGCGGGCTTTTTTGTTGTTGTTGTTTGCTTGCTTTTTGTCTTGGTTTACTTAGTATTTGTACTATTTAAGTTGTCAGAGAAAGAGTGTGTCAAGATGATATTTTAGGAGTATTAAACTGGCAGTGACGTCTACATGGCGCTCAAAGAGAAGCCAGAATAGGGACACTAGATAAATATTGTAATAGTGAAATGTGAAGCTTTGAGGGTCTAAACTATGGGCAGTGCCAGTGATGTGGACAGAGTCAGGACTAGAATGAAATGAATCTAAATAAAAGACATCTAGTAAACAGGTAGTCAGAATTTCAAGCACAGATGTTTGCAAAACTGTTTCTAGAATAAGAAAATCAGAATGATAAAACATGTTCAAGTTATGTTACTGAAAGTCTAAAACAAACTTTTAATACTAATTCAACGAAAGAAATAATAAAGCTTTTTTTTAAAGTTATCCCATTGTCTCTGGCAAACTGTTCCTTCTTTTCAGAACAGTGTTACGATCACATGCTTGCAACTAAATGCATACATGAATCGAAATGGTTCTTTCACAATATTTAGGCAATAAAACCCATTGCCGTCGAGTCAATTCTGACTCATAGCAACCCTACAGGACAGAGTAGAACTGTCCATAGGGTTTCCAAGCAGCAGCTGGTGGATTCGAACTGCCGACCTTTTGGTTAGCAGCCGTAGCACTTAACCACTGAGCCACCAGGGTTTCTAGGGCTCCACAGTTAGAGCTTTTTCAGAGTTTACATTGGAACTATATATCATACAGAAAATTATCAGGCCAGGAAAGATTTATCATTTAAAAAATGATGTTATTAGGAATATATATTTTTTTGAATCAGTGAATAAAGCATTCTTTATTAGGTGTGTTCTTTAAATTAAGTTAAATCTCTTCAAACCTAGTTAAATTAACAACTTTTAATTGAATTTTGCTATATTATGGATTTTGTAGTATCTTCCTTTCCAAACTTACACAGCTACAATAATCATGAGCATAAGATATATTTTGCCTAACCTACGATCATTTTAAATTTCATGGGCCAAATTTCTCCCTTTGACGTACTTTTCATAACTCCCACTGAAGTGAGTGGAAATTCAGTTAGACTATCTGAGAGCAAAATTTGGAATCACATTTGCAAAGATGTTGACTTTTTCTGATTCATGTTTCATTGAGAAATTGGGCATTTAAATTGGCTAGGAGTATCTGTAATAAAGTATTTGAACTTGATGCCACTTAGACAGATTGGAAAAGAAGAGAAATAATGTTTTCCTGAAAGTTGTTACTTTTCAGATTTTGACTTTCCCTTCCCATAAAAAAATATAAAACTGGAGAATTAAACACCTCCACATTTTTCCCTACTGAGCTTGAAAGTTAAAAAGCATTGCAATTGTATAAGTAAAATATTTTTTACAGCATATATTGTAACACTGGAACTCCAGGAGACTGGCAGGAAGAGGGAAAGGAAATAGAGAAGATTGAAGAGGGAATGTGTGTGAAATATTGGACCCTGGAATCCAAAATCAATGGGCCAGATAGTTTTAAGATTAACTCATATTACTTCATCTTGACATTCTCGTTGTGTGAAAATCATTACAATGATTTCAAATATTTCTTTTTTATTTTGGTATTGACTTTCATTATCTTTTCTAAATATTAGAGTAACATAGTACACTCAGGAAGAATTCAATCTGATGTAGAAAGGCTTCTGTAAGGGATGCTGCTTATTGTGAATTGTCCACTGTGGGCACCAGACTTTTAATGGCAAAACACAGGTAGGGGCCATTCAGATTGTCTGTTGACGTTTAACTATTTTTGCAGGAACTTTTCTTAGCATCTAATGAACAACTTGTTTAAGATGATAGTACTCATCCGCTCAGTGAGAACAATCTGTACTTTATTCCACAGACCGATTCATAATTAGCTATGTGTACATGTGTATATATGTACTATATGCGTTGGGTTCTAATATTTGTCCCATGCTCTCCCCTCCCCCTCTATTTCCTAACCTTGAGTATAAAAATCAATTCTAGCCCTTGTGTCTATCATATTTAATGTGTGTCTACCATGTTTGATATATTCTGTATCTATCATGTTTAATATATGCCTCACAATTGTTCTTTCAGGTGACGATGTCCGGTCGACTTGTAGCTTCAAAAACCTAGCTTCAAAGTCTCAGCCTTTGCTTATGCACTTGCTTAAAGCACAATCTCTTTGTGCTGAGTAGTTAATCAATCAATGCTTAGAAAGGGATTTGCTTCTTTCCGGCAGGCTCCTGCAAGACTTTTGTTGTTGCTGTGCAGTACTACAATGTTCTGTCTCTAATCTGACTGGTCCATTTCTGTATTCCCTTCTATTACTAAAATAAATGCTATAGTGACAAATGTTGCTAAAGCCTCTTTGTTAGGAAGACCTTCCTTCCACCTCCAATTCACTCCAGTTGGGCAGAAACAGGAACTGCAGATTTCCTTTGTAACACATCATATAGGCACCCGTTCCCCTCCTCCCCACCCTGAAGTAATGTCAGTTACAGTAATACTTTCATGCACTCTTGAATTTGCCAAGTCTGATAACTTGTGTTGCTTATTCTTTGTGCATAATTAGGAGCTCTATAAATACTTGTTGAAGCAATATATGATGATCTTAAAGGTATATTTTTTAAATAGATGCAACATAATTTGAACTAAAAATTGAAGAACTTCTTATAAAGTTTTAAATAAACTGGGAGTTACATTCAAGGACTTCAAACTGATACAATGTATTTAACACAGTTTAAATTCTGGTAGGTTTATTTTTCCCCCATTTGGAAAACACACGTCATCTATAAGCCTAGAGAAGAGAAGGAGTTTCCTACAAGCTCCCATTGGAAATTGTGAGGATCCTGCTCATCTCTGTGGAGTGGCATTGTCTTGGCATTATCTGTATAGTAAAGACATCATTCTTGCCCTGCAAGGATGAATGTGGGCTGCCATGGACTACAGTGCAAAATAAGAGACTCACTTCTGTATAATTACAGCAAAATCCAGGTGGTTTGATGAACATTGAAGTTTAGCTATGAAACTTAGTCCTAATCCACGGTAATAATAACTTCCCCTTGTTTGGAAACTATTTTGTGCCTGGGGCATTATCATCCTCATTGTACACACAAGGAAATGCAATCGTACAGCAGTTATTAACCTTTCCCATGGACTGAAAGTTAATACATCTCAGATCTGTGATTCAATTCTCATATTTCCTTTCTAGAAGGCAGTCTTAATAAGAAAGGGGTTCCACCATGGTAAGAGCAGTGGAGGACGATTATTGTGGCAATTGTGTCTGGAAAGAGAGGATTCCAGAAGCCATATTTGTGTGTAGACTATATAATTTAGCACAGCCTGATTTTTTTTTTTAAGCTTTTTTTTCTTTCTGCTAGTCTAAGTTTCCTTATGGTAAAATTCTGCAGTAGAGTTCAGAACCGATGACTTGAGAAATCAGCATGATGCCAATTTTTTCTTCACAGCTGCATGCATAGTTGCCTTCAATAAAGAGAGACTTACAATAACTCAAATCCTCATACAAACAGAACAGCCGTGCAAAGGCTGGCTGGATTATAATTCATGGAGGAAACATTTGACCCAATGGCATACGAGAATCTTTGTTATTTTTTGCTGTATTTGATTAGTTTGTTGAGAGCGGAGGGGTGTCTTTTCTCCAGGGAATACACCTGTCGCACAGCCAGAAGTCTTCCAATTTGATTTTCCATATGTTGATAAGTTTCTTATAACAAAAGATTTAAATTACCTGAAGGGCAAGCAGTATTAACAACTTTCAACATAATATATGGCTTCTTATTTCAGTCATAGATACAATTTAAATATTATACTCTACAGGTTAGATATAAGTGCTTATAATCTACAGAATTGTTTCAGCAACAGAAAGTTTGGTGTCTGTGTTAGAAATAAGCCAACATTACTATACTATTGCTTAATTGTTGTTGTATTTGTGTGCTGTCAAGTCAATTCCAACTCACAGTGACCCTATATGACAGAGTAGACCTGCCGCATAGGGTTTTCAAGGCCATAATTTTTATGGGAGCAGATTGCCAGGTCTTTTCTCCCGTGGCGTCTCTGGTGGGTTTGCACGGCCGACCTTTTGGTTAGTAGCCAAGTGCTTAACCACTGCACCATCAGGGATCCTTGTTGCTTAATTACAAAAACCTTGTTTGAAATTAATTTTTTTACTGTACTTTAGATTAAGGTTTACAGAGAAAATTAGTTTCTCATTAAACAATTAATACGTATGTTGTTTTGTGACATTAGTAACCAACCCCATGACATGTCAACACTCTCCCCTTCTAGACCTTGGGTCCCCATTACCAGCTTTCCTGTCTCCTCCTGCATGCCCATCCTTGCCCCTGAGCTGGTGTGCCCATTTAGTCTCAGACAAAGACGTTTTTAAAACACAGGAAATCAATGTTAATGAACTATTATCTTGAATGTACCTAAGAGGCAAATTAAAAACAAAACAAAAAAAAAACCCTAAACTTCATTCATATGTAAAAAATGTGCTAATACAGTGTTTGGTTACAATCGGAAAACAACACAAAGCGAGGAAATTCTAAAATTAATGATCTTCAAACAATGTTAATTCAGTATGATTGCACACTCAGCATAACATGGTGGAGTTAGAAGCTTACATTTCTGAAGAGAAATATCACACAAAACTTCAAGCTGCCCAAACACAAGAAGCTAAGAAACAGTTGGTAGAGAGAAGCCTTACAAAGACTCCAGTTCAGTAGGGAATTACATTGTGGGTTATGTGTCCCTTCTAATGAGAGATCACGAAGACATCAGCGCTCAGCTATGATGTTTATTTGAAATAACATTTTCTAAGTTGGTTCTTGCTTCTGTGCTAAATGATAATTAGTAATAGTTATTGTTATTTTTACTTTATCTACATAGCTTGAGATAGTTTATAAAAAGTAACTCCTTAAACTAAAAATCCTCCCTGCTCGTTTTGAATGGTCTGTTAAATAGGTGCCCTCTGTTTTTCACAATGGTTCAACTCCAAAGTCACAATTTTATTTGAATAAAGGAAAAAGGAATCCAGTGAAACAAACTGAGAGTTTTTGACATATACAGGGGCACTGGCATTGCTTTTTGGTTAATTACTTTTTTTTTTTTTAATGTTACCATTTCTGTAGATTAAAAACTTGTGGATGAGCTAGGGTGTAGTTATAAACAGGTCAAGCCTTACTTTATCTGCCAGGTTCAGAGTAGCTTCCTGGAATTCAGCAATCTTGCCTTACAGCCCTTCCCTGATGAAGAGATGCCCTTGGTGAATCACATGACTCTCTGTCTTTCCTTCTGAGACACAGTGGACTGGACCAGTTGAGCATCTGACCACAGAGCAACCATTTTATTGTTTATTATTTGTTCTGACAAAAACAAAGAGCTTGGCCAACCAAATTTTCTCCTTAGTTCTAGAGGAGAAGGAGGTGAGGTAGGAAAGGACAAAAGGAGGGATGGAGAAAGAAAGATAGAGAGAGAGAGAGAGAGAAATGGAGAGTTCAACCTGTTTTAAAGCCACTGCTAAGCCTAATGAGAATTCTAAGTGGAAAGTGAGGTGTGGACCGAGTAAGAAGGGCATGGACTCAAGAACATTGACTGAGTTTGAATCACCTCCTCTACTTCACAGATGTTTGAAATGGACTAAGATGAATAACTTCTCTGTGATTCATTTTCCTCATGTGTAAAAATAAAACAGGCTAATAAAATTTACCGTGCAGGACCATTATGAGAATTGGAGGTAATAGATATGAAGAACCTAGTCCAGTTTCTGGCGTGTAGTAAGCTCTCAATGCATGGAAACAATTATCCTTCTTAGTTCCTCCCTATCATTTTCCTTCAGCTTCCCGTTCATCTTCCAAACTCTACACGAGGAACAGCACTGACATTTGGGCGAGATGACCACTGATTAATCCTTCAGCTTCTCTTTTTATAACTTACTCACTTTAGTCCTGACAGCATCTAGGTTTCTTCTGTTAAAACAAAATTCCTATGAAAACAATAGAAATTGAAGATTATCTAATATATGATTTGCAAATCAGGGTAACATTTCAACTAAAGAGTCAAAAATATTCTGAGGATGAGAAGAATTTCCAAAATTCTTATACCACATCTTATTGGCATTTCCGTTGAAAAAGGGATGGAATTGATAAACAATTTGTGGTCAGGAAGAACTTCAAACAGCATTGTCTTGAAGAACAATTAAAATAATTACTGATTTACCTTAAAACATAGCTTCCAGTCTGACCTTTGAAAAAAATGTTTCCTGAAACTGATTGAATTCTTCAAAAGAGTACAATGTCCAAGGCAAAATAGTTTTACCAGTATCTAGAACATTGCCTGATTCAGAGGTGACTTTTTAGAAACCAGTTTCCTTAAGGTTCAATGTTCAAAAAGATACCTAAGTGCAAATGGCCTGGGTGGACCCAACTCCATGGACCCGAGATATCTGGATTCTAGGAGAATTAAAAGGGTTTTTTACTTCTAATCAAAAGATTTTATGATTCTTCCCTGGCACTCCACAGAAGACTTTGGTGCTATCACTTAAAAACGGGAGATTCAGAAAAATTTAATGTCCAGACTTTGTTGGGTTTCAAGATCATTTTTTCATGGTACTATTGCCATTATAAGGAGGACTGGTGGCGCAGTGGTTAAGTGCCCAACTGCTAACCAAATGGTCCGTGGTTCAAGAGGTCAGTGGTTCAAAACCACCGGTAGCTCCAGTGGGAAAAGGTGTGGCAGTCTGCTTTCTTAAAGATTTATAGTTTTGGAAACTCAGTGGGGCAGTTCTACTCCATGGCAACAGATTTGGTTTTTTTTTTTTTTTTAATTGCTATTTATGGAATCAATGCTGAGGAAAGATGGTTTCTAGCAAGACTCTGACACATCCCAACTCTGTATTGTATTTTAAAGGAATTTTTGTTTTTGAGTCACACCAAATAAATCTTTTTTCTTTTCTGTTTAGGGAACTTAGTTTTATATTCATTCACTAAAAATTCCCTGTGACTCTCAGGCAACTAAAGACAAATAAACCTAAGTTGTTTTTTCTTTTTTTCTATCAGGCTTTTATTCTGCCATGGCTCTTGGAAACAATCATTAATAATTGAGACATAATTACAGAAGTCAGCAGTATGCATGCTAAAATAATTAATATGGAACTATAATTCAAGTCATCTCTGTAATGAAGAAACAAGGCCCACACAAACGCACAGGTTAGACTCCAATAACTAGAACTTGCCTTAGACATACGTTGTCGTTGTTGTTCTGTGCAGTTGAGTCAATTCCAACTCAGAGCAACCCTACAGGACAGAGCACAATTGCCCCATAGGGCTTCCTAGGCTGAAATCTTTATGGAAGCAGATCGCCAGGTTTTTTCCTCTGGCTGAGTGGCTGCTGGGTTCGAACCACTGACCTTTAGGTTAGTGGCCGAGCGCTTAACAATTGAGCTACCAGGGCCCCTTCCTTAGGCATATAAATGATTAAAAAAAAAAAAAATTCCCTCCAAAAGCAAATTTGAAAGTAAGAAGACATTTGCAATCGTTTCTCTTGTGTTAAGATAGGACAGTATTTTCTGAAATAAGTAAATCATGCGTATGGTAGTCCTTTAATGCCAGTTTTTTTTAAATCTTACTTTTTAAAACTGGATTTAAACTCTTGATATAAAGCAGACTTTTAATTTCCTTAGATTTCAAAGATAATATTGAAAGGTCACTGTCTAACTTTTTAAGTTTTAAGAAATGACTCATTGCACCACCGTCTTATAGGCTTCAGAATCAAATTTCCGGTCAGTGTCGTGCGTTTTGATTTGGCAAACATGGATTCTTTTTTATGTGTTGTAATGGAGCTTATTATTAAGAGTTTTTTATTGCTGTCTCTCATGTTGTAGTTAGTGGATCTTCAGAACATTCCATTAAAACAGATAAAAAGAACAGTACATGCTTTCACGAAACATACTAAGTGTTTGTATCAGTTATAACAAAATCTCTGACCAAGATGCTTAAAAGATGTGGAAGGTTTCTTATCTTATTAATTTCAGATTTACCTCTAATAACTTTAAAAAAAAATCATTTCCTAATTAGTAAAGATGGTTACATTCAGAAGGATGAGCATTCTCCAGCTGGCAGCCTTGTTCCCCAGAAACATAGCATGTGACCAAAAGGGAGATATGCCAAAGCAAGGGTCATCAGTGAATGAGATTTGTGTCTGAATGAAACCAGAAAACATTTCTTTTCCTGTCTAGCAATCAAAAGCAGTGGAAACTTCTGTGCCCAGAGACAGGGCTGAGTATTTGACTGAGAAGCCAGTGTGGCTTGAGGGCCAGAGCTGAAAGACTCTGTCTGACAAAACACTGAATGCCCTGGGGAAGATGCCATGTCCCCCCTCCCTCACTGTGGTCTGGTTCCAGCTGGGCCCAGTGGGTCTGGTCTGATTTCAGCCTGCATTCAAAGGTCCCCTGGAAAACCTCTTTAGTCCAGATCCTTGTGAGGCACAACACAAATGTGAATTCTAGGCTTACCATAGACTAGTTTGCAAATCTCAGATTAGCCTCAGGATTGACTTTTATCCAAGAAATATTTGTTGAACACCTACTATGCGTTCTAAGGCTATCTAACTACAATTCCCCCCAAACAATCTTTTTGTGTTTATTTACTTACTTCCCTCTTACAGATAGAATTGAACCAAATCCCTTGGCTGAGTGGATTCTGACATAGCCACCCCATAGGACAGGGTGGGACCTCCCTATAGGGTTTCTCCAAGGTTGTAGTCTTTGAGGAAGCAGACTGTCCGGAGCTGCGGACCGTTCCCTGAGCAGCCAAGTGCTTAACCACTGTACCACCAAGGTTCCCTCCCCTTACAGAGAGTTAGGCATTCTATGGTGGGTTAAAGGCATCAAAAATTATAAAACAGTTAAGGCATTTCTCTTCCCACCTCTGCAAAGCTATCCTTAAGTTTCTCAAAAAGAGAATAATTTCTATTCTTTAAAATCTCCAGTATTGCTGTTACATAATTTTTCTTTGTAGTGCATTTTTTAAAACTTCATTCTAAACTTATATCCAATTCTTCTGCTTAGGAACTGTATTATAGTCTTCCAAGGCTTTTCAAACTTTGGAAGAAATAGGTATTATATCCACGGGTGTGTGTGTGTGTGTGTGTTATTATATCCATGGGGGTGTGTGTGTGTGTTATTATATTCATGGGTGTGTGCGTGTGTGTGTGTGTTATTATATCCATGGGTGTGTGTGTGTGTGTGTGTGTGTGTGTGTGTGTGTGTGTGTGTGTGTGTGTGTGTGTGTGTGTGTGGTGGGGGGAGGAGTAAAAATTTTGTCAAAACTATGTTTTGTTTCCCCCCTCCTCATAAGGCTTACGAAGAACATATTGGGAAGTCCAAACAGTTTCCAAGAAAAGACCTCAGAGGAGAAAATAAACCAAAAATATCAAGAGAAATGAGAAGGCTCCGGGCTCATCTTGAAGGGTGAAACGGGCTTTTAAAGCTCCTTCTGAGCATACTGCACGACCTACTAACTTTATCAAAAGCACTAAAATAAGACTTGTGGCTCTTTTTTTTTTAAATTATGTTTTCGGATTGTTTTGTTTGGGCATTCCTGCCCATCTCCCCTGCTGTATGTCTGAAAATCCACAACAGGTCTGGTGATTTTCAATAAAGGCAGGAGGAATCTGGGGAAGCATTACAACTCGACAGGGGTTATGACACCATAAAGAACTAGTTTCTATCACTTTAAAAATTAAGTTGTTTACAACAGATTTTGAGTTAATTTGAAACGAATTAGTTGCAGGCTGTGACCATACCCTTTCTCTGTAAACTTATCAAAATACTTATTGATCTTCTACAAGCTCAAACCTCTGAAGCAAGCGTGAAAAAAAGCAAAGAGGTGAAACTCAGACGTGAGAAGGACTGGAATTTCCTAGACCTCAGGGATTGTTCCAGTAGTCTGGCAATAAACTTCCTTTTTGACTCAGAAACTTAATAAAGTTGTTCTGGAGGATTCTTCACCCCCCCACCCCCGCCATATCAAGACCCATTTAGTTTCGTATCTGAAAAAGTACAACTTTCCGACTCGGAGTAGTTCAGAGTCGCAAAGCTCGAAAACCCAGAGCAGGGCAAAGGCGGGAACGCACGCAGCTGTGCCACGCCATGGGGTGCAGGCGGGTAGGCGCGGCTGGCGGGCCTCCGGGTTTGAGGCCCTGGGGTCGCCGGGCTCCGGGCTCCGTGCCCAGGCTCGGGTCCGAGCGGCCTACTTCGGGCCAATCAGCGCGCGCCGTCCCGGCGCCAGCAGCGCCCGGGTCCGCGCCCCCCGCGCCAGCGATGGCAGAGGCGGTCGCGGCGGCTCCGGGCCGGGCCAGACCCAGGACGAGGAGGGGCTGAGCCGCGGGGGATCCTGGAATTGGCGGGGAGGTGGGGATTCTGGGAGGAAAACTCCATTTCCTCCTTCTCCGCCGGCCTCTCCCGTCCACCCCGGCACCCCAAATCTCGATGTGTCGCCTCCCGGGCGCTCTGGAGTGGAGCGACGGGCGGCGCGGCCGGGAAAATGCTGGGCATGTACGTGCCGGACAGGTTCTCCCTGAAGTCCTCTCGGGTTCAGGACGGGATGGGGCTCTACACCGCCCGCAGAGTGAGAAAGGTGGGTGACCCGGCGGCGGCCTGCGCGCCCTGCGCCTCCTGGACTTGCCCCATGGTAGCGCCAGGGACGCCGCGGGCTTCACCCCTGTCGGCCCTGCTGAGGCCGGGCCGGGTGGCCGGCGGGAAGGCCGGGGGCCAGGGGCTCCGGGCCGGGCGGGGCAGGGAAGGCCGTTGTCGTCGTTGCGCCTCCCGAGCGGGCGACGCCACGTAGGTATCTGCCCGGCGCCCTCCGCAGCCGCTCGGTCCAGGGGCGGAACTGCCGCCGGCTCTCCTGCGGCAAGATGTTTTTCCTCTCCCCTACAGGAAGTAAGTCCGATGGAGCCTCTCGCTTCCTCGGTTAAGGGTGTGAGCTGCGTCCTTGCGTTGGCGAAGGCACGCGTGGGCGGGTGTCTGTATGGGTACGCGTGCCGCCGTCACCTTCCTTTAGTATGAAAGGTGGCCAGAACATCCTCACCTTGGCGGAGAGGAGGCGGGGTGGGGGGATGGCGGATGGAGCCCAGAGCGCTGCTTTCACAGGCCTCAGAATCTCATTCAGACACGGAGGAATTCCTTCATCCTTCCAAAACGTACCATGTGGTTTCTGGGACTGCCAACTAGATGATCTTCGAAACTTTGATGTTTTTCTCTGCATACTTCTGGATTCCCCCCCCCCCCCCAAATTTTATTTATTTTGTTGTCGAGAATATACACAGCAAAACATACACCAATCCAATTTAGTGACATCGATTATATTCTTCCGGTTGTTCAGCCATTCTTAGTTTCTCACCCTCCTTTTCTGAGTTTTCTGAGTTCCTCCCTCATTAACATAAACTCAGTGCCTCCTGAGGTTCTTATCCAGTCTTTCAAGTTGCTGTTGTCAGTACTTCTTCAAAGAGCATAATGCTCAAGGCAGACCTTTTCTTCTTACTGTTGTTATCAGGTGCTGTCCAGTCGGTTCCGACTCAGCGATCCTATGTACAATAGAACAAAACACTGCCTAGTCCAGGGCCATCCTCACAATCATTGCTATGTTTAAGCCTATCATTGCAGCCACTGTGTCAGTCCCTCTTTGTTGAGGGTCTTCCACTTTCACGGACCCTCTACCAAGCATGATGTCCTTTTCCAGGGACTGGTCCCTCCTGATAACATGTCCGAAGTATGTGAGATGAAGTCTCGCCATCCTCACTTCTAAGGAGCATTCTGACTGTACTTCTTCCAAAATTTGTTCGTTGTTCTGGCAGTCCATGGCATATTCAATATTCTTCACCAGCATCATAATTTAAAGCCATCAATTCTTCTTTGATCTTCCTTATTCATTGTGTGGAGCCCTGGTGGCATAGTGGCTAAGAACTCCGCTGCTGACTGAGAGGTGGGAGTTCAAATCCACCAGCTGCTCTTTGGAAACCCTATAGGGGCAGTTCTACTCTGTCCTGTAGGTTTCTTGTGAGTCAGAATCGATTCGATGGCAATGGGTTTGTTTTTTGTTTTGTTGTTCGTTGTCCAGCTTTCCAGTGAAGCATTTGTAAATACCATGGCTTGGGTCAGGCGCACTTTAGTCTTCAAAGTGACGTGTTTGCTTTTTAACACTTTAAAGAGGTCTTTTGCAGCAGATTTGCCCAGTGCAGTATGTCATTTGATTCTTGATTGCTGCTTCCGTGAGTGTTCATTATGGATCCTCAAGTAAAATGAAATCCTTGACAACTTCAGTATTTTCTTTGTTTATCATGATGTTGCTTATTGGTCCAGTTGTGAGGATTTTTGTTTTCTTTATGTTGAGGTATAATCCATACTGAGGGCTATAGTCTTTGATCTTCATCAGTAAGGGCTTCAAGTTCTCTTCACTTTCAGCACGGAAGATTTTGTGTCACCTGCATATTGCAGGTTGTTAATGAGCCTTCCTCCAATCCTGATGCCAGGTTCTTCTTCAGATAGTCCAGATTCTCAGATTATTTGCTCAGCATACAGTGAATAAGCATGATGAAAGGATACAACCCTGGCACACAGCTTTCCTGATTTTTAAACCACGTGGCATCCCTTTGTTTTGTTCTGACAACTGCCTCTTCATCTAAGTACAGCTTCCGAATGAGCACAATTAAGTGTTCTGGGATTCCCATTCTTCGCAATGTTATCCATAATTTGTTATGATCCACAGAGTTGAATGTCTTTGCATAGTTAAGAAAACGCAGGTAAACATCCTTCTGGTATTTTGGGCTCTCAGCCAAGATCCATCTGACATCAGCAGTGATATCCCTTGTTCCAAATCCTCTTCTGAATCCGGCTTGAACTTCTGGCAGTTCCCTGTTGGTATACTAGAATGATCTTCAGCAAAATTTTACTTGAGTGTGATATTAATGATATTGTTCAATAATTTCCACATTCTCTTGGATCACCTTTCTTTGGAATGGGCACAAATGCAGATCTCTTAGTGGGTTGGCCAGGTAACTGTCTTCCAAATTACTTGCCATAGATGAGTAAGCGCTTCCAGCATTGCATCTATTTGTTGAAACATCTGAATTGATACTTTGTTGATTTTTGGAACCTTCATTTTCCCCAATGCCTTCAGTGCAGCTTAGACTTCTTCCTACAATACCATCAGTTCTCGATCATATGCTGCCTCCTGAAATGGTTGAACATTGACCAATTCTTTTTGGTACTATGACTCTGTATATTCCTTCTGTCTTCTTTTGATGATGCCTGCATAGTTCAATATTTTGCCCATAGAATCCTTCAAGATTTCATCTTGAGTCTTGCATTTTTTCTTCAGTTTTTTCAGCTTAAGTAAGCTGAGCGTGTTCTTCCTGTTTGGTTTTCTAACTCCAGGTCTTTGCACATGTCATTATAATACTTTACTTTGTCTTCTCGAGCCACCGTTTGAAATCTTCTGTTCAGCTCTTTTACGTCATATTTCTTCCATTTGTTGTAGCTACTCTATGTTCAAGTGTAAGTTTTAGAGTCTCTTCTGACATCGTTTTGGTCTTTTCTTTCTTTCCTGTCTGTTTAGTGACCTTTTGCTTTCATCATGTATCATGGCCTTGACATCATCCCATAACTCATCAGGTCTTAGGTCATTGGTTTTTCAGTGTATCAAATCTATTCTTGAGATGGTCTCTAAATTCAGGTGGGATATACTCAAGGTCGTGCTTTGGCTCTTGTGGACTTGTTTTAATTTTTTTCAGCTTCAACTTGAACTTGCATATGAGCAATTGATGGTCTTTTCCACAGTCTGCTTGTTATGACTGATGATACTGAGCTTCTCCATAGTCTCTTTCCACAGATGTAGTTGACTTGATTCCTGTGTTATCCACCTGGCGAGGTCCATGTGTATAGTTGCTGTTTATGTTTTTTAAAAAAAGGTATTTGTAATGGATAAGTTGTTGGTCTTGCGAAATTCTATCATGTGGTCTCCGGCTTCGTTTCTATCACCAAGGCCATATTTTTCAACTACTGATCATTCTTCGCAATCTGATTACCAGTATTTATCAATGCATCTTGATTGCATGTTTGATCAATTTCAGACTGCAGAAGTTGGTAAAAACCTTCAATTTCTTCATCTTTGGCGTTAGTGATTGGTGTGTAAATTTGCATAATAGTTGTATTAACTGGTCTTCCTTGTAGGTGTATGGATATTATCACTTCAGAATGGATCTTGAAATATTCTTTTTGATGATGAATGTGTCACCATTCCTCTTCAATTTGTCATTTCCTGCATAGTAGACCATATGACTGTCTGATTCAAAATGGCCAGTACCAGTCCATTTCAGCTCACTAATGTCCAGGATATCGATCTTCATGCGTTGCATTTAATTTTTGATGACTTCAGATTCTTCTACATTCATACTTCGTACATTCCACATCCCAATTATTGATGGATGTTTGCAGCTGTTTCTTATTATTTTGAGTCATAGCACATGAGCAAATGAAGGTCCTGAAAGCTTGACTCCATTCACATTGTTAAAGTTGACTCTACTTTGAGGAGGCAGCTCTTCCACAGTCGTGTGTTGAGTGCCTTCCAACCTGAGGGGCTCATCTTCTGGAACTATATCAGACAATGTTCTGCTGCTATTTATAAGGTTTTCGCTGGCCAGTGTTTTTAGAATTAGTTTGCCAGGTTCTGTCTTAATCTAGAAGCTCCACTGAAATCTGTCCACCACAGGCAACCCTGCTAGTATGTGAAATAGCAATAGTATAGCTTCTAGCATCACAGCAACACACAAGCTAGTATAGTACGGCAAACTGACAGATGTGTGGAGGACCTTTTTTACTAGTTAAGTTAAACTGTTGTTTGGCTTTAAGAAGACTTTAGGGGATATTATTGGTTTTAGGTTTAAAGATTATCTCAGGGCAGTAGTTTCAGGAGTTTATCCACCTTCCATGGCTCCAAAAAGTTTGGAGTCCATAAGAATTGAAAATTCTGTTCTACTTGACTTTTTAAATCTCCCTTCCTAGAAATTTGGAGGCATGTGAGCAGGACACAGACAATGTATGATCCTTCCCAACAGCCCGGAAATGTTGGATGTTGAGAGGAAAGGCCTAGGAAGAGCGATTAGTGGAAAATTCCCAGTCTTTGGATTTGATGAGAATTGTGTTATGTTTGTTTCGGAGGGTGTGTAAACTCTGAAACAATGCAGGCATTGGTGATAATGAGCGCCACGTTTTACTGAGCAGATGCTTTGTGCCAGGACCCATACTTGGTACTTTATCCACATTAGTTAACTTCATCAGCACAATACTCCCGTGAGATCATTATTACTCCTCATTTAAGAGATGAGAAAACTGATGTTCTGTAAGGCTAAATAACCTGCTGATTTAGTGAGTCAAGCTTCAAACCTGTGACTTCTGAGTCCAAAGCTCATGTTGTTTGCATAACATTTGTTTCTTCTTATGGAACAATGGACATGATAAATCCCTCTTCTTGCTACCATTTTCCACTCCTTCCTTTTTTAGCAAATTTTTTGATAAATGGAAGTAGGGGCGAGAGTAGGCTTGTTCAGGTAAGGTGTGCTGACAGGTGGTTCTCAGGATACACCCAGGGACACCAGGATGCCTTTCATCTGAGTATAAATCCTCTCTCTCCCCCAGCCTCTGACCTTCAGGAGCAGGTGAAGAGAGATGCACAGAGCTACTAAGTCTTTCAAAGGGCTCCGTTGACAGTATGACCTACAGTCATCCACAGGATAAAATCGGAAAAAAATTAACCACATATTTTCAAGTGGAATTTTAGGAGAATACTCACAGGTGGAAAGCAGGAGTAAATACTTTATCTAAAGGTGTACTGAATAGATGTTTTTGCCAAATGGCCAAGTGTTAAAAGCAACCTTCTTTCAAAGCCAAATACCATGACTTCAGTGCAGAGTTGAAACTCTGCTTTAGTTTATTCTCACAATATAGACTTCTTTTTCAAGGTCTCAGGCCTAAACATAAATTATTTTAAAAAATGTATACAGTTTTTAAAAAATATTTTGCTTAATGTTATGAATAGTAATACATCAATTTTATAAAAATCACAATTACTACATACTGTCTACTTTTTGCCTTATATTTGATGCAGATGGTTAAGCAGTTGGCTGCTAACTGAAAGGTTGGCAGTTTGAATCCTCCCAGAGTGCTGTGGAAGAAGTCTGGCGATCTGCTTCTGATATGTCACAGCCGTGAAAACCCTATTGACCTGAAGGCAACTTTTTTTTTTTCTTTTTCTATTTAGATTTTAGAAATACCTTGTTAAGCACCTTCGTTTAATATTTTTATTATTTTCAATCTGTTTTTCCATTTCTTTGATTATTCAAAAGTTCTTAAATATTTTTGGGCATAGAATGAACAGTTTTCAAAATCATCCTATATTACTGCATTTTACTCTTGGAATAATGAACAGACATTTATTTTTTCCTGGCTGGTATTAACCTTAACATGTAAAACACATAGAGATTTTCATCCAGATTACATCTAAAATGTTTATCTGTGTTTCAAAGTAAATATACAAATATTAACAATAAACTCAAATGACACACGTTGTTGATATTATTGAAATAGTTTAGCTATGATCAGGACATAAGGTCATTGTTAATGGACAGGTTCGTTGATGCCAGACGTGAGCTTAAAGTACGTATTGACTCCTTTGCCTTTTGAAGGCTGAGAACAAAGCTGAACCTCAGTAGTAGATTTTGGCTGAATTCAGTGGCTGCAGCTGAATATTGTGTATCCGTTACCTGTTTGCATATAGTCTCTCAGTTATTTTCCTAGTTTCCTATACCTTACCATAAAACTAAGTGTTCTGAGAAGAGAGAGTATTTCAGCCTTACGTAGAAGCTTTCATGTTCTCTATTCTACACAAATTTTGGAATATATTACTTTAGATGTATATAGGTTGTAAATTATAGATGTTTTATCACACTTTTATAATGCTTCCATTGGTATAGCACTTCTTTAAAAAAGGATTGCAATTCAAGCCATCTATTGATTTAAATGTCAGAGAATCCTAAGCCAGGTTGGGGGATCTTGTTGGGAGACCCCAGCCCCACTACCAGGTTGATTTGAGATTCTTTTTCCATCTAAGTCCCCTTAATTCTTCTCTAAATAAACCCCTACTTTTTGGAGAGTGTTTCCCAGAGTGGGATGCCAGGACTACCTGCAGCAGAATCACTTGATTCTCTGGTGCCACCTTATTAGACCTACTAGATCTTTCCTTGTTTTCTTTATCACTGGCTCTTGCCTTTTTTTTTTTTCTTTTTTGCATAAAATCTGCATAATGGCAAGAAGAAAAGGAATAGATTTCTTTTCTTTTTGTTGCCATTATGTAACTTAGAGATTGGATGAGGAGGAAGTCGTAGGTATTTTTGTGTAAACCAGAAATGCCCCTGGAGAAAGAATCCATGAGAATCTGTTGGAAAGCCTTCTTTTAAAAATAGAGTTCTGAGTTCTTTTACACTTACATACCTCACAATTTACCAGTGATAAGAATAATAAAATTGACACTCACTGTAGTCCCATGTGCCAGACCCAGTTCTAGGTGTTCGCCTTATGTTATCACAAGAGCACAGTTTAGTGCTTCTGTAAAGATGTGGAATTCTAGGTTGCAAACTACTATGCCGACTAAAGTTAATATTGGTAACTCAGAACTAATGGATCCCTGGTGGCGCAGTGGTTAAGAGCTATGGCTGCTAACCAGTGGTCAGCAGTTCGAATCCACCAGCCGTTTCTTGGAAACCCTATGGGGCAGTTCTGCTTTGTCCTGTAGGGTCACTATGAGTCTGAATTGACTCAATGGTAATGGATTTTTTTGGTTACTCAAAGCTAGTACGTAAAGTATACATACAATAAAAAGTAAGCAAACACTTCAGTACGTTACTTCTTTTTTTTTTTTAATATCATGACCATATTTCCTTTGCAGGATCATTTGATTAATCAGTGGTGTATGACATTATGTTTGAACCAAAAAGTAGAAAAGTAAAACATAGGGTTCTTTCAAGCTCTCAGATTCTATGGAAAGGCTTAAGGTGAGAAATACAGTACTACCAATCTCCCTTCTCTTTAGATTTAGTTTAGGCTGTTGTTTTTTTTCCCCCCTTTTGACTCTAAACCATTTAATCATTAGTATGTTCAGTGCTTGCTCTGTGGTGGGCTCTGTGCTCCACCCTGGAAATACACTGGTGAACAATACAGAGCAGGGTCTTTGTCTGCAAGGAACTTGAATTCTTGTGTGAGGAGATAGGCAGTAAACAAGTACAAAAAGAAAAAAGGAAAATTACCAAGACGTTTAAAGCCTTTGTTGAATGAAGGAAATAAACATGATGATGCATTAGAGAGTGAATGGGGTATGGGGCCTAGTTTAGGGGGGCTGGCAGGGAAGATCTCTCAGATGCGAGAACATCTGAGCTGAGAGCTAAAGATGCTGAGCCAGCCACAAGAAGACCTGGGGAAGAGAAGTTCAGAGAGTTGGGACTAAGGTGGCAGTATTGAGGATAGAGGAAATTGTATGGATTCAAGGCGTATTTTAGAGGTAGAAAAAGAATGTTTCAGTGGATTGAGTGAGGTAGATCATTGAAAGGGAAAAAATCTGGGATGACTGGTTTTTGGCTTGAACAGCAGGGTAGATGTTGGTGCCATTTGTTTACATGGTAAACTACTGTATTGGAAAGCAGTATGTTCACTTGTAAGGATTTGTTGATGAAAGCATCAATGTTAGCAGTAAACATTTACTAAGCCTATGATGCTCATGAGGTGTGTTGATTGGAATCTATCCTGATCTCTCCTGGAAACAAGAATTCCACAACTGAACCACCAGTGCATCTCATGCACAGCCACCACCCCTCTGCAAGTGGAGGCTTGAGTGCTTCTATGATGCTGAACAGGTTTCAGCACAGGTTCAGGCTAAGACGGGTTAGGAAGAAAGACCTGTCGATCTATTTCTGACAGACCAGTCAGTGAAAACCCTGTGGATGACAGCAGTCCAGCGTGTAACAGATTATGGGAATGGCACAGGGATGGTGCAGGACTGGTGTCATGGATTGAATTGTGTCCCCCAAAAATATGTGTCAACTTGGTTAGGCCATGATTCCCAGTATTGTGTGGTTGTCATCCGTTTTGTGATTGATATAATTTTCCTACGTGTTGTAAATCCTAATCTCTGCCTGTGGTTCATGAGGCAAGATTAGATTATGTTAAAGAGGATTAGGGTGGGATGTAACACCCTCACTCAGGTCACATCCCTGATCCAATGTAAAGGGAGTTTTCCTGGGGTGTGGCCTGCACCACCTTTTATCTTAGAAGAGATAAAAGGAAAGGGAAACCAGCTGAGAGTGGGGGACCTCGCACCACCAAGAAAGCAGTGCCTGGAGCAGAATGTGTCCTTTGGACCTGGGGTTCCTGCACAGAGAAGCTCCTAGTCCGGGGGAAGATGGATGACAAAGCTCTTCCTCCAGAGCTGGTAGAGAAAGAAAGCCATCCTCTGGAGCTGGTGCCCTGAATTTGGACTTCTAGCCTACTAGACTGAGAGAATAAGCTTCTGGTGGTTAAAGACATCCACTGTGGCATTTCTGTTATACCAGCACTAGATATCTAAGACAACCAGGCAGTGTTTAGTTCATTTGTGCGTGAAGCTGCCATGAATCTGGAGCTTACTCTATGGCAGCTAACATCAACAACATCATAGGATAAATGTAGGATACTGTACTTAACAGTATTGATAAAGAGCTATCTCTTCTGTACTATGGGACTTATAACCTTGTTGGAGAAATGGAGATGATAAAAAAATATTTTTTTATGTATTAAATGCCCAAATTTGCATTCTACGGATTCATTTTGCCAGGTACTGTATTAGGCAGTGGGATTGTGTTAATCTATAGATGAGTGAGGGAGGTAAAGATGTAAACAATATCCATACAGTCCGACTAGTGCTATGATAGACATGAACATGAGGTTCTGAGAGAGAAGAAAGAAGAAGGGCAGTAGGAGTTCCGAAGACTGAGAAAACACTCTCGTCATCATCAAGAGTAATCAGAAAATGCTGGGGAGTCAAAGAAGGTCTTATGGAGGAGATGAACTTTATGGGAACACAAGTGCGTTATGTAGGCGGTTATTAGGAGTCCCTTTGTGGCACAAAGGCGCCCTGTTGGCCCAGTGGTTAAGTGCTCAGCTGCTAACTGAAAGGCTTGGCAGTTGGAGCCCATCAGCTGCTCTGTGGAAGAGAGATGTGCCAGTTTGCTTCTGTAAAGATTTGCGGCCTTGGAAACCCTATGTGACAGTTCTCCTCTGTCCTATAGGGTCACTATGAGACAGAATTCATTAGATGGCAGTAGGTTTTGGTTTTTGGGTGGCACAAGTGGTTAACTGCTTTTTTACTAACCTAAAGGTTAGTGGTTTGAACCCACCCAGTGACACTTCAGGAGATAAGCTGACGATCTGCTTCTGAAAGGTCACAGCCTTGAAAATCCTGTGGAGCAGTTCTCTGCACAGGTGGGGTCACCGTAAGTAGGAATGGACTCCATGACCACCAATAACAAAAGCAGGCTGTTATTAATATTGTCTTTATTGTTGAGCACTTACTGTGTGACAGGCTTTGTTCTAAGCACTTTAACGTGTTATTTCATTTCATTCTCCCATTAACCCTGTGAAATAAGTATTGTTATTATTCTCATTTTCAGATGAGGAGACTGAGGCAAAGACAGGTTAACAGAGTTGCCTGGTGTGACACAGAAATTAAGGGATAGATCTGTGATTTGATTGCAGTGATTCTGACCAGATTTTGTGCTCTTAATCAATTTGGGTGGAGTTGAACACTTTTTTGTAGTATTGTTGGAAATAAAATTGAAGCAGACATTTAAGGGCTAGGTTGTGACAGACTTTATTTCAGAACAAGGATGTTGTTTAAACATTTCCGCTGAAGTACCCTTAGGTACTTGCTTTCTGCTTCTGAAAGGTCACAGCCTTGGAAACCTTACGGAGCACAGTTCTACTCTGCACGCATGGGGTCACCATGAGTTGGAATCGACTCAAAGGTAACAGTAACAACTCCTGATACAGAGGAGCCCGGGGACTGCTTGAAAACTGAATTTTCTCTTTTCTATTCACTTTGCATATGTGATCCCATTTTATCATACAACAATCTTAATAGTCTTACGATTATCCCCAATTTACAGATTGCAAACTTGCTCAATTATTACTTCTTACCAAAATTTTCACACCTGTCCTGTGTTGACCTTATTTAAATTTCTCTCTCCTTTCTAATCCATTCTTCATTAACCTGCTAAAACCTTACCTGATCTTCAGATCTTTGTTCTTTTACCTATACTAGGAGCCCTTTAAGTTTTATACCCTTAGCGTAGCTGAGCTGGGTTGGTATTTTTAAAAAGAACTGAAAGCTAAATGGAAAGATTAAGGAAAGCAAAAAGAAAATAATTGTATATGAATGAAATAACATACTTATGTCTCCATTGTTCAGATTTCTTGTCCTTCAATTCCAGTAGAAGGAGTAGAGAGCCTTGCAGAGACCCGAGTCTCTTTAATTACTACACCCTAGACACAGTGAATTGACCCACTGGGGTTAACTCTTTTTCCTGGCTTTCTTGCCTCTTAATTTCATGCTTTCTTGCCTAAGTGGCCCCTGAGTGGCAACCTGTGTTCATGAACCCTAGGAAAATCTTTCCTTGCACTTTGCCCTTTTCATGAACAAATGCAAGTTCGTAGTTCAAACTGTCTAGGTACCCAGGATTTTATTTCAAGGAGCCCTGCTGGTGCAGTGGTTAAGTGCTTGGCTGCTAACAGTTAGCGGTTCGAACCCACCAGCTGCTCCAAGGGAGTAAGATTTTGTTTACGGCTGCTTTTTGGGACAAAAATTATTGACAATTCTGAGCTCCAGTATTAGTTTCCTGTTGCTGCTGTACCACAAATGAAGTGACCTCAGACAACACAAATGTATTACCTCAGATCTGGAAACCGAAAGTCGAAAACGGATGGGCAAGGCTGCATTCCTTTTGGAGGCTCTAGGGGAGAGTCCGTTTCCTTACCTTTTCTAGTTTTAGAGCCTGCCTGCATTCCTTGGCTTGTGATTCCAGAGCATTCTTACCTCTACTTCTGTTGCCACATTTCCTTCTCTCACTCTGATCTTCCTGCCTCTCTCTCATAAGGACCTGTGTGATTGGATTGGGCCCATCCGGATAATCCAGGACAATCTACCCTGGATGGATAAGCACACCTGCAGAGTCCCTTTTATCGGGTAACATACAGATGATGGGGATCAGCACATGGACATCTTCAGTTATTATTCAAGCAACCACAGGCCCAAAGTATAATTTTTCCTTGCCTAGATTGTTGTTAGTTGCTGTCGATTTGGCTCCAACTCATGGACTTTATGTACAAAAGAAGAAAACATGACCCTTTCTCACACCATCCTTGCCTAGATTATCTGGAGCATTTTATGGTGACTAACTGGAGTGAGTCCTTTCTCACATATAAGGATATGGCTCAGAAAATGTACTCATTTCAAATCTACAATGTTCATTAATATTCTGCCTTGTTAGCAGTATTGATTTTGGCACAGGTCTACAAGGTTAGCATTCATGCAGTAAAACCTCGGTGCATGGTTCCCTCAGAAGGAGGCAGAGAATATGCGAGAGAAGTAGAAGAGAATAGATTCTGTTAGCGTCCTAAAATGACAGTGTTTACAAGAACTTCAGAAGTCATCGGATGTGTGCATCCTCATTTTATAGATGAAGACACTGAAACCCAGAGAAGATTTGCACAGTCTCGCAGCTAATGGCTGCCTCTCAGGCTACTATACTTTCCACAATACCAACCCTCTTTCTTTCAAACCAAGACAGACACCTTGATTCTCATGAGGGGTTTGTACTAAAGACATTTGGTTAGGTAAAATCCTCAAGTAAAATACACCTAAAATCAAGGTTTTGTTGCTATTTTTCATTGCTGTCGAGTAGATTCAGACTCAGTGGGGATCTGATGTATGCAGAGTAGAACTACCCCATAGGGTTTTGAAGGCTGTGACCTTTCAGAAGTAGAACGCCAAGCCTATTTCCTGAGGCACTGCTGGGTGGGCTTGAACTGCCAACCTTTTGGCTAGTGGCGCTTAACCGTTTGCACTACCCTAGGACAAAATAGAAGTTTAAAGTTGACTTTGTAAAAATACTATAAGATAAAAGAAATGGACACTTGAAAAATGACAGCAAAAAACTGTGGAAAGAAGAAATCAAAAAAAAAAGTAAGTAAAAGCATACAGAGGAAAAAATCATCATGCATAAATGTTGTTACAGAAGACTAGATTTTGTGGAATAAGGCATTTTGTTGATAAGCTTTGAAGGTGATTTCCATGAAGAAGCAGTGGATTTCGATCCTTAGGTCTAAAATTTTGCCAGTGGATGTTTGCTTACATTTTCTGGTAGCTGATGACAATTAATCTGAAAACATAGCAGAGGGAAAATAATCACCATTGATGCTTACCTTGTATGCTGTCTCTTCTCTCTGTTCACACATTTCCAATCTGTGTTATTGACTCAATGCAATCTTGCATTTCCTGGTGCTGTTACAGTTTTTTTGAAATAACTAATCCAGTTAAACTAATGTTTTCTGTTTGTACAAGCAGTCTCCGGGTTACACATGAGATCTGTTCTTAAGTGTGTCTTTATGTCGAATTTGTAGGTAAGTTGGACAAGTGCAGACCATTCTTTCTTAGCGTTACTTTAGTGCGAGAAAGGGCTCAAAGGCTTTTCAGTGATATAAAAGCTGCGTGTGCAGCAAGGGAAGGTGATTGTGATGAAGAATTTGTTACGAGTAGGGTTTGGTTCAGTTGTTTCAAAGTGAAGGCAAATTTACATAACATTAAAGGGGAAGTATAAGTTGTCTGTCTGTAAGTCAGACTTTCATAACCTGGGATTTATTGTATTTTATTTTTTGTTACAATAGGAGCTACAATTAATTCATTCAACGTGTATGTATAGGGCAACTACAGTTTTTAGACACCAGGCTAGTTGCTAGTGACCGAAGGGTGAGTGGAAGGGACAACAGTTACTGGGTGCTTTACACTGTTTGTGTTTAAGCCTGGCAGCAATCCTGGAAGGCAGGCATTATCATCCCTGTTTTAAGCACTCGGCTGATAACCAAAAGGTCAGTGGTTCCAACCCACCAGCCTCTCTGTGGGAAAAAGATGTGGCAGTCTGCTTCCGTAAAGATTTACAGATTTGGAAACCCTGTAGGGGCAGTTCTGCTCTCTCCTGTAGGGTTGCTATGAGTCAGATTCGACTGGGTGGCAGTGGGTTTGGTTTTTGGTATTAGTGAGGGAACTGATCTTGAGTACAAGCATTGATCAGAATTTGAACTCAGATCATTCCGTATACATTGTTCGCTAAAAACAAGATTTTTCTCTATACGTATGAAGTACTGTATGCATCCTCATACATACAAATACACATGTATGTTAAACATTATTTTACAAAAATGGAAAAACAGTAAGCTTCTTCAGTTAGCATTTCTCATTCAACAGTATCTTGTGAAATCCCTTTATGTCATCTACTTTGGTTGTAATTCACTATTTTTAATAATTGAATGAATATATTCTATGCTGTAATGTAACACAATTTTCATGTATTATTTTATACAATCATTCAACAAATCTTTATCACACTGTATGCCAAGACGTTTACTAGCCGTAGCAGTGAACAAAATAGAAATGCTGGCCTTTGTGGAGCTTATATTCTAATGAGGGGAGACAGACAATAAACAGTAAATACATTAAATAGACTTTGTACTGTGATAAAAAATGATAAGTGCTATGTGAAAGAAGAAAGCAGAGCTGGGTATAGTTGACTTGGCAGAGGAAGAGTGTATGGGAGATGTTATTATAAATAGATCATCAAGTTAATCCTCACTAATAAGGTGAGATTTGGGCAGTGACTTGAGGGATGGGAGTCAAGTAGCCAAATATATTTCTGGAAAAGGAACATTGTAGGTAGAGGGAGCAGCTTGAGCCAAGTGTCTAAGATGGGAGTTTGCCTATTGTATTCCAGGAACAAGGAGGCCAGTGTGGCTGCAATGCAGTGAGTGAGGGGAGAGTACTAGGAGAGGAGACCAGAAATTTAGCAAAGGGAGGAGTCTTAGGAGAAGAGCCGTATTGTTTCGGACCTTGAGGGCCATTGTAAGAGTGAAATAGGGAGCCACTGAAGGGTTTTGAGAAGAGGAATGACATGATCTCACTTAAGTTTATCAAAGACCACTCTGGCTGCTATGTTGAAAATAGGCTGCAGCAGGCGGGGCAAGTGTGTAAACTGTGAGACTTGTTAGGATTCTATTGATGTAATCCAGGTGAGAGATGATGGCTGTTTAGACCAAGATTGTGGCAATGTTGTTAGTATATTTTGACGGTAGAGGCATAACAAAATATGCTGATGGAATTGGATATGGAGTGAGGAGAAAGGTAACAAACAATGATTCTAAGTGTTGGGCCCTGAGGAGTTGGAAGAATTGGATTGTCAGCCATTATCTGAGACGGAGAAGATTGTGGAGCAGGTTTGAAGGGGGAAAATCAGGAGTTCAGTTTAAGGCATATTGATTTTGAGATGTGATATGGAGACCCTAAAAAAATACACTATGAAGTGTCTGGTCTGAGTACGAAAAGCTAAAGTGGGGTCCAGGTGGGAATTCACTCTGTGTAGAAAACATGTTGAACTAGAATCTAAACTCATTAGGGCAGTTCTGTCTGTTGTTGTTGTTAGGTGCCTTCGAGTTGGTTCCAACTCATAGTGACCCTGTGTATAACGGAACAAAACACTGCCCGGTCCTGACCATCCTCACAGTCGTTGTGCTTGAGCCCATTGTTGCAGCCACTGTCTCAGTCCGTCTTGTTGTGGGCCTTCCTCTTTTTCGTTGACCCTCTACTTTATCAAGCATGATGTCCTTCACCAGGGACTGATCTCTCCTGATAACATGTCCAAAGTATGCGAGACATAGCGCCATCCTTGCTTCTAAGGAACATTCTGATTGTACTTCTTCCAAGACAGATTTGTTAAGTTTGTATCTAAGAGAATGTGGGTTTTCCTTATAAAAAAGACAAGGAGCTTTTATGTAACTTCTACATTTCCAGAGAACAAGGTGCTGTGACCATTCTGTGAACTCCTATGGTTATTAAGTGGCAACTAACCAGCAAAGCACTCATATCCCTATGTAGCTATCTTACCTCATCAAGCACACATCGGACTTTTGCTAGCTCATTTCCAAAGGAACCTCAACCCAAATAGCTTGTCTCTGTGCTTTGTTCCTAAGAAGCCTTAAAATTAAACTTGTAAGCCGCCAATCAAATGTAATGTCACTAAGTAGGTAACTAGTCAGCAAAGCTCTGTAGCCAGTCCTTATTAAGATACCATTTTGTTATCCTGCCTTTAACAATGATGTATCTTTACTTTCTTCTGTAACAGTATATTAGGTGCTCCCTGACTGTAATACAGTGAATTCTGCTAGTCTCTTGTGCCTGGTGCACCCTGGCAAATCGTCATTGCAATGATTGTCTTTGTCTTGACTTAATAAAAATCTGCTTTTATTAAGTTTGAGTCTGGGGTCTTTTCCCTCCATGACAGATGTCTGTTAGACACCAAGGGGTATGTCAGAGGTGATGAGATACAATGGTATACTTGCAGTTCCTCTCTCTCATCTTCTATGCCATTATCATACATTTTACTTTATATATATTTTAAACCCTGTAATATATATACACAATATATGTATATTTAAACTCTATATTTTTAATACTTTCCCTTCAGACCACCAGTTATCTTTTAGAGCAATTAAAAATAAGACAACTTGTGTCTTTTTTTTTAATGTTTATTTTTTTAAACATTCCTGAAGCTCTTTATTTCTTTGTTTTAAACTAAGTTTGTGTCTGGTGTCATAGTTCTTCTGCCTGAATAACTTCCTTTAGCATTTCTTATATCACAGGTCTGCTGTAAATGAATTCTCCAAGCTTTTGTTTGTTTGAAAAAGTCTTTGTTCTGCCTTCAGTTTTGAAAGATACCTTATCTGGGTTTTGGGTTGTCTGTTTTTCTTAATTCTTTCCTTACGTTAAAAATGTCACTGCATTGTCTTTTTTTTGGCTTGCGTATTTTCTGACAGTTAGTCTGCTATAAGTCTTACATTCTTTTGTTCATAATGTGTCCTTTTATTACCCTAATTTTTCTTCTTTTTCATTGGAATTTAGATTAAATATGATGTGTTTAAAATTTTTAAAAAATCTTGTTTCTTTTCTATGTGGTTTCTTGTGTTAGTTTCCTAGGGCTGCTGTAACAAAGTACCGTATACTGGGTGGCTTAAAAAAACTGAAATTTATTGTCTTACAGTTCTACGGGCTAGAAGTCTGAAATCAGGTTGTCGGCTGTGTTGATTGCTTCTGAAGGTTCTGAGGAAGAATCTGTTCCATGGCTCTTTCCTAGCTTTTGGTAATGGATGATGATTCTCGGCATTCCTTGGCTTGTAATTTATCACTCAAATCTCTGCCGGTGTCTGCACATGGCTGTCTTCCTTCTGTGTCTCTTCTCTTCTGTAAGGATACCATTCATGTTATATTAGAACCCACCCTACTTCAGTATGACCTCATGTTAACTGGTAACATCTTCAAAGACCCTGTTTCTTAACAAGGTCACATTCACAGGTTTCAGGGGTTGGGGTGTAAACTCATCATTTTAGAGTATACAGTTCAGTCCCTAACAATATCTTTTATGATTTTTGGGAAATTTTCAGTCATTTTTCTCTTCAAATATTACTTCTGGTCATTCTTTCTCTCTTCGTCTTCTGGGACTCCAATTACATGTATGTTAGACCACTTAGACCATTTGATATTGTCTTACGGCCCTTTAATGTTTTGTCCTTTTTTCTTTGGTATTTTCAGTTTTTTTTTTCCTCTTTGTGTTTCAGTTTAAATAATTTCTATTGACCTGTCTTCAAGTTTGGGTCCCTGGGTGGTGCAAATGGCTAAGCACTCAGCTACTAGCTGAAAGGCTGGCTGTTCAAACCTGCCCAGAGGCATCTCCGAAGACAAGCCTGGTGATCTACTTCTGAAAGGTCACAGCCTTGAAAACCCTATTGCGCAGTTATACTTGACACACATGGGGTCGCCATGAGTCAGAATCAACTTAGCAGTGACTAACAGGAACAACAGCTTCATGTTTACTGATTGTTTTGTTAGCTATGTTGAATTTTACTGATGAGCCTGTCAAAGGAATTTTTCATCTCTGAGACCATAATTTTTTTTTTTTATTGTACTTCAGGCGAAGGCTTACAGAACAAATAGTTTCATGAAACAGAAGTACACATGTTGTTTTATGACATTGGTTAACAACTCCACAACATATCAACCCTCTAACTTCTCAACCTTTTTTTTTTTTGGTGAAAATACACATAGCCAAAGATACACCATTTCAAAAATTTCTACATGCACGGTTCAGTGACATTGACTATGCTCTTTGAATTGTGCTGTTATTCTCACTTAAGATGAAGACTTACAGAACAAAATAGTTTCTCATTTAACAGTTACTACAAATGTTGCCCTTTGACAATGGTTAACAATCTGACAACACATCTACAATATTCTTACTCAGCCTTGGGTTTCATATCACCAGCTTCCTTGTCCCCTTTTGCTTTCTGGCCCTTGTCACTGGACTCCTGTACCTCGTTAGTCTCATTTGGTTTTATGGGGCTGTCCACTCCCAGGCTGAACAGTGAATCTCAGAGGTAGCTTCACCACAGAGCTAAAAGGGTGTCTGGGGGCCATACTCTTGGGGTTTCTCCAGTCTCCTTTAGGCCAGTAAATCTGGTCTTTTTTTGTGGGTTAGAATTATGCTCTACATCCTTCTCCAGCTCTGTCCAGAACCCTCTGTTGTGATCCTGGTCAGAGCAGTCAGTGGTGGTAGGTGGGCACCATCTAGCTGTACTGGACTCAGTCCGGTGGAGGCCTTGGTAGCTGTGGACAATTAGTCCTTTGGACTGATCTTTTCCTTGTATCCTGTTCTCTTCATTCTCCCTTGCTCCCGAAGGGATGAGACCAGTGGAGTATCTTACATGGCTGCTCACAGGCTTTTAAGACCCCATAAACTACTCACCAAGGTAGAATGTAGAGCATTGTCTTTATAGGCTGTGTCATGCCAATTGAGCTAGATGTTCCCCAAGACCATGGTCCCCACAGCCCTCTGCCCAGCAATTCAGTCCCTCAGGGAGTTTGGATGTGTCTATGGGGCTTCCATGACTTTTCCTTGTACAAGTTGTGCTAGTTTCTCCTGTATTGTGTACTGTCTCACCCTTCACCCAAGATACCACTTATCTATTGTCTATTTAATATTCCCCCCCCACCCCTCCCATCCCTGGTAACCAACAGAGATTGTTACATTTTGTGTGTGAACTTTTTCATGGGTTTTTACAAGCGAGGTCTCATACAATATTTGTCCTTTTGTGATTGACTTATTTCACTCAGCATAATGTCCTCCAGTTTCATCCATGTTATGAGATGCTTCACAGATTCATTGTTGTCCTTTCTTGTTGCATAGTACTCCATTGTGTGTATGTACCATAGTTTGTTTATCCATTCATCTGTTGATAGGCATCTAGGTTGTTTCCATCGTTTTGCTATTGTGAACAATGCTGCCATGAACATAGGTGTGCACATGTCTATTCGAGTGACGCCTCTTATTTCTCTAGGATATATTCCTCGGAGTGGGATTGCTGGATCGAATGGTATGTCTATTTCTAGCTTTCTGAGGAAGCGCCATATCATTTTCCAAAATGGTTGTATCATTTTGCATTCCCACCAGCAGTGCATAAGAGTTCTGATCTCCCTGCAGTCCCTCCAACATTTGTCATTTCCAGTGGTTTTGATTCTTGCCAGTAATGCTGGGGTGAGATGGTATCTCATTGTGGTTTTAATTTGCATTTCTCTAATGGCTAGTGATCGCGAGCATTTCCTCATGTGTCTGTTGGCCATTTGAATGTCTTCTTTGCTGAAGTGTCTGTTCATTTCCTTTGCCCATTTTTTAATAGGATTATTTGTCTTTTTGTTGTAGAGGTGTTGGATTTTCTTGTAGATTATGGAGATTAGACCTTTGTCTGACTTGTCCTGTCCAAAATTTTTTTCCCAGTCTGTAGGTTCTCGTTTTACTCTTGGTGAAGTCTTTTGAAGAGCATAGGTGTTTGATTTTTAGAAGATCCCAGTTATCTAGCTTATCTATTGGGTTTTGTGCATTGATAGTTACGGTTTGTATCCTGTTAATGCCATGTATTAAGGCCTGAAGTGTTGTTCCTAATTTTTTTTCTATGAACTTTATGGTTTTAGGCTTTATATTCAGGTATTTGATCCATTTTGAAGTAGTTTTTGTATACGGTGTGAGGTATGGGTCCTGTTTCATTTTTTTGCAGATGGATATCCAGTTTTGCCAGCACCATTTGTTAAAAATACTGTCTTTTCCCCATTTGATGGACTTTGGGCCCTTGTCGAAGATCAGGTGACCATAGGTGGGTGGATTTACATCTAGGTTCTCAATTCTGTTCCATTGGTCAATGTATCTGTCGTTGTACCAGTACCAGGCTGTTTTGACTGCTGTAGCTGTATAGTAGGTTCTGAAGTCAGGTAGTGTGAGTCCTCCAACTTTATTCTTCTTCTTCAGTAGTGCTTTACTTATTTGGGGCTTCTTCACTTTGCATGTAAAGTTAATGATTAGTTTTTCCATCTCTTTGAAGAATGTTGTTGGTATTTGGATCGGGATTGCGTTGTATTTGTAAATTGCTTTGGGTAGAATTGTCATTTTCACAATGTTGAGTCTGCCTATCTATGAGCATTGACTGATACCATAATTTTTATGTTTAGGTTTCGTTTTGACTTACAGTTTCCACCTCTCCACTGAACTTTCCCATATGTTTATGCATGTTGTCTACATTTTCTAGTAGATTCTTTAACATATTAATCATAGTTATTTTTAAGTTGTTGTCAAGTAGTTTCCACATCTGGAAACTATGCGGAGTCTGGTTCTTTCAATTACTTTGCCTCTTGATAATAAGTTATTTTTCTTGCTTTTTTTTTAATCTTTTTTTGTGTTTCTTGTGTTTTTGACTGAATGCCATACATAGTATGAAGGATGAAGTAAATAGTGTTTATAAATGGAAGTGGACACATCTTTTCTTCTGTTAGACTGTTAGTGTGGGGCTTGAATCAATCTAGTTGGGAGCTGATATGAGTTTCAGTTTTGTTGTTTCTTTTGTTACCTTCATTGCACCATAGGCTTAAAATTCCTGTAGGATTGCTACAGGGTTAAGGTGGTGGCTGGAGTGCTGACGAGCTTTTCTTAATGTTTATACTCTACCCTCAGCTTTCATCTGTCCATTAATGCCTGCACCATAGGAGGGTTCTCTTACCATGCCCTTGCCCTTCCCTCAGTAGTAGACTGCTGTGTGTTGTTATTTGGTGCTTGGTATGCTGGTGGTGAGGGACATGGTGAAGGGGGGTGGTTCTATGTTGTCTTGGTCCATCCTCACTCTTATGTGAACTTTACCTACTTGGGCCTTGGGACTTGGACTTTTTTTTAGCATTTCTGCCCGTTTTCCCTGTGGTAGTCAAACTCTTGCTTTGTGTTGGTGTTGAGAGTTGTTTGCAGAAGATAATTTTCTGTCCCTTTCCCAGAGGTAGTAGTCTTTTGAAGTTTTTTGGTGTAAGTTGCTAGGCCTGTGCTGTTTTTTGCCCTTCACCTCTTGTGTCCTGGGGGTGACATAGTTTGCTGTTCTTGCAATGGCTAAAGGATTTCTCTCTCTCTCTCTTTTTTTTTTTTTTTTTTGGGTGAGGATTAATTTTTTTTTTATTTCATTGTGCTTTAGGTGGAAGTTTACAGCACAAATTAGTTTCTCATTAAAAAATTTATGCACAAATTGTTTTGTGACTTTGGTTGCAATCCCCAGCATTTGTCAGCATTCTCCCTCTTTCCACCCCAGGTTCCCCATGTCCATTTGTCCAGTTTTCCTGTTGCTTCCTGCATTCTCGTCTTTGCGCTTGGGCAGGTGTTGTCCATTTGGTCTCGTATACTTTATTGAACTAAGGAGCACTGTTCCTCAATTGTGTTGTTGTTTGTTTTCTAGGCCTGTCTAATCTTTGGCTGAAAGGTGGACTTTGGGAGTAGCTTCAGTTCTGAGTTAGCAGGGTGTCCGGGAGCCATAGTCTCAGGGGTTCCTCCAGTTTCTGTGAGACCAGTGAGTCTGATCTTTATTTGTGAATTTGAATTTTGTTCTACATATTTCTCCTGCTGTATCTGGGACCCTCTACTGTGATCCCTGTTGGAGCGGTCAGTGATGGTACCTGGGCACCATCTAGTTCTGGGCTCAGGCTGATGGAGGCTGTAGTTCACGTGGCCCATTAGTCCTTTGGACTAATCTTCCCTTTGTGTCTTTGGTTTTCTTCATTCTCTTTTGATAAGAACATACTAGAACCAATAGATGTATCTTAGATTGCTGTTTGCAAGCTTTTAAGACCCTGGACGCTACTCACCAAAGTAGGATGTAGAACATTTTCTTTATGAACTGTGTTATGCTAGTTGGCCTAGATGTCCCCCAAGACCATGGTCCCCAGCCCTCAGCCCCAGTAACTTAGTCTCTGAAGATATTTGGACGTGTCTAAGAAGCTTCTGTGACTTTGCCTTGTTCACGTTGTGCTGACTTATGTTGTATGTTGTCTTTCCCTTCTCCAAAGTTAACACTTATCTAGTACCTAGTTAGTGAGTTCCCCTACCCTTCCTTCACCTCCTTAATAACCATCAAAGATTGTTTCTTTCTGGGTATAAACCTTTTGTTGAATGTTTCTAATAGTGGTCTTATACGATATTTGTCCTTCTGAATGTGCACGTTGTAAAACTAATGATGAAAGGAAGTCATCCAAAATTTTTTGAAGTTTTCAAGAATATTGTTTGTTATATGGGTTTCCTTCCTATCATTAATTGTGAACCTAATCTTAGGTGCTCGTTATGTAAATGCACAAGTATATAATCTATATTGTGATGAACCATGTGGAAATTTTGTATTTTTGGAGGTCGAAACAGTCACATATGGACAGTTTCTTATGGTTCAACTAAAAGAATCAATAATCACACATGTATTGAGCCACTGTGCCCCAAGTTTTCCTTTCATATGTGTGCCACTTAGCATGTTTGAGGCCCAGTGAAATAGAAGTCTTGTTCTTCAGTTAGAATCTCCATAGGAAAGGGTTAGTGAATAAAGTGATGTATAAAATGCAAATTATAATTACAGTTGTGAGAAAGTGCTGATTGTATAATAGAGACAACACTGAACAAAGAGAGAGGGGGTAGGTAGCACATGCTGGGGTCTTTTGGGGAAGGCGTCATGGTGAGGGGTTCTAAAAAAACCAAACCTGCTGCCGTCAAGTCAATTCCAACTCATGGGGGGGTCTAGTAAATACCAAATCTTCATCTAAAGACAAATATAAATTATGTTTTAACTATCTGCATTGCTTCTCACAAAAGTCGTATGGATAATTGAGAGTTGGCTATTTTCATTTTTTGTAATCTTGCAGCCACAGAAACTCAAGTTTACTTGATCAGATCATTCTAATTCACTAGTGTACTTTGAAAGAAATCTCATCAAATCCAGAGAGCTAAATATACTTACAAATTTGCTTGCTTTATACCCATATACATATATGCATGTATACATACATACGTAACCACACTTTTTTTTTTTTGGTTGTTAACCAAAACTAAGCCTATTGCTGTCGAGCCAATTCCAACTCATAGAAACCCTATAGGACAGAGTAAGACTGCCCCATAGAGTTTCCAAGGTTGTAATCTTTATGGAAGCAGACTGCCATGTCTTTCTCCTGTTGAGCCGCTGGTGAGTTCGAACTGCCAACCTTTCAGTTAGCAGTCCTGCACTTAACCACTGCGCCACCAGGGCTCCTTTTTTGGTTGTTAGTGTGCAAAATTATATACCATTTTTTAAGCAAATAATACACTTTTTCTATTTGTTTGCCAACCATGCTCTCCCCTATGAAGTATTTTTGTAAGCATGCTATGCTAATTTTTTTCTGCAGCAACCTGTAAAAAAAATAAGCACAGCACGCTTATGAAAATACCTCCTGCTAAAACTACGGTATGTGTTATCCTTTACCAAAAATGTCCTTTTCTCTTGTGTATTTCTTAGTGACATCGTTTATCTTGGTCAAGCTGTGCATACTTCACCCACATTCGGTGCTATCTTTCCCATTACCAAAAACAGCAAATGTCTGCTATTTAATGAGTGATTTCCCCCTTCCCCCTTCCCCCTCACTGATATTTGTCTTCTGTGATTGTCTTATTTCATTCAGCATTCTAGTCCTCTAGATTCATCCACTTTACAATGTTTTGAGAACTTATCATCATTCTTTACAAAATAATGAACTCTGTAGTATTCTGTCGTATTTATGTACCACATTTTGTTTATCCATTCATCCATTGATGGGCACTTAGTTTGTTTCCATCTTTCTGCTATTGTGAATAGTGCTGCAGTGAACATGGGTGTGCATATGTCTGTTTGTGTCTCTTTTATTGGATCTCTGGGGTATATATGTAGGAGTGGATTGCTGGATCATAAGGTATTTGTATTTCTCGTTTTTTGAGGAACCGCCATACCATTTTCCACAGTGGTTGTACCATTTTACATTCCTACCAGCAGTGGATAAAGGTTCCAATCTCCTCGTTTTCTTGCCAGCATTTGTTGTTTCCTTTTTTTTTTTTTTAAATTAGCGCCATTTTAGCAGGGGTGAGATGGTATCTCATTGTAGTTTTAATTTGCATCTTTCTAAGGGTTAATGATTGTGAGCATTTTTTCATGTGTTTGTTGGCTGCATGAATGTCTTCTTTGGTAAAGTGTCTGTTCATGTCCTTTGCCCATTTTTTAATCGGGCTGTTTGTCTTTTTGTTGTTAAATTGCTGAAGTTTTCTATATATTTTAAAGATTAGATCCTTATCAGATAGGTTGTTCCTGTTTTTTCTGTCTGTAGTTTGTCTTTTCATTCTTTTGATAAAGCCTTTTGATGAGCAAAAGTGTTTGATTTTTAGGAGGTCCCATGCCAAGTGTATTTCTTACTATGAGTTGAGGTAAAAAATTGAAAGCCACTATTAATTATAATTTGGTAGTTTGAGTTTATGAGACTATGGTAGGGAGTATTTGTTAACTGTTAATAGTGAGGCTTTATAGAGTCCTGATTCTTACTTTGAATTTTTAAAGTTTTAAAATATAACTAATCAGAAAATCTGGGGTCACCCTGTTCTTTTTAAATAATCTCACTAAGCCTGCATCCAGGCAGGCTTTTATCTTTATCTCAGTGCTTTCTTTTGGCTTTCTATTCCTTTCTCTTCTCTCCTTAACACTGCTGAATTGATAGATTCAGTATTCCTTTTTCAAAATTTGTATGCACAGAAGAATTGATTGTTTGGCTTGGGTATATCAGTTGCATTTGAAAGTGTGTCCACAGATTATTTTCTCCTACAATGGTTGATAAAGGTTAAATACATGATAAAGTGGAGAGAAACATTGAACCATGTTGCATTAATACAGAATCCTCAAATTTATGAAAGAACGCACACACAGTTTATTTTTGGCCTGTTTTCTACACTGGTTTAAACATCACTTCAGTCAGTTCCTTGAATTCAACAGTCAATGTATTGAGTGTCCAACTGTGAGCAAGTCACAGCCTGGTTCATTGCTGACTGCCATACGTATGGTGGCATCAGCCTGCCTGGGCGCCATTTGTCAGGGTCTGGGAAGTGGCATGGTGAAGTGGACAGCCGGAACCCTCCATTCAGAGGAAGTCACTGGTTCCTAATCCTGTCTCTGACCTTTGCCAGCTGATTGACCTTAATCAAACAAGTTATTTAAACTCTTTCGGGTCTCAGTTTTGTTATTTTTTGAAGGGGATATTCCAACATAGGATTATTTTGAGTATGGCACATAGTAGTTCAGTAAAATTAGCTCCCCTCCTTTCTTTCATTTTTTTTTTTATAGCTTTTGTTTCTGTTCTTTTATTTTAGCTGCCATTTAATACTAGAAAGGCCCTGTCTTGAGAAAGATGATTACTTTTTAAAGAAAGCACTTTTGAGGCCGTTGTTTTGTGTCTGTCTGAGATATGATGCTGAGTGCTCAGTTCCGGCATCGAGTGGCTAATAAGGCATTGTGAGGACTGAGAGCAGAGCGGCCTTCCCGCTTCTTCTGAATTTGCTCTCTAAAATTTGATTATATTAATTTCTGAACCTTTATATGAACAGTCAGCAGTCTCTCTGTGTCTTTGGTATGTTCGTGCTTGGGTTATTTAGAAGTCTAGTGTTGATTTGAGGACTGTCTACAGGTATTTTCTGATCCCAGGTTAACCTTCAAGAATAGGTCTTTCTGGCTCCACCATTATTTGTGGGTTTTTAGCACCTCTTTTCTTCATCTGTAAAATGTGAGAGCTGGTTTACTTTGCTGTTTGTAATTTCTTTAAGCTCTAAAACGAATATTCCCAAGAGCTGAGTTAAGTAATTTATATTCCTTGAAAGATTGCTTTGGGGGTTATTTTTTCTCTAACGGTGTTCTTCAAAAAGTCCCCCGGAGATTTTGTTGCTTTCTCCTTCTGCCACCTGAGTGCAGAGGAAAGGGTTCTTCTGGAAAGTGGTCATAGGCTGGTTTGGAGGAAGGTCACAAAGCATGAGTGGTTCTGTATCCTCTCTGCACACATTTCTGCAGGACGTCTGGATGGATGATCATGACTCAACTCCCTCTGTCTCTGTAGTCCCTGTCTCGGTTGCCTCTGTGAAGGAAGACTTTTGTCTGCCCGTTGCATGTGGCATCACGGCCACGTATGCTGTACACACTGAGGGGGTGTACTTACTGAGGGGGTGTACACACTGAAGGGGTGTACACATTGAGGGGGTGTACTCACTGAGGGGGTGTACACATTGAGGGGGTGTACTCACTGAGGGGGTGTACACACTGAAGGGGTGTACACATTGAGGGGGTGTACTCACTGAGGGGGTGTACACATTGAGGGGGTGTACTCACTAAGGGGGTGTACACACTAAGGGGGTGTACACACTGAGGGGGTGTACACATTGAGGGGGTGCACCAGCAGTTCTCACCTGGGAACTTGCTGAAATGCAGATACCCACATCCCACTCTCAGAGATTCTGATTTTAATAGCCCAGGATTCAGTATTTGAAACAAGCAAACCTGGTGATTGGCACACAGGTGGGCTTCACAGCACACACTCTGAGAAACCCTGTTTTATAGTGTGTCCTCACGGCTGTTGGAAAGATTGGTGGAAGAATTTAAACTTTATTTATGAACAGCTTCCTTTGAGACTGGAAAGCCTACTATGTAATAGGGATGAATTTATGATTTTTATGGGAACCAGGTGATTTTCTGCCTGGTGGGCTTGTCTCTCAAGTCAGGCAAAGCTCACTGCTTTTCATTTTCACACCACTTGCCAGAGGCCATGAAGAGGATTGAAACAGATTAAGTACAACGTTCAGTGCCTTGTCAGAATTTGACTGTTCAGTAATTTCACCCTTTTGTATTGGCTCCTCTCTTGTGGACTCAGGCTCTTAGACTAAAAACACATTAAATTAGATTTTAAATATGGAAATATTTTGTGCTGTAATTAGTTAACATTTTAAATGTGTCTTCAATCACTGGGCCTGAAAATTTGGAGAAAAAAACTTTTTTTTCCAGAAGAGAAGTGATGGGTTATTTTGGTAACTTGATTATAGTACTAATCCTTTTTCAATATAATCATTGATACTCAGGGTGAAAAATTTGGACCATTTGCTGGAGAGAAGAGAATGCCTGAAGACTTGGATGAAAATATGGATTACAGGTTGATGTGGGAGGTGAGGATGTGACAGTTACTTAAAATGTTTAAAATTCTTCTCTTTATATTTTTTGATGCATTTACAAGGCTAAGTAAATGCGTACTGATTCCAGTCTACTATTTAAGCATTGAAACAATTTCATTTTAAGGAAACTGATTAACTTGAAAGTTTAGTATTTTTTAAAAAAAGTTAGATTGTTGAAATATCTTACGAGATAGTTTTCTAGAACTCTGAAGTTTATAGTTCAGCATTGAAAACGTTTTCCACGTATATGCATGTTTGGATTTTAAAATAAGCATGTCTTATACTAGGTTTACAAATTTGATTTCTGAAAATGGAATTATACTTTTCCTTTAACGTTTATTTCTCAGTTGCAGCTCTAATTGCATAGCAGCAATTTGGGGCTCTTTGTTGTAATGCAAATCCCACTTTAAAATGTAGTTTATCTTTAAAAACACATATTTAAAGAACTATGTTACTGTAGGTAGTTTTTTTTCAGCCTAAAGTCCCCTCTACACAAGTGTCTATCTGTATATGCAAATGTCTGTCATTTACTATGAGATTTTTCACATAGCTTATTCTGATTACATTGTTTACTAGTCATTAGAAGAAGAAAGGCTGAGGGATGGGGATAGAAAGCCTTAGATGTAGAGATTGTTGTAGTAAAAACTTGAGGGGAAAAAAAAAAGCCCCCAAATTGTATTTGGTGGGTTCTGTAGGAGGGTGGGAGCTGAGAGAGGTGGGAATCATAAAATCAGAAAGATTTGGATACAGAACTAAGGAACTACACATAAAGAGTCCCTGAAAGTGTATTATCCATAGCAAGCATACTGTGTTTAGAAGCACGCTAGTGTTACTGAAACTCCTGGGGATGGTTGGGAAAGAGATTCTTAAAGGTTTCTACAGAGAAAGTGATAGAAAATAATGTAATCCTCACTATAGTTTAAGAAGTGGGAAATGTGACTGCTACTGCCTTAATTTAGCATACTGATTTAATTGTTTATTTTTATGAACCTGAAAAAAAAATTTTTTTTATTGTGCTTTAGGTGAAAGTTTACAGAGCAAATTAGTTTCTCATTAAATAATTAATACACAGATTGTTTTGTGACATTGTCTGTCAACATTCTCCCCTTTTCCGCCTTGGGTTCCCTGTTTCCATTTGTCCAGTTTTCCTGTCCCTTCCTGCCTTCTCGTCTTTGCTTTTTGGCTGGGGTGTCCATTTAGTCTCATGTACATGACTGAACTGTGAAACGTTCCTCACGTGTGTTATTGTTGGCCCTATAGAGACCTGTCTACTCTTTGGCTGAAGGGTGAACCTCGAGAGTGACTTCAATTCTGAGTTAAAAGGGTATCCGGGGATCATACTCTTGGGGTTTCTCCAGTCTCTGTCAGACCAGCAAGTTTGGTCTTTTTTTTTTAATGAATTTGAATATTGTTCTATATTTTTCTCCTGCTGTGTCTGGGACCCTCTACTGTGGTCCCTGTCAGAGCAGTTGGTGGTGGTCGCTGGGCATGTTCTAGTTGGGCTGTGCTCAGTCTAGTGGAGGGTTTAGTAGTTACAGGCCATTAGTCGTTTGCACTAATCTTTCCCTTGTGTCTTTGGTTTTCTTCATTCTCCTTTGCTCTAGCTGGGATAGGACAAGTAGATGTGTCTTAGATGGCCACTCACAAGCTTTTAAGACCCCAGACACTACTCAGCATAGTTGGATATAGAACATTTTCTTTATAAACTGTTATGTCAGTTGAGCCAAATGTCCCCCAAGACCATGGTCCACAGCTTTTAGTCCAGTAATTTGGTCCCTCTGGGAATTTGGACGTGTCTGTGAAACTTCTGTGACTTTGCCTTGGTCAAGTTGTGCTGACTTCCCCAGTATTGTGTACTGTCCTTCCCTTCCTCCAAGTTACCACTTATCCACTATCTAGTTATTGTTTTCCCCTCTCCACCCCTCCTAACCATCAAAGGTTGTTTCTGTGTGTAAACCTTGAGTTTTTGTAATAGTGACCTCATACAGTATTTGTCCTTTTGTGATTGACTTATTTCACTCAGCATAATGTCCTCCAAATTTATTCATGTTGTGAGAAGTTTTGCAGAATTATCACTGTTTTTATCGTTGCGTAGTACTCCATTGTTTTTACCGTAGTTTGTTTAACCATTCATCTGTTGATGTGCACTTGGGTTGTTTTCATCTTTTTGCTATTGTGAATAATGCTGCAGTGAACATGTTTGTGCAAATGTCTATTTATGTGATGGCTCTTATTTCTCTGGGATCTATTCCTAGGAGTGGGATAGCTGGACTGCATGGTATTTCTATTTCTAGCTTTTTAAGGAAGCGCCATATTATTTTCCAAAATGTTTGCACCATTTTGCATTCCCACCAGCAGTGCATAAGAGTTCCCATCTCCCCACAACCTCTCCAGCATTTGTTATTTTCTGTTTCTTTGATTAGTGCCAGTAATGTTGGGCTCAGATGGTATCTCACTGTAGTTTTGATTTGTATTTATCTAATGTCTGGTGATTGCGAGCATTTCCTCATGTGTCTGTTGGCCACTTGAATGTCTTCTTTGGTGAAGTGTCTGTTCATATCCTTTGCTCATTTTTTAATTGGATTATTTGTCTTTTTGTTGTAGAGGTATTGGATTTTCCTGTAGATTTTAGAGATTAGACCTTTGTTGGATATATTATAGCCAAAAATTTGTTCCCAGTTTGTAAGTTCTCTTTTAACTCTTTTGGTGAAGTCTTTGCTGACCTTAAGTGTTTAATTTTTAGAAGATCCCAGTTATCTAGTTTATCTTCTGCTGTTGGTGTATTGTTAGTTATGGTTTGTATGCTATTTATGCTGTGTATTTTGCCCGTAACATTGACCTTATTTTTTTTTCCATGATCTTTATAGTTTTTGGTGTTATATTTAGGTCTTTGATCCATTTTGAATTCGTTTTTGTGTATGGTTGAGGTATGGGTCCTGTTTTGTATTTTTGAACCTAAAAATATTTTTAATGGCTTTCACTATTTTTCTATAAGGTCTTAATTTTCTCAGCATTTAATTCTCTGACTGTGAATGTTTTTAGAAATCAAAACTTTATGTGACAAGCAAAATTGATAATCCAAATAAGTTACAAATGATAGAAATAGCAATTATATAACAGATCTTTAATGACTTGTGGTATTTGTTTTATAATTTTTAAACACTTTAGTGTGATGGTCAGGTGAATGCTTTCATAGCTGGTTATAAGACATTGTTAAGCAGACAATGATTATAATTTTTATTTCGAAAGGAAGAATTGCTATAGGTAAGTTGAGAAGGCTGTTTTTGTACTGTTACACTGTTGACTTATAGTTCAGTAATAGATTACTTAGCTTTACTTTATCTATTCCTGTGGTTCTTGAATGTCTTTACATTTTTTCTTTTGTTTTTACATACTAGGATTCCCAGTCCTCCCACTCTGCCAAAAAGCTACTGATTTTATGCATTTTTTATGTTCAGGTAATATTATAGTCACCTAATCATTGCTATTCTTTATTTTATTTTACTTCTTATTTTATTATATATGTGTTTGAGTAACTAACACTTGTACTTATTAAGGAGTCTCTGGGTAGTGCAGACAGTTAACATGTCTGGCTGCTAACTTAAAGGTTGGTGGTTTGAGTCCACCCAGAAGTGCCTTGGAAGAAAGGCCTGGAGATTTACTTTAAAAAAATCAGCCATTAAAAACCCTGTGGAGCACAGTTCTACTCTGATACTCAGGAGTCACCATGAGTCAGAGTTGACTTGACAGCAGCTGATATGTGGTACTTATTACGCAATTCAGTAGATACAAAAGGATACTGATGAAGAATCTCTCTGTCTCCCTCAAGCCCTCTCTGGTTACCCAAGACCTGAATTAACCCCATAGTTCATGTGCTCACTAACATCCCCAAGTTCTTCTCTTATGTTAGATCTTCATTTTGGGTTGCTGGCTGTTCTCTGCTCTATGGAGTTTTGCTGCTGGATAGCGGAAGAGGACACTCTCTCAGTGGTGTGTCTTTTGAGGGAAGCTTTTAAAAAAAGATCAACACCTCTTCAACTGCGAAGGTTTACTGCTTGGTATCCTTATTATGCCAAGTGAGTGAGCTGCTTCCCAGCCTTGAGTTACACTATTAAAAGTCTCTTTATTATATTAGATTTGGAGGTACAGGGCTTCAGAAGGAGGGCAGGCAGATAAAAATAACTGGTCGTATTACAGTCTCCCTCTCATGGAACCCTTTTTAGTTCTCACAAAGGGAAATACTGAGCATTCCCTTATATGGTGGGCAAATTGGAACTGGTTATTTAAGTCATTTTCGATATGCCCCATAGCTACATCTGTGAATTCTGTGCTCACCATGATGTAGCTCTCCAAATGTGTATCCCTTCCTTTCAAGACTAGTAGTTACCCATGTCAAGGTTATGGAACATGGGTCAGATACTGGTGATAGTATCTGGAAAATGATGTCATGAGGCATATGGCATAGCTCTTTCTCAGTTTATACTTACACCTTTGCTTGTGGTGCCAGCGTTCCAGTATATTTGTAACAAGCCATGAGCTCCTGTGCCAGAAGCGCCTGGGTGGCCATTTTGTAGCAAGAAACTTGGAGGCACCAGTCAGGATTGAGCCCACTGGTGTGTGTGAGCCTGTTCACTCAGGACAGAGTATAGAGGGTTGTGATGGAATCAGGGGGAACATTGACATTGTCTGTTGCAACCTTCCTGTTAGTTTCCTAGGGTTGCCATGACAAAGTACCACAGAGGAGGTGATTTAAAACAGCAGATACTTATTGTCTCATGGTTCTGGAGGTTAGAAGCCCAAATTTAGGGTCTTCAGGGCCATGCTGTCTCTGAAGGACCCAGGGGAATATTTCTTGTCTCTCCCAGCTTCTGGTAACCCCAGGCATTCCTTGGCTTGCTCCATCTTTGCGACCATCTTCATGTGGACATCTTCCCTTTTTATGTCTCTCTGTGACTTTTCTCTTTTATAAGGATACTGTTCACATTGGATTAGGGCCCACCCTCCTCCACTATGACCTTATGTTAACTGATAACATCTCCAAAGACTCTGTTTCCCAATAAGGTCACTTAACAGGTACTCAGGGTTAGGACCTCAGCTTTTTTGGGGGGACACAGTTCAATCCGTAACACTCCTTTTACCTCAAAATGTGGAGCTTGAAAGTTATTGATGCCCAGTGCTTCATATCATTCACCAGTGCTTCGTTCTTTCTGAGTTGGTCACCAGGATTTGAGCTTGAGGTCTGAAGAAAACAAATCTTACCTGTCCTTAATGCTTCTTGCTAAAGCAGATTTCTACTTTTATTTTAAAATGAAGTGCATTAGCAGAAGAATTCTAGACTTAACAGGCCATAGGCCAATTATAGAGCTTGAGGTCGGGAACTAGTGCTTGATTGTAAATGCTTCCCCCTGACAATTTGGTGTGATGAACCCAGTTGTCTGCACTGTATTCTGTTCTTCACTTAATTAGGAGGCTTTTTGTCTACCTTTTGCCAGGTAGTTTGGAACTTGAGATACATTTTCTTCCATTTGCTACCTGCTCAGACTTGCTCTAAGGCCAACATCCAATCATGTGCTGTTGCTAAAACTCTGAATAAGTTTTTGTTTTTAAATCTGTAAGACATTCCTCTTCTGTAGTATTTTCCTGGGAAGATCAAGCCACACTTTAAATTATTTCCTCCCCAGGCACTGGCTCAGTGCTTCCAGCACAGGCTTTTATACTTTGGCACTTGTAGAATCCAACTCAGGTTGTATAATTTCCTGGTCACCTGCTCAACCATTATTCATGTGTTCTGAAGTGGCTGCTGGTGTATCCAGTGTCTGCTTGAATCCTCCAAACAGCTCTGTTGGCTGTGTGTCTTCCTTTCATTTTCTGAAGTGATTCTCTGGCCTCGCCTGTGAGACGTTTTGTGTAGAAATGGCCTGGTAAGTTGTCAGACTTGGCATTTTCATGACTTTTGCAGTGGAGTCATTTATTTCTGAACTCCGCATCTATGCTGAGATCAAAAGTCTCAACCATACCCCTCTCTTTCTCTGTCAGCCACTCATGCTGAGTCCATGCTTGTCTTTGAGGACCAGTGTTTGAACAGTTTAGCTGATGCGTTTGAGTGTTCAGTAACTGATTGGATGCAGGTGGAGCCAGATACTCAATTTGGTATTACTAGATGATTCTCTGTGGACAAATAGTTCTCACTATTAGCCAGTTAAGAGCTCATGGGCAGAATACCAAAGAACCAGATAAAAACTGAAGATTTGAGTGAAATATTCAATTCTTGGTACAAATTTTATATGAAAAAAGTCAAATCTCTTTTACTTACATACAAATTGTTTTTTTGCTGTTATATCATCTATAACTTATGTAAAAAAGTGTCTATCTCAATACAGACCTTGAGGAACATTACAAAAAACAAACAGAGAGGGCTTAAACTTCGCTATTTGAAAATGATGTGCTTTTCTCCTAAGGAGCTTGTGATCTTGTAAGAGTTTCAGATTAACACGTTGTGAGATGCGCAAAGTATTATGTCAGTACCAAGGAGAGCAGTCTGCTTTACCTGCATTGTTATTGTTGTTGTTAGGTGCCTTCGAGTTGGTTCCGACTCATAGCAACCCTGTGTACAACAGAACAAAGCACTGCCTGGTCCTGCGCCATCCTCACAATGGTTGTTATGCTTGAGCCCATGGTTGCAGCCATTGTGTCAGTCCATCTTGTTGAGGGTCTTCCTCTTTTTCGCTGACCCTATGCTTTACCAAGCATGATGTCCTTCTCCAGGGATTGATTTCTCCTGACAACATGTCCAAAATATGTAAGACGTAGTCTCACCATCCTTGTTTATAAGGAGCATTCTGGCTGTACTTCTTCCAAGACAGACCTGTTTGTTCTTTTGGCAGTCCATGGTATATTCAATATTCTTCGCCAACACCACAATTCAAAGGCATCAGTTCTTCTTTGGTCTTCCTTATTCATTGTCCAGCTTTCACATGCATATGATGCGATTGAAAACAGCATGGCTTGGGTCAGGCACACCTTAGTCTTCAAGGTGACATCTTTGCTTTTCAGCACTTTTAAGAGGTCTTTTGCAGCAGATTTGCCCAATGCGATGCGTCTTTTGATTTCCTGACTGCCGCTTCCATGGGTGTTGATTGTGGATTCAGGTAAAATGAAATCCTTGACAACTTCAGTCTTTTCTGCGTTTATCATGATGTTGCTTATTGGTCCAGTTGTGAGGATTTTTGTTTTCTTTATGTTGAAGTGTAATCCGTACTGAAGGTTGTGGTCTTTGATCTTCATCAGTAAGTGCTTCAAGTCCTCTTCACTTTCAGCAGGCAAGGTTGTGTCATCTGCATAACGCAGGTTGTTAATGCGTCTTCCTCCAATCCTGATGCCCCATTCTTTTTCATATAGTCCAGCTTCTTGGATTATTTGCTCAGCATACAGATTAAATAGGTATGGTGAAAGGATACAACCCTGATGTACACCTTTCCTGACTTTAAACCATGCAGTATCCCCTTGTTCTTTCTGACCAACTGCCTCTTGATCTATGTACAGGTTCCTCATGAGCACAATTAAGTGTTCTGGAATTCTAATTCTTTGCAGTGTTATCCGTAATTTGTTATGATTCACACAGTCAAATGCCTTTGCATAGTCAATAAAACACAGATGAACATCTTTCTGGTATTTTCCGCTTTTAGCCAGGATCTATCTGATATCCCTGGTTCTATGTCCTCTTCTGAATCCAGCCTGAATTGCTGGCAATTCCCTGTCGATACACTGCCGCAGCCGCTTTTGAATGATCTTCAGCAAAATTTTACTTGCGTGTTCCATAATTTCCACATTCTGTTGGATCACCTTTCTTGGGAGTAGGGATAAATATGGATCTTTTCCAGTTGGTTGGCCAGGTAGCTGTCTTCCAAATTTCTTGGCATAGACGAGTGAGTACTGCTAGCGCTGCATCTGTTTTTTGAAACATCTCAACTGATATTCTGTCAATTCCTGGAGCCTTGTTTTTCGCCAGTGCCTTCACTGCAGCTTGAACTTTTTCCTTCAGTACCATCGGTTCCTGATCATATGCTACCTCTTGAAATGGCTGAACATTGACCAGTTCTTTTTGGTATAATGACCGTGTATTCCTTCCATCTTCTTTTGATGCTTCTTGCGTCGTCTAATATTTTCCACATAGAATCCTTCACTATTGCAATGTGAGGCTTAAATTTTTTCTTCATTTCTTTCAGCTTGAGAAATGCCAAGCGTGTTCTTCCCTTTTGGTTTTCTGTCTCCAGTTCTTTGCACATATGATTATAATACTTTGTCGAGCTGCCCTTTGAAATCTTCAGTTCTTTTACTTCATCATTTCTTCCTTTTGCTTTAGCTACTCGAAGTTCAAGAGCAAGTTTCAGAGTCTCTTCTGACATCCATTTTAGTCTTTTCTTTCTTTCCTGTCTTTTTAATGACCTCTTGTTTTCTTCGTGTATGATGTCCTTGATGTCATTCCACAGCTCATTTGGTCTTTGGTCATTAGTGTTCAGTGCATCAAGTCTCTTCTTGAGATGGTCTCTAAATTCAGGTGGGATATACTCAAGGTCGTACTTGGGCTCTCGTGGACTTGTTTTAATTTTCTTCAGTTTCACCTTGAACTTGCATATGAGCAGGTGATGGTCTGTTCCACAGTCGGCCCCTGGCCTTGTTCTGACTGATATTGAGCTTTTCCATTGTCTCGTTCCACAGATGTAGTCAATTTGATTCCTGTGTGTTCTTTCTGGCGAGGTCCATGTGTATAGTCGCTGTTTATGTTGGTGAAAAAAGGTATTTACAGTGAAGGAGTCGTTGGTCTTGCAAAATTCTATCATTCCATCTCTGGCATCGTTTCTATCACCAAGGCCATATTTTCCTACTGCCAGTCTTTCTTCTTGGTTTCCAGCTTAATCATTCCAATCGCCAGTAATTATCAATGCATCCTGACTGCATGCATGTTCGATCAATTTCAGACTGCAGAAGCTGGTAAAAATCTTCATTTTCTTCATCTTTGACCTTAGTGGTTGGTGCATAAAGTTGAATAATGGTTGTATTAACTGGTCTTCCTTGTAGGTGTATGGATATTATCCTATCACTGACAGCACTGTACTCCAGGATAGATTTTGAAATGTTCTTTTTGATGATGAATGCAATGCCATTCCTCTTCAAGTTGTCGTTACTGGCGTAACAGACCATATGATTGTCTGATTCAGAATGGCCCATGCCAGCCCACTGCAGCTCTCTAATGCCTAGGATACTGATGTTTATGTGTTCATTTCATTTTCGACAGTTTCCAATTTTCCTAGATTCATTCTTTGTACATTCCATGTTCTGATTATTAATGGATGTTTGCAGCTGTTTCTTGTCATTTTGAGTCATACCACATCAGCAAATGAAGGTCCCAAAAGGTTGACTCCATCCACATTATTAAGGTCGACTCTATTTTGAGGAGGCAGCTCTGCCCCAGTCATATTCTGAGTGCTTTCCAACCTAGGGAGCTCATGTTCCAGCAGTATATCAGACATTGTTCTGCTGCTGTTCATAAGGTTTTCACTGGCTAAATCTTTTCAGAAGTAGACCACTGGGTCCTTCTTCCTAGTCTGTCTTAGTCTGGCAGCTGAACTGAAACCTATCCTCTATGAGTGACACTGCTGGTATTTGAATACCAGTGGTATAGCTTCCAGCATCACATCAACACTCAAGCCCCCACAGTATGACAGATGGACAGACATGTGGGGGCTTTACCTGTAGGAACCTGATTTAGTGGAATTTTAAAAATTTTACATTTATTTTCCTGAATCTATCCCCTTGAGGATAGATGAGGAAAACTATGTATTTTGCATCTGAGGCCAGTGGCATTACCAGAATAATTTAATTTTACTGTCTGCTGGATAAAACAAAACAAACCCATTGCTGTCAATATGATTCCAACTAATAGCAACCCTATAAGACAGATTAGCAGAGTAGAACTACCTCATAGCATTACTAAGGAGCAGCTGGTAGATTCGAACTGCCAACTTTTGGAAGTCTTATGGGGTAGGAGTGACAATTTTAGAGACCTTAAGGGACTCGAAAGCATTACTGGTTCCTCCTTCAGAATTATGAAGCTGCAGGAGAGGATGCTGTAAATCTAAGCCTTATACTTAAAAAAAAAAAAAAGACTTCATTTTTTTAGAGCAGTTTTAGGTTTAGAGAAAAATTATGCAGAAAGTACGTACAGTTCCCATTTAGTCTTTTCACCCTGCACGCTCTTTCATCTATTAACATCTTGCATTCCTGTCAACATTTTCTAATTTTTAAAAAATTATTCATTTATTTATTTTATTGTCATTGTTGAGAATATACAGCATTCCATAGCTTGGAGGGTTAGGGTTGTGGTTTCATGGGACGTCTCAGTTAATTGTCCTAATAACGTTTTTAGTGTTTCTTTTCCACCTCATTGTTCCTTATGTAGTGCCTGGGGTCTTACAAGCTTGCAAGTGACCATCCAAGTCACAGCAGTTGGTCTTTGTTCAGCTAGAGCAACAGAGGAAGAAGGACAGTCAGGAATAGGAGGACAATATGGAATGTGTGGCTAATTGCCTCCATGAACAACTGTTTCCTTGGCTGTGAAATCATAACTGGGTGGTGCTTGGCTCCCATTACTGAACATTTTGATCAAAGAGTCTATAAAGTAATCTTGATAAAAAGGGGGAAAATATAGAACAGAATTTAAAATTCTCATGGACTCCAGACTTTCTGGATCCATGGAGGATGGGTGAACCCTTAAAACTATTGTGCTGAGATAACCTTTAAACCTTAAACCAGAAGTATTCCCTGAAGTCTTCTTAAAACCAAGCAATGGTTTAGCTTAACTGGTAAAGACTATCTGCCTTGAGCACTGTCCTCTTTTAAGAACTATCTATATGAGATCAGATTGACAACAGCAACTCAAAAGATTAGGTAGGAACCTTAGGGAGCAGTGAGTGTATGTTTATGGGGGAGGAACAACTAGGCCATACACTTATGAAAAGTAGAGAGGTTTTCTGTAGTCTCATGATGCTGAGGAAGGGCCCACAGGGCACACCATTTATTCACTTGGAAGTGCTGTAGGACTGTGTTGTAGGAACAGAGTCAGTTGAGCCAGATTGAGCCCTACTAGAATTGCAACCCAGCCGCGAATCAGATCACACTTCCTCATTAATTTAAGGTGAACAGTTCCCATTTTGCCTGGCAGAAGACAAGATGAAGCTCTGCTGGAGAAATATAACATCTGGATCCTCTGAAATTTTTTGATATACAATGTCCAGAGCTTAATAAACACTGACTAGATGCTAAGAGAGAGGACCATATGACTAAAGCCAAGAGAAAAAACTGGACAGTGCAAACTGGCTTAAGGATGATTCATGTTAGTAGACCAGAACTTTAGAATAACCATCACTGATATGTTCTAACAAATGGAAGAACAGATGAAACAGATGAGAAGATGGGAGAAGTTTACAAAACATTGGGATGTATAAAAAATATAATCAAATGTACATTGTAGAACAGAAAAACATAAGTGAAATTGAGAGCTCAGTATTTGAATTTGACAGTAGGCATGACATAGCACAAAATAGGATTAATGAAGAGAAGAGAGTTCGATAGAAAATACTGAAACTGAAGCAGAAAGACTAAAATAGGTATGTGGGCCACTGTGAAAATGTTTACTATCTAGTGTTAGAACGAGCTAAAAGAGAGAATGGGACAGAAGAAAAACTGAAGAAATAATGGCAGAGAATTTTCCACTACTATTGGTAAACAGTACCTGACTTATTCAAGATGCTCTGTGAATCTCAGGCAGCGTGTAGGCATATCTAGAACATCATGCTGGGTAAAGTAGAGGGTCTGTGAAAAAGAGGAAGACCCTCAATGAGATAGATTGACACAGAGTCTGCAACAGTGGGCTCAAACTTAGCAATGATTGTGAGGATGGTGCGGGACTGGGCAGTGTTTCGTTCTGCTGTAGATAGGGTCTGTGTGAGTCGGAAGTGACTCGATGGCACCTAAGAACAGCAACAACAGGCATATCTAAGTAAAACTGTTGATAAGCACAGACAAAGAAAATCTTGAAAGTAGCCAGAAGCAAGAGTTATTATCTTCAAAAAAGCAACAATAAGACTGACAGCTGATTTTTAACAAAAAAGATAAAAGAAGACTACTGAATACTCTCTTTAAGGTGCTTGAAGGAAATAACTGCCGGTGTAAAATTCTGTACCCACCAAAGTGTCATTTAAAAATGAAGGCATGCATAGTTCTCTGAGCTTTTTAAAAAATGACCATCTCTCCATGTGATAGTTCTTTGAATTTTTCTTACAGCATTAATCCTAAACATAAGTCATCACTCACTCTTCAAATGAAGAAACCAAGACCACTTCCAAAACTCAGCCAAAGGAAAAATTGGCTACTCTCAATTCCCTGAATAAGGAGAGTTAGAGGCAAGAATAATAAGCATTTAAATGCACTAATGTTGTGGAAATTGAAATAGACTTTACAGATGGACTAGAAAGGAAATTTTCAAGGTATAGCAGAAATATAACAAACTTGGTGAACTATTATAGAAGAAGTCACCATTAATCTTCTAAATCCCATATTTTGAAGTAACATGTCAACTACATGCAAATATATGGCCCATTTGGGAGGTGAATGAAGAGGTGCTACATCATTTTCTCTGAATTGAGTTTATAGAATTTAAAATTTTTAAATCATATTACAGAATAGATTTTTATTTTGAGGAAAACCCTTACTTTGAAATACAGTTCTCTCCAGGAAATTTCACCTGAATGATACAAACCAAAAAAAAAAAAAAAAAAAAAAAAGAACCCATTACCATCAAGTTGATTCTGACTCATAGCACCCCTGTAAGACAGAGTAGACCTGCCTACAGGATTTCCAAGGAGTGGTTGATGGATTTGAACTGCTAACCTTTTTAACAGCTGAGCTGTTCACCACCGTGCCACCAGGGCTCCCATCTGAACGATAGTGGTGATCAATCCTCAGAAGTTGACTGAAGTCAAGTGGGAGTCTGGAAAGTACTTGTTCATATTCAAGTTGAAATGAAGAAGAGTTCTTGCTAGACACAAAATAAAACCATCTGAAAGAGGTAGCATGAAAAATCTAAGACCTTCACCACTTGGTTCACCAATAATTCTGATGCAGATGCAGCTGAGAGTTCATAAAAGATGGTATTTGGCCAAATTCATTAAAGTATAACTTGTTTCCTTATATGGATGATGCAACAGGGGAAGGAGAAGAAGCTGATGTTCATAATGGTGATGAGGAAGACTTGGAACATGTTGGTGAAGAAGGGGATGAGGATAAAGGGAAAGAAGATGAAGGTGATGATGATATCAAAGAAGGAGGGGGGTTGAAGAGGAAGATGACTAATGGAATGTTGATAGATTCCAACCTTCTTTTTATTTTTTAAAATTTTTATATTTTCTGGGAGCAGGTTGCAGTCTTCCTTTTTTTCCCTTTGTGCTCAGTTTTCTTGTTCTGATGAAATTTCTGTTTTATCTTTACAAGATGGTTCTCACCTTATCTTGTGGGAAAAATACCTTGAGCAAAATACACTGAGACAAGAATATGTACCTATTTCTCATCCAAGTTCATTTTTATCCCTGCTGTCTCAAAAAATATTTAATATTTATGGAATAAACATTACCTTGCACTGTGGGAAAGACAACAGTTTTCTCCATTTGGTCTGCTGGAAGCAGGAGGGTGCTCATCCTCTTTGTATTAGAATACAGAATGCTTGATTTTTCACTTCTTTCTCTAAAAGGCTCGGAGATTACGCGGTGTCTCTATGTGAATATGAACGTTTAGCATTATCACTAGGTATGTGCACTGTAAGGTAAAGGACTACTTTTACCCTAAGTAAGTCCTTGGCTCCATGGAGACAACTCTTGGAGTAATAGGGGTGCCTTAGTCTGAGACTTCCAGACCACACCTGAGAATTTGTACTGGTGAGTGGATCTTTCTAGATCAGAAAAGACTCACCTGGGAGGCTGATATCAGTTAGCCTCAGGAGGGATGTTGTAGTACATCATGCAAGACTGGCCACTAAAAGCCCTGAACACCAAATCTCTCAGGGCTTTCTGGTTGACGACAACATCTGCTGCTCAGGAGGATTGCATGTCCCTTGGGACATGGAAGGTCTGCATTGGAAACCCTCCCAGACCTTGCCCTGTGTATCATTTCATTTCGTTTTTGGCTGTAATAAATCTGTTGTCATAAGTGTGGTATGTTGTTGTTGTTGGTTACTGTCAAACTGATCCCGACTCATGGTCCCGACTCATGGTGACCCCGTGTGTGTGAAGTAGAACTGCTCCATATGGTTTCCAAGGCTGTGACCTTTTGGAAGCAGATCACCAAGCCTATCTTTGAGGTGCCTCTCTGTGGGTTCAAACTGCCAATCTTTTGGTTAATCTTAGAGTGCTTAACTATTTGTGCCTCTCGGTGTTTTTAAGTATGGCATACTCTCTCTGAATTTGGTGAATTGTTCCAGTGAATTATTGAACCTAAAGGGGCAGCAGGAGCCAGCAGGTCAGAAAGTCAGGGTATTGTATGAACTCTTGAGCTTGCAGCTGGCATCCTGTAGGGGTAATGGGAAACCATCCCAGAGTTTGTGGCCGGCAGGGCAGAAGGTTGGGGTTGTCATATGAACTCCCAAAACTTGTGACTGGCGTCTGCCTGTTTGGCAGTCTGAAAGATGGTGTCCTTTTAACTTGTGAGCTCTGACCTGTTTCCTGGTGGCTAGGATTAGAGAGAGTGCCATGGGGGCAGCTAACAACAAGGATGGAGAAGTAGGAATGCGAGGAGTGACTCAATTTCCACATTTTGGGGATTGGATTTAGATCGTTACTGCACATGTACTTTCTCATTTTTTAAGAAAAGAGAAACAGAATAATATCAGGTCAGCAAAGGATTGGAACAAGATATAAGGATCTTTTAGTGTTCCAAGGAGAGTAGGGAGCGAATGGGGAAGATGCATATTTAAAGAGAAGATGGCATTAAGTAGGAATTTTGACAACCTGGTTTCTTTGGCATGCTTGATTATAGTTTAACATAATACTTTTAAGGTAAAATTCTCTCCTAAGGAAGACTTGACCTCTACCACTTGATGGAGAATCAGCCAAAGTGTGTAAGATTTTTTGGAATTGATGTTCTCTGTTGTAATCTGGGTCCTGTTTGTTTTTGAATTTAATTTTTGTTTCATCAGAAAGAAAAGAAGGTGCTCAGTTGTAAACCTTGAAAGTATGCATAGGTTTCTTGGTAACAGTAAAACTGTATGTGTACACCAAGGATTGATGCCTTTCCCACAGAGCAGGTACATTTCAGACTTTTCAGATTTTATTTGCTTAATAACTAGTATTTTCAAAAAAATTAAATGTTTCCAGATGAGCAAAAGCTGAGAGAATTTGTCACCAGTAGACCTGCACCAAAAGAATTAATAAAGTAAAGGGAGCTCTTCAGGGAGAAGGAAAATGAATCCTGAGGGAAACGTAGAAATGCAGAAAGAAGTGAAGAACAGCAAGAGGTAAATATATGAGTGAATAAACATGGATATTGAACCCTAAACCAAAAATATACCTGAAGTCTTCTTGAAACTGAAAAATAGTTTGGCATAATTAGTAAAGAATGTCTGCCTTGAGCATTGTGCTCTTTTAAGATCTATCTAAATGGGTCAGATTGACAACATTAACTCAAAAGATGAGACAGGAAACTCAGGGAGTAGTGATTTTATATTAATGGGGGATGAACAACTCAGCAAAAGTGAGAATGGTTGCACAACTTGCGAAAATTGTTGAATTGGTGTATGTTCCGTTGTGTATATTCTCAACAAAAACACTCAAGTGTAATATAAAAAAATTGAAAGAATTAATAGAAATAGAAAATCCACAATCCTAACAGGAGACTTAAACATACTTTTCTCAATAGCTATATAATATTCAGGAAAAAAAGCTGTAAAGTATATATAGATAATCTGAAAAACAGATTTAATACTTATGACTTAATTAGACTTAACTAACATATGTAGAATATAGTATCCAACAGCAGTTGTTCAGATAGAATGTGGATCACTTAACACAATTAACCATGTGCTGAGTCATAAAGCATGCTACAACAGATTTCTAAAGATTTAAATAATTCAGTTTGTTTGCTTACTACAATAGCAATTAAGGTAACTCGGAAATCCCCAAGTTCTTGGAAATCAAGCAGTATGATTCTAAATAGCCTTGGATCAAAAAATAAATTAAAAAAGCAGTTAGAAAATATTTTGAATGATAAAGTCTACGAAGGTATAAAAAGAACAACAAATTAAACACAAACAAATAATGAAATAATAAAAGATTAGAACAAATTCTGAACTAGAAATGAGTGTACAATAGAGAAAATCATTAAAGCAAAATGACATTTCTTTAAAAAATTAATAAAAGTAATAAACCCGTAGCAAAACCAAAGAGATAGAAGTAGAGAAAGAGAGAGAAAAAGAGAAATTACCAGTATCAGGAATGTAGAAGGATACACAGTAATCTTGCATATATTCACAGGATAATATGGGAATATTATAACAACTTTATTCCAATAAATTTGACAATTTAGATAATTTGAATAAATTTTTAAAAATACACAACTTACCAAAACTGACACAAGAAGAAATAGAAAATCTGAATAACATATGTTTAAAATCTTCCACAAAAAAACTTCAGACTCAGATGACTTCATTTGCAAATTTTCCATACTTTTAAGGAAGATGTGACACCAATCTTACAACACCTCTTTCTTAGAGAGAATAACAAAAGAGAAACATATCCCAACTTAATTTACTAGGTCGGCATAGCTTGAAACCGAAACGTGGCAAGGACATTATAATAAAAGAAACGTACCATTCAGTCTCTCTCATGAAGTATCTGCAAAAAACCTGTAGCAGATTTCACACTTAATGGTAAATAATTGAAGTGTGTTTCCCCAAAATAAGTATGGCCTGCTTTCACCTTTCCTCTTCAGCACTGGAGGTCCTAGCCAGTGTGGTTAGGCAAGGAAAAAAAAAAGGCACGACTGGAAAGGAAGAAATAAACATGCCACTGACAACATATATACAGAAAAAATTGGAAAGGAAAATCTAAAGGGACCTATTGACAGTTTATTAGAAGTCTGAGTAAATTTATTGAGGTGACTGCATATGCACTCAGTATATAATTATCAATTTCATTTCTGTATGAAAGCTACGAACACATAGAAAATGAAATTTTAAAAAGGCAGCCATTTACAACAGGATTTAAAAATGTAACATACCTAGGAATAAATCTATTGAAAAATGTGCAGGACTTAACTGAAAACTATAAAACATTATTGAGAGATCATAAAGAAGATTAAAATATATTGAGGTGAAGGGGATTATACCATGCTCATGGACTAGAAGATTCAATATTGTAATTATGTTAGTTCTCCCCAAGTTGATCTATAGTCAGTGCAATCTCAATAAAAGTTTTTTGTTTTTTTTTTTGTGGTGGAAACTGATTATAAAATTTATGTGAAAATCCAAAGAGCCATTAATTGCCAAGGTAGCCTTGAAGTAAAAGAAGAAAACACGCGGACTTATACTACCAGATATCAAGGTTTATTATAAAGGGGCTGAAATTTAATACTGTGGTATCAGCAGAAGGATAGACAAATAGGCCAGTATTTTTGGCAAATGTGACATTAACAGTACAGTGGGGAAAGGATGCCATTTTCAATAATGGTGTCTGGCCAAAACAGTATCTATAAGGGAAAAAAGTATTTTGCCCTCTACCTGACACCATAAACAAAAAATCAATTTAATATGGATTATAAATGTAAACATGCCAGGTAAAGAAAATTTAGTAGACAATGTAGAAATACTGTCATGATCTTGGGATAGGCAAAGATTTCTTAAATAAGAGACAATAAACACTAATCCTAAAGGGAAAAAAAGGAAATTAGAGAACATTAAAAAAAAGTACAATTCATCAAGGGGTAACATAAAGAGAATGAACAGACAGATCGTCAAAGGGGAGAAAATATTTGTAACATGTATGTCTGACGAGTTTTCATCCAGAATATGTTAACAGCTCTACAAACCAATAAAAGAAGAAAATGGGCAAAATACATTAACAGGCACTTTACACAAGAAACTATCCAAATGTCCAGTAATTAGATGAAAAGATGTTCAAGTTTATTAAGCATTCAAGAAATGCGAACTAAAAGGACAATGAGATGCCATGATACAGTCACCAGAATGATTAAAATTAAAAAGACAGGCAATGACAAGTGTTTGCAAGGATGTGGATTAGCTGAAATATTCATGCACTGCTGTTGGGTTTTAAATTGATGCAATTACATTGGAAAGCCATTTAGTGGCATCTAAAAAAAAAAACCCAAAGACAAACAAACCACTTACCTGCTGTTAAGTTGATTCTGACCATGGCAACCCACTGTGTGTCAGAGTAGAACTGTGCTCCATATGGTTTTCAGTGGCTGAGATCTTTCAGAAGTAGATCACCAGGCATTTCTTCTAAGGTGCCTCTGGGTGGATTCAGATCACCAACTTTTCATTTAGTAGCCGACCATTTAACCGTTTGTGTCACCCCTTGACTTCTAGTGGTATGTACTAGAGGTAAATATATTTATCTGTGATATAAATTGGCAGTTACAACTAGCAGTGCCACAGAAGAAGGTCCTAGCAATCTGCTTCCATAAAGATTCCAGCCAAGAAAACCCTATGGACCATTTCTACTCTGTAACACATGGGGTCGCCATGAGTCAGATCAACTAACTCCATGGCAGTGTTTTTTTTTTTTTTTTAGTTGGTGTGGCAATTCTATTAGGTATATACCCAATAGAAATGTGTTCATATGTTTACTAAAAGAATGTGCAATAGTTTGCATATCAGTACTATCTGAAGTAGTCCCAAACTGGGAATAACTCAGTGTTCATCTGCAAAGTAAATGGACGAGTACATTATGGTATATTCATAAAGTGGAATATTTTAAAGCTTACATGGTGATGAACGTACCGGTAGTTGTAATAACTAACTATGCTTTAGAGCATGTGTGAATTTCAAAAACGTAATATTGATTGAAAAAAGCTGGAGACAAAAGAGTTCATTCTGTCTGATTCTATTTATAGAAAGTTGAAAAGCAGATAAAGCTAATCTGTGATAATGAATCAGGATTTTGGTTACCTCCTTGTGAGGGTAGTGATTGGAAGGGGGGTCGCTGGGATGACATTGGTGTTCCTTCTTTATCAGTGTACTAGTTATATGTGTGCCTATTTTGTGAGAATTCATTGAGCTATACACTTTGTTTCTACACTTTTTTGTTATTTTGTTCCACTTCAGTAAAAAGTAAATTAAAAATAAAACAGAGCAATGGGATGTCTAGGCAGTGGGTATCTACTTTAGCTGAGTTGTTACAGAAGGCAATATTGTACTCTGAGGCCTAAACAATGGGAGTGGCAGCCGTATGAAAAAGACCTGGGTTCAGTGCCAGGGGAGTGGGGCAGTGGCAAGGAGCGCTGGATGTTCAAAAGACAGAAACAAAGTCAGAGAGGCTAGAGGTTAGTGAATGAGGGGCTGGTAGACAAGGTTATAGGTTATAGTTATATGTCTAATTGTGAGGTTTATTATGGCAGCAGAGGGAAGCCGTGGAAGGGATTTAAGCAAGGATGTGATATGATCCAGTTCATGCCTTGAGAAGGTCACTGTGTCTGCTGTGTGTGTAACAGCTGTAGGGAGGCATAAGTGGAACAGGGAGACTAGTAGGAGTCTGGTGCTGTATATAATCCAGGAGTGATAAAATGGCAGCATAGAGTTGAGCTTTACCAATAGAGTTGGTGAGAAGTGATTGGCTTATGGATATATGTTGGAGGTAACTGGCACCTGTATGGCTTGCTGATGAATTTTGTGTTAAAAGGGAAGAGAAGGTCAAGAATGACTTTTAAGTGTTTGGCCTAAGCCACATGGGTGGATGGTGGTGCCATTTCTGAGATAAGGCAGTTGAAGAGTGAGAGCGGGGGATGGGAGGGTGTGGTGGACCGCTGCATGGTAAACTTTTGAAGGCAAGGCATAGTCTTATAATTTCTTTACTTCGCAGGTCTTCGCCCACTATCTGGAACATGGTTGCTCAAATAAATATATTGAATAAATGTATAAATTATTTTTACCACGGGCATTCCTAGAAGTATGTAATTTAAAGGTTAAAAAAAAAGAAATAATCGTTGGCCTATATAGTATTTTACTGGCTTGAATTTGCCTACTTTCTAGCCGTTTTTCTTTTCTTTGTCATGATGATAGTGATTTGACAGAAATATGTTTTTTTAAGGAGCTGGTTGGTCGGCTCTGCTTAAATTGGAAACCTGTTTACATATGTGTATTTTTTGGTGTAGTTGTTTGTGATTACAGCTGCTCTGCTCTTTGGGAACTTGATTCAGCACCAGGTTTCCAATTGTTTTGGTTTTTGGAAAAAATGTTTTCAATTGTTTAACATCTTTTATTTTTCTTTATTGTTTATAGATGCCCTTTTAGGTGTTTGGAACAAAGAAGTTTCTTTACCAGATGTTTTTCTTTGGCAGATAATAACATTATGTTTTCCTAGGATCCAGATGGAACCACTTAGTGTAGACATTAGTGGAGAAATACCACCTAGGAAGCCTTGTAGAATGGTGGGATTCCTAAAACAAATGTCCTAGTGAATTCCTCCTGACACTCGCCCTCTAGTTCGGAATAAAATTCCACACTTGCTTTGTAGTTGGCATTTGTCTTCTCTTCCCAAGATAGCTCCTTTCTGAATGTGTCAGTCAATCTCTGGTCATTCAGCCAAACCTGAGGTGTGATGAGAAGAAGGCTGGGAATCCCTGGCTCAGTCATTTGGCTAAGGAAAAACAACTTCCATATTCTTCCAAAGTACTTCCACCATCTTTGTGGTTCTGATAACTCACAGCTTTATAGAAATTTTATCAAATACAGTAGTCGATCCTCATTTTTCATAGATTCTCTCTCTTTGTGAATTTACCTACTCACTAAAATTTACTTATAACCCCAAAATCAATCCTTGTGACATGTTGCAGTCAGTCATTCACAGACACGCACAGAGGGGTGAAAAATTTGAGTGGCTGACACTCAGCGTTCTCAGCTGAGGTCATATAAGGCAGTGCTCTGCGTTTGTGTTTCAGCTCTTATGCTGTAAACAAGTGTCCTTTTCGTAGTCTACTTAATGCCACTTTTTTCGTGTGTGCGTGCATTTTTGTTGGTGATTTGCTATTTAATATGGCCTCCAAATGTAGTGCTGAAGTACTGTCTAGTGTTTCTAAGAACCAGAAGGCTGTGATGTCCGTTACGTTAGATAAGCTTCATTCGGGTATGAGTTACAATGCTGTGGCTGTGAGTTCAATTGTTAACGAACCAACACTATGTATTAAATGAGGTGTCTTTAAACAGAAATATACATAAAACAAGGCTATGGATTGATCAATTAATGAAAATGTCACCAGAGGCTCTCAGGAACCTAACCCTGTACTTCCCCTAGGAGCAGTGGCTCAGTATTTTCTAATTGAGTGCTCAGGGCAACTTTACTGAATGTTGCAGATAACGAGAGCTGACTGTATATGTGTTTGGCTGCAAACACAGCAACCCCAACTCAGACTGATTTACTTACCGAGGAAATTCATTATGTCACATAAGAGGAAGTTCAATAGTAGAGCAGGCTTTTAGGGATGGTTTGTTAATAAGCTTAGTGCTGTCACTCATGTCTTTCCGTCTCTCTGCTGTGCTGTCCTTGGGAGTGCTTAATCTTCAGGCTGTTGGCAGGACTGATCCAATACCAGGCTTCTCTTTTACACAAGACGGTGTCCATAAGGAGTGAGGACACTTTTTCTAGCCCCCCACCCCAGTTAGATCTCCCCTAATATGTCAGAGGTGGGTAACATGTCCATTCTTGAGCTGGCAAAGGGAGTGAGATAATTTTACCCAGTCAGGTCTACCATGGAGCTGAGGTAGGTCAGCATTTCCTGAGACTTCTGAACATCAAAACAAGTGTAGTGTTCTTTTAGGAAGAAGAATGGGTGGAGGTGTACTCAGAGCAGTGTCCCCCATGAGAATGACCACATTGGTTATTTATTCATTCAACAAGTATGTCTTGAATGCGTACTCTGTCCCAGACGTATTAGGTTCAGAGTTTACCTAGGGAGATAGAAAATACCTGGCAGAGAAGGTAAAGTTTACTGGCTGGCAAGGAGTCCACGATTTGTATCATTCATTATTTCCATGTTCTCCAAATGTTTTGATTGGAGAACCCGGAAAGCACACTTTATGCAAGTCTTTTTGTTTATTAGAACTCTTAAAAGAACAGCGTTTTTATCTATGTCTAGAGTTTGGAGAAAGTGTTTCAAATAGAAGTGTAACTGAAGAGAGGGAAAGTATAAATGAAGGAAGATACATATATCAATCAGGTTATGATGTATCATATTTTTAAAACCATTTATTTTTCAATACTCAAGTATGATTACATGAAGTACAAAAGAAGAGCAGTATATATGAAGTTAAAGTCCTACCTTATTTTTTTCTGTGTATCCACACTTGAGATCTTTCTGTGTATATTTCTATACATATAATATGACCAAATAGGAATTTTATGATATTTTAAAATGCATATCTTATTTCAGCATACGTAATAATAATGTCACTGAGAGAATTTCTTTACTTATATATTGGGCATAAATGTAGGAGGTATTTGTGATTTTTTTTTTGATATGTAACTAGAAATTTAGATGAAATTCATATACCATAAAATTTACCATTTTAAACTGTACAAATCAGTGGTCGTTAGTGTATTCATAGAGTGTACAGTCATCACTACTAAATAATATTAGAATATCATCACCCCAGAAAGAAATCCCATACCCATTAGCATTCACTTGTGAATATTTTATGTATCCATTAACATCTTGTGTAAAATTCCATTTGAAGAGCCATGTTTCTCTGAACAGCTTGCTAAACACTTAAGTTCTTATACCAAAAGTTCAGTAAACTCCTTAGGACTAGTTTCAGAGCAAATATTTGAGATCCTTAGAAGGGTCTCTGAGAGATGAATGTGTGTATTTTTGGAAGTAAAACCTTTAGCAGTGCAGATTTTAATGGGAAGTGGTATAAGTTTTAGGGAAATAATATTGCATAAATAACATGAAAGTGTTTCATCAAATTAGTGGTTCAAGGAATTTTGACACCACCTACCTGGAGTTAGGCCAGACTTCACAGGTTAAGGGCACAGTCCTCCGCAGGACTGCCCTCACTTCAGACCACCAGCCACAAGCTCCGGGGTCCTTCGACCACCCTCAGTTCTGACTGGCTGTATGCAAATTCATGGTTTCCCCCTCCCCTTCCAGGTTTGGTAATTAGCTGGAACAACTCTCAGAACTCAGGAAAGGCCTAGAGTTTTGTTTACAGTTTTATTGTAGCAAAAGGATACAAATCCGAATCAGCCAAAGGGAGAGAATTATAGGGTAAGGTTTGGGAGGGTCCCCATAGTGAAGCTTCCATTGTCTTCAGGGACACGTGACCCTCCACTCACATCAGTGTGTGAATGGAGTATTGTCAACCAGGGAAGCTCACCTGAGCTTTCGTGTCCAAGTTTATGTTGGGGTTTCATTAGTTAGGCACGATTGATCGAATCATTGGCCATGTGACTGCACTTATCTGTAGACCCCTCCCTTCTGTGGCAGTTGGGCTAATGTCACTCAGCTCAAAGCTCCAACCCTCTAATCACATGGTTATTCTTTCTGGCATGGCGAGCCCCCATCCTGGGTCATCTTGTTAGCGTAAACTATGTAGGGGCCCACCACGAGTCATCTCATTATTTCTGAGGAACCCATCATGAATAAGAAAGACACTCCTGCCACTTGGGACAGTTCAAGGGTTTAGAGGCTGCCTCTCAGGAACTGAGGACAAAGGCCAGACAAATTATTACACAAGGGGTTACGAGATTTCCTAAGTTTGTAGGTGTCTAACTGTGTAATTGAAAAAGAAGACATTTATCAAAATCAAAGAAAATCAGTAGCAAGGAAGTGTTGTGGTGGAGGGATTAGACTAGGGGATCTTTATTGTACTTTCTAATTCTTTAATAATTAATAATTGTTTTTGTTTTTAGAAAAATAAGGGCCAAAGGGGAAAATCTAGGTAAGGTACTTGCATTCAACTTTTCTTATGGCTTTTAAAATAATACTTTTAAATAATCCTAATTAACTTCTTGTTTGAAATCAGAAAAGGTGTGTGTCAGGGTTGTATCCTTTCACCATACTTATTCAGTCTGCATGATGAGCAGATAATCTGAGAAGCTAGGCTATATGAAGAACAGGGCATTAGAATTGGAGGAAGACTCATTAAGAGCCTGCGATATGCAGATGACACAACCTTGCTTGCTGAAAGTGAAGAGGACTAGAAGCACTTACTCATGAAGATCAAAGACAACAGCCTTCAGTATGGATTACACCTCCGCATGAAGAAACAAAAATCCTCACAAACAGACCAGTAAGCAACATCATGATAAACGGAGAAAAGATTGACGTTGTCAAGGGTTTCATTTTACTTGGATCCATAGTCAATGCCCGCGGAAGCAGCAGTCAGGAAATCAAAGGATGCATTGCACTGGGCAAATCTGCTGCAAAAGACCTCTTTAAAGTGTTAAAAAGAAAAGATGTCACTTTAAGGGCTAAGGTGCTCCTGACCCAAGCCATGGTATTTTCAGTTTCTTCACATGCATGCGAAAGCTGGGAAATGAATAAGGAAGACCGAAGAAGAATTGATGCCTTTGAATTCTGGTGGTGGTGAAGAATATTGAATATACCACAGACTGCTAGAAGAACCAACAAATCTGTCTTGAAGTACATCCACAATGCTGCTTAGAAGTGAGGGTGGCGTGACTTTGTCTCATGTACTTTGGACATGTTATCAGGGGGGACCAGTCCCTGGAGAAGACATCATGCTTGATAGAGGGTCAGTGAAAAAGTGGAAGCCCTCAACAAGAGAGACTGACATAGTGGCTTCAACAGTGGGCTCAAACATATCAGTGATTGTGAGAATGGCACAGGACCAGGCAGCGTTTCCTTCTGTTGTACAGAGTCACTGTGAGTTGGAAGCAACTTGACGACACCTAACAACAACAACAACATTTAACTTTATATTACCGAGCACGTTTCAGTATGGTAGCCACTTGCTACATGTGACCATTGAACCCTTGAAATGTTGGTAGTATGACTAAGGAACTAAATTTTTTATTTCAATTAACCTGAATTTAAAATTGGGGCAGTATGGAATATTTTTCCATTAAACACAACTTTATTCTTTGATAGGACTGTATTAGACTTTACTGTTGCATCACCTAAGGTATTACCGTTGTGTTGTAGGACATGCCTTTGGTATGTGTGTTGTTAATATTGTACAGAGCCATATCACCAATTTAATCAGTTCCAATGATTTTTTTAAAATTAATGATTTTTTCCTATGCACTGATGTAACATTGAACATGCTTATTTGAATATTTTTGCAAAGAACATGTTACAATATCTTTGTAGATTGTAATTATTCAGTATAAATATTTGCTAATATTTATGTATTATATTTATATTTGCTATACATATATTTATGTATGTGTTATAACATGGTTATTTTAATTAAATAATTGCATTAGCTTTCCAGATTAAGAAAAGGGAAAAAAATTAAATTTATAAAGGAAGTATATTACTGCTGCAAAATTGAGCTGAGATGCATGAGCTAGTGCCATAAGCAGACCAAAAAAAGACAAAATGAGAATGGAAGAAGGTATGCCACAAAGTTCACAATAATGGAAATTGCAATGTTCTGTGACTGAGCAAGACAAAAAAATCTATTTTTAGTTAGAAATTTTAAATATTAAATGTAATAATGGTGGCAATATCGAGACATTTCAGTGAATGCGTAGTGAGTTCGAAAAGTTTCCTCTCAATATTCGAAAATTTATCTATGAAATTTGTTGCTTGAAATCAGAATTAAGTGTCCAACAAAAAACTTTTATAAGAATTTTAACTGCACTGAGAGTGAATTTTGGCTAGCTGTAAAATGGCTTTGGTTTTGTACCAAGAAGAAAATACTTTTTAGTTGGAGAGGTGGCAAGATAAATTATTATTTCAGTTATGGAAGTTTTGTTAGACAATTATGAGGATAAGCCTAAAAGTGAAAGATCAGACAATTGCCCATAGACTACATAGTCTTTCTAACGATAAAGAAGATCAATTGATTAAAAATTTGAAAAATTGCAAGTATTTTTCTTTGGCTTTAGATGAGTCATGTGATATGAGACAGTGCCCAGTTAATCTTTTGGTATATTTTATTTTGTAGTACTTTCAAATTTAGAAGAAATGTCAATTCATGGCCAAAAAATTGAACTTGTGTATATTTTAAAACGTTTTCACAGAGGACCTTCAATGGACTAGTTTTTATGGAGGATGGTTCTCCTCCATGAAATTTTTAATCAAAAGACTAATGTTTCCCATATTGCCTAATTTCATTGTAAAATATTCATTAGAAATGTTTTTGTTCAGTTTTCTGAAGTAGACTCTGTGAAAAGCATCAGAATCAGTTGGTAAATTTATTCATTTGTGTGCAGATGCTTTTAATCATTGCCATTTTAGGGAACTTTTAAAAGCAAGGGAAGACAGTGAATTTATCTTATGTTGTTTGCCGATGCTCTGGTTGAGTTGTGGAAGAGTTTTGTAAGCATTTACTCCACTGTTAATGGCGCAGTTTTTTTGAAAAAGGATTGTTTGACAGTTACTCAATAATTGAGGACAAAAAAAAAAAAAATAGTGTGATTTACGTTTTCTCACCCATATCACACTGCATAACAAATGAGTTAAATTTGAAGCTCCAAGGAAAGGCAACACTTTTTTACAGCCCAGCTGGACAAGGTGAAAATTTATGTTGAAACGAAAACTTTTTATAATACAAATCAATAATGTTTTTACATGTTTTCTAAATGAGTAATATACTGATGAATTTAATTGTAATAGACAGTGTTATATATACTAGCTGCCAAAACAAGAAAAATTTGAGGAATTTTTGTTGATATTGAAAAATTTGGAGCTGTTTTTCAATTTATGCAATATCCCTTTGAACTCAATGTAATTGATACTGTATTGACAAAAGAGTTAATGAATTTACTTATCTTGGATAGATGTAGTTTTGGAACTGATAAGCATTTGTTTCAAAGTTAAATCAGTTCTTCTAAAAAAAGATGAACCAGTTTTGTCAGTACGGATGTGAGTATATTAAAGGACAATTATTTTTTTGCTATTCAGTTTAATTGTTGGAAAAAATTCAGGTATGTTTGGAACGTCTTGGTTTTGTGAATCTACTTTTTAAATTAAATTTCATGAAAACTAAATTGAGACCATTTAGCATATAAATTGATATGTGCTATAAATATAAAATACTCATACATCCCAGATTTCAAAGTCTTTATATGAAAATAATGTAAAATAACTCATTAGTAACATTTATATTGAACACATGTTGAAATGATAATGCCATATTTGATTAAATAAATATATTATCAAAAGTAATTTTATCTGTTTACTTTTACTTTGGTTAATATGTGACTATTAAAATTGCATTTGTATCTTGCATTATATGTCTGTTAGACAGTGCCGGTATAGACAGTGTTAATAATAGCTCAGACTCCTCCTTGTGATTAGCTCATGACAGAGGCAGAGAGTAGTATAGATCATATTTATGCATAAAGTTAACACTAATATTTTGGTTTGTATATTGTTTACTTTTATTTGATTGTTCTTACGTTTGCCACTTAATCCTAGCTTCTGCTTAATTTTTCTTAAATGAAAATTCTTGCAGATTACTTTTCAATCAGATAACTTCACGAAGTTTTTTTCTTAGGGTGTCAAAGTATAGTCAGACACAAAGAGAAAGGTCTACAGATGTTAGCTGATCAAAAATTATTCTCTCTGGAATGTTTGGTAACTATGATGGTCACATATTTCAGATATAACTAATTGAACATCGACAACCAGTCTGAAAGCAATGTAGTCATTTTTTAATTTTTCAAAAACTAGTTCCTAATTCATTCTTCTTTTATCTTTTTTGTGTGGCTAGAAAAGAAGAGATTTTACACACTGCATTTTATGATTTTGTGGAGATTGAACCAAGGCAGTAAAGACAAAGTTGGTCTAAAGATAAGATCACTTTAATTGAAATCATGCTTCAGAAAATCTGAAGTAAAAAATTTGTACCAGGAGTGGAAAATCATCTGAACTGTTAAACTGGAAAGTTATCTTAGGAACCGAATATGGCTGTCACAGCAGCTGGCCGTATAAATGACTGCTAGGCAAAGGAAGCATTGTCTCAGTTATTTCACTGGTAGTTCCAGCCTGAGTGATGTGGTACATGAAAGTAGCCATGGTCAGAAATATTGGTGTTTGAGGCAGAAACTATTTGCTGCTTGTACAGGCCTCTCCCATTTCAGGAACAAAGTCTTCTGTTTATTCGAGAACATAAAAATATAGTTGAACTCACCCCATATTCTCTTACTTGTTAAGCTTATGGTTCTGAACTCTGGCTTGTTGAACCTACCATGTCTCAAAGTTAGCATTGGAGTCCTTTTTTTCAACAAGCTAATCTTTATGCTTCTCATGGAGAAAAAAATTTTTTTTACGTTTATAATAATAAACCATATATGCTATTTCTCAGATGAGGTTTTTCTGGATAGATCTTGATGACACAAGTTTTTGAGCTGTGTGAAGGAATGTGCTATAAAAATTCTGGTTTTTAAGAATTCCTCTGGATTCGCCTGATCCCTTGTGGCACTGTACATTTCTGTCAGTATTTTACTAAAGCTATATAAAGTACATCCTAGTTCCTATAGCAATGAAGAATAATGGTGGCTTTTATTTTTCTGAAGTCCTGCTTGCATTCCTTCATGTTCTGAGGAGTCTTGTAGTAAGTAGAATTTTTTGATTTTTCCTTGAAAGCTGGCAATTCCAACTTGAGTCAAAGGATGTTATCTCTGAAGTGCAGAGCTTACAGATTTTAATTTCACGGTGGAATATACATCAAACCTATAATTTATTTCATATTCTTAAGTGCTTTAAACTATTTATAACGTCCTTATGTTTTTAGACTTTGTTTTTCTTTAACTGTTTGGCAATGCAGTCAGTTCTGTTATAACATGACATACATGTTCTTAAAAATCACTGTGCTAGGCAGAATCACTCAATAAAACTACTAGATTTATGGGACAAATGGGAATGGGGTACAGTACACGAAAACATTAACACATAACATAAAAGGTAAGAACTTAATAAAAATGATAACACGTTTTAGACTTGTTAAATGGTTAAGGAATATGTAAATGCCACAATAAGCCAAAAACTAGCTGCTATCTAGTCATTTTCGACCCACGGTGACCCCATGTGTGGCAAAGTAGAATTCTGCTCCATAGGGTTTTCAATGACTGATTTTTTGGAAATAGATCACCAGGCTTTTCTTCCTAGGTGCCTCTGGGTGGACTCGAACCTCTCACCTTTAGGTTAGCAGCTGAGTGCATTAACTGTTTACACCACCCGGGGACTCCCAAAGGCACTTTATCTTTAAAAAGACCCGAAGTTTTCTTGTGGAAGTGGTTGTTAGGAGGGTTGCAGCTTGTAGGTTTTTGTGAAGTGGTAGAAGGAAGGCCATCTGAAATTGGATGGAAGGTTTTAACATCAGATGTGGATGAGTGTGGCTCATAATGCTTGTGGTAAACTGAGGAAGGTGGCAGATATTTGCAGTGTGTGTGTTTTGTGTATTTCTGTGCAGCTCAGTTTAGCTAGGTGCATTTTCTGCGTTCACCTAGTGCTTCTGAAAGTTGAAATTGTGCATGGGGAAACAAGAAATTTGTACTGTATTCAAATTGTTCCCTAATATATCAATCACACTGGAACAAATTCATGTTTTCGAAACAAATGTTATAGCAGAACTGACTACACTTTTGAAATACAGATGGTTTTATAACTTTATAATGTTTTAGAAACAATTTGGCTTAAATTACTTCTGAAAGGCAATGTGGCACCTACCCTTTAAGCAGCTGTTCTCTGCAAAAAAGGAATATTGTGAAGCATCTTGCTTATTGAAGAAGTAGCTACCAAACTGCTTGCCCATTTTTACTTCTCTGCTACTTTTTGCTAAACCAGTCTGAACTAACTGCACAGTTTTTTCCACATCCAGCTTTCTTCTTGCTCTTAGATCAATCATATTCCCATCATTTCCTTTTGAGATCTAACTTTGGTTCAGGCTTTCTGGATGGTCAGTTTTCTCATGGACCCTTGGATGATTCCCATTCTAACTTGACCTGAACACAAGAAATCACAGGTAGCCTCCTCCTGGGCATGAATGAACACATAGTTTCAGGGCTGCCCTGTGAGGTATTTGAAATGAAGGAGACCTCTGCCCCACGCTTGGCAGGGTGAGAACACTGGCTTTCTTTGATAGCCGGCGAAGACAAGGGGGGCGCTGGTCCCTTTGCAGTGTCAGACTCGTTCCCAGCACAGTGCTCAGACAGCCACCTCCAATGTGGGATTGGCAAGCTAGTGGAAATCTTTTCCCCATCTTTGCATTAGTCTGCATATTCCAGGCCTTGGCTTCTAGGGTGACCTGAGCCAGCCCTAGCTGGGCCAACAGGTAGTTGCAGAAGACTGGCCACATGCCTTAGGTCGCCAAATTTGGCCAGGGGATCCATTTCAGATTTCCCAACCACTTCATCTGGGAGGGCCAGGCCAGTCCTGCTGACATCACCAGGGGCAGAGAACACTGCCCATCTGCTGCCTCGTGGGGAAAGGAGCTCATCTACAACCTGATGGTGGGACCAGCTGCTTGAGAGCCAGGCAGGTGCTTAGAGTCTGCAGCACAGGCCACACTGAGAACTGGAGCCTCCCCCTGCCTACCCCTACAAGGGACCACAATTTCTTCATGAGCAGTGGCTGCAGTCTCAGGCCCTGTGAAGTATGCATACCTCCTGACTAGGCCAGAGGCTTAGATGCTTCAGGAAGTTCTGGAAGCCTGCAGCTAGGGACCAACTTCCTGAGTGTACCTACAGCGCTTCAGTGCTGAGTAAGAAAAAGAAACTCAACTTTTTATTTTGCTTTGGCCAGAACGTTCAGAACAGTATAAATAATAGTGGTAATAAACAGTTTCATCTTACTCCTGATTTTAATGCCAATTTTTATATGTTTCAACATTAAGCATGATATTAGCTTTGTTTTAAATTGGCTATTCGTTTTCATGTTAAAGTAATATCTTTATATTCTTAGTGAATTAAGAGTTTATCAGGAATGTGGTGAAAAGTAAAACCAGTCAAATGGAGTTAAGTCAGATGCTGTTTCGTTTGCTTGTATCTTCTCTTGTGATTCTGAAGCAGAAATCCCATTTTAAGTTCCATATTTTGAACTTCTATTTCATCTAATAAGTAAAGACAGAAAGAAAAGATAACATTTCATTTTCCCTGCTTCTTACTCCCACTTTCCAGGCTTTGTTAATTTAATCTGGGATTAAAGTCATCATCATGGACTTCACATATTAATCTTCTGTTTTAATAATATGCTTTTTAACTTTTGAATTTTTGAGTTCCTGATTTTGATTACTTGGTCAGTTGATGATGAAACTCTTCATTATGGAAAGATCCTTGAAACTGGAAAAGCATTTTATAAAGAATATGTAATAGCTCAAGATGCTTGAGGAACTAATTAAAAAAACACCTATTTAAATTAGTTCATGTCTCTAGTCCCGGAGAAATTATATACTTGAGTGCTGGGGCGGGCGGGGGTGGGGATACTTTTCTTGCAGAAACTTATTTTTTTCTTTCACTTGCTTTTTTTTATAGTTTTTTTTTTTTTTTAGTTGTACTTTCAGGTGAAGGCTTACAGAACAAATAGTTTCTCATTAAATAGTAGCACACATACTGTTCCATAACATTGGTTAACAACCCCAGCACAAGTCAACCCTCTCGCTTCTCCGCCTTTTTTTTTTTTTGGTGAAAACATACATAGCCAAAGATACACTATTCATTTCAAAAATTTTTACGTGCACAGTTCAGTGACATCGATTACGTTCTTACAGTTGTACTGCTATTCTCACTTTAGATGAAGGTTTACAGAACAAAATAGCCTCTCGTTAAACAGTTAGTACACACCTTGCCCTATGACAATGGTTAACAACCCTACTACATGTCAACACTGACCTCACTCATCCTTGGGTTCCCTATCACCAGCTTTCCTGTCCCCTTCTGCCTTCTTGTCCTTGTCCCTGGACTGCTGTGCCTCATTAGTCCCATTTGGTTTTATGGGGCTGTCCCATCCCCCGCTGAACGGTGAACCTCGGAAATGACTTCACCACTGAGCTAGAAAGGGTCTGGGGGCCATACTCTCGGGGTTTCTCCAGTCTCTTTCAGGCCAATAAATCTGGTCTTTTTTTTTGTGAGTTAGAATTTTGTTCTACATCTTTCTCCAGCTTTGTCCAGAACCCTGTGTTGTGATCTGGTCAGAGCAGTCAGTGGTGGTAGCTGGGCACCATCTAGCTGTACTGGACTCAGTCCAGTGGAGGCCTTGGTAGCTGTGGTGCATTAGTTCTTTGGACTAATCTTTTCCTTGTTTTCTGTTCTCCTCATTCTCCCTTGCTCCCGAAGGGGTGAGACCAGTGGAGTATCTTAGATGGCCGCTCACAGGCTTTTAAGACCCCAGACTTTACTCACCAAGGTGGAATGTAGAACATTGTCTTTATAAACTGTGTTATGCCAATTGAGCTAGATGTTCCCTGAGACCATGGTCCCCACAGCCCTCTGCCCAGCAATTCAGTCCCTCAGGGAGTTTGGATGTGTCTAGGGAGCTTCCATGACCTTTCTTTGTACAAGATGTGCTAGTTTCCCCTGTATTGTGTACTGTCTCACCCTTCACCAAAGATACCACTTACCTACTGCCTATTTAGTATTTCCCCCCCATCCCTCCCATCCCTGGTAACCAACAAAGATTGTTACTTTTTGTGTGTAAAGTTTTTCATGGGTTTTTACAATAGAGGTCTCATACAATATTTGTCCTTTAATGATTGACTTATTTCATTCAACATAATGTCCTCCATTTCCGTCCATGTTATGAGATGCTTCACAGATTCATCATTGTTCTTTATCATTGCATAATACTCCATTGTGTGTATGTACTATAGTTTTTTTATCCATTCATCTGTTGATGGGCATCTAGGTTGTTTCCATCTTTTTGCTGTTGTGAACTATGCTGCCATGAACATGGGTATGCATTTGTCTTTGTAGTATTTTTGAGAAATTATGGATAAAAGACAAATGAAGTCCCTAGTGGGGACAAGATAAATTTTGGAAATTATCAAGTTCCTCAGCTACAGAATTTTGGAATCAAATACTAGTCATACTGTATGTGACTAGTTAGGAAAGTGGCAAACACTAGAAGCCAATAGCGTTTACAGAGTTTGAGTTAGTTAACATGATTTTTAATGGTTATATGAGCCCAGTAGAGTCCCATAGATATAATGACTTTTAATTTGAGCAAAGCTTTTGCGGTGGCTACCATGATAACTTTGTGGGCAAGACAGAGAAATGTGTGGACTGGGAGATACAGTGCAGTTAGAGGGATTGATAGATAGTTGATGATTTATAGCCACAGTGGTGTTGGGTTTTAATATTAAGGCAGGCTCTGCCTTGGCTCTTCCTGTTCAACACTTTTATCCAAGACTGATGAAAATTGTACAAATACCTGAAGCCCAATTTATTTATGATCTCAAATGAGAGTGGGGGAGAGATAATATTTTAGATACATAGTCAGTACTAAAAATTTTTTATTAGAGTGATGTACCTAGTACTTATATGACAAACTTTAGTGTAGTTAAATATAGAGCCAATTTTGGAAGTTCAGGATGGGGGATACCAGACTGGATATTGACTCACATGCAAATGTTTCAGAGGGTTTCTTGATTAATATGGACATTTTGGTTATTAGTATTATTTGGTTGCTAGAATAAAATCCTAGACAACAATAAAAGAAAGATAGTCAGGTAAGGAGAAAGAATAGTTCTGTTGTATTGCCTACTGTTGAGACTGTATCACGGGGGTCCTGTCAAGTTCCAAGTGTTAGATATGGACCCAGAAATTGGTAAACAGCCGACATTCTGCAGAGAGCAGCCATATACAGAAAGGGCGTAAAAGCTGTGAGCCATCTATCTGACAATCAGCTGAGGGAGTTGGGGCTCTCAACCTATAGAAGAACTGAAGCAGATTAAGGTAGTTATCTTCATATGGTTTAAATGCTGTCATGTGGAAGATGGTGAGGATTTAATTTTCCTGTTTGAGAACTGCAGGGAAGCTTGTCTCTAATCAACATGAGGAAACACTTTCTGGGAGTTCCCTGTTGTGGGAGGTGTTTGAGCGAAGGCTGGATGGCCGTGTGTGAGCTTTGCTGTGAAGGATGTTCCTCTACTGCTCGGGAAGCCTGGCGAGATTAAACTCTCCAAAAAATATTCTACGCCGCCTTTTATGCGCAAGTGAGTGTGGTGAGAGTTGAGAGCATTGTAAACTAGACAAAAAACAGTGTCATACACAAAAAGCCTAAATTTAGTAGTGCCAATTTTTGCCTGCCCATGCTTAACCCTACCTAGACTCTGAGTTAATACATCTCCACCTTAGGAAGAGTCTGGACTTTTTTTTTTGGTCCCCTGAGGGGTGACGATCACTTTTAATCCCTCCCCCATGTGTGCCTTTGCTTATGTTACTTCCTTTATTGAACCGTCTCCTCCTTTCTCACCCATACCCCTCTGCCCACCACCCCTCAAGCTGGCTTTACTTATCCTTCCCTGATTGCTACCAGGCTGACATAGGTGCCTGTATTCACTGTTCTCTGAATACCTGAGTCGAGTCTCTGTTTTGCCTTTACCACACATTGAGTATGTCTGTCCTTTCTGGACTGTGAGCTTTCTCACAGCTGTGACAAAATGCTGTCGCTCTGATTTCTAAGTGCAAAACCAAAAATGTTTATTGAATGAAATGAAATGGGATGGAATCTTTTATTTGTGTGGCCTAGTGCCTAGCGGAGCTGTGGTGGCTCGGAGGTTAAGCTTTCGGCTGCTGACCAAAAGGTCTGCAGTTCTTATCCGCCAGCCACTCCTTGGAAACCCTATGGATCAGTCCTACTCTGTCCACTGGGGTTGCTATGAGTTGGAATCAACTGGAAGGCAAGGGGTTTGTTTGTTTTTAAATTAATGCCTAGTACTGTGCTTGACTCATTGTAGTTGCTTCTTAATTTTTGGATGTGTCAAAGAATTGAATGTGTGTCTTTTTTTTTTTTTTCAGTTTAGATCATAACATCATATGGCTCTTAGAAATTTTAATCTGGCTGGGATGTGCAGAGTGAAACACACAGTGGGAGGCTAGAGGCCAATTGGGAGGCTTTTGTACAAGTCTGGGCATGAGATTAAAAAGCCAAAAAAAGTTGATTCCAACCCGTGGTGACCTCATGCATGCAGAGTAGAATTGCTCCAGAGAGTATTCAAGGCTGCGACCTTCCACAAGCAGATCCCTAGGCCTGTCCTCCAAGGCACTCTGTGTGAGTTTGAACCACCAAATATTTGGTTAGAAGTTGAGCTGTGGGCTCCAGGCATGAGATGATAAGTATTTAAACAAAAGAGGGGCACTGGGCTTGCTGTCAGCCACCATGAAGAATTTAACTGAATTTGATGAGTGGTTAGTCATGGGGGCAATGGAGAGGGTCAGGTGAAAAGTGATTTTTATGTTTTGACCTGAGTAACATGGAGAGGCTATGTGGTTGAGGGAAACAGAGAAATCAAGGAAAAGAACTGGTGTGGCAGAATAATTTTTCAACAGAGAAGTCATAAAGGGTTGTATATTGGAAAAGTTCATTGGGCCTAACAACTGGGAAGAAACTAAGACGCTTTGAGTAATTTCAGGAGTGTGAAGAAAGTTAAAGACGGTGATGGATATTGAGGAAAAAAAGAGGCATATTGAATATGTTACTCTTTTAACATTTCTCTTAGCATTGGAAAAGGAAGAAAGGTTAATAGGTCAAGAGGATAGTTGGTAAAGTGACTTACTGATTTTTTTATTGTGGTAAGTACATATTTGGTAAAACATTTGTTATTTTAACATGTACAGTTCAGTGACTTTTTAAAAATTAGAAAAATTGGAGAGGGGCAAGATGGCGCTCTAGGCAGAAACACCACGCCGTCCCTCCACAGCAAAGATCCGAAAAACTAAGCCTAACAGAGAATCAACAATCCTGAAACCCTAGAACACCAAATGAAGAGATAAAGAACTCAGCCAAACACCAAACGGAGTGAGAATACTAAAAGAGAACGGAGAGCGAGGAGAGACTCAGGCAGAGATTCCTTACCAGCTAACGCAGCGCGGATCCACCATCTTGGATTCCTATCGGAGACCAGCGAACGGGAGAGCAGCCTTGCAGAGCACCTGGTCGGAGACAGAACGACCGGTAAACTGCGGCGCGCGCTCTCCCACCACCCACCCCTCTCTGCCTCAGCTGGGGATCCCCTGCTTTCCGTGGCCAGGGTCCCTGGGCTAGGGGGTGCTGGTGCTTGGATAACGAGCGCCCGGGCTGGCGGCTTTCTGGGAGCCGTTTGTTGGCAGCTAGCGAACCTTTTTCTGCCGCCTCCCTCTCCTTTTGCCTGGGTGCCTGATTCCGAGTGCTGTCTCTGCTCTCTCCTGCGGGGCTGTAGGGCTGCGTTGGGGCGTGTGGCTGTTTCCAGGTCTGGGCTCCCGCGCGAGTGGGATCCCGAGGCCTTTGTTCGTTGGCCCCTCTGCTTCCCGTGGCCACGGTCTCTTAACCCCGAGACTACCGGCTTCTTGGAATTTGCGCCCCTGAGTGGGGGCTCTTCGGGTCCCATTTGTAGGCACTGAATGCTGGTGTTGCCCTTTTTTTTTTCAATTTTATTTTTCTTCCTTTTTTGATTAGTTTTGTCATCTTTTACCTCTTTTTCCCTTTTGTCTTTCTTCATTGCTTAATTTCTCGTCTCTATATCTCTTCCTTCTCTTTCTGATCCCTGAATACCAGGCGATGTATGCCTCTGTACCTTCTGGCCAGGCTGAGCTGTAAAAATTGAGACCGACTCCCCCAGACCTCATAGCTGCATCGGTGGGATCCCTGGGAACTTTGCAGTTCTTTAACTTTTCTGATTTTTATTTGGTCATTCTTTCCTTTTCTTTCTCTTCCCCCTTCTGGTTTCCTCCATCCCATAGTCTCTCATCTGTACATTCCAAGGACAAGCTCCCCTAGCATTCTTTTATGTTTGTATGCTTTTTGCTCCTCCTCCTCTCTCCTCTCTCCCATATCTAGCTTAGCTTCACACATAACCATCTTCCCGCTGCACCCTACCTACCTGCACCGTGCACTAGACATCACACCACCAAGCGGTGCAGGCACGCCCTATTGGAACCTGCCCAGCACTGACTACCAACCATCCTGGTGGCTGCGGTGAGTGCCACAAGCAACCCATCCCAGTGGCTCCTCCTCAGCTAGATCTACCCAGCTGTACCACAAGAACGAAACAAACAAAAAAAAAATCTACAATCAATAAACGAGAGAAATATCTACTGAATGCCCCGAAAACAGCAAACAATATCAAAACATTTACAAAAACAAGACAAGATGGCTCCAATAGGCGTCCAAATTAAAACACCAGATAACTCTCCTGTGGAAGAAAATGCACTAGAAGTACCTGATATGGAACTCAAATCACTAATACTCGGAATTTTCCAAGAACTGAGGCAAAAAGCTGACAAACATGAGGAAAAAATAGACAAATTTATGGAAAATAAAGACAAAAAATTGGAAGAATTCAGGAAGATGATGCAGGAACAAAATGCCAAAATAAATTCACAACTCGAAATTATACAAAAACAACAATTAGAAATCCAAAAGATAAAAAACAAGATTTGAGAAATGGACGGTGTCATAGAAGGGCTGAGAAGTAGATTTGAAACCATGGAAGAGAGGATCAGTGGAACTGAAGACAAACACTTGGATACAACTCTGTTTCAGGAAAACTCAGAAAAAAGAACAAAGAAAAATGAAGAGACCCTGAGAGTTATGTGGGACACAATTAAAAGCAAAAACTTACGAGTGATTGGCATCGCAGAACAGGGGGAGAAAACAGAAAACACAGAGAGGATCATTGAGGAACTGCTGACAGAAAACTTTCCCAATATCATGAAAAATGAAAAGCTGGCCATCCAAGAAGCTCAACGAACCCCATATAGAAGAGACCCCAAAAGAAAATCACCAAGACATATCATATTCACACTCCCTAAAATTAAAGACAAACAAAGAATCCTGAGAGTAGCTCGTGAAAAACAAGAAGTCACATACAGAGGAGAAACAATAAGACTAAGCTCAGATTATTCAGCAGAAACCATGCAGGCAAGAAGGCAATGGGATGACATATATAAAATCTTGAAAGAAAAAAATTGTCAGCCAAGAATAATAGATCCTGCAAAACTCTGATTCAGATTTGATGGTGAAATGAGGTCATTTCCAGATAAACAGAAACTAAAGGAATATGCAAAAGTCAAACCAAACTTACAAGAATTATTAAAGGGAGTTCTTCGATCTGAGGACAAACAGCTTCAGCCCTCAGGCAGGACCTAGGACCTAGAACGCAGGTTCACATGAACCAGATACCATTCTAGGAACTGAAGTACAGAGGACTTTCCAAAAACAAAAGATATACAACAGGGAATCAGAGAAATCAATCAAAGGATGACAACAACATCAAAACAATGAAAGAGGGAACAAACGGCATAGGTATAGAACCTTCTAAAGGAGAGGAAGGCAAGGCGATACCAAGTAATGGTAGACTGCATCAAAATTATAAAGATAAGGGTAAAATTCATGGTAACCACAAAAAAAGTTAACAAACCAACTCATAAAAATATAGACGAAAAACATAAAGTCTCAACAAAAACAAAACCTACAAAAACAAAAGAAATGAACACAAAATCCACAAACAAAAGTAACTCAGCACAAGAGAGTAAGAAGAACAAAGAAAACTTCAGCATCAGAAAAAAAAGCACTACAAAATGACAGCAACAAACTCACATCTATCAATGATTACACTGAACGTAAATGGAGTCAATGCACCCATAAAGAGACGGAGAGTGGCAGAATGGATAAGAAAACAGGATCCATCAATTTGCTGTCTACAAGAGACACACCTTAGATACAAAGATGTGAATTTATTAAAAATCAAAGGTTGGAAAAAAATATATCAAGCTAACAACTATCAAAAAAGAGCAGGAGTGGCAATTCTAATCTCAGATAAAATAGACTTTAAAACAAAATCTACCATAAAAGACAAAGAAGGACACTATATAATGATTAAGGGGATGATCCATCATGAAGACATAACCATAATAAATATCTATGCACCCAATGACAGGGCTCCAAAATACATAAAAAAAACTCTAACAGCACTGAAAAGAGAAATTGACAGTTCCACAATAATAGTAGGAGACTTCAACACACCACTCTCAGTAAAGGACAGAACAACTAAAAAGAAACTCCGCAAAGATACAGAAGACCTAAAGGACACACTCAGCCAACTGGACCTCATAGACATATATAGAAGAATCCATCCAACCGCTGCAAAGTACACATTCTTTTCCAATGCACATGGAACGTTCTCCAGAATAGACCACATCTTAGGCCACAGAGCAATCCTCAGCAAGATCCAAAATGCTGAGATAATTCACAGTATCTTCTCTGACCACAATGCCATCAAGGTAGAAATTAACACTAGAAAGAGCAAGGAAAAAAAATCAAACACATGGAAACTGAATAATAATCTGCTTACACATCAATGGGTAATAGAAGAAATCAGAGATGGAATTAAAAAATTCCTAGAATCAAATGAAAATGAAAACACATCATACCAAAACCTTTGGGACACAGCAAAGGCAGTCCTCAGAGGACAATTTATAGCAATAGATGCACATATCAAAAAAGAAGAAAGGGACAAAATCAAAACATTAACTACAGAACTCAAACAAATAGAGAATAACAAAAAAAGCCTACAACCACGGGAAGAAAAGAAATAGTAAAGATCAGAGCAGAAATCAATGAAATAGAGAACAGAAAAACAATAGAAAGAATCAACAAAACCAAAAGTTGGTTCTTTGAAAGAATCAACAAAATCGACAAACCACTGGCCAGACTGACAAAAGAAAAACAGCAGAGGGCACAAATAACCCAAATAAGAAATGAAATGGGGGACATTACAACAGACCCAACTGAAATAAAAAGGATTATAACAGAATATTATGAAAAACTATATTCCAACAAATTTGAAAACCTAGAGGAAATGGATAAATTTCTAGAAACATACGGCCTACCCAAACTACAACAAAGTGACATTGAAAACCTGAACAGACCCATAACAAGTGAAGAGATTGAAAAGGTAATAAAAAAACTCCCAACCAAGAAAAGCCCTGGCCCAGATGGCTTCACTGGAGAATTCTACAAAACATTTACAGAAGAGCTCGTACCAGTTCTACTCAAGTTATTTCAGAGCATAGAAGAGGAAGCAACACTTCCAAATTCATTCTATGAAGCCAGCATAACGCTGATACCAAAACCAGGCAAAGACATCACAAAAAAAGAAAATTACAGACCAATATCTCTCACGAATATAGATGCAAAAATTCTGAAGAAAATTCTAGCCAATAGAATTCAGTATCATATCAAAAAAATAATACACCACGACCAAGCAGGATTCATACCAGGTATGCAAGGATGGTTTAACATTAGAAAATCCATCAACGTAATCCACCACATAAATAAAAGGAAAGAAAAAAATCACATGATCTTCTCAATTGATGCAGAAAAGGCATTTGACAAAGTCCAACACCCATTCCTGATAAAAGCTCTCAATAAAATAGGTATAGAAGGGAAATTTCTCAACATAATAAAGGGCATCTATGCAAAACCAACAGCCAACATCATTCTTAATGGAGAGAGGCTGAAAACATTCCCGTTGAAAACAGGAACAAGACAAGGATGCCCTTTATCACCACTCCTATTTAACATTGTGCTGGATGTTCTAGCTAGAGCAGTAAGGCAAGAGAAAGAAATAAAGAGCATCCAAATTGGTAATGAAGAAGTTAAACTCTCCCTGTTTGCAGATGATATGATACTATACATAGAAAACCCTAAAGACTCCACGAGAAATCTACTGGAACTAATAGAAAGATTCAGCAGAGTAGCAGGATACAAGATAAACATTCAAAAATCAGTTGGATTCCTATACACCAGTAAAGAGAACGATGAAAAGGAGATCAGGAAATCAATACCATTTTCAATAGCCCCTAAAAAGATAAAATACTTAGGAATAAATCTGACCAGGAATATAAAAGACGTATACAAAGAAAACTACAAAACACTGCTGCATGAAATCCAAAGGGATCTACATAAATGGAAAAACATACCATGCTCATGGATAGGCAGACTCAACATTGTGAAAATGGCAATTCTACCTAAAGCAATCTACAAATACAATGCAATCCCGATCCAAATACCAACAACATTCTTCAAAGAGATGGAAAAACTAATTATTAACTTTATATGGAAAGGGAAGAAACCCCGAATAAGTAAAGCACTACTGAAGAAGAAGAATAAAGTTGGAGGACTCACACTACCTGACTTGAGAACCTACTATACAGCTACAGTACTCAAAACAGCCTGGTACTGGTACAACAACAGAGACATTGACCAATGGAACAGAATTGAGAACTCAGATGTATATCCATCCACCTACGGTCACCTGATTTTTGACAAGGGCCCAAAATACATCAAATGGGGAAAAGACAGTCTTTTTAACAAATGGTGCTGGCAAAACTGGATATCCATTTGTAGAAAAATGAAACAGGACCCATACCTCACACCATATACAAAAACTACTTCAAAATGGATCAAAGACCTGAATATAAAGCCTCAAACTATAAAATTCATAGAAGAAAATATAGGACCAACACTTCAGGCCTTAATACATGGCATTAACAGGATACAAACCATAAACATCAACACAAAAAACCCAACAGATAAACTAGATAATTGGGATCTTCTAAAAATCAAACATCTATGCTCTTCAAAAGATTTCACCAAAAGAGTTAAAAGAGAACCTACAGACTGTGAAAACATTTTTGGACAGTTCAAGTCAGACAAAGGTCTAATCTCCATAATCTACAAGAAAATCCAACACCTCTACAACAAAAAGACAACCAATCCTATCAAAAAATGGGCAACGGAAATGAACAGACACTTCACCAAGGAAGACATTCAAATGGCCAACAGACACATGAGGAAATGCTCGTGATCACTAGCCATTAGAGAAATGCCAATTAAAACCACAATGAGATACCATCTCACCCCGGCATTACTGGCACGAATCAAAAATACTGGAAATAACAAATGTTGGAGGGGCTGCGGGGAGACGGGAACTCTTATACACTGCTGGTGGGAATGCAAAATGATACAACCATTTTGGAAAATGATATGGCATTTCCTCAGAAAGCTAGAAACAGACATACCATTCGATCCAGCAATCCCACTCCTAGGAATATATCCTAGAGAAATAAGAGTCATCACTCGAATAGACATATGCACACCTATGTTCATGGCAGCATTATTCACAATAGCAAAACGATGGAAACAACCTCCATGTCCATCAACAGATGAATGGATACACAAACTATGGTACATACACACAATGGAGTACTATGCAACGAGAAAGAACAACAATGAATCTGTGAACCATATCATAACATGGATGAAACTGGAGGACATCATGCTGAGTGAAATAAGTCAATCACAAAAGGACAAATATTGTATGAGACCTCTATTGTAAAAACCCATGAAAAAATTCACATGCAAAATGTAACAATCCTTGTTGGTTACCAGGGATGGGGGGGGGGAATACTAAATAGGTAATAGGTAAGTGGTAACTTGGGTGAGAGGTGAGATAGTACATAGTACAGGGGAAACTAACACAACCTGCACAAGGAAAGGTCATGGAGGCCCTATAGACACATCCAAACCCCCCGAGGGACTGAGTTTTTGGACGGAGGGCTCTGGGGACCATGATCTCGGGGAACATCTAGCTCAATTGGCATGACACTACTTATAAAGATAATGCTCTACATTCTACCTTGGTGAGTAGTGTCTGGGGTCTTAAAAGCCTATGAGCGGCCATCTAAGATACTCCACTGATCTCATCCCTTCGGGAACAAGGGAGAACGAAGAGAACAGGATACAAGGAAAAGATTAGTCCGAAGGACTAATGGTCCACAGCTACCAAGGCCTCCACGGGACTGAGTCCAGTACAGCTGGATGGTGCCCGGCTACCGCCAATGACTCCTCTGACCAGGATCACAACAGAGGGTTCTGGGCAGAGCTGGAGAAGGATGTAGAGCATAATTTTAACTCCCCAAAAAAAAAAAAAAAAGAAGACCATATTTACTGGCCTAAAGAATACTAGAGAAACCTCAAGAGTGTGGCCCCCAGACACCCTTTCAGCTCAGAGGTGAAGTTACCTTCGAGGTTCGATGTTAAGCCTGGGAATGGACAGCCCAGTAAAACTAAATGGGACTAACGAGGTACAGGAGTCCGGTGACAAGGGCCAGAATGCAGAGGGAGAGTAGGAAACTGATGATAAGGAACACAAATTGAATAAGGACACTGTCGATGTATTGTGAGATTGTTGACCACTGCTATAGGGAACATTTGTAGTAACTATTAAATGGGAGGCTGTTTTGTCCTGTAAGCCTTCATCTTGGGCGAGAATGGCAGCACAATTGGAAGAGCATAGTCAATATCACTTAAATGTGTAAGTAAAAAGTTTTGAAATGGTGTTTAAATAAAATAAAATAAAATAAAATAAACAAATGAGACTAAAGAGGTACAATAGTCCACTGACAAGGTCCAGAAGACAGAAGGGGACAAGGAAGCCCCCTGGTGATAGGGAACACAAGGTGGAGTAAGGATATTCTTGATGTGCTGTGAGATTGTTAACCATTGTCATAGGGCAACATATGTAGTAACTGTTAAATGAAAAACTATTTTGTTCTGTAAGCCTTCATCTTAAGTGAGAATAACAGCACAGTTGGAAGAGCGTAGTCAATGTCACTGAACTGTGAATGTAGAAATTTTTGAAACGGTCTATCTTTGGCCATCTGTAATTTTCATCAAAAAAAAAAAAAAAAGGTTGAGAATTTAGAGGCTTAATACGTTGTCGGGTTGTTAACCAATGTCATAGAACAACATGTGTACTACTATTTCATGAGAAACTATTTGCTCTGTAAGCTTTCACCTGAAGTACAATAAAATATATATATAAAAAAAAAATTAGAAAAATCTTGGTGTATTTGGCAAAGAGGGAATCAAGGGGCAAAGACCAAAGTTTATAGGAAGCGGGCTGGTGGAGTGGGATCAAAAAACTGGAGAGGCTCTTTAGAAAGGAGGAAGGAAATGTTTCCTTTCTAGAAGGAAACAGGGGAAGCAAGAGAGAGAGGTAGAGATTCGGAGAAATTCTGTAATGGTGAGATATGGTGACAGATGCAGAGGGCACAGGAGAGGTAGCTCATTTCAGATGTCCTTCCTTGGTCATAGCAAGGCCACTCGTGGAGAGTGCGGGAAGCGAATGTAAAGCTGAGGCTGGAGGAAGATAAAGAAGCTTCAGATGCCCTTTGCGCTTTCCAGGAGTTCTCCTAATTCTAAATTCCACAGCTTCCTCTGAAATGTTGACTCCGGTGTTTTGTCATTTTATCAGCCCTATTCTCTTCTTTCTCCTCCTTGTTCCTCTCCCTTCCCTCCTGTGCTCCCTCATTTCCTTCTCCCCTTTTCTTCTCCCTCCCTCTTCCTCCTCATGCCCTCCTTCTCTTTCCTGGAGCTCATTCTTTCCCCTCCTCTCTCCTGTTTCTTGCTTCTTCCTGCCGCTTCCCCTCCCCTTTCCTGTCCCTCTTCCTCCTTCAGCCTCTCATCCTCCTTCCACCTGCTCTTCCGCTCCCCCCTCCTCTCTCCTGTTCTTTCTGTCCCCATCCGCTTCCCTGGTCCTTTTCCCTTTCTGTCTTCCTCTCTTCTTCCATGTCTTTCTTCCTAAACAGTGAAATGTCCTTACACAGTGCTTGCATACAGAGCTCGACAGGGTTTTAGTTTGTTTTTTGATTTTTAATTTTTTTTTATTCTGTTGTTCATGCATCAGTTAACTGAGTGCAAGTACTTCCAAAGATCCCAGATGCATAGCTCCTAGCAGAGATTCCAGATAGCTTGCGTGTTGAGAGGATTTTTTTCACTGTGGCCAAATGAGAGTCAAACATACCTTATTCAGTTTCTACACATTGTGCTTTTTTATTTACTTGTCTTTTTAGTTTAGTTTTTTTTTTTTTTTTGTATTTGTGCCAGTCTCCTGATGCCAGACATCTGTTGATTCTTTTAATATTATAGCAACACAGGCTCTGTTTGTATTCAGGGTGGTTTACATTTTTATGTTTGCCAAGACCTTTTGCTGTTATTATGCAGTAAATTAAATGTGAGAACAACAGGCAGGCTGGAGCATCTTGCTGTATTTGTATCTGAGTGAATGAGTCCTTGTTTGATTACATATTTTTTGTACTATTTTAGTAACAGATTGTTTGTAGCTTTAATTTATGTTAAACATAAAAGTAGTGGAGTCAATGAATTTTTCCTAACGTTAGGAATGGTATTTTCTACAAGTCAGAAATTGCTAGCAAGCATGCAACTACTTTGCACATAACAGAGGCTCTCCAAACACTGCTAAAGGTTTGCATAAAATTCTGAGGAATTCTGTTTTCTTTTTGTATAAAGAAGATTAATGTCCATGGACTTGAATAAATTCCACTTAATGATTTTGTGTGCAATTTTCTTACTGTATGATAAATGACTACTCTGAAATATTTTGTTCTTTGAAGAATTTTTAGGCAGCTTAGATAATTAATGTTTTGATGTACATATTTGTTACTTTCAAACTTTTGATTAATTGTGGTTTTAAACAATCTTTCCTTCTGTCAAGCCCTAGAGATCAACTGAAACACATACATACACTCTGTCTGCATTTAAAATGGTAATTTTATATTTATAAATCTCAGACTTTTCAAAACCCGAAGGAGGGCTGCATTGACATACTGCCCAGGACTTGCATGTTCTTCCCAATTTGCATATTAATAAGCAGATTGCAGATGACCTGAAAAGTAATATACTCGTAAGTACAGAAGTGACTTTAGATCTTAGCAGTAGATGCACTGTTTTGACCCAAGGTTTTCTTATCAGTTTTAGTGCTGAGAGGCACTTTTATAGAGGACCTAGGATCAGTGCAACCTTTTGCAGATTTAACACTATAAGGATCTCTGTTCCCAGGTAAATTGCCATGTTTTTCTTTAATTCTGTGTAACTGGTACTTTCCGGAGGTGACATTGCTAGAATACCTACCATCATTCTAATAAATTGACCTCATCTCTGGGAGCAAAGGCTTCTCATGGCTTATGTAGTCACTCATGTTAACCTCCAGGCCCACAGTTTCTTGTCTGGAAATCTGAAATCAAAATCTCTGAAAACAACAACAAAAAACTTTTTAAAACTCATTTAGCCAGAAAACCTGACTTGAACTCCTGTGAGCCTCTTTATAGACTTTTGCTTTTTTTGCTACTTAATGTGACTGTCTGTATGTTGCAGAAATATGAATGTGTTTGATTTTGGGGTGGTGTTCAGACCCTGCAGTAAATGTTACATAAATACATCATATGTGCCATATTACCTTTTTAAAATAAATTTAAAAAAATCAGTTTTGTTAAATATCTGGTTAAGGAATTGTGGCATAGTATAGAAACATTTCCAATTCTTATTCAGGTTAATGCCCAAGAGCTATAGGATATTTCTGCTGGAGAGAACTATTAAAGGTAAATATAATAGAGCAGGAGCCCTGGTGGCGCAGTGATTAAGAGCTCAGCTGCTAACCAAAAGGTCAGCAGTTTGAATGGACCAGCTGCTCTTTGGAACCCTATGGGGCGGTGCGACTCTGTCTTATAGGGTTGCTATGAGTCAGAATCAACTCACTGGCCGCAGGTTTCGTTTTGGTGTAATAAAGTAACAATGTATGAGTAAAGGAATAGATGTTAGAGTCAGTGAAGAAATATTTGCTAGTATAAGTAAAATATTATGTATATTCATCATACAGAATGTGGTAATAACCACATTCATAAGTTCTTCTGTTTTGTAGTTCATCGAATGCAACATCCCAGTGTTGTTTGCATTTCACCCTGCAAACACGTTTGGAAGTTGAAGGCTTGGTTTCAGTGAGCCTTGGAGTTTAATATTAAGATTCCTTTATGTGCACAGGACAAGTTTTGCCTCCTTTTGTGCTAACAGCTGCCAGCGAAGTGAGATATCTCTGGAGAAAGAAGGTGTTTTTGTCGCTTTGTAATTTTAGATGATTTATTTTAAGGGACAGTTTGTTGCAAAATTAAAAACACTCCCTTGAGAAAAGCCCTAGATTTGTAGCGTAGTTTTTAAGACCCCAAACCACAGTTACATAATACCTTTAGAACGTCAATTAAGTTCTTCTCTTCATTGTGTTCTACGTCTCTATTTTTAATGGTTTATTATGTCTTTATGAGGTGAAAAAAGCAATAGAAAAATATTTATGGTCAATAGTTTCCTTATGCGTTAAATTCTTGATGCAAGTTTGATATTTCTCTGTACACTAGTGAAAGTGTACTTAGGCAGTTCGGTAATAAATGTAAAATAAAAAAAATCATGTCATTTAAGGCTTAAGATTTGAGGAAAACTGATGAAATGGGAAATATGGAAACATGCCTTTTTTTAATAAGAGGAACTGATTATCTCTGTAACTTAAGAGGATACATTAAAATTTATAAAGAATATATAGTAGGTCCTCACCCTACTCTTTCTCTCTTCTTTCCTTCATTTAATATGGGAATAAATTTCTTACAATTAAATGTTTAAAGTATATTTAGAGGCATTTGCACTCTGTTTACATAATTAACATATGGTGATTATAATAATCTTTTTTCAGTAATAAGCAGTTTTATGTTACATTTTCTTTCTCAAATAATATTATTAAAATCATTTATAGTCAGTTTTTCTTTAGACCATTTTAATATAAAATAAAATACAACACGGTATATCTTGGTGAACAGTAGAAGAGAAGTTGCTAGTGGCAGTATTGACCTGAAAGAACCTGAGTAATTTCCCTTCCTATTCTACATATAAAGGAGCACTTGAGCACAGTGGTTAAGTGCTCAAGGTTGGAGGTTTGAACCAACCAGCTGCTCTGCAGAAGAAAGATGTGGCAATCTGTTTCTGTAAACATAACAGCCTTGGAAACCCTATAAAGCAGTTCTACTCTGTCCTATAGGGTCTCCATGAGTTGGAATTGACTCTACAGCCCCGGGTTTTATTCTGCATATTCTTCCTTGCTTAGTCTTTAAGTGGTCTGTTCTTTTAGGATTAGGTGAAAAGTCTTCCTGTAGATCAAATTCTAGTAAAAAGACCAGGCTTAATGGTTTAACTGAGACTGGAGAGACTCTGGAAGACATGGCCCCCGGACTCTCTTAGCACAAACCTAAAACCAATCCTGAGGCCAGCTCTTCAGACAAAGATTAAACTGGACTATAGGACATAAAATGATACTCATGGAGAGTGTGCTTCTTAGCTCAAGTAGGTACATGAGATTAAATGGGCAGCTCCTGTCCGGAGGTGAGATGAGAAGGCAGAGAGGGTCAGGAGCTGGTTGAATGGACACGGGAAATCCGCGGTGGGAAGGAGGAGTGTGCTGTTAGGTATAGGGAGAACAACTAGGGTCATGTAACAAAGTATGTATAAATTTTTGTATGAGAGGCTAACTTGAATTGCAAACTTCCACTTAAGCACAATAAAAAAAAAAAATTAAAAAAAAATTTCTGTAGAAGATAAATATAAAAATTCTGACAGTATACTGTGTTCCTTTTGTCTATTCAAATACCTGTGGAAACTTACTTCAAAGGAAGTGAAGGGAGTGATGTTAGCTTTTACTTCCACCCATCCACTGCTGTTCAGTTGATTCCGACTCATAGCGACCCCATAGGGTTTTCCAAAGCTGTAAATCTCTATGGAAGCAGATTGCCACATCTTTCTCATGCGTAGCCTTTGGTGGTTTCCAGCCTTCGACATTTTGATTAGCAGTCCATTGCTTTAACGACTACGTGACCAGGGCTCCTTTAGGTTTTATTAGGATTTGTTAATTGAAAGGAAAGGCATATTGATTGCCTCATACTTAATAGTGGCATCAAATATTACAGAAACACATAACTTCTTTGGAAAATGAGCTGATCTCTGCCCTTCATTTAGGATCCCGTGTACCCAGCTCATAGTAGGGAAAAAAAAAGCATTTAATTGGTATGGTAGGACGAATCCAAGATGCACCCCACCCCAGTGTGCCCTGTCCTAATCTCTGGTGAATATGATGAGATATCGTGGCCTTGATTATTTTAATTTACATGGCAAAGGAAATTATGAAGAAGTATGTTAGGTTGCTAATTAGTTGACTTCGAGTTAATCAAAAGAGAGATTATTCAGGTGGACCTAATCTAATCACATGAACCCTTTAAAAGCAGAGTTTTCTCTGGCTGGTGAGCAGAAAGGAAGTCAGAGAGACTGGAAGCATGAGAGTGTCTCTAGCAACTAAGAGTGGCCCAACAACCTGGATGAGTTTGGATTTGAATTCTCGTGCAAAGCCTTCCCCCAGAGCCCTCCTGGGAGACTCCTCACTCAGAGAACCCAGACAAGCCTATCCAGATTTCTGATGTACAGAACTATGAGATAAATTAATGTTTTTCTAAGCTGCTAAATTTATGGTAATTGTTAAGCTGCAATGAAAAACAAATGCAGATTTTGGTACTGGGAATTTGGTATTAGTTTTTTATTGCTGTGTCTGTGAATTACAAATAAATTGGTCTTTGTCCTTGATTCCTGAGGACCATTGGAATTTCTCAAATGATTGAAATCTTTGTTATGCTAGTGAGGTGACTCTTGGGTTGGGTCTGGCCAGGTCAGAAAAACCCACTCCATGATATCAGCCAGATCTCAATGGGAAGGGGACTGGAGGTTGAGTTGAATTATAATGAGACCCTAACAAATGCTACGGACACAGAAGCTCCATGGGCCTCCTGGTTGGTGATAGACATTGATGCATATGTGAGGGTAACAACTCCTTTTTTAGGACATGGAAGCTCCAAGTTGTAACCCCCACCCCCAGACCTTACCCTATGTGTCTCTTGATTTGTATTCATTTTGCTATCATAACACTGTAATCATAAGTGTAAAAATGGTATGGTGGCATCGTCATCATCTGACGTCTTCCTCTAACTTCACAAACAGAGAGAATCAAGATTGTCAGTCCATGGCTGATTCCTATGAAACAGAGGTCAGATATACCTTCTCTCTCAAACTTTTTACCGGTTCTCTCACCAGCCATCCCTCCCATGGCACTTTCTACTTCTCTGCTGGGTTTGATAATTTGATGCAATGGCCATACAGAACTCACAGACCATACTCACAGTTATGGGAGTTTATTAGGGAAGTAACAGGTTACAATTCAGCATCAGGAATGACTCAGGATACAGTTCTTCAATCTGGACAACCTCTTCTCAACCGTGTTCTCAGGCAGGCCTCTCTCTGGCCCTTGGCCCCTCAGCTTGGCCTCTGCCCTCGGTCAAGTGCTACAAAGCTCTTTAGCTGCATTGGTAAGTACCTAGGGGCACTCCACCAGTAAGCCTCGACCTGAAGGTGCTCAGCTCTCTTGCTCTGTGTTGGCAAGCTTAGCTCTACAGACAAGTGCCCAGAGGCACCCTACTCTGTCAGGACGCTTCCTGCCTGAAGACTCTCAGCTCCATGGATTGGCACACCCACATCCACCAGGAAGCCCACTGAGCTGTCTCGTGCTGATCTCCTGGTTCTGCTGCCGCCGTTTCTCTGCTGCTTCTCTCTGTCTTGTTCTGTCTCTAGTGGTACAGCTCTCTCTGTCTCCTGAATCTAGGAGGTTCTCAGTGCAGGGAACCTTGGTCCAAAGGACACACTCCACTCTCATCTCTTTTCTTAGTAGTAGTGAGTTCCTCCTTTGCTCTGAAATTGGCTATCTTTTAAGCCTAGTGGATGGCAAAACTAACCAATCCCCTCATTAGGGTTCCATATACCTTATTTGCATGGTCCCATCCCCGCAATGGTTCTGTGCACCTTATTTCAATTATTAGCAAGCTGTCCAATCCCCGTGGTGGGCCACAAACACTTTATTTACATAGTCCCACCCAATCATTTGGTGGGAGTTACAAGACCATGGCTAGAAAGGCTATATAAAAGCCATCCATCGCATTGCAGTAAGTATAGTGCTTTCTTGAGTTCTGTGAGTTGTTCTAGTGAATTATTGATTCCACGGGAGTAAAGGGAATCAGAAAGTCAGAAGTGAGGGGACCTGGGATTCCCAAGTTCTATGACTGATGTCCTGAGGGTAGAGGGCACCCCCAAATTTGTAGCCAGCAAATCAGAAGTGAGAATGCCACGGGAACCCCCAAGACTGCAGCTGGTGTCTGGAGTCTTGGGCAGACTTGGCAGCCTGGAGGACTGTACCCTTTAACTTGTGCCTTTGTGAAGTCTGACCTTGCTCTGGTGGTTAGGGTCAGAGGAAGAAGTACTGTAAGCGCAGTTGATGTCAGAACAGAGGTGAAGAAGAACTGAATTAGATTGCATTGATTGACTCTCTTCTCACTGTGTAACATATTACCACATATTTAGTGGCTTAAATCAATATCCTTTTATTTTCTTACAGTTCTGTAGGTGAGCCATCTGTGTAGGTTTTCTGCTTAAGGGTCTCACAAGGTCAAAATAAAGGTGTTGGCCAGGCTAGTTCTTATCTGAAGGCTCTGGGGATCATCCTGCTTCCAAGCTCATTTAGGTTGTTGACTGAATTCACTTCTTCGAAGTTTAAGGACTGAAGTCCTCATGTTCTTGATGATCATTGGCCAAGGTCTTCTCTCAACCCCTAGATCTCCCAGTGGTCACTCTCAGGCCACCCTGTGGCTCCTTCATCTCAGCAATAGAGAACCTCCTTCATGTCAAATTCCTGTCATACTTTAGATCTCTGACTTTTTCTATGCTCATTAGCGAACACTCTGTTTTTAAGGCGCTCATGCAATTAGGTTAGGCCCAGCAAGAATAATCTCCCTTTTGCCATTTAATGTAACATAGTCATAGGAGTGATATCTCATAATATTCACAGATTCTACCCACATTAAAAAGGGAAGAGATTATAGAAAAGCAAGGGTCATGGTGGGGTAAGGGGGTAGAGTAATTCTTGAAATTCTTCCTACCAGTTGGCAACTAGCGACCAAGGTTGTAAGGTTGTGAGGTAGTAGAATGTGATGGGCTCTGGCGTCATATTGTCTTGGTTTGAGTCTTAGCTCTGATACTTAGCTATCTGTGAAACCTTGGGCAAGTTATTTAATCTAATTGTGTCTCAGTTTCCCCATCTGTTAAATGGGATTAATAAGTAATTTATCCTACACGGCAACCTAATAGGGTTGTTGTGAGGCGTAAAGCATGTAATGTGTCTAAAAATACTTGGCAAAGTGTCTGACACATAATAAACACTCAATGATTATTAGCTGTTGTGACTATTATTGTTTGTTCTTTGAAGCAGGATCCTTCAAAGCTTCAGTTTTCATATAATGAGCTTGACTAAATCCAAAGAATATATTCAGTAAAAGTAACATGGTACCGACCCATGTGGGGGTCTTATGGAATCTGACTGATGTGAACATCTCTCAGATGGAAGCATGAGCACTCTTTCTCTACTGCAGACATAGGATGTGGCTTCTTAGACAGCCTGGACCAGGTGTGTGTGGGTGTGTATGTGCTCATTGATATCGGAGGAGGGTGGAGTGCTGAGATAAGTCAGTGTGTAACAGCCTCATATGTCACGCTATGGAATCTGGACTCCGACAGACTGTGGGCAGCTTTTACACAGGTGTTGGTATGATGAAGTAGGTGAATTATAAGGAGAACTCTGATGGCAGTGTGAAGGAAGGATATGAAGATAGATTTTGAGTCAATATGGAAAAATATTCAGTTATGAAAATGATCAATGTCAGAACGTGCCCCAAATCCAAGAGCTTTTCTTAACATCTTGGTAAGAAAATTATAGGAAGTTCTGATGGACGTGAGGGTGGGTCAGACTAGGGAAGTCAGGACCAGGAAGTCCTGGTGGATACTCTTGGTCAGGAAGAGGCAGAGGATCTGAACCAGGAGCAGATCCAGTTTTGAGTGAGATTTGGTTCCAAGGGTAAATGAGAATGTGGGAGATCAGTCTATGAGGAGAGTATAAAGTGATGTCCAGGAGCTATAGTTCACTATCCAGATTAACCCAGAGGATATGTAGAAGACCATGGAGCACCAGCTAGCATGGTGGCTGGCTGGCATCTGGCCTTGGGCAAATCCTGTAGCATGTGACTGTGACCTAGTCAAAAAAAACCCTCAGGATTGACTAAAGGAATCCAATGACTAGAGTGACCATGCTGGGTGTAAGGCAGGTGGAGTGGGACCCCAGTTACAAAGGGACTATATTGGGAATTGTTGAGCAGTATGGAGGTTGCCAGTAAAAATGCAAGCACTGGATAGGTGGAACAGTCTTTACTAACAGGGAAGAGAAGCAGAGTAAGATCAGCTTCAGTAAGGGCTATTGGTCCCCCATGGCTAGTGGGTCACTCCCCATTACCAATGCTGGGTAGTGGGCTGCATTCACCGAGGTTGGCTAGGTGCCATGTGATACAACGCATAGCATAAGCAGAACAAAGGAGTACTCATTGGGTTTCCCCAGACAAGGCAGAAGGCCCAGTGCAGACTGTGCTACCTCCCTGTAAGAAGCTGTTCCAGACCCGAGGTCCTGGGCTGCCTGGAGGAGGGGCAGAGAGTCATGCAAGGGGTACTCACCCAACAGGAATGAATGATTAGATTCTGTCCCAGAAAAACTAATCAAAAATGCAATTTTAGGATCTTGTGTCACCAGAGTGGGAGCAGGGTTGGTGTCAAGGCTGACTCAACAGTGTTGTTGTTGCTATACCATTGTGTCAGCCCCTGACTCATGATAACCCTAGACCTTTGGGATCCACTGGGTTTTCACTGGCTGATTTTTGGAAGTAGATCACCAGGCCCTTCTTCCTACTCTGTCTGAGTCTGGAAGCTTCACTGAAACCTGTTCAGTATCCTAGCAACATATAAGCCTCCACTGACAGACAGGTGGTGGCTGTGCATGAGGTACATTGGCTGGGAATTGAAACCGGTTTTCCCGCATCAAAGGCAAGAATTGTACCACTGAACCACCACCGCCTGCAACTCAGCAATAGCAAGGAGCAAATAACCACAGGGTCGTTTTTCTTTATTGTGGTAGATATCTATGTAACAAAACATTTGCCCTTGCAGCCTTCTATATGCTTACAATTCAGTGATACTAGTTACGTTCACCATGTTGTGCGGTCATCACCATTATGCATTTCCAACTTTTTTCATAACTCTTAACAGAAACTTAGTCTATCTTAAGCAATCAGTCCCCTTCCTCTCCCTTTACCTGCCCCTGGTAACCAGTTATAAATTTTGGTCTCTGTGCATTTGCCTGTTCTAGATACTTCATTTAAATGGGGTCGTACAATCTTTGTCTTTTTGTGTCTGATTTATTTCACTTAGCAAAATATTTTCAAGATTCATCTATGTCACAGCATGTATCAGAATTTCATTTTCTTTATGGCTGAATAATATTCCATTTTATGTATATACTATATTTTGTCAGTTTACCTGTTGATGGACACTTGTTTCTAGCTTTTGGCTATTGTAAATAGTACTGCAGTGAACACTGACATACAAGCATCTTTTTTTTTTTAAATTTTTTTATTGTACTTCAGGTGAATGCTTACAGAGCAAATAGATTCTCATGAAACTGTAGTACACATATTGTTTTATGACATTGATTAACAACCCCACGACATGTCAACCCTCTCTCTTCTTGACCTTTTTTTTGGTGAAAATATACATAGCCAAAGATATACCATTTCAAAAATTTCTACATGCACAGTTCAGTGACATCGACTACGCTCTTCCAGTTGAGCTGCTGTTCTCACTTTAGATGAAGGTTTACAGAACAAAATAGTTTCTCATTAAACAATTAGGACACGTTACCATAAGACAACGGTTAACAACCTCACAACACATCAACACTGTCCTTACTCAACCTTGGGTTCCCTATCACCAGCTTTCCTGTCCCCTTCTGCCTTCTAGTCCTTGTCCCTGGACTGCTGTGCCTCATTAGTCCCATTTGGTTTTATGGGGCTGTCCACTCCCCGGCTGAATGGTGAACCTCAGAAGTGACTTCATCACTGAACTAAAAGGGTGTCTGGGGGCCATACTCTCGGGGTTTCACCAGTCTTCCTTTAGGCCAGTAAACCTGGTCTTTTTTTTGTGAGTTAGAATTTTGTTCCACATCCTTCTCCAGCTCTGTCCAGAACCATCTGTTGTGATCCTGGTCAGAGTATTCAGTGGTGGTAGCCGGGCACCATCTAGCTGTACTGGACTCAGTCTGGTGGAGGCCTTGGTAGCTGTGGACACTTAGTCCTTCAGACCAATCTTTTCCTTGTATCCTGTTCTCTTCATTCTCCCTTGCTCCCAAAGGGCTGAGACCAGTGGAGTATCTTAGATGGCTGCTCACAGGCTTTTAAGACCCCAGACGCTACTCACCAAGGTGGAATGTAGAACATTGTCTTTATAAACTGTGTTATGCCAATTGAGCTAGATGTTCCCTAAGACCATGGTCCCCACAGCCCTCCGCCCAGCGATTCAGTCCCTCAGGGAGTTTGGAAGTGTCTATGCAGCTTCCATGACCTTTCCTTGTACAAGTTGTGATGGCTTCCCCAGTATTGTGTACTGTCTAACCCTTCACCCAAGATACCACTTATCTATTGCCTATTTGGTATTTCCCCCCCACCCCTCCCATCCCTGGTAACCAACAAAGATTGTTACTTGTGATGTGTGAATGTTTTTATGGGTTTTTACAATAAAGGTCTCATACAATATTGGTCCTTTTGTGATTGACTTATTTAATTCAGCATAATGTCCTCCAGTTTCGTCCATGTTATGGGATGCTTCACAGATTCATCGTTCTTTCTCGTTGCATAGTACTCCATTGTGTGTATGTACCATAGTTTGTTTATCCATTAATCTGTTGATGGGCATCTAGGTTGTTTCCATTGTTTTGGTATTGTGAACAGTGCTGTCACAAACATAGGTGTGCATATGTCTATTTGAGTGATGACTCTTATTTCTCTAGGATATATTCCTCAGAGTGGGATTCCTGGATCGTATGGTATGTCTATCTCTAGCTTTCTAAGGAAGCGCGATATCATTATCCAAAATGGTTGTATCATTTTGCATTCCCACCAGCAGTGCATACGAGTTCTGATCTCCCCGCAGCCCTTCCAACATTTGTTATTTCCAGTGTTTTTGATTTGTGCCGGTAATGCCGGGGTGAGATGGTATCTCATTGTGGTTTTAATTTGCATTTCTCTAATGGCTAGTGATCGCGAGCATTTCCTCATGTGTCTGTTGGCCATTTGAATGTCTTCTTTGGTGACGTGTCTGTTCATTTCCTTTGCCCATTTTTTAATAGGATTGTTTGTCTTTTTGTTGTAGAGGTGTTGGATTTTCTTGTAGATTATGGAGATTAGACCTTTGTCTGACTTGCACTGTCCAAAAATTTTTTCCCAGTCTGTAGGTTCTCTTTTTACTCTTTTGGTGAAGTCTTTTGAAGAGCATAGGTGTTTGATTTTTAGAAGATCCCAGTTATCTAGCTTATCTATTGGGGTTTGTGTGTTGATGATTATGGTTTGTATCCTGTTAATGCTGTGTATTAAGTCCTGAAGTGTTGGTCCTATTTTTTCTTCTATGAACTTTATAGTTTTAGGCTTTATACCCAGGTCTTTGATCCATTTTGAAGTAGTTTTTGTATATGGCATGAGGTATGGGTCCTGTTTCATTTTTTTGCTGATGGATATCCAGTTTTGCCAGGACCGTTTGTTAAAAAGACTGTTGTTTCCCCATTTGATGGACTTTGGGCCCTTGTCGAAGATCAGGTGACTGTAGGTGGATGGATTTACATCTGGGTTCTCAATTCTGTTCCATTGGTCAATGTTATCTGTCATTGTACCGTACCAGGCTGTTTTGACTACCGTGGCTGTATAGTAGGTTCTGAGGTCAAGTAGTGTGAGTCCTCTAACTTTATTCTTCTTCTTCAGTAGTGCTTTACTTATTCAGGGCTTCTTCCCTTTCCATATAAATTTAATAATTAGTTTTTCCATCTCTTTGAAGAATGTTGTTGGTATTTGGATCGGGATTGTGTTGTATTTGTAAATTGCTTTGGGTAGAATTGTCATTTTCACAATGTTGAGTCTACTTATCCATGAGCATGGTATGTTTTTCCATTGATGTAGATCCCTTTGGGTTTCTTGCAGTAGTGTTTTGTAGTTTTATTTGTATAGGTCTTTTACATCCCTGGTTAGATTTATTGCTAAATATTTTGTTTTTTTATGGGCTATTATAAGTGGTATTGTTTTCCTGATTCCCTTTTTATCATTCTCCTTATTGGTGTATAGGAATCCAACAGATTTTTGTATGTTTATCTTGTATCCTGCTACTCTGCTACATGTTTGTATTAGTTCCAGTAGATTTCTTGTGGAGTCTTTAGGGTTTTCTATGTACAGTATCATATCATCCACAAACAGGGACAGGTTAACTTCTTCATTACCAATTTGGATGCCTTTTATTTGTTTTTCTTGCCTTATTGCTCTAGCTAGAACTTCCAGCACAATGTTAAATAGGAGTGGTGATAAAGGGCATCCTGGTCTTGTTCCTGTTCTCAAGGGGAATATTTTCAGCTTCTCTCCATTAAGAATGATGTTGGCTGTTGGTTTTGCATAGATGCCCTTTATTAAGTTGAGAAATTTCCCTTCTATACTTATTTTATTGAGAGTTTTTATCAGGAATGGGTGTTGGACTTTGTCGAATGCCTTTTCTGTGTCTATTGAGATGATTATGTGATTCTTTTCTTTCCTTTTATTTATGTGGTGGATTACGTTGATTGATCTTCTAATGTTGAACCATCCTTGCATAGCCTGTATGAATCCTACTTGGTCATGGTGTATTATTTTTTTGATATGATGCTGAATTCTATTGGCTAAAATTTCGTTGGGTATCTTTGCATCTATATTCATGCGAGATATTGGTGTGTAATTTTCTTTGTGGCGTCTTTGCCTGGTTTTGGTGTCAGCGTTATGCTGGCTTCATAGAATGAATTTGGAAGTGTAGCTTCCTTTTCTATACTCTGAAATAGCTTGAGTAGTACTGGTACAATCTTTTCTGTGAACGTTTTGTAGAATTGTCCAGTGAAGCCTTCTGGGCCAGGGCTTTTTTTTGTTGGGAGTTTTTTTTATTACCTTTTCTATCTCTTCTCTTTTTACGGGTCTGTTCAGATTTTCCACATCACTTTGTGTTAGTTTGGGTAGGTAGTGTGTTTCTAGAAATTTATTCATTTCCTCTAGGTTTTCAGATTTGTTGGAGTATAGTTTCTCATAATATTCTGTTATAATCCTTTTTATTTCAGTTGGGTCTGTTGTAATGTCCCCCGTTTCATTTCTTATTTGGGTTATTTGCATCCTCTCCTGTTGTTCTTTTGTTAGTCTGGCCAGTGGTTTGTCAATCTTGTTGATTCTTTCAAAGAGCCAACTTTTGGTTTTGTTGATTGTTTCTATTGTTTTTCTGTTCTCTGTTTCATTTATTTCCACTCTGATCTTTTCTTCTGGTGGCTGTGGGTTTTTTTTTTTTGCTGTTCTCTTTCTATTTGTTTGAGTTCTGTAGTTAGTGTTTTGATTTTGTCCTTTTCTTCTTTTTTGATGTGTGCATCTATTGCTGTAAATAGTCCCTGAGGACTGTCTTTGCTGTGTCCCAAAGGTTTTGGTATGATGTGTTTTCATTCTCATTTGATTCTAGGAATGTTTTGATTTCATCTCTGATTTCTTCTGCTACCCAGTGATGTGTAAGCAGGGTATTATTCAGTTTCCACGTCACTAGTTTTTTTTCCTTGCTCTTTCTAGTGTTAATTTCTACCTTGATGGCATTGTGGTCAGAGAACATACTTTGAATTATCTCAACGTTTTGGATCTTGTTGAGTATAGCTCTGTGGCCTAAGATGTGGTCTATTCTGGAGAACATTCCATGTGCATTGGAAAAGAATGGGTGCTTTGCAGCGGTTGGATGGAGTGTTCTATATATGTCTATGAGGTCAAGCTGGCTGATTGTGCCCTTTAGATCTTCTGTATCTTTGCTGAGTTTCTTCTTAGTTGTTCTGTCCTTTAGTGAGAGTGGTGTGTTGACGTCTCTGACTATTACTGTGGAACTGTCAATTTCTCTTTTCAGTGTTTTTAGAGTTTGTTTTATGTATTTTGGAGCCATGTCATTGGGTGTGTAGATATTTATTATGGTTATGTCTTCAAGATGGATTGCCCCCTTAATCATTATATAGTGTCCTTCTTTGTCTATTATAGTGGATTTTGTTTTAAAGTCTTTTATCCGAGATTAGTATTGCCACTCCTGGTCTTTTTTGGTAGTTGTTAGCTTGATATATTTTTTTCCAACCTTTAGACTTTTAATAAATTGAGATCTTTGTTTCTAAGGTGTGTCTCTTGTAGACAGCATATTGATGGATCCTGTTTTCTTATCCGTTCTGTCACTGTCTGTCTCCTCATGGGTACATTGAGTTCATTTACATTCGGTGTAATTATTGATAGATGTGAGTTTGTTGCTGTCATTTTGTAGTGCTTTTTTTTGTGGTGGTGACGTTTTCTTTGTTCTTCTTACTGTCGTGTGCTGAGTTACTTTTGTTTGTGGGTTTTTTTTTTTTGTTTTTGCTGAGAGTTTATGTTTTTCCTCTTTATTTTTATGAGTATGTTTATTAAGTTTCTTTTCGGTTACCATGATATTTACACTTATTTTTCTAAGTTTGAAGCAGTGTGTTATTACTTGGTATCACCTTGCCTTCCTCTCCTTTAGAAGGTTCTCTACCTAAACCATGTTTTCTCTTTTATTGTTTTGATGTTGTTGTCATTTACTGATTAACTGCTCTGATTCCCTGTTGTATTTCTTTTGGTTTTGGATAGTCCTTGAGAGTTCATTTCCTAGATTGGTATCTGGCTGGTACGATCCTGCGTCCTAGATTCTGCTTGTGAGCTGAAGTTGTTTGTTCTCAGATAGTAAGTTTGGTTTGGTTTTTACTTATTCCCTTAATTTCTGTTTTTCTGGAAATATCCTAATTTTGCCATCATATTTGAACGAGAGTTTTGTAGGATATATTATTCTTGGCTGACAAGTTTTTCCTTTCAAGGTTTTATATATGTCATATCATTGCCTTCTTGCCTGCATGGTTTCTGCTGAATAATCTGAGCTTATTCTCATTGTTTCTCCTCTGTATGTGGCTTCTTATTTTTCATGATCTGCTCTCAGGATTCTTTGTTTGACTTTGGTTTTGGTGAGTGTGATTATGATTTGCCTTGGTGATTTTCTTTTGGGGTCTCCTATATGGGGTTCGTAGAGCTTCTTCGATCGCCAGCTTTTCATCTTTCATGATATTGGGGAAGTTTTCTGTCAGCTGTTCTTCAATGATCCTGTCTGTGTTTTCTGTTTTCTCCCCCTGTTCTGGAACTCAAGTCACTCTCAAATTTTTGCTTTTGATTGTATGCCACATAACTCTCAGGGTCTCTTCATTTTCCTTTGTTCTTTTTTCTGAGTTTTCCTCAACCAGAGTTGTATCAAGTGTTTGTCTTCAATTCCACTGATCCTGTCTTCCACCATTTCAAATCTGCTCCTCAGCCCTTCTATGACACCATCCATTTCTGAAATCTTGTTGTTTATCTTTTGGATTTCTAATTGTTGTTTTTGTATAATTTCTAGTTGTGAATTTATTTAAGCATTTTGTTCCTGCATTATTTTCCTGAATTCTTCCAATTTTATGTTTGTATTTTCCATGAATTTGTCTATTTTTTCCTCATTTTTGTCTGCTTTTTGCTTCAGTTCTGGACAATTCTGAGTATTAGACGTTTGAATTCCTTATCAGGTAGTTCTAGTGCCTTTTCTTCCACTGGAAAGTCATCTGGTGTTTGATTTGGGACACCTACTGCAACCATCCTGTCCTGTTTTTATAAATGTTTTGATATTGTGTGCTGTCTTCGGGGCATTCGGTAGTTATTTTTTTGCTTATTGATTGTAGATTTGTTTGTTTTGTCCTTTTTTTTTTTTTTATTTGGCTATGTCTGAGCAGGAGGGCTGTGTGTTCTTTGTTGTTTGCTCATCTGTGGGCACGATACTTTTCACCTCCTTCTCCAATTGGTAGGGTCAGTCACCCAGATATGGTACAGCAGGGCAGGTCTAGCTTTAGAGGAGTTACTGGGACAGATTGTTTGTGGGACTTACTACAGCCACCAGGTTGGGTTGCTAATCAGTGCAGGGCAGGTTCCAGTAGGCCGTGGCTGTGGTTCTTGGTGGTGTGATGTTAAGCGCACAGTGCAGGTAGGCAGGATGTAGTGGGGAGATTGTTATGTGTGGAGCTAAGATGGATATGGGAGAGAGGAGAGAGGAACAGGAGCCAAAAAATAGAAACAAAAAAGAGTGCTAGGGGAGCTTGCTGTTGGAATGGAGAGATGAGAGACTGTGAAATGGAGAAAAACAAAAAGGGGAAGAGGAGGAAAAAAAAAAGAAAAGAAAAGAGTGAATAAATAAAAATCGGAAAGGTTAAAGAACAGCAATGATCCCAGGGATCCACTGGTGCAGCTGTGAGTTCTGGGGAAGTTGTTCCCAGGTGTTGCAGTACAGCCTGGGTAGAAGGTGTAGAGGTATTCAGCACCAGGTATTCGGGGAACAGAAAAAGAAGGAAGGTACAGAGAGATGAGAAACTGAGTAATGAAGAAAGACGAAAAGGGAAAAAGAGGGAAAAGAAACAAGTTAAAGAAAAAAAAAAAAGAACAAGAAAAGTCCACCAAAAAGCAGAAAAAAAAAGAAACACCACTAAAAATAAATGCCCTCAGTGATCCCTTTGCACGTCTGCTCAGGCTAAGGCGGGAGGTTCCAAGACGCTCAGCACTGCCTGGCCAGAATGGGCTCCCAAGTTGAGAAAAGGAAAAGAAAACAAAGGAACAATTGAAAACAAAGACACCAAAGCCCTGGGATCCCACCACCGCGGCAGCCCAGCCCGGAAAGCAGTTCCATACTGATATGGAGCTCCGAAGCCCCTCAGGAAAAAGCAAAGATGGCGCCTGGGGCCAGTTATTTGAGTGAAAGGAGGGGGAGGTGGTGAGAGGTAAGGAAGAAATCAAAAGAAGCAGAAGAAAAGCAACAACAAATGGCACTCACAGCAAGCCAGTGTGGGTGGGTGGAATCCAAGCAGCCGGTGCTTCCTGTAGAAGAGACTATGGCCGCGGGAAGCAGAGGAGGCCAGGTAGGGGTGAAGAAGGGTGGGGAGTGGGGAAGCATATATCGCACATTACCGGAGCTCCACAGCCCCTCAGGAAGAAGCAAAGATGTCGCACAGAGCCAGATATTTTTGGCGAAAGGAAGGGGAGGTGGTGAGAGGTAAGGAAGAAATCAAAAGAGTAGGAAAAAAACAACAAATGGCACTCAGAGAGCCAGCAATTGTGGTCGGGTGGGTGGGTGGAATCCAAGCAGCTGGTGCTTCCAGGACAAGAGACTGTGGCCATGGGAAGCAGAGGAGGCTGAGTGGGGGTGAAGAAGAGCGGGGGGTGGGAAAGCATAATTTGCGATAAATTACCAGTTGTTCTGTCTCCCCCTGGAAGCTCCGTGAAGCTGCTTTCTCATACCCGCCATTTGCTGGTCTGTGATAGGAGTCCAAGATGGCAGATCCATGCGTTAGCTGATAGCGGACCTCTGTATGAATCTCACCTTGCTGTCCGTTCATCAGTTTTCTCACTCCATTGGTGCTTGGGTGAGTTCTTTATGTCTTCATTTGATGTTTTAGGGTCTCAGGATTGCTGTTTTCTCTGTTTGGCTAAGTTTTTCAGATCTTTACTGTGGACGGACGGCGTGGTGCTTCTGCCTAGAGTGCCATTTTGCCCTGTTCCTGATGTACAAGCATCTTTTTGTGTCCATACTTTCAAGTCTTTTAGGTGTATACCTAGGAGTGGAATTGCTAGGTTGTATGGTAGTTCTATGTTTAACTTTTTTTTTTTTTTTAAATTTTATTGTACTTCTGGTGAAAGCTTACAGAGCAAATAGTTTCTCATGAAATAGTAGTACACATGTTGTTCTATGACATTGGTTAACAACCCCACAACGTATTAAGCCTCTAAATTCTCAACCTTTTTTTTTTTTTTTGATGAAAATTACAGATGGCCAAAGATACACCGTTTCAAGAATTTCTACATTCACAGTTCAGTGACATTGACTACGCTCTTCCAGCTGTGCTGCTATTCTCACTTAAGATGAAGGCTTACAGAACAAAATAGTTTTTCATTTAACAGTTACTACACATGTTGCCCTATGAAAATGGTTAACAATCTCACAGCACATCAAGAATATCCTTACTCCACCTTGTGTTCCCTATCACCAGGGGGCTTCCTTGTCCCCTTCTGTCTTCTGGACCTTGTCAGTGGACTATTGTACCTCTTTAGTCTCATTTGTTTTATTTTATTTTATTTTATTTTATTTAAACACCATTTCAAAACTTTTTACTTACACATTTAAGTGATATTGACTATGCTCTTCCAATTGTGCTGCCATTCTCGCCCAAGATGAAGGCTTACAGGACAAAACAGCCTCCCATTTAATAGTTACTACAAATGTTGCCCTATAACAGTGGTCAACAATCTCACAATACATCGACAGTGTCCTTATTCAATTTGTGTTCCTTATCATCAGTTTCCTACTCTCCCTCTGCCTTCTGGCCCTTGTCACCGGACTCCTGTACCTCGTTAGTCCCATTTAGTTTTACTGGGCTGTCCATTCCCAGGCTTAACATCGAACCTCGAAGGTAACTTCCCCTCTGAGCTGAAAGGGTGTCTGGGGGCCACACTCTTGAGGTTTCTCTAGTATTCTTTAGGCTAGTAAATCTGGTCTTTTTTTTTTTGGGGGGGGAGTTAAAATTATGCTCTACATCCTTCTCCAGCTCTGCCCAGAACCCTCTGTTGTGATCCTGGTCAGAGGAGTCATTGGTGGTAGCCGGGCACCATCCAGCTGTACTGGACTCAGTCCCATGGAGGCCTTGGTAGCTGTGGACCATTAGTCCTTCGGACTAATCTTTTCCTTGTATCCTGTTCTCTTCGTTCTCACTTGTTCCCGAAGGGATGAGATCAGTGGAGTATCTTAGATGGCTGCTCATAGGCTTTTAAGACCCCAGACACTACTCACCAAGGTAGAATGTAGAGCATTATCTTTATAAGTAGTATCATGCCAATTGAGCTAGCTATTCCCCGAGATCATGGTCCCCAGAGCCCTCTGTCCAACAACTCAGTCCCTCGGGGGGTTTGGATGTGTCTATAGGGCCTCCATGACCTTTCCTTGTGCAGGTTGTGTTAGTTTCCCCTGTACTATATACTATCTCACTTCTCACCCAAGTTACCACTTACCTATTACCTATTTAGTATTTCCCCGCCCTCCCATCCCTGGTAACCAACAAGGATTGTTACATTTTGCATGTGAATTTTTTCATGGGTTTTTACAATAGAGGTCTCATACAATATTTGTCCTTTTGTGATTGACTTATTTCACTCAGCATGATGTCCTCCAGTTTCATCCATGTTATGAGATGGTTCACAGATTCATTGTTGTTCTTTCTCGTTGCATAGTACTCCACTGTGTGTATGTACCATAGTTTGTGTATCCATTCATCTGTTGATGGACATGGAGGTTGTTTCCATCGTTTTGCTATTGTGAATAATGCTGCCATGAACATAGGTGTGCATATGTCTATTCGAGTGATGACTCTTATTTCTCTAGGATATATTCCTAGGAGTGGGATTGCTGGATCGAATGGTATGTCTGTTTCTAGCTTTCTGAGGAAACGCCATATCATTTTCCAAAATGGTTGTATCATTTTGCATTCCCACCAGCAGTGTATAAGAGTTCCCATCTCCCCGCAGCCCCTCCAACATTTGTTATTTCCAGTATTTTTGATTCGTGCCAGTAATGCCGGGGTGAGATGGTATCTCATTGTGGTTCTAATTTGCATTTCTCTAATGGCTAGTGATCGCGAGCATTTCCTCATGTGTCTGTTGGCCATTTGAATGTCTTCCTTGGTGAAGTGTCTGTTCATTTCCTTTGCCCATTTTTTGATAGGATTGGCTGTCTTTTTGTTGTAGAGGTGTCTATGTTTAACTTTTTGAGGGACTGCCAAACTGTTTTCCATTGAGTCTGCTCCATTTTATAATCCCACCTGCAATCTATGAGGGTTCTCATTTAACGACATCCTCATCAACACTTAGTTTACATTTTTCTGATAATAGCTATCCTAGTAAGGGTAAAGTGGTATCTTGTTGTGGTTTTAATTTTCATTTCCCTAAGGCGCCCGTTGGAACCCTGGTGGCACAGTGGTTAAGAGCTACAGCTGCTAACCTAAAAGTTGACAGTTTGAATCCACCAGCTGCTCCTTGAAGTCTCTATGGGGAAGTTCTACTCTGTCCTATTGGGTTCTCTGTGAGTCAGAATCTACTCGACAGCAACAGGAGCCGTGTGGCGGCTATGGTTAAGTGCTGGGCTGCTAACCAGAAAGTTGGCTGTTCAAACCCACCCAGACACTCTGCGGGAGGTAGACTGGCAATCTGCTTCCGTAAAATTACAGCCTAGGAAATTCCTACTTTGTCGTATTGGGTTCCCAGGAGTTGAATTCCGTTCAACAGCAACAACAATGACTAATGAAGTTGAGTATCTTTTTGTATGCTTGTTGCCTATTTGTATATCTTCTTTGGTGAATTTTCTATTCAAATCCTTTGCCCATTGTTTGATTGGTTTTGGCTTTTTTTTGTTCTTAAATAGGCTGTGTGCTGGTTGCAGAGGTGAAGGGATTTGAGAATGAGGATGCAGTGTCCTGAGCAGCAGAGTCAAGGGGTCTAGATAGACCAATAAGCCTCAGATTTCTGGAAAGGACCGCTTTCCTGAAGGATCCCCCCTCCCTTAGAGTGCCTAAGATTCCTTTCCGGAAGGCCCCCACCCTCGCCCCAGGGAGGAGTTCTCATTTCCATTGACTCCCTTGGCCAGGGCAGGTGATGTCTGCTGCGAGAAAATCAGGTCAAGGGAAAAGCCCCAGTTTTCTTTGTCAGAAAACATTCTTTGTTGTGATATTTGTGTCCCAGGTTTGGATGGTATTCCCTGCCAGGCTGTTTGTTGCCAAAGCAGTTATTGAGGCCAGACACAGCTTTGTCTGTAGCAGAGAGATATTTCTATTACAGCCATCGCATCTGGCAATGTGAGCCTTTTGGCAGAATTTTAGAAAATAGTGAAAGAGGAGCATGTGCAGTATGGGTGTTGGTGGCCCTATCTGTGAGTCAGTATTTCTGTTCTCATTTAGATGGTAGAAAGTAAGAGCTTTAGCTAGAAATTTTGAGCCAGGAGCCTAAATCTTTTGGAAGCAAGTAGAGGTTTACTTGTCAGAGATCTCTTTTTCTAAACTCTCTGTAACTTTGAGGGTGTACTGTAAATTAGCTTTACTGAAGCTGTTCTGTGGCATTCAAGGCCTTTATGAATTTTATGCCAGAGTTCTAGTTTGACATCTTTCCATTATGTTATGGCACTAATAGTTTGCTAGTGCTGCTGTAACAAATAGCACCTGAAAGGGGTAGCTTTAAAAATCAGAAATTTATTTTCTCATAGTTTTGGACACCAGAAGTCTGAATCACCAAGGCTGTATTTTCCAACTACCAATCTTTCTGCTTTGTTTTCAACTTCTGCATTCCAATCACCAGTAATTATCAGTGCATCCTGATTGCACGTTCAATCAATTTCAGATTCCAGAAGTTGGTAAAAACCTTCAGTTTTTTCATCTTTGGCCTTAATGCGTAAATTTGAATAATAGTCATATTACCTGGTCTTCTTTGTAGACGTATGGATATTATCCTATCACTGACAGCTGTTGTACTTCAGGATAGATCTTGAAATGTTCTTTCTGATGATGAATACACCATTCCTCTTCAATTTGCATTCCCAGCATAGTAGACCATATGATTGTCTGATTCACAAGGCCAGTATCAGTCCATTTCAGCTCACTAATGCCTAGGATATCGATGTTTATGCGTTCCATTTCATTTTTGATGATTTCCGATTTTCCTAGGTTCATACTTTGTACATTCCAAATTCTGATTATTAATGGATGTTTGCAGCTGTTTCTTGTCATTTTGAGTCGTGCCACATCAGCATATGAAGGTCCCGAAAGCTTGACCCCATCCACATCATTAAGGTCTACTTTGAGGAGGCAGCTCTTCCACAGTAATCTTTTGAGTGCCTTCCAACCTGAGGGGCTCATCTTCCAGCACTATATCAGACAAGGTTCCGCTGTTATTCATAAATTTTTCACTGGCTAGGTCTTTCTTCCTAGTCTTAGTCTGGAAGCTCAGCTGAAACCTGTCCACCATGGGTGACCCTGCTGGTGTTTGAATACCGGTGGCACAGCTTCCAGCATCACAACAACAGGCAAGCCCCCACAGTATGACAAACTGACAGGCACATGGCGGGGGGTGGAGTTGAACACTAGATAAAGGAATTGGCTTTTTTATGGGCCATGGAAAGACATGACCCTTATTTTCTAAATTTTTTTCTTTCTTCAATCCCTTTTCTCATTTCCTTTGGCTGAATGGGTGTTGTTTAATCTGTGTAAGTTAATTACCTGTATGATAAAACTCTGTTGATCTTGAAAGGTTCTTCCTCTTCTGTTGTCAGAATGTATCCTGTGATCTGTTCATTCACGTGATTTATCCTGTGATTTATTTATACCTGGAATTAAACTCACCATCTCTGTTGGGAGTCCCCAGCACCATCTCCATGTTTGGAGATTTTCTAGACTCATGGGACTCAGCACATAGTTTTCATGGCTAACAGTGATGTATAAAGATACATGGCCAGATCATAAGGGGGAAAAAAAAAAAAACATGGGTGGAGTCTGGAGGAATCCATGCGCTGGCTTTCTTATGCCCTCTTCCTCGCAAGAGAGGTCACACGGGTCATATTCTTCCCCCAGCAATGAAAATTCATCCAGTCATGTGTGATGTCTCTGTGCAAGGAAGTCCATTAGAGACTAGTGCCCAAGGTTTTTATTGGGGGCTGGTCACATAGGCACCTCTCTGCCTAGCATGTACCAAGATTGCAGACTCCTAGAAGGAAAGTAGGTGTTCAGCATAAACAATATTGTTTTCACAGTCTAGGCACTGTGAACCCCCCTTGTCCACTAACAGTTGACTGGGAACAAGTGCCGGGTTCCCTGCACCAGCCAAGGGTCAGCCTTGCAGGCAGCCCTTTCTAAGAATAGCAGTCTCAGGCCTGCTCTATTTACACTTCGCTGTACACCTTCTCTGTTGGAAGCTCTTTATAAGGTACTGTCCTCTGCTCTAACATTTACTTTTCATCTTGGTGTATACTCATGACCTGGTGTTGTATGTTACTTTACATATATGGATACTGAATGTTTTTGGATTGAATGAAGTTCCTAAATATGCCAACTTTGTAATAATCAGTGCATTACTCTGTGAGATTGTTTTTGTGTGTGTGTTTGTGTAATTTGTATTTTGTGTTTTTCTTATTAACAGTGAAGATGTCCATGGATAAAGGAACCATATTCTAAAATTTCGTTTGTAACTTTTCGTAGCACATTTTGTATAATCAATAAAGGAGTGAACAGTAAATGTTGTTTAATAAATGTCTCTTAATAAGGGATATTTTGTAGAATTTTCATAGATTTATGATTGTTGGAATATTATGAGAAGGGAATTGATGAAACTTAGTAATTGGGAAGTGTCATGGATTGAATTATGTCCCCCCAAAAATGTATGTATCAATTTGGCTAGGCCATGATTCCCAGTATTGTGTGGTTACCCTCCATTTTGTGATTGTAATTTTATGTTAAAGAGGATTAGGGTGGGATTGTAACACGCTTACTAAGGTCACATCCCTGATCCAATGTAAGGGGAGTTTCCCTGCAATGTAGCCTGCACCGCCTTTTATCTTACAAGAGATAAAAGGAAAGGGAAGCCGCAGAGGCGGGGGACCTCATACCACCAGGAAAGCGTACTGGGAGCAGAGCCTGTCCTTTGGACCTGAGGTTCCTGTGCTGAGATGCTCCCAGAACAAGGGAAGATTGATGACAAGGACCTCCCTCCACAGCTGACAGAGAAAGCCTTCCCTTGGAGCTGATGCCCTGAATTTGCACTTGTAACCTATTAGACTGTGTGAGAATAAATTTCTGTTTGTTGAAGCCATCCACTTGTGGTTTTTTTGTTAGAGTAGTACTAGATAATTAAGACAGGAAGCATTTGGATGCTTTAGGCACATTCTTATCCGAAGATAATCCATTTGTTTCTATTTGGAGCTGTATATATTTTGAAGATGTCAATGAAAGAATACAATTAGATTTAATGGATTGGGTGAATTCAATTTTATTAATTGCAGAAAATCTATGTATTAGGAAAAAATCTTAGAACACAATAAAGAAATGGAATTTGGGTTAAGCTACCAGGATCAAAGGAAATGTGGATGATTTTTCATTTTTTCTACCTGTGGTAGGCACAATGCTCTTTGTTATTCAGTGTTTCTAAAACTTACACAGGAGTTCTCAGACACAAAACATTTTCTTTTTTTAAAAAAATTGTTTTGGTCAAAGTTTACACAGCACATTAGATTCTCATTTAACAATTTTTATACATATTATTCAGTGACATTGGTTACATTTTTCACAAAGTGTCAACATTCTCATTATTTCCATTCTGATTGTTCTGTTTCCTTTAATCTCGTTTCCCTGTCCCCCTTTACCTTCTCATCTTTGATCTAGGGTAAATGTTTACCGTTTGGTTTCATTTAGACGGTTATTTAGAGGAGCACAGTAATCACGGGTGATTTTTTTTTTTTTTTTAAATTTTCTGAGCCCATCTGTCATTTGGCTGTAATGTGACCTCCAGGAGTGGTTAGAGTTCCAAGTTTCAAGAACATCTTCTTTTTTAAAACACCTTTAAAACTATGATCTCTAGATCTTGGAAATTATCATTGGTTTTTACATGATCAACTCTTTCACATAATTTCATGTCTGATGACTGGAATCATGGTACCAAAATTTTTCATTATTAATCGGCACATTTTAGGTACTCTTTTAATATGTCAGAGGGAAAATTCTCCAGGAGCTAACTGTAAGACTGGAAGTCTGTGAAACTCTCAAATCTATATTAAAAAATCAAGCAACACTATAGGCTCATAAAACTTTAACCAAGTTTAAAGTTGTGTACATCATTGCTGATGAGTCTGATGGATGCTGCCAGACTGTCAAAAGGAAGATGGACTTTATTAATGTGGCTTTTTAACTCCTTGGTGAAATACACTTTACTTATAGAAAACTCAGCTGTCTTACAATAATGAGAAGAGGCACAAGGTAAACAAAAAAGCCAGTAAGCAGCCAAAAGAAATGTCACAATGTTTATGCAAAAAAACTGCATATTCTTTATAGTAAACCCCTAAAAGAATGGCTGTATAAGCTAATGGCAGTTAAATTCACATTATGCAACAAAAGTCTTGTCTGTCTAAAAATGCCATGGAAATCTGAATACCTGCACATATTTGTAAAACTGTAGAAAGGGACAATAACTGTACTGTTAACAGCTGTCTCATAAATTTACCGTGGAAAAGAAGATGCACTTTTTTTTACAGTGCCTTTCATTTTATGTCAACTATTTCTTCTTTTAAAAAATTAGCCCAATTTTAGAAATACTCTGAAAGGCAAGGCATAGAAGTGTTTTTAAATGTTTTACATTAAGTCTCTCATTACCTCTCGTACAGTTTTTTTTTTAACTTTTAAAGGAAATAAAGGCAATGGAAGTTAACACACACACATACTCAGAGCTGATTGAGATTTTAGTGAATGAAATATTTACCGAGATCAAAGCAAATAAAAGGTTTTCATCTCTGGGTGATCATTGCTCAAGTATAGCATTTGTTTAGCTGCATTAACCTGACCAAGTTTCTCAGTTAAACTTGCCTTTGTGTCTTTGAAGTTGTCATATAACCTTCCTTAATACAGGTTAGCTGATTATAAAGGCAGCATCACCTAAATGTAAGATGTGGCAACCCAAAAAGCTTCTGTGATGTTAAACTGCATGGCGCTGTGGGTAAGAATTGGCTGCTAACCAAAAGGTCAGCAGTTCGAATCCACCAGCCACTCTTTGGAAAGCCTGTGGGGCATTTCTGCTCTATCCTGTAGGGTCACTATGAGTCAGAATCGACTTGACGGCAACGCCTTTGTTTTTTGTTGTTTTCAGTAGAAATAGTACGGAGATCATGGGTAGTGATAGTCCCTTACAATATCCCTTACAGTAGTCCCTGTGTTTTATTGACTATGCAAAGGCATTTCAACTGTGTGGATCATAACAAATTATAGATAATATTGGGGAGAAAGGGAATTCCAGAACACTTCATTGTGCTCATGCAGAACCTGTGCATAGACCAAGAGGTAGTCGTTCGAACAGAGCAAGGGGATACTGCGTGCTTTAAAATTACGAAAGGTGTGCTCAGTCTTGAATCTTTCACCATACTTATTCAGTCTTTATGCTGAGCAAATAGTCCAGGAAGCTGGACTATAGGAAGAAGAATGTGGCATCAGGATTGCTGGAAGACTCTTCAACATCCTACGATATGCAGACGACATAACCTTGCTTGCTGGAAGGGAAGAGGACTTAAAGCACTTAGTGATGAAGATCAAAGACTATAGCCTTCAGTAGGGAAACAAAAATCCTCACAGTTGGACCAATAAGTAACATCATCATAACTGGAGAAAAGATTGAAGTTGTTAAGGATTTCATTTTACTTGGATCCACAATCAACACCCATGGAAGCAGCAGTCAGGAAATCAAACGACTCATTGCATTGGACAAATCTGCTGCAAAAGACCACTTTAAAGTGTTAAAAAGCAAAGATGTTAATTTGAGAACTAAGGTGCCTCATGACCCAAGCCACGATATCTTCAGTCACCTCATATGCATGCGAAAGATGGACAATGAATAAGAAAGACCAAAGAAGAATTGATGACTTTGAATTATGATGTTGGTGAAGAATATTGAATATACCATGGACTGCCAGAAGAACAAACAGATCTGTCTTGGAAGAAGTACAGCCAGAATGCTCCTTGGAAGTGAGGATGGCGAGACGTCATCCCACATACTTGGGACATATTATCAGGAGGGACTAGTCCCTGGAGGAGAAAATCATGCTTGATAAAGTAGAGGGTCAATGAAAAAGAGGAAGACCCTCAGTGAGATGCATTGACACAGTGGCTGCAGCAGTGGACTCAGACATAGCTACAGCTGTCAGGATGGGGTAGGACCGGGCGGTGTTCTGCTCTGTTGTACATGGGGTCGCGGTGAGTCGAAACCGACTCAACGGCACCTAACACCACCACCACCAACAAAGAGCCCCTTGCATGCTGGTCATTCTGTCCCATGTTAAGAGGCTCTGACAAACCAGTGTGCATCCACAGATGGACAACCAGGAGAGCGAAGAAACTTAAAAATCACACCAGACAAGGAAGGAGTCGTTTGTTTTGTGGACGAGAAAACAGGGTAGGAGGGATTTCTGCCTTCGGAAATTTGAATGGCTTCATGGGAAAGGGAAATAAAAATTATTTCATACGGCAGAGCTGGAGTTGATGGCAGTTGGGGATAGAGAGACATGTCAGTTTGGCTTAAGAGGGAGTGCCACTATAGCTGCAGTGGCATCAGATTTGCTACTGCCTTACACACCAGGTGTGCAAGCCAAGGCTATTTGAATATTTATTTGGATTTGAATGATGATGTTTAGAATATCCTGAGTGTTTATTCCTAGGAAAAGTTGGCGGGGTACAAAAAATGATGTGTATGTTCCCAGCTGTGCTGTTGAAAATTGACTGTTTGTCTTTAAGGTGTCTGTTAGCCACTGGTGGCTCAGTTCCTCATTTTACTAATGCTTTATGATTGTATAATATCTAGTAGTGTATTAGGAACCGTCATGCATCTTATCCCATGTGATGCTTGCACAAAGTACAAAAATCACAAAGTAAACAAAAAAGCCACTACGAAGCCAAAATAGGTATCACAGTGTTTATGCACAAAAACCTGTGTATTCTTTACAGTAAACACCTAAAAGAATGGGTATATAAGCTAGTGCCAGCTAAATTAGCTGGCATGTGAGGTCTGCAGGGCAGAGACTATCTCTCCCATTTTAGAAGTCAGGAGACCATGAACAGTGAGAGGAAATGACTTACCCAAAGTAATACAGTCTGAGCCCTGGGTAACACTGGCTTTTTGATTCCTAGTCCAGCATTTTTACTAGTCCACAATGCTTTTCTAAGACTTCTTTCACTTTGAAATGTTTAGGGCCCTAAATATTTGTAACAGAGTCCCTGGATGGCACAAAGTGTTAAACGCTGAATTACTAGCTGAAAGGTTGGTGGTTTAAACTCACCTAGAGTCACCTTGGAAAAAAGGTCTGGTGATCTGCTTCTGAAAGGTCACAGCCTTGAAAACCCTATGGAGCAATTCTGCTCTGTACATGTGGGGTTCCCATGTGTCAGAATCATCTCAATGGCAACCAACAACAACAACGAAAATAGCAAAAATAGACTTCACTTCTCTCATATTCCTTTTAAGTTAAGTATTAACTTTGTCCATATTATGTTCTGGATGCTATTCAATAAAGAGACACAGATCTGTAAATGCCTGTCTGCTTTCCTATGTGAAGGCAGGGGAATCCATGGGTCAGGATTATCAGACAGTGTCCTAGGTAAGAAAGGGAGGGCAGGAGATATAAGCAGATAAGCTGCAGCGATGTGTGTGTGTGCATGTGTGTGTATATGTTCTTGTGCTCATGCGTGTGTGTGTTTATAAGCACAAAAGCAAGCAAAAATTTTAGACAGAGTTCTTTGAAAAATCAACAGAAAAAAAAAAATCCAAACAAACTACTCTCTGCTTAGAAATTATAAATCACTGCAGTTTCTTAGTGATGGTCCTTGCTGATTTCTGAAAGTGTCTATCTCTGGTTTAGATCTGACAACAGTGTGCCGTCAGAATTGATTACTCTACTACAACACATTTGCTTTTTTGTGCTCCTAAAGATATCCGGAAGTCTGGTTAATTAAATACTGAAAGCATGGCATATGGCATTACTTCAGTTAAAAACAATTGCAGAAAGAGAATGCTTGTAATTTAAATATAAAATTATGATGTTATTTTATAGTCTAAAAACATCATACTCTAAATCTTAGTGCTTAAAACTACCTTCCTTCGAAAGCCTGTTGAAAGACAGAAAAGGAAAGATATTTTCTTTAATAAATAAATCATACAACATAACACATTGTGACTTCTCATCAAGGACATATTGCTATTCTTTTGGAACTGACTATATTTTACTCCCATTAAATTTTACCATATGTTAAATAAGCTTATATTAATCAGTTATATTTTACCACTTCTGGAGACAAGTCTGGCTGATTAGCTTTGCTCTGGGAACCCTGATGGTATATATATAGTGAGTGAGAAATTTCTCAAGAGTTTGAAATGATTGAAGGAAAATTATCAAGTAACATTGTAGACCCTTCTCCTGTGAAAATGAACCACCCAAATAATAAATCAATTTCTCTTCTGTCTGTAGTTGTCATAAGTTAGCCCCTCCCCCCCAAAAGTAAATTTAGGACAAGAGGATTTGTATCGAATACTTATTTCCAGTTTTGTCTTCCACTTACATGTTCGAGTTTTCTGTAATTGAGCTGAATCTTTTTGTGGTTTCCTCTGTGCTTTTCAGGGTGGAAAGACAAAATAAACTGTGACTTATAGTCAGTACCGCTAATGGTTAGTCTGGAAAAATCCCTGGTAGTAATCACTAGCACATTCCTTCTCTCAAGACACTCAAAGTGCTGTAAGTACTATTTAACAGAGGCTAGAACCTGTTAAGTTCCTAAACACAGAGAATTTTCAAGTACCGTCAAGTGGCAAATTCATAGAGATATGACCAACTGTACTGAAGGGTGAAGGCTTTCATTTTCACATGAGGATTTCTTTCCTTTCCTTTTTCAGCTAACCCTTTTTGTGAAACTGGTGTAGGAAGCCTGTGCAAATCAAACAGGTTTTGGAATTGGAATGATTTTTACTAGGAGGTGAGAATGTTGACTTCATTACAGACTCCAGGAATGCAAGCGGCAATCCTGAGTAGGACAGAACCCAATATACTTCATTTCCATGAAAATTCAAATAAAGAAGATGGAATTTGGAAGACTGGTTTTGACAGAAAAAAAAACAACACATTAGCTGCAATGGTTGATGAGTTTGCTGGAGCATGGATGGCACTAAGGAATTTTGAATTTTCTTTATGCATTAGATTTTTAAAATGTTTAGTTTATTACGTCAGGGCTTAGTATCAAATTAAAACAGATAAATGGAGACTTTAATAGTGGCCATTTGTCTGGAGTTGTTTGGGTTGGGTTTTCCTGGCAAGAAGAAGGATGGATTAGGTTATTTTTGAACATCTTTTCTAGATGCTATTTCAGTGAGGAGAACGCTGTGGTTAGGACAGGAAGATAAAAGCCCTGAAAGCAGGTAACCTAACAGCTTTAGTAAAGCATTGAAGGCCGGGATGGTGGCATGAAGGAAATGATCAGCTACGTGAAAGCTTGAGAAAACAGGTAGCCAGCAAACCACTGCACAGGAATGTAAAAGTCATTTGGGATGAAATTACAAAGGTGTTTGGAGTAAAAAAAGATGTTTGGCAGTGGCTTTGTTCATGAACAAAAAATAGGAATGTGTAGGCAACACGTAGTATATTGTTACTTGTAATAGTGTTATGAGAGTAAAAGGAATAGTAAATCGGTTTGTCAATTTGGATGTATTTGAAAGGGACACATTTCAGAAGGATTTTAATGTAAAATTAAATCATGCAGTTCTCTGAAGCCTGAGTAGTGTGTGAAAAGGTAATAGACAGCCAGAAAGTGCATACATGTAATGGACTAAAAAGGAAAATGAGTTACTAATACTGAATAATTGAACTTAGTTGGAGCCGAAGGGCCTGGGAAAAAAGCTGAAGCACATAAAGAACAAACAATGCCCCTAAAACCCAAATGTGCTTTACTATAGTAAGTCACAGAGAAATCTTTGTATGTTTCATATCTTTGAAGAAGGAATTCCAAATGTCAAACACATCTGATATATATTGTGTTTCGTACCGAGTAACAAATGTATGACTTAAAGGGCCCTAAACTCTTCTCTGTAAGTAGTGCTGCCCTCTCAGAACTGAGGTATGTCGAGGGCAAACCCATTAATGCCCAACCACGTCAAGTTAGTTGGAGTGTTGTGGATTTCAACAGTAGCTGAAGACTTAAAATTTTAATTACTTGGAGGACATTTTTTCTCTCAAGGATTTAGTACATGATCTGTTTTATTTAGCTGTTTGTCAGTATAAATAGGACTGTTGCCACTGTAGCTGTGGAGGAACATGGAAAGGAAGGGGCTTATACACAAATATTTTATTTTATTTTATTATATTTTATTGTACTTCAGGTGAAGGCTTACAGAACAAATAGTTTCTCATGAAACAGTAGTACACATGTTGTTTTATGACATTGGTTAACAATCCCACAACATATTAAGCTTCTAAATTCTCAACCTTTTTTTTTTTCTGATGAAAATACAGATAGCCAAAGATACACCGTTTCAAAAATTTCTACATACACAGTTCAGTGACATTGACTACGCTCTTCCAACTGTGCTGTTATTCTCACTTAAGATGAAGGCTTACAGAACAAAATAGTTTCTCATCTTTATCTGGAGTTCTATTCTATATTTACTCATTTCTTTGAAGTGTGATGAGGTCAGAGGCTTTATCTGTCTTGTTCACTGAAAGATTCCTAGTGTTTTAAGTAGTACCTGGCACATGGTAGGCATTCAATAAATATTTGTTGAGTGAGTGAATGATTGTCTAAATGTATCTTGAAAATACATATATTGGGCTGGTTGTGCTTTATTTTATAAAATAGAATTTTGAAATTCTGGATTTTGTTTTTCCCCACCTCAAAACTACAAAGGTAAGATTATACTTTTTATATTTATCTTACTTGCTGTTGGAGATTTGGGTGCTGAACACTCATTTCTTCTTTCCACTTCTCCTGAATTCTTACTGAATATAAACAAAAAAAATAGTTGAATGGGGATGGTATATACGCTTTATTAAACTAGATAAGTGCCCAGTAACCTATGATGCAGAGGTTTTGAAGATCTAGAGTTCAAGCAACTTAGATTTAAATCTGATGGGTCTGCCTGCTCCTTTGGGAATTATCCTCTTCTCCCTAATTAAATGTAGGATAGATCTGACCAGGAAGGCTTATGTCATGAAGACAGGAAATGGAGCCCACTGTCTTTTTCAGCAGTCCATGTGCAGGTCAAGAAAAGACAAAGTGGAACCTGTTTCATTCATCCACTAGTGTGAAACTGTGGCCCAATGATGTCAGATTCCCACTGGTTAAATTAGTTAAATTCACTAACAGATTTTTCCAACATCCCGTTTTCCCCCTCAGTTGGGAGGCAAGCAGCACTACCCTTTTTGTGGAAAAAAGGATGTGGTTTGCAATTATGATTATCCTCTGAGTAACTGTGATTGGAACACATACATATACAAAGAGAAATAATTTTGACCAGAAAAGAGCTATTAACACAGGATGTTTCTGAGCATCGATTGAAGTTGTGTCATCTAGACATCTGCCAAAGGAAATAGTAGGCTCTGTTTGTGTTTAAGGGAAGAGTACGTGTTACTCCAATGTCTAGTTAACACCTGTCAACGAAAAAGGTATACACTTCTGAAAAAAATACCATGTCTTATCCTTGATATGTTAAATATAGCTAATACTGGCATCAAGTGTGAGCCCAGAAGTCTTCTGTGTTTCAGGTTCGTGGGAGTAAGGGAGAAGTTCTGTACATTTTGGATGCCACCAACCCACGGCACTCCAACTGGCTTCGCTTCGTTCATGAGGCACCATCTCAGGAGCAGAAGAACTTGGCTGCGATTCAAGTGAGCTTATTTTCCTCTTATCTTTACTATGCCTTTTGAGGGGAGTGAATTGATTTATAACTGGACTCCCTGTTTTAAATTTATTTCCCTATGATCTACTTCAAATAACAGTAACTAACTCATAAATGCAGGAAAATCTCATATAGGCAGCATATGCAGGAAGGGGCAAGCTTAGCTGTAAACTGACACCAGATTACTCCTTTTATGAGAACTCTTGAGGGAATGAATTATACAGTCTGCTGTTGTCCTTGGCAGATCTTGTTTTCAAGTAGTCTTAACTCATTCAGCAAATGTTTATTGATGTACATTTGGTTCATGGTCTGTGCTTTGTGTGATTGGTTAGGAAAGGCTTCATGGAGAAAGTTTGCTTGGATATGTACCCCATGACTAGACTTGGAGCTTCTAGAGGGTGGGAACAATGTTTTATTGAATTCTGTATCCCTGTATCTTAGTATGGAGTCCCCTGAGTGGTGCAAACAATTAAATGTTTGGCTACTAACCAAAAGGTTGGAGGTTCAAGTCTACCCAGAGGCACCTCAGAAGAAAGGTGTGGCAATCTATTTCTGAAAGATCACTGCCATTGAAAACCCTATGGAGCTCAGTTCTACTCTGAATCAGAACACATGGGGTCACCATGATTCTGAACCCTAGTGATATCCTAGCATAGTGCTGCACATAACATTTGACTCTGATGCAAACTGTAAGTCAAACTTAAACCCTCTGTGGGAACTAAGGCAAGAAGATAAAAAATAGGGAGTTAATAGATTGGTCTGTAATTAAAATTAATTGATTAGATGACCAAGAGAGTAAAGAAACGTGTTCTGGCGGAGACCTGGTGGTGCAGTGGTTAAGAGCTTGGCTGCTAACCAATAGGTTGGCAGTTCAAATCTACCAGCTAATCCTTGGAAACCCTAGGGGGCAGTTCTACTCTGTCCTGTAGGGTCGCTGTGAGTCGGAATCAACTCAAGGGCAAGGGGTTTTCGGTTTATGTTCTGTCAGAGAATTGACTGACCACACGTAAAAGCCCAGCCTCTTAGATTGTAAACTGCTGAAGAGGAAGCAAAGCTGTGATTGGCAGTAGCAAGAGGTAAAGGGAAAAATAAGAGAACTAACATTGAGTTTCTACCATAAGCACTGTTCTAGAAGCTTAAATATACATTTTATTTATTCATAAGTGTGAGAGTTTAATAATTTGCTGAGCTTATGCTGATTTCAGGATGTATGGTGGTGCAGTGGTTAAGCACTCGGCTGCTAACTGAAAGGTTGGCGGTCCGAAGCCACCAGTTGCTGGTCGGCAGAAAGATGTGGTAGTCTGCTTCCGTAAAGATTACAGTCTTGGAAACCCTATGGGGCAGTTCTGTCCTGTCCTATAGGGACGTTATGAGCTGGAAACTACTCACGGCAGCGGGTTGGTTTGTCTTTTAAATGCTGATTTCACTCAATTCTGAGTATAAAAGCAACAGTAGCAACAGTGAAAATAAACAAAATTGTTTTAAAGTAACCAGAAAACACATTCATCTAGAATATTCTATTTCCTGGTATTGTCAGCTAACTAAGTTTTTTCAATGCAAATAAGTAATAGAAAGTCAATGTGATTACTGTCTTTTTTTGTATAGTTAAATGAGAGACGACTCTTATCAAAGGGCTGTGTTGGGATGAAAAATAGAACTCTTGGGCAGCCAGAGAGATTCAAGCCACTTTTCGGCTTATTCATGACATGAATTAATCCAACCACAAATTTAAACTGATCTTATTTCCTTTTTTTTTCCCCATGTAGACATTAGTTTTATTTATTTACTCTTTTATATTGTATTCTGAGGTAAACTTATCTCATGGGATCTTAAGATACGTCATGATTTACAAACTCAATTTAAGTACTTCTTTGAAAATGTCACTAATATAAAAATTGCCTACAGAACCATGAAACTTACTTAAGGCAAACGAATTTTTCTCTTTAGGCTTAAATAATGATTTTTCTCCAAATTCTTTTAGTTTAAGAAATTTCTTCCTATTTGCTGTTACTCTTGTAGAATTAATAGCTCTCGTCATTTGCCAAAACTTTTCAAGGTGTTATGTAGTCAGCTTTGACTTTTGCTTATAATGATCCTTTTAGTTAAAGGAAAACTATATCAATAAGTGTTTATCTTAATCTTTTACCATCCACATTTGCTATTCTGTGTCCTATTTATTTAATTCATTGTTTCATAGGCACCTATGCTTCTCTCTCTTTAGTACCCACGTTTTCTAAGACTTACAGTTTTCATATTGAGTCAGTGTGTTCAACGCAATGCTTTTCTTCCTCTGTGCCAACTGTGATTCTCCCCTTGAGAGAGAATAGATATCTATAAATGATGACAGTTGCAACTTTGCTAGTCCAATAAATTATTATTTAGTTCATGGCGGGGGGGTGGGAATGCATTGGGGTAGGATTGGAATAGGACTCATGTAAATTAATTAGAGACTGTGAAATTCACATTTAAATTTAATTAGAATCTAAGTTTGTTTAGCGGATAAGAGTCTTTTGGTTCAAAAGTAATGACAGTGTCTTTAATTTCTTTTAACACTTGTTTTGCACTTTCCTGTCAGGGGTGAGTGTGAAGGTTGAGTGCGCTATTACCATGTTTCTTGTCATAAAACACAACAGAGATCGTTGTTAGCTCCCCTGAGGTAACATCTTTCTTACTTGAACAGTAGCTGGAACAGTAGATTGCTCAGGGATCAAGATCACACCGGAGCTAGGGACAGAGAGTATAATAGTCAGGCATATGGTTGAAAGCACGTCAGCCTTCTGAGTGGTTGGGGTGCTCCCCTTAGGATTGCATTCCAGGCTAATGCCAGAAACATTGAATTGGTAAGAGAAGATCATAATGTTTCTTGCATAGCATTATGAATCACTTGGATTCAAAATTGCACCTGAAATTTGGGGTATTCAGGAAATTTTTTATTTGAGCTGTATGTCCCAGGAGTGGAGTAAATGAGAAACATTTGTGGCTACGTGGCTTGCTTGGTGGAAAACGTCAATACTTTGTCCAGTTTTTTTGGACGAGGAATTAAGAATTTGAGGTCTGTTTTGGCAGAAGATTGGAACTCCTTCTCGGAGACTCTTATCTTTCTAGCTTTTCAATTTATTTGATTTTGGAAAATTTGCTTTGGAAATGATTTAAGTATCTGCATTATCGAAGCAGGATCTAGTAAGCAGTTTTCCCACATTCATAAATTTCAGAATAATTAGTTGAACTGTATGTTCAAACTTCTGAAAATTATTTCTAACTACAACTAAAAAATTCTGAATGAGAAAGATATGGCTTAAAATGGACCGAAAAAATTATAAACTCCTAATAAATGTTAATTTTATTACACTAAAAAACGTAGGCACATATACATACTATTAAAAAAAAAAGTTTTGGCTTGCTCAGTGTTTTGCAGGCTTTGAAAAATTCTGCTCTTTTGATAGAAAACTATGTTAATACAGAATCAGTGCCATTTGGAGATGAAACTACGTTCTTTGAAAATTTCAGAGATATAGTGTTACATCTTATGTTCTTACGGACATATTTACACACGTCTTCCCAGGGAATTTTTCAATGTATTACGAACAGAAATGAAAAGGTGACTTGGTGTGTTAAGAAAAAGGAAAATATGGAAAATACTTGGGGTTATGGTCCACCTCATTAGGGGCATCAGGATGTGGGGACAGTCTAGACAAATGGAGTGGGCAGTGAGCATTGAGCTCAGTTTGTGATATCAGCACAACTCTGCTCCAATTCTGATGCCAGTTTGGACTGCCCATTACTAGGAGAGCTCTTTTATTACGTATTATTTGATCTGCCTACCAACTCTGCCTTGTGTGAGGTGGGCAGTCTTTGGCAGGGTCTTCTCTGGTGATACACGGCATTTTAATATGGCACGACCGGTAGATCCAATGTGATCTCCAAAGAGAACAGGAACTTAGATGTTTTTAAAGCGTTGTCATCAAGCTACTGAGATCCACAAGCTTGTCAAATAGTGTTGATGCAGAATTCAAATGGAATCAAATAGAAGCAAGCAAGCAAGCAAGCAACCAACAAAAAGAAATATCAAAAGCGTTCATTACATATACAAAAAACTAGAAATGTTTTCTTCTAGTTCTGTTTCTTCTTTGTTTTCTGTCTCTTTTCATCAGACTTAGACAAATGATACAATATTTTCTAGAATTTTATTTGTTACATGATAATAAAGTTCAACGAAGTGATTTTTTTTTTCAATAATATCATTAAAATGTCAGTTAAATAACTTGCAGATCTCTCTGTTAATTGGTTATTTTCCAGTGAGGTACATATTTGTCTTTCATTAAGGTAAAAGTTTAAATTGAAGTAAAATTGGAAGCAATTGGTCATCGGAAGTTTTAAATACCAGCCCTATTGTGACCATATGTTCCTAAGGGGAATAGGAAAATTTTATTACTTATTAAAATTTTATTACTTATTAATTTATCAGCAGAGTAAATGGGTATTCATTGAAGTATCCTTAAGTAAAAGACAAATTGTATGTAGTGATGACCATAAAATATGTTATGATGATGATGGCAGCTAACACTTACTGAATGCTTGCTTTAGTAAGCAGTTGTATGTATTAACGCATTTAATTCTTACCATGTCGCTACAGGAGGTACTATCATTATCTCCTTTTGTCAGATGAGGATTCTGATACACAGAGAGCCCAAGTAACTTGCCTGAAGCCACAAAGCCACTGAGCAGCTAGATAGGATTTGAATCCAGATAATCTAGCTTTAGCGGCTACTCTCTTAACTCCTGTACTTTATTACCTTTGGCCTAAGATAATTTATAAAGCAATCAAGAAAGATTTTAAGTAAAACCTCTCATGTTTATGAACCATTTTCTTAGAGCATAACTTTTGAGTTAATTTTCCAAATGACTTTCATCTAGTCTTTGGAGCCCCGGTGGTGCAGTGGTTACGAGCTCAGCTGCTAACCAAAAGGTCAGCAGTTCAAATCCACCAGCTGCTCCTTGGAAACCCTATGGGGCAGTTCTGCTCTGTCCTATAGGGTCGCTATGAGCTGGAGTCGACTCAGTGGCAACAGGTTTGGTTTTTTCGGTTTTCATCTAGCCTGTCTTATCTGCATATATTTATAATTGTATATATTTATAATTCTATAGTTACCTGTTGCTGTGTAACAGATCCTCCCAAGATTTAACAGCTCAGAACAAAAAACCGTTTATTATCTCACAAGGTTTCTGAGGGTTACGTATCCAGGAGCAACTTATCTGGTGGTTCTAGGATTCTAACTCAGGGACTTTATGAGGTTGCAGTCAAGCTGTTGGCTGGAGCTGCAGTCTCCGAAGACTTGACTGGGCTGGAGGTTACACTTCCAAAGTCACTCACGTTGCTATTGGCAGTGCTTTCAGTTCTCCACCATGTGGACCTCCGTTAGGGCTGTTCACAGCTGGGCAGCTTGGTTCCCCCAGGGAGACAGATCTGAGAAAGAGAGAGGGAAAGAGAGTGGGCTGCGCTCTTATAAACTAATCTTGGCAATTATATACCATCACTTCTGTTGAATGCTGTTGGTCACATGTAGTAACCATGGTACAGTGCAAGAGGGGACTGCACAGAGTTGAGGTAGGGATTATTGACTGGTCACCACAATGATCAGTGAGGAAAATTTGCTTTATGGGAAGATGTGGTAAGGTTAGAGTGGAAAAAGCAAGCATTTGATATTGAATCAGAAGGAATGCAGAGCCCAGACCAGATCACATACTATTAAGAAAGAAAGTTTAAAGCTGTGGAAAAGAGAATGAGTTTTGTTGTCTGAACGACTTGAGGTAGATTCCCTGCTCTGACCCCCGGTGGCTGAGTAGGTTATTGAACTCATTCATTCAACCCGTAGCTATCAAACATCTGCTGTGTGGTAGGCGCTGTGCTGAAAACTGGAGATATTATGTTTAAAAAGATGATCACATTCCTGCCTTCCTAGCAGTAAAAACAGTCTTTAAAACTTGACACCTCTGCATAAATTGATGTAATAGTACCTACTGTCATGGATTGAATTTATCACCCGAAATTATGTGTTGGAGTCCTGGCCCCATACCTGTGGATATAGTCCCTTGTGGGAATTGGGTTTTCTCTGTTATGGTAATGAGGCCATATCCTAAATCCAGGCACTTCTGAGTGATAAAAAGAGCAGCATAGACAGAGAAGCAAGCATGACTGGGGGAAAGATAGACGCCATGTGGAGATCTCCAAGGAACGTCGAGAAGAATGCTAAGGATGCAGAGACAAGGATTTCGCCAGAATGGACAGAGAGAGGCTTTGCCCAGAATTTAGACTTCTAGCCTCCTAAACTGTGAGAAAGTAAATTTCTGTTAATCAAACCCACCCACCTGTGGTATTTCTGTTATAGCAGCACTAAGAGACGAAGATACCCACCTCGTTAGATTATTTTGAGGATTCAGTTAAATGAGATAACATATACAAAACACTTGGCCCCTGCATGTGCCAGTATACTTATGTAGTATTTTCATTATCATTACCCCCACCAGGTTTATAGTTTTTGTCTCTATACTTTTGGCTATATGTAAAAAGAGTTAAATCTATTTTATTTCTTATAAATTCCTCTCAAGGTATCTAATATAATTCTGTGCATGTAGAAGACTTCTCAGTAAATATCCATCACTCAGGAAACAGTCTGCTGTGTGGAGAGATCAAATCCTAAGGGTCCGGATCCTGACTGTGGCATCAACTATGTGCACTCCCTGCTGCTGGGCTACTCAGTAGTTAGATGCATAGGGATGCATTCTTCCTTTGAGACCACTTGAGTACTATTTACTGTGATAGTTTAGCAGCTATGGCTGTGTGCTTTTATTCTCTTTGAGAAGATAACTAACTAGGACTTTATAGACACAAGAAATGCCCGGTGGGGAAGGTGTGTTATTGTGCTGTGTGCTGAGACCTTTATTATACAGTGGGTTGGCAACCCTAGGGATAGGGTTAAGATGGTTATGATTATTTGTTTGTGCTAAGCTACTTTTTAGTTTTTTAAAAGAAGCTAGATTTTGTGTGGACAGATTGTTTTTTATAGAACATCTGCCTTCTGTCAGATATCCTTCAGAATAGGTAATACAGGCTACTAATAGATAGTGTGCCTAGAAATCACGGCCGTAAAAGCCCCAAATACTTTCCATAATTTCATAACCCAACAAAGTTCACCTTTGTAGCATTGAACAAAAGGAGGCTAGAAGCCTCAGGGATGCTGGTGCTGGTTTCCTAATTGATTTTGGGTCTTTGGAGACAGGATTGGTGACAGTGAATGTAGAAGATAGAAATTCTGAAATATTATTCTCCTTAGGGTGGGGAAGTGCCAAGTGTATGTTTTAAATCAAGTCTGTCCTAGCTTGGGTTCTCTAGAGGAGCAAAGTCAGTGAAGTATGTATAAATGTACATAGAGAGACATGTACTTCCAGAAAATGGCACATGCAGTTGTTGAGGATGGCAAGTCCCACATCCATGGATCAGGAGACAGGCTGAAGACCTCTGCTGGCTTATGTGCTTGCAGGGGCTGATGAACCCAAAAATCTGCAAGTCAGGTGTCAGGCTGGAGGCCTCTGCTGGCTCATGTGTTTGCGGAGATTGGCGAATCCAAAATCTGCAGGTCAGGTGGCAGGCCAGAGACTTCTGCAGGCTTACATCCCAAGAACTGGAGGTCAGGCAGTGAGAAGAGTACAAGGTCGAGAAAGAGAGCAGTTTTGCCAGAACATCCATTTATATACTAGAGTCAGGCCACACCCCTGAGGAAGCTTCCCCTTTAACCTGATTGGCTGCTCACATCAGATCACAAAATGGCAGTTAGTTACATAGTGTCTGCCAAACAACTGAGAATCATAGCCTAGCCAAGTTGACATATAACATTAACCATTACAGTCCACCTCTTGTCAACTCGGCACCTATCCACATCTCCTTAAACCATATAATCTCTAAATAAAGACAATTACAAAGTTATACTTGCGCTTAACATGATACAACAAACCTGCATACAACAAAAAATGCACTAACACCTTTTACATTTTGTATTTTATAATAAATATTGGGATAAGGGAGGGAAGAAAACAAGGACATTTGAAACACACACATATACACATATACACACATACATACACACACACACACTTACAACAAAACAAGGAAGAAGTACTCATAACAGTTACAGTCCTCTGTTTTGCAACTGGTCATGTGTCATAGCTGACATTAAGAACAACCTTCTTCCATCACCCATTCCATATTCCCTTTGCCCTGAGAAAACACTGTGGTTCTTTGCCTGGTGGGGTGATCCAAACCTTCATTCCTGAAGGGTTTGTGCCATTAGTACTCATGTCGGAATTGGGTTACTGTAGTTTTCCAGTGACTTTAATCACAGGACATGGTAGTACTGAGAGACACCCTAAGGGATCTTCTGTATTCCAGACGTACTCTTCTTTACCTCCATCATGAAACATCAGTCCCATTTCGCCTTGATAATCAAGATCATTCACACTAGTCAATGTGGTAACTCCTTTCTTTGCTTGTTGATCCAGAGGCTTGAGGAGCCCAAAGTGGCTGGGTGGCATTCATAACTTCCAGTTCAGTGGAATAACTGTTGTGTCTCCTGGTGGGGACATTCCTACCTTTGAAAGTAAGACCTCGAGACTCACAGAAAAGTAGAGTTGCAGGGACAGAAGCAAAAATTTTGTGAGTGGTCACTAGGGTTAAGATAGTGAGTGGTGCCACTCCCATTTCCACCCTTTGATTCCTGGACTCCTGAATCCTGGCTGTGGGAGAAACAGCACCATGTATTGGAAGCTGGCTTAGAGCATGTACAGCCTCCTAGAGAGTATTGCCGTAGCCCTACAAGGTATTGCCACCTAGCTGGTGCTGTAATTGTGTCTTTAAAAGGCCATTCCATCATTCTCTCAAGCCCGCTGCTTCAGGATGATGGGAAACATGGTAAGACCAGTGAATTCCATGAGCATGGGCCCATTGCCACACTTCATTTTCTGTGAAGTGAGTCCCTTAATCTGAGGTGATGCTGTGTGGGATACCGTGACGGTGGATAAGGCGTTCTGTAAGTCCACAGATGGTAGTGTTGGCAGAATCATTGCATGCAGGTAAGTCAAATCCATATCCAGAATAAGTGTCTATCCCAGTAAGAACAAAATGCTGCCCTTTCCATGATGGATGCGGTCTATTGTAATTAACCTGCCAACAGGTTGCTGCTAATCAACCGGAGGAATGGTGCCATACTGGGGACTCAGTGTTGGTCTCTGCTGGTGGCAGATTGGGCACTCAGCAGTGGCTGCAGTCAGGTTGGCCTTGGTGAATGGAAGTCCAGGATGCTGAGCCCATATACAACCTGCATCCCTGCCACCATGGCCACTTTGTTCACAAACCCACTGGGCAATGACTAGGGTGACTGGGGAAAGAGGTATCCATGGAATGCATCAACGTATCTATTTGATTGTTAAAATCTTCCTTTGCCAAAGTCACCTTTTGCTGAGCATTCACATGAGACACAAGTACCTTCACTTCTTGGGCCTATTCAGAGAGGTCTGGCCGCATACGTCTTCCCCATACCTCCTTGTCACCAATTTTCCAGTCATGTACCTTCCAGGTCTCTTACAGTCTAGCCAAACCATTGGCCACAGCCCATGAATCAGTACACAGTTGCACCTCTGGCTAGTTCTCCTTCCAAGCAAAATGAACAACCAGGTACTCTGCTTAAAGTTCTGCCTACTGGGAGGATTTCCCTTCTCCACTGTCCTTCAGGGAGGTCCCAGAAAGGGGCTGCAGTGCTGCTGCTGTTTGCTTTTGAGTGGTGCCTGCATATTTGTTTAGAAACATCTGTAAACCAGGCATGAGTTTTCTCTTCCTCTGTCAGCTGATCCTAAGGAACTCCCCATCAGGCCATAGGTGCACACTGGGAGAAGGAAGGTAATGTGACATGGAGTAGGGACCATGGGCAATTTACGCCACATCGTCATGTAACTTACTTGGACTTTCAGGTCCTGCATGAGCCCAGTCTGTTATATACTACTTCATTTAATGATGGAGTACTGCTGTGCATGTCCAACTTTATGGCTGTGTGGGTCAGACAGCACCCATTTCATGATGGGCAGCTCAGGCCACATGGTAACTTGGTGGCCCATAGTTAAGCGTTCTGTCTTTACTAAGGCCCAGTAACAATCCAAAAGCTGTTTCTCAAAAGGGGGCTAGTTACCTGCAGAGGATGGTAGGGCTTTACTCCAAAATCCTAAGCGTTTGTTCTGTGATTTACCAATAGGCGCCTGCCAAAGACTGCAAACAGGAACTCTATCTGCCACTGCCACTTCAAGCACTATTGAATCAGCAGGATCATATGGCCCAAGTGGCAGAGCAGCTTGCATGGCAGCCTGAACCTGTTGCAGAGCCTTCCCTTGTTCTTGGCCCCACTCAAAACTAGCAGCTTTTCAAGTCATTTGATAACTAGGTCGGAGTAGCACACCCAAATGAGGGATGTCACCTCCAAAATCCAAAGAGGCCCACCAGGCATTGTGTCTCGTTTTTAGTTGTGGGAGGGGCCAGATGCAACAACTTACACTTCACTTTAGAAGAAGTATCTTGATGTGCGTCACATCACTGAGAATCATGGCCGAGTCGCCACGTAACATTAACCATCACGAAATGTATTCCCAATAGCTCCAGAACAGAAATTCAAACTACTTAATGCATCTGTGGTCTCAGTTAGTGAAATTACTGAGTTCTTCAGGAGCAGAGTCTGCGTCAGTCAGGTTGTTTGTTTTCCAAGTGTCCATGTAGTTCATTTGCATCTAGTGGGGGCTCAGTAAATGCTTGTTGAACTGGCCTCCTTTGTTAACTCTTTTCCCTCTTTCCTGATAGTACACACCTAGTTGAATGTGCCTTGTCAATTAGGGAAATTCTATGTCTGCTTCCATTATAGAAAGCAAATGCTTCAGTGTGAACTCTGCCCTGTAATTTGTGTGTGAATGTTTGGTCTGACAAAGTGACACGTTTTTACTCTGTGAGTGCTGAGTGTGTAATTCTGTGTGTGTACACAATTTAATCTACTGTGTAAGTATTTCTGTCTCTTAGCCAGACTCCTGTGCAGCCAACAGCACCTCATCATTAATATCAAAAGTCTTTTTACAAATATAGCCACAGACAAGCAGAGGCTTCTGTTCAGATACAGTCATGCACCGTATAATGTCCATTTGGGCAACGTCTGACTGCCTATACATCTGTAGTCTCATAAGGTTCTAATAAGAGTTCAGAAATCCTGATCAAAGCATGAGACGTAGCAGACGTAACCGAATGTAGTGAATCCAGCCGTTTACCACTCACAGCTCATGTACCTCATGTCTCTTGTTTACAGTGCTGTTGTGCTGTGAGGCATGTAATGGTACAGTACTGTGTGTGGACAGTGTCTTGGCTATTTAGTCAACATGGGTGCACTACATTGTCCCATGTAGCTTTGCTAAGTACAACTAGTCCCTTGCTTATGAACGCCTGTCTTAAACTTACAACCTGTAGTTACGAACCAACCCCTGTAAAGCCTATTACATTAAAAAGCAAGATAAATACAATGATTCGTAATAACAGATGGGCACTACTTCGCAATATGTATCAAAACATTATTATTATTATTGCTATTACTGTATTATGTTAAAGATATTTTAGTGTATCTGGAACTTTCTTAATGTTTCTTATGCATATAAAGGTACAGTATATACTGTATACTAAAATGAACATTTGACGAACTAACGTTAGATAAAAACTGTACCTAACTGTTCTGATTTAAGTGCAAAGTTGACTTAAACACTTAGGAATGGAATTCGTTCTTAATCAGGTGACTGACTGTATAATCTGGGTTCACGTAATGTCCAAATCACATAACGTCCTATTTCACAAATTATACTGTGGACTTTAAGCAATGCATGGCTGTACTTTGTTAATTAACCTTGAGACATGATGGTGGTCTGGACTAACTCAGAAAACTGTCGTATAGAATAATGAAGTGGCAAAGGTTAAGGAGAAAGGAGATATTTATTGTCTGTCAAGTGGTAGGGTACTTTCAAATCATATTTACCAAATGTAATAATGAAGGATTAGTATTTGAGGATCAACACTGCAATAAATATATTGCAACTGGACTGTATCATTACAAGGTTCAAGAAGAGATATGGTGGAAATTAAAAAGAAGAAAGTTTAAGATCTCTTAGTTGCTAGAAAAATAAAATGAAAAGAGGAGGCATTTGTAATAGGTTCAGTGAAGAAAAAAATGTTAAAACTAAAATCTAGATACCCACAGTTAAACATGTGTACCACTTGTTGCTGGGCAAGTTTTTTTGTGTTTGAACATAAAGATGGAAATGACTTTGTTTTTATTTTTCAAAATTGGAGATACAGTTTGTGGTGAATTTTGTATTTTTTAAAATGGTTTGTATTAAAATAATTAATAAACAAATTACAGGGTGATGTTAATTTAGTGTATGTAACACAAAACATTAGAATTGGCCACATTCAGCTCTTCATCAGTGGAAGTTGAGCTTTCTGGGGAAATTACTGTTGAAAGAAACCAGTCCTGCATCCTGTATGCAAATAGATTCTTGTAAAAGGTTTTGCCAGTATAGAGCAATACAAGATAAAATATTAAGTTCTGTGTTCCATTATGAAATTAATAAAACAGTCAAAAAGTGTAAAATTCCTTTTATAATTTATATCTCCCATTGTAACTTGCACTGCAAAGTTACATTGTACTAGTTAACATACTCTGAGAGGTTTGATATGAGTGCTGACTCACAAAGCATTAGGAAAATGTTTTAGATTCTCATCTGATCATCCTTATTTGTTTCTTACTCATCCTTAGAAATTTCTTAGAAAAGACAAATCTATCAAAAAAGACAGATGTCGGGGAAGGGGACAGGAAGATTAGTTACTGAGTTGTATGTAGGCTATTGTCTGTGGTGCTTTATTGCATCAAGAAGATGTAGAGTCTGAGTGGAGGAGGGGTGAGGGGTGTAAAATCTGAGTGTGAGGGTTGCATTCTCTTGGAGCTCTGTTCAAGTTAATGTGGGTCTAGACCATAGTCAACTAAATTATTATCATGCTAGAATTATGCCAAAATTACACATACTGTCTTTTTATTACACGTACTTAAATGGATAATCAATTGACTAATGTGTCATATGATTTTTTTAGCAGGTATTGAAAGATTTTATTTAAATCACTTGAGTGGGTAGAAATTAAAACAGGTCCATTTCCTGGTTTCATTTCCTGTGGTTAATTAAGTCCTTTGAGATATGGCTGTGCACGTGTTATAGTGGGTTACACACCTGTTTGTTTTATCAGTCTTGCAGACAGGAGACGGAACAAAAAGGAGCATGGTTAACCATGTTCTTGTCCAACTCAGAAGCCAAATCTGTCTTTTGAGAGCTTTCCCAGAGTGACTTTATTCTGTGCCCATTTGTGGACTTCGGAATGTAGCTGGCTTTTGCATAGCTTGTTTTTTTACTTTATCATATTAAAAATGCTTATTATCAAGCATTTATGTAATTGTATTAAACTTCTGTAAGTATATTCTGGGAGCCCTAGTGGTGCTGTGGTTCAGGTGCTCGGCTGCTAACCAAAAGGTTGGCTATTCAAAACCACCATTGGCTCTGTGGGAGAAAGATGTGGCAGTCTGCTTCTGTAGTAAAGATTACAGCTTTGGAAACCCTATGGGGCAGCTCTCCTCTCTGGCCTGTAGGATCTCTGTGAGTCAGATGGACTTGACGGCAGTGGTTTGTTTGTTTTTGGTTTAAGTATATCGACTTTGTTTCTGTTCATGGTAGGACTAATGTCATAATGTATACGGAGGTGTAATAATTCTTTGAAATACTTTACACTTAGCTTTTGAATAACAATATGATGTTTAACTCTGTGGACATTACCTAAAACCCACAGGGAAACTCTATGATAGTTTTTTACTTCTAGAAAGTCAATCAACAAGTAAAAACAAAAAACATGTAGTCTCAAAAAACGTAATTAGCCATGCTTATGAAATGCAATTTCAAACTATGGCATTTTGGCCAATTATAAAAATTTATCAAATTTTCACATTTTTTCATCAGAGGGGCTTTCAGAGTTTAAATATACTCCTCTACTGTTAGGGGTAAAGAAACCAAGTACTAGATGGATTAAGTAATCTTTCTAAGGTCACATACAAGTTATCCATGGAGGCCAGAACAGAATTAGAACTTCCTTATGTTAACACATAGTTTTTTATATGTGTAATATCTACTGATTCCAAAATTGTATGTGCTAATATCTCTACTTTCAAATTGTATTATTTCTTTGATTCTATAAATAATGATTATGGTGTTCCTCAGGTTTTGATTCTCACCAGCCTTATAACAGTGAGGTAATTGCAGTAATCAATTCTTTCTAGATCTAGAGTTGGATTGAAAAATAGAGATGGTGATTTCTGCATGTTGGTGGAAGTGTGGTGAAGATGGTGCTGAAAGTTACTTCTAGAAAGTGCTTTAATTTGATGGGCAGGTGGATAGGGTGCCCTCAAAACTTGGTTTTCGCTCTACCACAATTGTGTGGCACACATCCCTTTATATTAGGTTTAATAATAATGATAAAATGAAAACAAAAATAAAACTCATTGCCGTCAAGTCAGTTCTGGCTCCTAGCTATCCTATAGGACAGAGTAGAACTGCCCCATAGGGTTTCCAAGGAGCAAATGGTGGATTTGAACTGCTGACCTTTTGGTTAGCAGCCAAACACTTAACCACTGAGTCGGGATGACGTTAAGAATAGTCACCAAGAGTGTTTGCTGTGTAATAGGTACTGGACTAAACGCTTCACATATACTATTTTATTTAGTTCTCATAATCCTCCTCAAAGTATTAGTATATCTGTTTTGCAGATGAGAAAACTGAACCCAAGTATATGGAAATTGGACGCTGAAGAAGAGCTTTTATCCGCAGGCAGTCTGACATGTGATTTTGGTATCCAGATTCTCCCAGATAGAGAGGGGTGATGAGCATAATAGGCAATTTTTATCTAGAAGACGCAGAAGAATACTTGTATATTTCAGAGCAGTGATGAATATATGCTTTAATACATGATTAATGAGTGAGTGGTGGTGATGTTTTCAACACATCAAATGCCAGAACTAGTGAAATCCTTATCCGTAAGGCTTACAGGAGACATCATATGTAGAAGTCATTTGGAATCTAGAGCCCTTTAGATACAGTGGTTAAGAGGGTGTTTCTATAAAAGAATGTAGTGTGTTTTAATGTTTGGAAATACATTAAAATAAAAAATATTATGAGAAGATACATTTCCCATTGGTTTTGATGAATGTTAAGAAAGGTGATGTAAACAATCTTGTATATTACTCGACTTCCAGGTATCAACATTCCCACCTACTCAAAACTGCACTTAGTGTCTTCTCTTTCATTCTTCACTGTGTAGAGAAGCATCCCCTCCTTTCTCAAGAACAAAGCTTCCACCTGTGTTGCTCCTGCTGATGAACACTTACATTGTAGAGTATTCCTTCTTTCTGTTTGATATTTACTCTCTCACTTGCAACACAATTTTTCTCATGGATTTTAAATATACCAACATCTCTTTCATTTCAAAATCTTTTACCCATGATTCCATATCCTCTCCAGCTAGGGAGCCTTTCTCTCTCCTTCCTTGAATTATCTTTATTGCTATGTCTCCACTTTTTTCTCTTCTCTCGTGCTGATATTCATCTGGCCTTCTAGGGGTTCTCTATCAGGTCACCAGCGCTCTCCGTGTCACTAAACCACTGGATGCTTTTTGGACCTCCTTTTAGTTGACTTCTCAGCAACTACCTCCATCTGAAAAACTGTTTTCCTTTGGCCTTTCCAAAACCACCTACCTTTCTGGTCACCTCTTTTCATTCTTTTGACTACTGTTGTACCAAGCTGTAAAATGGGTGATCTGTTTCTGTTTGCTCCACTCCTTCTAAGCGCGCGAGCGCGCGCACACACGCGCACACACACACACACACACACACACACACACACACGCACACATTTTCCCTTTGCTGGGTTTCTGCTATTCATGTCTTTTGAAGCCGAGCAAAGTCCTGTTTTTACCAGGAAGTTGTCCCTGGACGTAGACTAGATTAGCTCTCTGTATTCTATATTCCAGTAGCCCCATGGCCCTTTCTGTTCTGCCATGCATCAAGTTATTATTTTCCATTTCTTTGGTGGCTCATTGTGTCTTTCTCCACCCCGTACTGTATGTATTTTTGTTCACTATATTTAGTCCCAGCATAAATCTTGGCACATAATAAGTGCCTAAAAATATTTTTTTTTCTTCAGATGAGTTACTTATCTCTATAAGACATATTTCCATCTGAGTTAAAAAAAAAAAAAAAGAGAATTAAAAACAATTACTGATATTGAAGGATTGTTGCTCTGTAATTGTATTTAGGTTTATTGAAGTTACATTTTGTCTACTTTAGTATGTTTTATTTGACCGGAAGTTATTTCAAATATGCGTTACTTTTTAAATATAGACAGTATTGTAGCAGATAACAAACATCTTAAATTTCAGATTTGATCAAATGAACAGAACTTATGTTTTTTTCTTTTAATGTATTTTCCTGCGATTTGAGCCTCATTTGATTGCCTTATAATCTTCCCCAAGTGCTGCAAGCTACAGGACATATTTCATTTATGCCTGACTTTTCAGCCCCTCCACATTTTCACCTTCAAGCTAGTTTTTTACATTTAATTTTCTTCCACTTCCTTTAATACCCAGTGTTTTAGCCTGATTTGTTATTCTCTTTAGCATGGATATAGCTTTTGCAGTGCTATGATTTAGCTGAGGTTGTTTTCCCTATTTTTTTTACCCATTCCCTGCTGATCTTATCTTGTCCCAAACTCACCCAGTCTACAAGGTTCAGAGTGAGTTGCAAATGCCATCTTGAAAGTACCTCCAAAAATTATATAGCTGCTGTTCTCTGTGCAACTATCTTGGCCCTGTTTGCCCTTTATTATTATTAAACCAGTTTGTTCTATTTCCACTGAAAAAATTCTGCAGAACAGGACCAGCCATATGAGTGTGAATATTCTGCAGTACTGTGCACATTGTACACTGCAGTGTATGTGTTGAATGAATGTTCAGTTTATCTACTAGGTGTTTAAATTACCTTTTGTTGTGCCAAGTGATGTATGTAGGCCTCACTCTGGTTCTCTTTCCAGGGAGTACAGCTGCCTGTCTGATCTGTCCTTTTGTTTAGACTTGGCTAAAATATTCTCATCTGTTAGTTAACTTTTGAATTCTTAAGAATTTGTTAGGAATAGGACATTCTTCCTGCAACTCTTTTTGTAGCACATTCCACTTTCCAGAATGACATTCTTGTCTTTGTCTTATTAATTCAAAAGGAAATTATAATGTGTTTTTTTCCTCCCCTTACGTGTAGTTCAATTCAGCAGATAACTTGTTGAAAGCCTTCAGTGAGCAAGGTGTTTTATCAGGTACTGCTGGAGATAGAAAGGTAAATATGTCATAATGCCTGCCCTCAAGGAGCTAACCATCTTAGGGGGAAGTGGGGAGGCAGGGGAAAGGAAAGACCTGTGTTTAGCTAATTCTCTTAAAATGTAGAATGACAAATATTTGGTTACATATAATTTGGAGGTTTAATACCTTCACCTCTAGAATTTTTAGCCCAGTTGGGAATTCAAGTCTTTACAGATCAGTGTGGGTACTGCTCTGATCTGGACAGGCAGACAGTTAGTCACCCAGAGTTGGTTATCTAATACTTTTGGTTGAAACATTCCTTTTTGATGTGATAAGGACCTGTGGTTGGCCAGTCAATAGAAAAATTTGATCCTGTTGGGGATCATAGAATTTGATACTTTAACCATTTCATTTTAACTTAAGTCTTGTGTATGTGTATTTATTCACCAATCTTTTGACCTAAGACCAAAGCTGCCTTAGATCTGACTGTAGGTTTTCTCACTAGAGTTTGATATAATATTTTTTCATAACCCCTCCTTACAGTATGCAGTGTAACCATTTTAAAAATAGTATGACTAGAGCTTCTTACAAAATAACATGAGCACAGAATCCTTCAAGATTTACGATTTTCCCTTATGTTTTATAATTGCTTTGGCTCATATAATTTGGTAGTATCTTTTACGTACTTACCTTTGAATCTTTTCAGAGAATTCAGTTGATGTTCTTATAAACAACCGAATTCTTTCTTACTCATCTGTCTTTCATGTATTTAGTATTTAGTTACATTACATTATTGCAGTAACTTGTACAACTGGTATAAACAGGTATGGGAACAAACACAGCTGAGTTGTAAGCAGAATGCATTTTTTTATATATATATATATACACACACACACACACACAATAAAAATATATTTTATATATATACATATACACACACACACACCCCACATGGTATATTTCCGGAGCCTGTTGTGGGAGATTGGTTTATTGGCAGGACTGAGAAGATCGACACATGTTCAGAATGGCACGGTCGTCCTCCATCTTTGAGCAGGGCACAGATGTTTGTTTCCTACTCAGGTCAAAATCTGAAAGGCAGCAGATTTGGTTGCTATGCAACAGGTATGCTGCCCTTGTTTATGACAGCCATGACTGAACTGTTTGGAACCAGTTTGGAGCCCTGGGTATTACAAAATAACTTTCCTATCCTTCATAGCATTGTCTTATTCTAAAAATCCTTGGCCTGTAAATATCAATAACTTCTTTTTTATTGTGGTGAAAATATATGCAAGAAAACACACCAATTCAACAATTTTTACATGCATAATTCAGTGACATTGATTGTATTCTTTAAGTTGAGCAACCATTCTCACCATCCTCTTCCAAATTATTCCACCACCATTAACACAAACAAAATGCATCCTAAACACCTGGCTTAGGGCTGCTATGATAAATACTACAGGTGGCTGGTTTTAACAAACAAGTTTATTCTTTCATAGTCTAGTAGGCTATAAGTCCAAATTCAGGGTGTCAACTCCAGAGGGAGGCTTTCTCTCTCTGTTGGCTCTGGAGGAAGGTCCTTGTCATAAATCGTCCCTTGGTCTAGGAGCTTCTCAGGCTTAGGGACCCTGGGTCCAAAGGACATGCTCTGCTCCTGGTGCTGCTTTCTCGGGGGTATGAAGTCCTCATTTCTCTGTGCTAGCTTCTCTCTTTTATATCTCAAGAGATTGGCTTAAGACACAATGCACTCTTGTAGATCTCATCAACATAACTGCTGCTAATCCATCTCACCAATACCATAGTGATACAGTTTATAACACATAGGAAAATCACACCAGATGACAAAATAGTGGACAGTCACACAATACTGGGAATCATGGCATAGCCAGATTGATACACTTATTTTTGGGGGACACAATTCAATCCATGACACACCTAACCAAAAACTCTCTTTCCCTCTCCCTCCTACCCCTAGTAATCACAAATAATTTTTGGTTTCTGTATATTTGCTTATTTCATACCAGTGAGATAATACAGTATTTGTCCTTTTGTGACTGACATTTCACTCAGCATAATGTTTTCTGTGTTCATCCGTGTTGTGGCATGCATCAGAACTTCACTCCTCTTTAAACAAACAAAAAAATTTGCCATTGAGTCGATTCCAACTCATGGCGACCCTATATGACAAACTAGAACTGCCCCATAGAGTTTCCAAGGAGCAGCTGGTAGATTTGAACTGGTGACCTTTTGGTAAGAAGCAAAGCTCTTAACTACTGCGCTACCAGGGCTCCTCTTTATGACTGTGTAATATTCCATTGTATATATATGCACCACATTTTGTTTATCTATCCATTTGTTGATGAACATTTTGGTTGCTTCTATCTTTTGGCTGTTGTGAATAGTGCTGCAGTGAGCACTGGTGTACATGAGTCTCTTTGTGTTGCCATTTTCAGGAGTCTTGGGTATATACCAAGAGTGGAGTTGCTGGGTCATATGGTAGCTCTCTGTTCAACTTTTTGATGAACTGCCAAACTATTTTCCACAGTGGCTGTACCATTTTACATTCCCACCAGCAATGAATGAAGATTACTGTTTCTCCACAGCCTAACCAACACCTAATGGTTTCCATATTTTTGGCTATTGCCATTCTAATGGGGGTGAGATTGTATGTCATTGTGGTTTTGCCCTAAGTGGTTAGATGCTCGACTATTAGATGAAAGTCTGGTTCAGACCCACTCAGAGGCTCCTCAGAAGACAGGCCTAGTAATCTGCTTCTGAAAGGACACAGCCTTGAAAACCCTATGGAACAGTTATACTCTGCATGCATGGGGGTCATTGTGAGTCACAATAGAATCGACAGCAGCTAACAACAGCAGCAACAACACTGAGCATTTTTTCATGTGCTTGTTGACCATCTGAATATCCTCTTGGTGAACTGTCTGTTCAAGTTTTCAAGTTCTTTGTCCATTTTTTTGACTGGATTGTTTGTCTTTTTGTTGTTCAGTTGTATAAGTATTTTATATGTTTTGGATATTGGCCCTTATTGGATAGATGATTCCCCCAAATTTTCTTCTAATCTGTAGGCAGTCTTTTCACCTTTTTGATAAAGTCCTTTGATGCACAAAAGTATTTAATTTCTGTGAGGTCCCATTTATCTGTTCTGTCTTTTGCAGCTCATGCTTTTGTTGTCGTTCCTGATAGCCCATTGTGAAAAACTAGGTCCCACAGCTTTGCCCCTACATTTTCTTCTAAGAATTTTATGGTTTTAGTTTTCACATTTAGGTCCTTGATCCATTTTGAAATGATTTTTTGTATGGTGTAAGGGTTGACTCTTGATTTATTCTTCAGCATGTGGAAATCCAATTTTCCTAGCACCATTTATTGAAGATATTATTTCTTCCCCATTGGATAGATTTAGCGCCCTTGTTGAAAATCAGTTGACCATAGATGTATGGATTTATTTCTGGACTGTCAGTTCTATTCCATTGGTCTGTATGTCTGTTATACCAATACCAAGCTATTTGATTACTGTGGCTTTATAGTGTGTTTTGAAATCAGAAAGTGTGAGTTCTCTTAACTTTATTCTGCTTTTTCAAGATTTCTTTAGGTATTTGTGGTCCCTTGCCCTTCCATATAAGTTTGAGGATTGGCTTTTCCATTTCTGCAAATAAGACTGGTGGAATCTTAATGGGGATTGCATTGAATTTATAGATTGTTTTGGGTAGTATTGATATATTAGAGGAGCCCTGGTGGCACAGTGGTGAAAGTGCTCAGCTACTAACCGAAAGTTTGGCAGTTCGAACCCACCAGCTGCTCTTCAGGAGAAGGATGTGGCAGCCTGCTTCTGTAAAGATTTACAGCCTTGGAAACCCTATGGGGCAGTTCTGCTCTGTCCTGTAGGGTCTCTATGAATCAGAATCAACTTGACGGCAGTGGTTTTGTGTTTTGTGTTTGACATATTGGATATATTAAGACTTCCAATCCATGAACAAAGAATGTTCTTCCATTTAGTTAGGTCTTCTTTGATGTCGTTTAGCAATATTTTATAATTTTCTATGTACAAGTCTTTCACCCTCCTGGTTAAATTTATTCCTAGCTACTTTATTCTTTTAGATGCTACTGATGATAACTTATTTTTAGGTAAAAAAAGATGAAATATAGTTGTTTTTTTTCTGTCAAGAGCTGCTGCCTCCCAGGATCACAACACTTTTCTATGTAACTATTTTTTCTTCTTATCTTTTCTGTTGAATCGTTTCTCCTTGATTTCTTTTGTTTCCTAAGATGCCCCGAACATTACTGTCTTTGCTTGAACCCCTCAGGGAAAGATATGTATATGTGTTACTGATTTGCAGTTGATATTCTTTGTTTATAAATTTGATTTTTTTGTTTAATGTAGTGTCTGGTTCTTAGGAATCATATTAAATTGTTCCCTTGCTGTGTGGCTCATTATGCACTGTGATGAGAACAGAGACAATTTTATTTGTGTTTCCTTGAAACTTCATTTTTCTTGTAGGATCTGATTAATACACTCTAAACACAAAATCAGCTCATCCTGCACTGTTCATTACTTTAAATACATCTATTATTTTTCTGCCTCACATTATTTTCTTTGATTATACAATGTTTTCTTCTTATTTGCAAAGAAAATAATTTTTTAAGTATTATTTTGCTTAAATTATTGTATCATTCATCTTCTGCTAGGAAGACCATTCTAACAAACAACCGTAAAGTTTTAGTAACTTACAGCAACAAAGGTTTATTTGTCTCAGTGTGTGGGCTGCAAGAGGCTATGGCTCCGTCCACAGCTCAGTACCACATGTTGTCTGAAGGAATAGTCCTTAATCAGGGATGTGCATTTTCATGGCAGGGGGAAAGAGCAGCAGCCCAAACACGTGATAGTTCTTAAAACTTCCTCTTGGGTGTTACTCACGTCGCTTCCGTTCACATTTCATAAGTCAGTGCAGGTCACCTGGTCGACCCTGATATGGGATGCTCCCTCCATAGGCAGTGCTCTGAGTCACAAGGCAACTTGGTATACTGGTCTACATCCTGGAAAAATACACGTTGGAGTGCTATGGAGTGCTGTGATCTATAGTTAAAGATTTTTTATTTTGTTGTTAAGTTATATTTTGTAAAATTTCTGTGGAAGTTAATTCTTCTTTCTGATGTTTGTCAGCTTTGTATATTGAGCTTTATAAAAATGATATTGAAATTCAAGTTGATTTAGAGCTTTAGTAAAGACAAGGGAGAGGATATTAACTCTGTACTTACTGTTTCATTATATTTTCCTCTCTGTATCTTCATTGCTTGTCTGCTACTTCTATTGATTATTCAGTAGCAGTCCAAACCTGCCCCCTCCTCGCCACCTTGCTGGTATAGATTGTTTAAATTCGTAAGCCCAAGAATGGTTTTGAAGATGATTTCCTTTTGTGTTGATTGTCATTTTAGGGGACAGCTTGGATTTTCACAACTAACTACCTTTGCAATACAATGAATTGTGCCTTTGCCAATTTCACAGTCATGGTTTCTGTCACATTGCCCACATGTGGACAGCAGTCTGCCAACAAGTAAACAGAAACCCAGTTGAGTCATAGACAAACGCAGCTGAAATACCAAATCACCCATGGCGTCTCTGGAGTTATATTTATTCACACACAGTGGGGATTAGTATTTCCTTGCAAAACAAGACACAGTTACTTTTGCTGTTTTCGAATAGTAGAACTGAACCTCAAATGCATGTGCTCATGAAATCCATCTTAGTGAAGCATGGTACTTGAGATGGGCAAATTGTCAGAGAAAGTTTATAAGTAATGCTGGGTGTTGAAGGGAGATAGGGAATTTGAAACGTAGACACACCTCCTAGATAGCCAGGAACAAACGTTTTGGTGTAGTGACAGAATCAGAAAGAATTAAACTAGAGGGCCTCCTGAGTTCATTTGATCCTAACCATTGACACAGTAAAGAAGCAGTCACATTGACAAAAATCTTACCAATTGATGGCTTAAATTAGTCTGTGTAATTTCAATGAAGGGCTCCTCCAACTTTCCAAGTGTGTGTATTCCAGCTTTAATTGCATTCTAGTTAAATGTTTCCCTTAATTCCACACCAGCTTTCCTTTTAGTAGGGTGTAGTCTGACAGGGAAAGCAGCAATTACATCAGCCTGTGTCTGTAATTTTCCTTATAGATTCATTAACTAAACTCGTATTACTGAGGTTATTCCACCTGTGATTGAATCTAGTGCTGGAAAAGGTGAGATAATAAAGTCCCACCCCTTTATTTTGCAGATGAAAATTAAATAAGCCTACAGATGAAATGAAAGAGGTCCAGTGATGATAAGAGACTTATCCAAAGTGACAGAGCCCATGAGTGGCAAAGCCAAAGTCAGAAGTACAGTCATTTCACCCCAATTAAGTATTCTTCCTACTGTATAGTACATATAAGTAGCTACTCTAAGAATGTGTTAATATCAGCTCTAGATAGTCAATGGAATGTAAGTTTCTTCTTTGCATGATATTTACTATGATGCCACATAGTAAATAATAGGTTCCAAGCCCAGCGCCTGATTCCACACCTTCACCCCCCCAAATATTTTGTGAGTCCTTGAAAGAATAAAAAACTTTATGGACCAAATTCCCTTTAGCCCTTAATTGCATTGGATTATTTTAGACTCATTTGGGAAATATTTTTTCAGATGTAAAATATTGGTGGATTGGAGGACTTCAGATTATAGATAGATCCTGATGCTAGACATTTTTTATGTGCCTGCTACCTAGTAGACATGTTTTACATATTCTATGCTATTTAATCCTCAGAAACAACTCTTTGAGGCAGGTACTACTGACCCCATGTTATAGATGAGGAAACAGACTAAGAAAAGTTAAGATAAGGTCACCTGAGTGTGAATAGCTAGTAAGGTGTGTGTTGTTGTTAGTGGACTTCATGTTGATTTCGACTCATTGCAATCCCGTGAGCTCAGAGTAGAACTGCTCATTAGGGTTTTCAAGGCTGTGATCTCTCAGAAGCAGATCAGAAGACCAGTCTTCCAGGGTGCCTCCGGGTGGATTCGAACCTCCAATATTTCAGCTAGTCATTGAGTGCTTAACCATTTGCACCACGTGGGAACTCAGTAAGTTATATAATAGAATCCAAATTGAGGACCGTCTCATTCCAACTCCTGTTATCTGTCCAATGTACTTAAACATTTTCATTCATATCTCACAGGGTTTCTGTGAAGTTCTGATGAAATTAAGTACATGAAAAACTACGAAATACTATATAAATGTGAGGTAATATTATTTCTTCTAAGTGTACTTAACTACCTATCAAAATTACCCGTAAGGTCCAAGGCATAAATAAGCATGAGAGTATTATTTTTTTCTCTTTTGCAGATGAGGAAATTGAGGCCCCCAGGGATAAGGAAGGTGCCCAAGGTCACCGGATACGTAGCCAGAAAGTGGCGGAATTGGATTAATTCCTGTCTGCCCAGTTCTAAAGCCCAACAGGCTGTCTCTCTTCTCCAGTCTTCCTACCCAGTCCTTTATTCTTGCTTCTAGCATAGGGACTGGGGTTCTATTGCCCATGGACTGATTTCTTCTGAGGGAACCTCTCAACTGGTGTATTGAGATGCCCTGGGAGCTAAGAATAGGTTACTGGTGTGGGTGAGATATTGATGATTTTATATATATATATGTATATACACACATGTATATATTTAATATTTAACATTCTAATATATAAAATTAACCATTTAAAATTCATGACAGTTGAAATTTTATTTGAATACTACTATATTTATATTGGCAGTGTTTCATTCTGTTGTACATAGGGTCGCTATGAGTTGTAACTGACTTAGACGGCACCCAACAACAACTGCATTTCTATGGCTGTCCTTCTAAACCTGAATTCTGAAATGATTATTTCAGTGCATAACAATTTTTATGGAACTCCTGCTTGCAGAGAATGCTCTGTAGTAGCCATGTCACATGGCACTACCCTTGACCTTCCTGTTGAATCATCCCAGCCTGGTTATTGCTTTGTCCAGATTTGGTTATCTTTATCACATATATTTGTTCTGAAAACCCTGAAAATCAGGATATTCACAGAAGCTGTTGTGTGTGTAAGTTTGCTTGTGAATCTTAATTCCGTATTAAATGATGTTATCAAAATTATGAAGTCAATAAAATCTAAACCAATACCCTTTTTTTCGGCTTTGTTCAAAGAAACATCAGAATTCCACTCTCTGCTGTTTCTTATCAGAATGCATCGGCTGTTCAAAGGAAGAGCTTTGCAAGAAGTTTATGATCTAAAAGAAATGAGGTTTTTTTTTTTTTTTGTTGTTGTTAGAGGTTATAAGTGACTTTAACTTTGCAGATTTGTTGAAGAATAGTAGTTACCTTTTTAAAAATGGTGGACGTTCTTAGGCATCTGAATGAATGACCACATGGACATGTATTTATGCAGACCAAGAATATATGGATTCAAAGCAAAAATTCATAGTTGGTGTTTTATTTGGAATCCATAAGAAGAATTATTATGAGGTAGAGCAACATCTGTGGGTACTTGAGGAGTAACTTTATCACCTTGGACTCATCTTTGACTCTTTTCCTTCCCTCACACTCCATATACAGTCTGTCAGGAAACATCACCTGCTTTCCCTTCAGAGTGTATTCAGGACGTGACTACAGCTCAGTGCTTCACGACTGCCTGCTTACAGTCCTCACCAACTCACCACCTTCTGTGACCTACATTATTGTAATAGCCTCCCAGCTATAAATAAATGAAAATATTAACAAAATTTTTATTACTAATTTTTCCTCTATCAACACCAGTGTTTTAGTATTCTTTGTTATTGTTCATTGTTTGTAAAATATTGAACACCTAGTATGAACATAGCTTGGGCTGTGGGGAATACATGGTAATCCTTGTTCCCTGCCTTGAGGAAATACTCTTTGGTGAGGAGACAAGAGCAGCATGTATTAGAAATTCATCAATCACATGAATTAGAAGACAGAAAACACAGAAATAAATTAATAATATGATCTATAAATTAACCAGGAGGTATTATGATCTTCATACAATTAAGTGCCCAGTTAGAGTTAAGGTGGTTTATATGAAAGAGCTCCTCGTAAAAAGAACCTGCATGAATTCAGTAGATCAGAGAAAGTTTCATGGAGGAGGATGAAATTGAGCTGCGTTCAGGATGCCGAGGAGATGGAGGCCCGATGGCTTCTTTACAGTTACACTAAGGCAGGGATGAGCACAGTGTTTCCTGAGAGCCAGTGGACCAGTAGGGCTGAAGAAGAGGAGGCAGGTTTATACGAAGGATAGTTGAGGATAACATGAGGAAGTGGGTTCAAATTATGGGAGTTCATCTGGGAAGTCACTGGTGTCATATTTGGGGATGTGACTGGCTCTGAATGCTGAGGATCCTTTGATGAGGCTGGAGTTAGGAGGATGAACCCAGTCTTACCTGCTCATAAGAAGTCTTAAGTGGAGATAAGACTTTGGTTCTGGGGTGCATGATGGGTATAGTTAGGGTGATCAGTTGTCCTGGTTTGCCTCGGACTCTCCCAGTTTTTTAGCACTGAAAGTGGGAAACCCTCAGTCCCTGGCAAACTGGATGGTTGATGACTTTCGGTATAGTTCAGAAAAGTGATTGGTATCAGGAAGTCCAAATCAGAGTAGCAGAATTAGCATGTTAGCAGGTAAACAGAGCATGGCAAGAAGGAATCCAGGGCAGGGCCTTTCAGAGTTCTGATAGGCAGTCAGCAGAGTTGGATTATGTTGGTTGAGGGAATTTTGGCCCAATGAAATTATGTCAAAAGCAACATTGACAAAGCAGCTAGGTTTTTGTGACAGTTCGGTTCAAACAGATTTTTGAAAAAAAAATGAATGTTTTGAATTACTGGCTTTTAAGCATTGCTAAATGATAATAATAGTAAGTACCATCCATGAGTGCTTACCATGTGTCAGATACCTTGCTAGATTTAAAAAAATATTATCACCTTTAATCCTCACAACCATCCGATTAGGTAGACCCTGTTATTTTCTCCATTTTATAGATAAGGAAACTGACGGTTTGAGAGATTAAGCTGTCCACCTAGTCACATGGCTAATTAACCTCAGAATGAGACTTTGAACCCAGGACAGCACAAAGCTCTTAGTTACCATATAGTCCAGTCCCTGATATTGAGGAACAGGAGTTTTAAAATTATTTATTGTTCTCTTTTGTAACAAAAGTAATACATACTAATTCTAGAAAAATAAAATACAGACAAGCAGAAGAAGACTATACAAAACATTTACAATTCCCTCCACTTAGAAACAATTACTATTAACATCCTTGTTTATATATCCTTCCACATCTTTTTTTTTACTGTTAACATCCTTGTTTATATATCTTTCCACATCTTTTTCTTTTATGGGCATATTGTGAGAAACACACACACACACACACACACACACACACACACACACACACAATTTTTTAAATGACATTTCACAAGTCTTATTTTAAAATCAATTGTGAGACATTTAGTTTTTCTCAGTTATGGTGTTAGACATTTAGGCTGTTATACCTTCTTGATATTATAAACAGTTTACAATAGAAATCGTTAGCTGAAAATGATTTACAAATAAAATGAAACAAGACTAAAAAATCTGAAAAATTCTGAACAATGGACAGTAATACAAGAGATGAATAACAATTGTAAAATCACTCACTCTCTGTGGACTCAGTACCAATACTATGAAAACCAGTGGCTGAGGGATAGTTGCTTTTGACCAGACCTTGATTTTGACCAGCTCTTCTTTTTTTAGTTAAAACGTTTTCAGGAAAATTACCTGAAGCCAGTGGCAGCAGGGAATTATGTGAGCAATAAGCAGATGCCAACCCCTAGGAGGATTCACAGGAAGGCCTCAATCCCTAGGAAGTGAATGCCAGGTAGTGATTATATTACGGAGGGGCTGTGTCCAGGGGAATAAGCCAAAGACTCAGTGACCTGAAATGGTAGAGGTAATAAGGAGAACTAAATCTGAAGATCAAAATATTAAAATATTTATCAAAACTGGAGCACAGGGTCGTAGCTTGGCTAATGACAACAGGGACTTGATGCTGAGTCCCAGTGTGTTGGCCTAGAGCTTCTTAAGACTTTTCTGTCTGAGAGCAGAGGATTGGACCTGGGGTGATCCGACAGGTGGGGAAATGGCCCCTGAGGGCTCCAGAGATTAGGAATCTGACAGGTTCTGACAATCAGAGATTTCGAAGAAGGAGAATAACCTAGTGGAGAGTTGTGGGGTGACTTAACAGTATGATGTAGGCAAGGAAGCATTTTAAGAGGATACTTCTTAAAATCATTGTAGTGGCAAAGAAAAAAGGAAGAGACTCAGTCTGGATCTATATCTAGAAAGCTATCTAAACATCACCATAAAATCAGTAGGTGGGAGTAAACAATTATGTTCCTCTTTGTATCAATTTCTTTGCATCGTGTTTTTGGTATGAAGAGAAAACGTGATTGGTTGTTGGAGTCTATAATGTTGCCATTACTTTTATTGAATTGAATTTTTATCTGGTATATTAAAATGTTCCTCTTTTATTACAAAGACCCTAAGTAGACATGTCATGCCTTATGATTACAGTTTGCTAGTTTTGTCATGTTTTAAAATTAAAAATCATTCTTTTCTTGGCGTTATGAAGGCCACCACAAAATGAATGGTTAATAGCTTGGAAAAATGGTTCAATTAACTTTCTTGGCTGTTGATCAGATAAGCCTAAGATTTATGATCGTATTCTGAAGTCTTCGTTAGGTGAGCCCTTTGTTGCTCCCATAAACCTCCCAGCAAGTAGTTTTCAAATCGCAGGAAGTGCCATCTCTAAGTTAAATGTAAAGAAGGCCTCTTTTTGCTGAGTGTTTATATAGCTTTTTATTTGTTCGTTTTTGTTTTCAGTAAGAGTAACTGTTGCACAGAAGTTAATTCAGAATTTTTAGTTAGAAATAGACAGTTCTTTATGTTTCTGGAGATATGAAATTCAAAAACTTCAAGAATGCTGTAACTATTCCAGGAATGCCTTTTAATTAACTGCAGCTAGTGGTTGGATTTGCTTCATTGCTTTGAACTTTTCAATCAAGCCTCCCTTCCACAGTGTGTGATGGATATGATGATCATTTTTGTCTTTCTTTCATGGTATTTTCTAATATATACTGTTTTTAAAATTAAAAAAAGCAGCACATGTAAAAAGTTAAAGGAATATTGAATACAGATCACCCCTCCCTTATCCTTCTCAAAATGATGACTGATAACAGTTTGATGTGTATCCTTCCAGTTTATCTTGGAGATTCTGTGTATGTATACATACATATAGGATGTCATTATGCACTCCTCTTCTTCCTCCCCCTTACTTCCTCCCCCTTATCGTAAGTGCTTTGTATTGCCAAAGGAAAGGGGACTTTATTCTGTGTTCTGTGCTTTACGGAATTTCATTCCTAGTTGAAACTTACTTTCTTTGGCCTTTCCTTGCCTTGCCCACGGTGAACCCAAAACCAAACCCATTGCCGTTGAGTCAATTCCGACTCATAGCGACCCTATAGGGCAGAGTAGAACTGCCTCATGGGGTTTCCAAGGAGCTGCTGGTGGATTCGAACTGCCAACCTTTTGTTAGCAGCTATAGCTCCCAACCACTGCACCACCAGGGTTCCTGCCTGCTGTGGAGGTTCAGTAAGTTCAGCCTGTGTTTTCTTTTTCCTCAGTAGCCTAACTAGGAGCCTTCCCAGGATAGATCCTCAACCATGTAAAAGAGGGTGATTCTGATGCTTTCTCTTGGGGACAGCCATCTAAGCAGCCCCGGTTCTGTCTTCTCTAGTGTTTGGCACAAGGCCCAGAGGAATTTTTTTTTTACTAGCTGATTTCAAGCATGAAGTTTCTCGGGGGTTTCCTTGAGAAGAAGGCTCTTGGCAGTGTTTCTCTCCTGTGTCTGTTACTGGTTCAGGTTTCCTCTGCTTTAGTTGTCTGTCAGTTCAACTCTGTCTGATTTCTGTCTTCTAGAATCTTCTCAGAATTTTTGGTATGTTGATGGTAGATCTCCTCCCACCCCTTTCTCTTTTCTGTCATTTATGTGAGACTTGGGGTGTCTGAAGAGATGAGCCATGAATGTAGCTCAGTTACTGTCTTGAACTCCCACATGTCTAGTCTTTCTTCTCTATTTCTGGTCCAGCTTTTTGGGGAATCTGTCCAAGTTTGTTTGCAGTTCCTCTAATTTGTACTGTTACTTGGAAGCATCTTTTTTTTTTTGTCCCCACCAATGTGCATTTAATATTAATCATAATGAGATCATTATCTCATTGCTCTCCATTTAGGTACATAAATGACACTATTATTTAACAAACTTTTTGTACTGGATTTATGGGCCACCACAAGGTGTTATTTGCAGAGGCTGAATTAATGATGCAAAATTCACTTTTACAATGATAACTAAAAAAACAGACCAAAAAAACCACACTCACTGTCATTGAGTTGATTCTGACTCATAGCGGCCCCATAGGGTTTCCAAGGTTGTAAATCTTTATGGAAGCTGACTGCCGTATCTTTCTCCCGTGGAGCCACTGGTGATTTCAGACTGACAAACTTTTGGTTAGCAGTCAGGTGATTTAACCACTGCACCACCGGGGCTCCTTTAGTTACAACTATAGCTAATTATCCTTATTTCATTTGATAGATATAAACAAGTCACAATTTCTTTATAATATATATTTACATTTTATTTGCCAGGTTACCAAGTATTATCAGTTAACCTTTTCAGTATCCAGATCAGTTGGAGATACAGAAAATAATGTAATGGTAACTATTCATGGGCACATGGTACTCAATGAATGGATCTTAAAATGATTTCATAATTATTATCAGAAACAAATTAATGGCCCAGCATTTTTCCCCCCTCAGGAAGGAGAAAACATTTTTTATTTGGCAATTGAAGACATAGAAACAGATACAGAGCTTCTGATTGGCTACCTGGACAGTGACATGGAGGCCGACGAGGAAGAACAGCAAATTATGACAGTGATCAAAGAAGGGGAAGTTAAAAATTCTAAAGCACAATCAACAGCTGGCAGAAAAGGTATTCTATCTTTAATTAATGTTCTCAGAGAAAGAAAGTTGTAGGTGAAATATTGTTTGAATCATAGTTGAATTATAGTTGCATTGTAATAGGGTGTTCTCAAAGTTAGTTTTTGTCAAAACCACCCTCAAGGGAGTCCGGCTGTGTACTCACCTTTCATACAGTGGGAGCAGAATGCTGGTGTGGTGATGGGTCTGTCTTGTAGAGTTGCCATGATAAGGGGCAGAGCTGCGTTGCTGGGGCAGCTCCTGGCTCTCCCTGCTCTCAGGGGCATGGTAGGGCATGAGTAGTGGGGACGTTTATGCTGTAGACCTGGCTCTGCCACTCATTAGTCTTGTAGCATTGGGTAAGTCACTAACCCTTTGAGACTTCACTTTCTCATCTGCTAATAGTGAAAGATGAATACAGAGGGGTGCAGGAGGCAAAGAAGAGGCCCTGCTGGGTACTAGGGGGTTGCTTCCTGGGCTTTGCTTTTGTTTGAGATCCTTTGAGAATCTGGGGCTTCTGGGAGTCTCTTTATTTTCTGATCACAGAGGCCTGCAGGATTGCGAGGTCTCCTAGTGTGGTAACCAAAAGCTTGCAGTGAGCCTGGGTCAGACCTGTTTCAATCAGTCCTATAAGCCAGGAGATACATGTCTTGAAAGATGCTATTTTCTTTTACTGACCTCACTTTCTTGTCATCGGCTGGGGAATGATCAGTTATTGTTAGACCTTGTTTCTCTTACGTTGTGTTTTACTTCTGATAGGGTTTGAGGGAAATATGAATGTTATAGGTATTCACATTTTGTCATAGGTTGATATTTACTGTGTAATATTTTTCCATTTTGTTTAGCACAGCCACTTCAGAAGCCACACTGGTTTTGTTAGTAGCAGTGATAGTAATGCCTTTTATATGAACTTTCTGTTCTAACTGTATGTCATTGGCTGAGAAAGTATGAGCATTCTCTCTGAGTGGCTAGCCTTTGCTTCTGTGATTATTTAAGGGGAAGATGGGGACAGGCTTAGTCTACTGTGTTTTTTAAACGTGCACTATGCTATTTGGAATGCCATATTTGGGGTGATGGGCACTATTTATATATTATTCTGTTTTCTTTGTTTTTCTCAGTCATTTTCAGGGCTTGTTATTATTGCATCTATTATTTAAACTTAATAATGTCTCTTGCTTATCTCTCGCCATCCCCGATTACTATTTTCATTATCAAAATATCAGTTTCCTTTCTTTGTAGAAAGAATTAATAGAAACTTTGACAGGTTTTTTTAGACATACAAATCAGGTACTTCCATTATTGCTATTTTTATCTTAGGCTTTTTAGTGCCTTGTTTGTAAAGGCTAAAAAAAAAAAAAAAAGGAAAGCCTTCAAATGTCTAATAATGGAGAGTTTGGTTAAATAAATTATGGTATCTCAAGTTTAAAAACAAAAACGAAAACGTGACTTGAGAAAATGTTAAATAGAGAAAGAAAGGCAACATATAATATTGCACATAAAATATGATCATAAATGTCGTTATCTAGAGATGCATAAAATATATATGCACAAAAGAAATCTGACATGTTTGTCTCCTTATGATGGAGTAATGGGTGATATTTATTTTCTTATATTTTCTGCATGTTCTAACTTTATGTTATAATCGGAAAAAACATATAATTGAAATAGCACACTTTGAGAAATTAGAACTGTGTCCGTCTCTGTGGGATTCATGAGCCCTAGAGAGAGTGGAACATTCTGCTGCCTGCTGTAATAAATGCTATTTTTAAGACTTCGGTGTGTTTTCAGGTACAGGCTAGATTCTCCTTGGAGTTCAGCATAGTTTACTTCCGTTGAAGTTTTCCCTCATGCAGCTAAAAGTGAACTCGAGATGACCCATTTAGAGAGAACTTGTTTTGCAGCTCAACGTTTGTAATAACTCTCTGAGCTGAAAAATTAACACGAATAGGGTAAGCAAACACTTGAATTTCATTTTGAATTAATTTGCTGAAAATCAAGCAAAATGATTTAAAAATAATCCCTTTCCTCTGTTAATACTTTCTATTATTTTTCATGGACAACACTATAACTGTTCACAGAGATAATAAGAATTTACTAATATACTACCATTAAACCTGTTGCCATCGAGTTGATTCTGACTCATAACGACCCTGTAGGACAGAGTAGAATTGTCCCTTAGGGTTTCCGGAGACGGGCTGGTGGATTCAAACTGCTGAACTTTGGATCGCAGCTGTAGCTCTTAACCACTGTGTCACCAGGGCTCCGTAGTACCGTTAAACACAATTATTTTTTATTTTAAAATGAAGAGAAAACTGAAGAGTTCTTGGCTCTGAAATTTTGTCTTATAAATGTGCTTCATTAAAAATGTGCAGATCGCCTTGGCTGTAAAGAGGACTATGCCTGTCCCCAGTGTGAATCGAGTTTTACCAGTGAGGAAATTCTTGCTGAGCATCTTCAGACGTTACATCAAAAGCCCACAGAGGAGAAAGAATTTAAGTGCAAGAACTGTGGGAAGAAATTCCCAGTGAAACAGGCTTTGCAAAGACAGTGCGTACATTAATGAATATCTTTAAGATTATAAACTAATACTTTGTTTAACTATTCCGTTTGGTTTGTCTTACAGTTTCTAACGTGTGTGTGCATATACGAGAGACAGAAATTAAACATTTTGCATTGCCATTGTCATTATCTGGTCTTTTCTTAGTATAGTGTGTTTATTCTGAAATATTCTGATTATGAAACTTAACAAGTAAACATGATTTATGTGAATCGGTCCTTGTCCATTTAATAACTTGTCCTGAAATACCAAATTCACTGGTTTCCTAATCTGAAATTCAGATATCCATAATTTGGCTAGTGCTTTAAAGTCAGAGTTCAAGTTTCAGTCATCTGCATTAGATACTTCCTCTGGAATCAGAAAAAAAAAGTGTTTAAGAAATGGAATAACTCAGAGTATACAGAATACGTGGACATTCTGAGAAGCATTGCTTATTTCACAGCAATTTCGAAGAATAATTTGAAGAAGGGTAGGTACAAGGAAATGACAGCAGGATGAATAACTTGATTCCCCATATACTGCACTACACACTTTATTACTTTATTTACATTTCCAGTCGCCACTGAGTCGGTTCTGACTCATAGAGACCCTAAAGTACAGAGTACAACTGCCCGTAGGGTTTCCAAAGCTATAATCTTATGGAAACAGACTGTCACATCTTTCTCTCATAGAGCAGCTGGTAGGTTTGAACCACCAGCATTTCCTTTAGCAGCTGAGTGCTTAACCACTGTGCCACCAGGGTTCCTTAACTATTTATGTTAACAGCATACGAAATTATGCTTTTACCCTTAAGTATTTTTCAGGATCATTATTATTAGAAGGGAGGAAATAGGTACACGTGTTTGTAAATTTTATTTTTAACAGAATGTTAATATAATCATCTCACATATGAGCAGGAACCTTTAACATAGGGTTAAAGTTAATGTTCCTTTTTTTTTTTTTTTTTACTTCATTAAAGCAAAAATTCTGAAATGTGCTATATTTCATATTAAGATTATTCCCACATATTGTATATGTTGGCTTTTGCTTATAAAATTTTAGATGCAAAATTTCTGCTCAAAACTTAAACTTGGAAAATGTTTAAAAAACTGTAACTTTTATAATAGCACATTTGGAGATTTCATTGCAGGTGATTAAAAAATAAAACAACCAAGGAATATATACTTTTTTAATAAATGGACTTTAAAATTGCATTATTGTTGCCTTTTATTGCATTTAGTTTTGTATGACCTACATGAAAGACGCTCTTGCTGAGCTGGGGCCTGTAATTTAATAAGATACTACCAAAAATTTAAAAAGGCAAAAGACAGATTGACAAGAGAGATGACAAGCATGGATTTATTCAAAAGGGTATATTGTGTGTTTGTCTTAGACTTCCGGTGGTTTTTTTTTTGTATTTCCCTTCAGTGTTCTTCAGTGCACAGCGAAAAGCAGTCTGAAGGATTCTTCACGAAGTTCTCAGTGCTCTGTTTGCAATTCCTCCTTCAGTTCAGCATCGAGGTTTTGTGTCTTGAGTGTCAGATTGCTGTTGTATAATTGTGGATCATGTTTTGCTTGCATGCTTTCATGCTTCATAGTGATTCAGTGTCTTACGGCTACAGAATTTCAATGCTTTCCTTTTTACCTGCAGAGGTAATGCATGAAATGACCCTGGAACTCGACTAGGGAGCATGTATTACAAAAGCTTGCTGTGATGTTGGAAGTTTGTAAATATGTCTTCATCTTTTCTTCTCCATGTTCGTCTTTGCTGGCTGTCTTGTAGTTTTGACCAGCATCGAGAGACTTGCCGAGGGGACGCCAGGTTCGTGTGCAAGGCCGATAGCTGTGGAAAGAGGCTGAAGAGCAAGGATGCCCTCAGAAGACACCAGGAGAACGTCCATACTGGTGAGGAGTCATTGGAGGGGCGTTTTTAAAGGGATTTCCTCTCCCCAGGCTGCAGTGATCTGTTTTCAGTGCTCACTCTCAAGGAGAGAGTTTGCTTTTCCACTGTAGTTCATGCAGATGTGTACTTCTGGCAGTGGATTTTGTTTCTTTCATTGAACACTCTATTTCTTTTTCAAGTTGATTTCAGCAACATTTCTCATTTTTCCACCTTTAAATTAATCCTAACTAAACCTAAGCTGGAATCTAGTTGTGCTGGGCAGTCGAATACATTAAGAACTAATAGTTTAAGTAACAATTTCAGATTTCAGCTTATGAAATTTTTTTTACATAAATTGTTGGAAATGACTATTTTAGATACATTTTAAAACTAATTATTAAGAGATGCTCCTCTGATTTAGTATTTCTATATTAAAATGCCAGTTTTTAATGCTTATATTTCTCCTATTTTGGAGAAAATTAGTGGCTGCATTTTAATACAGGAATTGAGTATGTTTGGATTAATAATGTATGTATTTGACTTCCTTCTAATGGCTAGCTAAACAATAATACAAAAATAAAATTGACTGTCTGTTATATTACATCTGCTTAGCACATGGTAGGCAGTCAATAAACTTATTTTGGTTTAGGGACTGAATGTATTGCGTTGTGTTGAACAGATGTTTGTATTGTCAGAATTGACGTTTTACTTAGTATCTTTTCCTTAATGGGCACTGAGGTTCATGGAACTCCTTGTATCCTTCTGTGTGTGTACTTTTCTCATGTGTTCACTTCTGCCCTTCCTTGGCTTCTGGGAATGAGTGAAAATGTTGTTGTTCATTGCCCTTGGGTCTGCTGGGACTCATGGTGACCCCTGTAAGTGCAGAGTAGAACTGCTCCATAGGGTTTTCAGGGCTGTGACCTGTCAGAAGCAGACCACCAGGCCTGTCTTCCAAGGCACCTCTGGGTGGGTTCAAACTGCCAACCTTTAGGCTGCTAGTCAAGCGCTTAACGGTTCGTGCCACTCAGGGACTCGAGTGAAGGTACCTGTCTGGATATACAGATGTGGATTTCTTTTCTCCTTTTTATTCTCATATTCAGTAGAAATGGATAATCAGTATCCAGCCTCTGTGTCCTCAGTGTTGATTATCCAAAAAGTGTCTAATAGTGAAGTGATAGAGGGTATTTGGGCATGACTCTGGCTCCAACCTTGCATCCTTGGTTGGGACTGCACGTTAAGTGCAAGCTGTGCATGGAACCTCTAGAAGTGAGGGCTCTGTCAGATGCAGCCTCAGGAGGACGTCCATCACCAGGGCTGTACAGTGGGACTCCTCCTATCTTCCTGTGCATGTACGTTTCTTTTTTCCTTTTAAAGAATATATGACTGATTTAGGGAAGATGACACCTTTATGAATTCATTATATTTGTGTCTTCTCTTTGTATGCAAAAAGCAAGCATAATTTTTGATATTCTTGCCTTTGTATATATATATTTTAAAGCTGTTATGGTTAAAATGCTGTTCTTAATTTTCTCCATCTTTGTCCGCAATGTATGGTAACGAATCTTTCATGTTAGTTTTCAAGTTAACTTTGCTGAACTAAGTAAAAAACCAGATGCACACTGAAGCTCTGGAAACCTTTCGTGTTCTCGTTACTGGGCATGTGGTCTTCAGGCTGTGCCGTAAACACACTTTCTTTGAGGCGTCTTCTAATTGGCCTTGAATATGATATTACTGATTCTGGAAATTCATCATGATTTTATAGGAAATAATTTATGAAAAGGCAATTTTGTTTTATTTTTCCAGTGTTCTTGTGGATCATATGAACTGTGAACTCTTAACCATACTTTAGCCAAAGACCACCAGGTATACCTTTTGCCAGGCTTGGTGCACAATCTTCCCTCATCCATAGCCTGCTGTCACATCTCCCCTGTCCTTCTCCCCAGCCCTAGGCCCTCTCTCTTGCCTTTTCTTTTATCCTTCCTCTCTCCCTTTCCCATTGGATTTTTTTGCTTGGGACTCCTTATAACTCTTCATGTAGCATTTGGGGTTAAACACTAAGAATCAGTTATAAAGTGAGTTACTTAGTTTTTTCTTTGAAGGAAGTTATCATCCTCTGCTAAAAATAAATACAATACTTTTCAAACTTATTCGTCTCTCTACCCACATATTTAAGTCATTCATTAATTCAGAAACTGCTTTTAAGTAGCATTGTTTAAAGTGCTGGGGATACATAACAGAAAAAGCCAGATGGAGTCCATGCTCTCAAGGAGCTTCCTTTCTAATGGGGGAGACAGAATATAAACCCACAAAAGCATATGTGTGGTGGGGATATGTCAGCTGAGGGTAAAGCCTATGAAAAGAAGTAAAGCAGGGTCTAAGGGTTAGTGCAGAGGATCCTTAGCTTTTGTGTGTTGTGGAGCCTTTTGCAAACAGTGTTTTTAAATTTATAAAATAAAATATGTGTGACTACAAAGGAACCAATTTATTGATATGTAGTTATCAATAATTTAAAAATTGTACTGTAGTAATGTGTGTGCTTCTTTATTCATGCGTTATTTAACAAGATCTGGCAGCAGATCTAGTACCTGTTATAATTTTAAGGTAATGATATGTATAAACCCAATTTTATAATATCTACAATTGCAATTTAATATGAAATATAGATATTTATTGGTGACAAAATCATAGGTACTGTAGTACTACTGTGTTCGGTTGCCCAGATTTATAATTGAAAGGAAATGTTAAATTTCAATTAGAGGTTAGTGAATAGAAATGTATTTTTGCCATCCATGTTCACAGATTGCCTGGGATAAAGAATGACAGCAGAGGGATGCTATTTTATGTGTTGTGGTCAGAAACGGCCTCAGGTGAGGTGACAGTTGAGCAGAAACCTTAATGAAGTGAAGGGTGAAGTGTACAGACATTCGGGAAAGGATATACCATATTGGGCATAGCAACTGCATAGGTCCTTAAGCAAAGCAGTGCTCACACATACAGTTGTAGAATCCTTTACCATAGAAAGGCAGAGTTGCTCAAGGAGTGAGAATAGTTTTGCAGCTTCTACCACTGATGATGAGGGATGTTTCTTGTTAGCTGATATGAATGGAAGATGCTGAGGAGAAAGAAGCTGAGCTTTTCAATATGTATCACGTTTTTCCACAGAAACTATAACAGGTGGTGGTCTCAGACAAGCTCCCAGAAGCATGCTTAACCCACAGTGTATTGAAACTTGCAGTACTTCAGTAACTACTTGTTTGGAACACTTGTGTTAATTTCTCAGGTGGTCTCCTACTTCTGTAAGTTATGTGTTCCTGAAAATATTTTTGGAAGTTGAATCTGAAAGTCAAACATCAGAGTTACCTAAATATAAACCAAAACCAAAACCCAAACCTGTTCCTGTCGAGTCGATTCCGACTCATAGCGACCCTGTAGGACAGAGGAGAACTGCCCCATAGGGTTTCCAAGGAGTGCCTGGTGGATTTGAACTGCCAACCTTTTTCAGTCAGCAGCCAAGGTCTTTAACCACTGTGCAGCCGGAGCACCTGTCTGAATATAGGAGAACTAAAATAGTCATAAAGTCTCTAGTGATAACTTCATAGGTGCTACTGTCCTGAACTTAGGCAGCCTTCAGTTACTCAAGAGGAAACAGAGAGAGTAAAGGGACTGACTTCTTCATCCACTTCCCATCTTTGTCTTTGGCTTAGATTCTGTGGGTGCTAATAGAGGGACTTGTGTTCATGGGAGATAAAATTTATCTGCATTCTCAGATTAAAAGAGTTATATGTGTTTCCTGTTTCTTCTCAAAGGAGCTAGGATTCCTGTTCTAGGATGAAGAATAGGAAAAGCCTTGGGAAGGAGAGAGAAAGGTGAAGAGTAGGGATGGGAGTTTGGAACCACCGGTGGGTTCGAACAGCCAACGTTTTGGTTGGCAGCTGAAAACTTAACCATTGTGCCACCGGGGCTCCTTCCCCTCTAATCCCCGACTACTTAGTGGGAAGTAAAGAGGAGTTATAGAGGCAAGATATATATTTTGGAGGCTGAGTTATTCTTTCATTTTGTAAATGTCCTCAGAATCTATAGTAAAATCACCATAATATTAACAGCTGCATCCTCTGCAAATGATTTCACCATTTAGCCAGTCTACACCCCAACACCAAGCATTCCGTCCTTCATCCTGCACATAAAATCATTCACTTAATCCTTTTGATACCGCCTGAGAAAAGTCTCTCTAACATACCACTTTCTTCCCATCCCCACTGCTGCTGTCTTAGCTTTCCCCTAATTATCTTTTATCTTGACGGTTACGGCAGCCCATTACTATGTCTCTCTCCTCAACTGTCATTGTCCTCCTCCTAGTCTTGCTAATTCCAGAGTGATCTTTCTAATACACCAGTGTACCTATAAGCTGATTTGGGGTATAATGTTTTAGGTATTGATTCATCACACTTTCTAAATAAATTGCGTTTTCCATTTTGCTTAATTATAAATACTTTCTCCTCCATGGATAATTTGAGAAGATTTGGATGTTCAGGTGATATGTTTCATGGGCCTTTCAGTTTAAATAAATAACTCTGAAGTAACTCTGTAATAAAATACCTGCTTGGCATTCTGTGATAAATTTGAAACAATGGTAAATGGACAGAACTAATTAAATACTTGGCCACTTTTTAGTTGAACTCTTACAAAAGAAAGTATGTCTGGTGCAGAATCTTTAACTCCACAATTTATTTAGTCTATTAACTACCAATATCTATTCATTACAAATGTTTGGAAAGGTAAAATCTTGCAATGTTTAGGATTTGTATTTATTGTAAATTTAAATACCTAATAATTGAACATGTGTAAATAACTTTTTTTATTTTGATTCAGAATATTTCACTGGAATTGTGTACATATGTGATCTTGAGTGCTTATACATCTTCAATTTTTATCAGCTTCTTAGAGCTGTGGATACTTCCCTGATATGTAGTGCTGCAATAAGGATTTTATGTATTCAAAATTTAGATATTTAAATATAATGGAATTTATTCCTGAGTAAATACTGAGTATATATTGTTATATAAGTGTCAGGACAATTATGAGGTATTATTGCTTGAAAAAACAGAAAATAAAGCACCTGTTTGTGAATTGTATGTCACAACACCTAAAAAAATCCCAATTGTTTTGAAGAAAATAATTTCCACTTAACTAGTTTATATGCCCAGCAGAAGCTCCCATTCCCCCTGTAAACCGCCTGCCCTGCACCCACACACCATGAAGGACGCTCCAGACTCCTGACTTGTTTTCTTTAATGGCGCTTGCACCTTCCTCAGCGGTGATGCTTAAATTCCAAGCCTCTCCCTGCACGGGATTAACTGTGTCCTGCTTCATTTGTGGATGTCATTTCATGCAATACGTTTCCCCATTAGGATTGAATATATGTTCACTAACATTTAATTAACATTATCATTTTATGGAACGTATATTCAAGATGTGTAAGAACATGTACTTTGTGACATAGTACGTGACAGAAATGTTGACATGATTAGGAAAAACTTATTCAGTTCACATTGTTATTGTTGTCTAGTTGATTCTGAGTCATGGCGACCCCATGTGTGCAGAGTAGAACTGCTCCATAGGGTTTTCAAGGCTGTGACCTTTCTTTCAGAGGCAGATCAACAGACCTTCCTTCTTAGGTGCCTCAGGGTGGTTCCAAACCACCAAACGTTCCACTAGTAGTCTAGTTCTTAACTGTTTGCGCCACCTAGAGATTCCACGCAGTTCATAACTTCACTTAAACTTTCATAGTTATTAAGGAATCTATGCATTGAACATTAATGGCTGCTACCGTTACATATATCAAATGCTACTAACCTTGTAAGGGAGGAGACATCCAGTCATCAGTGCCTCCTGATGGAAATACACAACACCACATAGGAAGTAATCTTGGAAAAAATAATAAAGAAGAACTTGAATCTGATCAAGCCTCTAGATCTAGCTACCAATTTATAGGAAATGCATTGGACAGAGGAATGTGTTAAACTGTGCCACAGGGATGCAATCAGCAAAATCTAGACTGTGGGAGTAATCTATAGGACAGTTTAGTTACTTGAGTAAATAAATTGCAAGGAAAAATAAACAAGAAGAAAAAATGGATTGGAACCTATATATTAAAAGAGATGTAAAAAAATGTATCAACCAGTTGCAATGTACGGACTTTATTTGAATCCAGATTCCAGAATTTAAAAATGTAAAATAATGTTTATGACATTTAAGAGACAATTGAAAATTTGAAAACTGATTGCAGATTTGATCATACTAAGGAATTAGGTTTTAGGTGCAATAATGGTTTTGTGATTATATTCTAAAAATAGTTGCAGACTGTAATATGTTTTGGATTGGCCTCAAAAGAATACAGAAGTAGGAAAGTGGATGGGGCTGAGGAGGGGGCACAAGTGGCCGTGGGTTAGTGACTTTTGGGGCCAGGTGATGGATACGTGGTGGTTCATTATACTGGTTGTTTACTTTTTGTATATTTGAAATCAGTCAATCAAAGATGAAAAAAATATTACGGTCATTTATGATGGTAATGGTGGTTCAGTTGATGCTATAATTACATGAAACCAAAAAAACCAAACCCCTTCCCATTGAGTTGGTTTTGACTCCTAGAGACCCTATAGAACAGAGTAGCTATGAAATGAGTTACAATAGATATAATCACCATGTAAGAGGACAGTATTGCAGTTTCTTTTGACTTTTATAGTAGTATTAATTGCCAATATAATGTCTTAATTGTACATGATATTTCTTTATTGTGTTTTTTAACAATGTGATAAAGTATGTGTTATAGATTTGGTAAGAGTCTGGTGCTCGTAAGAATACTTGGTAAATTCCATCTTAACAAAACAGTTAATTAAATCAAATGATTCTGTTGAAAAATAAAGGAAATGGTAAAATCCTTATGAATTAATAAGTCCAATTTTTTCTTTTATAAACACATTTAGTTAATATTAATTTTGTCTGAATTTTTTGTGGGAATGTTTTTCTCTTGTAATGCTAAGTTAGTATAAAACAAACAAGCAAAAAAAAAAAAAAAAAAAAACCGGTTGCCATTGAGTCAATTCTGACTCATAGGGACCCTATAGGACAGAGTAGAACTGCCTCATAGGATTTCTAAGGAGCAGCTGGTGGATTTGAACTGCTGACCTTTTGGTTAGCAGCCATAGCTCTTAACCACCATGAGGGCCCCAGGTTAGTATAGGAAAAGGTAAAAGACCCTTTTTATATATGTAGAAAGTTGGAGATTTATGAAATTTAAAAAGAAAGAGGTTTTAAAATGCAACTTCTTTATCTGAATTTAATTGGTATAACACTGAACATTTTAGAATGTTGAATTATGAAGTTGAGATACCTGTTTAGAAATTATATACTACCTTGGAGCTTTGATGGAGCCCTGGTGACACAGTGGTTAAGAGCTACAGCTGCTAACCAAAAGGTTGGCGGTTTGAATCCACCAGCTGCTCCTTGGAAACCCTATGGGGCAGTTCTACTCTGTCCTATAGTGTTGCTATGAGTCAGAATTGACTCAATGGCAACAAGTATTTTTTTGTTGTTGTTTAGAAATGCTGTATTTAATGCTCCTCTCAATATTCTCATTTAAATGATGATGATATTTTGTTTCTGTTTTAGGAGAGTCTAAGAAAAAGCTTGTATGTTCAGTGTGCAATAAAAAATGTTCTTCAGCATTAAGCCTACAGGAACATAGAAAGGTCAGTAAGAAAGGTTAATGCTCTTGGCAATACAAAATCTTTGAGTTATTCCTAGTGTCCGCCATTTAAATTTTTTATTGATTTTTTATATTATAATGTTGGAACTTTGTCATTAATTTAAGTACTAATGTAAGCTAGAATGCAAGACTAATATGCAGAAAAGTAAGTTGATGCAAAAGGATATTTTGGGTTGCTTATTATTGTTCAGAGTTAGAAATATTGCTTCATTGCAAAGTGCCATGTCTAGCTGAATCCTTTGCCTGCAACACCTGTGGTATCAAGCGTCATCAGTTGATGGTTGCCCAGGAAATAACAAATTAACAGGGAAAGTATATGTTTTTGTGGATTTGTATAATGTGGTGTGCAGTGGCATTTAGCTATTCAAAGGAAAGCACGTTATAATTAAGTCTCACACAACTAAGACAGGAGCTCTATTATTTTGAAAAGTCAAAAATAATGTACACGTATATTAAAGTGTTGTTAACAGAGACCAATGAGTATATTAGGAGAAAATAGATTCAATGTATTTTGTAATAACTATAAAATTTGCCAAGTTATTACTATGATATGAAAAGTTAATCTGAAAAATAAATGGCAGTTGTTAACTCTAACAACATTAGCAACTAGCTGATAAAATTTATAATAAAATAGAATAGAATTTAGATTTTTCATTAGTATCATGGCAAGATCCAAAAAAATTATGTTGTATTATTACAGTCAAGATATAAATGATCCTTTCCTAATTTTACATATTATTTTTCAGAATATCTGGAAGCATATAATTTTTTTAAAAAATTTATTTCTCTTAGTGATTTTCTACCAAAAGAAAAGGGAAATGGCACTAGAGAAAGTACAATGTTACTTTTGTTGTGGTTTGAGAAGGGAGTTTTACCTTTTTGTCAATATATAAATATATGTGTTGCAAAATAACTTGACAGTCCTAAAATTCATATGATATTTAATCCAGGAGTTCCAACCCATGTGCTGTGGATTTAAACTATAACATATGAGATAGTTAAGGTGTTGTGTTGGTATACCCAGAGGTTATATCCTATGTGCTGAGTGATTTTGATCTATAGGGAGGAGTAAGAGTGTAGGCACTGGACTGAGCATCAGCACACTGGCTTTCTTCTCTATCTTAGGTCACTAACCTTCCATGGGACATTGGCCCTCTGTTTTCTTGTTTATGAAATGGGATGTTGACCTGATAAGTGTTTTTAGATTTGTTTTCTGAGTGCCATGAAACTATTTTTCAAAGAAATGTCAAGCAGAGCTCCATCCAGATGCCTCTTCTGTAGGCCTCTCCTCGTCCTACTCCCCAGCAAGCCTACGGCTTCTGAAGCAGACCTCTCGTTTCTGAGACAGAGAATTAAGTTCACTGGAATGGAGGATTTCTAAACCTCCATTTGGTTTTAAAAGTCTGTGATTACTTCATTAATCCATTTTGTTCTTAGAAATTGAATTTTAAGACATTCTACCAAATTTAAAATTTTACTGACTAGAGTGTTCCAGCAAAGATGGCTGTGGAAAATATTTTTGAAAAATTTTCTCTTGTCCCATTTATTTTCTTCATAATAAAATAATTTTTTCCCTTGGAAGAAATGTCTTGGTAAGACGAAATCTCACCTCCTGCTGGTGAAATACGGTAACTGTAGCTTAGTACCTCCTGAGTGGTCTCTGCAGAATGCTAGTAACTTATTAGCTCAGTGCAACACTTCCTCCCTTACCTCGTAGCCCCTCTAGCTTAGCCTGTCTGAATCCACATGCAGGTTTTAGTGACTCCAGTTTTGACTCTCTTCATTGCCGTATTTGGGTATATATAATGTCTAATAAGGAGCTCTGGAGTCTCAGTGGTTAAGAGCTTGGCTACTAACTGAAAGATTAGCATATGATGTCAGATGGGTCTTGGCCAAAAGCAGAGAATGCCAGAAAGATGTTTATCTGTATTTTATTGACTATGCAAAGGCATTCAACTGTGTGGATCATGACAAATTATAGATAACACTGTAAAGAATGGGAATTCCAGAACACTTAACTGTGCTCTTGCGGAACCTGTACAAAGACCAAGAGGCAGTAATTGGAACAAAACAAGGGGATACTGTGTGGTCTAAAGGCAGAAAAGGTGTGTGTTAGGGTTGTATCCTTTCACCATACTTATTCAGTCTGTATGTTTAGCAAATAATCTCAGAAACTGGACTATATGAAAAAACGTGGCATCAAAATTGGAGGAAAACTCATTAACAAGCAGTGATATGCAGGTGACACAACCTTGCTTGCTGAGAATGAAGAGGACTTGAAGCACTTACTGATGAAGATCAAAGACTACAGCCTTCAGCATGGATTACACCTCAACGTAAAGAAAACAAAAATCCTGACAACTGGACCAATAAGCAACATCATGATAAACAGAGAAAATATTGATGTCAAGGATTTTGTGTTACTTGGATCCACAATCCACGCCATAGAAGCAGCAGTCAAGAAATCAAAGGACACATTACATTCGGCAAATGTGCTGCAAAAGACCTTTTTAAGGTCTTAAGAAGAATAATGTCACTTTGAAGACTAAGGTCGTCCTGACCCAAACCACAGTGTTTTCAGTCACCTCATATGCATGCAAAAGCTGAACAATAAATAAGGAAGACCGATGAAGAATTGATGTCTTTGAATTATGGTGTTGGTGAAGACTATTTAATATACCATGGGCTGCCAGAAGAAGGAACAAATCTGTCTTGGAAAAAGTACAGCCACAATACTCCTTAGAAGCGAGGATGATGAGGCTTCATTTCAAGTATTTTGGACGTGTTGTCAGGAGGGACCAGTTCCTGGAAGAGGACATCATGCTTAGTAAAGTAGAGAGGCAGTGAAAGAGAGGAAGACCCTCCACAAGATGGGTGGACACAGTGACCACAATCAAACATAGCAACAGTTGTGAGGATGGCGCAGGACAGGGCAGTGTTTCGTTCTGTTGTACACAGGGTCACTATGAGTCGGAATCAACTTGACCGCACCTCACAACAACAGTCTTTACAGAAGCTGACTGCCACATCATTCTCCCTAGTGAGTGGCTGATGGATTTGAACCGCTGACCTTTCTGTTAGCAGAAAGCCCTTTAACGACTGTGCCACCAGGGCTCCTTATAGTATAGTATAGTATGGTCCGGCATAGTTTATATTACATACTATTCTATATTACAGTAGAGTATATTATGAATCTTTTGGAAAGTTGTTTAGTTTTGGGATTGAAATTATAGATTATACTTCGATATGCTGGAAATTTTATAAAATATGTTTATTAGCATTAAAAACCCATTGCCGTTGACTCAATTCTGACTCACAGCGACCCTGCAGGACAGAGTAGAACTGCCCCGTAGGGTTTCCAAGGCCGTAAATCTTTATGGAAGCAGACTACCACATTAGGCATTATTAAATAGTCTTACCTGTCATTTTCACTTTAAATCTGATTGTTTATTACATCTCCTTAGGAGTTCTGAAAATAGTTTTGGCCTGAATTTCTCACTGTCAGTAATATAAAACTTGTTGCCATCGAGTCAATTCGGATTCATAGCAACCCCATAGGACAGAGTAGAACTGCCCCATAAGGGTTCCAAGAAGTGACTGGTGGATTTCAACTGTCGACCTTTTGGTTAGCAGCCAAACGCTTAACCACCAGGGCTCAGTCAATGCAAAAATACCTTCATGTACAGTAAATACGCACGACTTTGGGAATGCCAATTCAATTCAACTTTTAAAATGTTCCGTTCTTCAGAAGCCACGAGAGTTAGTAGACTATTATAAGTACTGTTCTGCAGTTTTTTATTTAACAGTTACCACTTTACATATGAAATAGTAATTTTTTAAAGTTTTAAACAATCAGAATTTAACATTATAAAATAAAACAAATAATTTTTCATTTATGGCTCAGAAGGAATATCATGTTTTTCGGATGTCATTTGTCATCATCAAAATTAAATGTTCTACGTTACAGAATCAGAGTTTAAGAGTATAAATCTGCCCTTACTATTTTAAAGAATTATTACATGTCATATCATTGCTCTCCAAATCTAAGTGTCCAGTAGAAGCCACTGTGAGAGTATTTGGTGATTGAAGAGCATCTCTGTGTCTCAGAAGTGAGGGTTCTGCTTCAGAAGGCAAGATGAGGGAAAATGGGCTTGCTCCCTAATAAATGGCTGTCTTGGAAGCGGGTGGCTTAAACTGTCTCTGGCCAGAAGTTTATCTTCTGCACTGCATGGGACTTGTGCTCCGAGTGCTTGTGCCGGCCATTGTGTAGAGTTCACGCTGCTTTCTGAGGATCCTTGGGACTTTCTGGACTCCATAGACCCCCTGATCAAGATTAGATGCCACTGTATCTAAGCAGGAGTACAAGCCAGACTCAGGTGGCTTCTGCCTTCTTGCTTTCCACGATCGAGTTTGCTCACTTACCACGAGTCAGATCTGACAGGAACAGATGGTGGGTTGGCAGCCTCAGACCTGCCAGGTGTGTGGGCATAGAATTAAGACCTGGGATCTTCTAGCCTTGCCTCAGCTTCTGTCTCCATGCTCTCCTTCCCCTTGTCACCCTCCTTGCCTTGAGTTCTTCCGTGACACCCAGCAAGGCAGCCTTCGCCAGGGCACCAGCCCAGCCTTCCACCTCTTACTCATGTGCTGTAGCAGTTCAGGGTCTTCTGCCTTGATCCTCACTCACGTGTCCCTAGTTATTCTGCAGGGCTAACCCCAATATCTTGGCTTCCTGTAGAAGGGTCTTTACTTATCTGGGTTTTAGTATTGTGAGCTCTACCATTAATGAAGCAGAAGCAAAAACGTGACTTTACCACTAACATTTTTTAATTTTCTGCAAAACAGTTTGATGCTTTTGTTCATTGGGATGATCAGCATTTCTAATAAAGGTTTCATGCAATACATTCCTGTTAGAATTGAGTATGTTATTTATGATAATAAACTCAACTTCTGTCTTTCATACCACCTGTTCAGTTTCTCCAGTGTAGTATCTGGGAGAGAAAGAGCTAAATTTAATATACAGTTGTAATATTTATATTAGCTAGTTGTTTGCTAAAGTTACGTTCTGCCTTATTTATTATAGTTTTTGATCTTTTATTTTTACTGTGGTCCTCCTAATGTGTGAGGTTTTTTTATTTATTTTTTTATTGTACTTCAGGTGAAGGCTTACAGAACAAATAGTTTCTCATGAAACAGTAGTACACATGTTGTTTTATGGCATTGGTTAACAACCCCACAACATGTCAACCCTCTAACTTCTCAAGTTTTTTTTTTTTGGTGAAATACACATAGCCAAAGATGCACCCTTTCAAAAATTTCTACATGCACAGTTCAGTGACATTGACTACGCTCTTCCAACTGTGCTGCTATTCTCACTTAAGATGAAGGCTTACAGAACAAAATAGCTTCTCATTTAATAGTTACTACACATGTTGCCCTATGACAATGGTTAACAATCTCACAACACATCAACAATATCCTTTCTCAACCTTGTGTTCCCTATCACCAGCTTCCTTGTCCCCTTCTGCCTTCTGGCCCTTGTCACTGGACTCCTGTACCTCGTTAGTCTCATTTGGTTTTACGGGGCTGTCCACTCCCAGGCTGAACAGTGAACCTCGAAGGTAACTTCACCACTGAGCTAAAAGGGTGTCTGGGGGCCATACTCTCGGGGTTTCTCCAGTCTCCTTTAGGGCAGTAAATCTGGTCTTTTTTTTGTGAGTTAGAATGATGTTCTACATCCTTCTCCAGCTCTGTCTGGAGCCCTCTGTTGTGATCCTGGTCAGAGCAGTCAGTGGTGGTAATGTCTGAGTTTTTTACTGTAAGCTAAATGCTTTTCAGAATCATGTATCTTCTGGTCTTTCACTTGTTTTGTTTTGTACTATATACTTTTTAAGTTTAAAATATTGTTGGCTACTGTAAAAGTAACATTATACCTGAAGATTACATATTTCCAAGTCTAAACCTGTGTGTAACAAAAGAGTTAGTATATAGTGGATATAATTTTTACAGAAAGTATGAATTTAACATGCATTATGTAGGTCAGCTATGTTACATGTTTAAATGGTATGCGACTTTATGTTTTATTTTAATGATATATTTTTATGCTCATTGCTTTTTCAATTTACCGAGGATAGTGAGAACCAATTAGGGCAGAGTTATATAGTTTGGGATACTGAAGTAGCAAATGTCTGTACGTGTATATTTTTACTTGAGCACTGTGTAACAAGTTTTGACAGTTGATTTAAATGCTCCTTTTGCAGATTCATGAGATATTTGATTGTCAAGAATGCATGAAGAAATTTATTTCAGCTAATCAGCTAAAACGTCATATGATCACCCACTCAGGTAAAATACATACATTTTCCTTTATATTGAAATTCCTACAAAAGAGTTCCATTGTCATTTTTATGAGCTCTAAGAGTGGTAATCAGGAGGCATGGCTATTAGCTCTAGCTTGGCCATTAACTTGCTATGTGATCTTGGACAAGTTACTTAACTTCTCTAGACCTCAGTTTATTTATAAAGAAAACATGATTGGACTAAATTATATCAGAGATCTTCAGTCACCCTTTAATTTGTCACTTACTCCTCCCTGAGCCTCAGTTTCTTTATTCTTCATGTATGAAATGGGATACTGGTGCCGACCTTTCAGGATTGCTGTGAAGGTTGAATGTGATTGTTTATGTGCCTAGCATTTAGTAGGGATTCAGCAACTATAGTTTCTACTCATTTTCCTTATTCAGTTATTTATGAATATTGTGGTCATTTGAATAATTCAAGTCGGCATTTCTGGATACTTTTATTTTATAACTAAGGTAGTAATAAATGTTAGTTAGAAAGTTATTATAAATACACGTTGAGAATGCTAGTTTTTAAAGCCATAATTTCATTTTCAACAAGTTTGAATATGTCTGTTTTACTTAAACAGAATTGTGTCCACTCATTTTTCACAGAAAAACGACCCTATAATTGCGAGATTTGTAATAAGTCTTTCAAGCGGCTTGATCAAGTGGGTGCTCACAAAGTAATACACAGTGAAGATAAACCTTACAAATGCAAGCTTTGTGGAAAGGGATTTGCCCACAGAAATGTTTACAAGAATCACAAGAAGGTAAAAACTTTTTTCTTTTCTTTTCTTTTTTTACTAATTTACTGGTATGATTGCCATTGCTTGTCTTTTAAAGAAGTTTTTATATGTTTAGGACATGCTGTACAAAATATAGCAATTAGGGAAGATCTGGCTTCTACTTTCTCACCACTTACTCAGGCCAGAACCCTTTGCATCTGGCTTCTCTCTTCCTTTCTTTATTGAACTATTCTCTTCACATCCAGAGTGTTGTCCAGTGTTTTCCAAACTTGGAGCCACTAAACCAATTTAGTGGGCTGTGGGCCTGTACTAATTGCTAAATCTTCACTCTCTTCCCTGCCATAAAATTACCTTTTTACCATTTATCTTTGGTGTTCTTATTTCACTTGACTAGTTCTGCCAGTTTCTCTGAACATTTCCTTGGTCTCTCCTCCCTCAAAGGGAGTATCAGATTGTCCTGGATGCTTCAGCTGTGGATCTCTTCTGTGTTCTCTTTCCCTCAGCATGTCAGCTACATCCATGATTTTGGCTATCAACCCTACACTGATGATTTTTCTTTAACCCTAAGCTTCAGACTCATATTTACAACTGTTACTCTTTTGACATGATGAATTAAGCATGCCCTAAATTGATTCTTTCATTCTTTGCCCCAGATAACTTTTTTTTTGGAGTTTCCCATTTCTGTTAATGACAAAAACACATAATTATCCCAGTCTCCTTCTTTAGCCTTAGCCCCTTTATTAGATGCCAAATCATAAAGATTCTGACTTCTACATTATCTTTTCATCTTCAGAAACGTACCTTCCTTTACCATTCCAATGCCTTGATTATTTCCCACCTGGATCACTTTAATGTATATCTAATTAGTCTGTTTGCTCTCAATACTTCTCCTTACAATCCATTCTACAAGTTCAATTGTTCCAAAGCACAGCTTTGCTATATCATTTTCATACTCTAATATTGGAAGTAGATTTCTAAGCTGTGGTACATATACCATAGCCTGTCCTTCAGAGTCATTTTTAGGAGCTCTGAGAGTAGTAATCAGGAGACATGACTGTTAGGTATGTCTTGGCCATTAACTAGCCTTGTGATTCTGGACAAGTTACTTAACTTCTGTAGACCTCACTTTATTTATAAAGAAAAGATGATTGGACTTACATTGTGACCTCAACCTACTTTTCTAGCTTTGTATCCTTCTATTGTCTTCATGAACCGTACCTAAAAATATTTGCTAATTTGCCTGCATTCAGCAGGAATTCTCTACCTTCCCCTTCCTCTTTTCTCTTCAAGTTATAGTCTCTCAGTTTCCTCTGTTGATTTTTTTTTCATTTCTGATGCTTCCTTTACTCAAGTTTTTGTTTCAGAAATTATTTGTTTTATCTACTTTGTGTAGATAATGATGTTTGATTTGAAATCAGAAGTTTTGTCCAAAGATGTTTAGCATCTTAGAAATGTATATAAGATGTACCTTTGGTGTGATTGAATATTTGCATATTGATTGTGGTTGATATATTTTAGTATGCCATTAAGTGACATGCATATAGTCTCTTTTATAAAAGAATTTTTTACTCATTTTTTCACTCTAAATATTACATTGGAAATATAATTGTTATTTCAGTATTTCTTGGTACTTTACAAAGATATCATTTTGATCTATTTTGAAATCATTTTTTAAATTGTGATATTGAATACTTTATGTATTTTTTTAATCTAGAAAGTAAAATAAAGTAGATTTACCGGAGGATAAACAGGATTGATTGATAGTGTCCCAATCATCTCTGCCTAGTTTCTTGCTGACCGCCCTTGTTTTTAACTCAAGTGTTACATGTTCAGGGCAGGAGCATATTCATTACTGCTGCATTGGAATTACATGACTGTAAAAAATTATCTGGCTAGTTTCCTGCTCAGTCTCTGGAACCCTCCTTTCTTTGATGAAACTGATCTGCCTACATTTACGAGTTTTTCACAGTTTGGCTTGTATTATATGCCGTATGGGAATTTGGCACAGGATTTTTGCACCATCTCTCATACTTTCAGCCATAAATCATATGAATGGAATAATGATGTCTTGGGAAGGATAGAAACAGTGATGCTTGTAATTTCCAAAATGGAAAGTACATTTAGTCCTTCTACTGTAGACAAATGTACTTCTCACTGCGTTATGATCCTAGTGTGTATTTGGCATGTATTTGCAGGTATTTGGTATGATTACATGAAAATATTTAAAATGTTCTCCAGGCAGTCAATTTAAAAAAGCAAATCATTATTCTTTAATAGCTAGTTATGAAACTGAAAAATGATATTCCAAGGAAAGCAGGAAAAAATAAATATTGAGAGTCAGCCTGATCTTCGTTTTATAGAGCATGCCCAGTGGTTGTTATTTTGCCATGGTTGCTGCTGAATTATTCGTTTGTTTTTTTGATTATGTGTAGCCTATGCATTTTTATTATACTTATTTTAGGTCAATTCTTCCCTTTTAATATTTAGATTTACTGGATAAAGGAATATTTCACTGTGGTTATGACAATATACAGTGAAAATTTGAAGGGCTGTTTTATTTCTAAAACTTAATGCTTTTCATAATCTTGCCAGTTACATAGGCTCAGTGGGTACAAATTAGTTATTTTCTCCTTCATCCTCTGACCTGATTCATTGTTGTAGTTTAGGATCTGCCTAAAATGAAGATTGTTTGTGTGCATCCAACGATGCTCTCATTCTTTAAATCACATTTGGGCAGATATTTCAGAATCACAGGAAACTGGTCAATTAGTCTTAACTCTCTCTTTCACTGAATATTGAACATTCCATGGACTGCCAGAAGAATGAACAAGTCTGTCTTGGAAGAAGTACAGCCAGAATGCTCATTAGAAGCAGGGGTGGTGAGACTTTGTTTCACGTACTTTGGACATGTTATCAGGAGGGACCAGTTCCTGGAGAAGGATATCATGCTTGGTAAAGTAGAGAGTTAGTGAAAAAGAGGAAGCCTCTCAACGAGATGGATTGACACAGTGGCTACAACAATGGGCTCAAACATAGCTGCAATTGTGAGGGTGGCGCAGGACCGGACGCTGTCCTTCTGTTGTACATAGGGTCGCTATGCGTCAGAATCAACTCGATGGCACCTGACAACAGCAACAGCTGTCTTTGGTTTCTCTATGAAATTTAATGCAAAACAAAATTTAGATAAGGTGTAAAATGCTTCCGTCTTCCTGCTGTAGATGGGTTACTGAGATAGACTGTACAGTCTTAGATGCTGGAGCTGGAACCATTAGCTTGATGATGGGTATGAGTACAGAGGGGGTTTTCCTGATGAAGTCATAAACAAGCTCCCGGCAGGACAGGTGGTGTCTATTCAAATAAAGAACCTTTTCCCTTGACCCTTTGTGTCAACGTTCCAGGGAAGAACTTTGAGGCCTATGAAGACATCTAATCACATCTTCTACTGACATAATTCCACTGGCCTCCCTTAGTAAAGTCTCATCCAGTGGTTTTCAAACTCTTGGCTGTGATCACTTTGTGGGTCTTCAGATCAATTTAGTGGGTCATGAATAGCCATTAAAACATAAAATATAAAGTAAGGGGTAAGTTTTATTCAGTGCATTTAATGAAATAACACATGCTTGTGTGTGTGTGAATATTGGATTTAGATATAAAAAAGTGTTTCTTTGGTTGTGGTCTAACAATTTGAAAGACACTGCAGATCATACTTTGCCTAGGTGAAATTTTATTAGCACTTAAAGAAAAGGACAAGTTTTTCCCGAAATACATCATGGACTCACGTTCTAAAACCAGAATATATGGCAAAAATTTAACATAGCTGGTCATGGAGGCCCCATGGACACATCCAAACTCCCAGAGGGACTGAGTTGCTGGACGGAGGGCTCTGGGGACCATGGTCTCGGGGAATATCTAGTTCAATTGGCATGACACTACTTATAAAGATAATGCTCTACATTCTACCTTGGTGAGTAGTGTCTGGGGTCTTAAAAGCCTGTGAGCGGCCATCTAAGATACTCCCCTGGTCTCATCCCTTCGGGAGCAAGGGAGAATGAAGAGAACAGGATACAACGAAAAGATTAGTCCAGCTACCAAGACCTCCACCGGACTGAGTCCAGTATAGCTAGATGGTGCCCGGCTACCACCACTGAATGCTCTGACCAGGATCACAACAGAGGGTTCTGGACAGAGCTAGAGAAGGATGTAGAGCATAATGCTAACTCACAAAAAAAAAGACCAGATTTACTGGCCTAAAGGACACTGGAGAAACCTCAAGAGTATGGCCCCCAGACACCCTTTTAGCTCAGTGGTGAAGTTACCTTCGAGGTTCACTGTTCAGCCTGGGAGTGGACAGCCCAGTAAAACCAAATGAGACTAACGAGGTACAGGAGTCCAGTGACAAGGGCCAGAAGGCAGAAGGGGAGTAGAAAGCTGATGATAGGGAACACAAGGTTGAGTAAGGATACTGTTGATGTGTTGTGAGATTGTTAACCATTGTTATAGGGCAACATTTGTAGTAACTGTTAAATGGGAGGCTATTTTGTCCTGTAAGCCTTCATCTTAAGTGAGAATAACAGCACAATTAGAAGAGCGTAGTCAATGTCACTTAAATGTGTATGTAAAAAGTTTTGAAATGGGGTATCTTTGGCTATGTGTATTTTCACCAAAAAAAAAAAAAAAAAAAAGCTGAGAATTTAGAGGGTTAAAATGTTGTGGGGTTGTTAACCAAAGTCATAAAACAGCATGTGTACTACTGTTACATGAGAAATTGTTTGTTCTGTAAGCCTTCACCTGAAGTACAATAAAATATTTAAAAAAAAAAAAATTTAACATAGTTAAAACAAAACAAAATCCTTGAAAATCTCATAGAAAGGTGCCAAGTTGGAGACTGAGAGACATTCACTCAATAAATCCATCACAGCTACTTTTTCCTTCCACTTTGGATCACATTCTACGCTGCACTGGCCTAATTTTCTGAACCATTTCCCGTCCCTGGGATAAATATTTGACTTGCAGTTCATTCACTGCCAAATCAGTGACCCCTTTTTATTCTGACTTTAATGGAAGACCTTCTCTCTCAGCTTTCTTCCAGTCTCCTCTACTGCCCGACTCCCAAAGTAATTTAAGAGTCATGAACTAAAGACAGTAGATCCATAGGTATGGAATTTATGAGTCAAATAGTAAGTTTGTTTTAAATTTTAATTGCTCCTCCTTAACTTCCTTCTGAAAAAGCTCTGTTTCCACCAGGAGTGTATGAAAGTGTGCTTTTATGTGCATCATCACCAATGTTTGATATTATCAGTCTTTTTTATTGTTTCAGTCTGAGAGTTAAAAGTGACACCTGATTGTATTTTAAGAGTGATGGGTGAAATTGTGTTTCTTATAAATTTATTTTCCATTTGTATTCCTTCTGAGAAATGCTCGTATGAAATCTCTGTCCAATTTCCTGTTGAATTATCTGGCTGCTTTCTCATTGATTTCTAGAATGAATATTAATCCTTTGCTATTTTCGTTTCCTGTCCTTGCCCCCACTTGCCAGTTGATATCTTTTGGATGAAGAAGTTTTACATTTTTATGTTGTCAAACGTGACAATATTTTTCTTTATGACTTTTGAGTTTTTGTCTTTTGTAGATATTTTTCTTACTCCGAGATTATATAAACATTCGTCGATGCTTTTTAAAGTTATATTAGTTCCTTTTTATTAGCATTTTAATCCATCTAGAATTTATTTTTAGATATGGAATGAGATATTGATTCATAAAGCCACTATTATCATATTGCTGAATACCCATGTAGGTCCATTTGTGGACTCCATTCTGTTCCATTTAAATTGTTTCTGTGGTAGTATCATACTGTTTTAATAATGTCAGTTTATAATGTGTTTTGGTATCTGCTGGGCAAGGTCTCCTTTGTAGTTTTCCCTTTTCAAAATTCTTTTAGATGGTGTTCTGGGCAGATTAATGTTGACAAACACACTTCTGACCACTGCTTCCCTTTAGTTTTCCTGGGGATCAATATCGTATGTTAGAATACAGCCCCTCTTCACAATAATTTTTCATATAAACACTTGTCCTTGTGAGCAGCTTGATTTGGAAATGTTTTGTTCTCACTCCTTCCTGGCAGAAAAAAGCAGAGAACTAAAACAGATCATTTTCCTCTGCAGTCACTAAATTTACTCTCCATTATCGGTGTATTTTGTCCCTGGGTGGTGCAAATGGTTAACGCGCTCAGCTGCTAACTAAAAGGTTGCAGGTTTGAGTCTACCTAGAGACACCTTTGAAGAAAGTCCTGGTGATCTACTTCAGAAAATCAGCCATTGAAAGCTGTGCTCCATTTAAAATGCTGTGGAACACAGTTGTATACATGGGTCTGTATGAGTTGGAGTTGACTCAGTGGCAGCTGGTGGTGGAGCCCAGTATATTTAAAATTTTTATGTATCAAAACATGTAATTTAGTACTGTGCTGAAAGAACTGAAGAAAAAATTCAAGCTTTGAGTTGCAATTTTGAAGGATTCTTTGGGCAAAATACTGAATGATAGAGGAAGCATCAAAAGAAGGCAGAAGGAATACACAGAATCACTGTACCAAAATTATTGGTCGACGTTCAGCCATTTCAGGAGGTAGCATATGATCAAGAACAGATGGCAGTGAAGGAAGAAATCCAAGCTACACTGAAGGCATTGACAAAAAAACAAGCCTTCAGGAATTGATGGACTATCAACTGAGATGTTTCGAACGGATGCAGTGATGGAGGTGCTCACTTGTCTATGCCAAGAAATTTGGAAGATATCTACTTGACCAACCAACTGGAAGAGATTCATATTTGTGCCCATTCCAAAGAAAGGTTATCCAACAGAATGCGGAAATTATTGAACAATATCATTAATATCACACGAAAGTAAAATTTTGCTGAAGATCATTCAAAAATGGTTGCAGCAGTACATCAACAGGGAACTGTCAGAAATTCGAGCCAGATTCAGAAGAAGATGTGGAACAAGGGATATCATTGCTGATGTCAGATGGATCTTGGCTGAAAGCAGAGAATACCAAAAAGATGTTTGCCTGTGTTTTATTGACTGTGCAAAGGCATTTGACTATGTGGATTATAACAAATTATGGATAAAATTGTGAAGAATGAGAATCAATCTTAATTGTGGTCATGTGGAACCTGTACATAGTCCAAGAGCACAACAAGGTGATACTGCATGGTTTAAAAGTGTATATCAGGGTTATGTCTTTTCACCATACTTACTCAGTTTGTATGCTGAGTAAGTGATCTGAGAAGCTGGACTATATTAAGAAGAACAAGGCATGAGGATTGGAGGAAGACTCATTAACCATCTGCCATATGCTGAAAGCAAAGAGGACTTGAAGTACTTACTGATGAAGATCAAAGACTACAGCCTTCAGTTTGGGTTACACCTCAACATAAAGAAAACAAAAATCCTCATAACTGGACCAATAAGCAGCATCATAATAAACGGAGAAAATGTTGAAGTTGTCAAATGTTTCATTTTACTTGGATCCACAATCAATGCCCTTGGAAGCAGCAGTCAGGTAATCAAAAGATGTATTGCATTGGGCAAAACTGCTGCAGAAGACCTCTTTAAAGTGTTAAAAAGCAAAGATGTCACTTTGAGGACTGAGGTTCACCTCCTCCAAGCCATGGTATTTTCAGTCGCCTCGTATGCATGCGAAAGCTGGACAGAATGAATAAGGAAGGCTGAAGAAGAATTGATGTCTTTGAATGATGGTGTTGTTGAGGAGTATTGAATATACCATGGCCTGCCAGAAGAACAAACACGTCTGTCTTGGAATAAGTACAGTCAGAGTGCTCCTTGGAAGCAAGGGTGGGAGACTTTGTTTCAAGTGATTGGAACATGTTATCAGGAGGGACCAGTCCTTGGATAAGGACATTGTGCGTGGTAAGGTAGAGGGTCAGTGAAAAAGAGGAAGACCCTTAACAAGGTGGATTGACGCAGTGGCTGCAGCAGTGGGCTCAAACATAGCTACAATTGTGAGGATGGCGCAGGACCGGGCAGTGTTTCGTTATGTTGTACATAGGGTCACTATGAGTCAGAACTGACTTGACGGCACCTAACAATACCAGTGTTTAGTCCTAATATCGAGATTCTTCCCTCATCACTTTCACTTGTACTTGACCTGGAATTCTGACAAGCTTGTTTGACTCATTTCTTAGCCTACAATAGCTGTAAGGAGAAGACTATGTGAAAGAGAATTGAAAAAACAAATCTTAGATAGGTTAGCAATAGCCGGAAGATGTGGCAATGGCTTGTCATAGACTAGAGGAGAAAAACTTTCATCTCCATAGCTCTGAGAGCTTAGCAGATTAGGGAAATTTAGTGTGAAGGTAAGAGGCATACTACTAAGAACCCTCAATACACAGAGTAATGAATTTAAATGATGTCAACGATCTTAGTGAATAGGTAACGTAATTTCAGAGGCTAAGTTAAATTAAATGGAAAATTAATACATTTTTGAAAAAGAGATGCTCTTCTTTCTTCCATGATAGTTTGTATCACACTTGCAACTGACAGAAGTCTGAATCAATGAAAACTAGAAATGTACAAATGAAAACGTGTGTTATGATTAAAATAGCTGAAGTGTGGTATTTTCAATAGATAATAGGCTTTGAACCTAATATCCCATCTTGTATGTTTTATATATAAAACTGACTAAATTCTAGATCTTTTCACTTTAGTTTACACCTGTATTATCTTGAGAAATAGATTGGTCTTATGAGGATTTCGTGGAGATTGTATCCTCTGGTATTGTTGACACTTTAGGTAATTAGATGTTAGTTAAAAAAAAAAAATTACTATGTATTTATTTATTTTACCTGACCCAATATTTGCCAAATGTTTGAAATCCTATTATCTGTTAAAATGCTTGGGTTTTGTACTATATAGAAAGTATTTCCTATCCAAGAACTGGAATTAATTTTCAGAGTGTTATTTTTTGATAGGACTGAAATTGCTCCATTGTTGTGTGTTTATCTGCTTGTACTTTAAGAAGCTGTACTTGCTTCTGTTTGGATGAGAATTACCATCCTGCCTAGCAGACAAGTTATCCACTGGAAGAGTTAGTGTATTTATTTTGAGTGATTACATATGAGCTGTTAAAATTAGGATGCCCATTTTTATGCAGAAAGTCTGCTGTACTTTACGATTACTGTGATGAGTGCGGAAGCTGTCTTTGTCGGTGAAGCGACAGGTGTCCATTAACTCGATAGTTTTACGGGGAGAATTGCTGTTTTGATATATTCAGAATAACCAGTGTGGAAAAGAGAATAAAATTGTTCTCTGTTGACTGACTCTAGGTCCATTTGTAATGATTGATGGTCATTGTAAAGAGGCAGAACTTTTAAATTAATGGTCAAATCAGCTGGCTTGGGAGGTCATAGACCTGGCTTCCCAGCCCAGTGTTTGTAAGCTGTGAGATTCCATGTCTTAGCAGTGTTGCAGAGGGGAAAGCTCCCTCAAGGGGAATCCAAGTTGTTACCTTCCAACACTTCTGAAAGTCTGTGATTATTCCTCCTCTTAGCAAATTCTGTTAGCTCTGGTCAGGCTGTATTTAATGCTGTGGGGGCTTCGGTAGTTGGCTCCATGGGGTTATGGCTCTTCTACTAACAGAGTTGTGTCTCTCAAGCAGTGAGTGGGAAGTTGGGGATTGGTTAAGCAACGCTTGCTCTGATAGTGCAATGGTTAAGTGCTCGGCTGCTAACCAAAAGGTTGGCAATTCGAACCCAACCTGTGGCTCTGTGGGAGAAAGACTGGCAATCTGCTCCTGTAAAGATTATGGCCTAGAAAACCCTATGAGGCAGTTCTACTCTGTCACATGGGGTCACTGTAAGTTGAAAACCGACTTGACAGAACCTAACAACAACAAAATAATTCAGTAGGAACATCACCTAATCGGTTGTGTGTGGAATGAGCTACCCTTTCCTGTACTCAGCTTAAAGAAACTTATTTCTGCAGTATCTTTCCAGTTTCCATTTATTTTTGTGAGGAAGAGTCCTTTAAAAGAAGCCAGTTATAAAGCTGACAGTAAAAATGTCATCCACATACCTTGTAAACAGCTGTATGACACACATTTAATATGATGTGGGTTTATTATGTGGCCCAGTGGGACAGTAATGTGCTTATGATATGGAGACTTGAGACTTCAATAACAAAACTTAAAAAAAAAAGTTGTAACAAACATATCTCTGGAATATTTTCTCAAAATCTATTTTAGCTCTAGTTGTTTACCTTGAATTTATGATAGTTTTCTTGCTTTGCACATGACCCATGGAGGAAATAGGATTGCCAATAAAATTCTGTTACTATGGAGTGAAATATACCACTAATAGACAAGGTTATAATTTTTAATGTTGAATAGCCCTGATGAAATTTGTATTCTGCTTTCATGAAATTAATATTTGATCTGTATGATAGAAATGTGCTAATTCAATATTTACTGGGTAAAAATTATGCCAAAAACTTTCTGAAGCATGTTTGAGGCATATTAGTAGGTATTATAAATAGTTCAACAAATTTTCTTATGCATTTTCTACATCTGCAGCAGTAATCAGACTTAATTCTAGTTATTGGCATGTAAGAAACACATTTCATTGTTCACACTAGTTAATGAACTAGTACATCTGCTAAACTGACAGATGTTGATGTCAGTAATGACTTGACATTTAAACAGGAGATGTTCTGTTACTAAAGGATCATGCAATTAAGTCATTGAAAAGTTTAGTATTCTTTTAGAGATGAAATGTTGAAGGTTTCTTATAAGACACCTTTAAAAAGCTTAATTTCATCTGGCACTTGTAAATATATATTATATTTTGGAAGCAGAAGTCGTCTATCTACAACCTGGGCAGCACGGTGAACTTACAAGCAATGCTACCACCTTACTGAAATAAGATGGCCTGTCGTTGTCTTTCTGTTAATCTGACACATGGATCATCTGCTGAGGTTTTTATGAGTCATATCACCTCAACCCAAATGTGGTGATGGAATCTCATTGACCAAAGTATTTAGTCATCTGTTATGCATAACAGCTTACCGCTTAGAAATACGCTATTGAATGTAGGCCAATGTCTAGATTTTGCAGCTTTGGTTTGGTTAACATAGTTGCAAGGCATTATGCTGCCCCACGTTCTTTCATAATCAAACAATAAGTCATCTACACAATTATTTTGTCTTAGATTTGAAAAAATACAGAGAAAGAATGGGGTAGAATATAATATTTTGAGAGACTAAAGCAGCCATATATTCCAATCAGATGCTTTTAAAATAAAATAATTTTTTTTTCTTTTTGTAATAATATCACCTACTCATTATAGGAGATTCAAATATCAGAGAAAGGTATAAAGAAGGAAGTGAAAATTCTCTCAAATACCACTCTCCATTTTCCTGTGAAAACTCTCATCAATGTTTTCTAGAACATCTTTCCGTACTCCATTTGTGTACATGTGTGAGTTAGAATTGACTCAGTGACGGTGGGTTTGGTTTTAGTTTTGGTATATGGCATAAAAGGTATTCTGTATATGGCATTCTGCTTTTGACACTCCAAATATGTTATGGAGGATTTTCCAAATCAAACAATATAAATATATAATATCCATTATAATTTAGTTAACCAGGTTTAGACATGTTGATGGGCATTTAGGATTTTTCCTTTTTAAAAAAATTTTGGTTGTAAGAAGTTTGTCAGATATATTTCTATAAAGAGAATTGGTTAGTCAGAGCCAGGGGTGGATTATCCATTAGGCAAGGTAAGTGTGGTGCTTACCTTGCTTACCTGATCATTTGTAGTGAACAATTTTCACCACATCAAAGATTCTGCTCCTAGGTATCGCTGGCATCTGTCTCTCTCCTAACCTCACAGCACTTTCCTACAGAATCAAAGCAGCTTTTCAAGTTTACAATCCGTAGCTGTTGCAGTTGGCCCAGTAAGCAAGGTAAGCTCAGGCTTACTTGTGCTTACTTATTAGTCTGTAGTAAACAATTTCACACGGGTTTCACTAGACATCTTTTAATAATCATTTCAACATGTCCAAAACTGAACTCCTTATCTTTCACTCAAGCTTGTTTCTTGCCTGGTCTTTATTTCATCAGTGACTAATCTGTCCTTCCATTTGCTCATGCCACAAATCTTGGATCATGCTTGCTTCTTTCTTTCTGCATCTCATGCTCCATATCCAAATCCACCCTCAAAACCTGTTCACTCTCATCCATATCCAGAATCCTGCTACTTCACTTGTGTGGTTCTCATCCTGGTGTAAGTCATTGCCGTCTCTTGCTTGGTTTATTGTCTTGCTTCTCTGGTTTCTCTGCTTCCTCTCGTCCGCCTACATCCTGTTCTCAATGCAGCCACCATAGCATCCTGTTAAATGACATGTGGATCATGTTGCTCATCTGCTTGGAGATGAGTCTTTGAGAGTAAAAATTAAAAATTAAAAAAAACAAAAATTGCTACAGTGGCCATCCAGGCCCTGCATGATCTGCTTCTCTTCCCCACTTTTCCCCATTTCTCTGACCTCATCACGTCACCTCTTTGCTTCTTCCACTTGGCTCCAACCACACTAGCCTTCTTTGTATTTTTTGCCTAGATCGCCTAGATATGTGCCCTCACCTAGATACCAGCCCTTACTCCCTCACCGCGTCAGTTCTTCTCTCAAACATCTTCTCAGCTAGAATTTCCGTGACCACCTATTTAAGAATGTTACCTTGTCTTCTGCAACACTTGCTGTCCTCTTTCCCTGCTTTGTTTTTCCCCGTAGCATCTCTTCCTAATATAATACATGTTTTATTGTTTGTTTATTGCCCATCTCTCTCCACTAGCATAAAAAGTTCCATGATCATAGGCACTTGGTCTCTCTTGTTTACTGATATATCCCCAGCATCTAAAATAGGACTGGCACATAGTGGACTGAAGTGCATAGCATAGACTCACACACAGTAAACTGGCAAGTGAATTTGGGTGAGTGCTGTTCAGAGGGGAGTCCTTTGTTTTTCAATTATATTTGGAGTTGTATCTTTTTTAATGTTACATAACTGTTTATAGTCTCCGTATTAAACTTTTTTTTACGTAGTGAATTTCGGTAAACACTTGCATTACAATTTTGAATTTGATTCTTTCTCATTAGAATGTCTCAGTTTCTGCCTGCCTAGAAAGGCTTTCCCACTCAAGAATTATTTAAGAATTCACTCATATTTTCTCCTAGTTATTTATTTCTTTATTTTTCACTTTTAAAACACCACCTGAATTGATCTGGAATTTCTTTTATTGTAAGGAGTGAGGAGTGGGCCCATTTTCCTAAGTGTCTCAACATTTGGCTCAAAACCACTTACTAAAATTTCCACTGTTCTTCCACCAATTTGAAATGGCATATTATCCTATACTAGATGTTCATGTATTTTAGGAAATGAAAGAAATCTACTCGTTTTTCTGTTTTTTTGATCGACTTATTCCTGTGCTGTCATACTATTTTAGTTTCTGTGGCTAACTAGCACTTTTGAACATATGCGGTTTATTTTGACTATTAAATATCTTTCCCCCATCTTTTTTTATAATTGAAAACAAGCATGATAATCCCTTTCTCACTATCATTGTGTTAATAGATAATGCTTGTATCTTGAATATTGTAATGCCCATTAAGCTAAGAAAACATGTAAATCTATATGCTCTGAATAAAGTGACTTTCCTTTATATTATCCTCTTTATATTTATACCACTGTTGTAAAAGAAAAGTTATATGATTTATTTTATTGTGATATGAAAGCATAGTTCAAATTTTGCTGGTTTTTTAAACATTTATAAGCCTTGTTTTCTTGCCAACTGTGGTTAAAGTAAGATTTTATTTGCTATACTGACATGTAGTGAAAAATGGGGTGTGAACAACCTTACCAGGTTTGTTTTGTTGTTATTTTTGTGTTTTAGATGTAGCTAGTGATTTTCCTTTGTTTCTAGTTTATCAGTATATTTTTGTTTGTCATGTACCATAGTGCTTAGTAGTGCTGCATCTGTACTCTTTGACAAATTATTTAACTTTTTTTTTTTTAAATAGTATTTTTTTGGTGAAGGTTTATATAGCCGGTTAGGTTCCCATTCAGCAATTTCTGTACAGATTGTTCAGTGACACTGGTTATGTTCTTCTCAATGCGTGAACATTCTCATTATTTCTGTTCTCGTTGTTCCATTTCCATTAATCTAGTTTCCTTGCCCCCTTACATTCTCTCTCTCTTTTTTTTTTCCTTTTTAACTGTACTTTAGATGAAGGTTTACAGAACAGACTAGCTTCTCATTAAACAATTAGTATGCATATTGTTTGGTGACATTGGTTGCCAGTCCCACAGCATGTCAACACTCTCCCCTTCTTGACCTTGGGCTCCCCATTACCAGCTTTCCTCTCGCCTCCTGTCTTCTTGGCCTTGCCTCTGGGCTGGTGTGCCCATTTTGAGCCTTAGTGTTCTTATATGTAAAACAAGCGAAATAATAGTATTTTATTCCTAGAGCTGCTGTTAGAATTAAATGAAATAATTTATGTAGAATGTTTAGGATAGCACTGGCACAAAATAAGTATTTAATGAATGTTACCTTACTGTTTAATGTGAGTAAATGCTCTAGTCTAATTTAGGGACAAAAGCAGCACCCAGGACTAAAAATTATTTGAAATTATTCTGTGAAGTTGAGAAAAAGGGTGGAAACAGTCTCAATTTTAACAGTTTTCTTCCTTTATGCTGAAAATGTGGTACCCACGTATCTAAAGCTTGTCCAGTGATGGAGGAGTTTAGACTTTTGAGAAATGCCATACCATTTCATTCTGCAAAGTAGATCCTGAGAAGTTGTATTCAGATTAGCATTTTGAAGTAGGAGGAACAATTTTCTTTACTATTTATCAAATTTTTATTTAATGCAACAATTTTAAAATGTAGTTGTTTGTCACCAGTGAACACAGCGTATTTGTTTTAACAAACTGCAGTGGGAAAGTGTCACCAGAAGAAACGAGAGATTGTCTACCTTCTTTTCTTTCCTCTTTCATGTCATGAAACCAAGAAGCTCAAATGATTGTGAAGTCTAACTCATTCTTGATCCTCCTGAATTATGGTTTCTTTCATCTGCAGACCCACTCTGAAGAGAGACCGTTCCAGTGTGAGGAATGTAAAGCTTTGTTCCGTACCCCATTTTCTTTGCAGAGACACCTGCTAATACATAACAGTAAGTCCCGGTTCAGGCAATTGAGGACAAAAAGAGTTATCTCCCACTTTGTTCTCTCATAGTCTTTGAGAATACAATACAGGCATCATGATAGTGTCTTTCACTTTCTTTTCCTTTATCATTACTTTATTTTCCCAAATTAAGATTAATTATTTTATGAGACGTTTTATTTTATAGCGTTTATTCCCATTTTCTAAAGTTTGTATTTGAAAACATCTCCTAAGTTCAATAAGGTCTCTTTGAGCTTTGTTTTGAAACAGACATTTTATTCCCTTTTAAATTTAAAGTTTAAGGAAATGTGTGACTTCTCAAAACATTCATGTTTGGCAAGGTTTATTAGCTCACAGACTTTTAATGTTAGAAAATACCAGGGTACACATCGAATTTAATCCCTTAACTTGAAAGGAATTGAGAAAATGGATTCTGGGAGAAGTACTCAGGGTTTCCCAGTGCTGGGGTAACGTGAAGGTCTCAGATAGCCAGGCGCTTTTCCTACTTACCACACTGCGTTTGATTTCTTACTTCCCGTAGGGCATTTTTTTTTCCCTTTTGGTTAAGTTCTACATAAATACACCATGAAAATTTATCTAGCAGTTACTTCAGAGATATTTTTAGAATACCACAGAATTTATAGACATATTGCTGAAGGACATCACTTTATTGAGGAGCAGAAAATGTTATTGCTAAGCCAAATTTTAAAAATGGGTTCTCTATGACTCTCTCATTGAGATATTGAAGTAACCAAAGATTTACCTCATTCCTGTGTCCTAAAAATTAAACAGTTGTATAAAATGAGTAATATTTATATTTCTTACTTTTGAGTTGTTTAATCATCAGCATATCCTCTATACCAAAAAGTCCCTGCTGCTGCTTAAATTTTTAATGTTTCTGAGGAAAACACAATAATCACTCAGTCTTGACAACTGGTTGTATAGAGTATTAGAGGCTCAGGTCAAATTATAGTGTCTAAAATATAAAATAATAAGGTTATTAAGGTTTTTATGAATACTGAATGATAATGATTATGATGAAATTAAATCTGCTTCCTGTAGAGAAAGATAAAGTGTTGGGATTTCATGTTGTTCTCCCTTTTTAGCCTTACAGTTCTGGAGAAATTACTAGCACAACTTTTCATTTTCCTTATAAAGAGCAGTTATGTGTTTAAAAATGAAATTTATCATGCAGCAGCAGGAATTTCCATCCTTATTCACTGTCATATTGATTATGAAAAATAACCACTATGAGATGAATGGATTTTAGAATAGGGATTTAGACAAGTGAACATCATTCATACTGTTAAGACTTATATGACTAAACTCGACCCGATGCTCAGGAAATTTTTTTTTTTTTTTGAAAGGTGAAATTTTATTTCTAACAACAGCAAGGGATTTTTAATAGAAGGAATCCAGTGCTTTGGATTTCAGCTCATTGTTTCATCACGTGGAGAAAAAGATTTGAAGTGATTGGGTATAGGGAGTGCCTGTACATTTAATATATATCTTGATCAGCACATTAATCAGTGAGTTTATAAAGCTGCATAGAAAGACATTTGCCCAGGAAAATCAACTATGACAATTAGTTGAGTGACTAAAGGAGCCATTTAAGGTAAAGCCAGACATCAGCTATGGCCAGTGAGCTAAAATGATGGAAACAAGAATTGGCTAAAATAGAGAGGACAGAATACTAGGTCTTGTATTACACAATAGGAAAATGAAACATGCTTAACTTCAGATTACAAGGGCTGTTACTAGAAATATACATCAGCACATATAAAGAATAACTTGTCATAATTATATTTGGAAATTTCTACTGTTTAATAAGCTGAAAATCAAAAGGCAAGTTGCTAACTAGTTTCTTTACGAATGAAAAAGTATATATGTAACAGATGGCTTTGAAAAATGAAATGTGCAATCAGAGGATGCCATAAAGCAATCATTTCTCTTCAATAGCTTCCTTAATGTAACAGAATGGGATATACTGAGTATTTAAAAAAATTCTGATAAACATAAAACAAAGGAGTCTGTAATTAAAATATGGAAGAAGAGAAGTAAGTTGTCATTTAGGACTTCTCTGGTATAACTAAATGAAATTTTTATACAAGGACCAACATTTTGATTAACTTGATAGTTTAATGAAAATGCTTTGATATGAGAAATTTTGGATAATTTTCCTTTTTTAAAAAAATTTCATTCAATTGAGTTCTGGTATTATTAACGTTTGGTATTATTAACATGATTGAGTAGATTTGATGTTATTAATATTTACAATTGTACCTCAACTGATATTTTCTTTTACTAGTATTTAAAACCCCCACGTGTCTGTCAATTTGTCATACTGTGGAGGCTTTCATGTTGCTGTGATGGTGGAAGCTCTGCCACTGGTATTCAAATACCAGTAGGGCCACCCATGGTGGACAGGTTTCAGCTGAGCTTCCAGACTGAGACAGACTAGGAATAATGACCCGGCAGCCTACTTCTGAAGATTTAGCCAGTGAAAACTCTATGAATAGCAGTGGAATGTTGTCTAATATAGTGCCAGAAGATGAGCCTCTGGAGTTGGAAGGCACTCAAAAGACTACTGGGGAAGAGCTGCCTCTTCAAAGTAGAGTCGACCTTAATGATATAGATGGAGTCAAGCTTTCAGAACCTTCATTTGCTGATGTGGCATGACTCAAAATGAGAAGAAATAGCTGCAAACATCCATTAATAATTGGAATGAGGAATGTACGAAGTATGTATCTAGGAAAATTGGAGGTCATCAAAAATGAAGTGGAATACATAAACATTGATATCCTCGGCATTAGTGAGCTGAAATGGACTAGTATTGCCATTTTGAATTGGAAAATCATATGGTCAACTATGCAGGGAATGACAACTTGAAGAGGAATGATGTTGCATTCATAGCCAAAAAGATTTATCCCAAAGTTCAGTGCAGTCAGTGATAGGATAATATCCATGAGCCTACAAGGAAGACCAGTTAATATGACTATTATTTAAATTTATGCATCAACCACTAAGGTCAAAGATGAAGAGACTGAAGATTTTTACCAACTTCTGCAGTCTGAAATTGATCTAACATGCAATTAGGATGCATTGATAATTACTGGAGATTGGCATTTGAAAGTTGGAAACAAAGAAGAAGGATCGGTAATTGGGAAATATGGCCTTGGTGATAGAAATGATGCTGGAGATCGAATGATAGAATTTTGCAAGACCAACGACTTCTTCATTGCAAATACCTTTTTTCACCAACATGAATGGCAACTCTACACATGGACCTTGCCAGATGGAATACACAGGAATCAAATTGATTACATCTGTGGGAAGAGACGATGGAAAAGCTCAATATCATCAGTCAGAACAAGGCCAGGGGCCGACTGTGGAACAGACCAAGTTCAAGATGAAACCGAAGAAAATTAGAACAAGTCCACGAGAGCCAAAGTATGACCTTGACTATATCCCTCCCTAATTTAGAGAACATCTCAAAAATAGATTTGATGAGTTGAACACTAAGGACCAAAGACCAGAGTTATGAAATGACATCAGAGACTTCATGCATGAAGAAAGCAAGAGGTCACTAAAAAGACAGGAAAGAAAAAAAAGACCAAAATGGATGTCAGAAGAAAATTGCTCTTGAACATTGAGTAGCTAAGCAAAAGGAAGAAATGATTAAGTAAAAGAGTTGAACAGAAAATTTCAAAGGGCAACTCGAGAAGACAATTGCATGTGCAAAGAGCTGGAGATAGAAAATCAAAAGGAAAGAATGCGCTTGGCATTTCTCAGGCTGAAAGAACTGAAGAAAAAAATTCAAGCCTCGAGTTGCAGTATTGAAGAATTCTATGGGGAAAATATTAAACAAGTCAGGAAGCACTAAAAGAAGATGGAAGGAATACACAGAGTCACTATACCAAAAAGAATTGGTTGACGTTCAACCATTTCAGGAGATACTGTATGAGCAGGAACCAATGGTACTGAAGGAAGAAGTCCAAGCTGCACTGAAGGCATTGGCGAAAAACAAGTCTTCAGGAACTGACAGAATACCAATTGACATGTTTCAACAAATGGATGCAGTGCTGGAAGTGCTCACTCATCTATGCCAAGAAATTTGGAAGATAGCTACCTGGCCAGCCGACTGGAAGGGATCTATATTTATGTGTATTCCCAAGAAAGGTGATCCCACCGAATGTGGAAATTATTGAACAATATCATTAATATCACACACAAGTAAAATTTTGCTGAAGGTCATTCAAAAGTGGCTGCAGCAGTGTAGTGACAGGTGACTGCCAGAAATTCAAGCTGGATTCAGAAGAGGACATGGAGCCAGTGATATCACTGCTGATGTCAAATGGATCCTGGCTGAAAGCAGAGAATACTAAAAAGGTGTTTACCTGTTTTTTATTGACTATGCAAAGGCATTCAACTGTGTGGTTCATAATAATATGGATAACACTGTGAAGAATGAGAATTCCAGAACACTTAATTGTGCTCATGAGTAACCTGTACATAGATCAAGAGGCAGTCTTTCGAACAGAAGACGAGGATACTGCATGGTTTAAAGTCAGGAAATGTGTGCATCTGGCTTGTATCCTTTCATCATACCTATTCAGTCTGTATTCTGAGCAAATAATCTGAGAAGCTGGACTATATGAAGAAGAATGGGGCATCAGGATCGGAGGAAGACTCATTAATAACCTGCGTTATGCGGATGACACAACCTTGCCTGCTGAAAGTGAAGAGGACTTGAAGCACGTACTGATGCAGATCAAAGACCACAGCCTTCAATATGGATTACACCTCATGTAAAGAAAACAAAAATCCTCACAACCGGACCCATAAGCAACATCATGATAAATGGAGAGAAGACTGATGTTGTCAAGAATTTTATTTTTCTTGGATCCACAATCAACACCCATGGAAGCAGCAGTCAAGAAATCAAAAGCCGCGTTGCATTGGACAAGTCTCCTGCAAAAGACCTCTTGAAAGTTTTGAAAAGCAAAGATGTCACCTTGAAGACTAAGGTGCACCTGACCCAAGCCATGCTGTTTTCAGTTGCCTCCAATGCATGTGAAAGCTGAACAATGAATAAAGAAGACTGAAGAAGAATTGATGCCTTTTAATTGTGGTGTTGGCGAAGAATATTGAATATACCGTGGACTGCCAAAAGAACAAACAACCAGAATGCTCCTTAGAAAAACTGGAATGCTCCTTAGAAGCAAAGATGGGGAGACTACGTCTCAGATACTTTGGACTTATTGTCAGGAGGGATCAGTCCCTGGAGAAGGACATCATGCTTGGTGGAGTGGAAGGTCAGCAAAGAAAGGAAGACCCTCGATAAGATGGATTGACACAGTGGCTGCAACAATGGGCTTAAGCGTAACAATGATTCTGAGAATGGCTCAGGACAGGGCAGTGTTTCGTTCTGTAGTACATAGGTCGCTGTGAGTCAGAACCAACTCGATGGTACCTAACAACAACAAGAGCATTTAAAAATAAGAATAATTTAAATAAATTTAGAAAGATATATAAAGACAAGCTAGTTTACAATAACATTCCACAACAAAAATGCACAAAAACAACAAATAAAGCTCTCAGAATCCATTGTTTATGCATGGTTTAGATGTGACTTTGGTTCAAGCATTGAATTTCAGCAGGACCCTAATTTAAGAGACTTTAAATCACAGAGCCATATTTGGTTTAAAAAGACAAAGGGAGGGTGATTTTTCTTTTTCTTCCTGATTTCTGGACATCCTTTTTTCTCTTTCTCTCTTTCCTCACTTTCTCCCTTCCTTTCTTAAATTTGGTATGAAGAAATAATAGCATCTTCACAATTCTAAATTTAGTGCCAGTTATAATGGAAGGAAGTTAGAAGAGCTTAGTTGAAATGAAATCTCTTACTGAGCTACAGAGAGTTAGGTATCTGTATATTTTGCTTCATTGCGAATATACTACTTGAATCTATGGGTGGCGCAAATGGTTAAGCTCTCAACTATTAACTGAAAGGTTGGCAGTAGGAACCCACCTGGATTCTCCTCAGGGTACAGGCGTACTGACAATCTGCTTCCACAAAGTCACAGCCTTGAAAACCTTATGGAGCGTTTCTGCTCTGTACACCTGGGGTCGTCATGAGTCCGAATTGATTTGATGGCAGCTAACAGTAACAGCATACTGATATAATTGTTCTCTAAAAGGGAACCATATATTCGAATTCTAGTTTTTCTTATTCATGTAATCATATGCCACCTGTGTTTTATAATGTCATCAGAGATAACAGTATCTTCCAATGGTGTGCATTCATTGCTGAAAATGTATTTAAAATGGACTACTGAAAGTTAAATAGATTTGTGTTTAAGAAGAGTTGTAGAGATAGTATTCTATGAAAGCTAGCAAGTACTGTAAAATCTCTAAACATAGTTTCTGGTGTGGCTGCCTCCTCAGGCCTAGGCTACATAATGAGAAGAAAGTAAAAATCCTCTCAGGTGCTCAGGGGCTCCATTACACTGGGCCCCCCAACTCCAATCCAGTCCCACTGTCTCTCTGAGAGCCTGGAAAGTGAACCCCTTCCCCAGCTGCTTCACAACGGACCAAATGCCACATCAGAGAGTCTCCAGGCCAGAATCCAGGGACAATGCTGAGGAATGAAGGGGTGCTGGATGGCTCTCTCTATCCCAGAATGAGAGGACCTCTTCTGAGGTGTTTCTGACCATCCTCAGAGGCTCCCCACCAGCCTTCTACCTGTGACCCAGTTCTGCCTGTGCTCTGTCTGCTGGTACTGTGGGAACAGTTACAGGATTTGAGGGGAGCTTGGGAGGGACCCCCAAGGCAACTCACCCTGCTTGACAGAGGCCTTGTGTCATCATAAGGGTCCACTTACGTCAATCCCCAGCTTCTGTACTAAAAATACATACTTCTTTAAAGTTCACGTACCTTTAGAGAGTTAGCTAATTCAGTCTCCAAATTTCCAGTTAAAGAAAATAGAGAATGTAAGAACATTAAATGACTTCCCCCTGGTCACACAGTACGTTGGCAAGTATGGAACTGGAATTTGTTGTGAAAAATTAACTTTTGTGGGTATCATAAATTCTTAGAGTTATAAGGCTAACTTCTCAGAGAAAACAACCATAAATCCAGCATGCATGGATGAGAGTTAACATTAAGGACCCTGCTGTTGCAGCTTACGTTTCTCTTATTTGGCTTTTTTTATTTCCAAGGTGAGAGGACTTTCAAATGTCATCACTGTGATGCCACCTTTAAAAGGAAGGATACCTTAAACGTTCATGTCCAGGTGGTCCATGAAAGACACAAGAAATACAGGTGTGAGCTATGTAATAAGGCATTTGTTACACCATCAGTGCTTAGAAGTCATAAGAAGGTAAGTAGAGCCTACTCTTAGTTTGAATGGGTTATTATATTTAAGCAATATGATCATATATGTTAACTATCATATGATGATCAATTTCATATTAATCAACATATTTACCCCAAATGACAAAAAAGGAATGCATGATTTATATTAACTCTTCAGAAGATTTCATTTTTATTTATTTTTTAGAATCAACATATTTTTCTCATAAAGAAGAACCTCAGAATTAGATATAGATTCTGCATAGTGCTTAGCTATGCTAATAGTTGGACAGTACAAAATACTAGATGAGTGGGAGCTTATCTGTTTTAGTACATTTTTGAATTAATTTAGTAGGTCTTTTTTCTTTTTTAATGTAAGTAGTGATTTGATAATTTTATTTTTCAATGCTCTTCCAGTGTTTATTGATGAGTTATTAGCCTGAGCTCTTCAAGGGTTGGAATGATCCCTCTTCATCTTTGTATTCCTAGGGCCTAGGGAAGTTTCTGGTATAGGACAGGGACTTGGTAAATACTGGCTTAGTTCAAAATAATGATGTTCTTACGTGTTACAATTTGGGAAATATCTTTGTTATGTTATGCTAATTGGATAATTACTTGAAGCAAATCAATAATTTTTTTTTTTATTTGCCAAGTAAGTACGTTTTAAGTATATTTTTAAAGTAACAGAATTCCTATTGTAACACACACACTTAGATTATGTACTACTGACTTTAGAAATGACTATGAAGAGTGGTCGTTTTCAGCTAGTTAGTTTGAGCTGCAGAGGGAATGTGAAGAAATGACTCCCACCTCAATGTGACTTTTATGTTGTATCTATCTTCAGTATAGTTGTTTCCAAAGGACTGAATTGAGTAACTTTTCCTGTGTCTTTAATGATAAGTAGTAATTTTATTGTATCCCTTTAAAAAGTCTCTTAATAGAATATTATTTCAACTTTTTTATTTTGTTTTGTCAGTTTTTTGCCTGCATGTAATATGTTTTTGGTGTGTTTTAATACGTTAGGGAAAAGTATAGTGAGTTTTTCAGTGAGATTTGGTCGTTAGTCTGCAAGAACAGATTGTCACAGAGTATTTTTGCAGTGCATTGTTCAGTTTTTTTTTAATACATTTATCTAATATTGTTCTTGTAATGAACTCTGTTAACAAAATATAGAAATTATCTATATTTAAGCTATGGTAATTATTGTATTATGCTATTGTACCTTCCTTGTCTCCTAAAACCACCTAACCAAGTTCTGAACCTAAAAATAAACTTTATTTTTTAATTAAACCAAAGAAACATTTTAATTCTTTTCATAAATATAGCATTAATATCTTTTAGGTTGAAACCTTTACCTTCACTTCCTTCAACAAGTAACTTAGGTCATATATGTGAGCAGTGAAATACTATGTACCAGCAAAAGAAATCCTGTGGATTTTATTAAGAGATTAAAAATAAGCTGGTAGTTGCCTGTTTGGAATAATCTAGTGTTGTAATAATAGAAATATTAAATTTCTGGACGATCTTACACTCATCAAGAAAGATTTGCCATATTTAGCCCCTCTGTCAAGGAATGGGGAGAAGAGAGGTCTGTTATATGTTAAAATGTTGTGCCATTTACTTTAAATTGAAGCATAATATGGGCCATGGGAGTAAAAGCTCTTACTGAGGTATAAAGAATGTAGAACTGTTGTGTATAAGAACTTGCAGTGAAAATGGAAAATTAAGTGCCTGCCAAACGCAGGATCCAGGTGATGTCTGTTGTACAGAGTGTCACTGGTTAGCATGGCCGTTGATTAGAGCATGTTTCTCAAACTGGGTATAATGTAAATTCTTTACAGGAAGAAATTCTAAAGGATGCTGATGTCTACTAAGGTATTTAGTTTGTAGCTCTTTACTAATTATAAATATGATAGTATATATGCAAGTGTAGACACAATACAAATATGCACATTTACAAATCAAATATTAATAAAGCTAAGAAGTCAGTTATATTAAAACTAACAGTTAATTTAATATGGAGGATAAGATCTTTTACTCTGTAGGTGGTTCTTTGAGATCGTGAGGTGATGAAGTAGTTGCCCCCGTCCCCATTCCCCCTTTTTCTCTATTCAGCCAGTGTCTTTCCTATAGTGTACAGAGATATTTGGCATTTTGGGAATGCGTCATTTTTATGAAAACTTTCCTATTCCTTTTTCATTATCCCATAGCAATTTGAATAATAATACTTGCTAATAATTTGCATAAAAACAAATGCAAACGTAGGCCCTGTGAGCTCTGCTTTGAGATGGTCGTCCAGAAGCTCCACAATGTACATTTATTAGTTTTTAGATTAAATTGAAATGAAAACACCAATTTAAAAAACAATGTCATAGAGAACATACAAATACCTGAAATAATCCCCTCCTTTCTTCCTCTTTTACTTTTCACCTAAGTTTTAGAAGTATTGGGCATTGAGATATACCTGTGTGTGACCCCTTATTTATTGGAATGGTGGTTTTAACAAGTCCCCTAATGAGATTGTGAAGCAAGTTTAAAATGCTCCCTCTGCCTCCTCTTTTTGGAGGGGTCTCTGGATATGACCTCTTTTTCCTCTGAACTCTGCAACATTTTATTGAAACTCCCCTTTTGATGACACTCATTCCCGCTTCCCCCTGTGGTTGTTTTATGCTTAGATTAAAGGTATACTGAGAGCAGGGATGCTCTTTCAAATTGACTGCTCAGTAAACACGTGCTGACTTTAAGGGTCAAATCAGAGTTAGATTCTTTTTTGCTATGTAATAAAATCAGTCTAGTCAGATGAGCATAATGCAAGTAAGAGATTACTTCACTGATATTAATTCCATCCTCAGGAGTTAAATACACACTAAGAATGTGAAAAATGCTTCTAAGAAAGTGTCTTGGCAGCAGTCAAGGGCAGCTGTAGCCCCATTTTTGACTCTGTGGTTTTGTTAGCATATACTGGTTTCATATAACTTACTCATCTGTCGATGGGGGCTCAATATAGACTTAAAAAGTAAACTGTACAATTATTTTCAAATTAACACTAATACATGATTCTAAGGGTTTCGTGAACCTGTGGGAATATCCATGATAAATTGTTTAAAATCTCGTCGTGATATTAAATCATTTTAATGAAACAGAATCCTGGAAAAAAAAAAAAAAAAGGACTTACGTTGTCAGAGGCACTTAATCATCTTTCCCTACTTCTTTATACTTTGTCCTCAACCCTTTTTATTCCTTTCCATTTAGACACATACAGGAGAAAAGGAGAAGATCTGCCCATATTGTGGCCAGAAATTTGCCAGCAGTGGGACACTGAGAGTCCATATCCGGAGCCACACAGGTACGTTGTTACATCGTAGCTGGTGATGAAAACGTTTTAGGGAAATCGCATTTTTCCACGACAAGGTGTATCATAATGTACAGAAGACTGTCTCTCAGAGTAAGCATTAATATTGGCTGCTTTCTCCCCTTTAAAGTATTGTAAAATCCAGTTCCTTGCTCTAGAAGAAATTTGAGTAGGTACATTTTCCTAAACTTAATAAAATATTTAAAGGGGTAGTAATTTGATTAACATTTCATTGTGATAGAACTGTGATTTATTTTATATACTGTGCTAATAGATGGAATAGAGACTAGCAGTTTTACTTTTTATAGAAGGTTGAGAATCTCCTTTTCAAATTCCTCCTGTAACTCACATCAAATGTGGCCTTTTTTAAATTTATGAAGTCCTTGGTGTATTGCTTGAATGCCATAGAATTTTTTTTTGGATACAAGGTGATGTGACCATAATATGTGTCATACCATGGATTGCCCCTTCTTTTCATACTACTTCTGTGCAGTTTCTCCAAAGCAAGAGGGCTGTGCCTTGGTATAGAATGAATGAATAACTGTCTAGGTTTATTATGTAGATAAGTACTTGCAAAGACATGAAAAAAATTAAATTTTGATAAGCAGCTAATTCTACATTAATCTTAAAAAAAATTTTGTAGCTGGAAGATATTTACATGGTAAGTTGTGTAATTGGATTATATAGCTGAAGCTTCCTATTAAAGGGCCATGGTATTTCATTTTCTTTACCATTGTATCCCCTGCGCCCAGCACAGTGTCTAGCACAATAACTATGTTGTGATTGATGAAATGTTAGTTTAAGTAGGCCAATCAGAACTGTGACTGTTATACATATGTGGAGGGAAGTACAGCAATGGAGCATAATTGGTTTTTGAAATTTTGTGACTAGAGCTAAAAGACATAAGGTCAACCTGGTATGTGTTATCTTAGAATAAACAAATATCTTAACTTTTACTTTTCATTTACAACTATTTAAGATACCTGTAAATGAAACACATAACCGAGAATAGGCCAAGCTTTGATGACTGGAAAAGTGGGTGCCTTAAAAAAAGAAAAGAAAGTCTTGATTAGACGTATCTGTAGAAAGTAAGGTTTTCAGGATACGGTCAATCTATCTGGTGAAAGCAGAGAGCAACAAAAAGAAAAAGTAGAGAGAAATGATAGGAAATGAGCAGCAGAGAGCTGTACTGAGGGCGGGTGTACTTAAAATAGTGCCAGAGGCTGTTAGCACCATGTTCTGATTGTACAGAAGAAGCAAGTCCAGGATAAAGGTAGAAGATAGTTCTGAAGTCTAGGGCCAGCTCCTGCACTCTAGGGGCATTAGGTACTTTTAGGCATTGAGCATCACTCTCGTATGTGTGCTTGGGGACGTGGAGTTGTGGAGGGCAGGGTAAGGGCAGGAGTGAATTCAACAGCCTTCTGTTCTGTATCTCAGCAATTCCTGAAAGATATCCTTGTGCTATATTGAAAACATAACTTCCAGTTTGCTAGGCAGATATCCTGCATAGACAAGATGAACTTAGTCAAACAGAATACTTGATTATCCAAAATAATTCTACCCTTAAGAATTGTGTTTGCCTATATTTTATTTTACTTATAGGAAGGATGGGAAGTGGAGAAGAACAAAGCACTGAAAATAGTATTTGCTGCTAAAATTTTAATTATTATGACCTACTAAAAAGTTGCAGTAATAAGAGGATTATTTTTTTTTTAAGGTCCAGGAATTCTCTGTAATAAAAATATTAGGCATATGTAGCATTTTGTTGTTGTTGATATATGTTATCACATTTTGAATAAATGCTCTAAACAATATACAAAACCCAAATCATTTTAGGTATGACTTGGATACGTGTTATGCTCTGTACCAAATGTTATACAGATTCTGGCCTATTAAATATAGCCTGTGATTAAGATATCTGGCCATGTAAATTTAGACAGCAGCGCTGGAACTCAATTACACATGTGCTTTACTTTGAGACTGCTTTCCTACATTAGTATGCAGTACAAGTGCTTTATGCTTACTTTCATTTTATTACAAAGAATATTAAAAAGATGGTACTCGAGAGGGTAGAGTTTAATAAGATTAGTAACATTTACTTCACCAAGGACTTTTTTATATTTATTTTATTTTGGTAAAAATACATGCAGCCAAACATACACCCATGCAACAATTTCTACATTACAGTTCAGTGACGTTGGTTACATCCTTTACATTTTGTCACCCTTCTCACTATCTCTACCCATATTGTTTCACCACCAGTGACTTAGATTCATTGCCCCCTAAACTTTTCATCTATGTTTTAGAGTTACTGTTGTCAGTTTGCTCTCATATAGATAATTCTTCAAAAGACCACAATGATCAAGTGAACCTTCTTTACTAACTTCTCTAAACTGTTGCTAAGTTTAAAAGATGAGTTCAGGGGATAGTTTCAGTCCAGAGTTTAAATATTTTCTCAAGGCAATAGATTTGGGGATTCCTCTAGTCTCAGTGGGTCTAGTAAGTCTGGGTTTCATAAGAATTTTAAATTCTGTTCCACAATTTCTCCTTTTGATCTGGATTTGTCTACTGAGTCCATCAAGAACATTCTTAATGAAACTGTCATTTATTTCTACTGTGAGTATGTGGCTTTAAAGACTTCAATGACAACTGGTACAATTTGATGGCAGTGCCGTGATTCATACCAAAGCACCAGCAGTTTTACTGACCATTACTTTTATACACTTAGTGCAGATGCCAACACAGTGGAACAGGCAAATAAAGCAAAGTATTATTATGAAAGTAGTTTTGACCTTGAAGATCCTGTGAAAGGGTCTTGGGCACCCATAGGAAAACACAGATCACATTTTGGGCATTGCTGCCCTAGATGGACCCACTACTACTACCTACCTGTTGCCATGGAGTCTATTTTGACTCATAGCAGCCCTAGGACAAGGTAGAACTACCCCATATGGTTTCCAAGGCTGTAAACTTCATAGAAGCAGACTGCCACATCTTTCTTCTGTGGTAAGTAGCCGAGCACTTAACCACTACATCACCAGGGCTCCTTTGATGGACCCTCTAGTAAGTGATAAATACCTAGAAAAAAACAGTATGTGTGTGTATGTGTGTGTGTCTGTTGGGAGCAGGTAAGGTGGGAGAGGCAGAGAGGAACGTATTGGCCCATGAAGAAAAGGGAGCCTGCTAACTGATGCTATGCAGTTCATACTCGTGTCGGTTCTCTCACCTGACAATTTAGATTGGTATTTCTTCTATTTGTTGCTCTGACTTTGTTGATAAATTCTCAAGCTCCGCTGCTGGTCTTAAAGCATGTGAATGTCCATTGCCATGGTATGTATTAAAATCTGGTGTTGAGTAGGAAGTTTGCCAGATATGACCACTTTTGTAAGCACTGTTGGCCCACGGGCTGATAATGTTATGTTTATAATTGTACATACAAAAACAAAAACCTATTGAACACATGTAGCATATTTGTAGACTTACTTCAGAACTTACCTCTACAATTTGCCGGGAGATAGCAAAAGAAGGTATTTACTGATATTTAAAATCATTTAGTTAGAGTTTAGAGTAACCTAGTTGTCATGAGATTAAATAACTTTCCCATCTGGAAAACAGCCCTACTTTAGAAGCAGTGTGTCAATGTGCCTCCTACTGTACCTTTCTACTATGGGAGGCAGCCTTATGTAATGGAAGGACCAAAGGCTTTGAAGTCAGGCCGACTTGAATTCAAATCCTGGCCCCATCACTTACTAGTTGTGTATCACTGAGCAAATTACTTAACCTCTGTGAGCCTCAATGTAACCATTTTATCTCCTAATTTCTTTTTGAGTAATAAATGAAATCATGTCTGTAAAATACTTAGTGCTGGGTCATAGGAGATGGTCAGTTAATGTTGTCATAAGTATTAAAAAACTCGTTGCCATCAAATTGATTTTGACTCATAGCAACCTTATAGGACAGAGTAGAACTGCCCCCGTAGGGTTTCCAAGGCTGTAAATCTTTAAGGAAACAGACTGCCACATCTTTCTCCCGCTGTTGGATTTGAACAGCTGACCTTTCAGTTAGCAGTTAAGCACTTTAACCACTGTGCCACCAGGGCTCCTTTGTCGTAAGTACAATCTCTGAAATTCTTCTGTAATATCGCTACTTGTTAAGACTATATTTCTAATGTTAAATGCATCTGTGTATTCATTAACATTGGATCGCAAGGCTTTACTGAATGATACAGTTTCTTATGTTATCATTTCCCTCTCTTTTCTAATAGTCTTTCTTACAGGCTGTCATACTGAGAATTTTATCTTCATCATTTTTTCCTTTTTCTTCTTTCCACTTTATCAAGATCTTACATTGTTGAACATGCTGAAATTTTTATAATGTAGTTTTATAAACATAATCTTAGTTGACTGATGATAAGGAGCGAATTTAATATCATGGTGGTTGGCATAATTGTAATCATGGGATTTCCTTAATGTATTTATTTACTTTTGAAAAAAACGTATTTTAAATGTCTATGTTCCTGATTAGCTACATCTTTTTTTATAATAAATGTTTAAAGGAGAACTCAATTGCAAACAATCACTTTTGGTGGTATTTTAAATTCTAAACTATGTCCCACTGATTTCTTTCTTGAAATTAAACCATAGTGACTTCCAAAATAACCTTTTGTAGTTTAATTTGTCTTTTCACATCTAAACGTGAACTTGGCTTTTTAAATTTGTACTATCTCTTGTATTAGATATAAATTGAAAGTATGCTTGATTTCTAAGCTCAAAAAAAAATTGTCCTTTTCCTTTAAAAACTGTTTATAATAGCAAAAAAGTGGAAACAGAACTTACATATACGACATTGAGGGATTGGTTAATATATGATCTATGCAAAATTAAAATATTTTTTATGTAGATAAAAATGATGTTATAGAAGCATAATAATTAACATGCAAAGAAATGAGAAAGACAAGTTATAAAAACAAACATATTTTTATAAGGTCAAAACATTTTAATATTAAGGTCTTAAATGCTATATTTTAAATTATTAAATATTATTTCTCTCTGGTATAAATATGAATAGTTTTAACTTCTGTATGATTTTCTGTATTTTCTAATTTTTATCATAAAACTTTTTCTTGTATGATAAAAATTATTTAAAGTGTATTATCCTTATATTTGAAGGAATCTTGGTGGTGCAGTGGTTAAAGCACTCAGCCACCAACCTGAAGGCTAGCGGTTTGAACCCACCGGTGACTGCAGGAGAACGATCTGGCTCTCTGCTTCTGTAAAGATTTCCAGCCTTGGAAACTATGGAGCAGTTGTACTCTGTCCTATAGGGTCACTATGAGTTGGAATCAACTCGACTGCAGTGGATTTGGGTTTTTTGTTTTTTTTTTTGATTTATCCTTATATTATGATTATGCAGGTAACTGTTATTATTAGAGGATTCATGCAGAAGTATTTCGGTGTGAAATGTCATCTGAAACTGACTTTCAAAAGGGCCAGCAAAAAGAAGTACATATAAAAATATATCTTGAGAAAGAAATGAAAATATGAGGATGAGAAGCAAATATGGTAAAATGTTAACAACTATTAAATCTAAGTGAAGGTTTATAGTGTTCATTGTATTATTCTTTCATTTTATGCATGTTTCAAATTTTTCATAATTAGAAATAAGTAGGGGCACTTTATTCCAATGAGAACAAATGAATGGGTCCTGATGCCGCCTAAGTGCAGCTGAGAACCATTTCCCTGACTTGCAGCTTTATAGGTTTTTCTTGTTCACATCTCCTGTTTCCATCAACAGGAAGACTTATGTCCCTTAAGTATAAACCAAAAAAATCCCAAACCCATTGCCATCAAGTCAATTCCAACTCACAGCAACCCTGTAGGACAGAGTAGAACTGCCCTATAGGGTTTCCAAGAAGCGTCTGGTGGACTCAAACTGCTGACCTTCTGGTTACCAGTAGAGCTCTTAACCACTGTGCCACCAGTGCTTCCTTAAGTATAAACAGGACTTTTGTTGTTGTTGTTGCTTACGGTTGTACTGCTTAGAGAAAACTCAGATTCTTCTGAAGAGGCTGAATGTCATTAATATTTCATCCTTAACCCTTCTTAAGGATGCTAGAATCAAATTGAAAAAGGAATTCCATGAAACTCGCTATTCTCATGGATTTTCAGAAGTTTTCTTTGAAATGCGTTACAGAAGCAGACTGCCACGTCTTTCTCCCTCGGAATAGGTGGTAGGTTTGAACTACTGACCTTTCAGTTAGCAGCGGAGTGCTTACTCACTTCACCACCAGGGCTCCTGTATTGGAAAGTACATGTATTCTTTATCAAAGAAGGTGTATTCAAGTGATAAAGCTCACTCAGGCATGCTAATACCTACCATCTTTCAGTGGCTACCTCCTTCTTGTCCAGAATACTTTCTTGAGTATCTTAGGAGACTTCTCAATTATTGCGCCCTTCTCTCCTCCCCCTCCCCAATGTACACTCTAGGCTCACTTTCGGGCCTTCTTTCACTTCCCTCAAGTCTCCAACTGAATTGTTAACTTTCTCCGTAATGTGTTGCTTGACCCATCCCCTGTCCCCACCACGTTAGGACAGCATACTCTCTTCTCATGTACTTCTTGTAATACACGGTATCCTTCTGATTGCTTCTCTCCATGGTCTTCTTCAGTAGACTGTAGGTTCTCTGTTCCCTGAGAGCTGTGCTCATATCTGATATCTGGCTTGTTTACCATTTAGTGCAATCCCTGACAAGGAGAAAGGGCTTAGTGAATGCTTGTTGAATGAATAAAAGAACCTGCAAATAGATTGCAGTAGCTGTTGAATAGTGAAAAGTATACTTGCTCCATAGTGAGAAGTTCTAGATTTAAATCCAAATGTAATTGATCATAATTTTTTTTCATATAATAGCTACAAAAATCTGTGGAGTTTACTTCTAGAAAAGCTAACATTAAAGAAGGAAATTGCTAAATTCCACAAGCTATGAGCTGAGTCCACTCACAATAACAAGTTAAGCTCTTTGCTTTCCTTTCCATTCACCATCCTGTAACTTCAACATGCAGTTGCTGGGAAAGAGACTGTATAACAAATAAAAGTTAATAACGTGGTTCAAGATCTAGCTCACCAATGCCCATCAAGTTATAGTACTTAAAAAGGTCAACCAACAACCAAACTTAGTGCAACTGCTTTCAGTTTGGAGTTGCCCAGTTTTTTTTTATTCTCTTGAGAAAGACAGTGGAAGCAATGGGTGGTTGACCAGTGCTCCAGTCATTTTTCTTTCATTGGGTTGAGTCTGCTATGTGAACTGGGATAACTACAAAGGTTCGTGTAGTACATTGTGGTTTCTTCCACTGTAGAACCTCTCATCTAGTAGAGATTTGAGGCTTCCATTGCTCATTATATGTAAATATGCCTTCTCAGTTATATTGCACTTGGTTTTTCTGTGTCTATGAGTAGATTCTAAGCTGAAGAACAGGGCAGACCAGGCCTGGTGTTATTAGCCAAGCTTGTTGAAGGAGGAAAGTTCTACCAAATAATCTTAGTTATCTAGTGCTGCTATAACAGAAATATCACAAGTGGATGGCTTTAACAAACAGAATTTATTCTCTCAGAACAGTTTATGAGGCAAGAAGTCCAAATTCAGGGCGCCAGCTCCAGGAGAAGTCTTTCTCTCTCTGTTGGCTCTGGGGGGAAGGTCCTTGTCCTCAATCTTTCCCTGGTCTAGGAGCTTCTCAGTGTGGGGACCCCGGGCTTAAAGGATGCACTCTCCTCCTGGTTCTTCTTGCTTGGTGGTAGTGAGGTCCTCATGTCTGTCTGCTCCCTTTTCTCTTTTGTATCTCAAAACAGATAGACTCAAGATACAACCTAATTATATAGATTGTGTCCTGCCTCATTAACTGTCTCTAATCCTGCCTCATTAACATCATAGAGGTTAGGATTTACAACACATAGGATAATTACCTCAGATCACAAAATGGAGGACAACTACACAATACTGGGAATCATGGCCTAGCCAAGTTGACACACATTTTTGGGGGACATTATTCAATCCATAACAGTATGTGAGTTAATTCTTCCACAGCCGGTGTGATAGATTTCTAAGACAATTCTCATTTTCTAGGTAAGGAATCTGAGATTCAGAGAAGAAAATGCCCTATCCAGTATCAAGGCAATAAGAGCTAAAATATTTTGACTTTGAATTTTATTTTGTTTTTGTTATCTCTTCTTTTTCTGCTATATAGCTATCATAATTACCACAAGAAGTACAGAAATTCTGTAAGTTTCCCAGTGTAAAAGATGAGGAATAAAATTCTAAGTCTTGTATTATTCCAGTACTACAAAAGCTTTATGATTCAGAGTCAAATGAAAGATGCTTTGATTTGTTTTTTTTTTTTTTTCAGTATTCACTTGTTCATTTACTCCCCAGTCATATTTATACTGGGCAATAACAGACAGAGAAAAGAATGACGACTAGTTTTAATTTTACCAGATACCTTTTTTATTTCCAGCAAATGCTTATTAATTGATAGTTGTAGCTTTTAATGAGGTGGATGCATACTTGAGTAGACTGCATGTGATGAGATTTTTATGGAGTTAATAGTCTTTTGATTTGTTTTTTGAACTTGTGGAAGGAGTCGATTTCATTTTGTTTTTACAGTATTCAAGCTGTCCATCAACATTTGAGAAGTCAGTTTTCTTTTTTACGACATTAAATAACACTGAGTTTTATGGAGAAGAAATATGATCCCAGTTTATGTCCCTTCCTTATAGTCTTCAGTTGGGGTCTTTCACCATTTCCTGTCTAGTACAGCGAAAGTATTGTTTTTGCGTAGCGTTAAACCGAGTATCCTTCATATCAGTTTTCTTGGAAGAGGTCTTTTTTTATTGGTTTATTACTAATGGTCATTCTAGCTATTGGATTACTACCCGTCTGTTAGTCCTGGGAGGACTCTTATACTATTTATGTCTCTGCCTTAATTTTGTGTTAATAATGTTTTTTAAAAATTAAAAAAAAAATGAATTATTTCACTGTTTGATTTTATCCTTTACTACCTTAAATAACCAACCAGTTTTATTTTTGCTTCAACTTTTTTCTTCTCTGTCTACTCTGTCTCCTGCCACTATTCCTATTGCCACCATTTCGTGCAGCTAGGATGAAGTTTCACAAAACTTTGGTCTTTCTATTAACTTTGAAGTGTTATTTTTCGTGAGTCTTCTATCCACTTTCTAAAGTCCACTCATTCATCATAACTAGATGATTAGAATAAGGACATGGCAAGTACACACAAGAAATCTGCTTTTATAGATTTTTAAAATGTGATATTATTGATTTTTAAACTCGAAAGGAAATTCAGAAGTGAACTAGTTCAAGCCTTTTACTTGAACTAATAACTGGAAAAATGCAGTGATTTGCCTAATGTCATACAGTTTGTTTCTGGGTCATCTAGAACTAAACCAAGACTTAAACTTTTTCCAGTATATCACATTGCTAATATTTCTATTCTTTGTTCTTTAACATACCTGGCTAACCCTTACTTACACCTTTGAACTTACCATAGAATTACATACTTTGCTTCCATAATGCTTGATGATATTTTCTAGTTGATGTATCAACCGAGAATAATAATCTTAACTTGAAGGTCTGTCATTTGCTACCAGTGGACTAACTGAGAGTTTGACTTCCAGATATGGAAGAAATTTTCTCACCACTAAATCTACTATCTGTAATAACTTATTATTTAATACTTTGTTCATATCCAAGGCATGGATCCTGGAGTCAGTTTTCAGGCTTTTAAACTCCATTTTTAGTAATTTTCTCCCTGTGTAACTTTTAGTAAGTTGCTTAACCCTTTGAAGCTTAGTTTTCTCCTGTGAAAAAGAGGGCTGATAATAGTACCACCTTCATGGCATTGTGGGGAGGATAAATGAAGGCGTATGTAAAGAACTTTGCATAGTGCCTGGCACAGTGTAAGCCTATGATAAATGTGAGCTGTTGTTGATGCTGATGTTGCTGATGTACTTTGCTTTTGTTATTTTTACCTGCATTTAATCACAGGTATTCAGACTCCCTTGATATAATAGTGTTTGACCCTTTATTCCCAGTATCATCATACATGTCTTTTTTATAGCCTTTAGCACCAGAATATAGATAAGGATTAAGAGCACATAGCATTGCTGTCAAAACAGGACTGGTTTGGGGTGAGGGAAGGTGCATGGACAGTGTGTTGCTGTCACCGTCACTGAAGGTGAATGTTGAGGTCTGTGCCTGGCAGTCAGCTCTGTGATTTATCATCTGGTTTCCTATGCCAGAATGACAGAGACGGCACTCTGTGGGTCAGGTGAAATAGTAGAGCACATTCTCTTGTTGGTTTATAGCTTCTTAGGGTCAGTGAGGACGGGTTAATTCAGCCAGGGAATCTGTGGACTGTGACATGAATTCTATCGGTTGTTCATAAATTATGAAAGAAATTCTAGGAACTGCTTTTGGGGTTTTAAAGCTCTGGGCCAGAAGGTTAATTACTTGCCTACAGTTCCAACCAACTTTCTGTGTTAATAGATACCGGCTGTGTTGGCCCTTCTGTTCTAGGCTTGCTTGCATACTGTCATTTGAATGTAGTAATAAATCATTGTCTTAGGAAATATTTAATTCTTTTTTGGTAGATACTTGTGATTAGAAATAAAGGATCGGCATATTGTAATTTGACTCTACTTGGATTTTAGCCACAGTTTCTTTCTTCTCTTATGCTTTGTCTATAGGAATTAATTCATACTTTTTAGACTATTTGTTCAAAGTTATAAAAAATAGTGAGTATAAGAAATTATGAGTAACTATAGGGCAATAATAATAATTATAAACAAAAATAAACTAATTATAAACACAAATGAAATTTCAAAGTTATGTTTTTCACTTTTTTTTTTATACGAATTAGATGACCTCCAGATGTTGAAAGGGAGTTTCTTTTACTATATTTATTATCTAAGTGGTTTGTCATTATCATTAGGCCAAATCAAATGTTCTCTTTCCTGAGATAATCTAAGAGTTAACAAAATAGTTGAGTATAGAATCTGCATAGAAGTAAACGATTTCCTCATCATCACGCTTTAAGAGTTTCCAGTTTTCCTCTAGAAAATGTAGCAGGTTCATTTATAGAGTGCTTAGCTTAAGCCAGAAGTATCTTGAGTAGGGAATTGTTTACCTTCTCTTCCTAGCAAAAATTTTTCTTATTCATCAGTAAAGTCTTGAATTGCATGGTTTTTGTTTTCTCGGTGGTGTTGATCACCAGCCACATCACTGGAAAGTACTGTTTCTTCCTCTTTTTTTCTGCTGCACTCCTGTTCCCTTGATTTTTGGGTTAGGCACAAGCATGTATTAACTTCTTGAGAGAGAGACTCATTTTGGCTTTTATTAACAGTATGATAATATAGTTTATCTTCTTTTTAAAAAAATATCAAAGGCCCTAATTTTCTAATGCAGAAATTATAGTGCTTGTATCAAGATTTGTCATGGGCTGAGACATGGGACACAGAGGGAAGATAGGGGCGTGATATGTGTCCTGGAACACAGTGTTAACAAGGATCACCAAGTGAGTTCATAGTACGCGTACAGAGACTCTGATAAGGTGAGTCATTTAAAATATACCACCATTTTTGTATCTGTATTTTTATCATTTCTTCTTTTTTTTTTTTCTTTCTATAGCTTTGCCTATGGGTAATTTGCTAGATAATATTATTAATAGACACAATATTAAATGCCAACTTTTTTTTTCATTTAAGAAAACGAAAAGAGATTTGCTTTTTCTGATACGTGCTTTCTCCCGCCATTGCTGCTGTTTTTTCCCCTAAGAACGATTTCTCTGTGTATTGTTGCTCTGCAATTTTGAACGGTGTTTCAAGGCTGGGGAAGGGTTTACAGCTTCTTTAATTTAAGAGGAAAGAGAGTCATTTCGGGTTTCTTGCTGCTCAGAGTTATGTACTCACGAATCTTCCTTGCTGGCACTATTTACAGGAAACCCCTCTGCGTGCAGACGTCTACGGTTTAACCGCTTAATGATTCCATTACCACTGTTCACCATTTATGCTTGTAAATACGGGATTAAATAAAATTTGTGGTAGAAATTCCTAAAAACGGGAAAGGTTTAGGTGAAAGGATTAATAATTTCCTCATCAAACTCTGATTCCCCAATAGCGAAACCAAATCAAAAATTAAGAACACTCCTACCTTACCTTAAATTGTCCCGTTTCTAATTACCAGAAATTTTCTAATTTCTCTTGTCCTTTCTAATTCTGCACCTCATATTCTGTTTTGTTTGTTTGCTTTTTTTTAAATAAAACTCAGTTTTTGTTTTGCCTTCAATTAATTGATTTGTTTCTTTATTTCAGACTGAATAGTTAGTGGGCACTCTGCCTTTTTTTCCTTCTTCCCGATTTTCCTCACCTTATTTGATTTTTCACATTTTTAGACATAAGGGAGAAATACTTTAACTGCAAGATTCTGTGAAAAATGATGCATCTTTTACTTTTCTGGTAGCTTCCATACAGCCTTACATTTTTTTTTTTTTTTTAAAAGGAGACTCTATTTGTTTTGATTCAGGTGGCAAAAGTATTTTGAGAAATAACCCCTCACTCAGACACCTTTTGATCTTTACATTTTATTGCTCACTTCCTTGCAGTAGTTAAGCTCTGTAAGCCTTTAAAAGTACAGTGTCTTTTGAATATCCAAGGTGTAAATGTCAAGTTCAAGTTTTTGTTGTCTTTCTTTTAAAGATGGTGTCCTTGGGTTAAACTTCTTTAGATCAAGTGAGATCCTCAGGATTTGATTAATGGGAGAATTCCAGAAGAGTGACAATGTGGGGTTCAGTAAGGTCAGTGGGGTGTCATGCCTCGTTTTACTGCAGGAAAAAAAAAAAAGCATTTCAGTTCACAGAAAGGTGCCAGCAATGAACTTGAGCTACTTCCGTTTGTCAGTGTAGCATTTCAGTCCTCTCTGTGGTGTGCTTCTAATTTATTAGCTGCGCCATACGTTGAGGTGATTGGAATCAGGGAACCAGAAAACTGATGGGGTGGTTCTTTCACACCCGTATTTTTGGGGGTTAATGTTCATTTAAAATGAGAAAGTTTGTTGTTTTGTAAGTTTTCTTAGTCCACAAAAGAAAATCAGTCTGTCCCCTGAAATTTGTAGAAAACAAGCATAAAATTCTTCTAAAGATTTCACATATAGTACACATACTTTTAAGGAGCCCTGGTGGTACAGTGGTTAAGCGCTCGGTTGCTAACTGAAGGTCAGGGTTGGAACCCACCGGCCGCTCCACGGGAGAACGATGTGGCAGTCTGACTCCAAAAAGACTGCAGCCTTGGAAGCTCTATGGGGCAGTTCTGCTCTATCCTATAGGGTCACTATGAGTTGGAATCCACTCCACAGCAGTGGGTTTGGTTTGGTTTTTGGATACATACTTTTAAAGCTCAACTATGTGGAATCATCTCAGGACATTTTATATGAAACATACACTTTGAAATTAGTTTATTTTTTTTGTATGAAAGTGTTGCTATCTTCAAAACTCAGTTTTGTTAGAAAAATCAAAGTAAAATATGGCTCCAAAACTTTATATCCGTAAACATTATTTAAGTTGGATTCTTTCATTGAAAATAAATAAGGGTTTGACTTTATTATATCTTAAATTACATTTTCTCTATGTGTACCTCTTTAATCTTTTTTGCAGATTTATAAGCCTTTGAAATCTACACAGGATTTTTTTTTATTGTGGTAAATATATATGTAGCAAATCATTTGCCATTTTAGCATTGTGCACATGTACAATTCACTAGCATTAGTTACGTTTATAAAGTGGTTCAGCCATTACCACTATCTGTTTTCACATTTTCCCATCACCTTTAATAGAAGCTCAGTGTCCCCTAAGTGGTGAGTCACCCTTTTCCCCTCCCTCCCACTCGCCCCTGGTAACTGCTGGTAAACTTCGGTCACTGTACACTTGCCAATCCTAGATATTTCATATAAGTGGAATCATACAGTACTTGTTCCTTCATAACTGCCTTGTGTCACTCAGCGTAATATTTTCAAGGCTTATCTGTGTTGTAGCGTATATCAGGATTTAATTTCTCTTTATGGCTGAGTATGTATTGTATGTATTAACCATATTTTATTTATCCATTCATCTGTTGATGGACATTTAGGCTGTTTCCACCTTTGGACTATTGTGAATAGTGTTGCAATGAATATCGGTGTACGAGCGTTTGTGTTCCTGCTTTCAATTATTTGGGGTATGTACCTAGAAGTGGAATTGCTGAATTAGGTGGAAGTTCCATGTTTAACTTTTTGTGCAACCAGCAAACTTTTCCACAGTGGTTGGAGCATTTTTTGCAATTCTACCAGTAATGGATGAAGATTCCAGTTTCTTCACACCCTTGCCAACACCTGTTGTTTTCTGTTTTTTAATCATAGCCTTTTAGGGGGTGTGAGTGATATCTCATTGTGGTTTTTCTTTGCATCTCCAGAAGGTCAGCAGTTCAGACCTGCCAGACACTCCTTAGAAACCCTATGGAGCAGTTATACTCTGTCCTGTAGGGTCACTATGAGTCAGAATTGACTCAGTGGCTACGGGTTTGGTTTGGAATGGCTAATGGCATCTTTTCATGTCCTTTTGGCTGTTTGTATTTCTTTGGTGAAATGTCTGCTCAAGTCTTTTGCCCATATTTTGATTGGGTGGTTTGTCTTTTTGTTGTTAAGTTGTAGGATATATATATGTATATGTACGTATATACATACACACATAACATACATAAGTTTTCTCCCAATCTGTGTTGTCTCATCACTTTGTTGTTTAAGTCCTTTGATGGACAAAAGTTTTTTTAATTTTAATGAAGTTCCATTTATCTATTTTGTCTTTTGTTGCTTGTTGTTTTGGTGTAATATCTAAGAATCCGTTAGTAAAAACTAGATCCCGAAGCAATACCCTTATGTTTTCTTATAGGAGTTTTATGGTTTTAGTTCTTACATTTAGGTCTTTGATCCATTTTGAGTTAGTGTTTGTGTATGGTGTGAGGTATGGGCCCAGGTTCATTCTTTTGGATGTGGAAATCCAGGTGCCCCAGTACTATTTATTAAAGAGACTATTATTTCCCCATTAAATGGACTTAGCACCCTTACCAAAAATCAGTTGGCCATAGATGTACCAGCTTATTTCCAGACTCTTAGTACTATTCCATTTGCCTGTATGCCTGCCATTGTACCATGCCAGACTGTTTTGATTACTGTAGCTTTGTGATATGTTTTGAGATCAGAAATGTGAATCTTCCTGCTTTGTTCTTCATTTTCAAGATTGCTCTGGCTATTCGCGATCCCTTACCATCCCATATAAATTTGAGAATTTGGTTTGTCATTTCTGCAAAGAAGGCTATTAGAATTTTGATGGGTATTGCATTGAATTTATAGATTGCTTTGGGTAGTGTTTTTGAAATATACAAAATGACAAAATAAAAGTTAAAATTATTATTAAAATGCTTTATGAAAATGTTTTTTAAACAAAATCTCTTTACAATATATGTATGTGTGAAATATTAGTCTGTGTTGCTCGTTTATAAAATTCTTCAAAATATAGAATATATTGACTCTACACCTCCTAATCTTCAAGATTGGTTATGATCATTATTACCAATTCCATTGCATTCAGTGTGGTTAGTAGCATGAACTAAAATTTGATCTCTGAGCTCTCTGATAGAGTGATCAAGTTCATTTTTTAAATTAAATCCATGTAAATATAAATACTAGATTAAATAAATACATGGTCTAGTACATTTGACCATTCTCTGACATCTATAAGTTAGACAATGGCTTCCTAGTGCCTAAAGATTGAGAGATATCTCCATGAAACACATGCAGGTTTTGTCAATGATGCCTTAAAAATATGTTTATATCAAGATTCAAGTTGTCTGCAATATTTTTCTTTGTTAGTTTCATATCATGTAAACATAGATCTTTTAAGAGGATTTGTGTCAAGATTTTGAACATTGAATTGGTCACACAACAACAGATAGGTATTCAATCATATAGAAGCTTTAGGGTCCTTTTATCATGAAGATGGACGCATACTAGCCTAAACACTCTTCACAAATTTTCTTCAGATGCTGTTTTAATATTAGTAAGTTAATCCTTTGCTGAGGATAGGAGTTCTTTTTGTGTCTTTAATTAAAATTACATTTGGTTAATAATGCTGACATCAATAAATTAAAATCCTAATGGCCTATATTAGACTAGAATCCGATATTTTACTAATGTTTTTAGCCATGCTGCCAGTGGGTGGCTGTCATCATAATGCTTTTTCATTGTGAAAGACTCAAGTAACTAATGGGGGCCAGGCAGGGCTCCGGTAAGGTGCTCCATGTGGCATCCAGATGTTCTCTTTCATTACCACTGACTGCCTTGGAAAGACCACCTCCAGGTCTGGAGCTGTTTTCCTAACATTGCTCCAACCTAGCAAATACTTTTAAGTCACTTCCATTTCAGGTGTGCCAGCAATGAGAATTTGGAGATACTTATATCAAACCCAGTAATCTGAAATATTACTAGTTCAAAGATGGAGAGTTACAAAAAGGTGTGATTAAATAATGTTAAATTGGCACCAAGGAACTGCATTCATTCAACCCATTTGCCTTTCCTAATTACCTTAGCTAAGTCCTCAGCCTCCCCGCTCCCCAGCCCAGGGGTCTTTCTTAAACCTATTTTCCTGTTTATTTTCTTCATATAATTTATCATTATCTGAAATTATCTTATGTATTTCTTAACTTTTTCTTGTCTTTCTCATAGTACTAGTAAAATTGAAGAGGCAGTGATTTTGTGACTCTATTCGCAACTGCATTCCCAAAGCCCAGGACAGTAACTAGAAGATGGTATGTGCTCACCAAATATCTATTTCATGAATGAGTAAATTAGCTTCATGCAGTGTTCACTTTGTAGCACCTTTTAAAATCTACTTTAAACCAACCTTTTGTATATGACAGCGTGTTACTGTTTGTTCCTTGGAGGGTTCATAGAAAACGCAAGGGAATTTTAATGCTAGTCAGTGTCAGAACATAATTTAAAGAAACGGACAAAGACTACATCTGCTTTCCATAATTAAATGGAAAATAGTTTGCTTTTGTGTACACTTCAATATTATTTATTTTGCTACGCTCATTAAATCTGACCATTGGTAGCTAAATCCCATAATGTCGTGTGTGATATTTGCCAATACTGTATTTCCCTTCTAAAATGTTGAAGATGATTAGCTATAATCCACACTGCCCACTGTATAATGTAGTTCTCAAGGCGTGGTTTAATATTCTCTCAGTATTTCTATTCACTTGGGAACTGCTTTCAGACAGCACATACGTTTCTAACCTGCCCTGCCTCTCTTTTCCCCTGACAAGCTTTGATAACTAAAAGAGTGTTTGAATCTACCGGCTGAAGGATCCAGTTAATGTTAACTGTTATGAGAAGCAGATTTTTTTTTTAAAAATTAACTTTAAAAAGTCTAATCCACTTTACACAAAATACTAGCCATGTTACTAGTTTATGTGATGGCATAGGGGTTAACAGTGGGTTCAAGTTCTGATTCCACTACTTAATAGCTGTGTCATCTTGAATAAATTACTTAGCCTTTCTGTGTCTAAAATTTGCTCATTTGTAAACTAGGAATACTAATACCTACATCATAATGTTGTTACAAGAAATAAAATTACTAATATATGTAAAGCATTCTGAACAGTCTACTAGGAGGCACTATATGTTTTTGCTTTTGTTATTATTCCCATATAGATTGGTTTTTAACCACATTTTTAAAGCTGAATTTAAGATTAATTAATTTTCATGCTAGTCAGAATTTGAACTCTGTGAATAGCCTAAGCAAAAAAAAAAGATTGTGTCTAAATACACCTGAGATATTAAAAATTAATATTTATTAGGACTTGTACCATATTGTACATCAGAGCCTATGTGTTAAGAAAAAAGTTCTGTATTGTTAGAGTTAACTCACATTAAAGGTTAATTCCTGTATATACCAGGATAATTTTATGTGTAGACAAAAAAAATTTCTAGAAAGATACTCTTCATAATGATTTGAACTAATGAAGAAAGTATTATATGCATAATCTGAAAATAATCTAAGAAAAATAACTTGTCTTCTTTAATATGCAGTTTAAGCAGATGACTTTAATAGTTATTAGCATGTTGAGTCATATAGGCAACCATCAGCTTCAGACTGTGTGGGACAGCAGATGGTTTTGTTTTTGGACTCTAGGAAAGTCAGGGTTGCCCTAAACAAGCTTTAACCAAAAAGGTAAAGAGGGTGGCAGTTTAATGTAGAGAGTCTAGTCTGATTTGCGAACTGCACATTCAACTTGTCAAATAAATTCTATTAATCAAAGCCATTTACCTAGTGATGTTCTTTAAAACTGGAGTTATGTTCTGGGATCGTAGGATAGAACAGTGAATTTGAACTTACTCAAATTTCCCAAACATATCAACGCATTATTCACTGGCTTTCAGGGTCAGAGTGGGAATAGGTAGAAATACCAATTCTTTTTCTTCTAGAGGTACCAGTTTCTCTTCTGAGCAGTCTAGGTAGGCTTCATGGACAGCAGATAGAGAGAACATCAGTGATAACAATAGTCATCATTATGAGTACGGTGACCAAGTGTTTTTATTGTCCCAATTGGGACACTTTTGAAAGTGAACCCATTGCTGTCAAGTCAATTCCAACTCATAGCGACCCTGTAAGACAGAATAGAACTGCCCCATAGGGTTTCCAAGGAGCAGCTGGTGGATTTGAACTGACAACCTTTTGGTTAGCAGCCAAGCTCTTAACCACTGTGCAACCGGGCTCAAGTGAAAGGGTGCTATTAATAATTGTTCTGGGGTAATTGGCATCAACAGACTGCCTTAGGCAAACCTGGATATATGGTCACTGTATCTATAAAAGATAGGCATAATTTATCCCATTTTCCAGAGGTTCAGTGAGGTTGAATAATTTCTCCAGAGTTACAGCCAGAAAGAGAATAAGAAGAGATTCCAAAAAAAAAAAAGGAGAAAAGGCTATACTTTCAAAAGAAGTTAATCTTTTCATATCTAATAGATGAAATTTCTGTGTTATGACACTAGGTAAAATATGGAATGAATTTGTTATGCTCCCCTCTCTAAGATATCTTAGTATTCTTTAACTACATCTCCTTGCTTAACCAATTTTAGCTATTTTGAAAGAAAATACTAACCTCTTATATTATATTAGACTTAACATGTAATTACCTGGTGGCTATATGTCTTTGATTTTGTTGGATGATTATTCTGTTTGTATTTCGGGAGCAAGACCACACATAAAGAAATGTGATATAAAGAGAATAGCTGTGAATATTAGATTATCTTATGCTTGCTAGAAAAATTCTGAGCTAACTTTTTAAGGTATAAATAATTTTACTGTTTTTATCATGCCTTCTCCATAATCTAGATTTTATTCATTGATTGATTCAGTTGTCAATAAAGTATGAAGACAATATTTTAGCAACCTTTATTACTTATTACTAATGTAAAACATACTTGGTTTTAAAATTTAAGACATTCCTTTGCTTTTGATACCTTGTGAGGAAGAAAATAAAAATCCTTTGTAAATTCTGTGATACAAGAGTTACCACCATTCGCATTTTGCTGTTTTCATCCCATCATTTTTCTTTGTGTGTGCATGGCAAAGGGTTAAATGGGTAAGAACTCAATAAACGATAGCTCCCAGTAGTACACCTACTGCGGTGCTGATACTGTTACTACTGTTTTGATTGTCATCATCATCGTCAAGGAGAAGAAGTCTAAGGAGATCTTGGATGGCTCCTAAGTTTCTGATTTCATAACTGGATGAATGTGGTACCTGATCAGGACAGGATATCCAGGATACACAAGGGCAGAGGATGAAGATCCTGGACGCAGAATAATACAGCCTGAATTCGAGTTATCTATGAGATGTCCAGATGAAGATGTTTGGTGGGCACGTGGATATCTGGAGACTAGGGCTCCACAAAGAGACTTAGAATTAAGATTAAATGCATATTACCAATGTAGGGTTAAAATAAGATTACATTTTCATAAATACTCAAATAATCGGGCTCTAAGCCTTTATCCTGCTATGAATATGAAGAGCAATGCCTTCTCAGGGTCAGGACTATGATCAGTTTAGGAAATCAGTGTCAGCTTACCTAGTCCAAAGATTGATTTTTCTTCACAAAGGAAAAGAGAAGAAATTACTAAGTCTGGATAGTGTATTACAGGGACCTATTTTTGTGCTGTCATCATTACTTTTAGTTTTCTTCCCCCGTCTTAGATTTTTGCTACGATCGACACCGCTCAGTCCAAAAGTAGAGTCCAGGGTGCTGCTCCTTGAGGAGGAGAGCTGAGAAGACATCATTCTGCTGAGGACTCTGCTGCAGCCACTTCCACGTGATGTCACTGCTGAACCCAGAGTTCAGCTGGACGGTGCGAGGCACCATGTGCCACCAGGGGCCTTGGTCTACGGGCTGTCTTTTTCGGGAAGCAGTGTCAAGGGCTGGGGCGAGGTCAGGGAAGATCGTGATGAAGTGATCATCGGACTGAGCAAAAAGGAGATCATTGCTGGCCTGAGAAGAAAGTTTCCTGAAGCAATGAGAGTGACACCCAGGTGGAACTAGGGCAAGATCCACCTGGGACAGGAGAGAGAAGGCGAAGAGCATCCACCACTTGTCAAAAGGCAGGGCTCTGAAGGGAAGGAAAGACACACGCAAGTTTTACATTTGCTGAAGACAAATATTTTATTGTATTCATCGTATGCAATCAAGGTCAGCATCCTGCTGTGTAAGTACATTGATAAATGAAAGAATAAATGAATCTGTAGTTTGGTGTTCTCGTCCATTCTAAGTGACTAGGCTTTGACCTGAGGACATCTTCAGATTCCACTTGGAGAGTAAATTTGGTCACATTTTTTGTGATTTCACAATAGAATTTTTTAAAAAATGTGATGTGTATATATGAGTGCTTGCTTGCTTTAAAAAACATTTTGGCTGTTTTCTAAAGTCTTAACCTCTAGTTGAGAGACATTTGGTTATATGAGAAAGTATGGATCAATTATTATTTAAAAATGGTTCTGTTTAAAATATGCCGATTTTGTGAAATTGTTTTGGAGTGCATCAGCATAACTGAAACCTTACGTGAAATCTTAAAAAAATAAAAAATAAAAAGTATCAATAAACCAGTTAAATTGTAAGGTTGCTATGAGTTGGAAGTGACTCGACAACACACAACAGTGACAATGAGAGTACCACCACCTGTCTGCCAGCTGGTTGTACTGTGGTGACTTGCGTGTTGCTATGATGCTGGAAGCTATGCCACCAGTATTTCAAATACCGTCAGGATCACCCGGTGAACAGATTTCGGCAGAGCTTCCAGAGTAAGACCGACTAGGAAGAAAAGCCTAGTGATCTACTTTTAAAAAATAACCAGTAAAAACCCTAAGGATCACAACAGAATATTGTCCAGTACACTACTGGAAGATGAGCCCCCTTGGTTGGAAAGAACAGCAATGGACTTGAGCATACCAATGACCATGGTATCCTGAGGATGACCCAAGACCACACAACATTTTGTCCTCTTGCGCCTGGGGTCACCTTGATTCAGAGCTGACTTAGCAGCAGCTAACAACAACAAAATGAGAATACAATGACAGAATAAACTGATAAATATAAAATATTTTAAACAAATTCTTAAAATTAGGAAATTTAACTTGGGCTCAAGTGTTAAAAGGAACGTGCAGGAAACCCACTGGTGAATGTTGTTTATTTCCGAGTATTGAAAAGTGCTTCCGGCTCAGCGGCGTCTGCACAGGGAGGAAGGCCACAGTCCCTCCCTCTTCCACTGCCCGTTGTAGGTATCTGCTCAGCTGTGCCCTGGAGCATCTTTTTGACAGTGGCACATAGGCATATGTGGGTAGTAGCCACATGGGTGAGCAAGATCGGAATGCGGGAGGATGATGGCAAAGAGCTTGCTTTGCTACTTTATGTTCTTCTGACACGGAGGCTTTCTTTATTTGTAGGTGAGCGCCCCTATCAGTGCCCTTACTGTGAAAAAGGATTCAGTAAAAATGACGGCCTGAAGATGCACATTCGTACACACACCAGGGTAAGATTATATTCTTTTTCATTAGTATGGATTATAAAAACCGTATGTATTTTAAAAATATATTAAGTTTTACATGAAAAAATAAATGTGATTCATTCAAAATTATATGTTGATATTTATGATGGACATTTGAGGTTTTTTTATTTTTTCTTGAAGACAAAACAGTGGAAAAAAAAAAAAACCAAAAAATACAAACCAAAATTGAGTCCATGGTCTTTGAATTGTGAATCAATTTTCGGGAGTTATAAAGGAGTTATAAGTGATACACCACTAGATAACTAGATCTTAACAGGTAATATTAGAAAATATAAAGATGTTGGTTTGCAGAATGTTCTGCAATAATAGGAACATCCTTGAATAGAGGGAGTCTGTCAGCATTATACCATTGAGCAATACATATGCACAAGTATATTTTCAAGAAAGACATTACAAATAATTTAAATGATAGGGAGATCTGGTGAACAAGGAAGTGTAGCTCGGTGCTTAAGATATGCCTCATGCTGTATTTGGTTCTTTTTCTGAGAGTGTCCTTTGTTCTTCTGCTGTCTCTCTTATATATGGCTCTTCCAGATTCGGCCATCTGCCTCATACGTTGTTGAAAAATGTGAGGAGCTCACCCTCCATCCAGATGCATTTCTTAGCACACTATTCAGTTTTGGGCACAATTACACACTTACTTTTAAATAAACTTCCACTTAGAATTTTATGTTGTATGAAATAACTATTTTTTATTTTACTCTATATTTCTTTTAGCTGCATTATCTTTCACACAGTTCTTTTTCAGTTTGGCCTTTTGAAAGTGTATAGTCTACCGTATTTTTACACAGATAATGCTCACCTTCTATGTTTGTTTGCCAACTGTGCCCTCCCCCTTAAAGTATTTTCATAACTGCCGCTATGCCAATCTTTTTTCACATGTTGCTGTAAAAAAAATTAGCATAGTACACTTACAAAAATACCTCCTGGGGGGACGCGCAGTTCGCCAACAAACATAGAAGGTGTGTGTTATTTGTATAAAAATGGTACACATCAATTACATACTTTTCTTAAATTTTAGGAGACATGCCTAACAACCCCCTTAAGAGCAATTTTTAATTTAGGCTTCTCTTGGATTTTACTTTTTACCTTAGCTATAAAATAAAAACTTTAGAAAAAACATACACTAGTAATAATATTCTTCCCATGTGTTACTTTTCTAGTCTTTCACTTTACCTCTGTGGGGCATAAAGAAATACGTTTGTCCTTGCAGTGGAGGAGAGCAACACCTTTTCCACTACTTAAAGCAAATGCATGCCGATTTCTTGTTCAGGTTTATAACATACTCATATTACACAAATATTAGGAATTGGACTATAAACTAAATATAAAATTACTTCATAAACTATAAAAGATTAGACAAATAGTACTGTTAAGTAATATGATTCAGATTTACAGTATGCAAAATATTTCACAATGAGTATTACCAGAGAAATTTAAATTAGTTTAACTTTACTTTGGGAAGTTATATGTCTTTAGTTGACAGAGAGGTAATCAGTAATGTGTCTAAAAGATACCAACATACAGGCATTGGAGTCCTGATTGTTCTCAATGGAAGCCAGTGATGTTAACCAAAATCCAGACATGAGGGTGCATAATGTCTTGTTTCACATGATTAATAAAGATTGATAGGATTATACCACAGAAGAGTCTGTTTAACACATTGCACGGAAAAAAAAATATATTTTTGTCTCAAGAAAATGTGATATTTCCAATTCAGCTAGTTTGACTTTTACTTTGTTTTCATATAAAGTTTATTAATGAGAATAATACAGACAGTTAAATATAAATGAATCAAAGACTACTAATTACATGCCATGTGCTATCCTACTAAGCCCTTCCCATTTAAGCTTCACAGCCAGCCCATGAGGCAGTTATTATTATGATCCTCTTTTGACAAATGAGAAAACTGAGGCACAAGTAAGTAGTGGCAGAGTTGGGTTTTGAACCTAGGCAGAGTAGCTGCAGAGACCATCCCCTTACCCGCTATGATTTTTAGCCTTTTTATTTAATTCAGTAGTTCTTCATTACACTGACGTAACTTTGTATACATTTTCATACCAATTTACAGTTGTCGTTGTGTTGATTCTGACTCATAGTAACCCAATAGGACAGAGGAGAACTGCCCCATAGGATTTCCTAGGCTATAATCTCTACAGGAACAGATTGCCAACTCTTTTCTTCTGAGGAGCCATTGGTGGGTTCGAACCACCGACCTTTTGGTTAGCAGCCGAGTGCTTAAACCACTGCACCACAAGGTTTCCTTCAAATTACAATAGTGACCCTAAATTAAAAGATTTCATGTTCTTTTGAATATTTGAACCTTGATTCAAGCAACTCAAAACGACATCCGAAGTATGCAGCTGTAGATGCTACCTTGTCAGCACCTCTCCAGCACTAACTGTGCAAAAAGAAACCAAATCTCAGCTTTTGCCTAAGGGAACACCAAAAAATGCATAGAAATAGTTGCATGTAGTGTTTTAGACAGATCCTATTCCATTAATCAGGTGCTGTCAACGAAGCAGTGTATAAGTAAGTGTAAGTGTTTTAGTTTTGTCTCAAACTCTTCTTTAATTTTTCTTTTTCATGTACTGTTTATCTTGTATCACAGACAGCTTTAGTTTCAAAACCTGTTTCCTAACGTTCGATAAATTGTATAAATGCAGATATTCTTTGCATATTAGTCTAGATTCCCAAAAACTGATTAGGGTTATCCGCTAATGTAATCAAGTGAATGTCAAGAACCAAAACAGACTTTTAAGACTATTAAAATAAAAAAAGTTCTAAAGGAACGGTCTCTGCAATTTCTTATTTTCCCGATATTATTGGGATTTGTAAGATTCAATTCAAAAAAGATGCCACTATATTTGTATCATAACCCATTTCAGTTTCTGTATTCATACTATATTCACCATTTAGGTAGCTCCAATTCCCAGACATTTTTGTCTTATCTCGAAAAATTTTAATTATATTAAAAAAAATTTACAATTGAGCAAGTTACAACTTTAGGAATTTTGGTGAGACTATGCAAAGTGACATACTGTATTTGCACCTCCAGATTTGCATTCTGTGGCGACAGCATGAATACCTCAGAGAAGGAAAACAAAGCCATTTCATTCCTCTCAGGGTATCAGTACAGGGCCCGGGGAGCGCCTCAAGTGTGGGAGGAGGGAGCGCCTCAAGTGTGGGAGGAGGGAGCGCCTCAAGTGTGGGAGGAGGGAGCGCCTCAAGTGTGGGAGGAGGGAGCGCCTCAAGTGTGGGAGGTGATTCAGCTAAAACCCGTGTAGGCTGACATGTTCATGGAGAGGCCGGGCGTGAGGTGAGGACTACTAATTTATTCATTCCCTTATGCATATTCTCTTTGTCTAATTTTTCAGCACATTAACTATCACGTGCCTAGATACCTTCTTCATTGCATTTATTTTACTTAGGTCTGTGGTTTCTTGTTAATTTTTTAAAAAATTCTTTTTTTTTTAAATTGTGCTTCAGGTGAAGGCTTACAGAACAAATAGTTTCTCATGAAACAGTAGTACACATGTTGTTTTATGACATTGGTTAACAGCCCCACAACATGTCAACCCTCTCCCTTCTCGACCTTTTTTTTTGGTGAAAACATACATAGCCAAACATACACCATTTCAAAAATTTCTACGTGCACAGTTCGGTGACACTGACTACGCTCTTCCAGTTGTGCTACTATTCTCACTTTAGATGAAGGCTTACAGGACAAAATAGTTTCTCATTTAACAGTTACTACACATGTTGCCCTATGACAATGGTTAACAACCTCACACCACATCAACACTGTCCTTACTCAACCTTGGGTTCCCTATTACCAGCTTTCCTGTCCCCTTCTGCCTTCTGGCCTTTGTCCCTGGACTGCTGTGCCTCATTAGTCCCATTTGGTTTTATGGGACTGTCCACACCCTGGCTGAATGGTGAACCTTGGAAATGACTTCACCACTGCGCTGAAAGGGTGTCTGGGGGCCACACTCTCGGGTTTCTCCAGTTTCCTTTAGGCCAGTAAATCTAGTCTTTTTTTTGTGAGTTAGAATTTTGTTCTACATCCTTCTTCAGCTCTGTCCAGAAACCTCTGTTGTGATACTGGACAGAGCAGTCAGTGGTGGTAGCTGGGCACCATCTAGCTGCACTGGACTCAGTCTGGTGGAGGCCTTGGTAGCTGTGGACACTTAGTCCTTCAGATTAATCTTTTCCTTGTATCATGGTCTCTTCATTCTCCCGTGCTCCTGAAGGGATGAGACCAGTAGAGTATCTTAGATGGCTGCTCACAGGCTTTTAAGATCCCAGATGCTACTCACCAAGGTATAATGTAGAACATTGTCTTTATAAACTATGTTATGCCAATTAAGCTAGATGTTCCCCGAGACCATGGTCCCCACAGCCCTCCGCCCAGCGATTCACTCCCTCAGGGAGTTTGGATGTGTCTATGGGGCTTCCATGACCTTTCCTTGTACAAGTTGTGCTGGTTTCCCCTGTATTGTGTACTGTCTGACCCTTCACCCAAGTTACCACTTACCTACTGCCTATTTAGTATTTCCCTCCCACCCTTCCCATCCCTGGTAACCAACAAAAATTGTTACATTTTGTGTGTGAACTTTTTCATGGGTTTTTATAGTAGAGGTCTCATACAATATTTGTCCTTTTGTGATTGACTTATTTCACTCAGCATAATGTCCTCCAGTTTCATCCATGTTATGAGATGGTTCACAGATTCATCATTGTTCTTTCTCGTTGCATAGTACTCCATTGTGTGTATGTACCATAGTTTGTTTATCCGTTCATCTGTTGATGGGCATCTAGGTTGTTTCCATTGTTTTGCTATTGTGAACAGTGCTGCAATGAATACGGGTGAGCATATGTCTGTTCGTGTGATGACTCTTATTTCTCTAGGATATATTCCTAGGAGTGGGATTGCTGGATCGAGTGGTATGTCTGTTTCCAGCTTTCTGAGGAAGCACCATATCATTTTCCAAAATGGTTGTATCATTTTGCATTCCCACCAGCAGTGCATAAGAGTTCCCATCTCCCCGCAGCCCCTCCAACATTTGTTATTTCCAGTGTTTTTGATTCATGCCAGTAATGCTGGGGTGAGATGGTATCTCATTGTGGTTTTAATTTGCATTTCTCTAATGGATAGTGAATGCAAGCATTTCCTCATGTGTCTTTTGGCCGCTTGAATGTCTTCTTTGGGGAAGTGTCTGTTCATTTCCCTTGCCCATTTTTTAATAGGATTATTTGTCTCTTTGTTGTAGAGGTGTTGGATTTTCTTGTAAATTATGAAGATTAGACCTTTGTCTGCCTTGTACTTGCCAAAAATTTTTTCCAGTCTGTAGGTACTCTTTTTACTCTTTTGGGGAAGACTTTTGAAGAGCATAGATACTTGATTTTTAGAAGATCCCAGTTATCTAGCTTATTATCTTTCCAGGTTTGTGTGTTGATGGTTATGGTTTTTATCCTGTTAATGCCATGTATTACGGCCTGTAGTGGTTGTCCTATTTTTTTCTTCTATGAACTTTATAGTTTTAAGCTTTACATTCAGGTCTTTGATCCATTTTGAAGTAGTTTTTGTATATGGCATGAGGTATGGGTTCTGTTTCATTTTTTTTTTGCAGATGGATATCCAGTTTTGCCAGCACCATTTGTTAAAAAGACTGTCTTTTCCCCATTTGATGGGCTTTGGACCCTTGTTGAAGATCAGGTGACCGTAGGTGGATGGATTTACATCTGGGTTCTCAACTCTGTTTCATTGGTCAATGTATGTGTCATTGTACCAGTACCAGGCTCTTTTAACTACTGTAGCTGTATAGTAGGTTCTGAAGTCAGGTAGTGTGAGTCCTCCAACTTTATTCTTCTTCTTCAGTAGTGCTTTACTTATTCAGGGCTTCTTCCCTTTCATACAAAGTTAATGATTAGTTTTTGCATCTCTTTGAAGAATGTTGTTGGTATTTGGATTGGGATTGTGTTGTATTTGTAAATTGCTTTTGGTAGAATTGTCATTTTCACAATGTTGAGTCTACTTATCCATGAGCATGGTATGTTTTTCCATTTATGTAGATCCCTTTGGGTTTCATGCAGCAGTGTTTTGTAGTTTTCTTTGTATAGGTCTTTTACATCCATGGTTAGATTTATTCCTAAGTATTTTATCTTTTTAGGGGCTATTGAAAATGGTATTGTTTTCCTGATTTCCCTTTCATTGTTCTCTTTATTGGTGTATAGGAATCCAACTGATTTTTGTATGTTTATCTTGTATCCTGCTACTCTGCTAAATCTTTCTATTAGTTCCAGTAGATTTCTTGGGGCGTCTTTAGGGTTTTCTATGTATAGTATCATACCATCTGCAAACAGGGACAGCTTAACTTCTTCATTACCAATTTGGATACCCTTTATTTTTTTTTCCTGCCTTATTGCTCTAGCTAGCAATTCCAGCACAATGTTAAATAGGAGTGGTGATAAAGGGCATCCTTGGCTTGTTCCTGTTTTCAAGGGGAATGTTTTTAGCCTCTCTCCATTAAGAATGATGTTGGCTGTTGGTTTTGCATAGACGCCCTTTATTATGTTGAGAAATTTCCCTTCTATACCTATTTGATTGAGAGTTTTTATCAGGAATGGGTGTTGGACTTTGTCAAATGCCTTTTCTGCATCAATTGAGATGATCAAGTGATTCTTTTCTTTCCTTTTATTTATGTGGTGGATTATGTTGATTTTCTAATGTTGAACCATCCTTGCATACCCGGTATGAATCCTACTTGGTCATGATGTATTATTTTTTTTGATACTATGCTGAATTCTATTGGCTAGAAGTTTGTTCAGAATTTTTGCATCTATATTCATGAGAGATAATGGTCTGTAATTTTCTTTTTTTGTGACTTTTTGCCTGGTTTTGGTATCAGCATTATGCTGGCTTCATAGAATGAATTTGGAAGTGTAGCTTCCTTTTCTATGCTCTGAAATAGCTTGAGTAGTACTGGTACAAGCTCTTCTGTAAATGTTTTGTAGAATTCTCCAGTGAAGCCATCTGGGCCAGGGCTTTTTTTGGTTGGGAGTTCTCATGTTATGGGTCTGTTCAGATTTTAAGCATCACTTTGTTGTAGTTTGTGTAGGTAGTGTGTTTCTAGAAATTTATCCATTTCCTGTAGGTTTTCAAATTTGTTGGAGTATAGTTTTTCATAATATTCTGTTATGATCCTTTTTATTTCAGTTGGGTCTGCTGTAATGTCACCAGTTTCATTTCTTATTTAGGTTATTTGCGTCCTCTCCTGTTGTTTTTTTGTCAGTCTGGCCAGTGGTTTGTTGATCTTATTGATTCTTTCAAAGAACCAACTTTTGGTTTTGTTGATTGTTTCTATTCTTTTTCTGTTCTCTATTTCATTTATTTCCGCTCTGATCTTTATTATTTCCTTCTGGTGGCTGTGGGCTTTTTTTGCTGTTCTCTTTCTATTTGTTTGAGTTCTATAGTTAATGTTTTGATTTTGTCCCTTTCTTGTTTTTTGATGTGTGCATCTATTGCTATAAATTGTCCTCTGAGGACAGCCTTTGCTGTGTCCCAAAGGTTTTGACATGATATGTTTTCATTCTCATTTGATTCCAGGAATTTTTTGTTTCCATCTCTGATTTCTTCTGTTAACTAGTGGTGTGTAAGCAGGGTATTATTCAGTTTCCATGTCATTGATTTTTTTCCCTTGCTCTTTCTGTTGTTAATTTCTACCTTGATGGCATTGTGGTCAGAGAAGATACTTTGAATTATCACAACGTTTTGGATCTTGTTGAGGATTGCTCTGTGGCCTAAGATGTGGTCTAGTCTAGAGAACGTTCTATGTGCATTGGAAAAGAATGTGTACTTTGCAGCTGTTGGATGGAGTGTTCTATACATGTCTGTGAGGTGAAGTTGGCTGATTGTGCCCTTTAGGTCTTCTGTATCTTTGCTGAGTTTCTTTCTAGTTGTTCTGTCCTTTACTTAGAGTGGTGTGTTGAAGTCTCCTACTATTATTGTGGAACTGACACTTTCTCTTTTCAGTGTTGTTAGAGTTTTTTTAATGTATTTTGGAGCCCTGTCATTGGGTGCGTAGGTGTTTATTATGGTTATGTCTTCATGATGGATCATCCCCTTAATCATTATATAGTGTCCTTCTTTGTCTTTTATGGTGGGTTTTGTTTTAAAGTCTGTTTTATCTGAGATTAGCATTGCCACTCCTGGTCTTTTTCGGTAGTTGTTAGCTTGATGTATGTTTTTCCAACCTTTGACTTTTAATAAATTCACATCTTTGTTTCTAAGATGTGTCTCTTGTAGACAGCATATTGATGGATCCTGTTTTCTTATCCATTCTGTCACTCTCCGTCTCTTTATGGGTGCATTGAGTCCATTTACAGTCTGTGTAATTATTGATAGATGTGAGTTTGTTGCTGTCATTTTGTAGTGCTTTTTTTTGTGGTGCTGACATTTTCTTTGTTCTTCTTACTGTCCTGTGCTGAGTTACTTTTGTTTATGGATCTTTTTTTCATTTCTTTTGTTTTTGTAGATTTTGTTTTTGCTGAGACTTTAAGTTTTTCCTCTTTATTTCTATGTTTGTTAACTTTCTTTGTGTTTACCATGAATTTTACCCTTATCTTTCTAAGTTTGAAGCAGTCTACCATTACTTGGTATCGCCTTGCCTTCCTCTCCATTAGAAGGTTCTATACCTATGCCGTTTATTCTTTCTTTTATTGTTCTGATGTTGTTGTCATTTACTGATTAACTGCTCTGATTCCCTGTTGTATTTCCTTTGGTTTTGGATAGTCCTCGAGAGTTCATTTCCTAGATTGGTATCTGGCTGGTACGATCCTGTGTCCTAGGATCTGCTTATGAGCTGAAGCTGTTTGTCCTCAGATCGAAGAACTCTCTTTAATAATTCTTGTACGTTTGGTTTGACTTTTACATATTCCATTAATTTCTGTTTATCTGGAAATGACCTAATTTCACCATCAAATTTGAACGAGTTTTGCAGGATATATTATTCTTGGCTGCCAATTTTTTTCTTTCAAGATTTTATATATGTTATCCCATTGCCTTGTTGCCTGCATGGTTTCTGCCAAATAATCTGAAATTAGTCTTATTGTTTCTTCTCTGTATATGGCTTTTTTTTTTTTTTTTCCCACGAGCTGCTCTCAGGATTCTTTGTTTGTCTTTGGTTTTGTCAAGTGTGATTGATATGCCTTGGTGATTTTCTTTTTGGGTTTCTCCTATATGGGGTTTGTTGAGCATCTTGGATGGCCAGATTTTCCTCTTTCATGATATTGGGGAAGTTTTCTGTCAGCAGTTCCTCAATAATCCTCTCTGTGTTTTCTGTTTTCTCCCCCTGTTCTGGGATGCCAATCACTCGTAAGTTTTTGCTTTTAATTGTGTCCCACATAACTCTCAGGGTCTCTTTGTTTTTCTTTGTTCTTTTTTCTGAGTTTTCCTGAAACAGAGTTGTATCCAAGTGTTTGTCTTCAGTTCCACTGATCCTGTCTTCCACGGTTTCAAATCTGCTTCTCATTCCTTCTATGATACTGTCCTTTTCTGAAATCTTGTTGTTTATCTTTTGGATTTCTAATTGTTGTTTTTGTATAATTTCTTGTTGTGAATTTATTTTGGCATTTTGTTCCTGCATTATTTTCCTGAATTCTTCCAATTTTTTGTCTGTATTTTCCATGAATTTGTCTATTTTTTCTCATGTTTGTCAGCTTTTTGCCTCAGTTCTTGGAGAATTCTGAGTACTAGAGATTTGAATTTCCTATCAGGTAGTTCTAGTGCATTTTCTTCCGCTGGAGAGTCATCTGGTGTTTTATTTTGGACACCCACTGGAACCATCCTGTCCTGTTTTTGTAAATGTTTTGATATTGTCTGCTGTCTTCGGGGCATTCAGTAGTTATTTTTCTCGTTTATTGATTGTAGATTTGTTTGTTTCGTCCCTTTTTTTAAAAAAAAAATTTGACTGTGTCTGAGCAGGTGGAGTGTGTGTTCTATGTTTGCTCATCTGTGCGCACAATCTTTTCGCCTCCTTCTCCAACTGGCAGGGTCAGTCACTCAGATTTGGTACAGCAGGGCAGGTCTAGCTGAAGAAGAGTTACTGGGACGGGTTGTTTGTGGCACTTACTGCAGCCACCAGAGCCGGTCAGTAATTAGTGTAGGGCAGTTTCCGGTAGACCGTACCTGTGCTGCTTGGCGGTGTGATGTCAAGCGCACAGTGCAGGTAGGCAGGATGCAGCAGGGAGATTGTTATGTGTGGAGCTAAGATGGATATGGGAGAGAGGAGAGAGGAACAGGAGCCAAAAACATACAAACAAACAAAAAAGAATGCTAGGGGAGCTTGCCGTTGGAGTGGAGGGATGAGAGACTATGAAATGGAGAGATGCAAAAAGGGGAAGAGGAAGAAAAAAAGAAAAGAATGAATTAATAAAAATTGGAAATGGAAAAGAACAGCAAAGTTCCCAGGGATCCCACTGGTGTGGCTATGAAGTCTGGGGAAGTCATTCTCAGGTGTTGCAGTACAGCCTGGCTAAAAGGCATAGAGGTATGCAACGCCAGGTATTCAGGGAAGGGAAAGAGATGGAAGATATAGAGAGATGAGAAACTGAGTAAAGACAAAAAGGGAAAAAGAGGGAAAATAAAACAAAACAAATTAAAAAAAAAAAAAGAACAAGGAAAGCCCCCAAAAACAGAAAAAAAAAATTAAAAAACACCAGTGAAGGAAGAAATGTCCTCAGTGATCCCTCTGCATGTCTGTGCAAGCTGAGGGGGTAGGTTCCAAGCCATGCAGCACCGCCTGGCCAGAACGTGCTCCTAACTCAAGAAAAGGAAAGGAAAAGAAACAAACAATTCAAAACAAACAAATGAACCAAAGCCCCGGGATCACACCAGCGCAGCAGCCCAGCCGGGGAAGCAGCTCCACACTCGAATGGAGCTCCGCAGCCCCTCAGGAAGAAGCAAAGATGGTGCACGGAGCCAGATATTTGAGTGAAGTAGGGAGAGGTGGTGAGAGGTAAGGAAGAAATCAAAAGAAGCGGAAAAAAGCAACACCAGCAGCCAACAAATGGCACTCAGAGAGCCGGCCTGTTCGGGTGGGTGGAATCCAAGCAACTGGTGCTTCCCAGACAAGAGACTGTGGCCGCTGGAAGCAGAGGAGGCCGAGTGGGGGTGAAGAAGGGTGGGGGGTGGGTGGGAAAGCATATATCTCAAATTCCAGTTTTTTTGTCTCCCGCTGGAAGCTCCGTGAAGCTGCTTTCTCATACCCCATTTGATAGTCTCCGATAGGAGTCCAAGATGTTGGATCCACACTGAATTAGCTGATAGGAGACCTCTGCATGAATCTCTCCTCGCTCTCCATTCTCTGTCAGTTTTCTCACTCCGTTTGGTGCTTGACTGAATTCTTTATCTCTTCATTTGATGTTTTAGGGTTTCAGGATTGTTGTTTTCTCTGTTTGGCTTAGTTTTTCAGATCTTTGCTGTGGAGGGACAGCGTGGTGCTTCTGCCTAGAGTGCCATTTTGCTGGAAGTCTCCTGTCTAGTGTTCTTAGTGCAAGAAGATTGTAATGTGTCTTACGGAGAAAATGTGTGTGATGGATAGGCTTCATTCAGGTGTGAGGTATGGTGCTGTTGGCAATGAGTTCAATGTTAATGAATCAACAATATATATTAAATAAGGTGTCTTTAAACAGAAGCACACATAAAACAAGTGTGTTTATTGATCTGATGATGAAAATATTGTGACCAGAGGCTTGCAGATATCTAACCCTGCATTTACTCTAGGAACAGTGGTTCAGTAGTCACGAATTCAGAATTTACAGTGACTTTGTAGAACGTAACTACCTTGTATAACAAGGATCAACTGTAGTGTCGTATGGGCTGATCATATGGAAGCAGTATAAAAAGAGTGTAGAAAAAACAAACAACCAAAAAAACAAAAAGGCTTCCAGGGTGAACGAGAACTGATAATGAAGGGCTTTTGAATGCTGGATTAGAATGTTTGGAATTTACTCTCTGGGTGATTGAGAAACCCTCCAGGGTCAGTGGTCTCATGGTCCTGCTAATGGTGAGAAACAGTGGAGACCTCTCCAGTGGCCTTTTCCTCTTCTACATTTGGTCTTCCCTCTTTCTGCCACTGCTTTAGAACATGGAATAAATCCTCTGTGCCGGAAATCAAAAAGCTCTGTCTCCCATCCACACTCTAAATCTAACAGGAGAGCTCTTCTATCTTTAATAGGGTGCAGTAGCACTAAGGCTAATGCATAGAAGTGCTTCCCCCCCTGCCCCCCCATTCGTCACATAACCCTCAGGGACTATTACCACAGCTGGGATCAGTATTGATGTTTTAACTGAGGCATTGGTGAAGTTTGTGAGCTCATCATTTGTACTTATGATCAATCTAATGTTTATACAGAATTTCATTTGAAAGGATTATTTATGGAATATTTGGCTAATTGATATTCCTGTTATTCTGAGCAATAGGAGTAAAAGCAGGTCACTGTGTTAAACATTGCAAATAGTTATTGATGGCACATAGTGTTTTGAAAATCATGAGCAAAAAAATTTACCTTAGCGAACTCTGTGACAGTTTCTTTTTAACTTTGCTTAACATTGACATTGGAAACCCTGGTGGCTCAGTGGTTAAGAGCTATGTCTGCTAACCAAAAGGTCGGCAGTTCGAATCTACCAGGAGCTTCTTGGAAACTCTGTAGGACAGTTCTTCTCTGTCCTATAGGGTTGCCGTGAGTCAGAATCACTTCGACAGCAGTGGGTTAACATTGATTTCAAACTGTTGTTGCATATATAGAGAATTCTTGGTTAAAAATCTTCCTTTGGTTAATCTGGTACATGTCTAATTATAACTCTAAGATTTAGAAAGACATACATTTAGTCCCATTAGCCAACTAAATTTATTGAGTCAGCCACTATGTCATGTCGTGCACGTTCAAAGAAGAGATAAGAAAATGCTGTCATCCTTACAGAGTTGGAGGAGGAGAAAATCAGATACAGTATGACAAGGACTATGATAGAAGTATCTCAAGGGTGGGATAGGAGGAGCACTTACCTCAGTACTGGAGGAGGAGGCAGGCAAGAAAAGGTGTCAGGAAGAACATAAAGGAAAGTTATTTCCATAAGAGTAGAAAACTCGCTTCGGAACTCTACATGGAATTAAAGGAAAATGGCTGAGCACAGAAACTGTGGAACTGAGGAAGCTGAAGAAAATCCTCCAAAAGGAAACCATGGTGGAGCAGCCAAAGAGGTTGAAAGAAAACCAGAAGAAAGCAATGGAACCAAAGCCCAGGGAAAGGGGAATTTTTTTGGGGGGGTGAGGGGAGGAGGAATCACATACTGTTCCTTCTTGGAGTTTCATGATGCATATAAGCATATATTACAGGTTCTGAGAGGTCCTGCAGTAGAGACATTTCTTACAGTATTTAACCTAGCGTTTTGCAAGATGCCTTAGGCATAGTGAGTCCGTGTGTGTTCTACTAACAGCTCATTGGGGTTAGTGTTCTACAAAACAGTTTAAGAAATGCTAGTCTGATTCATCCTCTGTCCTGCTGCCAGAATACTACTTGTAAGGGTTAACTTTTACGTTTGTCTCTGTTGCTAAAGAACATAAAACAAACCCCATGAACGAGGTCCAGGCTTCGCCTGAGGTGCTTGTTCCATCTGGCCATCTTGTCCATACTGCCGCTCACCCCTTCTCCACCCCCCGGCCCCCTAGCACACAGACACGCTCTGGACCACATTGGCCTTCGCCCAAGGACTCACACTGTTGCCCCGTCCACTTCGGTACTCTTTGGGGGTACAAATAAAATAAAGCCTTGTTTTTCTGACTCACTCTTTGCAGTCTTCTCTCCCTCCCACTTCTCCCTTAAAGCGTCTGAGCAGATATCACTTTCTGTATGCAGCCATCCCTGCCACCTCCCCCATGGACGTATTTTGCTGATAAATTAATTACGCTGGACTCTAAGATAATTTTATACTAGCCCCGTGTCATGGATTGAATTGTGTCCCTCAAAAAGATATATTGAAGTCCTAATGCCTGTACCTGTGAATGTGACCCTGTTTGGAAAAGAGAGTCTTTAAAGATGTTATTAGTTAAATATGAGATCATACTGGAGTATGGCAGGTCCTAATCCTATATGACTGATGTCCTTATAAAAAAGGTCTAGTGACACAGACAGATGATGGCCATGTGCAGCCAAGGAGCACCAAGGATCACCAGCTGTCACTAGAAGCTATAGGAGAGAGGCATGGAGCACCAAGGATCACCCGCTGTCACTAGAAGCTAGGAGAGAGGCATGGAGCATCAAGGATCACCAGCTGTCACTAGAAGCTAGGAGAGAGGCATGGAGCATCAAGGATCACCAGCTGTCACTAGAAGCTATAGGAGAGAGGCATGGAGCACCAAGGATCACCAGCTGTCACTAGAAGCTATAGGAGAGAGGCATGGAGCACCAAGGATCACCAGCTGTCGCTAGAAGCTATAGGAGAGAGGCATGAAACAGATTCTCCCTCAGAATCCTCGGAAAGAATCAACATGGCCAACTTCCTGGTTTTGGATTCCTAGCCCCCAGAACTGTAGGCAATAAGTTTCTGTCTTATAAGCCACCCAGTTTGTGGGATGTTGTTACAGCAGCCCTAGAAAACCGATTACACCCAGTTTTTTGTTTGTTTTCTCTCTTTTTTTTGCTTTTCTTTCTTTTTTCCTTATATCTGAGTTCTTTTATCTGTTGTCATTCTGCAAATCTGGTTATGTGCCTCATAATTTAACTTATTCCTTGTGGTACTTATCTGTTTACTCATCTTTCTTTCTAAACGGTCTTCATTAATGTTGAAAGGACAAAGTTTCTAAGACCTGATCTTAGCAACCAGGAATCTTCTGCCTACCCAGGAGGAGAGACAAGACCCACTTTGGTAAATTAGAAATTCTTACAGAGGAAAGAACCATGTGTGATGGGAGCATGGGAACCCAGAAAAGAAAGTAGTTAACTTTGCCTGAGGTAGACTACCAGGTAAGGTTCATTGAGGAAGTGAAATTTGAATTGGATCAGAAAGAAGGCTGATGAATTTTCTAGAAGTCGGAGCACAGATGAGGGTAAATCAAAAACAAACAAACAAACATAAAAAAACAAAGCCATAGTCGGCAAATCAATTCTAACTTATAGTGACCCTATAGGACAGAATACAACTGCCCCATAAGATTTTCAAGACTTTAAATCTTTCCAAAAGCAAACTGCCACATCTTTGTCCTGTGGAGAAACTAGTGGGTTTGAACTGCCGACCTTTTGGTTAACAGCTGAGTGCTTAACCACTGCACCACCAGGGCTCCTTGCAGATGAAGGTAGGGCTTGCCTAATAAACCGAGTGCTTTGTGCAAAGATGCAAAGTTGTGCTTTGTGGGTTGGTGAGAAACCCAGTGTGCTAGAGCCCACAGTGTGTGGTGGGAAGTATTGGAACATAAGATGTGGGGCCAGGCAAGTTCGGCCAGACTCTGGGGAGTTTTTTGTGCTGAGACGGGAAGATAGGATTGATTCTGTAGGTAGCAAAAGTCAGCATAGGGTTTTATTTGTTTCCCAGCGAGGGAATCAAGTAATAAGATAAACAGTAATCCTAGGTGTTCCGTGCTTATTAGAAACAAAAACCTGTGAAATACAGATGTTCACTCCAAGTAACTCTATCCCCTGAACTAACAATTTCTTTTATACTATATAAACCAGCTTGCAGGTTGAGACTAATAAAACTACAGCCCAACTGACAAGGCTGTAGTTATTGCTATTACTACTGTGAGTAGAAAATATAGGGCACAATATTTCTAAAATTTATTTATAGTTCATAACGTATTTTAAGTGCAGCCTAGAATCATAGAAGATATCATCATTAGAAAGAATGTAAGACATGATTTGATTTACCTCCTTCAACTAAAAATGAGGGAATTTAAATCAAAAGATGTTAAAGACTTAGACTAGCTAGTCATCAACGACTCCAGGGCCTGTCTCTATGCAAGTCCTCGTCCTTTGACATTATTCACTGTTCTGCTCCAAGTCCATTTGCTCATGAAATTAAAGGGAAACTGAATAATCGGTTTGGTCAGAGAGCAGGTGTGTTTACACAACTTTAAAGTTGCATTAGTATTTTGTGTTTTGCTAGTATTTCATATAAAAATTATTTTAATCTGATTGTGAAGTGACCTGATATATTGTTTTACATTTTAGTACCTCCAGGGACCAAAGTTATTTTCAAAGACTATATCTGATTTCGAAAAATACTTTTTTGGGAAAATAAAATTCACTTAATAGTGATTTATATTTATTATTATTGAAATTTATCTGTCTTTTCTGTAAAGATGGAGACGTTGTAAATAGATCTTTATTAATGTGGAAATATAAATTAAGTCACATAATTATTTAATATTAGATATGAATGAGTGTATTTTAGGATGAATAATTAAGTATTTATTGACCATTATATACTATGAACTGGGTTAGGTACTTACACATTTGTTCTCTAATTTAACCAAGAAATCTTACCAATAATCATATGAGATGTATATTGTTGTTGTTAGGTGCTTTCAAGCTGGTTCCGACTCATAACAACCTTGTGTACAGCACTGCCCTGTCCTGTGCCATCCTGACAGTCGTTACGTTTGAGCCTGTTGTCCTGGCCACCGTGTCAGTCCATCTCCTTGAGGGTCTTTCTCTCTGTCACTGACCCTCTACATTACCAAGCATGATGTCCTTCTCCAGGGACTAGTCTCTCCTGATAACTTGTCTAAAGTACATGAGATGAAGTCTCCCCATCCTCACTTCTAAGGAGCATTCTGGCCATACTTCTCCCAAGACAAATTTGTTCATTTTCCTGGCAGTCCATAGTATATGCAGTATTCTTTGCCAAAACCATAATTCAAGTGAATCAATTCTTTTGTCTTCCTTGTTCATTATCCAGCTTTCGCATGTATGTAAAACTATTGAAAATACCATGGCTTGGGTCAGACACACCTTAATCCTCAAAGTGACATCTTTGCTGTTTGAACACTTTAAAGAGGTCTTCTGCGGCAGATTTGCCCAATGCAGTGCATCATTTGATTTCTTGACTGCTGCTTCCATTGGCTTTGATTGTGGATCCAAGTAAAACAAAATCCTTGACAGCATCAATCTTTTCTCCGTTTATCATGATGTTGCTTATTGGTCCAGTTGTGAAGATTTTTGTTTTCTTTATGTTGAGGTGTAATCCATACTGAAGGCTGTGGTCTTTGGTCTTCATCGATAAGTACTTCAAGTCCTCTTCACTTCAGCAAGCAAGGTTGTGTCATCTGCATATCACAGGTTTGTTAATGAGTCTTCCTCCAATCCTGATGCCCTGTTCTTCTTCATATAGTTTCAGCACACAGATTGAATAAGTATGGTGAAGGGATATATCCCTGACACACACCTTTCCTGATTTTAAACCGCACAGTATCTCCTTGTTCTATTTGAACGACTGCCTCTTGGTCTATGTACATTTTTCACATGAGTGCAATTATGTGTTCTGGAGTACCCGTTCTTCCAGATATTATCCATAATTTGTTATGATCCACACAGTTGAGTGCCTCTCTGCGTAGTCAATAAAACACAGGTAAACACCTTTCTAGTATTCTCTGCTTTCAGCCAAGATCCATGTGTCATCAGCAGTGATAACCCTCGTTCCACATTCCATTTTGAATCTGGCTTGGATTCTGGCAGTTCCCTGTCAATGTACTGCTGCAACTGCTTTTGAATTATCTTCAGCAAGATTTTATTTGCCTGTGATATTAATGATACTGTTTAATAATTTCCACTTTACTTTGTCTTATCAAGCTACCCTTTGAAATCGTCTGTTCAGTTCTTTTATTTCATCATTTCTTCCATCTGCTTTAGCTACTCTACATTCAAGAACAATTTCAGAGTCTCTTCTGACTTAAGTTTTGATCCTTTCTTTCTTTCCTGTTTTTTAATGACCTTTTCCTTTCTTCATGTATGATGTCCTTGATGTCATCCCGCAACTCCCCTGGTCTTCAGTCATTAGTGTTCAGTGCATCAGATCTATTCTTGAGATGATCTCTAAATTCGGGTGGAATATACTCAGGGTGGTACTTTGGCTCTCATGGACTTGTTTTAACTTTCTTCAGCTTCTACTTAAACTATATATGAGCAATTGATGGTGTGTCCATAGTCGGCCCCTAACCTTGTTCTGACTGATGATATTGAGCTTATCCATCTTCTCTTCCCACATATGTAATCAGTTTGATTCCTGTGTGTTCCATCCAGTAGGTCCACATGTATAGTTCAGTTTATTTTGTTAAAAAAAATTTGCAATAAATAAGTGTCCAGCGTCATTTCCGTTACCAAGTCCGTATTTTCAAACTACCAATCCTTCTTTTTTGTTTCCAACTTTTGCATTCCAATCTCCAGTAATTATCAATGCATCTTGATTGCATGTTTGACTGATTTCTGACTGCAGAAGTTGGTAAAAATCTTCAGTTTCTTCCTCTGTGGCATTAGTAATCAGTGGGTAAATTTGAATAATAGTCATGTTAACTGGTTTTCTTTGTAAGCCTATGAATATTATCCTATCAACTGACAACGTTGTACTTTAGGATAGATCTTGAAATTTTCTTTTTGACCATGAAAGCGGCTCCATTCCCCTTCAGTTTGTCATTCCTGGCATAGTAGACCATACGACTGTCCAGTTCAGTATGCCAATAACAGTCCGTTTCAGCCCACTAATGCCTAGGATATTGATCTTATGTGTTCTATTTCATTTTTGATGACTTCCAAATTTCCTGGATTCATACTTCATACATTCCACGTCCCAATTATTAATGGATATTTGCACCTGTTTCTTCTCATTTTGAGTCATGCCACATCAGCAAATGAGGGTCCTCAAAGCTTTACTCCATCCATGTCGTTGAGGTCAAGTCTATTTTGAGAAGGCAGCTCTTCCTCAGTCATTTTTTGAGCGCCTTCCAACCTCAGGGACTCATCTTCTGGCGCTATATTAGACAATATTCTGCTGCTATTTATAGTGTTTTTACTGGCCAATTATTTGAAAAGTAGACCGCAGATCCTTCTTCCTAATCTGTCTTAGTCTGGAAGCTCTGCTGAAACCTATCCACCATGGGTGACCTGGCTGATATTTGAAATACTGGTGGCATAGCTTCCAGCTTCACAGCAACATGCAAGCTATCACAATACATCAAGTTGACAGACAAGGGGTGGATATATAATATACTTAGTCTTAAGTATAGAAAAGTAGAAAATAGATTATGTACCTTCTACCTTTTTATGTTTAGCTAACTATCTCTTAGTCTCCGTGCATTCATCAAAGACTTGAGATGCTCCTCTTAGTCTACTCAAACTCCATCCTTTATCCTAAGAAGGTTCAACATCAGTGTGAACCCCTTATCAGACACACAGAGGGTTTGACTCTTTCAGCCGTAATGACCATTATAACTTCAACTACCCACTGAAAGAATTAGACTCTTAGCTATGTCAACAACTTCAGTTTCAGAAATTGTTTCCATTGCTAGTCACAGAGACCCAACCATGATGTCTTAAACGTTAGGGATTTATTCGTAATGGTCTAGAGGTAAGCAGTCCACAGCTAGTTTGGCCCCTCCAAAACTTATCAAAGCTCCCTTTATTTTTCTGTTTCTCTATTTATAGCATGTGGTTTCCATTATCAAGGTTTCAAAATGGCTCACGATCCATGTCGGTACTCCAGCCATCACTTCCTCATTCCAGGCAGCAGGAGAGAGGGAGGGAAGGGGAAGGTAAAGGGCAAAAGAATGTACCCCTGTTTATTTTACTTCTATTAAGGAGCTTTCTTGAAATCTCACGCAACACTTCCACTTACCTCTCATTGGCCAGAACTATGTCTGGAACATCACCACATGTAGCTATAGGGGATTCTGGAAGTATTATGTACTGTTAAGCTCTCTGCCACCCTAAATACTATTAGTTTCTATTAGTAAAGGGGAAATAAATATAAGGTAGCTATGTCTCCAGCCTCATCTGCCAGCCCAAATTTTATACTGTTCTCTTTCTGGACTCAGTGCTGTGTATTCTTGCTCTGATTGGAATGTCGTTGTCAGCTTCCTGCTTACGTAATTTCTACCCATAAAAACAGAAAAAAACAGACCTCTGCTTAATTAAATAACCTCCACCATTATAAACTGACCACCCCATCCCTTCTCTGTGTTTTCATAGCTTGTTTCACATGGTACTTCATTTACCTGCATAAGTGCCACTTTCCCTCTAGATTATACAGCTCCTGCATCCTGAAAGTATATCTTGCTCGTCAGTGAAACTGCAGGGCCTAGTTGACTTCCCATCACAAAGTAGGAACTCATTAGGTGTTTGTTGATCTATTAAATATTAGAATCAGTAGTCAAGTTTAGATCACTGAGCTTTTAGGTCAGTACTATTTTAGTCCAACTGTCTCTTCATTTTCCTTAACTGCTTCCAGGAAAACTTGATTTGTTGTCTGTGGGGATCCTGTACCTGTTCTGAATCTGTTCCTCTAAGGGTCTGGACAGAGTGGTATCATAGGAAAGCTTCATCTCCTTGGTTTGGGTAGCCCCATTTGCAATGACAGTGTAGTTGTTTAAGGCATGTCTGCTGAACTCCTTTGTGAACTCGATATATCAACAAAGATGATATGTAGAGCAGTTTGCAGATTTGGGTAAAAAGAACTCTATAAATATTTAGCATTTAGGCTGATTGCTGCTTCACCACCATTATATTATCTTTAGATCTTAATAATATATTTCAGGATTTGAAGGCAAATACATGCTGTCTGAAATGTATAAATAGAATTTTTCTTTGTTTTTGAGATAGGCAATATACAATTAATTTTTAAAAGAAACGAGACCATTATTTGTAGAAAAGTAATATATTTTATATACTAATTTCTCTCTGAAACAGAATTTGGTATTCTTATTGCACACTATTAAGGGAATTTTAATCACTAAAGTATCATAAGAATCTTGAAATAAAGGACTACCTGTTTAATAATGGTTCCATGAACAATGTTATACTGAGGTTCATACATAATTTCCTTTCTTCATAAAGTCACCCCACTTATATTTTGCTTTTTTCATATAAATTCACAATTCCAAATTACATTATTTATTCATATGCATATTGTGGTAATAAATAGAAGAAAGCAGATGAATATAATACATAAAATATCCTTACTGAGTTCTTATTATGTGCCAATAATTATGATAAGCAAACCCTATGACACAGGTATTATATCCCATGTTACAGATGAGGGAAGTAAAGCTTAGAGAAGTGAAGTAGTGTGTCAAAAGTCACACAACTGGTATTGGACAGCACCAAGATTGGAAATTAGATTTCCTTTATCTCCAAAGACCTTACTCTTGATTACTACGCATACAGCTATCAAGATGTTCTAAAGGATATGTTCCATATTGAATGAACCAACTTTTAGAAAAATCTTAAGAGAACTGGTTTCAATTTTCATTGCTTTCAATAATAGTTCGTCATTGTTACGGTATCTCTTGGGTCCACTGGACACCTTTCCATACATGGTCCTTAGGATTCATGCTGTGAAGTTTCTTGCTGGACAATACTCTAAGATGACTGTCATGGAAACATTGCTCACAGAAAATTGTTCAGTGCTTCCAGTATGACCTCTATAAGCATTTTCCCTTCACTTACACTTTATAAGCTATTTTCAGTAAAATACTGTAAATATTTTGAAAGCCACGAGGGAAGGCTGTCTCATGTCCTTTTTTTGGTTTGTTTATGTTTTCTGTTAAATTGTGGTTATATATGTGGTATATATATGTGTATGTGTATGTGTGTATATATGTATATATATATATGTGTGTATATATGTGGTAACAAAACATTTGTCATTTCAACGTTCTTTACGTGTATAATTCAGTGACATTAATTGTGTTCATCATCATGTCCTTTCTAATCCATTATAAGTGAAATTTCAGTACAGGAAGATTTACTACTCATATTTTACCTAAACCCCTTGTACTACGGTTTCTCTGCCTAACTGTAAATAAAAACAATATTTTTAATGCGAGAGCCTTGCAGATCTTTGAAAGTGACTATTTTAGGTATAATTTGTTTTCAGGAAGATACATCTAGGCCAGCAGTGACTTACAGTATGTCAACGGCAAGTTGATATCAAAGTCAGTGAGTAGGCAGTGTGAAATTATGGGTTTGAAGGACTTATCAGACCTCTAAATCATACCACTTTTATCTCAGGGAAGTCATGGATATTTTTTAAAATGCTTTGATTTCAGTGTTTCTATGCGTTATAGTGAAATTGATTCTTAAATTCATGAAGGAGACAGAGGGCCTTTGGGGTAGAGGTCATTTATTTTGGCTTCAGTTTAAAATATAGTCATGGATGTTCTATGTAGCTTCATGAAAGAGGCTTTCCCCTTTGATTTATTTATTTTTGCTCTAAAAGCAGCAGACAGTGGGCCTAAGAACATGCATATCATTTATAATTTGACTCACCAAAACCATACATATACTGTAGTAAAAACCAGAAACATTCAGGCTGTGGATAATTCTTTCTTTATGCTTAAGATAGAATCCTTATGCTATTAATCATGATTCATTAGAAAGAAAATTATCTCCTTCTGAGGTCCTTGATCCATACCTTCCTAAGGAGGCTTTACTCCACTGCTTCTGAGGAATATTTAAATGCAGTAAAAAAGTTCTATCGTTCATCTTCAATTCTAGCCTCACCATCAATTCTGTTCTCATCTGTAAGTTCTTTGTTGATCACTGATTCGAGTGCTTTCCAGTCAAACCATGTTTCTTAAGTATATTTTCTGTTCATTTAGTTTTATCTCCCCATTACGGGAAATCTGTAATGTGAATGTTATCCTTTCTTCTGACCTCAGTTCTTCTAGAGAGTATTTAAATCTGAACATTAAAACAGTCATCTCTTGTACCTAATGAAACTCTAGGCAGAGTAGTAAGGAGAGTTGGTGTTATTTGTTGGGAAATTGACAGACAAGAGTTTGTACAATAGAAATGAGTACACCAAGTTCCATCCTTGCAAAGTGAAAGCAGAGATTAACTTAAAGAAGAAGCCAATTGGTCTTTTTATTTTCATGAATAGTTGGATACTATTAAATGTAACTAAGTGTTCTGTAAAATCATCCTTGTGCAGAATGAGAATCAGAGAGAATATATATGTACACACACATGTAAATCCAAAAAAAGCCAAACCCTTTCCTGTCGATTGATTCTGACTCATGGCAATGGCATGTGCTACAGAGTTGAATTGCTCCTTGAGGTTTTCTTGGCTGTAATCTTTACAGAAGCAGATCGCTACTCCTTTCTTCCATGGAGCTGCTAGGTGGGTTCAAATCTCCAACTCTTACATTAGTAGTCATTTGTAAACAGCTTGTGCTACCCAGGGAATATATATGAATATGTGTATTTGTGTGTGTGGATAAATAGATAGATAGAGACAGAGAGAGAGATTAGATAGATAGATAATTTCATTTCTTGTATCATCATAAGTTCAAGATTGTAAATGGAAATAATAAGAATAGAAATGGGAGCAATTTTCCAAATATATTTTCATCACCAAATGTTAACTTATTTATACTTTAAAAACATATCAGACAGATGGATTATTTTTCTAAGGTCTTTTTTTTTATAAAACTCTGGTTTACAATGATTATGATGGTGCTGGTTACTGTGGCCTTGATGCTGGATTCTAACACATGAAAAGGATAGATGGCTGATTGAGGGTTTGGTTTTTGGCAAATCCTGAAGTAGGAGGAGAGGCAGGAAGCTCTGAGGACTGGTAATGCTATCTGAAACCTTTCACTCCAGGGTCATGGGGTTGAGCTAGGGCAAGTTGTGAGTGACATAAACCATTCATCCAAGGACCAGATGTTCCTCAGTGGTACCTTCAGCAAAAAGTGACAGACATTTGAGAGCCTCACTGAGCTTCAGACCCACCCTTTAGGCTCGCAGAGTGCCTGGCCTCCCAGTCCTAAAGCCTGCGGCACTGGGCTTGACTCCAATATCAGACATCCTGGAGTATTCCTGCCAGATGCAGGCTGAGGGCCATTCTAGAGACTTTTCCAGGACTAGCCACAGTGTGCATTATTTTGAATTAATTCTATTTAAGTCAAATCTTTATCATTATCATGTGCCATATATCGTGTCTATATGTATACATATCATAAATGTCTATATATATATCATACACACACATCTTTTTTGGATACTGCTGTGTGTTGCTCTTTCAGCTACTCCTATTCAGTGAATGAAAGTACTTGGTTCACCGTACCAATATAAGCTGAAATTAACATCTTGCTGTGATGTGCTTTCATTGTATTATATATATATTTGGCTTTGTAGCAGCAACAGAAGTGAAAGGACTAAAATTAACATGTGTTTTTAGACGTATAAGCAGCGTACCATGTCATTGCCAAAAAACAAAAAATGATATTCCATCTATAATATGTCTTTAACATGTAAGGCTGTTTGTCACCAAGTAATATATGACTTGATGACTGGATTTTGAATTTTTTAAATATTAAATTCTGTTTATATTTCCCCATTGGCAGGACATGAGTGAGTTCTCCAGCATCTGTCCCATTAAGGGTCTTTGCCAGTGCTGTAGCTGCTGCATGTGAAATGCCTGTTCCTTTTTATGCAATTCTTGGCTTAAAACTCCAGAGACCTGCTTTGTCCTCCTCCTCCGTATTGTGTCTTGAAATGGCCAACGTTTGTTCTCTCATCCTTCTTTGGAGAAAGGTCCTTTGGGGATTGGCTCTGTGCTTTATTCAAACAGAGAGAAACATATGCAGTCACTGAAGTCTCTCTGAGAGTTTGGGTCTCATTGTGGCTTAGTTCCTTCATGTACAAAATACAAACTATGTTAACTGAATCTTCTGCCAAGCATGCTATTTCTATTAATTTGACTGTTCAGAGGATACCTGGCGACTAGTATAAGAACAACTGCAACTGCTTTTACAAAAGGGGAGAGAATAAATTAGTAGGATATTACACTGGCAGTTCTTCTTCTTTTTTTTTTTTTTTTGTCTTTTTTTATTGTTCTTTTGGTGAAAGTTTACAGAACAAATTTAGTTTCTCATTCAACAATTAATACACATATTGTTTTGTGACGCTGGTCGCCAATCCCGCAACATGTCAACACTCTCCTCTTCTCAATCTTCTGTTCCCCATTTCCATTTGACCAGCTCTCCTGTCACCTCCTGCCTTCTTGTCCTTGCCCCTGGGCTGGTGTGCTCATTTAGTCCCATGTACATGGTTAAAATACGTCTGTTGTTGTTTGTTTTATAGGCCTGTCTAATCTTTGGCTGAGGGGTGAACCTCAGGAATGACTTCAGTACTGGGTTAAAATAGTGTCTGTGGGCCATATTCTTCGGGTTTCTCCAGTCTCTGTCAGACCAGTAAGTCTGGTCTTTCTTTGTGAGTTTGAATTTTGTTCTGCTTTTTTTCTCCAGCTCTGTCCAGGACCCTCTATCGTGATCTCTGTCAGAGCAGTTGGTGGTAATAGCTGGGCACCATGTAGTTGTGCTGGACTCAGTCTGGTGGATGCTGTGGTAGTTGTGGTCCATTAGTCTTTTGGACTAATCTTTCCCTTGTGTCTTTGGTTTTCTTCATTCTCGCTTGCTCCAGACAGGGTGGGACCAGTAAACATATCTTAGATGGCTGCTAACAAGCTTTTAAGACCCCTGACGCTACTCACCAAAGTAGTATGTAGAACATTGTCTTTTTAACTGTTATGCCAAATGAGTTAGATGTCCCCTGTTATGGATTGAATTGTGTACCCCAAAAATGTGTGTCAACTTGGCTAAGCCATGATACCCAGTGTTGTGTGATTGTCCACCATTTTGTCATCCAGTGTGATTTTCCTGTGTGTTTGTAAACCCTGCTTCTATGGTGTTAATGAGGTGGGGTTATCAGCAGTTATGCTGATGAAGAAGGACTCAATCTACAAGATTAGGTTGTGTCTTAAGTCAATCTCTTTTGAGATATAAAAGAGAGAAGTGACCAGAGAGACATAGGGGAACCTCATAACACCAAGAGACAAGAGCCAGGAGAATAGCATGTCCTTTGGACTAGGGGTCCCTGTGCTGACAAGCTCCTCGACCAGGGAAAACTGATGACAAGGACCTTTCCCTAGAGCCGACAGAGAAAGAAAGCCTTCCCCTGGAGCTGGCACCCTGAATTTGGACTTCTAGCCTCCTAGACTGTGAGAGAATAAATTTCTTTTTGTTAAAGCCATCCACTTGTGGTATTTCTGTTATAGCAGCACTAGATAACTAAGACATTCCTCAAGACTCTACTCCCCAGCCCTCCGCCCAGTAACTCAGTCCCTCAGGGAATTTGGATGTGTCTATGAAGCTTCTGTGATCTTGCCTTGGTCAAGTTGTGTTGACTTCCCCAGTATTGTGTACTGCCTTTCCCTTCATCAGAGTTGCCACTTATCTATTGTCTAGTTAGTGTTTTTCCCTCTCCACACATCCCCTCCCTCATAACCATAAAAGATTGTTTCTTTCTGTGTGTATCCCTTTTCATGATTTTTTATAATAGCGGTCTCATGTAGTATTTGTCCCTTTGTAATTGACTTATTTCACTCAACCTGATGCCTTCCATATTCATCCATGTTGTGAGATGTTTTGCAGATTCATCGTTGTTCTTTATCATTGTGTAGTATTCCATTGTGTCTGTGTACCATAGTTTGTTTATCCATTCATCTGTTGATGGGCACTTAGGTTGTTTCCATATTTTTGCTATTGTGAATAATGCTGCAGTGAACATGGGTGTGAATGTCTATTCATGTGAAAGCTCTTATTTCTTTAGGACAGATTCCTAGGAGTGGGATTGCTGGATCATATGGTATTTCTGTTTCTAGCTTTTTAAGGAAGTGCCATATCATTTTCCAAAATGGTTGTGACATTTTGCATTCCCACTAGCAATGCACAAGTGTTCCAGTGTCCCCACAGCCTCTCCAATGTTTGTTATTTTCTGTTTTTTTGATTACTGCCAGTAATATTGGGTGAGATGTTAGCTCATCGTAGTTTTGATTTGCATTTCTCTAATTGCTAGTGATTGGGAACATTTCCTCATATGTCTGTTAGCCGCCTGAATGTCTTCTTTGGTGAGGTGTCTGTTCATATAATTAGCTTATTTTTTAATTAAATTATTTACCATTTTGTTGTAGAGGTGTTCGATTTTCCTGTAGATTTTAGAGATTAGACCTTTGTCAAATATAGTGAAAAAAATTTTCCCAGTGTGTAGGTTCTCTTTTTACTCCTTTGGTGAAGTCTTTTGATGCGCGTTAGGTGTTTAATTTTTAGAAGAACCCAGGTATCTAGCTTATTTTCTGATGTTTGTGTACTATTAGTTATGGTTTGTATCCTCTTTATGCCATCTATTAGGACGCCTAGCATCGACCTATTTTTTTTCTTCCATGATCTTCATAGTTTTTTATTTTATATTTAGGTCTTTGATCCATTTTGAAGTAGTTTTTATGTATGGTGTGAAGTATGAGTCCTGTTTCATTTTTTTATAGATGGACATCCAGTTTTGCCAGCACCATTTGTTAAAAAGACTGTCTTTTCCTCATCTGATAGACTTTGGGCCTTTGTCGAAGATCAGGTGACTGTAGGTGAATGGATTTACATTTGGGTTCTCGATTGTGTTCCATTGGTCAATGTGTCTGTCATTGTACCAGTACCAGAATGTTTTGACTACCATACCTGTATGGTAGGTTCTAAGTTCAGGTAATGCGAGGCCTCGTACTTTGTTCTTCTACTTCAGTAATGCTTTACTTATCCAGGGCCTCTTTCCTTTCTGTATAAAGTTCATGATTAGTTCTTCCATCTTATTAAAGAATGCTGTTGGTATTTGGATTGGGATTGCATAGTGTTTGTAGATCGCTTTGGGTAGTATTGACATTTTCACAGTGTTGAGTCTGCCTATCCATGAGCATGGTATGTTTTTCCATTTATGTAGGTCTCTTAGTTTCTTGCAGTAGTGTTTTGTGGTTTTCTTTGTAGAAGTCTTTTACTTCCCTGGTTATATTTACTCCTAAGTATTTTTTAGTGGGTATTATAAATTGTATTGCTTTCCTGATTTCATTTTCGTAGTTCTCTTTATTGGTGTATAGCAATCCAACTGAGTTTTCTTGAGGAGTCTTTTGGGTTCTGTATATATAGTATACCATTTGTGAATAGGGATGGTTTTACTTCTTCCTTCCAATTTGGATGCCCTTCATTTCTTTTTTCTTTCTTTATCCCTGTAGATAGGACTTACAGAACAATGTTAAATAGGAGTGGTGACAGACGGCATCTTTGTCTTGTTCCTGTTCTGAGGGGGAATATTTTTGGCATCTCTCTGTAAAGAATGATGTTGGCTCTTGGTTTTGTATAGATGCCCTTTATTATGTTGTGGAATTTCCCTTCTATCCTTATTTTATTGAGAGTTTCTTTAATCAGGAGTGGGTGTTGGACTTTGTCATGGTTTAAATTGTGTCCCCCAAGAAATGTGTGTAGCAACTTGGCTAGGTTATGATTCCCAGTATTGTATGATTGTATTACCTGATGTGATTTACTTATGTATTGTAAACTTTATCACTATGATGAAGTTATATGTGATCTCTTTATGTATTGTAAATTCTATCATTGTGATGAGGTTATGCTGATGAGGTATACAAGATTAGATAGTGTCTTAATCCAATCTCTTTTGAGATATAAAATAGAGAAGCGGGCAGAGACACATGGGAACCTCATACCACCAAGAAAGCAGTGCTGGGAGCAGAGCGTGTCCTTTGGACCTGAGGTTCCTGCGCAGAGAAGCTCCCATACCAAAGGAAGATTGATGACATGGATCTTCCTCTAGAGCCAACAGAGAAAGCGTTCCCCTGGAAGTGACACCCTGAATTTGGACTTGTAGCCTATTGGACTGTGAGAGAGTAAAATTGTCTTTGTTAAAGCCATCCGCTTGTGGTATTTCTGTTAGAGCAGCACTAGATGACTAAGACAGACTTCATCGAATGCCTTTGCTACATCGATTGAGATGATCATGTGATTCTTTTGTTTTATGTTTTATTTTTGTGCTGTATTACATTGATTGATTTTCTCATGTTAAACTGTCCTTGAATACCTGGTATGAATCCTACTTGGCCATGGTGTATAATTCTATTGGATAGAATTTTGTTGAGAATTTTTGCATTTAAATTCATGAAAGATTTTGGTCTATAATTTTCTTTTTTTGTGGTGTCTTTGCCTGGTTTTGGTATCAGGGTTATGCTGGCTTCATAGAATAAGTTTGGAAATAACCCTTGATTTTCTATGTTCTGAAATAGTTTGAGTAGTACTTGTGTGAGCTCTTCTCTAGAAGATTGCTAGAATTCTCCAGTGAAACCATCCAGGCCAAGGCTTTTTTTTTGTTGAGAGTTTTTAAATTACCTTTTCAATTTCTTCTTTTGTTACAGGTTTATTTAGTTGTTCTACTTTTCTTTATGTTAGTTTAGGTAGATAGTGAGTTTCTAGAAATTTGTTCATTTCCTCTAGGTTTTCAAATTTGTTAGAGTACAGTTTTTCATAGTATTCTGTTATGATTCTTTTTATTTCAGTTGGGTCTGTTGTGATATCACCCATTTCATTTCTTATATGGGTTATTTGCTTCCTCTCCTCTCCTGTTTTTCTTTTGTCAGTTTGGCCAGTGGTTTATCAATTATGTTGATGTTTCAGAGAAGCAGCTTTTGGTCTTGTTAACTTGTTTTTTATCTCTATTTCATTTAATTCCACTTGAATTCTTATTATTTCCTTTTTTCTGGTACCCGAGGGCTTCTTTTGCTGCTCTCTTTATACTTGTTCAAGTTGTAGGGTTAATGTTTTGATTTTGTCCCTTTCTTCTTTTTGGATGTGTGCATTTATTGCTATAAACTGACCTCTGAGCACCGCTTTTGCTGTGTTCCAAAGGTTCTGGTAGGATGTGTTTTCATTCTCATTTGACTCTATGAATTTCTTTATTCCATCCTTAATTTCTTCTATAGCCCAGTAGTTTTTGAGCAAGGTGTTGTTCAGTTTCCATGTGTTTGATTTTTTTTCCTTGCTTTTTCCATTATTGAGTTCTACTTTCATGGCTTTATGGTCAGAAAAGATGCTTTGTAATATTCCAATGCTTTGGATTCTGTTAAGGCTTGCTTTATGGCTTAATATTTGGTCTATTCTGGAAAATGTTCCATGGGTGTTGGAAAAGAAAGTATGCTTGGCTGCTCTTGGGTGGAGTGTTCGGTATATGTCCATGAGATCAAGTAGGTTGATTGTGATGTTTAGATATTCCGTTTCTTTATTGAGCTTCTTTCTGGATGCTCTGTCCTTAATTGAAAGTGGTGTGTTGAAGTCTCCTACTATTATTGTGGAGCTGTCTATCTCTGTTCAGTGCTGTTAGAGATTGCTTTATGTATTTTGGAGCCATATTGTTGGGTGCATAAATATTTAGTATGGTTATGTCTTCCTGGTGTATTGACCCTTCAATCATTATATAGCGTCCTTCCTTATCCTTTGTGGTGGATTTTACTTTAAAGTCTGTTTTGTCAGAGATTGCCAGTCTTGCTCTTTTTTGATTTTTGTTTTCTTGATATATTTTTTTCCATCCTTTCAGTTTCAGTTTGTTTGTGTCTTTAAGTCTAAGGTGTGTCTCTTGTAGGCAGCAAATGGACGGATCATGTTGTTTTATCCATTCTGCCACTCTCCGTCTCTTTATTGGTGCATTTAGTCCATTTACATTCAGGGTAGTTATTGAAAGATATGAGTTCAGTGCTGTCATTTTGATGTATTTTTGTGTGTATGTTGTTGACAATTTCTTTGTTCCACTTAATTTTCTCTGCTGAATCATTTTTATTTGTGTATTTTCTTTTCATCTTTTTCATTGTTGTTGATTTTGTATTTCCTGATTCTTTAAGTTTTTCTTGTTTTTTATTTCTATGTGTAGGATTGTTAGTTTCCTTTGTGGTTACCTTAATATTTACCCCTTTTTTTGTAAGTTTAAACCAGTCTTTTATTTCTTTATATGGCCTTAACTTCCTCTCCATATGAAAAATCTATGTCTACTTTTTTTAAGTCCCTCTTTTGTTTTAATGTTGTCATCTTTTACATATTGACATCTCTGTTTCCCTGTTTTCAGTGTTTTAGCTTTGATTTATTTTTGTGACTTCCCTATCTGGGTTGATATCTGGTTGCTCTGCCCTGTGTTCTAGTCTTGGGTTGTTATCTGATGTTATTTTCTAACCAAAAGACTCCATTTTGTATTTCTTGTAATTTTGGTTTCCTTTTTGCAAATTCCCTAAACTTTTGTTTATCTGGAAGTGCCCTAATTTCACCATCATATTTGAAAGACAGTTTTGCTGGATATATAATTTTTAGCTGGCAGATTTTCCTTCAAGACTTTATATATGTCATTCCATTGCCTTCTTGCTTGCATGGTTTCTCCCGAGTAGTCCGAGCTTATTCTTATTGACTGTCCTTTGTATATTACTTTTTTTTTTTTAAATCCCTAACGGCTCTTAAAATTCTCTCTTTATCTTTGGTTTTGGCAAGTTTGATTATAATATGTCTTGGTGACTTTCTTTTGGGATCTGCCTTATGTGGAGTTCGATGAGCATCTTGGATAAATATCTTCTCATCTTTCATGATATTAGGGAAGTTTTCTGCCAACAAATCTTCAACAGTTCTCTCTATATTTTCTGTTATCACACTCTGTTCTGGTACTCCAATCACTCATAGGTCATTCCTCTTGATAGAGTGCCACGTAATTCTTAGAGTTTCTTCATTTTTTTTAAATTATTTTATCTGATTTTTCCTCAAATAAGTTGATGTCAAGTGCTTTGTCTTCAGTCTCACTAATTCTGACTTCTTTTGCCTCAGTTCTGCTCCTGTGACTTTTTATTGAGTGTCTAATTCTGAAATTTTATTGTTAATCTTCTGGATTTCTGATTACTGTCTGTATGGATTCTTGCAGCCTGTTAAATTTGTCATTATGCTCTTGAATAACCTTCTTAAGATCCTCTATAGCTTTGTCTGTGTGTGCCTTAGCTTCACTGCATTTTGCATCATCTCCTTCCTGATCTCTTGAAGAGTTCTGTGTATTAATCTTTTGTATTCTACCTCTGGTAATTCCAAGAAATTCTCTTCTCTGGAAAATGTCTTGATATTTTATTTTGGAAGCTTGCTGAAGCCATCCATCATGGTCTGCCTCTTTATGTGATTTGATATTGACTGTTGTCTCTGAGCCATCAATAAGTTATTATATTTATTTATTTGATGTTTGCTTACTGTATCCTAGCTTCTTGTTTTGTTTTGTTTTGGTATGCCCAAGTAGGCTGCTCGTGTGAGCTAGTTTGATTATTGGCACCTTTGAAGGTCTAACATCCTGTCACCAGGTGGATAGAGCTGTAACTAGGTATGTGAGCCCAGGAGTCCATTTACTTTTCTTGTATGAATTCATCTCTGGTGTCCAGGTAGTTGATCACCAAGTGTGTGGTACAGGCTGTCACCTACAGTCCTAGACAGGCATGGGTGATTGGTGTAGGCACAGGTATCTGGCTGCAGTAGGGGGCCATGTGCTGAGCAAGGCAGGGGGCTAACAGCTGCCCCTGAGTGTCTGGGAGGAAAGTGTGTCCCTGTTTCCCTAGAGCTCGTAGGTGGATAGGTTTTGCAGCCAAATTATGAACAGCCAGTTCTGTCTCTCCCTACCCCTGCTTCTCAGTCTGATTCCTCAACTTTGTCTTTGATGTTCAGGGCTCCTAAATTGTCATATATAATCAATTCACCTGTCTTTTCACATCTGTGTTGTAAGAGGGACCACAGGAAGCGTCTGACTACTCTGCCATCTTAGCCCCACCCTCGGGAGTTTTTTTTATTACCTTTTCAACCTCGGGTTGTCAACCTCAGTTTGTATTAGTTTAGGTAGTAGTGTGTTTCTAGAAATTTGTCCATTTTCTCTAGATTTTCAAGTGTGTTGGAGTATAGTTTTTCATAGTACTCTCCTATGATCCTTTTTATTTCAGCTGGGTCTGTTGTAATGTCCCCCATTTCATTTCTTATTTGGTTTATTTGACTCCTCTTCTGTTTTTCTTTTGTCAGTTTGGTCAGTGGTTTGTTGATTTGGTTGATCCTTTCATAGAACCAACTCTGGTTTTGTTGATTCTTTCTATTGTTTTTCTGTTCTCTATTTCATTTATTTCTGCTCTGATCTTTATTATGTCCTTTCTTCTGTTGGCTGTCGGCTTCTTTTGCTGTTCTCTATTTGTTCGAGTACTGAAACCTTGATCACATAGTGGTTAAGAGCTACAGCTTCAAACCAAAAGGTCGGCAGTTCAGATCCACCAGGTCCTCCTTGGAAACCCTATGTGGCATTTCCTCTCCATCCTCTAGGGTTGCTATAAGTTGGAATTCACTCAACAGCAATGGGTACAGATATATTTGTTTGAGTTGTAAAGCTAACATTTTTATTTTATCCCTTCTTTTTTGATGTGTGCTTCTATTGCAATAAATTGACCTCTGAGCACTGCCTTTGCTGTGTCCCAAAGTTTTTGGTATGATGTTTTCATTCTCATTTGATTCTAGGAATTTTTTGATTCCATCTTTGATTTCTTCTATTACCTGGTGGTTTTTTAACAAGGTGTTATTAAGTTTCCATGTTTTTAATTTTTTTCCCTTTATCTTCTGGTTATTAATTTCTACTTTTATGGTGTTGTGATCAGAGAAGATGCTTTGTATTATCTCAGTGTTTTGGCTTTCATTGAGGGTTGCTTTGTGGCCTAAGATGTGATCTATTCTGGAGAATGTTCCATGTGCATTAAAAAAGAATGTGTACTTTACTGCTCTTGGGTCGAGTGTTCTGTATATGTCTGTGAGATCAAGTTGGTTGGTTGTGGCCTTTTGTATCTTTTGTATCTTTGTTGAGTGTTTTTCTAGATACTCTGTCCTTTACCTAGAGTGGTGTGAAGTCTCCTACTATTATTGTGGAACTGTCAGTTTCTCTTTTCAATGCTGTTAGAGTTTGTTTCAAGTATTTTGGAGCCCTGTCATTGGGCACATTGATATTTATTATTATTATTTTTTTTTAATATATATTTTATTGTACTTCAGGTGAAAGCTTACAGAGCAAATAGTTTCTCATGAAATAGTAGTACACATGTTGTTTTTTGACATTGGTTAACAACCCCACAACGTATTAAGCCTCTAAATTCTCAACATTTTTTTTTGATGAAAATTACAGATGGCCAAAGATACACCGTTTCAAAAATTTCTACATTCACAGTTCAGTGACACTGACTACGCTCTTCCAACTGTGCTGTTATTCTCACTTAAGATGAAGGCTTACAGAACAAAATAGTTTTTCATTTAACAGTTACTACACATGTTGCCCTATGACAATGGTTAACAATCTCACAGCACATCAAGAATATCCTTACTCCACCTTGTGTTCCCTATCACCAGGGGGCTTCCTTGTCCCCTTCTGTCTTCTGGACCTTGTCAGTGGACTATTGTACCTCTTTAGTCTCATTTGTTTATTTATTTATTTATTTATTTATTTATTTTTATTTTATTTAAACACCATTTCAAAACTTTTTACTTACACATTTAAGTGATATTGACTATGCTCTTCCAATTGTGCTGCCATTCTCGCCCAAGATGAAGGCTTACAGGACAAAACAGCCTCCCATTTAATAGTTACTACAAATGTTGCCCTATAGCAGTGGTCAACAATCTCACAATACATCGACAGTGTCCTTATTCAATTTGTGTTCCTTATCATCAGTTTCCTACTCTCCCTCTGCCTTCTGGCCCTTGTCACCGGACTCCTGTACATCGTTAGTCCCATTTAGTTTTACTGGGGTGTCCATTCCCAGGCTTAACATCGAACCTTGAAGGTAACTTCCCCTCTGAGCTGAAAGGGTGTCTGGGGGCCACACTCTCGAGGTTTCTCTAGTATTCTTTAGGCCAGTAAATCTGGTCTTCTTTTTTTTTTTTTTTTTTTTTGGGGGAGTTAAAATTATACTCTACATCCTACTCCAGCTCTGCCCAGAACCCTCTGTTGTGATCCTGGTCAGAGGAGTCATTGGTGGTAGCCGGGCACCATCCAGCTGTACTGGGCTCAGTCCCGTGGAGGCCTTGGTAGCTGTGGACCATTAGTCCTTCGGACTAATCTTTTCCTTGTATCCTGTTCTCTTCGTTCTCCCTTGACCCGAAGGGATGAGATCAGTGGAGTATCTTAGATGGCCGCTCATAGGCTTTTAAGACCCCAGACACTACTCACCAAGGTAGAATGTAGAGCATTATCTTTATAAGTAGTGTCATGCCAATTGAGCTAGATGTTCCCCGAGATCATGGTCCCCAGAGCCCTCCGTCCAACAACTCAGTCCCTCGGGGGGTTTGGATGTGTCTATAGGGCCTCCATGACCTTTCCTTGTGCAGGTTGTGTTAGTTTCCCCTGTACTATGTACTATCTCATCTCTCACCCAAGTTACCACTTACCTATTACCTATTTAGTATTCCCCCCCCCCCATCCCTGGTAACCAACAAGGATTGTTACATTTTGCATGTGAATTTTTTCATGGGTTTTTACAATAGAGGTCTCATACAATATTTGTCCTTTTGTGATTGACTTATTTCACTCAGCATGATGTCCTCCAGTTTCATCCATGTTATGAGATGGTTCACCGATTCATTGTTCTTTCTCGTTGCATAGTACTCCATTGTGTGTATGTACCATAGTTTGTGTATCCATTCGTCTGTTGATGGACATCGAGGTTGTTTCCATCGTTTTGCTATTGTGAATAATGCTGCCATGAACATAGGTGTGCATATGTCTATTCGAGTGATGACTCTTATTTCTCTAGGATATATTCCTAGGAGTGGGATTGCTGGATCGAATGGTACGTCTATTTCTAGCTTTCTGAGGAAACGCCATATCATTTTCCAAAATGGCTGTATCATTTTGCATTCCCACCAGCAGTGTATAAGAGTTCCCGTCTCCCCGCAGCCCCTCCAACATTTGTTATTTCCAGTGTTTTTGATTCGTGCCAGTAATGCCGGGGTGAGATGGTATCTCATTGTGGTTTTAATTTGCATTTCTCTAATGGCTAGTGATCGCGAGCATTTCCTCATGTGTCTGTTGGCCATTTGAATGTCTTCCCTGGTGAAGTGTCTGTTCATTTCCTTTGCCCATTTTTTGATAGGATTGGTTGTCTTTTTGTTGTAGAGGTGTTGGATTTTCTTGTAGATTATGGAGATTAGACCTTTGTCTGACTTGTACTGTCCAAAAATTTTTTCCCAGTCTGTAGGTTCTCTTTTAACTCTTTTGGTGAAATCTTTTGAAGAGCATAGATGTTTGATTTTTAGAAGATCCCAATTATCTAGTTTATCTGTTGGGTTTTTTGTGTTGATGTTTATGGTTTGTATCCTGTTAATGCCATGTATTAAGGTCTGAAGTGTTGGTCCTATTTTTTCTTCTATGAATTTTATAGTTTGAGGCTTTATATTCAGGTCTTTGATCCATTTTGAAGTAGTTTTTGTATATGGTGTGAGGTATGGGTCCTGTTTCATTTTTCTACAAATGGATATCCAGTTTTGCCAGCACCATTTGTTAAAAAGACTGTCTTTTCCCCATTTGATGTATTTTGGGCCCTTGTCAAAAATCAGGTGACCGTAGGTGGATGGATTTACATCTGAGTTCTCAATTCTGTTCCATTGGTCAATGTCTCTGTTGTTGTACCAGTACCAGGCTGTTTTGAGGACTGTAGCTGTATAGTAGGTTCTCAAGTCAGGTAGTGTGAGTCCTCCAACTTTATTCTTCTTCTTCAGTAGTGCTTTACTTATTCGGGGTTTCTTCCCTTTCCATATAAAGTTAATAATTAGTTTTTCCATCTCTTTGAAGAATGTTGTTGGTATTTGTATCGGAATTGCATTGTATTTGTAAATTGCTTTAGGTAGAATTGCCATTTTCACAATGTTGACTCTGCCTATCCATGAGCATGGTATGTTTTTCCATTTATGTAGATCCCTTTGGGTTTCATGCAGCAGTGTTTTGTAGTTTTCTTTGTATAGGTCTTTTATATTCCTGGTCAGATTTATTCCCAAGTATTTTATCTTTTTAGGGGCTACTGAAAATGGTATTGATTTCCTGATCTCCTTTTCATCGTTCTCTTTACTGGTGTATAGGAATCCAACTGATTTTTGAATGTTTATCTTGTATCCTGCTACTCTGCTGAATCTTTCTATTAGTTCCAGTAAATTTCTCGTGGAGTCTTTAGGGTTTTCTATGTATAGTATCATATCATCTGCAAACAGGGAGAGTTTAACTTCTTCATTACCAATTTGGATGCCCTTTATTTCTTTCTCTTGCCTTACTGCTCTAGCGAGAACTTCCAGCACAATGTTAAATAGGAGTGGTGATAAAGGGCATCCTTGTCTTGTTCCTGTTTTCAGGGGGAATGTTTTCAGCCTTTCTCCATTAAGAATGATGTTGGCTGTTGGTTTTGCATAGATGCCCTTTATGATGTTGAGAAATTTCCCTTCTATACCTATTTTATTGAGAGCTTTTATCAGGAATGGGTGTTGGACTTTGTCAGATGCCTTTTCTGCATCAATTGAGATAATCATGTGATTTTTTTCTTTCCTTTTATTTATGTGGTGGATTACGTTGATGGATTTTCTAATGTTAAACCATCCTTGCATACCTGGTATGAATCCTACTTGGTCGTGGTGTATTATTTTTTTGATATGATACTGAATTCTATTGGCTAAAATTTTGTTCAGAATTTTTGCATCTATATTCATGAGAGATATTGGTCTGTAATTTTCTTTTTTTGTGATGTCTTTGCCTGGTTTTGGTATCAGCGTTATGCTGGCTTCATAGAATGAATTTGGAAGTGTTGCTTCCTCTTCTATGCTCTGAAATAACTTGAGTAGAACTGGTACGAGCTCTTCTGTAAATGTTTTGTAGAATTCTCCAGTGAAGCCATCTGGGCCAGGGCTTTTTTTGGTTGGGAGTTTTTTTATTACCTTTTCAATCTCTTCTCTTGTTATGGGTCTGTTCAGATTTTCAATATCACTTTTTTGTAGTTTGGGTAGGCCGTATGTTTCTAGAAATTTATCCATTTCCTCCAGGTTTTCAAATTTGTTGGAATATAGTTTTTCATAATATTCTGTTATAATCCTTTTTATTTCAGTTGGGTCTGTTGTAATGTCCCCCATTTCATTTCTTATTTGGGTTATTTGTGCCCTCTGCTGTTTTTCTTTTGTCAGTCTGGCCAGTGGTTTGTCGATTTTGTTGATTCTTTCAAAGAACCAACTTTTGGTTTTGTTGATTCTTTCTGTTGTTTTTCTGTTCTCTATTTCATTGATTTCTGCTCTGATCTTTACTATTTCCTTTCTTCCGGTGGTTGTAGGCTTTTTTTGTTGTTCTCTTTCTATTTGTTTGAGTTCTGTAGTTAATGTTTTGATTTTGTCCCTTCCTTCTTTTTTGATATGTGCATCTATTGCTATAAATTGTCCTCTGAGGACTGCCTTTGCTGTGTCCCAAAGGTTTTGGTATGATGTGTTTTCATTTTCATTTGATTCTAGGAATTTTTTAATTCCATCTCTGATTTCTTCTATTACCCATTGATGTGTAAGCAGATTATTATTCAGTTTCCATGTGTTTGATTTTTTTTCCTTGCTCTTTCTAGTGTTAATTTCTACCTTGATGGCATTGTGGTCAGAGAAGATACTGTGAATTATCTCAGCATTTTGGATCTTGTTGAGGATTGCTCTGTGGCCTAAGATGTGGTCTATTCTGGAGAACGTTCCATGTGCATTGGAAAAGAATGTGTACTTTGCAGCGGTTGGATGGAGTGTTCTATATATGTCTATGAGGTCCAGTTGGCTGATTGTGTCCTTTAGGTCTTCTGTATCTTTGCTAAGTTTCTTTTTAGTTGTTCTGTCCTTTACTGAGAGTGGTGTGTTGAAGTCTCCTACTATTATTGTGGGACTGTCAATTTCTCTTTTCAGTGCTGTTAGAGTTTTTTTTATGTATTTTGGAGCCCTGTCATTGGGTGCATAGATATTTATTATGGTTATGTCTTCATGATGGATCATCTGCTTAATCATTATATAGTGTCCTTCTTTGTCTTTTATGGTAGATTTTGTTTTAAAGTCTATTTTATCTGAGATTAGAATTGCCACTCCTGCTCTTTTTTGATAGTTGTTAGCTTGATATATTTTTTTCCAACCTTTGATTTTTAATAAATTCACATCTTTGTTTCTAAGATGTGTTTCTTGTAGACAGCAAATAGATGGATCCTGTTTTCTTATCCATTCTGCCACTCTCCGTCTCTTTATGGGTGCATTGAGTCCATTTACGTTCAGTGTAATTATTGATAGATGTGAGTTTGTTGCTGTCATTTTGTAGTGCTTTTTTTTGTGATGCTGAAGTTTTCTTTGTTCTTCTTACTCTCTTGTGCTGAGTTCCTTTTGTTTGTGGATTTTGTGTTCATTTCTTTTGTTTTTGTAGGTTTTGTTTTTGTTGAGACTTTATGTTTTTCGTCTTTATTTTTATGAGTTGGTTTGTTAACTTTTTTTGTGGTTACCATGAATTTTACCCTTATCTTTATAATTTTGAAGCAGTCTACCATTACTTGGTATCGCCTTGCCTTCTTCTCCTTTAGAAGGTTCTATACCTATGCCGTTTGTTCCCTCTTTCATTGTTTTGATGTTGTTGTCATCCTTTGATTGATTTCTCTGATTCCCTGTTGTATATCTTTTGTTTTTGGAAAGTCGTCTGTAGTTCAGTTCCTAGAATGGTATCTGGTTCATGTTAACCTGCATCCTAGGTCCTAGGTCCTGCCTGAGGGCTTAAGCTGTTTGTCCTCAGATCGAAGAACTCCCTTTAATAATTCTTGTAAGTTTGGTTTGACTTTTGCATATTCCTTTAGTTTCTGTTTATCTGGAAATGACCTAATTTCACCATCAAATCTGAATGAGAGTTTTGCAGGATATATTATTCTTGGCTGACAATTTTTTTCTTTCAAGATTTTATATATGTCATCCCATTGCCTTCTTGCCTGCATGGTTTCTGCTGAATAATCTGAGCTTAGTCTTATTGTTTCTCCTCTGTATGTGACTTCTTGTTTTTCACGAGCTGCTCTCAGGATTCTTTGTTTGTCTTTAGTTTTAGCAAGTGTGAATATGATATGTCTTGGTGATTTTCTTTTGGGGTCTATTCTATATGGGGTTCGTTGAGCTTCTTGGATGACCAGCTTTTCATCTTTCATGATATTGGGAAAGTTTTCTGTCAGCAGTTCCTCAATGATCCTCTCTGTGTTTTCTGTTTTCTTCCCCTGTTCTGGTATGCCAATCACTCGTAAGTTTTTGCTTTTAATTGTGTCCCACATAACTCTCAGGGTCTCTTCATTTTTCTTTGTTCTTTTTTCTGAGTTTTCCTGAAACAGAGTTGTATCCAAGTGTTTGTCTTCAGTTCCACTGATCCTGTCTTCCATGGTTTCAAATCTACTTCTCAGCCCTTCTATGACACCGTCCATTTCTGAAATCTTGTTGTTTATCTTTTGGATTTCTAATTGTTGTTTTTGTATAATTTCGAGTTGTGAATTTATTTTGGCATTTTGTTCTTGCATCATCTTCCTGAATTCTTCCAATTTTTTGTCTGTATTTTCCATAAATTTGTCTATTTTTTCCTCATGTTTGTCAGCTTTTTGCCTCAGTTCTTGGAAAATTCCGAGTATTAGTGATTTGAGTTCCGTATCAGGTACTTCTAGTGCATTTTCTTCCACAGGAGAGTTATCTGGTGTTTTAATTTGGACGCCTATTGAAGCCATCTTGTCTTGTTTTTGTAAATGTTTTGATATTGTTTGCTGTTTTCGGGGCATTCAGTAGATATTTCTCTCGTTTATTGATTGTAGATTTTTTTTTTTTTTTTTCGTTCTTGTGGTACAGCTGGGCAGATCTAGTTGAGGAGGAGCCACTGGGATGGGTTGCTTGTGGCACTCACCGCAGCCACCAGGACGGTCGGTAGTCAGTGCTGGGCAGGTTCCAATAGGGCGTGCCTGCACCGCTTGGTGATGTGATGTCTAGTGCACGGTGCAGGTAGGTAGGGTGCAGCGGGAAGATGGTTATGTGTGAAGCTAAGCTGGATATGGGAGAGAGGAGAGAGGAGGAGGAGCAAAAAGCGTACAAACATAAAAGAATGCTAGGGGAGTTTGTCGTTGGAATGTACAGATGAGAGACTATGGGATGGAGGAAACCAGAAGGGGGAAGAGAAAGAAAAGGAAAGAATGACCAAATGAAAATCAGAAAAGTTAAAAAACTGCAAAGTTCCCAGGGATCGCACCGATGCAGCTATGAGGTCTGGGGGAGTCGGTCTCAATTTTCACAATTCAGCCTGGCCAGAAGGTACAGAGGCATACATCGCCTGGTATTCAGGGATCAGAAAGAGAAGGAAGAGATAGAGGGACAAGAAATTAAGCAATGAAGAAAGACAAAAGAGAAAAAGAGGTAAAAGATGACAAAACTAATCAAAAAAGGAAGAAAAATAAAATTGAGAAAAACAAAAAAAAAGGGCAACACCAGCATTCAGTGCCTACAAATGGGACCCAGAGAGCCCCCACTCAGGGGCGCGAATTCCAAGAAGCCGATAGTCTCGGGGTTAAGTGACCGTGGCCACGGGAAGCAGAGGGGCCAACGAACAAAGGCCCCAGGATCCCACCCGCGCGGGAGCCCAGACCTGGAAACAGCCACACGCCCGAACGCAGCCCTACAGCCCCGCAGGAGAGAGCAGAGACGGCCCTCGGAACCAGGCACCCAGGCAAAAGGAGGGGGAGGCGGCAGAAAAAGGTCCGCTAGGTGCCAGCAAACGGCTCCCAGAAAGCCCCCAGCCCGGGCGTGCGGAACCCAAGCACCGGCGCCCCCCCGCCCAGGGACCCCGGCCACGGAAAGCAGAGGGGTGAACGAACAAAGGCCCCGGGATCCCCCCCACGCGGGAGCCCAGACCCAGAAACAGCCACACGCCTGCACGCAGCTCCACAGCCCCGCAGGAGAGAGCAGAGACAGCACCCGGACCCAGGCACCCAGGCAAAAGGAGGGGGAGACGGCAGAAAAAGGTCCGCTAGGTGCCAGCAAACGGCTCCCAGAAAGCCCCCAGCCCGGGCGCACGGAACCCAAGCACCGGCGCCCCCCCCCGCCCAGGGACCCCGGCCACGGAAAGCAGAGGGACGAACGAACAAAGGCCCCGGGATCCCACCCACGCGGGAGCCCAGACCCAGAAACAGCCACACGCCCGCACGCAGCCCTACAGCCCCGCAGGAGAGAGCAGAGACGGCACTCGGAACCAGGCACCCAGGCAAAAGGAGGGGGAGGCGGCAGAGAAAGGTTCGCTAGCTGCCAGCAAACGGCTCCCAGAAAGCCGCCAGCCCAGGCGCGCGGAATCCAAGCACCAGCACCCCCCAGCCCAGAGACCCTGGCCACGGAAAGCAGGGGATCCCCAGCTGATGCGGAGAGGGGTGGGTGGTGGGAGAGCGCGCACCGCAGTTTACCGGTCGTTCTGTCTCCGACCAGATGCTCTGCAAGGCTGCTCTCCCGTTTGCTGGTCTCCGATAGGAATCCAAGATGGTGGATCCGCGCTGCGTTAGCTGGTAAGGAATCTCTGTCTGAGTCTCTCCTCGCTCTCCGTTCTCTTTTAGTATTCTCACTCCGTTTGGTGTTTGGCTGAGTTCTTTATCTCTTCATTTGGTGTTCTAGGGTTTCAGGATTGTTGATTCTCTGTTAGGCTTAGTTTTTCGGATCTTTGCTGTGGAGGGACGGCGTGGTGTTTCTGCCTAGAGCGCCATCTTGCCCAAAACTCTGATATTTATTATTGTTATTTTCATCATGGTGGATTGTCCCTTAATCATTATATTATGTCCTTCTGTCTTTATGTTAGATTTTGTCTTAAAGTCTATTTTATCTGAGATTAGTGTTGCCATTCCTGCTCTTTTTTAGTTGCTGTTTGCTTGATATTTTTTCCCTTCTTTTGTTTTTAATATATTTATGTCTTTGTTTCTAAGGCGTGTCTCATGGACAGTATATTGATGGGTCCTGTTTTTTATCCTTTCTATTTTTTTTAATCCATTCTGTCAGTCTGTCTCTTTATAGATGCATTTAAGTCATTTACGTTCAACATGATGATCGATAAGTGTAAGTTTGTTGCTGTCATTTTGTAGTGCTTTTTTTGTGGTGCTGACATTTTCTTTCTTCGTCTTACTCTCCTGTGCAGAGTTCCTTTTGTTTGTGAAATTTCTTTTTGTTTCTTTTGTTTTTGTAGATTACGTGTTTACTGAGACTTCATGTTTTTCTTCTTTATTTTGATGAGTAGGTTTCTTTGTGTTTACCTTGAAATTTACCCATCTTGCTAAGTTTGAACAAGTCTTTTATTACTTGATATTTCCTTGATGACTTCTCCTTTTGAAAGCTCTATACCTGTACCATTTATTCCCACTTTGATTGTTCTGACATTGTTGTCATTTACAGGTTGATGTCTCTGGTTCTCTGTTGTTAGTCCTTTAGTTTGTTTTATCCTTGTGAATTCATTACCTAGATTGGTATCTGGCTGATGCTGTCCAGTGTCCTAGATTGAGGTTGTTGTCTGATGTTGTTTATCAGTTTCCTTTTCCATTCAGTGCTTGATCTAATTCTTTATCCCTTCATTTGATGCTTAGGGTTCCAGGATTGATGTTTGTATCTGTTTTACTTAGTTTTTTGGATCTTTATTGCAGAGTGACAGCATGGTGCTTCTGTCTATAGCACCAGGTTGGTTCCACCTCCTACACTGGCAATTCTTTTCTTACATGTCAGCATACTTGTAAAGGGGCTTGTACACCTAAACCAAGGAATGAATTTGAAGAATTAAAACAATAAAACAAAACATTCTCAGTGTGCAAATTGAGATCTGTGATTCTATTAGTTTCTGGGTATCCTGGAACTTAGTAATAACAAGGAAAATGCCTCAGTTTAGGGTCTTGTCTTTTACCTAATATATCCTGAGAGAATGAGTTAGACTATTTCTGAGTATCTTTGACAGTTCTCAAGTAGCTCTCTCTGTCAAAGCGTTTTTTTTTTTTGTTGTTGTTGTTGTTGGTTTGTTTTTTCATTAAATAACAAAACAAAACACTTTCTTAAGGGAGAAAAAACATTTTGTATGGCCCAAGTAAAAACTTGACACTTCCACCTGAAACCCTGCCCTTCTTACACCCCTCTCTGCCCTTCATTTGTGTCCCTCCAGCACTCTTAACTAATGCTAGCTGGTATGTGAACCCACTCTTCTTTCCAGTGGGGGAATAGTCTGTTTATGAAAGGCCTGTTTATATGAAAATCTTGTCAATACTTTTCCTGGGGTAACTGAGTTCATCCTGCCAGGGACATTATACTGTGATTATTTATACATTGGAATAAGAGAACATGGGAGAGGAAGGGGAATTTAAGAGGCCTTGTGTTAGCAGAATCTTTTCTGTTTAGTACATTGCCCTATCAAGTGAAAGTTGCATGAATTTACAGAGATAATGCATACAGTCTCCTAGATGGTTTCTAAGTGGGACATTACAGTGGGCTGTCATTCCTGAGTTCAGGAGGTGATGTTAAATACAGGAACTGGCTTGACATTATCTTGCTCTAAACATGATAAGGGTATTGGATTTTCTTTTCTTAGTTTATAAAACTGAGTGATCATAATTGAGTTTCTTGTAGTTCATTTGGTTTCTTTTTTATTCTTCTTCGCAGTTTACATCATCGTATTGTGAGCTACTCACTTAGTTATAAATTGATAGCTTGGGAGAGGAATTGTTCCTAAACCAGGATAGAACTGTGTTTTCTAAATTGATAGACTAGTACCAATTGCCCTCGAGTCTATTCTGACTAATGGTGACCCCATATGTGTCAGAGTAGAACTGTGCTGCATAGGGTTTTAATGGCTGATTTTTCAGAAGCAGATCACTAGGCCTTTCTTCTGAGGTGCCTCTGGGTAGATTTGAACCTCCAGCCTTTCGGTTAGCAGCAAGTTTGTTAACCATTTGTACCACCCATGGACTCCAGATTGATAGACGTAGGATTGCATTTTTGTAAATGAATATTTGCAACTCCTGGGGAGGTGGCAGGGAATGAAGAAGAAATGTTTGAAGACAGTTCATCTGTTATATCATCAGTGACTGCTAACTTTTTAAGTGTGGGAAAAGGGGCATTGTTAAAGAACATATACTGTCAGTAGTTTAAAGGACTTCAAACCTTTGGACCTTCATACTTTAAAAAACAAATGATTTTTAAAATCTGAAATTCTAAGGCTGTTTGTTGCTTAGTTTAAATTCTTGAATAAGAATTAGAATGTGATATTCTTTAAAGATAGTGGAAATCCTCCTGGTTTGCCCCAGACTGAGGGTTTTCCTGGGATGCAGGACTTTCAGAGATGACCTGGACAAGCTGGGGTGGTTGGTCATGGGTCTTGAAATAAATTTATAAGGGATTTCTTCTTAAGGAACACACTGGACCCAAAATAACTAAAAGCTAGTAGCTAAAAAGTACCACTGCCTATTAAAAAAATAAGTGAAATCTGATTTGTTACTGGTTACTGTTAATGATGGTAGGTCATTTTATTTTGGGTGTGGAATGGTGTTTTTCAGAAGGTGTTTGGTATACACTGGCCTGCTGGAGTCTGTGTAGCCCCACCAGAGATTACAAAACGTTTTCACAAAAGCTCACCCATTCATGAAAAAATGAGCTCAAATTTACTTCAGAAAATTTGTATCAAATTAAAGGAGTAAAGATTAAAGATGCTAATATTCTGAATAAAAATAATGTTCTTCCGTTACTTTGGGGATTTAGGAATATTAATAAGATTCAAATCTGGAAAATAAAAATTTATCCATCTATTAAAGTACCTCTGTTGTGCCTTTTTCTTCTTCTTCTTCTTCTTCTTTTTTTAAACATTTTAGGCTGACAGATGTTTTTGTCAAAACATTTTATGACTTTTGAACAAATTCAAATCTAGCAACATCTCTGTCAGGACAGCTATGGGATCTTCACCTGTGCAAACAGACAGGCTGTTTTTCTCAGCATTTTTGAGGTCTGAAAGGCACAGGTTTATGCTACTAGTTCACTGCCATCTGTGCAGTGTGTTGACTCAGAGATGTAATTTATAATGATGATATGATTTCCTCTGACTTCTACTCACTTCTTGATGGTTTCATTTCACCTGTTGACATTAATTTGGCTGAAATTAATGCAGTGTTGGCCATGGGTGAATTAGCTGCATGTATGATAGCACCTTTCTGCTGCATTCTTATTATTTTCAAAGTTGTATAACAGGGTATGTTATTTCTTTAGAATTAGATATCCCTTTATTAATGCTTTGCATTTACATAATTTCTTTCTCCTACAGACCTCTGAATAAACTTTATGGTTTTATTCAGAGATGGATTACAGTTTCAGGTATCACATATGTCAAAAAGTATGCTTATTATTTTTGGAAGTAGGCAATTTGAATTAATTCATTTCTCTGTGGACTAGGTAGATATGCCTCTTGAATGAAGGAGTCTGTGACTACATTGAGTTCTCATTTTCACATCATTTTCTGTATTTCTATATCATGCCCCCAGAATCAACAAGGATATTTTAGTATGAGCTACATACCATACTTCAAACTGTGTAACACAAAAGCTGAGGGTTGATAGACAAGTATACCTCGGCCCCATCTATTCCGTCTGCCCTGTCTTTTCTTTGCCAATTTATTATAATCTTGAGGTCGAGGACCACGTCTTAAATCTTTTTGCATTTCCCACAGGTCCTAATACAGGGTCTTTATGAAAACTCAATGGAGAATTTTGCTAATGAATTAACCCTCAATTACATCATCTTATCATGGGAATTATTTTAATTGTTGTAAGATCACTTGTAACTATAGCTTGAAACATTTAAATTATTTGCTTATTTAACCTAAAAGTATTAGTTCAAACACAGGAAAGGCTCTTTTTAGAGGAAGTAGTTAATATTCTTCTCCCTAAGTTTGCCTTTAGTGGTGGATTACTGTGTCTGAGACTGTGAATCTGTAAGAAACATTCCATTGGTAGTTGAAGCTTCCTGGAACATGAAAATGTTTAAGCTATCTCAAGGTTGCAGTATTTAGTTTGATTTTCATTAGCTAATTTTTAAGACGTAACAAACGAAAGTGATGGGAGATATCTTAGTTTCCTAGGGCTGCTGTAAGAAAACACCGCAAAGTGGGTGGATTTAAAGAACAGAAATTTATTGTCTCACAGTTCTGGAGGCCAGAAATCTGAAGTCAGGACGTCAGTGAGGCCGTGCTCTCTCTTTCTGCTCTAGGGGAAGATCCTCATCTCTTCCAAAACTATGATAGTGCTGGATGTTTCTTGTCTTCCTTGGCCTTTAGCTGCATCTTCGCACGGCATGGTCTTTCCCCTGTGTGACTGCCTCCATGTCTGTTCTCCCCTTTTATAAGACACCACGCAGAAGGATTAAGACCCACCTGACTCCTGTATGACCTCACTAACTTAGTTGATAACATCCTGAAAGAAGGAACCTATTTCCAAAGTCACATTCACAACTTCTGAGGTTAGGACTTCGGCATATTTTCTGGGAAGATGCAGTTCGGTTCATAACAGAAGACAACACATGAAAAGAGAACAATGCAATTACATTAGCTATCTTCTCACAATTTATTATTTTCATAGTTAGCTTCCATTCTGACTGCTATTTGATACTCAACATTTTTGCCTAGGAGATTATATACAGGTAGTCCCTGGCGTTGACGGGTTTTTATTTCAATGACTCTGTCCTAAGTGAGATCTGACGTAAGTTGAATACCTCTTTTTTTTTTTTTTTTCATTATTATTGCCTTTTATTATCAGTATCTTTATAAATCCGATCTTTGTTTGTCTTTTGGGGTTGGGATGAGAGTGATAACATCAGAAAATTACACACTGCAATACTGTATATAGTACATATTACTAAAGATAAGATGTAAAAAAAAAAAAGGGCAGTCATAAGTGTGTTTCATCACAACGCAAATATGTTTTAAGTGTGGGACTACCTGTATATATCTGTGTGTGTATGTGTGTGTGTGTTTTACCTTTTCCGTAGATCCTCTGTATTTTCAGTCATATTTCCTTTAATCCCTTATATTTCCATTGAAATTTGCATTTTTATCTCAAAGTTTGGTTTGAAATTTTTAATATGGTGAGCATAACTTTTTTCTGAAAATAAAATTTCCTTATTCATATGATTAGAATTCTTTTATAATATTTTTAAAAAAATCTAAATAGTCATTACACGGGAAAGAAGTAGTTTCCTTTGTAGATAATTTAAATAATAACACTTTCACTTAACCAGCACTTCTTTTCTCCCAAGGATTACAAAGAACACCCTTTACAATGCACAAGTCTCACATTGTTCACAGCATTATTATCAGCAAATGTATCTTGAGCTCCCTTTATAACTTTCTTCATGTATATAAGAAAAACATTGCTGTCCAAAAGAACACTTGCTCCCATTTTTAGAACTGCCATTCTTTGACCATGTTGTAGATTATCATTTTCAATAGCCAGGCATTGCCTTTGAATTTTTTTATCCCTTGTCGTATTGTTTTGCTCCAGTCCGAGCTAGATGTATTCCCTATCACTGGAATAGGGCCTTCAGAATATGGCAGGAGGAATGGGGCCACTTCACAGTAAAATGTACCTGGAAACCCCACTAAAAGGGCCTTAAGTGATAAAGATATTTAGTAAGTCAAAAACAAGAATTTCAGAGATAGGGCAATCCCATTGGTGAATGCAGTAACTCATCAAGGTCTTCAGTTCCGTCAACAAAGTCTCCGGGTTCCTTTCATCTTTCCTGCTGTCCTCAGCCTGCATGCTTGCCATATGGCTGTAGCTGCTCAGGGATCACCTTCACACGCAGTCTGCATCGGCAGGCAGAAGAGGCCTTTTCCAGAGTCTCCCGTAGACTACCTTCTCTCCTCAGTAATCACAAGCTGGTCACACACCAAAATCTAAGCCCATCACTGTAAGGGAAATGGAGTTAATATCATTGACTTAGCCCCGTGGTCCCCAAACATGTCTGCATACTAGAATCACCTGGGGATCCTTTAGAAATGTCAGAACCGAAGCCATACCCTGGAACAATGAAATCACAAACTCTGGAGGTTGGGAAACAGGCACCAGCATTTTTTGAAGTTGCCCAGGAGAGTCCACTCTGCAGACAAGTTTGGGGTCTAAGACTTAACCTGATCAAGATTAACTCTCTTGTCTGGGGTGGTGAACAGCCTCTTCCAGACTGCTTGACCAGGCAGAGGGTAAAACACCCAAACAGAATCAGGCTTCTGCCAACAAGGAAGGAAAAAAGGAAATAGGCTGGCTCGGAAGCCAGCATGAGCACAATAGACACTGGCCTGGGAATTGTGGTGGTGGTGGTTGTTAGTTGCTGTCAGACCGATTCCAATTCCTGACAACCCCACATGTGCAGAGTAGAACTACTCCATAGGGTTTTCAAGGCTGTGACCTTTCGGAAACAGAGTGACAGACCTTAATTCTGAGGTGCTTCTCAGTGGGTTCGAACCGCCAATCTTTTGGCTTGTAGTCAAGTACTTAACCATTTGTGCCACCCAGGGACTCCTGGCCTTGGAGTTAGAGTGGCTTATTTTCAGTTCTTGCCTCTCTACCCATAGATTGTATAACCTTGGTCATATTTTAAAACTAATGTTTCTTCATCTGGAAAGTGAAAATAACCATACTAAATTTGCAGCAGAGCTTAACAATTAAATGAAAAAAAAAAAAAAATTCCCTGGAAGTTCCTATCACTTTGCCAGTCAGCATAACGTGGGTACCCTGGTAGAGTACACAGTGGTGGTAGTAGAGTCCAGTACAGGTAGTAGTGATGGGCCAGCGTAGTAGTCGTTATTGTTGCTGCTGGTGTAATTATTATTATTGTTACCATTATTACTTTAGAGGACAGTGGACTGGCTGCACATTAGAAGCACCTTTGGAACTTCTAAAACTGCCAATGCCTGGTCCCACCCCAGACCAATTAAATCAGGTTCTCTGGGGTTGGGATCCAGACATCAGTATTTTTAAAAAGGTTCCTAAGTGATTAGATGTGCAGCAAGCTTTGACATCTGCTGGTCTAGAAGTTAAGAGAATATGGGGAAAAACTTCAGTTTGGTCAGTTTTGCCTCATTATTCCAAATGGACTAGTTTGAGTCACCCCTGTAGCCTCAGGAAAATAGGTGGTTGAGCTAGTTTGGGTGATTGTGTGCTTGCGTTCTGCCAAACAAGCTCTTCCATCACTTCTGCGCAAGTGCCGAGACTTTCCGGCTGGCCAGCCATTTTGCTTACCCGTGCTAGTCTTTGGGTCTCAAGAATGGATTAATTTAAAAGGGTCTGGCAGCTTCCTTGTTTCTATTTAAAGTGTGTGCACAACATTTGATTATAAAAATTATATTCCATTTACTGTGATTATTTTTAGTTTTTTAATATGTGGATTGTGCAATTCATTTTCCAAGTTTATACCAAGTATGTTTTCCATTAGCTACAATGCAAAACCAATTATAGCTGTGTTATGTAGAAACCTGCTTTAAATACTCCCATAGCTTTCTGTAGGCTTCCCTAAGACTTATAATTTTTACGTGCATTGTTTACTAGGCCATGGGTATGTTTTCTCATATGTTGAAAGATCACACCGGCTATAAAAATAAGACGGTGAATAAAAAGCCACAAAGCTATAAACATCTGTAAAAGAAGTTTTCTAGGCAAGGCTGCTCGTTAGAGGGAAACTCAGTGCATTTTGATTGTGTGCAGCTGCTGGCACACACACTCTCAGAAAGGGGGCCATTAAGAGGAACCGTTAGATATATGGCATGCTGCACTGTGGGCCATATATCTGTCTCCTTAGCTGTGCATAATGGAAACCCGTGGGGCCACACTTTCAAGACCTCTAAATTTCACCTGCAATTCTGTTGTGAATTTGAAGTTTTATAGAAGTGGGCAGTCATCTTTTGGTGACAAAGCCAATCTTGCTAAGAGAATTAGTTGAGTCCTAGGACCGTGGAGGAATCTGGATCTGTTAGTATGGGCTTCATAGTCTCTACCACCCTGAAGAGCACAAGTGAAGACTGACCTCTGGTCAGTGTGGTCAGGGCCCCTGCAGGATGCTGCTGTAGCTCTTTGTCTTACTCTCAGAGGGTCAGTTGTGTTAAGTACCACATGATGTATAGATGCTGACCCTGTTCTGCAGATGACCTCATCATACAAGAGTACACGGAGCCCCTTGCTTCTAACACATATCTGAGTAAACTACCTGGGCTTGCTGGCTGGGAGAGAGTGGAGCTGGCTCTCGGGAATCTGCTGCTCTCCAGGCTGTGTTTTTGTGGCTGACAGCGGGGCCATTTACTGGGGCACTGGGTTGTCTGTAAATAGGCGTGCAAGACAGCATCTCTGACTTCTGAGACCGTTTGCAGTTTACGTGATCCATCTTCCTGATATTGAAAATAGCTACCCTAGTTATAGAAAGACAAGATCTTTCAAGAGGAACTCTGAGAATGGTTATGTTTCAAGTTTTAGAATTGCATGAAAGTAATTCTTTATTTTTTTATGGACAAATTTTAAACTTACGGAAGTAGAGAGACTAGGATAATGAATTCCCATGTACCCTCACCCAGGCTCTTTTTCCATTTATAACCTCCCTGCAACCCCTAACCATAAAATTTGAGTTTTTAATTATACTATGAAAATGGCATATTAGTTCAACGTTTAGGTGTAATCCTGGTTGTAGGTATTCTTTAAATAAGTTGTATTATAGAGCTTGTTCACCTAGATGATAATAAAATTGAATCATGGGCATCCTGTGAACAGTGACTTTTTAAATTCAAGACCAGTGCTATTGGAAGTGTGGTGTGCAGACCAGCGCCAGTCCACAAGCTGTTTGTTGCTGGTCTGTGATGAGTTAAGCATAGAAATTGTGAGTAAGCGTCTAGAAGCTCTTACAGCATTTTGGCATTGCTGCTACATCCAAGGGCCTGATAATGCATTTTTATCATATTTTACAAAAGTATCATTCCACAACAGACTTGGAAAAACACAGTTTTTCTCTGCAGTTTAAAAAGCAGTGTTCTAAGTGCTTCTGTGATTTTGCCCTCCAGGGGGCATTTGGCAACATCAGGAGATATTTTGTGTTGTCATAAATCGTGGGGTGCGGGGGAGTGCTGCTGGCATCTGGTAGGCGCACAGGACAGCTCCCACAACAAAGGATTATCTGGCCTCAAATGTCTGTAGTGCCGCGACTGATAGAGGCTACTCTAGATCATAGTGGCGGGTGTAGCCTGCTCTGTGCCTCGTCTAAGAGTGGTTTGGCTCATGGATCTTGCCTTATACCAGGGAACAATCTAGAAAGGGTCTAAGACTAGCTATATGCGATCTTTTCATACTCTTGAGACTCCACATGCCACTTTGGAAATTAGTGAGACATTTTGCAGATGACTTGCTCCTCCAATAGTGTAAACATGAGTAGCTCTAAAATATTTCAGTCTAGAAAAAGTAATCAAATGAAATTAGTTTGAAAGAAAAGATAACTTTTATATCCCAAGGCACTTTTGTTTGTGTGTGTGTATGTGTGTGAGACAGAGAAAGAGAGAGCACGAGACTCACTTCCACATCTGATTTCTCTTTAGTGAATTTCTTCTCTCAGATAGTATTTGATATCCAAGTTGCTCACGTGGAAGGTATTTCTTTATCAGCGTAGACACTGTGGCTTTATTACAGCTTTGAGCAAGACAAACCTAGAAAAACTGTCCATTGCGTGTTTCACACAGGGTTTAACAACAGGGGAGCGTGCTTCTTCACCTCGAGGCAAGCAATCTTCAGCAAAACTAAAAGGAAGCCTCTAATCAATTTTTATTTTGAAAGGCTTCAACATTAAGCTGTTTCCAAGACTTACCTAAAAAGTGACTTTGTTTCTGTAGAGCCCTCTCAAATGATGTTCAGATTTATTAATTCAGTTTATATTGGCAAAAAATATATAACATTTGAAGTGATTGTTCTTTTGGGTAGACAGCCATTGACAGCACAGAAATAAGACTTTCCGTTAGCAACATCACAAGGTACAGGCTGTAGTGCTCTGGAAACCCCTCCTTCTGAATGAATTCTGCCAGTATTGTTTGATTAAAGCTAACTGATTAAACTGCTGATTAAGTCTGTCTTTGATAGATTACACTTTAACTGACAAATAGATTGCCTCCACTTAGTAATGGTCTCCAAGTTATGATGACAAAGGACAGGCTGTTTGTCGTTCAACTATGTAATCATTCTGAAACATAATTAATCAAGAACCGAATAATTTTGTCTCTAGTTAAATCCAGCTAATGAATTGAAATGTGTAGTGTTTGTAATTTATACTACATATTTCTTCCTGAGACAGTGTTATAAACGGTTTTTGTAATAGTTTATTGAGTCAGATTTTGTGCCCATAATATAGATTTTGTAATGAAATGAAAGATGGGGTAAGAGAAGTAACGAAGTTAGGATATGATTAATGCTAAACTCATGATTTGTATGAGTTCTTACTAGAGGAAGGGGTGATGAGGCATTTGCAAATCCAGTGGTATCTGAACATGCTTCCACACTCCAGCCACACAGGCTTATAGATTGCTTTCCAGTGTGTCCTTGGGAAAGTTGTAGATAGCTCAGCCTCAGCTTTGCTACGTAAATTAACAGTAAGAAGTCAAAGCCTCTTGTGGCTTCCAAAGTGTTCTTGGCCACATGGTCCCTTGCCGTGTTGACCACCATGTAATTACCCTAACCACCATCATTCTCAGGGAGCCTCATGGTGGTAGATAGGCAGTGAAAGTTAGAAATGTAAATTCCCTTCTCCCTTTAACATGCATGGGTACATCCAGCCTGGAAGGTTAGGGCTAAGTACACTCAGGGATGCTCTAGGGGCAACTAAGGCTTTTTCACAAATCTCAGAGAAAGTGACAGGAACAGGAGTAGGAGTCTGTCTTATGTCATACCCTGTGCCACTCAGCCTACTCTCTATGCCCCCTTCTTTCTGTCCTGCTGTGTTTACCATGTGAAGGTTGGTATTTCCTCAATATGGCTTACAAGGAATAATGAGAAGAAATTAGTAAGGAAGGGGTAGAATTTTTCTTCCTGAAAAAGAAAATGCATTTATTTTCTCCTATCACAGTTCATTTCCTTCTCTTAATTTTTGAGGGGAGTGACCTGTGACCTCTTGACTCTGCCTCTGGTATAAGAGCTGTTTACTGGAGAAGGAGTTCTCTGACGCTTACACTGATGACATTTCACTGTGAGTTGGAATCCTTAATTTTTGGTGGAAGTATACACAACAAAATACATACCACTTCAACAATTTCTACATATACAATTCAGTGACGCATGTTACATTCTTCAAGTTGTGTCACTTTTCTTGACAACCTTTTCCAAACTATTTCATCATCGTTACTGCAAACTCACTGCCTCCCCAACCTTCTTATCTATCCTTGAGTTGCTGTTGTCAATTTGATCACATACAGAAAATTCTTTAAGAGAGTATAATAATGCAGACATTCTTTTCTAATTAGGCTAAACTATTATTTAATTAAAAGACTACTTCAAAGGATAGTTTTGGTTCAAGTTTTAAAGATTTCCTCAAGGAAATAGCTTGAGGGAGCCATTCAGCCTCATTGGCTCCAGAAAATGGGGATTCCATGAGCATTTGAAATTCTGTTTTGCATTTTCCCCCTGTTGATTAGCATTCTTCTGTAGAATGCTTGATCTAAATGTTCAGAAGCACCATCCAGTTCTTCTGGTTTCATGGCAGAGGAGGCAGTTGTTCATGGAGGTGATTAGACACATACTCCATTTCCTACACCACTTCCTGGCCCTCCTTTTTCTGGTGCTCCCAGTGAAGAGACACCAATTGTTGTACCTTGGATGGCCACTTGCAAGATTTTAAGGCCTCATAGACACTACCAAATGAACTGGAGGTAGAACAGAAACACCAAAATCAACGTAAGTCCAGTTGAAGAATGAGTTGGAATCTCTTTTAAGGGTGGGCATTAGAGTTCCCTTCAAGAAACATGCTAAGGCAACCTGACCAATATCTATCAGGAAGTATATCCTTTCTTGGGATATTTTTCAGGAATAGTGTAGATGTTTAAGTTCTAGGGACGAAGAGGAGAGGCAGACGTTTGAAGGACACACTCACGTTTTCCTTATTAAGCTTAGTTATGGCCTGTGGACTCAGAGACTCTCTAGACTTCTATGAAATGTGACTCTGAGGTCCCTTGTGAGATTCTCTTAGGACAAAATCACAGGGAGTCTCTGGCTTCAAGTAGTTTTTGGTAGAAAAGAGGGAGCCCATGCAGATCAGAAACTACTCAGATGGGTCCCTCTTTGAACTGTGATTCTCAGACTTTTTGAATTGGAGGAAACTTTTTTAGCATTATAAATTTCTCCCCACTACCTAACCCCCACAACCTTCGTGCCAATACACACGTAGAAACCCATAATGGTTGTTGTACTTTTAGTGTCTGTTGAAGGAGAAAATAAGTAAAGGTAAAATCAGTAACATTTGTAAATGAAGTATATTGAATTAATCACGATAGTATGTATACACATTTGAAAAATATCAATATGTATCGAGTGATTGTGTGTGTGTATGTGTGTGTGTGTGTGTCTGTGTATAAGACCTTTGTATTCAGTCTAAACCAGTGCTTAATGCTTACACATATTTGGGTTTTCTAACCTCTTGTGATAGAATCTTAATATATGGACTGGAAACCACTCTCTAAGTATCCCTAGGGACAATATAGAGGATATTTACCTACGCAGTATCTCCTAAGAGGAAGTTCGGGGAAAGGTGAAACGGATGTTCTAAGTCAGTGGTGCTCAGACGTTGATGTTCACTGCCTTTTCTTCCATGAAGCTTCCTCTTACTCTCTTAGGATGGCATCTAGGTAGCTGGTCCTGTCTTAGGTTGTGCTCTGCCAGCCCTCACCTGTCATTGGTAGCTACCCCAGGGGTGTGCATCTCAGTTTTTCACAAGATCTCTTCTTACAAATCAAGTATAGAAAGGCTTTCCTTTCTTTCTTTTTTATTCAGATATATTAATATATTTTAGATGTTTTTAAAATATGCTTAAGTAAAACATTTGGATATAATAAAAGCCTTAATAAGCAATCACAGCAAGTCCAAGCAATTTCTGATCCAAATACTTAGAACTACATTTTTCTTTTCAAGTTTTTGTAAAACTATGGAATATCTGAAGAAAAAATAGGTGATAAAAGTAATGCTATATGTGAAAAGAATTGTGTTTATTCAGAATAGAGGGGAAAAAAACACTAAAGACATTTCATGTTTGCTGGACTGAAGAAAATGCAATAATTTTTTTCTGATGACTCTTTATTTAAAATATATTTTTTACATCTTTAAAATTGTACATATAAAGTGACTATTTCTGGCAACATTGGAGATTTCATACCTGGAAAAAAGGCTCTGAGGAAACGCTTTTCAATGTTGGATAAAGGAAAACAAACAGAAAATATCTGAACTTGTTGAAAAGTAACTATAGTCCCAGGGTCTAGCAAATAAAAATGGATCTCAAAACCAGAGTGAGCCTGTGGCACCTTGCAAGGGGTTTACCAGTTTCAGTAAACTCAAGATTTGGTTTTTTAACATTGACAGAGAAAAAGAGACAAGCTCTGAGCTCAGGTTAGAGTATAAAATGGAATCATGTGCCATCATAATGCTGGGACCCTAGAAGGCCTATTGTCAAAATGAAATCAGAGACTAGAAAAAAAATCTACCTTTGGCAGTGGGAGATACTTGGGATGTTTAACTTGGAGTAGTTGTTGGCTGGGTAAAGAGTTCTCCTTAGAGTTTGTAACCACAATCCTTCTGTCCAGTGTGTTTGGAGTTCAGACTTAAAATAGTTACCTGAGTAGAAAACCCTAAGGCAAGAAATGATCTTTGATTGACAGCATCCCAGAGTGCCTGGCAGAAGCAAACACAAATCCTGTCCAGAGGGACTTACCCTCTCAGCCTTGGGGGTCATAGGATTTTCACAGATAAAGACCACCAAACATGAGCTCACAATTCCAAATTCGAAAAACACTCAAGAAAACAAGAACAATGAGTAGGAGACAGGAGAAACCACAAACTGTAGAACTAGACTTCCAAAAAATGTAAGATAATGGTTTATCAGATAAAGAAAGTTATATAAGTGCCTAGAATGTTTTTTAAAAGGCTTACACAACATGAATAATGATTGTAACAAAAAAACTCAGCAGAAGTAGAAAAGTGCAATAAAACTTCTCAAATTGAAAACTCAAATGGTCCTATTAAATAACACGCTATTCACAGCTAGAAAGAGAATTGACCACCGGTTCTAACGAAATTGCATAGAGTGTAACATAGAGATGGAAATGGGGAAGAGGTTAAGAAACATGAATTAAAAAATGAGTCTACAGTACATCTGTTTGGATTTGTCCATTTTTATTCAATAACAAATGAGAAACAAAGTTATTTTCAGTCAAATAAAGAGTTTACCACCAACAAATCATCAGAAGGAAGATCTGAAAAGTAGGGATAACTCGAAAACCAAACCCACTGCTGTCGAGTCGATTCTGACTCATAGAGATGAGTAAGGAATAAAAAGTAAAGAAGTTGTTAAAAATATGCATAAAGCTAAACCCACACTGATAATATAAAATGATAATAATGATCCCACATTGGACATTAAAAATCGAGAGATAACTAAAATACTACTTACACAACAACATGTGAAACAGGAGCATTGTAAGGTACGTGTGTTATTCAGTAGGAAGGAAAACATAGATTAACTTCAGATTTTTTAAAAATGTACATGGTAAAAATGTATAAGGATAACCACTAAAAGAACAGAAGTAGAGTGCATAACTTCTAAAATAGTACAGGGAAAAAATGATCAATCCAAAACAGGAAAGAAAATGTAGTGTGAAAAACTTAGAAACACGGCTTAGAACCAGTTCATTCCAGTTTGACACCCTGCTGAGAACTTGAATTTCCATCCAGTATACTGAATGACAGTCTACATTTTAACAAGATTCCCAGGCGATTCCTATGTATCCCCTGGTGATTCTTATGTATCTTATGAATATTCTTATGTGTACATAAGAATTGCCTGGGGGTCTTGTTAAAATGTAGATTCTGATTCAGTATAACTGGGGGTGGAAATGCAAATTCTCAGTAGGGCGTAGGGCCAGAATGAAAGCAGGATAAAAGCAATGCACAAAATAAAATATTAGAAATACATTCAGATACATCAGTAAATCACAATAAATGTAGAGAGGCAAAACTTGTCAGATTAAAAAAAAAGTGACATTAACTTTGAATTTTAAAAAATTGAAAGTATGCTCTTTACAAGACAGATGCCTAATACATAAAGATACAGACCGTTTGAAAAGTAAAAAGAGATGGATATACCAGGAAAATACTAATTTTATAAAGCTTTTATAGCTGCATTATGAATACGTAAGTGTTGAAGTGAAAAAGGATTATTACAGATAAGGTCACTTCAAAATGATAAAATGTCCTCATGGACCTAATGAGAGAATCTCAAAATTTATAAAATAGAATTACAAGAACACACTGGCTACTGAAGTGTAAATTGGAACTTTCACTTGAGAGTACTATTTGGCCATTCCTAGAAAAGTTGAAGATGCAATTTTACTTCTAGTTATACATGCTGTAGGGAATGGCCCTCCGTTTTGTTCAGGTATACATGTACAAGAATATTCAGAGCAGCATTGTTTGTAAGAGTGAAAAGCTTAACAGTCACTGGAGAATGTATATAAGTCAATTGTGGTCTGTCCATTAAACGCAATACTCTGTAGCATTAAAAGATGAATAAATAGGAGCTACACGTGTTCACAAAATGAAAGTGAGGACTAGAGGCTTACAAAGATAATACTGAGAGTAAAAAAACAAAATCAAGTTTCAAAAGAATGCATGCAGTATGACACCATTTACATAGTTTTTTAAAAGCAGAATACTACTGTATCTTGCTTTGGGATCCATCTGTACATATGCAGTAAAAATATAGAGAAATGCAAGAAAGTGATAAACACCAGGATAGCAGTTATCGCTGAGGAGGTGGGAGGGAGCTGCAGTCAGAGAGGGTGCACCTGTATTGGTGCTGTTTTATTTCTTAAGCTTTCTGGTGAGCACATGTATATCTTTTGGTTATTTAGATACGTTTCTGTACGTCTGAAGAATTTTATAATATATTTTAAAATGTTAAGAAGAAATTATAAATACAAGAACTTGTTAACAGAACATGAAATTAAAAACATACACATATACATACAACTACCTCAATCCAGCTGGTAGTTAACAAGCTTGTCTCCTAACCATAAGGTTGGAGGTTTGAGTTCACCCAGAGGCACCTTTGAAGAAAGGCATGACAATCTATTTCCAAAAAAATCAGCCATCGAAAATGCTGTGAGGCACAGTTCTTTGACACACGAGATCACCGTGAGTCAGAATTGACTCCACGGCAATTTTTGTTTTTCTTTAACCTCAATCCAAAAAGATGTTTAAAACTGAAGATATATTTGAAGAAAAAAAAAAAAAACCTCATTGCAAGTTATTGTCACTCTAAGTATATCTTTTAGTGGGTGCACTAATTAGTAACTGATCAGTTCTTTTAATGGAGTAATGTTAGTTCATTTATTTCACCATTCAATTCAAGCTAAAAACATCATGATATGAATAAATTGCCAGTGTCAAAAATTGCTAAGGAACTTGAACATTTTTTTCTTTTACTTTTGAGATATTTTAGTCTGTAAGAGTCTGTGACTAACGAAAAAAAATGCCTCATTTTAAAATGGAATTTAGATTTTATAGAAGAACATCCTGCAGAGAAAAAAAGATAGGGCAGTAAAAATGAAAATACATAAATCGCGGGTGAGCGCTAGCTTTTTAAACTTCCCCCCAAAATCAGTTGAAAATTTAGTTTCGAAGTTTTCATTCCCAGGATTCCCTCTGAGACAGCAAACAATTTGCACCATCTAGATCAGAAGTTCCTAAACTTTCTTGGTTCATGGTGCCCTTAGTAGCTCAGTAAAATTTTGTAGAGCCCATAGGCCAAAAGAAATACCTAAGAGTTCAATTTATTTACTGGTTAGAACGCAGCAACCACCAAAAATCTGGCTTTGCAAAGGTAGGAGATTGAAAGAAAAAAGAATTTAATGCTGAAATTGTGAACTACCTTGAGCTACTAGTTTGCACAGTGTCCAGTGTGTTCACTGAAAATTCAGAATATCTCTTGGCGCTCCTGTGAGTTTGCTATGGCACCCTGCACCCTGTTTCTATCCCCTAGATGTACTCCCCCCACACACACCTTAATGAGAGGGTTCTGAGTTGATTCACACTCACGGTGGTCTCTTTTGATTGGCTGCAGGAGAAACCATACAAGTGCTCCGAGTGCAACAAGGCCTTCAGCCAGAAGCGAGGCCTGGATGAGCACAAGAGGACACACACCGGAGAAAAGCCATTTCAGTGCGATGTGAGTTTGGCTTCTCTTTTCTTCCCCTACTGTCCTCCAGAAGTAGCAGGTGTGCGCGTGTGTGTGCATTCATGCGTCTGTGTGTGTATGTGTAAGTGCCTGTGTGTGTGTGTGTGTTTTGCAGTGCTGATCTGTGCCTGTTAATGTCTTGTGCTATTTATAGCTTTTGATTACATAATCCACGTAACTGCATTGTAGTAATTTTACTCATCCTGGTTTACTGGCAGCCAATAAACTCTGATTTTGTTTAAGACATAGTTATACCGTTTTCATACAATTGAGCATAAATGTTTGCTGACTCAAGGCAGCTTTCATGTGGCTGCCCAAGTCTTTGACAGGTTAGTGACAGTTAAACCAAGTATTTTAACTGGTCATTGATGTTATTTACTTTGTTACAGCCAAAAATACAAATTTCTAAAATATACATAAACGCCTCCATTGCGACTAAGTGTTTAGATTTTCTGCTTATGGTATTTGAATTGAAATAAAAATTTTCAACATGGCTGTTTACATGGTTTAAAAAAAAAATCAAACCCATCGATTCCGACTCATAGCAACCCTATAGGACAGAGTAGAACTGCCCCATAGAGTTTCCAAGGAGTGGCTGGTGGATTTGAACCACCGACCTTTTGGTTAGCAGCCGTAGCTCTCCCCACTGTGCCACTTGTCAGAAAAATTAATCTGAGCATTGATTAAGTTGGGGAAGACATGGTTCTTCCACCAATAGTTTCACTGTCCTGTGTAAAACTGATAGTTTACACAGCGTTGACACAAGTGTTAGAGATAGCACCCAGCGGGATGCTTATTTCTGATACAAAAATATAAAAAAAGACACATTAATTGTAGCTCAATGTAAGAAGTTATGTTAAAGTTGTAATGTGTGCAGTTAACACAGTATAAAATTCTCTTTAAATGTTGAAAGAAACTCAGTCCGATCAACATGTCCCAGTGGATAAAGCATGGGGTAAATAGTACCCCGTGGAAACTCACAAACCAAGGTGTTTTCCTTGCCTTTCTGTGAAATTTTGGTGCTAAGGTTAAGGCAACAATGTAGTCCTAGTGGACCTACTAGTAAAAATACCTTTATGGACAGTGAACTTCTAGTAAGAAAGAACTGCTTGTAGAGAAAAAAATGTACACATGTAGATCTGTATCCTGAACTGGAGCAGCAGCCTCAGCTTAATCATTTCAGTCGATTTAATTCATTGGTGCATTTAAGGAAGCATTTTCATGAAGGAAAACTACTTAGATGATATAATTTTACAGCTAAACAAGTAACTGATGCAGGTCAGAAATTAAATATTATCTGTGTATGGACATCTTCCCTGCCACCATCCACAACCCTTCTTTTATCAATCTGAATTTTGTTTTTTTTTAAATTGTACTTCAGGTGAAGGTTTACAGAGCAAAGTACTTTCCCATTCAATCGTTTATACACGGATTGTTCCCTGACATTGGTTACAGTCCCCACAATGTGTCAGCAGTCTCCCCGTTAGCACCCTGAGTTCCCCATTTCCATTCATCAGCTTTTCCTTCCCCTCTCTGCCTTCTCATCTCTGCTCTTGGGTAGATGTTGCTCTTCTAGTCTCGTGTAGGTGATTGTTCAAGGAGCACTTTTGCATGTGTGTTATTGTTTATTTTATAGGCCTGTCTATTAGCTGATTGAATGGTGATCTCCAGGAACGGCTTCATTTCCAAGTTAGAAGAGTTTCTCAAAGGGCCATAGTCTCTAGGGGTTCCTCCAGTCTTTCTCAGACCAGTAAATCTGGTCTTTTTTATGCATTTGAATTTTGTTCTACATTTTTTTTCCACTCTAACTAGCACCTTCTATTGTGAATCCTGGTCAGAGTGGTCGGTAGTGGTAGTCAGGCACCATCTAGTTCTTCTGGTCTCAGGCTAGTGGAGGCTGTAGCTCTTGTGATCCGTTAGTCCTTTGGACAAATTGTTCCACTGAGTCTTTGCTTTTCTTCACTCTCCTTTGCTCCAGATAGAAAGAGACCAATAGTTGTATCTCGGATGGCTACAAGCTAGCTTTTAAGACCCTAGACACTACTCACCAAAGTCGGGTGTAGAACATTGTCTTTGTGTACTCTGTTATGCCAGTTGTCCAAGATGTACCCCAAGACTATGGTCCTTAGCCTTCAAGCCCAGTAACTCAGTCCCGCAAGGTATTTGGTTATGTCTAGGATTTTTCATGACTGTGCCCTCTGTGTGCTCCATTATATATATGAATATACATGCAACACATACAAATATGTATGTAGAAATATCCACAGCCAAACCTATATATGCATGTGTGTGTACTCCCATATGCTTTCCCATACCTGTTCAGCATACATATCTATATATGTATTGTTGTTAGGTGCCATCAAGTTGGTTCCGACTCATAGTGACCCTGTGTCGGAACACTGCTGGTCCTACGCCATCTTCACAATAGTTGCTATGCTTGAACCCATTGTTGCAGCCACTGTGTCAGTCCATCTTGCTGAGGGTCTTCCTTTTCTTTGCTGACCCTCTACTTTACCAAGCATGATGTTCTTCTCCAGGGACTGGTCCCTCTTGATAACATGTCCAAAGTATGTGAGGCGAAGTCTCTCCATCCTTGCTTCTAAGGAGCATTCTGGCTGTACTTTTTCCAAGACAGATTTGTTCATTCTTTTGGCAGTCCATGGTACATTCAATGTTTTTCACCAGCACCATAATTCAAAGGCATCAGTTCTTCTTCGGTCTTCCTGATTCATTGTCCAGCTTTTGCATGCATATGACGTGATTGAAAACACTGTGGCTTGGGTCAGGCACACCTTAGTCCTTAAAGTGACATCTTTGCTTTTTAACACTTTATTTATTTATTTTTTTTATATATATTTTATTGTACTTCAGGTGAAAGCTTACAGAGCAAATAGTTTCTCATGAAATAGTAGTACACATGTTGTTTTTTGACATTGGTTAACAACCCCACAACGTATTAAGCCTCTAAATTCTCAACCATTTTTTTTTTTTTGATGAAAATTACAGATGGCCAAAGATAGACCGTTTCAAGAATTTCTACATTCACAGTTCAGTGACATTGACTACGCTCTTCCAGCTGTGCTGTTATTCTCACTTAAGATGAAGGCTTACAGAACAAAATAGTTTTTCATTTAACAGTTACTACACATGTTGCCCTATGACAATGGTTAACAATCTCACAGCACATCAAGAATATCCTTACTCCACCTTGTGTTCCCTATCACCAGGGGGCTTCCTTGTCCCCTTCTGTCTTCTGGACCTTGTCAGTGGACTATTGTACCTCTTTAGTCTCATTTGTTTATTTTATTTTATTTTATTTTATTTAAACACCATTTCAAAACTTTTTACTTACACATTTAAGTGATATTGACTATGCTCTTCCAATTGTGCTGCCATTCTCGCCCAAGATGAAGGCTTACAGGACAAAACAGCCTCCCATTTAATAGTTACTACAAATGTTGCCCTATAGCAGTGGTCAACAATCTCACAATACATCGACAGTGTCCTTATTCAATTTGTGTTCCTTATCATCAGTTTCCTACTCTCCCTCTGCCTTCTGGCCCTTGTCACCGGACTCCTGTACATCGTTAGTCCCATTTAGTTTTACTGGGGTGTCCATTCCCAGGCTTAACATCGAACCTTGAAGGTAACTTCCCCTCTGAGCTGAAAGGGTGTCTGGGGGCCACACTCTCGAGGTTTCTCTAGTATTCTTTAGGCCAGTATATCTGGTCTTCTTTTTTTTTTTTTTTTTTTTTTTGGGAGTTAAAATTATGCTCTACATCCTACTCCAGCTCTGCCCAGAACCCTCTGTTGTGATCCTGGTCAGAGGAGTCATTGGTGGTAGCCGGGCACCATCCAGCTGTACTGGGCTCAGTCCCGTGGAGGCCTTGGTAGCTGTGGACCATTAGTCCTTCGGACTAATCTTTTCCTTGTATCCTGTTCTCTTCGTTCTCCCTTGTTCCCGAAGGGATGAGATCAGTGGAGTATCTTAGATGGCCGCTCATAGGCTTTTAAGACCCCAGACACTACTCACCAAGGTAGAATGTAGAGCATTATCTTTATAAGTAGTGTCATGCCAATTGAGCTAGATGTTCCCCGAGATCATGGTCCCCAGAGCCCTCCGTCTAACAACTCAGTCCCTCGGGGGGTTTGGATGTGTCTATAGGGCCTCCATGACCTTTCCTTGTGCAGGTTGTGTTAGTTTCCCCTGTACTGTGTACTATGTCACCTCTCACCCAAGTTACCACTTATCTATTACCTATTTAGTATTTCACCCCCCCTCCCATCCCTGGTAACCAACAAGGATTGTTACATTTTGCATGTGAATTTTTTCATGGGTTTTTACAATAGAGGTCTCATACAATATTTGTCCTTTTGTGATTGACTTATTTCACTCAGCATGATGTCCTCCAGTTTCATCCATGTTATGATATGGTTCACAGATTCATTGTTGTTCTTTCTCGTTGCATAGTACTCCATTGTGTGTATGTACCATAGTTTGTGTATCCATTCGTCTGTTGATGGACATCGAGGTTGTTTCCATCGTTTTGCTATTGTGAATAATGCTGCCATGAACATAGGTGTGCATATGTCTATTCGAGTGATGACTCTTATTTCTCTAGGATATATTCCTAGGAGTGGGATTGCTGGATCGAATGGTACGTCTATTTCTAGCTTTCTGAGGAAACGCCATATCATTTTCCAAAATGGCTGTATCATTTTGCATTCCCACCAGCAGTGTATAAGAGTTCCCGTCTCCCCGCAGCCCCTCCAACATTTGTTATTTCCAGTGTTTTTGATTCGTGCCAGTAATGCCGGGGTGAGATGGTATCTCATTGTGGTTTTAATTTGCATTTCTCTAATGGCTAGTGATCGCGAGCATTTCCTCATGTGTCTGTTGGCCATTTGAATGTCTTCCTTGGTGAAGTGTCTGTTCATTTCCTTTGCCCATTTTTTGATAGGATTGGTTGTCTTTTTGTTGTAGAGGTGTTGGATTTTCTTGTAGATTATGGAGATTAGACCTTTATCTGACTTGTACTGTCCAAAAATTTTTTCCCAGTCTGTAGTTTCTCTTTTAACTCTTTTGGTGAAATCTTTTGAAGAGCATAGATGTTTGATTTTTAGAAGATCCCAATTATCTAGTTTATCTGTTGGGTTTTTTGTGTTGATGTTTATGGTTTGTATCCTGTTAATGCCATGTATTAAGGTCTGAAGTGTTGGTCCTATTTTTTCTTCTATGAATTTTATAGTTTGAGGCTTTATATTCAGGTCTTTGATCCATTTTGAAGTAGTTTTTGTATATGGTGTGAGGTATGGGTCCTGTTTCATTTTTCTACAAATGGATATCCAGTTTTGCCAGCACCATTTGTTAAAAAGACTGTCTTTTCCCCATTTGATGTATTTTGGGCCCTTGTCAAAAATCAGGTGACCGTAGGTGGATGGATTTACATCTGAGTTCTCAATTCTGTTCCATTGGTCAATGTCTCTGTTGTTGTACCAGTACCAGGCTGTTTTGAGTACTGTAGCTGTATAGTAGGTTCTCAAGTCAGGTAGTGTGAGTCCTCCAACTTTATTCTTCTTCTTCAGTAGTGCTTTACTTATTCGGGGTTTCTTCCCTTTCCATATAAAGTTAATAATTAGTTTTTCCATCTCTTTGAAGAATGTTGTTGGTATTTGTATCGGAATTGCATTGTATTTGTAGATTGCTTTAGGTAGAATTGCCATTTTCACAATGTTGAGTCTGCCTATCCATGAGCATGGTATGTTTTTCCATTTATGTAGATCCCTTTGGGTTTCATGCAGCAGTGTTTTGTAGTTTTCTTTGTATAGGTCTTTTATATTCCTGGTCAGATTTATTCCTAAGTATTTTATCTTTTTAGGGGCTATTGAAAATGGTATTGATTTCCTGATCTCCTTTTCATCGTTCTCTTTACTGGTGTATAGGAATCCAACTGATTTTTGAATGTTTATCTTGTATCCTGCTACTCTGCTGAATCTTTCTATTAGTTCCAGTAAATTTCTCGTGGAGTCTTTAGGGTTTTCTATGTATAGTATCATATCATCTGCAAACAGGGAGAGTTTAACTTCTTCATTACCAATTTGGATGCCCTTTATTTCTTTCTCTTGCCTACTGCTCTAGCTAGAACTTCCAGCACAGTGTTAAATAGGAGTGGTGATAAAGGGCATCCTTGTCTTGTTCCTGTTTTCAGGGGGAATGTTTTCAGCCTTTCTCCATTAAGAATGATGTTGGCTGTTGGTTTTGCATAGATGCCCTTTATTATGTTGAGAAATTTCCCTTCTATACCTATTTTATTGAGAGCTTTTATCAGGAATGGGTGTTGGACTTTGTCAAATGCCTTTTCTGCATCAATTGAGATAATCATGTGATTTTTTTCTTTCCTTTTATTTATGTGGTGGATTACGTTGATGGATTTTCTAATGTTAAACCATCCTTGCATACCTGGTATGAATCCTACTTGGTCGTGGTGTATTATTTTTTTGATATGATACTGAATTCTATTGGCTAGAATTTTGTTCAGAATTTTTGCATCTATATTCATGAGAGATATTGGTCTGTAATTTTCTTTTTTTGTGATGTCTTTGCCTGGTTTTGGTATCAGCGTTATGCTGGCTTCATAGAATGAATTTGGAAGTGTTGCTTCCTCTTCTATGCTCTGAAATAACTTGAGTAGAACTGGTACGAGCTCTTCTGTAAATGTTTTGTAGAATTCTCCAGTGAAGCCATCTGGGCCAGGGCTTTTTTTGCTTGGGAGTTTTTTTATTACCTTTTCAATCTCTTCTCTTGTTATGGGTCTGTTCAGATTTTCAATATCACTTTGTTGTAGTTTGGGTAGGCCGTATGTTTCTAGAAATTTATCCATTTCCTCTAGGTTTTCAAATTTGTTGGAATATAGTTTTTCATAATATTCTGTTATAATCCTTTTTATTTCAGTTGGGTCTGTTGTAATGTCCCCCATTTCATTTCTTATTTGGGTTATTTGTGCCCTCTGCTGTTTTTCTTTTGTCAGTCTGGCCAGTGGTTTGTCGATTTTGTTGATTCTTTCAAAGAACCAACTTTTGGTTTTGTTGATTCTTTCTATTGTTTTTCTGTTCTCTATTTCATTGATTTCTGCTCTGATCTTTACTATTTCCTTTCTTCCGGTGGTTGTAGGCTTTTTTTGTTGTTCTCTTTCTATTTGTTTGAGTTCTGTAGTTAATGTTTTGATTTTGTCCCTTCCTTCTTTTTTGATATGTGCATCTATTGCTATAAATTGTCCTCTGAGGACTGCCTTTGCTGTGTCCCAAAGGTTTTGGTATGATGTGTTTTCATTTTCATTTGATTCTAGGAATTTTTTAATTCCATCTCTGATTTCTTCTATTACCCATTGATGTGTAAGCAGATTATTATTCAGTTTCCATGTGTTTGATTTTTTTTCCTTGCTCTTTCTAGTGTTAATTTCTACCTTGATGGCATTGTGGTCAGAGAAGATACTGTGAATTATCTCAGCATTTTGGATCTTGTTGAGGATTGCTCTGTGGCCTAAGATGTGGTCTATTCTGGAGAACGTTCCATGTGCATTGGAAAAGAATGTGTACTTTGCAGCGGTTGGATGGATTGTTCTATATATGTCTATGAGGTCCAGTTGGCTGATTGTGTCCTTTAGGTCTTCTGTATCTTTGCTGAGTTTCTTTTTAGTTGTTCTGTCCTTTACTGAGAGTGGTGTGTTGAAGTCTCCTACTATTATTGTGGAACTGTCAATTTCTCTTTTCAGTGCTGTTAGAGTTTTTTTTATGTATTTTGGAGCCCTGTCATTGGGTGCATAGATATTTATTATGGTTATGTCCTCATGATGGATCATCCCCTTAATCATTATATAGTGTCCTTCTTTGTCTTTTATGGTAGATTTTGTTTTAAAGTCTATTTTATCTGAGATTAGAATTGCCACTCCTGCTCTTTTTTGATAGTTGTTAGCTTGATATATTTTTTTCCAACCTTTGATTTTTAATAAATTCACATCTTTGTTTCTAAGATGTGTCTCTTGTAGACAGCAAATAGATGGATCCTGTTTTCTTATCCATTCTGCCACTCTCCGTCGCTTTATGGGTGCATTGAGTCCATTTACGTTCAGTGTAATTATTGATAGATGTGAGTTTGTTGCTGTCATTTTGTAGTGCTTTTTTTTGTGATGCTGAAGTTTTCTTTGTTATTCTTACTCTCTTGTGCTGAGTTCCTTTTGTTTGTGGATTTTGTGTTCATTTGTTTTTGTAGGTTTTGTTTTTGTTGAGACTTTATGTTTTTCGTCTTTATTTTTATGAGTTGGTTTGTTAACTTTTTTTGTGGTTACCATGAATTTTACCCTTATCTTTATAATTTTGAAGCAGTCTACCGTTACTTGGTATCGCCTTGCCTTCCTCTCCTTTAGAAGGTTCTATACCTATGCTGTTTGTTCCCTCTTTCATTGTTTTGATGTTGTTGTCATCCTTTGATTGATTTCTCTGATTCCCTGTTGTATATCTTTTGTTTTTGGAAAGTCGTCTGTAGTTCAGTTCCTAGAATGGTATCTGGTTCATGTTAACCTGCATCCTAGGTCCTAGGTCCTGCCTGAGGGCTTAAGCTGTTTGTCCTCAGATCGAAGAACTCCCTTTAATAATTCTTGTAAGTTTGGTTTGACTTTTGCATATTCCTTTAGTTTCTGTTTATCTGGAAATGACCTAATTTCACCATCAAATCTGAATGAGAGTTTTGCAGGATATATTATTCTTGGCTGCCAATTTTTTTTTTTCAAGATTTTATATATGTCATCCCATTGCCTTCATGCCTGCATGGTTTCTGCTGAATAATCTGAGCTTAGTCTTATTGTTTCTCCTCTGTATGTGACTTCTTGTTTTTCACGAGCTGCTCTCAGGATTCTTTGTTTGTCTTTAGTTTTAGCGAGTGTGAATATGATATGTCTTGGTGATTTTCTTTTGGGGTCTCTTCTATATGGGGTTCGTTGAGCTTCTTGGATGACCAGCTTTTCATCTTTCATGATATTGGGAAAGTTTTCTGTCAGCAGTTCCTCAATGATCCTCTCTGTGTTTTCTGTTTTCTCCCCCTGTTCTGGTATGCCAATCACTCGTAAGTTTTTGCTTTTAATTGTGTCCCACATAACTCTCAGGGTCTCTTCGTTTTTCTTTGTTCTTTTTTCTGAGTTTTCCTGAAACAGAGTTGTATCCAAGTGTTTGTCTCAGTTCCACTGATCCTGTCTTCCATGGTTTCAAATCTACTTCTCAGCCCTTCTATGACACCATCCATTTCTGAAATCTTGTTGTTTATCTATTGGATTTCTAATTGTTGTTTTTGTATAATTTCGAGTTGTGAATTTATTTTGAAATTTTGTTCTTGCATCATCTTCCTGAATTCTTCCAATTTTTTGTCTGTATTTTCCATAAATTTGTCTATTTTTTCCTCATGTTTGTCAGCTTTTTGCCTCAGTTCTTGGAAAATTCCGAGTATTAGTGATTTGAGCTCCGTATCAGGTACTTCTAGTGCATTTTCTTCCACAGGAGAGTTATCTGGTGTTTTAATTTGGACACCTATTGGAGCCATCTTGTCTTGTTTTTGTAAATGTTTTGATATTGTTTGCTGTTTTCGGGGCATTCAGTAGATATTTCTCTCGTCTATTGATTGTAGATTTTTTTTTTTTTTCGTTCTTGTGGTATAGCTGGGCAGATCTAGTTGAGGAGGAGCCACTGGGATGGGTTGCTTGTGGCACTCACCGCAGCCACCAGGACGGTCGGTAGTCAGTGCTGGGCAGGTTCCAATAGGGCGTGCCTGCACAGCTTGGTGATGTGATGTCTAGTGCACGGTGCAGGTAGGTAGGGTGCAGCGGGAAGATGGTTATGTGTGAAGCTAAGCTGGATATGGGAGAGAGGAGAGAGGAGGAGGAGCAAAAAGCATACAAACATAAAAGAATGCTAGGGGAGCTTGTCGTTGGAATGTACAGATGAGAGACTATGGGATGGAGGAAACCAGAAGGGGGAAGAGAAAGAAAAGGAAAGAATGACCAAATAAAAATCAGAAAAGTTAAAAAACTGCAAAGTTCCCAGGGATCCCACCGATGCAGCTATGAGGTCTGGGTGAGTCGGTCTCAATTATCACAGCTCAGCCTGGCCAGAAGGTACAGAGGCATACATCGCCTGGTATTCAGGGATCAGAAAGAGAAGGAAGAGATAGAGAGACGAGAAATTAAGCAATGAAGAAAGACAAAAGGGAAAAAGAGGTAAAAGATGACAAAACTAATCAAAAAAGGAAGAAAAATAAAATTGAAAAAAAAAAGGGCAACACCAGCATTCAGTGCCTACAAATGGGACCCAGAGAGCCCCCACTCAGGGGTGCAAATTCCAAGAAGCCGGTAGTCTCAGGGTTAAGAGACCGTGGCCACGGGAAGCAGAGGCGCCAACGAACAAAGGTCCCAGGATCCCACCCGCGCGGGAGCCCAGACCTGGAAACAGCCACACGCCCGAATGCAGCCCTACAGCCCCGCAGGAGAGAGCAGAGACGGCACTCGGAACCAGGCACCCAGGCAAAAGGAGGGGGAGGCGGCAGAAAAAGGCTCGCTAGCGGCCAGCAAACGGCTCCCAGAAAGCCCCCAGCCCGGGCGCACGGAATCCAAGCACCGGCGCCCCCCAGCTCAGGGACTCCGGCCACGGAAAGCAGAGGGGCGAACGAACAAAGGCCCCGGGATCCCACCCACGTGGGAGCCCAGACCTAGAAACAGCCACACGCCCGCACGCAGCCCTACAGCCCCGCAGGAGAGAGCAGAGACGGCACTCGGAACCAGGCACCCAGGCAAAAGGAGGGGGAGGTGGCAGAGAAAGTTTCGCTAGCTGCCAGCAAACGGCTCCCAGAAAGCCGCCAGCCCAGGCGCGCGGAATCCAAGCACCAGCACCCCCCAGCCCAGGGACCCTGGCCACGGAAAGCAGGGGATCCCCAGCTGAGGCGGAGAGGGGTGGGTGGTGGGAGAGCGCGCACCGCAGTTTACCGGTCGTTGTGTCTCCGACCAGATGCTCTGCAAGGCTGCTCTCCCGTTTGCTGGTCTCCGATAGGAATCCAAGATGGTGGATCCGCGCTGCGTTAGCTGGTAAGGAATCTCTGCCTGAGTCTCTCCTCGCTCTCCGTTCTCTTTTAGTATTCTCACTCCGTTTGGTGTTTGGCTGAGTTCTTTATCTCTTCATTTTGTGTTCTAGGGTTTCAGGATTGTTGATTCTCTGTTAGGCTTAGTTTTTCGGATCTTTGCTGTGGAGGGACGGCGTGGTGTTTCTGCCTAGAGCGCCATCTTGCCCCTCCCGCCCTGCTTTTTAACACTTTAAAGAGGTCTTTTCTGTCGTTTGATTTCTTGACTGCTACTTCCGTGGGCATGGATTGTGGATCCAAGTAACATGAAATCCTTGACAACTTCAATCTTTTCTCCATTTATCATGATGTTGCTTATTGGTCCAGTTGTGAGAATTTTTGTTTTCTCTATGTTAAGGTGTAATCCATATCTACCTATGTATCCACTCATGAATTTTTATTTTTTGTTCCTGTTGTTGCAGGATTGTATATGTTACAGTATTTACCACGATTGCCTTTTATTCTTGTGTACCTCTCAGTGTCTTCCTTGCTGTTTTCATGTTGTGCTGACTTCCTCCATATCGTGTACCGCCTTTCCCTTTGCCAGAGTTAACTCTTACCTGCTCTCTAATTCTCTTCCTCCCCCTCCCACCCCTGGTAAACATCAAAAAAATGTTTCTTTCTGTGTGTAAACCTTTTGTTGGCTATTTATAATAGTGGCCTCATACAGTATTTGTCCTTTTGTAGTTGACTTATTTGACTCAGCATGATGTCCTCCAAATTCATCCATGTTGTGAGATGTGTCACAGATTCCTCATTATTTTTATCATTGCATAGTATTCCTTTGTGTGTATGTACTACATTTTGTTTATCCATTCATCTGGTAATGGGCACTTAGGTTCTTTCCATCTCTTTGCTATTGTGAATAACGCTGCAATGAATATGGGTGTGCATGTGTCTATTCTGGTCACCACTGTTTTTTCTCTAGGATCTATACCTAGGATTGAGATTGCTGGATCATACGGTGTTTCTGACTTTTTAAGGAAGCGCCATATTGTTTTCTATACTGGTTGTGCCATTTTATATTTCCACCAGCAGTGTATAAGCATTCCAGTCCCCCACAACTTCACCAGCAGTTGTTGTTTTCTTTTTTCGATTACTGCCGTTATTGCCGGGGGGAGGTGGTATCTCATTTTAGTTTTGATTTGCATCTCTCTAACGGCTAATGACTGTGAGCATCTCTTCGTGTGTTTTTCAGTCACCTGGATGTCTTCTTTCGTGAAGTGCCTGTTCATGTCCTTCGACCATTTTTTAATTGAGTTTCTTGTCTTTTTCTTGTTGAGGTGTTGAGGTTTTCTATATTTTTAGAGATTAGACCCTTGTCAGAAATGTTATAGCAAAAAATTTTTTTCCAGTCCGTGGTGAAGTCTTTTTGTGAGTATAAGTGTTTTACTTATACTCTTTTGGTGAAGTCTTTTGATGAGTATAAATGTTTAATTTTTAGAAGATCACAGTTATCTAGTTTATCTTCTGCTCTTGTGCATTTTTAGTTATATTTGGTATTCTATTTATGCCATATGTTAAGGTCCCTAGTGTTGTCCGTATTTTTCATTCCATGATCTTTATAGTATTAAGATTTACATTTATGTCTTTGATCCATTTTAGTTAGTTTCTGTGTATAGTGTGAGGTATGGATCTTGTTTCATTTTTCTGCAAATGGATATCCGGTTTTGCCAGCACCGTTTGCTAAAAAGACTTTCTCTTCCCGCATTTGGTGAACTTTGACACTTTGATAAAGATCAGCTGTCCATAGGTGGATGGATTTACCTCTAGCTTCTCAATTCTGTTCCATTAGTCTATGTGTCTGACGTTGTACCAGTATCAGGCTGTTTTGACTGCCATGACTGTGTAGTAGATTCTGAGATCAAGGAGTGTAAGGCCTCCTACTTTGTTCTTCTACTTCAATAATGCTTTGCTTATCTGGGGCCCCTTTCCTGTCCATATAAAGGTGGCAATTAGTTTTTCCATCTCACTGAAGAATGTTGTTGGAATTTGTATTGGAATTGCATTATATTTGTAGATTACTTTCACATGGTCACCATCACTCACCATTGGGGAGGGTGAGTGGCGGGCAGGTTGAGTGCATGGAAACGTGCTTACTGCTGCTCTTTGGGCAGATAGGGCTTGTGGTAGGTACAGGGTGCTTGTATTATAGTCTCCGATCAGGCAGAGTGGCCAAGGTATGGGACCCTCCAACGGTTCCAGTCGGGAGTGGAGGGAGGAGGGGGAGTAAGCCCCTTTGGCTAGCAGATGTGGATGCATGGACACTTCCCATCCACTGTAACCAGCAGTAGGGAACCTGCCCTCAACCAAGTGCAAGGAGGGGGGTCACCTGCAGCTGGTCAGGAGGGGGACACCTGCCAGAACTCCACTGATGCACTGCCATGTGCATGCTACCCACTTCGGATGTCAGGGACCACTGTTCATGAGTATACCTGACTCTGGATGCTGGCTCCCTCCCTATTCCTTGGACAGCAGGATCCCTAGAATTCTCTCCCTCCTTTCTGTGTTTTCCTTCCTTAGATCAAGATCATGATCTGTTTGGCCTGCTTCTCTCCATGTGTTTTTATAGTTTCTCTATCTCTCATGGGAATGCCGTGAAGTTCCCTTCCTGTGCTCCTCACCCAGGTTCTCTACTGGCTTTGTCTCAAGATGGCCATGTTGAGCCAGGACAGCTGGTAGAGCCCCTTCACTCCATTTCACTCCTCTTTTGCTGTGTTTGTTCAATTCTTTCTTCCAGTCAGTGTTCGATTCAATTTTTTGTTCTTCCTTTTTGATGTTCTGGTCTCCAGGATTGTCATCTACATCTGTTTCACTTAGTTTCTCGAGTCTTTGCTGTAGAGGGATGGTACCGTACGTCTGACTAAGCTGTCATCTTGGCTGCTCTCCATCAATCTGAATATTTTTGTTGAGTAATTCCTTAGTTAAATTGGACCAATATTTTTTTTTTTAAGTATAATGTTACAAGCATGACTTTTTTTGTATTGACTTCTAGCCCATTTACTTCTATCATATGTTCAAAACTCTCAGACCTTTATCAGATTGGTCTATTATTGAATAGAGATCTACATTTATAAATGTCTCTGCAACTCACAGAAATGCAGCCTGCTAGACAGAGAACTGCTATCTTTGCTCCACAATCTTGTTCTCTTTCCTTGTTAACCTAGACATCCCACGAAGATGTCATTCTTTCTCACCCTACTGCAGTCCATCCCCCTCCTAGCTAACTCTCAAATCCATTACTTTCTCTCAGTTTCCATTCCCACTAACAGCGCATAGCTCAGACTCTATTTGTTCCTTATCTCATCTAATCTTCAACGAATATATTTTCCATCCTGCCACCCAGTCAAGGTGATGATTTTTTGTTTGTTTTTTAGATTGAGGTGAAATTCACCTAACATAAAATTAATCATTTTCAGGTGAACTATTCAGTGATATTTAGTACATTCACAGTGTTGTGCAACCACCACTTCTGTCTTGTTCCAAAACATTTTCATCACCACAAAATAAAACTCCATACCCATGAAGCAGTTACTCACCATTCCCTTCTACCCCTTGCCCTAGGCAACCACCAGTCTGATTTCTGTTTCTATGGATTTACCTATTCTGGATATGTCATATAAAAGAAATCATATGATATGTCACCTTTTGTGTCTGGCTTCTTTCCCTTAGCATTATGTTTTCAAGGTTCATCCATGTTGTAGCTTATATCAGTACTTTCTTTGTTTTTATGACTAATATTCCATTCTGTGTATATACCACATTTTGTTTATCCATTCATCTATTGGTGGACATTTTGGTTGTTTCTACCTATTGGCTATTTTAAGTATTGCTTCTATGAACATTTATGTATAAATATTTGTTTGAGTACCTGTTTTCAGTTCTTTTGGGTATATACCTAGGAGTAGAATTGCTGGGTCATATGGTAATTCTGTGTTTGAGATTTTTTGAGGAATTGCCCAATTGTTTTCCACAAGTGGCTACATCATTTTACATTCCCATCAGCAGTAACAAAGGTTCTAATTTCTCCACATCCTTGCCACTGCTTGTTGTTTTTCATTTTGATTATAGTCATTCTAGTGGGTGAGTTGGTGTGAAGTGGTATCTCAATTTGGTTTTGATTTGCATTTCGCTAATGACTAATGGTGTTGAACATCTTTCCATGTATATATTTGTATATCACTTCTGGGGAAATGTCTAGTCAATTCTTGGCCCATTTTTTATTAGGTTGTTTGTCTTTTTTGCTGTTGAGTTGTTAAGCATTTTTTTATATATTCTGGATACTCCATCCTTATCAGACATAATGATTTGCAAATATTTTCTCCTGTTCTCTAGGTTGTCTTTTCACTTTTTGATAATATCCTTTGATGCACACAAGTTTTTAATTAGATAAAGTCTAATTTATCTTTTGTTGTTGTTGTTGTTGTTGCTTGTTCTTTTGGTGTCATATCTAAGAATGTGTTGCCAAAACCAAGGTCCTGAATATTTATCCCTATGTTTTGTTCTGAGTATTATGATTTTAGCACTTATGTTTAGGTCACTTATCCATTTTGAGTTAATTTTCATATATGGCATGAAGTACAGGTCCAACTTCATTCTTTTGCATGAGGATATCCAGTTGTCTGAGCACCATTTTTGGAAGAGACTACTCTTTTTCCATGGAATGGTCTTGACACCCTTGTTAAGAAGCAGTTAGCCGTAGATGTGTGGGTTTATTTATGGACTCTCAGTTCTATTCCACTGATCTCTATGTCTGTCCTTATGCAAGTACAACACTTTTAATTACTGTAGCTTGTTCACTGAATGCTGCTTACGTGCCAAGGATTACGGGCACCACCAGAAGCTAAGAGAGAGGCATGGAACAGATTCTTCCCTACAGTTTTCAGAGGGAACATGGCCCTGCAAACACCTTGATTTGGAACTTATATCCTTCAGAACTGTGACAGAATAAATTCATGTCTTTTTAAGCAACTCAGTTTTTTATGGCGGTCCTAAGAAACTCACACACCTACATTCTTCTTCAAGTTATTCCTCCAATGCAATCTAGTCATCAGCCCCAGTGAACTGTTTTCAGTTCCCCAAATGAGGTATGCTCTTCACCCCTCTGTACAGTTGCATACGTTCTACCCTCCTGTTAGGACATGATAAACCCTTGTGCATCCTTCTAGATCCAGTACTGTGTCACCTCTTCCTTAAAGCCCGCCCACTTCTCTCCAGGTGGAGTTGATTGTGCTCTCTTTTTCTCCTCTCTTAGCACTTTGCTCATGGCATTGAAATTAATTCTTCCTAAAACCGCAGACTCCCTATGTCCGGCACAGTATGGTCCTTGTCATTTTTCTCCTAATTATGGTGGGCACATTGTATGTGGTATTGTTAACTGAAAATGTTTGTATAGAATTCTAATTGTCATCTGTCAAGGTACTTTCTATTAAACATCTTGTTTCAATTTATTGTTGAAACAAAATCAGTTTACCTGCAGCCTGGTAAGAATATATCCCATTTTTCAGCATGTGGATTAATACTAAGTTGGAGTAGGTTGTAGGGCTGGATAAGAATCACAGATAAAAAGAAAGAAAAGGAAGTAGCTCTGTTGTGCTATTTGAACTCTTTCATGCTCTTCTCCTGTTTTTAAAATGACTGTAAATGTCCTTGTAGTTAGCAGGTTTAATACAAAGCATCAGTTTGGAGTCTCTTCCTGACTGCATTTAAGTTCCTGAAAACATAAGCTTTTAATGTCTGAGCAGTCAGTTCCACAACTGTGACATCAGGTACTCTCTGCTGACATTTAATCCTCCACTCTGGCACTCATTCAACAATCTGTTGGATTGTTCCCATCTCATCTCCTATGTGGAACTCCTAGGACTTCCTTAATTCAGAGTCATTATCAGTGATTTTAGCATCTTGCTCAACTTCCATTCTGTTTTCTCCAGCTTGCCGTTGCTGTAATTTTCCCATGGCGACGGTGTAAATGGACTTGTACTTTGTATACTGCACCCCACACTGGTGAGCTGAACTGCCTGAGAACCTCCTTTTTATTTTCAAAGAGGTTTTTGTTTTTTTAAATGGTATCAGCCAGGCAAATGGAAAAAGCACAGTCAGCTCACTTACTGTTTAAAGTTAGAGCCTTTAGTAATAGTTGGTCCTTAGGGTACGGTATAGACTCTGGAATCAGACTGTCTGAGTTTAAATTCTGGGAATAATTTTCTAGTTCTATGACCCTAAGCAAACTGGTTAACCTTCTGTACCTCAGTTTTCGTTTCTGTGAGATGGGAATAATAGAAATAATATCTTCCTAAAAAGGGGGGTTGTGAGGATTAAACAAGTCAGTGCTTAGAAAGTGCTCAGCAAAGATGGCACTTTAAGGACTAAGGTGCACCTGACTCAAGCCATGGTGCTTTCAGTCACCTCCTATGCATGCAAAAGCTGGACAATGAATAAGGAAGACTGAAGAAGAACTGATACCTTTGAATTATTGTGTTGGTGAAGAATATTGAATATACCAGGGACTTCCAAAAGAATGAACCAATCTGTCTTGGAAAAAGTACAGCCAGAATGCTCCTTAGAAGTGAGGATGGAGAGACTTACTTTGGACATGTTATCAACAGGGACCAGTCCCTAGAGAAGGACATCATGCTTGGTAAAGTAGAGGGTCAGTAGAAAAAGAGGAAGACCCTCAACGAGATGAATTGACACAGTGGCTACAACAGTGGGCTCAAGCATAACAACAATCATGAGGATGCAGCAGGACCGGGCTGTGTTCGTTCTGTTGTACACAGGGTTGCCATGAGTCAAACTGACTCAAAGGCACTTAACAACAAGAGTGGCTTCTGGCACATAGTAAGAACTGTACGTTAGCCCTTAAGCTACGCTCTGTGCCAGACACCAGGATGAAACAGGGAACAAGATGCCCTGTGTCTGCCCTCCTAGAATTCACATTCTTGTGGAGTGTAGGCATTCAACCAGTAAACATGAATAAGTATCTAATTTCATGTTATGATGATGACTGGGAGAGAGAAAAAAGTATATGAGGCTATGAAAGGGTCGTTAGGGAAGACGGCTCTGAGAAGGTGAAATGAAGTAAGCTAAAAGATGAGAAGGAGTCGGCCATGGGGAAAGCGCCGAGGGAGCAGCATGAATCAAGGCCTAGAGGTGGGGAAATGCTTAGTGTATTAGAGGAAGTGGAAGAAAGGGGGTCGTGGTTGGGGACTGGAGCCCAGGGAGGGGAATGAGAGTGGTCGGGGGTAAAGCTGTAGACACAATTGAAAGGCCAGTCAGGGCCTTTCAGCCAAATTAAGGAAGTTATCTTGACTCTATTTCAGTGGGAAGCCATTGAAGAATTTAGCATTTGTGGTTCATTTTGACAAGGAATTTGAAAAGGGAGCCAGAGAAACAGAAATTAGAGAATGCATTTTAAATCTATCTTCTTTATGATCACAAATTTTAATTTACACTTATTAAAACAATTTAGAGTGTCTTACATTTGAAAATACTCTCTATACATACTTTTTTGAGTTCTCCAGAATTATTCTACAGCCTGTGGGGTGCTTATATTGCCCATAGAGATTTAATCTATCTAGCTCCGTTTCTACCTATGGATAGATCTATGTACTTCCCTAGGTAAAAAATACATCATGAGATGAAAAACAAGTTCCTATCTCTGAAAAAATGATATAAAGAAGGCTTTTATGTTCATACTTCAGGATAATTTTTGAATACTGATTCTCTTAAGTGGAAGAACAGTAGTGAAAGATCCTAAAATTAAGGCTATTTTATTATACTGTTTATAGATAATTTCTTCCTTCCGCTCTCTCTCTCCATCCTTCTTTTCCTCATTCTCTCTGTCTTTCAACAAATATTTATGGAATGACTACTCTTGTCCTCATAATTTTTTAGTCTAATAAGGAGACAGACATTAAAAAAAAAAAAAAGCACAAATAATTAATTACAATTGAGGTAAGTGTTACGTAGGAAAAGTGAAGGATGCTATGAGAGCATCTAACAGAGAACTTAACCTGGCCAGAGGGGTCATGTTGACTTCCTTGAGGAATGAGTAGGAGAAAGCTAGATAAAGAGCTATGGGAAACGGCTGAGGGAGGGAGATGGTAGTATTTTCAAGAATCTTCAGGAAGGCTCTCTGTCTATCCAAGTTGGTTTTGAGAAAATTCTGTTCAGTACCAGTTAATTCCCATCAGAATCCTTTTCCTGCATATCCTTCTGTCCCTTATTTCCATGCGTGTGTGTGCGTGTGCATGTGTGAGAGAGAGAGATTTTGTTTTTAAGTGTATTTCCTGAGTAAAGCATGTGGTTCCATTTTTCATTTTTATCGCAATTTCAGTCTTCCCTTTTAATAATGGTACTTAATACTTTTATATAAATTATCCTAACTCAAATCTGTCATATTTTTATGCTTTTTCCTGGGTTTTTCCCCTCCCAGTTTTTATCACATAAACTCTTTTGTTTTTCAGTAGCTTGAAAGATATGTAATCTGTTCTTAATTACAAAGCTTATCCTCGCACGGTTATTTCAAAAAATAAACATCCTTTCTTGAGATTAATTGGAGGAATTGTGTTTGTTTTAGAAAATATTTCTGTTTGCTTGCAAAATCACTTGATATTCCAGAGGCCTGCCACTCTTTAGAATAACTATATCCTCTCACCTTTGGTAGCTTTTGGTTCAGTCCTGTTAACATTATTTTTTCCAACCTTCTGATGAATCTTGTTCCCAGAAAAGAGGAAGGAGGTGAAAACAGGCTCTAACATTTATTGAATGTCAGCAGTATAACATACATTTACATAGATTACTTCATTTAATCTTTGTAATAATCTTGTATCATTGCTGTCATTTTATAAGTAAGGGAATTGAAATGAGCAATTTGTTTAACTTCCCTAGTAAGCAGTTGGAGCCCTGGTGGCACAGTGGTTAAGAGCTCGGCTGCTAACCAAGAGCTCAGCAGTTTGAATCCACCAGCTGCTCTTTGGAAACCCTGTGGGGCAGTTCTGCTCTGTCCTGTAAGGTTGCTGTGTGTCAGAATTGACTGCATAGCAAAGGAGTTTAGTTTAGTAAGCAACAGAATCAGAATTTAAACCCAGGTTAGTTCACCCAGCAAACACAAGTAGCTACGCAGAGGCACCATTTTACTCCTTAGGATACATGACTAAATAAAACATACAAAGGCCCTGACACCAGAAACTGACTCTCTAGTGAGTGGAGACAAAATAAAAATATTTTTAGCAATTAAATTACATAGTGGGTCAAAAGGGGTTAAGTACTGTTTAAAAAATAAATTATAGCAGAGTATTGGGCAATCCAGAGACAGGTTGCATTTTTTTTTTTTTAATTGTACTTCAGGTGAAGGCTTACAGAACAAATAGTTTCTCATGAAACAGTAGTACACATGTTGTTTTATGACACTGGTTAACAACCCCACAACATATCAACCCTCTAACTTCTTAACCTTTTTTTTTTTTGGTGAAAATACACATAGCCAAAGATACACCGTTTCAAAACTTTCTACATATACAGTTCAGTGACATTGACTATGCTCTTCCAATTGTGCTGTTGTTCTCACTTAAGATGAAGGCTTACAGAACAAAATAGTTTCTCATTTAACAGTTACTACAAATGTTGCCCTATGACAATGGTTAACAATCTCACAACACATCAACACTATCCTTACTCAACCTTGGGTTCGCTATCACCAGCTTCCTTGTCCCCTTCTGCCTTCTGGCCCTTGTCACTGGACTCCTGTACCTCGTTAGTCTCATTTGGTTTTACGGGGCTGTCCACTCCCAGGCTGAACAGTGAACTTCGGAGGTAATTTCACCACTGAGCTAAAAGGGTGTCTGGGGGCCATACTCTCGGGGTTTCTCCAGTCTCCTTTAGGCCAGTAAATCTGGTCTTTTTTTGTGTGTGAGTTAGAATTATGTTCTACATCCTTCTCCAGCTCTGTCCAGAACCCTCTGTTGTGATCCTGGTCAGAGCAGTCAGTGGAGGTAGCTGGGCACCATCTAGCTGTATTGGACTCAGTCCGGTGGAGGCCTTGGTAGCTGTGGACCATTAGTCCTCCGGACTAATTTTTACCTTGTATCCTGTTCTCTTCATTCTCCCTTGCTCCCGAAGGGATGAGACCAGTGGAGTATCTTAGATGGCCGCTCACAGGCTTTTAAGACCCCAGACACTACTCACCAAGGTAGAATGTAGAACATTGTCTTTATAAACTGTGTTATGCCAATTGAGCTAGATGTTCCCCGAGACCATGGTCCCCACAGCCCTCGGCCCAGCAGTTCAGTCCCTCAGGGAGTTTGGATGTGTCTATGGGGCTTCCATGACCTTTCCTTGTACGAGTTGTGCTAGTTTCCCCTGTATTGTGTACTGTCTCACCTTTCACCCAAGATACCACTTATCTATTTGCTATTTAGTATTTCCCCCCCACCCCTCCCATCTCTGGTAACCAACAAAGATTGTTACATTTTGTGTATGAACTTTTTCCTGGGTTTTTACAATAGAGCTCTCATACAATATTTGTCCTTTTGTGATTGACTTACTTCACTCAGCATAATGTCTTCCAGTTTCATCCATGTTATGAGATGCTTCACAGATTCATTGTTGTTCTATCTCATTGCATAGTACTCCATTGTGTGTATGTACCATAGTTTGTTTATCCATTCATCTGTTGATGGGCATCTAGGTTGTTTCCATCGTTTTGCTATTGTGAACAATGCTGCCATGAACATAGGTGTGCATATGTCTATTCGAGTGACGACTCTTATTTCTCTGGGATATATTCCTAGGAGTGGGATTGCTGGATTGAATGGTATGTCTATTTCTAGCTTTCTGAGGAAGCGCCATATCATTTTCCATAATGGTTGTATCATTTTGCATTCCCACCAGCAGTGCATAAGAGTTCCCATCTCTCCGCAGCCCCTCCAACATTTGTTATTTCCAGTGTTTTTGATTCGTGCCAGTAATGTCGGGGTGAGATGGTATCTCATCGTGGTTTTAATTTGCATTTCTCTAATGGCTAGTGATTGTGAGCATTTCCTCATGTGTCTGTTGGCCATTTGAATGTCTTCTTTGCTGAAGTGTCTGTTCATTTCCTTTGCCCATTTTTTAATAGGATTATTTGTCTTTTTGTTGTAGAGGTGTTGGATTTTCTTGTAGATTATGGAGATTAGACCTTTGTCTGATGTGTACTGCTCAAAAATTTTTTTCCAATCTGTAGGTTCTCTTTTGACTCTTTTGGTGAAGACTTTTGAAGAGCATAGGTGTTTGAGTTTTAGAAGATCCCAGTTATCTAGCTTATCTATTGGGGTTTGAGCGTTGATGGTTATGGTTTGTATCCTGTTTATGCCATATATTAAGGCCTGAAGTGTTGGTCCTATTTTTTCTTCTATGAATTTTATGGTTTTAGGCTTTATATTCAGGTCTTTGATCCATTTTGAAGTAGTTTTTGTATATGGTGTGAGGTATGGGTTCTGTTTCATTTTTTTGCAGATGGATATCCAGTTTTGCCAGCACCATTTGTTAAAAAGACTGTCTTTTCCCCATTTGATGGACTTTGGGCCCTTGTCGAAGATCAGGTGACCGTAGGTGGATGGATTTACATCTGGGTTCTCAATTCTGTTCCGTTGGTCAATGTATCTGTCGTTGTACCAGTACCAGGCTGTTTTGACTACTGTAACTGTATAGTAGGTTCTAAAGTCAGGTAGTGAGTCCTCCAACTTTATTTTTCTTCTTCAGTAGTGCTTTACTTATTCGGGGCTTCTTCCCTTTCCATATAAAGTTAATGATTAGTTTTTCCATCTCTTTGAAGAATGTTGTTGGTATTTGGATCAGGATTGCATTGTATTTGTAAATTTCTTTGGGTAGAATTGTCATTTTCACAATGTTGAGTCTGCCTGTCCATGAGCATGGTATGTTTTTCCATTTATGTAGATCCCTTTGGGTTTTATGCAGTAGTGTTTTGTAGTTTTCTTTGTATAGGTCTTTTACATCCCGGTCAGATTTATTCCTAGGTATTTTATCTTTTTAGGGGCTATTGAAAATGGTATTGTTTTCCTGATTTCCTTTTCATCGTTCTCCTTACTGGTGTATAGGAATCCAACTGATTTTTGTATGTTTATCTTGTATCCTGCTACAGTGCTGAATCTTTCTATTAGTTCCAGTACATTTCTCGTGGAGACTTTAGGGTTTTCTGTGTATAGTATCATATCATCTGCAAACAGGGACAGTTTAACTTCTTCATTACCAATTTGGATGCCCTTTATTTCTTTTTCTTGTCTTATTGCTTTAGCTAGAACTTCCAGCACAATGTTGAATAGGAGTGGTGATAAAGGGCATCCCTTGTCTTGTTCCTGTTTTCAAGGGGAATGTTTTCAGCCTCTCTCCATTAAGAATGATGTTGGCTGTTGGTTTAGCATAGATGCCCTTTATTATGTTGAGAAATTTCCCTTCTATACCTATTGGATTGAGAGTTTTTATCAGAAGTGGGTGTTGGACTTTGTCAAACGCCTTTTCTGCATCAATTGAGATGATAATGTGATTCTTTTCTTCGCTTTTATTTATGTGGTGGATTACATTGATGGATTTTCTAATGTTGAACCATCCTTGCATAGCTTGTATGAATCCTACTTGGTCATGGTATATTATTTTTTTTATATGATGTTGGATTCTATTGGCTAGAATTTTGTTGAGAATTTTTGCATCTATATTCATGAGAGATATTGGTCTGTAATTTTCTTTTTTTGTGACGTCTTTGCCTGGTTTTGGTATCAGCGTTATGCTGGCTTCGTAGAATGAATTTGGAAGTGTCGCTTCCTCTTCTATGCTCTGAAATATCTTGAGTAGTACTTCTGTAACTGTTTTGTAGAATTCTCCAGTGAAGCCATCTGGGCCAGGGCTTTTTTTGGTTGGGAGTTTTTTTTATGACCTTTTCAATCTCCTCTCTTGTTATTGGTCTGTTCAGATTTTCAACATCACTTTGCTATAGTTTGTGTAGGCTGTGCGTTTCTAGAAATTTATCCATTTCCTCTAGGTTTTCAAATTTGTTGGAGTATAGTTTTTCATAGTATTCTGTTATAATCCTTTTTCTTTCAGTTGGGTCTGTTGTAATGTCCCCCATTTCATTTCTTATTTGGGTTATTTGTGTCCTCTCCTGTATTTCTTTTATCAGTCTGGCCAGTGGTTTGTCGATTTTGTTGATTCTTTGAAAGAAGCAACTTTTGGTTTTGTTGATTCTTTCTATTGCTTTTCTATTCTCTATTTCATTTATCTCTGCTCTGGTCTTTACTGTTTCCTTTCTTCCAGTGGTTGTGGGCATTTTTTGCTGTTCTCTTTCTATTTGTTTGAGTTCGTTAGTTAATGTTTTGATTTTGTCCCTTTCTTCTTTTTTGATATGTGCATCTAATGCTATAAATTGTCCTCTGAGGACTACCTTTGCTGTGTCCCAAAGGTTTTGGTATGATGTGTTTTCCTTCTCATTTGATTCTACGAATTTTTTGATTCCATCTCTGATTTCTTCTATTACCCAGTGATGTGTAGGCAGAGTTATTATTCAGTTTCCACGTAGTTGATTTTTTTTCCCTGCTCTTTCTATTGTTAATTTCTACCTGATGGCATTGTGTTCAGAGAAGATACTTTGAATTATCTCAACATTTTGGATCTTGTTGAGGATTGCTCTGTGGCCTAAGATGTGGTCTATTCTGGAGAACGTTCCATGTGCATTGGAAAAGAATGTGTATTTTGCAGTGGTTGGGTGGAGTGTTCTATATATGTGTATGAGTTCAAGTTGGCTGACTGTGCCCTTTTCTTCTGTATCTTTGCTGAGTTTCTTCTTAGTTGTTCTGTCCTTTACTGAGAGTGGTGTGTTGAAGTCTCTTACTATTATTGTGGAACTGTCAATTTCTCTTTCCAGTGTTGCTAGAGTTTGTTTTATGTATTTTGGAGCCCTGGCATTGGCTGCATAGATGTTTATTGTGGTTATGTCTTCATGATGGATCATCCCCTTAATCATTATATAGTGTCCGTCTTTGTCTTTTATGGTAGATTTTGTGTTAAAGTCTATTTTATCTGAGATTAGTATTGCCACTCCTGCTCTTTTTTGGTAGTTGTTAGCTTGATATATTTTTTTTCCAACCTTTGACTTTTAATAAATTCACATCTTTGTGTCTAAGATGTGTCTCTTGTAGACAGTGTATTGATGGGATCCTGTTTTCTTATCCATTCTGTCACTCTCCATCTCTTTTTGGGTGCATTGAGTCCATTTACATTCAGTGTAATTATTGATAGATGTGAGTTTGTTGCTGTCATTTTGTAGTGCTTTTTTTTGTGGTGCTGACGTTTTCTTTGTTCTTCTTACTGTCCTGTGCTGAGTTACTTTTGTTTGTGGATCTTTTTTTCATTTCTTTTGTTTTTGTAGGTTTTTTTTTTGCTGAGACTTCATGTTTTTCATCTTTATTTTTTTGAGTTGGTTTGTTAACTTTCTTTGTGGTTACCATGAATTTTACCCTTATCTTTCTAAGTTTGAAGCAGTCTAGCATTACTTGGTGTCTCCTTGCCTTCCTCTCCATTAGAAGGTTCTATACCCATGCCATTTATTCCCTCTTTTAGTGTCTTGATGTTGTTGTCATTTACTGATTAACTGCTCTGATTCCCTGTTGTATTTCTTTTGGTTTTGGATAGTCCTCGAGAGTTCATTTCCTAGATTGGTATCTGGGTCGTACGATCCTGCATCCTAGGTTCTGCTTATGAGCTGAAGCTGTTTGTCCTAAGATCGAAGAACTCCCTTTAGTAATTTTTGTAAGTTTGGTTTGACTTTTATGTATTCCCTTAATTTCTGTTTATCTGGAAATGACCTAATTTCACCATCAAATTTGAATGAGTTTTGCGGGATATATTATTCTTGGCTGCCAGTTTTTTTCTTTCAAGATTTTATATATGTCATCCCATTGCCTTCTTGGCTGCATGGTTTCTGCCGAATAATCTGAGCCTAGTATTATTGTTTCTCCTCTGTATGTGACTTCTTGTTTTTCATGAGCTGCTCTCAGGATTCTTTGTTTGTCTTTGGTTTTGGTGAGTGTGAATATGATATGCCTTGGTGATTTTCTTTTGGAGTCTCTTCTATATGGGGTTTGTTGAGCTTCTTGGATGGCCAGCTTTTCATCTTTCATGATATTGGGGAAGGTTTCTGTCAGCAGTTCCTCAATGATCCTCTCTGTGTTTTCTGTTTTCTCCCCCTGTTCTGGAATTCCAATCACTCGAAAATTTTTGCTTTTGATTGTGTCCCACATAACTCTCGGGGTCTTTGTTCTTTTTTCTGAGTTTTCCTCAAACAGAGATGTAGCCAAGTGGTTGTCTTCAATTCCACTGATCCTGCCTTCCACTGTTTCAGATCTGCTTCTCAGCCCTTCTATGACACCGTCCATTTCTGAAATCTTGTTTTTTATCTTTTGAATTTCTAATTGTTGTCTTTTTATAATTTCTAGTTGTGAATTTATTTTAGCATTTTGTTCCTGCATTATTTTCTTGAATTCTTCCAATTTTTTGTCTGTATTTTCCATGAATTTGTCTGTTTTTTCTCATGTTTATCAGCTTTTTGCCTCAGTTCTTGGGAGAATTCTGAGTATTAGAGATTTGAATTTCCTATCAGGTAGTTCTAGTGAATTTTCTTCCACAGAAGAGTCATCTGGTGTTTTATTTTGGACACCTACTGGAACCATCCTGTCCTGTTTTTTAAATGTTTTGTTATTGTCTGCTGTTTTGGGGGCATTCAGTAGTTATTTTTCTCGTTTATTGATTGTAGATATTTTTTTTTGTCCCTTTTTTGTTTTCAAAAAATCTGACTATGTCTGAGCAGGTGGACTGTGTGTTCTTTGTTGTTTCCTCGTCTGTGCGCACAATACTTTTCACCTTCTTATCCAACTGGCAGGGCCTGTCACTCAAATATGGTACGGCAGGGCAGGTCTAGCTGAAGAGGAGTTACTGGGACAGGTTGTTTGTGGCACTTACTACAGCCACCAGAACAGGTCAGTAATCAGTACAGGACAGGTTCCAGTAGGCCATGCCCGTGCTGCTTGGTGGTGTGATGTCAAGCACACGGTGCAGGTAGGCAGGATGCAGTGGGGAGATTGTTATGTGTGGAGCTAAGATGGATATGGGAGAGAGGAGAGAGGAACAGGAGCCAAAAACATACAAACAAACATAAAGAATGCTAGGGGAGCTTGCCATTGGAGTGGAGAGATGAGAGACTATGAAATGGAGAAAAACAGAAAGGGGAAGAGGAAGAAAAGGAAAGAATGAATAAATAAAAATCAGAAAGGTTAAAGAACCACAAAGTTCCCAGGGATCCCACCGGTGCAGCTATGAGGTCTGGGGAAGTCGCTCTCAAGTGTTACAGTACAGCCTGGCTAGAAGGCATACAGGTATATAACGCCAGGTATTCAGGGAACAGAAAGAGAAGGAAGATATAGAGAGATGAGAAACTGAGCAATGAAGAAAGACAAAAAGGGAAAAAGAGGGAAAAGAAAACAAAACAAATTAAAGGGAAAAAAAGAACAAGAAAGGCTCCCAAAAAAACAGAAAGAAAAAACCAACAAAAAAAGAAATGCCTTCAGGGATCCCTCTTCAGGTCTGTGGATGCCAAAGGGGAGTCTCCTTGCCACGCAGCTCCACCTGGCCAGAAAGGGCTCCCAACTCAAGAAAAGGAAAAGAAAACAAAGAAACAATTCAAAACAAACAAATGAACAAAAGCCCCAGGATCCCAGCAGCGCGGTAGCCCTGACCGGGAAGCAGCTCCACACTTGAATGGAGCTCCGGAGCCCCTCAGGAAGAATCAAAGATGGCGCACGGAGCCAGGTACTCGAGCTAAAGGAGGGGGGAGGTGGCGAGAGGCAAGTAAGAAATCAAAAGAAGCAGAAGAAAAAAAGCAACACTAGCAGCCAACAAATGGCTCTCAGAGAGCCAGCTAGTGCAGGCTGGTGTTTCTGGACAAGAGACTGTGTCCATGGGAAGCAGACGGGGCCAAGTGTGGGTGAAGAAGGGTAGAGAGTGGGAAAGCATATATCACAAATTACCGGTGCTCTGCAGCCCCTCAGGAAGAAACAAAGATGGCGCATGGATTCAGGTACTCGAGTAAAAGGAGGGGGAGGTGGTGAGAGGTAAGGAAAAAATCAAAAGAAGTGGAAAAAAGCAACACCAGCAGCCAACAAATGGCACTCGGGAGCCACCCATTCAGGTGTGTGGAATCCAAGCAGCCGGTGTTTCCTGGTCAAGAGATTGTGGCCGCGGGAAGCAGAGGAGGCCGAGTCGGGGTGAAGAAGGGTGGGGAATGGGAAAGTGTATATTGCAAATTACCGGTTGTTTTGTCTCCTGCTGGACGCTCCGTGAGGCTGCTTTCTTGTACCCCCATTTGCTGGTCTCTGATAGGAGTCCAATATGGCGGATCTGCGCTTCGTTAGCTGGTAGGGGACCTCTGCATGAATATCTCCTCGCTGTCCATTCTCTGTCAGTTTTCTCACTCCATTTGGTGCTTAGCTGAGTTCTTTATGTCTTCATTTGATGTTTTAGGGTTTCAGGATTGCTGTATTCTCTGTTGTGCTTAGTTTTTCGGATCTTTGCTGTGGAGGGACGGCGTGGTGCTTCTGCCTAGAGTGCCATTTTGCCAGAACTACCGGTTGCAGTTTTAGTTGAGAAATCAGTGTGGGCTTCCTTGAAAAGTGAGTGACTCAAATGCTTGCTTTCTTTATACAGTGTCTTAGTTACCTAGTGCTGCTGTAACACAGGTAGCACAAGTGGGTGATCTTTAAAGAATAAATTTGTTTTCTCACAGTTCTAGAGTCTAAAAGTCCAAATCAGGTTGTTGGCCATGTCGATCCCTTCCTTGTCAGCAGCCCCGGTCTCTCCTTGGCTCCTTGGCTTGTAGACAGTCCTCACGTGTCAGTCCTCCCCTCGTGTGTACCTGTGTCTATTCAGGTTTTTCTGTAACTCAGAAGTGCTTAGGTTTAGGATTCACCCTACACTGGCATGACCTCATTAACATAAAAAAGAAAGACCCAGTTCCAAACAGGATCATGTCCACAGGTACAAGGGCCTGGAATTCGCATGTATCTGTTTTTGTGGGGGCTGGGTGGGGGGACTTAATTCAACCCATAACATGCACTATGCTCCTACTTACTCATACATTAAAATACACTAGTTTTGAATTACCCCCTTTTCTTACAAAATTAGGGGCCTGTGTTGTGCAGTGGTTAAACACTCAGCTGCTAACTGAAAGGTTGGCAGTTCATACCCACGCGGTGGCTCTGTGGGAGAACTACCTGGCAGTCTGCTCCTGTACAGCCTAGAAAACCCTATCAGCCCATTGTACTCCATCACATGGGGTCGCTGTGAATTGAAAATCTACTAGACAGCAGCCAACAACAACATGCTTTTCTGAGTTTCTTGTCGCCTGGAATGTAAATCGTCTTTCTGTCGGAAAGACATAAAGCTTTTTTGTTTTTTTTTTTAACATTATTATTCACTTTAGTATTTTCACAGGCCTCACCTCACTCTGAACTTCAGCTTCCTTAGCAGTATTTTTACAAACCATTTCCTCCCTCATTATACTATGTTCTTCACGATGTTTTCACACTATATAAAAATGCCTTAAAGTTTTTTGCAGTGGATGTGCTTTTTGAAGAGTTTCATTTAAATGGAATTTTTGTGGATAACAGCAAACTTTGAATGAAATCATTATATTAAGAGAATTCCATTACATCTCCTTTTGTAACCTGAATACTCACGCTTTTACGTATTTTGTGTTAATTTAATATTTTTAATTATCAGGCTGTTTAATATATGGTGAGCCAGATAGCAATGTGACAGAGCTTACATGAAATAAACCTGTTGCATTCCTTAGTAAACCAAGTATATATAATAAGAATTAAAGAAATGCAATAATGGACAATAAACTTCCACTTACGATGCTTAAAGCAATATTAATTAACCCTGTACTTCACAAGTTTGACTGAATTGAGTGATCACTGGTGAGAAATGTCTTGTGCCATTTATAGGGAGATGCTATCTAGACCACAATGCACTTTAAGAGTTTTAATTTTAAGTTGAAAATACACTCCATTATGTAAGAAAGTTCCTGTTTCCAGGGAGCTGTTTCTCTGCAGATATTTAAATTCAGTAACTGAGGGGCAGGAGAAGGTGGTCGGAGTGCCAAGACCAGAAATTAAATGCAAACAAGTCTTGGAAACTGTAGTCAGTTTTCTTTACCCATACCTTTGGGTGTTAAATTCCATTTATTTCAAGGAAAAAACAATTGTTCTTATGACCAATTAGTATATACTTGATAGTAGGAGTTTGCATTTTGCATAATGTATGTTTTATAAATGATAAGTTAGTATATCTTCATAATTTTCAGTATAATATGGTTGGTATTTTTGGGTCTTTTCTAGGTGTGTGACTTGGCCTTTAGCCTGAAGAAAATGTTGATCCGACACAAGATGACTCATAATCCCAATCGCCCACTGGCAGAATGCCAATTTTGCCATAAGAAGTTTACAAGGAATGACTACCTCAAAGTGCACATGGACAATATCCACGGCGAAGCTGACAGCTAATGGTAGCTGCAAAGCTATTAAACCATTCAGAAGGGCTCCTAATATGAATCCCAGATTTCTCTCACCTGATCAACATAGCAGAAGTAGCCAAAAGTAATTCAAATGGTCTCAGAGTTATTTGCCTACGTTTGGAATCTGTAGGTGCACATGCAAACAAAAAAAAGAAAAAGCCCTGCTTTCAACAAGAAATGGTACAAATGGAGAGGAAAAAAAAAAAACTTCAAAACTTTGTAATCCTGCAAAAATACTACGTGTGTTCCATCTTATAAACAATGGAGAAAGGAGTCATGGCTCTCTTTATATCCGTTTTAAGCAAAGACCGTCTTTCTGTAATGAATTTATGAACATAAGCCTCAATTAGGCCTTTTCTTTAATTGTCCTGTTGTGTGTGGTGCTTATTGTAGCAGGTTATTGCTAATTTAGCCAGAAAGAAATCAAGATCTCCAAACATTTCATTGCATTTAAGGGTAAGAGCAAGAGTTTTCAAAGTCTCAAGCATGGTAGTAAGATAGGTTGGCTATTTCATGAAGAAGGCAAACAAACAATTTGTCTTATTTAATAACATCATACAACAGGTCAGTTTAAAATAGATACTTAAAAAGTAAAACATCTATTAAAATATTTCTCATTTTAGAGAGCTCTCAGGAAATATTATTTTCTCTCATCATTCAGATGTAGATATTGATGGGCGAGAATACTTTTATAAGCTCTACACTAAAATGACCGTAACATTTAAGCATTCATCAAGCTGCCCCTCCTGAGTTTTTATTGGTTATCTTTAGAAATTAACAATATACAAATATTTACTAGAAATTTAAACATAATGGGTTCTCAATGTTGACTGACAGAGTGGCAGAGCAATAGTTTATTAGTTAGGTGAACCTAGCCTGTCCCCTCTCATTCTATAAAAGTGCATAGAACATGTTAGTGCAGACACAATAGAGTCCTCAGAGCATTTGCCGTCATTTTTGCAAAAGACATTTTCCAGAATCTTGGCAGTAGGTGGTTCTGAAACATTTTTGAATTACCCTCACTCACCCTATATATTTAGGAATCCAGAATAAAACAATATATAAGCCTGGCAATTGCAATGATTAAAATTGTCACTGATGCTCAAGAGAAATCAAAGCAGGAAGTATGGTTTCTTCCTTTAGGTTACATTTCAGTAAAGTAGTTGAGAGCAACATCCAATGAACAGATGGTTTGAGGAGAAAATATAAAATACAGTTGAGATGTCAAAATAGCATAGAGGAATAAAAGAAAAATTAAAAGGAGGCCCAAATCATGAACTCCTCTAATTAGAGCCTGCTGAAAAGAGAGGAAATATAATTTTAAGGAAGTTGTTTGTTTCTAATAAGTTAAGAAGAAAGGTTATCAGAAGTCACAGTTCTCTGACCTCAGGAATCTTGTTTTAGAACTATATTCATGCCCAATTCCAGTGTTAAAAAGAAATGTGAGGATTCTATGTGGACATTTAAACTCTGTAAAAATAGTGAATTTAAAACTCATCAGAGATAACTTTAAAAAATATAAATCCAAGAATCATAATTTGGAAAATATCTAAATATGTTTATATGTAGCATCTTGCATCTGAAATTATAGACTGTTTTATAAAAATAGATTTTGAACTTGTTTCTCACGATGTCATTTGTTTCAACAGTATATTTTTAGATCCAACATGTTTTCAATTTAATATGACAGTGTGCTTAATATCATTTGAATATAAAAGGACAGCTGTAAAATTTGGTAGTGTGTATTGTTTAAACACATTCTGCTCATTCCTTTGGATGCTGTCTTCACTATATGGGATGCTTCATATCCCGATTATGTGATGAATGTTAAACTTGAAAGGAGGCCAAATACCAATTTTGTGTAATCTCAGTAAGTTGCAATTCACAGGGCTGCTGGGAAAGTTACCCTTGAAACCATGTTGTCGCCATGCTGTGGATTACACTGACGAGGAATTGGTGCTGGGCCGTATCCTGCTGAAGGTGTATGGACAAAGAAAACAGTAGAAGGTGGTGTGAAGGACCTACAGCTGCACCGTCCTCTGTTCGAAGGACTAAAACGAAAACAAGTAAAGCAAGTCCAAGTACGTGTGTATGCTGGAAGTCTTTATCCAGAAGATGATTATTTGTAAAGTATTCCAGATGTGTTAGCACTTGTGTGCTACAACTTTTAAATCATGTAGAAATATCAAAAAGATGAGAACAGATTTTTTTTTTTTTTAGATGTGAGAAATAAAGTATAAATATTCATCGAAGAAAAGTCTTACAGGCAACTGGAGTGCAGGTACCCACTTTGAAGTGTCCTCTTTTTTCCTGCTGTGAAAGATTATGGTGCAGATATTTTCTTGGGAAGAGGCCCAGCTCCCACGTGCCCTGATGGTACAGTGGTTCAGTGCTCAGCTGCTAACTGAAAGGTCAGCGGTTCGAACCCAGCAGCTGCTACACGGGAGATGTGGCACTCTGCTTCCGTAAAGATTTACAGCCTTGGAAACCCTATGGGGCAGTTCTGCTCTATCCTGTAGGATCGCTATGAGTCAGAATCAACTCGAAGGCAGTGAGTTTTTTATCTTCTTTGTGTATTAACATTCAAGATATTTGCATATTACTTATTTCACAATCACTGGCTTATATTTCCATTTTTTATTACTATATAGACATCATTATTAGTTGATTGGTTAAGAATGATCATAGATTGCAGCACTAAACTATTTTTTGGTGAGTCATTCTGAGTTACTTTTAAGGAACATATTTCTTACAACCTGTGTGGGGTGAAGTGTGTGTGCATCTGCAGAGGATCACTTTTATGTGATGCATATACATGCAAGTGCATTGCTTTGCTCAAAGCTCTGCTGACCCACTGCAGCCAGCTCATTGGATGAGTATGAACTTGGATTATAGACAGCCTCACCGCCTTCATTGCTGCATTAGATTGTATGTGCTGCTACCTCTCCCAAACCCTCAGGGGCGGGGAGGGGGAGAAAACCAGGGAGTGAGACTAGATACTGAAAATATTCCTTGGTTTTCTTCAAAAATCTAAACATTGCTTGTAAAAACTCATCTGGAGATTGTGAATATATGGAAGTGGAATTGGTAGGTGAAAAATCGCCTCTTAAAAACCCTAAGCTTTTATCATTAATATTGACATCTATTTACATGTTTGTAAATGTAGCATAACTCCAGTAGCATTTTTATTTATTATAAATCTGTGTAAACTACTACCATAGTTAGTGTTAGCATTTTATTTTACTGTAGCCCTGTAACTGCTATAGTTCTCTAGTAAAATCCAAATGAATGCCTTAATGTTGTGTTGAGGAAAGGACAGCTAATGGCCACTAGTCCCAGGCCCCATACTTTAGTAGTCTGTACATACAAGCATAGGTAGATGTGAAAAAATAGCTCCAAAGTTGAGCCAAGTAGGTTTCAGGGCAGTAAGAAGGAACACTTCCTTACCTCTCATCTCATTACTGATGATGCAGAAAACAACAACATCTGAAAAGGAACATCACAACAATCAGTGAAACCTGATTAATAGTGGCGTTTCTCAACAAAAAGACCCTGATGTTCACGAACACAATTTAAGGGTAATAAAAGGTGTAATGTTTTAGGTATTCCTTTTTTTTAAAATGATAGCTCATCATTTTAGTATTGCCCCAATCTTGTGAAGTTTCCTTGATACAAAAATAAATTAATAATAAATAAATTGCCATCATCATGCGTCTTCAAGCAGTGGATTTAGAAATGCTGTATTGATTTAATTTTTATTTTTTCAGAACCAGGTGAGGCACTAGTTCTTTGGAGCTGACTCACACAGCCTTGGCTACCTTGGGCTTAAACTGTCTTTTCCCCACAGATTTTTAATTTGTTGTGTTACAGAATAAAAAAAAAAATCACCAACTCTACAGCCCTCAGTGTGGGCCATTTCAAATATTTTAAAATCCCCTAGGCCCCTGAAATAGTATAGAATGCAAAAGCTATATTATTCTAAAATGGTGCAGCTTATCCAGTGTTCAAGTTTATTTTATTCTTGGTTTAAAAAAAAATGCTTAACACAGTACGGTAAAACAAATGTTTATATTTAGTTACAAAATAGGTTACCTAAATAGTTGATAGCATATTTAACTTCCTAATCATGCAAACATTTAGGCAATTAATTTAGGCATTAGTTTTTATTCTTTGGTCCCATGCCACCTAACGTATTAAATGGCAGGAAAAGACTAATCTGAGATTTTAAATAATGTTGATAATGCATATGCTAAAAATTGAAAATGGGCATAGGACCTCTGAAGCTTGATCATCTAAATAAAACGAGTTCATATAAAATATCGCTGTTTCTGACAAGAAACCCTGTAGACTTACCTAGGAATTAATTACACTTGGAAAGCACAAAAAAATATCAATTTGCCTCTGCAAAATATTATAAAAATGAAAAGAACCCCGGCCCACAGTGGGTACTTGAATCATTCCATTACTTCACTTTTCACATTTTGTCTTCTTGGAGACCCTCTGATAATGCTCTTTTCCTTAAAGTCAGTTTTGTCTGTTACTTTTCACTTAACGTTTGACTGGCATATCTTCTTTTTCATTCTTCTACAGAAAACTTTTCTGTGATTATATGACACTTTTAGAGGTGTTTCTTATAAAACAACCTACAGTAAGATTACAGGGTTGCTCTGAGTCAGAATTCCCTCAACGGCAAGAAGTTTTTTTTTTGTTTTTTATTGTAAGATTACATGTTTTATCCTGTATGACAAACGCTGACTGCTTGTCAGTCAGTGATGATGAATTTATCCTACTTTCCACAGCCTCATCCAGCATCTGTTTGGATGGCTGATTGGGCTTGTATTGGAGTCTCTGCTCAGAGAGAAATATGTTGCTTTACACCTAATATATGAAAGTCATCATTGATAATGTGTAAATCTGATAAAATCCTGACACTGCAGATATAATCTGAGACTTTCCTCTATGTTTCTACCTGACCCAGGGCAGCTGCTGATGCACAAGTTAAAGCAAAAGAGATACCTTAATTAGTATTCCAGGGGTCTTTGATACCATGGGCAAAGGTGTGAACTGCTGAAATCTGAATGCATATACCATTATTATTGGAATTTAGTGTTTGAAACAATGTATCTTTTATTCATTCTTTAATATTTGGAAGAGTGACTCATTAAAAAGGAAGTGCACTGACCTCCAACTCTATATTTTTCCTTTTCTAAACTAAATATTAGAATCTAGAGAGTTGAAATTGCCTTTGACAGACAAAAGAAGGTCTAAAATTTTATGAATTGGAAGCAAATTTTTATGTTAAATAGAAAGATAAAGAATATAGAGGTGGAATGATAACACATTTAATTTTGATTCTAACACACTTAAACTGGCAAACTGATGAGTCTTTTTGTGAAATAGATCTAAGGGAACTTAAAGGAAGAATTCTGAAGAATTAAACTTTGTGGCAATTACCCAATCATTACTTTTGATACGACTTGTCTAGTTTTATTATTCAAACATTGGGAATCTTTCTAGTCAGGTTCACCACATAACTAAGGTAAGTGTTTGCAGCTTATCTTCCATCTGAGGTCATAGAGGTTGTGGCTTTCTCCAGGAAAAGAAGTAAAATGAAGTGTCAAGGTCGGCACTCCGAGCATCACTTCCAGTCTTTCCTGCTGCTTCTCACATGGAATTCATCTCTTGTGCCATTTCAGCTGCTGCATAACTTTGGTGTAATCTCCAGTCTCACCGTCAGCTTGCGGGTTGAGAGTGACTGGTTGGTATTGTTTCTGGACCTAAATTATGATATTTATGAAAACTTACGTTGTGTCCTTTCTGCTCTGACAGTAAAATAGGGAATTTGGGCAGACAGATTTAGTTGATGAGGATATTATTAGAGTCAGTATGAGTTGAGTCTGTTGGCTTTATACAGAGTAAATCTTTTCCAAAATTTTCTAAGCTACAGATCTCACCCCTAATCAAGCTAACTCAGTAAAGGGCACCTGGCTTGTTGCCCATCAACAAGATCCTGAGAAAGAGGGTGTGGATGGATGACATAGAGTCACTATGATCAAAGGAGCAATTGAAAATGTACGTCCTATGGAAAGACGGGAGTACTGTTGGAAATTAGACAAACTATGAAAGTGAAGCATTAGTGAGAAATGCCCCCGTTATGTCTGAAAAGGGGAGCCTGATCAGCTAGAAATTAAAGATCATTAATCTTAAAGACATGACTTTTTCCCATAACTTTCGAAGTTTCATTAGATGGCATCTATGGGCTCTGAATAGTAGGATAAGTTAGTGTCTCTGGAAAACGCAGGTTCTCCATATTGTCTTTAGTCTTGCTGTCGTTAGAGGGTCCAGGAGTAGTGGGTTTGTTTTGCTAATTATTCATTTGGGCTTCATACTTTGCAAATAAGATAGGTTCATGGAACTGGTCAGTTCATGCCCTTCTTTTTTGCTGGCAGAGGTGTGGTTATCTAACTGGATGCTTCATAAATTAAAATACCTTCTGTAAAGAGAAAGATGATTTGGAAACTCCAGTATAGATATGGATAGTAAACACTGAGGTACACTCTACCTAAAGTTTTTTGTTTTTACTTTGTTTTATTTTTAAGAAGGAACTTAACTGGATCAGAGCATCCGGCACCAACTGCTCTTTTTCCACACACCATTCCTGTGGTAGAGTATTACATTAATAACTCCCAATGAATCAGGGTTCATAGCATCGATCTCCTTGTTAGGTACTTTCCCACATTGACTCTGGTTTGGCCTGTAATTTATTTTGGTTAATGGCAATTTAACAAACATGATCAAGCAGATATCAAGACTTCCCCTCTTAAAACATGTCCACTTACACCATGTAAAGAAAACAGGTTTAGCATCTTTGAGGATGAAAGACCATATGGAGAGAGAGGCCTCACCATTTTTTTTAACGTACTTTAGGTGAATGTTTACAGAACCAATAGTTGCTCATTAAACAGTCAGTACACATATTGTTTTATGACATTGGTTAACAACCCCACGACATGTCAACAGTCTCCCTTTTTGACTTTTTTGTGTGTTTGTGAAAATATACGTAGCCAAAGATACACCATTTCAAAAATTTCTACATGCACAATGTAACATCGATTACGTTCTTCCAGTTGTACTGCCATTCTCACTTTAGATGAAGGTTTACAGAACAAAATAGTTTCTCATTAAACAGTACACGTTGCCCTATGACAATTGTTAACACCACTACATGTCAACACTGTCCTTACTTAACCTTGGGTTCCCTATCACCAGGTTTCCTGTCCCCTTCTGCCTCCTAGTCCTTGTCCCTGGACTGCTGTGCCTCATTAATCCCATTTCGTTTTATGGGGCTGTCCAAACCCCGGCTGAATGGTGAACCTCCGAAGTGGAGTCACCACTGAGCTAAAAGGGTGTCTGGGGGCCATACTATCATGATTTCTCCAGTCCCTGTCAGGCCAGTAAATCTGGTCTTTTTTGTGTGTGTTAGAATTTTCTTCTACATCTTTCTCCAGCTCTGTCCAGAACCTTCTGTTGTGATCCCGGTCAGAGCAGTCAGTGGTAGTAGACAGGCATAATCTAGCTGTACAGGGCTCAGTCTGGTGGAGGCCTTGGTAGCTGTGGTGCATTAGTCCTTTGGACTAATCTTTTCCTTGTATCTTGTTCTCTTCATTCTCCCTTGCTCCCGAAGGGGTGAGACCAGTGGAATATCTTGGATGGCTGCTCACAGGCTTTTAAGACCCCAGACGCTACTCACCAAGGTAGAATGTAGAATAATGTCTTTATAAACTGTGTTATGCCAGTTGAGCTAGATGTTCCCCGAGACCATGGTCTCCACAGCTCTCCGCCCAGCAGTTCAGTCCCTCAGGGAGTTTGGATGTGTCAATGGAGCTTCCATGACCTTTGCTTGTACAAGTTGTGCTGGCTTCCCCAGTATTGTGTACTGTCTCACCCTTTACCAAAGATAACACTTATCTGTTGTCTATTTAGGATTCCCCCCAACCCTCCTATTACTCATAACCAAAAAAGATTGTTACTTTTTGTGTGTAAACTTTTCCGTGAGTTTTTACAATAGATGTCTCGTGCAATATCTGTTCTTTTGTGATTGACTTATTTCACTCAGCATAATGTCCTCCAGTTTCATCCGTGTTATGAGATGCTTCACAGATTCATCATTGTTCTTTCTCGTACCAGAGTACTCCATTGTGTGTATGTACCATAGTTTGTTTATCCATTCATCTGTTGATGGGCATCTAGGTTGTTTCCATATTTTTGCTGTTGTGAACAATGCTGTCATGAATATGGGTGTGCATATGTCTATTCATGTGACAGCTCTTATTTCTTTAGGATATATTCCTTGGAGTAGGATTGCTGGAACATATGGTATTTCTATTTCTAGCTTTCTAAGGAAGCACCATATCATTTTCCAAAATGGTTGTAGCATTTTGCATTCCCACCAGCAGTGCATAAGAGTTGCAATCTCCCCGCAGCCTCTCCAAAATTTGTTATTTCCAGTGTTTTTGATTCGTGCCTATATTGCCAGGATGAGATGGTATCTCATTGTGGTTTTAATTTGCATTTCTCTAATGGATAGTGAATGCAAGCATTTCCTCATGTGTCTGTTGGCTGCTTCAATGTCTTCTCTGGTGAAGTGTCTGTTCATTTCCTTTGCCCATTTTTTAATAAGGTTATTTATCTTTTTGTCGTAGAGGTGTTGGATTTTCTTGTAGATTGTGGAGATTAGACCTTTGTCTGACTTGTACTGTCCAAAAATTTTTTCCCAGTCTGTAGATTCTCTTTTTACTCTTTTCTTAAAGTCTTTTGATGAGCATAGGTGTTTGATTTTCAGAAGATCCCAGTTATCTAGCTTATCTTCTGGGATTTTTGTGTGTTGATTGTTATGGTTTGTATCCTGTTAATGCCATGTAGTAAGGCCTGCAGCATTGGTCCTATTTTTTCTTCTATGAACTTTATAGTTTTTGGCTTTATATTCAGGTCTTTGATCCATTTTGAATTAGTTTTTGTATATGGTGTGAGGTATGGGTCCTGTTTCTTTTTTTTTGCAGATGGATATCCAGTTTTGCCAGCACCATTTGTTAAAAAGACTGTCTTTTCCCCATTTGATGGACTTTGGGCCCTTATCGAAGATCAGGTGACTGTAGGTGGATGGATTTACATCTAGGTTCTCAATTCTGTTCCATTGGTCAATGTATCTGTCATTTTACCAGTACCAGGCTGTTTTGACTACTGTAGCTGTATAGTAGGTTCTGAGATCAGGTAGTGTGAGTCCTCCAACTTTATTCTTCTTCTTCAGTAGTGCTTTACTTTTTCGGGGCTTCTTCCCTTTCCATATAACGTTAATAATTAGTTTTTCCATCTCTTTGAAGAATGTTGCAGGTATTTGGATCGGGATTGCATTGTATTTGTAAATTGCTTTGGGTAGAATTGCCATTTGCACAATGTTGAGTCTGCCTATCCATGAGCATGGTATGTTTTTCCATTTATGTAGATCCCTTTGGGTTTCATGCAGCAGTGTTTTGTAGTTTTCTTTGTATCGGTCTTTTACATCCCTGGTCATATTTATTCCTAAGTATTTTATCTTTTTAGGGGCTGTTAAAATGGTATTGATTTCCTGATTTCCTTTTCATCGTTCTCTTTACTGGTGTATAGGAATCCAACTGATTTTTGAATGTTTATCTTGTATCCTGCTACTCTGCTGAATCTTTCTATTAGTTCCAGTAGATTTCTCGTGAAGTCTTTAGGGTTTTCTATGTATAGTATCATATCATCTGCAAACAGGGAGAGTTTAACGTCTTCATTACCAATTTGGATGCCCTTTATTTCTTTCTCTTGCCTTATTGCTCTAGCTAGAACTTCCAGCAGAATGTTAAATAGGAGTGGTGATAAAGGGCATCCTTGTCTTGTTCCTGTTTTCAAGGGGAATGTTTTCAGCCTCTCTCCATTAAGAATGATGTTGGCCGTTGGTTTAGCATAGATGCCCTTTATTATGTTGAGAAATTTCCCTTCTATACCTATTTGATTGAGAGTTTTTATCAGGAATGGGTGTTGGACTTTGTCAAATGCCTTTTCTGTGTCAATTGAGATGATCATGTGATTTTTTTTTTTCCTTTTATTTATGTGGTGAATTACGTTGATGGACTTTCCTATGTTAAACCATCCTTGCATACATGGTATGAATCCTACTTGGTCGTGGTGTATTATTGTTTTGATATGATACTGAATTCTATTGGCTAGTATTTTGTTCAGAATTTTTGCATCTATATCATCTATCATGAGAGATATTGGTCTGTAATTTTCTTTTTTTGTGATGTCTTTGCCTGGTTTTGGTATCAGCGTTATGCTGGCTTCATAGAATGAATTTGGAAGTGTTGCTTCATCTTCTATGCTCTGAAATAGCATGAGTAGAACTGGTACACGGTCTTCTGTAAATGTTTTGTACAATTCTCCAGTGAAGCCATCTGGGCCAGGGCTTTTTTTGGTTGGGAGTTTTTTTTATTACTTTTTCAATCTCTTCTCCTGTTATGGGTGTGTTCAGATTTTCAATATCACTTTGTTGTAGTTTGGGTAGGCCGTGTATTTCTAGAAATTTATCCATTTCCTCTAGGTTTTCAAATTTGTTGGAATATAGTTTTTCATAATATTCTGTTATAATCCTTTTTATTTCGTTTGGGTCTGTTGTAATGCCCCCCATTTCATTTCTTATTTGGGTTATTTGTGTCCTCTGCTGGTTTTCTTTCGTCAGTCTGGCCAGTGGTTTGTCGATTTTGTTGATTCTTTCAAAGAACCAACTTTTGGTTTTGTTGATTCTTTGTATTGTGTTTCTGTTCTCTATTTCATTTATTTCTGCTCTGATCTTTACTATTTCCTTTCTTCCGGTGGTTGTAAGCTTTTTTTGCTGTTCTCTTTCTATTTTTTTGAGTTGTGTAGTTAATGTTTTGATTTTGTCCCTTTCTTCTTTTTTGATATGTGCATCTATTGCTATAAATTGTCCTCTGAGGACTGCCTTTGCTGTGTCCCAAAGGTTTTGGTATGATTTGTTTTCATTTTCTTTTGTTTCTAGGAATTTTTTCTTTCCATCTCTGATTTCTTCTATTACCCATTGATGTGTAAGCAGAGTATTATTCAGTTTCCATGTAGTTGATTTTTTTTCCTTGCTCTTTCTAGTGTTAATTTCTACCTTGATGGTGTTGTGGTCAGAGAAGATACTGTGAATTATCTCAACTTTTGGATCTTGTTGAGAGTTGCTCTGTGGCCTAAGATGTGGTCTATTCTGGAGAACGTTCCATGCGCATTGGAAAAGAATGTGTACTTTGCAGCAGTTGGATGGATTGTTCTATATATGTCTATGAGTTCCAGTTGGCTGATTATGTCCTTATGTTTTCTGTATCTTTGCTGAGTTTCTTCTTAGTTGTTCTGTCCTTTACTGAGAGTGGTGTGTTGAAGTCTCCTACTATTATTGTGGAACTGTCAGTTTCTCTTTTCAGTGCTGTTAGAGTTTTTTTTATGTATTTTATTTTGGAGCCCTGTCATTGGGTGCGTAGATATTTATTATGGTTATGTCTTCATGATGTATTGTCCCCTTAATCATTATATAGTGTCCTTCTTTGTCTTTTATGGTAGATTTTGTTTTAAAGTCTATTTTATCTGAGATTAGAATTGCCACTCCTGCTCTTTTTTGGTAGTTGTTAGCTTGATATATTTTTTTCCAACCTTTGATTTTTAATAAATTCGGATCTTTGTTTCTAAGGTGTGTCTCTTGTAGACAGCATATTGATGGATCCTGTTTTCTTATCCATTCTGCCACTCTCCGTCTGTTTATGGGTGCATTGAGTCCATTTACGTTCAGTGTAATTATTGATAGATGGAAGTTCGTTGCTGTCATTTTGTAGTGCTTTTTTTTTGTGGTGCTGAAGTTTTCTTTGTTGTTCTTACTCTCTTGTGCTGAGTTACTTTTGTTTGTGGATTTTGTGTTCATTTCTTTTGTTTTTGTAGGTTTTGTTTTTGCTGAGACTTTATGTTTTTCGTCTTTATTTTTATGAGTTGGTTTGTTAACTTTCTTTGTGGTTACCATGAATTTTACCCTTATCTTTGTAAGTTTGAAACAGTCTACCCTTACTTGGCATCGTCTTGCCTTCCTCTCCGTTAGAAGGTTCTATACCTATGCCGTTTATTCCCTCTTTCATTGTTTTGATGTTGTTGTCATCCTTTGATTGATTTCTCTGATTCCCTGTTGTATTTTTTTTTGGTTTTGAATAGTCCTCGATAGTTCATTTCCTAGAATGGTATCTGGTTCATATGATCCTGCATCCTAGGTCCTGCCTGAAGGTTGAAGCTGTTTGTCCTCAGATTGAAGAACTCCCTTTAATAATTCTTGTAAGTTTGGTTTGACTTTTGCATATTCCCCTAGTTTCTGTTTATGTGGAAATGACCTAATTTCACCATCAAATTTGAACGAGAGTTTTGCAGGATATATTATTTTTGGCTGACAATTTTTTTCTTTCAAGATTTTATATATGTCATCTCACTGCCTTCTTGCCTGCATGGTTTCTGCTGAATAATCTGAGCTTAGTCTTATTGTTTCTCTTCTGTATGTGACTTCTTGTTTTTCACGAGCTGCTCTCAGGATTCTTGGTTTGTCTTTAGTTTTGGCAAGTGTGATTATGATATGTCTTGGTGATTTTCTTTTGGGGTCTCTTCTATATGGGGTTTGTTGAGCTTCTTGGATGGCCAGCTTTTCATCTTTCATGATATTGGGAAAGTTTTCTGTCAGCAGTTCCTCAATAATCCTCTCTGTGTTTTCTGTTTTCTCCCCCTGTTCTGGGCTGCCAATAACTCGTAAGTTTTTGCTTTTAATTGTGTCCCACATAACTCTCAGGGTTTCTTTGTTTTTCTTTGTTCTTTTTTCTGAGTTTTCCTGAAACAGAGTTGTATCCAAGTGTTTGTCTTCAGTTCCACTGATCCTGTCTTCCACGGTTTCAAATCTACTTTTCAGCCCTTCTATGACACCATCCATTTCTGAAATCTTCTTGTTTATCTTTTGGATTTCTAATTGTTGTTTTTGTATAATTTCGAGTTGTGAATTTATTTTGGCATTTTGTTCCTGCATCATCTTCCTGAATTCTGCCAATTTTTTGTCTGTATTTTCCATAAATTTGTCTATTTTTTCCTCACGTTTGTCAGCTTTTTGCCTCAGTTCTTGGAAAATTCCGAGTATTAGTGATTTGAGTTCCCTATCAGGTACTTCTAGTGCATTTTCTTCCACAGGAGAGTTATCTGGTGTTTTAATTTGGACGCCTATTGGAGCCATCTTGTCTTGTTTTTGTAAATGTTTTGATATTGTTTGCTGTTTTGGGGCATTCAGTAGGTATTTCTCTTGTTTATTGATTGTAGACTTTTTGTTTCATCCTTGTGGAACAGCTGTGCAGGTCTAGCTGAAGAGGAGCCACTGGGATGGGTTGTTTGTGGCACTCACCGCAGCCACCGGACGGTCGGTAGTCAGTGCTGGGCAGGTTCCCATAGGGCGTGCCTGCACAGCTTGGTGGTGTGATGTCAAGTGCACAGTGCAGGTAGGCAGGATGCAGTGGGGAGATGGTTATGTGTGAAGCTAAGCTGGATATGGGAGAGGGGAGAGAGGAGCAGGAGCGAAAAAACATACAAACATAAAAGAATGCTAGGGGAGCTTGCCATTGGAATGGACAGGTGAGAGACTATGGGATGGAGAAAACCAGAAGGGGGAAGAGAAAGAAAAGGGAAGAATGAATAAATAAAAATCAGAAAAGTTAAAGAACTGCAAAGTTCCCTGGGATCCCACCGATGCAGCTATGAGGTCTGGGGAAGTCGGTCTCAGGTTTCATAGCATAGCCTAGCCAGAAGGCGCAGAGGCATACAACGCCTGGTATTCAGGGATCAGCTGTTTTGTCTCCCACTGGATACTCCGCGAGGCTGCTCTCCCATTCTCCCATTTGCTGGTCTCCGATAGGTGTCCAAGATGGTGGATCCACACTGCATTAGCTTGTAGGGGACCTCTGCATGAATCTCTCTTCGCTATCCATTCTCTTTCAGTATTCTCACTCTGTTTGGTGTTTGGCTGAGTTCTTTATCTCTTCATTTGATGTTCTAGGGTTTCAGGATTGTTGAGTCTCTGTTTGGCTTAGTTTTTCGGATCTTTGCTGTGGAGGGACGGCGTGGTGCTTCTGCCTAGAGCGCCATCTTGCCGGACTCCCTGTAGGTTTTGTTTTTACTGAGACTTTATGTTTTTCCTCTTTATTTTTATGAGTATGTTTAACTTTCTTTGTGGTTACCGTGAAATTTATCTTTATCTTTCTCACTTAGTATCTCCTTGCCTTCCTCTCTATCAGAAGGTTCTATACCTACACTGTTTATTGCCTCGTTTATTGTTCTGATGTTGTCATTTACAGATTAACTGCTCTGATTTCCTCTTGTATTTCTTTTGGCTTTGGGTAGTCCATGAGAGTTCTTTTCCTAGATTGGTATCTGGCTGGTACAATCCTGTGTCCTAGATTCAGCCTATGAGCTGATGTTGTTTGTTCTCAGATCAAAGGACTCCCTTTAATAATTCTTGTAAGTTTGGTTTGGTTTTTTTCATATTCCCTTAATTTCTGTTTATCTGGAAATGTCCTAATTTCACCATCATATTTGAACAAGAGTTTTGCAGGGTATATTATTCTTGGCTGGCAATTTTTTTCTTTCAAGGTTTTATATATGTCATCCCATTGCCTTCTTGCCTGCATGGTTTCTGCCAAATAATCTGAGCTTAGTCTTATTATTTCTGCTCTGTATGTGACTTCTTGTTTTTCATGAGCTGCTCTCAGGATTCTTGGTTTGGTTTTGGCGAGTGTGATTATTATATGCCTTGGTGATTTTCTTTTGGGGTCTATCCTATATGGGGTTCATTGAGCTTCTTGGATGGCCAGCTTTTCATTTTCATGATATTGGGAAAATTTTCTGTCAGCAGTTCTTCAATGATCCTGTCTGTGTTTTGTGTTTTCTCCCCCGTTCTGGAACTCCGATCACTCAAAAATTTTTGTTTTTGATTGTATCCCACATAATCGTCAGGATCTCTTCATTTTTCTTCATTCTTTTTTCTGTAGTTTCCTCAGAGTTGTATCCAAATGTTTGTCTTCAATTCCTCTGATCCTGTCTTCCACCATTTCATATCTGCTCCTCAGCCCTTCTATGACCCTGTCCATTTGTGAAATCTTGTTTATCTTTTGAGTTTCTAATTGTTGTTTTTGTATAATTTCTAGTTGTGAATTTATTTTGGCATTTTGTTCCTGCATTATTTTCCTGAATTCTTCCATTTTTTTGTATGTATTTTCCATGAAATTGTCTGCCTTTTCCATGAATTTGTCTATTTTTTTCTCATTTTTGTCTGCTTTTTGCTTCAACTCTTGGATAATTCTGAGTTTTAGAGATTTGAATTCCCTATCAGGTAGTTTTAGTGCCGTTTCTTCTACTGGAAAGTCATCTGGTGTTTTATTTTGGACTCCTACTGGAACCATCCTGTCCTGTTTTTGTAAATGTTTTGATATTTATAGTCTGCTGCTTTCAGGGCATTCAGTATTTATTTTTCTTGTTTATTGATTGTAGATGTTTCATCCTTTTTTTTTATTTTAATTTGGCTATTTCTGAGCAGGCAGGCTGTGTGTTCTCTGTTGTTTGCTCATCTGTGGGCACAATACTTTTTGCCTTCTCCAATTGGCAGGGTCAGTCACTCAGGTATGGTACAGCAGGGCAGATCTAGCTGAAGAGGAGTTGCTGGGATGGGTTGTTTGTGGCACTTACTTCAGCCACCAGTGTGGGTCGGTAATCAGTGCAGGGCTGTTTCCGGTAGGCCTTGCCTGTGCTGCTTGGTGGTGTGATGTTAAGCACACATGCAGGTAGGCAGGATGGAGGGGAGAGATTGTGATGTGTGGAGCTAAGATGGGTATGGGAGAGAGAAGAGAGGAACAAGAGCCAAAAACATACAAACAAAGAAAAGAGTGATAGGGGAGCTTGTCATTGGAGTTGAGAGATGAGAGACTGTGAAATGGAGAAAAACAAAAAGAGGAAGAAGAAGGGAAGAAAAGAAAAGAAAAGAATGAATAAATAGAAATTAGAGAAAAGAAAAGCTCCCAGGGATCCTGCTTGTGCAGCTACGAAGTCTGGGGAAGTTGTTCCCAGGTTTTGAAGTTCAGCCTGGCTAGAAGCCATAGAGGTGTCACTCAGCACCAGGTATTCAGAGGACAGGAAGCGAAGGAAGTTATAGAGAGATGAGAAACTGAACAATGAAGAAATACAAAAAGGGAAAAAGAGGGAAAAGAAAACAAAACAAATTAAAAAAAAAAAGAACAAGAAAAACCCCCCCCAAAAAACTCAAGAGAAATGCCTTTAGGGATCCCTCTGTGCATCTTCACAAGCTGAGTGGGTAGGTCCCAAGCCACGCAGCACTGCCCAGCCAGAATGGGCTTCCAACTTGAGAAAAGAAAAAGAAAACAAACAAAAGCCCTGGGATCCCACCAGCGTGGCAGCATGGACCGGGAAGTAATTCCATACTCAGTTGGAGCTCCACAACCCCTCAGGAAGAAGCAAATATGGTGCACAGAGTCAGGTATTTGAGCAAAAGGAGGGGGAGGTAGTGAGAGGTAAGGAAGAAATCAAAAGAAGCACAAAAAAGCAACACCAGCAGCCAACAAATGGCACTCAGGGAGTTGACCAGTGCTGGCAGTTGGAATCCAAGCAGCCAGTGCTTCCTGGCTAAGAGACTGTGGCTGCAGGAAGCAGAGGAGGCCGAGTGGGGGTGAAGAAGGGTGGGGGATGGGAAAACATATATTGTTGGCTACCAGTTATTCTGTCTCCTGCTGGAAGCTCTGTGTAGCTGCTTTCTTGTACCCCGTTTGCTGATCTATGCTAGAAGTCCAAGATGGCGGGTCCATGCTACCTTAGCTGATAGGGACCTCTGCATGTATGTCTCCTCGCTGTCCTTTGTCAGTTTCTTATTCCATTGGGTGCTTGGCTGAGTTCTTTATCTCTTCATTTGATGTTTAGTGTTTCAGGACTGCTGTTTTCTCTGTTTGGCTTAGTATTTTAGATCTTTGCTGTGGAGGGATGGCATGCTGCTTCTGCCTTGTTGAAAACTTTCAAATTTTATAATTTATACTGATCTATTTTTAAGTGCACTGGCTCTTTTCTTTGTCATCTACATTCTGCTAGAGATCCCATTCAGTAAGCTTTTTCTTTTTGCTATTTTGTGTTTTTCAGTTTTAAATTTTTCATTTGGTTTTTCTTTATACCTTCTGTTTCTTTGTTGAGACTTTCTCTTTTCCCTTTGGCTTTAAGAGTATTCATGATTACTTGCTATAATTACAACATCTGTGTCATGTTGGCATTGGCATCAGTTTGTTTTCTTTTCCCATATGAGTTGAGATGTTTCCGTTTCTTTGTGTAATTTTGTATTATATCCTAAGAATTTTGCATATTACATTATGAGATTCTAGGTCTTGTTTAAATCCTGTAGAGATAAGTTAAGGGTTGGAGTTGGAAAAAAAAGGAATTTCTATACCCTCTCTGGGTGTTATATGTTTCCTTTCATGTTTTTTGAGCCAGAACTAAAGGATTTCTCTCTATCTGTACTTTAATGCCCACTTCCAGGTTGCTGGGTGATACTAGAAGAAAAATAAAAATGGTACATTTACCACGGATTTATTTGGACTTAAATTCTGATCTCCTTTCCCAATCTACCTGCAATTACTTACTTTTCAGATTCATCAAATAGCTGCTCCTTGCAGTCTTTCCAGGTTTAATATCTGTATTCACTGAAAGAGACTTTTTCCCCCACTTAATGTTTCCCATAACTGGAGTCACATTCCTCCTGTTTTTGAATGGGTGTGTCTGTTGCAGCTATCTGTTCCTATCTCATTATTTAGGGCCCCTGGGAACCGTTAAGCGCCACTACAAAACAAAAGGTTGGTGGTTCAAACCCACTCAGAGGAACCTCTGAAGAAATTTCTGATGATCTGCTTTACAAAGATCACAGGCATGAAAACCATGTGGAGCACAGTTCTCCTCTGACACACTTGGGGTCACCATGAGTTGGAATCGACTTGATGGCAACTGGTGGTTGGTTATCTCACCAGTATATATTGGGTTAATGGGAACAGATAACTTATCTTTTTGTTCAGATCCCCAAATAAAGAGGAGCTGCACCTGAGGAGCAGTTGTATCACCTGGACTTGATATAAATCATGAAATTATGGACTTCAAGCCCAATGCCATGATTGGATGAGATTTTGAAGTTCTTGACAGAGAGTAAATATATTTTAAATATGGGGGTGAAGCATATATGAATCATTTTGGCTGCGGCAGCCCTAGAAATGTACTCACTACTCAGATCTTTTGCAGTGGAGAGCATAATTGAGTGAAATCTCCAGCTATTGCCCCTCTGGATCCACTATTGCTTTCATGCTAAGGCCATGCTTCTCGTGGATGGCTGTATTTGTTTCCTAGAGCTCCTGCAACAAAGTACCACAAACTAGGTAACTGTTTATTCTCTCACAGTTATGGAGGCTAAAAGTCTGAAACCAAGGTGTCAGCAGGGCCATGCTATCTCTGAAGGCTCCAGGGGAAGATCCATTCTTGCCTTTCTACTTGCTCCTGGTTGTTCCCAACAATTCTTGGCACTCCTTTATTTGCATCTGCATTACTCCAATTTATACCTCTGCTTTCACATGGCCTTCACACCTCTGTGTCTCCTATTTGTATAAAGACAATAGTCCTAATGGATTAGGGCCCGCCCTAACCCACTGTGACCTCATCTTAATTTGATTATATCTGCAAAGACCCTATTCCCAAGTAAGGTCACATTCACAGGTACTGGGGGTTAGCAATAAAACATATTTTGGAGGTCACATTTCAGCCTACTACAGCTACTCTCAGACAAGGACTGACATCTGTAGGAGTACTAATGGAGGCCCATTCCAGTGAGCCTCAAGACTCCTCTGGTAGGCAGCTTTGACTCAGACTCTCAATTGTCCTGGCCGAATCTTTCTTACAACTGCCCTGCAGTCCGAGACTCCTCCTGCTTAATCCTCCTTTTACCAGCTTTCTTGGCAGGTGCCAGACCTGGACTGCAGTCTGAAGGCATTCCCTACCCACTTCATTCCCAGGTTTCTTCCTCTTTATCTCTCACAGCCATATCCCCTAATACAGCTATTGGCTTTATAATCTCATCTTGGAAACTGATTCTTGTAGGACCCAAACTAATACAGGGCTCAAGGGCAAACTGTGGTATATGGTTATGTTAATGACCCCAATATATCATGCCTCAGTATCCACTTCCTTGTGCAGTCCTCCACTATCAGTCAGGGTTCTCCAGAGAATAGGACATCATATTTGGTAATGTAGATGATCAGCTGGACTAAACTCTGGTGGTATGTCATCTTCATGTGCGTGTGAGTGTGTGTGCATGCAGAAAGCATTATACAGAAATATCCTGAGAGTTTTAAGTAACTCCAACCATTTCTTAGGTTCCTATCCCTGTAAAAATAATAATGATCTCAAAATAAATTTCACTTACTGTATTTCAGAGAACTAAGTAGTTAAAAGTGTCATTTAAACCAACTCACATGATCCAGCCTGAAGAGGTTGGCCCAAATTATTTTTAATGTCTTTTCCATGTCCCATATGACAGTAGATTTTACAGCTTGTGAGAACTGGGGTAGGGAGAAATTACCTTGTAAAGTTTAAAGGAAGTTCTTAACTATTTCTTACCAGGAAAGTTCTAATTACTGAAGTTAAATTTTGTAATGTAATGTAACATTTAATTAGTAAAGAGAAAGAGTTGCTTAAAGAGTCATTGCCTTCTTTCACTGAAATTCGTGAGAAAACATAATATACTAAGTCCTAGAGCAACTAGCATTGCAGGAACTCATCTTGCCTATGAATTGAGCAATTGTAGTTATTTGCAACCCCATTTCCAGACGACAAACTTTAGCATATACCTTTCCAAGATTTCCTACTGAAACATCAACCTGAATATATACATACTACAAACTTCTGAAGGGGCCCTGGTGGCGCAATGATTAAGTACTTGGCTGTTAACCAAAATGTCTGCAGTTCAAACCCATCAGCAGCTCCACAGGAGAAGAGACCTGGAAATCTACTCCCATAAAGATTACAGCCTAGGAAATCCTATGGGTAAGTTCTACTCTGTCATACAGGGTCACTATGAGTTGGAATCGACTCGATGGCACACAATAACAACAATCTTCGGTGATATTCCATTTGATAAAATTTACAGTTTTTAAACAATAGCCATTTAATTAGTGTTAGACTAATCTAATACTAATTGGCAATTTGGGGGATAAACTTGTACTTTTTAGAAGTCAGGAACGCCAAAACGGTCTGTCAACCCTGGAAGTTTTGCCTGTTGCAGTAGAACTATCCAACTTTGGTTGTGGTGCCCTAATTGCTTCCATCTGGAGATAAGATTTCATTGTGAAAATGGATAATACTCATTAAGCTCATCTTACCTCTTTTCCTCTACTTACCGCTATATACTAAAGAAACTGCTGTGACCAAAATGAAAGTTAAACTGGTCCATTTTGCTCTGGTCTACCATATTAATTCTTCAAGTGTGAATTAAATATATCAGATACATGTGCAAATGAGCATAAGTATAATATTATTGATCATAGAGCTATCAAGTGTTAAAAATAGAAGAGATGAGTGTCAGAGATTATTCAAAATACAGTAATTCAAATTATCTTTACATTTTGCAGTGTGATTTCTATCTTTGGATAGAATGACTCTCTGGGTGCAGTTGAATATAGCACAGTTATCTTTAGTGGGAAAGGGAGGGGCTAGACCAAGCCATGAAGTAGGAAGGACAGTTGTGGCAGAGGTGGACAGAGGGATGTTAAAAAGAAGCTTCCAATAGGTAGAGTGTACCATCCCAAGAGTCTGGAGATCAACGCTCATTTTGCTTGTGTTGTGTTGCAGGTTGGGAGCAGCATAAGTAACATCATTATTATTGCAGATAGGCAGAGCCTGGTGAGAGTAGTGGAGGAACAGACTGGAAGGCAGTTGGTGTCATGGAATTGTACTGGCAAGGAGCAGAGCCCCAGATGCTGAGTTAAGAATCAGGAATGGATATCAGCAGCTAAGTTAGCAAAGATTGGTTGAAGGTTACACAGACAGTATCCTGCCAAAACAAGGCAGGACCGGGCATTATTTCAAATTTATCAGATGCCGTATCAGGCTTGAGCCTCCTTGACCATCTCTAGCCTAGGCCATGCCGGATATCACAGTCACTGGGATCTGAGTCATCCTGAGAACCTGCAGACATGCAGATCACAATGTCTGAACTGTAGTTCAGAACATGCACTAGTCAAATGTCACAGTATTGCATTTGCTGCAACTGACACCTTCCAAAGATGATTCATTTGGCTCCTGTACTCTCAGAACTTGCCATCTTAGTACACCTGCTGCTCATCTGTTGTTAATTATGATAAATATTTATATATATATAACAGAATATATATCTATTAAATATATTTTAATAATTTTATTATATGTATATAGAATTTATGGAGCCCTGGTGGCACAGTGGTTAAGAGCTCAGCTGCTAACCAAAACGTCGGCAGTTCGAATCCACCGGCTGCTCCCTGGAAACCCTATGGGGCAGTTCCACTCTGTCCTATAGGGTCCCTATGAGTCCGACTTGACTCAATGGCAACAGGCTTTTTTTTTTAAATAGAGTTTATTATTTATTAAATATATAAACACATTTATATATTTATTGCGATATATATAAAATAAAATATTTGCCATTTCAACATTTTTTCATGTACAATTCAGTGACATTAATTACATTCATCATGTTGTACAGCCATCACCACTGTTTCCAAAATTTTCCATCGCATTTCATAGAAATGCAGTGCTCCCTCCCTAGCAACGGCTTCCCCTTTTCCCCTCCCTCCTGCCCTTGCTAACTACTAACGAACTTTGGTCTCTATACATTTGGCTGTTCTGGATATTTCATATAATTGGAATCATACCATATTGTTGATCGCAATACCATGAGCAGCACTGCCATCTTTCATATGATTATAATATGGTGAGAAACTGTTGGAAACTTCCAAACAAACAAAAAGCAAAATAATACAAAAAGCAATCATTTCTCAAATGGTCACTATGATCCTGGAAAATTCAGTATATATTAAAATGGAACTTTTTTTTTTTAAAAATAACATGAAATTAGGTGCTAGGTTCAGATAAATAGAAACTGGCTTTTTTAAAGGTTGAGATTATTTTGGGTTTTGGTTTTTGTGTTTTTCACCCTATACCCCCAAAGCTTATAATGGTAGTTGGTGCATAATGTGCATTCAGTAAAGATTTGTTGAATGAATTGAATAAGGTCTGCTGTCTGACTTTAACCTCTAGCCACACCCCTCCCATTTTTAACCTTTCACTTTTTTCAAAGGTTATGAAAGGAGAGGGTGAGACGCTTTAAATATTACTTATTCAGGGGTATATTTTACTCTGTAAAACTCAACTAAATATTCAAGAGTCTTCAGCCTTCTCTCTTCTGTAATATGTAAGTTGCAGGAGAAATGGATGGTTGCTGATCCTCAACCATAGCTCTGTGTAAATCATTCCCTGCAGGAATGTCAGCTCCATTATGTCAGACAGTGGAAATGATCCAAAGAAACCTCAATTTCTCTTCTCCCCTTAAGGTAGAAATCAGTAAATGAAAGTTTAAAAAATAATGTATCTACAATTCAGCAGAGTCTTTCAAAGGAGTGCTTTTCAAACTTTAACGTGCATTCAAGTCGCTTGGGAATCTTACTAAAATGCAGATTTTGATCCCAGGTCTGGCATGGGGTTTGGGATGGGGTCTGAGATTTCTGCATTTCTAACAAGCTCCCAGACTGATGTGGACACAGCTGGTCCATGGACTGCACAACACTTTGTGTAGCAAGGGTTTAGAGCATAGTAACAAGCATCTTGTTAGTTATCAATTCCTACACTTGAAAAAAAAATTAACTGATTTACGCCAGAAGAGAACAGAGAAAATAAATTCAGAATTCTACGATTTTAAATACATTTATTTGATACGTTTGATTCCAAACATACACTCAAAAGAACCCCAGCACCTCAGTAAAGATTCCCACAGATGAAGCTGATTTTAAGCTTTTCAACAAGCCTACTGTTTGTCTTCTACTTGCCTTTCCCCAGTCAGTTATTACATTTACCAGCCTTATAATCAGGCTGTGAACTCACAAATGGGGAAAGAGGATCCCTTCGGCAGATGGAATGGTCTGAAGAGTCGTGAATGGTCTTATGTCATAGAAGTACCATCTTGAAGCATTCTCATTTCACCTTTGAATGTAAAAGTTATCTATCCTCAGTCTACAAAATTATCTACCATCCAATATGTACACTGTTAGGAGCCCTGGTGGCACAGTGGTTAAGCGCTCAGCTGGTAACCGAAAGGTCAGAGGTTCCAACTCATCAGCAACTCTGCTGATTACATGAAGATTACAGCCTTGGAAACCCTATGAGGCAGTTCTACTCTGTCCTATAAGATTGCTATGAGTCAGAATCAACTACAGTGGGTTTGGTTTTTGGTTTAGTGCATGTCCCTTACGAATGCCCTATTAAATGTATAGTCTTTACTCCTCATAATAAAGTGATTGGATAATAAATTATTTATAGATTCTGCCACATCTGAAATTTCATATCCTAACTACTTTTCTGAAGGATAACTGATCATTATATATTAAATCACCCAATTGAATGCCAATTATGAAGAAATGAATAGAAAATGACAGACTGGCAGAAACAGTAAATTTCCAATTTTTTTCTTTTTGCCAAAAGTTTCACTAGGAGAACTTTTTTTTTTTTCTAATAAACAAACCTTTCAGCTGTTCACAAATAAGAAATCACTTTGCATCATAAAATAAGAGAATACTATTACCTTATCGGTAATAAATAGGGAGACGATAAAACAGAAATCATGTGCATGTCAAATTCAGACTCAGTAAAATCTAGAGCATTTTCTTATGTAAAAGACTAGCCCTTAGTTCTAGCATTATTTGCTGAAAAACACATTTTCTTTTCCTTTTCCACATTTACACTTGACACACGATGAAATGGTAAGTTTTCTTGCAAGATAGATGGTCATTCCTTAAAACATCTCCTCGAACATCCAGATTTCACTGTGCAATAACTTCATTCTGTGCTCTAAAATGTGCCTGTGCCCAAAACTGTCCCTTCTTTTTCTTCTTCTTTGTCCATAAGCATATTTCATTTTTTCCAAAAGTATTAACATGCGTTTATTTCTTAATAAAGTAACACATACCAGACAGTGACATTCTAAATGGTGCACAGTCATAAACCAGCATCACTGCCCTCACCACTGTGATCACAAAAATAACAATAACGAGACCTAAATAGGTCTGATGGACAATTCTTTGTGACTCTGCAGGCAGGAAATCAAACTTCAATATAATTTTTTTCAGATTTTAATATTTCTAGTGCCTAATTATGGAGCCCTTGGTGGTGCGAATGGTTAAGCACTTGGCTGCTGAAAGGTTGGCAGTTTGAACCCATCCAGAGGCTCCCTAGGAGAAAGACCTGGTGATCTGGTCCTGTAAAGATCACAGCCTTGGAAACCCTGTGGGGCAGGTCTGCTCTGTCACGTGGGGTCTCTATGAATCTGAAAGGAATCAATGGCACCTAACAATAACAACTTGCCTAATTTACTAGAAAGTAAAACTTGTCAATTAAGTTATAAGTATCAAGTAACTTCTTAGAACTAATTTTTAGATACCATTCAAAGTAGTAGAAGAAATCCAGATTTGCAATATATTATTAACCTGTTAAAGCTTCTATTAATATTGAAAACTGAGTGATTTATTAACCAAACATTTGTGAAGTGCCTCCTATGAGCCAGAAACTTTGCTAAGTTACTGAGAACTCAATAATGAGTACAAAGTGATACCTTTTCTCCAGGACTTAACAATATAACTGGCAAGACAGAAGCAACCAGATTTAATTACAGCAGTATAAATGGATGGATATCTGAGGCATAAAGATGAAACACCAAATTCTGGCTGAGAACTTCAGGAAATGCTCCTTGAGGGAGTTGAGTTTGGGATGACTCGCAAAGAACACATAAGGGTTTGCTAGTAGTAAAAGATAGGAGTAGAAGGGGTGGGAAGGGAAGCAAGAGAACAGCAAGGGCACAAAAGAAAGCTGTGAAACAGGTACCATGTTGGATTTTGGAAACTGTAATTATTCAATATGGGTGGAACATAAGGTGATTGCCAGAGGGTGGTTGGGTTGATTGAGAAGGATGGGAACGGCTGAGTGTTCAGGAGGTCACTTGTGCCAGTATAAGGAATTTGAACTCTCTACATTGGTGAAGTGAACCACTGAAGATTTTAAGCAGAGAAGTAAGATCAGAATTTCATTTTGTTTCCTATCTCCTAACCCCGGCACAGTGTTGCTCAAACTTCAGAGTGCATCAGAATCACCTGGATGGCTCTTTGAAACACAAATTGTTGGGTCCCTCCTCCAGAGTTGCTCAATCAGTAGGCCTGGGGTAGCTGAAGAATTCAAATATCTAACAAGTTCCTAAGAGATATTGATGCTGTTTGTTCCAGGATCATACTTTGAAAACCACCACACTAGAATAACCTCATCTAACCTGACTGGAGGAGCCCTGGTGGCGCAGTGGTTAAGAGCTCAGCTGCTAACTAAAAGGTCGGCAGTTTGAATCCACCAGCCACTCCCTGAAGACCCTGTGGGACAGTTCTATTCTGTCCTATAGGGTTGCTATACGTCGGAATCGACTCAACGGCAACGGGTTTGGTTCTTGGTTTAACCTGACGGGAGGAGGTGCCTGGATGGTGCAAATGGGTAATGCACTTGGCTGCTAACCAAAAGGTTGAGGTTCAAAGCACTTCAGAAGAAAATCCTGGTGATCTACTTCTGAAAAATCATCAAGAACCCTATGGAGCATAGTTCTACTGTGACACATATTGGGTTGGCCTGAGTCAGACTTGACAAGAGGGTAACTGGCAATGGTATTCTAACAAACAATTAAAAATAAATTTTTTTTATCTTTCATAATTATTAAACAAAGTTTGTAATATTCATGTTGTTTTGGTGAACCATGCTCTAATAATAATTGCAATGCTAACAAACCAGAATACATTTTTAATCTTTGGAACTTTATGTTCTTAGAAAATATTTTCACAAAGTAAGTGCCAATTTATTTATTTGTTTTAGGAAAGGATGATGAATAATTAATGAAATTATTTTCAGCAGAAAACATATATTCGGATAAAACTCCAAGGTGGACTAAGAATGGAAATAAAAGTTTCTAAGAGAAAAGGGAAAAATGCAAAATTTCCAGCTGCTAAATAAGAGCTTTTCCAATGAAAACAAATAATGACAGAGAGCCAAATTATCATGGTATATAGATTTCACTGGATAGGTTTTAAAGGGCAATGAAATAATTTTACGTACAACTTTCAGTATTTACAGTATAACATGAATTTCATCCTTTGTAAGCGTACCAAAAAAAAATTAAATGTCAACCTAAAAATAGGTGAGAGCTACAAAGTTTTAAACAATTCTTCACAGAGGAACAGGAGAGAAAAGTTTGAAGACCACTTCAAGACAGCACGTTTCAAAATAACAGCAAACCATCTTAAGGCTAAGAGGTAGAGCCTTATTAAATTTTATGTATTGGTTTTGATTGTAATTAATTTACTTACATCTTTTCCTGAGTTTGCCCTCAGTCTTTTCATGCTGTAAACCCATGATCAGTTGTAATTTGCTCATCTGCCTACAGCAGGGAGTCAGTCAGCATTGTCAGCAAACCTCAGTTTGTTTCAAATACAGTTTCCACTCAATATCAACTGAACAACTTGCATATTAACTATAATTATTTCAATAATCTGGTTCTCAATCCCAAAAAAAATTTGAGGATTAATTTTACTATTTCTTTTTCCTTACACTATACCAAATTTGATCCAACAAAATACACAAAAATTCTGACAAATAAGTTTTATCCTTGGAGAGTACATTTGTTGAATCTTGTAAGGCACCACTAATTCTGAAAATACCACAAATACCTGGCAAAACCCAGAGCCTCCCCACAACATCAAGTCATCTACCAGAAGCCCAGGGCAGGGGTGGGGGCAAGAAGAATGGGGAGGGGTACAAGAATGCTCTGGACAGACACTTCAGCAACAGTAAGTATTGATATATGGCTGCAAAGCAGGACATCTTTATACATTTTTTAAAAACTGTCCGTTTTCCAAAAAGGATTTATGTGACTTAGAAAGGATTTTATTTGTGGAAATGTCTGATGGAGGTTGGTAAAGAGTATTAAGTGATTGGAAACCTCAAAAAGCCTGGGATGGACAATAATTCTCTAGGCAGCATCTGCTGGATAATGTAGGATTGTTTTCTTGTTTGCAAAAGATAAAAATAAAAAGGTTCCATTCTGCTAAGAGGCTTCACATCAGAGACCAAGCTCCCATTATTCTCCCCCATGTATCAATTTTTCCTTTCCACTAATGTTTTTGTATTATTTAGCCAATAAGTTGTCAATTTCTATTAGAGGTAGAGCAACTGACATGCTTTTGATTCTGGTGCACATGGGACTCAGTATCTCTTTTAAGTAATTCGGTTAGAGCTAATAAGCCTTTGTATTTTATACGTTACTGAAGAGAATGGAAATTAATTAGATCTCACTTTTGTGTTTGCCTCTTTACTACATCGTGATTTGTGCCGTTTGCTGTGTGTCGTTTCCAGCGTCTTCAGTCCCTCTAATCCATAGTGAGATATTTACTCCAGCTTTGACAAGGCACAGGAAGTGGAACTTTTTGGTCAAGACTTTGGAAAAAACAGATAGGGAGGCAAAGAAATGTGTGAAATAAGACATGCGGAAATTTGGATCTCTCCAATTAATCATGGTTCACAGCTGACAAAGAAAAGTGACAGTAATTGATGCAACCCTTGGAGAAACAATCTGGAACTTCAGCACCCTGGGAAATCTTGTTCGTTTTTGCTCAGCTACTACTGAATTAATGCCTGTTATAAATTGCTACTCAGTGGGGCACTTCATAAAGTCAGGGTTTCTGGGACAAATCCCACTCCATGAGACATTCCAGGAATCATCCATTTTCTTGCTTCTAATCATACAATATCGTGTCACCAACTGTAACGTGCATTCCCCAGATAGAAAATGAGAGTGCCGATGTATCTGCAGGGCATTTTGCCGATATAGATGGCCCCATAACTCAGTTAGATCCCTGTGAGGCTTATTTGTTAACTGGAAATGTCTAAACTAGTTGTGTCTTTTGTGAAATGCAGTGGTGTCCACATGTCTTTCACTGGCTCTGCAGCTACCAGACATGCTTGTTGTTGCTAACTGCCATAATGGAACAAATACGCTGCCCCCCTAGTCCATCTTAGTCGGCAGCTTTGCTGAAACCTGCCCAGCGTCATAGCAACACACAAGCCTCCACTGAGAAAGGTGGTGGCTGCGCATGAGGTGTAATGGTCAAGAATTGAACCCAGGTCTCTGGCACAGGAGGCAAGATTCTACCACTAAACTACCAGTGCCTCATGTAGCACAAGCAGCTCCCACTATTTGAGAGGTAGCCTCAGTGTAAGTGGCCTCCACCTCAAAAGGTGATGTAACTACTGTTCCAATGTTCTTCTTGTTATGGCAGGTGAGAGCCTACCTATAGAGAACATATCTTCAAATTCTACATCTGAATAAGGAAGACATCTCTGTGTAATTTAGTACAACACAAACCTTCACAGCAAGCCTGAAGTTCAGAAACATGATCCCTTGGGGTTGTAAGAAGAAAATATTACAATGTCTACTTATAGTTGATTCTTAACTGTAAAAAAGAATAAGCCTCTTTAATTTTCAGTACAGGGATTGGCACTATTTCCCTCACTCAGTCGATGTGTCAGAAGATCACATGTTAGGCAAAGTATATGAGGTGAGGCTTCCATATCCTCACTCCCTCACTTGCTTTCAACATACTGCCAGGCATTGTACTTGAGCAGGTTGATGGATTATTATCTGGTTTTGATTACTTTACCTCATAAAATAAACACAAGCCTTACAAAATCCCTGCAAGGAAATCATGGATTAGCAATAATAACAATAATGCAAACAAAAGCAACCAACCACAAATGGAGATGTTGACCCCTGCTATTCCTAGTATCCTCTCTTTGTCAACCACGTTACAAGATAACAACAATGATCATGTAATTAGATCTCATGAGATTATTTCCACAACAACTTGAAATTATCAGAAAGATTATTTGAAGTAAGAGTTTATAGCAACTATCATTAACTATTGTTAATAAGTTAAAGCTTGAATACTGTATTTCAAATTTAATTCATCTCTTTAAGGTTCATACTTCATATATTTTACAATGTATATAGTATATGACTATGGTAGAATATTTATGTATTTTATAAATTAATGAGTATTTGCTGGGAATACATTTTCAAAAATATTTTTAATTTAAGACATTGAATTAGACTGGACTATAAGACATAAAATGATATTTGTGAAGAGCGTGCTTCTTAGTTCAAGTAGATACATGAGACTAATTGGACAGCTCCTGTCCAGAGGTGAGATGAGAAGGCAGAAAGGGGTAGGAGCTGGCTGAATGGACATGGGGAATCCGGGGTGGAAAGGAGGGGTGTGCGGTCACGTTATAGGAATAGCAACTAGGGTCACATAACAATGTGTGTATCAATTTTTGTATGAGAAACTAACTTGAGCTGTAAACTTTCACCTAAAGCACAATAAAAAAAAAGAATTTAAGAAATTGCGGGTACATTCAAGTATAAGTTTTCTTTCATATTTAAAATATATAAATTGTAGTCAAGTTTAAAGAACCGGTGACATTCTAATATCCAAGATATGTAGCTATGGAGTTGTATTGTTTTTTTTCCAGTAACTATTTAAACCTAACTTCAAAACTATGAGGTTTTTATTTTTTTCAATATTAGAAACCTAAGATGCTGTATAAGAAGCTATGAAAGAATTTTAGCTAAATTAAACAAAGATATTTACAGGTGGAAGCTCTTAACACTGAATTGCTAACTTGTCTTAAGATCACATTTTCCATGCAGAAACCTTATAGTGTCTTCAAGCCAAAAACTCTGAATAACTACCGCTAAGAGAGTATTAAAACTAAGACCGTTGTCGTGTGAACTTGGGTGGATGTGGTCTCAGGGGGGAGTGAGGTACACTGGAGAGTGGTGCACATTGAACCTATCACCCTGACATCATCCCTGGGAAGACAATGCTGTCATCGGCAAGCACGCCATGGAATGAAGGCAAATCAGAGCTGTAACCTCTACGATCTCCTGAGAATTTTCTCATTTTACCCTCACACCAGACAATGAATTGGCCAATATTATGTCCATTTTACTGATGAGGAAACTGGATTTTTAAAACGTTATATGGATTTCCCAAGTCATCATCCTGATAAATGTCCACTCTGGAATTGGAACTCATATTAGAAATTGAGTTCCATCAGAAGCAGAATCAGATGCAAAATTCAGAGAAACAAATATCCCTTCAATATGAGAGAGACTTCAAAATAATTTAGTCCATCAGTGAATGGGGTGTCTACAGAGAGTGGCTTCTCTCTTTCTGGTGTCAGTGATAGCGAGATGGGATAATTCCTATTGAGGGGATTGATCATGGGGATTCAGATGTTAGGTAGGACTTGGGAATAAATGTTGTCTCTGTCTTCACCCTATAATATCATGATTTTATCCCACAAAACTTCTTTTGGGGTTTCAAAGTTATCAGAACCCAGTGGAGATTAAGCTTATTATTATTATGTTTATTATCACCAAGCATACAAATATAGCACGTCTTTTTTTAACATCATTTTTTAAGACAAACAAAAAAGTCTAAGACATAAAGTTATAATAGATTTGCTAATGTACTTTTAAGAGGGGCATTTATTTGCTATGTCATTTAAGAAAAATAAAAAATGGTCAATTGTTTCCTTGTCTTTGAAGTTGAGGGAGTAGTTATTGCCATGATGACTGATAATAAATTAGAAGGTAAAATACATTTTAAAAGGTATGAATGTAGTTCTATTGAGTTCTGTTTTTATAAACAGCTCATGCAAAAATAGGCAATATTTTTCAACTGATGAGGGCCAAGTTATAAATTAAAAATTGTAAAACAAGATTTTCAAATATAAATTTATGCATAACAGTATATTACACACATTTATACATTCAAAAATATAACATATATCCCCCTTAAAAAATGGCAAAGACTAAAAAGTACTTGTCAAGAAAAAATCGACCACAATTTCATGGATACCAGCAAAAGACCAGAGACTCCTGGGTCAGAGACAAGGACAATTTATGACTCACAGTAATAGTGAGAACAGGAGTCTCATCATTTTTGCACTGATTCCTGAGCACCAGGTTCCGTGGGACAGTGTATAGTGGGCTAGGTGACACCTGCATGTGCAGTAGCTTATATTATACAAAAGAAACCCTGAGCTTGGGGAACCCCAATCTTTTATAATGGGCAGTTATCATGTCTGCCATTGGCTCTGGAGGGTAACATTACTTTTATTATACTGAACAGTAAACAAACCTGGCCTTTGCCCTGGAGGGAGACACTATCTCTCCCTTCCAAGGCTGTTTACTAAACCAATATCCTTGACAAGATAGTCCAGAATAAAGGCTTCTGTTCCCAGAATGTGCAGAAATGAAAGAGACCCATGGACAATTGTCTCCCAACACCACCCTTGGAATCTAAAATATTAGTCAGCTTTTGGTTTGAAAAGTGGCCGGGCATCACGGTGTTTGTGAAAATCATTTGGCCTTTGATTCCCTAGTGGCCAAACAGAACATTAAGACATGGCTAACATATGTCCTTTTCCACATCATGGTCTCTGGAAAACACGTTTCCTATTCAGGGGCTAGCCAGATACATCCAGCACAGCAGAGGATCAAGACTGGTCTTGTGTCTGCATCATCTGCTCACTGGAAGCTGTTCTGCCAACTTGGCTTCTGGGCCTCTGCAGGAGTGTGAGTAATGGAGCATTAAATACCAACAATCTGGCTATCACGAGGGCTTAATCTCTTTAAGCCCCATAGGGATCTGGGAGAGCATCAAAATAAGCACACCAAATGTGACTGCAGTTGACTCCTTAGGCAGAAAAACCTAATACACCAGTTAGAGCATATGAGGCTGGAGACTGTTTGTCTTGTAAATGGCATATTAAGACATCTTCCTCTAAGGCAGCAATATGGGAGAGTCAATGCCAGATTACCCAGCAGGCTGGCCATGTCATCTCTCAGGGCACCAGCAAGCAGGGAAACGAAATGTAAAGAGAGTTTAAAAAGCCCACATTCAATGAATTTACCCAGGACTTTACAAACAGGGGACTAGAATAAAAGTATTTTAATTTCAGCTTACATGGTAGTTTTGTGATTGCTTTTAAAACCCTATTTTACCATGAATTATGTATTTGGGTGGGGCTTGGGTACTGTGCAGGAGAAAGATGTGGCAGTCTGCTTCCATAAAGATTTACAGCTTTGGGAACCTTATGGTGCAGTTCTACTTTGCCCTATAGGGTCCCTATGAATTGGAATCGACTCGACAGCACTGGGTGGGTGGGTGCTGTGAGACCTTTTTTTTTTTCCCAATTCTTATAGTTTCTGAATTTGACTCGGGGTCCAAATAGAGAGAATATTGTTCTGGATGGTTCAGAGTGTGAATCCTAAATCTGGGCAAGTTACTTATCATTTCTGAACTTCAGTTTCCTTATCTGTAAAGTAGAGGTAATTATTCATCTCAAATAGGACTGTTACAAAGATTAAAGGAAAAAGCACATTAAAAACACTTAGTATAGAGTGCAGCACCGTGTTGTTGTAATTGCAGTTGGGTCGGCTCCGACTCATGGCAAACTTATGTATAACAGAAGAAAACGATGCCCTGTCCTGCGCCATCTTCGTGATCATTGTAATGTTCGAGTCTATTGTTGTGACTATTGTGTAGTGACTTACAACGTAGGGGACTCATCTTCCAACACTATGTCAGACAATATTCTGTAGCCATCCATAGGATTTTAATTGGCTAATTTTGGGCCTTTCTTTCTAGTCTGTCTTAGTCTGTTAGCTCTGCTGAAACCTGTCCTCCATGGGTGAACCTGCTGGTATTAAAATACTGGTAGTATAAGTCCAGCATTACAGCAACATGCAAACTACCACAGTCGGACAAACTGACAGATGGCGGTGGGGTAGCACATATTGTTAGCCACCCTGGAGTCCCTCATGGCAACCATGTGTGTCAGAGTAGAACTGTACATCATAGGGCTTTTAAATGGCTGATTTTCCAGAAGTAGATCACAAGACCTTTCTTCCAAGGTGCCTCTGCGTGGATCTGAATAGCCAAGCTTTCAGTTAGCAGCCTGGCATTTAATTGTTTGTACCACCCATGGACTCCAGTATATCACGTAGTAGATCCTTAAGAGAGCCTGCCTTTTATTTGGGTTTGGGGCAGTAATTCTGTGGAGCTGTAGGATTTTATGTCAGGGGCCATGCCAGATAAGTACTCCAATGGCCCACTTCAAACTCAGCTCAGGGAAAACACAGGTTGGTAAAAACTGCCAGACTCACTTCCTCTACTGAAACTATAAACTTCTGTGCTGTGTTTATGTTGTAATCTTCTGTGCTGTTAGTCGGGGGAGGAGAAGTCATTTGAGAAGAGCTGCAGCAGCCCCTAGGTAGGAGATACACACAGAGAGAAATGTGCTGATGAACCCAAATCTGCAAGGTATCCCTTGGTGTCAGATGTATCCCATCAGCATCAAATATGTGTGCGTGTGTGTGATTAGCAAAAGTGCTTTAATGTGGATATAATTACCATATGCCCCGCGGATGAAATAATGTTTCGGGCTCACATTATCTGCCCACATTTATGGTATAAGCTAAACAGTGCTAAGTAACGTGGTTTGTTTCATCAAAACAGGCCCTTCTTTTCTCTTCAAACAAAGTCAGTTCTGGCTCTTTCCTGGGTGAAAGAAGTTTATAAATTTTTCTTGTATGGTACCATGAAGCCTTCAGCTTTAAAAATTTGGCTTTTTTTCATAATTATTCTTCTTTGCATTTTATTTTCATTCCCCATGTGGAAAAAATATGTTTAGATACAGTGGATTAGACATGTTTTCTAAAGATGCATTAATAAGACAAATGTGATTCAAATGTGTCAGTGCAGGCATATTTGGAAGGTGGTTCCGATTAATGTAAGTACAATATCCTACATATGTTACGTGGCATGAAAATGTATTCCATCATTTTATTCTGAATGTTATGACATGTGATTCATTTTGTCTTAAAGGCAAAATATGAGGTAAAATATTTAAGGAAATGAATGATAAACATCATCTATTTCATTATTTTACAACAATGATGTTTCTATAAAAATAATCTCTAAAGAAATGGTTAAAATGTTTATTGTCAAGTTTATTGACCCACTTTTCACCAAAAACTGGCACAACTGAAAATAGGAAATAATTTTTTGCTATTTTCTTCATTCTATGGCCCTGCGTGTTTTAGTGCCTTGCACCAGGTCGGTCTTCAAAAGATGAGCAAATGGATGAGCAGCTGGAATAACGGCTATTATTCCAGTACTATCCATTCATTTATCTATCTATCTTTATTATGTAAACACATCAGAATACTCTTTATGGGGATATTTCTCTAGAAACAAAAAAAGACCCATTGCTGTGGAGTCGATTCCGACTCACAGCAACCCTATAGGACAGAGCAGAACGGCCCCATAGGGTTTCCAAGGAGCACGTGGTGGATTCGAACTGCTGACCTTTTGGTTAGCAGCCGAACACTTAATGTCTGCACCACCAGGACTCCGATTTCTCTAGAACTTTCCGCCATTTTGTTGTTGCTGTAACTGAATCTTCATGATATTCCTATATCACTTTGCCCCTTCTTCCTCCTTTCCTATTTTGTCCTCTACTTCTTTTTCTTTCTCTATTCCTGTTAAGTATTAACTGAAAATTAATGGCCATTTGTACCAGATGCAAAAACCTTCCCAAGAACGAATAAATCCAAATGGCCATTTGTGCCAAGTTCAAACCTTGACAGAACAATAGAGACTTTTCAGGGTTCTAACTGTAAAAAGTTTTTAAAAAGAACAACTTGACAGTTAAGAATGTTTCTGACTCACCATACCAAACTGCATAAATTCCCAACAGACAAGTGTACTTATGAAACCAATGCCAAAAAAGCCCCCATTTTGTAAGACCCTTGATTAAATCCATATCTAAGACCAAATCATTATAACTTCCCCACTAAAAATCCCCTAAACCAAAAGCTCCATTGCTGTCAAGTCTAATTCCTACTCCTAGTGAAACTATAGGACAGAGTAGAACTGCCCTATGGGGTTTCCAAAGCTGTTAATCTTTAGGGAAGCAGACTGCCACATTTTTCTCCTGCAGAACGGCTGGTGGGTTTGAACTAATGACCTTTTGCTTAGCAGGCAAGCGCTTTAACTACCGTGCCACCAGTGCTCCTGGAATTCCCCTAACTCCCTTTAAAAACCCTGTATTCATGCTGCTTACATATGCACCTTGCAACTTTCTGCTTGGATGCTCCCTGTTCTAGAATGGCATCTCACCTCAATAAACCCTCTTAACTCTAATTGATTCATTGATCAAATTTTTCTTTTTGACATCCCCTTTTTATTTCCAACTGCCTGGCTTCACTTCCTCTTACTCCCTTTCCTCCTTTCTTCCTTCTGTTTTGTCTTCATCCCTCAGGTCTCCCCTCTCTCACCTCCCCTCTTTACTAATTCATGAATTTCCTCAAGGCAAGGAAACAAAGTTGACGTGTTTCCATCACCTCTTATTTGTATTTTAGTGATAGAAACAACAAGTGTTGATTATTTGTAGTTTTGTATCATCCATGTGTCTATTCATTCCTATTATTCTAAATAAAAAGAGGACTCAACTGACTATGGACTCAAATCTTGCCTAAGACGGGTTAAGAAAATAGATGGAAAATTAGTCATTTTAATTTTACATTCCCTCAGTGGATCTGGGAAATAATACAATCTCTTTGCAGTGGTACATCAGTAAATGGTAGCCCCTCTGGGCAGAAATACAAACTTCTTCAAGGCCCAAGGGCATGAAGGCATCTCCTTGGACTTAAGTGTTACTATTTGACATGAATATTGAACATGAGCTGCATTCACACAGTGGGAGGGAGAGCCCATCCCCCTTCCACATGCCATTCTGTTGAACATGGAAACACCTTGGTTAGGCAATGATATTGATGCGATTTGATTTTTACTGATTAAAACCCTAAACATTATCTCTGCTCTCTTACCCTTGTTCCTGAGATCCATCAGGGAGACAGCTCAGCAGTAATAGCACCAAGTTGAAACCATAGATAAAGAATGGCACGTTGCACCCCCTCAACCCCTGCCACCAGAGGTCATATTTTCTTTTGTAAATAACTTTATATGGTTCATTCGACTGCAAAGTTCTAATTGCACAGTAAATTTTCTTTACATAGTGGCCAATCCTTGATAAGTGTCCTTAAGACAAGGGATTTCAAATGAAATGAAATTTAATTTAGTAAATACTTACAGAGAGCATTTTTGTAGTTAAAGAGTTTATTAAAAAAATGACACTGGGCTGGATATTACATCTTAATACTCACATCCTCCTCATACTGAAGGGTCCCTGGGTGGTGCCGACGGTTAACACACTTGGCTGCTAACAGAGTGTTTGAAGGTTGGAGTTCACCCAGAGATGCCTCAGAAGAAAGGCCCGGTAATCTAGTTCCAAAAAAAAAAAAATCAGCCATTGAAAACCCTAAGAAGCATGGTTCCACTGTGACAGCCATAGGTTTGCCATGAGTTGGTATTGACTAGACAGCAACTGGTAATGCTACTGGTACATACTGAAGGGGAATGTCGCCTGGAAACTACATTTCCCAGACTCCCTTGCAAGTAGGTTCTCTAAGATTCTGACAATGACAGGCACTCCCATGAGGCTTGTAGAGCAGGTAAGAAACACAAGGCATAATTCTTCAGTGATTGCTGCAGTCCGGTATTTGGATTTCAGCATGTGGCCTAGGAGGGCTCACAGCATTTGGGTGTCTTCCTGAAAATTGCCCACTTTAACGCTATAAGCAGTTGAGATTATTGGTGGTTGCTTCTCTGTTATCTCTGCAGTTTTGAATTTTCTGAAAGTGGCCTCCCTGACCTTAACTCCCCCAGCCTCTCAATCCCTGAGTTGTGTAAACCTCTAAATCCCTTTATTAAAGCACTTCCCATTGACATCGTTGACAATGCTTCGGTTTTCCTGACCAGTCCCGACTGGTGCAAGCAATGTCATTGTCTTTTAAGATTAGTGAAAAATTAACAACACAAATAATTACAGCATAAGACATAACAGTATAAATGCCATACGAGTACTATAAACAAGTTGCTAAGAGCCTTCAATTCTAGAGAGTACACCTGGTAGTGGAAATCAGCAAAAAGTTCATGAAAGACTCATGTCTGGAGAACCTCATAGGATGGTTTTGATGAATAGGCAGCAACTTGGGGAGTTGTACAATGCTTTACACTTAAGTAATATTGAGTAAATGACATATTAAGTAAATAAATCATTATTGAATGACAGAATAGATTTTGCTCGGGGTCTAGGAATTATTACCTATATAAAAATGTCAGTTAACTAATCAAATAGTGTCTCATTTGTAAAATGGAGTTAATAATACCTACCTGGTAGAATTGTTGATAAGGTATACAAAGCACCAAGCTCAGTGTCCAGCACACTGTAGCATTAAACAAATAGTAGCCATTGCATATGGAGAAAGACATACTTTGATAAAGAGAACAGTAGATCAGTGAGGTTGAAGAAGCAACTCATACATTTAGGAAAGATGGTCTGGTAAGCTTGGTAGAGGAGCCCTGGTGGCACAGTGGTTGGCTGCTAACCAAAAGGTTGGTAGTTCTAACACACCAACTGCTCTGTGGGAGAAAGATGTGGCAGTTGGCTTCCCTAAATATTACATCCTTGGAAACCCTATGGGGCAGTTCTACTCTCTTCTATATGGTCACTATGAGTTGGTAGCAACTCGATGGCAATGGTTTTGGTTTTGATTTTGAAGCTTGGCAGGAAACATACAGAAAACAGGAGATAAGTCTGTTACCACTGATGGGGACCATGTTCTATTTTATCTCGTCTCTGTCTTTGATATATCTGCATGGTGGTCATTAGCTTGATGCTGTTTGTAGCTTAGTATCATTTTAGAGCTGTGGCAGTAGATTCAAGAGCTTCCCCAAGAATCTTACGGTGGATTCTTGTAGTCTACAAGAAAAATGAAAATTACTGCTCAAAATCATGTTCATAATTAATCTTAGCAATTAATAGCATTAAAAAATTCTCTTAAGCAGTCATTATTACTAATTCTTTTGCCATAATTATCACTCATAATTTCAATATAAAAACATACAGACAAATGAGATTTTACATTTTTTGGGACTCATACAGTTAGTTAACAAAATCTGTCAAGATGAAGATAAATAGAAATAATCAAATATAATCTAAAGTGAATATTTTACATTTTATAAAATAGTATGTGGCTTATTCAGTATTTGGATTTCCCTTTAAAATTCCTCCTTATATTTATTCTTCATTAATTGTCATCACATTTTTCTTAAAATGTATACTAATAGCTCAATGTGATTATGGTCAAAGAGGTATTCAGAACCAATTCGTTATATCTATCATTATGTTACTATTTATAAAAATAAAAGTCTTAGGATGTGTAGATGTTATGGGTTGAATTGTGTCCACCAATCGACACCCGTGGAAGCAGTAGTCAAGAAATCAAACGATGTATTGCATTGGGCAAATCTGCTGCAAAAGACCTCTTTAAAGTGTTTAAAAAAAAAAAAGCAAGGATGTAACTTTGAAGACTAAGGCATAGTATTTTCAGTCATCTCATACGTATGTGAAAGCTGGGCAATGAATAAGAAAGACCGAAAAAGAATTGCCTTTGGATTATGCTGTTGGCGAAGAATACTGACTATACCATGGACTGTCAGAAGAACGAACAAATCTGTCTTGGAAGAAGTACATCCAGAATGCTCCTTAGAAGTGAGGATGGCGAGACTTCATCTCACATACTTTGGACGTGTTATCAGGAGAGACCAGTCCCTGGAGAAGGACATCATGCTTATAAAGTAAGGGGTCAGCAAAGAAGAGGAAGACCCTCAACGAGATGGATTGACACAGTGGCTACAACAATTGGCTCAAACATAGCAGTGATTGTGAGGATGGTGCAGGATGGGGCAATGTTTCCACCTGTTGTACATAGGGTTGCTATGAGTCAGAACTGACTCGACAGCACCTAACAACAACAACAACTCCTGGTACCTGTGAATGTCGTCTTATTTGGAAATAACGTCTTTGCAGATGCCATTAGTTAATCTAGCATAATATACCACAGTAGGATGGGCCCTAATCTAATATGACTAGTGTTCTTAAAAAAAATAAATAAGTAAAGGAGAAGAGACACAAAGAGAAACACAGAATGGAAGACAGCCATGCTAAGAGATCTAGGTAGAGTTTGGAGTGATGCATCTACAAGCCTAGGAACACTTGAGGCTACCAGAAGCTGAAAGAGGCAAGGCAGGATCCTCCCCAAGAGGCTTCAGAGAGAGCAAGACTCTGCCTACAACCTGAATTTGGACTTCTAGGTTTCCGGAACTGTGAAAGAATGAATTTCTGTTTTAAGCCACCTAATTTGTGATACTTTGTTATGGAGCCCTATAACCACGGTGACACCAGGGCTCCGGTTTAACATTAGCATTCAGCAAATAGCGTTACGATTCGAACTTAAGGAGGAGGAGAGTCCTACTCTCTCTACATTTTTTTTTTTCTCTTCAAATTCTTCTTTTAATTCTAATTGTTTCTGGCCATCGTTAGTAAATCATCATGAGTACTATCATTATTGTCTCCCTCCTTTAAAAATACTTGTCATGCACTTTCTATATGTATGATTTTGCAAACACACACACACATGGTTTCAGATGTCAAATACTTGTATCTTCTTCAACCATTAATTAACTACTTTTTTGAATTAACAATATTGTTATTATTGACAGTACATTTCTTCCAATGAAATAATGTTCCTATACATAGTTTCTAGTGATTCTATGTAGGTAAGTATCTAGTGAGCTGTTGTATGTGTTTATATCTCTTTATACATAGCGACCTGTTAAGGGAGGTAATTTATAATCCATTAAAATATTTTAATTTAGCATTTTATTCTCTCTTCTTTTACCAAGCACATGAAATGTTTCATTATTTGTCATAAAAGTGATGCTATGGCACATGCACTCTGAGATTCGAGCCATTGTTTTGGGGGCAGGTTGAAATCCAGTATTCTGCATCTTAAATATTATAGAAACTTTAAACAACTCAGCTGAGTTAGAGAAGGCTAGGGCACTTTAAGGACACAGTGTGCTCTATATTACTCTTTAAGGAACAGACTTTCTGGATAATGACTTTAACACTTGACTCTGTTATATGTCACACTAAGACTAAGTAATAGAAGGTGAAGGAATCTGACCCTGGAAATCACAGAGACAAATTAGACAGAACATACAGATTTCTGATGTGACAGACAGCCACCTGATGGAACTATTTTTATTTACAGACAGTGAAGCCAAAGTATTTTACAGAGGCAGCTTTCAACAACCCAACTATTAGGTGAATAGAGTGTTTTTTTGTTTGTTTGTTTGTTTTTTAATTCTAAGCAAATGTTAGTAATCATTTGGAATTTGGCTATCTCAGTTCACAGAGTCACTTTTAAAATTTATAACATATCCAGCCTTCTAATCAATGCACATTGGGTCTGTAAATTTGGATAAAAATGAATGACAAGTGATAGAATCATAGATATCCTCTACCCTCAATACACCCTACACCTTCTCCCTTTTCTCTCCTGGATATAGTTGTAAAACACTAACATGTTCTTTTAAGTGATGATTTCCTAGATTTATGTCTAGATCTTTTGATTTGTAAGAAAAGTCAGAAATCCAGGCTTCATATGTATTCTTTTTATTCTTAAAGGCTGCAAATCAATTTACAAATATTACAGCACTTCCTTGGGCAAACAAAACACATCCATGGGTTGGATATGGCCCCAAGACCTGGCAGTTCATAGGTTTTTTTTTTTTTTTTTTTTAAAGAAATTCATAACAAAATGAATAAGACATAAGTTCTCTTCTGGTCACCTAAATTCCCATTTAATAACAAAAGGCTATTTTAAAAGTTATATCCAGAGACAACAGGCAACATAGCCTAGTGGTTTAGCGCTCAGGCTATGGAGTAACTTAGTGCAGGGATGGAATCCAGGCTTTGCTACTCAGTTCTGTGACCTAGGGCAGGTTGGTAAACTCTTCTCATCAGTAAAATGAACGCAAAAATAGTGCAGACTTCCTAAGGAACTTCTTTGAGGATTAAATCATATAATATGAAGAGTAAGCACTCAGTATGTGTCAGCAATTTTAGTGATCAGAGTAACTACAAAGAAAAATAATTAGCGTTAGAGGTCTTGCAAAAGAAAGCATTCTAATTTACCAAGTTAGACATTTTATTTAAAAAAGTCTTGAAATTGGGAGCAAGCAGTTTTCTCTTAATTTTCACTTTCAGTTGATTTTCTGATATGTGTAAAGGGCTGGTTTAGAAATTGATGTAAACTCTTGGCCATAAAGTTCCAGCTACAGGGTACTTGTGATGCGAGTTGATGGAGTAGTGCAATCAATGAAGCCTTATTTAAGCTACGTGAGAAAATCAGTAACATATTGCCATTACAGCAATCCCAAGCACTGAGAGTAATGTGTAAATGTGTTTAACTGTGAATGACAATTAATAAATGGAAAACAGATCTACTCTGCTGTTATATTGTTAAAGGTGAGGAAGCATTATCTCTCATCTCGAACTAAATCCATACGCGTTATATTGCATTTGAAAAATGATGGCTTGGCTTTCTGTGGAGAGTGGTTTTCTCCAATTTGATCTACTGAAAATCCAAGAGCAAAAACCAAAATAAAGTAAAACATGAATGGCCACGTTCAGGTATCTCACGTAGTTTTACAAGTTACAAAAAAAAAAAAAAAAAAATCAGTTTGTATATCTAACTGGTAGGTACAAGGAAGCTGAAGTAAGATAATACTGTGTGATCCAGAAGTAACATTTGGTACGAACAATAAATGAATGGAAAATTACTCTGAAATTATTTGCTGTTTCCTTTCATTCCACTTGGTTAAAGAATTTGGGTTAAGTCTGACCTATTTTGTATTTTTCATGTGGATTCAAATTTTGAAATACACATTTTCTCTTTTAAACAAGGGGAACTTCTTTTTTTTTTCAGATATCTACTTATTTTTTATTTTCATTGTACTTTAGGTGAAGGTTTACAGAACAAATATTTTCTCATTAAACAGTCAGTACACTTATTGTTTTATGACATTGGCTAACAACCCCACGACTTGTCAAAATGCTCCCTTCTCAGCCTTGGAGGACTTTTTTTGTTTTTGGTGAAATTATACATAGCCAAAGATACACCGTTTCAAAAATTTCTATATGTACAATTCAATGACATTGATTACGTTCTTCCAGTTGTGCTGCTATTCTCTCTTTAGATGAAGGTTTACAGAACAAAATAGTTTCTCATTAAACAGTTAGTACACATATTGCCCTATGACAATGGTTAATAATCCCATGATATGTCAACACTGTCCTTACTCAACCTGGGGTTCCCTATCACCAGCTTTCCTGTCCCCTTCTGCCTTCTAGTCCTTGTCCCTGGACTGCTGTGCCTCGTTAGTCCCATTTGGTTTTATGGGGCTGTCCAATCCCCGGCTGAATGGTGAACATCAGAAATGACATCACCACTGAGCTAAAAGGGTGTCTGGGGGCCATACTCTCATGGCTTCTCCAGTCTCTGTCAGGCCAGTAAATCTGTTTTTTTTTTGTGTGTTAGAATTTTGTTCTACCTCCTTCTCCAGCTCTGTCCAGAACCCTCTGTTGTGATCCCGGTCAGAGCAGTCAGTGGTGGAAGCCAGGCACCATCTAGCTGTACTGGACTCAGTCTGGTGGAGGCCTTGGTAGCTGTGGTGCATTAGTCCTTTGGACTAATCCTTTTCTTGTATCCTGTTCTCTTCATTCTCCCTTGCTCCTGAAGGAGTGAGACCAGTGGCGTGTCTTAGATGGCCGCTCACAGGCTTTTAAGACCCCAGACGCTACTCATCAAGGTAGAATGTAGAATATTGTCTTTATAAGCTGTGTTATGCCAACTGAGCTAGATGTTCTGAAGGGGAACTTCTTAAAAGTGCTAATCTTTGTTGGATTTATACAGTACAAAATAACTAGAGGAATAGTAACGATCTTATCACCAGTATCAGTTGCCACAGAGTCAATTCCAAATCATGGCGATGCTTTACATTCATTAAATGGCAATATACTTGCTGAAAACCCTTCTTTCCTTCCTATAGAAAAACCTCTTTATTTTTGTATTGCACATCTGTCAGATCATCAATCTTTATTTTTTCCACAGCCATACTAAACATGACAGTCATTTGCTGTCTCTGAGCTTCCATTTTCTCATACATGCATATTAATGCATTGGAGTACGCATTATTAGCTCTAAAATTCTACGAATCTAGGTAAAAAAAAGCTGAAAAAAATCAAGATCAGTATCTTTAAAGTGGTTAGTTAACAACTAAATGGTCATCTTATAATTGATAGGCAAATCAATTACATAAAGTAGTTGGTTTTATTTGAATTGTTCTGTGGTATTTATAAGTGAGCCAAGTCCCCCAGATAATTATTCTGTGAATTTAGCTTTGCATCAGAATGAGGTAAAATCATACATACATACAGCAAAACACCCACTTCCAAAAGAAAAACTAAGACCTAAAGTGAGAAAACATTTTCAGTAATATCTGAATTCTGGAGGAAATGAAAAGGGTAAGCCTGCCTCTAGACAGCTTGTGTTTATTTAGGGAACATCCTTTCCATTTCTGATGAAATTGTGTACTCTTTGAGCCAACAGTTTATTCCTACTATAGAATTAAATATTTGTAATGTTACTATCATCAAATTTTTATAATCTTTTTTTATCTTCATGAAAAATTGACAGCTGAATTATCACTGTCTGAAGTAATTTCAGAATTTTAGGTTGGTATTTGTTTTAGCTTAGCAAGAGGTTTGTCATTGTGTCTATGTGGAAGTAAATTATATTGTTAGTGTTCAGAACCCCGGTGGCACAGTAGTTAAGAACTCAGCTGCTAACCAAAAGGTTGGAAGTTTGAATCCACCAGCTGCTCCTGGGAAATCCTATGGGGCAGTTCTACTCTGTCCTATAGGATTGCTATGAGTCAGAATTGACTACCGCAACGGGTAGTTAGTATTCATTGAATTCATGGAATTGAGGGCATTTCTTAAAATCTGGTGTGTCTAGCAGCCATTCATTTTAATGTTGTAGTGAGAAAGCAGAACTGGCCTGGATCAGGTGGAGAAGGAACAAATAAGCAGCACATAGAGATGGTGTAAACCTCCATTTTATCCACCACTGTTGACCAATATCTCTTCCTCAGCTCATTCGTATGAGCTCATGATGTGTCCCTACAAGCATATGGTAGGTGAAGGCAAAGCCTGAGCTTGGTTGATGGACTGTCAGCTTGATATATGGGAGCAAGTGAAACTTAGATTGCTACTGTCATTACCTATTTGTCAGTTTGTTGTGCTGTGGTGGCTTGCGTGTTGCTGTAATGCTGAAAGCTATGCCACTGGTATTTGAAATACCATCAGGGTCATCCAGAGTGGACAGGTTTCAACAGTGCTTCTAGACTAAGACAGACTAGGAAGAAAGTCTGGTGATCTACTTCTGAAAATTAGTCAATGAAAACCCTATAGATCACACTAGAATATTGTCAGATATAGTACTGGAAGATGGGCCACCTAGATTGTAATGCACTTAAAATTCACAGCAGCCATAACAATGGACTTGAGTGTCCCAGTGATTGTGAAGATGGCGCAGGACTGGGCAATGCTTAGTTCTCTTGTACATGGGGTCGCCATGAGTCGGAGCCAGCTTGATAGCAAAACAACAAAAACTGCTCTATAGTCCCACTTCATGAAGACTGGGATGAAGGGAAGTCTCCCAAGTGGCAGTGCTTTGGGCAGTACACCTGATCAGACACTGTGTTTTGAGAGAGAAGTGGTTGAATGAAGACATATACAGCAATTCATAAGCAGTTCCAATTGGCTTAACTGGTTGGTCCATCGTCCAGAAGAGGCAAGATTGGAATATTGGGGATAAGGAGGTCTGGGGAAGAGGCGTGTGGACTTATAGATATATGGAAGTGGGCACAAAATATGATGATGTTTTATTTCTTTTGTATATTCATGTCCACTGCAGAAGAGCCAGTAACAAGCAAGTGAACAGACACCATGGTTTTGCCAGTAGGTGTCAGCTAGTCTCTATCCTCAGACAGCCTGGAGCTTGTGCAATGGATTTGTGAACAGAGTAGTCAGGGTGGCAGAGATGGACCTTATGCATGGACCCAACAGCACAGGCTCCCTTTCACCATGGCCGACCTAACTACTACTGCTGCTGATTGTAAAATCTGCCAGTAGCAGAAACCAACTTTGAACCCCTGATATAGACTCACTGCTCAGGGAGATCAGCCACTTGGTGACAAGTTGATTACACAGGACCGTTTCCACCCTGAAATGATTCATCCTGATTATCACTGATATGTGTTTCGTGTATGTAATATGTAGTTGTGGAGTACAAGTCATGCCCCAGAGCTCGTCACGGAACCAGAGTGGATGTAGATTTCCCCTGGGGACACATCCCTGCTTACTTCCCTGCCCTGCCCTATCCTGTTTTTCTCACTCTATCTTTCTAGACAGCATTCCCTCAATAAATCATACATACCCTAATATTTGTCTCAGGCTTTAGTTCTTACCTGGATAAGAGGGAGAGAATCAAGTCTGCTATCAAGAACTCTGATTTGTCATTTTGCTAAAATGACAAAGACTGGGAGAAAAATAGATACGGCATGAATAGAAGTCAAAGTTTAGGTTTAGGACATGCTAAGTCTGATATGCATTTGGATTGTCTAGTAGTTAGTTTGACAATTTGTCTGGAGTTTATAATAAATATTTGGGTTAAAGGAACACATTTGGAGGTTACTGGTTTATAAATTTTATTAAGAGACAATGCCCTTGCAGAAAGAATATCTAGAGAAGAGGGATTTCATTATGCACAAGTTAGGTGTCAGGTGGAAGAGAAGATTTTGAAAAAGACTGAGCTGGAGAAGCAAGAGAGGTAGGAAGGAAACCAAAAGAATGTTTTGTCAAGCAAATCAAGGAAGAAACACGATTTGAGATAAAGGACATTTTCAATACTGCCATGTTCTTGACGTGTTAAATTAAGTATGATATGTAGAGAATAGTGAGCCCTGATTTTTGGTGACCTCAACAGAGAAATTTCAGTGAAGTAGTAGGGAATAAAAATGAGATTGTAGCAGACTGAAGATTGAATGGAAGGTGAGCATGGGGGAATCATGTTTGCTGTTAGCTGTTTTGGGACAAGTGGTTTGTGAAGAGAAGAGGGAAAGGACTTTAGCTGGGATAATTTGTGTGGTTATGAGGCAATTTTTTTTAGGACTAAGAATATTATAACTAATAATATCTAACAATCATATATTTTCTACTATGTGCCTTACGTGCAATAACATTTTATCTTCACAACAACTCTATAAAGTAGGTTGTATTATTATCCCTACTTTACAAGTGAGGAGCTTCAGCATGGAGAGTTTGAGTGGCTACCTAAAGATACATAACTAGTGAATGGATGATCCAGGATCTGAAGCAGGGCAGTCTGACTCCCTAGAGTCCATACTTTAACTAGTAACGTACACTCAGATATTAGAGAATGTTTGTACATTGTTGGAGATGACCTAGTGGAGGGGAGATATTGATGATATAAGAAAGATTTGGATGATCAAAAGGTGACATGTGTAGGAATATAAAGGAGCACTGATGTCACAGTAGTTAAAGCGATCGACTGCTAATCGAAAGATTGGCGGTTGAAAGCCACCAGCAGCTCCACAGGAGAAAGATGTGGCAGTCTGCTTCTGTAGAGATCTACAGCCTTGGAAACCCGATGGGATTGCTATGAGTTGGAATCGACTCGATGGCAGTGGGTTTTGGTTTGGTGGGTAGGAATATAGGAGATGGGCCCTAGAACACATGTGGAGAGAATTAGAAGAAAGGATGTATTCCCAGTTGTAATGGGAGGAACAAACAAGATACATACATATGTGTAAATAGCCTTGCAATTTTGGTGACTGGAAGATGAAGGTCTGATTATTTCTATCTTCTCAGGTCGTATTCTGAGATTGAAAGTCAGAGGACGATGGATAGGAATTTTGATATAAATGGGCAGAGACAGGAAAGAGTTTAATTAGCCATCTCAAGAAGTAGGAAACATAGCAGGCTTGACAGTGTTAACAATGAATTTGACATCTGTGGTCATGAATTTAGAATTAAACCAGTCTGCCTGATATGAAATTTTCTCTGACTATATTCAGCAGCTGACATGGAGAAGGTTGATGGTTGAGTTTCTTTTTTCAGAGTTGGAATATTGGCAAGCTATAGAGGGAGAGATGGGCAAGAGAGTTGTGGGTGTTTGCAATGATGAAATGTAAGGGGAAAAGGACAACAGCTACGAGGACTGGAAACTGAGAGGACACAGCTAAGGCAAGGCAAAGAGCCCAGGATGCTAGTGGATTTCATTTAGGCTCACGTTTATGCTCAGAAGCTAACACATTGCCAACTCTGTTTGGAAATCCGAGACCCTGAATCCTAGACTCCATCACCCACGCTCCTCCATGTTATCAGTATGCATTGCATTACAACTCTCAACCATGTTTACCTGAAGTAGGAGGAAGACAGCACGTTCCAGAACTCTCATTTTTATGCGTCATTGATAGCCCCCCTTTTTTCCTCTGGAAATGCAACTTTCTACTAGGAATGTTCCCTTCTTAGAATATTCTCTTCTTAATGTTCCCTTCCTCTTGTATAATAAAACTTTATTACTATCCATATTTACATAAATAACTTGCTGTTTTATTTTCTATAAGGTTTATCTAGAATTACAGATATTTGGTTTCCAAAAAAAAGAAAACCACTAAACGAATCATTTCTTTTATAAGGATCAGTACAAAGCTGGTTCCTTGGAGGTGGAGGTTAAAGACGTCCCAAATGTCCAGGTTTTCCAAGCTGCTGTACCACTCCATCATCTCTAACATCAACTAATCTCTCTCCCTTCAGCACTCTCCCTCCTGTCTTTGGGTTCCCTAATTCACTGCAACATCTCAGAGAACTCATGAACCATTCATTTAAAGAAAATAGCTCATGTGGTTGTGGAGGCTGGCAAGCCCCAAATTCTTGGGTCAGGCATAGGATTCTCCCAACCCACGTGACTGCAGGACCACGTGGCTGATGAACCCAAACCGGCAATTCAGATCATAGGCTGCTTGCTCACAAGGCTGTGGAAGCTGGCGAATCAGTTCACATGATAGGCCACTGGCCCAAGGGGTTGTGGAGGCCAACAAATCCCAGAATCAGCAAGTCAGACAGCAGGCCTCTGGGGAGGCAATTGATCGTGAACGGGACATGGGATCCAGATGCAGAGAGAGAGAGCCTTGTCAGGACACACACATATATCTTAGATGCAGGCCACACCCCAGGAAAGGGTGTAACTTTACTAAGGGTGGGGCTTGAGTCATGTCCTCCTGTAAGGCTGCAACCCAAGACACACCTTATACCAATCCTGCCTCATCAACATGCAGAGGTCAGGATCCACAACACATAAAATGGAGGACAACTACACAATACTGGGAATATGTCCCAGCCAAGTTGACATATAATCCCAACCATCACAGGTTCCATATACCTTATTTGTATAGCCCACTCAACTATTGTGTATGATTCACAAAGACCATGGCTAAAAAGGCCATTTAAGTAATTCATTGTACTGCAACCACTAATCCAGAGTAGGGCTTCTGTAAGAAAAATGCTGTTCAGACTTAATTCAATAAACATGTTGATGGAATAAGGTCTATCCACCTGTGTTATTTATAAGGAGACCTGGTGGTGCAACAGTTAAGTGTTTGGCTGCTAACTGAAAGATAGGTAGTTTGAACCCACCAAGTGACTCACAAGAGAAAGAACTGGCAATCTGTTTCTGTAGAAATTACAGCCTAGGAAACCCTATAGGGTAATTCCACTCTGTCACATGGGGTCATTATGAGTTGAAATTAACTGGATGGCACCCAACAACATCAAAAACATATTATTTATGATCAGTGTTATTATTTTTAATAAAACCAGTGTAAACCATAGTTAAAGAAATTGAAATCATTTCTTTCTACTTGTATCAACAATCAACATCCATGGAAGCAGCAGTCAAGAAATCATACTGCTTTGGACAAATCATATTACATTGGACAAATATGCTGCAAAAGACCTCTTTAAAGTTTTACAAAGTAAAGATATCACTTTGATGACTAAGGTTCACCTGGCCTAAGCCATGGTATTTTCAAGTGCCTCGTATGGATGTAGAAGCTGGATAATAAAAAAGGAAGACAGAAGAAGAATTGATGCATTTGAACTGTGGAGTTGGTGAAGAATATTGAATATACTGTGGACTGGACTGCCAGAAGAACAAAAAAATCACTGTTAGAAGGAATAGAACTAGAATGTTCCTTAGAAGCAAGGACGGTGAGCCTTCAATTTGCTTACTTTGGGTATCTCATCAGGCAAAATCAATTACTCATTAGAAAAGGACATCATAGTTGATGAAGTGGAGAGTTGGCAAATTTGAGGGAGGTCCTTGGTGAGATGGATGACACAGTATGTAAAACAAAGGATCAAACACAGCAGTGATCATGAAGACTATACAGGGCTAAGCAACATTTCCTTCTGTTATACGTAAGGTCACTATGAGCTGGAGCTGACTTGACAGCAACTAACAACAACAGTAATGATAAACCATGGGGGAAAATTCACTGAGATTCCTTCCATCAAGGGTGTGGGCAGGTCTGTATTTGTTCCCCTTGAACCGGGTGGCTTGTGACTCAATTGTAACTAATAGAATGCATCAAAAAGAGCACTGTGACTTCTGGGGCTAGACTGATGCACAGGTTTTCCCTGCTATCTGAAAGTAGAGAGTTCCTATGAAACCTTTCATAAGCCTAAATGGTATAAAGCAAAGAAGCAATTACCATTAATTTATACGAGAGAAATTGTTGAGCATTCCCTGGCCCCAAAAATAACCTACTAAATCATACCAAATAACACATAAAACCTAAAACAGCACTAACATATAGTAAAAGCAGGAATGATATGGTAAATACACAGCCTATATAAAGTAGAAATAATGCACAAAATAAAACACAGATGCTCACAGAGTTCAAAGCTATGGTGGCTTAGTGCTGAGATGCTGAGTCTAGTTCCCGGGAAAGGAGCTTGGAGGTGCCGCTCTCACTGCTCGGGGTGCTTGCTGCCCCTATAACAGCTCACTGCAAAACAAACGCTGAATGCTATTTTCATTTTTTTTGTAAAAGCAAACATCCTCTTTGGGTTTCTGTCAGTTAGTGAAAACAGGTCCTGATGTAGGTCTTCCGTAAAACTGAAGTGGCGTAAAGTGAACTTTCGAAAAGCAAGGGATACCTGTATTAGTTTTTTATTGTTGATGGAACAAATCACCACAAACTTGGTGGCTTAAAGCAACACAGATTTATTATCTTACAGTTCTGGAGGTCAGAAATCCAAAATCGGTTTCACTGAGCTAGATTCAAGATGCTTGAAGACTGATGTTCCTTCTGGAAGCTCTTGGGAAAATCTATGTCCTTGCCTTTTCTATCTTCTAGAGTCTACCTGTATTTCTTGGTTCATGGCCCCTTCCCCCTTCTTCAAATCACAAGACTCCAGTCTCTGATTCCATCATCCCATCTTCTTCTTCCACATTTGACCTCTTGCCTCCCTCTTAAAAGGATCCTTGTGGTTACATTTAAGGCCTGCCTGGATAATCCAGGGTAATCTCCCCATCTCAAGATCCTTAGTTTAATAATACATACAAACTTTCTTTTCCCATGTAATGTATCACAGGTTCCAAGGTTTAGGACATGAACAACTTTCACGGGCCGTAACTCATTCTACTACAATTGGAAAAGGCTATGCAGCTTTAACAAGGTTTTCTTGATACTCTCATGTAAGAGGTATGACCACTATACCTGAAATGTCACATGTAGGTGCTCCAAACAACAGTCTAGCTGAGTTCTGAGCTGACTGCCAGTGCCAACTGCCAGCTGTATAAGGGAGCCATCTTGGATGGCCAAGCCAGTTAAGCTTTCAGATGACTGCAGCCCCAGCCAATATCTAAGTGCCATTGCATGTTCTCGGGAGGATTAAATAAATTAATACAAGTGATGTACTTAGAATATTATGAGAGTACTTTTGAGAACAGTTCATAAAAGGTGATCAAATTTTGCCTTGCTCTCTTTGGACTCCTATCCTCTGAACTCTGCTGCCATGCTGTGTGGAAGCCCAAACTAATCTAACTGAAGAGTCACGTGTAGGTGTTTTGGCTAACAGCTCAGCAGAAGTTCCAGCTGAGAGCCCCATCAACCACTGGACATGGGAGTGAAGACGCGTCCACAGGATTCCAGCTATCAACTCACCCCAGGCTTTTGAATCTTCTCAGCTGAGCCCCACACACCACGGAGCAGAGACAAACCAGCTCACATGTAACTTGTATAAATTTCTGCCCTTCAGAATCTATGAACCTTATAAAATGATCCTTTTACTCCACTAAGTTTGGAGGTGGGTTTTTAAATAACAATACATATTGTAACATGGAACATAAATAAACTCAGAAAGTCAAATCAAAGCATATTTTTCAATCAAGTGTTTCCCCATCCATGTAAGAGAATCATTAAATATCACAGGTGAATGAAATAATACATTATTGAACGTCTCTGTAAATAGAGACCATTCTTTTTGTTATTCCATGCTGTAATATTGAAAATTTGTGGCATTAAATATTGAAGCCTGTAAAAATTTTACATATAGATGAATACCTTGCAGTTAATATTATATGTCACTCTTGTATACAAAAAAATGATAGCGATTAGATTTATGGCACTCAGTCTGAACGTATTGGGAGCATACAACTTTTTCTCTTTTTCTGTAATGTTTCACAAAGACCAAAGTCTACTTATCTCAAAAGAGGTTACGTTTCTTATTATCATCACTGTTGAAATTAAAAAAGAAGAAGAATACGTAGAAATAACTGAAGTGTTATAATTTTTTTCCTCCCTTTTGAAGCACATACACTGTAAAACTTGTTTCTCATAAATATCTTAGTTTGAAGAGAAACTTTTTTTTTTTAACTTTGGAAAGGAGAAAGAAGAAATCAATGACCTGTTCTTGATCGCTCCTTCTTTTGAATCCATCAGACCACTTCTAAACATCTCCAAATGACTTTGAAATAATTTTCTATTATTAACATTTACTTGGTTCCAATAGCATTAGCATATCTAAAATAATATATAATGATAATAGCACTCTTTGCAGAGATTAGCGTCACTCAGCCTCAGGGAAAAACAAATAATTGTAACAATTATATATGCGGCACATACGTCATGTGCTATACTGGGATGTACTTGTAAAACATATGCAAAGGCTGCCATTATTATTCTTATGATTTAGTCATTCTAGATGTATGCAGTATTAGGTGCCCCCTAATATTAGTAAGGATACTCAAATCTCATTTTGTCCTACTTGATATTGCTTTGTTCACAGGTGTCTTTAAGTGTATAAAGACCACATTGGAATAGGTGCAAGAATAATATAGAAACCTCAAGTCAGAAAAAAGCAAAAGTATATTATTTGTCAGCAAAGAAATCAAGTATGGCCTCAACATTTTTATAAATACAGAAATATTTTATTTTGCATTTGCTCTCTAAGCCACTATAACGTATTACACTTTCACAACGTTTTAAAACAAGTTCACTCTTACCAGTAGTGAAAAGAGATGGCAGGTCTTGAGAACTACTCTTGAAGAAATAAAATGTTGTCTTTCATTGCCAAAAAGGAGGGTTCTGGGAGATCACCAATACTGGTGAACGAACATATGGGTCGAAAATGTCTAAAATTTCTGGACACAGTCTTTCTTTCGGCTAAATTTAATGCCTCTTGTTAGAAAAGAAGGCACTGTATTCTCAAGAAACGATATGCTGGAAGATTTTTTGTGGTGACTTGACAACAGTAATCTGACTTTTCATCTATGAAGCATGTATGAACTTAGATATCAGACTTACTGACATATATATATGCACAAATGCATATATTATGAATTTATACTACACTTTTTTTGATCAATTAACAATCGATCCTCACATCTCTCCATCTATTTTAATCTACAAATCTAGTATCTTTTGGGGCTGGGCATCAATTCACAACCCTAGTGCTCACACTTTTACAGAAAACAGAAAATGCAGAGCAAATTATTTTTACAGTATTAAAGCCTTGATTGGGGGTAGGAGCTGGGGGTGTGTTTTACGTCATTTTTTGTTTTACGGTTGTAGGCTATTTTTAAACACCTAAGGTTATGTAATCTTTTCTATAGTTGAGATTAGCACTGTACGTCTACTGTTCTCGGACCTCAGAGGGGAGCATAATTACCTAATTATTCACATGCTGCCTGTAGGTAATACAAGAGTTGGCTGGACGCCAGAATTTATTAGTTTGGGCTTTGGCCTCTCTGACGTGGGCCGTGTCTCCAGGCGCCCGCCCACACCCACACACAGCCTCTGTTTGTCAGCTTTGGTTCGGCATATGACTCACCAGTCTTTGGAGTCGTATTGCTGGTGAAAGAAATGGCAGAGTGATTGGAAAAATCTTTCAAAGTTTCCATGACTTCATTTAAAAGTTGTAGTGAATCTCCTCCGCTAAAGTGACAGCACACCTACTCGTAGAATGAACTGAGAGGAAAATATTAAGACGCTGTCATTATTTTTTAATACCTGGCCCTATGTGGTAATGTTCTCAATCCAGTCTCAAAATTTTAATTCCTTTACCCTCCGGTCTAACTCAGAGTCATTACAATGGGATTTTATCTACTAGTTCATTATCAGCTGGTAATTAGTACCGGAAAAACCAAACCCGTCGTCGTCGAGTCGCTTCCCGCTCACAGCTACCCTAGATTTTACCTAGACTTCTTTCTCTATTAGTAGTTATTCCTTAATGTCTTTCACGGTTCAAAAACAGGGACAACTAACAAGACGTATAGCAAAAACCTATCTTTCAAACATACACCTTCACTCCCCTCTCCGTTTGTGAGATTTCAGTTGATTTATTTTTTAATATGAAAAGTTTTTAAAAATGTTTCTGGGCAGAGCGAAAATACTTCAAAATCTAAATTCAATGCAGTAAAACTCCAAGGTAGTCAATTAATGACTTTAATAGTAATAATGATAATGATAACAGCATTTAAAGAGCATCTCCTATGGATAAGTATTTCATTAAGAACTTCACGTGCCATTAATTCTGGAATGAAAATTGCAGTATCCTCAGATTCTTTGTCATAAATAGACTGTCTCTGTGTGTATTTTTTTCCTAAATGTGAGATATGTCACCTATAAACGTACATGAAAAAAAAGTTTATACATTTTGGAAATAATTCTGAAGTGAACACCCCTGTAATAACTACCCAGGACAAGAAATAGAATGTTGCCGCTGCTTAAGTGGAACGTCACCACTGCCATTGCCTTATTGTTAATCACCCTCTCCCCCAGAAATAAACACCATCTAGAGTTTAACGATAATATTTCCTTTGCTTTTTTAAAAAAATTACCCATCTATATATATTTCCCCAAAATGTTTAGTTTTGCCTATTGTTGAATTTTGTATTAGTGGAATTACACCGAAGGTTTCCTTTTGCATCGTGCTTCTCTGTTCTCAACATTACATTTGTGAGCCTGATCCATGTTATTGCATGAAGTTGAAGTTCATTTATTTGTTGCAAAATAATATCCCATCATACAGATAGAAGGTTCCCCGGTGGTGCAGTGGCTGAAGTGCTCGACTGCTAACCAAAAGGTCAGCAGTTCGAACCCACCAGGCACTCCGCAGGAGAAAGATGTGGCAGTCTGCTTCTGTAAAGATTTACAGCCTTGGAAACCCTACAGGGCAATTCTACCCTGTCCTGTGGGGTTGCTATGAGTTGGAATCAACTCGACGGCAGTGGGTTTTGTTTTTTTTTTTTTTTGTGGTAATACAAATATGCCACAGTTTATTACTCATTTGATTGTTGATAAAAATTAGGTTGTTTACAGTCTAGAGATCTTTTGAATAAGAATGTTATGAACATTTTTGAACGTGTCTGGGGTAACATAGACAAGTGTTTGTCTAGAGCAGTGGCTTTCAAACTTTAGTCTGCCTCAGAATCACTAGAGAGCTTGTTTAAGCACAGGTTGCTGGGTCCTGGCCCCAGACGTAAGGAGCCCTGGTGGTGCAGTGGTTAAGTACTTGGGTGCTAACTGAAAGGTCTGTGGTTTGAACTCACCAGCAACTCTGAGGGAGAAAGATGTGGCAATCTGCTCCTATAAAGATTACAGCCTTGGAAACGCTATGGGACAGTTCTACTCTGTCCTATAGTGTCACAATTTGTCAGAATTGACTCAATGGCAACTTTTTTTTTTTTAATGGGCCCTCAGAGTTTCTAATTCAGTAAGTCTGGGGTGGGCCATGCATTTCTAACAAGTTCCCTTGTGATATTGATGCTGATATTCCTGGATAACACATTAGAACGTATTGTTTAGGGTAACTAATCATAAGTAGAATTCCTTTTTTTAAAATATATGTTTATTTTATTTTTAATTTTTTCCTATTTTAGAGTTGTCTGAGATGTCACCTGAAACTATGATCCCCAGGCCCCAGACCCAGCTACTCTGTCCCTCAAAGTGTTTGGATGTCTCCAGGCAACTTCTTAGCTTTTGCTTTGGTCCAGTTATGCTGACTTCTCCTGTAGTGTGTGTTGTCCTTCCCTTCACCAAAGTTGATCTTTGTCTGCTATCTAGTTAGTGATTTCCCCTAGTTCTCCTTCCCCACCCTCATAACCATCAAACAATGCTTTTTTCTGTGTTTAAACCTTTTCTTGAGTTCTTATAATAAGAGTCTCGTACAATATTTGTCCTTTTGTGATTAATTTCACTCAGCATAATGCCCTCCACATTCATCCATGCTGTGAAATGTTTTGCAGATTCATCATTGTTCTTTATCGTTGCATAGTATTCCACTGTGTGTACGTACCATAATTTGTTTATCCATGTCTGTTGATGGGCATTTAGATTGTTTCCATCTTTTTGCTATTGTGAATAGTGCTGCAGTGAACATGGGTGTACATGTGTCTATTTGTGTGATGGCTCTTATTTCTCTCAGGTATATTCCTAGGAGTGGGATTGCAGGATCATATGGTATTTCCATTTCTAGCTTTTTAAGGATGCACCAAATCGTTTTTCTTTTTTTTAATTTTTTATTGTACTTTAGATGAAGGTGTACAGAACAAATAGTTTCTCATTAAACAGTCAGTACACATACTGTTTTATGACATTGGTTAACAACCCCACAACATGTCAACACTCTCCCTTCACGACCTTTTTTCTTTGGTGAAAATACGCATAGCCAAAGTTACACCATTTCAAAAGTTTCTACATGTACAATTCAGTGACGTCGATTACATTCTTCCAGTTGTGCTGTTATCTCACTGTCCTTTTCCAAATTATTCCATCACCATTGTCTTCAACTCACTGCCCCCTAGGCTTCCCATCAAAACTTTTGAGTTGCTGTTGTCAATTTGATCTCACATAGATAATTTTTTTTTTTTTGCATCGTAGATGAAGGTTTGCAGAAAAAATAGCTTCTCATCAAACAGTTAGTGCACATATTGCCCTATGACAATGATTAACAACCCCACGACATGTCAACACTGTCCCTTCTCAATCTTGGGTTCCCTATCATCAGCTTTCTTGTCCCCTCCTGCCTTCTAGTCCTTGTCCCTGGACTACTGTGCCTCATTAGTCCCATTTTTGTTTTATGAGGCTGTCCAATCCCCGGCTGAATGGTGAACTTCAGGAGTGACTTCACCACTGAGCTAAAAGGGTGTCTGGCGGCCATATTCTTGGGGTTTCTCAAATCTGTCAGGCCAGTAAATCTGGCCTTTTTTTTTTTTTTTTTTTTTGGTTAGAATTTCATTCTACATCCTTTTCCAGCTCTTTCCAGGACCCTCTATTGTGATCCCGGTCAGAGCAGTCGGTGGTGGTAGCCGGGAACAATCTAGCTGTGCTGGACTCAGTCTTGTGGAGGCCATGGTAGCTGTGATCCATTAGTCCTTTGAACTAATCTTTTGCTTATATCCTGTTCTCTTCATTCTCCCTTGCTCCTGAAGGGGTGAGACCAGTGGAGTATCTCAGATGGCTGCTCACAGGCTTTTAAGACAGCAGACGCTACTCACCAATGTAGAATGTAGAACATTGTTTTTATAAACTGTGTTATGCCAATTGAGATAGGTGTTCCCCGAGACCATGGTTCCCACAGCCCTCTGCCCGGCAATTCAGTCCCTCAGGGAGTTTGGAAGTGTCTATGGAGCTTCCATGACCTTTCCTTGTACAAGCTATGCTGGCTTCCCCAGTATTGTGTACTGTCTTACCCTTCACCAAAGTTACCATTTATCTATTGTCTATTTAGTTCTCCCCCCACCACCCCCATCCCTCGTAACCAACAAAGATTGTTTCTTTTTGTGTGTAAAGTTTTTCATGAGTTTTTACAGTAGAGGTCTCATACAATATTTGTCCTTTTGTGATTGACTTATTTCACTCAGCATAATGTCCTCCAGTTTCATCCATGTTATGAGATGCTTCACAGTTTCATCATTGTTCTTTATCTTTGCATAATACTCCATTGTGTGTATGTACCATAGTTTGTTTATCCACTCATCTGTTCATGGGCATCTAGGTTGTTTCCATCTTTTTGCTATTGTGAACAGTGCTGCAACTAATATGGGTATGTTTCCATCTTTTTGTTATTGTGAACAGTGCTGCAATGCATATGGGTATGCATATTTCTATTCTTGTGAGGGCTCTTATTTCTCTAGGCTATATTCCTAGGAGTGAGATTGCATTTTGCAGTGCTTTTTTTTGTGGTGCTGACGTTTTCTTTGTTCTTCTTACTCTCCTGTGCTGAGTTCCTTTTCTTTGTGGATTTTTTTTCATTTCTTTTGTTTTTCTAGGTTTTGTTTTTACTGAGACTTTATGTTTTTCTTCTTTATTTTGATGAGTAGGTTTGTTAACGTTCTTTGCGGTTACCTTGAAATTTACCCTTATCTTCCCAGATTTGAACCAGTCTATTATTACTTGGTATCACCTTGCCTTCCTCTCCATTAGAAGGTTCTGTACCTATGCTGTTTATTCCCTCTTTTATTGTTCTGATGCCGTTGTCATTTACAGATTAACCTCTCTGGTTCCCTGTTGTAATTCTTTTGGTTTTGCATAGTCCTTAAGAGTTCATTTCCTAGGTTGGTATCTGGCTAGTACAATCCTGTGTCCTAGATTCAGCCTGTGGTCTGATGTTGTTTGTTCTCAGATCGAAGGACTCCCTTTAATAAGTCTTGTAAGTTTGGTCTGGTTTTTACATAGTCCCATAATTTCTGTTTATCTGGAAATGACCTAATTTCACCATCATATTTCAACAAGAGTTTTGTAGGATGTATTATTCTTGCCTGGCAATTTTTTTCTTTCAGGGTTTTATAGATGTCATCCCATTGCCTTCTTGCCTGCATGGTTTCTGTCAAATAATCTGAGCTTAATCTTATTGTTTCTCCTTTGTATGTGACTTTGTGTTTTTCTTGAGCTGCTCTCAGGATTCTTTGTTTGTCTTTGATTTTAGCGAGTGTGATTATGATATGCTTTGGTGGTTTTCTTTTGGTCTCTATCCTATATGGGGCTCGTTGAGCTTCTTGGATGGTCAGCTTTCCATTTTTCATGATATTGGGGAAGTTTTCTGTCAGCAATTCTTCAGTGATCCTCTCTGTGTTTTCTGTTTTCTCCCCCCTGTTCTGGAACTTTGATCACTTGCAGATTTTTGCTTTTGATTGCATCCCACATAATTCTCAGAGTTTCTTCATTTTTCTTCATTCTTTTTTCTGAGTTTTTCTCAAACAGAGTTGTATCCAAGTGTTTGTCTTCAATTTCGCTAATCCTGTCTTCCATCATTTCAAACCTGCTCCTCAGCCCTTCTATGACACTGTCCATTTCTGAAATCTTGTTGTTTATCTTTTGGATTTCTAATTGTTTTTTTTGTATGATTTCCAGTTGTGAATTTATTTTAGCATTTTGTTCCTGTATTATTTCTTGAATTCTTCCATTTTTTTGTCTGTATTTTCCATGAATTTGTCTGTCTTTTCCATGAATTTGTCTATTTTTTCCTCATTCTTGTCTGCTATTTGCTTCAACTCTTGGGTAATCCTGAATATTAGAGATTTGAATTCCCTATGAGTTAGGTCTAGTGCCTTTTTTTCTACTGTAAAGCCATCTGGTGTTTTATTTTGGACACTTACTGGAACCATCCTGTCCTGTTTTTGTAAATGTTTTGATATTGTCTCTTGTCTTCAGGGCATTCAGTGGTTATTTTCCTCATTTACTGATTGTAGATTTGTTTGTTTTGTCCTGCTTTTTTGTTTTATTTGGTTATGTCTGAGCTGGCGGGCTGTGCGTTCTTTGTTGTTTGCTCATCTGTGGGTACAATACTTTTCACCTCCTTCTCCAATGGGCAGGGTCAGTCACTCAGGTATGGTACAGCAGGTCATGTCCAGCTGAATGGGAGTTGCTGGGATGGGTTGTTTGTGGCACATACCAGGGCTGGGACTGCAGACCGGGAATCAGTGCAGGGCGGATTCCAATAGGCTGTGCCTATGCTCCTTGGGAGTGTGATGTTCAGCACACAGTGCAGGTAGGCAAGATGGAGGAGGTAGATTGTGATGTGTAGAGCTAAGATGGGTACGGCAAAGAGGAGAGAGAGGAGACAGGAACAGGAGCCAAAAACATACACACAAACAAAAAAGAATGCTAAGGGAGCTTGTTACTTGAGTGGAGAGATGACTGAGAAATGGGGAAAAAGAAAAAGGGCAAAAGAAAAAAATGAATAAATCAAGAAACTGGAAATGAAGAAGACAAAAAGGGAATAAGAGAGAGAAGAAAACAAAACAGTGAAGCAAAAATAAAACAAATCCAAAAAAAAAAAAAAAGTAAGAAAAAAGAAATGCCCCCAGGGATGTCCCTGTGCGTCTGCACAGAATAAGGGAGTAGCTTCCAAGCCATGCGGTGCTGCCTGGCTAGAAGGGGCTCTCAAGCCGAGAAAAGAAAAAGAAAACAAATAAATCAAAACAGAACCAATAAGAGCAAACAAACAAAAAAGCCCTGGGGGTCCCACCAGCCTGGCAGCTCAGGCCAGGAAGCAGTTTCATAGTCAAGTGGTGTTTCGCAGCCTTTCAGGAAGAAGCAAAGATGACACATGGAGCCAGATATTTGAGAGAAAGGAGCGGGAGGAGGTGAGATGTAAGGAAAGAAATCTAAAGAAGTGGAAAAAAGGCACTCAGGGAGCCAGCCAGTGCGAGCAGGTGGAATCCAAGTGACACCTGGGTTAAGCTTGTGCTTCCCAGCCAAGAGACTGTGGCTGCAGGAAGCAGAGGAGGCTGAGTGGAGGTGAAGAAGGGTGGACAGTGGGAAAGCATATATCGCTGTTTACCAGTTGTTCTATCTCCTGCTGGAAGCTCTGTGAAGCTGCTTTCTCATTCCCCCTGTTCGCTGATCTCCAATAGGAGTCCAAGATGGTGGATCCGTGCTGCAGTAGCTGATAGGGGACCTTTGCATGAATCTCTCCTCGCTCTCTGTTTTCGGTCAGTTTCTTATTCCATTCAGTGCATGGCTGAGTTCTTTATCTCCTCATTTGATGCTTAGGGTTTCAGGATTGACGTATGACTCTGTTTGACTTAGTTTTTCTGATCTTTGCTGCAGAGGAACAGTGTCGTGCTTCTGACTATAGTGCCATGTTGCCCGGAAGATCCCACCAAATCGTTTTTCAAAGTCGTTGTACCATTTTACATTCCCACCAGCAGTGCCTAAGGGTTCCAATCTTTCCACAACCGCACCAACATTTGTTATTTTGTGGGGTTTTTTTTTTTTGGATTAGTGCCAGCCTTGTTAGAGTGAGATGGTATCTCATTGTGGTTTTGATTTGCATTTCTCTAATGGCTAATAATCGTGAACGTTTCTTCATGTATCTGTTAGCTGCCCGAATGTCCTCTTTGGTGAAGTGTCTGCTCATATCCTTTGCCCATTTTTTAACTGGGTTATTTGTCTTTTTGTTGTTGAGGTTTTGCAGCATCTTGTAGATTTTAGAGATTAGATGCTAATCGGATTTGTCGTAATCAAAATTTTTTCCCAGTCTGTAGGTTGTCTTTGGACTCTTTTGGTGATGTCTTTTGATGAGCATAAGTGTTAGATTTTTAGGAGCTCCCAGTTATGTAGTTTCTCTTCTGGTGTTTGTGCATAGTTACTTATGGTTCGTATTCTGTTTATGCTATATATTAGGGTTCCTAGCATTGTCCCTATTTTTTCTTCCATGATCTTCATCATTTTTGATTTTCAATTTAGGTCTTTGATCCATTTTGAGTTAGTTTTTGTGCATGGTGTGAGGTATGGGTCTTGTTTCATTTTTTTTGCAGATGGATATCCAGTTATGCAAGCACCATTTGTTAAAGAGACTGTATTTTCCCCCAATTAATATATATATGGAATCGATGGGATCACCCATATAAATAGATGAGGAATAGCAACATCATCACATCATGATGTGGTGACGTATTTCAATTTATTCAATTATTTAAACTATATAAACCTTATAGTTTAAAATTCTCTTTGTAATTTGGAATACCCACATGAAGGTATTATAAAGTCAGCACCATGCTTCTCAAACTTTTATGTACCTGCAAATTATCTGGGGATCTTCATAAAATGCAGATTCCAGTTCAGTAGGTCTGGCGTGGACCTGAACGTCTGCATTTTTAATCAGTTCCCAAATGATGCTGATACTGCTGGTCTGTGGCATACACATTGAGTAATTAGGTTTTATAGTGCACTCTTAGTCCACTGTGTTTTTAAACATAGTGATATTAGCTGGTTAAGTCTAAAGAAACCACAAAAATTAAAAACCTCTTAAAAATCTCGTATTTTAATAGTATCCAGGTTATGCATCCTACCATAAGGATGAGGAAAGAAATAAATCCTGAGCGTTCCTGACCCCTGCTCCCCGTCCAAAAGCCAAAAGTGAAGAGTGTAAAATCAACCAGACGGGCTAAGGTATATGTGTCCACATGTGTTAGGTGCCTATGACCCAATAGCTGTCACTAAGTACATCCAATGCTTAGGAAACAGCAGTGTAAGTGGTTGAATAGTCAACAAGGCTAAAAGTCAAGAGGAGGTACAGAAATTGATGTAGAGTGATTTCTGCCACTGGTACTTACACTGGCTATGTATTCCTCCTCTCTAATCAGAAGCAGCTTCCCTTCCAGCTGTACCGGACGTTCTGTTTATTCACTTTGTATTTTAGTAGCAAGTGTCCTTCATTGAAAACTTCATTTCCCAGCATATCTTTAGGGAACTCCATTAGACTGGTAACAGATTATCACCATCTGTTGGTGATTATTTCCACTGCGTAACAGCCTGATCTAAAAGATGTGTCCTCTTTCACCAACAGAACAACACCTTAAGAGAACTAGGTCGATCTCAACTGGAGTTGCAGAGCCGCAGCTGGGTGTAGATACTCAATTTTAAAACAGCCTGAGGGCTTGTACTTCTATCCTACATGTTTGTTTGTTTCAAGCTGGGGAACTGTAAGTTCTTTCTTACAGTTTTGTTTTGTAGAAAGAGAAAGAATTCAAGAATAAAAGAAAGAGTCAAACTCATCATTTTATGAAAGCACTAACAATCCCCTTTTTTACTGTTTCCACCTTAACACTATCAGATTATTAAAAATGATACATTTATTCCTTCAGCAAACTTATCATTGATGGCAATTGACAAAACACCAAATAATCATGTTATCAATATAATATTTGAGTAATTTTAAAACACAGCAACAGATAATTTAGGGACATATACATTAATGGTAACATTTGATTGCAGGTTAAATAACAAATATTATATATAATACCGAAGTAAATATACTAGAACTATTCACCCATACTCATTAATTCAAAGTGCATTTATTGAGTTCCCCATGACAGACTGCTTTAGGCATGGAGGATATTCTAGTCATGAAAAAAAAAAAAAAAAAGATGAAAATATCTACTTTTACGTGGCTAATATTTTAATTACAAGAGGCAGACAAGCTTTCACATAAAATATGTAATAAATTGATGCTAAGTACTATGAACAAAATAAAGGACATTTGATAGGATGTGCTAATAGGGAAAGGTGTCATAAATAGGGGAAAATTATGTGTCTGGATAGTCATTCTTTATCCAAATTTAAAAGTTACTAAGAAATTTTTAAAAAGACTTCATTTAGGATACAGAAAAGATGATTTCAGGTGATGATGGTAATATCCTATTTTTTGGTGTAAGAATAGAAAGAAATAAAATTTTTCAGTCCCCAGACAATGTTCATGCTGGCATAAGCTTCATATGTGTTGGGGTGATGTCCAAGGTACTGAGCTCAAGGCCATTCCAGAAGGAGCAGCCTCCATCTGCTCCCTGTTAGTCACACAGTGAGACTGAGTAAGTCACTCAGCCTTGTACTATCTCTGGAGTGGTAGCCTCTACAAGCATCAGCTAAACATTGTTTGCAATTTTTCTTTAATTTATAAACCCCCAAAAAACTATCATTAATAATCAGCATTTTCAGCCTGTGAGCAGCCATCTAAGATAGTCCACTGATCTCACCCATTTAGGAGCAAGGGAGAATGAAGAAAACTAAAGATACAAGGGAAAGATTAGTCCAAAGACTAATGGACCACAACTACCATGGCTTCCACCAGACTGAGTCTAGTACAACTAGATGATGCCTGGCTACCACTACTGACTGCTCTGACAGGGATCACAATAGAGGGTCCCGGACAGAGCTGGAGAAAAATGTAGAACAAAATTCTAACTCCCCGAAAAAGACCAGACTTAACTGTCCTGACAGAGACTAGAGAAACCCTGAGAGTATGGCCCCCAGATAGTCTTTTAGCTCAGTAATGAAATCACTTCGGAGTTTCACCCTTCATCCAAAGATTTAGACAGGCCCATAAAACAAAATGAGACTAAAGGGGCACACCTGCTCAGGGGCAAGGACGAGAAGGCAGGAGGGGACAGGAAAGCTGGTAAAAAGGGACCCAAGGTCAAGAAGGGAGAGTGTTGACATGTTGTGTGGTTGTTAATCAATGTCATAAAACAATATGTGTACTAACTGTTTAGTAAGAAGTTAGTTTGTTTTGTGAACTTCATCTAAAGTACAAAAAAGTCAGTTTTTTTCTTGAAAATTTTATCACTACTTCATTGAAAACATGATGCCATCTGCCTTGGTCATCTAGTGCTGCTATAACACAAATACTACAAGTGGATGGCTTTAACAAACAGAAGTTTATTCTCTCACAGTCCAGTAGGCTAGAAGTCCGAATTCAGGGTGCCAGCTCCAGGGGAAGTCTTTCTCTCTCCGTTGGCTCTGAAGGAAGGTCCTTGTCATCAACCTTCCCCTGGTCTAGGAGCTTCTCAGAGAAGAGATCCCAAGTCCAAAAGACATTCTCTGCTCCTGGTACTGTTTTCTTGGGTGGTATGAGGTCCCCATATCTCTCTGCTCATTTCTGTCTTTTGTATCTCAAAAGAGATTGACTTAAGACACAACGTAATCTTTTAGATTGAGTCCTGCTTCATTAACATAATTGCCGATAATCCCACCTCATTAACATCATAGAGGTAGGATTTACAACACAGGAAAATCAAATCAGATGACAAACTGGTGGACAATCACACAATACTGGGAATCATGGACTAGCCAAGTTGACACACATTTTTTGGGGAGACATAATTTAATCCATAATACTGTCTTTACTCCAAAAGTTTCTGCTCTTATTAAATCTCCAAGATCACTACAGTACTAGAACACTTAAAGTAGAAGGCATTCGGAGATAAATCTGGCTTTCAATCTTGATGACATCCTTCAACAGATAGGTGGCCTTGGGAAGATGATAAAGTATCTGAGAGTCTGTAAAACAAAGATTATAATGCATACTTCATAGGGTGTGAAGATTTAATAGGACAGTGTGTGTAAAGCACCTGAATTACAATGCCAAATTTTTACACAAATAATGCACACATTATACATTATGCTTTTTTTTTACCGACTGTGCAAACCCCTCATGTATTGTTATTGTAAGCGAGCTATGCCAGCTTTTTTTTACATGTTGCTGACTTCAATTGACACTAAGAAGATATAATTGAACTATGAAATAAGTAGACCTAACATAACCTAATGGTTTCACTTAAGACGATCTGATAAGCTTTTCAAATGCCACTGTTGAGCTAATGCGCTATAATTATCAACTTAATAGAAACAAATGCACAGTTTTGATTGTTTATTTTCCGATTACCAGGGGACCACCAGACTTGATCTATGACTTCTTGACCATGGTTTATATCTTATTTATACAATTATGATCAAAAGTAACATTTGTGGACTATTTTTATACACCTAAGCAGGAGATTAAAGAAAACGAACAGAAGAAAAGAAAATGAACTTACCAATATTATTTACTGTTAATATGGGAGGATGGTGAATGAGGCAGAAATCACTTCTGAAAATGTCACAAGGCATGTATGGTACATGCATGAGCATGCTATGACTGAACTGTTTTACTTAATTTCATCATTTCCACATGTTATATGTGTAGGTGTCTTATTTACGTGGACAGGTTATTTGGGCAAGTATGGTACTTGCTTAAAAAAGTGTTAGTTTATTTCCTCTTCTGTACTGTTGAGATGATTCCCCATGGGTTTCTTGTGTTTCTGTAAATCTTGTGAGCACAGGCAATGACAGCCTTTTATTTTGGAAGATCTTTTCAAGGATGTTTGTATGGTGCACAGCTTTGGAAGTTAGAGATAATATTTCCTTCCAAAGCAAAAGGCAGGCATGCTTACTATCTAGAAAAAGTTGACAGGTTTGCCTTCATCCATGATAAAATATTAGAGTTTCCTAAGCTCAGAGTTCTTTTTCTGTAATGTGACCCACTATGTGTACAGATGTCACCTGGTCCTTGTGGTGTTTCCCTGTGGGAACTGGGGTTCAGAAAATCAGTGCAAAAATTATGATGCTCAGGTTATTGCTATTACTGTGAGTAAAAAACTACTCTGTTTCTGACCTAGGACTGTCATGTCTTCTGCCAGTATCCATGTAACAGTGGCAGGATAACTGGCTAGTTTGCATGTCGCATAAAAGTTCTTCACACACACTTCACAGTTCTTAATACAACACTTCTGTACTTCATAGATTATGTAATACATAGCAAAATTCTAGTTTTTTAATTAGATCTACTTCACTATCTGACTTTAAAGCTTAATTGTTGTAGTGAGAATCAGAGAATTTGAAGGTTTCATCTTTAAATTTTACAAGTTTGACTTCAGTTTTAAAATAGTATCTCTCTTGTAGGTCTTGCTGCTGTCTCTCTTAACTTCCCATTAAAAGATCTATGAAGACATATATAATGATGAAGACCACTCATAATAAAAAATAGAAGTAATAATTAACCTACTGTCATAATCTGAAAATATCCATTAACAACAAACTTAATGGAAATAATTTGCGAAGTGTAATGTTTATCCCCTATGGAGCCCATTTTTACAGAAAACAGAGGATTTCACTTAAAGAGTTTAGGACCTTTGTAATTCTCTTAACGTCTTTCTCTTGGTTTAGAAATACAACCATTACTGAACATTTGGATCAAAGATTCTATAGAAGAATCCTTATCAAAAGGGGGAAAACATAGAATAGAATTTTAAATTCTCATAGACTCCAGAATTTCTGGAGCCATGGAGGCTAGATGAACCCCTGAAACTACTGCCCTGAGATAATCTTTAAACCTTAAACCAAATAATATCCCCTGAAGTCTTCTTAAAACCAAATAATAAGTCAGCTCAACTAGTAGAGTGTCTGCCTTGTGCATTGTGCTCTTTCAAGATCTGTCTACATGAGATCAAATTGGTGACATCAACTAGAAAGATTTGATAGGAAACTTAGGGGGCACTGAGTTTATGTTAATGGGGGAGGAACAACTCAGAAAAGGAGAGTGAGAATGGTCGCACCACTTGAAGAATGTCAGCAACGTCACTGAATTGTACATGTAGAGACTGTTGAATTGGTGTATGATTTGCTGTGTACATTGTCAACAACAACAAAATAAAATTTGAAAAAAAAAAGCCTTCCAATCAGAAAAACTGAAAAACATCCCTTTCCTGTGTGTGTACTGCTTTTGTAAGGCAGGAAGAATGCTGCTTATTCATCCTACTTCATTGTCCCACATTTGTGTCTTTCTTCCTACGTCCAATGAGACTGCTGGACAAGACGTTATTGTGGGGGTTGAGGGAGCGTAAGCAGTGAGGCAGAGGAGCGGCTGGCAGTAGTGCTTTATGTACGTGGTATGTGAAGCAGATTGAGGAAGTGTCTTTAGCAGTATACACTGAGGATTTTATAAGATACTGGTCTCTTCACAGTATCAGACAATCAGGCAGTAGAGGATAGGGTCAGATTTTCACTCCTGCCAGCAAAGCCATAGTGGTTGGAAAGATAATAGACACGGGTGAGTTAGCAGCTACGCACACGAACTTGCAGAAAGGAAATAGAATGGTTCACTGAACATGCAAAACATAGTCGTATCTCTGGAAATGTTTCAATATAAGAACCAAAAGGAAACGGTTATACAACTGTTTAATATTCTTAATAGGATAGCAGATGATATGGAGCAGAAAGCCATGACTCACAGAATAAAAATATAAGCTTTATGAGGACAAGGATCATTGATTAATTACTGCTCTGTTTCCATAGCTTTGTTCAATAAAACGGTTGAATGCATGAAAAGATAAAAAGGCAGATGACTGAGATAAAGAAATATTTCCACAGAACTAAATGTAGAAACTGCAAAATAAAGTCTGTAGTTACAAAAGTCTAAAAGCTGAAATAGTTATTGAACGTAAAAACAAAAACACAGAACAAACAAAAAATAGGCAAATGCAAAATGTTCTCTAAAACATATTGCAGACTGTTTCCAGAATACTTAAAAAGTGTACTAGAATAATTTAAAATATTATACTAATCTTTTAATTTCAGGAGAAAATGAACCAAAGATAATATGGTCAACATGACAAGAATATTTAGAAAATAAAGCAAAGGGATGAACGTTGTGCCTTAAGAAACAACTTGTCTAGTAAGAGACAAATATATGAAGCAGTAATTATGATGTTGCTGTTCTTAGGCACCATCAGATTTGTTCGAACTTACAGCGACCCTATGTACAACAGAATGAAACACTGTCCAGTACTGCGCTATCCTTATAATCTTTACTATGTTTGAGCCCATTGTTGCAGCCGCTGTATCAATCCATCTCATTGAGAGACTTCCTCTTTTCCACTGACCCTCAACTTTAGCAAGCATGATGCCCTTCTCCAGGGATCGGTCCCTCCTGATAACATGTCCAAAGTACATGAGAAAAAGTCTTGCCGTTCTTGCTTCTAAGGCGCATTCTGGCTGTACTTCTTCCGAGACACATTTGTTCATTCTTCTGGCATTCTTCAGCAATACCATAATTCAAAGACATCAACTCTTCTTCGGTCTTGCTTATTCATTCTCCAGCTTTCACATGCATATGAGATGACTGAAAATACTATGGCTTGGGTCAGGGGCACCTTAGTCCTCTGAGTGACATCTTTGCTTTTTAACACTTTAAAGAAGTTTTTGGCAGCAGATTTGCCCAATGCAATGTGTCATTTGATTTCTTGACTGCTGCTTCCATGGCGGTTGATGGTGGATCCAAGAAGAATGAAATCCTTGACAACTTCAGTCTTTTCTCCGTTTATGATGATGTTGCTTATTGGCCCAGTTGTGAGGATTTTTGTTTTCTTTATGCTGAGATGCAATCCATACTGAAGACCGTAGTCTTTGATCTTCATTGGCAAGTGCTTCAAGTCCTCTTCACTTTCAGCAAGCAGGGCTGTGTCATCTGCGTAATGCAGGTTAATGAGACTTCCTCCAATCCTGATACCATGTTCTTCTTCATACATGGATTATTTGCTCAGAATACAGATTGAATAAGTTTGGTGAAAGGATAAAACCTCACTGCACACCTCATACAATGTAATAATTGCCTCACACAAGAACAGATTAATGCAAAGAGAAATTGGGGATAGCATTGTCTGGGGAGGTGACGTGTAAGTTGTCTTGAAAGATGAGTAGGATTTCACAATGGGAAGGCATTCCAAAGAATGGAAAGGCATTCCAAAGACTTTTCAAAGATATGGAATATTTAGGAAATAGTGAGTAGCTTTGTATGGAGTTAGTAGAAAATATACAGAAGAAAGTTTCAAGAAACTAGTCTACACAAATAGTAAAACAACTAACGTTCTCCCCATTATGCAAGAATATTTGTTTGTTTATTGATTTAGTTAACTTATTTGGAGATGTTCAGGCAGCTAGCCATTTTTGCCTTTAGGAAATGTAATGTGATACAATCTTTCATTGCTGCCTTGAATCTATATTCAACTATCTTATTATTTTGTTTAAATTTTATTTCCCTAATGATTTATATGTAAGGACCCCTCTTACCCTTCTTGCAAAGTACAATGAAGAAACCATCAAAGCTGAAGTTGAAGTTGAATCAATGTTTATCAGATGCTTATTTTGATCTAGGTACTGTATTTACGTAAAGCATACTGTATGACAACCAGTAATTATGATGGCTTTTAAAATCATTTGATTTTTGGAAGGTATAGCCCTAGTCTGTAACTTAGAAATTTTGCTTTAAGTCCATGTAATCTAGCCTTGGGCCTGGTGTACAAAATAGGTGTTTAATCAGTGCTATTTCCATTAATCTCCTGTGTGTGTGTTCTATATTGTAAACCACAGTATGATCTCCTTAAATATTATTATTTAGGTTAAATTGCATAACTAGGAACAGAGGCCTTATAAGAGATGATTAATAGGGCAGACTCTGGAACCAGAATTTCTGGATTTGGATCTCAGCTCTGTCACTGAAGAACTGTATGATCAGGTGACTTTATCTCTGTTTCTCCATTGGAATGATGGGGATAATAATAATGTTTACCTCATAAGGTGGTCATACATGAAAAAGAGTTAATATATGTAAAGCACTTGAAATAGTGCCTGGAACACAATAAGCACTCAATAAATGCTAACTATTATCATTATTGAGAAGCTAAGACATGCCTTGTTGGTGATCTCTCAGATGTATTTTATGTCTAAGCTTCCTGTGATTTTAAAAGTATTTTAAAGATTAAAAAAATAAAAAAAGCCATTGCCATCAAGCCAACTCTGACTCATAGCGACCCTATAGGACAGAGTAGAACTATCCCATATAGATAAGAGATTTAAAAGATTTGCTCTAAGTAATTACCAACAGAAGTGTGTCTTCTTCACTCAGTATCAAAAAGTTCTATAATTATCTTGCTGTTATTAGGTCTAAATCCAAATTTCCAAGCTCATATGAGTTTGAAAGTCTTCTTAATAAATAAATATATGTCACATCCAAAATTGCAGAGCTGTTAATATCCTGAGTGTTACTTTTCTTATCTGACAAATAACCAAATAATAATATCTACTTCTAAATTTGATATTAAATTGGGTAGAATTTAATGGAATAATGCACATAAAGTGAACAGTGAAGAGCTTAATGCCTGACATATAATAAACACTCAATTAGCTATTATTATTATCATTAATCACTTTCAAAATGTCTCCCAAGTATTTTCTTATGGGCCTTCTTAACATTTATGAATACTTATAGGAATATGGTTTTTGTGTTTAAAAGCCCTGACTTTGGCTGTTTTCCTGTGTAATTTTTTATAACATCATTGCAATCAGATGCACTTTTTACCCATTGGTAAGGCCAGGCTAGAAAAATCTTTAAATGGAATACTAACAAGAGAGAAATCTTTGCTTTTTTAGAGTCTGACTTTCAGCTCCGAACATTTATTTCTGTGGGAACAAGAGAAGATGTAGATCATATGTTTGATATTGTCTGATAGTTATCTATGTTTCTGTTTATCACACATCAATTTACTGCTTTTTCAATCTTTTTTTCTGTACTTTGTTCAGATAAATAAGAGATACTTCTTAAATTGGTGATATTTATTACGTTTAGGGATAAAACTTTCCTTTTTTTTTTTTACTAATCAGTGAAGTGACTGCTTCTCAAGTTCTCATATTTTAACCTATTTCTCTTCCAGATTTCTATTGTTTATTATGTATGATAAATATGTTATACTATGGTATATAATTTGAGAATTATTTCATTTAATTCATTTAAAATGCTTGAGATTACTAGAATTTGTCTGTGTAAGAGTAACACATTGAAACTTATTTTATAACTTAATTTTTGCATCTAACATCCAGAATTATTACTGAAATGCAGAAAGTTTGATAAATCTGGCATAGGCGTTGTATTTTTGAACTAAATTCTGTATTTCCAAATTAATTCTGCTAAAAAAATGTAATAAAAGACCTTCTAGAGGAAATTTGTCACACAAAACAAGCATCTGTGCTCTGATCAAAAAGTCTGACTCCAACACAAGGAAAGCATTGACAGTTGTCATTAGAAGTTTATAATTTTTATTTAATACAATTTCTCACTGGTAGCATACATAAAATACACAGTTTTTTACATTTTATTTTGGCTTAATCATACACAAAGGAGCTCTGGTGGCACAGTGGTTAAAGTGCATGGCTGCTAACCAAAAGGTTGGTGGTTCAAACCCAGCAGCAACTTGCAGGAGAAAGCCGTGGCAGTCTGCTTCCTTGGAAACCCTATAGGGCAGTTCTACTCTGTCCTATAGGGTCCTTATGAGTTGGAATTGACTCGACATCAATAGGTTTGTTTTGTCTTTTAATTATGTACAAAAGCCTTCTTTACAATGTTAGGAAAGTATATTTTCCCTCTTTTGTAATTTGAATGGTTTGAATCTATGTTTAAAATAATCACTTTCGGAATAAGAATAAATTTTGAAAACTAGGATTTAAAATACGCTCGTCTCTGTCTCTGTAAAAAATAAGCAAGTGATAGTACTGTTTCTACGAAGAATCAATAGGAGATTAATTTTAGGACATCCTATGAAAAGTAAGTGTTCCAAGGATGGAAGCTACACTTACCCTTATTAGCTGCCGTCAAGTTGACCCTGACTCACAGGGACCCCATGCACAACAAAACGAAATTCTGCCTGATTCTGGACCATCCATCCTCATGACTGGTCGGGGTCTTAGTCTGCCTTAGTCTGGAAGCTCTGCCGAAACCTGTTCGACTTCAGAGCAACACCCAAGCCTCCACTGACGGATGGATGTTGGCTGTGCATGAAATGCATTGGCCAGAAACCAGACCTGTTTTTTCTTCATGGAAGGAGAGAATTCTACCACTGAACCATCAATGCCTCACTTTCCCTTAGAAAAGGAATATGATATCGCTGGTGGGAAGCTGTAAGTTTCTTTGCAAAATCAAGACCTACTTACTTAACGTCTCAAACAGTATCTTTAAAGTGAAGAGGTTGCAAAACAGTGGAAGGTCAACATTGTTTTTACAGACATTATTAAAACAAAATCTGAAACCCGAGGAAAGTTTTATGTAAATGATTATTTAAAACCTTCACAAATTTAAAATTCAACTCAATTTATTTTGGTTATATGGGATCCTGGCTAGATTCTACTTCCTGTGGCTTTTTATACTGAGTTTATTTTTCAGGCTAATTGTCCTCACCTAGATAAACTTCCTGGATTTCAGAATACTTAATTGGCTGATCAAGTGTCTCTGTTATCCAGTTGACAGTTAGCTATCATCCATCCTCAAACAGAGCCAAAATTAGGACCAGATTCCATCTACTCAAGGGTACAGGATGAAATCAAGCATTAAATTGTGGCAATATTGACAAACGTGTAGCTCATCATTGCAAACAATTGCTCGGCCAATGGATTGGTGTATTGTCATTGTGACTGATAACTGTTGGAAGAGTTCCAGAAATGACAGAAGGAATTATGCACTAATAGAGAGCAGACGGCCAGTCTATTCAAAATAGGTTAAATGAATGAATGAATTACTCTGGAAGTTGAATAACTTATAGATTGATGGCATAATTTGGATATGTAGTCAAATTTTTGGTGGGGAAAAAAACAAGATAGGGTAGGTGTGTTTAGATGCTCATTAGTCAGAAGTTAGTCTGGCATTTACACAATTTGGACTTCAAGTGTTGTAAGCACTTGAATGTCATACAAAATCTACCTTTTTTAAAATCACAAATTCAGAATTCCAGGAAAATTTTTGTCTTTTTCTATATAAAGGGAAACACTAGCAATTTTACATATTAAAGAGAAGAACGAAGTCTTTAAATTTTCCTTTAAAAAATCAAATATAATGATAGGGTAGCACCAAAAGATACATATGAGCAGGAGAAACTCTTATACCTCCAGACTAAATCATCTGAATAGAAGAAAATCGCATATCCCTTCCACTTCACAGGCTCCAAGCAATGTGAAATATTTGGCATTTTCACCTTAGTGTTTTCACACATAAAAGAGACACCTTTCAAGGGTAAGAAGCAAATCTTCTTTGCCTGTTGAAAGTTAGTTTTGCAACTGAAAGGGCAAGTAAGGAAAACTGTTGCTTTAGCATTTTCTGAAACACGGTGACCCACATGCAGTAAACGTCACTTCCTTCCCCTGAGTGTGTGGGCATGAGCCCCGAGTCAGAAATGCATAGTTTCTGAAGCACTGAGAATTCAGAAATTATCCCTCTTAACCAGTCTACCACGTATGTGAAAACGGGAAAAGGTGTAAAATTTTTTGCAGTGAAACTGCGTTACATTCTTTCAGTCTTATTTACACATTTAGTTACTACCTTAATTTTAATTGGTTAAGATATTTTCAATGAAACCGTGTAAAGTTTTAATTGTGCAGCAGTTACTTTGTTCACTTTGGTTGTGGCCCCTCAGAGCTGAGGATGGAAAATTTGCTAGATTTTTAAGGAAGAATGAATAGTGCATCCAGTCCTGCTTTTACATAAGTTACAGAAGAAGATCAAAACCAGGGGGTAGCAACATGAAGACCAGTAAGGGCATGACGAGAGCAATCTCAACAGCGTGGTAGGGGATAGATGCCTGAATGCAAGAGGTTGAGGAGAGATGAGATCAGAAAGTAATGAAATCTATAGACAACTCTTGCCAGATGGTATAAGAGAAATACAGCATAGGTAATGGGGAATACAGACATAAGGGTGTGTCTTAGTCATCAAGTGCTGCTATAACAGAGATACCGTACGGATGGCTTTAACAAAGAGAAATTTATTTTCTCACAGTCTAGTAGGCTAGAAGTCCAAATTCAGGGTGTCAGCTCCAGGGGAAGGCTTTCTCTATCTGTTGACTCTGGAGGAAGGTCCTCGTCATCATCAGTCTTCCCCCATACTCAGAGCCGGTCTGTGCAGGAACCTCAGGTCCAAAGGACATGCTCTGCTCTCCATGCTTCTTTCTTGGTGTTATGAGTTCTCCATGTCTCTCTGCTTGCTTCTCTCTTTTATATCTCGAAAGAGATTGGCTTAAGACACTATCTAATCTTACAGACCTCATCAATATAACTGCTGCTAATCTATCTTACTACATCATAGTGAAAGCATTTACCACACATACGGAAATCACATCAAATGATAAAATGGTAGACAATCATCCAACACTGGGAATCATGACCTAGCCAAGTTGACAGATATTTTTGGGGGACACAGTTCAATCCATAACAGGGTGGATACCTTTTCTTTTTTTTTTAATAACAACACTTCAGGACATATTTGCAGGTTCATGGGAATGTTCTAGCAGAAGGGAGAAAACTGATGACATTGGAGAGATCCTTGAGACTTTTGGAAAACATCTTTCCCCTTCTAGGGTCTGGGTGCCCTCTTCTCTAAAACGCAGGGACTAAAACTGAAGACCACTAAGCAATTTTTAGCTTAAAAATTTGGTAGTACCCAAATTCTTTATTCTTTTGTTTTGAGGTCATAATGGGGCAATGGTGGTTTAGTGGGAGAAATTCTTGCCTTCCATGTGGGAGACATGGGTTTGATTCCTGGACAAGGCACCTCATGTACTGCCACCATCTGTCTGTTAATGGAGGCTTGTGTGTTGCTATGATGCTGAACAGGTTTCATCAGAGCTTCCAGACTAAGACAGACTAGGAAGAAAGACCTAGCTATCTACTTCTAAATATTAGCCAATGAAAACCCTATGGATCCCAACAGTCCACTCTGCGACAGAGCATAGGGATCATGCAGGACCAGGAAGCATTTTGTTCTATCGGGCGTGGGGTAATCAACAGTCAAGGGCCGAGTTGAAAGCAACAAACAACAGCAGCATCTTGCAACTGATATGACTACATAACCTTTATAATGTCAGTTATTTAAATATACTTGTATTCCTAAAACAGAACATGAAGTAAACACAGAATAGAAGGTTACTCGGATTTTATATTGATGGACGTATGTGTCTCAAGTCATTAAAAATAATCCTGTTCCACTCAATGACATTCTCAGAACACATAAAACATAACAGACATTTTAGAATTTGTGACTCAGAAATTTCAATTTAATAGAAAATGTTTTAACTAACAACCACAAAAAACAGTTGCTATTGAGTCAATTCTGACTCATAGTGATCCCATATTTGTCAGAGTAGAACTGTACTCCATAAGATTTTCACTGACTGATTTTTGGGAAGTAGATCACCAGTAAGGTGCCTCTGAGGTGCCTCTGGATGGACTCAAACCATCAACCTTTCAGTTTGCAGCCAAGTGCTTAACCATTTGCGCCACCCAGGAATGTTTTCAGTAATAATTACCTGATAACTCAGACAGGGTTCTTGTATAGGTTAGGGTTGTGTGACTATCTTCTATCTATAGAAATCATCAGAGGAGCTTTTATTTTCTCACTCACAATGTGAGGTGCCCTACTTTTTCAAGAAAGCATCTTCACAATCTGTGACAAGGGAGACACTGACTTCAGGTAAGAGGAGGTATTTGTTTTGTTTGTTTGGTTTCATTCATGGAAGGACTGTGGCATCTCTCAGTCCATTGACAGACAGGGTTTCTTCTCCAGATTTTCCTGTCTGGGTGATTCCTCACGTAGCAGGGGACTGAGAACTTTATGTGTGTATCTTAGGCAGGAAGCAGGATCTGCTTGGTCTTTGAAAAAAGGGAGAGGAGGCTGGTTCCCGTGATCCCTATGGCCTCCCTCTGTTCTGTTTGGAAACACTGATTGTAGCAAGGTGTTCTCCAAACCGCACTCACCTTCCTCTCTGAGCTGTGCTTCACGAAAGAGACTGGTAGAAAGCAACCTCAGTAAAATGCCCCGACGTGATCAGTGGTTTCAATTTGGAATCTGGTGCTGGTTTATGGAAGAGATGAGAAGAAAAATTTTCCTGTCCTGGGGATTTTGTATGTTTTTCTGTGTCTTAGATTTTCCCCCTTAAAATGTGGTTGTGAAAAGCAGATGTTCAGCAAAGCTGAAAGTCTTGGAAATATTCATTATTGCACGGTCACTCAATATCTCAGGGTAGACACTGTACTAGCAAAACAGACCATTTTTTTGTGCCTACTGTGGAATTATAGCCATTGAACTGATGCAAAATATGACCTCTACATTTAGCCTGCAATCAAATCCATTTATTGTTTAAAGGAATCATGCATTAACAATTAAAGGTCTTTTTTGTATTTTTTTCCCATCAATTCTCTGCATATTTATTTTCCTGAGTAGGGACCATAAGATAAGAATATCAAAAATTAAATTTCCATCCTAAATATCAGTGGGATCACTAAGGTAGTTGTCACCCAGTGTGTGCAGTAATTCATAGTGTCAGCCCCCTCCCCAAATGAGTGACCAGAACACATGAGAAGGTTCAAAAAGTAAATTAACATAAGGTTTTAGCCTAGTAGGTACATCGATAGGTGTAAGCTGGGCTTACGAAAAATGTTTTTGTTGTTATAAATACCTTTTATTATAAAAAATAATAAATTCATGCTGAAATATTACACAAAAATTTTATAGACAGTTATTTTGTTGTCATTCCTTCTGACAGTGTCACCTGGTGTGGTTTGCACCCTCCACCCCCTAATGACACCACTGGTAAATATCATAAACTGAGTAGCAAGGTTTTCTTAAAAACTTACTGGGATCCCCCCATTGGGCCTTGCTGGCAATAGCACTGTCTGTTATGGATTGAATTGTGTCCCCCAACTATATGCTGGGATCCTAACCCCTATACCTGTGATAGTCTTATTTGGGAATATTTCTTTGTTATGTTAATGATCCCATATCAGTCTAGAGTGTGTCTTAAACCTAGTCGCTTTTAAGAAACAAAAAGAGCAAATTAAGCACAGAAGCAAGGACAGAAGGGGGAAAGATAGATGCCACATGAAGATCACCAAGGAACTGACAAGCAGAAGCTCCATGAGATAAAGATCTTCCCCTAGAGCCGATAGAGAAAGAAACCTTTCCCTTAGAGCCAGTGCCCTGAATTCAGACTTCTCACCTCTAAACTGTGAGAAAATAAATTTCTGTTTGCCAAAGTCATCCCCTTGTGGTATTAAGTTTTACAGCAGCACTAAGATTCAAAGCAGGGAATGTTTGTTCAAATTATTGTTCTAGTACCTATAGTATTATGAAATCGCCTTTGTTTTCTGACATCTGTATGTGGAAGACTTGTGATTAGTTACATTGATTTTATGTTGGACAAATAAATTTGAAACAAACACTTTGTTCCAGAAGAGACTAATATTCATAACTGGTGTCTTGACTACCAGGTAGCTAATCAATCATGGCTGTATTAGGAAATTATTCATGCTTTTCTTGCTTTCATTATGAAGTAAATAAAAAGTCCTTTGGGTGAGTTGTCATATGATATTATAATGATACAGTATTGATAATAATTTCTACTAAGGAAATGGAGTAGCTGTCTTTACTTTCTTCCAAGTGATAAATAAGGAAACTTCTATCTTATATACAATCATTCCTCAGTTTGTTACTTTCTAAAAATTGCTTTGAAAGTTAATTAGAACTGTATAAAATATACCCAGTATGCCAATTTCTAAAACAGCACACAATTGGGAAATATTTTATCAAAAGTAGAATATGTTTTACTGACTAGATTTGGCAGTCTGCTACTATGGCTGCAACCCAGGTATTTTTTGAGTAACCCAGTCTTATTTTTTATTTTTTACACATAATTTTATATTTGTGCATATGGCATTGTGGTTGTCCACTCATAAATGTATATTTGAGAGCTATTCTGGGTCTTTAATTTTAGCAGCATTATGTTGGCTTGGCAACCAAGATTTTCCCTCCTCCCAGGATGTGTTTAGTTGACATATCACTTAATTTTACATATCAGCTGAAGTTTATTGTTCTATAGAGATAGTTCATTTTAGTCATAATCAGCCTATACTGTTCACCAAAATGCAGTGTCAGACTAAACTAGAAATAATTCTTTTGATCGCTTACATATGCCAGAAAAATGGAGGCTATGTGTATTCCATGCTATAGGCTGATGGATGCTTGAGGTGCACGGGCAACGGGGAAGGGGAGGAAGGTAACAAAAGGAAGGAGGGACAGGTCGAGTCACAGAAGCAAAGGGAAGAGTTTCAGTGAGATGTGTGGGTCTGATTTCATAGAACAATCCATCTCAACCTTTTTCTAGAAGTCAGAGTCTTCTGAGAACCTGCTTAAAGCTGATTACTCTTTAGGTAAAAGCAAATATAGCAAACCCGTTGCCATCCAGTCAATTCCCACACATAGCGACCCTATAGAACAGAGTAGAACTGCCCCTTAGGGTTTCCAAGGAGCTGCTGGTGGATTCGAACTGCCGGCTTTTTGGTTAGCAGCTGAGCTCTTAACCACTGCACCCCCTGGGCTCCATCAAAGCAAATATACACATACACAAAAGGTTTGCATAGAATTTCTGCAGTTGTCAGGTCTCCAGAAGTCTCAGGTTAAGAACTCTTGCTGCGACCAATGGGGCAGGGATCTCAGCAGAAGAAGAATGGAGGTCATAATATCAATCAAGCGGGAGTCTCTAAAAGAGTGGACATATAATTAGAGTAATGAGAGGAATAAGCACAACGGTTTGTGTAAAGGCAAAACAGTGGGATTAAAGCAATAATGGCAAGGTTTAACGTGAACAATAACTGCAGAGCAATTATCTGGAAGGTTTGTTATCCTACAGGGAATGAAACTGTTGAGAAAACTATTGAGAAGAACTAGAACACTTTCAGGACTCACTGTGAAGGAGAGGCAATTTTGGCAGATCCTGAGGGTTCTTGGCAGACTCACAGGAGTCTCCCCAGGATGCTGGAGTTGCTGACTACATCAGAATCAACAGGGATGAGGCCCCTCTTGATATGATAGAGTTTGTTAAGGAAAGTTAGAAATTTCACGTCACCTTGGCTTTGGGGAATTGGAGTTTAGATTAAAAGGAAAGTTTTTCTGAGCGGGATGGAAGTGAACCGTTTCAAGTGTTCTTCAGTTATTAAGTGTAAAGGAACCATGGTTAAAGGGCGAGGTCCTTGGCTGAAGTGAATACGGGTTATTACATGGCGCAGAAAGTGTGTTCCTGTATCCTGATTCTGAAATGTTGATGCAAGGATCAAGAGACTAAGTCCTAACTCTGTATTTACCAGGATCTATCTTTGTGAATTTCAGGAAACCATTTTATTTATCTAGCTCTTTTTTTTTTTTGTCTGCTCAGAAAAGTATCACAAAACTAAAACCAAAGCAAACCAGTTGCTGTTGAGTTCCTTCTGACTCATGGCAACCCCATGTGTTGCAGAGTAAAACTGTGCTCCGTACGGTTTGCATGGCTGTGATCTTTGCAGAACCAGATCATCAGGTCTTTCCCCCAAGGCGTCTCTGGGTGGGTTTGAACTGTTAACCTTTCAGTTAGTACTCAAGTGCTTAGCCATTTGCGCCACCCAGAGACTCAAAAAGTGCTGTAGGAAACTAAATGGGCTCTATGATTCCTTCCAACCACGGAGTCTGTGGTTACTCAGAGAATGGAAATGAATGGGAAGCAGAGCTGCAATGCATCAACAATGTTTTACTTATTTTCAAAACAGATTTCTCTCTTTTATGCCTACTCTGATGCTTCAGGCATGTTGATTAACAATTTTAAGTGGATGAATATTATTGATTTCATGCAATAGAAGAATGCCGATTCTTCCAGGGAAATCTTGACAATTGTGTGTTTCTACCAGCAGTTGGAAATCAGCAATGTTAGCTTTTAAAAAAGCAAATGCTGCATTTATTTGCTCTGTTTGCTGTGTGGAAACTTACCACTGCCAGCTTCAGCCACAGAACTTTCTATAAGAAGCTGTTGTGGTTTCCAGATGAGGGAAAGTTGATATTGTTTTCCAAGGCTGCTTCAGGGAGCATCTGAGGTATTTCAGCACATTTTGCAACTTGGCACAACGAACCTGTTATGAATTCTCTGTGCCTGGCTGTCTGTCTCCTACCCCAGTTATTACCTTCTTATTTTGGCAGACTAGAACAACTGGGAACATGTGTGGGATGAAAGAGCTGGTTCCAGTGGCCTTGCAGTGCCTTGGGTTTCCCATTGGGTAGATTCTTGCAGGATGAGGCTGGAAGGGCCAGTTATAAGCTATCATCCTAACTTCTACATTAAGCAGAAACCCTACTCCTTGTATTCTTTAACCAGAGCCTGAGATCCCACAGTGACAGTTAATTTTCCTTCCGTGGAGTGAAGATTGTGCCAATAAAAAGTAAAGATTGCTTATTTCATGTATATGTAAAGCTGACATGTACTTTTTATGTCATACTTAGTAGAACCTTACTTAAACCACACTTGGAATGTTATGTGTGAACTGTAAGTCCATCATAGCTGTCCTATAATATTTTAAATATGAAATAGTTGACCAAGACTGCTGGAAACTTTTTTTTTCTCTCTTGATGTAACATCAAAAAACCAAACCCATTGCCATCAAGTCAATTCTGACTCATGGCGACCTTACAGGACAGAGTAGAAGTGCCCTGTAGAGTTTCCAAGGAGCATCTGGTGGATTTGAACTGCCGACATTTTGGTTAGCAGCCGAACTCTTAAACACTATGCCATAGATTCTTTAATTATCTTGGTGATTAAAATGTGAGATGAATACTAAAAGTAAAATGAATTCAGATTAAAATGCCTAAGTTTTCTGAGACTCTGGGGAGTTGAATGGACAGAGTTATCTAATAATCTCTGTTATTCAATGTATAATGATTAATGATTATAATCTGAATGAATGCAGGTACCAGTTCTCTAGTACAGAAGGTGTTTAGAATTTTTTTTCTTCTTTTTTGAATAGTTAGTTCCAATTGACACACTTAAAATGTATTCAAATCTGGACAAATAGAAAGATATTTGGAAAACAACAAATAGGATGAGCCAAGGTTAATATGGTGGAATGAAATATCACTGACTTATTGTTAGAATACTTATATTCTCGTTAAAACTTTATTGCTCATTATGTGTGTGATGTTGAGGGACTTACTTTATTTCCCTAAAATGGGTGGCATCTGAAAATGGATAGCCTAGTATGGTAGGTAAAATTCTAAGAAGGTCCCCATAATTCCCCCTGGCAGGCATATATGCCCTGTATAATTCCCTCCTGCGAGTGTGGGTGGCACCTGTGAATATGATGGGATATTACTCTTGTAATTTGTGATGTTATATGTTATATGGAAAAGGTAAAGGAATTTTAGAGCTGTAATAAGCGTCCCTCATCAGTTGACTTAGAGTTAATCAAAGGGAAGTTGCCCTGGGTGGGCCTGACCTGATCATGTGAACCCTCCAATGTAGGGTCTAAATGTAAGAGACAAGAATTATACACAGATGCTCTCCTGTTGGCATCTAAGAAGCAAATTGCCATGTTGTGGAGACGGCCATGTGGCAGGGAATAATTGGCAAATGCTAGGAGCTGAGGGTCTCTGTCCTAAAACCTACAGGAAACTGAATTTTGCAAACTACCACGTAAGCTTGGATGAGGACCCTAAGCTCTAGAAAAGGATGAATTTGTGAGACACTGAGCAGAGGACTCTGCTAAGTTATGCCGAGACTCTTGACCCATGGAAACTAGAAGGAAAGAAGTAATAAGAGAGAAGTCAATTACATAGGAAATGAACACATAATAGAGAAAATCAACATAGATTTGAACTAATTTAAAAAATTGATGTACTCCTGACAAGATTAATAAAAAAATAAATATAGAAAATACAAATTACCTATATCAGGAATAAGAAATGGGTCATCACTATAGATATTATAGATATCAAGAAGATGTATTATCAACAATGATCTTAGTTTCTTAGTGCTGCTGTAACAGAAATACCACAAGGGGGTGGCCTTAATGAACAGAAATTTATTTCCTTACTGTTTAGAAGGCTCGAAGTCTGAATTCATGGTTCTAGCTCTAGGTGAAGGTTCTGTCTGCTCTGAGGGACCATGTTTGTCTCATCTTGGTAAGGTTCTTCTCAGCATTCCTTGGAGACGTGGCATCTGTCTTTCCCCGTTTGTGCTTGCTTGTGTCTGTGCTTAATCTACTCCTTTTATATCTCAGAAGTGATTGGTTTAAGACACTCCCTGCACTGATATGGCCTCATTAACACAACAAAGAAAATCCTATTCCCAAATGGGATGACATCCACAAGTATAGGGGTTAGGATTTATAACGCATATTTTTGGGGGACACAATTCAATCCGTAACAACAATCTTACACCAATAATATTTTAAAATTTAGCTAACAATGGTTAATTCCTAAAAAGAAATAAATTTTACCAAATCATACAGAAGAAATAGAAAATATAAATAATCTGATAATTTGAAAAATTAAATCTGTTATAAAAACTTTCTTATAAATAAAACCACTAGTCCAGATGATTTCACTAGAGAAATGTTCTGAATATGTAAAGAAGATATAATGTCAGTCTCGCACAAAAGCTTACAAGAACTAGGAAAAGAAAGACTCCTTTTTGACCTCTATGAGGTCTGCATAACCTTGATCCAAAAATCTGACAGGATATGCAAGACAGGCTTATTACAGAATGATCACTTTCATGAAAATATATGCAAAATACTTAAATACTAGCAAAGAAAATTTAATGAGATATAAAATAAGTCATGTCCGAACTGCATTTATGCCAGGTGTACAAAAGTTGTTTAATTTGGGGCATGAATCAATGTTATTCAGCACATTATTAGAAATTTTTAAAAGGGTGACGTGAAATAATCATCTTGATAGGTGAAGAAAAAACTTTTGACAGAATTTAATACTTATTTGTGGTAGAATGGTTAGAAAACTATAGAAATAGTAAGGAATTTCTTTAATCTAAAAAAAAGGTATCTAGAGAGAAACTACAGTAAACATTATATCAATGATAGTTTCATGCTTCATATATTTTATATCTATTTTTGTCTGCAAACAGACATGAATAATGCACGATTACTCACAGAACCACAAATAGGAATATGAGAAAAGCAAGGTCAAAGATGCTTGGCACTACTAGGAAATGCTATACCACATGTAAGAATCTATCCCATTCACTTCATCTAATCAGTTGACTTCAAGTTGATTCTGACTCATGTAACCCCATGTGTGTCAGAGTAGAACTGTGTTCCATAGGGTTTCCAATGGCTAATTTTTTGGAAGTACATCACCAGGCTTTTCTTCCACAGTGCCTCTAGGTGAGCTTGAACTTCCAAACTTTCTGTTAGGAGGGAAGCATGTTAGCTGTTTGCACCACCAAGGGACTAATTTTAAAATTTAATTTGTCTTTCTCTTACCTGAGTACTGCTGTCATTCAAATCCTCTCCATATGCCAAAACATTACCTAATCCTGGTATCGGCAAATGCACAAGCCACAGATCTTCATGAATTTCAGATATAGTCACCTTTTGTTGCAAGAATATATGGAAAAAAATGAGAAGAAGTGGTTTGCTGCAGCCTGAATAGTCTTAAAAGGGAGAGAGGATATATGGGGTTCCAGGTCACATTGCTCCAGCACTGGAGCAGGATGCCATGTTCAGAGATGCCCATATGTTCTTAGAACTTCAACTCAGTCATTTATTTTCTTCATGATATGTGGTCCTCTGAAGTGTGGATCCCAAGGCAGAAGGCTCTCTTGCTTGTGTCTGAGGGCAGGACAGATGGATAAGCCTCTTGTTAATGTTCTAGCTTAGGCATTTCCATTTTGATATACGTGTTCCTTTTGAGAAACTCATGTAATGACTTGGGTTAGCTTCTTTGGTTAACTTACCTAATTGTTTTCCTTCCTGGTGAAGATTGTCTTATGGAGAGGTGTGACTGTTAATGTTGTGTGTCAACTTCTCTGGGCTATGATTCTCAGTGGTTTGGCAGTTATGGTGTAGTTTGGCAGTCTTATAATAATGTGATCACCTCCATATGGGATCTCCTGTGAGTAGTAGCCAATCAGTTGAAAGGGAGTTTCTTTGGGGGTGTGGCCTGCATCCAATATAGGTGGTGTTTTTGGCAAGGATGGAAGGCTTTTGCTCCCTCTGGGTCTTGCAGCTGGCTCCTGTTCATCTGACCTCTGGTTCTTGGCACTTTAGCTAGCAGCTTACCAGCCAGTCTTGGGATTCATCAACCTCTGCAGTCAGTGAGCCAGTGACCTGCCAGCCTTCCTGCCGATCTTGGAATTTGTCGGTCTCTGCAGCCTGTTAGCCAGACGCTTGTTATCTGACTTGTTGATCTTGGGTTCACCAGTTCCTGCAGCTACATGAGTCAGGAGGAGCCTCCAGCCTGATCCATGGACTTGGGACTTTCCACCCTCTAAGCCATGTGAGCCATTTCCTTGATGTAAATTTCTCTCTCTCTCTAGACGCTTCATTGGTTTTTCTTCACTGGAGAACCTAGCCTAAGACAAGAGGTATAAATATTTGCTATCCTTATGTAATTATAGTAATTAATTATTATAAAATACCATTTAAAGACTAAATTAAGACCTCCTTTCAGAAATGTTGTCAGTATGGCTAAACTCCCCTTCTCCCTCTTTCCAACATAGCTATCAATTTGGGAAAATGCTGAGAAATGCAGTTGTCATCCCAGATAAAAAGTAACAGTGTCTTAATTTGAAAAATTTAGCATATTTTGAAGAGGAGCGATTCATAATGTCATTCGCTGCTATAATAGAGGAAAGATTGTGATTTACTATATGGAATAATATATATTTGCTAACTAAGTCCTGGAAAATTATCCATCAGCACCATCAAATTTGTGGTTTGCCTTTAACAACAAAATGTTATTTGCTTTTTTCCTTTGCCTAAAGTATCCATCACATTTTTATCATTTATTTTCAAGTTATTAGTCATAGTAAAAAAATTTCTGCTTATTAATACTTAGGAAAATAAAACAAAATATTTTTTTATAATACCTTGTCAAGTTGACTTCTCTTTTATCACTCACATCATAGCTAATGTAACATTCTGAAAAAAAAATTCTTCCTAATATCAAATACTGCTTGTGCTTCCTAATGTCAAATATTACTCAGTTGCACTCACAGAAAAGCAGCTCCTTTGCAAAGAATGCAGAGCCCTGGTGGCACAATGGTTAAGCGCTCTGCTGCTAACCAAAAGGTCGACTGTTTGAATCCACCAGCTGCTGCTTGGAAATCCTGTGGGGCAGTTCTGCTCTGTCTTATCGTGTTGTTATGAGCAGAATTGACTCCATGGCAACAGGTTTGGTTTTGGTTTGTCAAATAATTTCATTTTTTAAAAATCTTTTTGTATGTTAAGTAAATATTACACTATAAAAAAATGTAAAATTTTTCTATTTTTTAACTGAAAATGTTTTCATGATGTTATCAACTGCTGAACCCTTTGTTACAGTAAATTCTGTGGGAAACTTACATAATTGAGAACTGCAATTCAGGAGGTGATCTGAAGCTGTTGTTCCTGGCATTAATACTACAATATAATTATAATAGAACAGGTCTAATAGATTGTGGTTGTGCCCTGAGTATTATGAAATGAGAACACAAAGCTACAATTCGTGAGGTGATAGCGGTGATTTCAATAGAACTTTATTTAGTGTTCTATTGTAAATGTTTCTGTTAGGAGAAAAGCATTCAGAAAAAAATTTATTTCTGAGCATTAAAGACTTGTGCGGTAAGGTAGAATTGTCATATGATGTCTTTTTCTTTGGAAGTGGGTGCTGCCTCTTTTAGAGGTATTAGAGAAATCATATCAGAATCTGGAAATTATATTTCTAGAAGAATGAAATGATCCTAACTAATAATTTCTCTTTGCTAAATCTCTTATAACCTGGAATCTTTTAATATAAGCCACCACACACGCCACTCATTGCCGTTGAGTCGATTCTGACTCATAGCAACCCTGTAGGACAGAGTAGAACTGCCCCATAGGGTTTCCAAGGAGTGCCTGGTGGATTCGAACTGCCAGCATTTTGGTTAGCAGCTACGCCACCAGGGTTTCCTAATATAAGTCATAAACTTAAAAATTGGTAGTGAATTAAATTTTTTATTTTAGAAGAGCTTTACAAATGCGATCATAGATTTTTTTTCATATAAATTAAAGCAATAATATTAAAAAATTTAGTGAATTATTTCCATTGTATTTTGGAGGTCTTAGCTTTTACAAAAAATTTTTACAGTTAGGTCTTTATTTATTACAGCATGAGAACCTTTGTGGTGCTGAACTTACACTACAGTCACAGGTGAAATATTCTTGATTTCTTCAAGCATTTATTCAATAGATATTTTTAAAATGTCTGTTCACAAAAAAAATCTCTTGGCCTTAATTGGGAAGATGACACATAAGTATAAAACAATATTAAATGAGTTATATTCTCAGTCACGAGAGTGTAACATAAGCCAGCTTTACCTTCACACCTTAGAACAACTAGAAAACTGAATGGTATGAAGGAAATTTTTTTAAACATTGTATGACAGGCAATTCAGGACAGTGATCCTCAAGAAAAGAAAAACCAATTATGTGAAATCTACAATTGCCCTAGCTTACTGGCTGGTGAGACTTTCTAGGCCAGAGTCAAGGAAGGGAGAACAAAATAAAATCCAGCAGTCTCAATGAGTTGAGACAGAGTTGAATTGGGAGAGGCTAAGTCAGTTAGCCACCACCACTCTATCAGTGTGTTGTACCATGGTGGCTTGCTTGTGTGTTGCTGTGTTACAAGATGCTGTATCATCAGCATTTCAATACCAGCAGAGTCACCCATGGTGGACAGGTTTCTGTGGAACTTCCACACTAAGACAGACTAGAAAGAAAGGCCTAATGATCTACCTCCAAAAATTAGCCAACAAAAACCTTATGGATCACAACAGAATATTGCCCAATAAAATGCTAGAAGATGAGCTCTCTAGGTTGAGTCACAACAAGGGACTCAAACATACCAATTGCAAGGTATGGAACCCTTTTGCAATGGATGGTTTGGTCTTTTGGTCCTGGTTCTGAAAATAAGACCACACTTGAGGCCAATGAGTAGGTGCCAACCAGACTAGGAGGGATTGCCTGGGGGCCTGATGCTGACTAAGCCTCAAGAGGCCTGTGGTGAGGCCAATAAAAGTCTGGGAAGATGGAAGTTCCCTAGAGCTACCTGGGTGGGAAAGTCAATCCAATGGAATCTACAAAAAAAGCTACTAGAGTGAATATGTAAATTTAGTAAGGATGCAGGATACAAGATTAACACAGAAAAATCAACTGAATTTCTAGGTACTAGAAACCCTGATGGTGTAGTGGTTAAGTGCTACGCTGCTAACCAAAAGACTGGCAGTTCGAATCCACCTGGTGCTCCTTGGAAACTCTATAGGGCAGTTCTACTCTGTCCTATAGGGTCGCTATGAATCGGAATTGACATGACAGCAATAGGTTTGGTTTTTTTCAGTTTAGCAACATAATCAGAATTTACTTTTTAAAAAATTTTTCTTTTTTTTCCTTTCTTCCTTTTATTTCTCCCTTCCACCTACCCCCTTCTGCCACGTCTATCCTTCCTGATAGATCACATCATGCCGCTTGACTAGACAGACACCAGCCCACTGCCACGTTGTGTCTGCCACAACCCACTGGCTCCTGTTACGCCATTAAAAAATTTTTTTAATGTATTTTTTTCTTTCTTCTTTTTCTTTCTCCCCCTCACTTAGCCACCTTTACCCCTTCCCACTAGGTCACATTGCATTGCTTCAGATAGAGTGACAGTGGCCTGCTGCTGTCCTAGGTCCACCCTGTCCCCAACCACTGGCTCCTGCCATGCTGCCATTTTTTTTGCTTTTTTTCCTTTCTCTTCTTTCTTCCTCCCACCTAGCCCTGTACTTCGCCTCACCTCCCTTCCAATTGGCCCTTGGGTCCACCCTGACCTCACTCACTGGCCCCCACTGCAAGGCCAATTCTACTTATTTTATTTTATTTTATTTTTTTCTTTTCTTACCTCTTTCTTCTTTTTCTTTCTTCCTCTCACCTAGCCCCATACACTACCTCCCCCCATTGCTGCCAGATCCTGCCATGCCACTGCAGCCAGAGAGAAACTGGCCCATCACTGCCCCAGGTCCATCCTGCCCCCATTCGCCGACTCCCACCACTCCAGCATTTTTTCTTCTCTTTCTTTTCATTCTCACTTCCCCTTAGCCCCATGTCTTAGTCATCTAGTGCTGCTCTAACAGAAACACCACAAGTGGATGGCTTTAACAAAGAGAAGTTTATTCTCTCAGTCCAGTAGGCTACAAGCCCAAATTCAGGGTGCCAGCTCCAAGGGAATGCTTTCTGTTTCGGCTCTGGAGGAAGGTCTGTGTCATCAATCTTCTTGGTCTGGAAGTTCCTTGTGATGCATCAGTCTTCCCTTGGTCTGGGTGCATCTCAACGCAGGAACCTTAGGTCCAAAGGAAGCACTTTGCTCCCGGCACTGCTTTCTTGGTGGTATGAGGTTGCCATGTGTCTCTGCTCACTTCAAAAGAGATTGGTTTAAGACACTATCTAATCTTGTAAACCTTGTCAATATAACCTCATCACAGTGATAGAATTTACAACACATAAGGCCATCACATATAATCTCACCATCGTGCTAGAGTTTATACCACATGAGGAAATCACATCAGATTACACAATCATACAATACTGGGAATCATGACCCAGCCAAGTTGACAGATACTTTTGGGGGACACAATTCAATCCATGACACCCCATAAGCCTCCTCTCCCCCTTTTCCACCAGCTATCAGGTCCACCCACCCCCACCCTCTGGCCTCCATCATCCAGCTGGATTTTTATTTTTATTTTACTTTTTTCTCTCTTTCTTCCTTTTCTTTCTCTAGCTCACCTAGCCCTGTATACCACCTCCCCACCTTTTCCCCTGACCCCATCACACCACTGTGGCTACAGAGTCACTGGTGCACTGGTCCACCACTCCCCAAGGACTGCCTCACCTCCACCTGTGGCCCACCATGCCACCAAATTTTTTCTTTCTTTTTTCTCTTTTCTTTCTCCCTCCCACCTAGCCCAGTACCTCACCTCCTCTTCCTTCCCACCAGTCCCCAGTCCCCAGGTCCACTCCACCCCCACTGGCCAGCCCCCATCATCTCACCATTGTTTTCTTTTTCTTCCCTTTATCCCCCCATACTTAGCCCAGTATGCCACTCCTATCCCCATTTGCTCCTGCCATGCTGCCACAGCTAGAGCATTCCCAGTGCTCAGGCTTGCCACTGCACTGGGCCCACACCAACCCTCCCCTCCCACCATTTGACCAGCTGCTTAATGGTGGGAAGTGAACTCATACCATACCCTGACCGATGGCCTTGCCTATCTAGTGAAGGGTTATGAATTTTCCCAAACTGCTGGACCAACATCAGAGGCAGACAGCTCCCACCCAGTCCACCTTCAGCCACCTCACCAAACCAGTATACAGCAAAGTGGGCTCACCCTGCTTTTTGCTGTCCTGCCTGCATGGACAAGGTAGTGAGCACTATCATGCCTGCTGATAAGCAAGCAGCAAAGCATGCCTGACCCACCCACACTGACTCAAAACAAAACAAAAAAGTAGAATGAAACAAATGAACATAAAATCAATCAGTAAAGAAATTAATACCTGAATGTCTTGGAGACAACAGAAAATATCAAAACATATTTTAAAAAAGCAGGACAAGATGCTTCCAGCAAGAACAGGCTGTGAAACTATCCAATATGGAATTCAAAAGACTAATATTTAGGGCTCTCCAAGAGATTAGGAAAGAGATAAAGGAAAACACAGACAAAACCAAGGAAAAAATAGACAAAAACATGGAAAACACAGACAAAACCAATGAAAACATATTCAAAATCAAGGAAAACACAGACAAAGGAATAGAAGAATTCAGGAATATAATGCAAGAACAAATTGTCAAAATAATCAATTAGAAATACAAAAACAGCAACTAGAAATCCAAAAGATAAATAACAAAATTCCAGAAATGACCAACTCAATAGAAGGTCTTAGGAGCAAATTTAAAACAAGAGAAGACAGAATCAGTAAGATTGAAGACCGATCCATGGACCCACTTTGAGGAAAAAATCAGAGAAAATAATGAAGAAAATGTAAGAACTACATGGGGTACAATCAAGAGCAAAAATTTGCACATATTGGAGTTCCAGAACAGGGAGAGAAAATGGAAAACACAGAGAAGATTGTTGAAGATTTGCTGGCAGAGAACTTCCCTACTATCATTAAAGGTGAAAAGCTAACCATCCAAGAAGCTCAACGGACCCCATATAGGATAGACTCCACAAGAAAGTCACCAAGACATATTGTAATCATACTTGCCAAATACAAAGACAAAGAAAGAATCCTGAGAGCAGCTCAAGTAAAACAAAAAGTCACTTACAAAGGGGAAACAATAAGACTAAGATCTGATTACTCATCAGAAACCATGCTGGCAAGAAGGCAATGGGATGATATATATAAAACCTTGAAAGAAAAAAACTGCCAAACAGGAATAATATATTCTGCAAAACTGTCTCCCAAATACGACGACAAATTAGGACATTTCCAGATAAACAGAAATTCCAGAGTAAACAGGGAATTCACAAAAACCAAACCAAACTTACAAGTAATATTGAAGGGAGTGCTTCAGTTAAAGAATCAACATTATCAGACAACAACCAGAGTCTAGGGCACAGGACAGCATCATCGAGATACAACCTAAGTGAAGAACTCTCAATAATAAAACAAAGCTAAAAGACTTGAAACAGGGAAACAGAAACATCAATCCATAAACGACAAAAACATCAAAACAATAAAAGGGAAAAACAGTGTAGGAATGAAACTTTCAAATGGAGAGGAAATCAAGGTTGTATCAAGTAATAAAAGACTAGTTCAGACTTAGGAATATAGGAGTACATTTCAAAGTAACCAAAAGTTAACAAACCTACTCACCAGAATGAAAAAGAAGAAAAACATAAAGACTCAATAAGATAAAATCTATATAAATAAACAAAATAAAAGAATATCTACAAACAAAAGGAACTCAGCACAGGAAAGTAAGAGGAACAAAAAAAAAAAAAAAGAAGGTCAGCACCACAAAAAAAAGGACAATATGACAAATAAACTCGTACCTATCAATAATCTCAATGAATGTAAATGGCTTAAATGCAGCTGTAAAGAGACAGAGAGTGGCAGAATAGATAAAAATAATGACCCATCAATATGCTATCTACAAGAGATAAAAAGACATAAATATATTTGTGATAGTTAAGGTTGTGTGTCAACTTGGCTGGACCACAATTCTCAGTGGTTTGGCAGTTATAATGTAATTTGGCAGTCATATAATGGTGTAACCACCTCCATGATGAGATCTGATATAATGTGATGACCTCCATGACGGGATCTACTGTGAGTAGCCAGTCAGTGGAAAGTTTTCTTGGCGTTGTGGCCTGCATCCAATGTAGGTGAAATTTCTGGAAAGTATTGTGAGCTTTTGCTCACTCTGGATCCTGCAGCTGACTCCTTTCATCTGACTTCTGGTATTTGGCACTTGAGCTAACAGCTTACCAACAATCTTGGGATTCATCAGCTTACACAGTCTGTGAGCCAGAGGTCTGTTGTCTGACCCACTGATCTTAGGTTCACCAGTCCCTGCAGCTATGTGAGTCAGGAGAAGCCTCCAGCTTGACCCACAGACTTGGGACTTTGCAGCCTCTACAACTGCATGAGCCATTTCCTTGATATAAATCTCTCTCTCTATATATACATACATATGTGTATATATATACATACACACACATACATGTATGTGTATATATATATGTATGTATGTATGTATATATAAATACTTCACTGGTTTTGCTTCTCTAGAGAACCCAGCCTAAGACAACATTAAAAATCAAATGATGGAAAAAAGTACATATCAAGCAAGCAGTAACCAAAAAAGAGCAGGAGTGGCAATACTAATCTCAGATGAAATAGACTTTAAAGCAAAATCAACCATAAATATAAGGAGGGACATTATATAATGATTAAAGGGACAATCCACCAAGAAGACATAACATTAATAAATGTATGCCCCTAACAACAGGGATCCAAACTACATAAAACAAACTCTAAAGGCACTGAAAAGAGAAACAGACATTTCCACAATAATAATAGGAAACTTTAACACATCACTCCCAGTAAAGGAGAACATCTAGAAAGAAACTTGACAAAGATGCAGAAGATTTGAAGGACAAAATCAACCAACTTGATATCATAGACATAGTATACTCCATCCAACAGCAGCAAAGTATACATTCTTTTCCAACACACACGGAACATTCTCCAGAATAGACTGCATTTTAGACCACAAAGCAAACCACAATGAAATCCAAAACATCAAAATGATGCAGAGCATTCCTTTGATCACAATGCCATAAAAGTAGAAATCAACAACAGGAAGATCAAGGAAAAAAAATCAATTACATGGAAACTGAATGACACCTTGCTTATAAAACACTGAGTAATAAAAGAAATCAAAGATGGAACTAAAAAATTCCTAAAATCAAATGAGAATGAAAACACATCATACCAAGACCTTTGGGACACAGAAAAGGCAGTGCTCAGAGGTCAATTTTTAGTAAAAAATGCATATATAAAAAAAGAAGAATGGGCCAAAATAAAAACATTAACCCTACAACTCAAACAGATAGAAAGAGAACATCAAAAGAAGCCCACAGCCACCAGAAGAAAGGAAATACTAAATATCAGAGCAGAAATAAATGAAATAAAGAACAGGAAAAAAAAAAAAAACAGAATAAACAAGATCAAAAGTTAGTTCTTTGAAAAGATGGACAAAATTGACAAACCACTGGCCAAACCAACAAAAGAAAAACAGGAGAGGAAGCAAATAACCCACATAAAAAATGAGACACGGGACATTACAACAGAACCCACTGAAATAAAAAGGATCATAGCAGACTACTATGAAAGATTTATTCCAACAAATTTGAGATCCTAGAGGAAATGGACAGATTTCTAGAAACACACTACCTACCTAAACTAATACAAAATGAGATATAAAATCCGAACCTTCCCATAACAAGAAAAGAGATTGAAGAGGTAATAAAAAAAATTTCCAACTACAACAACAAAAAAACCCAGGTCCAGACAGCTTCACTGGAGAATTCTACCAAACATTCAGAAAAAAGCTCACACAAGTACTACTCAAACTATTTCAGAACATAAAAAAAGAAGAGATATTTCCAAACTCATTCTTTGAAGCCAGCATAACCCTGATACCAAAACCAGACAAAAACAACACAAAAAGAAAATTACAGACCAATATTGCTCATGAATATAAATGCAAAAATTATGAATAAAATTCTAGCCAATAGAATTCAGCATTATATCAAAAAAATAATATACCATGACCAAGTGGGATTCATACCAGGTATGCAAGGATGGTTCAGCATTAGAAAATCAATCAATCTAATCCACCACAAAAATAGAACAAAAGAAAAGAATCACATGATCATCTCAATCAATGCAGAAAAGGCATTTGATAAAGTCCAACACCCATTGCTGATAAAAACTATCAATAAAATAGGAATAGAAGGGAAATTCCTCAACATAATAAAGGTCATCTATACGAAACCTACAGTCAATATCATTCTTAATGGAGAGAGGCTGAAAGCATTCCCTCTGAGAACATGAGCAAGACAAGGATGCCCTTTATCACCACTCCTATTTAACATTGTGCTGGAAGTCCTACTTAGAGCAATAAGGCAAGAAAAAGAAATGAAGGGCATTCAAATTGGAAAGGAAGAAGTACAACTATACCTATTTGCAGATGATATGATCCTATATATAAAGAACCCCAAAGATTCCACAAGAAAATTACTGGAACTAATAGGAAGATTCAGCAAAGTAGCACGATACAAGATTAACATACAAAAATAAGTTGGATTCCTATACACCAACAAAGAGAACTTTGAAAAGTAAATCATGAAAAGAATACCATTTATAATAGCCCCCAAAAGGTTAAATACTTAGAAATAAATCTAGCTAAGGATGTAAAAGACTTATACAAAGAAAACTACAAAACACTATTGCCAGAAACCAAAAGAGACCTACATAAATGGAAAAACATACCATGGTCACGGTTAGGAAGACTCAACACTGTGAAAATGTCAATTCTACCCAAAGCGATCTACAGATATAATGCAATCCTGATCCAAATACCAACAGCATTCTTTAATGAGATGGAAAAACTTATCCCCAGATTTATGTGGAAAGAGGCCCCGGATAACCAAAGCATTATTGGACACCCTGGTTCTCATGTCAAGATGCTCTCCGATGTGTACGCACTCCTCAACCTGCTGAGTTCTGACATACTACTCCAGGCCCCCTTACATGGAGAAACCTTCCTTCTGTGGCTCTGATATCTTGGCTGGGCCACCACTCTTGTAGATAACCTTCTCAACCAGCTCGGACCCTGAGTCTCCATCCCAGACTGTCCTTCCCGTCCCCAAGCATGAACAACCTGTTCACCTTGCTGGGATTTTAATTCCCCATGAAGGAACATGCCCCGTATGGAAGGCCTCCTCACCCCACTTAGGCTCCAACATCACATGTCAGATTGCCCCCATGTGTGGATACTCCTCACTCTCTTTGGGCTCTGATACTCTGTTGCTGTGGAGTCTGTGGAGCCACCACACTGGCCTTGCTCAGACTGTGACATCCAGTATAAATTTCCTAGGGATGCCGGAACAAAGTACCACAGACTCTGTGGCTTATAAGAACAGACATTAATTTTCTCACAGTTTTGGAGGCTAGGAGTCTGAAATCAGGGTTATGGCTGTGTTGATGCCTTCTGAGGACTCTGAAGGAGAAAGTGTTCCATGCCTGGCTCCTAGCTTCTGGTGATAGTCAGTAATCTGGCATTCCAATCTCTGCCTCCCTCTTCACATGGCTGTCTTCCCATCTCTCTCCTCTTTTATAATGATACCACTTACGTTGGGTTAGGGCCCACCCTGCACCAGTGTGACCTCATGTTACTGATGATATCTTCAAAGATCCTATTTCAATGGTGATTTAGCCCAAGTTGAACTTTGGAACCAGGTTGAATTTCTGATCTGCAGAGCTATGAGATAATAGAGTTGTGTTGTTTTAAGGCTTAAAGTTTGTGGCCATTTGTGTCATTAGCCACAGAAAACAAATCCGTGGGTAGGCATATGACCCCATTCTAGCAAGGAATGGAAGAGGAGATCTGCGGGAGCTCTGGAGTTGCTAAAGAACGCTCTGCCCAACACTGCCCTCTTAACTAGACACAGATGTGTGAGGACGCGATGTTCAAACTGCTGCCGTCAACCTGCAACCACAGCGGACGCTCAAGAAAATAGCAGACGCCAATCTAGGGCGCTGCCATCATCAAGACGCTGAACTAACACCAGCTGCCACCTCCCCAAGTGTCCTGTCATGTGAGAGAAATAAACCCAGCTCATTTATGCCAAAAAAAAAAAAAAAAAGATCCTATTTCAAAACAAGATTGCATTCACAGGTACCAGGGGTTAAGACTTCAACATATCTTTTTTGTGGACACAACTAAACAATTAAATCTATAACACACTCTCCTCTGAGCCACTACAACCCGCACTCACTGCTGGCAGAATTACCTGTTATAATAGGAAAAATAAGGACCTACCTCCCCGAAGATATCCACATCCTAATCCCTGGAACATCTGAATGCTTTAGGGTACATGGCAATGTGGAATTAAGGTAGCTAAGCAGCTGGCCTTGAGATGAAGAAATTTTCTGGATTGTCCAGGTGGGCCCAATGTAATCATAAGTGTCCTTACAAGTGGTGGAGGGAGGTAGAAAAGGGAGAACCAAAATGAGAGAAGGGCTCGCTCGATGTTGCTGGCTTTGAAGATGGTAGGGGCTCATGAGGCCAGTAATGTGAGCAGGTTCTAGAAGCTGGAAAGGGCAAGTAAACAAATTCTCCCCCAGAGCCTCCAGAAAGGAATACAGCCTACTGACATACTGAGTTTAGCCCAGTGAGACGCATTTTGTACTTCTGATCTCCATAACTGTAAGATAACACATTGGTGTGGTTTTAGGCCCCTAATTTGTGGGGATTTGTTACAACAGTAATAGGAAACCGATACTTACTTGCTGAGACCCACCTAGTGGTTTTAGGACTAAATTGCTCAGGAAGGAAAGGGAAGAGAAAGAGGATAATAATGCATGTTAATATTTTGGGGAGACAATCTCATAACACGAATACTCTTAATTTTAAAGATTTCAAGCAATAGAAGGCTGATTTCAGAGATATTTTAGGGGTATGAGGGGCCTTGCAGCATTGCTCAAATAGCAATTGGTATCTTTAACAGTGCATGGGGATGCAACTCAAGCACGCATCGCCGCCAAAGCTGGAACACCGTCACAGTCAGAGTCTCTCTTATGTGTGTAGAATAAACATCCTTAGGCATTTTTAGGTAGAGAAAAAGAAAATGTTACATGCACAGCATCATTCAATTTGCAAAGCATTTCTGTTAGCTCATTTTATCCTCATAATGAACTCTCACCACTTTATTTTATGATTAGCTCATAACGTTCAAGGATCCTAAGACATTTGCCCAAGGGCTGGAAAGTTATCAAAACGGGAGAAGAAACAGTGTCCTGTCTCTGAGATCAGTGCTCTTTTTCTCTGCTGTGATATCCCAATCTCCTACTTTCTTTCCCCAACTATGAAATTTTGCCTGCGTATTTCTTGCAGATTCATTTCCAACAATGTTTTTGTCATTCTTATAACTTAATTTATTTGCATATTTAATTTATTTACTGACTCTTTTCCTTGAGATTTGCACCCACTTACATTAGGGACTATGAATATAGAGCTTAAAGAACTCAGAATGTACAAACAGAGTTCTTAAAAGATAGAGGATTTTGTTTTCTTTAAACAATGCACTCTGCCTGTTACTTAGGTATGTTCTTATTTCTTGTGTTGAGGAGAGACTATGGTATGAATTATATCCTTCAATTCTGCTAAAGGGGAAGAACTATAATTTTGCAATAGGAATTCATGGCCACCCTGTTTCTTTTCCATTAAAAAACTATTGAAGGGCAATTTAATTCAGTTTAACTGCAGTTGAGCATCTTAATAGTTGTAACAAAAAAGGTCATAAGGATGCTCTCTGCATACCCTCAATCTCTCCCCTCAGAATTTCAGGGAAAATATTTAAAATTAACAGTTCGTTTTCAAGGTTTCTTTATGGGAAAGTTGTATACCCCAAAATGATGTATCCATAGTTTTAAAAAATATTTTAATTTTTAAAGAATGAATCAGTGTGAAGAAACACATTTCCTGTATCCTTGAACGTATAAAATTAAATTCTATAGTAATAGAGTTACAGAGTTAAATCCGGAAAAGTTTTATAACAAGAACATTATTTTATAAGAAAAGTACTGTTATAGTACTGGATGGAAAGAGAGATAAGAGTCTCATTTAAATGAATTTCACTATAACAGACATTTCCTCATACGGCTATGTCTGTATCCTACTACCTATAGTGACACTATATTGCCAAATAGGAATTATACTTTCTGTTTAAAAGAGAAATTCAGTATAAACAGATATATTTTTATCCCAATTAGTTTTAAAGCAATTTCGTGGAAATGGAGACTACTGGTGTCCTTTATCTGTACACAATAATATTAAAGATAAATAGACCATCAGGCTACATAATTGCAATTTTATTGCTTGCTATTTTGCATTGAAGAGACTGTCTTAGTCCAAAACACTCACTGTCAGTTCCATGAAGCACGTATCTCTTTTTTTTTTTAATGTTCAACAATCTGTTTTATTTCTCCATGTTTCTGAGCCCATATTATTAAACAAAGGTGTCATCTGAACAGTAACATAATACCTGGTGCATGGCCATAGCTAAAGCACGTATTTTACTCGGTCAATGTTTGATTAAATGGAAGGTTTTTTAGGGTATCTAAATTGAGAAGGAAGCTGTATATCAATATCCATATTTTTTCATTTAAATTTTTTTGTGCATTAAGTAAAAGTTTACAGAAAATATTAGTTTCCCATTCGATAGTTTGTACATAAATTTTTCCATGACTTTGGTTTCATTCCCCACAATGTGTCAGCACTCTCCCCATTTCCCTCTAGGTTCTCCATTAATTTTGTCTTGATTTTCTATTCCTTCCTGTCTTCTCATCTTTGCTTTTGGACAAATGCTGCCTTTTTGATCTAGTATAATTGATTGTTCTAAGGAGCATGTTCCTCTCTGGTGTTATTGTTTATTTTATGGGCCTATTATTTGGCTGAAAGGTGGTCTCTGGGAATGTCTTCATTCCAGTTCAGAAGGGTGTCTTAGGGCTGTAGTTTCTGGGGTTCCTCCAGTCTCTGTCAGACCAGTAAGTCTGGTCTTTTTTGTGAATTTGATTTTTCATTCTACAGTTTTTCTACTGCTCTGTCTGGGACCTTTTGTTATGATCCCAGGCAGAGTGGTTGGCAGTGGTAGCCGCGGACAATCTAGTTCTTCTGTTCTTGGGATCGTGTAGGCTGTGGTTCATGTAGTCTGTTAGTCCTTTGGACTAATTGCTCCTTTGAGTCTTTGACTTTCTTCAGTCCAGATGGGAAGAGACAAATGATGTATTTTAGATGGTTGCTTGGAAGTTTTTAAGACCCCACCAAAGCAGGACGTAAAACTTTGTCTTTATGAACTATGTTGTGCCAATTGACACAGATGTCCCCCAAGTCTATGATCCTTCACCTTCTAGTCTAGGAACTTCGTCCTGTGAGGTGTTTAGTTATGTCTAAGAAGTTCCCTGACTGTGGCCCTTGTGTGCTCTATTGTATATATTAATTTATAAGCAGCATCTACAGTTATGTGTGTAGAAATATCCCCCCCAAAACTATGTCTGCAGGTGGGTATGTTCCCTTACACTCTCCTGCACCTCTTGGCATATGTATCTACCTATGTATTCATTCATAAATTAGTGTTTGTGAATAGTATTGTTACAGGATTGTCCATTCTATAGTAATTATCATTGTATCCCTTTGTTCTTACGCTCCTCTTGGTGTCATCCAATACCTTGGCCATGTTTTGCTGACTTTCGCCATACTGTGTATTGTGTTTCCCTTCACCAGTATAATACATGACTTCTATCTATTTAGTAATTTTCCCTCGATCCCTGAAGCTCATGTTTCAATGGCCAATTTGTCTAGAGTTTCTCAATTAATCAAACTTAGACAATTCTGATTTCTATCAGAAAAATAATTTATTAATTTACAACTAGAAAGATAACCAATTGCCAACCATGGGGGCTAAATTACTATATTCTCTTCCCTTTCTTGAAGAATTTAAACTAAAATCAGAAGATAACTCAATATGGAATCAGAACAGAGTGTAGGATGATTGTTAAGCATAATTCAGCAATCTGTGACTATCCCAGAGAGCCATTCTACTCAGCTATAGAGAAGTGTTTGCAAAGGGCACTGTAAACAGCTGATATCAGTTAAGAAAACCAAACCTAGAAAGTACCTATGCACATGGATAAATTCTTTCACTTTTAGTCTTTCATTTTCTAGAATGTCAGGATAATATGGCAAAGTATTTCTTCTCTTACAGATAGTTTCCGACTTATGACAGAGCTCCTTTCCGATGACCCCGTTGTAAGTCGGTTCTGATGTAAGTCGATACCTCTTTTTTTTTTTTAGTTTTCATTATTATTGCCTTTTGTTATCAGTATCTTTATAAATCCAATTTTATTTGTCTTTGGGGGTTGGAAGTATTACATATAAACTTAAAGATATATTTTAACGTTATACGTGGTATATATTATTAAGGTTAAGATGTACCAGAAAAAGAAGACGGTTGTAGGTGCGAGTCTTAGTAACTCAAATACATTATAAGTTAGGGACTACCTGTATTTTATTTTTATACATTTCAAAATTACAACAAAATTAAAAGAATTTTACTGTAAATGCTAGAATACCTACCACCAAGATTATAACGTTAAGATTTTTGCTACCCATTCTTTAATCTATTTCAATTTGGTGCACTCCAAAATAGATTGCAGACATTTGTTTTGTTGTTAGGTGCTGTCAAGTTGGTTCTGACTCATACTCTGTATACAGCAGAATGAAATATTACGAGGTCCTGCACCATCCTCACAAGCGTTGCTATATTTGAACCCATCGTTGCAGCCACAGTGTCAGTTCATCTCATTGAGGGTTTTCCTCTTTTTCACTTACCCTCTACTTTACCAAGTGCGGTGTCCTTTTCCAGGAACTGATCCCTCCTGATAACATGCCCAAAATACGTGAAACAAAGTCTTGCCATCTTCTCTTCTCAGGAGTACTCTGGCTATACCTCTTCCAAGACAGACTTGTTTGTTCTTCTCGCAGTCCATGGTATATTCAGTATTCTTTGCCAACACACATAATACAAATGCATCAATTCTTCGGTCTTCCTTATTCACTGTCCAGCTTTCACATGCATATGAGGCAATTGAAAACACCATGGCTTGGGTCAGGTGCACCTTAGTCCTCAAAGTGACATATTTGCTTTTTAACACTTTAAAGAGGCCTTTTGCAGCAGATTTGCCCAATGCAACTCGTCATTTGATTTCTTAGCTACTGCTTCCATGGGTGTGGATTGTAGTTCCAAGCAAAGAGAAATCCTTGACAACTTCAATCCTTTCTCCATTTATCATAGTGTTGCTTATTGGTCCAGTTGTGAGAATTTTTGTTTTCTTTATGTTGAGGTGTAATCCATACTGAAGGCTGTGGTCTTTGATATTCATCGGTAAGTGCTTCAAGTCTTCTTCACTTTCAGCAAACAAGGTTGTGTCATCTGCATATTGCAGGTTGTGAATAAGTCTTCCTCCAATCCTGATGCCTCTTTCTTCTTCAGAGAGTCCAGCTTTTCGGATTATTTACTCAGCATACAGATTGAATAGGTTTAGTGAAAGGATACAACCCTGATGCACACCTTTCCTGATTTTAAACCATGCTGTATCCTTTTGTTCTGTTCGAATGAGTTTTTCTTGGTCTATGTATAGGTTACCCATGAACACAATTAATTCTGTAATTCCTATTCTTCAAAATATTATCCATAATTTTTTATGATCCACACAGTCGAATGCCTTTGCATAGTCAATAAAACACAGGTAAATATCTTTCTGGTATTCATCTGATATCAGCAATGATATCCCTTATTCCAGTCATCTTCTGAATCCAGCTTGAATTTCTGGCAGTTCCCTGTCAATGTATTGCTGCAAGCATTATTGGATTATCTTTAGCAAAATTTTCTTGCAAGTGATATTAATGACATTGTTTGATAATTTCTGTATTTTGTTGGATCACCTTTTTTGGGGATGGGCACAAATATGGACCTCTTCCAGTTGGTTGGCCAGGTAGCTGTCTTCCAAGTTACTTGGCATAGACAAGTGAGCACTTCCAGCATTGCATCCATTTGTTGAAACATCTCAATTGGTATTCCATCAATTCTTGAAGCCTTGTTTTTTGCCAGTGCCTTCAGTGCAGCTTGGACTTCTTCCTTCAATACCATCTGTTCTTGATCATATGTTACTTCAGCATGAATATATTAATTAGAGTTTAATATTTTAATAGTTTTTCCTTTTGATGTAAAATTTAAATACAATAAAAGGCACAGATTTGAAGTGTACATTATCTTAGAGTTGACAAATGCATACATCTGTATAACTCAAAACCCATCAAAATATAAAATGTATTATTTAAGAGAATTTCCCTTTGCTTCTTCTTAATCAATGGTTTTCCACTCTCCAATGCAACAAAGGTTAGGTTTATTTCTCAGCTTAGTATTGCATGAATGGAATCATACAATAGGTACTTTATTGTAATGATTTTTCTTTTCTTAGTACAATGTTTTTGAAATGCATCCATGTTACATGTTAGTAGTTCTTTCCTTTCTGTTGGTTGTTACTAATGTGGTTCAGCATCTTTTATGTGTTAATTGACCATTCACATGTCTTATTTTATGAAGTACTGTATATTTAAAAATTTTTGCCCATTTTCAATCGGGTTGCTTGCTTTTTATTTTTCTAAATATGTTTAAAGAAGAAAAGAGACTATAAAAAAACAACTAGATGGATTGTAAAGAAATCACAAAAAGCATCTATAAATTCAAAAAAGTACATAATATCGAAACTAAATTTAAATGGCAGTCTTCCTCTTCAGGAAGTATAGTAGACTAGACATGTTGAGGAATTCACCTACTTGAGAACAAATATTGGATAGAAAAAAACTGTTGGTCTTAAAAGAAGTAAAGGGCTCTTTAAGGCTAGCCTCCAAACAAAAAAAGAACAAAACCAATTTTAATTTTTTTGAAAAACATGAATTGGAGGCTGTGGTTAAAGCATAATAGTGAGGCTGTTAAGGTCAGGTTGCTCTGAGAGAAGACACAAATAGTCTTCTTTCGTGAATACTAGGCTTTGGGCCAGTGGCAAGGTAGGGATCCGCACCCTTGAGATATACTGAGTAGTCTCAGTTTTGAAGTGCCCTGGCTCCCAGCTAAAGCAGAAAATCTTGTTCTATAAAAGCTTCACCAACTTAGTCCTATACAAACACTACAGACTAACATCCAGCAGTGGTTTTAATCATGAGCGATCAGGCCACTGTGCATGAAAATCAATAGAAACGGCAAACAATGAGTTTAGATTCCCAAAGATTAAAGATATTACAGAATGTCGGATACAAAACTATTCTATATCAAGGTTAAAAAAATAAGAGCATGCTTTAGAAGACAGATTTGAAAAAATAAATAGAATTTTAGAATGGAAAACTATAATTATTGAAATCATAATAAAAAGTTCAATAGATGGGTTAAATAGTAGCTTAGACATAGTCTAGGAAAGGATTAGTGAAGAAGAGGATATATCTCAAGAATTCACCCAGAATTTATCACAAAGAGACAAAGAAGTAAATAATATTAAAGAATAGTTAAGAGATAAAGAAGGCAGAACATGAAAGTCTAGTGAACTTTCTATTCAGAATTGCAGAAGGAAAGACTAGAGAGAATGGAGGAGACACAAATAGTGAAACTGAAGGAAAGAAAGAGATAAGGAGAAGTAGAGATACAAATGAGAGAGACAGAAAAAAGAGAGAGAATGTCTTGAAATAATCCAGAAAGGAAAGAGGGAATATCTACAATGGAATGGCAATTGTGCTCACAGTAGACTTCTGAACAGCAAGATAAGGTAGCCAGAACAAAAGTCAGACATTAGTAGAATAATGTTTTCAAAGTGTTGGGTTCTGGGGAACTATCAGATCTGAATTGTGAACTTAGCAAAATCATCTTTAAAGAATGAAGTTGAAAACCCTTTCAGATCAACCTTAAGGAACTTTTTAAAGCATTTGCTTTTGATAAATAAAAATATTTCCAGAAGGATAGCCTGAAATTCTGGAAGAAATGGTGGAAAAATAAATTATTAAAAGTATATTTTAGCACAAAGAAATAATGTCTTACTTCTAGTACTTATATTCATACTAAGATTACTAGTGGTAATAACACTATACTACCCTATGGTCTAATTTGTGATTAAAGTTTAAAAGTAGTCAAAGATCTTAGTGTAATTTGAGGAGGATTTGATAAATTGCTTAATTTTAGAATAAAAAAATTGAACATGGACATTAAAATTTAAAGATATTTACCTACACACCAAAAAGGGACACAGGAAGAAAAGAGAGAGGGAGAGAGAGAGAGAATTCCAAAAAAAGGAAAGAAAGAAAATGCTGTAGAAATAAGAATTAAAAAGAGTGTATCAAAAATAAGCATCAAAATACCAATTATCATGATAAACATGAATGGATTAAATTCTCTGGTTAAAAGAAAGCAATCATAGTTTAGTTTAAAAAAATCCAGCTATACATAGTTTATTATAATCACACTGGATCTATGGAAAAGTTGAAAGTAAAAACATGGAAACATATATACCTAGAAACAGAAACTAAAAATGAAAGAAATGTAACAAAAATAATACAGCCTTTAACATAAAAAAAAAAAAATACTAGGGATAGAGAGGATCACTGAACAATGAGAAAAATTTTATTTTATCAAGAATGTATGATGAATCCAAACTTACTTGCATTTAACAAAGTAGCCTACATATGCACACACACACACACACACACAGATTATTAATAGGTCAAGTAGATTAAAAACTGGTAAAGATATGGAGGTAAATATCTAATAGAGAATATGCATTTTTCTCAAACATGAATGGAACATTTGCAACATGATTATACGCTAGGCTGTAAAACAAGTGTCAACAAATCTCAAATACTCAATAAAAAACATCACATTTTCTTACAGTACAAATAAATCCCATAGCTTCAATTTTAAATCTCTAGACTAGAACTCTATTCTGAATATCAGGTACTTGTTCACTCAACTTCCCACTCAACATATCCATTTGAATGATTAATAAATATCTCAAACTCAGCATGGCAAAAAGCAAACACCTGATTCCCCCAACAAATATCTGTTCCACCAGTAGCTTTCCCCTTGTTCGGGTACTTAAACAAAAAAAATGGAGTCATCTTTGACTCCTCTTTCTTTTAAACCCATAGCTTATCGGTAAGAAGATCCTGAAGACCCTACCTTTAAAAATACAGTTCAGCTAAGACCAGGTCTTACTACCTACAGTGCGATTTCCCTAGTGTAAGCTACCATCTTCTCTCCCCTGGGTTGTTGCCTTAGCCTTCTGACACTATAGTCTATTGCCAACACCACAGCCAACACACTCATTTATGATGTGAGTTGGATCATGTCACTGCTCCTCAAAAACCTGCAGTGCCTCCCCATTTCACTCAGAATAAAAGTCTTACAATGGCCTGTAAGGCTCTGCGTGGTCCTCCTGTCCATTATCTCTGCAATCTCTTACCTTACTCCTCCCTCCCCCCCATCCCCCTCATCACTCCACTCCAGCCTTCTTGCTGGTCTATAGAATGCATCAGGCAAGCACTGGCCTTAGGAGTTGTGCTGTAGCTGTTTCTACTACCTAGAATGCTCATCTTTCAGAAATCCCCTTGGAGAGGGAGAGGAAGAAGAAAAGAAAGAGAAGGAGGGAGATGAGGAGCAGGAGGCTGAAAGAGAAGAGTGTCCAGTACTAAACCCTGAGGAACACCAACATTTAGAGGTTGGGGGGAAAAGGAAGATTCAGCAAAGGAATCTGAATTATTTATTATATCTGGTAACATGAAAATTTTTAGTCACCAGGACAGGTGCCTTTTAATGAAGCAATGGGGTGCAAATAGGTACTAGCTGGGTGAACAGTGAACAAGGGATAAAGAAATAAAGACAATACTTTAAAAAGTTTAGCTATGAAAGGGAGTAGAGAAAATTGCTTTGTAGTAAGGGTCTCTCCTTATTGCCCTAATAAGCCCGCCACCCCCCCCCCCAAAAAAAGCAAACCCATTGCTGTCAAATCAATTTTCATAGCGACCCTATAGGACAGAGTAGAACTGCACATAGGGTTTCCAAGGAGTGACTGGTGGATTCATACTGCCTATCTTTTGGTTAGCAGTAGAACGCTTTAACCACTGTGCAACCAGCACCTTCATCATGATTCATATCATGCTATATGATAAACATCTGCATCCATCCATTAATTTATTCATCCATTCATTCAACAAATAAATATTAAGCCAGGTACTGTTCTACATGCTGTGTGTACAACTAGACTGTAAACCTGTGTTTGTTGTTGCTGTTAGATGCCATTGAGTCGGTTCTGACTCATAGCGACCCTATGCAGAACAGAATGAAACATTGCCCAGTCCTGCTCCATCCTCACAACTGTTGCTACGCTTTAGCCCATTGTTGGAGCCACTGTGTCAATCCATCTCCTTGAGATCCTTCCTCTTTTTGCCGACCCTCTACTTTGCCAAGCATGATGTCCCTCTCCAGGGACTGATTCCTCCTGATAACATGTCTAAAGTGTGTGAGATGTAGTCTTGCCATCCTTGCTTCTAAGGAGCATTCTGGTTGTACTTCTTTCAAGACAGATTTGTTTGTTCTTTTGGCAGTCCGTGGTATATTCAGTATTCTTCTGCAGTGTCATAATTCAAAGGCATCAATTCTTCTTCAGTCTTCCTTGTTCATCGACCAGCTTTCACATGCATATGAGGAAGTTGAAAACACCATGACTTGGGTCAGGCGCACCTTAGTCTTCAAGGTGACTTCTTTGCTTTTCAACACTTTAAAGAGGTCTTTGGCAGCAGATTTGCCCAATGCAATGTGTCTTTTGATTTCTTGACTGCTGCTTCCATGGGTGTTCATTGTGGATCCAAGTAAAATAAAATCCTTGACAACTTCAGTCTTTTCTCCATTTATCATGATGCTGCTTACTGGTCCAGCTGTGAGGATTGTTTTGTTCATGTAGAGGTGTAATCCATTCTGAAGGCTGTGCTTTTTGACTTCATCAGTGAGTGCATCAAGTCCTCTTTACTTTCAGCAGACAAGGTTGTGTCATCTGCATAACACAGGTTGTTAATAAGTCTTCCTCCAATTCTGATGCCCTGTTCTTCTTCATATAGTCCTGTTTCTGAGATTATTTGCTCAGCATACAGATTGAATAGGTATGTTGAAAGTATACAACCCTGACACACACCTTTCCTGACTTTAAACCATGCAGTATCCTCTTGTTCTGTTAGAATGAATACCTCTTGATCCATGTACGGGTTCCTCATGAGCACAGTTAAGTGTTCTGGAATTCCCATTCTTCTCAATGTTATCCATAATTTGTTATGATCCACATAGTCAAATGCCTTAGCATAGTCAATAAAACACAGGTAAACATCTTTCTGGTATTCTCTGCTTTCAGCCAAAATCCATCTGACATCAGCAATGATATCCCCAGTTCCATGTCCTCTTCTAATCCTGCTTAAATTTCTGGCAATTCCCTGTCTGTGTACTGCTGCATTCACTTTTGAATGATCTTCAGCAAAATTTTACCTGCATGTGATATTAATGATATTGTTTGATAATTTCTGCATTTGATTGGATCACCTTTCCTGGGAATAAACATAAATATGGATCTTTTCCAGTCGGTTGGCCAGGTAGCTGTCTTCCAAATTTCTTGACATAGACGGGTGGGCACTTCCAGCACTGCATCCAATTGTTGAAACATCTCAATTGGTATTCTGTCAGTTCCTGGAGCCTTGTTTTTTGCCAATGCCTTCAGTGCAGCTTGGACTTCTTACTTCAGTACCATCGGTTCCTGATCATATGCTACCTCCTGAAATGGTTGAACATCGACCAGTTCTTTTTCGTATAGTGACTCTGTGTATTCCTTCCATCTTTTGATACTTCCTGTGTTGTTTAATATTTTCCCCATAGAATTCTTCAGTATTGCAACTTGAGGCTTGAATTTTTTTTTCAGTTCTTTCAGCCTGAGTGATTAGAAAATTAGAACAAGTCCAAATCTGTATCTGTATCTATCAAATTTACAAGTGCGTCTCTAGCTTTTGGCCGGTCATGTAGTGGGTGCTCTATAGTTATCTCTCCCTTGTCAGTTTGGAAATTTGATTGGATCTACCCAGCTCCTGGGGATCATTGTGTCCAGCATGGTGTTAACATCTGTGCTCAGGTCAGTGTCCTGCTGCTGAGCCGCTTCTAAAGGAGACCTGGTTGCTCAATATTTTCTTGGATTCTCTAAGATAATTTGAAAAATTCCTCTTTTTGCTTTATAGGGTCAAAAAGAGATTATCTTATTTAAAACTAAAAAGACTTTAATTAATGTAATTTCCCTAATTATAATTGTGCAGTAAATAAAGTTTATCAGGCAGTGGTTCATAAGTAGTCTGTAAAGGTCCAAATCAAGAAAGAAAGGCACAGAACTTCAGAAACCTGCTAAAGGTCATCAAATTAGTGAATGGCTGAGCCAGTACTAATTCCAGACTCCTTGTTCTTAAACACTAACTCTACTGAGGCAAAACTGTGAAAGCTGATGCAGGAGATTCAGCAACATGTGTCTTTAGGCTCACTTCAAAGAGGCATTCAGAAAAGGTGGTCCTTTAGAGAACGGTAGGAAGACCAACTTTCAGCATGAGCTGGCATGACAAGGTATATGATTTACAATATCTGGAAGGGAGTCTTGAGTAATTCTCCCTGAGTATTTTTTTTTTTTTTAATATTTTATTGTACTTCAGGTGAAGGCTTACAGAACAGTTTCTCATGTAACAGTAGTACACATGCTGTTTTATGACTTTGGTTAACAACCCCACAACATTTTAACCCTTTAAATTCTCAGCTTTTTTTTTTTTTTTTTTGGTGAAAATTCACATAGCCAAAGATACACCATTTCAAAACTTTTTACATACACATTTAAGTGACATTGACTACGCTCTTCTAATTGTGCTGTTATTCTCACTTAAGATGAAGGCTTACAGGACAAAATAGACTCCCATTTAACAGTTACTACAAATGTTGCCCTATAACCATGGTTAACAATCACACAACACATCAACAGTATCCTTACTCAACCTTGTGTTCCCTATCATCAGCTTCCTACTCCCCTTCTGCCTTCTGGCCCTTGTCACTGGACTCCTGTACCTCGTTAGTCTCATTTGGTTTTACTGGGCTGTCCACACCCAGGCTGAACAGTGAACCTCGAAGGTAACTTCACCACCGAGCTAAAAGGGTGTCTGGGGGCCATACTCTTGCGGTTTCTCCAGTATCCTTTAGGCCAGTAAATCTGGTCTTTTTTTTTTTTGTGAGTTAGAATTATGCTCTACATCCTTCTCCAGTTCTGTCCAGAACCCTCTGTTGTGATCCTGGTCAGAGCAGTCAGCGGTGGTAGCTGGGCACCATCTAGCTGTACTGGACTCAATCCGGTGGAGGTCTTGGTAGCTGTGGACAATTAGTCCTTTGGACTAATCTTTTCGTTGTATCCTGTTCTCTTCATTCTCCCTTGCTCCCGAAGGGATGAGACCAGTGGAGTATCTTAGATGGCGGCTCACAGGCTTTTAAGACCCCAGACACTACTCACCAAGGTAGAATGTAGAGCATTATCTTTATAAGTAGTGTCATGCCAATTGAGCTAGATGTTCCCCGAGACCATGGTCCCCACAGCCCTCCGCCCAGCGATTCACTCCCTCAGGGAGTTTGGATGTGTCTATGGGGCTTCCATGACCTTTCCTTGTACAAGTTGTGCTAGTTTCCCCTGTATTGTGTACTGTCTCACCTTTCACCCAAGATACCACTTATCTATTTGCTATTTAGTATTTCCCCCCCACCCCTCCCATCCCTGGTAACCAACAAAGATTGTTACATTTTGTGTATGAACTTTTTCCTGGGTTTTTACAATAGAGGTCTCATAAAATATTTGTCCTTTTGTGATTGACTTACTTCACTCAGCATAATGTCCTCCAGTTTCATCCATGTTATGAGATGGTTCACAGATTCATTGTTGTTCTTTTTCATTGCATAGTACTCCATTGTGTGTATGTACCATGGTTTGTTTATCCATTCATCTGTTGATGGGCATCTAGGTTGTTTCCATCGTTTTGCTATTGTGAACAATGCTGCCATGAACATAGGTGTGCATATGTCTATTCGAGTGACGACTCTTATTTCTCTAGGATATATTCCTAGGAGTGGGATTGCTGGATCGAATGGTATGTCTATTTCTAGCTTTCTGAGGAAACGCCATATCATTTTCCAAAATGGTTGTATCATTTTGCATTCCCACCAGCAGTGTATAAGAGTTCCCGTCTCTCCGCAGCCCCTCCAACATTTGTTATTTCCAGTATTTTTGATTCGTGCCAGTAATGCCAGGGTGAGATGGTATCTCATTGTGGTTTTAATTTGCATTTCTCTAATGGCTTGTGAACGCGAGCATTTCCTCATGTGTCTATTGGCCATTTAAATGTCTTCTTTGGTGAAGTGTCTGTTCATTTCCTTTGCCCATTTTTTTATAGGATTGTTTGTCTTTTTGTTGTAGAGGTGTTGGATTTTCTTGTAGATTATGGAGATTAGACCATTGTCTGACTTGGACTGTCCAAAACTTTTTTCCCAGTCTGTAGGTTCTCTTTTGACTCTTTTGGTGAAGTCTTTTGAAGAGCATAGGTGTTTGATTTTTAGAAGATCCCAGTTATCTAGCTTATCTGTTGGGTTTTGTGTGTTGATGGTTATGGTTTGTATCCTGTTAATGCCATGTATTAAGGCCTGAAGTGTTGGTCCTATTTTTTCTTCTATGAACTTCATAGTTTGAGGCTTTATATTCAGGTCTTTGATCCATTTTGAAGTAGTTTTTGTATATGGTGTGAGGTATGGGTCCTGTTTCATTTTTCTGCAGATGGATATCCAGTTTTGCCAGCACCATTTGTTGAAAAGACTGTCTTTTCCCCATTTGATGGACTTTGGGCCCTTGTTGAAAATCAGGTGACCGTAGGTGGATGGACTTACATCTGGGTTCTCACTTCTGTTCCATTGGTCAATGTATCTGTTGTTGTACCAGTACCAGGCTGTTTTGATTACTGTAGCTGTATAGTAGGTTCTGAAGTCAGGTAGTGTGAGTCCTCCAACTTTATTCTTCTTCTTCAGTAGTGCTTTACTTATTCGGGGCTTCTTCCCTTTCCATATAAAGTTAATAATTAGTTTTTCCATCTCTTTGAAGAATGTTGCTGGTATTTGGATCGCGATTGCATTGTATTTGTAAAATTGCTTTGGGTAGAATTGCCATTTGCACAATGTTGAGTCTGCCTATCCATGAGCATGGTATGTTTTTCCATTTATGTAGATCCCTTTGGGTTTCATGCAGCAGTGTTTTGTAGTTTTCTTTGTATAGGTCTTTTACATTCCTGGTCAGATTTACTCCTAAGTATTTTATCTTTTTAGGGGCTACTGAAAATGGTATTGATTTCCTGATCTCCTTTTCATCATTCTCTTTACTGGTGTATAGGAATCCAACTGATTTTTGAATGTTTATCTTGTATCCTGCTACTCTGCTGAATCTTTCTATTAGTTCCAGTAGATTTCTCGTGGAGTCTTTAGGGTTTTCTATGTATAGTATCATATCATCTGCAAACAGGGAGAGTTTCACTTCTTCATTACCAATTTGGATGCCCTTTATTTCTTTCTCTTGCCTTACTGCTCTAGCTAGAACTTCCAGCACAATGTTAAATAGGAGTGGTGATAAAGGGCATCCTTGTCTTGTTCCTGTTTTCAAGGGGAATGTTTTCAGCCTCTCTACATTAAGAATGATGTTGGGTGTTGGTTTTGCATAGATGCCCTTTATTATGTTGAGAAATTTCCCTTCTATACCTATTTTATTGAGAGCTTTTATCAGGAATGGGTGTTGGACTTTGTCAAATGCCTTTTCTGCATCAATTGAGATGATCATGGGATTCTTTTCTTTCCTTTTATTTATGTGGTAAATTACATTGATGGATTTTCTAATGTTAAACCATCCTTGCATACCTGGTATGAATCCTACTCGGTCGTGGTGTATTATTTTTTTGATATGATACTGAATTCTATTAGCTAGAATTTTGTTCAGAATTTTTGCATCTATATTCATGAGAGATATTGGGCTGTAATTTTCTTTTTTTGTGACATCTTTGCCTGGTTTTGGTATCAGCGTTATGCTGGCTTCATAAAATGAATTTGGAAGTGTTGCTTCCTCTTCTATGCTCTGAAATAGCTTGAGTAGAACTGGTACAACCTCTTCTGTAAATGTTTTGTAGAATTCTCCAGTGAAGCCATCTGGGCCAGGACTTTTTTTGGTTGGGAGTTTTTTTATTACCTTTTCAATCTCTTCGCCTGTTATGGGTCTGTTTTGTTTTTCAATACCACTTTGTTGTAGTTTGGGTAGGCTGTGTGTTTCTAGAAATTTATCCATTTCCTCTAGGTTTTCAAATTTGTTGGAATATAGTTTTTCATAATATTCTGTTATAATCCTTTTTATTTCAGTTGGGTCTGTTGTAATGCCCCCCATTTCATTTCTTAATTGGGTTATTTGTGTCCTCTGCTGTTTTTCTTTTGTCAGTCTGGCCAGAGGTTTGTCGATTTTGTTGATTCTTTCAAAAAACCAACTTTTGGTTTTGTTGATTCTTTCTATTGTTTTTCTGTTCTCTATTTCATTTATTTCTGCTCTGATCTTTACTATTTCCTTTCTTCCAGTGGTTGTGGGCTTTTTTTGCTGTTCTCTTTCTATTTGTTTGAGTTCTGTAGCTAATGTTTTGATTTTGTCCCTTTCTTCTTTTTTGATATGTGCATCTATTGCTATAAATTGTCCTCTGAGGACTGCCTTTGCTGTGTCCCAAAGATTTTGGTATGATGTGTTTTCATTTTCATTTGATTCTAGGAATTTTTTGATTCCATCTCTGATTTCTTCTATTATCCATTGATGTGTAAGCAGAGTATTATTCAGTTTCCATGTAGTTGATTTTTTTTCCTTGCTCTTTCTAGTGTTAATTTCTTCCTTGATGGCATTGTGGTCAGAGAAGATACTGTGAATTATCTCAACGTTTTGGATCTTGTTGAGGATTGCTGTGGCCTAAGATGTGGTCTATTCTGGAGAACATTCCACGTGCATTGGAAAAGAATGTGTAGTTTGCAGTGGTTGAATGGATTGTTCTATATATGTCTATGAGGTCCAGTTGGCTGATTGTGTCCTTTAGGTCTTCTGTATCTTTGCTGAGTTTCTTCTTAGCTGTTCTGTCCTTTACTGAGAGTGGTGTTTTAAAGTCTCCTACTATTATTGTGGAACTGTCAATTTCTCTTTTCAGTGCAGTTAGAGTATTTTTTATGTATTTTGGAGCCATGTCATTGGGTGCGTAGATGCTTATTATGGTTATGTCTTCATGATGTATCATCCCCTTAATCATTATATAGTGTCCTTCTTTGTTTTTTATGGTAGATTTTGTTTTAAAGTCTATTTTATCTGAGATTAGAATTGCCACTCCTGCTTTTTTGGTAGTTGTTAGCTTGATATATTTTTTTCCATCCTTTGATTTTTAATAAATTCGGATCTTTGTTTCTAAGGTGTGTCCTTTGTAGACAGCATATTGATGGATCCTGTTTTCTTATCCATTCTGCCACTCTCCGTCTCTTTATGGGTGCATTGAGTCCATTTACATTCAGTGTAGTTATTGATAGATGTGAGTTTGTTGCTGTCATTTTGTAGTGCTTTTTTTTTGTGGTGCTGAAGTTTTCTTTGTTGTTCTTACTCTCTTGTGCTGAGTTACTTTTGTTTGTGGATTTTGTGTACATTTCTTTTGTTTTTGTAGGTTTTGTTTTTGCTGAGACTTTATGTTTTTCGTCTTTATTTTTATGAGTTGGTTTGTTAACTTTCCTTGTGGTTACCATGAATTTTACCCTTATCTTTAAAAGTTTAAAGCAGTCTACCCTTACTTGGTATCACCTTGCCTTCCTCTACGTTAGAAGGTTCTATACCTATGCCGTTTATTCCCTCTTTCATTTTTTTGATGTTGTTGTCATCCTTTGATTGATTGCTCTGATGCCCTGTTGTATTTCTTTTGGTTTTGGACAGTCCTCGAGAGTTCATTTCCTAGAATGCTATCTGGTTCGTATGATCCTGCATCCTAGGTCCTGCCTGAGGGCTGAAGCTGTTTGTCCTCAGATTGAAGAACTCCCTTTAATAATTCTTGTAAGTTTGGTTTGACTTTTGCATATTCCCTTAGTTTCTGTTTATCTGGAAATGACCTAATTTCACCATCAAATTTGAACGAGAGTTTTGCAGGATATATTATTTTTGGCTGACAATTCTTTTCTTTCAAGATTTTATATATGTCATCCCACTGCCTTCTTGCCTGAATGGTTTCTGCCAAATAATCTGAGCTTAGTCTTATTGTTTCTCCTCTGTATGTGACTTCTTGTTTTTCATGAGCTGCTCTCAGGATTCTTTGTTTGTCTTTAGTTTTGGTGAGTGTGAATATGATATGTCTTGGTGATTTTCTTTTAGGGTCTCTTTTATATGGGGTTCATTGAGCTTCTTGGATGGCCAGCTTTTCATCTTTCATGATATTGGGAAAGTTTTCTGTCAGCAGTTCTTCAATGATCCTCTCTGTGTTTTCTGTTTTCTCCCCCTGTTCTGGTATGCCAATCACTCATAAGTTTTTGCTTTTAATTGTGTCCCACATAACTCTCAGGGTCTCTTCGTTTTTCTTTGTTCTTTTTTCTGAGTTTTCCTGAAACAGAGTTGTATCCAAGTGTTTGTCTTCAGTTCCACTGATCCTGTCTTCCACAGTTTAAAATATACTTCTAGCCCTTCCATGACATCATCCATTTCTGAAATCTTGTTGTTTATCTTTTGGATTTCTAATTGTTGTTTTTGTATAATTTGTAGTTGTGAATTTATTTTGGCATTTTGTTCCTGCATCATCTTCCTGAATTCTTCCAGTTTTTTGTTTGTATTTTCCATAAATTTGTCTATTTTTCCCTCATGTTTGTCAGCTATTTGCCTCCGTTCTTGGAAAATTCCGAGTATTAGTGATTTGAGTTCCCTATCAGGTACTTCTGGTGCATTTTCTTCCACAGGAGAGTTATCTGGTGTTTTAATTTGGATGCCTATTGGAGCCATCTTGTCTTGTTTTTGTAAATGTTTTGATATTGTTTGCTGTTTTGGGGGCTTTCAGTAGATATTTTTCTCATTTATTGATTGTAGATTTTTTTGTTTCGTCCTTGTGGTACAGCTGGGCAGGCCTAGCTGAAGAGAAGCCACTGGGACGGGTTGTCTGTGGCACTCACCACAGCCACCAGGACAGTCAGTAGTCAGTGCTGGGCAGGTTCCAATAGGGAGTGCCTGCACAGCTTGGTGGTGTGATGTCAAGTGCATGGTGCAGGTAGGTAGGATGCAGCGGGGAGATGGTTATGTGTGAAGCTAAGCTGGATATGGGAGAGAGGAGAGAGGAGCTGGAGCAAAAATCATACAAACATAAAAGGATGCTAGGGGAGCTTGCCGTTGGAATGGACAGATGAGAGACTATGTGATGGAGAAAACCAGAAGGGGGAAGAGATAGAAAAGGAATGAATGAACAAATAAAAATCAGAAAAGTTAAAGAACTGCAAAGTTCCCTGGGATCCCACTGATGCAGCTATGAGGTCTGGGGAAGTCGGTCTCAGGTTTCACAGCACAGCCTGGCCACAAGGCGCAGAGGCATACAACGCCTGGTATTCAGGGATCAGAAAGAGAAGGAAGAGATAGAGAGATGAGAAATTGAGCAATGAAGAAAGACAAAACGGAAAAAGAGGGAAAAGAAAACAAAACTAATCAAAAAAGAAAATAAATAAATAAATAAAATTTAAAAAAAAAACGCAACACCAGCAGTCAATGACTCAGAGAGTCAGCCAGTGCGGGTTGGTGTTTCTGGACTAGAGACTGTGTCCGTGGGAAACAGAGGAGTCCGAGTGTGAGTGAAGAAGGGTGGAGAGTGGGAAAGTGTATATCACAAATTGCCTGTGCTCTGGGGACCCTCAGAAAGGAGCAAAGAGGGTGCATGGAGCCAGACACCTGAGTGAAAGGAGGGGGAGGCGGCGAGAGGCAAGCAAGAAACCAAAAGAAGCAGGAGAAGAAAAAAAAAAAGAAAAAAAAAAGCAGCACCAGCAGCCAACAAATGGCATCCAGAGAGCCGCCCGCCCAGGCGCACGTAATCCAAGCAGCCGGCGGACCACGGTGAAGAGACTGCGGCCATGGGAAGCAGAGGAGCAAACGAACAAAAGCCCCGGGATCTCACCAGCGCAGCAGCCCAGACCTGGAAGCAGCCACACACCCGAACGTAGCCCCACAGTCCTGCATAGAAGGGCAAAGATGGCACTCGGAACCAGGCACCCGAGCAAAAGGAGGGGGAGGTGGCAGAAAAAGCAACACCAGCAGCCACCAAACGGCACCCAGAGAGTCGCCGGCCCGGGCGCGCAGAATCCAAGCAACCGGTGCCCCCCCGGCCCAGGGACCTTGGCCACCGGAAGCAGGGGAGCCCAGCAGGGGCGAAGAGGGGTGGGGGGGTGGGAAAGCGTACACCGCAAATTACCGGCTGTTTTGTCTCCCACTGGATGCTCCGCGAGGCTGCTTTCCCGTTCTCCCATTTGCTGGTCTCCGATAGGAGTCCAAGATGGTGGATCCGTGCTGCGTTAGCTGGTAGGGGACCTCTGCATGAATCTCTCCTCGCTCTCCGTTCTCTTTCAGTATTCTCACTCCGTTTGGTGTTTGGCTGAGTTCTTTATCTCTTCATTTGATGTTCTAGGGTTTCAGGATTGTTGATTCTCTGTTTGGCTTAGTTTTTTGGATCTTTGCTGTGGAGGGACGGCGTGGTGCTTCTGCCTAGGGCACCATCTTGCTGGACTCTGTCTCTCCCTGAGTATTTATTCTATACTCAGTACTTTTGACAAACACTGAGTAGCAGTTTGTTCTAAGTTGTGTTCCACATCAAGTTCTTGGAGTGTCACTATTTTCTAGTTGCCAGTAAAACACACACACTCATATACCTTCACAGATATTTGTGTAGGATATATATACATACATAAACATATATATATATATGTTTTGAACCTACTTCAGTGGAAAACTGAACGGGCTCAAGTTCTATTCCACATTGCATGGCTACAAAAACGAAGCAATTCTGCAGGTTGTATTCAGCTCAGAGGTTTGTGATGTCTGCTCTAAGATCTCAGGTCTACAGCAAAAGCTTACTAGTAATGTAGTCCCCTGCTCTATATCCAGTACCCATGTTAAAAATACTCATTACCAATCCACTATCAAACAAATGAAAAAAAAAGCTAAATTGAAATCCTGCTGCTTTTAAGATTTCTATTACTTTCAGGTAGATTATTCATTCTATGTATCAGAAGGGATCAACCCAGATGAATGGATGAACTAAATGTTGTGCATACATGCAACGGCATACTACTCAGACAGTAGGAGAAATGAAGTCTTGATACATGCTAAAATATGGATGGAGCTGGAAAACATTATACTGAGTGAAATAAGTCAATCACAGAAGGACAAATACTGTATAAGTTCTCTTATATAAAAAGACAAGAAAAGGCAAGTGTGTACAGAACAGAGTTTATTAGTGGTTACCAGGAGAGGGGAGAGGGAGGTTAATGGTGATGGAAATATTGCATTGATTAATAGTAGAGCTGCACAGCTGATTGTTATAATTGCTGTCAATAAGTTGTACACCTGCAAAAAGGTGAATTGGCAAAAATTGTGTGATATATACATTTACAACAATGACAAAAATTAAAAAAAAAAAAAGAGTAGCTGCTGAGGCTACTTATGTATAACCAAAAACTTCATGGGATTTGGTTCCTTGGTTTGGAGGTTTAGGGTCATGGTTTCATGGGACATCCCAGTTAATTGGACACATAACATGTTTAATGCTTCTGTTCTACCTCCTAGTTGGTTGTGTAGTACCTGGGGTCTTAAAAGCTTGCAAATGACCATCCAAGGGACAACAATTGGTCTCTATTTGCCTGAAGCAACAGAGGAAAGAGGAGAGTCAGGAATAGGAAGAGGATATGGAATGTGTGGATAATTGCCTTCATGAACAACTGCCTCTTTTGCCGTGGGACCAGAAGAACTGGATGATGCCTGACTACCATTACCGAACAATCTGATCAAAGATTCCGTAGAAGAATCCTGATCAAAAGGGAGAGAACATAAAACAGAATTTCAAATTCTCATGGACTCCAGACTTCCAGGAGCCATGATGATTGGATGAACCCCTGAAACTATTGCCCTGAGATAATCTTTAAATCTTAAACCAAAAATATCCCCTGAAGTCTTCTTAAAACCAAGCAATAGTTTAGCTTAACTAGCAAAAATTGTCTGTCTTGAGCATTATGTTCTTTTAAGAACTATCTGTATGGGATCAAATTGATAATAGCAACTCAAAAGTTTAGATAGGAAACTTAGGGGTCACTGACTTAATGTTAATGGGAGAGGACAACTCAGAAAAGGAGGATGATAATTGTTGCATAACTTGAAGTATGTCATTAAATGGTACATGTAGAAACTGGTGAATTGGTGTATGCTTTGCTGTGTATTTTCTCAACAACAACAAATAAATAAAGAAAGAAAAAAATTAAGTTTTCATTCTCTAAGCCAGAAAAAAAAAAAGATAAACCCAGGCATTACCTGTGATTGACAAAACATATTTTGAAGCAGGATACCTTCCTTGTAATTATGGTGTAAATTTACTTAATTTATATAAAAACAAAATAATAAGTAGCCACATTGTAACAGCACTGGAGCAAGTTGGGAGGAAGAACTTACATTACTGGTTGGTTGGAAAGGAAGCTCCATAAAAAATACATGTTACTCTTTATCTTCTTGTTTCCCACACTGTGACTTTCATATGGCTTCCTCTGAGGCTTTTCATCATAGTCTTAATAACCATTATTTCATCATAGTACCTGAAAACTTTGTTGATTCAGTACAACATCTGAGATATTCTCAGAATAAGCACTGTCCATCCACCCTGTTCCTCCTCCCTCATGCTTATATGTAGCAATAGTTTGCATTTCATGAAATCTGGATACAATAAATTTTAATAACATTTCACGCCAATTAAAATGAAATTCTACCCTCAAACATCTTCTGGTGTTGTGGTGAAAAAAGAAATAATTAAAAAATCTTGTAAACAGAGGCCATTCTTACATGGACTATATTTCCTACCAGTTTCCGTAATATTTTTACCTTACAGTCTGTTTGTTTATTTTTGCAGAGATTGGTGTTAGTGGTGAAAAGGCAACAAGCACAAGAAGAAATGTTCATGTGGTTTTTATTTTTCTTCTGTTGCTTTTGAAGTTGTGTCCTTAGGGTAAATACAACTTCTTTTTTTACTGAACAAAAGCTATAGAAAACATTTAAATCCTAAGACAGTTCAGATTAGAAAGTCAAATACAAATTTTAGGTTGGGGGAAATATTGGTGAAAAGTAAACTATAGAGTACCTTCCACTCCCAGAATAACTGAACAGAAATTTCTTGTTTTGACTTTTTTATCTAGGACTCAGGTACATTTCCCTGAAAATATTGGAGACATTGGAATGACAGGGAGTATGGCTGCCCATGGAAAACTATTGATTCCCTAGTTTTGTATTTACCTGCCTTGAAGGACCTGAAAGGGATTTAAGAATATTCCTTTCCCTCAGTGATTCACAAGGAAGCGTGACTATACTTGTGAGCCTAGAGAAGAGAGACACAAAATGCAAGAATATCTCATTTATTTAATAAATAGAGCTTCAAACATTTTAATGAAGTAATATAGATTATGACATTTTCACTATGAAGTGCCAAACAAGTTTGTGAATAAAAAGAGAAATGTGAATAATATCTCTAAAATGTTTACTTTACCTCGTATCTTTATGGGAGCCCCAGTCCTTGTTAAAATGGCCCCTAAGCCCAATTTTCAATTTCCATATCAAATACTTCATTCCACAAGGCTTTCCAAAGTCTTCTGCCAAATGAGGTGATTTTTCACTCTTACTTCCACCGATGTGTGATAACATCAAATGGAAGGTAAAATGAAACCAAGTGGTTTCTAGAAGTGAATATGATTTTTATAAGCATGTGAATTACAATATATATTTAATGCTCCACTTTTTCTCTCAGATCACTCTTCAGCATAAGCTCACATATGGGTTCAAGTACTGCATGATGTCATTTAGCTAGAGGAGAAAATGACTAATGTGTTCATTGACATCACAAAGGTGCAAAATGATAAAAAATAATTAGACTTACTTAAGTTCTGCCTTTTGGAAGATAAAAATCAGAACAAATGAGAGAAGAGAATAAGATACTTTGAAACATTCACTGCCCATTATTTTACTTACGAGTTTTCTCAGCATTCATTTTGAAGTATATGCCGCTTTCTTCTAGATGACCAAAAGTGTAGAAGAAAGAGTAATAAATGCTTTGAATAGATCTTGTTTTGGAGAATTCAGCAGTGCTTCCATAGCGGCTTGAAGGTAACATTACAACGATACAAATATAGGAAACATCAGTGACCTAACTTGGCATTAATCTGTTGCCATGAAGTCGATTCCAACTCATAGTGACCCTATAAGGACAGAGTAGAACTGCCCTCATAGGGTTTCCAAGGAGCGGCTGATGGATTCCAACTGCTGACCTTTGGCCAAGCTCTTAACTACTACTCCACCTTAGCATTAGTAAATTACAAAAGATGGTTTCTGTACATACCGTCAAAAACACTGTGTGGTATATAACTGCAGAAGATTATTTGAAAGACTGCGTCCCTTTAGATTAATGGTAACCTTATAAGGGGATGGAGCTTAAATTTATCCATATATTACAATAACAGGAGCAAAACATTATAGACTAAATCCAGTGGTGCTCATCAGTGAATATCTCATAACCATTGTGGCTAATGGCTGTGTCCTCATGGTTAAATCTAAGTTTGACTTTTCCTACTCAGATTACGTTTCCAGAATACTTTGGAACTTAAGTGGTTTTCACAGGTATTATAACACTTGATAAATGGAAAGCAAAGCATAAATCCAAATAATATTATTTAGATATATATGTATACTCTCAGAGCTTAGCTGCTCATCTCAGTATTTGTCACCACCCTGCATGTGCTATAGGACTTTCTGTTCTTTTCTATTAACTTCAACTCTATTTTGATGTTCCTTTGTTGCCTTTACCTCTTGGGAATGATGTCTAAATTGGCAGTGGATTTAGGAAACCTGATCTGAACTTCACAGTCTCAGATATTGCCTCATAAAACACTCCAGATGGAAGTGAAAGGGTTGAATTTTAAAGAAGGGTGAAACTAGAAACAATTAAGAGTATTATAGCGTTTCTTCCATAAGAGGTGTACTGCATATGCATGTTTTGTGCATATTTTAGGGCATGCGTAGCAAACTTTTATGCTCTGTACCTCATAGTCCTCACATATAGAAGTCAGATGCAGCAGGGCACACAAAGAAGCTCACATGGTCCCCGTTCATAAAGATATAATAATACATTTCTGGTTCATTTTGACTTAAAGATAGGAATCAAATTGAATTTGCTCACATCCTGGTTGCAGTTATTTACAATCCTTATTTTAGACTGAAGCAAGAACAAATAGACTTGAATTATCCTGACCATTTCCGTATGTAATTTTTCCTTCCTTCAACTGCTTGGAAAGAATAGACAAGTAACTAAAAAGGGAAAAAAATAAAATAAGAGAGAAAGATGGGGCATTCCATAACCTTTAAACCTGCCTCAACTTATTTTTCAATTCCTTAAAATCTTTAGAAGCCATCTTTTTTCTGTTTATCTCCATTGTCACAACTTGACATCAGGTGATCATCATTTCTTGTCTGGCAGAGTCTTCTAATCAATTATCACCTGTCTGCCCTAACTCCTATATCCTCTCCACCCTGCTACCAGAAGGATCCCTGCAAACGTGACTAAAAACCTTCAATGTCTCTATTTTGTAATATTAAAAACTCCTTGGCTTAGCACTGAAGACTATTTGGGGTTTGTTTCCTGTCAACCTCTACATCATCAGATCTTGCCAATCTCTACTCTCTCCTTGAGTTCCAGCTACTCTGAAATTCTTGCCATTCCTTGAACATACCATGCTCACCATTGTTCCCAAGGCTTTCTACCTGCTGGTAAGTCTCTCTTCCCCCAAAACATAATCCCAATGACCTGTGAGTCTCATGCATGCAGATCTTCTTATTCCAAATGTCATATTACCCCTAAGTCTTTTCTTAACTCTTCTCAGCTCCTACTTTCTCATCACCAAAGGAAAATTAGGTAACTCGCTGTAGTGGAGAGAACGTAGGGGAGGAAGTCAGGCAAATTTGACTTGCAATATTCACTCTGCCATTTGCTAGCAATGTGGTCTTGGCCAAGTTCCAAGATTTCTATGAGCTCAATTTCTATGTACTCCACTTTTGTTGTGAAAATTAAATGAAATTCTGTATGTAAAATGGTTGTACAATGCCTAGAATATAATACGAATTCAATCTGCTGCCCCTTTACCTATAATCTCTGTTCTTCTGTGGTAACTTGTGTATACTACAATGTGATACTTATCACATTGAATTATGCTTGTTCATTTCTGGAATACAACATCTTTGAGGGCGATGATTGTTTATTATCTGTATATATCCTAATCCTCACACAATCAATGTCTGCACATGTTAGGCACCCAAAGTTTGTAGTATTAATAAATAATCAGAACTATTGCTTACTTTCATGCATTAAGATATTCACTCATACAAGGCCATGGGTTTGTAAACAAATTAGAGAAAAGATCAGTGTTTCATCAATAATTATTTTGTACCCATTAGGGGAGTACATAGAGGACTAAAGAATGATAGAAAAACCTTAGTCCTCAAATTTAGAATTGAAGTTATGTTGTGCAGATCTTTCACTCTGTTCTCAATGTGTATCCAAATGAAGTTCCCTCCACAACTTAGTCAAGTTAGGTAGCTGACAAGAACAAGGCTATTCTACGTCTCATTTTCTTGTAAGAGAGTAAATATGGACAACAAAGCATTATCCATTGATAAGGAGTAGAATGTGTTATTGATAGGAAAAGTGTGTGACCACTGTAAACAGTCTCATCAAATTTTAAATGCACTATTGTAAAACCACATGTATAAGCTGCACATTCAAAACAAATATTGGTTAGAAAAGAAAGGAAGGCTATGCTATACTTTCTGATAATATTGTTAGCATAGAAGATATGGACCATAAAAATATTTTTGTTGAGAAGCATCAAAACAAAAATAAAAATTCAAGGATGCTATTCATTGAGTCATTCATTCAAAAAATCAGCTGATCAATCAATAGACTTAATATCTATTAAATGCTCATAATATTTCAAGCAAAATACTTGAAAAAAACAGAGGCATTAGACTCACAGAGCTTATGTTCTAATGAAGGAGACAGACAATAGACTAGCAAACAAGTAAATGAGCAAAATAACTGTAGATTGTGAAAGGATTTCAAATGATAAACAGTTCTATGGTAGATATAAGTTGAAAGATCTATTTTAAAGTGAGCCTCTCGGGGAAGCTGACTTTTAAGCTCATACCAGAATAAGTCAGCTGTAAAAATTGTAGGGCTGTGGGGTGAATTTTCCATCTGTTGGTCATACAAGGACAAAGGCTGTGAAGTGGGAAAGACTTATAATGTTCTAGCAATGTCCAGAAGGCTAGTATGCCTGGATAATAATGAGCAAGGGGCAGAGTAGCAACAAACTGGTTTAGAGTGGTGTACAGGGGCAAGTTATGTAGGGTCTTATAGGCTGTGGTAACACAAGGTTTTATGAAATGAAAAAAAAAAGAGAAGAAAAGATAAGTATTTTAAGCAGAGGAGTAGTTGATTTAATTTTCATTTTAAAGAGTTCACTCTGGCTTCTGTGTTATGAGAGCATGAGTGAAAGCAGGAGACCAGGGAAGTGGCCAGGTCGAAGTCCAGGTAAGGATAAGTGGCAGGAAGAAGCAGAAGAGTCCATGGATTCAATAGACTCTTGAAGGTAACAGAGATTGCTGCTTAGGGGGATATAGGAAGGAGAGATTGGCTGGAGCCATAAGATGGATGGTGATACCGTTTACTGCTGCAGAGAAGACAAGAAAAACAACTGTGTTTGAGGCAGGGATGGAAATTGAGAGTCCTGTTTTGGTCATATCAAGACTGAGAAGTGTATGGATTGTCCAAGTTGATAAATGAGTAGGCATCGAGATTTTAACATCGCACCTTAGAGGAGTTGGGTCTAAGTGAAAGATCTAAATGTGTATGTCATCAGAATATCGATAGTTTAAGCCACATAAAGAGAGCGAGAAGAGAACAAAGGGTTCCAAGATCAGAATCATTGAAGTACACTGAGAAGTAGAAATCCATGAAAGTGTCATGCTGAGGAAGCCAAAAGAGGAGATTACTTCCAACAAGAAAGAAATGTAAGTAAGAGAAAGGCAGAATCCCACTTAGCTCTACTGTTAATTAAAGGATTCTGAGCTGTGAACAATTTTTGTTACAGGGAGCAAAGGAAATTTAGTAGCTTTTTGAATGCTTGGTCCTATGTATGATAAAGGTGCAAAAAGAGAGAAGATAGTACTAGTTATACCAGTTGCTGTTGACTCATGTATTGCAGACTGGAACTGCTCCATAGAGTTTTTAAGGCTCTGTTCTTTCAGAAGCAGATTGTCAGACCTTTCTTCTGAAGTACCTCTTGGTGAGTTTGAACCACCAGTCTTCTGGTTAGTAGTGGAGTGCTTAACCCATTACGCTACCCCGGACTCCAGACAGAAGACTGGAGGTGCCTTATCCTTTAAAAAGACTCTAGATGAGGAGGAGAAATTAATTTACCATTGGATAATTCTTAATAGGTTAAAGAAAGCAACTCTTAGTATTTTGCTATAGTGTTAAAAATGTTTAACTAAATTAAGGAAATAATATTGATGATAATAATATTGTCTTGGAAGAAGTACAACCAGAATGCTCCTTGGAAACAAGGATGGCGAGACTGCATCTCATGTACAGTCCCTGGAGAAGGACATCATGCCTGGTAAAGTAGAGGGTCAGCAAAAAAGGGGAAGACCCTCAATGAGACGGACTGACACAGTGGCTGCAACAATGGGCTCAAGGATAGCAACAATTGTGAGGATGATGCAGGACTGGGCAGTGTTTTGTTCTGTTGTGCATAGGGTCACTATGAGTCAGAACCGACTCAATGGCACCTAACAACAACAATAACAACAACAATATTGATGACAGAGCTCTGTTGACCTATTGACCTTGTTACACCATCTGAGATTCAATCTTTGGCGAGAAATTTTCTATGTTTAGGGGTGATTTCAAATTACCTAACGAGTCATCTCGAATACCACAGTATTGTTAACAGACAAGGTTTGAGCATTCCACAGAAAAAGTTGCCAGAGCTGACTTCTGAAAGCTCTATGACTTTTGCCAAAGCATTTACTTCTGGCAGTATCTGTACTTTTGTGAGCCTGAGGCTAAATTTCTGGAACGTGAGATGCGTAGGCATCAGAAAGACAAACAGTATCAAACTACATGACACCTCAGAATTCCTGTGAAGATTCTCAAATCACAATTTTGATGATAATTAAGCTGAGGTATACCCTGGCAAAGCGACTTGCCAGAGGTTATATAGATGATTCCAAGGCAGTGTAGACCTCATGATTCCTGATTCTTAGTTTTATGCTATAAACACCCCATCAGTTTCGTTATTAAAATACAGTTGCTACCACATGGATGAAAAGCCTAGAGGACTCTGAGATTCTCAGCCGAAGTAGTTAACCATGAATACCTTTTTTTTTCTGTGGATTAAGCCTCCACAGAAGACAAAACTGCTTTTGTTTTTTAATAGATTTGGTCTTAAAAATAAACTTGTCACTATGACTATTGGTCCCTACCCATAGGGAGCAAAAGAGAATGAAGGAAATCAAAGGCTCAGAGAAGAAACTAGTCCACGGGACTAATAGCCCACATGAATCACAACCTCTTCTAATCTGAGACCAGAAGTAGATGGTGCCCACCTACCACTATCAACTATTCTGACCGGGGACACACTAGAAGGTTTCGAATAAAATGGGAGAAAAATGTTGAACAAAACTCAAATTCCTAAAAAAGTTCAGACTTAGTGGACCGATAAAGACTAGAGGAACCTCTGAGACTATTGCCCTAAGATACACTCTGAACTTGGAATTGAAGCTATTTCTGCAGGTCACCTTTCAGTCAAATAATAGATTGGCTTGTAAAATAAAAAGTATCACCGCTGAGTAATGAGCTCCCTTAAACAATTAACTATATGAGACTAGATGGTCAACAGTTAACCCAAGGTAAAGGCAAGGAGGGGAAGGGAAGTTAGATCAATGGAAATAGAACAAACAGAATGGAAATAATGAGAAGGCTGACACATTGTAAAAACTAACCAATAGCACTGAACAACTTGTATAAAAATTGTTAAAGAGGAACCTAATTTGCTGTGTTAACTTTCACCTGAAACATAATAAAATATTATTTAAAAAAAAATTAACCTGTCACATCAAAAGGTTGGGAAATTGAGATAGTCCTTTCTAACGGGCAAGACATTTTCTCCAGACAAGAAGTGGTAACTTTGTCAGAGTATTTGGCAATTTTTTCCAATAATATTTAAATGTTTTCCACAAAAGACAAAAGTGTTAAAATGAACGATTTGCTTCAATCCATTTGCCAGCAGATGGTTATTTCACAGCAGAGTATTTGAGATACAAGAGAAGTGAAATTTGCAATTAAAGTCTTTAATCTAAATTTAAACCTATAATTTTGAATGGGCCAATTTTTTCCTCTGGGGCAGAGGAGAGCTGATTAATACAAAGTTGTTGAAAACATCTTCAGAAGGGTGAGCTGTTGTTACGGATTGAATTGTATCCCCCCAAAATGTCTATCAAATTGTCTAGGCCCTGATTCCCAGTAGCTTGTGGTTGTCTTCCATTTTGTGATCTGATGTGATTGTCCTATGTGTTGTAAATCCTCACCTCTATGATGTTAATGAGGCAGGTTTAGAGGCAGTTGTGTTAATGAGGCAGGATTCAATCTATAGAATTAGACTGTATTTTGAGCCAATCTCTTTTGAGATATAAAAGATAAAATTGAGCTGAGAGGAGAGGGACCTCATACCACCAAGAAAGAAGCACCAGGAGCAGAGTGCATCATTTGGACCCAGGGTCCCTGCACTCAGAAACTCCTAGAGCCAGGGGAAGATTGATGACAAGGACCTTCCCCCACAGCCAACAGACACAGAATCCCCTAGAACTGGCACCCTGAATTTGGACATCTAGCCTCCTAGACTGTAAAAGAATAAATTTATGTTTGTTAAAGCCATCCACTTGTGGTATTTCTGTTTTAGCAGCACTAGATAATGAAGACAGCTGTGGAAGGAGGAGTACTGAGTCAACTTTGGAACAGTTGTGCATGGTTGTATGGACTTGCTTATACAACTAGGCCTAGATCTACCCAGCAAGTACAGGAAATTCTCATGATTCTAGGTTGATGAACAAAACTTCGGGTTATTTGTGTTCTTTAGGATGTCACTGTTGTTAGTTGGCATCGAGTTGACTCCGACTCATGGTGACCTTATGTATAATAGAACAGATACTGCCTGACGAGGACCAACTCAGTATGATTTAGGAATCTCCACCCCTGCTGTGGGGAGGGCAGGTAAAGGGAAGGATCAAACGTAGGCCAATGGGTTCTGCCTGTAAAGTGACCCAGAAAAGGTGTTCTGTCAGCTATGTTTCTCACCCCAGATAAGTCAAAGGATAAAATCAACTTATCATATACTCTCTTCTCATAGGAAATCAGTAAGACCTTCTCAGTTGGGAAAAAAAGTGATTTTTTATATCCTTCTAGAAGCACATAGAAAGACATTCTAAATGAGATGAAAGAAGTGAAAGGGTTTCTTTTTTATATAATCTTTATTTATAAAAATTATACTTTATTCTTACTTTGCCCATCAATCAATTGAATAACCCAAAACCAAACCTAACCTGTTGCTGTTGAGTCGAGTCGATTCCAACTCATAACGACCCTGTAGCACAGAGCAGAACTGCCCCATAGGGTTTCCAGGGAGTGACTGGTGGATTCGAACTGTGGATTTTTTGGTAGCAGCCGGGCTCTTAAACACTGTGCCACTAGGGCTCCAATTGAATAACAGAATACGTTTATATGAGGTGTAAAATGTATGAAATTTGCTATGTTTTTATGATCAACCTCCGCACATCACCCAATATCTCAAATTGTGCTATCAATAAATATGTCATTAAAATCTAGCACTTATCCTTTTTGAGGCTGGGGGCTGGGGACCATAGTTTTGGGAGACATCCAGGTCAATTGGCATAATAAATTTTATTAAGAAAATGTTCTGTAATCCACTTTGGTGAGTGGCTTCTGGGGTCTTAAGAGCTTGCAAATGGCCATCTAAGATGCAACAGTTGGTCCCATCCCACCTGAAGCAAAGAATAATGAAGAAAACCAAAGACACAAGGAAAATATTAGCCCAAGAGACTAAAGGACCACATAAACCAGAGACTCCACCAGGCTGAGACCAGAAGAACAACATGGTGCCTGGCTACCACCAGTGACCACCTTGACAGGGAATACAACAGGGACACCCGGACAGAGCGGGAGAAAAATGTGGAGCAGAACTGAAATTCACATAAAAAGACCAGACTTAATGGTCTGACAGAGACTGGAGGAACACCAGAAACTATGGCCCATAGATGCTCTGTTAACTTGGAACTGAAACCATTCCCGGAGCCCACTTTTCAGAGAAAGATTAGACAGGACTACAAAACAAAAAATAATACACTTGAAGAGTGTGTTTCTTAGTTCAATCAAATACATGAGACCAAATGGGCAGTTCCTGTCCAAAGGCAGGATGAGAAGGTAGGAAGGGACAAAAACTGGTTGAATGGACACAGGGAACTCTGAGCGGAAAGGTGGAGTGTGCTGTCACATTGTGGGGATTGCAACTAATGTCACAAAACAATACATGTATAAATTTTTGTATGAGAAATTAGCTTGAGCTGTAAGCTTTCATCTAAAGCACAATAAAAAAAAAATCTAGCACTTATCCTTTAGATGAAAAATAGACACAAAAATCTGAAACATTGCTAATTTCAAAAAGTGACCAAACTTAAAGATAATTCTTGTCTTAATTTCTGAGTCCCAATATCTAAAGCCTGAATATTCTCATTTGATGGGTTTCTGGTTTGATTATATCAAGCACTATTTGGCTTCTGTGAATCTCAGAAAAAATACTGATTAAAGGACATCATGTAATTTTCTTGCTTTATAGCAAGTTAAATAAAAATTACATATGAATAAAATTTCTTTGACGACTTTACCTAAATATCTCATTTCAAATTGTAAAAGATATGTTATCTTACAAATTAGAAATACAGACTTTCAGAGGCTTAGTGACACCACACAGAGAAAAACAAAATCTAGACTATAAAGTGTGACTTGGATGTCCACTATGCTTTGCTAATGCTCCCAATTTAATTCAGTAAATATTTATTGAGTGCCTGTGCATACCAGATGCTACGTTAGGAACCAAAACTAAAATAAAGAAAGAAAGATAAAGGTGAATACAGCACCGTATCCACTCTCAAGAAACTCAAAACCTGGGATGGCAGAAAGACACATGTAATCATAGACTAAACAAAAGGTAATAAATGCTAAAATCAAGTTATAAACATGCTACTAAGAGAGAACAGAAGCCTTTGCTGCAGTAAGAAAGCAGAGTGTGCTAACCTATTTGATTGGGTAGTGTCTTGGTTATCTAGAGCTGCTACAACAGAAATATCACAAAGGGAGAGAAATTTATTTCCTTACAGTAAAGTAGGCTAAAAGTCCAAATTCAGGGCATCAGCTCCAGGGGAAGCCTTTCTCTCTCTGTTGGCCTTCTCATCAATGTTCCCCAGGACTAGGAGCTTCTCCGTGAGGGGACCCAGGGTCCAAAGGACATGCTCTGCTCCTGGCACTGCTTTCTTGGTGGTATGAAGTCCCCTGGTCTCTCTGCTCACTTCTCTCTTTTATGTCTCAAGAGATTGCCTTAGGACACAATCCAATCTTGTAAACTGAGTCCTGCCTTTCTAACACAACTGCCACCCATCCTCCCTCCCTCATTAACATCATAGAGGTAAGATTTACAACATATAAGAAAATCACATGATTCCAGGAATCATAGCCCAGGCAAATTGATACACACATTTTTGGAGGGACATAATTCAATCCATGACAGGTAAATGAAATATGTATCCAATGAAAGGAGGCTGGGATTTATAACACAACGGGATAGGAAAGACTTTCAAGAGATGGAAGGGGAAAGTTTAGGTCCAGATTTTGTAGGGCTTGGAGTGTCTTTCTAAGGTGTCACACTAAGGCCTTTGTTCTGTAGGTAATAAGGTCTTTATTCTGTAGGTAATGGAGGATGAAGGAAAGCCTTCAAGCAGAGTGATATAATTGAATTATGTTGTAGGAAAATCTGTCTAGTAGTGGCAACCTGGCTAAGTAATAAAGGAGGAATTTCTGGCTCAGAGAATTAAACCTTGGAACAGAAAGGACTACACCTGACTTTCTGGGCAACTGGAACCAGGGACAACTACACTGTCAAACACTCTCCTCTGCTCTCTGCCGTCTTCCCATGACAGCTTTATTTTCTGTTACAGTAGGCTGGCTGGGGAGGGGAAAAAGGCAGAAAAACATGTCTGCTGAATGTTCTGACTTCACATTTTCACAGCTTCACAGTCAGAAAAGGAAGAAGCCCTCTTCCTGTAGTTTCCTTTTGAAAATGTCTGGGAAAGGATGCCAATTGCCTCAGGGTGTAATGTGGTTACCCTTCTGGTCAGGAAGTAAGGGTTCTTCTGACAGTCCTATTGAAACTGTGGATGAAGGATGACAGGTATAGGGACACACCAAAAAGGGCCAGTTCTGATATATGAAAGACAAAGGAAGAGAAAATAGAAATCATCCATTGTAGCTACCATCTGAGCATTTAAGATGAAAGAGATGGGAAAGTCAAAGGCAAGTCATGCTTAGGTGCTCAGTGACAAAAAGGCTGGAGGTGCCGCTAACCAAGGCACACAGGAACAGAGAGAGAGAGAGAAAAAAAAAAGATTAAGTAAGATGATAGATTTACCTTGAAACATGTTGGATGTGAAGGCTGAAGTGGACAGAAAGGAAATAGCAATGAGGATCTGGAATTCAGAGATGCTGGTAGAGTTAGAGATTTGGAGGCAAGAGAGAGAGGATTTAGTAGCTTAAATTGTGAAAGTAGATAAACTCACCTAAGCAGAAAACATATGTGAGAAAAAGAATGGGGTTACTTTAAAGCCCATATTCAGGAAAAGAGTATTGTGGCTACAAAAGAGCAGTTCAAAAAGTAGAAGAAAAATTGAGATATAGTTCAGTGTCCCAGGAGAAGATTTCCTAACACAATTAAATGCAGCAGAAGCTCAAGAGAATTAGGAGTGTAAAAGGCTAATACAGATGAGTTATTAGGAAGGCTGTTGTAGAATTTCAACAAAGAATTTTAGTAGGGGGTTGAGGAGGAAACTAGATTGCTCTTGCTTGAGAAAAGGCTGAGAAGTGGAGGAGGGAAACCAAAAGCTTAATGTATTCTTTTAAGCTTATTTTTTTAGGCTTATTTATCACCTTAAGTATTGCTTTATTATTTTGTTTCTGATTAAAAAACTTGAGATTACATTGCAAATATGACCAAGCTCCCCCTGCCTCCAAAAAAAAAAAAGTAATAATAATGTCAGGTCTACACGTACAATAGAAATTTTTAACTACTAGTAAATAATGCCAGTGTAGATATCATAATACATAAGGTAATAAACAAATAAGTATCTACTTACAGATTTAAATTGTCAAGTTTATTATTTACATAAAATAAATTTATCAAATAATTATAGACTTTATTCTTCTCTTTACTCCCCCCTCCCACCTGCTCAGTGTGTAAAACCTCTGCTTATGTTTGGGGAATTTACCACTGTTGGAGTCTTAGTGAGAGATAGGGCTTTGTTTCCCAATATGGGATTGGTCTCCCCAAATAAGGAAGACTGAAGACAAATTGATGACTTTGAATTATGGTATTGGCAAAGAATACTGAACCATGTACTGCCAGAAGAACAAACATATCTGTCTTGGAATAAGTACGGCAAGAATGCTCCTAAGGACAGAACATCTAGAAAAAAACTCAACAAAGATACAGAAGACCTAAAAGGCAGAATCAGCCAATTTGACCTCACAGACATATACAGAACACTCCATCCAACAGTTACAAATTACTCATTATTTTCCAATAAACATGGAATATTCTCCAGAATAGACCACATCTTAGCCACAGAGCAATCCTCAACAAGATCCAAAAAGTTGAGACAATACAAAGTATCTTTTCTGACTACAATGCCATCAAGGCAGAAATTAACAACAGAAAGAGCAAGGAAAAAAAAAAAAAAACAATTACATGGAAAATGAATAACACCCTGCTTAGAAACCACTGGGTAATAGAAGAAATCAGAGATGGAATCAAAATATTCCTAGAATCAAACGAGAATGAAAACACATCATACCAAAACCCTTGGGACACAGCAAAGGCAGTCCTCAGAGGACAATTTATAGCAATGGATGCACACATCAAAAAAGAAGAAAAGGACAAAATCAAAACATTAACTACACAACTTGAACAAATAGAGAACAGCAGAAAAAGCCCACAGCCACCAGAGAAAGGAAATAATCAAGATCAGAGCAGAAATAAATGAAATAGAGAATAGAAAAACAATAGAAAGAATCAACAAAACCAAAAGTTGGTTCTTTGAAAGGATGAACAAAATCGACAAACCACTGGCCAGACTGACAAAAGGAAAACAGGAGAGGATGCAAATAACCCAAATAAGAAATGAAATGGGGGCATTACAACATACTTAATTGAAATAAAAAGGATCATAACAGAGTATTATGAAAAACTATACTCCAGCAAATTTGAAAACCTAGAAGAAATGGATAAATTTCTAGAAATACACTACCTACCCAAACTACAACAAAGTGATGTTGAAAATCTGAACAGACCCATAACAAGAGAAGAGATTGAAAAGGTAATAAAAAAAACTCCCAACACAAAAAAGCTCTGACCCAGATGGCTTCACTGGAGAATTCTATGAAACATTCAGAGAAGAGCTTATACCAGTACTACTCAAACTATTTAAGAACATAGAAAAGGAAGTGATGCTTCTGAATTAATTCTATGAAACCAGCATAACCCTGATACCAAAACCAGGCAAAGACACCACAAAAAAAGAAAATTACAGACCAGTGTCTCTCATGAATATAGATGCAAAAATTCTCAACAAAATTCTCGCCAATAGAATTCAACATCATATAAAAAAAAAAAAATACACTGCGACCAAGTAGGATTCATACTGGACATGCAAGGATGGTTCAACATTAGAAAATCAATCAATGTAATCCACCACATAAATAAAAGGAAAGAAAAGAATCACATGATCATCTCAATTGATGTAGAAATGGCATTCGACGAAGTCCAACACCCATTCCTGATAAAAACTCTCAATCAAATAGGTATAGAAGTGAAAATTCTCAACATAATAAACGGCATCTATGAAAAACCCATGGCCAACATCATTCTTCATGGAGAGAGGCTGAAAACATTCCCCTTGAGAACAAAAACAAGATAAGGATGCCCTTTATCACCACTCCTATTTAACATTGTGCTGGATGTCCGAGCTAGGGCAATAAGGCAAGAAAAAGAAATAAAGGGCATCCAAATTAGTAATGAAGAGTTAAACAGTCCCTGTTTATGAAGGATATGATACTATATATAGAAAACCCAAAAGACTCCATGAGAAAACTACCGGAACTAATAGAAAGATTCAGCAAAGTAGCAGGATACAAGATAAACATACAAAACTTGGTTGGATTCCTACACACCAATAAAGAGAATGATGAAAAGGACGTCAGAAAAACAATACCATTTGTAATAGCCCCTAAAAAACTAAAATACTTAGGAATAAATCTAACCAGGAGTGTAAAAGACCTATACAAAGAAAACTACAAAACACTACTGCAAGAAACCCAAAGGGATCTACATAAATGGAAAAACATACCATGCGCATGGATAGGTAGACTCAACATTGTGAAAATGAAAATTCTACCCAAAGCAATTTACAAATACAATGCAATCCTGATCCAAATACCAACAAAATTCTTTAAAGAGGTGGAAACACTAATCATTAAATTTATATGGAAAGGGAAGAAGCCCCGAATAAGTAAAGCACTTTTGAAGAAGAAGAATAAAGTAGGAGGACTCACACTACCTGACCTCAGAACCTATTATACAGCTATGGTAGTCAAAACAGCCTGGTACTGGTACAACGACAGATACATTGACCAACGGAACAGAATTGAGAACTCAGATGTAATTCTATCCACTACGTTTACCTGATCTTCGACAAGGGCCCAAAGTTCATTGAATGGGGAACAGACAGTCTTTTTAACAAATGGTGCTGGTTAAACTGAATGTCCATCTGCAAAAAAATGAAACAGGACCCATACCTCATGCCATATACAAAAACTAATTCAAAACGGATCAAAGACATAAATGTAAAGCCAAAAACTATAAAGATCATAGAATAAAAAATAGGATCAATGCTAGAGGCCCTAAAACACGGCATTAACAGAAAACAAACCATAACCAACAACACGCAAACTCCAGAAGATAAGCTAGATAACTGGGATCTTCTAAAAATTAAACACTTATGCTCATCAAAAGACTTCACCAAAAGAGTAAAAAGAGAACATACAGACTGGAAAAACAATTTTGGACAGTACAAGTCAGACAAAGATCTAATCTCTAAAATCTACAAGAAAATCCAACATCTCTACGACGGAAAGACAAATAATCCAAATTTAAAAATGGGCAAAGGAAATGAACAGACATTTCACCAAAGAAGAAATTCAAGGGGCCAACAGACACAGGAGGAAATGCTCATGATCACTAGCCATTAGATGCAAATTAAAACCACAAAGAGATACCATCTCACTCTGGCATTACTGGCACAAATCAAAAAAACTGGAGATAACAAATGTTGGAGAGGCTGCGGGGAGATCAGAACTCTTATGCACTGCTGGTGGGAATGCAAAAGGATACAACCGTTTTGGAAAATGATATAGTGCTTCCTTAGAAAGCTAGAAATAGAAATACAATACAATCCAGCCATCCCACTTCTAGGAATATTTCCTAGAGAAATAAGAGCTGTCACACGAATAGACATATGCACACCCATCTTCTTTGTAGCATTGTTCACAATAGTAAAAAGATGGAAACAAACTAGATGCCCATCAACAGATGAATGGATAAACAAACTACAGTACATACCCACAATGGAGTATCATGCAACGATAAAGAACAATGATGAATCTGTGAAGCATCTCCTAACATGGATGAAACTGGAGGACAGTATGCTGAGTGAAATAAGTCAATTACAAAAGGACAAATATTGTATGAGACCTCTACCGTAAAAACTCATGAAAAAGTTTATACACAAAAGGAAACAGTCTTTGTTGGTGATGAGGAATGGGAGGGGTGTGGGGGATACTAAATAAACTATAGATAAGTGGTATCTTTGGTGAAGGGTGAGACAGTACCCAACAGTGGGGAAACCAGCACAGCTTGTACAAGGAAAGGTCATGGAAGCTCCATAGACACATCCAAACTCCCTGAGGGACTGAATCCTGGGTGGAGGGTTGTGGGGACCACGGTCTCGGGGAACATCTAGCTCAATTGGCATAACACAGTTTATAAAGAAAATGTTCTACATTCTACCTTGGTGAGTAGTGTCTGGGGTCTTAAAAGCCTGTGAGCAGCCATCTAAGATATTCCACCGGTCTCACCCCTTCGGGAGCAAGGGAGAATGAAGAGAACAAGATACAAGGAAAAGATTAGTCCAAAGGACTGATGGACCACAACTAGCACAGCCTCCACCAGACTGAGTCCAGTACAATTAGATGGTGCCGGGCTACCACCACTGACTTCTCTGACCAGGATCACAACCGAGGATTCCGGACAGAGCTGGAGAAAAATGTAGAACAAAATTCTAACTCACAAAAGAGACCAGATTTCTGGCCTGACAGAGACTGGAGAAACTCCTACAGTATGGCCCCCAGACACTCTTTTAGCTCAGTAATGAGGTCACTCCCAAGGTTCACTGTTCAGCCAAAGATTAGACAGCCCCATAAAACAAAAGGAGACTAATGGGGCATAACAGTCCAGTAACAAGGACTAGAAGTCAGGAGGGGACAGGAAAGCTGGTAATAGAGAACCCAAAGTTGAGAAGGGACAGTGCTGACATGTTGTGGGGTTATTAATCATTATCATAAATCAATATGTGTACTAGCTGTTTAATGAGAAACTATTTGTTTTGTAAACCTTCATCTAAAGTACAATAAATTAAAAAAAAAAAAAAAAAAAAAAAGGAATGCTCCTAAGAAGAGAGGATGGCAGGACTTCATCTCAAATACTTTGGACATGTTATCAAGAAGGACTAGTCCCTGGAGTAGGACATCATGTTTGTTAAAGTAGAGGGTCAGTGAAAAAGAGGAAGACCATCAACGAGATCCATTGACACTGTGACTACAAGGATGAGCTCAAGCATAGCAATGATTGTGAGGATGGCACTGGACTGGGCAGTGTTTCGTTCTGTTGTACATAGGGTAGCTATGAGCAAGAACCAACTTGATGGCACCTAACAACAACAACAACAACTCCCCAGACTATATGGGGAGCCAATCAGGTGCTCTTCTGTGAGACTTTGAGCCACAACCAAGAAATACCCAGAAGCAGGGCGGGTTGCTGTAGCAGACATTGCTATACTGGCGTTCTGTATCAGTGGAGTCAGCGAGGTCAAGTGTTGAGGAGCAGCATGCGTTTGTTGTTGTTAGGTGCCATCGTGTCAATTCCAACTCACAGTGACCCTGCACCATTCTCACAATCGTTGTTATGCTTAAGCCCATTGTTGCAGACATTGTGTCAATCCATCTAGTTGAGGGTCTTCCTCTTTTTCGCTGATCCTCTACCAAGCATGATGTCCTTCTCCAGGGATTGATTCCTTCTGACAACCTGTCCGAAGAATATAAGATGTAGTCTCATCATCCTTGCTTCTAAGGAGCATTCTGGTTGTACTTCTTCCAAGACAAATTTGTTCTTTCTTTTGGCAGTCCATGGTATATTCAATATTCTTCACCAAAACCACAATTCAAAGGTATCAATTCTTCTTCGGTCTTCCTTATTCATTGTCCAGCTTTCACATGCATATGATGCAACTGAAAATATCATGGCTCGGGTCAGGTGCACCTTAATCTTCAAGGTGACATCTTTGCTTTTCAATACTTTAATGAGGTCTTTTGCAGCAGATTTGCCCAATACAATGCATCTTTTGATTTCTTGACTGAAATCAAAAGAGTAGCATGGTGAGACTATAGTGGTGGCTGCGTCCACAGCAGGGATCAAACTGTGCCCACGTCCTTGGTGATCTAGCCTTCCTTGATTCCTTCCTGTTCGCTTGGCTTTGTTTGCCCAAGTGTCTCCAAAATTGTGAATTACTTACTATCTTTCCAGTAAATCCTGTTTGGCTCCAGTTAACCAAAGTTGGTTTCTGTTGTTTACAACTAAGAACCTTCTCATGTACACATACTTCATAATATTTTACATCTTTGAAGTTCATCCTATATTAAAAAGGAGGGCAATAATGAAATGGCAGGAGTTCAGGAAATTCTCTAATTGGCCTTTTAATGTTAAACAGCCATCTCAATGAGCAGATTTCTATTGCACTAATGTGGTTTTGCATCTAATTGAGTTTAAGGTGAACTAACTGCTATCTGAGCAATTGAATTCTATAATTATGATTAAGTAATATTATTACTGAATTTAATCCCCCTTGATTTTTGTTACAGGTAAAGTTATCTGAGCAATGTGACTTATTATTCTCATTTATTTTTCTTGTTAGAATCCAAGAACTGTTGGCATTCTTTCTGTTTAAAAACATTTGTCTTTAAATCAATTATTAATTTAAAATCCAGGATCTTGAGTTAGAATACCGTCTTGGCAAATACCAATTATTTTGAATTTATGTTTCTCCATATGCAGAAATAAAATATTAAATATTATAGTTGGTAAAAAAAAGTGAATAGATGAGATTTGTATAATATTTCAAAATAATGTATTCTGTTTATTTAAGTTATATAATATTTTATTTTTCAGAGATAATTGTAAAATATATTGAATGGGGCTTCTAAGATGGATTTGTAATTATAATGCAGTTATTTGAAAAATTGTTTTAATTCATGTTACATGTTTGTCTCCCATACAGAAAATTCACCAATGAAAAGTTATGCTATTATTCTTTGCTGAAATTGATGAGGGAAAGAAGAACATTATCTTGTTAACTCCGTAATTTTTTATTATGCTTTATATATGAAGTAAGGAATTTATAGAATGAAACACTTAGTATCATGTTTCATGTTAGTTCTGCGACACAAATCAGCTGTATTTACAGATTCCAAGCCAAGTTTGAAAAAAATCTCAGAAGCTAAAGGGCTGATAACCTTATAAACTGCAAAACGTGTTAACAGCAATAAATTCTGCTTCCTTGGTTCAAAGGGCATTTGATCATATTCCACACTGTCAGAGTCACTCACCTTGGAGCTCATCGTGGAATGATCAACAAGGCAGCCCGTAAGGTACACCAGAGAGTGATGAGACGCACCTGCATTTACACGTTTTGAGACCAAACAGTAGCTGGCAGACAGCTGTGTCAGCCAGGAGGGCATCCACTTGCAGGCTCATCCACGGGCAGAAGGAGCTCTAGTCAGCTCAAAGTACAACGTCACAATGTTCACAGTGTTCTTTTATTTTTATAGGATCATTTCGAATTGAAAACCATGTCAGCAAAAGTTTATGTTAACAAATTTGCTTTATATACTATAAAGAGCTAGTGATCCCAGACGATTTTCACTTGTATAACTAGTTCAACATATTTGAATACGTGTTATAGAAATAAATGTTAATAAGTGTTCAATTAACAGAGGAATATAAAATATGATATATGATATACACATCTGAATAACTTGTCTTATGGCTTTTTATTAGCATACTTTTTAAATACCTTAAGAAATTTATTTCTGTCTCCTTAAGAGGGAAACATTTTTGTTTGAAATGAAATTTTTCTAGCCTAGAATGTTTTAATTTTGCCATTTATATCTAATCATGAACACTTCTATAACTACCGCAATAAAATAGATTGTTCGTTAAAATTTACTTCAAGGTGAGTAACTGAAATATATTCTTCTCTTAACTTCTTGTGTTTCACTTTTGGTACTTGTGCTGGTTTGTTATTCAAGCGATGTTTACTGAGCATTTGTTGTTACTCACTATTTGGAACATATATAGGAAATAGTTCCTGGCTTTTTATTTATAGTCTAAAAAAACTGTGTGAACTTCTTTAGAAAATGGATATTTTGTTTGTTTATTTGTAGCTACCTTATTCTAAAAGATGATTTAAAGCGGATCTGCCTTTACTGAAAAATTTATTTCTATTTTTCTTTTTTGGGAGGAGTCTTATTCCCCATGATTCTGCGAGAATTGCAATCTAAAAAGCAATTTAATGTTCTGGTCTAAAAACTTTTTCTTGGCAAAATTGTTTTTCAACTTAGAAATTTCAAGTTCCATGTCCTCATCATATTTTGACAGAAACTATTTGGCTAATTTTTAAGCTTATAATTTTCCGTGAAAATGCCTCTTTTAAATGATTAATTCGTTAAAAAAATCTTTACATTTTGCTAATTAATGATTAGATCCATTAAAGTGTCAACTATGTCATTTAATACTTTTTTTTTGCATGTTTTGTGACAAAATATAGGTTGAATTTTAAAATATTTTTTGATGCGATAATTTCTACAGGAAATATTTTGAGTCATGAGATGTATTTAACAAACTGCAGTTGTGTTGATTTAATGTTGTCATCAGCTGTGTTGAGAAATTGTGTGAAACGGTTTAATAATTTAATAGTTAAAAGTTTTAATGCAGTTAAAGAATGAGTGTAACATATTTAATAGCAACCATTATGTTTGTTTTAAAATAAAAAAGAACATACATAAAAATTTTGTGAATTAGGATTCCTTTTATATTTTTGCTGACAAAGATAAACAATTATTTATCTTGATTATGATTAAGCTAAAAAATGTTAGAATATCTACAAATATACTTTTATTCTCTATCTTGCATTTCTCATAAAACCAAACAAAACCAAACCTGTTGCCATCGAGTCAATTCCAACTCATAGTGACCCTATAGGACAGAGTAGAACTGCCCCGTAGAGTTTCCAAAAAGAGGCTGGTGGATTTGAACTGCTGACCTTTTGGTTAGCAGCTGAGCTCTTAGTGACTGTGTCACCAGGGCTCCTATATTTCTCATGTTGTTGTTGTTAGGTGCCTTGGAGTTGGTTCCATCTCACAGCAACCCTATAAGTCAGAGTAGAACTGCCCCATAGGGTTTCTAAGGAGTGGCTGGTAGATTTGAACTGCTGATCTTTTGGTTAGCCACTGAGCTCTTAACCACCACTCCACCAGGGCTCCGTATTTCTCATAGACCTACTATAATCTTAATTTACAGTGTTACATTCTGAAATCTAAAACTAAAGAATAAAGTCTTGCTTTAAGAAGTTGTTACCCAGTAAACACAACATTGCTGTATTGTAATTATTTCATGAGGCATCATCTAATTGACGTTTATTTTGTTATACTTTTTAAACACTGAGAATACTCATGGTAGTCTTTATATGTGAAAAGATGGTATCCACCATTCATAATATTTAGACATTGGTTTTACCACATATTTTATTGCAAAACTTATTAACAGCAGCCAGCCATGCATTTTCTTCTAGTGAAGAGTATACTTTTACCTGTTTAAATCAGGACTCTTCTCTAATAAGTGCATTAATGGCCCAACAAAAGTGGAGACATTCCAATTTTATGGAATTTATTTGTGATTTCTCACTGGTTTTCCAATAGTTACTGTAAAACTCTTCCCTGACGTTAGTATTCTATTTGACTTTTTAATACATTTCTGATCCTTGTCAACAACTTTGGAAAGTCAGATCATTATGTTCCTTTGGTAGATTTCAGAGGAGAGCAGTTGTCGTCTCTGAAAAATCACCAGACTGTATTAACTTTGCCAGGTGACAATGATTACAATGGTGTGCATCAGACAACTGTAGGAAATGTGGTATGAATGTATAGGTGGATTGCAGCCCTGTCCTCTAACAAAGATCCATTTCCTCTGTTTCATGTATATGGGACATTCACTGGGTTTTGCTTCTGCTGGCATTCAGTGGATATTGAAATAATAATAAGAGAGTAGGGTTTTTCTGTTTGAATGTAGTAGCTCTGCAGAAATTTTCAAACACTCTCTCATTATATATTGAAACAATATACCTTTGTATAGAGTTTGAAATGTCTATTTTGCATCTCAACAAATAATCTTAAAAATTTTTTGAAAATATTGAAAATTAGGATTTCTGATTCCCACCAAAATAAATGACTCCCTCTTTCTGCTTGGTCCTCACACTGTAACAATCATCTCCCTTGCCACCAACAGGTTTATAATGCTTCAATACACAGCTGTGGCTTACAGATGAATTTCTCATCATGTTCAGTCATAATAGGCGTAAAAACCTTCATTTTGGACAATTTGTCATTGGTGAAATGAAAATAGCTTATATTAATAAAAGAAACTATGAGATACTTCCCACGTGCTCTGCAGACCATGGAGTTGTATGAAACTCTTGTAAAAGCAATATGAGTGTATCCAGATATAGTTCAGACCACAGCCATCAATTATTTAAAGAAAGCCTGTCTGGAGACAGTCATGCCAAGTACCTGAATCTACTTTAATGGTGAAAGTGGACACATATGCTTAGGGAGTCAAATCCTTTATGAGTAACACTCACTTATGATATATAGACAAAAAGCAAAACTATGGATTTCTTTTAGCAATGTGGGTATTCTGAAGTACACAGTTTATACATCCCTTTGAATGTAGTAACTTTGTGACTGTTATTTAGAAATGTAAGAACCTACTGTCCAATATGGTATTCAAGATAAGAATTGATGCCTTCAATGAATCTGGTGGGTATAAATGTTTCCATTTGTTTCTTTGGAAGTTAAAAAATCTAGAAAAACTAATTCATTAATGCTGACGGCTGAGTTTCTTTTTGACAAACTTGGTTGGAAGATTTTCATCACCTTTAGACAGATTCATTCCCAGGACACCTGTATTGTGAGTATTATATCTCATTCTCTTGAATATGATAGAGTAAATGGTATTTGATAGTAGAATAACATGACTTAAAATTTATTACTAAATTCAGATTGGATCGACTTAACCACTTTATAAAGAAGAGCATATGGAAATTTACTGAAGACCCAGTGTTCTTAGAGTCAAAGCATCTCTGGACATAAACGTATTGATATTATACGTGCATGCATTCCTTTATTCACTCTATAAAAAACATTTTGGAATGGATTATAATATGCAAATGACTGTGAAGGGAACTGAAAAGTACATGATAATGGATAAAAGTGTCATTTGAAATATATGTACTTTTCCTGAAAAAAAGATGGTGATTAAATAAGTGGACACAACTTTTCATTCTGATTTTTTATTAATCACATGTATTTTCCCAGGAGATATACATACACAAAGAGACATATATATATAACCATCCCTATAAATTAAATAATTAAATATGAATTTTTTCAAGTGTTGAATAATACTTACAATGCATTAGGAATAAAACATACACATTGAAATCTCCAACTGTGTTATGAAAATAAATACATAAAGCACAATTATAAGATTATTCTTCTAATTCACTTCTTCTAGGAACTAGTTTCCTAAAATTCTTCTCTAGCCTCATATAACCCATCATTATCTTGAGGGGCTGAGAATTTCATTTAATCTTTTTTGGTGTTTCCAAATATTTCCTAACCAGATAATTTTTTTGCCCGTACCTAAGTTTTGGCAGAGAAACCGCTCAATGGAAACCTGGGAGACACAGAAATCAGCCCTTGAATCCTAGGTAACCTATGAAATTTGTGGAATCTAATATAGTCTCACTGCAGGGAATTTCAATGTGTAAACCCTAAAATCAGCAAAGTGGTGACGGTTCCCTAAAGGTTAACATTTGCATGGTTTTCAATGTTAAAAATTTTGGTTTCCCTCCAAAACCTATAAAGTCTGGGCAGTACTGTATTCTATGCATGAGGACAAATTAAGGGAAACCAAAAGAGCAAAGCAAGCAGGAACTGTGTATAACTTGGACAATTACGAATATTTTTTTTTTTCTTGATCATCTTGAGTATTTTATAAACTTACTGTTGAAATTTCCCCCTCTTATCTAAACTCCAAACCATCTCCAAAAAAAAGCTCTGAGAATTTGAAATTCACTTCTAAGCCTTATAGTAGCTCCACGTGGCAGGTCTGGAAAACACTCTGGCCTCCTGTACACACCATGATCTACTACTGTGCTAGCTAATGCCTAGCCCAGGGATTCACTTAGTTACCTTATGCAGGTTGCTGAAATTCAGAGGTATTTATTTATTTTTCACTTTGTTCTTCACTTCTGAAATGTTAAAATTAGCATCTAAGGAATCTTGAGATATGCAAGGAAAGAAAACAAGAAATAAAACCATGACTATATACTAGCCAAAAAAGAGGAATAAAGAAGTATGCAATATGTGAATTTTAGCATAAAAAGTTAAAGGAACAAAATGAAAATTAAACATGTTACTATCTAGTTCCCGTGGCTATCAGTGGTTACAACCTTTACAACCATCAAACCGTAAAATTACTACCAATGGGAAACAGTTGAATCTTATTATTTGAGTCATTGAAAACCAAAAAAAAAAAAAAAATTACAGTAGCATGTCGGTGAGAGAGCAGGTTAAAGGTTTAATAGTTTTGTCTTCTGTATATCGTATAATGCTATGAATTCCAGTTTAAAATAAAAACAAAACAAAAAAACCAGAGTGGATCAGAAAGACTGTGAAAAGTGTTCAAGCGATAAGTCATTTAAAATACAAGAGTGTGTATGTCCTCTGCAGTGTTAGGTAATGCTTTCTCTCTTTATTGCACTCTGAGTAACTATCTTGATAGTATGAACTAAATTTAAGTAAAAGAGATTGATAATTTCCACCATCTATTCCATAACTTTCCTTTTTTTTTTTTTTTCCACTTTGAATTCGAAGCTAAGTCCATAAATCACTTTAATGTCTATATTCATGGCCAGCAAGACACAGGCCATGTGGGACATGGCAGGAGGCCAGAGCCTCGAGTTTAACTCTCACAGTGATTCATGGAGGAATGTTTCATCTATGGTGTAACTCAGGAATTTGGGACAAGCAGAGCCTCCATAGGCAAAGCTTCAAGTAGAGCAAGGTTACACCAAGTTTATGATGCTGAATGTTAACATAGGGGCAGGAAAAGTTGAAGATTGAAAACTGTAGGGGCGTCAGCAAAAATGAAAGAACACTAAGATTTACAAGAACAATGTGAGAATGGATATGCTGATTGTAAATGGGGGTGAAAGAGTAAGTGATCTTCCAACTGTATCATGTACGTATACCAAAGGCTGCAATGATATCATGGAGTGCTTCTGTATAAAAACCAGAGGATGTTAAAAATATATCAGTTAGTTGGGACTATAAAATGGTGCAGCCACTTTGGAAAGTTTGATTGTTCCTCAAAATGGCAGCATAGAGTTACTCTATGACCCAAAATTTCCACCCTTTGGTATATACCCAAGAGAATTGAAAACATTCTACCCAAAAACTTGTACATGGTTCTTTATAACACCATTGTTCATAATAGCTAGATATTAGAAACAACTTAAATGTCCATTAACTGAAGAAAGGATGAATAAAGTGTGGTATATCTGTAAAATGGAATATTATTCAGCTATAAAAAGGCATGAAGTACTCATAGGTGCTAAAACAAGGATGGATTTTGTAAACATATGATAAGTGAAATAAATCAGTCACAAAAGGCCACATATTGTATGACTCCATTTATATGAAATACCCAGAGTAAATAGTTATATAGAGACGGATATTAGACTAGTGGTTTCTGGAGGCTAGAAGAAGGTGGGGGACAGGGAGTAACTGCTAAAGGGTCTGGGTTTTTTTTAGGGGGTGATGAAAATATTCTGAAATTAGATGATGATGATGGTTGTACAGCTCTGTGAATCACTAAGAAAAACACTGAATTGTACACTGAAAAAATTTTATGGTATGCGAATTACATCTTAACACAGCTGTTATTTAAAAAATAAATGAAGTAATGAAGGCACATATCAATGACAGAAGAAGATCTTGCAGCTTTACAGTAGAAAAATAATATTAGAACTTTGCATTGAGCTTATTCATTTTTAAAAACAAGAGTTTGTAATTAGCAAGTTGGAAATACACTTCTACTTTCAACATTTCTTAATTCTGTGTTATGGTTACCATGCCAAAGATCTGATAATATTTCCAAGTAAAGTGTGCTATGATGTGTGTAGGTAGACGGAAAAAAATATTAGCATTATTTGCGAGTGAAAATGTAAAAAATGTCATAAGAACACAATATGCCAAGTAAAAGAATTACTATAAACTTGTGTAAATATTAATAGTTTAAATAATATAAATGCTATGACAATGCTCTACTAGGAAACAGTTGATAATGTCAGTGAGTCTAAACTGAAAGCAGTTTGGGGAAAAGGAGAAGATATGTTATATAAGGAATATGATGAAATTAATAATCTAAAGAGTGATTATTAAAGAAAAGATTTGTAGCTCAATAATTATTTTTTAGAGCAAGTATTTTTGAATTTGAAAGAATGTAAAATGTACTAGGTTTTCTCCTAAATTGGGACCCAGGAGGGATGCAAGAGTTAATTGTGCATGAGCAGATTTCTACCAGGAAATACTGTTCAGTATACAAGTCAGGCTTCTATGAATGCCAGAAGAAACACAAAGGAGTGAGTCTGTGATTATACAATCTTAGAAACAAGAACTAACAGAAATACGGGCAGTGGTTGAGGGAAAACGTGAAATTGAAAAAAATGAAATAACAGACAGAAAGACTAAAACCCATCCAAAATGCTTCAGAGGATGTCTCAGAGAAATGTTCAAAAGGGCCAGGGACCTGACAAATAAGCAAACGTTCAATTGGAAGAGCAAAAAAGGCCAGCATGATGAAAAAGGCCACTGTTAGAAAAGGTGGAAAGGTAATGCAAGCGAAGTTAACAAGAACGCTCAGTAAAAGTAGCTTATGTGTATCAAAACTGGACCCAGTTGGATTAACAACAAACACTCTGAAGAACCACTTTTGAAGAAACTTTAAAATTAATTTAAAAAATATGCTCACAAGGGAAAACTTGGACATCTTTGGGGTTGGTTAATTATAAGAGTGCCAAAATTTGCTTTTGGGTAAAAAGAGGTTTGGTGGGATAATACTTTTGAAATATTAGCCAATGTTTGTAGATATTATAACCTATATACATCCACACATAATCTTTAAAAGTCAATCTTAAAAAGTCAATCTTTAAAAGTCAATATAATGTGTTCTAGTTTGTTCCAGTGAAACAGTGTATTAATTAATATAGATTTGTCATATTTTGATAGCTGTTAAGGCAAATTTCCTTACATTGTTCTTCCCTCGCTCCAGAAATTGCTCATCCATCCCAGTCAATTCTCAACCTTGTTCTAAGTTCCGTCACCAGTCTTTGGACTTGATATAAATTGAATCACATGGTGTGTACAGCTTTATGTCCAGTTTCCTTCACTTAACATGATGGTTTCAAAGATTCATGCATACGAATTCATACAAAGATTCATACAACTGAGTTTAACTCAGTTTTACATTTGTTTTTCTTGTTGAGCGGTGCACAAAGCACAATTTATTCATCCATTCTCTTTCCTTTTGATTTCATTTGGGTAGATAGATTCTGGACTAGAAATTTGTGAAAAAATCGTCTATGTCCATTTTTGGAAAAGTTCATTTTTGTGGTATGTATTTTCATTTTGGGGGAGGAGGCAAATACTAAGGAGTACAATTTTTTTTGTTATAAGAAAAGTATACGTTTAACTTTATAAGAAAGTACCAAATGTTTTCTTAATGTGGTCAAATCATTTTACCTTCTCATCAGAATATATTGGAGTTTTAGATGTTTCATTCATTCACCAACATTTAGTTTTGCCTGTATTTACAATTTTAGCCATTTTTGTGGGTGTGAAGTGGTATATTATTATGGTTTTATTTCTATTTCCTTCCCCTGATCACTAATGAGGTTCAGTAACTTTTCAAAAGTTTACCAAACATCTGTCTATCTTCTTTGGTGAGGTGTCCGTTCAAGAATCTGCCTCTCTATTATTATAGATTTTTAGATTTTAGATGATAGATTTTTATTATGGATTTATAGATGAATTTTATGTATTCTAGGTACAAGCCTATTGTCATATCTGCATGCTACAAGTATTATTCCTGGTTTGTGACTTTAATTTTCACTTTCTTAGCAGTAACTTTTGGTAAATAAATTACAGCATCAATGAAGTTTTATTTATCAGTTTTTGCTTTTGTGGTGTTTATTTTCTGAGACTTACCTAAAAAAAGCCTTTGCCTACTCCAAGTTTGTGAAAATATCCTGCTATATTTTCTTACGGAAACTTAATGATTTTAGCTTTTATGTTTATGCTTATGATTATCTCAAATTACTTACTGGTTACTATTTTAATTAGAGGTCAAATTTCCTGAAAAGTCTTTTCTTTCCTCATTGAATTTCCTTGGTCATTTTGTCAAATTTATTATTTATAGGTGGATCAGTTTCTGGACTCTATTCTGTTCCATGGATCTGTATGTCTATCCTTATGCCAATAGCACATCGTCTTAATTATTGTAGCTTTATGGCAAGTCTTGAAATAAGGTTGTGTTAAGTCCTCCAGTTTTCTTCTCCTTTTTCAGAATGTTTTGGCTACACAAGGTTCTTTGCATTTCTGGATACATTTTAGAATCAGTTTACCATTAAAAAAAAAATTTAGAATTTTTGTTGGAATTGCATTGAATATACAGACTAATTGGGGGGAGGGTTGGAATCCAAACAATATTAACCCCTCTAATCAATGGACATGGCATATCACATCATTTACTTGGGTCTCATTTAATTTCTCTCAGAAATGTTTTGTAAGTTTAAGTGAAGACTTTTGGGATGCCTTCCGCTATGATATTCCTGAGTGTTTTATGTAAAGTGAAAGTTTAAAGTAATCATATTGTTTTACAAAAATATGTCGTAACCGTATTGTGTATTTTCAACCAAAACACACATGGTTTTCAGTTGTCTTTCTTTTTGTGATATTAGCAGTTGTGTTGAATTATCTGTCAGCCTCACACCGTCACTAGTCTTTTCTAAGACTTCAAGTCTAGTTTCCAGAAACTCATTCCCTGAATAATTCTCTGTAGGATTTGCCGATGAGAAGAACTCATGCAATATTTGGAAGATGAAAGCAAAGCAAACTTCATTCTTGTTGATTTGGGCAAGCAGCCGTGGAGACTTTGCAGAGCTCTCCACGATGTTCTCCCCAGCAATTACAGCATCCAGACACAACATCATCGCAAACCTCTCACGAGGGCTTTATGATCATGACATGCAGCAGCTTCTTCGACTCTTTGCCTGGCTCCTTCCAGCTGCTCCTCCTTCTTCAGTGCTTCAGGCTGATGTCATTTATAGTTGCTTCTATAACTCTCTGGATGCAACTTTCCAGACTTTCACTCCCTCAGTTAAGCCCACATTCACATTAATATAAGCACCAATTCCTATATTAAAGTCCTTATTTCTATAATACTTAAGTGTCTCTGTTTTCCTGACTGAATCCAGGTTGATAACAGTAGCCAGTGATATTAAGTTTCTAGATTGATTATTTAATTAGAAGTTAGAAAATGGGGATAGTCTAATTCTTTTATTACTTCCTTATGTATTAAATAAAAAAAACTTCTGTGAAGAGAAACTTCTCATCATGTCTTTTGTTACCTAGGATACACAAAGAAAATACACAAAGAAAACCGAGAAGTCAGGACAATTCCCTGGTTCTTTCTTTTTATTTACCAGTTTTCTAAATCATGAGTTAGTTTCTTACCATTCTTCAAAATCACCAGTTTTTTTTTTTTCTTGATTTTGGACCATTTTTCCTGCTTTTTCTAAGATGAGTACACTTTTCATTTCAGATATTGTATTTTTTAGTTCTAGAATTTCAATTAGGGTTTGTTTTTTTTTTAATTTCTATTTCTCTGCTGAGATTCTACTTCTGTTCATACATTATGACCATATTTTTATTTAAGCCCTTGAATACATTTATAATAATTGCTTTAAAGTACCTTTCTGCTAATCCCAACATATGGATCATGTTGTTGTCTATTCTACTGACTGCAATTTTTAGTATCTTCTGGGAAAAAAAACCTAGTTTTACCCTAAGTAAAACAGCGTTTGTCCTTGGCTCTGGAGAAATAACACTTGAAGTCACTGAGGTGAATTTGAGCCGGTGAGTGGGGGGCTGGCCAGACCAGAGAGAACTCACCTGGGAGAGTGATCTCAACTAGCCTCAGGAGGCGTGATTTAGCCTATCAAGCAGGATTGACCGATAAAAGTCCTGAACACTAAGGCTTGGAGAGATTCCTGGTTGATGAGAACATCTGCTCTCAGGAGGGTAGCGCGTTCCTTGGGACATGGAAGCTTCACATTGGGAACCCGCTCAGACCTTGCCCTGTGCGCCTCTTCATTTTTATCCTGTTTTGGTTCTAATAAATCTGTAGTCGTAAGTATAGTATACTCTCTGTGAATTCTGAGTTTTTCCAGCAAATTATGGAACCCAAACGAGGAGTAAGGAGCTAGTAGGTCAGAAAGTAAGGGTGTCGTGTAGACTTCTGATCTTGCAGCTGACATCCTGAAGGAGTAGTGGAAAACCAGCCCCAAATTTGTGGCCAGCATATCGGACGGTTGGAGTGTCCTGTGGACTCCTCAGACTGGTGGCTGATGTTTTCCTATTTGTAGTCTGAAGGATAGTGTCCTTTTAACTTCTGAACTCGGACCCACTTCCGAGTGGCAAGGTTTAGAGAGAGAGAGTGCGCTGAAGGTTGCTAGTAGTGAGTACCGAGAGGAGGAGTCGGGAAGACTGAATCGATCTCCGCATTTCGGGGACTGGGTTCTTGCTGATCCTTACTCTGTAGTATTTTTATAAACTCATGAATTTAAACATAGATGTGCTTCTGTTCATTGAAGACATTGTCATTATTGATGCTTAAGTTATTTCAACTTTGCATAGTGGGTTCCTCTTAATGAGGTTGCCTACTGATCTCGTGGGCATTACCCTTGTGGGTTATGAAAGCTTCCTTGCTTTTTGATATGACAAGATGCTTTAAACTGAATTTGTACATTAACTGTCCTCAACCAGAAAGCAACCTTTTTTTTTTCCCGAGAGACCGTGGTTCCTTTTAGTGAATGTTAGTATTTGCGAATCAACTTTGTGGCTTTAGGTGTGCACCATACTACTGGTTTGTTTAATTGGGAATCGATCTAAGAGTAAGTATATTTTTGTTTTTGTTTAACTGATAAAATCCATCGTGAGTTCTTAATAAAACCTGCAGTTCACATTCAGGACTATTTGTTGTAGTTAGGTGCTGTCGAGTCGGTTCTGACTCATAGCAACCCTATGTACAACCGAATGAAATGCTGCCTGGTCTTGCGCTGTCCTCACATTCCTTGCTATGTTTGAGTCCATTGTTGAAGCCAGTGTGTCAATCCATCTCATTGAGTCTACTTCTTTTCCCTTACTCTCTGCTTTACCAAGCATGATGTCCTTCTCCAGGGACTGATCCCTCCTGATAATATGTCCCAACTATGTGAGACATAGTCTTGCCCTCCTTGCTTCTAAGAAGGAGCATTCTGGTTGTACTTCTTTCAAGACAGATTTGTCTGTTCTTTTGGCAGTCCATGGTATATTCAATATTCTTCACCAACACTACAATTAAAACGTGTCAATTCTTCTTTGGTCTTCCTTATTCATCATCCAGCTTTCACGTGCATGTGAAAATACCATGGTTTGGGTCAGGCACACCTTACTATAAGGTTTTAATTAACCTCTGGATCTTATGTCTTTATCTTCTTTCTCTCACACTGAAAACATACCAGTTTCAAATTTTACTGACAAAATTACTCGTTATCTTTATTCTACAATAAAGGACAAAATAACAGTCTCAGAGTAAAAATATCAACCCTATCATAAAAATATAAGTACTAAAAATAATTTAAGATTTTTTTGTATTTCATTTTGTTCTTAGTAACATACAAATTAATTGCTTTTAAAAATAATAATTCTGGTTCAAAGTTTACATAAATATATTAATTAGAAAACATTAAACTCATTTTCCAAACATTCCTGGACAGCATTCTGATATGATTAAATTTCATAGATAAAATCTATTGCTTTATTAGGAGATTCTTACTCATTGTACTGGAACGTATAACAGTCTCCATTTGCTTGATACAAAAATTTCCCCCAATATGCTATTATAAAAATGTTTAAACTTCCAGAGAAGTTGAAGGAATTGTACATGAATACCCATATACCAACCACTTAGATTCATACAATTAACATTTTGTTATATTTGCTTTGTCACATATCTATACCTCTAGCGATTGTTCTGTCAATTCATCTTTATTTTTTACTTACTTCAAAGTATACTTTTGTTATGCATTGAATTGTGTCCACTCAAAATTGTGTCAACTTGACTAGGCCATGATTCTCAGTTATTTCGTGGTTGTTCACCATTTTGTGATCTGATGTGATTATCCTATGTGCTGTAAATCCTAACCTCTATGATAATAATGAGGCAGGATTAGAGGCAGTCATGTTATTGAGGCAGGACTAAACTACAGGATTAGGTTGTATCTTGAGTCAATCTCTTTTGAGATATAAAAGGAGGAATCGATCAGAGAGAAGAGGGAGCTCCTACTACCAAGAAAGAAGAGTCAAGAGCAGAGTGTGTCCTTTGGACCCAAGGTTCCTGCACTGAGAAACTCCTAGGCTCAGGGGAAGATTGATGACAAGGACCTTCCCCCAAGAGTCCTGAATTTGGACTTCTAGCCTCCTAGACTGTGAGAGAATAAATTTCTGTTTTTTAAAGTCACCTTCTTGTGGTATTTCTGTTACAGTAGCACCAGGTAACTAAAACAACTTTCACCCTAAATACTTCAGCATGCATATCATTAGTCGTTCAGTATTTGCTTAGAGTTCTTTTTATAAGTAAAACTTGTATATAATGTAATTCACAGGTCTAAAGTGCATAATTTACTGAGTTTTAAGAAATGAAAACAGTTGTGCAACAAACATTTGCAAGGACAAAGAATATTACCATTACTCCAGAAAATTCCCTTGAAATACCTCCAAGTCAATGCTTACCCCACTCCTCTATAGGTAAATCCTGCTCTTACTTTTTTCACCAGAAATTACTTTAGCTGGCTCTGGAATTTCATCTAAATAGACTCATTCACTGCATACTCTTTCTTGGGTTAATTTATTATCATTTGGAAATCCATTTTAATTCTAAATTGATCTACTTTCTTTTTACCTATCTATCTATCTTGCATTTTAGGAGAATGCTTTACTATTTACAGTCTATTTAGGATTAATACTGAATCATTTCACAGAAGATGTAAGGACCTTGTGACAGTATAGGTCCATTACTACCCCATTTGTCACCACTTCTATATATTGTATTTGTCATATGTATTACATCTAAGTACATTATTAAACTAATAATATAATATTATAATTTTTGCTTTACAGTTTATATATACATTTGAAAGAAGTTAAGAGAAAAAATAGTTTTTTATATTTACCCACATATTCATTATTTCTGGTGCTCTTCATTTCTTCATGAAGATCTGAGTTTCCATCCAGTATCATTTCCCCTATATCCTGAAGGACTTTCTCTAGTATTTCCTATAGTACAAATCTTCTGGTGACAAATTCCCTTAACTTTCATTTATCTAAAAATATCTTTTTTTTCTCTTTATGCTTGAAGAATCTTTTTCCCAGACATATAATTGTAGGTTTGCATTTTTTTTTCTTTCAACACTTTACAGGTATTAGTCCTCCTGTATTTTGTCCTTTTTAAACAAGAAGTCCACATTCGTTTATATTATTACTCCTCTCAATATTACGTGTCATTTTTCTGTGACTGCTTTTAAGACTTTCTGTTTATATTTGGCTCTTGGTAGTTTGACTATGATGTTTCTAGGCATAGTTTTCTTTGTATTATCTTGCCTGGGGTTTGCTGAGCCTCTTGAAATTGTAAATTTAGGTCTTTTACCAAACTTTTGAAATTATTAGCTTATACTTTTTTCAAAAATTTCTTGGACTGTCTTTCTCTCATTTCCTCTGGACCACCAATTACATATATTTTACATCTTTTGAATTACCCCACAAGTAACTGAAACTCTATTCATTCTTAAATATTATTTTCCCTCAGTTCTTTGTATTGGATAATTTCTATTAACACATCTCCAGTTTTACTGACTTTTATTTATTTTTTCATCTCCAATATCCTGTTAACACATTCACTGAATTTTTAAAATATCAGATGCTGTATTATTCAGTTATAGAATTTTTTGGCTTATTTTTCTAATTTCAATTTCTCTGCTTAGATTTTTTATCAGTTCATTCATTATGAGAAGTTTTATTTCTTCATGCCCTAGGGCTTAATTACAACAGCTGCTTTAAAAATCCATGTCTGATAATTCCAACATTTAAGTAATCTTTGACTCAGTCTCCATCAATTGCTTTTTATCTTGAGTATGGCCCTCATTTTTCATTTTCTTCAGTTGTCTAGTAATTTTGGATTGTATTCTGAACATTTTGAGATTTGTTGTAGAGATTCTAATTTCTGTTATGTTCCACTGAAGAGGGTTGATTTTACAGTTGTTGTGATAGTAGACAGCTCATTTGGTTGGACTCAAAATTCAAATTTGTTCCACCTGTGTGGTGGGCAGCAGCTGAAATTCTGATTACTTTTTTAGCCTTAGATGGACTGTTCAGAATCTGCCCTTCACCTGCATATCTCAAGGGTTAGCCAGAGATGTGGGAGAGTCCCAACTCTGTGGCTTTTCCTTTTTTGGGATTTTTTCCCTTATTTTCTAGTTGTTTTCATTATTCTAAACTCTGTCCTTTTTTTTTTTTTTTAACAAAGTAAAACTATGTTTGTTTGTTTTATTTTTAGATATCAGTTTTCATTCCTTTATGTGGCACTGAGTGGGTCTTTTTTTTTTTTTTTTCAGGTGGAAGGCAGGAAACTTAGTGCTATTCCCTTTCTCCAAGTATAGTCTCCCCTCCTGTTTTGGCCTGATTGTAGATGCTCTCTACTACAGTCAGGTAGTTTTAACAAATGTTTTGTCCAGAGAAAATAACTATTATGTGTGGAATTATTACGTGCCCTGAATCCACATTTTTATTTTTTGTCAGAAAAAGTGAATCAACATATTTCTTGTCCTATAATTTTGTGGATTATCTATTTCATAGCAGATAATCCTTATCAATGACATTAACAGATTCTTATTCCTTACTTAAAGTTATAATTTAAGAAATCTATGGCATGATATAGTGGAAAAACAATATGTACCTTGAGCTTGAGTATTTTGCTTTTATAATCCTATATCTTAAATTCTTCAGCTATTAATGGGACTAATATCATATTGCATCAAAATTTGAGGGTGAAATGATATAACTGTAAAGTGCCTGGCTTAAAGATTTTATTCCTTTTATTCACGAAATATAATCAAGTGGAGTAGGAAAAGGGTGATAGTATAAATAGGCAAATATTAGGAGAGTTGTTTAACTAATTCTTTGCTCCATCCTGCCATACTATAGCTAGATTTTCCTTTGCCTTTTGCTCCTATGGTATTACTTTCAGTTCAGCATTGATACTCCTTACATTGCTTCCTTCTAAAATCTGGGGTATTGCCCAGATATTTATAACAGAAAACCTGTGTTAAGCTGTTTGAAACTCTGTGAATAAACATTTCTCAGCAGGCATTGACCCAGGAATAGAGATAGATTGAATGAAAGTAAAACAGTACTTTTTTAAAAAATTGAAATTAACAATGGATAAATTTACTGTCAGGGGTCTCTATCTTTTCTATAGTCTACTTAGAGTTTATTTTGTTATGTTTTCAAGTCATGAAAGAAAAATCAAGAAGAATTACAATCCTTTCATTAGATACATGTTCAGCTACAAAAGCACCCATCTTAAAAAACAAATATTTCTTGCTTTTTCAGTTGTATAGTACTTGTGAAATTCTCTAATGCAAGTTGATAAAATACATTTCCAAATGGCTAAGCCTATATTTTTTTGTGTTAAATATTGCCATGGATTATTGATTAACTCTGTTAATTTAAAATAGAATTATATTTACAGAGTTTTCTTCTAAGCAACCATGAGCCATTTTAGGATGGAGGGCACTTGGAGAGTGAACACGGATCACTAACGCACTATAATTTAGCTCTGCGATGGATAGCATTAGCTCTGATTGTCATTTAAATTGAAGAGCTGCGTATGATTACAGACTTTAAGAGGCCTGAACTGGGAGTTCCTCTGTCACTAAAGTCCTGGGAATGCTCTGCTTATGTTGCACCTTCTCAGGCATTGCAGCAGGGATAAAAAGAGAAAAAGGGCGTGCTAATTTTGCATTTTAAACAAAGGACAAAGGACACTACCAAAAAAGGTTTTGAAAACTGACAAATGAGCATTTATTATTATTAATGTCATTTTCAAACAAGTATTTTAAAAACAAAAATTAAGAGATAAAAATTTATAAACTTTTTGGGAACAAGGGTAGATCTCTTAAAAACAGAAACATCATACATCCCTTTACGGTGCTGGAAATCGGTAAGTAATTATATATTATAAGCTTGTGCTGTTATGAGCATGAAAACAAAGCCATAGTTTGTGAAATTCTATTCATTTCTCTACCATATTTATTTGATGATTATAAGATGTTTCATGGCTTTTAAAAAGAGCATTTACTGTGACCATTATTTTATGCCATAAGAAAGTTTTACAGCAGATCAAAGATAATTTTATAGGAAAGAGTCAAATTGTAAATACTAAATAAATTTTTATTAAACAAAAATTATTATTAAAGAAAAAATCCAAAAGCTTTCCATACACACAGCATAGTAAAATGAAATTTAATTCATTGTCTTTTCTAAAGTGTTGGAAAACATATCACCTTATTATTTATTGAAGAATCCTTGGATGGTGCAAATGGTTGGCTACTAACCAAAAACTTGGAGGTTTAAACTCACTCAAAGGCACCTTGGAAAAAAGGCCTGGATCTGTTTCCAAAAGGTCACAGATGCTTCCCTGTGGGGCACATATCTACTCTGCGCACATAGGTCGCTGTGAGTCAGAATAGATTTGACAGCAACTGGTTTGGTTTGGTTTGTTATTTATTCAGGAACTAACTACTGGGAAATGAAACACTGGCAACGTTTGTCTTCACTTGGATTTGAGAAACTTCTGCAAGCTCCAACAATGTAGGTTACAAATATGCTGGTGCAGTAACTCTATCTGGGACATTTACTTCTATCATTTCGTGTTACAGATTTTCAAAGAATGATCTAAAATTGTAGCTAAAATCAGTAGGTGCAAGCTGAAATCCAGAGTATATCCGGTTGTCTTTTTACTTCTTGCCAGTATTAAAACTAATTGCAAGTCATATGAGTAGTGTCATATTTTACCCCTAGGCATCTTCTGGTGTGAAAAATTTAAGTTTTGTGGGAACAACTCGTCAGCAGAATCCGTGTTTTCATTTACTTCTTCTACACATGTAACCTTTCTTTATTTCTGGGAAAACTTTCATGTGAATCTTTTTGTATACCGGAAGCTTCAATCACCAACAAGTGGCATTAGAAATGTGTCTTTGCTCTATACCTATAGGTATCCCAGAAATGCTGTTCAGATTTTGTGAAGAGTTAATAAAATGAATTCTGGTTTCATATCAGGAGACCAATATCTTTGGTGAGGTTATAAACCTTGGTCTACCTTTTCCCTGTACCACGATCAAAACAAGATGTCTCACTTCCGAAGAGGCTTTCTAAACAAAGTGATGAATTTGTGTACAAGAGGAAGGGAAATAAAAGCAAGGACTGAATTGTAAAAATCGATCTGCACCATAAATTTTTTAACACCAGACGCTTAAAAAAAAGTTTTGGCTGCTTCATTTTGCACGTAACTTTTGACTTCACTATTTCACTTTTATCTGTGTTTGAAGTCCATTGCACGGGGAGGGAGTCTGTCTGTAAAGCACCTAGCACGAATTGCCAACACTTTGTAAATGACCCGCTGCTGACCCCTGTGAGAAAAGCTGGACTAGCAACCAAAAGCAAAAGCAAGAAAGACGTTTGCAGTCCATCTGGGGTAGAAAAAGGTGCATAGTTGCTTTTTATTTTCTCCTCTTTTTTCTGCAGCAGATCACAGTGTACTACCGCTAAACCAGAAAGAAAAAGAACATCAACAAAAAGCTGGCCCATCTGTTACCATTTTCCTTCCGCTAATACCCTTTGAGACTAACTGTGTGGGAGCAAACAAGGCTTAGATATACTGTCCTGACTGGTGGTGTAAAGAAGGGCATTTTCTGCTTAAGCAGCGTTTTGAAATGTCATTTCTTAAAACTTTATTATGAGAAGTGTGCATTGAGTTTCGTTTGCAGAAGTGGCACAGCTTCCTCTTACAAACTACATTAGGAACTACTTTAGCGGAGAGATGATGCATAATTAATACAGTATAACAAAGGGGAAATGTATGCGCTAACTGTTCTGAGAAAATAAGAGCTACATGAGGATTGCCATCATGCTTTGTGACAATAGGTTGCTCAGACTCTGAGTAACATGTTGACTTCAATTACTCACAAATATACAAGGTTAGAAAGTAAAAATTGAGAAGAGGCAAAAAATGTTTGCTACGTGCTATAACTTTAAGCTCATTTTTTAATGAATACAATTTTCTCTTGTTTAATCAAAAATGTCTGTGCTGTATTTCAAAAATCATTAAAATAAATAGAATTTCAGGTGGAAATAGTTATGTTAAAACGTTCCCATGACAAGCTATTATGTTGAACAACTGAGGAACTAAAGAAAACATCAGCATGTGACAGGCAGTTAGTTAGGGATTCATCTTCTGGGACTCATAGTGACCTTGAAGGATAGAGTAGAACTACACCATAGGGCAGAGGTGTATCTAGGTATGGCAGGTATGGCATGTGCCCTGGGCATCCCTTGGTGGGGGCACCGATGAGCAATTTATATAGACCATCAAATTTTCCATCACCAGCTTTGAGAGATAATTCAGCAATTTAAAACTAATTGCCATAGGTGCTATTTTCCATAGGTACACCTCTGCCATAGGGTTTCCAAGGCCGAAATCTTTACAGAAGTGGACTGCCACATCTTTCTCCCACTCTCGCTTCTTTCTTTATTATTTGTGTGAATCTTCATGAGATCTCTGATGGGTACAATTTGATAGGGCTCCAAGGACCATCTCATATATATAGGGTTGCTATCGGAATCTTCTGGCGGCAATGGGTTTGATTTTTGGTTTACTTGGACCACAGAATCTACATCTTTCCCAACTATAAAAACATCACAGGGGACACTCCTAGTATGTATGGGAGAATACTTACTGACTAGTGAGTGAAGACACAGAACCATAAGGAGTTTTAGATGTTATGTATTTCGTTTATTCTTTTGGTTGTTTTCAAGAAGATCAGCCTAATTGTTCCAATAGCTCTTCTTCCCTCGTTGATTAAAGAAGCCTTGCTGAAATTAAAGGGATTCTGGAGTTCTCTACGAGGGATTGGGGAAAAGATGTAGGTTCTTTCTTATGGACAATCTCAAAATTTCATAGCTAAGAAAATTAAGTATTGCAATGCAAGGAGACTGCTATCTATCCTAGCCCAAGAAAATGGCTTGGCATAAACTTAACTTTGACTATGTGATAGATGTGTTGGTGTGAGATTGACAGATTAGAATGCTCTATCTGAGTTAGAAGAAGAAAAAAAATCTCTCACCACATATTCATTTATCTTCTCTTTTTTTAGGGAATCCCCCTCAGATGGACATGTTCTTTTTTTAAATTCTTTTTTAGTTTTTTTATTGTACTTTAGTTAAAGGTTTACAGAATAGTTTCTCATTAAACAGTCAGTACACATACTGTTTTATGACATTGGTTAACAACCCCACGACATGTCAACACTCTCCCTTCTCGACCTTGAGGACTTTTTTTTGGTGAAAATACACATAGCCAAAGTTACACCATTTTGAAAGTTTCTACATGTACAATTCAGTGACACTGATTACATTCTTCCAGTTGTGCTGCAATTCTCACTATCCTTTTCCAAATTATTCCATCACCATTATCTTCAACTCACTGTCCACTAGGCTTCCCATCAAACCTTTTGAGTTGCTATTGTCAATTTGATCTCACATAGATAATTCTTTTTTTTGGTACCCTAAATGAAGGTTTGCAGAACAAATAGTTTCTCATTAAACAGTTAGTACACATATTGCCCTATGACAATGGTTAACAACCCCATGACATGTCAACACTGTCCCTTCTCAACCTTGGGTTCCCTATCATCAGCTTTCCTGTCCCCTCCTGCTTTCTAGTCCTTATCCCTGAACTGCTGTGCCTCATTAGTCCCGTTTTGGACGTGTTCTTGTTGCTGTAAGTTGTAGAATTGATTCTGACTCATAGAGACTCTATTTGACAGAGTAGAACTGTCCCATAGAGTTTCTTAGGCTGAAATCTTTACGGGAGCAAATCACCAGGTCTTTCCTCCCACAGAGCAGCTGGTGGATTTGAACCACCAACCTCTTGGTTAGTAGTCACGCAGTTAACCATTGTGCCACCAGGACTCGTTCAGGTGGGTATACAAAACTAAACTCATTGCTGTCGAGTCAACTCTGACCCATAGTGACCCTATAGAAGGACGTAGGAGATGATAAATTGGAGTGATTGCTCTAGGTCTTGCTCATTGCCTCCCGTTTTCCATGCCCTGAAAGGAACCAGGCATCTGAGGCTAGAAGGGAATTGCTAAATCTGAATGAAGGAGGAGATGGATAAAGGCTATAGTTACCAGGTAGCACTGGAAAAATTATCTAAAATATCCATAGTCTTAAAAAATATCTGCTAGTATGGTCACCACCCTGCTTTCATCTATATCCCTAAAACAGTTATATGATTCTTTTGTAATAATTTCTTCTCATTTTTTCCCATAATTCCCCTTGGAATACAGTTTTAGAAGATTTCACCTGTGTGAAGAAATAGAAGATCAAAGCACACTGTAATTTTCCCACAAGTCCCATACTTTCTCAAGTATTGTACAGTTTCTTTTCTATTGTCCCCACAGGGTCCAGAGTAACCAGAAACAAACAGGTTTGTTTGGTTTTTTGGTATCCTAGCATTTATGACACTCATGACTTAACACACCGCTCCGCCAAACTTGTTCAGAGCAGAGTCTGCATCTTATTTGACTTTATCTGCTCATCCCAAGAAAAGAGCTTGACCCACAGTAGACTCTAGAGTAGTTAGTTGTTAGATTAACTAAGTAAAACTACCTACAATAACTTAGTAGACTTCTACAAGTCTGTGCCAAGACCCCAGCTGCAGCAATATTTCTGTGAAAATCCATTGCTGATAAGTCGATTCTGACTCATAGCGACCCTATAGGACAGAGTGGAACTGCCGCATAGGGTTTCCAAGGAGCAGCTGGTAGATTCAAACTGCCAGCTTTTGGTTTAGCAACCAAATGCTTAACCTCTGCACCACCAGGGCTCCATTACTTCTGAAGGGTACTCAAAACGTGTGGATTTGTTTGGATTAAAAATACATGAAGTCGTCTGGGAAGACCATAGCTTCAGTCTTGTGGTGGTCTAGATTGAGTTTCAAGGCAATGAACGTAATTCTGCAGTCAATGGTGAGCAGAGTTCATCCACAGCCATTCCTGCAAGACAGTGCACTTAAAGAGCATGTTTTGATCAGATGCTACACAGCTTGGTTGGCAAGAGAACTATAAGAGCCACTTAGGGAAAAATATTTTAATTCTTAGTAACCTGTTCCCTCTCTCCCCCCAAAAACCTGTTGCTGACAAGTCGATTCTGACTCATAGAGACCCTGTAGTAACCTGCTGGTGTCCATTAAAATTTAATTTTCCATAGGTGTTATTGGCTGTGATTCTCCAAGCTCTGAACACGTGAGAATTGTTATTTGCTGCCAAGGTATCTTGAAAACATCATTTTCACTTTGTTCTGCTTCTCCATCAAATCCTTATTGCATGATTCAAAAATAAGAAGTCAAAGTTTATCTAAAAATGATGTTGATTTTCAAAATTAATCTAAGAACTTGATCTCCAGATCGGTTATTAACTCTGTGCTATGTTATTCTTAATGTTGCAAAAACATCCGTATTATCAGAAATGTTTGAATTTTGCAGAGGCAGCATATGTTTATACCTAAAAGCCAGGAAAATAATTTTAATAATATTTATGAATTCTGTTATATATATGAATATGTTAAACAGGAGGTAAGAGCTAGAAAGATAAGAGTACATGTTAAAGAATATATAATAAATACAATTTTTTCCATGCCTGGGCTTTTCCAGTTACTGTAAAGAGTGATTTTGTTTTTGTAAAAATGTCTACTTATCTAGCCCATCATTTCTACCACCTATTTTAGACATTAATATTTATTAACATAAACCACATACTTAATTACATGTCAATAATGGATAGCAAAAATTTCCAGTAGCGAAATACCTAATGGTATAGCAGACACTGACTTCCAAGATTTTGGAAGGGACATGCTTTCAGAGTTTGTATCAAACTCTGTCTTGAAAGAAAGAGCAGACTATTTCAATTTCATCATTTTTCACATATGAAAGAAATAATTGGTTCAATATCTAGCTATTGGATCTTAGGCATCTTCATGAGGTTCTGTGGACGAAGGCTGGTTTCACTGAATCAGAGTAAATTTTTGAGTGAGATATGGGTGACGAACAAATCTTTTCAGCACATAAGTAATTATCTTTATTTTAAATTTTCCGTATGACTACTATTCTACTTCCAGACAGAATTTCAACGAGAACATGTTTAAGGGGTGGCTTTTCTTAGTGTACTGCTTGTAACAACATTTTATTAATCCCACGCAGTGTTCTGATCAGAGTGCTCTAGGGCGTGACATGGAATAAGGGCCTTTTTCCATAAAGTTGGAGGTTACAGGACCATCATAAGTGAGCATGCGTGCATTTAAATGAAAAGAAAACATAAATATGAGAACAACAATAGTTATTGTGGGGTAAATGCAAGAAAGTACACTTTTATTGTAGCATTTCATCCTATTTGAGATAGGCCAAATCTAGAGCAAGTGTATTAATTTTATGATTAAGCCTATAATCAAAAAAACTCTGTTTTCTACATTAAAATTTAAATAGTTGTATCAGTTTTATCCTAAATATATTCTTGGTTTTACTGAAACGTAACTACTGCCCTGAAATGTCATATCGAGTGGAAAAATAAATGTGAATATTCTGATCTCTAGCCTCCTTGCCTGATTTTAATGTTACTTCCTTACCTGGAATTTTTAAAAAGGCAAAGAGTAGAAATATGGGAAGCAGAATAAGGTAGTGCAAAGAACACCAAAATTAGAACCCCAGTGACTCTTCTGCTCCCAAAGGCTTGGACAAGTCTCAGCTCCTCTGGGTCTCAGGTCTCCTCTCTGGATACATGGGGGTTGATCTCTACGAGCACTTCTAACGGTAACTGCTCGTGAAATTCTGAAATATACCCAAGAAGGAGCAACGCTACTGACAGGGCACACACGTCCCTGGTTTGCCTTTTGCTGTGCTGCTGCTTCTTGAATTATCTGGGAAGTTAGTTCTTATTCATCGGGAAAGTCAGATGAAAGAAGGGACTATGTTTCTGATTTTGGTAACATCTGAAAGGAAGTTTTTTTCCTGAAGAAAGATTATATCTAGTCTCTAAAAAGCATTAGGTTTCTCTCCCTGTTCCAAATTTTATTTTCTTTACTTGTGGAAAGCTCGGATTTTGTCTTTGATGTGAGAAAAATCCCCTCAGATCACAAAGGAAAAAAAATCCCTGACTCAGCAAAAATCATCCAAAGGAGATAAAAACATACATATATATATTAAAAAAAAGTGAAGTGGTCATAGAAATCACAGTGAAATCTGATTGCAACAGAGCCGCTGTCTCTAAGATATATATTTGGTCAACAATTATTCTAAGTAAGAAAGTAAAATAGTAAAACTAAAAACAAAATCTTAACCCATATGTCACTAAAGGAGCAAAAAGAAAAGTCATTCCAGGATTTGTACAATCTCACATTTTGGAATATAAGAGGTGGTGATTTCACTTTTCTCCTCATTTTAGAATTATACTTACAACTAAGAAATTTAGTTTAAAGCAGATAACACAAACGAAAGGGATCATCCAATTTACACAGATATGGTTTCTCAGAAAAAAAGTAACTTTTCCTATCATGCTCTGACAGATACGTGTGTTAGGTTTATATAGTTTTAGTTTATTCATAACTTTATTAATTTGCATGATTCACTGTGTATCTTAGAAAATAATTGACGTTTACTAGTATAGAGAAGGCATAATTTCTCCACCTGTGTGCTTAACCCATAAGCACTTATGAAATATTTCCACTGGATTTTACAGTTTTTACAATTCTCCAGCTTAAAAAAAGGCAAAGAATGCCTGAGTTTCCTGATCTGTAAAATGCAAATAATAACTTGTACCTTGCTAAGTTGCTGTTGCTAGTTGCCAGTTGAAAGCTATATAATTTAAATACTTAACCTTAATACTTACCTGCCACATAGTGCAATAAATTGTAACATGTATAAAGCTGTGTTTGGGTGATACGTGTATGTATATGTACATACTTTGGCAAAATGTTTTCTTACCCATAGCATAGATTAACTTCTGTCTGTTTCTTGCTTTGTCTCAAGTAGTATTGAAAATTTTAACCCATCATTGGATAAAGAATCTCAGGAGAATTATTTTATCTAATTGTTTTAGAATTTACTTTGCATATAACATCCACTTCGTTGTTGTTAGCTGCCATCCGGTGGGCTCTGACTCACTGTGGCTGTAGTGCACACAGACCACATCTGTAATGCACTCAGAGTTTGTTCATAAATATCACGTCCATCTGATCAGAGCCAGAACACACCAGATGCTCCCAGAGTTTTACCACATGGAAAGTAGATAGCAAACAACGCATAGGAACTAAGGCTCACTCTTAAATAACAGTCTGATGGTGAGGAATCCATGTTTACTCTTATGTCACTGGGCTGGCACATGTCTTGGCTCTGCCCTCTTCACTGCTGTCCAGCCTCAACCAGCAGGCTTGGGACAGCCCTGGACTGTGTCTTGAAGCAGAACTGCTATGAGGGCAGCCCCTATGTGGGGTGTACCCAGACTCTTTGGACAGGCTCCTTTTGCCACCTCTGAGCCTCTTGCTCTCAGCTGGGGCTTCTGTCTTTGCTGGTGGTGCCAGGGCCTGCTCTTGGTCTCAGTTGCCTCGTCTGCTGCAGCCCCAAGTGTGTTACAGTTCTCAGCCCACTCCTCTAAGAGCGCTGTGCTGCCATTCTCCTCTTGGCAGATGCCAGCTTCTGCTTCTCCTGGCTTCTGCGGCTGTTTTCTCCTGGTCACTGCTGACTGCTCTGCTTCTGCCAGGTCCAGGGTTTCTGCTTCTGGTACCAATCCCTTCTGATGACTCTTCCAATCTCTTATTCCCTAGGCTGACGTCTCTACTCTGGGATAAGGATTAGGACGGGCAGTTCTTTAGCACAGAACTTCTGTATCTCCTGGGGACACACTCACCCCTCCTCTGAGAGCAGAATGTTCATACTCTCCAACCCAGGAAGCTCCAGTGAGCCTCCACCTTCACAGGCTTTTATTTACATTCCCTCCCGAGGCTTAGTGAGCATTGAACCACCAGGCTATCCCTCTTAGTTGGGTGAGCCCTAACTCACTGGCCTCAGGTGTTGACCTACTCTCAGAACCAGGACCAAAAGGCCAACTTGTTCACTGCAAAATGAGTTGTATACCTCACAGTGACCCCATGTACAACAGAACAACGTGTTGTCTGGCCCTGTGCTGTCTTCACGATTGAGTATGCTCAAGCCCGTTGTTGTGGCCACTGGGTATTTTGATTGCCTTCAGCCTAAGGGATGCATCTTTCAGCACTGTATTGGACAATATTCTGTTGTGATCCATAGGGTTTTCATTGGCTAATTTTTGGAAATAGATGCCAGGCCTTTCTTCCTAGTCTGTGTTAGTGTGGAAGCTCTGCTGAAATCTGTCCACCTTGGGTGGTCTTGCCAGTGTGTGTATGTGTGTGTACATGTGTGTGTACTCTGATATTTGAAACGTGGCTCAGAAATTTTAAATTTTTATGAGTGAAATACATGATGCAAACAAATGAAGTCTGAGGCCAGAAAAATCCAGTGGCTGCCATTTGATTCCTTCTGTTCCACACAAATGCAACAGTTTCAAATCTCAGCAAGCAAGAAAGAGGTGAATGAGAGGAAGTATGCTGTATCCTAAAGTGTCAGAGAATGAGGATATCTCTGAAAATTCTTTCTAAAAAGCTTATAAATGATGTAGAATATTTCTGCTTGGTGTCCTCAGAATGATAAAGGAAATCTAGATCGCTGGTCTTAGGATTAAAAGAGTGATAAGAAGAAGAGAGATCATAAAGTGAAGGATGTAAAGAAACAGGAAGAAATAAGAAAATACTATTGAAGGAACCCAGAAAGGAATCTAGACTTAAAGTTCATGTTATATCACTTATTGCTTTAAAAATCCCATAATAATTAATATCATATTTATTGAGTTTTTAATAAACAGTTTAATGCATTATTTCATTAGATAATTTTAAGATAGGTACTTTATAATACAGGTACTATTATTATTCCATTTTACGGATGAGGAAACCAAGACGTAATCTGATTAAATAACTAGTTCAAGCTTATACAATTGGTAATTAGAAGAGCGTGAACTAAAACCCAGATCCAACAGCTATTCCAACAAATAGAATAATAAAATATTCTTATTATCTTGGGATGAAAGGACCTTTTCTTAACAGAATGAATACTATCTAGAACACACTAGAAGCATTCTCATTTAAAGCAGGAACCAAATACAAATGCTTGGTACCTTTACTACCAGGTATCACGGTGCTGGCAGTTCTAGAGCAGTGTCTTCCACACGGCAATGTGCACGTGCATTTTCTCAGGATCCTACTTAAATACATATTCTGAATCAATTGGTCTGGGATTGGACTCCAAATTCTGCATTTCTAATAGGAGTCCAGGTGGTGTTGATGATGCTGGTTCACAGATCATTCTTTCAGTATCAAAATCCTATCCAGACAATGCAACAGAACTGTCCACAAATGTAAGAGATAGACAATTAGAAAGGTGTTGTCTTAGTTATCTAGTGCTGCTATAACAGAAATACCACAAGTGGATGGCTTTAACAAAGATAAATTTTCTCATAGTCTAGTAGGCTAGAAGTCCAAATTCAGGGAGCCAGATCCATGGAAAGGCTCTCTCTGTCTGTTGGCTCTGGAGGAAGGTCCTTGTCATCAGTCTTCCCCTGGTCTAGGAGTTTCTCCACACAGGAAGCTCAGGTCCAAAGGACACTGTCTTAGTCATCTAGTGCTGCTCTAACAGAAATACCACAAGTGGATGGTTTTAACAAGGAGAAGTTTATTCTCTCATAGTCCTGTAGGCTACAAGTCCAAATTCAGGGCCTCAGTTTCAGGGGAACACTTTCTCAGTTGGCTCTGGAGGAAGGTCCGTGTCATCAATCTTCCTTTGGTCTGGGAGCGTCTTTGTGCAGGAACCTCCGGTCCAAAGGACACGCTCTGCTCCCAGCACTGCTTTCTTGGTGGTATGAGGTTCCCATGTGTCTCTGCTTGCTTCTCTCTTTTATATCTCAAAAGAGATTGCATTAAGACACTATCTAATCTTGTCAACCTCATCAGTATAACCTCATCACAGTGATAGAATTTACAACACATAAGGAGATCACATATAATCTCATCATAGTGTTAGAGTTTACAACACATAAGGAAGTCACATCAAATAACACAATCATACAATACTGGAAATCATGACCTAGCCAAGTTGCTCCACACAGTTTTTGGGGAACACAATTCAATCCATGACAGATGCGCTCTGCTCCCTGCACTGTTTCCTTGGTGGTATGAGGGCCTCCCCTCTCTGCTCACTTCCCTTTCCTTTTATCTGTTGTAAGATAATAGGTGGTATGGGCCACACCCTAGGGAAACTCCCTTTAGATTGGATCAGGGATGTGACCTTTGCAAGTGTATTATAATCCCACCCTAATCCTTTTTAGCATAATCTAATCTTGCGTCATTAACCACAGGCAAAGATTAGGATTTACAACACATGGGAAAATTACAATCACAAAATAGAGGACAGCTACACAATATTGGGAATCATGGCCTAAACAAGTTGACATATATTTTTGGGAGACACAATTCAATCCATGACAGGTGTCTTTCCAACTTTTATTTTGGACATATATATTTTGATATTTAGGAGGTTTTCATTTTTGTTCTAAGCATTACCTTTCTGTACTACCTTAAAAACCCTTTGCTATCGAGTCAATTCTGGCCTATGGCAACACAATGTGTGTCTGAGTAGAATGTGATCCATAGATTTTCAATGGCTGATCTTTTGGAAGAAGATCATCAGGTCTTTTTCTGCAGCACTACTGGATAGATTTAAACCACTAACCTTTGGCTTAGTAGTTGAGCGCAAACAATTTGCATCACCCTATGTTACCTTAAGGAGACTCTGGGTGGTGCCAGCAGTTTCATGCTTGACTACTAACAGAAAGATTGGCAGTTTGAACCCTCCCAGAAGCACCTCAGAAGACAGGCCTGGCAATCTGCTTCTAAAAAGGTCACAGACTTGAAAACTCTATTGGGAAGTTCTACTCTACACACATGGGGTCGCCAGCAACCAGCAACAACAATACTATCTTACACTGCCCTGTTTGGGATAAATGTCTATTGGTTTTCTAGTATAAGTAATATAGAAGCTAGTTAGTAACCTCTTGCTTTTCCTATTCTGACTCTTCCTGAACACTTTTTCCCCCCTGATTATCTGAAATATGTTTCTCCATTTTCTTTATAAGTACTTTGCTGTAGAAAAGTCAGATGTTTCCCTGTTCTTTCTGTCCTGGACTTCCATGGATTTTTTTGTTCTTATTTCTATAAAGTCCGACAGTTTTACTAGAAAATGTCTCAGTGTTGGCCATTCTGTTTAGAGTTTTCTGGAGGCATTAGCTGCACTTTTAAAATGTAGGTTCATGTCTTTTATTTCAGAAAAGTTTCCTTGATTGTGGATTTTTAGTATTTTTTTTTTCTTCCATTGCTTTTTCTTCTTTGGGGGTTCTTATATATATAGGTTGGACCTTCTTTGATTGCCTTTTGTATCTACCATTTATACTGAATGCTTTTAATTTCATTATTTCTGTTTGTTTTTTCCCCATTTTCCATCTTTCCATCTTCTGTTTTTCTTATGATGTTGTGTTGTCTACTGGCTCTTTTGTTCCTTTTTATTTCAGAAATAATTTTTTTCTTTCACATTTCATTCTTTCTGAGATCTATTAGCCCTCTTTCATATTTTTCTGTTATCTAATTACTCCTGTGTTTTTCTAATTCAGCAAGAGATTATTCTTTTAATAGCTTCTATTGGTTTTCCAGGAATCCCTGGGTGGCACAAACAGTTAAGTGGTCGGCTGACTACTAACCAAAAGGTTGAAAGTTTGAACTTACCCAAAGGAAACTGGGAAGAAAGATCTGGTGATCTGCTTCTGAAAAGTCACAGTCTTGAAAACCCTGTGGAACACAGTTCTACTGTGCAACACATTGGGGTACCATGAGTTGGAATCAACTCAATGGCAACTGGGTTTTTTTTTTTTTTTAATTGGTTTTCAATATATTCTTAATTACTTTTACCTTTTTTTGAAATGTTGTTGTTATGTGCTGTTGAGTTGGTTCTGACTCACACCAACCCTATATATAACAGAGTGAAACACTGCCTGGTCTTTAGTCATCCTCACAATTGATGTTATGCTTAAGCCCATTGTTGCAGCCACTGTGTCAATCCATCTCATTGAGGGTCTTCCTCTTTTTTTGCTGACCCTCTACTTTACCAAGCATGATGTCCTTCTTCCGGGGCTGGTCCCTCCTGATAACATGACCAAAATATGTGAGATGAAGTCTCGCCATCCTTGCTTCCAAGGAGAATTCTGGCTGTACTTCTTCCAAGATAATTTGTTAAGTCTTCTGGAACTCCATGGTATATTCAATATTCTCTGCCAACACCATAATTCAAAGGCATCAATTCTTCTTTGGTCTTCCTTATTCATTGCCCAGCTTTCTCACACATATGAGGCTATTGAAAATATCATGGCTTGGGTCAGTTGCTTCTTAGTCCTCAAAGTGACATCTTTGCTTTTAAACATTTTAAGGAAGTCTTTTGTAGAAGACTTGTCCAATGAAATATGTTGTTTGACTTCTTGACTGCTGCTTCCATAGGCACTGATTGTGGATCCAAGTAAAATGAAATCCTTGACAGCTTCAATCTTTTCTCCATTTATCATGATGTTGCTTACTGGTCCAGTTGTGAGGATTTTTGTTTTCTTTATGTTGAGGAGTAATCCATACTGAAGGCTGTGGTCTTTGATCTTCATTGGTAAGTGCTTCAAGTCCTCTTCACTTTCAGCAACCAAGGAAGTGTCATCTGCATATTACAGGTTGTTAATGAGTTCCTCCAATTCTGATACTACATTAAGTTAGGTTTTTTTTCTTTTAAATCTGTTTTGTAGGCACTTCTTTTTTGTTTGTAAGATTTTTTCTTGCTCATTATTTTCTTTTATAATTCTGTTAGTAATTTCTTGGGTCCCTGGCTCTCAGAGTCTTCAGATATCACTTTATCTTTTTCCCAGTTTTACACATTTATTTTTATACCATGTGAATACTGTTGCTTTTGGTACTTTGGCCCAGCCAAATATTGTTGAGTATATGGGATACCTAGTCACATAGTTTGGCTGAAGATGCTTTAACATGCTTTGTTTCTGTTTGTATTCTTTTTGCTAACCTGTTTTCTCTGTTTATTGGGTTATTTTTGGAAATTGAAAAGTCTATGTGGTGCTGTTATTACTGTCATCTTGCCCGTCTCTCTGAATTTTTATTTTTTAAAAATACTACCATCAGCTTAGATCCCTGGACTTGAATAAGGTAGTAGAAAACTTTTGGTCAGTTGATCCAGGTAGGACCTCAAACAGGGCTACTAAGTGAGTTTGTGGATCATATGTTTAAGTTTTCAACATGTGATGCAATCGTAAGTATGCGCTGTATTTGCAGATTATTTTTTATATGTTTCAGTGTCAATCTCAGATGCAGATGGTCAACAGGAGGCAGAACATACATATTTCAAAAATTTATCTACATTTCTAATTTTATAAATGAAGTGTTCAAAAGGCAATCTCTCAATATCATTACCAAAAGAAGCTTCAGCACAAAGCTTGAGGCTTTATTATATATTATTTACTGTTTAGTGTTTCCTCCTCATCCCATATACACACATACAATTCCTTCCAAAGAAAAGGTACTGAGGAGAGAAGGCTCTGGCTCTGAAAATAGGATATTTAAGAGTGTAAAGCTTCAACACTTGTCAGCATGATAAATTCATTGTTTTCTCATGCCTAAAAGGTAAGCTAATACCCCACTACCCCTAGCTTTGACGTGGATATACCCAGATGGCATCTACAGTATGAAAAGGAACATGGTCCTTATGCTATCTGTGAGTGATTTTTCTTGCAAGGTGAAATAGTGATAAATGCATGACACCATTTCCTGTATATTATTTTATTTCTAAACAGATTTTGCTGCAGGTTACTTGGAAAAACGTCCAAGGAGAAAGTGTTATTCCTCCTGGACCTCTCCATTTGTGCTATTACCTAAGCTCCCTGTTGCAATTCCAAGTTATTCAGTTCCTACTCAGCCCAACACCTCACTAAAAATTTATCATATTCATTAATATTTCATGGGTCTCTAAACATATGAAATGATCAGTGTATTCAATCAATGTATCAATGTTAAGAAAATAGAAATTCAAGGAAATAGGTTAAATAAATGTACTATGGATCAAGCAAATTAACTCATTATGGTTTCATTTAGAGCTACGTTTTATTTGTGATTAGCCTATCGTGGATATATTTAATAACTGAAAGTAAATTAAAATAATTCTTGTAAAATAGTCTTTTAATATATACATACTAAAGGAGATTGAGATTTAAGATGATCCAGAGGGGAAGAGTTGGGAACACCATCCCTGAGGATACTTACTTCCCCAGTATAAATTGGTGGGGGGTGGGGTGGGGGTTGGGGTAATGATTAAGGAAATTTAATTGAAATCCTCCCCAGAAGCTAATTTATTCTTTGTACTTTCTTCTTAAACACCATAATCTCATTTTGGAATGCTAATTTTTTTTTTTTTTAAGGTTTTGGTGCTAGCACTTTAGCTATATCAAGCGTAATGATGGGTTATGCCATTTTCCTGAATAAGCTTAATGATAATCATGGCTTTGGTAGAAAAATGGCTCCACAGAGTTGTCAATAACCCAATCCTAGAAACCTGTGAATACATTACCTACATGGCAAAAGGAATTTTGCAGATGTGATTAAGATTAAGGGCTCGGAGATGGGGAGATTATCCTGGATTAGCCAAATAGGCCCAATCCAATCCCATAGTCCTTAAAAACAAAGACAATATTTCACAGATACAGAGAAGCAAATATATGGCAGTGTGAGAGGGACTTGGTTCATCACTGGTGGCTTTGAAGATGGAGAAGGGGGGCCATAGCCGAAGGAATGCAGCTGTCCCCAGGAAGCTGGAAAAAAAACAAGTAAAGAGATTTTTCTCTTACAGCATCCAGAAAGAAACTCTGACCTGCTGACGCTTTGATATTAGCCCAGTGAGACCCATGTTGGACTTCTAACCTACAGAATTTTAAGAAAATAAATTTGTGTTGTTTTATGCCACTAATTTTGTGATAATTTGTTAACATACCGATAGAAAACTAATGTACTGGCTAACACTACTTGAGTTCTTACTATTTACCAGGCACTATGCTTTATCATGGAGCCCTGGTGATGCAGTGCTTTAGAGCTCAGTCTGCTAACCAAAAGGTCAGCAGTTCGAATCCGCCAGCCAGTCCTTTGAAGCTCTATGAGGCAGTTCTACTCTGTCCTGTAGGGTCACTATGAGTCGGAATCAAATAGAATGCAGTGGGTTTGGTTTTTTTGAGGGAGTTTATGCTTATCATTTACGTGCCTTATATATTTCCCTCAACCCTTTTTTAAATGTGAGGAAACAGGTTTAGAGAGGTTAAATAACTTGCCCTAAATTACACTCAAAGAAGTGGTAGAGTGCACTTCAAATCCATAATGGGTGTTTCAGGGTCTGAGTGCTTAACCAATAGTCTGTCCACCCTTTCAGCTCCTTGCTTGGGAATTCTAAATATAATAGTGTTTCCTGCAACCTTAAGGTCTTTTTAACTTTCTCTGATAATAATTCATAGAAATAACAGTGTAATTTTGTTTTGGCCTTGGTTTGCCACCATTCAGGGTAGATTTTAAAATATTCATTTTACATTAAGTGATAGAGTAATGAAATCCTGTGACAATTACTTATAAGCAAATACCTATCAAGATCAATGAGACATTTAAAGAGAAGATGGGTTAGTAATTTGTTTGGCTGTTTCCCGCTGAAATAATTACAAACTATTAGAAAGGGTGAATAAAAAACAAAATTAAAAATATTCTTAAACACATCTAGGAGCTAAAAAGAGAGTAAGGAACAGCATGGACAAAATTTAAGTGAAAAGATGAATCTAGAGGCGTAAGTGGAGACACAAAACCTGCATTGTTCTGAGGGCTTTGATAAACCTAGAAAATTGTTAGCTTTGGCCTGGATGGCCTCGCAGGGTCATGGGGTTCCAGAGACAGAATCAAAGCCTCAGACTCTCCCAAGTTTCTTTCCACATGAAACTGGGACCCCACGTGCTACAATACCCTTAAGGTGAGGGCGAAATGGAAGTAACACTGCCCTCCTTCACCCCCAGGGAATAGAAGGAAAGTTACTTTGGCATTGAAAACAGCAGGAGATGGAAAATGAAGCCTCCGTTAGATGTGTAACCAAAAGGCCAAGATGGCCCTGGTGGAGACTATCAACACAAATCCGCATCACCTGGGTGGTGCAAAAATTCTCAGGTCATGAATTTAGTTTAGATGGTCTTGGACTAGGGGGCTGACAGAAGCAATCAACATCCTCCTTGGAGGAATTTACCTTCACCTTAGCCTCTCCTGCAATCTCCCCCATTCCAGAACGTTTATTCTTCCAGTTACTCAGGCCAAACATCTTGATGTCATTCTTGACAATTCTCCATTTTTCACACTCCACATCCAGTCTGTTAGCAAAGCCTATTTACCTTTAAAATATTCTACCATTATCTTTCCATTGGAATATCACTTTAGCCCTCAAACTGGCCTCCTTGCTTCTGTCTTTGTGTCCCTAGAAACTACGTTCAATGCAGAATCAGTGTGATCTGGTCAAAATTTAAGTGATGTAATTCCTTCGCTCAAAATACTTCAGATGATTCTTACATCACCCAGAGAAAAAGCCACTGTCTTTAGAATGACCTCCACAGATTTAAAACTTCTGCCTACTCTGTTTTTCTGATCTCATTTCCTCTTACTCTCCTACTTGTTCAGTGTAATAGATGATGTCAGTATCCTACCCACATCTTTTCGGTGCATCCAGTCCCGACTCCAAAGGCCAGCACCTTTGTTTATTTGCCTGAAGGTTTTTTCTTGCCAGTGGAGCCTGTTTGCCCACGGTGAGGCAGGTCGAATTATTCCCGCTTGAGAGCAGCCCTCAACCAAGACTATCAGAAATCATATAAATATCCCAATGCTCCAGCCTCAGTTTTACACCATCACCATGCCAGAAGTCTCTCTGTGGGATGAAGTTTCTTCACCCAGAGTATTAGATGCCTTGAGAGTATACTCTTTCTCGGCTGCCTTCCTTCCTTGTCTCACTTCCTGTCTCCCTTACCAGTGTATCCTTACTCCCAAATGATCTACCTCAACCCCAACTAAACTGTTCAGTCATCTTCAGCCGCACTGTTCCTTGCTCTTACTTGAACACCCCAAATAGGCTCCAGTCTCAAGGCCATTGCGTTTGCGGTCCCTTTTCTTGAATGCTTACCTTGAATGCTATTCCCCCAGAAACACACAGGGCTATTTACTTGGTATCCTGCAGTGAGGACTTCTGTGGCCGTCCCATCTGTTACCCTACTCAGCCATTCACGTCACTTTTTTTGCTGAATGAATTATTTCTTCTTCCATCGCTACACATAGTGGTCTAGCTAACAAATTAACTGCATGAGTGTGTGTGTAATTTGCTTGTTTATTGACTCTTCTCCCACGGGAATGTAAGCTCCCTATGCAACGAAATTTATATCTCTTTATTAACTGTTGCACCCAATAAAAAAGGCCAGTCACATAGCTGGCGCTAAATAAATGTTTGTTAGATACATGCAAGAATCAAAACAAATTATATTTCTGGGATAAAAATACCTCAGGTGGAAAAATTGTTGTTCTTAGGTACCGTCAGGTGGTTCCCATTCACAGCGACCCTGCATACAACAGAAGGAAACACTGCCCGGTCCTGCATCATCCTCACAACTGTTGTTAGGCTTAAGCCCATTGTTGCAGCCACTGTGTCAATCCATCTCGTTGAGAGTCTTCCTCTTTTTTGCTGACCCTCTGTTTTACCAAGCATAATGTCCTTCTCTGGGGACTGAGCTCTGCTGATAACATGTCTAAAGTATATGAGACCTAGTCTTGCCATCCTTGGTCATTCTTTGGCAGTCCATGGTATATTCAACATTCTTCACCAACACCAAGCATAAAAGTCACAAAATGATTATGAGTGAGAACTGGCAGAAACAAGATGGCAGAAAGAGACCTCCAAATATTTAAGGTTAAAATTATCGCAGAGTTTAGAACATACTTATGTCTGCTAGGTTTATTTTAAAAAATTGAGTTGAGAAACACCTGGAGCAGGAAGCTTTAAAAATAACTGAGCAGATATGAAAAGAATTTCTAGATTAGAAAAATACAACAAATTATAAAAAAACACAAAGTGTTTATCAGCATATTAGAACATCCACCTGCTGGTAGTTGTAGAAGTCTGCTTGAAAAGCAGGACCCTGTATCCAGAGACTGTAACTAACAACCATGATCTACATGAAGTCAATAAGCTTTGTGGGATAACACCAAATAACGGTTTTCATCTTGAAAAGGACAAGATTTTGAAGGGTAACTGAAATTCAGAGTCTTCAGTAGGCAAGCAGGAAGCATTGGGGATGTCTCGAGCGGGTGATCAGGTAGCAGTAATATGGTGACGTGGTTAGGCAGTGCCAGGACTGGTACTAGCCAACAAAGGAAGGACACTGTATTAGAGAGACTGGAGTACTGGACACAAGGTATGCCACCAGACACAGGTTTTGGCTCTGTGCGAAAGACAGGAAATAGTTCACAAAACTGGAGGGATAAGATGGGAATTTTTCTCTAGAACACAGGCTCGTTATCAGGGACAGACTAAAAAGTAAGGGTGATTTACTGCTAGAGAGTTAATCAAGTCTCTAAAGATTCTTCTAATTTCCTAGCCAAAATCATGATTAGTTTTGGAGTCTAAGGGAAAAGTAAGTGTCAGTGTGGGAGTCATGTGACCTCACTTGGGGATGAGGAAGAATGCAAAGTCTGGGAAGGTGTGCAGGCTTGAAATCTGTATAGTTTTCTAGGGCTGCTAAAACCAAGTACAACAAAGTGGGTGGCTTCAAACAAGAGAAATTTATTCCCTCACACTTCTGGAAGCTGGAAGTTCAAAATCAAGGTTTCATCAGGACCACACTTCCTCTGAAAGCTCTGTGAAGATTCTGTTCCATGTCTCCCTCCTAGCTTCTGGTGGCGACCAGCAATCCTTGGCTATCCTTGGCAATCCATGGCTTATAGACACATGGCTCCAATCTCTGCCTCCATGGTCACATTCAGTTCTTCTCTGTATGTCTGTGTCTCTTCTCTTCATATAGTCATAGTGAATTTAGGGCCCATCCTACTCCATTATGACCTCTTCTTAATTTGATTACATCTAAAACCACTAACCCACTGCCACTGAGTCGATTCTGACTCATAGTGATCTTGCAGGACAGAGTAGAACTAACTGCCCCATAAGGTTTCCAAAGCTGTGATCTTTATGACAGTAGACTGCTGCATCTTTCTCCAGTGGAGAAGCTAGTGGGTTTGAACTGCTGACCTTTTGGTTGGCAGTCGAGTGCTTTAAGCACTGTACCACCAGGGCTCCTGATTACATCTACAAAGACGCTGTTTCCTAATAAGGTCATATTCACAGCTACTAGGATTTAGGACCTTGGCATATCTTTTTGGGGGACATAATTCAACCAAAAAATAGTATTATCCAAACTTTTCCGTTATTATTAATTTTTTAAAACTACTCTTCAGTATAATTACTCCCAAACACATTACAAAAGAATGCTTGGAGCCTTGCATTTACTAGTCTTTGGTGTTAAGGTTTCATTTAAATTTACTAAATTTATAGTAGATATTTTATACTGATACACACATATCCTAACATGAGTTGTCACTATTTTTATGCCTTGAAATAGCTCTCCATTTTGTGCACTAATTAAATCTTCTGTATGTAATTCAGGGAAGATGGTGTTCCTCTTTTTTATTTAGCAATATTTTCAGAATCAGTTAAAAAAGTTGATTATAAATTGAAATATCTTCACTTTCCATCAAGTATTTCTGCTAAGAAATATATCTTGTTGTTGGAACTACCATTTATTATCTGCTCAGTAAGATGGGTTCTCCCACGAGAGGGGAGGCGATTTAGAGTTGGTAGGTAACCACCCGTGTGTCAACTTGTCGTACTGTGGTGATGTACATGTTGCTATGATACTGAAAGCTATGCACTAATATTTCAAATACTGGCAGGGTCACCCATGGTGGACAAGTTTCAGCAGAGCTTCCAGACTAAGACAGACTAGGAAGAAAGGCCTGGCAATATTCTTTCAAAAATTAGCCAATGAATGAAAACCATATCGATCACAATAGAATATTGTCTGATGTAGGGGAAAATGAGCCTCCTAGGTTGGAAGTCACTGCATCAATGTACTCGAGCACACCAAGGATCGTGAAAATGTTGCAGGACCCAACAATGTCTCATTCTGTTGTTCATGGGGTCACCATGAGTTGAAGCCAACTCCACGGTAGCTAACAATAGATAACCAGTCAGGGAAGTTTGAGAGCTTAGTGAGAGCCAGGAGAAAAGAAAAGTTTAAGAATAGCACACTTTCCTTTTCAATTTTTCTCCGGAAGTAGGCAAAAAACATTATCACAGAAAGTTTCCCGTTTAAAAGAAAAATAGTTAACCACAAAATTCAGGAGAAACAAATTTAAATTGTTTGAAAAGCACTAAGGTTTGTATTATGTAAGTTTAGACTGGGTCCTGTTTAAAATTCTGCACACTGATGGCAACATTTCTCAGATTAAGTGAGAAAGTCACCTATGGAGCCTCAATTAAGTTGCTGGAGCATTATTTTTTAACCTTTATTGTCCTTTAGAATGTAATAGTCCTTACATTAATAAAATTCCAGATTTACAATATTACAAAAGTAAAGAAAAAACAAAGTAAACTTTTCTTTTTTTTCCCACTTCATTTGGAATTTCTGTAAGAATATTTTTGCTGAAATAATTCCTAGTTATCTAAATATGTGGAGGAGTGTGTGAATATGTGAGGAAAGAGTATAAAGAATGAATATAAAGTTCCACCTCCCTTTATTCATGCCTAAGCCTAATTCTCACTGGTCCTTTGAAGTACATAAATGGAGAGGACCAGCTTTCTTTGACAAGCATGTTGTCCCTTCTGAGTTACAATTTTTGGCAGTATAAAAGGAAGGAAGGTAAGAGGTGACACCATTCCAGAGCTGTTTCTGCCTTTACCCCTGCCTCTAAACTCAAAGCCCTGGAATGGGAGACTTGAAGGAGGTGTTGCGAGCTCCTTCAGGAGCCTAATGTGTGAGATTAGATTATTGATAGGACAGAGGAGAGTGACACATTCAAAGCGGTGCAGTTGGCTGCCATTTCTGAGTGGGGCACTGCTGTTTCTGACTCTGCACAGATTCCCATGGGCAAGAGATTTGGTTGCTATGCAACACGTACGCTGCCCTTGTTTTCTAAGAGAAAGATTATACTTGTAGCGGGGCTTTGACCTGTAATTTTTCCCGTTCTGATTATGATTCCAATTCTCTCAAATTTTAAAAATTCCAGTTTGTTCCAATGTCTTTCCTTGGCCATGATTGAACTGGAAAGAAGTGATTTTCTAAAGTTTTCTAGGGAAATAGAACCAGAACGCATAAAATTAACCCTCACAGTAATGAGGTAGAAGAAAAGTCAGACAGAGAGAGATTTACTTCAAGGAATTGGCTTACACGATTGACTGCCATTCCAAAATCTGTATGTCAGGAGACAGGCTGGAGATTCCTGCAGGCTTTGCATCCCAAAATCAGTAGGTCAGAAAGCAATAAGAGTGAAGAGTAAATGTTTATTTATAGTCTGGAAGCAGAACACACCCTAGGGAACCTCCTGTTTTGCTCTTCAAGGCTTTTACCTTATTGACTGAGGCCACCCACATTATGGAAAATAATGGTTTACTCGAGGCCAACTGATTCAATCATATGTAATTACTTTATAACAGCAGCTAGAGTAGTGTTTTACCAAACAACAGGGCATCAGAGACTAGCCAAGTTGCCATATAAAATTAACCATCACAACAAGTGAGGCAGAAGAAAAGCCAAAAGTGAAGCAGAGAGAATTTCAGGTGGGGGTGGTCACCAATGACAATGAGGCTCACATCTATTGGGTTTGGTAGTGACATTAGTTTTCAGCTGAAAGTGAATGATTACACTTAAAAAGTAAATGGGAAACTTCTTTTAGAGTGACATAATTACAAACTAAAACCCTTCCTGGTATAGCACATATGAAACTATGGATAACATATTTGAATAAGAATTTAAATAAAAACCGAAATACCTCCACCATGCATGCTATGTGGTGAGAAGTAAGGAGATTTCTTGGAGGCCAGAAACTATAAGATTTCCAAGCCAGGTATTCCTCTGGGAGCTTTACCATCCCTGAGAGCTTAGTGTTCCAAATGAGCAATTGTGTTCGTTTTTGTTTTCTTCCTTTGTAGAATGTGGCTTTGTAAACTTCTCTCTCAGATACTATGGTGTGTCCTGTGTGTATTTAGAGTTCCCCGGACTCTGGTGAGATCTCTTGCTACATCAGATACCTGCCCCCATCAATCCAGATCACATATGTGGAAGGGTTTTCTGCTCTAATATGTGCAGATTTTCTAAGAGAGAAAACAGAAGAGAACTTGCAAATTTGGAGAATATTAATGCAAAATAGAAGTAGTCCAGAGGTTAAAAATAAAAGTCTGCAGTTAATGAGAAAAAAAATTATATACACATACATATATATACACACACATACACAGACACGTATATGTGTGTGTATGTATCTTATCAAGATAATCAACCTAGGTGCAAAGCTCTAAAATAATTCACAAACCAAATCCAGAAACGTGTATGAGATAACATTGTTGTCACCCTCAGCTTACTTCAGATACAAAAAATAGCTTTAACTAGAATATCTATTATATGATTCACCTGAAGAATAGATTATAGAAGAAAATTTATACAATCATCTCAATAGAAGCAGAAAAAATATTAGATAAAATTCAACATGAACCCCCCTGAGTTTTAGCCAAACACATGAGATGCCAGCTAGAGACTGCATTTTCCAGCTTCCCTTGCAGATAAATGTGGCTAAGTACTAAGTTTTGCCAGCAGAATGAGAAATGATGTGAATAATTTCTGGGTCTCATCCTTGTAATGAACTGGACTTCTAGCCCTTGCTGTTTTTCTCCCATGCCTGCTTCATCTACCGTATGCCCAGACTTGTTCTTAGCTCATGGCAAAATTCGAGCCACTCATGGTATATTTCTTATTTTCTGTCCTATATTTTTATTCATTATAGGTGTTCTTTATCTGTGCTAATAAAGTCTAAGCTTCCTGAGACATAGAGTTTTCCTTGTTCATCTTATATTCTTTTAAAACCTAAAATAAATAAACTGTAGTACACAGAAAGTATTTTAAAATATGTATTTAATTGCCATCAACTTTGTTTGTTCCTGCTGCTAGCTAAACACAGTGCTATTTAATTGAGACAAATTCTAGCCAAGCTAAGAAATTAAGGTACAATTCTGAAAATTTAAGTCAATTTAAATCCTCATGTTACACTTAATTGAGGAGATTTAATAACCATTTGCCTTCCCAGTGAAAAAGAAATAGCCTGAAGCCCTTGGAAGCCAGAGCTAGAATGTCAGTTTAGAGCTCTTTTGTTGAATTTTTCTGAACTCAGTTCTTAAATTCTTATAACATACAGCAGGCAGATAATATAAGTCCTTTATTTCTTGGTTTCCTAGAGTAAATTATAGAGATATTTATGTCCATTTAAGATAGATAAATGTTTTGGAATGTGTACCCAAAACAAGATGAGACGCTTCTCTGTTTCTGGAATCAATGAAGCAACAATTATCTATTAAATACTTCCTAGTAGCAGTGTGACCTTGCATAGATTTCTTAAGCTCTTTGTATGTGATTTTATCTTGAAAGGTTTTAAGCTAGGTATTTTCTAAGGTACTTCCAGGTATAAAATTCCATATTTTTTTTTTGAAACTTCTTTTGTCATTTAAAAGTATTTATAGGAAAAGTGTAAGGTTTGGTCTCTTTAAATATAGTTACTGTTAGAAACCATTTAGGCTTGAGATCCTTAACAGAACACAGGTTTATGAGTGATCACGATGACCTATAGAGCTTTGATGTGGCGTCACTGTAGGTAATGCGTTAGGTACTGCCAGAGGGGTAGCCAAGAACGAGCTAGATGGAGAAGGACGGGTCAACACTTAGTTGCATAAAACTTTGCAGCACTGGAGAAAAAATGATAGTCATGAAGAAAATTACATGTATTGAGAGATTCAATACAAGTCAACAAATACTTATTGAACACCTACTATATGTTACGGACTTGAGTTACATCAGCGAATAAAACAAAGATCCTTGCTCTCATAGGGCTACATGCCAGTGGGATGATGTTTTATTCTTTTCAAGGACCTTCTGTCATAAGAATGGCATGAGAAAGGTGAAGAAGGAACAGAGACCTGCAGCAAGGAAGTTGACTCTAGAATTCATTGCAATTATCAGTGACGGAAGTGATAGCTGTTTTACCAAGGGCAACCAATCAGATTAAAGGCCACATGAAATAGTTTATACATGTGTTGTGTGGGTGTGTAGAACCTTGCCAAGCCTGGAAGCACTCATAACAGCCATGAGCTTAATCAGTGATGATGTGTGATTTCTGGAACATAGAGAGCTTGTAGTGTACAGTCTCATAACTAGAGTCTCAAGTAGTGATGCCATTTTCTCTTCCAGCCTACTAACCAGCATGCTTCTTAAGGCACTGCCTATACTTCATAGCAGATGGGCCAACTAACAGTGGAGCCTGGCCTCGTACAACTCATTAGCTGTATAACAAAGAGAACGTGGAATATTCTAACATGGTACATATAGTCTACCCTCATTATTCATGGATTCTATATTTGCAAATTCATCTGCTCACTAAAATTTATTCGTAACCCCAAAATCAATAAGTGAGACATTTTCAGGATCATTCCTGACTGTCATGGTTTGCATTATGTCCCCCAGTAATGTGTGTATCAGTTTGGCTGGGCCATGATTCCCAGAATTGTGTGGTTGGCCTCCATTTTGTGATTGTAATTTTATGTTAAAGAGGATTAGGGTGGGATGGTAACACCACCTTTACCCAGGTCACATCCCTGATCCAATGTAAAGGGAGTTTCCCTGGGGTGTGGACTGCACCACCTTTTATCTCTCAAGAGATAAAAGGGAAGGGAAGCAAGTAAAGAGTTGGGGAACCTCATACCATCAAGAAAGCAGTGCCGGGAGCAGAGCGCTTCCTTCAGACCGTGGTCCCTGGGCAGAGAAGCTCCTAGTCCGGGGGAACACTGAAGAGAAGAAGTCTGACAGAGAGGAAAAAGCCTTCCCCTGGAGCGGACGCTCTGAGTTTGAACTTTTAGCCTACTTTAACTGTCAGGAAATAAATTTCTCTTTGTTAAAGCCATCCACTTGCGGTATTTCTGCTGTAGTAGCACTGGATAACTAAGACACTGGCCATGCAGAGTAGGGTGAAAAATTTGAGTCGCCTTACCTGAATATTCCAAGCTGAGGTTAACAGGTGACACTGTCTTCTTATTTAAGCTCTCTTAATGTAAACAAGTGACCTTTATGTGATTTATTCGGTGCCATGCTTTTCACATTTTCGTGTTTTGGTTGGTGATTTTGTTGCTTATGATGGCCTTCAACTGTATTGCTAATGTGTTATCTTAGGAGTTCCTGAATGCAAGAAGGCAGTGATGTGCCTTATGGAGAAAATATGTGTGTCAAATAAGCTTCATTCAAAGGCATGATTTGTAATGCTGTTGGTCATGAGACCAATGTTAATGAATGGACAATATGGTGCCTTTAAACCCAAATACACGTAAAATAAGGTTATATATTGATGGATTGATGAAAATGTTGTGAGCAAAGGCTTGCAGGATCCTAACTCTGTATTTCCTCTAGGAGAAAATGTTCAGTATTCACTAATTCAGCTCTCATGGTGACTTTATAGAAAATAACTACCACAAATAACAAGAGTTGACTGTTTCTTTGTACTGGTGCAATTTTACAATAAAGAAATCTACCAATACCTGTTGGGTTCCTCAGGTCCATCATTAGCCACAACCATGCTTTTTTTCAGCTTGCCTCCTACACAGAAATGTGGCCCGGAAGACAATGTTATACATTCTGACACTCCACCCAAATGGGTGAGTTGAGGCCCGCTTCCCTGTCATGTTCCTTAATGTCTGCAGTGCCACCAACTAGTTCAAAGTCATATCCTGTATTACCCTCTTCCTGCCTTCTCTGCTGGAGGAGGGTTCAGTAGGTTATTTCACATGTCGCCCTACTCAACATCACGTAGCAGGAAAGTATTTCAATCTAAAGGCATCCAGGGAAGTATATAAGGAAACATATGGTCTGGGAATTATGTAAGCCAAACTGAAAAGATTTCAGCCTTGGTATAAAGTGCTTTGGGAGATTCAGTGGATCTTAGCTCAGGCTCTCTTAACTGTGCCACACAACTCATTTATAAAGAATATATTAACGTTTTGCTGGGATAGTCTTACATTGATGTTCAGGCTGTATTCTTAAATTATTCTTGTCAGCTTGCTCATAATTCTGAGAGAGAATAAGTTATTTAACAATGCATTAATATAAGTGGAACAACCAGAACTCAATTAAAGAGAATGTTGACACATTGCAAAAAATGTAACTAATGTCATTGAACAATTGTGTAGGAGTTGTCAACTGGGAACATAATTTACTGCGCAAATTTTCACCAAAAACACAATAAAATATGATTTTTAAAAAATGAATTGATGTTGAAAATGTGTGTGAGTGTGTGTGTGCGTGTAAGGAGTGTCCAATTCTCCTCCAGGAGTAAAGTATGAATTCCTGCTCCCCGCCCCACTTCTTTCCTTTCCAGAAAGCCCTGGCGTGGAAACCCTGTGAGATTTTCCAATTCAGTTTAGTTTTGGGCCTTTCCTGCTCTAGAATTGCCAGATATTTTTGTCTGACACTTCTTTGAACCTGAACTGAGCCAGAAAATTAGGGCCCTGGAAGCAGAGTCCAAGTGAACAATCTGATTCAATGAAAGTTGGCTGTGAGTCCATGTGGCACAATCACAGCAACCTCATAAGGGCCAGGTGAGTGATTTTTGTCAATGCATAAAAGCCTCTTGAGCTGCAAACTCAAAATGGCAAATTTTAAGCAGATATTCTGAATGAAAAATGGCTCAAATAATTTTGCAAACAAAGGATGAATAATAGAAACAATAATGTCTTACATTTATATAGCACCTGGAATCTTTCAAGTATATTTGTATATAAATACACTTCTATGTGCTGCTAGAACAGTTGTTCATTATGGCATTATGCTCTGTAGGATTTTCCCTGATTTTAGTTCATAAAATCTGTGTGCACAAAATACTAGGGGCTTGCCTCATTCCACTTGGTTTCAGGCAAGAAGCAACAGAAGTTAGACATAATTTGAATATATTTTGGACAAACGGAAATACAGTGAGGTAGCAATCAGTGGACTCAGAAGATATTGGCTCTGTTATTATTGTTGGTGTTATTATTTTAACTCAGCTGTGCCTCCTTACGTCAGTGCTACACGTACAAGGTCAGGTCAAGATCAGCCACAGTAGCCGCACAGTCCACAGACGGCCTTCAGACACTGTTGGCAGAATGTGCAGTTTTGCAGTTTGTGTATCAAACAACCCTAAGGAAGCAAGTTGCATCTGCAGTGGGCAGATCTGAGATACATGAGAGAGGACTGTGGATAGGGCTTAACCGAGCAGGCTCAGTTCTTCTTCCTAAATTTACCAAACAGATAAATCAACCTTTGTCTCTTAGAAAGAAATGAACTAGAAGACAAGGCAAAGTTAAACCCAAAAAACCCATTGCCATCTAGTCAGTTCTGACTCATAGCGACCCTATAGGACAGGGTAGAACTGCCCCATAGAGTTTCCAAGGAGAGTCTGGTAGATTCAAACTGCCGATCTTTTGGTTAGCAGCCAAGCTCTTAACCACTCATTGCGCTACCAGAGCCCCAGGGAGAAGCTAGGTGGGTTCTTTTTATCATTTTATTTCCAGAGAGAGATTGGAATTTTTTTTCTCTCTATGGAAACAGGAGTGGTAACTATATTAAATATGTGGCTTTATAATTATTTATTTTAGGTGAGTTCATATTGCTGTATGATCATTAGCTCTTACTAGTTTAATAATTATGTAAGAATTTATGTTTTGCAAGTCATAGCAGGGACCCAGGTGCAGTTACTATTTTATAAAATATTATTTGTAATCAAGGCACAGACTAGCCAGGGGATAGAGCAGAGTAGATGGCCATCCAATATATGCGAAGCCAACGTTTTGTTGCTTCCAGAAATTCCACCAAGAAAGTCTATTCTTCTTTTTTTAAAAGACACTGTCATTTGCCTAGGCAATTTACTTTATGTTAATACATTTTTTAAACCTCTAGGTAGGAGCCTTAGTGGAAAGTGTTTCCCAAAATTATTTGATCAGTGTCTCAAATGTGTAAAGGATTACAAAATTGGGGTTATGTTTAAGCTAACAAAATTCTTCTTCTTCACAACAGAATAAGGAAGCAAACATTGTATTATAAACTTGCAAATTATTCTTTCATTTTATTGACATTTAATAAAGTTTAATATTCTTTTAACTGTATATACAAAATTGGTTAAAACTCATTGTAATATTATTGTTGGAGCATAAGATTAATACTTTTAATAGGTTTTCAAAATTGCAGTGAGTGCTATGTTCTTGTATAACCCACAAAACAGTAAGCTCTGTTATAATTAGAAAGTATATAGATAATAAATTTACTAAAAAGAGGAAAAAAGGGAACCAAATTTTTGGTATAACCTCAGATTTTTTCCCCATAATTAAACTTAAGTTTTCTCAAGCAAGCAAGAACAACCATTTATTAATCACACCATGATGTAATGTCTGTTCTTTTCTATATTCTATTCAACACTGTTGTGTTTTCAGTGTGTTATTTTATTGCTATGACTAAGCAGCAAAGTTTATTGAATGTTCTATGCAAACACCCTTTTTTTTTTTCCTTTCAGTGTTTATTCATAGGCTTTATTCCTAGGAAACAAGATGTTTTTTGAATCACTATACCTTAAAATATTCCGAAGAAATTATTTTGGCTGCCAGTTTCTGTTGCCTTTCTCTGAGATGGATGTGAGAGGCATAACTGCAAAAGACTGGTGTCAAAGATATGAACTGTGGACCTGACTGGAGCCTGAAGCCTAATCCCTGTGACATGACTATCATGAGGTTTTTGAATTAAGGCCAAAGATGTTTAAAAGGCTCTGAAAAGTGATTCTCATCAGCCATAGAGACAATTAGTAACACATGGTAGTTAAATAATAATTTGTATTTGTTGAGAATGTGCAAATACCACACACTGTTCTAACACTGTGCAGGTTTAACCATTTAGTCTGCACAATAGCACTTTGAAGTAGGCACTAATGTTAAACAACCCTATTTTCCAGACAAGAAAACAGATTTCCGAGAGGTAAAGTAACTCACCCAGGCTAACTTTGTATGTGATGAAGTCAAGATTCCAGCACAAGCAGTGCAATAAGAAAGAAAGAAGAAGAGAAAGAGGGAGAAGGGGTGAGGCAAAAAAGGAAAGAAGGAAGCAAGGAAGGAAGGGAGGGAAGGAGGGAGAGAGAGAGAGAGGGAGGAAGGAGGGAGAGAGGGAGGGAAGGAAGGAGAGAGGGAGGGAAGGAGGGAGAGAGGGAGAGAGGGAGGAAGGAGGGAGAGAGGGAGGAAAGAGGAAGAGAGGGAGGGAAGGAGGGAGAGAGGGAGGGAAGGAAGGAGAGAGGGAGGGAAGGAGGGAGAGAGGGAGAGAGGGAGGAAGGAGGGAGAGAGGGAGGAAAGAGGAAGAGAGGGAGGGAAGGAGGGAGAGAAGGAGGGAAGGAGGGAGAGAGGGAGGGAAGGAGGGAGAGAGGGAGGGAAGGAGGGAGAGAGGGAGGGAAGGAGGGAGAGAGGGAGGGAAGGAGGGAGAGAGGGAGGGAAGGAGGGAGAGGGAGAGAGGGAGGGAAGGAGGAAAAGGAAAAATCTCAAAGAAAAGAGAAAGAAATTAAAGATATTTAGATAGGAAAGGAGGAAGTAAAACTGTCTTTAAAGGCTGATGACAAGATCTTGTATGAGCAAGTACCAAAGAATCCACAAAAAACTACTAGAACCAATAACTGAATCTAGCAAGGTCGCAGGATATATGACCAATATGCAAAAAGTTTTTGTATTTCTATATTCCAGTAATGAACAATGCAAAAATAGAATTAAGAGAACAATTTCATTCACAAAAATATTGAAAGGAATTGAGGAATACATTTAACAAATGAAGTATAAAACTTGTACATTGAAAACTACGAAGCATTGCTGAGAGCAATTAAAGAAAATCTAAATAAATGGAGAAATATTCCATATTCATAGATTGGAAGACTCAGTATTGCCGGGATGTCAATTCTACCAAAATTGCTTTACAAATTCAACAAAATTCCTATCAAAAAAACTAATATATATGGAAATATAAAGGATGTAGACTAGCCAAAACAATTTTTTTAAAAAAGAACAAAGTTGGAGAATTTACACTACCCAGCTTCCAAACTTACTTTAATACCATGGTTAGGCAATGTAGTATTGGCACAATGGAAAGTAATTGAAAGTCCAGAAAAAATCCTTGCATTTATAATCAATTGATCTTCTGCAAAGGTACTAAGACAATTCAATGAGCAAAGATCTAAGTTGCGGAGATCAGGGGCAAGATGGCGCTCTAGGCAGAAACACCACGCCGTCCCTCCACAGCAAAGATCCGAAAAACTAAGCCTAACAGAGAATCAACAATCCTGAAACCCTAGAACACCAAATGAAGAGATAAAGAACTCAGCCAAACACCAAACGGAGTGAGAATACTAAAAGAGAACGGAGAGCGAGGAGAGACTCAGGCAGAGACTCCTTACCAGCTAACGCAGCGCGTATCCACCAACTTGGATTCCTATCGGAGACCAGCGAATGGGAGAGCAGCCTTGCAGAGCATCTGGTCAGAGACAGAACGACCGGTAAACTGCGGTGCGTGCTCTCCCACCACCCACCCCTCTCCGCCTCAGCTGGGGATCCCCTGCTTTCCGTGGCCAGGGTCCCTGGGCTGGGGGGTGCCGGTGTTTGGATTCCGCGTGCCTGGGCTGGCGGCTTTCTGGGAGCCGTTTGCTGGTGGCTAGCGAGTCTTTTTCTGCCGCCTCCCCCTCCTTTTGCCTGGGTGCCTGGTTCCGAGTGCCGTCTCTGCTCTCTCCTGCAGGGCTGTAGGGCTACGTTCGGGCGTGTGGCTGTTTCTAGGTCTGGGCTCCCGTGCGGGTGGGATCCCGGGGCCTTCGTTCGTTCGCCCCTCTGCTTTCTGTGGCCGGAGTCCCTGAGCTGGGGGGCGCTGGTGCTTGGATTCCGCAAGCCCAGGCTGGCGGCTTTCTGGGAGCCGATTGCTGGCAGCTAGCGAAACTTTTTCTGCCGCCTCCCCCTCCTTTTGCCTGGGTGCCTGGTTCCGAGTGCCGTCTCTGCTCTCTCCTGCGGGGCTGTAGGGCTGCATTCGGGCGTGTAGCTGTTTCCAGGTCTGGGCTCCCGCGTGGGTGGGATCCCGGGGCCTTTGTTCGTTGGCCCCTCTGCTTCCCGTGGCCACGGTCTCTTAACCCCGAGACTACCGGCTTCTTGGAACTCATGCCCCTGAGTGGGGGCTCTCTGGGTCACATTTGTAGGCACTGACTGCTGGTGTTGCCCTTTTTTTTTTTTTTCAATTTTATTTTTCTTCCTTTTTTGATTAGTTTTGTCATCTTTTACCTCTTTTTCCATTTTGTCTTTCTTCATTGCTTAATTTCTTGTCTCTCTATCTCTTCCTTCTCTTTCTGATCCCTGAATACCAGGCGATGTATGCCTCTGTACCTTCTGGCCAGGCTGAGCTGTGAAAATTGAGACCGACTCCCCCAGACCTCATAGCTGCATCGGTGGGATCCCTGGGAACTTTGCAGTTCTTTAACTTTTCTGATTTTTATTTGGTCATTCTTTCCTTTTCTTTCTCTTCCCCCTTCTGGTTTCCTCCATCACATAGTCTCTCATCTGTACATTCCAACGACAAGCTCCCCTAGCATTCTTTTATGTTTGTACGCTTTTTGCTCCTCCTCCTCTCTCCTCTCTCCCATATCCAGCTTAGCTTCACACATAACCATCTCCCCGCTGCACCCTACCTACCTGCACTGTGCACTAGACATCACACCACCAAGCGGTGCAGGCACACCCTATTGGAACCTGTCCAGCACTGACTACCGACCGTCCTGGTGGCTGCGGTGAGTGCCACAAGCAACTCGTCCCAGTGGCTCCTCCTCAGCTAGATCTGCCCAGCTGTACCACAAGAATGAAACAAAAAAAAAAAAAAAATCTACAATCAATAAACGAGAGAAATATCTACTGAATGCCCCGAAAACAGCAAACAATATCAAAACATTTACAAAAACAAGACAAGATGGCTCCAATAGGCGTCCAAATTAAAACACCAGATAACTCTCTTGTGGAAGAAAATGCACTAGAAGTACCTGATATGGAACTCAAATCACTAATACTCGGAATTTTCCAAGAACTGAGGCAAAAACCTGACAAACATGAGGAAAAAAAATTTATGGAAAATAAAGACAAAAAATTGGAAGAATTCAGGAAGATGATGCAGGAACAAAATGCCAAAATAAATTCACAACTCGAAATTATACAATAATGACAATTAGAAATCCAAAAGATAAACAACAAGATTTCAGAAATGGACGGTGTCATAGAAGGGCTGAGAAGTAGATTTGAAACCATGGAAGAGAGGATCAGTGGAACTGAAGACAAACACTTGGATACAACTCTGTTTCAGGAAAACTCAGAAAAAAGAACAAAGAAAAACGAAGAGACCCTGAGAGTTATGTGGGACACAATTAAAAGCAAAAACTTACGAGTGATTGGCATCCCAGAACAGGGGGAGAAAACAGAAAACACAGAGAGGATCATTGACGAACTGCTGACAGAAAACTTTCCCAATATCATGAAAAATGAAAAGCTGGCCATCCAAGAAGCTCAACGAACCCCATATAGAAGAGACCCCAAAAGAAAATCACCAAGACATATCATATTCACACTCGCTAAAACTAAAGGCAAACAAAGAATCCTGAGAGAGCTCATGAAAAACAAGAAGTCACATACAGAGGAGAAACAATAAGACTAAGCTCAGATTATTCGGCAGAAACCATGCAGGCAAGAAGGCAATGGGATGACATATATAAAACTTTGAAAGAAAAAAATTGTCAGCCAAGAATAATAGATCCTGCAAAACTCTCATTCAGATTTGATGGTGAAATTAGGTCATTTCCAGATAAACAGAAACTAAAGGAATATGCAAAAGTCAAACCAAACTTACAAGAATTATTAAAGGGAGTTCTTCGATCTGAGGACAAACAGCTTCAGCCCTCAGGCAGGACCTAGGACCTAGGACGCAGGTTGACATGAACCAGATACCATTCTAGGAACTGAACTACAGAGGACTTTCCAAAAACAAAAGATATACAACAGGGAATCAGAGAAATCAATCAAAGGATGACAACAACATCAAAACAATGAAAGAGGGAACAAACGGCATAGGTATAGAACCTTCTAAAGGAGAGGAAGGCAAGGCGATACCAAGTAACGGTAGACTGCTTCAAAATTATAAAGATAAGGGTAAAATTCATGGTAACCACAAAGAAAGTTAACAAACCAACTCATAAAAATAAAGACGAAAAACATAAAGTCTCAACAAAAACAAAACCTACAAAAACAAAAGAAATGAACACAAAATCCACAAACAAAAGTAACTCAGCACAAGAGAGTAAGAAGAACAAAGAAAACTTCAGCATCACAAAAAAAAGCACTACAAAATGACAGCAACAAACTTCCATCTATCAATAATTACACTGAACGTAAATGGACTCAATGCACCCATAAAGAGACGGAGAGTAGCAGAATGGATAAGAAAACAGGATCCATCAATTTGCTGTCTACAAGAGACACACCTTAGAAACAAAGATGTGAATTTATTAAAACTCAAAGGTTGGAAAAAAATATATCAAGCTAACAACTATCAAAAAAGAGCAGGAGTAGCAATTCTAATCTCAGATAAAATAGACTTTAAAACAAAATCTACCATAAAAGACAAAGAAGGACACTATATAATGATTAAGGGGATGATCCATCATGAAGACATAACCATAATAAATATCTATGCACCCAATGACAGGGCTCCAAAATACATAAAAAAAACTCTAACAGCACTGAAAAGAGAAATTGACAGTTCCACAATAATAGTAGGAGACTTCAACACACCACTCTCAGTAAAGGACAGAACAACTAAAATGAAACTCCGCAAAGATACAGAAGACCTAAAGGACACAATCAGCCAACTGGACCTCATAGACATATATAGAACAATCCATCCAACCACTGCAAAGTACACATTCTTTTCCAATGCACATGGAACGTTCTCCAGAATAGACCACATCTTAGGCCACAGAGCAATCCTCAACAAGATCCAAAATGCTGAGATAATTCACAGTATCTTCTCTGACCACAATGCCATCAAGGTAGAAATTAACACTAGAAAGAGCAAGGAAAAAAAATCAAACACATGGAAACTGAATAATAATCTGCTTACACATCAATGGGTAATAGAAGAAATCAGAGATGGAATTAAAAAATTCCTAGAATCAAATGAAAATGAAAACACATCATACCAAAATCTTTGGGACACAGCAAAGGCAGTCCTCAGAGGACAATTTATAGCAATAGATGCACATATCAAAAAAGAAGAAAGGGACAAAATCAAAACATTAACTACAGAACTCAAACAAATAGAAAGAGAACAGCAAAAAAAGCCTACAACCACCAGAAGAAAGGAAATAGTAAAGATCAGAGCAGAAATAAATGAAATAGAGAACAGAAAAACAATAGAAAGAATCAACAAAACCAAAAGTTGGTTCTTTGAAAGAATCAACAAAATCGACAAACCTCTGGCCAGACTGACAAAAGAAAAACAGCAGAGGGCACAAATAACCCAAATAAGAAATGAAATGGGGGACATTACAACAGACCCAACTGAAATAAAAAGGATTATAACAGAATATTATGAAAAACTATATTCCAACAAATTTGAAAACCTAGAGGAAATGGATAAATTTCTAGAAACATACGGCCTATCCAAACTACAACAAAGTGATATTGAAAATCTGAACAGACCCATAACAAGAGAAGAGATTGAAAAGGTAATAAAAAAACTCCCAAGCAAAAAAAGCCCTGGCCCAGATGGCTTCACTGGAGAATTCTACAAAACATTTCCATAGAGCTCGTACTAGTTCTACTCAAGTTATTTCAGAGCATAGAAGAGGAAGCAACACTTCCAAATTCATTCTATGAAGCCAGCATAACGCTGATACCAAAACCAGGCAAAGACATCACAAAAAAAGAAAATTACAGACCAATATCTCTCATGAATATAGATGCAAAAATTCTGAACAAAATTCTAGCCAATAGAATTCAGTATCATATCAAAAAAATAAAACACCACGACCAAGTAGGATTCATACCAGGTATGCAAGGATGGTTTAACATTAGAAAATCCATCAACGTAATCCACCACATAAATAAAAGGAAAGAAAAAAATCACATGATCATCTCAATTGATGCAGAAAAGGCATTTGACAAAGTCCAACACTCATTCCTGATAAAAGCTCTCAATAAAATAGGTATAGAAGGGAAATTTCTCAACATAATAAAGGGCATCTATGCAAAACCAACAGCCAACATCATTCTTAATGGAGAGAGGCTGAAAACATTCCCGTTGAAAACAGGAACAAGACAAGGATGCCCTTTATCACCACTCCTATTTAACATTGTGCTGGAAGTTCTAGCTAGAGCAGTAAGGCAAGAGAAAGAAATAAAGGGCATCCAAATTGGTAATGAAGAAGTGAAACTCTCCCTGTTTGCAGATGATATGATACTATACATAGAAAACCCTAAAGACTCCACGAGAAATCTACTGGAACTAATAGAAAGATTCAGCAGAGTAGCAGGATACAAGATAAACATTCAAAAATCAGTTGGATTCCTATACACCAGTAAAGAGAACGTGAAAAGGAGATCAGGAAATCAATACCATTTTCAATAGCCCCTAAAAAGATAAAATACTTAGGAATAAATCTGACCAGGAATATAAAAGACCTATACAAAGAAAACTACAAAACACTGCTGCATGAAATCCAAAGGGATCTACTTAAATGGAAAAACATACCATGCTCATGGATGGGCAGACTCAGCATTGTGAAAATGGCAATTCTACCTAACGCAATCTACAAATACAATGCAATCCCGATCCAAATACCAACAACATTCTTCAAAGAGATGGAAAAATTAATTATTAACTTTATATGGAAAGGGAAGAAACCCCGAATAAGTAAAGCACTACTGAAGAAGAAGAATAAAGTTGGAGGACTCACACTACCTGACTTGAGAACCTACTATACAGCTACAGTACTCAAAACAGCCTGGTACTGGTACAACAACAGATACATTGACCAATGGAACAGAATTGAGAACTGAGATGTAAATCCATCCACCTACGGTCACCTGATTTTTGACAAGGGCCCAAAATACATCAAATGGGGAAAAGACAGTCTTTTTAACAAATGGTGCTGGCAAAACTGGATATCCATTTGTAGAAAAATGAATCAGGACCCATACCTCACACCATATACAAAAACTACTTCAAAATGGATCAAAGACCTGAATATAAAGCCTCAAACTATAAAATTCATAGAAGAAAAAATAGGACCAACACTTCAGGCCTTAATACATGGCATTAACAGGATACAAACCATAAACATCAACACAAAAAACCCAACAGATAAACTAGATAATTGGGATCTTCTAAAAATCAAACATCTATGCTCTTCAAAAGATTTCACCAAAAGAGTTAAAAGAGAACCTACAGAGTGTGAAAAAATTTTTGGACAGTACAAGTCAGACAAAGGTCTAATCTCCATAATCTACAAGAAAATCCAATACCTCTACAATAAAAAGACAACCAATCCTATCAAAAAATGGGCAAAGGAAATGAACGGACACTTCACCAAGGAAGACATTCAAATGGCCAACAGACACATGAGGAAATGCTCGCGATCACTAGCCATTCGAGAAATGCAAATTAAAACCACAATGAGATACCATCTCACCCCGGCATTACTGGCACGAATCAAAAATACTGGAAATAACAAATGTTGGAGGGGCTGCGGAGAGACGGGAACTCTTATACACTGCTGGTGGGAATGCAAAATGATACAACCATTTTGGAAAATGATATGGCATTTCCTCAGAAAGCTAGAAATAGACATACCATTCGATCCAGCAATCCCACTCCTAGGAATATATCCTAGAGAAATAAGAGTCATCACTCGAATAGACATATGCATACCTATGTTCATGGCAGCATTATTCACAATAGCAAAACGATGGAAACAACCTCGATGTCCATCAACAGATGAATGGATACACAAACTATGGTACATACACACAATGGAGTACTATGCAATGAGAAAGAACAACAATGAATCTGTGAAGCATCTCATAACATGGATGAAACTGGAAGACATTATGCTGAGTGAAGTAAGTCAATCACAAAAGGACAAATATTGTATGAGACCTCTATTGTAAAAACCCAGGAAAAAGTTCATACACAAAATGTAACAATCTTTGTTGGTTACCAGGGATGGGAGGGGTGGGGGGGAAATACTAAATAGCAAATAGATAAGTGGTATCTTGGGTGAAAGGTGAGACAGTACACAGTACAGGGGAAACTAGCACAACTTGTACAAGGAAAGGTCATGGAAGCCCCATAGACACATCCAAACTCCCTGAGGGAGTGATTCGCTGGGCGGAGGGCTGTGGGGACCATGGTCTCGGGGAACATCTAGCTCAATTGGCATGACACAGCTTATAAAGACAATGCTCTACATTCTACCTTGGTGAGTAGTGTCTGGGGTCTTAAAAGCCTGTGAGCAGCCATCTAAGATACTGCCCTGGTCTCATCCCTTCGGGAACAAGGGAGAACGAAGAGAACAGGATACAAGGAAAAGATTAGTCCAAAGGACTAATGGTCCATAGCTACCAAGGCCTCCACGGGACTGAGTCCAGTACAGCTGGATGGTGCCCGGCTACCACCAATGACTCCTCTGACCAGGATCACAACAGAGGGTTCTGGGCAGAGCTGGAGAAGGATGTAGAGCATAATTTTAACTCCAAAAAAAAAAAAAAAAAGAAGACCAGATTTACTGGCCTAAAGAATACTAGAGAAACCTCAAGAGTGTGGCCCCCAGACACCCTTTCAGCTCAGAGGTGAAGTTACCTTCGAGGTTCGATGTTAAGCCTGGGAATGGACAGCCCAGTAAAACTAAATGGGACTAACGAGGTACAGGAGTCCGGTGACAAGGGCCAGAAGGCAGAGGGAGAGTAGGAAACTGATGATAAGGAACACAAATTGAATAAGGACACTGTCGATGTATTGTGAGATTGCTGACCACTGCTATAGGGCAACATTTGTAGTAACTATTAAATGGGAGGCTGTTTTGTCCTGTAAGCCTTCATCTTGGGCGAGAATGGCAGCACAATTGGAAGAGCATAGTCAATATCACTTAAATGTGTAAGTAAAAAGTTTTGAAATGGTGTTTAAATAAAATAAAATAAAATAAACAAACGAGACTAAAGAGGTACAATAGTCCACTGACAAAGTCCAGAAGACAGAAGGGGACAAGGAAGCCCCCTGGTGATAGGGAACACAAGGTGGAGTAAGGATATTCTTGATGTGCTGTGAGATTGTTAACCATTGTCATAGGGCAACATGTGTAGTAACTGTTAAATGAAAAACTATTTTGTTCTGTAAGCCTTCATCTTAAGTGAGAATAACAGCACAGTTGGAAGAGCGTAGTCAATGTCACTGAACTGTGAATGTAGAAATTTTTGAAACGGTGTATCTTTGGCCATCTGTAATTTTCATCAAAAAAAAAAAAAGTTTGAGAATTTAGAGGCTTAATACGTTGTGGGGTTGTTAACCAATGTCATAGAACAACATGTGTACTACTATTTCATGAGAAACTATTTGCTCTGTAAGCTTTCACCTGAAGTACAATAAAATATATATATATAAAAAAAAAAGATCTAAGTTGCTTTTTAGTTTATTTTTGTTTTGTGGGTAACCAATGGTCCCAGGTCCATTTCTTGAAAAGATAATCTTTTTTAAAGTTCAAACTTATGTCAAAATAAAAAAAGGAAAAACAAATATTACTTAAGATTTTCAGACCTTGTTTTTCCTTCTACTACCCACAGACATCTGAGGTCAAGCACTGTGGGACATGTTCATATCTGACTCCAACCTCTCACCGTGTACTTTCGGGTCAAATGCTAAGCAATTGCCACAGTGACATTAAGCAAAGAGCTATCACGGCTTGTGTGCATGCTGTTGGGAAAAGGAGAAGGGAATATTGATGCTGTGGAAAGAAGGGATGATTGTAGGAGCAGGTTTCGATTATGTGAAGAGTATGGGATCCAACTCACAAGTAGAAGTTTTATTGCTAGATAGCAGCACAGGTAGTTCATCCACTGTAACACGAGAGAAGACAGGGTCAACGGCAAAAAACAGGAAAGCCAGAAGATACGGTGCTGGGAGGGATGAGGTCATTTTTTCTTTTTTTCTGCTATCCGCTTTTTATTCAGTGAAAGAAGAGGCAAGGTCATCAACTGTAAGTGTGCTGATGTGAGAAAAGAGAAGAAGGTGTGAATGCGTCTTCCTGGAAAATGGAACAGGGAATTGAAGATGGAAATGCAGACGGATTGCTGAGCCCTGGTGAATTACTTAAGTTTGCTGTCATAAATTTAAAGTAAGCCCAGTCAGCACAATTGTATATAAATATAATGCTGCATGAAGCAGATGGGATTTGTGTAAGCTGGGATGTGGTCTTGCCACTCTGGTGTGAAGAAGATAAAGGGAAGCAAGGGGATTGAGATGGGGCGCACGTAGTGCTCATTATGATGGGCCAAGTAATCTAGGCTCCATATCGAAGGATATGGGGAAAGAGGTAGACATGGAAAAACTAGTTGGGTCAGGTAATATAGAACACTAGATAGCTTGAAAAATCCTCCCACTATAGTCAGCTAACAGCTCTGAAAAAAATAAAACAAGCACTCTTTAAGTGCAAAAGAGTGTTCACAAGATGTACAGACAATCCACACAGACCAAAACTGAAAGGTGAGCTCAAACCAGAATGGTAAGACAGCACGAAGCCAGGAGGTACTCTTAGAACATCTCAGATACCAGCACTAGAACCTCAGGTTTTAACAACCATGTAAGAGAAGGGGAGACAAGGCAAGGTTAGGAGTGAAGTGGAAACTAATAACATTGCATGAAGTTAGAAACTTCAAAAGGCTATAACATCCTCAGTGAAAGGGTCAATGGAGGGAAAGGAAATCTGAACTCTACTTGAATTGAAAAAAAAATTCATAACTGTATAGCCAGCAAAACGATCATTCAAAATCAAGAGCAACCTGACACGGATCACAGCAGAGGGTCCCGGACAGAGCTGGAGAAAAATATAGAACAAAATTCTAACTCACAAAAAAGACCAGACTTACTGGCTTGATAGAGACTGGAGAAACCCCGAGAATATGCGTCCTGGACACCCTTTTAGCTCAGTGATGAAGTCACTCCCAAGGTTCACCCTTCAGCCAAAGATTAGACAGCCCCATAAAACAAAATGAGTCTAGTGGAGCACAACAGCCCAGGGACAAGGACTAGAAGGCAGGAGGGGACAGGAAAGCTGGTAATAGGGAACCCAAGGTCGAGAAGGGAGAGTGTTGACATGTTGCAGGGTTGTTAACCAATGTCATAAAACAATATGTGTACTAACTGTTTAATGAGAAACTATTGGTTCTGTAAACGTTCATCTAAAGTACAATAATTAAAAAAAAGAACAAAATCAAGAGCAACATAAAGACATTTTCAGAAAGCAAAAAGAGAAGTTTGCTATTTACTTCAAGAAGAAGAAAAATCCTAGATGAAGTTCAGAAATGCTAGAAGAAAATGTGAAACTTAAACAGAAGGTAAATATAAGCAAACATTGTTGTATACAACAATAATAATAATATCTGGTGGAAAGAGAGTTAAAAATCTGATAGAATTAAAAATAATAAAAGGAAGGTGAATGGATTCAAAGTGCTTTTTTATTCTTCAGAAGAAGGACAGAGCTACTGATTAAATCTAGCCTTTAGCAAATTGAATATGCCTGTTAGAATTTCAAAAGGCTTATTAAAGTGTAGAAACAGTGTAAACAGAGACAAAAAGGAGTTTTAAAAATTCAGTCTGAAAGAAGGCAAGAAAATAGAAATAAAATTTATTGAAAAAACAGGGCAAAGAGAAAGCATAAAACCAAAAAAGCAAAAAACCCAAACCCATTGCCATCAAGTCAATTCTGACCCACAGCGACCCTATAGGACAGAGTAGAACTGCCCCATAAGAGTTTCCAAGGAGTGCCTGGTGGATTCGAACTGCTGACCTTTTGGTTAGTAGCCGAACTCTTAACCACTAAGTCACCAGGATTTCCAAGCACAAAACAGACAGGCGAAACTAATTCCAAATATATTAGTAATGATAATAAATATATATAAAGCAAACTAGTCATAAAGACAAACCTAGCTATATGCCATTTTAAAGACAAACATCTAAGGTAGGGACAGAAATATCTTGAAAGTAAAAGATTGAACGAAGTTAGATGTTGTTGTTGTTAGGTGCCCTCAAGTTGGTTCTGACTCATACCGACCCCATGAACAACAGAATGAAACACTGCCCGGTCCTGCGCCATCTTCACAATCGTTGTTATGCTTGAGTCCATTGTTGCAGCCACTGTGTCAGTCCATCTTGTTGAAGGTCTTCCTCTTTTTTGCTGACCCTCTGCTTTACCAAGCATGATGTCCTTCTCCAGCAACTGAACCCTCCTGATAGCATGCCCAAAGTATGTGAGATGCAGTCTCACCACCCTTGCTTGTATATATATATATATAAATATATATATCAAGTAAATATAAGGTACATATACCAAGTAAACATAAGATATATATACCAAGCAAATATTCACTAATAGAATTTGTGGTGGCTACCTTAATATTAGACAATGCAATAATGAAAGTAAACAGTTATTCATTAAAAGGAGATTACTACTTAATGTTGGAAAATTCAGTTCACCAAGAGCAGATAAAATCCTTAAACCTGTACATATCTAATTATTTAGCACCAATACACAAAAGCAAAATTTGAAATAACCCCAAAGTTAAATAAATAATTCTAAGATCGTCTCTATTAGTAATCAGTGGATAATTTAGTCATACAATTAGTAAGGATACAAAACCCATTGTTGTCGAGTCAATTCCAACTCAGAGCAACCCTATAGGACAGAGTATAACTGCCCCATAGGGTTTCCAGGGAGCAGCTGGTGGTTTTGAAGTGTCAACCTTTTGGTTACTAGCCTGAGCTCTTAACCACTGAACCACCAGGGCTCCAGTAAGGATATAGATTTGAAAAATCCGATTAACAGATACAATTTAATGTACTTAAATAATCCCTTTATCTAATATTTGGGATACAATGTTTTAATTAACTTACACGGATAATTAATAGAAATTGATACTGTACAAAGCAGTAAATCAATTATCAAAATAGTTTTATACAGATCCTATCTCTGAATATTAGGCAGTATTGAATTTAGTCGAAACCAACAATAAAAATTTAAATTAAAAAAAAGATGCTTTGAAATTTTAAAGCATGCTTTAAATAAGTCATGGGTCAAATAAGAGATTACCATGGAAATAAGAAATAAGTAAGAATTGAAAAATCATAAAAATATTTTGGATTAAAACTTGTGAGGTGCAGGCAAATTTTCGTACTTGGTAGTAAAGTTATCCATGAATTACAGCTGTTGTTTCTCATTTTGAGTCATGCCACATGAGCAAATGAAGATCCCGAAGACCTTACTCCATCCATGTCGTTAAAGTCATCTCTACTTTGAGAAGGCAGTTCTTCCTCAGTCCTGTTTTGCATGTCTTCCAAACTAAGGGGCTCATCTTTCAGCACTGTATCAGATGATGTTCTGTTGTCTTCCATAGGTTTTTATTGGCTGATTTTCAGAAGTAGATCGCCAGGTCTTTCTTCTTAATCTGTCTTACTCTGGACGCACTGCTGAAATCATGATAAATGGAGAAAAAAATTGAAGTTGTCAATGATTTCATTCTACCTTTTTAAGGTAAATTGAAATATATCTACACAATCTAAAATTATTCTATAGTTAAAAAGAATTGAGAGAGCTGCCTCTGAATAAGGATGCATCTCCCATAATGGTAATATTAAGCCAAAAAAGCAATTCTTAGAAGATTATATTAGGTATAATAATGTATACAAAAGTTTAAAAACTTTAAAGAGAGAGAGAAGAGGAAGGAGAAATATATGTGAATATATACAAAGAAAATCATAGAAATGGGCTTCACATAGTAGTTGCATCTGGGTTCTGAAGGTAGATAGCAATCAGAGGGAGAATTATCTGTGTGAGCAATGTTTGATTCCCTATGCTCATGCACATTTTACAGGTTAGCATTAGCTATTGTCACAACAATATTGCATAACAAATAATCTCAAAATCTTTGTAACTTAACACAAGAAACATTCATTTTTCCCACTCATGAGTCTAATGGCCAGCTGAGTTGTCTGGGCTTAGTTCCTAGCTACAGATATGGTTTAGATCTAGTCCATGTATCTCATTTTAAGTCCAGAATCAATGGGCTACCTAAACTGTGCTCTTTTCATAGCAATGATTGACCCAGAGGACACCCAACATGCAAGCACTTTTCAAGCCTCTGCTCATGTTATATCCACCATGTCTCAGGATCAATCCCAGCATCACTGGGGTAGGACAGTTTACTCCTCCTTTTGAAGTTAGGGGAGAAAAGTAGTTATTCGCTGATCTGAACAATGGTCTAATCTACCACAATAGATAATCATTTTATTATTTTTTTCTACTTTTTATTTTAATGTGATTCATTGTATTATTGGTTCAAAATTCTTCCTTATTACCCCAGTCTGTCTATGATTTCTCCAAAGACGTAATAAGTTTGGACTTGTCAATGCATCTTGTTTAACCAACAGAATGTGGGCACCAACTGAGCAGATTTAATGTCATTTCATGTCCCTGCTCAACTTCTTGCAATGCTGTCTTGGACCATAAGAAAAAAATGAGCCAAGACGTTTCTTTTTTGGCTTTGTCCCAGAAAGAGAGACACATAGAAAAGGACTGAATCCAATTCACAGCTGAAAGCAGAGCCACCCCAGCCAACCACAGACCCCCCTCACCTAAAAAAAAAAAAAAAAAAAGATTGCAGTTGTAAGCAATGAACACTTTGGGGATGTTGTTTTATATTATTGTTATAGCAATAGCTGCAAAAATATTAAATATTTTATTTAAAGATATTTTGAAATAGCAGGTGAAATGGATTAGAAGTTCTAAAGGAGTCAGATTTGATGCAGTTAATAGTTATGAGAGAATTTAGGATGTGATTACATCAGGCAGTGGCTGAAGTGAATAGAAGGAAAGAATATTGTAAGTAAGATAGCCAGAGAACTAAGAAGTCAGGGTGTTAGAAGGATCATCTTTTAGTAGACCCCTATGAAATAGCAGTTATTGTAGGTCAAACACAGGCAAATATTTCTAATTTTCTATTATTCAGTCTATTCATTGTTGTGTTGGTTCCTAAAGATAATAATGGGAGTATCAGTGAAGAGAAAATATATGAGCCTTTGGCAAAAATTTCAAATGAGCCCTTTAGAGGTATAACAGGTAGAACTACCTTACGGAACGCATATTAGAGGAGCTGAAGTTCTGAAGGAGAGAATGTGGCAGTGAAGGCAAGGAGTGAGGGAGTATCTATTCTTCTTTCAGGTCCTGCAATATTCAGGGTGTGCAACTAAAAAGAATCCCCATTTAAAAGGGCTATGAGTGAACCAGGATCCTTAAGAAACGAGCAGGCTTAAATCTGAACTGTACGTGAACAGTATTCATATATTAGATTTTTAAGAAGTGAAAATAACATTTTTAATTGATTTGCTTTGTTGTCTTAGCTTTTTCAGAATGATGAACTCAAAAAGAGCAGAAACATTCTCAGGAAAGGGAAAGTCAGATTTCCTAAATAAATCTTAGCACAAACAGGATGAGATCCATCAATAAAACTGATTTTTCGAGGTTGCCCAGGAAAATGAATCTCATGATTTAGAATACAGTGAGGATTACAATCCTCGTAACATTTTTTGAGAGCTTTTTTTTTGGTGTGAAAGAGACTTTGGATTTAAAGAGAAAATAGTGATTTAATCCAGATTATTTTTCTAGCTTTTCTGTCCTTGGATTAATAGAAATTTACAGGCATACTTTGTAAAAAACCATAATTTGACTAATATTACTAATACTAGAACATTGGAATAATTGCTCTTCGATGAGAGATCATTAAAAAATAGAGTGATGACTAAATATTTGACTTTAATACATGAGGAACTAATTAGATGTTCTTTTAATTTTCTCCAAAAGTAATAGTAACAGTTAAAACATAGATGAAAAACATATTCTAAAAAAGATTGATATTCCTAACTTTACTTGCTTAATTTCATGTATCACTTTTTTTTTTTTTTGCTTCTTTTTGAAGAATAGAGATTAGTCTAATTTTATTCAGAAAGATCATAATCACAAAATAGAACTAAAAAACGAAGCAAAACAGACTTATCACAGGCTAAGCAGTTGTCACATTTGAGTTTTTCTATACATTAAACCACCAGTGGCCTCTGAGAATTATAAAATGAGTATGAATGTTTTTCACTGAATTATATAAATATTATTTTTAATTGCATTGATCTTCTTTATCACTCTAAAAAATAGTGAACAGAAGCTAAGTGGGCAATATGATAGCTAAATATATAACAAATACAAAGGCATTCAACTGTAGCTCCAAAGAAAATTACACCTTTGCTTGAACTGGGAAGAATTATCTCACGTATTTGCTGACATGGTTATTTTCTTTTTCTGATTTTTTAGTGCAGTACTAAAAATCAAATGTTTAAATAAATATTTCTCAACTCAGCTAAATGATATATCAACTCAGATATCATTTTGATATCTGATTTCAAGAGTTTAAAACTTTTAGTATAAAAGTATATGTGTTCTTATTAAATGTGATTTGAGACCCTACAATACCATGCTTTTAATGCTTTGGATCTATATAACACTCTCAAAATTTACATTTTACTTGTTACCACTTGTCTTCTTTTACCAAACCCTGAAACTCTCTTCTCTATTCATACAAGCAACTTTAAGTATTAGTCTAAAGTCTAAGAAGACTTTCCTAACAAATTAAAAGAGAATACTTCCCTTTGCCCTTAATCCTTGGGCCAGAATAATAATTAAGCAGCATATTGTTTTTGCCTCCATGCCCTTACTATGCACGGGAAATTACAATAAGGCTGAAAGTAGATTAAGCAAAAAGAATTTCCTGGATTTATTTTTCTTCCCTGGGGATCAGTAAGATCACCTGGGAATCTTGTTAAAATGTAGATTTTGACTCAGTATACCTGGGGTGGAAAAGCACATTCTCAGCAGGGGTTCCAACCAGAATGAACTGGTTGGAAGCGCTGGTATTTGACAAACAGCATCTCCTCAGTTCAGAGGAAATGACAGACTTTCCTGTCCACATTGTGCCAAAAGCTGACAATAATCTGTAAAGCAGAGTCCTCTTAATGGAATTCTTAGTTATCAGAGGCCATCTTTATGTTCATTCAGGTGAGCCCAAAGAACTAAAGCAATTAACTCTGTAATAATACATCCCATAGGCAGCTTTTAAATAGAACTCTGACTATATGTATGAGGAGTCCCTGGGTGGTACAAATAGTTAAGTGCTACAAGCCAAAAGATGGGCTGTTGAAACCCACCCAGAGGCACCTTGGAAGACTGGCCTGGTGATCTGCTTTTGAAAGGTCACAGCCTTGAAAACCCTGTGGAGCAGTTCTACTCTGCACACCTGCGGTCGCCATGAGTCAGAAAAAACTTAGCGGCAACTAACAACAGCTGCATATACATGAGGAGAAAAAAAATTAAGGACCATTTTTAAGGTGCTAAAGCACAAAATTACCAAGCCTCCTATGATTACAGCACATTGTTGTAATAGTTATTGTTTTAATACTTTTCTACTGGAGAGACCCAAGGCTATAAGACTAAATAAGTTAACAGTAGACCCCTCCAAGGAGTCTCCGGGTGGTGCAAACTCGATTACTAGCTGAAAGGTTGGTGGTTTGAAACGACCCAGAGCTGCCTCGGAAGACAGTTAATAGAATCATAAGACACTTAAATGGTTACCCTTGTGTCAAAAAGATTTGTTCTTAGAGAACTATACTAAAAATAACTCTGTGATCAATGATCTTTCTGATGACTGTTTGATTTCTTTCAAACTAAAGGCAATTGATCTCTCCGTAATTAAAGTTATGCAAGATTTTCAGCAATGGAAACTAGTAATCAGCCTGCTTTTCCTTTGTTTCTAATGACGATGTGATTCTGAAGGGAGAGCAAGGAACGGGTTTCTATCTCATTTTCCTGGAACCTTTCCAGTTGAGTAAAATTAACTCAAAGGGATGTCAAACAGCAACTTTGACTGAGACTCTGACTTAAATGAGTATGTTGTACTTTTGACATCTAACACCAAATTCCACCAGTCCTCACACCATTGTCCATTTATAAAGACAACAACTGACTGTTTCTTGGAGTGACAGCAAATTCCATATGGACACCTGCGTGCCAGATGTCTGTAGCTACGCATGCACCCTGCTATTCTGCCTGCAATATTTACCACACAGAACTTTTCTTCTTTGGCTGAGTGGGGAAGTAGAGCCTTCAGAAAGCACCACAGCTCTTGAACATGTCTTCTCATTACTCTTTTATCTTGGCTTATTCATATGTTTTCAGTTTTCCTCCTAACTCTATTTTAACATAACAGCTCTTATTCCAAATCCACAAGTCATTTCGTCTTTACTTGTTTAAAAAATAATGAGAACAGGGAACTAATTGTGGAATTAAATTTAAAAAATTTTTTCTTTAATGTAGGCTTTGACAAATGGAGGTGTATCATGCTTTGTTTTTCTGCCAGGTTAACCATAAGCAAGAGAACAAACTGACTTTTGAAGTTCTGATGAATCTACTCCAAATCTATTGAAACCCTTAGACCATGTCTATTTTTAAACATTATTCAATGGGAATGATCGGTTTTTCATGTTAAATGAGGGATTGAGGATTGTTTTCTCTCACAGGTCTGTGCTTTAAGCTAGAAGAAAAAGTCATGCAACAGATGGGCATTAAAAAAGGAAACATCAAAGGGTGACATCATTGGAACTCAAGGTCCATCAGTGAAGGGCCAGGTGGATACCAGAACAATAAAGTTAATATGATATTTTGCTGCTACCAACAGGCTGAAAGACAGAGCAAACACAGTTACATACGCAGCAATCCTCTATCAGCTGTCAGTAATTTGCCTAGATTAGCCCAAATGTCTTGCTTAAATCCATCTCATATAAGATTACTATGCAAATCCATGGTAGTCCTTGCATCAAATTAATGTGCTAAGTTTTAAAATGAGGTGTGGGGACTTCCAGGCAACATGGCGCTATAGTCAGAAGTACCATGCCATCCCTCCACAGCAAAGATCAGAAAAACTTAAGTCAAACAGAGCCACACATCAGTCCTGAAACCCTAAGCATCAAATGAATAGATAAAGAACTCAGCCAAGCACCGAATGGAATAAGAAACTGACCGAGAACAGAGAGCGAGGAGAGATACATGCAAAGGTCCCCTATCAGCTACAGCAGCACTGATCGCCATCATGGACTCCTATCAGAGATCAGCGAACAGGGGGTACAAGAAAGCAGCTTCATGGAGCTTCCAACAGGAGACAGAACAACTGGTAACCAGCATTCTTCACCCCCTCTCAGCCTCCTCTGCTTCCTGTGGCCACAGTTTCTGGCCAGGAAGCATCAGCTTCCCCCAGTGCTGCTTGGATTCCACCTGCTCACACTGGCCTGCTCCCTGAGTGCCATTTGTTGCATGCTGGTGCTGCTTTTTTTGGCTTCTTTAGATTTCTTCCTTACCTCTCACCACCTCCCCCTCCTTTCTCTCAAATACCTGGATCCGTGCACCATCTTTGCTTCTTCCCAAAAGGCTGTGAAACATGGATCAACTGTGAAACTGCTTCCCAGCCCAGGCCGCCACGCTGGTGGGACCCCTGGGGCTTTTTTGTTTGTTTGCTCTGATTTGTTCTGTTTTTATTTATTTTTTCTTTTCTTGGCTTGGGAGCCCCTTCTAGCCAGGCAGTACTGAGTGGCTTGGAAGCTACTCCCTTACCCTGTGCAGATGCATGGGGACATCCCTGGGGGCATTTCTTTTTTCTTTGTTTTTTGTTTGTTTGTTTGTTTGTTTGTTTTCCTCTCTCTCTTATTCCCTTTTTGTCTTGTTCATTTCCAGTTCTTCCATTTATTCATTTTCTTTACCCTTTTTCTTTTTTTTTAATTTTTGTTTTTCCCCATTTCTCGGTCTCTCATCTCTCCACACCAATAGCAACCTCCCTTAGCACTCTTTTTTGTTTGTGTGTATCTTTTTGGCTCCTGTTCCTCTCTCCTCTCTCTCGTCTTTCCCATACTAATCTTAGCTCCACACATCAGAACCTACCCCCTCCTTCCTGTCTACTTGCACTGTGCGATGAACATCACACTCCCAAGCAGCACAGGCACAGCCTACTGGAACCTGCCCTGCACTGATTCCTGGTCACACTGTCAGCCCTGGTATGTGCCACAAACAGCCCATCCCAGCACCCCCCCTTCAGCTAGACCTGCCCTACTGACTATACCTGAGTGACTGACCCTACCCATTAGAGAAGAAAGTGAAAAATATAGTGCCCACAGACAAGCAATCAACAAAGAATGCACAGCCAGCCTGCTCAGACATAACCAAATAAAACAAAAAATCAGGATTAAAAAACAAATCTACAATCAATAAATGAGGAAAATTACCACTGAATGCCCCAAAGACAGCAGACAATATCAAAACATGTACAAAAACAGGACAGGATGATTCCAGTAGTGGTCCAAAGATGACCTTTCAGTAGAAGAAAAGGCACTAGACCTAACTGATAGGGAATTCAAATATCTAATATTCAGAATTATCCAAGAGTTGAAGCAAAAAACGGACAAAAATGAGGAAAAAATAGACAAATTCATGGAAAAGGCAGACAAATTCATGGAAAATACAGACAAAAAATGGAAGAATTCAAGAAAATAATACAGGAACAAAAAGCTAAAATAAATTCACAACTAGAAATCATACAAAAACCACAATTAGAAATCCAAAAGATAAACAACAAAGTTTCAGAAACGGACAGTGTCATAGAAGGGCTGAGGAGCAAGTTGGAAATGAAGGAAGATAGGATTAGCGAAATTGAAGACAAACACTTGGCTCCAACTCTGTTTGAGGAAAAATCAGAAAAAAAGAAAGAAGAAAAATGAAGAAACCCTGAGAATTATGTGGGATAGAATCAAAAGGAAAAATCTGCGAATGATCAGAGTTCCAGAACAGGGGGAGAAAACAGAAAACACAGAGAGGATCATTGAAGAATTGCTGGCAGAAAACTTCCCCCAATATCATGAAAGATGAAAAGCTGGCCATCCAAGAAGATCAATGAACCCCATATAAGATAGACCCCAAAAGAAAATCACCAAGGCGTATCATAATCACACTCACTAAAACCAAAAACAAGCAAAGAATCCTGAGAGCAGCTCGAGAAAAACAAAAAGTCACGCACAGAGGAGAAACAATAAGACTAAGCTCCGATTATTCAGCAGAAACCATGCAGGCAAGAAGGCAATGGTATGACATCTATAAAACCTTGAAAGAAAAAAATTGCCAGCCAAGAATAATATATCCTGCAAAACTCTCTTTTAAATATGATGGTGAAATTAGGTCATTTCCAGATAAACAGAAATTAAAGGACTATATAAAAACCAAACCAAATTTACAAGACTTATTAAAGGGAGTCCTTTGATCTGAGAACAAACAACATCAGACCACAGGCTGAGTATAGGACACAGGATTGTACTAGCCAGATACCAACCTAGGAAATGAACTCTTAAGGACTATGCAAAACCAAAAGAATTACAACAAGGAACCAGAGAGGTTAATTTGTAAATAACAACAGCATCAGAACAATAAAAGAGGGAATAAATGGTGTAGGTATAGAACCTTCTAATGGAGAGGAAGTCAAGCGATAGCAAGTAATAATAGACTGGTTCAAATCTAGGAAGATAAGGGTAAATTTCCAGGTAACCACAGAGAAAGCTAAAAAACCTATTCATCAAAATAAAGAAGAAAAACATAAAGTCCCAGTAAAAACAAAACCTACAAAAACAAAAGAAATGAAAAAAAATCCACAAACAGAAGGAACTCAGCACAGGAGAGTAAGAAGAACAAAGAAAACATCAGCGCCACAAAAAAAAAAGCACTACAAAATGCAATCCCACTCCTAGGAATATATCCTAGAGAAATAAGAGCCATCACACGAATAGAAGTATGCACACCCGTATTCATTGCAGCACTGTTCACAATAGCAAAAGATGGAAACAACCTAGATGCCCATCAACAGATGAATGGATAAACAAACTATGGTACATACACACAATGGAGTAGTATGCAAAGATAAAGAAAAATGATGAATCTGTGAAGCATCTCATAACATGGATGAAACTGGAGGACATTATGCTGAGTGAAATAAATCAATCACAAAATAACATATATTGTATGAGACCTCTACTGTAAAAACTCATGTAAAAGTTTGCACACAAAAAGAAACAATCTTTGTAGGTTACCAGGGATGGGAGGGGTGTGGGGGGAACTAAATAGACAATAGATAAGTGGTAACTTTGGTGAAGGGTAAGACAGTACACAATACCGGGGAAGCCAGTACAACTTATACAAGGAAAGGTCATGGAAGCTCCATAGACACATCCAAACTCCCCGAGGGACTGAATTGCTGGGCAGAGGGCTGTGGGGACCATGGTCCTGGGGAACATCTAGCTCAACTGGCATAACACAGTTTATAAAAACAATGTTCTACATTCTACCTTGGTGAGTAGCGTTTGGGGTCTTAAAAGCCTGTGAGCAGCCATCTAAGATACTTCACTGGTCTCATCCCTTCGGGAGCAAGGGAGAATGAAGAGAGCAGGAAACAAGGAAAAGATTAGTCCAAAGGACTAATGGACCACAGCTACCACGGCCTCCACCAGACTGAGTCCAGTACTGCTAGATGGTACCCAGCTACCACCACTGACTACTCTGACCAGGATCACAAGAGAAGGTCCTGGACAGAGCTGGAAAAGGATGTAGAACAGAATTCTAACTCACAATAAAATACCAGATTTTCTGGCCTGACAGACTGGAGAAACCCCGAGAGTATGGCTCCTGGACACTCTTAGCTCAATGGTGAAGTCACTCCCAAAGTTCACAATTCAGTTGGGGATTGGACAGCCTCATAAAACAAAATGGGACTAATGAGACACAGCAGTCCAGGGACAAGGACTAAAATGCAGGAGGGGACAGGAAAGCTGGTGATAGGGAACCCAAGGTTGAGAAGGGACAGTGTTGACATGTCATGGGGTTGTTAACCGCTGTCATAAGGCAATATGTGTACCAACTGTTTAATGATCACTATTTGTTCTGAAAACCTTCATCTAAGGTACAAAAAAAAATTACGTGAGATCAAATTGACAACAGCAATTCAAAAATTTTATGGGAAGCCCAGGGAGCAGTGAGTTGAAGATAATGGTGATGGAATAATTTGGAAAAGGATAGTGAGAATAGCAACACAACTGGAAGAATGTAATCGATGTCACTGAATTGTACATGTAGAAACTTTTGAAATGGTGTAACTTTGGCTATGTATAGTTTCACCAAAGAAGTTCCTCCGAGGTCGAGAAGGGAGAGTGTGACATGTCGTGGGATTGTTAACCAATGTCGTAAAACAATATTTGTACTGACTGTTTAGTGAGAAACTCTTTGTTCTATAAACCTTCATCTAAAGTACAATAAAAAAAATTTTTAAAGAAAGGAGGTGTGAATCACATGTCAAAGATATTGAGACAATACTGCTAGGTCTTTTATAGGTTGCTGCTGTTATTAGGTAGTGTCGAGTCAGTTTCAACTCACAGCATCCCTTTGTACAACAGAATTAAACACTGCCCAGTCATGTGCCATCTTCACAATCATCGCTATGTTTGAGCCCATTGTTCTGGCCACTGTGTCAATCCATCTTGTTGAGGGTCTTCCTCTTTTTCACTGACCCTCTACTTTATCAAGCATGATGACATTCTCCAGGGAATGGTCCCCCTGATAACATGTCCAAAGTATGTGAGATGAAGTCTCGCCAACTTCAATTCTAAAGAGCATTCTGGCTGTACTTCTTCCAAGACAGATTTGTTCACTCTTCTGGCAGCCCACACAATAGTTAATATTCTTCACCAACACCATAATTCAAAAGCATCAATTCTTCTGTCTTCCTTATTCATTGTCCAACTTTCACATGCATATGAGGCAGTTGAAACTACCATGGCTTGGGTAAGGCACACCTTAGTCTTCAAAGTGACATCTTTGCTTTTTTACACTTTAAAAAGGTCTTTTGCAGGAGATTTGCCCAATGCAATGTGTCGTTTGATTTCTTGACTGCTGCTTCCATGGGCATTGGTTGTGAATCCAAGTAAAACGAAATCCTTGACAACTTCAATATATTTTCCATTTAACATGATGTCGTTTATTGGTTCAGTTGTGAAGATTTTTGTTTTCTTTATGTTGAGGTGTAATCCACACTGAAGACTTCTTCCATAAAGATTACGGCCTTGGAAACCCCGTTGGAGCAGTTCCACTCCATCTCACAGGGTTGTCACGAGTCGAGATAGACTCGACAGCAGTGGGTTTGGTTTGAGTGATGGATATGAGTTGTTTCCAGCTTCTGGTTATTCTAATAAAACTGCTATGATCATTCATTTATAAGTCTTTGTGTAAACATAATTTAACTTCACTTGTCATGTGACAATTCTATGTTTAACTTTATAAGAAACTGTCAAAATGTTTTTCAAAGTGGTTGTACCATATCATTTTTTTTAATGAAAACAATCCAATGCATTCTTTTAAAACAGATTTCTACTTCCATTCAGGCCCCAGCAAGAAATGTAATTCATCCTAGATATTCAATTAAAGACATTAGCAACTGTGGAAAACTGTTACCACACCTAAGGCTAAAGGTATAACCTAATTACATAGTGTAACAAGAGCCCAATGAGAGCTGGAAACATGGAAGTGGTCCCACTTAGTAGGAACTGTCATCTTGAGTTTATTCTTGATGATCTGGTGTTGGAAACCTGATATTATTTTTGGGTCATGGAGATTTGTACGTCTACTTCAGTGAAAGAATTCTCACCCCAACGTGATAGTTCTATTTTCAGATATATATCTATGGTAAGTTTTTAAGAAAGAAGTGCCTTTAGATGTCAGCAAATATTTTAGGAGGAACATAGGTATATACATTTCAGTCCACTTTTGCAAGACTGAAAGAGACCATGGAGTACTGGGGTGATAGTAATCTTGAAGAGTTACATGTACAGTATTTACATGGGACAACTCAGAAAGCAATGTAAACATCTAGACAGGCAAAGTTCTCAGTATGTAAAAAGTGAGGTATAATCAATCATTATATCATAATATCATTTCACCTATCTACACTGACCATAGCACTTCTTCTTCCTTATCTACACTCACCAATCTAAATCTTTTAATTTTAACCAGGTTCCACAAATATTTCTGATGCTCCACAAAATCATGTCTGGGAGGAAAAAATCTCCGCTCATATCATACTGTACAATGTAACAAGTATAACATCCAAAGTGAAACTCCCTGGTTAGAACAACATCAGCATCACCTCAGCTACTGAGCCTCTACTATTAGTGGCATCCTGTGAAGGATAATAGGATAATAGAACACCTGCCTCCCCACTCCTTATCATTCCAAATCCAAAATGAAGGCAAGCAGGATGTCAACCACCTTGAAAGGTGAGAATTTTGAAGAGTATGCAGCTTCACATATAATTTGGAAGTTAATCAAACCCTTATCATGTCAATATTTCCTGTTGCATTCAAGTATATGCTTTCTTTATTTCAATGTTCCAAAAAGTGAGCAAGCACCAGGGTAGAAAGATGAGTCAGTGACTTCATATAAATAATTAGATTAACTCATCACTAAGAATTTATTCAGTATCTATTATGGATTGTGTGGAGTACACTGATGAGTAACTCAAAGTTTATGTTCAGAAAATGTTCATTGTTCAGTAGGAGTGAAAAAACAAAACAGAGAAGTAAGTTCCATTAGAAAGCTATAAATAAAAACAATGAGAGATGTTGGATGTTTCCTGTTTATAGAAGTGAAAAAAGTAAGTTGGAATGTAGTTAGTGCCACAAGAAATCTACAGACAGCAAACAATGAGAGATGTTTGATATTTACTGTTTATTCTGCTAAATCATGATCCATGAATACAGACAAAACTGTACACTCTTACAGAGAAAGTTCAGAGAGTTCTAACCAGGACAGTCACGGCAAAGGGAGCTGAGAGACAATTTTTATGGTTCCCAACTCCCATCTCTGTTTATTTAGACTAGAGGTAATCATTACAATAATAACATGTATCCTTTTTTAGTTTACTCTGTGTGCCAAAAAATCCACACTGTCTTGAGCACTTTGCATGCATTATCTCATTTAATCCTTGTAACAGTCTTTTAAGAGATTACACTTAAAGAAAAATCATCATTTTTATCTCAGAGATCAGGAAATTGAAACAAACAGAATGATACTTGCCAGATAGTACATGACTGGTGAGCTTCAGAGCCAGCCTACACAGTCAGCTCCTGTAATTTATTTCTGTATTAATAGTGATGTGATAGAGTGAAAAAACATGGATCTTGGAGAAGACTTTGTGGAAAATGACTGGAGGAATAGCTCCTTGATTGCAGAACCCCAAGTGGATGATGGGTTTTGCTATAGTCAAAAAGATACCATTTAGTTACTGAAATTTATAATCTACAACATGAGCAAGTTTTATATGAATGTTGGCTTAAAACTTGACCAAATAAGAAGTAATTAACTGATGATTATTGCTCAATATACTAAGTGGAATCACAGATGTTCTATTTTCGAAAAACAATAGTTAAGTAATAGAATGACATAGTGGAAAAACCATTGGACTTGATGTCAGTTGCCTCTTACCAATTATGTGAGTAAAAAGAAGTCACTTAATGTTTCTTGGCCTCAATTTCATCATCTTTCAAATAATATGTGAAAGGACAAAGGGATAGAGTAATTGATCTCAAAGATAACTTATTTTTAAAAAGATATGGAACTCCATAACAACTCTTGGCAATGCAGCTCACAGTGTTGGTCTGACCCTCCAATCCACACCCCTTGGTGGAAGCTTCTCATGTGTATAAAGACCAGACACCAAAAAAAAAAAATCAAACAAGAAAGAAATCAGGAACAAGCAGAAAAATATGGAGCAATGTGTACATAGTGGAAGAATCTCCGAGAGCCTTTTTAGGCAGGCAGATTATAATCTTCCTCTCGTTTTCTTTCTTCTTCTGGATGTCCCAAAATTTCTTGTCTGAGCAAGTGTGGTTAAGGGGCATTGTTAATGAAATTCTTCAGTTTGGAAGCAATTTAAGGACAAAGCAGAGAGGAAACATGGTACTCATTGTTTGACTGCAAAGATTTGTATTTATGATTTGCTTTCATGGGCTTTGGGCCTTGGTTGGTGTTAGCTTAACTAGAAAGTCTTCCCTCATTTCCCCACACCCACCCAGTCTAAAGTCTCTGTCCTCTGTACACATAGCACTTACAAGCTACCTGATATATCCCTCTATGACATGTTGCTCACTTTGTTTATCCATTGGTCTCTGCACTAGAGTGTGAGTGAGTGCTTAGGATCAGAGGCTTCATCATATTAATTTTTATGTCTATCACCTGGATAAGGTCATAGTTCACAGCCTGTCACTTAGTGGGTGTTCAGTAAATAATTCTATGAATGAATAGATCACCCATGCTGAAAGAACCAGGTTGAAGCAGGAAATGATCAGTAAAGAGTAATAAAGTAGACCTTCATGCTTGAGTCTAGGAAGTCAAGTACAGGTAGAAAGGCAGCATGAATTCTGGGACAGAAACCCCACTTAGGAATAAAGATTGTGTATATGACTGGAACTTCTTATGCTGTAACTCTGGGGAACCTAAGGGTAGTGGGTGATGAGTGTTTCAGTTGGAATGCTTTCAGTTGTGGTATTAGCCATATTAACACGAAGGTTGATATTAAAAATCTAAATGTATTATCTTACATATCACAAAGTTTGGAAATATGGTTGTTCTAGAGTTAATAAACTTAGCACATCAATTGTCTCACTAAGGGCCATATTTTAGCTTTGCCACCCTCAGTGCCTTGGCATTTGACTTCAAGCTTTTTTCTTCATGGTTACAAGATGGCTGTAGCAATGCCAAGCACTTTTTCTTCACAGAATGAATTCCATGTTCAGGAAGAAGTAGTTTCCTTCAATATAAGCAAATATTTCCCAAATGTCTTTCAAAAGAACTCCCTTCACATTCCATTGGCTAATACTGGGTACACACCAATAACTAAACCAATCACGAGCAAGAGGAAAGGGATTACTCTGATTGGCTGAAACTCATTATTTACAGCAGTTTTTCCTGAAATATATGACCTTCAAATTTATTAGCAAAGTCTAGGTTCTATAAGCAAAGATGATGGCTGGAAGTTTCTGTAGTATAGGCAAACGACAGTGAATAACCAAGTGAGAAATCCAAACATTAAGCTTTTGTCTCAGTGAGCTCTAAACTTGAAAGTTCTCATACTTATATTCACATGTCGAAAAGGTAAATAAGCCATTGATTTGGACTGACTGTCTCGGTCAATCATATTTGGACCATCCTGATAACTTCCAAGATATTATCTCTTTCCAGGACATTGTATTTTGTGATTTGGCAACTGACCTCTCAGCTGGTGGGCTGATTTCTAAGTCCTGACAATGATTACATTTTTGGCTATGATCTTCAGAACACATTTTAATATTTTGGCACTAGCATTACTTGAGATAGAACTTGTCATGTGGTTCATATTGATTAATGATGTATCAATACAGTAAGTTTAGAGGAATGGAAAATATGTTCTAGACAAGTGGAGGATAGACATTATTCCTTCTTCTATTCTAATACAGCCTCAAGAGGAAACAGCAAATTATTGTTAATATACAAAATACACTGTTAAGTCATAAGCATGTATCCAACTCAAATAAGAAATATTCATCGACTAAGAGCTACACTCAAGCAGATATGATTGTAACTTCAAAAGATATTAGTTAAATTATGCATAGTTTGAGAATGGATATGTTACATGTTGAATTACTTTTTAATAATCTGTTCTCCCACAGATAGTATTAACCTATCAGCTTATACAAAATTCCAATTAATACAAAAATATATAAGCAAATTAAAAATAACTTTAAACTTATTTTTGTATATTTGACATAATGTTGTTTTTGTTAGGTGCCACTGAGTTGGTTACAACTTATAGCGACCCTATGTACAACAGAATGAAACACTGCCCAGTCCTGTGTCATCCTCACAATCATTGCTATATTTGAACCCATTATTGTAGCTGCTGTGTCAATCCATATCATTGAGGGTCTTTCTCTTTTTCTCTGACTCTCTACATTACCAGGAGGCTTGGTGGCACAGTAGTTAAGAGCTACAGCTGCTAACCCAAAGATTGTCAGTTTGAATCCACCAGCTGCTCATAGGAAACCCTATAGAGCAGTTCTACTCTATCCTCTAGGGTCGTTATGAGTCAAAATTGACTTTATGGCTACTCGTTTGGTTTTGGTTTGGTCTGCCTTACCAAGCATGATGTCCTTCTCCAGGGACTGGTCCCTCCTGATAACATGTCCAAAGCACATGACACAAAATTTCACCATTCTCGTTTCTAAGAAGCACTCTGGCTGTACTTCTTCCAAGACAGACTTGTTCATTCTTCTGGAAGTCCATGGTATATTCAATATTCTTTGCCAAAACCATAATTCAAATACATCAATTCTTCTCTGGTATTCCTTATGCATTGTCCAGCTTTCACATGCATATGAGGCGATTGAAAATAGCATGGCTTGGGTCAGGCGCACCTTAGTCCTTAAAGTGACATCTTTGCTTTTTAACACTTTAAAGAAGTCTTTTGCACAGATTCACGCAGTGCAACACATCATTTGATTGCTTGACCGCTGCTTCCATGGAGATTAAGTGTGAACCCAGTAAAATGAAATTCTAGACAACTTCAATATTTTCTCCGTTTATTATGATGTTGCTTATGGTCCAGTTGTGAGGATTTTTGTTTTCTATGTGTTGAGGTGTAATCAATACTGAAGGCTGTAGTCTCCAATCTTCATCAGTAAGTGCTTCAAGTTCTCTTCCCTTTCAGCAAGTAAGGTTGTGTCATCCGCATATCGCAGGTTGTTAATGAGCCTTCTTCCAGTCCTGATGCCGTGTTCTTCTTCATATAGTCCAGCTTCTCCGAGTGTTTGCTCAGCTCAGCAGTATGTCGACAAGGAACTGCCAGAAATTCAGGCCGGATTCAGAAGAGGATGTGCAACCAAGGATATCTTTGCTAATGTCAGATGGACCCTGGCTGAAAGCAGAGACTACCAAAAAGATGTTTACCTATGTTTTATTGACTATGCAAAAGCATTCGATTGTGTGGATCATAACAAATTATGGATAACACTGAGAAGAATGGGAATTCCAGAACACTTATTGTGCTCATGAGGAACCTGTACACAGATTAAGAGGCAGTTATTAGGACAGAACAGGGGCATACTGCATGGTTTAAAGTCAAGAAAGGTGTGCGTCAGGGTTGCATCATTTCACCAAACCTATTCCATCTGTACGCTGAACAAATAATCTGAAAAGCTGGACTCTATGAAGAAGAAAGGGACATCAGGATTGGAGGAAGACTCATTAACAACCTGTGTTATGCAGATGACACAACCTTGCTTGCTGAAAGTGAAGAGAACTTAAAGCACTTACTGGTGAAGACCAAAGACCACAGCCTTCAGTACAGATTACACCTCAACATGAAGTAAACAAAAATCCTCACAACTGGACCAATAAGCAACATCATGATAAACAGAGAAAAGATTGAAGTTGTCAAGAGTTTCATTTTACTTGGATCCACAATCAACTTCCATGGAAGCAGCAGTCAGGAAATGAAAAGATGCATTGCATTGGGCAAATCTGCTGCAAAAGACTTCTTTAAAACGTTGAAAAGCAAGGATGTCACCTTGAAGACTAACGTGCCCCTAACCCAAGCCATGGTATTTTCAATCGCATCATATGCATGCGAAAGCTGGACAATGAATAAGGAAGACTGAAGGAAAATTGACACCTTTGAATTGTGGTGATGGCGAAGAATATTGACTATACCGTGGACTGCCAAAAGAACAAACAAATTCATCTTGAAGAGGTACAACCAGAAACCTCCCTAGAAGGAAGGATGCTGAGACTACGTCTTACATACTTTGGACATGTTGTCAGGAGGGATCAGTTCCTAGAGAAGGACATCATGCTTGGTAAAGTACAGGGTCAGCAAAAAAGAGGAAGACCCTTAATGAGATGGACTGACACAGTGGCTGCAACAATGGGCTCAAACATAACAATGATAGTCAGCATGACGCAGGACCGGGCAGTGTTTCATGCTGTGGTGCATAGGGTGACTGTGAGTCTGAACCAACTTGATGGAAACTAACAACAACATAGCACACCTTTCCTGATTTTAAGACATGCAGCATCCCCTTGTTCTCTTCAAACAATTGTCTCTTGGTCTATGTACTGGTTCTGAGTAAGCACAATTAAGTGTTCTGGAATTCCTATTCTTCTCAATGTTATCCATAATTTGTTATGATCCACACAATCAAATACCGTTGCATAGTCAATGAAACACAGGTAAACATCTTTCTGGTATTCTGTGCTTTCAGCCAAGATCCATCTGACATCAGCAATGATATCCCTCGTTCTAGGTTCTCTTCTGAATTCGACTTGACTTTCTGGCAGTTCCCTGTTGATATACTGCTGCAACCTTTTTTGAATTATTTTGAGCAAAACTTTATTTGCCTGTGATATTAATGATATTGTTCAATAATTTCTGCATACTGTTGAATCACTGACTTCTGCAGTCTGAAATTGATCAAACATGCAATCGAGATGCATTGATAACTACTGATGATTGGAATGTGAAAGTTGGATGTAACAGTTCCTATGAATTTCGGTATGTGTCCCTGGGTGGCCAAAACAGTTAAGCACTTGGCTACTAACAGAAAGGTTGTTGTTTCCAATCCACATAGAGGCACCTAAAAAGAAAGACCTGCCAATCTGTTTCCAAAAAAACAGCCATTAAAAATCCTATGGAGCATAGTTCTACGGTGACACACATGGGGTCACCATGAGTTGGAAACAGCCCTACATCATCTGTTTTTTGTTTTTATTTTTTTAAAAACTCCAGTTGTGCAACTTCACGTGAGAAATTCATTGAAGTTCTTCTCATCCAGCATCTTTTCGGTAAAGTGTAACCTAACATTAAATATCACATAATACAGCTAAAGGAACATGTATACGGAATGAAAAAATAAATGTAAGATTGACCTCGGAATCACTAAAGAAACTTCGTTGAGATCTGCCTCTAAACCTTTAATGTTCTCTCCCCTTTCCTTCCCATTTCTCATAAGGCACTTGTTTCCTCCTCTTAGAGATTTATCAATCTCTGCAGAAATTGATAAATATTTATGAACCTGCATTAAATTCCTTGTATGTGGAATATAGGATTCCAGTGTAACTTGTTAGTGTTTCCTTTATTAAGATTCAATCCTTCATTCACTCTCTTTTCTCCTTCCTTCCTCCCTGCCTTCCTCCCTCCCTCCCTTCCTTTCTCCCTCCCTCCCTTCCTCCCTCCCTTCTTTCCTTCCTGCCTTCCTTTCTCTCTCTCTCTTTCTTTGTTTCAAGATAATGGCCTTGCAAGGCAGCTAGATAGACTTGTGCTTGAATCCAGGCTCTGCCAATTACTAATTTTCTAACCATGTGTTATTTGCTTAACCTTCCACCGTTAGTTTTCTTATCTGCAAGTGTCAATAATTTTACCTAATTCAAAGAGTGGTTATGAAACATAATGTATGTCAACTAGATACCATCAAGGAAGTAATTTAAAATGGTCTCTCTAAAATCCTTCAGATGTATTTTCTACTATACAGCAAGACCTGGGATGAGTAATCTGCCTCAGGATGGCCCCAGGTGATTTTAGTTTAATTCTTTAAAAAAATTAGAGATGATTTTTCACCTTATATAAAGGAGGAAGCGATTGAATTAGATGACCCCTGAGGTCTCTTTCAGAGGCTCCGGGTGGTGCAAATGTTTAACAATCAGCTGCTAACCTAAAGGTTGGAGGTGAAGTGCACTCAGAGTCCTCTCAGAAGAAAGGTCTAGTGGTTGATTTCTGAAAAATGAGCCTTGGAACACCCTATGGAGTCCAGTTCTTCTCTGACACACGTGGGGTCACTGCGAGTCAGAACTGACTGAACTGCAACTGGGGGTAGAGGTCTCTTTCATCTCAGAATTCTGAGGTTCTTCATTTCACAATGTATTCGATGACCGCCACTGACAGAAAGACCCTGCTAGGTATGAGAGGGAATACAAATATATGGAAGTGATACTGTCTTCATCCTTCTAAACTACAGATTTTGGCAAAACAATCAAAAATAAATTCTACTTGCTTTCAATCTTTATTTGTACTTCCTTCTAAAAATATTTAATTCAATCTAGTAAATGTCGTTGGCAGTATTTGTTAATTCTACTCTTCCCTTTGTTGCACTCCTAATTTTAAAAATTATCCTCTCAATTTTCTTTTAATTCCTGAAGGCTGTATTTTTCTTTTAGCATAGGCCTTAAGTTGCAAATCTAAATCAGAAACTTTTAAAAGATGGTAACGTCTAATTTTTTCTTCATCAGTCAACCTGGATTCTGAATGCATTGGTAAATGTGACACCAGGTAAAGTCCTGTATATACTCTCCGGATTTCAGTCTGAGCTCCAAGGCTCTGGCAGAAAGAAGAAACTTGTGTTCATCTATTTATGATTGAGAATCTCGTTTAGCAAAGGTATATTGATTAATAGTTCTTGATGGTAACCATCTCCTCAAACAAAGTGATGAGTGCTCTGACCATTTTACAATTCTCGTTATTGCAAAACTGATGCAGTGGAATAATCAACCACGCAGAAAGAATAATTAACCAGGAAGAAAAGAAACAGGAATAGCCAGTTCTGAAAAGGGGCTTGTGTTGCTATTCTTCACTGCAAATCTAACTCCTTAGATTCACCATCATGAGTTCTAAGGAAGAAAATGAGATGAAAATTGCTTCTCCCAAAGTTAACCTTACTTTAAAGATCTGTTGCTTAATGAAATAATTTGCTTTTACAAATTATTTTTTTATAAGTATATAATTTGAAATAGAATTAAATAAAATTCTGTCACAGTTTATGTGAGGTGTATGCGAACACTTTGTGTGTTAAGGAAGGAGTGTGGGAAAGGAAATCTAGGAATCTCAGATTTTAGCTCCAGGTCTAATACTACCTGGCTGTAAGATTTGTGGCAAATCCCTTAAAAGCCTCAATTTCCTCATCAGGATAATGGGAAGATTATACAGATCAGTAGCTATTTACTTGATAGCCATGGACCGTCCAAGGGACCTATACATAGATTTCAGCGGGTCGCCATGAGTTGGAGCCTACTTGATGGTAACTAGCAAAAACAACATGGATTTGTGCAGGAAAACATTACAATTTTATTTTAACTCAATCTCTAACTAAAATTTAGCATTTCCTTCAGCTGTGGATACAAGCAGCGAAATATATTAGTAATAGCGCTACCTGTGACTTTGTTACCGATAAAAATCATGGTTGGTGCAGATATATTGAAATATAATTTTGCTCATTAATACTTTGAATTAACTACAGCTATTAGATCTATTGCTAGATCTTATTATTAAATGTGTTAATAAACTCATTATTATGTCACAGATTTAATTTTTAATATTTTAGTAACTATTTTAGCATAATTAGTTTTCTTTGTATCCTCTGGATTTTACTTTGTGCAGCTGGTAGCATTATCATGAGAGGGATTGAGCCATAGACTTATTTAGACAACCAAGGGGATTTGGCATAAAAGAAGTAAAGAGCCCTTGCATTAGATGCTTGAAAGTATTTCAGTTTCTAAAGGTCAGTGACTTTATAGTTCTAAAAGATTTACTATAAAGTCACTAAGTAGGAAGTATATTCAACTAAAAAACAAAAATACTTGCCATGGAGTCGATTCTGACTCAAGTCAACCCTATGTGTGTCAGAGTAGAATTGTGGTCCATAGGGTTTTCAATGACTGATTTTTTTTTTGGAAGTAGATCACTAGGACTTTCTTCTAAAAAAAAAAAAGAATACAACTGGTAAATACTCATTTCTAACTATAAAACAAAAAGGTAAGTCTCCTTAAAGACTGAGCTAAGCATCCCTTAAAAATATTGTCAGTGAGACAATGCCCTGTGGACTTCTGAAGGTTTTAATGAATATGATCATCTACTCCTTGCCTATAACTAGTGTCAAACATTAGTTAGTGAGTTAGCTTGGAATTTGTCCAGTTTTAGAACACATTTGAATTTTTTGTTCCAAGTGCATAGAGAGCAACTCAGTAATCTAGAATGTGATTGAATGCGCGAATTGCTACATGAGGAATTATATCCATATTTTTTCAAATGATGAAATATATAAGATTAAGAATAGTTGGCATAAAAAACAGAATTTACAATTCTGTTGTCGGTCCATTTCTACCACCAACAATGGCTACTATTAAGTTTGAACTAACTCTTTATTCCTCCCCAGAGAGGACAATACTCCATCTTCAAAGCTTCAGGATAGAGAAGAGCACATCCAACAGGTTTTGGTGTAAAGAAAATGGGATTCTTTCTAAAAATATCTGTTTTGCCACAGTCATGGTTGTCACCATACATGTGATTAATTGGCTTTTAGTCACCAACAAGCCTTTTACTTCTGAGACAATGGCAAAGATGACTAATGAAGAGACTTCATTCTATAAAGCTGCAATTTTAAAGAATGCAAACCTTTATGATGAAAGAAGGACATTGGCAGAATTATGTGCAAACTGCAATTTGGCCAATATTGTTTTTCATAATAACTATTATTATTGTGTCAGCCATATTTCTCTTCTTGCAGTAAAGTTATATTTCTTTGAACTGACAGTAAATTATTTTTTCCTGTTCTTATTCACTTCAATCTGGTGGTGGTAAATGATTAAAATGAGACCCTGCAGACTTCAACAGATACATTTCTTTTCTTACTCCCTTCAAGAGTTAGCATATTGGGCTCGATTCCTTTTGATCACAAACATCTTGGTCTGTCTCATCATTTACAGCACATTTGATGTAGTTTACTTTAATTAAAACCATTTAGACCCAAACATAAAAATAAGAATGAAAGGTTGCCTTTTTTTTAATTACTTACACTTGTGAGATGCATTTTCTTAGCAATAAGGGATTCTCCTAAATCATATTCTGTAAGTTTGGAAAAGAGAATTTAGCTACACGGTTCTAGATTTTACCCTTTTATAGATTTTTTTACGTATGCTAATACACATTTTGGGTTTGAAGTTGGAGTATAATTTTATAGATAAAGACTTTATGTAGTTAATAGCTTAATACTTACACAATTTTTTTTTCCTACTTGGAAAACATGAGGTCAGAGAAATAACTAAGCACCTTACAGTGTTAAATAAACTAAAACAAAGACTGACAGTCTGTTTCTTTTAACTCATTAAGTAGACCATAGTAGTTTTCAACAAAAAAACTACCCAGAGTAAAGACTGAGTGGTATTTTCCCTTAAAACTTCACAATTCATACATTCAAAGTTCTTAATAAATATTATCCTTTTCCTCTTTACAAAACCTTTCATGTACTGAATGTGTGTAAATTTTAGGTGTGGACGAGTGAGAGCAGTATAGAAAGAGTTTGAAGAGATTAAGTTGGACTATGGTTTTATTTTTAAAGTGAGGCAAGCATAGACATTGTATTTCATAAACATTTGGTCCCTTAAATTAAAAAAAAATGAGTAAAGTTATAAAGTTAACATTTGGCACTGATCTCACTGCAAATGCAGTAAAGAAAAATGAAAGCTAGATTATAAATGCTAAGCAATTTGTGTTTTTTTTCCAAAGTTATAAAAGTTATACGAGCATTTAACAGTCACTGCTTTGTTTTGTATATTAAATTATATAGTGTATTTGGAATCTTAGGACAGGTTCCATATGTGAAAACATAAAACACAGGCAAAACTTAGACTAGGAAGTTGCCACTGACAAAGCTATATTCACAGTTAAATGCAACAACAAGGCAGACTATAAAGTTAAGGGAACACGCTTTTATTAATCCTTAAGTAAGTTACAAAAAAAGAAGATTACACATATACAAATATAAATAGCACCTGCTTGGAGTTAAGAGAATTTTTTTCAAGTTAGTTTTGATGTCATCATTTTTCAAGAACAAAAAATAGAAGTTTTTATTAGAACAACTAAATATTAAAATGGTCTATTTATAGAGGGAAGATTCTAAAATTTTGCCATTTGTATTTAAAGCTGTATTTTATGCTCTTATCTGACACTGGCATTTAAAAGTTTAATTACTATGTGCCATAGAGCCCTGGTGGCACAGCAGTTGAGAGCTTGGCTGCCAACCCAACCAAAAGGTCAGCAGTTCGAATCCACCAGCTGCCTCTTGGAAACCCTATAGAGCAGCTCTACTCTGTTGTATAGGGTAGCTATGAGTCAGAATCAACTCAAAGGCAACAAGTTTTTTTTTTTTTTTGGTTATAGATATGTCACAGTTACACATTGACTTAGATATCCAGACTTAAAAGCTCTCTCTCTCTTTATATATATATACACACACACATATATATATGTTGTGTGTATATATATATCTTGATTAATACAATGACTTACTATGTATAGGCATCACGTTACAACATCAGGCACTTGGGAGATACGAAAATGGAAAGCAGACTGTATCTATATTTAAGGGGCTTGCCCTCTAGTTAAGGAACACACGGTACACAAATACAAGGCAGAAAGTGGTAAATATAAGAAAAATCCTGATATAATGCTCTGGACATTCATAGATAAGAAGGACCACTTTCTTCCGGAACAATGAGAAGACCTAATGAAAGCGTGATGTTGAAACTTGGAATACACCATATTATGCTATATGAAGGTGAAAAGCATTCACAGTGAATGAAACAACCTGAATAAAAATACAGGAAAACGTAGGTCATGTAGGAAAAAAATAAACATATTTGCTATTTTTTGAGGTGCAAGCGTGTAAAATAAGTGGTATGAGATGAGTTTAGAAGTAGAATTTGGAGTTAGATCCCTGAAAGCCTTAAATGTCAGGACCAGGAGGTGAGATGGTATTTGTGTACAATGGATACATGAAAGTTGTTGAGAAATCACGTTGGCACTGTATATCAAATGCCTTAAAACATTTATAACTTTTGACTTAATAATTCAATTTCTAGCAATCTATTAAACAAAAGTAAGAAAATGAGAAAGTCAAATAAGGAAAATAAAGTAGAAAATGTGATAGGCTTTGGTAGGTTAGGGGTTGAATTTTTAAATAGGATAGTTTGGAAGGCGTCACTACTAAGGTGATATTTGCTCAAAAACTTGAGAGAGGCAAGGAGCTGACCATGTGTACATGTCTACGCGTAGAGTATTCCGGGCAGAGAGGTCAGCAAGTGCTAAGGTTCAGGGCTGGTAGTATGGCAGGTGCATATGAAGACCAGCAAGATGGTTAGTGAGGGAGGGTGAAAGAAGAGTTAGGTTAGGTCAGAGAAGTAACTGGAACTAGATCAGGAGGGACTTTCTAGGATGTTGTAAGAACTTTGACTTTTACTTGGAGTGAGATAGAGGCCCTTGTGGCACAGTGGTTAAGCATTAACTACCAGATGCTCCTTGGAAACCCTATGGGGCAGTTCTACTCTGTCCTATAGGGTCGCTATGAGTTGGAATTGACTCAAAAGCAATGAGTTTTGTTTGTTGTACTCCTCACTTGGAGCCCTGGCAGTGCAGTGGTTAAGAGCTCAATTGCTAACCGAAAGGTCAGCAGTTCAAATCCACCAGCCACTCCTTAGAAACCCTACAGGGAAGTTCTACTCTGTCCTTTAGGGTCACTGTGAGTCAGAACTGACTCGATGGCAACAGATTTACTGCTTACTTATTGATTATTTTGTTATTTGACATTTCACGTTTACAACAATAATAAAAAATCTACTATATGACTATTTTCCATATTGACAATGTATGTCTGCAAGTAACAGACACCAAGGTGCCAGGTGAGAGTAATGCTGGCTGTGATGGTTAAGTTTATGTGTCACGTTGGCTGGGCCATGATTCTCAGTGGTATGGCAGTTATGTAATGATGTAATTTGGCAGTTATGTAAAGATGCAGTCATCCTTGATTTTGTGACCGGATGTTGTCATCCTCCATTTTCATATAACGTCAGTTTTCACATAATGACCTGGTCTTTGGAACCTAACCATGTCAGTAAGTGAGGAGTGGGTATACAGGGGTGCTGTGATCTCACATATAGTTCGACAGATTTACTGTGGCATTTATATTTTGAATAAACCTGTTGCCATCGAGTTGATTCTAACTCATTGTGACCCTATATATTTTGAATAGAGCCCTGAAAACCCTATGGAGCAGTTCTGCTCTGCATACGTGGGGTCATTATGAGTTGGAATCAACTTGACAGCAACTAACAACAATAGGGGCATACCATTCCTATGAAAATTCATTGATCTGAGCCAAAGTTGATGGTTTTTCAGCTAAAAGCATTAGCAGATAGGATGGTGAGAAGTGGACTGATTCTGGATATATTTAAGAGGAGGAACTAACAGGATTTTCTATCAGATTGGGTATGGAGAACAGACAAAGAAAGGAGTCAAAATGACTCTAATACTTCTGGTCTGAACATTAGAAAGATAATAATTGCCAATAAATGGGAAGTGTAAGACTGTAGGTAGAAAAGGTTTGGAACAGAAGATCAGAAATGTGAATTCAGACATAAAGCTGATGCATGCTAGTGGAGTACACAGTTAGATGTAAGACTCTGGCGTTGAGGGGAAAGGTCTGGGCTGGAGATATGCATTTAGATAACAGCATATGGATGGTATTTAAAACCATAGAACTTGATGAAATCACCAAGGGAGTGAGGATAAACAGAGAAGCAAAGATGTCCACAGCTGAGCTTTAGGTCATTGCTGTGTTAAAAATATGGAGATATAAGTATCTGATACAGGAGATCAGAAAGGAGCAGATAATGAGCTATGAGGAAAACCAGGAAATCTGAGAATCTGGAAACCAAGAGAATAAGTTATATCAAGGAAGAGAAATTTTTTAAATTTGGATCCAATAACTATGATAAAAATATATGTAGCCATTACATCATATTCTTTGAAAATAACTAGATGAGGGGAAAAATACTTCTGATCTATTGAGATAAAAACAAAATAGAAATTATTATCCCCATTCTGAAAAATCAACGTATATAGCACATATTTGAAAAGAAAAAAAAGATTACTGTAAGAGGTTACACCAAAATATTAATAATGTTCATCTCTGGGTGGCAGGATGATAGACAATTCCATTTTGTCTGTATTTCCATAAGTTATTTAAAAAATTGAACTGTTTTCAAAACAGAGATTAAACAAAAAAAAATTGAGCTTATTTTGAAAATTTGAAGTGAGCACAACAGTTTCTTTGTCTGTACCCAAATTTTATTTTGAAAAATTTCAAAACTATGCCAAAGTTTAAAGAACAGTACAATGAACACCCTCACCCTTTATCTAGATCACCAATGGTTGTAACATTTGTCTTATTTTTTCTCCATGTATGTGAACACACACATATTTATTTTGCCAGAAACATTTGAAAGCAAGTTGCAAGCACCATAACATCCACGTCTAACTAATTGAGCATATACTCCTAAGAACAGAGACGTTCTCCTGCACATATCACATTTTCAACAAATTAATATTGTTGCAATAATATTACCTGAGATGCAATTAACATTCAAATTTCCCGATGAGGCCCCAAAATGTCACATATAATTTTTATTTTTTAATTGGTCCCCAAGATCTATGAAGGATCACACAATACTTTAAGTGCAAAGTCTTTCATCTAGAACATTTAAAAAATTTTTTTGTCTTTCATAACTTTAAGATGTTTTGAAGAGCGCAGGCCAGTTATTTTGCAGAAGGCCCTGATTTTTTCCTTACGATTCAATTCCAGTTAAATGGCAAGAAGACTACTGTATAAGTAATGATGTCCCCTTCTCAGAGCCTCATATCTGGAGATACATGATATCATTTTGTTTCTTTGTTAATAAAGTTGATTTTGATCACCTGCTTAAGGTGTTTTTGCCAGATTTCTCTTTTGTAATTAATAAATAATTTGTGAAATATTACTTTGAGATACCACCACTCATCTGTCAGTTTGTTGTACTGTGGTGGCTTGTGTGTTGCTGTGATACCAGAAGCTATGCCACCAGTATTTCAAAAACCAGCAGGGTCATTCATGGTAGACAAGTTTCAGTGGAGCTTCCAGACTAAGAATAGGAAGAAAGACCTGGTGATCTATTTCTAAAATAATTGGCCAATGAAAACCTTATGAATAGGGGTGGAATATTGTTTGATATAGTGCCGGAGGATGAGCCCCTCAGGTTGAATGGCACTCAAGATATAAGGGGCAAGAGCTGCCTCCTCAAAGTAGAGTCGACCTTAACGACATGGATGGAGTAAAGCTTTTGGGATCTTCATTTGCTGATGTAGCACGATTCAAAATGTGAAGAAACAGCTGCAAACATCCTTTAGTAATCGGGTCAGCAAAAAAGAGGAAGACCCTCAGTGAGCTGGACTGACACAGTGGCTGCAACAATGGGCTCAAACATAGCAACGATTGTGCGGATGGAGCAAGATCAGTCAGTGTTTCATTCTGTTGTACATAGGGTCACTATGAGTTGGAACAACTCAACAACTCCTAACAACAACAGTATGTTCTTTTTATATATTATTTTATATATATTATTAGGACTAATACCAAAAAAATAAAATATGAAAAAAAGAACAGTTTATAATGGTGAAAACTATAACCTTCAATAAAGACATAACATATAGTTATGACTTACATAATATAGGAACCACAGGCATACCTCAGAGATACTGCCAATTAGGTTCCAGACCACCTCAATAAAGCAAGTAACAGGAATTGTTTGGTTTCCCAGTGCATATAAAAGTTGTGTTTACACTATGCTGTAGTCTATTAAGTGTGCAATAGCATTATGTCTAACCAAAATTGCACATACCTTAATTAAAAATACTTTATTGCTAAAAAGTGCTAACCATCATGTGAGACTTCAGTGAGTCATAAATCTTTTTGCTGGTAGAGGGTTTTGCCTGGATGTTGACGGCTGCTGACTGATTATGGTGGTGGTTGCTTAAGGGTGGCTTTGGCACAGGGGTGGCTGTGATAATTTCTTAAAATAAGACAACAATGAAGTTGGCCACATCAATTGATTCTTTCACAAAAGATTTCTCTGTAGCATGTGATGCTGTTAGACAGCATTTTACCCACAGTAGAACGTCTTTTGGAATTTTGAATGTCATTCCTCTCAAACCGTACCACTGCTTTATATTTAGATTACGTAATATTCTAAATCCTTTGTTGTCATTTCAACAATGTTCACAGCATCTTCACGAGGAGTAGATTCCGTCTCAGGAAAGCACTTTCTTTGCTCACCCATAAGAAGCAACTCCTCATCCATTAAAGTTTTATCATGAGATTGCAGCAATTCAGTCACGTCTTCAGGCTTCACTTCTAATTCTAGTTCTCTTGCTATTTCCACCACATCTGCAGTTACTTCCTCCACTAAAGTCTTGAACCTCTCAAAGTCTTCCAAAAGGGTTAGAATCAATTTCTTCCAAATGCCTGCTAATGTTGATATTTTCCCCTTCTCCCATGAACTGTGAATGCTCTTAATGGCATTTAGAATGGTGAATCATTTCCAGAAGGTAAGTTACTTTGCCCAGATCCATCAGAGGAATCACTATCTATGGCAGCTATAACCTTACGAAATGTGTTTCTTAAATAACAAGACTTGAAAGTTGAAATTACTCCATGAGATGCAGAATGGATGTTGTGTTAGCAGGTGTAAAAACAACCTTAATCTCCTTGTAAATCTCCTTCAGAGCTCTTGGGTGATCAGGTTCGTTGTCAATGAGCAGTAATATTTTTGAAATGAATCTTTTTTTCTGAGCAGTAGTCTCAAAAATGAGCTTAAAATGTTCAGTAAATCATGTTATAAATAGATGTGCTGTCATCCAGGCTTTGTTGTTCCGTTTATAGAGCACAGGTAGAGTAGCTTTAGCATAATTTATAAGGGCCTTAAGATTCTCAGAATGGTAAATGAGCATTGGCTTCAACTTAAAGTCACTAGCTGTATTAGCCCCTAACAAGAGAGTCGGCCTGTCCTTTGAAGTTCTGAAGCCAGACATTGACTTCTCTCTAGCTATGAAAGTCCTAGATAGCATCTTCTTCCATATAAGGTTGTTTCATCTATATTGAAAATCTGTTGTTTAGTGTAGCCACCTTCTTCAATTATCTTAGCTAAATCTTCTAGATAACTTGCTGCAGCTTCTATATCAGCACTTGCTGCTTCGCCTTGCACTTTTATGTTATGGAGACAGCTTCTTTCCTTAAGCCTCATGAACCGACATCTTTTTGCTGGTTAAAACTTTTCTTCTGCAGCTTCCTCACCTCTCTCAGCCTTCACAGAACTGAAGAACATTAGGGCCTTGCTGTGGATTAGGCTTTGGTTAAGGTAATGTTGTGACTGGTTTGATCTTCTATCCAGACCGCTAAAACTTTCTCCATATCACCAATGAGGCCGTTTCACTTCTTATTATTTGTGTATTTACTGGAGTAGCACTTTTAATTTTCTTGAAGAATGTTTCCTTTGCATTCACAACTTGCCTGTTGGGTGCAAGAGGCCTAGTTTTCAGCCTGTCTCGACTTTTGACATGCCATCCTCATTAAGCTTAATTATTTCTAGCTTTTCATTTAAAGTGAGAGACATGCCATTGCTCCAACACTCAGGGTATGGTTGGTAGCTTCGATTCCTACTTACGGTATAGCTGAATTGGAGAAATCTTTAAAAAATTTGTCAACTGCTATGGAACAAATAGCAGACAAAGTTGCTAGTGAGATGGAAGCACAACAGTGAACTCTGATCTCATAAGCCAAAGTGACATGAGATAACAAAATAGCCTTAGATTTTTTTTTTTTTATTAGTGTAGTCTGTGCTGTAGCAAATACCTATTGTTACATTTGGATAAATAACACAGGAGAAGTAGACAAGATATCCATAGAATTGGACAGCAAGCTACTTGGTTATACATTATAACAGTCTTACAAACACCAGATTTGTTTGGTTGGTTACCATCAGGAATAAGTACATGGGCTAAATCACTATTGCAAGGAATAGTAATATTCTTAGTCTATATCCTGATAGTATTAGGCATAGTAAAATTTATCCTCTATCGTCTTACATACCTAAAAGGCAAAGAAGGCCTCAGGCTAAAACGTTGATGTACATTGAGTCTGCTCACTCCCGGAATGTGATTGATGACAATATCACTCTTACCTAAGATCCTGGTGAAGAACCAGATGGTATCTGGTGGAAAACCAGCACCATGAGTTTAAAGAGTCTGCAATGGCTGCCATCTAGGAGCTCAACTAAGTCCAGGTATTGATCATTGATGTGTTACCTCCAAACAAAAGGAGGGAATGATTTAGGAAATAATATTGGAGTTATTATTCACTGTCCTTGAGCATAGAGAATGTGACCCAGCTGGAGCTGGGCTCACAAGCACTCACAAGGACACCTCAATTGGGCCCTGAGGTATAAAGACGATAGCTAAGATAAACTTAGAAAATACCTTTTAGGGAAACTTTCACATAAAGCCAATCAAACAGAACACAAAAGACTTTCTACTCTTTTTCTATTATCATTTAGTTATTAGAAATTTGTTGGACCAATGAAGACCCTCCTGACTGTCATTACTAAAACGTGTACCAATGACTGTTAAGAAAGACAATTCAAAATGTAGGATCACAGTTTCTAGCCAATCTGAAAAGGCTAAGCTTTTGATGGTTTTGCCCATTTGTAATGTTAATATATACTGATGATTCTGTAATATTCTTTGGACTTGGGCAGACATGGCTCTAGCAGCAAGCTTGTCCATTTTCCCACTTTTGTCTGTTCTGTGATATTTCCCTGGACTCGGGCAGGCATGACTCTGGTGGCGTGGTTGTCCATTTCCCACTTTTGCCCCTTTGAATATATGCTGAATAAAACTTTTTTTCATTTTGTTAAAAAATAAATAAATAAATAAAGTGAAAGACATGCGACTCTTCCTTTCACTTGAACACTTACAGGCCATTGTAGGGTTATTAATCTGCCTAATTTCAATATTATTGTGTCTCAGGGAATAAGGAGGCCCGAGGAGAGGGAGCGAGATGGAAGAACTGCCAGTTGGTGGAGCAGTCAGAGTACACACAAAACATTTATCAGTTAAGTGGATGCAGTTCTTGGAGCCCCAAAATAACTACAATAGTAACATCAAAGATCACTGATCACAGATCACCATAACACAAATAATAGTAATGAAAAAGTTTGAAATATTGCAACAATTACCAAAATGTGACACAAAGACACAAAGTGAGAACATGCTGTGGAAAAACAACACTGACAGACTTGCTTGATGCAGGGTTGCCCCAAACCTTCAATTTGTAAAAAACTCAATATCTGTGAAGCACAATAAAATGAGGTATGCCTGTACCTTCATAAAGGAGAAACTATATAGACTGACCAATCAGTTGCTGTCTAGTAGGTTGATTCATAGTGACCTCATGCGTTGCAGAATAAAACTATGCCCCATATGGTTTTTATGGCTGTGATCTTTCAGAAGCAGATGTCTAAGCTTTTCTTCCGAAGTGCCTCTGGATGGGTTTGAACTGCCAAACTTTGCTTAGTAGTCCAGAGCTTAACTGTATGTGCCATCCAGGGCCTCTACTATATAGATAGAACTACACTAATAATGACTTTGAAATATCACTATTGATCTAAGGCAGGTTAATTGAACAAAAAAATTATGGATATGGACCAAATACAGAACATAGGAATTACAGTACAGCCTATAGGTATGTTAAGAACTTTATGCCCTCTTCCTCTCAAGAACTGAAGGAATATATTTCTTTTTAATGACCATATATGGGCTCCGCAAAAAGCATTAGGAATTATACCCACCAAAAACCCAAACCTACAACTGTCAAGTTGATTACAACTCATAGTGAAGGCTGTAAATCAATCCGGAAACGGAATACCACATTTATCTTTGGCAGAGCTGCTGGTGGTTTCTAACTGCTGACCTTTCAACCTTTTGGTTAGTAGTTAGTCGCTTTAACCACTGCACCAGCAGGGCTCCTTTAGTAAGTCTACAGTCGCCCGTTGCCCTCGAGTTGATTCCAACTCATAGCGACCCTGTAGGACAGAGTAGAACTGCCTCATAGGGTTTCCAAGGAGCAGCTGGTTGATTCAAACTGCCAACGTTTTGGTTAGCAGACAAGCTCTTAACCACTATAGAGCTCTTAAAAACTTCTTTTTCTGATCACAATTTAATAAAACTAGAAATTAATAAAATTTTATAAATGACTAAATAAAAATAAAAACAAAAACAACTGCTTTCTTTCAGAAAAAAATCCACAAAAACTCTAAATTTTAAAAAAAATTGATGTTAATGAAAACACTATACGTGGAGGACAAACCCTAGGATAGCCCCAACTTCATGCCCTATCTAACCTGTGACTTGCTTCTAACCAACAGAATATAGCAAAGGTGATGGGATGGCACGCTCTTGATTAGGTTAGATTATATGACAAAGATGTTAGATGTCACTACTTGATTAGGTTTTATGTTACATTATACAACACTTTGTCTTCACAGTTTGGAGACTTTCTCCCATGCTAGCCTGTAAACTGTCATGCTCTGAGAAGACTTATGAAGAGGACCACACAGCACTGAACTTTGGTCAGCCTCTAAGAGCCAGCTGCCAGAAAGAAAACAGATCTCAATCCTAGAATCACTTCACAAGAAAATAAATTTCGCAGACAATCTGAGGAACCTTGGAAGTAGATCTTTTCCCAGTTAAGCCTCTGATGAGGCTGCAGTCCTGCTGACATCTTATTTGCAGCCTTGTGAGGCCCTGATCTCAGGATGCAGATAAGCTATGCGTGGTCTCCTGACCCACAGAAACTGAGGTAATCAATAAGTGTTGTTTTCAGCCTTGTTTTTCACCAATACCATCAGTGCAGCTTGGACTTCTTCCTTCAGTACCATCTGTACTTGATCATATGCTACCTCCTGAGATGGTTACACATGGACCAGTTCTTTCTGGTACCATGACTGTATATTCCTTCCATCTTCTTTTGATGCTCCCTGCATCATTCAATATTTTCCCCATAGAATCCTTCAGTATTGCAACTCAAGGCTTGAATTTTTTCTTCAGTTCTTTCAGCTTGAGAAACGCAGAGCGTGTTCTTCCCTTTTAATTTTCTAACTCCAGGTCTGCACATGTCATTATAATATTTTGTCTTCTTGAGCTGCCCTTTGAAATCTTCTGTTCAGCTTTTCTACTTCATCATTTTTTCCATTTGCTTTAGCTACTCTATGTTTCAGAGCAAGTTTCAGAGTCTCTTCTGACACCCATTTTCTTTCTTTCCTGTCTTTTTAATGACCTCTTGCTTTCTTCATGTATGTTGTCTTCTGGTCTTTGGTCATTAGTGTTCAATGCATCAAATCTCTTCTTAAGATGGTCTCCAAATTTAGGTGGGATGTACTCAAGGTTGTATTTTGGTTCTCACGGACTTGTTTTAATTTTCTTCAGCTTCAACTTGAACTTGCATATGAGCAATTAATGGTCTGTTCTGCAGCCAGTCCCTGGCCTTGTTCGGACTGAAGATGTTGAGCTTTTTCAGTCTCTTTCCACAGGTGTAGTTGATTTGATTTCTGTGTTTTCTGTCCGGTGAAGGCATGTGTATAGTAGCTGTTTGTATTGTTGAAAAAGGTATTTGCAATGAATAAGTTGTTGGTTTTGCAAAATTCTATCATGTGATCTCCGGTGTCGTATCTATCATCCAGGCCGTATTTTCCAACTGCAGATCCCTCTTCTTTGTATCCAACTTTCAAATTCCAGTCACCAGTAATTATCAATGCAACTTGATCACATGGTTGGTCAATTTCAGACTGCAGAAGTTGGAAAAAATCTTCAATTTCCTCATCTTTGGCATTAGTGGTTGGTAGGAAAATTTGAATAACAGTCGTATTAACTGGTCTTCCTTGTAGGCATGTGTATATTATCCTATCACTGACAGGGTTGTACTTCAGGATAGATCTTGAAATATTCTTTTCCGTGATGAATTAGACACCATTCTTGTTCAATTTGTCATTCCTGGCATTGTAGATCGTATAATTACCTAATTCAAAAAGGTCAAAACAACAGTCCATTTCAGCTCACTAATGCCTAGGATATCTATTTTTATGAGTTCCATTTCATTTTTTAATAAATAATATATATATACTTTGTACATCCCACATTTTTATTATTAATGGATGTTTACAGTTGTTTCTTCTCATTTTGAGTATTGCCACATCAGCAAATAAAGGTCCTGAAAGCTTGACTCCATACATATCATTAAGGTCAACTCTACTTTGAGGAGGCAGCTCTTTCCCAGTCTTATTTTGAGTACCTTCCAACATGAGGGGCTCATCTTCCAGCACTATAGCACTATGTCAGACAATGTTTCACTGCTATTCATAAGGTTTTCACTAGCCATCTTTTTCAGAAGTAGATGACCAGGCCCTTCTTCCTAGTCTGTTTCAGTCTGGAAACACTTCTGTGACCTGTACACCACGGATGATCCCGCTGGTATTTGAAATACCGGTGGCATAGCTTCCAGCATCACAGCAACATGCAAGCCATCATGGTACAGCAAACCAACAGATACATGGATATGCACATATATATGTGTATATATGTGTGTGTGTGTGTTTATATAAATATATATAGAGAGAGTCTTATATCTAGAATTAAATGTATGTAATTATCACTAATAGTCCTTTTGGCAAAGTTTTCCATCATCTTTTGGTTGGATGAAGCTTGTCTTCCAAGTAGGTTTATCAGGATAATTTCATAATTACAGTTTTGAGTTTTTGCATGTTTAAAACTAGTTTTTTTAATTGAATTAGTGGTAGTAATTTTCTGCGGTAGTAGTTTCTGTGAGGACAGCAATATTGGATGTAAAATGTTACATAGCCCTTTTCTTGAGGGCTTTTTTTAAAATTAATGTTGCTATACTGTGGTCTTGCCTTGTATGTTGCTGTTGAAAAATCCAGTGCAAATAGGATTTTCTTTTCATTTGGAAGTGACTTTGTCTTTTGGATTGAAGTTCTTAGTTTTCTTTATCTTTAAAATCTCTGATTATTTATGGTGAATTTTCCTAAGTATGTATGGAACATTTAAATATGTAGAGTCATACTTCCATTTATTTCTAGAAGTTTTTCTCCAGTTACAGCTTTAAATATTAGTTATGTTCTATCTTCATAGTTTTCTTCTCCAGGGATTGCAACTACACGAAGGTTAGGTCTTTTTTGTCTGGCTTCAGTGTCAGTCACATTCTTCCTGAATATTCAGACCTCTTCCTTTATTTTATTGTCATTGGCTTTCCTGTTTTCATGTCTTTCCTTAAAAACCTCACTTGTATTTTTTCAAATTTATTTTCCCTTGAGCATCTTGTAATCTAGTCTTTTTAAATTTTTTTTCTTTTTCTAACTTTTTTCCCCTGAATTCAGTTAACTTTTATTTGATATTTGCCTGTTTTCTTTGTTAAAGTCATGTCTCTTTTTACTTTTTGAATGAGTCTTTTTGTTTTTTTAAAATGTTTGAGAATTCTTGTTGAAGTTCCTTAATGTAGATATTGGTGTTATGTTTTAGTTTTCTTTTGCTTCTGGTTTGGATTGGGAGGTAGAATTTTTACCAGCTGAGATGTTCTGTTTCTCATTTTCTGTATCCTTCTTATGGTACTATTGTATAGATATCATCAAACATAATCTGTTTATTTCTCGATGTCTTTACTTTCTCGGATTAGCCAAAAGATGTGTACAAGCAGAGGTGAAGGTTTTGTTTGATTCTATGATTCTTGGTTCAAGAATACTGTCTTCTGTTAGCTTAGTAAATTGTAGATTCTTTAATATACACCAATTTCCTTTCTTTTTTTTTAAATATAGAGTTGAGAGAGGAGGAGGCTTATGTGTTCATTTTGTGAGATTTTTCATTTGTTTCTATAGGACCTGTAATTTCCACACTTTGCCTTTTTCTTTTCCTTTATCACAAAATCTCTGTAGGGAGACTCCTTTTCTGTGCAGTCTGTTCTCCCCAGGCTGCTGCCTCATTTCCCATTCTGTTTTATTTCCTTCCTTTTGATCACTAGTACCAAGTGTTCCGATTTACCAGTTTTCAGTATTGTTCTTAGTAACTCACTCAGTGTGAGATTTTCCTTTCTGAGTGTGACTTATGTTCTGTGGATTCTCCTCTTTTCCACATAATCTTTTCTGATTTTCTGTTCTGTTGTGGTGGATTCCAGAGGTGGATCTACTGGATTTAGGTGTTTATTGCTGTTACGGATTGAATTGTGTGCCCCAAAAATGTGTGTCAACTTGGCTAGCCCATGATTCCCTGTATTCTGTGGTTACGCTCCATTTTGTCACCTGATGTGACTTTCCTATGTGTTGTAAATCTTACCTCTATGATGCTAATGAGGCAGGATTAGAGGCAGTAACGTTAATGAGGCAGAACTCAATCTAAAAGATTAGGTTGTATCTTGAGTCAATCTCTTTTGAGATATAAAAGAGAGAAGCGAGCGGAGAGAAAGGGGTACCTCATGCCACCAAGAATGAAGAACCAGGAGGAGAGCGCATCCTTTGGACTCGAGGTTCCTGCACTAACCAGGGGAAGTTTGATGACAAAGACCTTCCCCCAGAGCCACAGAGGGACAAAGCTTTCCCCTGCAGCTGGCACCCAGAATTCAGACTTCTAGCTTCCTAAACTGTGAGAGAATAAACTACTGCTTGTTAAAGCCATCTGCTTGTGCTATTTCTGTTATAGCAGCACTAGATAACTAAAACAAATGCCCTACTTATATGTGATATGTTATAATAGGCTATGTATTCTAATTTTTCTATGCATGGATTTACGTGCTTTCCTTGATCTGTATGGTTTTGGGAGGATATATGGAAATGTTTGAATTTAAATGGCTTCTAATAACCCACAAGAACCCAACAACTCTCCCTCATTTTCTTTTCTTTTTTAAAATTTTTTTATTGTACTTTAGATGAAGGTTTACAGAACAAATAGTTTCTCATTAAACAGTCAGTACACATTGTTTTATGACATTTGTTAACAACCCCACAACATGTCAACACTCTCCTTTCTCGACCTTGGAGGACCTTCTTTGGTGAAAATATACATAGCTAAAGATACACAATTTCAAAAGTTTCTACGTGTACAATTCAGTGACATCAATTACATTCTTCCAGTTGTGTTGCTATTCTCACTATCCTTTTCCAAATTATTCCATCACCATTACCTTCAACTCACTGCCCCTAGGGTTCCCATCAAACCTTTGAGTTGCTGTTGTCAATTTGATCTCACGTAGATAATTTTCTTTTGTACCTTAGATGAAGGTTTGCAGAACAAATAGTTATCATTAAACAGTTAGTACACATATTGCCCTATGACAATGGTTAACAACGCCACAACATGTCAACACTGTCCCTTCTCAACCCTGGGTTCCCTATCATCAGCTTTCCTGTCCCCTCCTGCCTTCTAGTCCTTGTCCCTGGACTGCTGTGCCTCATCAGTCCCATTTTGTTTTATGAGGCTGTCTAATCCCCAGCTGAATGGTGAACTTCGGGAGTGACTTCACCACGGAGCTAAAAGGGTATCCGGGGGCCATACTCTGGGGGTTTCTCCAGTCTCTCAGGCCAGTAAATCTGGTTTTTTTTTTTTTTTTTTTTTTTTTTGTGAGTTAGAATTCTGCTCTACATCCTTTTCCAGCTCTGTCCAGGACCCTCTATTGTGATCCAGCTTAGAGTAGTCAGTGGTGGTAGGCGGGCACCATCTAGCTGTACTAGACTCAGTCCGGTGGAGGCCGTAGTAGCTGTGGTCCATTAGTCCTTTGGACTAATCTTTTCCTTGTATCCTGTTCTCTTCATTCTCCCTTTCTCCTGAAGGGGTGAGACCAGTGGAGTATCTTAGATGGCCGCTCACAGGATTAAGACCCCAGATGCTACTCATCAAGGTAGAATGTGGAACGTTGTCTTTATAAACTATGTCATGCCAGTTGAACTAGATGTTCCCCGAGACCATGGTCCCCACAACCCTCCATCCAGCAATTCAGTCCCTTAGGGAGTTTGGAAGTGTTTATGGAGCTTCCATGACCTTTCCTTGTACAAGCTGTACTGGCTTCCCCAGTATCGTGTACTGTCTTACCCTTCACCAAAGTTACCACTTATCTATTGTCTGTTTAGTACCCCCCCCACCTCTCCCATCCCTCATAACCAACAAAATTGTTTCTTTTTGTGTGTAAACTTTTACATAAGTTTTTACAGTAGAGGTCTCATACAATATTTGTCCTTTTGTGATTGACTTATTTCACTCAACATAACGTCTTCCAGTTTTATCCATGTTATGAGATGCTTCACAGATTCATCACTGTTCTTTATCTTTGCATAATACTCCATTGTGTGTATGTACCATAGTTTGTTTATCCATTCATCTGTTGATGGGCACCCTGGTTGTTTCAATCTTTTTGTTATTGTGAATAGTGCTGCAGTGAACATGTGTGTGCATATGTCTATTCGTGTGATGGTTCTTATTTCTCTAGGATATATTCCTAGGAGTGGGATTGCATTTTGTAGTCCTTTTTTTTTGTGGTGCTGACATTTTCTTTGTTCCTCTTACTCTCCTGAGCTGAGTACTTTCTGTTTGTGGATTTTTTTTTTTTCATTTCTTTTGTTTTTGTAGGTTTTGTTTTTACTGAGTCTTTATGTTTTTCTTCTTTATTTTGATAAGTAGGTTTGGTAACTTTCTTTGTGGTTGCCTTATCTTCCTAGATTTATGCCAGTCTATTATTACTTGGTATAACCTTGCTTTCCTCTCCATTAGAAGTTTCTGTACCTACACTGTTCATTCCCTCTTTTATTGTTCTGATGTTGTTGTCATTTACAGATTAACCTCTCCGGTTCCCTGTTGTAATTCGTTTGGTTTTGCATAGTCCTTGAGAATTCATTTCCTAGGTTGGTATCTGGCTGGTATGATCCTACATCCTAGATCCAGCCTGTGGTCTGTTGTTGTTTGTTCTAAGACTGAAGTACTCCCTTCAATAAGTCTTGTAAGTTTGGTTTGGTTTTTACATAGTCCCTTAATTTCTGTTTATCAGGAAATGACCTAATTTCACCATCATATTTGAAAGAGAGTTTTGCAGGGTATGTTATTCATGGCTGGCATTTTTTTTCTTTCAAGGTTTTATATATGTTATCCCATTGCCTTCTTGCCTGCGTGGTTTCTGCTGAATAATCAGAACTTAGTCTTATCGTTTCTTCTCTGTATGTGACTTTTTGTTTTTCTGGAGCTGCTCTCAGGATTCATTGCTTGTCTTTGGTTTTAGTGAGAGTGATTATGATATGCCTTGGTGATTTTCTTTTGGGGTCTATCCTCTGTGGGGTTTGTTGAGCTTCTTGGATGGTCAGCTTTTCATCTTTCATGATATTGAGGAAGTTTTCTGTCAGCAATTCTTCAATGATCCTCTCCGTGTTTTCCGTTTTCTCCGCCTGTTCTGGAACTCCGATCACTCACAGATTTTTACTTTTGATTGTATCCCACATAATTCTCAGGGTTTCTTCATTTTTTTCCTTCTTTTTTCTGATTTTTCTTCAGAGTTGTGTCAAAGTGTTTGTCTTCTATTTTGCTGATCCTATCTTCCATCGTTTCAAACCTGCTCCTCAGCTCTTGTATGACACTGTCCATTTCTGAAATCTTGTTCATCTTTTGGAGTTCTAATTTTTTTTAATATGAGTTCTAGATGTGAATTTATCTTAGTATTTTGTTCCTGTATTATTTTCTTGAATTTGTCCAATTTTTTGTCTATATTTTCCATGAATTTGGCTATTTTTTTCTCACATTAGTCTGTTTTTTTGCTTCAACTCTTGGATAATTCTGAATATTAGAGATTTGAATTTCATATCAGTTAGGTCTAGTGCCTTTTCTTCTACTGGAAGGTCATCTGGTTTTTTATTTTGGATGCCTACTGGAACCATCCTGTCCTGTTTTTGTAAGTGTTTTGATATTGTCTGTGGTCTTTGAGGCTTTCAGTGGTTATTTTCCTCATTTATTGATTGGAGATTTGTTTGTTTCATCTTGCTTTTTTTGTTTTATTTGGTTATGTTTGAGCAGGCAGGCTGTGTGTTCTTTGTGTGCTTGTCTGTGTGCACGATACTTTTCTCCTCCTTCTCCAATGGACAGGGTCAGTCACTCAGGTATGGTACAGCAGTGTAGGTCCAGCTGAAGGGGAGTTGATGGGATGGGTTGTTTTTGGCACATACCAAGGCTAAGAGTGTGGACCGGGAATCAGTGCAGGGCAGGTTCCAGTAGGCTATGCCTATGCTGCTTGAGAGTGTGATATTCAGCGCACTGTGCAGGTAGGCAGGAAGGAGGGGTTAGATAGTGACGTGTGGAGCTAAGATGCGTGTGGGAAAGATGAGAGAGAGGAAAGAGGAACAGGAGCCAAAAACATACACACAAACAATAAAGAGTGCTAAGGGAGCTTGCTATTGGAGTGGAGAGATGAGAGACTGAGAAATGGGGAAAACCAAAAACGAAAAAAAAAGAGAAAGGGTAAAAGAAAAAAATGAGTAAATCGAGAAACTGGAAAGGAAGAAAGACAAAAGGGAATAAGAGAGAGCACAAAACAAAACAAAGAAAAAAGAAAAAACAAAAACAAGAAAAGATAAATGCCCCCAGGGATGTCCCTCTGAGTCTGTGCAGAGTAACGGAGTAGCTTCCAAGCCACGTGGTACTGCCTGGCTAGAAGGGGCTCCCAAGCCGAGAAAGAAAAAAACAAAGAAACAAATAAATCAAAACAGAACAAATCAGAGCAAACAAATAAAAAAGCCCCGGGTTCCCACCAGGGTGGCAGCATGGGCCAGGAAGCAATTTCACATTTGAGTGGTGTTTCACAGCCTTTCTGAAAGAAGCAAAGATGGTGCACGGAGCCAGGTATTTGAGAGAAAGGAGGGGGAGGTAGTGAGAGGTAAGGAAGAAATCTAAAGAAGCAGAAAAACGCAATACCAGCAGCCAACAAATGGCACTCGGGCAGCCGGCCAGTGAAGGCGGGTGGAATCCAAGCGACACCACGTGTAGATGCTGCTTCCCAGCCAAGAGACTGTGGCTGCAGGAAGCAGAGGAGGCTAAATGGGGGTGAAGAAGGGTAGGAGGTGGGAAAGCCTATATCACTGGTTACTGGTTGCTCTGTCTCCTGGTGGAAGCTCCGTGAAGCTGCTTTCTCATATCTCCATTTGCTGATCTCCGATAGGAGTCCAAGATGGTGAATCCATGCTGTGTACCTGATAGGGGACCTCTGCATGTATCTTTCCTCGCTTTCTGTTCTCAGTCAGTTTCTTATTGCATTCGGTGCTTGGCTGATTTTTTTTTTTATCTCTTCATTTGATGCTTAGGGTTTCAGGATTGACGTGTGATTCTGTTTGACTTAGTTTTTCTGATCTTTGCTGTGGAGGGACAAAGTGGTGCTTTTGACAATAGTGCCATGTTGCCCAGAAGTCCTCTCCCTCATTTCTTGATGAGCACTGTCTTCTGGGTTTAAATTTGCTTGAATGGTATATCTACATACCCAATCTGCATTTGTTTATTTTAAAGTGTTCTAAAAACAATTTTTGGGGTTTTGTTCTGTCTTTTATAATACATACCTCATCTGGTACCCAAATTTAATAGTACGTTTCTTAAAATTAGTAAAATTGCCCTTATCTAATGCTTTACCATGTAGTCATGTTTTGTTTTATAATCACAAATGAAAAGCAGAAGCAGAAGCAGAAGCTGGTGGGGGGAAAAAAAACCAGAGGACAAACACCACTAACAAAGAGGAGACTTTCTAAATCTAGAACTTGGCAGTTTTCACAATGGACCAACTTATGCCGTGTTCCTCGTTGCCAAGAAAACAAAACAAACAAAAAGAAATACCAGGTACCGTCAAGTCAGTTCCAACTCATGGAGACTCCATGTGTATCAGAGTAGAACAGTGCTCCATAAGGTTTTCGATGGCTGATTTTTCAGAAGTAGATCAATAGGACTTTCTTCTGAGGCACTTCTAGGTGGACTCAAACCTTCAAACTTTCAGTCAGTTGCCCAACATGCTTATCATTTGCCCCACCCAGAGACACCCAAGAGACTCTTCTAAACTTTTAAGTTATCCTGCTCTTCAATTGTATGACCCGTTACGTTCACTCTCCATGAGGAAGCAGTTACTTTTTTCCTAAATAAAATAAAATTACTGAATCCTAAAATTTGAATAAATTCTAGTAATTTCTCAGACTTGATGAACACAGGAGTTTTAAGTAGAAACCTATGTTCTCCTTTCTTTATTGATTGCATTTATTTACTCTATATTTTTATATGAAAATATCTAAAGAAGTCTCTCTGTATTTTATATAACTGAACCACCTAAAACTGGTAGCACATATGAAGCAGTAACATTTTGTACTTCAAGTACACAGGCATCAACTCTTCAGATTATTTCACTCCTTTTAATGCTGTCTATTGAAAATGTCATGAAAATATCCAGCTCTTTAAGCTTAATGCTCTAGGGTCAATTCCATGATGTGGCAAAAACTAACTCCATCATTTGATTGACAAATTTTTGATAATTGCCAATGTATTTATTAGACAAAGTGCTTAAAATTTTATTAGCCTTAGTAGTGTTTACAAAAAGTTGTTTAAAAAAAACATGCCGTAACAGTAACAGTGCTTTACCTGGCAGCCAACACTAAGGAATGTTTCATTACTTTGAATCTCTTATGAATATCATGATGCTCTGAAGTTTGTATATTCAGACCTCAAATAAATTCTCTTCATGTTTCCTGTTAGCTTAATTTTGTGGTTGACATGTTGGGAGATTTGCTTGAATTATAGGCATATGTAGCGTCCGTTCCCTGCCCCTAACCTTAACCCAAGAGTGAAGAATGAGTGGGTGGGGACTGCATGCTTAATTCGTGCTTTGGGCATAAGGATATTATTAGTATATTTGAAAAAGGCTTTTCTGATATTTATATAACTTTGACTTAACAACAATTTTGTCTCTTTAATTCTTTTTTTTCCCCCTTGTTAGAAAATATTCTCTGCGATTTTGAGGGTTTTAAGTAACAATTGAAACATCAGATATAAGTGGGTGTTGAAATGCTACACAGCGATAGACACTTTTAATTATTTATGGTTCTGCTTGAGTAGGCCCATGCAATTAACTTTAACATCGCCAACCTATGTTGGTGCTTACTACGCGTCAGGCGCTAAGTGCTTTACATGATTTAATTAATGAAATCCTTCCAATTCAAGGCAGAGACTATTCCTAGCCTATTATATAGATGAGGAAACTGAGACACCAGGAGAATAAATAAGTTACCAGACTACGTACATAGTACAGACAGGATCAAACTCGTGATACCTGGCTTCAGTTTCCACTCTTAACCTCCTCAATCTACTACACATGTATTTACGTCTATTAGATAAGATGATTTGGGGATCTGATTCATTCAGCAAATATTTATGAGCTCCGGCTCTGTGAATACTGTCCTAGGGACGTTGGAGTGGACATTGTTTCCTCCCAAGTTGCGTATTCTGTTTGGGCAGATGAGAAATGTACATATATATATGTGTGTATATACATAAATGTGAGTGGTAGGGTTATCTATCCATTGCCATATATATATATATATATATATATATGTATATATATATATATGGTTTTTAAACTTATGCAAAAAGAAAATAATGATAATAAATAAGGCACATACATTGTCAGTTGAGCGGACAAATAATCCATATATTACACATTTTTGTTAGAAGTTACAGAGACTTTCTTAGGCCACTTTAAGAAAAACAGGGCTTATTGTAAGGTTACACAGTGATGGTGATTAACCCCTTCATGGGTGAATTTTTTGGTGATGCCATGTTTTTTCACTAATGGAACGGATGCTGAATCAGTGTTTGTTGGTAGTTTTTTTGTTTTTTAAAAAAATGGAGTGCCAATTGCAAGCGGACCATATCAGTTCCATGTTCCACCAAGCACATCGCACGTGTGGTACATATCGGCACCATGGCCCAGAAAGTGCATCACAAACTGTTTTCACCCCCAAAATTACCCCTTTACTTGGATATTTCTAAATTCCAGTAAGCATACCTTCCCAATAACATACTTGCAAGCCTTATCTCGCTCTACAAAAGCCAAAAGACACAAAAAGTTTTATACAATCAGTCCTCTGGGAAGCATCCCCTCCTACGAACGGCTCTCAACACTCAAATGTGGCGCAGACCAACCTCCGTGTTTTTCAGACAGTTGCACCAGTATCTGCTGTGCTGCCAGAACGTACTAAAGCGGTTCAAATGCCTGTCAATACACCTCCAGGGATAGAAAATGTGAGTGGTAGGTTTATCAACCCATTACCATTAAAATTAAAGTGGAGTATCAGAAAGACTATATGCAGCTCCAGGGCCTGGCCCATCTGTCCATCACACTTTATGGTCCTATGATGGCCATGTTGTGGCTCTCCTGCTTCCTTCTTTGTGTCTGTCCTGTTTACCTCCGTATGTCTCAATCCAGATTGTGGTGGTAGCTTGTTTGATTGGATAAAATTGCCATGAGCCGTCTAAGAAGAAGCTCCTCAACTTGTGCCAGATGATGAGAGTAACCACGTAACTTATCATTCATACTTGGATGTTATTAACAGTGTGCTAAATGTAAAATTTAGGGGACTATTTTTTTTACCAAAATTTGATTTTACTATATCCATAGACATAAACTTGTCCTTTTAAAAATAAAATTCTTTCTAAAAATTAAAAATAATATGTCCCCCTACACACTGTATGCATATATTTATATTGGTAGAGTTTCTTATATTTTAATGTTTATCAAAGCAGATTCTAACACTGTCATCAGTATTTTTCTGAAGAATATAGTTTTTAAATATTAATAATGCCGTCAATATTCTTTAAAGTGCTACTTTATGATTCATAAATTTGATATTGGTAACAGATTTGATCAACTTTTTCTGTAAACCATGATATTTCTATTTGAGAAAATATTCTCTCTAATGATATTAGCGGGTACTATCAGAGAAAATTCTGCTAAAAGGAGATTAATATTAATTCTATTTTTATATTGCTATATGTAAATATTTCAACTAATATATGTTTCTTTGCTCCCTTCAGAGTATCTTTCTTTGACAGATATTTTTACAAGACAAAATCCATTAAATTTTGTTATCTCTGTTCCTGAGTTATTTGAAACCATTATTGCCACAATGTTTAAGATGTTCTTAATTTTACTTTATTCTGTGCAGAATAGAATTAATCCAGTTAAAAATAAGGGCCCCGTCATCATCTAAGTCAAAGCATTCCAAAGCACAGTTACAGAATTTCAAAATTATATCTAATATACTACTTGAGCTCATAATTTGCTCAGTTGATCTCTTGCTTTTATACTGAACATTGTTAATGTCTCTGGTTTCAAGTATTTTTTTTTATGATTGAAATTCAACAAGAGCTTCAAAAGGTGACTATTTAGGACTCCACTTACTGAATATTTTCGTTAAAAATTTCCAATTTGAAAACATGTAAACAAAATTTAGAAAATCTGTTTATAAAACAGATGAATACAATTATAGAACCCTTAGGTTGATTTAAAAAAAATAGTTCTTTAGAAACTCACACATTTCAAAAATCCAAACGTTGATGAGCAGTAAAGAAAGAAAGGGTGCACTATCATACTGATGTATTTGTTGTATTCTAATTCTACGTCAACTTAGTCTCAAAAATGTTGTATTTCAGTTACTGTAATCCTGTATAATGCAACTCTTTGTAAATTTTCTGAACTATTACTTCTATTTTGATTGCTATCTCAGCTTTTGTCGATGCGGCTATGAATTATGTGTGTATCACAACTAATCCTAAGTGCATGCTTGCTTCACTGGTTTCTTAATGAAGTAGAACATTGTTTTTTCCATGGCAGTGTACTCCATGTAAATTTGAATATGTATTATCGCTGTAAAGGCAAGTAATATTTTCTTCAAAATTGAGCATATTAATTGAATTCACAGTTATATCAGATTTTTTAGCTCAATGTAATTATCTCCAAATTTTTACTTTGAGTCCAAGAATTGGATAAAAAAAAAATTGAACCTTGATTGGACTTAACTAAGTTCCCATTTGAAACATCTGAACATGCTGATATAAAACTGACATCACTTAAGTGTGTGAAGTTCTTCTGCTAATAAAGCCAACATATTAACAGCCATTGGTTAATACCTGTGCAAGAAAACTTGGAATAAAAAGAGTAATTGTAATTAATTTAGAAGAACTTTCATTTGATTTAAATGGGGGAAAAAAGAAAGCTCCACGGAATGATATATAAACATGCCTTTTTCATCTGTTCACAATGAATAGTTCTCTTTGGGCACAGTCTTTTAAAAATAATGAGTAACTTTTTTTTTTTTATTATTATGTACTTTAGATGAAGGTTTACAGAACAAATTAGCTTCTCATTTAACAGTTAGTACACATATTGTTTTACGACATTGGTTAATAACCCCATGACATGTCAACACTCTCCCTTCTCGACCTTGGGTTCCCTATTACCAGCTTTTGTGTCCCCTCCTGCCTTCTAGTCCTTGTCCCTGGGCTGATGTGCCCCTTTAGTCTCATTTTGTTTTATGGGCCTGTCTAATCTTTGGATGAAGGCTGAACATTGGGAGTGACTTCATTACTGAGCTAAAAGGTTGTCGGGGGGCCATACTCTCAGGGTTTCTCCAGCCTCTATCAGGCCAGTAAGTCTGGTCTTTTCTGTGAGTTAGAATTTTTGTTCTGCATTTTCCTCCATCTCTCTCTAGGACTCTTTCAGAGCAGTCAGTGGTGGTAGCCAGGCATCATCTAGTTGTACTGGACTCAGTCTGGTCGAGGCCATGGTAGTTGTGGTCCATTAGTCCTTTGGACTAATCTTTCCCTTGCGTCTTTAGTTTTCTTCATTTTCCCTTTCTCCTGAAGGGGTGAGATGAGTGGAGTATCTTAGATGGCTGCTCACAGGCTTTTAAGACCCCAGACACTACTCACTAAGGTAGAATGTAGAGCATTTTCTTTGTAAACTGTGTTATGCCAGTTGAGCTAGATGTTCCCCAAGACCATGATATGATCCCCACAGCCTTCAGCCCAGCAATTCAGTCCCTCAGGGAATTTGGACGTGTCTATGGAGCTTCCATGACTTTGCCTTGTACAAGTTGTGCTGGCTTCCCCAGTACAGTGTACTGTCTTTCCCTTCACCAAAGTTACCACTTACCTATTGTCTGTTTAGTGTTTTTCCGTCCCCACTATTCCCCTCCCTCATAACCATCAAAGATTGTTTCTTTTTGTGTGTAAATCTTTTCATGAATATTTATAGTAGTGGTCTCATACAATATTTGTCCTTTTGTGATTGACTTATTTCACTCAGCATAATGCCCTCCAGATTCATCCATGTGGTGAGATGAATGGATAAACAAACTATGGTACATACACACAATGGAGTACTTCGCAACGGTAAAGAACAATGATGAATCTGCAAAGCATCTCATAACGGGTAACTTTTGAAGTAGATACTAATATTTGTTTTGAAGATTTATATATTTTGGGTTTTATGTGGTAAGTGATGTCAGGATGACCCTGGATAGATGCTAAATGTTGATAAATATTTGGTGCAAATTATGTGTTCATAATCAAGCTTTACAAAAAATAGAAATTCAGTACTTGATTTTTTTTATTAAGCATGCCCTCTTTTATTGAAGATCATTGCTGCTGAAAGAGTTCATGGCCAAAAAAAAAAAGTTAGGAAACAGAAGAATGAATAAATACTTGTAGAGCACATCAGAAATAAGTGGCAAATCCATAAGAGTGCTCAGATTACTTTCTGATATATATAATTGTATGCTATATACCTGTAGAAGCGTGGACTGCCAGAAGAACAAACAAATCTGTCTTGGAAGAAGTACAGCCAGAATGCTCCTTAGAAGGGAGGATGACAAGACTTTGTCTCATATACTTTAGACATGTTATCGGGAGGGATCAGTCCCTGGAGAAGGGCATCATGCTTGATAAAGCAGAGGGTCAGCGAAAAAGAGGAAGACCCTCAAGGAGATGGATTGACACAGTGGCTGCAACAATGGGCTCAAATATAACAACAATTGTGAGGACGGTGCAGGACCGGGCAATGTTTTGCTCTGTTGTACATAGGGTCCACTATGAGCTGGAACCGACCTGAGGGCACCTAAGAACAGCGCTACATAAGTGTATTCTCAGCCTCTATATTTCCCTCATTTCTCATTCACCTTATGGACCGGTAGCCTGGCAGCTTTCAGCATCTCTCACGATACCACTGGCTGGCACATCATTGAATACTTCTCCAAGAATTAGTTTGTGGCTGGGCACGGTTTGTTTTATCAGAGTGTCCTACATGCCCTCTTTAAAAGCAAGGGGTTAATTACACTTATGTTGCATTTGAAGAGATTGGGAAAATGAGAGTGGATTTACTTATTTACAACTTTCAGATTTAACTATGTGTTAAAGAGATAACCACTTGCTGCTAAATAAGACGATGAGGAAGCTGGGTGGACAAAGCGGAAGTCTATCAAATCTATGTTTGCCTATTTTATTGCAATTTTAATAATAATACTTTGTTTAAAAAAATTTGAATTCTGGGAAAATGCTAAAGTAAAAGAATATTGTGACAAGATGTATAAGCTAGGTCTGTCCCAGGCAAAACAGAATTACAGTTGCCACTCTACATATGTAATGAATTCTTAGTGCAATCCTTGATTCCCAAAGCAGAGAGCTGTGGGGAGGACCATTCATGCTGGAGAATAAGGTTGCCTATGGCAGACACGCTGATAAACCTGTCACCAGGAACAAGGTGCTCTCAGGGTTCAGAGTAGGGTGGAGATCACAGTGGGGGATGACCATGTATTGGCTCTAAGTGGTCAGAAAAGCTGAGGGTGAGCATTTTGGGTAAGGATGAAAGTTGGCTTCGATACAGTGGGGACATAAGCTCTATGCTATGACAGAATCACAACTTCTGTCTTCATAGCTAAGAGGAATGACTCAATCTTCCCTTTGTTTATATTCCATAAGCTTGTATTGAGTGTCCATGTTAAAGATAAATTTCTGTTTTAATCTTAGAAATGAATTTTCTTTCATTGTTATGGTTTTGTTCCTGTTCATAAAACTGTGTTGTTATTAATTGAATCATTATTTTCATGCAACACTGATTCAGAACATAAATAAATACCATGGGGCAACCCCTCTCATTTCCATAGCAACAAATTAAAAGCAAATACTTGTGGTTTAAGCATTTAATTCCTCAGTGCATGGGCATGACCTGTTAGCACAATATATCTGTGATCTCTCATCCTGAGTATAGACAGAACCAAGAACGAATACTTTATGTCTACAGAACAAAAGAGAAATCTGCTTGGTTGAAACAGAACAGTAGATAGGTTCGTAAAGGGAAGTAAGTTGAGATTATAAATTATATTGGAGCCACATTTTGGAGGAGTTTGATTTGTCAGTAGTAAGTAAACACTGGAAGACAGTGAGAAAGGGAGTATCATGATATAATGGTATTCATGGAAAATTAACCTGGCAGCCTTCTGCAGTATTCAGTTAAAACAGTGAGAAAGAAAAGTTGAGGAAGTTTCATAGTTGTGCTGATGCCTAGATGAGCCAGAAAATCAGCAAGTCGGGCCAGTCAATGATTTAACAAAGAGCCTAGGTTCCCCCAATATTTACTTTCCACTAGTTGAAAAAGTTCTCTAAACTCTGAACTTGAGTGTAAGTTTACATTTAAAAATCCATGAATTGTTAAAATTTAAGTTGCATTTATTACCAAGAACATGATGAAAAATTAAACTTCAATGTAAACTTCTATAACAAAGTATTTTCAGATTTTCTGGGTGAGTTTTCACCTTTCTCCTTACATTGCTAGGATATATGTTAATTGGAGATTTGGTGGTAGGAACTGCAATTTCTAAAACACATTATGGTTACCATATCCAAGAAGATAATTGATACCTAATATATGTTAATGCATATATATATGTACATATATACATATACGTATATATTTGTTATTTAAGTTGTTAAAGAGCTTAGTCTGTAAAGACCTGTGACCATATCTTATTTCTTTAGATCATTAACACCAGGACAGTGCCTAATGCATGTGAGACATACCATACATACTGTATATCAAATTAATAAAAGAAGTATTCTCATCTTGCGATATGTATCCATATATCATTGATTTTGCAATTTAAGAATCTAAACCACACTCTTCTTTTACGTGTACCAATGTGTAGAGTATTAATCATATCACTTGGGTTGTGGGGTTGAACTTTAAGGCCCTATAGAGTTCTAAGGATCTATGAATTGTAATTCTAATTACCCACAAAATCCATGGTTTACAGGGATCTACTGTATCATGTATACTATGACACTCATGATTTTTAGCAAATTCTTTAACGAAAATATTTGAAGGAATAATTTCTGCCTTGGATAATGATATTCTATTCCTTTGGGAACCCTAAATGTTTTCCACCTAAATGACAAGAGGAATTAAAATGAAACGTTCAGTGACTTTTCACATGTCAAAATGATTTAAACTTCACTGAAATAAAATAGGATCAAAAATGCATCATTGATTTTATGAGAATTTCACCTAAATTAAAAAAAAAAAAAAACTCAAGCATCAGGAGCCAACCAAGAATCTGAGCGCTATTACTGAAGAACAACACAACTGTACTTCCACTGATTTCAGTCCTGTAGAGAACATTAGTGAGATACGTAATCATTCAGCTAAGGTTAAAAATTAATACCGACAAAGAAGAAAATCTAATTTTAAAAGGACAAAGCATTTGTTTGGTCCATATGTTAACAAAGGGGCAAAGTGGGGAAATCCCATCCTAGTTTCCAACTGCATTAAGAAGCAAGAGACAAAGGGGGCAAATCCCACCTTCATTACTAACTGCATGGTAGTGTCAGCATGAATTCAACTCTCACTTGGAAATGGATTCGGACTTCACCTTCCCACATCTCCATTATCTTCATTGCCAGCCATTCCAAGGGCACACTGTCACATCGCTGCCACCCTGGGGCCAGGTCGTCTCACCCATAGCCTCCCTGTTGTTGAAGCTGTTGTTAGGTGCCCTTGAGTCAGTTCCCACTCATAGCGACCCCAGGTACAACAGAAGGAAACACTGCCTGATCCGGCGCCATCCTCACAATGTCACTATGCTTGAGTCCATCCTTGCAGCCAGCGTCAACTCATTTCCTTGAGGAGCTTCCTCTTGTTTTTTTTTTTTTGTTTGTTTGTTTGTTTTTTTTGCTGACCCTCTACTTTACCAAGCATGATGTCCTTCTCTGGAGACTGGTCCCTCCTGATAACATGCCCAAAGTTAAGTGAGATGAAGTCTTGCCATCCTCCCTGCTAAGGAGCATTCTGGCTGTACTTCTTCCCAGACAAATTTGTTTGTTCTTCTGGCAGTCCACTGTATATTCAATATTCTTCACCAACACCATAATCCAAAGGCATCCGTTTTTCTTTGGACTTCCTTATTCATTGTCCAGCTTTCCCAAGCATATAAGGCGATTGAAAATACAATGGCTTTGATCAGGCACAACTTAGTCCTAAAGGTGACATCTTTGCTTTTTAACACTTTCTCCAATCCTCTTGCCACATTTCTCTTCAGATAGTCCAGTTTCTTGGATTATTTGCTCAGCATACAGGTTGAATGAGTACAGTAAAAGGAGACAACCCTGATGCACACCTTTCCTGAACCACAAAGTATCCCCTTGTTCTGTTTGAACAACTTTCTTTTGGTCTATGTGTAGGTTCCTCATGAGCATAATTCAGTGTTCTGGAATTCCCAGTCTTTGCAGTGCTGCCCTTAATTTGTTATGATCCACACAGTCGGATGCACTTGCATAGTCAATCAAACACAAGTAAACATCTTTCTGCTATTCTCTGTTTTCAGCCAAGATCCATCTGACATCAACAGTGAAATCCCTTGTTCCATGTACTCTTCCGAATGCGACTTGAATTTCTGGCAGTTCCCTGCTGATATACTGCTACAACCATTTCTGAATTATCTTCAGCATAATTTTACTTGCATGTGATACTCATGATGTTGTTCGATAATTTCCACATTCTATTGGATCATCTTTCTTTGGAATGGGCGCATATATAGATCTCTTTCAGCTGGTTGGCCAGGTTGTGGTCTTCCAAATTTCTTGGCATAGAGGAGCGAGCACTTCCAGGGCTGCATCCCTTTGTTGAAACATCTCAATTGATATTCCATCAATTCCTGAAGCCTTGTTTTTCATCAATGCCTTCAGTGCGGCTTGAGTTTCTTCCTTCAGTACCATCCATTCTTGATCATATGCTACCTCCTGAAATAGTTGAATGACCACCGATTCTTTTTGGTACAGTGACTCTCTGAATCCCTTCCATCTTCTTTTGATGCATTGTGTATTGTCCAACTTTTTGCCCATAGAATCCTTCAGTATTGCAACTTGAGGTTTGAATTTTTTCTTCAGTTTTTTCAGCTTGAGAACTACTGAGCATCTTCTTCCATTTTTGTTTTCTGACTCCAGGTCTTTGCACTTTTCATTATAATACTTTACTTTGTCTTCTCGAGAAGCCCTTTTCTGTTCAGCTCATTTACTTCATCATTTCTTCAATTTACTTTAGCTACTCCATTTTCAAGAGCAAGTTCCAGAGTCTCTTCAGATATTAATTTTGGTCTTTTTTTTTTCCCTATCTTTTTAATGACCTTTTGCTCTCTTAATGTATGATGTCCTTGATGTCATCCCATAATTGGTCTGTCTTCAGTCATTAGTATTTAATGTATCAAATCTACTCTTGAAATGGTCTCTAAATTAGGATGGGATATATTCAAGGTTTTACTTTGGGTCTTGTGGACTTATTTTAATTTTCTTCAGCTTCACTTGAACTTTCATATGAGCAATTGACGGTCTGTTCCATAATTGGCCCCTGACCTTGTTCTGACTAATGATACGGAGCTTCTCCATGGTCTTTTTCCACAGACGTAGTTGATTTGATTCTTGTGTATTCCGTCTAGCGATGTACACATGTATAGTAGTCAGTTATGTTGTTGAAAAAAGGTATTGGCAGTAAATAGGCCATTGGTCTTGCAAATTCTATCATGTGATCTCCAGCGTCATTTCTGTCACCAAGGCCATATTTTCCAACTATCAATCCTTCTCTGTTCCCAACTTTCACATTCCATCCACCAGTAATTATCAATGCATCTTGATTGCATATTTGATCAGTTTTAGGCTGCAGAAGTTGGTAAAGATTTTCAATTTCCTCATCTTTGGCATTAATAGTTGGTGCGTGAATTTGAATAGTAGTCATATTCCTTGTAGACGTATGGATATTATCCTATCACCGACAGCACTGTACTTCAGGATAGATTTTGCAATGTTCTTTTTTATGATGAATTCAGTGTCATTCCTCTTCAATTTGTCATTTCTGGCATAGTAGACCATATGATTTTCTGATTCAAAATGGCCAATACCAGTCCCTTACAGCTCACCTATGCCTAGGATATCAATCTTAAAGTGTTCCATTTCATTTTTGGTAACTTCCAGTTTCCTTGATTCATACTTCATGCATTTCACATTCTGATTATTAATGGATGTTTGCAGCTGTTTCTTCTCATTTTGAGTTGTGCCACATCAGCAAATGAAGGTCCTGAAAGCTTTATTCCATTCACGTTATTAAGGTCGACTCTACTTTGAGGAGGCAGCGCTTCCCCATTCATATTTTGAGTGCCTTCCAACCTGAGGGGCTCATCTTCTGGCACTATATCAGCTAATATTCCACCGCTTATCCATAAGGTTTTCAGTGGCCAATTTTTTCAGAAGTAGATCACTGGGTCCTTCTTCCCAGTCTCTCTTAGTCTGGAAGCTCCTCTTAAACCTATCCACCATAGGTATTTGAAAAACTGGTGGCATAGCTAGCTTCCAGCATCACAGCAACGCGCAAGCCACCACAGTAAGACAAACTGAGGGACGAGTTGTGGTAGCCACACTGAGCCAGGTCAAAACATACAAGTTACAAGGACTCTTTCCTTCAAGTTGACTGCCTGCACAGCCCTTCTCTGAATTAGCCACCATAAGCTTAGTGAGGGTTCATGAGTTGGAAGGACTCTGTCTTTCCAACTTTCCTCATTGCCCCCTGTGGGTTCTTAATTCTCTAGGACAGCTCACAGAATTCACAGAGACTACCTATACTTACAGTTACCCATTTATTATAACCGGAAGAAATATAAATGAAAAGACTCATCAGGCAAGGTTTGTTAGGGGTCCCATATGGGGCTTTCAGTGTCCCCAGGGATGCACCTTCTTCCCAAAAGCAGGTGTTCTTGCCAACTCAGACAGCCCCCAAAGTTCTGTGCTGAAAGCCTTTTATTGGCTTCATTGCATAATCATGATCGATTGAATCATTGGATATACATGATTGATTGCATTATGCCCCCTTCTCCTCCAGTGTTGGTCTGTGTAGCTCCCACTCATTTGCACACATTTAAGTGTTGTCTGGCTTTTTTAGAAAACTAAGACACCTTGACTGCTGGTGACTTTCTGTTGTTTTTCTACTTTGACCAAATCACGATAATGGATTTGCTTCATTAAGCTGCTATACGGCAATTGTTCGTCCTCACGTTCCTCCGAAGTAGAACCATTGGTTTTCCCTGAAGTGACCCAGATGCATGTTATTTAGCAAAACACACTTACATATGACCATGCTTGATGATGATAACCGTTTGTTGGGTTACTTCACAAAGAAGGATGGTTTGCCAAATTATGGTTGTTAAACAGATTCTACAATCAGACACCCAATTCTGCCTCTACAGGTTAGAACCTCCAAGCTCAGTTTTGGTCCTGATGTCGTTAGTAATTGCAGTGTTAAAAGGCCTTTTGGGTTTTTGCACATCACACATCTCTAGGGACAGAGAGAGTATTCAAAACTATCATTTTGTGTCCAAAGAATATGGTGCTTTAAATGTCCTGGGCAGCACTTTTTTTTTTTTTTTTTCGCAGACAAGTTCTTGTTCCTTTACTCCTTCTTCCAAATTCTCCTGCTACTACTCCTCTTCCTCTTCTTCTGCTCCTCCTCCTCCTTCTCGTCCTTCTACTTCTTCACAGCTTTAATGAAATATGTACACCTGTGTTTGGGACGGTGAAGACACACTGAAGTGTATTTAATAATTCTCAACACAATAGCTGGAGTGATCCATAGAATGCAAGTCAGATCCTGTCATTCCTCTGCCCAAAACTCTTATTGGCTCCCATATCACTCAGAGGAAGGCCACAGTTCTTAAGACAGCTTTAAAGAATGTTCTTCCCCTATACAGTCCTCTAACCCATTCCCTCACCTCCTTCAGGTCTTTCTTTTAATACTACCTTTCAGCAGGCTTTTCCCTGACAATCCTATTTAAAAATGCAGCCCTGCCACCTGTCCTTCATCTTCTTCCCTTTTAAAATTTCTTCCTAACTTTATTGTTTAACCTGCTAAATGCATATATCAATTATTTCATTTATTGTCAGTCTCCTCGAATAAGAATGTAATCTCCAAGGGTATGCAGTAAATATGTGTTGAATTAATGAGTGCACTCATGCGCACCCAATAAAAAATTGAAATAGTGTAAACTTTTTGCACAATTTATACTGTTAAATAATTATTATAGCATGTTCTATATACCTGCACACATACACAATGCATACACTGTAGGCTATCTTAAAAATATGCCATTTTTGCCTTTTGTGTATGTTACTTACGTCCTGACTTTAGAACTTTACCTCACATTAAAATGATCTCCAGTATAGTGTGTCCAAACACCTGGCAATATTTAATAGATTGTAGCAATTTAAATTGTTTGATGTGAAGATTATAAAGTCCATGCCACTCAACAAGCACTAGTTTAGGAATCGATAGTTTTCATAATGGCAATAAGCAGTAGTCGTTCAGCAATAACAGTTGTTTTTAGGTGCCGGTGAGTTGGCTCCCACTCATAGCAACCCCAGTACAAACGAATGAAATTGTGTCCAGTCCTGCACCATCCTCACAACATTTGAGCTTATTGTTGCTGCCATTGTGTCAATCTCTCTTTGAGGGTCTTCCTCTTTCTTGCCAACCCTCTATTTCACCAAGCATGATGTCCTTCTCCAGGGACTGGTCCCTCCTGATAACATGTCCAAAGTATGTGAGGTGAAGTCTTGCCATCCTCACTTCTAAGGGGCATTCTGGTTGTACTTCTTCCAAGACAGATCTGTTCATTTTTCTGGCAGTCCACGGTGTAGTCAATATTCTTTGCCAACACTGTAATTCAAAGGCATCAATTCTTCTTTGGGTTTCTTTATTCATCGTGCACCTTTCGCATGCACATGAGGGGACTGAAATACCATGGCTTGGGTCAGGCACACCTTAGTCCTCAAAGTGGCATCTTGCTTTTTAACACTCTAAAGAGGTCTGTTGCAGCAGGTTTGCCCAATGCAATAGGTTGTTTGATTTCTCGACTACTGCTTCCATGGACTTTGATTATGGATCCAAGCAAAACGAAATCCTTGGCAACTTCAATCTTTTCTCTGTTTATCACGACGGTATTTATTAGTCCACTTGTGAGGATTTTTGTTTTCTTTATGTTGTGATATAATCCATACTAAAGGCTGTAGTCTTTGATCTTCATCAGTAAGTGTTTCAAGTCCTCTTCACTTCCAGCAAGCAAGGTTGTGTCATCTGCATATCACAGGTTGTTAATGGGTCTTCCAACGATGCTGACGCCGTGTTTTTCTTCATATAACCCAGCTTCCCAGATTATTCGCTCAGCATACAGTTTGTATTAGTGTGAAGAAAGGATGCAACAATGACACACACCTTTCCTGATTTTAAATCACACAGTAGTAGTAGTAGGAATACTGTAACAAAATTACACACATATGTATATGCTTACGTATGTATGTATACATGTGTGAGCGTAAAATTGGGTCAAATTTAGTAAAATAAAAATTTAATCAAGGCGTGTACAAAACAAATTGATTTTTTTAATTTCTTGTTTCTTTGGTGAGAACTAAAGTTAATTCTTGAATTTTTAACAAGAGACTGTAATGACATGATCTATAATTCCCCTCCCTTCTTTCTCACACAAACCTTATCTAGTCTGATGGTTTCAATTATCACCTCTATTTGTATAATTCCCCAATCTATTTCTTTCATCTTGACCGCTCTCATGAACTCCAATATCACATTTCTAATTGCCTACAGGGCATTTCCATTTGGGAGTCAGTGTGTCACTGCAAACTCAACAAAATTTGTCACTACCTCAACATCTGTGGGTTTCTTTCCTCCGTGTATGTCCTTATCCTCCATCCACTAGAGAAAAAAGAAAGAAAAAAAGAAAAGACTCATCTTTGAGTGCTGATTTACCTTTCATGCAGTTTCGGGCTTGTGATCTCTCTCCTTTTCAAGCATGCTAAATTTTCTGGAATATTTTCCTGAATAATCATTCTCTTAGCCCTTATCCCTCTTCCTTTTCCATTAGTATGTGCCTTCATCTTCTCATGGCTCCATCATGATCATTTTTTTACTATTCTTCCTTTTTCTCTTCTCCTGCCTTCTCTAAACGATCCAAAGATGTATAGTCAGATTCATTTTCAAAAAATATGTAACTTCAGTCATGTTGCTACTTAGCTCAAAATTAAAAAAAAAAAATTATTCTTGGGAAAAATTCTAGTTCTATAGCAAATTTTTAAAAATTTCCAACTTTCTCAAGTTTCATTATTAAACACAAACTATTTTTTGCTTCAAAAATTTGTTTGTACTGCTCCCTGAACATACCTGGTTATTACTGTTTTGCATTGCTTCTTTTATAACTGCCCAGTCCCTATCAACTTTCCAGACAGTAGTGAAGTTTTACTTCTGCTGTGAAGTCTATCCTGATCACCCTGTTGTTGTTAGTTGCCATCACATCGACTGACTCATGGTGATCCCATGGGTGTCAGGGTAGAACTGTGCACCATAGGGTTTTCAGTGGCTGTGATTTTTCAGAAGCAGATTGTCAAGCCTGTCTTCCGAAGAGTCTCTGGGTGGATTCAAAACACCAACCTTTCAGCTAGTAGTCAAGCGCTTAACTGTTTGCACCACCTATAGTCCATGATCATTTCACCTTCTCAGGATATTTTGGTCTCGTTCTGATTCTGTCATTAGCTGTGTTGTCTTCAATCTGTCCTTCTGCATATATCACATTTGCCTCTGTAAAAAGAGAGACTTGGGTGACATAATCTCTTATTTTTGGACTGCTCGAAATTAGATGGATCTACTCTATATTCTAGGAGGTCCCTGGGTGGTGGTAACTGTTAAACTCTTGACTACTAGGAGAGAGGTTGGTGGTTTGAATTCACCATCTCGAAAGACAGGCCTGGCAATCTGTCCAAAAGGTCACAGCCTTGAAAACCCTATGGAGCAGTTTTACTCTGCACTCATAGTGTCCCAATGAGTTGAAACTGACTAGACGGCAACTAACAACAACACCCCATATACTATTTATATAGGTTGTTTTGCACTTGACCATTCACTGTTCCTTCTGCTGTTTAATGATTTTATCTTTCCAAATGATAAATTGATTAAAGGCTGACATCACAATTATAGTTCTCGCTACATTAACACATTTCTATATGCAGAAGAAAGGCAAATTAAAAAGGTTTTGAACTAGTAAAATTTCAGATATATCCACAGCTGTATTTGATAAGCGTTAATAACATCGCTGTTGTTGTTACTTGCCATTGAGTTGGCCCCTGATTTGTGGCAATCCCACGCACGAAGGAACGAGGGGCTACCTGGTCCTGCACTATCCTCATGATCAGTTGCAGATCTAACTATTGTGATCCATAGTATTTTCATTGGCTGATTTCCCAAAGTAGATTGCCAGCCCTTTCTTCCTAGTCTAGAAGTTCCACTGAAACCTATTCAGCATCATAGCAATAAGTAAGCCTCCACTGACAGATGGGTGGTGGCTGTGCATGAGGTATATTAGCTGAGAATTGAACCTAGATCTCTCTCATGGAAGGCAAGGATTCTACCAGTGAACCACTAACCCTCTTACTAACATTAGTTGACAACTAATTGATCTTATGATTCCAGGATACTGAATCTGCTAAAAGGCAAATCTCTGAAACTCCTCACAGACTTATAATTTCTGAAGTCTAGATATTGAGGAAAAACTTTGCTGAATCTTAGAAAAAGTTTAGCCAAAATAAAAAAGAGCTGTGTTAAGGGTTGAATTGTGTCCCCGCAAAATATATGTTGTAAATCCTAACCTCTATGCCAGTGATTATAATCCCATTTGGGAATGGATTGTCTTTGTTATGTTAATTAGACAGAATTAGTGTAAGGTGTTTCAAGTCAAACTCTTACAAGATACAAAAGGAGCACATTAAGGAAGCAGAGATGGGGAAATACAGATACCACAGCACATGAAGATCATCAAGGAACCAAAGGAAAGGTCCTCGGAGAGACAAAGACCTTCCCCCCAGAGCCGACAGAGAAAGCCTTCTGCTAGAGCTGGCACCCGCGATTCAGACTTCTAGCCTACTAAACTGTGAGAAAATAAACTTCTGTTTCATAAAGCCATCCACCTGTGGTCTTTCTGTTATAGCAGCACTACATAACTAAGACAGAATTTGGTACTGAGACTGGGTTTCTGCTGTCACAGACACCTAAAATGTGGAAGAGGTTTTGGAATTGGGTAATGGGTAGAGGCTGGGAAGGTTTTAAGGTGGCTGACAGTAAAAGCCTAGATTTCCTAGAAGAGACTGTTGGAAGAATTATGGACATCAAAGGCAATTCTGGCAAGGGCTCAGAATGAAGTTAGGAGAGCCATAGAGTCTCTTGTCTTACAGAATACATACGGTTCCAGTGATAGAATGTTGTTAAAAATGCAGACTTTAAATGTGCTTCTGGTGAGGCTTTAAAAGAAAATGATGAACATGTGATTGGATAATGGAGGAAGGGCTATGCTTTTTATGCAGTAGCAAAGAACTTGTCTGAATTATGTTCAAGTATTTCATGGAAGGTAGAACTTGGAAGTGATGAACTTGGATATTTGGCTGAAGAGATTTCTAAGCAAGATCTTAGAAGGGCTACGTGGTTTCTTCTTGCTGCTTATAGAAAAATGTGAGAGGAAAGAGCTGGGCTTAAAAATGAACTGTGCAAAATGAAAACAAAACTTAAAGATTTGAAAAATTCTGTTGTCCAAACTAAGGACATGAGTCCTAGAATGTTCATGAAGAATGTGGCTACCCAATCATTTGTTAAAGAGACTAAGTCTGTGACTGATGGATCTAACAAACTACCACAGCGGAAAATCTATCAGCTTAGACTGAAGGGGACAGAGAAAGAAGGAAAGAAAAGAACACTGTCTGCCTCTTGGAATCTAAAGGCAGGAAACAGGCCAAAGGAACTACAACTGTTGTTCTCCAAGAAAAGAAAAGGATCATCCCTGGAGCAACTCGAAGATCAACAGAACTGTTGGGAGGAGCACAGGAAGTAGGGCTACCTTGATTACAAAACGTGGAACCATGGCCTGATGGGTTTCAAATGGTGGGGCCATGGCCGTCTGTTTCAAAGAGACAAATCTTCACCAACGGGATTCTGGAGTGTGGGGCTGCCATTCATGAGTGCCAGAGGGATGAGGTCACTGCCCAAAGCTGAGGGGGCCAGGGCTGCCATGCCCAAGAGACAGAAGAATGGGGACTGCTGGGGTCAAGGGTGTAGGCTTGTCACTCAGATGGTCTAGGAGGAAGGGGCCACCAGTGGGCCTGGAAGGTGGAGCTTAAATTCAGGGCAGAGGGTCCTCCACCAGAATCCACAGGGCATGGTCAACACGCAGATTCTGGAGGGCAGGGCCATTGCCCAGATGGTCCCAAAGAACAGAGGATTATTTTCAAGACACTTGAGAGCTAGGGTAAATTATCTGCCAAGTTTTAGACTTGCTTGGTGCTGGTTGTCCCTTCCTTCCCTCCAATTTCTCCCATTTGTAATAGAAATGTCTACCTTATGCCTTTTCCACCATTGTACTTTGGAAACAGATAACTTGTAGCCTAGATTTCAGGGGTTCACAGATGAAGAGGAATTTTGCCCCAGGATGGAATATGCCTAAAATTTCACCCATATTTAATTCAGATGATTGCAGAAGATGAGATTTTGGACTTGGAGTTGATTTAAGACTTTTGCAATGATGGGATTGGTGAATATGTTTTGTATGTGACAAGGACATGAATTTGAGGGGGTACAAAGTGTGGAAGGTTATGGATTGAATTGTTTCCCCAAAAAAATACGTGTTGTAAATCCTAAACTTTGTGCAAGTGGTTATAATTCCATTTGGGAATGGGTTGTCTTTGTTATGTTAATGAGACAAAATTGATGTACGGTGTGTTTTGAGTCAGTCTCTCACAAGATATAAAAGGAATAGATCAAGGAAGTAGAGATGAGGGAAGATAGATGCCCCACCACATGAAGATCACCAAGGAGCCAAAGAATAGGTCCTTGAAGAGACAAGGACCTTCCCCCAGAGCCGACAGAGAGAGAAAGCTTTCTGCTAGAGCCAGTGCCCTGAATTTGGAATTCTAGCCTCCTAAACCATGAGAAAATAAACTTCTGTTTGTTAAAGTCATCTACTTGTGGTATTTCTGTTATAGCAGAAATATATAAGACATGCAGTAGGGGAAGTAAAAGGATTGCCTCATCTCTTATGCCTTATTTTCCTCCCATGACTAATCTCCACATCCATCATTTTGCTCTCTTTCTGTCTCCACACCCCCTTTCTCCCTCCCACACCCTTTTGTCAGTTTCTTCACCCCTTCCCCTGTATCTGCCTTTAGGTATTCTGATTACTTTCAAGCACAGCCCCTTTGAACTAGGGTGACTATGAGCTGTAGGTATTTAAACATTAGCAAATGTTCTAACAAATCTGATTCTTCTACGTAATGTTAGAACAGATGCATATGAACATAGCTGATTATTGAGGTTTTGGGAAATCCATTCACTTAAATGCTCTATTCACTCTACGCAAGACGAGGTTCTAAAAGCAGACATATTGTGATGATTCAGTCTTGTGCTCAAGGACCTTATCTGGTTGGGGAGTCATTAAATCTATTGTTCTATGAACAATGGGTTATAGTCATGAGATCTATATGATGCATTAGATCAATGTAAGCAAGTGGTAAAGTGCTGTGAGGTTTCAAACAAATGGGGAAAATCAAAAAAGCCTGTATGAAAGACTGGTAGAATTTTGATGGGGTTTAGAAAGGGGGAAAAAAAAAAAAAAAGTTGCCATTGCACTGATTCCAACCCAGTGATCCTATAGGACAGAGTAGAACTGCCCCATAGGGTTTCCAAGGCTGTAATCTTTACGGAAGCCGGCTGCCACATCTTTCTCCTGCAGAGCAGCTGGTGCATTCCAACCACCCACCTTTTGGTTAACAGCGAAGAGCTTTACCACGTGCAACCAGTGATGGGATAGCAGGGTGGAAAGGATGAGAGGAGATGGAGATGGGGGCAGGAGGGTGGAAAGGATGTCAGAGGTGGGAGTAATACCTGGGGAAGGAGTCCAGAAGAAAGACAAGAGAAGGCTGGCATGGACACATACTATGTAGAGCCTTAGACTTAGATTGGGCTTGAAATGTGATAGAATCCACAAAGGCATGTTTATTAAGGTGACATAAACAATGCAATATTCTTCTCTTCAAAACTTTGATATCATCCACTTTTTGCGTTCTGTGAAAAGAGAGAAATTGAGGGCCAAATGAACAGATTCCGCTGAGAGTATAGGAACATTCACAAAGGTCACTGGCCAATGTGAAATGCATCCAAGAAGAGAGAAAAACAGAGATAATGTAGAGATAGTCATAAAATCACAACCCCCTGCTAGAAGAGGACAACTGTGAGATCCATGAAGCCATTTGAAGTTTATCTTGTGCAAACACCTTGATTTTACACAACTTCGGGTGAATGGGGGCCACATAACCACCTAGTGACCTGATGTCAGGTGATCTCAGAAAGGAGGGCAAGATTTCAATCAATCACGTTGAGACTAGCCAATAGTTAATTTTCTCCTCTGTTTCCTTCTCTTCTCTTTAAAAGTGTCATCGTAACTAGCCTGCATTGAGCCATTTGTTTTCTAGAAATAAGATGGTCTCCCTGTATGCATACAGAATAACTGCTCAGATAAACCCTATCTACTTAACTTATTTGTGCTGTGATTATTATTTAACAATTCTAAATCACATCGTACTTGATATTCATACTACTGTTCCACAGGTTGTCCATAGGAATTGGCACTGTTTGACTCTGTGCGCTGAACTAGCTCATTGTCTGTAGTGTAAGTGGTATCTTCATTCTGGTTGTACTTTTCACTAAATGTAGTTGTTTTAATTGAGAAGCTAACACTATTTGGTGGGCTTTCTTTTGAATTCTAGGTAGTTTTCTATTTTAAAAAAGCACATATAGTAGAGAGAGCACAAAATAAGTTGAGAAGATTTTTTTGTAGCCCTATCAGATTACTCCTACTTAATAACTTGCCCTTCCCCTAAATTACGAGCTCGCTCTGTGTGTGTGTGTGTTTGTGTGGTAGAAAGAGAGAGAAAGATAGAGATTTAACATCAATATGCTTTAAAAGACAATAAGAGGCTCAGAGAAAGGAAAAAAAAAATTTTTACTTCATTAAATCTAGGGTTCAAGAAAGGAGTAATTACATGCGTGATTTTGTTTTGTCATCTCAGCTCCTAAGTGAGAATGAAGAGACAGAAGAGTGACTAATGCGTTCTTAGTGCATTTATACGGCTTTATCTTAATTTTTGGAGAATCTTGTGAAATCACAAAGTAGTTTTGGTTACATCATGGAAATCAACCCCCTTAAAAATTTTCTGATTCTTTCCACATTGTCTCTAAAATCTGTGGTGAAAAGTTCTTGCTCTTTTCAGAGAGTCTTGTCAACAGGATGGTATCTGCATAGACATGGGGGAAACAAAGAAATGAGAAACTTCCCTAGAGTGCTTAGTGGTTTATTTTTTGAAAACTAATCATAAAGCTGTTTTTTTAAATAAACTAATAAACTGCTATTTTGCAATCCTTTACTTTTCTCTGTACCTGCTTCCTCATTATTCAAGTGCAGGGACAATGCTTATTATGTTTTGAAAGTTTGTTGAAAGACCCTAATCCAAAACTTTTCCTGTTTTAAAATTTATAGAAGGAAACAATTATATTAATTGTCCTTGAAACATAGTGATAATAAAAATAATCCCGCCCGACCATCAATTCAGGGAGTCTCAAATGAGAGAATTCGAGAGTGCACATTGCAAGTTTAAACAGAAATGGACTCTTAACCTTTCTGATTCCATCTAGGATTCCTGCTTCCCATTGTGTTCTTAATTTGATCTCACTGTTTATGAAATTTTTGGACTTCGGTGTGGTTTTACAGCTTGGATGAGCTGTTAAACTTGGCATTGAATAAGTTACTAAAACAAAGAGAGCAAAAGCTTTTTTTTTATTTACCCCTGAGATCCAGGAGGTTTGAAAAACTCGGGATGTATTGTGCTAATATGGGTGTGTAAATTTGTGAAGGAAAAAAACGTTTAATATTTATTTATTTTCAATTTGTTGCTACGAAAAGGAGGAGAGATGTCCTCTTCGTTTACTTCATTAGTGTGGTCAAGAAATATTGACTCAGTAGCACCAAATATATGTAAATAGTAGCATAAACATAACCAAAAAACAAAGATTTTACACTTGAGGTTGAAGTCTATCCATCAAGTTGGCATTTATTCAACAAATATTCTATTTTAGAAAAAGTAGAGAGAAAGATTCCTCATCCCCTTTGAGCCAGTAGGCCAAGTGTTATCAGCCATTATGCATAAGTTTGTTCATTGCCATCGAGTAGATTCTGACTCCCAGCCACCCTATGTGTGCAGAGTACAACTGCTCCACAGCATTTTCAAGGCTATGGACTTTCAGAAGCAGATCACCAGGCCTGTCTTCCATGATGCCTCTGGGTGGATTCGAACTGCCAACCTTTCAGCTAGCAGTCGAACGCTTAGCTGTTTGTGCCACCCAGGGACTCAAGTTCCTCCATCATGCCCAGCTTAGCTGTATACAGATAGACTAAGTGCTCACATGATGTACCTTGGAGATCATCACTTAAATGATTTACATCATTGTAAATATATGTGAAAATCACAGAACCATAGGCTTGATCTACTCTGCATGGAATCATTGCGATAGGTCTGAATCTGCTGTATAAGCCCAAAGGTAGGGTGAACCTGAAAAAAGCTGATTCCCTTTTTCCAATGAGAGGACAAAAAAATACCTTTTTTGTCAACTTAAATGCATAAGAGTTTAGGGGAATATACTAAATAGTGCAACATATACTTATAATAAAATAGAAACTTTGGGGCTATATTTATATAGTAATATATAAATGTGTATAGTAATTAGTTTACTGAATGAACTATACATAAATATGTAGGATATTAAGTAATATATTAATTTACTGAAGTTGATTTCTTTCCCCCGACTCCATCCTACATTTTTGAGATCTGGCTAAAGAAAAGCTGAGATGGTATAGCTGGTCTTCATTGGACATATTTATATGGTTTGCAATTACTTCCATGTGGAGTAAGTTATTTCTAGCAACATTTCATAAACTAGTAAGTGAGAGAGCTAAGATTAAAGCTTGTCTGGCTCGGATGCTAATAATATTATCCCTATACTATGTTGCCTTTCAGAAGTCCCTGAGTGGCGAAATGGGTTAAGTGCTTGACTACTAACCAAAACGTTGGAGGTTTGAACCCACCCTGAGGTGCCTCGGAAGACAGACCTTTGATATGTTTCATAATCCGTCCACAGGCCTTTGACTCCTTACTGTAAAGGCAGATGGTCTTGCCTGCATTGCACACTATTTCCCACCTCTGTATCTGGGTCCAACACATGTTATTCAGTTTGTTGCTTATTGCTGTCCTCGCTGTATACTCTAGCTAAAAACAAACAAACAAATAAAACAAAAAACACTGCCACAGAGTCAATTCCAACTCACAGCGACCCTATAGGACAGAGTAGAACTGCCCCATACGGCTTCTAAGGCTGTACATCTTTATGAAAGCAGACTGCCACATCTTTTGCCCAAGGAGCAACTGGTGGATTCGAACCTCTGAACTTTCAGTTAGCAGCCAAGCTCTTTAACCACTGCAAATTCAACTCTATGTCTTTGCCAGACGTCTTTGCTCATCCTCTTCACTCAGCCTTAAATGGCCTTGCCTAAAACTCTATGAAACATAATGGTCAATCCTCAATTGATCATGAGGGTGGCGCAGGTCCAGGCAGAGTTTCATTCCATTGTCTATGAGGCCGCCCTGAGTCAGGGGCCAACTGGACAAAAGCTAACAACAACAACAATCATATCTATACTGGTTTTTGGCAACTATTCCAGATTGGACATGAAATACTGGTATTGACAAAAATAATACAAAACTCATAAAACTGGTTAAAAAGTCATTAATTCAGAGTTTTTAAATTAGTTATTATATAAAAAATCTTGAAATACCCTGCCATCTTCCATCTCAGGTATGAAAAAACTTTGAAAGAGGTATTTCCAATTTAAACAACACTCCTATTTACCTGTCATTGACAATAAAGAATTTGATGGTATAAGAAAATTTTCTAAATTATCAATAATAAAAAATAAATTTAGATCAACCATATTATAGAAAAGAATTAATTCTTTTATATGCTCTTTACAGAAAATGACATTTCAAAATCATTGTCATGTGAAGAGATAAACAGAAAGTAGGCGATTAATGGAAAATTAATGTTAGTTTTCTGAAATTGTTAGCTTTTAAAAATGTATAATTTATAGTGAGGAATTTTAGATTTCTAAACAGAAGTTCACTTCTGTACTTAGGTTTACGTTAATAGTTTTGTGTATTCTTTTTCTTGAAGAGAGTTTTCAAAATTCTGTAAGATTCAGGCTCCACAGAAAGTTGTATCAGTCCTTGGAGAGTGTTAAAAGGTAGATTCTGGAGTCCAGGTATAAAAATCTTAACAACAATTTTATTTGGGAGTAAACCAAATTGTTGCAGTAAGGAAGCCTAGTACCCAAGAGGAGCTAGCTACCAAGGTGTTCGTTTTGAGAAAGATAGCAACCTCTTTTTATAGAACCTTTGAGGAAGTGTTTTGGAAAAACAGGGATAGGTTCCAGAAAGTTGTCATTTAAACAAAGTCAAGTTCTTTTGAAACAGGCAAGTTTGTGATTGGGTCACACATCCTTTCTTTCATTTGTAATAGCTACAAGGGTTTTTAGCTATACTATGATGAGGACTCAAGAGAATGTGGTTTTGGAAAATACAGTAAGGTTTTTAGGTGGAAGCACCTGGGCTGGTCTAGATTGGTTACGGTCGTTTCTAGTTGACAATACCAAACCTCTGGGACAGAGTAGAACTGCCCCCTAGGGTTTCCAAGCCCATAAATCTTTACAGAAGTAGACTGCCGCATCTTTCTCCAGTGGAGAAGCTGGTGGGTTTGAACCACTGACCTTTCTGGTTAGCAGCTGAACACTTAACCACTGTGCCACCAGGGCATCTTCTTGCTGACAATAGGTACTATTTTATCCCCACTTCAGAGACGAAGGAATTAAGACAGCCTAACAACATGTAAGTACCTTTCCCAAGATTACACAGCTAGGAAGAGACTGAGCAGGGATATATTGAACCCAATCAGTATGGTTCAAGATCCTGTGCTATTAACCAGCAATTCAGTGCTTGCCAGCATGGGCTGCACATTCAAATCACAAGGGGAGCTTAAAAATACCAATGCCTGGGCCCAGACCCTGACCAATGAAATCATAATCTCTTGGGATCTTAACCTTGGTATTTTTTTTAAGCCTTCCCAGATGATTTTAATGTGTAGCCATGTTTGAGAACCACTGAGTTATGCCATTTCTTATCAACAAAAGGTCTTGGCTTGTATGATGGAACTTTAACAGTTTTCAAGGCAGTCATGCTATATGAGCAGTGTGATTGCAGGAAGTTTTGCCAACAAATTCTTCAAGTTATTTGTAATATCTTCCCTGGTTTTTGTCCCTGTACTCCTCTAATCCTTACAGCTGGCATTACTTAGTATCCATATGCAGGCCCAGTCCCATCCAGGATATGGGACCAACCTTGTTCTTAAAAACCTACAGAAGCTGAGATCTGTCAGCAATGTAGCATCATGTTTATGGCCAATCCAATTTTTACTCTTTGCCCTAAAAACCAAACTCGTTGCCGTCAATTCAATTCCAACTCAAAGCAACCCTATAGGACAGAGTAGAATTGTCTCATGAGGTTTCCAAGAGCAGCTGGTGGATTCGAACTGCCAGTCTTTTGGTTAGCAGCCGAACGCTTAGCCACTGTGCCACCAGGACTCCTAGTGGTCTAGAATCACATTTAGGAATTATATAGCCTCATGGCATAGCACAACTTCACCAAATGACAAAATAGTTGCTTAATTTTTACTTTTTCCATCTTACCTTTAATACCCATCAATGCATTTTATATAGCATCTTTATGCCATTCTATTTTTCGGAGCCTACAAATGTACAAATAGTGTGTAATTCACAATATAATCTCTCTTTAGTGTATGTACTGTCTTTGTTGGCTTATTGTGAAAATAGAATGTTAGAGTCCATTTTAGATTGAAAAATGAAGATTAATATTTTGAAAATGTAACCCAAAACTAGTGAAAAATGTTGAAAAATGACTTGGAAGCAATGTATTATTAACTAAGGAAATCTATTTCTTCTGTTTAGAAGTCCTAGGGATTTCTCCTAGCTATGTAAGATTATCCATCTCTACTCTTTGCCATAGTCAGCACTATGCTAAAAATAATTTTCTGCTTTGAATGCATAAGATGTTACCATTTTATACTATTTACATCATACCTAGAAGAAGAGGAGAAAAACTGAAGGGAACAAACCAACCAACCTTGTCAGGACTTCGACTTTCTTTTTCTTTTCAGTAGTATTTAAAAATATAAATGGACAATCTTCTTTGTATGTTTCACCATGTCACAGTGCAGGCATACATCATGCTCTCAGTAGATGTGGTTGGACTTACCACAGTGCCGATGATCCTTTTCCTGTCACCTGACCAGATGGAGGAACTTCTTGCTTCATGTCAGGAGCACACGTGTCATTACTGGAGAATTCATAGTAATTCCGGAGTGTGAATTGATATTTACAGAGCATCATTTTCCTACTGAGCTAGTGCCGGTTTACTTCCCTTTGCTTTCCAACTTGGTTTTGATCTCCATTTGATGCGTTTCTTTCATAGTTTATATGTACATGATGCTAGATCAGTAGTCTTAAAATCTATGTATTAGAAATTCCTACCAATTTTGATAAAGGTATAGCACTAATACGCTTCAGTTATTAGGGTGGAATAACTAAAGGGGTAGAGAAAATGCAGGAGTATTGTACTAATTGAGTTCTTTCTACTTGGAAGGAAACACCAAGAGTGGGGAAGGAACATTCACTTGCATTACCAGACAGGACAAGCAGTCAGGGATTTTAGTGATTATGAGTTATGCTATGGCCAGCCTGGTTGGTAATAAATTGACCTAATGCTACAGGATAAAAGTATATGGCCAGTAAGCTTTTATAGGCGAGATGCTTGTTAAGTTCTAACCAAACTCTCAGCTATTACGAAATAACCATACTCTGATAAAAAGTAGTTAATTGGTCATGTTCTTTTGTGTAGCTCCTATGGGCAACGGGCTATGTTGGTGCATGGTATTTATTATATTGATATGTTAGCTGCTATCTAGTTGTCTCTGACTCATGGTGACCTTATGTACAGCAGAAAAAAATGTTTCCCTGTCCTGCATCATCCTCACAGTCACCAGCATGTTCAAGTCCATTGTTGTAGCTATTGTGCCTGTTATGGATTGAATTGTGTCCCCCCAAAATGTGTATCAACTTCACTATGCCATGATTCCCAGTATTGTGTGCTTGTCCACCATTTTGTGATCTGATGTGATTATCCTATATGTATAAACCCTAACCTCTATGATGTTAATAAGGCAGGACTACAGGCAGTTATGTTAATGAGGCAGGACTCAATCTACAGGATTAGGTTGTATCTTGAGTCAATCTCTTCTGAGATATAAAAGAGAGAATCAAGCAGAGATGAGAGGGAACTCCTACTACCAAGAATGAAGAGCCAGGAGCGGAGAGCATCTTTTGTACCCGGGGTCCCTGCACCAAGAAACTCCTAGACCCAGGGGAAGTTGGATGACAAGGACCTTCCCTAGAACCTATGGAGAGAGAGCAAGCTTTCCCCTGGAGCTGGTGTCCTGAATTCGGAATTCTAACCTTCTAGAATGTGAGAGAAGAAATTTCTGTTTGTTAAAGCCATCTGCTCGTGGTATTCCTGTTACAGCAGTGCAAGATAACTAAGACAATGCCTATCTGTCTCATAATGGTCTCCCATAACTTCCTTGGCCTTCTGCATCACCAGACATGATGTCCTGCTCTAGTGACCCATCTCTCCTGATGACGTGACCCCCTGATGGAAACATTGTCCAAGAAAACTGGACAATGTTCTCCTGTAATCCATAGTGTTTTCATTGGCTATTTTTCAGAAGTAGATTGCGAGACCTTTCTTCCCAGTTTGTCTTAGTCTGGAAGCTCTGCTGAAACCTGTCCACTATGGGTGACCCTGTTGGTATCTGAAGTATCAGTGGCATGGCTTCCAGCATCACAGCAACACACAAACCAACACAACACAACAAACTGAGTGAGGAGTGGTGGACGACATTTATTAATACCACATTAACAAAACCAGAAGAAAATCCCTGGTTAACTTTTTTCTCACATTGTTTTATTCTTCTGAACATTGGGATATAATTTAAATAAAAGTAATATTTAAAATACTATTATTTTAGTTTTTATTATTTTTGAACTCTCAGAAAAACTGATCAAGATAAGGATTCTCAAAAAATGGGCTGGCTCTCAGGGCAAAGCAGGCTGGTAGTATGATCACAGAGGATGAGTCAAGGGAAAGAGCTACAAAGAATAAAAGGCAATACGTAGCTTCACCAAATTCTTTGCAAAGTGGCTAGAAAGAAGGACAGATTTCCAACATTTAGAAGGACAACATTGAAAAAAGCAAGGACAGCAAACCAAAGCAAGAGTGTTTGGAAACAAGCAAAACAAGCAAAGAAAGGAGACAGAGAAGGAAGGTTCCACTGGTCCCTTGGGTGTAGCTGTGGCTCCTTTTATCACGGACCTGTTGCATTTAAAGGAGCCCAATTAGCTTGAACGTACGGAACAGAGATTTCTTATTATATTCTTCAATAGTTTTGGAAACTGCAGCTCAGAGAAGTTAGGTTACTCATGAAGACACAGAGCTAGTTCATGGCAGTTTAGTATTCTAACTTGTCTTCAGATTTACTCCTCTGAGCTCTTACTGTAATTTGTTTATATCCATTGTCTCTGTCTTTAGTCTTACTCTTCTTATTCCTCCACACTGACCTCAGACTTATTCCCAAACCAGGGTTGATAGTATTAACCCATACTTTCAAACTTTAATTTGCTGTTCCCCATCGTAAGTCTAAATTCCTACACATGACTCACAAGGCCCTTTGCTATCTGGACAGCCTCACTTCTATGCATCCCCCAGCTGGTACTTTGGGATCAAGATCTCTGTATCCTCCATCCCTAACACAGCATCCTGCATGTAAGGATTAGAGAAAATATACAGCTTTACCTATTATTACACTAAGAAGCCCTTGGGCGCAAAAGGTTAAGTGCTCACGGCCTAAACGAAAGTTTGGCAATTTGAACCCACCCATTGGCTCTGTGGGAGAAAGACCTGATGATCTACTTTAGCAAAGATTTCAGCCAAGAAAACCCTATTGGGCAGTTCTACTCTGTCACATGAGATCATTATGAGCGAAAAATGACTCCACAGCACCTAGCAACACTATTCCGCTGGTGGTATTGAAATTATGTATTTCTTGAATGGCAATCTCTTTCACTTTTTTAGATATTTACCTCTTTCCTTTACGTAACAAACTCCAAGACTTTACATGTATTTATCATATCTTCTCAAACACCCTATGAAGGTGCTTAGACACTCAATAAATGATTACTGAAATGAATAAATAAATGGCTGTAAACTCCATGTTCTTTCTCTCTGCATATAGCTGTCTAATTGGAGAAAGTTCATCTTCAAGTGAAAGTAAACAGCTCACTCATAAATACATTTTTATTTGGAAGATTGCCTCCCAAATACTCCACTTTGAACAAAATTCCTTTAAGATGCTTATTTTTTAAGGCAGATCATCAGCTGCTTATATTTTCTCAGGACAAATGTGCTCTTAAGAGCCTCTCCTAATTGAGCAATTGGTTAATTAGCACTTTCTACCTTCACCAGGGAGTGAGAATTTAGAGGGTATTACTGTGCTAATAAGCTCACACCTTTCCTATTTTAAACTGTTTTCAATTTTGGGAATACAAATCCCTGAGACCAAGAAAAAAATAAATTTTAAATCTCTTCATCCATGCAAAATGCAAAGTAGGTCACCCCACCTGTTTCTACTTGACTAGGCCATTCAGCGGAGAATGAGACACATCCCTCTCTCGTTTCTGTTTCAATTCTATAGTGTATTGTTGGGGAATTTAATACCATGATATATAAAGTAGCAAAGAGCACTAAGTCACAGACCGATTTAAAAAAAAAAAAAAAAAAAGATATAAAGACCTATGACTCTTTCCCTTATTTGCCATTTTCTTTTAATAAGCGGTTCAAATTAATGTGTCCCCATTAGTAAACTATCTATTTTGAGCCAATTGAACTCTATGTGGTTAATATCTGCATGTTCAAAGATATCTATTACATTAGGGAATACTTTGGTGAATATACCCTTTTGCAAGATGAGCCCTCTGTTACTTGGCAAAAAAACAAGTGATAGAGAATTTATCTAACAGAACCAGGGTTCATTGGAAGTAGAAGCTCTGCCATTGAATGGGTCTTCTTTAATGGGCTTGTAAATGCGCTGCAGATGGTGGTATAAGACTGTGCTGAATTATGAGGATATTAATGGTATTGGAGAAAAAAAAAAGGTAAGCAGCAATCCCATTCCCATTCAATCAATTCTGAGTCATAGCAACCCTATAGGACAGGATAGAACTGCCTTATAGGGTTTCCAAGGCTGTCAGTCTTTATGGAAGCAGACTGCCACATCTTTCCCCTGTGGAGCAGCTAGTAGGTTGAAACCACAGACCTCTTTTTAGCAGCTAAGTGCTTAATCGTGCACCACCAGGGCAATAGAATTTAATATTTGAAAACAATCTTGACGCTGATGAAAAATTTCCAAATCTGTAAAAAATAGGATTCTATATATTTTCAGATGGGAAAAATATGGAATTTTCTTAATGTGTTGCATATACAGTGGGCATAAAATTTCACTGCAGAATTGACTTGTTTTATCTATCTTTATAATACCCATTTCAAAAAAGCACAAATTGCATTGTCTAAAATATTCTGTTAAAGAACTACTCATAAGTCACAAATAAACTAAAAAAAACCCATTGCCATCAAGTCAATTCTGACTCATGGTGACCCTACAGGACAGGGTAGAACTGCCCCAAGGGTTTCCAAGGAGCAGCTGGTGGATTCGAACTGCTGACCCTTTGGTTAGCAGCCAAGCTCTTAACCACTGCACCATCAGAGCTCCAGGTCACAACATGGTACATTTAATATATTGCTTTGTATTGTAAAGTTATTAGATTTATTAACGTAAGGTAAATTGGTATGTGTAATTATTACTGAAAGACATGTATATTACTTTCTAAAATTCATTTTTTAAAAATGAATATTTATAAATTATTAGTAACAAAAAAGTATTTCCCTCTCATGTTATCCATTACTTTCTTATTTTTACTCTGTAATATTAGAACTGGAAATTAGCAATAAGGGTTAGACTCCTCCATAACTCTGCAACTTTAGTAAACTAAACACGTAATGGTTGAAATCAGATATCCGCATAAGACATCTTGAAAGACAGAGTACACCATATGGGCCCAAAACTGGAAGAACAGTACTAGAGAATCTGATCACAGTGTGTATCTGAAATAAAGGAGTTACATGTGTGAAGATATAATGTGTTTACTATTGTGCATGGTGCTTAGAAAAAGAATAATCAGGGATCTAGAATATGCCAGTTTTAATCCAGCACTTTCAAGCAGAACAGGTGCTGAATCCAGAAACGTAAAGAGAACCAAGTACCATCTGAAGGTCCAATTCTCAAAATGACAGCTGTAATTTTATGTCATCAATTACCCATCTCTCTGTCCTCTTTCTTGTTCACCAAAGGACCGTCGGAGAAAATATTTGGCTTCGCACGGTCGTTTCTTACAGATCCAGACCAGCCGACCAATGTGGAGATTATGGTGCCTAAGACTTTGCCAGTACTCATCAATGTTTATTCATTATCTTATAAATCTATGTTAAAAATTGGCTCTCTGGTTTACCTATCAGTCTCACATAGATTTGGTTAATATAAGGCAATCTTCAGAATCCATTCAACTCTGAGTGCTCACGGCACCCAGAATCTCTGGGTTTGAAATGTTCAAGACATAATTATGGATCGTGGTCATCCCATACCACGGTGTCATGCTGTAAGACCTTACCTGAGCAACTATCAGCTTCCTAGAAGAAAAATCTGAATAAAATAACAACATTCAATTCAGTCCATACCATAATGATTGCAGGGGCAAGTTTCTATCCTATCTCGGAAAGAAATCTCAATCAGGTTAAAACCGTTTAGGTTAAGGGCAACTTAGTAACAATTGTACTGACACTATAATTACACCTTGACTCCCCCTGCTGGTCCCTGTCGGAAATTGCATTAACACACCTGGTGCCGGTACTTACAGCATATGCTTCCTTTCTTGTTCTTAAAGTAATGGTCATAGAGACAGTAACATAGAAACCTTGTAAAATACACAGTTTCTTTCCTGTAATTATTGGATGGCACCTTGAACCCATTTATCAATAGGGCAGACTAGATTAGTGGTTATCAACTGAAGGTGATTTTACCCCCACAGATGACATTTGGCGACGTTTGGAGACAATTTTTGATGGTCACAATGTGTGTGTGTGTGTGTGTGTGTGTGTGCGCGCTACTGGCATCTAGTGAGAAGAGGCCAGGGATGCCGCTAAGCATCCTGTAATGCACAGGATAGCCTCCCCACCCCACAACGAAAAATTATCCAGCCTAAACTGTCAACAGCGCAGAGGCTGAGAAAACGTCACCTAAATAATTGAACTTTTTTTTTTTTTAAAGCAGCAATTTTTTCAAGATCTGGAAATCAAATAACATACATTTTTTTTTTTTTCCCTTGTAGTGTTGGTACGAACAGTTTGCACTCAGCTGGTAGCCTAAAGATAGGCGGTTCGAAGCCGCTAAGTGACACCAGGGAAGGAAGGACCTGGCAGTCCGCTTCCGTAAAGGTTACAGTCGAGAAAACTGTATGGAGCAGGTCTACTCTGTAACGTATGGTATCGCCGTGAGTTGAAATCGACTTAACAGCCCAAGAAGACAACGACAGTGAGGAAATAGAATAAAAGGCTTCTTAACCCCTAGGCTACCCTAAGAAGTGGTTGGAATAAATTCTGTAGAAACTTTTTTTATATACTTGTTCATTACAAACGTTCTTATTGTTGCTATACTTTTATTTTCCATAAGGCATTACAGACTGGTCAGACAGCTGAGAAATGCTCACACTTAAATTTTAGACCAAGTTAATTCTCCTATACATCTGATTTTCATGCCCTTTTTTTTTTTTTTTTTTTTTTGCATCAGGGAGAGTCCCTGGGTGATGCAAATGGTTCAGTGCTCAGCTACGAATGGAAAGATTTGTGGTTTGAACCTGCCCAGAGGCACAACAAAGGAAAGGTCTGGTGATCTACTTCTCTAAAACCTACAACCATGAAAACCCCATGGAAAGCAGTTCTACTCTGAAACACATGGGGTTGCCAAGAGTCAGAATCAACTCAAAGGCAACTCGTTTGGTGTTTTCTGGTTTGGTACTGTATCAATGGGGCCAGCTAATTTTCTTGATATTGCTCAATTTCTTCTCCCTTCTTTGTACAGCTATTCCTTTTAATTAGACAGTGATTCCCAACCTGATCGTAAGACTTTCTTTTTTTTAAAGTTACCGTACTTAAGTGTTTGGCAATGAATAAAATCAAACCCATTGCCATCTAGTTGATTCCAACTCATAGCAACCCGATAGGACAGGGTAGAACCGCCCCATAGGGTTTCCAAGGAGCGGCTGGTGGATTGAACTGCCAACCTTTCGGTTAGCAGCTGAATGCTCAACCACTGTGCCACCAGGACTCCAGTCTAACAATGAATAGGAAGGCTTAAAAAAAAAAAAGCAGAACCTTCCCACAGGAAGTAGTCCTCAGGCAAGACACAACTGATGGCACCATATTACAGAGCAGGCTGTGTTATCACAAGTTATGCTGATAATAGCTCAGCTCCATATTCATGAGTTTCAAGTTATTCATATAGAAGACAGTGCAGAGAACACTGTGGCAATACGATTATTGAACACATTGTCGAATACGTGTATACTGACAGCTCAGGTGTGCTGTTCTCATAACAAAGTTAGTCTGCCCTGTATTGTTCATTTTTCACCTATTTATTCAACAACTAAATGAAAATGGTATCTTTTTATTGAGCAACCTCCATAAAGCAGGCACTTCCACACACATGTGCTTTTTTAATCATCACAGTATGCTGAGAAATATTAGTATCAACATTTTTCCTATAAACTTAAATTCAGGGATTCATAAATATCCCAAGCCTTCAAAGCTAGGTTATTATATTTCATTTTTCTACCCAAATCTAGCCTCCCTCTTTCTCTGCTTTGCCCTGTGCCCTGGGAATATGAATTCTAAAAATCACATCCCCCAGATTCCTTCGCTGTCTGACTCCTTGTTGGGTTCAGCCAATGAAAGGCCCCAGTAGATCAGAGGGTGGGAAAAGAAACTATGCCACGTGTATCCCCTCTGCTCTGCCCCTGTTTACAATGCTTCTGGCCATTGCTATATTCTTATACAGTCACAGGTCCAGTCCAGGGTCGCTTTTTCCAGGGCCCACGTTCCCTCAAGGTTCTGGTAATGCCACCCACTTCCTTCCTTCCTTTCTTCCAGCTTCCTGCCTCAGAATCCCCTGCTGGTTCCTTTGGTCCTGCCCACACATCTATAAGTCATCTTGTCATTAAATTTCTGGCCATGAAAGACACAGTAGTAATGTCAGGATTTAAAACCCAGTCTCTCTGACTTAGAAAAATCTCAGTTCTTTTTACTCCACCATGATGCTTACTCGCATCAGTCTGTAAGGGCACAAAGGTAAAAAAAACAAAACAGTGTCCTTGTTCTCAAGGAGCTCCCAGTTTATCTGAGCAGACCTGGATTAGACAACTAATACAGAAGAATATGGTAAATGCTATAATAAAGGAATAAGGAAATGAACCAAAACATATCCTGTATCCCTGAGGATGAAGAGTGATAAATAATCCACATGCGTCTTTAAAGATTGAATCTTAAAATTTTACACAGCAGTGGGTCCTGAGGGCCCACCAAGACTAACCGCCTTTCTTTATAGAAGCAAACTGAGAATCCCCAAGGAGTTATAGGGACTAAGTAGGTCCCACAAAGTGCATTAGTGGTTAAGCTGGGACTAGTATCCAAATCTCTTAGTTCCTAGCCAAATGTTCATTCCTCTTTACTAAATAACCCATCCCCCCTCCAAAAAAAACAAAAAGCCCGTTGCCATCAAGTCGATTCTGACTCATAGTGACCCTGTAGAACAGAGCAGAACTGCCCCATAGGGTTCCAAGGAGCAGCTGGTGGATTCCAACTGCCAACCTGTTTTGGTTAGCCGCCGAGCTCTGAACCACTGCACCACCAGGGCTCCATATAAACTCTCAAGAAAGAGAGTATCTCAGATATTAAGTGATATTCTACACATACTCTGCGTATATTAATCAACAAAAAGTAATATCTCTACTTGAAGAATTTCAGAACGTGAAAATAAAAAGTGTAGATTTTGCTCCACCCTCCATAATAAAAATTGAGAATATAAGAATATGTTAATATGCGTAGAACAGAATTAAGTAAATCTGTACAAAGGAGCCACAAAGCTGTAAACTCTTCCAGAAATTTCTTTCCAATTTAATCTAAATCTTAACTTTTTTTGAGACTTTCTCCCTCATTTAAAAATAGTTAGAACTAACATATTTGCATAACAGCAGAAAGAGATGCTATTGAATACTCAGTGTGTCTGCATTTGTAATCTGCTTTTGGCCAGTGGGTGGTGAAGTAGTTTATTTCAAGTTGAGAATTTACCTGAAAACCCATTTGTGTTAATTTTATTCAAAATAACCTTTATACAGAGATAAAAAGCAATTGAAACGTCAAGCAATCCATTGTGTTACATAACTTTTTTTTTTTTTAATATAAAGTAGTTCTGGTATTAGAATTTAATTTTTTAATAGTTGCTTTTAAAATTCCAGATAACATCAGGTTATTATAGTTTTTACTTAAATTAAGATAATTCGAATAACAAAAACAGATCTTGTCTACCTAAAAGGGGAGTTTGAACAAGCCCTGTGGTCTAAATCATAATGAGGCAGATTTACTAGTTTTGTATATACTAGAAAAAGCAGGATGGAGGACGTTATTTATCCATTAAAAACGAAAACCAGTTGCCACTGAGTTGAATCTGAGTCACCAAGTCCCTGGGTGGTGCAAATGGTTGCTCAGCTGCTAATCCAAAGTTTGGAGGTTTGAGTCAACCCTGAGGAGTCTCCAAAGAAAGGCTTGGCGATCTACTTCCGAAAAATCAGCTATTGAGAACCCTATGGAGTACAGTTCTACTATTCCATTAGTTTGTTTTTTATTCTAAACTTATAAGTAAATCCAGCTAAGCCAAGATTTAGTTTCAGGCTGCTCCTTTTCACACTGAAGTAATTTGTTATTAAAATAGGATTCAGGTGATCCAGAAATCCTTAGATTCTGTACATTATTATATTTTTCTTGTTATCCTTTCCTCTAAACTAAAACTTATGTCCTTACACAAAGTGCTTAAGGGATTTTTTAAAGACTTCTTTCCACGGATGGTTTCCAGCCACACTAGAGGCACAAGTGCCAAACTTTCTCGGGTAATGCTGCCTTTCTGACATTTTTTGGCAGAGACTTGAAAGGCAAGCAGTAGAAGGCATCTTGAAAATCCTAGTCTTCCATCATTTCCCTTACGATTCTAAATCGACCAAGATTTAAGACAAAAATTCCAACAATGTCCAGTGTAATTTTGCATTTATATTCTGCATAAGCATTATGGCCCATAGGTCCCTAGGCTCTCCTGGATGGGACATATCAACAAGCCATCAGTCAGTTCTGTCCGATAAAATTGATGAGCTCCTAGTGTGTGCCAGATCTGTGTAATACACTGCATATAAAAAGACAAGTAAGAGAGGAAAGTTGCCCCTTGGCATGAAAAGAGCCTAGGGTCTAAAAAGCGAGAGAGAGAGAGACAAATGTTCTGAGAATTAGCAGGAGAGAATCAGAATAACGATAGCCAAATATACTGAATGTTTTCTCCTGTGCTGTACACCATGCTAAGATCATCATGTGCATTATCCCATTAAATCCTCTCAACAACCCTACTATCTGCATTCTGCAGAGAAAGAAGTTGAGGCTTAAGAGAGATTATTTAACTTATCCAACATAATACCAGCATGAAAGTTCTAGACAGAACTCAAAGCCAGGCAATTTTGAGTACCTTCCAAAACATAGACATTCTTCAACTTTGCTGTTTTTAGTTGCCTTGGAATCCTCTCTGACTCACGGCGACCTTATAATAACAAAACGAAATGTTGCCTGGTCTTGTGCCATCTTTATGATTATTGTTATGATTGAGTCCACTGTTGAAGCTATTGTGGCAATCCACCTCATTGAGGGTTTCCCTCAGCTTCGCTGACCATCTTCTTTCCCGAACATGATGTCCTTTTCCAGCGATTCGTCTTTCCTGATGATGTGTCCAAAGTAAGCCAGAAGAAGTGTTGCCATCCTCGTTTCTAAGGAACATGACTGTTGTAGTTCTTCTAAGACTGATGTATTCATTCTTTTGGCAATCCACGGTATATTCAATATTATTCATCAACACCGTAGGTCAAATGCATTAATTCTTCTTCTGTCTTCCTTTTTCATTACCCAACCTCCACAAGCATATCTGAGGCAACTGAAAAGACCTTGGCTTGGGTCAGACACACCTTAGTCGTCAAAGTGACTCTGTGATTTTTAAAACTTTAAAGAGGTCTTTTGCAGCAGATTTGCCCAGTGCAATATATCGTTTTGATTTCTCCATTGCTGCTTCCATGGATGTTGATTCTTGACCCAAGTAGAATAAAACTGTTGACAACTTTAATTTCTTCTTTATCTTGTGTTGTTTACCAGTCCATTTGTGAGGATTTTTGTTTTCTTCACGTTTGGATGTAATCCGTACTGAAGGCTGTAATCTTTGACCTTCATCAGTAAATTCTTCAAGTCATCTTCATTTTCAGCGAGCAAGGTTGTGTCATCTGTACATTGCAGGCTGTTAACGAGTCTTCCTCCAATCCTGATGCCACATTCTTCTTCATATAGTCCACCTTCTCAGATTATATGTTCAACATTACCATCATACAGTACTTCCAATCAGGAAAGCAATGGTTGATACAACACCAGCATCCGATTCATAGGCTTATTTTTAGTTTCATCAACTGTCCCAATAAAGCTTTATATTCCATCTGGTCTAGGATTCTGTACAAGAACACTCATTGCATTTTATTGTTGTATTTCATCATGCTCCTTCAATCTGGAAGAGCTCCTAAGTCATTCCCTGTCTCTCATGGGTTAGATGCTTATGACGACTTTCATTCTGTAGGAAGAATCTCGGCCTGGCCCACCTGACTTTCCTCATGACCAGCATAGGCCTTGCATTCTTGACAGGAATTCCACAAGAAATGATGCTGGGCCCTCTTAGTACATCGTATCAGGAAGCTCACCATTTAGTCTTGTCCCACTATTGGTTTTTGTCCCAGTCATTTGATTAAGTTTGTAGCTATCAGGTCTATTCACTGTAAGTCACTCTTTCCCCCTTTTTGATTGTATTAGTATTTCATGGAGAAATATTCTTATATTACACCATTATCCTGCACCTCAGCAAACCTCCAGCCTCCATCGTTAGCATCTATTGATGAATCCTGACTACATCAACTACCACCATGGTGATAAGGAAATGAGGATTTTTTGTTTCAATCATTCCTTCTTTAGTTATTCTTCTAAGACGTTTTTAAGAAATAGCTTTCCCTTTTCTCCTTATTTATTTATATCTGCGTGGTTTCACGGATTTCTATTTTATTTAATAAATTACAGTCTGAAACCCTAATTATTTATTTTGAGACTCTAATTGTCCTCGATTTGACCAGTGGAAGCCTCATCCAGCTGACTTCTGCGCCCTTTAGATATGTTTGCATCATTCCTTAAGTATTTCCTTACTTTTACCTGCATAAATTGTTTCAGGGTCTTCTCATACTTTCCTTGACCCAGCCCTGGAATCAGCTATTCATCAAAAAATCCTGGCTCCTTTTAGTGGAGGATGGCAATTAGATATCAAGATTTGAAGGCTCAGTATGCCAATTGCTCCTGAGAGTCATTTCTTCCAGGAAGATAGAGCTAGATGATACATCTATATTTATTTATGTATGTGTTAATGTGTATATATGTATATGTCTGTGGTGGCGCAAACCATTAAGTGCCTGAATACTAGCTAAAAGGCTGGTGGTTCAAACCCAACCGGAAATTCCTCCAAAGACAGTCCTGGCAATTGGCTTCCAAAAGATCAAAGCCTTGAAAATTCTATGGAGCAGTTTTACTCTGCACATACGGAGTTGCCATGATTTGGAATCAATTCAACTGTAATGAGCAGCAACAACAATGGTATATAGATAGATAGATATGCATACACACACATCTATAACTATTTTTGTATCTGTATAGGGCAGTTCTACCCTGTCATACAGGGTTGCTATGAGTCGAAATCGACTCAACAGCACACAACAATAGCAACAACACGTGTACATACATACACACACACACTCACACACATATGTGTATGAATTTATACTGACATCTCTATTTCCAAACCAATCTTTTAGAGTTATTTCTAGGCTTCCTCCTTTCCGTATATATGCAAATCTCTTCTTAGACAGTGAGAAACTTGGTTCCCATCATTCTCAATAAACTTGCTTAACTAACTCTTTGCTCAATGTGACCAGTCTCTCAGCGCCCTGCACCCACCATCTCTGTTCCCCTTTTGCTCAACGTCCCACTTCCTCAGACACCAGCATTTCTGCATCAGGAGGGGAAGGAATGGAAGATGGAAAGGGGTAAGAACATGGGGCTGTTAGTGTTGTTTCACATGAAACAATCCTGTACTGATAGAGATAGAAGGCATATAATAATTAAGACAATTCACAAATCAAATCCTTGAAACCTGTGTTCTTTGACTCGTGGGTGACCTGAGTTAAAGAAGAAGTAAGTAGTCTTTTGTCTTATTATACAGTTTGGGGACTGAGGAATTAAACAGATACTTAGGGATAGAAATATCCATGTTTAAAATGCCCTTTTTAATTGTCATTTTGACCAGATTGTGATACTTACGAAACAGGTAGAAATTATGTTCACGTAGAGACTAGAGGAGGAAGGATCCTGCTGGTGAGGACAATGAGCCCGAGGTAATTTGATCTAGTCCAATATTGTAAAAAGGCGATATTACTAATACCAGTAACAGAAGAATAAATTCCCTAAGTGATTTATTAATAGTCCTCTTAGTTGTAGTGATGGGCATTGGATGGGTGTTGGGATCGAGCCCTTATTGGGTTGATAAGACACAAACAATACCGACCCAGGCCTGAAAAAAATGAGAATAAAATCAGGAATAAGATTATCTAGTAATTATATTCATTACAGTCTTCTTGTTCCATATAAATTCTAAATAAGCATTATTTAAGATACAGAGCAAGGGGGTAAAATATACCAGCTGTATGTTCAAAAAAGTGAAATTGAGGGAAATTCTCCTTGTACCTAAATCAGCCCACCCCTTTACGCTACCCTTTTAATATAGACGTTTTCTAAGTGACAACATAGAATTAAGTTTGCATGAATTAGTTTTAACTAGTTAGGTTTATTGTGTTGACCTTCTGTTCTCCTACCACTGTCCCCTCTGAGTAATCCATGCTAAAGTCCATAGTAAGGGGAGGGAGAGAGATCAAACTTAAATCACCAGGGTGTCTTTATTACTCTACTTCCTGATGCAGGAAAGTGTGTATTAACCTTTTCCCCAATTCCTTTGGTTTTGGTACAGAGCTTGAAGACAAGTAGATATTCTGAATATTTGTAAGTGAAATGTTAGAATTCAAGGAATCACTAGACAGAGTGTTTCAGCTAGAAAGTCATGAGGAAGTTCACAAAAGCTCATGATATGGACTTCTAACTAAATTTATCTTTTTAAAAGTGTTTTCATATCTAACATTTCTTCCTATCCAGCCTATCTACAATGAACACCACCCAAAACTATTTTCCTTTAAGATTATGTATTTTCAAGCAATGATCCATTCTTTATACCAGCAAAATTTATGGAAGCGTAAGTAATTGAAAACTCACAATACTTTCAGCCAGATTGTTTCTTCAAATTAAAAAAAAAAAAAAAAAGAAAGAAAGAAAATTGTGGACATGAACACAAAAGGATAATACGTGTTCAAAGAGAAGCATTCCTAAACTAATCAAATATAAATTATCATTGCATAATTTGACCAAATGGTATATGTATCAAGGTTCTGACAATATCCTAAGTCCAGAATTTCAAATTCCCCACATGACTTTTATGGTGTTCTTTGAAGATAGAATATTATTCTAAGAACTGTTTTTAAGGGAAAGACTAGAATTTATGATATAAAAAAATATAGCATATTATCTTAAGGAAACAAGCCTGCGGAACAGGGCTTTGAACACAAATCTGCTCTTTGCCCACAAGCACGTAAAGCAGAGGGTCATAAATAGCAGTGGAGTATTTCATTTTTAGGCTCATTCATGGCTCAGCCTCCTCAAGGTAATGCTCTGAATGATGACAGGGGGCATTAAATCTTAGGTGGGCTTATGAACTGCAACAGGGAACTTTTCATGACGTCTGGGACCCCAGAAGTGAGATGCCAGTGGCTAATCTCTGAGTCACTGAGCTCCTTTGACCTGCTCTCCTCACGCTTGTTTCCATATTTCATCTGCTCTGGACTGGGTTTACTTTACGATTTTGGTTAAGTGTGAAGAAAATCACTGTGGCCAGTGGAAGGAACTCAAGCTGTTCTATACCAAACACTAAATTTCTGCCAGAATGTATTTTGTTTCCCACAGCAAAATCCCTGACATGTCGTTTTTCAGCATGCGGAGTGAGCCTTATCACTTGCCAGTTTAAGTAGTATCAGATGTAATATCCCCTGGAATGGGACAAAGAAAGGGGTTCCGTGTTTGGTTTTTATGTTACAGACAACATAGCTCGTGGTGTACAACTCCCTGAAAGAAACAATGCTTTAGAAATAGTGCCAAATCATTGGTTTTTCTTCCACGGTTTTAGAGACATGGTTGAAACTTATACTGACAACAACAAAGAAAATGAAACCAGTTGCCTCTGAGTCAGTGTTGACTCGTGACAACCCCAAGTATGTTACAGGAGAACTGCACTCTGTAGGGTTTTCAAGGCTGTGACCTTTTGGAAGCAGATTGCCAGGACCTTCTTCCAAGTCACCTCTGGGTGTGCTCAAACTGCCAACTTTTGGCTAATAGTGGAGTGCTTAGCAATTCGTGCCACCTAGGGTAGCTATGAGTCGGAATCAACTCAACGGCAACGGGTTTGATTTTTTGATTTTAAGGACTCCATAGGGATTCCATAAAAGGAGCCCTAGTGAGAAGTGGTTAAATGCTCAGCGGCTAACTGAAAGGTCAGCGGTTAGAACCCACCAGTGGCTCCTCAGGAGAAAGACAGAGCAGTCTGCTTCCGTAAAGATTACAGACTTGGAAACCCTATGGGGCAGTTCTACTCTGTCCTACAGAGTTATGAGTCAGAATAGACTTGATGGCAATGGGTTTTTTGTTTTTTTTTTTAGGGATGCCATACTGACAGTAGTTGTAGGTAACGTAAGGAGCTCTGAATTCGCGGTCAGAGGCTCTTGACTCAAGTCCCGACTCAGCGAGCTCGTTACCCTAGGTTACTGACGACTTCTCACATCCTGAGTTGCTGCAATTGTAAAATCAAAATAAAGCTGACCTCAAAGGATTTGATTAGGAATAAGTGAGATAATAAATAAAACTTGTTTGTTGGCTAAAAGTTGATTGATAAGGGCTTATGATCTTTCTGTTACGTGGTTGCAAATATTTTTTGCCGATTTCATCTTCACGTCGTTAGGCAATCATTTAAGTTGGTGCCATCACGTCAATTTTGACTTCACAGATTTTTGTGTCTGACTTGACACCAAGAACCAAGTAGGAACCTAAAATATTCAGTCAAAAATGTGGATTTCACAATATACACAGATCTCATTATTTTATATATTAAAAAAAAGCTACATTTCTGGTAAAGGTTTTAAATTAGTAGTTAGCATTATGGAAACCCAGATTAAGAAACTCTTTGTAAACGTACCTTGGAACCTCAGAAATCTAGGAACTATGTTAGCACATAACTAAATTGTATTTTATAAAACAGCAATTTTTATGAAAAATTAAGGAAATATGGTTCAGAGTTCTGATCCAAATAAATCGCCCTCATCGTCACTCAGTACATTTATATATGCACACGTAGTGAGATATGCTAGTAAGATAAAAAGAGGCTACAACTAAGTGTCTACAGAAGTAATGAGCTAATGCTGGCCCCCTGGGTAGCACAAGCAGTTAAGCACCGGACGACTAACGGAAAGTTTGGCAGTTTGAGCCCACCCAGGGGCGCCTCAACAGACAGACTCGGCAATCTTCTGAAAGTTTACAGCCTTGAAAACCTTATGGAGCAGGTTTACTCTGCACATGTGGGCTCGCTATGAGTTAGAATCAACTGATGGCAAAGAGGTAATAATATATGTTGTATAAATATGAGGATGCATATTCATATATGTATACACATGTATGTGTATTCATACACTCACTTTGTGTGAGACCCATGCCAGGTCTCCATCTTAGAACAATCTCAGTCAGAATTTATGGCGGAGGGGCTTCAGCAGTAGAGCATATTTAAAGCTCCCCGTGTGACTTTAATGTGCAGCCAGGGCTGAGAACCTCTGCTCCAAATCTGTCTATGGAAATCTTTTGTGTAGATGGTATTCTGTACCCACTTCAATTACACTGGCCCATATGTTTCCGTTCAGCCTCGAAGGACAATACCAACGGCAATATTAAGAGTCTTTGTTAGATACAACTAATTCACGGAATTTTTGCATTGCCTCTTAGAAAATAAAAGTAGGCATCAGTTACCCTTCTGGTTTCTCACTCCCTGGTGGAGGTAGTAAGTGCTAATTAATCAATTGCTCAATTAGGAGAGGCTCTTAAGAGTACATTTGTCCTGGGAAAATATAAGCAACTGGTGATCTGCCTTAAGAAATAGGCACCTTAAAGGAATTTTGTTCAAAGTGGAGAATTTGGGGTGCAATCTTCCAGATAAAAATGTATTTATGACTGAGAGGTTTACTTTCACTTTAAGTGCTTAGTCTTGAAGATGAACTTTCTTCAGTTAGACAAAGTTATACTTAGAGAAAAAGAACGTGGAGTTCATGCTCGTTTATTTATTCATTCATTCCAGTAATTATGTATTGAGTGTCTAAGCAGAGGTTTAGAGCTCAGCCGCTAACCAAAAGGTCGGCAGTTTGAATCCATCAGCTGCTCCTTGGAAACCCTATGGGGCAGTTCTGCTCTGCCCTATAGGGTCACTATAAGTCCGAATCGACTCGATGGCAAAAGGGTGTGCATCTTCATAAAGAGCTCGGGTGGCACAACGGTTGAGCATTCGGTTGCGAACCAAAACGTTGGCAGTTCGAACCCACTCAGGACTCCGAAGGAGAAAAGACCTCGTAGTCTGCTCCTGTAAAGATTGTTGCCTAGAAAACCCTGTGGGGCCGTTCTACCTTGTCCTATGGGGTCGCTATGAGTCAAAATCGACTCGTGGCACCTAACAACGAAAACAATATGCACCTTCTAGGGTGTTTGTGAGGATTTGGTAAGATAATACATATAAAGTGCTTACAGTTTATCATGTAAAGCAAACAAGTAAATATTTTCACCCAAGAAATACATAATTTCAGTGTCACCAGTGTAATAATAGATAAAGTCATGTATTTTACATGCAGGGTGCCGTGTTAGGGATGGAGAATACAGAGACCTTGATCCCGAAGTATAAGATGGGGGGGTGGGGTGCATAGGAAGTGAGGCTGCCCAGATAGTAAAGGGGCCTTGTGAGTCACGGGTAGGAATTTAGAATTTATGATGAGCAAACAGTAAATTAAAGTTTTAAAATATGGATTAATTTGATCAATCCTGGTTTAGGGATAAATCCAAGGTCAGGGTGAAGGAATAAGAAGAGTTTAAGACTGAAGACAGAGACAACAGATATAAACAAATTACAGTAAGAGCTCAGACAAGTTAGAAAACTCAACTCCCATTAGCTAGCCCAGATTAGAAGGACAATACCAATGGCAATATTAAAAGTCTCCATCTGACACGGAACTTTTCCATTACCTCTCAGAAAATAAAAACAGACGTCAGTTACCCTTTTGGTTTCTCATTACGGTGGACAGAGGTCGAGCGTGCTTGATTAAGACTACCAACTGAAGAGATGGAGGGGTTTTCCTCTTTTACCCAGGCCCTAAGTTGCTTTTAATGTGACTGGGTACTGTGAATGAAAATTGTTAGAACAAACCGTGGTGTGAAAAGACAACAGAAAGAAAAAGTGTGTAGTGGCAGAGAAGCGAATGTCAAAGCCAGGGAAACCAACGCCGGAGATAAAAGAGGAACAAGGGTGCATGCAGGGCAAGACCACTGGAAATCTAGAGAAGGCTTCATTTACACACCCTGAAGTCAATGCAAATGGCCTTGGGGCCAGGTGTGGTGAGGTGAGTGGACACAGTCATTCTCAGGAGGAACCATTGCTTAAACTTGAGAGCACCAACATTGGTCTTTTACGTTATGTTTTTAATTGAATGAGCGTTTGTTGACAGGCCAATCCATAAACAAAGAACCCACTTCAAATTAGTTCCAGTTAATGCAAGGTTTGCACATGTGTATGCTTTCATGGGGATTGTGATCTGCCCAATTTAAAAGTAAACAATTCCTTCCCCACTGAGACAGGAAACTTTTGAAATGTAAGGGGAAAAAAATTAGTCACAAAATAAATACAAAAGGTGGCATGTCAGCCAGTACTATACACTGTAGTATCTTCTTACACTGTGCCTGGCACATACTAGCAACTCCATAAATATATGTTCAATTGATGATCATTTCATAATCGTTGTAAGAGAACATTTATTTACACTATTAGTCACATTTGCAATTCTGTCCTATTCTCTTTCAATAAAAGACTTAAAAGACATATGCAATTAATTTTCTTATAAATGTCCCAGTGTCCTGAAAGAGTTTCTGTCACATTTTATTGTTCCTGCAGTCACCGGGGGATCTTGTTAAAATGCAGACACTGATTCAAGGTGGGACCTGAGATTCTGTATTTTTAAGCAGCTCAGACAATGCCAACGCTACAGTCTGTGTACCATACTTTGAGTGTCGAGGCTGAAAAAAAAAGATAAAGAGAATTCAGAATTAACATCACTTCTTTCGAAAAAAGAATGCTTGACAAAACAGAATTTCTAAAACAAACAGAAACATAAGAAAGAATATAGAGAGTATGAACGAGAAACTAGAGAAAACTCAGCACCTGGAATTTGGACAAAGTCTCTGTTTGCTTACTGGTACCCCCGAATACTTCCAGGTTTCTTTCTTCCATTGTCCTAACTACTCTTTGTCATTGTTAGCTGCCTTCACGTCAGCTCGCAAGTCATGGTGACCCCGTGCACCACAGAACGAAATGCTGCCCAGCCTGGCACCACCTCATGATCAGATGCAGATCCATGATCCACAGGGTTTCCATTGGCTGATTTTTAGAAGTAGATCACCAGCCCTTTCCTCCTAGTCCGTCTTAATTCTGGAAGCTCTGGTGACATCTGAAGCCCCCACTGACAGGTGGGTGGTGGCTGTGCGTGAGGTGCATTGGCTGAGAATTGAACCTGGATCTCCCTCATGGAAGGTGAGAAGTCCAGCAGTGAACCACCACCGCCGCCTAACTACATTTTAGTAACTGTCAATGTTAGAGGCATGCTGAGATTTGCTGCCTTGTCTAATCATCAATCATTTCAGCTTCTTTAAGGAAAAACACGCTTTTTAATGCATTTATCTGATTTGTTGTTTCGCGAAGGTTGTTTTAATCCTGTCCCTCACAGTTAGCAAAATAGGAACACAGTAATTCTTTTATTTTAACACACAGTTCATCATTAATCTTGGGATTCTATTATGAAAGACTGTGCCCATGAAATTAATCAATATATTTCATGTTTCCTATACCCCCTTTTTCTGTGTCATTGCTACATCCAAGAAACCAAAATACCAATTTCCATAACAATATCTGAAATTCTTTACTTTGACAGAACATGTAAATTTAGGACTCCCAGATTTTACTTTCACTCATGTCAGAAGGACTAACTATACTGGGCCTCTTTCCCTCTGCCACTCCTAATGGGACTGATTTTATAGAACAGAGGATGTGGTATGAGAGGACTATTTGATCCCAGCTCTTTTATTTATTAGTCTAATGTGACCTGAGTTACTCACTATAAAGTCTCTGACCCTGAGTGTCCTCATTCCTCATGTCAAATATTATTAATAATACAAATGTTATTTATTATTACTGTTATGATTATGGGATATGAGATAATGCATAAATTTGATTCAAAAAGCTTTTTGAATGAGGTTTATAAGTCCTCGTATGAGGCACATATATGGATCACTCCTTCTCTTTTCTTTCCTTAACTTAAACGTGGTTTGGCAGCTGGGCTTCCAAATACATGGGGAAAAGCTTATGGTTGTTTTAGCCTCTGCCTATCAGCTTTATTTTCTGTATTTAGTTCACAAGATGGAAAGTCTCACAAGGGCAGGAGCAGGAACAGTGGGTAACCATGCCTAGAATGATACCTGTCGCATGGGAAACCCCATAAATGTTAAACATATGAAGAAAAATCGTCTACCTCTGACACATTTAGTTCCTTCTAAGAATAAAATACAGAAGCCCCAAGTGGCACAAATGGTTAAGCACTGGACTAGTCACTGAAAGGCTGTCAGTTCAAACCCACCCAGAGGCACACTGGAAGACAGGCCTGGCAATCTGCTTCTGAAAGTTCACAACCTTGAAAACCCTATGGAACAGTTCTACTCTGTACACCTGGGCTTGCCATGAGTTAGAATCAACTCAATGGTAACTAACACGAAGAATAAAATATGACAGGGCATTGGTGGTTCAGTGGTAGAATTCTTTCTTTCCATGTCTGAGGCCTGGGCTTGATTCCAACCAATGCACCTCATGCACAGCCACCACCCGTCAGTGGAGCCTTGAGTGTTGCTGTGAGGCTGAACAGGTTTCAGTGAAGCTTGCAGACTAAGATGGACTAGGAAAAGGGTGGTGGTCAACTTCTGAAAATCATCCAAGGAAAACCCTATTGATCACAATGGTCCGATCCACAACTCACCATGGAGATGGTGCAGAACTAGGTAGGATTTTCCTCTGCTCATTCCGTTGTGCATGGTGTCCCCATGAGTCAGACCCGACTCGACCCAACCGTAGTTGACAATAATAACAAAGAATAAAAGGTGTAAAATAAAATAAAAGCTATAAAATAAAAGAATAAAAGCCCATAGTTTGGAATTGAAACAATTTTTACTTTGAAATCTGCATTATGACAACCAACAAGTTGACATATATCCAACCACTACTCCACGTTATTTTTTTTTTCTGTTAAAGCAAGGATTCAGTGGGAATTAGCATTATTAGTAGTCTGAAATCTTTGAAAATACAACAGCAGTGGAATTTTAAGCAGCCAGTGTCGGGGTGCTTGTCAGAACGGTGCCTACTTCTTCCCACTCCTTGCCCCTCTGTCCTCCCTCTCCACCTCATCCACATACATATACCTCATCACTACGTTCCAGACCCCAGAAAGGGTCCAGGTGCATGGGGGTCATGATTCACACAGACGCACTTGGACTCCAGACCACCCTGGAACAGCAGCATTTCTGGGTGACATGAAAGACCATGGAGCTTAATGTCCCAGACACTAAAAATAAATACCTAAAAGTAAAACTGTTAGTCTAAAACTTGGAGAGGTCTAGTATGTGGCTGTGAGAGAGAATAGAGGTTCCAAAGAAGAAAATATACTCTAATTAAAGGATCTTATTCAATATGGAAGGAGACCTGGTGGAATAATGGTTAAGCTCTCAGCTGCTAACCAAAAGGTTGACAGTTCGAAACAACCAGCCACTCCATGGGAGAAAAGACCTGGCAATCTGCTCCCATAAACATTTGCAGTCTAGGAAACCCTAAGGACAGTTCTACTGTATCCTATAGGGTCTCTATGAGTCAAAATAAACTGGATGGCACACAGCAAATACATTTAATATGGACCACTTTGATCTAGTCTTTTACTCAGCACCTCTGACCTCAATTATTTCTGAATTCTACTAAAGAATTAAGAAAGGAAAAGACTCTTTGCTTGTGTCTGTTGGGTTTTTTCCCATTTGTTTGTTTTACAGATTTTGAAAAAAAATTTCCTTCTATAAGCTCTCATACTCAGAAATCTAAGTCACAAACCACAGAATGAAAAAGAACGTATTACTTAGTTGTTTACATACTGATGAAATATTACCCATGAACAATAATGGAATGTATGAAGCATACTACCCTGACTACTTTGCCATTTAAAACCAAGGAAGGCTTTGACAGAGGTCAACTGGCTAAAGGATACTGAAAGTATTTTGTCATCATAATCCACCTTATATTTTTAACCCTATAGCAGGGCCAGTTCTGATCCCTAGATGAGCTGGGTCTCTTTGGAAATTGAATTCATTTAGATAAGTAAAAGAGTTTTATCCCTCTTCCCTCCAGCACACACACATAAACTCAATGTATATTCTGGAGAACTTGATCTGTCTGTAAGGGATTATACCAAGTCAAGAATGGCATGAATCTCATCATTCTCTTAAAATTAGAAGTAATCTAGAAATTTTGGAGTACATTCCTTATCTCATATTGAAAATTATGGCTTGTTTTTGAGTAGGCAACCAGTGAATGGTCAATGGAAGAAAAAAGATTTAATGTGTTAGCTCTTGAATGCACATAATTTTTTAGACATACCAAAAATTTCACTTTAGCTATGGCTAGCTAAAGCAAATGGAAAAATGATGAAGTAAAAGAGCTAAACAGAAAATTTCAAAGGGTGGCTTGAGAAGACAAAGTAAAGTATTATAATGAAATGTACAAAGAATACCATTTGAGATGTTTCAACAAATGAATGAAACCCTGTATCCACTAACTTGTCTATGCCAAGAAATTTGGAAGACAGCTATCTGGCCAACTGACTGGAAGAGATCCACATATATGTCCATTCCAAAGAAAGGTGATCAAAGGGAAGGCGGAAATTATCAAACAATACCATTAGTATCACACACAAGTAAAATTTTGCTGAAAATAATTCAACAATGATTGAAGCAGTACATCAATAACAAACTTCCAGAAATTCAAGTCAGATTCAGAAGAGGATAGGGAATGAGGGATATCATTGCTGATGCCAGATGGATCTTGGCTGAAAGAGAGAATACCAGAAAGGTGTTTCCCTGTGTTTTATTGACTATGCAAAAGCATTTGACTGTGTGGATCATAAAAAATTATGGATAACATTACAAAGAACAGGAATTCCAGAACACTTAATTGTGTTCATGAGGAACCTATACATAGACCAAGAGGCAGTTGTTCGAATAGAACAAGGGGATACTGCATGAATTAAAATCAGGAAAGGTGTGTATTGGGGTTGTATCCATTCATAATAGTTATTCAATCTTTATGCCTAGCAAATAATCTGAGAAGCTGGACTATATGAAGAAGAATGTGTCATCAGGATTGGAGGAAGACTCATTAACAATCTGCTATATGCAGATGACACAACCTTGCTCGCTAAAAGTGTAGGGGACTTGAAGCACTTATTGAAGAAGATCAAAGACTACAGCCTTCAGTATGGATTACACCTCAATATAAAGAAAACAAAAATCCTCACAACTAGTTCAATAAGCAACATCATGATCAACATAGAAAATATTGAAGTTATCAAGGATTTCATCTTACTTGGATCCACAATCAAGGCCCATGGAAGCAGCAGTCAAGAAATCAAACAATATATTGCATTGGAAAAATCTGTTGCAGAAGACCTCTTTAAAGTGTAAAAAGGCAAATATGTCACTTTGAGGGCTAAGGTACACCTGACCTAAGCCATGGTATTTGCATGCCAAAGCTGGACAATGAATAAGGAAGACTGAAGAAGAATTAATGCATTTGAATTATGGTGTTGATGAAGAATACTGAATATACCATGGACTGTCAGAAGAACAAACAAATCTGTCTTGAAAGAAGTACAGCCAGAATCTCCTTAGAAGCAAGGATGGCTAGACTTCATCTCACTTACTTTGGACATGTTATCAGGAGGGAACCAATCTATAGAGAAGGACATCATACTTGCTAAACAGAAGGTCAGTGAAAAAGAGGAAGACCCTCAACAAGATGAACTGACACAGTAGCTGCAACAATGGGCTCAAACATAGCAATGTCTGTGAGGATGGCTCAGGACCAGGCAGTTTCATTCTGTCATACATAGGGTCTCTATGATTAGGAACCGACTCCATGATTCCTAACCACCACCACAACAACAATACCTAACATTTAAGAGACAAAAATACTAATTTTCTGTATATTTTTTTATGAATGTTCTCACACTAAGCTTCCTTCCTCAATACTCTATATGGATTTTAAAAAAAGGACAAACAAACCCACACACATTTCTGTCACTATCTAGACAAACACAGATGACATTCTTTGGCATCCTCTTTGCCTTGCTGTGTTCTCATTTTCTTGTTGTATTAAGCACTTACACAGAACAGACTAAGTGAAATCTAACCAGGGATTTTGGCAAATGGGAGATGTGATTAGAGGCCTAGGTCATGGGGAATGATACTTGATAATCAGAGTACCTAAGCAATAACCAGAATGCAGAAAATTGAGAGCTGCCTATGAAAATGGTACTAGGGATGGTGAACAAAACAGAGGCGATCTTTCAAGAGAATAAGACCTTCTTATAAAAACTAGTAATAAGGAGGTGAAAACAGCATGGCACCCTAGATAGACACTTCATGCCATCCATCTGCAGTAAAGACTGGAAAAACTAAGTAAAACAGAGAGAAACATCAGCCCTGGAACCCTGAGCATTAAATTAAGGGATAATGAACTAGATCAAACACCGAATGGAAGAAGGTGCTGAAGGAAAACAGAGAATGAGGAAACACATGGAGTGGAGCTCCCCTGCCAACTAACACAGCATCTACCTCCATACCCCACCTCTATCCCTTCATGCCAGGCCATGTTGCACTACCACAGCTAGAGAGCTACCAGCCCTCAGCTTTCTGTCTCCCACCTAGGCCTGTATGCCACCACTACCCACTTCCTGCCAGCATCCAGGTCTGCCCCACCCCACCCACTGGCTACCCTTTCTCTCTCTCTCTCTCTCTCTTTTTTCTCTTCCCCCCACCTAGCTCCATATGCCAACCCCCATTCCTGATAGCCCACGCCATGCTGCCATGGTTATAGCATCCTCAGCTCAGGCCTTCCGATACACTGGGCCTGCACTGCCCCTTCCCCACCACTCAGCCAGCTACTGAACAGTGGAAAGCAAGCCTGTACGACTCCCAACACCCCCTCCTACCAGGCAACAGGCTGTGATACTCACCACATAGGCAGGGGTGTCAGATGGGGAGTGGAATGGACCAATATCAGGAGGCAAACAACACCTGCCCAGTCCACCCTGAGTACCTCAGCCATCTTGCCAAACTAGTGTACAGACAAGCAGGCTCACCTTGCCAGCTGCTGTCTTGCCCACCTGGACAAGGTGGTGAGAGCTATCAGGCCCACAGAGAAGCAAGTAGCAAAGCATGCCTGGCCCGCTGTTCTGACATATCAAAACAAAACAAATGAAATACAATCAATAAAGAAAGAAAATGATACCTTAATGTCTTGGAGACAGCAGATGATATCAAAACGTAAAAAAGCAGACAAGATGGCTTCAGCAAGTAACCAAAATAAAGATTTAGATGATCTCGTGGTAGAAGAAAAGGCAGTGGAACTACCTGATATGGAATTCAAAATACTAATATTTAGGGCTCTCCAAGAGATTAGGAAAGAGATAAAGGAAAACAAAACAAAAGCAAGCAAAAGATAGACAAAATCATGAAAAACACAGACAAAACCAATAAAATATAGTCAAAATCAAATAAAACACAGACAAAGCAATACAAGAATTCATGAAAATAATGTAGGAACAAACCATAAAAATAAATAATTAGAAATAATACAAAATCAGCAACTAGATATCCAAAAGATAAACAACAAAATTTCAGAAACAGGTGACTCAATAGAAGGCTTTAGGGGCAAATTTGAAACAGTAGAAGACAGAATCAGTGAGATTGAAGACAAATCCATCGATGCCACTTTGTCTGGGGCAACATCTGAGAAAAGAATGAAGAAAACCTAAGAATTATGTGGGATGGAATCAAGAGCAAAAGTTTGCAGGTGATCAGAGTGCTAGAACAGGGGGAGAAAATGGAAAACACAGTGAAGATTGTTGAAGATTTGCTGGCAGAAAACTTCCCCAATATGAAAGACGAAAAGCTGACCATACAAGAAGCTCAGTGAACCCCATATAGGATAGACCTCAAAAGAAAGTCTCAAAGATATATCATAATCACACTTGTCAAAATCAAAGACAAAGAAAGAATTCTGAAGCAGCTCAAAAAAAACAAAAAGTCACTCACAAAAGGGAAACAGTAAGACTAAGCTCTGGTTACTTAGCAGAAACTATGCAGATAAGAAGGCAATTAGATGAAACACATAAAACCATGAAAGAAAAAAAAAAAAAACCTGCCAACCGGGAATAATATATCCTACAAAATTCTCTCTTAAATACGATGACAAAATTAGGGCATTTTCAGATAAACAGAAGTTAAGGGAATTCGTAAAAACCAAACAAAACTTACAAGAAATATTAAAGGGAGTCCTTTAGGTAGAGAACCAACATCAGACAACAAATGGAGTCTAGGACACAGGACAGCATCAGCCAGATATCAACCAAGGTAAAAAATTCTTGCTAATAAACCAAAGCTAAAAGACTTAAAACAGGGAAACAGAGACATCTATCTATGAATAACATCAAACAATACAAGGGGGGATAAACAGTGTAGGTACAGAACTTTGAAATGGAGAGGAAGTCACCGTGATATCAAGTAATAAAACACTGGTTCAAACTTAGGAAGATAAGAGTAAATTTCAAGGTAACCACAAAGAACATAAACAAACCTACTCATCAGAATAAAAAAGAAGTCTTGCCTATTCTGCAGTGTTCTTTGGACTCGGGCAAACATGGCTCTAGCAGCATGCTTGTCTGCTTCCCACTTCTGTCCTTTTGAATACATGCCGAATAAAACTTTCTTTTTGCTTTACTAAACTTTGTGATGTTTCTCCCCTACAACAGTTAATGGCATAGTCTTCAAGGATCTGAAGCTACGAATCCAGTCAACTTCTAAGAGACCTGGACTGTGGAGCAGAAGCCAGGAATGAAAGGTTCTATCTTCTGGATCCACGTGTTCCCTCTCCATGTCCCTTCGACATTGACGGGGTGAGTGCTCTCGGAAAACAAACCTTTGGTTATTCTTTGTTGTTCTCTTTCTCATGTTTTCTTAAGTTTTGTCTGGCATATTTTTTTGAAAAACCGGTTGATTGATTAAGGAGAATCTTTCTTAGATTTTTGCTTGATCGTTTGGTTAAGAGAGACATTTAGTAACTCTTTAAGTGAACTACAGTTTAGGCCTGGATTTGGGCATTCAGAGAGGTAATTCTATTTTCAAAGTGCTGTGAGTCACTATAAGCTGCAAAATTCAGACCTTTTTGTGGCTCAGAGAAAACCTGGAAAATAGTGTTCTGTTTTGCCAAATTCTCAGGGGGAGGTGGCAGCTCCTGACCTGTGTTTTGATATTTAAGGGAGAAGTGGTAGTTCTGTACCCGTTTTTTCCATTGAACTGAGTTGATCTTACCAAAAATTGCTATATATACTTTTAGAAACTAGGATCCCTATATCCTTGTTTTGTGTGGTATTATCTGGTGAGTTTATGTGGTCTTTCTGTCTCCTTTTGTTCCAAGAGCTTGCTTCTGGTCTAGAGCATTGTGTCTAAGTTTGTCTTGTATTAGATAGGTGGCTATGGCTAAGAATTGCTGTTTTTTGTAAGGCTAGTCGTAGAACCTCTGTTCCTTCTTCATCCAGAAAAAACAGCATCTTGTGTCTGTCTTAAGATTTAAATTTTTAATAGTTACTTGGAGAAACTTTGATATAAATTGGTCTATTGGAAAAGTACACTAAGATCTCTATGTTTTCTACTATGTCAGTCTTAAAAGTGAAACCTTTTAAAGCAACTTAAGCTAGGTATTATATGAAAAGTGTTTTATTTAAGGAAAAAGGATAGTTTTGTCTTCAAGTAGCAGTTCCAGAACAGTAAAGAAGAAAGAAATTAGCTATCTGTTGTCTTTCAAAATGCCTCCATCAATTTAAATATATGTAAATGTCTTCCAAGAGTCAAGAGACTGAGGGCTGGGCACCATCAGGCCTCCCCATCTCCCAGTCTCCAAGGTCCTGTAGCTCCAGGGATGCTTTTGAAAGACCCCTTTCCAGCTAGGTGGAGACTCTTTTAAGACAAAAGATAAGAAAAATTGCTGCTTTGCTATAGTTATCAGAAATTGGTAGATCCTAATCATAGAACTGTAAACAAGTTCTCTCTACTATAGGGGAACTTTAAGAAGTAAAAAAAAAAAAAATAGAAATCACAATCAGACACACCTGAAGTGGCCTGGAAAAATGTTTCCAGCAGTAGCCAAACACTTAAGGTTACATCCATATCAATGAATTGGTCAAGTGAGCAAAGACTTTGCGATTTCCAAAGCCAGCCGATAAAATCTTTAAGGGCTAAAATTAGATTCGGAAAAATACCAGAAGTAGTAAAAGTTGAATGAAATCTTAGAATGTTTAAATAGACTTTTCTTTCAACAACAGTTACATTTTATGATATATAGGCTTAAAATGATTTTGACACTTTGGGTAACTTACTGATATTATTAAGTTAATAGATACTTGTCATAATTTAAGTTTATATACTTTTGCTTTTTATGCCACAAGAGAAAAGATAGACAGATATATATATTTAAGTCTGCTAATGAGTGTTTGCCATTTAAAGGGATGCACCGTAAGAGATATACAACAAAGGCAACCTTTAAGAGGTTTATTGAAAAAGAAATTTATTTGATATGGTCAAGTTTAATCTGCCTGACTAAAGTTTAATTGTTTAATTTATGAGATTTTTAGGAGTTTGAATGTTAAGTAGCATATAAAACAAAGAATTGGGTTTCTCACAGTTAAAATAACAAAATTTTCTTTAATTTCTGAGTTAAAGGGTTAATTTACTCTTTGTATAATCTGCCTGGAAGACAAAGGTTTGGCCTCTCATTAGAATAAAATTTCTGAGTCTGAATACTAAGCCTCATGGCTTTTAGAAAAGAAAGCTAAGGGTTTTACTTTAAGATCTTTGGTTAAATAACTTAAGTATTGTTTCATAGTGACCTATATTATTATCTCTTTATTGCTAACTCGCTCACAACTGTATCCTTTTAAATCTAGCATCATCAAAGCCAATGGTTTGATTAGAGAATTCACATCACTTATCTATAAATTTTTTTAATTACTATTCAAGTATTTAGAGATTTGGTAATCATAGTATATTCTTAGTATATCCTGACTATATGGTATTTTGTCTCAAAATTATTCTGCATTATATCTGAAGTTCTTTGAATATGGTTAATGGCTATATTTAGAAATATTTTTATCTGAAGTTTTTTTTTAACTGATTTTATTTGGTCTTTACATTACGCTTATAATTAATTTCTAACAGGTCTTTCACTATTAAGAATATTGTTTATCAATTAATCATGGCCGTATTAAGTTTTGTCATCTGCAAATAAATTTTTACTTGCTGATTTGCTGAAAAAGTTTGACCAAAATATCTCAAGAAAAAGAAGGGCTATATTGGACTTGCTAGGTATTATATGAAATGTGAGACTGAATAAAATTTCCAGAGCTTCTATGAAGAAACTGATGAGTTTGCAAACAGCGGCTAATCCAGAATCACGTGGAACAGAAATTAACTACATAAGACTGAGTAAACTAAAGGAAACTGTGTTTTTTTTTAATATTGCTGATATTTTAAGGTCCTAATTTCTGGATATAAGAAATCATTCTCCTTTCTTCTAAATTATCTAAGTAATGGGTTTAGATATTGTAACTCTTGAATTAGAAGTTCCTGTTGGTAAACTTAGCAAAGTTGTAAGTATCATAACTAGAGAAGTATTTGAAATTTGAGCTATGATTTTAGAAAATAGAACAGCATTAGATTTCCTGTTAATCTCTTAAGAAACAGTTTGTGCCTCAATAGATAAATGTAGCTGTATTCATATTAATACTCAATCTGAAGTTTTGCAGAATGTAGTTGCTGTTGAGGCACATGAAAAGAAGTTACTGATGCTGCTTATGTAGAGACAAACACCTTATGAGATTTGTTTCCTGGGTTCAAAGACCTTAGGGTAGTGGTTTCATTGGTTATTTCAGACAATTGGCCTAATATAATTGTTAGTGTTTCTGTTTTGTTTCCTAGTTTGCTGTATAGTGCCTGGGATCTTAAAAACCAGATGATGTCCACTTACCACTTATTGAGCATTTTTGATAAGATTCTGTAACAAGATCACGATCCAAAGGAAAGAATGATGAGAGAATTGTATACAATTCTCCTGGAATCCAGATTTCTGGCTTTCAGGGAGGTTGAGGCAACCCACACGGGATATTTGCTTTTGAGTGTCCTCTTGAACCTTGAGCTTTGAGAAAAAAACTGGTTCCCGAAGATACTTTGAGTCAAACAATGGTCCAAATAAACAGTAAGACCATTTTGCTCTGGATATTGAGCTTCTTTTTTTGAAGAATTCAGTCTGTTTTAGGAAATTTACTTCAAAGATCAGACTGAGAGTTATGTTTAGCGTAAATTAGTAATTAGTTTAAGCAGTATTTAAGACAATGTCGTATGAAATACCTGTGTAATGTTTGTAATCAAACTGTCACCCTCTTACAATGCAGAAAACTATGTATCTTAATGAAACCAGATTCTCAGAGGAGATTGACCTCATGGCTCAGACTCCGTTTTATCTTTGGTTCCATTTCTGCTTCTGTAGAAGTGACCCATGACTGTTAATAGGTAAACCAAGGAAGGGCAGCTTGCCCTTGGAAAGAACACTTAGTATGTTTTAAACAGACTAACTGAAGACCTCTTACAGGAAAGGTCCATCCTGTATTATCTTGCTAATCACTAGTTCTCTAATGAAAACTTGTCACATGTAAATTTTTCTATACCTTCTGTTTCTTCTAGACAAACTTTGTGTGCTTCTTATGGATATATGTTTCTGTGTAGATATGTTTCTAATTTAGATGATTCCTTTCCAACTGATAGTGAATTTACATGGGCAATCTTGTTTAAATTACTGATGAATGCATGGACAATGCACTTCGGGAACTTTAGGATTACCTTTAAGTATTCATAGTAACAATGCTAGTAAATACTGAAAAGGTAATGTTGAATTGTTACACACTGTAAAATGAAAGTCAGAAGAAAACCCGTTCGTCCAACATTCAGGGTATGGTTGGTAGCTTTAATTCCTATGTATGGTATATCTGAGTTGGAGAAATCTTTAAGAAAATTTGTCAGTCACTATGGGACAAATAACAGATGAGATAGAAGCACAACAGTGATCTCTGATCTCATAAGCCAAGGTGACATGAGATAACAAAATAACCTTAGTTTTTTTTATTAGTCCAAGAAAGTGTAGTTTGTGTTGTAGACAAGATATACATAGAATTAGACAGCAAGCTACTTGATTACACATTGTCACTTTCACAAACACCAGATTTGTTTGGTTGGTTAACATCAGGAATAAATACATGGGTTAGATCAGTATTACAAGGAATAGTAATATTCTTAGTCTACATCCTAATAGTATTAGACATAATAAAACTTATCCTCTATTGTCTTACACACCTAAAAGGCAAAAGAAGGCTTCAGGCTAAAATGTTGATGTACATTGAGTCTGCTCACTCTGGCAATGTGATTGATGGCAACATCACTCTTACTTAATAACTTGGTGAAGAACCAGATGGTATCCAGTGGAAAACCAGCATTGAGGGTTTAAAGAGCCTGCAATGGCCACCATCTAGGAGCTTGACTAAGTCAAGGTATTGATAATCAATGTGTTATCTCCAATCTCCGATCAAAAGGAGAGAATGACTTAGAAATAATATTTGGAATCATTGTTCCCTGACCGTGAGCATGGAGAAATGTGACCCAGCTGGGGCTGGGCCCTCACAGACTCACAAAGACACATCAACTGGGCCCTGAGATAAGACAATAGATGGGACAATCTCAAAAATTATCTTAAGGAAGTTTTCACAAAAGGGCAATAAAACCTAACCCAAATGACTTCTCACTTTTTGTCTTTTTCTATTAACATTTAGTGAATAGGAATTTGTTGGACCAATGAAGACCCTCTTGACTTTCATAACTGAAACCCATCCCAATGATTGTTAAGAAAGAGGATTCAAAATGTAAGATTATAATTTCTAGCCAATCAGTGAAAAGGTGATGATTTCAACGATTCTACCCATTTTGTGATGTTGATATATACTGATGATTCTGTAACCTTCCTAGGACTCGGACAGATATGGTTGTGGCAGCATGCTTGTCTGTTTTCCCATTCTTGCCTATTCTGTAATATTCTTTGGACTCGGACAGACATGGTTGTGGTAGCACGCTTGTCCATTTTCCCATTCTTGCCTATTCTGTAACCTTCTTTGGACTCGGGCAGACATGGCTGTGGCAGCACGCTTGTCCGTTTTCCCATTCTTGCCTATTCTGTAAGCTTCTTTGGACTCGGGCAGACATGGCTCTAGCAGCACGCTTGTCTGCTTCCCACTTTTGTCCTTTTGAATACATGCTGAATAAACCTTTCTTTTTGCTTTAAAAAAAAAAAAATAAATAAAAATAAAAAAGAAGAAAAACATAAAGACTCAGTAAACATAAAACCTATAATAATGAAAGAAAAAAATCTACAAACAAAAGTAACTCAGTACAAGAAAGTAAAGGAACAAAGAAAACATCAGAACCACAAAAAAAAAAAAAATAACAATAGGACAGAAATAACCTCAGACCTATCAATTATCACACTGAATGTAAATTGATTTAATGCACCTTTAAAGAGACAGAGATTAGCAAAATGGATAAAAAAGCATGACACATCAATATGCTGTCTATAAGAAACACACTTTAAACACAAAGACATAAATATATTAAAAATCAAAGGGTGGAAAAAAATATATCAAGCAAACAGTAATTTAAAAAAAAGGGCAGGAGTGGCAATAGTAATATCAGATAAAATAGACTTTAAGACAAAAATCAACAATAAAAGACAAGGAAGGACATTATATAATGATTAAAGGGACAATCCACCAAGAAGACATAAGTTAAATAAATATCTACATATCCAATGACAGAGATACAAAATACTTTAATAGCACTGAAAAGAGAAATAGACAGTTCCAGAATAATAATAAGAGACTTCAACACACCACTCTCAGAAAAAGCCAAAACATCTAGAAAGAAATTCAACAAAGATATAGAAGCTCTAATGGCCAAAATCAACTAACTTGACCTTACAGATATGTGTAGAACACTCTACCCAACAGCAGCAAAGTATACATTCTTTTCCAACACACATGGAACATTATTCAGAATAGACCACATTTTAGGTCACAAAGCAACTCTCAATAAAATCCAAAACATCAAAATAATACAAAACAGTCTCTCAGATCACAAATCAATAAAAGTAGAAATCAATAACAGGAAGAGCAAGAAAAAAAAAAATCAAACACATGGGAACTGAATAACACCTTGCTTAAAAACAACTGGATAATAGAAAAAATCAAAGAAGGAATAAAAAAATTCTTAGAATCAAACAAGAATGAAAACACATCTTACCAAAACTGTTGGGACAAAGCAAAGGCAGTGCTCAGAAGTCAATTTATAGCAATAAACACACACATCAAAAAAGAATGGGCCCAAATCCAAACATTAGCTCTACAACTTGAAACAGTTGGAAGTGTACAGCAAAAGAAGCCCACAGGTAACAGAAGAAAGGAACTAATAATGATTAGAGCAGAAATAAATGAAATAAAGAACAGAAAAACATAGAATCAACAAGACTAAAAGTTGGTTATTTGAAAAGATCTACAAAATTGACAAACCATTGGACGAACTGACAAAAGAAAAACAGGAGAGAAGCAAATAACCCAAATAAGAAATGAGATGGGGGACATTACAACAGACTCAACTAAAATAAAAAGGATCATAACACAATACTATGAAAAATTGTAGTCCAACAAATTTGAGAACCTAAAAGAAATAGAAATTTTTTTTGGAAACACACTGCCTACCTAAACTAACACAAGCTGAGATAGAAAATCTGAACAGACCCATAACAAGAGAAGAGATTGAAGAGGTAATTAAAAAAAAAAAATCCCAACAACAACCAGAAAAACCCTGGCCCAGATGGTTTCACTAAACTTTCAGAGAAGACTCACACGAGTACTACTCAAACTATTTCAGACCATAGAAAAGGAAGTAATACTCCTGAATTCATTCTATGAAGCCAGAATAATCCTGACAACAAAACTAGACAAAGACACCACAAAAAAAGAAAATTACAGACCAATATCTCTCTTGAATATAGATGCAAAAATTCTCAACAAAATACTAGTCAATACAATTCAGCTTTGTATCAAAAATATAATACACCACGACCAAATAGGATTCATACCAGGTATGCAAGGATGGTTCAATGTTAGAAAACCAATCAACATAATCCACTACATAAATAGAACAAAAGAAAAGAATCACATGATCATCTCAATTGATACAGAAAAAGCATTTGATAAAGTCCAACACCCATTCCTGTTAAAAACTCTCAATAAAATAAGAATAGAATAGGAATTCCTCAGCATAACATAGGGCATCTATACAACACCAATAGCCAACATCATTCTCAATGGAGAGAGACAGAAAGCATTTCCCCTGAGAACAGGAACAAGACAAGGATGCTGTTTATCACCACTCCTCTTTAACACTGTGCTGAAAGTTCTAGCTAGAGCATTAAGGCAAGAAAAAGAAGTAAAGGTCAACCAAATTAGTAAGGAAGAAGTAAAACTAACACTATTCACAGATGATATAATACTACACATAGAGAACCCAAAAGATTCCACAAGAAGACTACCGGAAGTAATAGATTCAGCAGAGTAGCAGGATATAAGATCAATATACAAAAAACAGTTGGATTCCTATGTACCAACAAAGAGAACTTTGAAAAGGAAATCAGGAAAACAATACCGTTTATTACAGCACCCTCAAAAGGGAAAATACTTAGTAATAAATCTAACCAGGGGCATAAAAGACATATACAAAGGAAACTACAAAACACTATTAGAAGAAATCAAAAGAGACCTACATAAGTGGAAAAACATACGCTCATGCATGAGAAGACTCAACTTTGAGAAGTCTTTGTCCTACCCAACGCAATTTACAGATATAACACAATCCTGATCCAAATATCAACAGCATTCTTTATCAAGATGGAAAAATGAATTAGCAACTTTATATGGAAGGGAAAAATGTCCAGTGTCTTAGTCATCTAGTGCTGCTCTAACAGAAATACCACAAGTGGATCGCTTGACAAAGAGGAGTTTATTCTCTTACAGTCTAGTAGGCTAGAAGTCCGAATCCAGGGCACCAGCTCCAGGAGAAGGCTTTATGTCTCTGTCGGCTCTGGAGGAAGGTCCATGTCATCAGTCTTCCCTTGGTCTGGGAGCATCTCAGCACAGGAATCTTAGGTCCAAAGGGCACGCTCTGCTCCTGGCACTGCTTCCTTGGTGGTATGAGTTTCCCCTGTCTATCTGCCTGCTTCTCACTTTTGTATCTCAAAAGAGGTTGACTTAAGACACTATATAATCTTGTAGATCTCATCAATATAACTGCCAGTAATCCATCTCATTACATCATAGTGATAGGATTTATAACACAGTGGGAAATCACATCAGATGACAAAATGGTAGACAATCATACAATACTGGGAATCATGACCTCGCCAAGTTGACACATATTTTTGGGAGACACAATTCAATCCATGACACCCCAGATAAGCAAAGCATTATTGAAGGAAAAGAACTAAGTAGGAGGCTTCACACTATTTGATCTCAGAACCTACTATACAGCTATGGTAGTCAAAACAGCCTGGTACTGGTACAATGACCAATGGAACAAATCGAGAACTCACATATAAATCCATCCAACTAGGGTCAGCAGATCTTTGACAAAGGACCAAAATCCATTAAATGGGGAAAAGACAGTTTTTTAACAAATGGTTCTGGCAAAACTGTATGTCCATCTGTTAAAAAAAAAAAAAAAAGGAACAGAACCCATGCTCACATCACACACAAAAACTAGTTCAAAATGGATCAAAGATCTAAAAAATGATAAAGATCATAGAATAAAAATTAGGGACAATGCTAGAGGTCCTAATACATGGCATAAATTCAATACAAACTACAACTAACAATACATAAACACCAGAAGATAAGCTGGGTAACCTCGAGCTCCTGAAAGTTAAACACTATGCTCATCAAAAGACTTCACCAAAAGAATAAAAAGACAACCTCCAAACTGGGCCTAATTTTTAAAATCTATAGAATACTTCAACAATAACAAAAAGATGCAATAACAAAAAGCCAAATAATCCAATTAAAAAATGGGTAAAGGATATGAACGGACACTTACCAAAGAAGACATACAGGCTAACAAACACATAAGGAAATACTCATGATCATTAACTATTAGAGAAATGCATATCAAAACTACAGTGAGATACCATCTCACCCTGAAATTACTGGCATGAATGAAAAATCAGAAAATAACAAATGTTGGAAAGGTTGCAGGGAGATTGGAACTCTTATGCACTGCTGGTGGGAAAGTAAAATGGTACAACCACTACGGAAAATGATGTGGTGCCTTTTTAAAGAGCTAGAAATAGAAATTCCCTATGATCCAGCAATCCCACTCCTAGGAATAAATCCTAGAGAAAAAACAGCCATCACACAAATAGACATATGCATACCCATGTTCATTGCAGCACTATTCACAATAGCAAAAAGATGGAAATAACCTAAATGCCTATCAGCAGATGAATGAATAAACAAATTATGGTACACACACACAACAGAATACTATGCAATGTTAAAGAACAATGATGAATCCGTGAAACATCTCACATGAATGAATCTGAAGGGCATTATGCTGAGTGAAATAAGTCAATCACAGAAGGACAAACATTGTATGAGACCGTTATTATAAAAACCCAAGAAAAGGTTTACACACAGAAGAAAAAAAAAAACAAAAACAATATTTGATTGTTAAGAGGGAGGGGAAGTTTAGGAAAGGGAAATCACTAGATAGTAGACAAGTGGTAACTTTGGTGTAGGGAAAGACAACATACAATATATGGGAAGTCAGCACAACTTGACCAAGGCAAAATCATAGAAACTTCCTATACACACCCAAACACCTTGAGGGACAGAGTTAATGGGGCTGAGGGCTTGGGACCATGGTCTCTGGGGACATCTAGGTCAACTGGCATAACAAAGTTCATAAAGAAAATGTTCTACATTATACTTTGGTGAGTAGTGACTGGGGTCTTAAAAGCTTGTGAGTGGCCATCTACGATGCATCTATTGGTTCCATCACATTCGAAGCGAAAGAGAATGAAGAAAACCAAAGACACAAGGAAAATATTAGGCCAAAGGGCTAATGGACCACGTGAACCACATCCTCCTCCAGCCTGAGCCTAGAACGAAATGGTGTCCCACTATCACCACCGACTGCTTTGATAGGGATTAAAATAGACGGTTCCAGACAGAGCAGGAGAAAAATTTAGAACAAAATTAAAATTCACAAAAAAAGACCAGATTTACTGGTCTGACAAAAACTAGAGGAACTCCCAAGACTATGGCCCCAGGACACCCTGCTACCTCTGAACTGAGGCCACCCACCAAGTCCGCCTTTCAGCCGAAGATTAGACAGGCCTATAAAACAAATAATAACAAATGTGAAGAACATGCTTCATAGTTCAATCAAATGCAGGAGACCAAATGGGCAACACTTGCCCAAAAGCAAAGATAAAAAGGCCAGAATGGAGAGGAAAACTGGATGAATGGCCACAGAGAACACAGGGTGGAAAGGGAAATGGAGAGAGTGCTGACACATTTCAGGGATTACAACTAATGTCACAAAACAATTTCTGTAGAAAATTGAGTGAAAAACTAATTTGTCCTGTAAACTTTCACCAAAAATACAATAAAATTAAATATATATATATATATATATATATATATATATATATATATATATATACATAAAATGGAAAAAAAAACTAGTAATAAAATCTCCTGAGGACTTCTGGTGAAATGGAGCTCTAGCAGAAGCACCACGCAATCCCTCCACAGCAAAGATCCAAAAAACTAAGCCAAATAGAGAAAACAGCAATCCTGAAACCCAAAAACATCAAATGAAGATATAAAGAACTCAGCCAAGCACCAAATGGAGTGAGAAAACTGACAGAGAACAGAGTGAGGAGAGATTCATGCAGAGGTCCCCTATCAGCTAACGCACTATGGATCCACCATCTTGGACTCTTATCGGAGACCAGCAAATAGGGGGTACGAGAAAGCAGCTTCACAGAGGTTCCAACGGGAGAAAAAACAACCGGTAATTTGCGATATATGCTTTCCCACCCCCCACCATTCTTCACCCCCACTCGGCTGCCTCTGTCTCCCGTGGCTGGTCTCTTATGTGGGAAGCACCGGCTGCTTGGATTCCACCCAACCGCACTGGCTGGCTCTCTGAGTGCCATTTGTTGGCTGCTGGTGATGCCTTTTTCTGCTTCTTTTGACTTCTTCCTTACCTCTCACCATGTCCTCCTCCTTTTGCTCAAATACCTGGCTCCATGCACCATCCTTGCTTCTTCCTGAGGGGCTGTGGATCTCCGTTCAAGTGTGGAACTGCTTCCCGGTCTGGGCTGCCATGCTGGTGGGATCCCGGGGCTTATGTTCGTTTGTTTTGAATTGATTGTTTGTTTTCTTTTCCTTTTCTTGAGTTGGGAGCCCGTTATGGCCAAGCGGTACTACGTGTCTTGGAACCTACCCCCACCGCTTGGGCAGGCGCCTACAGGGATCCCTGAGGGCATTTCTTTTTTGGGTTTTTTTTTTTTTTTTTTTCTGTTTTTTTGGGGGCTTTTCTTGTTCTTCTTCTTTTTTTTTTTTTAATTTGTTTTCTTTTATTTTCCCTCTTTTTCCCTTTTTTTCTTTCTTCATTACTCAGTTTCTCGTCCCTCTATACCTTCATTCTCTTTCTGTTCCCTGAATACCTGGTGCTGAATACCTCTATGCCTTCTTGCCAGGCTGTAGTGCAACACCTGAGAACAACTTCCCCAGACCTCATAGCTGCACCGGTGGGATCCCTGGAAACTTTGCTGTTCTTTTTCCTTTCTGATTTTTATTTATTCATTCTTCTCTTTTCTTTTTTCTGCTTCTTCTTCCCCTTTTTGTTTTTCTCCATTTCATAATCTCTCATCTCTCCACTCCAACAGCAAGCTCTCCTAGCACTCTTTTTTGTTTGTTTGTAGGTTTTTGCCTCCTGTTCCTCTCTCCTCTCTCCCATATCCATCTTACCTCCACAAATAACAATCTCCCCCCTACATCCTGCCTACCTGCACCATGCACTTAACATCACACCACCAAGCAGCATAGGCACGGTCTACTGGAACCTGCCCTGCACTGATTACCAACTGGCCCTGGTGCCTGCAGTAAGTGCCACAAACAACCCATCCCAGTAACTCCTCTTCAGCTAGACCTTCCCTGCCATACCGTATCTGAGCGACTGACCTTACCAATTGGAGAAGGGGCAAAAAGTATCATGCCCACAGACGAGCAAACAACAAAGAACACACAGCCCGCCTGCTCAGACATAGCCAAATTAAAAAAAAAAAGAAACAAACAAATCTACAATAAATAAATGAGAAAAATAACTACTGAATGCCCTGAAGATAGCAGACAATATCAAAACATTTACAAAAAAGGGCAGGATGGTTCCAGTAGGCATCCAAAATAAAACACTAGATGACTTTCCAGCTGAAGAAAAGGCACTAGAAACTACCTGATAGGGAATTCAAATCTCTAATACTCAGAATTCTCCAAGAGCTGAAGCAAAAAGCAGACAAAAATGAGGAAAAAATAGACAAATTCATGGAAAATATAGACAAAAAATTGGAAGGAAAATAATGCAGGAACAAAATGCCAAAGTAAATTCACGACTAGAAATTATGCAAAAACTACAATTAGAAATCCAAAAGATAAACAACAAGATTTCAGAAAAGGATGGTGTCATAGAAGGGCTGAGAAACAGATTTGAAATGGTGGAAGACAGGGTCAGTGGAATTGAAGACAAACACTTGGATACAACTCTGTTTTAGGAAAACTCAGAAAAAAGAACAAAGAAAAATGAAGCGATCCTGAGAGTTATGTGGGATACAATCAAAAGCAAAAATTTGTGAGTGATCGGAGTTCCAGAACAGGGGGAGAAAACAAAAAACACAGAGAAGATCATTGAAGAACTGCTGACAGAAAAATTCCCCAATATCATGACAGATGAAAAGCTGGCCATCCAAGAAGCTCAACGAACCCCATATAGGATAGACACCAAAAGAAAATCACCAGAGCATATCATAATCACACTCGCCAAAACCAAAGATAAAGAGTCCTGAGAGCAGCTTGTGAAAAACAAGAAGTCACATACAGAGGAGAAACAATAAGACTAAGTGCAGATTATTCAGGAGAAACAACGCAGGCAAGAAGGCAATAGGATGACATACATAACATCTTGAAAGAAAAAAATTGCCAGCCAAGAATAATATAACCTGCAAAACTCTCGTTCAAATATGATAGTGAAATTAGGACATTTCCAGATAAACAGAAATTAAGGGAATATGTAAAAACCAAACCAAACTTACAACAATTATTAAAAGGAGTTCTTCAATCTGAGAACAAACAACTTTGGCTCACAGGCTGAATCTAGGACGCAAGGTCATACCAGCCAGATACCAATCTAGGAAATGAACTCTAAAGGAGTATCCAAAACCAAAAGAAATACAACAGGGAATCAGAACAGTTAATCAGTAAATGACAACAACATCAGAACAATAAAAGAGGGACTACATGGTGTAGGTATAGAACCTTCTAATGGAGAGGAAGGCAAGGTGCTACCAAGTAATAGTAGACTGCTTCAAACTTAGAAAGATAAGGGTAAATTTCATGGTAACCACAAAGAAAGTTAACAAACATACTCATAAAACTAAAGAGGAAAAACATAAAGTCTCAGCAGAAACAAAACCTACAAAAACAAAAGAAATGAAAAACAAATCCACAAACAAAAGTAACTCAGCACAGGAGAGTAAGAAGAACAAAGAAAGCGTCAGCACCACAAGAAAAAGCACTACAAAATGACAGCAACAAACCCATATCTATCAATAATTACACTGAATGTAAATGGACTCAGTGCATCCATAATGAGATGGAGAGTGACAGAATGGATAAAAAACAGGATCCATCAACATGCTGTCTACAACAGACACACCTTAGAAACAAATGTGTGAATTTATTAAAAGTCATAGGTTGGAAAAACATATATCAAGACAACAACTACCAAAAAAGAGCAGGAGTGGCAATACTAATCTCAGATAAAATAGACTTTAAAACAAAATCCACCATAAAGGACAAAGAAGGACACTATATAATGATTAAGGGGATGATCCATCATGAAGACATAACCATAATAAACATCTACTCATCCAATTACAGAACTCCGACATACATAAAAGAAACTCTAACAACACTGAAAAGAGAAATTGACAGTTCCACAATAATAGTCGGAGACTTCAACACACCACTCTCAGTAAAGGACAGAACAACTAAGAAGAAACTCAGCAAAGATACAGAAGACCTAAGGGACACAATCAGCCAACTTGACCTCATAGACATGTATAGAACACTCCATCTAACAGCTACAAGGTACACATTCTTTTCCAATGGAAATGGAACCTTCTTCAGAATAGACCACATCTTAGGCCACAGAGCAATCCTCAATAAGATGCAAAACACTGAAATAATTCCAAGTATCTTCTCTGACCACAATGCCATCAAGGTAGAAATTAACAACAGAAAGAGCAAGGAAAAAAAAGTCGATTACATGGAAACTGAATAATACCCTGCTTACACATCACTGGGTAATACAAGAAATCAGAGAGGGAATCAAAAAATTCCTAGAATCAAATGAGAATGAAAACACATCCTACCAAAACCTTTGGGACACAGCAAAGGCAGTCCTCAGAGGACAATTTATAGCAATAGATGTACATATCAAAAAAGAAAAAAGGGACAAAATCAAAACATTGACTACAGAACTCAAACAAATAGAAAGAGAACAGCAAAAAAAAAAGCCCAGAACCACCGGAAGAAAGGAAATAGTGAACATCAGAGCAGAAATAAATGAAATAGAGTACAGAAAAACAATAGAAAGAATCAACAAAACCAAAAGTTGGTTCTTGGAAAGAATCAACAAAATCGACAAACCACTGGCCAGACTGACAAAAGAAATACAGGAGAGGACACAAATAACCCAAATAAGAAATGAAATGGGGGACATTACAACAGACCCAACTGAAAGAAAAAGGATTATAACAGAATATTATGAAAAACTATACTCCAACAAATTTGAGAACTTAGAGGAAATGGATATATTTCTAGAAACACATGGCCTACCCAAACTACAACAAAGTGATGTTGAAAATCTGAACAGACCCATAACAAGAGAAGAGATTGAAGAGGTAATAAAAAAAACTCCCAACCAAACAAAGCCCTGGCCCAGATGACTTCACTGGAGAATTCTACAAAACATTTACAGAAGAGCTTGTACCAGTACTACTCAAGCTATTTCAGAGCATAGAAGAGGAAGCAACACTTCCAAATTCATTCTATGAAGCCAGCATAACGCTGATACCAAAACCAGGCAAAGATGTCACAAAAAAGAAAATTACAGACCAATATCTCTCATGAATATAGATGCAAAAATTCTGAACAACATTCTAGCCAATAGAATTCAGCATCATATCAAAACAATAATACACCACGACCAAGTAGGATTCATACCAGGTATGCAAGGATGGTTCAACATTAGAAAATCAATCAACGTAATCCACCACATAAATAAAAGGAAAGAAAAGAATCGCGTGATCATCTCAATTAACGCAGAAAAGGCATTTGACAAAGTCCAACACCCATTCCTAATAAAAACTCTCAATCAAATAGGTATAGAAGGGAAATTTCTCAACATAATAAAGGGCATCTATACAAAACCAATGGCCAACATTATTCTTAATGGAGAGAGGCTGAAAACATTCTCCTTGAGAACAGGAACAAGACAAGGATGCCCTTTATCACCACTCCTATTTAACATTGTGCTGCAAGTACTAGCTAGAGCAATAAGGCAAGAAAAAGAAATAAAAGGCATGCAAACTGGCCGTGAAGAAGTTAAACTGTCCCTGTTTGTGGACGATATGATACTATACATAGAAAATCCTAAAGACTCCATGAGAAATCTACTGGAACTAATAGAAAGATTCAGCAGAGTAGCAGGATACAAGATAAACATATAAAAATCAGTTGGATTCCTATACACTAATAAGGAAAACAATGAAAAAGGAAATCAGGAAAACAATACCATTTATAATAGCCCCTAAAAAAATTAAATACCTAGGAATAAATCTAACAAGGGATGTAAAAGACAAACAAAGTAAACTATAAATCACGACTGCAAGAAACCCAAAGAGATCTATATAAATTGAAAAATATACCTTGCTCATGGATAGGCAAACTCAACATTATGAAAATGACAGTTCTACCCAAAGTAATTTACAAATACAACACAATCCTGATCCAAATACCAACAACATTCTTCAAAGAGATGGAAAAACTAATCATTAACTTTACATGGAAAGGGAAGAAGCCCTGAATAAGTAAAGCACTACTGAAGAAGAAGAATAAAGTTGGAGGACTCACACTACCTGACTTCAGAACCTACTATACAGCTACAGTAGTCAAAACAGCCTGGTACTTGTACAACGACAGATACATTGACCAATGGAACAGAATTGAGAACCCAGATGTAAATCCATCCACCTACGGTCACCTGATCTCCGACAAGGGCCCAAAGACCATCAAATGGGGAAAAGACAGTCTTTTTAACTAGCGGTGCTGGCAAAACTGGATATCCATCTGCAAAAAAATGAAACAAGACCCATACTTCATGCCATATACAAAAACTAATTCAAAATGGATCAAAGACCTAAATATAAAGCCAAAAGCTATAAAGTTCATAGAAGAAAAAATAGGACCAATGGTGCAGGCCTTAATACATGGCATTAACAGGATAATAAACCATAACGATCAACACACAAACCCCAGAAGATAAGCTAGATAACTGATATCTTCTGAAAATCAAACACCTATGCTCTTCAAAAGATTTCACCAAAAGAGTAAAAAGAGAACCTGCAGACTGGGAAAAATTTTTTGGACAGTACAAGTCAGACAAAGGTCTAATCTCTATAATCTACAAGAAAATCCAACACCTCTACAACAAAAAGACAAATAATCCTGTTAAAAAATGGGCAAAGGAAATGAACAGACACTTCACCAAAGAAGACATACAAGCAGCCAACAGACACATGAGGAAATGCTTGCGATCACTAGCCATTAGAAAAATCCAACTTAAAACCACAATGAGATACCGTCTGACCCCGGCATTACTGGCACAAATCAAAAACACTGGAAATAACAAATGTTGGAGGGGCTACGGGGAGATCAGAACTCTTATGCACTGCTGATGGTAATGCAAAATGATGCAACCATTTTGGAAAATGACATGGTGTTTACTTAGAAAGCTAGAAATAGACATACCATACGGTCCAGCAATCCCACTCCTAGGAATATATCCTAGAGAAATAAGAGTCATCACTTGAATAGACATAGGCACACCTATGTTCATGGCAGCATTGTTCACAATAGCAAAAAGATGGAAACAACCTGGATGCCCAACAACAGATGAATGGATAAACAAACTATGGTACATACACACAATGGAGTACTATGCAATGAGAAAGAACAGTGATGAATCTGTGAAGCATCTCACAACATGGATGAAACTGGAGGACATTATGCTGAGTGAAATTAGTCAATCACAAAAGGACAAGCATTGTATGAGACCTCTATTGTAAAAACCCACGAAAAAGTTTACACACAAAAAGTAACATTCTTTTTTGGTTACCAGGGATGGGAGGGGTTGGGGGCGGGGGAAATACTAAATAGGCAATAGATAAGTGGTATCTTTGGTGAAGGGTGAGAAAGTACACAGTACTGGAAACCAGCACAACTTGTACAAGGAAAGGTCATGGAAGCTCCATAGACACATCCAAACTCCCTGAGGGACTGAATTGCTGGGCGGAGGGCTATGAGGACCACGGTCTTGGGGCATATCTAGCTCAATTGGCATAACACAGTTTATAAAGACAATGTTCTACATTCTACCTTGGTGAGTAGCGTCTCGGGTCTTAAAAGCCTGTGAGCAGCGATCTAAGATACTCCACTGGTCTCATCCCTTCGGGAGCAAGGGAGAATGAAGAGAACAGGATACAAAAAGATTAGTCCGAAGGACTAATGGACCACAGCTGCGTTAGTGGCTATTCCATTTTATTTTAGATAGTTAATTAAATACTAAAGGTATCAAAATTACCCACAATGAAGTTGTAATCACTAAATGGTCCATGTGATATTCTCGTTATCTCTTCATCCAACAACTTATTTTGAGAATATCATAGAGATTATTTATAGGCATCAAGATCCCTTGAAATTTTACCTTTTTAGATACACTATTTTAAGTAGTACAAAAGTTTGGCCGTTCGAATCCACCAGCCTCTCCTTGGAAACCCTATGGGACAGTTCTACTCTGTCCTATAGGGTCGATATGAGTCGGAATTGATTCAACAGCAACAGGTTTGGTTTTTTTTCTTTTTTAGTTTTACCACAATGCAATTTAAACCCTAATCTTTAAAAGGAGTATAAGTGTGTCCTAATTGTAATTGAAAAAATTAACCAAATAATAACACTGACTGTCAACTTCTAGAGTGATTTTGTGGAAAGGACATGAATTGCTCAAAACTTCTTAAACTCTCTTATAGGATAACCACTCACAAATATTTTTCCCATCAAACATTTTAAAAGCATGAGCTCTAAAGACAAATTATCTCAGTTCTAAAAGCGGTTCCATTGACCACTTTCAAAGTGATCATGTTTTACTTTATTGTTCCTCTGTTTCCTCATCTGTAAAACGAAAGTAATGTTGGAACTTGTTGTAAGGCAATTGTTCATGTATCTCTCATTTTTTTGCATATCTTTTGAGCGAGGTACTGACTATCTTCATTTCAGATTGTAGTTTTAAGAATGCTCGTATAGATAGCAACTTGGGAAATAGAGATAGTGTCTCCCTCTAGAGCAGTATGCTAACTGCCAGTTATGGAAATTTTGAATTCCCTAAACTCAGATTTCCTCTCTTGTAATGCAACTCACAGTATTGGCAGATATAACCTGGCTCTTTTTGCATTGCTTTATAGGATCTGAGGCTAGGGAAACTGCTGTAAGAAAACACAGAGAATTTGGAAGTTGCTATTGCTTAAGTAATAAAACTATTCTTTGTCTCTGATCCAAGAGTTTCATGTCTTCTGGCAGCATCCATGAAACTTGGAAAGCTAACTTGTTAGTTTGCAAGTAAGGTCAAATCTAAGATTTTTTACAATTCTTGGCAGTGTCTACCTCATAATGTTATTGTGAGGATTAAATTAAATACTATATGTAAAGTGCTTACAACAGTATCTGATTGATTTAAAAAACCCTCAAGTTATATTAGATATTATTATTGGCTATTAATAGTTAGTCTTAAACTGTTTCAAGATATAAAGACCTTGGGTTATTGACAAATTCCACTAGTATTGAACAACAAAATATGAACTACAGAATCACTGAGATGTCTTGTGATGGTATGCTTTTGCTTTCTGATTGGCAAGAAAGAGGTGGTTTGTAGGATTCAAAACTTTATGACAATCTTAGAAAGTTTCCTTGAATATCCAAACCATTCATTCCATACCAAATTATATGAATAATTTCCAAAGAGTATTATACAGTGTAAATGATCTCTCATATTAATATCTCTTCCTGATGTATCTCTTGCCTACTATTAATGGTCTACATCATGCTGAAACCTATTTTCTTTAACACTTTGAACAAATTCATTTCACTGTCCTATGATACTGTGTTTTGGTGGGCTGTTTTATGAAATGTCACAAATGGAGGAAGAGTGATTAGTTTTTACTCCTTTAATTACTAAGGGTGTCATATAAACAATTAAATTCAAAGACGTCTTTGCTGAGATGTTGTTTGAACAATCTCATACAAATACTATTCAAGTTCAAACTGACTATTAGAGTAAGTGAAAAAAGTTGATGCCTTTAAAGTTCTGCAATTATTTATCAAGTGAACCTATCAAATTGATCTATCACATTAAGGTTCTGTTACCTTCTAGACCATCAGTTGAGACCAAAATATCTTGGACATGACCTATGCATACATAGTCTGATAAATTGTATAAAGAATTTGGGTGATCATGTAACTCTTAATTTTTGGAAATTCAGTGGATGAAAACAATGCTGGCTGGTGATATAAAGGGCTAAGCTGATAATTATAGAACCATTTTCCCAACTCATTATCACCAAGAGAAAGTAAAAACTATGGGATTACTTTCTCCAAATATATTTTTCTTATTCTGCTTATGGTTTAAGGCTGTCTTGGTATCCATTTTAACTTATTTATTTTGTATAAAAAACAAAGAAATATTTGTCACACAGGATGCTTTTACCGAAGCTCTATGCTCCATTAGGGTAGTTCACCTGCACCCAAATAATTGAGTTGAGGAAATAAGACACATTCATCAAAACATTAACCAAATAATTAATATTAATCAATATTAAATGATTGGTTCAGATAGAAAATGCACTGGAACAATGATTTTCAAATTTTATTTTCTTTGTGGCAATTTTTTAAAAAATACCATTTTACAAAATATCCATATGGGTCTGCCCATCCTAAAAAATAATGATAATGGGCTCCCCACAGATCCCTAAGTACTTTAAATACCAAAGTTTGTAAGCCACTTCTTCAGAGAGGGAAATGCTACACTCTGCAATTCTTCCCAAAGGTGAATGGATGGGTTGTTTTGTTTCTACATGGCCAACAATTTCTAAGACACACTTAGGTGATAACCCATAATTTGAGCTCTAGTTTGTCTGAATTTAAAGTTGATATCTTTTTTTCGTTACTGCTGTGAATGTTTATTTCTATTTCACAATGTTACTTTCACAGAGAGTTGCCAGATAAAACACAGGAATTTCATATGAATGACATTTTATTTATTTATTTTTTAGTATAAAAGTGTTCCAAATGTTACATGGGACGTATTTATATTAAAGCATTTTTGTTGTTTACCTGAATTTCAAATTTTAATTGCTATTGTATATTTTTTTAATAATTTTTTTATTGTACTTCAAGTGAAGGTTTACAGAACAAATAGTTTCTCATTATACAGCAGTACACATATTGTTTCATGACATAGGTTAACAACCCCATGACATGTCAACCCTCTCCCTTCTCGACCTTTTTTTTTTTTTTGATGAAAATATACATAGCCAAAGATACACCATTTCAAAAATTTCTACATGCACAGTTCAGTGACATCGACTACGCTCTTCCAATTGTGCAGCTATTCTCACTTTAGATGAAGGTTTACAGAACAAAATAGTTTCTCATTAAACAATTAGTACACATGTTGTCCTATGCCAAGGGTTAACAACCTCACAACACATCAACACTGTCCTTACTCAGTGCTGGGTTCCCTATCACCAGCTTTCCTGCCCCTTCTGCCTTCTAGCCCTTGTCCCTGGACTGCTGTGCCTCATTAGTTCCATTTGGTTTATGGGGCTGTCCAATCCCCGGCTGAATGGTGAACCTCGGAAGCGACTTCACCACTGAGCTAAAGGGTGTCTGGGGGCCATACTCTCAAGGTTTCTCCGGTCTCCTTTAGTCCAGTAAATCTGGTCTTTTTTGTGTGTGTTAGAATTTTGTTCTGCATCCTTCTCCAGCTCTGTCCAGAACCCTCTGTTGTGATTCCGGTCAGAGCAGTCAGTGGTGGTAGCCAGGCACCAGCTAGCTGTACTAGACTGAGTCTGGTGGAGGCCTTGGTAGCTGTGGTCCATTAGTCCTTTTGACTAATCTTTTCCTTGTATCCCGTTCTCTTCATTCTCCCTTGCTTCTGAAAGGATAAGACCAGTGGAGTATCTTAGATGGCTACTCACAAGCTTTTAAGACCTGAGATGCTACTCACCAAGGTAGAAAGTAGAACATTGTCTTTATAAACTGTGTTATGCCAATTGAGCTAGATGTTCCCCGAAACCATGCTCCCCATAGCCCTCTGCCCAGCAATTCAGTCCCTCAGGGAGTTTGGATGTGTCTATGGAGCTTCCATGACCTTTCCTTGTACAAGTTGTGCTGGTTTCCCCGTATTGTGTACTTTCTCACCCTTCACCAAAGATACCACTTATCTATTGCCTATTTAGTATTTCCCCCGCCCCCAACCCCTCCCATCCCTGGTAACCAAAAAAGAATGTTACTTTTTGTGTGTAAACTTTTTCGTGGGTTTTTACAATAGAGGTCTCATACAATATTTGTCCTTTTGTGATTGACTTATTTCTCTCAGCATAATGTCCTCCAGTTTCATCCATGTTATGAGATGGTTCATAGATTCATTGTTGTTCTTTCTCATTGCATAATACTCCATTGTGTGTATGTACCATAGTTTGTTTATCCATTCATCTGTTGATGGGCATCTAGGTTGTTTCCATCTTTTTGCTATTGTGAACAATGCTGTCATGAACATTGGTGTGCATAGGTCTATTTGAGTTGCTGTCCCATATTTTTATTTGCTAAATCTGGCAATTTTCCATGAGGAGATTTCAGGAAAGTGACACTTTACCTGGACCAATAAATACGTGTAACAGATTTAAAGAGTGTATTTCAAGGGCAGAAAAAGCCAAGATTATCTGCATTTGTGAAATCTTATCACAGATTTCAATATGCATTTTCTAGGTGTGAGAACTGAATTCAAAAGTACTGAACTTTCTCTTTGTTTCTCTTTCACTTTGTCTCTCTTATCCATGAGCACCCAAGTGGGAGAAATCTTCCCATCTTATTGTTCAGTAGAATTGTCAGTGTTCACTTACAGATGTTCACAGAGATAGAGCAGAGAGCCAAAGAATGAGGAAGCCAAAGGGTGGCTGAATTATCCCAGAATCCAGTCAGCCCCTTTAAAAATGAGAAAACAATCCCATCAATTATTTTATTGCCACCTATAATCCCAACATCTCCCTGTTGTTGTTGTTGTTGTTGATGTGTGCCCTCGAGTTGGTTCTGACTCACAGTGACCCTAAGTACAACAAAACAAACTGCCAGATCCAGCACCATCCTTACAATCATTGTTTTGTTTGAGCCCACTGTTGCAGCCACTGTGTTAATCATCTCGTTGAGGGTCTTCCTTTTTTTCAATGACTCTCTACTTAACCAAGAATGATGTCCTTCTCCAGGGATTGGTTCTTTCTGATAACATGTCCAAAATACATGAGACAAAGTCTTGCCATCATCCCTTCTAAGGAACGTTCTGGCTGTACTTCTTTCAAGACAGATTTGTTTATTCTTCTGGCAGTCCATGGTATATTCAATATTCTTTGCTAACAGCATAATTCAAAAGCATCAGTTCTTCATCAGATTTCCTTATTTTTTCATTATCTAGTTTTTGCATGCATATGAGGTAAAAAATACCATGGCTTGGGTCAGGCAAACCTTAGTACTCAAAGTGACATCTTTGCTTTTTATCACTTTAAAGAGGTCTTTTGCTGCAGATTTGCCCAATGCAATAGGTCATTCAATTTCTTGATTGCTGCTTCCATGGGCATTGATTGTGGATACAAGAAAAATGAAATCCTTGATAACTTCAATATTTTCTGTGTTTGTCATGATGTTGCTTATTGGTTCAGTTGTGAGGATTTTTGTTTTCTTTATTGAGGTGTAATCCATACTGAAGGCTCTAGTCTTTGATCTTCATCAGTAAGTGCTCCAAGTCCTCTTCACTTTCAGCAAGGAAGGTTGTGTCATCTGCATAACACAGGTTATAAGTGAGTCTTTCACCAATCCTGATGCCACGTTCTTCTTCATATAGTCCAGCTTCTTGGATTATTTGCTTAGTGTACAGATTGAATAAGTATGGTGAAAGGATACAAACCTGACACACACACTTCCTGATTTTAAACTACGCAGTATCCCCTTGTTCTGTTGGAACGACTGCCTTTTGATCTATGTACAGGTTCCTCAGGAACACAATTAAGTGTTCTGGAATTCTCATTCTTTGCAATGTTATCTGTAATTTGTTATGATTCACACAGTTGAATGTCTTTGCTTAGTCAATAAAGCACAGGTAAATATCTTTCTGGTATTCTCTGCTTTCAGCCAAGATCCATCTGACATTAGAATGATAGCCCTCATTTCACATCGTCTTTTGAATCTGGCTTGAATTTCTGGCAGTTCCCTCTTGATGTACTGCTATAACCATTTGTGAATTATCTTTAGCAAAATTTTACTTGTGTATGATATTAATGATATTGTTTGATAATTTCCACATTCTGTTGGATCACCTTTCTTTGGAATGGACACAAATATGGATCTCTTCCAGTTGGTTGGCCAGGTTGCTATTTTCCAAATTTCTTGGTACAGACGAGTGAGCACTTCTAATGTTACATCTCCCTGAATCACCTTTAAAAAAGAAGACTATCAATGTTTCATTGTAGTTAAGTAACTATTTCTTAGTCAAGCAGGGTAAGATTTAAATCCTGTGTTCAGCATTTCTTAGCTATGTGAATTTCAGAAAATAACATATCTGCAACTCACCAGGAAAATGGAGCAAAGAATGCTAACTTCTTAGGGTGGTTTTGAAAAATTAATTAGAATGTACTTAGAAGTTTCTGGGATAGTTAATACCTGAGGCATAGTAGGTGGTCAATAAATGGTAACTATTGTCTCAGGCCCAGTCTAATCAGATGCCACGTTTTCCGATATTTTCACAGATTTTATTTTCTTTTTTTGAATTGCCCATTTTTGCAAAAATATTCTAACAAAGTAGTTTATTCATTTCTGTTTTGAATATCTGTTCATCTTATTCAGGAATTCTGAAGTAATATTTCTGAACAAGAATGATATTCAAAATATTGACCAACCACTATTATACAGGCCTTGATCAATCAGAAAGGACACAAGGGCAATTAGAACAGATGTCAGCAGTAGCCACAGGGTACAAGCTTGTGTGGATTACCCAATAAGTAAAGTAAGCATGGGTTTACTTGTGATTACTTACTAATCTTTAAGTATCTACAATTTCACATTTTTTTCACTTCATCAAAGATTTCTGCTTCTAGGCATGGCTGGCATCCGTCTCTGTCCCAACCCCACAGCTCCTTCCTACAGATTCAAAGCCTCTTTTCAAATTTACAATCCCTAACAGGGATGGATTACCCAGTAAGCAAGGAAAGTACTGCCTTACTTGTACGTATTTATTAATGTGCGTGAACAGTTTCACATGGTTTTCACTACATCATGTGAAACCGTTCACACAGATTAGTAAGTACACACAAATAAGGCCGTGCTTACCTTACTTATTTGGTAATCTGCCCTGAGTGCAACCGTGCATGCCCTTCTACCCCCATAACAGCCAAAATGTCAGAGACTCTACCCGTATAAGGCACGTTAAAATTCAAACTAAAGTCCTTAAAGAGAAAGGATAGAAATCTGTTTCTTGAGAGTAATTAGAGCTGAGATGCCTTTCTAACCTATAGTCTAAAATATTGGATACTAACAGAGGCATAATGTTTAATGGTATATAAATTTAGAAAAGTAATAATAACAGCAGTAATAATGATAGCTCTCATTGAACGTCCACTAGGTGACAGGAACTCTACTGCACACTTTACATTCATTTGCTTACTAATTTAATTCTATCCAAACCCTTGAGGTTGGAATTATCCCCATATTACAAAAAGACCAACAGAGATTACTGTTTAGCTTGTCCCGGTCGCACACAGCTAGTAGTGGAATATCCAGATTTTTTAATCCGCCTGTATTTATCTCTGAAACTCATGTTCTTACACATGATGCTCCACTGTTGTCCACTATAATCGAAAAAAACAAAATAAAAGTCACACTGTCATCAGAGTGATGCTAAAGTAATGCCTCAAAGGAATTTCATTTCGTAGATGTTGCCAATCCAACAATCAACTTCAGAGAAAATTCTGGAAAAAAAAATGCCAAGGGGAAATACTGCTATGTTTCAATTCTTTTCCCAAACACAGTAAAAATAAACTTGTTTCTGCTTAACCAGATGTGGAGAGAAAAGAAAGCGTTGTAAACTAAGCAAGCCAAGGTATCCCCCTTGTCAGCAGCCTTACTAATATTTGGGGTATGTTTTTCTTTGTAAACAACTCTTTCCAAGCACTGTATAATTCCTCTGAATACTCTTCGTATCCATATGCAAAATATGTACTCAACCATGATTTCAGTGAGTTAAATCAGAATATGCATTGGAGTTTCTTGCTTTACAGCATCCACAGTGACACAGACTTGGGAGAAGCCCTAAGGCTGTCTCAGCCAAATCTCTATCACCAGCCGGGATTGTCTATGTTAACTGGCTCTCACAGGGCAGTTACATAAGAGAAGAACCAGGAAAAATTCAGTCCCTGGAATTTATGGACTAGTGGTTTCCACACTGTTGTTTAGTGGGTCCATAGAGGCACAGATGTTGTTAAGCAGGGAAGTGAGGGGTGTTGAACTAGAGGGATTTCACATCCTTCAATTTACTTCAGCCAAAACAACTTCATTTTTGACTGCTATGTATATTCAGCTTCCACTGTAATTTTTTTTAAATGAAGAAAAAGATTTATGGCTAAATCAGATACATAAAATAAATACGTTGCAGAGATTTCTAGTTGTTTACTCAAAATCCACGTACCCTGTCTTCTAATTTATAGACTGTATTTATTGTTAGGAGCAGCAGCAAGTACCTAACTATAAAATATCATTTCCCAGCCTCCCTTTCAGCCTCTTTTCCTTCTTTCTCCAACAATATGCCATGATGGCCGGAGCTGCTGTATCACAAGGAAATTTGAGAATAGGAACCAAAGTTTGTGGTTGGCAGAGCAGAAAAACTAGATGGAGTCTGGGCGCAATAAACACAGCATATCCCATTTATATTGGCCCTGGACTGCCTATATCTGAGCTGCTTCTTACGTAAGGGACAAAAAAAAACCCAACTAATTTATATAAGCTACTGTTTTCAGATCTTCTGACTAGCAGCCACATATAATTTCTAAATGTTACAAAAGGTAATAATATACTTTACCTTTATTTATTTTGGTGGTATGTGTGTGTGTGCGCGCACACGTGCACGCACGTATTCATGGGTACAAGCGCATGCTTGTAAAGCCAACCCTAAAAGGAATAATAAATTGAAACAATGATAATGTGGGCTGAAACACAATGAAATTAACTGTAGCTGGCAGGATTTAATGAAGTATTTTAGAAGTTAAGTACATTTGAATTTGCAGGTTCTGTGTAGAATCCCTAAGCTTTTAAACAATTAAAAAATATATTTATATTACGTTTTGTAAGATGGTATACTTTCTACTATAGAAATGAAAAATATTGTTTTTTTAGCTGTTTAATTTTGCCAGACTTGAGATGCTGTGAGTCCTTCTCTACTATACCTACCTTCCAGTAAGAGCTATTGTCATCTCTTCTTTAATAGAAGAGATGAATAGGTAAGAATTTGGGGGTAAGAAAAAAGGGAACTAGTACGCGCTCAAACTACAAATACATTCCATTCTGAATTCTAAAAATGCCTCATGAAAGACACTAAACAAAATTGTCTACAAAGTTCTTATAAAATGAGCAAATAATAGTAACTACATAGATAAAAGTAAGATTAAAATAATTAGACAAATTAACAAAGCTACATTTTATAACATAGTAATAAAAGGTAATAAAACAAAGATAATTGTTTTATGAACATTGGCTTTTAATTGTTTGCTAGGCACCATTTGGAGAATTGATAAATAGTACTGTTACCTAGGTCAAACCCTACATGAATGTCTGTGTATGTATATATGCATAATCAAATTGTTTTTGATTCATTAATATCAGTACATTTTTACTTTACATATATGAATTACACAATAATTGGAAGAATTTTTAAGTGAGCAAAAGTAAATATTTTTTTGAAAACTAGCTAAGGTAAGTACATCTATTAGGGAGACATTCTTCCATAGATGATACATCTTTGGCAATGAAAGATTTCGCTAGGTCATGAAAAGGATCCTTTTCAATTATAGATATAACTAGCCAAATCAGCAGAATTGACAAGGGCAGTTAAAGGAATGACAGATGTTGCAAATATATTAACCTCAAATTCAACATATGTTAGGGAGAACTTTCATATTTCATTGTTGGAAAAAGATTGGTTTAAGACACTTCTTTTTTTTTTTTGCTTATTTTGAAATCAGTGATAAGAACACCACTTACCAGGTTTGAAGGCAAGAAAAGTATGGCTAAACACAGATTCCCAGTTAAATTTGCTTAAGGGTTGTTAACACCGTATTCTCATGTAATCCTTTAGGAGACTTTTCTAAAAACAGTAGGTCTCAAACAATAATCTGACAGACTGGCAGTCCATGAGGGTAGAATAAATGTGTTCTTTTTTGTATTGAAAAATCTTTCTAGTATGATCATTTGAAAAAAAAAAAGTTAATGGTTAGGATTTTCTTAATTTTATTTTATTTTTTACTATAAATGTGTCATAAGTCTTTTCCTCATACTACCACTTATCCATTAGTGAGTATTATCACACTACTAATAAGCTAACAACGTAGTCTAAATAATTATTACTAAGTTGGAAATGTAATTAAAATATTTTACATAATATTTTCAAGATGTGGGAGACTGCATATGTATTTATAAAATATATCAAATTTTCATTAGCTTGCACAGTAGAATTTAACATATCATTGTTTCATGCTTTGATTTAATGAGACGCATGACTTCTATGTATTCTACTGCCTAGGCTTTTTTCAGAAGTTTTGTTTTAAAGTAATGTTACTGAATGGTATCTCTGAAGACGGTCACTTCTAATTCAAATTTGGTTTATTCTCTTCTACTCTCTCTCGTTAAAATTGTGTTTACAATTGCTTGGAGTAATTAATTCTTTTTCTTTTTTCTTTTTTTAAATTACTGTGCCTTAAGTGAATGTTTACAATTCAAGTCAGTTTCTTGTACAAAAATTTATACACACATTGTTATGTGACCCTAGTTGCTCCCCCCATATGTGACAGCACACTCCTCCTTTCCACCCCTGATTCCCGGTGTCCATTCAACCAGATCCTGACCCTCTCTACCTTCTCATCTCACCTCTGGACAGGAGCTGCCCATTTAGTCTCCTGTATACTTGAGCTAAGAAGCACACTCTTCATGAGTATCATTTTATGTCCCAAAGTCCAGTCTAATCTTTGTCTGAAGAGTTGGCCCTGGGAATAGTTTTAGTTTTGGGCTAACAGAGGGTCTGCGGGCCATGTCTTCCGGGGTCCCTCCAGTCTCAATCAAACCATTAAGTCTGGTCTTTTTGCTAGAATTTAAGTTCTGCACCCCACTTTTCTCCTGCTCTGTCAGGGACTCTCGGTTGGGTTTCCCATCAGGTTGGTCTTTGGTGGTAGCTGGGCACCGTGTAGTTCTTCTGGTCTCAGGCTGATGAAGTCTCTGGTTTATGTGGCCCTTTCTGTCTCTTGGGCTAATACTTTCCTTATGTCTTTGGTATTCTTTATTTTCCTTTACTCCGGGTGGGTTGGGACCAACTGATGCATCTTAGATGGCCGCTCACTAGCTTTTAAGACCCCAGATATTTTTTTCTGCAAAACCAAAAATATATAAGTCCAAGATGAGACTGGAACATTAGTTAGATGATGCTAATGAATACTTCTGTAACCTGCCACCAGCACTCCACGTACATAAGCATCAGCTGCCACCTGGTCTCTTCTTAAAGCCTTCTGACTGGTCTACCTACTTCTACTTTTGCTTCCCAACAATCTCTATTCATACAGTATAGACAAAATAATATTTTCAAAGCACAAATCTAATCAAGCACCCACGTGTGCACACACACATACACACTTTGTTTATGAAAATTCAATGGATTCCCATGCTCTTGTATAAGAATTTAAATTTCTAGAAAAACATGCTTGCTCCATCTCCTTCCTCACCAGCTACTCTCTGACTCTCACTGGATGCCAGCCATACTTACCATGTTTCTCACTCCTGAAAGATCTAGACCCTTCTTGCCACAACACCTATGAATCTGCCAATCACTGCCTGGAATACTCTTTACCTGCTGATCAATTTAACATCATTAGTTCTTAGGTCTTTGCTAAACTGTGCTTTCTTAGGAAAGACTTCCCTGATGTCCCTGACTATATCAAGTCGCCTTCTTACATGATCTTATGGCCTTAAATAGCACTTATTCAAATAATAATTTTCTATTTATTTATTCAATATTTGATTAATATCTTTCTTAACCTCTAGGTTGTATGTTCCTTGAGATCAGGAACTTGTTATATTCTGTTCACTGTTCCCTTCCTAGAATTTTGCACAGAGTAGCTATTCAATAAAGAGTTGTTGAATAAATCATAATTACAGTCATTAAATGCTTGACTAATTTTATATAGATAATAAATAAAACACTTCTCATATTCTTCTGAATGTCCAGAACAAAACCACAAATAGTCATTGTTTCTTTAATTAAATTATTTCCTGATAATATTATTTTGACTTTAAATGATATATTACTTCATATCCCCACCCTCAACCCAGATAAATATCTATGAAACTCTGAAGAAGTACTAGTTCTTATTGGTCCAGATAATCTTAGTGATGTCTTTTAGGAAGAAAATAACTTTTCCTTCTGTTAATTTATATTTTAGTACACGCACACACACAAATGGCAGAATGTTGATTAATCCTAATCATCAAGAAATTTTACTAATAAAGTAATCAGGTGTCTTACGAACAAGAATATACTCAAAGTTTTAATATTTGATTTCTTTTTTAAGAAAATAATAAAAAAAAAAAGTTTTCACACCCTCCCCTCGAGATTAGTTGCATATTTTACCAGGATCTTAATAATTTATTTTCTTTATTTTCAGTATACCCTTTTCCTTAGTCCTTTTATTAGTTTTGTGCTATTCTCCCTGTCTTGTTGCTTTGAATCACTGCTTCCTTAATTTCAGCTATTTCTTGAAGCAAAAATGAAAACATTTATGGCTATGAATTGTTCTGTTGATTTTTTTCCCACAGAAAATTTTACTCTCTTCTATCCTCATTGTTACTATTTTCTAACTAGGCTGAAACTTCCATTTTAATGTCCTCTTTGACTCCATAGTTATTTTGAAGAATGTTTTTGTTGTTTGGTAAAATTTCCAAATAGTTGCTGTTAAAACACTTACATTAACTACTAATTTTACTGCATTAGTTTCTCAGGGAATGTGGTCAATGCTATTTTTAGTTAGATTTTTTGATTTTTTTGCAGTGTAATATATTTTTTTTAAAGAAAGGATTACTGTTCTGTGAACATTTGAAAAGAAGGTGTGTTGTTTGTCTGTAGTCTCTGGGGGGGGGTGCAAATGATTAACATGCTTGGCTGAATGGTTACTGGTTTGTGTCCAACTAAAAGTGCTTTAAGGAACACTGGTAGCACAATGGTTAAGCACTTGGCTGGTAATCAGAAGTTTAACTGTGTGAACCCACCCAGCGACTCTGCAGGAAAAATACCTGGCAATCTGTTACTGTAAAGATTACAGCCTAGAAAACCTTATGAGGCAGTTTTACTCTGTCACATGGGGTTACTGTAAGTCAAAATAAACTGAGCGGCACCTAACAACCAAGGTGACTTGGAAGAAAGACCTGGCAATCTACTTCCAAAAAATCAGCCATTGAAAACCCTATGGAGCACAGTTCTAATCTGACACGTGGAATTGCCATGAACTGGAATTAACTCAACAGCAACTAATTGGTTGGTTGGTTAAGAATCTATTAAAGCAACCTTCTTATAGCATTCCAAAAAAAAAAAAAAGAATAAAAGTTGCATCCCACTTGAAACTCACCAAAAATGAAAATGCAATTGGACTTCTACCTTATATAAGAATTAAAAATCAATTTCTAAATGTGAAAGGTAAAACTATAAACCTTTTAAAAGCTAATCTAGGAGAATATTGCTATGGAATTGGAGTAGAGAAATATTTTATAAATAAGACACTATCACCAAAAAGACTGATAAGTCTGCATTAAAATTAAGAACTTCTGTTTATCAAAAATCACAATAGAGAGGATCAAAGAAAGAGTAGGAGAAGATATTTGCAACACATGTAATTGAAAGCAGACAGATATCCTCAATATACTTATTAATCAATAAGCAAAAAAACCCTTAAAGACACTGGGTAAAAAACTTGAACAGACCCTTTACAAAAGAAGATATCCATGGGACCACTAAGCATATGAACACATTCTAAATCTCATTAATCACCAGGGAAATTAATAAATAAAAACTAAAATCAAAATGAAATACCCTACATACCCACTAGAAGGGCTAAAATTAAAAAGTCTCTCAATACCAAATACTGACGAGGATGCGAAGCACCTGGAATTTTCATACTCCTATGTTGTGAGTACGAAATGGTGCAATCACTTTAGAAAACGTTCTGGTAGTTTCTAATAAAATTAAGCATATCCTCCTCTATGCCCTAGTAACTCCACTCCACAACAAATGAGTGCATATGCCCACAAAGAAAATTTGTACAAAAATACTCGTGCAACACTTTTGTAGTAGTTCAAAGCTGGAAACAATTCATATGCCTAGGAAGAGCAGAACTGATAAAAACTACTGACATGTATTTATATAGGATTATACTGCAATGAAAATGGGCAAATGGGGGTTAGAGTTAACGATGTTAAATCTTACAAACATGTTGACCTCATGAAACATCACACAGAATCATTAAAGAATCATACACTCATTTATATAAAGTTCAAAACAGACAGAACTCATGCCATATTTCTTATAGATGTATAAACGATAAAGTAGAAAGAAAAATAAAATGATTACCATGAAGATCAAGATAGGGATTATATCTAGGAGAGAAAGAGGCAGTTGTAACCTGGGAAAGATCCGTCTGGGCTTTTGGCATGGGAAAGATGTTCTCAATCTTGACCTACGTTGTAGTTACATGGATGTTATGGATTGAATTGGGCCTCCTCCTCCAAAAAAAAAAGAGATAGGCTGAAGTCCTAATCCTTGTGTCTGTGCACGAGACTTTGTTTGGAGAAATATGATTTTTCTTTTGTTATGAGTTGCATCAGAGATCATACCAGAATAGGGTTAGTCCTAAACCTAGTTCTTTCTAAGTGGTTTCTTAAAAAGGAGAGTACAGACTCAGAAAGACACACATATAGGGGGAAGACAGACACCATGTGACGACAGAGGAGATGCATCTACAATCCAGGAACGCCAAAAATTGCTGGCACCTGAGAGAGACGAAGAAGGACCTTCCCCTAGAGCTGATGCCCCGATTCAGACTTGCAGCCTACAGAATTGTGAGAAAACAAATTTCTGTTTCTTAAAGCCACCAATTCCACTTGCGGTGCTTTGATTACAGCAGCACTGCAGAACTAAGACAATGAGTGTCCATTATGTAATATTCTTCAAAGTCTACATATATTCTATGCACATTTCTATACCTACGTTACATTTTACAATACAAACGTTAAAAAAAGAGTTTTGGTTATGGAATTCAAAAAAACTGAGCAATTCTTTAGTCACTTGCAGACTTGACATTTTCATCTATGAAATGGTGATAAAAATACCCATTTTACGGGGTTGTTCTGATGATTGAATAAGATGGCATACTTTCAGTTCTGGAATTTGATTTTACCCTTCTTCCCAGGCAAAAAGTTAGCCTGTTACAAAGGACTTCACTACTCATAGCACAGAAAGAAGCATGAGCTTCAGCTTGTTTGCTTGGGATTCCCTTGCCTAGAAGTCCAATGAGGGTGATGTGATGTGGCCCAAATGGATGCTATGTACATATGGGTCTGCCTCAAGAAGAGGAACACTGAGCTTGGGGAATCCACTGATTTTATAGGATGCAATCGTCAAGCCTCCTCTTTGTCCCATAGGGAAACATTTTATCCTTCAAGGTTGCTTGTTGCAAACACATCCCTCAGAAATGGTCTAGGTAAAAAGCGGTCAGTGGTCAGGGTCTTGCATTCTTGGTACACCCTGTAAAACAGGTAGGAATTTAAGAGATATATGGAGAACAATCTCTAAACGCACACACACACATATATAATCGGTCTTCTTTAATGTCCTGGCAATAGACTAGCCTCTTAAGATTAATAAGGGTATTTAGGTTAATAGCATTATAGTGAGATAAAAACCTCATATACTACATCGATTATAAATAAATAAAAGTGCTAGAACAACTGGATGTCCATATAGGGAAAAACTGAACCCTGACTCCTACCTTGCACCTTGCAGAAACTACCAAAAATTCAAGAGGTATCAGAGACATAGATGTAGAAGCTAAAACTATAATCCCCCAAGTGTCTGTCAATTTGTTGTACTGTGGTGGCTTGCGTGTTGCTGTGATGCTGGAAGCTGTGCCACCGGTATTCAAATACCAGCAGGGTCACCCATGGCAGACAGGTTTCAGCTGAGCTTCCAGAGTAAGACAGACTAGGAAGAAGCACACAGTGGCTGCAACAATGGGCTCAAGCGTAACAACGATCATGAGGATGGTGCAGGATCGGGTAGTGTTTCGTTCTGTTGTACATGGGGTCTCTGTGAGTTGGAACTGACTCGACAGCACCTAACAACAGCAACAAAACTATAATGTTCCTAAAAGAAAACAGAAATCCTTCATGGCCTTGGTTTGGACAATTTTTTTTTTTTAACACTTTAACAAAACACGTAGAGCTACAATCACAAAAGAAAAAATTGAAAACTAGATTTCATCAAAATTAAAAACTTTTCCTAATCAAATACATCATTAAGGAAAAAAAGGCAAGCCACAGACTGTGATAATCTATTTGCAATACAATATCTGACAAAGAACTCATATCCAGAATACATAAAGAACTCCTAAAAATCAGTAACATGGCCCAGTAGCTGTTCATGATTCACTCACTATACAGGCAGTCTCCGACTTACAGTGTATTTGAGTAATGAGGAACCACACTTATGACTGTCCTTTTTTTTTTTTTTTTGGTACATCTTATCGCTAGTAACGGTTAAGAGCTACAGCTGCTAACCAGAAGGTCGGCAGTTCGAATCCACCAGCCACCCCATGGAAACCCTATAGGGTAGTTCCACTCCGTCCTGTAGGGTTGCTATGAGTTGGAATGGACTCGACCGCAACGAGTTTGGTTTGGTATCGTCAGTAATATGTACTATACACAACGTTGCAGCTTGTAATTTGCTGATGTTATTCTCAGACCTTCACTCACAGATGTTCAATTTTATGATTCACTGTTCAAAATGCTGCTGTATAGTAGGCTGAGGCCGGGTCTACAATGAAGTCGGTGTCAGTGTTGGGAGCCCTAATGGATAGAAAGTTGGGTAATGTTCAACTCTAATGACATACAACAACCGAACTGCCTGACAGCCGTTATTACTCCAGCTTCATTATTACGACACTGACGCCAACTTCATTGTAGACCAGGCCTATAGCGTGATCTTATTCAGTGTTTCCTACCGTAAGAAGCATCAGTTGTTAATTTGAAACGAGGTGTTCAACTTATGTTAGAATCAAGTTACGACAGAGTTGCCAGAGCGGCGGAACTCCGTCATTAAGTCGGGGACTACCTGTTTATTAAATTATATATATGTATATATATATATATATGTGGTTGGAGCCTTGGTGGCGCAGTGGTTAAGAGCTTGACTTGTTAACAGTGGAGCTCTTAACCAAAACGTCTTCAGTTCAAATCCACCAGCTGCTCTTTGGAAATTCTGTGGGGCAATTCTACTCTGTCCTGTAGGCTCACTATGAGTCAGAACCAACTGGATGTCAATGGGTTTCTGTATATAGTATTAGTTTAAATATATATAGTATTAGTTTTGTGTGTGTGTGTGTGTATAGACATACATATATACACATATGTAAAAATTAATTGAGCTGTACACTTAAAATTTGGTTATTTTACTCTATGTACAAAATATTTTAATGAAATATAGCAAAATAAAAGGAGGTATTCTAAGACAAGTTTGGGAAGCATTTGTGATGCAGATTAAGACGAGATTATGAAGTAAGAATGTGATTTATGTGTAAATTGGTCAGATTGAACCTTCTACAGAAGAAATGAGTCCTTCTGGTTACCCAAGTTGTTGCTTCTCTTGGTGACCCTGGTCAGTATCAACATTAAGCTACAAACTATGTAGTCACATAACAGGTTGCCTGATCCCCACATTTGCCTGTCTGCTTAGAAGGAAATCCTAGAAATGAGGAATCACAAATTAGAAAATGTGAATGTTCATTCTTGTGATGTAGAACAGGGAGTCAACATCATTAGTACATAAGAGGCACCAAACAGACAAACTTCCCTCCCTTCTCTTTTTCCTCCCAGAGTCTTCCCCTCCTGTAGCGCACAATAGAGGCACTTCCTTCCCCATCATGTCTTGCTCATAGACAACTGAATATTTCCACTCACATGCTTTTATTCAGTGTTTTCTCTGGCCCCAGGAACAACATAAGGAAATGCACGGATTTGATGACATCTTGGAAGTTTTGTAAAGTCAGCTAACAATTCAGTGAAGTTTTTAGTGAGCAGGCTTTGACAGGTGAGCTTCCCCAGGTTAAGGCTGGGAAGCTTATGAACACTCCAGGTCTTCCTCACTTTCTTTTGAAACACTGGTTTGTTGTAACTCAAGCAGTACTTTAAAGGGATCTAAACCTCTTAAACAGCTGCAAAACACTCTCATCATGCAATAGCGCTGGAGATATCCTGAGGGAATGGTGCAGCTATGGACAGCCAGCTGTGAGAGCAAACAGAAATCTCTTTGGAGACTTATATGCCGTCGTATTTTGCGAGGGCTTAGAAAGACTGAACTATTTTTAATCATTTATCTCCATTTATCAAAGTGTTCCAATCCGACAAACCCCCAACCATTTTCAGCTCTGAGCCCGCCTGGCTACAGAAGAAACTTACCATGGAGTATGTTGATGTCTGTGATAAACATGTGCATACAAAAAATCTCCCTTTAGCCATAGAAAAGATTTTATTCATGACTGTCCATGAAAATAAACGATCAAGAGCTACTTTGTGGCTGACAATTTAGAATAAGTATGTGTGTGTATCTTATTTGACCAAGAAGCTACCAGACAACTTTATTTTTAGCTTTATATAAGAGTGTAAGAATCTAAACCATGGAAGCATAGATCTGTCCATGATGACTTCTTCCTTTATTTAACACCAGTGCTAAATGTAGAAAGAAAAAATATATTCCTAAATTTATAAAAAATAATATTTAAGATATAGGTAAATGCTATTCTATCCTTCTCAAATTATAAACACAGAGACAATACAGACAAAACAGCATTGTAGGAACAAATGGAAATAAGTATTTAACTAAAAAAAATTGAAACTGAAAGGTAAATATGTAATTCAGAAGTGGTTAGTAGTTGTTTTGGGAGATTTTTCTATATGTTTGCAGATATAATTAAAGTGGAAACCCTGGTGGTGTAGTGGTTAAAAGCTACGGCTGCTAACCAAAAGCTTGGCAGTTCAAATCCACCAGACGCTCCTTGGAAACCCTATAGGGCAGTTCTACTCTGTCCCACAGGGTCGTTATGAGTTGAAATCAGCTTGACGGCAACCGGGTTTTTTTTTTTTGGATAATTAAAGTGACAAGGTTTGTGCCCAATAAATAGTAGTTATTATTCAGAGCCAGAATGAGAGGAGGAACATGGAGCTGCTTCTTCAGTGTAATCCCTAGTTTAAACTTTGGGAGAACGGTGGAATCCCCAGTTTGTACTATGGGAACAGTTTTTGTTAATGAGCCTGTCTTGTTTTCTACACCACAGGCCCCAGTCTGAGTTAGGCTGGAGGAGATAGACCAACACCTCATCAACCAGGCCCAAAGCACCTTCTTCTTCCTTCAAAGGCGGCTGTGTCAGAGGTAAAGAGATTCCTATTATCACGACACATTTCATGAAATACCCCATAGATCTTAGATCATAGGAAAAATCACTCCTGCATTTGTTTAAAGCAAATATAAAAATGGTGTTATGGTGGGTATCATTCATAGCTTTAAACAAAGTGTTGATTTCATTAAAAGTAGCGAAGCTGTAAAACTTGCTGGGAATAGCGAGTTGGATTGTGTTGCATGAGCCCGTTCAAATATTTTATGTATTTGGAAGTAAATATAAGACAGGACAGAACCAAAAGGACTATTTAAAATTTTTTTTTAAAGTAAAAAAGTAGAAAATCTAAACTGTTTCCTCCTCAAAAGCATAGGCATTCATGGCTGATGAAGTATAGATGTACTATATGAAATGGAAGTGGAAAGATAAGAAAAGTTAGGAACAGATGTGCTTGGTGGAAGGATGAAGGCCTCTGTTTACTAATCCTCATGATAAGGTAGATTAATAGAGTGCTTGTGGCTAGGTCACAGGAAGGACATGGCACAATCAGAAAGTTACCCGTGAGTGCATTTACTGCCAAGTTACCCTGAAGTCCCAAATCGACGTGGCGTTCTATGCACGCTTAGAAGAGTTTAACTCTCAGTTAATAGCAGAACTCAGAGGGAGCTCTTTCCAAGAAACCTTGGGATGAAACTAGAGTTAACTTGATAAAAGAGTTAAATATTTGGGTCAGACAAATAGTTAGTTGTTTCTATTTTTGTTAGTATTGTACTTAAATAGGATATGTTTCTCAATTCAATTACAAAATTTTGGGAAAGATTAAAAACCCAAAATCCATTGCCACTGAGCTGATCTGACTCATTGCGACCCTACAGGACAGACTAGAACTGCCCTACAGGGTTTTCAAAGCTGTAAATCTTTATGGAAGCAGACTGCCCCATCTTTTTCTTACAGAGTGGCTGGTGGGTTCAAACTGCCGACCTTTGGGTTAGCAGCTGAGTTCTTTAACTGCTGTATCACTAGGGCTCCTTTGGAAAAATTAGCTAACATCAATATTTAAATGACTTAATCTATATAGTTCTACTTTTTCCAAGAAAAATCATATTTGAAGTCCTGATTTTCATACTTTTGTAGTAGAATATCCACCACGTATCTGTCAGCTTGTCATACTATGGAGGCTTACTGGAAGCTATTCTACCAGTATTTCAAATACCAGCAGGGTCACCCATGGTGGACAAGTTTCAGCCCAGCTTCCAGACTAAGACAAAGTAGGAGGAAATGCCTGGCAATCTATTTCTGAAAACTAGCCAATGAAAACCCTATGGATCACAACAAAATATTGTCCAATATAGTGCTGGAAGATGAGCGCACTAAGTTGGAAGGAACTACACAATAGCCTGCAACAACGGACTCAAACATATCAATGATCATAAAGATGGTGCAGGTCCAGGCAATGTTTTGTTCTTTTATGCATAAGGTCACTGCGTGTCCACGCCTACTCAAAGGCAATTAACAACAATAACTTAGTATACCATGCATAAAGACAATCTAATGGTTTTGTTTAGAAGATAAATCAAAGTAAAATGCCTAAAAATATAAGATATCTACAATGTAGAGCTATCTGGGTAGAAGTTTATGTTAGAAAATAAATATAATCATCAATACAAGTTTTTATAACCCAAACCTGTGTATCACCATTCATGATGTGGCAGAAGGATTGTGTGCTCTGGAATCAGACATGGAATCAACTCCCAGGTTTACCAATTACTATCTGTGTCAATAAGCACCATTTACTTAAAATCTCTGAGCCTCAATTTTCTCATTTATAAAAGGGGTTAATAATGCCTTCTCTATAGAATGTTGTGAGGACTAGTGATAATGTATTTCAAGTAATTATCATAGTGGTCAATAAAAACAAGTAAAACTTAGTATGCAACAGCATTAATATGGGTCATTTTAAAAGAACCCATGTCAATTTTGACATGACAGTTCACAAGACAATGCATTCATTCATTCACTCATTCATTTAACACACATTATTGAATACCACTAGGCATTGTGGATAAACAGTGAATAGGACATGGGCCTTGATAAAATATGCAGAATTTAATAGGTAAATTTGTGAGTTATTTCAATGACGTGATTACATTTTCCCCCCATTTGTTAATTCAGAATAGGTACTTGCTAAGGGGAGGAAGAAGCCCTAGTGGCATAGTGGTTAAGAGCCATGTCTGCTAACCAAAGAGTCGGCAGTTTGAATCTACCAGCTGCTCCTTGGACACTCTGTGGAGCAGTTGTACTCTGTCCTGTAGGATCCCTATGAGTTGGAATGGACTTCACGGCACACAACAACAACAAGGGACTGAAATACAGGATTACCTTTGCCAAGGCTGGAAATTTTCTCTAAATTCTTGTTCATCCAACAGAAGCAAACCCTGGACATGGTAACTATCATTTAGAAATCAAATAAGGATTTATATAAAATGTACCCACTCCACATTCTCTGTGTTGAAGTAGGAAGAGCATGGGATTAATTAACATGAAAATGAGCCAGCAAGTTGACAAAAATGAAAAATCAAATATAATATTCAGTGTAGTGGAGAGCGTGATCACACATACACATTCCTAGTTAGTTTCTGCGTATGTCTAAGCTGGAGAACCACTGTGCTCAACTGAAGGAAAAAAGACAAAACAAAAGGTTTTGGACATTAAATCCCCAGGTGAAAGGAAGATGGACAGAAAATTGTGAAAATTTCCTACATATTTTTTCCTTCTGTTTTATTATTAAAGGCTTATCACTTTAATAATGTTGAAGACTAAAGAAGTAGTAGAGTTACAATTTAAGAAGATTAGGTTATACCGTCCGCTGTAATACATAAATGTATGAAAAAAAGGTCTCCAAATCTAAACTTCAAATTCTCCCTCCTTCTTCTTAAATCAATCCCTCTCCTGTACTTTGGAGCCTATGCTCTCCTGTCTTCCCAGGCGCCTCACATTATTGACTACACCTCTCCTCCTTGATATTAACTTGCTCCTTTTCAACTGGATTCTTAACATAAATACTAAGTTTATTCAAATCTCTTGGAGCCCTAGTGGCACGGTGGTTAAGAGTTCGGCTGCTAACTAAAAGGTCAGTGGTTCTAATCCACCACCCACTCCTTGGAAACTCTGTGGGGCATTTCTACTCTGTCTTATAGGGTCGTTATGAGTCAGTATCGACTCAAAGGCACTGGGTTTTAATGGGTCAAATCTCTATCTAAAATCACTAAATAAGTAATCAAGAACCTATATAGCTCTTCAGATACTAGCTTGTCTCTTCTGCCCCAATCAAATTTCTCCTAATAATTATCTCTATACACTAGTTTCTCAGCTCTCACTCACTTCTTAATACCAACAGAACTTCTACCATTGCTGTTCCTGAAGTGTGTACCACAAAGTCATCAGTGATATTCGTGAAATTCAATATTCATTTTCAGTCATCATTTTTTTCACCTCACTCTAGGGTCGCTATGAGTTGGAATCGACTTGATGGCAATGAGTTTGGTTTTTGGGTTTTTAGGGTCACTAGGTGGCCCAGTTTGTGCTCAACTGCTAACCTAAAGGTTGGTGGTTCAAACCTGCCCAGTGGTACCGTGGAAGAAAGGCCCGGCAATCTTCTTCTCTAAAGACTACAGCCAAGAAAATCCTATTGAGCAGTTCTACTCTGTAACACATGAGATCACTATGAGTCAAAATCAACTCGACAGCAAACCACCACCACCATCATAGTCTTTATCACTCCCACTTAGAACATTTCTTTTCATCCGGCTTTTCCGCCTCTCTTTCTCTGTCCTCTTTCCTGGCTTATTCTCCTCCACTCAGTCATTAAATGTTGAATATTCTCAAGATTATGTCTAATATTGTTTCCATATTGCCTTTAACATTTAATCCCCGGACGATCTCTCCAACTCCAACAACTTCAGTCATCACCTATTCACCTAACAGTCCTACACAAATATATCGCCCATCTGATACTCTCCTCTGAGCTTCAGACCCTTCTATACAATTGGCTACCTAACATACCCACCTCAAACCTAACATGTCTAAGACTGAACCTGTGCTCTCCGTTACTCCCCAAAGCTAGACATCATTCCACATTCCATATCTTTGTCACTGGTTCTGTATCCATCCATTTCCATAAACTAAAACCCTGGCTTCATCTTTGATATTACCTCTTCCTCACCTTCCATATCCAGTCTTTCACTGTGTTCTATTTACTTTCTAAATGTGGCTCAAACCTATTCCCTACGAACTGGTTTCCACACACTCCATTCTAAATTTTCCCCAAAGCAGTTTGCCTTGCAGACAGAGTAATCTTTGTGAAGTGCCATTATGCTATACTGAGTTCCCCAAACCCTCAACTTAAAACACATAATGGATTTTCTGTTGTTCTAAGAATAAAGAATAGAACAATTACCATGGTACAGAAGACACTACGTAATCTGGTTTCCATCCCGTCTATCCAGGTGCATCTCATAAAATTCTCTATAACCCCTTCTGAACACCTCCCACTCCAGCCATCTTTCAGTTTGTCAAAGGCCCATGGTTTCCTCTGCCATAAGACACTGTACAGACAGGAATATCATCTTCTCCTCCCCCTCCCCCTTCAGAGGACCAATTTTGCTCATATTACATATTCATTAGTGGGATTATGTGATTAATATTGTGCTGTGAAAAAGAAACTACAAAACTTCTTCCCCTATTGTGTCCCCAGAGGTTTGACCACTGCCTGGCAAATTTGTTGTTGTTAGGCGCCATCTGTTAGATTTTGAACTCATAGTGACATCATGTGCAGTAACTAAAAATAAATAAATAATTGGTTGACTATAAATTTTTACTTTCTAGTTTATATACTATGCTATTTTATCTTTTACAGTGAATAGCTATTATTTTTGTAACTAAAAATGAATGGAAAATGAAAACACCATTACACAAAGAAAGAAAGAAGAATATGAGTTTTGGACTTGGGAAGAACCTTCCTTAAAATACAGCTTCAAACCCTTTGTCTATACACAGCAGTTAATGATACCAAAAAAAACACAAAAGCCACTGCAGTCAAGTCAATTCTGACTGTTAGCAACCCTATAGGACAGAGCAGATAATGATACCTACTGAACAGAAACGAAATAACACGTAAAGTGTTGGATGCTTTATATTATAAATGGTTAATAAATGTTGATTTCTTTCCTTTTGGAGAATATGAAAGGCAGCGTTGTTCCTGCATGCCAGAATAATCTTCCAGTTCCTTGAGGTGGCAGATATTACTAGAGCAAGGGATAAGCTTAGTGAGCTGATCAATGGAATGAAGTATTAATAGTGATGTCCTCTGAGATCAATACTAAGACTTGTCTTTTTTTTTTAATTTATGAAAATGATCTTGTTGAGACTAAGAAAACAAATGCCCTAAATTTTCACTTACTGAACGTCAAACTGAAAAAAATATACATCAAGTGGTGTGAATGAGTCAAGGGTTGTCTGGTGATTTTCAACGAGACTGTATATGTGGGAAAATGCTTCACACCATATGTAAAGAATAATGGGCTAGAATAGTCAGCTAAAACTAAACAAAGACATCAGACCTTTACCAAGGACATCAGCCTAATCTATGGAGTTAAAAACAATCAGATGCTGTAAAATGAAAGAGTTGATCTTCACAGTAAAACAGAAACCCTCCTTCTCTTATGTGAACAGCTTTCATCTGTACCTGGAAGATTTCATACAGTTCTGTGTAGACAAAAATTAACTACAAACATCCAGAATGTTAATTGGCTTAACCTTTCATGAAGTAAACTGAACAAATATGTATGAAAAGCTTAAACACTAAAGAAACCCTTAGATCCAGCAATTTTACTTAAAGTAGTTTATCCTAGCATATAACTAGGAGCGTATATCCTAGGTTATCATTTGGAATTTTTACTGAATTTTTGTTTAAAATATTTAAAATTAAGGAAAATATATTTTTACAATGTTTATTCTTTTTAAAACTATAAATATATAATTTAAATTTTAAATATATAATTATTATACAAAAATGTAACTATACAATCATTCTATAACTTGTTTTTAAATTTAACAATGTAATGTGAGCACATTCTTGTGTAATTAAATATTCTCAGGAGTATTCTAAACAGCTGTTATGAATACCAAAATATGACAATTTCATGACTGAGTTAATGAATGATTTTCTTAATCATTCATTCAACAAATATTTAGTATGTACTTATGATTAACTGCTTAATGAGTATTCCATTTAAGCAAAGACCAGTGTCACATAATGGGATATACTTCTCTGGGGACCATATACCTGTCTACTATATTCAGAGTTTATATAGTATTAGTTAAACACTGTCAAAATCTGTCTCTATCTGACTCCCCTTTCCTGTACTTCATGACGACCTACCAGTCACAGTGTCTTCGCCTGGTAAAAGATCCAGTATAAACTATTGGTTACCATTTTCACCAAAAGCAGTCTTAAGATACTCAATTCTTTTGATTAAATTTTATAAAATGTCCAAAACTCACCAATCATTTATTAAAAATCTTAATTTAACAAATAATCATTGCTGGAAGGCTCAGTAGTTTGAAAATGTAGCTTTGGTGCTAGAAATGACACCAGAGATCACATGATAAAATTTTGCACGACCAACGACTTCTTCATTGCAAATATCTTTTTTCAATAATGGCGACTATACACGTGGACCTCACCAGATGGAATACTCAGGAATCAAATCGACTACATGTGTGGAAAGAAAGGATGGAGAAGCACAATATCATCAGTCAGAACAAGGCCAGGGGCTGACTGCGAAACAGACCATCAATTGCTCATATTCAAGTTCAAGCTGAAGCTGAAGAAAATTAAAACAACTCCAGAAAATCAAAATATGATCTGGAGTATATCCAACCTGAATTTGGAGACCATTTCAAGAATAGATTTGATGCACTGAACGCTAATGACAGAAGACCAGAGGAGTTGTGGAGTGACATCGTACATGAGGAAAGCAAAAAATCATTTAAAAGACAGTAAAGGAAGAAAAGACCAAAATGGATGTCAGAAAAGACTCTGAAATAGCTCTTGAACATAAAGTAGCTAAAGCTAAAGAAAGAATTGCTGACAGAAAAGGGCTCAGCATAAAATGTCAAGGGCAGATTGAGAAGACAAAGTATTATAATGAAATGTGCAAAGACCTCGAGTTAGAAAACCAAAAGGGAAGAACATGCTCAACATTTCTCAAGCTGAAAAAACTGAAGAAAAAATTCAAGCCTCGAGTTGAAATATTTAAGGATTCTATGGAGAAAATATTGAATGACGCAGGAAGCATCAAAAGAAGATAGAAGGAATACACAGAGTAATGTTTCAAAAAAAGTTGGCCGATATTCAATCGTTTCAGAAACTAGCATGTAATCAAGAACTGATGGTACTGAAGGAAGAAGTCCAAGCTGCACAGAAGGCATTGGTGAAAAACAAGGCTCTAGAAACTGACAAAATACCAAGTGAGATGTTTCAGCAAACGGATGGAGAGCTAGAGGTGCTCATTCGACAAGGGCAAGAAATTTGGAAGACAGTTACCTGGCCAACCAACTGAAAGAGATCCATATTTGTGCCCATTCCAAAGAAGGATGATCCAACAGAATGCAGAAATTATCAAACAATATCATTAATATCATACACAAGTAAAATTATGCTGAAGACCATTCAAAAGCAGTTGCAGCTTTACATTGACAGAGAACTGCCAGAAGTTCAAGCTGAATTCAGAAGAGGACGGAGACCAAGGGATATCATTTCTGATGTCAGATGGATCTTGGCTGAAAGCACGGAATACCAGAAAAATATTTGCCTGTGTTTTATTGACTGTGCAAAGACGTTTGCCCTTGTGGTTTATAAAAATTATGGATTACATTATGAAGGATGGGAATTCCAGAAAACTTAACTGTGCTCATGAGGAACCTGTACATAGACCAAGAGGCAGTCATTCAAAGAGAACAAGGGGATGCTTCATGATTTAAAGTCAGGAAAGGTGTGTGTCAGGGTTGTATCCTTTCACCATACTTATTCTGTCTATATGCTGAGCAAATAATCTGAGAAGCTGAAGAACAAGTCATCAGGATTGGAGGAAGACTCATTAACAACCTGAGATATGCAGATGACACAACCTTGCTTGCTGAAAGTAAAGAGGACTTGAAGCACTTACTGATGAAGATCAAAGGCTACAAGCCTACAGAATGGATCACACCTCAAAATAAACCATACAAAAATCCTCCCAACTGGACCAATAAGCAATATCATGATAAATGGAGAAAAGATTGAAGTTGTCAAGGATTTCATTTTACTTGGATCCACCATCAACACCCATAGAAGCATCAGTCAAGAAATCAAAGGATGTATTACATTGGGCAAATGTGCTGCAAAAGACCTCTTTAAAATGTTAAAAAGCAAAGATGGCACTTTGAGGACTAAGGTGCGCTGTACCCAAGCGATGGTATTTTCAATTGCCTCATATGTATGTGAAAGCTGGACAATGAATAAGGAAGACCAAATAAGAATTGATGCCTTTGAATCATGTTGTTAGCAAAGAATATTAAACACACCATGGACTGCCAAAAGAATGAACAAATCTGTCTTGGAAGAAGTACAGCCAGAATGCTCATTAGAAGCAAGGATGGCGAGACTTTATCTCATATACTTTGGACATGTTATCGGCAGGGACCAGTCCCTGGAGAAGGACATAATGCTTGGTAAAGTAGAAGGTCAGCGAAAAAGAGGAAGAACCTCAATGAGATGGATTGACACAGTGGCTGCAATGACGAGCTCAAGCATAACAATGATTGTGAGGATGGCACAGGACCAGGCAATATTTCATTCTCTTGTACATAAGGTCACTATAAGTCAAAACTGACTTAACAGCATCTAACAACTATAACAAACATCTTAATGCTACAAACAGGAAAATATTATTACACAAAATAAATACCATGTTTTATCTGATGAAATTTTCATGGTTTCTTTAGGCCTGATATTTGGATGTGGCAAGTGGGAGGTATGGAATCAACTTTCAAAAAAAGATTTGGTCTTTGTTCTTGGTTTTTTTGAACTGGACCACACCTGAGGCTAATGAGTAGAGGCCGACCAGACCAAGATGGTCTACCTGGGGGACTGATATTGACTAAGCCTCAGAAAGCAGGATGTAATCTATCTTGGCCAAGTGGTGTAGCCGACAAGAGCCCTGAATCCTAAGGCTCAGATGAGCTTCCTGGCTGGTGACCATACATGGGAGAGGGTAGTGTGTCCCTACCTTTGGGACATGGAAGCTTCACAATGGCACTCCTCCCAGATCTCACCAAATGTATATATTTGTTTGTACCCTTTTTGATTAAAATAAATATGTAGCCATAAGTATAGTATACTCTATAAATTCTATGAGTTGTTCCCGCAAATTAATGAACATATAGCAGCAATGAAAGCCAGCAGGAGCTGTTATTGTTGTTGTTAGGTGCCGTCCAGTTGGTTCTGACTCGTAGTGAATTGAATAAGTATGGTGAAATGATACAACCCTGACACACACCTTTTCCTGACTTTAAGCCACGAACTATCCCCTTGTTCTCTTTGAATGACTGCCTCTTGGTCTATGTACCAGTTCCTCGTGAGCACAATTAAGTGTTCTGTTCTGAAATTCCCATTCTTTGCAATGTTATCCATAATTTGTTATGAACCACACAGTTGAATGCCTTTGCACAGTCGATAAAACACAGGCAAACATCTTTCTGGTATACTCTGCTTTCATCCAAGATCCACCTGAGATCAGCAATGATCTCCCTCATTCCATGGTCTCTTCTGAATCTGGTTTGAAATTCTGGCAGTTCCCTGTCGATATACTGCTGCAACCACTTTTGAATGGTCTTCAGCAAAATTTTACTTGCATGTGAAATTAATGATATTGTTCAATAGCTTCTGCATTATGTTGCATCACTTTTCTTTAGAGTGGACACAAATACGAATCTCTTCGCGTTAGTTGGCTGGGTAGCTGTCTTCCAAATTAATTGGCATAGATGAGTGAGCACCTCCAGGTCTGCATCTGTTTGTTGAAATGTCTCAGTTGGTATTTTGTCATTCCCTAGAGCCTTGTTTTCTGTCAGTGCTTCCAGTGCAGCTTGTACTTCTTCCTTCAGTACCATTGGTCCTTGATTATATCCTACCTCCTGAAATGGTTGAATGTCGACTAATTCTTTTTGGTATAATGACTCTGTGTATTCTTTCCATCTTCTTTTGATGCTTCCTGTGTCATTCAATATTTTCCCCATAGAATACTTCAATATTTCAACTCGAGGCTTGAATTTTTTCTTCAGTTCTTTCAGCTTGAGAAATACTGAGCATGTTTTTAATGTTTTGTTTTCTATCTTCAGGTCTTTTCACATTTCGTTATAACAGTTTGCCTTATCTTCCTGAGCTGCCCTTTTAAATCTTTTATTCATCTCTTTTACTTCATCATTTCTTCTGCCCCAGTGGTATTTTGTGTGCCTTCCAACCTGAGGGGCTCATCTATATCAGACAACATTCTGCTACTGTTCATAAGGTTCTCACTGGCTATTTCTTTCAGAAGTAGACCTCCAGGTCCTTCTTCCTAGTCTGTCTTAGTCTGGAAGCTCTGCTGAAACCCGTCCACCATGGGTGACCCTGCTGGTATTTGAAATACTGGTGGCATAGCTTCCAACATCACAGCAATACGCAAGCCACCACAGTATGACAAACTGACCAATGAGTGAAGGAGCAGAGGCTACTGTCTTCTTATTTGGCAGTCTTAAAGAAGGTGTCTTCTAACTTGTGAACTCTGACCCATGTACAGATGTCTAGGGTCGGAGACAGGTTGCATGAGCAGCTGGTCTGAAAGAAGGTGTCCTTCTAACTTGTGAGCTCTGATTCATTCCGAGCGGCTAGGGTTGGACAGACAGTGCCACTTGAGTGGCTGGCAGTAAGAATGGAGAAATGGGAAGATGATGACTGGATCCATCTCCACACTTTCGGGATTGGATTCATGATGATCTTTACCCTACAGTTAGCAGTGATCGTGGGATTTTCCCACTTTGCCCCTTGCTTAATGCAGCAAGGAATTGTGAATCCCTAGCTAGTATTTATTTCAGAGTGAATTAGCCTGCTCAGATTAAATCAGTGGCTATAATGCCACAGAACAGTTAAGAGCACAGCTTCTTCCTCACCTCTGTGTCCCCTCCTCCATTCTCCTCTCTTTTCCTATAATTCCTTTGTTGAGTGAATCCTAGTTGTCTCTTCTCTGAGTTCTGTCTTACTCTTAATCTGTGATGGAGTATAATGAAGAAGCTTAGCATCATCTAGATTTGAAAGTCAGTGGGAGATACAAAATCTGAAATACGGTGGAGCAATTAACCAATCTCTCTATGTGTATCTATCTGTGTACCCATACACACACACACACACACACACACACACACACACACGTCTCTATTTTTTTCTACAAAGGATGTTAGTATAAATGTGAACAAATGATTCCTTTAAGTATTTCACACTAAAAAGAGGGAAAAGGACAATTATTATTATTATTTCTATTTTATACGGAAACATATTAAGTGAAAGTAAATGAGGAACATTTCACATATAAACAATAAGAATACATAGGCAATACGTGATAATTTAATATTGAAGCATCCACCATATCTAGTAATCCATAGTTCTCATAAAGTTTACCTGGTTAGCTGCCGTTGAGTAGAAAGACACAGGACACTGGTTAAGCCGTGAGAAGAGCGAAGGAAGAGGTGATGCAAGTACGAGCAGCACCACAGGAACGTTAGGGCAGGCAGGGAAAGCTCAAGTGGACAAAAAGGAGCAGATGTCTAGTTGAGATTTAAAATCATGGACGTGTAAACTACAAAATCTAGTAAGTTCTACTAATCAGAAGTAGGTTAAAAAAGAATTTAGAGGAAGCAAAATAATTTACTGTAAAGAAGTAGTAAAGATGTGAAGACGTTCACAATCACCTTTCTGAACCTACTGTATGATGAGGTACCTATTGTACACAGAAGAATATAGCAGTGGCCTTGCCTTCAAAAGAACCTTATAACTTTATTGGGAAATTAATCCCATTTAATGGGTGCTAATTATGTCCTTGCGTCCCTGAATGGCAAAATGGTTAAGCTCTTGACTACCAGGCTGAAGTTTGGTGGTTCGAACCCGCCCATAGTCACCTTGGAAGACAGGCCTGGTGATCTGCTTTTGAAAGTTCAAAACCCTATGGAGCAGTTCTACTCTGCAGACACAGGGTTGCCATGAGTCAGAAGCTACTTGACAGCAACTAACAACAACAATGATCATGAACTAAACATGCAATCAAATAATTAAAAAATAATGCATATCAGAATATAATGGAGATCTAAGTGTCATGATGGAGAGTGCAAAAAGGCCCAGTGTTGCTTATTGAGTAGCTGTGAAGTAGGGCGCAGAAATACGCACTTTTAACAAGCTCTCAAGTTAATCCAAATACAGCTTGTCCATGTACCAGAATTTGAGAAATGCCAAAGTTGTCAAAAAGTCCTATTAATGATCAAACAGGAGAGATCCATTTAAATTGAAGTTATTGGCAAAAAAAAAAAAAAAAAAAAAAAAATTCCATGTTAAGGGAAAAGTTGGAAGGTTTGAGAATGTTTTCCAAAGGTTGTAAGCTATAATTTTATGCATTTTTAAATCTCTTTATTTATAATTATGTTAATCTTTGAACAATTCCCAATCTTCTAAATTTTGTATCTATTTTATTAAAATTAAATAATGTTTGCAAACATATTGTGTAAAAATCCTTATTTCATCTTTTTTTATGAATAAAATATTGCAGTAAATTAAGAAGTACGTTATGAATTTATTTTTCTTGAAAGTTTTAAAAGTCTCATTTTTTTGACGTTAATTGTGGTCCTGCTGAAAGGAGGAGCCATTACTCTTAAGATTTCATTCCAATCCTCCAATTCTGTGATCGTTATAATGTTATATTCTGCAGACCATGACTTGATCAATCGCACAGACAAATAAATCCTGAATGATTATTGAAAATATCTGAAGTTCCTTGAGGTAATATTAAACTATCTGGTTTTGGACACATGGTTTTATTCCCTAAAAATTGTTGAATGAATGAATGGTACATACCCATTGCCACAGACGATTCCTACTCATAGCGACAGAGTAGAACTGCCATTGATCAAGCTTCCCCAGGAAGGTGAGGCTGAAGAGGAAAACGTGACAGGAATGGATAAAGAATATAGCCTAAAAGCATGGGAGACGTAGCCAAGGAAAACAACTCTCTATCTCAGCAATGTTAAAATAATGGTAATTATAGACTGAGAGAGAAAATAATTTAAAACATTTCAAAGTCTGAGGATCTGATAACAGTGGGTTTTGATGGAAAATTATATCCTTACTGCAAAAACTGGGCTACTGCAGCAATTACGGGGATAATAAGGAGAAGTAACTACACAGGTTCGACAGCCTTTTTGTTTTCAATGGGAGAGGAGTGGTTGACTTCAAAAATGGTATATTAGATTGTTTGAATTCCGTAAGCTTTTATGTTACTTGACTTCTTACATCTATAACTGGAGCAAAAGAGGAGAGAAAGGAAGAAGAGGAAATGGAAAAGGGAAAATTAAAGACCAAAAGGGGATAGAACATAATTATTGGCCATGTAGTGATGGAACTTTTTAGACAAATTTGACACTGAGATTTATATAGTTCTTTCACTCAAAGAAGAGTTCCGATTTGGCATTCCACTCCTTTGGGGACTAGTTGAGAAAAATTCATATATTACAAAATAAAATGAATCAAAGCATGAAACTGACATTTAACAAATAAATTCACATAATTTAACTGTTTATCATTAATAATACACATACTTCTTACCAGAAACAATGCAAATTATTTTTGTGGGTCATCTCATTTAATCTTCCAAAAAATCTTCCAAAAAAAAAAAAAAACTCTAAAAGGTATTATAATTTTTACCCTTATTTTGAAGATAAGAAGTTGAAGCTTAAAGAGATTAAGTAACTTTTCAAGTTCATGCTAGAAGTATATATGGTGAAGTCAGGAATTTGAACCTAATGCATTTTGAGGCCCTGTACTGTAACACCAGTAAGCAATCTCTTCAGCTATCAGCACCAAAATTTTAAAGTACGTATTTATTCATTCACTAAATCATCTGTTCAGGGGTGCATTCATTTACTTACAATACGTGATTATCCAGTATCCTCTTCTGAAGACACCATTCCAGGTAACATATGCATTTGATGTTGTTTTTGTTGTTAGGTGCTGTCGATTCAATTCCGACTCATTGCGACCCCATAGGACAGAGTAGAACTGCCCCCATAGGGTTTCCAAGGAGTGGCTCCAACTGCCAACCTTTTGGTTAGTGGTTGACCTCTTAACTACTGTGTCAGCAGGGCTCCATGCGTTTGATAATGTTCCCTTTTATGACTGATGTTTTTGAAAGTTAATTGCTTTAGAAATAAAATGCTAATTAAATTAGCCTTGATTCTTCAGATGATTTTTTGTTGCTGTTATTGTAAGTGAAGAGGCATTAATCCAAACTAAAAAATGTCCCAGGAACTCTGGAAAATTTTTTACTATTCAATGTAATCATTAAATATTTTTATTTATGACTCCCTAGTTTTGGTGAACAAAGAGAAGTTTAAAAAAAAGTAAAAACAAACAACTTACGCTAAGTCACGGTTAAGTGTCAGAGCAAGAATCAGGGCTAGGTATTTCTGAACTGGAAAGAGAATACGATTTTTGAATAACTTTTTCTGTCTCTGGCAGTGGAATTAAGTATCTGTATATGCACATATACATCTTACGTGCATATGTAAAATGCTTTTCAGTTAGTTTTTTTATAAAATTGTAATTTCTCATGAAAAAAGTCAACGATATAACAAGTTTATTATTATATTTTTACTTTTTTTTAAAAACAATTTAAAGAGTCTCTGGTGTAGTGGTTTCATGTAACCAGTCTCTGGAGTCAGAATGGGGTTTAAATCCTTATTCATGTACTACTGGCTGAAAGACCTTGGGCAAGTTGTTTTACCTTTTCTTTTCTCAATTTCCTCTTCAGTTAAATGGGGCCAATTAGACTTTTTTACCCATAAGGTTGCTGTGGGAAAGAAATGAGGTAAGTATTTATGTAAAAGGTATAGAAAAGTTCCTGGCTGTGGTAGGCAGATTCTTACAATGACCCCCAAGATTTCCTGCCCTGATCACTGGAACTTTGAATACGATGACCTGTAAGGCCATGATTATGTTATGTTACATGGCAAAAGGCGTTTTGCAGATGTAATTAAGGTTATAATGAGTTGACTCTGAGTTAATAAAAAAGTTGAGCCTAGGCTAAACACTTAAACCTTTTAAAGGAAGAGAGTTTTCTCTCACTCCTAGCAGAAGGAGAATCAGAGAGATTCAAAGCATTTGTCACATCATCATTAGCCTTGAAAATGGAAAAGTATACATGCCGTAACCACAGAGTGGCTTCCAGAAGCTGGCCAGTAGCCAGCAAAGAAAGAAGAACCTCAGTTCTGCAGCCACAAGAGACAGAATTCTACCAATAACCTGAATGAGCCTGGAAGTGGGTTCTTCTTCAGAGCCTTCGGATAAGAATGCCAGACAAATGAAACCATGATTTTGGTCCAGTGAAACCAAGGCAGAAAACCAGATGAGCTCACCTAGACTTCTGATCTACAAAACTGAGATAATTAATGAGTGCTGTTTAATGCCACTTATATTGATGTAATTTGTTAGGAGACAATAGAAAACTAATACATTGGCACATAGTTGGTGGTGGTGTTGGTAAGTGCCATCAAGTCGGTACTAACTCATAGGAACACTCTGTACAACAGGATGAAACCCTGCCCGGTCCTGCGCCATCATCACTATAGTTGTTATGTTTGAGCCCATTGTTGCAACGACTGTGTCAATCCATCTCGTCAAGGGTCTTCCTCTTTTTCACTGACCTTTTACTTTATCAAGCATGATGTCCTTCTCCAGGGACTGGTTCCTCCTGATAACAAGTCCGAAGTACATAAAGACGAAGTCTTGTCATCCTTGCTTCCAAGGAGCATTCTGGATGTATTTCTTCCAAGACAGGCTTGTTCGATCTTCTGGCAGTCCATGGCATATTCAACATTCTTTGCCAACACCATAATTCAAAGGCATCAATTCTTCTTTGGTCTTTCTTATTCATTGTCCAGCTTTCTCTTGCAAATGAGGCAACTGAAAATACCATGGCTTGGGTCAGGCACACCTTAGGCTTCAAAGTGACATCTTTGCTTTTTAATACTTTAAAGAGGTCTTTTGCAGCACATTTGCCCAACGCAATATTGTCGTTTGATTTTCCGACTGCTACTTCAAAAGGTGTTGACTGTGGACCCAAGTAAAATGAAATCTTTGACAACGTCAGTCTTTTCTCCATTTATCATGATGTTGCTTATTGGTACAGTTGTTAGGATTTTTGTTTTGTTTATGTTGAGGTGTAATCCATACTGAAGGCTGTAGTCTTTGATCTTCATCACTAAGTACTTCAAGTCTTCTTCAGTTTCAGCAAGCAAGGTTGTGTCACCTGCATAATGCAGGTACTTAATGAGTCTTCCACCAATCCCGAAGCCATGTTCTTCTTCATATAGTCCAGTATCTCAGATTATATGCTCAGCATACAAATTGAAAAAGTATGGTGAAAGGATACAACCCAGATGCACACCTTTCCTGATTTTAAACCACACAGTATCCCTTGTACTGTTGGAACAACTGCTTCTTGGTCTATGTACAGGTTCAGCATCAGCACAGTTAAATGTTCTGAAATTCCCATTCTTTACATGTTATTCATAATTTGTTATGATCCACACAGCCGAATGCCTTTGCATAGCCAATAAAACACAGGTAAATATCTTTCTGGTATTCTCTGCTTTCAGCCATGATCCATCTGACATCAGCAATGATATCCCTTGTTCCACATCCTCTTCTGAATCCAGCTTGAATTTCTGGCAGTTCCCTGTTGACCTACTGCTGCAACAGCTTTTGAATGATCTTCCACAAAATTTTAATTGCATGTGATATTAATGATAAGGTTGGATCATTTCTGCATTCTGTTGGCTCACCTCTCTTTGGAATGGGCTCATATGTGGATCTCTTCCCATTGGTTGGCCAGGTAACTAACTGCCTTCCAAATTTCTTGACATAGACAAGTGAGCACCTGTAGTTCTGCATCCATTTGTTGAAACACTCAGTTGGTATTCTGTCAATTCCTAAAGACTTGATTTTTACCAATGACTTCAGTGCAGCTTGGACTTTTCCTTGAATACCGTGGGTTCTTGATCATATGCTACCTCCTGAAATGGTTGAATGTTGACCAACTCTTTTTGGTATAGTGACTCTGTTTTCCTTCTATCTGCTTTTGAGGCTTCCTGCGGTAGTAAATATTTTGCCCATAGAATCTTTCAAAATTGCAACTTGAGGCTTGAATTTCTTCTTCAGTTCTTTCAGCATGAGAAATGCTGAGCATGTTTCTCCCTTTTGGTTTTCTAACTCCAGGTCTTTGCATATTTCATTATAATATTTTACTTTGTCTCCTCAAGCTGCCCTTTGAAATCTTCTGTTCAGCTCTTTCACTTCATTTCTTCCACTCGCTTTAGCTACTCAATGTTCAAGAGCAAGTTTCTGAGTCTCTTCTGACATTTATTTTGGTCTTTTCTTTCTTTCCTGTCTTTTGAATGACCTCTTGCTTTCTTCATGTATGATGTCCTCCCACAACTCGTCTGGTCTTTGATCATTAGAGTTCAATGTGTCAAATCTATTCTTGAAATGGTCTCCAAATTCACATGGGATATACTCAAGGTCGTATTTTGACTCTCGTGGACTTGTTTTAGTTTTCTTCAGCTTCGGCTTGAACTTGCATAGGAGCAATTGATGGTCTGTTCCACAATCAGCCCCTGGCCTTGTTCTGACTGATAACATTGAGCTTTTCTGTCATTTATTTCCACAGATGTAGTCAATTTGATTCCTGTGTTTTCCCTCTGGTGAGGTCCACGTGTATAGTCATTGTTTATGTTGTTGAAAAAAGGTATTTGCAATGAAGATGTCCTTGGTGTTGCAAAATTCTATCAAGAGATCTCTGGCATCATTTCTGTCACCAAGGCCGTATTTTCCAACTACCAGTCCTTCTTTGTTTCCAATTTTCACATTCAAATCACCAGTAATTTATCAATGCATCTTGATGGCATCTTTGATCAATTTCACACTGCAGAAGTTGGTAAAAATCTTCAATTTCCTCATCTTTGGCATTAGTGGTTGGTGCATAAATTTGAATAATAGTCATATTAATTGGTCTTCCTTGTAGGCTTATGGATATTATCCTATCACTGACAGCGTGTACTTCAGGATAGATCTTGAACTGTTCTTTTTGATGATGAATGTGATGCCATTCCTCTTCCATTTGCCATTCCCAGCATAATAGACCATACGATTTTCTGATTTAGAATGGCCAACATAAGTCCATTTCAGCTCACTAACACCTTAGGATATCAATGTTTATGTGTTCCATTTCATATTTTGATGACGTCCAATTTTCCTAGATTCATACTTCGTACATTCCACTTTAATTATTAATGAATGTTTGCAGCTGTTTCTTCTCATTTTGAGTTGTCCCACATCAGCAAATGAAGGTCTTGAAAGCTTGATTCCATCCACATCATTAAGGTTGACTCTACTTTGAGGAGGCAGCTCTCCTCTAGTCTTATGTTCAGTGCCTTCCAACCTGAGGAGCTCATCTTCTGGCACTGTGTCACACAGTGTTCCACTGCTATTCATGAGGTCTTCACTGGTCAATTTTTTCAGAAGTAGACTGCCAGGTCTTTCTTCCTAGTCTGTCTTAGTCTGGAAGCTCTGCTGAAACCTGTCCACCAAGGGTGACACTGTTGGTATTTGAAATGTCGGTGGCAAAGCTTCCAGTGTCACAGCAACAATCAAGCCATCACAGTATGACACACTGACAGACGTGTGGTGGTGACACATAGTAGGGGATCACTATACATTACTTATTATTATTCTCTATTTTTTAATCACTTTTGAGCTATGATGTTTGCAGTAGTTTGAAAAAATTCAAAATAATTTATTCTTATTAGACAAGTGAGATCCAAGACACATATCACAAGGTGAGTGGCAGTTGATCTCAACTTTGGATTATATGTAACATTCATTTTGACAAGTTGAAAGAATGACAGATAGTAAAACCAAAAAAACCAAACCTGTTGTCTTTGAACTGATTCTGACTCATAGCAACCCTATAGGACAGAGTAGAACTGCCCCATAGAGTTTCCAAGGAGTGCCTGGTGGATTCGAACTGCCGACCTTTTGGTTAGCAGCTGTGGCACTTAACCACTATGCCACAGATAGTAGGTATAGAGAAAATGTTTGAGTATTAAAGGAGAAAAATACAAAGAGCATGAAGGTAACCTTGAAGCCACCTACAAAGTGCTATTTTAGGTGTCACCCAAAGGAATATATAATTTCTTTCAGATGCCATCAGGCTTTTAATACACATGCGATTCTAAAAGAGAAGCTTACACATACACCTTTTATTACTGTCCGTCTATCTTTGAAAATCTTGTACTTTCTTGCAGAGTCTTACTTTTATTAGTAATGCTGAAATGATCAATATGAAGCCATAGATGAAACTGTACGATTATGTGTTAGGGTTCTATTCTAATTTTTTATTGAAAGTATGCCTTTATCTTGACAAATTACATCAAAATTATTTTAAGGTAGGATGTTACTTTTGTTTAGAAAGCAGTCTTCCTGATAAGCATTTTGGCCACAAGATAGGAGCTTGACCAGAGGGTAAGATTGTTTTGCATATGTCAAAGGGACAGGATTTTTACTTCACAGAATCAGAAGTTTTAAAGAAATACTTGTATTAAGATTTCAGAGACAATGGGGCCCCAGATGGTTTCTAGAATATATAGCTATATCATAAGGGGCTGTAGAGAATAAAACACGAGTAAGATAGTGCCACTGCCTGTAGGAGTGGTAGCCCACGGTGTAGGAAAGAACACAATGCAGGAGGATAGGTGCTAAACAGACATGAACCAGCAGAGGTTCTAATGTAGCTACAAAACACTTTGTAAACAGTGAAGTGCTCTGGAAATACACGGCACTGTTGTGCTCTTCTTATATTATTTGGAGTTAATTATTGATCACATTTTTAAAGTGAACATTATGTATATTTTAAACTAAAGAACATGTTGAATAACCAAGATTACTATAAAACAACAACAAAAAAACAATCCTGTTGCCATCGAGTCGATTCCAACTCATAGTGACCCTATAGGACAGAGTAGAACTGCCCCATAGCGTTTCCAAGGAGTGCCTGGTGGAGTCGAACTGTCAAACTTTTTGTTAGCAGCCATAGCACTTAACCACTACACCACCAGGGTTTCCAAGATACTATAGCCCACTGGAAAAATGTAATTACACTAAGGAATCTTTTACCTTTTTTATTTTTCCTTACTTTCTACCCCTGGACGAAGGGCAGAACCCACAGAGTGAGTTGAAGAAGACTTCAAGTTGTACATTATCACTTTTATAGCCTGCTTTTTCTAAGTTTTGCCAACACATGAACATCTTATGAGGTTTAATAAAAAGGAGAAGAGATCTAAAATTATAGCAAGGACATATATCAACTCCAAAGTGTTTTGTAATATTAAAAGTTAACTTTCAAGTCTCAAAGGCATAAACCATACTTTAAAATTATGGTCACTAAATGGTATGCTAGTAAGATAGGGATAAGATGAACATTAAGCTTGACCTTTCATCCTGAAGCATAAGGAGTTAATCCGCCATGACGCCAGTCAGCTCATGATGCTTTTTCTCTGTTTCTCTATTTCTAATTTCCCTGTTTGCTGTACTTCTCCTTCTCACTTCCCTGCCTTTCTGCTTTCACAACTTATGTACTCCATATTAGTGCTTGCAGTGTTTTTATTTACATTTTAAAGTAAAAATTTTTTTAAAAAAGAAAAAGAACTCTGAATGATTTGGTCAGTGACTCAAAACTTTCCCTACAATGCTTGGTGTAATACATGGCAACCTGGTGTAACAAAATAAATTGTCAATAATTTATTTTTAGCTGATAAAAATCACTTATATATGTTGCTTCCTTCTAATCATAAAATTTCACTAAGAAGTGTTTTTTAGTAAACATTTAATCCTTGGCAAAGTAAGTGAAAAATCTGTTAAGAAGAGGTACAGAATGAATCTTAGTGTGCTTACAAAATGTTTATAAAATTCAAAATTTAAAATCACAAAGAAACCAGCATCAAACAAATGGTATAACTTTAATTCAGCCAATTTTATCTACTATGCAATATTTTAGTACGGACAAACTGATTTTGGTTAAAAGACAGATTTATAAAAAAATGGAAAGTAGCTGTAGTATTTAAAGCTAACAAAAAACGGTTTTGAACATAATAAAGCTGAAACCTGATAGTTTTTAAATAAGTTTAGATGGCTTATAGCATTTACTAAAATCTTAAGATCAGTGTGACTGGTAATGGTTGAGCTTGTGATATCTAACACGATCTTAACACAAACGGGGTGATTAAAATAGAGTGGAAGTTCATGTGCAAGGATTCAATAATATATCTACAAATCAGTTTTGGAACGTATTTCTAATAAAATCACAATCACTCTAATAATGCAAGCAAGTAAATTTCCATGCTGCCGTCTGCAAGTCAAATTTCAAGTTGCCCTTACTTCCTTTCCTATTAGAACACATGAGGAAAAAAATTCACCTTTCAGATAAATGAGCAAATGCAACACTGTCTTCCGAAGGTAAGTCTACTTATAATAAAAGAGTGGCCATAGAGTTGACTCCAACTTATGGCAACCCCATGTCTGTCAGAGTAGAACAGTGCTCCATAAGGTCTTCAGCGGCCGACTTTTTTGGAAGTAGATCACCAGACCTTTCTTTTGAGGGGTCTCTGGATGGACTCAAACCTCCAGCCTTTTGGCTAGTAGCTGAGCATGTTAACAATTTATACCACCCAGGGACTCCAAGTCTACTTAGTCTTCCAGAAACCTTACTTTTGCCTCTGAACAGAGCACAAATCTCAGTAAAAGTCCTGGAAACATCATCTAGTTTCTGGTATATGATGATGATGATGTTAACCACCAGCACAACTGGATAGTCAACCAAACTGCATATGGGTGACTTTGGAGGGTCTCCAGGGTTATGACAAAGAAACAAAAAATCCCCAAAGTCATGATCATACTACAATATATTGTTTACCCTAAAAAACGTAGTAACATAGAACTTCATGAGAATAACTATATACACAATAATGAGTACTGAAACATAAAGCTGTAATGAGATGGGGATGCTGGGTGGTTGGCTAGTTTCTGTCTTCAAGTAAGTGATTATTTTCTGGTATACCAGCCTCACTACACTCACAGTGCCAATTTATAAGTCAGAAAAATCATAAATCTCCATATATCATAGACATCTAAGGTTAGTCTTAAATAGGCAAAACTTTAAAGGCTGAAATCAAGCATGTCAAAGGAGCAGTACACATACAAGAGGAGGAGAGAAAACAAATGCTTGTTAAGCACTTGTTTGTGACCAGTATTCTCCTAGGCAGTGTACGTGTATCTTCTTATTTGGTTTTCACAGCATTCGTGGGTTGTAGTTATTATTTTACCATTTTACAGATGAGAAAACTGAGCCTCCAGGTCAAACAAGCTTATTATACAGAACTGAATCCACGTACTAGCTGCGTTAAGAAAGAAAAAATGATTACACACGAGGAGATACATTTTTTTCATGCAAAAACACAATACACCTATTCTTTATTTATTGACTATCTCGTCATCCAACATTTTGCATTTACGACAATGGTAAAAAAATCTGCTCTCCGACTTTTTTGTGCATTAAGGATGTCCGTCTGGAAGTAACGAATGCCGAGATGTGAGACAAGAATAACGCTGGTTGTTATGGTTAAAGTGATGCGTAAAGTTGGTCAGGCCATGATTCTCAGTGGTTTGGCAGTTACATAACGATGTAGTTTGGCACTTATGTAATTATGTAGTCATTTTCCATTTTGTGATCTGATGTGGTCATCCTCCATTTTTACATAATGTCGATTTTGCCTAATGACCTGGTCTTTGAAACATAACTGTGTTGATAAGTGAGGAGTGGGTGTATATTACAAACAGGTTATTGAAGTGATTAAAATATCAGTCTTTTAAAGCAGGAGATTCCAATAAACAGGAACTATTACAGAGCTCCAAAGGTGATGATGAGAGAATTTACAAATAAGAATTATTTTTGGAAAGTTCTTAAACGTGTGACAACAGAACCTTCCAGAGGCCATTATATAAATATATATACATATATATATACACACACACACATATATATACTCAACTTATTCTTTAATTGTATTTTAGAAGTAGATCTTTGCATCTTGGGAAAAATAATATATTTAATAAGCATTTATCTGATGACTTTACTTTTACTATGTGCACTGATCTAGGTCCTATAAAACCAAAAAACCCAAACCCATTGCCCTCGAGTTGATTCCAACGCATAGTGACCCTATAGGACAGAGTAGAACTGCCGCATAGGGTTTCCAAGGAGCAGCTGGTGGATATGAATTGCTGACCTTTTGGTTCGCAGCCAAGCTCTTATCCACTGCACCACGAGGGCTCCCAGCTAGGTCCTGTAGTTATATATAAGTAAAAAAAAAAAAAAACCCGTTGCCATCGAGTCAATTCCTACTCATAGCAGCTCTGTGGGACAGAGTAGAACAGCCCCCATAGAGTTTCCAAGGAGTGGCTGGTGGATTCGAACTGCTGACCTTTTAGTTAGCAACAGTAGCTCCTAACCACTGTGCCACCAGGGCTCCAGCTTTAGAAACATAAAGGCTTAAAGGAAGATGATGTGGAGGAGACCAAAATATAAATAGGTAATTGGATATAATGTGGTAAATATTTGAATGGGAACATGCTCAGATTATACCACAAAATGCTAATCAATTAGTGTTTTTCCTCTAACGCTTGCCTCTCCACATTAATTTTTTTTAATTTCCCCAATTTGGATTATGAGATCTTCAGCTTCCATTTCCCTCAAGAAGGTGAGTTATTACAGCATAATAATTATATTGTTGTTAGCTGCCTTTATGTCAACTCCTATCATGGCAACCCCATGTACAACAGAAAGAAACACTGCCTTGTCCTCCTGTGTCATCCCCATAATTGCGGTAAGTTCAAGTCCATCATTGCGGCCATTGTGCCAATCCATATCACCAAGGGTCTCTCTCACCCTTGCTAGCTCTATACTTTGCCAAACATGATTTCTTCCTTCAGCACCAAGGGTCTCTCTCGCCCTTGCTAGCTCTATACTTTGCCAAACATGATTTCTTCCTTCAGCACTTAACCCCTCCTGATCCTACCTGATGACCTGTTCAAAACAAGTGAGTCAAACAGTTGAGCCATAAGGTTTTCATTGGCTAAATTTTAGAAGTAAATTACTACGCCTTTTTTCCTTGTCTTAGTCTGGAAGTTCTGCCGAAACTTGTACACCACTGGTGATCCTGCTGGTATTTGAAATACTGGTGCATAAATTCCAGCATCATAGGGACACCAAGCCACCACAGTACAATATTTTCTATCCACACAAGAGAAAATTCCTAGAAACAGAGTGTAAGTATTGGTAGGAGACTGTTGGAGTTAGATGCTAGTAAATGGACTCAAGTATACCAATGATCCTGAAGATGGCACAGAACCAGGGAATGTTTCATTCTGTTTTACATGGGGGTCACCAAGAGTTGGAGCCAACTTGATAGCAACTAAAAACAACAGCAACAATGATTTTGAGAAAAGGCCTAACACTCTCCCTTGTACTTTATTAAAGAGTAATTTGAAAAAAAAAGGTAAAATTATGACTCGTACAGATATAAAAGGAACACATATTAAAGATTTTTTTTTAACTAATTGTTAATGAGGAAAGCTATAAGATGTTAGAAACCAAGTTCAAAGAACAAATGAAAGAAGCACAGATTTATATGGAATAAAGAAATTTTGAAATGAATTTACAAATGAATATGAAATTGGCTTTTTCTCTGGGGGAGACACATCAATTAAATCTCCACTGGACAGAATTTATTTATTTACATCTCTATAAACAAGATTATTCTGCATTGCCCTGGTGACACAGTGGTTAGTGGACTCAGCTGCTAACTGAAAGGTGGGAGGTTTGAATCCACCAGCTTCTCTGTGGGAGAAAGATGTGGCAGTCTGCTTCCATAAAGATTTACAGCCTTGGAAACCCTATGAGGCAGTTCTCTTCTGTCCTATAGGGTTGTTATGAGTTGGCATCGACTGGAAAGCAGTAGGTTGGTTTGTTTGTTTTAATCAGTTACCTACAATTTACAGAATTATAAAATAGCTCAAAAGCAATGAATGGCTAGAATCAGATGACCTGGAAGGTTATGGTCTAAACAATGCATAGTTTTCCATTGGAAACACCCAATATGTATTTTTTTCTTTTTCAAATTTTCTTACACTTCCAAGATCTGAAGTATGTGTGGGAGATAAATTTACAAGTTAAATTGGGGGATCTGAGAACACTGATGACTTGTACCATTTCCCATATGAAACGCAGGCAGTAAAACAATCTCAGAAGTCTCCACTCCTTCATGGCATGGGAGTAGGGGGAAAGGATGTGTAGAGACAACTTCATGGGCTGTCGTGGATAGAGATTTTTGACCAAACTCCATTAAATCTTCTCCCAGTTTCAGAGGTAGGAAAAAAGGGTCAAAATTTCTTTGATCCCAAAAAGACAAAGTTATTTGAGACAGAGGGAGGCAGTAGACTTAAAGTGGTCTTCAGTAGCAAGGAAACACTTTTATCATTAAGCATCAACTGTATGACCATTGATTAAAAGGGCATATGAACAACTTGACAGATGCCAATTTGTGACCAGAACTCATAATGCAAATGAGAAAATAAGAAAGATGAGGATGGAGTGGATAGAGAATGAGTGGAAATAAATATTAGCTGTGTGATCCTCACCCTTTAAGAAAGAAAGGGCAAAAAAAAAAAAAGTAATTGAATTCTTGTTTTTGCAAAATTCTGCCTCACATGTGGGCAGAGGAAGTAATTATTTTTCATTACAGTGTTATCATAATAATACAATATTAAACTTTGTATCCACTGCTTGATTTTTTTCTGAATGCAGGAAGGAGACTCAGAATAAGTTTAGAATTCTTATAGAAAGTATTTAATTTTATTAATAAATATGAAAACTTGCTATATTTTAGTCTAATGCAAAAATAAAAATGTGAAATAAAGTTGGTCAGATAATTATAACTATTTTTAAAAATAAACAGGAAAAAATAACAATATGAAAATTCTACTTTACTATATTATTTCTCAAGCATAGATGTGGTCAATATAAACCAACCCATCCACTGCCGTTGAGTGGATTCTGACTCATAGCGACCCTATAGGACAGAGCAGAACTGCACCATAGAGTTTCCAAGGAGCTCCTGGTGGATTTGAACTGCCCACCTTTTGGTTACCAGCTATAGCACTTAACCGCTACGCAACCAGGGTTTCCATGGTCAATATAAGAGCCACTCTTTTCCATTTCATTGCTAGTGAGAAAATTCTGTTTTGTCTAGATATTTAAAATATAGGTTCGAAAACTTTCTTTCAAAGAAATACATTGACATAGTCATTTCAAACTACTAACTACCTCATCAGTCTCTAAGAAATCTACATAGAGGGGAAGAACTGTTGTAATGGCACGAGTGTACTCAGGCCCTATACTTCTGTCTTATACCATGTTGTTTTTTTTTTTGGATGGGACATAGCAGACGGCCATGACACATCCTAGATGGTGTTGGAACTTCCCAGTTACCTCAGTCCTCTATCTGAGTTTCAGTTTGAGAAGAAAACTAAAGAGAAAAAAGAAAAGTTTACATGACACCTCCATAAGGTCCAAATACCAACAACAGACAGATAAAGGGGAACAGCAGCTTAGCCTCACACATGGACCTATTTGGATATCAAAGTTAAAACTACAACAAACAATTCTGTCAAGAAGCTACAGCATTTAAGCTTCTAGCAGCAGTGGGGCACCATAGAGTGGGGCTGTCCAGACAAGAGGATGACTGTTTTAGTACATACAACAGCTCATTCTGCTTGTCAAGTTTTGTGCCCATGAGACATCTTAACCAGCAGGGAGCCTCTGTGAAAAAGTTTACCCAGAGAAGACGGCTTTTTCTAACTCACATGAAGGTGTCACGTATGCTAGAAGCAGCCCCAGGTGGTCTTCACTGCCAGAATCTTGAAGCAACATGAGATCCCCTGAAATCACAGGTTGAGGGCTGTGTAAGAGATGGACAATGTTCTTGCCACCATGATGGAGTTTACATTCTAATCATGGGAGACAGACAACATTCAGGAATAAAAGAAGAAAGATAACTTCAGGTAGTACTTACTACCATGAAGAAAGTAAGTCGGAGTAATGGAATAGAAGTGACCGATGGCAGAGGTTGCCATTTAAGATATTCCAGGATGGTTTCTAACCTGTGGATAGAAGAAAGGCAGTGAGCAAAGCAAAGATTTAGAACCAAAAAACCATTTGCCATCAATTCCAACTCATGTTGACCCCATTTGTGCCAGAGTAGAGCTGTGCCCAGAGGACTTCCAATGGCTGATTTTTTTGGAAGCAAATTGCCAGGGTTTTTTTCTGAGACGTTTCTGGGTAGACTCAAACCTGTAACCTTTCAGCTAGCAGCTGAGCATGTTAAACATTTGCACCCCCCAGGAACTCCTGGAGATCCAGAGAAACAGCATTCCAGGCAGAAGATCCTACAGTGAAGACTATGTAAACTGTTAAATGAAAATTCACTATTTTGTTAATTAGGTCAGAGTGGTAAGTCACAAATTCATCCAGATAAGTAGAAGAACAAATAAATGTAGCCTCAGATTGCTATGTTCTCAAGGAACCTATCACTACTACATCAAACTGCTCTTTGAACTTCCAACCATCTGCTCCTTTCCCCCAAAATCAGACTTCTAATAACAGTTCTCACAGGGTGCCTAGATAAATTGTTAAGCCTGGGGAATGTTCTGGTATATTTAGGGTTAAACCAAAACCAAACCTGTTACCAGTCAAGTCAATTCTGGCTCATAGTGACCCTATAGAGACCCTATAGGACAGAGTAGAACTGCCCTATAGGGTTTCCAAGGATGGCTGGTGGATTTGAACTGCTGACCTTTTGGTTAGCAGTTGAGCTCTTAGCCACTGTGCCACCAGGGCTCCATATTTAGGGTTAAGATCCATAAATCGTGATGTATTTGTGTTATGGCAATAATGCGGATTGGCGCCGCTTGCCGCAATAGCCAATTCTGAGACAGGGGTGAGGTGAGCAGCAAGATGTTTATTATATATCTATATATAGGAGACGGAGGGGACTAGATTCCTCCAAAAAACCTGTCTCCCCCACTGGAGGTAGGCTGAAGGCTTTTATAGGGACAGGATTATGGATCTTAGAAGTTTGTGTTAGTTTCCCCTTGAGGTGATGATGTCTTAGATGAGTTAACCTTCGCCTGGTATTCTTAGAGGTTATCTGTCGACATCCTGCTTTTTCCTGTCACAAGATGGTTCTTTGTTTGTTTTTTCATCCTTAGATCATTATCACTTGTTTTCTACCCTCCAGGGAGGAACATCGGTTAATCTTAAAACTTTTGTAGAGACTGGAGAAACAAGATCATGAGACAATGTGGCGTTTAGCAATGGAGAGTAAATAATAGTGAACCAGGCCTATGCAGCCTCTTCCATTTGCATTTCATTTACATAATAAAAAGTGTAGTCAAGTTAACTAGTTTTAAGCATTAGGCAATCAGGCAAGTACAGTAAGTTATTGGGGAGGGAGAGTTGATGAGCAGAAAAATAATCAAATCACTTTGGTTTCTGATTTTTTTTTTTAACATAACTTATCATTCTATTTCACATTAAAAATATTTTGGGTAATCAAAAAAAAAAAGCTTACATCACCTTTACCTATTTTGGAGGCTGTCTGATAGATATAGTTTAAAAATGTTTACAAGATTTAAATTTTATATTTATTTCTGGTAATTTTTTTTGCTGAGGCTTACGACAGTGCTGAAGATAGTTAATAATTAGATCTATTTCCCTTGAATGTTATGTCATTTCAGAAAAAGAACCTCAGAAATGAATTCAAAGATATTTCTAAATCTAGGTCTATTGTATACATATCCAGGGGAGTAAATTATATAATCTTATAAATTATATAATTTTAAAAACTTACATAATCGGTGAGTTTAGCAACTTAAAGAAAAGGACATACATGGGCTCTGAGATGATACTGGAAGAGGCTTCATAGGCCCGGCTCACTATTGTTTACCCCCCATTGCTAACCGCTACATTGTCTCATGATCTTTTCTTTCTCCAGTCTCTACAAAAAGGTTTAAGATCAACTGATGTTCCTCCCTGGAGGGTGGAAAACCAGTGATAATGATCCAAGAATGAAAAACCAAACAAAGAACCATCTTGTGACAAGAGTAAGCTGGATGTCGCCAGATAATCCCCAAAGATGTCACCAGATAACCTCTAAGAAGACCAGTAGAAGGTTAACTCATCTAAGACATCATCACCTCAAGGAGAAACTACCACAAAAGATCCATAATCCTGTCCCTATAAAAGACTTCAGCCGATCTCCAGTGGGCAAGACGGGGTTTTTGGAGGAATCTATTCCCCTCCGTCTCCTATATATCCATATATAATAAACATCTTGCTGCTCACCTCACCCCCGTCGTCTCAGATTTGGCTATTGCGGCAGGCGGCTCCAATCCGCGTTATTGCGGTAACAATATCAACATTGGGGATAATATTGGAAAGAAATTAGCCAGAAGTCAATAGAAACTCTGATTTTCCAAAATTAATCCAACATATAAATTTAATTATTACTTTTGCACAACTTCTGTATTATTGTTGGACATCGTTGCTAACACTGACGAATAAGCACTGAGGCAAATTATAGGGCTGTGTGTTGATAAGTGTAACACACACACACACACTTATCTTTTCTTGGTAAACAAATAGGATAAATATTAAATATATCATGTTTCTTATTTATTTAACATCATTCTGGATTCCCGAGTACAACCTGACATCTCATCTCTCTTTTTTGTTTGAGATTTTATATAAATCATTATTGAATCAACCAGGGGAACAGCGGATGTCTCTACCTTTACTTTGAAAAAAAGCAAAGGGAAATACATAGTGTAAGACAGCTGTCAAACCACTTTACAATGAAGTAAGCGTGCCTTAAGTACACTGTAAACACAGGAATAGTAGTATTTGAATTACTACCCTTCCCCCATTACCTGCAGTTTTACAATTAGGTATAACCGTTGAGAATATCAACACCTTCGCAAAGTTCAAATGAGAAAGAGCTTGTGGTATCTGCTTAGGATATGCAAGACACAACTGGGTATCAAGTGTCAAAAATCACAGTTCAGTGTGCATTAAACAAATAAGGGTGCCAAGACTTCTCTTATCTGGAAAGTCCTGGAGTAAGATGGGCTTCAGTAAGATGGGCTGATCTCTTGGCTCAACTATAGGATATAGTGCTTTTCGTTAATGGACTATAGAGGATTTGAAGTGAACAGCAAGCCAAAGCGAAGGTTCAATAGCCATTCCCCATAATATCAGTCTAGCATACTTATATTTTACCTGCATAGGCTTGTATAATTTGTTGGATACAGGGCTTTGTGTTTGAACATACCAACACTGATCTTTTTCTGACCTTTAAAGTAATCAACTTCAAACATCAGAAAAGATTTGAAATAGCAACTTAACAAATATTAAATGCCAATCATCTTTCTGGAATTTTTCAATAAATATTTAAATATCATAGAACTTAACTGAAATTGGAAGTACTTTTAGAATTTCTCTTATTTTCACTTTTATTATTGTTCCATTTCAAGTTTGTTTTTTTTTTCTCAATATGTTAACACTCCAGCCTCCTCCACCTCCAAGACATATGTGCTCGCATGTGGCAATAATAATTTTACTCAGTCTGGTACTTTGAATTCTGTTTCCAAACTTATTGACAAACAAATGCATATACAACTATACACACGCATAGGGTTCATTAATATTGTTTAAAAGAAATGAAGTGATGCAAAATCACACATGGAAATTAATATTAGAAGAAAAGACTGGTGAAAGCTATATTGGGGAAGAATGAATTTATTAATAAAAACCAAATTACAGTATAGTTCTTATACAATTAGTATTCTATTTAAACTACTGTTATGTTGATCTGACTCCATCTTAAGTTCATCTAGAACACCATCACTTGTCATAATTTCCTATTATTTATATTTATAAACTATAATTGATATTTCCGTGTTCAGAAATATTTAAGTGCTTGACTGTTGACTGGGTTAAACATTAAATTCTTTAGCTCAGTTAAAATCCCTGTATGTTTAAGTCATCCAATTTAATGCCTGGCAATACGTAAATATTTAGTAAATATTATTTCTGTTAAAAACAATCAAACCTCACCAAACTTGAGCATAAGTTTTGTTCTGAGCAGTTATTCTATACGCAAATAGACCGTTTTGATTACAGAAAAAGCAAATGGCTTGAAGGAGGTAGGTATAATAGGACTTATAAAGAGAAGACCAAAAAAAAACCAATTCTGACTCTTAGCAACCCTATAGGACAGAATAGAACCACCCCACAGAGTTTCCAAGAAATGGCTGGTGGGTTTGAACGGCTGACCTTTTGGTTAGCAGCTGAGCTCTTAACCACTGTGCCACCAGGGCTCCAATAAAGAGAAGAGAAGGGAGAAATATAGAAGATCAACCATTCCTTCTGGCCTGCTGCTAGTAATTTGGCCCGCCACCCACCTGCAGCCGTGAGACTTTTTGAGATTTAAATTGGAAGGTAATGGCTTGATGACTATCTTTTTCTAGCAAGATAAGACAAATTTACATGGCTATAGAGCAGTTCCTGGGAGACTTTTGCAGTTTGGGTCAGGCTTTTTATGATTAATATTTGGTTTGGTGGATAAGAAAAACCTTGAAATCAAAGTAAGATGTCTGTGATTAATTTTCCTGTTCAACATTTCCATGGTGCCCCTCTTCTTCCTTAAGATAATTCTAGTGTCTTTTCTGCCTTCTACCATTCATCCATCTACCTCTCTGTTTCTTAATTGCTTCACTAGCTAATGCCTTACAGCAGCACCCTGCACTTAATTCCCTTCTGCAGAGATTTTCAAACTTGATTACACATAAAATCACTTTGCTAAGCTTTTAAAATATTCCACCTCCAGAGTTTCTGATTTCATGGATATGGGATGAAGGCTGCTCAGTGATATTTCTTAAAAACTGCCAAAAAAAACCCCAAACTAAACCCGTTTCCATTGAGTTGGTTCCCACCCATAGTGACCCTATAGGGTAGAGGAGAACTGCCCTATAGAGTTTCCAAGGAGCGCCTGGTGGATTTGAACTGCTGAACTTTTGGTTAGCAGCCATAGCACTTAACCACTACACCACCAGGGTTTCCTAGGGAAAAAAAAAAAAAGACTCTCAGGAGATTCTAATGGGTTCAGAACCAGGAGACCAGCAAGTATTATTTGTGACTCAGTGACAGAAGATCTTAATAGAAGGCAGTAACTGCTAGGGTGAGCACACCTATTCCAAAGTCAGCGTGCCACGTAAGGGTTGTTGTTGTTGTTAGGGGTCCTCGAATGGTAAGTCTTCCCAAAAGAAATAACTTTTGAGCAGGACAGAAAGGGAAGGACACACTGACAGTAGGAAGAAGCAAGGTGTTGTAGAGAAAAACATGAAAACTCTTTCAAGTTAAAACAGAGGTTCATTAAGGGTTTAAAACCATTGCAATTGGGGAACTACATAGCCCATTGAAAACCAGAACCAGGTAGCCCAGGGTGGTTTTATTATATAAGTATTCTTACGGGGTAAAAAGAGGAACCAAACCATGGGGAAGGCAATTACAGGAAAATCAGTTAATATTGCAATAATCACACTCTAATTGGTTACTGATAGCATAGTTAGTGAATACAGGCCGCTTCACAGGATGCTTAGATCAGGGCCACAAGATGCTTACATGTATTTTCCTTATCTTGCAAAAATACCTTGTTGGCAACAGCACCCAGACAGCAGGCTGCCTTAGTACATGCATTTTGAGGGGTGCAGATGGCCACTTGGTCAAAAGCCCTGGGGGTATGTGGTTTCACATCCTGGTTTTGACCACTGAGGAAAAACATGATTTTTTCAAAAACATAGCTGTTCATCTAGAAATCCAGATTAAAATTGGATAGCATGGTCAGCATATAATGCCTCTATCTCACTGACTGCACCCAAAGTTTTCTCTTCCTGAGACAAGGGGAAAAGGAGGAAAAGGGAGAAGAACTTTAATGTAAACAGGAAAAGAATGTACGAGAACCCTGTGAAGTTTGGAACTGCCACAGCGAGATGTACCCACTGTAAAATAAAGAGCTAAAAGGCTGGAACAATAAGCAGAGATTGAATTTAATGTGCCAAGAGAAGTATTTCAATTTTATCCTAATAGATATTAACAGGAGATTAATAAGATCAGAAGTGCGATTTAGAAATATCACCTGAGAAAAACTGAAGGGCTTCTAGGATGACATCAGGATGCCATTCGGCACGTTTTTGCAGTAAATCCAGGGGGAAAATGATGATGTTCCAACAGGAGGAATAGCGGGAGAAAAATGAGACAAACAGTTAAAAAAGATGAAAGATCAGAAGGAGTCAAAGTTAATCAAAGTCAACTATGTACAAAGTTTCTGGCTTGTGAAACTATAAAGATAGAGGAGTCATTCTCTAGGATAGAGAATCTGACATCATGAACAGATTTTGTAAAGAAGCTGATGATTTCCACTTGTATAAGTTGTATTTAAGACATCGGGAGTTCGGCACTGCTTGCTTGATAAATGTGACACACGCACATACCCAAGTAGTGGCTTGATGGATTTACGAATCTTGATCTCAGGAAAATTCTAAGCTAAAGAGTAGGTATGAGGTCATTTAGGAGGTTACTGAATGTCTGCATGTGGATGAAATTTTTCAGGGAAGATCATTTGGATTAAAATGAAAAGACAAGCAAAGACAGAGACCAGCAGAACACCAACATTTTGTCGCTTACACCCATGGTAGAAAATTCCCTCAAATTCCCTCAACATGCTTTTTGATTCCCGGTACATGACTGCATTAGTGCAGGGCAATAGATAGCTTTAGTGTGGCCTTTCTTGCCATGGTCTTATAACTCCCACCCATGTGATTGGGCAGGACTGTGTGATAGGGTCATTGTGGCCCACCAAAGGGACTGGTCAGTTTTGCCATCCCGCTGGGCTTGACATGAGCCACCCCAGAGGTAAGAAAGAGAAGATCCTACCACCACCGACGAAGAACAGCCAGGAGTGGAGAACGTGTCCTTTGGACCCAGAATCCCTGCACTGAAAAGCTCCTGGAACCAGGAGGCCGAGAGAGAGAGAAAGCTGTAACCCTGATAACAGTGAGACCTGGTGGCAAAGACCCAGCAGCAGAGACCTGGCTGCAGGAAACTGTGTGGTGGGCTTCCTGGCCCACACAGCGAGAAAGCTGAGCTCCTTTGGACAGAATCCCTCTGCCTGACAGCAGAGCTGAAAAAAGACTGTCCTCCTGATGGAAGAACTGTATCCTGAGTGTTCCTGAGCTTGAACTGTAACCTGTTACTTCCCTAATAAACCCCATAATCATGAGTATTGTCTGTGAGTTCTGTGTGGCCACTGCAGTGAATTATAGAACCCAGCAGAGAAGTAGAGTGCGGTGGGAAGGATGGTTGGTGTCAGAACTGGTAAAGATGGCAGAGAGAGGAGGCATGTCTGACCACCGCCTCATAGGAATCAGCCTTGGGATGTTGATCTTGATTCTTTTCCCCCTTGTGAAGTTAGAGGAGGCCAGACACTGCCCCCACGTCATTTTTACAATTAGAGATGATTAGCTGACCAACCAAATATGCATTTTCCTTTCCTTGGTTTAGAGCTGTCATTAAGAAGTAGGTGTCCAGGAAAGGTTACATTTTCCATTCACTTAGGACTGACTGAGTGACTGGTTTTTGCCCATGGAATATGAGCAGAAGTTATGGGTACTGTGTCCATATCAAGGCTTTAAGAAGTGGGTATGCATTTTGTGGGCTTTTTTCCCCTTCTTCCACCTGATTGCAAACAATGCCAAAGTCCTAAAAGAAAGGCAGAACCATAGAATGAAAGGACCCTAAATCTCTCAATAACCACAGAGTGGAAACCACAGGAACACCTGCTTTGTACTATTTCATAAGCAAGAAATAAACTTCTATTGTGCTAAGCCACTGCAATTACAACAACCAATTCAATGATTCTTTGCACACTACTGCTTATCTGATCTAGCTTCTCCTTTCTACTCGATGTATCCAAATCCTATTCCTCTTTCATTGCTCAGTTCAATTTCTTCTCCTCCGTGAGTTCTTTTGCAACCAAGGTAAACCACCAAAACTGAAACCAATTGCCTTCAATTAGATTCCAACTCATGGCAACCTGATGCGTGTCAGAATAGAACTGTGCTTCATAGTGTTTTCAATGGCTGACTTTTTGGAAATAGATCACCAACCTTTCTTCTGAGGCACCTCTGGGTGGACTCAAACCTCTAACCTTTTGGTTAGCAGCTAAATGTGTTAACCATTTGCACCACCTAGGGACTAACCTTCAGTGATGGTTTCTTCCCCTGAAGTCTTAGAATAATTTTTTGTCACTCATTTGGCAAATTGTGCATTTATTATAATTTTAATTGACTTTTCATTTTGATTTATCTCTCTCTTTAGGGTAGAGAATAAGGCTCAATGTTTATTTGTATTTCCTACAGAAGCTAGTTCAGAATCCTGCATTTAGTATATTTTTCTTTCATATACATATTTTCATACATCTTTAAAAGATAAAAAAATAAGTTTTTCTTTTCTCCATCAAAAAAAGACATAATTACACTAAACTGTAGCATAAAAGAGAAGTGGAGAGCGAACAATCATATAAAACCTATGTGCCAAAGCAAGGAAACTAAGCCTGTTTGCCTTTGTGCTTTGAGTAATAAAGATTTATATACTAGGAGAACAACAAACTATGGAACCAGCTAGGTTTCTGTGCCTTTAAGTCAGCCATCCTGAGCATTTACGTTCACTTTTGAAGTAATCATAGAACCTACTAGGCACGTTACAAACTATGGCACTCAGTTTTTTATTTATAAATGTTAACTGAAATTAATATTAAAGAATTCACATTGCTTTGTATTATATATGTTTTCTTTGGTTTATTGTCATTATATATTTAGGCCAACTGATTTCATTCTTCAAAGAATATTGTCACGAAACTTGATATTACATGCAACATTAACTGTATCTTTCATAAGCTACCCAAAGTATGCTTTGTGGTATAATGCAAAGTGTTAGATTTCCCAGTTCTGGGTTAATGGTTGGAATTACTGGGTGGAACACAGCTTTTGTCACATTTGTACATGGGAGTGGATGTCTCACCACAGCTTCTAAGTCGTCATCTCTGAAAGTCTCTTGGCCTATAGCCCAACAAGTGTTTTATTCCCAAGTCTACAGCTAAAATAAATGATTCCACGTTTTTATTTCCCATCTATCAATTGCACGGTAAAGTACAAGGTTCATTTGTTACTCTAACTCTTTGGAAAAAGGAAAGGTGATAAATGGTTTAATTAGATTTATTTTTAAAAAGAAATCATTTCTGCAAATATGAGGCCATGGAAATTATGCCTAAGGGACAGAATAAGGAAAGGAAAATATTTTTCTAGAAAAAGCATCAAAGCATTATGACCATAGCCCAAGAATGATAAGACAGACAGAGTACGGGTTGTTCATGACTACCCTGCTCTAAAGGCTCTTATACTATTCCATACATTTCAGTAAACAAGAATAACCATCAGTAGATATTTTTAGAATATTTCACTACTTCTATTGCAATGTTAAATCTTTATTTGACTTTGTTATTTGTCACATAGAAGTCTGTACTTCAAAAGAAAAATGGCATAACTTTCAAATGGATCTTCCCCTACATACGTTATCCCCCTAAGTTGGCATCAGTTCTAATCAGGTTTTAACATCCCTTCCCCTCCTTGAGCTGCTGCCCTAGAGTGGGAAGGCAAAGCAGGAAGTGAAGTAGAAGTAGAGTCAGCCACAACATTTCCATTTTCCACTTGCACAGCAGCCAAAACCTAGTGTACCTTGACTAGAAATAATGACTGTGGCTAAGTATTTTAAAACTGAGAAAATGCATTAACAGATAAAGCTTATTTATAGTTCCCAAATCATTATTATTTAAAACAATTTGGACATGCAAATACCTAAAAACACCATCTAGATGATAGTGTTAAATATGTTATAATTCATGAATTCTAAGCCACAGTTGCTCTATTTGATTTACTGGAAATTATTTGTCTTCCAAGTACAAATACATTATTGAGCTTCCATGATCCTAAGCATACAGATTTTTCTTTTAATTACATCTATGCTTACATTTGAATGAAATTCATAGGTTTATAGTAATAGAAATTTTAATATTAATTTTTTTAATACAAGTGAGGAAGCATCGGAAATAATCAGTTGTAAAAATGGATTTGCAAGAAATCTGGTAACTGAATATTACTTAAAACCACTCATTAGTAATTATATTCAACTTCATCCTAGCCACTGGGAAAAAATAATACCCTTTCATCATTGAATAGGAAACTGTATCCTGAACTTAAATGAGGGTTTCTGAAACTTTTAGAATCTGTAGATCTCTCAGTGGATGATGATGTATATGTAGACCACAAATTTTAAATTAAAAATAAAGGTTTATCATAACTTTTAGTACTGAAAATTAAATATATTTCAAAAGTAAACAACAACTCTTTTAAATCATGACAGGGAAGACATTGTTAGAAACGTTTCACCAAGGTATTTATTTTAGGCTTAGTAGCAAGTTCTGTGAACCAAAAATCAGGTTCTATATACCATATGAGGAGCCACATGGCACAAAAGGTTAAGCACTGGACTGCTAACTGGAAGGTAGGTAGTTTGAACCCATCAAGCGTCTCCACGGGAGAAAGACCTGGCAGTCTGCCTCCATAAAGATTACAACCAAGAAAACCCTATGGAGCTGTTCTACTCTGTCACATGGGTCGCTATGGTCAGAACTGACTCCACGACACACAGCAACAGCATACGCTATAAGGATCAAAAGAGTATTTTTTCTTTGTCTTTATTTCTACTGAATTGGAAAATTCATAGTCAAGATGATAGGTGTTGAGATGGGAACAAGTGTGGAGTGAAAGATTGTAGGGCATAGTGGTTAAGAGGTTGGAGCCTGATGTCAGATGGCTCCTGTTTGAATCCTGGTTCTGCCACTTATGAGCTGTGTGACATTGGGCCAGTTTCTTCCCCTCTCTGTGCTGATTTCCTCATCTGTACAGTGAGGATAGTAATAACGCCTAAATCCTAGGAAAATTAAGGGAATTAATACAGAGAAGGATCTTAGAAGATTGCCTGGCACATAGCAAGTGTTCAGAAAATATTAACTCTTCATATTTGTTGATTCTGTTAGATCAGGGCCCATGCTGAGCCTGTGCAAGACAGGTTGGCCACACCAGTGGTTTCTAACCAATGCCAATTCTAATTGGTCAGGCCTGGCCATAATATACCTTCCATGTCAAATTCCTATATATCCAGATAGATCACGGACATGAATATTATGGGAAGATTCTTTTTAGCACTCCAGTGACACTAGATACATAAGCACTTAAAATCTGGATGTTTGTCAGTTTCAAAATTAAAGGAGGCAAATATATTCCTAACTACTCTTTCAGTAAATTCCTCTTTGCAGTGTAGTTTTTCATGCTCATTTGATGAATTTGAATGTAGTTTATATGTATGTGTAAATAAATATATGTATGTACATAGCTTGAAAGAATTTTTTTCTATAACAAGTGAAAAAAATCACCCATTCAGAGAGTTTTACTCCAACTAGTTGCCTCAGAGTTTGTCTTTTATAGAGTTATATTTTATTCTCAAAACAAAAATCAAGATATTTTATTCCAGAGTGTTGGATTGGGCAATTCACGATAGTGAACATTTAATTAGCTACACCACTTCAGCAAGTCTTTTGAAATAACTAAAAAGAGCTTTTCAAGAATCATCAGACATAAAGGTATTGTTTTTTTAATTCATTTATTGGTTGAAAAAACCTAATGTATGTAATGGAAGGATATTTATGTTAGTGCTATTAATATAATTTAGCACATTAGTATATGATTATTAATAATAGCTTACTGGGCATTTGCCATTAGGACTACCTATGTGTTAACTCATTTAATTCTCATGGTAACTCAAGAGCATAGGTGCTATTTTTATTCCCATTTTGCAGATGAAGAAACAGCTAATGAGACGGAAAGTGACTTGTCCCTGGTCTCACAGTTAGTATTAAACACAGTATTAAAACACAGGCAATTTTAACTCCAGAGACAATGCTCTTAGATAGTACAATAAACAACCTTTTAAAACTAAAAATAAATGATTATTTTGAACATCTATTTTTAACCGAAGCTCTTAAAATGTGATGGAGGGATACATTTTCATCATTATGTGTGTGTGTGTTTATAAAACATCATACATAAAGGAGAAATATTTATGGTATTTTTATTTAAATCAGGAAAAAGATAATTTAACATTTGTTCTACAACATAATTTGATAAGAAAAAGAAATAATGGTATACCATAGAAAAGCAGTTAAATTAATCATAATTGACAGATGCTATCTTTGTTTAGAGCCCTGGTGGCACAGTAATTAAGCACTCAGCTGCTAACTGAAAGGTCAGTGGTTCAAACCCAGCCAGCTGTGCTGCGGGAGAAAGACATGGAGATCTGTTTCTGTAAATATTACAACCTAGGAAACCCTATGGGGCAGTTCTGCTCTGTTACATGGGGTCGCTATGAGTCAGCATGGACTCAACAACACCAAACGACAACATCTTTGCTTGATTAGAAAGGAAGCAAAATCAACGAAAAGATTATTGTAAAAGACTATTCAGGTGGGTTCAAAAACTAGTGGGCAGGGTTCTAAAACAGCCTCCAAGATGCTCACCCTCTGGTGTGCACAAGCTCTGTATAATCAGTCCTCTCCTAGTGAATGTGGATGGAATCTGGAATTTGATGGGATATCACTCATGTGATTCCTGTAAATATTTGTTTAGCAGAAAAATTGTACCCTATTTTTTGTTTTCATAATCAAAGAAGCCTGAGGAAATGCTGAACTATTAATATTGATTTCATTTTCTGTTAATTTAGAGATATTCACTCTACTGTAATATTGAACTTTGAAAATCTTACCATATTTTTTCGTAAATAATGTGCCCATTATTTTTTTTGCCAATCACGCAACCTGCTCTCGTGTTATTTTTGTAAATGCACTATGCCAATCTTTTTTACATGTTGCTAACTTCAATTGACACTAAGAAGACATAATCAAACTATGAAATAAGCAAACCAAACATAACCTAGGTGCCCTGGTGGTGCTGTGGTTAAGCTTTTGGCTGCTAACCAAAAGGTAACCTAATGGTTTCACTTAAGACGATCTGATAAGATTTTTGAGTTCAAAGGTTGAGCTAATGCACTGTAATTATCAACTTCAATTAACAGAAACAAACACAGAGTTTCAATTGTTTATTTTCTGATTACTAGGGGACTACAAAACTCGATCCATTGTTTCTTAACCATGGCTTGTACCAGTATTGTACAATTATGATCAAAAGTAACATTGTCAGACTCTTTTTATACACATAAGCAGAGACTAAAGAAAACTAACAGAACTAAAGAAAATGAACAGGAGGATGATTTACCTGTAATATAGGAGAACGGCTGAATAAGGGCGAAATTCACTTCTGGAAATGTCCCCAGATATGTGCAATATGTGCATGGGCCCGCTATGCCAGAACTGCTTTACTTAATTTCATCATTTCCGTATGTTATTTACCAAAAGATATGGTAACTTGGAGATTTGTTTCTCATATCTTATGTAACTTTAATATTTTTGAAAAATATTACCTGCTTTATCTAAAAAATAAGGCTATATTAATACAGATATATGGACATATGTACATAATGGAAAATGCCCATGATTACATAATTCAGAAATAAATACATGTAGCATTTTGGAATATTTTCTTAATTTTTTTCCTATGCGTACCCAAACTTACTTATTTATGAATTTCCTTTTAGAATATTGGGATCATACTTTATTGTCACCTACTTACTATATTGCTGATAATTTGCTTATCTATGTATACAGAGATCAAAATAATTTTTTTTTTTTGCTTTTTTAAATTGTGGTAAATATATGTGTGACAAAACATTTGCCATTTCAACATTCATCACACATACAATTTAGTGAAAGTAATTGTGTCCATTATGTTGGGCAACCATTACCTTTGTCTGTTTCCAAGTTTCCCATCACCCTTAACAGTAGCTCAGTGTCCTCTAAGTAGTGAATCCCCCTTTTCTGCTCCTTGAAAGATTTTCTTGATACTTTTCTTTTGGATTAGCATAATACAAGTAAAAATGAGAGAAAACATTTAAAATGGGATAACATTAATCAAAACAATATCTTTCCAATGGCTTGGTATAACTGTCATGCTCTCTGAGATGGCCAGGAAATTACTGACAAGAAGCTAAGAGTAGATTTTGATCTTGCACAATCATGAGGTCCGTGACCTTTCCGCAATTTGAAATCTTAGGTAAAGACCTTGAAGCTAGTCTTCTTTTACATGGCTGCCTGCAGTTTCCAAGCCAATACAAGGATGATTTTAATAATCAGGCAGGAAAAAGCATACTATATACACATATTGCCCTGCTCTGATTGGGAAAAGAAGGATGGATTGAACATTGCAAATCCAGTCTCCCAATTTTGAGTAACTTAACAAAATGATTCACATTTCAGTCAGGCAAATCATTCTATGAAACTAATTGGTAACAGATGCCATTAGCTGCAAAAAATATAGTATAACTAGATTCAATGAGCACCTAACCATGTAAATTACAGCCCAATTAGATTCAGAGCCTAATAGGTGCATGTGGAAATCATTTATATGCAACTTGATGCACTCCAACCCAGCGTCTTCTTCTGCCTCCTTATGCAGATACCACCTCCCCATCCCCTGTGTACTCAGAGTGAATACTTGAAATTGTGAATGCTCACGTCTCAGAGTGATTTCTGGGAACATGGTTAACAAACTTCTTCTATTTTAACCAGAGATTTTATGGAACTTACTCGGACTCACAAAAGCTTTTACTAAAAGACTGTTTGCTTATTGTAGTCAATTCGATCCTTGGTAATTTTCAGTAGAGTCTAGGTCTATCAGAGACACTTAAATATCATCATCAGAATTCCTTAAAACATATTTGAATGAGATCAAGTCTTCTTAGCTAAGGATTTTCTTCCATTAATAAAATTAAGGGGAAATAGGAAACCAGGATTCTGGACCAGGAAGGGGCAAATAGGTGCAAGCTGACTTAGTTTAAGCAAGCAGCAAACAAACATGAGAGATTCTCTCATTTCCTAATGCCACCTTAAAAGTATGCCTGAAATACACAGATAATGCTTCTGGTAAAATGGAACCGTGGATTTAGAAATACTGTCTTTCACTGAAAAATGCAATTTCTTATTCAGTAAATGGTCTATAAAGTTGTAACTAGAGAGATGCAGAGCAATTCATGATGTTACCTACAGGAAATTTCTTCATCATAACTTGATTATACCGACACAAAATTAGAAACTTAATACATGTGACCAAAAATAAATTAATGAATTAAAGGAAAATATGACAAAATATAACACTTATTCTTATTTGGTGCATCTTATTTTCTTTGGCAGAAGTTACAGCTGACGGATGTTTAAATATGGGATCTTTAAAACATTGATTTACAGTATGGAATTGAGTTAGTGTTAGGAAACATCTTAGGATTAAAATAGCTCTATTTAGAAAAAGGAAATCAAGAAAACGTGAAAAAGGGAACTGAGACAAAGAAAATGGGCTTTTGCATTTGGCACTGTACATCACTAATTCTTTCTTAAAATTCTCTTCCCTTATATTTCCTCATTCTACTCTCACTTGACTCTCATCTCATATTTTTTCTGTTTCTTTTTATGGTTCTTATTGTTCTGTTTGTAAATGTTGAACCTTCCCATAGGTTTACCTACTTGTAACTCTATACATTTTTTTTGTTTTGTTTTGTTTTTCTTTAAATTTGATTTATTTTGTTGTTTATACGCAGCAAAACATACACCAATTCAATAGTTTCTGCATGTACAATTTAGCGACATTGATTACATTCTTTGAGTTGTGAAACCACTCTCATTCTCCTTTTCTGAGTTAACTCAGAAAACTCACTACCCCCTAAGGTTCCTGTCTAATCTTTCGAGTTGCTGTTGTCAGTTTGATTCCATACAGATAGTTCTTAAAAGAGCATAATGCTCAAGGAAGACATTTTTTACCAGTTAAGCTAAACTGTTGTTCTGTTCTAAGAAGACTTTAGGGATATTTTTAGTTTAATGTTTAAAGATTATCTCAGGGTAATAGTTTCAGGGGTTTGTTCACCCTCCACGGCTCCAGAAAGTCTAGAGTTCATGAAAATTTGAAATTCTGTTCTGCATTTTCCCCCTTTTGATTAGGGTTTTTCTGTGGAATTTTTGATCAAAATGTTCGGTAATGGTAGCTGGGCACCATTCAGTTCTTCTAGTCTTATGGCAAAGGAAGCAGTTGTTCATGGAGGCAATTAGCCATAAATTCCATATCCTCCTCCTACTCCTGTCCCTCCTTCTTCCTCTGTTGCTCCAGGTGAATAGGGACCAATCGCTGTGCCTAGGAGAGCCACTTGAAGGCTTTTAAGACCCCAGCTACTACACAATAAACTAGGAAGTAGAACAGAAACACTAAACACATTATTAGGACAATTAACTGAGATGTCCCATGAAACTCTGACACTAAACCTCCAGTCTAAGTAACCAAATCCCATGAGGTGTTTGGATGAACATAAGCAACGTTAGCAACTATTTTTTTTTCTTTTTTTAAATATTTTATTGTACTTCAGGTGAAGGCTTACAGAACAACTAGTTTCTCTTGAAACAGTAGTACACATGTTGTTTTATGACATTGGTTAACAACCTCACAACATATTAACCCTCTAACTTCTCAACCTTTTCTTTTTTGGTGAAAATACACATAGCCAAAGATACACCATTTCAAAAATTTCTACATACACAGTTCAGTGACATTGACTACACTCTTCCAATTGTGCTGTTATTCTCACTTAAGATGAAGGCTTACAGAACAAAACAGTTTCTCATTTAACAGTTACTACAAATGTTGCCCTATGACAATGGTTAACAATCTCACAACACATCAACAATATCCTTACTCAGCCTTGGGTTCCCTATCACCAGCTTCTTTGTCCCCTACTGCCTTCTGGCCCTTGTCACTGGGCTCCTGTACCTCGTTAGTCTCATTTGGTTTTATGGGGCTGTCCACTCCCAGGCTGAACAGTGAACCTCGGAGGTAACTTCACCACTGAGCTAAAAGGGTTTTTTGGGGCCATACTCTCGAGGTTTCTCCAGCCTCCTTTAGGCCAATAAATCTGCTCATTTTTTTGTGAGTTAGAATTATGCTGTACATCCTTCTCCAGCTCTGTCCAGAACCCTCTGTTGTGATCCTGGTCAGAGCAGTCAGTGGTGGTAGCCAGGCACCGTCTAGCTGTACTGGACTCAGTCCGGTGGAGGCCTTGGTAGCTGTGGACAATTAGTCCTTCGGACTAATCTTTTCCTTGTATCCTGTTCTCGTCATTCTCCCTTGCTCCCGAAGGGATGAGACCAGTGGAGTATCTTAGATGGCCGCTCACAGGCTTTTAAGACCCCAGACACTACTCACCAAGGTAGAATGTAGAGCATTGTCTTTATAAGCTGTGCCATGCCAATTGAGCTAGATGTTCCCCGAGACCCGTGGTCCCCAGAGCCCTCCGCCCAGCAATTCAGTCCCTCAGGGAGTTTAGATGTGTTTATGGGGCTTCCATGACCTTTCCTTGTACAGGTTGTGCTAGTTTCCCCTGTATTGTGTACTGTCTCACCCTTCACCCAAGATACCACTTATCTATTGCCTATTTAGTATTTCCCCCCCACCCCTCCCATCCCTGGTAATGAACAAAGATTGTTACATTTTGTGTGTGAACTTTTTCATTGGTTTTTACAATAGAGGTCTCATACAATATTTGTCCTTTTGTGATTGACTTATTTCACTCAGCATAACGTCCTCCAGTTTCATCCATGTTATGAGATGCTTCACAGATTCATTGTTGTTCTATCTTGTTGCATAGTACTCCATTGTGTGTATGTACCATAGTTCGTTTATCCATTCATCTGTTGATGGACATCTAGGTTGTTTCCATTGTTTTGCTATTGTGAACAATGCTGCCATGAACATAGGTGTGTGTATGTTATTTTTTTTTGTCACTGTTGTAAATATACCTATCACATAATTTTTGCTAATTCAACTTATTACAGGTGTACATATTGACAGCAATTACAATAATCGGCTGTGCAACTCTATCCTGAATCAATACAATTTTTTCATCACTGTTAACCCCCCTTTCCCCCGCTCCCTCCCACCCCTGGTAACCACTAATAGACTTTGGTCTCTATGCATGTGACCTATCTTGTCTTTTTATATAAGCAAGGCCATAAATATGTGTCCTTTTTGTGACTGGCTATCTCACTCAGCATAATGTCTTCAAGCTCCATCCATACTGTAGCATATATCAAGACTTCATTTCTCCTACTGGCTGAGTAGTATTCTATCATAGCATGTACCACATTTTGTTTATCCATTCTTCTGTTGGTGGGCATTTAGGTTGTTTTCACCTTTTGGCTATTGCAAATAGTGCTGCAGTGAACTTCCGTGTACAAGTTTCTTTTTTCAAGTCTTTTGGGTATACACCTGGGACTGGAATTGCTGGGTCATATGGTAGTTCTATTTTTAGTTTTTTTGAGGAACCACCACACTGTTTTCTACAATGGGTGTACCATGTTTCATTTCCACCAGCAATGGATAAGGATTCTGATTTCCCCACATCCTCACCATCATTTGTAATTTTTTTTTTTTTTTAATCTTAGCCATACTAGTAGGAGCAAAGTTGTATCTCACTGGGGTTTTGATTTCCATCTCTCTGATGGCTAATGATGCTGAGCATCTTTTCATGTGTTTGGTGGCCATTTGAATATCCTCTTTGGTGAAATGTCTATTCAAGTCCTTTGCCCATTTTATGATTATTTGGTTTTTGTTGTTAAATTGTAGAAGTTTTATATATATTTTGGTTATTAGATTCTCGTCAGATATATGGTTTCTGAAGGTATCCTCCCAGTCAGTAGCTTGTCTTTTCACTTCTTTGGTAAAGTCTTTTGATGAACAAAAGTTTTTAATTTTTACGAGGTTCTATTTATTTGTTTTGTCCTTTGCTGTTTGTGCTTTTGTTATTGTATTAGATAATTCTTCATTGAAAGCTAGGCCTGGCAGAATTGCCCCTGCTCATTCTTCTAATAATTTTATGGTTTTAATATGCAATTCAGGACTTTAACCCATTTTGAATTTGTTTTTGTATATGGCATGAGGCATGGATCCTGTTTCATTTTTCTGCTTGTGGAAATCCAATTTTCCCAGCACAATTTATTGAAGAGACTCTTCTTTCCCCATCAAATGGACTTAATACCCTTGTCAAAAATCAGTTGACGATAGATGTGTTGGTTTATTTCTGGACTCTCAATTCTATTCCATTGTTCTGTGTGTCTGTTGTTATACCAGCACTGAGCTGTTTTGATTACTATAGCTGTATACCAAAAAAACCAAACCTGTTGCCGTCGAGTTGATTCTGACTCATAGCAACCCTGGGAAATGTGAGTCTTCCTACTTTGTTCTTCTCTTTCGACATTGTTGTAGCTATTTGGGATCTCTTGTCATTCAATATAAAGTTGAGGACTGGTTTTTCTATTTCTGTAAAGAATGCTGTTGGAATTTTGATTGGAATTGCATTGAATCTATAGATCGCTTTGGGTAGTATTTGACATCTTAACAATACTAAGTTTTCCAATCCATGAACATGGAACATCTTTCCATTTATTTAGGTCTTCTTTGATGTCTTTGGGGAGTGTTTTATAGTTTTTATTGTATAAGTCCTTCACATCCCTTTTTAGATTTATTCCTAGGTATTTTATTCTTTTAGATGCTATTGTAAATGGAATTGTTTCCCTAATTTCCCTTTCATATTTTCATTATTGGTTTATAGAAACTCAACTGATTTTTTGTTTGTTGACCTTGTACCCTGCAACTTTACTGAATTTCTCTATGAGTTCTAAAAGTCTTCTTGTGGACTCAGAGATTTTCTATATATAGGATCGTATCATCCATGAATAGAGATAATTTTACTTCTTTTCCAATCTGTATACTTTTTATTCTTTTTTCTTGTCTTACTGCTTTGGCAAGGACTTCTAATGCAATATTGAATAGAAGTGGTGAGAGCAGACACCCTTTTCTTGTTCCCTGTTTCAAGCAGAAAACTCTTGGTTTTTCTCTATTAAATGTAATGTTTGCTATTGGCTTTTCATATATGCCCTGAATCATATTGAGGTATTTCCCTTCTATTCCAATCTTATTTAGAATTTTCATCAAGAAAGTGTGCTGGATTTTATCAAATGCTTCTTCTGCATCCATAGAGATGATCATGTGGTTCTTTTCCTTTTTTCTATTGATGTGATGTATTACATTGATTAATTTTCTGATGTTGAACCATCCCTCCATTCCTGTAATAAATTCCACTTGGTCATGGTGTGTGACTCTTTTAATGTACCGTTGGATTCGGTTCCATAGTATTTTGTAGAGGATTTTTGCATCTATATTCATAAGAGATATCGGTCTGTAGTTTTCATTTTTTTGTTGTGTCTATGTCTAATTGAGTATCAGGGTTATGTTTGCTTCATAGAATGAAGTAGATATAATTATACATTCTTAATAGATGTCCTCATTCACTACTAAGACTTTGAGAATCAACCATTCCTGATACTCCCATGTCATTACTTTTAGTTCAGAATTATCGTCCACACCTCAGACTCATACTTCCTGTCTAATAATTTATCCACAGGTACCTCAAAATTAAACTGTCTTCTCATACAACCTTGTCACAATTACATACTCCACCCTCACATTCCAGGGCGCCCTTTCTCCTATATTTTTTTATCTTGGTTAAACCAACAGTATCCCCTGAGCCACCCAATCAGGAAATTGGTTGTGGTCCTCAGTTTCTTTTCCTTACTATCTACATCTTCTTTCTCACCAATGACATTCTAATCCCCATTTTAATACATTATAAATACCTCATGCTTATTGCTGTGTCATGTGCTATTGCAATAGCCTACAAATTCACTTCCTTCTTGAAGCCTTATTCCATTCTAACCAATCCAAAACACTGTTAGAGTGATCAATGTCAAAAGCAACTCTGCAATTTTTCTTCACTTACTTAAAACATCCAACGCTTGGGTCATTTTCCGTAGCCTTCAGGATAGAGTTTAACCTCATTGGCATGATATGTAATATGTGCTCATGGTCATCTCCTACCTACTTTGCAGTCATCACTCTTGTCCTGCCCCTTATATGTCCTATACTGCCTGTCCCTGTGTACTGTGTGTCTACAATTCTAAACTCCTTACTATTCCCCTAGAACCTTCCCTCATGTTTTTGTACATGTTTTTCCTCCGTTTGAATGTTTTTCATCCTTCTTCACCAGTAAACTTCTAATCACCTCTTGTGTGAAATCTTTCTTTATACCTCGCTTTAGGTAGAGTGCAATATTCCCTTCTTATTCCACAGTAGACTACATTTCCTTTATTCCCAATGTTTTATCACAAAAATTTAAGCATATGGTAAAGTTGAAACAATTTCAAAACCCTCACCACCTAGAATCTTAACATTTAACTATGCTTGCTTTGTCCTCTCTCTCTCCCCATCATCTATCTGCCTCTCTTTCTCTATCTCTTTATCTCTCCATTTCTCTCTCTCTATCATTGTCATTTGTCTATGTATCCCTCTATTCATCTGTCAGTCTATCTTTCATTTCTATTCATTTCAAGGCAAGTTGCAGATAATAATACACTTCCCTCTAAATACTTGATCATGCATATTATTAGCTAACATTTCACATTTTTTTTTTATTTTGAGTAAAATTTACATGTAATTAAATGCACAAAGCTTAAGGCACCATTTGATGAGTTTTAATAAATGCACACACCAGTGTAACTCAAATTCCTATCAAGATATAGAACATTATTATCACGCCAGAAAGTTCCTCATGCCCTTTGTAAGTCAATCCCTAAGCACACCTACATTAAGGCAACCAATGTTCTAACTATTTTTCAGATTATTTCTCATAGCTTTTGAGATTCATCCATGTTGTTGCAAGTATCGCAGTCATTCCTTTTTGTTGCTGATTATATTTCATTGTATGAATACATCACGATTTGTTTATAGTGTTATATATAATTTGTTGATCTGTTGATGGACATTTAGTTTTTCACTGCTTTTAACTATACGAATAAAGCTCATATGTACATTTCTCTACAAGTCTTTTGGGGGACATATGTGTTCATCTCTTTTGGGTAAATACCTAGAAGTGGAACTGCTGGGTTGTAGGATAGGCGAATCTTTTCATTTAGAAGAATCTGATGGATTTTTTTCAGTTATTATAACATTTTACACTCCCACAAATAATGTATGAGAGCCCTAGTTGCTCTACATCTGTGCTAACATTTGATGTTGTCAGTCCTTTTAATTTTAGCCTTCCTGGTGGGTGTGCAGTGGTATCTTATTGTGGTTTTCATTTGAATTTCCTTGATGTTTAATGATGTTGGATATTCTTTTCATGTGATATTTGTTTCTTGTAATTTTTTGTTTACATATCTGCTCTCCTACTAAATTACGAGTTACTAGAGAGCAGGAACTTAATCACTGCTGGTATTTTTCTTTATTAATTTTTTTCTTCATATATCATCTTCTATCCTGTCCTCCTCATATGTCATCTTTCTTAGCTAGGCTTCTCTTTATCTCTCATCCTCTCTCTCTAGGAATGTTTGGTAGGAAGTAAGAGGACTGTCTAATTTGGGTGCTAAGTCTCCATCTGCAATACCAACAATTACTTTGCTGTCCTATCTACTTCTATATGTTACTTAAGACATAAAACAATAGTTAATTACCAGATACAGCAATAAATGACATTTATAAGCCTTGTAATAAGTTTTTATTTAAATAATGAAAAATATTTAATATGATTGATTTTTATAAACTGACAAAAATTACTGTTTCTAAAGTTCAGACAAATGTTTTTACTGCCTTTTCTACTTCTGTTTTTCCATTTTTGTAGATTATTAATATTGTAAGTTATTTCAATATGTTTGGAATAAAAACTTTGTATTTAATATAAAGCCATGCATAATGCAACTAGGTCTTTAAGAGCCTTGATATCTTGTGGCACAACAGACAAGTGATAGAGGCATTGTACTCTTATTAAAATATTTTAAAATGTTTATTGTACATTAGTATGTTCAAATAAAAATGTTTTCTAAATAATCTGTAAAACTGTTACTTTTATCCTAAAATGTCATCTGAGTCATCTTTCCATTAGGCTTTTGTATACAATCAAGTATTAAAGAGATGATATCTGTGTATTTATCCTAAGTGTTGTGAGAATTAGAGCTGGTGACGAGCTTCGATCTCCAAAGGCAAACACAGAAATGCCAAACAGTGTTGGTAAATCACCCAGGCTGGAGGAAGCAGAAACAATCACACCCCAGATGTCCTTTTGGAATACTACTAATGCCAGCTCACTTTTCCTCTGCTGCCCTTGAACTCTCCTTTGTTTTTCTTAAAAATCCTGCATTATTCAAATGCTTTCAAATATAAACCACATCACAATATATTAATACAATCTTATTCTTCAATCATTCATTTATTAATTCTTCCTCTATTCCACAAAGTTGTAAAAAACAAAAAAACACCGCTACCTGTCAACGTTTTTAGTACATAAAATTCAGTGGGTATGTGGTAGCTCGTTGGTAGTTTATTTGCCAGTCATTTACTGGGGTGGGGGGCGGCAGGACAGGAGGAAGAAGTAGATGGTGCCTATGGCAGAATCGCTGTGTTAAGGCTTTTATTTTTTACCACTTTGTTCCTCACAGAAACCCCGAAGTCATGATTATCCCAGTTTTTCCTAGGAATTCACTGAGGTTCAGAAAGGTTAAAAAACTTGCTCGAGGCAGAGAATACTAGTAAGTGTTAGAGCACGGATTCAAAGCCAAGTTAGACTGCCTCAAAGCCACAGGACTTTCCACTGTATAACATTACCTGCCAAAGAGTGATCAACCTTTCCCCAGTTACGGGAACAGATTAATTTAGTGACAACTAACACTTTAATCCTACCAAAAGGAAGTTCAATTGCAGAATAGTTCGTAGCTATTTTTTATATCACGCACTCCAGGGACTATAGTTTTACTGAGGAATTTATTCCATGGTAATCAAAAAAAGCAATATGCTCTGTAAGTTGTCTTCCTTAGCCATCAGGATCAGATTGTAAGTGGAACACCTAGATGAAAATCGGACAGTCCTTTCTGATCCCAGAAAAGAGTATTTTTATGTGTTTCCCGTTCTTCCCTCCATGAGACAGTAAGTTTTCAAACAAGTACAACTCATGAAAATCTCCACTTACACATTCTTATCTTCCTCTCACCCCTACCTACTCAAAAGCATTGTTGACAAACCATCTGTTTTGAAAATAAATCATTGGTCTCAATGGACTTTCGGAAATATTTATTTTGTGCAATATGCAATACTAATATTAATCATGGGAAGTTGATCAACTTTCTGATACTGAAAGTATACACTAAATTGTTTAAATATAAGAACAAGATAAACAATATAATAAGTTGTAGATTCTTCATGGAATCACAGATCTTTAGTATGTAAAGCAACCTTAGATATTGTTTAATTCCACTCCTTCATTTCATCAAAGAAGAGATAAAATGACTAAGCCAATTTTAGCCAGTTTTGGGGAAAAAAATCTTTTATGATTTTTTATAAGCTCTTTAGAAACTTTTTATATAAAACATCTAGTAGGATTTTGCCTCTACTTTCAATCTTAATTAATTTTCAGTTGTAGATAATTTGCAGAGAGCTGATGGAAATTTTATGCTATAGTTTATGAAGATTAGTAAGATGATCTAGGTGCAAATACTGGAAAATGTCCCTTAATACATATTTTGCCTAAAAGAATTAGCAATAGCATCCCTCAGTTTTAGTGGGTGTATGCCCATCCTGAATAAAGTCTATATTTTGAAAAATTTTCTCACAGCTAGCTGTGGTCCTAAGTTCTGCCAATGAGCTCTAAGAGGAGGGGAAGTGTCCAACTTCTGGATCATATCTTTAAAGAAAGGAGACATGCTCTCTATTGCCCCTTCTACCTGTCTGATGAGGGAATGCAGAAGTGATGGCAGGAAATATAGCAGCCATGTTGTACATGAAAAGAAAATAAAGTGTTGAAGAAGGCAGGTATAACAACATGTTAGCACGTCTTGGGTGATTACAAGAACTAGCATATCTACCCTGGGCTATATAACCAAACTTCTAGAAGAGAAATAGATTTATACTTTCAGCCACAATTTCACTAGCTGTATCTGTATCCTTACTAAAACCTTTACTTTTCTCTCCTTATGAAATCCATGTGGTGGTCCTTTCTTCACACCTCAAAATTACTTCCATAAAACCCTGATTGAAAATGGATCTTTTTTAATTTTTTCTAAAAAAAGGCTGGCAAATGCTTTAAACCCATGGCCGTCAAGTCGATTCTGACTCATAGCGACCCTATAGGACAGAGTAGAACTGCCCCATAGAGTTTCTAAGGAGGGGCTGGTGGATTCAAACTGCCAACCTTTTGGTTAGCAGCTGTAGCTCTTAACCACTGCACCACCAGGGCTCTGCAAATGCTTTAGCTCCCCCCAAATAACTGGAACATTATTTAACCTCATCGACATGTGAGAGCCAAACATTCAAAAGTATAACTAGAAGCTGAAAAAGCAAACCAATAATCAAACATTCTGGTCTGAGTTTCACAGTTTTTCTGGTTTTACTGATATTTCAATCTGAAAAACAAAAAGATGATTATTAACATATTTCAATAAATACCTAATAATAAGTGTTGTTATTAAATCAAACTTTATGCTAATAAATTATATTTGTAGTCCAATTTCTGAAATCCAAATCATATAGTTAAATGTCGAAAAGAAAATAAAAGGCAAGTTTTCTTTGTTCATTAGTAAAAGAATTAGCAAGCATTTCATTTTTTAGAAAACTACATTTTTTTTTCAAAATCTATGAGTCGGAATTGACTCGTTTTTTGGTTATTGGGAACATGTTTTTAATCAATGCCAGGTTCTCCCTTTCACCTACCAAAAAGACTAAAGCGTAATGGCATCACTTCCCTAATGTTGAAAAACTCCTTCAAATTCAGTAGTAATTGTTGCAACCTCATTTGTCATCCTTTGTTCACAGAAGCAGAAGTGACAGAATTATCCTTGCAAATTGCTTGGATAAATGTTATTCCTTTGGGATTAAACATTCCTGTACTCTTTTCTGCTTAGCTGATCTCTTTCATGCAATTCTTTTGACAATGCCTGGATTCACAATTGTGTGTTTGGTTTCTTTCCACTGTTTGGAGATTTTGGTTAAATTTCTGGTTACTTTCCTAATACGCTTCACTGCTTAGGGCTTTGTCTCTCATTTACTAAAGGTAGTCACTATTAATGTAGATGAAGAACACAACATTATTAGAAAATGACTTTGAGAGTACACAATGAATGTGCCTGAGTATTTTATTAACTTTGTAATCCAATCACTCATGTAAACAATCTCTCCTTTTTACATGGATTTTCTTTAAACAAACAAACAAAACCTAAGCATTACTATCTTTTAAGGAGCTTAACAGTTTAAATGTTTATGTCCTGGATTTTGGTGGAAATGTTAATACATAATATATTACATTCTTCCTTCTGGTTTCGGGTAGGGAGGGCAAAACATGAGCCAACATACTAAGATAATTCTGGACCTAATTCTGAAATCCTTGCATAATGAGTATTGAACTTGGCATTCTTCTCTTTTAGGCCTATCTTTGCTCAACTAGTTCATAACTTACTAAAAAAAATCAACTATGCTTTAGGCTTCATTTTAAACTAATAGAAAAAAGCTACCAAGTTACTTAAATTTTAGTTTAAATGTGCCCCATTTGGATATCTGATATTGCTTGGGGTTACTTGATAATAATAAATAATGTTTAGCATTTTGATCATTCCAACTTATTAAAACTTTATTGACCAAAACTAATATATCTATTTCAATGCCTGACAAAGCAAGTTAGATGAGTTGATGAAAGCTTCAAAAGAAGGCACCATGGCCAAATGGTACAGTGGGAGAGCCACACTGACACAGATAGTCTTTCAAATTAGTCTATTGACCCTGGTTCCCAGAATTTAAAAAAAAAAAAAAAAATCTTGACCAAAAAAAAAAAAAAAAAGGCAAAGAAATACTGTTTTTTCCAGATTACTGAAAAAACAAATTTTGCATAATGTTTGAAGATCTTCAGTAGAATTGGACCTTATTTGAACATGGATTGAGGAGATGTTCCAAGAATACTTCAGAATAAAAATAGAACACTGTGATTATTCCCCCCAGGCTCAAGAGAGAAGCTCAGAGCAAATTAATGATACAGATAGAATAACCCAGGTGGGAAGGAACAAACACTTCCCAGAATGTCCTTAATTCTGGTTGTTTTTTCTGCCCACCGAGTTCTCACAGTTTGAACTGTGTGAACTCAGCATTGATACCAAGCGGGCCTTTCTAATGCTCACCCTCAAACCTCCCCATTTTTATCTGCAATAAACAACCCACGCCTAATTACGTTTAACTATTTTCAGAGGGCATTTGTAAATGTGTTTTGGTTACACAAGCAGCTGCTTCACATTAGTGATGGGAAAAAAGTCCTTTATATCTTTGTTATGCTATAAAAGCTGGATGAATGTGCTCCTTGCCTCCACATATTATCCTTTGAAGGCCATCATGAGGGTTTTTCCTGGTACCTTAAATGTAATATATTGTGCACATTATGCTTTGATTATGGGATGCATGCGAAACAGGTACAATAGTGTATACACCCCAAGTAAGAGATACAACAGGTTTTTAAGAGGAAACAGTATACACTATATTGTTTTATTCAATTTAGTTCTTTAATTCATGTTTTTAAATGTAAAAAGATACTACTCATACTTTTATGTTTTACTGCTAATTGTCTTAGTCATCTGGTGCTGCTATAACAGAAATAACACAAGTAGTTAACAAAGAAAAATTTATTCTCTCACAGTCTAGTAGGCTAGAAGTTCAAATTCAGGTCATCAGCTCCAGGGGAAGGCTTTCTCTCTCTGTTGGTTCTGGAGAAAGGTCCTTGTCATCTATCTTCCCCTGAACTAGGAGCTTCTCTGCACACGAACCCTAGGTCCAAAGGACATGCTCTGCTCCCATGCTGCTTTCTTGGTGGTATGAGGTCCCCCGTCTCTCTGCTTGCTTCTCTCTTTTATACCTCTTGTAAGATAAAAGGTGGTACAGGCCACACCCCAGGGAAACTCCCTTTACATTGGATCAGGGATGTGACCTGAGCAAGTATGTTATATCCCATCCTAATCCTCTTTAACATAATCTAATCTTGCCTCATTAACCACAGGTAGAAATTAGGATTTATAACACATAGATAAATTGTATCAATCACAAAATGGAGGGCAACCACACAATACTGGGAATCATTGCCTAACCAAGTTGACATATATTTTTAGGGTACACAATTCAATCCATGACACTAATATAGTTAGATGTTGGAGAAAATGCTATATTCTAGCTATATGTTTGTAATAAAATACCATTAACTTTATTGTACAACCAACCTTTCTTCCTCCCTTCCTTCCTCCCTCCCTCCTTCCTTCCTTCCTTCCTCTTGATAAATAATCCCTGAATACCCACTCTATGCAAAGCATTGTTCTAGTTACTAGACTAAATAACATATTACTTATTTAACAGGATATGATTTGTTAAATGAATGTTTAAATTAAATCCAGGGTTCTTTCATTTTCTAGTTCCCACAGAGGAACTTTCTGAGAGATTCTCATGCCAGACATCTTGGCCCCAGGGCCATGTGGTTTCTTCCAGAATATGGGAAGTAGTTTCCTGCTCTGAAAATTTTTTTTTTTTTTTTTTTTTTTTTTTTTTAGAAAAATTGTTTACTAATGCCTGTGGAATGACTTGCTAACAATGTCATTGTCCTTTCCCCAACATACCTCTATTATCTGTTCTTTTACCTTCAGGAATTATTGTTGCTGCTCTCTTGTTTCTTCCCACGGTTTCTTCTCAATGACTATGATGAGTTTTCATCCTTGCAGAGGGGGAAGAAAAAGGGATATGTTTGCACCAAAAACTGGCCTTTTCCTTTTTCCTCATTTCCAAATGGCTTTCATCCTTCTAAACCAAATCAACCCACTCTACTATTCTCCACATCACTAAGCATAAAAGTACATGTGACAACTCTGAAGCAAGAGACTAGAATTGCCCTACCAGACAAAGCCCTTCTGCTTTAACATGTCTAGAATCGGTCATTTTCTTTCCTCTGTCCTTTAGTTCTCAATCTCTCTCTGCTTCTCAGTCTTGATCTGTGCTATCATCATTTGTTCAGTCTCCAAGGCTCAACCCTTTGGCACTTTCCTTGGTTTCTCCTTACCCATCTATCTCCACCCATCCAAATAATCACAGTCTGGCCGATGACTCGGTCTTTAGGCTCTTTTTTGCATTTGGGTCTTCTGTACTCAGCTGTTATTCCTACCTCTATCACTTGTGTATAGAGCCGCATTGTCCACTATGGTAGACACTAATCATATGCAACTATTGGTCTCTTGGAATGAGGCTAGTGCAACTAATAACTGAATTTTTCTTTTCTTTTATTTAGTTTAAAGAGCCACTTGTAGCTAGGGGCTAATGTATTGGATAGCGCATCTTTAGAGAATAAAATTCTATGGTTTTAAAAATAAGATTATTAAAATAAATAAGATTTTTAGATGGAAACAAAGAAGCCCCTTTTTAAAGTGGGATGATGAAAACTTAAATATCGTAGGGTTCCTGTTCTGGAGTATGTTTAGGAAGAAAACAAATATGGCACAGTCTTGAATGACTTATACTTGACTGTCCAATATAGTATCCTCTGACCACGAAAATGGTTATTTTAATTTCAATTAATTGAAGTTAAAGAAAATTTAAAATGCCGTTGCTCAATCACACTAACAATATATTTGAAGATCATTATACACATGTGGGTAGTGGCTACCATATTGGACAGTGCAGAATGTCTTCATCATTGTGGAACATTTATTTGGACAGCACTGGTCTGGAGTTGATTAGACCTTCGTTAGGTCAGATATTGACTGTTACCATATGTCACAGATTGATTTGTGTCCCCCAAAATATCTATCAACTTGGCTGGGTCATGATTCCCAGTATTGTATGATTGTGTAATCTGATGTGATTTCCTTATGTGTTGTAAACTCTATCACTATGATGAGGTTATACTGATGATGTCTATAAGATTGGATAGTGTCTTAAGTCAATCTCTTCTGAGATATAAAAGAGAGAAGCGAGCAGAGACACAGGGGAACCTCATATCACCAAGAAAGCAGTGCTGGGAACAGAGTGCTTCCTTTGGACCTGACGTTCTTGCGCAGAGAAGCTCCCAGACCAAGGAAAGACTGATGCATCACAAGGACCTTTCTCCAGAGCCGACAGAGGGAGAAAGCCCTCTCCTGGAGCTGATGTCCTGAATTTGGACTTGTAGCCTACTAGACTGTGAGAGAATAAACTTCTACTTGTTAAAGCCATCCGCTTGTGGTATTTCTGTTACAGTAGCACTAGATGAGGACTAAGACAACATAATTGTCTTGTTTATTGTCCTCCTTGCAGCAACTCCCCTTTAAATATACATGTGACTCAGCTTGACTGTAACTGGTAAAGTCATATTCTTTTTACCTAACACTTCTTCGTGTACACATTAGCCATTAAATTTGAAAAGATATTCTATTGACTAGGAATTAACATCGTATCTTCTAAAACCCAATGTTTATGTCTCTTCTCAAGTGACTATTGTAAATCTCTCTAAATTTACCACCCTATACTCCCCTAAATGAATGTGCTGATGAGGAAAAAGCTGATGCATTCATGGTTCCCTTGAGACACCAGATTCATTCTAATCTTTAATCCTTTTTTTACATTATGAGAGATTTCCTTCTTACCCTTTCTCACATTGGTTTACCTAAATTCTGGACCCCATTTAAAATGCTACCTTTCCATGAATTCTCTGTGACTCTCCTGCCTTCAGTGATCCCCATCTTTTCTTCTACTCTGAACTCCTTTAGCATGTCTGGGATGGAAAAAACGGATTCCTATATTTTGTCAAATGAAAATGATTGGTAGTGTCTTCACAGAGTGAAATGTTGAGAGAAACTTTGAGATGGTATGTGGGAAAGAGTGATGAGATCAATCAGCCATCAAAACCATTAGTAAAGATGGAGGAATATGTTAGTCGACCCTACTCTAAGAAGATACTGAATTGCCAGGTTCAATCTTCCATCTAACATTTATTAAGTTCATAGGGTTGCTATGAGTCAGAATCGACTAAATGGCACTGGGTTATGGTGTACTAGGAGTCCCTAGGTGTGCAAAAACCTTTTCATTACTAGTCAAAAGGTTGCCAGTTTGAACATACATATCCCGAGGTAACTCAGAAGAAAAGCTCGGTGATCTGCTTCCTTACCTTGAACTCAGGTCTACCTTCCTTCTCTTTAATTTTATGAATATAGCTTTTAAAATGGTGGGAGGATCTAGGCTGGAAATTTTCTTTAGCTGATCTATAATGAGAAATTCTGGAGCTGGAGCTTGAAATATCTAGAAATATTATATCACTGAAAAACTCAGATAAACATTGGAATAAATATCTGGGTGGATTTTTCAAGATTTTAAAGTAAGGGAATCTACACTCAATATCAACCTCAGATTGTTGATAAACTAATTTATAAAAACTGCATTTAAGTGGTTTGTTGACAATAACTATTGCTCCTATTTACTATTAATTATGAGATATTGAATGCACACTTCAATATTTCCTATTGCCCATCCCAAGTGTAAGAAAATCTTAGCTGTAATTAAAATATCCATTATGGGATCATGTTAGTCATTCCTTTTATTTATTAATTCACCAGAAATACCCAGCCCTGAACTTTTCCACACAACTAGTATTCAATAGCTATTGAAAGAGTTAGCTGCAGATCTGCTGCCTTATTTTCTTAACCACAAAAATGACAAATGGTAGGTCTAAATACCATGATTCCCATTGCTTACAAAAGGTTGCTTAGCTATTTTATTCAGAATGCATCTCTATTCATTACTCAGAGCAGGAGTGTAGAGAGGAAAGAGAAAAAACAGGCCTCAAGGAGCCCATCTGAAATGAGGTTAATGTTACAAGGGATAGAGGTTCCTAAGTAAAATGCTATAGTTGACTTTAGAGTACTCTCCAAAACCCATTGATATTCTTGCACATTTGATCCAAAAGCATTATTTCCAGAGACTTAACCCAGAAAGATTTGCTGAAGACTAAAAGGCCTGTTCTGGCCTGGGTCCAGCGCTATTGAACATCTCTAATGCTTCTTTGAGTGTATGTCACATTATACAGAGTACTGACATATATAAAGCTGGGTATCTTTAGCTTCCTAATGGTTATTCATCTGTGGAGCACTTCAATATGTATAAAGGTGGGACAGTAATATCGTGGAAATAATTTTTTTTTATGAAAGTGGTTGAAAGTTGATCGTTTTAGGGACATGTTGCCACATGCTTCCACTTGCAGCAATAAGGCTTTCAAAATTAGTCATCCTCGCTCACTCTTTTTTCTTTAGTAACTGTGGTGAAAATAATTGAAGACTTGTGGTTGGTGTAAAAATAATCATAATTTTTCCTGAATAATTAATATCGCTTTCTTGTAATGTTATAAATTTGCATGATAACTGACATATTAAATGTAGCTTACAGCTATGAAATAATGCCGTGAGCAAAAACATTTGAAAAGCTTAAAAAGGTAAGAAAGATGTCTATGTTGATGTATGAAACAGTCATCTAGTATCCCACTGGACACAGAAAAAAATGGAAAGTATGATAATGATAACTTATAGACTATATTTAGAGTTGAAAAAGCTCATTTTCAAAGAGTATTTGAACTTGAAGACATTTTCTCTGAGGATTATGCCAAAAATTGTAGATTATAAATAGTAATAGTAAGAACTTGTAATTTCATGTCGGGAGAAATTGGTCAAGGCAACAGAATTTAAAGAAATCGTAACTAGTGATGAAACATGATACTTTCTCTGTGACCCATAAATAAGTAGCAAAGCACAGTGGGAACCTCCAAACATACTGAGACCAACAAGGCACAAATAAAAGTTACAAGAGAAAATAATGATGATTTGTTACTTTGACATCAATGGCATGGTTCCTGCTAATTCACCCTACAATGTCAAGGGGTCAATCATACAAAGCAAAGAGAAATTATGAGTTTCAAGGTTTTGGTGTGATGCAAAAGAAGTAGACTAGAGACCCCCTTCATCTCAATGATATTGCTTTGGATCCCGATATACCTCTGATTAAATAGTCTTTGATCAAAAATGTCATTAACCAAATTGACCTTACCCACCAAGTTTATCTCAAAATGAAATTAGCCTACACCGATTCATTCATGCATATATGCATGCATTTATTAAATAAATATTCACTGAGTTTCTATTACGTGTCATGAAAATTCTCATCCTCAGGAAGACTACATTGTAGTGGGAGGTTATGGGAAAAAGAGCAAACAAATAACATTATTTTAGGCAATAATGAGAGTCATAGTGAACAACAAAATATATGGTAACAAAGAAATAATGAAAAAGAAAAAAGAAGAACTGATACATTTGAATTGTGGTGTTGGAGAATACTGCCTATACCATGGGCTGCCAGAAGAATGAACAGATCAGTTTTGGAAGAAATACAACCAGAATGCATCTTAGAAGTGAGGGTGGCAAGACTTCATCTTGTTTACTTTGGGCATGTCATCTGGAAAGACCAATCACTAGAAAAGAAGACCATATTTGGTAAACTAGAGGGCCAGAGAAAACAAGGGAAACCTTACATGAGAAGGATTGACACAATCGCCTCAACAATAGGCTCAGACATATTAAGGACCATGGAGATGGCACATGACTGAGCAATGTTTCATTCTATTCTATATAAGGCCACCATGAGTTAGCAACTATCAACAACAGCATGGAGCAAGTGGTTATTTTGGACAGGCTGACCAGTCGAGGGCCTATATTCTAGGTCTCCAAGGAGGTGACATCTTAGCAGAAACCTGGATGAGGTGGAAGAGTAAGCCATGAGATGATCTGGTAAGAGGTGCATTCCAGGCAGAGAAAAGACAAGAGTAAAGGCTCAAGTTCTATGTGTTCCTGATCAAGCAAGGGGGTTCTTGTGAGCAAGGGCGAGAAAAGACCACAAGGACAGAAAAGGAGGTAGAGTCAGATCATGCAGAGCCTTGTAGGAGGGGTAAAAGGATTTGCATTTTACGCTAAGTGTGATAAAAACCATTTTCGAGTTCATAATCTGATTTACATGTTAAAAAGTTCACTGTGGCTGATCTTATGAGGATACACTGTAACGGAATGAGAAGTGGGCAGGAAGACCAGTTAAGAGTCTTTCAAAATAGTCCAAGGGAAAGATGATGATGTCTTGAACAAGGATAGAAGTTGTGAAGGTAGAAGAATCGCTTGCATTTAAGACATATTTAAAAGTTAAAACAAGCATTGCTTAGCAATGGATTAGTTACAGGGTTTGCAGGAGAAGGGTTAAGAATGATTTAACTATATGTATGAAAACCTATATCAAAATAAGTTTCCTAGATTGCAGGTTTTAAAACTGTGTTGGCTCTGAGGGCAATCAAAGAAGGGTTTTAGACAGGTTTTGAGTAGTTGCTATGGCTGACTTCCTTGAAGGGGACAGCCCTCACTAGAATGTACAGGTTCAGTCATGCTTGCTAAAAATAACCACACACTTAATTATAAGGTCAGCAATATTAAGTTATTGTCAAGGGTAAATATTATCAAATGAATTCACTCAACCATATGTGACAATTGGGAGCCTCCCAAACCAGATAGGGAATGGGTAAATGTGGCAGTTTAGGTACCAATCCTTGCATACAGGTCTTCAAAAATAAATAATTTGGTTCATAGTCCATAGAACACACAGGGAGCAGATAATTTTCATGTTTAGAGCAGAAGTGGACTGTAGATCCTTTGGAATTATTTGGAATGGAACCATGAATCCTTACATATACCAAGCATTCTCTGTAAGCTGAACAAATAACTTATTGTGCAGATTTATGCTATTTGAAAATAGCTAGAAACTCACTGTGATTAATTAAATAAAAAGTTTATTTAAACGGGTTATTTAATAATTAATAGTTTTTTTTTTTTGGCTGTGTATTACTCTAACAGACACCACAAATGCTAACTTACATCAGGACTTTTCGTGACATTGGTTAGGCAGAGGAGCTGACTCTATTTTTCTTTTTCCTGGAGCAGGGAAGTTGGCACTGGTGGAGAGGAGCCTGGGATGTCTAAGTTCTCAGCAGAGTGGAAACACTGAGGACGTTCAGTCGAAGCGGCAGCTGGTAACCCTTTGGTCCAGGATGGCCCATGGAAGTGGGCTTTCCAAGTGGCGTAGTCAGAGTCTATGTAGGGATTTGATGCCTGCTCTGTGCCAAGTGCTGTGTTGGTCTCTGGAAGTTCTCTGGGGAAGAAGACAGAGCCCAGACTTTCAGGGACCTTAGCATCCAGGGAGGAAGACAGACTCAAAACCAGTAGCTAAAAACAAATGAATGTTCTCTGTGTCACTTAGATTCCAGTAAGTTAAAGGAATCAGTAGGCAGTCTCAAAACTTCAACATCGTTGTTGTGACACGCTGTTCCAAATGATTTCTTTTCTCCTTCTGGGAGATAAACACAAGAGGACATATACTGTTCCTGACAATTCAGTGGAGTACTTGGAAGATGACTGAGGCTTGTGATGGGGAAGGAAGCTGCAGTCCTATCTTATATATGGGGCTCAGAAATCCCACAGAGGCCTGGAGGCCTACTGGCTTGTAATTTCTTTTTGTTTATATTACACCATTTAACACAGGAATAGCTGTCTCATTAAATAAAAGAAAAAAAAAGAATCCCTGTCAAGAAAAATAATCTCATATTTAGCAAAGATCTCTACAGTTTTAACAACTAGGGAGCAGAGGGAGAAGAAAACACCCACATTCAGAAAGAAAAATCCAGCAGCACTGCCCAGATGTTACATGAAGTGATAGGATAGTAATTTATTATTTTATTCCCTCCCTGGATGGTGCAAACAGTTAATGCACTTGGTGCTCACCAAAAGGTTGGAGCTTCCGGTCCACCTAGAGGGGCCTCAAAAGAAAGGCCTGTCGATCTACTTCAAAAAATTAGCCCTTGAAAACTCAGCGAAGCACAGTTCTACTCTGACACACATGGATCTCCATGACTCCGAATCAACTTGAGAGCAACTGGCTGTTTTTCGCTTATCTTAATAATCGTCACTCATTAGCATAGCTAATTGCTGAATTTCCAACCTTACCCACCAGTTTTTAAGCTTCCTAAGGGCACATTCTCTGTCTAGTTCATGGCTGTATTCCCTAAGCTAAGCACAGTACCGAGAACTGTGTCATGGGTGTGCAATGAATGTTTCACTCATTCAACAGACATTTTTAAGTATCTATTGTGGGCCAGATATTAACCTAGGTGCTGGGAATAGTAAAATTCCCTGCCCTTATGGAGCTTACATTCCAGTGAATATTTGATGAATGATGAGTGAAAAGTTTTTGCTTGGTTCACGCTGTCATACCTACACCTCAGATGTGATGTTAGCATGTTTATATAAGTCCCTCAGCTGTTAGCTAAAATTATATGTAAAGAGCTAAATCAGAAGGCTCCTTTCTCTGTTATCATCAGGTGGTAGAGAGAGCTACACTCCCACTCAATGTCTACTTTCTCCTTATCCCATAGTAGCCAAACCCTAGACAATGTGCTCCTTGGGAAATTCTGCATGCCTCAGACTCACTTATGGTTGGGGATGGCCAGGTAACTAAGTCCTGGCCAATGAAATTGAACCAGAAGTTGTTCGTTGGGACTTCTGGAAAACCTTTTCAAAGGGATGTGGCCTTTTTCAAGTCCACCTTGCTGAGAGTGTACGCTGTTCCACTATCTTCTGCTTAATGCTTGCCACGTTAGAGCAGACAGAAAAAAAGATTTCCGAATGCACAAATATGATAGCAAAGGAAAAATATTTGATACATTTAAGCTAAAAGGCCAATTTTAAAAATTGGTGAAAATCAACAAATGTAAGCTAAAGATAAAGGAATAAGCAGAAAGTATACAAATAAAAAACAGGCTAAAAGGAGATATGTATATTATTACATAGAGATAAAAAGCACAGGTTTTGAAAGTCATCAGACCTATACTGGAATGTTGTTGTTAGTCGCTGTCTAGTTGGCTCTGACTCATGGTGACCTCGTGTGTAGCAGAATGAAATGTTGTCCGCTCCTGCACCATGTCCAGGATCATCAGTATGTTTGAGTCCTTTGTTGTGACTATTATACATCAACAGCAATTACTAATTGTCTAATCTCTGGCACGTTACATAGGCACAATGTGCCTTCATTTCTTTATCTTAAAATGGTGATAATATTTATTTCACTCTCATATTTCAAAGATTAAATTAGACATATATGTGAAATTTTTAACGTAGAATGACGTGGATCAAGTATCAATAAATGAATACTTTTATAAAAAGAAGTATTAAAAACCAATACATAAAGAACTACTAATATGGAACGAAACAGATGTTTGGAAAGACTCCAAGTTTAAAACGATAAAGCAGAAGTTGTAAATGATACAAAAATGAATACTAATAATGTAAAAAGACTCAAAGATTGAACAATTTTAAAAAAAAGACTAAAAGAAAATTTTGAATAAGATAGTATATGTTTAAGAATTTAACTCTTTTTCACCAAGACAAAAAGGAACATTTGAGCAGCATCGTCAGAAAAAATGCAAAGATCTCCAGTCCCCTTCCCAATACTCCAGGGTCTCTGGCCAGATGTCTGCCAGGAGACCTCAGGGCAGAAAGCAGCACCCTTGGCCTCTTGTTTTTTGCCTTATACTCTTTTAGCAGTGCTAAAGGGCAAGACCTAATCAAACACCTGCCAGGTGATATTTATTCCCTGCCTCAGCAATTCCATGCCCTCCCACCTGCTCACAACCAGCCACCACTTTGTAAAGCAACCACTCATGTATTGTATTTGCTGCTCAGTCTCATTATTTTTTCCGATTTGATCTTCCTTGCTTTTCTCTCTATGTCAATTTTCAAGTCATCTTGCCAGTTTCAGGGTATTTGAAATACGGTAAGCTGAGTTCCACCATTTCTAAAACCTTGGAGACACATTGAAGAGAAACTTCACATCCAATTTCAACAACGTTAACATTTAAAATGCTTTTACTTCAGAGACCACTAACCTTTGTACTCCTCTTTCTGTCTACTTATGTTTTAATCTGAATATGGAGAATAATAATGGAATGGAGACTACTCACACTTTGGTCTGAATTTAACAAGGACCTATGGTTGAACATTAGGTAATTCTTCGATTAGAAGCTCTCTTTCTCTCTCTCGCTGTCTTCTCTCTTTCTCTTTGTCATGCACACACACGCGCACACACACGTGCACACACGTGCACACACGCGCGCACGCGCGCACACACAAGCACACACTCGCACACGCAAAACCCATCTCTTGAGTTTTCTGGCACCAAAGGCAATTGGCGTTTTCGTTTCAGTTTGTCTTCTTATGTCCCAGACCGGTAGATACTTCAAACTGTATGTAGAGAAGGGGTCAAATTCACAATGAAACTAAGAACAGCCTCACTGTGGTTTTTCCCAGAAGGTCAGCTTCCCCATTTCTTCAAGGAAAATATCATGTGTTAACTGTAGAAAGACAGAAAGCTGAGTCTCCTGTCAAGGGGCAGATTGATGTGATATGAACTGTAAGAGAGAGAAACATTAGCTAAACTGTAAACCTTCTGAGACAAAAGAATTGAGTAAAACCCAAATAGACTTTGAAGTTTATTCATCATTTAAGGATTTTTTTTGCACAAATTTGTCTCCCTCTATATGTTGTCCGAAATATCCATGTATTTTTTCTATACAAATTTAAAAAAATGCGTATTTGACTCTTGAAACTATTGGTTTCTAAGTCTCACATTGATATAGACAAAGTACCTTTATAAAATGTTGTATTTTACAAAATACTGCCTACCTGATTGTGTTGGAAGCATTAGGACCTGGACTACTTGTTGACAGAGGCCCCAAAGATTACTTTCAACTCTAAAGCATATCTTCTAAGAAATTAGAAGAATCTCTAACCTCTCTCTTTCCACTCCAGCAACTTTCTTCAAAGATCATTTCTGTACATATGTTACTTGAAATATATATTGTCACTGGATGTTTGTAAAACAACTGGTCAGATTTAAACAGGTTTCCTTATTGCAAATTTTGTCAGAGTTTTGTTAAGCTAATGTGCCCGAAAGAAGTTAAGAAAAGAGTATATGAAAAGTAATATGTAGACTTCCCCATAGAAGACATTTCTGTTTTCTTTGTTATTATGGTTAGTTTTATGTGTCAAATAGGCTAGGTTACCTGTAAAACCAAGCCCGTTGCTGTCTCGATTCCAACGTATAGCCACCCTATAGAACAGAGTAGAACTGCCCCGTAGGGTTTACTAGGCTGTAATCTTTACAGGAGAAGACTGCCATATCTTTCTCCTGAGGAGCGGCTGGTGGAGTTAAACTGTCAACCTTTCAGTTAACAGTCAAGCGCTTAACCACTGTGCCACCAGCTACTTTTGGATAGGCTACAGTACCCAGTAATTTAATTAAACATTTATTTAGATGTTGCTGTGAAGACATTTTGTAGATGTGCTTAACGTCTACAATCAGTTAACTTTAAGTAAAGGGGATTGCCCTAGATAATGTGGGTGGGCCTCATCCAATCTGTTGGAAGGTCTTAAGAGCAAGAACTGAGGCTTGCAACAGGAGAATAAATTCTACTTCAAGACTGCAGCTTCAACTCCTGTCAGGTTTCTAGCCTACCAGCCTGCCCTACAAATTTCAGATTTGCCGTTCCCCCTAATCATGTGAGCCAATTCCTAAAAATAAATCTCTTTATACATATAACATATGTTTACATCCATAACATATATATATATGTGTATACACATACACATATATATATACCAAAACCAAAGCTGTTGCCGTCGAGTTGATTCTGACTCTCGGCAACCCTATGTGTGTCAGAACAGAAATATGATCCATAGGGTTTTCTTGGCTGTAATCTTTATGGAAGAAGAGCTCTAGGTCTTTCTTCTGGGATGCCATTGGGTGGGTTCGGATAGCACCCTGGCTGATACACTTGTCATTTGAGCCAGTTGCGTCTCAGAACTTTGTTCTCCTCTAGTATTACCTCTCAGGGCTGGGAAGGACCAATATGTGTAAAGCAAAGTCAAGGTTACAAAGAGGATCAGGAAACATTTGGTGAAAGGAATAAAGGCTGGAAGAGAAACAAGAAAGTTTCCATGGGTCTAAAATCAAGACCCCAGGAAATCAAGCCCACTTCTTTATCAGAGGCAAATGTGAAATAAATGTGAGGTAAATGCCTGTTTTCTGTGCTGAAAAGGTTCTTGTTAGTGTAGGCTAGATTCATCTTTTTACTCTTTATAGCAGAATAACATTTTGATATCCTAGTCAGTCACACTTCTTCTGTTGAACTCATCCTTTTTGGCCCTACGGACCTCCCACACTTGATCTGGAGTGAAGAACCTCTATCATCTCAACTGAGCATTGTTACACCAGAACTAGGAAAAAACCCAAAAGATTAGATACTTAGTTTTCTAATTTCAAAAGCTATGTTCCCCATGTAAGATAGAGAATATCTGCAAGGATTCTGACCTGTCTGAGACAGTGTTTCTGTTCTTGGAGATACTAGGCAGGCTGGGGTTTGAGGGACGAATCAGAGGGGAAGTGAGAGGTTTAAATGCTGGTCAGTCCTTTGGAAGGACCCCTGTGTTCCACTCCTTTCTAGCTTCTAAGCTTGTAGAAACATCTTATAGATTTGGGAATCCAAAACTGGAAATGTTCTGGTTTTGGGTTCCCTTCCAGTCCTGAATAGAGCTTAGAAAAGCTGCAAGCTCCCAAATCTCTTAAGTGTAGTAGGATGCAGAGGCAGTTGTGCGGAAATGGCTGCAGACCTATTTAGGATACAGCTCCTGAGACGGCCTTACCACATTTCCGGAAGCTCAGAGTGACAGGGGAAAACAGCCTTGAGAGAAATAGAGGTGTAGCTGAGTCAAAGAAATCATGAGGTGGGGCTGAGCAAGACTGGGTCAAGCATCTGATTGGATCGAAACTGAGCTCAACTGTTGACATGTGGCTGGAAGATCATAACTGGAGTCCAAGAGGGAATGTCCCTTCCCCTCATTCACCCTTGTGATATGATATTCTTTTTGCCTATTTCACAGAAGACAGATGAATAAAGAGATTATGTGTTCTAGGAAAGTTCACATGGCAGAACTTGAACTCAAACACTGCACTTCGGAATCCAGATCAGATACTCCTCCCACTGTTGTTGTTGTGTGCCATAGAGTTGATTCCGACACATAGCAACCCTATATGTCAGAGCAGAATTGCCCCATCGGGTTCCCTAAGCTGTAATCTTTATTTATTTATTTATTTTTTTATTGTACTTTAGATGAAGGTTTACAGAACAAATAGTTTCTCATTAAACAGTCAGTACACATATTGTTTTATGACATTGGTTCACAACCCCATGACATGTCAACACTCTGTCTTCTCAACCTTGAGGACCTTTTCTTGGTGAAAATATACATAGCCAAAGTTACACCGTTTCGAAAGTTTCTACATGTACAGTAGGCTGTAATCTTTATGGGAGCAGATCACCAGGTCTTTTCTCCCACAGAGCCTCTGGTGGGTTTGAACCACCAACCTTTAAGTTAGCAGCTGAGTGCTTAACCATTGTGCCACCAGGGCTCCTTGCTTCTTCTACTACTCCACTAAAAATGGAAGCACAGTTGGTTTAGGGAGAAAATGACGCGTTTCATCTTAAAATTGTTTTGTTTGAAATCTCATCCAGAAATTAGCAGTTGGAAATTAAAGACTTGACTTCGGAGACACGGAGACACACAGGTTATGGTTTGGGTCATGGGAGTAGCAAAGCATGGTGAAAGAGGATATCCGTGATAAGAGAAAGAGGAGTACTAAGGATTAGGATCCTATGGGAAAACCCAAACATAGGCACAGCTACAGTGGAAGGAGCCAAACTAGGAAGAGAAAAGAAGTGATGGGAAGGGAAGAGAAGATGAGGATGATGCAGTGGTCTACAGTCAAAGAAAGAGTTCTAGGAAGAATGTCTCCTAATTAAGAGTGAATTACAACCGTCCTCTTGGCCTAATGTCATAAGGCAAGTATTAAATTTTGAGCAATTTCCCCACAGGAAAACAAATCATTTTCTCACCAAGAGTTTCTTTGTTCTTACTATATATCCAATTTCAACCAGCTTGGTTGTAGATTTTTCTGATAATCTGCAGTTGATTTGAAATAGCAAATCCGGAGGAGTTGAAAGGTTCTAGAATTAAAATATAAAATGCAGGAGTAAATCACATGCAAAATCATGTCTAGAGTAACGAATGCAGAAAATTACCCAAAGAGAACATAAACACCTAAAAAAAAAATTGTTATTGTTATTTGTTGTTGTTGTGTGCCCTCAAGTTGATTTCAACTCATGGTGACCCCATATCACAGATTAGAACTGCCCTGGGCTGTAATCTTTATGGGAGCCAATCACCAGGGCTTTCTCCCACAGAGCCCCTAGATGGATTTGAACTGGTGGCCTTTTGGTTAGCACCTAAATGCTTAACGGATGCACCACACATAGACAGCTTTATGTGCTCCAGTAGCCCTGAATCCATTACCTAGAAAACAAAGTTACAAAATCAAGGATGTTTCCAATGATATTCCAGAATCACCAAAAAAAATTTCTCACTAGTGAACTCTGGCAAAGAAGTCAGGAAAGTATGCAATTCCTTTTATAATAAATATTCATCAGAAGTATTGGCTACTTAAAGGAGTAAGTTTAAGTAACGGGAAAATTTACTTACGTGGAGCAGTTTATATCCCTTTGATGCCAAAGTAATTATTCATTTCCCCAGCATTTCAGGCAATAAGGATTCTTCTTTAAGTGATAATAATGAGAAAAAAAAAATATAATTGAAGAGCTATCAGTACAGTTTAGTGTCTCAGATTACGGCCTCTCGAGCAGAGCATGACAGTTTGGGTTAGAATCCCAGTCTGATATTTACAAGCTGCCTGACCTTGCACAAATTTCCCAACATCTCCATGCTTCAGCTTCATCGTCACTAAAAGAATGCCTGGGATACAATAATCCACCATACTATATGCCTTTGTTATTATTATACACACCATATGGTTTTATTAATTGTAGCTTCCTTTAGGTTATAGTGAAATGGAAAGAGTAGAATGACCTGGAATTAATTTAATGAAAATATGTAGAAATGATTTCCCTTTACTGTAATTTGTTTTGTAGATTATCTTCCCATATTTATTATAACTGCCTTTATGTGAACTTAAGAAAAATCATCATGAATATTTAAATGATAGGAAAAAAAGAAAAGGAAAGACTAATGTTTCCTAAATGCCATATATGGTGATTTTAGATAAATATCTCTTAAATTTCCCTTTCAAATCCAAATTCTCCCCTAGGAAAACCAGATGAATAATGACGTTTAAAAATTATTTGCACATTTACCATGTAACTGTGTGGGCTCATGGACACATATACGAAACTATACACCATAAATTTGAGCTGTCCTGTATGTAGGTAAAATAATCCTATCGTGGGCTGAGATGGAGACAGATGGTAAGCGCAATTCATGCAAGTGGGTAGGAGCGACCACAATCCCATCTGAGGGGACAGCCAGGCTCTCAGAAAATACATCCAACAGTAATTTTTAACGTCATACATTTTTCCTTCTGGAAGCAATACACCAATCTGCAAATAATCTTACATTCTTTTTGGAATTTAAACAACTTCAATTTTCTAGCTCTAACAAGGATTACTTTCCTATGGAGCTAGTTGTTGAAAGGTTTCTGACCTTTTTCTCTGGTTCTCCTGAAAATTTACACCTGTTAAAAGATTAACACATTGATTCTTTTCTGTTTTGCTAACAATATGTTCTAATTTTATTCTAGCTTAAATAAAAAATCTTTTAAAATATTCCCTTCAATGTTTCCAAATGGAAAGTATTGCTGTTGTTGTCCATAGGTGTCATGGAGTTGATTCCAACTCAGTGACCGGGTAAATAATCAAGGGAAAAAGTACTGATTAATAGTTTAGTCCTAGAAGAGAGAATTGATATTTAATGTACAGTCCTTCTTTTAACTTTTCTAAAACTAAGCATCAGTAGTTTTTCCCCTTGAATTCCATGTATGTTTGCCTTTGTGACGTGAAAACTTTAAAAGGTAACTAAACATTTCCTATTCCTTTCTTTTTATGGAGTCCTGGTGCACAGTGGTTAAGAGTTTGGCTGCTAACCAAAAGGTCTGCAGTTCGAATCCACCAGCTGCTCCTTGGAAATCCTATGGGACAGTTCTACTCTGTCCTATAGGGTTACTATGGGTTGGAATCAACTCACAGGCAATGGGTTTTGGTTTCTTTTTATTGTGTCTCTGTACTAATACATATTCCCAGCTATCAGAGAGTCACACTTTTTCGAGGCTGTTTCTTCTGTACCAAGGACATCCTAAAAGAACGCTGGTGGCGCAACAGTTAAGCGCTCGACTGCTATCTAAAAGGTTGGTGGTTTGAACCCAGCCAGTGGTTCCACGAGAGAAAGGCCTGGGAATCTGCTCCTGTATGGGGCAGTTTTCCTCTGCCCCATGGGGTCACAGGGAGTAAGCTTACTGTTTAAGAACATGGGCTTTGAAATAAGCCTGACCTGGTTTTGAATTCCAGTCTACCACATATTATCCCAGTGGCATTTGGAAAGATATGAATTTGTGAATTTCATTAAGGTCCAAAATGTAAATAAAAATAGGGATAATACTCCAAAACCAAAAACCAGTTGCCATTGAGTCAATTCCGACTCAGCGACCCTATAGGAAGGACTGGAACTGCCGCGTAGGGTTTCCAAGGAGCAGCTAGTGGATTTGAACTGCAGACTTTTTGGTTAACAGTCCTTAACCACTTCTACAGCAGAACTCTGGGATAATATTATCTTCTTTAAATACCTCTCAAATGGATTAAATGAGAGTCATGCATTCATCCTTCAAATATCTACTGAGCACTTATATGTTAAGCCCCATCACGGGGCTGCGGCTCATACTGCTAGTGGGGGGATGGGAAGAGACAACCAAATCCACAAACACGGTATCAGTTAGTGATAAGTGTCATAAAAAACAAACAAACAAACAAAAAAACTGCTTAATGTGATAGAAAGTGATTGAATTACTTCAGTTGGAGTGATCAGGGAAGGCTTCTGAGGAGGTAACATCTGAGCTGAGATCTGAGAAGCAAAAGGAGCAAGTCGTAAGAATGGGGTAGGTAGCAACTTTCTGGGCAGAGTCAATAGTAAATGCCAAGAACTGGAGGTTGGAATAAAATCAGTGTTTTCGGGAAACAGAAGGAAGGCCATGAGAGCCGGCATTTAGTGACCAGCAGAGTGATATTGTGGTCAGAGAGATGAGAGGTGGAGTTAGACTCTAGTACTTTGAGCCAAACAACGTTGGGTTCAAATCCCATCTCTACCACTTGCCAGTTCTGAGACTGAGTAAAATATTTAAATTATTTGACCCTTAGTGGTTTCCTCAACTGTAAACTTATTTATTACTAAACTATTATCGTCACTTTCTTTAAAGTAGAGTCACATTAAAATGGGCAGTAAATGGCAGCAGCCATTATTATTATTATCATATTACCTTTGCTAAGGTGATCCAGTGCATTTATACCTAAAGGCATAGATACGTAAATCCAAGTACAATTCTATAAGAAGTAACTAATTCAATACGTAGCTATGTAGTGTATTTCAAATCCAGTTAGGATGAGAAGTTTTCTAAAAAGTCCTTTTTCCAGTCTTTCCACAGTTCCAAGAGCTTTGTGCCTTAAAGCATTATTTTTTACCACAGGAGCATAACGAGGTTAGATGTTGATTGGTGAAGGGCAAAGTGATTTATAAAGTCACTTTCATTTTTCAATGGTTTTTCTTTCCAATGATAAGTGAGGAAATGTCATGGGGAATGTCATCTGGGAATAAACTAAAATATTTCAGTTGCTTGTGGGTTCACTTACTTATTGTCTGTATCCTGTACTTTGACATTTGATCAAAAACGACATAAATCTTGGTTTGTTTCCTCCAAACCCAGGTTTATTTCTTCTGTATCCTGAATTTGATACTTCTTTCCCATATTGTGTTTCTTTATCACCCCGTCACTGCTGGTTCTTCTAAAGAGCCATGTTCCTCCCCAGCTGTGTTTCCAGTGGAATCATTCTCACTTCCAAACCTCTTCTGAGCCCCTCGTTAGTCTCTCAACATTCGGTTTTTCCAATGTATATACATAGTGAAGATATTTTAGTAAAAGTTAATAGTGGCCATGTTTTTGAAATGGTGAAAGCTATCATTCTTACCAGATGTGGGATATGAGAAAGAACCAGCAGAAAGGTAAGTGAGGAAGCAACAGAGCCTATGTCCAAATAATGACTATACTAATTATATTTGAAAAAAATAAATATGTGGATATTTCTAAATATGTGGAATATTTTTAATCATATCAGTCATATAAATGCTTGGCTTAATTCTCCATTTTTATTTTGACATAACTTGTTTTATATATATTCACAGTAAGTAACACACACACACACACACACAAATATATATTGAATTGTCCTTATGATGTATTAAACAAAGTCACTTTTGTGAGATATAACAAAACAGCTGAACTTAAACTTTTTACGTTTGGGAGCTATTTTTTGTTATTGCTTTCAAACAGCTTTTTTTTTAATAGAATGTAATCAGATATATTTAAATCATTAAAGAAATTGTGTATAATGAAGAAAATTATAAAGAAGGAAATGCATACTATGCCTGAACTTGGCTATACTTCCATGTAGTGTACGTACTCAGGAGATGAGGGAGCACGTGGAAGCAGATGGGCCATTTCTAGTGGGCCATTTAAGAGAGTGACTGGCTGATTCTGACCTTCCACTTTTAAGCCCGAGGGAGAAAAAAAAAATTGTTGATGTCGAGTCAATTCTGACTCATAGAGACCCTATAGGACAGAGAAGAACTGCCCCATAGAGTTTCCAAGGAGCACCTGGTGGACTCAAACTGCCGACCTTTTGGTTAGCAGCCGTAGCACTTAAGCACTGCGCCACCAGGATTTCTAAACCTGAGAGATTACTTCTATTTTGTGCTTGGGGTGATTAGGCTTTTAGTGACAGACTGGAAACAAATATAACAAATATGCAAAATCTGAGTTAGACACCAGAAGTATCGATTTATGGTGGCAATTTAGAATGCCTCTTAGACTAGAAATGCTGCTATTTGCATAACAGTAAGTGGTCCATGAGTGCCAGCTTCCTGGGACATAAAAGGGTGCCTAGTTACCTTGGTCTCAGAATACGCTTAGCTAACACGGGCTTGCCATAGGTTAGAATCAACTAGACAGCAACTAACGACCACCACCACCAACAATACTAGTCAATCCTAAATTTTGATTAATCCTTTTTCGTTTAAATGTGTTAATCTGTGCAAAAGTTTACAGTATTATAAAGCCTTATTGGCATAGGTGCCATCTTGTTGCCTAGGCCGATTTTACAAACTAACTCTCAAACATGAATATTTCCCACGACATTAGCTATTCTACCATCATGGAATAGTAAGTTACTTTCACTTTCACAAATGTGTTTTGTTCAACATCAATATTGTTTGTACTTTATTATTGTAGAAGAATTAATAGTTGAATAACATTCCATTATTCTTCTAGAGTTAGACACAGAATTCGTGTCAATTTTTTTCATGATAGCATTGTGAGGAACATTCTTTTTGTATAAATCTTAGGCTTTTTTTTTTTTTTTTATCATTGTTCAATTTATTAGAAAAAGTTGCTAAAAATAAAATCACTGTCAAATAATATGCACGTTTTTAAGGCTGTTTATACAAAAATCGCTCTATAAAAGGGTGGTACTAGTTTATACTCCCACAAATAGTGTTAGAAAGCCCTGCTTCTGCACAGTTGCCATCTCTGAGCAATTCAATGGAATAGATTATTTTAAAAAATATTTTCCAGTTTGGTAAGTAAAAGAAAGGCATCTTGGTTATTTTAATATGAAATTGTAATAACTAATTAGGTAACTTGCTTTTACATATGTTTAATGTACCTCTCGGAGCCCTAGTGGAACCCTGGTGGTGCAATGGTTAAGCACTCACTGCTAATCGAAATGTCTGCAGTTGAGACCCAAAAGCTGCTCTGTGAGAGAAAAGACCTGGCAATCTGCACCATAAAGATTACAGCCTAGGAAACCCTGTGGGACAGTTCTGCTGTGTCATATAGGGTCTCTGTGAGTAAGGATCGACCCAACAGCACACAACAACAGTGTACTTCTTTATTGATTGCCTATTCATGTTCTGCTCATTTTGCTATTGAATTATTTACCCTTTTACTGATTTATATGTGCTCCTTTGCCTTACATTTTTAAAATTTATCTCTTTGGACCTGATATTTTTGTTCACTTGAATTTTTAAATTCTTATGTATTATTTGTGCTGAAGAATCAGTATTTTTTCCTGTTTAAAAACTTGTCAGGGTGTTTATTCCTTACCTAAAAATTAGACCCATCTTTATATACATTTTGCACTGTCTTTTCAAACTAAATTCCCTTTATTTTCCCATTTATTTCTATGTGCTATGCCATGTTTATACTCTCTCTAAATTAAACACCTGCAAACACAGCCATTGGATAGCCTTTTGTTATCAGAGGGCCGTACAGTGTGGTGTTAAAATCATTAGCTATATGACCTTGGGAAAATTATTTGTGTTCACAGAAACTTAGTTCCTGCAAAGTGAGGATAATAATGTCTACCTCACAGAGCTGTTGTGAGGAATAAAACAATATAACATATGTGAAAACACCTGGAGGATATTCAATAGATTTTCCTTACTTCCACTTTCATAGACATGTTTTTGTTGAACATCAATATTATTTGCATTTTATTGGTAAATTTACCACTTAACTGACCATTCTCTTTAGCATAATGCAGCACACTCTCTGCAGCATTTTGAAAATTTCCACAGTCTAATATACTAACATAGCAATATAATTCTTCATGTACTTATATGTACATTTAATGCTCAGAATGCATTGTTAGTGTTACTTATCTTGACCCTTTCTCCTGCTACCTATGTATTTCTCTATAGGATATCTCCCTATTGCCAAGGAAATTGAACACTAAGTACTGCAAATTACTTCAGCAACATAGGAATTATTATCAGATGCTAAAATAAATATTTTATTTTCAGTTCCATAGCAGATTAATAGTTTTATTGGTCAGGCTGCTTTCAGTAATTTGTGACATTATTATGACCTTGACACAATTCAAAAGAGCTTCAATAATACAATAAATGTATTCGTTTTTGAAGTTAGTATGTCTAAGGATGAAGCTAGCCTCAGGGACTCCAAAGATGCAGTGATTTAGTCAGAATTATCCCTTCTCCACACTGTCCCTCCTCACATAGTTGCCTGCCTTTATGTTACAGGGATTATGGCTGCACTGACTTCAGGCCATTTCTTTTTATTTATTGATTCAGCTACAGAGAATGCTATTTCACCACCTATAGCCCAGAAACATATCGGGGGGAATCTAACTGGCCTCAATCACTGTACTAGTGTGATAAGCAGGGTTCTCCAGATAAACAGAACCAATAGTACGGCTATAGATACAGATATAGAGACCTCCAGGTGGAGCCCTGGTTAAAGCGCTCAGCTGCTATCTTAAAGGTCAGCAGTTCGAACCCACCAGCTGCTCCGCAATAGAAAGATGTAGCAGTCTCTTCTGTAAAGATCACAGCCTTGGAAACCCTATTGGGCAGTTCTGCTCTGTCCTACAGTGTCTCTATGAGTTGGAATCGACTCATTGGCAATGGGTTTGGTTTTTTGTTTGTTTGGTGGTGCACATGGCTAATATGCTTGACTGCTAACTGAAAGTTGGGAGGTTTGAGTCCACCCAAACACACCTGAGAAGACAGACTGGAGATCTACTTCCAAAAAATTAACCACTGAAAATTCTATAGGGCACAGTTCTACTATTTGGACACACATAGGGTCACCATGAGTTAGAACTGACTTGATGGCAAGTGTTTTTGTTTTTCCTTAATATACATATAGGTATATTTTAAGGAATTGACTCACATGATATGGGGGCTGGTAAGTCTGAAATTTGTAAGGCAGGCAGGAAACACAGGCAGGATTTCTATATTACAGTCTTGAGGCTGAATTCCTTCTTCTTCCAGAAGTCCAAGTATTTACTCCAAGGCCTCCAACTGATTGGATGAGGCCCACCTATATCATCAACGGTAATCTTCTTTACTTAAAGTTAACTGATTGTAAATGTTAATTACATCAGCAAAATACCTTCACAGAAACATCTAGACTAGCGTTTGACCAAACAATTGAGCATCACAACCTTGCCAGGTTGACATATAAAGTTAACCATCACAGCTGGACAGGTGCTTCAGCTGGCTTCAATCACTGTGTCAACAATGATTCAGCAATTTGGACCTCTGGAGACATATGATCAATCCCATGACCAGCAGGCAGAGTACTGTGATTGGCAGCCCGAACCCAACAATGTAAACAAGGGAGAAACACTTTCTCCAAAGTAAATACTGGGCTGTGCTGGTATAAAGAATGTGAGTGGGAAAACCTGTCCGGTGGGGTCAGAACAACTGCTAAGAGTGTATATTTCGACCAAATCACACATAACTGTGTCAGATCAAATCACTTCTGTTAAAAGATAGTAGAAATTGTCACAAGGAAGATATAGTTAATCCTGAAAATTTTATTCAAGAGTCCAGCTATCCTGACTTTGTACTATTTTTCATCCATATAGCAGCGAGCTTAATCTATAGGATTATCATTCAAAATGTTTTTATATTTAGATCTGATGGTTCTTCACAAAGACATAAAACAAATATATTAACGGAAATATATTATTATAATATAATTTTGGCATGAAATTTAGTCGGGAGTGTATACTTTAACTCTCGCTTTCCCGAAGTTTATTTTAGCTCTTGGTGTTTTTGTCAGTGTTTATGAGTGCCTTTCAAATTTCTGAGCAAATGGTCCATTTGCACATTATGTTGATGGCATAAATGTCTAATAATTGCATTCATAATTATCTTTACTTTAGCATGCCATTCTGTGCCTCATGAATTCAAAAACATTTAACCATAGAAAGTGACCTTTGGTGGCATGAGATAGAATCTAATTTCTTCCCATCCAAAGGGCAATTTAGCAATATTGACCGTTTAAAGGGCCAAGTCAAACAAGATAATGAGGGATATCTTTTCTCTTTCTGTTTTAGCAATCTAGATTTGGACAATGTGGACAACAGAACAATGCCGCCATAATTATTATTTGGCTTTAGGAGCTGTACAAATGAATAATCTTTTTCAATGCTGCTTCCAAAAAAGTTCTAACATCATTATATAACTACATTCCCCCACCCCACCCCCCACCCGCTGTGGCTATTTTGGTCTTGTTCAAATGTTGTTTTTGATCAAATAGCCCATACACGATTAGCTATAATATTATAAAATAAATGAATCACAGCTGCACTGACAAATACATAAGCAGGAACAGGGAATGATAAATGCAGAAACAATTCCCTCTCCAGTTGGAAGTCTCCTGACAGCAATAATTATAGAATACAAGAGAGCCAGTTTGCCCATCATACATTAATTTGACTGCACTCAAAAATGCTGACAGAAATTTAAGGAATAACTGAAAAATATATCTTGAATTGTATCAATCCTATATATCCGTGTCTGGAAAACTGAAACACAGGGAAATACCTAGTTGACCTGACTTGTCACTATATTAATGGACTATGTATGGGAAGAACGACCAATTTTAACAGAGGTTGTGGCATTTGAACATAGTTATGGATGGTAGAGCTCTTAAAAAAATTTTAAGAAACCCAAGAGATGTGGGCAGCAGAGGTAATGTAGAATTTTGGTTAACTAATATTAACTTCCAAGTAGACAAGTTGGCTTTCCCTTTCTCCAAAGGTGTGTAAGTCTGTATCTGCTTTTGTCATCGATCTTATATTATGTCCCTCCTTTTTTTTTTTTTTAGGTCATATTGCCCTTTAAAGACATTCAGAGAGAAATACTGAGTTATCCTACAGAAATACACTCCATTCACCTCTAGGTGTACCATACAAAAGGACAGCATGCTACATCATGATGGAACTTAATTACAAAACCGAAAGACAGCAGGATGAAATTCAATGTGAGACAGCTAAGATAACTCTTCAGTAAAATTAAAAGTAACCGTAGATTTTAAGTCTACACTAAAGACAATAACAAGATAAATTAGTACTTTCGAAAGCTGAATGAATCAACAGCCTGAGTGATAAATTGATCCATTTCTTCTGAGCAAAGAGAAAAAGAGAGCCTTTACCTCCTACTCAAAAAAAAAAAAAAAAAAAAAAGAAAGAAAGAGAAGAGCTGAAAAATTTGCAGGCTAGAAAATGGAGGTCCCATGTGCAGTGTTCCTGGGAAAGATACAAGACTACATGTGGCAACTACAGGGAAGCTCTCAAGAAATGCTTAACTGGATAGTGGACTCAAGTCAAACTGCCTAAATTCAAACCCTGACTCTGCCTCTTCCAATTTGGGGTGTCTGGAGCAAGTTATCAAACCTCTCTGTGACTCAACCTTCTGATCTATAAAATGCAGGTAATTGTAACAAACCTAAACCAAACCCATTGCCATGGAGTTGATTCTGACTCATAGCAACCTTATAGGACAGAGTAGAACTGCCCCATAAGGTTTCCAAGGCTGTACTCTTAATGTGAGCAGACTGCCACATCTTGCTGTTGCAGAGTATCTGGTGGGTTTGAACCATCAACTTCTTGGTTAGCAGCTGAGCACTTGATGACTGTGCCACCAGGGCTCCAGATACCTACTTCAAATGCTCCACTTGAGAACATAATGAGTATATTTATAATAATCTGGCATGTGGACAGTCCTCAATAAATGTTAGCTATTATATAATAAAATTCCAGAAAATGTTTATCGTATTCGTTTTCTCATTGCCCTCATGCTCTGTTGAATAAGTGAAAAGTGGAAGGCAGAATAGAAGAAAATTCTCCTAAGCTAAAAAAATGACCCATATACGGAGAATGAAAAAGCTCATCATTTTCTAGGCAAAATTCAAGAAAAGAGCCTCAAAAACTAGACATACCCTGGCAAGATTTTTGAAGTGCTTATGTAGTGAAAACTTTCTGCAAGTATAAAATCATAAAAAACAGAATACTTAAAAATCCACACGTTTATACCTTTCTTTCATAGTAAACAGTTTATACAATCCTTCTCTAACCTGCTTTTCTAATTTAATAGATTCTGGAGGTCTTCTATGTCAGCGTCCGTAGTTGCCTCATTTTCAAAAACACCTGTAAAAGCGTTTGCCGTGGCTTATTTAAACATCCCCATGCACTGCTTCTACAAGAGGGAAAAATGTTTCATTTTTTAAAATGAGGATCTGATAAAAATCTGTGTTCCTAGACTACATTATAAAAATGCATTTCATATCTTCATTATATACCATTGAACTGTTTGCACTTGTTATTGATCAATTTTGGAGAATAGTTTGGAATTTGGATATATAGCATAATTAATCATTTTTAAAAAGATTAGCTTCGTTGCTACAGGATAGATGCCACATTGTTTGCAAATTACATTGCACTTCTCAATGCCATCCAGGAACTAGAAGGCCATATGGCCCTTACTTCAACACGAAGTTAACTATTTAAGGAAAGGGCGCCTCGTGTAAACACACGTACACACAAAGAGAGAGACAGAGAGAGAGAGAAGGACTAAGGTTTTAGCAGATTCTAGCAGAGAAAGTTTAGTCTCTTAAGAAAAGACATTGATCAGGATGTGAACGCACCAAGGAAAAAAATGCAACTCAGAGTTAACATCACAGGGTCAAATATCGCTCCATAACTGGTTATTTTCCTTCAGTTACACTCTTCTGCTTAAATCACAATTCCTAGCAGAGGGAAAAACATTCATCTCTTACAGGATCTCATCTAGAAATTGTTGTTAGGATTTAGGATAAGAAACCGATTTATAGTCCTAGCCTCTTTGTTTTTTGCCTGTCTTGGAATGTGCACAACATTTTAAAAACCCAGAGAAGTGAGTTTTGCCATTCTCAAAATATTACTATTTTCAAAAATAACTATATTAATAATGGCATATATTTATTGAGTGCACACTGTGTGCCAGAAGCCATGCTAATTACTTTATCAGCATGAATATTTTTTAATCCTTACCATAAATAGATGAGGAAGGTACTAGTATATGCCCATTTCATGGATGAAGAAACTGAAGGTAACTTAGGTTAAATAACTTCCTCTAGGTGAGAGACAGCAAGAATTACAGCCAGGACCTGGGTGGATTTGATTTGAAAGCATTATCTCCTGTTTTGTTTTGTTTTTTAATTGTTTGTTAGTTTATGAAGTGTTTAAAAAAGAAAACTTTAAAAATCATACATGGCTACTAAAAATTAAACATTATAGAATTACATTAAGTGAATTTTCTCTTATCTGCCACTTACACACCAGCCTCAAGAGGTAATCAATATGAAGAGTATGGCGAATAACTAGCCATACTGTTTCAATTCATATATAAAATATTTGGTACATATATTTTACATTATGTTTTCCCCAAAACTAAAAAAGACCTGTTACCGTCAAGTCAGTTCCAACTCATAGGGACCCTACAGGACAGAGTAGAACTGCCCCATAGGGTTCCAAGGAGCAGTTGGTGAATTCAAACTGCCAACCTTTTGGTTAGCAGCCGAGCTCTTAACCATTGTGCAATGAGGGCTCCACTTAGCGAATACCATAACCATACTATAAGGTCAACAAATTATAAAAATAGAAAAACAAATATTTATAATATATGTTGTTGTTAGGTGCCATGGAGTAGGTTCTGACTCATGAAGACTCCATGTACAACAGACCAAAACACTGCCCCGTCCTATGTCATCCCCACAATCTTTTCTATGTTTGAGACAATTGTTGCAGCCACTGTGTCAATCCATCTCGTTGAGTATCTTTCTCTTTTTCACTGACCCTCTGTTTTACCAAGCATGATGCTCTTTTACAGGGTCTGGTCTCACCTGATAACATGTCCAAAGTAAGCAAGACAAAGTCTCAGTATCTTTGCTACTAAGGAGCATTCTGACTATACTCTTCCAAGAAAGACTTGTTCCTTCTTCTGGGAGTCCATGGTCTCTTCAATATTCTTCAACAACACCATAATTCAAGTGTTTCAATTCTTCTTCAGTCTTCCTTATTCAGTGTTCAGTTTTTACATGTGAATGAGATAATTGAAAATACCATGGCTTGGGTCAGGCGCACCTTAGTCCTCAAAGTGACATCTTTGCTTTTAAACACTTTAAAGTGGTCTTTTGCAACAGATTTGCCCAATGCGTCTTTTGATTTCTTGACTACTGATCCATTGGCATCGATTGTGGATTGCAGGAAAATGAAGTCATTGAGTGCTTCAAACTTTTCTCTGCTTATCATGATGTTGTTTATTGGTCCAGTTGTGAGGATTTTTGTTTTCTTTATGTTAAGATGTAATCCACACTAAAGTCTATAGTCTTTGATCTTCATCAGGAAGTGTTTCAAGTCCTCTTCACTTTCAGCAAGCAAGGTTGTGTCAACTGCATGTTGTAGGTTTTTAATGAGTCTTCCTCCAATCTCGATGCCATATTTTTTTTCCTACAGTGTAGCTCCTCCTATTATATGCTCAGCATACAGATTGAGTAAGTATGATGAAAGGATAAAACTCTGATGCACACTTTTCCTGACTTTAAACCACACAGCATCCCCTTGTTCTGTTTAAACGACTGTCTCTTGGTCTGTGTACAGGTTCCACATGGGTACAATGAAGTGTTCTGGAATTCCCATTCTTGGCAATGTTATCCATAATTTGTTATGATCCAGACAGTTGAATGGCTTTGCCTAGTCAATGAAACACAGGTAAACATCCGTCTGACATCAGCAATGATATCCCTCATTCCACATCTTCTTCCGAATTCAGCTTGAACTTCTGACAGTTCCCCCTAGATGTACTGCTGCAACAATTTTTGAATTATCTTCAGCGAAATTTTACTTGTGTGTGGTTTTGTTTGTTCATTTATGTGTTCCATTGGGTCACATTTCTTTGGAATGGTCACAGACATAGATCTCTTCCAGTCAGTTGGCTGGGTAGCTGTCTTCTTAATTTCTTGGCATAGACGAGTGACGGCTTCCAGCCTTGCATCATTTGTTGAAACATTTCAATTGGCATTCTGTCAATTCCTTGTTTTCATTGATGACATTGAGCTTCTCCATTGTCTCTTTCCACAGACGTAGTCACTTTGATTCCTGTGTATTTCATCCAGCGATGTCCACCTGTATACTTGCTGTTTACATTGTTGAAAAAAGACATTTGCAATGAAGAAGTCCTTGGTCTTGCAAAATTCTATCACGTGCTCTTCAGCCTTGTCTATAACTAAGGCCATATTTTCCAACTACTATCCTTCTTCTTTGTTTCCAACTTTCCCATGTCAATCACCAGTAATTATCAATGAATCTTGACTGCATATTTGATTAATTTCAGATTGCAGGTGTTGGTAAAAGTCTTCAACTTCTTCATCTTTGGCATTAGTGGTTGGTGCATAAATTTGAATAATAGTCGTAGTAACTGGTATTTCTTGTAAGCATATGTATATTAGCCGATCACTGACAATGTTGTACTTTAGGACTGATCTTGAAATGTTCAGCAATGAATGCAATGCCATTCCTCTTCAATTTATCATTCCTAGCATAGTGGACCATATGATTACCTGATTCAAAATGGCCAATATCAGTACATTTCAGCTCACTTATGCCTGGGATATCGATCTTCACATGTTCCATTCATTTTTGACAATTTCCAATTTTCATTGATTCATACCTCAGACATTCCAATTTCTGAGTATTATGGATGTTTGCAGCTGTTTCTTCTCATTTTAAGTCATGCCACATCAGCAAATGAAGATCCCAAAAGCTTGACTCCACCCACATCATTAAAGTCAACTCTACTTTGAGTAGGCAGCTTCTCCTCAGTCACATTTTGAGTGCCTTCCAACCTGTGGGGCTCATTTTCTGGCAGTATATCAGATAAAGTTCTTCTGCTATCCATAAGGTTGTCACTGGCCAATTTTTTCAGAAGTAGATTGTCAAGTCCTTCCCAGTCTGTCTTAGTCTAGAAGCCACACTGAAATCTGTCCACCATGTGTGACACTGATGGTATTTGAAGTACCAGTGGCGTAGCTTCCAGCATCACAGTAACACACAAGCCACCACAGTATGAAAAACTGACAAAGGAGTCATGGTTATAATATACAATAAACCTTAAATTACATATTTTATTTAACTATAAATTGTAGTTTTCTTTCTATGTTAGTAAATACAAATTTACAACATTGTGTAATGTTTTCACAATATTTCATTGAGTAGATGTACTGTAATGTTTACTACTAGTCCACCATTAATGGTCATTTAGATGTTCTTTCTATTTTCCTATTTTAAATCACATTCCCGTCAGGAATTGTGAAGCATCTGAGATTTTACTCTATTTATAGGCTAACATGTTAGCGTATCACAGTTTCATGAATGGTGTCAGAAGATACAAGTCTCTTGGGTCAGAAACAAAGGATTTTATTATTCATGTCATAGCACGGTGTATGAACTTCATTCTCATTTCAGTTCCTCTCCCCTACCAAGTCCCATGGCTGAGAGGAGTGGTCCAGGTAAATTCTGTATGTGCAGTGGGTTTCTGTTATAGCTGAGGCACCTCAAGTTTAGGAAGTGCCAGTCTTTTGTAATATTATTTGTAGCTAATCTGCCAGCCTTTGCCTGGAGGAATATATTATCTTTATTATACTGGACAACAAACAAACTTCCCCTTGCTCAGGAGAAAAATTCTACCTCTATCATCCAAGGCTGTTCACTACACAAACATCTTTTAACAGATGGTCTGGGGAAAAAAAAAAAAAAAACTGTCAATACCTCACCTCTAAACATGTGCAGAAACACAAGAGACCAACATAGAATTGACTCCCAACAGTTACAAAGAGTGTTATCCAGGCTCTTAATCACTACACTCCTGGGCATAATAATGTTTGCACTACCATAATATTGCTGTGCATATACTGAATATATTTTTCCTTCAATTTTATGTTTTAAGCATCTTGTATATTGGAAGGAGTATGGGACTTGGTGTAAGATAAATGTGAGGTCAGATAAATGTGAGCTCTAATCTCAAATCTATTATTATGCTTAGAGAGATATCTGAATTAAACCTTATAGATTATTATTAATGACTATTTTCAGCTGTAAAATTTGAGGTGTGTTTTAATTTTTTGTGTTACTCTTCTGTGTCATGTACGTGGTTAAAGAGTGAGCATGTATTATTCTAGCAAAGCATTAAGTCATTATCCACGAACATGTCATAAGCAATACCCCCTTCCTTTACATCCTAGTTAACTGGACTAATAAAGTGTTTAGTGTTTCTATTCTATCTCCTAGTTTGTTGCATAGTGCCTCCAATATTAAAAGATTGCAGTCAGCCACCTGAGACACAACAGTTGGTCTCTGATTGCCTGGAGCAACAGAGGAAGAAGGAGAGTTAGGAACAGGAGGATGAAATGGATGTGTAGCTAATTGCTTCCATGAACAATTGCCTCCTTTGCCACGAAACCAGAACTGGATGGTGCCTGGCTACCATTACTAAACATTTTGATCAGAGATTCTATAGACGAATCATGATCAAAAAAGGGGAAATGAAGAACAGAATTTCAAATTCTCATGAAATTCAGATTTTCTGGAGCCACGGAGACTGAATAAACCCCTGAAACTATTGCCCTGAGATAATCTTTAAAACTTAAATAAACAATATGCCCTGAAGTCTTCTTAAAACCAAAAAATAGTTCACCTTAACTAGTAAAGAATGTCTGCCTTGAGCATCATGCTCTTTTACTATCTGCTTATATCGGGATCAAACTGACAACGGCAACTCAAACAATTAGATAGGAAACTTATGGGGCAGTGAATTTATGTTATGGGAGGAACAACTCAGAAAAGGAGGGTGAGAATGGTTGTACAACTTGAAGACTGGAATCAATGTCACTGAATTGTACTTGTGGAAACTGTTGAAATGGTGTATGTTTTGCTGTGCATATTCTTAACAACAACAAAACAAAATAAAACAAATTATTTTAAAAATCATGAGTATAATTTTTAGGTAGTGATCCATCTACCTTTCTAAAATCTCTTTCATTTATGCAGTAACTCTCCAAGTAGTTCTATAATCATTATTTTGGTCAGAAACTGGGATGCAACCCAGTATGGCTTCAACTAAACAAAATGATTTCTGAATAATAGCAAATTAATTCTCCTCAGACATATCGTGGTTACAAAATTCTATTACTGTTGCTTGTAATAACTAAGTTACATAACTGGTTAAAAAAATGCTTATAACCTTTTTAAATGAGAATTAACAGATAATAGTTCTAAATAATAGGTTTCATTTCTTTATTTCAAAAGGTACTTTTTAAATAAAGATTTTAGTACTATCTTCTCTATGCCTTTGTACTGGTTTGAGTTCTTTTTTGAAGTCATTTTAAAATAGGTTTCCACTGATATCTCAACCACCATAGTCACAATTTCTTTGATATTTCAAAGTAGCATGTGCTTATACCATACCATGAATGCATAAAATTGCTAAATGAATTTCATAATCATGAATTTCAAAGAACTGGAAAATTCCTGACCTCTTAGGCATAGAATGATACTAGAATGCATTGGCTAAAGAGTTGCATTAGTGCACAAGAGAAAAGATACTATAGCAATAAAAGTGCACAGTGATAAATGAGACCAAAATTGCCAGGATACTCTGCATGTCTATTTTGACTTGATAGAATAAACAAAGCTTAATGACCACAGAATTCTTCACAAAGCACTGCATTCATCCTGATGAAATATTGCTCTACCACAAAAGAGGCTTGCTGTCTACAGTATCTTCTGACAAATATGTTTACTTTGGTGAAGTACACTGGTATATAAATCAAAGAGCACATATAATTTGCAGAGGAAGCACAGTGAATGTGAAACACCAAGAATTTAAACTATTTTGGAAAATATGACACTACATACAATTAATTCATCCAAAAAATAGTTGCAAAGGGCCAACAATGGGTCAGGAATTTGGTAGGCAATAGGAAACCCAACAGGAAAAGATTGAACAGAAAAGAATCCCTCCCAGTACAAAGCTCACAATCCATACTTTATTGTCAGAAAGTCTATAAAATGAGAAATACAAAATTTCTGTTTTTCTACAACATTGAAAATAATAGTGAACTATTATTTGATGCTATACTATCAAAATAACTTAGATGGTAGTATGCCTAGTTACTGAGAAAAAAAAACTAAGAAGAGGAAGCTCTTCTTTTTACTTTTGCAACACTAAATGATTTCTTTGTACTGATTTTGAAATAACAATATGACTAATATGAAAATGCTATATAGGAAGAAATATGGTTTTAGTCTCTCAAGATATTCAGAAGCCTAGTTAGGTTATTATGTTTTAACTCTCCTTTACCTTATGATTTGCAATGGGGCACAATGCATTAGTTTTATATCCTGCTTTGAAAATAAGAAGAAAGTACAATAAGTTTTATAACTTCAGGCATTCATCTGGTGATGTTTGGAAGACAGAAAATGACATATTTAGTGATATTTTAGACATATCAATATGGGTAAAATGAAACTTTGCGTGGCTTTTGGAAACCTCCAGGCTTTTACGGAATGTTGAGCATGATTAACATCCCAGAAAGATTATTTTCCAGGTAATCCTCCAGGGCCATGGAGATGCTTCACGTAAATTAGACAGTGTCAGATTGTGCATAATTGAAGAATGGTTCATTCTAAAATTAAAATGAGAAAATGACTGTCTACAAGTAATTCATGGTGCTTCCTCTTCTTTATAGCTTGAACTCCCTGAAATTCTGTTCTTGAACAAACATATTCTAGCCTAGTCAACACTTTTTGTTCAGGGAATTCCCATGACCAAGATTCCTGTTTCCTTCCATTTCAGAAGGAAGGAATCTCTCTGAAATACACAAAGTTTGTGGGAAAAGAAGACCTAACTCCTTGGAGTTCACTCTACCTATTTTTATCACTATTTTTTAAAAAAACTCTGGTGGTGTAGTGGTTAAGTGCTCGGCTACTAACACACACACACACACACACACAACTCACCAACTCACCTCTGTATATAACCTAAGATGATGACAGAGAGGCTATAAACTAAAATATAATGGAGACTGAGAGAGTTTACAAAGTGAAAATATCTGTGGAACTAAAATATTTATCAAGACAAGTAGTCCAGATTTTGGAAACCATGCTTTGCTTGCTGACACTGAAATCAGTAGTTCAGAATTGTAGGTTGTTGTTGTTAGGTGCCGTCAAGTCGGTTCTGACTCATAAAGACACTATGTACAACAGAACTAAACACTGCCCGGTCCTGTGCCATCCTCAAAATCGTTGCTATGCTTGAGCCCATTATTGCAGCCACTGTGTCAATCCATCTCAATGATAGTCTTCCTCTTTTTCTTTGACCCTCTACTCTACCAAGCATGATGTCCCTCTCCAGGGACTGATCTCTCCTGACAACCATCCAAAGTATGTAATACATAGTTTCGCCACCCTTGCTTCTAAGAAGCATTCTGGTTGTGCTTCTTCCAAGACAGATCTAGTCTTTCTTTTGGCAGCCCATGGTATATTCAATATTCTTCACCAACACCACAATTCAAAGGCATCAATTCTTCTTCCATCTTCCTTATTCATTCATTGTCCAGCTTTCGCATACATATGAGGTGACTGAAAACACCATGGCTTGAGTCATGAGCACCGCAGTCCTCAAGATGACAACCTTTCTTTTCAACACTTTAAAGAGGTCTTTTGCAGCAGATTTGCAATGCGTCTTTTGATTTCTTGACTGCTGCTTCCATGGGTGTTGATTGTGGATCCTAGTAAATTGAAATCCTTGACAACTTCAATCTTTTCTCCATTTATCATGATGTTGCTTATTGGTCCAGTTGTGAGGACTTTTGTTTTCTGTTGACATGTAATCCATACTGAAGGCTGTAGTCTTTGATCTTCATCAGTAAGTGCTTCAAGTCCTCTTCACTGTCAGCAAGCAAGGTTGTGTCACCTGCATAACACAGGTTGTTAATGAGTCTGCCTCCAATCCTAATGCCCTGTTCTTTCTTATATAGTCCAGCTTCTTGGATTATGTGCTCAGGATACAGATTGAATAGGTATGGTGAAAGGATACAACCCTGACACACACATTTCCTGACTTTAAACCACGAAGTATCCCCTTGTTCTGTCCCAACAACTGCCTCTTGATGTACGTACAGTTTCCTCATGAGCACAGTTAAGTGTTCTGGAATTCCCATTCTTTGCAATGTTATCCATAATTTGTTGTGATCCTCACAGTCGAATGCCTTAGAATGGTCAATAAAACATAGGTAAACATCTTTCTGGTATTCTCTGCTTTCAGCCAAGATCCATCTGCCATCAGCAACGATATCCCTAGTTCCATGTCCTCTTTCATTCTGGCCTGAATTTCTGGCAGTTCCCTATCGATATACTGCTGCAGTCGTTTTTGAATGATCTTCAGCAAAATTTTACTTGTGTGTGATATTAATGCTATTGTTCAATAATTTCCTCATTCGGTTGGATCACTTTTCTTGGGAATAGGCATAAATATGGATCTCTTCCAGTCGGTTGGCCAGGTAGTTCTTTTCCAAATTTCTTGGCATAGGTAAGTGAGCACTTCCAGTCCTGCATCCATTTGTTGAAATATCTCAGTTGGTATTCCATCAATTCCTGGAGCCTTTTTTTTTTGCCAAGTGCCTTCAGTGCAGCTTGGACTTCTTCCTTCAATACCATCAGTTCCTGATGATATTCTACCTCTTGAAACGGCTGCACGTTGACCAATTCTTTTTGATATAATGAGTCTGTGTATTCCTTCCATCTTTTTTTGATGCTTCCTGCCCCATTTAATATTTTCCCCATAGAATCCTCCACTACTGCAACTCGAGTCTTGAAGTTTTTCTTCAGTTCTTTCAGCTTCAGAAATGCCAAGTGTGTTCTTCTCTTTTGGTTTTCTATCTCCAGCTCTTTGCACATATTATTATAATACTTTACTTTGTCTTCTCGAGCTGCCCTTTCAAATCTTCTGTTCAGTACTTTTACTTCATCTTTTCTTCCTTTTGCTTTAGCTACTCAATTTTCAAGAGCAAGTTTCAGAGTCTCTTCTGACATTCATTTTGGTCTTTTCTTTCTTTTCTGTCTTTTTAATGGCCTCTTGCTTTCTTCATGTATGATGTCCTTGATGTCATTCCACAACTCTTCAGTCATTAGTGTTCCAAGTGTCAAATCTCTTCTGGAGATGGTCTCTAAATTCAGGTGTGATGTACTCAAGATCATACTTTGGCTCTCATGGACTTGTTCTAATTTTCCTCAGTTTCAACTTGAACTTGCATATGAGCAATTGGTGGTCTGTTCCACAGTCGGCCCCTGACCTTGTTCTGACTGATGATATTGAGCTTTTCCATTGTTTCTTTCCACAGATATAGTCAGTTTGATTCCTGTGTATTCCATCTGGCGAGGTCCACGTGTATAGTCACCATTTACGTTGGTGTAAAAAGGTATTTGCAATGAAGAAGTCGTTGGTCTTGTAAAATTCTATCATGCAATCTCCAGCATCATTTCTATCACCAAGGCCATATTTTCCAACTACTAATTCTTCTTTATTTCCATCTTGCACATTACAATCACCAGTAATTACCAATGCATCCTGATAACATGTTTGCTCGGTTTCAGACTCCAGAAGCTGGTAAAAATCATCAATGTCTTCATCTGTGGCCTTAGAATTGTGTATGTTACTTCACAGATCACAATTACATCCAATTAAATGGGCAATAATGTTGAATAGGGGTCCTGGTGGCACAGTGCTTAAGTGTTGGGCTGATAACCAAAAGGTCAGCAGTTTGAATCCACCTGACACTCCTTGGAAACCCTATGGGGCAGTTCTACTCTGTCCTGTAGTGTTGCTGTGAGTCGGAATTGACTTGAAGGCAAAGGGTAATGTTGAATAAGGTACATTAAGGATTTGCGTCTCAGCTTCAACATCTACTAACTGTGCCAATTTGGGCAAGTTATTTGACTTCCCTAAGCCTGTTTCTCCATCTGAGAAAAGAAGATCATAATATTTCTTATCTATGATTCCCTCATACTTGCCTATAGCAAGTAAATACTCAATAAATGTTAATCAGTATCATCAAGGATTATAAACATACATTTCTTTCAACGTATAGACTTCCCATAGTTATTTACTTTTATGTGTATATTTACTTAAATAATGATCAAAAAGAGAGGGAAGAGGAAAGAGTAAAAAAAAAAAAGCCTTTCTTTGGAGATATCATAAGCTTCTGCTTTTGTTCTCAGTTGGCTTCTTAAGAGTCTTGGATTAAACTCTCTTCTTCACAGAAAGTTAAGCAAAGCTGATTAGGATCTTGATATCCAGTATAAATTCTTCCTGTTAAAGGGAAGAACCTCCTCCTGTGTGCTGTATCTTCCATTCCCTCCTTCATCCTTTTCAGACCCTTCCTCCTATGCTTAGTCTTCAATGCTGGCATGTTTTCTGGTCTAAAATTTGTTTGCTTTCCATTCTATAGACTTCCACTGGGTGAAATTTTTTATTCCTATGTCTTCAACTACCCCTACAATTGGTGTGCAGTGGTCTTTGTCTTCATTTGCTAGTGCTGCAGTAACAGAAATATCACAAGCAGGTGGCTTTCAAGAACAGGAATTCATTGTCTCACAGTTTTGAAGGCACAACAGTCCAAATCAGGGCATCAGATCTAGGGGAAGGTTCTTCTTTGTAGGTAGCCCTGGAAGTTCCTTGTCACTCCTTGGTATTCATTGGTGTTCCTTGGCATACCTTGGTGTGCCTTGACATTCCTTGATGTTCCTTGGCAACTGTCTTCCCTCTGTGTGTATGTCTCTGTGTCTATTTGCTCTCTTTATATTACACCTCTCAGAAAAGGTTAGGTATAGGACCCACCTTACTCTGGTATGATCTCACTAACATAACAAAATAAAACTGCTACTTCCAAACAGGGTCCTAGTTATAGCTACAGGAGTTAGTACTTCAGTACATACTTTGGGAGGGACACAATTTAACTCTTAACAGTCTTCAATAGCTCTGCTCAGTCTATAATCTGTAAGGATCTACCCACCGAACATTTCCTTTTGAGGGCCCATTGAAACCCCAAATCCAATAGATTTAAAAAATATTGTTCCAGTAAACTGTTTTCTTCTTGCATTCTTTCACAGCCCATCAGACTGCAAGTGCTATCAAGTCTACCTCTTTAATTTTTATCAATCATGCCCTCTCTTCTTGATCTCCAACGCTACACTACCTCAGTCCAATTCCTGATCATCCTCTGTAAGTATGGCCTCAGTAGCTTCCTAACACATCTTGCTGCTTCCATTCTTGCCTTCATTCATTATTCCTAAGTAGTCTTTCCAAATTTCAAAAGTGATCATTAAATTTCTTCAAAGGTTTCCCAATGACCTTCAGGATAGAATCTGAAGTCCTTCACATGGTTCTCTTATATCTCCAGCTTTAGCTCTTGCATCTTCCCATACCGCACACTATCCTGTGGACTTCTTAAAGCTCATCAAACATTCCATGATTCCATCATACTTCTTTGGTTTTTCCCAAGCTGCTTCTACTACCTAGAATTCCCCCCCACCCCCCACAATTTCTTTATCTAGACAATTCCTAACTTACCATAAAACTTGGCTTAGATGCCTCCACCTCTAGACAGCCTTCCCTAGGCCTTCTTCCTAGTGTGCACATAGCTTCAAGTACAAGTCTTTATTGTTGCAGTTATTATTCTCTATGCAATGGTATGTTGGCTTAGCTTCTTCCCAACTTGAACCTGAGTTCCTTGATGGCAGAAGCAGTGGCTTGTATCTCTGTATCCCAAATGATAATTTTCTCCCCTCCCCTTGCCCACAGAAATGGCCACATAGTAGGTGCTGGACAATTATGTTTTGAATGAATGATATCACAACCCTTTTCCAGTCACATATTATACATTTGTGCCCTCTGTTATCTCTGTCTCCATGTGCCCTCTATTCCTCCAAAGCATACCTGAGAGTTGAAGATCTGTGTGGAATGAAGTTAAGGCAGTAAACGTCTTTCTGTATACCTTGTTTCATTAACAATGCTGACTTGAGAAATGTGGTCGAAAAAACAATTAGCTATTTTCCACTTTCCTAATCCTTGCCCTATCTACAAGCAAATATGATCACTTCTACTCATATTCGAAATTAGCCCTGATGGGGCAATGGTTAAGTGCTCACCTGCTAATCAAAAGGTCAGTGGTTCAAGCCCACCCAGTGATTCCATGGGAGAAAGATCTGGCAATCTACTTCCATAAAGATTACAGCCTAGAAAACCCTAAGGGGTAGTTCTACTCTGTCACATGGGGTCATCCATGATTTGGAATTGACTGGATGGTAGGCAACAAATATAATAACTTGTATTCAAGATAATTAAATTCATAGATATTATATGTAAAATAACCAGAAAAAACTCCAAGTATTGGAATTAGATTGTGTTGTCTCAATTTACAAATGCAGCTTTCTTTTTTTGTTTTTTTGTTATGTCTCTTTTTAAAATCTTTTCCCATACAAAAATTTATATGTATATTGTTATATGACTCCAATTGCTCTCCCCATACTGTGACAGCACACTCCTTCTTTCCACCCCTGATTCCCCATGTCCATCCAACCAGCTCCTAAACTTCTCTGCCTTTCCATCTCACCTCTGGACAGAAGCTGCCCGTTTAGCCTCTTGTGTCTACTTGAGCTAAGAGGCACACTCAAAACGACTATTACTTTATGTCTCACAGTCCAGTCCAATCTCTGTCTGAAGAGTTGGCCTCAGAAATTGTTTTAGTTCTGGGCTGATAGAGAAACCAGGAACCATGCTTTCCGGGGTTCCTCCAGTCTCAGTCATACCATTAAGTCTAGTCTTCTTACCAGAATTTGAGTTCTGCACCCCACCTTTCTCCTGCTCCATCAGGGACCCTCTGTTGTGTTTACTGTCAGGGCGGTCATGGGTGGTAGCTGAGCACTGTCTAGTTCTTTTGGTCTCAGGCTGATGAAGTCTCTGGTTTATGCGGCCCTTTCTGTCTCTTGGGCTAATACTTTCCTTGTGTCTTTGGTGTTCTTCGTTCTCCTTTACTCCAACTGGTTGGGACCAATTGATGCATCTTAGATGGCTGCTTGCAAGCTTTTAAGACCCCAGACGTAACTCACCAAAGTAGGATGCAGAACATTTTCTTAATAAGCTTTGTTATACCAATTGACCTAGATGTCCCCTGAAAGCATGGTCCCCAGATCCCTACCCCTGCTACTCTGTCCCTCAAAGTGTTTGATTGTATTCAAGAAACTTCTTAGCTTTGGTTTTGTCCAGTTGTGCCTGCTTCCCCTGTAGTGTGTGCTGTCCTTCCCTTCACCTAAGATAAATTCTTATCTACTATCTAATTAGTAAATAACCCTCACCCTTCCTCCCCACCTTCGTAACCATCAAAGAATGTTTTCTTCTGTGTTTAAACCTTTTCTTGAGTTCTTATAATAGTAGTCTTATACAATATTTGTCCTTCTGTGACTGACTAAATTCACTCAGCATAATGCCCTCCAGATTCTTCCATGTTATAAGATGTTTCACTGCTTCATCGTTGTTCTCTATCCTTGCATAGTATTCTACTGTGTGGATAGACCATAATTTGTTTAGCCATTCATCCTTTGATGGGCACCTAGGTGGTTTCCATCTTTTTGCCATTGTGAACAGTGCTGCAATGAACATGGGTGTGCATATATCTATTTGTGTGATGGCTTTTATTTCTCTAGGATGTATTCCAAGGAGCGGGATAGCTGGATCATATGGTACTTCTATTTCTAGCTTTTTAAGGAAGCCCAAATCAATTTCCAAAGTGGTTGTACCATTTTACATTCCCACCAACAGTGTATAAGTGTTCCAGTCTCTCCACAACCTCTCCAGTATTTATTATTTTTTGTTTTTTGGATTAATGCTAGCCTTGTTGGGGTGAGATGATATCTCATTATAGTTTTGGTCTGCATTTCTCTAATGGCTAATGATTGTGAGCGTTTCTTCAAGTGTCTGTTAGCGGCCTGAATATCTTCTTTGGTGAAGTGCCTGTTCATATCCTTTGCCCATTTTTTAACTGGGTTATTTGTCTTTTTGTTGTTGAGGTTTTGCAGTATCTTGTAGATTTTAGAGATTAGATGCTGATTGGATTTGTCATAGCCAAAATTTTTTCCCAGTCTGTAGGTTGTCTTTTTTTACTCTTTTGGTGAAGGCTTTTGATTAGTATAAGTGTTTGATTTTTAGGAGCTCCCATTTATCTAGTCTCTCTTCTGGTGCTTGTGCATTGTTTCTTATGGTTCGTACTGTGTTTAAGCCATGTATTAGGGCTCCTAGTGTTGTCCCTATTTTTTCTTCCATGATCTTTATCATTTTCGAATTTATATTTAAGTCTTTGATCCATTTTGAGTTAGTTTTTGTGCATGGTGTGAGGTATGGGTCTTGTTTCAATTTTTTGCAGATGGATATCCAGTTATGCCAGCACTGTTCATTAAAGAGATTGTCTTTTCCCTAATTAAAGGACTTTGACCTTTGTCAAATATCAGCTGCTCAAAGGTGGATGAATTTATGTCTGGATTCTCAATTCCATTCCATTGGTCTATGTATCTGTTGTTGTACCAGTACCAGGCTGTTTTAACTACTGTGGCAGTATAATGGGTTCTAAGATCAGGTAGAGTGAGGCCTCCCACTTTGTTCTTCTTCTTGAGTAACGCTTTATATATTCGGGGCCTCATCCCTTTCCATATGAAGTTGGTGATTTGTTTCTCCATCTCATTTTTAAAAGGTGGAATTTGGATCAGGATTGCATTGTATCTGTAGATCGCTTTCGGTAGAATTGACATTTTCACAATGTTGAGTCTACCTATCATGAGCAAGGTATGTTTTTCCACTTATGCAGGTCTCTTGGTTTCTTGTAGTAGTGTCTCGTAGTTTTCATTGTATAGATCTTTTACGTCTCTGGTTAGATTTATTCCTAAGTATTTTATCTTCTTGGGTTCTATTGTAAATGGTATTGATTTGGCAATTTCCTCTTGGAGGTTCTCTTTGTTGGTAAAGAAGTCCTGAAACTTTGCTGAAATCTTGTATTAGTTCTAGTAGTTTTCTTGTGGATTCTTTGGGGTTTTCTGTGTATAAGATCGTATCATCTGCAAATAGAGATACTTTGGCTTCTTCGTTACCAATTTGGATGCCCTTTATTTCTTTTTCTAGCCTAATTGCTCTGGTTAGGGCCTCCAGCACAACGTTGAATAAGAGTGGTGATAAAGGGCATTCTCAAGGGGAATGCTTTCAAAGTATCTCCATTTAGTATGATGTTAGCTGTTGGCTTTGTATAAATGCCCTTAATTATACTGAGGAATTTCCCTTCTAGTCCTATTTTGTTGAGAGTTTTTATCATGAAGGGTGTTGGACTTTGTCAGATGCCTTTTCTGCATCCATTGATAAGACTATGTGGTTCTTGTTTTTTGTTTTATATATGTGATGGATTACATTGATTGTTTTTCTAATGTTGAACCATCTCTGTATACCTGGTATAAATCCCACTTGATCATAGTGAATTATTTTTTTGGTATGTTGCTGAATTCTATTGGCTAGAATTTTGTTCAGGATTTTTGAGTCAATGCTCATGAGGGATATTGGTGTGTAATTTTCTTTTTTTGTGGTTTCTTTACCTGGTTTTGGTACCAGGGTAATGCTGGCTTCATAGAATGAGTTTGGGAGTATTCCACCATTTCCCATGCTCTGAAATACCTTTAGTAGTAGTGATGTTAACTCTTCTCTGAAAGTTTGGTAGAATTCTCCAGTGAAGCCATCTGGGTCAGGGCTTTTTTTTTTTTTTTGGTGGGGGTGGGGGTGGGGGTGGTCAATTACCTTTTCAATGTCCTCTTTTGTTATGGGTTTATTTACTTGTTCTACCTCTGTTTGTGTTAGTGTAGGTAGGTAGTTAATTTCTAGAAATTTGTCCATTTCCTCTAGGTTTTCAAATTTGTTACAGTTTTTCATAGCATTCTGTTATGATTCTTTTAATTTCAGTTACATCTGTTGTGATATCACCCATCTCATTTCTTACACGGGTTGTCTGGTTCCTCTCCTGTTTTTCCTTTGTCAGTTTGGCCAATGGTTTGTTAATTTTGTTGATCTTTTCAAAGAACCAGCTTTTGGTCTTGTTAACTGTATCAGTTGTTTTTCAGTTCTCTATTTCATTTAATTTTGCTTTAATTCTTATTATTTCCTTCTTCTGGCACTGGAGAGCTTCTTTTGCTGCTCTGTTTCTACTTATTCCAGTTGTAGAGTTAATGTTTTGATTATAGCCCTTTCTTCTTTTTGGAAGTATGCATTTATTGCTATAAACTGACCTCTGAGCACTGCTTTTGCTGTGTCCTAAAGGTTCTGGTAGGATGTGTTTTCATTCTTGTTTGAGTCTATGAATTTCTTTATTCCGTCCTTAATTTCTTGTATAACCCAGTAGTTTCTAGGAAGGTGTTGTTCAGTTTCCATGTGTTTGATTTTTTTTTCCTCCTTGCTTTTTCTGTTGTTGATTTCTACTTTTATGGCTTAATGATCAGAAAAGATACTTTGTAATATTTCGATGCTTTGGATTTTGTTAAGGCTTGGTTTATGGCCTAATATGTGGTCTATTCTGGAGAATGTTCCATGTGCGTTGGAAAAGAAAGTACACTTGGTTGCTGTTGGGTGGAGTGTTTGGTATATGTCTATGAGATCAAGATGGTTGATTGTTGCATTTAGCTCTTCCGTGTCTTTGTTGAGCTTCTTTCTGGATGTTCTGTCCTTCGCCTAAAGTGGTGTATTGAAGTCTCCTGCTACTATTGTGGAGCAGTCTATCTCTCTTTTCAGTGCTGTTAGATTTTGTTTTATGTATTTTGGAGCCCTGTCGTTGGGTGCATAAATATTTATTATAGTTATGTCCTCCTGGTGTATTGACCCTTTAATCATTATATAGCGTCCTTCCTTATCCTTTGTGGTGGATTTTACTTTAAAGTCTATTTTGTCAGAGATTAATATTGCCACTCCTGCTCGTTTTTGAGTGTTGTTTGCTTGATATATTTTTTTTCCATCTTTTGAGTTTTACTTTGTTTGTGTCTTTAAGTCTAAAGTGTGTCTCTTGGAGGCAGCATATAGACAGATTGTGTTTTTTAATCCAATCTGCCACTCTCTCTTTATTGGTGCATTTAGTCCATTTACATTCAGTGTAATTATTGATAGATATGAGTTTAGTACTGTCATTTTGATGTCTTTTTTTGTGTGTTGTTCACAGTTTCTATGTTCCACTTAATTAGCTGCGCTGAGTCCTTTTTCTTTATGTATTTTCTTTTCATTGTTGTTGATTTTGTGTTTGCTGAGTCTATATTTTTCTAGTCTTTTATTTTGACTTGTAGGATTGTTAGTTTCCTTTGTTGTTACCTTAATATTTACCCCTATTTTTCTAAGTTTATACTAGTTTTTTTTTTTTTTGTATAGCCTTGACTTCCTCTCCGTACGAAAAATCTATGTCTATATTTTTTAAGTCTCTCTTTTTTGTTTTAATGTTGTCATCTTTTACATATTGACATCTGTTTCCCTAATCTCAGTGTTTTAGCTTTGATTTATTTTTGTGTCTTCCCTATCTGGGTTGATATCTGGTTGCTCTGTCCTGGGCTCTAGTCTTGGGTTGTTATCTGATGTTACTGATTTTCTGACCAGAGGACTCCCTTTAGTATTTCTTGTAATTTTGGTTTGGATTTTCAAATTCCCTAAACTTCTGTTTATCTGGAAATGCCCTAATTTTGCCACCATTTGAGAGACAGTTTTGCTGGATATATAATTCTTGGCTGGCAGTTGTTTTCCTTCAAGGCTTTATATATGTCATACCATTGCCCTCTTGCCTGCATGGTTTCTGCTGACTAGTCCGAGCTTATTCTTATTGACTCTCCTTTGTAGATGACTTTTTGTTTATCCCTAGCTGCTCTTAAAATTCTCTCTTTATCTTTGGTTTTGGCAAGTTTGATTATAATATGTCTTGGTGACTTTTTTGGGATCTACCTTATGTGGGGTTCGATAAGCATCTTGGTTAGATATCTTCTCATCTTTCATGATATCAGGGAAGTTCTCTGCCAACAAATCTTCAACAATTCTCTCTGTATTTTCTGTTATCCCTGCCTGTTCTGGGACTCCAGTCACCCGTAGGTTATTCCTCTTGATAGAGTCCCACATAATTGTTAGGGTTTCTTCATGTTTTTAAAATCCTTTTATCTGATTTTCCCTCATATAATTTGGTGTCAAGTTCTTTATCTTCAGTCTCACTAATTCTGACTGCCATTGCCTCAGTTCTGCTCCTATGACTTTCTACTGAGTTGCCTAATTCTGATATTTTATTGTTAATCTTCTGGATTGCTGATTGCTGTCTCTCTATGGATTCTTGCAGCCTGTTAAATTTGTCGTTATGCTCTTCTCTAATCTTTTCAATTTCCTCTATTGAGTGTTCTGTGTTTTGCTTCATTTCCTTCCTAATTTGTTGAAGAATTCTGTATATTAATCTTTTGTATTCTGCCTCTGGTAATTCCAAGAAATTTTCCACCTCTGGAAAATTTCTAGATTCTTTATTTTGGGAGCTTGCTGAAGCTATCATGGATTGCCTGTTTATGTGATTTGATATTGACTGATGTCTCAGGGCCATCAATAAGTTATTATATTTATTTATTTTGTTTGCTTACTGTGTCCTAGCTTCTTGTTTTGTTTTGATATGCCCAAATAGGCTGCTCATATAAGCTAGTTGATTATTGGTACCTTTGAAGCTCTAACGTCCTGTCACCAGGTGGTTCGATCTGTTACTAGGTATGTGAGCTCAGGAGTCCACCCCCTCTTCTTGTATGGAGTCATCTCAGGTGCCCAGGTAGGTAGCCACCAAATGTGTGGTGTAGGCGCTCACCTACAGTTGTAGACAAGCATGAGTGATTGGTGCAAGCACAGGCTTCTGGCTGTAGCAGGGGGACACACTCTGAGCAAGGCAGGGGGCTGATGGCCACCCCCGAGTGTCCAGGAGGAAGGCTTGCCCCTGTTCCCTAGAGCGCATAGGTGGGCGGGTTTTGCAGCCGGACTATGATCACACAATGCTGTTGGTTGTAAGGACTGGGGGACTTCTCTTATTCTTGGGCCCCTATCGCAGGTGGCTAGGTGGCGTGAATGTAGCCACCAGTCCTCAGGCCCCTGAAGTGGGTAGGTGAAGACCCTGCTTAATGGACAGAGCTGTGTCAAATGTCAAGAACCTGCCACTTTGCAGCTGAAATAGTTGAAGTTAGAGTTCCAGTATACACCCTGTTGTATTGTGGTAATGAGAGCCTACTCTGTTCAGATGGGCCCACACAAGTCTATGTAGGGAGAAAGGCACTCAAAGTCCATGGATCCCTTATGCCTGTGCCAAGGCAAAGGAGCTGTGCCTACCCTGGGTTTCTGGCTTAGGGGAGCCAGCAGTTTATTTTTTCCCAGTTTGCTAATTTGTTCACTCTCCAGGGCAGGGAGAATGGCTCCAGGTGTGTGATGGATCCTACTTCTGGCCCAGGGGCCTCGGCAATTGCTGAAGCCAGTCTGGAACCCAGTGCAGAGCAGGGAGCGGGGAGGTAAATGGGAGGGTGGTTTTTCCCTAAGGGGGGTGTTTTTGATATGCGCGGTAAGCCGTACACAATTGCTTATCTTTTGCCGGATTGAGGGCTGCTTCTCACTGGTTCTCGGTGGCCATGTAGACTCTCTGGTGCTGGGTCTCCCCCAGTGTCGAAAACGTGCCTCCTGAGCAGGGTTGCTTGGTGACCTCACGGCTCACCCCCGAGCTGCTCAGGTCTGAAGGACTCAGGCTCTCACCAGGTCAGCTCTTGCAACTCCTCGCTGCTTCCAAACTGTCTCTCCCTCCTCCTGCCACTCCGTCTGGTTCCTCAACTCTGCATTTGATGTTCAGGGCTCCCAGATTGCCATATATAATCCAATCACTTGTTTTTTCTAGTCTTTGTTGTAAGAGCGTCTACAGGAAGTATCTGACTACTCTGCCATCTTGGTCCCACCTCCAAATGCAGCTTTCTAAAGAATTAATTTTGTGCTTAGGTTTATACTTAGTTTGAAAGTGATATTAACAGATGCTAAAGGAAAAGTGCCCTTAATCTAGAAATCCCCATAATCCACTGAGAGTGGAACTATCATCACCTTGACTGACACATGATCTCAGGCTTCGCATGGGGTCAGCATTTCTTACTGAGAATCGTGACTAAGGAAATTAAGCTAATGTCCATTTTTGCTAAGTCACAGTGTTTGTAAAGTTTTTGTTAGGTTACGTCAGGTGTCGTCGAGCTGGTTCTGACTCATAGCTACCCTACGTACAACAGAATGAAACATTGCCCAGTCCTGTGCCATCTTCATGATCCTTGTGCTTATTCCACTGTTGCAGCCCCTGTGTCAATCCATCTCATTGAAGGTCTTCCTCTTTTTCACTGACTCTTTACTTTACCAAGCATGATGTCCTGCTCCAGGAACTGAGCCCTCCAGATAACATGTCCAGATTATGTGAGATGAAGTCTTGCCATCCTTGCTTCTAAGGAATATTCTGGCTATACTTCTTCCAAGAAAGACTTGTTCTTTCTTTTGGCAGTCCATAGTATATTCAGTATTCTTCGCCAACATTATAATTCAAAGGCTTCAGTTCTTCTTTGGTCTTCCTTATTCATTGTCCAGCTTTTCCATGCGTATGAGGCAATTGAAAACACCATGGCTTGAGTCAGGCGCACTTTAGTCCTCAAAGTGACATCTTCGCTTTTTAACACTTTAAAGAGGTCCTTTGCAGCAGATTTGCCCAATGCAATGCATCATTTGATTTCTTGACTGCTACTTCTATGGGTATTGATTGTGGATCCAAGTAAAATGAAATCCTTGACGACTTCAATCTTTTCTCCATTTATCATGATGTTACTCATTGGCTGAATTGTGAGGATTTTTGTTTGTAAAGTTTAGAAACATAATAAAATCTAATTGGTTAGGAGACAGTTTTGGAAGTGATTTCTTTTATACCCTAATTACATGGCATTCATTATTTTATATGATGGGCTTAATTTGGATGATGTGTGTTAAAAAGTAAAATATATTCTACAACTAAGTCAATTCCTTAGAGCTTAACATCCCTAAACATGCACAGTTACTGAGCAATATGATAAAATTAAATCACTTGCTGAATTTATGTGTTCCTTCTATGAATATTTGATATCGTTCACTTTATCAGTGTTGTCAACCATGGAGTCCTTTTTAGTGAGCCATCATCCCAGCAGGCTCAGCTCTGAATTGACTCCATAAGTATCTGAGGGCAACCATTAACTTTGCTAACGCTGTGAGAATTCTTCAACGTTCGTATTCTAATGAGATACTTATGAGTCTGTCTATATTAAGAGCATCTCCGTACTAAGCCAGCAGCTTCCATGTCTTAAGTGAGGTCACGGATCATGGATGAAAGAAAAATTGTCATGAAAACAGAAGTTTATTTTTTGTTACTGCTTCTTACAACTTGGCATTTGTAATACGTAGTCACTTACACAGTGGTTTAGCCAGTTAGTCTCCAACAAAGGACTACAATGAAAGACTTTACATGTTTTCAAACAGAAGTAAATTTTGATATAATATTACCTTAATTTATTTGCTTGTTTGAAGAGCAAGGAAATATATAGTTCTATTTGATCCCAGGGTTTTTAAATAAGGGATATTTTATCAGCAAAACGATGAAACTTTCCTTTTTCCTAGATCAGTAGAAGATGAACTAAGCTGTGCTGTGAAGACTTAAAGCCTTAGGCAGATTTCTGCCAAGCGGACAAAATTATTTTTCTTTCTTTGGAGGAGTATATGTGGGTCATGAAGAACCATGAAATTAGGGGGGAAATGAAGAGGAAACATTAAGCCTGTGAGGAAAAATGCATGATTATTTATAAAACCAATCACTTCAAAAATTTTCTCCTGTTATGGATGGAAAGTGTGGTGTGTCCCCTCCAAAGTATGGTGGCTCAGTGATTAAGCGTTAGGCTGCTAACCAGAAGTTGGCAGTTCAAATCTACCGGCTGTTCCTTGGAAACCCTATAGGGCAGCTGTACTCTGTCCTATGGGGTCAGAAGAGACTCAAAGGCAATGGGTTTGGGTTTTTAATAATCCTGTTTAAGAATAGGGTTTTTGTTATGTTAATGAAGCCATATCAGTGTAGGGTGTGTACCTAAACTTAATCACTTCTGAGTTATAAAAAGAGAAGATTAGACAGAGAAGAGGGCACAAACTGGGGAATGTGAACACCTTGTGAGGATCATCTAAAAACCAAGGAACCAAGAAAAGCCCAGGGCTACAGACAAAAAATGAATCAACAAAGCTGAGACCCTGATTTGGACTTTTAGTCTATAGAACTGTTAGAAAAAAATTTTTGCTCTTTAAAACCACCCATTTGTGATATTTGTTTTGTTACAGCAGCACTAGGAAACTAAGACAGCTTCAAAGATCTAAAACAATAACCAGGCCGTTAAAACACAGACAGAACTTTCTGGACAAAATGTTACTTAACCTACTCTATCCATTTCATACACTGCTTTTTTTTTTCCTAAGCTGGTTCACTGGAAATTAATATCCTTATAACTGTCATTTGTAGAAACTGATTCAGCATTTATAAGTTAGAATATTCATTATGTTAAAATTTATGGGAAACCATGCACAAATTTTTTATTTGCAGTTCAGCTAATTTTTATAAAATTTTTGCAAAATTGGCCTATAATTAAACACAGAACAACAGTGTTAAAACATTTTATGTACCTTAAGATCTAACATTTCTAGTAAACTTGAAATAATTGTGATATTTTGCAATAAAATAATGATGATCTCTTGGGATGGCAAAAAAGAGTTTAATGTCAGCTTGGAGTTATTAAAATCAGCATAAAGATTTTTTGAATTCTCTCATATAAGAAGTAGAGTTGGAATTCATCTGACATACCTCTTTAGTTCCCATTCCAAGCTTCCAGACTGTGCTTATACCCCTTACCCCTTGCTGTTGAGTCAATTCGGACTCATAGCAACCATATACCACAGAGTAGAACTGTCCCCATAGGGTTTCCAAGGAGCGCCTGGTGGATTCGAACTGCTGACCTTTTGGTTAGCAGCCATAGCTCTTAACCACTACGCCACCAGGGTTTCCAGGTCTGTACTCAGAAACCATAATTTTAGCTATAATTTTGGGAGTTCTCCATCTATATCTTGGGTCAATTAGAAACATTATTTGGACAAATGCCCTTTTGACTCAAACACAACAGCTAACCCTATTGTCATAGTGATTAACATCATGGAGGAGAGTTGTGCAAAGTGGGTACTGTCTTCTGAGGATTCTACTTCTCCATCTTTGGGTACCATAGAATAACCTGTTAAAAGAGTTCTAATTTATCAAAATGAGAAACATTCAATCAATATTTATGCTTAGGAATTTCAAAAATATGGACATCAATTTATACAGATATTCATGCATTCATCAAATATAGGTTGAGTATCTACAGAATGCTGCCCTTCTAGGAATAGGCAGTTGAAGGCATGCTCCTTGTTTTTGAAAACGTTATGGTCTTATATCAGGAGACAATCATGTACAAAATAGTCACAACAATGTAATACAAAAAGCATAATTCTGCAGGGCAACCACTGCAACATCTACTAGCACGTGTGTACTTCTAATAGTGTGTGTGTACTTTTATGCCATCAAGGAGTCCTACAATTAAAGAAAATTTCAGAAAACAAATGTTTCCTTGTATAAATTTAGAAAGTCTAAATTCTAGTTTTTCAAGTAAATTTTCTATAGTAATCACAATATACCAGTAATATCTATGACTGCTGAGTCTGATCCAACAAAGCTCAACTTTTAAAAAATCAATTCATTTATTAATTTTAAACAGACTTTTTGGGAATAGTTTTAGGATTACAGAAAAATTGTGAAGAAAGTGTAGAGTTCCCATATGCCTCCTGTGTACTTCCAACGCACAGTTTCCACCATTATTAATAACTTGCATTTCTGTGGCACATTTGCTACAATTGATGAACTGATATTGATATATCATTATTAACTAGAGTTTACATTAGGGTTCACACTTGGCGTTGTAAGTCCTAGGGGTTTTGACAAATGCAGAAAGTTATGTGTCCATTGTTACAGTATCATATAGAATAGTTCACCACCCTAAAAATGTCTTGTGCTGCACCTGTTTATCCCTCCTCCCCCACCCCCTTTCTGTACTGGCAACCTCTGATCTTTTTATTGTCTCGATAGTTTTGCCTTTTCCAGAATGTCATATAGTTGGAATCATACGCTCAACTTTTAAATTTAGAAAAAAATATTATTTAAAATGTACTCTATTTCATTTTCAAAATTTTTTTATTAAACAAATAATCTTGGAAGCCTTAATATCACTCTAAAAAATTAAGAATAAATCACAAGTGTATATTGAGAAAAGAAAGAATTTTAATTAGGCAAGAAAACATAAAGACAAAGAGAGAAATATATATGTATATTAAGAAGACATTTTGAATAGCATATCACAATATAATTTCAGTAATACTTCGAATACTTGTGTACAATAGTGGCAATTTTAAATTAAAGAGCTATAGATATTTTAAAGCTGCAATACATGGATTTTGAAATGAAATATTAAATGATTAAAATAGATTTCTCCTATCTCATGCTCCAACTGTGATTATATGTAAATATCTCTCCAATTAGAGAAAATGAGTGAAAATCTATAAAGATTGCTGCACACTATTTTAACAAATGAGTCCGGATTTTATCCAATGCAGACCATTTGATTATGTATGCAGACACTTATCTTTGTACGTTTGAATAATGCATGAGAATTATAAGATGTTTATTTCGAGATACCCAAACGAACAGTGACTGTGCTCTGCAAACAAAGCATTTGTTTATTTATTTATTTATTTTCAATGTCTGTGTCTCATGACAACCCCCAGTAGGAGAGTTTTGGGTTTCCAAAAAGTCTCCTGATCTATATCGGAGATCACTTTTCAACTACTTTGAAATTGAATTACCACTTTAAAGTAAATTGCTGAAGAAACAATTCTTAACCTAGGTCAATTAAAGATTTTTGGATAAGTATACATTTTAAAATTTATATGTCAAAAAAAACTAAAAACAAAATGTAAACTGTAACCTGGCAATTTAGTAGAAAAAAGCATGACCAAAAAAAAAATGGCACCTATGGTATATAAAGAGAATATACTACCAAATATAACGTGCAACTATTTCACTAATAAATATATTAAAAACAGAAATGGGAATATATTACAAAAATATTAAAAATGGCTAGCAAATGTTAGAAAATATTCAACTTCCCTGCAAATAGAAGAGAATTTTAAATGCACACATATATAGTATGTATATGTATATATATTTGTATATAAACTATATCAAAGTCATTGCCATCGAGTCAGTTCCAACTCATAGTGACCCTATAGGACAGGGTAGAATTGCCTCATAAGGTCTCCAAGGAGCTCCTGGTGGATTCGAACTGCCAACCTTTTGGTTAGCAGTCGAGCTCTTAACCACTGTGCCACCAGGGCTCCAATATATTAAATATATATATAATATATATATATATTTTTTTTTTTCTAGCAAAGACCAAACAAGTGTGAGCACACCCAGTTGGCAGGTGAGTTTTATATATCCTGAGTACAACAGAGATTAGATGAAAAATCATTCTTGTGTTCTACTCTGAGTATTTATCTCATGGTATGACAAAGCACTGAAACAATTTTAGATGAGTTTAGCAAAGCATCATTTTTGGTAACAAAAAAATATTCTCTATTATTTGCAACACTGGTCAGATATTACAATCTGTAATAGATTTATGTGCCTGTCAAAGTGCCTAATAGAGTTTTGTGCTAGACAATTATTTCCAGGACCCAAAGTTTAGATGACAGGGGAAAAAAAATGTCTGTTCAGGTATCTGCTTAAATCTTCATAGAAAGCCAAAAAATTAATTTAGATTTGAGCTCAACTTTCCTGATTCCACATGTGTATGAGAGGCAAAGGGATGGTTGGGCTGGTCGTTTGTTCCAAAATTTCTGAACACAATTTCTTTAGAGTCGTTTTCATGTAAAAATGCTCTGAAATAGTTCCTCTTCCTCCTTATTTACCTTAAGCTTTTCAGTGACAAAGATGGTACATAGCAAACACTCATAGATGGAAGTTCTCACTTCCCATCACAGAGAAAAAAAGCATTTAAATAAAATCCTCATCTCGTTTATTGGGAAAAAAAAGTATAGCCTTAAAAAACATCATGTAGAGCAAAATCCAAAGCAAATGCTACAATATTCCTTACTGGTTGTCTTAGGCTGGGTTCTCTAGAGAAGCAAAACCAGTAAAGCGTATAAATATATATATAGATAGATTTATATCAAGGAAATAGCTCACACAATTGTAGAGGCTAAAACGTCCCAAGTCCACAGATCAGGGTAGAGGCATCTCCTAGCTGACATAGCCGCAGAAGCTGGTGAACCTAAGGTCAGCAAGTTGGCGAGGGGTTCCCACTCACAGGCTGTGAAGGTCAATGAATTCCAAGATCAGCAGACAAGACCACAAGGTTTCTCCTGATTGACGTATCAGCAGGGGCTGGTGAACCCAAGGTCGGCAGGTTGGGGAACTGGACTCTTGCTTGCAGGCTGAGAAGTTTGACGAATTCCAAGATCAACAGGTAAGCTGCTAGCTCAAGTCTCATGAACAAGAGGTGACACAACAAGAGGCAGCTGCTGAGTCTGGAACAAGCCAAAAACCTTGGCAAGGCGAGCAGACAGAAGGTAACCAGTGGAAGGCAGAGAGATGAACTGAGGGGGCGGTGAGCTGCCACAGGCCCCGCCTCCGCCAGTACCACTCAGCAGATTCCATCATGGGGGTGATCACAACATTATACAACTGCTAAAACACTGAGAATAATGGTCTAGCCAAGGTGACATACAATCTTAACCATCACAATCCACCCCTTGTCAACTTGGCACCTGTACACATCTCCTGAAACCATACATAATCTCTGAATAAAGATGATTACAAAGTCATACTTGCGCCTAATGTGATACAACTAACACGCGTACAATCGAAAACGCACTAACCCTGTTTACGTCGTATATTTTATAAGCGAAGGAAACAAAAATATTAGATGCACACAGAAAAAACAGAAGTACTCATAGCAATTACAGTCCCTGTTTCTGCAACTGGTCACGTGGCCGTAACTGGTATTTAGAACTACCTTCTTCCACCACGCATTCTGTATTCCCTTTGCCCTCAGCAAGCACCTCAGCTGGTCGTGGTTCTTTGCCTGGTGGGGTGACCCAAACCTTCATTCCTGAAGGGTCTGTGTCATTAGTAGTCATGTTGGAATTAGGTTGCTGTGGTTTTCCACTGACTTTAATCACAGGGCACGGTAGTACTAAGAGACGCCCTAAGGAATCTCCTGCTTTCCAGACATACTCTTCTTTCCCCCCATTAAGTAATATCAATCTGATTTCCTCTTGGTAATCAGGATCAATCACACCAATCACACCAGCCAGTATGGTAACTCCTTTCTTTGCCTGTTGATCCAGAGGCACAAGGAGCCCAAAGTGGCCAGGTGGCATTCTTAACTTCCAGTTCAGTGGAATCAGTGATGTGTCTCCAGGTGGGAGCATTCCTTCCTTTGGAACTAAGATCTCTAGGCCTGCAGAGCATAAGGTTGCCAGGACAGGAAGCAAAAATCTTGCAAGTGGGTCACTAGGGGTAATAGTGAGTGGTGTCGCTCCCATTTCCACCCCTTGATTCCTAGATCCGTGAATCCTGGCTATGGGAGAAACAGCACCATATATTGGACAGTGGTTGAAAGCATATACAGCCTCCTGGAGAACATTGCCCCAACCCTGCAAAGTATTGCCACCTAACTGACACTGTAATTGTGTCTTTAGAAGGCCATTCCATCGTTCTATCAAGCCAGCTGCTTCAGGATGATGGGGAACATGGTAAGACCAGTGAATTCCATGAGCATGGGCCCACTGCTGCACTTCATTTGCTGTGAAGTAAGTCCCTTGATCTGATGCAATGCTGTGTGGGATACCATGATGGTGGATAAGGCATTCTGCAAGTCCACGGATGGTAGTTTTGGCAGAAGCATTGCGTGCAGGGAAGGCAAATCCATATCCGGAGTAAGTGTCTATTCCAGTAAGGACAAAATGCTGCCCTTCCCATGATGGAAGTGGTCCAATGTTATCAACTTGCCACCAAGTTGCTGGTTGATCACCTTGAGGGATGGTGACATATCGGGGACTCAGTGTTGGTGAAATGTCATGGATTGAATTATGTCCCCCCAAAAATGTGTATCAGTTTGTCTAGGCCATGATTCCCAGTATTGTGTGATTTTTCTATATGTTGTAAATCCTGCCTCTATGATGTTAATGAGGGAGGATGGGTGGCAGTTGTGTTAGTGATGCAAGACTCAGTCTACAAGATTGGATTGTGTCCCGAGGCAATCTCTTGAGATATAAAAGAAAGAAGTGAGCAGAGAGAAGAGGCGGACCTCATACCATCAAGAAAGCAGCGCCAGGAGTAGAGCGTGTCCTTTGGACCGGGGTCCCTGCACTGGGAAGCTCCTAGTCTGGGGGAACACTGATGAGAAGGCTGAGAGAGAGAAGTCTTCCTCTGGAGCTGACACCCTGAATTTGGACTTTTAGCCTACTTTACTGTAAGGAAATAAACTTCTCTTTGTTAAAACCGTCCACTTGTGGTATTTGTGTTATAGCAGCACTAGATAACTAAGACACGGGTGAAATGTGAAAATGCATTTCTATGATATGTTAACATAATTAATTATAAAAAAAATAAAGAAATAGGTTTAGTTAAAGTCATCATTGGGGCATCTAGTTTTTAGTTGTTTATTTGCACAGTAAACTTAAAGCTTCACTCTGGTACAGAACCAAAGTTAAATAGAAAACATTTCAGATATTCCATTTTGATGACAGAATTTTCTGAAAGCAGATGTTTTGTTTAACTCTTTGGGAATTCAAACAGGAAGCTCGAGACTGGTATTTGTCTCAAGAAAGAGTTGTTGTGGCAATCAAGTGTATTATCTGAATAATTTATATACATTAGATAGGCAGGTGTGGGACGGACTTTAAGTAAACTTTGTTTCCAAAAAGTCTTTCTGAACTTTCTCATTTGGAGTCCCCAAGGTCATGTTTCATGTTTCACTTGTACCCCTTCCCCAGATGCACACTTTTGATTACAATGTCCTCGGGTTCTGCTTCATGATTACTTACACACACACACACACACACACACAAAGTCTTTCCTTGTGTGTAAATAGGACAACACATTTCCTATTGAAGGGAACTCATTAATATTTTAACCTCTAGCCACACTTGGAAACCCTGGTTGCACAGTGGTTAAGAGCTTGGCAGCTAACCAAAAGGTCAGCAGTTCGAATCCACCAGGTGCTCCTTGGAAACACTATGGGTCAATTCTACTCTGTCCTATAGGGTCACTATGAGTTAGAATCTGCTCAACAGCAACAGATTTGGTTTTTGGTTTAGCCACCCTTAATATGAAGAAGTGCTTCTAATATTGAGAATTCAGGTACTGGGTGAAGACACTGGTGGAAATAGGGACATGGAAGGCTTTTAATGTGTGTATCTCTGTGAGTAAACTTTTACTTATGGAAAGTAAAAACTCATAATCATCAGAATCACCAGTTTCCTTCTAGTCAACCCCAACTCATGGTGACCCCATGTGTGGGGTCTTCTACTTTCTAGTTGTGTGGATGATAAGTGTGATTTTTTTTTTCTGGAGAAAACATTTTTAAAAATTTTTAACTTTTAAGATTTTTTTTTCATAAACCTAAGAGTCCAGGCATTGTAGCAGGGTGTGGCCAGGTATGAGTTTTATTTTACTAATCCTACCTTGAGCCCTAGAGCCTTTTACCTGCAGGCTCAGGTCTTTCTACTTCTATTTATACATTTTTCAGTTATCTTCTCTCCCTAATCTATGGCTTTTTCTTTGTGACACTCCAATCATTTCATAAATTTCCTATGTTTTCCTCCATGATTTGTTTCTAGAATTTTGTTCTGCACTTAAAAATATATCTCGCACTTGATCTCTAAGCCAATTAATTCAATTCTCTATGCAGAGCATTTTTTCCTGACTTCATTGAATTATTTATTTAGGAAATTGTTATTTTTACCCCAGGACATCTCTTTAAGTGCTTCACTGGAATCTTGGTATGAATTCTATTTGTTATTATTTTTATAATCAAAATGTCATTTGTCTCCTTTAGTGGCTATTTTACCAGCTGTGCATTTCTATTTCTTTGCCTTACTCTTTGTCTCTCTATTAACTGGGCTCCCTTGGGCTTCTTTAAGTGATTTGTTTTATGATGGATCACTGAGGCTCAGGTCCTATTGGCCTCTGGTGAACCAGGGAGAAAAGGAACACTCATACATAACCTAAAGCTGCCTCCAAAAAACAAAAAAACAAAAAACAAACCAATTGCCATCAAGTCAATTCCAACTCATAGAGACCCCATTGGTTGCCCTCCAGGTGTCCAAAAATCTCTCTTTAGGATTTGTCACTCTTTGGTCCTTGTCCTGAGATTCCTATCACTGTTTTTAGGTTGTTTTGCCTCGAGAAACCATATCTACTTTGTAATTATTAATGAACAAGATAATAATAGGTTTTTCTTTTTGCAATGTGTTAAGGATTGAATAGTGTCCCCCAAAATATGTGTTGAATTTCTGGCCCTGGGATCTGTGTATGATCCTGTTTGGAAATATGATTTTCCCTTTGTTATATTCATGAGGTCATACCAGTGTAGGATGGATCCTAAACCTAATAAGTTATAAAAAGACCAGAATAGACACAGAGACACACGCAGTGCTTCAAGTCCTCCTCACTTTCAGCAAGCAGAGTGGTGTCATCCACATAGCACAGGTTGTTAATGAGTCTTCCTCCAATTCTGGTGCCATGTTCTTCTTCACATAGTCCAGCTTCTCAGATTATTTGTTCAGCATACAGATTGACTAAATATGGTGAAAGGATACAACCCTGATGCAAGCCTTTTCCAATTTTAAACCACACAATATCCCCTTGTTCTACTCAATCAACTACTTCTTGGTCTATGTACAGTCTCAGCATGAGCACAATGAAGTGTTCTGGCATTCCCATTCTTCGCAACGTTATCCATAATTTGTTATGATCCACACAGTCGAATGTCTTTGCATAGTCAATAAAACACAGGTAAACATCTCTCTGGTATTCTCTGCTTTCAGCCAAGATCCATCTGATATCAGAAATGATATTCCTTGTTCCATGCCCTTTTCAGAATCCAGCTTGAATTTCTGGCAGTAACCTGTTGATGTACTGCTGCAACTGTTTTTGAATTGTCTTCAGCAAAATTTTACTTGTATGTGGTATTAGTGGTATTGTTTGATAATTTTCACTGATGGTGCTGAAGGAAGAAATCCAAGCTGCACTGAAGGCATTGGTGGAAAATAAGGCTCTAGGAGTTGATGGAATACCAATTGAGACGTTTCAACAAAAAGATGCTACTCTGCAAGTGCTTACTCCTCTATGCCAAGAAATTTGGAAGACAGCTACCTGGCTAACCAACTGGAAGAGATCCATTTATGTGTCCATTCCAAAGAAAAGTGATCCAACGGAATGCGGAAGAAAACGTAGTACACCTTAATAGACCTAAGGTACAAAAAGAATTCATTTGTTTGCTCATTCAACATATATTTTTTAGTACCTATCCTATGACCGGCACCATTTTGAGAACAGAACAGACAAACATTTAGAAAGATGATAAAATATCTACCTTAGAAAAAAATCCCATTATCGATTTGGTCTCACTTTGAAGGAATGACACTGGCAATTTTGTTTAAACCAACGATGGTCCTAGAAAAAATACTCCCAATTTATTTAACAAAGATAACATAGTTTTGTTAAACAATCAGTAAGGATATTATTAAATAGATTTAGTTAAAAAATAAACTATATACCAATTTTGCTAGTTAATACACATGTTAAAAATTCTACAGAAAATATTAACAAATAAAATTCAGTCTGTGCAAATGAGTAATGCGTTTTCCTTTAAAATGACAAATGCAGACCAATTTAGATTATCTAGGAGTCTTTTCACTAGTAATTGTATTCAAGAATGAATAAGACATGGTATAAGATAACTGGTAGTATTGCAAATTATTTTATATAGAAATAAGAAGGAATAATTTTTTATGGACATGGGTATAAAATTGAATATAAATCTCAACATGACTATTAACAAAGGGCAATTGTAAAGAGGACTGGTGTGGAAGGCATGAAAGAGAAGTAAACTTATTTTAATTTTCTCATTTAGGGGAATCAGAAGACTGTAATTGATTGATGATATTAAATATCATCAATATTAAATATTAAAAAGAATATTAAAACATTCTCTAGTTAGCACTTTTAAAACTAAAAATAGAAGTTAAACTTTTGCTTTAGTAAGGGAAAAAAGGGAAATAAAACGTAGTGATTGAATTTGTGGTCTGGACTCTGGTCTGCACACAGGTAGTGGTTCAAACCAGCCCTACAACTTATGAACAGGGTGGAGCGTTGGCCTACATGAGCTCTCAGTTTTTGACCATGTTGTGTTATCAGCACTTCCTTCATTCTGGCTACAAGAAATTCTGCATCCTAATTTTTTGCTTGAATTGGGAACAGAGTATAAAAGAAATCCATTCATAAAGTGAACCTAGAGAACACAGAACAAAGAAATTAAAAAACATAAGTGCGGGAATGAGGAATTTAGAAATCATTAGACAATAGAATTGATCAATTTAATACACTTTGAAAGAAAAAAGGAATAATTTCTGTCTTGGGTAATTAAAAAGTATAAATAGAACATTTGAAATAAGAAAAGAGAAAATAATAGAAGAGTCAAAATTTATAAGAGATACTCTGTACTACTCTATGCATATATGTTTAAAAATCTAAAAACAAATGGATGACATTCTAAAAACAATGTAATATACTAATACTGAGTTAACATCTATTATTACTAGTACTATTTTTTAATACTTGTGTTGTGTCAGACACTTCACATATTTAATCTCAATTTATTATTATAACCCCATGAGTTAGATTATTTTCTGCATTTTATAATTAAGAACTTTGGCACTTAGTCAGATCTGTAACTTGTCTGCGGCCACACAAGCAATCAGTGTCAGAGTGTGGAATCAGTAGTTGGATGGCTATAGAGCTGTATTTTAAGCAGCTTTGATGATTTTTCTGGGGAATTTTGCATGTTCTGTTCTCCTTTTAGAGATTTATGTTGTTGATGAGAATATTAAAGGTTGAGTGTCCTGAAATAAATCCGTACAATTTTGCAGAACAGTGTTTCAAGGAACTGTGAGAAATACTGGGCAACATAAGATTACCATCATCACAAAATCATTGCCATGGAATAAAGGATATATATTTTCAAATACTCAGCTATTTAACAAGACATATTTCCCAGAAATCTTACGGGTGATTTCCTTTAAACTTCCCAGAAACATATAATATTCATGTACATAAACCATTCCAGAGCATAGGAATGGATTTAAATAAACCTTTTCAATGAACTCTGCCAATCTTCTTTAATCAGAAACTGATAAAGATTGTTCCATAAAATAGAATTACAGGCAAATATTACTTAGAAACAAACATGCAAACATTCAAAGAAAAATACCAGCTGACTTAATCCAGCAGTATTTAAAATATAATGTATCATGACTAAGTAGGTATCTTCCATTAATTTAAAAAAATGTTTAATATTAGGAAAATTTTATAATCTTGAAAATTTTTTATGACATGAAAATTTTATTATCATATAAATAGACTAAATGCTGACAGTGTTGGTAAAATTTCATACCACATCTGTATTTAACAACAGCTCTTAGTAAAGTAAAAATAGGTGTATATTTCTTCAAAATGATAATAACATATACCTAAAGCCAAAATCCAGCATTGCACTCAGTTATAAAAGTTCAAACACATTCCATTTTATTCAGAATTAACATAAGCATTCCTACTGCAATCACTATGACTCAATATCATTCTGGAAGTTCTGGTTTATTCAGTAAAACTACAAGAAACAAAGAGGTAAAATTATTGGAATATGAAAAAATATGTTATTTGTACTTAAGTAAAAAATTAGAAAGGACTTAAGTGTCTATCAAATGAAACCTGGTTAAATGAATTCTAGTGTAATCTCACAGTCATTAAAAATATTTAGAAGAATAATAAAATTGAAATTTGTTTATAAGATATTATAATGAGAAAATGTTAATCATTAATTCACTCATTGAACAAATATGTGCAGGCAATGTCTTGGGCAATGAGATAGAAGGGTTTTAAAAAAAAAAAATCCCTGTCTCCATGGAGGTTACAATCTACTAGAAGAACACAGAGAAACAAATAAATAAGTGTATGCATATATTCATGTTCATATTTAGCTAACTTTTCAGAGAATACCAGCCCTGGTGACACAGTGGTTAAGCGCCCAGCTGCTAACCAAAACGTTGGCAGTTTGAATCCACCAGCTGCTCCTTGGAAACCCTAGGGGCAGTTCTACACTGTCCTATAAGGTCGCTATGAGTCACAGTCAACTCGATGGCATTGCATTTTTTCTTTTTTTCCGAGAATAGTATGTGTTAATATCTAAACATTGCGGTCCATTCGATCTCAATTTTCATTACTGACTTTTTAAATATAGAAAAATGTATATATGACATATGTAGAACTGGAAGCTTAAACACCAAAATATAAACTGCACTTACCTCTGATCATTGGATCAAGAATGATTTTATAGTTTGCATGTTTTTGTTGTTTTTCAAAGATAATTTCTGCAATAAATGTGTATCCTTTTAGAAATATAAAATTTATTTTAACATCCAGCATAAGACATCACAATTTTTCATTCCTTTTCAATTTATTTCTAACTCAAAATGCTAACGATCAAATGGTCTGCCATAGAGCAAACTACGGCAATAAAGACCAATTGTAGTGTGATGTCTCTCTGTTATGTTGTGATGAAAGACATACCAAAGTTAAATTTGAAATCTGCCCTTCTCTGTAATTAAAATAAATTATATATAATCAAAAACAGTAAAGATTAAGATCGACTACAAGTTATAATGGGATCCAAACCATACCCTGCCCCAAAACACCATGTTGTAATTTGCTTAGCTGAAAGAACCAACGTACATTATTTGTAGAGCCAGACATATGATTATCTGGATAAAAGTATGTGGACCATCCCCATAAGGCATAATCCAATACATTATGATGTAGCAAAAAAGCCCAATTCAACTCATCCTTACCTTACCGACTCATGCTTATGAATAAATTTCAATATGTATTTTTGCAACCCTAACCTTGGAAATAGTATATGATCCATTTATTACTCATTTGCAAAATACAGGTTTTTATCCAAGTGCATCTGTTTCCTCATTTTGTTATATAGTCTAGTACTTTGAAATGTTATTGAGAATGACAAACAGCATTTTTCCAGAAGAAAGATGCAAATGTGTGTGCCCTGTGCCACAGTGAAATAAGGTAGTAATGTGGTAAATGAAAAAGGAAAATTGTGCTTGCAACTTCTGTGGAGAGCAAACATTCAGTAAGTTTGCTCTAATGCCTGCTTCCACCAGAAAAATAAAGGCAATTATCTAGAGAAAATAATGTGAAAGCAATTATATTCCCTGATAGAGTGTACTGCAGAGACAGGCCAGCTAATTGTGGAACAGCTTGCATGTTTAGGGGATTGTGTTTTATACTGAACTCAGAGAGATGAACAAAAACTCTTCCTTTAAATTAATCCCTCCTTCCCATTTCCCTTCCCATTTTCTTGCTCCAGCATTGATTTACTGAGTGCATACTATCATAAACCAAAAATCAAACCTGTTGCCTTCCAGTTCATTCCAATTCATAGCCACCCTCTAGGACAGGGTAGAACTTCTCCACAGGGTTTCTAAAGCTGTAATCTCTAGGAGGCAGACTGCCGTATCTTTCTCCCTCGGAGCAGCTGGTGGGTTTGAATCAATTTTCAGTTAGCCTAGCAAGCACTGTAACCACTGGGCCACCGGGGCTCTGCATGTTGCTGTTGTTAAGTGCCGTCAAGTCAGTTCCAACTCATAGCAACCCAATGCACAACAGAATAAAACACTGCCAGGTCCTGTGCTGTCCTCACAGTCATTGCTATGTTTGAGCCCACTGTTGCAGCCGCTGTGGTCAATCCATCTGGTTGAGGGTCTTCCTGTTTTTTGCTTACTCTCTACTTTAACAAGTATTTTAGTCATCTAGCACGCGTATAACAGAAATACCACAAGTGGATGGCTTTAATAAAGAGAAGTTTTTTTCTCTCACAGTCTAGTAGGCTACAAGTCCAAATTCAGGGCGTCAGCTCCAGGGGAATGTTTTCTCCCTTGACTCTGAAGGAAGGTCTGTGTCATCAATCTTCCCTTGATCTGGGAGCTTCTCTGCGCCAGAATCTCAGGTCCTAAGGTTGTGCTCTTCTCCTGGCACCGCTTTCTTGGTGGTATGAGGTTCCCATGTCTCTCTGCTCACTTCTCTCTTTTATATCTCAAAAGAGATTGGCTTAAGACCCTGTCTAATCTTGTAGACCTCATCAATATAACTGCCACTAATCCATCTTATTACATCATAGTGATAGAGTTTACAACACATAGGGAAATCACATCAGACGAGAAAATTGTAGACAATCATACAATACTGAGAATCATGACCTAGCCAAGTTGACAGATACTTTAGGGGGACAGAATTCAATCCATGACACCAAGGAAGACATCCTTCTCCAGCAACTGGTCCCTCCTAATAACATGTCCAAAGTAAGCGAGATGAAGTCTCACTATCTTGGCTTCTAAGGAGCATTCTGGCTGTACTTCTACATTTGAAACCTGGACAGTGAATAAGGAAGAGCGCAGAACTGATGCATTTGAATTATGGTGTTGGCGAAGAATATTGAATATACAGTGAACTGCCAGTAGAACAAACAAATCTGTCTTGGAAGAAGGGCTATGAATACCATCACACATAAACATTTACTGAGCACTGATAATGACATTTTCTCACTCACAAAGATAAAAATACGTGGTCCTTGCTTCAAGTAATTTACATTCTAGCCGGGGAACTAATTTTGTAAAAAGTAATTACTTCAATAATTATATATTTTAAAATTTTGTATGCATTAAATGTAACAGTAAAGATTACAGTATCTGGGGGGGTCACGAGAAGTTTTTTACAAAGGTTGATTAGAGTGTGACTTTTCGCAATTCTTCCCTTTGAAGGAACACAAATTAAACAACACAATTTTTGACAAGATAGACATCACATATCTAAATACATGGGGCTGTGTCTTAGTCTTTTCTTTCTTACTAGGCTTTATCCTGTGATATATGTGGCAGTGGTGACTTAGTGGTAGGGGTCTCCCATGCAGTTGACCCTGGTTTGATTACTGGTCAGTGCACCTCATACTTAGCCACCACCCATCTGCCCGTAGAGGCTTGTGTGTTGCTATAATGCTGAACAGGTTTCAGTGGAGCTTCTAGACTAAGAAGGACTAGGAAGAAAGGCCTGGTGATCTACTGCTGAAAATTAGCCAATGAAGAGCCTATTGATCATAATGGTCCAATCTGCAACAGATCACAGGGATGGCACATGCTAGGGCAGCACTTTGCACAGGGATGCTATAATTTTGGGGGCCAACTCAAGGGTAGCTAACATGGTTCTTGGATAATTCCTCATTTGGGAAGTTCTCTTCTAGCTTCACCCAATTCAATCCATGCTCCCATTCAGTATTCGCTGTCTAACATGCTGGCCGTTGTTCTGGTCCCTCGGGATGCAATCTGCTATTAGGCAATTTTCATTCCAGGGAGAAGGACAATAAAACGATTACTCAAACAAACTAAAATGATAGTGATTGTGGTTTGGGAGGAATAACATTAGATCAAGGGGCCTGGAATGGTCTCTTAGAGCAGGAGTTGACAAACTACAGCCCACACCTGCTTTTATAAATGGAATTTGATTGGAACCCAGCCATCCTCATTCATTTAGTATTTTCTCTGGCTTCTTTCATGCTATAATGGCAGAATTGAGTCATTGCAAGAAATAACCATGTATTGGAGGTTTAGTTGTGTCCCTCCAAAAGACATACTGAAGTCCTAACCCCAGGTACCTACGTATGTGACCTTATTTAAAAATAGAGTTCTTTCATATGTAATAAGTTAGGGTAAGGCCTTACTGAATTAGGGTGGGTCCTAAATCCAATGACTGGTGTCTTCATAAGGAGAGGAGCGTTTGGAGATAGACAGACACACACAGAAGACGACCATGTGAAGACAGAAGCAGAACTGGAATGATGCCACTACAAGCCAAGGAATGCCATAGTTTGGCTGCAGCCACTAGGAGCTAGGAGAGAGGTAAGAAGGGTTCTTCCCAGAGCATGGCTCCCTACACCTTCATTTTGGACTGCTAGCCTCCAGAACTGTAAGAGAATAAATCTCTGTGTTTTAAACTACCCAGTTTGTGGTACTTTGCTACAAGAGTCCTAGAAAACAAACACACAATATTACCCACAAAGCCTAAAATATTTGGATACAGTCCTTTACAGAAAAAATGTTCTGGCCCTGTCTTAGAGGAACAAATGTTAGATCAGAGGCCTGAGTGAAAATAACAAGTAATTTAGTTGTCCGTGTGTAACAAATTACCTCAAGACTTAGTGGCTTGAAAGGACAGACACTTACTATCTCAGTTTCTGTGGGGTAGAAATCTGGGCGTGGCTTATCTAGGTCCTCTGGTTCAAAGTGTTTCACAATGATGCAATCAAGGTGTCCACAGTGATGCAATCAAGCAGTCATCTCCAGGATCAACTGGAGTAGGATATGCTCAGATCCTCACTGGCTGTTGGCTGGACACATCAGTTCCTTGTCACGTTGCCCTCCCCAAGGGGCTCTGCACAAAATGGCAGCCAGCTTCCCTCAGAGTGAAGGACTGGAATATGTGAGAGTGAGAAAGGGAGGGCTCAAAATGGAAGCCACTGACTTTAACCTAGTCTCAAAAGTGACTCCTCGTAATTTTTACCATGTTCTAGTCACTAGAATTGGCTCAGTAGGTTTAACTCATGCTCAAGAAGAGGGGATAACACAAGGACATGGATATTAGGAGACGGGGATCATTGGGAGCCATATGCAAATTTGCCTACCATAAGGAGTCATTCAGGTATAAAGAACATCTTAAACAGAACTGCAAAGCCCCTGAAGCAGAAATGAGCATAGTTGAAGTGGCAGATACAAGTGTGTCCAGGAACAACAAGGCCAGTGTGACTGGATTATGGGGAAGGTGAGGCAGAGATCAGGGAGACTTGGTCTGAGAGGTCAGACCTAGATCCTATAGGGATTTATAGATCATGAAAAGGAGTTGGATTTTATTCTAAGTGTAACAGAAGGCAACGGAAGGCATTAAGTTGGGGAGATGACGTACTTTGATTTATGATTTTAAAAGATTTATTTGACTAGGTGATTACAAAATAAGTTTTACTTGCTAAGGCAATAGAGTTAATTTCACTTGTCACGGTAATCTCTAGTAATGTGGATACTGAGCATGTTGGCTACTGGGAGACCCACTGAACTTCCTGACACAGGGGATTAGTGGAGACCTGAGAGGCTATAAGGCAACTTGGTAAATGTGGATATGAAAATGCAAGTGTTTCAATTTAACCAAATTTTGATGGGATAAAAATGGTTTTTGAACAGTTAATCTAAGCTGTATCTTAATGATTAATTGATATATTTTATAAAAGTCCCAGAAGTCTACTGTGGCTGACATTATTCATTACTCTAAATATATAATGATATGTTGTCATCTCTTTTTTGATAAAATGCTTCTTAACTACACAATATCCTTGTTTCAACTTTAAACATTCATTTTCTCCATCTATACCAGAAAAAAGAGAAACCTGATAGAGTCTACCAAAACAAACATTCCGTTTTAGTTAACTCTAACTACTTATATGGTCATGCCCTCTGCTTTATTTTTTTTTACAGATTTATTGAGGTATAATATCTACACCATACAGTCTTCTGTTTAATTTTAAATGTATTCTTTCCTATGTTGCTAAGAGTAAGACACTGCTTTTGGGAAACAGAATTGTGCAGAACAAAGAATATAGGAGATTTATTTATTTCTAATATTTTATTAAAATTTCTACTAATTATGAATTGGGGAATATTCTCCTCTTCAATGAGTTATTTTCTGTCTACCTCTATAATACTTGCAATGTTCTGAGGAGAATATCTCTCTTTGTCTTTTGCTCAATCAAATGAGTAAATTGTCTCTGCCTAATTCTAAAAGCAGTGGGAACATAGGTATAGTAAACTTAGTGAAGGAGATGCGCTCGTTCAAAACTATGCCCTGAACACTTAATACATGGTGAGTACAAGTTCACCATCTCTTTTCTAGCTCATGCTCTTCAGCCTGTTTACAAAAATGTTTGGACCTTCACAGAACCTCCAGTTTATTGAATAATCAGCTTTCTACTGTTGTCTTCCCATTTCTGTCTCAGCTTCCCTGTTGTTTTACTTAAATTCTTCAATTTCTCATTAAAATCATTCCCTTGCCCCTCAATCTTCTTGACCCTCTCTACGTCCCTCAAACTCACCTGGTTGAATCCAACTCTCAGGTTTTTCTCTGTCTGTACTAGACGAGATGGCTACGGCTGCAGAAAAGTGGTGAGCGTGCTAACTCATCTCGTTTTAATTTACAAGTGAGATACAACCTCTTTGTTGCCCAGCAGCCCTACCATTTTTCATTGAGCCCTTTCTTTCCCACTCTCTGAGATGGTTAGTTTACCCATTCTCTACTTTCCTCAAGTAGGCAAAATGCCTTCCTGCTCATCACAAAACAGACCATCCGTATCCTTCCCCTCCCCAAAAATATGGTTGCAGTGAACAAACATCCTTGTTCTTAAGGTCAATCCTTCCACATGTGCACGGGGCCCCATACTCTCCTTCCTATTCAAGATCTTTGTTTTTGCATCCATTCACTTCTCTGCATCATCAATTCATCCACCTGCTGGACTATTCCCTTCAACAATCTCTCTTGACCCAGCATCCCCTTCTACCCAGTATTTTTCTGTTCCCCTTTGCAGCAAAATTCACGAAGAGTTGTCATTACTCTGCCCTACTCACTTACCTCCTTCTAGTCTCTCCTGAATCCACTCTACTCCACCAAAAATGCTCTTTCCTGGGCTATCCATCCATAACATCTGTGTTTCTAAATCCAGTAGGTAAGTCTCAGTCCTTATCTTTCTCAGTCCCTCAGAAGCATGATCTCTGTTGATTACTCCTCTATTCATAAAGCATGTTTTAATTGGTCTCTGAGACTCCACAATCTCTCAGTTTTCCTCTTATTTCACTGGTGGCTCTTTCACTGGTCTCCTTTTCTGAATATTCTGATTTTTACATGTTGGAATGGCCCAGATCTCAGGCCTCACAACTCTTCTATATCTAGCTGAATTCATCCAGTCCAGTGGCTTTGCATACCAAGTGTATGTTGATGGCTCCAAAATTTATATCCAGTTTCTGATCTATTTTAAATTCCAGAATTCAACGACATGCAACTCCCATATGGTATTTCCACTTGAATAGTTAATTGACATCTCAAATGCAATATGTTCAAAACTGAAGGCTTGATTTACCCTCTCCAAACCTGACCTCACATTGTTCTCTATTATCCTAACTTATCCCAGTAAACAGAAACTTATTCACTTAATCGTTAGAGTCAAAACACTCGGAGTCTCCTTGGCCCCCTGTTCTTTTTATTTCGCAGCTTGTCAGCAAACCATGATAGCTCTACTTTCCGAACCTTTCTCAGATTTAGCCACTTCTTAACAAATCTACCACTACCATCCTCCTCCAAACCGCCAACCCCGCTCTCATGGACTATTGCAAACGGATGTCCCTGCACTCACTGTCACCCCTACAACAGAGCTTTGGGTTAAAAGCACAGATTTTAAAAGTGCATTGCATGCACTTATATCCTAGATGAACCAGTTACCTGCTTTATGACTTTCGTCATGTTATTTAACATCCTTGTGCTTTGGTTTCCTCACTTGTAAAATGAGGGTAATAGTAAATCTGACTCATGCGGTTGTTGGGAGTTGTTAATAGCATAACGTATGTAAAGCACTTTAAACAGACCCTGGAAAGCAGTTGTTATTAGTTGATTTGAGTCATCTCCAAGTCAAAGCCATCATTGTGGCTGTTCTGTCAGTTTCACTGAGAGTTGTCCTTGTTTTTGCGGAACTTCTACTTTACCAAACATGATGTCCTATTCTAGAGATTCATCTTTCCTTATGACATGTCCAAGGTAAGCAAGCTGAAGTCTTGCCATTCTTGCTTCTAAGAGGCATTCTAGTTGTATTTCTTCTAAGACAGATTTGTTTGCTCTTCTGGCACTCCACAGTATGTTCAATATTCCTCTCCAAACACCACAATTTGAATCCATCAATTCTTCTTCTGTATTCTTTTTTCATAGTCCAGCTTTCCCACGCATCTTAGGTGATTGAAAGATCATGGAGTGGGTCTGGCACACCTTAGTCATTAAAGTGACATCTTTGTTTTTTAAAACTTTAAAGAGGTCTTTTGGAGCATATTTGCTTAATGAAATGCATCATTTGATCTCTTGACTGCTGCTTCCATGGACATTGATTATTGATTCAAATAGAATGAAATTATCGACATCTTCAATTTTTCTTCTATGTACCATGATGAGGATTTTGTTTTCTTTATGTTCAGGCATATCCCATACTGAAGGCTGTAGTCCTTGACCTTCATCAGTAAGTGCTTCAAGTTGTTTTCACTTTCAGAAAACAAGATTGTGTCATTTGCACATCACAGATTATTAACAAGTCTTCCTCCAATCCTGACGATGCATTCTTCTTCATATAGTCCAGCTTCATGGGTTATTTGTTCAGCAAGCAAATTGAATAAGAAAGGTGAAAGGATACAACCTTACCACAGTCATCAACATATAAATCTCAGCCTCTTTTATTATTTCATTATAATTTTTATTATTAATCTATTCTCTACATGGCAATCATTCTTCAAAAAGCAAATCAAATTATGCCAATCCCCTGCTCAAAATGCACAAATGACTTCCCTTCTCACACATAAAATCTCAAATTCCTCCAAGCCTACATGCGTGGTCTATCTGCCTACCTCTCTCAAACCTCAATCTTCTTGCTTTTGCCTGAACATTCCAAACATTCCTGTAGGGGCCTAAAGTTTTCCATTGAAAAGACCTGCTAAAAAAACAAACCAAACCCATTGCTGTCAAGCTGATTCTGACTCATAGCAACCCTACAGGACAGAGTAGAACTGCCCCATAGAGTTTCCAACATGCGCCTGGTGGATTCAATCCGCTGACCTTTTAGTTAGCATCCATAGCACTTAACCACTGTGCCACCAGGGTTTCAATGACCTGCTATGCCACTTTATTCAGGCCTCAATTCAAAGTCACCTTGTCTGTATTACCTTCCCTTGCCCCTCTATCTACAGCATCAATTCCCTTTCCTCACAAGTTCATATCCCCCTTCCCAGACTGCTTTCTTTATAAAGACTTATTATCTAATGCATTATATGTTTTAATAACTTACCTCATGTATTGCCTGTCTTCCCTACTGGAATGTAAGCTCCAAGAACACAGGGATTTCCGTTTGCCTTCTTCTCCTCTGTACTCCCAGTACCAAGAACAGTGCTTGGCGCTTAGTAGGTGCTCAAAAATATTGTTTGGATGGCTGAATAAACGTATGTGTGTAACAAAATCATACCTTATTAAAATGAATAGTCAAAGAACAAAAAAGACCCCCTGCATATTGAAAAATGTGATCACAGAAAAAGAAAAACTCAATAAGTGTTTGAAGACCTGTTTAAGAAAATCAGAAATCTCTGAGAGAGAGAAGCTAAGAAAATTAGAGAAACCATCCCAGTACCAATATATGAATAAGAATTCCTGAAAGAGAGGATGGAGAAAATAGAGGGGAGGTAATTATTTTAAAAATTAAGAAAATGAAGGATAAATGTGTTCAGTTTGAAAAGACCCAACAAAACAGAGGCAAAAATCATATCAAGGGCCATCACTGGAAAGCTTAGAAGACTGAAAGTAAGAGTTGAGCATCCTAATAGCTTCCAGAGAGAAAAAATTCAGGTCACAACCTAAGGATTAGGAATCAGAAAGACATTAGATGTGATAGCTACAACAGAAACAAGAAGGCAGTGAAAAAAAGTTCTGAAAGAAAATAATATCCAACCTAGGATTCTATATTCAGCCAAACTATCCAACAAGTGTGGGTGTAGAATAAGCACGTTTTTAGATACTCAGGCTCTCAAAAAAAAAAAGGAGATGCACAGCTACATCCATTGCTTAGGAAATTCCTAAATGAAAGTAAACCAAGGGAAGTAAGACATGAGATCCTGGACACAGGGAGCCAACCTAGGAGAAAGGCAGAGGAAATGGTCTGGATGAGGGCAGAGGGAGATCCCAGAAGCGTGGCTGGAAGCTGGAAGAAGACAATAGTAGGAGGGAGGGTCTGGAAGAGAGCATCCAAAGACGAACTTAACAGAATACCTGATGTCTTTGAAATTATTCAGAGGAGGAGTCTACTTATTGCAGAAATTCTGGGGATTAATTACTGAGGAATGTCTAGAAAACAGAGCAAATGAATATATAAGGCAATTGACATTAAATAAAGTAAACACTTTGTACAAATCAGAATTAAAAGCATCAGTAGTGGATAGTAATATTGTTGTTATTGTTGGTTGCCATTGAGTCAAGTTGATTCCGACTCATGGTGGCCCCATGTATGCAGAGCAGGACTGCTCCATAGGAGTTTCAAGACTTTCAAGGGGTTTAACCTTTTGGAAGCAGATTGCCAGGCCTGTCTTCTGACACAGCTCTGGTCAAACCTCCCACATTTCAGCTAGTAGTCAAGCCCTTAACCACTTGCTCCACACAGGAACTCCATGCGGGTAGTATTACATATTCATAATAATGTAAAAACTATCCAACCAAAACTTATGCTATAAATATATTGGGCTGAAGGGGGACAGGGAGTGTGTGTGTGTGTGTGTGTGTGTGTGTGTGTGAAAGAGTAAGTGTATGTGTAGATATGTGTGCATATGAGTGTTGTGTTGTATGTTTGTGTGGCTGAGAGGTTGAATGATGTGAAAAAAAGCTAAAATCTCATCTTCCACCATAGAAATAGGATGAAAAACGAAGAAGCAGTAAAACATGTTACTTAGAAATACAAAGTACCAAACAAATAATCAGCTAGATATCTGTCATGGATTGAATTTCGTCCCCCCAAAAATGTGTTTATCCATTTGGCTGGACCATGATTCCCAGTATTGTGTGGTTGTCCTCCATTTTGTGACTGTAATTTTATGTTAAAGAGTATTAGGGTGGGATTCTAACACCCTTACTGAGGTCACAGTCCTGATCCAATGTAAAGGGAGTTTCCCTGGAGTGTAGCCTGCACCACATTTTCTCTTACAAGAGATAAAAGGAAAGGGAAGCAAACGGAGAGTTGGGGTCCTCATACTACCAAGAAAGCAGTGCTGGGAGCAGAGCACATCCTTTGGACCTAAGGTTCCTGCGCTGAAATGCTCCCAGACCAAGGGAAGACTGATGATATGGACCTTCCTCCATAGCTGACAGAGAAAGCATTCCCCTGGAGCTGATGCCCTGGGTTTGGACTTGTAACCTACTAGACTGTGAGAGAATAAATTTCTCTTTGTTGAAACCATCCATTTGTGGTGTTTCTGTTATAGGAGCACTACATGACTAAGACAATATCTAAAAGATGAAAATTGGTAATTTTGGGGAGTAGTAATGTGTTTTATAAATTTGGGAACATAGTGGGTAGGAGAGAGATCTTTTTAAAAAAATAATTCTTGTTGAATTATTTTGAGTTTTTCAAATTATTTGCATGTGTCACTTTAATAACAGTATAAATAAAATGTGATAAGACAGAGAAATTTTTCTTTGGAAAAAATGTATGAATTGTGTGATTTATTTTTCTAGATAAAACATGTAGAAACCATCCTCAGTTATCATAACCATATTGCCTTTAACATACCTCAAATACCCCTTTAAATTTTGCCCAAAATGCAGTTATAAATATAACTTAGTCTCTTGACTTCTCCAAATAATAGTTCAGTGGTGTAGATGTAGACTAGGTAACAATGCACTTTTACATATATCATCTCGCTTTGCCCTTGTAAAAACCTAGTGAAGTAGGCCAGAAGATTGTCACCACTTTACACATGTAGAAACTGAGGTTCAGAGAGAGATTAGAGACTGGGCCAAGACTCATATCCCATCCATTGATGCTTTGTCTAATGTTCATTCAGCTATATGCTGTGTGTCCGATCCAGTTCGTTTTCCGCTATAGTACAGGCCACGTATGAACAGCCTTTGTACGCAACTAACTATGCAGTTTCTTTCTTTCTTTCTCTCTCTGTTTCTTTTTTTTTCTCTCTCTCTCTCTCTCTGTCTCTCTCCCCCTCTTCCTTTCTTTCTTTCTAGGCCAAATGTATGAGTTATCCAGTATTTCACTTAAGCTATGATCTGGCATTAGTCTAGCTTCAAGTTCACATAACAATATCCACACACAACCTTTCAATCTTTCTCTTGATATATATATTTTTTTCTTTTTTTTAACATAATAAATACTCTGCATTTCTAAAGGAACAGCAACAGCTGAAGATATAACCACTGTGATAATATTTTCCATGATTTATATCTTTTCTTTTCTTTTTTTTTTTTTAGTTTTCAGGGTGTTCTTTTTCAAAGAACCCATACATATTGTAAGTTATTCTACATAAAACTCATGTTTGAGATAAAATATTTCAATTTAATTTCACCACAAGGTGACTTTTTGGCATTTAAAGAAGAAACAGATGATTCATTAGAAATCTATTTAGACTATAAAGTTATGCTCCATAAAATCTAGGATGGTCTAATCAGTTCTTTGACATATATTTCCACAATGCTTTGAAACCATCCAAAGCCCAAGCCAAAATAAAAATGCCTTCATATATAAAGTCTATGCACAACATATGTCTTTATTTTATAAGTGGTATATTACTGAAAAGAGTCAAATAGGAAAAGAAAATTATTCTATATTGATCTATAATCCAGTCTCTATAGATACTCCGTTTTTGTAGTAGTAACATGATCAAGCAATAGCTACAGCTATTAAAAAGTAATTTTAACTCAGGCTATTAAATAGGATTAAGGAATGACCCAAAGACCACAGGTTAAAGCACCTTCCAGTCATAGCTAACCCTTTTTTCTGGGGAAATATTTCTATACTAAAATAAAACTCTGGCAGAAAATGCATACTATTAACAACATAAACTTCTCTTTCTTATGGGACCAGTTTTAATTCTTCAGGTTTTAGTAATATCTGTGGTTTGGGATTCTTTAGAGCCATGAACCATCACTGCAAACCTTGAAACACAGAAGTTTTTTTTTCTATAATATATCAAGAGAAGCTTAATAAACTTCCAAATGTTTAATCACATTTTTGTAATTACATACAGGTAATCCCCGACTAGTGACGTATTCGAGTTACAACAAATTGCACTTGCAACCGTCTGTTTTTTTTGGTGTTGTTGTTGTTTTTTATATCTTATCGTTAGTAATATGTACTACATAAAATATTGCAGTGTGTAATTTGCTAATGTTAGCATTCTCAGATGTTCACTCGAAGACGTTCAATATTATGATTTAATGTTCAAAACACTGCCATACAGACGGCTATGAAAACTAATTAAAAAAAAAGTATTCAACTCACTTCAGAATCGATCTATGACAGAGTTGTCAGAATAGAACCCTGTTGTAAGTCAAGGACTACCTGTATGTAAGAGTAGACTGATGTTTTGAATTGCTTTTTTTAACATGCAAGAACACCCTGGAGTTTCATAGATTAAAACTTCTTGTAATATGAATTCTTTACCTTAATCAAGACAACTGAAAGAGAAAACAATTACTCATGTCCAAAGATACTGAAAACCAAAATAACACATAGGGAGGTTTTCATCTGGATGGACAGGGTTACAATTTTCCAACCAAGAAAAATGTGCCCTAATGTCCTTTCACTGTTCCTTTAGAGAATTGGTGTTAGAGGACCACAGTGCCCAGCAATAGAGAATAGAGCTTCTATTTCAGGTTTCTTAAAGGCTTTTTTAATTCTTTAAAAATATTCATTTGTAATTTAGAAATTAAAATCATTTAAAAAAATGTCAAGTTGACCCCAACTCATGGTGATCTCATGTGTGTCAGAGTAGAACTGTACTCCATTGAGTTTTCAATGGCTGATGTGTTGAAAGTAGATCATTAGGCCTTTATTCTGTGGAATCACTTTTTTTAAGGGGGATTCCTATGGAGATTTTATGTATATTTATCATAGTGTCCTCTTAGTTGAGTTTATTTTCTTAGAATCTTTGAGTGCATTTTCTAATTCTTACAAGAACCTTGACTAAGATATGTGATTATTGTGGATACCTGATGTCATGGACTGAATTGTGTCCCCCCAAAATACGTGTCAATCTGGCTAGGCTGTGATTCCCAGTATTGTGTGATTATCCACCATTTTGTCATCTGATGTGATTTTCCTATATGTTCTAAATCCTACCTCTCTGATGTTACTGAAGCAGGATTACAGGCAGTTATGTTAATGAGGCAGGACTCAATCTGCAAGATTATGTTGTGTCTTAAGTCAATCTCTTTTGAGATATAAAAGAGAGAGGTGAGCAGAGGCATGGAGACCTCATACCACCAAGAAAGCAGCACCAGGAGCAGAGCTTGTCCTTTGGATCTGGGATCCCTATACAGAGAAGCTCTTAGACCAACAAAAGATTGGTGACAAGAACCTTCCTCCAGAGCCAACAGAAAGGGAAAGCCTTCCCCTGGAGATGGTTCCCTGAATTCGGACTTCTAGCCTACTGGACTGTGAGAGAATAAATTTCTCTATGTTAAAGCCAACCACTTGCGGTATTTCTATTATAGCAGCACTAGATGACTATGACACTTGACTATATAAAGGAGGCAACCTGTTCCACAGGAAAGAAGGGTTGTGATTGTCAGGTATACGAGCTCTGCCATATATGCCTTGAATAGGTCACTCAATTTCTCTGAGTCATCAATAATAGGAATACATTCTTCCTCATTGGATTATTATCAGGATTTTTAAAACTGAATAAGGGCACAATATAGGACTTACACGCTCTTATTAAGCAATCAGATTGTCTATCCTTCATTTGGCCTGTGTAGACACAATTAATAAGGCATTAGTGGTTCAGTGGTAGAATTTTCACTTTCCATGCGGAAGACCCGGGTTCAATTTCCAGCCAATGTACTAATGCACAGCCACCGCCCATCTGTCAGTGGAGGACTGCATGTTGCTTTGTTGCTGAACAGGTTCATTGGAGCTTCCAGGCTAAGATGGATTAGGAAGAAAAACCTATCAGTCTACTTCCAAAAATCAGCCAAGGAAAACACTATGGATCAGAGGTATAGTGAGCGGGCGGCAGAAGGGGACATTTGCCCCTGGGCCCAAGTCCAAGGGGCGCCAGGCGAGGTGTGGAATGACATTCCAAGGCTCCACAAATATCAAAGGTGCTTGACTGAGGCAGCGGGACAAGAGGAGGGAAGACATTTCTGCTGACGCACTTCGCCATCAGTGTCTACTCATCTTGAAACTGGGCGGTGTGTGGGGATGGGAAACTTAGAGCTTGCCCCTGGGTGCTCATTACCTTCGCTTCGCTCTTGCTAAGGATCACAGTGGTCCAATTCACAACCCGTCATGGGAAAGGCACAGGAACAGGCAGCATTTCGTTCTGTTGTGCATGAGGTCACGGGGAGTCGGGGGCAGCTAGTAACGACAAACAGAATTTAACTTTATATTTTTTACATTTAATAAAATGTAAGTGACTAAAAAGGTGACTCTTTTCTACCAAAGGTAATAAGTTGCAGTTTCCTTACATCATATTTTATAGCCTGAAATTTTATAGACATGAAAAATACTTTTTTCCCCGTGCTGATTTTTTTTTAAAGAAAACTTGAATTGGCAAAGAAAATTCTCGCATTCGCTCTTTGTATTTTTTATGTACTATTCACTTCATTCCAGACACAAGTATATCTGATAGTATCTGGCTATTATTTAGTATCATAAAAGCTTCTTTAAAACAATTGACTTTTCGTACCTTTTCAGATAGTTAAAACAAGTGGTCAGTGCATAATCACTATGTGCTTGCCTTAAGTACTTACGTAATTCAAGATCCATCTATAACTTACACTGTAAGCCAAATGCTCTTTTATTCATTCAAAGTCCCAGAAAGAGTTTTTTATAAACACCATAACTGAAAACATTCTGCACATTTCCTTAGGCGGCAATATAGCTGTTTCACAGAAAATCTTGTCTTTCCATGTGAATATACAAAAAAAAAGGCTGACCTTTGTAAAACAGACATCTAAGCAAATAGAATTAATTAATTCTTTCTCGCTTAAGTCTAGGAAGAACAGCTGATGACCCTTAATTGAAACAATGGATGGATATGCATAGTCCATATAGTTCTTTCAAGAAGATGAACACTTAAATGCTCTGCGGTGGGAAAGACTAAGAGAAAATGAAGTGGAGAAACAATCATTTGGTAGATAAAGTCCCAAATAGTCTTTTCTAAATTGAAACCATCAACGCAAAAAATCAATTAGTTTCCATTTCAGTAAATAATTCAGTGTCATCATCAAAAGAAATATTAATCTTTCTTCGTTCATTTTATCAAGTAATATTCAAGTTATTGGACCTCTTGCTAGTTTCTTCCTCTGTGCCAGAATTTCAATCATTTTTTTTTTGTGCCAATACCTTAGTGAGGAGCCCTGGTGGTGCAGTGGTTAACAGCTCAGCTGTAAACCAAAAGGTCTGCAGTTCAAATCCACCAGCCACTCCTTGGAAACTTCATAGGGCAGTTCTGTTCTGTCTTATACAGTCAGTAGCCTATAATAATGATGACCTAAAGTGAAATTAATCCCATTCTCACTCAACCCTGGCTTATTCTAAAATATATGATATGTTCAGTGATAACGTTCAGAGCTTAATTTGTGAATTTAGTTATCCTATTAAATTTACCAAGAAGCTCTGATGACGCAGTGGTTAAGCAGTAGGCAGCTAACCGAAAGGTTGGCAGTTTGAACCCATCAGCCGCTCTGTGGGAGAAACGTAACAGTCTACTTCCCTAAAAATTTACAGCCTTGAGAACCCTATGAGGCAGTTCTACTCTGTCCTATAAAGTCGCTGTGAGTTGGAATTGACTTGAGGCCAATAGGTTTGGTTTTTTATTAAATTTACCTTTTCTCCCTCAGAAGCTTGCTTTCTTTTTCCTTTTTTTGCTGGATCTGACCTATCAGTTCAGGTTATCTACTGTTTACAAAAAAGAAACAAAGTCTAAAAACAATGTCAGAATCTCAGTAAGACCATAACTATGTGTACCCCCATCTCACATCGCTTGTCTGCAACCCACAAGCCACAGGAATTTCTATATTGGTCCTAGGATTTTTGTGGAATTTTTTTTCCAAATAACACATATGCTATGAGAATTTTTTTTTTTAACCAAGCATAATTAGACTAAGTTGTTTCAACATACTAAGTATCCATGATTTTTAAATTTTTTATTTTACCAATACATTCGATATGTTTATTCTATGTAAGCATAGGAATGTTCTAAAAATCGCATCTGTTCTTCCAGCAGCAATGATAAATGTCTAATTAATCACCACTGTTCGATGCTGTGAAAATGTATTTAAGATCCAGTAAGATAAAAACCATTGTCTTTGGTCTTTTAACCCTCTAGATTGCTATGGTACTTACTGCATTCTAACCAATATTTTAAATAAAAATAAACTCTGGACTTGATTTTGTGCTACCATATGCAACTTCAAATAGCTATCAGAAACAGAGGCAATGTAAAAATAAGAAATTAATTAAGCAAAGATTTCTTCAGAAGTATTTTATTCAAAAATAAATAGTTTAGCAATTATTTCACAGTACCTAAATAAAGGGTAAAAAGCTCATTATGCTCATTAGTTTACAGATCAAAATGCACAAATAGATCTTGCAATAGCGAGTATAGAGGAAATAAAAAACTCAAAGCAGTTCAATGCATAAAACCACTTCATTAATTTGATAAATTATTTGGTCTGATTTGTAGTGTTTATCTCATAACACTCCCAAGAAACATTTTAATGGAGCTTCCAAGAGAAGTTTTTCACCATTTTTATAACGTCAAACATTATCTTTGCTTAGCTGGAAAAGTCAACTCACTTTTTAGTAGATACATTAAATACAGGATTCTAAATCTTTGGGACATAGTAGAATTTATATATTTCGAAATACGTTTCGCTAATGTATGATGACTCTTCCATTTGATTTCTAAGTAAATACCATTCAAATGTGTGTTTGAGTAGAGGGTAGGGGGGCAATTTAGTGAAACCAGAAGAGAGTGAGAGAAAACAGTGTAAGAATATGCCCATGAGGATGGCGGCAATGACATGATTAGCTCCCGAGGAAACAAAATGGAAATAGGAATTTAAGAGAAGTGGGAAAATACAAATACTTTCCACTTTACAATTTATTCCTCAAACTTCTTACCAAAATTGTTATTAAGAAAATTCTTGTCTTGAGGTTTGTTTATATGTATGTTCTACATTTAACCACTTACCCATTATGGCTTTTAAGCAGCAGAGTTTAGTAGTGCCTTTGATTTGCTTCAGTATAATGGACACTCTTAACTTGGGTTTTAAATTTTGTTTGGATAAAAGCAAGGCTTGTTAGGATTGGGGATCTTATCTTAACTTCCCAAATCCCTTAATACTCCAAAGCTGGAATGAAAACAGACCTGAGAAAGAGCAATCTGCAAGGTTTTTCTTTGGAAGCTACCTTGAAAGGCGCCTTTTCCACTTGACAGTTTTAAGAAAAAAAAAAAAAAGACATAAAAATAAACACTGCAATATACTATTTAATTTTAAGTGAACATCCACACTGAGAAAAATGAGTAATAAAAATAAACATTTGTTGGGTCCCCAGAGTCATGGGTTGAGGTGACATGCTCCGTGTCTTAAAGAGGGCCTGGATTATTTTGGCTGGTTTCAAGAAAAAGCCGTTAAGGCTATGAAACAGGAACTTTTGCTATCCATTGAAGGTTGTGTTGTTCTGTCCTCAGTCATAAACAAAACTCCACTGGCTCCTTCTTTCCCTTCGGGAGTCAGAGACGCATCTCATGGTGGTTGCTTAACCTGACACAGAGACAAAGATTAAACGCAAGTAGCATAAAGTCTTTTTTTTTAATTTTTTAATCTAAGAGGAAGCCAAGGTCGTCCCTGGTTTCTCACTTTCTTTTTCACAAGTTCAGCTGTTTTCAGGAGAAGCCATGGAAAACCTTGGTCAGAATTTTTCAAAACTCCAACCAAGAATTTTACTTTGGAATCTATGACAAAACAAGGTGAAAACTGGATGGAGTTAGGAAGAATCTCCATGTTTTGAAATAGGTGACCACATCCTGATCCCAGATGCTATTTCATGGGTAATTCCACACCTTCCTCTCCCCTGTTTAATTACAACCAGGAACAGCTAATCAGTTTGTTTACAAACATGAAAAGGAGGATGTGAGGCCAGTTACAGAAAACAACAATAAAAACAGAATCTTTCCTCTTTGATCAAAGAGACCAAGAGGTAAATCCTTGCTGAGGTGAGCATAAGCTGGTTTCCACCGATATTCCCAGCATTTACAATATACGGCCAACTCCATCAGGCTCTCCACAGCCTTGCTGAATGTGACAGGCCTAATCAGATGTTACACAGGCCAGACACGCATGGGCAATTAACACTTTCCACAGGTGTCGAACCTGTGACCCTTCATTCTTTCTTGATTAACACCCAGGGCTCTGATCCACAGACGTTGGTAAACAATTCAAATCTGAGTATGGTACTTTTGCAGGGTAAAGAGGGATTCAGAAAGTTGCTAATCACATTCAAACCTGCCAAAACCTGAAGGCTATGTTTGACTCTGTGGAATAACTATACAGTATAAACTAATTATGCACTGGTGTGCAACATATTAAAAATCCCATGTCCTACCGGGTATGTTACCTTAGCATTATTTATAATGGAATACTGGATTAACAATGTTTGACATCTTTACTGCATTCACTTTCCTCTCTATTATTACTGCAAACACTTCCTCCAAACACATTTACTGGTTTAACAGCAGAATTGTGAGCAGTTTGAAAAAAAACAAAAAGAGAATGTTAAAAGACTATTTATATTTTTTATTGAGTTTCTTCTTGGAGAATGATCCTGAACTAATTATAGCATTACAAAAGATGCTATAATTTTAAACATTCTTTCTTGTATTCAGTCACATGTAGAACTGAATTTTGAGGGCTCCTTCATAAGTTCTGCATGAAACAGAACGAAAATTTTCTAAGTTTTGACAGGCTAATGATGAAACACTTTGATAATTATTATGCCTCATCGAGTAAGCAGAAGAAAACCTAAATTTGATTCATCCAGCATTTCCTCCAAAGGTGATCTTCTTGTTTCTAAAGGTTGCCTCCAGACTTTCTGGAAAGTACCATATTTAGAGGACCATGTGACTTAATGGACAATCATCAGCTTTGGTGAAACACAAGTCTAGACTTGAATACCAGGTATTTCACTTGCTAGTTTTCTGAACTTGGGCAGGCTGCTTATCATTTCCGGTCTTCTTTTTTTCTCATCTATAAAAACAGGTAAAATAATATTCCACAGAGTTCATTCAGTATTAAAAAAGAAAATGTCCTAGTTTTGTATCTAAATCAAATATAAAAGTTGCTCAAAGGAAATACCCTCAAAGCTGCCATTTCTATTACTAAAAAATAAATGAAATGATTCATGGAGCATAAATCTTTTCAGAAACATTTCCCAAGACCATCTTGTTTAACTGGGCACAGGACGATAACGAACACAACGTCTATGCTGTCTGACAGCTTTTCACATAACTGTTTAAAACTCAGGGCAAACACTTAGAAGGTCATGCACTTTTAGAAGTCTCTGCAGAATTGCTGCTAGTCTCCATAGACCACTGGTTCAAACACTTGGCTACAAAAGAAAAACAAGCCACTGTGAATTTAACCACAACTGTATTTTTTATAAAGAGACTTGAAATTATATTCCAGAACAGCATTTTGCCTATTTCGGCCTTACCAGTTTGTTTAAAAAATAAAAATATGTTTTCCAAAAGTTTAGTAAAGCTTCTCTCATGAGAATGCCTTATGGGAAGTTTTGTTTTAAAAGTCAATTGCCCTTTTCACTTTTAAATGTATACTCAAAAAAATTCATTTAATTTTATTAAAGGAAAATAAATCACACATACACACATTCGCATCTGAATTGGAAGAATTTTCCCTGCACCTTCTGAACACAAACTTACCTTTTGACTTAACTTCTGACCTTTTGAGGCCAACTATAGAAAATTTCAGTTCAAAAGAATATTTATCAAACAGTATCTTTGCTACTTACCTAAATTATTGCACACAGGGAAAAATGAAACAATGAATATAATTTTAAATTATTTGAAATCTTAATTTAGAGTAGCCTTCTTGGGAATTAAATTTTGAGACATTTTTGCTTATAAGTGTCAGAATATTCACATATATATCTGTACTATGTATCATCAAGAAGATGATAGGGTCATTAGAGTAATTTTAAAATTTCTGGAAAGAGATAGGGAAAATTTTCTTAAAGTACAGGTTAAAATAACATTCAGCTTAATGAAATTCTAAAGGCAAAATATAAAGCAAGTTTATACTCAGAATTCTTAAGAAAAAATAACTCACAATCGTGCCATCCATGCTTATCATGCCCTCATCAACCCTCTTTCCCTTATCCTCTCTTGGATCCCAAGTACTGACAGAGTTCTCTCTGCCTAAGAGCCATGCTAAATTGCCTAGAATTTATTGTGTGATTAATATCAACTTGTTTTTCATAGACAGCAAATAAAATATATTTAAAACAATAATATGAAGAGGACAGCGGTGGTTCAGTTGTAGAATTCTCGCCTTCCCTGAGGGAGTCCTGGGTTCCATTCCTGGCTGATGCACCTCAAGCACAGCCACCACCTGTCTGTCAGTGGAGGCTTTCATGTTGGTATGAAGGTGAACAAGTTTCAGCAGAACTTCCAAACTAAGCCCAAATGGGAAGAAAGGCCTAGTAATCTACTTCTGAAAATTAACTGATGGAAACCCTACGGATCACAATGGTCCAACCCTGCTGTGCATAAGGTCACCTTGAGTTGGGTGACGGCTTGACAGCAGCCCAAACCAAAAACAGGTGACATCAGATTTGCAGTAAAATGAATTAATTATGCTAAACTATTTCAGTATAGTATAATGAAACAATAATATATCATACTGTTACCACAATAACGCGGATTGGAGCCGCCTGCCGCAATAGCCAATTCTGAGACAGGGGTGAGGTGAGCGGCAAGATATTTATTATATATCGTTATATAGGAGACGGAGGGGAATAGATTCCTCCAAAAAAACCCATTATGGATTATGGATCTTTTGTGGTAGTTTCTCCTTGAGGTGATGATGTCTTAGATGAGTTAACCTTCTACTGGTATTCTTAGAGGTTATCTGGTGACATCTTTGGGGATTATCTGGCGACATCCTGCTTTTTCTTGTCACAAGGTGGATGCTTTTCTGGTTTTTCATTCTTAGATCATTATCACTTGTTTTCCACCCTCCAGGGAGGAACATTGGTTAATCTTAAGCCTTTTTGCAGAGACTGGAACGGGAGGGAAAAATCCCGAGACAATGTGGCGGTTAGCAATGGGGAATAAATAATAGTGAGCCAGGCCTATGCAGCCTCTTCCAATACAAATGCATGACCCATAAAATAGCTGTCAAACAAAACGTTTTATAGCCTGCTAACTCACAATTCATCCGATTGCGTTGGATGCATAAGATACATCTTAGTTAATTCTTGCTCTAGAGAGCCTTGAAAATATTGAAAACCAAAATTTTTTGCATTGTTTTTAATTACATGTAGTCTAATAGTTCAAAATTTTTATTAAGTGCATATTTTCTTCTGTTCTCTTTTTAACACTTTAGCTTATTTAACTACAAGAAGAAAATAGTAAATGATAAATGATAAAATGTTAGTTGAGTGTTATTTGTAAAGATTCAGAGAACATTGCCCTATTATTTCTTCTCCTGCCTCTCATATGAAGGTCACTTTTCAGTCTAGGTAGAGGGAAAGAAAATAATATGAATACTTACAACAGAGCAAAGATAAGAGAAAAGCAAAATTAATATGTGAAGAGAAGGCAGAAATAATGAAATGGGAAGCCAGCGATATGAACATGGTGTTAACAACAATAAAGAAATGGAAATGTGGGACTTTGGAATGTTGCCCTGTTTTTCTCAAAGATATAGAATAACTAGAGAAATTTAAAAAGGTGAGCACTTCACAGTGCCCAGCCTGTACCTCCTAACCAATTTCAATTGGCTAATGCAAATTGGAATGCAATTATTTTGCCTGAAATTGGATAAAACACCTCTTTTTTTGGTTGAAAATAAAAGTTAGAAATTTTAACATTAGAAACAGCTCCTCTTTTAAAACTGCTCCATCTCTAATAACAAAGGATAGACTCAAGGAATCCCTCACTGGTTTATTGTGTGAGTAAAGTTACTGTTTTTTCTGTTAATATATACTACATGGATAAAAAAATAGTAAAAACTAAGAAATTATTACAACATATAATGCTCAAGTTGGGCAAAGTTACATTTTCCAAGTGCACAGAGCATGAGGGTAAAAAGATAAAGACAGTTTGGAAGAAAAAGACATTCCCTTAATTTCTGTGTTTAACCTTCATAAGGTAGAAGTTGTGCTGAGAAACCTTTAAAGGAAGGTTGCTTTAATTTGTTTGTTTCTAAGCAGCCTCTGGTTATTTTTGCTTTTCTAAAAAGAAAACACAATTATCCAAGAATCTGAAATCATACAATAAAATTTTTATATACGTATCTGTTCTAAATCCAGCAAAAAAAAGTTTCAGATTGGTGTACTAGACACTGTACTTACTAGTAACCACACAGACAGGGTGGAAAATAGTGGTTGCTTCTTACAATTAGTATGTTCACTCATGCGTCTGGAGGAGAACAATAACCCAAACTTTAAAAACATTCCAGTTTACTCGCCTTAGGAGGGGGAAACTAAAATATGTTGTAATACTCTTTCATATATACTTCTAGAAAACCTAAAACTACCACAATTGCAAACCAAGATGAACTATGTCTTTAGTTTGCTTTTTTGGTTTCAAAATGAAGAATAGAACATTCCAGAGTTCATCAAAATGGTAATCCCTGGTTTCTCCTCCCCAGGTCTTTAGTTGTACTAGCAAAATATACAAGAAATCTTTGTTCTTGGAATTCACCAACAACTCAAATCATATACTTTTTCTTTTTTGAAGGTCACACTCAGGTTAACCTTCAATAATTACCTTTCATTGTTAACTACGTGCTCAAATTCCTTTACTTCTTAATTTGAATTACCATGTTACAACATATTTGTTGACATGTTAACTTGGAGTCATCTTCTGGCTGTCTCATAAATGCATGGTTTATACAGGTTGTGGTGAATTGAGTTCCTTTATGTGGCCTTTTGTCTTGGTTCTTTGGACAAACAGCTTGAGAGACTGTCCCCCTAAACCCTGAGGAGTTACCTTTGCCCTAGTTTCCTACTCTAAAGGGTTTGTTACTTTCATCCAGGCTGATTGACACTTTCCTGGTAAGCTGTAAACAACTTGAGGTTTGATACTTTTTGTCTGGCTATGAACTACAGCCTGCTCTGTGATTGGTATGCAACTTGCAGGGATTGGTCAATAGACTATGCAAATGAAGTATCTTAGTCTACTATGGAAATGAAGTGTCTGTGGCCCACAGAGAGAGGATTGTTCAGTTCATGGCCCTCCCACCAGGAGGGAAATTGACAAGGAGTTTGTGTATATATGCAGCCAATACCACAGAGGTTTTTCAGTCAGAAAAAAATAGGAAGAGAAGTGGCGGAAGAAGCAGAAGTAAGAAGAGAGAGAAAGCAGAGAGAGAGAGGAGGCAAGGAAACTCCTAAAAGATCTATAACATGGGTCAAGGGCTGTAACACTGAGGACAGCAACAGGCCCAAAAGGTGCCTGGCGGCAAAGTCAGTAATAACAGATAACAGGGCCAAGAGGAGCCTGTCCTAGGGGGATCGAGAGCTGAGAGAGCTGTCCTGCACTGAGGAAGGGAGACTTTGCCTACATGGTTCCTGATCCTGATCCTGAGTTGTAGCCTGTTGATCCTGATCCCAAGTTGTACCCTGATACTTCCTTAATAAACCACTTAACTGTAATTACAGTTTGTGAGTTCTCTGTGGCCATTGCAAAGATTCTCAAACCCAGAAGAGAAATAGAGAGTGTCTGGGAGGGATGGCACACACACACGTGCACACACACACACATATATATATAAACATACCTATATATATAATAATGTTTTTAACATGTATCAGTTTTTAAAATAAACTTCTTCATTTATCCACCTTTTTCAGTTTTCCACAAACTACTAGACCTAATTATATCATCTAAGAGAACCTCCACTATATTTTAGAGTTAAAATTTATTTGGAACAACAGTGTTTTGATATTCTTACTATGTGTCTTTGGAAAAAAGAGAAAGAATGAGTCTCTGAAATACTATTTATTTTACATAGACTATATGAAAGGAAATGTGGAAACATTTAACTCATGTTAAGTTTAAAAAAAAAAAAAGTTTCCAGAATCTTGATTTACCCATCTAACAGAAAATAAAGGAAAAAGTTGAAAGTTGACTTAACCTATAAAATGATGAGATGGGCAAAGTGTCTCACTTTAAATATTGATACAAACGAAAGTTATCTTATTAAGATGTATCTTCTCTAGTAAGGGAGGAAAAGACCAGGTGTGCAGTGTACGTGACCTGCATGACTGCTGTTATTGAGGTTCCGAACTACACAGACCTATGTAGTCATGGAAACTGCGAGCTAAGACATGTTTCCAGGACTGATGAAAACTGCTCCTCAACTTTATTTTTTTACTAGCAATTGTTTGTTAACAGAATTACATGTTTATAAAAACAAAAGCTAAAAATATTTTTATAATTATGATTCTGTTAACCATTGACAGCTTTTCATTTGACGGTTTGTCTTACTCCCTAAACATGTTTTTATAGCCACGCCTCCACCTTCGTTGACTTTCAGGTGGCTTTTGAAACTACAGCAGGTTATTCGTCTGCACTTCTTTCTGACCTCCCTATTTCATTCTCTTAAGGTTACAAATTTCTTCCACATTGTCTTGAACTCTCCATTATTGCTTTCTTTATTTCAAATGCATGACACTTCACCTCAAACGGAGGCTCTTGGCTAGTGGCAAAGGAAAGATTGTTTGGAGTTGAAGGACTAGGAGAAATAAAAGATTGGAAGACATTAAAGGGATGAGTATTTTAGTGTGTTTAATGTGCTGGGCACTAAAGGCTGAAAAAGGAATCTGAGGGTCAAGCTATGAGAGTATTAAAATAAATTCTATTCCAATGAGAAGTCTGTCTAACTGAAAATACTTTGAGAATAACATAAATTGTAATTGCATCTAAACTTATGCTCCTTGATAAATACAAATAAAACAAATCAATTTTTACAGTGAAGAGCTAAAAATTAACATAATGAGAGTGAAGATAACATATTTGTCTCTTGTTGTTCTTACGTGCTGTTGGTTGGGTTCTGACTCATAGTGACCCTGTGTACAACAGAATGAAGCACTGCCAGGTCCTGTGCCATCCTCACAATCTTTGCTATGTTTGAGTCCATTGTTGCAGCCACTGTGTCAATCCATCCCTTTGAGGGTCTTCCTCTTTTTCTCTGATCCTCTACTCTACCAAGCATGTTGCCCTTCTCCAGGGATTGGTCCCTCCTGACCACATGTTGAAAGTGAAATGAAGTCTCACCATCCATGCTTCTAAGGAGCATTCTGACTGTTCTTCCGAACAGATCTGTTTGTTCTTCTGGAAGTCCATGGTATATTCAATATTCTTCACCAACACCAAAATTCAAATTAAACGATTCTTTGGTCTTCTTTATTCATTGTCCAGCTTTTGCATGCATATGAGGAGATTGAAAATACCATGGCTTGGGTCAGGCACACCTTAGTCCTCAAAATGACATCTTTGCTTTTCAACACTTTAAAGAGGTCTTTTGCAGTAGATTTGTCCAAAACAATATGCCATTTGATTTCTTGACTGTTGCTTCCATGGGCATTGATTGTGGATCCAAGTAAAATGAAATCCTTGACAACTTCAATCTTTTCTCCGTTTATCATGATGTTGCTTATGGGTCCAGTTATAAGGAATTTTGTTTTCTTTATGTTGAGGTAATCCATACTGAAGACTGTAGTCTTTGATCTTCTTCAGTAAGTGCTTCAAGTCCTCTTCACTTTTCAGTAAGCAAGGTTGTGTCCTCTGCATATCACAGGTTGTTAATGCATCTTCCTTCAATCCTGATGCCCCATTCTTCTTCATATAGTCCGATTTCTGAGATTATTTGATCAGCGTTCAGATTAAATAAGTATGGTGAAAGGATACAATCCTGACACACACCTTTTCTGATTTTAAACCACACAGTATCCACTTGTTCTGTTCAACAACTGCCTCTATGTACAGGTTCCTCATAAGCACAATTAAATGTTCTGTCATTTCCATTCAATGTTATCCATAATTGGTTACGATCCACACAGTGGAATGCCTTTGCATAGTCAACAAAGCACTGGTGAACATCTTTCTGGTATTCTCTGCTTTCAGCCAAGATCCATCTGAGATCAGTAATGATACCCTTTGTTCCATATCCTCTTCTGAATCTGGCTTGAATTTCTGGCAGTTCCCTGTTGATGTATTTCTGCAACCATTTTTGAATTATCTTCAGCTAAGCTTTACTTGCATGTGATATTAATGATATTGTTTGATAATTTCCACATTCTGTTGGGTCACGTTTCTTTGGAAAGGGCACATTATATGGATCCCTTCCAGTTCATTGGCAAGATAGCTGTCTTCCAAATTTCTTGGCATAAACAAATGAGCACTTCCAGCTTTGCATTGGTTAGTTGAAACATCTCAATTGGTATTCTGTCAATTCCTAGAGCCTTGTTTTTCACCAATGCCTTCACTGCAGCTTGGACTTCTTCCTTCATTACCATTGGTTCTTGATCATATGCTACCTCCTGAAATGGTTGAATGTAGACCAGTTCTTTTTGGTACAATGTCTCTGTGTAATCCTTCCGTTTTCTTTCGATGCTTCCTGTATTGTTCACAGAAGACCAGACATCAAAAGGAATAACATCAAAGACATTATACATGAAGAAAGCAAAAGGTCATTAAAAAGACAGGAAAGATAGAAAAGATCAAAATGGATGTCAAAAGAGACTCTTAAACTTGCTCTGGAACATAAAGTCGCTAAAGCAAGCGGAAGAAATGATGAAGTAAGAGCTGAACAGAAGATTTCAAAGGACGGCTCGAGAAGACAAAGTAAAGTATTATAATGAAATGTGTGAAGACCTAGAATTAGAAAATCAAAAGGGAAGAACATGATCGTCGTTTCTCAAGCTGAAAAACTGAAGAAAGAATTCAAGACTTGAGTTGCAGTGTTGAAGGATTCTATGGGCAAATTAGAGCCTTGGTGGCACAGTGGTTAAGAGCTATGGCTGCTAGCAAAAAGGTTGGCAATTCAAATGTACCAGCCACTCCCTGGAAACCCTATGGGGCAGTTCTACTCTGTCCTGTTGGGTCGCTATGGGTAGAAATCGACTCAGAGGCAACGGGTTTGTTTGGTTTTGGTTTATGGGCAAATTTGTCTCTTAGACAATTTTAATATAGGTCAAATTTGAAGATAAATAAAATCAATTTAACTTACAAATTATAATCTCTCTTTTTTTCTCAAGATTTCTTGATTCACATTTTTAAGGAGCCCCTTCTATACCTGGATCTCTTCATTTTTTATGTTTTCTATTTTTCTATCAAAATACGGAGTTTGGACATTTTTCTTCATGATAATAGATAGAAAATTCTTTAAAATGTCTTGTAAAATGATTGATTCATGGATCAAAAAAAATAACTTCATACAGTTAGTGATACTATCCAGTATCGTTTAACCTCAATCTGGAAAAGAGCAACTGTAATTTTCTCAAACTCTTATAAGAAGTGGAGATTGTGGTGTTTGTGATGGAGAGGAGAGTTTCTGAGCACCTACTGTATTACCAAGAACGTAACTGGTTGGTCAAGGTCCTCAGTTGAATGGCCTATAAATTTTTTATTTGCTATTCATGTGGTAGACACTATTATGTAAAACCTTGATTGGGTATAGTTTTTATTATGAAAAAGGAGAAAGGAGTTTGAATTTTTAGTTTCTTGGTTCCTCTGTCAGAGTTATCCCTTCATCTACCTCTGTTTCATTCTGTTTCATTATTCTATTCCATCCACTAATCACAATACTATAGAAAAAGGTCCATGGAAAAGGGAAAACAGGGTAGAATTCTATTTAGTGTATACAGGTTTAGTCTTTTCTGGTTTCTGACCTCCAACTTGATATAATCACCAGTTCCCTTGTAGGACTCACTCCCACATTTCATTCGGGTGGCAGGTCAAATCCTGACCAGCCTACCTAAGCAAAACAACTGTGTGCATTGAATTGTGACTTTCTAAAAAATATGTTGAACTCCTAAACCCTTACTTGTGCACGTGAACTTGTTTGGGGAAATAAGGTCTTTCTCTGAAGGTCTTATCAGTTATATTAACGAGGTCATACCTGAGTAGGTATGACTTCTGGGTGATGGCTTATAAAAGGCAAGAATATGCAGAGGAAGAGTCACATATGAGGGTAAAGACAGCATGTGAGGCTCTATCTACAAGCCAAGGAATGCCAAGAAATGTCCGGGGTTACCAGAAGCTGAAAGAAACAAGGAAGGATCTTCCCCTGGAGCCATCAGAGAGAGAACATAGCCCTGTCGGCACCCTGAATTCAGACTTCTAGCCTCCAGAACTGTAAGGAAATAAATTTTTGTTCTTTAAAGCCACCTACTTTGTGGTATTTTATTATGACAGCCCTAGAGCAACAAATCATCTCCAACGTTATTCACTCTCAAGCTCATTATTCTATTTCATTTTTCTTTCCAGCATTACCTCCGTATAAGAGTTTATAGTTATTCATTTAATTATTGTAATAATAGCTAACTTACTGAGCTCCCAGTATGAGTCAGGGACTATTATCAGTGTTTTACATGTACTTATCATTTGACTCTCACATATTCTTGTGAAGCAGAAACTGTTGTTCTTCTCTTTCAAAAAACGAATAAAAGAATTTGGAAGTTAGGTAAATTGCCTGAGTTTATACAGTTAAAGCTGGCCTCACCCAGGCAGTCTGGCTCTAGAGCCTGGCTTTCCACAGGCGAGTTACCCAACCTTCTTAAGAGCAGGAATTTATCTTTTTCACTATGTTTCCAAAAGTGTTCCTAGCACAAAGAAAAAACCAAAAAACCAAACCCATTGCCTTCAAGTTGATTCTGAAGCTTAGCAACCCTATAGGATGGAGTAGAATTGCCCCTGAGGGTTTCCAAGTAGAGGCTGGTGCATTCAAACTGCTGACCTTTTGATTAGCAGCTATAACACTTAACCACTGCACCACCAAGGCTCCATGAGACACTACTCGATTAATACTACATTTTTAGAATGAATAAATAAATCAGAGGGTGAAGGTGTGAGTATAGCAAAATGAGAAGACAATGTCATTCTATATAGTATGTCAAATCTAGATCAGCAGCATTCCAGAAAATCCAAATTAGTAAAGATAGGCTCAGGGTAATTAGTTAAACAGGAGAATTGACTTTGTTCTGAACTTTTAAAACTGTCTCACTCATCCTTGCAGATAAGAATTTTCGTGTTGAATACCTTCTTCCATTAGCAGTTAATATCCCTAATCTTTTTTGAGTCTTTCTGATAAAATGAGAATTCCAAGGTCATAAGTGGTTTGAGTTTTCAGCATTGCCTTTATTTATTTTTAATCATAGAGGGTAAAAAGTCTAAAACAAAATTCTGTCTCTCATGGCAGGTAATATTATCACTTTATCAGAAAGATCTCAGTAAATGTTTGATTAAAATGCCGGAAGAGGTGGTGTCAGTGAAAACTGCTAAACCATAGCATGCTGTGTTAAGAGACAGTATTCTTAGGAGGAGGTATGATTTCTATTTAAAATTATCGGTCATGGTTTATGTGCATAATTTGGAGGACAAGTGAAAGGACAAAGCAAGAAAGTTTGGGAATAAATTGCATAAATTGAAGTTATAGAACTAGTTTAAAGGGAAACAGGAACTTAAAAATGAAAGTTTTTACTTTCATTCTCTGTTATGTAGACCAGAGTTTGCTGGTCTTCAAATGAAGCCTTTAAGCACAAACTGAACATAATTTACCGCACAACTATCTTTACAATTTTATCTATCCTTTGAGCATAAAACCTGACTTTTGTAAAAAATGTCAGATATATGATTATTTTGATTATTCTCAACCACCAAAACCTTTGTAAAGATCTGCCAAACTTTTCTATACTATGAAAATGCATGTATTTTGGAGTCAGGACAATCTATGACTGGCCCCAGCCTCTACCCATTTTAAGCTAGATCGACCTCATTGCATTTTTAACCTCTCTGAGTTTCAGTTTTCTCTCCTACTAATTGAAAATAAGGCAATTTAGCAGATAGGATTGCTGAATTAAATGAGACAGAAGTATGGACAAATGACTTGTATGGTACCAGGCACATATTAGATATTCAGTAAATTTAATTCTATTATTATTGTCTTCTGAAATCTCCTAGTCTGCACAGTATCAGATCTCTCCTCTGTCCCTTCTCACTTACGTCTTTTCTTCATGAATCACAGTCTTGCCTTCACCATCTCAGAGCTCCACATTCTTTGCCTTAAATCTGTTGGTTTACATGAGCTCCTGTCAACTGTCAGCCACCATGTTCTAAGGCAGTACACATCACCAGAGGTGACACCACGTCACATGCACCTATCCACTTGAGTTTAGAGCAATGCTAAAAACAAAGAGACACGTACTCTAATTTCTTGTCTTCAAATGAATGCTACTTTTGATTCTTTTCCTTCCTTTTTCGGGAAATTTATAGTTTTTCTTACACACTCTCCTATAGACGGTATATTCGTTCCTAGCATTTATTACTGTTAGAATGAAATATCAGGTCTATCCTCTACCTTTCACAAGGTATGTGTTTGTCATGTTGCTTTGCTGTGTGGTAATTGATTACTGTCTCTTTCCCCAACTAGACTGTATGATCCATGGGGGGGGGGGGTCATGTGGCAATCTGGTACCTCCTGGAGTTGGGCACTTGTGATACAGTGGTTAAGCGTTCAGCTGCTAACCGAAAGGTTGGCAGTTTGAATCCATCAGCCACTCCCTGGAAACCCTATGGGGCAGTTCTACTCTATGAGTCAAAATCTACTCAACAGCAATGGGTTTGATTTTTTGTTTGTTTGTTTGGAGTTGGGCAAAATGGTGGCCCTGTGTCATCTGTTTTGTTTATCATTTCATGTTGTGTACAAAATAGGCACTTGACAATAGTTGTTAAACAAATGAATGAATGAATAAATTTCTCTCTACTCTGGAAATATGTTAAGTAATTCAAATTACTTCTCTATGAAATCTAAAATGCCCATCTACATACCTTACTTGAGTGAACTCTTCCAATAACTCCTGCTTGTCTCAGGGTACATTAAAATTCATTAAAGACTTAAGTGACTTTTGAAAGACCATGTAAGGATAATAATAATAATAGTAACTGGTATTTATGTATTATTGTATATTTTCAAAGCATTTCTATATACATTACCTTTCCTTACCCTTAAAATAATCCTGTGAGGGAGATACACTATGGTTCTATTTTTAGATGAGAAAATTGAGGGTCAGAGAGGATAAGATACTTGCCTTCTATCTCTATTTAGAATATGTTGTTGTTGTTGTGTGACATCAAGTCAATTCTGACTCACATCTGCCCTATATGACAGAGCAGACCTGCCCCGTAGGGTTTCCTACGCTAAAATCTTTAAGGAAGCAGATCACCAGGTCTTTTTTGCTGGGGTTCAAACCACCAATCTTTTGGTTATCTTCTGAACATTTCAACCATTGCAAGATTTTTTTATTCCAAATCTTTTATCTTTCTACTATATAAACTTAAGACTCTTCATCTGAAACAAAATAATGATAATAATAAATGAAGTGATAAAATAAAAGAATTACCAAGAACTCCTAAAATTAATAGGAGATAGAAAGACTTAAAAGTTTACTTATGTATTAATTCAACGTATTTTTATTGAGCATCCAAAAGGTACCAGTCAAAGTGCTAGGAATACAGAGTGAAAAAGACAAAAAAAAAAAAGATATTCCCTTATGAATCTTAGTGGAAAAGAACAACTAACACATGTATGAAACTGGGGAGTGTAACCTCCAGAAATGTAATCTCTGTCCAGTGTGCACGTGTGTGTGTGTGTGTGCACACGTCTGTACCTAAGATAAATAGCAGTAGACAGACGCTGAGGAACAAAATGACAATGTGAAGTGGACTGAACTTAAGAAAAAAAAAAAAGATCTTCACCCACACAGCCCTAGATCCACTGAGAATCCCAATTACAGGGCAGGGGCCCAGGAATGTACATTCCTAGCAAGTTCTCCCTCTATGGCAACAACTATACTAGGTAACAACTTAATATGGGAACAAACAGCTACAAAGGTAAATAGTACTTAAGTTCAAGATAAAAGGATTTAGGATTAAAATCTTGATTTCTTCAAGTTAGATTCTGAATACTTAGTGTTTGTGTCACTTCAGATACGTAATTTAACTGCTTTAAGCTTCCGTTTCCTCATCTATAAAATAAGGGTGATATAATATCAGGAAGACAAAGATGAAGACAAAGAAGAAGAAGAAAGAGACGGAGAAGATGTATATGACAGGGTTATTATGTGAAGATAAAGAGATCGTAAGCGAACAAAAAGTAGATACAATAAAAATGACTACTACATTTGTGCTTCAATAAAAGAATGTTGCAGTTGTTGTTCGATGCCATCAAGTCGATTCCAACTCATTGCAATGCTATATGACAGAGTACGACTGCCCTATAGGGTTTCCTAGGGGTTTTTTTTCCTACTGAGCTGCTGGGTGGGTTCAAACCACCAACCTTTGGATTAGCAGCTGAGTGCTTAACCACTGCACCACCAGGCATCCTCAGTAAAAGGCACTTATCATCTTAGATGAAACTACAGGAATCATTAATAAGTCAACAAAAGCATAAATTAAATTAAGTATGTAGATTAACCAAATATCTTTTTAGTTAATAGATGTGTGTAATTGGTCTATATAAATATAAATTCAAAGTAACCTGAATTAAGTATTTCAGCATTAGCTTCTGAATAAAAAAAGAAAAATAAAGCAACATGTAATTTAACAGGATTTATTCCTTCATAAATTACCATTTTTCTAAAGAGAATTTACAATGTCATTAGTACCTGATATAGAATAATCATGCTTCTAGCTCTAATTTTATAAATGGTGTTTCATAATACCGAAATAAATCACTATCTTAAATAGAATTTATTGTATTTTCCACTGAAAACCTCCATTCACTCTAGACTAAAATTAATTTATATGCTACATGTGGTAGGTGAACTATTAGTGCCAATTCTTTATTTTTTAGTAATAGCCCTTGATATGGCCTTCTGATGGTCAGAGTATACCTCCCCACCCCATGTCTCTACATTAGCCAGAGGCTTGAAATGTGGTTGAATGTTGATCTTCTAACGCTTGTGCCATTGTCTCAACTATGCAGTCTACTGACCCCACATGAATGAAAAAGTGGAGCAGAACCTGAAACCCACCAAATCAAAGCTGACGAAACCTGGTGTAGAATCAGCAGGCTCCCAGCCACTTTGCAAACAGGTGGGTGACAAACAAGTGCATACTGTTTTATGTTACTGATCAATTATGATTGTCTGTTATTCAGCTCTGTTTTGTCAATAGCTAATTGATACAATGCAGTTCTTTCCTGCAGTGTAGCACAGACTTACCCTTTATATGTATATTTAATTTCATTGTGCTTTAGGTGAAAGTTTACCACACAGATTAGTTTCTCATTCAAAAACTTATATGCAAGTTGTTTTGTGACATTGGCTGCAATCCCTGCATTGTGCCAGCTCTCTCTCCCTTTTCCCTTTCCACCCCGGTCCATTTGTCCATTTGTCCAGTTTTCCAGTCCCTTCCTACCTTCTAGTCTTTGCTTTTGGGCAGATACGCCCATGTGGTCTCATATACTTGACAGAACTAAGAAGCATGTTCCTCATGTGTGTTATTGCTTGTTTTACAGGCCTGTCTGATCTTTGGCTGAAAGGTGGACTTCGGGAGTGGCTTCGGTTCTGAGTCAGCAGAGTGTCTGGGAGCCACAGTCTCGGGAGTTCCTCCAGTCTCTGTCAGACCAGTTTACATATATATGTGTGTGTGTGTGTCTGTGTCTGTGTGTGTGTATGTTAATGCATGTCTTTTGGATGTGTGCTAGTATCATCAACTAGTTAGGAAACTCCATTATAAAAAGAACCAGTTTCAAAAATATATTTATAATATCTTCCAGTGCCTAAAAAACAAATAAATGTCATTCGTGGGTCCTTTATTCTGTAGTGCAGTACTGTATGAATTTAACACTCAAATAAGTCAAAAAAAAAACCCCAAAACTGACTGGTTCTTTTCATCCTATCCTAACCCCAGTGTTCCATTTGTAAGTGAAAAGTATTATTTATTCTGCCTTCCCTTCCTTTTTTATACTATGAAAATAGGAAGGAAAAAAAAATACTTGGCCCCAAATCACATACTACTTGCTAAACCTACTAATTTGCACAGTGGCTGAGTCTTGGATTACATAAATATGTTTCAGAGCCAAAATAAAATCCATCATTTGACATCAAGTTAATGCCCGACTGGTAGTCCACTAAAACTTTGGGTTCCACTGCTCCACAAATTTAGGGTAAGATTCTAAAACTGTTATTTGTGGTGAGAATGGTATTCTACATCAGGCTATCACTTTTTTTATTTTGATATTTAGCCATTTTTCTTGATGATCTGTTGCCTCAGAAATTTGGGAGAGACTGAGCTTGAGTAGGGTGAGGAGAGGAAGGGATAGAAAAATAATTTAGAGGAAGACATCATGGAAATGAGATACGGAAAGAAAACATGACAGAGTATCAAGTGAATTTCTCACTCTCATCTTCTTCACTCTGTCCTTAATAATAACAGATGACTAAATGGGAATAGAGCAAGTTCACAGAGTTTGATCTCAGATGTTTTAATAGTCTCTTTCTGGGCTTCTTCTATGTTTGCTAAATAAATTCTTCTGAAAGTTGTCCATATACTTATATTCGTAGATAGTTGAAGTATAATCTTCTTGGCGTGGCTATTAAAAGCACTGGATATGAAAAAGAAAAAAGAAACTTGGGCAGTTCATTTCACACTCAAAGAATTGCTTGTCAGAGAGTTAGTAACAAGAGGAAACAAATTTTAATGAAAAGGACATGGGAAAAATGAGAACTGACCATCTTAGGACACATGCTTGTTTTCTATGACTGCCTGTACTTTGACAACTAGAGATAAAAATCCTTCATGCTGCCCTGTAAGAAGAAAGGCTGCTGCATTATGATTTGATTAGTAAAATAATACCAGGAGCTTAGATTGGAGAAACCCCGAGAGTATGATCCCCAGATACCCTTTTAGCTCAGTGGTGAAGTCATCTCCAAAGTTCACTGTTCAGCCCGGAAGTGGACAGCCCCGTAAAACCAAATGGGACTAATAAGGTACAGCAGTCCAGGGACAAGAGCCAGAAGGCAGAGGGGGACAGGGAAGCTGGTGATAGGGAACCCAAGGTTGAGTAAGGATAGTGTTGATGTGTTGTGAGGTTGTTAACCCTTGTCATAGGGCAACATGTGTACTAACTGTTAAATGAGAAACTATTTTGTTCTGTAAGCCTTCACAATTGGAGGAGCGTAGTCAGTGTCACTGAACTGTGCATGTAGAAATTTTTGAAATGGTGTATTTTTGGCTATGTATATTTTCACCAAAAAAAAAAAAGGTTGAGAAGGGAGAGGGTTGACATGTTGTGGGATTGTTAACCAATGTCATAAAACAATATGTGTACTACTGTTTCATGAGAAACTATTTGTTCTGTAAGCCTTCACCTGAAGTACGATAATAAAAAATAAAATGCCAAAAAAAAAAAAAAAATAATAATAATACTAGGAGCTTATCATGTCTGCATTCCAAATAGACCTTGACCAGGAGAACATTCTATATCTGGAAGACATCCAGAAGCCCTTTGAAAGGTGGAGGGGATCTGTTTTAAAAGCACAGTTTTTTTTCACATTTGACTTTATCTGGATTCAGATATCCGGATCATTACAAACTACTCCAAACCTTCTGGAAATGGGGCTAAAATGAGATCATTTGAAAGTCAAGTATTCAACAAGTGTTCATGGAACACCTTCTAAGTCCAGGCTTTTTTATTAGTTCCTGGGTACAGAGTAGGACAGAGGAGAGAGTAAAGCAAGCATAGCCTCTGCTGTCATGGAAGCTCACTGTCTAGTGGGGGAGACATCAAATTAGAAAGCTGGAAAGTATCACATACTGCTGTAATTTGAGATATGTAACATTATGCATTTCTCAAAACCCATAGAACTGTACAAGAGTGAACCCTAATGTAAACTATGGACTTTTGTTAATAATAATGTATCAGTATTGTTTCATATAACAAATGTACCACACTAATGCAAAATGTTAATACTAGGGAAAATATGTGTGTTTGAGGTGGGGAAGTATACAGGGACTCTGATCAATTTTTCTGTAAGCCTAAAAGTGCCCTAAAATAATAAATTCTATAAAAAAATTAAATCTAAAAGAAAAATAAATATCACACAGGTTAGCATAAATAGTGAAAAGATACAAGAAATAAACAAAGTGAAGGAAATATTGGTGGCAGTGGCAGGGGTGGGGTTGTTGGGGCTCACCATGATTGAGCCCTAAATCATCAGAATGAATTTAGGTGATTCTCTCAACACCTGAGGGACAGAGATTTTTCATACTTTAAAAATAATTATTTGAGATTTTTATCTTATCCTTTGTAATTTGTTGGTTAATTTTACCATATATAAGGTTAAAGATTGCACATTAAGATTTTGTGGATTACTGTCCCCCAGCCCCACCACCAGTCCATGCTGCAAACAGCCCATCCTCACTCTTCACCTACTGGATCTGCTCTGCTGCACCATAGCTGAGCAACCTGCCCTGACCAGCTGGACAAGGTAGTGAGAAGTATCATGCCCACAGACTAGAAAGTAACAAAACACTCAAACTATTTCAGAACAGAGAAAAGGAAAGGATACTTCCAAACTTGTTCTGTGAGGTCAAACCTTGATACAAAAACCAGGCAAAGATGCCACAAAAAAAAAAAAAAAAGAGAAAATTACGGACCAATATCTGTATGAATATAGATGTAAATATTCTCAACAGAATTCTAGCCAATAGAATTCAGCATTGTATCGAAAAAAATAAATAAATGCACCACAACCAAGTGGGATTCATACCAGGTATACAAGAATATTTCAACATTAGACTATCAATCAATGTAATCTACCACATAAATAAAATAAAAGAATGACATGATCATCTCCATTGATGCAGAAAAGGCATTCAATAAATTCCAACACCCATTCCTGATAAAAACTTTCAATAAAATAGGTATAGAAGGGAAATTCTTCAACAAAATAAAGGGCATCTATACAAGAGCAACAGCCAACATCATTCTCAACAGAGAGAAGTTGAAAACATTCCCTCTGAAAACAGGAAAAAGACAAGGATGCCCTTTATCACAACTCCTATTTAACATTATGCTGGAACTCCTAGCTACAGCAATAAGGCAAGAAAAAGAAATAAAAGTCATCCAAATCTGTAATGAAGAAGTAAAACTCTCCCTATTTGCAGATGTTATGATACTGTACATAGAGAACTCAAAAAACTTCTCTAGAAAACTACTGGAACTAATAGAAAGATTCAGCAAACAGTAGCAGGATACAAGATAAACATACAAAAATGGGTTGGATTCCTATACACCAATAAAGAGAACGACAAAAAGAAAATCAGGAAAACAATACCATTTATAATAGCCCCTAAAAAAATTAAATACTTAGGAATAAATCTAACCAGGGATGTAAAAGACCTATACAAATAAAAATACAAAACACTCTGCAAAAAACCAAAAGAGACCTACATAAATGGAAACACATACCGTGCTCATTAATAGGCAGACTCAACGTTGTGAAAATGTCAATTCTACCCAAAACAATCTACAAATACAAGGCAATCTCAATCCAAATACCAACAGCATTCTTTAATGAGATGGAAAAACTAATCATTAACTTTATATGGAATGGAAAGTGGCCCCTGATAAGTAAAGCATTATTAAAGAAGAAGAAGAAAGGAAGAGGCCTCACACTACCTGACCTCAGAACCTACTTATACAGCTATGGTAGTGAAAATAGCCTAGTACTGGCACAACAACAGACACAATGACCAGAGGAACAGAATCGAGAACTCAGATGTAAATCCATCCACCTACGGTCAGCTGATCTTCGACAAGTCCCAAAATCCATTAAATGAGGAAAAGATAGTCATTTTAACAAATAGTGCTGGCAAAACTGGATATCCATCTTTTAAAAATGAAACAAGACCTATACCTCATGCCATACACAAAAACTAATTTAAAATGGATTAAAAACCTAAATATAAAACCCAAATCTATAAAGATCATAGAAAAGGTCATAAACAGGATACAAACCATAACTAACAATACACAAATACCAGAAGATAAGCTAGATAACTGGGATCTTCTAAAAATCAAACACTTACGCTCATCAAAAGACTTCACGAAGAGTTGAAAGAGAACCTACAGACTGGGAAAAAAATTTTGGCTATGAAAAACCTGACAAAGTTCTATTCTCTAAAATCTATAGAAAAACCCAACACCTCTACAACAAAAAGAAATAATTCTATTAAAAATGAGTGAAGGATATGAAGACACTTCACCAAAGAACACATTCAGGAGGCTAACAAACACATGAGGAAATGCTCGTGATCATTAGCCATTAGAGAAATGCAAATCAAAACTACAATGTTATACCATCTCACCCTGACATTACTGGTACAAATCAAAAAAACAGAAAATAACAAATGCTGGAGAGAATGCGGGGAGACTGGAACGCTTATGCTCTGCTGATGGGAATGCAAAATGGTACAACCGTTTTGGAAAACTATGTGGAGCTTCCTTAAAAAGTTAAAAATAGAAATACCATACAATCCAGCAATCCCACTGCTAGGAATATATCCTAGAGAAATAAGAGCCGTCACATAAGTAGATATATGCACACCCATGCTCACTGCAGAATTATTCGCAATAACAAAAAGATAGAAACAAACCAAGTGCCCATCAACAGATGAATGGATAAACAAACTATGGCACATACACATAATGGAATACTACTCAAAAATGAAGAACAATGATGAATCTGCAAAACATTTCACAACATGGATGAGTCTGGATGGCATTATTCTGAGTAAAATAAGTGAATCACAAAAGGACAAATACTGTATAAGGCCACTATTATAAAAACTCATGAGAGGAGGCGGGGCAAGATGGTTCTCTAGGCAGAAGCACCACGCCGTCCCTCCACAGAAAAGATCCGAAAAACTAAGCCTAACAGAGAATCAACAATCCAGAAACCCTAGAACACCAAATGAAGAGATAAAGAACTCAGCCAAACACCAGACAGAGTGAGAATACTGAAAGAGAATGGAGAGCAAGGAGAGACTCATGCAGAGACTCCTAACCAGCTAACGCAACGCGGATCCACCATCTTGGATTCCTATCGGAGACCAGCGAATGGGAGAGCAGCCTCGCAGAGCGTCCAGTGGGAGACAGAACAACCGGTAAACTGCGGTGCGCGCTTTTCCACCCCCCACCCCTCTCCGCCTCGGCTGGGGCTCCCCTGCTTTCCGTGGCCAGGGTCCCTGGGCTGGGGGGCGCCGGTGCTTGGATTCCGCGCACCTGGGATGGTGGCTTTCTGAGAGCCGTTTGCTGGCTGCTGGCGAAGCTTTTTCCACCGCCTCCCCCTCCTTTTGCCTGGGTGCCTGGTTCCGAGCGCCGTCTTTGGTCTCTTTTGCGGGGCTGTGGGACTGCGTTCGGGGGTGTGGCTGGTTCCAGGTCTGGGCTGCCACGCTGGCGAGATCCCGGGGCCCTTGTTTGTTGGCCCCTCTGCTTCCCGTGGCCACGGTCTCTTAACCCCGAGACTGCCAGCTGCTTGGAATTCGCGCCCCTGAGTGGGGGCTCTCTGGGTCCCATTTGTTGGCACTGACTGCTGGTGTTGCTTTTTTTTTTTTTTTAAATTTTGTTTTTCTTCTTTTTTGATTAGTTTTGTCATCTTTTCCCTCTTTTTCCCTTTTGTCTTTCTTCATTGCTTAATTTCTCATCTCTCTATCTCTTCCTTCTCTTTCTGATCCCAGACTACCAGAAGATGTATGCCTCTGTACCTTCTGGCCAGGCCGTGCTGTGAAAACTGAGACTGACTCCCCCAGACCTCATAGCTGAATCGGTGGGATCCCTGGGAACTTTGCAGTTCTTTAACTTTTCTGATTTTTATTTGTTCATTCTTTCCTTTTCTTTCTCTTCCCCCTTCTGGTTTCCTCCATCCCATAGTCTCTCATCTGTACATTCCAACGACAAGCTCCCCTAGCATTCTTTTATGTTTGTATGCTTTTTGCTCCTCCTCCTCTCTCCTCTCTCCCATATCCAGCTTAGCTTCACACATAACCATCTCCCCGCTGCACCCTACCTACCTGCACCATGCACTTGACATCACACCACCAAGCTGTGCAGGCACACCCTATTGGAACCTGTCCAGCACTGACTACCGACCGTCCTGGTGGCTGCGGTGAGTGCCACAAACAACCCGTCCCAGTGGCTCCTCTTTAGCTAGATCTGCCCAGCTGTACCACAAGGATGAAACAAACAAACAAAAAATCTACAATCAATAAACAAGAGAAATATCTACTGAATGCCCCGAAAACAGCAAACAATATCAAAACATTTACAAAAACAAGACAAGATGGCTCCAATAGGCATCCAAATTAAAACACCAGATAACTCTCCTGTGGAAGAAAATGCACTAGAAGTACCTGAGAGGGAACTCAAATCACTAATACTCGGAATTTTCCAAGAACTGAGGCAAAAAGCTGACAAACATGAGGAAAAAATAGACAAATTTATGGAAAATACAGACAAAAAATTGTAAGAATTCAGGAAGATGATGCAGGAACAAAATGCCAAAATAAATTCACAACTTGAAATTATACAAAAACAACAATTAGAAATCCAAAAGATAAACAACAAGATTTCAGAAATGGACAGTGTCATAGAAGGGCTGAGAAATAGATTTGAAACCATGGAAGACAGGATCAGTGGAACTGAAGACAAACACTTGGATACAACTCTGTTTCAGGAAAACTCAGAAAAAAAAACAAAGAAAAACGAAGAGACCCTGAGAGTTATGTGGGACACAATTAAAAGCAAAAACTTACGAGTGATTGGCATCCCAGAACAGGGGGAGAAAACAGAAAACACAGAGAGGATCATTGACGAACTGCTGACAGAAAACTTTCCCAATATCATGAAAAATGAAAAGCTGGCCATCCAAGAAGCTCAACAAACCCCATATAGAAGAGACCCCAAAAGAAAATCACCAAGACATATCATATTCACACTTGCTAAAACTAAAGACAAACAAAGAATCCTGAGAGCAGCTCGTGAAAAACAAGAAGTCACATACAGAGGAGAAACAATAAGACTAAGCTCAGATTATTCGGCAGAAACCATGCAGGCAAGAAGGCAATGGGATGACATATATAAAACCTTGAAAGAAAAAAATTGTCAGCCAAGAATAATAAATCCTGCAAAACTCTCATTCAAATTTGATGGTGAAATTAGGTCATTTCCAGATAAACAGAAACTAAAGGAATATGCAAAAGTCAAACCAAACTTACAAGAATTATTAAAGGGAGTTCTTCGATCTGAGGACAAACAGCTTCAGCCCTCAGGCAGGACCTAGGACCTAGGACGCAGGTTCATATGAACCAGATACCATTCTAGGAACTGAACTACAGAGGACTTTCCAAAAACAAAAGAAATACAACAGGGAATCAGAGAAATCAATGAAAGGATGGCAACAACATCAAAACAATGAAAGAGGGAACAAACGGCATAGGTATAGAACCTCTAAAGGAGAGGAAGGCAAGGCGATAACAAGTAAGGGTAGACTGCTTCAAAATTATAAAGATAAGGCTAAAATTCATGGTAACCACAAAGAAAGTTAACAAACCAACTCATAAAAATAAAGACAAAAAACATAAAGTCTCAACAAAAACAAAACCTACAAAAACAAAAGAAATGAACACAAAATCCACAAACAAAAGTAACTCAGCACAAGTGAGTAAGAAGAACAAAGAAAACTTCAGCACCACAAAAAAAAGCACTACAAAATGACAGCAACAAACTTCCGTCTATCAATAATTACACTGAACGTAAATGGACTCAATGCACCCATAAAGAGACGGAGAGTGGCAGAATGGATAAGAAAACAGCATCCATCAATTTGCTGTCTACAAGAGACACACCTTAGAAACAAAGATGTGAATTTATTAAAAATCAAAGGTTGGAAAAAAATATATCAAGCTAACAACTATCAAAAAAGAGCAGGAGTGGCAATTCTAATCTCAGATAAAATAGACTTTAAAACAAAATCTACCATAAAAGACAAAGACGGAAACTATATAATGATTAAGGGGATGATCCATCATGAAGACATAACCATAATAAATATCTATGCACCCAATGACAGGGCTCCAAAATACATAAAAAAACAGCACTGAAAAGAGAAATTGACAGTTCCACAATAATAGTAGGAGACTTCAACACACCACTCTCAGTAAAGGCCAGAACAAATAAAAAGAAACTCAGCAAAGATACAGAAGACCTAAAGGACACAATCAGCCAACTGGACCTCATAGACATATATAGAACAATCCATCCAACCGCTGCAAAGTACACATTCTTTTCCAATGCACATGGAACATTCTCCAGAATAGACCACATCTTAGGCCACAGAGCAATCCTCAACAAGATCCAAAATGCTGAGATAATTCACAGTATCTTCTCTGACCACAATGCCATCAAGGTAGAAATTAACACTAGAAAGAGCAAGGAAAAAAAATCAAACACATGGAAACTGAATAATAATCTGCTTACACATCAATGGGTAATAGAAGAAATCAGAGATGGAATTAAAAAATTCCTAGAATCAAATGAATATGAAAACACATCATACCAAAACCTTTGGGACACAGCAAAGGCAGTCCTCAGAGGACAATTTATAGCAATAGATGCACATATCAAAAAAGAAGAAAGGGACGAAATCAAAACATTAACTACAGAACTCAAACAAATAGAAAGAGAACAACAAAAAAAGCCTACAACCACCGGAAGAAAGGAAATAGTAAAGATCAGAGCAGAAATAAATGAAGTAGAGAACAGAAAAAACAATAGAAAGAATCAACAAAACCAAAAGTTGGTTCTTTGAAAGAATCAACAAAATCGACAAACCACTGGCCAGAGTGACTAAAGGAAAACAGCAGAGGGCACAAATAACCCAAATAAGAAATGAAATGGGGCACATTACAACAGACCCAACTGAAATAAAAAGGATTATAACAGAATATTATGAAAAACTATATTCCAACAAATTTGAAAACCTAGAGGAAATGGATAAATTTCTAGAAACATACGGCCTACCCAAACTACAACAAAGTGATATTGAAAATCTGAACAGACCCATAACAAGAGAAGAGATTGAAAAGGTAATAAAAAAACTCCCAACCAAAAAAATCCCTGGCCCAGATGGCTTCACTGGAGAATTCTACAAAACATTTTCATAGAGCTTGTACTAGTTCTACTCAAGTTATTTCAGAGCATAGAAGAGGAATCAACACTTCCAAATTCATTCTATGAAGCCAGCATAACGCTGATACCAAAACCAGGCAAAGACATCACAAAAAAAGAAAATTACAGACCAATATCTCTCATGAATATAGATGCAAAAATTCTGAACGAAATTCTAGCCAATAGAATTCAGTATCATATCAAAAAAATAATACACCATGACCAAGTAGGATTCATACCAGGTATGCAAGGATGGTTTAACTTTAGAAAATCCATCAACGTAATCCACCACATAAATAAAAGGAAAGAAAAAAATCACATGATCATCTCAATTGACGCAGAAAAGGCATTTGACAAAGTCCAACACCCATTCCTGATAAAAGCTCTCAATAAAATAGGTATAGAAGGGAAATTTCTGAACATAATAAAGGGCATCTATGCAAAACCAACAACCAACATCATTCTTAATGGAGAGAGGCTGAAAACATTCCCCTAGAAAACAGGAACAAGACAAGGATGCCCTTTATCACCACTCCTATTTAACATTGTGCTGGAAGTTCTAGCTAGAGCAATAAGGCAAGAGAAAGAAATAAAGAGCATCCAAATTGGTAATGAAGAAGTTAAACTGTCCCTGTTTGCAGATGATATGATACTATACACAGAAAACCTTAAAGACTCCACGAGAAATCTACTGGAACTAATAGAAAGATTCAGCAGAGTAGCAGGATACAAGATAAACATTCAAAAATCAGTTGGATTCCTATACACCAGTAAAGAGAACGACAAAAAGGAGATCAGGAAATCAATACAGTTTTACCAGCCCCTAAAAAGATAAAATACTTAGGAATAAATCTGACCAGGAATGTAAAAGACCTATACAAAGAAAACTACAAAACACTGCTGCATGAAACCCAAAGGGATCTACATAAATGGAAAAACATACCACGCTCATGGATAGGCAGACTCAACATTGTGAAAATGGCAATTCTACCTAAAGCAATTTACAAATACAATGCAATCCCGATCCAAATACCAACAACATTCTTCAAAGAGATGGAAAAACTAATCATTAACTTTACATGCAAAGTGAAGAAGCCCCAAATAAGTAAAGCACTACTGAAGAAGAAGTATAAAGTTGGAGGACTCACACTACCTGACTTGAGAACCTACTATACAGCTACAGTACTCAAAACAGCCTGGTACTGGTACAACAACAGAGACATTGACCAATGGAACAGAATTGAGAACCCAGAAGTAAATCCATCCACCTACGGTCACCTGATCTTCGACAAGGGCCCAAAATACATCAGATGGGGAAAAGACAGTCTTTTTAACAAATGGTGCTGGCAAAACTGGATATCCATTTGTAGAAAAATGAAACAGGACCCATACCTCACACCATATACAAAAACTACTTCAAAATGGATCAAAGACCTGAATATAAAGCCTCAAACTATAAAATTTATAGAAGAAAAAATAGGACCAACACTTCAGGCCTTAATACATGGCATTAACAGGATACAAACCATAAACATCAACACAAAAAACCCAACAGATAAACTAGATAACTGGGATCTTCTAAAAATCAAACATCTATGCTCTTCAAAAGACTTCACCAAAGGAGTCAAAAGAGAACCTACAGACTGGGAAAAAATTTTTGGACAGTACAAGTCAGACAAAGGTCTAATCTCCATAATCTACAAGAAAATCCAACACCTCTACAACAAAAAGACAAACAATCCTATCAAAAAATGGGCAAAGGAAATGAAGAGACTCTTCACCAAGGAAGACATTCAAGCGGCCAAGAGACACATGAGGAAATGCTCGCGATCACTAGCCATTAGAGAAATGCAAATTAAAACCACAATGAGATACCATCTCACCCCGGCATTACTGGCACGAATCAAAAATACTGGAAATAACAAATGTTGGAGGGGCTGCGGGGAGATGGGAACTCTTATACACTGCTGGTGGGAATGCAAAATGATACACCCATTTTGGAAAATGATATGGCGTTTCCTCAGAAAGCTAGAAATAGACATACCATTCGATCCAGCAATCCCACTCCAAGGAATATATCCTAGAGAAATAAGAGTCATCACTCGAATAGACATATGCACACCTATGTTCATGGCAGCATTGTTCACAATAGCAAAACGATGGAAACAACCTCGATGTCCATCAACAGATGAATGGATACACAAACTATGGTACATACACACAATGGAGTACTATGCAACAAGAAAGAACAACAATGAATCTGTGAAGCATCTCATAACATGGATGAAACTGGAGGACATTATGCTGAGTGAAATAAGTCAATCACAAAAGGACAAATATTGTATGAGACCTTATTGTAAAAACCCCTGATAAAGTTCACATGCAAAGTGTAACAATCCTTTTTGGTTACCAGGGATGGGAGGGGAGGCGGGGGGGAAATACTAAATAGGCAATAGATAAGTGGTACCTTGGGTGAGAGGTGAGATAGTACACAGTACAGGGGAAACTAACACAACTTGCACAAGGAAAGGTCATGGAGGCCCTATAGACACATCCAAACCCCCCGAGGGACTGAGTTGTTGGATGGAGGGCTCTGGGGACCATGGTCTCAGGGAACATCTAGCTCAACTGGCATGACACTACTTATAAAGATAATGTTCTACATTCTACCTTGGTGAGTAGTGTCTGGGGTCTTAAAAGCCTGTGAGCGGCCATCTAAGATACTCCACTGGTCTCATCCCTTCGGGAGCAAGGGAGAATGAAGAGAATAGGATACAAGGAAAAGATTAGTCCAAAGGCCTAATTGTCCACAGCTACCAAGGCCTCCACCGGACTGAGTCCAGTACAGCTAGATGGTGCCCGGGTACCACCACTGACTGCTCTGACCAGGATCACAACAGAGGGTTCTGGACAGAGCTGGAGAAGGATGTAGAGCATAATTTTAACTCCCCCCCGCCCCAAAAAAAAGACCAGATTTACTGGCCTAAAGAATACTGGAGAAACCTCAAGAGTGTGACCCCCAGACACCCTCTCAGCTCAGAAGTGAAGTTACCTTAGAGGTTCGATGTTAAGTCTGGGAGTGGACAGCCCAGTAAAACTAAATGGGACTAACAAGGTACAGGAGTCTGGTGACAAAGGCCAGAAGGCAGAGGGGGAGTAGGAAACTGATGATAAGGATCACAAATTGAGTAAGGACACTGTCGATGTGTTGTGAGATTGTTGACCACTTTTATAGGGCAACATTTGTAGTAACTATTAAATGGGAGGCTGTTTTGTCCTGTAAGCCTTTATCTTGGGCGAGAATGGCAGCACAATTGGAAGAGCATAGTCAATATCACTTAAATGTGTAAGTAAAATGTTTTGAAATGGTGTTAAAAAAAAGAAAAATGAGACTAATGAGGTACAGTAGTCCAGTGACAAGGGCCAGAAGACAGAAGGGGACAAGGAAGTCCCCTGGTGATAGGGAACACAAGGTGGAGTAAGGATATTCTTGATGTGTTGTGAGATTGTTAAACATTGTCATAGGGCAACATGAGTAGTAATTGTTAAATGAGAAACTATTTTGTCCTGTAAGCCTTCATCTTAAGTGAGAATAACAGCACAGTTGGAAGAGCGTAGTCAATGTCACTGAACTGTGTATGTAGAAATTTTTGAAATGGTGTATCTTTGGCTATCTGTATTTTCATCAAAAAAAAAAAAAAAGGTTGAGAATTTAGAGGCTTAATATGTTGTGGGGTTGTTAACCAATGTCATAAAACAACATGTGTACTACTGTTTCATGAGAAACTATTTGTTCTGTAAGCCTTCACCTGAAGTACAATAAAATAAAATAAAATAAAAACTCATGAAAGTGTTTACACACAGAAAGAGGTTATGAGTGAGGGGAGGAGTGAGGAGGGAAAATACTAACTGTACAATAGATAAGTGGTAAGTTTGGTGAAGAGTAAGACAGTACACAATACTGGGAAGTCAGCACAACTTGACCAAGGCAAGGTCATGGAAGCTTCATGGACACATCCAAATTCCCTGAGGGATCGAATTACTGGGCTGAGGGCTGTGGGGACCATGGTGTTAGGCGACATCTAGCTCAATTGGCATAACATAGTTTATAAAGAAAATATTCTACATCCTACTTTGGTGAGTAGTGTCTGGGGTCTTAAAAGCCTGTGAACAGCCATCTAAGATACTCCACTGGTCCCACCCCGTCGAACAAGGGAGAAAGAAGAAAACCAAAGACACAAGGGAAAGATTAGTCCAAATGACTAATGGATCACAACTACCACAGCCTCCACCAGACTGAGTGGAGCACAACTAGATGGTGTCCAGCTACCACCACCAAAGGCTCTGACAGGGATCACAATAGAGTGTCCGGGACAGAACTGGAGAAAAATGTAGAAGAAAATTCAAATTCACAAAAAAAGACCAGACTTAAACTCACAGGCCTTACAGATACTGGAGAAACTCAGAGAGCATGGCCCCAGCACACTCTTTTAACTCAGTACTGAAGTCACTCTTGAGGTTCACCCTTCAGCCAAAGATTAGAAAGGCCCATAAAACGAATGATAATGCATGTAGTCCAACCGTGTATACGAGACTAAATGGGCACATCAACCCAGGGGCAGGTGGGAACAGGAAAGCTGGATAGATGGAAATGGGGAACCCAAGGTCAAGAAGGGGAGAATGTTGACACATTTCCAAGTTGGCAACCAATGTCACAAAACAATATGTGTATTAATTGTTTAATGAGAAATTAATTTGCTCTGTAAACCTTCATCTAAAGCACAAAAAAAATAAGTAAAATTTAAAAAAAGACTTTGTGCTGTAGTCTATGATTAATATCTTTTCAAAAATTGTTGATATTTTTATCTGTCAAAACCTACAGATGCTGTCTAGGCTGAAATTGGTTTCAATCTCTTTGAAAACAGAATATTAATGTTTTTGGTTACTGGCCAAAAGTGTGTTATTTATTTGAAATACTAAGTGTGTAAAAATATGCTAACTTTACATCAGAACACTAGTAACTTAAATGACAACTTTTTAAGATGTAGTCAGTTGTTTCCAAAACAACTGAATTATTTTTTTCTAATTATAGTGTTAGCCAAAATCGGCTTTTAAGATGTCAGTTTTCTAACATCTTTTGAAAATCTTATGAGGGAGGACAATGTTTTGAAATGTTATCTGGTGATTGTTTATTCCTGGTAATTCTTGCTGCCCTGAAGTCCTCCACCCACTGAGTGAGGCATCCTGAGCTTCAAGAAGAGGGCAGAGGTCAACCAAAAGCAAAGATGAGAAAGTTCAGTTTTGACTTCCAAAACTACCTCTTCACACTGTCTTCAGAGAAGACGATTGTGAGGTTCCAGGCTTTTTAGAGAAGGAAAAGAGTTTTCTAAATTAAAATAATGTAAGTCCTTTAAACAGCAATAACCAGAGTTTGCCGAATGAGGAAGACGGGATTTTTAAGATGAGCCACAGAGTAGGAAAGATGCAGTATATCACCCAGGGGCAATTCCCACCCAAGAGAAAGGAGAATGCCCTCTAAGCTGATCAGGAAATGCATAATGGAAGTAAAAAGAGTGTGTAACCTGTTCCCTGCACACACACACACACGCACGCACGCACGCATACACACACCCACCACTCTCCTCAGGGCTGAAACACCAAGATGTACAGATAGATAGCTGCCCTTGAGTCGACTTTGACTCATGGCGACTTATGTACAACAGAACAAAATGTTGTCTAGTCCTGTGTTACCCTCTGGATCGCAAGCATGTTCCAGTCCATTTTTGTGTCTATTGTGTCAATCCACCTTACGGAATGTCTCCCTCACCCGTATTGACTCTCTATTTCTCCAGACATGATGTCCTTCTCTAGCAATTGATCCCTCCTGATGATGTGTCCAAAACAAATGAGTTGGACAATATTGTGATCCATCAGATTTTCATTGGCTAATTTTCAGCAGTAAATTGCCAGACCTTTCTTTTATCTGCCTTAGTTGGGAAGCTCCACCAAAAGGTACCCACCATATACAATCCAGCTGACATTTGAAATACCAGTGGCATAGCTTCTAGCATCTTCTAGCATCAAGCCATCACAACAGGACAAAACGACAAAAGTTGCAAGGGGGCCTATAATCAGAAGCTCCAGGGTTGACATCACAGAGCAAGGTCAAGTGGAGAATGCAGCTGGATCTTAGAAGATTGAGCAACACCAGTAGTGGTCCAGAGGGTTTCACCATCAGCTGGGTGATGTGGCCAACCTTCCCAGGACAATCACCGCAATCTGTACTAGCCCAGGGAAAAGAGAGTAAGTTATACTAGAGCATAAGTCTTCAAAGGTGGACACAGTGAGAACAGGTTGATGCCCAGAGAGCAGACTGGATGAGACCCTTGGGAGCTAGTAAGAGATGAGTATATTTTCCCAGCCAGAATAATATGTGAGCCCAACCCACACTTAGATCAGGCCTTGGGAGAAGAGAAGAAAGAGAGGGAAAAGGCTGAAACTGACTAAATGTCTACCCATAAGGGACTAACTTTATAAGCTAGGAGAGACTGAGATACCCTGAAATGGCAAGCTTAGGCTTAACGCCTCCTCATCTGTGGAAGATGGAGTTCACTTACTAAAAATAATTGAACTTCTACATATATAAGTTGTACTGCATGAACTTAAACCTGTTACTTTTAAGAAAGTTATTTCATCTTCTTGTGCCTCAGTTCAAGTGTGAAACTTTATTATTATTATTATTATTTTATTATTATGCTTTAGGTGAAAGTTTACAGAGCAAATTAGTCTCTCATTAAACAGTTAATACACAAATTGTTTTGTGACATTGGTTACCAACCCCACGATGAGTCAACACTCTCCCCTTCTCCACCCCAGATTCCCTGTTTCCATTCGTCCTGTTTTCCTGTCCCTTCCTGCCTTCTCATCTTTGGTTCTGAGCTGGTGCACCCATTGGTCTCGTATATGTGATTAAACTACAGAGCATGTTCCTCACCTGTGTTATTGTCGGCCCAACAGGCCTGTCTAATCTTTGGCTGAAGGGTGAACCTCAGGAGTGACGTCAGTATTGAGTTAAAGGATGTCCAGGGGTCATACTAGGGAGTTTCTCCAGTCTTTGTCAGTGTGTGAATCTGAATTTTGTTTTACATTTTTCTCCCGCTCTGTCCAGAACCCTCTATTGAGAGCCCTGACACAGCAGTCAGTGGTGATAACTGGGCATCATCTAGCTGTTCTGGGCTCAGTCTGGTGGAGGTTGTGGTAGTTGTGGTCCATTACCAAGTGTGAAACTTTAGCTTTTAATTAAAAAGAAGGACGCAAAGTTCTACTTATAAGCTGTGTTCATTCACTTATAATATTCTCCAAAATATATGTTCTGCCAAGACAGGGCTTTTAGTCTATATTTCTCATGGATGCATCTCTGTTATCTGAAGCAGTGTCCCACACATAGTGCAGGCTCAGTAATTTGTAAAAAAATAAGTACATGAAATGCAAAATTTTGTTGTTGTTGTTGTCGGTTGCTGTCAAGTTGGCTCAGACTCATGGTGACCTCATGTATAACAATAAAACATTGCCCAGTCCTGGACCATCTTCATGATTGTCGGTGTGTTGAGTCCATTATTGACGCTATTGTGTCATACACCAGCACTATAATAGACAGTATTCATATAAAATTTATTTCTCTTTAGTCATCTAATACAGTTTCCATGAAATTCAAAGATCTCTAATTTTCAAATATCTTACACTGGTAAGAATCAGCTTATACCTGAATTTAATATAAATAATCAGTTTGATCAAAAGAGGAAATTAGGATGGGATTGCTTGTCTTTACTGAAAAATCATCACTGTGACCTATACAAACGAAAACATTAAATAGCGAATTTCCTTGGTATATTTAAAATCTGATTAATTTTCATACATATTTCAAGAACATGTCTGTCTACAGCTACACATGACCTGCACCAAGAGACCCTCCATTGAGACTCTGTTCTATAGTCAGTCCTTGAACTAAAGAATAAAAAGCCTCTCCATAAAAAAAGTTGGCAGCTCATATCCTTAAAAAATTAACCTTTTGGAACCCAAAAAGGCATTTAATGATCAAACACATGTAATACTGTAAGTAAACAAACCTAATTTTCAGAAGTATAAAATTTCTAATTAGAAAAGCCTTGACCTTGCTTCTTGTGATATTGAAAGCTTCATTTTCATTATCATGCCAATTTCCTACCTCCTCTTCCTACTCCCACTGAGATTTTCTTAAGCCTGTTCTTTTCATGTATTACGAATAAACTCAATGCAGTTGTCTGGGATTTATTCCAACAAGAGAACAATGAAACTTTAGCTTTTGATTTTTATATTCATAAGTTGTTTTTGGAAAGGGACCATTTGAGAAACACTAGTAGTAATTGCCTGCTATGCAGAGTTGTGAAGGATCAGTACCCACAATTGCAATTCACTTGAAAGCAAAGCTCCAAGAGCCCACAAAATGCTTTCCATCTAGTGCCAAACCTACAATCCGTTCTCTGGAAAAAGCACTATTCCTTCCACTGGAAAAGGCGAACACCAAACTGAGCAGCCTTCTCTCTGTTTGTTTTGGGAATGGCTTACTCTTTGGGCTCTAAGGAAAAAATTCCATTTTTTTAAAATGTTGATATTAATTTATACAATTGAGAAGTTTAAAAATACACCACACTAATGTAAAATGTTAATAATAGAGAAAATTACGGGAGGAGCGTGAGGAATGACATGAGAATTTTCTTTTCTATTTGGTCAATTTTTATGCTAATCTAAAATAATTCTAAAAAGTAAAATCTGTTAAATAAAAAATAATTTTACCAAAAAAATGCAACGTTATGCTGTAGTAACAAATGGTCTCAAACTATGATTACCTTGCAAGGGATTATTTCTTTTTAATGGAACCTGTCTATCACAGATCGACTGCGGTTTTGCTCCTTGATGTCTTCATTCCAGAAACCAAGGTGATGAAACCATTTTGTTTCCATCCTTGTTGATTATCATGGCACAGGGAAAGAGGAGATGGTGAATGACTTACTGGCTCTTAAAAACTTATACTTAGAAGTGAAAAACATTATTCTTGTTCATTTTCTTGGCCAAAGCAAGTCACATGGCAAAGTTTGATGTCAGTGGGTCAGAGAAATATAATCCTCCTCTTGGAAGGACCATCAAATATCTATGAACAAGAACACAACTTACCATGAAACGTTTCTGTACCACTGGATAGTAAATCATGAAGTATCAATTGACAAATAATGTAATTTTTATTTATACTTTCATACTCGATAATAATATCTAATATACATTGTGTGTTTATTATCCGATAGGCTTAATGATAGGCATTATACGTGTGCAATTTCATTTAGATTTAAGAAGTCAGTACGTAATTATCCTCATTTTAAAGATAAAGCTATTAATACTTAATGAGGTTAACTTGTTCTGGGTTGCACAGATAGTAAGTGGTAAGCTAGTGCTGATTAATGTACTTGAACTTGTGCTGAAAACTACATTTTCTTTTTCTTTTTTTAATAAATCATAATTTAGGGTATCTCAGGGTACAGCTACAGAGACCCCTCAAATAAAACACTAATCGGGGGCCCACAAGAAAGCAGACAATCTGAGACTAGGACAAAAAGAATAATAGAGCTGAGCAGAACTGTATTTTCAAATGAGACCCACCCAGGACAATAAAAAGATTATCCTATAACAATGAAGAATCATTCTTGAGATATGAGATTTGGTCTTTTAAAACCAAATAGAACAAATTTTATCATTGCTATCATTTTTTAAGTTAGTTCATTTGATTTCAGGGAAGAATGAGTGGCTGCAAGAGCTAGGAGATAAGGTATCTTAATAGTCTTCTGAATTAATAACTTAATTTGATTCCATCTATTGAAGCCTCTTGGCAACTACTAAAGCAACCACAACAATTTTCCTTACAGTCACCAAGCCTACTTGTGTCTAATGGAGGGTCAGTGTGCCTTAGTGGATACAATTTATAACTTTTTCTGAATCTGTTTGTTGTGGATTGAATTATGTCTCACAAAAATACGTGTTGTAAATCCTAACCTCTGTGCCTGTGGTTATAATCCCATTTGGGAGTGGTTTGTCTCTGTTATATTAATGAGGCAGGAGTACTGTGTGGTGTGTCATGAGTCAATCTCTTCTGAGATATAAAAGAGATTAAACAAGCAAGCAGAGGAGACACGGGGTAAGTTTGACGCCAAGACACATGGAGATCTCCAAAAAACCAGGAAACAGAAACTCAAATAGACAAAGACCTTCCTCCACAGCCAACTGAGAGAGAAAGCCTTCCCCTAGAGCACTCTGAATTCAGACCTCTAGCCTCCTAAACTGTGAGGAAATAAATTTGTTTGTTAAAGCCATCACTTGTGGTATTTCTTTTGCAGCAGCACTAGATAACTAAGACACTACTCAGGCAGTGTTTTATCATCCAGTCTCTTGTCTATTGACCTAGTATCTTTGGCATGTCCTCTGTTGACTATAGTTTTTGATGATTCACTTGCACCTATTCAAACCCACCATTGCCAATGGATGGGAGGACACCCGGTACTCTGGACCAATAAAGTGTCCTACTAATATCGTCTTCCATGATTCAGTCTAAAGCAGATTAAAAATAATGCTTCTTTCCCAACCCCAAAGAATGTTTCTATGTATATTAATGCATTTAAATCATGAAAGGTACACACAGTCTTTTATATGATTGTATAAAAGAACTAAAGGACCAAGTGACCTAAAACAATCATTCAAAAGCAGACATTGTGTAAGTTCATACAAAATATATTTGCTATTAATTTCTGAAAAATCTAAGTTTCATTTTCTAAAGCCAATCTTCTCTATAAAGTTAGGCAAAATGAAAAAAATATATATGTATGTACTTAAATTATTGTGAGTATTTATTTTCTAGACAGATGAAACCATTGGTAAGGATGGCACCTTGTAAATGGAATGACAGAACATCCCTTTTGATTTTTTTTTTTATGTCAATATTCTTACAGAATGTGGATGATTGAGCCCTTGACATTATATCACACTTATTACTATGAACAAACATCTTATTTACATAAAAAACTAGGACACAAATGGAAAAAATTTTACAGCAGTGAGAATGTTCAGAGACAATACTCATTTTTCATTTTCTGGTACATTATATCCATCCAAATACATAAAACACTATTTTAATCAACATTAGATATGTATTTTTTATCACTGGATATCTGTTACAGATATGAAGATACAGAATACTTTTACTGAGTTTTTTTTTTTTTTTTTAAATTCAAAAATATCACACTATATTTTTGGGAAATACAAATTGAAAATATTTTTCAATTATAAATATTTGCATGCTCCTTTTAACAGTATTATGTAGTAAAAGACTGAAATAATAAGTAGAGCAGAAAACTGGACAACTTCCAGATTTCAAATATCCTATTCCATGTCAGACTTCAGCTTAGAAACCATAATGGCCATTGTAAGATAAATATATCTTTCTATATATATATTTGTATTTTATATACATACATAAAAGGAGAATAAATAGAATAATAATAGGTGCCATTTGCAGGTATAATGTATTATGCATGTAATTAAATGCTATCAAAAGATTTGATTTCTACATAAAATTCTTTTGAAATTTTTGTGGACTTCAGCAGGTCACAGGAAATCTCACTGTGCTTCCCTTTCCTCAAAAACACAAAGTCAACTCCTTCACCTCATCAATTTTTATTAGGGTAAACTTGAGATTCAAAATGAATTATCTCAAGATTGATGATACCTGTATTTTTAAAACAGACCTTTCACCTATCAGTCCTGACCTATCTTAGTAGTTCTATTTCAATTCTTGCTGAAACTGGATTACCCTCTATCCTCAAAATAAGTGAACTTAAGAGAAATCTAGTAGATCTGCTGATTTTTGAAAAATGCTTAAGCCACTACCTTATACAAATAAAGGGCCTAGATATGAACAAGTTAAGAAACAGGAAGAATGTTCTTGATATACCCAACAGCAACATCTTATTAACTGAAATGGGGCTATCCTATGTAGATGAGTCAAGGAAACAATAATTATTACTATTTCCAACAGTGGAAGAAACACTAGAAAGAGCTACATAAGAAAAATGGAAATGGTCTGCAGCAACATCAGAAAGCAGAAGACAGACCTGCATAGACAGAGAGCACACTCACTGATAACACGATGCCACATAATAACTTTTTAAAATATAGTTCATTTTATTTTTATTGTTGCTGTTGAGAATATACACAACAAAACATAGACCAATTCAACAATTTCTGCATGCACAGTTCAGTGACATTGATTATATTCTTTGAATTGTGCAACCATTCTCATTCACCTTTCCCAAGTTGCTCCTCCTTCATTAACATAAAATCACTGCCCCTAAGGCTCCCATGTAATCTTTCAAGTTCTGTTCTCAATTTGATCCATATGGATAGATCTTAAAAGAGCTTAAAGCTCAATGCTCGAAACTAGTTAAGCTAAACTATTGTTGAGTTTTGAGAAGACTTCAGGGGATATTCTTGATTTAAGGGTTAGGGTATAAAGATTACCTCAGGGCAATAGTTTGAGGGGTTCATCCAGCCTCCATGGTTCTAGAAAATCTGGATTCCATGAGAATTTTAAATTCTGTTCTGCATTATCCCCCTATTGATCATGATTCTTCTATAGTATCTTTGATCAAAATGTTCATTAATGGTGGCCGAGCACCATCCAGTTCTGGTTTTATGGCAAAAGGGGCAGTTGTTCATGGAGGCAACTAGCCTCACATTCCATTTCCTCCTCCTATTCTTGAATCTCCTTCCTCTGTTGCTCCAGGTGAATAAAGACTAATTGTTGTACATTGGATGGAAAGTTGCAAGCTCTTAAAAGCTCAGGCATTATGCAATGAACTAGGAAGTAGAATAGAAGCACTAAACACAGTATTAGACCAATTATCTGAAATGTTCCATGAAACCATGACTTTTCACCTCCAAACCAAGAAACCAAATCCCATGATGTGTTTGGTTATACATGAGCAGCCTCAGTAGATACTCTTCTTCTTTTTTTTCCTGTCGTTGTTGTAAACATATCTATCACACAACTTTTGCCAATTCAACTTTTTACAGGTGTACAACTTATTGACAGCAATTACATTAATCCGCTGTGTAACCTTACCCTTAATCAATGCAATGTTTCCATGCCTGTAAACCAAAACTCAGTACCCCACAAGCATAAATCCCCCTCTCCTTCTCCTTCCCACCCCTGGTAACTACAAATAAACTTTGGTTTCTATACATTTGCCTGTTCTTGTCTTTTTATGTAAGTGAGGTCATACAATATTTGTCATTTTGTGATCTACAACTTCACAACAAAAAGACAAATAACCCAATCAAAATATGAGAAAAAGGGACTTCCGAGCAACATAGCACTATAGACAAAAGCACCACGCCATCCTTCCGCAACAAAAACCAGAAAAGCTAAGTCAGAGACAAATGTTAATCTTGAAACCCTAAGCATCACTTGAAGAGATAAAGAACTCACCAAAGCACCAAATGTGATAAGAAACTGACAGAGACCAGAGAGTGAGGAGAGATATGTGCGGAGAATCCCCTATCAGCTAATGCAGCATGGATTCGCCACCATGGATTCCTGTTGGAGATAGATGAACAGGGAATATGGGAAAGCAGCTTCACAGAGCTCCCAGCAGGAGACAGAACAACTAATAACCAGTGATACACGCTTTCCCACCCTCCACCCATCTTCACCCCTACTTAGTCTACTCTGCTTCCTACACCACAGTCTCTTGGCTGGGAGGCACTGGCTTCAGCCTTGTGCCACTTGGATTCCACCTGCCTACACTGGCCGGTTCCCTGAGTGCCATTTGTTTGTTGCTAGTATTGCTTTTTTCTACTTCTTCTAGTTTCTTCCATACTTCTCACCACCTCCCCCTCCTTTCTCTCAAATACCTGGCTCCATGTGCCATAACTGCTTCTTTCTGAAAGGCTGTGAAATGCTGGTCAACTGTGGAACTGCTTCCCAGCCCATAATGCCATGCTGGTGGGATACCCGGAGCTTTTATTGTTTTTAATTTATTCTGTTTCTTTTTTGTTTGTTTTCTTTTTCTTTTCTTGGCTTGGGAGCCCCCTTCTAGCTGGGCTGCACTGCTTAGCTTGGGAGCTACTTCCTCAGTCTGTGCAGCTGCACAGTGGGATCCCTGGAGGCATTTCTTTTTTGTTTGTTTGTTTGTTTTCTTTTCTTTTTCCCTTTTTGTCTTTCTTCATTTCTCAGTTTCTCATCTCTCTATACTTACCTTCTCTTCCTGTCTCCTGAATACCTGGTGTTGTGTAACACCTCTACCCCTTCTAGCCAGGCTGTACTTCCTAGCCTGTGAGCCACTTACCCAGTCTTTGCAGCCATACCTGTGGGGTTCCCTGGAGGCTTTTCTTTTCTTTTCTTTTTTTTGTTTCCTAATTTTTATTTCTTAATTTATTTTCTTTTATCCTGTTTTGTTTTTCTCTATTTCTCAGTCTCACATCTCTCCACTCCTAAGACAAGCTCCCTTAGCACACTTTTGTGGGTTTTTTGCTTGTTTTTGGCTCCTGCTTTTCTCTTCTATATCTCCTCTTTCCCATACCCATCTTAGCTCCACACAAAACAATCTCCCCCCTCACCTGCATGGTGCACTGAACATCACACCTCGAGTTGCACAGGCACGGCCTACCAGAACCTGCCCTGCACTGATTCCCAGCCCACCCTATTGGTCCTACTACTTGTCACAAACAACCCATCCCAGCAAATCCCTTCAGCTGGGCCTGCCCTGCTACACCATAGCTGAGCAACTGACCCTGCCCATTGAACAGGAGGCAAAAAGTATCATGCTCATAGATAAGTAAAAAACAAAGAACACACAGCCCAACTGCTCAGACATTACCAACTAAAACAAAAAAAGCAGGCCAAAACAAACAAATCTACTATCATTAAATGAGCAAAATACACTACCAAATGTCCCAAAGACTGCAGACAATATCAAAATGTATACAAAAACAGGACAGGAAGGTTCCAGTAGGCATCCAAAATAAAACACCAGATGATTTCTAGTAGAAGAAAAGGCACTAGAACTACCTGATAGGGAATTCAAATCTCTAATATTCCCAGCTATCCAGGAGTTGAAGCAAAAAGCAGACAAACATGTGGAAACAATAGACAAATTCATGGAAAAGGCAGACAAAAAAAGGAAAAATTCAGGAAAACAATACAATAACAAAATGTCAAAAATAAATTCACAACTAGAAATAATACAAAAATAATAATTAGAAATCCAAAAGATAAACAGCAAGATTTTAGATATGGACAGTGTCATAGAAGGGCTGAAAAGCAGGTTTGACACAATTGAAGACAAGATCAGAGAAATTGAAGACAAACACTTGGCTACAACTCTGTTTGAGGAAAAATCAGAAAAAAAGAAAGAAGGAAAATGAAAAAACCCTAAGAATTACCTGGGATAAAATCAAAAGCAAGAATTTCTGAGTGACTGGAGTTCCAGAACAGGGGAGAAAACAGAAAACACAGAGAGGATCATTGAAGAACTGCTGACAGAAAACTTCCCCAATACCATGAAAGATGAAAAATGGATCATCCAAGAAGCTCAAGCAACCCCATATAGGATAGACCCCAAAAGAAAATCACCAAGGCATATCATAATCACACTTGCTAAAACCAGCAACAAAGAAAGAATCCTAAGCCCAGCTCGAGAAAAAAAAAAGTCACATAGAGAAGAGAAACAATAAGACTAAGCTCTAATTATTTGGCAGAAACCATGCAGGCAAGAAGGAAATAGGATGACATATATAAAACCTTGAAAGAAAAAAATTACCAGCCAAGAAAAATATATCCTGCAAAACTCTCATTCAAATATGATGATGAAACTAAGGGACTATGTAAAAACCAAACCAAACTTACAAGAATTATTAAAGGGAGTCCTTCTGTCTGAGAACAAATAACATCAGACCACAGGATGAATCTAGGATGCAGGATCTTACCAGCCAGATACCAACATAGGAAATGAACTCTTAAGGACTATCTAAAACCAAAAGAACTACAGCAGAGAACCAGAGAGGTTAATCTCTAAATGACAACAACAGCAGAACAATAAAGGATGGAATAAACGGTGTAGGTATAGAACCTTCTAATGGAGAGGAAAGCAGGACGATACCAAGTAATAATAGACTGATTCTAATCTAGGAAAATAAGGGTAAATTTCAAGGTAACCACAAAGAAAGTTAACAAACCTACTCACCAAAATAAAGTCTCAGTAAAAACAAAACCTGCAAAAACAAAAGAAATGAAAAAAAAAAATCTGCAAACAAAAAGAATTCAGCACAGGAGAGTACAAGGAACAAAGAAAAAGGCAGCATCACACACACAAAAAAAAGACTACAAAATGATAGCAATAAATTCACACCTACAAATAATTACACTGAAAGTAAATGGCCTAAATGCACCCATAACAAGATGGAGAGTGACAGAATGGATTAAAAAAAAAACAGGATCCATCAATATGTTGTCCACAAGAGACACACCTTAGAAACAAAGATATGAATTTAATAAAAATCAAAGGATAGAAAAAATATATCAAGCAAACACCTACCAAAAAAGAGCAGGAGTGGCAATACTAATCTGAGCTGAAAAAGACTTTAAAACAAAATCCAGTATAAAGGACAAAGAAGGACGTTTATATAATAATTAACGGGACAAGCCACCATGAAGACATAACCATAATAAACATCTATGCACCCAATGACAGGACTCCAAAATACATAAAACAAACTCTAACAGCACTGAAAAGAGAAACTGACAGTTCCAAAATTGTAGTAGGAGACTTCAACACATGACTCTCAGAAAAGGACAGAACATCTAGAAAGAAAATCAACAAAGATACAGAGGATCTAAAGGTCACAATCAGCCAACTTGACCTCATAGACATATATAGAACATTCCACCCAACAGCTGAAAAAGTACACATTGTTTTCCAACCCACATGCAACATTCTTTAGAGTAGACCACATCTTAGGCCACAGAGAAACTCTCAACAAAATCCAGAAAACTGAGATTATACAAACTATCTTCTCTGACCATAATGCCATCAAGGTGGAAATTAACAACAGGAGCAAGGGAAAAAAATAAATTACATGGAAACTGATTAACACCCTGCTTACAAACCACTGGGTAATAGAAGAAATCTGAGATGGAATCAAAAAATTTCTAGAATCAAACAAGAATGTAAATACATCATACCAAAACCTTTGGGATACAGCAAAGGCAGTCCTCAGAGGACAATTTATAGCAATAGATGCACACATCAAAAAAGAAGAAAGGATAAAATCAAAACATTAACTACACAACTCAAACAAATAGAGAACAGCCAAAAAAGCCCACAGCCACCAGAAGAAAGGAAATAATAAAGATCAGAGCAGAAATAAATGAAATAGAGAATAGGAAAACAATAGAAAGAATCAACAAAACTAAAAGTTGGTTCTTTGAAACAATGAACAAAATTGACAAACCACTGGCAAGATTGACAAAAGAAAAACAGGAGAGGACGCAAATAACCCAAATAAGAAAGGATATGAGTGACAGTACAACAGACACAACTGAAATAAAAAGGATCACAACAGAGTATTATGAAAACTATACTTCAACAAATTTGAAAACCTAGAGGAAATGGATCATTTTTCTAGAAATACACTACCTACCCAAAGTAACACAAAGTGATGTTGAAAATCTGAACAGACCCATAACAAGAAAAGAGATTGAAAAAGTAATTTAAAAAACCCTCCCAACCAAAAAAAGCCCTGGCCCAGATGGCTTCACTGGAGAATTCTACGAAACATTCAGAGAAGAGCTTATACCAGTACTACTCAAACTATTTCAGAACAGATAAAAGGAAGCGACACTTCCGAACTCATTTTATGAAGCCATCATAACCTTGATACCAAAACCAGGCAAAGATGCCACAAATATAGAAAATTACAGACCAATATCTCTCATGAATATAGATGAAAAAAATCTCAACAAAATTCTGGCCAATAGAATTCAGCATCGTATCAAAAAAATAATACACCGTGACCACATAGGATTCATACTAGCTATGCAAGGATGGTTCAACATTAAAAAATCACATAAAAAAAAAGGAAAGAAAAGAATCATGTGATCTTCTCAATCGATGCAGAAAAGGAATTTAACAAAGTCCAACACCCATTCCTGATAAGAACTCTGAATAAAATAGGTATAGAAGGGAAATTTCTCCACATAATTAAGGGCATCTACACAAAACCAACAGCCAACATCATTAGTAATGGAGGGAGCCTGAAAACATTCCCCTTGAGAACAGGAACAAGACAAGGATGCCCTTTATCACCACTCCTATTTAACATTGTGCTGGAGGTCCTAGCTAGAGCAATAAGGCAAGAAAAAGAAATAAAGAGCATCCAAATTGGTAATGAAGAAGTTAAACTGTCCCTGTTTGCAGATGATATGATACCATACATAGAAAACCCAAAAGACTCCACAAGAAAACTACTGAAACTAATAGGAAGATTCGGCAGAGTAGTAGGATACAAGATAAACATACAAAACATTTACACCAATAAAGAGAACGACGGAAAGGAAATCAGGAAAATACGGTTTATAATAGCCCCTAAAAATATAAAATACTTAGGAATAAATCTAACCAGGGACGTAAAAGACCTATACAAAGAAAACTACAAAATACTACTGTAAGAAACCAAAAGGGATCTGCGTAAATGGAAAAACATGCCATGCTCATGGATAGGCAGACTCAACATTCTGAAAATGGCAATTCTACCCAAAGCAATTTATAAATACAATGCAATCTCGATCCAAATACCAACAACATTCTTTAAAGAGATGGACAAACTAATCATTAACTTTATATGGAAAGAGAAGAAGCCCTGGAGAAGTAAAGCACTACTGAAGAAGAAGAATAAAGTAGGAAGACAGGTACTACCTGACCTCAGAACCTACTATACAGCTATGGTAGTCAAAACAGCCTGGTACTGGTACAACGACAGATACATTGACCAATGGAACAGAATTGAGAACCCACAGGTAAATCCATCCACCTACGGTCACCTGATCTCCAACAAGGGCCCCAAGTCCATCAAATGGGGAACAGACAGTCTTTTTAACAAATGGTGCTGGTAAAACTGGATGTCCATCTGCAAAAAAATGAAACAGGACCAATACCTCACACCATATACAAAAACTAATTCAAAATGGATCAAAGACCTAAATATAAAGCCAAAAACTATAAAGTTCATAGAAGAAAAAACAGGATCAACACTAGAGACCGTAATGCACAGGATTAACAGGATACGAACCATAACCAACAGCACACAAACTCCGTAAGATAAACTAGATAACTGGGATCTTCTAAAAATGAAACACTTATGCTCATCAAAAGACTTCACCAAAACAGTAAAAAAAGAATCAACAGACCGGAAAAAAAATTTGGACATTACAAATCAGACAAATGTCTAATCTCTAAAATCTACAACAAAATCCAACACCTCTACAACAAAAAGACAAATAATCCAATTAAAAAATGGTCTAAGGAAATGAACATACACCTCTCCAAAGAAGATATTCAAGAGGTCAAGAGACACATGAGGGAATACTCGTGATTGCTACCCATTAGAGAAATGCAAATGAAAACCACAATGGGCTATCATCCCATCCCAGCAGTAGTGGCACAAATCAAAAAAAGTGGAACTAACAAATGTTGGACAGGCTGTGGGAAGATCAGAACTCTTAGCACTGCTGGTGGGAATGTAAAATGATACAACCATTTTGGAAAACGATATGGCGCTGCCTTAGAAAGCTAGAAATAGAAATACCATACAATCTAGCAATCCCACTCCTAGGAATATATCCTAGAGAAATAAGAGCTGTCACACAAATAGACATATGGGCACCCATGTTCATTACAGCATTGTTCACAATAGCCAAAAGATGGAAACAATCTAGGTGCCCATCAACAGATGAATGGATAAACAAACTATGGTACATACACACAGTGGAGTACTATGCAATGATAAAGAACAATGATCAGTCTGCGAAGCATCTCATAACATGGATGAAACTGGAGGGCCTTATGGTGAGTGAAATACGTAAATCACAAAAGGATAAATATTATATATTACTACTGTACAAACTCATGAAAAGCTTTATACACAAAAAGAAACAATCTTTGATGGTTATGAGGGGTAAGAGGGATGGGGTGGGGAACTACTAAATAGACAATAGATAAGTGTTAACTTTGGTGAAGTGTAGGACAGTATACAGTACTGGGGAAGCCAGCACAACTTGTACAAGAAAAGCTCACGGAAACTCCATAGCCACATCCAAAATCCCTGAGAGACCAAATTGCTGGGAGAAGGGCTGTGGGGACCAAGATCTCAAGGAACATCTAGCTCAACTGGCATAACATAGTTTATAAAGAAAATGCTCTACATTCCACTTTGGTGAGTAGCGTCTGGGATCCTAAAAGCCTGTAAGCAGCCATCTAAGATACTCCACTGGTCTCACTCCTTCAGGAGCAAGGTAGAATGAAGAAAATAAGATACAAGGGAAAGATTACTCCAAAGGACTAATGAACCACAACTACAATGGCCTTCACCAGACTGAGTCCAGTACAACTAGATGGTGCCCGGCTACCACCACTGACTCTCTGACAGGGATCACAATAGAGGGTCCCAGACAGAGCTGGAGAAAAATGTAGAACAAAATTCTAACTGACAAAAAAAGATCAGACTTACTGGCCTGATAGAGACTGGAAAAACCCCAGAGTACAGCCCCCAAACACCCTTTTACCTCAGTAATGAAGTCACTCCTGAGGTTCATCGTTCAGCCAAAGATTAGACAACCCCATAAAACAAAACTAGACTAATTGGGTACAACAGCCCAGGGACAAGGACTAGAGGCAAGAGTGGTCAGGAAAGCTGGTAATAGAGAACCCAAGGTCGAGAAGGGAGAGTGCTGACATGTCGTGGGGTTGTGAACCAATGTCATAAAACAATATAGGTACTGTTTAATGAGAAACTATTTGTTCTATAAACCTTCATCTAAAGTACAAAAAAAAAAAAAAGCTTATTACCCTCAAATAGCTCAAGGTAAAGAAAAAAAAAAAATGAGGAAAAGACTTGACTAGACATTTCACTGTAGAGAACATTCAAACAGCCACCAAACACATGAAAGATGCCCAATATCATTAACCATTAAAAAAATAAAACCCATTGCCGTTGAGACGATCCTGACTCATAGAGATGCAAATCAATATTACAATGAGATACCACCTCACTTTCACTAGGATGGCTAAGATAAAGTAAGAATAATAGATGTTGGCAAGGATGTGGGGAATTTGGAACCCTGATCCATTCCTAGTGGGAATGTAAAATGGTACAACCAGTGCTTAAAACAGTGTGGCAGTTATCCAAAAAATTAAAAACAGAACTACTGCATGACCTAGCAATTCCACTCCTAGGTATATACCCAAAAGACTTGAAAGCGGAGACTCAAACAGACAGGTGTACCGCATTGTTCCTTGCAGCACTATTCACAATAGCCAAAAGGTGGTAACAACCTACATGCCCATCAAAAGATGAATGGATAAACCAAATGTGGTACATATATACAATGAATACTACTCAGCCAGTAAGAGAAATGAAGTCTTGGTACATGCTACAGTATGGATGGAGCTTGAAGACATTTTAGGTTATTTTTTCATGGCATTTTGTGAATTTGATTTCCATCCCCAATATTCCCACTACACAAATACGCACACACATAAACACCCTCAAATTCAAACAAATTCAGACAGCTTTTCTACAGCAAGGATATCTTTAAGCTCAAAGAAGATAACTTAGACATGGTCAAAACCCACCAAAACAATTGCTTATTTATATTCTCTCTAAACCAAAAAAGAAAAACCCATTGCAGTCCAGTCAATTCCGATTCGCAATGACCCTGTAAGTTACAGGGTAGAACTGAATTCCATAGGGTTTTCTTGGCTGTCATTTTTTACGGAAGCAGATCACGAGGCCTTTCTTCCACAGACTGGCTGAGTGGGTTCGGACCACCAAACTTTCAGTCAGTAGTTGAGCCCACAAACCATTTGCGCCCCCACATCTCCTGAATCAAGCATGAATGTCCCCTAGGTGTTCCCCTGATGTCTTAATGACAGTTTTCTGATAAGCCAGTAGTGAGAAAGAATCTCTGACAGACCCCCTTTGTAGACTTACATTTTATAACTATGAAAATCAGCCCTATCATAGAAATACAAAAGAAATTAACTCATTTTTCAAGGAAGCATAATGTCACAAGCGTGAAAAAATTAAAGCAATAGAGCAAATTAAAAAATCGTCTAAATACTAAAATTGGATTCTAGTAACATCTTGCCTCTAGGTTGATGGACCACACAAGGTTAAATGATTCCTGCTGCTTGACAATACCTTGCTTTTCAGTGTTTTTTAACTGTTAAAACCATTTCATGGAAATGAGTTCCATGCATTCTAATCAAGTATAATAAAAATTTATTGCTTTTGCAATAAGTGAGCACAGGAGAATCAAAGAGAACAAGATATCCTCTCCCAGAAGAAGATGATATTTACTTGTGAGTCTCATTACCTGTTTCCAGACTGAACACTGTTCTATATAATTCACATTCTACTTCCCAAACATTTTACTTTTCCTTTTCTTTGTCACAGTATCTGGACACATCCCGAAAAGAAGATTTATGGGAACATCTCCCTTACTAGAAGTTTCTTATATTTGTTACATAGTTTTGTGACTGGGCAAAGGAAGAGGATGGCTGAGATATTGGTATCGCCAGGCTGATGTCGAGAGGCATAATATTGCCAGACGGGAATGCAACCCAGAAGTAGAATTACTGAGGATGTATGAAACAGTACATGATTAAAAGGCCACTTTTGGGTTTCAGTGTAAAGAGCTACTTCCTTGGAATCACAAAAGTCCCCTTGTATTACTTAGCTACTATAAAACACAATACAGGCAGTCTCTGGGTTAGGAACGTCTGACTTACATACAGCCTGTAGCCACGAACCAACCCTTATAAAGCCTATTATATTAAAGATTCGAGGTACAGTTTATAATAACAAATGGGCGCTACTTTGCGACATGCATCAAAACACTATTACATTATTATTATTACTGTATTATTATGTTAAAGATGTTTTAGTGTATCTTGAAGTGTTTCTTTAAGTTTTTTATGCATAGAAAGGTATGCTATATACTAAGATGAACGTTTGACTAACTGACGCTAGATACGAATCGTCCCTAACTCTTCCAACTTAAGTACAAATTCAACATAAAGAGAGACTTAAGAACAGAACTCAATTGTAATCTGGGGACTGCCTGTACATATAAAGAGAGTCAGTGAATGGAGGGCTGTTACCAGTTCACCAAAATCCACTGTTGTGCTCTAATATTTAGTTCTCAACTCAATTTAATTTCAGTAACAAATAACTATCACATACAATGCCTGATATTTGATGTTTGGGGGATTCATAGAAGGGTGAGACATAGTCTTCCCCTTAAGAAATTTTTGATCTGATAATCTGAGAAAGAATGGGAAATAAACATTTCTACAGCACTTTACTATTTACAAAGCATAAAATTCAAATACATTCTCTGATTTAAGCCCCCTAACAACTCTATGAAGTGCTTCACATACTATTTATCTCATTTTATTGGTATAGAATTTAAGGTTCAAAGTGATTAAGAGAATCACCTACAGTCTTTCAATTAGTTAAGGGAAGAATCAGGACTAGGGTCTGAATTATACAAAAGTCTAGATCAAAATCCAAATTGATTCTATGATGTTTTATATTTACACTTAGATCGTCAAATTAGATCATTTTCAAAAGATTAGAGGAAGACTTTAATTAATATTTGACCACTTTTTTTAAACACACAACAGTGTGTATGTATGTGTATGTGCATATGTATATGTAAAATTTTTCTTACTTTTCCATGAAAACATAGATCAAAATTTCAACTATAATAGAAGGCAAAATTGATCATCTAAAACCTTCCATAATGTAAAAGGGATTTAAACTTACCATGGGTGAGACTTTGAAACAGAAAGAGCTTTCCACTCATCCTTCATGCAGTATACTTAGCTAGAATATTAAGGGTTCAGTACCTAGGAAGTGTTAAAGCAGCCATCAGCCTCTTACACTGTATATGGGTATGTGCTTTCTGAAGTAGCTAAGGCCATGTAACATCACCTCGAACATGAATTGCATGAGTACCTTTCTTTCTGCATTCACCCATTCTGCAACCAAAATTTCTATAAAGTAACACAGCTAGGAATGAAAGTACACAGTTAGAACTGATGATATAAGGGCTTCCTAGGACATAAGAATTGCATTAGGAGGAGGTGAGAAAGAAGAGTCAAGAAAACAGCATGTCTGGAGTTGTGGTTTTCATATACTAGTTCTAGAAATGAAGTTCTATAAATGCTTTCAAATTTTCCTTCATCTGTGGAACCATGTATTCCAGCTATGAGAGAATATATTGGATACTGGTTCAGTGTATATACACATCTTGTATAACAGAAACTCAGTCTCTCAGGGCATGGTCTCACAGATGGCAAAATAACAGTCTTATAATCTTACGGGTTTGAGCCCAATGTATTATTACTTCTCTTTTCTGTAAAATGAGTGCCATCATCAGTAGCAATGATATGTATGATATCATGATAGCGAATAAGAACTCAGCAAAAAATGCAGAGAGTTTAATGCTGGGAGAAACTAAATAGAGGAAGTCTATATTTTAAAATAAGTATATATTCCAGTGAGAACAATTCTTTATCCCTTCCATGATGGAAGGTCACTAGGTAAGGTAGACAGTTTGCGCCTGACTACTAACCTAAAAGTTGGTTGTTTGAATGCAGCCAGTGGTGTCACAGGAGAAGGCCTTGGTGATCTGCTTCCATAAAGATTATAGACAACGGGGAACATCTAGCTCAACTGGCATGACACAGTTTATAAAGACAATGGTGAGTAGCGTCTGGGGTCTTAAAAGCCTGTGAGCAGCCATCTAAGATACTCCACTGGTCTCATCCCTTAGGGAGCAAGGGAGAATGAAGAGAACAAGATACAAAGAAAAGATTAGTCCAAATGACTAATGGACCACAACTACCACAACCTCCACCAGGCTGAGTCCAGTACAGCTAGACGGTGCCCAGCTATCACCACTGACTGCTCTGACTGGGATCACAACAGAGGGTGCTAGACAGAGCTGGAGAGGGTTGTAGAACAAAATTCTAACTCACAAAAAAAAAAGACCAGATTTACTGGCCTGACAGAGACTGGAGAAACCCCAAGAGTATGGCCCCTGGACACCCTTTTAGCTCAGTGGTGAAGTCACTCCAGAGGTTCACTATTCAGCTGGGGATTGAGCAGCCCCATAAAACAAAATGGGACTAGTGAGGCACAGCAGTCCAGGGACAAAGACTAGAAGGCAGGAGGGGACAGGAAAGCTGGTGATAGGCAACCCAAAGTTGTGAAGGGACAGTGTTGACAAGTCATGGGGTTGTTAACCCTTGTCATAGGGCAATACGTGTACTCTTTAATGAGAAACTATTTGTTCTGTAAACCTTCATTTAAGGTACCAAAAAAAAAAAAAAAAAGAATTATCTATGTGCGACCACATTGACAACAGCAACTCAAAAGGTTTGATGGGAAGTCTAGGGGACAGTGAGTTGAAGATAATGGTGATGGAATAATTTGGAAAAGGTTAGTGAGAATAGCAGCACAACTGGAAGAATGTAATCAATGTCACTGAATTGTACATGTGAAAACTTTTGAAATGGTGTAACTTTGGCTATGTATATTTTCAACAACAACAAAAGGTCCTCCAAGGTCAAGAAGGGAGAGTGTTGACATGTTGTGGGGTTGTTAAACAATGTCATAAAACAATATGCATACTGACTGTTTAATGAGAAACTATTTGTTCTGTAAACCTTCATCTAAATTACAATAAAAAAAATTTTAAAAAAAAGATTATAGACAAGAAAACCCTATGGAGCAGTTCTACTCTGTAACACATGCGTTCACCATGGGTCAGAACCAACTCGACAGCAACGGGTCCATGAAGGAAGAGAAGAATGTTACTAAAATTTTGCCAGGCATCTGACTGATCCTGGTAAGGTATTGCACCTTCTTAGGAGCTCAGTGTTGATTACTGTTGGTAGTTTGGATACTCATCTGAGACAGTAGCCAGCCTTGGTAAAAGGAAATCCATGTTATTGAACTCAGATATAATCTTCTTCCTGCTACCATGACCACTTTATCCATGAGCCTATTGAGCAAACACTGAAGTTTCTGGAAAAAGAGGCTGACTGATCCACAAAACTGGTCATCCTATGGACCTATTCTTAGTAGTTTCTCCTTCAATAAGTGCTCCTCAGAGAGCGTTCACATGGGGCACAGATATTCTCACACTCCACCCATTCCAACTGGTCTACCCATATGCTTCATTTTCAAACTCCGTATCACTGAACTTCTTGTTCTTTCCAAGGTTCTTCCACTTCCAAGCTGATAACCATTACCCATGAATACATGTAGATGCATATACGTCTAGGCAAAGTGAAAAATATAAGTATACTGCTCAAATTTCTGCTCTTTGGAAGGCTTTTCTTTCAGGATCATTTTTTCGGGATGAAGTGCTTTAGGCTTGTACCATCGTGTTGTATAGAACTATCTGTAAGCAAGGCTCAATTTTTTTTTTCTTTCTTAGTTAATGGGTCATAAGAAACCTTCCAATTTTGTGTAAGTTCATTTCTTTGACTGTACTTAATCTGGAAAGGAAAGACGACATAGTACAGATTTTCTTTTGTTCTCCCTAACTTAATTTATAGTGAAATGCAGTTCTTATAAAACTCTCCCATTTTTTTTCCTCTGGAACTCAAGAAATTAATCCTAAAATTCTTTTGAATAAACAAATGAGTAAGACTCTCTCTGAAGTTTTTGAAAAAGAGGGATGAAAGTAGCTTACGTGCTCAGAAATGAAAATGCAATATAAACTTCTATCCGCACATATTAATGAGGTAGGTCAGTGGAAAAGAACAATAATCCAGAAAGAAGGTGGTATATATAATAATGTAGTAGGTGATGACAATGTCTTCACAAATCAATGAAAAAAGGAGCAGTGGCTCAATAAATGACACAAAAACAATTTTTAGTTATTTATTTAAGAATAGGAATAGAAAGTTTGAGCCATTACTGCACGACACGCGTAGATTCCATATACTTTAAATAATTATACGCAAAAACATAAGCCGTTATAAACTTAACAATGTGTAGGTAAGTATTTATCTCATCTTGGACAGTGAATGAACTTCCTAATCAAACAATGCTCATATTACTCAGTCATTGGCCAAGAGGGTCCTGTCAGACCTAACCCATCATCTATGGAAAGCTTCTGCTTTCTTTGGCGTGGTAGTGGGTGCCAGAAGGGATATGTAATAAACACCTTTTTAAATAAAACACTACGTAAGAGCTTTTCCATTTTCTAAGGATCATCCTTAAATAGGCTTGAGGAAAATATTGCTGTTATGAACAAAGTTAAGCATTCTTAATAAGGGTTCTAAATTTTCGGTCCAAGGGCTTGCCGGAGTAAGAGTACAAAACAGGGTCATATTTCTTAGACTGTGCATTTTTTAATATCGCTGGGATCAACTTGTCCAAATTAGCAGGGCTCTCCCCCTGATTCAAGTATGTTTGAAGGATCTCAGAGTTGCTTTCTCCATGTAAAAATTTACATCTGTCTCTTCTTGCCTGACAGAAGCTGTATAAACCTGTCCGTTTACCAATACCTCATTTTCCACCACTGTTGCTGAAGCACTATATATATATATATTTTTTGCCAGAAATCCAGTACGAAGCCCTGTTTACTTCCACAGATTGCCTCAGTAATGGAAAGATGTCAGCTGTGGCCACTAAGGCAGATGAAGAGTTTGGGACAGGGTGCTCTCCACTAGAGCTGTTCATCCTACATGGGATTCTCAGGGAGCAAGAAAGACACTCTTTTCTTCAAGGACGACTCTGTAGATGAAAAATAGATAAATTAATTAAGGAGGCAAGTATCTTCAGCAACCTGCATCTCCTGTATTGTAATTCTGAGCAATTGCTGCCTCTGTGTGTGTGTGTGTGTGTGTGTGTATGTTTGTGTGTGTGTGTGGTGTTTTAAAAATTCTGTAGCCATTTACAGTAAAGGCACACATATTTTATCAGGATGTATGGGTCAGAAGCGACCTCAGTATTGACCACACTCATGGCCAAAGCCATCCTCTCCCATGATAGTGTAAGCGCTGGTACGGAACCCAGAATGGCAATCTAGATTCACCCCTTCCAGTAGGGTGTTTTTTCTCCTTAGGTCCCAGTGTTGTTTGTTCCTGACGGTGGCTTTATTTAGGGTGTTCTGTACTCTCTCATGAGTTGGAATAGACACGATGGCAATGGGTTTGGTGTTTTTTTGGTTATATTCTTTTGGGAAAATCCGGTGGAGTACTGGTTAAGAGCTACAGCTGCTAACCAAAAGTTCGGCAGTTTGAATCCACCAGGTGCTCTCTATGGGGCAGTCCTACTCTGTCCTGTAAGGTTGCTATGAGTTGGAGTCAACTCAGTGGCAACGGGTATACTCTCAGTTGTGATGTAACAACTTTGAATTTTAAAGGGAGGGGTCAAGGTTTATTTCCCTCCCATGAGGTCTTTGTGCTTCTTATAGAAATTTGCCCACTCATACTTAAAAGAGGAATGAGCATTTATTTTACATTTGTCGGCTCCAACTATCAGTAATGCCTCCATCTCCAGAAACTAGAAACTGTTAGCAGCTATTAGAGGTCAATTTTCACGCAATTTTATTAAAACACTTAATTAAAAAAAAATTGTAAATTTTCACCTACTTCCTTTGTCCCCATGTATTCCTTTAAAGTCAATCAATCGAATGACTCTCTAGGGGAAAATACTTCTTGTAGAGAGAAGAGCAAGTGCAAAGCTCTTAGAGGAAAGTTGGTTTGGAGTGTTCAAGGAACCATAGTAAGTAGGTAACATGTATTTATTTAATGAAGGAATGAAGTTCCCCCAAAACAATGAAGTAGTCTTACAGTAATATTAAGACAATAATAAAATTTGTATCCTTGCCACACATTTCTTTAGGTAGAGTTACTTAAGAAAAAAAAATTCAATAAACAAAGTAAAGGAGAAAATGTCATTGCTTCCTGTGTTGCTAGGCTTGAACTTTTGGCCTGTAAGTTCTTTTGAAACTAAGATCAAACCCTAATATACTCTGCTTATACTGATGTACCATCCATACTCTGGACTCCTTCTCATTTTCAACCCATTCCCCACTATTTTCCAACACGAGTCCTCTACTCCAGCCAACCAGGTCTATTTACGATCTGCCAAGCACACCATACTCATTTCCACCCCAAATCCTTTGTTCTTACTGCTTTCCTGACTGGGAACGCTCTTTCTGCTCTGCGCTGCTCTGCTTATTATCAAAATACTATCCACACTTCAGAGCCCCAGTCCAGTTTTATTCAGTCCCTGAAGCCTTCATTCATTCTCTCCACAGCCTTAACTCCTGGAACTCTAAATTGCTCTTTCACTCAGTCTACTTATTAATAACAATCTTACTGATATTACTGGCCATTTTTAGGTTGACAAATTTTAGGAACTTATTTTGCGTTTAAAATTTAAAGAAAATTTGAAAGAGTGCAAAGAACTTCCATGTTTCTTTCACCCAGGTTACCCAATAATTAATATCACCGTATTTACCCTCTCTCCACACAATAATGTGGAAGAAAATACCAAGCGATCTGCTTCTGCTAAGATTACAGCCAAGAAAACCCTATGGAACAGTTCTACTCTGTAATACATGGGGTCGCCATGGATCAGGATGAACTCAATGGCAACCAACAACACAATAGATATAGATATGAAATATATTAGAAATATGGGTTATATACATATGCATATTCATTGCTGATGAGTCAATTCCAGTTAGGAAGGAAGGTTTCCAAGCCTGTAATCTCTACTGAAGCAGACTGCCACATCTTTCTACCGTGGAGCAGCTGGTGAGTTTGAACTGCCAAACTCTTGGTTAGCAGCTGAGCGCTCAACCACTGCACCACCAGGGCTCTCTCTCTATGTGTGTGTGTGTGTGTGTATGTATTTATATTTATATATTCATTAGAAATATTATTTTCTTAACCACTTTAGAGCAAGTTTCAGGGGAAAAAAAAAAGGAATACCAAGACAAGATCCTATATAACCAAAATAAAATCATCCAAAATGAGGAAATCAACATTGATACAACGGTACCGTCCAATTCACAAATCACATTCAAATTTTGCCAATTATCCCAAAAAGTCTCTTTTTTACTTCTGGTCTAGGGTCTAATCCATGATCTCACATTGCATTGGTTGTCATGTCTCGTTAATCTCCTTCAGTCTGGGAGAGTTTCTCAATTCTTCCCTGTCTTTTATGACCTGGAGATTTTTAAAAGTATAAATCTTTCTTTCTGGAGAGTGCTTCACCTGCTTCCATCTGATGTTTCCTCAAATCCAGACTTAGGTCATGTTGCTTTCTAGGAAAACCACAGAAATAATGCTCTGCCCTTCTCAGGACATCATAGCGGGAGGCACACCATGGTGATGTAAACCCTGATCACTTGATCAAGTGCCTGTCAGGTTTCTCCACCATGAAGTCATCACTTTACAATTTGCAAAGGATAAAATTTTTACAGGAAGATACTCTGAGACTTTATCAGTATCTTCTTCCTCACCAAACCTCCACTCTACAGCTTAGCTTCCATTTTTGACTCCTGCCAGAATCAGCAACCACTAAGGTAGTTGTTGAGTGGTGCTTTTCTATATTCATCAACTCTATGTTTATTAGCTGGCATTCTACTGTAAAGATGAGCTTTCTTTTCTCCTCCATATGTTTGTTTACTTCAGTTTCCTATTAGTGTGGACTCATAGGTTTTCACTTTACTTATTGGATTATACACTGTTAACATCATTCATCTGGGTACTCAAATTGTCCCATATTTTGCTAGTCAGAGCCCCTTCAAGTTGGCTCTTATGTCCTTTTGACATGTCTTCATCATTTCCTTTTTTTTTTTTAGAATTTCTTTATGGCATAATATGATACCCTATGCTCAAGTTGCACTTTCTCTGTCCCAGTTCTGAATCAGCCAATCATCCAAGGAGCCGTGCTTCCTTTGAGTGGAATACGGTATATAGAAACCAAGCTATGGTGCTCCATGTGCTCATTGCTACTGTGGTATCACTGCTTCTAGGCCCGTTTAGTGGAAATATTTAAAAAATAAGTGTATTTATACACAGACATGTAAATGCATCTGTATCTATATATCTAGTAATTCATCTTTTATGAGTTCACGTCAATAACTCCAATTCCAATCCAAAGCCTTTCTAGCCTTCCTCCTTTCCATATTTGAAATCCCTTCTCTAATAATAAAAATCTGACTCCGCATATTCTCAATATATTTGCCCACTTGCTTTTTCCCCCTGTATGCAACAAATCTCCCAACCTCATCAGCCACCTCATCAGCCTCAGACCTACTGACAGATCCTCAGCTCCACATTTCCTTGGCCTCACTGCCGCTTCCTTGGTCTCATAGCCTCCTTAGCCCCACCACCAACTGGGTCCTTGATCATACCACTGCCTCAAAGGAAAGGGGAAGCAAGAGAAGGGAAAGAAAAAGAGAAAAAAGGAAGAGGAGTAATTTTTTTTTAAGTAGAATATAGTACCCAAAGAACTTGAAAGGTGTCTAAAATATGTTCTTCAAATAAAGATACTGAGATTCAGAGAATGACCTGCCATAGGTCACACATGGAAAGCTAGGAGTATAAAGAAGTTTCCAGAGCATTTAAAGCTTTCCCTCTAAAAACCCTGTGTACATCCTGTCCCTCTTCACCTCGTAATTATTAAAGTAAGTATTTTTAATTAATTTTGCTGTTGTTGTGTGCTGTTGAGTCTATATCTACGCATAACAACCGTATAGGACAGAGTAGAACTGCCCCATAGGGTTTCCTGGGCTGTAATCTTGATGGAAGTAGACCTCCCACAGAGCAGCTGGCTGGATTCAAACCACAAAACTTCTGATTAGCTGCCAAATGCTTAATCGTTGAGCCACCAGGTCTCCTTATATTAATTAACAGATTGAGTAAAATATTAACAGGGGAGTGACCACAGAGTGTCCCCCCAGAACTAAAGAATGCTTCTTTATTGTTGCACTGATACATAGAACTGTATGAATTCACATATACCATAATACTTCTCTCTTCTGTAGAAAATTTGTTGAGATTTTTAAATACAAATTCTTGTATTTTAAAATGTATTTTCTTCTATTCACATCATTGATTAATTTCAAACATAAATCCGTCCTCATAACTATAAAATTTAATAGTAGATAATGATGTCAGATGGAGCCCTGGTAATGCAGTCGTTGAGTGCTTGGCTGCTAAACAAAAGATCAGTGGTTTAAGCCCATCAGTGGCTCACTGGGAGCAAAGACCTGGTAATCTGCTCCCATAGAAATTATAGCCTAGGAAACCCTATGGGGACAATTCTGTTCTGATCTATAGGGTCACTATGAGCTGGAATTGATAGCACACAGCAACAACAACGATGATGTTAGAAATTGGCTTAAGATTTATTATGTGAAAACTAATAAATAAATGTGTACTATTACTCAAACTTGTCATTTGCTCTAAAGAAGCACTATCCAAAAGAAATATAATGTAAGTCTCATATGTAATTTTATCTACATTTAAAAAAAAAAAGTAAAAATAAACAAGTGAAATGAATTCTTTCCATATACAAATGTTTGTATACATACAAACACACAGGTCCTTGGTGCCTGGTCACTAATAAACAGTTAAGCCTCAGAAAGTCCAAAAGTTGCAGTGAAGTGTTTATATGTAAAATAAATGCAAAATACCATTTCAATGTGTAATCAATATAGCAGTTGCAGTTGAGTTGATTCTGACTCATGTTGATTCCATTTATGTCAGAGTAGAACTGTACTCCATAGGGTTTTCAATGGTTGATTTTCAGAAGTAGATCACCAGAACTTTCTGTTAGCAGTCAAATGCCTTAACAGTTTGCACCATCCAGGAATTCCGTAATAACAGAAATACCACAAGTGGATGGCTTTAACAAAGAGAAATTTATTCTTTCACAGTCTAGTAGGTTACAAGCCCAAATTCAGGGTGCCGGCTCCAGGGGAAGGCTTGCTTTCTCTGTCGGCTCTGGAGGAAGGTCCTTGTGCTGCATCAGTCTTCCCTTGGTCTGGGAGCATCTCAGCGCAGGAACCTCAGGTCCAAAGGACACGCTCTGCTCCCGGCACTGCTTTCTTAGTGCTATGAGGTTCCCATGTGTCTCTGCTTGCTTCTCTCTTTTATAGCTCAAAAGAGATTGGCTTAAGACACTATCCAATCTTGTCGACCTCATCAGTATAACTGCAGCTAATCCATTTTATTAGATCATAGTGATTGAATTTATAACACATAAGGAAATCACATCGGATTACAAAATGGTACACAATTATACAATACTGGGAATTATGACCCAGTCAACTTGACAGATGTTTGGGGGACACTATTCAATCCATGACATCAATATAAAAGTTATTAATGAGCTATTTTACATTTTATTTTATATGAAGTCTTACAAATTTGGTGTGTATTTTACACTTACAGCACTTTTCAGTTGGGTCTAGCCACATTTCAAGTACTCAGTAGTGACATGTGGCTAGTGGCTGTCATATCTGTCATGCATTTATAAAGCATAAATAAACATTTCTTGAAGAAGTTCTAACCCTAGTAATCGGATTGACTGGCAAATCAATTTTATAAAACTCTTCAGAATCCATAAAAAAGCAGTTACCAATATAGAAAATCATAGAATTGAACATGACCAAAAAAGTGATATACCAAAAAATTTAAATGTAGACAAAACCTCTCAAATAGAGAAATCAATAATTTCCTAAATTGTTCAGTTTTCTTTATTAATACTCTTGTTATTTAAGTCCCACCTCCCAATCAATGTCATCTCTATTTTAAGAAAAAAGAAAATTATCAATCTAAATCATTATTAGTAAAAAAAAAAATCAAACCCATTGCCGTTGATTCCTACTCATAGTGACCCTATAGGTAGAGTGGCCCCATACGGTTTCCAAAGCTGTAATCTTTAAGAAAGAAGACTGCCACATCTTTCTCCTATGGAGGAGCTGGTGGGTTCAAACTGCCAATCTTTCAGTTCGCAACTGAGCGCTTTAACCACTGTGCTGCCAGGGCTTCTACTGCACCACCATATTAAATCAATATTGGAATGTTTTGGTCTTACACTACTAATAGTTGCAGTTTCCCAGAGGTGTATGTAATATAAATCATGTAGAACCATACTTCTCAAAAACTTTTTTTATTTTTCACCTCCGCTATTATACTCATGCACCCATGTACTTTATTCTTACATTTTTATCCTAGCCTTTCACCCTATAGTTCACTATTATAAGAATATTCATTCTAAGGATGGGATCTACAAATGGTATAACTTTGCAGATGATACTCCAAGTTGGTACGCTAAAACACAGAAATGACTATGATGGGAATACTCCAAGAAATGTCAAATACAAGGTTCACTGTATCAATAACAAAAAGTATAGTGAATGACAGCTGATTTAATGGTCACTTCTCACTCAAACAATCATTGATAAAAATTCCAGGAAATAATAGGTGTGATTACACAGTAGTCATTTTTTGCTAGGTTGTTCAGTAGCTCTCCGTTTGAACCCTACTTTTCTCTGAGAAACATTTCCATGTGTACCAGCTGAACTTGACCCTACCTCCCAGCCCCAGCGTAGGTCATCTTCAGACATCAAACACAAGGAAAATGTGTCAAGAGAAAGGGAAAAAATAATTTTTTTTTTTAAAAATCAAACTTTTAGAAGAAAAGTTTAGTGAAATCTCACAGATATAAAACAATTTTAAAAAAAAAGGATATACAATATCGAAGAAAAAATGATAAGAAACTAGACAATCAGTCCAGAAAGCTCAATATCCAACTAATAGAAATATCAAAAGAATAAACATAGAAAATGAAGGAAACAATAGAAAAAAATTTGCAGATTGGGAAGGTCTCTCAATTGCTCAGCAAAATGAAAGAAAAGATCAACACACAAAGGTATGTTATTAGGAAATTTCAAAATAAATGGGAAAATGCAAACAAATGTTTTGAGAAAGAGAAAACATAGACCACATATAAAGGATCAGGATTATCATGGTATGATATTTTGCAATAATAACTTTGGAAAATGTTGGGACAATGAAGAGACATCTTAATGTCTTCCAAAGATTAAAGAAAAAAAGTCACATACAAAGGGACAGGTATTAGGATTTTATACGTCTAAGTGGACGGGAGGAGACTTGGAGCAATATATTCAAATTTCTGAGAAAAGATTATTTCCAATCCAAAAATCTAGGTCCAGATGTCATTATTCTGGTTTTCCTAGAAATAGAGACTGAGGCAAAGATTAATTGGTGAAAATTTTATTGAAGGAAAACCTGGTGGCGTAGTGGTTAAGAGTTAGGCTGCTAACCAAAAGGTCAGCAGTTCAAATCCACCAGATGCTCCTTAGAAACCATATGAGGCAGTTCTACTCTGCCCTACAGAGTCGCTATGAGTCGGAATCAGCTCACTGGCAACAGATTTGGGGTTTTTGTTTTTTTTGTTTTTTTTTTTTTTGGTTAATCTGGTAGCAGAAGTGAAGGGGAAAATGTTAGTGAGGTAGGGAGGAAGGGAAGGCAAATAAAGGATGTTTATTTACTAAGCTGGCCGCAGCCTCCCAAGCAAACAGGGTTAACTAGTATGTGTGACATCTCTGGAGAGACAAAATAGAACCACTGAGCTTTAGTATCATTCATTGGGTTAGGAAGGAAGAGAAATATATCTGAAGGTTCCTTCCTCTCTCCTGTTTCTCCAAGTTCAGCCTATAGGGTGACAATAACTTTGCACTTCTGGTTTTAATTACCTAGCTTTTCTGTGCAGCTGCTGGGAAAGCCCCATCCCACACACTATAATGAAGAGTTTCTTCAAAGCCTGGAGTTGGTGGAAGTACACATAGACTCTTTGCATTCAGTAAAGTTCAACTAGGGCACCAAAGCTCCTTTGTTTCATACCACAGTGTGATGGTTAGGGTTATATGTCAACTTTACAGGTCATACTTATCAGTGGTTTGGCAGATATTATGTAATCATCCTCTAGTTTGTGATCTGAGATGAGCAGCCAATCTGTTGAAAGGGGAACTTCCTTGGGGGTGTGCCCTGCATACAATATATGGATATTCTGGCAAAGCACGCCCTCTCTCAATCCTGCTCCTACTTGTCATCCTCTGATATCTGGTTCTTGGGAAGTGAGCCAGTAGCCCGCCTTCTGACCTGCAGATTTTGGCATTTGCCAGCTCGCACATCCTTGTGAACCAGCAGCCTGTCATGTGACCTGGCAATTTTTGATTGGTCAGCCCCTGCAACCATGTGAGTCAATAAAAGCTGCCAACCTGATGCCTGACCCAAAGATTTGGGACTTGGAAGCCTCCACAACTGCATGTGCCATTTCCTGGAAATAAATCTTTCTTTCTCTTTCACTCTCTCTGTATATATACGCTTCACTGGTTTTGCTTTTCTAGAGAACCCAACCTAAGACATTTGGTACTAAGAGTGGTTCTAGAGGAACAAAATTGTAAGGATGAGTTTTCTGAATTGGTTCTCAAGGCTGGCTAGTCTTAAAGGCGCTGATGGCTCTGCCTCCAGAAGTAAGAGTGCAGTGCTAATCCATGGCATGAGGTGGCAATAGGAATATGCAAAATTTTGCCACCAATGGATCAGACATTTGTGAGTGGCAAGGCTCTGGGTGATTGTATATTTGATACTTTTCCACAATTTTCTAGGAATGAGAAGTATAAGAAAGCTGGTTGGTTAGTCCTACTTTTGCTAGACAAAGTGGTGAAATAAGGGGATGAGCTCAAAGCTTCAGAGCCACAGCTCAAGCACCATGTACAAGACCTAAAAGTTGCCCCTTGTGCCCTGAAAGAAAGCCTTATTTCTTGTAGTAACAGAGCTGATATTGCCAAAAACCAAACCCAGAGTTTTACTGTAAGAGTGGCTGAATTACAGCCAATTGAATCCCCAACCTCAAATGATGTCTGAAGTTAAAGTGAGGGCATTGATTGGGAAGAAATTTAATCCTGGAAATTGGGATGGGGACATATAGGCAGATAATCAGGAAGCTGAGGACATTGAGCCTCTAAATTCCATTTGAATCACTTTTGCCAACAGAACCAGCCCTCTTATTCCCATCTGAAGACATTACACCGTCTTTGTATGCTAAGCCACCCTCCCCAGTAAAATCATTATTCCTTCCACCCCCTTCTGATGAGATTAACCCAGCTGTGCCCAAAGAGTCTTTGAGATATTGGTTGGGACAACACCTGGGGCATTGCCTGGGACATCGCCTTAGGCAGATGCCTTACAAGACAATGCTAAATGTCCCCAGGACCCATCCCCACCACTCATTTTTGCTTCTAGACTTATAACTATACTTAAGTCTCAGCAAGCCCCAAGATGTGAAGTACAGTGTGACCCAGGAGAAGGTATGCTACACTTCAAAAGAGCTGCTTGATTTATTTAATATATACAAACAGAAACCTGGGGAATATGTGTAGGAATGGCTATTAAGGGTGTGGGTTAATGGTGCAAGGAACATAAAATTACATCAGTGTGACTTTATTGGTATGAGCCCACTAAGCACAGATTTTTTTTTTTTATTCTGTGCTTCAGCTGGAGAGGTTAGAAAAGGATCTAATAGTTTACTTAATTGGTTCACTAAAGCATGGATTAAGTGGTGGCCTACATCAAATCAAGTTGAAAGGCCAGGCCTAACTTGGTATACTGTAGAAGAAGGCATTCAAAAGCTTAGGGAAAATGGCATGTTAGAATAGATTTATCAGGTTGGACCCCAGACCTACCCAGAGGACACACCTTTTATCACAATGGTGAGGAACAAATTTGTGAAGGGAGCCCCAGCAGCCTTGAAGACTGATGTGATTACTATTTTATGTAAACCATATTTGACGGTGAGAACTGCCCTAGTAGAATTAAGACACCTATCCACAATGAGGCTGATTGGAACTCATGGTAGTAGGGACCAAGTAGCAGCACTTAATTGACAAAGACAGGGTGAGCATGCTTATCATAATGGACAGCAGAATCAAAGCAGTAATCAGGGTAGTCTGACTTGTATGGGCTTGTGGCATTGGCTACTTAGTCATGGTGTCCGTAGAAGTGAAATAGATGGGAAATCTACTAAATATTTACTTGATCTGTGCAAGTAGAATTCTAGATCAAGTGGACAGCAGTCTAACTTGAATTGCCAGAGTAGACAGTCACAGCACCTCAATCAGTTCCCAGATGTGAGCCAGTTTACAAATATACAACCCCTTGAATGAAGGAGAAGCTAGGTTCCCTTGAGGAAGGACCCCACTTAACTGCCAAAAATTTATGCTTTTAATCTTGCTCCCAGCCTTCCCAAAGGGACCTATGGTCTTTTAATAGAGTTATTCATTGGAGGAAAGGAAATGATCAGACTTTTGGAGGATTAATGGACACTGACTCTGAACTGACATTAATTCCAGGAGACCCAAAACATCACTGTGGCCCACCAATCAGAGTCGAAGCATATGGAGGTCAGTTTATTAATGGAGTCTTAGCTCATGTCCATCTCACAGTGGGTCCAGTGGGTCCCAGAACCCATCCTGTAGTAATTTCTCCAGTTCCAGAATGCATGATAGGAATAGATACACTCAGCAAGTGGAAGAACACCTACATTGTATCCCTGACACGTGGAGTAAGCGCTATTATGGTAGGAAAGGCTACGTGGAAGCCACTAGAACTGCCCTTACCTAGGAAAATAATAAACCAAAAACAATAGCTCATTCCTGGAGGGATTGCAGCGATTATTGCCACCATCGAGGACTTGAAGGATACAGGGGTGAGGATTCCCACCACAACCCCATTCAACTTGCCTGTTTGGGCAGTGCAAAAAACAGATGAATCTTGGAGAATGACACTGGATTATCAAAAACTTAACCAGGTGGTGACTCCAGTTGCATCTGCTGTTCCAGAAGGTGGGAAATTAATCTGACAGAAGTTCAGGTGCCTTCCACCTCAGTAAAATTTCTAGGGATCCAGTGGTGTGGGGCATGTTGAGATATTCCTACAAAAGTGAAGGACAAGTTGTTACATCTGACCCCTCCTACAACTAATAAGAAAGCACAATGCCTGGTAGGACTCTTCAGATTTTGGAGGCAACACATCCCTCATTTGAGTGTACTGCTCTGGCCTATTTATCAAGTGACTCAAAAGCTGCCAGTTTTGAGTGGGACCTAGAACAAGAGAAGGCTCTGCAACAGGTTCAGGCTGATGTGCAAGCCGCTCTGCCACTGGGGCCATAAGATCCAGTTGAACCAACGGTGCTTGAAGAATCAGTGGCAGATAGAGATGCTGTTTGGAGTCTTTAGCAGGCCCCTGTTGGTGAATCACAGCTCAGACCCTTAGGATTTTGGAGCGAAGGTCTGACAACCTCTGCAGATAACTACTCTACTTTTGAGAAACCGCTTTTGGCTTGTTACTGGGCCTTAGTAGAGACTGAACCCTTAATCATGGGGCACCAAGTCACCATGTGGCCTGAGCTGCCCATCATGAACCGGGTGTTGTCTGACCCCCAGAGTCATAAAGTTGGACATGTACAGCAGCACTCCTCCATTAAATGGAAGTGGTATATACAAGATCAGAGTCAAGCAGGACCTGAAGGCACAAGTAAGTGACATGAGGAAGTGGCCCAAATGCCCATGTTACCCATTTCTTTGACATTACCTTCCTTCTCCCAGTCTGCACGTGTGGCCTCATGGGGAGCTCCTTATGATCAGTTGACTGAGGAAGTAAAAATTCATGCCTAGTTTACAGATGGTTCTGCACGACATGCAGGCACAACTCATAAGTGGGCAATGGCAGCGCTGCAGTCCCTTTCTGGGACCTCCCTGAAGGATAGTGGTGAAGGGAAATCCTCCCAGGGGGCAGATCTTCAAGCAACACACCTGGTTGTTCATTTTGCTTAGAAGGAGAGATGGCCAGATGTACAACTGTATACTGATTCACTGGCTGTGGCCAATGATTTGATTGGATGGTCAGGGACTTGGAAGGAACATTGTCTTCATTATCTAGTGCTGCTACAACAGAAATACCACAAGTGGATGGTTTTAACAAAGAGAAGTTTATTTCCTTACAGTAAAGTAGGCTAAAAGTCCAAATTCAGGGTGTTAGCTCCAGGGGAAGGCTTTCTCTCTCTTGGCCTTCTCATCACTGTTCCCCCAGACTAGGAGCTTCTCAGCACAGGGACCCCAGTCCAAAGGATGCAGTCTGCCCCCAGCACTTCTTTCTTGATGGTAGGAGGTCCCCAACTCTCTGCTTGCTTCCCTTTCCTTTTATCTCTTGAGAGATAAAAGGTGGTGCAGGCCACACCCCAGGGAAACTCCCTTTACATTGGATCAGGGATGTGACCTGGGTAAGGGTGGTGTTACAGTCCCACCCTAGTCTTCTTTAACATAAAATTACAACCACAAAATGGAGGGCAACCACACAATTCTGGGAATCATGGCCCAGCCAAATTGATACACACATTTTTTGGGGGACATAATTCAATCCATGACAAATATGATAGGAAAATTGGTGATAAGAAGGTATGGGGAAGAGGCATGTATATAGACCTCACTGAATGGGCAAAAGAAGTGAAGATATTTGTCTCATGTGAATGCTCACCAGAGGATGACCTTGACAGAGGAGTATGATAACAGTCAAGTGGATAGGATGAAACGTTTTGTGGATACCAGTCAGCCTCTTTCCCTAGACACTCCTGTCTTTGCCCAATGGGCTCATGAACAAAGTGGCCATGGAGGCAGGGATGGAGGTTTTGCATGGACTCAGCAACACAGACTTCCACTCACCAAGGCTGACTTGGCTACAGCCACTGCTGAGTGCCCAATCTGCCAATAGCAGAGACCAACACAGAGTCCCTAATATAGCACCATTCCTAGGGGTGATCAGCCAGCAACCTGGTGACAGGTTGATTACATTCCATCATGGAAAGGGCAGTGCTTTGTTCTTACTGGGATAGATACTAACTCTGGATACAGATTTGCCTTCCCTGCACACAATGCTTCTGCCAAAACTACCATCCGTGCGTCTACAGAATGCCTTATCCATTGTCACCGTATCCCTCATAACATTGCCTTGGATCAAGGAACTCACTTCACAGCAAATGAAGGGCAGTAATGGAATCATGTTCATGGAATTCACTGGTCTTACCATGTTCCCCATCATCCTGAAGTAGCTGGCTTGATAGAATGATGAAATGGCCTTCTAAAGACACAATTATGGCACCAACCAAGTGGCAATACCTTGCAGGGTTGGGGCAATGTTCTCCAGGTGGCTGTATATGCTCTAAACTAGTGTCCAATATATGGTGCTGTTTCTCCCATAGCCAGGTTCATGGTTCCAGAAATCAATGGGTGGAAATGAAAGTGACCCCAAGCACTATTATCCCTAGCAAAATTTTTTTGTTTCCTGTCCCTGCAACCCTATGCTCTGTGGGTTTAGAGGTCCTAGTTGTAAAGGGAGGAATGCTATCACCTGAAGACATCACACTGATTCCATTGAACTGGAAGTAAGGATGCCATCCAGCCACTTTGGGTTCTGTGTGCCTCTAGATCAACAGGACAGACAAAGGAGGGAGTTACAGTACTTGCTGGTGTGATTGATCCTGATTACCAAGGGGAAATCAGATTGAGATTACATAATAAATTCAGGAATATAGGAGATCCCTTAGAATCTCTCTTAGTACTACCGTGCCCTGTCATTAAAGTCAATGGAAATCTACAGCAACCCAATTCTGACATAACTTCTAATGGCCCAGACCCTTCAGGAATGAAGGTTTCGTCACCCCATCAGGCAAAGAACTGTGACCACCTGAGGTGCTTGCTGAGGGCAAAAGGAATAGAAATAGGTGGTCAAAGAAGGTAGTTCTAAATACCACCTATCATGACATGACCAATTGTAGAATCAAGGACTGTAATTGTTTTTAGTATTTCTTCCTTGTTTTGCTATATGTGTATGTGTGCATATACACGTATTTCCTTATCCCATTACTTATTATAAAAAAATTTAAGTTGTCAACAGGGCTAGTGTGTTTCGGCTGTACACATCTTAGTAGTATCCTGTTAGGCACAATATGACTTTATAATTGTCTTTATTTAGAGATTACGTATGATTTAAGGAGATGTGTACAGGTGCCAAGTTGATGAGGGTCAACTATGATGCTTAGTCCTAAATCAGGAGAGTCAAGATAATTGATACGGTTAGAGGATGAGAGGATGGGACAAAGGGTTGTATTCTTTAATAACAAGCTGTCCAGGTCCCTGAGGCAAGTGAGGTCTAGCACACCTGGAGAGGTGTGTGTATAAATTGGTGCCACTACACCAGCCAAAGACAAAAATTAAGTGAGAACATGAAATAAAGACATTATCCTACATTATAGCATTTGCTAACTGGAGGTTTAGGTAAACATTATGCCACAAATATTCTGAAAGGCTAGTGGTGGAGAAGCGGTTGCCAGGAAAGTGGTTCCCCAAGTACATACCAGAGTCAAAGAATAATTTTTAAGACTTATAAATGAGAAACAGTAATATAAGTATACAGTTTTGAGTTAAGTGGAGGAAGAAGGAACTAAAAATAAAATAGAAAGTGCTTGTTTCAGGGACGAGGCTGGACTTTACACAATGGAATTACGTGCATTTATTTTCCAGATTAAAAACAAACAATTAATTTTCAAAGGGAAATAATGTTAAGCATTTAAAAATTGTGAGGGGTTCCCTAGAGTATCAAATGTGAAACTGGGTGTTCCAGGACCAAGTTTTCCAGAATCTCTGGGGGGCATAAACTAATGAAGTCTTGCTATTATATAAGTAGCAGTCAAAAAGAAAAAAGAAAATTGTAACTTCCAATATGACTGAAAGGATTAATAACTCAAGGGGGTGGGTGCATTTTCTCTAGTGTGCATATCCACTTGTTCATATATCCATAAAGCAAAGATCAGGAAACAATTTCACCGTATGGTTTAAAAGAAAGTTGGAATTCATTCATTCTGAATGCACTTGCTTAGCATGATGCCATACTTTTCTAGAAGACACATTTAAGCATATTTTCTATAACTACCATTCTGAATATCCCTTATTATAAATTCTGTGAACATAGTCGATGATGAAATTTTTACCGATTGAGCTTTACAGAATTTCACGTATTATTTCCTTGGATGTGAAACCAAGTATTTCTAAATCAAATTTTACTCTCTAAAAAATCTATTTAGAAATATTAATACAACTATTGAAAAGATAATCCTGGAATAAATTGCTGGATATAGTATCCAGACTGTGTAAATATTTGTTGAATTGGATTGAAAGTTCCAAAATTTAAAATTTTCTGAATGCAATGTCAAAGGTTTCCTAACGCCATAAAAAACTCAAAGTCATCAACACAGACAAAAAATATTGATTTAATCTTCTGTTTTACAAACTGATAAAAAAAAAAAAAAACTGATGACAAGGGCATCGGATAAGGTGTAGCCTCAGGCACAATTCAAACTATTTTTACAAAGTTTTTCAATTCTTCTCACTAGAGACATTTTGAATAATCCACTCTTTATAATCACTATTTTGCTTCCACCTTTGATTAAGAGGTATGGCTTCTAACCAAAAGGTCGGCAGTTTGAATCCACCAGCTGATCCTTGGAAAGCCTATGAACAGTTCCACTCTGATTATAGGGTCGCTATGAGTTGGAATTGACTTGATGGCAATGGGTTTGATTTTTGGTTTTGTTATATAAATGAAAAATAACACAATCTATTGCCTAACTTTCAAAAAAGCTTTGGAAAAAGAACATGGAAATTATTCTGGCTTTTTCTTCAGGGGTAAACATCTTTGAAAATCTCAAATAAAAGAAATAATCTGTTTAATATAATGCATGGTATTTATAACAGTTATTTTTGCTGCTTTTGTAGTTGTTGTAGGTAATAAGCCATTTCAGGTTACTTCTCCTACATTTGATAAAATTAATTAAGAAATCTTGTTTATTTATTTTGAATTATTGTTAGCCCAGACCAATTTTTAATTGCAAATATGGGTGTTAACAGACCTTTGCTAACTTAAGTTCTGTGGGAAGACATCAATGTATTCACATGTTTCTGTATGAATATTTTCAATAGAAGGGGTGTTCATCAACAGGCTTTTGCCTAAACTTGTCTGGCCTTCAGCAGGGTTCAAATCCAGTTTAATTCTTATTTCATCTAAACAGCTGCTATCTCCTTTTTTGTACACAGCTTTGCATCAACTATAATAAGGCAGCAATCTAAATTTGCATAACAATTGGACCCTATCCCAAGGACTTGAAGTGTATTCTAGCCAAATGCAGATTAAATTGGCTAAGTAATAATGCCCTTCAATTTGCTGTACCCTACTTCAATAATGAAGTGTAACTTCTAGAAACAAACTCCAAAACAAGTTGCTCTTTGAGTTATATGATCTTTATATTATGTGGAAACACACTGTGAAGACTTGAAAACATCTGCAGAGAGAAAATGGAATCCAAAATGATCCAGCTGTGACCTCACTCACTACTTAATAATTATGTTTTTAGCCGACTTCTCTATTTATCTTAATTGTGTACATTTTTGGCCAGGGTCGCTAGACAAAGACATCATGTTTGGTAAAGTAGAGGGTCATTGAAAATGAGGAAAACCCTCCATGAGATGGACGGACACAGTGGTTGCAACAATAGATTCAAACATACCCAAGATTTTGAGGATGGCACAGGACCAGGCAGTGTTTCCTTCTGGTGTTCATAGGGTCACCTTGAGTCAGAGTCCTCTCTACTACAGCTGACAACAAACAATAGCAACAGCAGCTGCTCTAACGCACTCAGCCATCACGCTCACTATTAGAAACGTGAACACAGGGCAAGACTTTAACACCAGTGACAGTTTTAATAAAGCACAACTCTAGTCTTTGGCTGAAACTTGTATTTTAGAACTCAAGAGCTCAGAATTAAAGATCATGATACTATCAGATTAAAAAGAAACCCAGAAATTTCATTTTATCCAGAGAAGTTAGGGAAAGCACTGTGCCCCTCACCTACTCAACGTTTTGCTTTGTTTACTAGTTATATCATTACACATAAAGAATATAAGAAATGAGTTCCTTTTTCTCATATTCAGGGTTAGCCGTATAATGGTAAGGCCCTGCCAGGGTGACAGCATCTGTTTTAGACTTGAACAGAAGGTCAAAGAACAGTGAAGTCACCACTCCAAAGGTAAACACCTACCACCTCCAAGCTGAAGAGTCTGGGCTTAGTTGTTGCTCGTACCAGATTCACAGCTCCCTGGGACATGCCATTTCATGGAGCTACAGGATGAAAAGTTCTACCCCAGAGAATTCTGTTTTTAAAATTTATTCACATCTAATAATCTCAGGAGATATGAACAAGGCAATGTTGAAAATTAACTATTAATTGTTAATCATTAGAGGAAAAATTAGACAATTATTTTTGAAAACATGAAAAGCCTCATGTAATAAAAATTAGACTCTCACATGTGATTTAACTTCCACTCATTAATTATGGCAAACTTAATTACTAAATTGCCATCAGTAAAAAATAAATGATTCATCACTGGAGAAGTGCAGAGTTTTTACAGGAAATGATCAAGGGTATTCTACTGGCTTTGGAACTTTTCATGAGAGATATATATATGTGTATATATATATGGAGCCCTGGTGGTGCAATGGTTAAGAGCTCAGTTGCTAACCAAAAGGTCAGCAGTTCAAATCCACCGGCTGCTCCTTGGAAACCCTATGGGGGCAGTTACTCTGTCCTGTAGGGTCTCTATGAGTTAGAACCGACTTGACGGCACTTAACAACAACAACACACACATGTATATATATGTATATATATATATATATATATATATATATATATATATATATATATATATATATATATATAGGTCCATCAAATTGCTTAACTCAACGTAATTTATGGCTGATTTTCTTTTGCTCATATAGTAGTTAAGATTTTATTTATTTTGTATTTAAAAACTCATTGGTTAGAAGTTTAGTAAATTTTCCTTTCTGAAAACTTCATTTCGTTTTAGATAAGGCTCTCTTGAGACATAATAATTATGACTTCAAATTTTCAACCCTGGATAATTTTGAAAGTATGCCCAATTTTTAAATATATATACATATATATACACACATGTATATATACGGCTAAACTCTATTATGTCTGCAGATGTTACCCAAAAGCTCTGGTATTGAAACAAAAAGGAATAGGGAAGTACTTATCTTTACAAATGACTACATGTGCCCATTAATAGGTGCTCATTTAGAAATTATACACTTTTACAAGGTAGTTAATTACATTTTGCCTAGCATAAGTCTCTCCTTAACTGACGAAATCACATACATTTTCTAGGGATTAGAGAACATTTAAGTCACCTCAGCAGTTAAAGCTATCTGGGAAGCCTTAAAAAAATAAATAAATAAAATAAACATAAATGTGCCACATCAAAATTCTGGCCCTTATTACCTCATAATAACAGCATAAAACAATATAATTGAACATCTCTTGGGAAGAACTTTCCCTGATTGAGAGTGGTCAAGGAAGGAACACTTCTTGGCAGAGAGGATCTATGTGTAAAGAAACAGCACTGTGGGAAAGAAAATGAGGGTCAGAGAAAGCAAGTAAAATGATTTATCTCAAGTGTGATTTGCAAGGAAATAAATGGCTGAAATGTCAATATCAAATTCATTTAATCAACAAATATTAATTGGAAATATGGCTCTGAATGTTATAAAAAGTTTCTGCTTTCATGAAGTTTACATTTAGAATTGGGAAAAAGGCGAAGAGTAAACAATCCTTCATCCAACAGGAGGTGGTATAAATTGGTGCAATCATTTTGGAAGAGAGTTTGTCAGTAACTACTCAACTGAGGATATATATACCTTTTAATTTCACTTCTCGTTATACAAAATTGTACAAATGTCCTCTCCCCCCTCAAAAAAAAAATGTACAAGAATGATCAACCAAAAAGAACAAAAAAACTGGAAAACAAAACATCCGTAAACAGTTGAATAATAAATAAATTGTAGCATACTTATGCAGTGGAACGTTGTAGAGCAGTGAACATGAATGAATCACAATACCGGCAATAACAGGATAAATCTCACAAACTTTATGTTGAGCAAAGGAAGCCAGCCAAAATTGAGGACTTATTATATGAGTCCATCTGTCTTAGGCTGGGTTCTCTAGAGAAGCAAAACCAGTAAAGCATATAAATATACAGAGAGAAATTTATATCACGGAAATAGCTCACTCAATTGTAGAGGCTAAAACGTCCCAAGTCCACGGAACAGTGTAGAGGCCTCTCACAGTTCACAGAGCCGCAGAAGCTGGTGAACCAAAGGTTGGCAGGTTAGAGAGGGGCTCCCGTTCACAGGCTGTGAAGGTCAATGAATTCCAAGATCAGCAGACAAGACCGCAAGGTTTCTCCAGATTCACGCAGCTGCAGGGACTGGCAAACCAAGGTCAGCAGGTCAGGAACTGAACTCTTGCTCGCAGGCTGAGAAGTTCGACAAATTCCAAGACCAACAGGTAAGCTACTAGTTCAAGTCCCAAGAACAAGAGGTGGGACAACAAGAGGCAGCTGCTGAGTCTGGAACAAGCCAAAAACCTTGGCAAGGCGAGCAGGCAGAAGGTAACCAGTGGAAGGCAGAGAGATGAACTGAGGGGGCGGTGAGCTGCCACAGGCCCCGCCTCCACCAGTACCACTCAGCAGGTTCCATCATGGGGGTGATCACAACATTATACAACTGCTAAAGCACTGAGAATAATGGCCTAGCCAAGTTGACATATAATCTTAACCATCGCACCATCTATACAAAGTTCAAAAATTGGTAAAACTTATCTAGGGTAGAAAAAGTCAGGATATAAGTTACTTGTGGGAGATTGGTAACTGAAAGAAACGTAAGGGTGGTAGAGCTTCAAAAGTGTTAATACTCTTCAGTCACTGGATACTAGCTCCATGGGGGTGTTCATTTTGTAATGATTCATCAAACTATTCTTGTATAATTTATATTCTATTCTTTGTGCATGTTAAACTTAATTAAAAATTTAATATTTCTTTTTTTTTTATTGTACTTCAGGTGAAGGCTTACAGAACAAATAGTTTCTCGTGAAACAGTAGTACACATATTGTTTTATGACCTTGGTTAACAACCCCACAACATGTCAACCCTCTAACTTCTCAACCCTTTTTTTTTTTGGTGAAAATACACATAGTCAAAGATACACCATTTCAAAATTTTCTACATGCACAGTTCAGTGACACTGACTATGCTCTTCCAATTGTGCTGTTATTCTCACTGAAGATGAAGGCTTACAGAACAAAATAGTTTCTCATTTAACAGTTACTACAAATGTTGCCCTATGACAATGGTTAACAATCTCACAACACATCAACAATATCCTTACTCAAACTTGGGTTCCCTATCACCAGCTTCCTTGTCCCCTTCTGCCTTCTGGCCCTTGTCACTGGACTCCTGTACCTTGTTAGTCTCATTTGGGTTTATGGGGCCATCCACTCCCAGGCTGAACGGTGAACCTTGGAGATAACTTCACTACTGAGCTAAAAGGGTGTCTGGGGGCCATACTCTCGGGGTTTCTCCAGTCTCCTTTAGACCAGTAAATCTGGTCTTTTTTGTGGGTTAGAATTATGTTCTACGCCCTTCTCCAGCTCTGTCCATAACCCTCTGTTGTGATGCTGGCCAGAGCAGTCAGTGGTGGTAGCCGGGCACCATCTAGCTGTACTGGACTCAGTCCGGTGGAGGCCTTGGTAGCTGTGGACAATTAGTCTTTCGGACTAATCTTTTCCTTGTATCCTGTTCTCTTCCTTCTCCCTTGCTCCGGAAGGGATGAGACCAGTGTAGTATCTTAGATGGCCACTCACAGGCTTTTAAGACCTCAGACACTACTCACCAAGGTAGAATGTAGAGCATTGTCTTTATAAGCTGTGTCATGCCAACTGAGCTAGATGTTCTCCGAGACCATGGTCCCCACAGCCCTCTGCCCAGCAATTCAGTCCCTCAGGGAGTTTGGATGTGTCTATGGGGCTTCCATGACCTTTCCTTGTACAAGTTGTGCTAGTTTCCCCTGTATTGTGTACTGTCTCACCCTTTACCCAAGATACCACTTATCTATTGCCTGTTTAGTATTTCCTCCCCACCCCTCCCATCCCTGGTAACCAACAAAGATTGTTACATTTTGTGTATGAACTTTTTCATGGGTTTTTACAATAGAGGTCTCATATAATATTTGTTCTTTTGTGATTGACTTATTTCACTCAGCATAATGTCCTCCAGTTTCATCCATGTTATGAGATGCCTCACAGATTCATTGTTGTTCTTTCTCATTGCATAGTACTCCATTGTGTGTATGTACCATAGTTTGTGTATCCATTCATCTGTTGATGGGCATCTAGGTTGTTTCCATCGTTTTGCTATTGTGAACAGTGCTGCCATGAACATAGGTGTGCATATGTCTATTCGAGTGACGACTCTTATTTCTCTAGGATATATTCCTAGGAGTGGGATTGCTGGATCGAATGGTATGTCTGTTTCTAGCTTTCTGAGGAAGCGCCATATCATTTTCCAAAATGGTTGTATCATTTTGCATTCCCACCAGCAGTGCGTAAGAGTTTCAATCTACCTGCAGCCCTTCCAACATTTGTTATTTCCAGTGTTTTTGATTCGTGCCAGTAATGCCAGGGTGAGATGGTATTTCATTGTGGTTTTAATTTGAATTTCTCTAATGGCTAGTGATCGTGAGCATTTCCTCATGTGTCTGTTGGACATTTGAATGTCTTCTTTGGTGAAGTGTCTGTTCATTTCCTTAGCCCGTTTTTTAATAGAATTATTTGTCTTTTTGTTGTAGAGGTATTGGATTTTCTTGTAGATTATGGAGATTAGACCTTTGTCTGACTTGTACTGTCCAAAAATTTTTTCCCAATCTGTACATTCTCTTTTTAGTCTTTTGGTGAAGTCCTTTGAAGAGCATAGGTGTTTGATTTTTGGAAGATCCCAGTTATCTAGCTTATCTTTTGGGGTTTGTGTGTTGATGGTTATGGTTTGTATCATTAATGCCATGTAGTAATTAATATTTCTTTTTTATTCACCTCTTCTGTATTTTCTTGAGTCAATTTTTGTCATTTATGTTTTTCTGGAAAACGTCCATTTCAACTAAATTTCTAATTTAATGGCATAACCTTGTTCATAGCATAAACTTCTACTGTATTTTAAATATATCCTTTTGTCTTTCCTAATATTTGGAGCTTCTCTTTTCTCTTGCTCTTGAAAGATCTTTTCCTACTTTATTAATCTTTTCAAAGAGCAATGTTTGTTTCTTTGGCCAGTTAACAAATGAGTCATACAGAGAATCAGCAATTTGCCTTTGTCTGAAGTTACACAGGTAGTCTGAGCCTGCTGTCTTAACCATTGCACTACTGTCTCACACAGTACACACCCACAATACTATTTCTAATGATATAGAAAATCTCATCTTCATATACACATGCAAGTGTGTGTAAAGATAAATTCCAAAATTATACAGGATTTACCTGCAGAGGAACACTGGGATTGATCAGGAGTGGAGAAGGTCATATAAAAATTAGCATTCTCTGTCATGTTTAAAAAGTTTATAAGCAAAATACATTGACATACTTTCATATTATGTATGGAGTTGAATTCACTAAAAAATAAGAAAAGATATAAACGCCAAACCACCACTTTATGAGCCTCCTCCTTCCATTCATGGTACCTCATCACTCCCAGAGCAACCCAGCCTGCAGAGCCAAAGCTTCCCACACAGACAACTGTTTTACTTGCTTACCAGAAACTGTTTTAGTGCCACAGAATATCATCTCTGTTATCCAAGAAGGGTTTGCATTACATCTGTGTAAGTGAGGAGCCCATTTCATTGGTTTTCTGAGTATTTCTCCTTCAGTGTTTTAAAAATCTTGGTGTCTGGTAGCGAGGAACTGTCAGCTGGAGTGAGGGTAGGAGTGAGAAATGCGTGATCCATGGGCTGGGTTAGCTTAGTCACACTGAGGCACTTATTCCAGCAGATTCTGTCTCCCCAACTAAAGAGAATGTTTCTTAAGGGCATGGTCTTAAGTGTCTTTGAATCCAAACAGTATCTAACTCCTTACCTTGTGCATAGTATGAACTTAATCAAAGTTTATAATAAAAAAAATCTATTGAAAAATTTTCTAAACAAAAGCATTCTTTTGTACAGCCTAGTAGAACATCATGAAAAATTAAATTCTTAATAAATGTTTATTGAATATTATCCTCATAATGATGTTTTCCAGCATTTATTACTTAGGTGCTTTTAGATACTCAATACTGTGGTAGGGAAATACTGTAATAAACCATTTCAAAATTAATTAGGGACCCAAAAGGACTACATTTTATCTAAACTCTCCGTTGCCTACCCCCACAACATTAAGAAACTGCATACAAGGCATTCTTGGATTTAAGCATAGGAGAAAAAGGAAGGAAAAAATTAATAGAAAAGGGAAAAAACATTTCCTGCAAAGTTTTGGCCACGCATTTATCTTACATGAATTTGTAGAGCTTGGCTGCTAACTGAAAGGTAAGCAGTTTGAACTCACTGGCCACAGGAAAAAGATGTGGCAGTCTGCTCCCGTAAAGATTACAGCCTTGGAAACCCTATGGGGCAGTTCTACACTGTCCTACAGGGACCTTAGGAGTCGGAATCAACTCTAGGGCAGCGAGTATAGGCATACTCAATCTGGCTTGACCACACACCTTCAAGTTGAATAAATGATTTGAAGTTACCCCAATTCTTAGCCTCCTTAGAGTCTGGAAATAGCAAAATCAAGCCTTCTCTGGAAGAGGATACAACTATTTTAAATATTGATAATCCCACTAATAATTTTCTATGGACAGCGACTAGCAAGTAGACAAAGATAACAAAGTTCACAAACAAATCTGCAAGGACATCAGATATTAGATTATCAGAAAAAGAAACACTAAAAACGACTATACTTACCATGTTTAAAAAAAGAAATGGCAAATAAAAATATCTGTGGAGAGCAAAACTATAATATTTGAAAAAATTAATTATGTAATTAATATTACAATAACTAAAATTAAAAATGCATTAGCCACTTTTGAACATAGCATGAGACAGAATTAGTGAACCAAAAGACAGATCCGAAGAAATAACCACAAATACAACAAATGCTGGGCTCAGGTGACTTCACTATTGAATCCAGGTATGAGCAAAATGAATGTAAGCATGATCAAGTTATTTATCTCAGTAGTGCAAGATAGGTGGAGCATTGTAAAACCTATAAGTGTGCATAAAATAGGCAGAGAAAAAGAGTTTGGTTAAAAAAAAAAAACTTTCAGTAATCCAGAAATAAAATATGAGTTGTCTAAAAATAAACTATAATAAACTTACAGATAAACTATTGAAGCTTTCCTTTTGGTATCATGAACATGGCAATGATGTTACCATCAACATTTCTATTCAACATTTCATCGGTGGCCCCAGCCACTATGGGAAAATGAGAAATCAAGAAATCTTATCCACACATACACATATAAATATGCTAAGATGGTACTGGTATTACAGATCATCGGCAAAAGTATTAACTGTTCAATAAATAGTGCTTGGACAATTGGTTCTACATAGGCAAATTGTATCCCTACAAAGCAACCTACACAAAAACTCATTTCAGATAGATTAAGAACTTAAAATTATTACAAGAAAATATAGGAGGATAATGTAACTTTGGTGTTAAGAATTCTTTTAATATGCGTAATATAAATATTATGCATAAAATCGATAAACTAGACTACATCAATTTTAAAAACTTGTTTGTCAATAACTTATGGAAACTTATGGTTTAATAGCAATATCAAAAAGGCAAGGTATAAACTGGTAGAAAATATTTAAAGAACACACATTTACAGAAGATTACTATACACAGTTTGTAATATGCTACAGAATATGTATGAATTAATAAGAAAATTACCAAAAGAAAGTTAAAAATAGAATAGGTGGCAAGTCGTAAAGCTCAAATGAATAATGTTAGGTGCCGTCAAGTCAGCCCCCAACTCATGGTGACACATGTTGTCACCAAACCCGGGAAAGTGGGTCCTTGTCCGTTGCACCCAGACTTACCAATTGTCTGGACACTGGTCTTTGAGAAAGAGAAAGTAACTTTATTGCAATGCTCAAAGCAAGAGCCGGAGGAAGTTTCTCAGATCTGACTCCCTGAGCTACGGGCAAGCAAAGCTTATATATGATTTGGGCAGTAAGATGGTGGCTGTGCAGGTATACTGGGGAGGAAAATTCTAGAAGGCAGCCAGAAAATAGGAGGTGACGTGGTTCTTTTTGGATCTCTCACTTTGGAATAGGATCCAGGTGATGATTTTCCTTTTGATTGTTTCTTCCTGTCGATGTCTCTTCCTTCGAGGTCAATTAGCGGTGACAGCTGGCCCTTCTGCGCATGAGGGGCGGGCCAAATCTGGCTTGGGCTAGTTTAAGAACTAATAGAAATTTATTGGCATTGGTAGGGTCAGGTTACAATGGTACAGAGTAGAGCTGTTCCATAGAGTTTTCTTGGCTGTAATCTTTATAAAAGATCAGTGGATGGGTTTGAACTATCAACCTTTATGTTAGCAACTGATCACAAACTACTTGAGCAACCCATAAATTTATGTAAATATCTCAGCTTCATTAGTAATTAAGGAAATGCTAATTTAAACCAGAATGAGATATCTTTTGAATCCACCATTTTGGCAAAATACTAAATAAATAAAAGTTTAATAATTCCAAGAGTTAGTGAAGATGTGGAACAATTGGAACTCATGAATATCCATTAACAATAGAACTGATCAATAAACTGTTGTATGTTCACTCTAGTTTACTGGTTAGCAGGGACTTAATTCCGACTCAGGGTAATTCCATGTGATTCAGAGTAGAACTGTGGCCAGAGAGTTTTCAACAGCCAATTTTTTGGAAGCAGATCACCAGACCGTTCTTCCCAGGTAATTCTAAGTGGACTTGAATCGCCAACCTTTCAGTTGGCAAGTTAATTGTTTGCACTACCCAGGGACTCCCATGTTCACTCTGTTCAGCAGTGAAAATAGACAACTATAGCTAGGCAAAGTAGCATGAATAAACATAAAATTTTTTTAAAAATGAGTGAAAAAAAACAAGCCACAGAAGAAAACATATGGTATGACTATACTTATATAAAGGCCAGAAAACAGGCTGTGAATAGGAGAACTTTCTTGAGCACCAACTGAAAAGTGATTCTACACATGCTCAGGCAAAACTGAAAAGTATATTGTTTCGGAATACAAATGCATGAGGTAAATATAACACAAACTTCAGGATATTGGTTACTTTGAGGGGGGTTTGATAGGGCCCTTCAGAGGTATCCACTTTACAGGATTGTATGAAGATTATGTAAGGCTAAACTGAAAGTTTCATGAGGGCAAGACTAGGACCTTCTCTTTTCCATTTTATTTTCTGAGTGTAGAAGAATGTATGGTATATTGTATGTGCTCAAATAATACTTATTGGTAAATGAATCAATACATACTCATCATAAATTGTAAAGCTATGCAAATCAAGACTTTATTATTAGTTACCGTAGTTTAGTTTATAGAATCAAATGGAAGGTAATACACTATAGACTTCAGGAAACACTACGGAAAATTTAACGTTAACCTGACATTATTTGAGAAAATAAATTAAGATTTTAGTTTCTCAGATTGTAATAATTATGATTATAAATTGTCACATAAGTATAAAACATGAAATCTGACTTTAGTGAAGCATAATTTGAGCAGCAAAACAAAAACAATTGAGTGAAAACTTTATTTGGTCAAAGTCTGTAAGTTCTACTACTTAAGTTTTTGTTTATTTATCTTTTTTAGAAAATTGTTCACAAGTTGGAAGTCTGTGAAGAGTGGTTAATGTAGAAGAGACTGGAGTGCTTGCAGACTCAAATGCCCCTCTGCCAATGTGTCTCCAATTAGAAAATGGCATCAGATGAATTAAATGTTCATTATATTTGAAGTGTGGAATAAAGCCATAATAATCCATTGTTCATTTGGCAGTTTTCTGATTTTTTTGGCTCTATTATCCAATTATCCTGCTGAGATGATTGTATATTGTATGTGAAAAACATGTGTTTGCGTGTCCATTATAGCAAAGTCATATAATCTACTCTACATATTGCTCCCTGCTGTGTTTAATGGCATCTATCCAATGAGCCAGCAGTCTTTGAGTTACAAACAATATTCAAAGAGGATTTTTAGCTCAACCAATTACTATGCTTTGTTCATATACATTTCTATATACATATAATTTGAGCCAGACCATCAATAAGGAAATCTGTTTAGAGGAATAACTTCAAATTTTGATGGCCAAGGTTTTTTTTTTGTTTTTTGTTTTTTTTTTTCCTTTATCCTTGCCACATCTCTGGAATTATCTTCAAATAAAACTGAAAATTCACCACAAAATTTACTTGAAAATTCCCTACAAAATCCCATGAAAGAAATTTGTTGAGGAAATTTTTTTTTTCTGGGAATAGGCAACAAACACATGTAATAGGCTCCCCTTGCATCCACCTCGCCATCTAATTCTGAATTGACTTCTTGGAAGTATTTAGGAGACAAGGTGGTGAAATATTGGAGAATTGTTTTACATTTCAAAATACTAGCTTGTCTAAGAAAGAATCAGCATCTGGAGAAGATTTTGTCTTCAAAGTTTGGTGTTCCTTTGGTCATAAATACAGCAGTGTACTGGGCTGAAACATTTGGTTTTGCAAATGGCAGACATAGTCATTGTCCTTCTGGATATATTTTAGGGGTTTTGTGTGTTCAATATAACACAAAAAGGAAGTCTTATTATGTTTTAGGTAACCTAAAAATTGGTATACAGAAACATATTTTACAAATTACCACAGTGTTTAAAAGATTGTGTGTATTTTAGGCTGGGTTCTCTAAAGCAGCAAAACCAGTGAAGCACATACAGTCATGCACTGCATAATACTGGTTCGGGCAACATCCAACCACATATACGTCCGTGGTCCCTTAAGATTATAATAGAATACAGAAATCCTGACCGTAGGATGGGAGGTAGCAGATGTAATCAAATGTAGCAAATCCAACAGTTTCTCACATGTAACACGTGCATCTCATGTCTCTTACGTACAAAGCAAATGTGCTGCCAGGCGTATAATGGTATAGTACGTAATCAATAATCAGTATGTCTTAATAGTCATAATAAATGCTATGTTACTGATTTATGTATTTACTCTACTGTACTTTCTATTGTTATTTTAATGTGAATTTTCCCTATTTACAAATTAAAACTTTACTGTATGTTTTGACTTGTAGGCACCAGCATCCAATTTCATGTATCATGTGACTCTTGAGTGTTACAGCATTACCTCTGTTTAATTTTCTTTTGAAAATATTACTGTGAAGTCCATCATGGCTCTCAAATGCAGCAAAACCAGTGCTAGTGATAGCAGCAGCAAGAGGCAAATGTGAAGTATCAATTTGGAAGTGAAACAAACGTTTATTAAACAACACTAAGCTGGAAAATCAGTAAATGCTATTGTTTGTGATTTAGGCATGTTTGCACAATGTCCAAATCACATAACATCCTATTTCACAGAATGTGTCATGGAAGTCAGGCAATGCATGACGGTATGTATAAATATATATAGAGAGAGATTTATTTCAAAGAAACGGCTCACACAATTGTGGAGGCTGGCAAATCCCAAATCTGTGGGTCAGGCATCAGGCTGGAGGCTTCTCCTGACTCATGTGGTGGCAGGGGCTGAAGAACCCAAAATCAGCGGTGAAACATCAGGCTGCTGGCTCACATCCCGGGAACTAGAGGTCAGAGGATGGTAAGTTGGATGCAGGATTGAGAGATGGCAAACTTTGCCAGAACATCCATATATTTTGGATGCAGTCCACACCCCCAGGGAAACTCCTCTTTCAACTGATTGGCTGCCCCACATCAGATCACAAAATGGAGGATGCTTACATAATATCTACCAAACCACTGAGAATCACAGCCTAGCCAAGTTGACACATAACCTTAACCATCACAGTGTTTATGACATAAACAAAAAAAAACAAAAACAAAAACACCAAAGCAGTTGCTGTCCAGTCCATTCCAACTCATGGTGACCTCAGCTGTTTCAGAGTAGAACTGTGTTTTGCAGAGATCCATTGATACAGTCTTATGGAAGCAGATTGCTAGGCCTTTCCTTCGAGGTAACTTTGGGTGGATTCAAACCTTCAACCAATTGGAATGTAGCTTAGCACTTAACCATTTGCACCATCCAGAGACACCTGTTATAACACAAATTATATGAATTCTACATTTTTTGATATACAAATTGTTTCTTGGAAAAGATTAGGTTTTCTTAAAAAAAAAAAAAAAAAGTCTCCAGAGATTCAGGCTTATCTTCATAAAACAAAATAAAGAAATGAGTAGTTTGTAGTTCACAATACTGTATAAGAGTGTCAGCACCCAAACTTTGTATATTACACAATATTCAGGGTTTCAATTAAAATTATTTAAACAATAGATTTAAATGACTGCGTGATTTTTGACTACCCAAATAGACAAACTTTTATAACTAGTTCATAAATTAAAACTATTAATGTTATGTTTTATTTATTAAGAATATATCTACATAACCTCAAACACTCATTTAAGATGGATGTTTTTTCATCCATAATTTGGTGTTTCCAAATGCTCAGAAGTCTGGTTTTAGTCAGATAAAGTTTTTGGATAGTTAACTGATTTTTATTCCTTTTTTTGTATGGTATGTTCAAAATCTTGCAGCCTATCCTAATATTCATTTATGATGTGTAAACAAACTGATCTTTTTTTCAAATCTCATACACGTGTTAAATTGTTGAAGTTGTTTTTAATAAAAATATTTTCTGTCTTTCAATATTATTTACAGGGATTTAGATCTAGCCTAATATACTCAACCTGTTGATCATTGGCAGGCGCCAGATTCCAATCAGTTCTCAAGGTGCTTGTATGGCTTTTCTTTCCATATTTTTTAAGTTAAGTTTCTATTACTTATTTGAATGTTATTTAATAAAGCTCATACCTTTAAAATAAAACCACCAGGTAAAATGAGTCTGGCTTAGTAAAAAGAAGCTGTTACCAAATTAGTGTAACATATACAGTTTGATGTGGCCCAACAGCACTGATTTAGACAAAAGAAACAATGACTCTAACTGACATGTATCACCATGACTCAGACTCTAAAGATTTTGTGAATAAATCCAGATTTCAGCACATTTATCCAATTGCTTTAATACGTCTAGAAGGTGGTATTTCAAGAAACCCCATGCTACTGTTTAGGAAAACAGATTCTGCTGTTACTTAAGAAATCAACTGGAAGGCATTTTTATAACCTTATACCGCATTAGGAAAAACTGAAAAATAATACTAATAGATGCAACACTATATCACTTGGAATATTACTTTCAGTATTTGAAAGTTCGGATTTTTTGCAAAATACCATCGTTTGAAGAAGAAAAAGACTCCTAAAAAAGTCCTCACATCTACCATGTGTACATATTAATTTTGCGGTTAGGAGAATTGGAAGCAGTGAATTTTTATGTGGCTAATTTGATGCAACTATTTTGACCAGATGGACATGCTGATAAAACTATTTGGATTTAATTTGAGTTAGAAATGTCCATAACATAAAAGCACTGCTTTGTAATATCGGTGGCAGTCAATTCACATTATTTGAGGATTTTATCTGCAAATTCACCTACTCACTAAAATTTATTTGTGACCCCAAAATCAATACTCAAGATGCTTTCATGCAGACATGCACAAAGCAGTGAAAAATTTGAGTTGCCCAACTTCCATGTTCCCACCTGAGGTCAAATAAGGCAACATTCTGCTTTCTTGTTTCACCTCTCATACTGTAAATAAGTGTCCTATCTGCAATCTATGTAAGTTCCTCATTTTTTGCAGTTTTGTGCTTTTTGTTTGTGATTTCACTGTTTAAAATGTCCCCCAAGTGTAGTGCTGAAATGCCATCTAGTGTTCCTAAGAGCAAGAAGGCTGTAATGTGCCTAATGGAGAAAATACATGTGTGAGATAAGCTTCATTTGGGCATGAGTTATAGTGCTATTATCTGTGAACTCAATGTTAATGCATCAACAATATATATTAAATAAAATGTCTTCAATCGAAACACACATAAAACAAGACTATGCGTTGATTAGTTGATGAAATGTTGTGGCCAGAGGCTCAGGAACCTAATCCTATATTTCCCTTAGGAGTACTGGTTCAGTGTTTGTTAATTCAGTGTTCTCAGTGATTTTATAGAACATAACTATTGTGAATAATGAGACTCGACTGTTGAAGGACAGCCCTGATCCTCAATTCAACATACATGGAAACCCATCCCTTGAGATCTTCCCATACTAGCACCTCACTAAGACTCAAAGATGGGGTGAGAGAGGTTTACTGCTAGAGCAGGGGAAACAAAAGGGATGAGGTAGGACTGTCATTTCCAAGGCTCAGGGATTGTCTGGGGGCCGCAGAAATGGTGATGGATGATGACTGACTGAAGCCATCAACTGTGAACATTACTGAATAGTAGTAAGTATTAAAAGCTCAAAATACCATGGCTAGATTCTCGGGGGAGAAGTCTCTGTGGTCAATATAGTTGTTCAAAAGGATTGAGTCAGAATGACATGTATCGACTTCCGGGCAAAATGGTGCTATAGACAGAAGCACCATGTCATCCCTCCACAGCAAAGATCCGAAAAACTAACACAACAGAGACAAGAGTCAATCCAGAAACCCTAATCATCAAATGAAGAGATAAAGAACTCAGCCACGCACCGAATGGACTAAGAAACTGACAGAGAACAGAGAGTGAGGAGAGATACATACAGAGGTCCCCTATCAGCTAATGCAGCAAGGATCTGCCATCTTGGACTCCTATCAGAGATTGGTGAACAGGGAGTACAAGAAAGCAGCTTCATGGAACTTCCAGCAGGAGACAGAACAACTGGTAACCAGTGACATATGCTTTCCCACCTCCACCCTTCTTCACCCCCACTCAGCCTCCTCTGCTTACTGTGGCCACAGTCTCCTGGCCAGGAAGCACGGGCTTCACACCGGTGGCATTTGGATTCCACCTGCCCACAAAGGCCAGCTCCCTTAGTGCCATTTATTGGCTGCAGGTGTTGCTTTTTTTCTGCTACTTTTGTTGTCTTTCTTACCTCTCACCACCTCCTCTTCCTTTCTCTCAAATACCTGGCTCTATGTGCCATCGATGCTTCTTCCTGAAAGGCTGCAAAACACTGCTTCCGGGCCTGTGCCTCCATGCTGGTGGGATCCCTGGGGCTTTTTTTGATTTGTTTGTTCTGTTTTGATTTGTTTGTTTGTTTCCTTCTTCTTTTCTTGGCTTGGGAGCCCCTTCTAGCTGGGCAGTACTGCACCACTTGGGAGCTACTCCCTTACTCTGTGTAGACTTGCACTGTGATCCCTGGAGGTATTTTACCTTTCTTGTTTTTGTTTTTTGTTTCTTTGTTTTGTTTTCTTCTCTCTCTTTTTCCTTTTTGTCTTTCTCCATTTCTCTGTTTTTTGTCTCTCTATACTTACCTTATCTTCCTGTCTTCTGAATACCTGGCACTGTGTGACTTCTCTACCCCTTCTACCCAGGCTGTACTTCATGGCCTGGGAACAACTCCCCCAGTCCTCACAGCTGCACTGGTGGGATCCCTGGGAGCTTTTCTCTCTTTGCTTTTTTTCTAATTTTTATTTATTAATTATTTTCTTTTACCCTTTTTATTTTTATTTTTCTCCATTTCTCAGTCTCTTATCTCTCCACTCCAACAGCAGGCTACCTTAGCACTCTTTTTTGTTTCTTTGTATGTTTTTGGCTCCTGTTCCTCTCTCCTCTCTCTCATCTTTCCCATACCCATCTTAGCTCCTCACATCACAATCCCACCTCCCTTTCCTGCCTACCTGCACAGTGCGCTGAACATCACAACCCTGAGCAACACAGGCACTGCCTACCGGAACCTGCCCTGAGCTAATTCCTGGGCAGCCTGCCAGCCTTACATACCACAAACAACCCATCCCAGCGGCTCTCCTTCGGCTGGACCTGCCCTGCTCTACTATACCTGAGTGACCAACCCTTCCTATTGGAGAAGGAGGCGAAAACTATCGTGTCTACAGATGAGCAATCAACAAAGAATGCACAGGCTGCCTGCTCAGACATAACCAAATAAAACAAAATAGCAGGATGAAACAAACAAATCTACACTCAGTAAACAAGGAAAATTACTACTGAATGTCCTGAACACAGGAGACAATATCAAAACATATACAAAAACAGGACAGGATGGTTCCAGTAGAGGTCCAAAATAAAACATCAGATGACTTTACAATAGAAGAAAAGGCACTAGAACTATCTGATAGGGAATTCAAATCCCTAATATTCAGAGCTATCCAAGAGTTGAAGCAAAAAGCAGACAAAAATGAGGAAAAAATAGACAAATTCATGGTAAAGGCGGACAAATTCATGGAAAATACAGACAAAAAATGGAAGAATAGAGGAAAATAATTCAGGAACAAAATGCTAAAATAAATTCACAACTAGAAATCATATAAAAATAACAATTAGAAATCCAAAAGATAAGATTTCAGAAATGGACAGTGTCATAGAAGGGCTAAGGAGGAGGTTTGAAACAATGGAAGACAGGATCAGCAAAATTGAAGACAACCACTTGGATGCAACTTTGAGGAAAAATCAGAAAAAAGAACAAAGAAAAATGAAGAGACCCTGAGAATTATGTGGGATACAATCAAAAGCAAAAATCTGTGCATGATCAGAGTTCCAGAAGAGGGGGAGAAAACAGAAAACACAGAGAGGATCATTGAAGAATTGCTGACAGAAAATTTCCACAATATCATGAAAGATGAAAACCTGGCCATCCAGAAAGCTCAATGAACCCCATATAGGATAGACCCCAAAAGAAAATCACCAAGGCATATAATAATCACACTCGCTAAAACCAAAGACAAACAAAGAATCCTGAGAGCAGCTCCAGAAAAACAAAAAGTCACATACAGAGGAGAAACAATAAGACTAAGCTTGGATTATCTGGCAGAAACCATGCAGGCAAGAAGGCAATGGGATGACATACATAAAACCTTGAAAAAAAATTGCTAGCCAAGAATAACACATACTGCAAAACTCTGGTTCAAATATGATGGAGAAATTAGGACATTTCCAGATAAACAGAAATTAAGGGACTATGTAAAACCAAACCAAACTTACAAGAATTATTAAAGGGAGTTCTTCGATCTAAGAACAAACATCAGACATCAGGCTGAATGTAGGATGCAGGATCATACCAGCCAGATACCAACCTGGAAAATGAACACTCAAGGAGTATAAAAAACCAAAAGAATTACAATAGGGAACCAGAGAGGTTAATCCGTAAATGACAACAACATCAGAACAATAAAAGGGAATAAACGGTGTAAGTATAGAACCTTCTAATGAAGACGAAGGCAAGGTGATACCAAGTAATAATAGACTGATTCCATTCTAGGAAAATAAGGGTAAATTTCAAGGTAACCACAAAGGGAGTTAACAAACCTACTCATCAAAATAAAGAAGAAAAACATAAAGTCTCAGTAAAAACAAAACCTACAAAAACAAAAGAAATGAAAAGAATCCACAAACAAAAGGAATTCAGCACAGGAGAGTACGAGGAACAAAGAAAACATCAGCACCACAAAAAATGCACTACAAAATGACAGCAATAAACTCAAACCTATCAATAATTACACTGAATGTAAATGGCCTGAATGCACCAATAAAGAGATGGAGAGTAACAGAATGGATAAAAAAAACAAGATCCATCTGTATGCTGTCTACAAGAGACACATCATAGAAACAAAGATGTGAATTAATTAACAATCAAAGGATGGAAAAAATATATCAAGCAAACTGTTACCAAAAAAGAGCAGGAGTGGCAATACTAATCTCAGATAAAATAGACTTTAAAACAAAATCTACCATAAAAGACAAAGAAGGACACTATATAATGATTAAGGGGATGATCCATCATGAGGACATAACCATAATAGACATCTATGCACCCAATGACAGGACTCCAAAATACTTAATACAAACTCTAACTGAAAAGAGAACTTGACAGTTCCACAATAATAGTAGGAGACTTCATCACACTACTCTCAGTGGAGGACAGAACATCTATAAAGAAATTCAACAAAGATACAGAAGACATAAAGGCCACTATCAGTCAATTTGACCTCACTGATGTATATAGAATACCACACCAAACAGCTGCATAGTACACGTTCTTTTCCAATGCACATGGAATGTTCTCCAGAAGAGACCACAATTCAGGCCAAAGAGCAATCCTCAACAAGCTCTAAAACGTTTATATTAAACGAAGTGTCTTCTCTGACCACAGTGCTATCAAGGTAGAGATTAACAACAGGAAGAGCAAGGAAAAAAGTCAATTACATGGAAACTGAATAACAACCTGGTTACAAACCACTGGGTAATAGAAGAAATCAGAGATGGAATCAAAAAATTCTTAGAATCAAACAAGAAATGAAAACACATCATACCAAAACCTTTGGGACATAGCAAAGGCAGTCCTCAGAGGACAATTTATAGCAATAGATGCACATATCAAAAAAGAAAAAAGGGATAAAATCAAAACATTAACTACACAACTCGAACAAATAGAAAAAGAACAGCAAAAAGGGCCTACAACCACTAGAAGAAAGGAAATAATAAAGATGAGAGCAGAAATAAGTGAAATAGAGAATAGAAAAATGATAGAAAGAATCAACAAAACCAAAAGTTGGTTCTTTGAAACAATGAACAAAATCGACAAACCACTGGCCAGACTGACAAAAGATAAACAGGAGAGGACACAAATAACCCAAATAAGAAATGAAACGGGGGACATTAGAACAGACTCAACTGAAATAAAAAGGATCATAACAGAGTATTATGAAAAACCATACTCCAACAAATTTGAAAACCTAGAGGAAATGGATAAACTTCTAGAAACACGCTACCTACCCAAACTAATACAAAGTGTTGTTGAAAATCCGAACAGACCCATAATGAGAGAAGAGAATGAAAAAGTAATAAAAAAATTCCCAAGAAAACAGCCCTGGCCCGGATGGTTTCTCTGGAGAATTCTATCAAACATTCAAAGAAGAGCTTATACCAGTACTACTCAAACTATTTCAAAACACAGAAAAGGAAGTGAAACTTCTGAAGTCATTCTATGAAGCCAGAATAACCCTGATACCTAAACCAGGCAAAGACACCACAAAAAAGAAAATTCCAGACCAACATATTTCGTGAGTATAGATGCAAAAATTCTCAACAAAATGGTAGCCAATAGAATTCAGCATAATATCAAAAAAATAATACACCATGACCAAGTAGGATTCATATCAGCTGTGCAAGGATGGTTCAACATTAGAAAATCAATCAACGTAATCCACCACATAAATAAAAGGAAAGAAAAGAATCACATGATCATCTAAATTGCTGCAGAAAAGGCATTCGACAAAGTCCAACACCCATTCCTGATAAAAACTCTCAATAAAATAGGTACAGAAGGGAAATTGCTCAACATAATAAAGGGCATCTATGCAAAAGCAACAGCCAGCATCATTCTTAATGGAGAGAGGCTGAAAACATTCCCCTTGAGAACAGGAACAAAGACAAGGATGTCCTTTATCACCACTTCTATTTAACATTGTGCTGGAAGTCCTAGCTAGAGCAATAAGGCAAGAAAAAGAAATAAAGGGCATCCAAATTAGTAATGAAGAAGTTAAACTGTCCCTGTTTGTGGATGATATTATACCATACATAGAAAACCCTAAAGATTCCATGAGAAAACTACTGGAACCAACAGAAAGATTCAGCAGAGTAGCAGGATACAAGATAAACATACAAAAATCAGTTGGATTCTTATACACCAACAAAGAGAACGATGAAAAGGAAATCAGGAAAACAATACCATTTATAATAGCTCCTAAAAAAATAAAATACTTAGGAATAAATCTAACCAGGGATGTAAAAGATCTATACAAATAAAACTATAAAACACTACTGCAAGAAATCCAAAGGGATCTACATAAATGAAATAACATACCATGCTCATGGATAGGAAGACTCAACATAGTGTAAATGAGAATTCTACCCAAAGCAATTTATAAATACAATGCAATCCTGATCCAAACACCAACAACATTCTTTAAAGAGATGGAAAAACTAATCATTAACTTTATATCGAAAGAGAAGAAGTCCCGGATAAGTAAAGCACTACTTAAGAAGCGGAATAAAGTAGGAGGACTCACACTACCTGACCTCAGAATCTACTATACAGATATGGTACTCAGAACAGCCTGGTACTGGTACAATGACAGATACATTGACCGATGGAACAGAGTTGAAAACCCAGATGTAAATCCATCCACCTACGGTCACCTGATCTCCGACAAGGGTCCAAAGTCCATCAAATGGGGAAAAGACAGTCTTTTTAACAAATGGTGCTGGCAAAACTTGGTGTCCATCTGAAAAAATATGAAAAAGGACCCATACGTCACACCATATACAAAAACTAATTCAAATAGGATCAAAGACCTAAATATAAATCCCAAAACTATAAAGTTCATAGAAGAAAAAACAGGATCAACACTAGAGACCGTAATGCACAGCATTAACAGGATACAAACCATAACCAACAACACACAAACTCCAGAAGATAAACTAGATAACTGGGATCTTCTAAAAATGAAACACTTATGCTCATCAAAAGACTTCACCAAAAAGCGTAAAAAGAGAACTTACAGACTGGGAAAAAAATTTTGGACATTACAAGTCAGACAAAAGTCTAATCTCTAAAATCTGCAAGAAAACCCAACACCTCTACAACAAAAAGATAAATAATCCAATTAAAAATGGGCAAAGGAAATGAACAGACATTTCACCAAAGAAGACATTTAAGTGGCCAACAGTCACATGAGGAAATGCCTGCAATCACTAGCCATTAGAGCAATGAAAATTAAAACCACAATGAGATACCACCTCACCCCAGTATTACTGGCACGAATCAAAAAAACTGGAAATAACAAATGTTGGAGAGGAAAATCAGAACTCTTAGCCCTGCTGGTGGGAATGCAAAATGATAAAAAAATTGTGGAAAATAATATGGTACTTCCTTAGAAAGCTAGAAATAGGAAAACCATTTGATCCAGCAATCCCACTCCTAGGAATATATCCTAGAGAAATAAGAGCCGTCACACAAATAGACATGTGCACACCCATGTACATTGCAATGTTGTTCACAATAGCAAAAAAGATGGAAACAATCTAGATGCCCATCAACAGATAATGGATAAACAAACTATGGCACATACACACAATGGAGTATTATGCAATGATAAAGAATGATGAATCTGTGAAACATCTCATAACATGGATGGCACTGGAGGACATTATGCTGAGTGAAATAAGTCAGTCACAAAGGACAAATATTGTATGAAACCTCTACTGTAAAAACTCATGCAAAAGTTTACACATAAAAAGAAACAATCTTTGTTGGTTACAAGGGATGGGAGGGTTGTGGGAGGAATACTAAATAGACGATAGATAAGTGGTATCTTGGGCGAAGGGTAAGACAGTACACAATACTGGGGAAGCCAGCACAACTAGTACAAAGAAAGGTCACGGAAACTCCATAGACACATCCAAACTCCCTGAGGGACTGAACTGCTGGGCTGAGGGCTGTGGGGACCATTGTCTTGGGAACATATAACTCAATTGGCATAAAACAGTTTATAAAGGCAATGTTCTGCATTCTGCCTGGTTGAGTAACATCTGGGGTCTTAAAAGCCTGTGAGCAGTCATCTAAGATACTCCACTGGTCTCACCCCTTCAGGAGCAAGGGATAATGAAGAAAACAAGATCCAAGGGAAAGATTAGTCCAAAGCACTGATGGACCACAACTACCACAACCTCCATCAGACTGAATCCAGTACAACTAGATGGTGCCCAGTTACTACCATTGACTGCTCTGACCGGGATCACAACAGAGGATCCTGGACAGAGCTGGAGAAAAATGTAGACCAAAATTCTAACTCACAGACAAAGACCAGACTTACTGGCCTGACAGAAACTGGAGAAACCCTGAGAGTATGGTCCCCAGACACTCTTTTAGCTCAGTAATTAAGTCATTCCCAAGGATTCAGCCAAAGATTAGACAGCCCCATAAAACAAAATGAAACTAATGGGGCACAACAGTCCAGGGACAAGGACTAGAAGGCAGGAGGGGACAGGAAAGCTGGTAACAGGGAACCCAAGGTTGAGAAGGAACAGAGTTGACATGTCGTGGGGTTGTTAACCATTGTCATAAAACAATATGTGTACAAACTGTTTAATGAGAAACTATTTGTTCTGTAAACCTTCACCTGAAGTACAGTTTAAAAAAAAAAAGAATGACATGCATCTAAGAATTATTGAGAGGAATGTTTAGAAGATATGTTCCAAAGCTTATTAACAACACTCCTTTTTGTAATGTTAATTTCCCCAAGCTACAAATTTAGGATGGTGCCTAACACATTGTAGATAATTCATTCCTAAACGGGAAACTTGCAGTAATTGCATGCAGTTGATTGAAATCTATTTCATGTGATCATCTCATCTAAAGTCACTATCGAGTACCTCTTTTTCCCTCACTCTTTTCTGGGCGCCTGTGTTACATTACCCAAAGCCTTCTTTTAATTCCACCCATTTCTAACGCTGCATATATAATAATAAAAAGAGCAGAAATGAAGCCAGATTACCCTGAACATCCCATGTCTAATATATAGAACAAATGTACCCTAAACGCTACCACTCAAAAAACCTTAAAATTCAATCTAAATTCAGGAGTAACAGGAAAACCATTTACAAGGAAATAACAGAGCCACTACGTAGAAATCCTGAATCTATTATTCTAGGCAAAATAATGAAATACCCATTTTGTCATTTTCAAGAAGGGATAAATTATATTTAATATGACAAAAATACACCTAATCGAATTAATCCAATAAAGCGTCTTTGAAAAATGAATTTATTCTCATTCTAAAATTATTAGTATGATATAATGAACTACTACTATGATATATTTTGATACGTGACTATTTTACTGAAGACTTCAGTAAAAAAATAGTCTTAGCTACCGTATGTTAAATGAAAACAGCCTTCTAGGGGACAAGGTAAAAAAAGGTGTCTTTTATAAGCAAATGAAGATTGAAGTTCCAAGGGTATAAAATAATTTCTCCTAGTCACACAGCTAATGACCCAAATAAGGTAAAATATATTTGACCCCAAAATTATGCTTTTCCCATTGTGGCTGTGTCAGGGTGACAGCTGGATCTTAGTTTCAGGGTTAGTGGTTGGGATGCATCACGACAAGGAACGTCATTCTTTGTTCAGTATTTTTGGCACCAACAATTTTTTTCTCTAATGTGCCAATATTCACATTTTGAACACAGTCATACGTATTTACATCTACGATAACACTCTTAAATTGGGAATTTAAATTGTCACAAAAATGTCGTTCATGAAAGCACGTGCATTTCACAAGTTTCAGCTTGATTTTACACATCTCATGAATTCAAATTTTTGAAAAAAAAACTCTGCCACATAGGCAAATAAATTCTCAAATTGAATGTTTCATTCACATCCAAAATGGTGTTATATTTCAGTCCCTTGTTATATGCACTTTTGGCCAAATCTGACTTCCCAATCGAAGTAACAACTAAAGAAGTATTTTAAAGGCTCAAGGAAACCAAGTTTATTGGCAGGTAATGATTTGCAGTAAAACTAACGGGCAAAAAAATAAATAAATAAATCATCTGTCTATTAATAATATTTTAGTGCTTTTATACCTTAGATACCTAAGTACCACGGATTCCAGATGATATTGATGCCTGATGTAATTGGCAAAGTGGCAATGATCGTTGGCGTTAACAAATGATGGACAGGGCAACATAATGCTTGATAAACCCATTCAGTGTATATGTTTGCCAAGCAAGAGGCTATTGGAGGATCCCACACTTTTAATGTAAAGTGTCCTCTCTCCCTAACTTCAGTCTTTTTCTTCCACCTCCCAACCATTACGGAATCATGTATGCAGGATGCAAAAAATCAACGCCTCCTTCTAGAAGGGAACTTGAGTTCTTCTATTTTTATGACAGCTGTTCTGCATAGCCACGATGGTGCTGTTGAACCACCCTTCTTCACCAGAAGATTACATGTGTGAATTTGAATAGAGGAACACTGAAGGGGACCAGCCCAGCACACTCATTTGAATTGTCTCTTAGCTTTTCAGGCAGTTCCAGTGCCTTTGAAAAGAGTGGGAATAAAGTAACCGCTGATTAAGCAGAGGGCTTGACATGGGAATAGGTTTGTCAATTGTTGGGAAGTCACACTGCATAGACTACAACATTTAAAATGTAAATGAACGACACGAACACTAGACAACACGATGGGATGAAAATGATTGAGATAGTCACAAAGGCTAGCCAAAGCTTTATTTTACCAATAAAGAAAAATATCTATCTGGTATCGGAGATAGGTAGTTTTGAAGTATTTGATAGATGCTACCTTCAATTTAAGAACCCAAAATTATTTCTAAATTTAATATCTATAAAAATTGTTTCTTAAGCATTTTTATCTCCCAAATGAAATTTCCAAGTATATGCTTTGTCAATTTAATTTCCTTGAGTGATTTTGAATAAGATATGGCAAAATACTACATACTGAAAGTCAGTTTTGCTACTGGTAGATCAGTTCAATTTCCCAACAGAGATACTTAAATTGTACCTAATTCCATGCTGACCAATTTGATCAAAAGCCTCTTCCAAACAACTTGTGGAGCTGGTATAAAGATGCAATTTCCTTGTTGACAGGAGAGGGAAGGATTCATTAGCAAAGCCTAACCAATTGTTCTTTGGCTGATCAAAGTTTATTTTGGTCACAATTCTGTCACAAATTATGTTAATGGAGAAGTTTCCCAGTTATTACTGGATCTACTGCCTCAACTTCACTGGCCCTGGCAGAAGCATGTTAGCTCCGTAAGAAGGGCATCTGCTTCTTCTGCAGGGCACCACCAATGAAATTGGGGGCATGGAAATAGTGAGAGACCGGCATAGGTCTCATCCATCCTTCTGGATTCCAGCTCATCCTCACAGGATCCACGCTGGTGTTGCTTCCCCCACTTTACGTCCCTATTTTCTTCCTGACTGACTGTCCTGCTGGATTGGATTCCAGGACCCCATACAGAAGCAATAGCCTCAGAGAAACTGTTTAAGCATTTAACTGTTACAAAACATCGTTTCTATGGCAATATCTGCTCCATATTCCAGAAAATCAATATAAAGCTGAATTTATTAGAATAAGACCTTATCCTAAGCTGAGAACCACTGGCTTCAATATTTAATGGAGTTAAATATAGAATTACTGTTTGGGGCAATATGACAGAAATAACAGCAAATACTATGAGGAGATAAAATACACTTTTTTGACCACAAAATTTTAGAGGAGCTTAATATGACGTTTTCACAAGTTTCCCATTATTTGAGAGTTAGCCAAGTAACAAATACATCTCATGCCATCAAATGATGGAAAACTACAGGGTTTCAATTCAAAACGCCTGGTAAATCTGTAAGCTAGATGATTGCACAACAGACCAGCATTCCAAGAAACTCTGGAAATTAATGTAATTAAGAATGCCAAGAGTGTTTTAGATTAAAGAAGATCACAGTTACTGACTGGTGAAAGGTTCATTTGAGGTTTTTAGCAGGTTTTGAGCCAAGTTTATTTTTCTAAAGGCTTCCATTCCTCTAGAACCATGCTGAATCTTTACAAACCATAGTCATCACTCAACTGAAAAACAAATATCTTATCATAAAACAACTTTTATTTCATCCATTTATCCAATCATCAGTTCAGCTCTCCACTGGCCCCTTTCTAAGAGCAGGCACCATGTTAAGTGTTATACACAAAAGGATAAATGAAACATGGTCCCTCTTTTGAAGCAGCTCCCAGTCTAAGAATATTGATACTGTGATATAAAGTGAAGACTTACAGCTGAAAATTCAAAAAGTGATTTCTTGAGAGCCATTCTCATCATCTTGTTATTAGCTACCGTCAGGCTGGCCCCTGACTCAAGGTGACCCCATACCCAATGGAACAAAGCATTAACTAGTTCTGCATCATCCCCATAATCAGTTGTGGATCAGATTCTTGTGATCTTTGACTGATTTTCAGAAGTAGATCACCAGGCCCTCTTCCTAGTCTCTTTTAGTCTGGAAGCTCCACTGAAACCTGTTCAGCATCATACGAACACACAAGCCTCCACTGACAGGTGGGTGGTAGCCGCACATGCATTGCATTGGCTGGGAATTGAACCTAGGTCTCCTGCACGTAAGGTGAGAATTCTGCCAATGAACTCCCACTGTCCCCGTTCTCATCATAGCTAACATTTATTGGAAGCTTACTACGTGCCAGATATGGAAGCTGAGATTCCAATAGATTGAATGAAGTATCCATCGTTACAAAGCTAGTAATTCTAGGCCAGGCTGTGTGGGTGAGGGTCCTCTTTCTAGACAATAACTCTAAACTAATCCTTAGATCAACAAAAACATGAAATGTGGTGGAGAAAAAAATGACAACTTCAATGTACCTGTTGGAGCTGATAACCTAGGGCTATACCTCAGTGTAAGAATCATACTTAGTTTTACTACAAATAACTATCCTTTTTGTGAATCACTATCCCTCATATTCTCATTCAGTTTTGTGAAGATTGTTTTACCTGTATTCGTTCTGACTATATTTATACATCAAGTCTAAGGTTTGAGTGATTAACTTGTTTGGATATGTTACCTTTAAAAAGGAAAAGAAAAAAACTTTGCCATCCTGCTCTGGCTTGTACAATCCAGCTGCCTCATTTCTCACCACTTGGAACTGTGGGTGTGCACAATAGTTTCCTGGCAGGCTGAGGTCACAGCGTTGGGTGAGAGAGATTGTTCCCCTTCAACTTTGGCCCACCCACCCCCATTCTGAGCTCTCGGGTGCTCCGTTTTACAAGGGTGAATACTCAACAACAGGACCTCATTACCGCAGATGCAGACCTTCGCAAGGGGCATGGGTCACATTAGCTCCTTTGTTCTGACCATTTTCTGAAACATTCAGTCTCTTTCAATTTCCCCATCTTTCTCCTTGGCTTGCCCTCCCTCTTCCTTCTGCAAATCCACCCCTTTCTGCCCTGATGTGCTTTCCCTATTATGGTGCTTTCCCTGCAAAACAAAAATTAGCAAGTAGGCACATAGTAAAAATTCTATTGGTTGTTTGAGATGGATGTGATGTTGTGTGAAACATATGGGAAATTAGCAACTGCCTCCTGCTAAGAGGGGCACAGACATCTCTGCCAGTGTCCTAACAGACACAATAGACCTTGCTAGGCTCTCTGGGTACCGGAAAGACTACTCCAGAGGGACACCAGTAAGAATTCTCACCACCCCATGGGAGGCCTGCTGTCATGGAGAATTGGTATACAGAGCTTTGGCACAATATGGGGAAGTTAATACTGCAGCATCTGCTGCCTTCACATTCTTCCCACTGTTTGTTCTTGATGCATGTTTAGGAATAAACAAGAGAATTAAGCCACAATAAAAGCTAAACATGCCTTATTGCCTAGCAGATTCTTCCTATCTCACTTACTCACATGCATTCCCCACAGTCTTTCTTAATAGTAACCATGATATTTCTATTTCATGGGTATGGATATTCATGCTTCCCACCCTTCCACTCAATATCATGAACCAGAGTTAACCAAAGAAGACACTGAAGACAATGGTCACTGGTCCACTCCAGTGAAATCACCAAATTATACTTTGTGAAAGGCCACTAGAAGATGAAGAAGTACTAAACACACTCTAAAAAATATCAGAAGGACTAAACTGTATTTACATCCTGCTGTGATGTCATGTGTACTTACCTGCACCAGCGTTACTTGCCAAAGTCTAAATACCTGAGGAGCATAACGTTATATAAATAAGAAAGTAAAGAAATGCCATGTATCATAGCAGCCAAAGACTTGTGTCCAGGATACAGAAGAAGGAACTTAATACCTAAAATATGTGATGAAACAGTACAATCACTTCTGTGACTCAGTTAGTGCCTACTCTTCTGTAGCTATTGAGTACTCCTCAACTCAAATCTTCCTTGTGGTACATAAAGAGAAATGAAATGAATGATTGTATGAAAAGGAGGAGAGATGCCTTTGAGATTCTCATAAGTAATTTATCAATGTTTCCTTACGTTATTACTCAGTGGTTTTCCTGCTTTTTAGAAACAACATTAAATTAAAAATCTCTCAGATCTTCTGCTATTTTTATTAAAGAATGATAGGAGGAAATAGAATCATTTTAAGGTTTCCTTAGAAACACAGAATGCACTCCGAATAAAATATCTACTGTGTTATCTTCTCTCATCCTGCAATTTATGTGACAAATGTCATTGACAACTTGCCATGTTTACATTCAAATAAATGTTTGAAATTATTTTAAAATGTCATTTTCATAGGCATCAGCAGGTGGTCTTTATTAAGAGAAATTTTTAAAGACTCATCATGTTCTCTTCATATACTTTCAGAGTTTGTATGAAATGACTGAAAGCAAAAGATACCGCTGCTGAGAAAGTCTCTGTGTAGTTACCATGTGCACGCGAAAGCTGGACAATGAACAAGAGAGACCACAGAAGAATTAATGCTTCTGAATTACGGTGTTGACAAATGACATTGACTATACCATGCACTGCTATAAGAAGGAACAAATCTGTCTGAGAATAAGTACAGCCAGAATATTCCTTGGAAAGGAGGATGACGAGACTTTATCTCACGTGCTTTGGACATGTTATGAGGAGGGACCAGTCTCTGGAAAAGGACATCAAGCTTGGTAAAACAGAGGGTGAGTGAAAAAGGGAAAGACCCTCAAGGAGATGGATCGACACAGTGGCTGTAACAATGGGTTCAAACATAGCAACGACTGTGAGGATGGCACAGAACTGGGCAGGGTTTCCTTCCGTAGAACATAGGGTCGTTGAGTCAGAACCGACTCAACCGAACCTGACAACAACGGTAACAATGTGTAGGGAAGATTGTAATAGACTTTTGACTATTTGGGGAACAAACTTACATCAGTTATGTCCCTCCCGCTGGCAGACATTGTTCTTCACTTAGGAAAAATAATAAATTCCCATATTTCTAAGTCGGTCCAAAATATGTATTTGCAAATTTGTTTTCTGTGAGGAGGTGGATTTTCTGCTAAATTGGAATTTCTCTTCCCACTTTTTGATGTTGTGTTGCCTTGATTGGACCCCCCCCCCAAAAAAAAGGAGCTGTCTATCCATTTTCTTTTCAGGTCTTTTCTGTCCCTTTTGAAATTAGTTACAGCCTGCTTTTGTAGCTTTGTAACCAGCCCAACCTAATTTAATTACCATGACTTGTGTGGCTTAAAGATAAATACATTTATTCAGTCTGTCTATTTTGTGTATGTTTCCCTCCCTTTCATACCACCCTCTCTACTTTAGCATTCAAAACCCTTGTTAATTCTTTCTTTATTGGATGAACACAGAGTTAGTTTTTAGAGTGGTGTCTATATTCACAAGTTTTCTTTGATGCCACTTTGCTTTCTCTCTCCTTCGCTGTGTCTGTTTGTGTGCTGGGAATCATGAGCCTTTGTGGGAGCCAGACTAAACACTCTTTGACTTGAACCACATAGCATCCCTATTGCCCGTATCTCAGTGCAGACCCAACTGCTCTCATTTAGAAACAGAAAGAGAGAGAGAGAGAGAGAAGGAGTCTGAAAGAAACATGGCAGGGACTTGGAGCTTAGAAACACTGTCTTTAAAAATTCAAGTTCACAGAATGTACTGTCAGGCCAGAATGTACTACCAGGAAAAGATTAGACTTTCACTTAGGCTATTTAAAATGAAAACCTATTTCTGTTACTGTAAATTCCCTGCAAGTCTTCTAAAGGGGAATGCATACCATTTTACTGGTGCTTTCTTCCTGAGAAAAGAAGGCATGCAGAAGGATTTTCACTGTAAAAAGATCGCACGCTCTGGCTATTGAACCACGTGCTCTAATAAAATGAACATCATCATAAGAAGGGCACTGAATACCAGCATGAGGAGCTCACGAGGGAGTGTTTAGATTGACTAGAGTTCATCTATTAACCTCTTTGAGCTCACTTGATATGTACCATCTGAAGGAGCCCTTTATTTTTCACAGAAAGGAACATATGCTGAATACTTATGGGGAATAAAACAAAGTGTAAAATCAGATCTGAGTCCTGAAGAGATTCGGCCTTGCTACAGGTGTTGCGTAGCCCTTTGCCCGCCCCTACAGACCCTCCTCTTAAGAAAAAGTTCCCACAGCACAGTGCCTTTGCAAACTGTCCCACAGAAAATGTGAATGGGGCCTTTTCTGCCACATGCAATGCCATCTGAAATGGCACAAAAACCTGCTGTTCCACGAAACAGACCATTCTGTTAGAAAAGAAAAAAGTCAGAGAGAAAGCAATTCAAGAATGCTTGTTCCCTTTTGCTAACTTTGTTTTGCTTGGACACATGAAAAGAGATTTTTATCTTGCAAATGAAGAAAACAAAAAATAATTACCAAGACATCATTAAGAAAAAATGTTCTGTTTGAACTGCATAAGTAATATTGTACCTTAAACAAACAGAAGGAGGCTTTTTGTAAATGCCAAAAGCCAAAATCCTGCCGATTAGCAGTGAAACAGTTTCCTTACCTCAATTCTCAGAAAATGTCAAAATTGCCAAGAAAACCGTTTCCTGCTGCATTGGTCTTTAGATAACGACAAACCCCTTTCAACTAATCATTGGCCAGAGAACTCCGGGAATAAATGTAATGAAATAATGGCAAAAATCCTGCCACAGAAGGTCAGAGTTTATACCAGAATAATTAGTATGCTTGTGTTACATTTAATCTGGGGAAGCAGATGTCTCTGTAGCATCTTAAGTAGTTTATGGTTAATACCAAATACTTTTTTCTCCTCAACCTTCTGTGGGCTGTAGCTCCTTTGTTCGCTGGAGTCCATTAAAGATGTAGCGAACTTAATGTCTGAGTTAATAACTCTGATGTTAATCACAGAAAGCTCAGAAGGAACCAGGTAACAAATATCATCACTGCCAAAAAAGAGGCCAGTGATGGGGCTATAATCCCCTGGGCAGAAAGGAAACAGGGACTAGATGCAATTCACAAAATTGCTGAAAGAAGCTCATATTTTGATCACGGATACTAAGATATACAAGTTCTGACGTACATTAAGTTTGAGATAGAAAGCACATGATTTTCAATAATGACTACTAATCATTTCAATCATTTCCAATGTAGCTACATCATTTAGCTGAAATTTAAATATTAATGTAGTCATGATTTATTTATAAATTATTCTAATTTATGACCAGCCCCCAACGATCTAATCACATGACTATTTTAAGGTAATGTCTGAATAAAGTACTAGCACTGCAAAAAAGGAAAAGTAAATACAGCAAGAATAAAATAAAGACATCTTAATATTACCAGAGTATATTCTAAGAAGCTATAACTGTCTTGACAAAAAAATTTCTAAAATTTATATGAAATACCACACATTTAGAATTAGAAGAATTCTAAAGTGAACATATTAAGGGGAAATTTATAACTAATGATATTTAAATTTATTTAGAGTTAGAGCAATTAAATGGTTGGGTGTTGATTTAGACTTAAGCAGGCTGAGAGTGGAACATAATTACGTCCAAAAATAAAAGCAACTACATACAAAATCTGATTTATAAAAATCGGTAAAATTTCAAACAGTATAAAATGAGAACCATCCTAATAAATGACGTCAGGATAACTGGCTCATCTTTAGAGAAAAAATAAATTGAATCCCTACTTCACTCTTTTCAACAAAATTAATTCCAGATTGATAAAGAATTTAAAGGCAAAGGAAAAAAATAGACCTTGAAGCACAAGAAGAAAATTCACATTTTTAAATAATCTTGAGATAGGGAAATCCTTTTTATGCAGACTTAAAATAAAAAATAATAAATTGTTGATGTTTTAACTTTATATGCCATAAAATTAAAATACATACCTAAAATCTAAGAAAAAATGTTAACAACGCAAATGGCAAATAAAGGGAGAGAGGTTGTGTCTGAAACATATGAAAGTGTTTACAATAAGAAAAAGTGAATATTTCAAGAGAAGATTGAAGGAACTATATAAATAGATAATCCATAAAGCTAATAGCAATAACTAATCAGTTTCAAGCTCTGTGCTAAAGAGATTATATGTATCATAGTATTGAATTATCACAAGAAATGTATAAGATTTGTATGTCAAATTTGTGAAAAGAAAATGGTTGATGGTGGTTAGCAAAGGTGGGAGTAAGCTGGAGGAGGTAGTGGTGGAGAGAGAAAAGTCACTCTGTGAATATGCATTCACAACCTTTGGAGGGATATGCAACAAATTTAAAATGTCTTTGATCTTGTTATCTTATTTCTAAGAATTTATTGTAATTGGACAGAGTTCAGACACACACACTGTATTAGTTTGCTGTTGCTGTTTGAACAAATAACCTTAAGTTTGACAGCTTAAAACAACACATTTATTGTCTTACAGTTCTGGAGGTCAGAAGTTCTAAAGTGAGTCTTATGTAGCTAAAATCAAGGTCTCAGCAGGGCTGTGTTCCATGGAGGGACTCAAGGACAGAATTCCTTTTGTTGCTTTTTCCAGTTTCTAGAGGGACCTACATTCCTTGGCTCGTGGCCCCTTCCTCCATTTCCAAAGCCAGTAGTGTAGCATCTCCAAATATCATTCTTCTTCTAATTCTCTGCTGCCATAGTCACCTCTCCTTCTCTGACTTCTTACCTCCCTTTTTTAAAGGCGTATGTGATTACACTGGGGCCACTCATACAATCTTCCCGTATCAATATCCTTAACTTATCACATCTGCAAATTCCCTTTTGCCATGTAGTCACATACTCATAGGTTCAAGGGATTAGTATCTAGACATTTTTTGGGAGCCATTATTCTCTCTACCATGCACACTAAGAGATATTTATTACAGTGTTGTTTCAATAGTAAACAATTGAGAACTACATAAATGTACAGTCGTATAGGGACATTTCAATGGACATTTCATTCAAACATCCATTGAATTACTGCTTATCAGGAAAAGAATGCCTTTGAACTGGAGGAATAAGAACATTATGTATCTAGATTAAAATGTCAAACAAAGTTAGGAGACATCAAGACATTTGTACCAAAGGATTATTAGAAATCTGTCACTAAGCTAGTAAATTATATTAATATCATTATTGGTAAGCCAAATGTTTGCTCCTCTTGTCCTCTGGTACTTGCATTTCAAGCAAACTGTAGGCAGAAGAGACGGGAGGATACCGTACTCATTGGTCTAAGAGCAAAAAACAACTTTACCTCTCTTTAATGAAAATGAATTCTTTGCCACAAGAGGGTTGTAATAAGCCAGGAGAATATCAACAATTGAGGTGGAGACCTTAGCATGCGAAAAGCCCTTGGGGATAGTAATGAAATCAAAAGGCTCTGTTCAATTAAGTCTTTTAGTTATGCCCAGGGATGGTATTACTGTTATCAAGATGTGTTAGAAGTATTATGTGTGATAAATAGGGAAATGCCTCCCACAAGCCCTACTAATAATGTTAGCCTGCCTTAACTGATTATTTTCCATGGGCCAGGCTCCTTGCTAAACTCTTTACTTGCAATATCTCAGTAGATGCTCACATGAACCCCATGAGATAGATACTATTATTAACTGAATTTTACAAATGAGAAAACCAAGAACTATAGTGGTTAAGGGACTTGCTGAAATTCACACAGCTATTAACTATCACAGGCAGGATTCAAACCTAGAAAATTATATTCCAAAGTTTTATCATGAACAATGATTCCATACTGCCTCCCTTGCTGTTCACATTTCTGGGGCAATACCCAAAGAGCCCTTCACAGCAAAGCTCCGTAATATGTTTTAAGGTGAGTTTAATCTATTACTTTTTCTGTGTTTGGCTTCCAAAGACTGATAATATTAGGGAAAAGGAGGAAGTCCAATTAAAAATCAATTTAGTGTTTTGAGCAGTTGTATTTTTCTCTGAGTCTCTTATATAGTAAATCTAATTCTGCCAATGTATTGCATACCACCTGAAATTATTTATAGTATTTATTCAAGGTCCTAGGCATGGAAAAGAGATATAATCTAATCTTGAAGTAAAAACTGAAATAGTATTTCTCCTGAGTCATCACTTGGACCATCCAGAAGCTCACACTCAACACTTCGAGAGGCAAATATTGGTAAGTTATGATCTTCTGGAAAAACATTTGAACTGGACCCAACTCTGTGGTCTCCGTCTTCAAAGCTAGCAATGACATGTTAAATTCTTCTGGCATTTCACATCTTTTTTGCAAGGAAAAATCCCACCCCTTTTAAGGGTTCACCTGGTTAGGTTTGGTCCACTGAAGATGATACCCCTTTCTAAAATCAATTGCCTCATATAGCACAAAGTAACTGTGAGAGAGATGTTCCATTATATTCACGGGTCCCTTCCGAGCTAAAGGAGTGGGGATATACAAGTGTGTGGTTATTAGGGATCCTCTTAGAATTTTGACTACACACAAAGTACCCAAGTTACAAGCAGAATTACTAGTAACTGCCCAAGAGAAACTTGAAATATTTCTAAAGTCCTCCTATGAGATGGAAGAGCAGTTATTATACATCATTAGCTATGTGATGGAAAAGGCTTGTCCGTATAGTTCAGCACTGTCTTTGTAGTCCCTGGCATTGTGTCTGGCATAATGAAGGATCAATAAATAGTTGCTGACTAAATAAATAATGAATGAATGAATGATAAATATTCTTGTGGTGAGGAGTGGAAGAAAAGCCTGGATTTCAGAGAATAAACCAGGAAAAAAGGCACAGTAATGTCAAGATCTTGTGTTCATTGAAGTGATATGAATCAGGATTGGAAACCTATAACAACTTGTTGTGGTGGTTAGCTGCTATCAAGTTGGCCCTGACTCATGGTGACTGTGCACAACTGGATTGGATGGTTGTGACCACAGAGTTTTCTTGGGCTGGTTTACTGGAAGTAGATCACCAGGCCTCTCTTCCTAGTCTGGCTTAATCTGGAAGCTCTGATGAATACCTAGTAACTGCGCTGAGGTGCATTGGCCAGGGATCAAATCTGAATCTCCCGTATCGAAGGCAAAAATTCTACCACTGAACCAACACTTCCCCTTATAACAACTTAGATGAGTGAAGATGAACTCGAAGTTCAGCTGAAGGAGAAACCAAGAGCGTGCAGGGAAGAGCAAACAAGGGGTTGAGGCCAAAAATGGGTATTTGGTCTTGCAAAACGAAAATACATACATGAAACAGACAGAGTTTAGCAGGAAATAAATACAGGAGTAGAAATAGGTGAAGCAAAGTCCTTGATGATTTGAGTGGTATTTGTATCTAGAGCAAAAGTGAAGAGGGACAGTAATCCCTCATATACTGGATGTAAAAATATAAAAAAAATTTCAGGTGCAAATAAATTTGAGATAGTAGAGTGGGGTAGGAGAAGACGCAGGAAGGGTGTGATGAACAAACGTCCCAAAATGCGGTGAAGTAGAAAGTAAGCTTATTTGCTAAGAATAAGTACAGTCTGGTGTTTTAGGCCCTAAGGAAAAAGAGAAGGTTTGAAAAAGTGCTATGAGGAATAAAATAATTTACTGGTCAAAACAAGTAAAATTTTATGAAGTGGCACTGACGTTGATATTGAAGAATGTGCAGTTAATATTAGACAAATCTATAGCAAAACTTTTCTGTAGCAGGTTAGGTCTAGGTATATTGCCTATTTTTTGACCACTTCTTATAGGGAGAGGTGGTTGCATGAAAGTTAAATGTTCTAATGAGACCATAGTTTAAATGACTGCCAATGAAACTAGGGGTGGAAGAGAGAAAAAGGAGAGCTGGAAAGGACTCACAAACAGATGAAAATGGAGAGTCAAATAATGAGAAGTCTTCTGGACGTTGAAGAGTTAATGGAGTTAGGATGAGGCACAGAGAAAAATGAAAGAGCAGATTTCGTTCAGAAAACGGAATATTACAGAAAAAGATTCAGACTTGGGGAAATCCTAGTGGGTGATGAATTCTGGCTGAGACAACAGGAAAGTGTTACTAAAGGGGAGAAAATATATTTATTAAAGTTGAACAGACAAAGGAAATCTAAGACTAGGTAGTGATAATCATTCTATATGGTTGTTGGAATCATAGAGCATGATGGTTGTGAGTTGGGAGACTGAAAAACTGTCAAAGTCCTTAATAAATGTGAGGAGAGTTCAGTAGTCTGAAGGAACACAGAAGAAATGTATGAAGAAAAAGCAGTTTGCACTTAGGAGGGCTTTAGCTGTGGCCTCAGGGAAGAGCCCACATTCACTTATGGTGAAGAATTGGATATCTTTCTGTGGAAGAAGATTTAGCGCATGCCAAGCTGCACTTATGATAACATTTGGTGAACACTGCAACAAGCAGGAGAATAAGTACACACTACGTGTATTAAACCTACAGAGCTAGGGCAATAATTCCTTAGTGTTAGTCAAAATTTCTTGTCTTTCTTGAATAGAAAAACAGTTTTTATATTACCCCTGAGAAATTGTGTGTGTTTGTGATATATACATACATACAAATATATAGTATATATGTGATATATTATATATATACTACTAACTGAAAGGTTTCCAGTTCAAACCCACCTAGAGGCACCTTGGAAGAAAGGCCTGGTGATATACTTCAGAAAAGTCACAGCCTTAAAAACCCTAAGGTGCACAGCTCTACTCTGCCACACATGGAATCAGAATTGACTCAAAAGCGACTTGTTTGTACATATAGATATTAAGATTATAGATATAGATACAGATATAAATATAGATATATTCTTATCTTTATAGAGTGTCTTAGACGTCTACTTAGAGTGCTACTGTAACAGAATTACCAGAAGCGGATGGCTTTAACAAAGAGAAATTTATTTCCTCACAGTAAAGTAGGCTAGAAGTCCAAATTCAGGGTGTCACCTCCAGGAGAAGGCTTTTTGTCTCCGTCAGCTTTGAAGGAAGGTCTGTCTCATCAATCTTCCTCTGGACTAGAAGCTTCTCCGCACAAGAACCCTGGGATCCAAAGGATGCGCTCTGCTCCCGGCACTGCTTTCTTCGTGGTATGAGGTCCACCTGTCTCTCTGCTCCCTTCTCTCTTTTATATCTCAAAAGAGATTACCGCAAGACACCATCCTATCTTGTAGATTGAGTTCTGCCTCACTAACACAACTGCTACCTATCCCACTTCATTAACACCATAAAGGTAGGATTTACAACACGTAGGAAAATCACATCAGATGACGAAATGGTGGACAATCACACAATACTGGGGATCGTGGACTAGCCAGATTGATACCCATATTTTTGGCGGACACAATTCAATCCATGACATAAACCAAAGGCCAGAAATGAAGAATTGCTTGACAAACTTGAGGAGAGTAGCCAAAAATAATATGTAGGATTCCTGCTCTACCCCTAGGATGTCTTTCATTCTATTTCTGTAGCAGGTGATTAATAATTCCTTTTCATGAATAAAGACTTGAAAAGCTTAATGTTCAGGACAAGGTCAAATTGGGGATGCAAGAAACAGACTTTTTTATTACTATCTGTATATATGTCCTTTCCTTACAAAAATTACGTTTTTTTAAATTGTACTTTAGGTGAAGGTTTACAGAACAAATAGTTTCTCATTACACAGTCAGTACGCATATTGTTTTATGACATTGGTTAACAACCCCACGACCTGTCAACCCTCAACCTTCTCAATCTTGGAGTACCTTTTTTCTTTTTCGGTGAAAATATACATAGCCAAAGATACACCATTTCAAAAATTTCTACATGTACAGTTCAGTGACATCGACTACGCTCTTCCAGTTGTGCTGCTATTCTCACTATCCTTTTCCAAATTATTCCATCACCATTCTCTTCAACTCACTGCCCCCTAGGCTTCCCATCAAACCTTTTGAGTTGCTGTTGTCAAGCTGATCTCACATAGATAATTTTTTTTTTTTGTACTTTAGATGAAGGTTTACAGAACAGAATAGTTTCTCATTAAACAGTTAGTACACATATTGCCCTATGGCAATGGTTAACAACCCCATGAAATGTCAACACAGTAGTTTCTCAACCTTGGGTTCCCTATCACCAGCTTTCTTGTCCCCTCCTGCCTTCTAGTACTTGTCCCTGAACTGCTGTGCCTCATTAGTCCCATTTTGTTTTATGGGGCTGTCCAGTCCCCAGCTGAACGGTGAACCTCAGGAGCGATGTCACCACTGAGTTAAAATGGTGCCCAGGCCATACTCTCAGGGTTTCTCCAGTCTCTGTCAGGCCAGAAATCTGGTTTTTATTTGTGTGTTAGAATTTTGTTCTACATCCTTCTCCAACTTTGTCCAGGACCCTCTGTTGTGATCCTGGTCAGAGCAGTCAGTGGTGGTAGCCAGGCACCATCTAGCTGTACTGGACTCAGTCTGGTAGAGGCCTTGGTAGCTGTGGACAATTAGTCCTTTGGACTAATCTTTCCCTTGTATCCTGTTCTCTTCATTCTCCCTTGCTCCCGAAGGGATGAGACCAGTGGAGTACCTTAGATGGCTGCTCACAGGCTTTTAAGACCCCAGACACTACTCACCAAGGTAGAAAGTAGAACATTGCCTTTATAAACTGTGTTATGCCAATTGAGCTAGATGTACCCTCAGATCATGGTCCCCACACCCCTCTGCCCAGCAGTTCAGTCCCTCAGGAAGTTTGGATGTGACTACTGAGCTTCCATGAACTTTCCTTGTTCAAGTTGTACTGGCTTCCCCAGTGTACTGTCTTACCCTTCATCAAAGTTACCACTTATCTATTGTCTATTTAGTATTCCCCCCCCGCACCGATCCCTTGTAACCAACAAAGATTGTTATTTTTTGTGTGTAAACTTTTTCATGAGTTTTTACAATATAGGTCTCATACAATATTTGTCCTTTTGTGAATGACTTCTTTCACTCAGCATACTGCCTTCCAGTTTCATCCATGTTATGAGATGCTTCACAGATTCATCATTGTTCTTTATCATCACATAATACTCCACTGTGTGTATGTACCATAGTTTGTTTATCCATTCATCTGTTGATGAGCGTCTAGATTGTTTCCATCTTTTTGCTATTGTGAACAATGCTGCAATGAACATTGCTGTGCATATGTCTATTCGTGTGACAGCTCTTATCTCTTTAGGATATATTCCTAGGAGTAGGATTGCTGGGTCGTATGGTATTTCTGTTTCTAGCTTTCTAAGGACACACCATATGGTTTTCCAAAATGATTGTATCATTATGCATTCCCACCAACAGTGCATAAGAATTCCGATTTCCTCACAGCCTTTCCAACATTTGTTATTTCCAGTGTTTTTGATTCGTGCCAGTAATGCCAAGGTGAGATGGTATCTCTTTGTGGTTTTAATTTGAATTTCTCTAATGGCTAGTGATCACGAGCATTTCCTCATGTGACTGTTGGCCGCTTGAATGTCTTCATTGGTGATGTGTCTGTTCATTTCCTTTGCCCATTTTTTTAATTGGATTATTTGTCTTTTTGTTGTAGAGGTGTTGGATTTTCTTGTAGATTTTAGAGATTAAACCTTTCTCTGCCTTGTAATGTCCAAAAAATTTTTCCCAGTCTGTAGGTTCTCTTTTCACTCTTTTGGTGAAGTCTTTTGAAGGGCATAGGTGTTTAATTTTTAGAAGATCCCAGTTATCTAGCTTATCTCCTGGAGTTTGTGTGTTGTTGGTTATGGTTTGTATCCTGTTAATGCCATGTATTAGGGCCTTTAGTGTTGCTCCTATTTTTTCCTCTATGAACTTTATAGTTTTTGCCTTTATATTTAGGTCTTTAATCCACTTTGAATTAGTTTTTGTATATGGTGTGAGGTATGGGTCCTGTTTCATGTTTTTGCAGATGGACATCCAGTTTTGCCATCACCGTTTGTTAAAAAGACTGTCTTTTCCCCATTTGATGGACTTTGGGAACTTGTCAAAGATCAGGTGACCATAGATGGATGGATTTACATCTAGGTTCTCAGTTCTGTTCCATTGGTCAATGCATCCGTCATTGTACCAGTACCAGGCTATTTTGACTACCGTAGCTGTATAGTAGGTTCTGAGGTCAGGTACTGTGAGTCCTACTTTATTCTTCTTCTTCAATAGTGCTTTACTTATTTGGGTCTTCTTCCCTTTCCATATAAAGTTATTGATTAGTTTTTCCATCTCTTTAAAGAATTTTGTTGGTATTTGGTTGGGTATTGCATTGTATTTGTAAATTGCTTTGGGTAGAATTGTCATTTTCACAATGTTGAGTCTACCTATCCATGAGCATGGTATGTTTGTCCATTTATGTAGATCCCTTTGGGTTTCTTGCAGTAGTGTTTTGTAGTTTTCTTTGTATAGATCTTTACATCCCTGGTTAGATTTATTCCTAAGTATTTTATTTTTTTAGGGGCTATTATAAGTGGTATTGTTTCCCTGATTTCCTTTTCATCATTCTCTTTATTGGTGTATAGGAATCCAACCCATTTTTGTATGTTTATCTTGTATCCTGCTATTCTGCTAAATCTTTCTATTAGTTCCAGTAGTTTTCCCGTGGAGTCTTTTGGGTTTTCTATGTCATCCACAACAGGGACAGTTTAACCTCTCCATTACCAGTTTGGATGCCCTTTATTTCTTTTTCTTGCCTTATTGCTCTAGCTAGAACTTCCAGCACAATGTTAAATAGGAGTGGAGATAAAGGGCATCCTTGTCTTGTTTCTTTTCTAAAGGGGAATATTTTCAGTCTCTCTTCATTAAGAATGATGTTAGCTATTGATTTTGCATAGATGCCCTTTATTATGTTGAGAAATTTCCCTTCTATACCTATTTTATTGAGAAATTTTATCAGGAATGGGTGTTGGACTGTCGAATGCCTTTTCTGTGTCAATTGAGATGATCATGTGATTCTTTTCTTTCCTTTTATTTATGTGGTGGATTACATTGATTGATTTTCTAATGTTGAATCATCCTTGCATACCTAGTATGAATCCTACTTGGTTGTGGTGTATTACTTTTTTGATATGATGCTGAATTCTATTGGCTAGAATTTTGTTGACAATTTTGGCATCTATACTCATGAGAGATACTGGTCTGTAATTTGTGGCATCTTTGCCTGGTTTTGGTATCAGGGTTATCCTGGCTTGATAGAATGAATTAGGAAGTGTCACTTCCTTTTCTATGTTCTGAAATAGTTTGAGTAGTACTGGTACAAACTCTTCTCCCAATGTTTGGTAGAATTCTCCAGTGAAGCCATCTGGGCCAGGACTTTCTTTTTGTTGGGAGTTTTTTTTTTTTATTATTACCCTTTCAATCTCTTCTTTTGTTGTGAGTCTGTTCAGATTTTCAACATCACTTTGTGATAGTTTGGGCAGGTAGTGTGTTTCTAGAAATTTACCCATTTCCTCTAGGTTTTCGAATTTGTTGGAGTATAGTTTTTCATAATACTCTGTTATTATCCTTTTTATTTCAGCTGGGTCAGTTGTAATGTCCCCAATTTCGTTTCTTATTTGGGTTATTTGCATCCTCTCCTCTTTTTGTTTTGTCAGTTTGGCCAGTGGTTTGTTGATTCTGTTGATTCTTTCAGAGAACCAACTTTTGGTTTTGTTGTTTCTGTCTATTGTTTTTCTATTCTCTATTTCATTTATTTCTGTTCTGATCTTTATTATTTCCTTTCTTCTGGTAGCTGTGGGCTTATTTTGCTGTTCTCTTTTTATTTCTTTGAGTTGTGTCATTAATGTTTTGATTTTGTCCCTTTCTTCTTTTTCAATGTGTGCATCTATTGCTATAAATTGTCCTCTGAGAACTAACTGCCTTTGCTGTGTCCCAAAGCTTTTGGTATAATGTGTTTTCATTATCATTTGATTCTAGGGATTTTTTTATTCTATCTCTGGTTTCGTCTATTATCCAGTGGTATGTAAACAGAGTGTTATTCAGTTTCCATGTAATTGATTTTTTTTTCTTTGCTCTTTCTTTTGTTAATTTCTACCTTGACGGAGTTGTGGTCAGAGAAGATACTTTGTGTTACCTCAGCATTTTAGATCTTGTTGAGGATTGCTCTGTGGCCTAAGATGTGGTCTATTCTGGAGAATGTTCCATGTGCATTGGAAAAGAATGTGTACTTCGTAGCTGTTGGATGGAGTGTTCTATACATGTCTATGAGGTCAATTTGGCTGATTGTGCCCTTTAGTTCTTGTGTATCTTTGTTGAGTTTCCTTTTAGATGTTCTGTCCTTTACCAAGAGTGGTGGATTGAAGTCTCCTACTGTTATTGTGGAACTGTCAATTTCTCTTTTCAGTGCTGTTAGAGTTTGTTTTATGTGTTTTGGAGCTGTGTCACTGGGTGCATAGATGTTTATTATAGTTATATCTGCATGATGGATTGTCCCCTTAATCATTATATAGTGTCCTTCTTTGTCTTTTATGATGGATTTTGTTTTAAATCTATTTTATCTGAGATTAGTATTGCCACTCCTGCTCTCTTTTCGTAGCTGTTTGCTTGATATATTTTTTTCAGCCTTTGATTTTTAATAAATATACAACTTTGTTTCTAAGGTGTGTCTCTTGTAGACCGCATATGGATGGATCTTGTTTTTTTATTCATTCTGTCACTTTCCATCTCTTTATGGGTGCATTTAGGCCGTTTACGTTCAGTGTAAGTATTGATAGGTTTGAGTTTATGGCTGTCACTTTGTAGTGCCTTTTTTTTTTTTTTTTTTTTTTTTTTGTGCTGACATTTTCTTTGTTCCTCTTACTCTCCTGTGCTGAATTCTTTTGTTTGTGGATTTTTTTTCATTTCTTTTGTTTTTGTAGGTTTTGTTTTTACTGAGACTTTAAGTTTTTCCTCTTTATTTTGATGAGTAGGTTTGTTAACTTTCTTTGTGGTTACCTTGAAATTTACCCTTACCTTTCTAAGTTTGAAACAGTCTATTATTACTTAGTATCACTTTGCCTTCCTTTCCATTAGAAGGTTCTATACCTACACCATTTATTCCCTCTTTTATTGTTCTGATGTTGTTGTCATTTACAGATTAATTGCTCTGATTCCCTGTTGTATTTCTTTCAGTTTTGAATCGTCCTTGAGAGTTCATTTCCTAGATTAGTATCTTGCTGGTACGATCCTGCATCTAGATTCAGCCTGTGAGCTGATGTTGTTTGTTCTCATATTGAAGGACTTCCTTTAATAATTATTTTAAGTTTGGTTTGGTTTTTACGTAGTCCTTTAGTTTTTGTTTATCTGGAAATGACCTAATTTCACCATCATATCTGAATAAGAAATTTGCAGGATATATTATTCTTGGCTGGCAATTTTTTTCTTTCAAGATTTTCTATATGTCATCCCATTGCTTTCTTGCCTGCATGGTTTCTGCTGAAGAATCTGAGCTTAGTCTTATTGTTTCTTCTCTGTATGTGACTTTTTGTTTTTCTCCAGCTGCTCTCAGGATTCTTTGTTTGTCTTTGGTTTGATGAATGTGATTATGATATGTCTTGGTGATTTTCTTTTGGGGTCTATCTTATTTCGGGTTCATTGAGCTTCTTTGATCGTCAGGTTTTCATCTTTCATGATGTTGGGGAAGTTTTCTGTCAGCAGTTCTTAAATGATCCTCTCTGTGTTTTCTGTTTTCTTCCCCTGTTCTGGAACTCCAATCACTCGAAAATTTTTGCTTTTGATTATATTGCACATAATTGTCAGGGTCTTTTCATTTTTCTTTGTTCTTTCTTCTGATTTTTCCTCAAACAGTGTTATATCCAAGTGTTTGTGTTCAGTTTCTCTGATCCTGTCTTCCATTGTGTCAAAACTGCTCCTCAGCCCTTCTATGACAGAGTCCATTTCTGAAATCTTGTTGTTCATCTTTTGAATCTCTAATTGTTATTTTTGTATGATTTCTAGTTGTGAATTTATTTTGGCATTTTGTTCCTGCATTATTTTCCTGAATTCTTCCATTTTTTTTGGTCTGTATTTTCCCTGAATTTGTCTGCCTTTTCCATGAATTTTTCTATTTTTTCCTCATTTTTATCTGCTTTTGACTTCAACTCTTGCATAGCTCTGAATATTAGAGATTTGAATTCCCTATCATGTAGTTCTAGTGCCTTTTTTTCTGCTGGAAAGTCATCTGGTGTTTTATTTTGGACGTCTACTAGAACCATCCTGTCCTGTTTTTGTAAATGTTTTGATATTGTCTGCTATCTTTGGGGCATTTGGTAGTTATTTTTCTCATTTTTTGATTGTTGGTTTGTTTGTTTCATCCTGCCTTTTTGTTTTATTTGGCTATGTCTGAGCAGGCAGGCTTTGTGTTCTTTATTGTTTCTTCATCTTTGGGCACAATATTGTTCACCTCCTTCTCCAATTGGCAGGGTCAGTCACTCAGATATGGTACAGCAGGGCAAGTCTAGCTGAAGAGGAGTTGCTCTGATTGGTTGTTTGTAACATTTACTATGACCACAGTGGTGGGCCGTTAATCAGTGCAGGGCAGGTTCCAGTAGGCCATGCCTGGGCTGCTTGGTGGTGTGATGTTAAGCACAAGGTGCAGGTGGGCAGAATGGAGGAGGGAGACTGTGATGTGTGGAGCTAAGATGGGTATGGGAGAGAGGAGAGAGTACCAGCAGCCAAAAACATACACAAAAACAAAAAACTGTGCTAGGAGAGCTTGCCGTTGGAGTGGAGAGATGAGAGACTAAGAAATGGAGAAAAACAAAAAGGAGAAGAAGAGGGAAAAAAAGAAAAGAAAAGAAATGAATAAATAAAAATTAGAAAGAAGAAAAGAAAAGCTCCCAGGGGTCCCTCCAGTTCGTCTGTGAGGTCCGGTGAAGTTGCTTCCAGGCTGTGAAGTATAGCCTGGCTAGAATGGGTAGAGGTGTCACTCAGCACCAGGTGTTCAGGGGACAGGAAGAGAAGGAAATTATAGAGAAATGAGAAACTGAGTAATGAAGAAAGACAAAAAGGGAAAAAGAAAGAAAAGAAAAGAAAACAAACAAATAAAAAAAAAAAAGAACAAGAAAAACCCCCAAAGAAAAATAGAAAAAAAAGCCCTGCCAAAAAACAAAGAAAAAAGAAATGTCTCCAGGGATGTCCCTGTGCATCTGCACACAGTAAGGGACTAGCTTTCAAGCCACACTGTACAGCCTAGCTAAAAGGGGCTCCCAAGCCAAGAAAAGAAAAAGAAACAAACAAACAAATCAAAACAGAACAAATTGGAGCAAACAAACAAAAAAGCCCCAGGGTCCCACCAGAGTGGCAGCATGGGCCAGGAAGCAGTTTCACATTTGAGCAGTGTTTCGCAGCCTTTCAGGAAGAAGCAAAGATGGCACACGGAGCCAGGTATTTGAGAGAAAGGAGAGGGAGGTGGTGAGAGATAAGGAAGAAATCTAAAGAAGCAGAAAAAAGCAACACCAGCAGCCAACAAATGGCACTTAGGGAGCTGGCCAGTGCGGGTGGGTTGCATCCAAGCGACACTAGGGTGAAGCTAGTGCTCTCTGGCCAAGAGACTGGCCACAGGAAGCAGAGCAGGCCGAATGGGGGTGAAGAAGGGGTGGGGGGGTAGGAAAGCGTACTGTCTACTGCTGGAAGCTCCATGAAGTTGCTTTCTCGTACCTTCTGTTTGCTGATCTCTGATAGGAGTCCAAGATGGCGGATCCGCACTGCATTAGCTGATAGGGGACCTCTGCATATATCTCTCCTCGCTGTCTGTTCTCTGTCAGTTTCTTAATCCATTCAGGGCTTGGCTGAGTCCTTTATCTCTTCTTTTGGTGTTTAGGGTTTCAGGATTGCCGTTTTCTCTGTTTGGCTTAGTTTTTTGGATCTTTGCTTTGGAGGGATGGCGTGGTGTTTATGCCTATAGCACCACATTGTCCGGAAGTACAAAATTTACATTTTGATTTAAAACACGCTTGAATCGAGTTAATCCTTTTTTTATTTCAATTTATTCCTTGATGAAGCTGTGATTCACTTATTAAATAAATGTTTATTTAGCACTTACTATGTTCTATGTTATGGGCTAGGCTTGTGAAGCATACTGGTGTGTAGGAAAAATTTGATGACTACTTGGAGAGCTTAGCCATTAATGTTCAGATGCTAATCCCAGAAGAATGCTCTTTAGATTAATCGTGTCCGTTATAATAAGGAGAAAAACCCCAACTATTTAAAACCATATCAGAGAACTTTTCTCTGTAAAGATTTTGTAGATGTGTTATTTCAAGTCAAATCATACACAAAAGCTTAAGTTGAAGCTGTCATAAACTGTTTAAAATCAATTACATTAGTAAATATTTACAGCATTTAAAATTAATTGATGCAATTTGTTATACTTGCACTGAAAAGTGCAAACATTAATGAGAGACTAGGTTTACCATCACCACTTTTAATTAAAGAAAAGAAGACTAAAATAAAACTTTTCAAATGAAAAGAGTATATTTTGAAATGATTAACAAAGGAAATTATTCCTATTAAATCTGATTTAACTTATAGTTTAAATGCAGGGAAAAAACTGTGGAACTTAAAAAAATAAAATAAAAAGTAATGTTCTGAGTCCATGTGAAATATTTTGCTTATAATGAAATAGATATTGGCTGCCGGAGGGGCTGAGGTTGGTCTCTGGTGATGAATTTTTCTAGCTAATTTGTAAAATAATATTCAATTCACTCTTCCTACCTCTTTTCTCCAGCACTGTCTTCTTGCCTTAACAATTATTCCTTACATCATACTTACCTTTGCCCTTCTATTAAAGAAGTCAAGTGTCTGCAGCAACCCAGTATAGGCAGCAGATGAATACAAAACATGTTTTACATTCTGATTTAAAATAATATGATTTGGTTAAAGTTGGATTTTTTAAATTAAAACAACATTAAAAGCTGCTTTCAAATTACTACTAAAACAATATATGTTTATTGCAATTGAATTAGAATATAAAAAGTTAAGCATAAAGAATTATCTATATCTATAACTGTATATTAAATTTCTCCACCCAGAAATGACACTATAAAAACTTTGTTACATCGTAGACACACACACCCCATCATGTGTGTGTATATATATGTATATATATATACCTATATATATATGTGTATATGTATGTATATAAACCAAACCCAATCCATTGCTGAACAGCCGATGTCAACTCATAGAGACCCTACAGGACAGAGTACAACTGCCCCATAGGATTTCCAAGGAGCAGATGGTGGGTTTGAACTGCTGACCTTTTGGTTAGCAGCCAAGGTCTTAACCATCCCACCACCAGGGTTCAATAACAAACACACTTTTTTTCAGAAGTGGGATTATAACATATACACTATTTTCAAATCTACTTTCTTAACTTAACAATATAATATGCAAATGTTTCACTACCAATAATATTCTTGCTTACCAAGTAGACAAAGTTGTTTTTTTTTTTTTTTAATAATGACAGCGGTTAAGCACTCACCTGCTAAACAAAAGGTCGGCTGCTGGAACCCACAAGCTGCTCCGTGGGAGAAAGATGTGACAGTCTGCTTATTTAAAGACTTATAGCTTTGGAAACTCTATGCGGCTGTTCTACCCCGGCCTATAGGGTTGCTCCGAGTCAGAATCAACTGGACGGCAATGGGTACCCAAATTGGTGAAGGTGTAGAAAATTTAGCCCTCTCACAGACACAATTTGTAAATTGGTTCAGCTTTTTTGGAGTAAATTTAGCAATGTATATCAAGGGCTTTAAATATAATTCAATGACTGTAAAATTTTCAAATGATTTTACCTCACATTTTGGATGTGTAAAAATTCCACCACAAAGGTATATTTCACAATATAGTTTATAACTTCTAAAAAGACCAAAAGAGGTGTCTGGTTTCATAAAATATAATATATCCTTAACTTATAAAACTATTTTTATCTTAAAAATTATGTAGATCAAGGAAGAACATGAAAAGCATTGCTTATCAAAGTTTAGTTCACACGTGGGCCTATACAATTTGTAGATAGTTTTATAAAATATTGTAATCTAAATACACATTTTTACTCATAGTACTGCAGAATGAAGGAAGGGAATTATCATTTAAATGCATATTATGCCACAGGCTCTTATTGTCTATTATGTTAGCTAATCCAGATAACAAGTTTATGGGTAGCTATTGCTATCCTCATTGTATACCTGGAGAGACTGAGTGTTCACAGAGGTTAAGTAATTGATAAGGAATAGTAGCAGAACTAGCATATCAGCACATATTGGCCTCATTCCACATGCCTGACAGTATTGTTAGTGAAGATGTAGAACACCTGTAATTGTCATATATTTTTGGTGGAATGTTTGATACAGCTGCATTGGAAAATAGTCTTGCAATTTTTTTATAAAGTTAAACATACATTTATTATAGACCCAGAAACTCCACTCCTACATATTTACCTAAGAAAGATAAAAACATATATCTCTTCCTAAGACTTATCTCTTTCTCAGATCATCAATGATCTTGCCACAAAATCTAACAGATATTTTTAATCCTCATCTTAATTGATTCCTCAGTCATTTAACACTCCTGACGACTCACTTCTTTCAGTTCCCTTTTCTTTGTCCTCCATGAACCGTATTCTCATTCTCTTTGTTTTCCTCCTACATATTGAGCATCTTCTTTTCATTTACTTTGAGATCTCATCCTCCTTAATCCAGCCATTAATTGTTAGCATTCTCAGTTCATTCTGGTAGCTTTCTCTTCCTACATGATGCTCTTTTTCTAGGCTAATTTCATCCATTTCCATTGTTTCACTAACTTCATGCTTCAAATTTAACTCTCTCCTAAGCTCCAGGTCTTTGTCTTCAGCTACCTACAGAACACTCCACATGCATTTCTCAATGGTTCTACAAAGTCAATACTTCCTACACTGAAGCATGATCCTACCCCCACAGACCTGACCCTGTTGAATAGCTAAGTGAATGGCAACATCCCCTAGCCAATTGTTCAAACCCCAACTTAGAAATCAGAGATACTGGACACCTCCTAAACTCTCTAGACCCTGCACTCTTCTTGTTGCCTGACCTCCAGTTCTTGGGAAATATGCCTGCAGAAGTCTCCAGCCTGCTGCCTAACCCACAGATTTGGGGTTTGCCAGCTCCCACAATTTTGTGAGCCATTTTCTTGAAGTAAATTTTTCTCTCTCTCCTTTTCTCCCTTCCCGACCCCTCTTTATATATATAGACATCTCACTGGTTTTGCTCCTCTAACCCAGACGAAGATATTTTATATGAAAAAAATCTTCAAGTTCAGGCAATTTGTACGCTTAATCATTTCTAAATTTCATTAACTTATCTCCATTTTCACTGCCTCTGTTCAAATCAAATTTATCTTCATCTTTCACCTGGATTGCTGCAATAACCAGTCTCTCAGTTAAATCAAAATTAAAACTAGAATTTATTCTAGTCCCTATTCAACCTATTCTCCCTGATAGGGTAACGTTTTCAAAATGTAAATATGATCTTATTACACTCTGAACCCTCTTCTCCCCTACACAGCCCAATTATGTACAATCTATTTCTACCCTGTTGTTCTTATAGGACATATATGGTCTGGCCCTTGTAGGTCTCTCCAGCTTCATTCCCACCTCCTTCATCCCACCTCCTTCCACCTTCCTGTTTGTTCTCCTTCACACTGGCCTTTCCATTCTTCAAGCACACCCTATTTCCTTCCTCCAAAGGAATTTTTTATGTACTGGTCGTCCGTATAGAATTCTCTTCCTGCTTCCCCTCTGGTTAGCACCTACTCATTTCTCAGATCTCAACTGAGGTATCATTTCCTTTACTTCTCCTATTAGTTCAAGTTCATCTGTTATACATAGTTTCAGAATTGGCTGCTTTTATTTTCTTTGAACTAATCACATTTGTAGCTATACATTTATTAATTGATTTTTTTTTTTTTAATATCATTTTCCCCTCTAAAGGGTAAGCACAATGGGCCAGAAACAATGTTGTCTCCTTTGGGATAAATTTAAATTCAACTACAGTAATATTTCTCACAAATAAGCTATGTCTCTGGAAAACAGATCTCATGATGACTCTTCTTAAACGTGGTGTTTTTTTTTTTTTATTATTTTGGATGCTCTGATGGATAATTGGTTATTTTTAATATACAAGTGTACTTGTGAGTTTATATAAAATGTGGATAACAAATTCACAAAGGGCTTTCCTTAAAGTAGGTGTCATTATCAAAACACTTGAATGCTCAGTTCCGGATTATTTTCCTGTTTTATTTTTTAAAGATGGCCCGCTGTCTTTTGATCTTGCTCTGACACCTGCACCAACCCACTTCTCTCTTCTTAAGGGGTCCCTGTGGGATCCAAGGTCATGTGGATAGAATTAAAATGGAGATCATGTGGTTGAAACTATTCTTCACAACTTCTCCCAAAACATACAGACACATATTCACACAAACATTTGGATCCCATTTTCAAAGAGTCTAATTTGGCTTTCAGATTTCATAACTCCACTTCGTGGGTTTTATCACATTAATAACAAAGCAGAAGGTGCCTAAAATTAGCAGGTTTTCCGTTACAAAATTAATAGTTTATGACAGTGTGTGATCATTTCCCTTTCACTGACATTCTAATATTTCCCGGCTTCATTAATTCATTTACAATAAATTATTGGTTATTTCCAGGTGGCTATTCTGAAAGGCTGTTGTTCATCAACATAAATTGATCAGATAAATATTACAATTCCTTGATGTTTCCTCTACAAAATATAAATAAAAAGGTGTGGGGAGTGGGAAAGTCTTTGGGGATCCAGCTAAGAACCATGAAATTATCTTTCATCTGTTTCTTAGTAATATGTTTTCTGTTTTAAGTAAAGGCAAAAAAGTGGTCTTGGACAGAAGTAAAGGAATCCTTTGCAAAGCAAATTGCATTTCTTACAGTCTTTAACAAGAGTAATAATTTACTGAATTTATAGAGCTACTTTAACAAATATCAACAAAATGGAGTAATTTTTAATGTAAAATATGAACTTTAATCCCTACTTTGAAATCAAATCAAAGAAAGTTACATTTTTTTCATTTCATATGACTTGAAACAGCTTTATAAATTTCAAAAACCATAGTAGTTTCTTTCAAATTTATTTTCCAAGAAAAGTATTTTGTCCTACTAATTAAACAATAAGACAAAATTTTCCCAGTTATATATCTCCGCTCCCAAGACCAGAAGGTACCATATATATGTTCTGGTAACTAGGTATCCTGAATCAACTATTTAATGTTAATACACTTCAACAATAAAATCAGTAATAAATATTCTTTGAAGACAGGAAAAGAGATAGTAAAAATAAACTTTGCATCCTCCACACCCTTCCCTCTTAGCTTCCCAAATCAGAGTAACATCTTCTTGAACAGTTTCCAAAAAGAGTCTTAATTAAAGAATTCCAAAGTATCTACCTTTTGCTTTATCTTTATCAGGTCATTATTTCTGATATATTCCTGCAAAATTGGAAATTCAGGGTTAATTTAGAATACTCTTGTTCTCTTGCAGCTTGAAGAAAAGATAAAGGTCAACAGCAGGCTTATGGAGAAGTACAGAAATCATGAGTTAGAAATAAACAAAGGAAGTTCCTTTGCAGTAGAACTATTTAAAACATATGCCAATAAAATGTTCAAAGGGTTCCAACAGGGCTCCAAAGATAAACACATACAATTTTTTTTTCTTGAGAAACAACGATTACCTGAAACTAAAAAGTCAAATATATAATGTGTTTCTGTGGAAAAACATGAAAAACAAACATTTGGTATTTTATTTATTTACTGGGAATTAAGTTTTAGTGCACTGGACCACGTAGGCTTTCGTCTCAGCTCCACCTCCTATTAGCTGTGTGATCTTGGGCAAGTCTTAACATTTCTTTGCCCCAGTTGCCTTATCTGTAAATGAGAAATAATTAAACTGCTTACCTCATGGAATTACTAAATTAATATATACAAAATTCTTAAAACACTGCTAGCCACATGGTAAGTGCTCATTAAATGTCAGCTATTATAATGAATTTTATTATTATTATCTTCATCATTATAATGAGGCTAGGGCATTGAAACAGCAGAGCATTAAAAACTCTAGTCAGAAAATAACAGTAAAAAATCTATGGAAAGTGCTAATACTCTCCTCCAAACACACTAAAAAATAAAAACTAAATGAACAACAACAACAAAGAACTTAGGGCACATATATGCCCCTCTTAGTTCTCACATATGGACAGAGTTAAATAATAGAGCTATTTTCCAAAATATTTACTGTTGACTACCTTAATACCTTGGGTGGGCATCGAAATGTTATCCTTCAGACTTCTTTCTTCATTTTCCCTTCCAGTCCCCAACTGTTTCCTTTGTATCTTTATCCTTCCACCTCCTCTTCTAACACTACCCTTTATATATACCAGAAGGGCTTCAAGTTATCAATTGGTTGACTAGACTTCCCCCTGGCACAAGATAGAAAGAAAAGCAGTGTTTCTATTTTTTATGTAAGGTCCTCTTAAGATATAATTCTTAAATGTTACAGTTATAAAAGAGTTTCTGGGACACTAAGATTACATGTATGACCTATACACTAAAAACTATAAATCATTGTTGAGAGAAAACAAACAAGACCTAAATAATGGAGGAATATACTATGTTCATGGATTGGAAAACTGAATATCATGAAAAATCAATATTCCCCAAATAACCTACAGTCAAAGCAATCACATCAAAATTATGTCAGTCAAAACATAAAAAAGAACAGTGAAGAAATTAAAAGTTGGAGAACACATACTATGAGCTATCAAGACTTATTTTAAATCTATTTTAACTAAAAGAGTATGATAATGATTCAAAGATTGACAAATACTACAAAAGAACAGATTAGATAATCAGGAAATACACATAGACTGGTTTATAACAAAGATGACATTGCAATATAGTGGGAAAAGGGTGATCTTTTTAATATATGATACTAGATTAATTTGGAAATTTATATACTAAAAATAATGAACCTTGTTTCTCACACAATATCAATTATCAATCAATTATAGGTGGAATATAGACCTAAACATGAAAGGTAAAACAATAAAACTTCTAGCAAATACCACATGAGAATACCTACATGAACTTCAGGTGGGCAAAGGTTTGTTTAAAAGGTAAAACAATAAAACTTCTAGCAAATAACATATGAGAATACCTACATGAACTTCAGGTGGGCAAAGGTTTGTTTTAAAAAAAAATTGAAGTAGTGTACTTCATTAAAATTAAAAACTTCTGCTCTTCTAAAGTCACAATTAATAGAGTTACAAGACAAGTCATAAACTGTAAAAAAGATATTTGAAATTTATATATCTAACATAGTACTCATATGCAGAATTTATACAAATCTATAAGAAAAAAATAGACTATCCAATTTTTTAAAATCAGTATAATTTGTGAATAGGCCTTTCACTAAAAAGAATATCTAAAGTTCTAATAAGTGTATGTAAAGCTACTCAATCTCATTGATTATTAAAGAAATTCGAATTAAAACCATAGTAAGATATTACTACATTCTCACCAGAAAGGTTAGTATAAATTGAAAATTCTGAGCATTGGTGAGTATGTGGAGCAAATGGATATCTTATAAATTGCTGGTGAGAGTGCAAATTGGCAACACCATGTTGGAAAACTGTTTGACAGTATCTATTAAATTTGAACATAGGCATAAGCAATGATGTAGCAATTCCACTACTAAGTGTAGCTCCCACTCCAAAAATGTGTGTTTATGTGGAAAAAAAAAAAATAAATAACAGCATAAGAGTATCCATAGTATTTTTTTTATATTATCCACAAACTGGATAAAATCCAAATTTTATCCAATTGTTGTTGTTGTTAGCTGCTGTCGTGTCTGTTCTGACTCATAGTGACCCCATGCACAACAGAATGAAATACTGCCCAGTCCTGCACCATCCTCACAATCTTTATGCTTGAGCCCATTGTAGCAGCCACTGTGTCAATTCATCTCATTGACTGTCTTCATCTTTTTCTCTGATTCTCCACTTTACCAAGCAAGATGTCCTTCTCCAGGGACTGGTCTCTCCTGATAACATGTCCAAAGTAAGTGAGATGAAGTCTCACCATCATTGCTTCTAAGGAGTATTCTGGGTACTTCTTCCTAGACAGATTTGTTGGTTCTTCTGGCAGCCCGTGGTCTTCCTTATTCATTGCCCAGCTTTAGCACGCATTTGAAGCGATTGAAAATACAATGGCTTAGGTCAGGCACACCTTAGTCCTCAAAGCGACATCTTTGCTTTTTACACTTTAAAGAGATGTTCTGCAGCAGATTTGCCGGATGCAATGCTTCGTCTGATTTCTTGACTGCTGCTTCCATGGGCTTTGATGTGGATCCAAGTGAAATGAAATCGTTGACAATTTCAATGTTTTCTCCATTTATCATGTTGTTTATTGGTCCAGTTGTGAGGATTTTTGTCATTTTTATGTTGAAGGGTAATCCATACTGAAGGCTGTGGTTTTTGATCTTCATCAGTAAGTGCTTCAAGTCTTCCACCAAAAAACATGTACCAGAATATCTATAGTATATTTTTTATCTTATCCCCAAACTGGATAAAATCCAAACATCCATCAATAGTGGTAAGAAAAACTAAACTAGGTAAACAGAATAAACCAAAACAAAATACTATTGAAAAATATGATATAATATGATATAATCATACAGCAACAAAAAAAAGAACAAATTGCTGCTACACAGGAGCCCTGGTGACACAGTGGTTAAGAGCTCAGACTGCTAACCAAAAGGTCACTCCTTGGAAACCCAGTGGGGCGGTTCTACTCTGTCCTATACGGTTGCTATGAGTAGGAATCGACTCGATGGCACATAACAACAACAACCACACTGCTACACAACACCACATGGATAAATTATACATGGAGTAAAAGAAACCAGACACAAATCAGTACATACTTGATGATTCAATCCATATGAACGTTGGCAACAGGCGAAATTGGTCTGTAATAATAGAAGTCAGAACAATGATTAGCTTTGGAAGGGTTATTGACTTGGATGGACACAAGGAAGGCTTCTGAGGGGTTGGTAGTAGGGTTACAAAGTCGTATACATTTGTAAAAACTCACAGAGCTCTAAAATTAAGATGTGTACAGTTCACTGCATTCATTACATTTAAAAGAAAATTTACAAATTTACCAATATGCTATAGGGTCACTATGAGTTGGAATCGACTTGATGGAAATGGATTTGGTTTTTGGTTTTATTGATTGAAAACATGGACTCATCGATAATCTAGTTTGAGTCCGAATTATAGGTGGGGAGAGAGAGATATTAAACACCATGAAATAGGAGTGGCATGATTACAGATTAGAGGAAGAGATGGAAGAGAAAACCCCATCTTGTTGCAGTTATTGGTGGAAGGGAGACTATTAAACTTTGCATCATATTCCATCTCACCAATTTTAATGTTGGTATGGACTTTAAATAAAAAGAAGAATGAAGTTCATTTAAATATGCATCTAGAGTTCTCCTCTCTATTATTTTCAAGAATTATTTAATTTTTCATTCAATTGAGATTTAAATAGGAACCTAGATTTATTTCAATCAACTGGTCTTTGCACTTCTAGACTCTTTGCTTTTATATAATTGACATTAACGTTTATTTTTGCTCTTTACCATCCAATAAAAAAAAAGAAATGACAGTGTAATATTATCAAAAGTTGAATATTGATATAATAAAAAATATATCAGCATCATGTTACATATTTTCTCAGCTAAATAAATTAGTGTAAAATAAATATGCTACATTCACTTGAAAATGTAGACTTATGCTACTATTGATTTTAAACACACGATACTTTCAATATTTATTATTATTTCTATGTGTCATAGTTTTTTTTTTAATTCTGTTTGACAATGACTACATTGAAGAATTGGATATGCAGAGAATAATAATATTACAATGAAAAAGAGAAGAAGGCATTATTTCTGAGATTCTGTGAAACTGTATCTTTAGCGGAGCTCCTGATGGTATTTTATTTATTAAAATTTAATAAAATTACTAATATGATTATCAAAAATATCATTTATTTTTCAATATTGTTTTTATTTTTCATCCTGTTATTTCCTATCTACTGTTACTATCATTTTGATGTTATTCTTGTATCTAAAAGTGCACATTAAATGTATTCTCACACACAGACAAAGCCTCATTTTTTTACATCATGAATTCATAGCCCTGTGTTCCTAAAGTAACGTTAACTTTCAATGCCTTGTTTTGTTCATAATCTATTTGCTAGGGATGTAGATATGTCTTACTATCTTTTTTGCCATAATTAAAAAATGCACAATAGAGCATCATATGTAAAGTTTCCATTTAGAAAAAAAGAAATTGAGAAGTTGCCAAAACAACTGTGAAATTCAAGCTGCTGATTAAACCAGTGCTCTTCGGAGGAGCAGGAAGGAAAAACAACTCCCTGCTGGAGCCCTGGTGGCGCAGGGTTAAGAGCTCAGCTGCTAACCAAAAGGTCAGGAGTTCAAATCCACCAGCTGCTCCTTGAAGACCCTGCAGGGCAGTTCTACTCTGTCCTATAGGTTCACAAGGAGTTGAAATCAACTTGAGGACCACAGGTTTGTTTGGGTTTTTTTTGTTGTTGTTATATTCATTTTTCCCCCTCTTGCTTCCATAAAGCACCACATCGTGAGATAAATAATACTCAATATCTATCGAGGAACAACACTCAGTCTTATTGACTTCTCATCCTATTCCTCACAATGGGTTTCCAAAAATCTTTCCAACTCTTTTCATTTTCCTGTTTCTATCTTTGCCCTCCTCCTTTCCAGCTCTTGCCCCCTCTTCTATTGAGAAGCTAAAGGTTATCCATCCCTCTTACATATCATGAAACTTACATTTCATGAAAAATAAGAATTTATCTATACCCTCACCTTTCCTTTCTTCCATATTTTCAGTTACTAAGAGGAAAGTGTTTCTTCCAAGGTTTATTCTCCATTTGGGTCCTTGATGCCACTGCTCTACTACTTATGCCTTTCCAGCTTTCAACTCCAGTGTGTATGTTTCTTCTGGCTGCCTTTCCTCTGTCTATCCTAAAAATAAAGCTCCCAAGACCCAGCAATTGCTCATGTTATTTCCCCACTCTCTATCTCACTTCGTCAACACATCTCTTGCTACTTCAGTCATATCTCTCACTTCCAAACTTACTGCAAAAAAGACTTCCATTGCCTACCGTGAGACTAAATTGCTTTCTTTTAATTCACCAAAGATATTTTAAGCAAAAAAATCTAATAACTTTTTCCCTGTAACTCTTATTTGTGCTGAGCTGTGTGCTAAACAACCAAAATATTATTTTTACTAAAAAAAAAAAAAAAAAAAAGAAGAAGAAAAACCCTTACCATGAAGTTGATTTCGACTCATAGCAACCGTATAGGACAGAGAAAAACTGCCCCCTAAGGTTTCCAAGGAGTGGCTGGTGGATTCAAACTGCTGACCTTTTGGTTTGCAGCCAAGCTAAATAGATATAAATAGATATAAACTACATGAAACCAGAATGCCAAAGAGTAAAAATATATATATCTTTTAAATATAATCATGTAGTAAGGAAGAAAATGTAAAAAAAAATTACCACAATTAATTATTGAAAGATGGAACTACAAAAAATATGTTAATGTTTATTTGAGAGTTGAGAGCTGTCCGCTAACATGGAATGATAGAAATAACATCAATGTTTTACTTGAATTGCTCGGATAATTTCTTTAACCATTCACTTTAATTTTCCTTTTAAAAAATTCTTTTGGATCAACAACTGGATTTAGTAACAATAGATAGATAACATTTTGCTATTTCCCAAAGATAGGAGATCGTTTAAGATTATGAGAATATTTTCTTGACTCCTATTAATACTAATTTTGAAATTTCTTCTTTAAATCTAAACAGTGTTTCTGATAGACTAGTATACATGTACAACAAAATAATTCATTCATTCAACAAATACTTATTAAGAGGCCACTGTACACCAGGTGTTGGTCTAGGCTTTGGGACACAAAAGTGAACAAAAACAAAAAGATACCAAAATCCTTGCCTTATGGAGCTTGCATTCTCTCAGGTGAAGACAAAATAAATTACAAAGATGATAAATAATGAATTATGTAGTATGTTAAAAGATGATGTGTCCTATGGAGAAAAGCAGAAGGTGACACAGATCTTGAGTGCTAGAGTTCAAGGAACAGGCAATATTAAATAACATAGTCACGTAGTCCTGGGTGGAAGTGCTGTGAAGCATCTGACTACCTGGGGAAAAGCATTCTCAGCACAGAAAGAACCAATACAAAGGCCCTTAGTTGGAATGCCTACGGGTGTATTCCAGGAATCAAGAATTCCCTGAAATAAATGAGGAGTTGGTTGCAGGGAGTTGTGAGAGGAAGGTGTTCCAGGCAAGAGAGCAGCAAGTGCAAGGCTCTGAGACTGGGAAAAACTAGTCATTGTGGCTAGAGAGGAGTGGATGAAGTCTGAGGAAGCCAAAGGCCAGATCACGGAGGCCTTATGGGCCACAGGGAGGACTCTGGATTTTATTCCAAGCATCAAAAGAAGATATTGTAGTCTGTGAGCAGGTCAATGACTTGATCTTCTTTAAATTTACAAGATGACTCTGACTGCTGAGTGGAGAATAGAATGTAGGGACATACTGGAAGCCGGAACACTTGTGAGGAGGCTACTGAGGAAATTAAGGTAGGGAAAAGTGTTGGCTTAGTTTAATGGTAGAGGAAGTGGTGAGGTCAGTGGACAAGACTTGTTGATGGACAGAACATGGGATATGAAGGGAAGAGAAAAATCAAGGATGACTGTTAGTTTTTTACTTAAGAACTGAGTAAACTGACAACATTACTGCCTAACCATTATTTGTTTTGCAAAAGAATTCATGACATGATTCTTGTCCAGTGCAAGCTTGGCTGATGCATTAAATATGTGGTTGAAATGAAAGTTAATTTTTTTCCAGTCACACACACACACAAAAACAGTTCAATTGATTACATCAGAAACAAAACTCCAGCCCAAATCAAGAAATGTATGCTTTTATTTTATATTTCTCTGCTTCTATGTTATATATGTGATAATTAAAAATTAAATGAATATTGTCTATAAATCTATTGCTGAAGAGGGCAGAAAAATCTGGAGACTAGTTTTCAACCATCTAACGCTGCGGTGCTTCCTGCTTAATGAGAGCTAAAACAAGGTAACCAGCACTACACACCATGTTATTAAACTTAAGGAAAGGCCATTTTATAGGCATTGAACTCCCGTGGGCTGCCAAATGTTCCTACTCACTCACCTATTGGGAGGGTAATTACTATTCTGAAAGATTGCTAAAGCAAAAGAATATGCCTTTATCTATTTTCCTTCAGGCTTAGCTGAAAATTTTAAAATGTTTTCAAAAGTTCACTTTCTGGGTTTCTTATTTGATTTATGAGAATTAAAGTGACATTACCACATCACCTCAATCAAATCTGATAATGCATTTTTAACCTAATAAAAATCTCTCCCATAATAATAATAACTAGTTTATTTTGCTGGGAGGCATTTTTAATTGCATAGAGTATGGCTGTAATTGAAATGTATCCATTTTAGGCTGACATTTTAATTATCCCATTACCCAGCAAATAGACTGGACAGCTAAATTTAGCTTATGTTATAAAACTTTAGAAAATAATCTTTGGTGCTTTAAAATCAACTGTTTATAGCCATTCTTACAAACGTTTTTGTTTTCTGAAATCCTTTAGAGGTGGGAGAACATTCTTTAAATTCAACTTCTTTCCTCTTAATACATTTAGTATTTCCCCTAAACTATTAATTTCCTTCTTGAATATCTCAAGGAGAATCAAATCTTATTACATCTCTCACTCTTAATCCGTCCTTATTTGGGAAAGATTCTTAGCCTTTGGTTTTATACAAAGGTATTCGCTCAACAGGGTTTGGAGAATCTTCGAATGTTTAAAGCTCATGGATTTTGATCTTGATTTTGTGGCCATGAAAAATGGATGATAATTTTTACTCTTATTTTGCAAAGGGAATCAAAAGTAACAGAAAAAGCCAGTTAAACCCTGGACCTAAATGAGTTGCATTTTAGGACTTTCACCTAAAAGATGAGGTCGGTGGGAAGCCCAGTCAGTAATTATTAGGAAGTAGACGTTAATTGAAGCTATACAAAATGTTCAATGCCGATCAAAAGATTAATCAGACATGAAAATGCAAAACCAATCAATGTAGAAATCTTAATTAATTTAAGGCGAACTGAATGTATTTGGATGACTTGGGAGTAATATCCCCCTTGAGAAATGCAAAGCTCCTGTACCCCATTCACAGCTCCTGTTACCCTGTATGGTAGTTATGTAAGAAGACAGCGGGGGACGGTTCCTGCGTATAAAGGGCCTGAAGAAAAGGAGCATTGTTCATAGTTCACAAAATTTTGCTTTGTAATTTACTTTAAGTTTCTATGGATAGGAGGGAAAAAAAAGTACTAGTTTACATGTGATTTTAGTCCCACTGGAATGGCTGTTATGTGTAGTTGGCCAGAAGAAAATCATTTAACCATTGAGGTGGCATCAGAGAGGGTAGGGTTCTTACTCTCCTCCGTGGCTTCCTATCGTTCTGGGTTGACGGTTCTTTTCTTTACGCACTTTAAAAAGTTTGCTCCAGTTCTTTCTGTCCTCCATACTACTGATGAGAAACACAAACTCATTTGAGTCATTGTTCTTTATAAGTAAGCGGTCATTTTTCCCGGATGTCAAATGCAAAGATTTTTTTCTTTGCATTTAATTTTTAGGAGTTTGATTATGATGTCTGGGCTTGGATTTCTTTGGGTCTATCCTGTTTGGGTTTTCTGAGCTCCTGGAATTGGTAGAGTTATGTTTTTGGTCAAATTTGAGAAGTTTTTAGTCATTATTTCTTTAAATGCTTTTTCAGCACTATATTCTTTCTTTTCTACTTCTGGGACTCTGATCGTGAATATAATACCTCTTGTTATTGTACCACAGGTTCCTGAAATTGTTGATCCTTTTTTTTTTTTTACTTTTTTTCTGGATATTTTCTATTGATCTTTCTTCAACTTCACTGACTTTCTTCTATCATCTTCATTCTGCTGTTGAATCCATCCATTGAGGGGTTTTTATTTTGTTGTTGTTATTGACATTATCATAGCAAAAAAATGAAAAAAAAAACATTTGAAGTGCTTCTATTTTCATTATTTTGATATCCAAGTGTTTTTGTTGACATTCGTATTATTTCACACTCAAGAAAACAGAGACAGAGAAATAAATCAATTTACCTGTAACAACTCTAAGAAAAAATGATTATGAGGGAACAAATTAAGATTTATATACCTTCTAGAAATGAAGACTCCTAAAGGATCATTTAATCTAAAAACCATGTATTTTAGTACTTCATATGTATTATATAGACAAGAAAATAAAAATGCAGAGATGTTAAACAGCCTGTCTATCAGTATAAAGCTAGTTGTTGGTAAAACAGGGTATGTATCTAGGTCTCAGGACCCATAACTGGGAAAGTAGAAAGATAGGTTGGTAGATAGGTAGAAAAATAGCTCTTAGACAAAAAAATTTTGATTTCTTACTGGCAAAAAATCAAAATATTTAGTTTATGTTATTTTGATTTCTTGATAAGTAATCAAAGAAATTTTTGAATTACAGAGAAAATTCTGCATTCTAAAAATACTTGAAATTATCTTTTTCTCTGCTTGATTATGTCATCAGTTTGATACACAGTTAAGGTTCACTTCTTTCAATATTGTTTCTTCTCAGGTTTTAGGTTTATATTTTATTAGTTTGTTTACTTATTTCCATTTTTTGTTTACTCAAATTTATCAGTCCTTTATTGCTTCTGGTTTTAAGTCAATAGGAAAATTTTCTTTATTCTCAGATAAAGAAATTCACTGATGTTGTCTTCCTGTCTTTTTATGTTTTTTCTTTTTATATTTAGGTTCCCAATCCATTTTGAGTTTATGCTGGTATATGAAGTGAGGTGTGGATTCAATGTTAACTCTTTCTCTCTGGCCATCCAATTTTCCCAACATCATTTGGTAAATAGTAAAAATTTTCCTCAGATTTGAGCTGCTACTGTCATAGCATATTATATTTCCATATGAATCTGGGATTATTTCTGGGCTTTCTATCCTGTATCTTTGATCTGTTTATTTATGTGGTAGTACTATATAGTTTGAATTATAGAATATCTATGACATGTATTTTATATATGGTATGGCTAAATGTGCATTCCTGACCCCCACTTTTCTTTTAAAAGATCTTTCTTTACACTTTTTAAAAATATATATATTTAATTTCCCATGAACATTACAATCATATTAGTTATAATTAGAGTAGTTGGAGGCTGGAATTCCAAACATTTTGTATGTTCTGTCTCTCATGGCTTCTGTAGTTATTATTGCCTTAGGCTGCAAGTATGCAGAAAGTAAACAAACACTGTTTTTAAAATAAGAGATTATTTAGCTCACAAAACAAGAACTCTAGAAGTTGGCACCTGCTATTTTTTTGGTCCCACTGTTCAACAACATCAAGATTTTATAAAGCATTTGCCAATTCTTCTGGTCTTCTCATTGTCTCAGACAGCTGCAGGTCCGAGCAGCAGGTCTTCACACTACTTTTGAAGACTGGGCGCAAGACCCAGGTAATTCTTCTACTAATTCACGATGTTATAATCACTGTCTTGCGTACACCATCAACACCCACATCTTTCTTCCTAGCTAACTTTTAATTATTTATCTGGTAAAACCTTGACTGTAGGTAAAACAAATCTCTGCCTTTTCTACCACGGTGTACTGAGCCCCTAATTATATATGGAGAAACACATCAACATGCTAACTCCCAAATCTCCAGCCTAGACTCCTCTACTGAACTCCACATTCATAGAGTTATAGACTATTTGACATCTCTACCTGGATGTATAATAGACATCTCAATGTTAACATATCCAAAATTAAACTCCAGCTATTTACTTCTAAACTTACTGCTCTCATTGACTTCCCTTTAATCAGGGTTGTTAAATTTTTTTATCCTTAAAATTTCTTTTTTAATACACTAGGATAGGTTGTCTATTCTCTTGCTTTCCTTTTTTAAATATATTAGATGGTTGTTGTATAACACGATCTGATTTTTTAATATCTGAACTCTTGGTAGATCTCTTTCAATATCTGCGCTTCAGCTGAGTCTTGCTGTTACCTTGTATACCTGGACATATTTGTAGACCACTCATTGCCCTATTCCAAAGATTCATGTAAAGGCAAACCAGCTGGGTAAAATAAAGGGTTGGCTGATCTTGTCTCTTTAGTAGTTTTTCTTCTTAAATCTTTAGGAAATTACTGTCAGTTCTGTGCACCCATTTTCCTTTATTATAGTCTTTTCAGTTAAATCATTCATTTACCAAATATCTGTTAGAGTGAATGTGTTTGTTAATATTTTGTTTTTGAAGCACACTTTTTAAGGATGGTCTATAATAGCTTTATTTGTCATAGAATGTTGCTGAAAAACACACATGGTAGAAATAACAAGGTGTATTTAGTGTATTTGAGTTTGAGATTTCTCCTATCATTGTTTGCTCCAAGTCAAAATAAAAGACTGTACATGATCGGTTTCATTTCCAGTCTCAATATAAACACTTAACTATGTTTTCCAAAACTTATTGACATTTATTTTTAAATATTCAGTGTTGAAACATGTAAGACTTGAATAAATGGAAAAAAAAAACCTACAGTATTCTTGGTTGGGAAAACTCAACATTGTAAATCTGTAAATTTTCACAAATATTTGTGCAAATTTATTTCATTACTAATCAATATTCCATTAGATAACATTTGGGGGCTTGAAAATATGATTCTACATTTTACAGAAGGACTGATAAAAAAGAAGTACCAAAAGAGAATAAAATGAAAAAAACTTGTACTATCAGATATTAAAATATATTCTTAACTCAGGAAAAAATAAAGCAATGGGCACAATAAAAAGTCCAGAAACAAAGTACATGAAAAAGAGATAATATATCAGTGACTAGAAGATTTGATTATTTAATTATTGGTATTTGGACAACTGCTTAACCATTTAGAAAAATAACACTCTAAATATTCATTATACATTAATAAAATCTACATATAGAGTAATATTTGGAAGTAATAAACAGGGTATTATGTTTTGCAAAACATAATAGAAGTTTTGCAAAGTGGCAGCCTAGGAACAAGAGATCACAAAAGCACTAGAAAAACATGTAGGCAAATGTTCATATAATTTTAGGTGTTATACACTGAAAATGAAGATCATAAAGGAAAAAGAATGATTTCACCAAATAATTTTTTAACGCTAGCTAACGAAAAAGAAACACACAAAAAGCACTGAAAAATAAACTGAGAAAACACATTTTCAACATACTTGTTAGACAAAATATATGTTACGTTAAAAGTTTTTACAAAATTACAAGTAGAATGGATATCTTCCCCGATAGTAAACAGAAGATAAGAATATATTCACAAAGCAGTAATATATGCAATAATACTATGCAAAAAAGAGCCTTATTATTAATAAAGAAATGATGAGTAGGATATTATTTCCACCATAAAATTGACAAGTGTAAAAATTTATATTTAAATAATAAAATTCATGACCTTTTAGAGAAAATGAGCGATTTTATAAATTGATATTGAGAGAGTAACTTGTGTTAATTTTTTTTTTTATTGTACTTCAGGTGAAGGCTTACAGAACAAGTAGTTTCTCATGAAACAGTAGTACACATATTGTTTTATGACATTGGTAAACAACCCCATGACATGTCACCCCTCTCCCTTCTCAAACTTTTGTTTTTTGGTGAAAATAGACATAGCCAAAGATACACCATTTCAAAAATTTCTACATGCACAGTTCAGTGACATTGACTATGCTCTTCCAATTGTGCTGTTATTCTCACTTAAGATAAAAGCTTACAGAACAAAATAGTTTCTCATTTAACAGTTACTACAAATGTTGCCCTATGACAATGTTCAACAATCCCACAACACATCAAAAATATCCTTACCCAACCTTCGGTTCCCTATCACCAGATTCCTTGTCCCCTTCTGCATTCTGGCCCTCGTCACTGGACTCCTGTACCTCGTTAGTCTCATTTGGTTTTATGGGGCTATCCACTCCCAGGCTGAACAGTGAACCTCGGAGGTAACTTCACCACTGAGCTAAAAGGGTGTCTGGGGGCCATACTCTCGGGGTTTCTCCAGTCTCCTTTAGGCCAGTAAATCTAGTCTTTTATTTTTGTGAGTTAGAATTATGTTCTACATCCTTCTCCAGCTCTGTCCAGAACCCTCTGTTGTGATGCTGGTCAGAGCAGTCAGTTGTGGTAGCCAGGCACCATCTAGCTGTACTGGACGCAGTCTGGTGGAGGCCTTGGTAGCTGTGGACAATTAGTCCTTTGGACTAATCTTTTCCTTTTATCCTGTTCTCTTCATTCTTCCTTGCTTCCGAAGGGATGAGACCAGTGGGGTATCTTAGATGGCCACTCACAGGCTTTTAAGACCCCAGACACTACTCACCAAGGTAGAATGTAGAGCATTGTCTTTATAAGCTGTGTCATGCCAATTGAGCTAGATGTTCCCCGAGACCATGGTCCCCACAGCCCTCTGCCCAGCAATTCAGTCCCTCAGGGAGTTTGGATGTGTCTATGGGGCTTCCATGACCTTTCCTTGTACAAGTTGTGCTAGTTTCCCCTGTATTGTGTACTGTCTCACCCTTTACCCAAGATACAACTTATCTATTGCCTATTTAGTATTTCCTCCCCACCCCTCCCAACCCTGGTAACTAACAAAGATTGTTAAATTTTGTGTGTGAACTTTTTCATGGGTTTTTACAATAGAGGTCTCATATAATATTTGTCCTTTTGTGATTGACTTATTTCACTCAGCATAATGTCCTCCAGTTTCATCCATGTTATGAAATTCTTCACAGATTCATTGTTGTTCTTTCTCGTTGCATAGTACTCCATTGTGTGTATGTACCATAGTTTGTTTATCCATTCATCTGTTGATGGGCATCTAGGTTGTTTCCATCGTTTTGCTATTGTGAACAATGCTGCCATGAACATAGGTGTGCATATGTCTATTTGAGTGACGACTCTTATTTCTCTAGGATATATTCCTAGGAGTGGAATTGCTGGATCGAATGGTATGTTTATTTCCAGCTTTCTGAGGAAGCGCCATATCATTTTCCAAAATGGTTGTATCATTTTGCATTCCCACCAGCAGTGCATAAGTGTTCCGATGTCCCCGAAGCCCCTCCAACATTTGTTATTTCCAGTGTTTTTGATTCGTGCCAGTAATGCCGGAGTGAGATGGTATCTCATTGTGGTTTTAATTTACGTTTCTCTAATGGCTAGTGATCGTGAGCATTTCCTCATGTATCTGTTGGCCATTTGGATGTCTTCTTTGGTGAAGTGTGTGTTCATTTCCTTGGCCCATTTTTTAGTAGGATTATTTGTCCTTTTGTTGTAGAGGTGTTGGATTTTCTTGTAGATTATGGAGATTAAACCTTTGCCTGACTTGTACTGTCCAAAAATTTTTTCCCAACCTGTAGGTTCTGTTTTTACTCTTTTGGTGAAGTCTTTTGAAGAGCATAGGTGTTTGATTTTTAGGCGATCCCAGTTACCTAGCTTATCTATTGGGGTTTGTGCATTGACGGTTATGGTTTGTATCCTGTTAATGCCGTGTATTAAGGCCTAAAGTGCTGGTCCTATTTTTTCTTTGGTGAACTTTATAGTATTAGGGTTTATATTCAGGTCTTTGATACATTTTGAAGTAATTTTTGTATACTGCGTGAGGTATGTGTCCTGTTTCATTTTTTTTGCAGATGGATATCCAGTTTTGCCAGCACCATTTGTTAAAAAGAATGTCTTTTCCCCATTTGATGGACTTTGGGCCCTTGTTGAAGATTAGGTGACCATAGCGGGATGGATTTACATCTGGGTTCTCAATTCTGTTCCATTGGTCAATGTCTCTGTCATTGTACCAGTACCAGGCTGTTTTGACTACTGTAGCTGTATAGTAGGTTCTCAAGTCAGGTAGTGTGAGTCCTCCAACTTTATTCTTCTTCTACAGTAGTGCCTTACTTATTTGGGGCTTCTTCCCTTTCCATATAAAGTTAATGATTTGTTTTTCCATCTCTTTGAAGAATTTGTTAGTATTTGGATTGGGATTGCGTTGTACTTGTAAATTGCTTTAGGTAGAATTGTCATTTTCACAATGTTGAGTCTGCCTATCCATGAGCATGATATGTTTTTCCATTTATGTAGATCCCTTTGGGTTTCATGCAGTAGTGTTTTATAGTTTTCTTTGTATAGGTCTTTGACATCCTTCGACAGATTTATTGCTAAGTATTTTATCTTTTTAGGGGCTATTGAAAATGGTATTGTTTTCCTGATTTCCTTTTCATCATTCTCCTTATTGGTGTATAGGAATCCAACTGATTGTTGAATGTTTATCTTGTATCCTGCTACTCTGCTGAATCTTTCTATTAGTTCCAGTAGATTTCTCGTTTTCTATGTATAGCATCATATCATCTACAAACAGGGACAGTTTAACTTCTTCATTACCAATTTAATGCCCTTTATTCCTTTTTCTTGCCTTATTACTCTAGCTAGAACTTCCAGCACAATGTTAAATAGGAGTGGTGATAAAGGGCATCCTTGTCTTGTTCCTGTTTTCAAGGGGAATGTTTTCAGCCTCTCTCCATTAAGAATGATGTTGGCCATTGGTGTTGCATAGATGCCCTTTATTATATTGAGAAATTTCCCTTCTATACCTATTTGATTGAGAGTTTTTATCAGGAATGGGTGTTGGACTTTGTCAAATGCCTTTTCTGCATCAGTTGAGATTATCAAGTGATTCTTCTTTTTCCTTTTATTTATGTGGTGGATTACGTTGATGGATTTTCTAATGTTAAACCATTCTTGCATACCCGGTATGAATCCTACTTGGAGTATGTTTTTTCATAAGATTCTGTTATAATCCTTTTTATTTCAGTTGGGTCTGTTGCAAGGTCCCCCGTTTCATTTCTTATTTGGGTTATTTGTGTCCTCTCCTGTATTTCTTTTGTCAGTCTGGCCAGTGGTTTGTCGATTTTGTTGATTCTTTCAAAGAACCAACTTTTTGTTTTGTTGATTCTTTCTATTGTTTTTCTGTTCTCTATTTCATTTATTTCTGCTCTGATCTTTACTAGTTCCTTTCTTCCGGTGGTTGTGGGCTTTTTTTGCTGTTCTCTTTCTATTTGTTTGAGTTCTGTAGTTAATGTTTTGATTTTGTCCCTTTCTTCTTTTTAGATATGTGCATCTATTGCTATAAATTGTCCTCTGAGGACTGCCTTTGCTGTGTCCCAAAGGTTTTGTTAAGATGTGTTTTCATTCTCATTTGATTCTTGGAATTTTTTGTTTCCATCTCTGATTTCTTCTATTACCCAGTGATGTGTAAGCAGGGTATTATTCAGTTTCCATGTAATTGATTTTTTTTCCTTGCTCTTTCTATTGTTAATTTCTACCTTGATGGCATTGTGGTCAGAGAACATACTTTGAATTATCTCAACGTTTTGGATCTTGTTGAGGATTGCTCTGTGGCCTAAGATGTGGTCTATTCTGGAGAACATTCCATGAGCATTGGAAAAGAATGTGTACTTTGCAGTGGTTGGATGGAGTGTTCTATATATGTCTATGAGGTCCAGTTGGCTGATTGTGCCCTTTAGGTCTTCTGTATCTTTGCTGAGTTTCTTCTTAGTTGTTCTATCCTTTACTAAGAGTGGTGTGTTGAAGTCTCCTACTATTATTGTGGAACTGTCAATTTCTCTTCTCAGTGTTGTTAGAGTTTGTTTTATGTATTTTGGAGCCCTGTCATTGGGTGTGTAGATGTTTATTATGGTTATGTCTTCATGATGGATAATCCCCTTAATCATTATATAGTGTCCTTCTTTGTCATTTATGGTAGATTTCGTTTTAAAGTCTATTTTATCTGAGATTAGAATTGCCACTACTGCTCTTTTTTGGTAGTTGTTAGCCTGATATATTTTTTTCCAACCTTTGACTTTTAATAAATTCACATCTTTGTTTCTAAGTTGTGTCTCCTGCAGACAGCATATTGATGGATCTTGTTTTCTTATACAGTCTGTCACTCTCTGTCCCTTTATGGGTGCATTGAGTCCATTTATATTCAGTGTATGTATTGATAGATGTGAGTTTGTTGCCGTCATTTTGTAGTGCTTTTTTTGTGGTGCTGAAGTTTTCTTTGTTCTTCTTACTCTCTTGTGCTGAGTTACTTTAGTTTGTGGATTTTATTTTTTATTTCTTTTGTTTTTGTAGGTTTTGTTTTTGCTGAGACTTTATGTTTTTCTCTTTTTTTTAATGAGTATGTTTGTTAACTTTCTTTGTGGTTACCATGAATTTTACCCTTATCTTTCTAAGCTTGAAGCAGTCTACCATTACTTGGTATCACCTTGCCTTCCTCTCCATTAGAAGGTGCTATACGTATGCCATTTATTCCCTCTTTTATTGTTTTGATGTTGTTGTCATTTACTGATTAACTGCTCTGATTCCCTGTTGTATTTCTTTTGGTTTTGGATAGTCCTCAAGAGTTTGTTTCCTAGATTGGTAACTGGCTGGTATGATCCTGCGTCCTAGATTCTGCCTGTGAGCTGAAGCTGTTTGTCCTCAGATCGATGAACTCCCTTTAATAATGCTTGTAAGTTTGGTTTGACTTTTACATATTCCCTTAATTTCTGTTTATCTGGAAATGACCTAATTTCACCATCATATTTGAATGAGAGTTTTGCAAGATATATTATTCTTGGCTGGCAATTTTTTTCTTTCAAGATTTTATATATGTCATCCCATTGCCTTCTTGCCTGCATGGTTTCTGCCAAATAATCTGAGCTTAGTCTTATTGTTTCTCCTCTGTATGTGACTTCTTGTTTTTCATGAGCTGCTCTCAGGATTCTTTGTTTGTCTTTGGTTTTGGGGAGTGTGAATATGATATGCCTTGGTGATTTTCTTTTGGGGTCTCTCCTCTATGGGGTTCATTGTGCTTCTTGGATGGCCAGCTTTTCATCTTCCATGATATTGGGGAGGTTTTCTGTCAGCAGTTCTTCAATGATCCTCTCTGTGTTTTCTGTTTTCTCCCCGTTCTGGAATTCCAATCACTCGAAGATTTTTGGTTTTGATTGTATCCCACATAACTCTCAGGGTATCTTTGTTTTTCTTTGTTCTTTTTTCTGAGTTTTCCTAAAACAGAGTTGTATTCAAGTGTTTGTCTTCAATTCCACTGATCCTGTTTTCCACCGTTTCAAATCTGCTTCTTAGCCCTTCTATGACACCATCCATTTCTGAAATCTTGTTGTTTATCTTTTGGATTTCTAATTGTTGTCTTTGTATAATTTCTAGTTGTGAATTTATTTTGGCATTTTGTTCCTGCATTATTTTCCTCAATTCTTCCAATTTTTTTCTGTATTTTCTATGAATTTGTCTATTTTTTCCTCATGTTTGTCAGCTTTTTACCCCAGCTCTTGGAGAATTCTGAGTATTAGAGATTTGAATTCCCTATCAGGTAGTTCTAGTGCATTTTCTTCCACTGGAGAGTCATCTGGTGTTTTATTTTGGATGCCTACTGGAACCATCCTGTCCTGTTTTTTGTAAGTGTTGTGATATTGCTTGCTGTCTTCGGGGCATTCAGTAGTTATTTTTCTCATTTATTGATTGTAGATTTGTTTGTTTTGTCCCTTTTTTTTTTTTTTTTTTAATTTGACTATGTCTGAGCAGGCAGACTGTGTGTTTTTCATTGTTTGCTCGTCTGTGGGCACAATACTTTTCACCTCCTTCTCCTATTGGCAGGGTCAGTCACTCAGATATGGTACGGCAGGGCAGGTCTAGCTGAAGAGGAGTTACTGGGATGGGTTGTTTGTGTCACTTACTACAGCCACCAGAGCAGGTCAGTAATCAGTGCAGGGCAGGTTCCAGTAGGCCGTGCCTGTGCTGCTTGGTGGTGTGATGTCAAGCGCACAGTGCAGGTAGGCAGGATGCAGCGGGGAGATTGTTATGTGTGGAGCTAAGATGGCTTTGGGTGAGAGGAGAGAGGAACAGGAGCCAAAAACATACAAACAAACAAAAAAGAATTGTAGAGGAACTTGCCGTTGGAGTGGAGAGATGAGAAACAGTTGTTTTGTCTCCTGCTGGATGCTCCATGAGGCTGCTTTCTCATACCCCCTGTTTGCTGGTCTCCGATAGGAGTCCAAGATGGTGGATCCGCACTGCGTTAGCTGATAAGGGACTTCTGCATGAATCTCTCCTCGTTCTCCATTCTCTGTCAGTTTTCTCACTCCATTTGGTGCTTGGCTGAGTTCTTTATCTCTTCATTTGATGTTTTAGGGTTTCAGGATTGTTGTATTCTCTGTTTGGCTTAGTTCTTTGGGTCTTTGCTGTGGAGGGATGGCATGGTGCTTCTGCCTAGAGCGCCATTTTGCCGGAACCCTTCGAATTGTGTTAATTTTTATGAAAATTTTTAAAATGTTGTTTCAATCTTTAACCCATCAATTCCACATCTAGGACTTTTCCTAGAAGAGATAAGGAAAGATTTACCTGCATTCATACTTAACTATTTATGACAGCAAATTATTTAAAAACAATTTAAATATACAGTAGTTAATTTGCCAAATAAAATTATTGGATCTATGCATGGCTATCACATATTATAGATTAATTTTCATCACTAAGAAATATGTTTATAAGTTAATGTCAAGTAAAAAACGTGCCTTGGTTGCAGAGTAGTATTTTCAGTTAGTATTTATATACACGCATGTATAGTTGGTTTTAAGGGTAAGGTAGAGTTGGATAGTAGGGGAGTCTGATAAACCTAGTAGCAAATATGAATGGGCCATTTACCTGCTATATGAACATGTTCCATGATCTTAAAATTCCACTGCTTTGGCATCTCATGTATATATGTTCCAGGATACATGTACAAGATTCAAGTAGAGCCATTCATAATAGCCCATCTATAATAGAATGGGTCTTAAAAAGGAGACATATTCTTATAGCAATGAAAATAAATAAAATACAGCTACACAAAAGTATGACTCTCATAAAGATAATGTTGAGTAAAAAAAAAGAAAAATTCATGACACATGCATACAGCATGATTCTATTTATACAAAGTTTTATAACCTAGTAAAACAAAACCATATTGTTAAGCAAACAAACATATGTGGTAAAACTATGAAGAAAAGTAAGGGAACAATTATCACATGAGGATATACTAGTTCCCTCCAAGGGAGAAGAAGGGCCTTATGATCGGTGACCCCATGGCTTCTGGAGTGTAGCAGTGTTCGATTTCTTGACTTTGATGTAGAAGAGGGAGGGATATTGCACAGGATTTCACATTATAATTATTCATTAATCCATATATCTATATTTTCCCCTTTGTATACATTAGAGTTCAAAGTAAAATATGGATTTTTTAAAGTTGAGATTTTGATTGTCTACTAGAGGGCCCATTTCTTTGATTATCTCATTTATGAACTATGACAGCTAATGGACTGACAACAACTAGGGTGATCTCCTTCAGTGTCTATTCTTCCATCCTGAACCACTGTTCACCAGCTCTATTCATCTCCTGATATAGGGAATGCACTTGAGTTTCCCAGTAGTGAGATGCATTTTGCTGTGCTATTCCTAACACTTAGCCTTGTTGCCATTGGGAGTAACAAGAGGAAGTTATAAAACAGATGGCCAGGTTTACATGTCATCAGTTTTTACAGGCCCATATGTTGTTTAAACCTACGACCTTATTAGTACCCTACAGTAAGCATTGTAAATAGTCACCTTGAGGGCTAAAGTACGCTGCCCCAAGCCATGCTATTTTCAATCATCTCATATGCATGCAAAAGGTGGGCAATGAATAAGGAAGACTGAAGAAGTATTGATGTGTTTGAATTATGGTGTTGGACAAAAATACTGACTTCACCACACTTCCAGAAGAACAAACAAATCTGTCTTAGAAGTACAACCAGAATGGTCTTTAGAAACAAGGACAGCGAGACTTCGTCTCGTTTGGCCATGTTATCAGGAGGGAGCGTCCCTGGAGAAAGATATCATGCTTGGTAAAGTAGAGGGTCAGAGAGAAAGAGGAAGACCCTCAACAGGATGGACTGATACAGTGGCTGCAACAATGGGCTCAAGCATAACAGCCATTGTGAGGATGGCGTGGGACCGGGCAGTGTTTTGCTCTGTTCTCCAGAGTCACTATGAGTATGAACCTAAGTGAGGGCACTTGACAAAATCATTGTAAATAACTGAAGTCACTAACTCAAGCTATTCCTAAAAAGAATGGTAAGTGGATAGCAAAATCATAAGGAAAATGAGAATGCTCTTTAAAGTAATTAATTAAAACGTAACTAATTAAAAAAAGAATATAGTGAAAACAGAAAATTCTTATGCAGTCAGGCTATAATATAGAGCTCTATTTTTCATTCTGAGCAAAAGAAAGAAAGAAGGAAATCAGGTGTAAACATCGCCTTCATATATAAAGTACAGTACATTTTTATTATTGCTCTATATTTTAAAAAAGCAGCTGAATATAGATTTTAAAATTTTTTCCTAAGGATTCAGGATAAGAAATAGGAATATTACTAACTATAACATATCCTTTAGAGTAACTGTTGATAAAACAGAATCTAGACTACATATTTATATTCTTCAAAGTCAACAGTTGAAATTTTAAGAAAGCAGAAAATACATACAGAGAAAATATATATTAAATATTTTATATGATTTGTTGTTCATATTCTTAAATAATGCTATAATTCAGGTTGACTTTAACCATTATAATTGCCTCAATAACTCAAGATTTAAAATAAGCTATATCTGAAAAATGTGCTTGTTTATATAAGATATAAGAATCTATTTTTACTTTTTGGCTTTATTAAATATAACTATGACTAAGTATTTTGAAGATTTTTTCTTAATGGCCTAGTATGGCTAGGTAAAATGTAAAAATAAAAAAATACTGCTTTGTACATACATTGCACTTATATTTTCTTCTTCAATTTTTGTTGACCACTGGCCAAATTTTTATCCATTTTATTCTCTTCCAATGTCAAATTATTCTTGTTATTGTTAGGTGCCATGGAGTCAGTTCCGACTCACAGAGACCATATGTGCAAGAGAACGAAACACTGCCCGGTCCTGCACCATCCTCACAATTGTTGTTATGTTTGAGTCTATTGTTGCAGCCACTGTCAACCCATCTTGTTGAAGGTCTTCCTCTTTTTCTCTGACCCTCTACTTTACCAAGCATGATATCCTTCTCCAGGGATTGGTCCCTCCTATCATAACATGTCAAAAGTAGGTAAGATCAAGTCTCATCATCCTCACTTCTAAGAAGCACTCTGGTTGTACTTTCTTCCAAGACAGATTTGTTTGTTCATCTGGAAGTCCATGGTATATTCAATAATCTTCACCAATATCATAATTCAAATGTATCAATTCTTCTTCAGTCTTCCTTATTCATTGTCCAGCTTTTGCATGCATATGAGGCGATTGAAAACACTATTGCTTGGATCAGTAGCACCTTAGTCCTCAAAGTGACATCTTTGCTTTTTAACACTTTAAAGAGGTCTTTTGCAGAATATTTGCCCATGCAATATGTTGTTTGATTTCTTTACTGCTGCTTCCATGGGCATTGATTGTGGATCCAAGTAAAATGAAATCCTTGACAACATCAATATTTTCTCCATTTATCATGATGTTGCTTATTGGTTCAGTTGTGAAGATTTTTGTTTTATTTATGTTGAGGTGCAATCCATACTAAAGGCTATAGTCTTTGAGCTTCATCAGTAAGTGCTTCAAGTCCTCTTCACTTTCAGCAAACAAGGTTGTGTTAGCTGCATATTGCAGGTTGTTAACGAGTCTTCCACCAATCCTGATGCCAGTTCTTCATATACTCCAGTTTCTCAGATTATTTGCTCAGCATGCAGACTGAATGAGTATGGTGAAAGGATACAACCCTGAAGCACGACTTCCCTGATTTTAAAACATACGATATTCCCTTACTCGAATGGCTGCCTCTTGGTCTACATACAGATTCCTCATGACCACAATTAATTGTTCTGGAATTTCCATTCTTCCTAATGTTATCCATAATTTGCTATGATCTACACAGGCGAATGCCTTTGTATAGTCAATGAAACACAGGTAAACATCTTTCTGGTATTCTCTGCTTTCAGCCAAGATCCATCTGACATCAGCAATGATATTCCTGGTTCCATGTCCTCTTCTGAATCTGGCTTGAAATTCCTGGCAGTTCCTTGTGGATGTACTGCTGCAACCATTTTTTAATTATCTTCAGTGAAATTGTATTTGCATATGATATTAATGATATTGTTTGATAATTTCCATGTTATATTGGATCATCTTTTGTTGAACTGGGTACAGATATGGACCTCTTCCAGTAAGTTGGCTAGGTCTTCCAAATTTCTTGGCATAGATGAGTGAGTGCTTCCAGCTTTGCATTCATTTGTTGAAACATCTTAATTGGTATTCCATCAATTCCTGGAGCCTTGTTTTTCACCAATGCCTTCAGTGCAGCTTGAACTTCTTCTTTCTGTACCATTGGTTCTTCATCATATGCTACCTCCTGAAATGGTGAATACCAACCAGTTCTTTTTGGTATAGTGACTCAGTGTATTCCTTTCATCTTCTTTTGATGTTTTCTGCATTGTTCAATATTTTGCCCATAGAATCCTTCAATATTTCAACTTGAGTCTTGAATTTTTTCTTTAGTTGTTTCAGCTTAAGAAATGCCAAGAATGTTCTTCCCTTTTGGTTTTCTAACTCCATGTCTTTGCACATTTCATTATAATACTTTACTTTGTCTTTTTGAGCCGCCCTTTGAAATCTTCTGTTCAGCTCTTTTACTTCATCATATCTTCAGTTCGCTTTAGCTACTCCATTTTCAAAAGCAAGTTTCAGTCTCGTCTGACATTCATTTTGGTCTTTTCTTTCTTTATGTCCTCGATGTCATCCCACAACTCGCCTGGTTTTTGGTCATTAGTGTTCAATGCATCAAATCTATTCTTAAGATGATCTCTAAATTCAAGTGGGATACACTCAAGGTTGTACTTTGGCTCTCATGGACTTGATTTAACTTTCTTCAGCTTCCACTTAAACTTGCATATATACATTTGATGGTCTGTTCTGCAGTCTGCCCCTGACCTTGTTCTGACTGATGATACCGAGCTTCTCCATTGTCTCTTTCCACAGATGTAGTCAGTTTCATTCCTATATATTTCATCTGGCTAGGTCCACCTGTATAGTTGCCATTTGCATTGTTGAAAAAAAGATATTTCCAATGAATAGGTCGTTGGTTTTGCAGAATTCTATCATGCAACTTCCAGTGTCATTTCTATCACCAAGGCCATATTTTCCAACTACTGATGATTCTTCTTTGTTTCCAACTTTCGCATTCCAATCACCAGTACATATCAATGCATCTTGATTGCATGTTTGATCAATTTCGGGCTGAAGAAGTTGGTAAAAATCTTCAATTTCTTCATCTTTGGCATTAGTGGTGGATTTCAAACTACTTAGTCTCTTTTGTATTTGTACACAGTTAAAAAATAAAAATTTTTAAAAATATATATTTTCTGATTTGGAAACTATTCTTGTATTTAATTACCGTTATTAATCTTACGTGTTTGTCTTAGTGTTATCATTAGTTTAGCCTTTAGTCTGCCCAAGGACTTTGATGCAAAAATGAGGAAATGTAGAATGAATCCTGAGGTATCCATTTCTACAAGTCTAAAATATCCAGTAATGGACAATGTTCCTTTTCAAGGCAATGACCCTTCCTGATTTATTAGCTTCTCCTTCTGGATTTATCCATGTGGGAAAACATTGCCAAAGCTCATTTGTCTTTTCCTGCCTATATCCTTATGTCATGACACTGAGATACTTTGTTCTGCAAGAGTATTTTTTAAAAGGTGACAAGACTTTCCCTGTGGGACATTTAAATAATAATAAAACCCACTTTTAATTAGGATCTGGGATAACTTGTAAGAAGAAAGTGAGAATGTCACACAGCTTTCCACAGCTCTCAGATAGACTGACTTTATGTTTCTTGGATTATTCCCATCTACACTTGAAAGTAGTTCTGGTATATTTACATGTTTCTCTTTGAGAATATTTAGTTTTTTCTTTCTTTGCTAGGCTACACATTCTCTTTATTAAGGACTGTGGAGATCACATTTCATTGTTCCCAAAATTATTTACCAATATAATTTAAAACATTTCCATTTCAGTTCTCAAAATTATTGTTCCTCTCAATATCCAATACAGAACACCAACAAAGCAGAATAGTCAGATTTTTTTATCATGCTAATATTTGAAGCAATGTATTATATGTATAGTTAAACATTTAGAATATTTCTTTTGGGTTCTCTTGGGAGAAATAAAACAAGAAATCCACCCTACCCATTTTATGAAATAGGAAACTAAGTCCAAGAAACTCAAAGTGGAAAATTTAATAGAGAAAGTGCTAAATCTTTTTCTCTTTTCCATTGTATTACATTCATTTGATGAGTAATAATATAAGGCTGTATAATAGAGAAAAGATGGTCAAAACAACTGAAAAATAAGTTTAGAGTGACTTGGATAGTTTGGGCCATGTTATCTATAAAATAGTGTCAGGAACATTACTCAGACCTTTGCTTTTCCTTATAAATAAGATTTTCTTCCCCCCAAAAGGTGGAACAAATGTTTAAGCACTAGGCTACTAACTGAAAAGGTAGAAGTTCAAACCCATCCAGGCGTACCCTCAGAGGAAAGACCTGGTGATCTACTTCTTACGGTCACAACCATGAAAACCCTATGGAATAGTTCTTCTCTGCACACATGACGTTGCCATGAGTCAGAGTCGACTCCATGGCAACTGGTAAAAAGCTGATAATATTTTCTGACTCTCTCCACTTGCATGCATCCAGCACAGGGAAAGAACTACGATAAAAACAGCTAATTAAGAGTTATTCAGTCTTCAGGAGGATATGCAAATGATACCTCATAGACTAAGTCTTTCCAAACATCCTAATTTGTTCTCTCATTATACTTGTATTTTCATCTGCTCATATTATATACTCTAATGAGTGGTTCATATCTCAGTCATCTCTATCAAAATGAGAGTTTCTCAAGGATAGAGAACATTCATTTTTCTATATCTGGTGCTGGCATTATAGTAGGCATTCAATTAGTACTTGCAAACTGAATCACTATGTGAATGATTTCTTCATGGTAATTTCCCCGAAGCATTCTTGAACATTTTGCCAGTAGATTTTTTTTTTTACAAAAATGTTCTCAATGTAAATGAATCCACCTACCTAGGTTTTAGAATAATAAACCATCTACTTTCCCTCCTCACTTTCTCCTCCATGTAACCATGATCTCAGCCTACAATGAAGATAATGCTAAGGCATTCTCTTAGTAATTACATTTTAGCAAACTATGAAATTTCAGATAGAGATATATTTAGGTTCACTACTCCCCTTATTATGTTGTCAAATGTTCCAGTATGTTTCAAAGACTGGTAAAATGCATTAATTGATATTCTCATGGTTTAGAAAAATGAATGTAACCCTCAAAAAATTTTACCTACTATCAAGGAATAAGATATAGAATCAAAATTGACAATAACAACTAATAAAATATTTTATCCAGTTGAGATTTCACAACTTTACAAAGAGCTGAAGAATTTAAAGTGTAATAAAGATATAATATTTAATAAAAGACAAGAAGTTAAAACCTAGGGTGAAAAAAGCAAGCCTTTTTTATTAGCAAAGAAGAAAAAATTATATGGAGAAATATGCCTGGGTATATCCTTTTCCAACAAGTAAAGACCTAGAGAACGTGATGTGAAGAGGAATTAGTTTAACTATACAGAAGTACCAGTAAGCTTATTCAGGGGATAAGTGTGCACTGTTTCTTTGTTAGTGTCTACCCTCAGAAATATCAAATGAGCATTTATTTCTTATATAATCACACGAAAGATAAAATAAATAACTATGAAAATTGTTCAGTATTTATAGTTCCTAAGCAGTGAAACATGTTACTGAAAGAGGTTCTGAAATATCCATCCCTGGAGATTATTAGAAATAGGATAGAGACAGATTAGTTTGGAGCAGGTCAAGTAAGGCTTGCTTAAATGGTGACCTCTACATCTGCCTTCCATTCCTTAACATCTATGATTGATTCTAAGTGTTGTTTAAACAGCAAAATTGCTATTTTTATGGAAACGTAATCTAGAATATAATAGACATAGATTTTTGCTTGGGAATTAGTAAGAGCCATAAAACCTTAAGAGCCATAAACCTTACTATGTTATCAAATAAACTTCTTATTTTTTTTTTCAAATTTCCCTAAATTTCAGATTATCTTTTCCATTTTCTCCCTCTCAATAAATGTCTCATTTAGGAAATTCATAAAATAAAAAGTCTGCAAAAACCACAACATTAATGGATTATTTCCTGCAAATTCCTGTAAGACTAGATAAACAGTTTTGGCCACACATTTACCTAAATTTATAAAACACCACGTGTAAAAAGTCAATATCGTGACCCTCAAAGAAATAAGAGTTATCAACACCCCTCAACCACTTCCCAATTGAGGCGTAATAACAAAAAATGAATCCATGGTACATATATAGGCTGAACATTACAAAATTGTTGATATTTGGCTATTTTGACCTACATAAAAAGTCTATTTCATGTGGTTCAATCTTAAGCAAAAATCATAAAGAAGATTCTTAATCATAAGAAGATTCTTATCGTTACACAATCTCATATTTCACAAGAGAAATAGAATTAAAATGAATACTATTCAGATGTAAAATGGGAAATTTCTGTTTGACTCATTTTAGTTTTTTATAATTTATAATTTTTTTTCTTTAACCAATTTCACTAAAACTTGCTTCCTGATAAATCCTTAAAAAAGAATTAATAAGCATTAGAAAAAGAAACCAGTTTATGATGGATAAGGATGGATATTAAAAATAATTTTATCAAAAATTTTAAATAAACTAGGCAAAATTTAGATGGGTAACTTGCACATCTTAAGACATGATTCTAGTTTTCAAATTCTAAATTAACCTTGGTTAAGTTTTAATTTTCAAGTTACTTTCAGGTCTCTGATATTACTACTACAAATATATATTTATTAAAACGTAGTAACGCATGCATTTGTATAAGGAGCTTATTAAACTATTTTTGTTGTACTTCTTTTATACATACGATATATATATGTATACATATTTATTTGTAGCTTTAATTGACAAAATCCACAAGCTAGCAAACCATACATATTTCCCTCAAAAGGTAAAGAATCAAGCCTAAATCCATTAGGTAATAAACAGATTTTAAGATATTCCTAAGAGAATATTCTGGGAAACTGATGTGAAGATATATTACTGATTCACTGAATATTTAATATACTGTATTTTAAATATGCAACACAACTCCTCCACATGGCAAGCGATATTTATATGTAATGTTATTTTACCTTCAATTCATGAGGAAGTACTTACTGTATTCCTTTTTGAAAGAAATTAAAAGCCTTCAGCCAGAGTAAGAGTATAGAAGACATCCCACAGTGCTTGTAAATTCACATATTGAGGGGAGCTCACTTTATTTATGGAGAGAGTATTTCTACCTTATCTATCGATATGGAGTCTGATTTCAATTACACTTGATCAGGTTCCTGGTATCAATTGTTCTTCCTGCCAAAACAAAGTATCACAGAACATTTTGGAAAGATTTATACACTGAATCACTCCCTGCCAGCACTTCTCAAACTGAAGTTATAAAGCCAGTTGTTGATGCTTAAATCTCTAAAAGCACAGGGCAAGACAGGGCACTGAACAAGACTAGAGAAAGGATATTGAACATATTCCTAAATTTTTAACCAACTCACTATTATGACAATGTTTAAAATATTTATTTTGATTTCCAACCTCTGTTATGTTTCTATTTTCTTTGCATATGCAAAAGAATCTGATTTTCTTATTCTAAATCACTCATTCTGATTTTATGCCATTTTTTGTACCATTCTTATTCCTGACTCTTGATGCATCCAAATTGGATCCCCCTGTAGAAATGTTAAAATGAGCATCTTTCACCAGTTAACAGCAGGACTGGAGATGATGCCCAGTCTTCACTACTAGGCCAGGAGTAAGCAAAACTGCTTTATCAAACATGCCTCAAATGCTCAAGGGAGAATGAAAGAGAGACAGAGAGGAAAGAAGGAAGGAAGGAAGGGAAAAGAAAGAAGGAAGAAAAAAGAAAAAATCTGCAGATTCTTTTAACATTCTTATTTGTATGATGTATAAGCAACAACAACAAAAAAAACCCTGAATTAATAAATCCTCTGAGACAAAATCTCCTCTATACGACAAAGACTTTATGCAAAGTCATATGAAGTTATACAATAACAGCCTCAACAAGCAAATAAATCATAAAACTCCTTGCAAACTCTGTAGCTGCTACAAGGCCAGAAACGTTTCAGTGCAGATCTTTTATTGATCTTCTACCTAGATGATATTATATACCCATATTAGGCAAAGTTGTAGGGCTTTTGAAAATTCTCTCAGTCTCCAGTCTTCTCTTTCTCCACCCTCCTTCTTCCTGTCCTGAGATGACAGCCTTCAAGGCTCCCAGAGCCCTCTCACTCTGTTACTCTCTCCTGACCATCAAAATTAACAGGAATCCAGCATCAATCATACCCTCGCAGACAGAATGAACATCATGCACAAGAAAGTGTTATCTGACCAAGGAATTTGTAACTGGAACCTTTTAATCCCACAAAGAGAAGTTCTCTGTTTGTCTGTCTGTCTGTCTGTCTGTTTTCCTCATCTTTAATGAAAAAATTCTGGTCAGCCTCAGGCTAGGAAGGTGAGGATGATTGCACTTAGTGTGCCAGGCAGAATCAAAATAATCAGTCTAAAATTTAGAACCATGTTTCTCAAACCACAGATCGTTTGAATGAGAATTACCTGGAAACTTTGATCAAATTCAGATCCCTAGGCCCCATGCCAGACCCACGGAATTATACCCTCCAATGGAATGGCCCAAGAATCTGCATTTCTCCCAAACAATCCAGATGATTCTCACAGATCGGAACACTGAGAAGTACTACCCGAGGGTGAGTATCCAACTTCTATTCTAGACAATGTCACACCTCGAGTCTTTTGTAATAAACTAGATTTCCTCTAAGATCTATGTTTAATTTTTCTGCAGTATGTTATTTCTATGTATTATTTGCTTTAGTGTATTATTTTGTGTAGGAAAATTGTTACTAATAATTTTATTTAAATTAAAAAATACACACCCACTGGTTAGTCTTATAACTAAAGAAGAATGTCATTGACATCTATTTCAGCATCTCTGATCTCCACATGTAATGGAAATCAAATAAATGGAAACAAAGTCTATTAAAGAGACTATAAATTAATTTTCTCTTCACTGGAAAGAACAGCAGGAGAAAAAAATTTTTTTCTATGATTAAAAATGACATCATGCTGTTTTCTACAAAGTACCGTCCTCCAAGGTAACTCTATTTAAAAGAAAAAAAAGAAACTGTTCTTATTTAGTCCTTTATTTTTTTACAATAGATTGTTTCCAAGAATTCTTTTCTTTTTTTCATGAAGTGAAATTTTGTTAGTTACACCATTTTGTACCTAGAATTAGAGAGATCAATGGATTATTTGACTTTCTGCTATGACATTCTGTCAGGTTTAGAGGAGATCACTTCTTCTGTAATTAATACTTTAACTTAAAGAAGCGAGCAAGAGTCTGGGGTCTTAAAAGCCTGTGAACAGCCATCTAAGATACTCCACTGGTCTTGCCCCTTCATGAGCAATGGAGAATGAAGAGAACAGGATGCAACGGAAAGGTTAGTCCAAAGGACTAATGGCCCACAACTACCACAGCCTCCACCAGGCTGAGTTCAGCACAACTAGATGGTGCCCGGCTATCACCACTGACTGCTCTGACCAGGATCACAACAGAGGGTCCCTGACAGAGCTGGAGAAAAACGTACAACAAAATTCTAACTCACAAAAAAAGACCAGGTTTACTGGCCTGACAGAGATTGGAGAAACCCCGAGAGTATGACCCCTGGGCACCCTTTCAGCTCAGTAATGAAGTCACTCCTGAGGTTCACCCTTCAGCCAAAGAAGGCAAGAGAGGACAGGAAAGTTGGTAATAGGGAACCCAAGGTAGAGAAGGGAGAGTGTTAACATGTCGTGGTGTTGTTAACCAATGTCATAAAACAGCATGTGTGCTAAATGTTCAATGAGAAACTATTTGTTCTGTAAAACTTCATCTAAAGTATAATAAAAAAAAATTGTTAAAAAAAAGCTAGCAAGAAAGGAGTGAGCAAGTATTTAGGAAATGTTCACCTTCCTCAGATCACACCTGGGCCTCTTCTGCCGGTTGACTACAAAAGAATCATATATGTCACTCCTGTTACATAAATTTGAAGAGAGTTGAAATTTCCTAATTGCTCTGACTACATTCTCTAATCATTTGCAAAGTGTTATTTGTGATTATGACTCCATGTGTGAGTATGTGTCTGTGTGAGTGTGTGTGTGCGTGAAAGAGAGAGAGGAAGAGGAAATGGAAGAGAAGAAAAAATGTACCTCTTTTTTCTCAAGGAAAGAAAACGCAATTTTAAAAAAAAGTACACTGAACATACTATCATCTCTTCATTCTCTATGTGGTCAAGACCAAATTCATATTCTTTTATTGACTACAACAAAGAGTAGGCCACAGTGGTATCTTACCTGTGAGAGAGCCTCCCCATCTGCTGAAACCCAGAAAAAGGGCCGTGGATACAGAAACTTCTCGTACGTTACTGGGGCAGCCGTCTGTGTGCTCTATATTGTTTTCAAAGCTGGGGCATAATTTAAGCACACATGTGCACATACAAAGTACACAAATGGAGAAAAACTTGTTCTTAAGGTCTAGAAATAACTTTTATTTTTGGATTATTCCAGCATTTGGAGTGTTTGAAACATTCTACTCTGGCTAAACATTTGAAAATAGCTGATTTCATCCAGACACAGGTAGACACAGAAAGGAGCCCCGGAAAGGTTAGTAATTTTCCACTTTCTCAAATCAATAACTATTTTCAGAAACAATTTAGCACTGGACCCAAACCTGGTTACCTTATTAGCAAAGAGGGGAAAAAAAGACCCTGATCTGACCCATTCACTTTATAAGGCAATTACGTTTTAAGTCATCATGTATCATTACTGCTCAAAGCATCTGAGGTTGTTCAACCCTCCCTCACAATCTCTGTAATTCAAGCATTTTATCAAATTATTCCTTTCAACACATCCTGTGTTGGATTTTTAATCTCTAGTGAGCCTTTAATGCTGCCAGTTAATCATACTGGCTTCCTGAATCCATTCACTCTGTCTCTCCCATTGACTTAACAAATATTTATTGAATGTTTCCTAAGTGTGAGGAACTGATCTAGGAACTGCACAATAGTTACCACAGACAATAATCTGTGCCCTCATGGAGCTTATTCTAGCATGGGGAGGCAATTTTAAAAGAAGTCAATTAAATAATACACTAGAAATTTTTAAGTTTTATGAAGAAAAAACAGGGGAAGGGAAAGGGAATGAGTGCATGTTGAGAGGGTTTTATTTGCAATTTTTAGTAGGATATCATCATTAGGTGATATTTAAGCAAAAACCTGGAGTTGAGGTGGCTAGTCATGCCAATTTCTGTGGAAAGTATTTTCTAAGCAGAGGATCAACCAGTGTAAACTGAATTTTAATTGACACATGAATTGTTAGGTATTAAAATTTTTTTGGACTGGAGGCCTTAGGAAATATTTTTAGAGAAATAAATTCCTAACTTTGTTTTCAGAAAATGATGCCACAAAACTCTAATAAATTTAATAATCGTTTCTTCCTATTCATCACTTTGAGGACTAAATTGCACCTGACCCAAGCCATGGTATTTTCAATTGCCTCCTACGCATGTGAAGGCTGGACAATGAATAAGGAAGACCGAAGAAGAATTGATGCCTTTGAATTACGGTATTGATGAAGACTACTAAATATACCATGGACTGCCAGAAGAATGAACAAACCTGTCTTGGGAGAAGTATAGCCAGAATGCTTTTTAGAAGTGAGGTTGGGAAGACCACATATCAATTACTTTGGACATTTTATCAGGAGGTACTAGTCCCTGGAGAAGAGCATCATGCTTGGTAAAGTAGAGGGTCATCAGAAGAGAGGAAGACCCTCAATGAAATGGACTGACACAGTGGCTGCAATGATGAGCTCAAGCATAGCAATGACTATGAGGATGGCGTAGGCCTGGGCAGTGTTTCGTTCTCTTGTACGTAGGGTCCCTGTGAGTTGGAACCAACTCGAAGGCACCTAACAACAATAGGAACAACAACATTTATCACTCATTTCATGGTTATGTATGGGAGAAGAGCTCAGTCTTATAGGAAAATGTTCCTTTCTCATGATCCAGCTGCAGCGATGTCAAACAGATGTTGGAAATCAGGGAAATAAATAAAAACAATGTGAGACAGTGCCCACAAAAATTGCCTAGAATCCATTTTAAAAAGACAGACAAGAAAGAGATCAAAAGCCATAAAAAATAAAACAGTCTAAGTTAAAGTGAATATTTTGAAATTTGCTAGGAAGAAGTGCGAGATTTTATGTGAGTTGATGAAGATAATTTGTAATGTATAACTTAAATGAAGATATTCACTATGCTATTGATTTTATTTATTTGATGCTTACTGTGAGACATAAAATAAATTACCAGTGGCATTTTGGCTTATGGTCAAAAAACACAAAGAAGGGGAAAATGTTTATCAAATATAAAAAGGCAAAATTAGCAGGTAAAAAAAAGATGCTGCTCAGCAGTTTCTGAGAGAAAATTACAACAATGGAACAAAAAAATAACTGTTAAGCCTAACCTCTCATTTTCCCATCTGATTTTTCTTAGTTAATTAATGTACCAGGCACAGTTGAGTTAGATCCATGAGCCAGGATGGGGTTCCCCAAAGACAAGTTACCAAATCAGACAAAAATTTTACTGCAAGGTCAGGCTCTGGAAAAGAAACTATTTCCCCCCAAAATCCCATCTGAAAAGTTAGAAACACACTATCTCAAGATATTTCCTAGGGCCTTGTATTACAATGGATTAAGCAATTTTGGAGTTTCTGGGTAGAGTAAATAGTTAATATGTTGGACTGACAACCAAAAAGTTGGGAAGTTTGAGTCTACCCAGAAGTGTCTCAGAAGAGAGTGGTGGCAATCTACTTGTGAAAAATCAGCCATTCAAAACCCAGTGGAGCACAGCCCTACTCTGACACACATGGAGTCTCCATGAGTTGGAATCAACTCCATGGCAACTGGATAAGCAATTTTTAATGTGAACATAAAAATATATTTTCTGAAAAAAAATCTTTAATACCTCGATTAATTTGAAAGATGTTAAATTTTAATAGAGTGATATATTTAAAAATGAAAATAAGACTCTTCTAACTAGGAGCAACTGTACATAAACAAAGCCTGCCTGTGCATCCTAGATGTGATTCATGTATACTGAAAAAGCACTTGCCATCCACTTCTTTCTTTATTGATATGTGTAATTTATAATTTAGAAACTTATTTTTAATTACAGTGGAAAGGAAAAGCCTCTTGACAAGCAAACAAAAGTGGGGAAAGGAGAAATAGCGATGCAGTACAACCAACAAAGAAAATAAGGAAGAAATGAGATATAAGCTCTGAAACAAAGAAAAGCAATAAAAAGCAAGACCCCCTGGGAGGGATTCCATAGAGAGAAGAAGCTGACAACTCTCACATCTCAACTAAGAAGTCATGAGGGAAAATAGGAAATGTAATTCACTCAAAGTTTCAGGATATAGGGGAATATTTCAGGTCACTTTCTCTGGAAGCACAGAGCTTGAGTAAGGCATTCTTGTTCAAATTATTGATTGAATCTAGGCAAAGATGTGAGGTCATGTGAAGTCTAGCCACAGTCTGATCTGATAGGGAGCACTAAAGAGTAAACTGCACCACAAAAATTATCCTGCCCAGAGGCAAGGGGGATGGACTGCTATACACCATGATCAGACATCTCTTAGCAAGGAGTCTGCAGTAAGTCTAGTGTGATTCTCAGAAGAAGAGTAAAGATGTGAGTCATTATCAGCCAACACCTGCAGCATCTGTGGGATGGGTGCACAGTTCAGTAAAGCTGACCTGGTTTGGATCCCGACAGCATCTGCTACAGGTAGGAATAGCCATGGGAGTTCTTGAAGCATAATTAAGGCAAGAACATATGAATATGAATATGACAGTTTGTTGAGGATTAAATCAGATGGTGCTCTGTGGATCAGAATGAATGATGACACTACTCATTGGCACGTTCACAAGCCTTTATTACTTACATAGTAATCAGGACAAAGAGGAACAGAGTAGGGTTCATTGTGAACCGAGCTCCAGAGCTCCTGTCCAAGGGAGAAATATTCAATTTCTCCATACACACCACTTGCTGCATCATGAGAGAGGGAATATATAGGGTTTCTATAGAATGGACCAGGAGTATACACATCAGAATATACGGGAAAAGAGGGAAGAGGGGAGAGGAGAGTTTCTTTGTTGAGATGCAGAGGGCATATCGTAACTTGGCCTTGTGGCACCAAGAAAACATTCCTTTATGTGTCAAGGAAACACTTTCTCTTTCCCTAGCTAAAATATTGCAAGTTACATGCCTACATCTGCTGGTTAATTATACAGCCAGTTAGAAAAACACCAAGGGGTCAGTTCCCCATGGGGAGCACTTTCTGATGTTGCCATAGGCATGGAGAAAATGGAGGTGATACCATTTACCCTGCAAACACCATACCCAGTCAGGGTCTGCAGGTAGGTACTGTGATTGGAAAATATACATCTAACTGGGAATAGTTTAATAAAAGTGATTTCTATGTTATAAATTATAAGAAAATCATGATTTTTTTAAATTATTGCTATATGTAGGTAGGCTTGTATTATGATTAAGTCTATAAATTTTAAATACTTGAGCACCTTGCAAATACAGCTTATGTTGTGGTACTCCACCCTTGTAAGACTGGATATAAGTAGAGGACCAACTAGAGCAACAGAGATCCACTGCCTGTACCCTATTTTTCCTGGGAGAGCCTTGGGTGGCAAAGACTTTGGTATGACGAGACTGATTTTTCATTTGAGACCAAGGCTGAACAGTCAAGTGTTTTTTATTTTTTAACTTTTTTATTGTACTTTAGGTGAAGGTTTACAGAACAAATAGTTTCTCATTAAACAGTCAGTACACATATTGTTTTATGACATGGTTAACAACCCCATGGCATGTCATCACTCTCCCTTCTCAACCTTTTTTTTTTTTGGTGAAAATATACATAGCCAAAGAGACACCATTTCAAAAATTTCTTCATGCACAATTCAGTGGCATCAATTACTTTCTTCCAGTTGTGCTGCTATTCTCACTTTAGATGAAGGTTTACAGAACAAAATAGTTTCTGGTTAAACAGTTAGTACACATGTTGTCCTGTGACAATGGTTAACAACCCCACTACAGGTCAGCACTGTCCTTACTCAACCTTGGGTCCCTATCATCAGCTTTCCTGTCCCCTTCTATGAAAGGTCAAGTTTTATTAACATAAATGAAAAAAAAAAAAAAAAGCCCATTCCTGGGTAGGTTCTTCCAATGAAATTTTGAAGAGACAAAGTAAGGGGATTGTTATAGATTGAACTATGTCTCCTCCAAGAGGAAGACCTTCAGTGAGATGGACTGACACAGTGGCTTCAACAATGGGCTCAGACATAGCAAGGATTGTGAGGATGGTGCAGGACCGGGCGGTGTTTCATTCTGTTGTACACAGGCTCCCTATAGGTATATACTGCACCTGTGAATGGGACCCTCTTAGGAAATAAAGTCTTTAAAGATGTTATCAGTTAGGTTAACATGAGGTCTTACTTAGTGGGTCCTAATCCTATAAGACTGGTGTCCTTATAAAAGAGAAAAATACATAGAGACAGAGAAAAGACGGCCATGTGAAGATGCGTCTACGCGTCAAGGAATGCCTAGGATTACCAGGACCCACCAGAACCTAGGGGAGAGGCACAGCACAGTTTCTACCTCACAGTCCTCAGAAGGAATCAAAATGGCCAGTAACCTGAATCAGGACTCCTAGCCTCTAGAATTGTCAACCAATTCTTTTTGGTACATTGACTGTCTGTATTGCCTCCACCTTCTTTTGATGCTTCTTCTGTCGTTCAATTTTTTGCCTATAGAATCCTTCAGTTATTCGACTTGAGGCTTGAATTTTTTTCTACAACTCTTTCAGCTTGAGAAATGCTGGGCGTGTTCTTCCCTTTTGGTTTTCTAACTCCAGGTCTTTGCACATTTCATTATAATACTTTAGTTTGTCTTCTGGAGCTGCCCTTTGAAATCTTCTGTTCAGCTCTTTTACATCATCATTTCTTCCGTTCACTTTAGCTACTCTACATTCAAGACCAAGTTTTAGAGTCTCTTCTAACAGCCATTTTGGTCTTTTCTTTCTTTTCTGTCTTTTTAATGACCTTTTGCTTTCTTCATGTATGATGTCCTTGATATCATCCCACAACTCTTCTGGTCTTCAGTCGTTATTGTTCAATGCATCAAATCTATTCTTGAGATAGGTTCTAAATTCAGGTGGGATATACTCAAGGTTGAATTTTGGCTCTCGTGGACTTGCTCTAATCTTCTTTAGATTTAACTTGAACTTGCATATGAGCAATTGATAGTCTACTCTGCAGTCGGCCCCTGGCCTTGTTCTGACTGATTGATGATACTGAGCTTCTCCATCTTCTCTTTCCACAGATGTAGTTGATATGATTCCTGTGTATTCCACCCAGCAAGGTCCACACGTATTGTTGCAGTTTATATTGTTGAAGAAGAAAAAAGTTTATATTTGCAGTGAATAAGTCACTGTCTTGCAAAATTCTGTCATGCAATTTCTAACGTCAATTCCATCACCAAGGCCATATCTACCAACTACTGATCCTTCTTTGTTTTAAACTTTTCCATTCCAATCACCAGTAATTATCAATGCATCTTGATTGAGTGCTTGATCAATTTCAGATGGCAGCATTGGTAAAAATCTTCAATTTCTTCGTATTTGGCATTAGTGGTTGGTACATAAATTTGAATAATAGTCTTATTAACTGGTCTTCCTTGTAGGCGTATGGATATTATCTTATCACTGACAGCATTGTACTTCAGGATAGATCTTGAAATGTTCTTTTAGATGATGAGTATGATGCCATTCCTCTTCAATTTGTCATTCCTGACATAGTAGACCATATGATTGTCTGATTCAAAATGGCCAATACTAACTAGTCCATTTCAGCTCACAAATGCCTACAATATCTATTTTCAAATGTCACATTTCATTTTTGACACCTCCCAGTTTTCCTTGATTCATACTTCATACGTTCCATGTTCTGATTATAAATGGATGCTTGCAGCTATTTCTTCTTATTTTGAGTCATGCCACATCAGCAAATGAAGGTCCCAAAAGTTTCTACTCCATCTACATCATTAAGGTCGACTCTACTTTGTGGAGGCAGTGTCTTCCTTGGTCATATTTTGAGTGCCTTCCAACCTGCAGGCTCATCCTCTGACACTTTGTCAGACAATGTTCCACTGATATCCATAAGGTTTTCACTGGCCAATTTTTTTCAGAAGTAGATCATCAGGTTCTTCTTCCTAGTCTGTCTTAGTCTGGAAGCTCTGCTGAAACCTGTCCACCATGGGTGGCCCTGGTTGTATTTGAAATACCACTGGCATAACTTCCAACATCACAGCAATACACAGTACCACAAACTGACAGAGTAGCAGTGGATGCACTATATATTTTGTCTATTATTATCCTTTCCCATAAATCCTATCACTTATTTTTCTTACACTTCTTATTAACTACTTAAAAGAATGTATTTCTAAAAGTTCTTAAACAGAAAGTCAAGTAGAAAATAAGATAAGAAAGTAAGTCAAATTTCTCATTAAATTTACACTCCATTTCTCATCATGCCTATCTTGACACAGGGCACGTAGCCTTATGAAGACTTCCACTTCTAAATACGTAAGTCTACAACCTGTCTGTTAGTTTGTCATACTTTGGTGGCTTGGTGTTGCTATGATACTGGAAGCTATGTCCCTAGTATTTCAAATACCAGCAAGGTCACCCATGTTGGACAGATTTCAGCAGAGCTACTAAACTAAGACAGACTAGGAAAAAAGGCCTGGTGATCTATTTCCAAAAATTAGCCAGTGAAAACTCTATGGATCAAAAATTATTGTCCAAGATTTCGACTTGTTAAATTTGTACGTGTCTTCAGGAGGTCCATCTGCTGGAGAAGTATGTCATATTTAGTAAAGTGGAGGACCAGAGAAGGAGTGGGAAACCCTCAATGAGATGAATTGACAACAGCCGCAACAACAGACTTAAACATACCACCGATCATGAAGATGGTGCAGGACTGGGCGATGTTGAATTCTGTTATCTGGAACCAGCTCGATGGCAACTAACAACATATAATTAGGAATTTCAATTAATTTTCAGTTAAGTTTCCATTATATGCCAACACTGTGCTAGGAACTGGGAATACAAACATGAGTAAGGTGTGGTCTCTTAACTAAAGGAAGTTACATTCTAGAAGAGGAAACCAAAGGTAGACATACATATAATCTACTAGCAAAATAGGGAACCACCTCCAAGCTAGAAACCTGGTTCCTCTTTGACAAAAAGTTAATCACCCATAGCCAAATTATAAGTCCTGGCTGCCTTGCTTTATGACCATTTTTCTTTTTTTTTAATTGTACTTTAGATGAAGGTTTACAGAACAAACTAGTTTCTCATTAAACAGGTAGTACACATATTGTTTTATGACATTGGTTAACAACCCCAGACATGTCAACACTCTCTCTTCTCTAACTTGGGTTCCCTATTACCAGCTTTCCTGTCCCCTCCTGTCTTCTAGTCCTTGTCCCTGGGCTGTTGTGCTCCTTTAGTCTCATTTTATTTTATGGGCCTATCTAATCTTTGGCTGAAGGGTGAACCTCGGGAGTGACTTCATTACTGAGCTAAAAGTGTGTCTGGGGACCATATTCTCGGGGTTTCTCCAGTCTCTGTCAGGCCAGTAAGTCTGGTCTTTTTTGTGAGTTAGAATTATGCTCAACATTTTTCTCCAGCTCTGGCCAGGACACTCTATTGTGAACTCTGTCAGAGCAGTCAGTGGTGGTAGCTGGGCACCATCTAGTTGTACTGGACTCAGTCTGGTGGAAGCCATGGTAGTTGTTGTCCATTAGTCCTTTGGACTAATCTTTCCCTTGTATCTTTAGTTTTCTTCATTCTCCCTTGCTCCCTAAGGGGTGAGATCAGTGGAGTATATTAGATGGCTACTCACAGGCCTTAAAGACCCCAGATGCTACTCACCAAAGTTGAATGTAGAACATTTTCTTTATAAACTATGTCATGCCAAGGGGCTAGATGTTCCCCGAGACCATGGTCCCCACAGGCCTCAGCCCAGCAATTCAGTCCCTCAGGGAGTTTGAATGTGTCTATAGAGCTCCCGTGACCTTGCCTTGTACAAGTTGTGCTGGCTTCCCCGGGATTGTGTACTGTCTTACCCTTCACCAAAGTTACCACCTATCTATTATCTATTTAGTGTTTTTCCATCCCCACCTCTCCCCTCCCTCATAACCATCAAAGATTGTTTCTTTTTTGTGTGTAAACCTTTTCATGAGTTTTTACAGCAGAGATCTCATACAATATTTGTCTTTTTCTGATTGACTTATTCCACTGAGCCTAATGCCCTCCAGATTCATCCATATTATGATGTGTTTCACAGATTCATCATTGTTCTTTACCTTTGTATAGTACTCCATTGTGTGTATGTTCCAGAGTTTGTTTATCCATTATCTGTTGGTGGGCATCTAGGTTGTTTGTTTCCATCTTTTTGCTATTGTGAACAATGCTACAATGAACATGGGTGTACATATGTCTATTCATGTGATAATTCTTATTTCTCTAGGACATATTCCTAGGAGTGGGATTGCTGGATCATATGGTATTTCTAGCTTTCTAAGGAAGCGCCATATCGTTTTCCAAAATGGTTGTATCATTTTGCATTCCCACCAGCAGTGCATAAGAGTTCCGATCTCCCTGCAGCCTCTCCAACATTTGTTATTTCCTGTTTTTTTGATTCGTGCCGGTAATGCAGGGTGAGATGGTATCTCGTGGTTTTGATTTGCATTTCTCTAATGGCTAGTGATTGGGAGCACTTCGTCACGTGCTTATTGGCCGCTTTAATGTCTTCTTTGGTGAAGTGTCTATTCATTTCCTTTGCCCATTTTTTAATTGGATTATTTGTCTTTTTGTTGTAGAGGTTTTGGATTTTCTTGGAGATTTTAGAGATTAGACCTTTGTCTGATTTGTAATAGCCAAACATTTTTTCCCAGTCTGTAGGTTCTCCTTTTACTCTTTTGGTGAAGTCTTTTGATGAGCATAAGCGTTTAATTTTTAGAAGATCCCAGTTATGTAGCTTATCTTCTGGAGTTTGTGTGCTGTTGGTTATGGTTTGTATCCTGTTAATGCCATGTATTAGGGCCCCTAGCATTGATTCTATTTTTTCTTCTATGAACTTTATAGTTTTGGGCTATATATTTAGGTCTTTGATCCATTTTGAACCAGTTTTTGTATATGGTGTGAGGTATGGGTTCTGTTTCATATTTTTGCAGATGGACATCCAGTTTTGCCAACACCATTTGTTAAAAAGACTGTCTGTTCCCCATTTGATGGACTTCGGGCCCTTGTCAAAGATCAGTTGACCATAGGTGGATGGATTTACATCTGGGTTCCCAATTCTGTTCCATTGGTCAATGTATCTGTCGTTGTACCGGTACCAGGCTGTTTTGACTACTGTAGCTGTATAGTAGGTTCTAAGGTCAGGTAGTGTGGGTCCTCCTACTTTATTCTTCTTCTTCAGTAGTGCTTTACTTATCCGGGGTTACTTACTTTTCCATATAAGGTTAATGATTAGTTTTTCATGACCATTTCTTGAGTCTATCCATTTCTCTCCAACTTCACTGTTATCCCTAGTTAAATCTCTCATCATCTGTCACACCATCTCTTGCCTGGATCACGGCAACAGCTTTGAAACTGCACCTCCACAGATAATCTGGATTCCTCCCATTCACTTGACTCTAGCCAGAGGGATCTTTTTAAATTGCAAATATGATTATATTGCAAACTCCCTCCCCCCTGAAAATATTTCAACAGCTTTGTATTACTTTTAGGATAAGGGCAAAAATTCTCCATGTGACAAAGCCCTGCATAGTTTAGCCTACCTCTTTGGTCTCACTGGTTCTCACCCTGTTGTCACTAGCCCACAAAAAAAAGAAACCAAACCCATTGTCATGGAGTTGATTCCGACTCATAGCAACCCTATAGCTCAGTACAGCTAAATAGGCCTTTTTTAGGCCCTCACGGGCCAGTCTGTCCTCTTTCATAGACCTTTAGTGCGTGCTTTTATCTCTGCTTCAACTGTCACTTCCTCAGGATGGCTTTCCTTGACATCCCTGACTAGGTAAAATCTATTGTAGTCTCTCATTGAACTGTTGGGCCTTTTATTAATATCACTTATTTTCTCTGTAACTGATTTTTAATTTTGCAAATTATTTGATTATAATTAATGAGTGAGAGAAATGTCATGAGGGCATTAATATAGCCCCACAGCCTCACCCAGTATTTGACATGATGTAAGTTATCAATAAATATTTGCTGAATGAATGAGTGAATGAATGCAATAAGCACAACGTGCTATGAAGAGATAGATGGCAAGCTCATGCAGAGGTAGGAGAACTAGATCCTTTCAACCCTTGCATTGTTTATTATCTTCCAGCATGATTACACACCTTGCTCTCCCTGTCACCAGAACGTATTGCAACACGAGCCCTTGCTCTGGAGGAGAATTTGTTAGCTTTATACACTGTGTTACCACTGGCTCCTTTTATTCTTGATATTAATTTTCCTCATATTTGATCAAAATAGGCACAGGTTTTAAAACTCTTTTGGAGTATTTTTTTTTTTTTTTGTGGGAACCAAGAACCAAAGAAAATTAGCCCTAAAGTTTCAGAATTGCTCATTTCTTTCATTTCCCCTATAACATGCCATTGCACCATTGGTCTCTCAAGGAAAGACTTCGTATTTTAACAATTTCAGACAATTCAAAAAAAAAAAAACGGAGGAGCTTCAGATGGCCATGGCAGGTATTTCATAATAGTGAATGAATTTCCATCTTAAAAAGAAAATACAAAGCCAACTCTTTATTCCATAATTGGAAACAGAAATCAATATTCCTCCAGAATATGACAGGAATTCATATGAGGCTGTCAACAATCTCACACTTTGTCTATCAGATCTTGTGAAAATCATTGGTGACAAGAATCCTTATCAAGGTCAGAGTTAGTTACAGCATTAAAAAAATAACTCATGATAAGCTGAATAAGCCGAACTTACCAAGGCAAAAAGAAATAAAACATACATAACTGTGGCACTAAAGTTACGATTTTATGCCTTTGCGATTGTCAGTGCTCAAGGAAGATGAATGAGGGGCACCTGTTTGACCCTTTTGTGAGCAAGCTTTCTCCTTTCCTTCATCCTTTGGTGATCCATTCATGAATTAAGTAGACGAGCTCTAAGGAAAAGGACACTCTTGAGGCTATAATCTTGTAGAAAGGGCCTTCCTTTTTCTTTACACAGTTGAGGAAAGGGATAAGATCTATAGCAAATCCTCACATTTGTTGTTTTCTCATTGAAGGGAATATTTTCTTGCAAAGGAAACTTTGGATGGTCAAGTATTTACTACCATATGAAATGACTGTTCAAAATAGAGCCAAGAAAGGGAAGAAAAAAAAAATGGCTTTGATTAGGAAAGCTTTTGAAAAGGCTCTTATGTTTTTGGTTTCTGTTTATTATCCATTATTTTTTAAGGAAAAGAGGAGATAAATAGAATAAAGAATCAAACTCATTCAAGAAAATCTGTTTTTAGCTACTTACCTCATTTTGAATTACTTTTTTTCTTTTTGAAATTACCAGAAACATCCCTGTGGTGAATATCTTCAGAATGTTTCTTGAATTATATGGCAATTTTTCTTAGACCTTAGCTTGAAGATATCAATGTGCAACTTGCCTTATGGATAAGTCTGAGATTCATATATTTCCCATTTCATTAGTACATGATAATGCTATTCCTTTGTGAAACAGAAATCTTGAGTTTGTTACAAGACACATGCTTAATAAATTAATACTGAGATCACTTGGGAATCATAACTAGATGTTGAAGCTTTATATTTTAATAATGTAAATCATGTACTTGGCATGCTTGCATGCAATCAGCTAGTAATCAGATAGAAAAAGAACAAACATTTAATTTGAGGGTTCATTTTTATGCCATAGATATATTTATGTAATGCTTGCAGTCTGATTTGAACACCTATCTATGAAATGGCAAAAGGTCACTGAAACAGATTTCTTTGTTTAGCCTTGAAACTTTGTAGACCATCTAACTCTGACGATCATAACAGAAAAATAAACTGAGTTTGATTTGTGAGTTTTACATTAAGGTTAAATAGGAAAAAGGTTCTTGTGTTCACTGGGGACTCCAGAGCCACTCCATCACTTCTCTTGCCATCTGACATCTTAAAAGAAAGATAAAATAGAGGTGAAAGAAATTACAAGAACCGAGAACTCCACGGAGAGTACCAAATGCTGTCAACTCTCAGGGAAAGTGAAATATTATTTCTATGTAGATTTTCCTGATAGACTCTTGCCTCTCTAGGAACACAGCCCTTGATCAAGTAATCTGACTGTTGGGTGCGCCCCTGGAGTGACATCTTATCCAAGTGCAGTGCACCGTAAGAAAAACTAACTTTTACTTCACTGAATCTATCCTCAGAAGACTCAGCTCCCTTGTTGTCTGGGTAGAACAGTCAGAGAAAAATAAAATTTCCCCCCAAAAGAAGACTTTTTTGGTTCCATTACTGTGAAACACAGCAAATGAAATAACTGAAAAAAAAATGAACTGCAAACTCTTTCCATCTATTTAGGAAGGAAGGCGGGTTACCTCATCCTCACTGCCATAGGAGATTAGCCCTTTTGTTCTGCTTCTGCTGAATCAAGTACTGCTCATCTGTCAACGGCTTCATACACCAGGCCTGGCTATGCCTATCCTTGCCAAATGATGGACAAGCCACGTACGATGCACAAAGCTATTAACAGTAGTGAGCTAATGTCAGCTAAGCAGGCAGCTTTGTTATATGTTTAGCTGCTGCTCAGAGGACATGAGAATTTAAACCTCCAGGGCAAGACCCAATCACTGAGTCTCCAGCTCAAAGCTTGAAATGTCATCCTCAATCAATCAATTGTTAGGGATCACAGAATACTTTCTTAGCTTTGATTTAGGAAGAGGCCAGAGATTGAGCATTACTTGAAGAAACCAGAGCTTATCACACATTCCATCAACATCAGTTTTGCAACTGAGATAACCAGAGGATAAACTCTTTCATGGGTGGTCAAAGTCCTGTTAATTGGACAGAGCGCTTAGAAGTCGGGTAGGAGATAAACAATTCTTCTAAATTAGAAGCAGTTTCATACAATTAAAGTTGACTTTGTAGAAACCTTTGAAAGGCTCTAATCCCTTTTCACCAGGTTTCATGAAGTGCAGGACCTTCTGGAATTGTTCATTTAAGATAATAGGCAATGTTTGTGAACCTGACAACTGTGATTTTGTTTTCAAGCTATGAGTAAAATTTATATAAAACAAACTCACCACCCACATTCAGAATGATTGGCAAGAATGAATACAACAGCCAAAGGGGATTTCTGAAAGACGAAAAATGACTCTGCATTTTCAATAAAATAAAGAATAAAAAAAGATTGTTAAGTATTCTTATTTGAGACTGGTAATAACTCACAATTATCAGTTTTGATTTGATGACAGATAGTAGGTCAGCAATTTTTTGTCTCTACCGCTTTATGAAGCTCAAGAAGAGAGAAGTGAGATCTTAACATGGTAGTGTAAGGTTTCACAATTTTGGTCAAATCACAATACTTGAGAACAGGTGTAATGCTCTTGATACTGCTCCTTGTGGTTGAATTACAAGGAAGGCCGACATTAAGTTTTTTTTGATCCTTATGTCCTTCATGGCTTAAATATAAAATAATTCTTTGAACCTTCAAAGATTTGAACAAAACATCATATGTCTTTGACATTTCACACTCAGTATACAATGTTTTCTGTTCTTAATTTTGGAAACAGTTTATTATTTGGAGTATTCTGCCTGTGGGACCATGTTCTTTTGCTTTTGCTCACAGAGCCAAGGACCCCAATTAATTAATGTAAAAGATAAAACAGAAATCAGTGCTGGCGATACATAACTTAAGCACAGTTATAGGGTATGTTATCTTCCAAAGACAAAATTGAAAAAAAGCCAGGAGAATTTTTGGCTATCTGCCTCCTTATGAGATGTGGCGAGGAATATAACACATTGCCAATACATGCTTTCATTCAGAAATTTAAATGTAAATGCCAGCTCTCAAGTAAAATTTTTCAGAAGAATTTTCCTGTGGACTCTAGAGCGGGCTTCGTCTCACCGTATGCTGAGTGTACAACCACCTCAACAGCCCTCATTAGCAGATGTGTCTGTGTTACAATAATAACACAATACACTGACTGAGGGATTATTTGTGGTCTCAGCATTGTTTTCTCCATTCACACAGAAGAGAGGACTCAGGGTAGGGTTGTTAAAATAGTGTGCAGAGTGGGGAAAAAGTCCATTTTTAGTGTCTAAGTTTCAAGATTGACTTTAAAAATACATAGCAGGACAATAGTTCTAAAGAAAAAGTTTTTGAATCTCAAAAGGCCAGATGCTGAAGAAATCAAAGCGTAGAGCTAATGCCAAAAAGAACATATTTGGAAGAATTCATGAAACATACGGGCAAGTTTTTATTACTCCAGTGATTAAAGAAAATCCCTCTGACCTTGAGATGAAGCATGAGTGTGGAGAACAATCAAGTGTGACAGGGTGATGTGTGCTCTGGAAAGAGGGTGGAGCAACAGAGCCCCTTATGGGTTTGAGGTCCAACAGTAGAGGAGACCTGTGCCCTACTTCCCGTTATGAACCCTGGAAGGAGCAGTCTTGCAGGACTCACACTCCACTACAGTGTGACAGCTTTAGAATAGAGACGGCTCCATGGGTGACAGGGATGGAGACAGAAACATTAAGTTCTCACTATCTCAGTGTAACGTGGTACAGCAGGTCAACAGTTCATAAGCCCCTATTATAATTTGAGTTATATCCCCCCAAAAAATTTGTTGAAGTCTTAACACCCCACATACATCTGAATGTGACCTCATTTGGGAATGGGGTCTTTGAAGATGTAATTCATTTAGATGAGGTCATGCTGGAGGAAGGTGAGTCCTAATCCAATATGACTGGTGTCCTTGTAAGAAGAAGAGATGCAAAGACAGAGAGGGAAGATGGAGTTATGCTGCAGACGCAAGATAAGGAAGGTCTAAGGTTACCAGAAGCTGGAAGAGATAAGGAAGGATCCTCCTCTGAGCCTTCAGAGAGAGCTTGGCCCTGCCAACACCTTGATTTCAGACTTTTAGGCTCCAGAACTGTGAGAGAATGCATCTCTGCTGTTTTAAGCTACCTAGTTTGTGGTACTCTTGTTATACCAGTCCTGGAAAACTAATACACCCATCAAAAAGGGATGAAATTTTGGTGAGAAAGAGTTAGTGAAACTGAATATCCGGCAGGTATCCGCATGGAAGGTTGACAGTGACATGGACTAGAGGAGAATGGCATTTCAAAAGATTCAAGTGTGGATAGATGCCACATGAGGAGCAGACACTTTGCATTGATGCTGTGTAATCCTCCAGAATTTATATGCAACCTAGAAGAAAGGAAAGAAAGAAAACCCTCAACTGCTAAAGATTCAGTGTTCAATTCCCAACGAAAGGATCTTTGGATACCAAGAAATTTCAGTTATAGAAAATACTGAAATTGAAGTTTCTGTACATGTGTTCGTGGCTTGAAATTTATATCCACTTTATATATAAAATTTGAGTAAGGTCACCTGCCATCTAACTAGATGTTAAAAGCAGTTTCTTAAGTTTCAAGATTACGGAAATAAAGAAAAAGGCAGATGCCTAAGGAAGGAAGTTGTACTCTTTCCAGTTATGTACTGTAAACTCTTTTCCATAACTAATTATCTAAAAAGATCAACATTTGCTCATCTAGCAAAAGGTTTGGCAATCTATGGCCCCTTGACCAAATCCGGCAGCTGTCTGTTTTGTTACAACTCATAAGCTAAGAAAGATTTTTGTATTTTTTTTCCCTGTTTTTTTTTTCATTGTTGTAATTAAACGAAGTTTACATTTCAAGTTAGTCTCCCATACAAAATTTATACATACATTGTTATGTGAGCCTAATTGCTTTCCCTTACTGTGACGGCACACTCCTCCTTTGTCCATTCCCTATGTCTGTTCAACTAGCTCCTAACTCTCTCTGCCTTCCCATCTCACCTCAGGACAGAAGCTTCCCGTTTAGTCTCTTGTACCTACTTGAGCTAAGAGGCACACTCCTCACCAATATCACTTTATGACCCACTGTCCAGTCCAATCTGTGTGAAGAGTTGGCCTTGGAAATTGTTTTAGTTCTGGGGTGATAGAGAATCCAGGGGCCATGCTTTCCAGGATTCCTCCAGTCTCAGTCAGGCCATTAAGTCTGGTCTTCTTCCTGCAATTGAGTTCTGCACCCCTCCATTCTCCTGCTCCATCACAGACTCTCTGTTGTGGTCCCTGTCAGGGTGGTCATTGGTGGTAGCTGGGCACCATCTAGTTCTTCTGAACTCAGGCCAATGAAGTCTCTGGTTTATGTGGCCTTTTCTGTGGCTTGGGCTAATACTTTCCTTGTGTCTTTGGTATTCTTCATTCTCGTTTACTCCTGGGACCAATTGATGCATCTTAGATGGCTGCTTGCGTGCTTTTAAGAGGCCAGATGTTACTCACCAACGTAGGATGCAGGACATTTTCTTAATGAGTTTTGTTATGCCCTTGACCTAGACGTCCCCTGAAAGCATGGTCCCCAGATCCTACCCCTGCTACTCTGTCTCTCAAAGTGTTTAATTGTATTCAGGAAACTTCTTAGCTTTGGTTTAGTCCAGTTGTGCTGACTTCCGCTGTAGTGTGTGCTGTCCTTCCCTTCACCTAAGATAAATTTTTGTCTACTATCTAATTAGTAAATAACACTCACCTTCCCTCCCCACCCTCGTAACCATCAAAGAATGTTTTCTTCTATGTTTAAACCTTTTATTGAGGTCTTATAATAGCGGTTTTATACAATATTTGTCCTGTGACTGACTAAATTCACTCAGCATAATGACCTCCAGCTTCCTCCATGTTATAAGATGTTTCACAGCTTCATCGTTGTTCTTTATCCTTGCACAGTATTCCATGGTGCGGGTAGACCATAATTTGCTTATCCATTCATCCATTGATGGGCACCTAGGTAGTTTCCATCTTTTTACTATTGTGAACAGTGCTGAAATGAAGATGGGTGTGCATATATCTATTCGTGTGACGGCTCTTATTTCTCTAGGATATATTCCAAGGACAGGGATAGCTGGATCATATGGTTTTTTATTTCTAACTTTTTAAGGAAGTGCCAAATCGATTTCCAAAATGGTTGTACCATTTTATATTCCCACCAACAGTGTATAAGTGTTCCAGTCTCTCCACAACCTCTCCAGCATTTATTATTTTCTGTTTTTTGGACTAATGCTAGCCTTGTTGGGGGGAGATATCTCATTGTAGTTTTGATCTGCATTTCAATAATGGCTAATGATTGTGAGCATTTCTTCATGTGTCTGTTAGCCACCTGAATATCTTCTTTGGCAAAGTGCCTGTTCCTATCCTTTGCCTACTTTTTAATTGGGTTATTTGTCTTTTTGTTGTCGAGGTTTTGAAGTATCTTGTCAATTTTAGAGATTAAATGCTGATTAGATTTGTCATAGCCAAAAAATTTTTCCCAGTTTGTAGGTTGTCTTTTGTATTCCTTTGATGAAGTCTTTTGATGAGCATAAGTGTTTGATTTTTAGGAGCTCCCATTTATCTAGTCTCTCAACTGGTGCTTGTGCATTGTTTTCTTATGGTTTGTATCGTGTTTATGCCATGTATTAGGGCTCCTAGCATTGTCCCTATTTTTTCTTCCATGATCTTTATCTTTTTCAATTTTATATTTAAGTCTTCGATCCATTTTGAGTTAGTTTTTGTGCAGGTATGGGTCTTGTTTCAGTTTTTTGCAGATGGATATCCAGTTATGCCAGCATCATTTGTTAAAGAGACTGTCTTTTCCCCAATTAATGGACTTCGGGCCTTTGTAAAATATCAGCTGCTCATAAGTGGATGAATTTATGTCTGCATTCTCAGTTCTGTTCCATTGGTCTATGTATCTGTTGTTGTACCAGCATCAGACTGTTTTGACTACCGTGGTGGTATAAAAGTTTATAAAATCAGGTAGTGTAAGACCTCTCACTTTTTTCTTCTTCTTGAGCAATGCTTTACTTATTCGGGGCCTCTTCCCTTTCAATATGAAGTTGGTGACTTGTTTCTCCATCTTATTAAAAAATGCCGGTGGAATTTGGATCGGGATTGCATAGTATCTGTAGATCACTTTGGGTAGAAGTGACATTTTCACAATGTTGTGTCTACCTATCCATCAGCAAGGTATGTTTTTCCACTTATGAAAGTCTATTTTGGTTTCTTGAAAGTGGTGGCTTGTAGTTTTCATTGAACAGGTCTTTTACGTCTCTGATTAGATTTGTTCCTAAGTATTTTATCTTCTTGGCGCTATTGTAAATGGTATTGATTTGGTGATTTCCTCTTCGAGGTTCTCTTTGTTGGTATAAAGGAATTCAACTAATTTTTGTATGTTTATCTTGTATCCTGAAACTTTGCTGAAATCTTCTATTAGTTCCAGTAGTTTTCTTGTGGATTCATTGGGGTTTTCTATGTAGAAGATCATATCATCTGCAAATAGAGATACTTTGACTTTTTCCCTACCAATTTGGATGCACTTTATTTCTATTTCTAGCCTAAATGCTCTGGCTAGGACTTCCAGCACAACATTGAATAAGAGTGGTGATAAAGGGCATCCTTGTCTGGTTTCCATTCTCAAGGAGAATGCTTTCGAAGTCTCTCCATTTAGGATGATGTTGGCTGTTGGCTTTGTATAAATGTCCTTAATTATATTGAGGAGAATATCCTTTCTATTCTTATTTTGTTGAGAGTTTTTATCAGGAATGGGTGTTGGACTTTGTCAAATGCCTTTTCTGCATCGATTGATAAGATCATGTGGTTCTTGTCTTTTGTTTTATTTATGTGATGGATTATACTGATTGTTTTTCTGATGTTGAACCATCCCTACATACCTGGTATAAATCCCAGTTGATCACGGTGAATTATTTTTTTGATATGTTGCTGAATTCTATTGGCTAGAATTTTGTTGAGGTATTTTGCGTCAGTGTTCATGAGGGATATTGGTCTCTAATTTTCTTTTTTTGTGGTGTCTTTACCTGGTTTTGGTACCAGGGTTATGCTGGCTTCATAGAATGAGTTTGGGAGTATTCCATCCTTTCCTATGCTCTGAAATACCCTTAGTAGTAGTGATGTTAACTCTTCTCTGAAAGTTTGGTAGAATTCTCCAGTGAAGCCGTCTGGGCCAGGGCTTTTTTTTGTTGGGAGTTTTTTAATTACCTTTTCAATGTCCTCTTTTGTTATGGGTTTATTTAGTTGTTCTACCTCTTTTTGTGTTAGTTTAGATAGGTAGTGAGTTTCTAGAAATTTGTTCATTCCCTCTAGGTTTTCAAATGTGTTACAGTACAATTTTTCATAGTATTCTGTTATGATTCTTTTAATTTCAGTTGGGTCTGTTGTGATATCACCCATTTCATTTCTTATATGGGTTATCTGCTTCCTCTCCTGTTTTTCTTTTGACAGTTTGGCCAATGGTTTATCAATTTCATTGATCTTTTCAAAGAATCAGCTTTTGGTCTTGTTAACTCTTTCAATTGTTTTTTTAACCTCTATTTCATTTAATTCTGCTCTAATTCTTATTATTTTCTTTCTTCTGGTGGCTGAGGGCTTCTTTTGCTGCTCTGTTTCTGGTTGTTCCAATTGTAGGGTTAATGTTTTGATTATGGCTCTTTCTTCTTTTTGGATGTATGCATTTATTGCTATAAACTGACCTCTGAGCACTGTTTTTGCTGTGTCCCAAAGGTTCTGGTAGGCTGTGTTTTCATTCTTGTTTGATTCTATGAATTTCTTTATTCGGTGCTTAATTTCTTCTATAGCCCAGTAGTTTCTGAGCAAGATGTTGTTCAGTTTCCATATGTTTGTTTTTTTATCCTTGCTTTTTCTGTTGCTGATTTCTACTTTTATGGCTTTATGGTCAGAAATGATGCATTGGAAAAGAAAGTATACTTGGCTGCTGTTGGGTGGAGTGTTCGGTATATGTCTATGAGACCAAATTGGTTAATTGTATCATTTAGCTCTTCCTTGACTTTGTTGAGCTTCTTTCTGAATGTTCTATCCTTCACCAAAAATGGTGTGTGAAGTCTCCTACTACTATTGTGGAGCTGTCTATCTCTCTTTTCAGTGCCGTTAGAGTTTGTTTTATGTATTTTGGAGCCCTGTCATTGGGTTCGTAAGTATTTATTATAGTTATGTCCTCCTTTAATCATTATACAGTGTCCATCCTTATCCTTTGTGGTGGATTTTACTTTAAAGTCTATTTTGTCAGAGATTAATATTGCCACTTCTGCTCTTTTTTGAGTGTTGTTTTCTTGACATGTTTTTTTTCATCCTTTGAGTTTTAGTTTGTGTCTTTAAGTCTAAGTTGTGTCTGTTGTAGGCAGCATATAGACAGATCAAGTTTATTTTTTATCCAATCTGCCACTCTCTGTCTCTTTATTGGTGCATTTAGTCCATTTATATTTAGCATAATTATTAATAGGTATGAGTTTAGTGCTGTCATGTTGATGTCTTTTTTTGTGTGTTGTTCAGTTTCTTTGTTCCACTTAATTGTCTGTGCTGCCTTGTTTTTCTTTATGCATTTTCTTTTCATCTTTTTCATTGTTGATTTTGTGTTTGCTGAGTCTTTATATTTTTCTGGTTTTTTATTTTGACTTGTAGGATTGTTAGTTTCCTTTGTTGTTACCTTAATATTTTCCCCTATTTTTCTAAGTTTATACCAATCTTTAATTTCTTTACATCACCTTGACTTCCTCTCCATATGCAAAGTCTATGTCAACATTTTTTAAGTCTTTCTTTTTTGTTTTCATGTTGTCATCTTTTACATATTGACATCTGTTTCCTTATTTTCAGTGTTTTAGCTTTGATTTATTTTTGCAATTTCCCTATCTGGGTTGATATCTGGTTCCTCTGTCCTGTGTTCTAGTCGTGGGTTGTTATCTGATTTTACTGATTTTCTAACCGGAGGACTCCCTTTAGAATTTCTTGTAATTTTAGTTTGATTTTTGCAAATTCCCTAAACTTCTGTTTACCTGGAAATGCCCTAATTTCGCCATCATATTTGAGAGACAGTTTTGCTAGATATATAATTCTTGGCTGGCAGTTGTTTTCCTTCAAGGCTTTATATAGTCATCCTGTTGCCTTCTTGCCTTGCACGGTTTCTGCTGAGTAGTCCGAGCTTATTCTTATTGACTCTCCTTTGTAGATGACTTTTTGTTTATCCCTAGCCACTCATAAAATTCTCTCTTTATCTTTGGTTTTGGCAAGTTTGATTATAATATGCTTTGGTGACTTTCTTTTGGGATCTACCTTATGTGTAGTGTTCAATGAGCATCTTGCATAGATATCTTGTCATTTTTCACGATATCAGGGAAGTTTTCTGCCAACAAATCTTCAACAATTCTCTCTGTAGTTTCTGTTATCCCCCCTGTTCTGGTGCTCCAATCACTCGTAGGTTATTTATTCCTCTTGATAGTGTCCCACATAATTCTTAGGGTTTCTTCATTTTTTTAAATCCTTTTATCTGATTTTTCCTCAAGTTGGTGTCAAGTGCTTTATCCTCAATCTCACTACTTCTGACTTCCGTTGCCTCAGTTCTGCTCTTATGACTTTCTATTGAGTTGTCTACTTCTGAAATTTTATTGTTAATCTTCTGGATTTCTGATTGCTGTCTCTCTATGGATTTTTGCAGCCTGTTAAATTTGTCATTATGCTCTTCTCTAATCTTTTTAATTTCCTCCATTGTGTTTTCTGCATTTTGATTCATTTCCTTCCTAATTTCTTGAAGAGTTCTGTATATTAATCTTTTGTATTCTGCCTCCAGTAATTCCAAGAAATTTTCCTCCTCTGGAAAATTTCTAGATTCTTTATTGTGGGAGCTTGCTGAAGCCATCTTGTATTGTCTCTTTATGTGATTTGATATTGACTGTTGTCTCTGAGCCATCAATAAGTTATCATATTTATTTATTTTATGTTTGCTTACTGTGTCCTAGCTTCTTGTTTTGTTTTGATATGCCCAAATAGGCTGCTTATATGAGCTAGTTTGATTATTGGCACCTTTGAAGGTCTAATGTCCTGTCACCAGGTGGTTAGGTCTGTTACTAGGTATTTGAGCTCAGGAGTCTGCCCACTCCTCCTGTATGGATTCAGCTCAGATGCCCAGGTCAATAGCCACCAAGTGTGTGGTGTAGGCTCTCACCTACAGTCCTAGACAGGCATGGGTGATTGGTGTAGGCACAGGCATCTGGCTGCAGCAGGGGGACACACTCTGAGCAAGGCAGGGGGCTGACAGCTGCCCCTAAGTGTCCAGAAGGAAGGTATGTCCCTGTTCCAAAGGGCGCATAGGTGGGTGGGTTTTGAAGCTTGACTATGAGCACCCAGTGCTGTTGGCTGTAAGGACTGGGGTGCACCTCTTATTCTTGGGCCCCTATTGCAGGTGCCTAGGTGGCATGGGTGGAGCCACCAGTCCTCAGGCCCCTGAAGTGGGTAGGTGAAGACCCTGCTTAAAGGGCAGAGCAGTGTCAAATATCATGAACCTGCCACTTCACAGCTGAAACAGTTCAAGTTCGACTTCAGCTATATATCCTGTTGTACTGTGGTAATAAGGGCCCACGCTGTTGAAATGGGCCCACCCAAGTCTGTAGAGGGGGAAAGGCACTCAAAGTCTGTGGATCCCTTATGCCTGTGTCTAAGCAAAGGAGCTTTGCCTACCCCTAAGGAAGCTGGCAGGTTTTTTTTCCTGTTTGTTAATTTGTTCACTCTCCAAGGCTGGGAGAATGTCACAGGTCATGTGATACATCCTACTACCAGCCCAGGGGACTCAGCAATTGCTGAAGCTGGTCCAGGACCAGTGCAGAGCAAGGAGCAGGGAGGTAAATGGGAGAGAGTTTTTCCCTAAGGGGGGTGTTTTTGATCTGCCTGGTAGGCCATATGCAAGAACTTATTTTTTGTTGATCTAGAGCTGCTTCTCACTGGTTCTGGGTGGCCAAGTAGACTCTCTGCAGTTGGGTCTCTCCTTGTGTGGAATACTCCTCCTGAGCACTGCTGCTTGCCTGCCTCACTGCTCACCCCCAATTTGATCAGGCCTGAAAGGCTCAGGCTCTTGCCAGGTCAGGCCTGGAAACTCCTCGCTGCTTCTGAACCATCTCTCCCTCCCCCTGCCACTCAGTCCAGTTCCTCAACTTTGCCTTAGATGTTCAGGGCTCCTAGATTGTCATATACAATTGATTCACTTGTTTTTTTGTGTCTTTGTTGTGAGAGGGTCCACCGGAAGCATCTGACTACTCCACCATCTTGGCCCCGCCTCAGGTTTTTATATTTTTAAATGATTAAAAACAAATCAAAATAAGGATACTTTTTTGTGACATGTGAAATTGTATAAAAATCAAATTTTAGTGTCATAGAAAACATTTTATTGAAACAGAGCCATGCCCATTTGTTTATGCATTGTAGCTTCCATACTACAATAGCAGAGTTAAGTAATTGGGACAAAGACCAGGCAGCCAGTGAAGCCTAAAATAATTACTGTTAGTCCCTTTACCAAAACAGTTTGCCAACCTCTTATCTAGCACCAAATCTCCAAGTTGAACAGACACAGAGAACCCAGAGTGTGTCATTCAACTTGTCAAATATGTTTGTTAGGATTGTCCTGTTGGTTGGATATTAACTAAGCCATGCTATTTTAAGTGAGTTACTATAAGTAAGGGAACCCTGGTGGTGTAGTGGTTAAGAGCTATGGCTGCTAACGAAAAGGTTTGCAGTTCACATCCATCAGGCACTCCTTGGAAACCCTATGGGGCAGTTCTACTCTGTCCTATAGGGTTGCTATGAGTCAGAATCGACTCGACAGCAACGGGTTTGGGTTTTTTTTGTTTACTGTAAGCAAAGCTCTTAGGAGCAGACTTTGGTACATAGCAAGCACCATCTAAGTGACAGCACTTCTTCTCATTTGTGATCACGCATAAATTTGAAATTTCACCACTAGCTGCTGCTAGGATTTAGACCTATGGTTTCAATATGATTATTTTCTTTTTTAAACTCAAAAGACCAAGTTCTACTTAATAGGTATATCAGTAGAAGAAAAAAGCCATCTCCACTTTTTTTGTAAACCCAGTGAATTGTAATCATCATGCCTTAGTCACCTCTGAAATAAAGACCTATATTATACAAATATGTCACTATCATTCCACAATTCTGTCTCGGAAGAAGTCAGAATGCTCCTTAGAAGCGAGGATAGTGAGACTTTATCTCAAGTGTTTTGGACATGTTATCGGGGGGACCACTCCCTGGAGAAGGACATCATGCTTGGGAAAGTAGTCAGTCAGAGAAAAAGAAGAAGACCCTCAACAAGATGGATTGACACAGTGGCTGCAAGAATGGGCTCAAGAATAACAATGATTGTGAGGATGACACAGGACATGGCAGTGTTTCGTTCTGTTGTACGTAGGGTTGCTATGAGTTAGAACTGACTCAACAGCACCTAACAACAACAACATTCCACAATTAAAAATATATAAATGTTTTAAGTCATTTATTTCCAATAAAACAATAGTAGTAGTAGTAGTTCCTTGGAAACCCTATGGGGCAGTTCTACTCTGTCCTATAGCGTCACTATGAGTCAGAATCAACTCGACGGCAATGGGTTTTTGGTTTTTTTTTAGTAGTAGTATTCAGTGCATGACCTCCATGTGTTACACATTTTAAATGTATATTTTCATTTAATTCTGCATTCTATTCCCATGTTATAAATAAAAAAATTGGACTCAGAGAGGCAAAGGAACTTGCTCATGGTTGTTATTCATAAGTGGTTGATCCCAGACCCAATATTAGTCTAAGTTTGTGTTCTCTCCACTGAACCACGTCACTTTTTCTTCACAATTTCTAACTCCACAGATCATTCACTTTCCCTTACTCAGTCTCGTTTTTGACAAAAATCTCCTCTTATCAAGATGGTTAAGGAGAGCCAGAAGTTCAGTTGGTGATGGGAAGCAAATTTGATTTTGGGAGTTAAGACACTGTGTAGTAATTAAGCTCACAGCCTTGCACTCTTCAGCACCATCTCTGTGATAATTGCCTGCTCTGGGCAGTAGCAGCAGCTTGGATTGTCCATTGACTTCCTGTTGTGACAGTTTGGAATATGGCAAATGAGCTCTTATTCTGATTTATCCTGCGATGTGTAGATACAATTTTCTTGCCCTTTGGTTGCAGAGATGGTGCCACCACTGCTGTTCTTTCCAGTACGATAATTTGACTGAAAAGGTTAGTGAGTGCTCATCTTCCCTGACTTTAAACAGATATTCTGCCTACTGTTTGCAGGACATTTTGGTTTTTATAAACCACCTTTTTGTTACCCAGTCAGAATATTCTAGACTTGGTAGGGGTCAATGTTCTTTTAAAAAAATTCACTACTTGAAAACCAAAAATGACACCATAACATTTTCAAACTAATTTTCCAAATTTGCCAAGTTATTAGCCCATCTGAAATTATATTCAACTGATAATTAGTTTCTTCCCTCACCCATACCTCCCCAAATTGAATCTGTGAGGCTCTGGGGATGCATTTGGGGCTTTTCTCTCTCTGCCAAATTGAGATTCTAAAAATGTGTTGATTAATAACTACCCTCATATTTGAGGCTATATAATACCTCGCATGTTATTGATGTTTAATATATATGACTTGGCAGCCTCTGAACATTTTTTATAGTCCTTCCAAATATGTTATAAGCAATTTAACTCATTTCAGCATAAAGTTAAACAGTGAGCATATAATATGGGCCAAGTGGGTATAAAATGAAGAAGATACCATCCTTATCTTACAGGAGCTTTACTTCTTTATATCAGAGTGGTAGAAAGGTAAAGGTAGAAAGACTCAGTGTTTGCCCTCAAGTATAGTGAGACACATAAGTCCTATATACAAATTACTATGGTAAAAAGTAAGATCTCTGGGTGATACAAAACTGTTTGTGTTCAACTACTAACCTAAAGGTTGGTGGTTTAAATACACCCAGCAGTGCTGCAGAAGAAAGGCCTGGCAATCTGCTTCTGAAAAGATCACAGCCAAGAAATCCCTATGGATCATTTTTACTCTGTGACACATGGGGCTGCCATGAGCTGGAATGGACTCAACGGCAATAGGTTACAGTGAAAAGTGAGTGCTCAAAACCCTAGAAGTGGTATTAAGTATGAGGAAGGCTCAGAATTGAGAATCTGGGAAGTTTTCCTGGGTAATAACCCAAGATTGAAGATACAAGAATGATAAGATTTATAGGTCTAGAAATGGGATTCAGGGTGTTCTAAATGGAGGGAAGCATCTGCATAATTGCAAGAACATTGGATAACCAAGAAGGAGGCATAGGATGAGAAGGGAAAAGGAGAACCAAATCTGATTCCAGAAGGAAGTTTGGGATTAGATGATGGGCGTAGGTGGTTTGAGTGCTAACTCTAGGAGTTGGGTCTTAGGGCAATTAGGAAACCACTGAAAGCTTTTGAGGAGGTGAGCGACAATACCAGAATTGTTTTAACAAAATTACATACCCGATTGTTTATAGAATGGGTGGAAGAGGAGACTCAGAGGCAAGAAGACCAGTCCAGGATAGGCGATGAGGAATTGAACTAGCGTAGTTGTAGTAACAATAACTGAAAGGGAAAGAAATATGAATGACTATGATTTCACAGGGGTACAACGGATGTCGCTGTGTAAAAATGATGTGGGGCCGGTGTCTGACATCCTCTAATTTCACAAAGTTAAAGGAGAACCAAGATCAACAGCTCAAGGCTGATTCCGATGAGGCAGAGGTCAGACATGCTATCTTTACTAATTCTGACACCAACTGCAATACCTCTAATAATGGCCTGCCAGTAGTAATAAAATTTAATATAATACATGAACTATCAAGGTGTCAGAACTGTGTGTTAAAAAGAAGTATCTAAAAAAAAAAAAAAACCAGTTACCAGTATCCAGGAAAAGAATACTGGGTGAATGGATAGGATTGTGCTGGTTCACAGTTGTAAGACCAACAACTATCACTACCTGCTGTCCAGTAAGTACTTACTCAATGAATAAGTAAATAAATGAATGACTAACTAGGCCCATGTAGTCTGACTTAGAGATTAAATATTAAGTATAATATGTGTTAAATTCTATTTTGATTGAGAAATTATAAAGAATATGTAATATGCTATTTTCAGTCAAGAAGAGATTTTTTAAATTTCTCTTATTCAATATTTATCTTTGAAATGCTCTGGAAAAGAAACTAAAACAGTAAAAGTGCAAAAGCATATTCAAGGATAATTAGCTCTGCCCAAAAAAAAGATAATTTTAAGTGAGTCTACCTAGAATTGGATAAAGAATTTCATCTTACAGCATCTTGAAAAGGGAAACTAAGAATTATGAAAATAACATGACTTAATTTATATCTTTACAATTCATGTTATAATTGTAATGTACTAATTCTTAGAACACGTCAAGAATGGGTCAAGTGTACACTGATTTGTGAAAGATACATTTCTTTTTTTCTAAGAAAATTGTGTTGTAATGCATTCTTTCTTCTCTTGAAATTTAAATTTCATGTTTCAGATGCACAGGTTTATTTTTTTCCAGATTTTCCTCTTAGTTTTTTGGCTCATAAATCATTTCTTATTGAAAGTCAGTCACCTACAAACCATGTCACTTTTCTTCTCTGAGCTAAGTTTCCACAGCCTCACTTTTCACTGCTTGTGTATGAGATTCAAGCAGTTCTCCCACATAACTTTGAAAACTCTGGATCTTTCTCACTTTTCAGTCAAACTCAGTTTTATTGTTGGATAAATGTTTTACTTAGAGTTCTCTGTTGTTGGTGGTGTTAGGTGCTGTCAAATCGGTTCTGACTTACAGCAACCATATGCAGAATAAAACAAAGCACTGCCCATTCCTGTGCTATCCTCACAATCGCTGTTACACTTGAGCCCATTGTTGCAGCCACTGTGTCAATCCATCTCGTTGAGGATCTTCCTCTCTTTCCCTGACCCTCTACTTTACCAGGCATGATGTCCTTCTCCAGGGACTGGTCCCTCCTGATAACATGTCCAAAGTATGTGAGACGAAATCTTGCCATACTCACTTCTAAGGAGCATTCTGGCTGTACTTCTTCTAAGACAGATTTGTTTGTTCTTCTGGCAGTCCATGGTATATTCAATATTCTTCACCAACATCATACCATTATCCAGCTTTTGCATGCATATGAGGTGGCTGAAAATACCATGACTTGGGTCAGGTGTGCTTTGGTCCTTAAAGTGACATCTTTGCTTTTTCATGCTTTAAAGAGGTCTTTTGCAGCAGATTTGCCCAAAGCAATACATCATTTGATTTCTTGACTGCTGCTTCCATGGGCATTGATTGTGGATCCAAGTAAAATGAAATTCTTGACAGCTTCCATATTTTCTTCATTTATCATGATTTTGCTTATTGGTCCAGTTGTGAGGAGTTTTTATTCTTTATGTTGAGGTGTAATGCATACTGAAGGTTGTAGTCTTTGATCTTCTTCAGTAAGTGCTTCAAGTCTTCTTCACTTTCAGCAAGCAAAGTTGTGTCATCTGCATATCGCAGGTTGTTAATGAGTCTTCTTCCAATCCTGATGCCCAGTTCTTATTCAAATAATTCTCTAGTAGAGCAAAACCAGTGAGACATGTATTTGCACGCACACACACACACACACACATAGAGAGAGAGAGAGAGAGAGAGATTTATTTCAAGAGATTGGCTCATGCAATTGTGGGGCTGGCAGGTCCAAGATTTGTAAATCAAATCACTCAACAGGCAGGAGACTTCTGCAGGCTTATGTCCCAAGAGCCATAGGTCAAGCTACAAGAAGAGTGCAGAGTCAAAAGAGAGAGCAAGATGGAGCCCTGCCAGAACATCTATTTATATTCTGGAGGCAGACTATGCCTCCATGGAAACTCTTCTTTCAACTGATTGGATGACCACATCAGATCACATCATGGAAAGGGATTACATTAAATTACATTATGGAACAACAAACAGTCAAGTGTCTGGTCAAACCACTGAGAATCATAGCCTAGCCAAGTTGACACATAAAATTAACCATCAGAATAATATAAACATCTGATAATCTCCAAGACACTGACTGAAGAAGATATTGATTAATACCAATACTGGTGTTGCAAATCCTGGAATATTTGAGTGGAAGTAAGTTTTAATGGTGCTTAGTTATCAGTTAATTTTTTTTTTAATTTTGACTATTTGTGCTTATCTATACACCATACTTGCCTATCAGATAATGAACACAGTACATGGATTATAGTGTTAGTTTTGAGCACTTTTTTCAGAATCATAGTCCCAGAGAATGCATTGGATGTTTCCAAAATATCAGTAGGCATCACAATCACATGTAATTTTCTGAGAAATATTATTTTTTGAATCATCTTAGAAACTCCTAGCTTACAGCTTACCTACTCCTAACTGCCTCTTTTCAACATATGTAAACACAACTCTCTAAAGTCTACTATCTCTGTCACATCTGACTTCCTCATATTCACTCATAGGATTAGTCTTTTATAGACTGTACCTACTTATCCACTTACACCATATTTGGAAGTCATGAAAAAAAAAATTTAAACTTAAAGTGCATCGTATTTCTTCCATCAGACTGTAAGAAGAAAGATTTTCTCACCTATGTATAGTTCTGATTTCACTTTCTAGAAACTTGAAAGTGATTTTACAAACAAACATGTATGCCTTGAGATGTCTTTGTGCGCTAGGTAAGTTATCCTATGTACTTTTTGCAGAATGTATAAAATTGTGTGTATTAGCTTCCTGACCTAAACCACAGTTAAAAACTGACAAGCTAACTAGTTAAAGGTAGAAATTAGAAGCCTTCAACTGTCTTAAATGACTACCTACTATTTACATATATCATAACTTAATTTATTTTATCCAAAACAAAATAGACTTAGATTGTATGAAATGACCTTCCCCCCTTCCTTACATAACTTATTTGGTTATAGGAAATGCAGAGAAAGATAACATTAGAAGAGTTCTGGTTCATGATTTATCCAAAGTCTATGAACCATGATCCTAAGAGCTCAAAAAAGAAATGGATAGCCTTGCGGTTATCCTTTATTCAGAACAAGGAAAAAATGTTTTCTGATCAGTCTAACTTACATGAATTCTGTAATATAGTTGCATTTGTTTTTCCACCTAAATTTCCTGTTATCTTAAACAATTATTCTACATATTATAAAAATGCTTGTCTCTACACATAGCATTTTCACACTGATAATAATATTTGATGAGCTTTTCTGCTATCATGAACAACCATTCTCTTAATTCCACTAAATTTATTTATTACATGCCAACAAGTATTCATTGAGCATCTACCACAAGGTAGCAATTGTGAAGATTTAAAAGAAAATTATAAAATTTATTTGTTCTCTCAATTAGACTGTAAAATTGTGGAAGAGAATATTTAAAAACATGAAACCATCATTGCTTTAGGAGATGAATTAAAGTTTCTTAAAATTATGCAACCTCCAACGACAGCTACCTGGATATCCCCAACCCTTTGACATCCTCTTTTCTTTAATAATTAAATACAATGGCTTAGCCTCTTTCCGATGCACTATGAAAAAACTTGTAATTTCAGAAGCTGAGAATTATTAGCTGGGGATTTCTCCTAGTTGGCTCTAGCTCCAATTTTCTGATGCTTCTTATTAATGGTTTACACTCAGCGTCTCACCTCTGCAGTTGTTGCCCTTGGTCTGTAGGGCTTTGCTCCTCATTGGGATCCTCACTTCGCTCTTCACTAATGCCTTCACTCCTCCAGAATACCACTGAGACAGGGCAGCTGTATGTAACAGGTTTTACTAAAGATTTGGGATAGTTGAAGGTAGAGGTTACAGAACAGGATAGAAAATAATTTAAAATTAACCGTTTATATCTTTCAGCTAGTGCCAGGAATGAGTTATTTCTCTTTGTCCATGCTTCCTTACAGCTACATTAGCTACATTTTCTCAGATTCCCCTTTTATCTCTTCTTCTCCAGTTCTTCCAAGGTTCCTACTCTCTTTTATACTGGATATCAGCTAATCCATATTTATAGCTTTTCATTTTGAAGAACAGTGTGGTACTCTTTTTGTAATCCATGCTCTGGGGAAACCTCACAGTTCTCAACCAAAGAGCCCATTAAGGTGTTTCTCTAAAAAAAAGAAGCATTTCCCCTTCCAGCAGTAACTGAGAGAAGAGACTAAGGAATTGGACTAGCCTGGTGATATAAGAAGGGAGGAGGGTGGTGAAAGCTCAGAAATAATACAAAAGATCCTCCAGGTTTAGGCTCAAAGATGCCGACCAGCAACACTTCCCCAAGTACATTTAGTGATGGGGCTGGATCAGGGAAGTAAATAGGAGAGAAGGCAATGTATCTACACTCACCACTGCCAGGATCATGCCAAAACCTACCACACAGTGGTAATTTTCCACTCATGCTTTCTCACAAGACTTTCCTTTGTAACTTTCAAGACTTCTTGTGCCACTATTGGCTGATATAATCATGAACAATTTAAAATTTTTAAAATATTTTTATCTCTGACAAACTATTTTGTTGTTGTTTTATAATGAATGTTTGTTGAAGAAAATGTATAAAAAGCATATAAGATAAAAACATCAATAATTCTACCATCTAGAGATATCCTCTGCTAACATCCCATAATTAAATGTACTATCTTTCTAATAGATTAACACATTAAAGTCAATTCTGGCTTGTGCCTAGATCATACTGCTTTTTAAACTATGGCTCCTACAAAAGTTTTTAAAAAAAGACTTGTTGACTAAGCTTTCTGTGTTTTGTTTTCCCTATTTAAACCAAGAAAGAAAATAACAGTTAGTATTAACTATTGCTGGGGTGGTGTGGTTAAAGAAAGGGAAGCTGGTAAGATAAAGCAAATTTCTTAGAACGAGTTCTGTTAACAGAATTGTGTTTCAGGTTTTGTAACTCCATTCATTTTGGCCCACAACATTAGCCATCTCAGAAACATTTTTTCAAATCATTCTTGTTTGTTAAAGATAGACATTGGGCAAGTACCTGAAGCACAAACAGGGATCTTGAATCCTGAATTTACACTGACCCCAAAATCCACAAAATATTTGTTTTTCAGGCACTAGTTTTTAAATGGTGGCTTTCTTTCTGCCACTTATGGTATACAAGAATGAAAAAAAAAAAGTAATAAAATACATTCTTTCAGACCAAAGACAAGCAAGTGCTCCAAGATATCATTTATTTTATTTAGTAACTCTAGCTATAGAAAACTCTGCAAATCCTACAGAGAGCTATTCTTTAGACAGAGAACTATTTTCTGTCTGTAAATGATGATATATTTCTACAGAAGAAAGAATGAATGACTTACCAGTATCTCCTTAGAGTTCTAAACATAGCTGAAAGGCAATTTTAAGCTCTGCTATAACTTTGTCATGTTTTTGATACATACAGTTTAGCCATGACTTTTCTAGTCTTGCTTCCGACAACAAAATATATTCCTCATTTTCAATAGTTTTAAAAACTTTCATTACTAGCTGGAAAATAAGGTGTTTAAAAAGAAGGAATGAGCTAAGTTGGTAAAGTGACTTGGAGTTTGGAAAATGGGATCTGGTGCAGATTTGTGAACAACCAGTGTGTTGACCTTGGACAGGTCACTTAATCTCTCTGTATTTGAACTTGATGCTAATATGATTTCAACCATACTTCTCATTTTTCCTATCTTTTACTTATCTGTGGAGTCCCTGGGTGGTGTAAATGGTTAATATGCTTGGCTGCTAACTGAAAGGTTGGTGGTTTGAGTCAACCCAGAGGTGCCACAGAGGAAAGTCCTGCTGATTTACTTCTAAAAAATCGGGTCATTGAAAACCGTATGGAGCACAGCTCTACTCTGACACACATGGGGTCACCATAAGTCAGAATGGACTCAATGACAAATGATACTGGTACTAGTACTTATCTGCAATACTAGTAGAAATCAAACCAAAGATGACTTGGTAAGTACAGAGTGTGTGAAGGACTGTTTACACATGTTTTTTTACAAGCGGAGTTACCCACAAATCACAGAGGGAAGTCAAGCTGCCCAACTGTCCCACAGGAAGGCTTTATTTTGTATATTTGAAGCTGAATGCCTAGTCTTCTAAAGAAAAATAACCACACATCGTTGACTTTTTCACTATTCAAAAATGTTTCGGCGCAATTTTAACTGAGAAACACTGTAGATAAATTGTCTTAGGGACAAACAATCTCACATCTTAGGAAAGAGGAGGAATGGGTCAAAGCAATCTGAGTATAGTTCTACATGAATATCTATTGATTCCTTAATATTAGAGAGAACTTTTGATTCATTATCCTCAGCCTCCTGCCTCTCCCTTAACTTCTCTTGAAGGAGCTTTTGATTACAGTACTTTGGGACTTGTAGTGTTTTTATCACCAGGAGTTGAAGAGGGCATCAGTCTTAGAACAAATTCTAGACAGAGAAGGCAAGAGAAAAGGGAATAAGACCAATTGCACAGTTGTCAGTAGAGATCCTTAAATAAGACAGACCAAAGAAATGCCCATAGAGAGAATTCCTAGAATCTATAAATTGTCTATTCACCCCTACAGATCAGTTTAGCTGCCCTTTCCCAGGTTCTCCAATATCTAAACCGTCCCGTTGCCGTCGAGTCAATTCCGTCTCATAGCGACCCTATAGGACAGACTAGAGCTGCCCCATAGAGTTTCCAAGGAGCACCTGGTGCATTCGAACTGCTGACCTTTTGGTTAGTAGCCATATCTGTTAACCACCATGCCACCAGGGTTTCCAAACGCTATGCCGTCGAGTCGATTCCGACTCATGGCATCCCTGTAGGACAGAGTAGAACTGCCCCATAGGGTTTCCAAGGAGAACCTAGTGGATTCGAACTGCCAACCTTTCCATTAGCAGCTGAACTCTTGACCATTGCGCCACCAGGGCCCTCCAATATCTAGTAAAGCTTTATAACTTCAACTTGCTACTCTCAGCAATACAATACTACTATTCTGAGTTGTACCAGATGAATTTACAAGTTGAGAAGAGGCTCCCTTGGTTGTTCATGCATTCTGAAAGAAAAGCAAAATTGGTCACCGGAGAGCAATAGCTCTCTGCTCTTGCTGTATCTCCTAGGAAGCAACACATATTTATTGAGCACCCACTACATGCCTAGTTCTGTCCTTAGCACTACTGGGGAAAAAAATAAAAACATGATAGCTTCCCTTCCCCAAGAGCTTTCATTTAATTCTATAGAAAAGATAGAAATGCATCATATAGAACCAATATATCACACACAGTGAGGTCCAATGGACCAGCAGCACTGGCTTCATCTGAGCCTTGCTAGAAATGTGAACTTTCAGGACTTACTCAAACCTACTGAATCAGAAACTGCATTTTAACAAGATCCCCAGGTGATTCATATGCCCTTTAAAGCTTGAGAAGCACTGAAAAATTGAACAATATTTTCTCACCCCACAAATCTATGCCACTGGTGCAACCACCTGCTGAGACTCTAAATGTACATGTTCATGGAAGGCAAGAAATCATTTAAATGAAATATACCTAGAAAGCTAGAATTGGACAACCTTAGCAAAGGGACTGTCGTTCATTTTTACTGCTACCAGAGTAGGAAAAAAAAAAAAAAGACTTATTTTATTCAGTTTATTATTTGTGGACCTCCAAATGCTAAAAAATGACTTCATTAAAGGAAAAAAGATCCATAGTCTGAAATGTTTACATTAGTTTACAAGGCTAAAGCAGATAGCACCTGGAGATTATTTAACTCTATTTATAAAAGATTTTGTGATTTGGTGATGAAGATTTTGTATCCTTATATTTTTTTCCTGAAACCCTGGTGAGGGAGTGGTTAAGATATTGACTGCTAACTGAAAGGTTGGCAGTTCAGTTCACCAGGCGTTCCTTGGAAACCCTATGGGACAGTTCTACTCTGTCTTATAAGGTCACTATGAGTAGGAATCGACTGGAGGGCAACAGGTTTGATTTTTTTTTAATCTTTTTTTCTAGAACTAGCATATCTCTAGGATATATCACCAAAAAGAGACATATCAGTTAGGAAAAGATTTTACTCAAAAGGACATTTCAGTTTGTATGTAAGAAAAAATCAGACTGAATTGTGGAAGGTTAGAGCGTGTAACTTAAGTACATCATAAGTGACACAATATAAAAGTATTTTCATTTTTAAAGTATCTGAAATCAACAGAAGATAATTTTATATCCAATAATAATAAGCTTAAAATCAATATTAAAATGATGACTGACATTGGTATAAAATGGACGACATTCTCTTTGTGTTACTGGACCACGAAGGAAACACCTAAGAATCATAAGCAATTACTAAATTGCTCTTCACAGTACTAATTACACTTTGACTATATCGTGCAATTAGGTCGATGTATAATTATTGCACATTATCATCATATTGCTATTCTTATACAGTCATTCTTTATTCTTTTTGATCCCTTAAAGTATCAACGCCATTCCTTGAAGCTAAAATAGATTTCATTTACATTAATGAAGATTTTGATTAGTTAATGGAAAATAATTCGATGTAAGTTTCTGTATTGAATTACCCTTTCCAATTTTTTTCACATGACTCTGTACTCTTTGTTTGATATTAGCATTTGTAGTGTGAAATGTAGTTCAAAAGAAGAAGAAAGGTGTTCTTGCTTTCTTCTTTCCTGACCCCTTTTAAATTCAAGTTACAGTGCATGAAAATCACATTTGGTCATTGAAGAATTATTTTTTCTTCTTCTTTGTTGACTTCAATTCCCACCAGTGATGAAATCTCACCATTAACTGTGAGAAGGAAAATATAGCCATGACCCCCAAAAGAAATTCAAAATATACTTCTATTCCCAGTAGACCTGTATTAATGGGAATATAAATTTGTAGGAACGCTGAAAAGACATTTGCTTCCACACCAAGTGTTTGTCTTGCTTAGCCTGACGCTGTGAGGCATAGGTTAGAGAGATCAAAAAGGAAAGAGCATAAATGGCCAGTGAATTCTCAGGCTGGAGCTTTTCTTGTGGTATTGCTGGTCTATTAATTTGTTGTAGATTTGTAGTTAGTTAATTATCACTACCTGTAAAATATTAGCTTGTTCTAAAATAGAAACACTTTAAAAAATAAATGTAAATATGTAAGTATATATATGTGTGTGTGTATATATAGACACACACACATACATATGGAGAAGTATGAACTACATATAAAAAAATTTATATAAAAACTTAAAATGACAAAACATTAAGACTTAGTCCCAGAATACACAAGTTCTGGTTTGGAACTTAATTAGATACAAAGATCTCCTTAAAGTAATACATTGTTTTTGAAAATACCATTTGAATTTCATGTCTATTATTAATGTCTGAAAATATGGAACACATAAAAAATCATTTTATAAAAGAGTAGCTTCTTTTTTCTCAAATATACCCTACAATATTTGTCTCATAATCATATCCCCCCCAAAAAAAACCCTTTGCTATTAAGTCTATTCCAACTCATAGAGACACTTGAAATTACAAACAGAACTATTTAAACATTTTTCTATGTTTATGAAAGGTTAACTATCCCCTCTTTCTTATATGAAGTAAGCAGTTCGTGGGATAGCCCCACACATACTCACGGAAGTCTTCATGACCAAAACATGGAAAACTTAAGTCAATAGTTCAGTGATTTTTCAAGTCTCATAACAGAAATGAATAAATTGGACAAAGTCAATTTTATGAGAACAGAATAAAATAAAAAACCAGAAAGGAAAGACAAATACTACAATAACAACTCACTGCAATGAAGGTAGGTCAGGACAAGAAGAAAACTCTTAGAATTATAGATTTCAGGCTCAAGTTGCTCAATTTGCTATCTTAATATTTATTTAGGAGTCATAGCCAAGATTTTTCTATATATAGTTTTTTATGAGAGTGGAAATCTGAATCTGCATTGAAAGCCTGTGTATCCTCTAAAACAGTGCCATACCATTGCAGACTTCTACAATGATGAATACGAAAATTGTATTCCCAAGGCATAATGAATACCCACTTGGAGCCACAAGGCAGTCTCATCTGCTTTACAGAGCTCCAGATAAATTCTCTGCAAAATTATCAGTACATAACTGACAGCAATTTACTTACTATTTCTATTTCTTTGATTAAATGTGGGAACCCATCCTAGATATGTAAGAGAGAAGAGATGAGTGATCCTACCTTGGTCTTACAGCATGGAATGTGAAAGGACCTTTTTTGGGATACAAACTAAATGGTATTGTTTTCCTTACAATTCAGTTAATTTTATAACATATTATAGACAAAGTACCTACTATGTGAGAACTACAAGGCACTGTGATAGAGCCTGCAAGGGAAGGGGATATAACAAGAGAAATATGACAAAATTCCATAAGAAGTTTGCAATCTAATAAAGAAAATAGAACAAGTCTCATTAATTACTCTAACATACAAAAAAAAAGCACCATGAAAAAGATTAAACTAAAGAGTAGACATCATCAAACAAAGAATCTACATCCTCAGTCTCTGCTTTCAGCGTCTTCCTCATCCCCCTCCCTTCCCTACCCCCTCCATGCTGTGGGAGACTCTGGCACTATCTTGGTCCCTCTCTTCTTAGACAAACTGAGCTGTCTCCTAGGATTCCAAATAGGAAGAGTGAATGTGACCTTTAAACCACTCCCTCTATTCTTGGAGTGCACTACATTTTCCTGCAGTTATCACCACCTCTTTCACATGGAGGGCACTACCTTGGAGTGGAGAGATTTGGTGGCAAAGGTCCTCAGCAGTGTGCCCAAATGTATAGCTTCTTGACAAATGGGTACAATTTTGTCATACTGAAATGACAGAAAGAAGTACTCCCTCTAGACTGCAAATAAGTGATGTTGGAGGTCAGCAAAGTGTCCAGTGTGTCTGAGAGTGCGAGAGAAAGTGATGAGAGATGACACCATCAAGTACCCCACCCAGAACATATTCTCTCATTCTTTTTTTTCCATGAACCCAGCACATCGATCTTAGGCTTTATCACAGTCACATGTCCTTGAGGTCTTGTGTGATTCATCTTTGAATCCTCAGCATCTGGCTGAGACCCTGGCTTAGATTTTTAATGAGTGAATTAATTAATTAATTACTAGAAAGGGAATGTGGGGCTATATTTTGAAGGATGGTTCTAAGTAGTAAGTCACTGAATGTTTGGAGGGGAAGATTAAAGGAAAGGTCTATACTTCTGATGATTTTGCTTGTACGTTGTCTATTTCATTTTCACCATCTACCAACCAATTATATTGAGAAGTTTTTATGAAGAAAAGGTGCAGAACATGTAGTGGACACTGACATCATTGACTTTGTGCCTTAAAAAGTATAAATGCTGGATTGCATTAATAAGTCTGTATGAATCATTAACCAATACAGCGTACATTTAAATACATAATGCTTTTTTTTTTTTTTTTTTTGCTGGCGTTAACAGTGAGTGAATTTTTTATTTTTTTAAGTAAAAAGAAAGTTTTATTTGGCATATATTCAAAAGGACAAAAGTGGGGAGCAGACAAGCATGCTGCCACAGCCATGTCTGCCCGAATCCAAACAACAGTTACAGAGCCATCAGTATATATCAACATCACAAATGGGTGGAATCATTGAAAGCATCACTTTTTCACTGATTGTCTAGAAATTATAATCCTACATTTTTAATCATCTTTCTTAACAATCATTGGTACGGGTTTCAGTTATGAAAGTCAGGAGGGTCTTCACTGGTCCAACAAATTTCTATTCACTAAATGCTAGCAGAAAAAGATAAGAGCGGAAAGTCTTTTGTGTTCTGTTTGATTGGCTTTTGTGAAAACTTCCTTAAGATGTTTTCCAAGATTATCTTAGCTATTGTCTTTGTACCTCAGGGCCCAGTTGATGTGTCCTTGTGAATCCTTGTGAGCCCTTGTGTGCCCAGCTTCAGCTGGGTCACATTCTGTATGCTCAAGGAGAGGGAATAATAACTCCAATATTAGTTCCTAAATCAGTCCCTCCTTTTGATCAGAGATTGGAGATAAAACATCAATGATCAATACCTGGACTTAGTCGCACTCCTAGATGGCGGCCATTGCAGGCTCTTTAAACTCACAGTGCTGGTTTTCAACTGGATACCATCTGGTTCTTCACCAGGTTATTAAGTAAGAGTGATGCTCTCATCAATCGCATTGCCGGAGTGAGCAGACTCAATGTACATTAATATTTTAGCCCAAGGCCTTCTTTTGCCTTTTAGGTGTGTAAGACAATAGAGGATAAATTTTATTATGCCTAGTAGTATCAGGATGTAAACTAAGAATATTACTATTCCTTATAATACTGATCTAACCCATGTATTTATTCCTGATGGTAACCAACCAAATAGATCTGGTGTTTGTAAGGGTGTGACAATGTGTAATCAAGTAGCTTGCTGTCTAATTCTATGCATATCTTGTCCACTGCACAGACTACACTTTCTTGGACTAATAAAAAAAATTCTAAGGTTATTTTGTTATGTCACCTTGGCTTATGAGATCAGAGATCACTGTTGTGCATCTGTCTCATCTGTCATTTGTCCCATAGTGACTGACAAATTTTCTTAAAGATTTCTCCAATTCAACTATACCATAAGTAGGAATTAAAGCTACCAACCATATCCTGAGTGTTGGACCAATGGGTTTTCTTCTGACTTTCATTTTACAATTTTAACATTACCTTTTCAATATTTACTAGCATTGTTACTATGAATACTTAAAGATAATCTTAAAGTTCCCGAAGTGCATTGTCTATGCATTCGTCAGGAATCTAAACCAGTGATTGCCCACACAAATTCACTATTAGTTGGAAAGGAATCATCTAAATTAGAGACGTATCTACGCAGAAACATATATCCATAAGAAGCACACAAAGTTTATCCAGAAGAAACAGAAAGTATAGAAAAATTTACATGTGACAAACAGGTTTTCTTTAGAGAACTAATGATTTAGCAAGATAATACAGGATGGACCTCTCCTGTAGGAGGTCTTCAGTTAGTCTGTTTAAAACATACTAAGTGTTCTTTCTGAGGGCAGGCTGCCCCTCCTTGGTTTACCTATTAACAGTCATGAGTCACTTTCTCAGAAGCAGAAATGGAACCAAAGATAAAATGGAGTCTGAGCCATGAGGTCATTCTCCTCTGAGAATGCGGTTTCTTCAAGATACATAATTTTCTGCATCATAAGAGGGTGACAGTTTGATTACAAACATTACACAGGTATTTCATATGACATTGTCTTAAAGACTGATTAAAGTAATTACTAATTTACCCTAAACATAACTCTCAGTCTGATCTTTGAAGTTAGTTTCCTAAAACAGACTGAATTCTTCAAAAAAAAAAAAAAAAAAGCTCAATACCCAGAGCAAAATGGTCTTACTCATTTATCTGGACCATTGTTTGACTCAGAGTATCTTCAGGAACCAGTTTTTTTCTCAAAGCTCAAGGTTCAAGAGGACACCCAAAGGCAAACATCCCGTGTGGTTGCCTCAACCTCCATGAAGGCCAGAAATCTGGATTCCAGGAGAATTATATACAACTCTCTCATCATTCTTTCCTTTGGATCATGATCTTGTTATAGAATCTTTTATCAAAAATGCTCAACAAATGGTAACTGGACATCATCTGGTTTTTAAGATCCCAGACACCATACAGCAAACTAGGAAATAAAACAGAAACACTAACAATTATATTAGGCCAATTGTCTGAAATAACCAATGAAACCATGACCCTAAGGTCTTTGAACCAAGGAAACAAATCTCATGAGGTGTTTGTCTCTACATAAGCAGCATCAGTAACTGCTTTGCATGTGCCTCAACAGCAACTACATTCTGCAAAACCTCAGACTGAACATTAATATAAATACAGCAACATCTACCTACTGAGGCACAAACTGTTTCTTAAGAGACTAACAGGAAATCTAATGCTGTTCTATTTTGTAAAATCATAGCTCAAATTTCAAATACTTCTCTGGTTATGATACTTACAACTTTGCTAAGTTTACCAACAGGAACTTCTAATTCAAGAGTTACAATATCTAAACCCACTAGTTAGATAATTTAGGAGAAAAGAGAATGATTTCTTATATCCAGAAATTAGGACCTTAAAATATCAGCAATATTAAAAAAGCCATAGTTTCCTTTAGTTTACTCAGTCTTATGTAGTTAATTTCTGTTCCACGTGTTTCTGGATCAGCCACGGTCTGCAAACTCATCAGCTTCTGCATAGGAGCTCTGGAAATTTTATTCAGTCTAGTCACAGTCTTTTTAGCAAGTCCAATATAGTCCATCTTTTTGTTGAGATATTTTGGTCAAACTTTCAGCAAATCAGCAAAGTAAAAACTTATCTGCAGATGACAAAACTTAATATGGCCATGATTAATTGATAAACATAATATTCTTAATAGTGAAAGACCTGATAGAAATTAATTTCAAGGCCAACATAAAGGCCAAATAGAATCAGTTAAAAAAAACTTTAGATAAAAATATTTCTAAATATAACCATTAACCATATTCAAAGGGCTTCAGATATAATGCATAATAATTTTGAGACAAAATACTATATAGTCAGGATATACAAAAAATATACCAAGATTATCAAATCTCTAAATACCTGAATTGTAATAAAAAAACTTCATAGAAAAATGATGTCAATTCCCCAATCAAACCATTGGCTTTAATGATGCTAGATTCAAAAAGATAAAGTTGTGACTAAGTTAGCAATGAAGAGATAATAATATAGGTCACTGTGAAACAATACTTAAGTTATTTAACCAAAGATCTTAAAGTCAAACCCTTAGCTTTCTTTTCTAAAAGCCATGAGGCTTAGTATTCAGACTCAGGAACCTTATTCTAATGAGAGGCCAAACCTATGTCTTCCAGGCAGATTGCACAGAGAATAAATTAACCCTTTAACTCAGAAATTAAAGAAAATGTTATTATTTTAACTGCGAGAAACCCAATTTCTTTGTTTTATATGCTACTTAACATTAGAACGCCTAAAAATCTCATAAATTAAACCATTAAACTTTAGTCAGGCAGATGAAACTTGACCATGTCAAATAAATTTCTTTTTCAATAAACCTCTTAAAGGTTGCCTTTCTTGTATATCTCTTACAGTGTATCCCTTTAAATGGCAAAAATGAACACTTATTTGCAGACTTAAATATATGTATCTATATATCCTCTTGTGGCATAAAAAGGCAAAGTGTATGAACTTAAATTATGACAAATTCACCAGTAAGCTACCTAAAATACCTCTGGAATTATTTTAAGCCTGTATACCACAAAACGTAACTGTTGTTGAAAGAGAAGTATTTAAACATTCTAAGATTTCATTCAACTTTTACTACTTCTCCTATTTTCCCCAATCTAATTTTAGCCCTTAAAGATTTTATCAGCTGGCTTTGGAAATCACAAAGTCTCTGCTCACTTGACCAATTCATTGATATGGATGTAACCTTAAGTGTTTGGTACTGCTGGAAACATTTTCCCAGGCCACTTCAGGTGTGTCTCATTGTGATTTCTATTTTTTTTACTTCTTAAAGTTCCCCTATAATACAGAGAACTTGTTTACAGTTCTATGATTAGGATCTACCCAATTTCTGCTAACTATAGCTAAGCAGCAATTTTTCTTATCTTTTGTCTTAAAAGTGTATCCATCTAGATGGAAAGAGGTCTTTCAAAAGCGTCCCTCAAGCTACAGGACCTTGGAGACTAGGAGGTGGAGAGGGCTGATTGTGCCCGCCCTCACTCTCTTGACTCATGGAAGACATTTACATATGTCTAAGTTGATGGAGGCATTTTGAAAGACAAAAGATAGCTAATTTCTTTCTTTTTTACTGTTCTGAAACTGCTACTTTTACTTTAAGACAAAACTATCATTTTTCCTTAAATAAAATATATTTCAAATAATATCTAGTTTAAGTTACTTAAAAAGGTTTTGCTTTTCAGACTGACATAGTATAAAACATAAAGATTTATATCAAAGTTTCTCCAAGTAGCTGTTAAAAATCTAAATCACAAGACAGACACAAGACGCTGTTTTTTCTGGATGAAGAAGGAGCTGAGGTTCTATGACTAGCCTTACAAAAAACAGCAATTCTTAGCCATAGCCACCAATCTAATACAAGACAAACCTAGACACAGTGCTGTAGACCAGAAGCAAGCTCTTAGAACAAAAGGAGACAGAAAGACCACATAAACTCACCAGATAATACCACACAAAACAAGGATATAGGGATCCTAGTTTCTAAAAGTGTATATAGCAATTTTTGGTAAGATCGACTCAATTCAATGGAAAAAACAAGTACAGAACTACCACTTCTCCCTTAAATATCAAAACACAGGTCAGGAGCTGCCACCTCCACCTGAGAATTTGGCAATACAAGCAAGAGCTGCCACTTCTCCCTGCAAATTTGGCAAAACAGAGCACTATTTTCCAGGTTTTCTCTGAGCCACAAAAAAGAAACCTATTGAGGAATGCCGTGGGGTTTGGACAGTGTTTTGCTTAGACCAATGTGTACCTTCATTGCACGAGATTTTTCTTGTGGGTGGCAGGCAGCCTAGTGCTCTAGGCTGTCTCGTGACCACCTTATCCTGTCACGGGAGACTTTAACGCTTGTGATGAGCGCCGGCGACCACCCTAATGGCTTTTACTGGTCGACCCGTGCCCAAAATTTTTGTGGCTTATAGTGGCTCAAAGCTCTTTGAAAATAGAATTACCTCTTCAAACTCCTGAATCCAGGCCTAAACTGCAGTCCACTTAAAGAGTTACTAAATGTTGCTCTTAACCAAACGATCAAGCAAAAATCTAAGAAAGATTCTCCTTAATCAATTAACCAGTTTTACAAACAAATATGCCAAACAAATCTTAAGAAAACATGAGAAAGAGAACAACAAAAAATAAGCAAAGATTCATTTTCCGAGAGCATTCCCACTGTCAGTGTCAAAGTGACATGGAGTGGGAACACGTGGGTCCAGAAGATAGGCCCTCTCTTTGCTGGCTTCTGCTCCACAGTGCAGGTCTCTTCGAAGTTGACTGGATTCGTAGCTTCAGATCCTGCTCACAGCGCTGTTAACTGTTGTAGGGGAAGAACATCACAAAGGTTAGTAAAGTAAAAAGAAAGTTTTATTTGGCATATATTCAAAAGGACAAAAGTGGGGAGCAGACAAGCATGTTGCAACAGCCATGTTTACCTGAATCCCACTGAGTGAATTTTTTAAAGACTCATTTATAATAGAGTGTACCTCATGCACATCTAGATGCACCCAAGAGTTAATTTTTAGAAAGAACCTAACCATTGATGAGTTCATGTATTCACCTACTCAGAAAGCACCCATAATTGCACACCATTTACCAGATAATGTCTAAATTACTAGTGAAGCTTTTAAAAGACCACTGACCTACATATGGCCTTGACTTTTCCACTACTCCCATACAAACATATTTTTTGACCAAATCAAAAATAAATACTTTAGAGTTCTGGCAAAATGGCGCTCTAGGCAGAAGCACCACACCGTCTCTCCACAGCAAAGATCCAAAAAACTAAGCTGAACAGAGAATATAACAATCCTGAAATCCTAAAACATCAAATGAAGAGATAAAGAACTCAGCCAAGCACCAAATGGAGTGAGAAAACTGACAGAGAATGGAGAGCATGGAGAGATTCATGCAGAAGTCCCTTATCAGCTAACGCAGTGCGGATCCACCATCTTGGACTCCTATCGGAGACCAGCAAACAGGGGGTACGAGAAAGCAGCTCCACGGAGTTTCCAGCGGGAGACAAAACAACTGGCAATTTGCGATATACGCTTTCTCACCCCCCACGCTTCTCTACCCCCACTCGGCTTCCTCTGCTTCCCGCAGCCACGATCTCTTGACCGGAAATCACCGGCTGCTTGGATTCCACACACGTGAATGGGCCAGCTCTCTGAGTGCCATTTCTTGGCTGCTGGTGTTGCTTTTTTCTGCTTCTTTTGATTTCTTCCTTACCTCTCACCACCTCCCCCTCCTTTCGCTCAAATACCTGGCTCCATGCACCATCTTTGCTTCTTCCTGAGGGGCTGCAGAGCTCTGGTAATTTGTGATATATGCTTTCCCACTCCCTACCCTTCTTCACCCACACTTGGCCCCCTCTGCTTCCTGAGACACAGTCTCTTGTCCGAGAAACACCAGCCCGCACTAGCTGGCTCTCTGAGTGCCATTTGTTGGCTGCTACAGTTGCTTTTTTTTCTGCTTCTTTTGATTTCTTCCTTACCTCTCACCACCTCGCCCTCCTTTCGCTCAAATACCTGGTTCTGTGTGCAATCTTTGCTTCTTCCAGAGGGGCTGCGGAACTCCGTTCGAGTGTGGAGCTGCTTCCCGGTCTGGGCTGCTGCGCTGGTGGGATCCTGGGGCTTTTGTGCATTTGTTTGTTTTGAATTGTTTGTTTTCTTTTCCTTTTCTTGAGTTGGGAGCCCTTTCTTGCCAGGCGGTGCTGTGTGGCAACGAGACATCCCCCTTGGCTTGCACAGACATGCATAGGGATCCCTGAGAGCATTTATTTTTTTGTTGGTTTCTTTTTTTTTTTTTTCCTGTTTTCTTGGGGGACTTTCTTGTTCTTTTTTTTTTTTTCCCTCTTTTTCCTTTTTTTCTTTCTTCATTGCTCAGTTTATCGTCTCTCTATATCTTCCTTCTCTTTCTGTTCCCTGAATACCTGGCGTTGTATACCTCTATGCCTTCTAGCCAGGCTATACCGCAACGCCTGAGAGTGACTTCCCCAGACCTCATAGCTGGACCGGTAGGATCCCTGGGAACTTTGTGGTTCTTTAACCTTTCTGATTTTTATTTATTCATTCTTTTCTTCCTCTTCCCCTTTCTGTTTTTCTCCATTTCATAGTCTCTCATCGCTCCACTCCAACAGCAAGTTCTTTTTTCTTTGTTTGTATGTTTTTGGCTCCCGTTCCTCTCTCCTCTCTGCCATATCTATCTTAGCTCCACACGTAACAATCTCCCCACTGCATCCTGCCTACCTGTACCGTGTGCTTGACATCACACCGCCAAGAAGCACAGGCACGGCCTACTGGAACCTGCCCTGCACTGATTACCGACCTGCTCTGATGGCTGTAGTAAGTGCCACAAACAACCCGTCCCAGTAACTCCTCTTCAGCTAGACCTGCCCTGCCGTACCATATCTGAGTGACTGACCATGCCAATTGGAGAAGGAGGTGAAAAGTATTGTGCCCACAGAGAGAAGAGCAAACAACAAAGAACACACAGTCCGCCTGCTCAGACATAGTCAAATTTAAAAAAAAAAGGGGGGGGGGGATGAAACAAACAAATCTACAATCAATAAATGATAAAAATAACTACTGAATGCCCCAGAGACAGCAGACATTATCAAAACATTTACAAAAACAGGACAGCATGCTTCCAGTAGGTGTCCAAAATGAAACACCAGACGACTCTCCTGTGGAAGAAAATGCACTAGAACTACCTGATAGGGAATTCAAATCTCTAATACTCAGAATTCTCCAAGAACTGAGGCAAAAAGCAGATAAACATGAGGAAAAAATAGACAAATTCATGGAAAATACAGACAAAAACTTGGAAGAATTCAGAAAAATAATGCATGAACAATATGACAAAATAAATTCACAACTAGAAATTATACAAAGACAACAATTAGAAATCCAAAAGATAAACAACAAGATTTCAGAAACAGATGGTATCATAGAAGGGCAGAGAAGCATATTTGAAAAGGTGGAAGACAGGATCAGTGGAATTGAAGACAAACACTTGGATACAACTCCATTTCAAGAAAACTCAGAAGAAAGAACAAAGAAAAATGAAGAGACCCTGAGAATTATGTGGGATACAATCAAAAGCAAAAATTTTCGAGTGATTGGAATTCCAGAACGGGGAGAAAACAGAAAACACAGAGAGGATCATTGAAGAACTGCTGACAGAAAACCTCCCCAATATATGGAAGATGAAACGCTGGCCATCCAAGAAGCACAATGAACCCCATAGAGGAGAGACCCCAAAAGAAAATCACCAAGACATATCATATTCACACTCCCCAAAACTAAAGACAAACAAAGAATCCTGAGAGCAGCTCATGAAAAACAAGAAGTCACATACAGAGGAGAAACAATAAGACTAAGCTCAGATTATTTGGCAGAAACCATGCAGGCAAGAAGGCAATGGGATGACATATATAAAATCTTGAAAGAAAAAAATTGCCAGCCAAGAATAATATATCTTGCAAAACTCTCATTCAAATATGATGGTGAAATTAGGTCATTTCCAGATAAACAGAAATTAAGGGAATATGTAAAAGTCAAACCAAACTTACAAGCATTATTAAAGGGAGTTCATCGATCTGAGGACAAACAGCTTCAGCTCACAGGCAGAATCTAGGACGCAGGATCATACCAGCCAGATACCAATCTAGGAAACGAACTCTTGAGGACTATCCAAAACCAAAAGAAATACAACAGGGAATCAGAGCAGTTAATCAGTAAATGACAACAACATCAAAACAATAAAAGAGGGAATAAATGGCATACGTATAGAACCTTCTAATGGAGAGGAAGGCAAGGTGATACCAAGTAATGGTAGACTGCTTCAAGCTTAGAAAGATAAGGGTAAAATTCATGGTAACCACAAAGAAAATTAACAAACATACTCATTTAAAAAAAGCGAAAAACATAAAGTCTCAGCAAAAACAAAACCTACAAAAACAAAAGCAATGAAAAAAAAATCCACAGACAAAAGTAACTCAGCACAGGAGAGTAAGAAGAACAAAAAAAACTTTGGCACCACAAAGAAAAGCACTACCAAATGACAGCAACAAACTCACATCTATCAATAATTACACTGAATGTAAATGGACTCAATGCACCCATAAAGAGATGGAGAGTGACAGATTGGATAAGAAAACAGGATCCATCAATATGCTCTCTATAAGAGACACACTTACAAGCAAAGATGTGAATTTATTAAAAGTTAAAGGTTGGAAAGAAATATATCAAGCTAACAACTACCAAAAAAGAGCAGTAGTGGCAATTCTAATATCAGATAAAGTAGACTTTAAAACAAAATCTACCATAAAGGACAAAGAAGGACACTATATAATGATTAAGGGGACGATGCATCATGAAGACATAATCATAATGAACATCTACGCACCCAATGACAGGGCTCCAAAATACACAAAACGAACTCTAACAACACTGAAAAGAGAAATTGACAGTTCCACAATAATAGTAGGAGACTTCATCACACCATTCTCAGTAAAGGACAGAACAACTAAGAAGAAACTCAGCAAAGATACAGAAGACCTAAAGGGCACAATCAGCCAACTGGACCTCATAGACATATATAGAACACTCCATCCAACCACTGCAAAGTACACATTCTTTTCCAATGCACATGGAATGTTCTCTAGAATAGACCACATCTTAGGCCACAGAGCAATCCTCAACAAGATCCAAAACATTGAGATAATTCAAAGTATCTTCTCTAACCACAATGCCATTGAGGTAGAAACTAACATCAGAAAGAGCAAGGATAAAAGATCAATGACATGGAAACTGAATAATACCCTGCTTACACATCACTGGGTAACAGAAGAAATCAGAGATGGAATCAAAAAATTCCTAGAATCAAATGAGAATGAAAACACACCATACCAAAACCTTTGGGACACAGCAAAGGCAGTCCTCAGAGGACAATTTATAGCAATAGATGCACATATCAAAAAAGAAGAAAGGGACAAAATCAAAACATTGACTACAGAACTCAAACAAACAGAAAGAGAACAGCAAAAAAAGCCCAGAACCACCAGAAGAAAGGAAATAGTAAAGATCAGAGCAGAAATAAATGAAATGGAGAACAGAAAAACAATAGAAAGAATCAACAAAACGAAAAGTTGGTTCTTTGAAAGAATCAACAAAATCGACAAACCACTGGCCAGACTGACAAAAGAAATACAGGAGAGGACACAAATAGCCCAAATAAGAAATGAAACGGGGGACCTTGCAACAGACCCAACTGAAATAAAAAGGATTATAACAGAATCTTATGAGAAAACTATACTCCAACAAATTTGAAAACCTAGAGGAAATGGATAAATTTCTATAAACACACGGCCTACCCAAACTACAACAAAGTGATGTTGAAAATCTGAACAGACCCATAACAAGAGAAGAGATTGAAAAGGTAATAAAAAAAACTCCCACCCAAACAAAGCCCTGGCCCAGATCGCTTCACTGGAGAATTCTACAAAACATTTACAGAAGAGCTTGTACCAGTACTACTCAAGCTATTTCAGAGCATAGAAGAGGAAGCAACACTTCCAAATTCATTCTATGAAGCCAGCATAACGCTGACACCAAAACCAGGCGAAGACATCACAAAAAAAGAAAATTACAGACCAATATCTCTCATGAATATAGACGCAAAAATTCTGAACAAAATTCTAGCCAATAGAATTCAGCATCATATCAAAAAAATAATACACCATGACCAAGTAGGATTCATACCAGGTATGCAAGGATGGTTCAACATTAGAAAATGAATCAACGTAATCTACCACATAAATAAAAGAAAAGAAAAGAATCACATGATCATCTCAATTGATGCAGAAAAGGCATTTGACAAAGTCCAACACCCATTTCTGATAAAAACTCTCAATAAAATAGGTATAGAAGGGAAATTTCTCAACATAATAAAGGGCATCTATGCAAAACCAATGGCCAGCATCATTCTTAATGGAGAGAGGCTGAAAACATTCCCCTTGAAAACAGGAACAAGACAAGGATGCCCTTTATCACCACTCCTATTTAACATTGTGCTGGAAGTTCTAGCTAGAGCAATAAGGCAAGAAAAAGAAATAAAGGGCATCCAAATCAGTAATGAAGAAGTTAAACTGTCCCTTTTTGCAGATGATATGACACTATACACAGAAAACCCCAAAGACTCCATAAGAAATCTCCTGGAAGTGATAGAAAGAGTCAACAGAGTAGTAGAATACAAGATAAACATTCAAAAATCAGTTGGATTCCTATACATCATTAAGGAGAATGATGAAAAGGAAATCAGGAAAGCAATATCATTTTCAGTAGCCCCTAAAAAGATAAAATACTTGGAAATAAATCTGACCAGGGATGTAAAAGACCTCTGCAAAGAAAACTACAAAACAGTACTGCATGAAACCCAAAGGAATCTACATAGATGGAAAAACGTACCATGCTCATGGATAGGCAGATTCAACATTGTGAAAATGACAATTCTACCCAAAGCAGTTTACAGATACAATGCAATCCCGATCCAAATACCAACAACATTCTTCAAAGAGATGGAAAAACTAATCATTAACTTTACATGCAAAGTGAAGAAGCCCCAAATAAGTAAAGCACTACTGAAGAAGAAGAAAAAAGTTGGAGGACTCACACTACCTGACTTGAGAAACTACTATACAGCTACAGTAGTCAAAACAGCCTGGTACTGGTACAACGACAGATACATTGACCAATGGAACAGAATTGAGAACCCAGAAGTAAATCCATCCACCTACGGTCACCTGATCTTCGACAGGGGCCCAAATTCCATCAAATGGGGAAAAGATGGTCTTTTTAACAAATGGTGCTGGCAAAACTGGATATCCATCTGCAAAAAAAATGAAACAGGACCCATACCTCACACCGTGTACAAAAACTACTTCAAAATGGATCAAAGACCTGAATATAAAGCCTAAAACTATAAAGTTCATAGAAGAAATAATAAGACCAACACTTAAGGCCTTAATACACGGCATTAACAAGATACAAACCATAACCATCAATGCAAAAAACCCAATAGATAAGCTAGATAACTGGGATCTTCTAAAAATCAAACACCTATGCTCTTCAAAAGACTTCACCAGAAAAGTAAAAAGAGAACCTACAGACTGGGAAAAAATTTTCGGACAGTACAAGTCAGACAAAGGTCTAATCTCCATAATCTACAAGAAAATCCAACACCTCTACAACAAAAAGACAAATAATCCTATTAAAAATGGGCAAAGGAAATGAACACACACTTCACCAAAGAAGACATTCAAATGGCCAACAGACACATGAGGAAATGCTCACAATCACTAGCCATTAGAGAAATGCAAATTAAAACCACCATGAGATACCACGTCACTCTGGCATTACTGGCATGAATCAAAAACACTGGAAATAACAAATGTTGGAGGGGCTGCGGGGACATCGAACTCTTATGCACTTCTGGTAGGAATGCAAAATGATACAACCATTTTGGAAAATGATATGGTGCTTCCTCAGAAAGCTAGAAATAGACATACCATTCGATCCACCAATCCCACTCCTAGGAATAGATCCTAGAGAAATAAGAGTTGTCACTCGAATAGACATATGCACACCTATGTTCATGGCAGCATTGTTCACAATAGCAAAACGATGGAAACAACCTAGATGCCCATCAACAGATGAATGGATAAACAAACTATGGTACATACACACAATGGAGTACTATGCAACGAGAAAGAACAACAATGAATCTGTGAGGCATCTCATAACATGGATGAAACTGGAGGACATTATGCTGAGTGAAATAAGTCAATCACAAAAGGACAAATATTGTATGAGACCTCTATTGTAAAAACCCATGAAAAAGTTCACACAGAAAATGTAACAATCTTTGTTGGTTACCAGGGATGGGAGGGGTGGGGGTGGGAAATACTAAATAGGCAGTAGATAAGTGGTATCTTGGGTGAAGGGTGAGACAGTACACAATACAGGGGAAACTAGCACAACCTGTACAAGGAAAGGTCATGGAAGCCCCATAGACACATCCAAGCTCCCTGAGGGACTGAATTGCTGGGCAGAGGGCTGTGGGAACCATGGTCTCGGGGAACATCTAGCTCAATTGGCATGACACAGTTTATAAAGGCAATGCTCTACATTCTACCTTGGTGAGTAGTGTCTGGGGTCTTAAAAGCTTGTGAGCCGCCATCTAAGATACTCCACTGGTCTCATCCCTTCGGGAGCAAGGGAGAATGAAGAGAATAGGATACAAGGAAAAGATTAGTCCAAAGGACTAATTGTCTACAGCTACCAAGGCCTCCACTGGACTGAGTCCAGTACAGCTAGATGGTGCCCGGCTACCACCACTGACTGCCCTGACCAGGATCACAACAGAGGGTCCTGATCACAACAGAGGAGAAGGATGTAGAGCATAATTCTAACTGACAAAAAACAGACCAGATTTACTGGTCTAAAGGAGACTGGAGAAGCCTCAAGAGTATGGCCCCCAAACACCCTTTCAGCTCAGTGGTGAAGTTACCTCCGAGGTTGACTGTTTAGCCTGGGAGTGGACAGCCCCGTAAAACCAAATGAGACTAACGAGGTACAGGAGTCCAGTGACGAGGGCCGGAAGGTAGAGGGGGACAGGGAAGCTGGTGATGGGGAACACAAGGTTGAGTAAGGATATTGTTGATGTGTTGTGAGATTGTTAACCATTGTCATGGGGCAACATTTGTAGTAACCATTAAATGAGAAACTATTTTGTTCTGTAAGCCTTCATCTTAAGTGAGAATAACAGCACAATTGGAAGAGCATAGTCAATGTCACTGAACTGTGTATGTAGAAATTTTTGAAACAGTGTATCTTTGGCTATGTGTATTTTCACCAAAAAAAAAAGTTTGAGAAGTGAGAGGATTGACATGTCGTGGGGTTGTTAACCAATGTCATAAAACAACATGTGTACTACTGTTTCATGAGAAGCTATTTCTTCTGTAAGCCCTCACCTGAAGTACAATAAAATATATATATATTACAAAAAAGAGATTGTGAGAATTGAATATAATAAAAGTTTGCAATGTGCTATGTTAACTATAAAATACTAAAGAAATGTCATTCGGTATGTTTACAAAAAACTATTAGTCTGGGAATTTAAGTGAATTTGGAGTTGAAAAAAGTTAGCAAAATCCGTAGACTGGAATTGTGAAAAGAGAAAGCATTAGGGTTGAAAAATGAATATGTAGAATCTTAGTTAAGCCTGTTGATTTTGGACTCAAAAAAGCCTAAGCTCAACTTTTGTTCTTGAACTGACTGTGTAACTTTGGGCAAGTCTTACAACTTTCTCATCTGTAAAGTGAAAATAATAGTGCTGCTTCTTTGGGCTGACATAAATGAGATAGTATGACTGCTTAAGTAATCAGTAACTTAATAAATATTAGTTGTCATTAATAAGGACCTTAAAGGATGTATTGGAGAAAATGGAAAAGTTAGGGCAATGGGAATTGACAAGGTGAGTTTAAGCAACAGAGATCTGACAGGGAATAATGGCTTATGTTGAGTAGAAAAAAAGATACATTTGAAAAGATGAGCTAAGGTTACAGAGGTTAATCATCAGTAAGCTATTGCCACATAATAAACTACCTCAAAAACTCAGTGGCTGAAAACAATTATTTATTCTCACTCACACATCTGTGGGTTGGCTGGGTGTTGGCTGATCTAGACTGATCTCGGCTAGGTAACTCTGCTGCAAGCTACAGGTCCAGCTTAGCATAACTCCTCACATTGTGCTGGGCTCATGTATGCTCCACATTTCTCTCGTCCTCCTGGGACCAGCTCATGTGCCTCTCACAGGAATGGAAAAAGTACAACTGAGCAAGTTCGATAATGTAAGTGTATTTCATGCCTCGGTTTGTGTCATGTCTGCTAAAATTCTATTGCCAAAGTAAGTCACAAGGCCAAGCCCAAAGTCAAAGGATGAAGAAGTAAACTTGACCTCCTGTGAGGTCAAAGCAAGTCTCATGACTAAGTCCAATACCAAAGGACCAGGGAAGTATGTTCCTGCCATGGAGAAGGAGAAGAAAGAGTGAATATTTTTTTAGCAAGTGTCTAAAACACCACACTAACAAATACCAGGTTTTATTTTAAGGCAAGTGGTCAAACTCTAAAGTTGTTTTGAGCAGAGAAAATGCATTACATCCATATGTTTCCGGGAAAATCATCTCCCATAGGTGTGCCATAGAGAATAAAGAAAGAGAATCAGGGAGACTGTTTAAGAGGCTAAACATTACAGCCATCTGTGAAGTGATACCAAGAAAAACCAAACCCATTACCATTAAGTCAATACTGACTCATAGCAACCCTATAGGACAGAGTAGAACTGTCCCATAGGGTTTCCAAGGCTGTAATCTTTATGGAAGCAGACTGCCACATCTTTCTCCCACGGAGCAGCTGGTTGGTTCAAACCACCAACCTTGTGGTTGGCAGCCGAGTGCTTATCCACGCTGCCACCAGGGCTCATCTGAGCTAAATTGTGGCTAACATGGTAATAACATTTCAAAGAAGGAATAGATACCAAAACCACCTCAAAGTAAGAAGCCATAAAACTTGAAAATATATAGTTTAGATATATATAGGAAAATATATAGGTATAGGAGAAGAAGTAGATGTGGGAGGGGTGGTATATTAGTTATCTATTGCTACACAACCAATTGCCCCAAAACTTTGTGGCAGATTTATTATCTCACATAGTTTCTGTAAGTTAGAAATTCAAGAACAGTTTAGCTTGTTGGTTCTGGTTCAGGATCTCTCATGTGGTTGCAGTCAGATGTCAGCTGGGGCTATCAACCAAGGGTTTTACTGAAGCTAGAGGATCTACTCTAAAGCTTGCTCACATACATGGCTGGCAAGTTGGTGCTGGCTGTGGGTGGGAGGCCTCAGTTCCTCTCCAGGTGGACACCTCCATAGGGCTACTTGATTCTCCTCACAGTATGGTGGCAAGCTTCCCCCAGAGAGTGATCTAAGCAAGAACAAGGTGGAAGGGACAAAGTCTTTTATGACCTAGCCTCCGAAGTCACACAGTTACTTCTGCCACATTCTATTCATTACAGAGGATTATTAAGTCCACCACACATCCAAGAAGAGAGGAATTAGGACCCTTTTTAAAGAGAGAGCTGGGCTGCTAACCAAAAGGTCGGCAGTTCAAATCTACCAGCTGCTCCTTGGAAACCCTATGGGGCAGTTCTACTCTGTCCTATAGGGTATCTATGAGTTGGAACTGACATGACGGCAACAGGTTTAAAAAGAGGTGTGTACGAATTTTTGGACGTGTTTTAAAATTGTGGTATTTAGTTTTAGACTTATCAAGTTTGAGATAAGTACAACAACCAATGGAAATCCCAAATAAACAACTTAGCTATTGAAATAGAATTTTGATCAAAATGATCACTTTGTAAATTACCAACATAGAGGTAGTAAGAGTTGAAAACATTGTGAAAGAGAATTTAGTAGGTAAAGAACAGGGTTGTATGCACTGTTTGAGAGAAGGTAGAAGAGAAAGGGAAGACCCTGGGTAGTGCAAACAGTTAACACGTTCGGCTTGCTAACTGAAAGGGTGGAGGTTCAAGAACACCCAGAGATGCCTTATAAGAAAGGCCTGGTGATCTACTTCTGAAAAATCAGCTGTTGAAAACCCTGTGAAGCTCAGTTCTACTCTGACACACATGGGGTCACATGAGTTGAAATGGACTGCATGGCAACTGTTGTTTTTTGTTTTGTTTTTGTTTTAAAAAAGAGAGATATCAGAAAAGAAAATAAGAAAACAAAGAAAGAAGGACCTAAATAGCAAATTTTATATGAAAATCAAGGATAGTGAAGCCACTGATGTTCTCCACAAGGCACTGACGTTTTCTTTGTCAAGGAATGGAGCCAGATAAAATGCTCCTGAAGATCAGAATATTTTCCCTTATCAAATACATTTTTGTTTTTCTTCCTTTGAGGCTGAGAAGAAGTAGTAAGATAGGTAGTAGGTGGAGAACCCGGAAATTGTTCAGAGCTCTGGACAAAGCAATTGAAATATTGTTAGCACAGCACTAACCTATATAAAAGACAATTTTAAGGGATGTAAGTCACTCTTGAGATAGCTATAAAAGGATATTCAAGGAGAAATGTGCCTGAAGACGTAGAAGGAGGGGGTTAATAAGAAAATCCAATAGCAAAACAATATGAAGAGTTAAAGTGGAGTAGGGCTGAAAAAGAATTTTTAAGAACACAATATACCATAGTTGTGTAGAAAAATATATCACAAATAAAACTGTAAAAAAGAAATACTGCTAAAGCTGATATTTGCAGTCATATTCCATTCACAGAGATGTTTTTAAATGTGCAGGAGTAGGCAAAGGCAAAATGAAAATACGGTCTTTTATCTTTTGTTTCTTTAGAGTTTTGCAAGTAACTACATGCATTGTTTATCTACTATATTCTAAAATAAAAGGTAAAACTTTCAACTAAAATTTTCCTCAGGAAGACCAAAGGATTGTCGGACAAAAAATAAACACAAAACTTGTTCCCAATAAAACTTTAACAAAATTCTGAAGAGGCTCTGTGTGACAAGGACTCTGTGTGACGAAGAATCCTTGCAATAAGGAGTGACAGCCAACAGCTGTCACAGCCAGGTAGAAAATGACATCACCTATATAAATCTCCCTCAGAATCCACGGCTTAGTTTTCAAATAACTATTACATTCTTAGGTTGGTGTCTCAATAGCCAAAAGAGCCCTTCATTTTATAGTTTTTCTCCAGGCAAAAAGATTCTAAGTATTTTGCTTAAAGTTTTTGGTTCCTCTTGGTTCTTAAAACTCTGACAGTCATACCTGCCCCAACCCCAAGAAACACATAAGAAGAACATCCACTTGCCAAAGAAGCTGTCTTTCCACAAAGTGGCGTTGTGCTGTCTGTCTGTCTGGGTTCTGTGCAGGTTCAATCGCTTCATTTAAAACATAATAAAACTATGGAGAATGGAGCTTGGTGACCCTGTTTCACAGTTTTCCAAAGCACAAAATAGAATAGAGGGCATTGAAAAGTGAATCCAAACTTTTATGGGTTTTCTTTCCCCCAGACCTCAGACAACGGCATTGTCATGAAGCAGCAGTGTTCCTAAAGGGGAGTCCGGGCATTGATATGCAAATGCAGACTACAAACATCCCATTTGCCTTCAGAATTCCTGTGTCTAGCACTGTCACACAAATAGTTTTTGAATCTGAGCAGTTTATTCAGGACCATAAATATGTGTTTCACCCTGTGAACAAATTCTGTTTGCTCACAGAGTTCACAAGCAGTGAAATACAAGGTAGACTATAAAACAGCCCCTATTTGATGTGATGCGCCTCTAAGCAAAGACGCTTTTAAATTGGCCAGATTTATACTCATTGCCTGAGATTTTAGTGCAAACGTAGCATACTCCAGATGGTAAGTTTATTATTACTATTATTATTTTAAGATAGCTTTCTGTATGGAAATAATTAGTTCTCTAATTCCTTTTGTAAAACAGAAATGTAAAAATAATTTCAGTTCACATTGTTAACTCATTGTTAGTAAAATCATAAAAGCTATATCATTGTGTCTTAATAGATCAGTGATAGTGGAATAAAGAAAAAGAATTTTTAAGATATCTAACGAGGAGGTGGAATGAGCGGTAGATGTTTTCTAGGTTCTAGAGAAGGTTAGTAAAGAATTTACTCCCTGAAACAATGTAAATTAACTTTTGAAATAGTTTGAAAACATACTCCAATTACCAGAATTTTATTTAGCCATGAAATTCATATAGGTCTGCGCACACTTAGCAATGCTATTTACAGCTTATCCCAGCCACCCCCTACTTCCTTCTATAACTGCTACGCTCCAGGTATCAGCTTGCACACGCTTAACTCTCAACGTGCACATTACCCATTACCGTTGAACACACATAGGAAAGTGTAAGGCAGAGTATAGAAAAGTTCTCTTTTTCTATTAGCTTCACCTTGACTCTTGAAAGCATTGGACCCATGGTGTGTGTCCATGTTCGTAACAAATCAGAGCTGAAGGCAAATGAACAGAGAAACACAAGATCTCAAGGGAAAATACAAAGCACAGATGACTATGTGGGTGAGTTCAACAAAAAACATGATATCAGAATAGAGACCAAATTGCTTTAAACCACCTGTTACTAGTAAATTCTTCTTTGGATGACTATGGACTAAAGAAATCTAAAGTCCGTAACTGCATGGTGCACATTGATGACTTCATTGAATTGCAGCCTATTTTGATTTAATTTTCCGTATAAGATTTGCATGGTTCCTTGTCCTCCCCTAAGGCACTCATTCTGGATTTTTCCTTCCTCTATTCTTTATTTATTCAGGATGATGACACCACACATGGACGTGGAAATGGCTGAGTTACTGAGCCAGAGTGATGAGGAGAAAGAGCGATTTCTTGGAAATTTTGGCAAAGTCGCCATAGGCTACACGTTTGAGAATAGAACACCATTATTAAATTAAGGAATGGAAAATCAGCAAATTCATTTCCATTCTCATGTTTTTACATGTTAATCCTTAATAATTACTTTATTTCACTGAAAGCCTGATAGAATGTTAAGAGCTACCTGTATAAACAGCTTCTCAGAGTATTTGTTAAATATCTTAAATGTTGTTATTGATGTTGGTTGCTGTAAAGTCAATTCCAACTCACCACGACCCCATTTGTTACAGAGCTGAACTGCTCCATAGAGTTTTCTTGGCTGTAATCTTAATGCAAGCAGATTGCCAGGGCTTTTTTCCCCATAGTATGCTGAATTTAAGGTGTATTTAAGGACAAATAAATGATGTTTATGTGTTTCCCCCAAATCATTAATTTGATCTAATTGAATAAGGTAAGAATAACTACTTATAATATAATACTAGCACACTACTCTTCATATATTTGGAAATTCTGGGGTTTTTTTAATATTAGTTTTTCATTTTAATCAGCTTATAATATCCACTCAACTTGAAAAATTGATTTAAAAAATGAAGAATCTATCACGTTTAAAAGTTAAAAATAGTTATATTTCAGATATTCTAGTTTCACATAAAAATAATTTAAAAAAGACGGTTAAGGGATAACAAAATCAAAGGAAAACAAATGACATTTCAAAAAAATATGGGTAAACACTTGTTCTTTTCAGATTGTAAAAGAAAAGGAAAACTGTTGATTGCTCCATTGAGAAAAGGAACATAACAATATTCAGGAAGGAGGATGTTATGATTATGAATCAAGGCTTTAAATGCCAAGAAAACTTTGAACAATGTTAATTTTCTTGAGTTAAATTTCAAAAGTATTGGTTTGACTTTGCTTTTCTTCTCTAATTTTCAGCAGTACGTAATGCATGCCTCTTTCATGGTTATAAGCAATTGGTAAGGTCCTAAAGTGCAACAAAGATAAGGGATACTTTCTGAAAAGGAGAAACTAAATTACCTTTATTCCTTCTTGCAATTATTTTCCAGGAATTTTACAGCGAACGTACAAACAAGAGGCATGTTGGAAGTTGTCTTGACACTGGAGAAGCCTCTTCTGCTGAAACAACCCTCTAGTTTGTGTTTGTTACTTTCTATCTAGTCTTCAATTTTGTCAGAGTAATTGCAATGAATTCCAAACATAAAATTTACAGAAACTGTTTGAAAAGGTAACCACTTTTTCAACAATTTTATTTTGGGCTTGACTGTAGAAGTCTTCAGATTTTTGAAATATTTTCTTGTATTTTCATGATATTTGCTTAGTTTTAAATAAGTGTGCATTATCTTATACAACCTTGTTTTTTTCCAGACCGGGGTTTTATTTGAGGCCCTGGTGCCATCTGCTGGATGCAAGTAAAATTAAAGACTGAGACAGTTGTTCCACACATGAAAAAAATCCAACCAAATATACTGCTTGTTCCTGAAGATTAAACTTTTGTAAAAACACTTAGTGTTCCTTTCAATGTACTCATCCAAATGTTTTCAGCTTACTATTTCAATTGGACATTCCAGGAAATATAATGAAAAGACTTGTGGGAATATTTGCTATCACAAATTTAAAAACACAGTCAACATTCAACAAAATATGAACTGAGTATTCAGGAGACACAAAGATGGAGGACTTAGGACCCTGACTTCAGGATGCTTGTAGGTCCATTGGTTTATAGAGCTAAAGAAATGCTGTAGTAGAATTATAATTTCATCATGCAGATGACATGTGAAAATTGAGGTAAAGATATTCTTAGAATAACAAATTGAATATTAGTCCCGGGAGACATTTTAGCCAACATCCTATTTTTGCAATTGAGAACACTGAGACTAAAATTTTAATATCTTGTTCACATCCTATTACTAATTAGTGCCAAAGGTGAAACCACAACCTAGGTCAACTAATGCTCTTTTCATGGTATCCCCTTTCTACACAATCATTTCTTACTAATACTTTACAGATAACAAAATGAAGATAGAAATATCAACTTAGATGAGGACATTTTCAAATGATGAAAAATGAGAAAGTATATGAGCAAAATCATCACACTTTTTTATTCATACATATTATTTGAGTGTTTACTGGTTTAATCTGTGTCCTTTTCCACTAGATTATAATATTACATACCAGAGATTAGCAGAATGTTTGGTATATGTAGAAAAAAATGGATGGACGAATGGATGGACGGATGGATGGACGGATGGATGGATGAATGCTAAACTTGCTTATGTACTCTTAACCTAGTGAGAAGGGAAGTGTTAAATTAGACATAACAGGTTGCTGAAGGAAAAGCAAGTCTGATGCATGTGAATGGAATGAATAAAACTTTACAGACTAATAACAATGTTTGCAACTTGCTCTAATTTTTTTAAGGGATGCATTGAAATCCCTATGAATAATTTAGTTATACTCATATTGAAGAATATCAAAGGATTAATAGCATTTAATGACTTGATTAATATAAAGGAGATTTTCTATTCTTTCTATCTTTAAAATGAATATTAATCTGGACAAGAAAAGATATCAAAAATCAGAGATAGAGGGAGGAGTCCTCAGGTAGAGAAAATTGTATTGCCCTAGTCACAAAGTTTAGACACTTTATCAGGAAGGATGAGTCCCTGAAGAAGGACATCATGCTTGGTAAAATAGAGGGTCAGTGAAAAAGAGGAAGACCCTCAATGAGATGGATCGACACATGGTTGCAACAATGGGCTCAAACATAACAATGATTGTGAGGACGACACAGGACCGGGCAGTATTTTGTTCTGTTGTACAGAAGGTCGCTATGAGTCGGAGCCGACTTGATGGCACCTAGAAACAACAAGTCACAAAGTTGACTATCGCCAGTGGTAGGCACTGTTGCAATTGCAAGTCATGTACTATCTCATTTGATCCTCATATTAGATCTTGTACATGAAAGCACAGGGTGACTATAAAACACTATTCAACAGTAGATACTTACGATGATGTCGACAATGGCAAGAACAACTCAAAAGCCCACTCATTACTATGATTTTATGAAAGCCTAGTATTTATCCTTCTACTCATATACTTTATTCCAGAAACAGAAATAATGGAGAGTAAACACACAGAACCTATAATGCCCTCAAACTAACAGCAAAACCACAAGTTTTTTTTAACAAAAATACTTGGGTTTACATTGGGAGTCTATTTGTTCCCAAATCTAACAAATATAAGTACAAAAGTTATATGGAGCTCTGTTAGTTGATACATTCTTGATTTTTAGGGGGATTTTGTAAAAAGTTAAACAAAAGAATGATAATCTCAAAATGGTGGAAGTTACAGAAGTTTGCAATTTGCTGATGGGTATGTTCCAAAAGGCACAGTATTTAGCCGGAATTTTATCCAGACAAAAATCACAACAGAATTCATTAAAAATAAACAAAATCAAATAAAGTCAGTAATTTAATCAAGTTTTGTGGTTTGCTTTTCCTAAAATTGACTCAAATATGTTAAAAAATAATCCCCTTTGAGAAGATTTCCTAGTTTTGCATTCTATCTCATAATGAAAAGAGGTAAGGATAATGTATACACAGACATAAACAATGATTCTGCCTATACATAAATACATATGCTTTACATACATATCTTGAATAGAAGGATTTATTTAGGTGAAGTATATCGCAGACTTTTGAAAAATGCTTCTTAAATTTTTCTTTCCTACAATGAAATATGCTAGAATAAAGAATCATTTTACAAGAGTGTTTTATTGTTGCTATCTTTCATTAATTTTAAAAGAAACATGAAGTTAATCTTAGGACAATTCCAGGTTCTGACAGGCAATAATATTTGGGGAAACAGCAGATAAAGCCATAGATAATGAGATTGTCACTATTCAATTGAATAAGCAGATTAATCAACAGTAAGATCAATAACAAAGATATTAAAACATTTCCCCAAACACATACTCCCCCCTTTAAAAAAAAAAAAAAAACCCATTGCCATTGAGTCAATTCTGACCCATAGCGATGCTAATACAGAGTTATCCCACAAAGGCCTACAAATTTAAGTAACTTGAGATTGATTCCCTAAGAGTCAACTGCTTTGCAAAATAGGAAGGGAAAACTATTGGCTTATGTTGGTGACTTTGTGACAATATTCCAATGGCAGATGTATTTCATATTACAAATACTAGTAAAGGAAACACATGCAGGTAAAAATAAGTCACGAATTTAACTTGCACTGTGATATTAATATCCAAAATTAACAACGTTTACATTAGAAAATGTTGGGAAAATTATTCAAACTTTTTTTTTTTAACTTTTGAGAAATGTCTTCAGCTATAGTTATGTAGTAAGTCTTCATTAAAAAGTAAAACAAGTTTTAAAATGCTCTATAAATACCAAAGTTTTCCCCTGAAAATTCCGCATTCAATGAAATCATTTTCTTCTATGATTTTTACCTTTTCCAGCATGTTTCTTTTATGCACAAGGAATTTACAGATCAAATTAAAATGCTCCAAATTAAAAATTTTTAAATTTTTAAAAGTGACTTTATCGAAGTCAGAAAATGCAGTTTGAAAGTGAGAGTCAAAATCTTCACCAAAAACTTAAAATCATCTCAGACCTCCACTGAGAAAATGAAGTCCAATATACCAGAATGTTCACTTAATAGAGAATACATCACCAAATGATAGAGAAGAAATTATTCAAAGCAGATCGAACAATCAACCATGAAGTGGACAGCTGGACACCTACAGAAAACAAGCAAAAAATTCTTGTAGGAAAATCGGAAAGAAGCATTTGTTCTTATCAAAGCCAGATGATTCCCCATGAGGAAGAAAACACACAGTAATTGGTTGAAAAGTCTATTTGCCAAAGGAAAACTCAAGGACTTAAGAAAAGAAAATGCGTACAACAAAAACCAAATTCACTGAGCTTAAATTTAATCTTTTAGAAAAGGCTCCTTATATCCCCGATGTTCGAAGACCATCAACTTAATCTTCTGGATTATCAGCTCACCAAGGATATAGGAGCATCAGACAGCAATGGCTCAGGAATCAAGTATCTGGATGTATCCTGTGTGGACCAAATGCCACCTCCATAGGATGGAAACCATAGAAAAATCATCACTCCATTAAGTCACTATATTTTTCCAACAATTTCTCTGCAAGAGCCTTATGCAATTTCTACTAATGCATCTAATTTGGCAGGCTTTCTGAACCAACAGAATTTAAAGTTTCACTACGTCTTCTATTGTTAACACATAAGATTGTGCATCCTCAAAAATGGAATCAGTAGAGATGACCAATACTGCTCTTTGCCATCTACATACTCTTGATTCAGGTCCAGGCTTTCTTCCTCTACCTCATCCTCCAGCAGAGGTCAGAAGTCGTGGATGAGTGCCAGGGGACAGACGTTGAAAAGATGACTGCTTTTTTCTCCCCGTTGTATGGAAAGTGAGTACAGACATACCCAGGAATACTTGTAATCAAGATATGTCCCTGGCCTAACACACCTCCATTAGCAGGAAGAAATGTCTCAACATCACACTCTGCCTTTCGCCCGTCCTCACACCCTGAAAGTAGAATGGAGTCATTTTCAGAGTTGATCCAGACCTCCAAAGAGCCTACTTCCGAAGATTAAGAACCAGAGCAAAATTCTTTTCTCTTCTAAATAAATTTTGCATTTTCTATCTTTTAGTTTCATCGTCATTAAATGATTATAACATTACTCTAATGGAAACTTGATAGCATTAGAATTAAGGCAATATTCGAAAAATGGAGATATTTAAATATGAGTCTGAAGAGTAAATTGCTTTCTTTTTTTTTTCATCTTTTAAAATAATCCTGAGATTTTTCTCTTTTAGTTATATCCTGTTAGTTAAGTAAATATGTAATTGTTCATATTCAAGCTTGGTAGAATTATAGTTCTTTTTTTTTATATTGTTGTAATTAAATGAAGTTTACATTTCAAGTTAGTCTCCCATACAATTTTTTTTTTTTACATACGTTGTTGAGACCCCAACCACTCACCCCATTCTGTGACAGCACACTCCTCCCCTCTGCCCCTGACTCCCCATGAACATTCAACCAGCTCCTAACTCTCTCTGCCTTCCCATCTCACCTCTGGACAGAAGCTGCCCCTTTGGTCTCTTGTATCTACTTGACTAAGAGGCACATTCTTCACGAGTATCACTTTATGTCCCACAGTCCAGTCCAATCCCTGTCTGAAGAGTTGGCCTCGGAAATTGTTTTAGTTCTGGGGTTACAGAGAGTCCAGGGGCCACGCCTTTCAGGGCTAGAATTAAAATTCTTAAGATAGTATTTTATAAATATAAATCATTAACATGTGACTCATGAATAAATTGCCTCCACTTTATTCTATTTCTAGATAGTGTAAGCATAATATTTTTGTGTTAGTTTTCAATAAGACTCCTCTAACTTGAAATGCAGTGAGAGTTTTATATGAGTTGTTCAGCATATTGAGACATTTGAAACTCAAACCCCATGTCTGTATGCCAAGGGCTGTATTTACTCTAATTATAAGACAGAATGAAAGTAGCTTGGTATTTACCTGAGTAAATTTTAATTAGCTTTAAAACCCAAGTATTGATTGGCCCCTACCTTTTTGTCTAATCCCTATTATGCCCTGTGAGATATACAAGAAAACTATAATGAGCAGCCTATACCCTTAGGGAGTTAATAAAAAGTAACCATTTAAAAAATTGTTAATTAAAATAAAACGTAAGCTGCAAATTTTACAACATTACCATTTCTGAGAGCATATATCCATCTTCTGCTTTTCCAAACTGAATGGCATGCATTTTTCCTGACTGAACATCCCTTAGATGCAGGGGTGATCCTGTATCCCAATATCTTTGAACATAATAGACCTATAGACATTGTAAATAGGTTGATGATATGGTATTCACCTAACAAACACTTAACACTTTGTGTAACATATTGTTGTAAGTGAATGACTGATTTAATCTTCATAACATTCTTATGAGTTAGATAATATTACTACCCTCAATCTAAATATGAAAAAACTGATTCATGGAAAGGATCAGTAACTTACCCGAGCACACACAACTCTCAGGTGGCACAATTGAGATTCAAACCTGGAAGATCTGGTCTTGAGTCTAACTAACCAAAAACCAAACCCATGATTCCAACTCATAGTACCCCTATAGGACAGAGTAGAACTGCCCCATAGGATTTCTGAGGCTGTAAACCTTTGCAGAAGCAGACTGCCATATCTTTTTTCCACAGAGTAGCTAGTGGTTTGGAACTGCTGACCTTTCAGTTAGCAGCCGAGCACTTTAACCACTGCAAAACCAGGGCTCACCCTGAGTCTTCCTACTTAACCATTGAACTATGCTGCTAGGTTGAAGAGAAATAGTATTTAATGATTTAAGGAAGTATCAGCAACTACTGGTGTGAGTTTCATCGTAATTGAAATTCTTACATGCCCCTAGTCTGAGCTCTTTTTAGTCCACTTAATTCCTTTTAGTCTCTGAGACACTAGTATTTGGCTAATTGTTTACACTCCTAATGTGAAAATTTTCCAATAATGAGCTGCTTGTTTTATATAGTATACTTCTCTCTGGAAAAAATTCCTTTTTCTTCCATACTCTTTAGAGGTATGATCAAATGGTTGGCCTTTCTAATAAAAATCATGGTTCAGAAGTACTCTTTGACTTTCCAAAAACGAACTAAATTTCTCAAGGAAGGTCAGCGTCTCTGAAAAAGAGAGAAATTATCCTAAAAGAAAAAGAATGTATAACATAATATTCTAAAATAATAGCATGTAATATATCTAAGAAAACGTTGTACTTTCTCCATTATACAATGATGAGGTTACTGTTAGAAATTATCAAATACTTTTATCCCCAACAGTGACAAGACAGCCTATCTGGAACTGAACAGAAGGGCCAGGCCCTCTAAAGAAGAAATGATCCAATATTCCTATTTGCAAGTAATCCTAAACTAGCATCTGGGCCTTGGTTCACAGGACAAAATGCTTTTACCCTAGACCCTGAGGGTCCCATTTATATCCAGTTTATGACAAATGACTTGTTAGTCCATAAATCCACATAGCTTTGGCAACTATGTATAATTCTATCTGTGCTCACAGTCAGAAGTGAAGGGGTCAGGGAGGCTCTAGCCTGGAGGCCAGAGACTCCCCTCCTGGGGAGAACTGAGAAGGGAATAGAAGAACTTTTTCTCGTTGACTCCCATACTAGGCTATGGGATCAAGAATTGAATACATCATTCATGTCTTTTGGATACATAGTTACATCAGCCCATATTCCCAGAAAAAAATAAGGATATTTATAGTCACGCAGCATAGCGATATGATTAAAGATTAAAAATGGTGTCAATAATAACTATATGGAACAAAAAGATATCATACATGCTGACTTTTAGATTAAGAATAAGGTCAATTAAAACCATGTCAGCATTGAACATATGTTAATGGTGGTGGGATAATTTGGAAAAAGATAGCGAGAATGGTTGTACAACTTGAAGACTGTAATCAATGTTACTGAATCGTACATGTAGAAAATGATGGAATGCTGTATGTTCTGTTGTGTGTATATCACTATGATAAAAAAAATTCATTATGCAAAAAAAAAACAATGTCAGAAGTCAAACAATAAGAAAGTTGCACTGCTATAATATTATCACTATTCCTGATATTTCAAATAAACATATTTAGTCAAGAAACAGGAAACAAAAGTAAAACGAAGATCTGAGGAAATTTTTCAATGAGGTAACTCAGAAGCTAGAAAACAAAATTTAATTATGTTTCATTTCTTCCTGTTTATTAAAGGAAAAAACCTAATACAGCAAAAGGAGGGAAAAGAAGCTAGGAGACACAAGAGGTCAACTTGCCGAAATATTTATGAGCCTCTGAAGAAGGCAAACCTTAGAAAGATAAATAAATATCAGTTCTAAGGAGAAGGATAAAAGTGACTAATAAATGGTGAAATTTATAGCCTTCAGCTAATAAATACTACCTCAGATGTTCAACCACAAAACTTACAGATTAGTGAGCAATTCATTCTTATGGAATTAAACGTAATAAAAACCTATGCACATGTGAATTGAAGGCAGTACGGTACAGAAGAAAGCACATGGGTTTTGGAGATAAAGGCCCTTTTCTTAAATCTCTGCCACTTACTAAGTATATTACATTTGCAATTCACTTGAACCCTTTAGGGATTACTACAATAGAATAATACTTTAGAATAAACCACAACTCCTTAACTCAAAAGATCTTTTCAAATTCTGTATGGATGACTGGCATAACTGTGCTATGGTTACATTTTATAATGGTGTCTAGAAAAGTTTCTTTTTTATTGAAGTCCTCATTATGTTTGTATAAAATCAGATAATGTTTTAAGTGAATGGTGCTTTAACAAAGTTTTGTTGTCCCAAAGCCATTTGACCCATTGATACAATTTCTAACATTTATGACATCCGTGCAGAACATTCAAAAGCATTCCAGTGGAAGCTCTCACATCATCCATCAGTTACTTTGAAAACAGGCAGAGCTCTTTAGTGCGGCATCTGGCTAGTCTCCTGATAACCTTTGATCTCATTATCTGGAGTGTGTCCACTGCTGCAATCACAGCCCTCCATGGATTTTCAAGACAATAAGCTTGGGAAATCCAAATTTTGTATCTTTTCTAATATGCTGTTAATTTTATGTTTTTATTATCTTAGGGAAGAGGAAAAGGCTGGGCATCCTTCTCCTCTCCAGTCAATACTCAAGAACCTCCAGAAAGTTTATTTCACTCCTTTACATGTAAGAAGGAAGGTAGTATGGTATAGTGGAAAGAGCAGTGAACTTGGAATCAGCAGTGGAATGAAGCAGCAACCATGTATTGAGCATCTGTGATGTGCCGGGCACAAGCATTCTCTAAATGTAAATATCATGCAAACATGTAGTATATATGTGTGTGTTCATATGTGTGCATGTATACATATGTTCACTATAAACATGTATATGTTATACATAAACATATATATACTATATATATTTTTTAATAAAAATGTAATTCCAATCTGGTTTCAAAACTCAGCTTCACTGCTTACTTATTATGTGAACTGAGACAAATTACTTAATTACCCTGACCTTCAATGCCTTTTATAAAGAATGATAGTATAATATCTACATCACAAGATTGTTCTGAAGATTAAATGGGATAAAGTATGTAAAAGTGGCATATGCCTAGAACACAATATGTGCTCTATAAAATCATGATGTTTATTATTCATATACTTGTTATTGTTGTTGTTAGCTGCTAGTGAGTTGGCCCCTAACTCATGGCTACCTCATACACAGCAGAACAAAACACTGCTGGGTCCTGCATCATCCCTATAATCAGTTGGGGATAGGACATTGTGATCCACAGGGTTCTCGTTGGCTGAATTTCAGAAGTAGATCCCCAGACCTTTCTTCCTAGTCATCTTAGTCTAGAAGCTTTGCTGAATCTGTTCAGCATTATAGCTACGCACAAGCCACTGACGGATGGGTGGTGGCTGTGCATGAGGTACATTGTTTGGAAATCCATTCAGGCGTCCCACATGGAAGGTGAGAATTCTACCGCTGAACCACCACTGCCCTCTTAGGGAAACCGTGACCTGTTGCTGTTGAGTCAGTTCTGACTCATAGCAACCGTACAGGACAGAGTAGAGTGCAATACATCAGATTAGCAACAGCGAGGCTGCTGGGCCAGAAAGGACAAAGGGAAGGAATGTTCCTGGAACCAGAAGAGAAGGCCTCATTGAGAAATTCTTCCCTCAAGAGAGGCAGCTGGATGGAGGCACGGTCAACAAGGCAGAGTAGTTAGACGCTTCCTATATCCCTCTTACAACAAAGACCTGGAAAAACAAGTGATTTGATTCTATGTGAACATCTGGCAGCCCTGAACAAGGCAAGGTTAACAAACCCATCTGAGTCATATGGGAGAGGAAGACTGTTTGAAAGAGGTGAGAAGTGCTAGAGCTGCGGCGGTGAAATTGCAGAGACACAGCCATGTCAGTCCGCGGTGAAGCAGGCAAACAGCTGTGCTGTGCGAGTGCTAGAGAAGCAGTTTCCACATCAAGAGAGAGACCCGGCAGCAGAAATTCTGCTTGGACACTCCAAACCAGTGAAGAGCAGCTCCCAAGAGGCTAGGATAAGTACATGCGTGCACCCTTTTGCAACGATTAAAAAAAGAAAAAAAGCCCATTTGGGAAAAAACTCTCTCCCTTTTTCCTCCTACCTCTGTGCTGCAATGGATTTGGGAAAAACCTCTCTCCCTTTTATCTCCTCCCTCCGCACTCTGCACCAGATTTGGGAAAAATCTTTCTTCCTTTTACCTCCTTCCTCCCCACTCTGCACCAGAGTCCACTGGGTCAGAAGTAGATCCCAAAAGGCACCCTGACCCATATTCCTGGCCTTGGAGAGGGAAAAAATAATCTGCTGGCTCCCCTAGGCCAGGAACACAGGGTCGGCACAGCTCCTTTGCTGGCCACAGAAATCACAAGTCCGCAGATTCTGAGGGCCATACACCCCTGTATAGACTTGTGGGGACCCATGTCAACAGCGTTAGCCCTCACTGCCACAGTACAACAGGGCAAACATGTGAAGTTTAACTTCAACTGCTTCAGCTGTGAATGGGCAGATTTGTGACCCTCAAAACAGCCCTGCCCCTCAAGTAGGCACTTTTATTGACCTGCAGCAGGAGCTTGAGGACTGGTGCTAGCTCCTAAAGTGCCTAGTCACCTGCTACAAGAGTTCAAGAAAAAGTGGTGCTCTTGAGTCTTTGCAGCCAACAGAGTCGGGTTCTCTTAGCCTGGCTGCAAAACTCACCTACCTATTCACCCTAGAGAATAGGGATACGCTTTTCTTTCAGACTCTCAGGGGCAGCCATCAGTCCCATGCCTGGCTCAGTGCTTGATCCCCTACCACAGCCAGAGTCCAGTGCCTGCATCAATCACCCATGCCTCTCTAGGACTGGGGGTGAGAGCCTGCATCACACATTTGGTAACCGACTGCCTGCACACCCGAGATGATCCCATATAGGAAATTTTAACAGACTCTAGTGTGCACATACTTAGTTACAGAACTAACTACCTGGTGACAGGACATTAGAGATCAAAAGGTGTCAAAAATCAAAATAGTGCACACGAGCAGCCTATTTGGGCATATCAAAACAAAACAAAATAAGAAGCTAGGTCTCACTAAGCAAACACAAAATAAAATTATAATAACTTATTGATGGCTCAGAGACAACGGTCAATATCAAGTCACATAAAGAGGCAGTCCATGATAGCTTCAGCAAGCTCCCAAAATAAAGAATCAATAAAGTCTCTGGAGGAAGACAACTTCTTGGAATTACCAGAGACAGAATACAAAATAATATACAGAACTCTTCTAGAAATAAGAAAGGAAACTCAACAGAATACAGAAACAGCCAGGCAACATACAGACACAGTAGTAGCAGAACTTAAAAAAGTTATTCAAGAACATAATACCAAATTTAATAGGCTGCAAGAATCCATACAGAAACAGCAATCAGAAATCCAGAAGACTAACAATAACATCTCAGAATTAGACAACTCAATAGAAAGTCATAGGAGCAGAATTGAGGCAGTAGAAGTTAGAATTAGTGACATTGAAGATAAAGCTCTTGATGCCAACTTATCTGAGGAAAAATCAGATAAAAGAATTAAAAAGAATGAAGAAACTATAAGAGTCATGTGGGACTCTATCAAGAGAAATAACCTACGAGTGATTGGAGTACCTGAATGGGGGGGATAACAGAAAATACAGAGAAAATTGTTGAAGATTTGTTGACAGAAAACTTCCCTGATATCATGAAAAATGAGAAGATATCTATCCAAGATGCTTATCGAACCCCACATAAGGTAGATCCCAAAAGAAAGTCACCAAGACATATTATAATCAAACTTACCAAAACCAAAGATAAAGAGAGAATTTTAAGAGCGGCTAGGGATAAACAAAAAGTCATCTACAAAGGAAAGTCAATTATAATGAGCTCAGACTACTCAACAGACACCATGCAGGCTAGAAGGCAATGGGATGACATATTTAAAGCCTTGAAGGAAAATAACCATCAGCCAAGAGTTATATATCCAGCAAAACTGTCTCTCAAATATGATGGTGAAATTAGGGCATTTCCAGATAAACAGAAGTTCAGGGAATTTGCAAAAACCAAACCAAAATTACAAGAAATACTAAAGGGAGTCCTATGATTAGATAATCAATAACACCAGCTAACAACAAAAGAGTAGAACACAGGACAGAGCAACCAGATATTGACTCAGATATAGAAATTGAAATTACATCAAAGCTAAAACTTTGAAGATAGGGAAACAGATATCAATACATAAAAAAACAAAGGGTAATATTAAAACAAAAAAAGAGGGACTTTAAAAATAGAGACATTGATTTTCTATATGGAGGGGAAGTTAAGGTGATATAAAGTAATAAAAGACTGGTATAAACTTAGAAAATTAGTGGTAAATATTAAGGTAACAACAAAGGAATCTAACAATCCTACAAATCAAAATAAAAAAGTAGAAAAACATAAAGACCCAGCAAACACAAAATCTACAACAAAGAATAAGATAAAAAATAAAGAAAGAAAGAAAAATGACTCAGCGCAGAAAATTGAGGAGAACAAAGAAACTGTGAACAACACACAAAAAAGATATATCAGGATGACAGCACTAAACTCATACCTATCAATAATTACACTGAATGTAAACAGACTTAATGCACCAATAAAGAGACAGAGAGTGGCAGATTGGATAAAAACAGCATGATCCATCTATATGCTGCCTACAAGAGATGCACCTTAGACTTAAAGACACAAACAGGCTAAAACTCAAAGGATAAAAAAAAATATATGAAGCAAACAACACTCAAAAAAGAGCAGGAGTGGCAATACTAGTCTCTGACAAAATAGACTTTAAAGTAAAATACACCACAAAAGATAAGGAACGGCACTATATAATGATTAAAGGGGCAATACACCAGAAGGACATAACTATAATAAATATTTACGCACCCAACAACAGGGCTCCAAAATACATAAAACAAACTCTAACAGCTCTTAAGAGAGAGATAGACAGCTCCACAATAGTAGTAGGAGACTTCAACACGCCACTTTCAGTGAAGGACAGAACATCCAGAAAGAAGCTCAACAAAGACACAGAAGAGCTAAATGCTACAATCAACCAACTTGATCTCGTAGACATATACTGAACTCTGCACCCAACACCAGCCAAGTATACTTTCTTTTCCAATGCACATGGAACATTCTCCAGAATAGACCACATATTAGGCCATAAAGCAAGCCTCAACAAAATCCAAAACATCGAAGTACTACAAAGCATCTTTTCTGACCATAAAGCCATAAAAGTGGAAATCAACAACACAAAAAGCAAGGAAAAAAAATCAAACACATGGAAACTGAACAACACCTTGCTCAAAAACTACTGGGTTATAGAAGAAATTAGGGATGGAATAAATAAATTCATAGAATCAAACCAGAATGAAAACACATCCTACCAGAACCTTTGGGACACAGCAAAAGCAGTGCTCAGAGGTCAGTTTATAGTGATAAATGCACACATCCAAAAACAAAAAAGGCTCATAATCAAAGCATTAACCCTACAACTGGAACAAGTAGAAAGAGAGCAGCAAAAGAAGCCTACAGGTGCCAGAAGGAAGGAAATAATAAGAATTAGAGCAGAATTAAATAAAATAGAGAACAGAAAAACAATTGAAAGAGATAACAAGTCCAAAATCTGGTTCTTTGTAAAGATCAACAAAATTGATAAACCATTGGCCAAACTGACAAAAGAAAAACTGGAGAGAAAGCAGATAACCCATATAAGAAATGAGATGGGTGATATCACAACAGACGCAAATGAAATTAAAAGAATCATAACAGAATACTATGAAAAATTGTACCCTAACAAATTTGAAAACCTAGAGGAAATGGACAAATTTCTAGAAACTCACTACCTACCTAAATTAACACAAACAGAGGTAGAACAACTAAACAAACCCATAACAAAAGAAGAGATTGAAAAGGTTATTAAAAAACTGTCAACAAAAAAAAAGCCCTGGCCCGGATTGCTTCACTGAAGAATTCTACCAAACTTCCAGAAAAGAGATAACATCACTTCTGCTAAAGGTATTTCAGAGCATAGAAACAGATGGAATACTCCCAAACTCATTCTATGAAGCCAGCATAACCCTGATACCAAAACCAGGTAAAGACACCACAAAAATAGAGAATTACAGACTGATATCCCTCATGAACATTGACGCAAAAATCCTCAACAAAATTTTAGCCAATAGCATTCAGCAACATATCAAAAAAATAATTCACCATGACCAAGTGGGATATATACCAGGTATGCAGGGATGGTTCAACATTAGAAAAAACAGTCAATGTAACCCATCACATAAATAAAACAAGAGACAAGAAACACATGATCTTATCAGTAGATGCAGAAAAGGCATTTGACAAAGTCCAACACCCATTCATGAGAAAAACTCTCAACAAAATAGGAAAAGAAGGGAAATTCCTCAGTATAATTAAGGGCATTTATACAAAGCCAACAGCCAACATCATCCTAAATGGAGAGACTTTGAAAGCATTCCCCTCAAGAACAGGAACCAGACAAGGATGCCCTTTATCACCACTCTTATTCAACATTGTGCTAGAGGTCCTAGCCAGAGCAATTAGACTAGAAAAAGAAATAAAAGGCATCCAAATTGGTAGGGAAGAAGTCAAAGTATCTCTATTTGCAGATGATATGTTCTTATACACAGAAAACCCAAAAGAATCCACAAAAAAACTACTGGACCTAATAGACGATCTCAGTAAAGTTTCAGGATACAAGATAAACATACAAAAATCAGTTGGATTCCTTTACACCAACAAAGAGAACCTTGAAGAGGAAACCACCAAATCAATACCATTTACAATAGCCCCCAAGAAGAGGAAATACTTAGGAATAATCTAACCAGAGATGTAAAAGATCTTTACAAAGAAAACTACAAGACACTAATGCAAGAAACTAAAAAAGACCTGTATAAGTGGAAAACTATACCTTGCTTATGGATAGGTAGACTCAACATAGTGAAAATGTCAATTCTACCCAAAGTAATCTACAGATACAATGCAATCCCAATACAAATTCCAGCAGCATTTTTTTAATGAGATGGAGAAACAAATCACCAACTTCATATGGAAAGGGAAGAGTCTCCGGATAAATAAAGCACTACTCAAGAAGAAGAAAGTGGGAGGCCTTACACTACCTGATTTTAGGACCTATTATACTGCCACGGTAGTCAAGACAGCCTGGTACTGGTACAATAGCAGATACATAGACCAATGGAACAGAGTTGAGAATCCAGATATAAGCTCACCCACCTATGAGCAGCTGATATTTGACAAAGGCCCGAAGTCCATTAATTGGAGGAAAGACAGTCTCTTTAACAAATGGTGCTGGTATAATTGGATATCTATATGCAAAAAACTGAAACAAGACCCATATCTCACACCATGTACAAAAACTAACTCAAAATGGATCAAAGACTTAAATATAAAATCGAAAATAATAAAGATCATGGAAGAAAAAATAGGGACAGCTCTAGGAGCCCTAATACATGGCATAAACACAATACGAACCATAAGTAACAATGCACAAGCACCAGAAGAGAGACTAGATAAAGGGGAGCTCCTAAAAATCAAACACTTATGCTCATCCAAAGACTTCACCAAGAGAGTAAAAAGACAACCTACAGACTGGGAAAAAAACTTTTGGCTACGACAAATCCAATCAGCGTTTAATCTCTAAAATCTACAAGATATTCCAAAACCTCAACAGCAAAAAAAAAAAACAAGTAACCCAATTAAAAAATGGGCAAAAGATATGAACAGGCACTTCACCAAAGAAGATATTCAGGCAGCTAACAGACACATGAAGAAATGCTCACGATCATTAGCCATCAAAGAAATACAGATCAAAACTACAATGAGATATCCTCTCACCCCAACAAGGCTAGCATTAATCCAAAAAACACAAAATAACAAATGCTGGATGGGTTGTGGAGAAACTGGAACACTTCACACTTTTGGTAGGAATGTAAAATGGTACAACCACTTTTGAAATCAATTTGGCACTTCCTTAAAAAGCTAGAAATAGAAGTACCATAGGATCCAGCTATCCCGCTCCTTGGAATATATCCTAGAGAAACAAGAGCCATCACACGAATAGATATACGCACACACATGTTCATTGCAGCACTGTTCACAATAGCCAAAAGATGGAAGCAACCTAAGTGCCCATCAATGGACGAATGGATAAACAAACTATGGTATATCCACACAATGGAATATTATGCAATGATAAAGAACAATGATGAAGTTGTGAAACATCGTATAACTTGGTGGATGCTAGAACTTATTATGCTGAGTGAATTTAGTCAGTCACAGAAGGACAAATACTGTATAAGACCACTATTATAAGAACTCAAGAAAAGGTTTAAACACAGCAGAAAACATTCTTTGATGGTTACGGAAGTGGGGAGGGAGGGTGAGGGTTACCCACTAACTAGATAGTAGATAAGAATCATCTTAGGTGAAGGGAAGGACAGCACACAATACAGGGGAAGCCAGCACAACTGGACTAAACCAAAGCTAAGAAGTTTCCTCAATACAATCAAATACTTTGAGAGACAGAGTAGCAAGGACGTGGGGTCTGGGGACCATGCTTTCAGGGGACAGCTACGTCAATTGGCATAACAAACCTTATTAAGAAAATGTTCTGCATCCTCTTTTGGTGAGTGGCATCTGGGGTCTTAAAAGCTTGCAAGCGGCCATCTAAGATACATCAATTGGTCCCAATCACTTGGAGTAAAGGAGAACGAAGAACACCAAAGACACAAGGAAAGTATTGGCCCAAGAGACAGAATGGGCCACATAAACCAGAGACTTCATCAGCCTGAGACCAGAAGAACTAGATGGTGCCTGGCTACCACCCATGAATGTCCTGACAGGGAACACAACAGAGGGTCCCTGATGGAGCAGTAGAACGATGGGATGCAGAACTCAAATTCTAGTAAGAAGACCAGACTTAATGGTCTGACTAAGACTGGAGGCGCCCTGGAAAGCATGGCTCCTGGTCTCTCCATCATCCCAGAACTAAAACAATTTCCAAGGCCAACTCTTCAGACAGGGATTGGACTGGACTGTGGGATATAAAGTGATACTCGTGAAGAGTGTGCCTCTTAGTCAAGTAGATACAAGAGACCAAAGGGGCGGCTTCTGTCCAGAGGTGAGAGGGGAAGGCAGAGAGAGTTAGGGGCTGGTTGAATGTTTGTGGGGAATTAGGGGAAGAGGGGAGGAGTGTGCTGTCACAGAATGGGGTGAGTGGTTGGGGTCTCATAACAATGTATGTTAAAAAAAAATAATTCTGTGTGGGAGACTAACTTGAAACGTAAACTTCATTTAATTACAACAATAAAAAAAAAAAGAGAGAGAGAGACAGGCAGCCGGCCCAAAGCAACTGGTCAGGAGAATGGACACTCTAACCTCACACGTATCCTCCTGGGGATCCCCTACCAGGTCCCTCACTGGCAGCTAGAATTCAAGAGAGCCCCACTGATGTAGTCCATACAGGTCAGCCTCCTGGGGAGATTTCTAAGTAGGCAGCCTTCAGTAAAGCGGCTGGTATAACAGATTAGTTTAACACAGAATACTTACCATCTAATTCCAGCCCTGCCCTTCTGTATATGTGGCCCCTGCAAACTTTGGTTTCCTCATCTGTAGAACAATAATAATAGTGCCTGCTCCCTGGGGTTATTACAGGGATTAAATCAGGCAATGTACTCACAGTTCACAGGAATCATTAACATCATCTATGATTTGTACAGGTTTAAAGTTTTAGTGTATCAGGTAGAATAGCACGATATCTCTACACGAATTATGACATATGTAATGTAAAGGTGAAATTTCACATAAAGAGTAAAGGTTATTATTCTGTTATTGAATGGAAAGAGCATTGACAATGACAGGACATCACTGGATGTCATAAAGCTTCTATACCGTAGGTTAATATTTTGATGCAAGGTAATATTGAAATGTGCCAAAACTGATTTTAGTATCCCTAAAATACATGAAATAGTTTGCTCAATAAAAACATATTAGTAAATCTCCTAATCATCCTAAACCTTCGACATTTGGTAAAAGATGATGTCAACCGATGGAGGTGAAGCTGACAACCACATTATTTACATTTTGGTTGACATTTAACAAATTTTTCAACAATATTACAGGGGATTTTAATCTTAAAAGTTTACGTAAGGAATTTCACAACATTTTGTAAAGCTGTTTCCCCACTGCCAAAATTAACTTTGCACCATGCACTTCTCCAGCTGAGTCTAATTTGCGTAAAATCTCAGTATAATACAATGGAACTAACATCAATTTGGGGATCCAGCAGACCCTTCTTACATCACAGCTCCTAGGGTTAGTAAGCTTCTGATCGTGGGCTGATGAATAGGAGAGACTGTATGTAACAATTTACTGCAGATGCGGTGCCCAGCACATAGTAGGCACACAAATGTAGTACCAAAGATAAACGCTACGAAAAAGTATTTTGTCGTTATGAATATACTCTATATTACATGCCACTCTTTCATTTTCATATAGTTAGAACTATGAGTTCTGGGCCAAAATGACCTGGACAACCTTCTAAACTCCCTGAACCAAGGTTTTATGGGCAATTTTATTATATGCTTAGAAGCACAGTTAAAGCTTTTACCAAGTGATTCTTGCATAGCCTCCAAACATGTGGAGCTGAAGGGATTCCTGAAGACCAGTCATTATGGTCAGGTAGATGCAGTGGTCCAGGCAGCCGCTAACACAGGGGACCAGAAAGCACCAATTGGCTCTTACATGAGCGGTGAGAAAATTCTTGGAATAGTCACCCCCACTGTTGGGTTTTTATTTCTTCCCTGCACCTCCTTGCCATTTGCCTAATAGGCAATAGCATCCCCATTGCCTCTAGGAACATTAGGTTTTTTAGGCTGTAAAATGGTTGTCCAAAGTGGACTTTTGAATGTTAAAATGGAAGTCCCTGAGATGAACAGAGCATGGATTGTATGTCATAGTAAAGGCTGGAGAAGAAATAGAGGGAAAGGCAGATGACCCCAAGCCTCAGTCTGAAGAGTTGAATAGAAGGGATGAAGACTAGCCCCAGAGACTGTGTGGGTCACAGGAGAGAGGATGAAATCTTCAGGGAGAAGGAAGACACCTAGTAAGGTGCCAGAAGAGCACCTACGATGGCCAGCCAAGGGGCCCCATGGAAGCGAAGCCAATGATCTCAACCATCCCGGGCACACATAGGTCCTCATCTACAGAAAGAAACAGCCACAGACACCTGTATAGGCCTTCCAGGAAAAGGGGGCCAATCTGTGCTGTATGACTCTGCTGGGCCCCATTTAGCTGCCCTCTAGAACCATAGCCTTCCTGCCAATGGCCACAAAAAGGGTGGTTCTTTTTTTTTTTTTTTGCAAACCTTGGGACATAAATAAGAGAATAAATTATACTTACCATTTATTGAGTTCTAACAATATACTAAGCACAATAGTTGCTTTTATAGATACTACCTTATTTAGTCCTCCCAGAAAAACCATTAGTAGATATTCTTTTTCAGATGAGAAAATTGAGGTTTAGAAAAATTAACAAACTTACCCGTGGTCACAGAGTTGGTAAATGGTAGAGCTAGTATTCGAAGCTCATATATTGAAATCCAAAGCTTAAGTAGGCTGTTCACCACTAGGCTGTGAATCTGCAAAATATAATAAAAATATAGATAAACCCTATTCTTTGTGGCCCTGCCCCTCTTGATGGGTGAGCCTTACTCCTTCCCTCTCCTGGAATTACCATGAAGAGCCATATCCTAAGTCTTTTTCCCAGCTAACTTCATTCACTGACCTAAGTTTCCAGCACTTGCTCCTGAAGAAGCCCCATACTTTTCACAATGATATTATTAGTATGGAACAAAACATTTCAGTACCTTATTTGGGTGGAGGAGCTGCTCAGAGTTATGCATATATTACTCACTCTTTGTAAACCCTTTAAACTTAGATAAGTTACTCACTGCTGAAGTACGATTACTTAAGTTATTTTGAGATGACATTAATAATATGAAATAGAAAAGGCAATACAGGTCAAAGACTGTGGATCAGAGAAAGCTTTTATTAATGGTGAATTACTGTCAGAAGCTTACATACTTCTACCAGCAAACGCAATATGGGAATTTATGTGTATTTTACACATGGGAACTATGGCTCAGAAAAATTATCTTGCTCCAGGTTATGAACTCAATTAACAGTAATAACAAAAATAGCTAAATATTGAGTTATTTACTGTTTCCCAATTAATTTTAACTAATTTACCTATATTCACTCATTTGTAACTCATGCCATTTCTAAAAGTGTGTACTATTATTATTCCCAATGTACAGATGTGATAACTGAGGTGGGACATATGAAGTTACTGCAACAAGGTCACACACTAGTAAGTGGTGGATATCTGACTGTGGAACCTATGTTTTTGGTCAAAATACTCTACAACCTCTCCTTTGTAAAGAAATCTCTCAATCATCAGAAATTACACCTAGGTAGCTTATTTATAGTGGTAACATTGGAGATACATTTTATAATCAATCAAAGGTAAAGAGCTCTTTTCTGTATCTACATGGGTACCTCTAACATTTCGTCACTCAATAGAATAGAATTATTATTTAACAAGAATGAATCAATGTGTAACAGTGCTAGGCATGAAGGTGGCTTTCAAATGCTTTATGGTTTGAGTTGAAAAGCACATTCTAAAACTACATGAATTATCCAAAATATCATATTTTTCAGTAGCATTATTAAGTTGATTTTAGCTAACAGCTCTTCCCATAATTATCTAGTAAAATCTTTAAAAATTAGAGGAAAAAATTTCTAACTCTCCAAAACTTATTTTATTACCTACTAGCTAGGGATGTGTGTGTGTGTGTGTGTGTGTGTGTGTGTGTGTATGTGCGCGCGCGCACGCACGCGTAACAGAGAGAGTTCTAGCCTAAATCTTTCTTTGAACTCCATATCCTCTTATTTTGCTTTTAGTAGAAAAAAAATAAAAACAGTTGGTCATTTTTCACTTTATAAAAATTCCCTATATATTTGAAGACAGTTGTTTTGTCTAATCATTCTACAACCTTCCCCTTTGGAGGCAAGGGCACACATAGAGATAGATTCATTGTAGTCTTAGCATTACTGAATTGAGAAGGCAACAAAATTTATGGTAAGAGATTTAGTTAAAAATATATGGTAATAAAAATAATAAGATGATAATATAAACGTTTAATTATGAGATTGGATTCTAGCACACTATAATATTTTTTAAAAGTTAGTAAACTCTATACGACTCAGCATATTTATCTGTATAATGCGTATAAAATATTTGACTCCATGGTCTGTGTATAATATCTTAAATAAAAATATAATAGGAACATGGTCATGCACACTTCTAAAAATAGTTAAGAGCCAGAGACATTTACAAGGGTGAGTTTTTTCTTTCTCAACAGGAACGTCTTTTGTCTTGCCATCTACCTCCCACTGGCAGCTGACCCTGCCTTATTTCCCTACTCATGACTTGGTGGCTCCAATCTCTTTCTTTTTTCTTTGGATAAGCCCTATTCTTTGTGTCTGCCGTCTTAATGGGCAGGCCCTACTCCTCCCCTCTCCTGGAGTTACCAAGAAGCTCCATATCAACCTTCACTCTTTTCCAGGCTAACTTCATTCACTAAGCTAAGTTCCCAGCAGTTGCTCCTGCCTAGTGTTTCTCTTCTTGTTTAAAGTTATTATCGGTACACAGTCATGCTGGAAGAGCAATAAGCTCTGGTGGCCAAGCAAACGTAAGATTTGTTCTATAACTAAATAAGATAGACACATAGTTTATCTGATAAACATTTTATACTCCAGAATAGGTGTTGATAGGCAGCATGCTGAGTACTTTTCAAAGGTAAACATTTTTATGTATTGTTCTTCCAAGATTTTGAACAAATAACTAACTACAAGCACTGAACAAGTGAATGAGACCTAGGGACATAAATAAGGGAATAAATTATACTTACCATTTATTGAGTTCTAACAATATACTAGGCACAAGAGTTGCTTTCATAAATAATACCTTATTTAGTCCTCCCCAAAAAAACTGTAAGTTAGATATTCTTATGGTTCTTTTTCAGATGAGAAAATTGAGGTTTAGAAAAATTTAGAAACTTACCCAAGGCCACAGAGTTGGTAAATGATAGAGCTAGTATTCAAAGCTCATGTATAGAAACCAAAACTTAAGTAAGCCGTTCACCACCAAGCTGTGAATCTGCAAAATAGAGTCAGCACATTGCCTTTTAGTTGATTATAGATCTTGATCTCTGCAAAGCCCTCAAAGATCTTTAGAAACTTTTCTCAAAATTCTGGCCCATACAAGGCTTTGCTTGTGTATAATGTGTGATTGGGACCACAGTGGCACCTAGTTTTTTTGTGGCTAAATTTTCTATATGAAAACACATCAGCGGTATTTAAGAAAGGCTCAACATAGTGAACCTAAAAAGAACGTATTTTACTACAAGAAACAATGAAGTAGTTTCAAGGAAAAATTTTGTACCAGAAAAGTCTCTGGAAAGTTTATACTTTTTTTTTTTTAATTAGGAATGTCATGTAATGTACACATGGAGCCCTGGTGGCGCAGTAGTCAACCAATTGGTTGCTAACCAAGAGGTCAGCAGTTCAAATTCACCAGCCACTTCTTGGAAACCTTACAGGATAGTTCTACTCTGCCCTATAGGGCCCCTGTGAGTCGGAATTGACTCAACAGCATTTTTTTTTTAATTTGTTTGTTTTTATAGCATACACACTTTATTTTGAGTGAAATAAACACCAAAGGTAGACATAATTCTCTTCTTTTCTACGATTGCAAAATTCTTCTAGACTCCATACCAAATAAATGAATTTTTTTATTAATCTTTTTTATTGTACTTTAGATGAAGATTTACAGAGCAAATTGCTTTCTCATTAAAAAATTAATACACGTATTATTTTGTGACATTGGCTGCCAGTCCCAGGACATGTTAACACTCTCCCCTACTCGACCTTGGGTTCCTGTTGCCAGCTTTCCTGTCCCCTCCTGCCTTCTGGTCCTTGCCCCTGAGCTGGTGTGCCCATTTAGTCTCATTTTGTTTTATGGGCCTGTCTAATCTTTGGCTGAAGGGTGAACCTCAAGAGTGACTTCAGTACGGAGTTAAAAGTGTTTCCAGGGATTATACTCTCAGGGTTTCTCCAGTCTCTGTCCGACCAGTAAATCTGGTCTTTTTTGTGAGTTAGAATTTTGTTCTATATTTTTCTCCAGCTCTGTCCTGGATGCTCTATTTCGATCCCTGTCAGAGCAGTCAGTGGTGGTAGCTGACTGTTGTGTTGGACTCACTCTGGTAGAGGCTGTGGTAGTTGTGGTCCATTATCAAATAAATGAAATTTATGTCAGACTCCTAGAAGACTTTTTTATGAAGTTCATTTCATGATCAGGTTATTACCACATTAAATTTCCACATCTGTATTCTAAAAAACCAGACTTCCAGGAAAACCTCAAAGTTTCCAGAAACTAATATTCCAAAGTCTAGGTATTTCTCTCAGAATGACAAAAGATGAGTGATAACATTTTGCTGTTAGTAACTTCAGTGTTTAACCTCTGATAAGCACAGATATGAGGAAACATTACAAAGATGTTTATCCAAGAGAGAAACAGTAAAAATTTCATTATACACAGCCTCTGAATATGGATATTTTTTACTGATCCCCTAGAAAAAAATTATATTTAATGCAATTATATATATGAAAATACATATTACATACAAATAATATATACACTCTTTTAGAAATAGATTTTTGAGACCACAAAAATATTTTCTCCCATGAGTCACTGAAAAACATAGTATCTGCTCCCTCAAGTTAATAAATCATTCACAAATTTTTCATAACAACTTCATTTAAGTCATTTTGAGTATTTTAAATATATTTGTCTGCTAGAATGATAGTGCCATTTCTCTGAATAATACAAAATTTTATTATTCTTTTTTTTTAAAGACTCATGTTATAAATTATTTATTTATTTTTGGTAAATATTATGTTTGGTTGTAACACAAATGAGGAGTTAACCTGAAAGAAAATAAGAATTTTGAGACTATGTGACAGGTTTCTGAAAGTTGCAACTTGATGGATGTTACAAAATACACTTTAGAGATAGGAAAGAAAATAAAAATAGAAGGTACTTGCTTTTTGAAAACACAAAGCTAAAGGATAAAGTAACAAATGATTAGCTGTACTCTTTTTTTTGCCAACTCTGAATAAATATGTCATTTATATTCTCATTGAGTATTCACTCTATGGCTGTATCCTTTATTAATGTCTTTCATTTTTCTGGTATATCTCCTGAGCAGATAGCTCAGAGACTGAAGAAAACAAAAGATTAAATAGTAGTAATTTGCCAAAATTCTAGGTGGATTTCACCAGCAACAAATTGCTGTCAATAAGTTGTACACCTGTAAAAAGTTGAATTGGCAAAAGTTGTGTGATAGATATATATACAATGACCAAAAAAAAAAAAAAAAAGAAAGAAAAAGAGTAGCTGATGAGGCTGCTAATGTACAACACAAAACCTCATGGATTTGTTCTTTTGGTTTGGAGGTTTAGGGTTGCAGTTTCATGGAACATCCCAGTTAATTGCCCTAATAACATGTTTAGTGCTTCTGTTCTACCTCTTAGCTTGCTGTGCAGCACCTGGGATCTTAAAAGCTTGCAAGTGGTCATTCAAGACACAAAACTGGTCTCTAGTCACCTGGAGCAACAGAGGAAGAAGAAGCATCAGGAATTGGAGGAGGAAATGGAATGTGTGGCTAATTCTCTCCATGAACAACTGCCTCCTTTGCTATGATACCAGAAGAACTGGATGGTGCCTGGCTACCATTGCTGAACATTTTGATTAAAGATTCTATAGACGAATCCTGATCAAGAGAGGGAAAATGCAGAACAGAATTTCAAATTCTCATGGACTCCAGACTTCCTGGAGGTTGGATGAACCCTTAAAAGTATTACTCTGAGATAGTCTTTAAACCTTAAACCAAAAATATCCCCAAAGGTCTTTTAAAACCAAACAATAGTTTAGCTTAACTAGTAAAAAAATGTCTGCCTTATGCATTATGCTCTTTTAAGAACTATCTAGATGGGATCAAACTGACGACGGCAACTCGAAGGATTAGACTGTAACCTTAGGGGGCAGTGAATTTATGTTAATGGAGGAGGAACAGCTCAGAAAAAGAGGGTGAGGATGGTTGCACAACGCAAAGAATGTGATCAATGTCATTAAATTTTACATGTAGATATTGTTGAACTGGTGTATGTTCTGCTGTGTATATTCTCAACAACAGCAACAAAATAAATAAAAATTTTTTAAAAAAAAGGAATTATTTTACCTCTCACTGTAGGTCAGTGAGGGCCGGCTCCCAGAGTTGTTAAACAGCCTTAGACATTTTGACGTTTAGCATCAACCAAGGTGTAGAGGACAGTCATTCTAACTATAAATTGTATTTTGCCTCTTAAAAATGGTGTTCTATGTATTAACACACACACACATGCACACACACACTCAATCCATTGCCATCTAGTCGACTCGTATAGGCTGTCTTTATTCACTGCTAGTGCATTTGAAAGGATCCCTGGTGGCGCAGTTGTTAAAGTGATTGACTGCTAACTGAAAGATCAGCAGTTCGAAACCACAAATGGCTTCGCAGAAGAAAGGTGTGGCACTTTGCTTCCATAGAGATTTACAGCCTTGGAAATCCTATGGGGTTGCTGTGAGTAGGAATCGATTCGACAACAGTAGGTTTTGGTTAGTACATTTGAAGTATTTTGCTTTCTCAGTCTTTGCTCATTTTACTAGTCAATGACTGAGAGTTAGCTGTAACTGATAATCTCTGCTTGGCTTTGGCTGTCTACTCTATGTGTCTTCTTGTTCCTGTGTCCAAGATAAAGAAGCAGCCCTTTATGAGACATGTCCATTCTCCTGGCAGAGGAGAAAAGCAAGAGGCCTAGCCTGAACAACACAATTGAGTTTAAAACTTCTGCTTAGATGTGGCATACACTATATTCCAATGGCCAAAACAAGCTACATAGCGAAGGTCAAAGTACCAAAGTACATGGGGAAGAGACATATATTTTTCCCACAGGAGGAATGCAAGTAACACGGCAATGGGCACTGATACATAATTCTCTCACTTCAATGAAGGAAGTGAATAATTAATTGTGAACAGTAATATAAGCTACCTCAGATCACTTTCCTGGTCACAAATATTCACTTTCTATACTTTTGCACTCACATTCTCAAAGAAGACATCCTAAAAATCTCAATCAATCAAGACATTAGTCTTGAAGTTCATGATTTTCCCTTCATGAAATCCAAAAATCTCCTTTTCCATACACACCCAACATAACAAGGTAGAAAAGAGGGTAAACACACTTCAACATTTTCATCTTAGTGTGGAAAAAATGGAAAGCATGGAGTAGTTACTGACTTATACCAGCTCTAAAGTCCCACTGGGCAAAAATGAAGGTGTTTGAGACAAGGAATGCTACTTTGATTAGGAGTCTTTGATTCGAAGTCTGCAACTTAAGGGTAACTGAAATCTAAACAGTGACTATTAACTGGATTCTGATTCATGGTGACCCCATGTGAGTCAGAGTAAAGCTATACTCTAGGATTTTCTTTCTTTTTCTTTTTTTAATAATAATCTTTTATTATGTTTTTGCTGAAAGCGTTTACAGCAAAATAAGTTCCCATTCAACAATTTCTACAGACATTGTTCGGTGACATTGGTTACATTCTTTTTTTTTCTATGATTGCACAAAGTTTGTTTGTTTGTTTTTACAAAAGTAGAATAACAACAACAACACTAATCTATCATGGCTGATGTGGTCAGCAGCCCATCCATATTTCCTGGAATCTCAGTATCATTTTTTAAAAAATATTATTTTGTTGTTGAGACTATATACAGCAAAACATACACCAATTCAACCATTTCTACATGTACAATTCAGTGACATTGATTACATTCTTTGAGTTTTGCAATCCATAAGATTTTCAATACTGATTTTTTGGAAGTAGATTGCCAGGCCGTTCTTCCAAGGTGCCTCTGGGTGGACCCCTCAAACCTCCAACCTTTCAGTTAGCGGTTGAGTGCATTCACCATTTGCAAACCCAGGGACCCCACCCAAAATTTTTTCCTGTAGGATTCTCAGTTCCAACCTCTTCCAACCTTTTCTTGTACCCTCTGTCTTAGGCTGTGTTCTCTAGAGGAGCAAAACCAGTGAAGTGTATATATAAATATATAAAGATATTTATTTCAAGGAAATGGCTCATGTAATTGTGGAGGCAGGCAAGGACCAAATCTGTGGGACAGGCAACAGGCTGGAGACTTCTACTGACTCATGTGGTTGCAGGGACTGACGGACCCAAAATCTGCAGGTTAGGCAACAGGCTGAAGACTTCTCACATCTCAAGAACCAAGATCAGAGGATGACGAAAAGAATGCAGGATCAAGAGAAAGTTCAAGCTTTGCCAAAACATCCATATATAGGACTTCCAGGCAACATGGCACTATAGGTAGAAGCACCACACTGTCCCTCCACAGCAAAGATCCGAAAAACTAAGACAAACAGAGAAAACAGCAATCCTGAAACCCTAAGCATCAAATGAAGCGATAAAGAACTCAGCCAAGCACCAAACGAAATAAGAAACTGACAGAGAACAGAGAGTGAGGAGAGATACACGCAGAGGTGCCATATCAACTAATGTAGCATGGATCCACCATCTTGCACTCTTATCAGAGACCAGAGAAAAGGGGGTACGAGAAAGAAGCTTCACGGAGCTTCCAGCGGGATATAGAACTACCAGTAACCAGCGATATACACTTTCCCACGCTCTACTGTTCTTCACCCCGACTCGGCCTCGTCTGCTTCCTGTGGCCAGAGTCTTTTGGCCAGGAAGCACTAGCTTCACCCTGGTGTCACTTGGATTCTACCTGCCCTCACTGGCCGGCTCCCTAAGTGCCATTTCTTGCTGCTGGTGTTGCTATTTTCCACTTCTTTAGATTTACTCCTTACCTCTCACCACCTTCCCCTCCTGTCTCTCAAATACCTGGCTCTGTGTGCCATCTTTGCTTTCTCCTGAAAGGCTGTGAAATGCGGCTTGAATGTGGGACTGCTTCCCGGCCTGTGCTGCCTCGCTGGTGGGATCCCGGGGCTTTTGTTTGTTTGTTTTGTTTTCTTATTCTTTTCTCGAATTGGGAGCCTGTTCTAGCTGGGCAGTACTGTGCAGCAGGGGACCTACCCCCTCGGTTTGCACAGACATGTAGAGGGATCTCTGAGGGCATTTCTTTTTTCTTATTTTTTTGGGGTTTTTTTTTGTTTGTTTTATTTTGGGGTTTTCTTGTTCTTTTTTATTTGTTGGTTTTCTTTTCCTTTTTTGTCTTTCTTCATTACTTAGATTCTCGTCTCTCTATACTTTTCTTCTCTTCCTGTCACCTGAATACCTGGCACTGAGTGAAGTCTCTACCCTTTCTAGCCAGGCTGTACTTCACGGCCTGGGAGCAACTTCTCCAGACCTCGCAGCTGCACTGGTGGGATCCCTAGGAGCTTCGCTTTTCTTTTTTCTTTCTAATTTTTATTTATTCATTTTTTTCTTTTCTTTTTTCTTCTTCTCCTTTTTGTTTTTCTCCATTTCTCAGTCTCTCATCTTTCCACTCCAACAGCAAGCTACCCTAGCACTCTTTTTTGTTTGTTTGTATTTTTTTTTTGGCCCCTGTTCCTCTCTCCTCTCTCTCTTCTCTTCCATACCCATCTTAGTGCCACACATCACAATCTCTCCCCTCCATCCTGCCTACCTGCACCGTGTGCTGAACATCACACCACCAAGCAGCCCAGGCACAACCTGCTGGAACCTGGCCTGCACTGATTTCTGGCCCACCCTGGTGGCCACAGTAAGTGCCACAAACACCCCATCACGGCAAATCCCCTTCAGCTAGACCTGCCCTGCTATACCATATCTGAGTGACTGACCATGCCAATTGGAGAAGAAGGTGAAAAGTATCTAGCCCAGAAATGAACAAACAACAAAGAACACACAACCCTTCTGCTCAGACATAACCAAATAAAACAAAAAAGCAGGATGAAACAAACAAATCTACAAACAATAAATGAGAAAAATAACTACCGAATGCCCTGAAGACAGCAGACAATATCAAAACATTTACAAAAATAAGACAGGATGGTTCCAGTAGGCATCCAAAATAAAACACCAGATGACTTTCCAGGAGAAGAAAAGGCACTAGAACTACCTAATAGGGAATTCAAATCTCTAATATTCAGAGCTATCCAAGAGTTGAAGCAAAAAGCAGACAAAAATGAGGAAAAAATAGACAAATTCATGGTACAGACAAAAAAACTAAAGAATTCAGGAAAATAATGCAGAAACAAAATGCCAGAATAAATTCACAACTAGAAATCATACAAAAACAACAATTAGAAATTCAAAAGACAAACAACAAGATTTCGGAAATGGACAGCGTCATAGAAGGGCTGAGGAGCAAGTTTGAAACGGTGGAAGACAGGATCAGTGAAATTGAAGACAAACACCTGGATACAAATCTATTTGAGGAAAAATCAGAAAAAAGAATGAAGAAAAATTAAGAGACCATGAGAATTACGTGGGATAAACTCAAAAGCAAAAATTTGCAAGTGATCAGAGTTCCAGAACAGGGGGAGAAAATAGAAAACACAGAGAGGACCATTAAAGAACTGCTGACAGAAAATTTCCCCAGAATCATGAAAGATGAAAAGCGGGCCATCCAAGAAGCTCAACGAACCCCAAATAGGATAGACCCCAAAAGAAAATCACCAAGGCATATCATAATCACACTCACCAAAACCAAAGACAAACAAAGAATCCTGAGAGCAGCTCCAGAAAAACAAAAAGTCACATACAGAGGAGAAACAATAAGAGTAAGCTCAGATTAATCAGCAGAAACCATGCAGGTAAGAAGGCAATGGGATGACATACAGAAAAGCTTGAAAGAAAAAAATTACCAGCCAAGAATAATATATCCTACAAATCTCTCATTCACATATGATGGTGAAATTAGGATAGTTCCCGATAAAAAAAAAAATTAAGGGAATATGTAAAAACCAAACCAAACTTACAAGAATTATTAAAAGGAGTCCTTCGATCTGAGAACAAAGAACATCAGCTCACAGGCAGAATCTAGGATGCAGGATCGTACCAGCCAGATACCAATTGAGGACATGAACTCTCAAGGACTAGCCAAAACCAAAGGAAATACAACAGGGAATCAGAGCAGTTCCTCTGTAAATGACAACAACATCAGAACAATAAAAGAGAGAATAAACAGTGCAGGTATAGAACTTTCAAAATGGAGAGTAAGGCAAGGGGATACCGAGAAATAATAGACTGCTTCAAACTTAGAAAGATAGGAGTAAATTTCATGGGAACCACAAAGAAAGTTAACAAACCTATTCATCCAAATAAAGAGGAAAAACATAAAGTCTCAGTAAAAATAAAACCTACAAACACAAAAGAAATGCAAAAAAAAAAATCCACAAACAAAAGAATTCAGCACAGGAGACTAAGAGAAACAAAGAAAACGTCAGCACCAAAAAAAAAAGCACTACAAAATGACAGCCACAAACTCAAACATATCAATACTTACAGTGAATGGAAACGGCCTAAATGCACCCATAAAGAGATGGAGAGTGACAGAATGGATTAAAAAAAACAGGATCTATCAATATGCTGTCTACAGGAGAAACACATTAGAAACAAAGACATAAATTTATTAAAAATCAAAGGTTGAAAAAAAATATATACACATAGAAAACCCTAAAGACTCCATGAGAAAACTACTGGAACTAATGGAAAGATTCAGCAGAGTAGCAGGATACAAGATAAACATACAAAAATCAGTTGGATTCCTATACACCAATAAAGAGAACAATGAAAAGGAAATCAGGAAAACAATACCATTTATAATAGCTTCTAAAAAATAAAATACTTAAAAATAAATCTAACCAGAGATGTAAAAGACTTATATAGAGAAAGCTACAAAACACTACTGCAAGAAACCCAGAGGGATCTACATAAATGGAAAAACATACCATGCTCATGGATAGGTAGACTCAACATAGGGAAAATGACCATTCTACCCAAAGCTATTTACAAATACAACACAATCCCGATCCAAATACCAACAACAGTCTTTAAAGAGATGGAAAAACTTATCATTAACTTCATATGGAAAGAGAAGAAGACTTGGAGAAGTAAAGAACTACTGAAGAAGAAGAATAAGGTAGGAGGATTCACACTACCTGACCTCAGAACGTACTATACAGCTACGGTAGTCAAAACAGCTTGGTACTGGTACAACAACAGATACATTGACCAATGGAACAGAATTGAGAACTCAGATGTAAATCCATCCACCTACGGTCACCTGATCTTCGATAAGGGCCCAAAGTCCATCAAACGGGGAAAAGACAGTCTTTTTAACAAATGGTGCTGGCAAAACTAGATGTCCATCTGCAAAAAAATGAAACAGGACCTATACCTCACACCATATACAAAAACTAGTTCAAAATGAATCAAAGACCTAACTATAAAGCCAAAAACTATAAAGTTCATAGAAGAAAAAAATTGGATCAAGGCTAGATGCCCTAATACATGGCATTAACAGGATACAAACCATAACCAACAACACACAAACTCCAGAAGATAAACTAGATAACTGGGATCTTCTAAAAATCAAACACCTATGCTCTTCAAAAGACTTCACCAAAAGAGTAAAAAGAGAACCTACAGACTGGGAAAAAAATTTTGGACATTACAAGTCAGACAAAGGTCTAATCTCTATAATCTTTAAGAAAATCCAAAATGTCTACAATGAAAAGAAAAATAATCCAATTTAAAAATGGGCAAAGGAAATGAACAGATACTTCACCAAAGAAGACATTCAAGCGGCCAACAGACACATGAGGAAATGCTCGCAATTACTAGCCACTAGAGAAATGCAAATTAAAACCCAAATGAGATACCATCTCACCCCGGCATTGCTGGCACGAATCAAAAACACTGGAAATAACAAATGTTGGAGAGGCTGCAGGGAGATTGGAACTCTTATGCACTGCTAGTGGTAATGCATAATGTACAACCATTTTGGAAAACGATATGGTTCTTTCTTAGAAAGCTAGAAATAGAAATACCATACGATCCAGCAATCCCACTCCTAAGAATATACTCCAGAGAAATAAAAGCTGCCACACAAATAGACATATGCACACCCAAGTTCACTAGAGCATTGTTCACAATAGCAAAAAGATGGAAACAACCTAGATGCACATCAACAGATGAATGGATAAACAAACTATGGTACATACACACAATGGAGTACTATGCAACGAGAAAGAACAACAATGAATCTGTGAGGCATCTCATAACATGGATGAAACTGGAGGACATTATGCTGAGTGAAATAAGTCAATCACAAAAGGACAAATATTGTATGAGACCTCTATTGTAAAAACCCATGAAAAAGTTCACACAGAAAATGTAACAATCTTTGTTGGTTACCAGGGATGGGAGGGGTTGGGGGGGACACTAAATAGACAATAGATAAGTGGTAACTTTGGTGAAGGGTAAGACAGGACACAATACTGGGGAAGCCAGCACTACTTGTACAAGGAAAGGTCAGGGAAGCTCCACAGACACATCCAACTCCCTGAGGGACTGAATTGCTGGGTGGAAGGCTGTGGGGACCATGATCTCGGGGAACATCCAGCTCAACTGGCATAACACAGTTTATAAAGACAATGTTCTACATTCCACCTTGGTCAGTAGCGTCTGGGGTCTAAAAAGCCTGTAAGCAGCCATCTAAGATTCGCCACTGCTCTCATCCCTTCGGGGTGAGGGAGAATGAAGAGAACAGGATACAAGGAAAAGATTAGTCCAAAGGACTAATGGACCACAGCTACCAAGACCTCCACCAGACTGAGTCCAATACAGCTAGATGGTGCCTGGCTACCACCACTGACTTCTCTGAAAGGGATCAAAATAGAGGGTTTGACAGAGCCAGAGAAGGATGTAGAACAAAATTCTAACACACACACACACAAAAAACACCAGGTTTACTGGCCTGACAGAGACTGGAGAAACCCCGAGAGGATGGCCCCTGGACACTCTTTTAGCTCAGTGGTGAAGTCACTCTCGAGGTTCACTGTTCAGCCAGGGATTGGACAGCCCCATAAAACAAAACGGGACTAATGAGGCACAGCAGTCCAGGGACAAGCACTAGAAGGCAGGAGGGGACAAGAAAGCTGCTGATAGGGAACCCAAGGTTGAGAAAGGACAGTGTTTGACATGTCATGGGGTTGTTAACCATTGTCATAGGGCAATATGTGTACTAACTGTTTAATGAGAAACTATTTTGTTCTGTAAACCTTCATCTAAAGTACAAAAAAAGAATTATCTATGTGAGATCAAATTGACAACAGCAACTCAAAAGTTTTGATGGGAAGCCTAGGGGACAGTGAGTTGAAGACAATGGTGACGGAATAATTTGGAAAAGGATAGTGAGAATAGCAGCACAACTGGAAGAACATAATCAATGTCACTGAACTGTACATGTAGAAAATTTTGAAATGGTGTATCTTTGGCTATGTATATTTTTACCAAAAAAAAAAAAAAAACAGTCCTCCAAGGTCGAGAAGGGAGAATGTTGACATGTTATGGAGTTGTTAACCAATGTCATAAAACAATATGTATACTGGCTGTTTAATGAGAAACTATTTGTTCTGTAAACTTTCACCTAAAGTACAATAAAAAAAATTTCAAAAAAAAAAAAATCCATATATATTAGATGCAGGCCACTCCCTCAAAGGAACTCCCCTTCCAACTGATTGGCTGCTCACATCAGGTCACAAAATGGAAGATGATTACATAATATCTGCCAAACCACTGAGAATCATGGCCTAGCCAAGTCGACACATAACATTAACCATCACACCCACCTCAACCACGTCTGAAAAGGAAATTGGAAAACATGTCCTTTTTGGGGGCTGAGCAGATTTTTTGACTTGCTTTTTGACCAAAGGAAGTTGGAGGCACACAGGTCATTTTAAGCCATAAAAAGTCATACATTCTCTTCTATTTCAGGCTGGAAATACTTTTGGCATAACAACTCCTTGAAAAACTTTATATAAGTCAGTATAAATACGTATATGTACATATATGTACATGATTATATTCTGCTCCATGTACTGACAGACACACCCATCATGCTTTTACAGATCTGCTTCTCTCTCTAAACTTAAGTATCAGGCTTGAGCTCATTAGGCTTCATGAGATCATTCCTTTGGCTGTTTTTTTGTTTATTTCCAAGCCATTTTGTCCATCTGAAAGGATTTATTTTGGGATACTGTAATTCAGTCAGAAGGTTTTGTGGCTATGCCATTAATTTGGTCTTTTCCCTAAATGGAGTCTTAATCTGAGTCTTAATCAGTCTTTGTTATTCAAAAACATTTATCTTTTAACCAGTTAGGGATGAGAAACAGTTTAATTTGTCAACCATCAAGTCGTGGAATTTCTCAACTCTCATTTTCTTTTCATTCTCTATATTAAACAAGACATGTCTTCTTTTTTTTTAAGCTTCTTCTTCTATTACCTTGTCAAATACAGCTTCTAATAACCAACTCATTAGTAATAGTTTGCTTCAAATCCTTCTTTCAGAAAGCCTTGCGTACATTATATACTGCTTACCTTCCATGTTATCTCAGGTGACAGCTTCACCAAATGTTTCATTGCTGTATAAAGTGGGTCACCAGTTTTCTAGCCTCCAATAATGATTTAACTGCCAGCTGTCCAACCCCAAAAAAGTCAATGTCACATATTTTAATTTTTTTATTATGTTCATATTCCATTTTTGGATACCAATTTCTGAAATACTTAGCTTTGCTGCATAACAACCCTAAAATCTCATGGCCTACCAAAACAAGCATTTAATTCTGGTTCGTGTTTCATATGGACAGTTATTGGATGATGCAGCCACAGTGGCTCTGCTTGGTTCGGCTCCATGTGTCTCCTTATTCTGAGATGAAGGATGAAGTTGCAGCCCTTATGTGGAACGTACTCCTTCCTGGGGGCAAGACGAAAAGCAAGAGACTGAGCAAAGCCTTAGACTTTCCTTTAAAGTAGTCATATAGTCATATCTGTTCACATTCCAACGGCCAGAGAAAATTACCTTGTTAAATCCATAATCAGTTAGGAAGTGGGGAAAATATATACTCCACACAACAGCAAGCAGGCAAGCCTCATGGCAATGGACTGGGATGTATAAACCACTCGTAAGGAAGGAGTACCATGTATAATTGTGAACAGTAATACAACCTACCAAATGTATAATTTAGCAATTTCTTCAGATGTTCTATGATGCCAGCATCTCCTATGCAAACAGTAAAAATAAGACTGTACACTCATGCCACTACCCAAAAATGCAAATGGCTTATGGAGCTCCAAAAACAGCCTATGGCTTTAAAAACATTATTGGGTATTGTTTTAAATTTCTGTCCTTCATAGGCACTGTTAAAGACGTTATTTTTCTGGATAAGAAAACCTCCTGTTATATACTATAGGAATCTCATTCAGGACAGCTCAGAGCAGCTGTGTCTGTAATTACCCCTATTTGCAATGATCTCTAGCACACACCTGGAAAGTTAGGGCCACCCAGCAGGAAATCGAAAGTTCAGAGGTCAACTCTTTGTCAGTCCTATTCATCTGTGTCTCTCTAACTACTGCTGTCATTACCCATATGGGCACTGCAAAAAGACAGGCCAAGACTTTCAAGACCAGCTGGTGGCTGGGACATAACAGGCACACTGTAACTAGTTGTTGAATGCCGTTAAATTATCTAGCATTACCATAGCACTGGGCTAGAATTTGTAAATGGTAACCATCATAATCTGCTAGTTTTGAGTATAAGAGCAGGGTTGTTCCATACGTGGCCCTCACCTTCCTCTCCCAAACCATTGCTTAAGAACCAAATTATATTTTTATGTTGTTTACTTTCTAAAATAATTCATGTTAAGATGTAGTCGATATTATCCTTTTAGAAGATGTTTGATTTTAAAGAAGGAAAAACTTTTATCCAAATGTATTTTTCTGGTGGAAGTGAATATTTTTCAGTGAGAGAGAGAGCTACTTTTTCCTTACTAGTTTCAGAATCCTGTCAAGTCGCTAGCGCAATAGGGTGTTCTCTTCTGTCTCCACAATTTTGTACCTGATGTTCTTCTTCCTAGAACATTTTCCTCCACACATCATGCTTCCTCGTATAAACCCATTGCCATCGAGTCAAGTCCAACTCATAGCGACCCTATAGGACAGAGTAGAACTGCCCCATAGGGTTTCCAAGGAGTGGCTGGTGGATTCGAACTGCAGACCTCTTGGTTAGCAGCTGATTGCTTAAGCACCGTGCCACCAGGGCTCCCTTCCTCATATAGTTAATTCACAATTATCCTGCAAAGTTAAGCCCAAGGACGATTTTCAGAACCCTTTAGCTCAGCATATGACCTTTTGCTATAAACTTTTATAGAAACATACACTTCTTTTTTTTCTTAACACTGAAATATTCTCTGTATAATTGGTTAATGATTGACTGTCTTTCCAACTAGAACTTAAGCACCTAAGGGCAGAGTCCATGACTAACTTCTTCACAACTGTAACCCTGGCACATACACTATGTGTTACGCATCTTATATGTATCACAGGTATTTGTTGGGTCTATGGCTGTATGATTGAATGAATAAATGGAAACGTTGTGCTCTCACTACATAATTCTTCTTTTTAAAGACAGCAGCAACTTTTTATATAGTCTCTTGAAGGAGGAAAAAAAGCAGAAAAACTCCTAAGTGCTGTCTTGTTTCCCTTCTGAATTTATCTACCCACTGTTGGTGTCTTCCTCCTGGTGGCCTAGCTCTTAGACCCCTGTATTATTTCCTAAAGCCTTTAGCACTCCATGATCACCCACAACCAAGTAAGTCCTCGGAAATTCCTCCAGTTACATGATTCATGATTTCAAGTTACATTGGGGATGTGTGTATATGTGTGTGTGTTGTGTGTGACTTAGGAATTTAGGTCCCGCTTAACTTAGGACTTGATTGTGTAAGAGAAACAAAAATCAAGAGCTATTATATTTTAAAATATTTTACAATCTGGGAGGTATCAGAAATGATGTCATTCCCTAATGCCCTCATTCATGATGGAATTGTGAAGTGGATTACGACAATAAAAGCATTACTGGGAAAACTTCCAAATCCGTCTGGCAAGCACAGAACCTATATTTCAAAAAGTAATCGCTCAGTTTCTAAATGTAATCGGCCAGGACTTGATGTCAAATCAGTGGGGAAGTAAACATAAATGAATGTTGTAGACCCAAAGCAAGAGAAAATGTTATATTTTATAACTTGGTTATCAAGGTTGTTATATATAAATATCACAGCCACCCATTTACCATGGCACTTCTGAATTATACTCCACGAGCTTATATTGTTCTACTCTGTTCAATAAGTTTTAACCAATGTTTTCAAATAATGCAAGTTTTAATCAGCTTTATTACGGTATAAATCACATACAGTAAAATTCACCAATTTTAAATGTATAATTCCAATCTTTATAATGCAATTTTGACAAACTGTTTGTTTGAACTTGATTTGCAAATTTCATGAAAAAGAAGTTACGTGACTGAGGGAGGAGGGAGGGAAGGGGGCGGCGGCGGGGGCGGCTCGCACCGGATTCGGCCCCGCGCAGCGGGCCCCAGAGTGGGGTCAGGCGGGAAAGCGGCGCCGGCCGGAGCCCCCGCGGGAGCAGGCGGCGGGTGAAGGCGAAACGGCGGCAGTGGCGGACGGGGAGCAGCGGCCGCCGGGTTCCAGACTACTGAAAAGAAGGTGCTTTCAGAGCTGAAGATGAGGATGAGACTCCTGTGCCAGGCCTCACAAGAAATGAGAAAATGACTGCGGTGTTGGAAGATCATTGCTGTTGGAAGGCCGGTTAACATCTATTCCCTAAGAGAAACTTGATCACCATTTAGTCTGGCATGGCGCAGAGCAGTCCACAGCTTGATATCAGGTTCTGCATCATCTCCGACAGCGTTTCCCTGAGATTCCGGAGGGTGTGGTGTCTCAGTGCATGTTACAGAATAACAACAATCTTGAAGCCTGTTGCCGAGCCTTTTCCCAGGAGAGTAGCAAATACTTGTATATGGAATACCATAGTCCAGATGACAACAGGATGAATAGAAATCACCTTTTGCGTATTAACTTGGGTATCCATTCTCCTAGTAGCTACCACCTAGGAGATGGAGCTCAACTTAATGGTGGTGGAACACTGGTACATAGCTCGAGTGACAGGCACATTGATCCACAGCATACAGCAGGTAAACAACTGATACGTTTAGTTCAGGAACCACACTCAGCTCCTGCTGTTGTGGCTGCTACTCCCAACTACAACTCATTTTTTATGAATGAACAGAACAGAAGTGCAGCTACTCCTCCTTCACAACCACTGCAACAGCTGTCTTCCATGCAAACAGGAATGAATCCATCAGCTATTCAAGGGCCTTCACCACCACCACTGCCACCTCCTTCATACATGCACATACCTCCATATAGTACAAACCCAATTACTGTTACGGTATCCCAAAACATCCCTTCTGGACAGACTGTACCAAGAGCTTTACAAATTCTTCCACAAATTCCAAGCAATCTCTATGGGTCTTCTGGTTCTGTTTATATTAGACAGACATCTCAGAGTTCATCAGGAAGACAGACTCCTCAGAGTACACCATGGTGGTACTCACCACAGGGTCCAGTGCCTCATTATAGTCAACGTCCTTTACCTGTTTATCCACATCAACAGACCTATCAACCTTCTCAATATTCTCCCAAACAAGAACAAATCCCTCAATCTGCTTATCATTCACCACCTTCTTCTCAATGTCCTTCACCCTTCAGCTCTCCACAGCATCAAGTGCAGCCTTCCCAGTTGGGCCACCCAAGTTCCCACACCTTTATGCCACCTAGTCCTTCAACTACTCCACCCCATCCATATCAAGAAGGACCTCCTAGCTATCAGAAACAGGGAAGCCATTCAGTAGCCTATCTCCCATAAACAGCATCTAGCTTACCCAAAGTTTCCATGAAGAAAATAGAAATTACAGTCGAACCCTCCCAAAGACGTGGAACAGCAATTAATAGGAGTCCTTCACACATCAGTAACCAGCCATCTCCATGAAATCAGCACTCACTGTACACAGCCACCTTCAAGTGCTCCTTCAAGAGGGATATCTAGTCAACCAAAACCTCCGTTTAGTGTTAATCCTGTGTATATCACAGACACACAGCCAACTGGACCTTCGTGCGCTCCATCACCATCTCCTCGAGTGATACCAAACCCAACTACAGTTTTTAAAATTACTGTAGGCTGAGCAGCGACTGAAAATCTTTTAAAGAAGAGCGCTCTGCAGCACCAGAACCTATTCAGCGCATTTCAGCGATACCGGGCTCTGGGGGAGAAAAGGGAAGCCATATATATCAGAGGAGTTCTAGTTCTGGATCAGAATTTCACACTCCACCTACGGCTTTGAAAACACTTTCTCGTATGTGGAAAATTCCCTAAAATATATCCACTCGTCTCACAAAGTAAACATGGTTATGTAATTACACTGATAAAACATCTCTCGTACAACAACTGGCAAAACTGTGAAAATGATGAGAAAGCAGATGGGCTTTAACGCTTTGGAACCCTGCTATCCGTGAGTCCTATATCTTCAATAACAGTCTGTCGGTCCTATTGTTCTGTAATATGCCAATGCCTTTGCCTTTGTACGGTTTCCTATCTCTTTAGTGATGGTCAACCCCACTTGGTTTTAAGTAACAATATAGGGAAAAGGTGTATCTACTGCTTGGTGTTCTAGCTCCAGGTTTACCAGTATTCACAGTGATATGCTGAAGTGGCAGCAGTCAACTTGGCAGTTGTCAGTTGAGAATGAAAGTAGCATGTCTGAAAACTTTGATGCTTTATTAACACCATGTAGATGACTTTAAAACTAGTGCATGAAAATACACCAGGGTTAATAAGCTGTTATCATACAGTAGATGCGTGGTTTCAGTCCTTTGGTAATATACCTAGTCCATCATTGTTTTCACCTACCAGGAAAAATGAGAAAACAGTCTATTTGATAGGTGTGGAGGGTGGCGTATACAACATCAGCGATGGATTTTAAGGAAGTTTTGTATATGGTCATTTCTGATCGTGCACAAATTTCATATGCCAGCCTAGGCTGTGTTCAGTTTGTAAAATAAGCAAAATTATTGGACACTGATCCGTTTGATATATTTAACTATGTCCCATATGTAGACTGCTTCTTGCCAGTTTGAACAAGCATTCACCCAACTTTCAAGATGGCTTTTCAAAAGCATCTCCTAGTCAGATGGGTATGTACAGATAATTGGCATAAAAGTGGGAGGATAAAAATTGGATGCTGCCTGGCTGCTGAGGTGCCGATGTTCTTTTGATCTGTTGGCACACTTCCTGTTTCTAGTCAGAGTTTTCTCTGAAAATACAAATAGTCTGATAGTAACGTAAGATCTGACAGTACATTTTACATTAGTTCGCTGTTTTGTAAACTGGGTTTTTAGAAAGCACAGTTGCCATTCTGTTAAAGTACATTGCCCCTTAAACTACAGCACAGTTCTTCAAAGTTTAAAGTGGGAATAGAGGAGCCAGAAACTTTCTAAGCATTGCAAAACGTTTTGAATTTATATTGACCTTTTATGGAAGAGAGCAGAGGCGGGGGTTTCAAAGAAATGCCTTGTAAAAATGTAGTTTTAGAGCAGATTAATGATGGTGGGGAAAGTGTTGCTAATTTGTTGGTTTATTTCCCTGAAAGAAATGGGAAGTGTGATGAGCAGTTTAATAATTTTTTAAGGAGCTGGTCTCAATTGTAGTACTTTTTAATTATTAAACGAAAATCAATGTTTCCTTAAATTTTGTTGTTGCGTTGCCACAGTTATGTAGGGTTCATATCCAATTTTCTGTGGCAGCTCCATTTTAGATAGTATTTTAAAAGGTAAGTGTGATGTCTTTTTGACAATATAAATGAAAAGCAATAATATAAGGCATAGAAACGTTCTCCTTTAAAAATATCAAGGATGTATCCTAGAATGTGAAAATGACCCTTTATAGTTAAAAACTGAATTATTTTAACATTGTACCATTGTTCTGACCTTGAATGAGTCCGTGTTGCAGTGTGTGTCTACATATCCGTAGAGGAAGAAAAACAATTGAAATGTTACTTTAAAAAATCGGAATAAATTGGGCACTGTCTGTGTTGCACCACTACTGTATCTTTTTGAAAGAATTAACAGTATTTTCAAATTGTAAAAGTTAATTCTGATGATGTTTTCACATTCACCAAACATGCATTTTTTTTTTTCTGTATTATTTGCATCCCCAAGCATTTAATACAAGTAGATTTTGCATGGCTTGGGCAATCAGAGATCAATAGAATGATGACTCAATTTTAATTTCTAAAACCATGAAAAGTTGCTTTGAGAATGAACAATTCTGAATTTTTATTTATAATGACATCTAATGTCCATGTTTCCCCACTGTAAAAGAATTGATCAGTTTCTTCATTAAAACAACAAGAACTTATTAAATCTTGTAAATACCAAAAAAAAAAAAAAGTTACGTGTTACAAAATGGCATTATGTTTAAAATTATTTGAGTGTACTTGTGTGTGTATATACATTTTTGTTTCTCCTTACTCTGGAATGAAATATTACCTTTTCAAACAAAACTAAAAGTATGAGGTCTCACATATCAAAATTTCTTTTGAAATGAACTTTTTGTATTTATAAACAATGAATAATAATATTATTCATTATGGAATTATTTTTTATACTACTTGAGAAAAACCACTGGGTTTACTAAGTCCAAATAATCTAAGATTTCTGTATCAAGTTTATCAAACTTGGTCCCTCATCCACTGGTTTTCTCAGGTGGAGGTCAGATCCCAGTTCACTCTGCCCAGCACACGTCCAACGTTTTCGGTGGTCTTTTCGAAGTCCTTCTCTCTTGACTGAATATAAAAGAGGCAAACTTCTCCACCTTGACCACCACGGGTCAGGAGAATTATAGCATCCAAATACTTCTCTGCAAAAACCTTCCTCTTCATCTTCAATTCTCCTAAACTTTTTAACATTCTTGCTTGAGGTAAGGAATTTAAAAATAGTAAAATTGTTTTTTGACACTTCCTTTGAAAATTTTGTATCAAAATTTTCTAATTCCCCATTGGAACACAGAGTGTATTCTCTCAGTGCATCAGCCAATATTCCATTCTAATTTTAATTTTTTATACAGTTGCAGGAGAACGTCTTACTTGACTAGTAGGTTACCCCTGAGAATTTAACTAGAACTTTATTTTCCATAGCTGTTCAAGAAGTTTCCCCTGACTATTCTTGGGAAGGTTATAATAAACCATTAAAGGTGGTTAAACTCCAGAATGTGGGAATAGAGGGGACCAAAGAATTTCACTTCCTTACTTTATACATTTTTGTATTTTTTAAAAATTTGCCTCCAGGAGTATATATTACTTCTATAATTTAAAAACATATTAAGATTAAAAATATAAGGAAAACATAGTTATTAAAAGTTTAAACATAAATCATTGAAGAAGAAGGTGAATTTTGTTTCAGTAAGTAAGGTATAGATTAGGGATGAATAAGTGGAAGGAATATCTCTTGGTAATTGAAAAGCTGGAGTTTCCATATTTTAACAGAATCATTTTGATATGGCTTCATTAAAACTGTTGTGTGAAATTTTCCCCAGTCAAAATGACTACATCAAAATAAACTTTAAAGAAAGTGGCCTATTTCTCTCACTGTGGAGCCATTACCGCATTTCATGGATTGAACCGTGTCCCCCCAAAATATCTGTCAACTTGGCTGGGTCATGATTCCCAGTATTGTATGATTGTGTACCATTTTGTAATCTGATGTGATTTCCTTATGTGTGTTGTAAACTCTATCGCTATGATCTAATAAGATGGATTAGTGACAGTTATACTGATAAATTCTATGAGATTAGATTAGATAGTGTCTTAAAACAATCTCTTTTGTAATATAAAAGAGAAGTGAGCAGAGAGACAGGGGAACCTCATACCACCAATAAAGCAGTGCCAGGAGCAGAGCGTGTCCTTTGGACCTGAGGTTCCTGCGCAGAGAAGCTTCTAGACCAAGGGAAGATTGATGACATGGACCTTCCTCCAGAGCTGACAGAAAAAGCATTCCCTTGGAGCTGATGCCCTGAATTTGGACTTGCAGCCTACTGGACCGTGAGAGAATAAATTTCTCTTTGTTAAAGCCATCCACTTGTGGTATTTCTGTTATAGCAGCACTAGATGGCTAACACATGGCATCAAAAAAAAAAAAAGAAAAAAGTAGTGCCCTCTGCCAAATGTCTCGAGCCATCCTTGTCTATTTTGAGCCTTCTCCTTTCAGCAGCACATTGATGCCTTTGCTGTTTCCTAATACAGATTCCACTTCTCTCTTCAGAGTCGCTCTTATCTGATCCTTAGCTACTCCATCTCGTTTCAGACTTAGCTTTGGCCTCAGGACTGAAAATTTGAAATGTTTCTTCTCTATGTGTCTGTTACTGCTCCTACAGACCCTCCAAAACTGTCTACTGAATCTTGAAATGTGATCCTTGTTACACGCTCCTTTTACTCTCCATACATGGCTCCAGACTCCATTTCTGAAACGGTTTCTTCAGTAATTTCCCCCAGTTTTTCTATATCTAAAACAAAGGCACCTAGACAAGGTGCACTTTCCCGTGTCTGCCTCATAATGCTAATAGGGACATGAATGATGTCCCTTAATGGTGTCCCATAATGGTTTGTATGATATTGTTGGTCACAGGCATTTCAATAGTTTTGCCCATTTTTGTTGCTTCCTGGTTGTTAATGGGCATTGTACAGAAAGTGTCATAGCACTGGGGCCCAGTGAAAACATTTCAGGTTAGACTTCAAATGTAAAGAGACTCCCACTCAGAAGGATTTTGTATACTCCTGGTGGCATAATGGTTAACTGCTACAGCTGCTAACCAAAAGGTCGGCAGTTCAAATCCACCATGCACTCCTTGGAAACTCTGTGGGGCAGTCCTGGTCTGTCCTATAGAGTGGCTATGAGTCAGAATCAACTTGATGGCAACGGTTTTTTGTTTTTGTTTTTTTTTGGAGTGGGGGGCAGTTTACTGACTACCATGGCTCCCCATTATAGTAATCCTGACAGAGATCCAAGGCCTTCAAAGAGAACATAGGCCGTAGTGTTCCAGTGAGAGACCAAGAGATTTCCCACCTGCACCATTCCAGAACTTAAACGTAAAAAGAGCAGCTAGGATTTACAAAGGGTGTTGGAAGAGAACGGTACTTTCCTAGAAACAACTGATGAAACTCAGAACTTAAAAATTATACTTTCTCATGGGGTCCCATAGCTTGAGACTTTACTGAAGATGTCTGAAGTCATGCTCTAAAATGACAATTTTCCTTGGTTAATTACATAAATGTATATGCCACAAACTCTGCTGTTTTAGCCACAGTGCCAGGTACTAGAAGGAATTCAACTCCTGTTACACTTCATCAAGACTTAAAGTTGTTTTGGAGAGAAAGATAATGTGCCCAGGAGAACAAGTTGTATTTTCATATGGCTATCACAATCTTTACGCTGAAAAGTTGGACTTGGTGAGTACCCAGTAAAATCAGGTGAAATTTTCATCTATCCACACCTACTTTCACTGTGATTGTTACTGAAGGCCAGCTATACTTATCGCCCATCAGACGTTTTATTGAGTGCCCAAGTGTCTTATTTCTCTACTACAATTGAAAAAAAAAAATCAGTCTTCATCAAAGAGTTGGAGTGAGGGGAGACTAATAAATGAAAACCCTAAGGTCACTTACAAAACTGAGTTAATCGCACCCATCCAGCAGAATCCTGAATGTGCCTTTCATTTTCTCAGGCATTTAAGGTATATTCAAAGTGTTCAACTTGGCATCTGTATTCATTTCCTAGGGACGCTGGAACAAATTACCACAAACTGGGTGGCTTACAACAACAGAAATTTATTATCTTACAGTTCTGGAGGCTAGATGTCCAAAATCAAGGTATCAGCGAGTTGGTTCCTTCTGGAGGGCTCTGAGGAAGTATCTGTTCCATACCTGTCTCCTAGATACCAGTGGTTTCCCACAGTCTTTGGCATTCCTTGGCTTGTAGATGCATCCCTTCAATCTCTGGTGTTCTTCCCTGTGGTTCTCTATGTCTTCTCTTCTTCCTATAAAGACAACAGTCATACTGAATTAGGGCCCAGCCCACTCCAATATGAACTCATGTTAACTAAATACATCTCAAAATACTATTTCCAAATAAGGTCACATTCACAGATATCAGGGGTTAGGAATTGAACATTTCTTTTGGGGGGACACAAATAAACCTATAATGGCATCTTAAGAAGTCCTGCTGCCTTCATATTCTGGAAAATATAGAGACCAAGACTCTTCAAGCATGAACCTCACAGGGTGAAGGCATCCTCCTGGACTCTGAAACTTCACAGATCTCCATTCCGTGGCTGTCTATTTTTTGTTGTCCCTAAATACATCAGTCTGTATATCCTCCATCCCTCCTTCAATATAGTATTTAAACAGGTATTGAAGAATAAGTATAAATTACCTGAATTGTTCTTGTTGGATTGCTTAAATCTTCACTCAATATATAGCAAAAACATTGTCTGGAAAAATGAACTATTAATACTTCATTTAGTGTGATGGATCTATTTGCTATTATAATATTTCTTCTAATTTATAGACACACTTTTACTTTATAGAGACCTCGTCAATAAGTTCTAACCATAGTATTTGAGCTAAAGTTTTAAATTGACTTTTCCATTTTAAAAGCAAGATATCAGAAAGAGAAGATTTTTATTAATATAAATATTTTACATATGTAATTCTAAGGCAATCTGGTTTAGATACTACTTCCTCACTCAGTTATGTATATGAAAGAGAAAAAAATGAAATCCATGAGGAAGTAATGATATGAAAGCAAGATTATTCGCTTGTTTACAATAAACTCTAGTCTCACACATGGCAATACATGGTTATAAAAAATCAAACTTCTCAAACTTATCCAAGTAAAACAAACAAGACAATTTTTACCATTTCACCAATAAGTTGATGTAATAAATTTTTCGTATTTTATTCCACATCTATTTTAAGTAATTTTTTGCTTTGCAAGTCACATGTGTGACTTAAATATACCTCAGTTTGCCACTGGCTAACATTTCTTTAAGCTATCATTGGTTAATATTTCTGTTCACAAAAGTCCAACTCTCTTTGACAGCCCATTCTGCGGAACCGTGGGAAGTCTATGTCTAGTAACAGTTTTTTCAGCCTTTGTATTTCTGAGAATCCCTAGGGAAGTACTGTGTAGTCCAGTCAGTATGTCTTAGCCATGGCTCCTCACCTCTGGCTCCAGACTTTCTCTCTTGCTGATATGGAGTTGTCTCACAGGCACTCCCTACTACCGAACACCTGGCTTTGCTCTGAGTTTGCCTTCACGTAGCATGAGCATCTCGTCTCCCACCAAAGGCCACCCTGTTTGTTCATTTCACTCTACCCAGAGTCTGGGCTCCCACTCACCTTCTGGGACTCCAATGAGAAGGAAATATCCCATTTCCCCCAGTTCGCATCTTATTCAATGCCCTGTGGCAAGGTGAGTGATACACATAAAATGTACTCAGGCAATTACAATATATGACATTTCCCTAAATCTGGTTTATCCAGCCTACAATAATCTCATCTGTTGGATTGTTGCTGTTAGTTGCCAGTGAGTTGATCTGACTCATAGTAACCCCATGTGTGCAGAGTAGAACTTCTCCATAGGGTTTTCAAGGCTGTGACTTTGCAGAAGCAGGTTGCCAGGACTGATACCAACAGTTGCATTCAGATTTTACTGTGCTGAGTCCAGTCCATTCTCTTTTCATAGTCTTATTTCTAGCATGAAATAAAAGACTGGTTTGATCTATTCTTATATTTCTATGAAAGCAAATACTTGGAGTGAAACAATACACACATTCCATCCCCCCCCCCAAAAAAAAAACAATGCTTTTCAGTCTGAAGTGGCTTAAATTCAGATTTAGGAAGTCTTCAGGCAAATTAAAGTCAGATTCAGAAAGAAAGATTTAAAAATAATAATAGCTTTGCAGGAACAATGTTAATAAAAGCCACCCAATTTACTTTATTAAACAGAACATGTAATATCCTAATCTGAGCTAACAATTTTGGAATTATTTCTCTGGTGATCAATCTCCCTTAAAACAATCTCTTATGTGGTAGAAGGTGTTTTCCAATGCTAAAACCAAATTTCATCTCCTGCTTTTAAAGTCATAGGAAGAAAAACTTCTAAAGTTTTTGAGCTCATTTAAGTCCACTTCTAGCCATTGAGTTTTTATAAATATTGGTATTCATTCTCAGTGGATCCTGCCATAAATAAATGATTCTGATACAGTGTCTTTAAATGAAGAGTAACAGTTTTTAACACTTTTCTTAAGAGCTCAAGTTTCCCTCTTGAGTCCAAGAAGCTCCTTTCTATACATTTCTTGTGGGGCAAGTGGGAAGCGGCAGAGCCCTGAATGTTGCCAGTTGCTATGCCGTGACATTTCTGCTTCTGGGATAGAGATATAAAGGATACAAAGCTGGAAACATATTCTTCTGGGCACAGTATTGTCAACTGTGGTTACCTACTGGCCTTCTTCAGCTCCATCCCTGATCATTCCATCAGCTTGTCACTCCAGATGAACAAAATGTAATAGAGAATCATGGTACCATGATACTTTATCTTAAGTCTATCCAGACTTTTTTTACTCAATAAAATACCCAAGAATTTACAACCATCTGTTTTCGTATGAACCTTTAGGTCTTCATGAATCAGACCAAAAGAAAAAAAAAATTTTTTACTCACATAATTTCCATGATCTCTAGGGATATTTGGTCACTTTTGCCTCTAATTTTTAAGTCTTCAGTAAGATGAAGAATGATAACGGTGGTGTAGCTTAGTTAAGCATCTGAAGTTTCATCTGCTGCCAGCCAAGTTTTCATTTCCTATCTTTTACAGCCTACTGTATTTATCTGAAATTAGAAGCTAGATTCATGGTAGAAAACACTAACCTCAGAAGTATATGTTGTGACTTAGAGGGTTTGATTTTCCCTCTGAAAGATCCACAAGCAGCATCAGGAAATAAACGTAGACTACCTGGACCCGCTGTGTATTCTTTTCTGCTTGGTCAACCATTTCTCTCACTGGCATATAGCACATGTGTGACTTTTACTGCTTTGTTTTTTATTTTCGCTGGATATCCTCATTATTTGAGATAGTGTAATAAAACCTTTGTTTTTCTGAGAGCAGTCCTGTCCTTCACATCTGACAGCACCTGAGGGTTTGCCGAACATTCCAGAGGAAGACTCACAGCCCAACAGATTTCTCAACTCATGCATCCCAGCAACACACAGTGGCCACGTAAGACAAGTATTTCCTAGTGTGAATTAGATCCAACAGTTCCCTTAAAACAGCATGCCTAGTGAGTGAGGGAAAGCAGTTAGCATAGACAAGGAAAACCCCAGTGTCAGAAACACGTTCTATATAAGTAATCCTTTCATACAATACACTGAAATACACTAAGTAACGTCCAACTCCTTGATCACGAAGCAAACAATACAGAAATACTAATTCTGGTAATTTCATAGCAATGAAAACAAAGTTGTAATATCATAACTGAACAGCAAGAGTCAATCAAAAAGAGGATCTACAAGGGATATTCCATTATTCAATTTGTTTTAAAATTAGCAGTGTTTAGAAGTAGCACCCTTATAAATGTCTAGATACGTGCCTTTCAGAAGGACCCTCTTTGAAATGATCATCTTTGATTGCTTCGCTCCTAACTTGAATTACAGCTTAGAAACTATATGAAAAACTAAAGCTGAAACAGCGTATACAGTTGATACAGTTTACTCATTATCTCTAAATAAAAGCAAGAAAAAACAAGAAAGAAGTAGGAACATTAAAGAAACACAAATAAAATGAATCAAAATATTTTACTATGGTTGGTTAAGCTTTTGTACTTGTGGTTTCAAGTTTTTCTTTTTTTTTTAAGCTAATACTCAGTGGTGGTTTAATAAGTCTGTGTATTGCCATTTTCCAAACTACAGGGAATTATAAACCGGTTGTTTTCAGCAGCAACATCCCGACTCCACACACACACACACACACACACACACACACACACATCCAGGATGGAGGACTAGAGTTTGCCCTCCTGCCATCATCACCCAGCCAGGTGTCTAGACCATTACCTTCCTTCTCTTGTGCTTACAGATGTCCTAGATCGCTGCCAAGGTATAAGTTGGCTGGGAATTGTGGAGCGGCTCACAGCACAGATGAGCAACACTTCAGCTTGTCCGTCATAAAAAAAGTTCTAGAGATCATTGAGGGAAAAATATATTCACTGGACACCAATTAGAAAAACAGCCAGTCTACTTAATCCCTGGGCACAAGAAATGGACAGTATTTGGATTTCAGAGTACAGCATAAGGAAATAATCAGAAATTCAGGCAAAGCATTATGTACCAGGATGTTCATAGAGGCATCATTTAAAATGGCAGAACAAGCCAAAAAAAAAAAAAAAAAAAAACCCTGGACTCAAACCAAATAATCCAAAATAATAGATGGTTTAAAAAAGATGGGCCATTAAACAAACATTAAATATTATGTTTTCAGAATATATTTAATTAAATGGAAAAATAAAATCCTATAAAGTTAAAAAACATACAGCTATATACACAGTATGTTTTAAATCAATGTAAAAACCGTTGCATTCAAAATGAGGAAAGACTTGTGAAAAATACTTAGGACCATATAAAATGCTTTCCCATCTTATTTGAAGCAATGAGGAGAGAAAAAGGCAGGAAAAGAAGGATCCTATTGCTTGGGGAAGAGAGCAATTTTCTAACAACAGAATTTATTTTTCTCCAGGCAGGAAAATGATTTTCAATTTCTAAAAATAAAATATACAAGGAAAATGTACACATTTCAACTCAAAATAGGTGAGTAGGACAAGGCTACAAGCTTCATAAAGTCAAAAATCAGCTCTATTTTTATGCACCACCATGTGTAGAACACCTGGCAAAGAAGCTGCACATAGTAGTGTTGTCGGATTGTTCTTAGGTGCCATTGACTCAATTTTTCACTCATGGCGAATCCATGTGACAGAGTAAAACTGCCCCACAGGGTTTTCTAGGCTGCTAACCAAAAGGTCAGCAGTTCAAATCCACCAGCTGCTCCTTGAAAACCCTATGGGGCAGTTCTACGCTGTCCTATAGAGTCGCTATGAGTCGGAACCAACTCAACAGCACCTAACTACAACAATCTTTATATGAGAAGCCCTGGTAGCACAGTGGTTAAGAGCTATGACTGCTAACCAAAAAGCTGACCGTTTGAATCCACCAGATGCTCCTTGGAAGCCCTATAGAGCAGTTCTATTCTGTCCTGTAGGGTCGCTGAGTCAGAATCAACTTGACTGCAATGGTTTTTTTGCTTAATCTTTATGAGATTGCCAGATCTTTCTCTCATGAGCCACTGAGTGGTTTCGAACCCTCAACATTTCTGTTAGCAGCCGAGAGCTTAACCAGTGTGTCACCAGGGATCCTTGCACAGAGCAGTATCTCAATTAAAATTGTAACAAACAAGTGAAAGTAGGAGTGGATAACACAACAAAAAGGCTCGAAAACTTTAAAAGGATTCGATGACGTCACAAGTTACTGAAGACATTTACAGCTAGCACTTTGACATATTTCCAGGTGAGTTTTTGAAAAATCAAAGCATCTCTTAAGTGGTTTCAGAAGACTTGTAGGGAAGATTTCCCAATGTAATAATTGATCCTGGAAATGGAATGTTTACACATTTCATCCTAATTTCCTAGAAGTGCATTGAGCAGATTACCACAAATGATTTATGGGAAAGAAATGTAGTGCTTAATATCAACATAATCTCACATCCTTTCATCTGAATGTGACCCAACAAATTCAGTATGAAGCAATTACAAAATTATGCCTCAGCCTCTGCTGGCAATTGCCGCTAATTATTTATTAAAAGAAGAAAGAAAAAACCGGGAACCACCAGGGATTGTGGAACAGGGAACTGGCAAAGCCACAGATAGGCTTTGAGAAGAGTAATCTATTAGCTCTTTGTCAAATACACAGGAAATGTCAGAGACTGGAGGCCTATAGAGCAATGATATATGACAAATTGAAACGTTCTAGCCAAAGGTAAGAATAATAAAATTTTCTGAAAGGGTGGCGAGAGCAGAGATGTTCACAGATACAACTGACAAGCTTAGATGGGAGGTAAGAAATGGAGAAAATCACTAACTATGCCAAGATTTTAAACTTGAATGGTGAGTAACTGTGCCTTGACTAGAAATAAGGAAGTCAAGAGGAGAAGCAGAGTGAGGTGATGCTTAATTCTGCTATTGGTAAGAATGCATTTGAACTCTCAGTCAAATAATGGGTTGAGGATATAGGAACCTCCGGTCAGGAGAGATGAAAATGCATATCTGAGAGTTCTGCGTGGCCTGGAATGGTAAAGGAACCCTGGATGCAGAGGCTGCTACCTATGTGTGCTCAGCACTAGGGACCACAGCACATCCTCTGCTGTCATTGATATCCAGAATAATGAGTTATGTCTTCAGGAAAAGATTAAAGTTTGGTTTTCAGTGTGGCTCTCCCCCACCGACGGCCTGGTCTTATTCTACTATTCACCATGTATGGAGGGGACAGAACAAATAAAGCAGTTTCTCTCTTGAGATCCCCACATAATACAACAACTTTAAAATCTCAATTTTCTGTATTCTGTATTTATGAATAACAGAAAAGTATGCTGTAAAAATATTTCTATGATAAATAGTTAACATTTTTTAGGTTTGCATTTAAATGCCTATGTTTCAGTTATCTAGAAGTTTTTACTGATGCAGGCCAAATCATTCTTGGGCAATGCTGGAAAAATGAGGTGTTGCTGTGTTTGCTTAGCAATATGAAATCATAGATTATACAGAGACAGAGAAGGGATTTAGAGATAATGTTGGCTTCCTCTTCAGAAGGGCGATCAGAAGGATTTTTTAAAAAATAACCATCAGATACAGTAATAGCAAACGCTCCTAAAAATAGTGAGTGTTGCCAGCCATTTATTATGTCTATTACATCTTAGGAAAGATAATCAGTCAATACTGCAATCTTAAATATAAACTTGTAGAGTGCTAAATCCTCTTCCAAAATAAACTTCAAAACCCTCAAGAATGATTGTCTATAATAAACAAGACAAAGTTGTTTACTTATGGTACAAAGTGAGACTTTGAAGTTTGCTGCTAAAGGATGTATTTAGAAGTGGTTCTCAAAAAGAATGTTATTTATAAAAAGGAAAGGAAATTTTAAATCCTTTTCAAATTTATTTTTTAATCTCTCTGGGAAATGCTTTAATTCCTCCTTTGACATGATTTACGTTACTGCTTTAAAAAAACATAGTAACAACAAAAGTTCCTTTAAAATTAACAGTCAAGGATTCTATAATCCCCAGTCCATGGCCTTCTCAGAATCATAGTACCATACTGATTGTAAGAAACTCACTATTTTATATATGGAGGGGGGAAAATGCTGAACAAATTATACCATAATGTTTCCATAACTCAGAACTTTTACTTCATATTTATTAAAAGAGCTTTTTAAATATTTATCAAGGTGTAGGTTTTTATTTTATATCTTTTCTGAACCTACATAACCATAAAAATACAAGCAAAACAAATTGGTCAAGGTAGTCTTAAAATTTATCCACATACCAAGTCCAATCTTCCAAAATATTTTTAACTCAAAGTCATGGTCGACCTTATTTTTCCACACAATACTGTCCTCTCTGCAGCCAGGAGTGCTGATGATGTAGTATGAATCTCTGGAATTTTATTCCATGCTGGTGGCACTCATGGACAGGAAATGACGACTACATCAGGACTACAAGACACAGCCTGATTTCAGAGATGTGAAAATATGACAAAAATGTATATATTAGGATCTTAAGAGCTGGAAGATATGGGCTACAGCTCTAGTTTCTATATGCATCTTGGAATTTCTCCACTGTCCATCTGAACTTTTAAAAATGGAGTTTGAAAAAGTGTTAAGAATCCACTTTAAAGGGTTAATATAGAGTTTTTAAAAGCAAACAGTGGCCTTCTTATTGCTTCTCTTAAGGTAGCAAAGATCTCAGTACCTCTACCAACAAGGGAATCAGCACCAGCGTCTTTATCAGTTGCAAAAAAACCATCAATTTGTTTGTACGTCTTAGGGCTTATTAAGTTTCCATGAAGTGAGTTCATCCTATTCCACATACCTAAGGTGAAAAAAAAAGTCCTTGCTTCTCAAAGTTTGTATCTAGGAGACAACGCCTGTTTTTATTTTTAGAGATTAATTTCTGAACATTAACTTCAAAATTTATGAGGTTATAAACACCAAGTCAAGCACATATTCTTGAAGTAAATATCCTAGAAATCAGACCAGTATGACATGTGATTAAGGTATTGCTCTGCTCATTTTTGAAAGTTTATACTTAAACCAGAGAAAAATCAGTTAAAAATTAATGTAAACAAATATTAAATCTGAATATATCATCTACACTGAAATTTTAGTTATTCAGTTTTCATAGCAGTAATGACTAAGAGCAGCTTTGAGTTGTGTTTTTGTTTGTTTTCTTTACTTACCCAAAATTCCAAAAGTAGAAAACAAAGAAATAGTGAAATGTTTTCTAACATTAAATTTTTTTTCATTAAACAGTCAGTACACATATTGTTTTGTGACATTGGTTAACAATCCCACGACATGTCAACATTCTCCCTTCTCGACCTTGGAGGACCTTTTCTTTGGTGAAACCATACATAGCCAAAGTTACACCATTTCAAAAGTTCTTACATGTGCAATTCAGTGACATCAATTATATTCTTCCAGTTGTGCTGCTATTCTCACTGTCCTTTTCCAAATTATTCCATCATCATTATCTTCAACTCACTGTCCCCTAGGCTTCCCATCAAACCTTTTGAGTTGCTGTTGTCAATTTGGTCTCACATAGATAATTCATTTTTTTTTTTTTTTTTTGTACCTTAGATAAAGGTTTGCAGAACATATATAGTTTCTCATTAAACGGTTAGTACACATACTGTCCTATGACAGTGGTTAACAACCCCAAGACATATCAACACTGTCCTTTCTCAAACTTGGGTTCCCTATCACCAGCTTTCCTGTCCCCTCCTGCCTTCTAGTCCTTGTCCCTGGACTGCTGCCTCATTAGTCCCGTTTTATTTTATGGGGCTGTCCAATCCCCAGCTGAACGGTGAACTTTGGGAGTGACTTTACCACTGAGCTAAAAGGGTGTCCGGAGGCCATCCTCTCGGGGTTTCTCCAGTCTGTGTCAGGCCAGTAAATCTGTTGGTTTTCTGTGTGTTAGAATCTTGTTCTACATCCTTCTCCAGCTCTGTCAAACCCTCTGTTGTGATCCTGTCAGAGCAGTCAGTGGTAGTAGCTGGGTACAATCTAGCTGTACTGGACTCAGTCTGGTGGAGGCCTTGGTAGCTGTGGTCCATTAGTCCTTTGGATTAATGTTTTCCTTGTATCCTGTTCTCTTCATTCTCCCTTGCTCCCGAAGGGTGAGACCAGTAGAGTATCTTAGATGGCTGCTCACAGGCTTTTAAGACCTCAGATGCTACTCACCAAGGTAGAATGTAGAACATTGTCTTTATAAACTGTGTTACGCCAGTTGAGCTAGATGTACCCCGAGACCATGGTCCCCACAGCCCTCCACCCAGCAGTTCAGTTCCTCAGGGAGTTTGGAAGTGTCTATGGAGATTCCATGACCTTTCCTTGTACAAATTGTGCTGGTTTACCCAGTATTGTGTACTGTCTACCCTTCACCAAAGAAAATATTTTTTAATACCAAATTCTGATCCATATGCCACTGGGAAAATCACATAAATTTGCAAATAGATTTGGGGGAGGAAGATTGGGGAAAAAGAAAAAAAAATGGTATGCTTTACTGGACACTTTTTTCATGGCATATACTTCCTATTTCTTTAAGACATACATATATTATCAGTCTTTGATCAGAAGTAAGAAAAGTAATCTAAAATGCATCAACTGAAAAGAAAATTGCAATAACTACAGAAGTCTAAAAATAAAACTACATTAATGTGTACCTTTATTTTAAATAAGAAAAATAGATTTGGCCAGAGGTGATATTCAAAGTATTTAATAGTCTCTCAATGAGAGAAAGATGTGGCAGTCTACTTCAGTAAAGACTGCAGCCTTGGAAACCCTATGGGGCAGTTCTACTCTGCCCTGTAGACTTACTGGCAGTGGGTTTGGTTTTGGGTGTAGGCACAGACACCAGTCAATCAGAATGGATACTGCTGTCAACAATCAGAACAACCTCACCAGGGCTACCCACTGGATATCAGCCCCAGTGTCAGCATATGATGAGCTCCACAAAATTGCTCATTATCCTAATATATGAAAGAAAAAAATGAAACATTTCAGTACTTATATTTGTTTGCTTGCTAAAAGAGTTCTCTGTTTCCTTGGACTCATCCATTAATGTGGCCAAAGGGAAAAAAAAAACTGAATTTTATTTTGGCTTAGAAAAAATCAGCCACTTTTTTTACTGATGGACAAGGGACAACTGAGATATTATAACCAGTTAGTTACCTGAATTACTAGAGATGAAAGAAGGATTTGATAGAGGGAGAAAAAGATATTCAGAAAAGTGACAACTGAAAAGAAAGATGGCCAATAAGAAATTCCTAGTGGCCTGCACAGCCAGGGGATTTTTAAGAACTCCTAGGTTGATTTAAGCTGACTTTTTCTTCCTCCTGTGCTTTAATTCCCACATGTTGAACATCACACCCAAAACTGTTACGTTAATAATATGTTGCAGTGAAACTTTGCGGACTAAATAACCAAGGCTGTGTCCTACATTTAATTGAGAATTAGAGCAGAGACAGGATAGAACTTAAGGAAAATATCAAATGGGGACTGAGAAATTTACAGTGGCAGAAATTTAGAGAAGACTAGAATAATCGATCCCAAACCAAGAATCTATGGAAATAATTAGGCAGAATGGTACATCCCTCACAATACTTGAGATAAGGGTTTAGGCTATTACATTTACAGATATAGATATAGAGATAGATATCTATAACTATATATTGTTGTTGTTGTTAGGTGCTGTTGAGTTGGTTCCTACTCATAGTGACCCCATGTACAACAGAATGAAACACCACCTAGTCCTGCACCATCCTCACAGTAGTTGCTATGTTTGAGCCCATTGTTGCAGTCACCATGTCAATTCATCTTATTGAGGATCTTCCTCTTTTTCACTGACCCTCTACTTTACCAAGCATAATGCCCTTCTCCAAGGACTGGTCACACCTGATAACATGTCCAAAGTAAGTGAGACAAAATCTTGCCATCCTCACTTCTAAGGAGCATTATGGCTGTACTTCTTTCAAGACAGATTTGTTCATTTTTCTGGCAGTCTATGGTATATTCAATATTTCTCACCAACACCATAATTCAAATGCATCAATTCTTCTATGCTTTTCCTTATTCATTGTCCAGCTTCTGCATGCATATAAGGCAATTAAAAATACCATGGCTTGGGTCAGGCTCAAGAAGACAAAGTAAAGTATTATAATGAAATGTACCAAGACCTGAAGTTAGAAAACCAAAACAGAAGAACATGCTCGGCATTTCTCAAGCTGAAAGAACTGAAGAAAAAAGCCAAGGCTTGAGTAGCAATATTGAAGGATTCTATGGGCAAAAATTGAATGAGGCAGAAAGCATCAAAAGAAGATGGAAGGATTACACAGAGTCACTGTCCCAAAAAGAATTGGCCAATGTTCAGCCATTTCAGGAGGTACTATATGATCAAGAACCCATAGTACTGAAGAAAGATGTCCAAGCTGCATTGAACGCATTAGCAAAAAACAAGGCTCTTGGAATTGACAGAGTATATATATGTAGAGATGGGGTGGGGAGAGGGAGGAAAAGCTAAGTACTTAGGAACATTGATGTTACTTTACCATATAATAATTCTTAACATTAATGCTTTATCAGTGTCAAAGAGTCTGTAAAGCTATTTTGGTATAGGTACATACTTATGGCTTATCTGGTATATATGTTGCTTTCCATATTTCATTTCTTTTAGAAACATAGACTTCTAAATTGTTCATACCTTTGATTCAATGCCTTCTACCATAGCTCATCATTTAAAAATATTAAATAGTTCCATCAAAGAAAACAAAACAAAAAATAATCCTCCTCTTTCTTCCTAAAAGATATAGCTACATCCATCAATGTGATATATACTCAAATGCATGGACAGCCTGTCATGTATTTATGGACCACTTGAATGGAAATGCAGAAAGGAACATTCTTGATGTTAGTTAAGCATAATCACCCATATGGACCATAACTGACACTGAAACCAATTTCTCTGTGAATGTTTGTATAGGAGATGGCTTGGAAATGGGCCAGCTCTTTAAGGCCCACCTGGGAACTGGTCTAGAAGTAGGGATTGTAAGATGCAGATACAATTTTTATTTACTTCTTGGAATTTTATGCTATGTCTACATACCTGACATGCAAACTCCTAGGATATTGCTATTTAGAATATTTGAGTGAAGTAAGCAAGTTAGACAAAACAAAAGGTTGAAGAGCATTATGAGTCTCCACATCAGATAATGATCCTTGATTTCTGTGAAGTAATACATTTGCTGATAGAGTAACCTGGAATGCAAGGCTTAGGTAGAACAAATAAAGAACAGATAATAAGTGGAACAAAGTCAAAGAGTGTCAGAGTCCTAAGAAAAACTCCAATCATTGCTGTTTCAGAGGTCAGGCTATAACTATTCCGAAGACAGAAAACAAAGTGGACATCAGTCTCTAGGTGGGTGTTAACCTGCCATCAATGAAAAGGTGAAACGCATCGACTAGGAGACATTTCATTTTCAACTGGTTAGTTATCCCTTTTTGCTGATGCTTAAACAATTAAATTTAACCAAACTCTACTGAAAGAAGCACAGTGGCTATTTCAAGTCCCGTCATTGACCTGCCTTGCATTCTTTTCCTTTAAGTTTTCCTGCTTAGTACCTTTATGACAGTGAAAAGGATTTTATAACTATCTCATTCTTTATCTAGAGTGAACACCACCTGGTAATATTGTTTCCTTTTGCCTTAGAATATTTGATTGTCTCTTTGTGTGATTGGGGTATGGTAAGATAGTTGGCCTTCAAATCCTTCACTTTCCCCATCTTTGCTATTTAGAATCTTTAAAAAATGGAGCTTGGCTCATTTACTCATAGAAGGAAGAAAATGGAGTATGGCTATAGCTACAAGAGCATAGTGGTTGAGAACGTGAGGGCGTCAGAGCCAAATGGCAGGGGTCATATTTCTTCTTTCTCAACTATGTGACTTCATACAAGCTACTTTCCCTCTTTGTGTACCGATTTCATCATCTGCAAAGAGGGCGTAACCTATTGCACAGGGTTGTTGTGAGCATTAAAATAAATAATACACATGATTGATCATTATCTCAGGCAGCATCCCCAGCACCAAGAACATTAGAAGCACACTGATGCCAATGGAACCTTCCCAGTTATACATTGCAGCATCGCAGATGTCTGCAGGAGGCAATTAAGAGGATTAAAAACCTTACAATTGGAGATTTAAATGTCTTTAATAGTCTTGCTGTTCATCTCCCCAAAGAAAGATCTGTGCAGTTTATTATGGGAATGGGAATCTGAGAATGATGGGAAAGGCGCGAAGTGAGGAAGCATTTTGAACAGGAGGCTCTGCACTCCCGCAACTTTCTCATTAGAACTAATCATTGTCGGCCCATCTTCATTACATTGCTTAAAGAGACAAAGATACTAGAGATTACCCGCTGACCAATATAAGGTTGTTAATTTTACTGCCTTATCACAGTATTTGTAGCTCATAAGAAGGCTTGAAATCCATTCTCCTTTTCCAGTCTCTCAAGGAGAGATCATCACAGACGGAATTTTAAGAAATTTACTAAATACACAGTCACTCTATGAGGCCTTGACTACTGAGGAAATTGGACTCTAACTAACTAACCAGTTGCTGTTGAGTTTATTCCTACTCATGGTGACCAAATGTGTGTCAGAGTAGAACTAGGCTCCATAGAGTTTTCAATGGTTGATTTTCTGGAAGTAGATTGCCAGGCCTTTTTTCTGAGGCAACTCTGAGTGGACTACAACTGCCAACTTTCAATTAGCAGTCCACTACATTAACTGTTTGCACCATCCAGGGACTCCCAAATTGGACTCAGTACCTACCGAAAAATGATAATTTAGTTAGTAACAAATGCATAGACTTAATGTGCATTCTGAAAACTAAGGTTCACAGTATAGAATCTATTGAAAAACATTACCAATTGAAAAGGCTTGTATCTATATTATAAAAAATAACTATAGTAAAGCAGACAACATCTTACATGTGAAGTTTTCTTTTTTTAATTGACACCTTGAGGAGGAGATAATTTTTAAGTAATATCGAGTAGGCTGGATGTAGTAACAATAGGTGGAGAAAAAGAAAGGATGAGGCAAAAGGAGAATTAGAAGTGAGAAAATAGGAAACATTAAAAGATGCAAAGCTTACAAAATCCAACATGATGGAATCAACAACATAGTGGCACAATGGCTGGGAGACAAGCCCTGAATTTCCTCTCCACCCTGTGGCTGCCACTTTATATTTCATTTTCAAACTTCCCTTGCCCTAACTTGCTCTTCTCATTCTATTCTGGCAATGTCTTGCTCCAGTCTAAATATGTGTATCAGCTATGGATACATGAATAAAAGATACCTTAAATCATACTTCCACCTAACATGAAGGCAGCTGATTAATGTATACATAACCCATGCATACACTGACGTCTTCTCAACAAATATTTACCCTGAAACTTTTCTAGCAAACAGTTTAAAAATAATAAAAAATCATAATGGTTCTATAAGACTTTACAGTTTAAAATGCACTTAAGATAAAGAATATGAGGCTTAAAAAGTTAAAGCCATGAACAAAAATTAATACAAGTGTTCTTTTAATTTATTTTAAAGTAATATCTGAAATCTGTTATACTATTTAGGATAACAAATGTTAGATAATAATAAAATCAATTTTAAAATTGATGAATGATCAAACTTATGTGATCTCCATTTAAATGTTTTTGAAGGTTATAAAATGGCATATTGTTTTTATTAAAGAAAAAAACTATGAGTAACAACAAACTGCAAATACACACTATTATTCCATAGGGTCTCAGCCTCTCTTGTAGAATAAGTGCATAACCTTTCACTAAAACTCCAATTAAGTGAAAGGAAACTTCATACGGGACTTAAATAGTAATAAAACAGCCAATAATTGGCAAAGACCTGAAGTTAATTATGCTGTAGGGGAAAAACATCATAAAGTTTAGTAAAGCAAAAGAAAGTTTTATTCAGCATTTATTCAAAAAGGGCAGAAGTGGGAAGCAGACATGCATGCTGCCAGACCTAGAAAGTCTGCGCGAATCTAAGGAAATGCCATGGACAAGCATGTTGCTACAGCCATGTCTGCCCAAGTCCAAAGAATATTACAGAGCCATCAGTATATATTAACATTACAAATGGGCAAAACCATTGAAAGCTTAGCCTTTTCAGATTGGCTAGAAACTGTGATCACATTTTAAACTGTCTTTCTTAACAATCCTTGGTACAGGTTTCAGTAAAAGAGTCAGGAGGGTCTTCATTGGTCCAACAAACTTCTATTCACTAAATGCTAATAGAGAAAGATAAGAGTGGAAAGTTTTGTGTTGTGTTTGATGGGCTTTTGAGAAAACTTCCTTAAAATAATTTCTGAGATTATTTTAGCTATTGTCTTTATACCTTCGGGCTTAGTTGATGTGTCTGTGAGGGCCCAGCCCCAGCTGGGTCACAATTCTCCATGCCCAAAATCAGGGAATAATGATTCCAAATATTATTTCTAAATCAACGATAAGCATAAACAGTCAATTTAAAGTAAGGATATAGTCACTCATACCCCACAATAAAGATCAAGTGTTTTTATTGTGATAGATATGTATGTAACAGAACATTTGCCATTTCAACATCCTTCACAGGTAAATCATGAAAACATCATGCTGAGTGAAGTACGTCAGTAACGAAAGAACAAACATCGTATTACTCCACTTATACAAAATATCTAAAAATCAAGCTTTTACTGAGCTTTTATTACACTCCAAGCCCTTATGGGTAAATTAAAAGAGTCACTTTTAATTTAATTAGGCAATTATAATCTAACCAAGAATGTAAAATAATGCCAGTGTGAAAAGTTAAATAACAAATAAGACTATCATTGAGGAACTACACTATTTCTTCCTAAAAGAACTTATTCTTTAATCATTTATTCTTAAAACAGTTAGATATTTATTAAGTCCTTACTATGTGTCAGAATTTTTTAATCTTTGAGGCATACTCCTGAACAAAACAGGGACCTTTCTTTCCTCGATTTTATAATCCAGACAAAAAATCAAATACATACAATTCAATGATATTTTTAAACAAGTTTTTGGAGACATGAGATACAATAAACTGTGACTATTTTAAGCATACAATTTAATGAACCCTTACGTTTGAATGCACACGTGAAACCATCATCATAATTAAGCTAATGATGGTACTCATCACCCCTACATGCTTCCTCCCTCCTAGGTAATCCCTTTCTCCCTACCCTCCACACAGTCTCCCCCAGCACTGGTCCAGGCAGTGCTTTCTGGCACAATAGGCTAGTTTGCAATTTCTAGAAATTTATATGAATGAAGTAATACAGAACGTACTTTTTGTCTGTATGTTTTCACTCAGCATAATTATTTTAAATTCACTCTTGTGTGTATCATCATTCCTTTTTATTGCTGAGTAGTGTTCCATTGTATGGTTACACTACAACTTGTTTATCCATCCATTGATGGACATTTGGGTGTTTTCCAGTTTGGGGCTATTATAAGTAAAGTTGCTATGAACATTCACATAAAAGTCTATGAATGAACATATGCTTTCATTTCTCTTGTATATATACGTAGGCATGAGATGACTGGGATAGTTGGTAGGTTTAACTTTTAAGAGACTGCCAAACTGTTTTCCAAAGTTGTTACACCATTTTACACATTCCCACTAGCAGTGTGTGAGACTTCCAATTGTTCCACATCCTTGCCAACACTTAGTATTATCATTCCTTTTAATTTTAGCTCTTCTAGTGGGTATGTTGTGGTATCTCATTATGGTTTTGATTTTTGATTTCCCTAATGACTAATGATTTTGAGTACCTTTGCGTGTGCTTACTTTCTAGCCCTATAAGCTTCTTTGATGAAGTGTTTTTCGATATATTTGTCCATTATTATTAAATGGAGTTGCCATCTTATTGAATTGTAAGAATGTTTTATGTATTCTAGATACATCTCCTTTGTGAGATATATATTTGGCATATGCATTTCTCCAGTTTGTGGCTACCCTTTGTTTTCTTAACAATGTCTTTTGAAAAGCCAAGTTTTAATTTTGATTAAATTTATTGAATTTTTCTTTTATAGTTTTTGCTTTTTGTGTCATATTTGAGAAATCTTTACCAAACACAGGGTCACAAAGATTTTCTCTTATGTTTTCTTTAAGAAGTGTTACAGTTTTAGCTTTAACAATCAAGCCTATCATCCATTTTGAGTTAGTTTTTTAATATGCTGTGAGTTAAGTGCTGAAGCTCTTTTTTTTGCATATAGGCATTCATTATTTCAGAATCACTTGTTGAAATAATTATTCTTTTCCTATTGAACTGACTTGGCACTTTCTAAAAAATAAGCTAGCAATATATGTGTGGGTCTACTTCTGGACTATCTAGTATGCTCCACCAATCTATTTGTCCATCTTTAGACCAACGCCACACTGCCTTGATTAATGCAGCTATGTAATAAGTCTTGAAATCAGGCAGTATAACTCTTTTTTCACCTTTTTCAAAGTTATTTTAACTATTCTAAGATCTTTATATATCCATATAAATTTTAGAACCACTGGTGAGCTTTTACAAAAAATTCTAGGTGGTATTTTGATTGGGATTGTGTTAAATTTGGGGAGAAGTGCAATATTAACAATATTGAGTCTTCTGCTCTATGAAGACTTATCTTATTTAGAGTTTTTATTTTATTATTATTTATCTCAAAAGTATTTTGTTTTCAGTGTTCAGGTCTTACACTTCTTTTGTCAAGTTTATTCCTAATTCTTTTATTCTATTACAAATGGTATTTTTTATTTCAATTTCCAATTGTTAGTATATGACATTGCTTTTTGTATATCGATTTTGTATCCTGCAACCTTACAAAACTCACCTATTCGTTTTAGTAGTTTTTGTGTAGATTCCATTGGATTTTCTAATGAGACAAGTTTGCCATCTGTGATAAAAGACAGTTTGAATTCTTCCTTTCTAAACTGTATGTCTTTCGTTTCTTTTACTCCCCTTATTACACTGATGTATTAGTCAGGGCTTCTTTAGAAACAAAATAAATAAGTTATGTATATATTTATCTTATAGACAGATAGATAGAGAGATTTATTAAGAGAGAAATTTAAGGAATTGGCTCACATGATTGTGGGTGTTGGCAAGTACAAATCCAAAGATCAGGCAACAAGTTGGAAAATCCCACAATCTTGTGTCCAGAATTAGTGGGTCAGACAGCAAGCTGGAAACTCCAACAGTATGTTTATGTTACAGTCTTGAGGCAGAATCCTTTCCCCTTGAGAATCCTCAGTTTTTGCTCTTAAGGCCTTCAACTGATTAGATGTGGCCCACCCACATTGTGAAGGGTGATCTGCTTTACTTAACGTCAACTGATTTAAATGCTAATCACGTGTAAATACATTCATAGCAACATCTGGACTAGTATTTGATCAAACAACTGGGCACCATAGTGTAGTCAGGTTGACACATTAAAATTAACCACCATAGTGTACCCTTAGTCAACTTGGCACCCATATACAACTCCTTAAACGGACATCTTTCTGTTATTGAATCCTAATTCAGTTCACTTGTGATCAGGGAATAAAGTTCATATGATTTGAATCTTTTTTATTTTACCAAGACTTGTTTTATGGCTCAGCATATGATCTATCTTGATATTCTTTGTACAATAGAGAAGAATATGTATACTAGTGCTTTCAGTCTGAGTGTTCTACAAATGTGAATTAGGCCAAGTTGATTGAATGTGTTGTTCAAATCTTCTATGGCCTTCCTAATTTTCTGTTTTCTTATTTTATTAATATTGAGAGCAGGCATTTGTAATCTCCAACTATAATTGTGGATTTATCTATTGCTCCTTAAAATTCTATCAGTTTTTGCTCCATATATCTGGATGTTCTGTTATTGGGTACATCAACATTTAGAATTGCTGTGTTCCAGTGATATGTTTTGGAAATTTAGAGATTGGAGCTTGCTACGAAGGATGGAGTCTTCCCTAGCACCTAACACCATGCCTGGCATATAGTAGGCTCTCAGTAAACATCTTATTGAATATATATGGACCAAGAAGAATCATCTTAGGAAGGTAGGGCTATGAAATGTTTTACGGATAAGCATAAGTCTGATGGAGCCCTGGTGGTATAGTGGTTAAGAGCTTGGCTGCTAACCAAAAGATCAGCAGTTCAAATCCACCAGCCACTCCCTAGAAACCCTATGGGGCAGTTCTACTCTGTCCTATAGGGTCACTATGAGTCAGAATCAACTGGATGACAATGAGTTTGGGGTTTTTTTTGGTTTTTTGGTATAAGTCTGATAATGGGAGAGAGGTTACTTCATGATGAAATAAACAAAGAAGACATGAACAGTTGTCTTGGAACTTACAGGATTTTGAGGGGCAGAAAGCAGTAAGAAAAGATATTCCAGGAAGAGGAAATTGTAAGAAAAGAAGCAAAAACTGTAAACTGTGAAGTATGTAAGGATCATGTGTAAATCAAGTTGCTTGCAATAGGAAGTCCATGGAGTCAGTCGTAAGAGATAATACAGTACAGAGTCATTTGGTTAATATTGCTAGGGACTTAAATAGCAGGCTATTACATTTGAACACTATCATAAAGACCACTAAAGAATTTGTAAGAGGAGGCAGTCATTATATGAAAGATCTGCTATGTCCTGGTCCATTTTCTCTGCTGCTGTCCCAAAACTGAATCAATCCACTACTGCAGGCTCAGCCCCCCAGCAACTTGCAATCTCAGTGCCACTATCAGATCGGCCTCTCCAGATCTGATGATTCACACTGACAGCTGGAATACCTCAAGCCTAAAGTCTGACACCAACCAAGCCCAGGATCCGGTGAACTAGGAATAAACCTGGAGGGGATCATGCAGCCAAATCCTGTTGACCTAACCCATCAGACTGAGTTTCTGGCTTTACTTTTTGCCAGGCCACACACATAGCCTAAAATCCCACCCTATCCTACCCCACCCAATCCAAAAACTTTAAAACTGGGATCCGGTCCTGAACCTCAACAAGTAACTGAGACTCCCTAGTTCTTGCTTGAATCCTGACAGCCCCTTTTTCTTCACCTGATTACTGAACCCTGAACTTGTCCCCCACTGGTAAGGGGTCTGCTAAGTGGGAAGATTTTGTAGCATGCACTGTGCCCTCCCTGACTTCCAAATTAGCTATTTAATATTCTTATTGCTGTTCCCCAGCAGAAAAAAGTGAAAGTTATTACTGTAATTGTTGATGTCCAGTCTGAGCTTGCCATGGGCCAATTTATACATATAGGTCAATCTGCTAAGACTCTATTTCATCTATGGCATCTTTCTTCCTTTCTTCACTTGTTGCCTATCACTGTACCTAATTTAGCATGGACACCTGTCAGCCAAAAAGCTCTTTCAATGACTTATCAATATGTGCTGAATAAACTCTAAACAACTTGCTCCAAATTGAAGCTTCTCAACAATCTAGTCTCAGGTTTCCTTTTCAATAGTCTGTTACTCCCCAACAAGAATGGTTACTAAACTGCCCTCAGAATATTCCTGACATTCTCCCTATATCTGGGCTTCTGCTCACAATTCTTTTTCAACTAGACATAACCAACTACTTCCACTCCACATACTAAAATCATATTCCTGTTTTATAGCTAATTAAAATACCACCTCTCCTCCAAAGGGCTTGCTTTAAGGGTATCCTCATGCTGCTGAGCTAGCGGGACAGAGAGAAATAGTGACAGACAAGAGAAGCTAAACTAGAAGAAAGTTCCACAGAGGAAGAAACTGTGAAACACACCATATTTTTACACAAATAATGTGCACCTTCTGCATTTGTTTGCCAGCCATGACCTACGCCCTCATGAGCTATTTTTGTAGGCACACTATGCTAATTTTTTTTTTTTTACAGTATCATGTAGAAGAGGATTAGTATTGGTCTGTTTGTGAAGGTGCCTAGAAGGGGGGTGGGGCTTGGCTGTGCATTATTTGCATAAAAATACAGTAATAGGTTATGAAGCCTCTTGTTAGTTGAGCCATACACAGCTCATTGTTATCTTTTGTCCAAGAGGCCTTGTAGTCATTTCTCCTTTAAAATCACACCAAAAAAAAAAAAATCTAGTCTAGCCAAAGAGCATTGTTTTTATATTACCTTAAATTCCCTTTTTAATTAGTGATGGCAAGATCAGGAGCAGTGCAAATGAAAATGGCAGGAAAAACACAGCATATCACTTTTAGAAGTGTAAATGAATGCCCCGTGGATCTTTTTTTTTTTTTTTTAACTGCATGAGAACAGACAAGGAAATGTCTCCATAAAACTGTCACTTCTCAGGGGAAAGTGTTAATGCTATGTAAATTAAAATTTGAAAGTCTGCTTAACTGGAATCAGCAACACCAAGAGTTGTGCATAAGGATAAGCACAATTCATCAGCCCTGAGCATGGAGCGCTGAGAATAGTTATCTACATCTCTAGCTTAGCCCATTTAGAAAAGGCTCTTGATTTATGTTGAAACATAAATGAGGAGTTCTAATTGACTTCAAAGAGAGTTCCCTGGTTGGAATTCAGGAAACAGTAATCTGATTTCTCTCCTTTAGACAATTTCATAAAGGCTAAATGATTCTTGAGAAATGGAAGTAGCAGCACATGAGCACTGTGAAGAAACCTCTCCTGCAATGAGATTCTTAGATTCCTCCATTAGACAAATATGATTTAATAAAAGCTTGAAATGAGTTTTTTATTTTAATTTGGTGTAGATATTAAAAAGCAAGTTAAGCAGCATACCTATTCCTATTATTTAAATATTTTTGAAAGGCAGCTACATTCCCATTCTTCTTCTCATTCTTTGCCTGCTTCAGGCAAAACTTCTTAATCATGTTACTCTCTGGTAGCATGATTAAAAGAAACCGTTAATTGTAGTGTATAATCTTTATAAATTTTCGTGTGGCATTAGCTAAGAGAAAGCTTGAGGCTTTCCAACCTGGAGAAAGAAATATTGCTATGCTAAGAATTAATAAGCTCAATAAATTGACTTGTGAATGGATGTATAATTGCATAATTGCTTTAGGTGACCAGCTAGTACCACGGAAGAAACTTAAATAATAAGAGTGCCTAATATACAGAAACGCAAAAATTGATGGCTTAAGTTAAAAAAAAAAAAAAAAACTTTATTTACTTGAAGTAACATTCGTTTTACAGAGTGATCCATTTCTTTCTAGAAGTACACATCACAGCTTCATTTATTCAAGAAATACTTACTGAGCATCTGCGTTGTGTCCTATTTGCCAGAAGCTGTGCAAATCACTGACGAAACAAAGAGTAATAAGACACAATGTTTGCCCTCAAGGAGTACTATCCAACAAGGAAGATGAAAAATCTAAATATCAGCTGTGGTGCAAATTGATACGTGCCACAATAAAAGCTATTGACAAAATGCTATGGAGAAGAAAGAAGGTAAACACTGGGGAAGCAGGGCTAGGAAGTAAAAGGGATGTGTGAGGGAAGTTTCATAGACACCGTGGCATTTGAGCTAATATACCTTGAAAGATGAGAATGATTTCACTAAGCAAAGAAAGGAGGACAGGGCAACCTACACAGTGAGATCAGACGGACGAGAAGAGCCACAGCTAACGGGCACACAAGAGAACCTAGCAGGGACATCGAGGAGCCCACGTAATACTTCCTGAAGTGTGAACCAGAGACCAGCAGAAACAGCATCCTCTGCGGTGGTATCGCTAGGGTTGTGTCACCCAGTGTGGTAACTCATGGTGGCACCCCCCCATGCTAATTACCACAATATTGTGGCTAAAACTCCAGAAAATTTGACAAAATCCATGTCTGTAAAAACAGCAGCAGCAATGAAAACAACAGCACGCTTACAGTGCCTGCAGATGAAACCGCATGATTCACAGCGTCATTGTCATTGAGTAATAATGACAGCTCTGAACAGAGTGCATTCCAAACAACCAAACCCCTTGCTGCTGAGTCTGTTCGGAATCATTGCGAACCTATAGGACAGAGTAGAACTGCCCCATAGGGTTTCCAAGGAGCGACTGGCGGATTCAAACTGCTGACTTTTTGGTTACAGCTGAGCTCTCAACCACTGCGCCACCAGGCTTCCTCAGAGTGCATCAGAAGGTTCAAAAAGTAAATTAGCACAATTTTAGCTTTGTAGATATATTGATATGTGTAAGCTGGGCTTACAAAAAATTTTTTTTTAATTTTAAAAAATATTATAAATTATAAAAAATAAATTTCTACTGAAACTGCACAACGATTTTATAGACAGTCATTTTGGTGTCACCCCCTCTGACAGCATCACCTGGTACAGTCCACACCCCCTGCAACCCCCTAGTGATGCCACTAGGTTATCTTCTGTAGCTTGTTAGAAATGCAGAATCCCAGGCCTCTCCCACGCCTACTGAATCAGGGTCTTTAGTTTAACAAGATCCCCAGGTGAGCATTAGGCACATTAAAGTTGGAGCAGCATTAGTACAGAGCCTACAGTATATGAAGGAAGACTGATGTAAGGGATGAAGATGCAAACAGATGACACAGTCCATGAAGTGAGACAGATCAGAGGGAATTAAGGGGTTTTTTAAGCAAAGGAATGATATGATCTGTGCCTTATAAAGACAGCTCTAATGGCAGTATAGAGATACGTTTGCTGTGGAGAGAGAATTGGACACAGCGAGATCAATTTTGAAACTACAATAACATGATAAGAATGGCAGGTATTATTTATTGAGTGGAGTCCCTGGGTGGTGCAAACAGCTAACATGCTCAGCTACTAACTGAAAGGTTGGAGGTTCAAGTCCACCCAGTGGCACCTTGGAAGAAAGGCCTGGTGATCTATTTTTGAGAAATCAGCCATTGAAAACCCTATGGAGCACAGTTCTACTCTGACACACATGGGGTCGCTATGAGTAGGAATCAATTCAATGGCAACTGGTACTGGTATTTACTGAGTGCCTACTACATGCCAGACATCATGGTATAAGCCTTATATTTTATATGTGTTATTTTAAATCTTCCCATAATTCTCATTTTGCAAATGAGAAGAAAGGTAGGAAAGGTTAAAGAATTCATCCAAAGTCATATGATATGCAAGTTGCAGAAAAATGCTAAATGAAGCCTAATCTCATAATTGGAGTTTTACCTCCAAAATGCAACCCAAATCCATCTATTTTGTCTTCTCCCTAGTTCATGAAACCACCATTTTCTGAACTACCTCAATAGCCTTCTATCAGCTTCCACTCTTGCTTGCTACAATCCATGTTCACACAGCAACCTAAATGATCTTTTAAAAACATACACCCTCTAACTATTTAGAATCAAACATAGAATAAAATCTAATATCTTTAACCATAGCCCTCAGAGATAGATGATAGGTAGGTAGGTAGGTAGGTAGACAGCTGCCATCAGGTTGACTCCTTAGGTACAACCAAATGAAATGTTTCCCTGTCCTGTGTCATCCTCATGATCACAGCATGCTTGAGTTCATTACTGCAGCCATTGTGCCAATCCATCTCACCCAGGGTCCCCTTTGCCTTCACTGGCCCTCTACTTTGCCTATATGATGTCTGCCTCCAAAGATTGAACCCTCCCAATGATATACCCTTATCCTGATAAGGTTTTTGTTGGCTAAGTTTTGGAAGTAGATTACCATGCCTTTCTTCCTAGTCTATCTTAGTCTGGAAGCTCTGCTAAAACCTTGCTTGAGTGATCCTGGATAACCTTGCTGGTATTTGAAATACTGGTGGCATAATTTCCAGCATCACAACAATATGCAAACCACCACAGTATGACAAACTAACAGACTGGTGATAGACAGATATAAGTATCTAATAATTTGGCCTCTGCATATGTCTGAGATCTCATTTCATAACATACCTGTTATGGATTGAATTGTGTTCCCCAAAAGCATGTGTTGTCATTCCTAACCTCTATGCCTGTGGTTATAGTCCCATTTGAGAATGGATTGTCTTTGTTATGTTAATAAGGCAGGATTAGTGTAGGGTGTATGTTTAGTCAATCTCTTCTGAGATATAGAAGAGATTAAACAAGCAAGCTAAGAAGCAGAGATTGGGGGAAGAGAGATGCCAAGCCATGTGAAGATTTCCCAAGAGCAGAAGCTCAGAAGAGACAAAGACTTTCCTCCTGAGCCAATAGAGAGAGAAAGCCTTGCTCTAGAGCTGGCACCTTGAATTCAGATTTATAGCCTTCTAAACTGTGAAAAAATAATTTTCTGTTCATTAAAGCCATCCGCTTGTGGTATTTCTGTTATAGCAGCCCTAGATAACTAAGGTACCACCCCTTCTCCATCACTGTATTCTGTCACTCGGTACATTGAATAACACTAACCTAGTTTTCCCCTGGGATAGTGCCCTTATGGTACGCTTTGAATCAGGATCTCTCTCCCCCTAGATCTCAAACCCAAGCTGACCTGTTGTTCTCAGCCTGCAGGGCTCACCTCATATTCCATCTCCCCTCAGTAACTGTTGGCATACCTGCTGCCGAGACTCTCCCTCCTCCTCTAAGGCCATTAGACTTTCACGTTGGCTCAACTCAGTGACTGTTTTCACAAGTAAGTAAAATTATCAGCATAATGTTTTACTCCCCATTCTAGAAACAGAATATCGAGTGGTGGGAGAGTGAATGGGGAAAGAAGAGACAGAAATGATGTATACAAAAACATCTTCACCCTCAACTATAATAACCCTCAGTTTGAAGTAAACCTGAAGACCAATGGTTACCTGGCAGCTTTTTTTTTTTTCACCTTGCCAGGGAAGAGTGGAGCCATTTTTGAATGAACACCACTCAGAAATCTCTTTTAGTCTAGCTTTATTCAAGGACAAATGATCAAGAAGAACGTGCACTAAATTCGTTAAGTCTCCTTTGCATACCATTCTGTGATTTAAAATCAGCTTAAATTCCTTTTATCTTATCTGATTATACATTACCCTATGAATTAGGCAGGGACCAACCAAAACTCTCTACTGGGTTATTCTCATCACCATACAAGCATTCTGTTATTTCCCTTATATTTAAAAAAAAAAAAAAAAAAAAAGCCTTCCAAGGAGCCCACTTCTCTCCAGATACTATCACTTTTCTTTATTACATTTTGAAGAACTCCTCCAAAGACCTGTCTGTACCAACTTTCTACAAGTCCTATTTTTCTGGTCTCTCTTAAATCCACTCTAGAAATACAATTATATATTCACATATAATCCATTCTGTCCAGAAAAGAATAATGTATCTACTGGATATAACCAAAATTAATTTTGGAATTTCATAATATTTATTTCTTGCTGTTATATTTACATTAATATAGTTTTTTCTCTCACCTGATATATATTATTCAAAAGTCACATTCAGTTATTAAGAAATATAAATCAATACACTTTCTTATGTACAAAATTATATTTTAAATTACAATATTTGATTGCAAATCTAATTAAAGATTCTTTTTCTTTTGTCATATGCCCTAATTCTCCAGTTGTTCTCTATAGAACATAAAAAATACAAGACATATGTCAACAAGTAATAAAATATATCCAGCGTCCAGATAATTGGGCAGAACAGTCTTTAGCGGTATTAAGAATGCTAACAACTGGATGTTCCAGTTTTCTTTTTTGTAATTCAAACTAGAGAAAAAGAACGTGAAAGTCAAATGGACAGGAAATTTGATTTGACCTTTCTAACCAAACCCTCTGTTATCTAAATTTGAAACTTTTCACTACTGATAGGTTATCTAAACAACAGTATCAATTATGATTTTTTGTTCAAGAATGAGACTAGATGTGATCCTGTTACTTTACTCTGAGGAATGCTCAATCTTCTGTTAGCTGCTTCTATGCCAACTACCTCAGACTTGAGACTTCATGGGCTTAAAATGCCTTTCACTTATTTATAGATACATTAAAGAATGTAGTTATTGGGAAAAGCGCTCCATTTACCTGGGTTCAGGTTTCCATGTGAAGGCATATCCACTGGAGTAATCTTTCTGATGTCTGTCTGTTCAAATGGGGAATGACTTTCCTGGTTGAAAGTCTGGGATAATTAATTTAGCAAGTTCAATATAGGCCATTCTTCTATCGTGGCACCTTGAGCCAGGGAGGCATGAACTGGGGTCAACTCTCTGTGATGAAGTAAGAGACCTGACCTGAGAGTGGGCTTGCGCTTGTCCGGTTCTAGTTGCAAAGTGGGTAACCCTTTCTAAATTGGGGTGTCCACCTATTTTGCCATCAATCTTAAGAAATCCAAACTGTGATTTCACCTAGGTAAAGACAGTAGATTTATTAGTGAACAAATAGCAATTAGTAGAGGCTCTCATTATAAAAAGAATACGTTTCATCTGAGTCAAGGTAGAAATACCACTCAATGAACATATGGAATTCAGAGGCTGAGAAGTCAATTTAAAAGTCTTATGTGTGGAACATTCTAACTCTAGAAATGAGCTTTCTCTTTAACATAGTGATACATTAAGTGATAATTTTCTTCTATTGATATCTTACATCTGTCTCTGGGTTGATTCCAGACTTTAGATGGGGAGATAGGGTATGACTTACCGATCACTCAAAATCTTGACATTATGGTAAATAAGCAGGGAACCCTGAGAAATATTTAAGGGTGGGGGGAGCAAAAACAGCATGTGGAAACATAATTTTCCAATCCAGGGCTGGGGACTTGAGTGTGTTATGTGGATTTTCCAACCCAGGTTGGGGGACAAAGAGACTCTTTTGGCTGGTTTGGCTTACCTTACAGGCATGGCTCAGACAGCGTTTTTGAGGCATTGTTGGGTAGACTGTTTGCAGCTTTTATTGTGTTTCTGAGTCAAGTCCTTAGGCCTGCACTTTCAAGTCCAAAGGCAGCCATGTGGCAGGGCCTAAAGATGTGGCTACAAGCTGGGCCTTGTTTGCCCCTGAGGTATATTATGGCCCCTGCTCTGGAACCCTCAGGTGTGTGGTTGTTGTTCTTATTAGGGTGAGCCCCACAGGGCCACAGCATGGGAAAGAAAGCCCTTCATAGAGAAGAAAACTGTCTTTTCATCTGGTCCACCAGAGCCAAAGAGATCTTTAGCAGCACCTGAGTCTGCACCCCAGAGGGTTCTGTCGCCTACCCAGAAGATGAATGATGAATAAGTTGAGCCATCAGAGGAAGCAGGGAGTGTTAATGATTATGTCTACCTGTCACACCTGAAAGAATCATTTAGGCCTTCAGAGGTTATTCTTGAACATACTTTTAGTGTACACAACAAGAGTAGTGAGGGAGGCAAAGATGAATCAATTGATCGTGCAGATAAATAGTTACAAACTGCAATGAGTGCAACGAGGCAAATCCACGTCTTAGGGATGAGCGTGCACAACAGGGAAGCCTGATCTATTCTGTGAGAGTAAGGGAGGGTGAAGTATTGTCGCCTCTGAACCTTGATAGAGATGTCAGCCACATCAGCAAGGTCCTCAAGCACTGCTATCTGACTTGTGAGTAAACAGTGACATCATTACTTTTGTCATTCAAAAAAGGAAGAAGAAAACATGTCATCCACATTTCCTAGTAAAAATAATCAAATCTCAGTTTTGAAAGGAAAGGGATTTTAAAGAGTTTTTTTTTTTTTAATGAGTTAATTGTCGAGACATTTGTACAAATGTTTACAGAGAGGGAGACATCATCAAAAGCAATGTGTGGGAACATAATAAATTATTTCTATTAATGTCTGACATATTATATGAGTGTTTTTAAAGGAAATGTGTATTTTGGCTTCAATTTCCTGTATAAACATTTAGTACTGAAGCAAACATTTCTTTTGGAAATCAATATTTTGGTTCTCAGGGCTCAAGCCAATATTTTGTTTGGAAAATACTTTCTTCTAGAGTCAGAGAAGGCAGAAATGTACGATAGTAAAATGCCATACCAAAAACCATTGATCAATTTTTATTTTATTCCTGAGCTGCCCATATTTGCTAATTTATATACAGTAAGTTACCACCAAAAATGCAAAGCCTTTTAAGAGCTAGCACATGCAAATAATAAATTTTAAGTGGATTTATCTAAAAATTAGGAAATTAAAAAATAACAATAAAAATAAAAATTATTAAATCAAGTTCAGAGATTTGAGCAGTGTTTCAGCATTTTAGAAAACAACTTTGATGAGACTCAAACTAATATTAAATTTTTTTTTAAAAAAGACAAGTGACAATTCTTTTAGAAATATTCCTTGAGAAACAGACTAGGTTAAAAAGTACAAAAATTTCATTAATATGGCTTCATATCTCACATCCCAACTAATTTTTAACAAACTACCAACAAACATCAAGCTGAATTTTGGTGTAATATCAAAAAAGATTATCCAAATTATCTGAAAAAGTTACTAACTACACAACTATGTGAAGCCAGGTTTTCTTCATGTACTTCAGTCAACACAACATAACTGTAGCAAACTGAATGCAGACACAGATAAGAGAATCTTTGAAAAATAGTTGCCATTGAGCTGACTCCTACTTAAGATGATCACACGCGTTGTAGAGCAGAACTGTGCTCTGCAGGACTTTCAATGACTGTGATCTTTAGGAAGTAGGTTGTCAAGACTTTCTTTCAAGGTGACTCTGGATGGATGTGAACTGTCAACCTTTCAGTTAGTAGCTGAGCTCTTAACCATTTGTGCTACCCCGGGGATCCTAAGAGAACTGAACTGTCTTCTATTAAGCCAGACATTAAGGAGATGAACAAAAACATAATTCAGTGCCACTGTTCTCACTGTACCTTTGTCATTTTGGAAAATAGAGTTATTTTTCATAAAAACTATAGTATGTATGGGTTTTCACTGCTATATTTAAACAAATTAATAAACATTTTCAAATGTCTCAGTTTTAAGTTCTAATATGATAAAAAGATTCATAGATAGAACCCACATAAACAAAAGCTTTTTGGAGTCTTCGATAATTTTTAAGACTGTAAAAGAACACTGAGATCATATAGTTTGAGAATCACTGCTCTCAAAAAAGTGAATCTCAGCGGTCTGGAGGGTTAGAACCTCAGAGAGAAGACCGAGGAGATGAGAGCAAAAAGAGGGCAAAAGAAACAGATTTTTTCCTGCAACAATAACAAGAGTCTAACTTTGGTACTAGAAGCCTTGGTGGCTCAGTGGTTAACTGCTAACTGAAAGGTTGGTGGTTGGAATCCACCAGCTGCTCCACGAGAGAAAGATGGGGCAGTCTGCCATTTACAGCCTTGGAAACCCTATGGGGCAGTTGTACTCTGTCCTATAGGGTCACTATGAGTTGGAAGAGACTCGATGGCAATGGTTTGTTTTTTTGGGGGGGTAAAGCCAGAAGTGAAGGCATTATTACTGTTTTATAGAGGAGGAAAGCGTCCTTTTTGGCACAGACCGTTCGCGCCCGGCTACTAACCTAAAGATTGACAATTCAAACCCACCCAGCTGTGCTGCAGAAGAAAGACCTGATGATCTGTTTCTGTGAAGATTACATCCAAGAAAACCCTATGGATCAATTTATTCTGTAACACATGGGGTTGCCATGAGTCAGAATCAACTCGACAGGGTTTGGTTTTGATTTGGGGTATACAGGAGGAAACAGATTTCCTATGATGATACAGTAAGGGCAAGAGTCAGGACAAGATACTAAATCAGGCCCACTGATTTCAAGTCTAGAACTAGGTGGTACATTGACATCTTAGAGGTGGCGTGTGTATTAGTTTTTCATGGCTGCTGTAACAAATTACCCAGATGGTGGTAACAAACTGGGTGTTTTATTTTTTTTTTAATTGTACTTTAAGTGAAAGTTTACAATTCAAGTTAGTCTCTCATAAAAAAATTTGTACATACATTGTTATGTAACCCTAACTGCTTTCCCTATACTGTGACACCTGATTTCTTGTGTGCATTCAACCAGCTCCTGACCCTCTCTGCCTTCTCATCTCACCACCCTACAGGAGCTTCCCATTTAGTCTCATGTATCTACTTGAGCTAAGAAGCACACTCTTCACGAGCATCATTTTGTGTCTCATAGTCCAGTCTAATCTTTGACTGAAGAGTTGGCCTCAGGAATGGTTTTAGTGCTGGGTTGACAGAGAGTCTGGGGGCCATGCTGTCTGGGGTTCCTTCAGTCTCAGACCATTGTCTGGTCTTCTTACTAGAATTTGAGTTCTGTACCCCACCTTTCTCCTGCTCCAACAGGGACTCTCTGTTGTGTTCCCTGTCAGGGCAGTTATTGGTGGTAGCCAGGTACCATCTAGTTCTTCTGGTCTCAGGCGGTTGCAGTCTCTGGTTTATGTGGCCCTTTCTGTCTCTTGGGCAAATGCTTTGTGTCTTTGGTGTTCTTCATTCTACTTTACTCCAGGTGGGTTGGATCCAATTGATGCATCTTAGATGGCTGCTCACTAGCTTTTAAAGACCAAACTGGGTAGTTTAAAACAGTGTAATCTTGCACTTCTGGAGGCCAGAAGTTCAAAATAAAGGTGTCATCAAGGCCACACTACCTTCAAAGGCTCTAGGAGAGAATCTGTTCCTTGCCTCTTCCAGCTTCTGGTGGCTCCATGCATTCCTTGCCTTGTGGCTGCATAACTTCAATCTTTCTCTGTGGTCACATCACCTTCCCTAAGTATCTTCTCCTCTATCTGCCTCTGAGTATCTTCTCCCTCTGACTCTCTCTTGTAAGGATAAATGTGATTGCATTTAGGGCCCATCCAGATAATCCTGAATAAGCTCCTCTTCTCAAGATCTTTAATTTAATCACATCTATTGCCATATAAGATAATATTCACTCTTTTGCCATTTAAGGTAATATTCGCAAGTTTCAGAGAATAGGCCACCCTTCAGCTCACTAGACTGTATGATGTAATGATACTGGGAAAAGTACCAGTCATGTTGTTATTAAGCGTCATTGAATTGGTTCTGACTCATACTGACAGTATGTACAACAAAACACTGCCCAATCCTGTGCCATCCTCACAATCATGGCTATGTTCCAGCCCATTGCTGTGACCATTGTGTCAATCCAACTCCTTGAGGGTCTTCCTCTTTTTCATCGACCCTCTACTCTACCAAGTGTGATGTTCTTCTCCAGGGACTGGTCCCTGTTGATGACATGCCCAAAGTAAGTGAGATGAAGTCTCACTGTGCTCGTTTCTAAGGAGCATTCTGGCTATACATCTTCCAAGACGTATTTGTTTGTTCTTCTGACAGACCATAGTATGTTCAATATTCTTGGCCAACACCATAATTCAAAGGTGTCAATTATTCATTGTCCAACTTTCACATGCATATGAGGCAATTGAAAATACTATGGCTTGGGTCAGGTGCACCTTAGTCCTCAAAGTGACATCTTTGATTTTTAACACTTTAAAGAGGTCTTTTGCAGCAGATTTGCCCAATGCAATGATTCATCTGATTTATTGACTGCCGCTTCCATGGGCGTTGATGTGGATCCAAGTAAAATGAAACCCTTGGCAACTTCAGTATTTTCTCTACTTATCATGATGTTGCTTATTGGCCCAGTTGTGAGGATTTTTATTGTCTTTATGTTGAGGTGTAATACATACTGAAGCCTGTGGTCTTTGATCTTCAGCAGTAAGTGTTTCAAGTCCTCTTGGCTTTCAGCGAGCAAAGTTGTGTTATCTGCATATCACAGGTTAGTAAGTCTTCCTCCAATCCTGATGCCCTGTTCTTCTTCATACAGTTCAGCTTCTCAGATTATTTGCTCAGCATACAGATTAAATAAATATGGTGAAAGAATGGACTCGTGATGCACACTTTTCCCAATTTTAAACCATGCAGTATCCCCTTGTTCTGCTCTAACTACTGCCTCTTGGTCTGTATGCAGGTTCCTAATGAGCACAATTAAGTGTCTTGGAATTCCCATTCTTCTCAATGTTATCCATAATTTGTTATGATCCACACAGTCAAATGCTTTTGCATAGTAAATAAAACACAGGTAAACACCTTTCTGGTATTCTCTGCTTTCAGCCAGGATCCATCTGATATCAGTGATGATATCCCTCATTCCATGTCCTCTACCAAATCTAGCTTGAATTTCTGGCAGTTTCCTGTTGATGTACTGCTGCGACCATTTTTGAATTATCTTCAGCAAAATTCTACTTGTGTGTGTTATTAATGGTATTATTCTGTTGGATCACCTTTCTTTGGAATGGGCACAAATACAGATCTCTTCCATATTGGAAGAGTCAGTTGGCCAGGTGGCTTTCTTCCAAATTTCTTGACATAGATGAGTGAGGGCTTCCAGCATTGTATCTGTTTGTTGAAACATCTCAACTGGTACACACTCAATTCCTGAAGCCTTGTTTTTCGCCAATGCCTTCAGTGCAGCTTAGACTTCCTCCTTCGGTACCATCGGTTCTTGATCATATGCTGCCTCCTGAATGTATTAGTTGTATCTATCATTTACTGAGATCTTACTCTGTGCCAGACACTGTTTAATGTCACTAAACTTACATTACCTACATTATCTCATTTAACCCTCACATAAACTGTGCTAGTAAGATATTATCATCCCCATTTTATAGATGAAGAAACCACCATGTTGAAAGGTTTAGAGATTTGCTCAAGTTCCCACAGTAAATGACAGAGGCAAGATTCTAAACTGGACCCTCTGATTGCAAATCCAGAAGTAGAGGGTATACTGAAGTGTATGATAAGGTAGAGAGGGAATGTGAGGAGAAAAAAATTTTTACATAATGCTTATAACATATAATCTTATGGGATCGGGTATCCATGATAAGAGATATGCCATCTTTAGGAGAATTAAGGCAACAACGATAAAAGCAACCATCTAGCATACACTTTCTTTTAGCTGGTAAGAAGCTGGCCAGAATTCTCCCTTTGCCACCACTGACATTGTTAATACTCCTGGAATGTCAATGTGGCTTTTATAAGACTATAAAAAATGCATAATATTCACTAATACTATTACCAGCAAAAGTATATGGAACAGCATCAATATATTTTTAGAAAGACATTCAATATATTTTCAGAAAATCATTGATTTCAGAAGTTAAAAAAACTATGTTTACTCATCTATGAAACATATCTTGTTGCCTGAGAAAGTCAACATCATCCTCCAAGGCTGTTCATTTATTCAAAAGGCATTTGGTGAGCTCCTACTTTGCTCAATCACGGTGCTCAGCCACCCTATGGAAGGTGACTGAACCAGTGGTCTCAACCAGGAAGGAAGATATCAAAAGAGCGATGGGAAAGGAGAAGCAGTCTCAGGAGCTGGAAGAAGGATCAGGTGATATGATCAGAGTGATCAGCAGTGACCAGAGGTGGAACAATACAGAGGGTTAATACATAGCATGCCCACGAGAACACCCAAAATTTTGAAGCCAAGTTCCATCATCTAATCCAAAGGGTAGACATAAGTCAAGGAAAGAGAGACAGGCCCAGAAGGCAGAGAGCCATGTAAATACTGGAATATAATGTGTACTATCAGAGAGACCTGGAGAATTGAACTAAAAGATTCCATGATTAGATAGTGTTGTTAGTTTTGTTAGTGGGTTAATCTAATTTAAAGGCATATACCCAGGGTATGCAATGCTTGTAAGATTGTAAAATACCTTGTCAGACCCTTTGCTTATCATCAAGGAAATAAAGCAAAGTTTATTGTATAAGCATAGGTTTAGTCACTTTTCTATTGTCACTGAATTTTGGAGCATATTGTAAACTCTTCTGATCAACAAAAAGGAAGCACAGGAGGTTTGCAAAGTCTAATATCAACCTGATACCAATTCCTAGTCTAGAGTAAAATTCTTCTTAAATATAGTATCTTGCTACTGAATTGTACACTTAAAAATGGCTAAAATGGGAATTTTATGGTTATACATATTTTTGATGATAAAAAATAGTATCTCTTGATTTCTATACTACTGTGAGACCCACACCTACCACAAACATATTACTAAGTCTCTTGAACAGTGTTATCACTGACTGAACAATAGATCAATAGCAGCATTCTAAAACATGATCAATCTTCCATAAAGAAACTATGAATTAAATCCAAAATAAGTTGTATGAGCTACCTTGCTGTTGTTGCTAGGTGCCGCTAAGCCGATTCCAGCTTGTAGTGACCCTATGTACAACAGAACGAAACACTGCCCGGAACACTACCTGTTGTTGTTAAGTGCCATTGAATCTATTTCAACTCATAGTGACCCTGTGGGACAGAGTAGAGCTGCCCCCTAGGGTTTCCAAAGAGTGGCTGATGGATTCAAACTGCTGACCTTTAGGTTAGTAGTCAAGCTCTTAACCACCGTGCCACCAGGTCTCCTGAACACTACCTAGTCAGTCAAATTCAAGACAGCCAGGAAAGCCAACTGCATAAAAAAACAGGAATGGCAAATTAAGGTAACACTTTCTTTCCTTCTGCTTGTTTTGGATTGAATTGTGTCCCCTAAAAAGGTACTTTGAAGTCCTAATCCCTGTACCTGTGACCACGACATGTTTGGAGAAATGGGGTCTTTCTTGGAAGATATTACCAGTTAAGTCATAGGGTGGCTCCTAATCCCAATCCCTTCTTACTGGTGTCTTATAAAAGGGGAGAACAGACATGGAGATATGGAGGCACACATGGGGGGAGGTGCCATGTGAAGATGCATCTATAAGCAACGGAACACCAAAGATTGCCGGCAGCCACCAGAACCTAGAAGAGAGGCATGGAACAGTTTGTCTTTCAAAGTCCCCAGAAGGAACTAACGTGGTCAAGACCCTGATTTGGACTTCTAGTACCCAGAATTGTGAGAAAATAAATTTCTGTTCTTTAAAGCCACCTACTTTGTGGTATTTTTGTTATGACAGCACTAAGAAACTAAGACACTCCTGATGTTTTCTTCCATGGGACAGATGCTCAAAAATGGCCCCTCTCCCTGTGCTCATGCACCTCAGGGAGAGTGACATGTTTATCTAATGGGATACTTTTACTGTGGTGGGGATAACTGGGTATTAGTTCGACTCACTTTTTCCTCTGGCGAATGAGCCTGCCTGCAGAGAGTGTAATCTAAATTGCTTTTGGCCATGCTGTAAGTTTAGCGGTGAAGGCCTTGCCCCAGAGTTTATCATTAGACTTATCACCCAATCACAAGCAGAGCTCAGAAACAGGCCAATCTGGCTCTCACAGAAATCTGTATTCACCAACTTATATGTTATCACCAACAAATGTGAAATTTTTGGCCTCCCTCTACCTTATTCTTTGCCTTATTTCTAAAATTATCACTTACCTATCCTTGAGATGCAAAGAGGCAGGAGAATGCTTCCAGAAACAATGGGGTAAAATGGGAACTAGGGAACCTATGTCCAGTCTTAGCTTTGTTTCTTCCTACTCAAAGAACTGTGAGCAAATCCCACAGACTCTCATTTTCAAACTCTCATTTCTGCAGATATAAAATATTGATTTTTTAATGTCTCTAAATAATTGCAACTGTTAGGAAAAAAGATTGGTGAGCAGTTATGAAAAATGAATGTTCATTATTTTGAGCAAAATTTTCAGATCAAACAAAATGTAGCTGTGAACATTGAAAGGTTATTCATGTATTCACTTGTTTTTAGGCTTTGTGCTAAAGACTACAAAATAAGGTATGGTCCTCGTCTGTAAAGAATCTAATGGAATAAATACTAATCAAAATAAAATTCATAAATTCTAATGTACCCTATACATTTTCATATCACCAAAGTGGCTAAAATGTTTAACATGTACTACATTCTTTGTAACTATGTGTTAAACTATGAATTCATTCATTCACTATACAAATATTTATTGTCTGGCCAATGTATATTACGCACAGTCACTACCCATCTGTCAGTGGAGGCTTGCACGTTGCTATCATGCTGGAAAGGTTTCAACAGAGCTCCCAGACTAAAACAGACTAGGAAAAAAGGCTTGGTGATCTACTTCCAAAAAATCAGCCAGTGAAAACTCTATGAATCACAATAGTCTGACCCTGTTATGCATGGGATTGCCGTGAGGCAGGGGCCAACTCAACGGCCACCTGGATGGCAGCTAACCACTACAACTATATGCCAGAGTCTGCTCTAAGATTAATCAAGATACATCAGTGCACAAAACAAATTTTTCTACCCTTGGAAAATTTCTTTCTAGTAAGAGGAGACAGACAACAGCAATAAACATTATAAATAATTGAAGTATTTTGTATGTTAGAATCTGGTAAGTGCAATAGAAAAGAAAAAATAATAGAACACGGTAAGGGGGATGGGTGTCTTCCGTGTGGGAGTCAGGACAGGTTGCCAGACTAGAAAAGGTGCTCAAGGTGAGCCTCATGGAGGAGACCAGAGGAATGACTTGGAGAAGGTGAGAGTGTTAGTCAAATGCTAAAGAGCATTCCAAGTAGAGGGAAGTTAATAAAAATGCCCTAAGAAGAAACCTGTCTGATATATTCAAGAGACAGCAAAAAGGCAAGATAGCTGGACTAGAGGGAGGGAGGGAGAAGAGAATTTGGAGATGAGGTAAAAAGTTAAATGGGTGGGGGCTAACAAACGCCAAGGAAATGACTTTGGCTTTAAGTCTGAGTGAAATGGAAAGTCTATGCAGGGTTTGGAGCAGAGAAGTAAAATTATCTAATCTATGTTTTGAAGGATTGCTCTGGGTGCTTATACTGAGAATAAACTTAGGGGTTGAGGAGCAAGAGAGGAGATAGGAAAATCTGCCTCATTCTGCAGCTTCTTCTTTCACTCTCTTAACGATGTCTTTTTACAAACAATAAGCTTAACTTTATCTTTTTTTTCCTTTATAGTGCGCACTACTTTTGTCCTGGTTAAGAAATGTTTGCCTACTCCAAGCACAAGGAGATATTCTTTCCTTATAGAAGCTTTATTTTTGTATCTTTCCATTTAGATCTATAATCCATCTGAATTGATTTTTGAGTATGAAGTTGAGTAGATGTCAAAATTCTCTTTTTTACCCCATGTGGATAGCCAATTGGCCAAACTATTTATTGACAAAAGTGTTATGTAGCAGAATGCCACTTTTGTCATGAGTCAGGTGACTGTGTAAGTATGGGTATGTCACTGAAGATGCTATTCTGTTCCATTTGTCTATCCTTCCACCAATACCACATGGTGTTAAATACTACAGCTTTATAACAAATCTTGATATTAGTTAGCAAAAGTCCTCCAGCTTCATTGTCTTTCATCAGGACTACCTTGGCTATATTTTGCCCTTTTGTATTTCCATATAAACTTTAGAATCACCTTGTCAATTTATACACACACACACACACACACACACACACACACACACACACTCATGCTGTGATTTGGATTGGAATTATATGAAGTGCTGCAAATGGTTAACACACATCGGCTGCTAATCAAAAGGCTGGAGGTTCCAGACCACCCAGAGGCATCTCAAAATAAAGTCATGGCCATATACTTCTGAAAAATCAGCCACTGAAAATGCTGTGGCACACAGTTTTACTCTGACACACACATGGGGTCACCGTAAGTCATGACTGACTCAACAGCAACTGGTAACTGGTAATTAATCAATTTGGGGAGAATGAGCATTTTCCAATCTATGAACATGGCATATATTTCAATTTATTTATGTTTTCTTTTCTTTCTCTAGATAATCTGTAGTTTTCAGTGAAAGGTACTTTCACCTCTTTCATTAAATTTATTCACAAGTATCTGATTTTTTTTTATATTATTACGTATGGTATCGATTTTTAAATTTCATTTTCTATTGGTTTGTTGGTAGTATATAAAAATATCATTCATTCCTTTTTTTATATTGACTTGGTATCAAGTGACTTTGCTAGGGTTATTTATTAATTCTAATAATTTGTCTATTGATTCTTTTGGGTATTGTCTTAGTCATCTAGTGCTGCTACAACAAAAACACCACGAGCGGATGGTTTTAATGAAGAGAAGTTTATTTCCTCATAGTCAAAGTAGGCTAAAAGTCCAAATTCAGGGCGTCAGCTCCAGGGGAAGGCTTTTTCTCTCTGTCGGCCTTCTTCTCTTCAGTGTTCCCCCAGACTAGGAGCTTCTCTGCACAGGGACCCCGGTCCAAATGATGCTCTCTGCTCCTGGCACTGCTTTCTTGATGGTATGAGGTCCCCCTGTCTCACTACCCACTTCTTTTATATCTCAAGAGATTGCCTCAGGACACAATCCAGTCTTGCAGATCAGGTCCTACATTACTAACACAACTGCCACCCATCCTCCCTCACTAAAATCATAGAGGCAGGTTTACAACATACAGGAAAATCACACAGTACCAGGAATCATGGCCTAGCCAAATTGATACACACATTTTTTGGGGGATATAACTAAAACCATGAGAGGTATTCTACATACACAATGATGTCATCTACATTCTTTATACATGTTTAACACAGAGTCAAGATAAATTCATGAATGACTGGTGACATGGTTTGAGAAAAATGAGGATAAAACAAAAAATTCTGATCTGAGCAACAGGAAGGATGCAGTTAGTATCAACCAAGATACAGAAGGCTGCGGACAGAGCAGATTTGCAGTGGAGGAAGATCCAGAGTTGAGTTTAGAAAATGGTTATTAGAAATTCAAGTGAAAATGTAAAATCAGGAGGTAGATGTAGAAATGGAGTTCAGGAGATAGTTCTGAATTGAGACACAGTGACCAGTGAGATAGGAAAAAAAAACCAAGATTATGCTGTATTATGGTATTTAAGCGAAGTAATTTCATCTAGGAGAAGGAAATGATCAGTTGTGTTAAATGTTGCTGCTCAATGAACTAAGAAGAGTAAAATGAGATATTTCCCATTAGAAATAGCAATAAGCAGGTCGGGGGTGAGCTAATGAAGAACAGTTTTTAAGGTGTAATGGTGGTGAAAGTCTGACTGGAATAGGTTTAAGAGAGAATGGAGTGAAGATAATTGAAGATAGATACAGCAATTCCTCTTAGTAGTATTATTTCAAAAGGAAGAAGGAAATGGGGCATAAGTTTGGCCAGGGATGTAGGGTCAAAAGAATGTTTTGCTGTTGTTTTTGTTGTTGTGTGATAATGAAAATGGATCAGTAGAAACTGAAAACCTAGTGATGTGGGACAGAGAGTAAAGATTACTGGAGAAATGTCCTTAAGTAGAGTTTTTGCTATTTAGTGCACAAATAGAGTCTACTGAAGTTCTATTCTAATTTCTTCAATTTCTCAGTGAGAGAGAAAAAAAGGTTTCAGCCCATGCTGCCAAGTTTAAGAAAGGTATTTATTTAGATATTAAGAGAGTCTGAGAAGCTGGACTATATGAAGAAGAACACGGCATCAGGATTAGAGGAAGGCACATTAACAACCTGTGATATGATCACACGACCTTTCTTGCTGAAAGTGAAGAGGACTTGAAGCCTTTACTGATAAAGATGAAAGACCACTGCCTTCAGTATGGATTACACCTCAGCATAAAGAAAACAAAAATCCTCACAACTGGACCAATAAGCAACATCATGGTAAACAGAGAAAATACTGAAGTTGTCAAGGATTTCATTTTACTTGGGTCCACAGTCAATAACCAAGCAGCAGTCAAGAAATCAAATGACGTATTGCATTGGGCTAATCTGCTGCAAAAGACCTCTTTAAAGTTTTAGAAAGCAAAGAGGTCACTTTGAGGACTAAGGTGCGCCTGACCTAAGACATGGTATTTTCAGTCGCCTCATATGCATGAGAAAGCTGGACAATGAATAATGAAGACCAAAGAAGAACTGATGCCTTTGAATTAAGTGTTGGCAAAGAATATTGAATATACCATGGACTGCCAGAAGAACGAACAAATCTGTCTTGGAAGAAGTACAGCCACAATACTCCTTAGAAGCGAAGATGGAAAAACTTGGTTTTACTTACTTTGGACATGTTATCAGGAGGGATCAGTCCCTGGAGAAGGACATCATGCTTCGCAAAGTAGAGAGTCCGTAAAAGAGAGGAAGGCTCTCAACAAGATGGACTGACACACTGGCTGCAACAATGGGCTAAAGGATAGTAAGGATTGTGAGGATGGTGCAGGACCAGGTAGTGTTTCGTTCTGCTGTCCACAGGGTCACTATGAGTCAGAACCAACTGGATGGCAACTAACAACGACAACAAGAGAGACCTGTCACTCTCTGTATGATCTTGGGCATACTGCTTCCTCTCTTTGAGACATAGCTTTGTTATCTGCCAACTAGACACAATAACAGTATTTTAAATGTTCCATTTTGTTAATTCAATCAATTAATAATAGGTAAAAACTTCTAATAAGTAATCTGTTCAGAAATGTATCCCCATTTCTCTCTCTGATTTAATCATATCTAAATTATAAGAGTTCTTTTATAGGACAAGCTATCTTTCCATGAGAAAAAAGTCATTTAATATGAAAATATGTTTGCTGACTCTTACATTTTCTTCTTTTTCAAATTCAGGATACACAGAGCTCAGATATGGAGCTTTTGTGGATAATTATAACCTGGGAAGCAACTGAATGTCAAAGTAAAAAACATAATGTTATATGCCATATTAACCGTTTATGATATAATTAGCCTGCCTTAAATTCTATGAAATAATAGGGCAGGGATATTAATACAGTATCTAATAAATCTTTTTCTTTAATATTCCACCTAGCTCTAAAGTTCTATGATTATTTATTTTAGTATATGAAAATGAATACATATTAAGTGAAAAGTAACATCTAAATTGTATGCAGTTATGGTTGACTTTTCCATATTTGTTAAATTTAAAAACTTCTCAAAAGTCCTTGAAGTTAAACTATCAGTAGAAATGTATAAAATGCAAAGGTCCATTACCATGTCAAAATCCAAGTGGAATATGATATGATAAAGTACTTAAAATGACAGAAGAGATCACAGCTATGGTAAAAATAGAGACTGAACACCATCAGCATAATGCAAAGCAGTTGTATTATAAAAGATCTGTTAACAAAAAGAGTATTGGAAAGGAAATTAGTAATAATCTTACGGTTTACTAAATAATAATAATAATGAAAACTTATTAAGGAATTCAAATAATTATAACTATTAAAATTCTATTCAACACCCAGTAGTATTTTAAATTAGATTCCTTAGGTATTGGATAGATATAACCTTTGCTTACTTACTGGTCTTGGATCATTCCTGGAATACTTTAAGCAAAACATACTTTTTACAGTTTTCAATAATTAAATAACTTCCAAAATGAACAGTGATTGGTTTATTGCAACAGTATGGTCAAATTACTAACGCCAAGGAAACAGTAGAATATTTCACCTTGCATGTTTTTACAAAGATTTGAGAGGATAGAAAAAAAGTTGTCAAGCTATACATCACCTCTGTTGGTATTGTAATGCATATATGTCTGAAACTAAAAGAGACATATTTTCTCTAATTATAAAATAATTATGAAAACTGTAAGTCAGTATAATACAATAAAGAAGAGTCTATAAATTGCCCCAAGTGTATCCATTCTAAAGACGCTATTAACATTTTGCTATATTTTGTTTCAGTTTTTTTTTCATATTACAAGGGTGTCTGTGTGTCTAAGGAAGAAGTAACTCATGTATAAACTGGGCTGCAAGAGCTCCAGGATAGGAAAGAATTTCAGCTCAAAATCTCTGGAATCTGAAAATCATTGAGATTTAATAAAGCTGTTGTCTAAAGCTAAGTGTTAATATTATTAAATAAATGTGAACTGCCTTACATGCTGTGATAATTAAGTTTTAAATCTAAAATGTAGCACAGTATCAGATCTGGACATCAAAAAGTTTTTGAGTTAAAAAGTTTAAGATTGCTAATATACCAAAGCCATTCCACTAATCATATTAAAATGCTGTTCCAAACTAGAATAAGCACAAGTTAATTGTCACAGTGATTTTTAGCATTATTAAGAATGTCTGCATTTTAAAAATCTTGCACAGACTTCTAATCGTCTCACTGGACTTACCTTATCTACCAGCTTAGCCTTAAAAAAGCAATGTAATCCTATACAGTTTCTGACATTTAAGTTGCGTGAAAAGGTAAGAAGTGACTAGCATCAAATGTTTCTCAAATTAAAGTTCATCTGCTTTTAATTTTTCTTCAGGTGTCATATCAACGTTCACTGTGGAAGATTTTTAACTTCCTGTTGATTAGGCAAGATTGAAACAATTTTAAAGAGGGTAGAAAAATTGGCAGACTTAACCATTATACAACAGGGTTAAAATGATACAGCATCTAAAATATCCTGATAAATGCTTGTTTTTTCTCACGTGCCTTGCAAATGTTTCAGTTCAATGCTTTTGATTATGTGATCTGCTCTCCTAAAACATGAAATGGGAACTTATGCGGTCTCCTAAATTATTTTCTTTATTACTTTTTATGTAGGTGACATAACACTGACAAGTTCCAGTAATCAGATGTTGAAATGTGATTAACTTAAGTTTATTGAGGCTTTACACTTTTTAAAGTAACACTATGTTGAGAAATATTTCACTCTATTTCAATATCTCTGAGAGTAAATGAGTTGAGTTGTGAACAACATAATGTCATTCTATAGTTTTATTTATACACATTGTTTACAAACTTTATCTCAAATTGTTTCTTCTTCATTTCTAAGTTGTCTCATACACTATTTATATACAGTACAGATATGAACCCAACAGGCATCAAGATATGAAGGCATTTACAAACTGATGTAAATGTAGTACAAACAATAGACATGAGAATCATATTACCCGGCATTACATTTTCAGTGTAATAAATGCTAATCTAATAATTTTTTGTTATTAGACTAAGAGCATACTTAATAAATACAAAGAACACCTGCTGCAAACATATAAACAAGTTTTAGATTTTATCAAAACCCCAGTTTAATGGAAATGTACATAAAAATTTTGGACTTCAAGTAAGTCCATTTATATGCACATAGATGTTCTCACAGGCTGTATAAAATCCTCACCATGTTCACTGCAAGATGGATACATACACCATTTACTTCAGCTCACAGTGTGGGCATAAAACAACGTACAGAAGTTTTTTCTAGAGTTTAAAAGAGTCCTAATCACCCATGCTAATGGCACTCTTCCCTCCACACAAAACTGCTTTTGAAACCAAGCATTCATTTGCTAAAACAAGGAATCTGCTCTGAAGGAGACTGATTATCCTAGGGCCTGACCTAACTGGGAGATTAGATATGGTCCTCTACCCTGGATGGCATGGTTTATAGCGAAAAAATGAAACCAAAACAGAGCAAACTTCTTTTGGACTCCAGTGTACTTTTATTTAATTCTAATTTTCTTTAAATAGAAACACGCAGTATTGCAAATGTCAGGTTGGTGAAATTAGTGTGTTATGAGCTACAAACTCACAGTTCACCATGTCATTTCTTTAGTAGCAAGTACATACATATTTGCTTGTATTCCATAAAAAAGTACTACGAAAAAAATGATTCTTTTGTCATATCCTGCTGAATTAAAGTCACCACAGAATAGACAAAAAAGCAGTGATGAGAGATTTAGAATCTCAGTATAAGCGTTTTGTATTGTTTTTACCTCACGTAAAAAACTGTATATTGGTTACACGATTTAAGGCAAGTTAATATGACACAGCTATCTTGTGGGGAAAGATACAAAGATAATATTCCTTCACACACACACACACACACACACACTCACACACACCCAGAAATGTTTTTGATTGTCAGTTAGGTAACATTTTTTTCTTCAAACACAGACATCACCTCATTGCTGTAGCTAATTGCATTTTTCTTCCTAGCCTTTGACAAGCAGACCTTTGTTAATGCTATTCACCAATATATCAGACTCAGGTCATCCATCCAAACCCTGACAAAAGACCCAGATGCTCATGTAAATTGCAGGCTCCAAAAGTACTGCCCTCTTCCTCCATGCAGATACCGATTCATGACCCCCTCCCATTTCTGTTCCTTCCCTTTGTTTTCACTTAATCTGTCATGCTTGGGAAAAGTGGTTATTCACAAGCTTTAAAAAACGTTATGCTGTGTTTACATAATCAATCATAATAATCAACTTAATTATGAAGTTAGATTTTTTGTTAAAAATGAAAAAAAAAAAATTATTTTCCAATTGAACTTCAAAATACATCCATTTTCCAGAATGAAGACTTCTTTCTATTCACTGTTTCACCCCTTACTGAACTCTTGAGATAAAACCAAGCTTGACTGTTCTCCTTTACCAAAGGTAAAAGGAAGAAGTTGTAAAGTAGAAATATTACAGCAGAAGTGCAGGAATGAATAGTTCATAAAATATTTAGTTTATAATAGTTAATTTTACAACTTTATACTTTCTTATTACCTTTAGTATAATTTGCTTTAAGAATTAATTACTCAGAATTTCTGCTATTGGAAAGCCTTAAGTAACTTAAAAATAATTTTGAGATGCTTAGAAACTACTATAATGGTGTTTTTAAAGGAAGGTTATTATACACTCAAATGGCATAGGAAACATACTACATATATGCAGATATGTCCATTTTCCAGAATCCAGATTTTCTATTCATTTTCTCTTCCGCTATATATTTAAACTTATATATTTTAATGTTCAAATTTTTTGGACATTAAGTCACTGTAGGAGAGGATAGAAATAGAAAATTTATTAAATAGAAAATTTATCCAGGTAGAAACAAACCACAATATTTTAGAATTTAAAGAAAGCATAAAGATCAAACTAATATATGAATAATCTTCTGACTTTAATTTTGATGTTCCCAATTTTACTTGAATTAAAATTGGGTGAAAAGTTAGTAAAATGATAAGAAACATAAGGTTGTTAGAGATACTGCCCGTATCCTCCATTCACAATAACATCATACTAAATTGAATATCTACCACTCTTCTGTTAGTTTGTTGTACTATGGTGGTTTATGTGTTGCTGTGATGCTGGAAGCTATGCCAGCAGTATTTCAAATATCAACAGGGTCACCCATGGTGGAGCTTCCAGACTAAGACAGACTAGGAAGAAGGAACTGGTGATCTACTTCTAAAAAAACTGTCCAGTAAAAACTTTATGAACAGCCGCAGAACACTGTCTGATATACTGCCAGAAGATAAGCCTGTAAAGACTGGAAGGCACTCAAAATATGACTGTGGAAGAGCTGCTTCCCCAAAGTAGAGTCAATCTTAATGACACAGATGTAGTATAACTTTCGGGACTTTCACTTGCTGATATGGTACAACTGAAAATGAGAAGAAACAGCTGCAAATATCCATTAATAATCAGAACATGGAATGTATGAAGTATGAATCTAGGAAAATTGGAAGTCTTCAAAAATGAAACAGAACTCATAACGATATATATCCTAGACATTAGTTAGCTCAAATGCACTGTTATTGGCCATTTTGAAACAACAATTATATGGTCTACTATGCCAGGAATGACAAATTGAAGAGGAACAGCATCACACTTGTCATCAAAAAGAATATTTCAAGATCTACCCTGAAATATAATGCTGTCAGAGATGAGACAATAGCCATACTCCTACAAGAAGACCAGTTAATACAACTATTACTCAAATTTATGAACCAACCATTGATACCAAAGATGAATGGAAGATTTTCACCAACTTCTGCCGTATGAAATTAATAAAAAATACAATTAAGATGCATTGATAATTGCCAGTGGTTAGAAAGTGAAAGTTGGAAACAAAGAAGAAGGATCAGTAGTTGGAAAATATGGCCATGGTGACAGAAACGATGCCAGAGATCGCATGACAGAATTTTGCAAGACCAATGACTTATTTGTTGGAAATACCTTTTTTTCAACAACATAACAGTGACTATATACATGGATCTCACCCGATAGAATACACAGGAATCACATCGACTATATCTGTGGAAAGACACCATGGAAAAGCTCAATAGCATCAGTCTGAACAAGGCCAAGGGCCAACTGCAGAAGAGACCATTAATTGCTCATATGCAAGTCAAAGAGGAAGCTGAAGAAAATTAAAACAAGTCCTTGAGAGCTAAAGTAGAACCTTGATTATATCCCGCCTAAATTTAGAGACCATCTCAAGAATAGACTTGACACATTGAACACTAATGACTGAACACTAGACAAGTCGTGGGATGATACAAAGAACGTCATATGTAAGAAAACAAACAGTTATTAAAAAGACAGGAAAGAAAGAAAAGACCAAAGTGGATGTCAGAAGAGATTCTGAAACGTGCTCATGAACTCAATAGAGTAACTAAAGCAAATGGAAGAAATGATGAAGTAAAAGAGTTGAACATAAGATGTCAAAGGGCAGCTCAAGAAGACAAAGGAAAGTATTATAATGAGACATGTGCAAAGACCTGGAGATAGAAAATCAAAAGGGAAGAACATGCTTGGTTTTCGTCAAGTTGAAAGAACTGAAGAAAAAATTCAAGCCTAAAGTTGCAATACTGAAGAATTCCAGAGACAAAATGTTGAACAATGCAGGAAGCCTTAAAAGATGAAAAGAATACACACAGTCACTGTCCAAAAAGAACTGAACAACGTTCAGTCATTTCAAGAGATAGCATATGATCAAGAACCAACGGTACTGAAGGAAGAAGTCCAAGCTGCACTGAAAGCACTGGCAAAAAACAAGGCTCCAGGAATTGATAGAACACCAACTGAGATGTTTCAACAAATGGATGCAACACTGGAAGTGCTCACTCATCTATGCCAAGAAATTTAGAAGAAAGCTACCTAGCCAACTGACTGAAAGAAAGCCATGTGTGTGCCCATTCCAAAGAAAGGTAATCCAACAGAATGTGCAAATTATCGAACAATATCATTAATAACATATGCAAGAAAATTTTGCTGAAGTTCGTTCAACACAGTTGCAGCAGTACATCGACAGAGAACTGCCAGAAATTCAAGCCAGATTCAGAAGAGGACACAGAACAAAGAATATCATTGTTAATGTCAGATGGATCTCGGCTGAAAGCAGAGAATATTAGAAAGATGAAACTATGCAAAGGCATTCAACTGTGTGGATAACAAATTATGGATGACATTGTGAAGAATGGGAATTCTGGAACACTTCATTGTGCGCCTGCAAGACCTGTACATAAATCAAGAGGGAGTCTTTTGAACAGAACAAGGGGATACTGTGTGGTTTAAATCAGGAAAGGTATGTGTCAGGGTTGTATCCTTTCACCATACTTATTCAATCTGTATACTGAGAAAATAATCCAAGAAGCTGGATTATATGAAGAAGAACACGGTATCAGGATTGGAGGAAGACTCATTAACAACATGCGATATGCAGATGACACAACCTTGCTTGTGGAAAATGAAGAGGACTTCAAAACACTGATGAAGATCGAAGACTACAGCCTTCAGTATGGATTACACCTCAACATAAAGAAAACAAATATCCTCACAACTAGAACAGTAAGTAACATCACGATAGATGGAGAAAAGATTGAAGTTGTCAAGAATTTCATTTTACTTGGATCCACAATCAACACCCATGGAAGCACAGTCAAGAAATCAAACGACACATTGCATTGGGCAAATCTGCTTGAAAAGGCTTCTTTAAAGTGTTAAAATGCAAAGATGTCACTTTGAGGACTAAGGTGTGCCTGACCCAAACCATGGTATTTTCAATAACCTCACATGCATGCAAAAGCTGGACAATGAATAAGGAAGACCGAAGCAGATTTGATGCATTTGGATTATGGTGCTGGTGAAGAATATTGAATATACCATGGACTGCCAGAAGAATGAACCAATCTGTCCTGGAAGAAGTACAGCCAGAATGCTCCTTAGAAGTGAGGATGGTGAAACTTCATTCCATGTACTTTGGACATGTTACCAGGAAGGACCAGTCCCTGGAGAAGGACATCCTGCTTGTTAAAGTAGAGGGTCACCGAAAAATAGGAAGACCCTAAATGAGATGGATTGATACAGTGGCTGCAACAATGGGCTCAAACATAGCAAACATTGGGAGGATGGCACAGGACTGGGCAGTGTTTCATTCCATCGTATATGGGGTAGCTGTGAGTTGGAACTGGCTCAATGGCACCTAACAACAACAACTCTCTCTATATGTGTATATGTATATGTACGTATATATATATATACACACACACCCACACACACACATATACATATAAAATTTTATTTATGTATATATAGGTTGTTGTTTGTTGCCCTTGAGTCTGTTCTGTCTCATGGCAACCCCATGTGTACAGAGTAGAACTGCTCCATAAGATTTTCAAGGTTGTGACCTTTTGGAAGCAGATTACCAGGGCTGTCTTCCAAGGTGCCTTTAGGTTGGTTCCAACCACCAACCATTTGGCTAGTCAAGCACCTGGCTGTTTAAAACTCTTTGCAACTAACAACAACAACATAGATAGATAAATAGTCTCTGTGTGTGTGTGTATACTGAATGCTTAACAGAAGGATTAAAAAAAAAAAAAAGGCACCATCAAGTCATATTCGACTCGTAGTGACCCAACAGGACAGAGTAGAACTGCCCCATAGGGTTTTCAAGGTAGTAATCTTTATGGAAGCAGACTGCCACAACCTTCTCCTGTGGAGTAGCTGGTATGTTCAAACTGTCAACGTTCTGGTGAACAGCCTAGTGCTTAACCACTGCACCACCAGGGCTCCTTGAACCACCAAGGAACCTTTAAAATGATACCAGTTCTGTATTATGATTCAACATTCCATTCTAAAGTAGTCCATGTATATGAATACCTTTGAAACTACTAAGTTCATTCTTCCTTCATTATATTTTCAAGTATTTTAGATCAGGTGTGGCAAACTTTTCTGAAAAGGGCCAGATAAGGCACAAATTATGCTTTGCTGGTCACAGAGGTCTCTGTCAACATGCTTCAGGGTTTTTTGCTTCTTTTACAACTCTTTAAAAACAAAAATTCTTAGCTTATGGGTCATACAAGCCTGATTTGGCTCACAGACATTACTTTGCCTAGCCCTGTTTTAAATGTTTAAATTAAAAAGAACTTTTTTACCTCAAAGTGAAGCACATCCACATGGACTGAATTGGTTAAAGGCATTATTTCACGTGTGAACAGTGCCATCTTCTGGCTGTAGGAACTATTCGTGCAGTAACATAAAATCAGTTAATTTTTTTTCAAAGTAAACTTAAAAAAAATAACAGTATCTTTCAGCACGGCTTCAAATAGATATAAAATAAAAATGAGACTAAGTTAGGACCCTAGATCCTACTACTCCATCTTTCACTAACTAGGTGTTGAACCTAAGACAAACTATATATCCTCTCTGCACCTGTTTCCTCACCTATAAGACAGTTCAACTAGGTCATTAATTTTATTTTTTTTATTCTTCTTCAATTCCAGTTGATTCTTTCCAATTTTTTATGAGTATTTCTATGTTTTTAGCACCCTAATATGGAATCTTAAGTGTTCGGCTGCTAACCAAAAGATCGGCGGTTTGGACCCACCATCCGCCTCACAGGAGAGAGATGTGGGAGTCTGCGTCTGTAGAAATCACAGCCTTGGAAACCCTGTGGGGCACTTTCTACTCTGTCCTGTTAAGGTTGCTATGAGTCAGAATCGACTCAACAGCAGTAGGTTTTGTTTTTTTTAACATGGAATATAAGCCTATTTATGACACATTTTTTCCTAGTTATCTTCTCTTATTAATGAGTTTGTTTTGTTATATGCTCTGCTTGAATTTCTTTTAGAAAAGAAAAATCTTAATTTATACTTCACCTTGTCCAAACAGCTGTCTCAACAATACACATTAGAAAAATTTTACTGAATTGTGAATAAAAGTAAACTCAAGTAACTCAAAATAATTTTTTAAAAGCATTCTGTAAAGTCTGCGTGTTTTGGTTAAGTTGCAGTCAATGCCAAACTGAGCATCCAAGAGTTAATGGAGAAGCAGTACCTCCAAAGCTTCTACAATCCTGTTATTGTGGTGATAAATAAGAAGTAGTACAGGCTCAGAGTCTGGGCAGCTCTTTCTAACGTGCTCATGCTTTGACCAATATTATCCTCTATTGCAGGCTTGGCATCTTGGGTTTCTCTGGACTACTACTTCATTTTTCATTAATATCTGTCATCAACTCTTCTTTCAAAATGGTCTTCTCTGATATATCACTTATTTCTCCTCTCTGGCATCCACCTAGTCCAGATTCTCAACTTCCAAGCCCCGCATTACTAAAACATCCATCATAGTTTATTGGTTTGCAAAGAGTGCTCTGAGAATTTGCATCATTTGGGACGCTGGTTAAACATGCTACCTCCTGGATCCCATAGACTACCACTGTCCAGCAGAAATATAACACAAGTCACATGTGTAATTGTAAATGTTGTAGAAGTCACATCAAAAATGTAAAAGGAAACAGATTAATTTTACTGATACATTTTATTTAATCCAATGTATGTCAAAGATTCAATATAGGATCAATTAAAAAACATATTAATATGTGATACTATATATCCTTTTTTCTGTATGTCTTTGAAATGTTATGTATGTATTTTACACTTGTAGCACATCCCAATTCAGACAAGCACATTTCAAGGGCTCAAGAGCCACATGCGGCTAGTGGCTATTCTATTGGACTGAATCAAACTGGAGGAGAATGGGATATAAGGCAGGAATCTGCAGATTTAGCAACATACCCAGATAATTCTTCTACATGCTCAAGTCTGAGAACCACCATTCTACGCTGTCCCGTGCACAGTCCATTCTACCAACATTACTGAACTGGACTTGAAAAAACCTTGCTTTCATGATGTGAATCCTGTGGTGGTTTGTGGCAATCCAGTCAGCCTCTAACTCATGGCGACCCCATGCACAATGGAACAAAGGCATTTCTTCCTAGTCTGTCTTAGTCTGGAAAGCGCTACTGAAACCTGTTCAGCATCATAGCAACACACAAGCCTCCACTGACAGACGCTGGTGACTACACACGAGGTGCATTGACCAGGAATTGAACCTGGGTCTCCTGTATGGAAGGTGAGAATTCTACCACCACTGCCCCGTCAGCCCTAAGAACCTAGAAATCTCTGGTGCTTCCAGTTCAATCCACTGAGATGAGTATTCAAAGCTCACTAAAAGTGGCATAACCTCATCCATCCAACCTACTCTCCCACTAGAAAATGTGTGAGGTTCTACCATGAAGCCACCGTGAGGCAAATATTCAAACACTCGTTTATGCAACAAATATTTGTGGAGCACCCAGTAAATGCCATCAAGGATCCTACACAAAAATAGAGAAGATATAACACAAATCATTGTGGAGCCAGTGTTATGAGATGCTATGAGAATACATAAGACAGGACTTGATACAGTCTGAGGGGTCAAAGAAAATTTTTCTAATAGTAGCATTTAAGTTAAGAAGGCGTGTGAATACAATTAGGAATCTGACTAGCAAAAAGAAATTTCTAGACATTATGAAATGTTCCAAGATTGAAACAAGCAAGAAGCAGAAAGATTAGGAAAGTAATCTGAAAGGAGGCTGTGGAGGTAGGCAGAAGTCAGATAAGGCCTAAGTGGTGAAAATTCCATTTTTCTTTTCTTTCAAGCATGTGTATTTAAATAAAACTAGACTACAAACTCCTCAAAAGGTACTGACTATCCCCTTTATGTGTTATCTGTTACTTATATCTTCTCACAGAGTATAAAGAAAATATTTAATAAATATTTCCTCAATGCATGGAAACCAAAAAAAAAAACCAAACCCACTGCCATTGAGTTGATTCCAAATCATAGCTACCCTATAGTCAATGCATGGAAATTCTTTTAATTTCTAGAATCTCCAAGTTATACTAACAATTATTTGCATTTTCTGATAATTTAAAAATCATGTTATCATGAAACTGAAAGAAGTCTTTCCTGAGGTGCTGAGTTTTAACATGAAGCATTTCCTTAGAAACAGGCAATTTTTATATGGGGAAAGGTGGACACCAAGCCTTACCAGCATGCTGCCAGAATGCTGGCCCTAACCAGAACTCCCAGTGGAAGGGGTGAAGGTCATCCAGCCGCCTCGCCTCTTACTCACTTCCCCGGACATCCCTGTTCTTCACATCAAAACTGTTCTTCACATCAAAACTGGGGATTACAAAAATTAAAAAAGACTAAATGATGTAAGAAAAAGATTTTACTGGGTCAAGTCAGCTTACTATCTATTGGAGCCATGGTTTGCTCTTCAAACTGATTGAAATATGGTATTTCACTCTGTAAAAGGCTCCCAAAATTCCTGCCCTTTTCTCCCACAGGAGCACACCCTGTAGAAATAATCCCCTACCCTCACAGCACTAGGCAGAACCTGTGATTATGAGGGGATATCACTTTCAGGATTAGGTCAAAAGGGAGATTATCTGAGTGGATCTGATCTAAAAGTGAGCCCTGATCTCACGGGAGCCCTTAAGACTCCAGGAGTTCCCTGAAGTTAAAGAGACTGCAAGTTAGAAGGCCTCTGAAAGGGCAGCCTCCAGTCGACAGCAAGACAAGAGGGACCTCAGTCTTACAACCAAAAGCAAATTAATTCTGCCAACAACCAGCAAGCATGGAAGAGAACTCCACACCTCAGGTGAAATCTAGTCAGCAGACACACTGATTTCAGCCTTGCAAGACTCTAAGCAGAGAAACTTGCTGTGCCATGCCTTTTGATGCACAGAACTGAGATAATAAATGGGTGTTGTTTTAAGCCATTGAATTTATGGTCATTGATACACAGCGATAAAAAAACTAATACATAACACTCGGGCATTTCTCACATTATTAAATAACATAACATGTCTGATAGTTTTTCAGACTTCATTTTGCAAATAATTTCCTTCTTAAAGACATAAACATTACTTGACAATGTCTCCTTGATACTCCTGACCCAAACATAAACAGAAAAAAAAAAAAAAAGCTTGCAATCCAGTGGATTCCAACTCATAGCGAGCAGCGACCCTATAGGATAGAGTAGAACTGTTGCATAGGGTTTCCAAGGAGCAGCTGCTGGATTTGAACTGCTGACCTTTTGGTGAGCAGCTGAGCTCTTAACCACTGTGCCACCAGGGCTCCAAGCCTAACATAAAAGCCATTGAATTTGTGAGTCAAAATTCACGTTCAGTGTTGATCGGCCTTTTTGGTGATGGGGCTTTCTTCCTGACCAGCCTTCAAAGGATGGCAAGGTGAACAGAGTACCTGTCGCACAAGATGCAGTCCCCAGCCGCCCCAGACTCTGCTGCACTGCATTTCATGGGGCCCCGAACTCAGGACAGGAGTGGATAAGGAAAAGAAAAGCCGATGCAGGTTTATCCTTTTAATTCCTCAGCCAATTTCTTGGCAGAGAAAAACGCACTAGCAGCGTCAGCAGTCAAGATAGCTAACGCTCTATTGCATTGGGCACATCTGCTGCAAAAGACCTCTTTAAAGTGTTAAAAAAAAAAAAAAAGCAAAGATGTCAGTTTGAGGACTGAGCTGCGCCTTCCCCAAGCCATGGTATCTTCAATTGCCTCTTACGCATGCAAACGCCGGACAATGAATAAGGAAAACCGAAGAACTGATGCATTTAAAGTGTTGGCAAATATTCAATGTACCATGGACTGCCAGAACGAACAAGTCTGTCTTGGAAGAAGCACGGCCAGAGAGCTCTTTAGAAGCGAGGATGGCGAGACCTGTCTCATATACTTTGGACGAGTTATCAGGAGGGAACAGTACCCGGAGAAGGACATCACGCTTAGTAGAGGGTCAGCGAAAAAGAGGAAGACACAATGGCTGCAACAACTGTGAGGATGGCGCAAGATCTGGCAGTTTCGTTCTGTCTCACACAGGGTCACTACGAGTCTGAACCGACTGGAGGGCACCTAACAGCAGCGGCATCAGGCCCTAGAAGACTCTGGCTTGGCTGCCGAGACGCAGTTGCGACCATCCATCCACTAGGGGGCACCATGACCAAGTACGGAGATGACTGGGGCCTCTTCAGGCGCAGCTGGTAGGCAGTTCCCATCAGATTGAAAATATCTTTAAAACTCAAAAGTGTGCTCTTTGCTTGGTCTGCCCACAGGCCTAGTAAGCGGCCACAAAAATCGGGATTGCCCGTCTTCTCCACTTTGTCCCATCTGGTCGATCACGAGCAGAAGCTATCTCCCAAGGAGCTCCGACCCACCGGTGACAGAACCCTGAGCAGAGTCCGCGTCTACCGACCGCGCCTGCGCGAAATGCCAGCTCCGGCGAGGGCGGAGGAGGGCGGAGAGGAAGGGCAGGACGCCGCTGCGAGGGGCGGGACCAAGAGACCCGTCGCGCCTGCGCGAAGGGCACGACGGCGGCTGCGACGTTACTTTTGAAACGGGTGGCGGATTAGGGCTGCACGAGTCACGCACACCTTCGTCTGGGGGCCCGGCGCTTGCAGCTCACCCCGGAGCAGGGCATTACCCTCCGCGGGAGCGCCGGAATCGTGGCCGAGATCTTCTCTAAGTCATCCTCGCCCAGGCCAGATCTGGGGGAGAGCTGAGCCCAGGCCGTCCCGTAGGCCCGCGGCTCCGCCTCGATGGCTGGGAGCCGGGATGGCTCGGAGCGGCCCTGTACCAAGCCCTCGCGGTCCCGCGCCGTCTGCCCGAGCCGAGGAGTCAGCGGAAAGGCGGATGCCGGCGCCTCGCTCCGGCCGCGGTGCTAATGGTGGAGGAGAAGGCCTGTGTGCTGCGGCGGCCCGCCTCGCGGTGTAGCGGCTTCACCTGGAGCGGGCCTTTAGTGTGAATCCCCACCCGCGGGACTTGGTACGAGTGGGGTGGGACCCAGTGTGTGTTTTTACCCAGCCCCTGCCCCGAGTTGATTCTGAGGCAGGCACAACTCTTCAGGCTTTGTTTGCATAGCATTGTACCCGATCAGGCCAGCTGTAACCTCAACCTCTACTAGAGCCTGGCGGGACTCGAGGGGAGAAAAGGAGGAGAAGTTTGTCTGGAGCAGTTGACCAGTCAGTCCAAGCCTGTTTTGATACCTTCGAACCATGTAATCTGAATTTGGCCTTGGATTACATTGTGATGATATATGGCCGTGGTAGGGTAATGCATTTGGGCGTTTTTCTTTTATTGCCACGCGAATGCATATATTGCTTTCTTTTACCTACAAGCAAGATTTTATGGATATTTAATGCCACTTTGTATACACCTACTCTGCCTTCAGTAAGACACAAGCACACGCGCGTTTAGGCGTTTACGTTTTTTGTAGCATTAATGAAACCTTAGCCACATCTAAATGTATTTTATTTTCTGTAGTTAGAAATCATAATGACTTTAACGTTTCTTTTGCTTTCAGCATTTGGTATTAACGGCACTTTATATCAGCGTGGCATATATCCATCCGAACCCTTTACTCGAGTGCAAAAATATGGACTCACCGTGCTTGTGACTACTGATCTTGAGCTCATTAAATACCTAAATAATGTGGTGGAACAACTAAAAGATATTTAATAATTGAAAGCAGTTTGCGTTTTGCAGCGCTTTTGGATCCACATACTCTGTCATTTGGGTCATTTTTCAGCTTCCTGTATAGAAGTGTGAAACACTACCTTTTCAAGTATAGTGATTTTCATTTGGGAGAAAGCAAATAGTATATAAATTGAAAGAAATCCTTTTCTCTGCCACATTCCAAGTTGGCTGAGTATTTTGAGGTTAGGAATTTGATAGGGCTTGATAAATGTCTCCATCAGCTCCGTTAGAAATGATTTTTGCAGTAATTCGAAAGTCCATATGGCTAAATGGAACTAGTTAGAACTTAACATAACTATGATGGTGTTCATTATCTGTTTGAGAAAATATCCACTATAAATTCTTAATGTGATGCTTTCTCTGTAGCCGCTAGGATTTTAAAGTCATCGTTAGAGAAACAGCAAGGAAAATAAAATTGCATTAAACGTGGAAACTAAACTTAAAAAACAAAAAGAATAACTCCTAAATAACAGAGCATTCAGTAGAGTTTTCTTATTTTTCACCTGTTTCCCTTTGTCTTGCTTTGTAATCTGCCTGTGACTCAGGCTTTCTCACCTGAACACTCAATTTTGCTCAATTTTAGCTCAGGAAGTTGCTTTATTACCTGTTGTACCAATACTTGTTCTCCATCTATTTCTTTTTTTCTTCTAGAATTTCTGGTAGTTTTCCTTTCATGTTTCTCTCAACTTAATGTTTCTCCCCATTTGTTCTTCCAAAATACTACTTTGGTTTCTAACAGTGGCCATCCCTTTTCTTTCGAATTTTTAAATTCAGAATTTCTTTTTTTAATCATCATTTCAGAACTTTCTCATGTTCAACTGTAGCTTCATTTTTTAAATTAGAGTTTTTTTTGTTTTTTTTAAATTACTTTTTCTGTTTTAATATGCCTTTCTGGTGATGGCTATCTGGACTTTTGTTAACTTGACATCTCTTTCAAGCTACATTATCCTCTAGATAAGTCAGTACCATTTCCCTGCCATTAACATCTACATGAGTAGAATCCCTTGATACTTGTGCAGGTCAGCATGGTAGGGTCTCAAGCAATGGTGGAAAGACAAGCAAAGGAAGATAGGATTTCTTCTGTAGTACAGAGTTTGTCAAGCTCAAAGAACTTATGCTTTAGTAGATCAGTGCTGTCAGAATAGCAAGATGAGACTGCTGTTGAGGGTGTGGGGCTAGACCTGCCTCAGGTGCAAGCAGGAAGCACAACATTAGGAGTAGCCTACCTCTTCCAGAGTTGAGGGTCAGGGCTAAGTCTCCCTTAGTCATTCATAAGGCTACACCCAGGTCAGTTGGCGTAAAACCTCTATAGATCTGTGTCTATCTATCTGTGTCTTCATCTTAATTTGATGGAGAAGCAAGCTTTGCCTAAGGCGCTGGTTTATTGGATTATCTCTTTTGAGAACACAAGTAACATGCCACCTCAGATGTGCTTAGATTTTCCTATTTAACTTCTTGTTCCCTCTTTTATTTTGGTTAAAATGGAGGAATTGTTTCTAGAGGCAAATCGTGTATCTGTTTTGAATCACATTGCCTTTAGCATTCTCGAGGACTTTACCCTATTTCTTCTTATATTTTCTACTTCTGTTTTGATTGGGATTCTTCCCATTGGCATCATTTCTCTCCAATTTTAAAAGAAGAAAAATTACTGCCGACCCTAAATCTCCTTCAAATTACCACCCATTCTCCTTTGCAGAGCTAAACCTTTGATGGAAAGTTGTTGATGTATGCCAGGGTCCAAGTGGGTTTTCTGTTTTTGTACTGCCTAGAAAGTGAACAGAGACTTAGGTGGCCCACAAAATCTAAAATACTTACTAAATATTACTAAATTGTTTTCTGTCTTTACAGAAACTGCTGACTCCTGTATATACTATAGTATCAGTTTTCAGGATTACCTCAGAGCTCAGTCTGAGGCCTTCCTCTCACTTTATAATGTCTCTAGATGATCTCTGACTTGTACATAGCTTTTGATAATCTTCCTGTAGTTGCCACTTTATAGCTAACCCAAATCTCTCCTAACTCCAAACCTATTTATCCAAAGCCTTCCTTACATGACTATACCAAAGATACTTCAGACTCATCATAGTAAAAACTAAATTTAAGATTGTCTCCAAAATTGCTCCACTTTCAACGCCCTTTCCTAGCAGTGAATGGCTCAACCATCCGACCAGTGATACAAACCAGAAATTTGGGAGCTATTCCTGACTTGTTCCTCTTCCTTACCCCCATAGCTAATCCAGTAAGTTTTGATAATTTTCACCATGAAGTCTCTTGAATCTGTGTGCTTCTCCATTTCTATCACCATATCCTCCTACATGCTTTCATTATCTCATCTTGCTTAAACTACTAAATAAACTAACTAGTGTCTGAAAACCAAACCCATTGCCACTGAGTCGATTCTTACTCATAGCGGCCCTATAGGACAGAGTAGAACTGCCGCATAGGGTTTCTAAGAAGCAGCTGGTGGATTCGAACTGCCAACCTTTTGTTAAGCAACCTTTTGGAGAGGGGATCTAGACTAGCGTCTAGATCCCCTCTAACCCATTTTCAGAATGAGAGTTTTGAATTGCAAATCTAATTATATCACGTCCTGCTTCAAACACAGTGCTGACTTCCCTGGTTCTTGAAGTCTGATCTCTTCCTTTGGTCCAGGTGGCCTTGCGTGGTCTGGCTCCTGGTTTTCCTTCCAGGCTTCCCTTGTGCATTCTTGCTTTCTTCGCTGCCCTTGTACTGGCATTCTGTCGGTCCTCTGGTCACCTGCTGTTCCCCTTGAGTATTTAAGGCTTATACCGTCTTCCCTCTCCTTTTGCATGTTTAATACTGTTTGGTCCTCAGAGCTAAGCTTAAGCCTTCCCTGACCTCCCTGAGGGCATCAGTTTTTCCTGTTTAAATGCTCTTTGTTGTACCGTTTATCTTTCATAGCAGTCATGACAGTTGTAATTTCACGTTTGTCCGTGTGATGATTAGCTCAGTGCTTGTTTGTCTCCTACACTCTGACCTTGGATGAGCATGAGAATTTCTCATGCTCACTGTATCCTCAGCAGCCAGTCCTATACTTGGTAGAAATGCTGAGAATTTGAAAACCGGAGCTAGATTATTGATGGGACAAGTTTTCAGAGCAGGAGGGAGGGGGTGCAAAATTCCAGTGGTGGGAATTTGCCGAGGACAGCAAGAGAGACCTGAGAAGGTAAGAGTTACTTTGCAATGCAGTGGACCAAAAAAGATGCCTTGTTATGTATTGCAGATTGGTCATACAGGTGTTCAGTTCCGAAACTGGTGGTAGTCATCTCAGATATTGAAAGTGGTGAGGTCCTTGAAAGATGGCAGTTTGCTATGGAGTGTGACAAGACTGTGAAAGATGACAGGTAAGTATGAAATTATTTTCACTCTGTATGTCTTTTCCAAAACTTGTTTTCATTACTAGATGAGTTCTAAATATATTGAAGCAGTTTTATGTAAAGTAAATGGCATCAATTGTTTCAAATGTCAGTTTAATGTAATCTTCAGTCTCCTGTGGAAAAGAATTGTGCTCATTTTAGCACATCATTGATTCGTATAGATAGTATTCTCTAACATAATTGCCCTTAAGTCTATATCACTGAATTCTAAACGTTAGTATTTATGATGGAGTATTCAAAACTATACAAGATACACTAGATGGGCCATTTAAGGAACGTACTTAAATCTAAGAGATTTTCTTAGACTCTCCCCCAGCTAAAAATGTAGCTCTGCTGTTTTTCCTTTAATGTCATGAACTTCATAAGACATGTTCATGACAAATGTCATAAATGTTCATAAATGTCTGAAGCCTCAAGACTCCTGGATGGGAAATGCCAGTCAGTATATGCTGATGTCTGACATGGTCCTAGGCACACTGATCTGCAAACTCAGAACCATAGTTGTTTCTCATAATGAAAGGTACTTTGCTTCTGAAGCCTTTAGTTTAGTTCAGGAAATTGTTTTAGATTATAAAAATAATTTGACGTACAACTTCAGTATTTTATTTGAGGCAGTTGGGAGTTAGACTTTATAGGCCTTATTAAAATAGAAAATGATAATACTAATTAAATATTTTGGATCCCACCTGTTATTTTAAGAGATGCTGAAATTTTCCTAACTTAAAGAGTCGGCAGATTTTCGAGTCATCTGATAATAAATGATGGGATGCTGATACTAGGACTGATTCTAAGAGATGATTGAAAGGATAAATGAAATGAATAAGGATACTTAAGTTACGGCTGCTAGGTTATAGGTCCTAAAATACTTTTACTCATTATTTTTTTAAACTCTTTGTAATGCATTATTTATTTGATTTCAGAAGCACTTAAGCAGGTAAACAATCTTAGTTACTAATATGATTTAATTGTTAAAACCTGAAATAATACTAATTGATTTGCTTTCTTTGTAGCGCACCCAGAGAAAAGTCTCAGAAATCCGTTCAGTGATCAGACAGATCACAGCTACAGTAACATTTCCGCCACTATTGGAAGTTTCTTGTAAGGACTTTTTGTTCGTTTAATTTGTGGGGAAAAGACAGTTACTGTTTTAAGAATCGGCCTTTATTAAATTTTTTCTTAATTATCAGTATTAAGTAATATAAATGGAAGAAAAAGCATTATAAAGTAAAAATGGGGAAGTGCTGAAAAAAGAAATGAAAACTTTCACAATACCCATTTTGGTAGAATTCCTTTTGCTATTTTTATTTTCTATATGTTATTACTATGTAATTAAGATTTGAGCTGTTAAATTACGTCTTGCTCTTCAAACTTAGTTACTCCTTCACGCATCAAGTATTTACTGAATGCCTACTATATGCCAGACAGTGGTCTGGGTACTGGGATGCAGCAGTGAACAAACCAAGAGGTTAGCTCTCCTGTGGATTACATTCATTTTTTTCCCATGTGATGATGCACTGATTACAATATTTTTAATGGTTTCCTCTTTTTAAAAAATCCTGCATTTGTCATAAGATAAGGTAGAAGGGTACGATATTTTCTGTATTAAAGTGTATTTTCATTGAAGAAAACAGATTAATGATTAGAGACCAAGCTAAGCCATCCTAACACTATGGGTGGTTCAAAAAGTGAGAGACAGAGAAGGTTTTATATTTGAAAAAATAGTGTACTTTAATGTACTTTTTGTCCCCAGTTTAGGTTTATTTGATCTACACATTTATACAGATAAAGATTTGGTTGTACCTGAAAAATGGGAAGAATCAGGACCACAATTCATTACCAATTCTGAGGAAGTCCGTCTTTGTTCATTCACTGCTACAATCCACAAAGTAAATAGCGTGGTGGCCTACAAAATTCCTGTCAATAACTGAGGGATGAGCTGAGGAAAATAATGTACTTGAAATTCTCAAATGTGTTTTCCTGAAATGAAGTCAACTATAAGTTGATATGTTTTATCCATTGGTTAATTTTTAGATGTGGGAAGCAACATTATACTCTACTGAAGTGTGCATAATCCATTTTTTGTACCTGTTTAATGTTCCATGGAGTTGACATCATGAATTAGAGGAGATTATGGTACTATCCCCTCGTTAATATTTTCAGCTAAGTAGATTAGCACAGAAGAATATTGTACGTTGTTCAAAGGGGAACCAGCAGATTTCATCAGCATTGTAATGTCAATTCCTTTGAAGGTGGCAACTGGAGTTGGAAAAACTTTTACTATAAAGCTAAATACCTTCCTAAAGCAGATATTTTGGTCAAGTAGCTTGAGGCAGAATCTAGGTAGGGTGATATTTAATTGTAAATTATAGCAAAAGCAGTCTGAATATTCAGGATCTTTGTTTAGATCCTGAAAATAAGTAATACAATATATTGGGGGAGAAACAACACGTATGCTGTTTTGAATCAAATTTTTGACTGAAGCTGAGAGGAGATGTCAGGTGGATAGTTGAGTGTTTAATGAGTTTGGAGTTCAAAAGATGAGGAGCTGGAGGTCTGTGAATCATCAGCATAGATTCACCTGCAGAAGAAGGACAGCAAAGAGGCAAATGCTGAAGATTGGGTACTACAGCACAGCAACGTTTAGACACTGCAGAATTGGTTATTGTTCAAATAGTTGGGAGTTGTTTAGACAATCTTGGCTGTCCTGTATTTTGTAATATAATGTTAATATTGTATTTTAGTCTGTGAGTTTGAGTGGTAGGGGGTAGTAGATTTTGAGAGAACATTGAAATATTAGAACATGTGCAGAAAAGGTAGCATGAATGATGAAGAGTTTAGAAGAACTGCCACATGCAAAACATGAACTGGTAATATCTTGTCTGTAAAATTGAAGACTTAAGTGTAAGCATGATTATTGTTCTTAGCTGCCATTGTGTTGGCGCCTGACTCACGGTGATCCTGTGCAGAATGGAATGAAATGTCACCTGGTTTGTGCCAACTCCATGATCGTTTGCAAATCTGATCTTTGTGATCCATGGGGTTCTCTTTGGCTGATTTTTGAAAGTATATCCCAGGGTTTTCTTCCAAGATTGTCTTAGTCGGGATGCTCCAATGAAAACTGTTCAGCATCAAAGCAACATGCAAGCTTCCACTGGCAGATGAGTGGTGACTGTAGTTATAGTCAAATGTTGGCATGGTCATGTTGAACAAGGATAGGATTCATTTTGTTTGGCATTCTAGGGCAGAACTGGAAGTGATTGGAAGGTATAGGAAGATTCATTTGCTCAGTTCTAAAGTAAAATTGTTTAGCAATGAGTATTGGGCAACAGTAGTAATTGCCAATATTTAATACTGAGTTCTCTTTCTCTTCCTGACAATGTTCATACATATCATAAGGAGGTTGTACACTTCCCTTTTTTGATGGAAGACTGAATTAAATGACTTGTAAGTTTGCTTCCAACTCAGTGGTACTATCAATCCATAAAGTATAATCATAATAAAGAGCGTAGATGTACAGTTGGTAGAACTTTCCACTGCAATTAAAGATACGTAGATAAATCATCCCCGAATTCAGTCAATTGAGAATAGGACAAGTAGTACAAGTTGGATAATAAGACTCCTTGCTCCTCTGACAAATCTAATTTCCAATCAAGTTAAATTTCCTAAGGTAGTATATTTACGTAAGAATATTCAATCAACAATTACCAATTTTCTCATTCCATTACAGGTTGACGTTGTTCTTGGAAGATAAATAGACTCAAACTCACTGTTGCTCACGTACTTGAAATGGTTTTTCATATATTCCACATTACCGAATAATTTTTATTCACTTAAAGAATCTTGTTGATTTCTAGGGTTAGTCAAAGTAATACTGTTTAAAAAAAAGAAATATATTTTAATGAAAGTGGTTTTTTATTAAAGGAAAATTTAATCCGAATAAATGTATGTTGGGGGTACATTCTTATCACTTGACATGGGTCTGTATCTACTTTCATTTGCTATGGTCATTCTACTTTAAAAATGGTTCATTTCAGGACCCATACCTCACACCATATACAAAAACTAATTCAAAATGGATCAAAGACCTAAATATGAAGCCAAAAACTATAAAGTTCATAGAAGAAAAAATAGGACCAACGCTACAAGCCCTGTTACATGGCATAAAGAGGATACAAACCGTAACGATCAATACACAAACCCCAGAAGATAAGCTAGCAACTGGCATCTTCTAAAAATCAAACACCTATGATCTTCAAAACACTTGACCAAAAGAGTAAAAAGAGAACCTACAGACTGGGAACAAACTTTGGACAGTACAAGTCAGACAGAGGTCTAATCTCCATAATGTATAAGAAAATCGAACAACTCTACAACAAAAAGACAAATAATCGTATTAAAAAATGGGCAAGGGAAATAAATGAACAGACACTTCACCAAAGAGTACATTCAAGCGGCCAACAGACACATGAGGAAATGCTCAATGATCACTAGCTATTATACAAATGCAAATGAAAACCAGAATGGGATACAATCTCACTCTGGCATTAGTGGCACGAGTGTAAAACACTGGGAATAACAAATGTTGGAGGGGCTGTAGGGAGATCGGAACTCTTATGCACTGCTGGTGGGAATGCAAAATGATACAACCATTTTGGAAAATGATATGGCACTTCCTTAGAAAACTCGAAATAGAAATACCATATGATCCAGCAATCCCACTCCTAGGACTATATCCTAGAGAAATAAGAGTCGTCACACGAATAGACATGCACACCTGTGCTCCTCGCAGCATTGTTCACAATAGCAAAAGGATGGAGACAACCTAGATGCCCAACAACAGATGAATGGATAAACTATGGTACATAAACACAATGGAGTATTATGCAACGATAAAGAACAACGATGAGTCTGTGAAGCATCTCATAACATGGATGAAACTGGAGGACATTATGCTGAGTGAAATAAGTCAATCACAGAAGGGCAAATATTGTATGAGACCTCTATTGTAAAAACCCACGAAAAAGTTTACTCAAAAAGTAACAAATCTTTGTTGGTTACGAGGGATGGGAGGTGTGGGGGGTAAATACTAAATAGGCAATAAATAAGTGGTATCTTTGGTGAAGGGCGAGACAGTACACAATAGTGGGGAAACCAGCACAACTTGTACAAGGAAAGGTCGTGGAAGCTCCATAGATACATCCAGACTCCCTGAGGGACGGAATGGTTGGGCAGAGGGCTGTGGGGACCATGGTCTCAGGGAACATCTAGCTCAATTGGCATCACACAGTTCAGAAAGACAATGTTCTACATTCTACCTTGGTGAGTGGCGTCTGGGGTCTTAAAAGCCTGTGGGCAGCCATCTAAGATACTTCACTGGTCTCACCCATTCTGGAGCAAGGGAGAATGAAGAGAACAGAATACAAGGAAAAGATTAGTCCAAAGGACTAATGGACCACAGCTTCCAAGGCCTCCACCAGACTGAGTCCATTACAGCTAGATGGTGTCCGGCTACCTCCACTGACTACTCTGGTGGGGATCGCAAGAGAGGGTTCTGGACAGAGCTGGAGAACGATGTAGAACAAAATTCTAACACAAAAAAGACCAGATTTATTGGCCTAGAAGAAACTGGAGAAACCCCGAGAGTATGGCCCCCAGACACCCTTTTAGCTCAGTGGTGAAGTCACTTCCGAGGTTAACCATTCACGCGGGAGTTGGACAGCCCCATAAAACAAAATGGGACTAGTGAGGCACAGCAGTCCAGGGACAAGGACTAGAAGGCAGAAGGGGACAGGAAAGCTGGTGATAGGGATCCCAAGTTTCAGTAAGGACAGTGATGACGTGTAGTGGGGTTGTTAACCATTGTCATAGGGCAACCTGTGTACTGTTTAATGAGGAAACTATTTTGTTCTCTAAACGTGCATCTAAAGTGAGAATAGCTGCACAACTGGAAGAGCGTAGTCGATGTTACTGACTGTGCATTTAGAAATTTTTGAAATGGTGTATCTGTCCCTATGTACATTTTCACCAAAAAAATAAAAGGTCAAGAAGGAAGAGGGTTGACATGGGGTTGTTAATGAATGTCATAAAAAAATTTGTGTGCTACTGTTTAATGAGAATCTATTTTTTTCTGTAAATGTTTAACTGAAGTACAAAAAAAAAAAAAAGGTTCCTTGTAGACATTTGGTTTTTGTTAGCTTTTGGTCTTCATTGTTAATCATTTACGTATATCATACATCAGCCACCGGAGTGACAGAGAATTTTATTTGTGATAGGACTCTCTCTGGCCTTGTATTATTTAGGCTGTATTTATTTTTGAGTGAGATTTGCTGTTCTGTTAACTAAGACTATTTAAAGAATTTGTATCTTCAAATATCTTTATTGCTTTTACTAAAAATATAATTGTACAATTTGAAACAATAGTATTGTATAAATGAAATAAAACTAATCACTTTTTTTTATAGTGCTTTAAGTGAAAGTTAACACTTCAGGTTAGCTTCCTATACAAACATTTAAACACACATTGTTATGTGACCCTAGTTGCTCTCCCTGTAATGTGACAGCACACTCCTCCTTTCCACCCCGGATTTCCTGTGCCCATTTAACCAGCTCCTGTTCCTTTTTACCTTCTCATCTCGCTTCCAGACAGGAGCTGCCCATTTAGTCTCACATACCTGCTTGAGCTAAGAAACGCTGTCTTCACGAGTATCATTTTATGTCTTATACTCCAGTCTAATCTATGTCTGAACAGTTGGCTTTCGGAATGGTTTCAGTTCTGGGCTAATAGAGAGTCCGGGAGCCACGTCTTCCAGAGTCCCTCTAGTCTCAGTCAGACCATTAAGTCTGGCCTTTTTACTAGAATTTGAGTTCCGCACCACACTTTTCTCCTGCTCCATCAGGGACTCTCTGTTCTATTCCCTGTCAAGGCAGTCATTGGTGATAGCCGGACACCATCTAGTTCTGGTCTCAGGCTAATGGAGTCTCTGGTTTATGTGGCCCTTTCTGTCTCTTGGGCTAATATTTTCCTTGGGTCTTTGGTGTTCTTCATTGTTCTTTGCTCCAAGTCGGTTGGGACCAATTGATGTATCTTAGATGGCTGCTCGCTAGCTTTTAAGACCCCAGACACCACTCACCAAAAGGGGATGCAGATAACATGGATGACACCGGAGGACATTATGCCGAGTAAGTCAATCACAAAATGACAAATATTGTATGAGACCACTACTGTAATAACTGGTGAAAAAGTTTACACACAAGAAGAAACAATCTTTGTTGGTTACGAGGGATGGGAGGGGTGGGGGTGAGGGATACTAAATAGATAGGTGGTAACTTTGGTGAAGGGTAAGACAGTACACAATACCGGGGAAGCCAGCACAACACATACAAGGAAAGGTCATGGAAGCTCCATAGACACATCCAAACTCCCTGAGGGAAAAATGGGTGGGCGGAGGGCTGTGGGGATCATGGTCTCGGGGAACATCCAGCTCAATCGGCATAACACAGTTGATAAAGAAAATGTTCTACATTCTACATTGGTGAGTAGCGGCTGGGGTCTTAAAAGCCTGGGAGCAGCCATCTAAGGTACTCCACTGGTCTCACCCCTTCGGGAGCAAGAAAGAATGAAGAAAACAAGATACAAGGGAAAGATTAGTCCAAAGGACTAATGGACCATAACTAACACTGCCTCCACCAGACTGAGTCCAGTATATCTAGATGGTGCCTGGCTACCACCACTGACTGCTCTGACATGGATCACCAGAGAGGGTTCTGGACAGGGCTGGAGAAAAATGTAGAACAAAATTCTAACTCACAAAAAAAAGACCAGACTACTGGCCTGACAGAGACTGGAGAAACTCCAAGAGAATGGCCCCTGCACCCCCTTCTAGCTCAGTAATGAAGTCACTCCCGAGGTTCACGCTTCAGCCAAAGATTAGACAGCCCCATAAAACAAAATGAGACTAGAGGGTCACAAGAGTCCAGGGACAAGAACTAGAAGGCAGGAGGGGACAGGAAAGCTGCTAATAGGGAACCCAAGGTTGAGAAGGGACAGTGTTGAGATGTTGTGGGCTTGTTAACCATTGTCATAAAACAATATGTGTACCAACTGTTTAGTGAGAAACTATTCTGTAAACTTTCATCTAAAGTACAATAAAAATAATAATTATCAATAATAAAACAAAAAGGGATACAGAATGTTTTCTTAATAAACTTTGTTATAACAATTGACCTAGATGTCCCCTGAAAGCATGGTCCCCAGACCTCTCCCTCTGCTACTCTGTCCCTGGAAGTGTTTGGTTGTGTTCAGGAAACTTCTTACCTTTTGGTTTCGTCCAGTTGTGCTGACTTCCCCTGTATTGTGTGTTGTCCTTCCCCTCACCTAAGATACTTCTTATCTACTGTGAATACCTTCTCCCTCCCTCCCCACCATCATGACCATCAAAGAATGTTTTCTTCTGTGTTTAAACCTTTCCTTGAGTTCTTATAATAATGGTCTCATACAATATTTGCCCTTTTGTGACTGACTAATTTCACTCAGCATAATGCCTTCTAGATTCATCCATGTTATGAGATGTTTCATGGATTCATTGTTCTTTATCGTTGTGTGAATATACCATAATTTGTTTATCCATTCATCCGTTGATAGACACCTAGGTTGTTTCCATCTTTTTGCTATCATGAGCAGTACTGCAGTGAACATGGGTGTGCATATATGTATTAATGGGATGGCTCTTATTTCTCTAGGATATATTCCAAGGAGTGGGATTGCTGGATCATAGGGTACTTCTGTTTCTGGCTTTTTAAGGAAGTGCCAAATGGATTTCCAAAGTGGTTGTACCATTTTACATTCCCACCAACAGTGTATAAGTGTTCCAGTCTCTCCACAACCTCTTCATCATTTATCATTTTGTGTTTTTTGGATTAATGCTAGCCCTGTTGGGGTGAGATGGTATGTCATTTAGTTTTGATTTGCATTTCTCTAATGGCTAATGATCGTGAGCATTTCCTCATGTATCTGTTAGCCAGCTGAATGTCTTCTTTGGTGAAGTGCCTGTTCATATCCTTTGCCCATTTTTTAATTAGTTTGTCTTTTTGTTGTTGAGGTTTTGCAGTATCTTATAGATTTTAGAGATTAGACCCTGATCGGATTTGTCCTAGCCAAAATTTTTTCCCTGTCTGTAGGTTGTCTTTTGACTTTTTTGGTGAAGCCTTTTGATGAGCATAAGTGTTTGATTTTTAGGAGTTCCCATTTCTCTAGTCTCTCTTCTGGTGTTTGTGCATTTTTAGTAATGTTTTGTATTCAGTTTAGGCCATGTATTAGGGCTCCTAGCATTGTCCCTAGTTTTTCTTCCATGATCTTTATAGTTTTTGATTTTATATTTAGGTCTTTGATCCATTTTGAGTTAGTTTTTGTGCATGGTGTGAGGTATGGGTCTTGTTTCATTTATTTGTAGGTGGATATCCAGTTATGCCAGTACCATTTGTTAAAGAGACTATCTTTTCCCCAACTAACGGACTTTGGGCCTTTGGCAAATATCAGCTGCTCATAGCTGGATGAATTTATGTCTGGATTCTAAATTCTGTTCCATTGGTTTATGTATCTGTTTTTCTACCAGTACCAGGCTCTTTTGACTACCATGGCAATATAATTGGTTCTAATATCAGGTAGTTTGAAGCCTCCCACTTTGTTCTTCTTCTTGAATAATGCTTTACTTATCCGGGGCCTCTTCCCTTTCCATATGAAGTTGGTGATTTGTTTCTCCATCTCGTTAAGAAATCCTGGTGGAATTTGGATCAGGATTGTGTTGTATCTGTAGATCACTTTGGGTAGAATTGACATTTTCACAATGTTGAGTCTTCCTGTCCATGAGCAAGGTATGTTTTTCCGTTTATGCAGGTCTCTTTTGGTTTCTTGCAGTAGTGTCTCGTAGTTTTCATTGTATAGGTCTTTTGCGTCTCTGGTTAGATTTATTCCTAAGTATTTTATCTTCTTGGGGGCTATTGTAAATAGTATTGATTTGGTGATTTCCTCTTGGATGATGTCTTTGTTGGTATAGAGGAATCCAACTGATTTTTGTATGTTTATTTGGTATCCTGGTACTTTGCTGAAATCTTCTGTTAGTTCTAGTAGTTTTCTCTTGGATTCTTTGGGGCTTTCTGTGTATTAGATCATATCATCTGCAAATAGAGATACTTTGACTTCTTCCTTATCAGTTTGGTTGCTCTTTATTTCTTTTTTTAGCCTCATTGCCCTGGCTAGGACCTCCAGCACAATGTTGAATAAGAGTGGTGATAAAGGGCATCCTTGTCTGGTTCCTGTTCTCAAGGGAATGCTTTCAGACTCTCTCCATTTAGGATGATGTTGGCTGTTAAAAGTAATCACTTTTAATGGCTTAACATGTAGTCTTCAAAACATTTTTTTATAGACATATATATTTATATTTATTATTAACATATGTATATGTGGTTGTTAGGTGCTGTGCAGTCTCGGTTCTGACTCATAGCGACCCTACATACAACAGAACAACATACTGCCTGGTAGTGTGCCATCTGCACAGTCTTTGCTGTGTTCTTCACCAACACCATAATTCAGTGGCATCAATTCTTCTCTGGACTTTTTTATTCATTGTCCGTCTTTCACATGCATATGAGGCAATTGAAATACCATGGCTTGGGTCAGGCACACCTTAGACCTCAAAATGACATCTTTGCTTTCTAACACTTTAAAGAAATCTTTTGTAGCAGATTTGTCCAGTGCGGTACGTCATTTGCTTTCTTGACTGCCTCTTCCATGAGCATTGATTGTGGATCCAAGTAAAATGAAATCCTTGACAACTTTAGTATATTCTCCATTTATCATGATGTCGCTTATTGCTCCATTTAAGAAGATTTTTGTCCTTTTTATGTTGAAGGGTAATCCATACTGAAGGCTGTAATCTTTGATCTTCAGTAAGTGCTTCAGGTCCTCTTTGTTTTCCGAAAGCAAAGTTGTGTCATCTGCATGTCGCAGGTTGTTAATGAGTCTTCCTCCAATCCTGATGCCTTGTTCTTCATATAGTCCAGCTTCTTGGATTACTTGCTCAGCATACAGATTGAATAAGTATGGTGAAAGACACAACCCTGACACACACCTTTCCTGACTTTAAACCACGCAGTATCCCTTTGTTCTGTTCAAACGACTGCCTCTTGGTTTATGGATAGGCTCATGAGCACAATTAAGTAAGTGTTCTGGAATTTCCATTCTTTGCAATGTTATCCATAATTTGTTATGATCCACAAAGTCAATTGCCTTTGCATAGTCAGTAAAGCATACGTAAACATCTTTCTGGCATTCGTTGCTTTCAGCCAAGATCCGTCTGACATCAGCAATGATATCCCTGGTTCCACGTCCTCTTCTGAGTCTGGCTTGAATTTCTGGCAGTTCCCTGTCGACATACTGCTGCAACCATTTTTTAATTATCATCAGCAGAATTTTACTTGATATTAATGATATTGTTTGATAATTTCCATTTTATGTTGAATCACATTTCTCTGGAATGGGTGCGAATATACATATACATATGTTATTGGATCCTGTTAAATGTATTGTTGCTGTGCCTCATTTTCCATTTAATATTATACAGTGAAGTCTGTAGTATTATCCAGTGAAGTATTCAGTACTTTTTAACCCTTTATTACTTGACTATTTTTGTAATAAACATTTCCAACTTTTATGATAAAAAGTATTGTAACATTACAATGGGGTTTAAAGTGAAAAGTAAAAATTCATCTTCTGCCTTTCTCTCTTCACTGAATTAAGACAATAGTCTGAGAAGCAACTTTTCATGGGGATGGCACAGGACCGGGCAGCCTTTCTTTCCATTGTGCGTGAGGTCACCATGATTTGGGGAGTGGCTCCACAGCAGCTAACTACAGCCAACAACAGTTTCTTATGCATGCTTCTATATGAAAGCATTTATGTATTATGTATTTAGAGATGTACAGAAATATGTTCATACAAAAGATATTATTTTGCAACTTGATATTTTCAATTCATACATTTTTTTCAATATAAATTTGCAATTTTTAAAACTGTTACGTAGTATTCCTTTTATTTAACGAATGTGCTCTTGATAACACTTAAGTCATTTTAACTTTCTTACTTTTCCAAAATAATGCTACAAAATATGTCTTTGCACATTTATCACACTTTTATCACAAGCAGAATTGGGGGGTCAATGGGTATGTAAGTTGTCCACAGCCAAGGAAGATCCTCCTCAGACTCCCTGACAAGCCTATCAAAATAAGTGTTCCCCCTGCCTTTTTCCTAATAGCTCTTAACTTTTATATCCTTTTAGAAACTGAGTTTCTAGAACAAATCGGTGTTCCTTTACTGGGCTTTACAAATTTTGAGCTTATGTTATTGGGTGATTTTGTATTTATACTCTCCTTAGATAGTCCATCTTCAGACGACTTTGACAAATGGATAGAAGGAACCAAAAGACAGAGGACTTTATCCTACACCTTATCTATGCTGTCTAAAGACTAAATCAGGTATGAATTTGTGAACAGATGTGAAATGTAATTTTCCAACTAATAATATTTGTTCATTAAGGAACCTGAGGTACTCAAAATCTCTGAGAAATTAATTTTTGGCTTAATTTGATCATTAGTTTTTCATTAAATATATGAAATTATATTTCACAGTATTTTGTTTTTTGTGACCATGATGAAAGTTTGTGTTGGAGTAACTATGGAATGGAACCTGCTTACTAAATTTCCAATGTTATTAGTTATACTTGCTAAAAACAGAGCTTTAGAGATCTTTCCATTCTTCTTATTATGGCTTTGAAAGCGAGAAATACTCACTGATGCTTATTTAAAAAAAAAAAAAAAAAAAGATCTAGTTGAAAGCTACTTAATCTCTATTAGAGTTGACAATCCTGTTCCAATCTGGCAAAAACATTGTAGCCCTAGCAACAAGACTGTTAGAAAAGGCCTAGAGAAAAAAATGTCAGAGTTGGCCTCTGATTACTGAAGTCGGTTTATGTTACCATTTCACCTGTTTTTGTACTCTTACCATCTGACCTATTTTTATACTAGAGAAACATAAGATAGTTTCATTTATTGTTCAAAGTCCATTTTCATCTACATTTATCTGCACCATTTTGCTCTGCAAGCTTATTTGCATGAAAGAACTTCTATCAGAGAAAAGACTTTATTGTCTTGGCATTTTATCTATGCCGGAATAGGCCTTCAAGCATAAGCTGGACCACCCAGGCGCCATTTCCACGCAAGGGAAAGATCTCAAATGTCTTTAAAAACTGTCTAGATATGGACATCGCCAGTGGATGCCTAGACATGGATATGAGTTCCTAAAATGGTAGTCTTACTAAATGAAGACATTAGTGGTTTTCAGTTTTGAGTCTGCGATGTCTAAAATATTCATGTCTAACATACCATTATAGGATCATTGTGTTCACAGTCATAATAGCCAGTATGCTCTGTAAAGAACCGTCTGTCCAGTCCACAGCTGCAGAGGTGAAAAAGGAGGTTTATGTGCATTGATCATGTACTGTGTACCAGGCACCAATTAGGTTCTTTTCACATGTTCAGCCTGGTGCCTCTAAATGAATGGAGGTTGGAGTTGGATGGAGTGTGGGGGTGCTTGGGTCATAGTCTAGGCTGTGCTCTTGGAAATATGGGGAGATCCATGATGCAAAGGAAATGAGGAAGTCTCCCTCCTAAATGAGGAGTCCTCAAAAGCAAGGAACAGTCCTAAAGCCTCAGTTCAGACCTATGGAGGGAGAATAGTACAGAGAGAGAAAAAGAACTGGATCCAAAATGAAGTTTTATAACTGCTGATGCCCAATGAATTCCAGAGGACAGCCATAAAGCAAAACCATGAGGAAATGCCATTAAGGGAGAGAGAACCCTTTACAGAGTATTTTTAATCAACTTGTGGACGGGGTGTAGTCACGCATCAAATTCGTTCATTACATGTGTTCTCAATCCTCATGACAACCCTATGAGGGTTATTATCCCCATTTTACAGATGGAAGAATGAGATTCAGGAAAGTTAAATAATTTTTCCACTTCAGTCATCTAAACTCCATCCCCAGGCTGACTCCAAAACCAATATCCTTTCTACTAGTATCTCATTGCTTTTCATGACTAACAGAGGGGAGGGCCCCCTACTCTAGTGGGCACAGACATACCTTCAAAAAGACTAGAATATCAGATGAATTGCACCCAAAGTTGGGAAAGTGAGAACTTGTCCCCACAATATTTGAATATGACTTGCATTAACGTTTTCAAAAACACATTTTTCCATTACACGCTCTCATTAAATGTTAATATTTTGCTGTGTAACAGAAATATTCATTTTCTTCAATCAATTTTTTCTTCTCTCATTTTTTTTTTTTTTTTTTGCTTTTGCAACCAAATAATTTTGAATGAGGGCTTTACACATAATACCAACCCTTATTCTCAATAGGTTTTCACCAGTTTGAGAAATAGACACAGGATACAAATGGTGACTGAAATACAATATCTACATTATTATCCCAATTAGAGAGTTCCCTGGGTAGAACGAGGCTTATACATAAGGCAGAAATAGGATTTTCTATTTCTTCTCCTGACGTGAACTGAGCAGCCCATGTAGTCACAGGTGGAATGGGCAGATTACCTTAGCCTTCTTCACCTCGGTTTGCCCTGCACCTGCCTGTAAGCCTGAATGCTGGACTGTCTAGAGCAGACATCCTGGAACACCTACAAGTCCTGGAGAGACATGAGCTGTGGCAGTTTTTCTCTGTTGCTTGGGATGGAGTGAGAAGGTGGAGAGGGACCAAAAATATTCCTTCAATACTGTTTTCCCTCATCAGGATTACAACGGAAACCCAAAGCACAGAGTAGCAAGCATCCTTCCCCACCTTTGCCAGCTTTTTATTCTCTTAGTATATTACACTCTGTATTCATTATCTGAGTTGATTTTGGGTAGTATGTTGACAGGATTTTTTTTATTTTAGTACATAGTTATGTATTTTTATCTGTATGTGTATAACTAACACATTACTTATCATGAGCAAAAGTTTTTTTAAAAAACTATGCATTCAATATTTAAAGAAAAATATTAGGCGGATATGAAGGCAGCATGTACATGCAGGAAGGTTTATTAACGATGTCATATCCCACTGGACTTAACAAGCAAGTCAGAAGTAAGCCAGGATTGGCTCTCCCTCTCAGCAGGGAAACATGCATGCTCAAAGGGCTATTGTGTTCTTCTCCTGAACCCTGCTTCTTTCCACACTTAAGTCCTTTTGGACCTACTGGTGGGAATTTCACTCTTTTCCCACAAAAGACTAACAACATGAGTCAGAACAGGGCTCCATACAGCACCTTAAGCTGAACATTCATTCCCTGTTCTGTTTCTTATCACTAATTATGTCCAGTCACATTGTACAAAATAACTCAGCAGACTTTAGGAAATGAATGCAAAAACTGTATCAGCATAAACTGTGCGAAATATGAACAACGTGAGACTCTTCTTGTTATAAAACTTCTTATTCCCTGTCATGGATTGAATCGTGTCCCCCAAAAACATCTGTCAGCTTGGCTGGGTCATGATTCCCAGTATTGTATGATTGTGTAATCTGACGTGATTTCCTTATGTGTTATAAACTATCACGATGGTGAGATTATATGTGATCACCTTATGTGTTGTAAATTCTGTCACTGTGATGAGGTTATACTGATGAGGTTGACAAGATCAGATAGTGTCTTAATGCAATCTCTTGAGATATAAAAGAGAGAAGTGAGCAGAGACTCATGGGAACCTCATACCACCAAGAAAGCAGTGCCAGGAGCAGAGCGGGTCCTTTGGACCTGAGGTTCCTGCACAGAGAAGCTCCCAGACCAAAGGAAGACTGATGACACGGACCTTCCTCCACAGCCAACTGAGAAAGCATTCCCCTGGAGCTGATGTCCTGAATTTGGACATGTAGCCTACCGGACTGTGAGAGAATAAACTTCTCTTTGTAAAACCATCCACCTGTGGTATTTCGGTTAGAGCAGCACTAGATGACTAAGACAGTCCCCTTGCAAATGAAAGCCCATAGAAATTAAAGTCCAAATTACTTCATTCCCAATTTTATATTTTTCGCTCAGTCTCAGCCAGTCTCTCTCACATTCCTGGGTTCCTGTAGCTACAGCTGTATCCTGGGATGTCTTTCACAGGAATTTATGTAACTTCTTTACCTCTTAAAAGTTCAAAAACTTAATTCAGACAGGCGGGGCAAGATGGCACTCTAGGCAGAAGCACCATGCCGTCCCTCCACAGCAAAGATCCAAAAAACTAAGCCTAACGGAGAATAAACAATCCTGAAACCCTAGAACACCAAATGAAGAGATAAAGAACTCAGCCAAACACCAAACGGAGTGAGAATACTAAAAGAGAACGGAGAGCGAGGAGAGACTCATGCAGAGATTCCTTACCAGCTAACGCAGCGCGGATCCACCATCTTGGATTCCTATCGGAGACCAGCGAACGGGAGAGCAGCCTCGCAGAGCGTCCACTGGGAGACTGAATGACCGCTAAACTGTGGTGCGTGCTTTCCCACCCCCCACCCCTCTCCGCCTCAGCTGGGGCTCCCCTGCTTTCCGTGGTCAGGGTCCCTGGGCTGGGGGGCACCGGTGCTTGGATTCCACGCGCCCGGGCTGGCGGCTTTCTGAGAGCCATTTGCTGGGTGCTGGCGAAGCTTTTTCCCCCTCCTTTTGCCTGGGTACCTGGTTCCGAGCGCCGTCTTTGGTATCTTTTGTGGGGCTGTGGGACTGCGTTCGGGCGTGTGGCTGCTTCCAGGTCTGGGCTGCCGCGCTGGCGAGATCCCGGGGCCCTTGTTCGTTGGCCCCTCTGCTTCCCGTGGCCACGGTCTCTTAACCCCGAGACTGCCGGTTGCTTGGAATTCGCGCCCCTGAGTGGGGGCTCTATGGGTCCCATTTGTTGGCACAGGCTGCTGGTGTTGCTTTTTTTTTTTTTTTAATTTTATTTTTCTTCTTTTTGATTAGTTTTGTTTTCTTTTCCCTCTTTTTCCCTTTTGTCTTTCTTCATTGCTTAATTTCTCGTCTGTCTATCTCTTCCTTCTCTTTCTGATCCCTGAATACCAGGCGATGTATGCCTCTGTACCTTCTGGCCAGGCTGTGCTATGAAAACTGAGACCGACTCCCCCAGACCTCATAGCTGCATCGGTGGGATCCCTGGGAACTTTGCAGTTCTTTAACTTTTCTGATTTTTATTTGTTCATTCTTTCCTTTTCTTTCTCTTCCCCCTTCTGGTTTCCTCCATCCCATAGTCTCTCATCTGTACATTCCAACGACCAGCTCCCCTAGCATTCTTTTATGTTTGTATGCTTTTTGCTCCTGCTCCTCTCTCCTCTCTCCCATATCCAGCTTAGCTTCACACATAACCATCTTCCCACTGCACCCTACCTACCTGCCCCGTGCACTTGACATCATACCACCAAGCTGTGCAGGCACGCCCTATTGGAACCTGCCCAGCACTGACTACCGACCGTCCTGGGGGCTGCGGTGAGTGCCACAAACAACCCGTCCCAGTGGCTCCTCTTCAGCTAGATCTGCCCAGCTGTACCACAAGGACGAAACAAACAAACAAACAAAAATCTACAATCAATAAACGAGAGAAATATCTACTGAATGCCCCGAAAACAGCAAAGAATATCAAAACATTTACAAAAACAAGACAAGATGGCTCCAATAGGCATCCAAATTAAAACACCAGATAACTCTCCTGTGGAAGAAAATGCACTGGAAGTACCTGAGAGGGAACTCAAATCACTAATACTCGGAATTTTCCAAGAACTGAGGCAAAAAGCTGACAAACATGAGGAAAAAATAGACCAATTTATGGAAAATACAGACAAAAAATTGGAAGAATTCAGGAAGAGGATGCAGGAACAAAATGCCAGAATAAATTCACAACTCGAAATTATACAAAAACAACAATTAGAAATCCAAAAGATAAACAACAAGATTTCAGAAATGGACGGTGTCATAGAAGGGCTGAGAAGTAGATTTGAAACCATGGAAGAGAGGATCAGTGGAACTGAAGACAAACACTTGGATACAACTCTGTTTCAGGAAAACTCAGAAAAAAGAACAAAAAAAAATGAAGAGAACCTGAGAGTTATGTGGGACACAATTAAAAGCAAAACTTACAAGTGATTGGCATACCAGAACAGGGGGAGAAAACAGAAAACACAGAGAGGATCATTGACGAACTGCTGACAGAAAACTTTCCCAATATCATGAAAAATGAAAAGCTGGCCATCCAAGAAGCTCAACAAACCCCTATAGAAGAGACCCCAAAAGAAAATCACCAAGATATATCATATTCACACTCGCTAAAACTAAAGACAAACAAAGAATCCTGAGAGCAGCTCGTGAAAAACAAGAAGTCACATACAGAGGAGAAACAATAAGACTAAGCTCAGATTATTCAGCAGAAACCATGCAGGCAAGAAGGCAATGGGATGACATATATAAAATCTTGAAAGAAAAAAATTGTCAGCCAAGAATAATATATCCTGCAAAACTCTCATTCAAATTTGATGGTGAAATGAGGTCATTTCCAGATAAACAGAAACTAAAGGAATATGCAAAAGTCAAACCAAACTTAGAAGAATTATTAAAGGGAGTTCTTCGATCTGAGGACAAACAGCTTCAGCCCTCAGGCAGGACCTAGGACCTAGGACGCAGGTTCATATGAACCAGATCCCATTCTAGGAACTGAACTACAGAGGACTTTCCAAAAACAAAAGAAATACAACAGGGAATCAGAGAAATCAATCAAAGGATGACAACAACATCAAAACAATGAAAGAGGGAACAAACAGCATAGGTATAGAACCTTCTAAAGGAGAGGAAGGCAAGGCGATACCAAGTAAGGGTAGACTGCTTCAAAATTATAAAGATAAGGGTAAAATTCATGGTAACCACAAAGAAAGTTAACAAACCAACTCATAAAAATAAAGATGAAAAGCATAAAGTGTCAACAAAAACAAAACCTACAAAAACAAAAGAAATGACCACAAAATCCACAAACAAAAGTAACTCAGCACAAGAGAGTAAGAAGAACAAAGAAAACTTCAGCACCACAAAAAAAAGCACTACAAAATGACAGCAACAAACTTCCATCTATCAATAATTACACTGAACGTAAATGGACTCAATGCACCCATAAAGACACGGAGAGTGGCAGAATGGATAAGAAAACAGCATCCATCAATTTGCTGTCTACAAGAGACACACCTTAGAAACAAAGATGTGAATTTATTAAAAATCAAAGGTTGGAAAAAAATATATCAAGCTAACAACTATCAAAAAAGAGCAGGAGTGGCAATTCTAATCGCAGATAAAATAGACTTTAAAACAAAATCTACCATAAAAGACAAAGAAGGACACTATATAATGATTAAGGGGATGATCCATCATGAAGACATAACCATAATAAATATCTATGCACCCAATGACAGAGCTCCAAAATACATAAAAAAAACTCTAACAGCACTGAAAAGAGACATTGACAGTTCCACAATAATAGTAGGAGACTTCAACACACCACTCTCAGTAAACGACAGAACAACTAAAAAGAAACTCAGCAAAGATACAGAAGACCTGAAGGACACAATCAGCCAACTGGACCTCATAGACATATATAGAACAATCCATCCAACTCCTGCAAAGTACACATTCTTTTCCAATGCACATGGAACGTTCTCCAGAATAGACCACATCTTAGGCCACAGAGCAATCCTCAAAAAGATCCAAAATGCTGAGATAATTCACAGTATCTTCTCTGACTACAATGCCATCAAGGTAGAAATTAACACTAGAAAGAGCAAGGAAAAAAAATCAAACACATGGAAACTGAATAATAATCTGCTTACACATCAATGGGTAATAGAAGAAATCAGAGATGGAATTAAAAAATTCCTAGAATCAAATGAAAATGAAAACACATCATACCAAAACCTTCTGGACACAGCAAAGGCAGTCCTCAGAGGACAATTTATAGCAACAGATGCACATATCAAAAAAGAAGAAAGGGACAAAATCAAAACATTAACTACAGAACTCAAACAAATAGAAAGAGAACAACAAAAAAAGGCTACAACCACCGGAAGAAAGGAAATAGTAAAGATCAGAGCAGAAATCAATGAAATAGAGAACAGAAAAACAATAGAAAGAATCAACAAAACCAAAAGTTGGTTCTTTGAAAGAATCAACCAAATCGACAAACCACTGGCCAGACTGACAAAAGAAAAACAGCAGAGGGCACAAATAACCCAAACAAGAAATGAAATGGGGGACACTACAACAGATCCAACCAAAATAAAAAGGATTATAACAGAATATTATGAAACACTATATTCATCTGTAAACCTAGAGGAAATGGATAAATTTCTAGAAACATACAGCCTACTCAAACTACAACAAAGTGATATTGAAAATCTGAACAGACCCATAACAGGAGAAGAGATTGAAAAGGTAATAAAAAAACTCCCAACCAAAAAAAACCCTGGCCCAGATGGCTTCACTGGAGAAATCTACAAAACATTTACAGAAGAGCTTGTACCAGTTCTACTCAAGCTATTTCAGAGCATAGAAGAGGAAGCAACACTTCCAAATTCATTCTATGAAGCGAGCATAACGCTGATGCTAAAACCAGGCAAAGACATCACAAAAAGAGAAAATTACAGACCAATATCTCTGATGAATATAGATGCAAAAACTCTGAACAAAATTCTAGCCAATAGAATTCAGTATCATATCAAAAAAATAATACACCACGACCAAGTAGGATTCATACCAGGTATGCAAGGATGGTTTAACATTAGAAAATCCATCAACGTAATCCACCACAAAAATAAAAGGAAAGAAAAAAATCACATGATCATCTCAATTGACTCAGAAAAGGCATTTGACAAAGTCCAACACCCATTCCTGATAAAAGCTCTCAATAAAATTGGTATAGAAGGGAAATTTCTCAACATAATAAAGGGCATCTATGCAAAACCAACAGCCAACATCATTCTTAATGGAGAGAGGCTGAAAACATTCCCCTTGAAAACAGGAACAAGACAAGGATGCCCTTTATCACCACTCCTATTTATCATTGTGCTGGAAGTTCTAGCTAGAGCAATAAGGCAAGAGAAAGAAATAAAGGGCATCCAAATTGGTAATGAAGAAGTTAAACTGTCCCTGTTTGCAGATGATATGATACTATACATAGAAAACCCTAAAGACTCCACGAGAAATCTACTGGAACTAATAGAAAGATTCAGCAGAGTAGCAGGATATAAGATAAACATTCAAAAATCAGTTGGATTCCTATGCACCAGTAAAGAGAATGATGAAAAGGAGATCAGGAAATCAATACCATTTTCATTAGCCCCTAAAAAGATAAAATACTTAGGAATAAATCTGACCAGGAATGTAAAAGACCTATCCAAAGAAAACTACAAAACACTGCTGCATGAAACCCAAAGGGATCTACATAAATGGAAAAACATACCATGCTCATGGATAGGCAGACTCAACATTGTGAAAATGGCAATTCTACCTAAAGCAATTTACAAATACAATGCAATCCCGATCCAAATACCAACAACATTCTTCAAAGAGATGGAAAAACTAATTATTAACTTTATATGGAAAGGGAAGAAACCCCGAATAAGTAAAGCACTACTGAAGAAGAAGAATAAAGTTGGAGGACTCACACTACCTGACTTGAGAACCTACTATACAGCTACAGTACTCAAAGCATCCTGGTACTGGTACAACAACAGAGACATTGACCAATGGAACAGAATTGAGAACCCAGATGTAAATCCATCCACCTACGGTCACCTGATCTTCGACAAGGGCCCAAAATACATCAAATGGGGAAAAGACAGTCTTTTTAACAAATGGTGCTGGCAAAACTGGATATCCATTTGTAGAAAAATGAAACAGGACCCATACCTCACACCATATACAAAAACTACTTCAAAATGGATCAAAGACCTGAATATAAAGCCTCAAACTATAAAATTCATAGAAGGAAAAATAGGACCAACACTTCAGGCCTTAATACATGGCATCAACAGGATACAAACCATAACCATCAACACAAAAAACCCAACAGATAAACTAGATAACTGGGATCTTCTAAAAATCAAACATCTATGCTCTTCAAAAGACTTCACCAAAAGAGTCAAAAGAGAACCTACAGACTGGGAAAAAATTTTTGGACAGTACAAGTCAGACAAAGTTCTAATCTCCATAATCTACAAGAAAATCCAACACCTCTACAACAAAAAGACAAACAATCCTATCAAAAAATGGGCAAAGGAAATGAACAGACACTTCACCAAAGAAGACATTCAAGCGGCCAACAGACACATGAGGAAATGCTCGCGATCACTAGCCGTTAGAGAAATGCAAATTAAAACCACAATGAGATACCATCTCACCCCGGCATTACTGGCACGAATCAAAAATACTGGAAATAACAAATGTTGGATGGGCTGCGGGGAGATGGGAACTCTTATACACTGCTGGTGGGAATGCAAAATGATACAACCATTTTGGAAAATGATATGGCGTTTCCTCAGAAAGCTAGAAATAGACATACCATTCGATCCAGCAATCCCACTCCTAGGAATATATCCTAGAGAAATAAGAGTCATCACTCGAATAGACCTATGCACACCTATGTTCATGGCAGCATTGTTCACAATAGCAAAATGATGGAAACAACCTCGATGTCCATCAACAGATGAATGGATACACATACTATGGTACATACATACACACAATGGTGTACTATGCAACGAGAAAGAACAACAATGAATCTGTGAACCATCTCATAACATGGATGAAACTGGAGGACATTATGCTGAGTGAAATAAGTCAATCACAAAAGGACAAATATTGTATGAGACCGCTATTGTAAAAACCCATGAAAAAATTCACATGCAAAATGTAACAATCCTTGTTGGCTACCAGGGATGGGAGGGGAGGGGGGGGAAATACTAAATGGGCGATGGATAAGTGGTACCTTGGGTGAGAGGTGTGGTAGTACACAGTACAGGGGAAACTAACACAACCTGCACAAGGAAAGGTCATGGAGGCCCTATAGACACATCCAAACCGCCCGAGGGACTGAGTTGTTGGACGGAGGGCTCTGGGGACCATGGTCTTGGGGAACATCTAGCTCAATTGGCATGACACTACTTATAAAGATAATGCTCTACATTCTACCTTGGTGAGTAGTGTCTGGGGTCTTAAAAGTCTATGAGCGGCCATCTAAGATACTCCACTGGTCTCATCCCTTCGGGAGCAAGGGAGAATGAAGAGAACAGGATACAAGGAAAAGCTTAGTCCAAAGGACTAATTGTCCACAGCTACCAAGGCCTCCACCGGACTGAGTCCAGTACAGCTAGATGGTGCCCGGCTACCACCACTGACTGCTCTGACCAGGATCACAACAGAGGGTTCTGGACAGAGCTGGAGAAGGATGTAGAGCATAATTTTAACTCCTCCCCCCCAAAAAAAGACCAGATTTACTGGCCTAAAGAATACTGGAGAAACCTCAAGAGTGTGGCCCCCAGACACCCTTTCAGCTCAGAGGTGAAGTTACCTTCGAGGTTCGATGTTAAGCCTGGGAGTGGACAGCCCAGTAAAACTAAATGGGACTAACAAGGTACAGGAGTCCGGTGACAAAGGCCAGAAGGCTGAGGGGGAGTAGGAAACTGATGGTAAGGAACACAAATTGAGTAAGGACACTGTCGATGTGTTGTGAGATTGTTGACCACTGTTACAGGGCAACATTTGTAGTAACTATTAAATGGGAGGCTGTTTTGTCCTGTAAGCCTTCATCTTGGGCGAGAATGGCAGCACAATTGGAAGAGCATAGTCAATATCACTTAAATGTGTAAGTAAAAAGTTTTGAAATGGTGTTAAAAAAAAAAAAAAAATGAGACTAATGAGGTACCGTAGTCCAGTGACAAGGGCCAGAAGACAGAAGGGGACAAGGAAGTCCCCTGGTGATAGGGAACACAAGGTGGAGTAAGGATATTCTTGATGTGTTGTGAGATTGTTAACCATTGTCATAGGGCAACATGTGTAGTAACTGTTAAATGAGAAACTATTTTGTTCTGTAAGCCTTCATCTTAAGTGAGAATAACAGCACAGTTAGAAGAGCGTAGTCAATGTCACTGAACTGTGTATGTAGAAATTTTTGAAACGGTGTATCTTTCGCTATCTGTATTTTCATCAAAAAAAAAAAAAGGTTGAGAATTTAGAGGCTTAATATGTTGTGGGGTTGTTAACCAATGTCATAAAACAACATGTGTACTACTGTTTCATGAGAAACTATTTGTTCTGTAAGCCTTCACCTGAAGTACAATAAAAAAAAAAAAAATTAATTCAAATCTCTCATTATTTCTACTCTCCGGGGGTCAACAAAGCACAAAAGAAACCACAGCTCCACTATAAAAGTTATCACAAGTAAGTTACAATCCCAGAATTAAGTGAATGGGGTAATCTAGTTTAACATTACTCATGGAAACCCTGGTGGTGTAGTCGTTAAAGAGCTTGGCTGTTAACCAAAATGTTGGTGGTTCGAGTCCACCAGGCGCTCCTTGGAAATACTGTGGGCAGTTCTACTCTGTTCTGTAGGGTCACTATGAGCTGGAATCGACTCGACAACTAAGGGTTTGGTTTTGGTATCATCAGCCAACTACTAGCTGAAAGGTTGTTGGTTCAAACCCATCCAGAGGCAACTTGGAAGACAGGCCTAGTAATCTGCTTCTGAAAAGTCACAGCTGTGAAAACCCAGTGGAGTAGTTCTGCTCTGCACTCATGGGGTCACCATGAGGTGGAATCAACTCGACAGCAACTAACAATAGTAACACTGTCAGCCAAATAACATGGCAGAAAACTTAGTGGTATCTTTATTGTAGCAGCAAGAACTTTAGAACAGCTGACTTTCATTCCTGTGGAAGACAAATCAGCTGCACAAGTGTCAAGAGTCCACGGCCTTTGAATCCATATTCACTGAGCAGAAATTGTCCATCAACAAGTTAATTGTGTTTCCATGTGTTTAGTATATGTGTATGTGTGTGTTTTGTTGGTGGTGGTGGTGGTGGTAATTGTGGGGGTCTCCTCTTACTTTCTCAGAGAATGGCATTTAAGACAAAATTGCCTTAAAGAATTTGGATATTCTGGTTTCCTTATATCCTTGTATCTAGTGTCTTGTGCTTTTGGCACTTCAGTGCAAGATTGTGGCCAGTTCAGAGAAAACTTCAGCTTCCAGGTTCTTCCAGGTGTGTTTCCTCCAGGACAATGGAATGAAGTCTACTCTTCTCTATGAACATGAGTGATGGGGTAATGACTGTCATCCTACTCCTTCAACACTGTATTTTAACTTAACAATCTGTTATGCTTTATTCTGATAATAGTAATTGTCATCACTCTTGAGTAGATTTCATTCCTACTGAGCCAGGTGAAGCTGGACTCAGCTGGGCAGTAGTTGACCATATCGTTGTTGTTATGTGCCTTGAGACAGTTCCGACTCATAGCGACCCTATGTACGACAGAACGAAACAGTGCCCGGTTTTGCGCCATCCTCACAATCATTGTTATGCTTGAGCCCATTGTTGCAGCAACTGTGTCAATCCATCTCGTTGAGGGACTTCCTCTTTAGCGCTGACCCTCTACTTTACCAAGCATGATGTCCTTCTCTAGGGACTGATCCCTCCTGAGAACATGTCCAAAGTATATGAGACGTAGTCTTGCAATCCTTGCCTCTGAGAAACATTCCAGTTGTACTTCTTCCAAGACAGATTTATTCATTCTTTTGGCAGTCTGTGCTATATTCAATATTCTTTGCCAACACCACAATTCAAAGACATCAATTCTTCTTCAGTCTCTTTATTCATCATCCAGCTTTCGCATGCATATGAGGTGATTGAAAACACCATGGCTCGAGTCAGGCACACCTTTGTCTTCAAGGTGACATCTTTGCTTTTTAACACTTTAAAGAGGTCTTCTGCAGCAGATTTACCCAATGCAATGTGTCTTGATTTTTTGACTGCTGCTTCCATTGGTGTTCATTGTGGATCCAAGTAAAATGAAATTCTCGACAACTTTAATCTTTACTCCATTTATCGTGATGTTGCTTATTGGTTCAGTTGTAAGGATTTTTGTTTTCTTTATATTGAGGTGTCATCCGTACTGAAGGCTGTGGTCTTTGAGCTTCTTCAGTAAGCGCTTTAAGTCCTCTTCACGTTCAGCAAGCAAGGGTGTGTCATCTGCATGCCTATTCCCAAGAAAGTTGATCCAACTGAATGCAGAAATTATTGAACAATATCATTAATATCACACGCAATAAAATTTTGTTGAAGATCATTCAAAAGTGGCTGTAGTAGTATATCAACAGGGAACTGTCAGAAATTCAAGCCAAATTCAGAAGAGGCATGGAACCAGTAATATCATTGCTGATGTCAGATGAATCATGGCTGAAAGCTGAGAATACCAGAAAGATATTTACCTGTGTTTTATTGACTGTGCAAAAGCGTTCGACAGTGTGGATCGTAACAAATTATGGATAACATTGCAAAGAATGAGAATTCCAGAACACTTAATTGTGCTCTTGAGGAACCTGTCCATAGATCAAGAGGCAGTCGTTCGAACAAAACAAGGGGATATTGTGTTTAAAGTCAGGAAAGGTGTGTGTCAGGGTTGTGACTTTCACCATACTTTTTAAATCTGTATGCTGAGCAAATAATGGAAGAAGCTGGAGTATATGAAGAACAGGGCATCAGGACTGGAGGAAGACTCATTAACATCCTGTGTTATGCAGATAACAGTTGACCATAGTCAAGATTAAAGAAAGAAAAAATTAAAATAGGAGGATCACTGTAAGGGCCAATGAGTCAGAACTACTCTTGTCAGGAAATAACAGAAGGATCCCAAAGTTTAGCAAAGCTTTAAGGAGATTCCAGATACCATGGATTAAAGGAGTCAAACGTTAGTATTTCAGAGGTTGAAAAGATAGAGTAAGTGCATACAAAAAATACCCAGAAAACCTTAACTTCAGGGCAGAAACTACTTCTGTTGTCCTCTTTTACTCCTTCCTGTCTGAGTAACATGTAGCCCTGAGTGTGAGGAGAGTGGCTGCAGCCGGGGAAGGAAATGGTGCCAAGAGCTGCAGCTGCAGAACTTTTTTTTCTTTTAACTTTTTATAGTACAAAATTAGTAGATGCACAAGTTAAAAAAATTATCAGTACTGAGTGATATGAAATGAAAAGTAAATTCTCCACCCGACCTCATCCCCCAACTTCCTACTTCTAATCTAGTTCCCTACCTTAAAACATTTTTTGTTCTGCTGATGGTTATCACCAAACCTAAGAAGCATGTACTAGTACTTCCATTTCTTGTTTATCATCTCTAGATAGAATCTATCGAAGAATTAGAAACAACTTTTGTAAGTTTTTTTCCAGTTATGTTATTTTAGTCCTTCTGTTGGTTACCCTTACAATTTTAAAGAATATGTTTAAACTGTGTATTTTGTTACATCGATTTGAGACAGTATGTCTTGATTCCTCACTATGTAAGGTGAGAAAATTTGTCTCTGACATTACCTCTTTGCCACTTTTACATTCAGACTTCCATTTTTCTGCATTATTGATGTCAGTATTAGTGAGATTCTCTTTTATAATTATTGTTGTCTTCCAAATTTTGTTTATATGTTGATTCTACGAATTGAAACAGAATTTACATTATTGCAGTTATTAAACTACTCCTTACTGAAGAAACAAATAGAATGAGCCTACCTATTGAGAAAAAATCTATATAATCGTATGTTAGTAAAACTCAAAGAAGAATGTTTCAAGTGTCAAGGTCAAAAGAAATTTCTTAAACTCAGTCTTCAAGTCCTTCTATTAAATTATTCATTTGGCTAATGATATCTTTAATTTCCAAGAAATTTTTCTTCTTCTTTGATTGAACCTGTTTCATAGCCACCTATTCTTTGGCTTCTTGACTTTGTAGAGATGTTCATTGAAAAAAAAAAATTTTTATTCTGTTCTCTTAATTATCTTGTTTTCTTTGGGAGTCAACTGTTAGCATCTGTTAATTTTCACAAGAAACATTTGAGTTAGTTCCATTTGGACCTTCTCATTTTTACTATTGTTTCTCCTAATTTTTTTTTGTTCTTTTTTTAAATTAATGATGGAAAAGATTGATCAATATTGGTAGCATGGTTTTTCACTCTGGTTGTCTACATCTGATATCTGTTGGGCCTCTTCCTTGAATGGAAAGATGGATGACAGGGTTTATGTACATATAAGCTAAAACTCCAAAACCAGTTGCCGTCATGACATCCCATGTGTGTCAGAGTAAAACTGTGCTCCACAGGATTTTCAGTGGCTGACTTTTCAGAAGTGCGTCCCCAGGACTTCCTTCCAAGGCTCCTCTGTGTGGACTCAAACCTGCAACCTTTCAATTAGCAACCGAGTACATTAACCATTTGCATCACCGAGGCTCTCCATTTTGCAGGGTTACTATTTTACATATTTTTGCAATAATTTTGACTTTAAAAATATTGTATTAAAATATTTTTAAAATCTTTTCTCTTAATTATTTAGTTTCTTGGCACACCCTTAAATTTTGTGTCCCTGAACTCACTTCCTTCACCCTAGTACTTGCCTTGGAGCAAAGGACCTGAAAGGTTAAATATAAATTCCAGTTATGGCCGGCAGAGGGAGGAAAGGGTAGTAGGGCAAGCGCTCACTGCCAGGGTGGGGCATTCTTCACTTTGTGGAGATAAAAAAAATCAGTTAGTGAAAAGCAGGGAGTCCAGCGTGACAGAATCTGGAGGGAAATTACTCACAGGGCCAGTGACCCAGAAGGGAGATCAGGCTGAGAAGAGAGTGGAAAGGTACAGTCAAGAGAGAGCCACAATCCACAGCCTGGTATCTGAGTGATAGAGATGTAAACAATTAGACATCAGCAAGTGAATCATCAGTTAGAGCATTTTCTCAGTCCTGACTGCTAACCCCCCCCCGTCTGTTTAGAGCCCAAGGTCTGGCTCCTTAGGATGACAGGAGGCTACCATCAACCTCTAGAGTTGAAGCAAACTTCCATCTGAGAGTTGGAATATGCTGCCAGCAGGGGCTAAGGGTTCCAGAGCCAGCAGGGAGGAGAGACTGAGTGGTGCATGGGCACCAAGTACAGATGCTGACAGTTGATGAAGACAGGATTACTACATGCTAACTAAGTAATTTGGGAGCCCATCTAAAAGTGATGTGGCCTAAAACATGTTTTCTTCCCTCCTCTCTGGGGGAAGGGGCGTTGTTTTGTTGAAACACTGTATGACTTTATAATGAGACAAATACATTATTTAGGTACGTGGCTCTCAGTTACTTAACTTTATGAGCCTCGGTCCATTTTCATCTGTGAAAATGGAGATAACGACGCTCACCTCACAAGGCTGTTGTGAGGAAATGAGATGAAATCCATGATCTGCCTCACAAAGAGCCTGGCAACTTATAGTTGCTCAGTCAATTTTAATACCTGCTGTTTCTCCCTTCTCTTTGGTCCATGATATTGTTTGCAATTTTTGAATATAAAATCTTCCCATCTCATATGAGCGTAACTTGCATATTGAGGGATTACTCTGTGTCTTATACCTAGTGCTACCATAACAGACCACAATGGGTTGCTTTAAAGAGCACACATTTATTCTCTCCCAGTTCAGGAGGCCTGAAGTCCAAATTCAGGGTGTGGCTGTAGCGGGAGGTCTTTCCTGGTCTATTTCAGTTTCTAGTAGCTGCCAGCAATCCTCCGTGTGCCTGGGTTTCTAGATGCATCTCTCTAGGTCGTCTGTTTTCCTCTTCCCCCTGTGTCTTTATGTCTTTTCTGCTCTCTTGATATCTCAGAAGTCATTAGGTTTAGGATCCGTCCTACCTCCTGCTATGATCTCATTAACACAGCAAAAGAAAAACCCTATGTCCAAACTGGATTCTATCCCTAGGGGCAGGGATTAGGATTTCAGCACATACAATTCAATCCATAATGCTATGTCAGAACCATGCTAAGTTTATTGTAGGATTATCTCATTTAATTCTCATAACAACTCTATGAATCTAGTGTGCAGATGATAACACTGAGGCTTTAGAAATGTAACTGGTTTGCCTAGTGTCACATAGGCAGTAAATAATGAGGAGGGATTCAAAACCAAGTAGTTTGATTCCAGAACTCATGCCCTTAACACTACACAACCTGCTTTCTTATATAGACATTTAATCAAAACATAAAAAAATTAAGGGAAAAAATAGAATTAAGAAAATAAATTTTCTTTTGTGATGTGCTTAAATGTTGGTACTATTGGCATAGCGTCACCTCATACAATCTCTTCTGTTTGATATTTAGGGTGAAAAGTTCAGTGTTCAATGAAATAAATGAAAACAGACCCTTTCATTGTTATTCCATTTGCAGGTTTTCATGAAATTAAAAGAAATAACAACAGTTCTTTGGAAGAAATTCAGCTGCTTTTGTAAAGGTAACTTTTACGTGGAACTAGCAGACTAAGGAAAGACCCCTTGATCTAACAAAAAGCTTCCTTTTCCTTGTGTCCTTTGCTACAAGGGGAGATGGTATCAGAACCCCACGTTTTTCTCAATGTACACCTAAAGAACAGTCCTTCACAATCCTGGTTACACATTAGAATCACCCAAAAAGCATCTGAAAAATACAGATTCTCCAGATCTGATTAATCAGAAGCTTGGCGGGGAAGGCCTACAAAGCTCCCCCAAGTTATTTCGATGCACACCAGAATCAGTTACCAGTGATTATGTTCTAGAAGGAGAGAAGTTTCTTGGCCTCTAACCTCTGTGAAGGGGAGAGGCAGAGAGTGAGAGAGTCACCTGGTAAATATTCTGCAAACTGGAGAAAGTGCACGTTAATTCTGCCTCCATTTCTTACCTTAACAAAATCCTGATGGATGCTTAAGGACTGGACAGAAAGTGTTGCTTAATGAACTTGCATGGTTCTAAGTACAGTCAGCATGTCCCAGACGAGCGCTGTCCCTTTACAACATTTTAGAAGACTCTGGAGGCCACTATCTACGTGCCACTTGTATGCTAGTTTGGTTTGAGGACAAGAGGCCTTCACAAGTTCTAAAAGGAGCTGCATTCCTGGCCCCTGCTTAGCTCTTCAGGTTTATCTGACTTTCCTGTGCCTCCCGTTAGTGTTTCCAATCCAGGAAACTCATGTCTCTGAAACTTCACATATTCTGTCCCCTTTGCAGGAAACATTCTCTCCCAGTGCGCAAACACTCTCGTCTCTCTCTTTCCTTCTGTCTCTCCTCTATCTCTCTGCTTCTTTACCTCTCTGTATCTCAGTGTCTATGTCGTCATCTAGTTAATTCCAAATTATCCTTTAACGCTCACTTCAAATGAGTTCTTCACATAAGCCCCCTTGCCTGCCCACTCTTCGCAATCTAAATCAGGTGGCAGGTCCCTCATCTACTTTCTCATCTCACTCTTTACTTTTTCTTTGCAGGATTTGTCAGAGGCTGGTGTTACATGCAGGGTTATCGATGTGATTATTTGTTTGATTTCTGTCTTCTCTATTCAGATCTCGGTTTTGTGAGTTGGGCCTGGGTCCCTTTTGTTCTCTGCTTCCCAGACCTAACCATGTGCCCTTCTCCTAGTACAGGTTGAAATACTATTTCTTGAATGGATGAAGGAGATGAAAGAGAGTCTATTTTAGGTCATCCCTTTCTTTTCCCCATCCAGCGCAGAAAACTGTTTCACTCATTTACTTCAGTAAAATTTTTTTTCATTCCTCCAACATACCAAGTTTTGTGAGAATTCAATGATGAATCAGATATAGACTTTTTCCTTGAGGTACTTAAAAGATATGTATTCAAATAACTATTACAGGAGACTCTAAAGAAGACCACAAACTTATTCCAAAACCCAGAACCAAACCCTTGCTATTGAGTTGATTCTGACTCATAGCAACCCTATAAGACAGAGTGGAAACGCCCCATAGAGTTTCCAAGGGGCGCCTGGTGGATTCAAACTGCTGACCTTTTGGTTAGCAGCCAAGCTCTTAACCACTATGCCACCAGGGTTTGCCAGACTTTATTAGTAAGATCAAGTACCAGTCCTCCAAGGGCTCAAGGAAAGGAGACTCCATATGAGAAGACGTTGGGGTACATCACTGATCTAAGACTAGTGTGCCCTCCAGACTCAGCTGAATTGGAATTCCTAACATCATGGCTGTTTGACTTCAAGATATTTAGCCTATCTGTGCAGCATCTGTGAAATGGTCAATTTACTAGTGGAAAGGGAGCACTGTATTTAAAAGGTTTTCACCAGAATACTGTAAGTTTCATCAAACTGAAGAAGATATATAGATACAAATAAACACATGAAAAGATGTTCGACATCTGGACCAATGAAGACCCTCCTGACTTTCGTAACTGAAACCCGTGCCAATGATTATTAAGAAAGATGATTCAAAATGTAAGATTATAATTTCTAGCCAATCAGTGAAAAAGCGACCCTTTCAATGATTCTACCCATTTTGTGATGTTGATATATATTGATGGCTCTGTAACTGTTTTTGGACTTGGGCAGACATGGCTGTGCCAGCACGCTTGCCCATTTTCCCATTCTTGCCTAATCTGGAATATTCTTTGGACTCGGGCAGACATGGCTGTAGCAGCATGCTTGTCCGTTTTCCCATTCTTGCCTATTCTGTGATATTCTTTGGATTCGGGCAGACATTCTAGCTCTGGCAGCACACTTGTCTGCTTTCCACATTTGTCCTTTTGAATATATGCCAAATAAAACTTTCTTTTAACCTTACAAAAAAAAAAAAAAAAGATGTTCAACATCATTAACCATTAAGGAAGTGTAAATTAAATCCACAATGAGGTATGCTACACACCTATCAGAATGGCTAAAATAAAAAATAGTGATAACACCAAATGCTGGTGTGGATGTCACCAAATGCTGGTGTGTAGGTGGAGAAACTGAATTATTCAGCTATTGCTGGGGGTAGGGGTGGATATGAAATGATACTACAGTTGGACAGTTTCTTAAAAAAAACTAAACACGCAACTACCATGCGACCCTACAATTGCACACCTGGGCATTTATCTCAGAGAAATGAAGACTTACGCTCACACCAAAACCTGTCCACAAATGTTTATGGCAGCTTTATTTGTTATAGCCAAACGCTGGAAGCAATCCAGATGTCCTTCAGTGAGGGAATGGTTAAACAAACCGTGATACACACCCATACCATTGAGTACTACTAACTGATAGAAGTGAATGAATTATTGATACTGCAATAACCTGGATGAATCTCCAGAGCATTATGAGTGAAAAAAGACATTGCAAAAAGGTCACTGTCTTAGTCATCTAGTGCTGCTCTACCAGCTATACCACAAGTAGATGGCTTTAACAAAGAGAAGTTTATGTCCTCACAGTGAAGTAGGCTAGAAGTCCAAATTCGGGGTGTCAGCTCCAGGGGAGGGCTTTCTCTCTCTGTTGCCCTATTCATCAATCTTCCCCGGACTAAGAGTTTCTCCACACAGAGGCGCCGCGTGCAAAGGATGTGCTCTGCTCTGGGCACTGCTTTCTTGGTGGTATGAGGTCCCCCATTCTCTGCTTGCTTTCCTTTCCTTTTATCTCTTGTAAGATAAAAGGTGGTGCAGGCCACACCCCAGGGAAACTCCCTTTACACTGGATCAGTGATGTGACCTTAGTAAGGGTGTTACAATCCTACGCTAATCCTCTTTAACATAAAATTACAGTCACAAAATGGAAGACAACCACTCAATACTGGGAATCATGGCCCAGCCAAATCCATACACACATTTTTAGGGGGACATAATTTAATCCATAACAGTCACATATTGTATGATTCCATTTATATAATATTCTTGAAATGACAAAATTATAGAAATGGAGAACAGATTAGTAGTTGGCTAGGGATTCAAGAGGTAGTAGGTTGGGAAGGAAGTTGATGTGAATGTAAAAGGGTAGTATGAAGGATACTTGTGGTGATGGAAATGTTCTGTATCTTGACTGTATCAATGTTAATATTCTGCTTTATGATATTATACTGTAGTTTTACAAGATATTACAGGGTTCTCGAGAGAAAATTAGTAGGCAAGAGAGAGAGAGAGAGATTGATTTTAAGGAATTGGATCACAGAATTGTGGGCACTGGCAAGTCTGAAATCTGTAGGACAGGCCAGCAGGTAAGAAACTCGGGAGGGAGTTGATGTTGTAGTCATGACTCTAAAATCCATAGGTCAGTCTAGTGGGCTGGAAACTCAGGCAGGATTTCTATGTTAAAGTCTTGAGGCAGAATTCCTTTTTCTCCAGGAAACTTCAGTTTTTGCTCTTAAGTTCTTCGACTGATTGGATGAGGCCCATTCACATTATTAAATGTGATCTTTACTTAAAGTCTACTGATTGTAAATATTAATCACACCTACAAGATAACTTCACAGCCACATCTGGACTAGCCTTTGACCAAACAACTGAACACCATAGCTGAGCCAAGCTGGCACATACAATTAACCATCTCATTACCATTGGTAGAAACTGAGGAAAATGTGTATGGAAACTGTGTATTATTTCTTACAACAGCATGTGAACACAGTTTGAGAAGGGAAAATGTATGTCAGTTAGTCAGGTATGGTTTGAGCCTGAGAACTTTGAGATCATAATAGCAAGTGATCATGGCAACTGTGGAATCCTCAGGCTCATGGATTTATTTGAAGTACTCTGCCGAGTGCTGAGGACAGGATTGGTTTTCGCTCCCAGGAGTTGAAGAAAAAAAGATGTTTACATCAATCAAGAAGCACCCCAAGCTTCTAGGTGGTCATTCAAGGCTTAACTGGACAAGGTAGTCTTTTAATATACTATTTTTAACCATCAAAACAGACTGAGGTTCAAAGGAAGTGTTGGGTCTTATTTCCTCTAAAATATGGGAACTAATTCTTAACTTCCACCCTGGTTTCATGAAAAGCTGCTCATGTTCATTGGATTTATTGCTGCTGAGTACAAAAGAACAGGCTTTACATTCTCAGGAGAGACACTTTCTTGGCTCCATGGGAGAGACTTTTCTGTAGGTCTATGAAAATGTCTTACCTGTTTATGAAAGCTTTTATGGTCTGTTCAACTTAGATGTTTTACCTGTTAAGGTCAGATAGTCTTGTTAGAGTTTGGTCATAGCTCAGCCAAATAATATCCAAGACCATTTTATTGGCACTTCTTCGTGTTTAGAAACTTTTTTTAATGTTTCCAGTTTTATTTGATGTTCTTTATCAATTTTCCCAAAATTTGAATATTGATTTAGACAAGATGGGAGTCAATCCTCAATTATCTAAATTTTCATGTTAACATAAAACCAAATTGAAATGACATCTTCACAAATCTCCATATCATTTTATTTTATCCATGTTGGGTCATAAATTTTGTGTTGTTTTTTTTTTAAATTATATTTTCAGTGCTTTTTGAATAAAACCTATCAGATCCATCATAGTCTTCTCTGCAGAGTGTAGCATAGTAACTTATGTCAATTATTAGGTTATGGAATGGTAAAAGACTTTTTTTAAAGATATAAATTGGTTTAAACACATTAGGGAAATATGATTGTATATTTTCCTTAAGAAATACAGTAGATACTTTTCTTTAAGACCATGTTGACAGTTACTTCTTTATACTCAGAATTAACTAGTAGCAAATATTTGTAGACAACTTTACAGTTTAAGAATACTTTTGATATCTTACTTCATATTAAGTTTAATCACCAAACCAAACCCATAGCGACCCCATAGAGTTTCCAAGGCTATAAATCTCTACAGAAGCAGACTGCCAGATCTTTCTTCTGCAGAGCCACTGGTGATTTCGAACCACCAGCCTTTCAGTTAGCAGTCGATCGCTTTAACCACTGCACCACTAGGGCTCCTTTAAGTTTCATTAACCTTATTGCTATCAAGTTGATTCCGACCCATAGCAACCGTGTAGGACAGAGCAGAACTGCCCCAGAGGGTGCCCCAAAAGCGGCTGGTGGAGTCAAACTGCTGACTTTTGGTTAGCAGCTGTATCACTTAACCACTGCGTCACTAGCGCTTCCTTAAGTTTCATTATAACCCTGTAAATTGACAATATTTATTCCAGTTTACAGCTTCTATTTTATTACTATTATTGATATTTACCAGATTAAATAGAGACCTGGTAACCTGAAATTTTTAAGTGACCTTTGACATATATTGTTTCTGCAAGATATAATATGAATTATATTATTAACTTGAAAAGAGTTTCTCCAAAGATACTCCAAGGATAGTCCTCTGTGCCTGTCAGCTCCCACCCTCTGGGTACTTGGTTCTACCCTGAGCTTTTGGTGTTGCTTTCTATGTGATTCTTCCTTTTTCATGAAATATAGCACATGTTGGCAGCTGAGAGGCTTTATCAACCTGCTTTCTGCCAGTAGAATTTTGAGGATCTAACAGCCTTCTTTAATTCTGTTCTCTTTCTGTCCATTTCACTTTAAACTCACATTATTTCTGCCAATATAAAATTCTCAAGAACTTGATGAGTCCAGCCTGGATGTCACTGGTATTCACTCCATTAGACTCCACCAATCTTTCTGAGATATTTCCTTCTCTGTTTTTGACTTCTGCTGAGATGGCTGGTGGGCAATGCCCAGAAGCTTCTCAGGGCCACTTTAGAGGAGATCTGTGAGTCCTACCCTTAATCTCTTCAAAGAGCCTTCTGTTTGACTGAATACTCTCATCTTTTGATCTTTGTAAAAGATTTTACAATCACACGCTCAGCTTTTTTTAATCTATGCCATACTTTTAAAATCCATCTCTTAATTTAGCATCTTTTGTCATCTGAATAGGCTGAGAATTTCCCAAATCATCAAGTTATAGTTCTTTTTTGTTTAGTAATTTTCTCAAGTTATCTTTCTTTCTCACAGTTTACTATAAGCAGAAGAAACCAAGCCTGACCTTCAACAATTTGCTTGGAATCTCCTCACCTAAATCTCCAAGTTCATTATTTATTAAGTTTTCCTTTCTACATAACTATAGAGCACAATTCCACTAAGCTGTCTACCAGTATATAATAAGAGTCTCCCTTCCTCCAGTTTTCAGTCACATGTTCCTTCATTCCTTCTAGAACCTCACCAGCAGTGCCTTTAAAGTCCATATTTCTACCAACAGGCTGTTTATAATCATTCAGATATTCTCCAAGTCAACACAGATTTTCCCTATGGTGCTCCTTGCCCCTTCTAAGCTCTCACCAACAGAGTTTTTAACATCTGTATTTCTAACACGGTCTGTTCAAGGCAATCTAGTGTTTTTCTATCGTGCTTCTCAAAATTCTTCTAGCTTCCATCTACTGCCAATTCCAAAGCTACCTCTACATTTTTCAGTATTTGTGACAGCAGCACCCCACTTCCAGGTGCCACAATCTATTTTAAGTTTTTCCTTGTAGCTGTAACAAATTACCACAAACTAAGTGGCTTAAAACAATAGAAATTTATTACCTCATAGTTTTTATATGTCAGAAAGTCCAGGTGGACTCGGCTGGGTCCTCTGCTTGAGATCTCACAAGGCTGATCGAGGTGTCTGTGGGCCCTTGTGAAAAATCTGCTTCCAAACTTATTCTAGTGTTTGGTCAAGTTCAGTTCTTTGAGGTGATAATACTAACGTCACTCTTTTCCTGCTGGCTGTCAGCCAGGGCTGGCTTTTGCTCCTAGAGGCTGGCTGCATTCCTGTTTTTCATGTGGATCCTTCCAGCAATGGAGGGTCAAGTGTCAATCACTTTGAATCTCTCTAACTTCCACTTTCTGTGCCATGTCTGTAAATCCAGCCTGAAAAAGCTCTCTGTTTTTAAGGGTTCATGTGATTAGATTGGACCCACCAGGATATTCCAGGGTAATATCCCTATTTTGAAGTTCATGACCTTAATTATACTTGCAAAGTCTCTTTTTCCATGTGACATATTGAGAGGTTCCAGGGTTTAGGGTGTTGGGCAACTTTGTGGGGGCGTTCTGCCTTCCACAGTCCTACAAACAAGCATTCCTCCCATCATTCCGCCAGAATTGTTCTTGTCAGGGTCACCAATGGCCTCCATGTTACTAAATCCAATTCTCAGTAATCATCTGCCTTGGCCTTGCTGCAGCATTTGACATGGCTGATCCCTGGCTTCTTGTAATAGTATCTACCCTTGGCCTCTTGGTTTTCCTTTTCACTAACAGTTCATGATCTGCTTTGATGCTTCTCCTTTTTCCCACCTCTATGAGTTGACATACCTCAGGGCTCTTCCCTTGAATTTGTTCTCCATCTACACCAACTTCCTAAGTGACCTCATCTTTTCCAATAGCTTTAAAAGCTATAACCCAGTGACTCCTAAACCTGAACTGGGAGCCCTGTGTTGGGAATTGAGATTGTAATTTTTAGCAGTTGTGTCACCCCCAACCTTTGGGATAAAACTCTACCTTACATTTGACCATGGACTAGCCCTTCTGTGGTTGGCGGTGTGTTGCAGGAAAAGCCCTTCCACTGAGGTGGACACCCACAATGAGACAACCACAACATCTGAGGACCCCGATCGTACCCTACTGATTCATGGCTCTGTGGAATTCAAAAGAGGCTGGAGGAAGCAGAAGCGACACCTCTTCCTGTTCAGCGATTTGTTGCTTGTGTCTAATTCCAAGTAAGTATATTCTACTCACTCTTCTAATCATCATTAGAATTGCATTTTCACTAACAAATTGCATTTTAATAGCCCTCACTATAAGCACATACAAAGTTTGTTTTCTTGTTTTTTCGCGTTTGCAAACGTTTTGATCTTTCATTTACTCAACAAGTATGCGTGAAGATCCTGTATCCCTGGAGGGGATACAGTGGAGAATATGACAGGAAGATCCCTCTTCCTTGAAGCTTACAGATAACAAAAACAGAGGATAGAAATACAATTGTGATCGGTGCTCCTGCGAAGAAGATAAGTTGGGTGCCATTTGAAGAAGGAGACAGGACAGAGTTAGAAAAGGGTGATTGGAAAGGGATCTGTGGCGGCATTTCAGTCCCTACCTATGGGTTGGGAAGCAGTTACTGTTCCTAGACTTGGCAGCGATCCATCTAGGATGAAGGAATGCAGACCCTACAGTGGGTGCAGCTTGGCCCCTTTTAGGGAGCGTTCAGGGAAGGCCCACGTGACTGGAGTCTGACACATGAGGGTGTGACGTCGGTTATGACACTGGAGAATTAGGCGGGGATCTGGACACACAAGGTCTTGGTAGGCTTTGGTGAGGAGTTTGGAAACTTTTCTGAAGGGTTTTAACTAGAGGAGTGACCATATCTGGTTTCTATTTTTAGCATATTGCTCTGGCTGTTGGTAGATAATGGATTGGAGGGTAGGGAGGCTAGTTAGGGGAGGCAGTAGTCCTGATGAATGATAACGAGGACTGCATCTTGGGAGTAGCAATGAAAATGAAAGAAAAGCAGACAAATCTGGAATATATGTTGGAGACAGAACCAACTGAGTACACTTTTACACCAAACAGTTTATACCCAGCTTAGAACGCGGTGACTGCTCGACAAATATATGAAGGTGGGGGTGGGGGGAGGGTGATGGTGGAAGGAACGGACTAATCTTTTTACCTGCTCCATCTCCATTTTCATTATGAAATATCATGAAAGGGAAAGAATAATTCAGCAAAGAAAATCTCATCAGGAAGCTCTTTAGTCACTACAGAAAAATACCACTCTTTTCTTTGTAGCCTTCACCCTGGCTCCCAGTTAAGCCCAGCCATGGATAAAACATGCAAGATTCAGTACTAATTTTGTAAAGTGTTGTATTTAATCTGAATTAGAATAATAATAGGTAGGATTTATCAAGGGCTTATTATGTGTCAGGTATTATGGTAAAGACTTTATATACCTAATCTTTCCTTTGAATTGAGTAAAAGACTAATTCCTATCTGTTCTGTGTCTAGTAAGAAACAGAACACAATGCTTAATAAAATAAAAAATTAATAAGAAGCCCAGCTACCAAAAAAAAAAAAAGAGGCAATGATAAAGATAAAAAATATGTTTCAGAATGAATTATGAATGAGAGAGATTGCCTGCAGAGATAACTGTGGAATTGGTGATCTCTTGAGAAGTACAGAGAGAAAAAGACTCTGTGTCCAGGCCTTAGCTTTTATCGATGCCAACTGGTTACAACCATACTCTCAAGACTGAGGCTGCCTGGGTTCAAACCCTGGCACTGCTGCTTTTAGCAAGTTACTTAACCTCTCTGTGAGTTTCCTCATCTATAAAATGGGGGTAATGGAGACTATCTGATGTAGTTGTTTCAGAATTAAGTGACATAACGTTCATAAAATATTTAGTGCTTGGCCTATGATAAGCACTCAATAAATGTTACAGGAGAGTGGAGACTGTGCTCTGGACTTTTAGATGACTCCTTGGTTTGGTTTCCACTGTGGTGTAGCTAATCTTGGAACTTTATTGAACTAAGGAGGGAATTACAGAAATGGCTTCTTCCCGGGTCAATACATATGGAAGTTCCAACGAAGTGTCTTAGGTGTCTTTACACATAAAAAAACCCATTGCTGTCGAGTCGATTCCGACTCATAGCAACCCTATAGGATGGAGTAGAACTGCCCCATGGAGTGTCCAAGGAGCGCCTGCTGGATGCAAACTGCCAACCTTTTGGTTAGCGACTGTGGCTCTTAACCACAGTGCCACCAGGGTTTCCTCTTTACACGTAGATGCTTGCATTCAAAAATACAAAATCTGTAAAAACAAGCAGATATGTGCCTGTCTTTCTAAATGACCATGTATTTTAGCTTTGTAATACCTTTAGAGATGCTATCTAGAAAAATGATTTTATCTGATAATTGAATATTTCATCAAAAACTTCAAATACACGGGAATAGGGTAAAATACTGAAATAAAATGTACAAAGAAGGCACCTTGTATCACAAGGCACTTTTCCATTATACTGACATTCAGTTGCTCTAAGCTGTGAATCTAGATTACCCTTCAGGTGTACCTCCTGCAAAGTTCTTTTCATTTTATAAATCTCATTGAAGAATTTTAAGTTTAACTGGTCCTTGAATCAGTGGAGTCATGGGGATACTACCACATGAGATGTCTTTGAACTTGTTTAAGCTTTAGTGTTTCCGCAAGTGGTTTCGGATAGTCAGGAGTCCCAGAGTGATGTGCCCAGGTTCCCTAGGCATTCTTCACAGGGCTGTAACTATTGACATCTCAGGCCCACCTGACCGTTAAATTTGTGAATTAGGTCAAGTGATACTGTGGATTCACGTCAAGGGTCTAAGGGCGATGAAGCAGAAATTGTCAGAAAGCAATTTCACTGCTGACAAAGTCAATCATTTCCTGACTCTCCAGAGATAAGCAGAAGTGTGTCCATCACATATACATGAGACCTCTCGGCTTCTGGGCTGAGTTTTATTTTTATTTTGAGTTTGGTTCAGTCTTTAGGCTATAGTTTTTCAGTTTTAGCCAGAATCTAAGGAAAAATAATATGAACAACATCTCAAGAGAGGTAAATTGAAATAACTTATGCTTGAAGGGCTACAAAACCTTACAAAAACGAAGGTTGAAAATACATTTTAAATCAATTATGTTTTTTCCATTTGTCTCTCTTAAGAAAAAAAATTATGAATATTTTTATAAATCATAAATCATGTACTTTTGATTTTTGTTCAACCCCTCAAATATTTTTTGAAGTAAGCAAGTCATAAATAATGAATGAATTCATGTCTCCTTAAGAAAGCAATCATTTTCGTGACACAAACGGTTAAGCACTCAAGTACCAGCCAAAAGCTTGCCGGTTCAAGTCCACCCAGAGGCCCTTCAGGACACAGGTCTGATTAACTGCATTCAAAAGGTCACAGTCTTGAAAACCCTATGGAGCAGTTCTGCTCTGCACACATTTAGTAGCCATGAGTTAAAACTGACTCATGGAAACGAACCACAACAACAATTTTAAAATTTGAGTTTTGGTTCCAAGTCAACAGTCAGCATTGAGAAGAATAAACCAGTCAGTCTATGGATACTTGCTTCCTTCAGTGAAGTATTTTCAGGGCCTTCCTGAGCCAGGCTTCGATCAGCACACACTTAGTAAAGCCCTATCTGACGGTTCAGCGTGCCGTGCACCGAGGGTAATAGAGATGAGGAAGGCATGCTTTGCTCTGGTGAGATGAAAAGTGGTGTCTTATCATGAGCACAGTTGCTCCCTTGACATTTAGGAAACAAACTAATGGAGTTTCTGTTGGGTTATCTTTCTAGGTATAAAAAAATCTTTAAGATTAAAAATAAAATACCACTGAGCACCATATGGATGGCAGACTGTAGTGACACCAGTGCCAAGAGGTCCTTTGTTTTGGGCTGGCCCACCGTGAACTTTGTAGCCACCTTTAGGTAAGAACTGCAGCTGGCTCCTGTGTTTGCGTGGGTTAGCTATGTGAAAGGCACAGTCGATGTATTTAGAATGGAGAGAAATATATAATCATATTTTTTCCCTCTATTTTTTAAAAGGAAAACATTTTAATCTGATTGTGTTGTAAGACAATGACTCACCTTTCCTCCCATAAAGACACTTATATACCTTGTATTTTCCCAGAGGTTTTTATTAAATATGTGCAAATTGATGGTAAACAATGGGAACTATCAGAGTCATTTCCTTTGGTTTTGACCAAGTGGTTATTAAAAAGGGCCCTATAAGCTACGTTGGGGAGTGAGTGTTCAGGGTTCTGTTGCGATGACTCTGTCGTAAGTCTGTTCTGAGGTAAGTCAAATACCTCTTTTTTTTTTTTTAGTGTTCATTAATATTGCCTTTTATTATTAGTATCTTTATAAATCTGTCAGTGTTTGAACAGTAAGCCATAAAATTGAACATCTGCAAGTGAACATCTGAGAACGTTAACAATAACAAATTACGCGCTACAACCTATTACTATAAGATGCACCAAGAAAAGGACAGTTGTTATGTGCAGCTGTTTATTACCTGAATATGTTGTAAGCTGGAGACTACCTGTAGTGGAATAGACCTTTTTAAGAAAGTATCATTAAGTAGTCCAATTAAATTTGAAAAATTGCTTTTATACTCCCAAATTAATTCCTTAAAGAAACAGCCATTAATTGCACAAATAAAATTGATCGTATCATGAAATACTGGGTTGTTTCAATCGCTGTGATTATCTGATTTAGAGTCTATAGAAGGTGACAATCAAAACCAAAGGTATGATTCACGAGGTGCAGATTAATTTTCCAAGACATATTTCTAGGTTTAGGATTGGAAATGTCAACAGTCCGGGGTTCACAGTGACCATGCAACACTTACATTAGCTCTTCTGAGCGACTGCACCCCGAGCCCCATACTGGTTTTGCACGTAGTGTGAGTGTTGATCAAGTGCACTCAGCACTGTTCTTTCTTCTCCTCCTCACCTCACGCCTCCAAAATCCCACACAGCATCTTAAAGTCAAGACAACTGAAATGTTTCCAAATTGTTCATCTGTTGAACTGTATAATGCAGCTGTGGACTTAAAACTTTTCAAACCTTATCAGGAAGAAACATGTGTTCCTACCATCCTCTGCATGTCTTCTCTTCCGTAAGAGATTTCTCTAAACATTACCAGTTGCTATTATTCAACATCTCCTTCATGGTACAGATGAAAGGAAGCAGTTTAAATTGGGAATACATGAAGTCTTTGATGAGGGAATGGAAAAAATCTATATAGGGTGATACATGCATTATTTGTTCTAAAGCTATGGGACTATGTATAAGGCATTTAGAACAGTGCCTGACCTGGGTGCTTGCAGTTGTTACTCCTCTACAAATTGGTGTGAGTAATTAGTAGTAGCTGTGTACATGTGCATATGCAGGTTAGGAGGCCAAGTGGAAGACCCATTCTCCTGATAAAGTAGATCCTGAAACAGTGACTCGGAGAGAGGGAAGAGCTATTGCTGGTGGGAGTGTAAAATGGTGCAGCTGCTGTGGAAAAATTTGGTAGTTCTTCAATAAGTTACACATAGAATTACCATGTTGTCATTGTTAGGTGCCGTCAAGTCGATTTCAACTCATCGAGTTTCCTAGGCTGTAATCTTTACGAGACTAGATCGCTAGGTCTTTCTCCCAGGGAGCCACTGGGTGGGTTTGAACCAGCAACCTTTCAGTTAGCAGCTGAACGCTTAGTTGTTGCACAACCACTCCTGGGTGTATACTCAAAAGAATTGAAAACAGGTGTTCAAACCAAAACATGTACACAGATGTTCACAGCAGCACTGTTCACAATAGCCAAAAACTGGAAACAACCCAAATCTCCATCAACTGAGAAATGGGTAAACAAATGTGGAATATACATACATGGAGTATTATTGGGCCATAAAAAGGAATGAAGGACTGATACACACTACAGCATGGATGGACCCTGAAAAACGATGCTCCGTGTAAAGGAGCCAGACACAAAGAACCATGTATTTTATGATTCCATTTACATGAAATATCCAGAATAGAGACAGAAATCAGATTAGTGACTGCAGGGGCTGGGTAGAGGGGGAATGGAACGTGACTGCTTAATTTGAGGTGATGAAAGTGTTCTGGAACTAAACAGTGGTGATGTCTATACAACATTGTGAAAGTACTAAATGTCATTAATGGTAAGTTTTATGTGCGTTTTGCCACAAATAAAATCTGGTAAATGATAAGTGGGCCCATGAATGAAGCTTAAAACATTTTAACTTTGAATATTTAATGCTGTAGTAACTTCAGCAGAGAAAATATCAATCATTAGTAATTCAGTAGTCAGTGAATTGATGTTGATAAGAGGATCCTAGTAATTAAGAGTAAGTTTTCTAGGAACTAATTTAGCATTTTACAATTTTGCTACCTTATACAGAAATAAAATATTGACTTATTTTTTTCTTTAAAGAGATATTCTTGCTTCTAGGCCAAGATAGTTCTAGCTAAATGTCCAATATCTTAAGTAGGATTTCATCTGAATAGTAACCTACTCTATATCTGAATAGCACTTGAAGTTGTAAGAACACCCTGAGGTGTAATTAACTCCCTTTTCCAGTGGTGGCCACTGAAGCTCAGAGCTGTTAAATGATCAGATAACTTGCATCTATTATTGTAATCCAGTGTTTAGATTCCACACCATTCTGTCCCACTGTCAGATCTACTTCCCATCGCTGTAACCTGCGAGTAAATAAGCAGGGTCAATCAAGAGTCCAGCTGTGAGAAAGGCACAACTTACATCTGCGTCCACATCGGTAACAACAGGCTGCTGATACTTCGATCTGCAATGGCAGTCTTTAAGATGTTAGTATAAGTGTCCTACATAGTTTAATTTTTGTTTCCCTTTTTCTTTTCCACACAGTTCTTCAGAACAAAAGGAAAAATGGCGCTCTTTCCTTCAAAGGTATTTTGTCAGTATACGTATTTTAAACCTTTCATCTGTGACAAAAGGAATAAAAAAATGCAGATCTCTGCAAATTGCCTCCAAGTTACTCCCCCTCTCCTTAGCAGAAATTGTTATATTGTTCTCAAATAACCTGTTTAGACTTACACTTGCTACTACTATAAATAATGGTCTCTTATTTGCATGCACACTTTGCTTATTTTTGAGGAAGTTCTGGTTACCAGACTCCTGTTTCCCTTCTCTCCCACCTCTGAGTTGGAGCTAACTTTATTCTCAAAATACATATTAAATCTCCATAAATACAGGTTACTGTACCGAGAAGTTCAAAAACCAACTGTTTTGCCTACCCTTGAACCTAGGAAGGTGCCGGGCCCCCCACCACAGACAGGAAAGTTTTGAGGACCTAATCTTCTGCCCAAATCTCACATGACAGGGACCCCTTTATTTTCTAGGCCATGTCTTATTTTCCTGAAATATTTTTATATATTTTCTTCCAACCCCTAATTTGATCTTGCTGAGTCTATCCATCTGCTTTTAAAATGGCGTAAAATATATTGAAAATATTAGCAACATAGATTGATTTTAAAAGAAGCTATTAGCTAAATTAATCCTATTCTATTTTGGGTCCTTGTTGAATTTGTTTAGGTACATCGATCTAGCCAAAGAGAAAGACCACCCAAAGAGCATTCCCCTCAAAATCTTCGCTGAGGACATTAAGAACTGTGCCTATGTAAGTGATTTTAAGCCCCCAAATTACATTCCTTGTTTCTGACTTAGGCAGAAGGCAGAAAGAGAGAAGGCATTTAGAAAGTACCATGTGCAAAAACATGTCTTTGTAAAAAGCAAATAAGTCCTAGGCAATATGAAGCAAGAGGAATCCATGTTAGTCACACTGTTTAGCTTGGAAAGAATATTGCAGGTTAAAAGTCCTTAATGTTTCTCTGGATTTGTCTAATAGCAGCTATAGTGACTTGTTGTAGTAAAGTGATTTCTACAAGCAGGTATTTCCTATTAGAATTAAGCATTCTTTTTCCAATTGTCACTTACATATAGATTGGTTTTGATTGTTTCTGCAGGGTTTTTTTTTTAAACATTTTATTTGGATATAATTTTAAACTAACAGAAAAGTTACAAATATAAACAGTAAAGAACATCCATGTATCCTTTAACAGATTCACCTATTGATAACATTTCACCTCATTTATCTTTTTTTTTTCCTCGCTGTTTGTCTCTCTCTGTCTGTCTCTCTATAGGTATGTGGTATAGACACATTTTTGACAGTCAGTTCCATCCACCATGGCCCTTTATTCTGAAATATTGATACATTTCTTTAGAATAAGCATCTTCTCTTCTATAACTGCCATACAGTTTCCATCTCGTGGGCTGAGATATAGATACAGTGTGTGCATGATTCTTTACAGCCTTCTCCCCTTCTAAGGTCAGCGACTGCGTTTCGTTATGTCAAATGCAGAAGAGTTTTGAAATGTTCTTCATTCTGAGGATTGTCAGGGACTGAACTGACCTGAGATGTGTGACCTTTGTAAGGGATCAGTATGTTTCTACCTCATTTGTTTATGCTAGTGGAAGAGAAGCATTTAGCCCCAGTTATTGTGTATAATTTGATTTCTGCAATTGTAGTGCAGTAGGCAAGATGTTCACAGTGATAAGATGGATACCTCATATGCTGAGTATTTTATGACAGTTTATCTTCTACTTCACAGCAGCTGTAGACCACACAAAATAGAATCTGTAGGCGAGAAAATGAGGTGGTTCCCAACCGTTATTTCCTATTCAACAGCAAAAGCCACGCGAACGTTCTCACCTGTTCCCAAGTGCCTGATGCCATTGCTTGGAGGGCACGACACTGGAGTCTTCTCGGGTAGCGAAGCACAGGCTTTTCTCCGCCTGCTTTGCTTTCAGTTGTGGCAATTGGCTACGTTCAGGATTTTCATGGAAAATCGCCTTGGAACTTTAAAAACTAAACTTAAAAATAAATATTGTAATGCTCTACATTCATTCTCTGCATTCATCAGAGATCAAAGTTTTGCTCCGACCTTTCATTCTTAAGAAACTTCCCTTAGCATTTGTCTGTAGTGCACGTCTGATGCCAACACATTTTCTCGGTTTTCTTTTATCTGAAAGTGTCTTTATTTCCCCGTCGCTCTTGAAGGATATTTTCGCCGGATACAGAACGTGTTTGCAAGGTTGTTTTTCCCTTTTAGCACTTGAAGCTGTTCACGGTCTTTTGGTCTCCATGTTTTCTGATGAATAGTCTGTCATAATACAGATCACTGATCCTCCCTATGCCATTTACATTTTCTTTGGCTGCTTTCAAGATTTTCTCTTTAGTTTTGGTTTTCAGCAGTTTGCCTATTATGTACCAAAGCATGGTTTTCTTTTAATTTATCCCACTTGGGGTTTACTGAGCTTCTTCAGCCTAGACCTTTCACCAAGTTTGGGAAAATCTTAGCCATTATTACTTCAACATTGTTTCTTCCCCATTTTCTCTCTTCTCTCCTTCTGAGAAAAGTGTATTATACCTTTTGATATTGTCCATACGTGCCTCAGACTCTTAATTATTTTTAACTCCTTTTTCTTTATTTTTCTCCCTCCGTTTGAATAATTGCTACGGATCTATTTTCAAATTCACTAACTCTTCCATTTGTCATCTCTATTGTGCTATTTAACCCATCCAGTAATTTTTTTTCTTTCTTGTATCTTTCAGGTAAATTTTTCATTTTAAAGTGTTTTCTATTTCTATGCTGAGATTTCCTCTATTTTTATTTAATATGAATATATTTTCCTTTCTCTTGTTGAGCACAGTTGTAATAGCTGCCTTTTGTCTCATGATTTGAACGTCTGGGTCATCTCAGAGTTTGCCTTAACCCTTCAGACTTGCTCACATTTTCCTGGTTCTTTATGTGTCAAGTAACACTTGAGCTCATATGACAAAATCGGCATATTGGCATTTTTTTAACTGCATAATGCAATAGGTTTGTTTTTAATTTGTTTATGAAGATCTATTTATTAGAATGTATCTGTTTTATTTACAAAGAGCAGCAGCAGAAAGAAATGCACACATCCCTGTCATTACTGTTTTGAACATATATGTTCCTTATGCTAAGAAAACCATTATCTTACAAACCAAATAAATTAGGGAGTGACTATTAGCATTTCAAAAGAGATTTTCCACTTTAGAAAAGATTACATGGGGGAATTCCTTTAAAATAGATGGAAGGTTTTCGGGCATTTTAAAAAGTAGCAGAACCTTCACTTCAAATTAAATACCAAACTAAAGCCCAATGTGTGAGCCCTCCTAGGACTTTAGCAATTGTTGTTGTTGGGTGCCCTCCAGTCGTTTCTGACTCATAGCGAGCCTGTGTACAACACAGCGAAACACTGCCCGGTCCTGTGCCCACCTCACTATTGCTGTTAGGCTTGAGCCCATTGTTGCAGCCACTGTGTCCATCCATCTCATTGGGGGTCTTCCTCCTTTTCGCTGACCCTCTACTTTACCATGCATGATGTCCTTCTCCAGGGACTGGTCCCTGCTGAGAACATCTCCAAAATACACGAGACCAAGTCTCACCATCCTTGCTTCTAAGGATCATTCTGGCTATACTTCTTCCAAGAGACGTTTGTTCTTCTGGCAGACCACGGTGTATTCACTATTCTTCACCAACACCACAATTCAAAGGCATCAGTTCTTCTTTGGTCTTCCTTACTCATTGTCCAACTTTCACACGCACGCGAGGCAGCTGAAAATACCATGGCTTCGATCAGGCACTCCTTAGTCCTCGAAGTGACGTTTGCTTTTTAACACTTTAAGGATGTCTTTTGCAACAGATTTGCCCAATGCAATACATCATTTGATTTCTTGACTGCTGCTTCCACGGACGTTGATTGTGGATCCAAGTGAATGAAATCCTTGACAACTTCAGTATTTTCTTTGATTATCATGATAAACATCATAGTAAACTTTAGCAATAGAAAACCCTGGATGCCCCTGATTTGGGGTACCCTGAGCTCTACTTCTGGGCTCCGAGACACTTTTTAGAATCCTCGGGGCTCTGAGTAGCACAGTTTGAAATCTGTGCATTTAAGATGGTTTTGTTTCTAAAAATCCAGTCAACAAACAACTTTCAGTGCCATCCGTCATATCAAGAAACTGGCCCATAAACAACAACAACTGAGAGGACAAGTGATGAATTATCAAAGGGTTTCCTTTAGCTTTGTTTTTAATCTCATTTCTGTTTCAAGGCCTGCACGTATCCGCTTAGGCTGCTTATTTGTCCTCTTTAAGCCCTTTTTATCAGAGAACATAGCCCTCAATGTGGATTTATCTGATACACTGTAAAATACACTGTGCATATCTTAATTACGTATCATAGTCCTGTTTTTAACTAATGTCTCTTAGAATTCCAATAGTTGAACAGATACCGTCTCAGAATCCTCAGAACCCCTTCAGGTTGTTTTCTGCAAATTGTCTTGCTACTCTTAGGGAGCAGTTTCTCAATGTGAGGTGTAGTTGAGAGCTGTTATAGATACCCTGTTCACTGGCAGAGTTGGAACAGAACTTAGATTTCTAAAATTTTCAGTCTTGTTTCAAACCATTGCTTTTATTTAATTCTGTTGAATTTTCAACAGAATTCAACTATAAAAACCTCAGTCGCCACTGTGCATGACATATAGAAAATGTTGAGTAGTGGTTTAAAAAAACATTTTTATAGCCAGTTCTTATTCTGATTTCACCATAACTCTGTGTGATATGCAAACCAATAAAGCCATACTCTAAAAACACAACTCAGGAAGAGAGAGAAAGTGTCCAAATCTCTCCTTTTTAAACTGTCCCCTCCATGTGCAAATAGTCTTGAGGGGCCGAGGACTAGTCTGTGTGCCCTCTCTGAATTCTCAGCCTTTCTCTTTCTTAAGTCATTATATTTGTGTGCCACACATTCTTTATTTTAAAAGAAATATATGTTTTTTCTACTGCCTTCATGTTATCTAAAGGAATGAAAACCATTATAATTAAGAATGTATGCTCTGCATGTGCTTTAGTTTGTCAATGTCTGAAATCAAGCTTTGCCTTTAGAATATGGATAACAATTTGCAATCATTATTTACTCACCTGTTTTAAAATTCTTTATTTATAACTGTATTTCTTATTTCTTTTTTACAGCCTATAACTGTAACAGTGACAAATTCAGATACAACGAATGACGTTATCAACATGTCACTACCAATGTTAGGAGTAACTGTAAGTTACTGGCAAACAATTTTTAGTTAAAAACCAACTCTGATTTATGATAGGGGTGTGTGTGTGTGTGTGTGTGTGTGTGTGTGTGTAAAATACAACTTCCTTCATAAGGCAGCTGATTGTTACAGATAGCAAAGTCATATTTTGTCCCCCCAAATTTAGAAATTGAAAGCAGCAAAACTATAATATTAGTTTCTACACAGGTGCTGTTGTTATACTCCCATTTTAAATTTCATGCGAACTTGAAGTCATAGAATAATGAAATTGAACTGTAATTTTAGAGTGCTAATAGCAGTATGTAGTTTTATTGTATATATTATATACATAAAAAACCAAAACCCATTGCCATCAAGTCGATTCTAACTGATAGCAACCATATAGGACAGAGTAGAACTGTCCCATAGGGTTTCCAAGGAGCAGCTGCTAGATTTGAACTGCTGACCTTTTGGTTAGCAGGTGAGCTTTTAACTACTGAGCCACCGGGTCTCCATTATATACATATACATCAAAATTTTTATAAGATTTTTTTTTAATTTTGGTAAGATTTTGAATGAGACAGTTTCAACCTCTGCCTCACTCTCCTGTATTTAACTGTTCTTTCTGTATCTTCTTTCCTGGTTCCTTCCCCCGCCCCCCATCGTTCATTTTTTCTAGTTTTCACCCTAAGACTCAAACTCAGTATGATGAATCCTAAAGGACATGTTTTGTAGGAAATTGTGACATAAAGAACACATGGCTAGAAGTCATATCCCCTGACTGCGGGTCCTGAGGATGAGCCAGCTGGTACCTCTGACGAGTTGGTAATGAGGGAGACCAGTTCTGATGGAGACTATGAATTTAGGCGCATTTGTGTGCACACCACTCTCGTCCTTGGTTCGCTTTTAGTGTCTGCTCCTTTCTGTCTTGATGGGGCCGACACGAGTTAATGACATTTTTCTGATGGAAGAGATGGGCATATTTGAGGATGAGGGTGAGGCTGGGGAACAGGAAGGAGTAATTGCCAGACTCTTATGCTCTACCAACAGCACACAACTGAAAACTATTCTTAAAGAGAGCGACATTCAGATAGATAGTAACTGAAGGAGGGACTTTTATATCATGGCTCCTTACAGAAATAATGTATAAATGTGAAAATGCCTTGCTCTTGTGGCGTGACGTGATTACAAGATTTGTAAATTCTTATAATTTGTAAATTCTTATATTTCTTAAATTCTGCCTGACCTAGTGATATAATACCAGATCCAAAACCAAACTCATTGCTTTCCGGTCAGTTCCAACTTATCGAGAAACTCCGAGTGATGTAATAAAGCCCCTTAAAAACTCAGGCAACCAGAATTTCGCATAAGAAATCAATGAATTCTTTACTAGTGAAATTTAATAATACATTTAAAATAAAATTGAATTTATATTCACTGAGTAAATAGGACACCCTTGCATTGATTTCTAACCTATATGATATACATGCCCTGAAGAAGGAGAATTAAGTCTTGGAGAGACTGAGTAGCTTTAGGTGTCGAGTGGATTGATCAATGACACAGCTCATTTTATTTCATGTTTGTGATTTTCCTTTGCTTAAAGTCATCAGTTTCACCAGACAAGAGAGAATTTCTACTTTAATAAAAATCGTAGTTATTTGGCCCGCTTGTTCTAAGGGATTCCAACATAGTATTCTCAGCCGCTTCCTTTAAAGAAAGGATTTTTGTTAGATCTTACTTCCTATTTACAATACAATTTTGAGCATATTTAGCTGAGAGAGAGTGGGTGTGTGTACATGCACACGTATATATGTGCTTCTGATAGCCTTCATAGCTGGAACCCTTCTTCACACAGGCAAGGCCGTGATTTCTAATCAGGAGTTGAGGGCAGGCATATGAACTATCACCTGCAACTCCATCTGAAATATAATTTTTGCTTTGTCTTCTTCTGGGGGACTCTCACATAATTCAGCAGAGTGTGTATGATTTAGACATGGTTGCTTCCAGGGTGCTTTGTAGTATCGCCGGGCAGTAACTCTGCTGGGGTCATAGTTTTCTGCATCTGGCCTGATCTGCAGCTTAGCCTCCTTGATCCTTTTCTCTCCAGAATGGAGCTTGCCCAAACCAAAGCCAGTGGACCGAATTCACTCTGCCCATCTCCTCAAGGCCTCTTGGGCAGTTGTCTATCTGCTCAAGGTGGCTAAACTTCAGATGCTTTTCAAGTTTTCCTTTCTCAGGCCTACTCACAGCAGGCTGTGTGTGTCTCTGAGCAGCACAGTTGTGTGGGCAGAGGCATAGGAAGACAAAGCCTAATGTTCTCCAAGGAGTCCAGAGACAGCAGGAGGCAGGATTGTCAAGAAGAGATTAGACCTTTCTTCCTTAGTGAAGGAGCCTAAGTGTGATTTCATATCCATGGGCTACCCACAAAGTGGGGGACTGAATGCGTTGTGGTTCCACAGATCTGTGGCCTATCAGAAGGGACAAAGCAGGAATCTGGAGTGGTCTACTGAGTGCTGGGAGTGGGATGGGTCGCTTAAATCACTGCTAAGTCAAAAACTGTGGCCACCTCCATGGACTTATAGCATTTACACTGGTCCCAATTCTTTCTTTTTGAAGACATAGAAATGTTAAAGAAATGTGCCTTTTTTCAGGTACCTACTGTGAAATAATTGTTGTGACTTTTTTTTTCTTTCCTTTTTTTGTCTCCAAGGGCTCTAAAAGTGATTACCAGTTGTGGGTCAGTTCTGGCAAGAAAGAGGCCCCATACCCACTCATTGGTAAGTGTCAGAGGAGCTCTAAGATGGGGTTGACCGGGTTCAAAATTGTAACTCTAAACTCTCAAAGGATTGATTGTTTGGTCTTACGCTTAACTGTCCTTTAGAGTAAAAACCTCTTACAATGTCCATTCATTCACTTGATAAATTATCAAGCTTTCCTCTGTACCAGGCAATAAATAATAATATCTCTTCATTCAGCAGCTCGTGGTCAAGTTGGGGAGAGAAATGGGAATTTTTCCTCTCTGCATGGTCACTTGACATAACAGCACTCTCTTGACAAACCTCTCTTTATTTTTTTCTGTATGAAAGCAACAGGGACTGGAATTTCTTTTCCCCCTACATTTATTTTTTATATTCCGTTCTTGAATGATTCTGTTCCATTTCCTAACGACGAAGTAGCCTGTGTTTACTAAGATCATCTAAAATCCAGCCGTGTGTCTCTCTCCGACTATAAGCACTTACTGCACACCTGCTCAGTGCCCAGGACTTTTCTCAACATTATAAAGAGAATGAGATCATCACATCTAGACTCCTGAAGTCTTCACTGACTGACTAACCTGCACTTTGCCATTTTACATTTTACGGGCTAAGTTTTCCAACATTTGTTCTTGAAATTGTTGATAAACAGATTACGCCTCTCCTGAAATACTTATTGGAACCATTTAGCTAAAAAAAAAAAAAAAAGTTCTTGGATTAGCAAGTTCATTTAGTGTGGTTAAAAGAAACAGATCAATTTAAAGCAAAGGAAGGGACAGTATCTGTAGCAGACCTTGTGGGATGGTGATGGTGATGACTGATTTCTGCTAGAAATCCTGTAGCCTGTTCCCTCTTATCTGCATTATCTTTTTACATTCTTTCAACAATCCTGTGAGGCCATTCCTGTGTAATTCAGGATATTCTCAAGTGATCTGAATAATCTAAAAACCAAGTGTTTTTTAGAATACACAGATTGTATATTCTCAGCCTTAGAATACAACGAATCACCAAGTACACAGCTGAGGACCAAAATCCCATTTCATGCTTTTTATTAATGTCAACATCTTTGTAAATGTCATTCTGCAATAAAATACACGAATAAAAATCAAATAAATACTTGAAATATATTTATTTGAATCAAATGTATTCCTATAGATAAAATGAATATAGGTGGTAACTTTTAAGCTTAGAACAGCTTCATGCACCGTTGTTGACTCCATGGACTCTTGGTCCTCGGTCATTTACGATGGTCCTTTAGCAGCCATTCTGAACATGTATTTTCATGTGCTTTCACTTCTCAGTTGTGGATTAGCTCCTGGTTACCCTGATGTATTTGTTTTATTTTGTTGCTTTCCCGGAAGCTACTTTGCCTTAAAAGATAGAAGTTGCTGTAATTCTTGTTATGAACAGAGTATTGATATTATACCAGGTGAAAAGGAAAAGCAAGAACTCACCAAGTTCCATTCAGACAGAGCTAGAAGAAAGGGAATGTTTGCTCTCTTCTTAAGGAGCTAAATCTACATAGCAGCACAGGGTCTTTGAGAATTCGAGGGATGGGAAGCAATTTGAAGCATGAAAGAGCAAAAGAAATCATTCCGTGGTCAACTCCTGATAATTGAGGGTTCAGTTTTCACTCTGTAGACACCGTTTTGTACTTTGCTTCTGGGTTTCCAACACGCTGCAGCCTTACCTCTAATCCTTGCCTGTGAGGACCACCCTCACAGAAGCAGGGGGAGGTAAGCATAAAGGCAGATGTCCCTGCTGCTCTGGCTGTAGCACCAATGAAAGCTAATGGAGTATCTGTTAAATGGACATCTTGTGTTAGAGAACAGTGATCATAGTGAGTCTTGACATATGTAGCCCTGTTATTTAAAGGACATTCACCACCAATGTTTATTAATACATTTACTTTGTTACTTTCATCTGTACAAGTCTGTGTAATAGAAATGATAAGTGTTTTAAATGATGAATTTAGGCTCAGGGGGCAGGTAATTTACCTAAGATGCACAGATCTGATTAGTTTCTAGGCAGAAACTAGAAGGCTTTAAATATTCTATATGGAAACGTAGCAAAAGTCAACATTGCGTAATGTACAAACGGATCTATGCTTTCTAATATTCTCAGATGGAAACACAGCAAAAGTCCACGCTGTGAAATGCACCAACTGATCTATGCTTTCTAAGCAGGGCAACATATATATATATATTTTAATTGTACTTCAGATGAATGTTTATAAAACAAATCCTTACTCATTAAACAGTAGTACATATATTGTTTTATGACATTGGTTAACAACCCCACAACATGGCAACCCTCTTCCTTCTCAACCTTTATTTTGGTGAAAATATACATAGCCAAAGATACACCGTTTCAAAAATTTCTTCATGCACACTTCAGTGACATCAACTACACTCTTCCAATTGTGCTGCTATTCTCACTTTAGATGAAGGTTTATAGAACAAAATAGTTTCTCATTAAACAGTTAGTACACGTTGCCCTATGACAATGGTTAACAACCTCACTACACATCAACACTGTCTTTACGCAACCTTGGGTTTCCTATCAGCAGCTTTCCTGTCCCCTTCTGCCTTCTAGCCCTTGTCCCTGGACTGCTGTGACTCATTAGTCCCTATTTGTTTTATGGGACTGTCCAATCCCTGGCTGAACGGTGCACCTTGGAAGTGACTTCACCGCTGAGCTCAAAGAGTGCATGGGGGCCATACTCTCGGGGTTTCTCCAGTCTCCTTGAGGCCAATAAATGTGGTCTTTTTTGTGTGTGTTAGAATTTTGTTCTACATTCTTCTCCAGCTCTGTCCAAAACCCTCTGTTGTGATCCAAGCCAGAGCAGTCAGTGGTGGTAGCCCAGCACCATCTAGCTGTAATGGACTCAGTATGGTGGAGGTGTGGTCCATTAGTCCTTTGGACTAATCTTTTCCTTGTATCCAGTTCTCTTCATTCTCCCTTGCTCCTGAAGGGATGAGACCAGTGGAGTACCTTAGATGGCTACTCACAGGCTTTTAAGACCCCAGATGCTATTCACCAAAGTAGAATGTAGAACATTGTCTTTATAAATTGTGTTATGCCAATTGAGCTAGATGTTGCCCAAAACCATGGTCCCCACAGCCGTCTGCCCAGCAATTCAGTCCCTCAGGGAGTTTGGATGTGTCTATGGAGCTTCCATGACCTTTCCTTGTACAAGTTGTGCTTGTTTACCCACTGTAGTGTACTGTCTCACCCTTCACCAAAGATACCACTTATCTATTGCCTATTTAGTATTCCCACCCCCCGCCCCATCCCTGGCAACCAACAAAAATGGTTACTTTTTGTGTGTAAACTTTTTCATGGGTTTTTAAAATAGAGGTCTCATACAGTATTTCTCCTTTTGTAACTGACTTATTTCACTCAGCATAATGTCCTCTAGTTTCATCCATGTTATGAGATGCTTCACAGATTCATCATTGTTCTTTCTTGTTGCATAGTACTCCATCATGTGTATGTACCATAGTTTGTTTATCCATTCATCGGTTGATGGGCATCTAGGTTGTTTCCATCTTTTTGCTATTGTGAACAATGCTGCCATGAAGCTAGGTGTGCATATGTCTATTTGAGTGATGACTCTTATTTCTCTAGGATATATTCCTAGGAGGCAGGGCAACATATTTTAAAGAATATTTCCTCTTTACTTTTACTAAATACCTTTGCTTGGCACCAGCTTTATGCAGGGTCTCCCCCATAAGAGTGCACACGGTGCTCCCGCAGGAGACGCAATCTTCTTTATTCCAGAAGCCCAGGAGAACTACAGCATGCCAGTGTGGTGCACGTTCGTGCCATAAGGTAGCTTCAATCCCACCCAGCACCAGTGGGTCTAAATCTGTGTTTACATTTTTCTCTCTATAGGACATGAACATCCCTATGGAATTAAAATAAGCCGTCTTCAAGCCACGGCACTCCTGCCACATGGACCAAAGGGCTCCACATCTACCACCCTCCAGGAGCCCTCCTTACTGGAGCAGCCATTCCCAGAGATGGAAGGTCGGTTCATCCTGAAGCCCAGGCAGCCAGCAAAGGGCCAGGAGCAGAAAGGTAAGTCCCCTCCCTTCCTGCAAGCGCCTTCTCTCTCAGCTCACGTCTCCATTCCTGAAAACAAAATCATGACACGGAGCTGATTCTCCATGCCAGGGAGAAGGGCAGTGTAGGCAAGGATCCAGTCTACACCAAGAATCAGACTTAAATGTCAACACCCAGCTCACTTCGAGGAAGCTTGGTTTCATTCCTCCGGGTAGTTGCTCTCTTCTCTGTATCCCCACAGCCCTTCACACGTATTTTAATGATGTGCCTGCATATCTGTGTGTCTCATTAGGATACCAGCTTCTTAAGGCCTGGAAATTCATGTTTCCCCATCCCAGGGCTTCCCTCAGCATCTAGGCCAGAGCAGAAGGTGACTTATGCCTACCTAGCTTAGACACACCTGGAGTGGAAGAACTTGAGTGGAGCAGAAGAACTACGGATCTGAAAGGGAATCTCTTCAGAGCTTGGGCTGAAGTGGCCTCTCTGTTCTACCTCCACAGCAAGCCACATGGACCGAGCTCACTTTCCATGGGTGCTTCTGACCCAGGCCTAGACCGGAAGAGGACTGATGTTTACGGATGGGGACTTTTTAATCTTCCCTATTACCATTCATTTTCCTACCCTTCCTGTATTCTCCCATCAGTATTTCTTTTTCTGAAGAAAATGTATTATTCATTTGGGGAATAGTGTGGCCAGAATAGAATTCCTACTTAGTGTTTATACTGTCGTGATTGTTATTCTATAAGCACAAAGTTTCACAGATTTTATTTTTAATATTCACACCCTAATTAGAAGCATGAGGAAACACCACTCAAATCTTGCCAGGACTGTTTAAGAAAGGCGAGGTTTCCATAAAGTTGAATCATCCCATATTTCTCAAGGCAATAACAAGTATTTTCACTGGTCACAGATGCAACATGAACTCTCACATCAAATAATGTACGTAACAAAATTTCCAGCTAAGCATGAAAGTATTTCTGAGAAAGTACAGAACTCAGTTTCTACACTGCCCTATGTTTATGTCACAGAGTAGCTTTATATATACCATTATATCAAGGGATATAGCATTGTTCTTAAAAAGTATTTAAGCTAAAAAACAATACTTTTAGGTAGTTTTAGAAATAATAAAATCAGGTCAAGGGTAGAGAAACCACGCTAGTACCACTACTCTACCTATATATTAACCTGTATGTTCAACATTTGTACATGTTGACATTGCTGAATGTATAGCAATCTGTTCCTGGATTGAAGAATGTGTTTGTTTTCCTTCAGACTTTTAAAATGATGGGTTGTGAATGGCAGGGCAGGAAGAAAGAGTCTTAGGTGAAATGGTGGCAATCCTTCCTGACTGCATACCTTCTGGAGGCTGCTAAACCCAGTGGAGAAGAGGGATGGGGTCTGCTTTTGGAGAAGGAGACTGATATCTTGGTTGCCTTGGGCCCTCTGAGTAGGAAAACCACTCATATCAACGTTGTTATGAACTGTGCCTTGTGCTGAGGAGTACATTATACTTTTCATCCATTTTAGTATTCAGCTCCATGAGGCGTCATGTTAAAGCTGAGGAACCTGAGGTTCAAAGAGATTGAGTAACTCATTCAAGTAAATGGCAGAACCCTCTGATCCAGCACCGCAAGTGTTCCACCCAAGATTACACTCGCCACATCCTAGAGAAGCCAAGGGTTGGGCATTTAAAGATATTTGGTGAAATGTTGCTCATCTGTTTATCCTCCCACAACTCAGCTCCTCTGTTGACTCTTTTAGCATAGGTTACAAGCAGGTCAAGAAAATATTAGGATACTTTATCAGGAAAACATTCATAGCTGAGCAGTAGAAAAGACCTCTTTGAACTCAGGTTTTCATTGCTGACCACCTCTTCTTAGAAAAACTCTTCTTCTTCAGCATTCATTCGACAAGGACTGTTGGGTAGCTAAAAATCATCTCTGGTTGGGTGTTAAAAGAAACAAGGCCACCCTGGTTACCACACAGCCAGCATTTAGTGATGACTTCCCAAGGACCCTGACCGGAGAGTGAAGGCGCATCATCCGGGGAACTGCCTGAGGGTTGTGGCCCCTCAGAGTGAAGGAGCTATAGGCTGCCCTAGAACCGGGGTCAGGGAGGTTGAGTCATGAAGGGCAGATCCTTTTGGTAAGAAAGAGTTCACAGTAGTCAGGCACTCAGAAAGCTGCACAGGAAATCTAGAGTGTGGGAGACTTACCAAAAACGCGGATGATTATCAAATTCTGCTTGATTTGTATAGCACATTTTTTAGCTTTTAAAATGGGATCTGATTCCTCGTTGATCATATTTAACACCAGTAAATTTGTACAACCAAGTATTAAGTGCCTCACGAGGCAATGCAACAGGAGTAGATAGCATCATCTAGGAAATATCACCACCAAAAGAATTGAACCTGAGTCTGATCAAGCTTCTAGATTTAACTGTCCGTTACAGAATAAGGGGGAAAAGAACACATTGACAGCACTAGGATGCAGTCCACCTGTCCCAGAATGTGGGAAATTCTACACAATCAATGACTCCGTGTATCTCTCTTCTAGCCCTAGAAAACAACATGCTCTGCAAATGAAAACAGTAGAAATAAATTGAAGTGAATTAAACTACTACTCCTAATAATCTCACTTCTTCCTTAGATGCAGGCCAGAAGACAGTTGAAAGGGAACGGCCTAAGACAAATTGGGCCTTTCGGCGAGGCTCTAGCACTTGCCAGGACAACTTGGGCACTTCTCCGCCACCCGCCAAGCCAAGGAAGCTCTTCGGAGTTCCTCTGAAGGATGTTTGTGAGAATGACGACCTGCCCCCTCCTCTCCGGGTAGGTCTCATTTTGTCCTCCTGTGGGTCGCTATGAGTCAGAATCGACTCTGTGCCAATGGTTATGGCTGGCCCTCCTGAGGAGGGAGATTGAGAAAGGGAAAGCTCTGGAAGGTCAAGTGTTCTCACCTAATGTGTCCCCAAATGGAGAAAGCAGTAGACAGCCCCTGCCTTTAGCTGAGAAGCTTTGTTATGTTATTTCGGTGAAGAAAAAGTTGGCCCTGTAATTGCAGAATCCCAAGATAGACACAACAGAAAAAGCTAATCTTGTCCATTCCACCGGTTTCAGCAAAGACCCACACACACCTGCCCAGATATGTCACGATGTGCCCTGTGTACCTGTCTGTTAAGCAGAGGCTCCACCTTAACCCTCACGTTCTCCTTGCAGCTCCTTTCTTGAACTCCACCCTATTCTCAACTCTGCCTTAGTAGCTTCTTCAGCTGAGACTACTCACTTTTACAACTCAAAATATCTCCGATGGCGTTTGATTTTATTTCAAATGCTGAAGCATGAGACTAAAGACTCATCTTCTGGCACATAGTAATCTTTTAATCCTAATAGAATGAGTCAAAGGGAAGCCCCAGGTTTTCCTTGTATTGTCTCAAATCAGTGTGTTAAATCATCAGTGGTAACATTCATTGAGTATCCAATATCCCTCCAAGGGCTATACCAGTGCTTCACGTGCTCAATGTGAAGAAAATCCATGTCTTGAGTATGTGTTAGGTACTACACCAGACCCTGCAACTTTCACAGCAAATTTGGGGGTAGTTATGATTATCATCATGTAGCTCTAGTGGCACAGTGGTTAACAGCTTGACTGCTTACCAGAAGGTGGGCGGTTTCAGTCCACCCGCCGCTCCTTGGAAACCCTATGGGGCAGTTCTACTGTGTCCAGAAGGGTTGCTGGGAGTCAATTTCAACTCCTAGCAACAAGTTTGGTTTGGTTTGCTTTGTCATTATCATCCCCATTTCACAAATGGGAAAAACAAAAGCTTTAGTAAAGGTAAGTACTGTACCTGCCCCAAGGGCACACAGTGAACAGGTGGTATAATAGATTTAAATCCCTCAGATTACCTGACTCCACCACCTATTATCTTCATACACTGCAAGCAGAGGCCTATCTGGGGGTGGGGGGTGTTGGCATGTAGGGTGCGTGACTTGCACTGTGCCTGCGGGCCCCGGGTGCCTGTTGAGGGGGCGCCAAGGAGCAGTTTCTATTGGCCATCACACTTTTCATCACCAGCTGTAAGAGATTATTCAGCAGTTGAACACTAATTGCCCAAGGTGCTATTTTCTGTAGCTAGGCCCCTGACGGCAAGCAGGACAGATGAAGACAGAGAAGAAGGAAATGAAAAAGTGATAAGGCTGTTTACTTGGAGAAGGCTTTCTGGAGGACAAGGTTTTTGAGCCTGATTTTGAAAGATGAAAGGAAATCCAAGAAGTAGGAATGGGGTATCCAGCAGCTTAAAGGGGAATTAGCCAATGAGAAAAGAATATGGCAAGATTTCCACATGTGGGGAAAAGCATCCATATTACAGTGAGAAAAGAAAGGTGAAGGGGGAAGGGGTGATTTAACAGATGCCTTAAAGTAGACAGAGAAGTTCGATTTAAAAGTGTAATTTAGTGAAAAAGGAAAACGTGATGAAAACAAGTGTTTAAAGTGTTTCAGTGAATGAATGTAGAGTGGACCAATGAAGAGAAAATATATTGAGAGATTAAACCTTAAGTATGTGCTTCGGTCCTTCCCGCTTCAGCACTGGACTCTCCCGGGGCCTAGCTCTGGCTGCCAACAAGGGCAAGCTTGCGCTCTGGCCTGTGTGCAGGAAGTGCCGTATATTGGTTTTTCTCTTCTTCCCCCCTAGGATATGTTTTTCTTTATTAATCAAAAAGGGCCTCTCACAGAGGGCATCTTCAGAATTTCGGCCAGTGTAAAAGCCTGTGCAGCCCTAAAGGAGAAACTAAATTCTGGAGAAAAAGTAAACTTGGAGGATGAATCTGTTTTTGTGGTAGCGTCTGTCTTAAAGGTAAGGAAAGCTCCAGCATCATCTTCACACAGTGTAGCTCTAAAGAAGTAGGACTGGTTTCCTGCACTGTGACTGACAGAGAAGCATAGTAGGTATAATACATTCAGAATCTGAAAAACTGAAAAACAGTTCAGCAAGTTAAGGAAACTGCCTTGGGTGTTAAAAGCACACCACCCTCCCTGTCTGAACGCCACATGCAAAGACAAGTAAATAAATAAAAATCTCAAGGTACGCACTTACACCTACACAAGCATCCTATTTTATAGAGCTCCTCACTGCAAATGATGTCAAAGTTTCCAAAAGAAATGTATTATTATACTTTTGAAAACAGTTATAAAAGTTTTCCATGATAAGCAAATATTTACCTTATGATGAGTCAAAAAATGTTCAGTCAAGCCACCAAAAGCTCCATTTGGTTTTGTCATCATTCCTTCCCTTTCTCTTAATGCCTTTCACTTTAAGAGTGGCATTGGAATGGTTCTACCATTGGGCCTTCTGTCATCTGGACCACCTTTAGCATCCTTTGTTAGTACTTCTTATGCCTAAACTGCCACCCATGGTACAGTTAGTTACACGGTAACCTGCTCTTCTAAAATACCTTGCTCCTCACATTCTTAGAGATGCCGCACATTTTTGGAAAATAGATCCTACATCCAAAACCAGCTTTAAGCAAAATGTTGAGCTCAGAACCCCTGCAGACCCGCTTCAGGAACCTGATCTCCTAGAAGGCTGGAGATGCAAGGAAAGCAGGGTAGAAACAGGGCCCAGGGCCTCCAACTCAGGGTGAGGCCTAAAGATCAGAAATGCCTTGCCCTGGACATTAGTAAAGAAGAATTTTCCACATTCCTTTTTCAGTCAAGTGGCCAGGTGCCCATGTAATATTACTTCACGTGTTTCTTTACATTCAAATCTGTCTTGGTAAATGGGCCATCATATATGCATTAGTAAATGGGCGTTTCTTGCAAATCTGTGTCTTGGTCCATATGAAAATATATAGTAACGAATATTTGAGCACTAGTAGAGATCTGCTTTTCTCTATCACCTTCCCTGTTCTCTACCTTTTAATAAGTAGATTAGCATAAATTAACCACCCGCAGATCAAAAAGCTGTGGCCCCTCACTATGAGACTTCCACTAAGAAGATAGGTAGAATTCTGCATATCCCTCCAGCCTAAGCTGAATTTTTGCCCTATTGTTATTTGGTGAGTTCGGTGATTGGTCTCCTTGGAATCCTTACAGGGCACGGGTAATGGAAGAAGGGGCATGCTCATGTTGGGCAGTGCCCTGTTGGGAGGATGCCGAGGAAGTAGGATCAGCATTGCTCTAATGAGTGAAGGGTGGGAGGGACTCGGGAAACTTCTCTAGATCCTCTTCATTGTGTTTGTCTCCTTCTGTCTCTCTGGCCACCATTAAGGGACCTCCAGACATCCTGAGAGACACAAGAGCCCTTGGGAGCCAGAAGGACATCCTTTTGGGGCATAGCATCCACCACCTCCCAAAGACCCTAGCTTCCTTTCTGCCTTTCTGAGTGCTGGTTGGGATGTCTGATGTGACCAGAGAAGAGACACCTTCACCCGACTTTGTCAGACTGAGGAGAAGGTGTAGGGCCTTGTGAATAGGATCGGCTGTAGTGTTTTACTCACACATGTTCCTCGGGGACTTGTGGAAGCAGTGAGATGGCAGAGGGATTCTTCAGGTTCCTCTAGGATTTAGGGTTTTTTTTTTTTTTTTTTTTTTTGGTAGCATTTATTTATTTTCCTGTTGCCCATCTGCTACCAGTCCCCTTCCCCTCCCCAGATTCTCTTTACTATTTGACAAAGAGAACACCTCACACATTTGGAGTGAAAGAGTCTTGTTAACCTGTGTTGTAGGAAATCAGAGTGAAGCTTAGCATAGTCAGGAACCTGTGCTAGATGGGTCAACATGTCAGTCTTTTGTAACCTAATCAAGGAAGTGACATCCCATCACTGTTGCTGTGTTACAATACCTTAGAAACAAGTCACACAAAAAGTAAGCTTAATAAATTTTCATAGTCCCAATTGTATGATACTCATACAGACTTTCCAGGCAACTGCTTAAGAAGCTCACTTATGCATGCCTCTAGCTTAGTACTCAGGGTTCTAAAGTTTTGCTGTATCTAAATTTTGATTATGTTTTTCTTTTTCGGAATGTTTTACTTCTGAAACAAACTAAAACTCAAGGAAAGTATGATATCCTATCCAAACTTTAAAATTAAGGTTAAGGAACCCTGATGGCACAATGGTTAATGGCTCGGCTGCTAACGGAAAGGTCCATGGTTTGAACCCACCAACTGCTCCTTGGGAGAAAAGATCTGGCGATACACTCGCATAAAGATTACAGCCTAGGAAACCCTATGGGCAGTTTTATTCTGTCATATAAGGTCACTGTGAGTCAGAATCGACTCAAGGGCGCATGGAAATAACAAAAACCATTAAGGAGATGAAAAGTGAAGCTGTTGTGAGAGGAGGTTTCTCCCAAGAAGCACAGATACCTCAAGTCAGAAGACCCAGTCTTTGTGTGTGTCTGTGTGTGTGTGCGTGTGTGTGTGTATGGGTCTGTGTGGTATTTGTTTCAGAACTTTTCTTGCCAGGAATTAAGAACACCATGGCTAAAATAAACAATCAAAATGTGTATGTGTATTTCTTTTCAAGAAAATAATAGCATTCAGGATGTTTATCATCAAGGCCTTTTCAGTTTATACCAGTTGGCTAAACTATACATAAAGAGAAGTTTTTCAGAAGATAGAAAGGGACTTTATCTTCATTCCCACCATAGCCTAGACTCTGCTTTTATGCCACTAGTTTTAGTTGGAGAAAATCCAGGCACCTGCTTTTGGGTGTGCAAGTCAGCAAAGAGTTGGAGCCGAGTTCTGTGGATGTCATAGTGTGGGTAGCTGTGAAGGAAATGGGGAACAAACTGAATTTTTCAACCAAATGTGTTCTCTGTCATTTGTCTACTACATGTTTGCCATAAGAATAACATTATTTTTTCATCTATTTTAGGATTTTTTCCGAAACATCCAAGACAGTGTATTTTCATCTGATCTCTATGGTAAATGGCTTGCTGTTATTGATCAAGGCAATGAGGAGGAGAAAATAACTGCAATCCACAGGTAACGAGGCAGTAATCACTCTCCTCTGACTATGCCTCAACAATACAACCAACACACTCAGAAAAAAATAGCTTCTATTTTATAACTTTTCCTACTAAATAATGACTACTACCAAAGGGTTTCATGCGGTCATACCTGTGAGGCCAGTTTAAAAATAGATGTATACCTTACTGCTGTCATCAAGTTATTGCTTTTCTCCTAACCTTACTAATACGGGAATGTTGACCATTGTACACCTTCTGAATGTATGAAATTATAGGAGATGAAATCTGTTATTCCAAGTGCAGTGGTAGAGGCTGACTCTGACAGTGTTACGGCCTTAACTTACTGAAATATTTAACTACCCAGAGAAAGTCTTATCATGGTCAGGAATGAACTTTAATGAAACATTTCTGTGTGGGTTCATGCCTGGAACTCTGTTAGTCTCTAGGCACACAGAGGTAAAGAACCTAATCAATCCCTCACTTTAAGAAACTCAGAGTGTGGTGGACGAGAGAAATAGATAAACTGAAGTGTAATCAGTTGCATAAAAGGGACACTCAGCGGTACTTTGGGAACTTGGTGGAGTCATAAATAACTCCCGGCAAGACTCAGAGAAAAAGGAAGCTCAAATTGCAAAGTCAAGACCTAATCACAAAGAATTCCAGGTCTATACCCATGCAAGCAGAAATTTCCGGCAGGAATCATCTTGAAAATTATGTGCAATATAGCAGAATAGGAAAAAAGTATCCAGTTCCTCAATTTCCTAAGCTTTACTACTGTAAAAAACTCAACAATTCCAATAGTATGTTCTATTTGTGTATGTCTGCTGAGCATGGAAAAAAAAAATTTTTGATCAACTTCCAAATATTATGAATTATCACCTTCACAATACTTTTGATAAACCCCTTTTTTGTAATAGAACATAGAATTTGCATTGAAGAGTTAGGAAATAAGGTACAGTTATGAAAGTCACCCAAAACCAAGGCCATGGAAGAAAATACCATTCCCATGACAGTTTAGAGAGGTCCATTTCAACACATTGAGCACCAAGTCCTGTAGCTCTCTGTTGCTCATGTTACCAACCGCACTCCTATACAGTTTAGAGGAGACTATTCGGGTACATCAAGCATCACATCCTATAGCTGATTGCTGCTCAGAGTCTAAAACCTGTGCATTTAACATTGCATTAAGGGTGTATTGTGAATCCAGTTCTGTTGCTTGGGCCATTTCTGGTGACCATATTTTCTCCAAGTTGCAACATTCTGTTTTTTTAAAAAAAGTAAAACTTTGAATATCAACTTAGAAACAGTTTTAATGCATGATAAAAAAAAAACAACCACATAGCAGTTATGAAAATTAGAACTTTGGAAATTATACTGTTGTAAACCTGTATGAGAAAGTGGTATCAATAAGAATGATATGAAATACAATTGACCTCGGATGCTGGCGGAGCGAACCAGAGGATCTCAGAATGTGCTTGTAAGTCTTAGTAGATACGTTTTGGACTCTCCGTGTCAGACAGCATTTTTTCACTGTTACCTTGAAATTAAAGGGAGCACTTTAAATAAAATTGCTGTTTAATTTCATTAGTAATTTTTGTGAGTTTTAGTCGAGCACATTCTGGAATCTTATAGGGTTTTTAATAAATTTATATGAAATTCTACATTAATAAGTTTAGCCCAACTTAAACACATGGTAGTGGTTTCTGGGAAATATTTCAGGCAGCATTTTTTATGAGACAGAGTTCTATGTCTTTTACATTTTTCATTGCAAAATTTCATTCTTTAGGTTGTGGACGTGGTGTACAAAAGAAAATGTCTTATTCCCTTTCTCTGTATTTACAAGTTCTTAAATGAAATGACTTGTTTTAAGAGTGTTTTTCTGCATTTAAAGGCTTTTAGACCAACTGCCAAAAGCCAATGTTGTTCTCCTGCGATACCTTTTTGGAGTGTTACACAACATTGACCAACATTCTGCATCCAATCAGATGACAGCATATAACTTATCAGTGTGTACAGCCGCAAGCATTCTTTGGTCTTCTACTTTCTACAGACCACGAATTAAAACAGAATTGAGAAAAAAGGTGAAGAGATTTCTTATTTTTATACCTTTGGGGCCTGAATCCTCACTTCGAACCTGAAATTCAGGGTATTATCTAAAGGACCATTGTTTTTAGTGTATACTTTAATTGCACTCTTCTGGGATGCAAAGTCATTTATCTTATCATGGTGGGGTATGGGAAGGTGGGTTGTTAAGTGGGAAACTGGGAACAGATGAGTCACTTCTTTCCCATCCAAAAGACTAAATAGTAGACTGACAAAACCATGAACCAAAACCCGCTGCCATAGAGTCGATTCCAACTCATAGTGACCCTATAGACAGAGTAGAACTGCCCCATAAGGTTTCCAAGGGGTGGCTGGTGGATTTGAAGAGCTGACCTTTTGGTTAGCAGCCGAGCCCTCAAGCATTGTGCCACCGGGGCTCCCACTAAACCATAGATAGCTAAAAAGTGGTGTGATATGCTCTTTGAAGCTGTTTGGAGTTAGACAAGACAAGCCTCTCAGCCTTACCATTGCTGGAACACAGCAGTGGTGACAGCACCCAGCTCATCTAGGCACTGCTTGCAATTGTGCTCATGCACATCCTCGGGCCCGGGCTGTATGAGCACCCTTGGCTCCACACACATTGGACTTCTTCTGCCAGCAATGGCCCGTTCAGAGAAATACTGGGCTATTTCATCTCTGCTAGTGGGATGGAGAAACTAGTAAAAGATTCCAGAACATTCTAAGGCAGCCACAAGGTGCCTAATGCGATCACAACTTTCCCCCAAGCACACCCTGAGAGCAAGCCTAAGGCAAGACAATGCACAGGCACTGACAGCAGTCAGACAAACAGACAGATTTTCTCCCCAGCTGCCTCATGCCTTCACAGTAGACCTACAGAGAAATTCTACGTCTCACGTTTAAGATCCTTCTTCACTTAAGAAGTAAATTTCCTGAGTTTTCACATATTGGATGCCATATAAATCAAATAACATCTTTACCCCCAACACGTTATGTGGGTTATTAAAATATTATCTTAATTTTAACTGTGTAGCCATTGATATAGAAATATTAGCTATTAAGCCAAGGTCACAAATTACAACTTTATTTCACTGATTAAAAGTAGTTTCAAGTCTCTGTCCAAACTACTCTTGAAAGTAGCACAGTTTCTTAGAGAAAACTGGTTCATACATTTTCTTATCAACTCTGAATTTTTTTCAGAATTCTTTCACATTTTTGTTAGATTGAAGATGTATATATGAAATGTGACTTATAACTTTGCCATATGAAAAACAAAACAGCCCATTTTCTCCCTTTGGTGTTACAGATCTCTCTTGTACAATTTCTTATTGAAAATTGCTTCAAAATATTTGGAGACGATATCCCTTCCCTCTTGGAGGAAAGCTCAATGATTAGAACAATGACTTATGATTCAGAGAAGACTTCAGGTACTGTGAATAATTTAACAGCTTTGGTAAGAAACAGTGAGCCTGGGAGGAATCATGTGTGATGCTGAGGCAGCAGCTGTCCTGGAGCCCAGAGCATGACCCAAGAACAATGAAGCAGGGCCCAGGGCTCCTCCTGCTCCTTCTTCAGAAGGGTGGCTCATGGATGGGGGGAGGTGTCACACTGTTGTGAGGTCAAAGAAAAGATAAGACAAAGTCCATGATGTCAAGAAGTTGCTAGTGCAGTTTGTAACAGCGTCAGGAGAGAGCATGATATGATACAGTGGTTTGGAGAATTTTTCAAACAAAGCTTTAAATCGAACCCTCATATATATAATAGATGTGCTCTGGTTGAAACCAAAATGAGAGCCCAAGAGCACTGCCTGTTTTATTTCTCCCCCTCTTCTTGCTCAGTGGACCCTGAGGAACCTCAGAGATCCAGTGCTCTTTGAAGCAGTTTCAAAAGAACCAGCGTCATTGAGAAAAAAAGACCTGATGTCAAACAGCCTTTCCAGAGTATGAACCCCTGCACTACCATTACCAGCACTGTTATCTTTGGCCAGTTTTTCCGTCTCAGCCTCAAATTCTTAATCTCTAAAATTCAGATAAAAATGATATCTAAATCTTAGCATTTTTTTGTGAGTAAATAAGATAATGGTGTAAATTAAGTTTGTTGAAGAGGACATCAATGCGCTACTAGATGTATCCCTGAGACCAAAGTTAGTAGTTAGTATTACTTGAGTCTAGCTAATCATAGCTAAGGAGTCCCTGGGTGGTGCAAATGCTTAAGCACTCTGCTACTGACCAAAAGGTGGACGGTCCAAACCCACTTGGAGATGCCTTGAAGGAAATGCCTGGCGATGTGTTTCCAAAAGGTCACCGTCATGAAAACCCTATGGAGCACAGTTCTACTCTACAACACATGGGGTCACCAGGAGTCAGAACTGACTCAATGACAGCTGGTAATCAGAGCTAACTGCCAACAGTCCATTTTACAAGATGGATTTTAGATTCAGAATCTGTATCGTGTATCATCAGTCCCTTCATATTTTTGCTATCTTGGTTTATGACATTTATCTCAGTGCTTTAAGAAAATCTGTTTTATCAGGAATTGAGATGAATCTAGTGTCTGAGAATATGTTTATGCCAAGACAACTTTTTGCTTTTCATTCAGAAGTGACAACGGAGCAGCCTCTTGAAGCCAAGCCTGTGAGAGTTATAGTGATTTACAAAAAAAACACAACTGCGCGATTATGGCAGAAACAAGAAGGCTTTAAATATTCTGAGATGGAAACACAGCAAAAGTCCACACTGGGTAATGCACAGACTGATGTATGCTTTCCAAGTAGGGCAACATATTTTATTTTATTTTATGGTTGTAATTAAATGAAGTTTCTATTTCAAGTTAGTCTCCCAAACAAAACTTTTATACGTACATTGTTATGAGACCCTAATTGCTCCCCCCATTCTGTGACAGCACACTCCTCCCCTCTGCCCCTGATTCCCTATGACCATTCAACCAGCTCCTAACTCCTTCTGCCTCCCCATCTCACCTCTGGACAGAAGCTGCCCCTCTGGTCTCTTGTATCTACTTGACTAAGAGGCACACTCTTCACGAGTATCACTTTATGTCCCACAGTCCAGTCCAATCCCTGTCTGTTAAGAGTTGGCCTCGGAAATTGTTTTCGTTCTGGGCTGATGGAGAGTCCAGGGACCATGCTTTCCGGGGCACCTCCAGTCTCAGTCAGAACATTAAGTCTGGTCTTCTTACTAGAATTTGAGTTCTGCACGCCATCCTTCTACTGCTCCATCAGGGACCCTCTGTTGTGTTCCCTGTCAGGACGTTCATTGGTGGTAGCCGGGCACCATCTAGTTCTGGTCTCAGGCTGATGACGTCTCTGGTTTATGTGGCCCATTCCGTCTCTTGGGCTAATACTTTCCTTGTGTCTTCGGTGTTCTTCGTTCTCTTTTACTCCAACTGGTTGGGACTGATCGATGCATCTTAGATGGGCGCTTGCAAGCTTTTAAGACCCCAGACACCACTCACCAAAGTAGGAAGCAGAACATTTTCTTAGTAAGCTTTGTTATACCAATTGATCTAGATGTCCCCTGAAAACACGATCCCCATACCCCTACCCCTGCTACTCTGTCTCTCAAAGTATTTGATTGTATTCAGGAAACTTGTTAGCTTTGTTTAGTCCAGTTGTGCTGACTTCACCTGTAGTGTGTGCTGTCCTTCCCTTTGACTAAGATGATTCTTATCTACTATCTAGTTAGTGAATAACCCTCATCCTCCCTCCCCAACCCCGTAACCATCAAAGAATGTTTTCCTCTCGGTTTAAACCTTTTCTTGAGTTGTTATAATAGTTGTCTTATACAATGTTTGTCCTTCTGTGACTGACTAAATTCACACAGCATAATAAGTTCCAGCCTCCACAATGTTATACGATGTTTCCCAGCTTCATCGTTGTTCTTTATTGTTGCGTAATATTCCATTCCGAGGATATACCATAATTTCTTTATCCATTCGTCCGTTGATGGGCACCTAGGTTGCTTCCATCTTTTTGCTATTGTGAACAGTGCTGCAATAAACATGGGTGCGCATATATCTATTCGTGTGAAGGCTCTTGTTTCTCTAGGATATATTCTAAGGAGTGAGATAGCTGGATCATCTGTTACTTCCATTTCTAGCTTTTTACGGAAGCACCAAATGGATTTCCAAAGTGATTCTACCATTTTACATTCCCACCAACAGTGTATAAGTGTTCCAGTCTCTCCACAACCTCTCCAGCATTTATTATTTTGTGTTTTTTGGATTAACGCTAGCCTTGTTGGGGTGAGATGATATTTCATTGTAGTTTTGATCTGCATTTCTCTAAAGGCTAATGATCGTGAGCATCTGTATGTGTCTGTTAGCCGCCTGAATATCTTCTTTGGTGAAGTGCCTGTTCATATCCTTTGCCCATTTTTTAATTGGGTTTTTTGTCTTTTTGTTCTTGAGGTTTTGCAGTATCTTGTAGATTTGAGAGATTAGATGCTGATCGGCTTTGTCGTAGCCAAAACTTTTTTCCCAGTCTGTAGGTTTTCTTTTGACTCTTTTGGTGAAGTCTTTTGATGAGCATAAGTGTTTGATTTTTAGGAGCTCCCATTTATCTAGTCTCTCTTCTGGTGCTTGTGCATTGTTACTTATGGCTCGTATTGTGTTTATGCCATGTACTAGGGCTCCTAGCATTGTCCCTATTTTTCCTTCCATGATCTTTATCTTTTTTCAATTTTATATTTAAGTCTTTGATCCATTTTGAGTTAGTTTTTGTACATGGTATGAGGTATGAGTCTTGTTTTAATTTTTGGAGATGGATATCCAGTTATGCCAGCACCATTTGTTAAAGAGACTGTCTTTTCCCCAAGTAATGGACTTGGAGCCTTTGTCAAATATTAGCTGCTCATAGGTGGATGAGGTTATATCTGGATTCTCAACTCTGTTCCATTGGTCTATGTATCTGTTGTTGTACCAGTACGAGGCTGTTCTGACTACCGTGGCAGTATAATAGGTCCTAAAATCAGGTAGTTTAAGGCCTCCCACTTTGTTCTTCTTCTTGAGTAATGCTTTATTTATTCGGGGCCTCTTCCCTTTCCATATGAAGTTGGTGATTTGTTTCTCCATCTCATTAGAAAGTGCTGGTAGAATTTCAATCAGGATTGCATTGTATCTGTAGATCGCTTTGGGTAGAACTGACGTTTTCACTCTGTTGAGTCTACCTATCCATGAGCAATGTATAGTTTTCCACTTGTGCAGGTCTGTTTTAGTTTCTTGCAGTAGTGTCTTGCAGTTTTCTCTGTATAGATCTTTCACGTCTCTGGTTAGATTTATTCCTACGTATTTTATCTTCTTGAGAGCTATTGTAAATGGTATTGATTTAGTCATTTCCTCTTCAAGGTTCTCTTTTTTGGTGTAAAGGAATCCAATTGATTTTTGTATGTTTATCTCGTATCCTGAAACTTTGCCAAAATCTTCTCTTAGTTCCAGTAGTTTTCTTGTGGATTCTTTGGGGTTTTCTGTGTATAAGATCATGTTATCTGCAAATAGAGATACTTTGACTTCTTCTCTACCGATCTGGATGCCCTTTCTTTCTTTTTCTAGCCTAAATGCTCTCGCTAGGACCTCCAGCACAATGTTGAATAATAGTGGTGATAGAGGGCATCCTTGTCTGGTTCCTGTTCTCAAGGGGAATGCTTTCAAAGTCTCTCCATTTAGGATGATGTTGGCTGTTGGTTTTGTAGAAATGCCCTTAATTATAGTGAGGAATTTCCCTTCTATTCCTGTTTTATTGAGAGTTTTTATCATGCATGGGTGTTGGACTTTGTCGAATGCATTTTCTGCATCGATGGAGGAGATTATGTGGTTCTTGTCTTTTCTTTTCTTTATGTGATGGATCACATTACTTGTTTTTCTAATGTTGAACCATCCCTGCATACCTAATATAAATCCCAGTTGGTCATGGTGAATTTTTCTTTTGATATGTTCCTGAATTCTATTGGCTAGAATTTTGTTGAGGATTTTTCCGTCAATGTTCATGAGGGATACTGGCCTTTCATTTTCTTTTTTGTGGTGTCTTTACCTGGTTTTGGTATGAGGGTTATGCTGGCTTTATAGAATGAGTTTGGGAGAATTCCATCCTTTTCTATGCTCTGAAATACCGTTAGCAGAAATGGTGTTATCTCTTCTCTGAAAGTTTGGTAGAATTCTCCAGTGAAGCCATCTGGGCCAGGGCTTTTTTTTGTTGGGAGTTTGTTAATTACCTTTTCAATCTCTTCTTTTGTTATGGCTTTATTGAGTTGTTCTACCTCTGTTTGTGTTAATTTAGGTAGGTAGTGAGTTTCTAGAAATTTGTCCGTATCCTCTAGGTTTTCAAATTTGTCAGAGTACAATTTTTCATAATAATCTGTTATGATTCTTTTAATTTCAGCTGGGTCTGTTGTGATATCACCCATCTCATTTCTTAAACGGGTTATCTGCTTCCTCTCCTGTTTTTCTTTTGTCAGATTGGCCAATGGTGTATCAATTTCGTTGATCTTTTCAAAGAACCGGCTTTTAGACTTGTTAACTCTTTCAATTGTTTTTCTATTCTCTATTTCATTAAATTCTGCTCTAATTCTTATTATTTCCTTCCTTCTGGCGCCTGTGAGCTTCTTTTGCTGCTCTCTTTCTACTTGTTCCAGTTGTAGGGTTAATGTTTTGATTATGGCCCTTTCTTCTTTTTGGATGTGTGCATTTATTGCTATAAACTGACCTCTGAGCACTACTTTTGCTGTGTCCCAAAGGTTCTGGTAGAAAGTATATTCATTCTCATTTGATTCTATGAATTTCTTTATTTCATCCTTAATTTCTTCTATAACCCAGTAGTTTTTGAGCAAGCTGTTGTTCAGTTTCCATGTGTTTGATTTTTTTTTTTTCCCTTGCTTTTTGTGTTGTTGAATTCCACTTTTATAGCTTTATGGTCAGAAAAGATGCTTTGTAATATTTCAATGTTTTGCATTTTGTTAAGGCTTGCTTTATGGCCTAATATGTGGTCTATTCCGGAGAATGTTCCACGTGCGTTGGAAAAGAAAGTATACTTGGCTCTTGTTGGGTTGAGTGTTTGGTATATGTCTATGAGATCAAGATGGTTGATTGTTGCATTTAGCTCTTCCGTGTCTTGTTGAGCTTCTTTCTGGATGTTCTGTCCTTCACCGAAAGTGGCGTGTTCAAGTCTCCTGCTACTGTTGTAGACCTGTCTATGTTTTCAGAGCCATTAGAGTTTGTTTTATGTATTTTGGAGGCCTCTTATTGGGTGTGTAAATATTTATTATACTTAAGTCCTCCTGGTGTATTGACCCCTTAATCATTACATACTGCCCTTCCTTATCCTTTGTGGTGGATTTTACTTTAAAGTCTATTTTGTCAGAGATTAATATTGCTACTCCTGCTCTTTTCTGAGTGTTGTTTGCTTGATATATTTTTTTCCATCCTTTGAGTTTTAGCCTGTTTGTGTCTTTAAGACTAAGGTGCGTCTCTTGTAGGCAGCAGATCGATGGATCATGCTCTTTTTATCCAATCTGCCCCCTCTGTCTATTTATTGGTGCATTAAGTCCGTTTACATTCAGCATAAATATCGATAGGTATGAGTTTACTGCTGTCATTCTGATATTTCTTTTTGTGTGTTGTTCACAGTCTCTTTGTTCCCCTTAATTTTCTGTGCCGAGTTGTTTTTCTTTATGTATTTTTTTTCCAGCTTTTTCATTGTTGTAGATATTGTGTTTGCTAGGTCTTTATGGTTTTCTACTTTTTTATTTTTATTTGTAGGATTGTTAGATTCCTTTGTGGTTACCTTAATATTGACCCTTATTTTTCTAAGTTTATACCAGTCTTTTATTACCTTCTATCGCCTTGACTTCTCCTACATATGAAAAATCAATGTCTGCATTTTTTAAGTCCCTCTTTTTTGTTTTAATGTTGTCCTTTTTTACATATTGATATCTCCGTTTCCCTATTTTCGATGTTTTAGCTTTGATGTGTTTTCGACTTCCCTATCTGAGTCAATATCTGGTTGCTCTGTCCTGTGTTCTACTCTTGCGTTGTTAGCTGGTGTTATTGATTATCTAACCATAGGATTCCCTTTAGTGTTTCTTGTAATTTGGGTTTGGTTTTTGCGAATTCCCTCAACTTCTGTTTATCTCGAAATGGTGTAATTTCCCCATCATATTTGAGAGACATGTTTGCTTGATATATAATTCTTGACTGGCAGTTTTTCTCCTTCAAGGCTTTCTATATGTCATCCCATTGCCTTCTTGCCTGCATGTTTTCTGCTGAGTAGTCCCAGCTTATTCTAATTGAATCTCCTTTGTAGATGACTTTTCTTTGATCCCTAGCCACTCGTAAAATTCTCTCTTTATCTTTGGTTCTGGTAAGTTTGATTATAATATGTCTTGTGACTTTCTTTTGGGATCTACCTTATGTGGGGTTCGATGAGCATCTTGGGTAGATATCTTCTCATCTTTCATGACATCAGTGAAGTCTTCTGTCAACAAATCTTCAGCAATTTTCTCTGTATTTTCTGTTATCCCCCCCTGTTCTGGTACTCCAATCACTCATAGGTTATTTCTCTTGATAGAGTCCCTCATGACTCTTAGAGTTTCTTCATTCTTTTTAATTCTTTTATCTGATTTTTCCTCAAATAAGTTGGCATCAAGAGCCTTATCTTCAGTGTCACTAATTCTAACTTCTACTGCCTCAATTCTGCTCCTATGACTTTCTATTGAGTTGTCTAATTCTGAAATGTTATTGTTAATCTTCTGGATTTCTGATTGCTGTCTCTCTATGGATTCTTGCAGCCTATTAAATCGGTCATTATGTTCTTCAATAACTTTTTGAAGTTCTGCTACTACTTTGTGTGTTCCTTGGCCTTTCTGCATTTTGTACAATTTCCTTTCGAATTTCTAGAAGAAATTTCTGTATATTAATCTTTTGTATTCTGCCTCTGGTAATTCCAAGAAATTCTCTTCCTCCAGAGAATTTATTGATTCTTTATTTTGGGAGCTTGCTGAAGCCATCATGGACTGCCTCTTTACGTGATTTGCTATTGACTGTTGTCTCCGAGACATCAATAAGTTATTAAAATTTTATATTTGTTTAGTGAGTCCTAGCTTCTTGTTTTGTTATGTTTTGATATGCTCCAATAGGCTGCTCATGTACGCTAGTTTGATTATTGGCACCTCTGAAGCTCTAATGTCCTGTCACCGGGTAGTTAGTTCTGTAACTAAGTATGTGCACACAGGAGTCCCTTAAATTTTCCTATATGGGTTCAGCTCAGGTGTCCAGGTAGTCGGTCACCAAGTGTGTGGTGCAGACTCTCACCTACAGTCTTAGAGAGGCATGGGTGACTGGTGCAGGCACTGGAATCTGGCTGTGGTAGGGGATCACGGGCTGAGCCAGGCAGGGGGCTGACGGCTCTGCGAGAGTCTGAAAGGAAATCGTGTCCCTATTTCCTACGGCAAGTAGGTAGGTGAGTTTTGCAGCCGGACTATGAGCACCCCACTCTCTTAGCCTTAAAGACCCCAGGGCACCACTTTTTCTTGGACTCCTGTAGCAGGTGATTAGGTGGTTTAAGTGACACCACCAGTACTCAAGCCCCTGTTGCAGATGGGTAAATGTGCCTACTTAAGGGGCAGGGCTGTTTCGAGGGTCACAAATCCGCCACTTTACAGCTGAAACGATTCAAGTTAAACTTCAGATGTTTGCCCTGTTGTATGGTAGTAGTGAGGGCTAACGCTGTTGAGATGGGTCCCCACAAGTCTATACAGGGGTGTAAGAAATTCAAAGTCTGCGGACCCCTGATGCCTATGCCCAGCAAAGGAGCTGTGCCGACCCTGAGTTCCTGGCTTAGGGGAGCCACTAGCATATTTGTTCCCTGTCAAAGACCAGAAGAATGGGTCAGGGCGCCTTTTGGGATCTACTTCAGGCTCAGTGGACTCCCAGTGCAGAGCGGGGAGGGAGGAGATAAAAGGGAGACGGGTTTTTCCCAAATGGGCTTTTTAAAAAAAAAATTCCCCGGGAAAGACCACACACTTGTACTTCTCTTCAGCCTCTTGGGAGCTGCTTTTCACTGGTTCGGAGTGTCCAAGCAGAATCTCTGCTGCCGATTCTCTCTCGATGTGGAAACTGCTTCCTGAGCCCGCGCACAGCTGTTTGGTTGTTTCACTGAGGACCCTGAAAGCTGAAGACCTGCAGTCCTGCCACCACAGCCACTCAGGGGCTCCTTACTTCTTCGGAACCCTCTCCCTCTCCCACCACTCAGTCCAACTCCTCAACTTTGCCTTGTTCAGGGCTTCTAGATATTCATATACAATCAAATCAATTGTGTTCGCAGGTCTTTGTTGTAAGAGGGATATAGGATATAGGAAACTCTCTGACTACACTGCCATCACGGCCAGCGCAACATATATTAAAGAATATTTTCTCTTTACTTTTTTTAAACACCTTTGCTTGGGCACCTGCTTTATGCAGGGTCTCCCCCATGAGAATGCACGTGGTGCTCCCACAGAAGACACAACCTTCTTTATTCCAGAAGCCCAGGAGAACTACAGCATGCCAGTGTGGTGCACATGTGTGCTGTAAGGTAGCTTTGATCACACCCATCACCCATCAGTTGGTCTAAATCTGTATTTACATTTTTCTCTCTGTAGGACATGAACATCCCTATGGAATTCAAATGATTCATTTTCAAGCCACTGCATTCCGGCCACATGGACCAAAGGGCTCCACATCTCCTTCCACCCTCCAGGAGCCCTCCTTACTGGAGCAGCCATTCCCAGAGATGGAAGGTCAGTTCGTCCTGAAGCCCAGGCACCCAGTGAAGGGCCAGGAGCAGACAGGAGAGTCCCCTCCCTTCCTGCAAGCGCCTTCTCTCTCAGCTCACATCTCCATTCCTGAAAACAAAATCATGACACGGAGCTGATTCTCCATGCCAGGGAGAAGGGCAGTGTAGGCAAGGATCCAGTCTACACCAAGAATCAGACTTAGAGAAATGTCAACACCCAACGCACTTCAAGGAAGCTTGTTTTCATTCCTCCGGGTAGTTGCTCTCTTCTCTGTATCCCCACAGCCCTTCACACATATTTTAATGATGTGCCTGCATATCTGTGTGTCTCATTAGGATACCAGCTTCTTAAGGCCTGGAAATTCATGTTTCCCCATCCCAGGGCTTCCCTCAGCATCTAGGCCAGAGCAGAAGGTGACTTATGCCTACCTAGCTTAGACACACCTGGAATGGAAGAACTTGAGTGAGGCAGAAGAGTTACCGAGCTGAATAGGAATCTCTTCCGAGCTTGGGCTGAAGTGGCCGCTCATTTTTACCTCCACAGCAAGCCACATGGACCGAGCTCACTTTCCATGGGTGCTTCTGACCCAGGCCTAGACTGGAACAGGACTGATGTTTACGGTTGGGGGCTTTTTAATCTTCCCTCTTCCTATTCTTTCTCCTACCCTTCCATATTCTCCCATCAGTATTTCTTTTTCTGAAGAAAATGTATTATTCATTTGGGGAATAGTGTGGCCAGAATAGAATTCCTACTTAAAGTGTTTTTATTGTTGTGATTGTTAGTCAATTAACAAAAAGTTTCACAAATTTTATTTTTTAATATTCATACCCTAATTACAAGCATGAGGAAACAGCACTCATACCTTACCAGGACTGTTGAAGATAGGCGAGGTTTCCATAAAGTTGAATCATCCCATATTTTTCATGGCAATAGCATGTATTTTTACTGGTCACAGATGCAACATGAACTCTCACACCAAATAATATCTGTAACAAAAGATACAGCTAAGCCTGAAATTATTTTTGAGAAAGTACAAAACTCAGTTTCTACATTGCCCTCTGTTTATGTCACAGAGTAGCTTTATATATAGCTTTGTATCAAGGGATAGAGCACTGTTCTTAAGAGGTATTAAAGCTAAATAACAGTACATTTGGAAAGTTTTAGAAATAATAAAATCAGGTCAAGTGTAGAGAAACCAGGCTAGTACAGCTATTCTACCTATATATTAACCTGTATGTTCAACATTTGCACATGTTGACCTTGCTGAATCTATAGGAATCCATTCCTGGATTGAAGAATGTGTTTGTTTTCCTTCAGACTTTTAAAATGATGGGGTGTGAATGTCAGGGCAGGAAGAAAGAGTCTTAGTCAGCTGAAGTGGTGACAATCCTTCCTGACTGCATCCCTTCTGGAGGCTGCTAAGCCCAATGGAGAAGGGGGATGGGGTCTGCTTTTGGAGGAGGAGACTGATATCTTGGTTGCCTTGGGCCCTCTGAGTAAGGAAAATCACTCTCATGAAGGTTGCTAAGAACCGTGCCTTCTCCTGAGGAGTACATTATACAAGTCATCCATTTTAGTACTCAGTTCCTTGAGGCATCGTGTTAAAGCTGAGGAACCTGAGGTTCAGGTAGATTGAGTAACTCATTCAAGTAAATGGCAGAACCCTCTGATCCAGCCAGCACCGCAAGTGTTACACCCAAGGTGTAACACCACATCCTAGAGAAGCCAAGTAATGGGCATTTAAGGATATTTGGTGAAATGTTGCTCATCTGTTCATCATCCCACAACTCAGCTCCTCTGTTGACTATTCTAGCATAGGTTATCAGCAGGGTAAGAAAATATTAGGATACCGTATCAGGAAAACATTCATAGCTGGGCAGTAGAAAAGACCTCTTTGAACTCAGGTTTTCACTGCCGACCACCTCCTCTTACAAAAGCTCTTCTTGTTCAGCATTCCTTTCACAGGGAGTGTTGGGTAGCTAAAAATCATCTCTGCTTGGGTGTTACAAGAAACCAGGCCACCTTGGTTACCACACAGCCAGCGTTTAAACACAGCTTCCCAAGGACCCTGACAGGAGAGTGGAGGTACATCATCCGCGGAACTGCCTGAGGCTTGTGGCCCCTCAGAGTGAAGGAGTTATAGGCTGCCCAAGAAGTGGGGTCAGAGAGGTTGAGTCATGAAGGGCAGAGCCTTCTGATAAGAGTTCACAGTGGTCAGGCACTCAGAAAGCCAAACAGGAAATCTAGAGCATAGGGAGACTTAACAAAATGGAGGATGATTATGAAACGATGCTTGATTTGTATACCACATTTTTTAGCTTTTAAAACGGGATCTGATTCCTCACTGATCATATTTAACATCAGTAAACTTGTATAACCAAACATTAAGTGCCTCACAAGGCAATGCAACAGGAGTAGATAGCACTGTCTAGGAAGTATCACCACCAAAAGAATTGAACCTGAGTCTGATCAAGCTTCTAGAGTTAATTATCCGTTTACAGAATAAGGGGAAAGAACACATTAACAGCACAAGGATGCAGTCCACCTGTCCCAGAATGTGGGAAATTCTACACAATAAATGACTCCGTTGCTCTCTCTTCTAGCCCTAGCAAACAACATGCTCTGCAAATGAAAACAGTAGAAATAAATTGAAGTGAATTAAACTACTACTCCTAATAATCTCACTTCTTCCTTAGATGCAGGCCAGAAGACAGTTGAAAGGGAACGGCCTAAGATAAATTGGGCCTTTCAGCGAGGCTCTAGCACTTGCCAGGACAACTTGGGCACTTCTCCGCCACCCGCCAAGCCAAGGAAGCTCTTCGGAGTTCCTCTGAAGGATGTTTGTGAGAATGACAACCTGCCCCCTCCTCTCCGGGTAGGTCTCATTTTGTCCTCTTGTGGGTCGCTATGAGTCAGAATCGACTCTGTGCCAATGGGTATGGCTGGCCCTCCTGAGGAGGGAGATTGAGAAAGGGAAAGCTCTAGAAGGTCAAGTGTTCTCAATGAATGTGTCCCCAGATGGAAAAAGCACTAGACAGCCCCTGGATTTGGCTGAGAAGCTTTGTTATATTAGTTCAGTGAATAATAAGTTGACTTAGTTATTGCAGAATCATAAGGTTGACACAAGAGGAAAAGCTAATCTCGTCTGTTCCACTGGTTTCAGCAAAGACCCACGTACACCTGCTCAGATAAGTCACGATGTGCCCTGTGTACCAGTCTGTTAAGAAGAGGCTCTAACTTAACCCTCATGTTCTCCTTTCAGCTCCTTCCTTGAACTCCACCCTACTCTCAACTCTGCCTTGTTGCTTCTTCAGCTGAGACTACTCAGTCTTACAACTCAGACTGTCTCAGATGGCATTTGATTTTATTTCAAGTACTGAAGTGTAAGACTAAAGACTCACCTTCTGGCACATATTAATCGTTTTCTCTTTTTTTAATGTGCTTAAGTAAAAATTTTTTTTAATTGTACTTCAGGTGAAGGTTTACATAACAAATACTTTCTCATTAAACAGTAGTACACATATTGTTTTATGACATTTGTTAACAAACGCACGACATGTCAACCATCTCCGTTAGCGACCTTTATTTTTTTTTACTGAAAATATACATAGCCAAAGATACACCGTTTCAAAAATTTCTACAATCACACTTCAGTGACATCGACTACGCTCTTCCAATTGTCCTGCTATTCTCGCTTTAGATGAAGGTTCACAGAACAAAATAGTTTCTCAGTAAACAGTTAGTACACATGTTGCCCTATGACAATGGTTAACAACCTCACTACACATCAACAGCGTCCTTACAGAACCTTGGGTTCCCTATCATGAGCTTTCCTGTCCCCTTCTGCCTTCTAGCCCCTATCCCTGGACTGCTGTGCCTCATTAGTCCCGATTTGTTTTATGGGACTGTCCAATACCTGGCTGAACGGTGAACCTTGGAAGTGACTTCACCTCTGAGCTCAAAGCGTGCATGGGGGCCATACTCTCGGGGTTTCTCCAGTCTCCTTTAGGCCAGTAAATCTGGTCTTTTTTGTGTGTGTTAGAATTTTGTTCTACATCCTTCTCCAGCTCTGTCCGGAGCTCTCAGTTGTTATCATGGTCAGAGCAGTCATTGGTGGTAGCCTGTCACCATCTAGCTATACTGGACTCAGTCCGGTGGAGGCCTTGGTAGCGGTGGTCCATTAGTCCACTGGACTAATCTTTTCCTTGTATCCTGTTCTCTTCATTCTCCCTTGCGCCCAAAGGGATGAGACCAGTGGAGTATCTTAGATGGCTGTTCACAAGCTTTTAAGATCCCAGATGCTACTCACCAAGGTAGAATGTAGAACATTATCTTTATAAACCGTGTTATGCCATTTGAGCTAGATTTTCCCTGAGGCCATGGTCCCCCGCAGCCGAGCAATTCAGTCCCTTGGGGAGTTTGGAGCACATATTCATCTTTTAATCCTAATAGAATGAGTCAAATGAAAGCCTCAGGTTTGGCTTGTGTTGTCTCATATCAGTGTGTTAAATCATCAGTGGTAACATTCATTGAGTATCCAATATCCCTCCAAGGGCTATACTAGTGCATCATGTGCTCGATGTGAAGAAAATCATTGTCTTAAGTACATGCTAGGCACTACCCCAGACCCTGCAACTTTCACAGCAAATTTGGGGGTAGTTATGATTATCATCACGGAGCCCTGGTGGCACAGTGGTTAACAAGTCAACTGCTAACCAAAAGGTTGGCAGTTCGAGTCCACCAGCCAGTGCTTGGAAACCATATGGGGCAGTTCTACTGCAACCTGTAGGGTTGCTGTGATTCGAAATCAACTCACAGCAACAATTTTGGTTTCGTTTATGATTATCATCATCCCCATTTCACAAATGGGAGAAACAAAAGCATTAGTAAAGGTAAGTACTGTGTTTTCCTCAAGGGCACATAGTGAATAGGTGGTATCATCGATTTAAATCCCTCAGATTACCTGACTCCAACACCTATTATCTTTCTACATTGCAAGCAGAGGTCTATCTGGGGGTGGGGATACTGGGCAGGTAGGGTGAGTGCCCTGCACCCTGCCTGCGTGCCCCGGGTGCCTCTTGAGGGGGTGCCAGCGAGCAGTTTCTATTGGCCATCACACTTTTCATCACCAGCTATAAGAGATCATTCAGCAATTGAACGCTAATTGCCCGAGGTGCTATTTTCTGTAGCTAGGCCCCTGACTGCAAGCAGGACAGATGAAGACAGAGAAGAAGGAAATGAAAAAGTGATAAGGCTTTCAGGAGGGGATGGTTTCTGAGACTGATTTTGAAAGAGGAAAAGAAATCCAAGAGGTTGGAATGGGGTATCCAGCAGCTTAACGGGGAATAAGCTAATGAGAAAAGAGTATGGCAAGATTTCCACATGTGGGGAAAAGCATCCATATTACAGTGAGAAAAGAAAGGTGAAGGGGGAAGGTGTGATTTAACAGATGTCTTAAAGTAGACAGAGAAGTTCGATTTAAAAGTATAATTTCAGTGGAAAAGGAAAACGTGATTAAAACAAGTGTTTAAAGTGTTTCAGTGAATGAATGTAGAGTGGACCAATGAAGAGAAAATACATTGAGAGACCCCAAAAAAAAAAGCCTTAAGTATGTGCTTTGGTCCTTCCCGCTTCAGCACTGGACTCTCCCGGGGCCTAGCTCTGGCTGCCAACAAGGGCAAGCTTGCGCTCTGGCCTGTGTGCAGGAAGTGCCGTATATTGGTTTTTTTTCTTTTCTTCCCCCCTAGGATATGTTTTTCTTTATTAATCAAAAAGGGCCTCTCACAGAGGGCATCTTCAGAATTTCGGCCAGTGTAAAAGCACGTAGAGCCCTAAAGCAGAAACTAAATTCTGGAGAAAAAGTGAACTTGGAGGATGAATCTGTTTTTGTGGTAGCGTCTGTCTTAAAGGTAAGGAAAGCTCCAGCATCATCTTCACACAGTATAGCTCTAAAGAAGTAGGACTGGTTTCCTGCACTGTGACTGACAGAGAAGCATAGTAGGTATAATACATTCAGAATCTGAAAAACTGAAAAACAGTTCAGCAAGTTAAGGAAACTGCGTTGGGAGTTAAAAGCACAGCACCCTCCCTGTCTGAACGCCCCATGCAAAAACAAGTAAATAAATAAAAATTTCAAAGTACACACTTACACCTACACAAGCATCCTACTTTTGAAGAGCTCCTCACTGCAAATGATGTCAAAGGTTCCAAAAGAAATTTATTATTAAACTTTTGAAAATAATTACAAAAGTTTTCCATGATAAGCAAATATTTACCTTATGATGAGTCAAAAAATGTTCAGTCAAGCCACCAAAAGCTCCATTTGGTTTTATCATCATTCCTTCCCTTTCTCCTAATGCCTTTCACTTTAAAAGTGGCATTGGAATGGTTCTACCATTGGGCCTTCTTTCATCTGGGCTACCTTTAGCATCTTTGTTAGTACTTGTTACGCTTAAACTGCCACCCATGGTACAGTTAGTTCCATGGTAACCTGCTCTTCTAAAATGCCTAGCTGCTCACATTCTTAGAGATACCTCACATTTTTCGAAAATACAACCTACATCCAAAACCAGCTTTAGCAAAACGTTGAGCCCAGAACAACCTCTGCACGCCTGCTGCAGGGCCCTGGTCCTCCAGCCCAGAGGCAATACAAGGAAGGCAGGGTAGAAACAGGGCCCAGGGCCTCCAATTCATTCTGAAGCATAAAGATCAGAAGTGCCTTGCCCGGGACATAAGTAAAGAAGAATTTTCCACATTCCTTTTTCAGTCAAGTGGCCAGGTGTCCAAGTAATATTACTTCATGAGTTTATTTACAATCAAATCGGTCTTGGTAAATGCGCCATCATATATGCATTGGAAAATGGACGTTTCTTGCAAATCTGTGTCTTGGTCCATATGAAAATATATAGCAAGGTACATTCGAGCACTCGTATAAACCTGATTTCTCTATCACCCTCCCTGTTCTCTACCTTTTAAAAAGTAGATTAGCATAAATTAGCCAGCCCCCAGATCAAAAAGCTGTGGCCCCTTCACTGTGAGACTTCCACTGAGAAGATAGGTGCAATTCTGCATATCCCTCCAGCCTAAGCTGAATTTTTGCCCTATTGTTATTTCGTGAGTTTGGTGATTGGTCTCCTTGGAATCCTTACAGGGCGCTGGTAATGGAAGAAGGGGTATGCTCCCTGTTGGGAGGATGCCGAGGAAGTAGGATCAGCATTGCTCTAATGTGTGAAGGGTGGGAGGGACTCGGGAAACTGCTCTAGATCCTCTTCATTGTGCTTGTCTCCTTCTGTCTCTCTGGCCACCATTAAAGGACCTCCAGACATCCTGAGAGACACAAGAGCCCTTGGGAGCCAGAAGGACATCCTTTTGGGGCATAGCATCCACCACCTCCCAAAGACCCTAGCTTCCTTTCTGCCTTTCTGAGTGCTGGTTGGGATGTCTGATGTGACCAGAGAAGAGACACCTTCACCCGACTTTGTCAGACTGAGGAGAAGGTGTAGGGCCTTGTGAATATGATCGGCTATAGTGTTTTACTCACACATGTTCCTCGGGGACTTGTGGAAGCAGTGAGATGGCAGAGGGATTCTTCAGGTCACTCTAGGATTTAGGGCTTTTTTTTTTTGGTAGCGTTTATTTATATTCCTGTTGCCTATCTGCTATCCATCCTCTTCCTACCCAGATACTCTTTACTATTTAACAAAGAGAACCCTTCACACATTTGGCGTGAAAGAGTCTTGTTAACCAGCCAACTTTGGTTTTCTGTGTTGTAGGAAATCAGAGTGAAGCTTAGCATAATGAGGAACCTGTGGTAGATGGGCCAACATGTCAGTCTTTTGTAACCTAATCAAGGAAATGACATCCCATCACTGTTGCTGTATTCAATTTCATAGAAACAAGTCACATAAAACTTAAGCTTTCTAAATTTTAATAGGCCCAACTGTATGATATTCAGATGGACTTTCCAGGCCACCACTTAGGAAGCTCGCCTGTACATGCCTCTAGCTCTAGTACTCAGGGGTCTAAAGTTTCGCTGTATCTAAATTTTGACTATGTTTTACTTTTTTGGAACATTTTACTTCTCAAATCAACTAAAACTCAAGGAAAGAATGATATCCTATCCCCACCTTTAAAATTAATCTAAGGAGCCCTGGTGGGACAACGGTTAAGAGCTCGGCTACAAAACAAAAGGTCCGTGGTTTGAACCCAGCAGCTGCTCCTCGGGAGAAAGATCTGCTGATCCAATTCCATAAAGATTACAGCCTAGGAATCACTATGGGGCCGTTCTGCTCTGTCATATAGGGTCTCTGTGAGTCAGAATTGACTCAAGGGCGCACGGAAGGAACAACCATTCAAAGATGAAAAATGAAGCTATTCTGAGAGGTTTCTCCCAAGAAGCACACAAACCACAAGTCAGAGGACCCCGTCCTCTGTGTGTGTGTGTGTCTGTGTTTGTGTTGTGGTATTTGTTTCAGAGCTTTTCTTGCCAGGAATTAAGAACATCATGGCTAAAATAAACAATCAAAATGTGTATGTGTATTCCTTTTCAAGAAAATCACAGGAATTTGGAAGTTTATCACCAGGCCTTTTCATTTTGTACCAGTTGGGTAAGCTACACATAAAGAGAAGGATTCAGAAGGTAGAAAGGGACTTTATCTTCCTTCCCACCACAGCCCAGACACTGCTTTTATGCCACTAACTGCAGTTGGAGAAAATCCACACACGTGCTTATGGGTGTGTACGAGTCAGCAAAGAGCTGGAGCCGAGTTCTGTGGACGTCATAGTGTGGTTACCTGTGAAGGAAGTGGGGACCAAACTGAATTTTTCAACCAAATGTGTTCTCTGTCATTTGTCTAATACATGTTTGCCATAAGAATAACATTATTTTTCATCTATTTTAGGATTTTTTTCAAAACATCCAAGACAGTGTATTTTCATCTGATCTCTTTGAAAAATGGCTTGCTGTTATTGATCAAGGCAATGAGGAGGAGAAAATAACTGCAATCCAGAGGTAACGAGGCAGTAATCACTCTCCTCTGACTATGCCTCAACAATACAACCAACACACTCAGAAAAAAATAGCTTCTATTTTATAACTTTTCCTACTAAATAATGACTACTACCAAAGGCTTTCATGCGGTCATAGCCGTGAGGCCAGTTTAAAAATAGATGTATACCTTACTGCTGTCATCAAGTTATTGTCTTTCTCCTAACCTTACTAATACGGGATCGTTGACCATTGTACACCTTCTGAATATGTGAAATTATAGGAGGTGAAATCTGTTAGTCCAAGTGTGGTGGTAGAGGGCGACTCTGACAGTGTTACCCCCTTAACTTTCTCAAATATTTAACTAACCAGAGAAAGACTTACCATGCTCAGGCATTAAATTTAATGAAGCATTTCTGTGTGCGTTCATGCCTGGAACTCTGTTAGCCTGTAGGTACACAGAGGTAAAGAACCTAATCCTTCCCCTCAAGAAACTCAGAGTCTGGTGGAGGAGAAAAACAGATACACTGAAGTGTAATCAGTTCTATAAAACGGAAACTCAGAGGTGATGTGGGAACAAGGTGGAGTGAGAATTAACTCCCTGTAAGACTCAGAGAAAAAGGAAGCTCACATTGTAACGTCAAGACCTAATCACAAAGAATTCCAGCTCTATATCCATGCAAGCAGAAATTTCTGGCAGGACTCATCTTCAAAATTATGTGCAATCTAGCAGAATTGGAAAAAAGTATCCAGTACCTCAATTTCCTAAGCTTTGCTTCTGCAAAAAAGACCCAGCAATTCCAATAGTATGTCCTATTTGTGTATGCCTATTGAGCAGAGAAAAAATTTTTTTAATCAACTTCCAAATATTCTGAATTATCACCTTCACAATACTTTTGATAAACCCCTTTTTAGCAACAGAACACAGAATTTACATTGAAGAGTTAGGAAATAAGGTACAGTTGTGAAAGTCACCAAAAACCAAGGCCATGGAACAAAATACCGCCTCCATTCCCACGACAGTTTAAAGAAGACCTTTTGAGTACATTGAGCACCAAGTCCTGTAGCTCTCGGTTGCTCATGTTACCAGCTGCACTCCTATTACAGTTTAGAGGGGACTATTCGGGTACATCAAGCATCACATCCTATAGCTGATTGCTGCTCAGAGTCTAAAACCTGTGTACTTAACATTGTATTAAGGGGGCATTGCACATCCAGTACTGTTGCTGGTGCCATTCATGGTGACCATACTGTCTCCAAGTTGCAGCATTTTGTTGTAAAAGAAAAAAAAAACAACAAAAGTAAAACTCTGAATATCAACTTAGAAACCGTTTCAATGCGTGATTAAAAAAAGCATATCAGTTATGAAAATTAGAATACTGGAAATTAGACTATTGTAACCTTGTATGAGAAAATGGTACCAATGAGAATGATTTGAAATTAAATTGACCTTGGATGCTGGCAGAGCAAAGCATAGGATCTCAGAATGTACTTATAAATCGTAGTAGATACGATTTGGACTCTCACCGTCAGACAGCAGTTTTTCATTGTTATCTTGAAATTAAAGGGAGCACTTTAAGTATAATTGCTGTTCAATTTCATCAGTAATTTTTGTGAGTTTTAGTTGAGCACATTCTGGAATGTTACAGGGTTTTTAATAAATTTATATGAAATTCTACATTAATAAGTTTTGCCCAACTTAAATACATGGTAGTGGTTTCTGGGAACTATTTCAGGTAGCATCTTTATGAGACAGAGGTCTACATCTTTTCCATTTTTCACTGGGATGTGGACATGGTGTCCAAACCAAAAAAGGCTTATTCCCTTTCTCTGTATTTACAAGTTCTTAAATGAAATGACTTGTTTTAAGAGTGTTTTTCTGCATTTAAAGGCTTTTAGACCAACTGCCAAAAGCCAATGTTGTTCTCCTGCGATACCTTTTTGGAGTGTTACACAACATTGACCAACATTCTGCATCCAATCAGATGACAGCATATAACTTATCAGTGTGTACAGCCGCAAGCATTCTTTGGTCTTCTACTTTCTACAGACCACGAATTAAAACAGAATTGAGAAAAAAGGTGAAGAGATTTCTTATTTTTATACCTTTGGGGCCTGAATCCTCACTTCGAACCTGAAATTCAGGGTATTATCTAAAGGACCATTGTTTTTAGTGTATACTTTAATTGCACTCTTCTGGGATGCAAAGTCATTTATCTTATCATGGCAGGGTATGGGAGGGTGGGTTGTTAAGTTGGAAATTGGGAGCAACCGAGTCACTTCTCTCCCTTCCAAGAGACTACACTGACTAAACCATAAACCCAAACCTGTTGCCATCGAGTCAATTCCAACTCATAGCGACCCTACAGGACAGAGTAGAACCGCAGCATAACGTTTCCAAGGAGTGGCTGGTAGATTCCAAGTGCTGACCTTTTGGTTAGCAGCCGAGCCCTCAACCACTGTGCCACCGGGACTCCCACTAAACCATAGAGAGAGAAAAAAGTGGTGTGGTATGCTCTTTGAAGCAGTCTGGGGTTAGACAAGCCAAGCTTCAACTCCCAGCCTTACCATTGCTGGATGTGTAATATTGGGCAAAGTTCCCCAGCCAGCCTCCCCATCTGAAACACAGCAGTGGTGACAGCACCCAGCTTGTCTAGGCACTGCTTGCAGTTGTGCCCATGCACATCCCAAGGGCCCGGGCAGTATGAGCACCCTTGGCTCCACACACATTGGACTTCTTCTGCGAGCAATGGCCTGTTCAGAGAAATACTGGGCAACTATTTTATCTCTGCCACCGGGGTGAAGAAAGTAGTAAAAGATTCCAGAACATTCTAAGGCAGCCACAGGGTGCCTAATGAGATCACAACTTTCCCCCAAGCACAATCTGAGAGCAAGCCTAAGGCAAGATAGTGCACGGGCATGGACTGCAGTCAGACAAACGGACAGATTTTCTCCCCAGCTGCCTCATGCCTTCACAGCAGACCCACAGAGAAGTTCTGCTTCCCTCATTTAAGATCCTTCTTCAGTTGAGAAGTAAATTTAATGACTTTTCGTGTATTGCGTGGCTTATAAATTGAATAACATCTTCACCCCCAACATGTTATATGGGTTATTAAAACATTATCTTAATTTTAACTGTGTAGCCATTGAGATAAAAATATTAGCCATTAAGCCAAGGACACAAATTACAACTCTATTTCACTGATTAAAAGTAGTTTCAAGTCTGTGTCCAAACTACTCTTGAAAGTATCACAGGTTCGTAGAGAAAACTGATTTAGATGTTTTCTTATGAACTCTGAATTTTTTTTTTCAGTTCTTTCACATTTTTGTTAGATTGAAGATGTATACATGAAATATGACTTATAACTTTGCCATATGAAAAACAAAACAGCCTATTTTTTCCCTTTGTTGTTACAGATCTCTCTTGTACAATTTTTTATTGAAAATTTCTTCAAAATATTTGGAGACGATCTCCCTTCCCTCATGGAGGAAAGCTCGATGATTACAACAATGACTTGTGATGATTCAGAGAAGGCTTCAGGTACTGTGAAGAATTTAAAGGCTTTGTAGGAAACACTGAGCCTGGGAGGAATCATGGGTGATGCTGAGGCAGCAGCTGTCCTGGAGCCCAGAGCATGACCCAAGAACAATGAAGCAGGGCCCAGGGCTCCTCCTGCTCCTTCTTCAGAAGGGTGGCTCGTGGATGGGGGAAAGTGTCACACTGTTGTCAGGTCAAAGAAGAGATAAGACAAAGTCCACGATCCCCAGAAGTTGCAAGTACAGCTTGTAACAGCATCAGGACAGAGCATATGGTACAGTGGTTTAGAGACTTTTTCAAAGAAAACTTTAAATGGTACCCTGATATATATAATAGATGTGCTCTGGTTGAAACCAAAATGAGGGGCCAAGAGCACTGCCTGTTTTATTTCTCCCCCTCTTCTTGCTCAGTGGTCCATGAGGCACCTCAGGGATCCAGTGCTCTTTGAAGCAGTTTCAAAAGAACCAGCATCATTGAGAAAAAAGGACCTGATGTCAAACAGCCTTTCCATAGTATGAACCCCTGCATTACCATTACCAGCACTGCTATCTTTGGCCAGTTTTTCCATCTCAGCCTCAAATTTTTCTCTAAAATTCAGATAAAAATGATATCTAAATCTTAGAATTTTTTGCGAGGAGTAAATAACATAATGGTGTAAAATAAATTCGTAAAAATCATATTAATGGGCTAGCAGAGGTTTCACTGAGACCATAATCAGTATTACTTGAGTCTAGCTAATCATAGCTAAGGAGTCCCTGGGTGGTACAAACGAGTAAACATTCTGCTACTAACCAAATGTTGATGGTTCAAACCCACTTGGAGATGCCTTGAAGGAAACACCTGGCGATGTGTTTCCAAAAGGTCACCGTCATGAAAACCCTATGGAGCACAGTTCTACTCTACAACACATGGGGTCACCAGGAGTCAGAACTGACTCAATGACAGCTGGTAATCAGAGCTAACTGCCAACATTCCATTTTACAAGATGGATTTTAGATTCAGAATCTGTATCGTGTATCATCAGTCCCTTCATATTTTTGCTATCTTGGTTTTATGACATTTATCTCAGTGCTTTAAGAAAATCTGTTTTATCAGGAATTGAGATGAATCTAGTGTCTGAGAATATGTTTATGCCAAGACAACTTTTTGCTTTTCATTCAGAAGTGACAACGGAGCAGCCTCTTGAATCCAAGCCTGTGAGAGTTATAGTGATTTACAAAAAAAACACGACTGCGCGATTATGGCAGAAACGAGAAGGCTTTAAATATTCTGAGATGGAAACACAGCAAAAGTCCACACTGGGTAATGCACAGACTGATGTATGCTTTCCAAGTAGGCCAACATATTTTATTTTATTTTATGGTTGTAATTAAATGAAGTTTCTATTTCAAGTTAGTCTCCCAAACAAAACTTTTATACGTACATTGTTATGAGACCCTAATTGCTCCCCCCATTCTGTGACAGCACACTCCTCCCCTCTGCCCCTGATTCCCTATGACCATTCAACCAGCTCTTAACTCCTTCTGCCTCCCCATCTCACCTCTGGACAGAAGCTGCCCCTCTGGTCTCTTGTATCTACTTGACTAAGAGGCACACTCTTCACGAGTATCACTTTATGTCCCACAGTCCAGTCCAATCCCTGTCTGAAGAGTTGGCCTCGGAAATTGTTTTCGTTCTGGGCTGATGGAGAGTCCAGGGACCATGCTTTCCGGGGCACCTCCAGTCTCAGTCAGAACATTAAGTCTGGTCTTCTTACTAGAATTTGAGTTCTGCACCCCATCCTTCTACTGCTCCATCAGGGACCCTCCGTTGTGTTCCCTGTCAGGACGTTCATTGGTGGTAGCCGGGCACCATCTAGTTCTGGTCTCAGGCTGATGACGTCTCTGGTTTATGTGGCCCATTCCGTCTCTTGGGCTAATACTTTCCTTGTGTCTTCGGTGTTCTTCGTTCTCCTTTACTCCAACTGGTTGGGACCGATCGATGCATCTTAGATGAGCGCTTGCAAGCTTTTAAGACCCCAGACACCACTCACCAAAGTAGGGAGCAGAACATTTTCTTAATAAGCTTTGTTATACCAGTTGATCTAGATGTCCCCTGAAAGCACGATCCCCATACCCCTACCCCTGCTACTCTGTCTCTCAAAGTATTTGATTGTATTCAGGGAACTTGTTAGCTTTGTTTAGTCCAGTTGTGCTGACTTCACCTGTAGTGTGTGCTGTCCTTCCCTTTGCCTAAGATGATTCTTATCTACTATCTAGTTAGTGAATAACCCTCACCCTCCCTCCCTAACCCCGTAACCATCAAAGAATGTTTTCTTCTCGGTTTAAACCTTTTCTTGAGTTGTTATAATAGTTGTCTTATACAATATTTGTCCTTCTGTGACTGACTAAATTCACACAGCATAATAAGTTCCAGCTTCCACCATGTTATACGATGTTTCCCAGCTTCATCGTTGTTCTTTATCGTTGCGTAATATTCCATTCCGAGGATATACTATAATTTCTTTATCCATTCGTCCGTTGATGGGCACCTAGGTTGCTTCCATCTTTTTGCTATTGTGGACAGTGCTGCAATGAACATGGGTGTGCATATATCTATTCGTGTGAAGGCTCTTGTTTCTCTAGGATATATTCCAAGGAGTGAGATAGCTGGATCATCTGTTACTTCCATTTCTAGCTTTTTACGGAAGCACCAAATGGATTTCCAAAGTGATTCTACCATTTTACATTCCCACCAACAGTGTGTAAGTGTTCCAGTCTCTCCACAACCTCTCCAGCATTTATTATTTTGTGTTTTTTGGATTAACGCTAGCCTTGTTGGGGTGAGATGATATTTCATTGTAGTTTTGATCTGCATTTCTCTAATGGCTAATGATCATGAGCATTTCTGTATGTGTCTGTTAGCCGCCTGAATATCTTCTTTGGTGAAGTGCCTGTTCATATCCTTTGCCCATTTTTTAATTGGGTTATTTGTCTTTTTGTTCTTGAGGTTTTCAGTATCTTGTAGATTTGAGAGATTAGATGCTGATCGGCTTTGTCGTAGCCAAAACTTTTTTCCCAGTCTGTAGGTTTTCTTTTGACTCTTTTGGTGAAGTCTTTTGATGAGCATAAGTGTTTGATTTTCAGGAGCTCCCGTTTATCTAGTCTCTCTTCTGGTGCTTGTGCATTGTTACTTATGGCTCGTATTGTGTTTATGCCATGTACTAGGGCTCCTAGCATTGTCCCTATTTTTCCTTCCATGATCTTTATCTTTTTTCAATTTTATATTTAAGTCTTTGATCCATTTTGAGTTAGTTTTTGTACATGGTATGAGGTATGAGTCTTGTTTTAATTTTTGGAGATGGATATCCAGTTATGCCAGCACCATTTGTTAAAGAGACTGTCTTTTCCCCAAGTAATGGACTTGGAGCCTTTGTCAAATATTAGCTGCTCATAGGTGGATGAGGTTATATCTGGATTCTCAACTCTGTTCCATTGGTCTATGTATCTGTTGTTGTACCAGTACGAGGCTGTTCTGACTACCGTGGCAGTATAATAGGTCCTAAAATCAGGTAGTTTAAGGCCTCCCACTTTGTTCTTCTTCTTGAGTAATGCTTTATTTATTCGGGGCCTCTTCCCTTTCCATATGAAGTTGGTGATTTGTTTCTCCATCTCATTAGAAAGTGCTGGTAGAATTTCAATCAGGATTGCATTGTATCTGTAGATCGCTTTGGGTAGAACTGACGTTTTCACTCTGTTGAGTCTACCTATCCATGAGCAATGTATAGTTTTCCACTTGTGCAGGTCTGTTTTAGTTTCTTGCAGTAGTGTCTTGCAGTTTTCTCTGTATAGATCTTTCACGTCTCTGGTTAGATTTATTCCTACGTATTTTATCTTCTTGAGAGCTATTGTAAATGGTATTGATTTAGTCATTTCCTCTTCAAGGTTCTCTTTTTTGGTGTTAAGGAATCCAATTGATTTTTGTATGTTTATCTCGTATCCTGAAACTTTGCCAAAATCTTCTCTTAGTTCCAGGAGTTTTCTTGTGGATTCTTTGGGGTTTTCTGTGTATAAGATCATGTTATCTGCAAATAGAGATACTTTGACTTCTTCTCTACCCATCTGGATGCCCTTTCTTTCTTTTTCTAGCCTAAATGCTCTCGCTAGGACCTCCAGCACAATGTTGAATAATAATGGTGATAGAGGGCATCCTTGTCTGGTTCCTGTTCTCAAGGGGAATGCTTTCAAAGTCTCTCCATTTAGGATGATGTTGGCTGTTGGTTTTGTAGAAATGCCCTTAATTATAGTGAGGAATTTCCCTTCTAATTTACAAAAAAGACTCAACAGCGCGATTATGGCAGGAACTAGAAGGCTTTAAATATTCTGAGATGGAAACCCAGTGAAAGTCCACCTTGTGTAATGCACAAACTGATCTATGCTCTCCAAGCAGGGAAACATATTTTAAAGAATATTTTCTCTTTACTTTTTTTAAACACCTTTCCTTGGGCACCTGCTTTATGCAAGGTCTCCCCCATGAGAGTGCACGTGGTGCTCCCGCAGGAGACACAACCTTCTTTATTCCAGAAGCCCAGGAGAACTGCAGCACGCCAGTGTGGTGCACGTGCGTGCTGTAAGGTAGCTTTGATCACACCCATCACCCATCAGTTCATCTAAATCTGTATTACACGGAGCTGATTCTCCATGCCAAGGAGAAGGGCAGTGTAGGCAAGGATCCAGTCTACACCAAGAATCAGACTTAGAGAAATGTCAACACCCAACGCACTTCGAGGAAGCTTGTTTTCATTCCTCTGGGTAGTTGCTCTCTTGTCTGTATCCCCACAGCCCTTCACACATATTTTAATGATGTGTCTGCATATCTGTGTGTCTCATCAGAATATGACCTTCTTAAGGCCGGAAACTCATGTTTTCCCATCCTGGGGCTTCCCTCAGCATCTAGGCCAGAGCAGAAGGTGACTTATGCCTACATAGTTTAGACACACCTGAAATGGAAGAACTTGAGTGGAGCAGAAGAGTTACCGAGCTGAATGGGAATCTCTTCGGAGCTTGGGCTGAAGTGGCCTCCCAGTTCTACCACGGCAGCAAGCCACATGGACCAAGCTCACTTTCCATGGGTGCTTCCGACCCAGGTCTAGACTGGAACAGAACTGAATGTTTATGGTTGGGGGCTTTTTAATCTGCCCTCTTACCGTTCTTTTTCCTAGCCTTCCGTATTCTCACATCAGTATTTCTTTTTCTGAAGGAAATGTATTACTCATTTGGGGAATAGTGTGGCCAGAATAGAATTCCTACTTAAAGTGTTTTTATTGTTGTGATTGTTAGTTTATAAGCAAAAAGTTTCACAAATTTTATCTTTTCAAAATCATACCCTAATTACAATCATGAGGAAACAGCACTCATATCTTACCAGGACTGTTTAAGAAAGGCTAGGTTTCCATAAAGTTGAATCATCCCATATTTTTCATGGCAATAACATGTATTTTCACTGGTCACAGATGCAACATGAACTCTCACACCGAATAATGTATATAACAAAAGATCCAGCTAAGCCTGAAACTATTTTTGAGATACTACAGAACTCAGTTTCTACATTGCCCTCTGTATATGTCACAGAGTAGCTTTATATATAGCTTTATATCAAGGGATAGAGCATTGTCCTTAAGAGGGATTAAAGCTAAATAACAGTACATTTGGGTAGTTTTGCAAATAATAAAATCAGGTCAAGTGTAGGGAAACCAGGCTAGTACAGTTACTCTACCTATATATTAACCTGCACGTTCAACATTTGCATATGTTGACCTTGCTGAATCTATAGGAATCCATTCCTGGATTGAAGAATATGTTTGTTTTCCTTCAGACTTTTAAAATGATGGAGTATGGATGTCAGGGCAGGAAGAAAGAACCTTAGTCAGGTGAAGTGGTGACAATCCTTCCTGACTGCATCCCTTCTGGAGGCTGCTAAGCCCAATGGAGAAGGGGGATGGGGTCTGCTTTTGGAGGAGGAGACTGATATCTTGGTTGCCTTGGGCCCTCTGAGTAAGGAAAATCACTCTCATGAAGGTTGCTAAGAACCGTGCCTTCTCCTGAGGAGTACATTATACATGTCATCCATTTTAGTACTCAGTTCCTTGAGGCATCGTGTTAAAGCTGAGGGACCTGAGGTTCAGGTAGATTGAGTAACTCATTCAAGTAAATGGCAGAACCCTCTGATCCAGCCAGCACCGCAAGTGTTACACCCAAGGTTACACTCACCACATCCTAGAGAAGCCAAGTAATGGGCATTTAAGGATATTTGGTGAAATGTTGCTCATCTGTTCATCATCCCACAACTCAGCTCCTCTGTTGACTCTTTTAGCATAGGTTATCAGCAGGTCAAGAAAATATTAGGATTCCTTATCAGGAAAACATTCATAGCTGAACAGTAGTAAAGACCTCTTTGAACTCAGGTTTTCATTGCCAACCACCTGCTCTTAGAAAAGCTCTTCTTCTTCAGCATTCATTTGACCAGGACTGTTGGGTAGCTAAAAATCATCTTGGGTGTTAAAAGAAACAAGGCCACCCTGGTTACCACACAGCCAACATTCAAACATGACTTCCCAAGGACCCTGACTGGAGATTGGAGGCACATCATCCATAGAACTGCCTGAGGCTTGTGGCCCCTCAGAGTGAAGGAGTTACATATAGGCTGCCCAAGAAGTGGGGTCAGAAAGGTTGAGTCATGAAGGGCAGATCCTTCTGATAAGAGTTCATTGTAGTCAGGCACTCAGAAAGCCACAGAGGAAATCTAGAGCATAGGGAGACTTACCAAAATGGTGGATGATTATCAAACGCTGCTTGATTTGTATACCACATTTTTTAGCTTTTGAAATGGGATCTGATTCCTCGTTGATCATATTTAACATCAGTAAACTTGTACAACCAAGCATTAAGTGCCTCACGGGGCCATGCAAAAGGAGTAGATAGCACCGTCTAGGGAGAATCACCACCAAAAGAATTGAACCTGAGTCTGATCAAGCTTCTAGATTTAACTATCCGTTTACAGAATAAGGGGGAAAAGAACATACTGGCAGCACAAGGATGCAGTCCAGCTATCCCAGAAAGTGGGAAATTCTACACAGTCAGTGACTGTTTATCTATCTTCTGGCCCTAGCAAACAACATCCTCTACACACAAAAACAGTGGCAATAAATTTAAGTGAATTAAACTACTTCTCCTAATAATCTCTCTTCTGCCTTAGATGCAGGCCAGAAGACGGTTGAAAGGGAACGGCCTAAGATAAACCGTGCATTTCCGCAGGGCACTAGCACTTGCCAGGAGAACTGGTGCACAGCTCCACCACCCGCCAAGCCAAGGAAGCTCTTCGGAGTTCCTCTGAAGGATGTTTGTGAGAATGATGTCCTGCCCCCTCCTCTCCGGGTAGGTCTCATTTTGGCCTTGTGTGGGTTGCTGTGAGTCAGAATCGACTCTGTGCCAATGGGTATGGCTGGCCCTCCTGAGGAGGGAGATTAAGAAAGGGAGAGCTCTGGAAGGTCAAGTGTTCTCACCAAATGTGTCCCCAGATGGAGAAAGCACTAGACAGCCCCTGGCTTTGGCTGAGAAGCTTTGTTATATTATTTCAGTGAATAAAAAGTTGACTTAGTTATTGCAGAATCATAAGGTAGACACAAGAGGAAAAGCTAATCTTGTCTATTCCACTGGTTTCAGCAAAGACCCACACACACCTGCCCAGACAAGTCACGATGTGCCCTGTGTACCAGTCTGCTAAGAAGAGGCTCTAACTTAACTCTCATGTTCTCCTTTCAGCTCCTTCCTTAAAACACCACCCTACTCTCAACTCTGCCTTAGTTGCTTCTTCAACTAAGACTACTCAGTCTTACAACTCAGAATAACTCAGATGGTGACTGATTTTATTTCAAGTGCTGAGGCATAAGACTAAAGGCTCATCTTCTGGCACATAGTAATCTTTTAATCCTAACCGAATGAGTCAAAGGGAAGCCCCAAGTTTGGCTTGTATTGTCTCAAATCAGTGTGTTAAATCATCAGCGGTAACATTGACTGAGTATCCAATATCCCTCCAAGGGCTATACTAGTGCTTCACATGCTCAATGTGAAGAAAATCATTGTCTTAAGTACATGTTAGATACTACCCCAGACCCTGCAACTTTCACAGCAAATTTGCTGGTAGTTATGATTTTATCACGGAGCCCTGGTGGCACAGTGCTTAAGAGCTCGGCTGCTAACCAAAAGGTGGGCAGTTCGAGTCCACCAACCGCTCTTTGGAAACCCTATGGGGGCAGTTCTGCTGTGTCCCATAGGGTTGCTAGGAGTCTGAATTGACTCACAGCAACAAGTTTAGTTTCGTTTATGATTATCATCATCCCCATTTCACAAATGGGAAACACAAAATCTTTAGTAAAGGTAAGTAGTGTACTTTCTCCAAGGGCACACAGTGAACAGGTGGTATAATAGATTTAAATCCCTCAGATTACTTGACTGCAACACCTATTATCTTCCTAGACTGCAACCAGAGGCCTAGCTGGGGTGGGGGGTGTTGGCATGTCGGGTACGTGACTTGCACCCTGCCTGCGTGCCCCAGGTGCCTGTTGAGGGGGCGCCAATGTGCAGTTTCTATTGGCCATCCCACTGTTCATCACCAGTTTTAAGAGATTATTCAGCAATTGAACATTAATTGCCCAAGGTGCTATTTTCTGTAGCTAGGCCCCTGACTGCAAGCAGGACAGATGAAGACAGAGAAGAAGGAAATGAAAAAGTGATAAGGCTGTTTACTTGGAGAAGGCTTTCTGGAGGACAAGGTTTTTGAGCCTGATTTTGAAAGAGGAAAGCAAATCCAAGAAGTAGGAATGGGGTATACAGTAGCTTATAGTGGAATAAGCCCATGAGAAAAGAGTATGGCAAGATTTCCACATTGGGTGAAAAGCATCCATATTACAGTGAGAAAAGAATGATGAAGGGGGAAGGGGTGATTTAACAGATGCCTTAAAGTAGACAGAGAAGTTGGGTTTAAAAGTGTAAATTCAGTGAAAAAGGAAAATGTGATTAAAACAAGTGTTTAAAGTGTTTCAGTGAATGAATGTAGAGTGGACCAAGGAATAGAAAACATATTGAGAGATACGAAAAAAAAAAAAAAAAAGTCCTTAAGAATGTGCTTTGGTCCTTCCAGCTTCCGCACCGAACTCTCCTGGGCCTAGCTCTGGCTACCAACAAGGGCAACCTTGTGCTCTGGCCTGTGTGCGTAAAGTGGTGTATATTGTTTTTTTCTGTTCTTCCCCCCTAGGACATGTTTATCTTTATTAATCAAAAAGGGACTCTCACAGAGGGCATCTTCAGTATTTCGGGCAATGTAAAAGCATGTAGAACCCTAAAGGAGAAACTAAATTCTGGAGAAAAAGTGAACTTGGAGGATGAATCTGTTTTTGTCGTAACATCTGTCTTAAAGGTAAGGAAAGCTCCAGCATCATCTTCACACAGTATAGCTCTAAAGAAGTAGGACTGGTTTCCTTCACTGTGATTGACAGAGAACCATAGTAGGTATAATACATTCACAATCTAAAACACTGAAAAATTCAGAAAGTTAAGGAAATTCCCTTGAGTGTTAAAAGCACACCATCCTCCCTGTCTGATCGCCACATGCAAAAACAAGTAAATAGATAAAAATTTCAGAGTACGTGCTTACACCTACACAAGCATCCTACTTTTGAAGAGCTCCTCACTGCAAATGATGGCAAAGTTTCAAAAAGAAATTTAGTATGAAACTTTTGAAAATAGTTCTAAAAGTTTACCATGATAAGCAAATATTTACCTTATGATGAGTCAAAAAATGTTCAGTCAAGCCACCAAAAGCTCCATTTGGTTTTGACATCATTCCTTCCCTTTCTCTTAATGCCTTTCACTTTAAGAGTGGCATTGGAATGGTTCTACCATTGGGCCTTCTGTCATCTGGACCACCTTTAGCATCCTTTGTTAGTACTTCTTATGCCTAAACTGCCACCCATGGTACAGTTAGTTACATGGGTAACCTGCTCTTCTAAAATACCTTGCTCCTCACATTCTTAGAGATGCCTCACATTTTTGGAAAATAGACCCTACATCCAAAACTAAGCAAAATGTTGAGCCCAGAACAACCTCCGCACGCTTGATTCTGGGCCTGGTCCCCCAGCACGGTGGAGATGCAAGGAAAGCAGGGTATAAACAGGGCCCAAGCCTCCAACTCAGCCTGAGGCACAAAGAGCAGAAGTGCCTTGCCCTGGACATAAGTAAAGGAGAATTTTCCATATTCCTTTTCCAGTCAAGTGGCCAGGTGCCCATGTATTATTACTTCATGGGTTTATTTACAATCAAATCTGTCTTGGTAAATGGGCCATCGTATATGCATTAGTAAATGGACATTTCTTGCAAATCCGAGTCTTGGTCCATATGAAAAATGTCTTAGGCTGGGTTCTCTAGAGAAGCAAAACCAGTAAAGTGTATAAATATATAAATATATAGAGAGTATATCAAGGAAACATCTCACGCAATTGTAGAGGCTAGAACGTCCCAAGTCCGTGGATCAGGGTAGAGGCCTCTCCCAAATCACACAGCTGCAGAAGCTGCCAAGCCCAAGATTGGCAGGTCGAAGAGCAGGGCTCCCACTCAAAGGCTATGCAGATCAACCAATCCCAGGTTAGGCAGATAAGCTGACAGCTCAAGTCCCAAGAACGGGAGATGAGACGACAGGAAGCAGCCGCAGGATCCAGAGAGAGCAAAGAGCCAGAATGTCTGCTTCTATACATTTTCGGGCCACACCCCCAAGGAGGCTCCCTTTCATCTGATTGGCTACTCACAGAATATTAAATCATGGGAGTGATTACATGAAAACACAGAGAATCATGGCCCAGCCAAGTTGACACACAATCTTAACCATCACAAAAATATATAGCAACGAATATTCGAGCACTAGTATAGACCTGCTTTTCTCTATCACCCTCCCTGTTCTCTACCTTTTAAAAAGTAGATTAGCATAAATTAGCCAGCCCCCAGATCAAAAAGTTGTGGCCCCTTCACTGTGAGACTTCCACTGAGAAGATAGTTGTAATTCTGCATATCCCTCCAGCCTAAGCTGAATTTTTGCCCTATTGTTATTTCGTGAGTTTGGTGATTGGTCTCCTTGGAATCCTTACAGGGCGCTGGTAATGGAAGAAGGGGCATGCTCATGTTGGACAGTGCCCTGTTGGGAGGATGCCGAGGAAGTAGGATCAGCATTGCTCTAATGTGTGAAGGGTGGGAGGGACTCGGGAAACTGCTCTAGATCCTCTTCATTGTGCTTGTCTCCTTCTGTCTCTCTGGCCACCATTAAGGGTCCTCCAGACATCCTGAGAGACACAAGAGCCCTTGGGAGCCAGAAGGGCATCCTTTTGGGGCATAGCATCCACCACCTCCCAAAGACCCTAGCTTCCTTTCTGCCTTTCTGAGTGCTGGTTGGGATGTCTGATGTGACCAGAGAGGGGACAACAACTTCACCCGACTTTGTCAGACTGAGGAGAAGGTGCAGGGCCTTGTGAATAGGATCGGCTGTAGTGTTTTATTCACACATGTTCCTAGGGGACTTGTGGAAGCAGTGAGATGGCAGAGGGATTCTTCAGGTCACCCTAGAATTTAGGGCTTTTTTTTTTTATGGTAGCATTTATTTATATTCCTGTTGCCCATCTGCTATTCATCCTCTTCTCCACGCCAGATAGTCTCTACTACTTAACAAAGAGAACACTTCACACATTTGGAGTGAAAGAGTCTTGTTCACCAGCCAACTTTGGTTTTCAGTGATGTAGGCAATCAGAGTGAAGCTTAGCATTATCAGGAACCTGTGGTAGATGGGTCAATATGTCAGTCTTTTGTAACCTAATCAAGGAAGTGACATACCATCACTTTTGCTATATTCATTTCCTTAGAAACAAGTCACACAAAAATTAAGCTTAATAAATTTTAATAGGCCCAACTGTATGATGTTCAGACGGACTTTCCAGGCTAGCACTTAGGAAGCTCGCCTATGCATGCCTCTAGCTCTAGTACTCAGAGGTCTAAAGTTTTGCTGTATCTAAATTTTGATTATGTTTTTATTTTTTGGAACATTTTACTTCTCAAACGAACTAAAACTCAAGGAAAGAATGATATCCTATCCCCACCTTTAAAATTAAGGTAAGGAGCCCTGGTTGCGCAATGGTTAAGCGCTCGGCTGCTAATGGAAAGGTCCGTCATTGAACCTACCATCTGCTCCTCGGGAGAAAACATCTGGCGATCCGCTCCCATAAAGGTTACAGCCTAGGAAACCCTATGGGCAGTTCTATTCTGTCATATAAGGTCACTGTGAGTCAGAATCTACTCGAAGGCGCACTGAAACAACAAAAAACATTAAAGAGATGAATAATGAAGCTGTCATGAGAGAAGGTTTCTCCCAAGAAGCACACACACCTCAAGTCAGAAGACCCAGTCCTGTGTCTGTGTGTGTGTGTGTGTGTGTGTGTGTGTGTGTGTGTGTGAGGGTGTGTCTGTGTTTGTGTGTGCTGTATTTGTTTCAAAACTTTTCTTGCCAGGAAATAAGAACACTATGGCTAAAATAAACAATCATAATGTGTATGTGAATTTCTCTTCAAGAAAATCATAGGATTTAGGATGTTTATCACCAGGCCTTGTAAGTTTGTACCAGTTGGCTAAACTGTACCTAAAGAGAAGGTTTCAGAAGATAGAAATGGACTTTATCTTCCTTTGCACCACAGCCCAGACTCTGCTTTTATGGCACTAGTTCCACTTGGAGAAAATCCAGGCACCTGCTTTTGGGTGTGTACAAGTCAGCAAAGAGCTGGAGCCGAGTTCTGGGGATGTCATAGTGTGGGTAGCTGTGAAGGAAGTGGGGACCTACTGAATTTTTCAACCAAATGTGTTCTCTGTCATTTGTCTAATACATGTTTGCCATAAGAATAACATTATTTTTCACCTATTTTAGGATTTTTTTAGAAACATCCAGGACAGTGTATTTTCATCTGATCTCTATGATAAATGGCTTGCTGTTATTGATCAAGGCAATGAGGAGGAGAAAATAACTGCAATCCAGAGGTAATGAGGCAGTAATCACTCTACTCTGACTATGCCTCAACAATACAACCCACACACTCAGAAAAAAATAGCTTCTATTTTACAACTTTTCCTACTAAATAATGACTACTACCAAAGGGTTTCATGCGGTCATAGCCGTGAGGCCAGTTTAAAAATAGATGTATACCTTCCTGCTCTCAGCAAGTTATTGTTTTTCTCCTACCCTTACTGCTATGGGATCGTTGACCATTGTACACCTTCTGAATATGTGAAATTATAGGAGGTGAAATCTGTTAGTCCAAGTGCGGTGGTAGAGGCTGACTGACAGTGTTACGGCCTTAACTTTCTCAAATATTTAACTACCCAGAAAAAGTCTTATCATGCTCAGGAATTAAATTTAATGAAGCATTTCTGTGTGCATTCATGCCATGAACTCTGTTAGTCTCTAGGTAGGCAGAGGTAAAGAACCTAATCCCTCACCTCAAGAAACTCAGAGTCTGGTGGAGGAGAAAAACAGATAAACTGAAGTGTAATCAGTTCTATAACAGGGACGCTCAGAGGTACTGTGGGAACAAGGTGGAGTGATAATTAACTCCCTGCAAGACTCAGAGAAAAAGGAAGCTCAAATTGCAAAGTCAAGACCTAATCACAAAGAATTCCAGATCTATACCCATGCAAGCAGAAATTTCTGGCAGGACTCACCATGAAAATTATGTGCAATATAGCAGAATAGGACAAAAGTATCCAGTACTTCAATTTCCTAAGCTTTATTTCTGCAAAAAAAAAAAAAAAAAAAAAAAAAAACAAGAATTCCAACAGTATATTCTATGTGTATATGTCTATTGAGCAGAGAAAAAATAATTATTTATTTTTATTTTTTCTTAATGTACTTCAGGTGAAGGCTTACAGAACAGATAGTTCCTCATGAAACAAAACTACACACGTTATTTTATGACATTGGTTAACAACCCCACAACATATCAACCCTCTAACTTCTCAACCTTTTTTTTGGTGAAAATACACATAGCCAAAGATACACCATTTCAAAAATTTCTACATGCACAGTTCAGTAACATTGACAACGCTCTTCCAATTGTGCTGTTATTCTCACTTAAGATGAAGGCTTACAGAACAAAATAGTTTCTCATTTAACAGTTACTACAAATGTTGCCCTATGACAATGCTTACCAATCTCACAACACATCAACAATATCCTTACTCAGCCTTGGGTTCCCTATCACCAGCTTCCTTGTCCCCTTCTGCTTTCTGGCACTGGTCAGTGGACACCTGTACCTCATTAGTCTCATTTGGTTTTACGGAGCTGTCCACTCCCAGGCTGAACAGTGAACCTCGGAGGTAACTTCACCATTGAGCTAAAAGGGTGTCTGGGGGCCATACTCTCGGGGGTACTCCAATCTCCTTTAGGCCAGTAAATCTGGTCTTTTTTTTGTTTGTTTGGTGAGTTAGACTTATGCTCTACATCCTTCTCCAGCTCTGTCGAGAACCCTCTGTTGTGATCCTGGTCAGAGCAGTCAGTGGTGGTAGCCGGGCACCATCTAGCTGTACTGGACTCAGTCCGGTGGAGAACTTGGTAGCTGTGGACAATTAGTCCTTCGGACTAATCTTTTCCTTGTGTCCTGTTCTCTTCATTCTCCCTTGCTCCCGAAGGGATGAGACCAGCGGAGTATCTTAGATGGCCGCTCACAAGCTGTTAAGACCCCAGACACTACTCACGAAGGTAGAATGTAAAGCATTGTCTTTATAAGCTGTGTCATGCCAATTGAACTAGATGTTCCCCGAGACCGTGGTCCCCAGAGTCCTCCGCCCAGCAATTCAGTCCCTCAGGGAGTTTGGATGTGTCTATGGGGCTTCTATGACCTTTCCTTGTACAAGCTGTGCTAGTTTCTCCTGTATTGTGTACTGTCTCACCCTTCACCCAAGATACCACTTATCTATTATCTATTAAGTACTTCCCCCCCACCCCTCCCATCCCTGGTAACCAACAAGCATTATTACATTTTGTATGTGAACTTTTTCATGGGTTTTTACAGTAGAGGTCTCACACAATATTTGTCCTTTTGTGATTGACTTATTTCACTCAGCATAATGTCCTCCAGTTTCATCCATCTTATGAGATGGTTCACAGATTCATTGTTGTTCTTTCTCGTTGCATAGTACTCCATTGTGTGTATGTACCATAGTTTGTTTATCCATTCATCTGTTGATGGGCATCTAGGTTGTTTCCATCGTTTTGCTATTGTGAACAATGCTGCCATGAACACAGGTGTGCATACATCTATTCAAGTGACGACTCTTATTTCCCTAGGATATAGTCCTAGGAGTGGGATTGGTGGATCGAATGGTATGTCTATTTCTAGCTTTCTGACGAAGCACCATATCATTTTCCAAAATGGTTGTATCATTTTGCATTCCCACCAGCAGTGCATAAGTGTTCCGATCTCCCCGCAGCCCCTCCAACATTTGTTATTTCCAGTGTTTTTGATTCGTGCCAGTAATGCCAGGGTGAGATGGTATCTCATTGTGGTTTTAATTTGCATTTCTCTAATGGCTACTGATCGCGAGCATTTCCTCATGTATCTGTTGGCCATTTGAATGTCTTGTTTGGTGAAGTGTGTGTTCATTTTCTTTGCCCATTTTTTAATAGGATTACTTGTCTTTTTGTTGTAGAGGTGTTGGATTTTCTTCTAGATTAAGGAGATTAGACCTTTGTCTGACTTGTACTGCCCAAAAATTTTTTCGCAGTCTGTAGGTTCTCTTTTTACTCTTTTGGTGAAGTCTTTTGAAGAGCATAGGTGTTTGATTTTTAGAAGATCCCAGTTATCTAGCTTATCTATTGCGTTTTTTGCGCTGATGGTTATGGTTTGTATCCTGTTAATGCCATGTATTAAGGCCTAAAGTGTTGGTCCTATTTTTTCTTCTATGAACTTTATAGTTTTAGGCTTTATATTCAAGTGTTTGATCCATTTTGAAGTAGTTTTTGTATACAGTGTGAGATATGGGTCCTGTTTCATTTTTTTGCAGATGGATATCCAGTTTTGCCAGCACCATTTGTTAAAAAGACTGTCTTTTCCCCATTTGATGTACTTTGGGACCTTGTCGAAGATCAGGTGACCATAGGTGGATAGATTTACATCTGGGTTCTCAGTTCTGTTCCATTTGTCAATGTATCTGTCGTTGTACCAGTACCAGGCTGTTTTGACTACTGTAGCTACAGGGTAGCTTCTGAAGTCAGGTAGTGTGAATCCTCCAACTTTATTCTTCTTCTTCAGTAGTGCTTTACTTATTCGGGGCTTCTTCCCTTTCCATATAAAGTTAATGATTAGTTTTTCTATCTCTTTGAAGAATGTTGTTGGTATTTGGATCGGAATTGCATTGTATTTGTAAATTGCTTTGGGTAGAATTGTCATTTTCACAATGTTGAGTCTACCTATCCATGAGCATGGTATGTTTTTCCATTTATGTAGATCCCTTTGGGTTTCTTGCAGTTGTGTTTTGTAGTTTTCTTTGTATAGGTCTTTTACATCCCTGGTCAGATTTATTCCTAAGTATTTTATCTTTTTAGGGGCTATGTACAATGGTAGTGTTTTCCTGATTTCCTTTTCATCGTTCTCCTTATTGCTGTATATGAATCCAACTGATTTTTGAATGTTTACCTTGTATCCTGCTACTCTGCTGAATCTTTCTATTAGTTCCAGTAGATTTCTCGTGGAGTCTTTAGGGTTTTCTGTGTATAGTATCATATCATCTGCAAACAGGGACAGTTTAACTTCTTCATTACCAATTTGGATGGCCTTTATTTCTTTCTCTTGCCTTATTGCTCTAGCTAGAACTTCCAGCACAATGTTGAACAGGAGTGGTGAAAAAGGGCATCCTTGTCTTGTTCCTGTTTTCAAGGGGAATGTTTTCAGCGTCTCTCCATTAAGAATGATGTTGGCCGTTGGTTTTGCATAGATGCCCTTTATTATGTTGAGCAACTTCCATATATTATGAAGTATCACCTTCACAATACTTTTGATAAATCCCTTTTTAGCAATAAAACATAGAATTTGCATTGAAGAGTTAGGAAATAAGATACAGTTGTGAAACTCACCAAAAACCAAGGCAACGGAAGAAAATACCATTCCCATGACAGTTTAGAGACGACCATCTGAGTACATTGAGCATCAGGTCCTGTAGCTCTCCGTTGCTCATGTTACCAACTGCACTCCTATTACAGTTTAGAGGAGACTATTCCGGTACATCAAGCATCACATCCTATAGCTGATTGCTGCTCAGAGTCTGAAACCTGTGTACTTAACATTGTATTAAGGGTGTATTGTACATCCAGTACTGTTGCTGGTGCCATTCATGGTGACCATCTTTTCTCCAAGTTGCAGCATTTTGTTGTAGAAGAAAAAAAACAACAAAACTAAAACTCACAATATCAACTTAGAAACAGTTTCAATGCATGATTAAAAAAAAGCATATCAGTTATGAAAATTAGAATACTGAAAATTAGACTATTGTAACCTTGTATGAGAAAATGGTACCAATGAGAATGATTTGAAATTAAATTGACCTTGGATGCTGGCACAGCTAAGCATAGGATCTCAGAATGTACTTATAAGTCATAGTAGATAAGATCTGGGCTCTCACCGTCAGACAGTATTTTTTCATTGTTACCTTGAAATTAAAGGGAGCACTTTAAATATAATTGCTGTTTAATTTCATCAGTAATGTTTGTGAGTTTTAGTTGAGCACATTCTGGAATGTTACGGGGTTTTTAATAAATTTATATGAAATTCTACATTAATAAGTTTTGCCCAACTTAAATACATGGTCTTGGTTTCTGGGAAATATTCAGGCAGCATTTTTTATGAGACAGAGTTCTATATCTTTTACATTTTTCATTGGGTTGTGGACATGGTGTACAAAAAAAAAATGTCTTATTCCCTTTCTCTCTATTTACAACTCCCTAAATGAAATGACTTGTTTTAAGAGTGTTTTTCTGCATTTAAAGGCTTTTAGACCAACTGCCGAAAGCCAATGTTGTTCTCCTGCGATACCTTTTTGGAGTGTTACACAACATTGAACAACATTCCGCATCCAATCAGATGACAGCATATAACTTATCAGTGTGTACAGCCCCAAGCATTCTTTGGTCTTCTACATTGTGCAGGCCAGCACTAAAAAATGTATTGACAAAACAGGTAACGAGATTTCTTAGTTTTATGCCTTGGGGCCTGACTCCTCACTTTGAACCTGAAATTCAGGGTATTATCTAAAGGACCAGTTTTTTTAAGTGTATACTTTTATTGCACTCTTCTGGGATGCAAAGTCATTTATCTTTTCATGGTGCGCTATGGGCAGGTGGGTTGTTAAGTGGGAAATTGGGAGCAGCCGAGTCACTTCTTCTTTCCCATCCAAGAGACTAAATACTAGACTGACTAAACCATGAAGCAAAACCCTTTGCCATCGAGTCAATTCCAAGTCATAGCGACCCTAAAGGACAGAGTAGAACTCCATAAGTTTCCAAGGGGTGGCTGGTGGATTCGAAGCGCCGACGTTTTGGTTAGCAGCCGAACTCTCAACCACTGTGCCACTGGGGCTCCGACTAACCTTAGAGAGATAAAAAGTGGTGTGATAAGCTCTTTGAAGCCGTTGGGAGGTAGACAAGCCGAGCCTCTCAGCCTTACCATTGCTGGATGTGTAACCTTAGGCAACATTCCCAAGCCAGTTTCCTCATCTGAAAGATGGCAATGGTGACAGCACCCAGCTCGTCTAGGCATTGCTTGCAGTTGTGCCCATGCACGTCCCAGGTTCCTGGGCAGTATGAGTAGCCTTGGCTCCACATACATTGGACTTCTTCTGCCAGCAATGGCCTGTTCAGAGAAATACTTGGCTACTATTTCATCTCTGCTAGGGGGATGGAGATACTAGTAAAAGATTCCAGAACATCCTCTGGCAGCCACAAGGGGCCTAATGAGATCACAGTTTTCCCCCAAGCAAACCCTGAGAGCAAGCTAAAGGGAAGACAGTGCATAGACAGGGACAGCAGTCAGACAGATTTTCTCCTCAGCTGCCTCATGCCTTCACAGTAGACCCAGAGAGAAATTCCACATCTCATGTTGAAGATACTTCTTCACTTTAGAAGTATATTTCATGACTTTTCACGTGTTGGATGCCTTATAATTGGAATACCATCTTCACCCCCACTACGTTATGTGGGTTATTTCAAAATTATCTTAATTTTAACTCTGTAACCATATATATAAAAATATTAGCCATTAAACCGAGGACACAAATTACAACTTTATTTCATTGATTAAAAGTATTTTCAAGTCTGTGTTCAAACTACTCTTGGAAGTATCACAGTTTCTTAGAGAAAAATGGTTTATATGTTTTCATATCAACTCTGTTTTTTTCTCAGAGTTCTTTCAAATTTTTGTTAGATTCAAGGAGTATATATAAAATGTGACATAACTTTGCCGCATGAAAAAAAAAGCCCATTTTTGCCATTTTGTGTTACAGATCTCTCTTGTACAATTTCTTATTGAAAATTACTTCAAAATATTTGGAGACGATCTCCCTTCCCTCTTGGAGGAAAGCTCAATGATTACAACAATGACTTGTGATGATTCAGAGAAGGCTTCAGGTACTGTGAAGAATTTAATGGCTTTTGTATGAAACAGTGAGCCTGGGAGGAGTCATGGGTGATGCTGAGGCAGCAGCTGTCCTGGAGCCCAGAGCATGACCCAAGAACAATGAAGCAGGGCCCAGGACTCCTCCTGCTCCTTCTTCAGAAGGGTGGCTCATGGATGGGGGGAGGTGTCACACTGCTGTGAGGTCAAAGAAAAGGTAACACAAAGCCCATGTTCTCAAGAAGTTGCTAGTGCAGCTTGTATCAGCATCAGGAGAGAGCATGATACGATACAGTGGTTTGGAGACTTTTTCAAACAAAACTTGAAAGGGAACCCTGATGTATACAATAGATGTACTCTGGCTGAAACCGAAATGAGGGGCCAATAGCACTGCCTGTTTTATTTCTCCCCCTCTTCTTGATCAGTGGTCCCTGAGGCACCTCAGGCATCCAGTGCTCTTTGAAGCAGATTGAAAAGAACCAGCATCACTGAGAAAAAAATACTTGATGTCAAATAAACTTTCTAGTGTATGAACCCCTTCTCTACCATTACCATGTCTGTTATCTTTAGCCAGTTTTTCCATCTCAGACTCAAATTCCTAATCTCTAAAATTCAGTTAAAAATAATATCTAAATCTTAGAGTTTTTTGTGAGGATTACATAAGATGATGGAAAATCTGTAAAAAAAAAAAAAAGGACATTAATGGGCTAGTAGAAGTTTCCCTGAGACCAGAGTTAGTAGTTAGTATTACTTGAGTCTAGCTAATCATAGCTAAGGAGTCCCTGGGTGGTGCAAATGCTTAAGCACTCTGCTACTGACCAAAAGGTGGACGGTTCAAACCTACTTGGAGATGCCTTGAAGGAAATGCCTGGCGATGTGTTTCCAAAAGGTCACTGTCATGAAAACCCTATGGAGCACAGTTCTGCTCTACAACACATGGGGTCACCAGGAGTCAGAATTAACTCAATGACAGCTGGTAATCAGAGCTAACTGCCAACAGTCCATTTTACAAGATGGATGTTAGATTCAGAATCTGTATCATGTATCATCAGTCCCTTCATATTTTTGCTCTTTCTTGGTTTTATGACATTTATCTCAGTGCTTTCAGAAAATCCATTTTATCAGGAATTGATAGGAGTCTAGTGTCTGAGAATATGTTTATGCCAAAACAACTTTTTGCTTTTCATTCAGAAGTGACAACGGAGCAGCCTCTTGATTCCAAGCCTGTGAGAGTTATAGTGATTTACAAAAAAAACACAACTGCGCGATTATGCCAAGGCACCTTCTAACGTGGATCGACTACCTGTTCACCATTTTGAGTCACTGAAGATTAGAACATCCATAATCATATTGGACTCTTTCTTATCACTCCTTTCTATAAGATACCACTGAGAGCTTTTTTTTTTCAAAAGGTTTGCAGGAGTTTGCTGAATTTGGAGTACAGCCTGAGATCTTGTCCGGAAATAAGCAAATTTTGGCACAAGAATGCACCCGGGCTTTCAATCGATTTGAAATGCTTCAGTCAAGGATGACGGAAACAAGCAAAGCCTACGCGTTGCATAGCAGCCAAATCTCTTGCCTGGGATTTTTTCCGGAGTAGGAAACAGGCAGTGGTGCCTTCCTCAAGACGGCGGCTGATGGCGCTGCTTTGAATGTGTGTCACTCTCCACTGTCCTGCCAATAATCCAGTCCAATGACAGTGGAGAGTGTCGCTCTCCACTGTCCTGCCAATAATCTAGTCCGAGGACAGTGGACAGTGACACATGCTCAAAGCAGGGCTGTCAGCCGCCATCTTTGAGGGGGGCACAGCTGCCTGTTTCCTGCTCCGGAAAAAATCCCAGGCAAGAGATTTAGCTGCTATGCAACGCCTAGGCTTTCCTTGTTTCCGTCATCTGTGACTGAAGCATTTCAGATTGGTTCCAAGCCCTGCATTGTCTCCATCAGCCAAAACTGAACTATTTCAAACCAGTTCGAACCCCTGGAATGAACAGAAGGCATCTCAAACTAAGCTATCCACTTTACATCATATTTTGAAGGCATCTCAAACTAAGGTATCTACTTTACATCATTTGTTGAAGGCGTCTCAAACTAAGGTATCTACATCATTTGTTGAAGACGTCTCAAACTAAGGTATCTACATCATTTGTTGAAGGCATCTCAAACTAAGGTATCTACTTTACATCATTTGTTGAAGGCATCTCAAACTAAGGTATCTACTTTACATCATTTGTTGAAGGCGTCTCAAACTAAGGTATCTACATCATTTGTTGAAGACGTCTCAAACTAAGGTATCTACATCATTTGTTGAAGGCATCTCAAACTAAGGTATCTACTTTACATCATTTGTTGAAGGCATCTCAAACTAAGGTATCTACTTTACATCATTTGTTGAAGGCGTCTCAAACTAAGGTATCTACATCATTTGTTGAAGACGTCTCAAACTAAGGTATCTACATCATTTGTTGAAGACATCTCAAACTGAGGTATCTACATCATTTGTTGAAGGCATCTCAAACTAAGGTATCTACTTTACATCATTTGTTGAAGTCGTCTCAAACTGAGGTATCTACATCATTTGTTGAAGGCATTTCAGACTAAGGTATCCACTTTACATCATTTGTTGAAGGCATTTCAGACTAAGGTAACCACTTTATATCAGTTGGTTCTAGTTGGAACACTGAATGAAAAATGAGCTCCGTAACTCTTCATAGGTCTCTTTGAGCTTTCCTTTTCCTTGATCCCATATACTGATATTTGAGAAAAATCTTTCTACAAAATCTCTATTCTCTTTCAATTCCTATATTGTTATTTACATATTAGTATGTATTTATCATTATGTATGGTTGCAATAAAAATAATTCCAAAACTTAGTGGACTAGACGACCGTTTTATTTGCCTCGTGAGTCTGTGTATAGACACTTTGGTCTAAACTCAGCTCGGCAGTTCTCCTGGTCTCACCTGGCATCTCTCAAGCACCTACAGTCAGCTGGCACCTTGAGGAGGGCTAGTTTTATGTGTCCATTGGTAGATGCTGGCTCCCAGTTGGTCCACATGTCTCCAACAAGCTACCCTACCTAGGCTTCTTAATACAGTAAAAGAATTGTTCCCACAAGCAAGAGCAGCAAACGCTTTTCAAGCCTCTGCTTGGTTTATGTTTGCTAATATCCCATTGGTCTAAGCAAGACATATGGTCAAGCCGAGATTCAAAGTAGGAGGAGACTGCACAAGCCTCTACAAACACAATGAGTTATGGATAAGGGGCCACTCATTATTTATTGGAGACTATTACTGTAATCTGAGGAGCCCTGGTGGTACAGTTAAGCACTCAGTGGCTAATTGAAAGGTAGGCGTTTCAAATCCACAAGCCACTCTGCAAGAGAAAAATATGGTTGTCTGCTTCCTTAAAGATTACAGCCTTGGAAACCCTATGGGGCAGTTCTACTCTGTCCCTTAGGTTTGCTGTAAGCAGAATCGACTCAAGGTCAATGCGTTTGGTTTTTTTTGGTTTATTACTATAATCTACAAAAACAATAATCAAAACTCAAGACAGCTCCACTGTAACACTCATCCTTTTGTTCATCAGCTTTTAACCCTTCGTTCTTTAAATCAGCATTTCCCAAAGGGTATTCCAGGTGTGGTGGGAAATATTTTTGAAATAGTAACTAATTTTTTTCTCAGACAGTCCTTTCCTCCACCCTTCTCTCCAGACAGCTAAGTCATTGCCTCAGGGAAGAGACAGAAATATGAGGAAAAGGGAATTCTTTGTAGCTGATGAGTTTTAAAAATGTAGCCTGTCTTAGTCATCTAATGCTGCTATAACAGAAATACCACAAGTGGATGGTTAACAAAGAGAAATTTATTTCCTTACAGTAAAGTAGGCTAAAAGTCCAAATTCAGGTCGTCAGCGCCAGGGGAAGGCTTTCTCTCTCTCTTGGCCTTCTCAGCAGTGTTCCCCTGGACTAGGAGCTTCTCGGTGCAGGGACCCCGGTCCAAAGGACACGCTCTGCTCTCGGCACTGCTTTCTTGATGGGATGAGGTCCCCGTCTCTCTCCTCACTTCTGTCTTTTGTCTCTCAAGAGATTGCCTCAGGACACAATCCAGTCTTGTAGATCTAGTCCTGTCTTACTAACACAACTGCCACCCATCCTCCCTCATTAACTTCATAGAGGCAGGATTTACAACATATAAGAAAATCACACAATACCAGGAATCATGGCCCAGCCAAATGGATACACACATTTTTCGGGGGACATAATTCAAACCATGACATTCCACCCTCTGGCCCACCAAAAATCACATCCTTGCAACATGGAAAACATATTCACCCCATCATATCGTAGCAAAAGTCTTAACTCCAAGTCCAAAATCCAAAAATTCCTCTTCATCTGTGAAATCTAGAATACAAGTTATCTACTTCCAAAGGTACAATGGCAGAACAGGCACAAGCTAGACACTTCCATTACAAAGGGGAGAAACTGGAGGGAAAGAAGGGATAACAGGCAACAAGCAAGTCAGCGGAACACATTACATTAGCCCTCAAGGCTTTCAAAATAATTATCTGTTCTCTGAGACAATTTACACAATGGCCCTGCCCTCCAGACTCTAGGCATTGGCCAAACTCTCCAGATTCTGAGTGGAAGCCCCTTGGCCCCAGGCTTCAGCTCTGCCTTCCAGGCCCACTGGGACGCCAACTCTGCTCCCTTGGTTTTAGGCGCACTACTCTCCCAGTCTATCTGAGTGGCGACTCCACCCTTAGAAGCACCAGAGGCCATTGCTCCACCCTTTGAAACCCCTGAGGTCATGGCCATACCTTTTGAGACAGGCAGCTTGGCTTCTTTTGTCCCTTGTCTCTTCAACTTCTGCTTCTGTTTCTGTGGCCTCTTGGCCCTCAGGCTTCATGCCCACATCTGCCCTGCTGGGGCAAGTGTTCCAAACCTCTGTAGCTCCACTGGTATAAGTGCCCGGAGGCACCCCACTCTGCCAGGAAGCCTCCTGCACACAGGCACTCAGCTCTCTCGCTCCCTGGGTCGGCTCTAGTGCCATCTCGCACTGGTCTCCTGGTTCTGCTGCTGCTGCAGCTTCTCTGCTGCTGCTGGTCCTCCGTCCCTGCTGCGCTTGTATCCATTCACAGCTGTAAAACCGCTTCCAAATTTGAGGTATCTGTTAGAGCAGCACCCCACTCTCGGTAACAAATTCTGTCTTAGTTATCTAGTGCTTCTACAACAGAAATACCACAAGTGGATGGCTTTAACAAAGAGAAATTTATTTTCTTAAGTTAAAGTAGGCTAAAAGTCCAAATTCAGGGCGTCATCTCCAGGGGAAGGCTCTCTCTCTCTCTCGGCCTTCTCATCAGTGTTCCCCTGAACTAGGAGCTTCTCGGCACAGGGACCCCGGTCCAAAGGACCCACTCTGCTCCCAGCACTGCTTTCTTGATGGGATGAGGTCCCCGTCTCTCTCCTCACTTCTGTCTTTTATATCTCAAGAGATATACTCAGGACACAATCCAGTCCAGTAGATCCAGTCCTGCCTTACTAACACAACTGCCACCCATCCTCCCTCATAACATCATAGAGGCAGGATTTACAAACTATAGGAAAATCACACAATACCAGGAAACATGGCCCAGCCAAACTGGTATACACATTTCTGGGGGGATATAATTCAAACCATGACAACAGAGAACTTCATGGGAGCGTAGAACTTCTGTTTCTGGACTGTGATCTAAGAGGTCATAAAAACTTGTCCTCAATTAATAGCTCCTATTTTCCATTATATGCTAAATATTCCGTAGCTTTTGCCTGGCGCAAATCAAAGCAATAAAAAAATCAATCATGTCATCCCTACAATACTAAATGACCTAAAACATCATGCACAATCACAGAGCTGATTAGCAAGTAATGAAAGGTATCATTATTCTAATATGCTGTCAAGAACAACAACAGCTCTTAAGTGGCAATAGCACTAGGTAAGCTTCATTTGTGAATGTATGTGCATTAGAGCTCTTCATTAACATAGTCTCAGGCCTGTAAGACCACAAGTTGTCTGCAACAGTGAGGGTGTCAGTTTCCCAGATGTTGTAATTAAGGAGCCCCAAATTAATTTTTATGCCAGTAGATTATGTTATGAATTGTTCGACTGATATTCTCAAACCAAATAAACAGGTTGTGATTACTAGAAACATCTATTGCTAGGCTACAAGCTATAACTTTTAATGGGGCACTGTATTTGCAGTTAGTTATAGGAAACAATGTAATGTAGCAACAGAATTGCTTTCAAGGTCAACTAAAATTTACAGGTGTTAAGGAGCCCTGGTGGCACAATGGTTAAGTGCTCAGCTGCTACCCGAAAGGTTGGCGTTTCCTACACACCCAGGAGCTCTGCGGGAGAAATATCTGGTGATGTGTTTCTGTAAAGATTACAGCCAAAAAAACTCTATGGGCAGCTCTACCCTGCACACACAGGGTCGCCATGAGTCAGAATCCACTTGGTGGCACTCAGCAATAACAAGAATAAATGAGAATTTAGGAGTGCCAGGGCCTGCATTCTGTCCAATTGTCACAGCGGCGGCGTATGTCCGGACGGCGGATACAGTAACCAAACACAACTCTTCCAGAGAAGTGGGGCCAGGAGGGTCACTCTGAGGAGTCGACCCCCGGCATCAGTCCCAGGAGTTTATTTATAGTCAGTACAGCAAGCAGTGAAGCAAATAACAGAACAATGGGCTTTGGGTGAGTAACAGTAAGTTTCGGGCAAGGGAGAAGGAATTCAGGTAAACAAGCCAATCAGTAACAGGACAATAGGTTCGGGAAAACAAGTCGTGACAAGTCTCAACATGTTGGGGACAAGTCTCTACACGCTGTACAGCACAGAGTCCTGTGGGAACTGCAGTTGTCAATAGTGCAGCCATGTTCGAGTGGCATATATCCCCATATTTCCCCCCTTTTGTTTAGTTAATGGAACAAGAATCAAGAGGGTTTTCACTGGTCCAACAAGTGTCCGTTAGGACAAAGTAAAATTTTCTCTACGAGATAAAGTCCAAGATTATCTCAGCTACTGTCTCCACACCTCAGGGCCTGGCGTCTTAGTGAGTCCTTGTGAGCCCAGCTACAGCTGGGGCACACTCCATATGTTTAAGGAGGAGAAGCAGCATAGCTATGAGTAACACCTGCACTTAGTCGCCTGGATGGCGGCCGTAGCAGGCTCCTTAAACTCACAGTGCTTGTTTTCCACCGGATACCACCTGGTTTTTCAACAGGTTGTTACTTAATGCCTGGGCTTAATGCTCCTAGATGGCGGCCATAGCAGGCTCTTTAAACTCACGGTGCTGGTTTTCCACCGAATACCATCTGGTTCTTCACCAGGTTACTAAGTAAGAGCGATGCTCTTATCAATTGCATAGCCGGAGTGAGCAGACTCAATGTGCCTTTTAGGTGCGTATGGCAACAGAGGATGATCTTAAAAAGATATTATAATCCTTTGTACTGACAATACCCTGATTGTTGGACCAATGGGTTTCCTCCGATTCTCATTTGGTAAGTTACACACTGTCTTTTAACATTCACTAAGATTATTATTCTTGAAGGCTCAAAGATTTGGAAAGGCTCAAATCAAACAAACAATGATTTCCCTAAACTCACTATCAATTGGAAAGGAATCATCTGAATTGGAAACCTATCTATACAGAAGCATCTAGTCTAGAAGAAGCAGAAAATATAGAGGAATTTACACATAACAAATTTTCATTGGGAACTTACTGATTAACAAGATAATATAGGATGTCTATTAAGGATTGATTATCACGAGGGAAACCATAGCTAGAAACAGGTTTTTCAAGTGTAAGTGGGGCACCTGTAGTTGAGAGGATACGCTCGGCTTTGGAGGAGAGCGCTTTCAGACCTCCCCATGTTACTGGTATTGCAGATCTCCGTTGTTCAGTGTCCATCCCCGGGGGAAGGGGTGATTTCGGTTCGGATGGCAGCACTTCAGTGTTCATCCCCGGGGGAAGGGGTGCCGGCGGCAGCTGTAGCTCTGGAGTCAGGTCGGATGACGGCCTCGGCAGCCGCAGCAGGGGCAGTGGCGGCGGTTCCCAGCGGAAGGGTGGTGGCTGTCGCTGGGTCATGATATGGTTTTACTCATCGGGCGGGAATCCCAAGTGGACCTGTGGGAGACAAAACAGCTGCATACCCTCGCCCCCAGGTTAACAATTCTACAGGTCCTTGCCAGACAGAGGGATTCTGAGGATCTTTATAGAGGACCTGTGGGCGAGGAACGGTGTCAGCGGGGATAAAATGTCGTTCTGCAGTGGTACGACCATCTTTGGCAACCGATAAAAAGTTAAAAGTAAAGAGAGCACTGGCAAATCTTCCATTCTGGTCACATACTCTAGACCCGTCATCTCCCCCCTTTTGTTTATTGAAGAGCTGTTTGAGAGTATGATGGGCACGTTCAATTATGGCTTGCCCTTGCGGGTTATAAGGAATGCCAGTGGTATGAAGAACATCCCAAGTGGCACAAAATTGTTGAAATTTAGCCAAAGTATATGCAGAACCATTATCAGTTTTAAGAGCTTGGGGACATCCCATAGTTGCAATGGCTTGGGTGCAATGATGACAGACTGAGTAAAATGTTTTCCAGAAAGGGCTGTAGCATACAGAAACCCAGAATATATTAGCCAAATGGAAGCCTTTACTACAGCGGGCACACTTTTGGGCTGGAAGTTTAGTGTTGGCATTTTTGTTTTTTAAACTGTGACAATGTTTCTTAAAATGTCCAGGTTTACCATACCCAAAACAGGTGGCAGTGGATGGACAGAGAGCTGCCACTAATACTTCTGCCTTATGAGTTTCTGTGCCAACGTTTTCACACGCTCTAATAGCTTCTTCTGACACCTTACGCTGTTCAGAAGAAAGAGAGTTCCCCACAGTCAGGCAGAAACAGAAAAAAAACGAAAAAATGATAGGAAAGCTCCTGGCCTGAAGCCTGAAATCCCTTAAGGGAGCGTAGGAGAAAGCCCCGCCACTCCCGGGACTATAGCAGCCCGAATTGAGAGTGTCCGGGAAAGTTCCGCCTGCAGAAAAGCCCTGCTGCTCCCGGGGCTGTAAGAGCAGCCCGAGATAGACGTGTGTCTTATACTCACCACCTTCAGGGATTGAGTGACAGGGTGTCTACAGCACCCTCACACGGGGCACCATCTGTCACAACCCCTCACACGGGGCACCATCTGTCGCAGTGGCGGCGAATGTCGGGACGGCGGAGACTGTAACCAAACACAACTCTTACAGAGAAGTGGGGCCAGGAGGGTCACTCTGAGGAGTCGACCCCCGGCTTCAGTCCCAGGAGTTTATTTATAGTCAATACAGCAAGCAGTGAAGCAAATAACAGAACAATGGGCTTTGGGTGAGTAACAGTAAGTTTCGGGCAAGGGAGAAGGAATTCAGGTAAACAAGCCAATCAGTAACGGGACAATAGGTTTGGGAAAACAAGTCGTGACAAGTCTCAACATGTTGGGGACAAGTCTCAACATGCTGTGCAGCACAGATGCCTGTGGGAGCTGCGCTTGTCAATAGTGCGGCCATATTGAAATGGCATATTATCCCCACATTCAATGACTACCATTGAGCGCAGATTATTCAGTCTGTAATAGGATAGAGACACAGATAAGAATGTCGAATTAAATCAAATCATCTAAATAGTTCCATCAACAAGCCTGTTTACTAGTGCAGATGGATAATCTGAGTGAGTCCAAATTTATTTTGAATCTTAAAACATGCCAAATGCCTCTACAGAACTATTCCGTTTCATAGGTGTCCTGAATGGCATACAGTATTCATTTTACATTTACAAAGTCTAACAAAACGGGCACAAGCAATGTGAGCTTCCAATTTATTAAAAAAAAAAATTCCTAAGTCATAAACTGTAAAGTTAAAATGTATGCAATAAATTTAACCACAATCACGTGAACCACACTGGGTTAGTTGTTTGGCATTTTTATAATCAACTAATGAGCAACTTGTCACTCTTATTTTAAAGTAAGTTTCCAGTTAACACAAGCAAACAGAATCCTAAACTGGAATACTCTTCCAGGAAGAACCTCTGGCTACACGCAAATTCTTAGATTATATTCTTTACACTGACAACTTTCAGCACTTTATACCTCCGAAAACTGAGGGCCTGCACTACTCTTAAATATTTCACACTTTCGTTTTCTAACTTATACTCAAGATACTCTTAAGAGTACAAACACACACATCATAGAAAGCTTTCAGCCTATTGCTGACATCAACTATAAAAACCTTAAAGGGGAAAAAAAAGTCTTTTCATGGAGTATCAGGCGATCGAAACTTTACACAGTGAGCAATGTAATTTTGAGAATTGGAATTTTAATCCTAACAGGAACAAAATGTAACTAAACTCTTTCCATTTATTTTCCAGTAAAATGTCACTACACTTTCAAAGTTTTAGCAAGCTCCGAAAACGAAGTGTTCTCACCTATAACTAGTCAAAAGCTACTATCAAATCATCCCAAGTTTACATCTTTGAAGGAAGAGGGGAGAAAAAAGAAAAGGGCATTTATGCTATGATATCAGATTAATAACGTTTTCCTTTAAACTGTTAACAAATTGCCTAAAGAACACCTCCAAACAACACCCCCCACACACTTCAAAAGAAATCTCCTAGTTCACCTCCCTGCTCGCCCTTCTATGCCCCCTAATTCAATGAGAGCAGAAGGGGGGAGTGTGCAACGGAGAAGGAAAACTGGGGACAGATGGTCTCGGAGTAGCAGGTGACTCTAGAAACTCTCAGCCCATAGCGATCGATAATTCTAGACCTAGATGCCTTTACTGCCTCACCCCTAAATTCGCAGAAAAGTGTCCTTCGAAAAAAAACCAATTTCCTTTCAGGGTTATCCACTATATCTATCCTCTGGCGGCTCCTCCTGTAGGATTCTGAAGGAAGAAGGGGAAAGCCGAACACAGGATTAAAGAAGGAGGTCGGAGTAATTAAGCAGAAGACCCAAGATTTGTCCCGGAGCTGGTGCCTCCGTCAAAACGCATAAAATGATCAAACCGACACCAACTCTGAACGTTCCCTAGGAAAAACAAGGTTGAAAAAAGGTCCATCTAAAACCCCAAAGTAATACATCCGCCAGAGAATAAAGCAAAACAAAAATATCCTATAGTTCACTTCCACTGGGGCATCGCCCCGTCCGTGTGACCGGGGCGCCACCACCCAGCAGCTGTCCCCAGCGCGCCACGGAAAAAGTGAGGGGGGACTCAGGGGGACGCTGTAGCAAGAACCTTGTTTTGTCTCCAAAGGGCAACCGAGCAAAGGTAGGAAGTTCAAGCTGCAGACCACGCGCCTCGGCCGAGCCTGTACTCCGGGAAGCGCGGCGGGGAGTGGGGTTGTGGTGACCACGTGCCCACGTGAGGCCCGCGACTCGGATCCCGCTCCCCTACGGAGCCCGCACTGCGCAGCCTTCTGGCGGGGAGCACCCCGCAGAGCCGCGGACCGGCGCTGGCGAGCGGGAGCCCGGAGCCGAGGCCCGGCTGGCTCTTCCACCATCAGACCCCGCGTATATCTCCCTCCCGGCCGCGACGGCCAGCACCCGCTGCCCAACGGCCACTGTCCTGCGCTGGTGGCCGCGGCGGCGCTCAGCCCCTTCTCCAAAGGGGTGCGTCAGAAAGTCAGCCTGAGTCTGCCCGCAGGAGCCCTGTCCGCGCCCCGGCCTCGCACGAACTCCTCAAGCTTCAGGGGACCCGCCCGCCACGCTCCTCCCTCCTGGTCCCTCGGCTCCGGTCTCCATTCCTCCCAACTCTCCCGCGAGCCTTTCCCGCGCGCGCCCCGACCGCCTGCTGTGCGCGGCTTCCAAACCGACAGGCTATCCCCTCCCCGCGTTCCGAAGCAGCCGCCCTCTGCTAGCCTCCCGACTGGGAGGAGCCGACCTCTGGGGTGGGCTCGGGCCGCGCGGGACCCGTCAGCTCCCCGGGGTCCGCTCCCCGGCGCGCCTCCCCCGCGGCCTTTGTGTGCGAGCCGCCAACCCCCCCGGCGGAGCCCCTCTTTTCAGCGGCACCGCCTTTTGCGAAAGCTCGCGTGATAGGAGGCGCGTGGGACAACAAGGGGACTGGAAGGGGCAAAAGGCGACCGCACTCAATCGGGCAAGGCTCCGGCAAGTTGTTGCCTTTGGGCTCTCCCGTAGTCTCGCCTCTGTCGCCGGGTTTCCCCGCCCCGCCAGGGCCGGGGCGAGGGGACACCCGGGAGGAGCCGAGCCATTGGGACGGAGTTGGAAACGGTGCTTCCGGAGCTGCAGAGAAAAGGCTCAAAAACCATTTGGTTTCGCTAAGGGCATTTAGGAAAACCAAGAGGCAGGAGAGGAGCTGGTGGAAGGCCCCATGAGCGAGGTTATATAAAAATAATCTTGCTCCCAGGGAAGACCAGGGTGGCGGAGAGTGGGGCGGGGGCTCCGCACATACATGTTTGTATTTGAACTTTGTGAGCAAGTTGGATAGAATCTGACGCTTCGGTTTTTCTCCTGTGCTCCCTTTAAAGTCGAGGTATCTTCCCTAAAAGGACCAGGGACCTACTTCAAAAGCAAAGGGCCTGGGAACTGGGGGTTGCTTCATGGTGAAGGAAGAGAAAATTCAAAAGGGGAGAGCGAACAGCCCCAGGTCACACTCTCCATGCCCGGCGGGGTCTGCCACGGCTCCTCGTCTTACCCGCTTGCTTCCGTAACAAAGTTAGAGAAGGTCAAGTCCCACTGATCGTCCAGCTACTCTTCTACCTAATCCTGGTCCTGCTGCGGCGGCGGCCGCCTGGGGCCCGGGCCGCCCGGCTCCGTGGTCTGCGCTGCGCTCCTCCGCGTCCCGCTGGAGCTGGTTTTCCACCCCTGCTAGGGTCCCTCCCTCGGAAGAGCACGACCCGAGACCCTCCCCCTTCGCCTCGCTGGGCGTGCTCCTCGAGCGCAGAGGCTGCGGGCGCGGGACCAGCCTCCTGGCCCGCCCGTCCTGCTCCGCACCGCTCCCCGGTGTGGCGGGCGAGCTCTGCCGCAGCTGTCCCTCTGCCTCCCTAGGGTCCGACCGCGACAGGCTCTCGCAGGCTCTCGAGTACCCCGGTCCTGAGGCGCCCGCGGCGGCCACCCGCGAACTCGCCCGGAGCCCAGTGGCCGCGGCTGGGAGGCCACGCGGCCGCTGGGGGGCGCTGGGAGGCGAGGCGGCTCCTGGGAAGCGCGCAAAGGTGACTGGATGCGTCTGCAAGGTGTCTTGCTCCAGAAAGTGGACGGTCGCGAAGGAGGGGTCCCCTCCTAAGCCCAGAAAGCGGAAGTTTTGGAAAGTTGTCCGAAAGTGAGAGCTGGTGCTATCCTGGGCGCTCTTCCTCCGGCGTGGGAGAACAATGAATGGCCCGCGTCGCTTTCCTCTAACGCAACGCAGGGGTCAGGTAGGAGCCGGGACACACCTCGCTCCATGCCCAGCCCGCGCCGCAGCTCAAAGCGCCCCAGCCACTGACCTGGTACAGGCAAGGAGAGCTGGGATGCTTTGCACCGAGGCAGATTCCTGCAGCTCTGACCTCAAAGGTCAAGTGAAGTGTAGAGGGTCTAGGTGGACAACCCCCAGGCAAGTCATACCTGTACTAAATGTTAATAATAATAATACATTAAGCGCCTTTAGCCATCGCATCAAACATCCCCTTTTTTTCAGCACTGATTTTCTGGAAAAAGAAAAACGTACGAAGTCAGAAAACAAGGGCGCTTCTATAAGGTAAGATTGAGAACAACAGCGCAAATGGGTACAATCCAGAGCAGGTAGTTGCCTTGTACCCTCACCCAGCTCGTGTACTTTTAAATTAATTAATCATTTATATTTAACTTGAATTAATACTCCCTCGCAAACAATTAGTGAAAAAGTGGTCGTATTCCTATTCTGTTTTATCTTTCTTACCACCAACCATCTGTCAGCTGATCAAGTTGTGGTGGCTTGCATGTTGCTGTGATGCTCAAAGCTGTGCCACCACTATTTCAAATACCAGCAGTGACACTCAGGGTAGACAGGTCTCAGCATTTCTAGAGTAAGACTAGGCAAAGACAAAGACCTGGTGATCAACTTCCCAAAATTAGCCAGTGAAAGCTTTATGAATGACAACAGAATATTATCCAGTACAGTGCTGGAAGATGAGCCCCCTAGGCAGGAAGGCTTTACACAATAGCCTCAAACATACCAATGATCATGAAGATGGTGAAAGACCTGCAACGTTTCGGGTCTTCTATTACCATGAGGTCCCCATCAATCAGAGTTATCGCCACAGCAACTAACAACATTATTGTTATTTTAAAAAAGCAATTGGTGTCTTCCTTTGCTTTGTCCTCATTTGCAGTTTACTATGGTATTTGGCAACGACCCAATTACTCTTGGCAGAATTCAATCTCGAGTTGTGTGTTTCACAAAGTGTGAATGACACTATTAGCAGGAATATACCAAAAGTGTTTTAACTGAAATACTTTGAACAAACTTACTCTTGGCAAGAATGTAAGACATTACAGATCACACAGAAACACATAATAAAACTGATAATCTGGAACTTTAAAAAATGTCTTCTAATTCCCCAGTGCAATACTTTTTATCTTTTCTGCATGTAAATAATTGTCCTTTTGTTATTTCAATTTTCCTCAGGCTTTACTTTTTTTTTGGTAAACAAAGTTTTCTTGGGAGTTCACCTTTGTATGCAAGTAACCACAGCCGGTAAAACGAAGCAAAGCAACGGAGTGGGAGTCCTGCATGATGAATTGTGTCAGTGCTCATGAAATAGAGACTCTCTTCTCAGTGCTCAGTTTTTTGCCACCTGTGGGAATCCATGGGTTCCTCACAACAGGAGGTCAATTATTTAAAACTCTACTTAGCTACTAAGGATAGAGTGACTTTTTGACTTGAATAGTTTGCTTTTTTGGCTACTTGATTAAACATGGCAATATCCAATGGTCCATGTTCTCTCCTTATCTGAAAGGATTATGGATTACAACAGAATATTGTTATCATTCTACTACCAGGAAGGTTTTTGAAAAATTGCTGGAAGATAAAACAACCCACAGACTTCCCCCATTGGTGAATTTCCGTTCTGTGTGGTGTAGGTGGTGGGTTAGGGGTTACTGGAAAGGCCTGTTACCTGAAGAACGGGGTAGAGGACTGTTTCAAACTGTTTTAGTCTCTAGGAAGCTCAGAAAAATTTGTAACATACCTTTTATAACTTTCAGTATTTAAAAGTAAGGTCTTCACCCTGGCCTCTTCTTTTGATTCTATGTCATTGTTTATTCCAATTTGACCGATTGTTTTATGTTTTAACTTGTTGGTATGGATTGCTCTAAGTACCCTCAAACTCATTTCAGAGTTGAAGAACCAACAAATGGGGGTTACCAAGCAATAACCTTTACAATGCTGTTAATACTATTTATAACCGACAAATGAAAAAAGACTTCCAGTGTATTCCCATTTCACTAGACTAAAATCTCAACTCCCTAATATGGTTTACAACGTTCTACATTATGTAGCCTCTACAGTGAAATGTTTGGTCATACAACTTGAGAGAACAAATGGATGATTCAATTCCTTTTCCAAAAAAAGAGAACACAAAAGCTCCATGATATCTTTCCTGTCTTTTTTTTTTTTTTTCCAAATATTACCTACTAACTTCTATTCCCTTGCTGTAATGCTGTAATAATAAGATAAAACAAAATAAAAATCACACTTTACGCCAATAAACCAAACAATTTAAATGAAATGGATGAATTTCTTGAGGGGGGGAAAAAAGAAAAAAAACTAACCCAGACTTACGCAAGATGAAATGGAAATTCTGTTGAAAAAGAATTCAACTAATACATTACATTTGTTATCAAAATCCTTCCTACAGCATTAGAGTAGGAGTCCCTGAGGAGGGCAGTGTCATCTTAAAAAAAGAAAAACCTTACTACAAGGAAAACTTTGGTTCCAAATAATTTCACTGGTGATTTTGATCAAACATTTAAGAGAAAAGAAATACGAATCGTACACAAACCTTTTGATTAAGTCAGCATAACCCTGATGCGAAAACGTAATACAGATTTTAAAGAAATAACATCCTTTCTGAAGTGATACAAAAATACTTAACAAATTATTAGCAAATTGAATTGAATAAAACTAGAATCCACGATTCCATGTATAAATAAATAAGCCAATAAATAGGCGAAAGGGTAATGTTTCTGATAGAAGAACATCAACTAGTAAATAGAAAAGGAATCATGTGGTTAGCAGATCGTTGTTGTTGTTGTTAGTTGCCATCCAGCCGGTTCCGACTCATAGCAACCCTATGTGAAACAGTGAAACCCTGCCGGGTCCTGCTCCATCCTCACAATCGTTGTCACGCTTGAGCCCATTGTTGCAGCCACTGTGTCAGTCCATCTCATTAGTGGTCTTCCTCTTCTTGGATGACCCTCTACTTTACCAAGCATGATGTCCTTCTCCAAGGACTGGTCCCTCCTGACAACATGTCCCAAGTAGTCTAACCATTCTTGCTTCTAAGGAGCATTCTGGTTGTACTTCTTCCAAGACAGACTTTTTGTTCTTTTGGCAGTCCAGGGTAGAGTCAACACACTTTGCCAACACCACAATTCAAAAGCGTCAATTCTTCTTTCGGCTTCCTTCTTCCTTGTTCAGCTTTTGAATGCATATGAGGTGATGGAAAACACCAAGGCTTGGGTCAGGTGCACTTTAGTCTCCAAGGTAACATCTTTGCTTTTTAACACTTTAAAGAGGTCTTTTGCAGCAGATTTGACCAATGCAATACGTCTATGATTTCTTGACTCTGGCTCCCATGGGTGTCGACTGTGGATCCAAGTCAAATGAAATCCTTGACAACTTCAATCTTTTCTCTCTTTATCATGATGTTGCTTATTGGTCGACTTGTGAGGATTTTCGTTTTCTTTAGGCTGAGGTGTAATCCATACTGAAGGCTGTGGTCTTTGATCTTCATCAGTAAGTGCTTCAAGTTCTGTCTACTTTCAGCAAGCAAGGTTGTGTCACCTGCATAATGCAGGTGGTTAATAAGTCTTCCTCCAATCCTGATACCCTGTTCTTCTTCATATAGTCCAGCTTCTGGGACTATTTGTTTAGCATACAGATTGAATAGGTATAGTGAAAGATACAAGCCTGATGTACACCTTTCTTGATTTTAAACCACGCAGTATCCCCTTGTTCTGTTCGAATGACTGCTTCTCGATCTATGTAGAGGTTCCTCATGAGCACAATTAAGTGTTTTGCAATTCCCATTCTTTGCAATGTTATCCATAATTTGTTATGATCCACACGGTTGAATGCCTTTGCATAGTCGATCAAACACAGGTGAACATCTTTCTGGTATTCTCTGCTTTCAGCCAGGATCCATCTGACATCAGCAATGATAACCCTGGTTCCACATTCTCTTCTGAATCCGGCTTGAATTTCTGGCAGTTTCCTGTCAATACACTGCTGCAGCTGCTTTTGAATGATCTTCAGCAAAATTTTACTTTCGTGTGATATTAATGACATTGTTTGATAATTTCGGCATCTGATTGAATCATCTTTTGGAAATAGGCATAAGTACGGATCTCTTCCAGTCGGTTGGCCAAGTAGCCGTCTTCCAAATTTCTTAGCATAGATGAGTGAGCACTTCCAGTGCCGCATCCATTTGTTGAAACATCTCAGTTGGTGTGCCGTCAATTCCTGGACACTTACTTTTTTGCCAATGCCTTCAGTGCAGCTTGGACTTCTTTCTTCAGTACCATCAGTTCTTGATTACATGCTACCTTCTGAAATGGTTGAATGTCCACCAATTCTTTTTGGTATAGTGACTCTGTATTCCTTCCATCTTCTTTTGATGATTCCTATGTCATGTAATATTTTCCTTGTAGAATCCTTCAGTACTGCAGCTTGAGGCTTGAATTTTGTCTTCAGTTCTTTCCGCTTGAGAAATGCTGAGTGTGTTCTTCCCTTTAGGTTTTCTACCTCCAGGTCTTTGCACATGTCATTGTAATATTTTACTTTGTCTTCTTGAGCCGCCCTTTGAAATCTTCTGTTCAGCTCTTTTACTTCACCATTTCTTCCTTTCACTTTAGCTACCTGATGTTCAAGGGCAAGTTTCAGAGTCTCTCCTGACATTCATTTTGGCCTTTTCTTTCTTTCCTGTCTTTTTAATGACCTCTTGCTTTCTTCATGTATGATGTCCTTAATGTCATTCCACAGCTCATCTGGTCTTCGGTCACTGGTGTTCAACGTGCCAAATCTATTCTTGATATGGTCTCTAAATTCAGGTGGGATATACTGAAGGTCATACTTTGACTCTTGTGGTCTTGTTCTAATTTTCTTCAGTTTCAACTTGAGCTTGCATACGAGCAACTGATGGTCTGTTCTGCAGTGGGCCCCTGGCCTTGTTCTGACTGATGATATTGAGCTTTTCCATCGTCCCTTTCCACACATGTAGTCAGTTTGATTCCTGTGTACTCCGTCTGGTAAAGGTCACATGTACAGTTGCTGTTCATGTTGTTCAAAAAGATATTTGCAATGAAGAAGTTGTTGGTCTTGCAAAATTCTACCTTTCAATCTCTAGCATCGTTTCCATCACCAACGCTATATTTTCCAACTACTGACCCTTCTTCTTTGTTTCCAACGTTTGCATTCCAATCACCAGGAATTATCAATGCATCCTGATTGCATGTTCAATCAATTTCAGGCTGCAGAAGGTGGTAAAACTCCTCAGTTTCTTCATCTTTGGCCTTAGTGGTTAGTGCGTAAATCTGAATAATAGTCGTATTGACTGGTCTTTCTTGTACGCGTATGGATATTATCCAATCACTGACAGTGTTGTACTTCAGAATAGATCTTGAAAAGTTCTTTTAGAGGGTGAACACAACGCCAGTCCTCTTCAAGTTGTCATTCACAGCATAATAGAGTAAATGATTGTCCGATTCAAAATGTCCAATCCCAGACGATTTCAGCTGATGCCTAGGATATCGATGTTTATGCATTCCATTTCATGTTTGACGATTTCCAAGTTTCCTTGATTCATACTTCTTACATTCCAAGGTCCGATTATTAATGGATATTTGCAGCTGTTTCTTCTTATTTTGAGCCTTGCCACATCAGTAAATGAAGGTCCCAAAAGCTTGACTCCACTTGTGTCGTTAAAGTCGACTCTACCTTGAGGAGGTAGCTCTTCCCCAGTCGTATTTTGAGTACTTCCCTATTGAGAAAATCATTAATGGTTGCTAAAACCAATAGGTGAAAGTTTGATGGAGAACAAAAAGTTTGTGTAGTCTTAAAGAATGTCGTCACAAGTTACTTACTAGTTACAATGGGGAAATAGTAGCTTTACAACGGAGAGACTCTGTGGATACCACCCTAACCAAATGTTTTAGTTATCTAGTGCTGCTATAACAGAAATACCACAGGTACATGGCTTTAATCAAGAGAAATTTATTCTCTCACAGTCGAGGAGGCTAGAAGTTTGAATTCAGGGTGCCAGCTCCAGGGGAAGGTTTTCTCTCTCTGTCGGCTCGGGGGGGAAGGTCCTTGTCATCAATCTTCCCAGCTTGAGGAGCTTCTTAGCGCAGGGATCCCAGGTCCAAAGGAGGAGCTATTCTCCTGGCTCTTATTTCTTGGTGGTATGAGGTCCCCCTGTCTCTCTGCTTGCTTCTCTCTTTTGTATCTCAAAAGATATTGGTTTAAGACACAACCTAATCTTGTAGATTGATTCCTGCCTCATTAACATCATAGAGGTAGGATTTACAACACATAAGAAAATCACATCACATGACAAAATGGAGGACAATCACACAGTACTGGCAATCATGGCCTAGCCAAGGTGACACAAATTTTGGGGGGACCCAATTCAATCCATGACACCAAGTGATCAAATTAATCTCACTTATAGGCAGCGCAGTGGTTAAGTGCTTGACTGCTAACTGAAAGGTAGTTGGTTTGAACTGACTCCTGGAGAAAAGACCTGGTGATCTACTCTTGTAAAGATTATAGCCTAGGAAACTCTATGGGGCAGTTCTACTCTGTTACATAGGATCGCTATGAGTTGGAATCGACTCATGGCACACAACAACAATATTGGATAAACCAACAGCATATACCTTTTGCTAGAATGCACTGAGAAGGAAACACCACTTCAGTGTTATTCCTGCCAGAAATATGTCATGTCATCTGAATCTAATCATGAGGAAATATTAGACACAGCCAGGCAGAAGGACTTTCTATAAAATAACTAGCCCGTATGCTTAAAAAGTGTTAAGGTCTAGAAAGACAAAGAAAGGAGCTGTGTATTAGTTATCTATTGCTGTGTAACAATATCGGAGTCCTTGGGTGGCACAGTGGTTCAGTGCTCAGCTGCTAACTGAAAGCTAGGTGGTTTGAATTCACCAGCCCCTCTGCAGGAGAAAGATGTGGCATTCTGCTTCCGTAAAGATTACAGCCTTGGAAACCCTACTGGGCAGTTCTACTCTGTCTTATACGGTTGCTATGAGATCGAATCCACTCCACAGCAACAGACACTTGCTGAAAAGTTGGCACCTGGAACCCACCCGGAGTCGCCTCAGGAAGATCACACAGCCTTGAAAACCCAATAGAACAGTTCTACTCTGCGCCACAGCAACTGACAACAATAATGTAACAATATTACCACAGATTTAGTGGCTTCAAGCAGCACACTTCCATTTTCTCAGTCTGCATCAGGAGTCCAGGCTCAGTTTAGCTGGGTCGTGTGCTCAGGGTCTGGCAATGCTGTAGTCAGGGCCGCAGACTTACCTAAGTCACATCTGGAGAAGGATCGACTTCCAAGCTCACTCAGGCTGTTGGTAGAATTCAGTTTCTTGCAATTTTAGAACTGAGGATTACATTTCTTGCGGGCTGAAGGCCCTTACAGATTGTTGGCTGATGGCTGCTTTCAGCTTCTAGAAGCCACCTGCATTTCTTTGCCAGGAGTTCCTCAGCATGGCTGCTTACTTCCTCAAGCCAAAAAAGGAGACAGACTCCAGCAAGAATGGCGCTACAATCTTGTGTAACAGAATCACACAAGCATATGCACATAATCACATACACATTCTAATGGTTGGAAGCAAATCCCAGGTCCCTTTCCTCACACAGAGATAGGAGATCACACAAGAGTGTGAACACTGGAGACAAGGATCATGGGAGCCACCTTTAGACTCTGCTTCCCACAGACTTGTTCTAGATGAATAAAGACAAAAAACAAGGAGACCTGACAATTAAATGCAATGTGTGCTCCTCGACTGGATCTTGGACAAATTTAAAAAAATAGTTATAAATAAAATTTTTGAGACAATTTACAAAATTTGACTATGGTCTATGGATAAAATAATAGTATTGTATCAATATTAGATTACCTAATTTTGATAATTGACTGTGGTTATATAAAAAAAAATCCTTGTTTTTAGGAAATACATGCTGAAGTGTTTAGAGAAAGGGGCACAATGTCTCGAATTTACTTTCAAATAGTTCAGAAAAAAAAAGTATATATACTCTGTATATGATGTGTGTATACACGTGTGTGTGTATGTGTGTGTATATTTAGAGAGAGAGAGAAAGAATGAATGATGGTGCCCAATATAAACCATTTCTAAACTGATCTTTATCCAGAGATTCCTTTGAATTCTTGTAGCTTTTTTATAAATTTAAAACTACACAAAAATTAAAATCTATAGAAGCATGAATATGAAGAATTTTTAAAAGAAATAGAAAATCTCAAGTTTCTGTGGAACACAATTTGAAATAAATTGCCATGAACCATCAAAATATTCTGAAAATGTCAACATTTTATCAAACGATATGCAGAAAACAGAAAGAAAATCAATTGTCAGATTGTAGGTCCCAATTTTTGATTTGGGAAAAATATTTTATTACCTTTGTGAAGCATGCTTAGGGAAAATTTCAGTAGACTTGACTACTCTATATTGAGTTCCTTCTAAAGTTTGGATAGGGAGTTTTATCTTTGTATTTCCTGTTACAGTGGTAGATGCTTACTAAATACTTGTTTAGTGAAGAAACACATAAACGCTACAGGAAATAGTTCCTATCTTGAGAAGTATTTGTAGAATAAGACTGTGTAAGAAGGCATAGTGTCTGGCGTATAGCTTGTGTTCAGTAAATATTTGTTGGGACATTTTAAAAAGAAATGTGGACGTTCTCTTAGAGTACCCTGGCAGTTCCCCCTGTGTATTGTCAGTAAATATGACAGTAATTAATCTTTGGGAAAAAGTCTGTTTCTTTTAGTAACCATTGTAAGTCTGATCACACTCAGTAAGATCACCTTTTATACTTAGCAGCACTAAACCCCAAAAACCAAACCCATTGCCGACAAGTCAATTCCGACTCATGGCAACCTTATAGGACAGAGTAGAACTGCCCCATAGGGTTTCCAAGGAGCAGCTGGTGGATTTGAACTGCTGACCTCTCGGTTAGCAGCCGAGCTCTTAACCACTGCACCACCAGGGCTCCTAGCAACGCTAAACTCAGGAAATACAGCAGTTTTCTGATGACAGTATTGGAGTCCATGTTTCAAGTTGTTGCGCAGTAGGGATCAGCCTAACGTTTTAAATGTGTGAATTTAAATCAGGTCTCAATTCAAGGACAGCTTTCACTTAGGAATAATAACTCTGCATAGTAGTGCAATGATTCCAGCCAGTACACAACATTCTCGTTCCCAAACCAAACATGAGGTTTTCCACCCAAGTCTCTTGGAGCAGCCAAGAATTCAGTTTGCTCTACAAAGACTGATCCATCTGAAAAGACATTACGCAGAGGATGGTGAGCAGCTGTTCTTTGTATCCAAAGAGGTCACACAGAGGAAATGAACTTATATTAAAACAGGAGGGATTGTAGACGGATATGAGGCACACTTTCCTCACAAAGGGCTGTAGTACCGATGGATACATGACTAAAACCAACCATGACACCTTTCCCTAGAGACTTTTACAAATGGAGTGGACAACCATCTGTTGATAACGCTTTGAAGTCCTGACTAAGAGGCAGATAAACCCAAAGAGCTCTTGAGGTTCCTCGCTGCCCTTTCACCTGCATATGGGAAGTATGTTAAACAGATGAATTATGTTGTTTTCATTGACAAATAATATTACTCATTCACAGAAAACTGAAACGACAAAAAACACTTACACCCAGAAAAGACCTACACAACTCCCATCCACTTTCCTATTAAAGAAGATATTCCATACTCTAGAGAAAATTGTGCTGCACTCGTCAGAATGACTAATGTAATTAGTTTAGAAGAAAATAGCAAGCAGTGAAACACTTTCAAGGCAACTGCTTCACAGTGTGACACACTTAACTAAAAACCAGTTTAAAAGTAGATCATTTAAAATTGTCTCTTTCAAAGTCGGGGAAACAAAACTGTGTGCTTTTAAAGGAAAATGCAGAGAAACAGAGGTTTACTGATCTTGAATTTCGAGTGTAGAAGATCACTTATGTCTCCTTTATAAATTTTACATAAAAATTTTGGGGTGATGCTCAGAGTCTCATTTTTAAAATCGCAGTGGTTTCATAATCAAGATTGTAAAACCTGTCCCCTCCCAAATATGTAAGGAAAAGTCAGATTTAATTATCTTGCCAGAGAAAAAGAAAGACCCTCATGACTAGGGATAATTTTCATCTTTTACCAGTTACTAATTGCTGTCGACCCCATGTGTGTCAGAGTAGAAACGTGCTCCACAGGGTTTTCAGTGGCTGATATTTCAAAGGTAGATGCCAGACCTGTCTTTTCAGGCACTTGTGGGGGGACTTGAACCTCCAACCTTCTGGTGAGGAGCAGAATGCGTTAACGATTTGTACCACCCAGGGACTCCTTTTATCTTTTATCGTAAGTTTTTTGTTTTGTCACGCAAACAAACCTTTATTAGATAAAATTTTATCAGCAAGTAGATATAAAAACAGTCATATAACCTGCAAGCTCCATGAAGTCTCAGCTCTCTGTCCTTCTATGTGCTCCAAGCATTTCCATGATACAGTCTTTGTTTCCCCTAAATTTTATTTATTTTGTTGTTGTTGTTGAGAATACACCCAGCAAAACATATACCAATTCAGCCATTTCTACATGTACAATTTATTGACATTGATTATCGAGCTATAAATCATTCTCACCTTCCTTTTCCGAGTTGTTCCTCCCTTGATAACATAAGCTCACTGCCCTCTGAGGTTTCAATCTAATCTTTTGAGTTGCTATCATGGATTGAATTACGTTCCCCCAAAAATGTATGTATCAGTTTGGCTAGGCCATGATTCCCAGTATTGTGTGGTTGTCCTCCGTCTTGTGATTGTAATTTTATGTTAAAGAGGATTAGGGTGGGATTGTAACACCACCCTTACCCAGGTCACATCCATGATCCTATGTAAAGGGAGTTTCCCTGGGGTGTGGCCTGCACCACCTTTTATCTCTCAAGATATAAAAGGAAAGAGAAGCAAGCAGAGAGTTGGGGACCTTATACAGCCAAGAAAGCAGCGCCGGGAGCGGAGCGCATCCTTTGGACCTGAGGTTCCTGCGCTGAGATGCTCCCAGACCAAGGGAAGATTGATGACAAGGACCTTCCTCCAGAGCCGACAGGGAGAGAAAGCCTTCCCCTGGAGCTGACACCCTGAATGTGGACTTGTAGCTTACTAGACTGTGAGAAAATAAATTTCTCTTTGTTAAAGCCATCCACTTGTGGTATTTCTGTTAGAGCAGCACTAGATGACTAAGACAGTTGCTATTGTCAGTTTGACTATATATAGAAAGTTCTTAAAAGAGCATAATGTTCAAGGCAGATTTTTTTTTACTAGTTGAGCTCAACTATTGTTCAGTTTTAAGATGACTTCAGGGGACATTTTTTGTTTAAAGTTTAAAGAGTATCTCAAGGCAATACTTTCTTATTCAGGGGTTCATCCAGCCTCCATGGCTCCACAAAGTCTAGAGTCCATGAGAATTTGAAAATCTGTTCTACATTTTCCCCCTTTGGATCAGGATTCTTCTATGGAATCTTTGAGCAAAGTGTTCAGTAATGGTAGCCGGGCACCATCCAGTTCTTCCAGTCTTATGGCAAACAGGACAGTTGTTCATGGATGCAACTATCCACACATTCGATATCCTCCTCCTATTCCTGACGCTCCTTCTTACCCTGTTTCTCCAGGTGAATAGAGAGCAATCGTTGTGCCTTGGATGGCCCCTTGCAAGCTTTTAAGATGCCAGGCACAATGCAACTAACTAGGAGATAGAACAGAAGCACTAAACATGTTATTAGGCCAATTAACTGGGAAGTCCCAGGAAACAATGATCCTAAACCTCCAACCCAAGGAAACAAAGCCCATGAGGTGTTTGGTTGTACATAAACAGCCTCAGCAGCTACTCTTGTGTGTGTGTCGCTGTTGTGAATATATCTATCACACTTTTGCCAGTGTAACTTTTTCCAAGTGTGCAACTTATTGACAGCACTTCCAACAATGGGCTGTGCACTCTACCCTTAATCAATGCAGTTTTTCTATTGCCGTTAATACCCCTTTTCCACCTGCTTCCCACCCCTGCTAACCACTAATAAACCTTGGTCTCTACACTTTTGCCTTTTTATATAAGTGAGGTCACAAAATATGTGTCCTTTTGTGACTGGCTTATTTCACTCAGCATAATGTCTACAAACTCCATCCATACTGTTAGCACGTATCAAGACTTCATTTCTTCTACTGGCTGAGTAGTATTCCATTTTATGTACATACCACATTTTGTTTATCCATTCATCTCTTGATGGGCATTTGATTGTTTTCACCTTTTGGCTACCGTGAATCGTGCTGCAGTGAACATTGGTGTACAAGTCTCTTTTTGAGTCCCTGCTTTTAAGTCTTTTGGGTATATCTGTAGGAGTGGAATTGTGGGTCACACGGTAGTTCTATTTTAGTTTTTTGAGAAACTGCCACAATGTTTTCCACAACAGCTGTAACATTTTGCATTCCAATCAGCAATGGATAAGGGTTCCAATTTCCCCACACCATTGTCAACATTTGTTATATTCTGCTTTTTTTTTTTTTTTTTAGTCTTAGCCATCTTATGGGAGTGAGATGCTGTCTCACTGTGGTTTTGATCTGTATCTCTCTGATTGCTAATGACGCTGAGCATCTTTTCATGTGTTTGATGGTCATTTGAATGTCCTCTTTGGTGAAATGTCTATTAAATTCTTTTGATCATATTATGATTGGGTTATTTGTTTTTTTGCTGTTAATTTGTCCAAGTTTTATATATATATTGGTTATTAGACTCTTGTCAGATATACGGTTTCCAAAGATATTCTCCCAGTTGGTAGCTTTTCACTTTTCTGGTAAAGTCTTTTGATGAACAAAGATTTTGAATTTTTATGAGGTCCTAAATATTTATTTTGTCTTTTGCTGCTTGTGCTTTTGTTATTATTTTACATAATCCATTGTTGAAAGCTAGGACTGACAGCATTGCCCCTGCTTGCTATTCTAAGAGTGTTATGGTTTTAGTTTACACATTGAAGTCTTTAATCCATTTTGAATTTGTTTTTGTAAATGGTGTGAGGCATGGATCCTGTTTCATTTTTCTGCATATGAAAATCCAATTTCTGCAGTACCGTTTACTGAAGACCCTCTTCTTTCCCCACTGAATGCACTTAGCACCCTTGTGAAATATCAGTTGACCGTAGATGTGTGGGTTTATTTCTGGACTTTCAATTCTATTCCATTGGTCTAAGTGTCTATTGTTACACCAGTAACAGACTGTTTTGATTACTGTAGCTGTATAGTATGTTTTAAAATCAGAAAGTATGAGTCCTCCTACTTTGTTCTTCTCTTTCAATATTGTTTTAGCTATGTGGAGCCTCTTGTCATTCCATGTAAAGTTAAGGATTGGTTTTTCTATTTCTGTAAAGAAAGCTGTTGGAATTTTCTTCTGGACTGTGTTGAATCTATAGATCACTATGGGTAATATTGACATCTTAACAATATTAAGTCTTCCAATCCATGAACATGGAACATTTTTCCCTTTATTTAAATCTTCCTTAATCTCTCCCTGGTTAGATTTATTCCTAGGTACTTCATTCTCTTAGATGCTATTGTAAGTGGAAATTTTTCCCTAATTTCCCTTTCAGATTTCTCATTGCTGGTATATAGAAACCCAACTGATTTTTATTTGTTGATCTTCCACCCTGCAACTTTGTTAAATTTCTCTCTTAGCTCTGTCATGAATTGAATTGTGTCCCCCAAAAATATGTGCCGATTTGGCTAGGCCACAATTCCCAGTATTGTGTGGCTGTCCACCATTTTGTGGTCTGATGTGATGTTCCTATATGTTGTAAATCTTAGCCTCTATGATGTTATGATGGTAATGGAGCTCTGGTGGTGCAGTGGTAAAGAGCTCAGCTGCTAACCAGAAAGAAGGCAGTTTGAGTCCACCAGCCACTCCTTGGAAACCCTATGGGGCAGTTCTACTCTGTCCTGTATGGTTGCTAAGGGTCAGAATCGACTGGACGGCAACTGGCAGGGTTAGTGACAGTTATGTTATTGAGGCAGGATTCAATCTACAGGATTAGGTTGTATCTGGAGTCACTCTCTTTTGAGATATAAAAGAGAGAATTGAGCAGAGAGGAGAGGGACCTCCTACCTCCAAGAATGAAGAGCCAGGAGCGGAGCACGTCCCTTGCACCTGGGGTCCCTTTGCTGAGAAGCTCCTAGACCAGGGGAAGATTGATGACGGGGACCTTCCCCCAGAGCCAACAAAGAAAGCAAGCCTTCCCCTGGAGCTGCTACCCTGAATTCAGACTTCTAGCCTCCTAAACTGTCAGAGAATAAATTTCTGTTTGTTAAACCATTCCACTGGTGCTATTTCTGTTTGAGCAGCACTAGATAACTAAGACAAGCTCCAAAAGTTTTTTTGTGGACTGTTTGGGATTTTCTATGTATAGGATCATATCATCCATAAATAGAGATAAATTTATTTCTTTTCCAATTTTGTATTTATTTTCTTTTGTTTTATCTTTTACTTCTCTTTTTCTTGTCTTATTGCTCTGGCTAGGATTTCTAATACGATATTGAATAGAAGTGGTGAGTGCAGGCACCCTTGTCTTCTTCCCAATTTCAAGGGGAAAGCCCTCAGTCTTTCTCCATTAAGCATGATGTTGGCTTTGGCATTTTCATAAATGCCCTGAATCATATTGTGGAATTCCCCTTTTAGGCTCATCTTCTTTAGGGTTTTCATCAGGAAAGGGTGCTGGATTTTATGAAATGCTTTTTCTGCATCCATAGAGATGATCATGTGGTTTTTCTCCTTTGTTCTGTTGATGTGGTGTATTACGTTCCTTGATTTTCTACTGTTGAACCACTCCTGCATTCCTGGAATAAATCCAACTTGGTCATGGTGCATGACTCTTTTAATATGCTGTTGGGTTCTATTCCATAGTATTTTGTTGAGGATTTTTGCATCTATATTCATAGAGATATTGGCCTGTAGTTTTCTTTTCTTATAGTGTCTTTGTCTGGTTTGGGTATCAGGGTTAGGTTTGCTTCATACATTAAATTACAGAGTATTCTTTCCTTGTCTCTCTTTTGGAAGAGTTTAAACAGTATTGGTATCAATTCTTCTCTGAATGTTTGGTAGAATTTCTCAGTGAAGCCATCTGGTCCAGGACCCTTTTTTGTTGGGAGGTTTCTGATCACTGATTCAATCCTTCACTTATTATGGGACTGTTGAGACTTTCTTTTTCCTCTTGAGTCAGTTTGAGTAGGTTGTGTGCTTCTAAGAATTTGTCATTTCATCGGGTTATCTAGTTTGTTGCCACATAGTTGTTCACAATATTCTATCATAATTCTCTTTATTTCTATAGGGCCAGTTCTAATCTCCTCTCTTCCATTTTTTTATTTTGATTATTTGCATCTTTGTCAGTCTAGCTAACCAAACTCATTGCCTCCACTCAATTCCAACTCATAGCAACCCTATAGGACAGAGTAGAACTGTCCCATAGGATTTCCAAGGAGCAGCTGGTGGTTTTGAAGTGCAGACCGTTTGGTTAGCAGTCCAGCTCTTAAACCTTGCGCCACCGGGGCCCCCAGTCTAGCTAAAGGTTTGTCAATGTTATCGCTCTTTTCCAAGAACCAACTTCTGGTTTTATTGTCTCTATTGTTTTTCTGTTTTCAGTTTTATCTATTTATGTTCCGATATTTGTTATTTCATTTCTTCTGGTAGGTTTAGGCTTAGTTTGCTCTTCTCTTTCTAGTTCGTAGAGTTGTTGAGTTAGGCTGTTACTTTGAGATCTTTCTTTTTTTTTTTAACGTAAGCGTTTATTGCTATAAGTTTCCCTCTGGGTATTGCCTTCGCTACTTCCTATAAGTTTTGGTGTGTTGGACTTTTACTTTTGTTTGATTTCTTCCTTCACCCATTGGTAGTTTAACAGTGTGTTGTTTAATTTCCATATGTTTGTGTATTTTCCAGTTTCTGTCTCTTATTGATTTCTAGCTTCACTCCATTGTGGTCTGAGAAAATACTTTGTATTATTTCACTCTTTTAAAATTTATCCAGTAAGCATAGTATTTTGATAAACTTCTTTGAATGAATTCTTTAAAAAATAAAACCTACATTTCACAGTTTAATAAGATTAGTTAAAACTCAAGCAGGACCCTCAAATGAGGTATACTAAAATTTTCACTCAACTTTGATACATGCCTTAAAAACACTACATTTTAAAAATAAACCAAAGGTCATAGGACAGAGTAGAACTGCGCTATAGAGTTACCAAGGTTGTAAATCTCTATGAAAGCAGACTGCCATATCTTTCTCCCTCGAAGGGTCGGTGGAACTACCGACTTTTTAGCAGCCAAGCACTTTAACCACTGAGCCCTGAGGGCTCCTTAGATAAGTCATAGTGACCCAATTTTCTTATCTCTTTCTTATAGAGAACTTAACAATATATTGAATTGGAATGACTAGCAGCCATTCCAATCTGGAAGTTCCAGGATAAAATTTCCATCTATGCTTGCAGAAAATATTGTCTTTAAATGATAGCACTTCCAAGAAGAGCAATCAATAAATCAACAGAAAGAAGGAACTACATCCACTGAACAGTCCCCAATTCCTCCAAGTTGATTTGTTTTCATTTTTCTCAGGCTATGAAATCACTGAGGACGTATATAAATCAGAAGTGTTACACAACCTATTCCAGCATGAAAGGAAGAGCTGCGTAATCTCTTTTACATTCAAGTAAATCAAATATTAGTAAGTGGTACTTCTTCAGCATCTGTGTAAATTATCTTGAAATTTTCCCCACTGTAGTTTGGGACTAAAAGTTTCCTGTGAAACATTCAATTATATTTTAAGACTCTAGAAATTATCCATGCAAGTGATTTTCTCTTGAAATAGTTATCTTAGAAGGACATATTTTTTATAAACTATGTTGTCATTGCTGAAAACGTTTTGGGAAATTCTTCAGAATGCTTTCAGAGTCTGCATTAGTCTTTTTGCATCTCTTCAGTAGTGACAATATTTTGGTTTACTTTATGCTGAGAGTGAATTTGCTTCTTTGTATGTTTTACTCAGTCAAAACTCACTCCACCTAAGGTTTGGTGGGAAATAGATAAATAGATAGATACATAGAGAGCGAGAGAGAGAGAGCCCTGGTGGTGCAATGGTTAAACAATTGGCTGCTAACTGAAAGATCAGTGATTTCAACCCAAAAGTGGCTCTTCTGGAGAAAAGACCTAGCAATCTGCTTCCATAAAGATTACAGCCCAGGAAAACCTATGGGGCAGTTCTACTCTGTCACATGGGGTCACTATGAGTCGGAATTGACTTGATGGCACACAACAACAGCAACAACATATGTATGTTGTAAAATAAGAAATGTTATAATGGGGCTAATGTTTGTTCTTTAGGTTGGAAACTTTTATTATCCTTCCATTTGCTGGCTGTGAGACTGTGAGCAATTTACTTAACTGTTCAATGCCTCAGTTTCCTTATCTGTAACAAGAGTGACAATAGCTTACCTTGCTATGAATAGTAAATGATCTAATAAGTACACAGTGCTAATTACAGTCCAGATCAGCAAACAAAAAAACCAAACCGTGACTCATAGTTACCCTATAGGACAGAGTAGAACTAACTGCCCCAGATGGTTTCCAAGGAGCAACGGCAGATTAAAACTGCCGACTTTTGTTTAGCAGCCCAACTCTCTCTTAACCACTGCGCCACCAGGGCTCCAGCACACAATTAGAGTTCAGTAATTGTTAGCCAGAAAATAACTATATGATGAAACTTCTTGCCCTCTCCTTCCTATCAAACTGTTTTTGCCATCAACTGAAACCCATGGCATCATTCAAACCTGACTCCAAATCCATCCTCTGAAGTCAGCTCTCTCTCTTTGGTGTCATCTTGTAATTCTCTCTTTTCCAAACAATCATGGGCTCCTGAAGATCAATCTTATATCATGACTCTTAAATCCATTCCTTTTTCTCCAACCCACTTCCAATAACTGTCTTTAATCATATACTCTGTCTTAGTTTTCTAGTGCTGCTGTAACAGAAATACAAGTGTGGCTTTAAAGAAAAAAAATGTATTTTCTCACAGTTCTGGAGGCTAAAAGTCCAAATCAGTGTCTCAGCTGTGTTGATTCCTTTCTTGTCAGTAGCTTTGGGACTTTCTTGGTTCTTGGTGCTCCTCACATGCATCTGTCTTTTCCAGTATGTGCTTTTCTCTGTGTCTAATCTGCTCCTTTTATACTCACAAGTGATTAGGCTTATGACACATTCTACACTACTTTGGCCTCAACCAGAGTACAACCAGAATGCTCTTTAGAAGCAAAAATGGCGAGACTACGTCTTACATACTTTGGACATGTAATCAGGAGGGATCAGTCCCTGGAGAAGGACATCATGCTTGATAAAGTACAGGATCAGTGAAAAAGAGGAAGACCCTCAACGTGATGAACTGACACAGCGGCTGCAACAATGGGCTCAAGCACAACAACGAGTTTGAGGATGGCGCAGGACCCAGCAGTGTTTCCTTCTGTAGAACATAGGGTCGCTGTGAGTCGGAACTGAGTCAGCAGCACCTAACAGCAACAATATGGCCTCATTAACATAACATTAGATTGAATTATGGAAGATGATTACACTACATTACACTCATAGGCATAGGGGTTCAGATACCACCACATATTTTGGGGAGGACGCAATTCAATCCATAACATCCTTCCAAAGTGTTCTTCATGTTGCATGCAGGGTGATCTTTTCAAAATGCAGGCCTGATGATGTCACTTCTCTCCTAAAACACCTAGTAGCTTCCATCGCTCTCTGAATATAGGACAAACTTCTAGGTACAACCTACAAGGCCATTCCCAATCTGATCCAAGTTTACCTCAGAAGCTCCAATACTACATCTATTAAAATGGAGCATACTTTTTCTTTTCCAGGAGTTGGAATGTGGGCTGAAATTTGCTCTCTCACCCTTGCTTCTGGCTAACCCTGTTTCTTTCAGATTGAGTTTAGAGGTCAATTACTCCAGAAAACTCAGTCTCAGGCCCCTACCAGGGCCTCATCTCCCACCCAAGGCTGTCTTACGTTTCCTTCTTTCTCTTTCTTTTTTTTTTTTTTTTTTTTTAGTCTACTTTAGATGAAGGTTAACAGAACAAACTATCTTCTCATTAAACAGTTAATACATATATTGTTTCATGACCTTGGCTAACAACCCCGTGACATGTCAGTATCCTCCCTTCTCGACATTGGCTTCCCTATTACCAGCTTTCTTGTCCCCACCTGCCCTCTAGTACTTCCTTAGGTGTCCCTATTAAGTTACCTCACAACACCTACTCACTTATTACATTTCATTGTAACCCTCTATTGATTTGAGATTCATCTCCACCCCAGAACATGAGCTTCTGGAGGGCGGGCACTTTTCAAACTTAGTTATGTCCCTAGGACCTGGTGTTCGTCAGCTGTATCCCCAGGAACACAATTAAGTAATTATTTATTGAATATATGAGTAAATGAATGTTTCTGAGGTCTCACGTATTGTTCTGTGATTCATTAACAACTGTTAATATTAAAATTTATTTTTAAATTATCTCAAATTAGGGTCTCAAACTTGTTCTCTCTGCCTTGGAAAAACCTGTGCCTTTCCCCAAATTGTTGCACAGCTCATCTTCTCACTTAATTTGGGTCTCTGCTCATCTATCATCTCAGGGAGGTCTTTTCAGATCACACGTCACCCCATTGCCAAACACAGTTTTGTTTTTCTTCATAGCATTTATCAATCCTGGACATTATATTTTATACTTGATATTTATGTGTCTATTACCTATCTTTGGAAGCTCCGTAAGGTTGAGTTTGTTTTTATTCACCACTGGATCCGCAGCTCCTACAATACCACCTGGTACATGTTGCTGTTAGCTGCCATCGAGTCAGCCCCCAACTCATGGCTACCCCATGTACAGTGGAATGAAATGCTTCCTGGTCCTCTGCCATCCCCATGAAGGATTGCAAATCAGACCCTTGTGATTTTTTGGGTTTTCACTGGTTGATTTTTCAGAAATAGATCACCCGGCTTTTCTTTCTTGTTCGACTTAGTCTGGAAGCTCCGCTGAAACTTCTTCACCATCCTAGCAACACCCAAACCACCACTGAGTTGAGTGGTGGCTGTGCATGAGGTGCACTGGCCACGAATCAAACTCTGGTCTCCCACATGGAAAAAGAGAATTCTACCACTGACCCAGCAATGCCTCCTGGCTGGCACATTAAAAACAATTCTACCTCATGGCAACCCTACATGTGTCAGAGTAGAACTGTGCTTCATAGGGTTCTCAGTGACTGATTTTTCAGAAGTAGATTGCCAGGCCGTTCTTCTAAGGTCTCTGGGTGGACTTGAACTGCCACCCTTTTGGTTAGCAGCCGACCACTAGTGAAGTATTGAATACCAGATTATAAAGTCCTAGGAAACAGCAAATGTATGTTTCATATCACCCACCATAAAATGTTATAGTACATAATTGATACGTATATATATGTATATATATAAATTGAAGTCACTTTAAAAAGTCTATATCCACCTTTTGTGTCTTTTCAGAGGGGTTCATTTATGCCTGAGTAACGGGATACCTCCTGAGGCAGGCAACTGTGGGTGCCCACTGAGGGGTGGGTGTGGATTAAACCTGTGGGGAAAGAGACAGAAAGTGTCTTTGAATCAGATCTTAGTTCTGCTAAGACTCATGTGAAGTATTGCCCTTAGTTAATTTAAATGGGCGGTAGGAAGCCTTCCCTCATTTGAAGTAGGGGTTAGTGGTTGAAAGAAAAGACTGCCACTCCCTGAGATCTTTGGTAAGTAATGGAGGGGCCTGACGATGGAGCTGGATTAATTTGTATAAAGAACCTGGAATCTTCTGAGAGAGAGAAATCAAGACTCCTGTCTTTATTCCTTATGATTTAGTATAGGTGGATCCATCAAAGTTGGATCAGGTGGCCCTAGACACGGAGGCAGGCAAAAGCAATGACTCCTTTGAGGAAAAATTACCTACATTAAAAGCAAAGGTGATTTGCCCTGAAGCCTGGAAACTTTCAGGATCTTTTACTTACAGGCCCCTTCATGTCTCTGGCAGTGTCCCTTGCAATGAGTCCACATGGTTCTATCTATTTAACTGCTAAATTGACAAAGGCAATTAATTCTGTCCTCCAATGTTTCCTTTTCAGGTTTATCCTTCAGTCTAATAGCAGTGCAATTTGGAAGGCAGCTACCTGGCCAATCGACTGGAAGAGATCAACATACGTGCCCATTCCAAAGAAAGATGCTCCAATGAAATGCGGAAATTATCGAACGGTATAATTAATATGACACGCAAGTAAAATTTTGCTGAAGATAATTCAGAAGCAATTGCAGCAGTACATCCATTGCCAGAAGAAATTCAAGCTGGATTCAAGCTGGATTCAGGGAGGATGTGGAATGAAGGATATCGCTGCTGATGTCAGATGGATCTTGGCCAAAAGCGGAGAATACCAGAAACATGTTTACCTGTGCTTTATTGACCATGCAAAGGCATTCAACTGTATGAATCCCAACAAATTATGGATAACATTGTGAAGAACAGGAATTCCAGAATACTCCATTGTGGTCATATGGACTCTGTACATAGACCAAGAGGCAGTTATTTGAACAGAAAAAGGTGATACTGTGTGGTTTAAAACAGGAAAATTTGTGCATCAGGGTTGCATCCTTTCACCATAGTTATTCACTCTGTATGCTGAGGAAATAATCCAAGAAGCTGGACTATATGAAGAGAAACACAGCACCAGGTTTGGAGGAAGACTCATTAACCACCTGTGATACGCAGGTGTCACAAGCTTGCTTGTTGAAAGTAAAGAGGACTTGAAGCACTTACCGATGAAGATCAAAGAGTACAGCATTCAGTATGGATTACACCTCAACGTGAAACAAAAATCCTCACAACTGGACCAGTAAACAATACCATGATAAATTGAAAAAAATATTGAAGTTGTCAAGGATTTCATTTTATTTGGATCCATAATCAACGCCCATGGAAGCAGCAGTCAAGAAATTAAATGACGCATTGCGTTGGGCTAATCTGCTGCAAAAGACCTCTTGAAAGTGTTAAAAAGCAAAGATGTCACTTTAAGGACTAAGGTGCGCCTAACCCAAGCCATGGGAATTTCAATTGCCTCCTATGCATGAGAAAACTGGACAATGAATAAGGAAGACCAAAGAGGAATTGATGCCTTTGAATTAGGGTGCTGGTGAAGAATACTGAATATGCCATGGAGTGCCAGAAGAAGGAACAAATCTGTCTTGGAAGAAGTACAGCCAGAATGTTCCTTAGAAGCAAGAATGGCAAGGCTTTGTCTCCCTTACTTTGGACATATTATCAGGAACAGGGACGGGTTATCCAACAAGCAAGGTAAGTGAACAATTTCACATTTTTTCTCCAAATTAAAAATTGTGCTTCTAGATATGGCTGGCATCGGTCTCTCTCCCAACCCCACAGCATCTTCCTATAGAATCAAAGCCTCTTTTCAATTTACAACCCTGACAGAGGCGGATGACCCACTAAACAAGGCAAGTCGAGGCTAACTTGTGCTTACTTACTAACCTGTAAGGAAAAATTTCACTACAAGTGATCTGGTAAGCAAAGTAAGCACCGTGCTTACCTTGCCTATTGGATAATCCGCCCCTGATCAGGAGGGACCAGTCCCTGGAGAACATCATGTTTGGTGAGGTAGAGCGTCAGCCAAAAAGAGGAAGACCTTCAATGAGATGAATTGACACAGTGACTGCAACAATGGCCTCCAACACAGCAATGATTGTGAGGATGGCTCAGGACCAGGGAGTGTTTCATTCTGTTGTACATAGGGTTGCTCTAAGTCAGAACCAACTCGACAGCACCTAACCACAACAAATGCAATGCAGTCGCTGTAGGCATGTTTGGGATTCAGATAAGGGGAATTTGAGTTAAGGATACATTTTATTTGGTTTAAATGGGATATCTTTATCTGATTCAAAGACAGTTTATTGTTAAGTTTTTGCTAGCTATCTCAGCGCAGAAATAACCTGCAAGAATATTCCTACCTCCCACTCTTCCAAATCCCCTGCTATCAAGACAAGAAGGCGAAGAAGTCGTATTATGGTATGAATATGCCCTACATTACCTGGTACGAGCAGTATGTGGATAGTGGAGGAGAAATGAGCTTTTTCTAACTTGGGGAATTCCAAAAAACCATGAGACTTAGCTTAAAATGAGCCTACAAGATGTCTTGAAATCACTGAACAGATTCAGTGGTTAGTAAAAGATTCTGGCAGAAATAGAGTATCGGTTAGTTAATACTTTCTTCAGCAAAGTCTAGTTAATATAACTAGACTTTGCTGAAGAAAGTATTAACTATTTAATTCTTAAGATAACCAGAAAGAGGAGAATGTAGAGAGTGATTTTTAAGGCCTTTACTTCAGACTCTACTATTCTCTGCCCCCTACCAAATAAATAAATAAATAATAAAGAAAGAAAAAAAAATCAACTAATTTAAAAAAAAAAAAAAATCATGGAAGAGGATCACAGTGTCTGATATTGCTGGATCCCTAGGGTACAAAAGCACTACATCCCAAGCGTCAGCACACTAGCAGAGGAAGACTGACACGTTGGGAAAGTCTACTTTTCCTGTAGCTGGAAAATTGACGTACCTGAAATTCAGGGTGTTCTGAGTATGAAATTCTAGCCCTAACGAAAGCTGTATATGACTCCAAGGGAGAAAGGTATCAAAATGGCAAAAAACTAGTGTGGGTAATGAAGGGCTTACAAGGTCCTCTCCTGGTGGACATTTCTAAGTTCTCAAGAAGACAACACTACATTTTTCTGGCAGAATTTTTTTTCTAATTTTTTTTCCCATATAAAAATTTATACATACATTGTTATGTGACTCTACATGCTCTCCCCATACTGGGACAGCACACTTCTCCTTTCCACCCCTGATTCCCCATGTCCATTCAACCAGCTCCTAACCCTCTCTACTTGAGCTAAGAGGCACACTCCTCATGAATATCACTTTATGTCCCACAGTCCAGTCCAATTTCTGCCTGAAGAGTTGGCCTTGGAAATTATTTTAGTCCTTGGCTGATAGGAAATCCAGGGGCCATGCTTTCCGGGGTTCCTCCAGCCTCAGTCAAACCATTAAGTCTGGTTTTCTTACTAAAATTTGAGTGCTGCACCCCACCTTTCTCCTGCTCTATCCAGGACTCTCTGTTGTGTTCCCTGTCAGGGCAGTCATTGGTGGCAGCCGGGCACCATCTAGTTCTTCTGGTCTCAAGATGATCAAGTCTCTGGTTTATGTGGCCCTTTCTGTCTCTTGGACTACTACTTTCCTTGTGTCTTTGGTGTTCTTCATTCTCCTTTACTCCAGGTGGTTGGGACCGATTGATGCATCTTAGATGGCTGCTTGCAACCTTTTAAGACCTCGGACTCCACTCACCAAAGTAGGATGCACACCATTTTCTTAATAAGCTTTGTTATGCCAATTGACCTAGACGTCCCCTGAAAGCTTGGTCCCCAGACCCCTACCCCTGCTATTCTGTCCCTCAAAGTGTTTCATTGTATTCAGGAAACTTCTTAGCTTTGGTTTAGTCTAGTTGTGCTGACTTTCCCTATACTGTGTGCCTCCTTCCCTTCACCTAAAATAATTCTTCTCTACTGTCTAGTTAGTAAATAACACTCATCCTCCCTCCCCACCCTCATAACCATCAAAGAATGTTTTCTTCTGTGTTTAAACCTTTTCTTGAGTTCTGATAATAGTGGTCTTATACAATATTTGTCCATCTGTGACTGACTAAATTCACTCAGTATAATGACCTCCAGATTCCTCGACGTTACAAGATGTTTCACAACTTCATTGTTGTTTTTTATTGTTGCATAGTATTCCACTGTGTGGATATATTTTAATTTGTTTATCCATTCATCCCTTGATGGGCGCCTAGGTTGTTTCCATCGTTTTACTATTGTGAACAGTACTGCAATGAACATGGGTGTGCATATATCTATTCGTGTGATGGCTCTTATTTCTCTAGGATATATTCCAAGGAGCGGGATAGCTGGATCATATTGTACTTGTATTTCTAACTTTTTAAGGAAGTGCAAAATCAATTTCCAAAGTGGTTGTACCATTTTACATTCCCACCAGCAGTGTATAAGTTTTCCAGTCTCTCCACAACCTCCCCAGCATTTATTATTTTGGGTTTTTTGGATTAATGCTAGCCTTGCTGGGGTGAGAAGATATCTTATTGTAGTTTTGATCTGCATTTCTCTAATGGCTAATGATCGTGAGCATTTCTTCATGTGTCTGTTAGCCACCTGAATATCTTCTTTGGTGAAGTGCTTATTCATATCCTTTGCCCATTTTTTAATTGGGTTATTTGTCTTTTTGTTGTTGAGGTTTTGCAGTATCTTGTACATTTTAGAGATTAGATGCTGATTGGCTTCGTCGCAGCCAAATATTTTTTCCCAGTCTGTAAGTTGTTTTTCGATTCTTTTGGTGAAGTCTTTTGATGGACATAAGTGTTTGATTTTTAGGAGCTCCCATTTATCTAGTCTCTCTTCTCATGCTTGTGCATTGTTACTTATGGCTTCTGTTGTGTTTATGCCATGTATTAGGGCTCCTAGTGTTGTCCCTGTTTTTTCTTCCATGGTCTTTATCGTTTTAGATTATATATTTAAGTCTTTGATTCATTTTGAGTTCGTTTTTGTGCATGGTGTGAGGTATGGGTCCTGTTTCAGTGTTTTGCACATGGATATCCAGTTATGCCCGGACCATTTGTCCAAGAGACTGTCTTTTCCCAATTAACGGACTTTGGACCTTTGTCAAATATCAGCTGCTCATAGGTGGATGAATTTATGTCTGGATTCTCAATTCTGTTCCATTGGTCCATGTATCTGTTTTTCTACCGGTACCAGGCTGTTTTGACTACCGTGGCAGTATAGTAGTTTCTAAAATCAGGTAGTGTGAGGCCTCCCACTTTGTTCTTCTCCTTGAGTAATGCTTTACTTATTCGGTGCCTCTTCCCTTTCCATATGAAGTTGGTGCTTTGTTTCTCCACCTCATTAAAAAATGCTGGTGGAATTTGCATCAGGATTGCATTGTATCTGTAGATCACTTTGGGTAGAATGGGCATTTTCTCTATGTTGAGTCTACCTATCCATGAGCAAGGTAAGTGTTTCCATTTATGCAGGTCTCTTTTTAGTTTCTTGCAGTAATGTCGTGTAGTTTTCATTGTGTAGATCTTTTATGTCTCTAGTTAGATTTATTCCTAAGTATTTTATCTTCTTGAGAGCCATGGTAAATGGTATTGATTTGGTGATTTCCTCTTTCAGGTTCTCTTTGTTGGTGTAAAGGAATCCAACTGATTTTTGTATGTTTACCTTGCATTCTGAAACTTTGCTTCTGAACCGTCTCTCCCTTCCCCTGACAGACAGTCAGTCCAGTTCCTCAACTCTGCCTTTGATGTTCAGGGCTCCCAGACTGCCATAGATAATCGATTCACTTGTTTTTACGGGTCTTTGTTGTAAGAGTGTCCACCGGAAGTGTCTGACTACCCCGCCATCTCAGCCCCACCTCCTCAACTGCTCTGGCTGAATTCTTGAAAGCCCGAAAAACAGATTTGAGGATCAGATGAGTCATTGGATATGCTGGATATCTTCTGTTTGCCCCTCCAGATCCAACTTTTTCTCAGGGGTCTGGCCTGTAAGGACTACACTGACAGGCTCCCTTGCCCTATGGTTACAGGTTGCCTTGGTTAATAGGGAGTACCAGCAACATATGGGAACCCTAGTGGCTTAGTGGTTAAGAGCTACGTCTGCTAACCAAAAGGTTGGCAGTTTGCATCCACCAGGCTCTCTGTGGAAACTCTATGGGGAAGTTCTATTCTGTCCTATAGAGTCGCTATGAGTTGGAATCGACTCAACAGCAACGAGTTTGTTTGTTTGTTTGTTTTACCAGCAAGAGATTGTAGGGCAGGAAGATAATGAGCTCAGAATTGTTATTACCCTTGTGTGGTAGACTAAAGTTAGTAACAATTTCTTTTCTACTTCTCTCCTCCAGAGACACAGTCTAGTTCCCTTCTCTTTTGGTCTGACCAGATTAACTGACTTGCTTCACCAGTTGAATGCAGAGGAAGTGAAGCTTTGGGATTTCTGAGGCTACATTATCACAAGAAGTCTGGTAGCTTTCATCCACCCAGGTCTCTTGGGACCTCATTCTTGGACCTCTGAGCTGTCATGTAAAAAGTCTGACTACCTTGTGACTTCCTTGGTGGAGAGAACCATGGGAAGCTCCCCGTGACTACGTGCAGAGAGAGTAATTCTGGCCAAAATCCAGCTGTTCCCACCTTCCAAGCTTGATATGAGAGGGAACTAGTCATCTTGGAGGAAATTCCAGTCCGAGCAGATATAGCATAGAGAACAAAGGAATTCAGCCAATACCAGAAATGAGACCCTAGATATACAACCCCACTTAGCTGTTTCAGCCATCTCCAGCTATTTAAACCATCCCATCTGAGGCCCCAGTCATTGTGGAGCAGAGATGATCTATCCATGCTGTGTCCTGCCAGAATTCCTGATCTACCAATTATTGTTTCTCAGAAGTACGTTTGCGAGTGATTTGTTATACAGCAATAAATAACCAAGCATCTGGCGAGCTCCCAGCTGGGTCATCCCTGGTTGACTGCATCCCTTTGCCAAAGGCTCTCTGAGACATCACTTCCCATACAGCCCTTCTCGCCTTCTGGTCTATGGGAGGTAATGGCTTCCTCCATTGCTAGTTGTAACACATTTTGTTGTTGGCTTCCCTAAGTTTTGTCTACCTTTAAAATACTTCCTTAATTAAACACTCCTAATTTCCCAGTTTGAGTGTCATCTGTTTTCTACTAGATCAGATCTGATATACATTTCTTAAGACTTATTAGAGAACAGGAGAGAAAGCAACAGTTTTTGTAAGGCAGTTCAAAATTATGATTCAGAAAGCCACAGAAAAATTTTCCCTAGTGTCTTAGGCTGGGTTCTCTAGAGAAGCAAAACCAGTAAAGCATGTATATATGAGAGATTTATATCAAGGAAATGGCTCACATGATTGTAGAGGCTGGAATGTCCCAAGTCCTTGGGTCAGGATAGAGGCTTCTCCTGATTCACGTAGCTGCAGGGGCTGGCGAACCCAAGATCAGCACGCCGGAGAGCAAGGCTGTTTCTCACAGGCTGTGAAGATTGATGAATCCAAAGATCGGCAAGCAAGATCGCAGGTAAATTGCTAGCTCAAGTCCTAAAAATCGGAGGTCAGACGAACAGGAGCCAGCTGCAGGATCCAGAATGAGCAAAAGCCCCTGAGCCCTGCCTGAATGTCCGCCCACACTCGATGCATGCCAAACGCCTAAGGAAACTCCTCTTCAACTGATTGGCGGCTCACAACAGATCCCATCATGAGGGTGATCACATATCAGATCTCAACAGAGAAGTGATTACAACATTGTACGACTGCCAAAACACTGAGACTCGTGGCCCAGTCAAGTTGACACACAATCTGAACCATCACACCTAGCAAACCAGGATGCTGATTAAGGATACTTATGTCAAGTGATTAGTGTATTACTCTTAATGAAATATTTTAGAAGAGGCTAAGTATATAGGATCATTTTAATGTTTTCTGGATTCATTAAGACTTATCTGGGAAAAAGGGGAAAGTGATTCATGGTTAGGAGCTGGAGTCGAGTCCAGCCCCCTTAAAATTATCACCAGTACCCTTGGCCTTGGCAGCCAGCGTGGGCATTTTAGTGACTGCCAAGTCCAAAAGAAACATCAGCCAGCCCCAGAGAAGACTGGAGTAGGGAATGATGTTCTTAAACAACTTTGAAAAACTTAAGGAAATAAGAATATCATTCACCTTCTAGCTTTGCTTGGGAGAAAAATGGTCATTTTCTGGAACCGTGCATTATTTTATCTGACAAGCACTTATGTCACACTTTTTATGTTCCAGGTACTGTTTTAAGATCTTTGCAAACAAGAATACATTTATTCCTCCCAATCCTTCTCCCATCCCACTGGCGTCAAGTTGATTCCAACTCATAGTGACCCTGTAGGACAGAGTAGAACTTCCCCATGGTGTTTCCAAGGCTGTAAGATTTACGGAAGCAGACTGCCACATCTTGCTCCCATGGCGTGGCTAGTTCCAAACGCCAATCTTTCTGTTAGCAGCTGAGCTGTTAGTGCTGTGTCACCACTCCTTATAAACCTTATCAGATATGTGCTATTATTAACATAATTTTACAGATGAGGAAATTGAGGCATGCAGACATCACATAACTAGCCCAAGGACTCACAGATAGTGTCAGAGTCAGGACTCCAACCCATACAATTGAGCTACAGAGTCTGCACTATTATGCTCCTAAGACTTGCCTGGAAACATTAAGAAGGCAGGAGAAATAAGTCACCCTTGTCTGAAGTTTGATTGGGCTCAGTGAATACTGGTGCCTTCACTTCTCACAGCCATCAGAGATGATGGAGAGGCAGACAGAGGCTGAGAGGTCTTCAGATAATAGGTAGTAGAAAGGACGAGTGTTGCAGTTATCTGTTGCTGTATAACAAATTACCTCAAAATTTAGTGGCTTGAAGCAACAGTAATCAATTTTCTCTTTCAGGGTTTCTGTAGGTCAAAAATTCCGATAGAATACAGTGATACTTCTAATCCACCCGATCTCAAGCCTCAGGTGGAAGATTTGGAGGCTAGGGGCTGGAATCATCACTCTTAGGCCACGCTGAGGCTGCTGCCTGGAATATCCTACCCCTCTTCCGTATGGTTTCTCCCTGTGGATTGGACTTCCTCACAACATGGTTTCAAGGCAAACTGTTGAATGAGAGAGGACAGAGAGTGAAAGAGAGAGAGAGAAGGAGGAGGAAGAGGAAGAGGAGAATGGAAAGGAGAGAGAAGGGAAGAAGCTGTGTACTTTTTGTGACATACTTTGGAAGTTCTCTATCTTCACTTCTTCAATACTTCATTGGTTAGGGCAGTCAGGAGCCCCAGCAAGATTCGAGTGCAGGAGAGGGAAGCTGACTGTTTCAGTTTGCCCAGTTTGCCTGGGACTGAGGGAGATTCCTGGGATGTGGGTCTTGAAAACTGGAGAAATCCCAGGCAAAATAAAAATGAGCTGCTCACCCTAGGTGATGAAACATAGACCCCCATCTCTCAATGTGAGGAGTGTCAGTCACATTGTAAGAAGAGCATGTTGGATGCGATTCGTGTATGGGCGAGACCACAGCCTTCAGTATGGATTACACCTCAACATAAAGAAAACAAAAAGTCCCACAACTGGACCCAAAAGCAACATCATGATAAACAGAGAAAATACTGAAGTTGTCAAGGATTTCATTTTACTTGGTTCCACAGTCAATAACCAAGCAGCAGTCAAGAAATCAAATGATGTATTGCATTCAGCTAATCTGCTGCAAAAGACCTCCTTAAAGTTTTAAAAAGCAAAGAGGTCACTTTGAGGACTAAGGTGCGCCTGACCCAAGACATGGTATTTTCAGTCGCCTCGTATGCATGAGAAAGCTGCACAATGAATAATGAAGACCCAAGAAGAACTGATGCCTTTGAATTAAGTGTTGGCAAAGAATATTGAATATACCATGGACTGCCAGAAGAACGAGCAAATCTGTCTTGGAAGAAGTACAGCCACAATACTCCTTAGAAGCGAGGATGGAAAAACTTGGTTTTACTTACTTTGGACACGTTAGCAGGAGGGATCGGTTCCTGGAGAAGGACATCATGCTTCGCAAAGTAGAGAGTCCGTAAAAGAGAGGAAGGCTCTCAACAAGATGGACTGACACACTGGCTGCAACAATGGGCTAAAGGATAGTAAGGATTGTGAGGATGGTGCAGGACCAGGTAGTGTTTCGTTCTGCTGTCCACAGGGTCACTATGAGTCAGAACCAACTGGATGGCAACTAACAACAACAAGAGAGACCTGTCACTCTCTGTATGATCTTGGGCATACTGCTTCCTCTCTTTGAGACTTAGCTTTGTTATCTGCCAACTAGACACAATAACAGTATTTTAAATGTTCCATTTTGTTAATTCAATCAATTAATAATAGGTAAAAACTTCTAATAAGTAATCTGTTAAGAAATGTATCCCCATCTTTCTCTATGATTTAATCATATCTAAATTATAAGAGTTCTTTATTGAACAAGCTATCTTTCCATGAGATAAAAGTCATCTAATATGAAAATACATTTGCTGACTCTTACATTTTCTTCTTTTTCAAATTCAGGATACACAGAGCTCAGATATGGAGCTCTTGTGGATAATTACAACCCGGAAAGCAACTGAATGTGAAAGTAAAAAACAATGTTATGTGGCATATTTACCGTTTATGATATAATTAGCTTGCCTTAAATTCTATGAAATAATAGGGCAGGGATATTAATACAGTATCTAATGAATCTTTTTCTTTAATATTCCACCTAGCTCTAAAGTTCTATGATTATTTATTTTAGTATATGAAAATGAATACATATTAAGTGAAAAGTAACATCTAAATTATATGCAGTTATGGTTAATTTTTCCATATTTGTTAAATTTAAAAACTTCTCAAAAGTCCTTGAAGTTAAACTATCAGTAGAAATGTATAAAATGCAAAGGTCCATTACCATGTCAAAACCCAAGTGGAATATGATATGAGAAAGTACTTAAAATGACAGAAGAGATCACAGCTATGGTAAAAATAGAGACTGAACACCATCAGCATAATGCAAAGCAGTTGTATTACAAAAGATCTGTTAACAACAAGAGTATTGGAAAGGAAATTAGTAATAATCTTATGGTTTACTAAATAATAATAATAATGAAAATTTATGAAGGAATTCAAATAATTATAAATGTTAAAATTCTATTCAATACCCAGTAGTATTTTAAATTAGAGATCCCTTAGGTATTAGATAGGTACAACCTTTGCTTATTTACTGGTCTCAGATCATTCCTGGAATGCTTTAAGCAAAACATACTCCTTACAGTTTTCAATAATTAAACATCTTCCACAATGAACAGTGATTGGTTTATTGCAACAGTATGGTCAAATTAGTAATGCCAAGGAAACAGCAGAATATTTCACCTTACAGGTTTTTACAAAGATTCGAGAGGACAGAAAAAAAGTTGTCAAGCTATACATCACCTATGTTGGTATTGTAATGTATATATTTCTGAAACTAAAATAGACATATTTTCTCTAATTATACAATAATTATAAAAAGTGTAAGTCAATATAATACAATAAAGAAGAATCTATAAATCGCACCAAATATATCCATCCTAAAGACCCTTTTAACATTTTGGTATATTTTGCTTCAGATTTTTTTTTCATATTACAGGGGTGTGTGTTTGTCTAAGGAAGAAGTAACTCATGTATAAACTGGGCTGCAAGAGCTCCAGGATAAGAAAGAATTTCAACTCGATATCTCTGGATTCTGAAAATCATTGGGATTTAATAAAGCTGTTGTCTAAAGCTAAGTGTTGATTTTATTAAATAAATGTGAACTGCCTTACATGCTATAATACTTAAGTTTTAAATCTAAAATGTAGCACAGTATCAGATCTGGACATCAAAATGTTTTTGAGTTAAAAAGTTTAAGATTGCTAATATACCAAAGCCATTCCACTAATCATATTAAAATGCTGTTCCAAACTAGAATAAGCACAAGTTAATTGTCACAGGGATTTTTAGCATTATTAAGAATGTCTGTATTTTAAAAATCTTGCACAGACATCTAATCGTCTCACTGGACTTACCTTATCTACCAGCTTAGCCTTAAAAAAGTAATGTAATCCTATACAGTTTCTGACATTTAAGTTGCGTGAAAAGGTAAGAAGTGACTAGCATCAAATGTTTCTCAAATTAAAGTTCATCTGCTTTTAATTTTTCCTCAGGTGTCATATCAACGTTCACTGTGGAAGATTTTTAACTTCCTGTTGATTAGGCAAGATTGAAACAATTTTAAAGAGGGTAGAAAAATTGGCAGACTGGACCATTATACAACAGGTTTAAAATGATAGCATCTAAAATATCCTGGTAAATGCTTGTTTTTTTCTCACGTGCCTTGCAAATGTTTCAGTTCAATGGTTTTGATTATGTAATCTGCTCTCCTAAAACATGAAATAGGAACTTATGCGGTCTCCTAAATTATTTTCTCTATTACTTTTTATGTAGGTGATGTAACACAAGTTCCAGTAATCAGATTCTGAACTATGATTAACTTAAGTAGCTTATTGAGGCTTTAGAGTTTTTAAAGTAACACTATATTGAGAAATATTTCACTCTATTTCAATATCTCTGAGAGTAAATGAGTTGTGAACAACATAATGTCATTCTAGTTTTATTTACACACATTGTTTACAAACTTTGTCTCAAATTGTTTCTTCTTCATTTCTAAGTTGTCTCATACACTAGTTATATACAGTACAGATATGAACCCAACAGGCATCAAGATATGAAGCATTTACAAACTGATGTAAATGTAGTCCAAACAATAGACATGAGAATCATATTACCCGGCATTACATTTTCAGTGTAATGAATGCTAATCTAATAATTTTTTGTTACTAGATTAAGAGCGTACTTAATAAATACAAAGAACACCTGCTGCAAACATATAAACAAGTTTTAGATTTTATCAAAACCCCAGTTTAATGGAAATGTACATAAAAATTTTGGACTTCAAGTAAGTCCATTTATATGCACATAGATGTTCTCACAGGCTGTATAAAATCCTCACCATGTTCACTGCAAGATGGATACATACACCATTTACTTCAGCTCACAGTGTGGGCATAAAACAACCTACAGAAGTTTTTTCTAGAGTTTAAAAGAGTTCTAATCACCCATGCTAATGGCACTCTTCCCTCCACACAAAACTGCTTTTGAAACCAAGCATTCATTTGCTAAGACAAGGAATCTGCTCTGAAGGAGACTGATTATCCTAGGGCCTGACCTAACTGGGAGATTAGATATGGTCCTCTACCCTGGATGGCATGGTTTATAGCAAAAAAATGAAACCAAAACAGAGCAAACTTCTTTTGGACTCCAGTGTACTTTTATTTAATTCTAGTTTTCTTTAAATAGAAACACACAGTATTGCAAATGTCAGGTTGGTGAAATTAGTGTGTTATGAGCTACAAACGCATAGTTCACCATGTCATTTCTTTAGTTGCAAGTACATACATATTTGCTTGTATTCCATAAAAAAGTACTACGAAAAAAATGATTCTTTTGTCATATCCTGCTGAATTAAAGTCACCACAGAATAGACAAAAAAGCAGTGATGAGAGATTTAGAATCTCAGTATAAGCGTTTTGTATTGTTTTTACCTCACGTAAAAAACTGTATATTGGTTACACGATTTAAGGCAAGTTAATATGACACAGCTATCTTGTGGGGAAAGATACAAAGATAATATTCCTTCACACACACACACACACACACACACACTCACACACACCCAGAAATGTTTTTGATTGTCAGTTAGGTAACATTTTTTTCTTCAAACACAGACATCACCTCATTGCTGTAGCTAATTGCATTTTTCTTCCTAGCCTTTGACAACCAGACCTTTGTTAATGCTATTCACCAATATATCAGACTCAGGTCATCCTTCCAAACCCTGACAAAAGACCCAGATGCTCATGTAAATTGCAGGCTCCAAAAGTACTGCCCTCTTCCTCCATGCAGATACCGATTCATGACCCCCTCCCATTTCTGTTCCTTCCCTTTGTTTTCACTTAATCTGTCATGCTTGGGAAAAGTGGTTATTCACAAGCTTTAAAAAACATTATGCTGTGTTTACATAATCAATCATAATAATCAACTTAATTATGAAGTTAGATTTTTTGTTAAAAATGCAAAAAAAAAAATTATTTTCCAATTGAACTTCAAAATACATCCATTTTCCAGAATGAAGACTTCTTTCTATTCACTGTTTCACCCCTTCTTGAACTCTTGAGATATAACCAAACTTGACTGTTCTCCTTTACCAAAGGTAAAAGAAAGAAGTTGTAAAGTAGAAATATTAGAGCAGAAGTGCAGGAATGAATAGTTCATAAAATATTTAGTTTATAATAGTCAATTTTACAACTTTATACTTTCTTATTACCTTTAGTATAATTTGCTTTAAGCATTAATTACTCAGAATTTCTGCTACTGGAAAGCCTTAAGTAACTTAAAAATAATTTTGAGATGCTTAGAAACTACTATAATGGTGTTTTTAAAGGAAGGTTATTATACACTCAAATGGCATAGGAAACATACTACATATATGCAGATATGTCCATTTTCCAGAATCCAGATTTTCTATTCATTTTCTCTTCCGCTATATATTTAAAGTCATATATTTTAATGTTCAAATTTTTTGGACATTAAGTCACTGTAGGAGAGGATAGAAATAGAAAATTTATTAAATAGAAAATTTATCTAGGTAGAAACAAACCCCAATATTTTAGAATTTAAAGAAAGCATAAAGATCAAACTAATATATGAATAATCTTCTGACTTTAATTTTGTTGTTCCCAATTTTACTTGAATTAAAATTGGGTGAAAAGTTAGTAAAATGATAAGAAACATAAGGTTATTAGAGATACTGCCCATATCCTCCATTCACAATAACATCATACTAAATTGAATATCTACCACTCTTCTGTTAGTTTGTTGTACTATGGTGGCTTATGTGTTGCTGTGATGCTGGAAGCTATGCCAGCAGTATTTCAAATATCAACAGGGTCACCCATGGTGGAGCTTCCAGACTAAGACAGACTAGGAAGAAGGAACTGGTGATCTACTTCTAAAAAAACTGTCCAGTAAAAACTTTATGAACAGCCGCAGAACACTGTCTGATATACTGCCAGAAGATAAGCCTGTAAAGACTGGAAGGCACTCAAAATATGACTGTGGGAGAGCTGCTTCCCCAAAGTAGAGTCAATCTTAATGACACAGGTGTAGTATAACTTTCGGGACTTTCATTTGCTGATATGGCACAACTGAAAATGAGAAGAAACAGCTGCAAATATCCATTAATAATCAGAACATGGAATGTATGAAGTATGAATCTAGGAAAATTGGAAGTCTTCAAAAATGAAACAGAACTCATAACGATATGTATCCTAGACATTAGTTAGCTCAAATGCACTGTTATTGGCCATTTTGAAACAACAATTATATGGTCTACTATGCCAGGAATGACAAATTGAAGAGGAACAGCATCACACTTGTCATCAAAAAGAATATTTCAAGATCTACCGTGAAATATAATGCTGTCAGAGATAGGACAGTAGCCATACTCCTACAAGAAGACCAGTTAATACAACTATTACTCAAATTTATGAACGAACCATTGATACCAAAGATGAATGGAAGATTTTCACCAACTTCTGCCATATGAAATTAATAAAAAATACAATTAAGATGCATTGATAATTGCCAGTGATTAGAATGTGGAAGTTGGAAACAAAGAAGAAGGATCAGTAGTTGGAAAATATGGCCATGGTGACAGAAACGATGCCAGAGATCGCATGACAGAATTTTGCAAGACCAATGACTTATTTGTTGGAAATACCTTTTTTTCAACAACATAACAGTGACTATACACGTGGATCTCACCCGATAGAATACACAGGAATCACATCGACTATATCTGTGGAAAGACACCATGGAAAAGCTCAATAGCATCAGTCTGAACAAGGCCAAGGGCCAACTGCAGAAGAGACCATTAATTGCTCATATGCAAGTCAAAGAGGAAGTTGAAGAAAATTAAAATAAGTCCTTGAGAGCTAAAGTACAACCTTGATTATATCCTGCCTAAATTTAGAGACCATCTCAAGAATAGACTTGACACATTGAACACTAATGACTGAACACTAGACAAGTCGTGGGATGATACAGAGAACGTCATATGTAAGAAAGCAAAGAGTTATTAAAAAGACAGGAAAGAAAGAAAAGACCAAAGTGGATGTCAGAAGAGATTCTGAAACGTGCTCATGAACTCAATAGAGTAACTAAAGCAAATGGAAGAAATGATGAAGTAAAAGAGTTGAACATAAGATGTCAAAGGGCAGCTCAAGAAGACAAAGGAAAGTATTATAATGAGACATATGCAAAGACCTGGAGATAGAAAATCAAAAGGGAAGAACATGCTTGGTTTTTGTCAAGTTGAAAGAATTGAAGAAAAAATTCAAGCCTCAAGTTGCAATACTGAAGAATTCCATAGACAAAATGTTGAACAATGCAGGAAGCCTTAAAAGATGAAAAGAATACACACAGTCACTGTCCAAAAAGAACTGAACAACGTTCAGTCATTTCAAGAGATAGCATATGATCAAGAACCAACGGTGCTGAAGGAAGAAGTCCAAGCTGCACTGAAAGCACTGGCAAAAAACAAGGCTCCAGGAATTGATAGAACACCAATTGAGATGTTTCAACAAATGGATGCAACACTGGAAGTGCTCACTCATCTATGCCAAGAAATTTAGAAGAATGCTACCTAGCCAACTGACTGAAAGAAAGCCATGTGTGTGCCCATTCCAAAGAAAGGTAATCCAACAGAATGTGGAAATTATCGAACAATATCATTAATAACATATGCAAGTAAAATCTTGCTGAAGATCGTTCAACACAGTTGCAGCAGTACCTCGACAGAGAACTGCCAGAAATTCAAGCCAGATTCAGAAGAGGACACGGAACAAAGAATATCATTGTTAATGTCAGATGGATCTCGGCTGAAAGCGGAGAATATTAGAAAGATGAAACTATGCAAAGACATTCAACTGTGTGGATAACAAATTATGGATGACATTGTGAAGAATGGGAATTCTGGAACACTTCATTGTGCGCCTGCAAGACCTGTACATAAATCAAGAGGGAGTCTTTTGAACAGAACAAGGGGATACTGTGTGGTTTAAATCAGGAAAGGTATGTGTCAGGGTTGTATCCTTTCACATACTTATTCAATCTGTATACTGAGAAAATAATCCAAGAAGCTGGATTATATGAAGAAGAACATGGTGTCAGGATTGGAGGAAGACTCATTAACAACATGCGATATGCAGATGACACAACCTTGCTTGTGGAAAATGAAGAGGACTTCAAACACTGATGAAGATCGAAGACTACAGCCTTCAGTATGGATTACACCTCAACATAAAGAAAACAAATATCCTCACAACTAGACCAGTAAGTAACATCACGATAGATGGAGAAAAGATTGAAGTTGTCAAGAATTTCATTTTACTTGGATCCACAATCAACGCCCATGGAAGCACAGTCAAGAAATCAAACGACACATTGCATTGGGCAAATCTGCTTGAAAAGGCTTCTTTAAAGTGTTAAAATGCAAAGACGTCACTTTGAGGACTAAGGTGTGCCTGACCCAAACCATGGTATTTTCAATAACCTCACATGCATGCAAAAGCTGGACAATGAATAAGGAAGACCGAAGCAGATTTGATGCATTTGGATTATGGTGCTGGTGAAGAATATTGAATATACCATGGACTGCCAGAAGAATGAACCAATCTGTCCTGGAAGAAGTACAGCCAGAATGCTCCTTAGAAGTGAGGACGGTGAGACTTCATCTCATGTACTTTGGACATGTTACCAGGAAGGACCAGTCCCTGGAGAAGGACATCCTGCTTGTTAACGTAGAGGGTCAGCGAAAAATAGGAAGACCCTAAATGAGATGGATTGATACAGTGGCTGCAACAATGGGCTCAAACACAGCAAACATTGGGAGGATGGCACAGGACCGGGCACTGTTTCATTCCGTCGTATATGGGGTAGCTATGAGTCGGAACTGGCTCAATGGCACCTAACAACAACAACAACTCTCTCTATATGTGTATATGTATATGTACATATATATATATATATATATATATATATACACACACACACACATACACACACACACATATACATATAAAATTTTATTTATGTATATATAGGTTGTTGTTTGTTGCCCTTGAGTCTGTTCTGTCTCATGGCAACCCCATGTGTACAGGGTAGAACTGCTCCATAAGATTTTCAAGGTTGTGACCTTTTGGAAGCAGATCACCAGGGCTGTCTTCTAAGGTGCCTTTAGGTTGGTTCCAACCACCAACCATTTGGCTGGTCAAGCACCTGGCTGTTTAAAACTCTTTGCAACTAACAACAACAACATAGATAGATAAATAGTCTGTGTGTGTGTGTGTATACTGAATGCTTAACAGAAGGATTAACAAAAAAAAAAAAAAGGCGCCATCAAGTCAATTTCGACTCGTAGTGACCCAACAGGACAGAGTAGAACTGCCCCATAGGGTTTTCAAGGTAGTAATCTTTATGGAAGCAGACTGCCACATCCTTCTCCTATGGAGTAGCTGGTATGTTCAAACTGCCAACGTTCTGGTGAACAGCCTAGTGCTTAACCACTGCACCACCAGGGCTCCTTGAACCACCAAGGAACCTTTAAAAGGATACCAGTTCTGTATTATGATTCAACATTCCATTCTAAAGTAGTCCATGTATATGAATACCTTTGAAACTACTAAGTTCATTCTTCCTTCATTATATTTTCAAGTATTTTAGATCAGGTGTGGCAAACTTTTCTGAAAAGGGCCAGATAAGGCACAAATTATGCTTTGCTGGTCACAGAGGTCTCTGTCAACATGCTTCAGGGTTTTTTGCTTCTTTTACAACTCTTTAAAAAAAAAAATTCTTAGCTAATGGGTCATACAAGCCTGATTTGGCTCACAGACATTACTTTGCCTAGCCCTGTTTTAAATGTTTAAATTAAAAAGAACTTTTTTACCTCAAAGTGAACCACATCCACATGGACTGAATTGGTTAAAGGCATTATTTCACGTGTGAACAGTGCCATCTTCTGGCTGTAGGAACTATTCGTGCAGTAACATAAAATCAGTTAATTTTTTTTCAAAGTAAACTTAAAAAAAATAACAGTATCTTTCAGCACGGCTTCAAATAGATATAAAATAAAAATGAGACTAAGTTAGGACCCTAGATCCTACTACTCCATCTTTCACTAACTAGGTGTTGAACCTCAGACAAACTATATATCCTCTCTGCACCTGTTTCCTCACCTATAAGACAGTTCAACTAGGTCATTAATTTTATTTTTTTTATTCTTCTTCAATTCCAGTTGATTCTTTCCAATTTTTTTATGAGTATTTCTATGTTTTTAGCACCCTAATATGGAATATTAAGTGTTCGGCTGCTAACCAAAAGATCAGCGGTTTGGACCCACCATCCGCCTCACAGGAGAGAGATGTGGGAATCTGCGTCTGTAGAAATCACAGCCTTGGAAACCCTGTGGGGCACTTTCTACTCTGTCCTGTTAAGGTTGCTATGAGTCAGAATCGACTCAACAGCAGTAGGTTTTGTTTTTTTTAACATGGAATATAAGCCTATTTATGACACATTTTTTCCTAGTTATCTTCTCTTATTAATGAGTTTGTTTTGTTATATGCTCTGCTTGAATTTCTTTTAGAAAAGAAAAATCTTAATTTATACTTCACCTTGTCCAAACAGCTGTCTCAACAATACACATTAGAAAAATTTTACTGAATTTTGAATAAAAGTAAACTCAAGTAACTCAAAATAATTTTTTAAAAGCATTCTGTAAAGTCTGCGTGTTTTGGTTAAGTTGCAGTCAATGCCAAACTGAGCATCCAAGAGTTAATGGAGAAGCAGTACCTCCAAAGCTTCTACAATCCTGTTATTGTGGTGATAAATAAGAAGTAGTACAGGCTCAGAGTCTGGGCAGCTCTTTCTAACGTGCTCATGCTTTGACCAATATTATCCTCTATTGCAGGCTTGGCATCTTGGGTTTCTCTGGACTACTACTTCATTTTTCATTAATATCTGTCATCAACTCTTCTTTCAAAATGGTCTTCTCTGATATATCACTTATTTCTCCTCTCTGGCATCCACCTAGTCCAGATTCTCAACTTCCAAGCCCCGCATTACTAAAACATCCATCATAGTTTATTGGTTTGCAAAGAGTGCTCTGAGAATTTGCATCATTTGGGACGCTGGTTAAACATGCTACCTCCTGGATCCCATAGACTACCACTGTCCAGCAGAAATATAACACAAGTCACATGTGTAATTGTAAATGTTGTAGAAGTCACATCAAAAATGTAAAAGGAAACAGATTAATTTTACTGATACATTTTATTTAATCCAATGTATGTCAAAGATTCAATATAGGATCAATTAAAAAACATATTAATATGTGATACTATATATCCTTTTTTCTGTATGTCTTTGAAATGTTATGTATGTATTTTACACTTGTAGCACATCCCAATTCAGACAAGCACATTTCAAGGGCTCAAGAGCCACATGCGGCTAGTGGCTATTCTATTGGACTGAATCAAACTGGAGGAGAATGGGATATAAGGCAGGAATCTGCAGATTTAGCAACATACCCAGATAATTCTTCTACATGCTCAAGTCTGAGAACCACCATTCTACGCTGTCCCGTGCACAGTCCATTCTACCAACATTACTGAACTGGACTTGAAAAAACGTTGCTTTCATGATGTGAATCCTGTGGTGGTTTGTGGCAATCCAGTCAGCCTCTAACTCATGGCGACCCCATGCACAATGGAACAAAGGCATTTCTTCCTAGTCTGTCTTAGTCTGGAAAGCGCTACTGAAACCTGTTCAGCATCATAGCAACACACAAGCCTCCACTGACAGACGGTGGTGACTACACACGAGGTGCATTGACCAGGAATTGAACCTTGGTCTCCTCTATGGAAGGTGAGAATTCTACCACCACTGCCCCGTCAGTCCTAAGAACCTAGAAATCTCTGGTGCTTCCAGTTCAATCCACTGAGATGAGTATTCAAAGCTCACTAAAAGTGGCATAACCTCATCCATCCCACCTACTCTCCCACTAGAAAATGTGTGAGGTTCTACCATGAAGCCACCGTGAGGCAAATATTCGAACACTCGTTTATGCAACAAATATTTGTGGAGCACCCAGTAAATGCTATCAAGGATCCTACACAAAAATAGGGAAGATATAACACAAATCATTGTGGAGCCAGTGTTATGAGATGCTATGAGAATACATAAGACAGGACTTGATACAGTCTGAGGGGTCAAAGAAAATTTTTCTAATAGTAGCATTTAAGTTAAAAAGGCGTGTGAATACAATTAGGAATCTAACTAGCAAAAAGAAATTTGTAGACATTATGAAATGCTCCAAGATTGAAACAAGCAAGAAGCAGAAAGATTAGGAAAGTAATCTGAAAGGAGGCTGTGGAGGTAGGCAGAAGTCAGATAAGGCCTAAGTGTTGAAAATTCCATTTTTCTTTTCTTTCAAGCATGTGTATTTAAATAAAACTAGACTACAAACTCCTCAAAAGGGACTGACTATCCCCTTTATGTGTTATCTGTTACTTATATCTTCTCACAGAGTATAAAGAAAATATTTAATAAATATTTCCTCAATGCATGGAAACCAAAAAAAAAAAAAAACCAAACCCACTGCCATTGAGTTGATTCCAAATCATAGCGACCCTATAGTCAATGCATGGAAATTCTTTTAATTTCTAGAATCTCCAAGTTATACTAACAATTATTTGCATTTTCTGATAATTTAAAAATCATATTATCATGAAACTGAAAGAAGTCTTTCCTGAGGTGCTGAGTTTTAACATGAAGCATTTCCTTAGAAACAGGCAATTTTTATATGGGGAAAGGTGGACACCAAGCCTTACCAGCATGCTGCCAGAATGCTGGCCCTAACCAGAACTCCCAGTGGAAGGGGTGAAGGTCATCCAGCCGCCTCGCCTCTTACTCGCTTCCCCGGACATCCCTGTTCTTCACATCAAAACTGTTCTTCACATCAAAACTGGGGATTACAAAAATTAAAAAAGACTAAATGATGTAAGAAAAAGATTTTCCTGGGTCAAGTCAGCTTACTATCTATTGGAGCCATGGTTTGCTCTTCAAACTGATTGAAATATGGTATTTCACTCTGTAAAAGGCTCCCAAAATTCCTGCCCTTTTCTCCCACAGGAGCACACCCTGTAGAAATAATCCCCTACCCTCACAGCACTAGGCAGAACCTGTGATTATGAGGGGATATCACTTTCAGGATTAGGTCAAAAGGGAGATTGTCTGAGTGGATCTGATCTAAAAGTGAGCCCTGATCTCACGGGAGCCCTTAAGACTCCAGGAGTTCCCTGAAGTTAAAGAGACTGCAAGTTAGAAGGCCTCTGAAAGGGCAGCCTCCAGTCGACAGCAAGACAAGAGGGACCTCAGTCTTACAACCAAAAGCAAATTAATTCTGCCAACAACCAGCAAGCATGGAAGAGAACTCCACACCTCAGGTGAAATCTAGTCAGCAGACACATTGATTTCAGCCTTGCAAGACTCTAAGCAGAGAAACTTGCTGTGCCATGCCTTCTGATGGACAGAACTGAGATAATAAATGGGTGTTGTTTTAAGCCATTGAATTTATGGTCATTGATACACAGCGATAAAAAAACTAATACATAACACTCGGGCATTTCTCACATTATTAAATAACATAACATGTCTGATAGTTTTCCAGACTTCATTTTGCAAATAATTTCCTTCTTAAAGACATAAACATTACTTGTGCAATGTCTCCTTGATACTCCCGACCCAAATATAAACAGAAAAACAAAAAAAAGCTTGCAATCCAGTGGATTCCAACTCATAGCGAGTAGCGACCCTATAGGATAGAGTAGAACTGTTGCATAGGGTTTCCAAGGAGCAGCTGCTGGATTTGAACTGCTGACCTTTTGGTGAGCAGCTGAGCTCTTAACCACTGTGCCACCAGGGCTCCAAGCCTAACATAAAAGCCATTGAATTTGTGAGTCAAAATTCACGTTCAGTGTTGATAGGCCTTTTTGGTGATGGGGCTTTCTTCCTGACCAGCCTTCAAAGGATGGCAAGGTGAACAGAGTACCTGTCGCACAAGATTCAGTCCCCAGCCGCCCCAGACTCTGCTGCACTGCATTTCATGGGGCCCCGAACTCAGGACAGGAGTGGATAAGGAAAAGAAAAGCCGATGCAGGTTTATCCTTTTAATTCCTCAGCCAATTTCTTGGCAGAGAAAAACGCACTAGCAGCGTCAGCAGTCAAGATAGCTAACGCTCTATTGCATTGGGTACATCTGCTGCAAAAGACCTCTTTAAAGTGTTAAAAAAAAAAAAAAAGCAAAGATGTCAGTTTGAGGACTGAGCTGCGCCTTCCCCAAGCCATGGTATCTTCAATTGCCTCTTACGCATGCAAACGCCGGACAATGAATAAGGAAAACCGAAGAACTGATGCATTTAAAGTGTTGGCAAATATTCAATGTACCATGGACTGCCAGAACGAACAAGTCTGTCTTGGAAGAAGCACGGCCAGAGAGCTCTTTAGAAGCGAGGATGGCGAGACCTGTCTCATATACTTTGGACGAGTTATCAGGAGGGAACAGTACCCGGAGAAGGACATCACGCTTAGTAGAGGGTCAGCGAAAAAGAGGAAGACACAATGGCTGCAACAACTGTGAGGATGGCGCAAGATCTGGCAGTTTCGTTCTGTCTCACACAGGGTCACTACGAGTCTGAACCGACTGGAGGGCACCTAACAGCAGCGGCATCAGACCCTAGAAGACTCTGGCTTGGCTGCCGAGACGCAGTTGCGACCATCCATCCACTAGGGGGCACCATGACCAAGTACGGAGATGACTGGGGCCTCTTCAGGCGCAGCTGGTAGGCAGTTCCCATCAGATTGAAAATATCTTTAAAACTCAAAAGTGTGCTCTTTGCTTGGTCTGCCCACAGGCCTAGTAAGCGGCCACAAAAATCGGGATTGCCCGTCTTCTCCACTTTGTCCCATCTGGTCGATCACGAGCAGAAGCTATCTCCCAAGGAGCTCCGACCCACCGGTGACACACACAATCCTGAGTAGAGTCCGCGTCTACCGACCGCGCCTGCGCGAAATGCCAGCTCCGGCGAGGGCGGAGGAGGGCGGAGAGGAAGGGCAGGACGCCGCTGCGAGGGGCGGGACCAAGAGACCCGTCGCGCCTGCGCGAAGGGCACGACGGCGGCTGCGACGTTACTTTTGAAACGGGTGGCGGGTTAGTGCTGCACGAGTCACGCACGCCTTCGTCTGGGGGCCCGGCGCTTGCAGCTCACCCGGGAGCAGGGCATTACCCTCCGCGGGAGCGCCGGAATCGTGGCCGAGATCTTCTCTAAGTCATCCTCGCCCAGGCCAGAGCTGGGGAGAGCTGAGCCCAGGCCGTCCCGTAGGCCCGCGGCTCCGCCTCGATGGCTGGGAGCCGGGATGGCTCGGAGCGGCCCTGTACCAAGCCCTCGCGGTCCGGCGCCGTCTGCCCGAGCCGAGGAGTCAGCGGAAAGGCGGATGCCGGCGCCTCGCTCCGGCCGCGGTGCTAATGGTGGAGGAGAAGGCCTCTGTGCTGCGGCGGCCCGCCTCGCGGTGTAGCGGCTTCACCAGGAGCGGGCCTTTAGTGTGAATCCCCACCCGCGGGACTTGGTACGAGTGGGGTGGGACCCAGTGTGTATTTTTACCCAGCCCCTGCCCCGAGTTGATTCTGAGGCAGGCACAACTCTTCAGGCTTTGTTTGCATAGCATTGTTCCCGACCAGGCCAGCTGTAACCACAACCTCTACTAGAGCCTGGCGGGACTCGAGGGGAGAAAAGGAGGAGAAGTTTGTCTGGAGCAGTTGACCAGTCAGTCCAAGCCTGTTTTGATACCTTCTAACCATGTAATCTGAATTTGGCCTTGGATTACATTGTGATGATATATGGCCGTGGTAGGGTAATGCATTTGGGCGTTTTTCTTTTATTGTCACGCGAATGCATATATTGCTTTCTTTTACCTACAAGCAAGATTTTATGGATATTTAATGCCACTTTGTACACACCTACTCTGCCTTCAGTAAGACACAAGCAGACGCGCGTTTAGGCGTTTACGTTTTTTATAGCATTAATGAAACCTTAGCCACATCTAAATGTATTTTATTTTCTGTAGTTAGAAATCATAATGATTTTAACGTTTCTTTAGCTTTCAGCATTTGGTATTAACGGCAGTTTATATCAGCGTGGCATATATCCATCCGAACCCTTTACTCGAGTGCAAAAATATGGACTCACCGTGCTTGTGGCTACTGATCTTGAGCTCATTAAATACCTAAATAATGTGGTGGAACAATTAAAAGATATTTAATAATTGAAAGCAGTTTGCGTTTTGCAGCGCTTTTGGATCCACATACTCTGCCATTTGGGTCATTTTTCAGCTTCCTGTATAGAAGTGTGAAACACTACCTTTTCAAGTATAGTGATTTTCATTTGGGAGAAAGCAAATAGTATATAAATTGAAAGAAATCCTTTTCTCTGCCACATTCCAAGTTGGCTGAGTATTTTGAGGTTAGGAATTTGATAGGGCTTGATAAATGTCTCCATCAGCTCCGTTAGAAATGATTTTTGCAGTAATTCGAAAGTCCATATGGCTAAATGGAACTAGTTAGAACTTAACATAATTATGATGGTGTTCATTATCTGTTTGAGAAAATATCCACTATAAATTCTTAATGTGATGCTTTCTCTGTAGCCGCTAGGATTTTAAAGTCATCGTTAGAGAAACAGCAAGGAAAATAAAATTGCATTAAACGTGGAAACTAAACTTAAAAAACAAAAAGAATAACTCCTAAATAACAGAGCATTCAGTAGAGTTTTCTTATTTTTCACCTGTTTCCCTTTGTCTTGCTTTGTAATCTGCCTGTGACTCAGGCTTTCTCACCTGAACACTCAATTTTGCTCAATTTTAGCTCAGGAAGTTGCTTTATTACCTGTTGTACCAATACTTGTTCTCCATCTATTTCTTTTTTCTTCGAGAATTTCTGGTAGTTTTCCTTTCATGTTTCTCTCAACTTAATGTTTCTCCCCATTTGTTCTTCCAAAATACTACTTTGGTTTCTAACAGTGGCCATCCCTTTTCTTTCGAATTTTTAAATTCAGAATTTTTTTTTTAAACGTCATTTTAGAACTTTCTCATGTTCAACTGTAGCTTCATTTTTTAAATTAGAGGTTTTTTTGTTTTTTTTAAATTACTTTTTCTGTTTTAATATGCCTTTCTGGTGATGGCTATCTGGACTTTTGTTAACTTGACATCTCTTTCAAGCTACATTATCCTCTAGATAAGCCAGTACCATTTCCCTGCCATTAACATCTACATGAGTAGAATCCCTTGATACTTGTGCAGGTCAGCATGGTAGGGTCTCAAGCAATGGTGGAAAGACAAGCAAAGGAAGATAGGATTTCTTCTGTAGTACAGAGTTTGTCAAGCTCAAAGAACTTATGCTTTAGTAGATCAGTGCTGTCAGAATAGCAAGATGAGACTGCTGTTGAGGGTGTGGGGCTAGACCTGCCTCAGGTGCAAGCAGGAAGCACAACATTAGGAGTAGCCTACCTCTTCCAGAGTTGAGGGTCAGGGCTAAGTCTCCCTTAGTCATTCATAAGGCTACACCCAGGTCAGTTGGCGTAAAACCTCTATAGATCTGTGTCTATCTATCTGTGTCTTCATCTTAATTTGATGGAGAAGCAAGCTTTGCCTAAGGCGCTGGTTTATTGGATTATCTCTTGAGAACACAAGTGACATGCCACCTCAGATGTGCTTAGATTTTCCTATTTAACTTCTTGTTCCCTCTTTTATTTTGGTTAAAATGGAGGAATTGTTTCTAGAGGCAAATCGTGTATCTGTTTTGAATCACATTGCCTTTAGCATTCTCAAGGACTTCACCCTATTTCTTCTTATATTTTCTACTTCTGTTTTGATTGGGATTCTTCCCATTGGCATCATTTCTCTCCAATTTTAAAAGAAGAAAAATTACTGCCTACCCTAAATCTCCTTCAAATTACCACCCATTCTCCTTTGCAGAGCTAAACCTTTGATGGAAAGTTGTTGATGTATGCCAGGATCCAAGTGGGTGTTCTGTTTTTGTACTGCCTAGAAAGTGAACAGAGACTTAGGTGGCCCACAAAATCTAAAATACTTACTAAATATTACTAAATTGTTTTCTGTCTTTACAGAAACTGCTGACTCCTGTATATACTATAGTATCAGTTTTCAGGATTACCTCAGAGCTCATTCTGAGGCCTTCCTCTCACTTTATAATGTCTCTAGATGATCTCTGACTTGTACATAGCTTTTGATAACCTTCCTGTAGTTGCCACTTTATAGCTAACCCAAATCTCTCCTAACTCCAAACCTATTTATCCAAAGCCTTCCTTACATGACTATACCAAAGATACTTCAGACTCATCATAGTAAAAACTAAATTTAAGATTGTCTCCAAAATTGCTCCACTTTCAACGCCCTTTCCTAGCAGTGAATGGCTCAACCATCCAACCAGTGATACAAACCAGAAATTTGGGAGCTATTCCTGACTTGTTCCTCTTCCTTACCCCCATAGCTAATCCAGTAAGTTTTGATAATTTTCACCATGAAATCTCTTGAATCTGTGTGCTTCTCCATTTCTATCACCATATCCTCCTACATGCTTTCATTATCTCATCTTGCTTAAACTACTAAATAAACTAACTAGTGTCTGAAAACCAAACCCATTGCCACTGAGTCGATTCTTACTCATAGTGACCCTATAGGACAGAGTAGAACTGCCGCATAGGGTTTCTAAGAAGCAGCTGGTGGATTCGAACTGCCAACCTTTTGGTAAGCAACCTTTTGGTAAGGGATCTAGACTAGCGTCTAGATCCCCTCTAACCCATTTTCAGAATGATAGTTTTGAATTGCAAATCTAATTATATCACGTCCTGCTTCAAACACAATGCTGACTTCCCAGGTTCTTGAAGTCTGATCTCTTCCTTTGGTCCAGGTGGCCTTGCGTGGTCTGGCTCCTGGTTTTCCTTCCAGGCTTCCCTTGTGCATTCTTGCTTTCTTCGCTGCCCTTGTACTGGCATTCTGTCGGTCCTCTGGTCACCTGCTGTTCCCCTTGAGTATTTAAGGCTTATACCGTCTTCCCTCTCCTTTTGCATGTTTAATACTGTTTGGTCCTCAGAGCTAAGCTTAAGCCTTCCCTGACCTCCCTGAGGGCGTCAGTTTTTCCTGTTTAAATGCTTTGTTGTACCGTTTATCTTTCATAGCAGTCATGACAGTTGTAATTTCACGTTTGTCCGTGGGATGATTAGCTCAGTGCTTGTTTGTCTCCTACACTCTGACCTTGGATGAGCATGAGAATTTCTCATGCTCACTGGATCCTCAGCAGCCAGTCCTATACTTGGTAGAAATGCTGAGAATTTGAAAACCGGAGCTAGATTATTGATGGGACAAGTTTTCAGAGCAGGAGGGAGGGGGTGCAAAATTCCAGTGGTGGGAATTTGCCGAGGACAGCAAGAGAGACCTGAGAAGGTAAGAGTTGCTTTGCAATGCAGTGGACCAAAAAAGATGCCTTGTTATGTGTTGCAGATTGGTCATACAGGTGTTCAGTTCCGAAACTGGTGGTAGTCATCTCAGATATTGAAAGTGGTGAGGTCCTTGAAAGATGGCAGTTTGCTATGGAGTGTGACAAGACTGTGAAAGATGACAGGTAAGTATGAAATTATTTTCACTCTGTATGTCTTTTCCAAAACTTGTTTTCATTACTAGATGAGTTCTAAATATATTGAAGCAGTTTTATGTAAAGTAAATGGCATCAATTGTTTCAAATGTCAGTTTAATGTAATCTTCAGTCTCCTGTGGAAAAGAATTGTGCTCATTTTATCACATCATTGATTCGTATAGATAGTATTCTCTAACATAATTGCCCTTAAGTCTATATCACTGAATTCTAAACGTTAGTATTTATGATGGAGTATTCAAAACTATACAAGATACACTAGATGGGCCATTTAAGGAACGTACTTAAATCTAAGAGATTTTCTTAGACTCTCCCCCAGCTAAAAATGTAGCTCTGCTGTTTTTCCTTTAAAGTCATGAACTTCATAAGACATGTTCATGACAAATGTCATAAATGTTCATAAATGTCTGAAGCCTCAAGACTCCTGGATGGGAAATGCCAGTCATTATATGCTGATGTCTGACATGGTCCTAGGCACACTGATCTGCAAACTCAGAACCATAGTTGTTTCTCATAATGAAAGGTCCTTTGCTTCTGAAGCCTTTAGTTTAGTTCAGGAAATTGTTTTAGATTATAAAAATAATTTGACGTACAACTTCAGTATTTTATTTGAGGCAGTTGGGAGTTAGACTTTATAGGCCTTATTAAAATAGAAAATGATAATACTAATTAAATATTTTGGATCCCACCTGTTATTTTAAGAGATGCTGAAATTTTCCTAACTTAAAGAGTCGGCAGATTTTCGAGTCATCTGATAATAAATGATGGGATGCTGATACTAGGACTGATTCTAAGAGATGATTGAAAGGATAAATGAAATGAATAAGGATACTTAAGTTACGGCTGCTAGGTTATAGGTCCTAAAATACTTTTACTCATTATTTTTTTAAACTCTTTGTAATGCATTATTTATTTGATTTCAGAAGCACTTAAGCAGGTAAACAATCTTAGTTACTAATATGATTTAATTGTTAAAACCTGAAATAATACTAATTGACTTGCTTTCTTTGTAGTGCACCCAGAGAAAAGTCTCAGAAATCCGTTCAGTGATCAGACAGATCACAGCTACAGTAACATTTCCGCCACTATTGGAAGTTTCTTGTAAGGACTTTATGTTCGTTTAATTTGTGGGGAAAAGACAGCTACTGTTTTAAGAATCGGCCTTTATTAAATTTTTTCTTAATTATCAGTATTAAGTAATATAAATGGAAGAAAAAGCATTATAAAGTAAAAATGGGGAAGTGCTGAAAAAAGAAATGAAAACTTTCACAATACCCATTTTGGTAGAATTCCTTTTGCTATTTTTATTTTCTATATGTTATTACTATGTAATTAAGATTTGAGCTGTTAAATTACGTCTTGCTCTTCAAACTTAGTTACTCCTTCACGCATCAAGTATTTACTGAATGCCTACTATATGCCAGACAGTGGTCTGGGTACTGGGATGCAGCAGTGAACAAACCAAGAGGTTAGCTCTCCTGTGGATTACATTCATTTTTTTCCCATGTGATGATGCACTGATTACAATATTTTTAATGGTTTCCTCTTTTTAAAAAATCCTGCATTTGTCATAAGATAAGGTAGAAGGGTACGATATTTTCTGTATTAAAGTGTATTTTCATTGAAGAAAACAGATTAATGATTAGAGACCAGGCTAACCCATCCTAACACTATGGGTGGTTCAAAAAGTGAGAGACAGAGAAGGTTTTATATTTGAAAAAATAGTGTACTTTAATGTACTTTTTGTCCCCAGTTTAGGTTTATTTGATCTACAGATTTATACAGATAAAGATTTGGTTGTACCTGAAAAATGGGAAGAATCAGGACCACAATTCATTACCAATTCTGAGGAAGTCCGTCTTTGTTCATTCACTACTACAATCCACAAAGTAAATAGCGTGGTGGCCTACAAAATTCCTGTCAATAACTGAGGGATGAGCTGAGGAAAATAATGTACTTGAAATTCTCAAATGTGCTTTCCTGAAATGAAGTCAACTATAAGTTGATATGTTTTATCCATTGGTTAATTTTTAGATGCGGGAAGCAACATTATACTCTACTGAAGTGTGCATAATCCATTTTCTGTACCTGTTTAATGTTCCATGGAGTTGACATCATGAATTAGAGGAGATTATGGTACTATCCCCTCGTTAATATTTTCAGCTAAGTAGATTAGCACAGAAGAATATTGTACATTGTTCAAAGGGGAACCAGCAGATTTCATCAGCATTGTAATGTCAATTCCTTTGAAGGTGGCAACTGGAGTTGGAAAAACTTTTACTATAAAGCTAAATACCTTCCTAAAGCAGCTATTTTGCTCAAGTAGCTTGAGGCAGAATCTAGGTAGGGTGATATTTAATTGTAAATTATAGCAAAAGCAGTCTGAATATTCAGGATCTTTGTTTAGATCCTGAAAATAAGTAATACAATATATTGGGGGAGAAACAACACGTATGCTGTTTTGAATCAAATTTTTGACTGAAGCTGAAAGGAGATGTCAGGTGGATAGTTGAGTGTTTAAGGAGTTTGGAGTTCAAAAGATGAGGAGCTGGAGATCTGTGAATCATCAGCATAGATTCACCTGCAGAAGAAGGACAGCAAAGAGGCAAATGCTGAAGATTGGGTACTACAGCACAGCAACGTTTAGACACTGCAGAATTGGTTATTGTTCAAATAGTTGGGAGTTGTTTAGACAATCTTGGCTGTCCTGTATTTTGTAATATAATGTTAATATTGTATTTTAGTCTGTGAGTTTGAGTGGTAGGGGGTAGTAGATTTTGAGAGAGCATTGAAATATTAGAACATGTGCAGAAAAGGTAGCATGAATGATGAAGAGTTTAGAAAAACTGCCACATGCAAAACATGAACTGGTAATATCTTGTCTGTAAAATTGAAGACTTAAGTGTAAGCATGATTATTGTTCTTAGCTGCCATTGTGTTGGCGCCTGACTCACGGTGACCCTGTGCAGAATGGAATGAAATGCCACCTGGTTTGTGCCAACTCCATGATCGTTTGCAAATCTGATCATTGTGATCCATGGGGTTCTCTTTGGCTGATTTTTGAAAGTATATCCCAGGGTTTTCTTCCAAGATTGTCTTAGTCGGGATGCTCCAATGAAAACTGTTCAGCATCAAAGCAACATGCAAGCTTCCACTGGCAGATGAGTGGTGACTGTAGTTATAGTCAAATGTTGGCATGGTCATGTTGAACAAGGATAGGATTCAGTTTGTTTGGCATTCTAGGGCAGAACTGGAAGTGATTGGAAGGTATAGGAAGATTCATTTGCTCAGTTCTAAAGTAAAATTGTTTAGCAATGAGTATTGGGCAACAGTAGTAATTGCCAATATTTAATACTGAGTTCTCTTTCTCTTCCTGACAATGTTCATACATATCATAAGGAGGTTGTACACTTCCCTTTTTTGATGGAAGACTGAATTAAATGACTTGTAAGTTTGCTTCCAACTCAGTGGTACTATCAATCCATAAAGTATAATCATAATAAAGAGCGTAGATGTACAGTTGGTAGAACTTTCACTGCAATTAAAGATACGGAGATAAATCATCCCCGAATTCAGTCAATTGAGAATAGGAGAAGTAGTACAAGTTGGATAATAAGACTCCTTGCTCCTCTGACAAATCTAATTTCCAATCAAGTTAAATTTCCTAAGGTAGTATATTTACGTAAGAATATTCAATCAACAATTATCAATTTTCTCATTCCATTACAGGTTGACGTTGTTCTTGGAAGATAAATAGACTCAAACTCACTGTTGCTCACGTACTTGAAATGGTTTTTCATATATTCCACATTACCGAATAATTTTTATTCACTTAAAGAATCTTGTTGATTTCTAGGGTTAGTCAAAGTAATACTGTTTTAAAAAAAGAAATATATTTTAATGAAAGTGGTTTTTTATTAAAGGAAAATTTAATCCGAATAAATGTATGTTGGGGGTACATTCTTATCACTTGACATGGGTCTGTATCTACTTTCATTTGCTATGGTCATTCTAATTTAAAAATGGTTCATTTCAGGACCCATACCTCACACCATATACAAAAACTAATTCAAAATGGATGAAAGACCTAAATATGAAGCCAAAAACTATAAAGTTCATAGAAGAAAAAATAGGACCAACGCTACAGGCCCTGTTACATGGCATAAAGAGGATACAAACCGTAACGATCAACACACAAACCCCAGAAGATAAGCTAGCAACTGGCATCTTCTAAAAATCAAACACCTATGATCTTCAAAACACTTGACCAAAAGAGTAAAAAGAGAACCTACAGACCGGGAAAAAACTTTGGACAGTACAAGTCAGACAGAGGTCTAATCTCCATAATCTATAAGAAAATCGAACACCTCTACAACAAAAAGACAAATAATCGTATTAAAAAATGGGCAAGGGAAATAAATGAACAGACACTTCACCAAAGAGTACATTCAAGCGGCCAACAGACACATGAGGAAATGCTCAATGATCACTAGCTATTATACAAATGCAAATGAAAACCAGAATGGGATACAATCTCACTCTGGCATTAGTGGCACGAATGTAAAACACTGGGAATAACAAATGTTGGAGGGGCTGTAGAGAGATCGGAACTCTTATGCACTGCTGGTGGGAATGCAAAATGATACAACCATTTTGGAAAATGATATGGCACTTCCTTAGAAAGCTCGAAATAGAAATACCATATGATCCAGCAATCCCACTCCTAGGACTATATCCTAGAGAAATAAGAGTTGTCACACGAATAGACATATGCATACCTGTGTTCATCGCAGCATTGTTCACAATAGCAAAAGGATGGAGACAACCTAGATGCCGAACAACAGATGAATGGATAAACAAACTGTGGTATATACACACAATGGAGTATTCTGCAACGATAAAGAACAACGATGAATCTGTGAAGCATCTCATAACATGGATGAAACTGGAGGACATTATGCTGAGTGAAATAAGTCAATCACAGAAGGGCAAATATTGTATGAGACCTCTATTGTAAAAACCCACGAAAAAGTTTACTCAAAAAGTAACAAATCTTTGTTGGTTACGAGGGATGGGAGGTGTGGGGGTAAATACTAAATAGGCAATAAATAAGTGGTATCTTTGTTGAAGGGCGAGACAGTACACAATAGTGGGGAAACCAGCAGAACTTGTACAAGGAAAGGTCGTGGAAGCTCCATAGATACATCCAGACTCCCTGAGGGACGGAATTGTTGGGCAGAGGGCTGTGGGGACCATGGTCTCAGGGAACATCTAGCTCAATTGGCATCACACAGTTTAGAAAGACAAATGTTCTACATTCTACCTTAGTGAGTAGCGTCTGGGGTCTTAAAAGCCTGTTAGCAGCCATCTAAGATACTTCACTGGTCTCACCCATTCTGGAGCAAGGGAGAATGAAGAGAACAGAATACAAGGAAAAGATTAGTCCAAAGGACTAATGGACCACAGCTACCAAGGCCTCCACCAGACTGAGTCCATTACAGCTAGATGGTGCCCGGCTATCTCCACTGACTACTCTGGTGGGGATCGCAAGAGAGGGTTCTGGACAGAGCTGGAGAACGATGTAGAACAAAATTCTAACACATACAAAAAAGACCAGATTTATTGGCCTAGAAGAAACTGGAGAAACCCCAAGAGTATGGCCCCCAGACACCCTTTTAGCTCAGTGGTGAAGTCACTTCCGAGGTTAACCATTCATGCGGGAGTTGGACAGCCCCATAAAACAAAATGGGACTAGTGAGGCACAGCAGTCCAGGGACAAGGACTAGAAGGCAGAAGGGGACAGGAAAGCTGGTGATAGGGATCCCAAGTTTCAGTAAGGACAGTGATGACGTGTAGTGGGGTTGTTAACCATTGTCATAGGGCAACCTGTGTACTGTTTAATGAGGAAACTATTTTGTTCTCTAAACGTGCATCTAAAGTGAGAATAGCTGCACAACTGGAAGAGCGTAGTCGATGTTACTGACTGTGCGTTTAGAAATTTTTGAAATGGTGTATCTGTCCCTATGTACATTTTCACCAAAAAAATAAAAGGTCAAGAAGGAAGAGGGTTGACATGGGGTTGTTAATGAATGTCATAAAAAAATATGTGTGCTACTGTTTAATGAGAATCTATTTTTTTCTGTAAATGTTTAACTGAAGTACAAAAAAAAAAAAAAGGTTCCTTGTAGACATTTGGTTTTTGTTAGCTTTTGGTCTTCATTGTTAATCATTTATGTATATCATACATCAGTCACCGGAGTGACAGAGAATTGTATTTGTGATAGGACTCTCTCTGGCCTTGTATTATTTAGGCTGTATTTATTTTTGAGTGAGATTTGCTGTTCTGTTAACTAAGACTATTTAAAGAATTTGTATCTTCAAATATCTATATTGCTTTTACTAAAAATATAATTGTACAATTTGAAACAATAGTATTGTATAAATGAAATAAAACTAATCACTTTTTTTTATAGTGCTTTAAGTGAAAGTTAACACTTCAGGTTAGCTTCCTATACAAACATTTAAACACACATTGTTATGTGACCCTAGTTGCTCTCCCTGTAATGTGACAGCACACTCCTCCTTTCCACCCCGGATTTCCTGTGCCCATTTAACCAGCTCCTGTTCCTTTTTACCTTCTCATCTCGCTTCCAGACAGGAGCTGCCCATTTAGTCTCACATACCTGCTTGAGCTAAGAAACGCTGTCTTCACGAGTATCATTTTATGTCTTATACTCCAGTCTAATCTATGTCTGAACAGTTGGCTTTCGGAATGGTTTCAGTTCTGGGCTAATAGAGAGTCCGGGAGCCACGTCTTCCAGAGTCCCTCTAGTCTCAGTCAGACCATTAAGTCTGGCCTTTTTACTAGAATTTGAGTTCCGCACCACACTTTTCTCCTGCTCCATCAGGGACTCTCTGTTCTATTCCCTGTCAAGGCAGTCATTGGTGATAGCCGGACACCATCTAGTTCTGGTCTCAGGCTAATGGAGTCTCTGGTTTATGTGGCCCTTTCTGTCTCTTGGGCTAATATTTTCCTTGGGTCTTTGGTGTTCTTCATTGTTCTTTGCTCCAAGTCGGTTGGGACCAATTGATGTATCTTAGATGGCTGCTCGCTAGCTTTTAAGACCGCAGACACCACTCACCAAAAGGGGATGCAGATAACATGGATGACACCAGAGGACATTATGCCGAGTAAGTCAATCACAAAATGACAAATATTGTATGAGACCACTACTGTAATAACTGGTGAAAAAGTTTACACACAAGAAGAAACAATCTTTGTTGGTTACGAGGGATGGGAGGGGTGGGGGTGAGGGATACTAAATACATAGGTGGTAACTTTGGTGAAGGGTAAGACAGTACACAATACCGGGGAAGCCAGCACAACACATACAAGGAAAGGTCATGGAAGCTCCATAGACACATCCAAACTCCCTGAGGGAAAAATGGGTGGGCGGAGGGCTGTGGGGATCATGGTCTCGGGGAACATCCAGCTCAATCGGCATAACACAGTTGATAAAGAAAATGTTCTACATTCTACCTTGGTGAGTAGCGGCTGGAGTCTTAAAAGCCTGGGAGCAGCCATCTAAGATACTCCACTGGTCTCACCCGTTCGGGAGCAAGAAAGAATGAAGAAAACAAGATACAAGGGAAAGATTAGTCCAAAGGACTAATGGACCATAACTAACACTGCCTCCACCAGACTGAGTCCAGTATATCTAGATGGTGCCTGGCTACCACCACTGACTGCTCTGACATGGATCACCAGAGAGGGTTCTGGACAGGGCTGGAGAAAAATGTAGAACAAAATACTAACTCACAAAAAAAAGACCAGACTACTGGCCTGACAGAGACTGGAGAAACTCCAAGAGTATGGCCCCTGCACCCCCTTCTAGCTCAGTAATGAAGTCACTCCCGAGGTTCACGCTTCAGCCAAATATTAGACAGCCCCATAAAACAAAATGAGACTAGAGGGTCACAAGAGTCCAGGGACAAGAACTAGAAGGCAGGAGGGGACAGGAAAGCTGCTAATAGGGAACCCAAGGTTGAGAAGGGACAGTGTTGAGATGTTGTGGGCTTGTTAACCATTGTCATAAAACAATATGTGTACCAACTGTTTAGTGAGAAACTATTCTGTAAACTTTCATCTAAAGTACAATAAAAATAATAATTATCAATAATAAACAAAACAAAAAGGGATACAGAATGTTTTCTTAATAAACTTTGTTATAACAATTGACCTAGATGTCCCCTGAAAGCATGGTCCCCAGACCTCTCCCTCTGCTACTCTGTCCCTGGAAGTGTTTGGTTGTGTTCAGGAAACTTCTTACCTTTTGGTTTCGTCCAGTTGTGCTGACTTCCCCTGTATTGTGTGTTGTCCTTCCCTTCACCTAAGATACTTCTTATCTACTGTGAATACCTTCTCCCTCCCTCCCCACCATCATGACCATCAAAGAATGTTTTCTTCTGTGTTTAAACCTTTCCTTGAGTTCTTATAACAATGGTCTCATACAATATTTGCCCTTTTGTGACTGACTAATTTCACTCAGCATAATGCCTTCTAGATTCATCCATGTTATGAGATGTTTCATGGATTCATTGTTCTTTATCGTTGTGTGAATATACCATAATTTGTTTATCCATTCATCCGTTGATAGACACCTAGGTTGTTTCCATCTTTTTGCTATCATGAGCAGTACTGCAGTGAACATGGGTGTGCATATATGTATTAATGGGATGGCTCTTATTTCTCTAGGATATATTCCAAGGAGTGGGATTGCTGGATCATAGGGTACTTCTGTTTCTAGCTTTTTAAGGAAGTGCCAAATGGATTTCCAAAGTGGTTGTACCATTTTACATTCCCACCAACAGTGTATAAGTGTTCCAGTCTCTCCACAACCTCTTCATCATTTATCATTTTGTGTTTTTTGGATTAATGCTAGCCCTGTTGGGGTGAGATGGTATGTCATTTAGTTTTGATTTGCATTTCTCTAATGGCTAATGGTCGTGAGCATTTCCTCATGTATCTGTTAGCCAGCTGAATGTCTTCTTTGGTGAAGTGCCTGTTCATATCCTTTGCCCATTTTTTAATTAGTTTGTCTTTTTGTTGTTGAGGTTTTGCAGTATCTTATAGATTTTAGAGATTAGACCCTGATCGGATTTGACCTAGCCAAAATTTTTTCCCTGTCTGTAGGTTGTCTTTTGACTTTTTTGGTGAAGCCTTTTGATGAGCATAAGTGTTTGATTTTTAGGAGTTCCCATTTCTCTAGTCTCTCTTCTGGTGTTTGTGCATTTTTAGTAATGTTTTGTATTCTGTTTAGGCCATGTATTAGGGCTCCTAGCATTGTCCCTAGTTTTTCTTCCATGATCTTTATAGTTTTTGATTTTATATTTAGGTCTTTGATCCATTTTGAGTTAGTTTTTGTGCATGGTGTGAGGTATGGGTCTTGTTTCATTTATTTGTAGGTGGATATCGTTATGCCAGTACCATTTGTTAAAGAGACTATCTTTTCCCCAACTAACGGACTTTGGGCCTTTGGCAAATATCAGCTGCTCATAGCTGGATGAATTTATGTCTGGATTCTAAATTCTGTTCCATTGGTTTATGTATCTGTTTTTCTGCCAGTACCAGGCTCTTTTGACTACCATGGCAATATAATTGGTTCTAATATCAGGTAGTTTGAAGCCTCCCACTTTGTTCTTCTTCTTGAATAATGCTTTACTTATCTGGGGCCTCTTCCCTTTCCATATGAAGTTGGTGATTTGTTTCTCCATCTCGTTAAGAAATCCTGGTGGAATTTGGATCAGGATTGTGTTGTATCTGTAGATCACTTTGGGTAGAATTGACATTTTCACAATGTTGAGTCTTCCTGTCCATGAGCAAGGTATGTTTTTCCGTTTATGCAGGTCTCTTTTGGTTTCTTGCAGTAGTGTCTCGTAGTTTTCATTGTATAGGTCTTTTGCGTCTCTGGTTAGATTTATTCCTAAGTATTTTATCTTCTTGGGGGCTATTGTAAATAGTATTGATTTGGTGATTTCCTCTTGGATGATGTCTTTGTTGGTATAGAGGAATCCAACTGATTTTTGTATGTTTATTTGGTATCCTGGTACTTTGCTGAAATCTTCTGTTAGTTCTAGTAGTTTTCTCTTGGATTCCTTGGGGCTTTCTGTGTATTAGATCATATCATCTGCAAATAGAGATACTTTGACTTCTTCCTTATCAATTTGGTTGCTCTTTATTTCTTTTTTTAGCCTCATTGCCCTGGCTAGGACCTCCAGCACAATGTTGAATAAGAGTGGTGATAAAGGGCATCCTTGTCTGGTTCCTGTTCTCAAGGGAATGCTTTCAGACTCTCTCCATTTAGGATGATGTTGGCTGTTAAAAGTAATCACTTTTAATGGCTTAACATGTAGTCTTCAAAACATTTTTTTATAGACATATATATTTATATTTATTATTAACATATGTATATGTGGTTGTTAGGTTCTGTGCAGTCTCGGTTCTGACTCATAGTGACCCTACATACAGCAGAACAACATACTGCCTGGTAGTGTGCCATCTGCACAGTCTTTGCTGTGTTCTTCACCAACACCATAATTCAGTGGCATCAATTCTTCTCTGGACTTTTTTATTCATTGTCCGTCTTTCACATGCATATGAGGCAATTGAAATACCATGGCTTGGGTCAGGCACACCTTAGACCTCAAAATGACATCTTTGCTTTCTAACACTTTAAAGAAATCTTTTGTAGCAGATTTGTCCAGTGCGGTACGTCATTTGCTTTCTTGACTGCCTCTTCCATGAGCATTGATTGTGGATCCAAGTAAAATGAAATCCTTGACAACTTTAGTATATTCTCCATTTATCATGATGTCGCTTATTGCTCCATTTAAGAAGATTTTTGTCCTTTTTATGTTGAAGGGTAATCCATACTGAAGGCTGTAATCTTTGATCTTCAGTAAGTGCTTCAGGTCCTCTTTGTTTTCCGAAAGCAAAGTTGTGTCATCTGCATGTCGCAGGTTGTTAATGAGTCTTCCTCCAATCCTGATGCCTTGTTTTCATATAGTCCAGCTTCTTGGATTACTTGCTCAGCATACAGATTGAATAAGTATGGTGAAAGACACAACCCTGACACACACCTTTCCTGACTTTAAACCACGCAGTATCCCTTTGTTCTGTTCAAACGACTGCCTCTTGGTTTATGGATAGGCTCATGAGCACAATTAAGTAAGTGTTCTGGAATTTCCATTCTTTGCAATGTTATCCATAATTTGTTATGATCCACAAAGTCAATTGCCTTTGCATAGTCAGTAAAGCATACGTAAACATCTTTCTGGCATTCGTTGCTTGCAGCCAAGATCCGTCTGACATCAGCAATGATATCCCTGGTTCCACGTCCTCTTCTGAGTCTGGCTTGAATTTCTGGCAGTTCCCTGTCGACATACTGCTGCAACCATTTTTTAATTATCATCAGCAGAATTTTACTTGATATTAATGATATTGTTTGATAATTTCCATTTTATGTTGAATCACATTTCTCTGGAATGGGTGCGAATATACATATACATATGTTATTGGATCCTGTTAAATGTATTGTTGCTGTGCCTCTTTTTCCGTTTAATATTATACGGTGAAGTCTGTAGTATTATCCAGTGAAGTATTCAGTACTTTTTAACCCTTTATTACTTGACTATTTTTGTAATAAACATTTCCAACTTTTATGATAAAAAGTATTGTAACATTACAATGGGGTTTAAAGTGAAAAGTAAAAATTCATCTTCTGCCTTTCTCTCTTCACTGAATTAAGACAATAGTCTGAGAAGCAACTTTTCATGGGGATGGCACAGGACCGGGCAGCCTTTCTTTCCATTGTGCGTGAGGTCACCATGATTTGGGGAGTGGCTCCACAGCAGCTAACTACAGCCAACAACAGTTTCTTATGCATGCTTCTATATGAAAGCATTTATGTATTATGTATTTAGAGATGTACAGAAATATGTTCATACAAAAGATATTATTTTGCAACTTGATATTTTCAATTCATACATTTTTTTCAATATAAATTTGCAATTTTTAAAACTGTTTTGTAGTATTCCTTTTATTTAACGAATGTGCTCTTGATAACACGTAAGTCATTTTAACTTTCTTACTTTTCCAAAATAATGCTACAAAATATGTCTTTGCACATTTATCACACTTTTATCATAAGCAGAATTGGGGGGTCAATGGGTATGTAAGTTGTCCACAGCCAAGGAAGATCCTCCTCAGACTCCCTGACAAGCCTATCAAAATAAGTGTTCCCCCTGCCTTTTTCCTAATAGCTCTTAACTTTTATATCCTTTTAGAAACTGAGTTTCTAGAACAAATCGGTGTTCCTTTACTGGGCTTTACAAATTTTGAACTTATGTTATTGGGTGATTTTGTATTTATACTCTCCTTAGATAGTCCATCTTCAGACGACTTTGACAAATGGATAGAAGGAACCAAAAGACAGAGGACTTTATCCTACACCTTATCTATGCTGTCTAAAGACTAAATCAGGTATGAATTTGTGAACAGATGTGAAATGTAATTTTCCAACTAATAATATTTGTTCATTAAGGAACCTGAGGTACTCAAAATCTCTGAGAAATTAATTTTTGGCTTAATTTGATCATTAGTTTTTCATTAAATATATGAAATTATATTTCACAGTATTTTGTTTTTTGTGACCATGATGAAAGTTTGTGTTGGAGTAACTATGGAATGGAACCTGCTTACTAAATTTCCAATGTTATTAGTTATACTTGCTAAAAACAGAGCTTTAGAGATCTTTCCATTCTTCTTATTATGGCTTTGAAAGCAAGAAATACTCACTGATGCTTATTTAAAAAAAAAAGAAAAAAAAGATCTAGTTGGGCAAGCTACTTAATCTCTATTAGAGTTGACAATCCTGTTCCAATCTGGCAAAAACATTGTAGCCCTAGCAACAAGACTGTTAGAAAAGGCCTAGAGAAAAAAATGTCAGAGTTGGCCCTCTGATTACCGAAGTCGCTTTATGTTACCATTTCACCTGTTTTTGTACTCTTACCATCTGACCTATTTTTATACTAGAGAAACATAAGATAGTTTCATTTATTGTTCAAAGTCCATTTTCATCTACATTTATCTGCACCATTTTGCTCTGCAAGCTTATTTGCACGAAAGAACTTCTATCAGAGAAAAGTCTTTATTGTCTTGGCATTTTATCTATGCCGGAATAGGCCTTCAAACATAAGCTGGACCACCCAGGCGCCATTTCCACGCAAGGGAAAGATCTCAAATGTCTTTAAAAACTGTCTAGATATGGACATCGCCAGTGGATGCCTAGACATGGATATGAGTTCCTAAAATGGTAGTCTTACTAAATGAAGACATTAGTGGTTTTCAGTTTTGAGTCTGCGATGTCTAAAATATTCATGTCTAACATACCATTATAGGATCATTGTGTTCACAGTCATAATAGCCAGTATGCTCTGTAAAGAACCGTCTGTCCAGTCCACAGCTGCAGAGGTGAAAAAGGAGGTTTATGTGCATTGATCATGTACTGTGTACCAGGCACCAATTAGGTTCTTTTCACATGTTCAGCCTGGTGCCTCTAAATGAATGGAGGTTGGAGTTGGATGGAGTGTGGGGGTGCTTGGGTCATAGTCTAGGCTGTGCTCTTGGAAATATGGGGAGATCCATGATGCAAAGGAAATGAGGAAGTCTCCCTCCTAAATGAGGAGTCCTCAAAAGCAAGGAACAGTCCTAAAGCCTCAGTTCAGACCTATGGAGGGAGAATAGTACAGAGAGAGAAAAAGAACTGGATCCAAAATGAAGTTTTATAACTGCTGATGCCCAATGAATTCCAGAGGACAGCCATAAAGCAAAACCATGAGGAAATGCCATTAAGGGAGAGAGAACCCTTTACAGAGTATTTTTAATCAACTTGTGGACGGGGTGTAGTCACGCATCAAATTCGTTCATTACATGTGTTCTCAATCCTCATGACAACCCTATGAGGGTTATTATCCCCATTTTACAGATGGAAGAATGAGATTCAGGAAAGTTAAATAATTTTTCCACTTCAGTCATCTAAACTCCATCCCCAGGCTGACTCCAAAACCAATATCCTTTCTACTATTATCTCATTGCTTTTCGTGACTAACAGAGGGGAGGGCCCCCTACTCTAGTGGGCACAGACATACCTTCAAAAAGACTAGAATATCAGATGAATTGCACCCAAAGTTGGGAAAGTGAGAACTTGTCCCCACAATATTTGAATATGACTTGCATTAACGTTTTCAAAAACACTTTTTTCCATTACAAGCTCTCATTAAATGTTAATATTTTGCTGTGATAACAGAAATATTCATTTTCTTCAATTTTTTCTTCTCTCATTTTTTTTTTTTTTTTTTTGCTTTTGCAACCAAATAATTTTGAATGAGGGCTTTACACATAATACCAACCCTTATTCTCAATAGGTTTTCACCAGTTTGAGAAATAGAGACAGGATACAAATGGTGACTGAAATACAATATCTACATTATTATCCCAATTAGAGAGTTCCCTGGGTAGAACGAGCCTTATACATAAGGCAGAAATAGGATTTTCTATTTCTTCTCCTGACGTGAACTGAGCAGCCCATGTAGTCACAGGTGGAATGGGCAGATTACCTTAGTCTTCTTCACCTCGGTTTGCCCTGCACCTGCCTGTAAGCCTGAATGCTGGACTGTCTAGAGCAGACATCCTGGAACACCTACAAGTCCTGGAGAGACATGAGCTGTGGCAGTTTTTCTCTGTTGCTTGGGATGGAGTGAGAAGGTGGAGAGGGACCAAAAATATTCCTTCAATACTGTTTTCCCTCATCAGGATTACAACGGAAACCCAAAGCACAGAGTAGCAAGCATCCTTCCCCACCTTTGCCAGCTTTTTATTCTCTTAGTATATTACACTCTGTATTCATTATCTGAGTTGATTTTGGGTAGTATGTTGACAGGATTTTTTTTATTTTAGTACATAGTTATGTATTTTTATCTGTATGTGTATAACTAACACATTACTTATCATGAGCAAAAGATTTTTTAAAAAACTATGCATTCAATATTTAAAGAAAAATATTAGGCGGAATATGAAGGCAGCATGTACATGCAGGAAGGTTTGATAAAGATGTCATATCCCACTGGACTTAACAAGCAAGTCAGAAGTAAGCCAGGATTGGCTGTCCCTCTCAGCAGGGAAACATGCATGCTCAAAGGGCTATTGTGTTCTTCTCCTGAACCCTGCTTCTTTCCACACTTAAGTCCTTTTGGACCTACTGGTGGGAATTTCACTCTTTTCCCACAAAAGACTAACAACATGAGTCAGAACAGGGCTCCATACAGCACCTTAAGCTGAACATTCATTCCCTGTTCTGTTTCTTATCACTAATTATGTCCAGTCACGTTGTACGAAATAACTCAGCAGACTTTAGGAAATGAATGCAAAAACTGTATCAGCATAAACTGTGCGAAATATGAACAACGTGAGACTCTTCTTGTTATGAAACTTCTTATTCCCTGTCATGGATTGAATCGTGTCCCCCAACAACATCTGTCAGCTTGGCTGGGTCATGATTCCCAGTATTGTATGATTGTGTAATCTGATGTGATTTCCTTACGTGTTATAAACTATCACGATGGTGAGATTATATGTGATCGCCTTATGTGTTGTAAATTCTGTCACTGTGATGAGGTTATACTGATGAGGTTGACAAGATCAGATAGTGTCTTAATGCAATCTCTTGAGATATAAAAGAGAGAAGCGAGCAGAGACTCATGGGAACCTCATACCACCAAGAAAGCAGTGCCGGGAGCAGAGCGGGTCCTTTGGACCTGAGGCTCCTGCACAGAGAAGCTCCCAGACCAAAGGAAGACTGATGACACGGACCTTCCTCCACAGCCAACTGAGAAAGCATTCCCCTGGAGCTGATGCCCTGAATTTGGACATGTAGCCTACCGGACTGTGAGAGAATAAACTTCTCTTTGTAAAACCATCCACCTGTGGTATTTCGGTTAGAGCAGCACTAGATGACTAAGACAGTCCCCTTGCAAATGAAAGCCCATAGAAATTAAAGTCCAAATTACTTCATTCCCAATTTTATATTTTTCGCTCAGTCTCAGCCAGTCTCTCTCACATTCCTGGGTTCCTGTAGCTACAGCTGTATCCTGGGATGTCTTTCACAGGAATTTATGTAACTTCTTTACCTCTTAAAAGTTCAAAAACTTAATTCAGACAGGCGGGGCAAGATGGCGCTCTAGGCAGAAGCACCACGCCGTCCCTCCACAGCAAAGATCCGAAAAACTAAGCCTAACAGAGAATCAACAATTCTGAAACCCTAGAATACCAAATGAAGAGATAAAGAACTCAGCCAAACACCAAATGGAGTGAGAATACTAAAAGAGAACGGAGAGCAAGGAGAGACTCATGCAGAGATTCCTTACCAGCTAACGCAGCGCGGATCCACCATCTTGGATTCCTATCGGAGACCAGCGAACGGGAGAGCAGCCTCGCAGAGCGACCACTGGGAGACAGAATGACCGCTAAACTGTGGTGCGTGCTTTCCCACCCCCCCACCCCTCTCCGCCTCGGCTGGGGCTCCCCTGCTTTCCATGGTCAGGGTCCCTGGGCTGGGGGGCACCGGTGCTTGGATTCCACGCGCCCAGTCTGGTGGCTTTCTGAGAGCCGTTTGCTGGCTGCTGGCAAAGCTTTTTCCGCCGCCTCCCCCTCCTTTTGCCTGCGTGCCTGGTTCCGAGCGCCGTCTTTGGTCTCTTTTGCGGGGCTGTGGAACGGCGTTCGGGCATGTGGCTGCTTCCAGGTCTGGGCTGCCACGCTGGCGAGATCCCGGGGCCCTTGTTCGTTGGCCCCTCTGCTTCCCATGGTCACGGTCTCTTAACCCCGAGACTGCCGGCTGCTTGGAATTCGCGCCCCTGAGTGGGGGCTCTCTGGGTCCCATTTGTTGCAACTGACTGCTGGTGTGCTTTTTTTTTTTTTTTTAATTTTATTTTTCTTCTTTTTTGATTAGTTTTGTCATCTTTTCCCTCTTTTTCCCTTTTGTCTCTCTTCATTGCTTAATTTCTCGTCTGTCTATCTCTTCCTTCTCTTTCTGATCCCTGAATACCAGGCGATGTATGCCTCTGTACCTTCTGGCCAGGCTGTGCTGTGAAAACTGAGACCGACTCCCCCAGACCTCATAGCTGCATCGGTGGGATCCCTGGGAACTTTGCAGTTCTTTAACTTTTCTGATTTTTATTTGTTCATTCTTTCCTTTTCTTTCTCTTCCCCCTTCTGGTTTCCTCCATCCCATAGTCTCTCATCTGTACATTCCAACGACCAGCTCCCCTAGCATTCTTTTATGTTTGTATGCTTTTTGCTCCTGCTCCTCTCTCCTCTCTCCCATATCCAGCTTAGCTTCACACATAAGCATCTTCCCGCTGCACCCTACCTACCTGCACCGTGCACTTGACATCATACCACCAAGCTATGCAGGCACGCCCTATTGGAACCTGCCCAGCACTGACTACCGACCGTCCTGGGGGCTGCGGTGAGTGCCACAAACAACCCGTCCCAGTGGCTCCTCTTCAGCTAGATCTGCCCAGATGTACCACAAGGACGAAACAAACAACAACAAAAAAAAAACTACAATCAATAAACGAGAGAAATATCTACTGAATGCCCCGAAAACAGCAAAGAATATCAAAACATTTACAAAAACAAGACAAGATGGCTCGAATAGGCATCCAAATTAAAACACCAGATAACTCTCCTGTGGAAGAAAATGCACTGGAAGTACCTGAGAGGGAACTCAAATCACTAATACTCGGAATTTTCCAAGAACTGAGGCAAAAAGCTGACAAACATGAGGAAAAAATAGACCAATTTATGGAAAATACAGACAAAAAATTGGAAGAATTCAGGAAGAGGATGCAGGAACAAAAAGCCAGAATAAATTCACAACTCGAAATTATACAAAAACAACAATTAGAAATCCAAAAGATAAACAACAAGATTTCAGAAATGGACGGTTTCATAGAAGGACTGAGAAGTAGATTTGAAACCATGGAAGAGAGGATCAGTGGAACTGAAGACAAACACTTGGATACAACTCTGTTTCAGGAAAACTCAGAAAAAAGAACAAAGAAAAATGAAGAGACCCTGAGAGTTATGTGGGACACAATTAAAAGCAAAAACATACGAGTGATTGGCATACCAGAACAGGTGGAGAAAACAGAAAACACAGAGAGGATCATTAATGAACTGCTGACAGAAAACTTTCCCAATATCATGAAAAATGAAAAGCTGGCCATCCAGGAAGCTCAACAAACCCCATATAGAAGAGACCCCAAAAGAAAATCACCAAGACATATCATATTCACACTCGCTAAAACTAATGACAAACAAAGAATCCTGAGAGCAGCTCGTGAAAAACAAGAAGTCACATACAGAGGAGAAACAATAAGACTAAGCTCAGATTATTCGGCAGAAACCATGCAGGCAAGAAGGCAATGGGATGACATATATAAAATCTTGAAAGAAAAAAATTGTCAGCCAAGAATAATATATCCTGCAAAACTCTCATTCAAATTTGATGGTGAAATTAGGTCATTTCCAGATAAACAGAAACTAAAGGAATATGCAAAATTCAAACCAAACTTACAAGAATTATTAAAGGGAGTTCTTCGATCTGAGGACAAACAGCTTCAGCCCTCAGGCAGGACCTAGGACGTAGGACGCAGGTTCATATGAACCAGATACCATTCTAGGAACTGAACTACAGAGGACTTTCCAAAAACAAAAGAAATACAACACGGAATCAGAGAAATCAATCAAAGGATGAGAACAACATCAAAACAATGAAAGAGGGAACAAACGGCATAGGTATAGAATCTTCTAAAGGAGAGGAAGGCAAGGCGATACCCAGTAAGGGTAGACTGCTTCAAAATTATAAAGACAAGGGTAAAATTCATGGTAACCACAAAGAAAGTTAACAAACCAACTCATAAAAATAAAGACGAAAAACAAAGCCTACAAAAACAAAAGAAATGAACACAAAATCCACAAACAAAAGTAACTCAGCACAAGAGAGTAAGAAGAACAAAGAAAACTTCAGCACCACAAAAAAAAGCACTACAAAATGACAGCAACAAACTTCCATCTATCAATAATTACACTGAACGTAAATGGACTCAATGCACCCATAAAGACATGGAGAGTGGCAGAATGGATAAGAAAACAGCATCCATCAATTTGCTGTCTACAAGAGACACACCTTAGAAACAAAGATGTGAATTTATTAAAAATTAAAGGTTGGAAAAAAATATATCAAGCTAACAACTATCAAAAAAGAGCAGGAGTGGCAATTCTAATCTCAGATAAAATAGACTTGAAAACAAAATCTACCATAAAAGACAAAGAAGGACACTATATAATGATTAAGGGGATGATCCATCATGAAGACATAACCATAATAAATATCTATGCACCCAATGACAGGGCTCCAAAATACATAAAAAAAACTCTAACAGCACTGAAAAGAGAAATTGACAGTTCCACAATAATAGTAGGAGACTTCAACACACCACTCTCAGTAAAGGACAGAACAACTAAAAAGAAACTCAGCAAAGATACAGAAGACCTAAAGGACACAATCAGCCAACTGGACCTCATAGACAATCATAGAACAATCCATCCAACGGCTGCAAAGTACACATTCTTTTCCAATGCACATGGAACGTTCTCCAGAATAGACCACATCTTAGGCCACAGAGCAATCCTCAACAAGATCCAAAATGCTGAGATAATTCACAGTATCTTCTCTGACCACAATGCCACCAAGGTAGAAATTAACACTAGAAAGAGCAAGGAAAAAAAATCAAACACATGGAAACTGAATAATAATCTGCTTACACATCAATGGGTAATAGAAGAAATCAGAGATGGAATTAAAAAATTCCTAGAATCAAATGAAAATGAAAACACATCATACCAAATCCTTCTGGACACAGCAAAGGCAGTCCTCAGAGGACAATTTATAGCAACAGATGCACATATCAAAAAAGAAGAAAGGGACAAAATCAAAACATTAACTACAGAACTCAAACAAATAAAAAGAGAACAACAAAAAAAAGCCTACAACCACCGGAAGAAAGGAAATAGTAAAGATCAGAGCAGAAATAAATGAAATAGAGAACAGAAAAACAATGGAAAGAATCAACAAAACCAAAAGTTGGTTCTTTGAAAGAATCAACAAAATCGACAAACCATTGGCCAGACTGACAAAAGAAAAAGAGCAGAGGGCACAAATAATCCAAATAAGAAATGAAATGGGGGACATTACAACAGACCCAACCGAAATAAAAAGGATTATAACAGAATATTATGGAAAACTATATTCCAACAAATTTGAAAACCTAGAGGAAATGGATAAATTTCTAGAAACATACACCCTACTCAAACTACAACAAAGTGATATTGAAAATCTGAACAGACCCAGAACAGGAGAAGAGATTGAAAAGGTAATAAAAAAACTCCCAACCAAAAAAAACCCTGGACCAGATGGCTTCACTGGAGAATTCTACAAAACATTTACAGAAGAGCTTGTACCAGTTCTACTCAAGCTATTTCAGAGCATAGAACAGGAAGCAACACTTCCAGATTCATTCTATGAAGCCAGCATAACGCTGATACCAAAACCAGGCAAAGACATCACAAAAAAAGAAAATTACAGACCAATATCTCTGATGAATATAAATGCAAAAACTCTGAACAAAATTCTAGCCAATAGAATTCAGTATCATATCAAAAAAATAATACACCACGACCAAGTAGGATTCATACCAGGTATGCAAGGATGGTTTAACATTAGAAAATCCATCAACGTAATCCACCACAAAAATAAAAGGAAAGAAAAAAATCACATGATCATCTCAGTTGACGCAGAAAAGGCATTTGACAAAGTCCAACACCCATTCCTGATAAAAGCTCTCAATAAAATTGGTATAGAAGGGAAATTTCTCAACATAATAAAGGGCATCTATGCAAAACCAACAGCCAACATCATTCTTAATGGAGAGAGGCTGAAAACATTCCCCTTGAAAACAAGAACAAGACAAGGATGCCCTTTATCACCACTCCTATTTAACATTGTGCTGGAAGTTCTAGCTAGAGCAATAGGGCAAGAGAAAGAAATAAAGGGCATCCAAATTGGTCATGAAGAAGTTAAACCGTCCCTGTTTGCAGATTATATGATACTATACATAGAAAACCCTAAAGACTCCACGAGAAATCCACTGGAACTAATAGAAAGATTCAGCAGAGTAGCAGGATACAAGATAAACATTCAAAAATCAGTTGGATTCCTATACACCAGTAAAGAGAACGATGAAAAGGAGATCAGGAAATCAATACCATTTTCAATAGCCCCTAAAAAGATAAAATACTTAGGAATAAATCTGACCAGGAATGTAAAAGACCTATCCAAAGAAAACTACAAAACACTGCTGCATGAAACCCAAAGGGATCTACATAAATGGAAAAACATACCATGCTCATGGATAGGCAGACTTAACATTGTGAAAATGGCAATTCTACCTAAAGCAATTTACAAATACAATGCAATCCCAATCCAAATACCAACAACATTCTTCAAAGAGATGGAAAAACTAATTATTAACTTTATATGGAAAGGGAAGAAACCCCGAATAAGTAAAGCACTACTGAAGAAGAAGAATAAAGTTGGAGGACTCACACTACCTGACGTGAGAACCTACTATACAGCTACAGTACTCAAAACAGCCTGGTATTGGTACAACAACAGAGACATTGACCAATGGAACAGAATTGAGAACCCAGATGTAAATCCATCCACCTACGGTCACCTGATCTTCAACAAGGGCCCAAAATACATCAAATGGGGAAAAGACAGTCTTTTTAACAAATGGTGCTGGCAAAACTGGATATCCATTTGTAGAAAAATGAAACAGGACCCATACCTCACACCATATACAAAAACTACTTCAAAATGGATCAAAGACCTGAATATAAAGCCTCAAACTATAAAATTTATAGAAGAAAAAATAGGACCAACACTTCAGGCCTTAATACATGGCATTAACAGGATACAAACCATAAACATCAACACAAAAAACCCAACAGATAAACTAGATAACTGGGATCTTCTAAATACCAAACATCTATGCTCTTCAAAAGACTTCACCAAAAGAGTCAAAAGAGAACCTACAGACTGGGAAAAAATTTTTGGACAGTACAAGTCAGACAAAGTTCTAATCTCCATAATCTACAAGAAAATCCAACACCTCTACAACTATAAGACAAACAATCCTATCAAAAAATGGGCAAAGGAAATGAACAGACACTCCACCAAGGAAGACATTCAAGCGGCCAACAGACACATGAGGAAATGCTCGCGATCAGTAGCCATTAGAGAAATGCAAATTAAAACCACAATGAGATACCATCTCACCCCGGCATTACTGGCACGAATCAAAAATACTGGAAATAACAAATGTTGGATGGGCTGCGGGGAGATGGGAACTCTTATACACTGCTGGTGGGAATGCAAAATGATACAACCATTTTGGAAAATGATATGGCGTTTCCTCAGAAAGCTAGAAACAGACATACCATTCGATCCAGCAATCCCACTCCTAGGAATATATCCTAGAGAAATAAGAGTCATCACTCGAATAGACATATACACACCTATGTTCATGGCAGCATTGTTCACAATAGCAAAATGATGGAAACAACCTCGATGTCCATCAACAGATGAATGGATACACAAACTATGATACATACACACAATGGAGTACTATGCAACGAGAAAGAACAACAATGAATCTGTGAACCGTCTCATAACATGGATGAAACTGGAGGACATTATGCTGAGTGAAATAAGTCAATCACAAAAGGACAAATATTGTATGAGACCTCTATTGTAAAATCCCATGAAAAAATTCACATGCAAAATGTAACAATCCTTGTTGGTTACCAGGGATGGGAGGGGAGGGGGGGAAAATACTAAATAGGCAATGGATAAGTGGTACCTTGGGTGAGAGGTGAGGTAGTACACAGTACAGGGGAAACTAACACAACCTGCACAAGGAAAGGTCATGGAGGCCCTATAGACACATCCAACCCCCCCGAGGGACTGAGTTGTTGGACGGAGGGCTCTGGGGACCATGGTCTCGGGGAACATCTAGCTCAATTGGCATGACACTACTTATAAAGATAATGCTCTACATTCTACCTTGGTGAGTAGTGTCTGGGGTCTTAAAAGCCTATGAGCGGCCATCTAAGATACTCCACTGGTCTCATCCCTTCGGGAGCAAGGGAGAATGAAGAGAACAGGATACAACGAAAAGATTAGTCCAAAGGACTAATTGTCCACAGCTACCAAGGCCTCCACCGGACTGAGTCCAGTACAGCTAGATGGTGCCCGGCTACCACCACTGACTGCTCTGACCAGGATCACAACAGAGGGTTCTGGACAGAGCTGGAGAAGGATGTAGAGCATAATTTTAACTGCCCCCCACCCCAAAAAAAAAAAAAAAAAAAGACCAGATTTACTGGCCTAAAGAATACTGGAGAAACCTCAAGAGTGTGGCCCTCAGACACCCTTTCAGCTCAGAGGTGAAGTTACCTTCGAGGTTCGATGTTAAGCCTGGGAGTGGACAGCCCAGTAAAACTAAATGGGACTAACAAGGTACAGGAGTCCGGTGACAAAGGCCAGAAGGCAGAGGGGGAGTAGGAAACTGATGATAAGGAACACAAATTGAGTAAGGACACTGTCGATGTGTTGTGAGATTGTTGACCACTGTTATAGGGCAACATTTGTAGTAACTATTAAATGGGAGGCTGTTTTGTCCTGTAAGCCTTCATCTTGGGCGAGAATGGCAGCACAATTGGAAGAGCATAGTCAATATCACTTAAATGTGTAAGTAAAAAGTTTTGAAATGGTGTTAAAAAAAAAAAAAAACCAAATGAGAGTAATGAGGTACAGTAGTCCAGTGACAAGGGCCAGAAGACAGAAGGGGACAAGGAAGTCCCCTGGTGATAGGGAACACAAGGTGGAGTAAGGATATTCTTGATGTGTTGTGAGATTGTTAACCATTGTCATAGGGCAACATGTGTAGTAACTGTTAAATGAGAAACTATTTTGTTCTGTAAGCCTTCATCTTAAGTGAGAATAACTGCACAGTTGGAAGAGCGTAGTCAATGTCACTGAACTGTGTATGTAGAAATTTTTGAAACGGTGTATCTTTGGCTATCTGTAGTTTTATCAAAAAAAAAAAAAGGTTGAGAATTTAGAGGCTTAATATGTTGTGGGGTTGTTAACCAATGTCATAAAACAACATGTGTACTACTGTTTCATGAGAAACTGTTTGTTCTGTAAGCCTTCACCTGAAGTACAATAAAAAAAAAAAAAATAATTCAAATCTCTCATTATTTCTACTCTCCGGGGGTCAACAAAGCACAAAAGAAACCACAGCTCCAATATAAAAGTTATCACAAGTGAAGTTACAATCCCAGAATTAAGTGAATGGGGTAATCTAGTTTAACATTACTCATGGAAACCCTGGTGGTGTAGTCGTTAAAGAGCTTGGCTGTTAACCAAAATGTTGGTGGTTCGAGTCCACCAGGCGCTCCTTGGAAATACTGTGGGCAGTTCTACTCTGTTCTGTAGGGTCACTATGAGCTGGAATCGACTCGACAACTAAGGGTTTGGTTTTGGTATCATCAGCCAACTACTAGCTGAAAGGTTGTTGGTTCAAACCCATCCAGAGGCAACTTGGAAGACAGGCCTAGTAATCTGCTTCTGAAAAGTCACAGCTGTGAAAACCCAGTGGAGTAGTTCTGCTCTGCACTCATGGGGTCACCATGAGGTGGAATCAACTCGACAGCAACTAACAATAGCGACACTGTCAGCCAAATAACATGGCAGAAAACTTAGTGGTATCTTTATTGTAGCAGCAAGAACTTTAGAACAGCTGACTTTCATTCCTGTGGAAGACAAATCAGCTGCACAAGTGTCAAGAGTCCACGGCCTTTGAATCCATATTCACTGAGCAGAAATTGTCCATCAACAAGTTAATTGTGTTTCCATGTGTTTAGTATATGTGTATGTGTGTGTTTTGTTGTTGTTGGTGGTGGTGGTAATTGTGGGGGTCTCCTCTTACTTTCTCAGAGAATGGCATTTAAGACAAAATCGCCTTAAAGAATTTGGATATTCTGGTTTCCTTATATCCTTGTATCTAGCGTCTTGCGCTTTTGGCACTTCAGTGCAAGATTGTGGCCAGTTTAGAGAAAACTTCAGCTTCCAAGTTCTTCCAGGTGTGTTCCCTCCAGGACAATGGAATGAAGTCTACTCTTCTCTATGAACATGAGGGATGGGGTAATGACTGTCATCCTACTCCCTCAACACTGTATTTTAACTTAACAATCTGTTATGCTTTATTCTGATAATAGTAATTGTCATCACTCTTGAGTAGATTTCATTCCCACTGAGCCAGGTGAAGTTGGACTCAGCTGGGCAGTAGTTGACCATATGGTTGTTGTTATGTGCCTTGAGACAGTTCCGACTCATAGCGACCCTATGTACGACAGAACGAAACAGTGCCCGGTTTTGCGCCATCCTCACAATCATTGTTATGCTTGAGCCCATTGTTGCAGCAACTGTGTCAATCCATCTCGTTGAGGGACTTCCTCTTTAGCGCTGACCCTCTACTTTACCAAGCATGATGTCCTTCTCTAGGGACTGATCCCTCCTGAGAACATGTCCAAAGTATATGAGACGTAGTCTTGCAATCCTTGCCTCTGAGAAACATTCCAGTTGTACTTCTTCCAAGACAGATTTATTCATTCTTTTGGCAGTCTGTGCTATATTCAATATTCTTTGCCAACACCACAATTCAAAGACATCAATTCTTCTTCAGTCTCTTTATTCATCATCCAGCTTTCGCATGCATATGAGGTGATTGAAAACACCATGGCTCGAGTCAGGCACACCTTTGTCTTCAAGGTGACATCTTTGCTTTTTAACACTTTAAAGAGGTCTTCTGCAGCAGATTTACCCAGTGCAATGTGTCTTTTGATTTTTTGACTGCTGCTTCCATTGGTGTTCATTGTGGATCCAAGTAAAATGAAATTCTCGACAACTTTAATCTTTTCTCCATTTATCGTGATGTTGCTTATTGGTTCAGTTGTAAGGATTTTTGTTTTCTTTATGTTGAGGTGTCATCCGTACTGAAGGCTGTGGTCTTTGACCTTCTTCAGTAAGCGCTTTAAGTCCTCTTCACGTTCAGCAAGCAAGGGTGTGTCATCTGCATGCCTATTCCCAAGAAAGTTGATCCAACTGAATGCAGAAATTATTGAACAATATCATTAATATCACACGCAATAAAATTTTGTTGAAGATCATTCAAAAGTGGCTGTAGCAGTATATCAACAGGGAACTGTCAGAAATTCAAGCCAAATTCAGAAGAGGCATGGAACCAGTAATATCATTGCTGATGTCAGATGAATCATGGCTGAAAGCTGAGAATACCAGAAAGATGTTTACCTGTGTTTTATTGACTGTGCAAAAGCGTTCGACTGTGTGGATCGTTACAAATTATGGATAACATTGCAAAGAATGAGAATTCCAGAACACTTAATTGTGCTCTTGAGGAACCTGTCCATAAATCAAGAGGCAGTCGTTCGAACAAAACAAGGGGATATTGTGTTTAAAGTCAGGAAAGGTGTGTGTCAGGGTTGTGACTTTCACCATACTTTTTACATCTGTATGCTGAGCAAATAATGCAAGAAGCTGGAGTATATGAAGAACAGGGCATCAGGACTGGAGGAAGACTCATTAACATCCTGTGTTATGCAGATAACAGTTGACCATAGTCAAGATTAAACAAAGAAAAAATTAAAGTAGGAGGATCACAGTAAGGGCCAATGAGTCAGAACTATTCTTGTCAGGAAATAACAGAAGGATCCCAAAGTTTAGCAAAGCTTTAAGGAGATTCCAGATAGCATGGATTAAAGGAGTCAAAAATTAGTATTTCAGAGGTTGAAAAGACAGAGTAAGTGCATACAAAAAATACCCAGAAAACCTTAACTTCAGGGCAGAAACTACTTCTGTTCTCCTCTTTTACTCCTACCTGTCTGAGTAACATGTAGCCCTGAGTGTGAGGAGAGTGGCTGCAGCCGGGGAAGGAAATGGTGCCAAGAGCTGCAGCTGCAGAACTTTTTTTTCTTTTAACTTTTTATAGTACAAAATTAGTAGATGCACAAGTTAAAAAAATTATCAGTACTGAGTGATATGAAATGAAAAGTAAATTCTCCACCCGACCTCATCCCCCAACTTCCTACTTCTAATCTAGTTCCCTACCTTAAAACATTTTTTGTTCTGCTGGTGGTTATCACCAAACCTAAGAAGCATGTACTAGTACTTCCATTTCTTGTTTATCATCTCTAGATAGAATCTATCGAAGAATTAGAAACAACTTTTGTAAGTTTTTTTCCAGTTATGTTATTTTAGTCCTTCTGTTGGTTACCCTTACAATTTTAAAGAATATGTTTAAACTGTGTATTTTGTTACATCGATTTGAGACAGTATGTCTTGATTCCTCACTATGTAAGGTGACAAAATTTGTCTCTGACATTACCTCTTTGCCACATTTCTTTGCCACTTTTACATTCAGACTTCCATTTTTCTGCATTATTGATGTCAGTATTAGTGAGATTCTCTTTTATAATTATCGTTGTCTTCCAAATTTTGTTTATATGTTGATTCTACAAATTGAAACAGAATTTACATTATTGCAGTTATTAAACTACTCCTTACTGAAGAAACCAATAGAATGAGTCTACCTATTGAGAAAAAATCTATATAATCGTATGTTAGTAAAACTCAAAGAAGAATGTTTCAAGTGTCAAGGTCAAAAGAAATTTCTTAAACTCAGTCTTCAAGTCCTTCTATTAAATTATTCATTTGGCTAATGATATCTTTAATTTCCAAGAAATTTTTCTTCTTCTTTGATTGAACCTGTTTCATAGCCCCCTATTCTTTGGCTTCTTGACTTTGTAGAGATGTTCATTGAAAAAAAAATTTTTTTATTCTGTTCTCTTAATTATCTTGTTTTCTTTGGGAGTCAACTGTTAGCATCTGTTAATTTTCACAAGAAACATTTGAGTTAGTTCCATTTGGACCTTCTCATTTTTACTATTGTTTCTCCTAAATTTTTTTTTTGTTCTTTTTCTAAATTAATGATGGAAAAGATTGATCAATATTGGTAGCATGGTTTTTCACTCTGGTTGTCTACATCTGATATCTATTGGGCCTCTTCCTTGAATGGAAAGATGGATGACAGGGTTTATGTACATATAAGCTAAAACTCCAAAACCAGTTGCCATCATGACATCCCATGTGTGTCAGAGTAAAACTGTGCTCCATAGGATTTTCAGTGGCTGACTTTTCAGAAGTGCGTCCCCAGGACTTCCTTCCAAGGCTCCTCTGTGTGGACTCAAACCTGCAACCTTTCAATTAGCAACCGAGTACATTAACCATTTGCATCACTGAGGCTCTCCATTTTGCAGGGTTACTATTTTACATATTTTTGCAATAATTTTGACTTTAAAAATATTGTATTAAAATGTTTTTAAAATCTTTTCTCTTAATTATTTAGTTTCTTGGCACACCCTTAACTTTTGTGTCCCTGAACTCACTTCCTTCACCCTAGTACTTGCCTTGGACCAAAGGACCTGAAAGGTTAAATATAAATTCCAGTTATGGCCGGCAGAGGGAGCAAAGGGTAGTAGGGCAAGCACTCACTGCCAGGGTGGGGCATTCTTCACTTTGTGGAGATAAAAAAAATCAGTTAGTGAAAAGCAGGGAGTCCAGAGTGACAGAATCTGGAGGGAAATTACTCACAGGGCCAGTGACCCAGAAGGGAGATCAGGCTGAGGAGAGAGTGGAAAGGTACAGTCAAGAGAGAGCCACAATCCACAGCCTGGTATCTGAGTCATAGAGATGTAAACAAGTAGACATCAGCAAGTGAATCATCAGTTAGAGCATTTTCTCAGTCCTGACTGCTAACCCCCCCGTCTGTTTAGAGCCCAAGGTCTGGCTCCTTAGGATGACAGGAGGCTACCATCAACCTCTAGAGTTGAAGCAAACTTCCATCTGAGAGTTGGAATATGCTGCCAGCAGGGGCTAAGGGTTCCAGAGCCAGCAGGGAGGAGAGACTGAGTGGTGCATGGGCACCAAGTACAGATGCTGACAGTTGATGAAGACAGGATCACTACATGCTAACTAAGTAATTTGGGAGCCCATCTAAAAGTGATGTGGCCTAAAACATGTTTTCTTCCCTCCTCTCTGGGGGAAGGCGCGTTGTTTTGTTAAACACTGTATGACTTTATAATGAGACAAATACATTATTTAGGTACGTGGCTCTCAGTTACTTAACTTTATGAGCCTCAGTCCATTTTCATCTGTGAAAATGGAGATAACGACGCTCACCTCACAAGGCTGTTGTGAGGAAATGAGATGAAATCCATGATCTGCCTCACAAAGAGCCTGGCAACTTATAGTTGCTCAGTCAATTTTAATACCTGCTGTTTCTCCCTTCTCTTTGGTCCATGATATTGTTTACAATTTTTGAATATAAAATCTTCCCGTCTCATATGAGCGTAACTTGCATATTGAGGATTACTCTGTGTCTTATACCTAGTGCTACCATAACAGACCACAATGGGTTGCTTTAAAGAGCACACATTTATTCTCTCCCAGTTCAGGAGGCCTGAAGTCCAAATTCAGGGTGTGGCTCTAGCGGGAGGTCTTTCCTGGTCTATTTCAGTTTCTAGTAGCTGCCAGCAATCCTCCGTGTGCCTGGGTTTCTAGATGCATCTCTCTAGGTCGTCTGCTTTCCTCTTCCCCCTGTGTCTTTATGTCTTTTCTGCTCTTTTGATAACTCAGAAGTCATTAGGTCTAGGATCCGTCCTAACTCCTGCTATGATCTCATTAACACAGCAAAAGAAAAACCCTATGTCCAAACTGGATTCTATCCCTAGGGGCAGGGATTAGGATTTCAGCACATACAATTCAATCCATAATGCTATGTCAGAACCATGCTAAGTTTATTGTAGGATTATCTCATTTAATTCTCATAACAACTCTATGAATCTAGTGTGCAGATGATAACACTGAGGCTTTAGAAATGTAACTGGTTTGCCTAGTGTCACATAGGCAGTAAATAATGAGGAGGGATTCAAAACCAAGTAGTTTGATTCCAGAACTCATGCCCTTAACACTACACAACCTGCTTTCTTATATAGACATTTAATCAAAACATAAAAAAATTAAGGGAAAAAATAGAATTAAGAAAATAAATTTTCTTTTGTGATGTGCTTAAATGTTGGTACTATTGGCATAGCGTCACCTCATACAATCTCTTCTGTTTGATATTTAGGGTGAAAAGTTCAGTGTTCAATGAAATAAATGAAAACAGACCCTTTCATTGTTATTCCATTTGCAGGTTTTCATGAAATTAAAAGAAATAACAACAGTTCTTTGGAAGAAATTCAGCTGCTTTTGTAAAGGTAACTTTTACATGGAACTACCAGACTAAGGAAAGACCCCTTGATCTAACAAAAAGCTTCCTTTCCCTTGTGTCCTTTGCTACAAGGGGAGATGGTATCAGAACCCCACGTTTTCCTCAGTGTACACCTAAAGAACAGTCCTTCACAATCCTGGTTACACATTAGAATCACCCAAAAAGCATCTGAAAAATACAGATTCTCCAGATCTGATTAATCAGAAGCTTGGCGGGGAAGGCCTACAAAGCTCCCCCAAGTTATTTCGATGCACACCAGAATCAGTTACCAGTGATTATGTTCTAGAAGGAGAGAAGTTTCTTGGCCTCTAACCTCTATGAAGGGGAGAGGCAGAGAGTGAGAGAGTCACCTGGTAAATATTCTGCAAACTGGAGAAAGTGCACGTTAATTCTGCCTCCATTTCTTACCTTAACAAAATCCTGATGGATGCTTAAGGACTGGACAGAAAGTGTTGCTTAATGAACTTGCATGGTTCTAAGTACAGTCAGCATGTCCCAGACGAGCGCTGTCCCTTTACAACATTTTAGAAGTCTCTGGAGGCCACTATCTACGTGCCACTTGTATGCTAGTTTTGTATGAGGACAAGAGGCCTTCACAAGTTCTAAAAGGAGCTGCATTCCTGGCCCCTGCTTAGCTCTTCAGGTTTATCTGACTTTCCTGTGCCTCCCGTTAGTGTTTCCAATCCAGGAAACTCATGTCTCTGAAACTTCACATATTCTGTCCCCTTTGCAGGAAACATTCTCTCCCAGTGCGCAAACACTCTCGTCTCTCTCTTTCCTTCTGTCTCTCCTCTATCTCTCTGCTTCTTTACCTCTCTGTATCTCAGTGTCTATGTTGTCATCTAGTTAATTCCAAATTATCCTTTAACGCTCACTTCAAATGAGTTCTTCACATAAGCCCCCTTGCCTGCCCACTCTGCGCAATCTAAATCAGGTGGCAGGTCCCTCATCTACTTTCTCATCTCACTCTTTACTTTTTCTTTGCAGGATTTGTCAGAGGCTGGTGTTACATGCAGGGTTATCGATGTGATTATTTGTTTGATTTCTGTCTTCTCTATTCAGATCTCGGTTTTGTGAGTTGGGCCTGGGTCCCTTTTGTTGTCTGCTTCCCAGACCTAACCATGTGCCCTTCTCCTAGTACAGGTTCAAATACTATTTCTTGAATGGATGAAGGAGATGAAAGAGAGTCTATTTTAGGTCATCCCTTTCTTTTCCCCATCCAGCGCAGAAAACTGTTTCACTCATTTACTTCAGTAAAATTTTTTTTCATTCCTCCAATATACCAAGGCTTGTGAGAATTCAATGATGAATCAGATATAGACTTTTTCCTTGAGGTACTTAAAAGATATGTATTCAAATAACTATTACAGGAGACTCTAAAGAAGACCACAAACTTATTCCAAAACCCAGAACCAAACCCTTGCTATTGAGTTGATTCTGACTCATAGCAACCCTATAAGACAGAGTGGAACCGCCCCATAGAGTTTCCAAGGGGCGCCTGGTGGATTCAAACTGCTGACCTTTTGGTTAGCAGCCAAGCTCTTAACCACTATGCCACCAGGGTTTCCCAGACTTTATTAGTAAGATCAAATACCAGTCCTCCCAGGGCTCAAGGAAAGGAGACTCCATATGAGAAGACGTTGGGGTACATCACTGATCTAAGACTAGTGTGCCCTCCAGACTCAGCTGAATTGGAATTCCTAACATCATGGCTGTTTGACTTCAAGATATTTAGCCTATCTGTGCAGCATCTGTGAAATGGTCAATTTACTAGTGGAAAGGGAGCACTGTATTTAAAAGGTTTTCACCAGAATACTGTAAGTTTCATCAAACTGAAGAAGATATATAGATACAAATAAACACACGAAAAGATGTTCGACATCTGGACCAATGAAGACCCTCCTGACTTTCGTAACTGAAACCCGTGCCAATGATTATTAAGAAAGATGATTCAAAATGTAAGATTATAATTTCTAGCCAATCAGTGAAAAAGCAACCCTTTGAATGATTCTACCCATTTTGTGATGTTGATATATATTGATGGCTCTGTAACTGTTTTTGGACTTGGGCAGACATGACTGTGGCAGCACGCTTGCCCATTTTCCCATTCTTGCCTAATCTGTAATATTCTTTGGACTCGGGCAGACATGGCTGTAGCAGCGTGCTTGTCCGTTTTCCCATTCTTGCCTATTCTGTGATATTCTTTGGATTCGGGCAGACATTCTAGCTCTGGCAGCACGCTTGTCTGCTTTCCACATTTGTCCTTTTGAATATATGCCAAATAAAACTTTCTTTTTACCTTACAAAAAAAAAAAGATGTTCAACATCATTAACCATTAAGGAAGTGTAAATTAAATCCACAATGAGGTATGCTACACACCTATCAGAATGGCTAAAATAAAAAATAGTGATAACACCAAATGCTGGAGTGGATGTGGAGAAACTGAATTATTCAGCTATTGCTGGGGGTAGGGGTGGATATGAAATGATACTACAGTTGGACAGTTTCTTAAAAAAAACTAAACACGCAACTACCATGCGACCCTACAATTGCACACCTGGGCATTTATCTCAGAGAAATGAAGACTTACGCTCACACCAAAACCTGTCCACAAATGTTTATGGCAGCTTTATTTGTTATAGCCAAACACTGGAAGCAATCCAGATGTCCTTCAGTGAGGGAATGGTTAAACAAACCGTGATACACACCCATACCATTGAGTACTACTAACTGATAGAAGTGAATGAATTATTGATACTGCAATAACCTGGATGAATCTCCAGAGCATTATGAGTGAAAAAAGACATTGCAAAAAGGTCACTGTCTTAGTCATCTAGTGCTGCTCTACCAGCTATACCACAAGTAGATGGCTTTAACAAAGAGAAGTTTATGTCCTCACAGTGAAGTAGGCTAGAAGTCCAAATTCGGGGTGTCAGCTCCAGGGGAGGGCTTTCTCTCTCTGTTGCCCTATTCATCAATCTTCCCCGGACTAAGAGTTTCTCCACACAGAGGCGCCGCGTGCAAAGGATGTGCTCTGCTCTGGGCACTGCTTTCTTGGTGGTATGAGGTCCCCCATTCTCTGCTTGCTTTCCTTTCCTTTTATCTCTTGTAAGATAAAAGGTGGTGCAGGCCACACCCCAGGGAAACTCCCTTTACACTGGATCAGTGATGTGACCTTAGTAAGGGTGTTACAATCCTACGCTAATCCTCTTTAACATAAAATTACAGTCACAAAATGGAAGACAACCACTCAATACTGGGAATCATGGCCCAGCCAAATCCATACACCCATTTTTAGGGGGACATAATTTAATCCATAACAGTCACATATTGTATGATTCCATTTATATAATATTCTTGAAATGACAAACTTATAGAAATGGAGAACAGATTAGTAGTTGGCTAGGGATTCAAGAGGTAGTAGGTTGGGAAGGAAGTTGATGTGAATGTAAAAGGGTAGTATGAAGGATACTTGTGGTGGTGGAAATGTTCTGTATCTTGACTGTATCAATGTTAATATTCTGCTTTATGATATTATACTGTAGTTTTACAAGATATTACAGGGTTCTCGAGAGAAAATTAGTAGGCAAGAGAGAGAGAGAGAGATTGATTTTAAGGAATTAGATCACACAATTGTGGGCACTGGCAAGTCTGAAATCTGTAGGACAGGCCAGCAGGTAAGAAACTCGGGAGGGAGTTGATGTTGTAGTCATGACTCTAAAATCCATAGGTCAGTCTAGTGGGCTGGAAACTCAGGCAGGATTTCTATGTTAAAGTCTTGAGGCAGAATTCCTTTTTCTCCAGGAAACTTCAGTTTTTGCCCTTAAGGCCTTCGACTGATTGGATGACGCCCATTCACATTATTAAATGTGATCTTTACTTAAAGTCTACTGATTGTAAATATTAATCACACCTACAAGATAACTTCACAGCCACATCTGGACTAGCATTTGACCAAACAACTGAACACCATAGCTGAGCCAAGCTGGCACATACAATTAACCATCTCATTACCATTGGTAGAAACTGAGGAAAATGTGTATGGAAACTGTGTATTATTTCTTACAACAGCATGTGAACACAGTTTGAGAAGGGAAAATATATGTCAGTTAGTCAGGTATGGCTTGAGCCTGAGAACTTTGAGATCATAATAGCAAGTGATCATGGCAACTGTGGAATCCTCAGGCTCATGGATTTATTTGAAGTACTCTGCCGAGTGCTGAGGACAGGATTGGTTTTCGCTCCCAGGAGTTGAAGAAAAAAAGATGTTTACATCAATCAGGAAGCACCCCAAGCTTCTAGGTGGTCATTCAAGGCTTAACTGGACAAGGTAGTCTTTTAATATACTATTTTTAACCATCAAAACAGACTGAGGTTCAAAGGAAGTGTTGGGTCTTATTTCCTCTAAAATATGGGAACTAATTCTTAACTTCCACCCTGGTTTCATGAAAAGCTGCTCATGTTCATTGGATTTATTGCTGCTGAGTACAAAAGAACAGGCTTTACATTCTCAGGAGAGACACTTTCTTGGCTCCATGGGAGAGACTTTTCTGTAGGTCTATGAAAATGTCTTACCTGTTTATGAAAGCTTTTATGGTCTGTTCAACTTAGATGTTTTACCTGTTAAGGTCAGATAGTCTTGTTAGAGTTTGGTCATAGCTCAGCCAAATAATATCCAAGACCATTTTATTGGCACTTCTTCGTGTTTAGAAACTTTTTTTAATGTTTCCAGTTTTATTTGATGTTCTTTATCAATTTTCCCAAAATTTGAATATTGATTTAGACAAGATGGGAGTCAATCCTCTATTATCTAAATTTTCGTGTTAACATAAAACCAAATTGAAATTACGTCTTCACAAATCTCCATATCATTTTATTTTATCCATGTTGGGTCATAAATTTTGTGTTGTTTTTTTTTTAAATTATATTTTCAGTGCTTTTTGAATAAAACCTATCAGATCCATCATAGTCTTCTCTGCAGAGTGTAGCATAGTAACTTATGTCAATTATTAGGTTATGGAATGGTAAAAGACTTTTTTAAAAGATATAAATTGGTTTAAACACATTAGGGAAATATGATTGTATATTTTCCTTAAGAAATACAGTAGATACTTTTCTTTAAGACCATGTTGACAGTTACTTCTTTATACTCAGAATTAACTAGTAGCAAATATTTGTAGACAACTTTACAGTTTAAGAAGACTTTTGATATCTTACTTCATATTAAGTTTAATCACCAAACCAAACCCATAGCGACCCCATAGAGTTTCCAAGGCTATAAATCTCTACAGAAGCAGACTGCCACATCTTTCTTCTGCAGAGCCACTGGTGATTTCGAACCACCAACCTTTCAGTTAGCAGTCGATCGCTTTAACCACTGCACCACTAGGGCTCCTTTAAGTTTCATTAACCTTATTGCTATCAAGTTGATTCCGACCCATAGCAACCCTGTAGGACAGAGCAGAACTGCCCCATAGAGTGCCCAAAGAGCGGCTGGTGGAGTCGAACTGCTGACTTTTGGTTAGCAGCTGTATCACTTAATCACTGCATCACTAGCGCTTCCTTAAGTTTCATTATAACCCTGTAAATTGACAATATTTATTCCAGTTTACATGTTCTATTTTATTACTATTATTGATATTTACCAGATTAAATAGAGACCTGGGAACCTGAAATTTTTAAGTGACCTTTGACATATATTGTGTCTGCAAGATATAATATGAATTATATTATTAACTTGAAAAGAGTTTCTCCAAAGATACTCCAAGGATAGTCCTCTGTGCCTGTCAGCTCCCACCCTCTGGGTACTTGGTTCTACCCTGAGCTTTTGGTGTTGCTTTCTATGTGATTCTTCCTTTTTCATGAAATATAGCACATGTTGGCAGCTGAGAGGCTTTATCAACCTGCTTTCTGCCAGTAGAATTTTGAGGATCTAACAGCCTTCTCGAATTCTGTTCTCTTTCTGTCCATTTCACTTTAAACTCACATTATTTCTGCCAATATAAAATTCTCAAGAACTTGATGAATCCAGCCTGGATGTCACTGGTATTCACTCCATTAGACTCCACCAATCTTTCTGAGATATTTCCTTCTCTGTTTTTGACTTCTGCTGAGATGGCTGGTGGGCAATGCCCAGAAGCTTCTCAGGGCCACTTTAGAGGAGATCTGTGAGTCCTACCCTTAACCTCTTCAAAGAGCCTTCTGTTTGACTGAATACTCTCATCTTTTGATCTTTGTAAAAGATTTTACAATCACACGCTCAGCTTTTTTTAATCTATGCCATACTTTTAAAATCCATCTCTTAATTTAGCATCTTTTGCCATCTGAATAGGCTGAGAATTTCCCAAATCATCAAGTTATAGTTCTTTTTTTGTTTAGTAATTTTCTCAATTTATCTTTCTGTCTCACAGTTTACTATAAGCAGAAGAAACCAAGCCTGACCTTCAACAATTTGCTTGGAATCTCCTCACCTAAATATCCAAGTTCATCATTTATTAAGTTTTCCTTTCCACATAACTATAGAGCACAATTCCACTAAGCTGTCTACCAGTATATAATAAGAGTCTCCCTTCCTCCAGTTTTCAGTAACATGTTCCTTCATTCCTTCTAGAACCTCACCAGCAGTGCCTTTAAAGTCCATATTTCTACCAACAGGCTGTTTATAATCATTCAGATATTCTCCAAGTCAACACAGATTTTCCCTATGGTGCTCCTTGCCCCTTCTAAGCTCTCACCAACAGAGTTTTTAACATCTGTATTTCTAACACAGTCTGTTCAAGGCAATCTAGGCTTTTTCTATCGTGCTTCTCAAAATTCTTCTAGCTTCCATCTACTGCCAATTCCAAAGCTACCTCTACATTTTTCAGTATTTGTGACAGCAGCACCCCACTTCCAGGTGCCACAATCTATTTTAATTTTTTCCTTGTAGCTGTAACAAACTACCACAAACTAAGTGGCTTAAAACAATAGAAATTTATTACCTCATAGTTTTTATATGTCAGAAAGTCCAGGTGGACTCGGCTGGGTCCTCTGCTTGGGATCTCACAAGGCTGATCGAGGTGTCTGCGGGCCCTTGTGAAAAATCTGCTTCCAAACTTATTCTAGTGTTTGGTCAAGTTCAGTTCCTTGAGGTGATAATACTAACGTCACTCTTTTCCTGCTGGCTGTCAGCCAGGGCTGGCTTTTGCTCCTAGAGGCTGGCTGCATTCCTGTTTTTCATGTGGATCCTTCCAGCAATGGAGGGTCAAGTGTCAATCACTTTGAATCTCTCTAACTTCCACTTTCTGTGCCATGTCTGTAAATCCAGCCTGAAAAAGCTCTCTGTTTTTAAGGGTTCATGTGATTAGATTGGACCCACCAGGATATTCCAGGGTAATATCCCTATTTTGAAGTTCATGACCTTAATTATACTTGCAAAGTCTCTTTTTCCATGTGACATATTGAGAGGTTCCAGGGTTTAGGGTGTTGGGCAACTTTGTGGGGGAGTTCTGCCTTCCACAGTCCTACAAACAAGCATTCCTCCCATCATTCCACCAGAATTGTTCTTGTCAGGGTCACCAATGGCCTCCATGTTACTAAATCCAATTCTCAGTAATCATCTGCCTTGGCCTTGCTGCAGCATTTGACATGGCTGATCCCTGGCTTCTTGTAATAGTATCTACCCTTGGCCTCTTGGTTTTCCTTTTCACTAACAGTTCATGATCTGCTTTGATGCTTCTCCTTTTTCCCACCTCTATGAGTTGACATACCTCAGGGCTCTTCCCTTGAATTTGCTCTCCATCTACACCAACTTCCTAAGTGACCTCATCTTTTCCAATAGCTTTAAAAGCTATAACCCAGTGACTCCTAAACCTGAACTGGGAGCCCTGTTTTGGGAATTGAGATTGTAATTTTTAGCAGTTGTGTCACCCCCAACCTTTGGGATAAAACTCTACCTTACATTTGACCATGGACTAGCCCTTCTGTGGTTGGCGGTGTGTTGCAGGAAAAGCCCTTCCACTGAGGTGGACACCCACAATGAGACAACCACAACATCTGAGGACCCCGATCGTACCCTACTGATTCATGGCTCTGTGGAATTCAAAAGAGGCTGGAGGAAGCAGAAGCGACACCTCTTCCTGTTCAGCGATTTGTTGCTTGTGTCTAATTCCAAGTAAGTATATTCTACTCACTCTTCTAATCATCATTAGAATTGCATTTTCACTAACAAATTGCATTTTAATAGCCCTCACTATAAGCACATACAAAGTTTGTTTTCTTGTTTTTTCGCGTTTGCAAACGTTTTGATCTTTCATTTACTCAACAAGTATGCGTGAAGATCCTGTATCCCTGGAGGGGATACAGTGGAGAATATGACAGGAAGATCCCTCTTCCTTGAAGCTTACAGATAACAAAAACAGAGGATAGAAATACAATTGTGATCGGTGCTCCTGCGAAGAAGATAAGTTGGGTGCCATTTGAAGAAGGAGACAGGACAGGGTTAGAAAAGGGTGATTGGAAAGGGATCTGTGGCGGCATTTCAGTCCCTACCTATGGGTTGGGAAGCAGTTACTGTTCCTAGACTTGGCAGCGATCCATCTAGGACGAAGGAATGCAGACCCTACAGTGGGTGCAGCTTGGCCCCTTTTAGGGAGCGTTCAGGGAAGGCCCACGTGACTGGAGTCTGACACATGAGGGTGTGACGTCGGTTATGACACTGGAGAATTAGGCGGGGATCTGGACACACAAGGTCTCGGTAGGCTTTGGTGAGGAGTTTGGAAACTTTTCTGAAGGGTTTTAACTAGAGGAGTGACCATATCTGGTTTCTATTTTTAGCATATTGCTCTGGCTGTTGGTAGATAATGGATTGGAGGGTAGGGAGGCTAGTTAGGGGAGGCAGTAGTCCTGATGAATGATAACGAGGACTGCATCTTGGGAGTAGCAATGAAAATGAAAGAAAAGCAGACAAATCTGGAATATATGTTGGAGACAGAACCAACTGAGTACACTTTTACACCAAACAGTTTATACCCAGCTTAGAACGCGGTGACTGCTCGACAAATATATGAAGGTGGGGGTGGGGGGAGGGTGATGGTGGAAGGAACGGACTAATCTTTTTACCTGCTCCATCTCCATTTTCATTATGAAATATCGTGAAAGGGAAAGAATAATTCAGCAAAGAAAATCTCATCAGGAAGCTCTTTAGTCACTACAGAAAAATACCACTCTTTTCTTTGTAGCCTTCACCCTGGCTCCCAGTTAAGCCCAGCCATGGATAAAACATGCAAGATTCAGTACTAATTTTGTAAAGTGTTGTATTTAATCTGAATTAGAATAATAATAGGTAGGATTTATCAAGGGCTTATTATGTGTCAGGTATTATGGTAAAGACTTTATATACCTAATCTTTCCTTTGAATTGAGTAAAAGACTAATTCCTATCTGTTCTGTGTCTAGTAAGAAACAGAACACAATGCTTAATAAAATAAAGAATTAATAAGAAGCCCAGCTACCAAAAAAAAAAAAAAGAGGCAATGATAAAGATAAAAAATATGTTTCAGAATGAATTATGAATGAGAGAGATTGCCTGCAGAGATAACTGTGGAATTGGTGATCTCTTGAGAAGTACAGAGAGAAAAAGACTCTGTGTCCAGGCCTTAGCTTTTATCGATGCCAACTGGTTACAACCATACTCTCAAGACTGAGGCTGCCTGGGTTCAAACCCTGGCACTGCTGCTTTTAGCAAGTTACTTAACCTCTCTGTGAGTTTCCTCATCTATAAAATGGGGGTAATAGAGACTATCTGATGTAGTTGTTTCAGAATTAAGTGACATAACGTTCATAAAATATTTAGTGCTTGGCCTATGATAAGCACTCAATAAATGTTACAGGAGAGTGGAGACTGTGCTCTGGACTTTTAGATGACTCCTTGGTTTGGTTTCCACTGTGGTGTAGCTAATCTTGGAACTTTATTGAACTAAGGAGGGAATTACAGAAATGGCTTCTTCCCGGGTCAATACATATGGAAGTTCCAACAAAGTGTCTTAGGTGTCTTTACACGTAAAAAAGCCCATTGCTGTCGAGTCGATTCCGACTCATAGCAACCCTATAGGATGGAGTAGAACTGCCCCATAGAGTGTCCAAGGAGCGCCTGCTGGATGCAAACTGCCAACCTTTTGGTTAGCGACTGTGGCTCTTAACCACAGTGCCACCAGGGTTTCCTCTTTACACATAGATGCTTGCATTCAAAAATATAAAATCTGTAAAAACAAGCAGATATGTGCCTGTCTTTCTAAATGACCATGTATTTTAGCTTTATAATACCTTTAGAGATGCTATCTAGAAAAATGATGTTATCTGATAATTGAATATTTCAGCAAAAACTTCAAATACACGGGAATAGGGTAAAATACTGAAATAAAATGTACAAAGAAGGCACCTTGTATCACAAGGCACTTTTCCATTATACTGACATTCAGTTGCTCTAAGCTGTGAATCTAGATTACCCTTCAGGTGTACCTCCTGCAAAGTTCTTTTCATTTTATAAATCTCATTGAAGAATTTTAAGTTTAACTGGTCCTTGAATCAGTGGAGTCATGGGGATACTACCACGTGAGGTGTCTTTGATCTTGTTTAAGCTTTAGTGTTTCCGCAAGTGGTTTCGGATAGTCAGGAGTCCCAGAGTGATGTGCCCAGGTTCCCTAGGCATTCTTCACAGGGCTGTAACTATTGACATCTCAGGCCCACCTGACCGTTAAAGTTGTGAATTAGGTCAAGTGATACTGTGGATTCACGTCAAGGGTCTAAGGGCGATGAAGCAGAAATTGTCAGAAAGCAATTTCACTGCTGACAAAGTCAATCATTTCCTGACTCTCCAGAGATAAGCAGAAGTGTGTCCATCACATATACATGAGACCTCTCGGCTTCTGGGCTGAGTTTTATTTTTATTTTGAGTTTGGTTCAGTCTTTAGGCTATAGTTTTTCAGTTTTAGCCAGAATGTAAGGAAAAATAATATGAACAACATCTCAAGAGAGGTAAATTGAAATAACTTATGCTTGAAGGGCTACAAAACCTACAAAAACGAAGGTTGAAAATACATTTTAAATCAATTATGTTTTTTCCATTTGTCTCTCTTAAGAAAAAAAATTATGAATATTTTTATAAATCATAAATCATGTACTTTTGATTTTTGTTCAACCCCTCAAATATTTTTTGAAGTAAGCAAGTCATAAATAATGAATGAATTCATGTCTCCTTAAGAAAGCAATCATTTTGGTGACACAAACGGTTAAGCACTCAAGTACCAGCCGAAAGCTTGCCGGTTCAAGTCCACCCAGAGGCCCTTCAGGACACAGGTCTGATTAACTGCATTCAAAAGGTCACAGTCTTGAAAACCCTATGGAGCAGTTCTGCTCTGCACACATTTAGTAGCCATGAGTTAAAACTGACTCATGGAAACGAACCACAACAACAATTTTAAAATTTGAGTTTTGGTTCCAAGTCAACAGTCAGCATTGAGAAGAATAAACCAGTCAGTCTATGGATACTTGCTTCCTTCAGTGAAGTATTTTCAGGGCCTTCCTGAGCCAGGCTTCGATCAGCACGCACTTAGTAAAGCCCTATCTGACGGTTCAGCGTGTCGTGCACCGAGGGTAATAGAGATGAGGAAGGCATGCTTTGCTCTGGTGAGATGAAAAGCAGTGTCTTATCATGAGCACAGTTGCTCCCTTGACATTTAGGAAACAAACTAATGGAGTTTCTGTTGGGTTATCTTTCTAGGTATAAAAAAATCTTTAAGATTAAAAATAAAATACCACTGAGCACCATATGGATGGCAGACTGTAGTGACACCAGTGCCAAGAGGTCCTTTGTTTTGGGCTGGCCCACCGTGAACTTCGTAGCCACCTTTAGGTAAGAACTGCAGCTGGCTCCTGTGTTTGCGTGGGTTAGCTATGTGAAAGGCACAGTCAATGTATTTAGAATGGAGAGAAATATATAATCATATTTTTCCCTCTATTTTTTAAAAGGAAAACATTTTAATCTGATTGTGTTGTAAGACAATGACTCACCTTTCCTCCCATAAAGACACTTATATACCTTGTATTTTCCCAGAGGTTTTTATTAAATATGTGCAAATTGATGGTAAACATTGGGAACTATCAGAGTCATTTCCTTTGGTTTTGACCAAGTGGTTATTAAAAAGGGCCCTATAAGCTACGCTGGGGAGTGAGTGTTCAGGGTTCTGTTGCGATGACTCTGTCGTAAGTCTGTTCTGAGGTAAGTCAAATACCTCTTTTTTTTTTTTTAGTGTTCATTAATATTGCCTTTTATTATTAGTATCTTTATAAATCTGTCAGTGTTTGAACAGTAAGCCATAAAATTGAACATCTGCAAGTGAACATCTGAGAACGTTAACAATAACAAATTACGCGCTACAACCTATTACTATAAGATGCACCAAAAAAAGGACAGTTGTTATGTGCAGCTGTTTATTACCTGAATATGTTGTAAGCTGGAGACTACCTGTAGTAGAATAGACCTTTTTAAGAAAGTATCATTAAGTAGTCCAATTAAATTTGAAAAATTGCTTTTATACTCCCAAATTAATTCCTTAAAGAAACAGCCATTAATTGCACAAATAAAATTGATCGTATCATGAAATACTGGGTTGTTTCAATCGCTGTGATTATCTGATTTAGAGTCTATAGAAGGTGACAATCAAAACCAAAGGTATGATTCACGAGGTGCAGATTAATTTTCCAAGACATATTTCTAGGTTTAGGATTGGAAATGTCAACAGTCCGGGGTTCACAGTGACCATGCAACACTTACATTAGCTTCTGAGCGACTGCACCCCGAGCCCCATACTGGTTTTGCACGTAGTGTGAGTGTTGATCAAGTGCACTCAGCACTGTTCTTTCTTCTCCTCCTCACCTCACACCTCCAAAATCCCACACAGCATCTTAAAGTCAAGACAACTGAAATGTTTCCAAATTGTTCATCTGTTGAACTGTATAATGCAGCTGTGGACTTAAAACTTTTCAAACCTTATCAGGAAGAAACATGTGTTCCTACCATCCTCTGCATGTCTTCTCTTCCGTAAGAGATTTCTCTAAACATTACCAGTTGCTATTATTCAACATCTCCTTCATGGTACAGATGAAAGGAAGCAGTTTAAATTGGGAATACATGAAGTCTTTGATGAGGGAATGGAAAAAATCTATATAGGGTGATACATGCATTATTGGTTCTAAAGCTATGGGACTATGTATAAGGCATTTAGAACAGTGCCTGACCTGGGTGCTTGCAGTTGTTACTCCTCTACAAATTGGTGTGAGTAATTAGTAGTAGCTGTGTACATGTGCATATGCAGGTTAGGAGGCCAAGTGGAAGACCCATTCTCCTGATAAAGTAGATCCTGAAACAGTGACTCGGAGAGAGGGAAGAGCTATTGCTGGTGGGAGTGTAAAATGGTGCAGCTGCTGTGGAAAAATTTGGTAGTTCTTCAATAAGTTACACATAGAATTACCATGTTGTCATTGTTAGGTGCCGTCAAGTCGATTTCAACTCATCGAGTTTCCTAGGCTGTAATCTTTACGAGACTAGATCGCTAGGTCTTTCTCCCAGGGAGCCACTGGGTGGGTTTGAACCAGCAACCTTTCGGTTAGCAGCTGAACGCTTAGTTGTTGCACAACCACTCCTGGGTGTATACTCAAAAGAATTGAAAACAGGTGTTCAAACCAAAACATGTACACAGATGTTCACAGCAGCACTGTTCACAATAGCCAAAAACTGGAAACAACCCAAATCTCCATCAACTGAGAAATGGGTAAACAAATGTGGAATATACATACATGGAGTATTATTGGGCCATAAAAAGGAATGAAGGACTGATACACACTACAGCATGGATGGACCCTGAAAAACGATGCTCCGTGTAAAGGAGCCAGACACAAAGAACCATGTATTTTATGATTCCATTTACATGAAATATCCAGAATAGAGACAGAAATCAGATTAGTGACTGCAGGGGCTGGGTAGAGGGGGAATGGAACGTGACTGCTTAATTTGAGGTGATGAAAGTGTTCTGGAACTAAACAGTGGTGATGTCTATACAACATTGTGAAAGTACTAAATGTCATTAATGGTAAGTTTTATGTGCATTTTGCCACAAATAAAATCTGGTAAATGATAAGTGGGTCCATGAATGAAGCTTAAAACATTTTAACTTTGAATATTTAATGCTGTAGTAACTTCAGCAGAGAAAATATCAATCATTAGTAATTCAGTAGTCAGTGAATTGATGTTGATAAGAGGATCCTAGTAATTAAGAGTAAGTTTTCTAGGAACTAATTTAGCATTTTACAATTTTGCTACCTTATACAGAAATAAAATATTGACTTATTTTTTTCTTTAAAGATATATTCTTGCTTCTAGGCCAAGATAGTTCTAGCTAAATGTCCAATATCTTAAGTAGGATTTCATCTGAATAGTAACCTACTCTATATCTGAATAGCACTTGAAGTTGTAAGAACACCCTGAGGTGTAATTAACTCCCTTTTCCAGTGGTGGCCACTGGAAGCTCAGAGCTGTTAAATGATCAGATAACTTGCATCTATTATTGTAATCCAGTGTTTAGATTCCACACCATTCTGTCCCACTGTCAGATCTACTTCCCATCGCTGTAACCTGCGAGTAAATAAGCAGGGTCAATCAAGAGTCCAGCTGTGAGAAAGGCACAACTTACATCTGCGTCCACATCGGTAACAACAGGCTGCTGATACTTCGATCTGCAATGGCAGTCTTTAAGATGTTAGTATAAGTGTCCTACATAGTTTAATTTTTGTTTCCCTTTTTCTTTTCCACACAGTTCTTCAGAACAAAAGGAAAAATGGCGCTCTTTCCTTCAAAGGTATTTTGTCAGTATACGTATTTTAAACCTTTCATCTGTGACAAAAGGAATAAAAAAATGCAGATCTCTGCAAAGTGCCTCCAAGTTACTCCCCCTCTCCTTAGCAGAAATTGTTATATTGTTCTCAAATAACCTGTTTAGACTTACACTTGCTACTACTATAAATAATGGTCTCTTATTTGCATGCACACTTTGCTTATTTTTGAGGAAGTTCTGGTTACCAGACTCCTGTTTCCCTTCTCTCCCACCTCTGAGTTGGAGCTAACTTTATTCTCAAAATACATATTAAATCTCCATAAATACAGGTTACTGTACCGAGAAGTTCAAAAACCAACTGTTTTGCCTACCCTTGAACCTAGGAAGGTGCCGGGCCCCCCACCACAGACAGGAAAGTTTTGAGGACCTAATCTTCTGCCCAAATCTCACATGACAGGGACCCCTTTATTTTCTAGGCCATGTCTTATTTTCCTGAAATATTTTTATATATTTTCTTCCAACCCCTAATTTGATCTTGCTGAGTCTATCCATCTGCTTTTAAAATGGCGTAAAATATATTGAAAATATTAGCAACATAGATTGATTTTAAAAGAAGCTATTAGCTAAATTAATCCTATTCTATTTTGGGTCCTTGTTGAATTTGTTTAGGTACATCGATCTAGCCAAAGAGAAAGACCACCCAAAGAGCATTCCCCTCAAAATCTTCACTGAGGACATTAAGAACTGTGCCTATGTAAGTGATTTTAAGCCCCCAAATTACATTCCTTGTTTCTGACTTAGGCAGAAGGCAGAAAGAGAGAAGGCATTTAGAAAGTACCATGTGCAAAAACATGTCTTTGTAAAAAGCAAATAAGTCCTAGGCAATATGAAGCAAGAGGAATCCATGTTAGTCACACTGTTTAGCTTGGAAAGAATATTGCAGGTTAAAAGTCCTTAATGTTTCTCTGGATTTGTCTAATAGCAGCTATAGTGACTTGTTGTAGTAAAGTGATTTCTACAAGCAGGTATTTCCTATTAGAATTAAGCATTCTTTTTCCAATTGTCACTTACATATAGATTGGTTTTGATTGTTTCTGCAGGGTTTTTTTTTTAAACATTTTATTTGGATATAATTTTAAACTAACAGAAAAGTTACAAATATAAACAGTAAAGAACATCCATGTATCCTTTAACAGATTCACCTATTGATAACATTTCACCTCATTTATCTTTTTTTTTTCCTCACTGTTTGTCTCTCTCTGTCTCTCTCTCTATAGGTATGGGGTATAGACACATTTTTGACAGTCAGTTCCATCCACCATGGCCCTTTATTCTGAAATATTGATACATTTCTTTAGAATAAGTGTCTTCTCTTCTATAACTGCCATACAGTTTCCATCTCGTGGGCTGAGATATAGATACAGTGTGTGCATGATTCTTTACAGCCTTCTCCCCTTCTAAGGTCAGGGACTGCGTTTCGTTATGTCAAATGCAGAAGAGTTTTGAAATGTTCTTCATTCTGAGGATTGTCAGGGACTGAACTGACCTGAGATGTGTGACCTTTGTAAGGGATCAGTATGTTTCTACCTCATTTGTTTATGCTAGTGGAAGAGAAGCATTTAGCCCCAGTTATTGTGTATAATTTGATTTCTGCAATTGTAGTGCAGTAGGCAAGATGTTCACAGTGATAAGATGGATACCTCATATGCTGAGTATTTTATGACAGTTTATCTTCTACTTTACAGCAGCTGTAGACCACACAAAATAGAATCTGTAGGCGAGAAAATGAGGTGGTTCCCAACCGTTATTTCCTATTCCACAGCAAAAGCCACGCGAACGTTCTCACCTGTTCCCAAGTGCCTGATGCCATTGCTTGGAGGAGAAGACACTCAAGGCTTCTCGGGTAGCGAAGCACAGGCTTTTCTCCGCCTGCTTTGCTTTCAGTTGTGGCAATTGGCTACGTTCAGGATTTTCATGGAAAATCGCCTTGGAACTTTAAAAACTAAACTTAAAAATAAATATTGTAATGCTCTACATTCATTCTCTGCATTCATCAGAGATCAAAGTTTTGCTCCGACCTTTCATTCTTAAGAAACTTCCCTTAGCATTTGTCTGTAGTGCACGTCTGATGCCAACACATTTTCTCGGTTTTCTTTTATCTGAAAGTGTCTTTATTTCCCCGTCGCTCTTGAAGGATATTTTCGCCGGATACAGAACGTGTTTGCAAGGTTGTTTTTCCCTTTTAGCACTTGAAGCTGTTCACGGTCTTTTGGTCTCCATGTTTTCTGATGAATAGTCTGTCATAATACAGATCACTGATCCTCCCTATGCCATTTACATTTTCTTTGGCTGCTTTCAAGATTTTCTCTTTAGTTTTGGTTTTCAGCAGTTTGACTATTATGTACCAAAGCATGGTTTTCTTTTAATTTATCCCACTTGGGGTTTACTGAGCTTCTTCAGCCTAGACCTTTCACCAAGTTTGGGAAAATCTTAGCCATTATTACTTCAACATTGTTTCTTCCCCATTTTCTCTCTTCTCTCCTTCTGAGAAAAGTGTATTATACCTTTTGATATTGTCCATACGTGCCTCAGACTCTTAATTATTTTTAACTCCTTTTTCTTTATTTTTCTCCCTCCGTTTGAATAATTGCTACGGATCTATTTTCAAATTCACTAACTCTTCCATTTGTCATCTCTATTGTGCTATTTAACCCATCCAGTAATTTTTTTCTTTCTTGTATCTTTCAGGTAAATTTTTCATTTTAAAGTGTTTTCTATTTCTATGCTGAGATTTCCTCTATTTTTATTTAATATGAATATATTTTCCTTTCTCTTGTTGAGCACAGTTGTAATAGCTGCCTTTTGTCTCATGATTTGAACGTCTGGGTCATCTCAGAGTTTGCCTTAACCCTTCAGACTTGCTCACATTTTCCTGGTTCTTTATGTGTCAAGTAACACTTGAGCTCATATGACAAAATAGGCATATTGGCATTTTTTTAACTGCATAATGCAATAGGTTTGTTTTTAATTTGTTTATGAAGATCTATTTATTAGAATGTATCTGTTTTATTTACAAAGAGCAGCAGCAGAAAGAAATGCACACATCCCTGTCATTACTGTTTTGAACATATATGTTCCTTATGCTAAGAAAACCATTATCTTACAAACCAAATAAATTAGGGAGTGACTATTAGCATTTCAAAAGAGATTTTCCACTTTAGAAAAGATTACATGGGGGAATTCCTTTAAAATAGATGGAAGGTTTTCGGACATTTTAAAAAGTAGCAGAACCTTCACTTCAAATTAAATACCAAACTAAAGCCCAATGTGTGAGCCCTCCTAGGACTTTAGCAATTGTTGTTGTTGGGTGCCCTCCAGTCGTTTCTGACTCATAGCGAGCCTGTGTACAACACAGCGAAACACTGCCCGGTCCTGTGCCCACCTCACTATTGCTGTTAGGCTTGAGCCCATTGTTGCAGCCACTGTGTCCATCCATCTCATTGGGGGTCTTCCTCCTTTTCGCTGACCCTCTACTTTACCATGCATGATGTCCTTCTCCAGGGACTGGTCCCTCCTGAGAACATCTCCAAAATACACGAGACCAAGTCTCACCATCCTTGCTTCTAAGGATCATTCTGGCTATACTTCTTCCAAGAGACGTTTGTTCTTCTGGCAGACCACGGTGTATTCACTATTCTTCACCAACACCACAATTCAAAGGCATCAGTTCTTCTTTGGTCTTCCTTACTCATTGTCCAACTTTCACACGCACGCGAGGCAGCTGAAAATACCATGGCTTCGATCAGGCACTCCTTAGTCCTCGAAGTGACGTTTGCTTTTTAACACTTTAAGGATGTCTTTTGCAACAGATTTGCCCAATGCAATACATCATTTGATTTCTTGACTGCTGCTTCCACGGACGTTGATTGTGGATCCAAGTGAATGAAATCCTTGACAACTTCAGTATTTTCTTTGATTATCATGATAAACATCATAGTAAACTTTAGCAATAGAAAACCCTGGATGCCCCTGATTTGGGGTACCCTGAGCTCTACTTCTGGGCTCCGAGACACTTTTTAGAATCCTCGGGGCTCTGAGTAGCACAGTTTGAAATCTGTGCATTTAAGATGGTTTTGTTTCTAAAAATCCAGTCAACAAACAACTTTCAGTGCCATCCGTCATATCAAGAAACTGGCCCATAAACAACAACAACTGAGAGGACAAGTGATGAATTATCAAAGGGTTTCCTTTAGCTTTGTTTTTAATCTCATTTCTGTTTCAAGGCCTGCACGTATCCGCTTAGGCTGCTTATTTGTCCTCTTTAAGCCCTTTTTATCAGAGAACATAGCCCTCAATGTGGATTTATCTGATACACTGTAAAATACACTGTGCATATCTTAATTACGTATCATAGTCCTGTTTTTAACTAATGTCTCTTAGAATTCCAATAGTTGAACAGATACCGTCTCAGAATCCTCAGAACCCCTTCAGGTTGTTTTCTGCAAATTGTCTTGCTACTCTTAGGGAGCAGTTTCTCAATGTGAGGTGTAGTTGAGAGCTGTTATAGATACCCTGTTCACTGGCAGAGTTGGAACAGAACTTAGATTTCTAAAATTTTCAGTCTTGTTTCAAACCATTGCTTTTATTTAATTCTGTTGAATTTTCAACAGAATTCAACTATAAAAACCTCAGTCGCCACTGTGCATGACATATAGAAAATGTTGAGTAGTGGTTTAAAAAAACATTTTTATAGCCAGTTCTTATTCTGATTTCACCATAACTCTGTGTGATATGCAAACCAATAAAGCCATACTCTAAAAACACAACTCAGGAAGAGAGAGAAAGGGTCCAAATCTCTCCTTTTTAAACTGTCCCCTCCATGTGCAAATAGTCTTGAGGGGCTGAGGACTAGTCTGTGTGCCCTCTCTGAATTCTCAGCCTTTCTCTTTCTTAAGTCATTATATTTGTGTGCCACACATGCTTTATTTTAAAAGAAATATATGTTTTTTCTACTGCCTTCATGTTATCTAAAGGAATGAAAACCATTATAATTAAGAATGTATGCTCTGCATGTGCTTTAGTTTGTCAATGTCTGAAATCAAGCTTTGCCTTTAGAATATGGATAACAATTTGCAATCATTATTTACTCACCTGTTTTAAAATTCTTTATTTATAACTGTATTTCTTATTTCTTTTTTACAGCCTATAACTGTAACAGTGACAAATTCAGATACAACGAATGACGTTATCAACATGTCACTACCAATGTTAGGAGTAACTGTAAGTTACTGGCAAACAATTTTTAGTTAAAAACCAACTTTGATTTATGATAGGGGTGTGTGTGTGTGTGTGTGTGTGTGTGTGTGTGTGTGTGTGTGTGTGTGTGTGTGTGTAAAATACAACTTCCTTCATAAGGCAGCTGATTGTTACAGATACCAAAGTCAAATTTTGTCCCCCCAAATTTAGAAATTGAAAGCAGCAAAACTATAATATTAGTTTCTACACAGGTGCTGTTGTTATACTCCCATTTTAAATTTCATGCGAACTTGAAGTCATAGAATAATGAAATTGAACTGTAATTTTAGAGTGCTAATAGCAGTATGTAGTTTTATTGTATATATTATATACATAAAAAACCAAAACCCATTGCCGTCAAGTTGATTCTAACTGATAGCAACCGTATAGGACAGAGTAGAACTGTCCCATAGGGTTTCCAAGGAGCAGCTGGTAGATTTGAACTGCTGACCTTTTGGTTAGCAGGTGAGCTTTTAACTACTGAGCCACCGGGTCTCCATTATATACATATACATCAAAATTTTTATAAGATTTTTTTTTAATTTTGGTAAGATTTTGAATGAGACGGTTTCAACCTCTGCCTCACTCTCCTGTATTTAACTGTTCTTTCTGTATCTTCTTTCCTGGTTCCTTCCCCCGCCCCCCATCGTTCATTTTTTCTAGTTTTCACCCTAAGACTCAAACTCAGTATGATGAATCCTAAAGGACATGTTTTGTAGGAAATTGTGACATAAAGAACACATGGCTAGAAGTCATATCCCCTGACTGCGGGTCCTGAGGATGAGCCAGCTGGTACCGCTGACGAGTTGGTAATGAGGGAGACCAGTTCTGATGGAGACTATGAATTTAGGCGCATTTGTGTGCACACCACTCTCGTCCTTGGTTCGCTTTTAGTGTCTGCTCCTTTCTGTCTTGATGGGGCCGACACGAGTTAATGACATTTTTCTGATGGAAGAGATGGGCATATTTGAGGATGAGGGTGAGGCTGGGGAAAAGGAAGGAGTAATTGCCAGACTCTTATGCTCTACCAACAGCACACAACTGAAAACTATTCTTAAAGAGAGCGACATTCAGATAGATAGTAACTGAAGGAGGGACTTTTATATCATGGCTCCTTACAGAAATAATGTATAAATGTGAAAATGTCTTGCTCTTGTGGCGTGACGTGATTACAAGATTTGTAAATTCTTATAATTTGTAAATTCTTATATTTCTTAAATTCTGCCTGACCTAGTGATATAATACCAGATCCAAAACCAAACTCATTGCTTTCCGGTCAGTTCCAACTTATCGAGAAACTCCGAGTGATGTAATAAAGCCCCTTAAAAACTCAGGCAACCAGAATTTCGCATAAGAAATCAATGAATTCTTTACTAGTGAAATTTAATAATACATTTAAAATAAAATTGAATTTATATTCACTGAGTAAATCAGACACCCTTGCATTGATTTCTAACCTATATGATATACATGCCCTGAAGAAGGAGAATTAAGTCTTGGAGAGACTGAGTAGCTTTAGGTGTCGAGTGGATTGATCAATGACACAGCTCATTTTATTTCATGTTTGTGATTTTCCTTTGCTTAAAGTCATCAGTTTCACCAGACAAGAGAGAATTTCTACTTTAATAAAAATCGTAGTTATTTGGCCCGCTTGTTCTAAGGGATTCCAACATAGTATTCTCAGCCGCTTCCTTTAAAGAAAGGATTTTTGTTAGATCTTACTTCCTATTTACAATACAATTTTGAGCATATTTAGCTGAGAGAGAGTGTGTGTGTGTGCATGCACACGTATATATGTGCTTCTGATAGCCTTCATAGCTGGAACCCTTCTTCACACAGGCAAGGCCGTGATTTCTAATCAGGAGTTGAGGGCAGGCATATGAACTATCACCTGCAACTCCATCTGAAATATAATTTTTGCTTTGTCTTCTTCTGGGGGACTCTCACATAATTCAGCAGAGTGTGTATGATTTAGACATGGTTGCTTCCAGGGTGCTTTGTAGTATCGCCGGGCAGTAACTCTGCTGGGGTCATAGTTTTCTGCATCTGGCCTGATCTGCAGCTTAGCCTCCTTGATCCTTTTCTCTCCAGAATGGAGCTTGCCCAAACCAAAGCCAGTGGACCGAATTCACTCTGCCCATCTCCTCAAGGCCTCTTGGGCAGTTGTCTATCTGCTCAAGGTGGCTAAACTTCAGATGCTTTTCAAGTTTTCCTTTCTCAGGCCTACTCACAGCAGGCTGTGTGTGTCTCTGAGCAGCACAGTTGTGTGGGCAGAGGCATAGGAAGACAAAGCCTAATGTTCTCCAAGGAGTCCAGAGACAGCAGGAGGCAGGATTGTCAAGAAGAGATTAGACCTTTCTTCCTTAGTGAAGGAGCCTAAGTGTGATTTCATATCCATGGGCTACCCACAAAGTGGGGGACTGAATGCGTTGTGGTTCCACAGATCTGTGGCCTATCAGAAGGGACAAAGCAGGAATCTGGAGTGGTCTACTGAGTGCTGGGAGTGGGATGGGTCGCTTAAATCACTGCTAAGTCAAAAACTGTGGCCACCTCCATGGACTTATAGCATTTACACTGGTCCCAATTCTTTTTCTTTTTGAAGACATAGAAATGTTAAAGAAATGTGCCTTTTTTCAGGTACCTACTGTGAAATAATTGTTGTGACTTTTTTTTTCTTTCCTTTTTTTGTCTCCAAGGGCTCTAAAAGTGATTACCAGTTGTGGGTCAGTTCTGGCAAGAAAGAGGCCCCATACCCACTCATTGGTAAGTGTCAGAGGAGCTCTAAGATGGGGTTGACCGGGTTCAAAATTGTAACTCTAAACTCTCAAAGGATTGATTGTTTGGTCTTACGCTTAACTGTCCTTTAGAGTAAAAACCTCTTACAATGTCCATTCATTCACTTGATAAATAAATTATCAAGCTTTCCTCTGTACCAGGCAATAAATAATAACATCTCTTCATTCAGCAGCTCGTGGTCAAGTTAGGGAGAGAAATGGGAATTTTTCCTCTCCGCATGGTCACTTGACATAACAGCACTCTCTTGACAAACCTCTCTTTATTTTTTTCTGTATGAAAGCAACAGGGACTGGAATTTCTTTTCCCCCTACATTTATTTTTTATATTCCGTTCTTGAATGATTCTGTTCCATTTCCTAACGACGAAGTAGCCTGTGTTTACTAAGATCATCTAAAATCCAGCCGTGTGTCTCTCTCCGACTATAAGCACTTACTGCACACCTGCTCAGTGCCCAGGACTTTTCTCAACATTATAAAGAGAATGAGATCATCACATCTAGACTCCTGAAGTCTTCACTGACTGACTAACCTGCACTTTGCCATTTTACATTTTACGGGCTAAGTTTTCCAACATTTGTTCTTGAAATTGTTGATAAACAGATTACGCCTCTCCTGAAATACTTATTGGAACCATTTAGCTAAAAAAAAAAAAAAAGTTCTTGGATTAGCAAGTTTATTTAGTGTGGTTAAAAGAAACAGATCAATTTAAAGCAAAGGAAGGGACAGTATCTGTAGCAGACCTTGTGGGATGGTGATGGTGATGACTGATTTCTGCTAGAAATCCTGTAGCCTGTTCCCTCTTATCTGCATTATCTTTTTACATTCTTTCAACAATCCTGTGAGGCCATTCCTGTGTAATTCAGGATATTCTCAAGTGATCTGAATAATCTAAAAACCAAGTGTTTTTTAGAATACACAGATTGTATATTCTCAGCCTTAGAATACAACGAATCACCAAGTACACAGCTGAGGACCAAAATCCCATTTCATGCTTTTTATTAATGTCAACATCTTTGGAAATGTCATTCTGCAATAAAATACACGAATAAAAATCAAATAAATACTTGAAATATATTTATTTGAATCAAATGTATTCCTATAGATAAAATGAATATAGGTGGTAACTTTTAAGCTTAGAACAGCTTCATGCACCGTTGTTGACTCCATGGACTCTTGGTCCTCGGTCATTTACGATGGTCCTTTAGCAGCCATTCTGAACATGTATTTTCATGTGCTTTCACTTCTCAGTTGTGGATTAGCTCCTGGTTACCCTGATGTATTTGTTTTATTTTGTTGCTTTCCCGGAAGCTACTTTGCCTTAAAAGATAGAAGTTGCTGTAATTCTTGTTATGAACAGAGTATTGATATTATACCAGGTGAAAAGGAAAAGCAAGAACTCACCAAGTTCCATTCAGACAGAGCTAGAAGAAAGGGAATGTTTGCTCTCTTCTTAAGGAGCTAAATCTACATAGCAGCACAGGGTCTTTGAGAATTCGAGGGATGGGAAGCAATTTGAAGCATGAAAGAGCAAAAGAAATCATTCCGTGGTCAACTCCTGATAATTGAGGGTTCAGTTTTCACTCTGTAGACACCGTTTTGTACTTTGCTTCTGGGTTTCCAACACGCTGCAGCCTTACCTCTAATCCTTGCCTGTGAGGACCACCCTCACAGGAGCAGGGGGAGGTAAGCATAAAGGCAGATGTCCCTGCTGCTCTGGCTGTAGCACCAATGAAAGCTAATGGAGTATCTGTTAAATGGACATCTTGTGTTAGAGAACAGTGATCATAGTGAGTCTTGACATATGTAGCCCTGTTATTTAAAGGACATTCACCACCAATGTTTATTAATACATTTACTTTGTTACTTTCATCTGTACAAGTCTGTGTAATAGAAATGATAAGTGTTTTAAATGATGAATTTAGGCTCAGGGGGCAGGTAATTTACCTAAGATGCACAGATCTGATTAGTTTCTAGGCAGAAACTAGAAGGCTTTAAATATTCTATATGGAAACGTAGCAAAAGTCAACATTGCGTAATGTACAAACGGATCTATGCTTTCTAATATTCTCAGATGGAAACACAGCAAAAGTCCACGCTGTGAAATGCACCAACTGATCTATGCTTTCTAAGCAGGGCAACATATATATATATATTTTAATTGTACTTCAGATGAATGTTTATAAAACAAATCCTTACTCATTAAACAGTAGTACATATATTGTTTTATGACATTGGTTAACAACCCCACAACATGGCAACCCTCTTCCTTCTCAACCTTTATTTTGGTGAAAATATACATAGCCAAAGATACACCGTTTCAAAAATTTCTTCATGCACACTTCAGTGACATCAACTACACTCTTCCAATTGTGCTGCTATTCTCACTTTAGATGAAGGTTTATAGAACAAAATAGTTTCTCATTAAACAGTTAGTACACGTTGCCCTATGACAATGGTTAACAACCTCACTACACATCAACACTGTCTTTACGCAACCTTGGGTTTCCTATCAGCAGCTTTCCTGTCCCCTTCTGCCTTCTAGCCCTTGTCCCTGGACTGCTGTGACTCATTAGTCCCTATTTGTTTTATGGGACTGTCCAATCCCTGGCTGAACGGTGCACCTTGGAAGTGACTTCACCGCTGAGCTCAAAGAGTGCATGGGGGCCATACTCTCGGGGTTTCTCCAGTCTCCTTGAGGCCAATAAATGTGGTCTTTTTTGTGTGTGTTAGAATTTTGTTCTACATTCTTCTCCAGCTCTGTCCAAAACCCTCTGTTGTGATCCAAGCCAGAGCAGTCAGTGGTGGTAGCCCAGCACCATCTAGCTGTAATGGACTCAGTATGGTGGAGGTGTGGTCCATTAGTCCTTTGGACTAATCTTTTCCTTGTATCCAGTTCTCTTCATTCTCCCTTGCTCCTGAAGGGATGAGACCAGTGGAGTACCTTAGATGGCTACTCACAGGCTTTTAAGACCCCAGATGCTATTCACCAAAGTAGAATGTAGAACATTGTCTTTATAAATTGTGTTATGCCAATTGAGCTAGATGTTGCCCAAAACCATGGTCCCCACAGCCGTCTGCCCAGCAATTCAGTCCCTCAGGGAGTTTGGATGTGTCTATGGAGCTTCCATGACCTTTCCTTGTACAAGTTGTGCTTGTTTACCCACTGTAGTGTACTGTCTCACCCTTCACCAAAGATACCACTTATCTATTGCCTATTTAGTATTCCCACCCCCCGCCCCATCCCTGGCAACCAACAAAAATGGTTACTTTTTGTGTGTAAACTTTTTCATGGGTTTTTAAAATAGAGGTCTCATACAGTATTTCTCCTTTTGTAACTGACTTATTTCACTCAGCATAATGTCCTCTAGTTTCATCCATGTTATGAGATGCTTCACAGATTCATCATTGTTCTTTCTTGTTGCATAGTACTCCATCATGTGTATGTACCATAGTTTGTTTATCCATTCATCGGTTGATGGGCATCTAGGTTGTTTCCATCTTTTTGCTATTGTGAACAATGCTGCCATGAAGCTAGGTGTGCATATGTCTATTTGAGTGATGACTCTTATTTCTCTAGGATATATTCCTAGGAGGCAGGGCAACATATTTTAAAGAATATTTCCTCTTTACTTTTACTAAATACCTTTGCTTGGCACCAGCTTTATGCAGGGTCTCCCCCATAAGAGTGCACACGGTGCTCCCGCAGGAGACGCAATCTTCTTTATTCCAGAAGCCCAGGAGAACTACAGCATGCCAGTGTGGTGCACGTTCGTGCCATAAGGTAGCTTCAATCCCACCCAGCACCAGTGGGTCTAAATCTGTGTTTACATTTTTCTCTCTATAGGACATGAACATCCCTATGGAATTAAAATAAGCCGTCTTCAAGCCACGGCACTCCTGCCACATGGACCAAAGGGCTCCACATCTACCACCCTCCAGGAGCCCTCCTTACTGGAGCAGCCATTCCCAGAGATGGAAGGTCGGTTCATCCTGAAGCCCAGGCAGCCAGCAAAGGGCCAGGAGCAGAAAGGTAAGTCCCCTCCCTTCCTGCAAGCGCCTTCTCTCTCAGCTCACGTCTCCATTCCTGAAAACAAAATCATGACACGGAGCTGATTCTCCATGCCAGGGAGAAGGGCAGTGTAGGCAAGGATCCAGTCTACACCAAGAATCAGACTTAAATGTCAACACCCAGCTCACTTCGAGGAAGCTTGGTTTCATTCCTCCGGGTAGTTGCTCTCTTCTCTGTATCCCCACAGCCCTTCACACGTATTTTAATGATGTGCCTGCATATCTGTGTGTCTCATTAGGATACCAGCTTCTTAAGGCCTGGAAATTCATGTTTCCCCATCCCAGGGCTTCCCTCAGCATCTAGGCCAGAGCAGAAGGTGACTTATGCCTACCTAGCTTAGACACACCTGGAGTGGAAGAACTTGAGTGGAGCAGAAGAACTACGGATCTGAAAGGGAATCTCTTCAGAGCTTGGGCTGAAGTGGCCTCTCTGTTCTACCTCCACAGCAAGCCACATGGACCGAGCTCACTTTCCATGGGTGCTTCTGACCCAGGCCTAGACCGGAAGAGGACTGATGTTTACGGATGGGGACTTTTTAATCTTCCCTATTACCATTCATTTTCCTACCCTTCCTGTATTCTCCCATCAGTATTTCTTTTTCTGAAGAAAATGTATTATTCATTTGGGGAATAGTGTGGCCAGAATAGAATTCCTACTTAGTGTTTATACTGTCGTGATTGTTATTCTATAAGCACAAAGTTTCACAGATTTTATTTTTAATATTCACACCCTAATTAGAAGCATGAGGAAACACCACTCAAATCTTGCCAGGACAGTTTAAGAAAGGCGAGGTTTCCATAAAGTTGAATCATCCCATATTTCTCAAGGCAATAACAAGTATTTTCACTGGTCACAGATGCAACATGAACTCTCACATCAAATAATGTACGTAACAAAATTTCCAGCTAAGCATGAAAGTATTTCTGAGAAAGTACAGAACTCAGTTTCTACACTGCCCTATGTTTATGTCACAGAGTAGCTTTATATATACCATTATATCAAGGGATATAGCATTGTTCTTAAAAAGTATTTAAGCTAAAAAACAATACTTTTAGGTAGTTTTAGAAATAATAAAATCAGGTCAAGGGTAGAGAAACCAGGCTAGTACCACTACTCTACCTATATATTAACCTGTATGTTCAACATTTGTACATGTTGACATTGCTGAATGTATAGCAATCTGTTCCTGGATTGAAGAATGTGTTTGTTTTCCTTCAGACTTTTAAAATGATGGGTTGTGAATGGCAGGGCAGGAAGAAAGAGTCTTAGGTGAAATGGTGGCAATCCTTCCTGACTGCATACCTTCTGGAGGCTGCTAAACCCAGTGGAGAAGAGGGATGGGGTCTGCTTTTGGAGAAGGAGACTGATATCTTGGTTGCCTTGGGCCCTCTGAGTAGGAAAACCACTCATATCAACGTTGTTATGAACTGTGCCTTGTGCTGAGGAGTACATTATACTTTTCATCCATTTTAGTATTCAGCTCCATGAGGCGTCATGTTAAAGCTGAGGAACCTGAGGTTCAAAGAGATTGAGTAACTCATTCAAGTAAATGGCAGAACCCTCTGATCCAGCACCGCAAGTGTTCCACCCAAGATTACACTCGCCACATCCTAGAGAAGCCAAGGGTTGGGCATTTAAAGATATTTGGTGAAATGTTGCTCATCTGTTTATCCTCCCACAACTCAGCTCCTCTGTTGACTCTTTTAGCATAGGTTACAAGCAGGTCAAGAAAATATTAGGATACTTTATCAGGAAAACATTCATAGCTGAGCAGTAGAAAAGACCTCTTTGAACTCAGGTTTTCATTGCTGACCACCTCTTCTTAGAAAAACTCTTCTTCTTCAGCATTCATTCGACAAGGACTGTTGGGTAGCTAAAAATCATCTCTGGTTGGGTGTTAAAAGAAACAAGGCCACCCTGGTTACCACACAGCCAGCATTTAGTGATGACTTCCCAAGGACCCTGACCGGAGAGTGAAGGCGCATCATCCGGGGAACTGCCTGAGGGTTGTGGCCCCTCAGAGTGAAGGAGCTATAGGCTGCCCTAGAACCGGGGTCAGGGAGGTTGAGTCATGAAGGGCAGATCCTTTTGGTAAGAAAGAGTTCACAGTAGTCAGGCACTCAGAAAGCTGCACAGGAAATCTAGAGTGTGGGAGACTTACCAAAAACGCGGATGATTATCAAATTCTGCTTGATTTGTATAGCACATTTTTTAGCTTTTAAAATGGGATCTGATTCCTCGTTGATCATATTTAACACCAGTAAATTTGTACAACCAAGTATTAAGTGCCTCACGAGGCAATGCAACAGGAGTAGATAGCATCATCTAGGAAATATCACCACCAAAAGAATTGAACCTGAGTCTGATCAAGCTTCTAGATTTAACTGTCCGTTACAGAATAAGGGGGAAAAGAACACATTGACAGCACTAGGATGCAGTCCACCTGTCCCAGAATGTGGGAAATTCTACACAATCAATGACTCCGTGTATCTCTCTTCTAGCCCTAGAAAACAACATGCTCTGCAAATGAAAACAGTAGAAATAAATTGAAGTGAATTAAACTACTACTCCTAATAATCTCACTTCTTCCTTAGATGCAGGCCAGAAGACAGTTGAAAGGGAACGGCCTAAGATAAATTGGGCCTTTCGGCGAGGCTCTAGCACTTGCCAGGACAACTTGGGCACTTCTCCGCCACCCGCCAAGCCAAGGAAGCTCTTCGGAGTTCCTCTGAAGGATGTTTGTGAGAATGACGACCTGCCCCCTCCTCTCCGGGTAGGTCTCATTTTGTCCTCCTGTGGGTCGCTATGAGTCAGAATCGACTCTGTGCCAATGGTTATGGCTGGCCCTCCTGAGGAGGGAGATTGAGAAAGGGAAAGCTCTGGAAGGTCAAGTGTTCTCACCTAATGTGTCCCCAAATGGAGAAAGCAGTAGACAGCCCCTGCCTTTAGCTGAGAAGCTTTGTTATGTTATTTCGGTGAAGAAAAAGTTGGCCCTGTAATTGCAGAATCCCAAGATAGACACAACAGAAAAAGCTAATCTTGTCCATTCCACCGGTTTCAGCAAAGACCCACACACACCTGCCCAGATATGTCACGATGTGCCCTGTGTACCTGTCTGTTAAGCAGAGGCTCCACCTTAACCCTCACGTTCTCCTTGCAGCTCCTTCCTTGAACTCCACCCTATTCTCAACTCTGCCTTAGTAGCTTCTTCAGCTGAGACTACTCACTTTTACAACTCAAAATATCTCCGATGGCGTTTGATTTTATTTCAAATGCTGAAGCATGAGACTAAAGACTCATCTTCTGGCACATAGTAATCTTTTAATCCTAATAGAATGAGTCAAAGGGAAGCCCCAGGTTTTCCTTGTATTGTCTCAAATCAGTGTGTTAAATCATCAGTGGTAACATTCATTGAGTATCCAATATCCCTCCAAGGGCTATACCAGTGCTTCACGTGCTCAATGTGAAGAAAATCCATGTCTTGAGTATGTGTTAGGTACTACCCCAGACCCTGCAACTTTCACAGCAAATTTGGGGGTAGTTATGATTATCATCATGTAGCTCTAGTGGCACAGTGGTTAACAGCTTGACTGCTTACCAAAAGGTGGGCGGTTTCAGTCCACCCGCCGCTCCTTGGAAACCCTATGGGGCAGTTCTACTGTGTCCAGAAGGGTTGCTGGGAGTCAATTTCAACTCCTAGCAACAAGTTTGGTTTGGTTTGCTTTGTCATTATCATCCCCATTTCACAAATGGGAAAAACAAAAGCTTTAGTAAAGGTAAGTACTGTACCTGCCCCAAGGGCACACAGTGAACAGGTGGTATAATAGATTTAAATCCCTCAGGTTACCTGACTCCACCACCTATTATCTTCATACACTGCAAGCAGAGGCCTATCTGGGGGTGGGGGGTGTTGGCATGTAGGGTGCATGACTTGCACTGTGCCTGCGGGCCCCGGGTGCCTGTTGAGGGGGCGCCAACGAGCAGTTTCTATTGGCCATCACACTTTTCATCACCAGCTGTAAGAGATTATTCAGCAGTTGAACACTAATTGCCCAAGGTGCTATTTTCTGTAGCTAGGCCCCTGACGGCAAGCAGGACAGATGAAGACAGAGAAGAAGGAAATGAAAAAGTGATAAGGCTGTTTACTTGGAGAAGGCTTTCTGGAGGACAAGGTTTTTGAGCCTGATTTTGAAAGATGAAAGGAAATCCAAGAAGTAGGAATGGGGTATCCAGCAGCTTAAAGGGGAATTAGCCAATGAGAAAAGAATATGGCAAGATTTCCACATGTGGGGAAAAGCATCCATATTACAGTGAGAAAAGAAAGGTGAAGGGGGAAGGGGTGATTTAACAGATGCCTTAAAGTAGACAGAGAAGTTCGATTTAAAAGTGTAATTTAGTGAAAAAGGAAAACGTGATGAAAACAAGTGTTTAAAGTGTTTCAGTGAATGAATGTAGAGTGGACCAATGAAGAGAAAATATATTGAGAGATTAAAGAAAACCTTAAGTATGTGCTTCGGTCCTTCCCGCTTCAGCACTGGACTCTCCCGGGGCCTAGCTCTGGCTGCCAACAAGGGCAAGCTTGCGCTCTGGCCTGTGTGCAGGAAGTGCCGTATATTGGTTTTTCTCTTCTTCCCCCCTAGGATATGTTTTTCTTTATTAATCAAAAAGGGCCTCTCACAGAGGGCATCTTCAGAATTTCGGCCAGTGTAAAAGCCTGTGCAGCCCTAAAGGAGAAACTAAATTCTGGAGAAAAAGTAAACTTGGAGGATGAATCTGTTTTTGTGGTAGCGTCTGTCTTAAAGGTAAGGAAAGCTCCAGCATCATCTTCACACAGTGTAGCTCTAAAGAAGTAGGACTGGTTTCCTGCACTGTGACTGACAGAGAAGCATAGTAGGTATAATACATTCAGAATCTGAAAAACTGAAAAACAGTTCAGCAAGTTAAGGAAACTGCCTTGGGTGTTAAAAGCACACCACCCTCCCTGTCTGAACGCCACATGCAAAGACAAGTAAATAAATAAAAATCTCAAGGTACGCACTTACACCTACACAAGCATCCTATTTTATAGAGCTCCTCACTGCAAATGATGTCAAAGTTTCCAAAAGAAATGTATTATTATACTTTTGAAAACAGTTATAAAAGTTTTCCATGATAAGCAAATATTTACCTTATGATGAGTCAAAAAATGTTCAGTCAAGCCACCAAAAGCTCCATTTGGTTTTGTCATCATTCCTTCCCTTTCTCTTAATGCCTTTCACTTTAAGAGTGGCATTGGAATGGTTCTACCATTGGGCCTTCTGTCATCTGGACCACCTTTAGCATCCTTTGTTAGTACTTCTTATGCCTAAACTGCCACCCATGGTACAGTTAGTTACACGGTAACCTGCTCTTCTAAAATACCTTGCTCCTCACATTCTTAGAGATGCCGCACATTTTTGGAAAATAGATCCTACATCCAAAACCAGCTTTAAGCAAAATGTTGAGCTCAGAACCCCTGCAGACCCGCTTCAGGAACCTGATCTCCTAGAAGGCTGGAGATGCAAGGAAAGCAGGGTAGAAACAGGGCCCAGGGCCTCCAACTCAGGGTGAGGTGTAAAGATCAGAAATGCCTTGCCCTGGACATTAGTAAAGAAGAATTTTCCACATTCCTTTTTCAGTCAAGTGGCCAGGTGCCCATGTAATATTACTTCACGTGTTTCTTTACATTCAAATCTGTCTTGGTAAATGGGCCATCATATATGCATTAGTAAATGGGCGTTTCTTGCAAATCTGTGTCTTGGTCCATATGAAAATATATAGTAACGAATATTTGAGCACTAGTAGAGATCTGCTTTTCTCTATCACCTTCCCTGTTCTCTACCTTTTAATAAGTAGATTAGCATAAATTAACCACCCGCAGATCAAAAAGCTGTGGCCCCTCACTATGAGACTTCCACTAAGAAGATAGGTAGAATTCTGCATATCCCTCCAGCCTAAGCTGAATTTTTGCCCTATTGTTATTTGGTGAGTTCGGTGATTGGTCTCCTTGGAATCCTTACAGGGCACGGGTAATGGAAGAAGGGGCATGCTCATGTTGGGCAGTGCCCTGTTGGGAGGATGCCGAGGAAGTAGGATCAGCATTGCTTTAATGAGTGAAGGGTGGGAGGGACTCGGGAAACTTCTCTAGATCCTCTTCATTGTGTTTGTCTCCTTCTGTCTCTCTGGCCACCATTAAGGGACCTCCAGACATCCTGAGAGACACAAGAGCCCTTGGGAGCCAGAAGGGCATCCTTTTGGGGCATAGCATCTACCACCTCCCAAAGACCCTAGCTTCCTTTCTGCCTTTCTGAGTGCTGGTTGGGATGTCTGATGTGATCAGAGAAGAGACAACTTCACCCGACTTTGTCAGACTGAGGAGAAGGTGTAGGGCCTTGTGAATAGGATCGGCTGTAGTGTTTTACTCACACATGTTCCTCGGGGACTTGTGGAAGCAGTGAGATGGCAGAGGGATTCTTCAGGTTCCTCTAGGATTTAGGGTTTTTTTTTTTTTGGTAGCATTTATTTATTTTCCTGTTGCCCATCTGCTACCAGTCCCTTTCCCCTCCCCAGATTCTCTTTACTATTTGACAAAGAGAACACCTCACACATTTGGAGTGAAAGAGTCTTGTTAACCTGTGTTGTAGGAAATCAGAGTGAAGCTTAGCATAGTCAGGAACCTGTGCTAGATGGGTCAACGTGTCAGTCTTTTGTAACCTAATCAAGGAAGTGACATCCCATCACTGTTGCTGTGTTACAATACCTTAGAAACAAGTCATACAAAAAGTAAGCTTAATAAATTTTCATAGTCCCAATTGTATGATACTCATACAGACTTTCCAGGCAACTGCTTAAGAAGCTCACTTATGCATGCCTCTAGCTTAGTACTCAGGGTTCTAAAGTTTTGCTGTATCTAAATTTTGATTATGTTTTTCTTTTTCGGAATGTTTTACTTCTGAAACAAACTAAAACTCAAGGAAAGTATGATATCCTATCCAAACTTTAAAATTAAGGTTAAGGAACCCTGATGGCACAATGGTTAATGGCTCGGCTGCTAACGGAAAGGTCCATGGTTTGAACCCACCAACTGCTCCTTGGGAGAAAAGATCTGGCGATACACTCGCATAAAGATTACAGCCTAGGAAACCCTATGGGCAGTTTTATTCTGTCATATAAGGTCACTGTGAGTCAGAATCGACTCAAGGGCGCATGGAAATAACAAAAACCATTAAGGAGATGAAAAGTGAAGCTGTTGTGAGAGGAGGTTTCTCCCAAGAAGCACAGATACCTCAAGTCAGAAGACCCAGTCTTTGTGTGTGTCTGTGTGTGTGTGCGTGTGTGTGTGTATGGGTCTGTGTGGTATTTGTTTCAGAACTTTTCTTGCCAGGAATTAAGAACACCATGGCTAAAATAAACAATCAAAATGTGTATGTGTATTTCTTTTCAAGAAAATAATAGCATTCAGGATGTTTATCATCAAGGCCTTTTCAGTTTATACCAGTTGGCTAAACTATACATAAAGAGAAGTTTTTCAGAAGATAGAAAGGGACTTTATCTTCATTCCCACCATAGCCTAGACTCTGCTTTTATGCCACTAGTTTTAGTTGGAGAAAATCCAGGCACCTGCTTTTGGGTGTGCAAGTCAGCAAAGAGTTGGAGCCGAGTTCTGTGGATGTCATAGTGTGGGTAGCTGTGAAGGAAATGGGGAACAAACTGAATTTTTCAACCAAATGTGTTCTCTGTCATTTGTCTACTACATGTTTGCCATAAGAATAACATTATTTTTTCATCTATTTTAGGATTTTTTCCGAAACATCCAAGACAGTGTATTTTCATCTGATCTCTATGGTAAATGGCTTGCTGTTATTGATCAAGGCAATGAGGAGGAGAAAATAACTGCAATCCAGAGGTAACGAGGCCGTAATCACTCTCCTCTGACTATGCCTCAACAATACAACCAACACACTCAGAAAAAAATAGCTTCTATTTTATAACTTTTCCTACTAAATAATGACTACTACCAAAGGGTTTCATGCGGTCATACCTGTGAGGCCAGTTTAAAAATAGATGTATACCTTACTGCTGTCATCAAGTTACTGCTTTTCTCCTAACCTTACTAATACGGGAATGTTGACCATTGTACACCTTCTGAATGTATGAAATTATAGGAGATGAAATCTGTTATTCCAAGTGCAGTGGTAGAGGCTGACTCTGACAGTGTTACGGCCTTAACTTACTGAAATATTTAACTACCCAGAGAAAGTCTTATCATGGTCAGGAATGAACTTTAATGAAACATTTCTGTGTGGGTTCATGCCTGGAACTCTGTTAGTCTCTAGGCACACAGAGGTAAAGAACCTAATCAATCCCTCACTTTAAGAAACTCAGAGTGTGGTGGACGAGAGAAATAGATAAACTGAAGTGTAATCAGTTGCATAAAAGGGACACTCAGCGGTACTTTGGGAACTTGGTGGAGTCATAAATAACTCCCGGCAAGACTCAGAGAAAAAGGAAGCTCAAATTGCAAAGTCAAGACCTAATCACAAAGAATTCCAGGTCTATACCCATGCAAGCAGAAATTTCCGGCAGGAATCATCTTGAAAATTATGTGCAATATAGCAGAATAGGAAAAAAGTATCCAGTTCCTCAATTTCCTAAGCTTTACTACTGTAAAAAACTCAACAATTCCAATAGTATGTTCTATTTGTGTATGTCTGCTGAGCATGGAAAAAAAAAATTTTTGATCAACTTCCAAATATTATGAATTATCACCTTCACAATACTTTTGATAAACCCCTTTTTTGTAATAGAACATAGAATTTGCATTGAAGAGTTAGGAAATAAGGTACAGTTATGAAAGTCACCCAAAACCAAGGCCATGGAAGAAAATACCATTCCCATGACAGTTTAGAGAGGTCCATTTCAACACATTGAGCACCAAGTCCTGTAGCTCTCTGTTGCTCACGTTACCAACCGCACTCCTATACAGTTTAGAGGAGACTATTCGGGTACATCAAGCATCACATCCTATAGCTGATTGCTGCTCAGAGTCTAAAACCTGTGCATTTAACATTGCATTAAGGGTGTATTGTGAATCCAGTTCTGTTGCTTGGGCCATTTCTGGTGACCATATTTTCTCCAAGTTGCAACATTCTGTTTTTTTAAAAAAAGTAAAACTTTGAATATCAACTTAGAAACAGTTTTAATGCATGATAAAAAAAAAAAAACCACATAGCAGTTATGAAAATTAGAACTTTGGAAATTATACTGTTGTAAACCTGTATGAGAAAGTGGTATCAATAAGAATGATATGAAATACAATTGACCTCGGATGCTGGCGGACCGAACCAGAGGATCTCAGAATGTGCTTGTAAGTCTTAGTAGATACGTTTTGGACTCTCCGTGTCAGACAGCATTTTTTCACTGTTACCTTGAAATTAAAGGGAGCACTTTAAATAAAATTGCTGTTTAATTTCATTAGTAATTTTTGTGAGTTTTAGTTGAGCACATTCTGGAATCTTATGGGGTTTTTAATAAATTTATATGAAATTCTACATTAATAAGTTTAGCCCAACTTAAACACATGGTAGTGGTTTCTGGGAAATATTTCAGGCAGCATTTTTTATGAGACAGAGTTCTATGTCTTTTACATTTTTCATTGCAAAATTTCATTCTTTAGGTTGTGGACGTGGTGTACAAAAAAAAATGTCTTATTCCCTTTCTCTGTATTTACAAGTTCTTAAATGAAATGACTTGTTTTAAGAGTGTTTTTCTGCATTTAAAGGCTTTTAGACCAACTGCCAAAAGCCAATGTTGTTCTCCTGCGATACCTTTTTGGAGTGTTACACAACATTGACCAACATTCTGCATCCAATCAGATGACAGCATATAACTTATCAGTGTGTACAGCCGCAAGCATTCTTTGGTCTTCTACTTTCTACAGACCACGAATTAAAACAGAATTGAGAAAAAAGGTGAAGAGATTTCTTATTTTTATACCTTTGGGGCCTGAATCCTCACTTCGAACCTGAAATTCAGGGTATTATCTAAAGGACCATTGTTTTTAGTGTATACTTTAATTGCACTCTTCTGGGATGCAAAGTCATTTATCTTATCATGGTGGGGTATGGGAAGGTGGGTTGTTAAGTGGGAAACTGGGAACAGATGAGTCACTTCTTTCCCATCCAAAAGACTAAATAGTAGACTGACAAAACCATGAACCAAAACCCGCTGCCATAGAGTCGATTCCAACTCATAGTGACCCTATAGACAGAGTAGAACTGCCCCATAAGGTTTCCAAGGGGTGGCTGGTGGATTTGAAGAGCTGACCTTTTGGTTAGCAGCCGAGCCCTCAAGCATTGTGCCACCGGGGCTCCCACTAAACCATAGATAGCTAAAAAGTGGTGTGATATGCTCTTTGAAGCTGTTTGGAGTTAGACAAGACAAGCCTCTCAGCCTTACCATTGCTGGAACACAGCAGTGGTGACAGCACCCAGCTCATCTAGGCACTGCTTGCAATTGTGCTCATGCACATCCTCGGGCCCGGGCTGTATGAGCACCCTTGGCTCCACACACATTGGACTTCTTCTGCCAGCAATGGCCCGTTCAGAGAAATACTGGGCTATTTCATCTCTGCTAGTGGGATGGAGAAACTAGTAAAAGATTCCAGAACATTCTAAGGCAGCCACAAGGTGCCTAATGCGATCACAACTTTCCCCCAAGCACACCCTGAGAGCAAGCCTAAGGCAAGACAATGCACAGGCACTGACAGCAGTCAGACAAACAGACAGATTTTCTCCCCAGCTGCCTCATGCCTTCACAGTAGACCTACAGAGAAATTCTACGTCTCACGTTTAAGATACTTCTTCACTTAAGAAGTAAATTTCCTGAGTTTTCACATATTGGATGCCATATAAATCAAATAACATCTTTACCCCCAACACGTTATGTGGGTTATTAAAATATTATCTTAATTTTAACTGTGTAGCCATTGATATAGAAATATTAGCTATTAAGCCAAGGTCACAAATTACAACTTTATTTCACTGATTAAAAGTAGTTTCAAGTCTCTGTCCAAACTACTCTTGAAAGTAGCACAGTTTCTTAGAGAAAACTGGTTCATACATTTTCTTATCAACTCTGAATTTTTTTCAGAATTCTTTCACATTTTTGTTAGATTGAAGATGTATATATGAAATGTGACTTATAACTTTGCCATATGAAAAACAAAACAGCCCATTTTCTCCCTTTGGTGTTACAGATCTCTCTTGTACAATTTCTTATTGAAAATTGCTTCAAAATATTTGGAGACGATATCCCTTCCCTCTTGGAGGAAAGCTCAATGATTAGAACAATGACTTATGATTCAGAGAAGACTTCAGGTACTGTGAATAATTTAACAGCTTTGGTAAGAAACAGTGAGCCTGGGAGGAATCATGTGTGATGCTGAGGCAGCAGCTGTCCTGGAGCCCAGAGCATGACCCAAGAACAATGAAGCAGGGCCCAGGGCTCCTCCTGCTCCTTCTTCAGAAGGGTGGCTCATGGATGGGGGGAGGTGTCACACTGTTGTGAGGTCAAAGAAAAGATAAGACAAAGTCCATGATGTCAAGAAGTTGCTAGTGCAGTTTGTAACAGCGTCAGGAGAGAGCATGATATGATACAGTGGTTTGGAGAATTTTTCAAACAAAGCTTTAAATCGAACCCTCATATATATAATAGATGTGCTCTGGTTGAAACCAAAATGAGAGCCCAAGAGCACTGCCTGTTTTATTTCTCCCCCTCTTCTTGCTCAGTGGACCCTGAGGAACCTCAGAGATCCAGTGCTCTTTGAAGCAGTTTCAAAAGAACCAGCGTCATTGAGAAAAAAAGACCTGATGTCAAACAGCCTTTCCAGAGTATGAACCCCTGCACTACCATTACCAGCACTGTTATCTTTGGCCAGTTTTTCCGTCTCAGCCTCAAATTCTTAATCTCTAAAATTCAGATAAAAATGATATCTAAATCTTAGCATTTTTTTGTGAGTAAATAAGATAATGGTGTAAATTAAGTTTGTTGAAGAGGACATCAATGCACTACTAGATGTATCCCTGAGACCAAAGTTAGTAGTTAGTATTACTTGAGTCTAGCTAATCATAGCTAAGGAGTCCCTGGGTGGTGCAAATGCTTAAGCACTCTGCTACTGACCAAAAGGTGGACGGTTCAAACCCACTTGGAGATGCCTTGAAGGAAATGCCTGGCGATGTGTTTCCAAAAGGTCACCGTCATGAAAACCCTATGGAGCACAGTTCTACTCTACAACACATGGGGTCACCAGGAGTCAGAACTGACTCAATGACAGCTGGTAATCAGAGCTAACTGCCAACAGTCCATTTTACAAGATGGATTTTAGATTCAGAATCTGTATCGTGTATCATCAGTCCCTTCATATTTTTGCTATCTTGGTTTATGACATTTATCTCAGTGCTTTAAGAAAATCTGTTTTATCAGGAATTGAGATGAATCTAGTGTCTGAGAATATGTTTATGCCAAGACAACTTTTTTCTTTTCATTCAGAAGTGACAACGGAGCAGCCTCTTGAAGCCAAGCCTGTGAGAGTTATAGTGATTTACAAAAAAAACACAACTGCGCGATTATGGCAGAAACAAGAAGGCTTTAAATATTCTGAGATGGAAACACAGCAAAAGTCCACACTGGGTAATGCACAGACTGATGTATGCTTTCCAAGTAGGGCAACATATTTTATTTTATTTTATGGTTGTAATTAAATGAAGTTTCTATTTCAAGTTAGTCTCCCAAACAAAACTTTTATACGTACATTGTTATGAGACCCTAATTGCTCCCCCCATTCTGTGACAGCACACTCCTCCCCTCTGCCCCTGATTCCCTATGACCATTCAACCAGCTCCTAACTCCTTCTGCCTCCCCATCTCACCTCTGGACAGAAGCTGCCCCTCTGGTCTCTTGTATCTACTTGACTAAGAGGCACACTCTTCACGAGTATCACTTTATGTCCCACAGTCCAGTCCAATCCCTGTCTGAAGAGTTGGCCTCGGAAATTGTTTTCGTTCTGGGCTGATGGAGAGTCCAGGGACCATGCTTTCCGGGGCACCTCCAGTCTCAGTCAGAACATTAAGTCTGGTCTTCTTACTAGAATTTGAGTTCTGCACGCCATCCTTCTACTGCTCCATCAGGGACCCTCTGTTGTGTTCCCTGTCAGGACGTTCATTGGTGGTAGCCGGGCACCATCTAGTTCTGGTCTCAGGCTGATGACGTCTCTGGTTTATGTGGCCCATTCCGTCTCTTGGGCTAATACTTTCCTTGTGTCTTCGGTGTTCTTCGTTCTCTTTTACTCCAACTGGTTGGGACTGATCGATGCATCTTAGATGGGCGCTTGCAAGCTTTTAAGACCCCAGACACCACTCACCAAAGTAGGAAGCAGAACATTTTCTTAGTAAGCTTTGTTATACCAATTGATCTAGATGTCCCCTGAAAACACGATCCCCATACCCCTACCCCTGCTACTCTGTCTCTCAAAGTATTTGATTGTATTCAGGAAACTTGTTAGCTTTGTTTAGTCCAGTTGTGCTGACTTCACCTGTAGTGTGTGCTGTCCTTCCCTTTGACTAAGATGATTCTTATCTACTATCTAGTTAGTGAATAACCCTCATCCTCCCTCCCCAACCCCGTAACCATCAAAGAATGTTTTCCTCTCGGTTTAAACCTTTTCTTGAGTTGTTATAATAGTTGTCTTATACAATATTTGTCCTTCTGTGACTGACTAAATTCACACAGCATAATAAGTTCCAGCCTCCACAATGTTATACGATGTTTCCCAGCTTCATCGTTGTTCTTTATTGTTGTGTAATATTCCATTCCGAGGATATACCATAATTTCTTTATCCATTCGTCCGTTGATGGGCACCTAGGTTGCTTCCATCTTTTTGCTATTGTGAACAGTGCTGCAATAAACATGGGTGCGCATATATCTATTCGTGTGAAGGCTCTTGTTTCTCTAGGATATATTCCAAGGAGTGAGATAGCTGGATCATCTGTTACTTCCATTTCTAGCTTTTTACGGAAGCACCAAATGGATTTCCAAAGTGATTCTACCATTTTACATTCCCACCAACAGTGTATAAGTGTTCCAGTCTCTCCACAACCTCTCCAGCATTTATTATTTTGTGTTTTTTGGATTAACGCTAGCCTTGTTGGGGTGAGATGATATTTCATTGTAGTTTTGATCTGCATTTCTCTAAAGGCTAATGATCGTGAGCATCTGTATGTGTCTGTTAGCCGCCTGAATATCTTCTTTGGTGAAGTGCCTGTTCATATCCTTTGCCCATTTTTTAATTGGGTTTTTTGTCTTTTTGTTCTTGAGGTTTTGCAGTATCTTGTAGATTTGAGAGATTAGATGCTGATCGGCTTTGTCGTAGCCAAAACTTTTTTCCCAGTCTGTAGGTTTTCTTTTGACTCTTTTGGTGAAGTCTTTTGATGAGCATAAGTGTTTGATTTTTAGGAGCTCCCATTTATCTAGTCTCTCTTCTGGTGCTTGTGCATTGTTACTTATGGCTCGTATTGTGTTTATGCCATGTACTAGGGCTCCTAGCATTGTCCCTATTTTTCCTTCCATGATCTTTATCTTTTTTCAATTTTATATTTAAGTCTTTGATCCATTTTGAGTTAGTTTTTGTACATGGTATGAGGTATGAGTCTTGTTTTAATTTTTGGAGATGGATATCCAGTTATGCCAGCACCATTTGTTAAAGAGACTGTCTTTTCCCCAAGTAATGGACTTGGAGCCTTTGTCAAATATTAGCTGCTCATAGGTGGATGAGGTTATATCTGGATTCTCAACTCTGTTCCATTGGTCTATGTATCTGTTGTTGTACCAGTACGAGGCTGTTCTGACTACCGTGGCAGTATAATAGGTCCTAAAATCAGGTAGTTTAAGGCCTCCCACTTTGTTCTTCTTATTGAGTAATGCTTTATTTATTCGGGGCCTCTTCCCTTTCCATATGAAGTTGGTGATTTGTTTCTCCATCTCATTAGAAAGTGCTGGTAGAATTTCAATCAGGATTGCATTGTATCTGTAGATCGCTTTGGGTAGAACTGACGTTTTCACTCTGTTGAGTCTACCTATCCATGAGCAATGTATAGTTTTCCACTTGTGCAGGTCTGTTTTAGTTTCTTGCAGTAGTGTCTTGCAGTTTTCTCTGTATAGATCTTTCACGTCTCTGGTTAGATTTATTCCTACGTATTTTATCTTCTTGGGAGCTATTGTAAATGGTATTGATTTAGTCATTTCCTCTTCAAGGTTCTCTTTTTTGGTGTAAAGGAATCCAATTGATTTTTGTATGTTTATCTCGTATCCTGAAACTTTGCCAAAATCTTCTCTTAGTTCCAGTAGTTTTCTTGTGGATTCTTTGGGGTTTTCTGTGTATAAGATCATGTTATCTGCAAATAGAGATACTTTGACTTCTTCTCTACCGGTCTGGATGCCCTTTCTTTCTTTTTCTAGCCTAAATGCTCTCGCTAGGACCTCCAGCACAATGTTGAATAATAGTGGTGATAGAGGGCATCCTTGTCTGGTTCCTGTTCTCAAGGGGAATGCTTTCAAAGTCTCTCCATTTAGGATGATGTTGGCTGTTGGTTTTGTAGAAATGCCCTTAATTATAGTGAGGAATTTCCCTTCTATTCCTGTTTTATTGAGAGTTTTTATCATGCATGGGTGTTGGACTTTGTCGAATGCATTTTCTGCATCGATGGAGGAGATTATGTGGTTCTTGTCTTTTCTTTTCTTTATGTGATGGATCACATTACTTGTTTTTCTAATGTTGAACCATCCCTGCATACCTAATATAAATCCCAGTTGGTCATGGTGAATTTTTCTTTTGATATGTTCCTGAATTCTATTGGCTAGAATTTTGTTGAGGATTTTTCCGTCAATGTTCATGAGGGATACTGGCCTTTCATTTTCTTTTTTGTGGTGTCTTTACCTGGTTTTGGTATGAGGGTTATGCTGGCTTTATAGAATGAGTTTGGGAGTATTCCATCCTTTTCTATGCTCTGAAATACCGTTAGCAGAAATGGTGTTATCTCTTCTCTGAAAGTTTGGTAGAATTCTCCAGTGAAGCCATCTGAGCCAGGGCTTTTTTTTGTTGGGAGTTTGTTAATTACCTTTTCAATCTCTTCTTTTGTTATGGCTTTATTGAGTTGTTCTACCTCTGTTTGTGTTAATTTAGGTAGCTAGTGAGTTTCTAGAAATTTGTCCGTATCCTCTAGGTTTTCAAATTTGTCAGAGTACAATTTTTCATAATAATCTGTTATGATTCTTTTAATTTCAGCTGGGTCTGTTGTGATATCACCCATCTCATTTCTTAAACGGGTTATCTGCTTCCTCTCCTGTTTTTCTTTTGTCAGATTGGCCAATGGTGTATCAATTTGGTTGATCTTTTCAAGGAACCGGCTTTTAGACTTGTTAACTCTTTCAATTGTTTTTCTATTCTCTATTTCATTAAATTCTGCTCTAATTCTTATTATTTCCTTCCTTCTGGCGCCTGTGAGCTTCTTTTGCTGCTCTCTTTCTACTTGTTCCAGTTGTAGGGTTAATGTTTTGATTATGGCCCTTTCTTCTTTTTGGACGTGTGCATTTATTGCTATAAACTGACCTCTGAGCACTACTTTTGCTGTGTCCCAAAGGTTCTGGTAGAAAGTATATTCATTCTCATTTGATTCTATGAATTTCTTTATTTCATCCTTAATTTCTTCTATAACCCAGTAGTTTTTGAGCAAGCTGTTGTTCAGTTTCCATGTGTTTGATTTTTTTTTTTTTCCTTGCTTTTTGTGTTGTTGAATTCCACTTTTATAGCTTTATGGTCAGAAAAGATGCTTTGTAATATTTCAATGTTTTGCATTTTGTTAAGGCTTGCTTTATGGCCTAATATGTGGTCTATTCCGGAGAATGTTCCACGTGCGTTGGAAAAGAAAGTATACTTGGCTCTTGTTGGGTTGAGTGTTTGGTATATGTCTATGAGATCAAGATGGTTGATTGTTGCATTTAGCTCTTCCGTGTCTTGTTGAGCTTCTTTCTGGATGTTCTGTCCTTCATCGAAAGTGGCGTGTTCAAGTCTCCTACTACTGTTGTAGACCTGTCTATGTTTTCAGAGCCATTAGAGTTTGTTTTATGTATTTTGGAGGCCTCTTATTGGGTGTGTAAATATTTATTATACTTATGTCCTCCTGGTGTATTGACCCCTTAATCATTACATACTGCCCTTCCTTATCCTTTGTGGTGGATTTTACTTTAAAGTCTATTTTGTCAGAGATTAATATTGCCACTCCTGCTCTTTTCTGAGTGTTGTTTGCTTGATATATTTTTTTCCATCCTTTGAGTTTTAGCCTGTTTGTGTCTTTAAGACTAAGGTGCATCTCTTGTAGGCAGCAGATAGATGGATCATGCTCTTTTTATCCAATCTGCCCCTCTCTGTCTATTTATTGGTGCATTAAGTCCGTTTACATTCAGCATAAATATCGATAGGTATGAGTTTACTGCTGTCATTCTGATATTTCTTTTTGTGTGTTGTTCACAGTCTCTTTGTTCCCCTTAATTTTCTGTGCCGAGTTGTTTTTCTTTATGTATTTTTTTTCCAGCTTTTTCATTGTTGTAGATATTGTGTTTGCTAGGTCTTTATGGTTTTCTACTTTTTTATTTTTATTTGTAGGATTGTTAGATTCCTTTGTGGTTACCTTAATATTGACCCTTATTTTTCTAAGTTTATACCAGTCTTTTATTACTTTCTATCGCCTTGACTTCTCCTACATATGAAAAATCAATGTCTGCATTTTTTAAGTCCCTCTTTTTTGTTTTAATGTTGTCCTTTTTTACATATTGATATCTCCGTTTCCCTATTTTCGATGTTTTAGCTTTGATGTGTTTTCGACTTCCCTATCTGAGTCAATATCTGGTTGCTCTGTCCTGTGTTCTACTCTTGCGTTGTTAGCTGGTGTTATTGATTATCTAACCATAGGATTCCCTTTAGTGTTTCTTGTAATTTGGGTTTGGTTTTTGCGAATTCCCTCAACTTCTGTTTATCTCGAAATGGTGTAATTTCCCCATCATATTTGAGAGACATGTTTGCTTGATATATAATTCTTGACTGGCAGTTTTTCTCCTTCAAGGCTTTATATATGTCATCCCATTGCCTTCTTGCCTGCATGTTTTCTGCTGAGTAGTCCCAGCTTATTCTAATTGAATCTCCTTTGTAGATGACTTTTCTTTCATCCCTAGCCACTCGTAAAATTCTCTCTTTATCTTTGGTTCTGGTAAGTTTGATTATAATATGTCTTGTGACTTTCTTTTGGGATCTACCTTATGTGGGGTTCGATGAGCATCTTGGGTAGATATCTTCTCATCTTTCATGACATCAGTGAAGTCTTCTGTCAACAAATCTTCAGCAATTTTCTCTGTATTTTCTGTTATCCCCCCCTGTTCTGGTACTCCAATCACTCATAGGTTATTTCTCTTGATAGAGTCCCTCATGACTCTTAGAGTTTCTTCATTCTTTTTAATTCTTTTATCTGATTTTTCCTCAAATAAGTTGGCATCAAGAGCCTTATCTTCAGTGTCACTAATTCTAACTTCTACTGCCTCAATTCTGCTCCTATGACTTTCTATTGAGTTGTCTAATTCTGAAATGTTATTGTTAATCTTCTGGATTTCTGATTGCTGTCTCTCTATGGATTCTTGCAGCCTATTAAATCGGTCATTATGTTCTTCAATAACTTTTTGAAGTTCTGCTACTACTTTGTGTGTTCCTTGGCCTTTCTGCATTTTGTACAATTTCCTTTCGAATTTCTAGAAGAAATTTCTGTATATTAATCTTTTGTATTCTGCCTCTGGTAATTCCAAGAAATTCTCTTCCTCCAGAGAATTTATTGATTCTTTATTTTGGGAGCTTGCTGAAGCCATCATGGACTGCCTCTTTACGTGATTTGCTATTGACTGTTGTCTCCGAGACATCAATAAGTTATTAAAATTTTATATTTGTTTAGTGAGTCCTAGCTTCTTGTTTTGTTATGTTTTGATATGCTCCAATAGGCTGCTCATGTACGCTAGTTTGATTATTGGCACCTCTGAAGCTCTAATGTCCTGTCACCGGGTAGTTAGTTCTGTAACTAAGTATGTGCACACAGGAGTCCCTTAAATTTTCCTATATGGGTTCAGCTCAGGTGTCCAGGTAGTCGGTCACCAAGTGTGTGGTGCAGACTCTCACCTACAGTCTTAGCGAGGCATGGGTGACTGGTGCAGGCACTGGAATGTGGCTGTGGTAGGGGATCACGGGCTGAGCCAGGCAGGGGGCTGACGGCTCTGCGAGAGTCTGAAAGGAAATCGTGTCCCTATTTCCTATGGCAAGTAGGTAGGTGAGTTTTGCAGCCGGACTATGAGCACCCCACTCTCTTAGCCTTAAAGACCCCAGGGCACCACTTTTTGTTGGACTCCTGTAGCAGGTGATTAGGTGGTTTAAGTGACACCACCAGTACTCAAGCCCCTGTTGCAGATGGGTAAATGTGCCTACTTAAGGGGCAGGGCTGTTTCGAGGGTCACAAATCCGCCACTTTACAGCTGAAACGATTCAAGTTAAACTTCAGATGTTTGCCCTGTTGTATGGTAGTAGTGAGGGCTAACGCTGTTGAGATGGGTCCCCACAAGTCTATACAGGGGTGTAAGAAATTCAAAGTCTGCGGACCCCTGATGCCTATGCCCAGCAAAGGAGCTGTGCCGACCCTGAGTTCCTGGCTTAGGGGAGCCACTAGCATATTTGTTCCCTGTCAAAGACCAGAAGAATGGGTCAGGGCGCCTTTTGGGATCTACTTCAGGCTCAGTGGACTCCCAGTGCAGAGCGGGGAGGGAGGAGATAAAAGGGAGACGGGTTTTTCCCAAATGGGCTTTTTAAAAAAAAAATTCCCCGGGAAAGACCACACACTTGTACTTCTCTTCAGCCTCTTGGGAGCTGCTTTTCACTGGTTCGGAGTGTCCAAGCAGAATCTCTGCTGCCGATTCTCTCTCGATGTGGAAACTGCTTCCTGAGCCCGCGCACAGCTGTTTGGTTGTTTCACTGAGGACCCTGAAAGCTGAAGACCTGCAGTCCTGCCACCACAGCCACTCAGGGGCTCCTTACTTCTTCGGAACCCTCTCCCTCTCCCACCACTCAGTCCAACTCCTCAACTTTGCCTTGTTCAGGGCTTCTAGATATTCATATACAATCAAATCAATTGTGTTCGCAGGTCTTTGTTGTAAGAGGGATATAGGATATAGGAAACTCTCTGACTACACTGCCATCACGGCCAGCGCAACATATATTAAAGAATATTTTCTCTTTACTTTTTTTAAACACCTTTGCTTGGGCACCTGCTTTATGCAGGGTCTCCCCCATGAGAATGCACGTGGTGCTCCCACAGAAGACACAACCTTCTTTATTCCAGAAGCCCAGGAGAACTACAGCATGCCAGTGTGGTGCACATGTGTGCTGTAAGGTAGCTTTGATCACACCCATCACCCATCAGTTGGTCTAAATCTGTATTTACATTTTTCTCTCTGTAGGACATGAACATCCCTATGGAATTCAAATGATTCGTTTTCAAGCCACTGCATTCCGGCCACATGGACCAAAGGGCTCCACATCTCCTTCCACCCTCCAGGAGCCCTCCTTACTGGAGCAGCCATTCCCAGAGATGGAAGGTCAGTTCGTCCTGAAGCCCAGGCACCCAGTGAAGGGCCAGGAGCAGACAGGAGAGTCCCCTCCCTTCCTGCAAGCGCCTTCTCTCTCAGCTCACATCTCCATTCCTGAAAACAAAATCATGACACGGAGCTGATTCTCCATGCCAGGGAGAAGGGCAGTGTAGGCAAGGATCCAGTCTACACCAAGAATCAGACTTAGAGAAATGTCAACACCCAACGCACTTCAAGGAAGCTTGTTTTCATTCCTCCGGGTAGTTGCTCTCTTCTCTGTATCCCCACAGCCCTTCACACATATTTTAATGATGTGCCTGCATATCTGTGTGTCTCATTAGGATACCAGCTTCTTAAGGCCTGGAAATTCATGTTTCCCCATCCCAGGGCTTCCCTCAGCATCTAGGCCAGAGCAGAAGGTGACTTATGCCTACCTAGCTTAGACACACCTGGAATGGAAGAACTTGAGTGAGGCAGAAGAGTTACCGAGCTGAATAGGAATCTCTTCCGAGCTTGGGCTGAAGTGGCCGCTCATTTTTACCTCCACAGCAAGCCACATGGACCGAGCTCACTTTCCATGGGTGCTTCTGACCCAGGCCTAGACTGGAACAGGACTGATGTTTACGGTTGGGGGCTTTTTAATCTTCCCTCTTCCTATTCTTTCTCCTACCCTTCCATATTCTCCCATCAGTATTTCTTTTTCTGAAGAAAATGTATTATTCATTTGGGGAATAGTGTGGCCAGAATAGAATTCCTACTTAAAGTGTTTTTATTGTTGTGATTGTTAGTCAATTAACAAAAAGTTTCACAAATTTTATTTTTTAATATTCATACCCTAATTACAAGCATGAGGAAACAGCACTCATACCTTACCAGAACTGTTGAAGATAGGCGAGGTTTCCATAAAGTTGAATCATCCCATATTTTTCATGGCAATAGCATGTATTTTTACTGGTCACAGATGCAACATGAACTCTCACACCAAATAATATCTGTAACAAAAGATACAGCTAAGCCTGAAATTATTTTTGAGAAAGTACAAAACTCAGTTTCTACATTGCCCTCTGTTTATGTCACAGAGTAGCTTTATATATAGCTTTGTATCAAGGGATAGAGCACTGTTCTTAAGAGGTATTAAAGCTAAATAACAGTACATTTGGAAAGTTTTAGAAATAATAAAATCAGGTCAAGTGTAGAGAAACCAGGCTAGTACAGCTATTCTACCTATATATTAACCTGTATGTTCAACATTTGCACATGTTGACCTTGCTGAATCTATAGGAATCCATTCCTGGATTGAAGAATGTGTTTGTTTTCCTTCAGACTTTTAAAATGATGGGGTGTGAATGTCAGGGCAGGAAGAAAGAGTCTTAGTCAGCTGAAGTGGTGACAATCCTTCCTGACTGCATCCCTTCTGGAGGCTGCTAAGCCCAATGGAGAAGGGGGATGGGGTCTGCTTTTGGAGGAGGAGACTGATATCTTGGTTGCCTTGGGCCCTCTGAGTAAGGAAAATCACTCTCATGAAGGTTGCTAAGAACCGTGCCTTCTCCTGAGGAGTACATTATACAAGTCATCCATTTTAGTACTCAGTTCCTTGAGGCATCGTGTTAAAGCTGAGGAACCTGAGGTTCAGGTAGATTGAGTAACTCATTCAAGTAAATGGCAGAACCCTCTGATCCAGCCAGCACCGCAAGTGTTACACCCAAGGTGTAACACCACATCCTAGAGAAGCCAAGTAATGGGCATTTAAGGATATTTGGTGAAATGTTGCTCATCTGTTCATCATCCCACAACTCAGCTCCTCTGTTGACTATTCTAGCATAGGTTATCAGCAGGGTAAGAAAATATTAGGATACCGTATCAGGAAAACATTCATAGCTGGGCAGTAGAAAAGACCTCTTTGAACTCAGGTTTTCACTGCCGACCACCTCCTCTTACAAAAGCTCTTCTTGTTCAGCATTCCTTTCACAGGGAGTGTTGGGTAGCTAAAAATCATCTCTGCTTGGGTGTTACAAGAAACCAGGCCACCTTGGTTACCACACAGCCAGCGTTTAAACACAGCTTCCCAAGGACCCTGACAGGAGAGTGGAGGTACATCATCCGTGGAACTGCCTGAGGCTTGTGGCCCCTCAGAGTGAAGGAGTTATAGGCTGCCCAAGAAGTGGGGTCAGAGAGGTTGAGTCATGAAGGGCAGAGCCTTCTGATAAGAGTTCACAGTGGTCAGGCACTCAGAAAGCCAAACAGGAAATCTAGAGCATAGGGAGACTTAACAAAATGGAGGATGATTATGAAACGATGCTTGATTTGTATACCACATCTTTTAGCTTTTAAAACGGGATCTGATTCCTCACTGATCATATTTAACATCAGTAAACTTGTATAACCAAACATTAAGTGCCTCACAAGGCAATGCAACAGGAGTAGATAGCACTGTCTAGGAAGTATCACCACCAAAAGAATTGAACCTGAGTCTGATCAAGCTTCTAGAGTTAATTATCCGTTTACAGAATAAGGGGAAAGAACACATTAACAGCACAAGGATGCAGTCCACCTGTCCCAGAATGTGGGAAATTCTACACAATAAATGACTCCGTTGCTCTCTCTTCTAGCCCTAGCAAACAACATGCTCTGCAAATGAAAACAGTAGAAATAAATTGAAGTGAATTAAACTACTACTCCTAATAATCTCACTTCTTCCTTAGATGCAGGCCAGAAGACAGTTGAAAGGGAACGGCCTAAGATAAATTGGGCCTTTCAGCGAGGCTCTAGCACTTGCCAGGACAACTTGGGCACTTCTCCGCCACCCGCCAAGCCAAGGAAGCTCTTCGGAGTTCCTCTGAAGGATGTCTGTGAGAATGACAACCTGCCCCCTCCTCTCCGGGTAGGTCTCATTTTTCCTCTTGTGGGTCGCTATGAGTCAGAATCGACTCTGTGCCAATGGGTATGGCTGGCCCTCCTGAGGAGGGAGATTGAGAAAGGGAAAGCTCTAGAAGGTCAAGTGTTCTCAATGAATGTGTCCCCAGATGGAAAAAGCACTAGACAGCCCCTGGATTTGGCTGAGAAGCTTTGTTATATTATTTCAGTGAATAATAAGTTGACTTAGTTATTGCAGAATCATAAGGTTGACACAAGAGGAAAAGCTAATCTCGTCTGTTCCACTGGTTTCAGCAAAGACCCACGTACACCTGCTCAGATAAGTCACGATGTGCCCTGTGTACCAGTCTGTTAAGAAGAGGCTCTAACTTAACCCTCATGTTCTCCTTTCAGCTCCTTCCTTGAACTCCACCCTACTCTCAACTCTGCCTTGTTGCTTCTTCAGCTGAGACTACTCAGTCTTACAACTCAAACTGTCTCAGATGGCATTTGGTTTTATTTCAAGTACTGAAGTGTAAGACTAAAGACTCACCTTCTGGCACATATTAATCGTTTTCTCTTTTTTTAATGTGCTTAAGTAAAAATTTTTTTTAATTGTACTTCAGGTGAAGGTTTACATAACAAATACTTTCTCATTAAACAGTAGTACACATATTGTTTTATGACATTTGTTAACAAACGCACGACATGTCAACCATCTCCGTTAGCGACCTTTTTTTTTTTTTACTGAAAATATACATAGCCAAAGATACACCGTTTCAAAAATTTCTACAATCACACTTCAGTGACATCGACTACGCTCTTCCAATTGTCCTGCTATTCTCGCTTTAGATGAAGGTTCACAGAACAAAATAGTTTCTCAGTAAACAGTTAGTACACATGTTGCCCTATGACAATGGTTAACAACCTCACTACACATCAACACCGTCCTTACAGAACCTTGGGTTCCCTATCATGAGCTTTCCTGTCCCCTTCTGCCTTCTAGCCCCTATCCCTGGACTGCTGTGCCTCATTAGTCCCGATTTGTTTTATGGGACTGTCCAATACCTGGCTGAACGGTGAACCTTGGAAGTGACTTCACCTCTGAGCTCAAAGCGTGCATGGGGGCCATACTCTCGGGGTTTCTCCAGTCTCCTTTAGGCCAGTAAATCTGGTCTTTTTTGTGTGTGTTAGAATTTTGTTCTACATCCTTCTCCAGCTCTGTCCGGAGCTCTCAGTTGTTATCATGGTCAGAGCAGTCATTGGTGGTAGCCTGTCACCATCTAGCTATACTGGACTCAGTCCGGTGGAGGCCTTGGTAGCGGTGGTCCATTAGTCCACTGGACTAATCTTTTCCTTGTATCCTGTTCTCTTCATTCTCCCTTGCGCCCAAAGGGATGAGACCAGTGGAGTATCTTAGATGGCTGTTCACAAGCTTTTAAGATCCCAGATGCTACTCACCAAGGTAGAATGTAGAACATTATCTTTATAAACCGTGTTATGCCATTTGAGCTAGATTTTCCCTGAGGCCATGGTCCCCCGCAGCCGAGCAATTCAGTCCCTTGGGGAGTTTGGAGCACATATTCATCTTTTAATCCTAATAGAATGAGTCAAATGAAAGCCTCAGGTTTGGCTTGTGTTGTCTCATATCAGTGTGTTAAATCATCAGTGGTAACATTCATTGAGTATCCAATATCCCTCCAAGGGCTATACTAGTGCATCATGTGCTCGATGTGAAGAAAATCATTGTCTTAAGTACATGCTAGGCACTACCCCAGACCCTGCAACTTTCACAGCAAATTTGGGGGTAGTTATGATTATCATCACGGAGCCCTGGTGGCACAGTGGTTAACAAGTCAACTGCTAACCAAAAGGTTGGCAGTTCGAGTCCACCAGCCAGTGCTTGGAAACCATATGGGGCAGTTCTACTGCAACCTGTAGGGTTGCTGTGATTCGAAATCAACTCACAGCAACAATTTTGGTTTCGTTTATGATTATCATCATCCCCATTTCACAAATGGGAGAAACAAAAGCATTAGTAAAGGTAAGTACTGTGTTTTCCTCAAGGGCACATAGTGAATAGGTGGTATCATCGATTTAAATCCCTCAGATTACCTGACTCCAACACCTATTATCTTTCTACATTGCAAGCAGAGGTCTATCTGGGGGTGGGGATACTGGGCAGGTAGGGTGAGTGCCCTGCACCCTGCCTGCGTGCCCCGGGTGCCTCTTGAGGGGGTGCCAGCGAGCAGTTTCTATTGGCCATCACACTTTTCATCACCAGCTATAAGAGATCATTCAGCAATTGAACGCTAATTGCCCGAGGTGCTATTTTCTGTAGCTAGGCCCCTGACTGCAAGCAGGACAGATGAAGACAGAGAAGAAGGAAATGAAAAAGTGATAAGGCTTTCAGGAGGGGATGGTTTCTGAGACTGATTTTGAAAGAGGAAAAGAAATCCAAGAAGTTGGAATGGGGTATCCAGCAGCTTAACGGGGAATAAGCTAATGAGAAAAGAGTATGGCAAGATTTCCACATGTGGGGAAAAGCATCCATATTACAGTGAGAAAAGAAAGGTGAAGGGGGAAGGTGTGATTTAACAGATGTCTTAAAGTAGACAGAGAAGTTCGATTTAAAAGTATAATTTCAGTGGAAAAGGAAAACGTGATTAAAACAAGTGTTTAAAGTGTTTCAGTGAATGAATGTAGAGTGGACCAATGAAGAGAAAATACATTGAGAGACCCCAAAAAAAAAAGCCTTAAGTATGTGCTTTGGTCCTTCCCGCTTCAGCACTGGACTCTCCCGGGGCCTAGCTCTGGCTGCCAACAAGGGCAAGCTTGCGCTCTGGCCTGTGTGCAGGAAGTGCCGTATATTGGTTTTTTTTCTTTTCTTCCCCCCTAGGATATGTTTTTCTTTATTAATCAAAAAGGGCCTCTCACAGAGGGCATCTTCAGAATTTCGGCCAGTGTAAAAGCACGTAGAGCCCTAAAGCAGAAACTAAATTCTGGAGAAAAAGTGAACTTGGAGGATGAATCTGTTTTTGTGGTAGCGTCTGTCTTAAAGGTAAGGAAAGCTCCAGCATCATCTTCACACAGTGTAGCTCTAAAGAAGTAGGACTGGTTTCCTGCACTGTGACTGACAGAGAAGCATAGTAGGTATAATACATTCAGAATCTGAAAAACTGAAAAACAGTTCAGCAAGTTAAGGAAACTGCGTTGGGAGTTAAAAGCACAGCACCCTCCCTGTCTGAACGCCCCATGCAAAAACAAGTAAATAAATAAAAATTTCAAAGTACACACTTACACCTACACAAGCATCCTACTTTTGAAGAGCTCCTCACTGCAAATGATGTCAAAGGTTCCAAAAGAAATTTATTATTAAACTTTTGAAAATAATTACAAAAGTTTTCCATGATAAGCAAATATTTACCTTATGATGAGTCAAAAAATGTTCAGTCAAGCCACCAAAAGCTCCATTTGGTTTTATCATCATTCCTTCCCTTTCTCCTAATGCCTTTCACTTTAAAAGTGGCATTGGAATGGTTCTACCATTGGGCCTTCTTTCATCTGGGCTACCTTTAGCATCTTTGTTAGTACTTGTTACGCTTAAACTGCCACCCATGGTACAGTTAGTTCCATGGTAACCTGCTCTTCTAAAATGCCTAGCTGCTCACATTCTTAGAGATACCTCACATTTTTCGAAAATACAACCTACATCCAAAACCAGCTTTAGCAAAACGTTGAGCCCAGAACAACCTCTGCACGCCTGCTGCAGGGCCCTGGTCCTCCAGCCCAGAGGCAATACAAGGAAGGCAGGGTAGAAACAGGGCCCAGGGCCTCCAATTCATTCTGAAGCATAAAGATCAGAAGTGCCTTGCCCGGGACATAAGTAAAGAAGAATTTTCCACATTCCTTTTTCAGTCAAGTGGCCAGGTGTCCAAGTAATATTACTTCATGAGTTTATTTACAATCAAATCGGTCTTGGTAAATGCGCCATCATATATGCATTGGAAAATGGACGTTTCTTGCAAATCTGTGTCTTGGTCCATATGAAAATATATAGCAAGGTACATTCGAGCACTCGTATAAACCTGATTTCTCTATCACCCTCCCTGTTCTCTACCTTTTAAAAAGTAGATTAGCATAAATTAGCCAGCCCCCAGATCAAAAAGCTGTGGCCCCTTCACTGTGAGACTTCCACTGAGAAGATAGGTGCAATTCTGCATATCCCTCCAGCCTAAGCTGAATTTTTGCCCTATTGTTATTTCGTGAGTTTGGTGATTGGTCTCCTTGGAATCCTTACAGGGCGCTGGTAATGGAAGAAGGGGTATGCTCCCTGTTGGGAGGATGCCGAGGAAGTAGGATCAGCATTGCTCTAATGTGTGAAGGGTGGGAGGGACTCGGGAAACTGCTCTAGATCCTCTTCATTGTGCTTGTCTCCTTCTGTCTCTCTGGCCACCATTAAAGGACCTCCAGACATCCTGAGAGACACAAGAGCCCTTGGGAGCCAGAAGGACATCCTTTTGGGGCATAGCATCCACCACCTCCCAAAGACCCTAGCTTCCTTTCTGCCTTTCTGAGTGCTGGTTGGGATGTCTGATGTGACCAGAGAAGAGACACCTTCACCCGACTTTGTCAGACTGAGGAGAAGGTGTAGGGCCTTGTGAATATGATCGGCTATAGTGTTTTACTCACACATGTTCCTCGGGGACTTGTGGAAGCAGTGAGATGGCAGAGGGATTCTTCAGGTCACTCTAGGATTTAGGGCTTTTTTTTTTTGGTAGCGTTTATTTATATTCCTGTTGCCTATCTGCTATCCATCCTCTTCCTACCCAGATACTCTTTACTATTTAACAAAGAGAACCCTTCACACATTTGGCGTGAAAGAGTCTTGTTAACCAGCCAACTTTGGTTTTCTGTGTTGTAGGAAATCAGAGTGAAGCTTAGCATAATGAGGAACCTGTGGTAGATGGGCCAACATGTCAGTCTTTTGTAACCTAATCAAGGAAATGACATCCCATCACTGTTGCTGTATTCAATTTCATAGAAACAAGTCACATAAAACTTAAGCTTTCTAAATTTTAATAGGCCCAACTGTATGATATTCAGATGGACTTTCCAGGCCACCACTTAGGAAGCTCGCCTGTACATGCCTCTAGCTCTAGTACTCAGGGGTCTAAAGTTTCGCTGTATCTAAATTTTGACTATGTTTTACTTTTTTGGAACATTTTACTTCTCAAATCAACTAAAACTCAAGGAAAGAATGATATCCTATCCCCACCTTTAAAATTAATCTAAGGAGCCCTGGTGGGACAACGGTTAAGAGCTCGGCTACAAAACAAAAGGTCCGTGGTTTGAACCCAGCAGCTGCTCCTCGGGAGAAAGATCTGCTGATCCAATTCCATAAAGATTACAGCCTAGGAATCACTATGGGGCCGTTCTGCTCTGTCATATAGGGTCTCTGTGAGTCAGAATTGACTCAAGGGCGCACGGAAGGAACAACCATTCAAAGATGAAAAATGAAGCTATTCTGAGAGGTTTCTCCCAAGAAGCACACAAACCACAAGTCAGAGGACCCCGTCCTCTGTGTGTGTGTGTGTCTGTGTTTGTGTTGTGGTATTTGTTTCAGAGCTTTTCTTGCCAGGAATTAAGAACATCATGGCTAAAATAAACAATCAAAATGTGTATGTGTATTCCTTTTCAAGAAAATCACAGGAATTTGGAAGTTTATCACCAGGCCTTTTCATTTTGTACCAGTTGGGTAAGCTACACATAAAGAGAAGGATTCAGAAGGTAGAAAGGGACTTTATCTTCCTTCCCACCACAGCCCAGACACTGCTTTTATGCCACTAACTGCAGTTGGAGAAAATCCACACACGTGCTTATGGGTGTGTACGAGTCAGCAAAGAGCTGGAGCCGAGTTCTGTGGACGTCATAGTGTGGTTACCTGTGAAGGAAGTGGGGACCAAACTGAATTTTTCAACCAAATGTGTTCTCTGTCATTTGTCTAATACATGTTTGCCATAAGAATAACATTATTTTTCATCTATTTTAGGATTTTTTTCAAAACATCCAAGACAGTGTATTTTCATCTGATCTCTTTGAAAAATGGCTTGCTGTTATTGATCAAGGCAATGAGGAGGAGAAAATAACTGCAATCCAGAGGTAACGAGGCAGTAATCACTCTCCTCTGACTATGCCTCAACAATACAACCAACACACTCAGAAAAAAATAGCTTCTATTTTATAACTTTTCCTACTAAATAATGACTACTACCAAAGGCTTTCATGCGGTCATAGCCGTGAGGCCAGTTTAAAAATAGATGTATACCTTACTGCTGTCATCAAGTTATTGTCTTTCTCCTAACCTTACTAATACGGGATCGTTGACCATTGTACACCTTCTGAATATGTGAAATTATAGGAGGTGAAATCTGTTAGTCCAAGTGTGGTGGTAGAGGGCGACTCTGACAGTGTTACCCCCTTAACTTTCTCAAATATTTAACTAACCAGAGAAAGACTTACCATGCTCAGGCATTAAATTTAATGAAGCATTTCTGTGTGCGTTCATGCCTGGAACTCTGTTAGCCTGTAGGTACACAGAGGTAAAGAACCTAAGCCTTCCCCTCAAGAAACTCAGAGTCTGGTGGAGGAGAAAAACAGATACACTGAAGTGTAATCAGTTCTATAAAACGGAAACTCAGAGGTGATGTGGGAACAAGGTGGAGTGAGAATTAACTCCCTGTAAGACTCAGAGAAAAAGGAAGCTCACATTGTAACGTCAAGACCTAATCACAAAGAATTCCAGCTCTATATCCATGCAAGCAGAAATTTCTGGCAGGACTCATCTTCAAAATTATGTGCAATCTAGCAGAATTGGAAAAAAGTATCCAGTACCTCAATTTCCTAAGCTTTGCTTCTGCAAAAAAGACCCAGCAATTCCAATAGTATGTCCTATTTGTGTATGCCTATTGAGCAGAGAAAAAATTTTTTTAATCAACTTCCAAATATTCTGAATTATCACCTTCACAATACTTTTGATAAACCCCTTTTTAGCAACAGAACACAGAATTTACATTGAAGAGTTAGGAAATAAGGTACAGTTGTGAAAGTCACCAAAAACCAAGGCCATGGAACAAAATACTGCCTCCATTCCCACGACAGTTTAAAGAAGACCTTTTGAGTACATTGAGCACCAAGTCCTGTAGCTCTCTGTTGCTCATGTTACCAGCTGCACTCCTATTACAGTTTAGAGGGGACTATTCGGGTACATCAAGCATCACATCCTATAGCTGATTGCTGCTCAGAGTCTAAAACCTGTGTACTTAACATTGTATTAAGGGTGCATTGCACATCCAGTACTGTTGCTGGTGCCATTCATGGTGACCATACTGTCTCCAAGTTGCAGCATTTTGTTGTAAAAGAAAAAAAAAACAACAAAAGTAAAACTCTGAATATCAACTTAGAAACCGTTTCAATGCGTGATTAAAAAAAGCATATCAGTTATGAAAATTAGAATACTGGAAATTAGACTATTGTAACCTTGTATGAGAAAATGGTACCAATGAGAATGATTTGAAATTAAATTGACCTTGGATGCTGGCAGAGCAAAGCATAGGATCTCAGAATGTACTTATAATTCGTAGTAGATACGATTTGGACTCTCACCGTCAGACAGCAGTTTTTCATTGTTATCTTGAAATTAAAGGGAGCACTTTAAGTATAATTGCTGTTCAATTTCATCAGTAATTTTTGTGAGTTTTAGTTGAGCACATTCTGGAATGTTACAGGGTTTTTAATAAATTTATATGAAATTCTACATTAATAAGTTTTGCCCAACTTAAATACATGGTAGTGGTTTCTGGGAACTATTTCAGGTAGCATCTTTATGAGACAGAGGTCTACATCTTTTCCATTTTTCACTGGGATGTGGACATGGTGTCCAAACCAAAAAAGGCTTATTCCCTTCTCTGTATTTACAAGTTCTTAAATGAAATGACTTGTTTTAAGAGTGTTTTTCTGCATTTAAAGGCTTTTAGACCAACTGCCAAAAGCCAATGTTGTTCTCCTGCGATACCTTTTTGGAGTGTTACACAACATTGACCAACATTCTGCATCCAATCAGATGACAGCATATAACTTATCAGTGTGTACAGCCGCAAGCATTCTTTGGTCTTCTACTTTCTACAGACCACGAATTAAAACAGAATTGAGAAAAAAGGTGAAGAGATTTCTTATTTTTATACCTTTGGGGCCTGAATCCTCACTTCGAACCTGAAATTCAGGGTATTATCTAAAGGACCATTGTTTTTAGTGTATACTTTAATTGCACTCTTCTGGGATGCAAAGTCATTTATCTTATCATGGCAGGGTATGGGAGGGTGGGTTGTTAAGTTGGAAATTGGGAGCAACCGAGTCACTTCTTTCCCTTCCAAGAGACTACACTGACTAAACCATAAACCCAAACCTGTTGCCATCGAGTCAATTCCAACTCATAGCGACCCTACAGGACAGAGTAGAACCGCAGCATAACGTTTCCAAGGAGTGGCTGGTAGATTCCAAGTGCTGACCTTTTGGTTAGCAGCCGAGCCCTCAACCACTGTGCCACCGGGACTCCCACTAAACCATAGAGAGAGAAAAAAGTGGTGTGGTATGCTCTTTGAAGCAGTCTGGGGTTAGACAAGCCAAGCTTCAACTCCCAGCCTTACCATTGCTGGATGTGTAATCTTGGGCAAAGTTCCCCAGCCAGCCTCCCCATCTGAAACACAGCAGTGGTGACAGCACCCAGCTTGTCTAGGCACTGCTTGCAGTTGTGCCCATGCACATCCCAAGGGCCCGGGCAGTATGAGCACCCTTGGCTCCACACACATTGGACTTCTTCTGCGAGCAATGGCCTGTTCAGAGAAATACTGGGCAACTATTTTATCTCTGCCACCGGGGTGAAGAAAGTAGTAAAAGATTCCAGAACATTCTAAGGCAGCCACAGGGTGCCTAATGAGATCACAACTTTCCCCCAAGCACATCCTGAGAGCAAGCCTAAGGCAAGATAGTGCACGGGCATGGACAGCAGTCAGACAAATGGACAGATTTTCTCCCCAGCTGCCTCATGCCTTCACAGCAGACCCACAGAGAAGTTCTGCTTCCCTCATTTAAGATCCTTCTTCAGTTGAGAAGTACATTTAATGACTTTTCGTGTATTGCATGGCTTATAAATTGAATAACATCTTCACCCCCAACATGTTATATGGGTTATTAAAACATTATCTTAATTTTAACTGTGTAGCCATTGAGATAAAAATATTAGCCATTAAGCCAAGGACACAAATTACAACTCTATTTCACTGATTAAAAGTAGTTTCAAGTCTGTGTCCAAAGTACTCTTGAAAGTATCACAGGTTCGTAGAGAAAACTGATTTAGTTGTTTTCTTATGAACTCTGAATTTTTTTCAGAATTCTTTCACATTTTTGTTAGATTGAAGATGTATACATGAAATATGACTTATAACTTTGCCATATGAAAAACAAAACAGCCTATTTTTTCCCTTTGTTGTTACAGATCTCTCTTGTACAATTTTTTATTGAAAATTGCTTCAAAATATTTGGAGACGATCTCCCTTCCCTCATGGAGGAAAGCTCGATGATTACAACAATGACTTGTGATGATTCAGAGAAGGCTTCAGGTACTGTGAAGAATTTAAAGGCTTTGTAGGAAACACTGAGCCTGGGAGGAATCATGGGTGATGCTGCGGCAGCAGCTGTCCTGGAGCCCAGAGCATGACCCAAGAACAATGAAGCAGGGCCCAGGGCTCCTCCTGCTCCTTCTTCAGAAGGGTGGCTCATGGATGGGGGAAAGTGTCACACTGTTGTCAGATCAAAGAAGAGATAAGACAAAGTCCACGATCTCCAGAAGTTGCAAGTACAGCTTGTAACAGCATCAGGACAGAGCATATGGTACAGTGGTTTAGAGACTTTTTCAAAGAAAACTTTAAATGGTACCCTGATATATATAATAGATGTGCTCTGGTTGAAACCAAAATGAGGGGCCAAGACCACTGCGTGTTTTATTTCTCCCCCTCTTCTTGCTCAGTGGTCCCTGAGGCACCTCAGGGATCCAGTGCTCTTTGAAGCAGTTTCAAAAGAACCAGCATCATTGAGAAAAAAGGACCAGATGTCAAACAGCCTTTCCATAGTATGAACCCCTGCATTACCATTACCAGCACTGTTATCTTTGGCCAGTTTTTCCATCTCAGCCTCAAATTTTTCTCTAAAATTCAGATAAAAATGATATCTAAATCTTAGAATTTTTTGCGAGGAGTAAATAAGATAATGGTGTAAAATAAATTCGTAAAAATCATATTAATGGGCTAGCAGAGGTTTCACTGAGACCATAATCAGTATTACTTGAGTCTAGCTAATCATAGCTAAGGAGTCCCTGGGTGGTACAAACGAGTAAATATTCTGCTACTAACCAAATGTTGATGGCTCAAACCCACTTGGAGATGCCTTGAATGAAACGCCTGGCGATGTGTTTCCAAAAGGTCACCGTCATGAAACCCTATGGAGCACAGTTCTACTCTACAACACATGGGGTCACCAGGAGTCAGAACTGACTCAATGACAGCTGGTAATCAGAGCTAACTGCCAACAGTCCATTTTACAAGATGGATGTTAGATTCAGAATCTGTATCGTGTGTCATTAGTCCCTTCATATTTTTCCTATTTCTTGGTTTTATGACACTTATCTCAGTGCTTTAAGAAAATCCATTTAATCAGGAATTGAGATGAGTTTAGTGTCTGAGAATATGTTTATGCCAAGACAACCTTTTGGTTTTCATTCAGAAGTGACAACGGATTAGCCACTTAAATCCAAGCCTGTGAGAGTTACAGTAATTTACAAAAAAGACTCAACAGCGCGATTATGGCAGAAACTAGAAGGCTTTAAATATTCTGAGATGGAAACCCAGTAAAAGTCCACCTTGTGTAATGCACAAACTGATCTATGCTCTCCAAGCAGGGCAACATATTTTAAAGAATATTTTCTCTTTACTTTTTTTAAACACCTTTGCTTGGGCACCTGCTTTATGCAGGGTCTCCCCCATGAGAATGCACGTGGTGCTCCCACAGAAGACACAACCTTCTTTATTCCAGAAGCCCAGGAGAACTACAGCATGCCAGTGTGGTGCACATGTGTGCTGTAAGGTAGCTTTGATCACACCCATCACCCATCAGTTGGTCTAAATCTGTATTTACATTTTTCTCTCTGTAGGACATGAACATCCCTATGGAATTCAAATGATTCGTTTTCAAGCCACTGCATTCCGGCCACATGGACCAAAGGGCTCCACATCTCCTTCCACCCTCCAGGAGCCCTCCTTACTGGAGCAGCCATTCCCAGAGATGGAAGGTCAGTTCGTCCTGAAGCCCAGGCACCCAGTGAAGGGCCAGGAGCAGACAGGAGAGTCCCCTCCCTTCCTGCAAGCGCCTTCTCTCTCAGCTCACATCTCCATTCCTGAAAACAAAATCATGACACGGAGCTGATTCTCCATGCCAGGGAGAAGGGCAGTGTAGGCAAGGATCCAGTCTACACCAAGAATCAGACTTAGAGAAATGTCAACACCCAACGCACTTCAAGGAAGCTTGTTTTCATTCCTCCGGGTAGTTGCTCTCTTCTCTGTATCCCCACAGCCCTTCACACATATTTTAATGATGTGCCTGCATATCTGTGTGTCTCATTAGGATACCAGCTTCTTAAGGCCTGGAAATTCATGTTTCCCCATCCCAGGGCTTCCCTCAGCATCTAGGCCAGAGCAGAAGGTGACTTATGCCTACCTAGCTTAGACACACCTGGAATGGAAGAACTTGAGTGAGGCAGAAGAGTTACCGAGCTGAATAGGAATCTCTTCCGAGCTTGGGCTGAAGTGGCCGCTCATTTTTACCTCCACAGCAAGCCACATGGACCGAGCTCACTTTCCATGGGTGCTTCTGACCCAGGCCTAGACTGGAACAGGACTGATGTTTACGGTTGGGGGCTTTTTAATCTTCCCTCTTCCTATTCTTTCTCCTACCCTTCCATATTCTCCCATCAGTATTTCTTTTTCTGAAGAAAATGTATTATTCATTTGGGGAATAGTGTGGCCAGAATAGAATTCCTACTTAAAGTGTTTTTATTGTTGTGATTGTTAGTCAATTAACAAAAAGTTTCACAAATTTTATTTTTTAATATTCATACCCTAATTACAAGCATGAGGAAACAGCACTCATACCTTACCAGGACTGTTGAAGATAGGCGAGGTTTCCATAAAGTTGAATCATCCCATATTTTTCATGGCAATAGCATGTATTTTTACTGGTCACAGATGCAACATGAACTCTCACACCAAATAATATCTGTAACAAAAGATACAGCTAAGCCTGAAATTATTTTTGAGAAAGTACAAAACTCAGTTTCTACATTGCCCTCTGTTTATGTCACAGAGTAGCTTTATATATAGCTTTGTATCAAGGGATAGAGCACTGTTCTTAAGAGGTATTAAAGCTAAATAACAGTACATTTGGAAAGTTTTAGAAATAATAAAATCAGGTCAAGTGTAGAGAAACCAGGCTAGTACAGCTATTCTACCTATATATTAACCTGTATGTTCAACATTTGCACATGTTGACCTTGCTGAATCTATAGGAATCCATTCCTGGATTGAAGAATGTGTTTGTTTTCCTTCAGACTTTTAAAATGATGGGGTGTGAATGTCAGGGCAGGAAGAAAGAGTCTTAGTCAGCTGAAGTGGTGACAATCCTTCCTGACTGCATCCCTTCTGGAGGCTGCTAAGCCCAATGGAGAAGGGGGATGGGGTCTGCTTTTGGAGGAGGAGACTGATATCTTGGTTGCCTTGGGCCCTCTGAGTAAGGAAAATCACTCTCATGAAGGTTGCTAAGAACCGTGCCTTCTCCTGAGGAGTACATTATACAAGTCATCCATTTTAGTACTCAGTTCCTTGAGGCATCGTGTTAAAGCTGAGGAACCTGAGGTTCAGGTAGATTGAGTAACTCATTCAAGTAAATGGCAGAACCCTCTGATCCAGCCAGCACCGCAAGTGTTACACCCAAGGTTACACTCACCACATCCTAGAGAAGCCAAGTAATGGGCATTTAAGGATATTTGGTGAAATGTTGCTCATCTGTTCATCATCCCACAACTCAGCTCCTCTGTTGACTATTCTAGCATAGGTTATCAGCAGGGTAAGAAAATATTAGGATACCGTATCAGGAAAACATTCATAGCTGGGCAGTAGAAAAGACCTCTTTGAACTCAGGTTTTCACTGCCGACCACCTCCTCTTACAAAAGCTCTTCTTGTTCAGCATTCCTTTCACAGGGAGTGTTGGGTAGCTAAAAATCATCTCTGCTTGGGTGTTACAAGAAACCAGGCCACCTTGGTTACCACACAGCCAGCGTTTAAACACAGCTTCCCAAGGACCCTGACAGGAGAGTGGAGGTACATCATCCGTGGAACTGCCTGAGGCTTGTGGCCCCTCAGAGTGAAGGAGTTATAGGCTGCCCAAGAAGTGGGGTCAGAGAGGTTGAGTCATGAAGGGCAGAGCCTTCTGATAAGAGTTCACAGTGGTCAGGCACTCAGAAAGCCAAACAGGAAATCTAGAGCATAGGGAGACTTAACAAAATGGAGGATGATTATGAAACGATGCTTGATTTGTATACCACATTTTTTAGCTTTTAAAACGGGATCTGATTCCTCACTGATCATATTTAACATCAGTAAACTTGTATAACCAAACATTAAGTGCCTCACAAGGCAATGCAACAGGAGTAGATAGCACTGTCTAGGAAGTATCACCACCAAAAGAATTGAACCTGAGTCTGATCAAGCTTCTAGAGTTAATTATCCGTTTACAGAATAAGGGGAAAGAACACATTAACAGCACAAGGATGCAGTCCACCTGTCCCAGAATGTGGGAAATTCTACACAATAAATGACTCCGTTGCTCTCTCTTCTAGCCCTAGCAAACAACATGCTCTGCAAATGAAAACAGTAGAAATAAATTGAAGTGAATTAAACTACTACTCCTAATAATCTCACTTCTTCCTTAGATGCAGGCCAGAAGACAGTTGAAAGGGAACGGCCTAAGATAAATTGGGCCTTTCAGCGAGGCTCTAGCACTTGCCAGGACAACTTGGGCACTTCTCCGCCACCCGCCAAGCCAAGGAAGCTCTTCGGAGTTCCTCTGAAGGATGTCTGTGAGAATGACAACCTGCCCCCTCCTCTCCGGGTAGGTCTCATTTTGTCCTCTTGTGGGTCGCTATGAGTCAGAATCGACTCTGTGCCAATGGGTATGGCTGGCCCTCCTGAGGAGGGAGATTGAGAAAGGGAAAGCTCTAGAAGGTCAAGTGTTCTCAATGAATGTGTCCCCAGATGGAAAAAGCACTAGACAGCCCCTGGATTTGGCTGAGAAGCTTTGTTATATTATTTCAGTGAATAATAAGTTGACTTAGTTATTGCAGAATCATAAGGTTGACACAAGAGGAAAAGCTAATCTCGTCTGTTCCACTGGTTTCAGCAAAGACCCACGTACACCTGCTCAGATAAGTCACGATGTGCCCTGTGTACCAGTCTGTTAAGAAGAGGCTCTAACTTAACCCTCATGTTCTCCTTTCAGCTCCTTCCTTGAACTCCACCCTACTCTCAACTCTGCCTTGTTGCTTCTTCAGCTGAGACTACTCAGTCTTACAACTCAAACTGTCTCAGATGGCATTTGGTTTTATTTCAAGTACTGAAGTGTAAGACTAAAGACTCACCTTCTGGCACATATTAATCGTTTTCTCTTTTTTTAATGTGCTTAAGTAAAAATTTTTTTTAATTGTACTTCAGGTGAAGGTTTACATAACAAATACTTTCTCATTAAACAGTAGTACACATATTGTTTTATGACATTTGTTAACAAACGCACGACATGTCAACCATCTCCGTTAGCGACCTTTTTTTTTTTTTTACTGAAAATATACATAGCCAAAGATACACCGTTTCAAAAATTTCTACAATCACACTTCAGTGACATCGACTACGCTCTTCCAATTGTCCTGCTATTCTCGCTTTAGATGAAGGTTCACAGAACAAAATAGTTTCTCAGTAAACAGTTAGTACACATGTTGCCCTATGACAATGGTTAACAACCTCACTACACATCAACACCGTCCTTACAGAACCTTGGGTTCCCTATCATGAGCTTTCCTGTCCCCTTCTGCCTTCTAGCCCCTATCCCTGGACTGCTGTGCCTCATTAGTCCCGATTTGTTTTATGGGACTGTCCAATACCTGGCTGAACGGTGAACCTTGGAAGTGACTTCACCTCTGAGCTCAAAGCGTGCATGGGGGCCATACTCTCGGGGTTTCTCCAGTCTCCTTTAGGCCAGTAAATCTGGTCTTTTTTGTGTGTGTTAGAATTTTGTTCTACATCCTTCTCCAGCTCTGTCCGGAGCTCTCAGTTGTTATCATGGTCAGAGCAGTCATTGGTGGTAGCCTGTCACCATCTAGCTATACTGGACTCAGTCCGGTGGAGGCCTTGGTAGCGGTGGTCCATTAGTCCACTGGACTAATCTTTTCCTTGTATCCTGTTCTCTTCATTCTCCCTTGCGCCCAAAGGGATGAGACCAGTGGAGTATCTTAGATGGCTGTTCACAAGCTTTTAAGATCCCAGATGCTACTCACCAAGGTAGAATGTAGAACATTATCTTTATAAACCGTGTTATGCCATTTGAGCTAGATTTTCCCTGAGGCCATGGTCCCCCGCAGCCGAGCAATTCAGTCCCTTGGGGAGTTTGGAGCACATATTCATCTTTTAATCCTAATAGAATGAGTCAAATGAAAGCCTCAGGTTTGGCTTGTGTTGTCTCATATCAGTGTGTTAAATCATCAGTGGTAACATTCATTGAGTATCCAATATCCCTCCAAGGGCTATACTAGTGCATCATGTGCTCGATGTGAAGAAAATCATTGTCTTAAGTACATGCTAGGCACTACCCCAGACCCTGCAACTTTCACAGCAAATTTGGGGGTAGTTATGATTATCATCACGGAGCCCTGGTGGCACAGTGGTTAACAAGTCAACTGCTAACCAAAAGGTTGGCAGTTCGAGTCCACCAGCCAGTGCTTGGAAACCATATGGGGCAGTTCTACTGCAACCTGTAGGGTTGCTGTGATTCGAAATCAACTCACAGCAACAATTTTGGTTTCGTTTATGATTATCATCATCCCCATTTCACAAATGGGAGAAACAAAAGCATTAGTAAAGGTAAGTACTGTGTTTTCCTCAAGGGCACATAGTGAATAGGTGGTATCATCGATTTAAATCCCTCAGATTACCTGACTCCAACACCTATTATCTTTCTACATTGCAAGCAGAGGTCTATCTGGGGGTGGGGATACTGGGCAGGTAGGGTGAGTGCCCTGCACCCTGCCTGCGTGCCCCGGGTGCCTCTTGAGGGGGTGCCAGCGAGCAGTTTCTATTGGCCATCACACTTTTCATCACCAGCTATAAGAGATCATTCAGCAATTGAACGCTAATTGCCCGAGGTGCTATTTTCTGTAGCTAGGCCCCTGACTGCAAGCAGGACAGATGAAGACAGAGAAGAAGGAAATGAAAAAGTGATAAGGCTTTCAGGAGGGGATGGTTTCTGAGACTGATTTTGAAAGAGGAAAAGAAATCCAAGAGGTTGGAATGGGGTATCCAGCAGCTTAACGGGGAATAAGCTAATGAGAAAAGAGTATGGCAAGATTTCCACATGTGGGGAAAAGCATCCATATTACAGTGAGAAAAGAAAGGTGAAGGGGGAAGGTGTGATTTAACAGATGTCTTAAAGTAGACAGAGAAGTTCGATTTAAAAGTATAATTTCAGTGGAAAAGGAAAACGTGATTAAAACAAGTGTTTAAAGTGTTTCAGTGAATGAATGTAGAGTGGACCAATGAAGAGAAAATACATTGAGAGACCCCAAAAAAAAAAGCCTTAAGTATGTGCTTTGGTCCTTCCCGCTTCAGCACTGGACTCTCCCGGGGCCTAGCTCTGGCTGCCAACAAGGGCAAGCTTGCGCTCTGGCCTGTGTGCAGGAAGTGCCGTATATTGGTTTTTTTTCTTTTCTTCCCCCCTAGGATATGTTTTTCTTTATTAATCAAAAAGGGCCTCTCACAGAGGGCATCTTCAGAATTTCGGCCAGTGTAAAAGCACGTAGAGCCCTAAAGCAGAAACTAAATTCTGGAGAAAAAGTGAACTTGGAGGATGAATCTGTTTTTGTGGTAGCGTCTGTCTTAAAGGTAAGGAAAGCTCCAGCATCATCTTCACACAGTGTAGCTCTAAAGAAGTAGGACTGGTTTCCTGCACTGTGACTGACAGAGAAGCATAGTAGGTATAATACATTCAGAATCTGAAAAACTGAAAAACAGTTCAGCAAGTTAAGGAAACTGCGTTGGGAGTTAAAAGCACAGCACCCTCCCTGTCTGAACGCCCCATGCAAAAACAAGTAAATAAATAAAAATTTCAAAGTACACACTTACACCTACACAAGCATCCTACTTTTGAAGAGCTCCTCACTGCAAATGATGTCAAAGGTTCCAAAAGAAATTTATTATTAAACTTTTGAAAATAATTACAAAAGTTTTCCATGATAAGCAAATATTTACCTTATGATGAGTCAAAAAATGTTCAGTCAAGCCACCAAAAGCTCCATTTGGTTTTATCATCATTCCTTCCCTTTCTCCTAATGCCTTTCACTTTAAAAGTGGCATTGGAATGGTTCTACCATTGGGCCTTCTTTCATCTGGGCTACCTTTAGCATCTTTGTTAGTACTTGTTACGCTTAAACTGCCACCCATGGTACAGTTAGTTCCATGGTAACCTGCTCTTCTAAAATGCCTAGCTGCTCACATTCTTAGAGATACCTCACATTTTTCGAAAATACAACCTACATCCAAAACCAGCTTTAGCAAAACGTTGAGCCCAGAACAACCTCTGCACGCCTGCTGCAGGGCCCTGGTCCTCCAGCCCAGAGGCAATACAAGGAAGGCAGGGTAGAAACAGGGCCCAGGGCCTCCAATTCATTCTGAAGCATAAAGATCAGAAGTGCCTTGCCCGGGACATAAGTAAAGAAGAATTTTCCACATTCCTTTTTCAGTCAAGTGGCCAGGTGTCCAAGTAATATTACTTCATGAGTTTATTTACAATCAAATCGGTCTTGGTAAATGGGCCATCATATATGCATTGGTAAATGGACGTTTCTTGCAAATCTGTGTCTTGGTCCATATGAAAATACATAGCAAGGTACATTCGAGCACTCGTATAAACCTGATTTCTCTATCACCCTCCCTGTTCTCTACCTTTTAAAAAGTAGATTAGCATAAATTAGCCAGCCCCCAGATCAAAAAGCTGTGGCCCCTTCACTGTGAGACTTCCACTGAGAAGATAGGTGCAATTCTGCATATCCCTCCAGCCTAAGCTGAATTTTTGCCCTATTGTTATTTCGTGAGTTTGGTGATTGGTCTCCTTGGAATCCTTACAGGGCGCTGGTAATGGAAGAAGGGGTATGCTCCCTGTTGGGAGGATGCCGAGGAAGTAGGATCAGCATTGCTCTAATGTGTGAAGGGTGGGAGGGACTCGGGAAACTGCTCTAGATCCTCTTCATTGTGCTTGTCTCCTTCTGTCTCTCTGGCCACCATTAAAGGACCTCCAGACATCCTGAGAGACACAAGAGCCCTTGGGAGCCAGAAGGACATCCTTTTGGGGCATAGCATCCACCACCTCCCAAAGACCCTAGCTTCCTTTCTGCCTTTCTGAGTGCTGGTTGGGATGTCTGATGTGACCAGAGAAGAGACACCTTCACCCGACTTTGTCAGACTGAGGAGAAGGTGTAGGGCCTTGTGAATATGATCGGCTATAGTGTTTTACTCACACATGTTCCTCGGGGACTTGTGGAAGCAGTGAGATGGCAGAGGGATTCTTCAGGTCACTCTAGGATTTAGGGCTTTTTTTTTTTGGTAGCGTTTATTTATATTCCTGTTGCCTATCTGCTATCCATCCTCTTCCTACCCAGATACTCTTTACTATTTAACAAAGAGAACCCTTCACACATTTGGCGTGAAAGAGTCTTGTTAACCAGCCAACTTTGGTTTTCTGTGTTGTAGGAAATCAGAGTGAAGCTTAGCATAATGAGGAACCTGTGGTAGATGGGCCAACATGTCAGTCTTTTGTAACCTAATCAAGGAAATGACATCCCATCACTGTTGCTGTATTCAATTTCATAGAAACAAGTCACATAAAACTTAAGCTTTCTAAATTTTAATAGGCCCAACTGTATGATATTCAGATGGACTTTCCAGGCCACCACTTAGGAAGCTCGCCTGTACATGCCTCTAGCTCTAGTACTCAGGGGTCTAAAGTTTCGCTGTATCTAAATTTTGACTATGTTTTACTTTTTTGGAACATTTTACTTCTCAAATCAACTAAAACTCAAGGAAAGAATGATATCCTATCCCCACCTTTAAAATTAATCTAAGGAGCCCTGGTGGGACAACGGTTAAGAGCTCGGCTACAAAACAAAAGGTCCGTGGTTTGAACCCAGCAGCTGCTCCTCGGGAGAAAGATCTGCTGATCCAATTCCATAAAGATTACAGCCTAGGAATCACTATGGGGCCGTTCTGCTCTGTCATATAGGGTCTCTGTGAGTCAGAATTGACTCAAGGGCGCACGGAAGGAACAACCATTCAAAGATGAAAAATGAAGCTATTCTGAGAGGTTTCTCCCAAGAAGCACACAAACCACAAGTCAGAGGACCCCGTCCTCTGTGTGTGTGTGTGTCTGTGTTTGTGTTGTGGTATTTGTTTCAGAGCTTTTCTTGCCAGGAATTAAGAACATCATGGCTAAAATAAACAATCAAAATGTGTATGTGTATTCCTTTTCAAGAAAATCACAGGAATTTGGAAGTTTATCACCAGGCCTTTTCATTTTGTACCAGTTGGGTAAGCTACACATAAAGAGAAGGATTCAGAAGGTAGAAAGGGACTTTATCTTCCTTCCCACCACAGCCCAGACACTGCTTTTATGCCACTAACTGCAGTTGGAGAAAATCCACACACGTGCTTATGGGTGTGTACGAGTCAGCAAAGAGCTGGAGCCGAGTTCTGTGGACGTCATAGTGTGGTTACCTGTGAAGGAAGTGGGGACCAAACTGAATTTTTCAACCAAATGTGTTCTCTGTCATTTGTCTAATACATGTTTGCCATAAGAATAACATTATTTTTCATCTATTTTAGGATTTTTTTCAAAACATCCAAGACAGTGTATTTTCATCTGATCTCTTTGAAAAATGGCTTGCTGTTATTGATCAAGGCAATGAGGAGGAGAAAATAACTGCAATCCAGAGGTAACGAGGCAGTAATCACTCTCCTCTGACTATGCCTCAACAATACAACCAACACACTCAGAAAAAAATAGCTTCTATTTTATAACTTTTCCTACTAAATAATGACTACTACCAAAGGCTTTCATGCGGTCATAGCTGTGAGGCCAGTTTAAAAATAGATGTATACCTTACTGCTGTCATCAAGTTATTGTCTTTCTCCTAACCTTACTAATACGGGATCGTTGACCATTGTACACCTTCTGAATATGTGAAATTATAGGAGGTGAAATCTGTTAGTCCAAGTGTGGTGGTAGAGGGCGACTCTGACAGTGTTACCCCCTTAACTTTCTCAAATATTTAACTAACCAGAGAAAGACTTACCATGCTCAGGCATTAAATTTAATGAAGCATTTCTGTGTGCGTTCATGCCTGGAACTCTGTTAGCCTGTAGGTACACAGAGGTAAAGAACCTAATCCTTCCCCTCAAGAAACTCAGAGTCTGGTGGAGGAGAAAAACAGATACACTGAAGTGTAATCAGTTCTATAAAACGGAAACTCAGAGGTGATGTGGGAACAAGGTGGAGTGAGAATTAACTCCCTGTAAGACTCAGAGAAAAAGGAAGCTCACATTGTAACGTCAAGACCTAATCACAAAGAATTCCAGCTCTATATCCATGCAAGCAGAAATTTCTGGCAGGACTCATCTTCAAAATTATGTGCAATCTAGCAGAATTGGAAAAAAGTATCCAGTACCTCAATTTCCTAAGCTTTGCTTCTGCAAAAAAGACCCAGCAATTCCAATAGTATGTCCTATTTGTGTATGCCTATTGAGCAGAGAAAAAATTTTTTTAATCAACTTCCAAATATTCTGAATTATCACCTTCACAATACTTTTGATAAACCCCTTTTTAGCAACAGAACACAGAATTTACATTGAAGAGTTAGGAAATAAGGTACAGTTGTGAAAGTCACCAAAAACCAAGGCCATGGAACAAAATACCGCCTCCATTCCCACGACAGTTTAAAGAAGACCTTTTGAGTACATTGAGCACCAAGTCCTGTAGCTCTCTGTTGCTCATGTTACCAGCTGCACTCCTATTACAGTTTAGAGGGGACTATTCGGGTACATCAAGCATCACATCCTATAGCTGATTGCTGCTCAGAGTCTAAAACCTGTGTACTTAACATTGTATTAAGGGTGCATTGCACATCCAGTACTGTTGCTGGTGCCATTCATGGTGACCATACTGTCTCCAAGTTGCAGCATTTTGTTGTAAAAGAAAAAAAAAAACAACAAAAGTAAAACTCTGAATATCAACTTAGAAACCGTTTCAATGCGTGATTAAAAAAAGCATATCAGTTATGAAAATTAGAATACTGGAAATTAGACTATTGTAACCTTGTATGAGAAAATGGTACCAATGAGAATGATTTGAAATTAAATTGACCTTGGATGCTGGCAGAGCAAAGCATAGGATCTCAGAATGTACTTATAATTCGTAGTAGATACGATTTGGACTCTCACCGTCAGACAGCAGTTTTTCATTGTTATCTTGAAATTAAAGGGAGCACTTTAAGTATAATTGCTGTTCAATTTCATCAGTAATTTTTGTGAGTTTTAGTTGAGCACATTCTGGAATGTTACAGGGTTTTTAATAAATTTATATGAAATTCTACATTAATAAGTTTTGCCCAACTTAAATACATGGTAGTGGTTTCTGGGAACTATTTCAGGTAGCATCTTTATGAGACAGAGGTCTACATCTTTTCCATTTTTCACTGGGATGTGGACATGGTGTCCAAACCAAAAAAGGCTTATTCCCTTTCTCTGTATTTACAAGTTCTTAAATGAAATGACTTGTTTTAAGAGTGTTTTTCTGCATTTAAAGGCTTTTAGACCAACTGCCAAAAGCCAATGTTGTTCTCCTGCGATACCTTTTTGGAGTGTTACACAACATTGACCAACATTCTGCATCCAATCAGATGACAGCATATAACTTATCAGTGTGTACAGCCGCAAGCATTCTTTGGTCTTCTACTTTCTACAGACCACGAATTAAAACAGAATTGAGAAAAAAGGTGAAGAGATTTCTTATTTTTATACCTTTGGGGCCTGAATCCTCACTTCGAACCTGAAATTCAGGGTATTATCTAAAGGACCATTGTTTTTAGTGTATACTTTAATTGCACTCTTCTGGGATGCAAAGTCATTTATCTTATCATGGCAGGGTATGGGAGGGTGGGTTGTTAAGTTGGAAATTGGGAGCAACCGAGTCACTTCTTTCCCTTCCAAGAGACTACACTGACTAAACCATAAACCCAAACCTGTTGCCATCGAGTCAATTCCAACTCATAGCGACCCTACAGGACAGAGTAGAACCGCAGCATAACGTTTCCAAGGAGTGGCTGGTAGATTCCAAGTGCTGACCTTTTGGTTAGCAGCCGAGCCCTCAACCACTGTGCCACCGGGACTCCCACTAAACCATAGAGAGAGAAAAAAGTGGTGTGGTATGCTCTTTGAAGCAGTCTGGGGTTAGACAAGCCAAGCTTCAACTCCCAGCCTTACCATTGCTGGATGTGTAATCTTGGGCAAAGTTCCCCAGCCAGCCTCCCCATCTGAAACACAGCAGTGGTGACAGCACCCAGCTTGTCTAGGCACTGCTTGCAGTTGTGCCCATGCACATCCCAAGGGCCCGGGCAGTATGAGCACCCTTGGCTCCACACACATTGGACTTCTTCTGCGAGCAATGGCCTGTTCAGAGAAATACTGGGCAACTATTTTATCTCTGCCACCGGGGTGAAGAAAGTAGTAAAAGATTCCAGAACATTCTAAGGCAGCCACAGGGTGCCTAATGAGATCACAACTTTCCCCCAAGCACATCCTGAGAGCAAGCCTAAGGCAAGATAGTGCACGGGCATGGACAGCAGTCAGACAAATGGACAGATTTTCTCCCCAGCTGCCTCATGCCTTCACAGCAGACCCACAGAGAAGTTCTGCTTCCCTCATTTAAGATCCTTCTTCAGTTGAGAAGTACATTTAATGACTTTTCGTGTATTGCATGGCTTATAAATTGAATAACATCTTCACCCCCAACATGTTATATGGGTTATTAAAACATTATCTTAATTTTAACTGTGTAGCCATTGAGATAAAAATATTAGCCATTAAGCCAAGGACACAAATTACAACTCTATTTCACTGATTAAAAGTAGTTTCAAGTCTGTGTCCAAACTACTCTTGAAAGTATCACAGGTTCGTAGAGAAAACTGATTTAGTTGTTTTCTTATGAACTCTGAATTTTTTTCAGAATTCTTTCACATTTTTGTTAGATTGAAGATGTATACATGAAATATGACTTATAACTTTGCCATATGAAAAACAAAACAGCCTATTTTTTCCCTTTGTTGTTACAGATCTCTCTTGTACAATTTTTTATTGAAAATTGCTTCAAAATATTTGGAGACGATCTCCCTTCCCTCATGGAGGAAAGCTCGATGATTACAACAATGACTTGTGATGATTCAGAGAAGGCTTCAGGTACTGTGAAGAATTTAAAGGCTTTGTAGGAAACACTGAGCCTGGGAGGAATCATGGGTGATGCTGCGGCAGCAGCTGTCCTGGAGCCCAGAGCATGACCCAAGAACAATGAAGCAGGGCCCAGGGCTCCTCCTGCTCCTTCTTCAGAAGGGTGGCTCATGGATGGGGGAAAGTGTCACACTGTTGTCAGATCAAAGAAGAGATAAGACAAAGTCCACGATCTCCAGAAGTTGCAAGTACAGCTTGTAACAGCATCAGGACAGAGCATATGGTACAGTGGTTTAGAGACTTTTTCAAAGAAAACTTTAAATGGTACCCTGATATATATAATAGATCTGCTCTGGTTGAAACCAAAATGAGGGGCCAAGACCACTGCGTGTTTTATTTCTCCCCCTCTTCTTGCTCAGTGGTCCCTGAGGCACCTCAGGGATCCAGTGCTCTTTGAAGCAGTTTCAAAAGAACCAGCATCATTGAGAAAAAAGGACCAGATGTCAAACAGCCTTTCCATAGTATGAACCCCTGCATTACCATTACCAGCACTGTTATCTTTGGCCAGTTTTTCCATCTCAGCCTCAAATTTTTCTCTAAAATTCAGATAAAAATGATATCTAAATCTTAGAATTTTTTGCGAGGAGTAAATAAGATAATGGTGTAAAATAAATTCGTAAAAATCATATTAATGGGCTAGCAGAGGTTTCACTGAGACCATAATCAGTATTACTTGAGTCTAGCTAATCATAGCTAAGGAGTCCCTGGGTGGTACAAACGAGTAAATATCCTGCTACTAACCAAATGTTGATGGCTCAAACCCACTTGGAGATGCCTTGAATGAAACGCCTGGCGATGTGTTTCCAAAAGGTCACCGTCATGAAACCCTATGGAGCACAGTTCTACTCTACAACACATGGGGTCACCAGGAGTCAGAACTGACTCAATGACAGCTGGTAATCAGAGCTAACTGCCAACAGTCCATTTTACAAGATGGATGTTAGATTCAGAATCTGTATCGTGTGTCATTAGTCCCTTCATATTTTTCCTATTTCTTGGTTTTATGACACTTATCTCAGTGCTTTAAGAAAATCCATTTAATCAGGAATTGAGATGAGTTTAGTGTCTGAGAATATGTTTATGCCAAGACAACCTTTTGGTTTTCATTCAGAAGTGACAACGGATTAGCCACTTAAATCCAAGCCTGTGAGAGTTACAGTAATTTACAAAAAAGACTCAACAGCGCGATTATGGCAGAAACTAGAAGGCTTTAAATATTCTGAGATGGAAACCCAGTAAAAGTCCACCTTGTGTAATGCACAAACTGATCTATGCTCTCCAAGCAGGGCAACATATTTTAAAGAATATTTTCTCTTTACTTTTTTTAAACACCTTTGCTTGGGCACCTGCTTTATGCAGGGTCTCCCCCATGAGAATGCACGTGGTGCTCCCACAGAAGACACAACCTTCTTTATTCCAGAAGCCCAGGAGAACTACAGCATGCCAGTGTGGTGCACATGTGTGCTGTAAGGTAGCTTTGATCACACCCATCACCCATCAGTTGGTCTAAATCTGTATTTACATTTTTCTCTCTGTAGGACATGAACATCCCTATGGAATTCAAATGATTCGTTTTCAAGCCACTGCATTCCGGCCACATGGACCAAAGGGCTCCACATCTCCTTCCACCCTCCAGGAGCCCTCCTTACTGGAGCAGCCATTCCCAGAGATGGAAGGTCAGTTCGTCCTGAAGCCCAGGCACCCAGTGAAGGGCCAGGAGCAGACAGGAGAGTCCCCTCCCTTCCTGCAAGCGCCTTCTCTCTCAGCTCACATCTCCATTCCTGAAAACAAAATCATGACACGGAGCTGATTCTCCATGCCAGGGAGAAGGGCAGTGTAGGCAAGGATCCAGTCTACACCAAGAATCAGACTTAGAGAAATGTCAACACCCAACGCACTTCAAGGAAGCTTGTTTTCATTCCTCCGGGTAGTTGCTCTCTTCTCTGTATCCCCACAGCCCTTCACACATATTTTAATGATGTGCCTGCATATCTGTGTGTCTCATTAGGATACCAGCTTCTTAAGGCCTGGAAATTCATGTTTCCCCATCCCAGGGCTTCCCTCAGCATCTAGGCCAGAGCAGAAGGTGACTTATGCCTACCTAGCTTAGACACACCTGGAATGGAAGAACTTGAGTGAGGCAGAAGAGTTACCGAGCTGAATAGGAATCTCTTCCGAGCTTGGGCTGAAGTGGCCGCTCATTTTTACCTCCACAGCAAGCCACATGGACCGAGCTCACTTTCCATGGGTGCTTCTGACCCAGGCCTAGACTGGAACAGGACTGATGTTTACGGTTGGGGGCTTTTTAATCTTCCCTCTTCCTATTCTTTCTCCTACCCTTCCATATTCTCCCATCAGTATTTCTTTTTCTGAAGAAAATGTATTATTCATTTGGGGAATAGTGTGGCCAGAATAGAATTCCTACTTAAAGTGTTTTTATTGTTGTGATTGTTAGTCAATTAACAAAAAGTTTCACAAATTTTATTTTTTAATATTCATACCCTAATTACAAGCATGAGGAAACAGCACTCATACCTTACCAGGACTGTTGAAGATAGGCGAGGTTTCCATAAAGTTGAATCATCCCATATTTTTCATGGCAATAGCATGTATTTTTACTGGTCACAGATGCAACATGAACTCTCACACCAAATAATATCTGTAACAAAAGATACAGCTAAGCCTGAAATTATTTTTGAGAAAGTACAAAACTCAGTTTCTACATTGCCCTCTGTTTATGTCACAGAGTAGCTTTATATATAGCTTTGTATCAAGGGATAGAGCACTGTTCTTAAGAGGTATTAAAGCTAAATAACAGTACATTTGGAAAGTTTTAGAAATAATAAAATCAGGTCAAGTGTAGAGAAACCAGGCTAGTACAGCTATTCTACCTATATATTAACCTGTATGTTCAACATTTGCACATGTTGACCTTGCTGAATCTATAGGAATCCATTCCTGGATTGAAGAATGTGTTTGTTTTCCTTCAGACTTTTAAAATGATGGGGTGTGAATGTCAGGGCAGGAAGAAAGAGTCTTAGTCAGCTGAAGTGGTGACAATCCTTCCTGACTGCATCCCTTCTGGAGGCTGCTAAGCCCAATGGAGAAGGGGGATGGGGTCTGCTTTTGGAGGAGGAGACTGATATCTTGGTTGCCTTGGGCCCTCTGAGTAAGGAAAATCACTCTCATGAAGGTTGCTAAGAACCGTGCCTTCTCCTGAGGAGTACATTATACAAGTCATCCATTTTAGTACTCAGTTCCTTGAGGCATCGTGTTAAAGCTGAGGAACCTGAGGTTCAGGTAGATTGAGTAACTCATTCAAGTAAATGGCAGAACCCTCTGATCCAGCCAGCACCGCAAGTGTTACACCCAAGGTGTAACACCACATCCTAGAGAAGCCAAGTAATGGGCATTTAAGGATATTTGGTGAAATGTTGCTCATCTGTTCATCATCCCACAACTCAGCTCCTCTGTTGACTATTCTAGCATAGGTTATCAGCAGGGTAAGAAAATATTAGGATACCGTATCAGGAAAACATTCATAGCTGGGCAGTAGAAAAGACCTCTTTGAACTCAGGTTTTCACTGCCGACCACCTCCTCTTACAAAAGCTCTTCTTGTTCAGCATTCCTTTCACAGGGAGTGTTGGGTAGCTAAAAATCATCTCTGCTTGGGTGTTACAAGAAACCAGGCCACCTTGGTTACCACACAGCCAGCGTTTAAACACAGCTTCCCAAGGACCCTGACAGGAGAGTGGAGGTACATCATCCGTGGAACTGCCTGAGGCTTGTGGCCCCTCAGAGTGAAGGAGTTATAGGCTGCCCAAGAAGTGGGGTCAGAGAGGTTGAGTCATGAAGGGCAGAGCCTTCTGATAAGAGTTCACAGTGGTCAGGCACTCAGAAAGCCAAACAGGAAATCTAGAGCATAGGGAGACTTAACAAAATGGAGGATGATTATGAAACGATGCTTGATTTGTATACCACATTTTTTAGCTTTTAAAACGGGATCTGATTCCTCACTGATCATATTTAACATCAGTAAACTTGTATAACCAAACATTAAGTGCCTCACAAGGCAATGCAACAGGAGTAGATAGCACTGTCTAGGAAGTATCACCACCAAAAGAATTGAACCTGAGTCTGATCAAGCTTCTAGAGTTAATTATCCGTTTACAGAATAAGGGGAAAGAACACATTAACAGCACAAGGATGCAGTCCACCTGTCCCAGAATGTGGGAAATTCTACACAATAAATGACTCCGTTGCTCTCTCTTCTAGCCCTAGCAAACAACATGCTCTGCAAATGAAAACAGTAGAAATAAATTGAAGTGAATTAAACTACTACTCCTAATAATCTCACTTCTTCCTTAGATGCAGGCCAGAAGACAGTTGAAAGGGAACGGCCTAAGATAAATTGGGCCTTTCAGCGAGGCTCTAGCACTTGCCAGGACAACTTGGGCACTTCTCCGCCACCCGCCAAGCCAAGGAAGCTCTTCGGAGTTCCTCTGAAGGATGTCTGTGAGAATGACAACCTGCCCCCTCCTCTCCGGGTAGGTCTCATTTTGTCCTCTTGTGGGTCGCTATGAGTCAGAATCGACTCTGTGCCAATGGGTATGGCTGGCCCTCCTGAGGAGGGAGATTGAGAAAGGGAAAGCTCTAGAAGGTCAAGTGTTCTCAATGAATGTGTCCCCAGATGGAAAAAGCACTAGACAGCCCCTGGATTTGGCTGAGAAGCTTTGTTATATTATTTCAGTGAATAATAAGTTGACTTAGTTATTGCAGAATCATAAGGTTGACACAAGAGGAAAAGCTAATCTCGTCTGTTCCACTGGTTTCAGCAAAGACCCACGTACACCTGCTCAGATAAGTCACGATGTGCCCTGTGTACCAGTCTGTTAAGAAGAGGCTCTAACTTAACCCTCATGTTCTCCTTTCAGCTCCTTCCTTGAACTCCACCCTACTCTCAACTCTGCCTTGTTGCTTCTTCAGCTGAGACTACTCAGTCTTACAACTCAAACTGTCTCAGATGGCATTTGGTTTTATTTCAAGTACTGAAGTGTAAGACTAAAGACTCACCTTCTGGCACATATTAATCGTTTTCTCTTTTTTTAATGTGCTTAAGTAAAAATTTTTTTTAATTGTACTTCAGGTGAAGGTTTACATAACAAATACTTTCTCATTAAACAGTAGTACACATATTGTTTTATGACATTTGTTAACAAACGCACGACATGTCAACCATCTCCGTTAGCGACCTTTTTTTTTTTTTTACTGAAAATATACATAGCCAAAGATACACCGTTTCAAAAATTTCTACAATCACACTTCAGTGACATCGACTACGCTCTTCCAATTGTCCTGCTATTCTCGCTTTAGATGAAGGTTCACAGAACAAAATAGTTTCTCAGTAAACAGTTAGTACACATGTTGCCCTATGACAATGGTTAACAACCTCACTACACATCAACACCGTCCTTACAGAACCTTGGGTTCCCTATCATGAGCTTTCCTGTCCCCTTCTGCCTTCTAGCCCCTATCCCTGGACTGCTGTGCCTCATTAGTCCCGATTTGTTTTATGGGACTGTCCAATACCTGGCTGAACGGTGAACCTTGGAAGTGACTTCACCTCTGAGCTCAAAGCGTGCATGGGGGCCATACTCTCGGGGTTTCTCCAGTCTCCTTTAGGCCAGTAAATCTGGTCTTTTTTGTGTGTGTTAGAATTTTGTTCTACATCCTTCTCCAGCTCTGTCCGGAGCTCTCAGTTGTTATCATGGTCAGAGCAGTCATTGGTGGTAGCCTGTCACCATCTAGCTATACTGGACTCAGTCCGGTGGAGGCCTTGGTAGCGGTGGTCCATTAGTCCACTGGACTAATCTTTTCCTTGTATCCTGTTCTCTTCATTCTCCCTTGCGCCCAAAGGGATGAGACCAGTGGAGTATCTTAGATGGCTGTTCACAAGCTTTTAAGATCCCAGATGCTACTCACCAAGGTAGAATGTAGAACATTATCTTTATAAACCGTGTTATGCCATTTGAGCTAGATTTTCCCTGAGGCCATGGTCCCCCGCAGCCGAGCAATTCAGTCCCTTGGGGAGTTTGGAGCACATATTCATCTTTTAATCCTAATAGAATGAGTCAAATGAAAGCCTCAGGTTTGGCTTGTGTTGTCTCATATCAGTGTGTTAAATCATCAGTGGTAACATTCATTGAGTATCCAATATCCCTCCAAGGGCTATACTAGTGCATCATGTGCTCGATGTGAAGAAAATCATTGTCTTAAGTACATGCTAGGCACTACCCCAGACCCTGCAACTTTCACAGCAAATTTGGGGGTAGTTATGATTATCATCACGGAGCCCTGGTGGCACAGTGGTTAACAAGTCAACTGCTAACCAAAAGGTTGGCAGTTCGAGTCCACCAGCCAGTGCTTGGAAACCATATGGGGCAGTTCTACTGCAACCTGTAGGGTTGCTGTGATTCGAAATCAACTCACAGCAACAATTTTGGTTTCGTTTATGATTATCATCATCCCCATTTCACAAATGGGAGAAACAAAAGCATTAGTAAAGGTAAGTACTGTGTTTTCCTCAAGGGCACATAGTGAATAGGTGGTATCATCGATTTAAATCCCTCAGATTACCTGACTCCAACACCTATTATCTTTCTACATTGCAAGCAGAGGTCTATCTGGGGGTGGGGATACTGGGCAGGTAGGGTGAGTGCCCTGCACCCTGCCTGCGTGCCCCGGGTGCCTCTTGAGGGGGTGCCAGCGAGCAGTTTCTATTGGCCATCACACTTTTCATCACCAGCTATAAGAGATCATTCAGCAATTGAACGCTAATTGCCCGAGGTGCTATTTTCTGTAGCTAGGCCCCTGACTGCAAGCAGGACAGATGAAGACAGAGAAGAAGGAAATGAAAAAGTGATAAGGCTTTCAGGAGGGGATGGTTTCTGAGACTGATTTTGAAAGAGGAAAAGAAATCCAAGAGGTTGGAATGGGGTATCCAGCAGCTTAACAGGGAATAAGCTAATGAGAAAAGAGTATGGCAAGATTTCCACATGTGGGGAAAAGCATCCATATTACAGTGAGAAAAGAAAGGTGAAGGGGGAAGGTGTGATTTAACAGATGTCTTAAAGTAGACAGAGAAGTTCGATTTAAAAGTATAATTTCAGTGGAAAAGGAAAACGTGATTAAAACAAGTGTTTAAAGTGTTTCAGTGAATGAATGTAGAGTGGACCAATGAAGAGAAAATACATTGAGAGACCCCAAAAAAAAAAGCCTTAAGTATGTGCTTTGGTCCTTCCCGCTTCAGCACTGGACTCTCCCGGGGCCTAGCTCTGGCTGCCAACAAGGGCAAGCTTGCGCTCTGGCCTGTGTGCAGGAAGTGCCGTATATTGGTTTTTTTTCTTTTCTTCCCCCCTAGGATATGTTTTTCTTTATTAATCAAAAAGGGCCTCTCACAGAGGGCATCTTCAGAATTTCGGCCAGTGTAAAAGCACGTAGAGCCCTAAAGCAGAAACTAAATTCTGGAGAAAAAGTGAACTTGGAGGATGAATCTGTTTTTGTGGTAGCGTCTGTCTTAAAGGTAAGGAAAGCTCCAGCATCATCTTCACACAGTGTAGCTCTAAAGAAGTAGGACTGGTTTCCTGCACTGTGACTGACAGAGAAGCATAGTAGGTATAATACATTCAGAATCTGAAAAACTGAAAAACAGTTCAGCAAGTTAAGGAAACTGCGTTGGGAGTTAAAAGCACAGCACCCTCCCTGTCTGAACGCCCCATGCAAAAACAAGTAAATAAATAAAAATTTCAAAGTACACACTTACACCTACACAAGCATCCTACTTTTGAAGAGCTCCTCACTGCAAATGATGTCAAAGGTTCCAAAAGAAATTTATTATTAAACTTTTGAAAATAATTACAAAAGTTTTCCATGATAAGCAAATATTTACCTTATGATGAGTCAAAAAATGTTCAGTCAAGCCACCAAAAGCTCCATTTGGTTTTATCATCATTCCTTCCCTTTCTCCTAATGCCTTTCACTTTAAAAGTGGCATTGGAATGGTTCTACCATTGGGCCTTCTTTCATCTGGGCTACCTTTAGCATCTTTGTTAGTACTTGTTACGCTTAAACTGCCACCCATGGTACAGTTAGTTCCATGGTAACCTGCTCTTCTAAAATGCCTAGCTGCTCACATTCTTAGAGATACCTCACATTTTTCGAAAATACAACCTACATCCAAAACCAGCTTTAGCAAAACGTTGAGCCCAGAACAACCTCTGCACGCCTGCTGCAGGGCCCTGGTCCTCCAGCCCAGAGGCAATACAAGGAAGGCAGGGTAGAAACAGGGCCCAGGGCCTCCAATTCATTCTGAAGCATAAAGATCAGAAGTGCCTTGCCCGGGACATAAGTAAAGAAGAATTTTCCACATTCCTTTTTCAGTCAAGTGGCCAGGTGTCCAAGTAATATTACTTCATGAGTTTATTTACAATCAAATCGGTCTTGGTAAATGGGCCATCATATATGCATTGGTAAATGGACGTTTCTTGCAAATCTGTGTCTTGGTCCATATGAAAATACATAGCAAGGTACATTCGAGCACTCGTATAAACCTGATTTCTCTATCACCCTCCCTGTTCTCTACCTTTTAAAAAGTAGATTAGCATAAATTAGCCAGCCCCCAGATCAAAAAGCTGTGGCCCCTTCACTGTGAGACTTCCACTGAGAAGATAGGTGCAATTCTGCATATCCCTCCAGCCTAAGCTGAATTTTTGCCCTATTGTTATTTCGTGAGTTTGGTGATTGGTCTCCTTGGAATCCTTACAGGGCGCTGGTAATGGAAGAAGGGGTATGCTCCCTGTTGGGAGGATGCCGAGGAAGTAGGATCAGCATTGCTCTAATGTGTGAAGGGTGGGAGGGACTCGGGAAACTGCTCTAGATCCTCTTCATTGTGCTTGTCTCCTTCTGTCTCTCTGGCCACCATTAAAGGACCTCCAGACATCCTGAGAGACACAAGAGCCCTTGGGAGCCAGAAGGACATCCTTTTGGGGCATAGCATCCACCACCTCCCAAAGACCCTAGCTTCCTTTCTGCCTTTCTGAGTGCTGGTTGGGATGTCTGATGTGACCAGAGAAGAGACACCTTCACCCGACTTTGTCAGACTGAGGAGAAGGTGTAGGGCCTTGTGAATATGATCGGCTATAGTGTTTTACTCACACATGTTCCTCGGGGACTTGTGGAAGCAGTGAGATGGCAGAGGGATTCTTCAGGTCACTCTAGGATTTAGGGCTTTTTTTTTTTGGTAGCGTTTATTTATATTCCTGTTGCCTATCTGCTATCCATCCTCTTCCTACCCAGATACTCTTTACTATTTAACAAAGAGAACCCTTCACACATTTGGCGTGAAAGAGTCTTGTTAACCAGCCAACTTTGGTTTTCTGTGTTGTAGGAAATCAGAGTGAAGCTTAGCATAATGAGGAACCTGTGGTAGATGGGCCAACATGTCAGTCTTTTGTAACCTAATCAAGGAAATGACATCCCATCACTGTTGCTGTATTCAATTTCATAGAAACAAGTCACATAAAACTTAAGCTTTCTAAATTTTAATAGGCCCAACTGTATGATATTCAGATGGACTTTCCAGGCCACCACTTAGGAAGCTCGCCTGTACATGCCTCTAGCTCTAGTACTCAGGGGTCTAAAGTTTCGCTGTATCTAAATTTTGACTATGTTTTACTTTTTTGGAACATTTTACTTCTCAAATCAACTAAAACTCAAGGAAAGAATGATATCCTATCCCCACCTTTAAAATTAATCTAAGGAGCCCTGGTGGGACAACGGTTAAGAGCTCGGCTACAAAACAAAAGGTCCGTGGTTTGAACCCAGCAGCTGCTCCTCGGGAGAAAGATCTGCTGATCCAATTCCATAAAGATTACAGCCTAGGAATCACTATGGGGCCGTTCTGCTCTGTCATATAGGGTCTCTGTGAGTCAGAATTGACTCAAGGGCGCACGGAAGGAACAACCATTCAAAGATGAAAAATGAAGCTATTCTGAGAGGTTTCTCCCAAGAAGCACACAAACCACAAGTCAGAGGACCCCGTCCTCTGTGTGTGTGTGTGTCTGTGTTTGTGTTGTGGTATTTGTTTCAGAGCTTTTCTTGCCAGGAATTAAGAACATCATGGCTAAAATAAACAATCAAAATGTGTATGTGTATTCCTTTTCAAGAAAATCACAGGAATTTGGAAGTTTATCACCAGGCCTTTTCATTTTGTACCAGTTGGGTAAGCTACACATAAAGAGAAGGATTCAGAAGGTAGAAAGGGACTTTATCTTCCTTCCCACCACAGCCCAGACACTGCTTTTATGCCACTAACTGCAGTTGGAGAAAATCCACACACGTGCTTATGGGTGTGTACGAGTCAGCAAAGAGCTGGAGCCGAGTTCTGTGGACGTCATAGTGTGGTTACCTGTGAAGGAAGTGGGGACCAAACTGAATTTTTCAACCAAATGTGTTCTCTGTCATTTGTCTAATACATGTTTGCCATAAGAATAACATTATTTTTCATCTATTTTAGGATTTTTTTCAAAACATCCAAGACAGTGTATTTTCATCTGATCTCTTTGAAAAATGGCTTGCTGTTATTGATCAAGGCAATGAGGAGGAGAAAATAACTGCAATCCAGAGGTAACGAGGCAGTAATCACTCTCCTCTGACTATGCCTCAACAATACAACCAACACACTCAGAAAAAAATAGCTTCTATTTTATAACTTTTCCTACTAAATAATGACTACTACCAAAGGCTTTCATGCGGTCATAGCTGTGAGGCCAGTTTAAAAATAGATGTATACCTTACTGCTGTCATCAAGTTATTGTCTTTCTCCTAACCTTACTAATACGGGATCGTTGACCATTGTACACCTTCTGAATATGTGAAATTATAGGAGGTGAAATCTGTTAGTCCAAGTGTGGTGGTAGAGGGCGACTCTGACAGTGTTACCCCCTTAACTTTCTCAAATATTTAACTAACCAGAGAAAGACTTACCATGCTCAGGCATTAAATTTAATGAAGCATTTCTGTGTGCGTTCATGCCTGGAACTCTCTTAGCCTGTAGGTACACAGAGGTAAAGAACCTAATCCTTCCCCTCAAGAAACTCAGAGTCTGGTGGAGGAGAAAAACAGATACACTGAAGTGTAATCAGTTCTATAAAACGGAAACTCAGAGGTGATGTGGGAACAAGGTGGAGTGAGAATTAACTCCCTGTAAGACTCAGAGAAAAAGGAAGCTCACATTGTAACGTCAAGACCTAATCACAAAGAATTCCAGCTCTATATCCATGCAAGCAGAAATTTCTGGCAGGACTCATCTTCAAAATTATGTGCAATCTAGCAGAATTGGAAAAAAGTATCCAGTACCTCAATTTCCTAAGCTTTGCTTCTGCAAAAAAGACCCAGCAATTCCAATAGTATGTCCTATTTGTGTATGCCTATTGAGCAGAGAAAAAATTTTTTTAATCAACTTCCAAATATTCTGAATTATCACCTTCACAATACTTTTGATAAACCCCTTTTTAGCAACAGAACACAGAATTTACATTGAAGAGTTAGGAAATAAGGTACAGTTGTGAAAGTCACCAAAAACCAAGGCCATGGAACAAAATACCGCCTCCATTCCCACGACAGTTTAAAGAAGACCTTTTGAGTACATTGAGCACCAAGTCCTGTAGCTCTCTGTTGCTCATGTTACCAGCTGCACTCCTATTACAGTTTAGAGGGGACTATTCGGGTACATCAAGCATCACATCCTATAGCTGATTGCTGCTCAGAGTCTAAAACCTGTGTACTTAACATTGTATTAAGGGTGCATTGCACATCCAGTACTGTTGCTGGTGCCATTCATGGTGACCATACTGTCTCCAAGTTGCAGCATTTTGTTGTAAAAGAAAAAAAAAAACAACAAAAGTAAAACTCTGAATATCAACTTAGAAACCGTTTCAATGCGTGATTAAAAAAAGCATATCAGTTATGAAAATTAGAATACTGGAAATTAGACTATTGTAACCTTGTATGAGAAAATGGTACCAATGAGAATGATTTGAAATTAAATTGACCTTGGATGCTGGCAGAGCAAAGCATAGGATCTCAGAATGTACTTATAATTCGTAGTAGATACGATTTGGACTCTCACCGTCAGACAGCAGTTTTTCATTGTTATCTTGAAATTAAAGGGAGCACTTTAAGTATAATTGCTGTTCAATTTCATCAGTAATTTTTGTGAGTTTTAGTTGAGCACATTCTGGAATGTTACAGGGTTTTTAATAAATTTATATGAAATTCTACATTAATAAGTTTTGCCCAACTTAAATACATGGTAGTGGTTTCTGGGAACTATTTCAGGTAGCATCTTTATGAGACAGAGGTCTACATCTTTTCCATTTTTCACTGGGATGTGGACATGGTGTCCAAACCAAAAAAGGCTTATTCCCTTTCTCTGTATTTACAAGTTCTTAAATGAAATGACTTGTTTTAAGAGTGTTTTTCTGCATTTAAAGGCTTTTAGACCAACTGCCAAAAGCCAATGTTGTTCTCCTGCGATACCTTTTTGGAGTGTTACACAACATTGACCAACATTCTGCATCCAATCAGATGACAGCATATAACTTATCAGTGTGTACAGCCGCAAGCATTCTTTGGTCTTCTACTTTCTACAGACCACGAATTAAAACAGAATTGAGAAAAAAGGTGAAGAGATTTCTTATTTTTATACCTTTGGGGCCTGAATCCTCACTTCGAACCTGAAATTCAGGGTATTATCTAAAGGACCATTGTTTTTAGTGTATACTTTAATTGCACTCTTCTGGGATGCAAAGTCATTTATCTTATCATGGCAGGGTATGGGAGGGTGGGTTGTTAAGTTGGAAATTGGGAGCAACCGAGTCACTTCTTTCCCTTCCAAGAGACTACACTGACTAAACCATAAACCCAAACCTGTTGCCATCGAGTCAATTCCAACTCATAGCGACCCTACAGGACAGAGTAGAACCGCAGCATAACGTTTCCAAGGAGTGGCTGGTAGATTCCAAGTGCTGACCTTTTGGTTAGCAGCCGAGCCCTCAACCACTGTGCCACCGGGACTCCCACTAAACCATAGAGAGAGAAAAAAGTGGTGTGGTATGCTCTTTGAAGCAGTCTGGGGTTAGACAAGCCAAGCTTCAACTCCCAGCCTTACCATTGCTGGATGTGTAATCTTGGGCAAAGTTCCCCAGCCAGCCTCCCCATCTGAAACACAGCAGTGGTGACAGCACCCAGCTTGTCTAGGCACTGCTTGCAGTTGTGCCCATGCACATCCCAAGGGCCCGGGCAGTATGAGCACCCTTGGCTCCACACACATTGGACTTCTTCTGCGAGCAATGGCCTGTTCAGAGAAATACTGGGCAACTATTTTATCTCTGCCACCGGGGTGAAGAAAGTAGTAAAAGATTCCAGAACATTCTAAGGCAGCCACAGGGTGCCTAATGAGATCACAACTTTCCCCCAAGCACATCCTGAGAGCAAGCCTAAGGCAAGATAGTGCACGGGCATGGACAGCAGTCAGACAAATGGACAGATTTTCTCCCCAGCTGCCTCATGCCTTCACAGCAGACCCACAGAGAAGTTCTGCTTCCCTCATTTAAGATCCTTCTTCAGTTGAGAAGTACATTTAATGACTTTTCGTGTATTGCATGGCTTATAAATTGAATAACATCTTCACCCCCAACATGTTATATGGGTTATTAAAACATTATCTTAATTTTAACTGTGTAGCCATTGAGATAAAAATATTAGCCATTAAGCCAAGGACACAAATTACAACTCTATTTCACTGATTAAAAGTAGTTTCAAGTCTGTGTCCAAACTACTCTTGAAAGTATCACAGGTTCGTAGAGAAAACTGATTTAGTTGTTTTCTTATGAACTCTGAATTTTTTTCAGAATTCTTTCACATTTTTGTTAGATTGAAGATGTATACATGAAATATGACTTATAACTTTGCCATATGAAAAACAAAACAGCCTATTTTTTCCCTTTGTTGTTACAGATCTCTCTTGTACAATTTTTTATTGAAAATTGCTTCAAAATATTTGGAGACGATCTCCCTTCCCTCATGGAGGAAAGCTCGATGATTACAACAATGACTTGTGATGATTCAGAGAAGGCTTCAGGTACTGTGAAGAATTTAAAGGCTTTGTAGGAAACACTGAGCCTGGGAGGAATCATGGGTGATGCTGCGGCAGCAGCTGTCCTGGAGCCCAGAGCATGACCCAAGAACAATGAAGCAGGGCCCAGGGCTCCTCCTGCTCCTTCTTCAGAAGGGTGGCTCATGGATGGGGGAAAGTGTCACACTGTTGTCAGATCAAAGAAGAGATAAGACAAAGTCCACGATCTCCAGAAGTTGCAAGTACAGCTTGTAACAGCATCAGGACAGAGCATATGGTACAGTGGTTTAGAGACTTTTTCAAAGAAAACTTTAAATGGTACCCTGATATATATAATAGATCTGCTCTGGTTGAAACCAAAATGAGGGGCCAAGACCACTGCGTGTTTTATTTCTCCCCCTCTTCTTGCTCAGTGGTCCCTGAGGCACCTCAGGGATCCAGTGCTCTTTGAAGCAGTTTCAAAAGAACCAGCATCATTGAGAAAAAAGGACCAGATGTCAAACAGCCTTTCCATAGTATGAACCCCTGCATTACCATTACCAGCACTGTTATCTTTGGCCAGTTTTTCCATCTCAGCCTCAAATTTTTCTCTAAAATTCAGATAAAAATGATATCTAAATCTTAGAATTTTTTGCGAGGAGTAAATAAGATAATGGTGTAAAATAAATTCGTAAAAATCATATTAATGGGCTAGCAGAGGTTTCACTGAGACCATAATCAGTATTACTTGAGTCTAGCTAATCATAGCTAAGGAGTCCCTGGGTGGTACAAACGAGTAAATATTCTGCTACTAACCAAATGTTGATGGCTCAAACCCACTTGGAGATGCCTTGAATGAAACGCCTGGCGATGTGTTTCCAAAAGGTCACCGTCATGAAACCCTATGGAGCACAGTTCTACTCTACAACACATGGGGTCACCAGGAGTCAGAACTGACTCAATGACAGCTGGTAATCAGAGCTAACTGCCAACAGTCCATTTTACAAGATGGATGTTAGATTCAGAATCTGTATCGTGTGTCATTAGTCCCTTCATATTTTTCCTATTTCTTGGTTTTATGACACTTATCTCAGTGCTTTAAGAAAATCCATTTAATCAGGAATTGAGATGAGTTTAGTGTCTGAGAATATGTTTATGCCAAGACAACCTTTTGGTTTTCATTCAGAAGTGACAACGGATTAGCCACTTAAATCCAAGCCTGTGAGAGTTACAGTAATTTACAAAAAAGACTCAACAGCGCGATTATGGCAGAAACTAGAAGGCTTTAAATATTCTGAGATGGAAACCCAGTAAAAGTCCACCTTGTGTAATGCACAAACTGATCTATGCTCTCCAAGCAGGGCAACATATTTTAAAGAATATTTTCTCTTTACTTTTTTTAAACACCTTTGCTTGGGCACCTGCTTTATGCAGGGTCTCCCCCATGAGAATGCACGTGGTGCTCCCACAGAAGACACAACCTTCTTTATTCCAGAAGCCCAGGAGAACTACAGCATGCCAGTGTGGTGCACATGTGTGCTGTAAGGTAGCTTTGATCACACCCATCACCCATCAGTTGGTCTAAATCTGTATTTACATTTTTCTCTCTGTAGGACATGAACATCCCTATGGAATTCAAATGATTCGTTTTCAAGCCACTGCATTCCGGCCACATGGACCAAAGGGCTCCACATCTCCTTCCACCCTCCAGGAGCCCTCCTTACTGGAGCAGCCATTCCCAGAGATGGAAGGTCAGTTCGTCCTGAAGCCCAGGCACCCAGTGAAGGGCCAGGAGCAGACAGGAGAGTCCCCTCCCTTCCTGCAAGCGCCTTCTCTCTCAGCTCACATCTCCATTCCTGAAAACAAAATCATGACACGGAGCTGATTCTCCATGCCAGGGAGAAGGGCAGTGTAGGCAAGGATCCAGTCTACACCAAGAATCAGACTTAGAGAAATGTCAACACCCAACGCACTTCAAGGAAGCTTGTTTTCATTCCTCCGGGTAGTTGCTCTCTTCTCTGTATCCCCACAGCCCTTCACACATATTTTAATGATGTGCCTGCATATCTGTGTGTCTCATTAGGATACCAGCTTCTTAAGGCCTGGAAATTCATGTTTCCCCATCCCAGGGCTTCCCTCAGCATCTAGGCCAGAGCAGAAGGTGACTTATGCCTACCTAGCTTAGACACACCTGGAATGGAAGAACTTGAGTGAGGCAGAAGAGTTACCGAGCTGAATAGGAATCTCTTCCGAGCTTGGGCTGAAGTGGCCGCTCATTTTTACCTCCACAGCAAGCCACATGGACCGAGCTCACTTTCCATGGGTGCTTCTGACCCAGGCCTAGACTGGAACAGGACTGATGTTTACGGTTGGGGGCTTTTTAATCTTCCCTCTTCCTATTCTTTCTCCTACCCTTCCATATTCTCCCATCAGTATTTCTTTTTCTGAAGAAAATGTATTATTCATTTGGGGAATAGTGTGGCCAGAATAGAATTCCTACTTAAAGTGTTTTTATTGTTGTGATTGTTAGTCAATTAACAAAAAGTTTCACAAATTTTATTTTTTAATATTCATACCCTAATTACAAGCATGAGGAAACAGCACTCATACCTTACCAGGACTGTTGAAGATAGGCGAGGTTTCCATAAAGTTGAATCATCCCATATTTTTCATGGCAATAGCATGTATTTTTACTGGTCACAGATGCAACATGAACTCTCACACCAAATAATATCTGTAACAAAAGATACAGCTAAGCCTGAAATTATTTTTGAGAAAGTACAAAACTCAGTTTCTACATTGCCCTCTGTTTATGTCACAGAGTAGCTTTATATATAGCTTTGTATCAAGGGATAGAGCACTGTTCTTAAGAGGTATTAAAGCTAAATAACAGTACATTTGGAAAGTTTTAGAAATAATAAAATCAGGTCAAGTGTAGAGAAACCAGGCTAGTACAGCTATTCTACCTATATATTAACCTGTATGTTCAACATTTGCACATGTTGACCTTGCTGAATCTATAGGAATCCATTCCTGGATTGAAGAATGTGTTTGTTTTCCTTCAGACTTTTAAAATGATGGGGTGTGAATGTCAGGGCAGGAAGAAAGAGTCTTAGTCAGCTGAAGTGGTGACAATCCTTCCTGACTGCATCCCTTCTGGAGGCTGCTAAGCCCAATGGAGAAGGGGGATGGGGTCTGCTTTTGGAGGAGGAGACTGATATCTTGGTTGCCTTGGGCCCTCTGAGTAAGGAAAATCACTCTCATGAAGGTTGCTAAGAACCGTGCCTTCTCCTGAGGAGTACATTATACAAGTCATCCATTTTAGTACTCAGTTCCTTGAGGCATCGTGTTAAAGCTGAGGAACCTGAGGTTCAGGTAGATTGAGTAACTCATTCAAGTAAATGGCAGAACCCTCTGATCCAGCCAGCACCGCAAGTGTTACACCCAAGGTTACACTCACCACATCCTAGAGAAGCCAAGTAATGGGCATTTAAGGATATTTGGTGAAATGTTGCTCATCTGTTCATCATCCCACAACTCAGCTCCTCTGTTGACTATTCTAGCATAGGTTATCAGCAGGGTAAGAAAATATTAGGATACCGTATCAGGAAAACATTCATAGCTGGGCAGTAGAAAAGACCTCTTTGAACTCAGGTTTTCACTGCCGACCACCTCCTCTTACAAAAGCTCTTCTTGTTCAGCATTCCTTTCACAGGGAGTGTTGGGTAGCTAAAAATCATCTCTGCTTGGGTGTTACAAGAAACCAGGCCACCTTGGTTACCACACAGCCAGCGTTTAAACACAGCTTCCCAAGGACCCTGACAGGAGAGTGGAGGTACATCATCCGTGGAACTGCCTGAGGCTTGTGGCCCCTCAGAGTGAAGGAGTTATAGGCTGCCCAAGAAGTGGGGTCAGAGAGGTTGAGTCATGAAGGGCAGAGCCTTCTGATAAGAGTTCACAGTGGTCAGGCACTCAGAAAGCCAAACAGGAAATCTAGAGCATAGGGAGACTTAACAAAATGGAGGATGATTATGAAACGATGCTTGATTTGTATACCACATTTTTTAGCTTTTAAAACGGGATCTGATTCCTCACTGATCATATTTAACATCAGTAAACTTGTATAACCAAACATTAAGTGCCTCACAAGGCAATGCAACAGGAGTAGATAGCACTGTCTAGGAAGTATCACCACCAAAAGAATTGAACCTGAGTCTGATCAAGCTTCTAGAGTTAATTATCCGTTTACAGAATAAGGGGAAAGAACACATTAACAGCACAAGGATGCAGTCCACCTGTCCCAGAATGTGGGAAATTCTACACAATAAATGACTCCGTTGCTCTCTCTTCTAGCCCTAGCAAACAACATGCTCTGCAAATGAAAACAGTAGAAATAAATTGAAGTGAATTAAACTACTACTCCTAATAATCTCACTTCTTCCTTAGATGCAGGCCAGAAGACAGTTGAAAGGGAACGGCCTAAGATAAATTGGGCCTTTCAGCGAGGCTCTAGCACTTGCCAGGACAACTTGGGCACTTCTCCGCCACCCGCCAAGCCAAGGAAGCTCTTCGGAGTTCCTCTGAAGGATGTCTGTGAGAATGACAACCTGCCCCCTCCTCTCCGGGTAGGTCTCATTTTGTCCTCTTGTGGGTCGCTATGAGTCAGAATCGACTCTGTGCCAATGGGTATGGCTGGCCCTCCTGAGGAGGGAGATTGAGAAAGGGAAAGCTCTAGAAGGTCAAGTGTTCTCAATGAATGTGTCCCCAGATGGAAAAAGCACTAGACAGCCCCTGGATTTGGCTGAGAAGCTTTGTTATATTATTTCAGTGAATAATAAGTTGACTTAGTTATTGCAGAATCATAAGGTTGACACAAGAGGAAAAGCTAATCTCGTCTGTTCCACTGGTTTCAGCAAAGACCCACGTACACCTGCTCAGATAAGTCACGATGTGCCCTGTGTACCAGTCTGTTAAGAAGAGGCTCTAACTTAACCCTCATGTTCTCCTTTCAGCTCCTTCCTTGAACTCCACCCTACTCTCAACTCTGCCTTGTTGCTTCTTCAGCTGAGACTACTCAGTCTTACAACTCAAACTGTCTCAGATGGCATTTGGTTTTATTTCAAGTACTGAAGTGTAAGACTAAAGACTCACCTTCTGGCACATATTAATCGTTTTCTCTTTTTTTAATGTGCTTAAGTAAAAATTTTTTTTAATTGTACTTCAGGTGAAGGTTTACATAACAAATACTTTCTCATTAAACAGTAGTACACATATTGTTTTATGACATTTGTTAACAAACGCACGACATGTCAACCATCTCCGTTAGCGACCTTTTTTTTTTTTTTACTGAAAATATACATAGCCAAAGATACACCGTTTCAAAAATTTCTACAATCACACTTCAGTGACATCGACTACGCTCTTCCAATTGTCCTGCTATTCTCGCTTTAGATGAAGGTTCACAGAACAAAATAGTTTCTCAGTAAACAGTTAGTACACATGTTGCCCTATGACAATGGTTAACAACCTCACTACACATCAACACCGTCCTTACAGAACCTTGGGTTCCCTATCATGAGCTTTCCTGTCCCCTTCTGCCTTCTAGCCCCTATCCCTGGACTGCTGTGCCTCATTAGTCCCGATTTGTTTTATGGGACTGTCCAATACCTGGCTGAACGGTGAACCTTGGAAGTGACTTCACCTCTGAGCTCAAAGCGTGCATGGGGGCCATACTCTCGGGGTTTCTCCAGTCTCCTTTAGGCCAGTAAATCTGGTCTTTTTTGTGTGTGTTAGAATTTTGTTCTACATCCTTCTCCAGCTCTGTCCGGAGCTCTCAGTTGTTATCATGGTCAGAGCAGTCATTGGTGGTAGCCTGTCACCATCTAGCTATACTGGACTCAGTCCGGTGGAGGCCTTGGTAGCGGTGGTCCATTAGTCCACTGGACTAATCTTTTCCTTGTATCCTGTTCTCTTCATTCTCCCTTGCGCCCAAAGGGATGAGACCAGTGGAGTATCTTAGATGGCTGTTCACAAGCTTTTAAGATCCCAGATGCTACTCACCAAGGTAGAATGTAGAACATTATCTTTATAAACCGTGTTATGCCATTTGAGCTAGATTTTCCCTGAGGCCATGGTCCCCCGCAGCCGAGCAATTCAGTCCCTTGGGGAGTTTGGAGCACATATTCATCTTTTAATCCTAATAGAATGAGTCAAATGAAAGCCTCAGGTTTGGCTTGTGTTGTCTCATATCAGTGTGTTAAATCATCAGTGGTAACATTCATTGAGTATCCAATATCCCTCCAAGGGCTATACTAGTGCATCATGTGCTCGATGTGAAGAAAATCATTGTCTTAAGTACATGCTAGGCACTACCCCAGACCCTGCAACTTTCACAGCAAATTTGGGGGTAGTTATGATTATCATCACGGAGCCCTGGTGGCACAGTGGTTAACAAGTCAACTGCTAACCAAAAGGTTGGCAGTTCGAGTCCACCAGCCAGTGCTTGGAAACCATATGGGGCAGTTCTACTGCAACCTGTAGGGTTGCTGTGATTCGAAATCAACTCACAGCAACAATTTTGGTTTCGTTTATGATTATCATCATCCCCATTTCACAAATGGGAGAAACAAAAGCATTAGTAAAGGTAAGTACTGTGTTTTCCTCAAGGGCACATAGTGAATAGGTGGTATCATCGATTTAAATCCCTCAGATTACCTGACTCCAACACCTATTATCTTTCTACATTGCAAGCAGAGGTCTATCTGGGGGTGGGGATACTGGGCAGGTAGGGTGAGTGCCCTGCACCCTGCCTGCGTGCCCCGGGTGCCTCTTGAGGGGGCGCCAGCGAGCAGTTTCTATTGGCCATCACACTTTTCATCACCAGCTATAAGAGATCATTCAGCAATTGAACGCTAATTGCCCGAGGTGCTATTTTCTGTAGCTAGGCCCCTGACTGCAAGCAGGACAGATGAAGACAGAGAAGAAGGAAATGAAAAAGTGATAAGGCTGTTTACTTGGAGAAGGCTTTCAGGAGGGGATGGTTTCTGAGACTGATTTTGAAAGAGGAAAAGAAATCCAAGAGGTTGGAATGGGGTATCCAGCAGCTTAACGGGGAATAAACTAATGAGAAAAGAGTATGGCAAGATTTCCACATGTGGGGAAAAGCATCCATATTACAGTGAGAAAAGAAAGGTGAAGGGGGAAGGTGTGATTTAACAGATGTCTTAAAGTAGACAGAGAAGTTCGATTTAAAAGTATAATTTCAGTGGAAAAGGAAAACGTGATTAAAACAAGTGTTTAAAGTGTTTCAGTGAATGAATGTAGAGTGGACCAATGAAGAGAAAATACATTGAGAGACCCCAAAAAAAAAAGCCTTAAGTATGTGCTTTGGTCCTTCCCGCTTCAGCACTGGACTCTCCCGGGGCCTAGCTCTGGCTGCCAACAAGGGCAAGCTTGCGCTCTGGCCTGTGTGCAGGAAGTGCCGTATATTGGTTTTTTTTCTTTTCTTCCCCCCTAGGATATGTTTTTCTTTATTAATCAAAAAGGGCCTCTCACAGAGGGCATCTTCAGAATTTCGGCCAGTGTAAAAGCACGTAGAGCCCTAAAGCAGAAACTAAATTCTGGAGAAAAAGTGAACTTGGAGGATGAATCTGTTTTTGTGGTAGCGTCTGTCTTAAAGGTAAGGAAAGCTCCAGCATCATCTTCACACAGTGTAGCTCTAAAGAAGTAGGACTGGTTTCCTGCACTGTGACTGACAGAGAAGCATAGTAGGTATAATACATTCAGAATCTGAAAAACTGAAAAACAGTTCAGCAAGTTAAGGAAACTGCGTTGGGAGTTAAAAGCACAGCACCCTCCCTGTCTGAACGCCCCATGCAAAAACAAGTAAATAAATAAAAATTTCAAAGTACACACTTACACCTACACAAGCATCCTACTTTTGAAGAGCTCCTCACTGCAAATGATGTCAAAGGTTCCAAAAGAAATTTATTATTAAACTTTTGAAAATAATTACAAAAGTTTTCCATGATAAGCAAATATTTACCTTATGATGAGTCAAAAAATGTTCAGTCAAGCCACCAAAAGCTCCATTTGGTTTTATCATCATTCCTTCCCTTTCTCCTAATGCCTTTCACTTTAAAAGTGGCATTGGAATGGTTCTACCATTGGGCCTTCTTTCATCTGGGCTACCTTTAGCATCTTTGTTAGTACTTGTTACGCTTAAACTGCCACCCATGGTACAGTTAGTTCCATGGTAACCTGCTCTTCTAAAATGCCTAGCTGCTCACATTCTTAGAGATACCTCACATTTTTCGAAAATACAACCTACATCCAAAACCAGCTTTAGCAAAACGTTGAGCCCAGAACAACCTCTGCACGCCTGCTGCAGGGCCCTGGTCCTCCAGCCCAGAGGCAATACAAGGAAGGCAGGGTAGAAACAGGGCCCAGGGCCTCCAATTCATTCTGAAGCATAAAGATCAGAAGTGCCTTGCCCGGGACATAAGTAAAGAAGAATTTTCCACATTCCTTTTTCAGTCAAGTGGCCAGGTGTCCAAGTAATATTACTTCATGAGTTTATTTACAATCAAATCGGTCTTGGTAAATGGGCCATCATATATGCATTGGTAAATGGACGTTTCTTGCAAATCTGTGTCTTGGTCCATATGAAAATACATAGCAAGGTACATTCGAGCACTCGTATAAACCTGATTTCTCTATCACCCTCCCTGTTCTCTACCTTTTAAAAAGTAGATTAGCATAAATTAGCCAGCCCCCAGATCAAAAAGCTGTGGCCCCTTCACTGTGAGACTTCCACTGAGAAGATAGGTGCAATTCTGCATATCCCTCCAGCCTAAGCTGAATTTTTGCCCTATTGTTATTTCGTGAGTTTGGTGATTGGTCTCCTTGGAATCCTTACAGGGCGCTGGTAATGGAAGAAGGGGTATGCTCCCTGTTGGGAGGATGCCGAGGAAGTAGGATCAGCATTGCTCTAATGTGTGAAGGGTGGGAGGGACTCGGGAAACTGCTCTAGATCCTCTTCATTGTGCTTGTCTCCTTCTGTCTCTCTGGCCACCATTAAAGGACCTCCAGACATCCTGAGAGACACAAGAGCCCTTGGGAGCCAGAAGGACATCCTTTTGGGGCATAGCATCCACCACCTCCCAAAGACCCTAGCTTCCTTTCTGCCTTTCTGAGTGCTGGTTGGGATGTCTGATGTGACCAGAGAAGAGACACCTTCACCCGACTTTGTCAGACTGAGGAGAAGGTGTAGGGCCTTGTGAATATGATCGGCTATAGTGTTTTACTCACACATGTTCCTCGGGGACTTGTGGAAGCAGTGAGATGGCAGAGGGATTCTTCAGGTCACTCTAGGATTTAGGGCTTTTTTTTTTTGGTAGCGTTTATTTATATTCCTGTTGCCTATCTGCTATCCATCCTCTTCCTACCCAGATACTCTTTACTATTTAACAAAGAGAACCCTTCACACATTTGGCGTGAAAGAGTCTTGTTAACCAGCCAACTTTGGTTTTCTGTGTTGTAGGAAATCAGAGTGAAGCTTAGCATAATGAGGAACCTGTGGTAGATGGGCCAACATGTCAGTCTTTTGTAACCTAATCAAGGAAATGACATCCCATCACTGTTGCTGTATTCAATTTCATAGAAACAAGTCACATAAAACTTAAGCTTTCTAAATTTTAATAGGCCCAACTGTATGATATTCAGATGGACTTTCCAGGCCACCACTTAGGAAGCTCGCCTGTACATGCCTCTAGCTCTAGTACTCAGGGGTCTAAAGTTTCGCTGTATCTAAATTTTGACTATGTTTTACTTTTTTGGAACATTTTACTTCTCAAATCAACTAAAACTCAAGGAAAGAATGATATCCTATCCCCACCTTTAAAATTAATCTAAGGAGCCCTGGTGGGACAACGGTTAAGAGCTCGGCTACAAAACAAAAGGTCCGTGGTTTGAACCCAGCAGCTGCTCCTCGGGAGAAAGATCTGCTGATCCAATTCCATAAAGATTACAGCCTAGGAATCACTATGGGGCCGTTCTGCTCTGTCATATAGGGTCTCTGTGAGTCAGAATTGACTCAAGGGCGCACGGAAGGAACAACCATTCAAAGATGAAAAATGAAGCTATTCTGAGAGGTTTCTCCCAAGAAGCACACAAACCACAAGTCAGAGGACCCCGTCCTCTGTGTGTGTGTGTGTCTGTGTTTGTGTTGTGGTATTTGTTTCAGAGCTTTTCTTGCCAGGAATTAAGAACATCATGGCTAAAATAAACAATCAAAATGTGTATGTGTATTCCTTTTCAAGAAAATCACAGGAATTTGGAAGTTTATCACCAGGCCTTTTCATTTTGTACCAGTTGGGTAAGCTACACATAAAGAGAAGGATTCAGAAGGTAGAAAGGGACTTTATCTTCCTTCCCACCACAGCCCAGACACTGCTTTTATGCCACTAACTGCAGTTGGAGAAAATCCACACACGTGCTTATGGGTGTGTACGAGTCAGCAAAGAGCTGGAGCCGAGTTCTGTGGACGTCATAGTGTGGTTACCTGTGAAGGAAGTGGGGACCAAACTGAATTTTTCAACCAAATGTGTTCTCTGTCATTTGTCTAATACATGTTTGCCATAAGAATAACATTATTTTTCATCTATTTTAGGATTTTTTTCAAAACATCCAAGACAGTGTATTTTCATCTGATCTCTTTGAAAAATGGCTTGCTGTTATTGATCAAGGCAATGAGGAGGAGAAAATAACTGCAATCCAGAGGTAACGAGGCAGTAATCACTCTCCTCTGACTATGCCTCAACAATACAACCAACACACTCAGAAAAAAATAGCTTCTATTTTATAACTTTTCCTACTAAATAATGACTACTACCAAAGGCTTTCATGCGGTCATAGCCGTGAGGCCAGTTTAAAAATAGATGTATACCTTACTGCTGTCATCAAGTTATTGTCTTTCTCCTAACCTTACTAATACGGGATCGTTGACCATTGTACACCTTCTGAATATGTGAAATTATAGGAGGTGAAATCTGTTAGTCCAAGTGTGGTGGTAGAGGGCGACTCTGACAGTGTTACCCCCTTAACTTTCTCAAATATTTAACTAACCAGAGAAAGACTTACCATGCTCAGGCATTAAATTTAATGAAGCATTTCTGTGTGCGTTCATGCCTGGAACTCTGTTAGCCTGTAGGTACACAGAGGTAAAGAACCTAAGCCTTCCCCTCAAGAAACTCAGAGTCTGGTGGAGGAGAAAAACAAATACACTGAAGTGTAATCAGTTCTATAAAACGGAAACTCAGAGGTGATGTGGGAACAAGGTGGAGTGAGAATTAACTCCCTGTAAGACTCAGAGAAAAAGGAAGCTCACATTGTAACGTCAAGACCTAATCACAAAGAATTCCAGCTCTATATCCATGCAAGCAGAAATTTCTGGCAGGACTCATCTTCAAAATTATGTGCAATCTAGCAGAATTGGAAAAAAGTATCCAGTACCTCAATTTCCTAAGCTTTGCTTCTGCAAAAAAGACCCAGCAATTCCAATAGTATGTCCTATTTGTGTATGCCTATTGAGCAGAGAAAAAATTTTTTTAATCAACTTCCAAATATTCTGAATTATCACCTTCACAATACTTTTGATAAACCCCTTTTTAGCAACAGAACACAGAATTTACATTGAAGAGTTAGGAAATAAGGTACAGTTGTGAAAGTCACCAAAAACCAAGGCCATGGAACAAAATACCGCCTCCATTCCCACGACAGTTTAAAGAAGACCTTTTGAGTACATTGAGCACCAAGTCCTGTAGCTCTCTGTTGCTCATGTTACCAGCTGCACTCCTATTACAGTTTAGAGGGGACTATTCGGGTACATCAAGCATCACATCCTATAGCTGATTGCTGCTCAGAGTCTAAAACCTGTGTACTTAACATTGTATTAAGGGTGCATTGCACATCCAGTACTGTTGCTGGTGCCATTCATGGTGACCATACTGTCTCCAAGTTGCAGCATTTTGTTGTAAAAGAAAAAAAAAACAACAAAAGTAAAACTCTGAATATCAACTTAGAAACCGTTTCAATGCGTGATTAAAAAAAGCATATCAGTTATGAAAATTAGAATACTGGAAATTAGACTATTGTAACCTTGTATGAGAAAATGGTACCAATGAGAATGATTTGAAATTAAATTGACCTTGGATGCTGGCAGAGCAAAGCATAGGATCTCAGAATGTACTTATAAATCGTAGTAGATACGATTTGGACTCTCACCGTCAGACAGCAGTTTTTCATTGTTATCTTGAAATTAAAGGGAGCACTTTAAGTATAATTGCTGTTCAATTTCATCAGTAATTTTTGTGAGTTTTAGTTGAGCACATTCTGGAATGTTACAGGGTTTTTAATAAATTTATATGAAATTCTACATTAATAAGTTTTGCCCAACTTAAATACATGGTAGTGGTTTCTGGGAACTATTTCAGGTAGCATCTTTATGAGACAGAGGTCTACATCTTTTCCATTTTTCACTGGGATGTGGACATGGTGTCCAAACCAAAAAAGGCTTATTCCCTTTCTCTGTATTTACAAGTTCTTAAATGAAATGACTTGTTTTAAGAGTGTTTTTCTGCATTTAAAGGCTTTTAGACCAACTGCCAAAAGCCAATGTTGTTCTCCTGCGATACCTTTTTGGAGTGTTACACAACATTGACCAACATTCTGCATCCAATCAGATGACAGCATATAACTTATCAGTGTGTACAGCCGCAAGCATTCTTTGGTCTTCTACTTTCTACAGACCACGAATTAAAACAGAATTGAGAAAAAAGGTGAAGAGATTTCTTATTTTTGTACCTTTGGGGCCTGAATCCTCACTTCGAACCTGAAATTAAGGGTATTATCTAAAGGACCATTGTTTTTAGTGTATACTTTAATTGCACTCTTCTGGGATGCAAAGTCATTTATCTTATCATGGCAGGGTATGGGAGGGTGGGTTGTTAAGTTGGAAATTGGGATCAACCGAGTCTCTTCTTTCCCTTCCAAGAGACTACACTGACTAAACCATAAACCCAAACCTGTTGCCATCGAGTCAATTCCAACTCATAGCGACCCTACAGGACAGAGTAGAACCGCAGCATAACGTTTCCAAGGAGTGGCTGGTAGATTCCAAGTGCTGACCTTTTGGTTAGCAGCCGAGCCCTCAACCACTGTGCCACCGGGACTCCCACTAAACCATAGAGAGAGAAAAAAGTGGTGTGGTATGCTCTTTGAAGCAGTCTGGGGTTAGACAAGCCAAGCTTCAACTCCCAGCCTTACCATTGCTGGATGTGTAATATTGGGCAAAGTTCCCCAGCCAGCCTCCCCATCTGAAACACAGCAGTGGTGACAGCACCCAGCTTGTCTAGGCACTGCTTGCAGTTGTGCCCATGCACATCCCAAGGGCCCAGGCAGTATGAGCACCCTTGGCTCCACACACATTGGACTTCTTCTGCGAGCAATGGCCTGTTCAGAGAAATACTGGGCAACTATTTTATCTCTGCCACCGGGGTGAAGAAAGTAGTAAAAGATTCCAGAACATTCTAAGGCAGCCACTGGGTGCCTAATGAGATCACAACTTTCCCCCAAGCACATCCTGAGAGCAAGCCTAAGGCAAGATAGTGCACGGGCATGGACAGCAGTCAGACAAACGGACAGATTTTCTCCCCAGCTGCCTCATGCCTTCACAGCAGACCCACAGAGAAGTTCTGCTTCCCTCATTTAAGATCCTTCTTCAGTTGAGAAGTACATTTAATGACTTTTCGTGTATTGCATGGCTTATAAATTGAATAACATCTTCACCCCCAACATGTTATATGGGTTATTAAAACATTATCTTAATTTTAACTGTGTAGCCATTGAGATAAAAATATTAGCCATTAAGCCAAGGACACAAATTACAACTCTATTTCACTGATTAAAAGTAGTTTCAAGTCTGTGTCCAAACTACTCTTGAAAGTATCACAGGTTCGTAGAGAAAACTGATTTAGATGTTTTCTTATGAACTCTGAATTTTTTTTTGAGTTCTTTCACATTTTTGTTAGATTGAAGATGTATACATGAAATATGACTTATAAATTTGCCATATGAAAAACAAAACAGCCTATTTTTTCCCTTTGTTGTTACAGATCTCTCTTGTACAATTTTTTATTGAAAATTGCTTCAAAATATTTGGAGACGATCTCCCTTCCCTCATGGAGGAAAGCTCGATGATTACAACAATGACTTGTGATGATTCAGAGAAGGCTTCAGGTACTGTGAAGAATTTAAAGGCTTTGTAGGAAACACTGAGCCTGGGAGGAATCATGGGTGATGCTGAGGCAGCAGCTGTCCTGGAGCCCAGAGCATGACCCAAGAACAATGAAGCAGGGCCCAGGGCTCCTCCTGCTCCTTCTTCAGAAGGGTGGCTCGTGGATGGGGGAAAGTGTCACACTGTTGTCAGGTCAAAGAAGAGATAAGACAAAGTCCACGATCCCCAGAAGTTGCAAGTACAGCTTGTAACAGCATCAGGACAGAGCATATGGTACAGTGGTTTAGAGACTTTTTCAAAGAAAACTTTAAATGGTACCCTGATATATATAATAGATGTGCTCTGGTTGAAACCAAAATGAGGGGCCAAGAGCACTGCCTGTTTTATTTCTCCCCCTCTTCTTGCTCAGTGGTCCCTGAGGCACCTCAGGGATCCAGTGCTCTTTGAAGCAGTTTCAAAAGAACCAGCATCATTGAGAAAAAAGGACCTGATGTCAAACAGCCTTTCCATAGTATGAACCCCTGCATTACCATTACCAGCACTGTTATCTTTGGCCAGTTTTTCCATCTCAGCCTCAAATTTTTCTCTAAAATTTAGATAAAAATGATATCTAAATCTTAGAATTTTTTGCGAGGAGTAAATAAGATAATGGTGTAAAATAAATTCGTAAAAATCATATTAATGGGCTAGCAGAGGTTTCACTGAGACCATAATCAGTATTACTTGAGTCTAGCTAATCATAGCTAAGGAGTCCCTGGGTGGTACAAACGAGTAAACATTCTGCTACTAACCAAATGTTGATGGTTCAAACCCACTTGGAGATGCCTTGAAGGAAACACCTGGCGATGTGTTTCCAAAAGGTCACCGTCATGAAAACCCTATGGAGCACAGTTCTACTCTACAACACATGGGGTCACCAGGAGTCAGAACTGACTCAATGACAGCTGGTAATCAGAGCTAACTGCCAACATTCCATTTTACAAGATGGATTTTAGATTCAGAATCTGTATCGTGTATCATCAGTCCCTTCATATTTTTGCTATCTTGGTTTTATGACATTTATCTCAGTGCTTTAAGAAAATCTGTTTTATCAGGAATTGAGATGAATCTAGTGTCTGAGAATATGTTTATGCCAAGACAACTTTTTGCTTTTCATTCAGAAGTGACAACGGAGCAGCCTCTTGAATCCAAGCCTGTGAGAGTTATAGTGATTTACAAAAAAAACACGACTGCGCAATTATGGCAGAAACGAGAAGGCTTTAAATATTCTGAGATGGAAACACAGCAAAAGTCCACACTGGGTAATGCACAGACTGATGTATGCTTTCCAAGTAGGGCAACATATTTTATTTTATTTTATGGTTGTAATTAAATGAAGTTTCTATTTCAAGTTAGTCTCCCAAACAAAACTTTTATACGTACATTGTTATGAGACCCTAATTGCTCCCCCCATTCTGTGACAGCACACTCCTCCCCTCTGCCCCTGATTCCCTATGACCATTCAACCAGCTCTTAACTCCTTCTGCCTCCCCATCTCACCTCTGGACAGAAGCTGCCCCTCTGGTCTCTTGTATCTACTTGACTAAGAGGCACACTCTTCACGAGTATCACTTTATGTCCCACAGTCCAGTCCAATCCCTGTCTGAAGAGTTGGCCTCGGAAATTGTTTTCGTTCTGGGCTGATGGAGAGTCCAGGGACCATGCTTTCCGGGGCACCTCCAGTCTCAGTCAGAACATTAAGTCTGGTCTTCTTACTAGAATTTGAGTTCTGCACCCCATCCTTCTACTGCTCCATCAGGGACCCTCCGTTGTGTTCCCTGTCAGGACGTTCATTGGTGGTAGCCGGGCACCATCTAGTTCTGGTCTCAGGCTGATGACGTCTCTGGTTTATGTGGCCCATTCCGTCTCTTGGGCTAATACTTTCCTTGTGTCTTCGGTGTTCTTCGTTCTCCTTTACTCCAACTGGTTGGGACCGATCAATGCATCTTAGATGAGCGCTTGCAAGCTTTTAAGACCCCAGACACCACTCACCAAAGTAGGGAGCAGAACATTTTCTTAATAAGCTTTGTTATACCAGTTGATCTAGATGTCCCCTGAAAGCACGATCCCCATACCCCTACCCCTGCTACTCTGTCTCTCAAAGTATTTGATTGTATTCAGGAAACTTGTTAGCTTTGTTTAGTCCAGTTGTGCTGACTTCACCTGTAGTGTGTGCTGTCCTTCCCTTTGCCTAAGATGATTCTTATCTACTATCTAGTTAGTGAATAACCCTCACCCTCCCTCCCTAACCCCGTAACCATCAAAGAATGTTTTCTTCTCGGTTTAAACCTTTTCTTGAGTTGTTATAATAGTTCTCTTATACAATATTTGTCCTTCTGTGACTGACTAAATTCACACAGCATAATAAGTTCCAGCTTCCACCATGTTATACGATGTTTCCCAGCTTCATCGTTGTTCTTTATCGTTGCGTAATATTCCATTCCGAGGATATACTATAATTTCTTTATCCATTCGTCCGTTGATGGGCACCTAGGTTGCTTCCATCTTTTTGCTATTGTGGACAGTGCTGCAATGAACATGGGTGTGCATATATCTATTCGTGTGAAGGCTCTTGTTTCTCTAGGATATATTCCAAGGAGTGAGATAGCTGGATCATCTGTTACTTCCATTTCTAGCTTTTTACGGAAGCACCAAATGGATTTCCAAAGTGATTCTACCATTTTACATTCCCACCAACAGTGTGTAAGTGTTCCAGTCTCTCCACAACCTCTCCAGCATTTATTATTTTGTGTTTTTTGGATTAACGCTAGCCTTGTTGGGGTGAGATGATATTTCATTGTAGTTTTGATCTGCATTTCTCTAATGGCTAATGATCATGAGCATTTCTGTATGTGTCTGTTAGCCGCCTGAATATCTTCTTTGGTGAAGTGCCTGTTCATATCCTTTGCCCATTTTTTAATTGGGTTTTTTGTCTTTTTGTTCTTGAGGTTTTCAGTATCTTGTAGATTTGAGAGATTAGATGCTGATCGGCTTTGTCGTAGCCAAAACTTTTTTCCCAGTCTGTAGGTTTTCTTTTGACTCTTTTGGTGAAGTCTTTTGATGAGCATAAGTGTTTGATTTTCAGGAGCTCCCGTTTATCTAGTCTCTCTTCTGGTGCTTGTGCATTGTTACTTATGGCTCGTATTGTGTTTATGCCATGTACTAGGGCTCCTAGCATTGTCCCTATTTTTCCTTCCATGATCTTTATCTTTTTTCAATTTTATATTTAAGTCTTTGATCCATTTTGAGTTAGTTTTTGTACATGGTATGAGGTATGAGTCTTGTTTTAATTTTTGGAGATGGATATCCAGTTATGCCAGCACCATTTGTTAAAGAGACTGTCTTTTCCCCAAGTAATGGACTTGGAGCCTTTGTCAAATATTAGCTGCTCATAGGTGGATGAGGTTATATCTGGATTCTCAACTCTGTTCCATTGGTCTATGTATCTGTTGTTGTACCAGTACGAGGCTGTTCTGACTACCGTGGCAGTATAATAGGTCCTAAAATCAGGTAGTTTAAGGCCTCCCACTTTGTTCTTCTTATTGAGTAATGCTTTATTTATTCGGGGCCTCTTCCCTTTCCATATGAAGTTGGTGATTTGTTTCTCCATCTCATTAGAAAGTGCTGGTAGAATTTCGATCAGGATTGCATTGTATCTGTAGATCGCTTTGGGTAGAACTGACGTTTTCACTCTGTTGAGTCTACCTATCCATGAGCAATGTAGTTTTCCACTTGTGCAGGTCTGTTTTAGTTTCTTGCAGTAGTGTCTTGCAGTTTTCTCTGTATAGATCTTTTACGTCTCTGGTTAGATTTCTTCCTACGTATTTTATCTTCTTGAGAGCTATTGTAAATGGTATTGATTTGGTCATTTCCTCTTCAAGGTTCTCTTTTTTGGTGTCAAGGAATCCAATTGATTTTTGTATGTTTATCTCGTATCCTGAAACTTTGCCAAAATCTTCTCTTAGTTCCAGGAGTTTTCTTGTGGATTCTTTGGGGTTTTCTGTGTATAAGATCATGTTATCTGCAAATAGAGATACTTTGACTTCTTCTCTACCGATCTGGATGCCCTTTATTTCTTTTTCTAGCCTAAATGCTCTCGCTAGGACCTCCGGCACAATGTTGAATAATAGTGGTGATAGAGGGCATCCTTGTCTGGTTCCTGTTCTCAAGGGGAATGCTTTCAAAGTCTCTCCATTTAGGATGATGTTGGCTGTTGGTTTTGTAGAAATGCCCTTAATTCTAGTGAGGAATTTCCCTTCTAATTTACAAAAAAGACTCAACAGCGCGATTATGGCAGGAACTAGAAGGCTTTAAATATTCTGAGATGGAAACCCAGTGAAAGTCCACCTTGTGTAATGCACAAACTGATCTATGCTCTCCAAGCAGGGAAACATATTTTAAAGAATATTTTCTCTTTACTTTTTTTAAACACCTTTCCTTGGGCACCTGCTTTATGCAAGGTCTCCCCCATGAGAGTGCACGTGGTGCTCCCGCAGGAGACACAACCTTCTTTATTCCAGAAGCCCAGGAGAACTGCAGCACGCCAGTGTGGTGCACGTGCGTGCTGTAAGGTAGCTTTGATCACACCCATCACCCATCAGTTCATCTAAATCTGTATTACACGGAGCTGATTCTCCATGCCAAGGAGAAGGGCAGTGTAGGCAAGGATCCAGTCTACACCAAGAATCAGACTTAGAGAAATGTCAACACCCAACGCACTTCGAGGAAGCTTGTTTTCATTCCTCTGGGTAGTTGCTCTCTTGTCTGTATCCCCACAGCCCTTCACACATATTTTAATGATGTGTCTGCATATCTGTGTGTCTCATCAGAATATGACCTTCTTAAGGCCGGAAACTCATGTTTTCCCATCCTGGGGCTTCCCTCAGCATCTAGGCCAGAGCAGAAGGTGACTTATGCCTACATAGTTTAGACACACCTGAAATGGAAGAACTTGAGTGGAGCAGAAGAGTTACCGAGCTGAATGGGAATCTCTTCGGAGCTTGGGCTGAAGTGGCCTCCCAGTTCTACCACGGCAGCAAGCCACATGGACCAAGCTCACTTTCCATGGGTGCTTCCGACCCAGGTCTAGACTGGAACAGAACTGAATGTTTATGGTTGGGGGCTTTTTAATCTGCCCTCTTACCGTTCTTTTTCCTAGCCTTCCGTATTCTCACATCAGTATTTCTTTTTCTGAAGGAAATGTATTACTCATTTGGGGAATAGTGTGGCCAGAATAGAATTCCTACTTAAAGTGTTTTTATTGTTGTGATTGTTAGTTTATAAGCAAAAAGTTTCACAAATTTTATCTTTTCAAAATCATACCCTAATTACAATCATGAGGAAACAGCACTCATATCTTACCAGGACTGTTTAAGAAAGGCTAGGTTTCCATAAAGTTGAATCATCCCATATTTTTCATGGCAATAACATGTATTTTCACTGGTCACAGATGCAACATGAACTCTCACACCGAATAATGTATATAACAAAAGATCGAGCTAAGCCTGAAACTATTTTTGAGATACTACAGAACTCAGTTTCTACATTGCCCTCTGTATATGTCACAGAGTAGCTTTATATATAGCTTTATATCAAGGGATAGAGCATTGTCCTTAAGAGGGATTAAAGCTAAATAACAGTACATTTGGGTAGTTTTGGAAATAATAAAATCAGGTCAAGTGTAGGGAAACCAGGCTAGTACAGTTACTCTACCTATATATTAACCTGCACGTTCAACATTTGCATATGTTGACCTTGCTGAATCTATAGGAATCCATTCCTGGATTGAAGAATATGTTTGTTTTCCTTCAGACTTTTAAAATGATGGAGTATGGATGTCAGGGCAGGAAGAAAGAACCTTAGTCAGGTGAAGTGGTGACAATCCTTCCTGACTGCATCCCTTCTGGAGGCTGCTAAGCCCAATGGAGAAGGGGGATGGGGTCTGCTTTTGGAGGAGGAGACTGATATCTTGGTTGCCTTGGGCCCTCTGAGTAAGGAAAATCACTCTCATGAAGGTTGCTAAGAACCGTGCCTTCTCCTGAGGAGTACATTATACATGTCATCCATTTTAGTACTCAGTTCCTTGAGGCATCGTGTTAAAGCTGAGGGACCTGAGGTTCAGGTAGATTGAGTAACTCATTCAAGTAAATGGCAGAACCCTCTGATCCAGCCAGCACCGCAAGTGTTACACCCAAGGTTACACTCACCACATCCTAGAGAAGCCAAGTAATGGGCATTTAAGGATATTTGGTGAAATGTTGCTCATCTGTTCATCATCCCACAACTCAGCTCCTCTGTTGACTCTTTTAGCATAGGTTATCAGCAGGTCAAGAAAATATTAGGATTCCTTATCAGGAAAACATTCATAGCTGAACAGTAGTAAAGACCTCTTTGAACTCAGGTTTTCATTGCCAACCACCTGCTCTTAGAAAAGCTCTTCTTCTTCAGCATTCATTTGACCAGGACTGTTGGGTAGCTAAAAATCATCTTGGGTGTTAAAAGAAACAAGGCCACCCTGGTTACCACACAGCCAACATTCAAACATGACTTCCCAAGGACCCTGACTGGAGATTGGAGGCACATCATCCATAGAACTGCCTGAGGCTTGTGGCCCCTCAGAGTGAAGGAGTTACATATAGGCTGCCCAAGAAGTGGGGTCAGAAAGGTTGAGTCATGAAGGGCAGATCCTTCTGATAAGAGTTCATTGTAGTCAGGCACTCAGAAAGCCACAGAGGAAATCTAGAGCATAGGGAGACTTACCAAAATGGTGGATGATTATCAAACGCTGCTTGATTTGTATACCACATTTTTTAGCTTTTAAAATGGGATCTGATTCCTCGTTGATCATATTTAACATCAGTAAACTTGTACAACCAAGCATTAAGTGCCTCACGGGGCAATGCAAAAGGAGTAGATAGCACCGTCTAGGGAGAATAACCACCAAAAGAATTGAACCTGAGTCTGATCAAGCTTCTAGATTTAACTATCCGTTTACAGAATAAGGGGGAAAAGAACATACTGGCAGCACAAGGATGCAGTCCACCTATCCCAGAAAGTGGGAAATTCTACACAGTCAGTGACTGTTTATCTATCTTCTGGCCCTAGCAAACAACATCCTCTACACACAAAAACAGTGGCAATAAATTTAAGTGAATTAAACTACTTCTCCTAATAATCTCTCTTCTGCCATAGATGCAGGCCAGAAGACGGTTGAAAGGGAACGGCCTAAGATAAACCGTGCATTTCCGCAGGGCACTAGCACTTGCCAGGAGAACTGGTGCACAGCTCCACCACCCGCCAAGCCAAGGAAGCTCTTCGGAGTTCCTCTGAAGGATGTTTGTGAGAATGATGTCCTGCCCCCTCCTCTCCGGGTAGGTCTCATTTTGGCCTTGTGTGGGTTGCTGTGAGTCAGAATCGACTCTGTGCCAATGGGTATGGCTGGCCCTCCTGAGGAGGGAGATTAAGAAAGGGAGAGCTCTGGAAGGTCAAGTGTTCTCACCAAATGTGTCCCCAGATGGAGAAAGCACTAGACAGCCCCTGGCTTTGGCTGAGAAGCTTTGTTATATTATTTCAGTGAATAAAAAGTTGACTTAGTTATTGCAGAATCATAAGGTAGACACAAGAGGAAAAGCTAATCTTGTCTATTCCACTGGTTTCAGCAAAGACCCACACACACCTGCCCAGACAAGTCACGATGTGCCCTGTGTACCAGTCTGCTAAGAAGAGGCTCTAACTTAACTCTCATGTTCTCCTTTCAGCTCCTTCCTTAAAACACCACCCTACTCTCAACTCTGCCTTAGTTGCTTCTTCAACTAAGACTACTCAGTCTTACAACTCAGAATAACTCAGATGGTGACTGATTTTATTTCAAGTGCTGAGGCATAAGACTAAAGGCTCATCTTCTGGCACATAGTAATCTTTTAATCCTAACCGAATGAGTCAAAGGGAAGCCCCAAGTTTGGCTTGTATTGTCTCAAATCAGTGTGTTAAATCATCAGCGGTAACATTGACTGAGTATCCAATATCCCTCCAAGGGCTATACTAGTGCTTCACATGCTCAATGTGAAGAAAATCATTGTCTTAAGTACATGTTAGATACTACCCCAGACCCTGCAACTTTCACAGCAAATTTGCTGGTAGTTATGATTTTATCACGGAGCCCTGGTGGCACAGTGCTTAAGAGCTCGGCTGCTAACCAAAAGGTGGGCAGTTCGAGTCCACCAACCGCTCTTTGGAAACCCTATGGGGGCAGTTCTGCTGTGTCCCATAGGGTTGCTAGGAGTCTGAATTGACTCACAGCAACAAGTTTAGTTTCGTTTATGATTATCATCATCCCCATTTCACAAATGGGAAACACAAAATCTTTAGTAAAGGTAAGTAGTGTACTTTCTCCAAGGGCACACAGTGAACAGGTGGTATAATAGATTTAAATCCCTCAGATTACTTGACTGCAACACCTATTATCTTCCTAGACTGCAACCAGAGGCCTAGCTGGGGTGGGGGGTGTTGGCATGTCGGGTACGTGACTTGCACCCTGCCTGCGTGCCCCAGGTGCCTGTTGAGGGGGCGCCAATGTGCAGTTTCTATTGGCCATCCCACTGTTCATCACCAGTTTTAAGAGATTATTCAGCAATTGAACATTAATTGCCCAAGGTGCTATTTTCTGTAGCTAGGCCCCTGACTGCAAGCAGGACAGATGAAGACAGAGAAGAAGGAAATGAAAAAGTGATAAGGCTGTTTACTTGGAGAAGGCTTTCTGGAGGACAAGGTTTTTGAGCCTGATTTTGAAAGAGGAAAGCAAATCCAAGAAGTAGGAATGGGGTATACAGTAGCTTATAGTGGAATAAGCCCATGAGAAAAGAGTATGGCAAGATTTCCACATTGGGTGAAAAGCATCCATATTACAGTGAGAAAAGAATGATGAAGGGGGAAGGGGTGATTTAACAGATGCCTTAAAGTAGACAGAGAAGTTGGGTTTAAAAGTGTAAATTCAGTGAAAAAGGAAAATGTGATTAAAACAAGTGTTTAAAGTGTTTCAGTGAATGAATGTAGAGTGGACCAAGGAATAGAAAACATATTGAGAGATACGAAAAAAAAAAAAAAAAAGTCCTTAAGAATGTGCTTTGGTCCTTCCAGCTTCCGCACCGAACTCTCCTGGGCCTAGCTCTGGCTACCAACAAGGGCAACCTTGTGCTCTGGCCTGTGTGCGTAAAGTGGTGTATATTGTTTTTTTCTGTTCTTCCCCCCTAGGACATGTTTATCTTTATTAATCAAAAAGGGACTCTCACAGAGGGCATCTTCAGTATTTCGGGCAATGTAAAAGCATGTAGAACCCTAAAGGAGAAACTAAATTCTGGAGAAAAAGTGAACTTGGAGGATGAATCTGTTTTTGTCGTAACATCTGTCTTAAAGGTAAGGAAAGCTCCAGCATCATCTTCACACAGTATAGCTCTAAAGAAGTAGGACTGGTTTCCTTCACTGTGATTGACAGAGAACCATAGTAGGTATAATACATTCACAATCTAAAACACTGAAAAATTCAGAAAGTTAAGGAAATTCCCTTGAGTGTTAAAAGCACACCATCCTCCCTGTCTGATCGCCACATGCAAAAACAAGTAAATAGATAAAAATTTCAGAGTACGTGCTTACACCTACACAAGCATCCTACTTTTGAAGAGCTCCTCACTGCAAATGATGGCAAAGTTTCAAAAAGAAATTTAGTATGAAACTTTTGAAAATAGTTCTAAAAGTTTACCATGATAAGCAAATATTTACCTTATGATGAGTCAAAAAATGTTCAGTCAAGCCACCAAAAGCTCCATTTGGTTTTGACATCATTCCTTCCCTTTCTCTTAATGCCTTTCACTTTAAGAGTGGCATTGGAATGGTTCTACCATTGGGCCTTCTCTCATCTGGACCACCTTTAGCATCCTTTGTTAGTACTTCTTATGCCTAAACTGCCACCCATGGTACAGTTAGTTACATGGGTAACCTGCTCTTCTAAAATACCTTGCTCCTCACATTCTTAGAGATGCCTCACATTTTTGGAAAATAGACCCTACATCCAAAACCAAGCAAAATGTTGAGCCCAGAACAACCTCCGCACGCTTGATTCTGGGCCTGGTCCCCCAGCACGGTGGAGATGTAAGGAAAGCAGGGTATAAACAGGGCCCAAGCCTCCAACTCAGCCTGAGGCACAAAGAGCAGAAGTGCCTTGCCCTGGACATAAGTAAAGGAGAATTTTCCATATTCCTTTTCCAGTCAAGTGGCCAGGTGCCCATGTATTATTACTTCATGAGTTTATTTACAATCAAATCTGTCTTGGTAAATGGGCCATCGTATATGCATTAGTAAATGGACATTTCTTGCAAATCCGAGTCTTGGTCCATATGAAAAATGTCTTAGGCTGGGTTCTCTAGAGAAGCAAAACCAGTAAAGTGTATAAATATATAAATATATAGAGAGTATATCAAGGAAACATCTCACGCAATTGTAGAGGCTAGAACGTCCCAAGTCCGTGGATCAGGGTAGAGGCCTCTCCCAAATCACACAGCTGCAGAAGCTGACAAGCCCAAGATTGGCAGGTCGAAGAGCAGGGCTCCCACTCAAAGGCTATGCAGATCAACCAATCCCAGGTTAGGCAGATAAGCTGACAGCTCAAGTCCCAAGAACGGGAGATGAGACGACAGGAAGCAGCCGCAGGATCCAGAGAGAGCAAAGAGCCAGAATGTCTGCTTCTATACATTTTCGGGCCACACCCCCAAGGAGGCTCCCTTTCATCTGATTGGCTACTCACAGAATATTAAATCATGGGAGTGATTACATGAAAACACAGAGAATCATGGCCCAGCCAAGTTGACACACAATCTTAACCATCACAAAAATATATAGCAACGAATATTCGAGCACTAGTATAGACCTGCTTTTCTCTATCACCCTCCCTGTTCTCTACCTTTTAAAAAGTAGATTAGCATAAATTAGCCAGCCCCCAGATCAAAAAGTTGTGGCCCCTTCACTGTGAGACTTCCACTGAGAAGATAGTTGCAATTCTGCATATCCCTCCAGCCTAAGCTGAATTTTTGCCCTATTGTTATTTCGTGAGTTTGGTGATTGGTCTCCTTGGAATCCTTACAGGGCGCTGGTAATGGAAGAAGGGGCATGCTCATGTTGGACAGTGCCCTGTTGGGAGGATGCCGAGGAAGTAGGATCAGCATTGCTCTAATGTGTGAAGGGTGGGAGGGACTCGGGAAACTGCTCTAGATCCTCTTCATTGTGCTTGTCTCCTTCTGTCTCTCTGGCCACCATTAAGGGTCCTCCAGACATCCTGAGAGACACAAGAGCCCTTGGGAGCCAGAAGGGCATCCTTTTGGGGCATAGCATCCACCACCTCCCAAAGACCCTAGCTTCCTTTCTGCCTTTCTGAGTGCTGGTTGGGATGTCTGATGTGACCAGAGAGGGGACAACAACTTCACCCGACTTTGTCAGACTGAGGAGAAGGTGTAGGGCCTTGTGAATAGGATCGGCTGTAGTGTTTTATTCACACATGTTCCTAGGGGACTTGTGGAAGCAGTGAGATGGCAGAGGGATTCTTCAGGTCACCCTAGAATTTAGGGCTTTTTTTTTTTATGGTAGCATTTATTTATATTCCTGTTGCCCATCTGCTATTCATCCTCTTCTCCACGCCAGATAGTCTCTACTACTTAACAAAGAGAACACTTCACACATTTGGAGTGAAAGAGTCTTGTTCACCAGCCAACTTTGGTTTTCAGTGATGTAGGCAATCAGAGTGAAGCTTAGCATTATCAGGAACCTGTGGTAGATGGGTCAATATGTCAGTCTTTTGTAACCTAATCAAGGAAGTGACATACCATCACTTTTGCTATATTCATTTCCTTAGAAACAAGTCACACAAAAATTAAGCTTAATAAATTTTAATAGGCCCAACTGTATGATGTTCAGACGGACTTTCCAGGCTAGCACTTAGGAAGCTCGCCTATGCATGCCTCTAGCTCTAGTACTCAGAGGTCTAAAGTTTTGCTGTATCTAAATTTTGATTATGTTTTTATTTTTTGGAACATTTTACTTCTCAAACCAACTAAAACTCAAGGAAAGAATGATATCCTATCCCCACCTTTAAAATTAAGGTAAGGAGCCCTGGTTGCGCAATGGTTAAGCGCTCGGCTGCTAATGGAAAGGTCCGTCATTGAACCTACCATCTGCTCCTCGGGAGAAAACATCTGGCGATCCGCTCCCATAAAGGTTACAGCCTAGGAAACCCTATGGGCAGTTCTATTCTGTCATATAAGGTCACTGTGAGTCAGAATCTACTCGAAGGCGCACTGAAACAACAAAAAACATTAAAGAGATGAATAATGAAGCTGTCATGAGAGAAGGTTTCTCCCAAGAAGCACACACACCTCAAGTCAGAAGACCCAGTCCTGTGTCTGTGTGTGTGTGTGTGTGTGTGTGTGTGTGTGTGTGAGGGTGTGTCTGTGTTTGTGTGTGCTGTATTTGTTTCAAAACTTTTCTTGCCAGGAAATAAGAACACTATGGCTAAAATAAACAATCATAATGTGTATGTGAATTTCTCTTCAAGAAAATCATAGGATTTAGGATGTTTATCACCAGGCCTTGTAAGTTTGTACCAGTTGGCTAAACTGTACCTAAAGAGAAGGTTTCAGAAGATAGAAATGGACTTTATCTTCCTTTGCACCACAGCCCAGACTCTGCTTTTATGGCACTAGTTCCACTTGGAGAAAATCCAGGCACCTGCTTTTGGGTGTGTACAAGTCAGCAAAGAGCTGGAGCCGAGTTCTGGGGATGTCATAGTGTGGGTAGCTGTGAAGGAAGTGGGGACCTACTGAATTTTTCAACCAAATGTGTTCTCTGTCATTTGTCTAATACATGTTTGCCATAAGAATAACATTATTTTTCACCTATTTTAGGATTTTTTTAGAAACATCCAGGACAGTGTATTTTCATCTGATCTCTATGATAAATGGCTTGCTGTTATTGATCAAGGCAATGAGGAGGAGAAAATAACTGCAATCCAGAGGTAATGAGGCAGTAATCACTCTACTCTGACTATGCCTCAACAATACAACCAACACACTCAGAAAAAAATAGCTTCTATTTTACAACTTTTCCTACTAAATAATGACTACTACCAAAGGGTTTCATGCGGTCATACCCGTGAGGCCAGTTTAAAAATAGATGTATACCTTCCTGCTCTCAGCAAGTTATTGTTTTTCTCCTACCCTTACTGCTATGGGATCATTGACCATTGTACACCTTCTGAATATGTGAAATTATAGGAGGTGAAATCTGTTAGTCCAAGTGCGGTGGTAGAGGCTGACTGACAGTGTTACGGCCTTAACTTTCTCAAATATTTAACTACCCAGAAAAAGTCTTATCATGCTCAGGAATTAAATTTAATGAAGCATTTCTGTGTGTATTCATGCCATGAACTCTGTTAGTCTCTAGGTAGGCAGAGGTAAAGAACCTAATCCCTCACCTCAAGAAACTCAGAGTCTGGTGGAGGAGAAAAACAGATAAACTGAAGTGTAATCAGTTCTATAACAGGGACGCTCAGAGGTACTGTGGGAAAAAGGTGGAGTGATAATTAACTCCCTGCAAGACTCAGAGAAAAAGGAAGCTCAAATTGCAAAGTCGAGACCTAATCACAAAGAATTCCAGATCTATACCCATGCAAGCAGAAATTTCTGGCAGGACTCATCATGAAAATTATGTGCCATATAGCAGAATAGGACAAAAGTATCCAGTACTTCAATTTCCTAAGCTTTATTTCTGCAACAACAAAAAAAAAAAAAAAAAACAAGAATTCCAACAGTATATTCTATGTGTATATGTCTATTGAGCAGAGAAAAAATAATTATTTATTTTTATTTTTTCTTAATGTACTTCAGGTGAAGGCTTACAGAACAGATAGTTCCTCATGAAACAAAACTACACACGTTATTTTATGACATTGGTTAACAACCCCACAACATATCAACCCTCTAACTTCTCAACCTTTTTTTTGGTGAAAATACACATAGCCAAAGATACACCATTTCAAAAATTTCTACATGCACAGTTCAGTAACATTGACAACGCTCTTCCAATTGTGCTGTTATTCTCACTTAAGATGAAGGCTTACAGAACAAAATAGTTTCTCATTTAACAGTTACTACAAATGTTGCCCTATGACAATGCTTACCAATCTCACAACACATCAACAATATCCTTACTCAGCCTTGGGTTCCCTATCACCAGCTTCCTTGTCCCCTTCTGCTTTCTGGCACTGGTCAGTGGACACCTGTACCTCATTAGTCTCATTTGGTTTTACGGAGCTGTCCACTCCCAGGCTGAACAGTGAACCTCGGAGGTAACTTCACCATTGAGCTAAAAGGGTGTCTGGGGGCCATACTCTCGGGGGTACTCCAATCTCCTTTAGGCCAGTAAATCTGGTCTTTTTTTTGTTTGTTTGGTGAGTTAGACTTATGCTCTACATCCTTCTCCAGCTCTGTCGAGAACCCTCTGTTGTGATCCTGGTCAGAGCAGTCAGTGGTGGTAGCCGGGCACCATCTAGCTGTACTGGACTCAGTCCGGTGGAGAACTTGGTAGCTGTGGACAATTAGTCCTTCGGACTAATCTTTTCCTTGTATCCTGTTCTCTTCATTCTCCCTTGCTCCCGAAGGGATGAGACCAGCGGAGTATCTTAGATGGCCGCTCACAAGCTGTTAAGACCCCAGACACTACTCACCAAGGTAGAATGTAAAGCATTGTCTTTATAAGCTGTGTCATGCCAATTGAACTAGATGTTCCCCGAGACCGTGGTCCCCAGAGTCCTCCGCCCAGCAATTCAGTCCCTCAGGGAGTTTGGATGTGTCTATGGGGCTTCTATGACCTTTCCTTGTACAAGCTGTGCTAGTTTCTCCTGTATTGTGTACTGTCTCACCCTTCACCCAAGATACCACTTATCTATTATCTATTAAGTACTTCCCCCCCACCCCTCCCATCCCTGGTAACCAACAAGCATTATTACATTTTGTATGTGAACTTTTTCATGGGTTTTTACAGTAGAGGTCTCACACAATATTTGTCCTTTTGTGATTGACTTATTTCACTCAGCATAATGTCCTCCAGTTTCATCCATCTTATGAGATGGTTCACAGATTCATTGTTGTTCTTTCTCGTTGCATAGTACTTCATTGTGTGTATGTACCATAGTTTGTTTATCCATTCATCTGTTGATGGGCATCTAGGTTGTTTCCATCATTTTGCTATTGTGAACAATGCTGCCATGAACACAGGTGTGCATACATCTATTCGAGTGACGACTCTTATTTCCCTAGGATATAGTCCTAGGAGTGGGATTGGTGGATCGAATGGTATGTCTATTTCTAGCTTTCTGACGAAGCACCATATCATTTTCCAAAATGGTTGTATCATTTTGCATTCCCACCAGCAGTGCATAAGTGTTCCGATCTCCCCGCAGCCCCTCCAACATTTGTTATTTCCAGTGTTTTTGATTCGTGCCAGTAATGCCAGGGTGAGATGGTATCTCATTGTGGTTTTAATTTGCATTTCTCTAATGGCTACTGATCGCGAGCATTTCCTCATGTATCTGTTGGCCATTTGAATGTCTTGTTTGGTGAAGTGTGTGTTCATTTTCTTTGCCCATTTTTTAATAGGATTACTTGTCTTTTTGTTGTAGAGGTGTTGGATTTTCTTCTAGATTAAGGAGATTAGACCTTTGTCTGACTTGTACTGCCCAAAAATTTTTTCGCAGTCTGTAGGTTCTCTTTTTACTCTTTTGGTGAAGTCTTTTGAAGAGCATAGGTGTTTGATTTTTAGAAGATCCCAGTTATCTAGCTTATCTATTGCGTTTTTTGCGCTGATGGTTATGGTTTGTATCCTGTTAATGCCATGTATTAAGGCCTAAAGTGTTGGTCCTATTTTTTCTTCTATGAACTTTATAGTTTTAGGCTTTATATTCAAGTGTTTGATCCATTTTGAAGTAGTTTTTGTATACAGTGTGAGGTATGGGTCCTGTTTCATTTTTTTGCAGATGGATATCCAGTTTTGCCAGCACCATTTGTTAAAAAGACTGTCTTTTCCCCATTTGATGTACTTTGGGACCTTGTCGAAGATCAGGTGACCATAGGTGGATAGATTTACATCTGGGTTCTCAGTTCTGTTCCATTTGTCAATGTATCTGTCGTTGTACCAGTACCAGGCTGTTTTGACTACTGTAGCTACAGGGTAGCTTCTGAAGTCAGGTAGTGTGAATCCTCCAACTTTATTCTTCTTCTTCAGTAGTGCTTTACTTATTCGGGGCTTCTTCCCTTTCCATATAAAGTTAATGATTAGTTTTTCTATCTCTTTGAAGAATGTTGTTGGTATTTGGATCGGGATTGCATTGTATTTGTAAATTGCTTTGGGTAGAATTGTCATTTTCACAATGTTGAGTCTACCTATCCATGAGCATGGTATGTTTTTCCATTTATGTAGATCCCTTTGGGTTTCTTGCAGTTTTGTTTTGTAGTTTTCTTTGTATAGGTCTTTTACATCCCTGGTCAGATTTATTCCTAAGTATTTTATCTTTTTAGGGGCTATGTACAATGGTAGTGTTTTCCTGATTTCCTTTTCATCGTTCTCCTTATTGCTGTATATGAATCCAACTGATTTTTGAATGTTTACCTTGTATCCTGCTACTCTGCTGAATCTTTCTATTAGTTCCAGTAGATTTCTCATGGAGTCTTTAGGGTTTTCTGTGTATAGTATCATATCATCTGCAAACAGGGACAGTTTAACTTCTTCATTACCAATTTGGATGGCCTTTATTTCTTTCTCTTGCCTTATTGCTCTAGCTAGAACTTCCAGCACAATGTTGAACAGGAGTGGTGAAAAAGGGCATCCTTGTCTTGTTCCTGTTTTCAAGGGGAATGTTTTCAGCGTCTCTCCATTAAGAATGATGTTGGCCGTTGGTTTTGCATAGATGCCCTTTATTATGTTGAGCAACTTCCATATATTATGAAGTATCACCTTCACAATACTTTTGATAAATCCCTTTTTAGCAATAAAACATAGAATTTGCATTGAAGAGTTAGGAAATAAGATACAGTTGTGAAACTCACCAAAAACCAAGGCAACGGAAGAAAATACCATTCCCATGACAGTTTAGAGACGACCATCTGAGTACATTGAGCATCAGGTCCTGTAGCTCTCCGTTGCTCATGTTACCAACTGCACTCCTATTACAGTTTAGAGGAGACTATTCCGGTACATCAAGCATCACATCCTATAGCTGATTGCTGCTCAGAGTCTGAAACCTGTGTACTTAACATTGTATTAAGGGTGTATTGTACATCCAGTACTGTTGCTGGTGCCATTCATGGTGACCATCTTTTCTCCAAGTTGCAGCATTTTGTTGTAGAAGAAAAAAAACAACAAAACTAAAACTCACAATATCAACTTAGAAACAGTTTCAATGCATGATTAAAAAAAAGCATATCAGTTATGAAAATTAGAATACTGAAAATTAGACTATTGTAACCTTGTATGAGAAAATGGTACCAATGAGAATGATTTGAAATTAAATTGACCTTGGATGCTGGCACAGCTAAGCATAGGATCTCAGAATGTACTTATAAGTCATAGTAGATAAGATCTGGGCTCTCACCGTCAGACAGTATTTTTTCATTGTTACCTTGAAATTAAAGGGAGCACTTTAAATATAATTGCTGTTTAATTTCATCAGTAATGTTTGTGAGTTTTAGTTGAGCACATTCTGGAATGTTACGGGGTTTTTAATAAATTTATATGAAATTCTACATTAATAAGTTTTGCCCAACTTAAATACATGGTCTTGGTTTCTGGGAAATATTCAGGCAGCATTTTGTATGAGACAGAGTTCTATATCTTTTACATTTTTCATTGGGTTGTGGACATGGTGTACAAAAAAAAATGTCTTATTCCCTTTCTCTCTATTTACAACTCCCTAAATGAAATGACTTGTTTTAAGAGTGTTTTTCTGCATTTAAAGGCTTTTAGACCAACTGCCGAAAGCCAATGTTGTTCTCCTGCGATACCTTTTTGGAGTGTTACACAACATTGAACAACATTCCGCATCCAATCAGATGACAGCATATAACTTATCAGTGTGTACAGCCCCAAGCATTCTTTGGTCTTCTACATTGTGCAGGCCAGCACTAAAAAATGTATTGACAAAACAGGTAACGAGATTTCTTAGTTTTATGCCTTGGGGCCTGACTCCTCACTTTGAACCTGAAATTCAGGGTATTATCTAAAGGACCAGTTTTTTTAAGTGTATACTTTTATTGCACTCTTCTGGGATGCAAAGTCATTTATCTTTTCATGGTGCGCTATGGGCAGGTGGGTTGTTAAGTGGGAAATTGGGAGCAGCCGAGTCACTTCTTCTTTCCCATCCAAGAGACTAAATACTAGACTGACTAAACCATGAAGCAAAACCCTTTGCCATCGAGTCAATTCCAAGTCATAGCGACCCTAAAGGACAGAGTAGAACTCCATAAGTTTCCAAGGGGTGGCTGGTGGATTCGAAGCGCCGACGTTTTGGTTAGCAGCCGAACTCTCAACCACTGTGCCACTGGGGCTCCGACTAACCTTAGAGAGATAAAAAGTGGTGTGATAAGCTCTTTGAAGCCGTTGGGAGGTAGACAAGCCGAGCCTCTCAGCCTTACCATTGCTGGATGTGTAACCTTAGGCAACATTCCCAAGCCAGTTTCCTCATCTGAAAGATGGCAATGGTGACAGCACCCAGCTCGTCTAGGCATTGCTTGCAGTTGTGCCCATGCACGTCCCAGGTGCCTGGGCAGTATGAGTAGCCTTGGCTCCACATACATTGGACTTCTTCTGCCAGCAATGGCCCGTTCAGAGAAATACTTGGCTACTATTTCATCTCTGCTAGGGGGATGGAGATACTAGTAAAAGATTCCAGAACATCCTCTGGCAGCCACAAGGGGCCTAATGAGATCACAGTTTTCCCCCAAGCAAACCCTGAGAGCAAGCTAAAGGGAAGACAGTGCATAGACAGGGACAGCAGTCAGACAGACAGATTTTCTCCTCAGCTGCCTCATGCCTTCACAGTAGACCCAGAGAGAAATTCCACATCTCATGTTGAAGATACTTCTTCACTTTAGAAGTATATTTCATGACTTTTCACGTGTTGGATGCCTTATAATTGGAATACCATCTTCACCCCCACTACGTTATGTGGGTTATTTCAAAATTATCTTAATTTTAACTCTGTAACCATATATATAAAAATATTAGCCATTAAACCGAGGACACAAATTACAACTTTATTTCATTGATTAAAAGTATTTTCAAGTCTGTGTTCAAACTACTCTTGGAAGTATCACAGTTTCTTAGAGAAAAATGGTTTATATGTTTTCATATCAACTCTGTTTTTTTCTCAGAGTTCTTTCAAATTTTTCTTAGATTCAAGGAGTATATATAAAATGTGACATAACTTTGCCGCATGAAAAAAAAAAGCCCATTTTTGCCATTTTGTGTTACAGATCTCTCTTGTACAATTTCTTATTGAAAATTACTTCAAAATATTTGGAGACGATCTCCCTTCCCTGTTGGAGGAAAGCTCAATGATTACAACAATGACTTGTGATGATTCAGAGAAGGCTTCAGGTACTGTGAAGAATTTAATGGCTTTTGTATGAAACAGTGAGCCTGGGAGGAGTCATGGGTGATGCTGAGGCAGCAGCTGTCCTGGAGCCCAGAGCATGACCCAAGAACAATGAAGCAGGGCCCAGGACTCCTCCTGCTCCTTCTTCAGAAGGGTGGCTCATGGATGGGGGGAGGTGTCACACTGCTGTGAGGTCAAAGAAAAGGTAACACAAAGCCCATGTTCTCAAGAAGTTGCTAGTGCAGCTTGTATCAGCATCAGGAGAGAGCATGATATGATACAGTGGTTTGGAGACTTTTTCAAACAAAACTTGAAAGGGAACCCTGATGTATACAATAGATGTACTCTGGCTGAAACCGAAATGAGGGGCCAATAGCACTGCCTGTTTTATTTCTCCCCCTCTTCTTGATCAGTGGTCCCTGAGGCACCTCAGGCATCCAGTGCTCTTTGAAGCAGATTGAAAAGAACCAGCATCACTGAGAAAAAAATACTTGATGTCAAATAAACTTTCTAGTGTATGAACCCCTTCTCTACCATTACCATGTCTGTTATCTTTAGCCAGTTTTTCCATCTCAGACTCAAATTCCTAATCTCTAAAATTCAGTTAAAAATAATATCTAAATCTTAGAGTTTTTTGTGAGGATTACATAAGATGATGGAAAATCTGTAAAAAAAAAAAAAAAAGGACATTAATGGGCTATTAGAAGTTTCCCTGAGACCAGAGTTAGTAGTTAGTATTACTTGAGTCTAGCTAATCATAGCTAAGGAGTCCCTGGGTGGTGCAAATGCTTAAGCACTCTGCTACTGACCAAAAGGTGGACGGTTCAAACCTACTTGGAGATGCCTTGAAGGAAGTGCCTGGCGATGTGTTTCCAAAAGGTCACTGTCATGAAAACCCTATGGAGCACAGTTCTGCTCTACAACACATGGGGTCACCAGGAGTCAGAATTAACTCAATGACAGCTGGTAATCAGAGCTAACTGCCAACAGTCCATTTTACAAGATGGATGTTAGATTCAGAATCTGTATCATGTATCATCAGTCCCTTCATATTTTTGCTCTTTCTTGGTTTTATGACATTTATCTCAGTGCTTTAAGAAAATCCATTTTATCAGGAATTGATAGGAGTCTAGTGTCTGAGAATATGTTTATGCCAAAACAACTTTTTGCTTTTCATTCAGAAGTGACAACGGAGCAGCCTCTTGATTCCAAGCCTGTGAGAGTTATAGTGATTTACAAAAAAAACACAACTGCGCGATTATGCCAAGGCACCTTCTAACGTGGATCGACTACCTGTTCACCATTTTGAGTCACTGAAGATTAGAACATCCATAATCATATTGGACTCTTTCTTATCACTCCTTTCTATAAGATACCACTGAGAGCTTTTTTTTTTCAAAAGGTTTGCAGGAGTTTGCTGAATTTGGAGTACAGCCTGAGATCTTGTCCGGAAATAAGCAAATTTTGGCACAAGAATGCACCCGGGCTTTCAATCGATTTGAAATGCTTCAGTCAAGGATGACGGAAACAAGCAAAGCCTACGCGTTGCATAGCAGCCAAATCTCTTGCCTGGGATTTTTTCCGGAGTAGGAAACAGGCAGTGGTGCCTTCCTCAAGACGGCGGCTGATGGCGCTGCTTTGAATGTGTGTCACTCTCCACTGTCCTGCCAATAATCCAGTCCAATGACAGTGGAGAGTGTCGCTCTCCACTGTCCTGCCAATAATCTAGTCCGAGGACAGTGGACAGTGACACATGCTCAAAGCAGGGCTGTCAGCCGCCATCTTTGAGGGGGGCACAGCTGCCTGTTTCCTGCTCCGGAAAAAATCCCAGGCAAGAGATTTAGCTGCTATGCAACGCCTAGGCTTTCCTTGTTTCCGTCATCTGTGACTGAAGCATTTCAGATTGGTTCCAAGCCCTGCATTGTCTCCATCAGCCAAAACTGAACTATTTCAAACCAGTTCGAACCCCTGGAATGAACAGAAGGCATCTCAAACTAAGCTATCCACTTTACATCATTTTTTGAAGGCATCTCAAACTAAGGTATCTACTTTACATCATTTGTTGAAGGCGTCTCAAACTAAGGTATCTACATCATTTGTTGAAGACGTCTCAAACTAAGGTATCTACATCATTTGTTGAAGGCATCTCAAACTAAGGTATCTACTTTACATCATTTGTTGAAGGCATCTCAAACTAAGGTATCTACTTTACATCATTTGTTGAAGGCGTCTCAAACTAAGGTATCTACATCATTTGTTGAAGGCATCTCAAACTAAGGTATCTACTTTACATCATTTGTTGAAGGCATCTCAAACTAAGGTATCTACTTTACATCATTTGTTGAAGGCGTCTCAAACTAAGGTATCTACATCATTTGTTGAAGACGTCTCAAACTAAGGTATCTACATCATTTGTTGAAGACATCTCAAACTGAGGTATCTACATCATTTGTTGAAGGCATCTCAAACTAAGGTATCTACTTTACATCATTTGTTGAAGTCGTCTCAAACTGAGGTATCTACATCATTTGTTGAAGGCATTTCAGACTAAGGTATCCACTTTACATCATTTGTTGAAGGCATTTCAGACTAAGGTAACCACTTTATATCAGTTGGTTCTAGTTGGAACACTGAATGAAAAATGAGCTCCGTAACTCTTCATAGGTCTCTTTGAGCTTTCCTTTTCCTTGATCCCATATACTGATATTTGAGAAAATCTTTCTACAAAATCTCTATTCTCTTTCAATTCCTATATTGTTATTTACATATTAGTATGTATTTATCATTATGTATGGTTGCAATAAAAATAATTCCAAAACTTAGTGGACTAGACGACCGTTTTATTTGCCTCGTGAGTCTGTGTATAGACACTTTGGTCTAAACTCAGCTCGGCAGTTCTCCTGGTCTCACCTGGCATCTCTCAAGCACCTACAGTCAGCTGGCACCTTGAGTAGGGCTAGTTTTATGTGTCCATTGGTAGATGCTGGCTCCCAGTTGGTCCACATGTCTCCAACAAGCTACCCTACCTAGGCTTCTTAATACAGTAAAAGAATTGTTCCCACAAGCAAGAGCAGCAAATGCTTTTCAAGCCTCTGCTTGGTTTATGTTTGCTAATATCCCATTGGTCTAAGCAAGACATATGGTCAAGCCGAGATTCAAAGTAGGAGGAGACTGCACAAGCCTCTACAAACACAATGAGTTATGGATAAGGGGCCACTCATTATTTATTGGAGACTATTACTGTAATCTGAGGAGCCCTGGTGGTACAGTTAAGCACTCAGTGGCTAATTGAAAGGTAGGCGTTTCAAATCCACAAGCCACTCTGCAAGAGAAAAATATGGTTGTCTGCTTCCTTAAAGATTACAGCCTTGGAAACCCTATGGGGCAGTTCTACTCTGTCCCTTAGGTTTGCTGTAAGCAGAATCAACTCAAGGTCAATGCGTTTGGTTTTTTTTGGTTTATTACTATAATCTACAAAAACAATAATCAAAACTCAAGACAGCTCCACTGTAACACTCATCCTTTTGTTCATCAGCTTTTAACCCTTCGTTCTTTAAATCAGCATTTCCCAAAGGGTATTCCAGGTGTGGTGGGAAATATTTTTGAAATAGTAACTAATTTTTTTCTCAGACAGTCCTTTCCTCCACCCTTCTCTCCAGACAGCTAAGTCATTGCCTCAGGGAAGAGACAGAAATATGAGGAAAAGGGAATTCTTTGTAGCTGATGAGTTTTAAAAATGTAGCCCGTCTTAGTCATCTAATGCTGCTATAACAGAAATACCACAAGTGGATGGTTAACAAAGAGAAATTTATTTCCTTACAGTAAAGTAGGCTAAAAGTCCAAATTCAGGTCGTCAGCGCCAGGGGAAGGCTTTCTCTCTCTCTTGGCCTTCTCAGCAGTGTTCCCCTGGACTAGGAGCTTCTCGGTGCAGGGACCCCGGTCCAAAGGACACGCTCTGCTCTCGGCACTGCTTTCTTGATGGGATGAGGTCCCGTCTCTCTCCTCACTTCTGTCTTTTGTCTCTCAAGAGATTGCCTCAGGACACAATCCAGTCTTGTAGATCTAGTCCTGTCTTACTAACACAACTGCCACCCATCCTCCCTCATTAACTTCACAGAGGCAGGATTTACAACATATAAGAAAATCACACAATACCAGGAATCATGGCCCAGCCAAATGGATACACACATTTTTCGGGGGACATAATTCAAACCATGACATTCCACCCTCTGGCCCACCAAAAATCACATCCTTGCAACATGGAAAACATATTCACCCCATCATATCGTAGCAAAAGTCTTAACTCCAAGTCCAAAATCCAAAAATTCCTCTTCATCTGTGAAATCTAGAATACAAGTTATCTACTTCCAAAGGTACAATGGCAGAACAGGCACAAGCTAGACACTTCCATTACAAAGGGGAGAAACTGGAGGGAAAGAAGGGATAACAGGCAACAAGCAAGTCAGCGGAACACATTACATTAGCCCTCAAGGCTTTCAAAATAATTATCTGTTCTCTGAGACAATTTACACAATGGCCCTGCCCTCCAGACTCTAGGCATTGGCCAAACTCTCCAGATTCTGAGTGGAAGCCCCTTGGCCCCAGGCTTCAGCTCTGCCTTCCAGGCCCACTGGGACGCCAACTCTGCTCCCTTGGTTTTAGGCGCACTACTCTCCCAGTCTATCTGAGTGGCGATTCCACCCTTAGAAGCACCAGAGGCCATTGCTCCACCCTTTGGAACCCCTGAGGTCATGGCCATACCTTTTGAGACAGGCAGCTTGGCTTCTTTTGTCCCTTGTCTCTTCAACTTCTGCTTCTGTTTCTGTGGCCTCTTGGCCCTCAGGCTTCATGCCCACATCTGCCCTGCTGGGGCAAGTGTTCCAAACCTCTGTAGCTCCACTGGTATAAGTGCCCGGAGGCACCCCACTCTGCCAGGAAGCCTCCTGCACACAGGCACTCAGCTCTCTCGCTCCCTGGGTCGGCTCTAGTACCATCTCGCACTGGTCTCCTGGTTCTGCTGCTGCTGCAGCTTCTCTGCTGCTGCTGGTCCTCCGTCCCTGCTGCGCTTGTATCCATTCACAGTTGTAAAACCGCTTCCAAATTTGAGGTATCTGTTAGAGCAGCACCCCACTCTCGGTAACAAATTCTGTCTTAGTTATCTAGTGCTTCTACAACAGAAATACCACAAGTGGATGGCTTTAACAAAGAGAAATTTATTTTCTTAAGTTAAAGTAGGCTAAAAGTCCAAATTCAGGGCGTCATCTCCAGGGGAAGGCTCTCTCTCTCTCTCGGCCTTCTCATCAGTGTTCCCCTGAACTAGGAGCTTCTCGGCACAGGGACCCCGGTCCAAAGGACCCACTCTGCTCCCAGCACTGCTTTCTTGATGGGATGAGGTCCCCGTCTCTCTCCTCACTTCTGTCTTTTATATCTCAAGAGATATACTCAGGACACAATCCAGTCCAGTAGATCCAGTCCTGCCTTACTAACACAACTGCCACCCATCCTCCCTCATAACATCATAGAGGCAGGATTTACAAACTATAGGAAAATCACACAATACCAGGAAACATGGCCCAGCCAAACTGGTATACACATTTCTGGGGGGATATAATTCAAACCATGACAACAGAGAACTTCATGGGAGCGTAGAACTTCTGTTTCTGGACTGTGATCTAAGAGGTCATAAAAACTTGTCCTCAATTAATAGCTCCTATTTTCCATTATATGCTAAATATTCCGTAGCTTTTGCCTGGCGCAAATCAAAGCAATAAAAAAATCAATCATGTCATCCCTACAATACTAAATGACCTAAAACATCATGCACAATCACAGAGCTGATTAGCAAGTAATGAAAGGTATCATTATTCTAATATGCTGTCAAGAACAACAACAGCTCTTAAGTGGCAATAGCACTAGGTAAGCTTCATTTGTGAATGTATGTGCGTTAGAGCTCTTCATTAACATAGTCTCAGGCCTGTAAGACCACAAGTTGTCTCCAACAGTGAGGGTGTCAGTTTCCCAGATGTTGTAATTAAGGAGCCCCAAATTAATTTTTATGCCAGTAGATTATGTTATGAATTGTTCGACTGATATTCTCAAACCAAATAAACAGGTTGTGATTACTAGAAACATCTATTGCTAGGCTACAAGCTATAACTTTTAATGGGGCACTGTATTTGCAGTTAGTTATAGGAAACAATGTAATGTAGCAACAGAATTGCTTTCAAGGTCAACTAAAATTTACAGGTGTTAAGGAGCCCTGGTGGCACAATGGTTAAGTGCTCAGCTGCTACCCGAAAGGTTGGCGTTTCCTACACACCCAGGAGCTCTGCGGGAGAAATATCTGGTGATCTGTTTCTGTAAAGATTACAGCCAAAAAAACTCTATGGGCAGCTCTACCCTGCACACACAGGGTCGCCATGAGTCAGAATCCACTTGGTGGCACTCAGCAATAACAAGAATAAATGAGAATTTAGGAGTGCCAGGGCCTGCATTCTGTCCAATTGTCACAGCGGCGGCGAATGTCTGGACGGCGGATACAGTAACCAAACACAACTCTTCCAGAGAAGTGGGGCCAGGAGGGTCACTCTGAGGAGTCGACCCCCGGCATCAGTCCCAGGAGTTTATTTATAGTCAGTACAGCAAGCAGTGAAGCAAATAACAGAACAATGGGCTTTGGGTGAGTAACAGTAAGTTTCGGGCAAGGGAGAAGGAATTCAGGTAAACAAGCCAATCAGTAACAGGACAATAGGTTCGGGAAAACAAGTCGTGACAAGTCTCAACATGTTGGGGACAAGTCTCTACACGCTGTACAGCACAGAGTCCTGTGGGAACTGCAGTTGTCAATAGTGCAGCCATGTTCGAATGGCATATATCCCCATATTTCCCCCCTTTTGTTTAGTTAATGGAACAAGAATCAAGAGGGTTTTCACTGGTCCAACAAGTGTCCGTTAGGACAAAGTAAAATTTTCTCTACGAGATAAAGTCCAAGATTATCTCAGCTACTGTCTCCACACCTCAGGGCCTGGCGTCTTAGTGAGTCCTTGTGAGCCCAGCTACAGCTGGGGCACACTCCATATGTTTAAGGAGGAGAAGCAGCATAGCTATGAGTAACACCTGCACTTAGTCGCCTGGATGGCGGCCGTAGCAGGCTCCTTAAACTCACAGTGCTTGTTTTCCACCGGATACCACCTGGTTTTTCAACAGGTTGTTACTTAATGCCTGGGCTTAATGCTCCTAGATGGCGGCCATAGCAGGCTCTTTAAACTCACGGTGCTGGTTTTCCACCGAATACCATCTGGTTCTTCACCAGGTTACTAAGTAAGAGCGATGCTCTTATCAATTGCATAGCCGGAGTGAGCAGACTCAATGTGCCTTTTAGGTGCGTATGGCAACAGAGGATGATCTTAAAAAGATATTATAATCCTTTGTACTGACAATACCCTGATTGTTGGACCAATGGGTTTCCTCCGATTCTCATTTGGTAAGTTACACACTGTCTTTTAACATTCACTAAGATTATTATTCTTGAAGGCTCAAAGATTTGGAAAGGCTCAAATCAAACAAACAATGATTTCCCTAAACTCACTATCAATTGGAAAGGAATCATCTGAATTGGAAACCTATCTATACAGAAGCATCTAGTCTAGAAGAAGCAGAAAATATAGAGGAATTTACACATAACAAATTTTCATTGGGAACTTACTGATTAACAAGATAATATAGGATGTCTATTAAGGATTGATTATCACGAGGGAAACCATAGCTAGAAACAGGTTTTTCAAGTGTAAGTGGGGCACCTGTAGTTGAGAGGATACGCTCGGCTTTGGAGGAGAGCGCTTTCAGACCTCCCCATGTTACTGGTATTGCAGATCTCCGTTGTTCAGTGTCCATCCCCGGGGGAAGGGGTGATTTCGGTTCGGATGGCAGCACTTCAGTGTTCATCCCCGGGGGAAGGGGTGCCGGTGGCAGCTGTAGCTCTGGAGTCAGGTTGGATGACGGCCTCGGCAGCCGCAGCAGGGGCAGTGGCGGCGGTTCCCAGCGGAAGGGTGGTGGCTGTCGCTGGGTCATGATATGGTTTTACTCATCGGGCGGGAATCCCAAGTGGACCTGTGGGAGACAAAACAGCTGCATACCCTCACCCCCAGGTTAACAATTCTACAGGTCCTTGCCAGACAGAGGGATTCTGAGGATCTTTATAGAGGACCTGTGGGCGAGGAACGGTGTCAGCGGGGATAAAATGTCGTTCTGCAGTGGTACGACCATCTTTGGCAACCGATAAAAAGTTAAAAGTAAAGAGAGCACTGGCAAATCTTCCATTCTGGTCACATACTCTAGACCCGTCATCTCCCCCCTTTTGTTTATTGAAGAGCTGTTTGAGAGTATGATGGGCACGTTCAATTATGGCTTGCCCTTGCGGGTTATAAGGAATGCCAGTGGTATGAAGAACATCCCAAGTGGCACAAAATTGTTGAAATTTAGCCAAAGTATATGCAGAACCATTATCAGTTTTAAGAGCTTGGGGACATCCCATAGTTGCAATGGCTTGGGTGCAATGACGACAGACTGAGTAAAATGTTTTCCAGAAAGGGCTGTAGCATAGAGAAACCCAGAATATATTAGCCAAATGGAAGCCTTTACTACAGCGGGGACACTTTTGGGCTGGAAGTTTAGTGTTGGCATTTTTGTTTTTTAAACTGTGACAATCTTTCTTAAAATGTCCAGGTTTACCATACCCAAAACAGGTGGCAGTGGATGGACAGAGAGCTGCCACTAATACTTCTGCCTTATGAGTTTCTGTGCCAACGTTTTCACACGCTCTAATAGCTTCTTCTGACACCTTACGCTGTTCAGAAGAAAGAGAGTTCCCCACAGTCAGGCAGAAACAGAAAACAAAGGAAAAAATGATAGGAAAGCTCCTGGCCTGAAGCCTGAAATCCCTTAAGGGAGCGTAGGAGAAAGCCCCGCCACTCCCGGGACTATAGCAGCCCGAATTGAGAGCGTCCGGGAAAGTTCCGCCTGCAGAAAAGCCCTGCTGCTCCCGGGGCTGTAAGAGCAGCCCGAGATAGACGTGTGTCTTATACTCACCACCTTCAGGGATTGAGTGACAGGGTGTCTACAGCACCCTCACACAGGGCACCATCTGTCACAGCCCCTCACACGGGGCACCATCTGTCGCAGTGGCGGCGAATGTCGGGACGGCGGAGACTGTAACCAAACACAACTCTTACAGAGAAGTGGGGCCAGGAGGGTCACTCTGAGGAGTCGACCCCCGGCTTCAGTCCCAGGAGTTTATTTATAGTCAATACAGCAAGCAGTGAAGCAAATAACAGAACAATGGGCTTTGGGTGAGTAACAGTAAGTTTCGGGCAAGGGAGAAGGAATTCAGGTAAACAAGCCAATCAGTAACGGGACAATAGGTTTGGGAAAACAAGTCGTGACAAGTCTCAACATGTTGGGGACAAGTCTCAACATGCTGTGCAGCACAGATGCCTGTGGGAGCTGCACTTGTCAATAGTGCGGCCATATTGAAATGGCATATTATCCCCACATTCAATGACTACCATTGAGCGCAGATTATTCAGTCTGTAATAGGATAGAGACACAGATAAGAATGTCGAATTAAATCAAATCATCTAAATAGTTCCATCAACAAGCCTGTTTACTAGTGCAGATGGATAATCTGAGTGAGTCCAAATTTATTTTGAATCTTAAAACATGCCAAATGCCTCTACAGAACTATTCCGTTTCATAGGTGTCCTGAATGGCATACAGTATTCATTTTACATTTACAAAGTCTAACAAAACGGGCACAAGCAATGTGAGCTTCCAATTTATTAAAAAAAAAAATTCCTAAGTCATAAACTGTAAAGTTAAAATGTATGCAATAAATTTAACCACAACCACGTGAACCACAGTGGGTTAGGTGTTTGGCATTTTTATAATCAACTAATGAGCAACTTGTCACTCTTATTTTAAAGTAAGTTTCCAGTTAACACAAGCAAACAGAATCCTAAACTGGAATACTCTTCCAGGAAGAACCTCTGGCTACACGCAAATTCTTAGATTATATTCTTTACACTGACAACTTTCAGCACTTTATACCTCCGAAAACTGAGGGCCTGCACTACTCTTAAATATTTCACACTTTCGTTTTCTAACTTATACTCAAGATACTCTTAAGAGTACAAACACACACATCATAGAAAGCTTTCAGCCTATTGCTGACATCAACTATAAAAACCTTAAAGGGGAAAAAAAAGTCTTTTCATGGAGTATCAGGCGATCGAAACTTTACACAGTGAGCAATGTAATTTTGAGAATTGGAATTTTAATCCTAACAGGAACAAAATGTAACTAAACTCTTTCCATTTATTTTCCAGTAAAATGTCACTACACTTTCAAAGTTTTAGCAAGCTCCGAAAACGAAGTGTTCTCACCTATAACTAGTCAAAAGCTACTATCAAATCATCCCAAGTTTACATCTTTGAAGGAAGAGGGGAGAAAAAAGAAAAGGGCATTTATGCTATGATATCAGATTAATAACGTTTTCCTTTAAACTGTTAACAAATTGCCTAAAGAACACCTCCAAACAACACCCCCCACACACTTCAAAAGAAATCTCCTAGTTCACCTCCCTGCTCGCCCTTCTATGCCCCCTAATTCAATGAGAGCAGAAGGGGGGAGTGTGCAACGGAGAAGGAAAACTGGGGACAGATGGTCTCGGAGTAGCAGGTGACTCTAGAAACTCTCAGCCCATAGCGATCGATAATTCTAGACCTAGATGCCTTTACTGCCTCACCCCTAAATTCGCAGAAAAGTGTCCTTCGAAAAAAAACCAATTTCCTTTCAGGGTTATCCACTATATCTATCCTCTGGCGGCTCCTCCTGTAGGATTCTGAAGGAAGAAGGGGAAAGCCGGACACAGGATTAAAGAAGGAGGTCGGAGTAATTAAGCAGAAGACCCAAGATTTGTCCCGGAGCTGGTGCCTCCGTCAAAACGCATAAAATGATCAAACCGACACCAACTCTGAACGTTCCCTAGGAAAAACAAGGTTGAAAAAAGGTCCATCTAAAACCCCAAAGTAATACATCCGCCAGAGAATAAAGCAAAACAAAAATATCCTATAGTTCACTTCCACTGGGGCATCGCCCCGTCCGTGTGACCGGGGCGCCACCACCCAGCAGCTGTCCCCAGCGCGCCACGGAGAAAGTGAGGGGGGACGCAGGGGGACGCTGTAGCAAGGACCTTGTTTTGTCTCCAAAGGGCAACCGAGCAAAGGTAGGAAGTTCAAGCTGCAGACCACGCGCCTCGGCCGAGCCTGTACTCCGGGAAGCGCGGCGGGGAGTGGGGTTGTGGTGACCACGTGCCCACGTGAGGCCCGCGACTCGGATCCCGCTCCCCTACGGAGCCCGCACTGCGCAGCCTTCTGGCGGGGAGCACCCCGCAGAGCCGCGGACCGGCGCTGGCGAGCGGGAGCCCGGAGCCGAGGCCCGGCTGGCTCTTCCACCATCAGACCCCGCGTATATCTCCCTCCCGGCCGCGACGGCCAGCACCCGCTGCCCAACGGCCACTGTCCTGCGCTGGTGGCCGCGGCGGCGCTCAGCCCCTTCTCCAAAGGGGTGCGTCAGAAAGTCAGCCTGAGTCTGCCCGCAGGAGCCCTGTCCGCGCCCCGGCCTCGCACGAACTCCTCAAGCTTCAGGGGACCCGCCCGCCACGCTCCTCCCTCCTGGTCCCTCGGCTCCGGTCTCCATTCCTCCCAACTCTCCCGCGAGCCTTTCCCGCGCGCGCCCCGACCGCCTGCTGTGCGCGGCTTCCAAACGGACAGGCTATCCCCTCCCCGCGTTCCGAAGCAGCCGCCCTCTGCTAGCCTCCCGACTGGGAGGAGCCGACCTCTGGGGTGGGCTCGGGCCGCGCGGGACCCGTCAGCTCCCCGGGGTCCGCTCCCCGGCGCGCCTCCCCCGCGGCCTTTGTGTGCGAGCCGCCAACCCCCCCGGCGGAGCCCCTCTTTTCAGCGGCACCGCCTTTTGCGAAAGCTCGCGTGATAGGAGGCGCGTGGGACAACAAGGGGACTGGAAGGGGCAAAAGGCGACCGCACTCAGTCGGGCAAGGCTCCGGCAAGTTGTTGCCTTTGGGCTCTCCCATAGTCTCGCCTCTGTCGCCGGGTTTCCCCGCCCCGCCAGGGCCGGGGCGAGGGGACACCCGGGAGGAGCCGAGCCATTGGGACGGAGTTGGAAACGGTGCTTCCGGAGCTGCAGAGAAAAGGCTCAAAAACCATTTGGTTTCGCTAAGGGCATTTAGGAAAACCAAGAGGCAGGAGAGGAGCTGGTGGAAGGCCCCATGAGCGAGGTTATATAAAAATAATCTTGCTCCCAGGGAAGACCAGGGTGGCGGAGAGTGGGGCGGGGGCTCCGCACATACATGTTTGTATTTGAACTTTGTGAGCAAGTTGGATAGAATCTGACGCTTCGGTTTTTCTCCTGTGCTCCCTTTAAAGTCGAGGTATCTTCCCTAAAAGGACCAGGGACCTACTTCAAAAGCAAAGGGCCTGGGAACTGGGGGTTGCTTCATGGTGAAGGAAGAGAAAATTCAAAAGGGGAGAGCGAACAGCCCCAGGTCACACTCTCCATGCCCGGCGGGGTCTGCCACGGCTCCTCGTCTTACCCGCTTGCTTCCGTAACAAAGTTAGAGAAGGTCAAGTCCCACTGATCGTCCAGCTACTCTTCTACCTAATCCTGGTCCTGCTGCGGCGGCGGCCGCCTGGGGCCCGGGCCGCCGGGCTCCGTGGTCTGCGCTGCGCTCCTCCGCGTCCCGCTGGAGCTGGTTTTCCACCCCTGCTAGGGTCCCTCCCTCGGAAGAGCAGGACCCGAGACCCTCCCCCTTCGCCTCGCTGGGCGTGCTCCTCGAGCGCAGAGGCTGCGGGCGCGGGACCAGCCTCCTGGCCCGCCCGTCCTGCTCCGCACCGCTCCCCGGTGTGGCGGGCGAGCTCTGCCGCAGCTGTCCCTCTGCCTCCCTAGGGTCCGACCGCGACAGGCTCTCGCAGGCTCTCGAGTACCCCGGTCCTGAGGCGCCCGCGGCGGCCACCCGCGAACTCGCCCGGAGCCCAGTGGCCGCGGCTGGGAGGCCACGCGGCCGCTGGGGGGCGCTGGGAGGCGAGGCGGCTCCTGGGAAGCGCGCAAAGGTGACTGGATGCGTCTGCAGGGTGTCTTGCTCCAGAAAGTGGACGGTCGCGAAGGAGGGGTCCCCTCCTAAGCCCAGAAAGCGGAAGTTTTGGAAAGTTGTCCGAAAGTGAGAGCTGGTGCTATCCTGGGCGCTCTTCCTCCGGCGTGGGAGAACAATGAATGGCCCGCGTCGCTTTCCTCTAACGCAACGCAGGGGTCAGGTAGGAGCCGGGACACACCTCGCTCCATGCCCAGCCCGCGCCGCAGCTCAAAGCGCCCCAGCCACTGACCTGGTACAGGCAAGGAGAGCTGGGATGCTTTGCACCGAGGCAGATTCCTGCAGCTCTGACCTCAAAGGTCAAGTGAAGTGTAGAGGGTCTAGGTGGACAACCCCCAGGCAAGTCATACCTGTACTAAATGTTAATAATAATAATACATTAAGCGCCTTTAGCCATCGCATCAAACATCCCCTTTTTTTCAGCACTGATTTTCTGGAAAAAGAAAAACGTACGAAGTCAGAAAACAAGGGCGCTTCTATAAGGTAAGATTGAGAACAACAGCGCAAATGGGTACAATCCAGAGCAGGTAGTTGCCTTGTACCCTCACCCAGCTCGTGTACTTTTAAATTAATTAATCATTTATATTTAACTTGAATTAATACTCCCTCGCAAACAATTAGTGAAAAAGTGGTCGTATTCCTATTCTGTTTTATCTTTCTTACCACCAACCATCTGTCAGCTGATCAAGTTGTGGTGGCTTGCATGTTGCTGTGATGCTCAAAGCTGTGCCACCACTATTTCAAATACCAGCAGTGACACTCAGGGTAGACAGGTCTCAGCATTTCTAGACTGACTAGGCAAAGACAAAGACCTGGTGATCTACTTCCCAAAATTAGCCAGTGAAAGCTTTATGAATGACAACAGAATATTATCCAGTACAGTGCTGGAAGATGAGCCCCCTAGGCAGGAAGGCTTTACACAATAGCCTCAAACATACCAATGATCATGAAGATGGTGAAGGACCTGCAACGTTTCGGGTCTTCTATTACCATGAGGTCCCCATCAATCAGAGTTATCGCCACAGCAACTAACAACATTATTGTTATTTTAAAAAAGCAATTGGTGTCTTCCTTTGCTTTGTCCTCATTTGCAGTTTACTATGGTATTTGGCAACGACCCAATTACTCTTGGCAGAATTCAATCTCGAGTTGTATGTTTCACAAAGTGTGAATGACACTATTAGCAGGAATATACCAAAAGTGTTTTAACTGAAATACTTTGAACAAACTTACTCTTGGCAAGAATATAAGACATTACAGATCACACAGAAACACATAATAAAACTGATAATCTGGAACTTTAAAAAATGTCTTCTAATTCCCCAGTGCAATACTTTTTATCTTTTCTGCATTTAAATAATTGTCCTTTTGTTATTTCAATTTTCCTCAGGCTTTACTTTTTTTTTGGTAAATAAAGTTTTCTTGGGAGTTCACCTTTGTATGCAAGTAACCACAGCCGGTAAAACGAAGCAAAGCAACGGAGTGGGAGTCCTGCATGATGAATTGTGTCAGTGCTCATGAAATAGAGACTCTCTTCTCAGTGCTCAGTTTTTTGCCACCTGTGGGAATCCATGGGTTCCTCACAACAGGAGGTCAATTATTTAAAACTCTACTTAGCTACTAAGGATAGAGTGACTTTTTGACTTGAATAGTTTGCTTTTTTGGCTACTTGATTAAACATGGCAATATCCAATGGTCCATGTTCTCTCCTTATCTGAAAGGATTATGGATTACAACAGAATATTGTTATCATTGTACTACCAGGAAGGTTTTTGAAAAATTGCTGGAAGATAAAACAACCCACAGACTTCCCCCATTGGTGAATTTCCGTTCTGTGTGGTGTAGGTGGTGGGTTAGGGGTTACTGGAAAGGCCTGTTACCTGAAGAACGGGGTAGAGGACTGTTTCAAACTGTTTTAGTCTCTAGGAAGCTCAGAAAAATTTGTAACATACCTTTTATAACTTTCAGTATTTAAAAGTAAGGTCTTCACCCTGGCCTCTTCTTTTGATTCTATGTCATTGTTTATTCCAATTTGACCGATTGTTTTATGTTTTAACTTGTTGGTATGGATTGCTCTAAGTACCCTCAAACTCATTTCAGAGTTGAAGAACCAACAAATGGGGGTTACCAAGCAATAACCTTTACAATGCTGTTAATACTATTTATAACCGACAAATGAAAAAAGACTTCCAGTGTAATCCCATTTCACTAGACTAAAATCTCAACTCCCTAATATGGTTTACAACGTTCTACATTATGTGGCCTCTACAGTGAAATGTTTGGTCATACAACTTGAGAGAACAAATGGATGATTCAATTCCTTTTCCAAAAAAAGAGAACACAAAAGCTCCATGATATCTTTCCTGTCTTTTTTTTTTTTTTCCAAATATTACCTACTAACTTCTATTCCCTTGCTGTAATGCTGTAATAATAAGATAAAACAAAATAAAAATCACACTTTACGCCAATAAACCAAACAATTTCCAATAAACCAAACAATTTAAATGAAATGGATGAATTTCTTGAGGGGGGGAAAAAAGAAAAAAAACTAACCCAGACTTACGCAAGATGAAATGGAAATTCTGTTGAAAAAGAATTCAACTAATACATTACATTTGTTATCAAAATCCTTCCTACAGCATTAGAGTAGGAGTCCCTGAGGAGGGCAGGGTCATCTTAAAAAAAGAAAAACCTTACTACAAGGAAAACTTTGGTTCCAAATAATTTCACTGGTGATTTTGATCAAACATTTAAGAGAAAAGAAATACGAATCGTACACAAACCTTTTGATTAAGTCAGCATAACCCTGATGCGAAAACGTAATACAGATTTTAAAGAAATAACATCCTTTCTGAAGTGATACAAAAATACTTAACAAATTATTAGCAAATTGAATTGAATAAAACTAGAATCCACGATTCCATGTATAAATAAATAAGCCAATAAATAGGCGAAAGGGTAATGTTTCTGATAGAAGAACATCAACTAGTAAATAGAAAAGGAATCATGTGGTTAGAAGATCGTTGTTGTTGTTGTTAGTTGCCATCCAGCCGGTTCCGACTCATAGCAACCCTATGTGAAACAGTGAAACCCTGCCGGGTCCTGCTCCATCCTCACAATCGTTGTCACGCTTGAGCCCATTGTTGCAGCCACTGTGTCAGTCCATCTCATTAGTGGTCTTCCTCTTCTTGGATGACCCTCTACTTTACCAAGCATGATGTCCTTCTCCAAGGACTGGTCCCTCCTGACAACATGTCCCAAGTAGTCTAACCATTCTTGCTTCTAAGGAGCATTCTGGTTGTACTTCTTCCAAGACAGACTTTTTGTTCTTTTGGCAGTCCAGGGTAGAGTCAACACACTTTGCCAACACCACAATTCAAAAGCGTCAATTCTTCTTTCGGCTTCCTTCTTCCTTGTTCAGCTTTTGAGTGCATATGAGGTGATGGAAAACACCAAGGCTTGGGTCAGGTGCACTTTAGTCTCCAAGGTAACATCTTTGCTTTTTAACACTTTAAAGAGGTCTTTTGCAGCAGATTTGACCAATGCAATACGTCTATGATTTCTTGACTCTGGCTCCCATGGGTGTCGACTGTGGATCCAAGTCAAATGAAATCCTTGACAACTTCAATCTTTTCTCTCTTTATCATGATGTTGCTTATTGGTCGACTTGTGAGGATTTTCGTTTTCTTTAGGCTGAGGTGTAATCCATACTGAAGGCTGTGGTCTTTGATCTTCATCAGTAAGTGCTTCAAGTTCTGTCTACTTTCAGCAAGCAAGGTTGTGTCACCTGCATAATGCAGGTGGTTAATAAGTCTTCCTCCAATCCTGATACCCTGTTCTTCTTCATATAGTCCAGCTTCTGGGATTATTTGCTTAGCATACAGATTGAATAGGTATAGTGAAAGATACAAGCCTGATGTACACCTTTCTTGATTTTAAACCACGCAGTATCCCCTTGTTCTGTTCGAATGACTGCTTCTCGATCTATGTAGAGGTTCCTCATGAGCACAATTAAGTGTTTTGCAATTCCCATTCTTTGCAATGTTATCCATAATTTGTTATGATCCACACGGTTGAATGCCTTTGCATAGTCAATCAAACACAGGTGAACATCTTTCTGGTATTCTCTGCTTTCAGCCAGGATCCATCTGACATCAGCAATGATAACCCTGGTTCCACATTCTCTTCTGAACCCGGCTTGAATTTCTGGCAGTTTCCTGTCAATACACTGCTGCAGCTGCTTTTGAATGATCTTCAGCAAAATTTTACTTTCGTGTGATATTAATGACATTGTTTGATAATTTCGGCATCTGATTGAATCATCTTTTGGAAATAGGCATAAGTACGGATCTCTTCCAGTCGGTTGGCCAAGTAGCCGTCTTCCAAATTTCTTAGCATAGATGAGTGAGCAGTTCCAGTGCCGCATCCATTTGTTGAAACATCTCAATTGGTGTGCCGTCAATTCCTGGACACTTATTTTTTGCCAATGCCTTCAGTGCAGCTTGGACTTCTTTCTTCAGTACCATCAGTTCTTGATTACATGCTACCTTCTGAAATGGTTGAATGTCCACCAATTCTTTTTGGTATAGTGACTCTGTATTCCTTCCATCTTCTTTTGATGATTCCTATGTCATGTAATATTTTCCTTGTAGAATCCTTCAGTACTGCAGCTTGAGGCTTGAATTTTGTCTTCAGTTCTTTCCGCTTGAGAAATGCTGAGTGTGTTCTTCCCTTTAGGTTTTCTACCTCCAGGTCTTTGCACATGTCATTGTAATATTTTACTTTGTCTTCTTGAGCCGCCCTTTGAAATCTTCTGTTCAGCTCTTTTACTTCATCATTTCTTCCTTTCACTTTAGCTACCTGATGTTCAAGGGCAAGTTTCAGAGTCTCTCCTGACATTCATTTTGGTCTTTTCTTTCTTTCCTGTCTTTTTAATGACCTCTTGCTTTCTTCATGTATGATGTCCTTAATGTCATTCCACAGCTCATCTGGTCTTCGGTCACTGGTGTTCAACGTGCCAAATCTATTCTTGATATGGTCTCTAAATTCAGGTGGGATATACTGAAGGTCATACTTTGACTCTTGTGGTCTTGTTCTAATTTTCTTCAGTTTCAACTTGAGCTTGCATACGAGCAACTGATGGTCTGTTCTGCAGTGGGCCCCTGGCCTTGTTCTGACTGATGATATTGAGCTTTTCCATCGTCCCTTTCCACACATGTAGTCAGTTTGATTCCTGTGTACTCCGTCTGGTAAAGGTCACATGTACAGTTGCTGTTCATGTTGTTCAAAAAGATATTTGCAATGAAGAAGTTGTTGGTCTTGCAAAATTCTACCTTTCAATCTCTAGCATCGTTTCTATCACCAACGCTATATTTTCCAACTACTGACCCTTCTTCTTTGTTTCCAACATTTGCATTCCAATCACCAGTAATTATCAATGCATCCTGATTGCATGTTCAATCAATTTCAGGCTGCAGAAGGTGGTAAAACTCCTCAGTTTCTTCATCTTTGGCCTTAGTGGTTAGTGCGTAAATTTGAATAATAGTCGTATTGACTGGTCTTTCTTGTAGGCTTATGGATATTATCCAATCACTGACAGTGTTGTACTTCAGAATAGATCTTGAAAAGTTCTTTTAGAGGGTGAACGCAACGCCAGTCCTCTTCAAGTTGTCATTCACAGCATAGTAGAGTAAATGATTGTCCGATTCAAAATGTCCAATCCCAGATGATTTCAGCTGATGCCTAGGATATCGATGTTTATGCATTCCATTTCATGTTTGACGATTTCCAAGTTTCCTGGATTCATACTTCTTACATTCCAAGTTCCAATTATTGATGGATATTTGCAGCTGTTTCTTCTCATTTTGAGTCTTGCCACATCAGTAAATGAAGGTCCCAAAAGCTTGACTCCACTTGTGTCGTTAAAGTCGACTCTACCTTGAGGAGGTAGCTCTTCCCCAGTCGTATTTTGAGTACTTCCCTATTGAGAAAATCATTAATGGTTGCTAAAACCAATAGGTGAAAGTTTGATGGAGAACAAAAAGTTTGTGTAGTCTTAAAGAATGTCGTCACAAGTTACTTACTAGTTACAATGGGGAAATAGTAGCTTTACAACGGAGAGACTCTGTGGATACCACCCTAACCAAATGTTTTAGTTATCTAGTGCTGCTATAACCGAAATACCACAGGTACATGGCTTTAATCAAGTGAAATTTATTCTCTCACAGTCGAGGAGGCTAGAAGTTTGAATTCAGGGTGCCAGCTCCAGGGGAAGGTTTTCTCTCTCTGTCGGCTCGGGGGGAAGGTCCTTGTCATCAATCTTCCCAGCTTGAGGAGCTTCTTAGCGCAGGGATCCCAGGTCCAAAGGAGGAGCTATTCTCCTGGCTCTTATTTCTTGGTGGTATGAGGTCCCCCTGTCTCTCTGCTTGCTTCTCTCTTTTGTATCTCAAAAGATATTGGTTTAACACACAACCTAATCTTGTAGATTGATTCCTGCCTCATTAACATCATAGAGGTAGGATTTACAACACATAAGAAAATCACATCACATGGCAAAACGGAGGACAATCACACAGTACTGGCAATCATGGCCTAGCCAGGGTGACACAAATTTTGGGGGGACCCAATTCAATCCATGACACCAAGTGATCAAATTAATCTCACTTATAGGCAGCGCAGTGGTTAAGTGCTTGACTGCTAACTGAAAGGTAGTTGGTTTGAACTGACTCCTGGAGAAAAGACCTGGTGATCTACTCTTGTAAAGATTATAGCCTAGGAAACTCTATGGGGCAGTTCTACTCTGTTACATAGGATCGCTATGAGTTGGAATCGACTCATGGCACACAACAACAATATTGGATAAACCAACAGCATATACCTTTTGCTAGAATGCACTGAGAAGGAAACATCACTTCAGTGTTATTCCTGCCAGAAATATGTCATGTCATCTGAATCTAATCATGAGGAAATATTAGACACAGCCAGGCAGAAGGACTTTCTATAAAATAACTAGCCCATATGCTTAAAAAGTGTTAAGGTCTAGAAAGACAAAGAAAGGAGCTGTGTATTAGTTATCTATTGCTGTGTAACAATATCGGAGTCCTTGGGTGGCACAGTGGTTCAGTGCTCAGCTGCTAACTGAAAGCTAGGTGGTTTGAAATCACCAGCCCCTCTGCAGGAGAAAGATGTGGCATTCTGCTTCCGTAAAGATTACAGCCTTGGAAACCCTACTGGGCAGTTCTACTCTGTCTTATACGGTTGCTATGAGATCGAATCCACTCCTCAGCAACAGACACTTGCTGAAAAGTTGGCACCTGGAACCCACCCGGAGTCGCCTCAGGAAGATCACACAGCCTTAAAAACCCAATAGAACAGTTCTACTCTGCGCCACAGCAACTGACAACAATAATGTAACAATATTACCACAGATTTAGTGGCTTCAAGCAGCACACTTCCATTTTCTCAGTCTGCATCAGGAGTCCAGGCTCAGTTTAGCTGGGTCGTGTGCTCAGGGTCTGGCAATGCTGTAGTCAGGGCCGCAGACTTACCTAAGTCACATCTGGAGAAGGATCGACTTCCAAGCTCACTCAGGCTGTTGGTAGAATTCAGTTTCTTGCAATTTTAGAACTGAGGATTACATTTCTTGCGGGCTGAATGCCCTTACAGATTGTTGGCTGATGGCTGCTTTCAGCTTCTAGAAGCCACCTGCATTTCTTTGCCAGGAGTTCCTCAGCATGGCTGCTTACTTCCTCAAGCCAAAAAAGGAGACAGACTCCAGCAAGAATGGCGCTACAATCTTGTGTAACAGAATCACACAAGCATATGCACATAATCACATACACATTCTAATGGTTGGAAGCAAATCCCAGGTCCCTTTCCTCACACAGAGATAGGAGATCACACAAGAGTGTGAACACTGGAGACAAGGATCATGGGAGCCACCTTTAGACTCTGCTTCCCACAGACTTGTTCTAGATGAATAAAGACAAAAAACAAGGAGACCTGACAATTAAATGCAATGTGTGCTCCTCGACTGGATCTTGGACAAATTAAAAAAAATAGCTATAAATAAAATTTTTGAGACAATTTACAAAATTTGACTATGGTCTATGGATAAAATAATAGTATTGTATCAATATTAGATTACCTAATTTTGATAATTGACTGTGGTTATATAAAAAAAAATCCTTGTTTTTAGGAAATACATGCTGAAGTGTTTAGAGAAAGGGGCACAATGTCTCGAATTTACTTTCAAATAGTTCAGAAAAAAAAAGTATATATACTCTGTATATGATGTGTGTATACACATGTGTGTGTATGTGTGTGTATATTTAGAGAGAGAGAGAAAGAATGAATGATGGTGCCCAATATAAACCATTTCTAAACTGATCTTTATCCAGAGATTCCTTTGAATTCTTGCTGCTTTTTTATAAATTTAAAACTACACAAAAATTAAAATCTATAGAAGTATGAATATGAAGAATTTTTAAAAGAAATAGAAAATCTCAAGTTTCTGTGGAACACAATTTGAAATAAATTGCCATGAACTATCAAAATATTCTGAAAATGTCAACATTTTATCAAACGATATGCAGAAAACAGAAAGAAAATCAATTGTCAGATTGTAGGTCCCAATTTTTGATTTAGGAAAAATATTTTATTACCTTTGTGAAGCATGCTTAGGGAAAATTTCAGTAGACTTGACTACTCTATATTGAGTTCCTTCTAAAGTTTGGATAGGGAGTTTTATCTTTGTATTTCCTGTTACAGTGGTAGATGCTTACTAAATACTTGTTTAGTGAAGAAACACATAAACGCTACAGGAAATAGTTCCTATCTTGAGAAGTATTTCTAGAATAAGACTGTGTAAGAAGGCATAGTGTCTGGCGTATAGCTTGTGTTCAGTAAATATTTGTTGGGACATTTTAAAGAGAAATGTGGACGTTCTCTTAGAGTACCCTGGCAGTTCCCCTTGTGTATTGTCAGTAAATATGACAGTAATTAATCTTTGGGAAAAAGTCTGTTTCTTTTAGTAACCATTGTAAGTCTGATCACACTCAGTAAGATCACCTTTTATACTTAGCAGCACTAAACCCCAAAAAACAAACCCATTGCCGACAAGTCAATTCCGACTCATGGCAACCTTATAGGACAGAGTAGAACTGCCCCATAGGGTTTCCAAGGAGCAGCTGGTGGATTTGAACTGCTGACCTCTTGGTTAGCAGCCGAGCTCTTAACCACTGCACCACCAGGGCTCCTAGCAACGCTAAGCTCAGGAAATACAGCAGTTTTCTGATGACAGTATTGGAGTCCGTGTTTCAAGTTGTTGCGCAGTAGGGATCAGCCTAACGTTTTAAATGTGTGAATTTAAATCAGGTCTCAATTCAAGGACAGCTTTCACTTAGGAATAATAACTCTGCATAATAGTGCAATGATTCCAGCCAGTACACAACATTCTCGTTCCCAAACCAAACATGAGGTTTTCCACCCAAGTCTGTTGGAGCAGCCAAGAATTCAGTTTGCTCTACAAAGACTGATCCATCTGAAAAGACATTACGCAGAGGATGGTGAGCAGCTGTTCTTTGTATCCAAAGAGGTCACACAGAGGAAATGAACTTATATTAAAACAGGAGGGATTGTAGACGGATATGAGGCACACTTTTCTCACAAAGGGCTGTAGTACCGATGGATACATGACTAAAACCAACCATGACACCTTTCCCTAGAGACTTTTACAAATGGAGTGGACAACCATCTGTTGATAACGCTTTGAAGTCCTGACTAAGAGGCAGATAAACCCAAAGAGCTCTTGAGGTTCCTCACTGCCCTTTCACCTGCATATGGGAAGTATGTTAAACAGATGAATTATGTTGTTTTCATTGACAAATAATATTACTCATTCACAGAAAACTGAAACGACAAAAAACACTTACACCCAGAAAAGATCTACACAACTCCCATCCACTTTCCTATTAAAGAAGATATTCCATACTCTAGAGAAAATTGTGCTGCACTCGTCAGAATGACTAAAAATAATGTAATTAGTTTAGAAGGAAATAGCAAGCAGTGAAACACTTTCAAGGCAACTGCTTCACAGTGTGACACACTTAACTAAAAACCAGTTTAAAAGTAGATCATTTAAAATTGTCTCTTTCAAAGTTGGGGAAACAAAACTGTGTGCTTTTAAAGGAAAATGCAGAGAAACAGAGGTTTACTGATCTTGAATTTCGAGTGTAGAAGATCACTTATGTCTCCTTTATAAATTTTCAATAAAAATTTTGGGGTGATGCTCAGAGTCTCATTTTTAAAATCGCAGTGGTTTCATAATCAAGATTGTGAAGCCTGTCCCCTCCCAAGTATGTAAGGAAAAGTCAGATTTAATTATCTTGCCAGAGAAAAAGAAAGACCCTCATGACTAGGGATAATTTTCATCTTTTACCAGTTACTAATTGCTGTCGACCCCATGTGTGTCAGAGTAGAAACGTGCTCCACAGGGTTTTCAGTGGCTGATATTTCAAAGGTAGATGCCAGACCTGTCTTTTCAGGCACTTGTGGGGGGACTTGAACCTCCAACCTTCTGGTGAGGAGCAGAATGCGTTAACGATTTGTACCACCCAGGGACTCCTTTTATCTTTTATCGTAAGTTTTTTGTTTTGTCACGCAAACAAACCTTTATTAGATAAGATTTTATCAGCAAGTAGATATAAAAACAGTCATATAACCTGCAAGCTCCATGAAGTCTCAGCTCTCTGTCCTTCTATGTGCTCCAAGCATTTCCATGATACAGTCTTTGTTTCCCCTAAATTTTATTTATTTTGTTGTTGTTGTTGAGAATACACCCAGCAAAACATATACCAATTCAGCCATTTCTACATGTACAATTTAGTGACATTGGTTATCGAGCTATAAATCATTCTCACCTTCCTTTTCCGAGTTGTTCCTCCCTTGTTAACATAAGCTCACTGCCCTCTGAGGTTTCAATCTAATCTTTTGAGTTGCTATCATGGATTGAATTACGTTCCCCCAAAAATGTATGTATCAGTTTGGCTAGGCCATGATTCCCAGTATTGTGTGGTTGTCCTCCGTCTTGTGATTGTAATTTTACGTTGAAGAGGATTAGGGTGGGATTGTAACACCACCCTTACCCAGGTCACATCCATGATCCTATGTAAAGGGAGTTTCCCTGGGGTGTGGCCTGCACCACCTTTTATCTCTCAAGATATAAAAGGAAAGGGAAGCAAGCAGAGAGTTGGGGACCTTATACTGCCAAGAAAGCAGCGCCTGGAACGGAGCGCATCCTTTGGACCTGAGGTTCCTGCACTGAGATGCTCCCAGACCAAGGGAAGATTGATGACAAGGACCTTCCTCCAGAGCCGACAGGGAGAGAAAGCCTTCCCCTGGAGCTGACACCCTGAATGTGGACTTGTAGCCTACTAGACTGTGAGAAAATAAATTTCTCTTTGTTAAAGCCATCCACTTGTGGTATTTCTGTTAGAGCAGCACTAGATGACTAAGACAGTTGCTATTGTCAGTTTGACTATATATAGAAAGTTCTTAAAAGAGCATAATGTTCAAGGCAGATTTTTTTTACTAGTTGAGCTCAACTATTGTTCAGTTTTAAGATGACTTCAGGGGACATTTTTTGTTTAAAGTTTAAAGAGTATCTCAAGGCAATACTTTCTTATTCAGGGGTTCATCCAGCCTCCATGGCTCCACAAAGTCTAGAGTCCATGAGAATTTGAAAATCTGTTCTACATTTTGCCCCTTTGGATCAGGATTCTTCTATGGAGTCTTTGAGCAAAGTGTTCAGTAATGGTAGCCGGGCACCATCCCGTTCTTCCGGTCTTATGGCAAACAGGACAGTTGTTCATGGATGCAACTATCTACACATTCGATATCCTCCTCCTATTCCTGATGCTCCTTCTTACCCCGTTTCTCCAGGTGAATAGAGACCAATCGTTGTGCTTTGGATGGCCCCTTGCAAGCTTTTAAGATGCCAGGCACAATGCAACTAACTAGGGGATAGAACAGAAGCACTAAACATGTTATTAGGCCAGTTAACTGGGATGTCCCAGGAAACAATGATCCTAAACCTCCAACCCAAGGAAACAAAGCCCATGAGGTGTTTGGTTGTACATAAACAGCCTCAGCAGCTACTCTTGTGTGTGTGTCGCTGTTGTGAATATATCTATCACACTTTTGCCAGTGTAACTTTTTCCAAGTGTACAACTTATTGACAGCACTTCCAACAATGGGCTGTGCACTCTACCCTTAATCAATGCACTTTTTCTATTGCCGTTAATCCCCCTTTTCCCCCTGCTTCCCACCCCTGCTAACCACTAATAAACCTTGGTCTCTACACTTTTGCCTTTTTATATAATTGAGGTCACAAAATATGTGTCCTTTTGTGACTGGCTTATTTCACTCAGCATAATGTCTACAAACTCCATCCATACTGTTAGCACGTATCAAGACTTCATTTCTTCTACTGGCTGAGTAGTATTCCATTTTATGTACATACCACATTTTGTTTATCCATTCATCTCTTGATGGGCATTTGATTGTTTTCACCTTTTGGCTATCGTGAATCGTGCTGCAGTGAACATTGGTGTACAAGTCTCTTTTTGAGTCCCTGCTTTTAAGTCTTTTGGGTATATATGTAGGAGTGGAACTGTGGGTCACGCGGTAGTTCTATTTTAGTTTTTTGAGAAACTGCCACAATGTTTTCCACAACAGCTGTAACATTTTGCATTCCAATCAGCAATGGATAAGGGTTCCAATTTCCCCACACCATTGCCAACATTTGTTATATTCTGCTTTTTTTTTTTTTTTAATCTTAGCCATCTTATGGGAGTGAGATGCTGTCTCACTGTGGTTTTGATCTGTATCTCTCTGATTGCTAATGACGCTGAGCATCTTTTCATGTGTTTGATGGTCATTTGAATGTCCTCTTTGGTGAAATGTCTATTAAATTCTTTTGATCATATTGTGATTGGGTTATTTGTTTTTTTGCTGTTAATTTGTCCAAGTTTTATATATATATTGGTTATTAGACTCTTGTCAGATATACGGTTTCCAAAGATATTCTCCCAGTTGGTAGCTTTTCACTTTTCTGGTAAAGTCTTTTGATGAACAAAGATTTTGAATTTTTATGAGGTCCTAAATATTTATTTTGTCTTTTGCTGCTTGTGCTTTTGTTATTATATTACATAATCCATTGTTGAAAGCTGGGCCTGACAGCATTGCCCCTGCTTGTTATTCTAAGAGTGTTATGGTTTTAGTTTACACATTGAAGTCTTTAATCCATTTTGAATTTGTTTTGTAAATGGTGTGAGGCATGGATCCTGTTTCATTTTTCTGCATATGAAAATCCAATTTCTGCAGTACCGTTTACTGAAGACCCTCTTCTTTCCCCACTGAATGCACTTAGCACCCTTGTGAAATATCAGTTGACTGTATATGTGTGGGTTTATTTCTGGACTTTCAATTCTATTCCATTGGTCTAAGTGTCTATTGTTACACCAGTACCAGACTGTTTTGATTACTGTAGCTGTATAGTATGTTTTAAAATCAGAAAGTATGAGTCCTCCTGCTTTGTTCTTCTCTCTCAATATTGTTTTAGCTATGTGGGGCCTCTTGTCATTCCATGTAAAGTTAAGGATTGGTTTTTCTATTTCTGTAAAGAAAGCTGTTGGAATTTTATTCTGGACTGTGTTGAATCTATAGATCACTATGGGTAGTATTGACATCTTAACAATATTAAGTCTTCCAATCCATGAACATGGAACATTTTTCCCTTTATTTAAATCTTCCTTAATCTCTCCCTGGTTAGATTTATTCCTAGGTACTTCATTCTCTTAGATGCTATTGTAAGTGGAAATTTTTCCCTAATTTCCCTTTCAGATTTCTCATTGCTGGTATATAGAAACCCAACTGATTTTTATTTGTTGATCTTCCACCCTGCAACTTTGTTAAATTTCTCTCTTAGCTCTGTCATGAATTGAATTGTGTCCCCCAAAAATATGTGCCGATTGGGCTAGGCCACAATTCCCAGTACTGTGTGGCTGTCCACCATTTTGTGATCTGATGTGATTTTCCTATATGTTGTAAATCTTAGCCTCTATGATGTTATGATGGTAATGGAGCTCTGGTGGTGCAGTGGTAAAGAGCTCAGCTGCTAACCAGAAAGAAGGCAGTTTGAGTCCACCAGCCACTCCTTGGAAACCCTATGGGGCAGTTCTACTCTGTCCTGTATGGTTGCTAAGAGTCAGAATCGACTGGACGGCAACTGGCAGGGTTAGTGACAGTTATGTTATTGAGGCAGGATTCAATCTACAGGATTAGGTTGTATCTGGAGTCACTCTCTTTTGAGATATAAAAGAGAGAATTGAGCAGAGAGGAGAGGGACCTCCTACCTCCAAGAATGAAGAGCCAGGAGCAGAGCACGTCCCTTGGACCTGGGGTCCCTTTGCTGAGAAGCTCCTAGACCAGGGGAAGATTGATGACGGGGACCTTCCCCCAGAGCCAACAAAGAAAGCAAGCCTTCCCCTGGAGCTGCTACCCTGAATTCAGACTTCTAGCCTCCTAAACTGTCAGAGAATAAATTTCTGTTTGTTAAACCATTCCACTTGTGCTATTTCTGTTTGAGCAGCACTAGATAACTAAGACAAGCTCCAAAAGTTTTTTTGTGGACTGTTTGGGATTTTCTATGTATAGGATCATATCATCCATAAATAGAGATAAATTTATTTCTTTTCCAATTTTGTATTTATTTTCTTTTGTTTTATCTGTTATTTCTCTTTTTCTTGTCTTATTGCTCTGGCTAGGATTTCTAATATGATATTGAATAGAAGTGGTGAGTGCAGGCACCCTTGTCTTCTTCCCAATTTCAAGGGGAAAGCCCTCAGTCTTTCTCCATTAAGCATGATGTTGGCTTTGGCATTTTCATAAATGACCTGAATCATATTGTGGAATTCCCCTTTTATGCTCATCTTCTTTAGGGTTTTCATCAGGAAAGGGTGCTGGATTTTATGAAATGCTTTTTCTGCATCCATAGAGATGATCATGTGGTGTTTTTCCTTTGTTCTGTTGATGTGGTGTATTACGTTCCTTGATTTTCTACTGTTGAACCACTCCTGCATTCCTGGAATAAATCCAACTTGGTCATGGTGCATGACTCTTTTAATATGCTGTTGGGTTCTATTCCATAGTATTTTGTTGAGGATTTTTGCATCTGTATTCATAGAGATATTGGCCTGTAGTTTTCTTTTCTTATAGTATCTTTGTCTGGTTTGGGTATCAGGGTTAGGTTTGCTTCATAGATTAAATTACAGAGTATTCTTTCCTTCTCTCTCTTTTGGAAGAGTTTAAACAGTATTGGTATCAATTCTTCTCTGAATGTTTGGTGGAATTTCTCAGTGAAGCCATCTGGTCCAGGACCTTTTTTTGTTGGGAGGTTTCTGATCACTGATTCAATCCTTCACTTATTATGGGACTGTTGAGACTTTCTTTTTCCTCTTGAGTCAGTTTGAGTAGGTTGTGTGCTTCTAAGAATTTGTCATTTCATCGGGTTATCTAGTTTGTTGCCACATAGTTGTTCACAATATTCTATCATAATTCTCTTTATTTCTATAGGGCCAGTTCTAATCTCCTCTCTTCCATTTTTTTATTTTGATTATTTGCATCTTTGTCAGTCTAGCTAACCAAACTCATTGCCTCCACTCAATTCCAACTCATAGCAACCCTATAGGACAGAGTAGAACTGTCCCATAGGATTTCCAAGGAGCAGCTGGTGGTTTTGAAGTGCAGACCGTTTGGTTAGCAGTCCAGCTCTTAAACCTTGCGCCACCGGGGCCCCCAGTCTAGCTAAAGGTTTGTCAATGTTATCGATCTTTTCCAAAAACCAACTTCTGGTTTTATTGTCTCTATTGTTTTTCTGTTTTCAGTTTTATCTATTTATGTTCCGATATTTGTTATTTCATTTCTTCTGGTAGGTTTAGGCTTAGTTTGCTCTTCTCTTTCTAGTTTGTAGAGTTGTTGAGTTAGGCTGTTACTTTGAGATCTTTCTTTTTTTTTTTAACGTAAGCGTTTATCGCTATAAGTTTCCCTCTGGGTATTGCCTTCGCTACTTCCTATAAGTTTTGGTGTGTTGGACTTTTACTTTTGTTTGATTTCTTCCTTCACCCATTGGTAGTTTAACAGTGTGTTGTTTAATTTCCATATGTTTGTGTACTTTCCAGTTTTTGTCTCTTATTGATTTCTAGCTTCACTCCATTGTGGTCTGAGAAAATACTTTGTATTATTTCACTCGTTTAAAATTTATCCAGTAAGCATAGTATTTTGATAAACTTCTTTGAATCAATTCTTTAAAAAATAAAACCTACATTTCACAGTTTAATAAGATTAGTTTAAAACTCAAGCAGGACCCTCAAATGAGGTATACTAAAATTTTCACTCGACTTTGATACATGCCTTGAAAACACTACATTTTAAAAATAAACCAAAGGTCATAGGACAGAGTAGAACTGCGCTATAGAGTTTCCAAAGTTGTAAATCTCTATGAAAGCAGACTGCCATATCTTTCTCCCTCAAAGGGTCGGTGGAACTACTGACTTTTTAGCAGCCAAGCACTTTAACCACTGAGCCCTGAGGGCTCCTTAGATAAGTCATAGTGACCCAATTTATTATCTCTTTCTTATAGAGAACTTAACAATATATTGAATTGGAATGACTAGCAGCCATTCCAATCTGGAAGTTCCAGGATAAAATTTCCATCTATGCTTGCAGAAAATATTGTCTTTAAATGATAGCACTTCCAAGAAGAGCAATCAATAAATCAACAGAAAGAAGGAACTACATCCACTGAACAGTCCCCAATTCCTCCAAGTTCATTTGTTTTCATTTTTCTCAGGCTATGAAATCACTGAGGACGTATATAAATCAGAAGTGTTACACAACCTATTCCAGCATGAAAGGAAGAGCTGCGTAATCTCTTTTACATTCAAGTAAATCAAATATTAGTAAGTGGTACTTCTTCAGCATCTGTGTAAATTATCTTGAACTTTTCCCCACTGTAGTTTGGGACTAAAAGTTTCCTGTGAAACATTCAATTATATTTTAAAACTCTAGAAATTATCCATGCAAGTGATTTTCTCTTGAAATAGTTATCTTAGAAGGACATATTTTTTATAAACTATGTTGTCATTGCTGAAAACGTTTTGGGAAATTCTTCAGAATGCTTTCAGAGTCTGCATTAGTCTTTTTGCATCTCTTCAGTAGTGACAATATTTTGGTTTACTTTATGCTGAGAGTGAATTTGCTTCTTTGTATGTTTTACTCAGTCAAAACTCACTCCACCTAAGGTTTGGTGGGAAATAGATAAATAGATAGATACATAGAGAGCGAGAGAGAGAGAGCCCTGGTGGTGCAATGGTTAAACAATTGGCTGCTAACTGAAAGATCAGTGATTTCAACCCAAAAGTGGCTCTTCTGGAGAAAAGACCTAGCAATCTGCTTCCATAAAGATTACAGCCCAGGAAAACCTATGGGGCAGTTCTACTCTGTCACATGGGGTCACTATGAGTCGGAATTGACTTGATGGCACACAACAACAGCAACAACATATGTATGTTGTAAAATAAGAAATGGTTATAATGGGGCTAATGTTTGTTCTTTAGGTTGGAAACTTTTATTATCCTTCCATTTGCTGGCTGTGAGACTGTGAGCAATTTACTTAACTGTTCAATGCCTCAGTTTCCTTATCTGTAACAAGAGTGACAATAGCTTACCTTGCTATGAGTAGTAAATGATCTAATAAGTACACAGTGCTAATTACAGTCCAGATCAGCAAACAAAATACCAAACCGTGACTCATAGTTACCCTATTGGACAGAGTAGAACTAACTGCCCCAGATGGTTTCCAAGGAGCAACGGCAGATTAAAACTGCCGACTTTTGGTTAGCAGCCCATCTCTCTCTTAACCACTGCGCCACCAGGGCTCCAGCACACAATTAGAGTTCAGTAATTGTTAGCCAGAAAATAACTATATGATGAAACTTCTAGCCCTCTCCTTCCTATCAAACTGTTTTTGCCATCAACTGAAATCCATGGCATCATTCAAACCTGACTCCAAATCCATCCTCTGAAGTCAGCTCTCTCTCTTTGGTGTCATCTTGTAATTCTCTCTTTTCCAAACAATCATGGGCTCCTGAAGATCAATCTTATATCATGACTCTTAAATCCATTCCTTTTTCTCCAACCCGCTTCCAATAATTGTCTTTAATCATATACTCTATGTCTTAGTTTTCTAGTGCTGCTGTAACAGAAATACAAGTGTGGCTTTAAAGAAAAAAAATGTATTTTCTCACAGTTCTGGAGGCTAAAAGTCCAAATCAGTGTCTCAGCTGTGTTGATTCCTTTCTTGTCAGTAGCTTTGGGACTTTCTTGGTTCTTGGTGCTCCTCACATGCATCTGTCTTTTCCAGTATGTGCTTTTCTCTGTGTCTAATCTGCTCCTTTTATACTCGCAAGTGATTAGGCTTATGACACATTCTACACTAGTTTGGCCTCAACCAGAGTACAACCAGAATGCTCCTTAGAAGCAAAGATGGCGAGACTACGTCTTACATACTTTGGACATGTAATCAGGAGGGATCAGTCCCTGGAGAAGGACATCATGCTTGATAAAGTACAGGATCAGTGAAAAAGAGGAAGACCCTCAACGTGATGAACTGACACAGCGGCTGCAACAATGGGCTCAAGCATAACAACGAGTTTGAGGATGGCGCAGGACCCAGCAGTGTTTCCTTCTGTAGAACATAGGGTCGCTGTGAGTCGGAACTGAGTCAGCAGCACCTAACAGCAACAATATGGCCTCATTAACATAACATTAGATTGAATTATGGAAGATGATTACACTACATTACACTCATAGGCATAGGGGTTCAGATACCACCACATATTTTGGGGAGGACGCAATTCAATCCATAACATCCTTCCAAAGTGTTCTTCATGTTGCATGCAGGGTGATCTTTTCAAAATGCAGGCCTGATGATGTCACTTCTCTCCTAAAACACCTAGTAGCTTCCATCGCTCTCTGAATATAGGACAAACTTCTAGGTACAACCTACAAGGCCATTCCCAATCTGATCCAAGTTTACCTCAGAAGCTTCAATACTACATCTATTAAAATGGAGCATACTTTTTCTTTTCCAGGAGTTGGATGGGGACTGAAATTTGCTCTCTCACCCTTGCTTCTGGCTAACTCCTGTTTCTTTCAGATTGAGTTTAGAGGTCAGATACTCCAGAAAACTCAGTCTCAGGCCCCTGCCAGGGCCTCACCTCCCACCCAAGGCTCTCTTACGTTTCCTTCTTTTTCTTTCTTTTCTTTTTTTTTGTTTTTAGTCTACTTTAGATGAAGGTTAACAGAACAAACTATCTTCTCATTAAACAGTTAATACATATATTGTTTCATGACGTTGGCTAACAACCCCGTGACATGTCAGTATCCTCCCTTCTCGACATTGGCTTCCCTATTACCAGCTTTCTTGTCCCCACCTGCCCTCTAGTCCTTCCTTAGGTGTCCCTATTAAGTTACCTCACAACACCTACTCACTTATTACATTTCATTGTAACCCTCTATTGATTTGAGATTCATCTCCACCCCAGAACATGAGCTTCTGGAGGGCAGGCACTTTTCAAACTTAGTTATGTCCCTAGGACCTGGTGTTCATCAGCTGCATCCCCAGGAACACAATTAAGTAATTATTTATTGAATGCATGAGTAAATGAATGTTTCTGAGGTCTTACGTATTGTTCTGTGATTCATTAACAACTTTTATTATTAAAATTTATTTTTAAATTAGCTCAAATTAGGGTCTCAAACTTGTTCTCTCTGCCTTGGAAAAACCTGTGCCTTTCCCCAAATTGTTGCACAGCTCATCTTCTCACTTAATTTGGGTCTCTGCTCATCTATCATCTCAGGGAGGTCTTTTCAGATCACACATGTCACCCCATTGCCAAACACAGTTTTGTTTTTCTTCATAGCATTTATCAATCCTGGACATTATATTTTATACTTGATATTTATGTGTCTATTACCTATCTTTGGAAACTCCGTAAGGTTGAGTTTGTTTTTATTCACCACTGGATCCGCAGCTCCTACAATACCACCTGGTACATGTTGCTGTTAGCTGCCATCAAGTCAGCCCCCAACTCATGGCTACCCCATGTACAGTGGAATGAATGCTTCCTGGTCCTCTGCCATCCCCATGAAGGATTGCAAATCAGACCCTTGTGATTTTTAGGGTTTTCACTGGTTGATTTTTCAGAAATAGATCACCCGGCTTTTCTTTCTTGTTCGACTTAGTCTGGAAGCTCCGCTGAAACTTCTTCACCATCCTAGCAACACCCAAACCACCACTGAGTTGAGTGGTGGCTGTGCATGAGGTGCACTGGCCAGGAATCAAACTCTGGTCTTCCACATGGAAAAAGAGAATTCTACCACTGACCCAGCAATGCCTCCTGGCTGGCACATTAAAAACAATTCTACCTCATGGCAACCCTACATGTGTCAGAGTAGAACCGTGCTTCATAGGGTTCTCAGTGACTGATTTTTCAGAAGTAGATTGCCAGGCCGTTCTTCTAAGGTCTCTGGGTGGACTTGAACTGCCACCCTTTTGGTTAGCAGCCGACCACTAGTGAAGTATTGAATACCAGATTATAAAGTCCTAGGGAACAGCAAATGTATGTTTTATATCACCCACCATAAAATGTTATAGTACATAATTGATACGTATATATATGTATATATATAAATTGAAGTCACTTTAAAAAGTCTATATCCACCTTTTGTGTCTTTTCAGATGGGTTCATTTTATGCCTGAGTAACGGGATACCTCCTGAGGCAGGCAACTGTGGGTGCCCACTGAGGGGTGGGTGTGGATTAAACCTGTGGGGAAAGAGACAGAAAGTGTCTTTGAATCAGATCTTAGTTCTGCTAAGACTCATGTGAAGTATTGCCCTTAGTTAATTTAAATGGGCGGTAGGAAGCCTTCTCTCATTTGAAGTAGGGGTTAGTGGTTGAAACAAAAGACTGCCACTCCCTGAGATCCTTGGTAAGTAATGGAGGGGCCTGAGGATGGAGCTGGATTAATTTGTATAAAGAGCCTGGAAACTTCTGAGAGAGAGAAATCAAGACTCCTGTCTTTATTCCTTATGATTTAGCATAGGTGAATCCATCAAAGTTGAATCAGGTGGCCCTAGACACGGAGGCAGGCAAAAGCAATGACTCCTTTGAGGAAAAATTACCTACATTAAAAGCAAAGGTGATTTGCCCTGAAGCCTGGAAACTTTCGGGATCTTTTACTTACAGGCCCCTTCCATGTCTCTGGCAGTGTCCCTTGCAATGAGTCCACATGGTTCTATCTATTTAACTGCTAAATTGACAAAGGCGATTAACTCTGTCCTCCAATGTTTCCTTTTCAGGTTTATCCTTCAGTCTAATAGCAGTGCAATTTGAAGGCAGCTACCTGGCCAATCAACTGAAAGAGATCAACATACGTGCCCATTCCAAAGAAAGATGATCCAATGAAATGCGGAAATTATCAAACAGTATCATTAATATCACACGCAAGTAAAATTTTGCTGAAGATAATTCAAAAGCAATTGCAGCAGTACATCCATTGCCAGAAGAAATTCAAGCTGGATTCAAGCTGGATTCAGGGAGGATGTGGAATGAAGGATATCGCTGCTGATGTCAGATGGATCTTGGCCAAAAGCGGAGAATACCAGAAACATGTTTACCTGTGCTTTATTGACCATGCAAAGGCATTCAACTGTATGAATCCCAACAAATTATGGATAACATTGTGAAGAATAGGAATTCCAGAATACTCCATTGTGGTCATATGGACTCTGTACATAGACCAAGAGGCAGTTATTTGAACAGAAAAAGGTGATACTGTGTGGTTTAAAACAGGAAAATTTGTGCATCAGGGTTGCATCCTTTCACCATACTTATTCACTCTGTATGCTGAGGAAATAATCCAAGAAGCTAGACTATATGAAGAGAAACACAGCACCAGGTAAGACTCATTAACCACCTGTGATACGCAGGTGTCACAAGCTTGCTTGTTGAAAGTAAAGAGGACTTGAAGCACTTACCGATGAAGATCAAAGAGTACAGCATTCAGTATGGATTACACCTCAACGTGAAACACAAATCCTCACAACTGGACCAGTAAACAATACCATGATAAATTGAAAAAAATATTGAAGTTGTCAAGGATTTCATTTTATCTGGATCCATAATCAACGCCCATGGAAGCAGCAGTCAAGAAATTAAATGACGCATTGCGTTGGGCTAATCTGCTGCAAAAGACCTCTTGAAAGTGTTAAAAAGCAAAGATGTCACTTTAAGGACTAAGGTGTGCCTAACCCAAGCCATGGGAATTTCAATTGCCTCCTATGCATGAGAAAACTGGACAATGAATAAGGAAGACCAAAGAGGAATTGATGCCTTTGAATTAGGGTGCTGGTGAAGAATACTGAATATGCCATGGAGTGCCAGAAGAAGGAACAAATCTGTCTTGGAAGAAGTACAGCCAGAATGTTCCTTAGAAGCAAGAATGGCAAGGCTTTGTCTCCCTTACTTTGGACATATTATCAGGAACAGGGACGGGTTATCCAACAAGCAAGGTAAGTGAACAATTTCACATTTTTTCTCCAAATTAAAAATTGTGCTTCTAGATATGGCTGGCATCGGTCTCTCTCCCAACCCCACAGCATCTTCCTATAGAATCAAAGCGTCTTTTCAATTTACAACCCTGACAGAGGCGGATGACCCACTAAACAAGGCAAGTCGAGGCTCACTTGTGCTTACTTACTAACCTGTAATGAAAAATTTCACTACAAGTGATCTGGTAAGCAAAGTAAGCACCGTGCTTACCTTGCCTATTGGATAATCCGCCCCTGATCAGGAGGGACCAGTCCCTGGAGAACATCATGTTTGGTGAGGTAGAGCGTCAGCCAAAAAGAGGAAGACCTTCACTGAGATGAATTGACACAGTGACTGCAACAATGGCCTCCAACACAGCAATGATTGTGAGGATGGCTCAGGACCAGGGAGTGTTTCATTCTGTTGTACATAGGGTTGCTCTAAGTCAGAACCAACTCGACAGCACCTAACCACAACAAATGCAATGCAGTCGCTGTAGGCATGTTTGGGATTCAGATAAGGGGAATTTGAGTTAAGGATACATTTTATTTGGTTTAAATGGGATATCTTTATCTGATTCAAAGACAGCTTATTGTTAAGTTTTTGCTAGCTATCTCAGCGCAGAAATAACCTGCAAGAATATTCCTACCTCCCACTCTTCCAAATCCCCTGCTATCAAGACAAGAAGGTGAAGAAGTCGTATTATGGTATGAATATGCCCTACATTACCTGGTACGAGAAGTATGTGGATAGTGGAGGAGAAATGAGCTTTTTCTAACTTGGGGAATTCCAAAAAACCATGAGACTTAGCTTAAAATGAGCCTACAAGATGTCTTAAAATCACTGAACAGATATTCAGTGGTTAGTAAAAGATTCTGGCAGAAATAGAGTATCGGTTAGTTAATACTTTCTTCAGCAAAGTCTAGTTAATACTGAAGAAGGTATTAACTATTTAATTCTTAAGATAACCAGAAAGAGGAGAATGTAGAGAGTGATTTTTAAGGCCTTTACTTCAGACTCTACTATTCTCTGCCCCCTACCAAATAAATAAACAAAATAATAAAGAAAGAAAAAAAAAAACAACTAATTAAAAAAAAAAAAAAAAAAAAAAACCATGGAAGAGGATCACAGTGTCTGATATTGCTGGATCCCTAGGGTACAAAAGCACTACATCCCAAGCGTCAGCACAATAGCAGAGGCAGACTGATACGTTGGGAAAGTCTACTTTTCCTGTAGCTGGAAAATTGACGTACCTGAAATTCAGGGTGTTCTGAGTATGAAATTCTAGCCCTAAGAAAAGCAGTATATGACTCCAAGGGAGAAAGGTATCAAAATGGCAAAAAGCTAGTGTGGGTAATGAAGGGCTTACAAGGTCCTCTCCTGGTGGACATTTCTAAGTTCTCAAGAAGACAACACTACATTTTTCTGGCAGAATTTTTTTTCTAATTTTTTTTCCCATATAAAAATTTATACATACATTGTTATGTGACTCTACATGCTCTCCCCATACTGGGACAGCACACTTCTCCTTTCCACCCGATTCCCCATGTCCATTCAACCAGCTCCTAACCCTCTCTACTTGAGCTAAGAGGCACACTCCTCATGAGTATCACTTTATGTCCCACAGTCCAGTCCAATTTCTGCCTGAAGAGTTGGCCTTGGAAATTATTTTAGTCCTTCGCTGATAGGAAATCCAGGGGCCATGCTTTCTGGGGTTCCTCCAGCCTCAGTCAAACCATTAAGTCTGGTTTTCTTACTAAAATTTGAGTGCTGCACCCGACCTTTCTCCTGCTCTATCCAGGACTCTCTGTTGTGTTCCCTGTCAGGGCGGTCATTGGTGGCAGCTGGGCACCATCTAGTTCTTCTGGTCTCAAGCTGATCAAGTCTCTGGTTTATGTGGCCCTTTCTGTCTCTTGGACTACTACTTTCCTTGTGTCTTTGGTGTTCTTCATTCTCCTTTACTCCAGGTGGTTGGGACCGATTGATGCATCTTAGATGGCTGCTTGCAACCTTTTAAGACCTCGGACTCCACTCACTAAAGTAGGATGCACAGCATTTTCCTAATAAGCTTTGTTATGCCAATTGACCTAGACGTCCCCTGAAAGCTTGGTCCCCAGACCCCTACCCCTGCTATTCTGTCCCTCAAAGTGTTTCATTGTATTCAGGAAACTTCTTAGCTTTGGTTTAGTCTAGTTGTGCTGACTTTCCCTATACTGTGTGCCTCCTTCCCTTCACCTAAAATAATTCTTCTCTACTGTCTAGTTAGTAAATAACACTCATCCTCCCTCCCCACCCTCATAACCATCAAAGAATGTTTTCTTCTGTGTTTAAACCTTTTCTTGAGTTCTGATAATAGTGGTCTTATACAATATTTGTCCATCTGTGACTGACTAAATTCACTCAGTATAATGACCTCCAGATTCCGCCATGTTACAAGATGTTTCACAACTTCATTGTTGTTTTTTATTGTTGCATAGTATTCCACTGTGTGGATATATTTTAATTTGTTTATCCATTCATCCCTTGATGGGCGCCTAGGTTGTTTCCATCGTTTTACTATTGTGAACAGTACTGCAATGAACATGGGTGTGCATATATCTATTCGTGTGATGGCTCTTATTTCTCTAGGATATATTCCAAGGAGCGGGATAGCTGGATCATATTGTACTTGTATTTCTAGCTTTTTAAGGAAGTGCAAAATCAATTTCCAAAGTGGTTGTACCATTTTACATTCCCACCAGCAGTGTATAAGTGTTCCAGTCTCTCCACAACCTCCCCAGCATTTATTATTTTGGGTTTTTTGGATTAATGCTAGCCTTGTTGGGGTGAGAAGATATCTTATTGTAGTTTTGATCTGCATTTCTCTAATGCCTAATGATCGTGAGCATTTCTTCATGTGTCTGTTAGCCACCTGAATATCTTCTTTGGTGAAGTGCTTATTCATATCCTTTGCCCATTTTTTAATTGGGTTATTTGTCTTTTTGTTGTTGAGGTTTTGCAGTATCTTGTACATTTAGAGATTAGATGCTGATTGGCTTCGTCGTAGCCAAATATTTTTTCCCAGTCTGTAGGTTGTTTTTCGATTCTTTTGGTGAAGTCTTTTGATGAACATAAGTGTTTGATTTTCAGGAGCTCCCATTTATCTAGTCTCTCTTCTCATGCTTGTGCATTGTTACTTATGGCTTCTATTGTGTTTATGCCATGTATTAGGGCTCCTAGTGTTGTCCCTATTTTTTCTTCCATGGTCTTTATCGTTTTAGATTATATATTTAAGTCTTTGATTCATTTTGAGTTCGTTTTTGTGCATGGTGTGAGGTATGGGTCCTGTTTCAGTGTTTTGCACATGGATATCCAGTTATGCCCGGACCATTTGTCAAAGAGACTGTCTTTTCCCAATTAACGGACTTTGGACCTTTGTCAAATATCAGCTGCTCATAGGTGGATGAATTTATGTCTGGATTCTCAATTCTGTTCCATTGGTCCATGTATCTGTTTTTCTACCGGTACCAGGCTGTTTTGACTACCGTGGCAGTATAGTAGTTTCTAAAATCAGGTAGTGTGAGGCCTCCCACTTTGTTCTTCTCCTTGAGTAATGTTTTACTTATTCGGGGCCTCTTCCCTTTCCATATGAAGTTGGTTCTTTGTTTCTCCACCTCATTAAAAAATGCTGGTGGAATTTGCATCAGGATTGCATTGTATCTGTAGATCACTTTGGGTAGAATGGGCATTTTCTCTATGTTGAGTCTACCTATCCATGAGCAAGGTAAGTGTTTCCATTTATGCAGGTCTCTTTTTGGTTTCTTGCAGTAATGTCGTGTAGTTTTCATTGTGTAGATCTTTTATGTCTCTAGTTAGATTTATTCCTAAGTATTTTATCTTCTTGAGAGCCATGGTAAATGGTATTGATTTGGTGATTTCCTCTTTCAGGTTCTCTTTGTTGGTGTAAAGGAATCCAACTGATTTTTGTATGTTTACCTTGCATTCTGAAACTTTGCTTCTGAACCGTCTCTCCCTTCCCCTGACAGACAGTCAGTCCAGTTCCTCAACTCTGCCTTTGATGTTCAGGGCTTCCAGACTGCCATAGATAATCGATTCACTTGTTTTTACGGGTCTTTGTTGTAAGAGTGTCCACCGGAAGTGTCTGACTACCCCGCCATCTCAGCCCCGCCTCCTCAACTGCCCTGGCTGAATTCTTGAAAGCCCGAAAAACAGATTTGAGGATCAGATGAGTCATTGGATATGCTGGATATCTTCTGTTTGCCCCTCCAGATCCAACTTTTTCTCAGGTGTCTGGCCTGTAAGGACTACACTGACAGGCTCCCTTGCCCTATGGTTACAGGTTGCATTGGTTAATAGGGAGTACCAGCAACATATGGGAACCCTAGTGGCTTAGTGGTTAAGAGCTACGTCTGCTAACCAAAAGGTTGGCAGTTTGCATCCACCAGGCGCTCTGTGGAAACTCTATGGGGCAGTTCTATTCTGTCCTATAGGGTCGCTATGAGTTGGAATCGACTCGACAGCAACGAGTTTGTTTGTTTGTTTGTTTTACCAGCAAGAGATTGTAGGGCAGGAAGATAATGAGCTCAGAATTGTTATTACCCTTGTGTGGTAGACTAAAGTTAGTAACAATTTCTTTTCTACTTCTCTCCTCCAGAGACAGAGTCTAGTTCCCTTCTCCTTTGGTCTGACCAGATTAACTGACTTCCTTCACCAGTTGAATGCAGAGGAAGTGAAGCTTTGGGATTTCTGAGGCTACATTATCACAAGAAGTCTGGTAGCTTTCATCCACCCAGGTCTCTTGGGACCTCATTCTTGGACCTCTGAGCTGTCATGTAAAAACTCTGACTACCTTGTGACTTCCTTGGTGGAGAGAACCATGGGAAGCTCCCTGTGACTATGTGCAGAGAGAGTAATTCTGGCCAAAATCCAGCTGTTCCCACCTTCCAAGCTTGATATGAGAGGGAACTAGTCATCTTGGAGGAAATTCCAGTCCGAGCAGATATAGCATAGAGAACAAAGGAATTCAGCCAATACCAGAAATGAGACCCTAGATATACAACCCCACTGAGCTGTTTCAGCCATCTCCAGCTGTTTAAACCATCCCATCTGAGGCCCCAGTCATTGTGGAGCAGAGATGATCTATCCATGCTGTGTCCTGCCAGAATTCCTGATCTACCAATTATTGTTTCTCAGAAGTACGTTTGCGAGTGATTTGTTATACAGCAATAAATAACCAAGCATCTGGCGAGCTCCCAGCTGGGTCATCCCTGGTTGACTGCATCCCTTTGCCAAAGGCTCTCTGAGACATCACTTTCCATACAGCCCTTCTCGCCTTCTGGTCTATGGAAGGTAATGGCTTCCTCCATTGCTAGTTGTAACACATTTTGTTGTTGGCTTCCCTAAGTTTTGTCTACCTTTAAAATACTTCCTTAATTAAACTCTCCTAATTTCCAAGTTTGAGTGTCATCTGTTTTCTAGTAGATCAGATCTGATATACATTTCTTAAGACTTATTAGAGAACAGGAGAGAAAGCAACAGTTTTTGTAAGGCAGTTCAAAATTATGATTCAGAAAGCCACAGAAAAATTTTCCCTAGTGTCTTAGGCTGGGTTCTCTAGAGAAGCAAAACCAGTAAAGCATGTATATATGAGAGATTTATATCAAGGAAATGGCTCACATGATTGTAGAGGCTGGAATGTCCCAAGTCCTTGGGTCAGGATAGAGGCTTCTCCTGATTCACGTAGCTGCAGGGGCTGGCGAACCCAAGATCAGCACGCCAGAGAGCAAGGCTGTTTCTCACAGGCTGTGAAGATTGATGAATCCAAAGATCGGCAAGCAAGATCGCAGGTAAATTGCTAGCTCAAGTCCTAAAAATCGGAGGTCAGACGAACAGGAGCCAGCTGCAGGATCCAGAATGAGCAAAAGCCCCTGAGCCCTGCCTGAATGTCCGCCCACACTCGATGCATGCCAAACGCCTAAGGAAACTCCTCTTCAACTGATTGGCGGCTCACAACAGATCCCATCATGAGGGTGATCACATATCAGATCTCAACAGAGAAGTGATTACAACATTATACGACTGCCAAAACACTGAGAATCGTGGCCCAGTCAAGTTGACACACAATCTGAACCATCACACCTAGCAAACCAGGATGCTGATTAAGGATACTTATATCAAGTGATTAGTGTATTACTCTTAATGAAATATTTTAGAAGAGGCTAAGTATATAGGATCATTTTAATGTCTTCTGGATTCATTAAGACTTATCTGGGAAAAAGGGGAAAGTGATTCATGTTAGGAGCTGGAGTCGAGTCCAGCCCCCTTAAAATTATCACCAGTACCCTTGGCCTTGGCAGCCAGCGTGGGCATTTTAGTGACTGCCAAGTACAAAAGAAACATCAGCCAGCCCCAGAGAAGACTGGAGTAGGGAATGATGTTCTTAAACAACTTAGAAAAACTTAAGGAAATAAGAATATCATTCACCTTCTAGCTTTGCTTGGGAGAAAAATGGTCATTTTCTGGAACCGTGCATTATTTTATCTGACAAGCACTTATGTCACACTTTTTATGTTCCAGGTACTGTTTTAAGATCTTTGCAAACAAGAATACATTTATTCCTCCCAATCCTTCTGCCATCCCACTGGCGTCAAGTTGATTCCAACTCATAGTGACCCTGTAGGACAGAGTAGAACTTCCCCATGGTGTTTCCAAGGCTGTAAGATTTACGGAAGCAGACTGCCACATCTTGCTCCCATGGCGTGGTTAGTTCCAACCGCCAATCTTTCTGTTAGCAGCTGAGCTGTTAGTGCTGTGTCACCACTCCTTATAAACCTTATCAGATATGTGCTATTATTAACATAATTTTACAGATGAGGAAATTGAGGCATGCAGACATCACATAACTAGCCCAAGGACTCACAGATAGTGTCAGAGTCAGGACTCCAACCCATACAATTGAGCTACAGACTCTGCACTATTATGCTCCTAAGACTTGCCTGGAAACATTAAGAAGGCAGGAGAAATAAGTCACCCTTGTCTGAAGTTTGATTGGGCTCAGTGAATACTGGTGCCTTCACTTCTCACAGCCATCAGAGATGATGGAGAGGCAGACAGAGGCTGAGAGGTCTTCAGATAATAGGTAGTAGAAAGGACGAGTGTTGCAGTTATCTGTTGCTGTGTAACAAATTACCTCAAAATTTAGTGGCTTGAAGCAACAGTAATCAATTTTCTCTTTCAGGGTTTCTGTAGGTCAAAAATTCCGATAGAATACAGTGATACTTCTAATCCACCCGATCTCAAGCCTCAGGTGGAAGATTTGGAGGCTAGGGGCTGGAATCATCACTCTTAGGCCACGCTGAGGCTGCTGCCTGGAATATCCTACCCCTCTTCCGTATGGTTTCTCCTTGTGGATTGGACTTCCTCACAACATGGTTTCAAGGCAAACTGTTGAATGAGAGAGGACAGAGAGTGAAAGAGAGAGAGAGAAGGAGGAGGAAGAGGAAGAGGAGAATGGAAAGGAGAGAGAAGGGAAGAAGCTGTGTACTTTTTATGACATACTTTGGAAGTTCTCTGTCTTCACTTCTTCAATACTTCATTGGTTAGGGCAGTCAGGAGCCCCAGCAAGATTCGAGTGCAGGAGAGGGAAGCTGACTGTTTCAGTTTGCCCAGTTTGCCTGGGACTGAGGGAGATTCCTGGGATGTGGGTCTTGAAAACTGGAGAAATCCCAGGCAAAATCAAAATGAGCTGCTCACCCTAGGTGATGAAACATAGACCCCCATCTCTCAATGTGAGAAGTGTCAGTCACATTCTAAGAAGAGCATGTTGGATGCGATTCGTATATGGGCGAGACCACAGCCTTCAGTATGGATTACACCTCAACATAAAGAAAACAAAAAGTCCCACAACTGGACCAAAAAGCAACATCATGATAAACAGAGAAAATACTGAAGTTGTCAAGGATTTCATTTTACTTGGGTCCACAGTCAATAACCAAGCAGCAGTCAAGAAATCAAATGATGTATTGCATTCGGCTAATCTGCTGCAAAAGACCTCCTTAAAGTTTTAAAAAGCAAAGAGGTCACTTTGAGGACTAAGGTGCGCCTGACCCAAGACATGGTATTTTCAGTCGCCTCGTATGCATGAGAAAGCTGCACAATGAATAATGAAGACCAAAGAAGAACTGATGCCTTTGAATTAAGTGTTGGCAAAGAATATTGAATATACCATGGACTGCCAGAAGAACGAGCAAATCTGTCTTGGAAGAAGTACAGCCACAATACTCCTTAGAAGCGAGGATGGAAAAACTTGGTTTTACTTACTTTGGACACGTTAGCAGGAGGGATCGGTCCCTGGAGAAGGACATCATGCTTCGCAAAGTAGAGAGTCCGTAAGAGAGGAAGGCTCTCAACAAGATGGACTGACACACTGGCTGCAACAATGGGCTAAAGGATAGTAAGGATTGTGAGGATGGTGCAGGACCAGGTAGTGTTTCGTTCTGCTGTCCACAGGGTCACTATGAGTCAGAACCAACTGGATGGCAACTAACAACGACAACAAGAGAGACCTGTCACTCTCTGTATGATCTTGGGCATACTGCTTCCTCTCTTTGAGACTTAGCTTTGTTATCTGCCAACTAGACACAATAACAGTATTTTAAATGTTCCATTTTGTTAATTCAATCAATCAATAATAGGTAAAAACTTCTAGTAAGTAATCTGTTCAGAAATGTATCCCCATTTCTCTCTCTGATTTAATCATATCTAAATTATAAGAGTTCTTTTATACGACAAGCTATCTTCCCATGAGAAAAAAGTCATTTAATATGAAAATACATTTGCTGACTCTTACATTTTCTTCTTTTTCAAATTCAGGATACACAGAGCTCAGATATGGAGCTCTTGTGGATAATTACAACCCAGGAAGCAACTGAATGTGAAAGTAAAAAACAATGTTATATGACATATTTACCGTTTATGATATAATTTGCTTGCCTTAAATTCTATGAAATAATAGGGCAGGGATATTAATACAGTATCTACTGAATCTTTTTCTTTAATATTCCACCTAGCTCTAAAGTTCTATGATTATTTATTTTAGTATATGAAAATGAATACATATTAAGTGAAAAGTAACATCTAAATTATATGCAGTTATGGTTAATTTTTCCATATTTGTTAAATTTAAAAACTTCTCAAAAGTCCTTGAAGTTAAACTATCAGTAGAAATGTATAAAATGCAAAGGTCCATTACCATGTCAAAACCCAAGTGGAATATGATATGAAAAAGTACTTAAAATGACAAAAGAAATCACAGCTATGGTAAAAATAGAGACTGAACACCATCAGCATAATGCAAAGCAGTTGTATTACAAAAGATCTGTTAACAACAAGAGTATTGGAAAGGAAATTAGTAATAATCTTATGGTTTACTAAATAATAATAATAATGAAAATTCATGAAGGAATTCAAATAATTATAAATGTTAAAATTCTATTCAATACCCAGTAGTATTTTAAATTAGAGATCCCTTAGGTATTAGATAGGTACAACCTTGGCTTATTTACTGGTTTCGGATCATTCCTGGAATGGTTTAAGCAAAACATACTCCTTACAGTTTTCAATAATTAAACATCTTCCACAATGAACAGTGATTGGTTTATTGCAACAGTATGGTCAAATTAGTAATTCCAAGGAAACAGCAGAATATTTCACCTTACAGGTTTTTACAAAGATTCGAGAGGACAGAAAAAAAGTTGTCAAGCTATACATCACCTATGTTGGTATTGTAATGTATATATTTCTGAAACTAATATAGACATATTTTCTCTAATTATACAATAATTATAAAAAGTGTAAGTCAATATAATACAATAAAGAAGAATCTATAAATCACACCAAATATATCCATTCTAAAGACCCTTTTAACATTTTGGTATATTTTGCTTCAGATTTTTTTTTCATATTACAGGGGTGTGTGTTTGTCTAAGGAAGAAGTAACTCATGTATAAACTGGGCTGCAAGAGCTCCAGGATAAGAAAGAATTTCAGCTCGATATCTCTGGATTCTGAAAATCATTGGGATTTAATAAAGCTGTTGTCTAAAGCTAAGTGTTGATTTTATTAAATAAATGTGAACTGCCTTACATGCTATAATAATTAAGTTTTAAATCTAAAATGTAGCACAGTATCAGATCTGGACATCAAAATGTTTTTGAGTTAAAAAGTTTAAGATTGCTAATATACCAAAGCCATTCCACTAATCATATTAAAATGCTGTTCCAAACTAGAATAAGCACAAGTTAATTGTCACAGTGATTTTTAGCATTATTAAGAATGTCTGCATTTTAAAAATCTTGCACAGACAATCTAATCGTCTCACTGGACTTACCTTATCTACCAGCTTAGCCTTAAAAAAGTAACGTAATCCTATACAGTTTCTGACATTTAAGTTGCTTGAAAAGGTAAGAAGTGACTAGCATCAAATGTTTCTCAAATTAAACTTCATCTGCTTTTAATTTTTCCTCAGGTGTCATATCAACCTTCACTGTGGAAGATTTTTAACTTCCTGTTGATTAGGCAAGATTGAAACAATTTTAAAGAGGGTAGAAAAATTGGCAGACTGGACCATTATACAACAGGGTTAAAATGATAGCATCTAAAATATCCTGGTAAATGCTTGTTTTTTTCTCACGTGCCTTGCAAATGTTTCAGTTCAATGCTTTTGATTATGTAATCTGCTCTCCTAAAACATGAAATGGGAACTTATGCAGTCTCCTAAATTATTTTCTCTATTACTTTTTATGTAGGTGACGTAACACTGACGAGTTCCAGTAATCAGATTCTGAACTATGATTAACTTAAGTAGCTTATTGAGGCTTTAGAGTTTTTAAAGTAACACTATATTGAGAAATATTTCACTAAATTTCAATATCTCTGGGAGTAAAGGCGTTGAGTTGTGAACAACATAATGTCATTCTAGTTTTATTTACACACATTGTTTACAAACTTTGTCTCAAATTGTTTCTTCTTCATTTCTAAGTTGTCTCATACACTATTTATATACAGTACAGATATGAACCCAACAGGCATCAAGATATGAAGGCATTTACAAACTGATGTAAATGTAGTCCAAACAATAGACATGAGAATCATATTACCCGGCATTACATTTTCAGTGTAATGAATGCTAATCTAACAATTTTTTGTTATTAGATTAAGAGCATACTTAATAAATACAAAGAACACCTGCTGCAAACATATAAACAAGTTTTAGATTTTATCAAAACCCCAGTTTAATGGAAATGTACATAAAAATTTTGGACTTCAAGTAAGTCCATTTATATGCACATAGATGTTCTCACAGGCTGTATAAAATCCTCACCATGTTCACTGCAAGATGGATACATACACCATTTACTTCAGCTCACAGTGTGGGCATAAAACAACCTACAGAAGTTTTTTCTAGAGTTTAAAAGAGTTCTAATCACCCATGCTAATGGCACTCTTCCCTCCACACAAAACTGCTTTTGAAACCAAGCATTCATTTGCTAAGACAAGGAATCTGCTCTGAAGGAGACTGATTATCCTAGGGCCTGACCTAACTGGGAGATTAGATATGGTCCTCTACCCTGGATGGCATGGTTTATAGCGAAAAAATGAAACCAAAACAGAGCAAACTTCTTTTGGACTCCAGTGTACTTTTTTTAATTCTAATTTTCTTTAAATAGAAACACGCAGTATTGCAAATGTCAGGTTGGTGAAATTAGTGTGTCATGAGTTACAAACTCATAGAGTTCACCATGTCATTTCTTTAGTAGCAAGTACGTACATATTTGATTGTATTCCATAAAAAAATTACTATGAAAAAAATGATTCTTTTGTCATATCCCTCTGAAGTTTAGTCACTATAGAATAGAGAAAAAAGCAGTGTCGAGAGATTTAGAATCTCAGTATAAGTGTCTTGTTTTGTTTATATCTTACATAAAAAACTGTATATTAGTTACACTATTTAAGGCAAGTTAATATGACACAACTATCTTGTGGGGAAAGATACAAAGATAATATTCCTTCTCACACACACACACACACACACACACACACACACACACACACACACACAAATGTTTTCGCTTGCCAGTTAGGTATCGTTTTTTCTTCAAACACAGACATCACCTCATTGCTGTAGGTAATGGCATTTTTCCTCCTAGCCTTTGACAACCAGACCTTTGTCAATGCTATTCACCAATATATCAGACTCAGGTCATCCATCCAAAACCTGACAAAAGACCCAGATGCTCATGTAAATTACAGGCTCCAAAAGTACTGCCCTCTTCCTTCATGCAGATACCGATTCCTAAGCCCCTCCCATTTCTGTTCCTTCCCTTTGTTTTCACTTAATCTGTCATGCTTGGGAAAAGTGGTTATTCACAAGCTTTAAAAAACAGTATGCTTTGTTTACATAATAAATCCAATAATAATCAACTTAATTATGAAGCTAGATTTTTTTGTTCAAAATGCAAAAAAAAAAAAATAATTGTTTACTCCAGTTGAACTTCAAAATAGATCCATTTTCCAGAATGAAGACGTCTCTCTGTTCATGATTTTACCCCTTCTTGAACTCTTGAGAGAAAACCAAGCTTGATTGTTCTCCTTTACCAGAGGTAAAAGGAAGAAGAAGTTGTCAAGTAGAAATGTTGGAGCAGAAGTGCAGGAATGAATAGTTGATAAAATATTTAGTTTATAATAAAGAGTCAATTTTACAACTTTATGTTTTCTTATTACCTTCAGTATAATTTGCTTTAAGCATTAATTACTCAGAATTTCTGCTGTTGGAAAGCCTTAAGTAACTTAAAAAAATAATTTTGAGGTGCTTAGAAACTACTATCATGGCGTTTTTAAAGGAAGGTTATTACACACTCAAATGGCATAGGGAACATACTACATATATGTATATATGTCCATTTTCCAGAATCAAGATTTTCTATTCATTTTTTCTTCCTCTATATATTTAACCTCATATATTTGAATGTTCATATTTTTTGGAAATTAAGTCACGGTAAGAGAGGACAGAAATAGAAAATTTATTAAACAGAAAATTTATCCAGGTTGAAACAAACCTCAATATTTTAGAATTTCAAGAAAGCATAAAGATCAAACTAATATATGTATAATTTTCTGACTTTAATTTTGATGCTTCCCAATTTTACTTGAATTAAAATTAGGTGAAAACTTAGTAAATTGATAAGAAACATAAGGTTGTTAGAGATTCTGTCCATATCTTCTATTCACAATAACATCATACTAAATTTAATATCTACCACTCTTCTGTGAGTTTGTTGTACTGTGGTGGCTTATGCGTTGCTGTGATACTGGAAGCTATGCCAACAGTATTTCAAATATCAACAGGGTCACCCATGGTGGAGCTTCCAGACTAAGACAGACTAGGAAGAAGGACCTGGTGATCTACTTCTAAAAATACTGTCTAGTAAAAACTTCATGAACAGCCGCAGAACACTGTCTGATATACTGCCAGAAAATGAGCCTGTAAAGACTGGAAGGCACTCAAAATATGACTAGGGGAGAGCTGCTTCCTCAAAGTAGAGTCAATCTTAATGACACAGATGTAATATACCTTTGGGGACTTTCATTTGCTGATGTGGCACAACTCAAAATAAGAAGAAACAGCTGCAAATATCCATTAATAATCAGAACATAGAATGTATGAAGTATGAATCTAGGAAAATTGGAAGTCTTCAATAATGAAATAGAACTCATAAAGATAGATATCTTAGGCATTAGTTAGCTCAAGTGCACTGTTACTGGCCATTTTGAAACAAAATTTCTATGGTCTACTATGCCGGGAATGACAAATTGAAGAGGAACAGCATCACATTCGTCATCAAAAAGAACATTTCAAGATTTAGCCTGAAATATAATGCTGTCAGAGATAGGATAATAGCGATACTCCTACAAGAAGACCAGTTAATAAACTATTATTCAAATTTTTGAACCAACCATTAATACAAAACATGAAGAAACTGAAGATTTTTACCAACTTCTGCAGTCTGCAAGTAATCAAAAATACAGTTAAGATGCATTGATAATTACCAGTGATTAGAATGTGAAAGTTGGAAACAAAGAAGGAGGATCAGTAGTTGGAAAATATGGCCATGGTGACAGAAATGATGCCAGAGATCGCATGACAGAATTTTGCAAGACCAGTGACTTATTTATTAGAAATATCTTTTTTTCAACAACATGAACAGCAACTATACACGTGGATCTCACTCGATGGAATACAGAAGAATCAAATTGACTATATCTGTGGAAAGAGACCATGGAAAAGCTCAATATCATCAGTCTGATCAAGGCCAGGGGCCGACTGTGGAACAGACCATTAATTGCTCATATGCAAGTCTAAGTGGAAGCTGAAGAAAATTAAAACAAGTCCATAAGAGCTAAAGTACAACCTTGAGTATATCCCACCTGAATTTAGAGACCATCTCAAGAACAGATTTGACACATTGAAGACTAATGACTAAAGACTGGACAAGTTGTGGGATGACACAAAGAACATCATACATGAGAAAGCAAGAACAGATTTGACACATTGAAGACTAATGACTGAAGACTGGACAAGTTGTGGGATGACACAAAGAACATCATACATGAGAAAGCAAATGGTTATTAAAAAGATAGGAAAGAAAGGAAAGACCAGATAGATGTCAGAAGAGATTCTGAAGCTTGCTCTTGAACTTAACAGAGTAACTAAAGCAAATGGAAGAAATGATGAAGTAAAAGAGTTGAACATAAGATGTCAAAGGGCAGCTCAAGACGACAAAGTAAAGTGTTATAATGAGACATGTGCAAAGACCTGGAGATAGAAAACCAAAAGGGACGAACATGCTCGATTTTTGTCAAGTTGAAAGAACTGAAGAAAAAATTAAAGCCTCAAGTTACAATATTGAAGAATTCTACAGACAAAATGTTGAACGATGCAGGAAGCCTTAAAAGATGAAAAGAATACACAGAGTCACTGTCCAAAAAGAACTGAACAACGTTCAGTCATTTCAAGAGGAAGCATATAATCAAGAACCAGTGGTACTGAAGGAAGAAGTCCAAGCTGCACTGAAAGCATTGGCAAAACCAAGGCTCCAGGAATTGATAGAACACCAATTGAGATGTTTCAACAAATGGATGCAACACTGGAAGTGCTCACTCATCCATACTAAGAAATTTGGAAGAAAGCTACCTAGCCAACTGACTGAAAGAAAGCCATGTTTGTGCCCATTCCAAAGAAAGGTAATCCAACAGAATGTGGAAATTATCGAACAATATCATTAATAACATATGCCAGAAAATTTTGCTGAAGATCGTTCAACACAGTTGCAGCAGTACATCGACAGAAAACTGCCAGAAATTCAAGCTGCATTCAGAAGAGGACGTGGAACAAAGGATATCATTGTGAATGTCAGATGGATATTGGCTGAAAGCAGAGAATATCAGAAAGATGAAACTATGCAAAGGCTTCAACTGTGTGGATCATAACAAACTATGGATGACATTGTGAAGAATGGGAATTCTGGAACACTTCATTGTGCTTCTGCAAAACCTGTACATCAATCAAGAGGGAGTCTTTCGAACAGAACAAGGGGATATTGTGTGGTTTTAAATCAGGAAAGGTATGTGTCAGGGTTGTATCCTTTCACCATACTTATTCAATCTGTATACTGAGAAAATATTCCAAGAAGCTGGATTATATGAAGAAGAACATGGTATCAGGATTGGAGGAAGACTCATTAACAACATGCGATATGCAGATGACACAACCTTGCTTGTGGAAAATGAAGAGGAAACACTTACTGATGAAGATCGAAGACTACAGCCTTCAGTATGGATTACACCTCAACATAAAGAAAACATCCTCACAACTAGACCAGTAAGTAACATCACGATAGATGGAGAAAAGATTGAAGTTGTCAAGGATTTCATTTTACTTGGATCCACAATCAACGCCCATGGAAGTAGCAGTCAAGAAATCAAACGACACATTGCATTAGGCAAATCTGCTGCAAAAGGCTTCTTTAAGTGTTAAAATGCAAAGACATCACTTTGAGGACTAAGGTGTGCCTGACCCAAACCATGGTATTTTCAATAACCTCACATGCATGCAAAAGCTGGACAATGAATAAGGAAGACCAAAGAAGAATTGATGCATTTGGATTACGGTGCTGGTGAAGAATATTGAATATACCATGGACTGCCAGAAGAATGAACCAATCTGTCCTGGAAGAAGTACAGCCAGAATGCTCCTTAGAAGTGAGGATGGTGAGACTTCATCTCATGTACTTTGGACATGTTACCAGGAAGGACCAGTCCCTGGAGAGGGACGTCCTGCTTGTTAAAGTAGAGGGTCAGCAAAAAATAGGAAGACCCTAAATGAGATGGATTGACACAGTGGCTGCAACAATGGGCTCAAATATAGCAAACATTGGGAGGATGGCGCAGGACCAGACAATGTTTCATTCAGTTGTATATGGGGTAGCTATGAGTCGGAACTGGCTCGATGGCACCTAACAACAACAACAACTATACACACACACACACACAAACACACACGTATATAAAATTTGTAGTTATAGATATATAATTTGTATTTACATATATGAAGATTGTTATTTGTTGTCCTTGAGTCTATTCTGTGTAATGGCAACCCCATGTGTGCAGAGTAGAACTGCTCCATAAGATTTTCAAGGTTGTGACCTTTGGGAAGCAGATCGCCAGGCCTGTCTTCCAAGGTGCCTTTGGGTTGGTTCCAACCACCAACCATTTGGCTAGTCAAGCACTTGGCTGTTTAAAACTGTTTGCAACTAACAGCAACACCATAGATAGATAAATAGTCTGTGTGTGTGTGTGTGTGTGTATACTGAATGCTTAACAGAAGGATTAAAAAAAAAAAAAAACGGCGCCATCAAGTCAATTTCGACTCATAGTGACCCAATAGGACAGAGTAGAACTGCCCCATAGGGTTTTCAAGGTAGTAATCTTTATGGAAGCAGACTGCCACATCCTTCTCCTGTGGAGTAGCTGGTATGTTCAAACTGCCAGCCTTTTGGTGAACAGCCTAGTGCTTAACCACTGCACCACCAGGGCTCCTTGAACCACCCAGGAATCTTTAAAAGGATACCAGTTCTGTATTATGATTCAACATTCCATTCTAAAGTAGTCCATGTATATGAATACCTTTGAAACTACTAAGTTCATTTTTCCTTCATTATATTTTCAAGTATTTTAGATCAGGTGTGGCAAACTTTTCTGAAAAGGGCCAGATAAGGCACAAATTATGCTTTGCTGGTCACAGAGGTCTCTGTCAACCTGCTTCAGGGTTTTTCGTTTGTTTTACAACTCTTTAAAAAAAAAAATTCTTAGCTTATGGGTCATACAAGCCTGATTTGGTTCACAGACATTACTTTGCCTAGCCCTGTTTTAAATGTTTAAATTAAAAAGAACTTTTTTACCTCAAAGTGAAGCACATCCACATGGACTGAATTGGTTAAAGGCATTATTTCACGTGTGAATAGTGCCATCTTCTGGCTGTAGGAACTATTCGTGTAGTAACATAAAATCAGTTAATTTTTTTTCAAAGTAAACTTAAAAAAAAATAACAATATCTTTCAGCACGGCTTCAAATAGATATAAAATAAAAATGAGACTAAGTTAGGACCCTAGATCCTACTACTCCATCTTTCACTAACTAGGTGTTGAACCTCAGACAAACTATATATCCTCTCTGCACCTGTTTCCTCACCTATAAGACAGTTCAACTAGGTCATTAATTTTATTTATTATTCTTAAATTCCAGTTGATTCTTTCCAATCTTTTATGAGTATTTCTATGATTTTAGCACCCTAATATGGAATATTAAGTGTTCGGCTGCTAACCAAAAGATAGGCAGTTTGAACCCACCATCCGCCTCACAGGAGAGAGATGTGGGAGTCTGCGTCTGTAGAAATCACAGCCTTGGAAACCCTGTGGGGCAGTTTCTGTTCTTTCCTGGATGCTATGAGTCAGAATCGACTCGATGGCAGTAGGTTTTTTTTCTTTAAATTTAATATGGAATATAAGCCTATTTATGACACATTTTTTCATAGTTATCTTCTCTTATTAATATGAGTTTGTTTTGTTATATGCTCTGCTTGAATTTTTTTCAGAAAAAAATAAATCTTAATTTATACTTCACCTTGTCCAAACAGCCATCTCCTCAACAATACACATTAGAAAAATTTTAGTGAATTGTGAATGAAAGTAAACGCAAGTAACTGAAAATAATTTTTTAAAAAGATTCTGTAAAGATAAGTCTGCATGTTTTGGTTAAGTTGCAGTCAATGCCAAACTGAGCATCCAAAAGTTGATGGAGAAGCAGTACCTCCAAAGCTTCTACAATCCTGTGATTGTGGTGATAAATAAGAAGTAGTACAGGCTCAGAGTTTGGGCAGCTCTTTCTAACGTGCTCATGCTTTGACCAATACTATCCTCTATTGCAGGCTTGGCATCTTGGGTTTCTCTGGACTACTACTTCATTTTTCGTTAATATCTGTCATCAACTCTGTTTCAAAATGGTTTTCTCTGATAAATCACTTATTTCGTCTCTCTGGCATCCACCTAGTCCAGATTCTCAACTTCCAAGCCCCGCATTACTAAAACATCCATCATAGTTTATTGGTTTGCAAAGAGTGCTCTGAGAATTTGCATCATTTGGGATGCTGGTTAAACATGCTACCTCCTGGATCCCATAGACTACCACTGTCCAGCAGAAATATAACACAAGTCACATATGTAATTGTAAATGTTGTAGAAGTCACATTAAAAATTTAAAAGGAAACATTAATTTTACTGATACATTTTATTTAATCCAATGTATGTCAAAGATTCATTTCAATATAGGATCAATTAAAAAACATATTAATATGTGATACTATATATTCTTTTTTCTGTATGTCTTTGAAATGTTATGTATGTATTTTACACTTGTAGCACATCCCAATTCAGACAAGCACATTTCAAGTGCTCAAGAGCCACATGCGGCTAGTGGCTATTCTATTGGACTGAATCAAACTGGAGGAGAATGGGATATAAGGCAGGAATTTTCAGATTTAGCAAGATACCCAGATAATTATTCTACATGCTCAAGTCTGAGAACCACCATTCTAGGATGTCCTGTGCACAATCCATTCTGCCAACATTAATGAATTGGACTTGAAAAAACGTTGCTTTCATGATGTTAATCCTGTGGTTGTTTGTGGCAATCCAGTCAGCCTCTAACTCATTGGTTTTTCTATTTCTGTAAAGAAGGCTGTTAGAATTTTAATCCGGACTGTGTTGAATCTATAGATCGCTATGGGTAGTATTGACATCTTAACAATATTAAGTCTTCCAATCCATGAACACGGAACATTTTTCCCTTTATTTAAATCTTCCTTAATCTCTTTCAGCAGTGTTTTATAATTTTCATTGTATAAGTCCTTCATGTCCCTGGTTAGATTTATTCCTAGGTACTTTATTCTCTTAGATGCTATTGTAAGTGGAATCGTTTCCTTAATTTCCCTTTCATATTTATCATTGCTGGTATATAGAAACCCAACTGATTTTTATTTGTTGATCTTACACCCTGCAACTTTGCTGAATTTCTCTGTTAGCTCTGTCATGAATTGAATTGTGTCCCCCAAAAATATGTGTCTGTTTGGCTAGGCCACAATTCCCAGTACTGTGTGGCTGTCCACCATTTTGTGATCTGATGTGATTTTCCTATATGTTGTAAATCTTAGCCTCTATGATGTTATGATGGTAATGGAGCTCTGGTGGTGCAGTGGTAAAGAGCTCAGCTGCTAACCAGAAAGAGGGCAGTTTGAATCCACCAGCCACTCCTTGGAAACCCTATGGGGCAGTTCTACTCTGTCCTATATGGTTGCTATGACTCACAATCGACTCAACGGCAACTGGGTATCGGATATGATGTTAATAAGGCAGGGTTAGACGCAGTTATGTTATTGAGGCAGGACTCAATCTACAGGATTAGGTTGTATCTGGAGTCACTCTCTTTTGAGATATAAAAGAGAGAATTGAGCAGAGAGGAGAGGGACCTCCTACCTCCAAGAATGAAGAGCCAGGAGCAGAGCACGTCCCTTGGACCCGGGGTCCCTTTGCTGAGAAGCTCCTAGACCAGGGGAAGATGACAGGGAATTTCCCCCAGAGCCCACAAAGATAGGCTTCCCTTGGAGCTGCTACCCTGAATTCAGACTTCCAGCCTCCTAAACTGTCAGAGACTAAATTTCTGTTTGTTAAAGCCATCCACTTGTGCTATTTCTGTTTGAGCAGCACTAGATAACTAAGACAAACTCCAAAGGTTTTCTTGTGGACTCTTTGGAATGTTCTATATTTAGGATCATATCATCCATAAATAGAGATAAATTTCTTTCTTTTCAATTTTTTTTTTAAATTTTCATTTATTTTATCTTTTATTTCTCTTTTTCTTGTCTTATTGCTCTGGCTAGGATTTCTAATATAATATTGAATAGAAGTGGTGAGTGCAGGCACCTTTATCTTGTTCCCAATTTCAAGGGGAAAGCCCTCAGTCTTTCTCCATTAAGTATAATGTTGGCTTTTGGCATTTTCATATATGCCCTGAATCATATTGAGGAGTTCCCGTTTTACACTAATCTTCTATAGGGTATTAATTGGGAAAGGGTGTTGGATTTTATGAAATGCTTTTTCTGCATCCATAGAGATGATCATGTGGTTCCTTTCCTTTGTTCTGTTGATGTGGTGTATTACACTCCTTGATTTTCTAATGTTGAACTGCTCCTGCATTCCTGGAATAAATCCCACTTGGTCATGGTGTATGACTCTTTTAATATGCTGTTGGGTTCTATTCAACAGTATTTTGTTGAGGATTTTTGCATCTATATTCATAAGAGATATTGGACTGTAGTTTTCTTTTCTTGTAGTGTCTTTGTCTGGTTTGGGTATCAGGGTTATTTTTGCTTCATAGATAGAATTAGAGAGTATTCTTTCCTTCTGTATGTTTTGGGAGAGTTTAAACAATATTGGCACCAATTCTCCTCTGAATGTTTGGTAGAATTTCCCAATGAAGCCATCTGGTCCAGGACTTTTTTTTGTTGGGAGGTTTTTGATCACAGATTCAATCTCTTCACTTGTTATGGAACTGTTGAGACTTTCTATTTCCTCTTGAGTCAGTGTGAGTAGGTTGTACGCTTCTAAGAATTTGTCCATTTCATCTGAGTTATCTAGTTTGTTGCCATATAGTTGTTCACAATATTCTATCATAGTTCTCTTTATTTCTGTCAGGCCAATTGCAATCTCCCCTCTTACATTTTTTATTTTGATTGTTTGCATCTTTTCTTTGTCAGTCTAGCTAACCAAACTCATTGCCTCTGAGTTGATTTCAACTCATAGCAATCAGAGTAGAACCATCCCGTAGGATTTCCAAGGAGCACATGCTGGTTTCAAACTGCAGACCTTTTGGTTAGCGGTCCAGCTCTTAAACCTTATGCCACCGGGGCCCCCAGTCTAGCTAAAGGTTTGTAAATTTTATCAATCTTTTCCAAGAACCAGCTTCTGGTTTTATTGTCTCTATTGTTTTTCTGTTTTTGATTTTCTTTATTTCTGTTCTGATATTTGTTATTTCCTTTCTTCTGGTAGGTTCAGGCTTAGTTTGCTCTTCTCTTTCTAGTTCCTAGAGTTGTTGATTTAGGCTGTTAATTTGAGATCTTTCTTTCTTTTTTTTTCTAATGTAAGCATTTACTACTATAAGTTTCCCTCTGAGTACTGCCTTCACTACATCCTGTAAGTTTTGGTGTGTTGTACTTTTATTTTTGTTTGATTTCTTCCTTGACCCATTGGTAGTTTAATAGTGTGTTGTCTAATTTCCATATGTTTGTGTATTTTCCAGTTTTTTTTCTGTTGTTGATTTCTAGCTTCACTCCATTGTGGTCTGAGAAAATACCTTGTATTATTTCAATCTTTTAAAATTTATCCAGTAAGCATACTATTTTGATAAACTTCTTGAATCAATTCTTTATAAAATAAAAATCTACATTTCACAGTTTAGTAAGATTAGTTGAAACTTAAGTAGGACCCTCCAATTAGGTATACCAAAAATTTCACTCAACTTTGATACATGCTTTAAAAACACTACATTTTTAAAATAAATCAAAGGTCATACGACAGAGAAGAACTGCCCTATAGGGTTTCCAAAGCTGTATATCTTTACTAAAGCAGACTGCCATATCTTTCTCCTATGAAGGGTCGGTGGAAGTACCGACTTTTTAGCAGCCAAGCACTTTAAGCACTGAGCCATCAGGGCTCCTTACATAAGTTGTAGTGATGCAATTTTCCTATCTCTTTCTTATAGAGAGCTTAACAATATATTGAATTGGAATGACTTGCAGCCATTCCAATCTAGAAGTTCCAGGATAAAATTTCCATCTATGCTTGCAGAAAATATTGTCTTTAAATGATAGCACTTCCAAGAAGAGCAATCAATAAATCAACAGAAAGAAGGAACTACATCCACGGAACAGTCCCCAATTCCTCCAAGTTCATTTGTTTTCATTCTTCTCAGGCTATGAAATCACTGAGGACGTATATAAATCAGAAGTGTTACACAACCTATTCCAGCATGAGAGGAAGAGCTGCATAATCTCTTTTACATTTGGGTAACTCAAATATTAGTAAGTAGTACTTCTTCAACATCTGTGTAAATTATCTTGAACCCTTCCCCACTGTAGTTTGGGACTAAAAGTTTCCTGTGAAACATTCAATTGTATTTTAAAACTCTAGAACTTATCCATGCAAGTGATTTTTCTCTTTGAAATAGTTATCTTAGAAGGACATATATTTTTATAAACTATGTTGTCATTGCTGAAAATGTTTTGGGAAATTCTTCAGAATGCTTTCAGAGTCTGCATTATTCTTTTTGCATCTCTTCAGTAGTGACAATATTTTGGTTTACTTTATGCTGAGAGTGAATTTGCTTCTTTGTATGATTTACTCAGTCAAAACTCACTCCACCTAAGGTTTGGTGGGAAATAGATAAATAGATAGATACATAGAGAGTGAGAGAGAGAGAGCCCTGGTGGTGCAATGGTTAAACAATTGGCTGCTAACTGAAAGATCAGTGATTTCAACCCAAAAGTGGCTCTTCTGGAGAAAAGACCTAGCAATCTGCTTCCATAAAGATTACAGCCCAGGAAAACCTATGGGGCAGTTCTACTCTGTCACATGGGGTCACTATGAGTCGGAATTGACTTGATGGCACACAACAACAGCAACAACATATGTATGCTGTAAAATAAGAAATGGTTATAATGGGGCTAATGTTTGTTCTTTAGGTTGGAAATTTTTATTATCCTTCCATTTGCTGGCTGTGAGACTGTGAGCAATTTACTTAACTGTTCAATGCCTCAGTTTCCTTATCTGTAACAGGAGTGACAATAGTTTACCTTGTTACGAATAGTAAAAGATCTAATAAGTACACAGTGCTAATTACAGTCCACATCAGCAACCAAACAAAAAAACCAAACCCGTGACTCAAGTTACCCTATAGGACAGAGTAGAACTGCCCCAGACGGTTTCCAAAGGGCAACGGTGGATTAAAACTGTCAACCTTTTGGTTAGCAGCCGATCTCACTCTTAGCACTGTGCCACCAGGGCTCCAGCACACAATTAGAGTTCAATAATTGTTAACCAGAAAATAACCATATAAGGAAACTTCTAGCCCTCTCCTTCCTATCAAACTGTTTTTGTCATCTACTCAAATCCACGGCATCATTCAAACCTGACTCCAAATCCATCCTCTGAAGTCAGCTCTCCCTCTTTGGTGTCATTAATTCATCTTGTAATTCTCTCTTTTCCAAGGATCATGGGCTCCTGAAGATCAATCTTATATCATGACTCTTAAATCCAGTCAATTTTCTCCAACCCACTTCCAATAATTGTCTTTAATCATATGCTCTATGTCTTAGTTTTCTAGTGCTGCTGTAACAGAACTACAAGTGTGGCTTTAAAGAAAAGAAATGTATTTTCTCACAGTTTTGGAAACTAAATGTCCAAACCAGTGTCTCAGCTGTGTTGATTCCTTTCTTGTCAGTAGCTTTGGGACTTTCTTGGTTCTTGGTGCTCCTCACATGCATCTGTCTTTTCCAGTATGTGCTTTTCTCTGTGTCTAATCTGCTCCTTTTATACTCACAAGTGATTAGGCTTATGACACATTCTACACTAGTTTGGCCTCAACCAGAGTACAACCAGAATGCTCCTTAGAAGCAAAGATGGCGAGACTACGTCTTACATACTTTGGACATGTAATCAGGAGGGATCAGTCCCTGGAGAAGGACATCATGCTCGATAAAGTACAGGATCAGTGAAAAAGAGGAAGACCCTCAACATGATCAATTGACATAGTGGCTGCAACAATGCGCTCAAGCGTAACAACGAGTCTGAAGACGGCGCAGGACCCAGCAGAGTTTCCTTCCATAGAACATAGGGTCGCTATGAGTTGAACTGAGTCGACAGCACCTGACAGCAACAACATGGCCTCATTAACATAACATTAGATTGAATTATGGAAGGTGATTAAACTACATTACATTCATAGGCATAGGGGTTCAGATACCAACACATATTTGGGGGAGGACGCAATTCAATCCATAACATCCTTCCAAAGTGTTCTTCATGTTGCATGCAGGGTGATCTTTTCAAAATGCAGGCCTGATGATGTCACTTCTCTCCTAAAACACTTTAGTAGCTTCCATTGCTCTCTGAATATAGGACAAACTTCTAGGTACAACCTACAGGCCATTCCCAATCTGATCCCAGTTTACCTCAGAGGCTTCAATACCACATCTATTAAAATGGAGCATACTTTTTCTTTTCCAGGAGTTGGATGGGGACTGAAATTTGCTCTCTCACCCTTGCTTCTGGCTAACTCCTATTTCTTTCAGATTGAGTTTAGAGGTCAGATACTCCAGAAAACTCAGTCTCAGGCTCCTGCCAGGCCCTCACCTCCCACCCAAAGCTGTCTTAGGTTTCCTTCTTTTTCTTTCCTTTTTTTTTTTTTAGTCTACTTTAGATGAAGGTTTACAGAACAAACTAGCTTCTCATTAAACAGTTAATACATATATTATTTTATGACGTTGGCTAACAACGCCATGAAAAGTCAGTACCCTCCCTTCTCGATGTTGGCTTCCCTATTACCAGCTTTCTTGTCCCCTCCTGCCTGCTAGTCCTCCTTAGGTGTCCCTCTTAATTTAACCTCACAACACCTACTCACTTATTACATTTTATTGTAACCCTCTATTGATTTGAGATTCATCTCCACCCCAGAACATGAGCTTCTGGAGGGCAGGCACTTTTCAAACTTAGTTATGTCCCTAGGACCTAGTGTTCATCAGCTGCATCCCCAGGAACACAATTAAGTAATTATTTATTGAATGCACGAGTAAATGAATGTTTCTGAGGTCTTATGTATTGTTCTGTGATTCATTAACAACTTTTATTATTAAAATTTATTTTTAAATTAGCTCAAATTAGGGTCTCAAACTTGTTCTCTCTGCCTTGGAAAAACCTGTGCCTTTCCCCAAATTGTTGCACAGCTCATCGTCTCACTTAATTTGGGTCTCTGCTCATTTATCATCTCAGGGAGGTCTTTTCAGATCACACATGTCACCCCATTGCCAAACACAGTTTTATTTTTCTTCATAGCATTTATCAATTCTGGACATTATATTCTATACTTGATATTTACGTGTCTATTACCTATCTTTGTAAGCAACATAAGGTTGAGTTTGTTTTTATTCACCACTGGATCCGCAGCTCCTACAATACTACCTGGTACATGTTGCTGTTAACTGCCATCAAGTCAGCCCCCAACTCATGGCTACCCTATGTACAATGGAATGAAATGCTTCCTGGCCCTCTGCCATCCCCATGAAGGATTGCAGATCAGACTCTTGTGATTTTTAGGCTTTTCATTAGTTGATTTTTCAGAAATAGATCACCTGGCTTTTGTTTCTAGTCCAACTTAGTCTGGAAGCTCCGCTGAAACTTGTTCACCATCCTAGCAACACCCAAACCACCACTGAGTTGAGTGGTGGCTGCGCATGAGGTGCATTGGCCAGGAATCAAACCCTGGTCTCCCACATGGAAGGAGAGAATTCTACCACTGACCCACCAATGCCCCCTGGCTGGCACATTAAAAACAATTCTACCTCATGGCAACCCTACATGTGTCAGAGTAGAACTGTACTTCATAGGGTTTTCAGTGACTGATTTTTCAGAAGTAGATTGCCAGGCCTTTCTTCTAAGGTGTCTCTGGGTAGACTTGAACTGCCACCCTTTTGGTTAGCAGACGACCACTAGTGAAGTATTGAATACCAGATATAAAGTCCTAGGGAACAGCAAATGTATGTTTCATATCACCCACCATAAAATGTTATAGTACATAATTGATACGTATATATATGTATATATATAAGTTGAAGTCACTTTAAAAAGTCTATATCCACCTTTTGTGTCTTTTCAGAGGGGTTCATTTTATGCCTGAGTAACAGGATACCTCCTGAGGCAGGCAACTGTGGGTGCCCACTGAGGGGTGGGTGTGGATTAAACCTGTGGGGAAAGAGACAGAAAGTGTCTTTGAATCAGATCTTAGTTCTGCTAAGACTCATGTGAAGTATTGCCCTTAGTTAATTTAAATGGACGGTAGGAAGCCTTCCCTCATTTGAAGTAGGGGTTAGAGGTTGAAACAAAAGACTGCCACTCCCTGAGATCCTTGGTAAGTAAAGGAGGGGCCTTAGGATGGAGCTGGATTAATTTGTATAAGGAGCCTGGAACCTTCTGAGAGAGAGAAATCAAGACTCCTGTCTTTATTCCTTATGATTTAGCATAGGTGGATCCATCAAAGTTGGATCAGGTGGCCCTAGACACCGAGGCAGGCAAGAGCAATGACACCTTTGAGGAAAAATTACCTGCATTAAAAGCAAAGGTGATTTACCCTGAAGCCCAGAAACTTTCAGGATCTTTTACTTACAGGCCCCTTCCAAGTCTCTGGCAGGGTCCCTTGCAATGAGTCCACATGGTTCTATCTATTTAACTGCTAAATTGACAAAGGCAATTAACTCTGTCCTCCAATGTTTCCTTTTCAGGTTTATCCTTCATTCTAATAGCAGTGCAATTTGGAAGGCAGCTACCTGGCCAATCGACTGGAAGAGATCAACATACGTGCCCATTCCAAAGAAAGATGATCCAATGAAATGTGGAAATTATTGAATAGTATGATTAATATCACACACAAGTAAAATTTTGCTTAAGATAATTCAAAAGCAATTGCAGCAGTACATCCATTGCCAGAAAATTCAAGCTGGATTCAAGCTGGATTCAGGGAGGATGTGGAATGAAGGATATCGCTGCTGATCTCAGATGGATCTTGGCCGAAAGCGGAGAATACCAGAAACATGTTTACCTGTGCTTTATTGACCATGCAAAGGCATTCAACTGTATGAATCCCAACAAATTATGGATAACATTGAGAAGAATAGGAATTCCAGAACACTTAAGTGTGGTCATATGGACTCTGTACATTGAACAAGAGGCAGTCATTTGAACAGAAAAAGGTGATACTGTGTGGTTTAAAACAGGAAAATTTGTGCATCAGGGTTGCATCCTTTCACCATACTTATTCACTCTGTATGCTGAGGAAATAATCCAAGAAGCTGGACTATATGAAGAGAAACACAGCACCAGGTTTGGAGGAAGACTCATTAACCACCTGTGATACGCAGGTGTAACAGGCTTGCTTGTTGAAAGTAAAGAGGACTTGAAGAACTTACCGATGAAGATCAAAGACTACAGCATTCAGTATGGATTATGCCTCAACATAAAATAAAAATCTTCACAACTGGACCAATAAACAATATCAGGATAAATGGAAAAAATATTGCAGTTGTCAAGGATTTCATTTTATTTGGATCCATAATCAATCCCCAGGGAAGCAGCAGTCAAGAAATTAAATGATGCATTGCGTTGAGCTAATCTGCTGCAAAAGACCTCTTGAAAGTGTTAAAAAGCAAAGATGTCACTTTAAGGACTAAGATTCGCCTAACCCAAGCCATGGGAATTTCAGTTGCCTCCTATGAATGAGAAAACTGGACAATGAATAAGGAAGACCAACGAGGAATTGATGCCTTTGAATTATGGTGCTGGTGAAGAATACTGAATATGCCATGGAGTGCCAGAAGAACGAACAAATCTGTCTTGGAAGAAGTACAGCCAGAATGTTCCTCAGAAGCGAGGATGGCAAGGCTTTGTCTCCCTTACTTGGACATATTATCAGGAACAGGGACGGGTTACCCAACACGGAAGGTAAGCACGGTGCTTACCTTGCTTACCAGATCACCTGTAGTGAACAATTTCACATTTTTTCTCCAAATTAAAAATTGTGCTTCTAGATATGGCTGGCATCTGTCTGTCTCCCAACCGACAGCATCCTCCTATAGAATCAAAGCCTCTTTTCAATTTACAACCCTAACAGAGGCGGATGACCACTAAGCAAGGCAAGTGGAGGCTAACTTGTGCTTACTTACTAACCCATAATGAAAAATTTCACTACAAGTGATCTGGTAAGCAAAGTAAGCACCATGCTTACCTTGCCTATTGGATAATCTGCCCCGGATCAGGAGGGACCAGTCCCTGGAGAAGAGCATCATGTTTGGTGATGTAGAGCATCAGCCAAAAAGAGGAAGACCTTCAATGAGATGAACTGACACAGTGGCTGCAACAATGGCCTCCCACACAGCAATGATTGTGAGGATGGCTCAGGACCAGGCAGTGTTTCATTCTGTTGTACATAAGGTTGCTCTAAGTCGGAATCGACTCGACAGCACCTAACAACAACAAACGCAATGCAGTCACTGTAGGCATGTTTGGGATCCAGATAAGGGGAATTTGAGTTAAGGATACACTTTATTTGGTTTAAGTGGGATATCTTTATCTGATTCAAAGACAGTTTATTGTTAAGTTTTTGCTAGCTTCCTCAGTGCAGATATAACCTGCAAGAATATTCCTGCCTTCCACTCTTCCAAATCCCCTGCTATCAAGACAAGAAGGTGAAGAAGTCTTATTATGGTATGAATATGCCCCACCTTACCTGGTACAAGAAGTATGTGGATAGTAGAGGAGAAATGAGCTTTTTCTAACTTGGGGAATTCCAAAAAACCATGAGACTTAGCTTAAAATGAGCCTACAAGATGTCTTAAAATCACTGAACAGATATTCAGTGGTTAGTAAAAGATTCTGGCAGAAATAGAGTATCGGTTAGTTAATACTTTCTTCAGCAAAGTCTAGTTAATATAATAGTTAATATAACTAGACTTTGCTGAAGAAGGTATTAACTATTTAATTCTTAAGATAACCAGAAAGGAGGATGTAGAGTGTGATTTTTAAGGCCTTTACTTCAGACTCTACTATTCCCTGCCCCCTGCCAAATAAATAAATAAAATAATAAAGAAAGAAAGAAAAAAATCAATCAATTAACTAATTAAAAAAACCATGGAAGAGGATCACAGTGTCTGATATTGCTGGATCCCTAGGGTACAAAAGCGCTACATCCCAAGCGTCAGCACACTAGCAGAGGCAGACTGACATGTTGGGAAAGTCTACTTTTCCTGTAGCTGCAAAATTGACGTACCTGAAATTGAGGGTGTTCTGAGATGAAATTCTAGCCCTAAGGAAAGCTGTATATGACTCCAAGGGAGAAAGGTATCAAAATGGCAAAAAACTAGTGTGGGTAATGAAGGGCTTACAAGGTTCTCTCCTGGTGGACATTTCCACATTCTCAAGAAGACAACACTACATTATTCTGGGAGAATTTTTTTTTTCCCCATATAAAAATTTATACATACATTGTTATGTGACACCCTAATTGCTCTCCTCATACTGTGACAGCACACTCTTCCTTTCCACCCAATTCCCCATGTCCATTCAACCAGCTCCTAACCCTCTCTGCCTTCCCATCTAACCTCTGGACAGAAGCTGTACGTTTAGTCTCTTGTATCTACTTGAGCTAAGAGGCACACTCCTCACAAGTATCACTTAATGTCCCACAGTCCAGTCCAATCTATCTGAAGAGTTGGCCTCAGAAATTATTTTAGTTCTGGACTGATAGGAAATCCAAGGGCCATGCTTTCCAGGGTTCCTCCAGTCTCAGTCAGACCATTAAGTCTGGTCTTCTTTCTAAAATTTGAGTTCTGCACCCCACCTTTCTCCTGCTCCATCCAGGACTCTGTTGTGTTCCCTGTCAGGGCAGTCATTGGTGGTAGCTGGGTACTGTGTAGTTCTTTTCGTCTCAGGCTGATGAAGTCTCTGGTTTATGTGGCCCTTTCTGTCTCTTGGGCTACTGCTTTCCTTGTGTCTTTGGTGTTCTTCAGTCTTCTTTACTACAGGTGGTTGGGACCAGTTGATGCATCTTAGATGGCCACTCGCAAGCTTTTAAGACCTTGGACTCTGCTCACGAAAGTAGGATGCAGAACATTTTCTTAATAAGCTTTGTTATGCCAATTGACCTAGATGTCCCCTGAAAGCATGGTCCCCAGATCCCTACCCCTGCTATTCTGTCCCTCAAAGTGTTTGATTGTATTCAGGAAACTTCTTAGCTTTGGTTTAGTCTAGTTGTGCTGACTTCCCCTGTAGTGTGTGCTGTCCTTCCCTTCACTTAAGATAACTCTTATCTACTATCTAGTTAGCAAATAACCCTTACCCTCCCTCCCCATCCTGGTAATCAAAGAATGTTTTCTTCTGTGTTTAAACCTTTTCTTGAGTTCTTATAATAGTGGTCTTATACAATATTTGTCCTTCTGTGACTGACTAAATTCACTCAGCATAGTGACCTCCAGCTTCCTCCATGTTATAAGATGTTTCATGGCTTCATCGTTGTTGTTTATTGTTGTGTAGTATTCCATTGTGTGGATATACTATAATTTGTTTATCCATTCGTCCCTTGATGGGCACCTAGGTTGTTTCCATCTTTTTACTATTGTGAACAGTGCTGCAGTGAACATGGGTGTACATGTTATCTATTCGTGTGACTGCTCTTATTCCTCTAGGATATATTCCAAGGAGTGAGATAGCTGGATCGTATGGTACTTCTATTTCTTCCTTTTTAAAGAAGTACCAAATCGATTTCCAAACTGGCTGCACCATTTTACATTCCCACCAAGTGTTCCAGTCTCTCCAAAACCTCTCCAGCATTTATTATTTTGTGTTTTTTGGTAATGTTAGCCTTGCTGGGATGAGATGTTATCTCATTGTAGTTTTGATTTGCATTTCTTTAATGGCTAATGATCGTATTTCTTCATGTGTCTGTTAGCCGCCTGAATATCTTCTTTGGCAAAGTGCCTGTTCATATCCTTTGACCATTTTTTAGTTGGGTTATTTGTCTTTTTGTTGTTGAGGTTTTCCAGTATCTTGTAGATTTTAGAGATTAGACGCTGATCAGATTTGTAGTAGGCAAAAAATTTTTCCCAGTCCATAGGTTGTCTTTTGACTCTCTTGGTGAAGTCTTTTGATGAGCATAAGTGTTTGATTTTTAGGAGCTCCCATTTATCTAGTCTCTCTTCTCATGCTTGTGCATTGTTACTTACGGTTCTTAATGTGTTTTTGCCATGTATTAAGGCTTCTAGCATTGTCCCTAGTTTTTCTTCCATGAGGTTTATAGTTTTAGATTTTATATTTAACTCTTTGATTTATTTTGAGTTAGTTATTGTGCAGGGTGTGAGGTATGGGTCTTGTTTCAGTTTTTTGCAGATGGATATCCAGTTATGCCAGCACCATTTGTTAAAGAGACTGTCTTTTTCTCAATTAACAGACTTTGGGCCTTTGTCAAATATCTGCTGCTCATAGGTGGATAAATTTATGTCTGGATTCTCAATTCTGTTCCATTGGTCTATATATCTTTTTTTGTACCAGTACCAGGCTGTTTTGACTACCACGCTGGTATAATAGATTCTAAAATCAGGTAGTGTGAGGCCTCCCACTTTGTTCTTCCTCTTGAGTAATGCTTTGGTTATTTGGGGCCTCTTCCTTTTCCATATGAAGTTGGTGATTTGTTTCTCCACCTCATTAAAAAATGCTGGTGGAGATGGATCGGGATTGTGTTGTATCTGTAGATCGCTTTGGGTAGAATTGACATTTTCACAATGTTGAGTCTACCTATCCGTGAGCAAGGTATGTTTTTCTACTTACGCACGTCTCATTTGGTTTCTTGCAGAAATAACTTGTAGTTTTCATTGTATAGATCTTTTACGTCTCTGGTTAGATTTATTCCTAAGTATTTTATCTTCTTGATGGCCATAGTAAATGATATTGATTTGGTGATTTCCTCTTCGAGGTTCTCTTTGTTGGTGTAAAGGAATCCAACTGATTTTTGTATGTTTAGCTTGTATTCTGAAAATTTGCTGAAATCTTCTATTAGTTCCAGTAGTTTTCTTGTGGATTCATTGGGGTTTTCTGTGTATAAGATCATATCATCTGCAAACAGAGATACTTTGACTTCTTCCCTACAAATTTGGGTGCCCTTTATTTCTTTTTTTGGCCTAATTGCTATGGCTAGGACCTCCAGCACAATGTTGGATAAAAGTAGTGATAAAGGGCATACTTCTCTAGTTCCCGTTCTCAATATGAGTGCTTTCAAAGTCTCTCCATTTAGTATGATGTTGGCTATCAGCTTTGTATAAATACCCTTAATTATATGGAGGAATTTCCTTTCCATTCCTATTTTTTTGAGAGTTTTTATCATGAATGCGTATTGGACTTTGTCAAATGCCTTTTGTGCATCGATTGATAAGATTGTGTGGTTCTTGTCTTTTGTTTTATTTATGTGATAGATTACATTGATTGTTTTTCTAATGTTAAACCATCCCTGCATAACTGGTATAAATCCCACTTGATCATGGTGAATTATTTTTTTGATATGTTGCTGAATTCCATTGGCTAGAATTTTGTGGAGGATTTTTGCATCAAAAGTTCATGAGGGATATCGGTCTGTAATTTCCTTTTTTTGTGGTGTCTTTGCCTGGTTTTGGTGTCAGGGTTGTGCTGGCTTCATAGAATGAGTTTGGGAGTATTCCATCCTTTTCTGTGCTCTGAAATACCTTTAGTAGAAGTGGTGTTACCTCTTCTCTGAAAGTTTGGTAGAATTCTCCAGTGAAGCCATCTGGGCCAGGGCTTTTTTTGGGGGAGTTTTTAAATTACCTTTTCGATCTCTTCTTTTGTTGTGGGTTTATTTAGTTGTTCTACTTCTGTTTGTGTTAATTTAGGTAGGTAGTGATTTTCTAAAAATTTGTCCATTTCCTATAGGTTTTCAAATTTGTCAGAGTACAATTTTTCATAGTAATTTGTTATGATTCTTTTAATTTTAGTTGTGTCTGTTGTGATATCACCCATCTCATTTCTTATACGGATTATTTGCTTTTTCTCCTGTTTTTCTTTTGTCAGTTTATCTAATGGTTTATCAATTTTGTTGATTTTTTTCAAAGAACCAGCTTTTGGACTTGTTAACTCATTCAATTATTTTTCTACTCTCTATTTCATTTAATTCTGCTTTAATTCTTATTATTTCCTTTCTTCTGGCGCCTGAGGGCTTCTTTTGCTACTCTCTTTCTACTTGTTCCAGTTGTAGGGTTAATGTTTTGATTATGGCCTTTTCTTCTTTTTGGATGTGTGCATTTATTGCTATAAACTGACCTCTGAGCACTACTTTTGCTGTGTCCCAAAGGTTCTGGTAGGATGTATATTCATTCTCATTTGATTCTATGAATTTCTTTATTCCATCATTAATTTCCTCTATAACCCAGTAGTTTTTGAGCAAGGTGTTGTTCAGTTTCCATGTGTTTGATATTTTATCCTTGCTTTTTCTGTTGTTGATTTCTACTTTTATGGCTTAATGGTCAGTAAAGATGCTTTTTAATATTTCGATGCTTTGGATTTTGTTAAGGCTTGCTTTATGGACTAATATGTGGTCTATTCTGGAATGTTCCATGTGCATTGGAAAAGAAAGTATACTTGGCTGCTGTTCGGTGGAGTGTTCAGTATATGTCTATAAGATCAAGTTGGTTGATTGTAGCATTTAGTTCTTCCGTGTCTTTGTTGAGCTTTTTTCTGGATGTTCTGTCCTTCACTGAAAGTGGTGTATTGAAGTCTCCTACTACTATTGTGGACCTGTCTATTTCTCTTTTCAGTGCTGTTAGCATTTGTTTTACATATTTTGGAGCCTTGTTACTGGGTGCGTAAATATTTATAGTTATGTCCTCCTGGTGTATTGACCCTTTAATCAATGTCCTTCCTTATCCTTTGTGGTGGATTTTACTTTAAAGTCTATATTGTCAGAGATTAATATTGTCTTTCCTGCTCTTTTTTGAGTGTTGTCTGCTTGATATATTTTTTTCCATCCTTTGAGTTTTTGTTTGAGTCTTTAAGCCTAAGGTGTGTCTCTTGTAGACAGCATATAGGTGTGTCTCTCGTAGGCAGCACATAGACGGATTGTGTTTTTTTTTTATCCAATCTGCCACTCTCTGTGTCTTTATTGGTGCATTTAGTCCATTTACATTCAGTGTAATTATTGATAGGTATGAGTTTAGTGCTGTCATTTGGATGTCTTTTTGTGTGTTGTTCATAGTTTCTTTGTTCCACTTTTCTGTGCTGAGTCATTTTTCTTTGTGTATTTTCTTTTCATCTTTTTCACTGTTGTTGATTTTTTGTTTGCTGAGTCTTTATATTTTTCTAGTATTTTATTTTGACTTGTAGGATTGTTAGTTTCCTTTGTGGTTATCTTAATATTTACCCTTATTTTTCTAAGTTTATACCAGTCTTTTATTCTTTATATCACCTTGACTTCCTCTCCATGTGAAAAATCTATGTCTACATTTTTGTAGTCCATCTTTTTTGTTTTAACATTGTCATGTTTTACATACTGACATCTGTTTCCCTATTTTCAGTGTTTTAGCTTTGATTTACTTTTGTGTCTTTCCTATCTGGGTTGATATCTGGTTGCTCTGTCCTGTGTTGTAGTCTTGGGTTGTTATCTGATGTTACTGATTTTCTAACCAGAAGACTCCCTGTAGTATTTCTTGTAATTATTGTTTAGTTCTTGCAAATTCCATAAACTTCTGTTTATCTGGAAATGCTCTAATTTTGCCATCATATTTGAGAGACAGTGTTGCTGGATATATAATTCTTGGCTGGCAGTTTTTTTCCTTCAAGGCTTTATATATGGCATCCCATTGCCTTCTTGCCTGCATGGTTTCTGCTGAGTGTTCTGAACTTATTCTAATTGACTCTCCTTTGTAGATGACTTTTCGTTTATTCCTACCTGCTCTTAAAATTCTCTTTATGTTTGGTTTTTGCAAGTTTGATTATAATATGTTTTTGTGACTTTCTTTGGGGATCTACCTTATGTGGGGTGTGATGAGCATCTTGGATAGATATCTTGTCATCTTTCATGATATCAGGGAAGTTTTCTGCTAACAAATCTTCAACAATTCTATCAGTATTTTCTGTTATCGCCCCCTGTTCTGGTACTCCAATCACTCCTAGGTTATTCCTCTTGATAGATTCCCACATAATTCTTAGTGTTTCTTCATTTTTTAAAATCCTTTTACCTTATTTTTCCTGAAATAAGTTGGTGTCAAATGTTTTGTCTTCAATCTCACTAATTCTGACTTCCATTGCCTCAATTCTGCTCAGATGACTTTCTATTGAGTTGTCTAATTCTGCAATTTTATTGTTAATCTTTTGGATTTCTGATTGCTGTCTCTATATGGATTCTTGCAGCCTGTTAAATTTGTCATTATGCCCTTCTCTAATTTTCTTAAGTTGCTTTATTTGTAGGTCTGCGTTTTGCCTGATCTCCTTCCTCATCTCTTGAAGAGTTCTGTATATTAATCTTCGTATTCTGCCTCTGGTAATTCCAAGAAATTCTCTTCCTCCAAAAAATTTCTTGATTCTTTATTTTGGGAGCTTGCTGAAGCCATCATGGTCTGCCTCTTTATGTGATTTGATATTGACTGTTATCTCAAAGCCATCAATAAGTTATTATATTTATTTATTTTATGTTTGCTTACTGTGTCCTAGCTTCTTGTTTTGTTTTGATATGCCCAAATAGGCTGCTTGTATGAGCTAGTTTGATTATTGGCACCTTTGAAGCTCTGATGTCCTGTCACCAGGTGATTAGATCTGTTACTAGGTATGTGAGCTCAGGAGTCCACCCACTCCTCCTGTATGGATTCAGCATAGGTGCCCAGTTAGATAGACCCTAAGTGTGTGGTGTAGGCTTTCACAGTCCTAGACAGGCATGGGTGATTGGTGTGGGCACAGGCATCTGGCTGCAGCAGGGGGACACACTCTGAGCAAGGCAGGGGGCTGAAGACCACCCCGGAGTGTCCAGGAGGAAGGCATATCACTGTTCCCTAGAGCGTGTAGGTGGGTGGGTTTTACAGCTGGACTATAAGCACCGAATGCTGTTAGCTGTAAGGATTAGGGGGCACCTCTTATTCTTGGGTCCCTATTGCAGGTGGCTAGGTGGTGTGGGTGGAGCCATCAGTCCTCAGGCCCCTGATGTGGGTAGGTAAAGACCCTGCTTAATGGGCAGAGCAGTGTCAAATGTCAAGAACCTGCCACTTCACAGCTGAAACAGTTCAAGTTACACTTCTGGTATATACCCTGTTGTACTGTGGTAATGAGGGCCTAAGCTGTTGAGATGGGCCCACACAAGTCTATGCAGGGGGAAAGGCACTCATAGTCCATGGATTCCTTATGCCTGTGCCTAGGCAAAGGAGCTGTGCCTACCCTGGGTTCCTGGCTTAGGGGAGCCAGCAGTTTATTTTTTCCCGTTTGCTAATTTGTTCCTTCTCCAAGGTAGGGAGAATGGCTCCGGGCATGTGACAGATCCTATTTCCGGCCCAGGGGACTTAGCAATTGCTGAAGCTGGGTCAGGACTCAGTGCAGAGCAGAGAGCGGCGAGGTAAATGGGAGAGAGGTTTTTGCACAAGGGGGGTGTTTTTGATCCGCACAGTAGGCCGTATGCAAGTACTTATCTTTTGCCAATGAGGGCTACTTCTCGCTGGATCTGGGTGGCCGTGTAGACTCTCAGCAGCTGGGTTTCTCCCAGTGAGGAAAATGCGCCTCCAGAGCACGGCAGCTTGCCTGCCTCACTGCTCACCCCCTAACTGATCAGGCCTGACAGGCTCAGGCTCTTGCTGTCAGTTCTGGTAACTCCTCACTGCTTCTGAACTGTCTCTCCCTTCCCCTGCCAGTCAGTCCGATTCCTCAACTCTGCCTTTGATGTTCAGGGCTCCCAGACTGCCATAGATAATTGATTCACTTGTTTTTTTGGTTCTTTGTTGTAAGAGTGTCCACCCGAAGCATCTGACTATTCCGCCATCTTGGCCCCATCTCCTGAACTGCCCTGACAGAATTCTTGAAAGCCCTAAAACCAGATTTGAGGATCAGATGAGTCACTGGATATGCTGGATATCTTCTGTTTGTCCCTCCAGATCCAACTGTGATCCCATGTGTCTGGCCTCTAAGGACTACACTGACAGGCTCCCTTGCCCTCTGGCTACAGGTTGCCTTGGTTAATAGGGAGTACCAGCAAGAGATGGAAACCCTGGTGGCTTAGTAGTTAAGATCTGCGTCTGCTAACCAAAAGGTTGGCAGTTTGCATCCACCAGGCGCTCTGTGGAAACTCTATGGGGCAATTCTACTCTGTCCTATAGGGTCGCTATGAGTTGGAATCGACTCGAAGGCAACGAGTTTGTTTGTTTGTTTGTTTTACCAGCAAGAGATAGTAGGGCAGGAGAATAATGAGCTCAGAATTTTTATTACCCTTGTGTGGTAGACTAAAAATATTAACAATGTCTTTTCTACTTCTCTCATCGAGAGACAGAGTCTACTTCCCTTCTCTTTTTATCTGAACCAGATTAAGTGAGTTGCTTGACCAGTTGAATGCACAGGAAGTTAAGTTTTGAGACTTCTGAGGCTAGATTATCACAAAAAGTCTGGTAGCTTTCATCCACCCAGGTATCTTGAGACCTCATTCTTGGACCTCTGAGCTGCCATGTAAAAAGTCTGACTACCTTGTGACTTCCTTGGTGGAGAGAACCATGGGACGGTCCCCATGACTATGTGCAGAGAGAGTAATTCTGGCCAAAATCCAGCTGTTCCCACCTTCCAAGCTTGATGAGAGAGGGAACTAGCTATCTTGGAGGAAATTCCAGTCCAAGCAGATATAGAGAAGAACAAAGGAATTCACCCAACACCAGAACCGAGACCCTAGATATATGACCCCATTGAGCTGTTTCAGCCATCTCCAGCTATTTAAACCATCCCATCTGAGGCCCCAGTCATTGTGGAGCAGAGATGATCTATATCCATCCTGTGTCCTGCCAGAATTCCTCATCTACCAATTATTGTTTCTCAGAAGTAAGTTTGCGAGTGATTTGTTATACAGCAGTAAATAACCAAGCATCTGGCGAGCTCCCAGCTGGGTCATCCCTGGTTGACTGCATCCCTTTGCCAAAGGCTCTCTGAGACAGCACTTTCCATACAGCTCGTCTCGCCTTCTGGTCTATGGGAGGTAATGGCACCCTCCGTTGCTAGTTGTAACACATTTTGTTGTTGGCTTTCCTAAATCTTGTCTGCCTTTAAAATATTTCCTTAATTAAACTCTCCTGAATTTCCCAGTTTGAGTGTCATCTGTTTTCTACTAGATCCTAACTGATATGTCAGATCTGATATACATTTCTTAAGACTTATTAGAGAACAGGAAAGAAAGCTACAGTTACTGTAATGCAGTTCAAAATTATGATTCAGAAAGCCACAGAAAAATTTTCCCTAGTGTCTTAGGCTGGGTTCTCTAGAGAAACCTGTAAAGCATGTGTATATATATAAGTATATATGTATATATATGAGAGATTTATATCAAGGAAATGGCTCACATGATTGTAGAGGCTGGACTGTCCCAAGTCTTTGGGTCAGGATAGAGGCTTCTCCTGATTCACATAGCTGCAGGGGCTGGTGAACCCAAGATCGGCCCACCAGAGAGCAAGGCTGTTTCTCACAGGCTGTGAAGATCAATGAATCCAAAGATCGGCAGGCAAGATTGCAGGTAAGCTGCTAGCTCAAGTGCCAACAACCAGAAGTCAGACCAACAGGAGCCAGCTGCAGGATCCAGAATGAGCAAAAGCCCCCAAGCCCTACCTGAATGTCTGCCACATGCCTAAGGAAACTCCTCTTCAACTGATTGGTGACTCACAACAGATCCCATCATGGGGGTGATCACATATCAGATCTCAACAGAGAAGTGATCACAACATTATATGACTGCCAAAAGACTGAGAATAGTGGCCCAGTCAAGTTGACACACAATCTTAACCATCACACCTAGCAAACTAGGATGCCAATTAAGGATACTTGTATCAAGTGATTAGTGTATTACACTTAATGAAATATTTTAGAAGAGGTTAGGTATATAGGATCATCTTAATGTTTTCTGGATTCATTAAGACTTATTTGGGAAAAAGGAGAAAGTGATTCATGGTCAGGAGTTAGAGTCTAGCCCCCTTAAAATTGTCACTAGGAACTTGGACCCTGGCAGCCAGTGTGGGCATTTTAGTGACTGACACGTCCAAAAGAAATATCAACCAGCCCCAGAGGGGACTGGAGTAGGGATTGATGTTCTTAAACAACTTAGAAAAACTTAAGGAAATAAGAATATCATTCACCCTTTAGCTCTGCTTGGGAGAAAAATGGTCATTTTCTGGAACCGTGCATTATTTTATCTGACAAGCACTTATGTCACACTTTTTATTTTCCAGGTACTGTTTTAAGAGCTTTGCAAACAAGAATACATTTATTTCTCCCAATAAAACTTATCCCATCCCATTGCCGTCAAGTTGATTGCAACTCATAGTGACCCTATAGGACAGAGTAGAACTTCCCCATGGTGTTTCCAAGGCTATAAGATTTACGGAAGCAGACTGCCACATCTTGCTCCCATGGCTTGGCTAGTTCCAACTGCCAATCTTTCTGTTAGCAGCTGAGCTGTTAGCGCTGTGTCACCACTCCTTATAACCTTATCAGATATGTGCTATTATTAACATAATCTTACAGATGAGGAAATTGAGGCATGTTGACATTACATAACTACCCCAAGGACTCACAGATAGTTAGTGGCAGAGCCAAGACTCCAACCCATGTAATTGAGCTACAGAGTCTGCACTGTTATGCTCCTAAGACTTGCCTGGAAACATTAAGAAGGCTGGAGAAATGAGTCACCCTTGTCTGATGTTTGATTGGGCTCAGTGAATACTGGTGCCTTCACCTCTCACAGCCATCTGAGATGATGGAGAGGCAGACAGACGCTGAGAGGTCCTCAGATAATAGATAATAGAAAGGACAAGTGTTGCAGTTATCTGTTGCTGTGTAACAAATCACCCCAAAATTTAGTGGCTTGAAGCAACAGTAATCAGTTTTCTCTTTCAGGGTTTCTGTACGTCAAGAATTCAGATAGAATACAGTAATACTTCTAATCCACCCTGTCTCAGGCCTCAGGTGGAAGATTTGGAGGCTAGGGGCTGGAATCATCACTCTTACTCAGGCCACGCTGAGGCTGCTGCCTGGAATATCCTACTCCTCTTCCGTATGGTTTCTCCATGTGGATTGGACTTCCTCACAACATGGTTTCAAGGCAAAGTGTTGAATGAGAGACGACAGAGAGTGAAAGAGAGAGAGAAGGAGGAGGAAGAGGAGAATGGAAAGGAGAGAAAAGGGAAGAAGCTGTGTACTTTTTATGACATACTTTGGAAGTTCTCTATCTTCACTTCTTCAATACTTCATTGGTTAGGGCAGTCAGGAGCCCCAGCAAGATTCGAGTGCAGGAGAGGGAAGCTGACTGTTTCAGTTTGCCCAGTTTGCCTGGGACTGAGGGAGATTCCTGGGATGTGGGTCTTGAAAACTGGAGAAATCCCAGGCAAAATCAAAATGAGCTGCTCACCCTAGGTGATGAAACATACACCCCCATCTCTCAATGTGAGGAGTGTCAGTCACATTGTAAGAGCTTGTTGGATGCGATTCAAATATGGGTGAGACCAACTTTTGAAAATACAATTTGGAGCACATATACATAAATATGTTTGTATCAAAATAAAGAAGAAATAACATTAACTATTACAATTTTTGTTTCTGCAACTGGTCACATGGTTGTAATTTCCACTATCCCTTTCATATTCCTTTTGCCAGTGTTCACCTAAGCTGGTTGAGGTTCTTGTCTGCTAGGGTGAATAAAACATCCATTCCTGAAAGTTCAGTTCTATTAGCAGCCCTACCTCTATTGTTTTTTGTTGTGGTGATGGTTGTTGTAGTCTTCTATTGACTTTACTCATAGGATATGGGGGTAATAAGAGGCACCCCAAGGGATTTCTTCTATTCCAGACATACTCCTCTTCACCCCAATTTCCCTTTCATTGTCAGGATCAATAGCCCAGTCAATACAGTATCCCCTTCTTTGCTTATTAACTGACTGGCATAAGGATCCTAACGTTGCCAGGTGTCAATCCCAACTTACATTATACTGGAAGCATTGTTGTGTCTGCTGCTGAAAGCATTCTTCCCTTGGAAACTATAGCCTGTAACCAACAGAGCCGAATGTGGGGATGGGAAGCAAAAATTTGCTAGAGTGTCACTGGATATTAGTGAGAAAAGCCACTCACATTTCCACTTTTTGATTCTTAAACCAGTGAATCATGGCTATGGCAGAAACAGCACCAGATGTCAGTCACTGATTTAGAGAATATATTGTATACTGTAGGAAATTGCTCCAGCCCTGTAAGATGTTGTCACCCAGCTGACACTGTAACTGAGTCTTCAAAAGGTCAGTTCACTGGCCTATTAGTCCAACTACTTCATGATGATGGAGAATATGGTACGTCCAGTGAATTCCATGAGCATGGACCCATTGTTGCACTTCATTTGCTATAAAACAGCTTCCTTTGTCAGAAGTAATGCTTTGTGGAATATCATGATGGTAAATAAAGCATTCTGCCAGTACACGGATTATCATTTTGGCACAAAGATTGGGAAGCCAAATCCGTATCTAGAGTAATTGTCTATTCCAGAGAGAATAAAATGTTGCCCTGCCCATAATGGCAGTAGTTCAAGGTAATTATTATTTCACAAGGTAGCTGATCCTCAGGGGCATGAAAGTATACTGGGTGCTTGGTGTTGGGCTAGGTGGGCACTCAGTAGTGGCTATATGCATATAGCCTTGTGAGGGGAAGTCCATGTTGTTTAACCCCTGCATAACCTCTACTACACCTCCCATCATAGCCACTTTGTTCATGAGACCATTGGGCATAGATATGAATGGCTGGGGAAAAAGGTTGACTTCAGTTCATGAAACAAGTCATTTTATCCACGATTATTAAAATCTTACACTGCTGAACTGTCATCAATTTTCCAGTTGTGTTCTTTGCAAGTCCCAGATTATCCAGCAGAACAATTAGCTGCAGCTCATGAATCAGTGTAGTTCTGGACCTGTGGCATCTTTCCCTTCTGGCAAAATTAATAATCAGCTTCATTACTTGAAGTTTGGTTCACTGGGAGAATTTCCCACCATCATTATTCCTCATAACCATCTGTAGTGGGACTAAGAGGCATGGCCAGAAACTTTGAAGTTAGTGGAGATCTGTCAGGGTGGATAGAGTGGCTCTGACCAAGACACAGTACTGGAGAAGGGCAATTGAGACACCTGGGAACAGTTTCCTTAGGAAAATGGAGAGGTCTTGGCTGATCCAGGCACAACGTAAGGTCCCAAGTGTTGTTGGTGGGGGAGGTCTGATCTGGTACAACTTATGATTTAGACTAGAAGCTTCTCAGGATCTTGCCACACAAATGTGATGTGGTGCTCTTAAGCAATAATGGCTAAGTAAGGTACTGTGAACACAGAGAAATCTAAAAATCCAAGTGTGTGGTATCTTTTAAGCCAATACAGGGACCAGCTCAGCAAGAGTTAACAAGGATCTGAGGAACTGTTGGGACCAAGTTTTATCAGTGTGCTGCCCGGCTGAGAATGTGCCTTACAGATAGCATCTCTAAAGGAGAAAACAAGACGAATTTCTCCAGTTCATGTACGGCAGCAACAGAGATGACATTTTGCTAAGTAAACACTATGTAAGCTGAACGCGCATGTTTCCAATTCACTGCCAGAAAGGGAAACCAAAATACAGTGTTCTCCTTCAAGCTGGTTACTTAATCAATTAAGTTATCAGTTTTGATAAAACACTGTTCCCACACGATCGACAAATTTTCTCATATATTCTCTGAATGGGAAAAGAATGTCCAGCTTCTCCCTTTCAAGTACTTGAATCCTCCGTGCTTTCAGAAGTTTTCTAAGGGAACTTTGTGTTACCGAGAATGAATGTGCATTTCACATTCTAGGAAGAACAAGGCAGATTGTTCCCCCTTCAACTAAAGGACAGCAAAAGAGATGTAGTTTTGCTAACTAAACCTTGTGTTGTAAGCACAGGCATGTTTCCAATTCACTGCAAGAAAGAGAAACCCACATACAGTTTCTCATTCTGCTGGAATAAGTCAGAAGGATTATCTTACAGTGTTTGAAAATCCCTCTGTGTTACATGCACAGGAATGTTGCCTATACAGTCTCCACTTGGGTAAAGAGTGTAACTTTTCTCCCATCCAAGTACATGAAACCATGATGGGTTTAGGTGTTTTCAGTAGGCACTCTGTGCTGCCCGGCTGAAAACGTGCCTTCCAGACAGTATTTCCAAAGGAGAAAACAAGGCGAGTTTCTCCCGTTCAACTATATGACAGCAGTGGAGATGCAGTTTTGCCAAGTAAGCACTATGTTACCAGGACATGCATGTTCCCAATTCACTGCATGAAAAAGAAACCAAAATATTGTTTTCTCATTCAAGTTGGTTAACTTAATCAAGTTGATTAAGTTATCTGTTTTGGTAAAACATAGTTCCCACAAGATCGACAACATTTTTCATGCATTCTCTGAATGTGAAAAGAATGGCAAGTTTCTCCCTTTCAAGTACTTGAATCCCCCCGGCTATTCAGAGGTTTTCTAGGGGAATTTCCGGTACCAGGAATGAATGTGCCTTTCACATTCTAGAAAGAGGAAGACATATTGTTTGCTGTTCAACTAAAGGACGGCAATAGCAATGTAGTTTTGCTGATTAAACCTTGTGTTGTAAGCACGAGCATGTTTGCAAGTCACTGCAAGAAAGAGAAACCCAAATACAGTTTCTCTCATTCTGGTGGATGCAGTCAGAAGGATTAACTTACGGTGTTTGAAAATCCCTCCGTGTGACATCCACAAGAATGTTGTCTATACATTCTCCACCTGGGTAAAGTGTTTAACTTTTCTCCCATTTGAGTACGTGAAGCCATGCATGCTTTTCATGTTTTCAGTAAGAACTCTGCCCAGCCGAAAATGTGCCTTATAGACAGTATCTCTAAAGGAGAAAACAAGGCGGATTTCTCCTGTTCAACTACACGACAACAGTAGAGATGTCGTTTTGCCAAGTAAACACTATGTTACCAGGACATGCATGTTCCCAATTCACTGCATGAAAGAGAAACCAAAATACAATTTCTCTCCTTCTGGTGTATTAAGTCAGGAGTAACTTACTGTGTTTGAAAATCCCTCTGTGTGACATGCACAAAAATGTTGCCTATACAGTCTCCACCAGGGTAAAGAATTTAACTTTTCTCCCATTCGAGTACATGAAGCCATGCAGGGTTTAGCTGTTTTCAGTAAGAACTCTGTGCCGCCCAGCTGAGAATGTGCCTTACAGACAGTATCTCTAAAGGAGAAAACAAGGTGAGTTTCTTCTGTTCAACTATACGACAGCAATAGAGATGTAGTTTTGCTAACTAAACACTACGGTACCAGCCCGTGCGTGTTCCCCATTACTGCATGAAAGAGAAACCAAAATACCATTTTCTCGTTCAAGTTGGTTAATGTTACATTCCCACACGGTCAACAAACTTTCTCATACATTCTCTGAATGGGAAAAGAATGTCAAGTTTCTCCCTTTCAAGTATTTGAATCCCCCGTGTTTTCAGATATTTTCTATGGGAACTTTGTGTTACTGAGAATGAATGTGCCTTTCACATTCTAGGAAGAACAAGGCAGATTGTTTCCCATTCAACCAAAAGACAGTAAAAGTGATGCAGTTTTGCTGACTAAACCTTATGTTGTAGGCAAGGGCATGTTCCCAGTTCACTGCAAGAAAGAGAAACCAAAATACGGTTTCTCTCATTCTGGTGGATTAAGTAGAAAGATTGATTTACTGTGTTTGAAAATCCCTCTGTGTGACATGCACAAGAATGTTGCCTGTATATTCTCCACCTTGGTAAAGAGTTTAACTTTTCTCCCATTCGAGTACATGAAAAATGTTGCCTATACAGTCTCCACCAGGGTAAAGAATTTAACTTTTCTCCCATTCGAGTACATGAAGCCATGCAGGGTTTAGATATTTTCAGTAGGCACTCTGTACTGCCCGGTCGAGAATGTGCCTTCCAGCCTGTATCTCTAAAGGAGAAAAGAACGTGCGTTTCTCCAGTTCATCTATACGATAGCAGTAGAGATGTAGCTTTGCTAAGTAAACCTTGTGTTACAACAACGTGCAAGTTCCCAATTCACCACATGGAAGTGAAACCAAAATAATTTCCCTCTTTCTACTTGATTAAGTCAGAGGGTTTTATCTGTTTTTCAAAAAACCATACGCAAAGATGTCGAGAATTGTTCTCTAAATGTGAAAAGAACATAAATTTTCTCCCTTTCAAAAATGTGAAGACACCAGGGTTTAGATGTTTTCAGTATGAACTTTTTGTGATCAGGATGTTTTTGTGCCTTTCACATTCTGTGAAGGAGAAAACCAAGCAATTTCTCTGGTTCAAGTACTGGACTGCTATGGCGATGTAGTTTTGCTAAGTAAACCTTGCGTTACAAGATCGTGCATGTTCCCAATTGACTGCATGAAAGTGAAATCAAAATACAGTTTCTCTCATTGTACTTGATGAAGTCAGAGGGTTTTATCTGTTTTTAAAAGACCCGACGCAAAGATGCCTGATATCATTCTCCGATTGGGAAAAGATTGCAAATTTTCTGCCTTTCAAAAACTGATGACACCAGGGTTTTAGATGTTTTCAATATGAACTTTGGTTCCCGAGCCTTGCATGTGCCTTTCACATTCTTTGTAGGAGAAATCAATCAGAGTTTGTCCCATTCAAATACAGGACAATAGTGATGTAGTTTTGCTCAGTAAAGCTTGTGTTACAAGAACATGCATTTTCCCAGTTCACTGCATGAAAGAGAAACCAAAACACATTTTCTCTCATTCTATTTGATTAAGTCAGAGGGTTTTCTCTCTTTTTAAAAAACACTGTGCACATATGCCCGAGAACGTTTTTTATACATTCTGTGAATGGGAAAAGAATGCAAAGTTCTCCCTTTCAAATACTTGAATTCATCAGGCTTTTAAATGTTCTCAATAGGAACTTTGCATTACCGGGATCTGAATGTGCGTTTTACATTCTCTGAAGGAGAAAACAATGCAGTTTCTCCCGTTCAAGTATAGGACCACTATATTGACGTAGTTTTGCTAAGTAAAACTTGTGTTACAAGAAAGTGCATGTTCCCAATTTTCTGCATGAAGGAGAAACCAAAATACAGTTTCTCTCATTCTACTTGACTAAGTCAGTGTGTTTTTTCTGTTTCTCAAACCGGAGAACCATTCTCTGAATGGGAAATGAGTGTAAATTTTCTCCGTTTCAAGAAGGTGAAGACACCAGGGTTTTAGAAGTTTTCAATACGAACTTTGGGTGACTGGGAGATGCATATGCCTTTCACATTCTATGAAGGAAAAAACAATGCAGTTTCTCTGTTTCACGTACTGGACTGCTATAGCAATGTAGTTTTGCTAAGTAAACCTTGCTTTACAAGAACATGCATGTTCCCAATTCACTGCATTAAAGTGAAACCAAAATAGTTTCCCTCTTTCTACTTGATTAAGCCTGAGGGTTTTATCTGTTTTTAAAAAACCCTATGCAAATATGCCGAGAATTGTTCTCTAAATGAGAAAAGAATATAAAGTTTCTCCCTTTCAAGAACGTGAAGACACTAGGGTTTTAGATGTTTTCAGTACGAACTTTGGGTGACCAGGACTGCATGTGGCTTTCACATTCTATACAGGAGAAAACAATCAGTTTGTCCTGTTCAAGTACAGGATGACAATAGGGATTTGTTAAGTAAACTTTGTGTTACAAGAACGTGCATGTTCCCAGTTCACTGCATGGAAGAGAAACAAAAACAGTTTCTCTCATTCTCCTTGATTAAGTGGGAGAGTTTTATCTCTTTTTAATAAACACTGTGCATACATACCCGAGAATGTTTCTTATACATTTTGTGATTGGGAAAAGAATATAAAGTTCTCCCTTTCAAACACTTGAATTCATCAGGGTTTTAAATGTTTCCAGTAGGAACTTTCAGTTACCAGGATTTGAAGGCGCCTTTCCCATTCTGTGAATTAAAAAACAATGCAGTGTCTCCATTCAAGTACAGGACCGCATTAGTGATGTAGTTTTGCTAAGTAAACCTTGTGGTACAAGAATGTGCATGTTCCAAATTCAATGCATGAAAGTGAAACCAAAATATAATTTCTCTCATTCTACTTGATTAAGTCAGAGTTTTATTTGTTTTTAAAAAAACCCTCTGCAAAGATGCCTGAGAACTATTCTCTAAATGGGAAGAGAATGTAATGTTTCTCCTTTTCAAGAACGTGAGGATACCAGAGTTTTAGATGTTTTCAATACAACCCTTGGGTAACCAGGACTGCATGTGCCTTTCACATTCTATATATGAGAAAGTAGAGTTTCTCCAGTTCAAGGACAGGATGGCTATAGCGATCTACTTTGCTAAGTAAGCCTTACGTTACAAGAACACGCATGTTCCCAGTTCACTCTATGAAAGAGAAACCAAAATACAGTTTCTCTCATTCTACTTGATTAAGTAGAGGGTTTTATCTCTTTTCAAAAAACACCGTGCATATATGCCCAAGAATGTTTCTTACACTTTCTGAGAATGGAAAAAGAGTGTAAAGTTCTCCCTTTCAAATACTTAAATTCACCAGAGTTTTAAATGTTTTCAATAGGGACTTTGTGTTTCTGGGATTTGAATGTGACTTTTATATTCTCTGAAGGAGAAAACACTGCAGTTTCTTTTGTTCAAGTACAGGACCGCTACAGCGATGTAGTTTTGCTAAATAAACCTTGCCATCTTTGGATTTGGAGGCACATACCTCTCATTTGGGTGTGCTGCGCTGGCATATTTATCATGTGACTCGAAAATCGGCTAGTTTTCAGTGGGGCCTAGATCGAGAGAAGGCTCTGAAATAGGTTCAGGCTGCCAGGCAAGCGGCTCTTCCACTTGGGCCATTTGATCTGGCTGATCCAATGGTGCCTGAAGTATCAGTGGTAGATAGAGATGGTGTTTGGAGTCTTTGACAGGCCCCTGTTAATGAATAATAGCACAGACCCTTAGGATTTTGGAGCAAAGAGCTGCCATTCTCTGCAGATAACTACTCTCCTTTTGAGAAACACCTTCTGGCTTGTTATTGGGCCTTAGTAGAGCTGAACACTTAACCATGGGACACCAAGTCACCATGCAGCCCGAGTTACCCAACAAGAACTGGCTATTGTCTGACCCACAGATCCATAAAGTTAGATGTGCAGAGCAGCATTCTATCATTCAATGAAAGTAGTGTATACGAGATAGGACGCGAGCAGGACCTGAAGACACAAGTTGCATGAGGAAGTGGCCCAAATGTCCATGGTCAACACTCCTGTCACATTACCCTCCATCTCTCAGTCTGCACCTATGGCCTCATGGGGAGTTTCTTACGATCAGTTGATGGAGGAAGAGAAAAATAGTGCCTGGTTTACAGATGGTTCTTTGAGATATGCAGGCAGCACACAAAAGTGGACAGTGGCAGCACTGCAGCCTCTTTCTGGGACCTCTCTGAAGGACAGTGGTAAAGGGAAATCCTCCCAATGGTCATAGCACCTGGTTGTTCACTTTGCTTGCAAGGAGCAATGGCCAGATGTGTGACTGTATACTGATTCACGGGCTGTGGCCAATGAGTTTGCTTGATGGTCAGAGACTTGGAAGGAGCATGATTGGAAAATTGGAGACAACGAGGTATGGGGAAGTGGTGTGTGGATAGACCTCTCTGAATGGGCCAAAGAAGTGAAGATATTTGTGTCTCATGTGAATGATCACCAAAGTGTGACTCAACCAGAGGAGGATTTTAACAATCAAGTGGATAGGATGACACGTTCTGTGGAAACCAGTCATCCTCTTTCCCCAGTCTTGTCATTGCCCAATGGGCTCATGAACAAAGTGGCCATGGTGGCAGGGATGGAGGTTATGCATGGGCTCAGCAACATGGACTTTCACTGACCAAGGCCGACTGGGCTACAGCCACTGCTGCATGCCCAATCAGCCAGAGGCAGAGTCCAACACTGAATCCCCGATATGGTACCATCCCTCGAGGTGATCAGCCAGCAACTTGGTAGCACATTGATTACATTAGACCACTTCCATCATGGAAAAGTCAGCATTTTGTTCTTACTGGAATAGACACTCTGCATACAAATCCAACTTCCCTGCACACAGTGCTTCTGCAAAAACTACTATCCATGGCTTACAGAACGCCTTATCCACCATCATAGTATCCCACACAGCATCGCCTCAGATCTAGGGACTCACTTCACAGCAAATGAAATGTGGCAAGGGGCCCAAGCCCATGAAATTCCCTGGTCTTATCATGTTCCTCATCATCCTGAAGCAGCTGGCTTGATAGAACGATGGAATGGCCTTCTAAAGGCACAATTACAGAGACGGCTAGATGCCAATACCTTGCAGGGTTGGGGAGATGTTCTACAGGAGGCTGTATATGCTCTAAACCAGCATCCAATATATGGTGCTGTTTCTCCCATAACCAGGATTCATGGGTCCAGGAATCAAGGGGTGGAAATGGGAGTGGCACCACATACTATTACCCCTAGTTACCCACTTGCAAAATTTTTGCTTCCTCTCCCTGTGACTCTATGCTCTGCAGGCCTAGAAGTCTTAGTTCCAAAGGGAGGAATGCTCCCACCTGGAGACACGTCACTGGTTCCACTGAACTGGAAGTTAAGAATGTCACCTGGCCACTTTGGGCCCTTTATGCCTCTTGATCAACAGGCAAAGAAGGCAGTTACCATACTGGTTGGTGTGATTGATCCTGATTACTTAGAGGAAATCAGATTGATAGTACATAATGGAGGTAAAGAAGAGTGTGTCTGAAATGCAGGAGATTCCTTAGGGTATCTCTTAGTACTACCACGCCCTGTGATTAAAGTCAATGGAAAACTATAGCAACCCAACTACGACATGACCACCAATGGCTCAGACCCTTCAGGAATGAAGGTTTGGGTCACCCCACCAAGCAAAGAACCACTGCCAGCTGAGGTGCTTGCTGATGGCAAAGGGAATACGGAATTGGTGGTGGAAGAAGGTAGTTCTAAATACTAGTCACGACCACATGACCAGTCACAGAAACAAGGACTGTAATTGTTATATTTCTGCTTTGTATGTGTGTTCATTGTATTATGTGAGGTGCAAGTGTGAGTCTAAATTTGTCTTTATTCAGAGATGATGTATGGTTTAAGGAGATGTGTACAGCTGCCAAATTGACAAGTGTATGTCCACTTGGCTGGGCCATGATTCTCAGTGGTTTGACAGTCATATGATGTTGTGATCACTTCTATGACGAGATTTGACATGATGAGATCACCTCCACGATGGGATTTGTGGTGAGTAGCCAATCAATTGAAAGGGAGTTTCTTGGGCATGAGGCTTGCATTGAATATAAGTGGATATTCTGGCAAGGCTTCTGGGCTTTTGCTTATTCTGGATCCTGCAGCTGGCACCTGTTCGTCTGACCTCTGGTTCTTGGGACTTGAGCTAGCAGCTTACCTACGATCTTGCCTGTCAATCTTGGGATTTATTGATTTTCACAGCCTGTGAACGACAGCCCTACTCTCCGACCTGCTGATCTTGGGTTCGCCAGCCCGAGGCCACGTGAATCAGTAGAAGCCTCTATGCTGACCCATGGACTTCGGAGGTTCCAACCTCTACAACCACGTGAGCAATTTCCTTGATATAAATCTCTCTATATACATATATATTCATATACTTTACTGGTTTTGCTTATCTAAACAACCCAGCATAAGACAGTATTAGGGTTAGGGTTAGATCTAGGGATAGGATTAAGGATAGTTAGGGTTAGGTCTAGTGTTAGCATTAGGGTTAGTGTTAGCGTTAGGGATAGGGTTAGTGTTAGAATTAGGCTTAGGCTTAGAGTTAAGGTAAGATTTAGGGTTTGGGTTTTTTTTTAGGTTTATTTCTAGGGTTAGGGTTTGTGATGAATTATGTCCTACAAAAAATGTGTGTATCAATTTGGCTAGGCCATGATTCCTGGTACTGTGTGACTTTCCTGTATGTTGTAAACATGCCTCTATGATGTTAATGAGGGAGGACGGGTGGCAGTTGTGTTAGTAAGGCAGGACCTGATCTACAAGACTGGATTGTGTCCTGAGGCAATCTCTTGAGATATAAAAGACAGAAGTGAGCAGTAAGACAGGGACCTCATACCATCAAGAAAGCAGTGCCAGGAGCAGAGCGCGTGCTTTGGACCAGGGTCCCTGTGCCGAGAAGCTCCTAGTCCTGGAGAACACTAAAGAGAAGAAGGCCGACAGAGAAAAAAAGCCTTCCCCTGGAGCTGACGCCCTGAATTTGGACTTTTAGCCTACTTTGATTATGAAGAAATAAACTTCTCTTCATTAAAACCATCCACTTGTGATATTTCTGTTATGGCAGCACTAGATAACCAAGACAGAATCAGGGATAAAACTAGGATTAGGCTTAGGAATTGGTGTTAGGTTTAGATTTAGGGTTAATTTTAGGTATAGGGTTAGGGAGAAGGTTTAGGTTAAGGTTAGGGGTTAGGGTTAGAGTTAGGTTTAGGGTTAGGGGTTAGCATTAGTTTTAGGATTAGGTTTTATCTATAGTTAGGTTTTAGTTTAGATATCAGATTTAAATCTAAAATTATGGTTATGGATAGAATTAGAATTCAGGTTAGAAGTCGGGTTTGTGTGGGTGTTAGTGTTCTGTTATACCTAGTTTAGGTTTAGATTTATGATTATGTGAGGTTTAAGATTTAGGTTAGATCTAGCGTTAGGTTTAAGCTGAGGTAAAGGGATATAGCATTAAGATTTGGGCTAGGTTTTGGAATACGGTTAGTGTTAGAATTTGGATAAGGATTAGGCTTGTATCTAGAGTTAGGTTTTGGTTTAGTTTAGGGTTAGGATATATCCAGGGTTAACGTTACAAATTTTGGTTTCAAGTGAGGGTCAGGGTTTAATCTGGGTTTAATGATAGTGTTAGGATTAGATCTAAGGTTAAGATTAGTGTTAGGTTAAATATTGGGTTGGGTTTAGGATTAGAGTTAGGTTTAGGTTTAGGGTCATTGTTAGAACTAGGGTTGGGACTAGAGATATTTCTATGGTTAAGGTTAGGTATATGTGTATTCATAGGAATAGATTCAGGGTTAGGGTTAGGTTTAGACCTAGTTTTTTTAGAGTGTATTAGGGGTTAGCAGTTAGGGATAGATGCAGGATTAAGGCTTAGTGTTAACATTACAGTTATAAATAGGAATAATTTTAGGTCTGGGTATAGAGCTTGAGTTAGATCTAGCGTTAGGATTAGCGTTATTGTTAAGGGTTAGGATTAGGTTTCCTATTAGGGTTAGATCTAGAATTAGCGTTAAGGTTAGATCTAGGGATGTGTTAGTTTTAGAGGTTACAGTTAATGTTCGAGTTAGGGTCAGATCTAAGGTTAGGGATAGTGATAAGTTTAGGGTTAGATTCAGGGTTAGTTTTACAGTCATATCTAAGGCTAGCCTTAGGATTATGCATTAGTGGTTAGGGTTGTTAGATCTAGGGTTAAGGTTAGGTTTAGTGTTACAATTTGAGTAAGGTGAGATCTCAGGTTAATATTATGGTTACTGTTAGAACTAGGATTAAGATAGGATTAGATTTAGGATTTAGGCGATAGTCAGTGTTACTCTAGATTTAGGGTTAGGGTTAGATCTAGGATTAGGTTGCTGTTAGGTTTAAGGTAAGGGTTTGGTGTTAGGGTTATAGTCAAAGTTAGCCTAGTTTATTCTAAGGTTAGGGTTAAGGCTAGATATAGGGTTAGGTGGAAACCCTGGTGGTGTAGTGGTTAAGAGGTACGGCTGTAACAAAAAGGTCGGCAGTTCTAGTCCACCAGGCACTCCTAGGAAACCCTATGGGGCAGTTCTACTCTGTCCTAAGGGTTGCTCTGAGTCGGAATCGACTTGACAGCAATGTGTTGTTGTTTTTTTTTTTTAATATAGGGTTAAGCTTATGGTTAGTGTTAGGAGTTGGAGTTAGAGTTAGATCTAAATTTAGGGCTTGGTTTATGGTTAAAGCTAGGGTTAGATCTAGGGTTTAAGTCAGTCATAGGGATAGGGTTAGGTTTATAGTTAAGGTTAGGCTTAGGTCTAATCTAGCATTAGAATTAAGGTTATGGTTAATGTTAGGGTTAGATCTAGGTTTAGGATAAGAGTTGGAGTTAGGTTTAGGGTCAGGTTAGAGTTAGGATTAGATCTAGGGTTAGATTTAGGGATAGGTTTATGGTGTTAGTGTTACGTTTAGGATTAGGGTTTAGTGGTTGCGGTAGTTTTAGAGTTAGGGTTAGATCTACAGTTGGGTTAGAGTTAGTATTAAGGTTGGAGTTATTAATAGGGAGACTTATAGGTTTAGAGTTACAGTTAGAGTTAGATCTAGGATTAGGGTTATTATTAGGGGTTATTGTTAAGATTAGTTTTCCTCTTAGGGTTAAATCTAGATTTAGGGTTCAGCTTAGGTTTAGGATTAGAGTTATGGTTAGGGTAAGATCTAGTGTTAGGGTAGAGATAGGGATACAGTTAGGGATAGGTTAGGGTTAAAGTTAGATCCAGAGTTGGGGCTTGGCTAATGGTCAGTGTTAGAGTTAAACCTATGTTTAGAGTTAGGTGTTAGGGATTAATTATCCTAGATTAGGGCTAGGTTTGTTAGATCTAGAGGTACATTTAGATTTAGGGTTGGGTTAGAGTTACATCTAGGATTCATAATAGGTTAAGAGTACATCCAGGGTTACAGTTACTGTTAGATCTTAAGTTTACTCCGAAAGAGTTAGGTTTAGGGTAACGGTTAAGGTTAACGTTAGTCTTATGTTTATTCCAGGGTTATGGTTAGGATTATGGTTAGATATAATGTTAGACTTAGAGTAAGTGTGAAGTGTTAGGGTTACTGTTAGGTTTAGATCTATAGTTAGGGCTAGGGGTAGGCTTCGGGATAGGGTTAGATTTAGTTTTAGATCTAGGGATAGGATTAGATTTAGATCTACAGTTAGGGTTAGAGTTAGATCTTGAGTTTGGTTTACGTCAAGGGTCAGGGTTGGGGTTAATGTTAGTGTTAGATCTAGGGTTAATGTTAGAGTTAGGATTAGATGTAGTGTTAGTGCTATAGTGTTATACATAGGATTAGGGTTAGTAGTTAGCTTTAGAGTTACAGTTATCATTAAGCTTAGGTTTAATTTAGTTTTAGAATTAGGATTATGGTTAAGGTTAGGGTTGAAGTTTGGTTACATCTATTGTTTCAGTTAAGGTTAAGTTTAAATCTAGGGCTAGTGATAAGGTTAGGGATAAAGGTTCCCAAATCAAAAACTACTCATTTCTGTCTAGTCAATTCCAACTTATTGTGACTGTACAGGATAGTAGAAACATCTTATAAGGTTTCCAAGAGTGTAAATCTTTACAGAAGCAGGCTGCTGGTGGATATGAACTGCAGACCTTTCAGTTGGTACCTGAATGCTTAACCACTCCTTAAGTTATGGTTAGCCTTAGGAATTAGGCCTAGGGTCAGAGTTAGAATTAGGATTAGGGTTATAGCTAGAGTTACGTTTAGGTTTAGGGTTAAGGTTAGATCTAGGGTACTGGTTAGGGTTAGATTTAGGGTAGGGGTTAGGGTTAGATCTAAGGTTATGAATAAGGAAAGGATTACTGTTAGGGTTAGATCTAGGGCTAGAGATAGGATTAGAGTAGGATTTAGAATTAGGTTTAGGGATAGGTTAAGATTAGGGTTAGGGTTAGAGCTAGGATTAAGGTATTACATTTAGAAATAGGGTTACTGTTAGGATTAAAATCAGTGTTGGTTTAAGGTTATGTTTAGATCTAGGATCAGGGTTAAATGTAGAATTAGAGTTATTTTTTGGGTGTTAGTGTTTGGCTTAGAACTGTGTTTAGGGTTAGATCAAAGGTTATGGTTAATGTTGGTGTTACATCTAGGGTTAGGATTAAGGGTAGAGTTTAGTATTAGATTTAGAATAAATCTTAGGTTTACATCTTGGCTTAAGGTTTGGTTAGACACAGGGTGACTGTTACAAATAGGCTTTGGGGTTGAGTGAATGTCGAGGTTTAATCTAGCTTGTTACATCTAAGATTATGATTAATGATAGGACAGCGTAGTGTAAAGGTTAGAGTTTGATCTAGAATTACGTTTAAAATTATAGTTAGGGTTAGGTTCAGTGTCAGGTTAGGAATAGATCTAGGTTTAGGTTTTAGGAAAGGTCTAGGGTTTGAGTTAGGGATAGGTCTAAGATTAGGGTTAGATCCAGGGTTAAGATTAGGTTTAGATCTAGTGTTGAGTGTTAGGATTAGAGATTAGTGGTTAGGAGTAGTATTAACGTTAAGGTTAGATCTAGATTTAGTGTTATGGTTATTTTTAAGGATAGGATTATAAATAGGGATGTTTAGGTTTAGAGTTAGATCTAAGGCTAGTATTATGGTTATATTTAGGTGTGAAAGTTACGGTTAGGTATCTTGTTAGGTTTAGAAGCTAGACTTAGGGTTAAGGTTAGCGTTAGGGTAAGATCTGGTGTGAGGGTTAGAGTTAGGGATAGGGTTAGGGCTGATCTAGAGTTAGAGTTAGTGCTAGGTGTTAGGATTAAGGTTTTAGTGCTAGATTGTTTTAGGGTTAAAACTGGTGTTAGGGTTAGTGCTAGGGTTGGCATTAGGGTTAAATTAGTGGTTTGGGTTATTATTAGATCTCTGATTAAGGTTAGGTTTAGGGTTAGAGTTAGCTTTAGGGTTAATATTAGGGTTCATGTTAGATCTAGAGATAGGGTTGAATCTAGGGTTAGTTTTGTAATGGTTTGGTTTTCAGTAACGGTGACGTGTTAGGTGCTAAGATTATAAATTAGCTTTAGATTTATTTTATAATTATGATTAATGTTAGATATAGGGTTAGGCTTAAGGTTAATGTTAGAGACTAGGTTTAAAGTTAGGCAATAATGCGAGGTTAGGTTTAGGGTCGTGTCTGAACTAGGGTTAGGGTTACGGTTATAGATTTATTTAGACTTTTGAATAGACTTAGGGTTACATCTAGGGCTAATGTTTAAGATATAGAGTAGGGTTAGGGCTATTGTTTGCTCCAGGGTTAGCATTAGCATTAGAATTAGGCTTAGGATTATATATAGCTTTAGGATTAAGTTTAGAGTTAGATCTAAGGTTAGGATTGGATTGGAAAGTGTTTGGTTTCGGTTTAGGATTTCCATTTGATATAGGTTTATGGATAAGGTTTAATCTAAGGTTACGGTTACCGTCACGGTGAGGGGTAGGAATAGATCTGAGGTTAGAAATAGGGTAAACAGTTAGGGTTAGATCTAGGGTTAAGTTTAGAGTTAGAATTAGAGGTCACAGTTAGGATTAGGGTGTACTGAGAGTTAGGGTTAAGGTTATGTTTGAGTTAGGGTTTTATTTTGGGTAACGGTTAAATCTAGAATTATGGTTTATATCTAATTTTAGGTATGTAGTAACTTTAAAGGGTTAGTGTTAGGTTCAGTTAGATCTAGAATTAGAGTCAAGTTTAGGCATAGGATTAGGTTAGGGTTAGAGTTAAGGTTATGGTTAGATCTAGAATTAGATCTAGCATTAGGGTTAATTCTAGGATTGAATTTAGAGTTAGTGTTTGGTTTAGATTTACGTTAGACTTAGGATTAGTCTTACATCTAGGGTTCTATCTGTTGTTACAAATGGGGATGGGGTAGGATTGGTTTAGGGTTTGGTGTAGATCAAGGGTTAAGCTTAGTTTTAAGTTAGGATTAGGGTTAGATCTAAGGTTACAGTAAAACAGGTTTTGGATTAGGGTGACATGTAGGTTTAAGGACAGTATTTGGGTTAGGATTAGATCTTAAATAAGGGTTACCATTAGGGTTAGAGTTAGCGTTAGATCTAGCATTAGAGTTGGGGTTATACCTATGTTTACGTTTAGTGATATGTTTAGATTTAAGGCTACGGATAGGTCTAGGTGGAGATTAGGTAGATAGGGTTAGTTCCAAGATTAGGGATAGGAGTAGGGTTGGAGTTAGGATTCGGAAAGGGGTTAGGGTGAGATCTAGCTTTCAGTGTAGGGTTAGACTGAGGGTGTTAGGATAGCATTGAAATTAGATCTAGGGTGAGATTTACAATTAGGCTTAGAGTTAGGGACAGTGTTATGGTTAGGGTTTATGGTTAGAATAATAGTAAGGTTTAGTGTTAGGGTTTAGATCTATGGTTAGATTGAGAAACAGTTATAATTAGGATTGTTGGGTTTAGATCAAGGTCTGGGCTAGGGCTAAAGTTGAGGTTAGGATTTCTGTTTGGACTAAGACAAAGGCTAAGATTAGGGTCAGGACTATGTTCAGGTTTAGGATTAGGGTTAGTCGTAAAATTAAGGCTACGGCTAAGTGTTAGGGTTAAGGCACAAATTAGATTTAGGGTTGAATTACGTCTATAGTTAGGGTTAGCGTTAGGCTTAATGTTAGCATTACATCTAGAATTATAGTTAGTGTTAGGGTGGGAGCTAGAATTATGGTTAGAGTTACGGTTAAGAATAGGTTTAGGTTTAAGCCAGGTTTATGTTTGGGTGGCACACTGGTTAAAAGCTAGGCTGCTAACCAAAAAACAGTCTGAATGCACCAGCCCACACCTCAGAAACCCTATGAGGCAGTTCTACTCTGTCCTATAGGGTCACTATGGGTTGAAATCAACTTGATGGCAACAGGTTTTTTAAATTTTTTTTGGTTTAGGGTTAAGATATACTTAAGATTATGGTTAAGATATAGGGTTAGCATTAGTGGTTAACGTTGGGGATCAAATTAAGGTTAGATTTAGAATTAGGATTAACGAAAAAACTAGCTATAAATAGGTTAAGGGTTATACCTAAAGTTATGGTAAGTGGTGAGCAGTTACAGTTTGGGTTATGTTTCCATCTAGTGTTAGGATTATGGTTACTGTTAGAGTTAGATCTAGGGTTAAGAATGTTTAGTATTAAGGTAAGGGGTCATATTAGGTTGAGATCTAGAATTAGGGTTGGGTTCAAGGTTAACATTAGGCTTGATCCAGAGTTACCGTCAGACTTAAGATTAGGGGTAGTGTTGCATTAGATCTAGTTATGGTTAGGCTTAGAGTTAGAAAAAGGGTTGTATTTACAGTCAGACCTAGGTTTAGGGTATCGGTTAGTGTTATGTCTATGGTTAGGTTTAGGGTTATGTTAGATCTAAGCCTATGATTAGGGACAGACAAGGTTAGATCTAAAGCTATTGTCAGGGTAAGAATTAAGGATATGCTTAGGTTTAATCTAGTTTTACGGTTGAGTTAAAATTAGCATCAAGATTATGTTCTGGCCTAGGGTTTGGTTAGGGTTACTTTTAGTGGTTAGGGTTAGGGATTGAGTTAGGCTTAGATCTAGCCTTAGGGATAGGGTTTGATAGATGTTAGGGTTAGCTGTTAAGGTTACTGTTAAGGTTAGATTTGATGAAAAAGAGAAATGCTATACTAGGGACCAAAGAAAGGTAGCAAGATAGTAGAGAAAAAACATTGGAATATGATAGATTTCCGAGAAATTGTGACCTTACAGAAGTCTCCTGATATTAAACTAAAGAAAGAGAAATAAATTTTAGATAAGCAGAAGGAAATACAGATGTTAAGTAGAAAAGTGATATAGATACTGCATTTAAAAACCAATATTCTACTTAAAATAATGCAGTTGCTAAAAGATACAATTATGACTAAGTAAATGTTTTGGTTCTTACTGTAATAATTGTAGGATATTTGGGCTTAAGCCTGGGAAAGAGATTTCTGCTGGAGATGTGGACATGTGGGAGCTAATGGGGTTGGTGGCTGAAGTCAAGAAGATGGGTGGCTGTGGCACCTTTTCAAAAAAACTTAAGCATGAAGATCTTGAAAACAACTAAAACATAGCCAGAAAAGGGTTCAATTAAGTTGGAAAGACCTGGTATCAAAGGCAAATAGTCAGGAAACAGAAGATATTGAAGACACTGGAAAGACAGTAAATGATGGTGTGATAGATCAGAAAAGGGACTCAGAGCTGATGGAAAGGGCCAAATTTTTCACTGACACACTGAGTACGGAGATGTGTGATCAGAAATTTTTATAAAGAGAAGCAAAAAACTGAGAAAGTCCCTGCCTGATTGTCTCTAAAAGTATATATTTAAAACTTATTCACTCACAGACATCATTTTGGTTCAACCTATTTCCTAACCCTTACTGAAATTCTACCAATCGTATAGTACAGTAACTGAAACATCACTTTTAGGGTCAGATGGAGTTTAATGACTTCAGCTTCTTACTATATGCCAAGGAGATTAAGAAATCCCAATTCATATGCCAATTGCATCATGTGTAAATCTCAGATTCCTGTCCTCATTTAGTTCTGACGCCAGTAACCCACACAGGATTCTCCCTGACTGTAGTTACCTGGGGCTAGGCCAAACCTCAGAAATTAAAAGGACACTGTCCTTCAAACTGCCAAACAGGCAGATACCAGCTGCAAGTTTGGGAGTCTGGACTCCCAACTGATTGCTGGGGCATTCTCCCTTACCCCACAGATTTCTAGCCTCAAGATCAGGGGTCCCCAGCCCCCTTACTGACTCTCCTTTTGCTTCAATAATTCACTGGAATGACTCACAGAATTCACAAGGCCACCTTCATGACAACAGCTGTTAACAAATGAAGAGATGCATAGGGCAAGGTCTGGTAGGATCCCAGTGCACAGCTTCCACGTCCCCAGAATATGCTACCCTCCATATGGATGGATATTTTTCGCCAGTTGGGAAGCTCCCTTAAGCCCCCAACTTCTGCACTTTTATTCGCGACTCCTGCATAAGCTAAATTATGTCTCAAGAGATTAGCATGAGACCACAGGTGGTCCCTCTGATCTTACCCACCCCCACTCAGCCTCAGCTGCAGTCTCTCAGGAACCTCAAAGAACAAATTGATTTCTGCAAAGTGGCTCATCACCTTACAGTAAGCAATTCTGAAACTACATATATTCTAAGATTCAGCAGATAACGTTTAGTAGATAACAAGAACCATAAATATTACTATTAGAGAAAAGATTAACAAAGTAAGGGAAAACGGTAAAGTGAACCCTGTAGTGTTACACTGGAATCAGCGATATGGGTATGATCCTGTGGTTTTAAAAATATATAGAAGCATATAAAAATACATATAAACATGTGTTTTGTATGTGTATACTGACACACGTATATTTTCTAGCTCTTTCCACTTGGAAGATCCCGCACTAATAAACATACTTAATATCCACATCTTTATTTCTAAATATTATCCTGTAATACCAGAAACCAAGGTTTCTTGGAGAAAAGTCTGATTCCAGGGGTTTGGCAGGAAAAGGACAAGATAAGCTTTGAACACTGGCAGAAAGTAATGTACAAATTATAATGCAAGTATGTTAAAAAAAAAATACAGGAACCTACTTAACGGAGCTCCTAATAACCAAATCTGGGACAATTTGAGCAAGAAAAACAAAAAACAAAAAAGAATATGGATTAGCCTATACTGGTACAAACCACTTAATAAATAAAGAAAACAAAATGAAGAGAAAGTTATTCCTTGCAAAATTCCAGTTAATAAACAGAAAAAATGAATGGAACAAAAAATAGCATTTGGTAAACATGACAGTAACACTCATAAGTAACAATCATCAATGAGTATTAAAACTAGAAGGCCAAAGATAAAAAACAGAATTATTTGCAGTATCAAAGTACCGCTCTATGAAAAACTTATAAATTACAAAAACCAAAATAATTAACTTTACAATAAGAAAAAATGGAAAAAAATGTGATACAAATACAAAAACAAAATACTTAAACTAAATACAAATTGTTATTTTGTTGTAGACAAAAAACACCGATAAAACTCTAAAAAATATAAAACCACGTTTGCTCATGCCTATTTCCTTCAGCCTTATTTGTAACAGCCAAAAACTTTAAAAAAGGTAAAATTTAGCTTGGACCAAGAAAGTTTTAATAAACACTTGATAAGAACAACCCCACAGTTACAAAGAAACTGTCACTTCTCCCAGAAGCATAAATTAGCTCTGATAACCCCTTCTTTGAATATTATTTTCTTAGCTACTGGAAACTTTGCTCTTTAATCCAAGACTTTAGGAAAGTTGCTCTTTGAAATTATAGCACTAAAAATGAAACATCCCACTTATGATATAGTCTCTCTACTGTGAGCTCCTATATGTAAGACTGAGGTGTGAGAAACACCTAAAGGCTTTCCCATATTCTTTACATTCATAAGGCAACTCCACTGTGAATTCTATGTGTAGTAAGATGTGAGAAAGACCTAAAGGTTTTCCCATATTCCTTACATTCACAAGGTATTTCTCAATTGTGAATTCTTCTATGTGAAGTGAGTTGTGAAGAACTCTTAAAGGCTTTCCCACATTCCTTACATTCATAAGGCCTCTCTCCACTGTGAGTCCTTACATGCAAAGTGAGAGATGACGAATAATTAAAGGCTTTCCCACATTGCTTACATTCATAAGGCTTCTCTCCACTATGAATTCTTATATGTGAAGTGAGCTGTGAGGAACAACTAAAGGCTCTTCCACATTCCTTACATTTATAAGGTGACATTCCACTGTGAATTCTTTTATGTTTAGCGAGGGATGAGCCATCACTAAAGGCTTTCCCACATTCCTTACATTCATAAGGTTTCTCTCCACTGTGAGTTCTTCTATGCATAGTGAGGTATGAGGCACGACTAAAGGTTTTCCCACATTGCTTACATTCATAAGGCCTCTCTTCACTGTGAGTTTTTATATGTAAAATAAGGTATGAGGAACGACTAAAGGCTTTTCCACATTGCTTACATTCATAAGGCCTCTCTCCACTGTGAGTTCTCATATGTAAAGAGAGGCGTGAGGAACGACTAAAGGCTTTCCCACATTGCTTACATTCATAGGGCCTCTCTCCACTGTGAGTTCTTATATGCACAGTGAGAGCTGAAGAATAACTAAAGGCTTTCCCACACTGCTTACATTTATAAGGCCTCTCTCCACTGTGAGTTCTTACATGTAAAGTGAGGTGTGAGGAGCGACTAAAGGTTTTTCCACATTGCTTACACTCGTAAGGCCTCTCTCCACTGTGAGTTCTCATATGTTTAGTGAGGGTTGAGGCTTGACTAAAGGCTTTCCCACATTCCTTACATTCATAGGGCCTCTCTCCAGTGTGAGTTCTCATATGAGTAATGAGAGCTGAGGGATCACTAAAGGCTTTCAAACATTCCTTACATTCATAAGGCTTCTCTCCACTGTGAGTTCTTATATGTAAAGTGAGGTGTGAGGAACGACTAAAGGCTTTCCCACACTGCTTACATTCATAAGGCCTCATTCCACTGTGAGTTCTTGTAAGTCTAGTGTGGTATAAGGCCTGATTAAACCCTTTCCTACATTCCTTAAATTCATAAAATTTATCTCTGTTATGAAATTTTTTATGTAACATGAGGGCTGAAGGAAGACTGTAAGTTTCACAATATTCTTTACATTCACGCTTATGACGTCTCACAGGTGTCCGGAAGGACGAGAAACTACAGAAATCTTTCCCACGTTCATTACATTTATAGTCCTCCTCACCAGTGAGTGCTGTCACAGGATTCTTAAGGGTTGAGATACGAATGAAGTCCTTCCCAAATACTCTACATTTATGGGGTTTCTTTCCATTATGAGTTCTCATAGAAGTGATCAGGTAAGAGGGATAACTTAAGGCTTCTCCCCGTTCATTAAACTGACAGGTCCTGCATCCGGTATGAGATCTGGTATGATAGTTATGTGATGAGTGATCCATGAAGCCTTTTCCACCCTCACAGCATTCAAAAGGATTTACTTCTGGAGAATTTCTTTTTAGCATAGTAAGATTTGGAATCCAGCTGAACGTTTTCCCACACGGATTGCCTTCATTATTTCCGGATAGGTTCTCTACTGGGTGATTTCTGTTAAAAACAGGCAACATGCTGTTGGAAATAAACTTGTTCCCATTTCCCCATTACCAAACACAGTGAACGCACATGGTTTTCGCCCTGAGTTGTCTCATGTTTCATAGGTAAATCATCTAACAAAAAGACTACCATTACTGTCAATGTTTTACTAAATTATGAAGCTTTCTGATAATTGTGTCCAAGTGAAATATATTTCAAATCTGACTCACATTTATGAAAATGTCATATTATAAAAACTCTCTGAACACATAATTTTATAGCTAGGTTTACATATAAAAACATATACGTGTATGTTAGTATTTTATACGTTTCCATCTGTCTTTTAATATATATGTATTTTAATGTTATGACATCTTAGAACTTTCTCCTGAGGCACTGTTTTCTCTTACCTGAACGACACTCACCTCAAATGTCTCCCCTGGTTTTTATGCTGATTTTTACTGCCACATGATTCAGAGATTTCTCCTAACATGGAGGACCAAGTGTTAGTCTTCACAAATTGCATCATTATATGTTCACTGGATGACTCTTCTCCTTCGTTAATATTTCGAGAGACTGCATAATTCAAGTTGAGGTTCACAAACAAGAAACAAAAAGGAAAGGAATTATTAGGGGGAAAGGCTGCTGTGAACAAAGACTTAGCCACATTTTGCTGTTTCAGTACTTTAGCAATGGCTAAAAAGCAATTTACTAGGAAAAACTTACAAGAGGATTGACAGTGATGGTGATATAAACAGGTATACTTAAGAGAACTAAGTAGAAAAATATTGGACACAACACACGTTAACATTAAAAGAGAAAAAGGATCTCCGTAACCACAGGTGTGAAGAGGATTGCTAAAGTCAGAGAAGTTTAGATATCTGTTATGTTCTCTACCCAAGAGACTTTTTCTAGCTGACTGATTCAAATGTAATTTCCTCCATGCAGGACTGGTCCTTCAAAAAATTCTTGCTTTCCTGGCACTTCCTGACACAGTGGTCCTGGATAAGCGCTATCTCCACTATCTTCAGATCTTTCCCTCACTTCTCTGGGAAACAAATGGGTATAGTTGATGTGGTGCTCATGGAAAAATGCACATCATGAGAGAAAATAGTGCAGAGCAATTTCCTTGACACTGAGCCAATATTTCGCTTTTCAGAGTTCCTAAAAATGGATAGGTGTGAGTTTATTTGCAGCAAAATAATCATGTCAAACTTGTAATAAGCACAGTAAGGCTCTCTACAATGTCCCAAACCACAAATCTCTCAGTGTCCCAAAGTGAACCGAAGCCAACGTTTACACTTAGAATACTTAAAGAACCTCTGGACTTTTAGTCACAAGAGAAATGAAAACTCACTGTAATACACAGCTTTACGTTCATGGGAAAGCTAGGATATGTGAGCTCCACAAACCAAGTGACTACAACTGTTTCATTTAACAATTTATTCCCATTCATCCTCCCAAATATTAGAACAAACTAGAAGAATGAAATACTTTTGTTCACTAAAGGGATTAAAAAAATGATGACATTCTTACCTACTGAGACCAGATTTTTGAAGGTTTCCATCATCACATCTCTGTAGAGTTTCCTCTGAGTAAGATCCAGCAAAGCCCACTCTTCCTGGGTAAAGACCACGGCCACATCTTGAACGACCACTGAGTCCTAAAGCATCGCACATATTCTGGATCAGCAAGATACCATGTACTCCAATGTGTACAAGAACAAAGGGTGGGGCTGACAGTCCTGGGGAACTGAGAATTCATAGGGATTTGACACAAGGTTCTTGTCCCTTCATTAACTACATTTACTTCCTCACTGATTGCATCTTCATAGACCTCCCACACATTGAAATAATCTCTCCAGTTTGACTGATAATTTGGAGTCTTATTCTTTTCTCTTTTGGACACTTAGAAAACAGCAGGAATCAGACAAACGTTCTAATTCAGATCTTCACTTCCTCGTGAACAATTACATACGTACACCTATGTTCATTTTTGCGTTATTCACAATAGCAAAAAGGTGGAAACAACCTAAGTGCTCATCAATGGATGAATGAATGAATAAACAAAACGAATGGCTCAAAAACCATACGTACACATGGTGCAATGGTATGCAACTATAAAGAATAACAAGGAGTCTGTGAAATATCTTTTAACATCAATGAATCTAGAGAACGTTATCCTGAGTAAAGTAAGTAAATCACAAAAACAAACATTCTATGGTCCCGCTATTATAAACAATGAAAAATACACATATACACACAGAAAGCAAAATTCTTTGATGGTTACCAGGGATGAGAGATGGAAGGAGGGGGAATCACTAAAGAGCAGACACTTGTAACTTTCGGTGACAGGAAAGACAAGATCAAATATGGGTGAAGTCAACACAACGTAATCAAGGTAAATCAAGGCACCAAAAAAAACATGAGAAAAAGGGACAAGTACAATAAATGCTATTAACATATACAATTTTGTAACAATAAAAAATACAACCAAATATATGTGTGGTTTCATGGATAGATGTGGATGCATATGTGTATAGAAAGACATATTTGAGTAAATGCATGTACACGTATAGATGTATCTGTAGGCATATGCATATTCATGTTTACCTGTGCTGCATATCTATCCACATACATAACAAATTATATAGCGGGTACAGTTATGGAGGCTTCCTAGACATAGGCAAACAACTCAGAGAATTGGTTTACTGACTCTAGGGCCTTGGGACCATAGTCTCGGGAGACAACTTAGTCAACTGGCATACATAGTTCACAAAAATAACGTTCCACATCCCAGTTTGGTGAGTAGTATCTAGCGTCTTAAAAGCTTGTGAATGGCTACCTAAAACACAACTATTGGTCTCTACTCATAAAGAGTAAAAAAAAAAAAAAAAAAAAAAAAAAAGATGGAGATCAAAGAAGAAACCAATGCATGAAACGCATAGTCCACACAAACTACAAACTCTTCAAACCTGAGACCAGAAGAACTAGATGGCGCCCGGCCACCAACACTGACCATTCTGACCAGGGACATAATAAAAGGTCCCAGATAGAATGCAAGAAAAATGTAAAACAAAACACAAATTCTTTAAAAAAGCCAGACGTACTGGGCCGACAGAGACTAGAGGAACCCCTGAGACTATCACTCTAAGATAACCTCTGAACATGGAATTGAAGCTATTTCCGTGGGTCCCCCTTCAGCCAAATAATAGATTAGCTTATAAAATAAACAGTATCATCCGTGAATAATGTGTTCCCTTAAATAATGAACTATATGAGACCAAATGGTCATTTACCCAAAAGCAAAGATGATAAAGCGAGGAGGAGTAAGTGAAGCTAAATTAATGGAAACACAACAAACGGAATGGAAATAATGACAATGCTGACGTGCTATAAAAACTGTAACCAACAGCATGGAACTATTTGTATAAAAATTGTTAAAAGGGAACCTAATTTGCTATGTAACCTTTCACCTAAAACACAGTAAACAAAACAAAAAAACTACTAGACGTTCTAAAGACAAAAACACAGCTTAAAAAGAGCAAGCATCAAAATCAGTCTATGATATGACACAGATTTTGGAATGATCACACCAAAGATTCCAAATAACTAGAACACAATGAGGTGCTAATAAATAAAACATATAACATGTAACAACACATGGGGAATGTTAGCAGAGATGGAAACTGTAACAACAAAACCAAAGGAAATGCTAGAAATCTGTAACAGGAATGAAAAATACCTTTAACAAGTTCTTGAAATAAAAGAACAAAGCCAAGGAAATAATCAGTGAGCTTGAAAATAAATTCATCGAAACTCTCAAAACTGGAATGCAAAGAGAAGTAAGAATGAAAAAGATGGAATACCCAAGAACTGTAGGACAATTACTAAAGATAAGCTATCTACATATTGAGAATACCAGGAAGGAAAGAGTAGAAACGAACAGAAGAAACATCTGAGGTACTAATGACTGAGAAATTTAGAAAATTAATGATGCACACCAAACCAGAGATTCAGAAAGTTTAGGGAACACCAAACAAGATAATTACCAAAAAAAGTCCATCTTGTGATATCATATTCAAACTATGCAAATTTCAAGAGAAAAAACGGAAAGAGGCTGGGGGTGGGGGGATCACCTTCCTATTGAAAAACACAGTTAAGAATTACATTAGACTTGTTTTAAGCAACCATACAAGCAAGGAGTGGCATGAAATATTTAGTGGTGAAAAGAAAAAAATAGCTGAGTAAACTGAAATTTTGTATCCGGCAAAATTATCCTTCAAAACGGAAGTAGAAGAGAAATGGAAAATAACAAGAGTTGACAAGAATGTGGAGAAACTGGTGCCATCATCCATTGCTGGTGGGAATGTAAAATGGTACTGCCGTTGTTTGGGAGTTCCTCAAAAAGTTGACTATAGAACTACAGTATGACCCAGCAATCCCACTCCTAGGCAAACACCCAAAAAAATTAAAAGCAGAAAATCAAACAAATCTGTATACCAATGTTCACTGCAGCACTATTTACAACAGCCAAAATATGGAAATCTAAATGTCAAATCAACAGATGAACAGAATACAGTATATCCATATAATGGAATGTTGCTTAGTTATAAAAAGAAATGAAACACTAAAACATGGATGAACTTTGAAAACATTATGCTGAGTGAAATTAGTCAGTCACAAAGGGAAAAATACTGTATGATCCCACTTATGTGCAACAGGCAAATATACAGTAACCAAACTTATCAGGGGTTACCAGGGTGGGAAAGGAGGAGAAAACTAGGTTCACTGCATAGGGGGCACTGAATTTCTGTAACTGGCAGTGGAATAAATTGGGAAAAAATAGTGGTAACAGTTGCAGACCAGATAAACGTAATCAATGTCACTACATTATTGTTTTCAAGTTGCTGCCAAACTGATTATCACTAATGGTGATCCCATGTGTGCACAGTAGAACTGTTCAAGAGTTTTCAAGGATGTGACTCTTTGGAAGCAGATTACCAGATTCCAAGGAGCCTGCAGGTGGGTTCAAATTGCCAACCTTTCAGCTAGCAAGTGAGTGATTAACCATTTTCACCACTCATTATACAAGTAAAAATTGTTGAACTAGCAAATGTTTTGTTTCTAATTTTTGTAACTACAATTTAAAAGATTTTTTAAAAAAGGAAAAATAAAGATGTTTCCAGACAAATATAGAGAATATTGGTCACGAGGAAAATTTCCTTACGAGAAATGGTAAGAGAATTTCTTCAGAGAGAAAGAACGATATGGATCAGAAACTTGGATCTACATAAGGGAGAACATCAGACAATGAATAAAGTAAACACAGAATCTCTTACCTTTCTTATTCTTAATTGACCTAAAAGTTAACAGTTTGTTAAAAATAATAATAGCAAAAATGTATTACGTGATTATAGTTTATGGACAAATGAAATGAACGACAGCAATGTTACAGGGACAGGAGGGAGACACTGAGAATACAGTTATAAGGTACTTGTACTACCCTTGAAGTTGCAGTGTTACCTGAAAGTGGACTCGGACAGAGGTAAACGTATGTTGTAAAATCTACAGCGAACACTAAAAGAAAAAAAAGGAAGTGTAACTGATATCCTAAAAGAGAAAAATATAGAATCATATATAAAGCTCTATTAAAACTAGAAGAAAAACAAAAAGATTGAAAGACAAAACAAAAAAAAGAACAATGAATAGAAAACACTAACAAACATGATAAGGAGCCCTCATCATGCAGTGGTAGTGCTTGGCTGCTAAACCAAAAGGGTGGTGGTTTGAACCCACTGGCCACTTTGCAGGAGAAAGATGTGGCAGTCTGCTTCCATAAAGATTACAGCTTTGGAAACCCTATGGGGCAGGCCTACTGTCCTACAGGGTTGCTATGAGTCAATCAATTCAATGACACACAACATGAAGACATTAATCCAACTATATCAATAATCCCTTTAAACACTGATGGTCTATATACACCAACTAAAAGACAAAGACCACATTGGCTACAAAAAAACTACTTAAAGTACAAAGATAAAGATTAAAAGTAAAAGAAACTCAAAAGAAAGATGGAGAAGCTATATTAATTCAGACGAAGCAGATTTCAGAGCAAGAAAAATGATCAAGATAAAGAAAAGCATTACATGATAAAAGGGGCAATTTTTCAAGAAGACATAACAACCCTTAATGTGTACTGCCTAACAAGAGAGCGCCAAAAGACTTGACAAAAAAACCAACAGAAATGCAAGGAGAAAGAAATGAATCTACTATTATAGTTGGAGACTTCAACACCCCTCAATTAGTAAGTGACAGAGCCCACAGGCAGAAAATCAGAAAGGCCATAAGTGAACTAGCATTATCAATCAACTGGATCTAACTGACATTTATACAATATGCCATCAAAAAACAAAAACAAACAAAAAAAAAAAACACTATACAGTCTTCTTAAGCTCACAGAGAGTTTGTACCAGGATAGAACACATTCTGAGCCACATAACACAACTTAACAAATTTAGAGAATTAGAAATCATATAAACTATGTGCTCAGACCACAATGGAATTAACTAAAGATCAATAAAAGAAAAATAGCTGGAAAAGCTCAACATACGTGGAGATTAAACAACACTTTTCTAAATAACACATAGAACAAAGAAGCCCCAAAAGAAATTACAAAACATTTTAAACTAAGTGAAAATGAAAACACAACTTAACAAAATTTGTTGGATGCAGAAAAAGCCATGCTGAGAGGGAAATTTACACCACTGAAAGCACGTACTAGAAAACAGACAAAATATCAATAACCTAGGATTCCATTTTAGGAAACAAGAAAAAGAAGAGCCAATCAAACCCAAAGCAAGCAGAAGAAAAATAATAAAAATGAGAGAACATATCAACAAACATGAAAACAGGAAATCAACAGAGAAAGTCACTAAGACAAAAAACCGGTTCTTAAAAAAAAAAAATCAAGAAAATAGATGAGTGAAGACACAAATGTTTATTATCAGAAATGAAAGAGGGGCCGTTATTACTAATCCCACAGACATTAAAAGAATAAAGGAACATTATGAACAACTCTACACCCACAAACTCGATAACCGAGATGAAATGGATCAACTCCTTCTAACACACAATTTAACAAAATGTACACAAAGAGAGAGAATCTGAATAGGCCTATACCTATTAAATAATTAAACGAATAATTCAAAAACAGCACTAGGCTCAAATAGATTCACTGATGAACTCTATCAAACATTTAATCATGAAAATATACAAAATTTTCTATCTCTTCCAGAAAACAGAAGCAGAGCAAATACTTGCAAACTGATTTTACGAGGCCAGTAGCACCCATATGCCAAAACCAAAGGTATTACAGTATTACAAGAAATAAAAACTATAGACCAGTATCCCTCGGGAACATAGATGCAAAACTCCCCACAAAAAATTAGGGAATTGAATTCAACAACGTGTAGCAAGAATTATACACCACGACAAAGCGGGATTTACTCTAGGTATGGACGACTGGTTCGACATGAAAATCAACTGATGTAATCCAACATGTTAACAGGATAAACAAGAAAAATCATATGAACATATCAAAAGATGCAGAGAACGCATGTGACAAAATCCCAACACCCATTAAGCATAAAAGTTCTCAGACCAGGAAAAGAAAGAAATGTCCTAAATTTTACAAAGAGCACCTACAAAAAACCTACAGTTAACATCATAATTATTGGCAAGTAACTAGATGTTTTCCTGCTAAGACTACGAACAAGGCAAGGATGTTACCACTCACCACTCTGACTTAATATTGTTCTAAAAGTCCTAGGTAATGCAATAAAACAAGTATACCAACTGTTAAGGATGAAATATCCTGTCTTTGCAGACAAAATCATTGTCTGTATACGAAATCCCAAAAAATCAAGAAACTCACTCATGAAATTGATCATACCAAAGTTGCAGCATAAAAGGTTAATATACAAAAGTCAGTTGCTTTCCTATATGCCAGTAAAGAACAACTGCAACTTTAACAACAGCATTTACGTTGGTAACAACAATAAATATGAAAAAATATAAATCTAACAAAATATACACAAGACATATATGAGGAAAACTACAAAACTCTGATAAAAAAACTCAAAGGTCTAAATACAATGAGAGCTACTCCACGTTCATGCATGGGACAACTCAATATTGTTAAGATGCCAGTTCTTCCCAAAATGATCTATATGTTGAATGCGATCCCAATCCAAATCTCAAGAAGTCATTTTGTGACTATCAATAAAGTTTTTCTAACATTTACATGAAAAGAGCAAAGGCTCAGAAAAGCCAACACAGTACTGAAGAATGGCAAAGTTGGAAGACTGACACTAAACCACTTCCAGACTAACTCTGAAGTTACAGTAAACAAGACAGTGTGGTATTTGCAAAAGAATAGACAAACAGATCAATGGAACAGAAGAGAGAGCCCACAAATTGACAGACACAAATATAATCATCTGATCTTTGAGTAAGGACCATAGGTAATTCAATGCAGAAAGGGCAGCCTTTTCAATAAATGGTGCTGGAATACCTATACATCAACTAGCAAAAAAAGGAAACCTAGACAGAGATCTTACACCTTTCACAAACATTAGCTCAAAACAGATCGAAAACCTAAATGTCAGTGAAAAACTGAAAAACTCCAAGAAGACAACATAGGAGAAAACCTAGGTGACCTTGGGTTTGGTGATGATTTTTTAGATACAACACTTAAAGCACGATACATGATGGAAAAGAGTGGATAAACTGGACCTCATTAAAAAACTTCTGCACGTATTTTGTTGCCTATATATTTACTACAAAAAATGGCTTAAAAAGTGAAAAACTTCTGCTCTACAACAATGCTAAGAGAATAAAAAGACAAGCCAAAAGCTCGGAGAAAATCTTTCCAAAACACATACGTGATAAAGGATTGGTATTCAAAATATAAGGTCCCTGGGTAGGGCAAACAGTTTGTGCTCAGCTGCTAATGTAAAGGTTGCGTTTGAATCCATCCAGCGGTGCCACAAAATAAAGGCCTGGTGCTCTGTAATACATGGGGTTGCCATTAGCTGGAATTAATTCGATGGCACGGGTTTGGGATTTTTTGCTTTTTATTCAAAATATACAAACAACTCTTAAAACTCAACAATAAGAAAGCAAAACGCCCAATTAGAAAATGAGTGAAAGATCTAAACAAACAGGTGATATGCATATGAAAAGATGCTCAACGTCATGTATCATTAAGAAATTGCAAATTACAACAATAAGATACCACTACATATTGATTAGAATGGCTAAACTCCAAACCAATGACACCAGTCACTGCTGGTGGGAATGCAAAATGGTACACCTAGTTTGGCAGTTTCTTACAAAACTGAATACACTCTTACCATATGATCCAGCAATTGTACTCCTTGGTATTCACCCACGAGTTGAAATCTATGTCCACACAAAAACCTGCATACAAATATTTATAACAGTTTTATTCATAACTGACAAAAATTGGAGGCAACCAAGAGGCTCTTCAATAGATGAATGGATAAGCAAAGTGTTGTGCATCCATAGATTAGAATGCTATTTAGCAATAAAAAGAAATGAGCTATCAAAGGTCACATAAAGACACAGCAAAATTTAAATGAATATTGCTAAAACAAACCACTCTGAAAAAACTACATACTATAAGATTCCAACTATGTAACATTCTGGAAAAGGCAAAAACTACATAGACAGTAAAAAGATCAGTGGTTGCCGGGTTGCAGGGTAGAGGGGAAAGGATGAATAACTGGAGCATAAGGGATTTTTAGGGCAGTGAAACTATTCTGTATAACATCATAATGGTGGATAAGTGACATTATGCATTTGTCAAATCCTATAAAGTGTACAACACGAGGAGTGTGCCCTAATATAAACTATGGCTCTTTATAGATAATAATGTAACAATATTGGTTGATCAATTATAACAGCACACTAATACAAGATACTATAGGAAAAACCAAACTGGGGGGACATAAGGAAGTAGGGGTATATGGGAACTCTTTATTTTCCTCTCAATTCTTCTGCAACCCTAATATTACTCCAAAAAAAACAAAATTTATTTATTAGAACACAAATGTTGAATATCAATAGGGCAGAGTGAAGACTGACTGAAAATCAACTCATGGGGGGGTACGTCAGGACTGACCTATCTCTATGACATGTTCATTTCATGTATCACTCAACTGTAAACTGTACACCTATTATAAATTTTTCTACAGCCACATCAAAAACACCCCTCAAGGTACAAATAACCCAAATAAGAAATGAAATGGGGGACATTACAACAGACCCAACTGAAATAAAAAGGATTATAACAGAATATTATGAAAAACTATATTCCAACAAATTTGAAAACCTAGAGGAAATGGATAAATTTCTAGAAACATACGGCCTACCCAAACTACAACAAAGTGATATTGAAAATCTGAACAGACCCATAACAAGAGAAGAGATTGAAAAGGTAATAAAAAAACTCCCAACCAAAAAAAGCCCTGGCCCAGATGGCTTCACTGGAGAATTCTACAAAACATTTACAGAAGAGCTCGTACCAGTTCTACTCAAGTTATTTCAGAGCATAGAAGAGGAAGCAACACTTCCAAATTCATTCTATGAAGCCAGCATAACGCTGATACCAAAACCAGGCAAAGACATCACAAAAAAAGAAAATTACAGACCAATATCTCTCATGAATATAGATGCAAAAACTCTGAACAAAATTCTAGCCAATAGAATTCAGTATCATATCAAAAAAATAATACACCACGACCAAGTAGGATTCATACCAGGTATGCAAGGATGGTTTAACATTAGAAAATCCATCAACGTAATCCACCACATAAATAAAAGGAAAGAAAAAAATCACATGATTATCTCAATTGATGCAGAAAAGGCATTTGACAAAGTCCAACACCCATTCCTGATAAAAGCTCTCAATAAAATAGGTATAGAAGGGAAATTTCTCAACATAATAAAGGGCATCTATGCAAAACCAACAGCCAACATCATTCTTAATGGAGAAAGGCTGAAAACATTCCCCCTGAAAACAGGAACAAGACAAGGATGCCCTTTATCACCACTCCTATTTAACATTGTGCTGGAAGTTCTAGCTAGAGCAGTAAGGCAAGAGAAAGAAATAACGGGCATCCAAATTGGTAATGAAGAAGTTAAACTCTCCCTGTTTGCAGATGATATGATACTATACGTAGAAAACCCTAAAGACTCCACGAGAAATTTACTGGAAGTAATAGAAAGATTCAGCAGAGTAGCAGGATACAAGATAAACATTCAAAAATCAGTTGGATTCCTATACACCAGTAAAGAGAACGATGAAAAGGAGATCAGGAAATCAATACCATTTTCAATAGCCCCTAAAAAGATAAAATACTTAGGAATAAATCTGACCAGGAATATAAAAGACCTATACAAAGAAAACTACAAAACACTGCTGCATGAAACCCAAAGGGATCTACATAAATGGAAAAACATACCATGCTCATGGATAGGCAGACTCAACATTGTGAAAATGGCAATTCTACCTAAAGCAATCTACAAATACAATGCAATTCCGATACAAATACCAACAACATTCTTCAAAGAGATGGAAAAACTAATTATTAACTTTATATGGAAAGGGAAGAAACCCCGAATAAGTAAAGCACTACTGAAGAAGAAGAATAAAGTTGGAGGACTCACACTACCTGACTTGAGAACCTACTATACAGCTACAGTACTCAAAACAGCCTGGTACTGGTACAACAACAGAGACATTGACCAATGGAACAGAATTGAGAACTCAGATGTAAATCCATCCACCTACGGTCACCTGATTTTTGACAAGGGCCCAAAATACATCAAATGGGGAAAAGACAGTCTTTTTAACAAATGGTGCTGGCAAAACTGGATATCCATTTGTAGAAAAATGAAACAGGACCCATACCTCACACTGTATACAAAAACTACTTCAAAATGGATCAAAGACCTGAATATAAAGCCTCAAACTATAAAATTCATAGAAGAAAAAATAGGACCAACACTTCAGACCTTAATACATGGCATTAACAGGATACAAACCATAAACATCAACACAAAAAACCCAACAGATAAACTAGATAATTGGGATCTTCTAAAAATCAAACATCTATGCTCTTCAAAAGATTTCACCAAAAGAGTTAAAAGAGAACCTACAGACTGGGAAAAAATTTTTGGACAGTACAAGTCAGACAAAGGTCTAATCTCCATAATCTACAAGAAAATCCAACACCTCTACAACAAAAAGACAACCAATCCTATCAAAAAATGGGCAAAGGAAATGAACAGACACTTCACCAAGGAAGACATTCAAATGGCCAACAGACACATGAGGAAATGCTCGCGATCACTAGCCATTAGAGAAATGCAAATTAAAACCACAATGAGATACCATCTCACCCCGGCATTACTGGCACGAATCAAAAACACTGGAAATAACAAATGTTGGAGGGGCTGTGGGGAGATGGGAACTCTTATACACTGCTGGTGGGAATGCAAAATGATACAGCCATTTTGGAAAATGATATGGCGTTTCCTCAGAAAGCTAGAAATAGACGTACCATTCGATCCAGCAATCCCACTCCTAGGAATATATCCTAGAGAAATAAGAGTCATCACTCGAATAGACATATGCACACCTATGTTCATGGCAGCATTATTCACAATAGCAAAACGATGGAAACAACCTCGATGTCCATCAACAGACGAATGGATACACAAACTATGGTACATACACACAATGGAGTACTATGCAACGAGAAAGAACAATGAATCGGTGAACCATCTCATAACATGGATGAAACTGGAGGACATCATGCTGAGTGAAATAAGTCAATCACAAAAGGACAAATATTGTATGAGACCTCTATTGTAAAAACCCATGAAAAAATTCACATGCAAAATGTAACAATCCTTGTTGGTTACCAGGGATGGGGGGGGGGGGAATACTAAATAGGTAATAGGTAAGTAGTAACTTGGGTGAGAGATGAGATAGTACATAGTACAGGGGAAACTAACACAACCTGCACAAGGAAAGGTCATGGAGGCCCTATAGACACATCCAAACCCCCCGAGGGACTGCGTTGTTGGACGGAGGGCTCTGGGGACCATGATCTCGGGGAACATCTAGCTCAATTGGCATGACACTACTTATAAAGATAATGCTCTACATTCTACCTTGGTGAGTAGTGTCTGGGGTCTTAAAAGCCTATGAGCAGCCATCTAAGATACTCCACTGATCTCATCCCTTCGGGAACAAGGGAGAACGAAGAGAACAGGATACAAGGAAAAGATTAGTCCGAAGGACTAATGGTCCACAGCTACCAAGGCCTCCACGGGACTGAGCCCAGTACAGCTGGATGGTGCCCAGCTACCACCAATGACTCCTCTGACCAGGATCACAACAGAGGGTTCTGGGCAGAGCTGGAGTAGGATGTAGAGCATAATTTTAACTCCCAAAAAAAAAAAAAAAGAAGACCAGATATAGTGGCCTAAAGAATACTAGAGAAACCTCGAGAGTGTGGCCCCCAGACACCCTTTCAGCTCAGAGGTGAAGTTACCTTCAAGGTTCGATGTTAAGCCTGGGAATGGACACCCCAGTAAAACTAAATGGGACTAACGATGTACAGGAGTCCAGTGACAAGGGCCAGAAGGCAGAGGGAGAGTAGGAAACTGATGATAAGGAACACAAATTGAATAAGGACACTGTCGATGTATTGTGAGATTGTTGACCACTGCTATAGGGCAACATTTGTAGTAACTATTAAATGGGAGGCTGTTTTGTCCTGTAAGCCTTCATCTTGGGCGAGAATGGCAGCACAATTGGAAGAGCATAGTCAATATCACTTAAATGTGTAAGTAAAAAGTTTTGAAATGGTGTTTAAATAAAATAAAAATAAATAAATAAATAAATAAACAAATGAGAGTGAAGAGGTACAATAGTCCACTGACAAGGTCCAGAAGACAGAAGGGGACAAGGAAGCCCCCTGGTGATAGGGAACACAAGGTGGAGTAAGGATATTCTTGATGTGCTGTGAGATTGTTAACCATGGTCATAGGGCAACATGTGTAGTAACTGTTAAATAAAAAACTATTTTGTTCTGTAAGCCTTCATCTTAAGTGAGAATAACAGCACAGTTGGAAGAGCATAGTCACTGTCACTGAACTGTGAATGTAGAAATTTTTGAAATGGTGTATCTTTGGCCATCTGTAATTTTCATCGAAAAAAAAGGTTGAGAATTTAGAGGCTTAATACGTTGTGGGGTTGTTAACCAATGTCAAAAAACAACATGTGTACTACTATTTCATGAGAAACTATTTGCTCTGTAAGCTTTCACCTGAAGTACAATAAAATATATATTAAAAAAAAAAAAAAAAAAAAACACCCCTCAAATTCAGAAATGGAAATGTTTAATCTGAAAATGGGCATATACAAAACATATACCCCAAAGAACACATGTATTCTACATTTTCCTAGTAAAAGCAGATAGAAAACAATGATATCCATTATTCCATTCCTATTCAACATTATCCTAAAGGTTATAGCTGGTATATGCCAAAAAAGAACAAGAAAGAAAAAAGGTAAAGAAATACGAATGTTAAATGGGGGAGGGGGAACACCCCACTCTATTTTATAGATTAAATAATTGCATACGTAGAATCCCAAAAAACGGTACAGATGATTATAGGACTGGGAGATTTTAGCAAATATTCAGATAACAAAATAATTACCAAAGAAAGATTTAAATATTTCATTTATATACACTGGAACCAAGCAGTTATGAATTAACTTTTAAAACATAACACGTATTTTAATAAAAAGTACCTAAGCTGTGGTGGCATAGTGGTTAAAAAAAGGTCAGCAGTTTTAATCCATGAGTCACTCCTTGGAAACCCTATGGGGCAGTTCTTCTCTGTCTTGTAGAGTTGCTATGAGTCGGAATTGACTCGACAGCAACAGGTTTGGGGTTTTTTTGGGTTAATGAAAAAATTATAAAACATTATTAAATGACATCTAAACAGACTGAAATAAATGAAGAGGCAGCACATGGTCTTAGAAAATTGTTCTCCCCAGATTGTTATTTACAATGCACTTCCATAAAATTCCAAGCAATTGTTTTTTTGAACGTTAAAAAAATGCATTAAAAATGTATCTGGAAGTACAAATGTCCATGAATAGAGAAAATGTTCCAAGGAAAAGGGAATAGGGGCTTGTCCAAACATGTCATATACATAAATATACTTTCACATATTTACTTTATCAATAAGACAGTGCAGTATCAGTATTAAAAAAAAAAGAAAAAATCACTGCCGTTGAGTTGATTCCGACCCATAGCAACCCTCGTGATAGAATACACAAATAGACCAATGGGAAAAAACAAACAGCCCTGGAAAAAGCTTACCAATCTATAAAAAAAGTTGATTCATGACACAGCATGGCAGTAACAGAAAACACATACACTTCAATATGTGAGGTAGTGTCAACTAAATGGAGTCCCTGAGTGGCACAAAAGGTTAAGAGTTCTGTTATTAACCGAAAGGTTGGTGGTTTGAGTCCACCCACAGGAACATCTGAAGAAAGGTCTGGCAATCTACTTCCAAAAAAATCAGCCACTGAAAACCCTAGAGAGTACAGTTCTACTCTGAAACACATGGGGTAACCATGACTCAGAATCAACTCTACTGCAACTAGGTTTTTTAAAAAACCAATTAATTATCTGATTGGAATAATCTATTCCCATGTACTTTTGCTAATGATCATTCAAAAGCAGCTGCCAACAGTACACTGACAGTGAACTGCCAGAAATTCAAGCTGGATTTAGAAGACGATACGGAACCAGGGATATCATTGCTGATGTCAGATGGGCCCTGACTGAAAGCAGATAATACCAGAAGGATGTTTACCTTTTGACTATCCAAAAGCATCTGACTGCGTGGATCCTACCAAATTATGGATAACATTGCGAACAATGGGAATTCCAGAACACTTACTTGTGCTCAAGGGAAACCTGTACACAGATCAAGAAGCAGTCACTTGAACAAAACAAGGGCATACTGTATGGTTTAAAGTCAGGAAAGGTGTGCATCAGGGTTGTATCCTTTCACCATACTTATTCAATATGTACGTTGAGCAAATAATCCGAGTAGCTGGACTATATGAAGAAGAATGGGGCATCAGGATTGGAGGAAGACTCATTAACAACCTGCGTTATGCAGATGACACAGCCTTCCTTGCTGAAAGTGAAGAGGCCTTGAAGCACTTACCGATGAAAATCAAAGACCACAGGCTTCTGTATGGATTACACCTCAACATAAAGAAAATAAAAATCCTCACAACTGGACCAATAAACAATATCATGATAAATGGAGAAAAGACTGAACTTGTCAAAGATTTCATTTTACTTGGATCCACGGTCACCACCCATGGAAGCAGCAGTCAAGAAATTAAAAGACGTTCTGGGCAAATCTGCTGCAAAAGACCTCTTTAAAGTGTTAAAAAGCAAGGATGTCACCTTGAGAACTGTGGTGCACCTGACCCAAGCCATGGCGTTTTCAATTGTGTCATATGCATGTGAAAGCTGGATAATGAATAAGGAAGACCGAAAAGGAATGGACACCTTTGAATTGTGGTGTTGGAGAATAATATTGAATATACCATGGTCTGCTAAAAGAACAAATCTGTCTCGGAAAAAGTACAGCCAGAATGCTCCTTAGAAGTAAGGATGGCGAGGCTACATCTCACATATTTTGGACATGTCAGGAGGGATCAGTGCCAGAAGAAGGACATCATGCTTAGTAGGGAGTCACTGAAAAAGAGGAAGACCCTCAACGAGATGGACTGACACACTGGCTGCAACAATGGGCTCAAGCATAACAACGATTGTGAGGATGGCACAGGATTGGGCAGTGTTTCGTTCTATTGTACACAGGGTCACTGTGAGTCAGAACCAAATCGATGACACCTAACAACAACAACCACCACGTACTCCACATGTAAAAAATAAATTCCAGGTACATTACTTCTAAATACGAAAATGTAAAATTATAATACTTTCACAAGTTATAAGCAAATGATCTTATGACATCAGAATTGAGAAAAAATTCTTACCAGTAAGACATAAGGGAAGAGACTGACAAATTCAACTATACTAAAATTTACAACTATCCAACAAACAGCAGAGAAAATGAGTGAAAAAATAAGTTATATACGAGGAGAAAGACTCCCGAAGTTTTTAAAGATCTAAAAAACCATAGAAATATAAATTAACAGTGGGAAAATATGCACAGCTTTATCAGCAGTGGAGTAGTGTAAGATAATTACAGAATAAAATCAAAGTAAGATACCATTGCACACTCTTTACAAGAGCAAAAATTAATTAGAAAAACAGATGAAACAAAAATACATATTCATACTTTGTAGGAGGAAGAAGTTGTAAAATTCATTAGCATTTCCTAGTAAATTTGAACATGGCTATAGTTTACAACTTAGCCATTTTCCCTCACTGAAGAATTATTGTGCAGGGGCACATGGCACCTGGAAAGAGAATGAACAGAAGAACAGCAATACTCACAAGAGCAAAACTTACATTTGAACCACTCAGATCCTGTAAACTCTACAATCAGTAGGTAGATTGTAATCCATTCAAACAATGGGAACATACATACACAGGCACATGGGTAGACTACAGCTGCGACACCAATATGAAACTCAAAAGCATCCCGAGGAAACAAGTCGCTGAAGAACCCAGAGTAATAACTGAATTTACAGACAGCTCAAAAGGCAAAACTAAACAATATAAAGTTTACATATTAAAACCTAATCTAGGCATAGGTGGGAGGACAAGGACCTAGAATGGGGGATTCATGGCTTCCACACACCTGACCCACACAGGATCCAGATGGACTCACTGTCCATACCTTTTGTGATATCAGAAGAACACCAATACCAACTATAAACAGTTAAAGCCTTCACCTATGAACTCTCTCCCCCTTTACAACCCATGACCCATTAACAACAATTCATTATCAAGCCTCACCCACTTATAAGGATAATCCAGTTCTCTGCAGAACTCACCATTTCCTTGCTCCAGCTTCTGGAAGTCTAAGGGAAATTCCTCAAAACGTGCCTCTTACTAAATGTTTTCTTCCTGAAATTGGGATAAATATGGTCCTAAATATATATACACTGGGCAAAACTGCTGCAAGAGACCCCTTTAAAGTGTTAAAAAACAAAGATGTCACCTTGAGGACTAAGGTACGCCTCACCCAAGCCATGGTATTTTCAATCACCTCCTATGCATGTGAAAGCTGGGCAGTGAATATGGAAAAATGAAGAAGAATTGACACCTTTGAATTATGGAGCTGGCAAAGAATACTGAATATACCACGGATTGCCAGAAGACCAAACAAATCTGTCTCGGAAGACGTACAGCCAGAATGCTCCTTAGAAGGAAGGATGGCAAGACTTCATCTCATGTATTTTGGACATGTTATAGGAGGGACCAGTCTCTGGAGAAGGACATCATGCTTGGTAAAGTAGATGGTCAGCAAAAAAGAGGAAGACTCTCAAAGAGATGGACTGACAATAGTGGCAGCAACAATGGGCTCAAGCACAACGACTGTGAGGATGGCACAGGACCTGGTAGTGTTTCCTACTGTAGTAGGGTTGGTGTGAGTGGGAATCTACTCGATGGCACCTAACAATATACATGCTAGTTCCAGCTCATTTTTAATTCATCGGTCTTAAACACCTATAACCGTTAAAGGAGGGGGAATATATTCCTTATCACAATCTTACTATTTGTATGACTAAAAAAAACGAAAGAAATCCATTGCCATCAATTCCAACTCACAGCAACCCTATATAACAGAGTAGAACTGCTCCATAGGGTTTCCAAGGAGCGGTTGGTGGATTCAAACTGCCCACCTCTCGGTTAGCAGCCATAGCACTTAACCACTATGTCACAGCAATATTTAATAAAAGTCCTGCCTCGAAAAAGCACAGAAAAACAAAAACATTTGAGGCAGGTAAATTGTGATCAAGAACATGCCCCTTTGAAGTAAGAACAGACCTGAATTTGAGTTCAGACACTGCCACTTAACCAGTAGCTTTGTCCATGGGCAAGCTATTTAATTTCTTCAAGAGTATTATTTCTGCAAAATGCCGCAAATACGCCCTACCTCGCTGTGTTGTTTTGTGAATAAAAGGAGGTTCAGTATATACTTTCCACAGTGCGCCCCCACAAAAAAAAAAAAAAAAACCTGTTGCCGTCCACGTGATTCCAACTCATAGTGACCCTATAGGACAGAGTATAACTACCCACAGGGTTTCCAAGGCTGTAATATTTAAGGAAGGAGACTGCCATGTCTTTCTCCCACAGAGGCTGGTGTGATTTGAACCGCTGAACCTTTCAGTTAGCAGACGAGCGCTTAACCACTGCGCCACGAGGGCTGCTACACAGTGCCCAGCCCTTCTGAAATAGCTCAACAAATGGTCAGTTTACATACAGGCCGAGGGGTGATTGAGGCCTGATGAGGCGCTCAAGGTTGACTACAGTGTGTGTGCGCATGGGTTAGGGAGTGGTGGCAGGTGAGGACAAGCGTCTGGCTGAGGCTGCATTGTTAAAAAAAAAGAAAAAAAAGGCGAGCACGGTGAGCAGTAAACTGGAGGGGGTGGGAGCTGAGCATTTAGACTCAGACGGACTGCCCCGGGCATCCATGAGGCCTGTGACTGCATTTTTCACAAAGTCCCAGGTGAAGCTGACGTTGCTGGTCTCAGAACCACGCTTTTGCTTGGCGAGGATTCACAGGTTTTACCCGTTAATGCACCAAGAAACACAGGTCCACCTCACCTACTTGGCTGTCCAGGAAAGCAGCAGCGGCCAGTGGGCCGGGATCTCGGAGGAAGTAGAGCGGGGAGCGGCGGCAAAGCGGCGGAGCCAGGCACAACCGGGCTACCGGAAGTCTCGGGCTACAGGAAGTCCCGAGGTTCTGGGGGGATGGAGAGACCAGGAGCGCACAGGAGAGCGGGGGCAGCGCCCCGGGACGTGAGCCTGCGGGGTCACCTGGTAGTGGGTTACTCCGACTGGCGATAGAGGCAAAACCTACCATTCACCGCAGCAAAAGCGCGACGAAACGTGGCTGCCGACCAGAGGACGCACACTTCCGCTTCCGTTTTCTGGGACTCTCGGTTCCGCAGGGGAGGGCTTCAGTGTGCGAGTCCAGAGGGCACTGGGGTGAGTGGCTTCTCCTTGTATTTGGGACCTGGGCACTGCTGTCTTTATTTCCTCTATAGCCAAAAACCTAGGTATTCTTAAATGCGTATATGAACTGAAACGCGGATTTCAGTAATGAAAGATACCTTGGGGAGCAGAGAAAGTTGATATTGGAATATTTGGCCATTTGAAAACATTTTACCATGTTCTTTAGAGAAATAATTTCTTTACTCCTTATAAATATTTGCTCATCTTTAGAATTGTTGAAGTCTCTAGTTTGGCTTCTGTTTCATGGTTTGTCGTCTCTTGCCTATCAGGTATCTTTCTCTAAGAGCAGGATACAGACTATGCAAACCAAGTATGAGCTCTCCAAGTGCTGAGGACCTCGAGAGAGGAGTTTTCTAGGGTGAGAAGCAGAAAGGTACCCGTCCTTCTGAGGGCTAGTAGGTAAAAGGTGAAGAACTTTAGAAAATGACAATTATAAAATTTTTACTTTTTTCTCATATATACACACAGTAAAGTGCATAGTGTGTACTAATCTTAAGTGTACAACGCGATGAATTTTTACATCTGGATATACACTCGTATAACCTCTGAGATCAAGTTAGGGAAATTTTCCAGCACACAAGAAGATTCTCTCCTGCCCTTTTTCCAGTTGATACTCACCTAGGAGTAACCAGTGTTCTGACTGTCATTGCCATAGATAAGATTTGCCCATTCTTGGACTTCGTATAATCGGATTAATACTGTATGAAGTATATTGTGTCTGACTTCATCTAGTCAACAAAATGTCTGTCAGATTTTATCTATGTTGTTGCACATACTATAATTTGTTATTTTTTTGTCACTGTGTTTTATTTCAAGGGATGAATATACCACAGTTTTTTAATTCATTTATTCATTCATTTTATTCTGTTGTTAAAGTTTGTATTATAACCCAGAATGTGCTCTATCTTGCTGAATATTTAATGAGCACTTAGAAATAATGCGTCTTCTGCTGTTGGTGGGTGGAGTGTTCAATAAATGTCAAAGAGATCCAGAATGCTCCTTAGAAACAAGGATGGCGAGACTTCGTCTCACATACTTTGGACATGTTATCAGGAATGACCGGTCCCTGAAGAAGGACATCAGGCTTGGTAAAGTAGAGGGTCAGCAAAAAAGAAGACCCTCAATGAGATGGATTGACATAGTGGCTGCAACAATGGGCTCAAGCATAACAATGATTATGAGGATGGCGCAGGACTGGGCAGTATTTCATTCTGTTGTACGTAGGCTCACTTTGAGTTGGAACCAACTTGACAGCACCTAACAACAACAACAGGTCAAGATGGTTGACGGTGTTGTTCAGACCTTCTATATGCTTGCTGACTTCCATATCCTTGTGAAGGTGGGAAGAGGCTGGTAAGAACATAGGCTGGAAAACTAAGAGAAATATAAGATCAGAATATTTTAATGTATTCATGAATAAAAGAGTTACGATTAAGGGATCCTCAAATGCTTGGGAAATGTTGTTTCATGTTAATATTATAATCAGGTTGCAGATCACATCCCCAGTGTGGTGTTGAAGATGCTATTGGGCAAAATGGACCATTTATCCAATACAGAATTTATCACTTCTTGGGTTTGATTTGCTGGAGGGTTTTGCTTTTATAATTTTGATCAAGATTACAGAAAATGGGACATATTACATGTTCATCATCCTGCTAACTTTCTCCATCATAAAGGGCAGTAAGGCAAGTTGGCCTTGAAGAACGCTCAAATACCGTAATACACCATTACTTAAGGTTGTTATTGTCAAGAAGGCTGAATAGTGCAGTGTCTCAGAGTTCAGGCATGGGAGTCTAAATTGCAGCTGTGTCATGTAGCAGCCATGAGTTTTTTTTCCAAGTCCCTTCTCCTCCCTCAACCTCAGTTTCCTTTTATATGAAACTGGAGATATAACAGTGCCTTCTCCATAGGGTCTATGAAATTATCTACTTGTGTTTTTCTCTCATCCTTTCCTCCTTCTCTTGGTAATGATATTATGATTTTCCTTTGGGGAGTTGCCTTTCAGTTTGGTCCAAATAGTTCAACTAAGACTGACCTCACTTCCCAGCTGTAAGGATAAACTGGTGACCCTATGCCTGGTACTAAGAGAACCCTGGCCACAGTGATTAGTTCAGCAGTTAGCATGCGACCTGCACAAAGCCATTCATAATCTATTCTGGGACTTTTGCTGAGGTTGTTAGGGAAACCCCACTAGGGTTGTTACCTTGATAGGATGTAAGCACGGAGTTGATGGCATTCACCTCATAATAGCGTGAGGATAGTCTAAGGATGAAGCAACTTAGAGGGAGGTAGGGCAGAGAGAAAGAAAGTGTTGTTGAGCCCGTGGATACAACCATGACTTTATCCAGCTGTCCCAAAGACTTCCAAGTGTATGAACCAATTTTTTTTTTTTTTTACTGGAAAGTTTTTGATCTGTATTCTTACTAATTGCAACCAAAAACTTCTTGACTAATTCAGGTTATTGGGATGATTAATGAAATTATACATTTAAAATGATTAACACAACACCTGACAGGGAATAAATGCTCAATAAAAAAATATCTACTACTACTACTATTATTATTATTATGGCTGAGTCAAATGGATTTGGATTTTCTGCAACATCTAATGGAATGGTGGAATAATTTATCATCTGAAACCCGTTGTGATGGTAATTCAGAGAACTTTTGAGTTTTGTTAAAAATTTTTATCTGTTGACACCAGCTTGTTGAACACATTACCCTCAGAAAAGAAAAATGCCACAGCAGCACATAATTTGTGTCAATTATAGATAATATGATTTGTCTTTCCAGTGAGCTGGTAGAAAGGTCAATGCAGACCTTTTTAAGTGGAAAGCTGAAGTTAGAGAATATCATTGCTTTCGGTGTTCAAATCAATTTAACAAAGTATGATGAGTAGAAGAGAAAGGGAGAAAAAAATATGTCATGTTGCATCTCACCATTCAGCTTCGTGAACAAACATAGAACAAAACTTGTGGTTTGATGTTTTGGTTTTTATACTTGATGAGACATTATATTGATGAAAAAGAATAAACCCTGGATATCAGTTCTGTCAAATGTGTAATGGACTATAATGAACACTAGTGGTATTTACTTTGTTTTAATGATAAAACAAATATTCTTACTATTTAGGTTATGGAAAATTTTTCATCCACATTTCTTTTGAATACTATTTTATAGTTCATTTTTCATTTCTATTTTGAACCTTATGTTTTAAGTTCAAACTTCTCTGTCTCTCTCAGTACAGGTAAAACTTTTAAAAAAAGGATTTTAGTGTTTTTATATAGAGTATATAAATTTGAAATGCTTAAAACTATTAGTAAGATTGCAGTCTTTACAAAGTGAGGGGGAAAAAATCTGTGTGTGTGTGTGTATGTGTGTTAGAGGGGTGATAAGAAAATTTCAAGGCAATAAATATATACAATTGTGTATAGGAGAGGAGAACCTGAATTTAATTTTCTGTCAAAATGGAGGCGACCCAGGGCTGTAGAGGAAAGTCTGAAGTTTTCTTAAAGTCAAAAATTATAAAATAAATACAAACCCTCAATTCTCTGCCATTTTGAGGGATACTGGGATATAAAACATAAAAAATGAAATATCTGGAGAATACAGAAATCTGTTGTGCTATATAGGGAGCCCTAGTAGCACAATGGCTAAGGGCTGGGCTGCTAATCGAAAGGCCGGGTGTTTAAACCCACTCAGCGGCTCTGTGGGAGAAAGACCTGGCAATCTACTTTCATAAAGGCTTCAGCCAGGAAACTGTATTGGACAGTTCTACTCTGTCACGTTGGGTCACTATGAGTTGAAATCTACTCCATGGCACCAAACAACAACATTGTGCTATATCTTTTTTTTTTATAATAGGCATACATTTATAATTCATGTTTGGACTAAGAACCATGTTTGATGTAATAAGAATTTTTAGTTGTGTGATTTGGGCTCATTTTTTGGTGTTGCCATCAGTGAGGACAGACTCTTTTTAGAAACATCCATTCTGGAGCATCTTGGGATTAAAAAACGGCAGAGAATTGGGAGCACTGGCAGTGAGATGCCTCCCTTGAGGGCAGAAATAGAATGGGCTGATGGATGTTTTTGTAACATTCTTGAAATGTTGGAGTATAAACATATGATTTTACATTTTAATGATTCCATTAGTGGAAAAGAAGATGGAAGTTTGCTTTAAAGTTCAGAATCTTGCACTGTTTGTTCAAAATTTGTTTTGACATATTCCCCAAATGTGCACTTCACTATACTTATCTCCCCATAGCATCTGATATTAAAATAAAGTCAAAGTAAGAAAAAGGCTATTAATGATGGTGACAAGGGCAGTTCATTCATTGCCATCGCTGATATGACAAGGATTTCAGGAGCACCTTAGTATGTCCCAGGAGCCCTAGTGGCACAGTGGTTAAGAGCTCGCTGCTAAGCAAAAGGTTAGCAGTTCAAATCCACTAGCCAGCTGCTCCTTAATGGGGCAGTTCTACTTTGTCCTATAGGGTCACTATGAGTCTGAATCAACTTGATGGCAATGGGTTTGGCTTTGGTTCTATACATATTAAGATAGAGGGCATAAAGTGATGTGGAAGGCAGGGACCATCTTCACCCTACTGAAGCTTGTGCTTTGTGGAGGAGGCAGGCCAAAAATGCAAAGGCCTACAGGAGGCAGAAAAGGGACCTAAGTTGGTGAAATGGTATGAATTGGTGGCCTTGTGACAAAAGAGGATGATCTAACTAAAGTTCTTCAAGGTCAATTTTTGAAAACTACTCTTTGGGCACGTCTTAATTTGGACACAAGGGCGGGTTCACCTGCTGTCGTGGATGGTCTGTTGCTTGCAGCAGGAGAAAGTGAGACTCACGCAGGAAGGCCAGAAACCAACAGAATTTACTTCTCACAGGCGCCAGGGAGGAAACTATGACACACCTGGACACAGGGCCACACAAGGATTGCACCCAGGGACAAGGCAACAACACGTTGGAAATGCAGTCAGGGCTTATGTATGGCAAGCAGGCTGTAGGTCTTGGAGTTAGCATGTGCTGAGGATTATTGGTCAGTTTAAAAGTTTCTAGTGCTTTAGTGTGGAAAAAGCTCAGGACCAGACAAAAATATCAAACGACAGTTTTTTTTTACAGCTTAATCAAGAAATGTCAATCGACCCATGCAAAAGTAAGAAACCCTCTGGGCCCAGGGGCAGAGTCACTGATGACAGACAGCAGGGCCAAGAGGATCCTGTCCTCGGGACTGAGAGGACACCTGCACAGCTGAGAGCAGCCTAGAGAGCCGTCTTGCACTGAAGAGGGGAGACTTTGCCTACATGCTTCCTGATCCTGATCCTGAGTTGTACTCTGTTACTTGCTTAATAAACCACTTAACTCTAAGTACAGTTCTTGAGTTCTCTGAGACTGAAGTGAACTGCCAAACCCAAATGGGGGAGGGAACAGTGCTGAGGGGAGGGAGAGTGATGGTGTCAGAGATGGAGTGGTACAGCAGCTTGGAGAATGTGGAAATCTGGGATATATTTGACCTCTGCCTCACAGGAGTTGGCTTTGTGCTGATTCTTATATTTGAAGTTATTTTTACAATATTAAAATATCATTTTTCCTTTATTCAACATTAATTCATGATCTTATTAATTTTATATCTTGAATAATACTCTGGGGCTTAAAAAGCATCAATGATTCTATTATAGCAAGGAATTTTGTAATTAAAAAAAAAACTCACAGTGAGGATATTGTTGATGTGTTGTGAGACTGTTAACCATTGTCATAGGGCAACGTGTAGTAACTGTTCAATGAGAAACTATTTTGTTCTGTAAGCTTTCATCTTAAGTGAGAATAGCAGCACAATTGGAAGAGCATAGTCAATGTCACTGAACTATGCATGTAGAAATTTTTGAAATGGTGTATCTTTGGATATGTGTATTTTCACCAAAAAAAAAGGTTGAGAAGTTAGAGGGTTGACATGTTGTGGGGTTGTTAACCAATGTCATAAAACAATATGTGTACTACTGTTTCATGAGAAACTATTTGTTCTGTAAGCCTTCACCTGAAGTGCAATAAAAAAAAAAAAAGAAGGAAAAAACTCACTAGGATTAAATACCGTCCCCATCATATGTTACAGGAGTGAGGCTGTGGGACCTGTTTGTAGTGGTGGATCATCAGACATGACAACAAAAAGTACGAGCAGCAAAAGACAAAATAGATAAATGGGACTTCATGAAAATTAAATACTTTTGTACATCAAAAGACTTTATCAACAAAGTGAAAACACAACCTACAAATGGGGAGGAAATTTTCAGGAACCATTTATCCAATAAAGGTCTAATATCCAAAATATATTTTTGAAAAAAACTTCTACAACTTAACAACAAAAAGACAAACAACCCAATAAAAAAATGGGCAAAGAACTTGAACAGACATTTCACTAAAGAGGATATTCCAGTGGCCAACAAGCACATGAAAAGATGCTCAACTTCATTAGTCACTAGCAAAAGCAAACAAAAATCCGTTGTGGTCAAGTAGATTCAAACTTATAGCCACCCTATAGGACAGAGTAGAATTGCCCTATAGAGTTTCCAAGGAGCGGCTGGTGGATTTGAACTGCAGACCTTTTAGTTAGCAGCCGAGCTCTTAACCACTGTGCCACCAGGGCTTCCATTAGTCATTTTAAAAAACTCACTGCCATTGAGTCGATTCCAACTCATAGCAACCCTATAGGAAAGAGTAGAACTGTCCCATAGAGTTTCCGAGGAGCACCTAGTGGATTCAAACTGCCGCCCCTTTGGTTAGCAGCCATATCTCTTAACCAGTACGCCACCAGGGTTTCCTCCTATTAGTCATTAGGGAGATAAAAATCAAAACCACAATGAGATAACAGCTCACCCTCATTTTAATGGCAGTGACCAGTAAAAGGGAAAACAATAGACGTTGGCAAGATTGTAGAGAAACTGGAACCTTCATTCATTGCTGATAGGAATATAAAATGTACAGCCACTGTGGATAAGTTGGGCAGTTTCTTAAAAAAGTTGAACACAGAACTTCCATATGACCCAGCAATCCCAATCCCGGCACATACCCAAAAGAAGTGAAAGCTGGAATGCAAACAAATCTGTACACCCATGTTCATTGCAACATTTTTCACAATAGTCAAAATGTGGGAACATCCGAAATGGCCATCAAAAGATGAATGGATAAACAAAATGTGGTATATACATACAATGGAATGTTATACAGCCATAAAGAGAAATGAAGTCCAAATGCATGCCACAAAAATGGATGAACCTTGAAAACAGTACACTGAGTGAAATAAGTCAGTGGCAAAAGGACAAATACCATATGATCCCACTTATATGAAATATATAGAATAGGCAACTATATAAAGATCAAAGTTCATTAGTGGTTACCAAGGATGAATCAGAAGGGGAAATGAGAGGATGCTTAAGTGGTAGAGGTTCTGTTAAAGATGATGAAAAAATTTGGAATCACAGAATAGTGATTATTGTACAACATGGTGAATGTAATTCATGGCACTGAATAGTATGCATACAAATGGCTGAAATGGCAAATGTTTTGTTAAATGTATTTCACCGCAATTAAAAAAAAAATGGATTTGATGCTTTCAGGATGTGGGGGAAACTTGGTGATTGGTTTTCCTAATAATTTTCACCTAGGAGGAGGAATGATTGAACAGGGGCAGGGTAATCATTTTACCACCCATCTGTTGGTTTGCCATTCTGTGGTGGCTTGCATGTTGCTGTGATGCTGGAAGCTATGACACCAGTATTTCAAATACCAGCAGGGTCTCCCCCAGTGAACAGGTTTCACTGGAGCTCCCAGACTAAAACAGACTAGCAAAAAAGGCCTGGAGAGCTACTTTGAGAAATAGCCAATGAAAACCCTGTGGATCAGAAAAGAATATTATCTGGACTCAAATATACCAATAATCATGAGGATGACGCAGGACCAGGCAATGTTTCGTTCTTTATACATAAGGTCACTATGAGTCAAAAGCCAACTTGACGGCCACTGACAACAGTTTAATCGTTGGTAACCTTTAGGAGAGAAGATGTTAATTGTCAAAAGGGGGTGTTAAGCCATGGTATTTTCAATTGCCTCGTGTACATGTGAAAGCTGAACAGTGAATAAGGAAGACCAAAGAAGAATTGATGCATTGGAATTATGGTGTTGGCAAAGAATATTGAATACACTTCTTCCAGAAGAACAAACAAATCTATCTTGGAAGAAGTACAGCCAGAAGGCTCCTTAGAAGCATTCTAAGAAGGATGGTGAGACTTAGTCTCACGTACTTTGGGCATGTTATCAAGAAGGATTGGTCCCTGGAGAAGACATCATTTTTGGTAAAGTAGAGGGTCAGTAAAAAAGAGGAAGACCCTCAACGAGATGGCTCACAGGAGATTGACAGAGTGGCTGCAACAACGGGCTCAAACACAGCAATGATTGTGAGGATGGCACAGGACCAGGCAACATTTTGTTCCGTTATACATAGGGTCCTTATGAGTCGGAACCAACTTGACGGCACCTAACAACAACAAACTAAGACACCTACATGTAGTTTAAAAATTGCTAGTCCATACTACTCTGGAAAACAAATTTAGCAACTAACGCACAGTGTTTCTGTACAGTTGGGTTTTTTTTTTATTTTGTATTTAGCCTTACATTTTCCCGTAAAAACACAGTTTCCAAAGTTTTTGAAGGTCAGCTCCTTTTTTCCTCACCAATGTCAGTGAAATAATGCCACATGTTTGTTGTATAGTTAGATTCAAATTGTCACAGTCTGATTTCCATTCTGGAATTTGAAAATATTCTGGAAGATTTTTTTAAATTTTGCATATAATATAGTTCACTCTACGTGATGTATAATTCTGTGGAAGACAGGAACCATACTTACTGTAACGGAGCTTGTAGTTTAGTGGGAGAGATAGGTCAAAGATGCAAAGGCCTACAGGAGACAGGAAATGAACTGAAGTTTGTGAAATGGCATGAATTGGTGGAATCTGTGACAAACCAAAAAGTGGATGAACGAACTAACATTCTTTAAGATTAATTAAAAAAGAAGAAAACCTATGTGAGCCGTGGGATACATCTGTAGGTATGTTAGGCCTTGTGATGGTTAAGATTGTGTATCAACTTGGCTGGGCCATGATTCTCAGTGGTTTGACAGTCTTATGATGTTGTCATCACCCCCATAATGAGATCTGCTGTGAGTAGCCAATCAGTTAAAAGGTAGTTTCCTTGGGCGTGTGGCCTGCATTGAGTATAAGTAAACATTCTGGCAAGGCTCATGGCTTTTGCTTACTCTGGATGCTGCAACTAGCTCCTGTTCATTTGACCTCCAGTTCTTGGGACTTGAGCTAGTGGCTTACCTGCAGTCTTGCCTGCCGATCTTGGGATTCATCAATCTTCACAGCAACAGCCCTGCTCTCTGATCTGCTGACCTTGGGTTTGCCAGCCCCTTTGGCTATGTAAATCAGGAGAAACCTCTGTCCTGACCCACGGACTTGGGACATTCCAGCCTCTACAACCGCCTGAGCCATTTTCTTGATATAAATCTCTCTGTATATGTACATTTACATGCTTTACTGATTTTGCTTCTCTAGAGAACCCAGCCTAAGACAGGCCTATACACCATTTGAAAACTTTTCATTAAAGGAATAATTGCACAAATAATTATTTAAGTGGAAATGCAACAAGGACTATAAAGAAAATCCAGATGCCATGAGGAAGTGTAGTAATGTCCTCTGAGTATAGTTTCTGAGGAAGTTATATTTGATCGGAAACTTGAAAGATTAGTAAAATGTAGTCAGACAGTGGAGGTTAGGGAGTGGGGAAGATTTAAGGTGAATGTAACAGTAGACAAAACAGAGTATTTGAAGCTCCAATGTGACTGTAGCCCAGAGAGTGATGGGGGAAGTAGCAAGACATGAGATTAAGTTTTAGGGACCAGACAGTGTAAGACTGAATAGGCCACATTGAGAATATTGAACTTCTCCTAACACTAATGGGAATTCTTTAAAGGATGTAAACAAGGGAGTTATTTCATCTTTTATGTATTTTTGCAAAAATATTATGGCTAGAGTGTGGAGAATAGAATTGAGAGGTCAAGACTGATGTGGTGAGGATAGTTGGGAGGCTGTTGCAGTTATTCAGGTGAGATGGTTTGGGCTGGACCAGGGGGGTGATGGTTGAAATGGAGAGACATTTTATCATTTGGTATCAGGACTAGCTATGACAAAAAATCCCAAATAACAGTGACTTGTACAGATAGATGTATATTTCTCTCTCATATAATTGAAGTCTATGTATAGTCAGAGCAGAATTAGATTGGGGGCTTCACCATCATCAGGGAGTAGACTCCTACCTTGTTTATGAAAGTGTGACTTCCACGTCCTGGTCCAAGATGTTTTTTATTCCAGTCAATATGAACGAGGAATGGAAGTAAATGGGTAAGTTCTCATCCTTTAAAGACATTTCTTATAAATTACCCATGACACTTTTAATTACAGCTCATTGAAGAGAACTTAGTCACATTGTCCCATCTGGTAGCAAGGACTGTTGGGAAATAACATGATTTTTCTAGGTGACCGCGGTTATAACTGAAAATCAGGAGTTCTATGACTAAGGACCAAGGGAACAACAAATACTGGGGGAGACCAACATCTTCTGTTGCAAAAGGAGACGATGTTGAGGTATGTTTTGGAGGTATAATTAAGCAGGATTTGATTATTGATGTAGTGGGCAGTGATTGAGGAAAAGAGAAGTAACAAACTTGATTTCCACTTTTCTGACCTAACTAACAGGATAAGTGGAAATGCCTTTCTGGAAATGGAGAAATAAAAGGAGGGGCAAGTTTGAGGCAAGGGATTAGTTTCCGTGAGCTTGTCCACCTAGCCCTGAAAAAGGTAAGGGAAGTAATTTCACCATTTTCCTGTGACACTTCCAGAGATGTTCTGTCACCATAAAGGTGTGTGCATGGGTGATCTGTATGCATCCATGTACATGCACATATTTTATTGTATTTTCAGAAATGATTGTGTTCAGTCACACCATTATAGACCTTAAATTTTTACTTAATATATCTTAGAGATCTTTCTATATAAGTGCATGAAGAGGAGCCTTACTAATAGTCACACAAGTATTCCATTATATGGGTGTTCTATAATTTTTTTTAACCACTCCCTATTTGTGCACATTTGAATTGTGTCTCTTTTCTTACTAGGAAATATGCTGTCATGAATGTCTTTGCACAGTTTTTCCACAGTTACATCACACACTCAGGTGAATGTAATTGTGGAAGAAGTTCCTTAAAAGAAAATCGTTGGGTTTGAAGCCATGTGTATTTAAATTTTTAATAGATTTTATTGTTTATAACAACTTAAATTTGATTTGAATATTTCCCTTTATGCAGGTTTTAGTGACTTATACTCCCACCAGCATATCCGAATGCCTGCTTTCCTATACTCTTACCAATGTAATGTGACAAACTTCCTGATCTTTGCCAAGTCTATAGCTTAAAAAACTTGGTATTTGGTTTTGGCCTCATCGTGCTTTTTCTTACTATGAGTGCAGTTGAACTCTTCACGTATTTAAAAATCGTTTGTATTTACTTTTCTAAATATGTCTTCATTTTTGTTACTGTGCTGTTAATCCTTTTCTTTTTGATTTAAAGAAATTCCTTATATATTAAAGATATTATTTCTCTCTCTGTAATGTGATGCAAATATTTCTCTCATTTAGTTTTTTATTGGCTTGTTAATTGTTAACAATTTGTAATTTATTAATATTTTTCCTTTCAGTAAATTCCTTCATATAAACTCAGTTAATTCAACTGTTATTAATGGCTTCTGATTATTATGTCGGTCCAATATAGCTACCATTTTGGTCTCTATTTTCAAACTTTTTTCTCCCTCATATGTAACTTTACAAAAATGAGCTCATACTATACATATTTAGGTATCTGCTTTTATTACCACTTAATATTAGAAATCTTTCTATGTGACTGACCATGTTAAAACATTTTTAATAGTTGTACACATTGTCATTTGGAGGTACAATAATTTACAGAGATCTCAACCACTCTGGCTTAAGGTTGTTCCAGATCTGAGCCACCCTCCCAGGAAACCACATAGACCCAGTGTCCACTTAATGTGTGGATGAAACTGCAGGTTGTACTGATGTGTTTCCCTTGGAGCACTTTTCTCTGGGCAGAGTGGCAGGTCTGTAGCTAGATCCAGCAGGTCCTGCCTCTAGTCTCCCTGGCGACTCTTGGCACCCTTTTAAAATTTAAGCTGCTTGGTTATTTTGGAAGAAATGCTTTTGAAGGCCATGGAGTGCCAGATATCCTCTTGAGGTGAACCCCACTGAGTGACCACCAGTAGAGTTTACACACCTGCACTCTCCACTGCACAAAGTCCTCCTGGCATGGGTTCCATGTGTGCACAGCCGCATATGTTTGTTGTTGAGATCCCACTCATAGCTGCTGGCATCCAACACTTCAACACAATGATATTATAGAATACAAATATATTTATGTCAAATTAAAGAGGAATTACTAATAACTACTAGAGCCCTCGTTTTTATGACTGGTCTCATTTTGTAACCTTCTTCTACTACCAGTGGAGGTATTTGCCCTCAGCAAACACCTCGACTCAATGCTTCCTTCCCTAATGGGGTTACCCAAACCTTCATTCCATGAGGGCCTATCCCATTTTAGCCTATATTGAGCCATTTTATGTTTTTTAAAAATAATTATCATAGAATATGGGAACATTAAGAAGCAGCCATGGACCTCCTGAAGTCCGTATATACGACTTCTATTGTAACCACATATCCCCTTGACAGCCAGGATCAATCACCCCACTAGAATAATCAACTTCATCTGCTGTTGGTTCACAGACAGGAGGAGCCCAAAGTGTCCAGGAAGCAGTTTCAGCTTCTACATTACTGGAGACACAGATCAATGTAGACCTTTAACTCTTTCCAGGAAAAAGGAACATCCATGTGAATTGTTCAGATCTTTTCCCCTTGGGAGAATTTCTCTTAACCACTGTCCTTCAGAACCATTGCTAAATGGGACTGTAGTGCTACAGTTGTCCACTTTTGGATGGTGCCAGCATATCATATGGAATCATGAATACAATAGCCCTAATAGCCTCTTCCTCAGTCAACTAATCACAAGGAACTCACCATGAAGACTCAGCCATGAGACACGAGAGGCAATGCAGGAGGAATAGGGGTCATAGGAATCTTCCTCATGTGACTTACTTGGGCCTTAGGGCCTACTTGGGACCAATTTCATATAGACCCCTTCCACTTGATGATGGAGTGCTGCTGTGGTCAGGTCATATATAACTGGGAGGACCATTATCAAGCATTCAGTCTCTACTAAGGTCCTAGAGGAAGCTAGACACTGTTCTTTAAAAGGAGAATAGTTATCTGCAGAGGATGGCATGGCTTGGCTCCTTGATCCTAAAGGTCTGTTGTGTCATCCACCTGCCAAAGTTTCCATGGAGCATCCCTATCTGTCACAGACACCCCAAGCACCATCACATCTGGTGCGTCCTATGGCACAAGTTGCAAAGAACCTTGCCTACAGCTAAAACTGTTGATGAACCTTCTCTTTTTCTGGGCTCCATTTAAAACTGGTAGTCATTAGGGTTACTCAGAAAATGGGTAAACATAGCAGACAGAAATGATTTGTGTGTTGTCTCCAGAATCGAAAGAGGCCACTAGGCTTGGTGCCTCTTTCTCTGTGGTAGGAGGGAACAGATGCAACAATTTTTCCTTCACATTGGAAATGTCATATCACCATGCTCCAGACCCTGGACTCCTAGAGATTTCACTAAGGTGGCAGGCCTATGGATTTTTAGGGGGGTTATATCCCACCCACTGGTACACATGTGTCTTACCAAGGTATCTAGAACTGTTGCTACTTCCTAATTACCTCTTCCAAGTCAGCATAATACCACAATATCATAGTGGACCAGAGTGGTGTGCTGTGAAACAAAGCAGTGATCAGTCTCTGCAGAGGAAATAATGGGCAACCTGGAGAGTTTATATATCCCTGAGATGGGACAACGGAGATGTTTTGGTCTTGCCAACTAAAAGCAAACATCTGCTTTTGGTATTTACCAGTGCAAACAGAGAATAAGACATTTACCGGATAAACAGCTGCACACCCAATGCCAAGGATTGCGCTCATTTGCTCCAGCAATGAAAAGACATCTGGGACAGCAAATAAATTGGAGTGACCACCTGGTTAAGTAGATAATAACCCACTGTCCTCTGCTGAGATCCATCTGCCTTCTGCATACATAATTGAGAAATTCATATTTTAATGAAGAAGTTGGGGTTAATATCATCCATCTGTAAGTGCCTGAGCAGAATTCAAACCAGTGTGTCTGGCTCCAAAGTCTAAGCGCATTCTCACTGCACCATCACACCTTAGAGGTGCTGTAAGGCCATCCAGCCACCACTCTCAAGTCTAGACCTGAAGATTCCTTGATAGGAATTAGTCTCACTTTTTGTTAAAGGATTTAAAAAAAAAAATAGCTCTTCCCCAAATATCTCATTGTAAGGTAGGTACCACAATTAAGGTTCAGTCCTTCCACTGCGGTATTGAAAAGATTTCGGTTGGAAGTTCAAATAGTTACTCACTCTCTGGATGACAGTTTGGTAATGGATCAGTTCCTAACGGGTCTTCCAGGGATGGGGGTGGAGAGTCCTGATCGTGCCTGAGTCCCATGGACTGCGGATTCGACCCAGAGCCAGGCTGCTCAGGGAGCACTGCCACGCCTGCTCCCAGCTCGAGGAATGCAACAAGTAAGTCTCTCTCTCTCTCTTTTATTTAAGGGTTGTTTAACAGTTGCCTTTGTGTGATATTAAGATCTCTCTGGGTCATTGTGAATCTCGGGCTAGAGATTTGCCAGCCTGGGGTTGCTGGAAGACATAAGAAACTGAAATAAAGCCATGGACTTGGGCACTGAGAGGTGTGGAAACAATGGAGACATTTGAGAAGTAGGAAAAAACCCAGCCTCGTCTCATCACCATTCATTGACTAAGGAGTCCCTGGGTGGTAAAAACTGTTAAGCACATGGTTACTAACTGAAAGGTTGGCAGTTTGAATCCACCCAGAGTCACCTTGGAAGAAAGGCCTGGTGATCTACTCCCAAAAGATTGCAGCCATTAATAATAATAAAAAAGGACCATTCATTGACCATCAGGTTCAAGGAATTTTGCTAAGCTTTTACATATATTACGTCTGTTAACCACTGTCTTAGTCGTCTAGTGCTGCTATAACAGAAATACCACAAGTGGACAGCTTTAACAAAGATAAATTTATTCTCTCTCAGTCCGGTAGGCTACAAGCTCAAATTCAGGGTGTCAGCTTCAGGGGAAGGCTTTCTCTCTCTCTCTTAGCTCCGGAGGAAGGTCCTTGTCATCGTCTTCTCTAGGTCTGGGAGCATCTCAGCGCAGGAACCTCAGGTCCAAAGGACATGCTCTGCTCCCAGCGCTGCTTTCTTGGTGGTATGAGGTTCCCATGTGTCTCTGCTTGCTTCTCTCTTTTACATCTCAAAAGAGGTTGGCTTAAGACACTATCTAAACCTCATCAGTATAACTGCCACTAATCCATCTTATTACATCATAGTGATAGAGTTTATAACACATAAGGAAATCACATCAGATTACAAAATGGTACAATCATACAATACTGGGAATCATGACCCAGCCAAGTAGACAGATATTTTGGGGGGACACTATTCAATCCATGACAACCACCTAGGAGGATAGATAGCATTACCCCTACTATACCAAAACAAAACCTGTTGATGTTATGTGGATTCTGACTCATAATGAGCCTATAGGACAGAGTAGAACTGCCCCCATAGGGTTTCCAAGGAGCAGCTGATGGATTTGAACTGCCGACCTTTTGGTTAGCAGTGTAGCTCTTAACCACTGTGCCACCAGGGCTCCACCCATACTATAGAAAGCTATTAAGAATCAGAATGGTTCCGTTGTCTGTCCAAGTGCAAATATGCATTAGATATGATATGCAAATTCAGGTTCGTGTGATTCCAAAAGGTTTGCATTTAGTATCATTTAGGAAGTCTTCTACTATTTCACGTAACAATGCCTCACTTTTGTTGTACTTAACACTTAATCTTTTGTGAATTGTTAGCTTATTGCCTTTGCTCATTTTTCTCGTGGGGTGTTGAGTCTTTAATGTGACTTAACACTGTAAAGATATCAGTCCTTGTGCCTTTTGGTTATATTTATTTTTTCTTTTTTTTCATATTTATTTTTAAATTTCTTTATTGTACTTTAGATGAACATTTACAGAACAAATAGTTTCTCATTAAACAGTTGGTACACATATTGTTTTATGACAATGCTTAACAACCCCACGACGTGTCGACACTGTCCCTTCTCAACCTTGGGTTCCCTATTACCAGCTTTCCAGTCCCCTTCTGCCTTCTAGCCGTTGTCGCTAGACTGTTGTGCCCCATTAGTCTCGTTTTGTTTTATGGAGCTATCTAATCTTTGGCTGAATGGTAAACCTTGGGAGTGACTTCATTACTGAGCTAAGAGGATGTCCAGGGGCCATACTCTCAGGGTTTCTCCAGTCTCTCTCAGGCCAGTAATCTGCTCTTTTCTAGTGAGTTAGAATTTTATTCTACATTTTTCTCCAGCACTGTCCGGGACCCTCTGTTGTGATCCCAGTCAGAGCAGTCAGTGGTGGTAGCCAGGCACCATCTAGTTGTACTGGCCTCAGTCTGGTGTTGGCTGTGGTAGCTGTGGTCCATTAGTCCTTTGGACTAATCTTTCCCTTGTATATCGTTTTCTTCATTTTCTCTTGCTGCCGAAGGGTGAGAACAATGGAGTATCTTAGATGGCTGCTCAGAGGCTTTTATGACCCCAGCCGCTACTCACCAAGGTAGAATGTAGAACATTTTCTTTATAAACTGTGTTATGCCAATTGAGCTAGATGTTCCCCAAGACTATGGTTCCCACAGCCCTCCACCCAGCAATTCAGTCCCTCAGGGAGTTTGGATGTGTCTGTGGAGCTTCCATAATCTTTCCTTGTACAGACTGTGCTGGCTTCCCCAGTATTGTGTACCGTCTTACCCTTCACCAAAGTTACCACTTATCTATTGTCTATTTAGTATTTCCCCCCAACCCCTCCCATCCCTTGTAACCAACAAAGATTGTTTCTTTTTGTGTGTAAAGTATTTCTTGAGTTTTTACTGTAGAGGTCTCATACAATATTTGTCCTTTTGTGATTGACTTATTTTACTCAGCATAATGTCCTCCAGTTTCATTGATGTTACGAGATGATTCACAGATCTATAGTTCTTTATCGTTGCATAATACTCCAATGTGTGTATGTACCATAGTTTGTTTATCCATTCATCTGTTGATGTTGCATCTAGGTTGTTTCCATCTTTTTGCTATTGTGAACAATGCTCTAGTGAACATGGGTCTATTTGTGCATATGTCTATTTCTGTGACGGCTCTTATTTCTCTAGGATATATTCCTAGGAGTGGGATTGCTGGATCGCATGGTATTTCTATTTCTAGCTTTCTAAGGAAGAGCCATATCATTTTCCAAAATGGTTGTATCATTTTGCCTTCCCATCAGCAGTACATAAGAGTTCCAATCTCCCCGCAGCTTCTCTAACATTTGTTATTTCCAGTGCTTTTGATTCGTGCCAGTAATGCCGGGGTGAGATGGTATCTCACTGTGGTTTTAATTTGCGTTTCTCTAATGCCTAGTGATCACGAGCATTTCCTCATGTGTCTTTTGGCCACTTGAATGTCTTCTTTGGTGAAGTGTCTGTTCATTTCCTTTGCCCATTTTTTAATTGGATTATTTGTCTTTTTGCTGTAGAGGTGTTGGATTTTCTTGTAGACTATAGAGATTAGACCTTTGTCTAACTTGTAATGTTCAAAAATTTGTTCCCAGTCTGTAGGTTTTCTTTTTACTCTTTTGGTAAAGGCTTTTGATGAGCTTAGGTATTTGATTTTTAGAAGATCCCAGTTATCTAGCTTATCTTCTGGAGTTTGTGTGTTGGTGGTTATGGTTTGTATCCTGTTAATGCCATGTATTAGGGCCTTTAGCATTGATTCTGTTTTTTCTTCTATGAACTTAATAGTTTTTGGCTTTATGTTTAGATCTTTGATCCATTTTGAATTAGTTTTTGTATATGGTGTGAGGTATGGGTCCTGTTTCATTTTTTGCAGATGGGCATTCAGTTTTGCCAGCACCATTTGTTAAAACGACTGTCTTTTCCCCATTTGATGGACTTTGGGCCCTTGTCGAAGATCAGGAGACTGTAGGTGGATGAATTTACATCTGGGTTCTCAGTTCTGTTCCATTGGTCAATGTATCTGTCATTGTACCAGTATCAGGCTGTTTTGACTACCGTAGCTGTATAATAGGTTCTGAGGTCAGGTAGTGTGAGCCCTCCTACTTTATTCTTTTTCTTCAATAGTGCTTTATTATCTCAGGCTTCTTCCCTTTCCATATAAAGTTAGTGATTAGTTTTTCCATCTCTTTAAAGAATACTGTTGGTATTTGGATTGGGATTACATTGTATTTGTAAATTGCTTTGGGTGGAATTGTAATTTTCACAATGTTGAATCTACCTATCCATGAGCATGGTATGTTTTCCTATTTCTGTAGATCCCTTTGGGGTTCTTGCAATAGTGTTTTGTAGTTTTCTTTGTATAGATCTCTTACATCCCTGGTTAGATTGATTCCTAATTATTTTATTTTTTTAGGAGGTATTATAAATGGTATCATTTTCCTGATTTCCTTTTCATCGTTCTCTTTATTTGTATGTAGGAATCCAACTGATTTTTGTATGTTTATCTTGTATCCTGCTACTCTGCTGAATCTTTCGATTAGTTCTAGTAGTTTTCTCGTAGAGTCTTTAGGGTTTTCTATGTATAGTATCATATCATCCATAAACAGGGACAGATTAACTTCTTCGTTACCAATTTGGATGCCCTTTATTTCTTTTCCTTGCCTTATTGCTCTAGCTGGAACTTCCAGCACAATGTTAAATAGAAGTGGTGATAAAGGGCATCCTTGTCTTGTTCCGGTTCTCAAGGGGAATGTTTTCAGCCTCTCTCCATTAAGAATGATGTTGGCTGTTGGTTTTTCACAGATGCCCTTTATTATGTTGAGAAATTTCCCTTCTACACCTATTTTATTGAGAGTTTTTATCAGGAATTGGTGTTGGACTTTGTCGAATGCCTTTTCTGAGTCAATTGAGATGATTGTGTGACTCTTGTCTTTCCTTTTATTTATGTGGTGGATTATGTTGATTGATTGAACCATCCTTGCATACCTGGTATGAATCCTACTTGGTCATGGTGTATTGTTTTATTGATATGATGCTGAATTCTATTGGCTAGAATTTTGTTGAGAATTTTTGCATTTATATTCATGAGAGATATTGGTCTGTGATTTTCTTTTCTTGTGGCTTCTTTGCCTGGTTTTGGTATCAGGGTTATGCTGGCTTCATAGAATGAATTCAGAAGTGTTGCTTCCTTTTCTATGTTCTGAAATAGTTTGAGTAGTACTGGTATAAGCTCTTCTCTGAATGTTTGGCAGAATTCTCCAGTGAAGCCATCTGGGCCAGTGCTTTTTTTTTTTTTTTTTAATTACCTTTTCAATCTCTTCTCTTGTTTTGGGTCTGTTCAGATTTTCAGCATCAGTTTGTGGTAGTTTGGGTAGGTGGTGTGTTTCTAGAAATCTACCCATTTCTCCTAGGTTTTCAAATTTGTTGGAGTATGGTTTTTTCATAATACTCCATTATGATCCTTTTTATTTCAGTTGGGTCTGTTGTAATGTCCCCCATTTCATTTCTTATTTGGGTTATTTGCGTCCTCTCCTGTTTTTCTTTTGTCAGACTGGCCAGTGGTTTGTCAATTTTGTTGATTCTTTCAAAGAACCAGCTTTTGGTTTTGTTAATTCTATTGTTTTCCTATTCTCTATTTCATTTATTTCTGCTCTGGTCTTTATTATTTCCATTCTTCTGGTGGCCGTGGGCTTTTTTTGCTGTTCTTTTTCTATTTGTTTGAGTTTTGTAGTTAATGTTTTGATTTTGTCCCTTCTTTTTAATGTGTGCATCTATTGCTATAAATTGTCCTCTGAGGACTGCTTTTGCTGTGTCCCAAAGGTTTGGTAATGTGTTTTTTCATTCTCGTTTAATTCTATGAATTTTTTGATTCCATCTCTGATTTCTTCTATTTCCCCGTGGCTTGTAAGCAGGGTGTTATTCAGTTTCCATGTAACCGATTTTTTTCCCTTGCAGTTTCTGTTGTTAATTTCTACCTTGATGGCATTGTGGTCAGAGAAGATACTTTGTATTATCTCAGCATTTTGGATCTTGCTGATGATTGCTCTGTGCTCTAAGATGTGCCCTATTCTAGAGAACATTCCATGTGCATTGGAAAAGAAAGTGTACTGTGCAGCTGTATGGTGGAGTGTTCTATATAAGTCTGTGAGGTTGAGTTGGCCGATTGTACCCTTTAGGTCTTCTGTAGCTGTGTTGAGTTTCTTTCTAGATGTTCTGTGGTGTGTTAAAGTCTCCTACTATTATTGTGGAACTGTCAGTTTCTCTTTTCAGTGCTGTTAAAGAGTTTTTTTAATGTACCTTGTAGCCCTGTCATTGGGTGCATAGATGTTTATTATGGTTATGTCTTCATGATGGATCGTCCTGTTAATCATTATATAGTGTCCTTCTTTGTCTTTTATGGTGGATTTTGTTTTAAAGTCTATTTTGTCTGAGATTAGTATTGCCACTCCTTCTCTTTTTTGGTAGTTGTTTGCTTGATATATTTTTTTCCATCCTTTGATTTTTAATAAATTTACATCTTTATTTCTAAGGTATGTCTCTTGTAGACAGCATTTTGATGGATCCTGTTTTTTTTATCCATTCTGTCACTCTCTGTCTCTTTATGGGTGCGTTTAGGCCATTTACAGTCAGTGTAATTATTGATAGGTGTGAGTTTATTGCTGTCATTTTGTAGTGCTTTTTTTTGTGGTGCTGACGTTTTCTTTGTTCCTCTTACTCCCCTGTGCTGAATTCCTTTTGTTAGTGGATTTTTTTCTTTTCTTTCTTTTTTTTTTTTTAGGTTTTGTTTTTACTGAAACTTTATGTTTTTCCTCTTTATTATGATGAGTAGGTTTGTTAACTTTCTTTGTGGTTACCTTGAAATTTACCTTTATCTTCCTAAGTTTGAAGCAGTCTATTATTACTTGGTATCACCTTGTCTTCCTTTCCATCAGATGGTTTTACACCTACACTGTTTATTCCCTCTTTTATGGTTCTGATGTTGTTGTCATTTACAGATTAACTTTTCCTGATTCCCTGTTGTAATTCTTTTGGTTTTGGATAGTCCTTGGGAGTTCGTTTCCTAGATTGTTATCTGGCTGGTATGATCTTGCATCCTAGATTCAGCCTGTTAGCTGATGTTTGTTCTCAGATCGAAGGACTGCCCTTAATAATTTTGCAAGTTTGGTTTGGTTTTTACATATTCCCTTAATTTCTGTTCATCTGGAAATGTCCTAATTTTGCCTTCATATTTGAACGAGTTTTGCAGGATATATTATTCTTGGCAGGCAATTTTTTTCTTTCAAGGTTTTATATATGTCATCCCATTGCCTTCTTGCCTGCATCGTTTCTGCTGAATAATCTGAGCTTAGTCTTATTGTTTCTCCTCTGTATGTGACTTTTTGTTTTTCTTGAGCTGCTCTCAGGATTCTTTCTTTGTCTTTGGTTTTGGCGAGTGTGATTATGATATGCCTTGGTGATTTTCTTCTGGGGTCTATCCTATATCGGTTCGTTCATCTTCTTGAATGGCCAGCTTTTCATCTTTCATGATATTGGGGAAGTTTTCTGTCAGCAGTTCTTCAGTGATCCTCTCTGTGTTTTCTGTTTTCTCCCCCTGTTCTGGAACTCCAATGACTCAAAAATTTTTGCTTTTGATTGTGTCCCACATAATTCCCAGGGTCTCTTCATTTTTCTTTGTTCTTTTTCTGAGTTTTCCTCCAACAGAGTTGTATCCAACTGTTTGTCTTCAATTCCACTGATCCTGTCTTCCACTGTTTCGTATCTGCTCCTCAGCCCTTCTATTGCACTGTCCATTTATGAAATCTTGTTGTTTTTCTTTTGGATTTATAATTGTTGTTTTTGTATGATTTCTAGCTGTGAATTTATTTTGACATTTTGTTCCTGCATTATTTTTCTGAATTATTCCATTTTTTGTCTGTATTTTCCATGAATTTGTCTGTCTTTTCCATGAATTTGTCTATTTTTTCCTCATTTTTGTCTGCTTTTTGCTTCGACTCTTGGATAGCTCTGAATATTAGAGACTTGAATTCCCTATCAGGTAGTTCTGGTGCATTTTCTTCCACTGGAGAGTCATCTGGTGTTTTATTTTGGATGCCTACTGGAAGCATCCTGTCCCGTTTTTTAAATGTTTTGATATTATCTACTGTCTTTGAGGTGTTCAGTAGTTATTTTCTTTGTTTATTGATTGTAGGTTTGTTTGTTTTGTCCTGATTTTTTGTTTTATTTGGTTATGTCTGAGTAGGCGGGCTGTTTGTTCTTTGTTGTTTGCTCATCTGTGAGCATGATGCTTTTCACCTCCTTCTCCAACTGGCAGGGTTAGTCACTCAGATATGGTACAGCAGGGCAGGTCTAGCTGAAGAAGAGTTGCTTGAATAGGTTGTTTGTGGTGGGTACTAGGGCCAACAGTGTGGGCTGGTAATCAGTGCAGGGCAGGTTTCAGTAGGCCACGGCTGTGCTGCTTGGTGGTGTGATGTTCAGAGCATGGTGCAGGTAGGCAGAATGAAGGGGGGAGATTTTGATGTGTGGAGCTAAGATGGATATGGGAAAGAGGAGAGAGAGGAGAGATGAACAGGAGCCAAACCATACAAACAAACAAAAAGACTGCTAAGGGAGCTTGCCATTGGACTGGAGAGATGAAAGACTGAGAAATGGAGAAAAACAAAAAGGAGAAGAAGAAGAAAAAAAAGAATAAATAAAAATTAGAAAGAAAAAAGAAAAGCCCCCAGGGATCCCACTGATGTGGCTGCGAGGTCTGAGGATGTTGCTTCCAGGCTGTGAAGTACAGCCTGGCAAAATGGGTAGAGGTGTCACTCAGTGCCAGGTATTCAGGAGACAGGAAGAGAAGGTAAGTATAGAGAGATGAGAAACTGAGTAATGAATAAAGACAAAGAGGAAAAAGAAAACAAAACAAGCAAATAAAAAAAAAGAACAAGAAAACTCCCCAAAAAACGGGGGAAAAAAAAACAAGAAAAAAGAAATGCCCTTAGGATCCCTCTGTGCATCTGCACAAACTGAGGGCGTGGGTTCCAAGCTGCACAGTACTGTCTGGCTAGACTGGGCTCCCAATTCGAGAAAAGAAAAAGAAAACAAAGAAAGAAATAATTCAAAACATACAAACAAAAAGCCCCAGCATTCCACCAGCCCGGCAGCATGGGCTGGGAAGCAGTCCTACACTCGACCAGCGCTTCAAAGCCTCTCAGGAAGAAACAAAGATGGTGCATGGAGCCAAGTATTTGAGAGAAAGGAGAGGGAGGTGGTGAGAGGTATGGAAGAAATCAAAAGAAGCAGAAAAAAGCAATACCAGCAGCCAACAAATGACACTCAGGGAGCTGGCCAGCGTGGGCAGGTGGAATCTGAGCAGCACTGGGGTGAAACTGGTGCTTCCAGACTAAGAAACTGTGGCTGCAGGAAGCAGAGGAGGCCAAGTGTGGGTGAAGAAGGATGCAGGGTGGGAAAGCATATATTGCTGGTTACTGGCTGTTCTGTCTCCTGCTGGAAGCTCTGTTAAGCTGCTTTCCCATACTCCCTGTTCACCGATCTTCGATAGGAGTCCAAGATGTTGGATTCGTGCTGTGTTAGCTGATAGGGGACCTCTGCATGTGTCTCTCATCACTCTCTGTTCTCTGTCAGTTTCTTATTCCATTCGGTGCTTGGCTGAGTTTTTTGTCTCTTCATTTGATGCTTAGGGTTTCAGGATTGACATTTTCTCTGTTTTTCAGATCTTTGCTGTGGAGGGACATCATGGTGCTTCTGTCTATAATGCCATGTTGCCTGGAAGTCTATTTTTGCTCTTTTAATAGTTTTTTCTGGGAGTATAACCAGAGTTGCAGCTCTGCCAGAAAACTAAGGAACTCTTCATCACAGTCTCTCAGAGACTACCTGAACTTATGCATTTTCCTCCATGTCCATTACTTTGCTCTCTTTGTTTACTGAGCAGATTTTTATGTTTCTTTAAACACAGGGTAGAAAATGACCCTTCAAAATGAGCCCAAGTTTACATGCCCATGTGAGTGTTCCCGACTGGATGATTTGGACATCATTTCTGCCTTCTTTAGGGAAAAGAGAATCTAATGTTGTCAGCTTGTGATGTGCCCATAGCTGGCCTAACCTGCCTGGCTGGAGGTGAGAAGAGCATGGTATTCACAGAGCCCCAGGAGGCCATGGTGTACTGGATGTGTGTGAGCACTATGCTCGGCATGAGCAGGTTTCAGAGAAAGGGAAGCTGGGTTCATATATTCAAAAAAAAGTGTTCTGTAATACAGAAACCCAAATGAGAACCAAACTGAAATAAAGAGGAGATACAACTCAATTCACGGGACAGCTTGTAACCAAATTAATAAAGTGCAAGAGGTGAGGGACAATCTGCATCTTGAAGTCTCAGAAGCTGTGAGGCTACCTTGTTCTTCACCATTCTCTAACACCATCTCTTATCAGTCTCCCTCTTGCACATTCCTCTCACCACACTGGCTTCCTTGATGTCCTTGAACATGTGAAACAAGCCCTTCCTCGGGGCTTTGCTCTGTCTGTTTCCTCTGTGGCACACACTTCACCAGATAGCTTCATGTCTTGCACATTCTCATCCTTGAGTCCTCCCATCACATGTTACCTTGTCTGCTCATCTTATCTAAAAACCCAGTAAAAAATAAAAACCCCTATTCACTCTCTCCTTTTTACCTACTTTCTTTTTCTTGAGAGCTTTTGTCATCGTCTGATACGTCATATGATTATGTTGTTGTTTGATTGTATTCCATCTCCATCATGGGATTGTAAGGACTTCTGCTTTTCAGCACTGTATACCCATTGCCTAGACAGTACCTGGCATGTAGTTAGTATTCAGTATATATTTCTCAAATGAATTTCTCATAGAAAACATATAACATGTGAGTGCTTGGGGGAATGGCTGGGGGGAGGGCAGGATTCACTAATCAGAACTGACAGTAGAGATTCCCCAAAGAGGACCAGATCCATAAACAAACTAGAGAATATAATTAATTCATCTACTGCAGAATATAAAGTATCTCATTACTGCTAGGTTAGTGTTGTGTATTGAATTGTGTCCCCCAAAAGTATGTATCAACTTGGCTAGGCCATGATTCCCAGTATTGTGTGGTTGTCCACCATTTTGTAATCTGATGTGATTTTCCTGTGTTGTAAATCTTAACCTCTATGATGTTAATGAGGCAGAATTAGAGGCAGTTATGTTAATGAGGCAGGACTCAATCTACAGGATTAGGTCATATCTTGAGCCAATATAAAAGAGAAGCAAGCAGAGAGGAGAAGGACCTCATACCACCAAGAGGGAACTGTCTGGAGTGAAGTACATACTTTGGACCCAGGGTCCCTGCACTAAGAAGCTCCTAGACCAGGGGAATATTGATGACATGGACCTTCCCCCAGAGCTGACAGAGAAAGTCTTACCCTAGAGCTGGCACCCCAAATTTGGACTTCTAGTCTCCTAAACTGTGAGAGAATAAATTTTGTTTGTTAAAGCCGTCCACTTGTGGTATTTCTGTTGTAGGAGCACTGGATAACTAAGGCAGTTAGCAATATCTGTTTGTGTGGAAATTAGTCATGTTCTTTTTCTCTTTCCTGGTACTCACTACAACCACATGGAACCAAAAAATGAGACATGAATTTTAGACTTTCTTCTTCTGGGATTTTCAGAGGAATCAGAATTGCAACCCTTCCTATTTGGGCCCTTCCTGTCCATGCACCTGGTCACTTTCACTGGGAGCCTGATCATCATCCCAAGTATCATCTTAGGGTCCCACCTCAACATGCCTGTACTTCTTCCTCTCCAACTTGTCCTTTGCTGACATCAATTTCACCTCCACTGCTGTCGTAAAGGTGCTGCTGAACATCCAGACACAGAGCAAGTCATAACTTATAAAGACTACCTCAGTCAGATGTATTTTTATGCTATTTGCAAGGCTAGACAACTTCTTTCTGACCATGATGGCTTATGACTGGTTCGTGACTATCTGACACCTTCTGCACTACAGGGTCATCATAAACCCCTGGCTCTTTGGACTGCAACAGTTACTTGTCAGATACATCTGTTTAATAGTGGTGTCTACACAGAAGACAGATTTACGTAAGTGGATTGACTTAATATGGATACAGTCAGGGATGAGTTCAAATTTGATGAAGTAAAATTCTAAATCATAGATTGTATTACTATGGAAAAAATTTCTTTTTGATGATGTAAATCTATGCATTGACGTATGGAAGCTTGCTGTTCATGAGTAAGGGTGTTTACTCAGGCAGTGAAGGAGTGGGTTGTATGTTCCATATTATTTTATTAAATTATGTTCTCAATGTTTTTCTCTATTGCCCTAGCAGGAGCTTTCCTCCCTTAGGTCTGATCTTTTTTCTATCTTGCCATTCTCACCTCTTTACCATTTCTTATTATTTCATTGTGACAAAACTGTTTTGATTTTCCTAGAATCCAGATTTCTGGGTTCATGAAATTGGGACCATCTGCTTTTAGGAGCACTGGGTAAGCTTTTGCCTGCTACCCAAAAGGTCAGCAATTCAAGTCCACCAGCCACTCCTTGGAAGCCCTATGGGGCAGTTCTTCTCTGTCCTATAGAGTAGCTATGAGTTGGAATCAGCTCGCCCACAACAGGTTTGTTTGTTTGTTTTGGTCTTTAGGTGTTCTTTTGAATCTTGAAGGAACTAGTTCCCTGGAATCACCTTCAGGTCAAACAATAGCCTAGTAAACAGCTTAGAGAGCCCCCTTTGCCTTAGGCATTGGGTTCTTTTGGAAGATTATCTATGTGCAGTCAGTTTCGGGAAGCAGACTCCAAAGGTCAGACTGAGAGCTACGTTTTAGGGTAAATCAGTAATTGTTTTAATTGTCCTTCAAGACAATGCTGTATGAAAATCCTTTCTGACTACAAATACGTTTATCAGTTCTATTCTGACCATTTTTTCCATGGCAATGCCTATAAGATTTGGTATAAGAGTGTTTCAAGTTTCTCTCATCTTTGGAACATTTTTGACACTCTAGTTGAAATGTAACCCTGATTTGCAAATCATATATGAAATAAACTTCAATTAATGTCAATTATTGACTTAATATGATTTTTGTTTTAACAGAAAATGGGGTCAGAAGAAGGATTTTTGAAGACACCTTTCCACATCCCCGAGTCCCTGGAGAAAATCAGGAACCGAGCCTTTACTATAGAGCATTTTTTGCTCCCTGAGTCTTTCCGGTTTCTTCAGGGCCATGGTCAAAACTCTCAGATCTTGAACTGCGTGTTTTCTGTTTCAGCCTGGCTGCTTAATTGAAAATGACTGTAAGTTGTAAGAGACTACGTATCTAGTTGGCAGAATACACTAGGTTCAGAAAGAATTAAACTAAGTTTCATATGTTTGTTATAAAGGAATCCCAGAGTTTTTTAAGCCTCAAAAATGTGTGGGTATGAGTTTGAGCACCTTAAAAGCCTCTAGAGTGCTCACCACCAACAGAAAGACACTTGTTTTAGGATAAGCTGGGATATGAGATGGGCCAGAACCTTAGGCTGCCCATCAGCCACAAGGAAACTCTCATGCAACGGAGGTACACTGGAAAACAAAACACTGACCAAACCCTACAGGAGACTCCCTGCTAGGAATTTTATTTGATTCTGGGAGACCAAAGTTTCAAACTAATGGAATAAGATCCTTGACAAGTGAGTCTGGAGCTCCCCCTACTGGGATGCTTGTTTGGAGTTCATGTTAAAAAACACTATGAGCTTAATATACTAGAAGTAATTTTGAATTTCAGTGATTGCTTTGGGAAAATGAGTTTCCATCTACTTTGTCTTTTTCCTTCCTCTTTGGGAAAATGAGTTCCAATTTGCATTGTTTTTTCTTCCCTCTTTGGGGAACTTTATTTTGGTGCTCAAGTTTTGTCAAAGGGTCTGATATCCCTCCATCTGAGACTCTGGCAAGTTAATGAGTCTTACCTAGAACCTATTTTTTTGTTGAATTGAGTTGATCTGACCAAAGAATTGCTGTATATGTTTTAAGAAACTGCTTTCCCTATTTGCTTTGTTTTCTGTTGTGTTGTTTAAGAATATAAGCCTGATTTTTTAGGTGGCCTCACAGACAGATAAGTTTATGTGGTTTTTCTGTCTCATTTTGTTTTGAGAGGTTGACTCTGATCTAGTAATAGTAATCATAGTAATCTTTTAGTCCACTCAGTCCTATGTAGTTAATTCTGGTTCCATGCAATTCTGGATCAGCAGCAGTCTATAAACCTGTCAGCTTCTACAATTGAATTCTGGAAATCTTGACTCAGTCTAGTAGTATCTATGTTCAAAATATCACAGTCCTTTCCATAAGTCTGATATAGTCCATCTTTAGTTGAAGTATTTTGGTCAAGTGTTTTCAGTGAGTCAGCAAGGTAAAAACTTATCTGCAGGCAACAAAACTTAAAATGGTCATGATTAACTTATAATAATAATAGTTCTTAAAAGTGAAAGGCCTGATGAGAATTAATTACAAAAGTAATGGAAAATCAAATAAAGTCAATTCAAAAACTTTTAGATAAAAATCTCTCTAAACATAATGATTAACCTTATTTTCAAAGAGCTTCAGATATAACATGTAATAATCTTACGATGTAATACTATATAGGCAGGACATACCAAGATTATCAAATCTGTAAACATCTGAACAGTAACAATAATAATAATAATAATAAAAACTCCATGGGTAAGCAGTGTGAATTCCCAGTTAAAATCATTGGTTCTAATGATGCTAAATTTAAAAGAAATAAAATTGCAACCAAGCTAGCAATTAAAAAATAATAATAAAATTGTGACGTAATATTATGTGCTTGTTGTCTAATATCAGGCATACTGATACATAAATTTTTAACCAAAGAAAATTTGGTGCTTTTCCTGATTTTACAACACAGTTCATGCAACTCATAACATATTAAATAAAACTTTTAAACTTCCTTCATTATATATCTCTTATAGTAAAACCTTTAAGTGGCAGAAATGAACGTATTTATCAGCAGACCCAAATATATCCTTTCAGCTGTAGCATAAAGCAAAAGCATATAAACTTAAATTATAATGAATATCCATCAACTCAATTTAATATCCATTACTGAGCCCTGGTGGTACAGTGGTTAAGTGCTACAACTGCTAACAAGAAAAAGGTTGGCACTTTGAATCCACCAGCCACTCCTTGGAAATCCTGTGGGGCAGTTCTACTCTGTCCGATAGGGTCATTATGGGTCAGAATCCACTCAGTGGCAACTCGCTTGGCTTTGTTCTCCAAAGCCTTCCCTCCCTCCATACCCCTGGGCCAATATTTCTCAACTTTTCTTTCTTTATTGCCCCAAAGGAGCTTTTTTAGACTTTTTTTTCCCTAATCACACATTAAAATCAATACCCCAGTATACTGTGTATTGGTTTACGTACTCTTTGACTTTAGAGGGCCACAATTCATTGTAATATCCAAGATATTTATGCCTCCCCAAACTCTATTTTTGCTTCTACCTTCCACTGCTTCAGAATAATTCTGGCCTTATTTACTCTTCACTCAGATCGGTGGTCTCAAACTTTATTGCACAAACAAATCACCTGTTGATCTTAATAAAATATAGATTCTGATTCTGTAGGTCTGGAGTGGGGCCCCAGAATCTCCATTTCTGATAAGCTCCCAGGTGGTGCTGGTGCTGCTAGTCTGTGGACCACACTTGGAATAGCAAGGCATTAGATGGTGATTAGAATTATTATCATCTAATTATTTTATTAATGGAGGAGACATTTTCCTGATGGTGTTGGAATACACAGTGCACAAAAGTTTAATTAGTGAGTAAGCTGACATCCATCCCTGATACCAGTTAGTAGCGGTCAAGGTGAACCTCCACATCACCCCACTGTCTCTCATATATATGTTCTTTATCAGTGTAAAGATGACAAACTTAATAGAAATAGATTCTTGCAACAGCTGGGACAAATGAACCTCCACAGATATATATTTCTTTCTCTCTCTTTTTTTTTCTTGGATTAACCTGCTCTCTGTAACGTATTTGTAAGGGTTTCCAGCCTGGGATTAGAAGCTGGCAGGATGCACATGGGGCAGTTTTTTATCCCCATTCCAGGAAATCAGAAATTGCTACTGAGAGGGAGGGGCATTTGAAATGCAAATAGACAACAGAGATTTAGGAATTGGAAGATGGAGGAGGTTTGAGGTATTAAGTTCATTGAGGAGAGATGGGAGTCACTGGAGACTCCAAGGTTACCAGCTGGGAAGGCAGGAAGTGATATTACAAATAGCTATGCCACTTCCTTTAGTTGGAGCTGCGTTTCATGACCCACTAAGTCCTCACTTAATGCAGAAAAAAATACCTCTAGTTTCTACATCTGGTCCCTGTATGACATGTTTATGATTTTTTTCCCTCTTTGTATAGCTCTCTTCTTCAGGACTTCTAATTTGTCAAGGCATTTCTTCATGTGTAGCAGTATACAATATAATTGCTCTGATTATTACAAAGTACAGGTGAACTATATTTGCTTACCATGTAGCAATTTGATTGGTAACACATGCTGCAAACATTCTAAAATCTACCATGAACCTTGTATCTAGTTAGGGATGACATTATACTAAAAGTAACAGAAAGTACAACCAAACTGTGACTTAAAGTAATTAAAACTTTATTCTTCTATACAGCATATGTCTAGGTTTAGGGGGTACAAGGCTAGAACTTGTCCAAGGTAACTCAATGACATCATTAATCTCTCAGTCTTGTTTTACTTTTCTGTCTACCATCTTCAATGCGTGATTTGCATCCCCATGGTCACAAAATAGCTTCTGCACCTCTAGACAGTGAATCCCAGGCAGGAAAACTGGGAGAAAAATGAAGGGAGAACCATAAAGGGGAGTGCCAGATAGGTCTTAATTTTTTTTTTTTTTTGAAGTATAATATACACATGGAAAAGTGCCACATCAAAAGCTCCAAGAAGTTTCACTTAGAGTAACCAGAACCAGAACCAAGACCAAGAAACAGAAACTTTCTTTTGTCAGCACTCCCAGGGTAACTACTACCCAGGATTCCAACAGCATAGATTACTTTTTACTTTTTTTTTTTTTTTTAACATTATGTTACCTGCGTCTGTGTTTTCTTTTCTTTTTTTTCTTTAATTAGGAAAATACATGTTTTCCTAGTAGCTCTCCCTAACAGACTTCCAGGTTACATGTCTTTGGTTAAAATTGTGTCATATGGCCAAAATGGTAGGTAGAATAGTGATCACCCAAAGATGTCCACATCCTAATCCGTAGAACCTGTAAACATGTTAGAGTACATAGCAAAAAGAAATTAAGGTAGCGAATGGAATTCAGGTTGCTAATCAGCTGACGTTAAAATAGGGAGATAATCCTACATTGCCTTGGTGGGTCCAATGTAATCATAAGGTCCTTAAATGTGGAGGAGGAAGACAGAAGAGTCGGTGTCAGAGTGATGAAATGTGAGAAAGGCTTAGCGGGCCATTGCCAACTTTGAAGATGGAGAATAAAGACAAGAGCCAAAAAATGGCTTCCAGAAGCTGGAAAAGGCAAGAAAAAGAGATTCTCCCCTTTAGCCTCCAGAAATGAACACAGCCCTGGCAATATCTTGATTCTTAGCCCAGTAAGGCCCATTTTGGACTTCTGACCTCCACAACTGAAAGATAATAAATTTGTGTTGTTTCAAACCACTAAGCTTGTGGTAGTTTGTTACCACAATAGGTAATAATAGCAGCAATAGCATCTGGCTTCCCCAGATGGCTGTGAGATTGGGGATTTTACGTGGGTATATTACCACCCCAAACTAAATCAGCGTTCTGCTATTAAAGAAAAGATCAGAATGGATATTGGAAAGGCAACTTAGCTATGTTTTCCATAAGAATAATGGGGCAAGATAATTTTTTAAAAAAGAGTGCAGAGAGAGGGAGGATTTGACCTGCTCTTTATTAAATGTGTCATAAAGCTGTGTTTATCAAAACAATGTGAAATTGACTTAAGTGAAACAGATCCATCATGCAGCAGAATAATCACAAACAAATCCACTAAAATAAGCAGCTTATATTATCAAACTGGCATCAAATCCACAAGGAAAGGAAGGTTTTGAAATAAATGGTGCTTGGACAATTAGTAAATTACTGGAAGCAATATAAAGTTGAATCCCTATCCTAAGCATAATAAATTGATGCTGGAGGAAAGATCTAAAATAGCATAAGACTTCTAGGAGAAAGTATCGATTAACTCTGTGAGCATAAACCCAGTTGGAAGACATACAGAGCACTAGAACTGAGAACATGACTAATGGACTCAAGTCCAATAAAAACGTGCACGTCAAAAACATAAATGAAAGACACATGAAAAACTAGGGTAGATATTTATAACATTGAACATGACAAAGCATAACAATGTAGACAAAAGTTCTTTTAAACCAATTAGAATAAAAAAAACTTAAGATAAATGATCAAAGGATGTGAATTAAAGTTTCAGAAAGAATAAATACAAATTTTTAATACCAAAATACAAATAATAAATAACATAAAACTACATACAAGAATAATAGATAATATATTGTATAATAGAGGGGATAACATAGAAAAGAATAAATACAGTCATTAATAAGAGAATATGCTCAACTTCAGATGGATTAAAATATTAAGGAGACCTAAATTCCTCATCATCTGATGGTCAAATAAAATGCAAATATCCAGGTGTGAGGGGGATGCGGTAAAATAGGAAACTCTGGAACTCCTCGATTCCCTCTCAGCTCAAAGGCGAGGCGTCCTCGGGCGCTCCGTCTTCCTCCATCAGGGCGCTTCCCTCCCGAGGTTCACAGAAGCCTCGTGTAGCCTTGTTTTCCTTCTCTTCTTCTGGGCTCAGCCGCGATGGGTTTCCCCAGGGCTCCCCCAGCACAGCCACGCGCTTTTGTTTGATTTACTTCCGCGGCGCCCTGCAGCTCAGCCCGCAGCATCTCCCCTGCACAGCACAGACTCAATACCAGATAGTCTCTTTCCGACTCTCCTTGATTCAGGGTGCGCCTTCCCCTGCGTGTCGGGCGATGTCTTCTCGTTGGGCGGCGCAATGTAAAGTCCGCGCGTCCAGACTCGGCGCGCTTCCCCCTGGTGGTGGCCGCGCACAGTGCCCTGTGATCCCCGTCGTGTCTGTCCGGTGCTCATTCGCTCATCTGCGTGCAGTTTCTTCCCCACGTGTCCCCTGGGCCCCGCAGAGCTGAGATGTCTTCTCAGAGTCCCCGAGGCCCAACGGAGCACCCTCGCCTCCGGTTTCCCAGCTGCAGCTCGTGTACGCTTCGACATGAATTTCTCAAACTTAAGTTCGCCTCTGTGTCCTCCTGTCTTACACTCTGAGGCCCCATCTTGTCATTTGCTTATACAGAGATATCCGAGAGTCTTAACTGATCCCCAAATCATATGATGTGATGTGGCCGCTAAAAACCCCAGCAGTCACAGGCTTTATAGTAGCCCAAGAATTTGTCACAAATTATATTTTACTCATCTGAGTAGCAGAATAGTGCAATAAGCTCTTGAGAGATTAAACGACAGGGAGGAGAAGCAGTTACCCTAGGGGCGTAGCTATGGGTAAGGAACTGGTGAAAGTTCGTCCATTAGAAAAAAAACTCCAAAAAGTTCAAAATGCCCAACTGAGAAAGCGACGTCGGGATCAACTGCAACCTTTTCTCTCTCAGCGTCTACCTCACCTCGTTCACGCCCCTGGCATTCCCCAGCCCTCACCCGCCTCCTCACCATCTGTCTCTGTCTTAGTGAAGAGATCTGTTTCTCTTCTGGGGAAGATAGATTTTCCCTAATATCTTGCCGGTACCTGAGCCTCCTCCTCTCTTTACTGGCACTTACCTGATACAGGGACCTCCCTCCTCATGGAAGCAGGCACTGAGCAAGCATTCACACATGCTCAGCTGCCTCTGCCATGTGCAGAATGACGTGACACTCTCTATTTTATCCGTTTCTAGGGGGATGAGAAGAGACAGTTCACATGAAGAGATTAGCACAGTCCCTGCACCAGGTTAGTGTTAACAAACATCAGCTGCTATTTATGTAGCCCTTACTGAGCTGCTTTCATGAGCCACACCCTCGTCTGTGTATTTTTGTACTATTTTGAATAGATTTTCCACTTATGTTTCTGTTTTTTGCTGGAAATAGGGGAGATAATAATGCATGTTTGTTTTTTACCTTGCCTTACCACCTCACTTCTTAGTTATAATAACTTTCCAATTGGTTTTAGGTAGTCAATTTTATCATCTGAACGTATGATCAATTTACTTTCCCCTGAGACATAAACCTGTGCTTGCTTTTTCTCCTTTGGTTTCATTGGTTTGAAATTTTAGAACAAGTTGGGTAATGCCTGGAACAGGCATCTTTGTCTTCTGAAGGACTTTCATACAGATTCCTCAAACATTTTAATGTCAGGCCTGATATTGGCTGATGATTAAAGAAGCTTTCTCTCTCTCTCTCTCTTCAAATAATTTTGTTTTGTTGTTGTTGTTGAGAATATACACAGCAAAACATACACCAATTCAACAGTTTCTACATGTACCAGTTGGTGACATTGATTACATTCTTCGAGTTGTGCAACTATTCTCAACCTCCTTTTCTGAGTTTTTCCTCCCTCGTTAACATAAACTCACTGCCCCTAAGGTTCCTATCAAATCTTTTGAGTTACTGTTGTCCATTTGATCTCATATAGATAGATCTTAAAAAAGCCTAATGCTCAAGGCAGACATTTTTTACTAGTTAAGCTAAACTATTGTTTGGTTTTAAGACTTCAGGGGATATTTTTGGTTTAAGGTTTAAAGATTATCTCAGGGCAATAGTTTCTGGGGTTTATCTAACCTTCCTGGCTCCGTAAAGTCTGGAGTCTATTAAAATTTTAAATTCTGTTCTGTATTTTCCCCCTTTTGATCAGGATCCTTTTATAGAATCCTTGATCAAAATGTTTGGTAATGGCAGCTGAGCACCATTCAGTTCTTCTAGTCTTATGGTGAAAGAGGTAGTTGTTCATGGAGGCAGTTAGCCACACATTCCATATCCTCCTCCTATTCCTGACTCTCCCTCTTCCTCTGTTGATCCAGGAGAATAAAGACGAATTGTTCTGCCTCGAATGGCCACTTGAAAGCTTTTGAGACCCCAAGTACTATACAACAAACCAGGAGGTAGGACAGAAGCACTAAATGTGTCATTAGGCCCATCAACTGGAGTGTCCCATGAAACCATGTTCCTAAACCTCCAAACCAAGAATCCAAATCCCATGAGATTTAAGAAGCTTCAACTTCTGCTAATTCAACTTTTTCCAGGTGTACAACTTATTGACAGCAATTTCATTAATCAGCTGCACAAACCTACCGTTAATCAACGGCATATTTCCATCACCGTTAACCCTCTCTTTCCCCTTTGCCGCCTTCCTCTTGCCCCTAGTAATCACTAATAAACTTTGTTCTCTATACATTTGCTTTTTCTTGTCTTTTTATATTAGTGAGTTCAGGCAATATTTATCGTTTTGTAACTGACTTATTTTTTTGGCGTAATGTCCTCCAGCCCTATCTATACTGTAACATGTATCAAGACTTCATTTCTCCTATTGACTGAGTAGTATTCCCTTGTACATATGTACCAGATTTTGTTTATGCATTCGTCTGTTCTCGGGCACTTAGGTTGTTTCCACCTTTTGGCTATTATGAATAGAGTTGCAATGAACATTGATGTACAAGTCTTTGCTTGAGTCTCTGCTTTCCAGTCTTACGGGTGCATACCTAGGAGTGAAATTGCTGGGTCATATGGTAGTTCTATTTTTAGTTTTTTGAGGAACTGCTACACTGTTTTCCACAATGACTGTACCATGTTGCATTCCCACCAGCAATGGGTAACTCTTCCAATTTCTCCATATTCTCACCAACATTTGTTATTTTCTGGGGTTTCTTTTCCTGAATTTTTTTATCTTAGCCATCCTGGTGGGAGTGAAACGGTATCCAATTGTGGTTCTGTTTTGCATCTCTCCAATGGCTATGAAGAAGCTTTCTTAACATATATAAGAAGCATCCTCCTATTCAGTTTCTCAGAACTATTTTCATACAGTAACTTTTACATTTGTTAAGATGGTTCTATTTTTTTGTACGATTTTTTTTTTCTACTCATGTGCTATACTAGACAAATAAATTACAAATGTAAAATGCTCAGTGCCTCCATGAGTTGAATGTAACCTGGCCATGTTACTTGCTTTGTTTGAAAAATTCATGAATGTTTTTTATTGCTATTTTGTTTTAGATTTTCCCATATATGCAGTTAATGAAATTAATCACTGGTTTTTGTCTTACTGTTGCACTGCTGTATTTTATAGCTTTTTAATATCAGGATCAAAATGCCTTCAGAAAGTTCACTGGGACATGTCTTCTTTCTGTGTGCTTCAAATTGTTTTTAATGAACACAAGTAAGTTTTCTGAGATTTCAGAATGATAATTTTGGCAGCACATTCTCTGTGGGGTGTAAATTCAGTTGAAGACTAATTTCTTCTTCTAGTATACATTTTAATAAAATAAACGTGTGGAAACTATTTTTGAAATCCTCATAGCTTATGGAAATTATGCAGACAAATGCATTTTTATTACTATACACCTACTGCTCACTTATCAACTATCTTGTTATTCGACAGTGCACGTTTATGACAGTAGTAAAAAATCTACTATCCAACTATTTTGTGCATTAATGACAGTACATGCAGTAACAAAAGCTGAGGTGCCAGGCAAGAATAATGCTGGCCGTGATGGTTATGGTTATGTGTCAAGTTGGGTGGGTCATGATTCTCGGTGGTTTGGCAGTTACATAATGATGTAATTTGGCAGTTATGTAATGATGTAATTATCCTCCATTTTGTGATCTGATGTGGTCATCCTCCATTTTCAGTAATGCCAATTTTTGCATAACGACCTGGTCCTTGGAACCTACCCATGTCAGTAAATGAGGAGTGGGTGTACAGGCACTTAAAAATAATGCAAATATACCTAAGATTGAGAAGCCTTGTTGATCAGATGTCAAGGATGTTGAACTTTGTCAAGATGATATCTGCTTTGGGTCCAAAATTAGGTTTCAAGTCTGGGTTTTCCAGATAGTGGTGGCAGCACAGGAGAAGATAGCACCATTTGGAAACCCAAAACTGACAGAAGAAGAGACCATTAAGCAAATAGATTACCTCATCAATATATTAGGTTCCAACTAAAGGTATTCCCGATATGCTTATTGTTTGTTAATTTAGTGTTGCTTCTGCCTTTTTCCCCCCAGAAGCTTCCTTGACACAGAACCAGGAAACCAGGCAGGGCTTTTAGTATTTCTCCTCCTTGGGCTTTCTGAGAAGAAGCTATTCTTTTGGGTTGTTCCTGTCCATGTACTTGATCGCTGTGCTTGGGAATCTGTTCATCTTCCTGGCCATCATCTTGCACTGCCATCTCTACATGCCTGTGCACTTCTTCGTTAACCTGTCCTTTTCTGACATTTGTTTTACCCCCACAATCATCCCAAATATCCTGCTAAACATCCAGATGCATCATCTATGCAGGCTGCATCATGCAAATGTACTTTTTCAGTTTTTGGACTTTTAGACTATTTGCTCCCGACTGCGATGGCCTGTGACTGCTTTGTGGCTATCTGTCACCCTCTGCACTACATGGTCATCATGAATCCCTGGCTTGTCAGCATGCTGGGGGCCTTTCAAGAGAGGCTGACAGCGTTGCTGCTTTCTTTCTGTGTAGTCATTGAAACCCCACACTGTTTCTTTGAACTCCCTGAGGTCCTCAAACTTACCTGCTGCAACAGCCTCATCAAGAATGTTATGTTATATATTATGACGGGCATTGTGAGCTTTTCTATTTTCACTAGGATCCTTTTCTTCTATGCACAAATTGTTTCTTCTGTATTGAATATCTCAAGAGAGGAAGGGAAGTGTCTTAGTTATCTAGTGCTGCTATAACAGAAATACCACAAGTGGGTGACTTTAACAAACATAAATTTGTTTTCTCACAGTTTAGGAAGCTAGAAGTCTGAATTCAGGGTGCCGGCTCTAGGGAAGGCTTTCTTTCTCTGTGAGCTCTAGGGGAAGGTCCTTGTCTCTTAGCTTCTGTTTCTCGGTTCCTTGGTGATCTTCATGTGGCAAGGCACCTACTTCCCCCATTTCTGCTTGCTTCCTTGCTCAATCTGCTCCCTTTGTATCTCAAAAGAGATTGACCTAAGCAAATAAGTTTTCTGAGATTTCAAAATGATTAATACTGCCTATGCTAATACTGCCTCATTAACAATACAATAGAACCCACTCCCAAATGGGATTACAGTCACAGGTATAGAGGTTAGGATTTACAACACATATTTTTAGGGGACACATTTCAATCCATAACTTTCTACCCATCGCCTCCTCCCCCAAAATTCATGTCCTTCCTACATGCAAAACACATTCACACTATGACATCATCCCAAAAGTCTTAAATCAACTCCAATTCCAAAATCTCATCCCTTGAATCCTCTAAATCAAACCTGGTTGGGACTTTAGGTATATTCCATCCTGGGGTAAAATTTCTCTTCATCTGCGAATCTGTGAAATCTAGAAATACAAATATCTGGTTCCAGAGTACAATGGTGGAACAGGCACTAGGTAGACATTTCTGTTACAAACGGGAGAAATTGGAGGGAAAGAAAGGATAATGGGCACCAAGAAAGTCCAAAACCCAGCAGAACAAATTTCATTAGTTCTCAAGTCTTGAAAATAATCCTCTGTTCTCTGAGATCATCTGGGCAATGGCCCCGCTCTCCAGACTCTGGGTGTTGGCCAGGCTCTCTGGCTTATTTGTGGAATCCTGCCTTCCAAGACACTGGGAAAGCAACTCTGCTCCCCTGGCTTTAGGTAGCCCCATTCTCCTAGTCCATCTGAGTGGCCACCCCATCCCCAGCAGACACCATTCTCCTGCCCCTTGGGCATGCAGCCCCATGCCTTCAGCTTTGAGCAGCAGCCCAATCCTCTTGGCACACCTGAATAGCAGCCCCACATTCCGGAACTGAGTTGGTGGAGATCTAACTCTGAAACCTAGGAGGCCATGGCTCTATCGTTTGAAACCTAGGATGTCATGGCTCTACCCTTTGAAACAAAGTCAGCCCTGCTTCCAGTGTTCCAACAGTTCTGCTGATCTTTGATCTTTTCCAGGGATGGTCCTTTTCTTTTCTTGGATGACAACAGATATATATAGCTCCTTTGGTCTGTTTGCTGCCTATAGAATTCCAAGAGGCAGGCAGCTTTCCTTCTCTTCATCCTGTTTCTGTCCCTCTCAGTATAAGCTGATGGTTTTCTGCTGTGGTAATTGGTTAGATTCATCATTTACAGCTTTAATCTCTTTAACAAAAGATTGAGTCACCAAGACCTTGGTGAGAGTTTTAGGGAACATGTCCTTAATGTGTAGAACAGAATTTTCCAAATCTTTAAGTTCTGTTTTCATTTTGCACAGTTCGTTTTGAGTCCATCTCTTTATTCTCACATTTTACTATAAACAGCAAGAAGAAACCAGGTGGCCCCTTTAAGATCTTGCTTAGAAATCTCCTCAACCTATATCCAAGTCCATCGCTTACAAGTTTACCCTTCCACCAAAAACTTGAACATAATTCAGACAAGCTCTTTGCCCCTGCAAAAAAAGCATCATCCTTCCTCCATTGTCCAATCACATGTTCTTCATTTCCTTTTAAAGTCTCTCACCAGGAGCACATTTAATGTCCACATGTCCAGCAATATTCTGTTGATGATGCCTTATGTATTCTCTAAGACAATAGGGACTTTCTTTAAGGCTCTCCTCACTTCTTTCTGAGCCCCCACCAGAATTGCCTTTGATGTCTGTCTTAGTCACTTAGTGCTACTATAACATAAATACCACAAGTGGATGGCTTTAACAAAGAGTTTATTCTCTTACAGTCCAGTAGGCTACAAGTCTAAATTCAGGGTGTCAGCTACAAGGGAACGCTTTCTCTGTTGGCTCTGGAGGAAGGTCCGTGTCACCATCAGTCTTCCCTTCGTCTGGGAGCTTCTCTGCACAGGAACTTCAGGTCCAAAGGGCACACTGTGCTCCCAGCACTGCTTCCTTGGTGGTATGAGGTTCCCGTGTGTCTCTGCTTGCTTCTCTCTTTTATATCTCAAAAGAGATTGGCTTAAGACACTATCTAATCTTGGAGACCTCATCAGTATTACTGCCGCTAATCCATCTTATTACACCACAGTGATAGCGTTTACAACACATAAGGAAATCACGTCAGATTACAGAATGGTACACAATCATACAATACTGGGAAACATGACCCAGCCAAATTGATACACACATTTTTGGGGGGACATAATTCAATCCATGACAATGTCTGTAATTCTACCAACTGTCTCTACAAGGCAACCTAAGCTTTTACTATTAGGCACCTGGAAACTCTTTCAGCCTCCGTTCATTACCCAATTCCAAAACCAGTTCCACATTTTAGATGTTTGTTAGAGCAGCACCCCACTCTCTGGTACCAAATTCTGGCTTATTTATCTAATGTTGATATGACAGAAATACCACTAGTGGGTGGTTTAACAAACAGAAATTTATTTTCTCACAGTTAAGGAGATTAGAAACCCAAATTCATTGTATGAGCTCTAGGGAAGGCTTTCTCTCTCTGTGGACTCTGGGGGAAGGTCCTTGACTCTTCTCAGCTTCTGTTTCTTGGTTCCTTGGTGATTTTCTTGTGGTGTGGCATCCATCTTCCCCAATCTCTGCTTGCTTGCTTGCTTACTCAATCAGCTCTTTTCATATCTCAAAAGAGATTGACTTAAGACACACCCTACTGCTTTATTAACATAACAAAGAAAACCCACTCCCAAATGGGATTATATCCACAGGTATAGGGGTTAGGATTTATAACACATATTTTGGGAGATACAATTTAATCCATAACAGGAAGTATAAATCCTTTTCCACCTGTGGGTCTCATCTCTCAGTTGTCTCCTTGCTCTACAGAGCCTGCCTGGGTGTCTTTCTCAGTTCTACATCCATATGTTCTTCTTGGGCAGGGCCATTTGCCTTGGTCCTGTACACCATAGTTGCTCCCATGATGAATCCCTTCATCTAAAGCTTGGGGAACAAAGACATGAAGGGAGCCTTGCAAAAGCTTCTCTGCAGTGAGTCTTCCTCCTGGTGACAGCACCAATGCCCTGTGCTGGACAAGTGTGTCCAAGTGTGATGGAACAGAGCACTTAATAGTGTGAACACTTAGGTTTTGCTTTCTGGGTTGAAATCTTGATGCCACCCTAATAGATGGTGACCCTGAGGAAATATGCCTCACCCTCACTGTGCCTCAGTTTCCTCATCTGTGAAAGAGAGGCTATGACAACACGTGCCTCATAAGGTTGACGTGAAGATTAAATGAGGTAAAGCACCAGCATAAGAAATGTCAAGTACCAAGCAAATGTTGGCTATTGTTATATAACAGGGATGTTTTTATAATATTCCTGGGTTTTGTCCCATATTATTAAGCCAGTTTCTCTCCTCGTGCCCTGGCCTCCACTAGGGCTAGGTGATCCAGGATAAATGTATGTGTGGTAGGATGTTTAGCAGCATCCTTGCCCTCTAAACACTAGATATTATTAACACATGCCTCTCTCCCAGTTGTGACTATTAAAAATGACTCCAGATATTGCCAGATGTCCTCTGGGGTGGAAAATGGCCCCCCGTTGAGAATCACTGATGTAAGGGCAGTGTCTTCAAAAGCAGAAGAAAAAATTTTAAAAAGGCTAAAAGGAAGGAAATGGGGGCCATATCCATTTGGGAATCTTGGGGAATATGATCAACATTGGGCCCTGTGCTAAAATAGGGCTCTGTAGCAGAGGTGGAAGGTCTCTGCAGGCTGGAGTTTAATCTTGGCCCCTTGGATTTCTGGAGGCCCCAGGAGGGATGAAAAAGTCAGAGCCCAGAGTCCACAGGTTGGAAATGGCTCCTGGGGTGAGAGGTGAGGTGATAACTCCAGTGTTTGCTGTGGACGGCCTGTGCTAAGGAACAGATGGAAGATTCATGTGATGAAGAAGGTTCTGGGGGATTGGAAAGGGCCATAGTGGGGTGAAATCAACAGGAAAGGACCACAGGGTCTGGTCCAGGCCAAGAGGACATAGAAGACATTCCTAATCACAGACTTTGGTAGAGGCTGCCAGCGGAAGGTCCAATCACAGTACCAATAGCGGACAGTTCAGGTGACTGTCCAATAACCTGTTCCAGTTATTACCATTATAATTAGTGTATGACAGTGACCTGAGATCCACAGGGCCCAGACTTTGAATATCTCATACAAAAATCTGCTCCCTTCTTCAGTGTGTGTGATGTCTTGCGAAGGATTCTCTTGTTTTTGCACATTTTAATCAATTGCTCCCGAAAGATATTTTGCGGACCTTCCTGCCCATTCTGGTGCTCAACAGTCCTACTCTCAGGATATTTCCATTTCTACACCAGTCATTCCAGCAATTAGATTTGCAGCACCATACTGGTAGTAGCCAGTCTCCAAGATGACCCCCAGTGATCTCCACCTCCTGGTATTCATGCCCCTATGCAGTCCTCTCCCACACTGAATAGGGCTGAACTATGAAGTCAATAAAATTGTGCAGAGACATCAGAATGTAGCTTCCAAGGCTTGCTCTGTCTTGCATTGCTCTCTCTGAAGAGAAGTTATGTTGTGACGACGCTCAGTCAATCCTATGGAGAGGCCAACATGGTGGGGAACTGAGGCTTCCTGCCAACAGTCAGTAACCGATCCTCCTCCAGTCCCAGTCAAGTTTTCAGATGACCGAAGCACTGACCAGCAGCCTCATCGGAGACTCCAAATCAGTATCTCCAACTAAGTCACTCCTAAATTCCTGACTCACAGAAACTATGTGAGGTAATAAATGTTGATTATTGTTTTAAACCACTTAGTTTTGGGCTAACTTTTTTTATGGAGCAAGAGAAAACCAATAATGATCCGTAATTCTTGACATCCTCTTTGTCCACAAATGATATATCATATCTTTTTTAGACTGTTTTTGTTGTTAGTTGCTGCCGACTCACAGTGACCCCATGTGACAGAGTAGACCTGCCCAACAGGGTTTTCTGGACTGTAATCTTTACCAAAGCAGATTGCCAGGTCTTTCCCCTGTGGAGTCGCTGGGTGGGTTCGAACTGCTAACCTTCGGATTAGGAGCCTACAGCTTAATTGTCTGTGCCACCAGGGCTCCTTTTTTCTAAAGTAGACTGTGAAATAAGTATTTAAGGGACATTTGATGTCTAGGTTGCATATCTTTCATTGGGAATTTGCTCAGATGCTTTGCATGGCAGACAGACGAGGACAATGAGGTCATCTCCACTTTCTCCCCCTCTGCCTCCCTCCCTCATTGGCCTTCGAATGTACACAGGTGCCCTCCCTGTGTCAGGGACCTTCCCTTTGCAATGCTGGGACAGAGGCAGGCATTCTAATAAATGGAGTACACACCTGGAAATAAGTTTAGGTAAACGTGCTGACTTCATACAGTCTGGAGTTGGAGAGAGCTTAGCTCTTCTGTGGAGGAACTCCATAATTCCCCACTATGCAACAATGCAAAGGGCTTCCTGGTGAGAACACTGCTTTCTGTCATCCAGCATTAAGGCAAGGCCAGGATTGTCTCTCTAGAATGAAGAATTGAAACCTGTAAATTCTTCATGTAACCTATTTTAGAGTATTGTAATACATGGTCCCTCAGTTTCTGCCTAAGCATTTATCAGGAAAGAAAATGGTTCCCAGACATCCGTGACCCAGTCTCCGGGAAATCCCCCTCTTGTCTCACTAACCGCAACTTCACCATATTTGCGTGATCCCTAAATTATTTTGAATATGCAAGTTCTTAAATTGCAGTACTCAAGACTGAAATCCATGTTGTAAACAAGGTCTAGTAATAGTAGAATTAGTCTGTGACAAAATCTTAGGCTACTATAAAGCCTATGACTGCATGGACTTTTAGCAACCACACCACGTTAATATTCACTTTGGAATCAGTTAAGATTCTCGGATATTTTCCACATGAGCAGATGGCAAGATGGGGTCTTGGGAGTGGAAAACTTTGGGAAGCGCACGTCAGATGGCGGCAGCAGAGTCTAGGGAACCCAAGGTGGAAACAGCTGCCAAGTGAAGGTGGAAACACTGTGGGGATCATCGCAGCGCGACTGCGCGAGGCGCCCAGAGGGGAAGCGGTGCTGGGGCGCGGGGCGCAGACATCACGAATCGCTGTCAACCGAGAGGAAACCAAGGGACAACGAGGGACATCTAGCCCGAGTCAAAGCAAGGTTAGGACGATGTGGAGCCAAGGGACCCCTGCAGGAAACAAACAAAATAAAAAGTGCAGCTGAGCCAGGGGAGCCCTGGGGAAAGGAGCCCAGCTGAGCAAAGGAAAGTTACGGGGACACATTGTGGGAACCGCAGGAAAGAAGCGCGCCCCAACCAAGGAAGACTGAGCCGAGGGGGACGCTGCGCCTTTGAACCACGTGGGGACCCCGGGAAACCTGAGGAAAGGGCGTGCACTCTACCTCCGGGGACACCGCTGAGCCCTGGGAAAGGGAAAAGCCTCCCTCCAGGAGAGACCCAAGGGGAAAGTCCTGAGAGGAGAACTGGGGATAGGAATAGGGGTGGGGGGAGAGGGAGGTGGGCGGAGGACCCATCAAGGTGTAAGGCTGGGTTGTGGGGGCCAGTGTCTCGAGTAGAGTGCTGGAGGAGGGACCCAGGACACAGGGAGGCTCTCACTCCTTAAATTGAGCGCCCCCTTGAGGCCTCACTGGCCTCACTCTAGTCCAGGCCCTGGGCGGGAGTTCCCAGAGCTGAAAGGAAACCAGGGAGAATGGAGGGGAACCCAGGGCACCAGAAGGAAAAGACAGATTGAGCCTCTGGTAATGACAGAGGACCCCAAGGGGAATAGGCTCACCAGGGCTGCCTGGAACCACAGAGAAGCCACACCTGGGCTCAGCATAATTCACCTGTGATGTGGATCCGTGTAGTGACCAGTCCAGGACACAGGTAGGCACCCTTAGGCCAGGCCACAACTGAAAGGACCACAGGCTTCCTACAGGCAGGGGAGGTCCAAGGAGAGATGAGGGGAGGGGCCAAGCCGGCAAGTCTGATCCCTTTGACCTAATTGTAAGGGAGCCATTCTCCATCCTGGGGAGAGGTGACTGGGAGGTGGAGAGGGGCCAGGAGTGGCACCTGGTGGGAGTCTCTCCACATGGGAATGTGTGAGTGATGAAAGCAGTTGGCCGTAAGCAAAAGTAGGCGCCATTCTTCACCTCTCCGTGTGTCTGTATGCACACGCTGTGCTCTGTGAGTTTGTGACTCCACCCCCCAGACTGGGAAGTGGCCTCCTCATCTGCTTGGAGTCCTGGGTGGTATCAACAGTTAACTCGCTCTGCTTCTAACCCGCAATGTGGCAGTTCAAGTCCACCCAGAGGCGCCTCAGAAGAAAGGCCTGCCAATCTACTTCCAAAAAATCAGCCATTGAAAACCCAACTGCACACAGTTCTACTCTGACACACATGGTGTCACCACAAGTCAGATTCGACTTGATGAGCAACTACTTTTTTTAGTGACTTGCTTTGGGCAATTGGAAAAACTAGTGTGTGCAGATTCCCAACCAGGCCTCAAAAAATGTTGCATGCCTCCACTCACTCTGGACACCCACCTCCACCATGGGAACAGCCTGAGCTGCCTGCTGGAGGAAGAGACACCTTGTGGAGCAGAGCCCAGTCATCCCATTAAGGGCCATCCTAGACCATCTGGCATCCAGCCAAGCGTGAGCTAATGAGAGAACCCAGCCTGGAGAAGCATCTGCCTCCAGGACCCACAGCTGACAAAGACACATGCAGGGGCCCAGCCAAGACCAGAAAGCCATGCTGCTGACCTAGAAATAAGGGCTTCTTGTTTTAAGTTCCTGAGTATTTACACAGCCATAGCAAACCCATATAGGCAGTTTGTTCAATGGCACTTACTAGGATGTAAAGAGAAAGTGAACCCCTGGAGTTTTCAACAGAAAATTTATATCAAATAGAACTAGCAGAGACTACAAAAGGAGCATTGCATAAGTAACTGTCCCAACAACGCATACAGACATGTCATTGCATGTCGTTGAGAACTGCCCCATAGGGTTTCTAAGGAGTGGTTGGTGGATTCAAACTGCCGACATTTTGGTTAGCAGCCTAAGGTCTTAACCACTTCACTACCAGGGCTCCTCCAGACATACTAAACCAAAATAATCAAACCCATTGCCGTCAAGTCGACTCTGACTCATGGCAATCCCATGTGTTACAGACTACAACTGCTCCATAGGGTTTTCTTGGCTGTAATCCTTATGGAAGCAGATCACCTTATTTGGCACTGCTGGGTGGGTTTGAACCGCCAAATTTTAGGTTAGTAGTCAAGCACGAATGTCTGCCCCCTGGACATAGCAGAGTTTGTTACTCATTCTCATAGAACAGTGTCTGATTCCAAGTAGCTTGCTTTGGCCAAAAGCATATGGGCTTTGATGTGGCCTTTTGTGCCCGTGGGCATTTCTGAGCCCAGCCCTTAAGAGATCTTATGTGGTCTCACCGCTCTCACAGACCTTGGCTATTGCAGGGAGATGTGCAGAGCCAGCTGGCTGACCCCAAGCACGAAGCAAAGCCGCCTCAGCCACTGCAGCAAGAGCTCAACAACACACCCCAGTAAGCTGGAGAGAGTGCCCTGCACCCGCAGGTCTAAACAGTAGATGTCCTAGTAGCGCTGCTAATGTGCCAGGACCTGCTCAAAGCCTTTCACTTGCATATATCTTTACTGGATCCTCACATTTGCCGTAAAAGGTAAAGATTGTTTTTATTCCCGTTACCAAATAAGGAAACTGAGGCTCAGAGAGATCACAAGTCTGCCACAAGGACAAACAGATGCTCAAGGCAAGTATACACACACGCGCGCATGTGCGCGCACACACACATATATATATTCACAGACAGAAGGATACACATCATACAATCTGTTGACCCCTGAACTATTAACCAAAAGGTTGGCGGTTCAAACCTACCCAGAGGTGTCTTGGAAGAAAAGGCCTGGAGATCTGCTTCTGAAAGGTCACAGCCTTGAAAATACTATGGAGCACAGTTCTACTCTGACATGCATGGGGTCCCCATAAGCCAGCATGGAGTTGATGAGCAACTGCTTTTTTCAGTGACTTGCTTTGGGCAATGGGAAAAACTAGCATGTGCCAGATCCCAGCCCAGGCCTACAGGGCCTTGCGTTTCTCTGCTCTCTCTGGACACCCGCCTCCACCATTTGAACGGCCTGGGCTGCCCCAGTGATGCTTGTGGTCAGTGCCACCATAATTTAAATCCTTATACTGTGTTGTGGTGGCCCCAAAGGGCTATTCCCAGGAATATTAGTCAGAGAATTAATTCTCAGCCTATTGTAACCCTTAGCACAAATGTTTTGTTATATGTTTATAATTATTATTTGTTTTGAATATATACATATACACTTAAATTACCGTATGACCTAGCAATTCCACTGCTAGGTATATACCCAAAACAATTGAAAACAAAGACTCAAGCAGATATTTTAAATGAATGTTTATAGAAATATTATTCACAACAGACGAAGGTGAAAGCAACCCACGTGCCATCAAAATGCAAAAAAAAACAAACAAACAAAATATGATATATACAGACAATGGAATATTATTCAGTCATAAAGAAAAATGAAGTTGTGGTACACAGTATGACATGGATGAACCTGGAAGACATTATGACCAGTGGAATAAGCCAGACACCAAAGGACAAATACCTTATGATTCCATTTGTATGAAATGTCCAGAATAGGCAAATGCAGAGACACCAAGGTTTGTTAGTGGTAACCAGGGGCTGGGGGTGGGGAGTGGTGTTGGAATGAAGAGTTATTGCTTAATGGGTGCAGAGTTTCTGTTTGGGGTGACAACATTTTTTGAAATAGATAGGGGTGATAGTTGCACAACATTGTGAATGTAACTAATGCGTTTGTACACTTAAGATGGTTAAAATGGCAGTTTACATTACATATATTTTAACGACAATATTTTAAAAATTCAGTTGTAAAAAACAAAACCAAAACCAAGTGATGTCTAGTCAGTTCACAGAGAACAAAATACTGTATTGATGGATATATAACCTACATGAACAAAAGTCTTCGGCGTCCTTAATAATTTTTAAGAGTGTAAAAGTGTCCTGTGACCAAAAATTCTCAAAACAAACATTAGCCTAACGTGTTTATTCTCTTGTAACACTTGTAGTTTAACTGCCTGCTTCTCTGTTTTAACCACCGCAAAGTGGAGAATTTAGGTCTTTGAAGCATCGTGACTCGGAAAGTGAGGGAAGCGATTTTTTTTTTTTTTAATTTTTTATTGTACTTTAGATGAAGGTTTACAGAACAAACTAGCTTCTCATTAAACAGTATACATATTGTTGTCTGACACTGGTTAACAACCTCATGGCATGTCAGCATTCTCCCTTCTAGACCTTGAGTTCCCTATTACCAGCTTTCCTGTCCCCTCTTGCCTTCTTGTTCTTGCCCCTGGGCTAGTGTGTCCCTTTAGTCTCATTTTGTTTTATGGGCCTGTCCAGCTCCTGGCTAAACGGTGAACCTCAGGAGTGACTTCATTACTGAGCTAAAAGCGTGTCCGGGTGGGGGGTATACTCTTGGGGTTTCTCCAGTCTCTGTTGGGCCAGTAAGTTTGGTCTTTTTTTGTGAGTTAGAACTTTTGTTCTACATGTTTCTCCAACTCTGTCCAGGACCCTCTACTGGGATCCCCATCAGAGCAGTTGGTGGTTGTAGCCAGGCACCATCTAGTTATACTGGAGTCAGTCAGGTGGAGGCCGTGTTAGTTGTGGTCCACTCATCCTTTGGATCAATCTTTCCCATGTCGTTAGTTTTCTTGGAAGGAAGTAGTTTTTATTAAAGAAAATTTTAATGTCTACTTGAAGCAGTTTTTCTGCAGTAGCATAAAATGATTCTTTGTGGCAGGAAGCTCCCTCTCTGACAACCTAAGACTCAGGTGAGTATTCAGATGCACTTCTGCGGTAAATATTGGATTTGCCGGTCCCTTTTATAGTATCCAAAAAGAGACACTAGAACTGGAAAGACACTTAGTAGACATCCAATCCCACCCATTTACTTTGTAGATAGGGGAACCAAGGGCCAGCAAGGTTATGTGACACATTCGAAAGCACATAGCAAGTTGGCACATCAAGACGCTAGTGAACAAAATGGATGGAATCATGTAAGCTGTTATCCAGTTTTTATCCAGAAAGGTTATCTAAAGGTGTTATCTATTAGGATGTATTTCTCATTACATTAGAAAGACAAGAAAACTAGGAAAAACTCTACAAAATAAATTCTTGCCCAAATAAATTTTGCTTAGATAATATTTCTGTCATATAAACTAAAAATACTTTGACTTGTATGCATGAGTGTTTGGTTGAAAATGTTGTAAAACTAAGAAGTTTTAAACATTAAAATATTCAGCATGGAACATTAATGGCAAAATTCATAAATACCTTAGTCGTATATTGTAGAGTGGAAGTACAATTTGTTATAGAAAGCACTCAACTTTCATGAAAATAGTCTGAGGAAACAGGTGTAGAATAGATTATGTTCCATTTAAAACGTTGCTTACTTTATTGCTTTTTAAATAGGCTTGTGTAGAACTGCACCAGCTGGGAAAAAATAAAATCAGAATGAATCATATACTCAAAGGTCACTGATGTAAAAATATAGGTCCTGTGAAATGGATAAACATATTCTATTTAGTAAAAGTCATCAAGTGAGAGGGTTTTAGAATCCATCCAAACCATTTAAGCCCCCAAGGATGTTAATTAATTTATCAGTAACAGAGAAGGCAGCCACTTTCTGGTGCCTGTCCTCACAGGGAGTGCAGCTGGGCAGAACAGATAAAAGGTGATCCTGCTGAGGAGGCACAGAGATCAAGGGGCTTAACCTCTCCACAGGAGAGAGAGAGAGAAGTATATGTGCAAAACATACAGGGAAGCAGAGCCTAAAGGAACACTTGGTTCCTTACATTAATAGCAGACCTAGCAGGTCCTCAAGGAATACTGTTGAGGATGATGATGGGCATGCTACACTTTGAGCTCAGAACAGAAAACTGACTTGTGAAAGGAGAATAAGCATCTGTCATCATCAAGAAATTAAGCATGTTTCTTAAAAGGAATGAGAAAGAATTGTCATACCTCTTGTAGATACTTCTGTGTCCCTGGGTGGGTCAAATGGTTAAGTGCTAGACTAGTAATGGAAAGGTTGGCTGTTTGAACCTGCCCAGAGACACCTTGGAAGAAAGACCTGGCCATCTGCTTCCAAAAGGACACAGCCTTGAAAACCCTGTGGAGCACATTTCTAGTCTGCGCACATGAGGTCACCATGAGTTGGAATCGTCTCTATGGCAACTGGAAAAAAAGTTATTATGGAGAGGAAGAATGATGTTCAAGGAATAGGGGTCTACAAGTGTTGCTACAGGGAGGGAACAAGAATGTACTAGTTTGGTAGGCTTTGTTGTTGTTGCTTTTGAGTCCTTAACCAGCTTTCTTTTATAGCATTAGAATATATATTATATATATATATTACAGAGTTTTGGGTAGCTTGACATAAATAGTTGCCTTGGCTCACTGAGGGGAAATGGGATACATCTTTTATATTGGTGCTTTGGTGTGAGGCCAAACAAAGAAAAACTAAGTATTTTAACTATCTTTTGATAATACTGCTTGTTGGTAAATAAATTGTCACCTCAGAAACACCAGACCTACACTCCCTTAGAAATAAAAATGAAGAGTTTTACTGAATGATTTAAACAGAAAAAAAAGGAGGCAATAGAAGCACCATGCCATCCTTCCACAGCAAAGACCCAAAAAACTAAGTAAAACAGATACAAACATCAATCCTGGAACCCTAAGTACCAAATGAAGGGAGAAAGAACTCAATCAAGCACAGAACAAGAAACTGAGAGAACAGGGAAAGAGTAGAGCTACAGAATGGAGGTCCCCTACTAGCTACCGTGGTGTGGATTCGCCATCTTGGACTACAGCCACCAAGGAATGCAGACAGAGAGTATGGGAAGGCAGCTTCACAGAACTCCCAACAGGAGATAGGAAACCCAGTAACCAGGGATACATGCTTTCCCATCCTCCACCCTTCTTCCCTCTACGCAGCCTCTGCCACTTTCCAACGGGCCAGAGAGACACCAGTTCACTGCCTCCTGGCTCTATCCTGCCCCCACCAGCCAGCCCCTTCAGCGCCATTTTTTTTGGGGGGGGTTGTTTGTTTGTTTTTGGCTTTTTTTGTTGCTTTTCTCTTTCCCTTCCTTTCCTTTCTCCCACCCAGCTAGCTCCATGTGCTGGCCCCTCCCCTTCTTGACAGGCTGTGCCATGCTGCTTGGCTAGACAGCCACTGGCATACGGCCGCCCTGGGTCTGCCCTGCCAGCAGGCTCCCTCAGCTGACCATTTTTTATTTGATTTTTTTTCCAGTTTCTTCCCTCTCTCTTCCTTTCGTCCTTTCCTTTCTCCCACACACTTAGCTCCGTGTGATGTCCCTGCCCCTTCTTGGTGGGCTGTGCCACACTGCTCTGCTAGACAGCCACTGGCACACAGCCTCCACGGGTTCTTGCGGCAACCCTCTGGCAGGTCCTTCAGCACCTTTTTATAAAATTTCCTTTTCTGGTTTCTTCTCTCTCTCTCTCTCCCTTCCTTCCTTTCCTTTCTCAGTCTACCTAGCCCCGTGAGCTGCCCCTTCCCATTTTCAATGGGCAGTGCTGCACGAGTCAGCTAAAGAGCCGCTGGCGCACGGCCTCCCTGGATCTGGGCCGCTTCTGACGGCCAGCTCCTTCAGCCCCATATTTTTTATTTCGTTGTTGTTTTTTCTTTTCTCTTTTTTCTTCTCTCTCTCTCTCCCTTCCTCCTTCCTTTCTTTTCTTCCTTCCACCTGGCCCTGTGTGCCATCCCTGCCCATTCTTGACAGGCCTTGATGTACCATTTGGCTGGGGAGCCACCGGCACATGGCCTTCCCAGGTCTGAGCTACCCCCACCAACCAGCTCCCTCGATGCCGTATTTTTTGGTTTGTTAGCTTTTTTATTTCTTTCTGTTTCTTCTCTCTCTCTCCTTTCCTTTTTCCCACCCACCCACCCCTGTGTGCCCCCCTTCTTGGCAAACTGTGCTGTACCGCTTGACTGGAGAGCCTCTGGCACATGGCTTTCCCAACTCTGTGCTGCCCTCACAGGCCAGCTCCCTCAGCACCATATTTTTTTATTTTTCTTTATCTTTCTCTTTCTCCCTCCTGCCTAGGCCCTGCACTGCCTCCACCCTTTCCTAATGGGTCATGCCATGCTGCCTGGAGAGAGAGATGTCAGCTTGCTGCCACCTTGATTCTGCCTGCCCCCAATGGCTGGCTCCGCCATAGCTATACTTATTTATTTATGTTGTTATTTTTATTTATTTTATTTTTTTGTTTGTTGGGGTTTCTTATCTCTCTTTCCTCTCTTACCTTTCCTTTCTCCCACCCACCTAGCCCTGTGTGCTGCCCACACCCCTTCTCAACAGGCCAAGCTGCACCACTCAGCTAGAGAACCACCAACACATGGCCTCACTGGGTCTCCCCAACTCCCACCTGCTGAATCCTACCATGTTGCCATTTTATTTACTTTTTTTTTCTTTTGTTTGTCTCTTTTCTTTCTCTTCTTTCACTCACCCACTTAGTTCCACACATCATATCCTCTCCATTCAGTCCTGCATATCTGCACTGTGTGAGTGCTGTGCCCCAGAGCGGCACCGACATTGTCCCCTGGACCCCGCCCTACACTGCACCCCAGCCCCACCCGCTCCATCTCCCCCAGTTCATGCCGCAAACTACCCATTCCTGCCTCTCCACCCTCACTAGACCTGCCCTGCTGCACCATAGCTGAGTTACTGGCCCTGTCCACCCAGAAAAGGTAGTGAGAAGTATCGTGCTCAACAGCAAGCAAGCAACAAAACACACCCAGCCCGCCTGCCCTGACGTAACCAAATAAAACAAAAAAGGAAGATGAAACAAACAAATCTACAATAAATAAACCAAGAAAATAATTCTTGAATGTCCTGGAGACAGCAGACTATATCAAACCATTAAAAAATAGGATGGGATGGCTCCAGAAAGCAATAAAAATAAAACACCAGATGACCTTCTGCTAGAAGAAAAGGCCCTGGAACTACCTGATAGGGAATTCAAAACTTTAATATTCTGGATTCTCAAGAGATGAAGGGAAATGCAGACAAAAATAAGTAAAATAATAGACAAAATCAGGGAAAACACAGACAAAGCAATGGAAGAATTCAGGAAAATAATACAGGCACAAAATTTCAAAATAAATAACTACAAATCATACAAAAATAGAATTAGAAATTCAAAGGATATAAACAACAAGATTTCAGAAATGGACTGCGCAATAGAAGGTTTCAGGAGCAAATTTGAATCAATGGAAGACAGGATCAGCAAAATTGAAGACAAATTATTGAATACCACTTTGTTTGAGGAAAAATCAGAGAAAAGAAAAGAAAAATGAAGAAACCTTGAGAACCATGTGGGATACAATCAAAAGCAAAAATTTGTGTGCCATCGGAATTCCAGAACAGGGGAGAAAATGGAAAACACAGAGAGGATCATTAAAGATTTGCTGACAGAGAATTTCCTTAATATTATGAAAGAAGAAAAGCTGACCATCCAAAGAGATCAATGAACCCATATAGGATAGATCCCAAAAGAAAACCACCAAGACATATCATAATCACACTCACTAAAACCAAAGACAAAGAAAGAATCCTTAAAGCAACTTGTGAAAAATGAAAAGTCACATACAAAAGGGAAACAATAAGACTAAGCTCTGATTACTCAGCAGAAACCCTGCAGGCAAGAAGGCAATGGGATGACATATATAAAACCTTGAAAGAAAAAAACTGCCAACCAAGAATAATATATCCTGAAAAACTCTCCCTCAAATATGATGGCAAAATTAGGACATTTCTACGTAAACATAAATTAAATGAATATGTAAAAACAAAAGCAAACTTACAAGAATTATTAAAGGGAGTCCTTCAGTTAGAGAGCCAACAACATCAGACAATATCCTAAATCTAGGACGCAAGACAGCAGCAGCCAGATACCAACTATATCACGATAAAGAACAATGATGAATCTGGGAAACATCTCACAACATGCACAAATCTGTAGGGCATTATGCTGAGCAAAATAAGTCAATCACAAAAGGACAAATACTGTATGATACCACTATTATAAAAATTCATAAAAAGATTTACATACAAAAAGAAATGATCTTTGATGGTTACAAGGGAAGAGAGGGGTGGGGAAAACACTAAATAGACAATAGATAAGTTGTAACTTTGGTGAAGGGTAAGACAGAACACAATATTGGGGAAGTCAGTACAACTTGACCAAGACAAGGTCATGGAAGCTTCATAGACACATCCTAACTCTCTGAGGGGCGGAATTACTAGGCTGCAGGTGGGGACCATGGTCTGGGGGGGCATCTAGCTCAATCGGCATAGCATAATTTATAAAGAAAATGTTCTATATTTTACTTTGATGAGTAGCGTCTGGGGTCTTAAAAGCTTGTGAGTGGCTATCTAAAATACTCCACTGGTCCCACCCCATCTGGAGCAAGGGAGAATGAAGAAAACCAAAGACACAAGGGAAAGATTAGTCCAAAGGACTAATGGACCACAACTACCAAAGCCTCCACCAAACTGAGTCCAGCACAACTAGATGGTGCCTGGCTACCACCACTGACTGCTCTGACAGGGATCGCAATAGAGGGTTCCAGACAGAGCTGGACAAAAATGTAGAACAAAATTCTAACTCACAAAAAAGACCAGACTTACTGGCCTGACAGATCCTGCAGAAACCCAGAGAATATGGCCCCCGGATAACGTTTTAACTCACTACTGAAGTCACTCCTGAGGTTCATCCTTCAGCCAAAGATTAGACAAGCCCATAAAACAAAACAAGACTAACTGGGCATACCAGCCCAGGGGCAAGGATGAGAAGGCAGGAGGGGAGAGGAAAGCTGGTAATGAGGAACCCAAGGTCAAGAAGGGGATAATATTGACATGTCATGGGTTTGGTAACCAATGTAGAAAAACAAAGTGTATATTGTCTAATGAGAAACTAATCTGCTCTGTAAATGTTCATCAAAAGTACAAAAAAGTACAAAATGTATTTAGCAATTATAAAAACATAAACATTTCTTGAAATGGGGAGATGCGTGAGACTCCAGGCAAGAGGCTGCTGTATGTGTTCTGAATTGCAGAGAGAGAGAGCACTTTTCATTAGGTGAAACAAGCAGAAGACTGTGCTCACAGGCACAGGGGGAGGAGAAAGAAGGGCAAGGGTTTTGTTAAACTCTAATCTTAAACATTTAACAACAGTAAGTTTAGTTGTTAAATATTGAGATTTGTTTAACAAGGCATTCTTTTAGGAATAAATTGAGTCAATACAGCTGCATGCCTGCCTCTCCCCTTGTTTTAAGATAGTTGACTTATGTCTTTGCCTTAGTTATAAGTTTACAAAGAGTTAGCAGAAATGAAGTGGAAGATTCCAGTGAGTAAAAATGAAGTTTGATTTGGGAATAAGATATCAGTACTAAGACTTGATGTTTACCTTATCTTGGTTAGAGTTATGAGATAGTTACACGCTTCATCTTAACATTATCTATTTTAATCCTATTTTCTAACCTCCAGGGACTTGCTTGAGCAAGGCATTCTTTTTAGACCAAGTTGAGAAAGCATACCGAACAATTACTCATCCAAGCCAGGCATACTGAGTCTTGCTTTCTTTGTGTTGTTGTTGTTAGGTGCCGTCGAGTTGGTTCTGACTCATAGCGACCTTATGTACAACAGAATGAAACACTTCCTCATCCTGTGCCATCCTCATGATGGGAATTATGTTTGAGCCCGTTGTTGCAGCCATTGTGTCAATCCATCTCGATGAGGGTCTTCCTCTTTTTTGTTGACACTCTACCATACCAAACACGATGTCCTTCTCCAGGGGCTGGTCCCTGTGGATAACATGTCCAAAGTATCAGTTATGGATTGAATTGTGTCCCCCCAAAACGTGTGTCTACATGGCTAGGCCATGATTCCCAGTATCTTTGTGGTTGTCCTCCATTTTGTGATCTGATGTAATTATCCTATGTGTTGTAAATCCCAACCTCTATGATGGTAATGAGGCAGGATTAGAGGCAGTTATGTTAATGAGGCAAGACTCAAACTACAGGATTAGATTGTATCTTGAGTCAATCTCTTTTGAGATATAGAAGAGAGAAGTGAGTAGGGAAGAAAAGGACCTCATTACTGCCAAGCAAGAAGAGCCAGGACTGGAGCGTGTCCTTTGGGCCCTGGGTCCCTGGGTTGAGAAGATCCTAGACCAGGGAAAGATTGATGACAAGGACCTTTCCCTAGAGCAAACAGAGGAAGAAAGCCTTCCCCTGGATCTGGCACACCAAATTCAGACTTCTAGCCTCCTAAACTGTGAGAGAATAAATTTCTGTTTATTAAAGCATCCACTTGTGGTATTTGTGTTATAACAGCACTAGATAACTAACACAGTGTGTGAGACAAAGTCTTGCTATCCTCACTTTCAAGGAGCACTCGGCTGTACTTCAAGGCAGACTTGTTCGTTCTTCTGGCAGTCCATGGTATATTCAATATTCTTCACCAGCACAATAATTCAAAGCCATCAATTCTTCTTTGGTCTTCTTCATTCATTGCCTAGCTTCCCCATGCATATGAAGCAATTGAAAATATCACGGCTTGGATCAGGTGCACCTTAGTTCTCAAAGTAACATCTTCACTTTTTAACATTTTAAAGAGGACTTTTGCAACAGATTTGCCCAGTGCAGTGCATTTTTTGATTTCTTGACTGCTGCTTGCTTGGATGTTGACTGTGGATCCAAGTAAAATGAAATCCTTGACAACTTCAATATTTTCTCTGTTTATCATGATGTTGCTTATTGGTCCAGTTGTGAGGATTTTTGTTTTCTTTATGTTGAGGTGTAATCCATACTGAAGGCTGTAGTCTTTGATCTTCATCAGTAAGTGCTTCAAGTCCTCTTCACTTTCTGTAAGCAATGTTGTGTCATCTGCATATTGCAGTTTGTTAATGAGTCTTCCTCCAATTCTGATGCCGCATTCTTCACATAGTGTACCTTCTTGGATTATTTGCTCAGCATGTAGATTGAATAAGTATGCTGAAAGGATACACCTTCCTGATTTTAAACAACACAGTATCTCCTTGTTCTATTCGAATGATGGCCTCTTGTTCTGTGTACAGGTTCCGAATGAGCACAATTAAGTGTTCTGCAGGCTGAATTGTCTCTTTAGAATAGTAGAAGTCTAGATTTCGGTTTAATTCTTTGGAATGGAGTTTTAATTTAGGTCCAGAGTCACCCATTTCAGTTATGCCAGTACTTCAGTTTTAGGGTTCACATAAACAAAAGAAACATATATATGGTTCTGTAAGTAAGGATGGGATAGTGAGATTGGCTTACCCTGGATACGGACAATTTAAGAATAAATTGTCATTAGAGAATTTAAAATCAATATTAAAACTAACTAAATGTCAATCAGATTTTCATTATCACTATGTGCTGGCAATTATAAATAATATCAGTGTCTTAGTCATCTAGTGCTGCTATAACAGAAATACCACAAGAAAATGGCTTTAACAAAGAGAAATTTATTCTCTCACAGTCTAGTAGGCTAGAAGTCCAAATTCAGGATGCTGGCTCCAGGGGAAGCCTTCTCTCTGTCGTCTCCAGAGGAAGGTCCTTGTCATCAGTCTTCCTTTGGTCTGGGAGAATCTCAGTGCAGGAACCTCAGGTCCAAAGGACGTGCTCTGCTCCCAGTGCTGCTTTCTTTCTGGTAAGAGGTTCCCATGTCTCTCTGCCTACTTCTCTTTTTTATATCTCAAAAGAGATTGGCTTAAGACACTATCTAATCTTGTAGACCTCATCAATATAACTGCCACTGATTCATCTTATTACATCATGGTGACAGCATTTACAACACATAGGGAAATCACATCAGATGATAAAATGGTAGACAATCATACAATACTGGGAATCATGACCTAGCCAAGTTGACAGATATTTTGGGGGGACACAATTCAATCCACGACAATCAGTGATGAAATACTCTGCCCTGATAGGGTTATCCACTCCCTCCACTGCCTCCCTCACTCCAGGGTATGTGCATAAGTGCATATATATACATGAAGACATACCACTTTATTCATGAAGTGAATAATTATTCACAGGTAAATTGCTAGAATGACCCTCTTAAGTTCGAGTAAAACCTAGTCCAGAGCTCAAAACTAGTCTGTCACAAAATCCTATCATACGATTATTATTTAAAGAATAACTCATTTAAAAATATTATTATTATTTCCTAAGAAGTGTCTCTGTAGGGTTGATCTCTTCACAACTCTCTGAGGTAAATCCCTAGTTAATATATGAGAATATTGAGGATAATGGAAAAACAGAAACCAAATCCATTGCCATCAAGTCAATTCCAACTCATAGTGACCCTATAGGACAGAGAAGAACTGCCCCATAGGGTTTCCAAGGAGCGGCTGGTGAATTCGAACTGCTAACCTTTTGTTCAGCAGTGGTCGCTCTTAACCACTGTGCCACCAGGGCTCCGAAGTTAATGGAGACAACAGATTTTTTCCAAGATCACACCATTAGTAAGTGGTAGAGTAAAAAATTTAATTCAGGTCTTCTGAATCTAACACTCTACTATGATTATACTAAAGTTATCATAGTGTGTGTTTTGACCATGGTAGTGTTTTATTTTCTTAAACTCAGTATATAATGTTATTTTAATTTAAATCTCATTATTTAAGTTAATAAAGGTAAATGTTTAAAAATGTACCTAATTTTCTTTGACTTATGTAACTTCAAGGGAAAAACTGTTTTAAAACTACTTTTATTTAAATTCTAAGCAAAGTTGCACACTGACATGTGAGGTCTATCAAATTGCAGGCATATAAAATTTGTGATTTGTCTTATTTGTTTTTGCAGACATAAGTATACCAAAAACTCATTTCCCTCGAGTTGATTCAGACTCATAGAGACCTTACAGGACAGAGTAGAACTATCCCATAGAGTTTCCAAGGTTGTTATCTTTACAGAAGCAGACAGCCACATTTTTCTCCCGAAGAGTGGCTGGCAAGTTCAAACTACTGGTCTTTTGGTTATCAGCTGAGTGCTTTAACCACTGTGCCACTAGGCTCCTTAATCACGAGTATTTCTGCCCCTGCACGTGTGATGTGTGTATGTGTCCTAAACAAACAAACAAAAAAAACCCATTGCCGTGGAGTTGATTCCGACTCATAGCGACCCTATAGGACAGAGCAGAACTGCCCCATAGGGTTTCCAAGGAGCACCTGGTGGTTTCCAACTGCCAACCTTTTGACTAACAGCCGAACTCTTAACCACTATGCTACCAGGATTTAATTAGTCAATAGCATGTGGGCTCTCAGTTGTTAATATTTACAGAACTGGTAGTAAGTAGGGCTCAACAGCATGCACTTCAACAGAGATGACTGGAGGATAGCTTCTTAAATGATTAATTGATACAAATGTCTAAAATGTTCAGTGTAATTAATATTGAATTCTTTTTGGCTAAAAAAAAAGAAGGAACTAATTTAATTAGTTTTAGAATAAGCATGGGGTATATTTCAAATACATTAATAGAAACATCTTACATAATTGCCTCAATGAATAGCTTCCATGAGATTGTACAGTACATGGCGAAAATGGACAAGTAGATCTAAGCCTTTATATAATTTTGTCATTCATCTGTACAGGGTGCTATGGGAGCACAGAAGAAGGCCATCCATACCTAACCAGTTGTCAGGGAAAGTGGTCTGAACTTGGTTATGAAGATAACAATTTAGCTAAAGGAAGAAAAGGCGGGTAGAGAGAACTGGTGAATCAGACAGAGGGAGATATCATGGATGTAGCCATGTAGCTGTGATGGAACATGATAAGTCTGGGGAAAGCAAGTGGGATATGGTGAAAGCATGGGTTTCGTGGGATCAGTGTGAAGGAGTTGAAGCTAAGTGACATAGAAAGTAGACAGATTTTAGTGTGTTAATGAAGTGTGGCAGAAGGTGATCATTCTCAGTCAAAATTTTTGCTTTCTTCCTGAGTCATGGGCAATCCTGTTGCCATCAAGTCCAACTCATAGCGCCCCTATAGGACAGAGTAGAACTGCCCCAAAGGGTTTCCAAGAATCGCCTGGTGGATTCGAACTGTCGACCTTTTGGTTAGCGGCCAAACTCTTAACCACTACACCACCAAGGTTTCCTCCTGAGTCATAGCTAGACTATATTTCAGAAGAGGGCATGCCTGAGTTCTAGCAAAGGAAAGGTGAGCAGTGATAGATGGCTCTCCTGTGGGCTGCATGTTCTTTCTTTCTTTTGGCCCACTGGGATGGTGATGCTCTGAATAACCTCAGAAGCCACATGTTGAAAGTGCCAGAGCCTCCATAATCCTGGTTGCTCCTAGCTTAACACTGAATATTTGCTAAAATATTATATTAGCAAAGCTTGATCATTACAATTGTGTTTTGTTGTTAAAGTCGTTTGGACAATCTGAACTAACTTGGTTATACATAGGGTTTGTATTGGCTAATTTTTGGAAGTAGATCACCAGTGCTTTCTTCCTAGTATTCTGAGTCTGGAAGGTCTGCTGAAACCTGTCCACCCTGGGTGACCCTGCAGGTATGTGAAATACCAGTGTCATAGTTTCCAGCCTCATAGCAACACACAGGTAACCACAGTATGACAAGTTGACAGAAGCACTTACTGATGAAGGTCAAAGACTAGAACCTTCAGTATGGATTATGCCTGAACATGAAGATAATGGAAATCCTCACAACTCAGCCAATAAGCAGCATCATGATAACTGGGGAAAAATTGAACTTATCAACACTTTCTATTTTCTTGGATCAGCGATCAATGTCCATGGAAACAGCAGTCAAGAAATCAAGTGATATATTATTGCGTTGAGCAAATCTGCTGCAAAAGACCTCTTTAAAGTGTTAAAAAGCAAAGATGTCACTTTGATCACTAACCCTAGCGGTAGTCTTTTCAATCAGCCCACTTGCATGTAAAAGCTGGACCATAAAAAAGGAAGACAGTAAGAAGAATAGATATGTTTGAATTGTGGTGTTGGCAAAGAATTAGGAATATATGGTGGACTGCCAGAAGAATAAACAAACCCGTCGTAGAAGAATAAACAAACCAGTTGTAGAAGAAATACAACCAGAATGTCCCTTAGAAGTGCGGATGACAAGACTTCAGCCCGTTTACTTTGGACACATCATCAGGAAACACCAGTTGTATAAAAGGACATCAGCAAAGGTGAGGGAGGCCCTTGATGAGATGAATTGACATGGTGACCAAAACAATGGACTCAAACATATCAAAGATCATGAAATGGCATAGGACGGGGCAATGTTTTGTTCTGTTATACATTGGTAGCCATGAGTTGGAGCCAAATCCAGGGCAACTCACAACAACAAGAACAACTAATCTGAGGATTTATTAAAGGATTTAATACTGGATTGTATTATAATCAGATTTACATCTGGGAAATATATTTTTGGAAGCAATCATCGGATGGAATATTTTTGCAAATTTGGAGAAAGGGCGTCATTTATGAGGCTATTGCAGGAATTCAGATATGAGGTGATGAGAATCTGGGTTAAGAAGTATATTCAGAGGGTATATGTGGTGAAGAAAAGTTTTTTTTTCTTTCCTTCTTTTCTTTCCTCATTATTTCCTTCCTTTTATCCTTTACTTCTTTTTAAATCTGCAATATGTGGTGGCACAGAGGTTAAGAGTTCGGCTGCTAACCAAAACGCTGGCAGTCTGAATCCACCAGCTACTTCTTGGAAACTTGATGCAGAAGTTCTACTCTGTCCTGCAGGGTTGCTATGAGTTGGAATCGACTCAACGGCAATTATTATTTTTTTTTAATATGCCAAAAGAAACAATCATTGAAAGTTGGACTGAACAGGAGATTCATAAAGCCAAGGCCTTCAGTAAACAAGTTTTTATGAGCTGGTGAATTGATTGAGTGTGGCTCATGAATGACAAGAAGAAATCAAGAATGACTCACAAGAATATGGCCTGGGTAATTGGTTAAATGATATGTAGGGAATTTAGGGAAGGAGTATGGTTAAGAGGAACAGTAAATAATTTCAATATCAAGCGTGTTGTCGTTTACTTGGCTATAAATCTCTGAGGAACCGAGGAACGTACATCTAAAAAACAACTCACTTTGGAGTTCAGGCAAGAGGTCTGGACCCTTGACAACTTTGCGCTGTCATAAAGAGTTGGTGATGGAATGGCATAGGTCCTCAGGCTATTGATGGGGATAGCTATTTAAAGATAGGCAGAGGAAAATGAGGTAACGTCAGAGAGTGAGAAAGAGTGGCCAGTGAGGTGGGAGGGAAGCCAGAACAGCATGGGGGGAATCATCAAAGGTGAAGCATGAAAGAACTTCAAGGTCCAAAATTCCACAGAGAAATTAATTACTGAAGTAATTCACTAGATAATGCAACAAAGAGGTCATTTCTGAGTTTACGAAGAGCAGTTGGGCAGGAATGGTGGCGACAGAAGCCTGATTGCCATGGATCGAGCAGTGAATGAATGAGAACGGACAAGACAAGTACACATAACCCTTTCAAACAGTTAATGAGCAATAACTAGAGAGGGATGTTGGGTCAAGGGAGAGATTTGTTGTTTCTCTTTTCTTTTTTCTTTTTGCCTTTAATTGAGAACCTTTTATCCTATCTGTATGATGAAAGATAAGGGAAATGTTTAAAGATATGGAGGGAGAGATGATATACATTGCAGTGAGATTTCTAAAGACATGGGTGGAGAAGGATGGATAAACTTGGGCATGAAATGATACGTTTTCCCTTGATAAGAGGGAAGAAAGTAAGAAATGAAGTTTATGCAGATTATTTTGGGAGGTGGAAAATCACATTCAAGAGAGGCCCCCCTGATGGTTTCTCTTTTCTGGGATATAAACAAAAGCTTTTACTATTGAATCAATTCCAAGTCATGGCAACCCCATGTGTGCCAGAGTAGATCTGTGCACCACAGGGTTTTCAACTGCTATTTTTTCTGAAGTAGATTGCCAGGCCTTTCTTCTGAGGTGCCTTTTTTTGGATTCAAACTTTTAACCTTTTGATTAGAAGTTGAATATTTTAACTATTTGCATCACCCTGGGGTTCTGTGATATAGAAGGTGGAATACTTTGCTATAAGTAAGGGAAAGAGCGATGGGGTAGATTTGGGCAGTGAGGTCAAAGCTTGGAGAAACCCAGTGAAGGTACTGGGAAAGCAAATTGATTAGGTCATAAAGGGTTTTGCTAGGTTGCACCAAGGACCCAGATGGGGTCAGAAACCATGACTTTGCAGGGGTACAAGTCTCCACAGTTTTGTGATTCTCTCTGACACTGCAGGATAGTTGGGATATAGTAGCAGAGCAGTCAGATGGTAGATTCAACCCAGGGTTGAGGCTTGCAGGGCTTTTGAAATGAATGAACGAGACAGCAAACAAAGGTGAGAGTAATGGTGAAAGGTAATACTCCAATGTCTTGCATGCATGTGGCTCATAATTTTGACCTGTAAGTTACTTTAGACGGTGCTACAAAAAAGAGAAGATTGGAAATTCAATTCCAGGGGGACAAAAATATAAGTCTGCCTTAATGATCATCTTTCAGTCCATGAAACTGTATTTAAAATGTAAAGAGATCCCCAACGCATTTTATACACTAGATAGAGAGCAAACAATAGTGCCCTAAAACTAACATTGGCTCTGTCTCATGGCTTTTCCAAAAGATGGTGGTTAATTCCACCCTGATGTGTTGGTTTGCCTTCCCATAAAAACAGCTTAAGTTCTTGAACTTAAAATTGTGATAACATATTTTTGCTTTTCACATGTCATGGGTTTTATTTAGCTCCATTTTCCTCTCTGGAGAGGACAAAGTACCAGAGGGAATACATATCTATTTGAAAAATTTTCTCTTGGCTTTCTTAATTCGCTTATTATGGTGCAAAATTATCCTATCTGATTTTAAATGATTAGAGTGCAACACTTCATAATCAAAAGGAGCATGATGCTAAATTAAACTGAGAAAGTACTTTATTATTGGAGAGAAATTCTGTTTTCTTCTCTTAGCAATAATAGAGTATGGCACGTCTTTGCCACTAGCTGACTTTTGCGTGTTGCTTCTCTTGCCAATAGCCACAAAGCTGTATGTTGATCCTAATGTATGGTGACACACATTGTTAATTATGTTGACATGAGTTCTCTTGACCCCTCCCCCTTTATGGGTAGTGTGTGGAGTGGGGATGTTTTCCTGTAGTTTTAGCTATGTGCCAAACTAAATATTACATACTTGCTTACTGATAATTATTTGAGTCTATCCGTATTTGTGCTCTGATTGCTTAATGTTTTGTGTGTGCGTAACTGTATTTATGAACATGAGTATGTATATATGTAGATTGGTAGGTATGCTTTAGCTAAAGGCCTAATTAATTACTGCAATGGAGAAAAATAATTGAGCAGTTATTGAACTTTTGTGCCAGTTGCTGGGCTAAGTAAGCAACATAATAGAATTTAATCCTCATAACAAATTCAATATTTTGATTTAATGTATGTAGAAGCTAAGACTCAGAAGTGATATATAACTTATCAAGGTTGTACACGCTTGAGTGGTAGAGCCAGAGATGATCTGAAGTCCAGGTTTAAAGCACACACTCAGCCATTCTTCTTAAATTGTTCTCACAAAACAATGTAAGATTGTTTTGTAGGATTGACTGAGGTTAAGTAAACAAAAATTTATTTATTTGCATTTCTCAAGTTGTATCCAGTTGAATTTCATAATCTATATTATGGAGCCCCGGTAACCCAGAGGTTAAGCGTTCAGCTGCTAACCAAAGGTCAGCAGTTCGAATCTACCAGCCGCTCATTGGAAATCCTATGGGGCAGTTCTACTCTGTCCTACAGGGTTTCTATGAGTCAGAATCGACTTGATGGCAGTGAATTGGCTTAATCTATATTATTAGATAGCATAGCTCTGTTAAAACTTGTCTGCACTAAATCACACCATTAGCCTTTCCTTTGGAAAATAATTGTAAATGCAAGCCTAATTTAAAGGTATGGTCCTCATTTTCTCATGGTTTTCTAGATTAATAGATTTTTAGTTTGTATGTGTCACCATGCTGGAGACCTGTTGGCTCAGTGGTTAAGACCTCGGCTGCTAACCAAAAGGTAGGCAGTTTGAATCCACCAGGGGCTTCTTGGAAACCCTATGAGGCAGGTCTAATCTGGCCTATAGGATCGCTATGAGTTAGAATCGACTCGATGGCATTGGGTTTGGTTTTTTTCAGTTTTATGTGTCACCACGGCACAATGGTTAAGCATTAAGCTGCTAACTGTAAGGTCAGCGGTTGGAACCCACCAGCTGCTCTGTGGGAGAAAAGATGTGTCAATCTGCTCCCATTAAAATTACAGCCTTAGAAACCCTCTGGGGCAGTTCTTCTCTGTCCTGTAGGGTCACTAGGAGTTGGAATTGACTCAATGTCACATAACAACAACGTGTCACCATGTTTACCTTTTGTGTACAAGATACATGCTCACAGATTAGGAAATTGTATGTGAGAATCAAAATTCAGCAACAGTTGAATATTATCTAGTCAATTCATTGTTACGTTGAAAGCTATAAATGGATTTCTAAAACCTTCAAGACAAAGTCACTTTCTAAAAGGGAAACTAGTAAAAATAGTTAACGTATAAGATCAAACAATAGAGGAATATTACACAGTAAATGATTCGTAATTATGTTGCTGATTAAGATTTGACAGTAAAGAAAAACAATTAAGGTGGCCTGGCGTCTACCCTTTTGATTAGAATTCATGGGAACATCACTGTCAGAAGGAGTGTTTTGCAAAAAAGGAGAAAAAATACATTGTTATCAGGCACTGGAATAGGCATTTTTGATTATGTTGTCAAATTTAATATTCTCAAATCTCTGTGAAGAAGGTATTATCATCCCCATTTTAGGAAACTGAGAATTGGAGAGATTTTACTAAAGAATACATAGCAACAGAAGAATTTGCCCAAAAAGTCTGTACTCTTGACCGCTATGTTGATGTCACCCACCAGGGATGATATTAAAAATAACATTTGTTGGTAAGAATATATTAGCGTATTTTCACTGCTGTCCATTGGGGATGTTCAAGATTGCTTAGCAGTAATATCCCTGTCACATTCAAGATGCACGTGTCAATTTTATAAGCTTGATGAAATCTACTTTCATATCATTCACCCAGGTTCACAAAACAATCTTTAGATGGTACTTTCATTTTCCCTGTGTATATATATATATATATTCCTTATTAGGTAAAGAATGTATGAACCATTTAACTTAAGTGAAAATTTGGATTGTCAATTTAATGGGGTTTTATGAGTTTGGACAATGTATGTCCGTTTCCTTATCCTTATTACCTCTATGTTTGGTGACTCTAATATGTGTATGACTGGTAAAGCTAAGAGTCAGCTTCTGAACCACTGGGACTATTGCTGATAATAACCCCCTGGGAAGACTGACCTGCGCTGGCCTTCCTCCTTCAACTTCTCTTCTTTTTTAACTGAACCAATGGCACTACTAATATTGAAAATATGCCTGAGACAGTCAATCATTTTTGTTAGTCTAAACCGAAATCAAAGATGTGCAAGAAAAGACGATATAGAGAACTATGCTTTAAGTCAGAAGAGCAAGAGAAACAAAATTTCAAGTCCTAGGTCTCTTCCTATCTAATTGTTTTCATCATCAGCTCCTTCAAAATGGAATTTCCCACGGCACTGTGAGACGTTCCTTGATGATAAGATACCTAAAAATGTTGTTACGGGAACTCAGCCTCCTTTAAAAATGGTACTTTAATTTTTTGGTTGTATGTTGACAGATTCCAAAGACAATATTAAATACTCTTGCTTGTCAAAATGCCTGTTTCTCTGCTGGACAAGCTAACTCTCCAAAGAAAACAGAGTTCACTATCATGTTGAAGAAAATTTTTCTTAAGTGAGGGTAATGATTTGTGATATTAAATTTAGTTTTTAGTCTATAAGTATGAATAAATTATAAACACTTTGTATTTATTTTTCTTGATATTAAAACGAAAATATTTAAGGAAAATAATTGAGTTATACATGTAGTCCTATTCTTACTTCAACTGATCTAATACAACACAAGTTCGATTGAGAATAGAATTGGGTTTATTAGAATTATCATCCCTAAAACAAACAGTCAGATCTTTTTTTTTTCACCCTGAACCTCATTACCCACGCCCCCCACCTCCCTTAAACCACACTAAGCTACTTGACAGGTATAAGCAAGTGATATGGGATATGTCTTGGTGACGAGCCCAGAAGTTCCCTTACCTACTGTGTCAACTTGAACAAGTTCCTTTTAATGTCTCTATGCCTCAGTTTTCTCCTCTGTCAGTAAGAATAATACGAAGGATATTGTGATGCTTCTGTTAATTAATATCCATAATGTGTTTAGAACGGTGCGTGGCACATAGGAAGCATGCTACTAAATGTGAGGTGAATGACTCAGTGGCTTTTCTTCACTGAGAACTGTGCAGGGTTTGTCTTTGGTCCCAACATCTTCTGCAGAACTACTTTCCTGGGATTAATTGCAATAATGTATATAAAATTTTACTGTGACTCAATTTTGATTGTATTACCAACCCTGCCTCTGTCAGTTTGTCATACTATGGTGGCTTGTGTGTTGCTATGAGGCTGGAAACTATGCCACTGGTATTTCAAATACCAATAGGGTCGCTTGTGGAGGACAGGTTTCAGTGGAGCTTCCAGACTAAGACAGACTAGGAAGAAATGTCTGGTGATTTGTTTCCCAAAAATTATCCAATAAAAACCTTATGGATCAAAACAGAATATTGTCCCAATGTGCTGAAAGATGAACCCCTCAGGTTGGAAGGCACTCATACAACTTGGAACAGCTGCCTCCTCAAAGTAGAAACCAAACCAAACCCGTTGTCAATGAGTTTATTCCAACTCATAGTCACCCTATAGGACAGAGTAGAACTGCCCCATAGGGTTTCTGGCTGGTGGATTCGAACTGCCAAACTTTTGCTTAGCAGCTGAAGGTCTAGAGTTGACCTTAGTAATGGGAATGGAGTAAAGCCTTCTGACCTTCATTTGCTGATGTGACATGACTCAAAATGAGTGGTATAGCCAGAATGCCTCATAGATGCAAAGATGGAGAGACTTCGTCTCTCTTACTTTAGCCAGGTCATCAGGAGGGACCAATGACAAAGAAGGACATTGTGCTTGGTAGAGACTAAGCAAAATAAGAGATGAGTTGATGGCACCTCACAACAACAGCCAACCCTCCCTGTAACACTCTCCTCTTCCCTCAGCCCTTTCCCTCCTCAGTCTCCATTTCCATATGAAAAAATTATATGACTCTTTCAAAGAACACTTCAAATGTACCTCTCCTTGTACAGTTTTCACTATTTCCCTTGGTTTGTTCAGAGGTTGCATTAAATTTCTGTGGCTGCTGTAACAAATTACCACAAACTTGGTGGCTTAAATGAACAAAAGTTTATTCTGAATGCCAGAATTCTAAAATCAGTTTCACAAGACCAAAATCAAGATGATAGCAGGTCTGTATTTCCGTCCAAGGTCCCAGAAGAGAAACCATCTTTGTCTCTTTTAGCTTCTGCTGTCTGCCAACATTCCTTGGCTTGAGAAAGCCTCACTTCCAGTCTTCAAGGCCAGCATCTTAACTCTCTCTCTGCTCATCTTCCCTTGCCTTGCCTTCTTCTTTTCGGTTTGGGTCAGCTCCCTTGCCTCTCTCTTAAGACACTTTCGAGTTGGATTTCGGACCCATCTGGATAATTCTGGATACTCTCCCCTTGTCAAAATCCTTCACTTAATTGCATCTTCAAAGATTCTTTTTTTTTATCATAAGCTAACTTTTACAGGTTTCAGGGATCAGGACCTGACATCTTTGGGTGGCTGTTATTCAGCTTATTACATAGAACCCAGAAATCTGTTGATAGTTTTCTAGTGGCACTAACTTCACTCTTTTTTTTTTTTTAATTAAGTGTGTTGCTCTGTAAGGCTATGGGTTGACTGAAAAGAAAATGTGTGTCTTTCCCTATGTATGTTTATTTTTCTATTCCTGTAGTAACAAGTTTAAAGGTTTGAACATGGATAACCATCTATCAACTTTGGTTAAATTAAATTCAATAAATTTTACAATTATAAATGTTACTTATAGTGACTAATATTATTGAAAGAATCTAGATTTTTTATTTGTCAATATGTTCTAAAGCTATGCTTCTATTATATTCAGGTGCTAGGCATTGTAAAACCCCAACCCACTGCTGTAGAGTTGATCCCGACTCATAGCGACCCCATAGGACAGCGCAGAACTACCTAATGGGTTTCCAAGGAGCCACTGGTAAATTCGAACTGCCGATCTTTGGGTTAGCAACTGAGCTGTTAACCACCGAGCCACCAGGGCACTGCTAGGCTTTAGGATTACCAAATGTAACAACCAGCCTCCGTATTCAAACAATTCACAGTCAAATTGGGGAGATGTACATATAAAGAAGTAACTACAAACAAATAAGAGGGATGATACAATATGCAAAGGAAGCACTGAGAGATCTTCCTCTGAGAGGCAGGTAATAACTCAGCACAATTGTGCCTAAAATTTCTTCTATTAAATAGGTTATATTCTGTTTGCGTATTTCTGATCACTAAATACTGAAATCTTGATTGATGGACTTTGAATATTACTAATCTGAAATACATGTGATATATAGTTAAAACTTTTAAAGTTTTAATGACTCTGATCCTAGTGATTTGAAATATTATGCAAAATAAAGGCCTCTACACTTTACTTTCCTTTAAAAAAACATAATTACTGTTGGCTTCATTTTCTTGTACTTCTACTGAGGCTATAGGCAAGCATATTATATCTTGGCTTATCGGATTATATTTTTTTAAAAAGTAATTGTGCTATCAAAGGAGAGTAGGATTGTTTTATAATGTCTAGTCCACTTCCTGTGCCAGTCCTCAAGTGCAGACCCAATTGGCATGGTAGAGCTTTGATCTCTTTTCTCATAATCCTCTGGTAATAGTCCCTCCGAGGTGGGTAAATAGCAACGGCCACTTCTCTCTAGATAGGCCTCTAGAATTCTGTTTTCCTATGGCCTGAAGATATTTGAAAGCTGGACAATGAATAAGGAAGACCAAACAAGAATTGACACCTTGAATTATGGTGTTGGTGAAGAATATTGAATATACCATGGACTGCCAGAAGAATGAGCAAATATGTCTTGGAAGAAGTACAACCAGAATGTTCCTTAGAAGCAAGGACTGTGAGACTAGTCTCACATACTTTGGACATGTTGTCAGGAGGGACTAGTTCCTGGAGAAGGACATCATGCTTGGTAAAGTAGAGGGGCCAGTGAAAAAGAGGAAGCCCCTCAGTGAGGTGGATTGACACGGTGACTACAACAATGTGCTCAAACATAGCAATGATTGTGAGGATGGCGCAGGACCGGGCAGTATTTCGTTCTGTTGAACACTGGGTCTCTATGAGTGGGAACCGATACGATGGCACCTAACAACAACAAGATGGTCTGAAGAGATCTGAGTTCAGCTCAGAGAGGCTGCACAGTTATGGGAATTACAGTCTAGTTACTACTGTATTTACATATATGACACTTTTCTTTACCAATAATTTATTCACATATTTTCTCGTAACTCTCAAGGTCAGAAGTCTGAATTCAGTGTATTAGCTGTGTCAAATCCTTTGGAAGGCTTCGAGAGAGTAACTGTTCGACGTCTCTCTCCTAATTTCTGGTGACTGTTGGCAATCCTTGGTGTTCCTTTGCTTGTAGGTGCATCTTCACATGGCACCTCCCCCCGTGTGTGTCTGTTTCCATGTCTATTATCTCCTTTTGTAAGACATCACTCAGAAACAACTAGGATTAGGACCCACCTTTCTCCAGTGTGACCTAACTTGTAGTATCTTCAAAGAAACACTCTATTTCCCCAAACAATGTCACATTCACATGGACAGAGGTTAGGACTTCCACGAATCTTTATGGGGGACACAATTCAATCCATAATGGTGGATTGTAATCTTACTAAAATTATTACATCATGATTTTTACTAGATTTTTGATACTTCTTTTTTCCTTCTCTTCAAGAGATCTTTTCTTTGGCTTTCGATGCTATGACGTTTTCATTTGGGTCTAGATAACAGTAAAAGCAATAAACTTATTTTGTTTTGAATATGTTTTAACACTCATGAGGGAACGTGAAATATCAGGTAAAATCTTGTGCCATCCTATTTTGGAAATTTCCTTATACTTACTGATCACTAGTTCATTGACCACCAGACAGTGAACTAGGTATTTGTATGCACTGCAGGCAGTGGTGCTATTATTCTTGTTTTAAAGATGACAGTATTGAAGCTCAGAGATTTTAAGTAATCTATCCAAGGTCATATAGCTACAAAGTGGCAAAATCAAATTCAGAACCTATTTTTCCATTCATTATTTCATTGAGCACATATTTATTGAGCTCTTACACATGCCAGGCACTCTTTTGGACGGTGAAGATACATGGGTAAGCAGAAAGGAGCCCTGGTGGCACAGTGGGTAAGAGCTTTTGGCTGCTATCCAAAAGGTCAGCAGTTTGAATCCACCAGCCATTCCTAGGAAACCCTATGGGGCAGTTCTACTCTGTCCTATAGGGTTGCTATGAGTTGGAATCGACTAGACAGCAATGGGTTTGGTTTTTTCTGTTTTCATGGAGCTTACAACACAAGGTGGGGGTTGAGGTGCATTAATCAGGTAACCAGGTAAATAAATGTAAAATTTCATGTGTAATACATGTTATCTGCTATGTCTATGAACACATGAAAATTTATGTTTTGTGCTATAGGGGATTGGGTTTATTCTTTTTTCTATTTTATTGTGATGAGTGTTTACATTTCAAATTAATTTCTCATTCAAAAATTTATACACATATTGTTTTGTGACATTGGTTGCAATCCCCACATTGTGACAGCATTCTCCCCCTTTCCACCCTGGGCTCCCTGTGTCCATCTGTCCAGTTCCTGTCCCTTCTTGCCTTCTCATCTTGCTTTTGGGCAAGAGTTGCCCAATTGGTCTTATATATTTGATTGAACTAAGAAGCATGTTCCTTACACGTGTTATTGTTTGTTTTATAGGCCTATCTAATCTTTGTTTGAAAAGTGAGCTTCAGGAGTGGTTTCAGTTCTGGATTAGCAGGGAGCCCAGAGGCCATAGTCTCAGGGGTTCCTCCAGTCTTTGTCAGACCAGTAAGTCTGATATTTTTTGTGAATTTGAATTTTTTTCTACATTTTTCTCCCGCTTTGTCTGGGACTCTCTGTTGTGATCCCTGTCAGAGTGATAGTTGGTGGTAGCCGGGCACCATCTAGTTCTTCTGAGCTCAGGCTGGAGGAAGCTGTGGTTCATGTGGTCCTTTAGTACTTTGGGCTAATATTTTCCTTGTATCTTTGGTTTTCTTCATTCTCCTTTGCTCCGGACAGGATGGGACCAATAGACATACCTTAGATAGCCACTTGAAAGCTTTTAAGTTCAACTCACCAGACACAACTCACCAAAGTGGCATGTAGAACATTTATGAACTATATTATGCCAATTGACATAGATGCCCCCTGAGACTATGGTCTCCAGCTACCAGCCCCAGCAACTTGGTGTCTCAAGGTATTTGAATGTGTCTAGGAAACTTCTGTGCCTTTGCTTTGGTCAAGTTATGTTAACTTCCCCCATATTGTGCGTTGTCTTTCTCACCACCAAAGCTGACACTTGTCTACTGTCTGGTTAGTGATTTCCCTTCTCCCTCCCTCAGAGAAGTTTGTTTTGTCCCTATATGTAAACCTTTTATTGAATTCTTATAATAGTGATCTCATACAATATTTGTCCTTTTGTGACTAACTTATTTCATCAGCATAATGCCCTGAAGATTCATCCACATTGTGAGATATTTCACAGATTCATCATTGTTCTTTATCATTGCTTAGTATTCCATTGTGTGTTCGTATCATAATTTCTTTATCCATTTGTCTGTTGATGCGCATTTAGGTTGTTTCCATCTTTTTGCTATTGTGAATAGTGCTGCAGTGAACATGGGTATGCATATGTCTATTCATGTGACGGCTCTTATTTCTTTAGGATATACCCCTAGAAATGGGATTACTGGATTGTATGGTATTTCCATTTCTAGCTTTTCAAGGAGGCATCATATCGTTTTCCAAAGTCATTACACCATTTTACATTCATCTCGAAACCGCTCCAAAATTAGTTGTTTTCTATATTCTTTTGATTAGTGCCAGTATTGTCAGGGTGAGATGGTATCTTATTGTAGTTTTGATTTGCATTTCTCTAATGACTAATGATCATGAGCATTTCCTCATGTGTCTATTAGCCACCTGAATGTCTTCTTTGGTGAATTGTCTGTTCATATCCTTAGCCAATATTTTAATTAGATTATTTGTGTTTATGTTGTTGAGGTATTGAAGTATTTTGCAGATTTTAGAGGTTAGACCCTTGTTGGATACGTCATAGCCAAATTTTTTTCCCCAGTCTGTAGATTCACTTTTTACTCTTTTGGTGACGTCTTTTGACGCACATAAGTGTTTAATTTTTAGGAGCTCCTGGTTACCTAGTTTATCTTCTGGTATTTGTGCATTGTTAGTTATGGTTTGTATCCTCTTTATGCTTTATATTAGGGCCCCTTGCATTTTTGTTTACGGTGTGAGATATGGATCTTGCTTCATTTTTTTTTTTTTTTACAGATGGACAACCAGTTATGCCAGCACCATTCATGAAAGAGACTGTCTTTTCCCCATTTAATGGACTTTGGCTCTTTGTCAAATATCAGCTGCTAATAGACAAATGGATTTATGTCTGGGTTCTCAATTCTGTTCTATTAGTCTATGTGTCTGTTGTTGTACCAGTATGAGGCTGTTTTGACTACTGTGACTGTATGATAGGTTTTAAGATGAGGTGGTATGAGGCCTCCCACTTTGTTCTCCTTATTGAATAATGCTTTACTTATCCATGGTGTGATGGTTAAGTTGCATGTGAACTTGGCTGGGCCATGATTCTCAGTTGTTTGGCAGTTATGATGTAGTGTGGCAGTTGTATAAAGATGCAATCACCTCCGTGATGAGATCTGATATAATGTGATCATTTCCATGGTGGGATCCACTGTGAGTAGCCAATCAGTTGACAGGGAGTTTCCTAAGAGTTGTGGCCTGCATCCAATATTGGTGGACTTTCTGGCAAAGCTCATGGGCTTTTGCTCACTCCCTATCCTGCAGCTGGCTCTCGTTCATCTCAATGCCAGTTCTTGGGTCTTGAGCTGACAAATTACTTGCTGATCTTGGGATTCACTAGCATCCACATTCTGTGAGCCACAGGCCTGTTGTCTGACCTGCTGATCTTGGGTTCGGCAATCCCTGCAGCTATATGAGTCAGAAGAAGCCTGACCCATGGACTTGGGACTTTCCAGCCTTTACAACTCTGTGAGCCATTTCCTTGATATAAATCTCTTTCTCTATATAGATGCTTCACTAGTATTGCTTCTCTAGAGAACCCAGCCTAAAACCCAGGGCCTCTTCCCTTTCCATATAAAGTTGGTGATTTGTTTCTCCATCTTATTAAAGAATGCTGTTGGAATTTGGATTGGGATTGCATTGTATCTGTAGATCACTTTGGGTAGTATTGACATTTTCGTAATGATGAGTCTTCCTATCCAAGGGCATGTATATTTTTCCACTTATGTAGGTCTTTTTTGGTTTCCTGCAGTAGTGTTTTGTAGTTTTCTTTGTATAGGTCTTTTATGTCCCTGGTTAGATCTATTCCTGAGAACTTTATATTCTTAGGGGCTATTGTAAATGGTATTGATTTGCTGATTTCCTTTTCAAAGTTCTCTTTTTTGGTGTAGAGGAATCTAACTGATGTTTATATGTTAATATTATATCTGCTACTTTGCTGAAATTTTCTATTAACTCCAATAGTTTTTTGTGGATTCTTTGGGATCTTCTGTGTATAAAGTCATATCATCTGCGAATAGGGATAATTTTACTTCTTCCTTACCAATTTGGATGCCCTTTATTTCTTTTTTGCCTTATTGTTCTAGCTAGGACATCCAGCACAATGTTGAATCAGAGTGGCAATAAAGGGCATCCTTGTCTGATTCTTGTTCTCAGGGGTAATGCTTTCAGTCTCTCTCAGTTTAAAATGATGTCGGCTGTTGGTTTCGTATAAATGCCTTTTTTATTATGTAGAGGAATTTTCTCTTTATTCCTATTTTGCTGAGAGTTTTTATCAGGAATGGGTGTTGGACTTTGTCAGATGCCTTTTCTATGTCAATTGATATGATCATGTGATTCTTTTTTTTATGTAGTGGATAATGTTGATTGATTTTCTAAAGTTGAACCATCCTTGCATACCTGATATGAATCTCACTTGCTCATGATGTATTATTTTTTTTGATACACTGTTGAATTCTGTTGGCTAGAATTTTGTTGAGAATTTAGCATCTATTCATGAGGGATATTGGTCTGCAATTTTATTTTTTTGTGGTGTCTTTGTCTGGCTGTTGGTATCAAAGTTATGCTGGCTTCATAGAATGAGTTTGGGAGTATTCCTTTCTTTTTGATGCTCTGAAATAGTTTGAGTAGTATTGGTGTAAGCTCTAGTCTGAAACTTTGGTAGAATTCCCCAGTGAAACCCTATGGGCCAGAATTTTTTTTTTTGTTGGGAGTTTTCTTTTTCTCTTTTTCTTTCTTTTTTTTTTTTTTTAACCTTGTCAATCTCTTCCTTTGTTATGGGTCTGTTTAGTTTTTCTACCTCAGTTTGTGTTACTTTAGGTAGGTAGTGTGTTTCTAGAAAACTGTCAATTTTCTGTAGGTTTTCAAATTTGTTGGACTACAATGTTTCATAGTATTCTGTTATGACCCTTTTTATTTCAGTTGGGTCTGTTGTAATACCACCCATCTCATTTCTTATTTGGGTTATTTCTTCCTCTCCTGTTTTTGTCAGTTTGGCCAATGGTTGTTGATTTTGTCCATCTTTTCAAAGAACCAATTTTTGGTCTTATTGATTTTTTCTATTGTTTTTCTGTTCTCTGTTTAATTTGTTTCTGCTATAGTCTTTTTTTTTTTTCTTCTGGTGCCTGAGATTTTTTTTTTTTCCACTGTTGTCTTTCTGTTTGTTTGAGTTGCAGGGTTAATGTTTTGATTTTGGCCCTTTCTTCTTTTTGGATGTGTGTGTTTGTTGCTATCAGTTGACCTCCATGCATTGTTTTTGGTGTGTCCCAAAGGTTTTCGTAAGATATGTTTTCATACTCATTTGATTCTATGAATTTTTTTATTCCACCCTTGATTTCTTCTATTACCCAGCAGTTTTTAAGCAAGGTGTTGTTCAGTTTCTATGTATTTGATTTTTTTCTTTGCTGTTTCTGTTATTGAGTTCTACTTTTATGGCATTATGATCAGAGAAGATGCTTCATATTATTTCTGTGTTTTGGATTTTCTTAAGGCGTATTTTGTGGCCTAAAATGTGGTCTATTCTGGAGAATGTACCATGTGCATTAGAAAAGAAGGTATACTTGGCTGCTGTTTGTTGGAGTGTCTATATGTTTCTATGAGGTCAGGTTGGTTGATTTTGGCATTTAAATCTTCTTTATCGTTACTGAGCTTTTTTCTAGATGATCTGTCCTTCACCAAAAGTGGTGTGTTGAAGTCTCCTACTATTATTGTAGAACTGTCTATTTCTCTTTTCAATACTGTTAGAGTTTAAGTATTTTGGAGCCCTGTTATTGGGGGCATATATATTTATTATGGTTATGCAGTCCTGGTGAATTGACCTTTTAATCATTATATAGTGTCCTTCCTTATCTTTTATGGTGGATTTTGCTTTAAAGGCTATTTTATCAGAGATTAATATTGCCACACCTGCTCTTTTTTTGGTTATTGTTTACTTGATATATATTTTTTCCATCCTTTGAGTTTTAGTTTGTTTATCTTTTTGTCTAATGTGTGTCTCTTGTACAGAACATACAGATGGATAATTTTTTTTTTTAATTCATTCTGCTATTCTCTGTCTTTTTATTGGTGCATTTAGGCCATTTATATTCAGTGTAATTATTGATAGGTATGAATTTACTGCTACCTTTTTTTGGTGATATTGACAGTTTCTTTGTTCTGCTTAACTTTCTGTGCTGTGTTCATTTGTGGTTTTCCTTTTTATTTCTTTCATTATTATTGATTTTATGTTTGCTGAGACTTTGTCTTTCCTCTTTTTATTTTGATGGGTAGATGTGTTAGCTTCCTTGTGGTTACCCTGAAATTTATGTTTATTTTTCTAAGTTTACACCAGTCTTCTATTTCTTGATATAGCCTTGACTTCCTCTCCATATGGAAGTTCTATGACTACACCATTTATTCTCCCTTTTTTGTTTTGACACTGTCATTGTTTACAGACTGATGTCTCTGGTTCCCTATTTTCAGTCTTTTAGCTTTATTTTATATTTGTGAATTCCCTACATGGGTATCTGGTTCATCTGTCTTGTGTCCTAGTCTTGGATTGTTGTCTGATGTTGTTGGTTCTCTAAATGGAAGACTTCCTTTAATATTTCTTGCAATTTTGGTCTAGTTTTTACATATTTGTTTAATTTCTGTTAATCTGGAAATGAATTAATTTTTCCATCATATCTGAGAGACAATTTTGCTGGATATATAATTCTTTGCTGGCAATTATTCTTCCTTCAAGGCTTTATATATGTCATCTCATTGCTTTCTTGTTTGCATAATTTCTGCTGAGTAATCAGAGCTGAATCTTATTGGTTCTCCTTTGTAAGTGACTTTTCTTTTATCCTTAGCTGCTCTCAGGATTCTTCCTTTATGTTTGTTTTTGGCAAGTTTGATTATGATATGTCTTGGTGGCTTTCTTTTGAAGTCTGTCCTGTATGGAGTTCGTTGAGCTTCTTGAATAGATATCTTCTTGTCTTTCATGATATTAGGGTTGTTTTCTGACAGCAAATCTTTAACAATTTTCTTTGTGTTTTCCGTTATCCCACCCCCTGTTCTAAACTCTGATCACTTGTACCTTTTTCCTCTTGATAGTATCCCACATAATTCTTATGCTTTCTTCATTTATTTTTCTGATTTTTCCTCAAACAATTTGGTGTCAAGGGATTTATCTTCAATTTCACTAATTGCGACTTCCATTGTCTCAGTTCTGCTGCTGTGACCTTCTATTGAATTGTCTAATTCTGCAATTTTATTGTTTATCTTTTGGATTTCTAGTTGCTGTCTTTTATATGCTTTCTAGTAGCCTATTTATTCTGTTGTTTTGTTCTTGTATTGTTTTCCTGAGTTCTTCTATTGCTTTGTCTCTGTCTTCCTTGGTTTGATCTATGTTTTCTCTAATCTCCTTCTTGATCTTTTGGAGAGCTCTGTGTATTAGTTTTTGAATTATTTATCAAGTAATTCCATTGTCTTATCTTCTTCTGGAAGATTTTCAGGTTTTTTAATTTGGTTGCTTACTGGAGCCATCTTGTCCTGCTTCTTTATGTGATTTGATATTGACTGTTGTGTCAGAGGCATCAAGAAGTTATATTTATTTATGTATCGTATGTTTGTTTACTGCATCCTGAATTTTTGTTTTGTTTTGATATATCCACTAGGCTGGGCATGTGTGGTACTCTGGCCATTAGTCTAGCCATGTTGAAGCTCCCATCTCTTGTCTCCAGTGGGTGGAGTAGCTATAGGTATGTGAGGCCAGGAATCTGTTCACTGTTCTTGCTGGGCTGTTGAGGATGTAAGCGGTGTTTTTGGTGAGGTGATGAATCTGTCCTGCTGGTCAGTTGGCTGTGGGTGAAGAGGGCATTCTCCCTGGTTGTTGAATTGGATGTTGTGTGTATGTTCCACAGCTTGCCAGTTGGTCTGAAAACAGGTGCCCAGGTCATTAGTCACTGAGTGTGTGATGCAGAGACTCTCACCTACAGTTTTGTGTAGGCAGGGCTTCAGGGGGTATTCAGAGCAGGCTCAGGTCTCTGGTTGTGGTTGGGAGTGATGCAGGGGGGCAAGGCAGGGGGCTGTCAGCTGCCCCTGGGAGCCCAGATGCAGGTCATGCCCTGTCCACTAAAGTGCATAGTGGGTAGGGTACCGCAGCTGGCGCTGTTGGTTGGAGGGATTGGGGGGCACCACTGGTTCTCGGGCCCCTATCGTGGGCGGCTGGATGTGTGTGTGTTGTACTGCCAGCCCTCAGGGTCCTGGTTTGGGTGGATGAGGCCCTTTCTTAGGAGGCGGGACAGTGTCAAATACCACAGATCTGCTTCTCCCACTTGGCTGCTGTAGGTGAAAATGGACTTCAGCTGGGAACCCTTCCCGCTTTGTCCTAATGAGGCTGTGGTGTGCTGGGTTGGCCAGCAAGGTTATCTGCAGAGTGAAGGGTGCTGCAAGTCTGTGGATCCCCTACACTAGTGGCTGGGCTAAGGGGCAGGTGCCTCAGGCCGGGCCGAGAGCTACAGGCTTAGGGGACGGGAGATGTTGAATGTCACAGATCTGAAGCTCCCACTTGGCTGTGTCAGTGAAAATGGGCTTCATCTGGGAAGCCTGCCTGCCTTATGCCAATATGTGGGTGCTGGGCTGAGTTGGCCAGCAAGGCACTGGTGTGAGAGATCGGAGGGGGTGGAGGTTGTTGCAGGCCTGTGGATCCCCTGTGCCCATGGCTGGATAAAGGGGCGGGCACCTCTGAATAGGAGCATGAATTCCCAGCTTAAGGGGCTTGACAGTGTTGAATGCCACTGAATAGGTGTCAGAGAGGGAAAGGGGATGGATGAGGGGGAAGGAGTGCTCCTTGCCATGTGGGGCTCTGGTGGGGGTAGGGCATGTTACCTGTGGTGGGTTGGGAGCATAACTTAACCTTTGCTCGTCTGATGTCACTCCTGTTTGCTTCTGGACGGTGCATACAGAGTCACTCCTGCTTAGCTGCACCAGATGGGGTGGTTTTCAGCTTGAAATGCTGCTGCTTCCCTCAGTATGTCCATGCAGTGCAGATTCTGCTAGCAGGATGCTGGTGATCTGGTGATCTGTAATTCCCTGTTTCTACTGTTTTTTGTCTCTCCTTCCACCTGTCACTCAGTCTGATTCTTCAGCTTTGTCTTAATGCTTAGGGATCCTAGATTGTCATATATATCCAATTCACTTGTTTTTTTCAGTTCTTTGTTGTGAGAGGGATGGCACAAAGCATCTGACTATTCTGCCGTCTTGGCCCTGCCTCCAGATTAGGTTTATTCTTGGAGAGGAATCATAGAAGGTTGCTCTGGAAAACATTTGTTGAGGCTATGATTTAAAATTCTTCAAGATTAGGATTTAGCTATGAGAATGGGAGTGGAGTGTGTTCAAGGCAACGGCATATGCAAACATTCTATATGAGAAAATGACTTTGCTTATTTGAAGAGAAAGAGGGCCAGTGAGATTGGAGAGCAGAGTAGGAGGGGGAGTGTGGTTTGAAATGAGGCTGGGGGCCAGAGAGGGCCAGTCCATGCAGGTATAGGGCTTGTTATATTGGGAGCACTGGGAAATCATTGAAGAGTTCATGACCTGACACATCTGCATTTTGGAAAGAGCACACTGGATGTTTGTGGACCAGGGATGGGAAATAAAGGTGGTAAGAAAGTGATCAAGAGTCAAGAATTATTCCCAAGTTTGTGCCTTGCATAGATGAAATCACTGAGGTAGGAAATGCTGAACAGGGGATGGGAATGGAGAGAAGATGGAAGATTTATAAGCCTCCAAGCTTGCTTTATCTCTACCCCAACCTATAATATCTTACAAACTAAAACAATGAGCAGATTTGGGGGAAAGTTATAAGTTCATTTTTGACATTTTGATTTTGAGATAGCCTTGGAACATTCAAGTGATGATTTCAAACAGACATTTGGATATACTTGTCTGGAGCTTAGAGGTCAGGGCCGAAGTTGTATTTTTGTGGGCAGTAATGTTTAATGGAAACTGAAGCTGTAGGGAGAGAGGATAGAAGTGAGGAGGGTCCTGGACCAGATGAACCTCAAACTCCAAAATATAATGGCCAGATAGAAAACAATGGGTTGTAGGGGTCAGAATGGACCCCTTCTATTTTCCTGTCTCCTCTCTGTATAGCACAGTACTATGTTCCCAGGATATTTTGGGTAGATTTGGCCAATTTGAGTCACTGGTGGAAGATTGGAGAACAGGATGTGGAGAGGAATCTTGGTATTTCACTTTGTATTAGTTTCCTATTGCTACTATAGGAAATTACTACGACTTCAGGGGGTTAAAAGAAAACATATTTATTATCTTAAATCTCTGTGGATCATAAGTCCAAAGTAAGTCTCACTGGACTAAATTCATGGTGTCAGCTGGAATGTGTTTCTTCTGGAGGCTCAAGGGGAGACTCTATTTCCTTATCTCTCCAGCTTCTAGAGGCTGCTTACAATCCTTAGTTTGCTGCTCATTCCTCCATCTTTAGGGCCAGCAGTCTCTCTCTGACTTTGACCTGTGTTTCTGTTATCAAATTGCCTCTGACTCTGACCCTCCTGCCTCCCACTTATGAGGACCTCTATGATTACTTTGGGCCCACCCAGATAATCCAGAATAATCTACTGATGTCAAGATCCTTAATTTAATCCAGCTATGGATTTCCTTCTATCATGTAAGGGAACATATTCATAGGTCCTGGGGATTAGGACATTGACATTTTTATGGAAACTTTTCTTTACCTACAACTCACCTCCTCTCACTCAGCCTTCTGTGGTGTCTTGCCCCATCCAAGGCTCCAGCTCCTGTCAGAAATCCCCTTCTGTTGAAGACCTATTTCCTGCCATGTAGATTCTACCATGATTCTGGCTCCTGCCAGACAGCTCTGGCTTCAGGGGTCTGTTAATATCACTTCTTCTCTTCACCCTCCATGGGGGGTAGAGGCTTCCTGATGCTGCTAGTCTCTGGGTTGCTTCATTGTCCCATTTGGCTTATGAGCTCTTCTATTACCCAGATAACCATAGATAACATGAAAGGTGAATTTCTGTTCTTCTGGCTGCACCTTGACAGGTAAGAACTGAAAGCAGCTTGGATTCAAGAAGTGACAGAGGTGGAGACATTTGGTCAAATATAAGTGAAATGCTAAAATCAAAATAAGTAAAATTCTTTTAAAAAATTAGTAGATTGAAAAGCTTCCATGTTTCAACATACTACTTTTTTAGAAGTGTAATTTATTTCTCAAGTACACATCAGTGATGTGTCAATTGTGTTTGTAGAAATCAGAGGAAAGAGTGCCATAAAATTTTTCTCTCCTTGTTTCATTAGGTAGTTAAGAATGTATCATTAAAATTCCCATGGCCAGACAGATTTTTTGTTACTTGGTTTGACTAAGCAAGACTTAAAACAGAAGGATGAATTAAGGTCATCAGTAAATATCCAAGGAAGATTTTTTTTTTTTTTTAATGGGAAGGGACCCTAGAAGATAAATTATAAACAAAACTAAAAATACAGTTTTCCAGACAAAATTTTCAAAATTAATGAATCAGGTACTTCCTTTGGGATGTGAATAGCAAAAAACCACTGATTTAGCACATTTTTAAGATCTTTTGGAAGAAAACATTATCTTACAGCTGTTCTAACTTCATCCTGGACACTTTTGTTCCTTTTCAGCATCAAGATCTTGATTAGAGTATATCATGTGAATTCATTCAGAAATCTACTTTTTGGCACCATTCTGTGAAGTTGGTTCAGACAGCCTGTGTTCAATCCCAGCTCTACCATTCATTAGTTTTGGAATCTCGAATAATTTAGTCATTCTGATTCTTGGTTTTCATTATTAACAGATGATCAATTTTACCTAATTGAAGAGACTATTTGAAGATTGAACATGAAGTATCTGTTTCTGAGTAGGTGGGCAAGAACATTATAGTTACTACTGGCATGATTTTGTGGCAGAGAATTCCAGTTGTATGACCAATGGTTATCTTTCTTAACTTTCTCATTGCTCTTCCTATTCAGCATTCTTCTTTCCTTGGCATGTATCAGTCTTATTTTTTTATTGCTTTATTTTTTAGCAGTGTATTATTTCATACCAATCCCTGGTTGCCCAAAGGCTTTCACTGGAAATGTCCCCCATGTCTCTAGCGCTCCTAATCTGCTCAATTGCATCTGCTCAATTTGCATTGAATATTCCAAATTAACTTCTCAGTTTTCTATGCACACTTACAGCTGTGGATTAGACACAGATAGATTTACCACCTTCCCTTTTTCGTACTATACAAATGTTTAAACTTCAGGCATTCTAATATATCTTTAAAAATTGCCCTTACGTTGCTTTAGGAGAACTCTTCTTATATTGTTTTATATGAAAAAAGATCTTTAAAATATTTTCTCCATATACATTTTTTCAGCTTCTGAAATCTTAATTAATTAAACAATTGCTCCAATTTTGAAATATTACAATACTTTAAACTTACTTTGAGATTTTTTTTTTTCATTTTTAAATTATAATTATGTCTGATCAGACATGTTCAGACAAGTCTGCCTACCAAATATAACTGATATCAGATTTCTCTCTCCCACGGACATGTACCATTAAAGCCCTCATCATTTCCTGTATAATTGGGCCCCTACATTCAGTTTCAACCCCATCTTACCCACACCCCACCATTCCCATTCTATTTTTTCACACTGCTACTCAAGTTTTTGTTTGAAGCCATAAATTATGTCACTTTATTGTTTAAAGTCCTTTTATAATTCCTGCTAGCCTTCAGGATATAATCAAGATTACTTAACAAGAAAAACAAAGTCCTTTATTCCTTAGCCCTTGCCCACCTCCATGTTTTTATTTTTCTCTTCCTCCCACAACTACACATTACTCCCACCATCCTGAAATATATATTGATACATAGTGAGAAATGAAACTGGAAAAAAACAAAGTAGGAGAGGGTGATATTAAATGTTAGAGGGTTGAAATTTTTAAATAGGGTGGCCATGGAAGTCTTCACTAGAAAAGTAATTTGTTACTCTAGAGGTGAAGAAAGTGAGGGAATGAACTCTTTGGATATCTGGGGATGTAGCATCAGAAGCAGAGGGAGACAAGGTCAGAGGCAGTGAGGTGATGAGGTGGGAACATGACTGGCATGCCCATGTAAAGCCAGGAAGTCAGTATGTTTCTAGGGGACTAATGAGAGAGAGAGTAGCAAAAAAGGAAGGTAGAGGAGGCTAGCTAACACTGGGCATATAGGTTAGTGTAAAGACTTTGGATTTTATATGAATAAGCTGGGAAGAAGTGCAACAAGAATGCTCCTTAGAAGCAAGGATGGTGAGACTACGTCTCACACACTTTGGACATGTTATCAGGAGGGATCAGCCCCTGGAGAAGGACATCATGCTTGGTAAGGTGGAGGGCCAGTGAAAAAGAGGAAAAGCCTCAACAAGATGGATTGACACAGTGGCTGCAACAATGGGCTGAAGCATAACAACAACTGTGAGGATGGCGCAGGACAGGGCAGTGTGTTGTTCCGTTGTACATAGGGTCGGTATGAGTCAGAACCAACTCGACCAGACCTAACGACAGCAACAACAAGATGAGAAGTAACTAGAATTTTGAGCAGAAAAGTGACATGATTTGGCTTATATTTTAATAGGATAACTGGGAAATGAATTATAGGCCTAGTATAGATTAAAGGGGCACCAAGGTAGAAACAGAGAGAGAATGTTAGGATACTTTTTCAATAATCCAGGTAAAAGTCAATTGTGAAGTGGAGCATGGTGGTAGCAACACAAGTAGTTATAAATGGTCAAACTCTTGACATATATTTCAGGCAGAGTCAACAGGATCTGCTGATTAGGTATGGGCTAGGAGGGAGAGGAGTCAAGATTGCCTGGTTACTGGCCTGAATAACTGGAAAAATGATGCTGGGATTAAATGAGATGGGGAAGACTAAGAAGGGGGAAACTTGGGGGTGGGGGAGGATATCAGGAACCCAATTTTGTACATGTATAGTTTGTATATTGAGCATCCAAGTTGGAAAGTTGAGCAGGTTGTTAAATAAATAGTTCTGGACTTTAGATAGAGTGGTCCAGGTTGGAGAAATAAATCTGTTACAGTACGTATTCACCATACGGATGTTATTTAAATTTATGAGATTAGATGAGTGTGGTGAATGAGTTTATATAAAAGTGAAACTTGGTTCAAGAACTAAGTTTAGGATAACTCCAAAATTTAGAGGTTGAATAGATGGAGGATCTTGAAAAGGAACAGTCAGAGAGGTAGGTGGAAAACCAAGAAGACAGGATATCCTGGAAGCCAAATGAAGAAATAATTTCAAGGAAGAGAAATACTCACTTTGCCGCCACATGCTATGACAGCTCAGGTATGATGAAGACTGAGAGCTGACCATTGGATTTTGCAACATGGAGATTACTGGCGGCTTGATTAACAACACTTTTTGTGGGTTGGTAGGGGGCAAAAATCTATCTGACATGGGTTCAACAGAGAATAAGAGAAGATGAATTGGTGACCACAACTCTATTAAGGAATTTTGTTATAATGAGAAGGTGAGAAATGGAGAGGTAGTTAGGGGAAAATGTGTTCAAAACAAAGTTTTTGTTCAAGACTGAAATAATAAGCACATGTTTGTATATTCATGGGACTGATTCAGTACAGTAAAAAATGGTAGTGATAGCAAAGAGAGGGGAAGAATCAGAATGTAAAAATTGGGAGTGGGAATAAGCTCTAATCAACAAGTGGAGGGTCGGCTATAGCTAGATAATTCCTTCATAGGAAAAGGAGAAAAGTTAGAGAATGTGGGCACAAATAAAAGTAGAAGGGTATATGTGGTGATAAGAGCTCTTTTGATTGCTACAGTTTCCTTAGAGAAAAAAAAACAAGGTCGTCAGCTGAGAATGAGCATTGTGGAGGATATTTTGGCAGCTTAAAAAGAGGGAGAAAAGTATGAAATGTTCATGTTAAATGGTAAGAGAGGGAATGAATAAAGAAAATATAGTACGACTGTCAGGCAGCATTAAGGGCCTGTTTTGGGTTAGTGATCATGAAGTTAAAGTGAGACTGGTTAGCATGTCCATGTACTTTCCTTCTGCTCTATTCACCTGCATGGTACAGGCACAACGAGACAGTCAACTTAACTGAAGTTATATTTTAGCCACGCCAACAGAACTCAGCTAGAATGGGACAAGGGAGTTAGGGTGAAGCAAGAGGGTAATTACAAGGATTGGCCATGAAATTTAACCTGAATAAGGAGGAAAATGAGGACATAAAGGAAATAAGAGACAGTGAAAGGTGTTAGGACCAATGGACTGAGGGTCGAAATAAGATGCAAATTTTTTTTGTGAGGTGAATACTAGAAAGATTAAGGTAGAAAATAGGAGGTTGTAATAATCAGGGTACTAGCAGAAAACAACAGAGAGCATAGCTAAACTTGGTATTTTGAAGAAAAGTTAATAAAAAGAGACTATTTAAAGGGTAGGTCAGAGTTTAGGGATCTCACATGTAATAGTAGTGCAGTACCCTGGGATTACCAACAGATTACCATTTCTATACCTGAAGGACAATTGGAGGAAGCTGGAACCTGGAGGAGGTAGCTATGTGAAGCAAGATTCTAAGCCAGCACACCATTACTGGGAGGAAGGGGCTGTATGGGATTATAGTGAGCTGACCTCATGCTCTTATCCTCCAGTTTCCTAAAATGACTCCCATTGGCCAAACCCGTCAGGAAAATGAAAGACAAGGGAGATTTATGATGCAGTCTACATGAGACACAGATCAGGGAGAAGAATGAGGAGTGAAATCTGTGGGAGCAAACAGAAGTTATCTAGTGCAGAGGTGATAGCTAGAGATAAGAGAAATTTTCGTTGAGGTTGTTGATTACTGATTATTAGTAATAATGATGATGGTTGGTGATGAGAAGGCCAAGGATACAATCATGGCAATTATTAGCTGAGGTTGGTAGAGGACAGGATTGTAGGAAAAGTAGAGCTAAGTGGAGATGAGAACTAAAACGGTCCTTTGAAGGGTGTTCCAAAAACCATATATGCGGATGTTAAAACCACCAGGAATTATGACAAGTGTGGGGTTCAGGAGGCTGACAGTGAGCCAGAGACTAAAGCCAAGGAGGGCAGATTTACAGGATATGGAGGGAATTTGGAGGTCCTGGGGATGTGGGAGACAGATGACGATCACAAGAAGGGATGGTGAGACTAAAGTTTAATGCCATGAGATTCAGTGTTGGTGATTTTACCTGGAGGGAGGGAGAATGATCTGGAATAGGCAATATGGAAGAGAAGACCCCCTGATAAGAGCGAGAAAACAACCACTGCTAGAAATGGCTGTGGAGAAAATATCCATTCATGCAATTGATTTAACAAAGATTTATTGAGCACCTAGTATGTGCTCAGCACTACTCTAGATACTTGAGATTTACCAGTGAATGAAACTTTAAAAATCCTGCTTTTGTGGGAGGAGACACTTAAAAAACAGTAAATACATTTAAAAACAACAATAAAGTATGTGATATGTTAGAACATGGTAACTATCATGAGAAAATGTAGCACAGGATAAGGAGCGTTAGGAGCATGAGGAGACAGTAAGGTTGTAATTTTTTTTTTAGATTGAAATTTTAAGCAATAATTAAGAATGTTAAGCTACCAAAAGAAAGTGCTTTTAGGTGTGTAATAAACTGCTGGGTAAGATTATTCTGTGTTTAGGAGAAGGGAGGTTTGCACTGGGCACAAGAGATAAGACTCATAAGTGGTCAGAAAGGAAGGAGAAAGTCATTTGGATGACTTCAGCAACTTGGTGGAGATGAGTCCACACTAGCCTCATCTCCAAACTTCAGTGGAAGGACTTCTCTCTAAGCTTCATTATTTTGTGACACAGACCTGCCACCTGTGTTGTTGTTGTTGTGGAGTGTTGTCGAGTTGATTATGACCTATAGTGACCCTATATAACAGAGTAGAACTGCCCCATTGAGTTTTCTTGGTTGTAATCTTTTTTTGGCTTTAACAGATTTAATTCTCTCAGACTAGTAGACTAGAAGTCCGAACTCAGGGTGCCAGCTCTAGGGGATGGTTTTCTCCCTCTGTCAGCTCTGGAAGAAGGTCCTTGTCATCAATCTTCCCCTGGTCTAGGAGCTTCTTAGTGCAGGGATCTCAGGTCCAAAGGATATGCTATTCTTCTGGCTCTCATTTCTTGGTGGTATGAGATCCCCCTGTCTCTCTGCTCCCGCTTCTCTCTTTTACATTTCAAAAGAGATTGACTTAAGACACAACCTAATCTTGTAGATTGAGTCCTTTGACTGTAATCTTTATGGGAGCAGATCACCAGGTCTTTATTCCATGGAGTCTGTGAGTGGGTTTAAACCACCAATCTTTTGGTTAGCAGCTGAGCACTTAACCATTGTGCCAGCAGAGAGACCTCTGGGGCCTTTATTTTTTGTCTTTCTCTGGCTGTTTTTCCCCTGTCTGTTTCTTTAAGGTTCATGTAAACCAGGATCCTCTCCTCAACAAGATTCCCTTCTCTCACTGCAGGTATTACTGCAAGCTCCGTTTGTCAACTAGATTCTTATGACTCATTCCAGAGTTTACATTTTCAGGAAGTTCTTAAAAGATGTCGGTGTTCACAAGGAAAGTATTAGCCCAAGAGACAGAAAGGGCCACATAAACCAGAGACTTCATCAGCCTGAGACCAGAAGAACTAGATGGTGCCCAGCTACCACAATGACCGCCCTGACAGGGAACACAACAGAGAGTCCCTGATGGAGCAGGGGAAACGGGAGGTGCAGAACTCAAATTCTAGTAAAAAGACAGGATTTAATGGTTTGATTGAGACTGGAGGGACCCCAGAAGTCATGGCCCCCAGACTCTCTGTTAGCCCAAAACTGAAACCATTCCTGAGGCCAACTCTTCAGCCAAATATTAGACTGGACTATGGTGCATGAAATGATACTCGTAAAGAGTGTGCTTCTTAGCTCAAGTAGATACATGAGATTAAATGGGAATCTCCTGTCCAGAGGTCAGATGAGGAGGCAGAGAGGGTCAGGAGCTGGTTGAATGGACTCGGGAAATCCAAGGTGGAAAGGAAGGGTGTGCTGTCACAGTATAGGGAGAGCAACTAGGGTCACATGACAATGTATGTATAAATTTTTGTATGAGAGACTAATTTGAATTGTAAACTTTCACTTAAAGCACAATAAAAAATAAATACATAAATAAAGTTAACGGGTAGCAAAAAAATAAAATAAAATTCAGGGTCAAACTGCATTTTGTAGGCACTTCAAACGAAACACGTCCCAAAATGAACTAACTGGTTTTCCCCAAAACTTGTATTTCAATGGCTTCACCATTCATCCAGTCACCCAAACTAACTGTGCTGTCATCTGGAATAGTCCCCCTTTTCTCACTTGCATTCCCATTTCAGCACCCTCCTCCATGTAACTGATTAATTTACTTTACCCCCCTCCATCATTATCACTTCAGTCTGCTCTCTCTCTCCATTCTTACTGACATTCCTTAGTTACAGCCCAAATCAGCTTTCATATGCACCTCCAGCATTCAAACTCATAAAGGCAAACGGAAATTTTTAAAAAGCAGATGGTACTATTCAAATATGTTACTATAATTGCCTTCTTCCACCACGAACTGGCCACCCAAGAACAGAATTATTGTTTATTAAACACTAAATAATTCAAAGCAATATCATTAAATATTTTAATATAGAATTGTTAAAGATGATGTAGTCTTTTTACTGGCAAATCCTTTGGTAAATATAAGGACAAAGGAATGTATAATTTTGAGACCCTATCACAAGTGAGTAATTCCTTGTTTAAATGAATGCACTTCTTTAGGAATTTATCTTTCCGTGAAATCACCAGTTCCAGATTTGGAATTAAGGGAAATAAACCGAGATAGGTATTACGACTGGAAGCTAGATGGCTTGTAGTTAGCCTATTTAGAAATGCCATCTGCTCTAAAACTAATTCTTAATCTAATGCTTTCTAAAGATTAAATAAGAACAGCCCTCAGATTGGTGTGCACTGAAGAACTCTGCCAACAGTTTCCCAGTGTTGGCACCATGAAGCACTTACTTTTTCAAAACATTCAAGTGTGGTGTCACTGAGAATTATTGAAAAAGCTTAAAGATTTCACAATATGGTTTCAGATTTCACTTTTCATTTCCCTGGAAATGAGATCAAAGAACGCAGGAAATATTCTCCCAAACAGACCTTTTAACATTTGAAATGAAAAGCATACAACCTGAGGCTACAAACTGGTTCTGTAATACTTCCAAACCCACTGCCACGGAGTTGCTTCCTACTCACAGCAAGCCTATAGGACAGACTAGAACTGCCCCACAGGGTGTTCAAGGCTATAAATCTTTAGGAAGCTGCCGGCCACATCTTTCTCCCTCGGAGCAGCTGGAAGTTTCGAACCGCTAACCTTTTGGTTAGCGGTTCGGAAAACAGATTATTCTCAGTTCAAATCAAGAAACCAGTTTTAAAATGGAAATAATTCAAACTTCACTATACGACTCAGAGTTTTCTATGGAATTAACTGTTAATCCTTACTGCTACAGTAATAAAACCATGTCCCTAAAGTACAGATTTCTACCCTAATGGATGTTAAGAGACCTCATTATATGTAGCCCTGACCATGGCAGAAATAAAAAAAATGGTAGAATTTATAAAATTTCCTTTTAATATCCGAGTACAATGGTCCCTTTCAGTTCAACTTGTATTGTTACTGTTGTTTGAGATATCACAGGAAATAATCCTCATAATTTTTCATTTATCTTTCTAGAGATCACAATGTAATCAGGTAAATAATTCAGGAATCTCAATGCTATAACTACTTTTTTCAACATTTAGTACCATATCTTTTGAAACTTACATAAATGACTTCAAATGGGTTTTTTTTTTCCTAAATTACTTTTTAATTAAAAAATAAAAATCAGGAAGAGAGAAACTGGAGACATCGAATATAAATGATTCTTTTGAGAAGTTTTGGCATAAAGGGGAGTAGAAAAATGAATGGTGGTTGATGAAGAAAGTGGACTTGAAAGAAGGGTTAACCTTTCTTTTTTTAAGATGGGAGAAGTAAGTACATGCTTGCATGCTGTTGGGAATCAATCAGTAGAGAGAGGGAAACATTGCTGATGAATAGGATTTAGCGCACAACTGGGGGAACTAGCTTTAGCTAAAAACACAGGTCACTAAAGTCAGGGTTCCTGGGTAGAATGATGGTACTCTGGAGACATAAAAGCAAAATTTGGAAATTCTTTGACAGCTTCAGTGTTCTCAGTTATAGAGGAAGAAGGTTCTCCACTGAGACTGATGATGGAGGGGGAAGTGTTGGAAGTTTGAAGGCAGACGGTAGGAAGAGTTATCTGGGTGAGTGAGAGAATGATCAGACAGGGGAAACATAGTGTGACCATTAGGCAGCATATGGCTCCTCTGAGGTCCATTGGCAGCATGGTGTTGTGTTTTTCACCAACCATGGTCAACTGCTCTGGTGCAGGTGTGGAACAGGTGGAGAGCTGTAATTTGCCGAGCTAGAAAAGAGCAAAGGAGTTTAGGGTGATTGCATGGGAATGATTGCAATAACTGAACTTTAAGCTGGGTAAGGAGGAAAAAGGGCAGAAAGGGGGTATAGATGAATGCAAAGGTGGTAGGACCGTGGGATTGTATGTTTCTGTAGATCCGGAGGATTGCTGAAGCCAGACAAACAAGGAATGAGCAGAAAGGAAAGGAAGAATTGAAATCACAGGAGGTTTGTTTAATAATGTCGAGGTTAGGCTGGTCAAGGTAAGTGAAAGATAAGATCTTTAGAGAAGAGGAGTTTTAGCCACTGAGAGGACAGAGAATTTGAAGAATTATCTACATGTAAATTAAAAGCCAAGAATTCAGACAGGATCAAGAAATTAGGGCCAAACATTTTAGCTACATGGGCATGTGATGTGGTTTCCACTGAAGAAAGCATCCATGAGGAATGGTCGATGATATACTCGGATGACATAAGATTCAAAAATGGAGGGTTATAGCAAAAAGAGAGGAAGGATGATCTGAAAGCCACTATGAGGAGCAAATGAAACACCTACAACTTCAGTCCCAGGATAAGAGGTCTGTGAGGGTGGGGGGAGTCACGCCTTGAGAGGCTGCAGGGGAAACAGCCTCCTCAGGGGAGAACACTTAGATCAAAAATATAATTAATATCCTTCATGAAATTGTTACCTCTGGAAAAAAGGGACAGGTATATAATTATTTTTGTCTCCCATAGAATCTAGCACAGTGCTTTTTACTTAGTAGGGAATCTTTGTTGAATAGATTTTATTTTATTACACTATGACTTTATTTGCATATGAGCAGTTAATGTTCTATTTTGCCGTCGGCCCCTGGCCTTGTTCTGACTGACGATATTGATCTTCTCCATCATCCCTTTCCACAGATACAATTGATTTGATTCCTGTGTATTCCATCCAGCGAGGTCCATGTGTATAGTCGCCATTTATGTTGTTGAAACAAGATATTTGCAATGAGTAAGTCGGTCTTGCAAAATTCTATCATACGATCACAAGTGTCGTTTTTATCACCAAGGGCATATTTTTCAACTACTGATTCTTCTTTTTTGTTTCCAACTTTCTCATTCCAATCACCAGTAATTATCAATGCATCTTGATGGCATATTTGATCAATTACAGATTGCAGAAGTTAGTAAAAATCTTCAATTTCTTCATCTTTGGCCTTAATGATTGGTGCGTAAATTTGAATAATAATCATATTAATTGGTCCTCCTTTTAGGCATATGGATATTATCCTATCACTGACTGCATTGTACTTCAGGACAAATCTTGAAATGTTCCTTTTGACAATAATGTGATGATATTCCTCTTTAATTTGTCATTCCTAGCATAGTAGAGCATATGACTGTCTGATTCAAAATGATCAATACCAGCCCGTTTTAGCTCACCAGTGCCTAGGATATTGATCTTTATGCATTCCATTTCATTTTTGACGAGTTCCAATTTTCCTAGATTCATACTTCGAACATTTCACGTTCCAACTATTAATGAATGTTTGCAGCTATTTCTTCTTATTTTGAGTTGTGCCACATCATAAAATGAAGGTCCCGAAAACTTTACTCCATCCACATCATTAAGGTCAACTCTACTTTGAGGAGGCAGCTCTTCCTCAGTCATATTTTGAGTATCTTCCAACCTGAGGGGCTCATTTTCTGGCACTGTATCAGACAATGTTCCACTGCTATTCCTAAGGTTTTCACTGGCCAATTTTTTTTTAAGAAGTAGATTGCTGGGTCCTTCTTCCCACTCCTGTCTTTATCTGGAAGTGCCACTGAAACCTGTCCACCATGGGTGACCCTGCTAGTATTTGAAATACGGGTGGCATAGTTTGCAGTATCACAGCAACACACAAGCCACTACAGTACGACAAACTGACAGATCAAGAAAATTAAAACAAGTCCATGAGAGCCACAGTATGACCTTGAGTATATCCTACCTGAATTTACAGACCATCCGAAGATTAGATTTGATGCACTGAACACTAATGACTGAAGACTAGGTCAGTTATGGGATGACATCAAGGAATCATACATGAAGAAACCAAAAGGCCATTAAAAAGGAAAGAAATTAAAAACCAAAATGGATGTCAGAAGAGACTCTGAAACTTGCTCTTGAATGTAGAGTAGCTAAAGAAATGGAAGAAATGATGAAGTAAAAGAGCTGAACAGATTTCAAAAGGCAACTAAAGAAGACTAAGTTTTATAATGAAATGTGTGAGGACCTGGAGTTAGAAAACCAAAAAGGAAGAACACACTCAGCATTTTTCAAGCTGAAAGAAATGAGGAAAAAATTTAAGCCTTGAGTTGCAGTATTGAAGGATTCTATAGGCAAATGTTGAATGATGCAGGAAGCATCAAAAGAAGACAGAAGGAATACACAGACACTGTACCAAAAAACATTGGTCAGGGTTCAACCATTTCAGGGGGTGGCATATGATCAAGAACCCATGGTACTTCAGGTAGAAGTCCATGCTGCACTGAAGGCATTGGCAAAAAACAAAGCTCCAGGAATTGAGGGACTACCAGTTGAGATGATTCAACCAACGGATGCAACATTGGAAGAATTCACTTGTCTGTGCCAAGATACTTGGAAGACAGCCACTTGGCAAAATGACTGGAAGAGATCAATATTTGTGCCTGTCCAAAGAAAGGTGATCCAACAGAATTCAGAAATTATCAAATAATATCATTAATATCACACATAAGTAAAATTTTGCTGAAGATAATTCAAAAATGGTTACAGCAGTACATCAACAGATGTAGACCAGAAAGATGGTTACCTGTGCTTTATTGACTATGCAAAGGCATTTGACTGTATCGATCATAACAAATTATGGATAACATTGAGACGAATGGGAATTCCAGAACACTGACTTGATCTCAAGAGGAACCTGCACATAGACCAAGAGACAGTTGTTCTAACAGAACAAGGAGGTACTGCATGGTTTAAAGTCAGGAAAGGTGTGCATTAAGGCTGTATTCTTTCACCATACTTATTCAGTCTGCAGGCTGAACAAATAATCCAAGAAGCTGTACTATATGAAGAAGAATGTGGCATCAGGATTGGAGGAAATTCATTAACAACCTGCGATATGCAGATGACAGGACTTACTTGATGAAAGTGAAGAGGACTTGAAGCATTTACTGATGAAGATCAAAGACTACAGCCTTCAGTATGGATTACATTTCAACATAAGGAAAACAAAAATCCTCACAACTAGACCAATAAGCAACATCATGCTCAACAGAGAAAAGATTAAAGTTGTCAAGGTTTCCGTTTTACTGGTATCCACAATCATCGGCCATGGAAGCAGCAGTCAAGAAAACAAACGATGTATAGCACTGGGCAAATCTGCTGCAAAAAGACCTCTTTAAAGCGTTAAAAAGTGAAGATGTCACTTTGAGGACTAAGGTGCGCCTCACCAAAGCCAGTGGCCTCATATGCATGTGAAAGCTGGACAATGAATAAAGAAGACTGAAGAAGTATTGATTCTTTTGAATTATGGTGAAGACCACTGGATATACCATGGTAACTGCTAGAAGAATGAACAAGTCAGTCCTGGAAGAAGTACAGCCAGAGTGCTCCTTGGAAGTAAGGATGGTGAGACTTTGTCTCATGTACTTTGGACATGTTATCAGAAGGGATCAGTCCCTGGAGAAAGACATCATGCTTGGTAAAGTAGAGGGTTAGTGAAAAAGTGGCTGCAAGAATGGGCTCAAACATAGCAACAATTGTGAAGATGGCGCAGGACCAGGCAGTGTTTCATTCTGCTGTTCATAGGGTCGCTGTGAGTGGGAACCAACTCAATGGCACCTAACAACAACATAACATCTCTTAGTATGCTGGCTAAGCAATAGCAGGTTATAGTGACATCGAATATAAAATTATAAAATGATAGGGCATTTCATGTCACTCTGTTATAATTATCAATCATTGAAGATGTGAAAAGAAGTAGAAAATAAAATTCTAAGGAATTTATGATGAACAACATTGCTGGAATGATTGAAATGACAGGGTGAGACCGTGCACAGAAGACATTGTACAAAGTTTTGTAGATGGTAGGTGGATGTGGTGAAGTAGAAATTGACAGACAATAAATTCTTCTATGTTATGTAAAATAATTGAAAAACTGAACTAAAATTTTATAAATCTCAGACTTATCATTTACACAAGATTAGATCAAGCAGTAATTCTGATAAATTTGCAAAGTCAAATGGAGCCATGAGCAGTCTTCTTACTAAATTAAGTGGATACATCTATATTTGGGTGACATATTAATGAGACATATTTAAATATTCATAATTATATTTTCTTTTCTTTAGTCTTCTGGAAGAATTAAATTGAGTTTATGTTATTCATACATGGTGTCTTCAATGGTAGACTCAAAGCGATGAAAATGTAGAAGGATGATAAATGGCATTCACCTATATCCTTGGGAAACGATGAGAAAATAAAGAATCTATTTTAGTTTATTTTTTGTCCCTGTTTTCTCTAAATTTTCTTTTTAATATAATTGATCAAACACTCTGGAAATGCAATATATCTTTTTTCTTAGTAGATTTAATTTTAGCATCTTTGTGATACTATCTAAAAGTGTTTTTTTTTTTTTCTCGCTGTAAATTGAATAATGGGCCCTCGAATTTCTTCACATCCTAATTCCTGGAGCCTGAGAATGTTACCTTCTATGGCAGAAGGGAATTTTCAGACGTGATTAAGTTAATGATCTTGAGGTGGGGAGATTGTCCTTTATTATCTGGATGGGCCTGATGTAATCACAGTGGTCCTTATAGAAGGGGCTCAGAAGGAGTCAGAGCAAGAGGAGAAGGTGATGTGATGATGTAAGCAGAGGCTGGAATGATGCATCCAGGAGGGAAAGAATGCCGGCAGCCTCTAAAAGCTGGAAAAGGCGAGGAACAAACTCCATGGAGCCTCCCAGAAGGAACCAGCCTACCTGACACCGTGATTTTAGCTCTGTAAGACCTTTCGGATTTCTGACCCCCAGAACAGTAAGAGAACTAATGTGTGTTGTTTGAAGCCATTGCATTTGTGCTAATTTGTTACAGGAAAATAGTATATAATGTATTACTTTTAAATCAGAAAAAGGTATTTTATTAAAAATAAGAAATTAAAAGGGTAAAAATTATCCCTTTCAGGGGAAATGCCATGGTAAATCTCTTTACACAAGTATGTCTTCATCCATTATCAATTTGACCTATGTTTTAAGTTTCACTGAATAAAAGGATTGAAGTTTCAACCTTATTGCTCCCATACAAATTGCTTAACTATTTATTTGAAATAGGTTTTTTTAAAATTCCAATAGGAACAATGGTGTTATTTTAAAACAGAACGTTGATAATTGTTTCTTTTCTAAAATTGATATTACATGCAAACATCACAATAAGGAAAATCTAGAAGATACCAGAACTAGTTAATTGTCAGATTTTTGAGGTGATGATATCTAAGTTTAGAAATGATTATAATAATCACAAAAGAAAAGAACGACAGATTTGACTCTTTAAAAATTGAAAAATTATTCATAAAAAACCCCACAATCAAATCCTAAAGCAACAAAAAGGGAACACATCATAAGATACAGGATTTAAATGTTTAAAATATAAAAAATACATACAAATGGAGAAGAAAATTTTTAAGTCTTTAGTAAAATGAACAGTGAAAGAGCAGGAATAGATAATCCAATAAGGCTGTATAAAACTAGTAAAGAAACATTATGTACTACTATTATCATGCTAGTCATAAAAGACATATAACTTTAAAATATAAAGGTGACATCATTTCCACCAATTAAGTTAGCCAAATATGCTAGTGATTAGTGGCAGTAATGTTTTTCCTTAACTTAATGATAGCTGGTTGGCACAACAGCCTTTGCGGAAATCAGCTTGGCAAAATATATCAAGAACAATAAAAAGAAAATACTTAAGATAGTAATACCACTTCTGGAAATATATCCTAAGAAAATAATTGCAAATAAGAAAAGCTAAATGCACTATAATGCTCATTTTGCGTTCTTGATCTACTATGAAGTGTGTGTGTGTGTGTGTGTATGTGTATGTGTGTGTGAAGGAAAGAATAATAAGCAAGAAAAAGAGAAGAGAAATAAATGAAAAATATTTTTAAAATTAAATTTGCCCTTTCCAGTAATGACATAAATTAAATTATATAAGTTTTCCATGAAATGATCAATATGGTTTATTATGTTTATATGCAAACAAGGAATTGTAATTTATCTTTAATTGTTCTGCCAAAATATATATTATCACATTAAAATGAAAGCCTAAAATTTCAGAATCTTTAATTATGCAAATTGTGAGAAAACACAGAACAGAAACATATTTTTGAATATCATAGAATATACATGTGAGAGAAATATGAACAATTTTCAAGATAAAATACTTATGTCTATGCTATGTCAAATATGTAAGTATTTTATATATTTTGTAACTGACAACCCAGAACCAAGTGGGCTAAAGGAATAAATCAGATTTTTAAAATTGTCAAAGGAGATAGAAGGCTTTTTGGGATTTAGAAAAAAATGTATTATGAAGATTAGAAAAATGCACTTTCAGAGTTGACAAAAACAAAATAAATGGAAATGAAACATAATGAAGTGTCTGTGAGAATGTGAAAAAGTAAGGTTCTCATATTCTGTTGCTGGGAATATTTTTAATTTCATATACTTGTGGTTTATTTTGTGTCCATTTTTGCCATAAATTTTGCTTACTTATATTTAAAAAGGTTAAATGCGAGAATCATATGCCAAAGTTATCATTCAAGTGTGAATTGAAAGTCACTTGGTGTTTATTCCACTCAAAACTCCCCCTTCCTACAGGAGAGATCTTATTCTGTTAAAACAAAGTGTCTTACTTCTCCTCTTTTTTGTTTTTAAAATTTTGACATTTGCTACGCACATGGCTACTTATGTTTCATACTAACACAACTAGCTGAACAGTGAAAAATTCAGTCAACTTTTAATGTCTATAAAATAACGAACTCATGTAACTTAATAGTTTTGGCAGAATTAAAATAATAATAATAATAAATGACAAGATATCCTTTCCTGGTCATAACTATAACCTTAAAGACTACCAGTACACTCAGTTGCAAAATGTTTGATGGCTATATTATTAGTCATAAGGGTGATTATTGTTTTTCATGAATAATCTCAGAGATAATTATTTCTCATTGATAAGGGAAAGATTTTCCTTATCTTAATAGTCATTTCTTAGACTCACAGAACATTAGTGATACAGGTAAATCCAGATGTCATCTAGTTTCTCCCTAATTTTACAGGTGAAGAAACTGGGATCCAGAGAAGTTCAGTGACTTGTCCAGAGTCCCCCTGCAGGGGCGACTCCAGCGGGACATTGGTCTTCTAACTATTATCCCCCTGCTGTTTACTGTGCTGCAGATGAGAGGGGAACACAATGAAATGAGATCTCACGGCTCCAAACTACAACACCTTTTCAGGCTGATGGAACTGTACAATTGATTTCATCACCTTTCACGTGCTATTTCCTGAATACAAACACAATCCCTGTTATTCGTGTCTTCGCATACAATCTACATATAAAATTAATGAATAGAAATTCAGTATTTTCAGTCCACTTAATTCTGATTAAAGTTGATACCTATTAAAACAGATTTCTTTCTTTATTCACCTGGCAGTTTCTGTAATCTTCAAAGCAAATATATTTTACATTATTATTTTATTAAATTTTTGCCACATGGAAATGAGTATTTTCCACTCTCCGCCCAAAACAGCCAATAAATTCTAGGTTGCTAAGGGTGGATGAGGAGCCCTGGTGATGCATTGGCCAAGCACTCAGCTGCTAACCAAAAGGTCGGTGGTTCGAACCCACTAGCCACTCTGAGGGAGAAAGATGTGGCAGTTTGCTTCTGTAAAGATTACTACCTTGGAAACCCTATGGAGCAGTTCTCCTCTGTCATATAAGGTGTCGGTGAGTCAGAATCAACTCCACAGCAATGGGCTTGGGTTTCTTATGGGTGGATATTTTTATAGAGCAGAGCCTGTAAGAACTTGTATTGTCCTAGATCCCTATATGGACACAGAATAAAACCAACAGTTCACTTTCTTACAGAATTCTTATTTTCATAGTGACCTGAAGATGTCATTATACTAAAGTTTTCATATATTAATTCAATATTTATATTTATCTTAGTATTTAAACATAGTCAATTAATATGTGTGAGATGTCAAAATATGGGTGAAAATGTTCTGTCAGCTGTACGTTTCCTTCCTATGTGCAGAGTATGGAAGAGTTTCTGGGGCAAGCATTGTTCTTCTGAGGCCATAGCACACATGGAGTGATACAACCCCTGCCGTTCAGTGCCTTGGACTGCAAAGGAAGCACACTGAAATGTCATTAAATTCCTACATGCCAGCGAGTTAAATGCGTTTCAAGGTGGATATGAACTAACTCATCTAACTTAAGGCTATTTAGTACATTCATGATAAAGTATGTTCACTTTGCAAGGTTGTCTGAAAGCAGGAAGTGACAGAATACTGTGTGTGTGTGTGTCTACGTGCGTTTGTGTGTATGTGTGTGCATGTAGCTCCTGTATGGACATTTGTGAGCATATGCATGTATCTCTTCAGTACGCAGGCGAGCACCACTCCAGCAGAACTTACTTCCTGGTTTCTGTCCAATTTTTGGTCTTTAGTGGTACTGCCTACACAGATGTTTATCTCAAAATTATTGTTTCTGGAATAATGCAGGCAAGAGTAGCAACAAGAAAAATATGACTTCTCCCCTTTCAGTTAGAAGTCTTTTGTAATTTTTACACTGGCAAAATATGTGATGCACTACTGTGAAAATGTTTAAAGAGTCTCCTCTTCTTCAATCAGATTCTAACATTGACAACTACGTGGAAATCTATCCCGTAATAAAAATCTTCTTGATTATTGTAGGTTTTTGGACAGCAAGGAAGATTTATTTCCTAAATAAATAATACATTGATTTGATTTTCTACAATAACCACATTTTAGCTTTGGGTTGACATCTTTGTTTGACAGTTAAATCAGAAAAAATAAATGTATGTCCATGTTATTAAATAGCTCATGGTAATGTTGAATCTTAAAGTTCTGTAGGTAGATGAGTACATCTCATTATTTTAGCTTCTACATTGCAGACATGATCACCTGACTGGAATTGAAGCTTAAATCATCCCGAAAAACTATAACCTTTATATTACAATATCAATTTTCATACATTCCTCCTTCTCCACCGGGAACTAAGTGCTATCTCAATTGTTCCTCTGTGTTTTTCATTTCTAGTGTGTATTATTAACACGCAGTATGACAAAGTGGAAAATGGCAAGTACTATTTTAAACTTTTTCTGATCCTTTTAGATGCATCTCTCTTACACTTGCACTTTATCTGGTATTGTCAGTTTGGGCTGCCGAATCCCAGATAGTTTCACCGGGTACAGAACTCAGGGCCTTACTATATGCTTTTTGGCCATTACGCTAAAAATAGAGCCCGGGTGGCGAATGGTTAAGAGCTGGGCTGCTGACCAAAAGGTCAGCAGTTCAAATCCACCAGCTGCTCCTTGGAAACCCTACGGGGCAGTTCTACTCTGTCCTATGAATCAGAATCTACTCGAGGGCGCATAACAACCACAACAACGTTACAAATGGTAAAGAGAAAGCGTGTCATGGTTTTCTACCCTACTTTGAAAAAATAACTAATTTTTAAAATTTTGTGCAGTTATGGTTGTGGAAGGGAGATGAGGGAACTCAATTTATAGGAAAGATTTCCTTATAGGTATTCATTTTTAACGTTGCTTTTAGTGCTTTTTTCTTTTCTCAAGTTTATTCTTGTTCTGTTTTGTTATTATTGTTTATTTTGGTTAGATTAATAGGATGCTTTAGAACGTCTTGCTGGATTTTAGTATGTAATGGGAGATATAACAGGCTGTCTTTCAACTATTTGACCAACGATCATTTTCATCTGTAAGGCTCAGGTGTGAAAAGGATACATTTTTGGCAAGTGCTCTACAATAAATAGCTCCCAGAATTCTCTTGGTTCTTGAACTTACATGAAACCTAAAGGTGGTGATTTATAATGACTGAGTAGAAAAAAGGGGAGAAACCTGTTAGTCACAAGAAGAAAAAGAAGTGAACAAAGGATTTTCCCTTACATTTTCTGAAAGTTTCATAAAATTGAATCTGGGGCTTATTGTAATAGGAGATTCTATTGTAATGAAACTATAGAACTTCCCTAGGTGCACCATCTCTTTAAGATAACAATGAATAACAATAACAGAAATAAATGACATTTCCAAATAATTCCTAAATTTCTTGGCACACATTTAACTTTTTTCACGGTCACTAAGTAATTATATTTCACTTTGTCTCTGTTCTCCAGCTTACTTTCCAAAGGAGACCTTGCATAAGCAGCATACAACTCAAATTGTAGCAGAATTTACATGCTATATGTAAACAACCTGAATGGATTCATTTCAAAGGCACAGTATATTTAAATCCTTTCTCTTTTCGATTTTCACTTAATAATGAAGCACTGACTTAGTTTAATTTTTTGTTGCCTACTAAATATAGTTAGAACGTGAGTTGGAATCAGCTGGACAGCACGAGACGTCAATAACCACGACAATTACTGACAACTAATTTGTAGTTAGGAACAATGTACTGCACTGCGCTTGGAGTTTGAAAGACAGAGGAAAGAATATGGCCTAATAATTTGTAGTCAAAAGTAGCCTTTATACAACCCTAGACTACTGACTTTTTATATTTTTAACATCAACAACAACGAACAATTATCAGGTCATGAGCCCTGTTTATAAACCTGTTGAGTATTTGCCGTTCTCTAAGACCGGGTATAATGTAGTAGAACACATAGTGTGCTTCCTTTATGTGTTATAAAATCTCTTCTCCTACAATATAGGGTGTTTGTGTGAAGAGTCATCTCTATATGCCCCAACATGATTATGTAGTCGGTCCCCCATATGGGCTCACAGAATAGAAGGTTGAATGAGAAGAACTCTGAATAAGGCTTTAAGAGATTCAGGTTTCTGTTTGGTTCTTCCTTGTGTGAATTCTGTGGCCTTGTTTCATTCACAACATCTCTCTGTTTCCACATCTGAAAAATAGAAGAGTAGACTAAATCGTTTCTAGGATAGCTGAAGTTCTAGATTTGATTTGTAGGCAGCCCACTTCTGCACTGCTTACATTCTTCAGGAAGGCCTTCTGAACGGACCACTTCTCTCTTGCTAGCTTTCTCATCACTTTGAATAAGCATATCTTTAAACAGACGAATGGATGCTGTGTATATATATTTTTTATCATTTGTAACTGTCTGTGTTTAGTCTCTCCTCTGGAGAGCTGGTACCACAAATTATAAGCTTTCATTCTCAGCCTAGCATTTGTGCAATATGTAAGTATGAGTAAGTGTCAGTTTCCTTGAAAAACGAATTTGTTAGTTCCTCCTCTATTTGTTTTGTGAACTAAGGGATGGCTTCTCTAACTTGTTGCCAGGAGGATCTGGTATTTCAGATGGTAATTTTTCTGAGAGAAGCCTCTCTCCTTTATTACTGAACTGACTTCGTTTCAGAAAGTCACTGTGTTCAGAGGTTGTTTTGATGTCCTGACAGGGAGAAAGCTGTGCTCCACAGGCCTTGGTCCTTTGCTGTAATCAAATCTGTTCTAGCTGGAGTTTTAATGAGCAGCGCGCTAGACCTCTGCAGCGGGAGGAGGCTCAGAGCCGGTAAACACTGCGGCTCACTGGGTTTTATGTTTATTGACAGAAAGTAAATAGCACTTTCTAGCCAGGTGAAAGCAGAAGCTGTTTTGGCAGAAATAGTACTCCCTGATTAATTTCACGCCATTTTTAGGTACAAAATGAGTGTGAATTATTGGAAAAATTAATTTACTGTTTGAGAGTATGGTGTTGTTATTGGGTGTTTTGGAGGCGATTTTAGACTCATAGTGACCCCATGTAACAGAGTGCAACTGCCCCATACGGTTTCCTTGGCTGTAATCTTTACCAGAGCACATCACCAGGTCTTTCTCCCGCAGAGTCGCTGAGTGGATTGGAGCCTCCAATCTTTCGGGTTAGCAACCGAGCACATTTAGCTGTTGCGCTACTATGGTCACACTGAATTTTATATATATATGTGTGTGTGTGTGTGTGTGTGTATTTATATGTATCTTCAAACAGAGGAATTCTCCAGCACCCTGAATATCATTTGTTTTCTAGAGATAAGTGGGTCTCATTTTCTTTTTTTTTCTACACAGACTGCCTAAAGAGAAGCCAAGCAAATTGTCCTTGACTGACCTTGAAGGAAATGATGGATGAAGGTAGGACAGGTGGGGAGGAAAAGAGAGAAAGTGAGGAAAGAGGGAAAATATTCATAACTATTTAAGAATATACGGTAAGAAACTGTGCAAGAAGGGCATAACCGAAGGGATAAATGCACTCCGGAGGTCTCCAGAACAGGCAGACATTTATCTCTACTCCCCTGCGCTACAGCCTGAATAAAGTAACTGCAGGAAACTGCTATGTACTGGGAACCTCCTACACCCTCCTGTGTAAACGTCTCGTAACATTTCTAGGTAGTTATTTTCTTTCTCACTAGATGTGGTTTACAATTGTGCTACCTTTAACAGTGAACCTCCAGCTCAATTTCAGCAATTCTGACTGTGCTCGAAAGATAAACTTGCTCTTATATTAAGCTCACAAAGTGGATATCCATAGCAAGATTTTAGATAACCCAGGATTGCAAGATTTGCTTTAGAACTACATTTAACTTCCCAACAAAAAGGACATCTTTTTGACATTGTATTGCTATCAGTTAGCCTGTCAGGTGTGAGGAAAAGATCGCCTTAATCCATATCCCTGGAAAGTCAGATCAGTGGCCTAGTATCATGGAGATTTGAGAAATCTGACTTGTAGCGGGTATTCAAACCTGGTCAGGAATAAAAGACCGTTGTAAGGTGGAAGGTTACTCAGTTGTAAGTGGCTGAGTGTCATTGTATGTGTTGAAAGGGGAGATTAGGGATCTAAATTAACATTCATCAACACTATTGGAGAAAACTTACCAAGCAAAGCAAAGAATGAGCAGAAGCTTCATTTTGTGTTTCAGAGCTGTTATCTTTAAAAAGATCAAGAAAATACGTAAAAAACAAAGCAAAAACCATGAAGCCAAAGAGAAGTGTTGACGTCTTTCACAGAGTATTTGCTTTATGATTGAGGATTTATTCGCATACTGAGTTTCATTTTTATAAATGATTACCATTTTCTCCCTTTTATTTATAAGTTTCTTATAAAGGTAACTCACTTAATCCTCTATATGGTGTAGGAGGTCAGAGGCCATTTGGAGGGCAAGAAGCCTTTCAAGCTGTAGTTCCTCTTTGAGCATCAGAAACCTTAGATTATACTTGGGGAGCAATTTGGTTACTTGTATGACTAACAATAAAAACTCATATTTTAAGTCAAGAGAGCATGGCTGCAATACTGACTCTCAGGCACTTGTTTTGTTTACTCAAGCTACAGAAAATCTAATCCTTCTTCCTGATGATGGCACTTCAAACATTTGAGGGCAGTGAGGCCCTTCATTTCATGTCACATCCTCTCAGATAAATGTTGTTGTTGTTAGGTGCTGTCAAGTCAACTCCGACTCCTAGCGATCCCACGGGGCAGGGTCGAACAGCCCCATAGGGTTTGCTAAATTGTAATCTTTATGGGAGCAAATAACTAGGTCTTTTTCAGAGGAGCTGCTGGGTGGGCTCTAACCGTCAACATATTTATGTTAGCAGCCAAGTGCGTAGGTGGGTGGGTTTTGCAGCTGGACTATGAGCACCTAATGCTGTTGGCTGTAAGGACTGGGGGGCACCTCTTATCCATGGGCCCCTCTTGCAGGTGGCTAGGTGGCGTGGGTGGAACCGTCAGTCCTCAGGCCCCTGATGTGGGTAGGTGAATACCCTGCTTAATGGGCAGAGCAGTGTCAAACATCAAGAACATGCCACTTCACAGCTGAAACAGCTGAAGTTAGACTTCGGTATATATCCTGTTGTACTGTGGTAATGAGGGCCTACGCTATTGAAATGAGCCCACACAAGTCTCTACAGGGGGAAGGACAGTTGAAGTCCGTGGATCCTGTATGCCTGTGCCTAGGCAAAGGAGCTGTGCCTACCCTTGGTTTCTGGCTTAGGGGAGTCGGCAGTTTATTTTTTCCCATTTGTTAATTTGTTCACTCTCCAAGGCAAGGAGAATGGCTCTGGGCATGTGACAAATCCTACTTCTGGCCCAGGGGACTCGGCAATTGCTGAAGCCGGGCAGGGACCCAGTGCAGAACAGGGAGTGGGGAGGTAAACGGGAGAGAGGTTTTCCCCTAAGGGGGGGTATTTTTGATCTGCGTGGTAGGCTGTACGCAAGAACTTATCTTTTGCCAATGAGGGCTGCTTCTCACTGGTTCTGGGTGGCCCTCTAGACTCTCTGGTGCTGGGTCTCAGCCGGTGCGGAACATGCACCTACCAAGCGCCACCACTTGCCTGCCTCACCGTTCACCCCCAAGCTGATCAGGCCTGAAGGGCTCAGGGTCTTGGCGGGTCAGGTCTGGCAAGCCCTCGCTGCTTCTGAAGTGTCTCTCCCTCCCTCTGCCACTCAGCCCGGTTCCTGAACTCGGCCTTTGATGTTCAGGGCTCCCAGATAGCCATATATAATCGAATCACTTGGTTTTTTGGGTCTTTGTTGTAACAGAGTCCACCGGAAGCATCTGACTACTCTGCCATCTTGGCCCTACCTCCTCTAAGCTGTAATCTCTGTAGGAACAGATAACTAGCTGTTTCTTCAGTGGAGCGGCTGGGTGGGCTCAAACTGTCAACAAGCAGCCAAGCTCTTAACGGTGTGCCACCAGGGCTGTTCTCATATAGATAAAGCATCCTATCTCCTTTCATTATTTCCCATATGGCATGGCCTTCTAAAACATCACTGTCTCTGTTCTAAAGTAAGGCAGCCAGAATGGAGCCATTGCACAGGCAAGGCTCTCAGGAATAGATGGAACTTTTTTTCCCACTAAACCTATGCATTTATTACCAAACCCTGATACAGCATTTGCTCTTTGGAGAGCTTCATCATTCTAGTTATTTACTTTAAACCTAAAATAATATACGTCTAATTCTCTGTCACAAATCCTACTCTTAGGCCATGTTTCTCTGGTCTGTATTTATGCGGAAGTTTTTGTGGCCTAAATTTAGGGCTGTATGTATTCATCCATGCATTTCCATCTAAATTCATCTTCTTCATTTCAGCCTATCATTTCAAGTTGTTTGTTCAGAGATGGCAAATATGCAGTTTACTTCCTACAATGTACTACAGTGCAAATTGCAAACCTTCCCGTGGCTAAGCAGTAGGAGATCATTATCCTTGGTTTCTCTGGCCCTCTGCGGAGATTAGTGCACTGTTGATGCCGGCAAGTGGCAGGCAGCATGAAAAATATGATTTAATTATTGAAAATGTTTGGATCAATACTCAAAGTTCCTTGTACGGTGTTGAAATTGAACCCATAGATGCCTAGTGAGTCTCGTTAAGAATTGCCTATTGAGTATAATAAGAATTTTTGAATTTTGAGTCTTTTTCACTTTTATGCGATTTTAGAAGAATTATTATTTTTCATTATTTTTATTACTTTCTCTCGCCTGGTCATGTCAAAAAAATTAAGTTGCGTAGTGCAGAATCATGGGATGGCTTTGCTGGGTTCTGACGCATGCCCTAAATTAAGAGATAGCTCTGAATGTTGTCTCAAGGGTAAGTTCTGCTTCTGCGTTTGGGCTGCAAATTAAGAGGCAGACTTCAAAAAGGATGCTAGGGCTTGAAGAACATTTTCAAGGACAGAAGTATAAAAAGACAAGCTGTTGTTGACAGATCCAAAATGAGATGTAAGCGCTGGTCTACAGGCAATCTCCTTTATAAGGACACAAGTCTACAGAAAATGAACAAAAGCTGGGATTTAGGCAAACTCTAGAAAAGGTTACTGGTCTTTTTTTCATATCTCACCTTCAGCATTATTAAAATGTTTTATAGTCCTGATTTTACTCATACAAATTAAAGTGTTTTGTCGATAATCTTGATGTACTTTCTTCTGCTTTTGTCTGAGATTGTGTGAGAGCTGAGTTTCTGCGCACTGTTTTTGTCTTCAAGCATTCTTTTCTTTAAATCCTTCCTTCAAAACCCAAATGAAGACTCTGGGCGGATCAGTTAGGTTCTTCCTTGATATTCAGCTTTCTCTCTATAAATGGGCTTTCCTGTGAGCACAAAATAATAACAGATATAAAACACCCTACCAAGTGTCTCCTACATAGCAAGCGAGTATTTGCAAGTTTTCTTTCTTCCTTTCTAGGTTCAAGCATTTTCAAAACACTCTCTCCTGATATTTTACTTCAAAACAGATGAATACAAAAGATGAGTTTACAAGAGCTTGTTGAAAAATATTAGTAGTTTTCTTATAGCATCAGAGACATCTCTGTTAAAAGTCTCAGTTGAGTTCCAGTTATTGTTAGCTTCTTTTGTTTGAGTGTTGTTGTTTATTTGTTTTTGTTTCTTAGTAATGTGAAGAAAAACAATCTGTCCCTTTAAAAATTAGAATATTTTGACTGACCTCTTCAATCTGCGGTTACCATGGTGTCAATTCCGAAGTCATGGTGACCCATGTGTGTTAGAATAGAACTGTTCTCCCCGGGGTTTTCAAAGACTGATTTTCCGGAACTAGACACTAGACCTTTCTTCTGAGCACCTCTGGGGGACTTGAACCCCCAACCTAGCAGCCAAGCACTTGACCATTTGCACCACCCAGGGACTCCAAGGTCTAACAGTGAAATGAATTAGATATTACTTTAAAATACTTGACAGAAGGAAGATGTCCCTCCTTGAAGAAAGAAACAAGATGGTATGGCTAGTAAAAGGGGTTGTGCATGATGATGGTAGATGCGAACCATCGCTCATGAGACTCTCCTTCGGGACAGAAATGACCATGACTTCCTGACGCTGTTTAGTGGGATAAAGAAGAGGAAGGGCTCCCTACCAGGGTTTTTATACCATTGGGTTAAAACCCAGAAATGACAGAGCCAGTGATTAGCTTCAGAATAATGTTTCTAAGAAAAGTTTAAGAGGTGGCGCAGTGGTTAAGAGCTTGGTTGCTAACCAAGAGGTTAGCAGTTCAAATCCACCAGCTGCTCCTTGGAAACCCTATAGGGCACTTCTACTCTGTCCTATAGGATCTCTGTGAGTCAGAATCTACTCAACGGCAACAGGTTTGTTTTGTTTTTAAGCCTAAAGTTACTTCTTCTTTTTTTTTTTTTTTTTACTATTTTATTGTACTTCAGGTGAAGGCCTACAGAACAAATAGTTTCTCATGAAACAGTAGTACACAAGTTGTTTTATGCCATTGGTTAACAACCCCACAACATATTAACCCTCTAAATTCTCAACCTTTTTTTTTTTTTTTTTTTGGTGAAAATACACATAGCCAAAGATACACCGTTTCAAAAATTTCTACGTGCACAGTTCAGTGACATTGACTACACTCTTCCAATTGTGCTGTTATTCTCACTTAAGATGAAGGCTTACAGAACAAAATAGTTTCTCATTTAACAGTTACTACACATGTTGCCCTATGACAATGGTTAACAATCTCACAACACATCAGCAATATCCTTACTCAACCTTGGGTTCCCTATCACCAGCTTCCTTGTCCCCTTCTGCCTTCTGGCCCTTGTCGCTGGACTCCTGTACCTGGTTAGTCTCATTTGGTTTTACGGGGCTGTCCACTCCCAGGCTGAACAGTGAACCTTGGAGGTAGCTTCACCACTGATCTAAAAGGGTTTCTGGGGGCCATACTCTCGAGGGTTCTCCAGTCTCCTTTAGGCCAGTAAATCTGGTCATTTTTTTTTTTTTTTTTGGTGAGTTAGAATTATGCTCTACATCCTTCTCCAGCTCTGTCCAGAACCCTCTGTTGTGATCCTGGTCAGAGCAGTCAGTGGTGGTAGCCGGGCACCATCTAGCTGTACTGGACTCAGTCCGGTGGAGGCCTTGGTAGCTGTGGACAATTAGTCCTTTGGACTAATCTTTTCCTTGTATCCTGTTCTCTTCCTTCTCCCTTGCTCCCGAAGGGATGAGACCAGTGGAGTATCTTAGATGGCCGCTCACAGGCTGTTAAGACCCCAGACACTACTCACCAAGGTAGAATGTAGAGCATTGTCTTTATAAGCTGTGTCATGCCAATTGAGCTAGATGTTCCCCGAGACCATGGTCCCCAGAGCCCTCTGCCCAGCAATTCAGTCCCTCAGGGAGTTTGGATGTATCTATGGGGTTTCCATGACCTTTCCTTGAACAAGCTGTGCTAGTTTCCCCTGTATTGTGTACTGTCTCACCCTTCACCCAAGATACCACTTATCTATTGCCTATTTAGTATCCCCCCCCCCCCATTCCTGGTAACCAACAAAGATTGTTACATTTTGCATGTGAACTTTTTCATGGGTTTTTACAATAGAGGTCTCATACAATATTTGTCGTTTTGTGATTGACTTATTTCACTCAGCATAATGTCCTCCAGTTTCGTCCATGTTATGAGATGGTTCACAGATTCATTGTTGTTCTTTCTCGTTGCGTAGTACTCCATTGTGTGTATGTACCATAGTTTGTTTATCCATTCATCTGTTGATGGGCACCTACGTTGTTTCCATCGTTTTGCTATTGTGAACAATGCTGCCATGAACATAAGTGTGTATATGTCTATTCGAGTGAAGACTCTTATTTCTCTAGGATATATTCCTAGGAGTGGGATTGCAGGATCTAATGGTATGTCTATTTCTAGCTTTCTGAGGAAGCGCCATATCATGGTTGTATCATTCTGCATTCCCACCAGCAGTGCATAAGTGTTCCAATCTCCCCGCAGGCCCTCCAACATTTGTTATTTCCAGTGTTTTTGTTTCGTGCCAGTAATGCCGGGGTGAGATGGTATCTCATTGTGGTTTTAATTTGCATTTCTCTAATGGCTAGTGATCATCAGCATTTCCTCATGTGTCTGTTGGCTAAAGTTACTTCTTTTTAAAAAAAAAAAAAAGAATTTTTTTTATACGTTAGATGAAGGTTTACAGAACAGTTTCTCATTAAACAGTCAGTACAATGTTTTTATGGGATTGGTTAACAACCCCACGACATGTCAACACTGTCCCTTCTCAACCTTGGGTTCCCTATCACCAGCTTTCGTGTTCCCCCCTGCCTTCTAGTCCTTGTCCCTGGACTGCTGTGCCTCATTAGTCCCATCTTGCTGAGTGCTGAGAAATAAAAATCACGGTAAAAATAAGCACTGATGGTTGGCAAATTGGCATTTTACAAAAAGCTACCCAATTGTAACTTGTTACTTCTAAGACTAGTTCCTAAGACACCTCTCTTCTTCTCCTCAAGATTTTCATCTCCAAAAGTGCTTTTTCCCTCCGTATGTTCTCTCTCTGTGTTTCAAAAGCACGACCAGGCAGCAGTGTGTATGCTCTGACCTCATTCTACACAGGTTTGGCCACGTAAGGTTTGCTGAAGAGGTATCTGTCCTTGACTAAGAAGTAAATGAAGCTTTTTCTGCAATCCCAAGCTTTTCCTTTACGTCACGATAGAATTAATGAAAGACACATCAGGACTATGGTTGCACACGATTGTTTAAATTCTCCATGTGGAAAAGTTGTTGTTGGGTGCCGTCGCAATGATTTCGACTCATGGTGACCCAGGTGACAGAATAGAACTGCCCCATAGGGTTTTCTAGGCTGTAATCTTTATGGAAGCAGATCACCAGGTCTTTCTCCTGCTGAGCTGAGGGTGGGTTCAAACCACAAAGCTTTTGGTTAGCAGCCGAGCGCTTAACTGTTTGAGCCACCAGGGCTCCTTGGGTGGAAGAGAAATGACCTTAACTACCTGATTAGTAGATTCAAGTCCTTTCTGGGTTCTTTATCTTCTTTATCCCAGTCCTCATCACCCTCATGCTCAAGTTGCCCGTTCCCAAACAAAGTAATAAAGATTCAGGATGGGGGTTATATTTATACATTACTCAATTCCTGTTTAAATTTACATCATTGTAAAATATTATCAGGCTGGGAGTATTTCTAAAGCTAGTGATTTTCCTGTTGCCAGTGACACTCCTAGAAAAGAAGTCCTCCAGAAGTGTTAGATTCGGTCCTGCAAATTCACCTGGTAAGATGCTCCCTTTGGTGCCTAAAATGCTCCCAAGCAACATTTATTATTTAACTGATAGGGAATTAGAAAGTGCTCTGTTGGAAAGTGAAGTCTACTCTGCTCCCTAGGATTTTAGTGTCCTGATTTATTTATCAGTGTAACCCAGATAAGAAGTTGTCCTTAACTTTTCTGGGTCATGGACTCTTTTTAGGATTTGGTAGAAACCGTAGACCTTCTCCACAGAAAAATGCACACACACACATACACAAGGTTATCCAGAATTTCCGAGTGTCAATGGACTCTCTAGAGCATATCCATGAAACTCCAAGGAAACACTTCTTCAGGTATTTCAGAGGAATGGAAAACTTGTGTCTAGGACAGGCAGTTCTAACAGTTCTCTTTCCTGTAAAATGAAGGGCTGATGTTCAGTCAACATACACATTTACAGCAGTGCTGGCTGGCTGTTACCTCAGAGCCTGTTCTGACAGCTAGGTATCCATTCTGATAGGACAGTGCCTAGAACTTTCTATTGCTGTTTTTGGTTGTGGTGGAGTTGATCCCGACTCATGGGGACCCCATGTGTGCAGAGTAGAATTGCTCCATAGGATTTTCATGGCCGTGACCTTTCAGCAGCATATCGCTATGCCTGTCTTCTGAGACACCTCTAGGTGGGTTCGAACTGCCAACCTTTCAGCTAGTAGCCAAGTGCTTAACCGTTTGCACCACTCAGGGACTCCTTTCTATTTCTAGGTGTATTTAATTTTACTCCTACATACAGGAAGTATCTCTGCATTAGCATGGCCATGGAGAAAGGCCAAGGATCAGAGAACATGGTGGGCACCATGGAGGGTGGAGAGGAAGTTGGAGAGCATATCACTACAGCCTGCCTGCTAGGAAATAGCCCATAGATCCAGCTTTGCCACTGTGACTCATTCCCAGAAGGAGCATATATCGAATGTTGGACTTCAGGTTCCCAGGTGTGGTATGTTGATTGAAAAAATGGCTCCAATTTTCCATCCCTCCCTGTATTCACATTTTTTGCAATGTGATTTCACAACTTTTTCCATCAAGAAGTGGAATATATTTCCTCATCTTGAACTGGGCCAAATTTGTGATTTGCTTTGGCCAGTTGAATAGGACAGAAGTGACAGTGTATCAGTTTTGAGGGTAAGCCTCAAGATATCTCCCTCCTTCCTACCTTCCCTCTGTCTTATCTTCCTCCCTCTCTCTCTCTCTCTCCTCTGCCCCTACCAAAGGAACACTGTGTGCTGGACGATGAGTCTGGTCCAAATATCCCAGACAGTTGAGCTAAGATCAGAAAAGAGACCTAGTTCACCAGCAGCTGACCACAGATGTATGAATAAGTTCTATACAATCTAGTTTAGATTGCTAGATCCAACCAGGCAGTCCTTAAACTCATGACCAAAAATAAATGTTTATTGTGGTACACCCCTGACGATTACTGGTTCTTTGTTTGTAGTGTTATTACGATATTAGACAACTCATGCATCAAGCTACTGAGCTATATGGATCTAAGTGTCCAAGAGGATCCTAAAACGGGCTCATCTTTCTTATAAATTTTTAATGTCAGATGCTGTGACATGAAGAAAGGAATCTCTTCCCAGGAACTGCAGTCTAAGACTGAACATGCTCTAGCAGAACGTTCATTCAAAATTATCTATTCCACTTTGTATTTCAGGACTTACTTTAGGCCTTGGGCGTGCAGAGCTGAGCATGACCTAGGTCTTGTTCTGAAGGAGGTCATCATCTGATGGATGGGTCTTGAATTTACACCAGACTGGTAGCCCCAGTTTACTGAAATCAAATTGTCACACCTACAGATCTGAATACTCTACTCCTGACTGGAATTGTATCTGACTGGAATTTTTTAAATGATTCCGCGGGCAGTAGTTGTCCAGAGAGAGAACAATGTGATAATAATTAAGTATAACTTCTTCAGAATCTTTACTAATCTGAATGTGAACTCCAGTGAGAAAACCCGTAGATGGAAAGAAAGAGCTGCCAACTATTTGATGGTTTGACTAAGTTGTGGCTATTTTTCTGTGCTATGATTTATTTAAATTTTGTAAGCTCTTATTGTATTCCAGGTTTTAGGATCTTTGGCAGTGATTCATATGAGGTCAAATGTTGCTGCTTCCGAAACACAAGACGCTTGGGTGGAAGATATGGAAAGACTTCATGCCAGGTTTTCTGATCTATGATCCAGTGCTGTACCTCAGAACTTTGTGATTCAGGAGGAATTGTTTGACCTCTGTGACTGGTTTCCTCATCTGAGACATTTTTTTTGATAATTTGCTTGCCTCATTTAAGGAATCATGGAAAAACAAAGCTGTAAGAAGTTTTATAGTTCCGTTTCACTCTAAACAGTAGTACTAATTTCTACTAAATTGATTTGAATTTTTTCCATCTGCAGAAGTAAATGACACAGCTGGATTGGATGCCCAGCTCTCACATTAAGTAGAGATGTTAAACAGACACACACATGCATACACACACAAACTCTGCTTTCACTAAGCAAATACACACCAGTTTTAAAATTACATTTATTTTTACTAAGTTTTCTTTTGTGATTGTGAGAATGTGAGAAGAAAGGTGGAGTGCTTGAATTTTCTTTTTTTTATAATTTATTTTATTTATTTTTATTGTACTTTAAATGAAGGTTTACAGAAGAAATAATTTCTCATTAAATGGTTAGTACACATATTGTTTTATGGCAATGGTTAACAACCCCACGACATGTCAACACTGTCCCTTCTCAACCTTGGGTTCCCTATTACCAGCTTTAATGTCCCCTCCTGCCTACTAGTTCTTGTCCCTGAACTGTTGTGCCCCATTAGTCTCATTTTGTTTTATGGGGCTATCTAGTCTTTGACTGAATGGTGAACCTTGGGAGTGACTTCATTACTGAGCTAAAAGAGTGTCTGGGGACCAGACTCTCAGAGTTTCTCCAGTCTCTGGCAGGCCAGTAAGTCTGGTCTTTTTTTGTGACTTAGAGTTTTGTTCTACATTTTTCTCCAGCTCTGTCCAGGACCCTCTGTCGTGATCCCTGTCAGAGCAGTCAGGGGTGGTAGCCGGGCAACATCTAGTTGTACTGGACTCAGTCTGGTGGAGGCTGTGGTAGTTGTGGTCCATTAGTATTTTGGACTAATCTTTCCCTTGCATCTTGTTTTCTTCATTCTCCCTTGCTTCCAAAGGGGTGAGACCAGTGGAGTATCTTAGATGGCTGCTCACAGGCTTTTAAGACCCTAGACGCTACTCACCAAGGTAGAATGTAGAACATTTTCTTTATAAACTGTGTTATGCCAGTTGAGCTAGATGTTCCCCAAGACCATGGTCCCCACAACCCTCCGCCCAGCAATTTGGTCCCTCAGGGAATTTGGATGTGTCTAAGGAGCTTCCATGGCCTTTCCTTGTACATATTGTGCTGGCTTCTCCAGTATTGTGTACTGTCTTACCTTTCACCTAAGCTACCACTCATCTATCGTCTATTTAGTATTTCTCCCCAACCCTTCCCATCCCTCGTAACCAGCAAAGATTGTTACTTTTTGTGTGTAAACTTTTTCATGAGTTTTTACAATAGAGGTCTCATACAATATTTGTCCTTTTGTAACCGGCTTATTTCACTCAGCATAATGTCCTCCAGTTTCATCTATGTTATGAGATGCTTCACAGATTCATCATTGTTCTTTATCGTTTCATAATACTCCATTGTGTATGTACCACAGTTTATCTATTCTTCTGTTGATGGGTGTATAGGTTGTTTCCATCTTTTGCTATTGTGAACAATGCTGCCATGAACATGGGTGTGCATATGTCTATTTGTGTGATGGCTCTTATTTCTCTAGGATATATTCCTAGGAGTGGGATTGCTGGATCGTATGGTATTTCTATTTCTAGCTTTCTAAGGAAGCGCCGTATCATTTTCCAAAATGGTTGTATCATTTTGTGTTCCCACCAGCAGTGCATAAGGGTTTCAGTCTCCCCACAGCCTCTCCAAAATTTGTTGTTTCCAGTTTTTTTTTGATTCGTGTTAGTAATGTGGAGGTGACATGGTATCTCGTTGTGGTTTTAATTTGAATTTCTCTGATGGCTAGTGATTATGAGCATTTCCTTGTGTGTCTATTGGCCGCTTGAAAGTCTTTGGTGAAGTGTCTGTTCACTTTCTTTGCCCATTTTTTAATTGGATTATTTGTCTTTTTGTTGTAGAGGTGTTGGATTTTCTTGTAGATTATGGAGATTAGACCTTTGTCTGACTTGTAATGTCCAAAAATTTTTTCCCAGTCTGTAGGTTCTCTTTTTATTCTTTTGGTGAAGTCTTTTGCTGAGCATAAGTGTTTATTTTTTAGGAGATCCCAGTTATCTAGCTTATCTTCTGGAGTTTGTGTGTTGTTGGTTATGGTTTGTATCCTGTTAATGCCATGTATTAGGGCCTCTAGCATTGATCCTATTTTTTTCTTCTATGAACGTTATAGTTTTTAGCTTTATATTTAGGTCTTTGATAAATTTTGAATTAGTTTTTATATATGGTGTGAGGTATGGGTCCTGTTTTATTTTTTTGCAGATGGACATCCAGTTTTGCCTGCAACATTTGTTAAAAAGACTTGTCTTTCCCCATATGATGGACTTTGGGCCCTTGTCAAAGATCAGGTGACCATAGGTGGATGGATTTACATCTGGGTTCTCATTCTGTTGCGTCGGTCAATGTATCTGTTGTTGTACCAGTACCAGGCTGTTTTGACTACCGTAGCTGTATAGTAGGTTCTGAAGTCAGGTAGTGTGAGTCCTCCAACTTTATTCTTCTTCAGTAGTGCTTTACTTATCTGGGGCTTCTTACCTTTCCATATAAAGTTAATGATTAGTTTTTCCATCTCTTTGAAGAATGTTGTTGGTATTTGTATCGGGATTGCATTGTATTTGCAAAGTGCTTTGGGTAGAATTGTCATTTTCACAATGTTGAGTCTACCTATCCATGAACATGGTATGTTTTTCCATTTATGTAGATCTCTTTGGGTTTCCTGCAGTTGTGTTTTGTAGTTTTCTCTGTATAGGTTTTTTACATCCCTGGTTAGATTTATTCCTAAGTATTTTATTTTTTTAGGGGATATTATAAATGGTATTATTTTCCTGATTTCCTTTTCATCATTCTCTTTATTGGTGTATAGGAATCCAACTGATTTTTGAATGTTTATCTTGTATCCTGCTACTCTGCTGAATCTTTCTATTAGTTCCAGTAGTTTTCTCATGGAGTCTTTAGGGTTTTCTTTGTACAGTGTCATATCATCTGCAAACTGGGACAGTTTAACTTCTTCATAACCAATTTGGATGCCCTTTATTTCTTTTTCTTGCCTTATTGCTCTAGCTAGGACTTCTAGCACAATGTTAAATAGGAGTGGTGATAAAGGGCATCTTTGTCTTGTTCCTGTTTTCAAGGGGAATGTTTTCAGCTTCTCTGCATTAAGAATGATGTTGGCTGTTGGTTTTACATAGATGTTCTTTATTATGTTGAGAAATTTCCCTTCTACACCTATTTTATTAAGAGTTTTTATCAGGAATGTGTGTTGGACTTTGTCAAATGCCTTTTCTGCATCAATTGAGATGATCATGTGATTCTTTTCTTTACTTTTATTTATGTGGTGGATTACTTTGATTGAGTTTCTAAAGTTGAACTATCCTTGTCATGGTGTATTATTTTTGTTTTTTATTTTTTTGATATGATGCTGAATTCTATTGGATAGAATTTTGTTCAGAATTTTTGCATCTATGTTCATGAGAGATACTGGACTGTAATTTTGGTTTTTTTTTTGTGATGCCTTTGCCTGGTTTTGGTATAAGTGTTATGCTGGATTCATAGAATGAATATGGAAGTGTGGCTTTCTTTTCTATGTTCTGAAATAGTTTGAGTAGTACTGGTATAAGATCTTCTCTGAATGTTTTGTAGAATTCTCCAGTGAAGCCATCTGGGCAAGGGCTTTTTTTATTTGGAAGTTTTTAAATTACTTTTTCATCTTTTCTCTTGTTATGGGTCTGTTCAGATTATCAATATCACTTTGTGTTAGTTTGGCTAGGCTGTGTGTTTCTAGAAATTTATCCATTTCCTCTAGGTTTTCAAATTTGTTGGTGTATCATTTTTCATGATACTCTGTTATGATCCTTTTTATTTCAGTTGGGTCTGTTGTAATGTCCCCCATTTCATTTCATTTCTTATTTAGGTTATTTGCATTCTCTCTTGTTTTTCTTTTGTCAGTCTGGCCAGCGGTTTGTTGATTTTGTTGATCCTTTCAAAATACCAACTTTTGGGTTTTTGATTCTTTCTGTTGTTTTTCTATTCTCTGTTTTCATTTATTTCTTCTCTGATCTTTATTATTTCGTTTCTTCTGGTGGCTGTGGGCTTTTTTTGCAGTTCTCTTTCTATTTGTTCTAGTTGTTTAATGTTTTGATTTTGTCCCTTTCTTCTACTTTGATGTGTGCATCTATTGCTATAAATTGTCCTCTGTGGACTGCCTTTGCTGTGTCCCAAGTTTTTGGTATGATATGTTTCCATCCTCTTTTGATTCTAGGAATTTTTTTATTCCATCTCTGATTTCTTCTGTTACCCAGTGGTTTGTAAGCAGGGTGTTGCTCAGTTTCCATGTAATTGATTTTTTTTTCCTTGTTCTTTCTGTTGTTAATTTCTACCTTGATGGCCTTGTGGTCAGAGAAGATACTTTGTATTATGTCTACGTTTTGTATCTTGTTGAGGGTTGCTCTGTGGCCTAAGATGTGGTCTATTCTAGAGAACGTGCCATGTGCATTGGAAAAGAATGTGTACTTTGCCGCTTTTGGGTGAGTGGTCTGTATATGTCTATGAGGTCAAGTTGGATGATTGGGCCCTTTAGGTCTTCTCTATCTTTGTTGAGTTTCTTTCCAGATGATCTGTCCTTTACCAAGAATGGTGTGTTTAAGTCTCCTATTATTATTGTGGAACTGTCAATTTCTCTTTTCAGTGCTGTTGGAGTTTGTTTTATGTATCTTGTAGCCGTGTCATTGGATGCATAGATGTTTATAATGGTTATGTCTTCATGATGGATTGTCCACTTAATCATTATATAGTGTCCTTCTTTGTCTTTTATGGTGGATTTTGTTTTGAAGTCTATTCTACCTGAGATTAGTATTGCCACTCCTGCTCTGTTTGATTTTTTTTTTTTTAATCCTTTGATTGTTAATAAATTTATGTCTTTGTTTCTAAGGTTTGTCTCTTGTAGACAGCATATTGATGGAGCCTTTTTTTATCCATTCTGTCACTCTCCATCTATTTATGGGTACATTTAGGCTACTTACATTCAGTGTAATTATTGATACATGTGAGTTTATTGCTGTTATTTTGTAGTGCTTGTTTTTGTGGTGCTGGTGTTTTCTTTGTTCCTCTTACTCTCCTGGCTGAATTCCTTTTGTTTGTGGATTTTTTTTTCATTTCTTTTGTTTTCGTAGGTTTTGTTTTTACTGAGACTTTATTTTTTTCTTCTTTATTTTGTTGAGTAGGTTTGTTAACTTTCTTTGTGGTTACCATGAAATTTACCCTTATCTTTCTATGTTTGAAGCTGTCTATTGTTACTTGGTATTGCCTTGCCTCCCTCTCCATTAGAAGGTTCTATGACTACACCGTTTATTCCCTCTTTTATTGTTCTGATGTTATTGTCATTTACACATTAACCTCTGTGATTCCCTGTTGTAATGCTTTTGGTTTTGGATAGTCCTTCAGAGTTCATTTCCTAGGTTGGTATCTGGCTAGTACAATCCTGTGTCCTAGATTCAGCCTGTGGTCTGATGTTGTTTGTTCTCAGATTGAAGGACTCCCTTTAATAATTCTTGTAAATTTGGTTTGACTTTTACATAGTCCCTTAACTTCTGTTTATCTGGAAATGTCCTAATTTCACCATCATAACTGAACAAGAGTTTTGCAGGATATATTACTCTTGCCTGGCAAAGTTTTTCTTTCAAGGTTTTATATGTGTCATCTGGTTGCCTTTCTGCCTTTATGGTTTCTGCTGAATAACGTGAGCTCAGTCTTACTGTTTCTCCTCTGTATGCGACTTTTGGTTTTTCTCAAGCTATTTATTTATTTATTTTGTTTATTTTGCAGGACACACACCAATTCAACAATTTCTGTATGCACACTTTAGTGACACTGATTACATTCTTCGAGTTGTGCAACTATTTTTGATTCATTGATTACATTTTTTGTGTAGTTCCTTCCTCACTAAAATAAAGTCACTGTCTCAAAGTTTCCTATCTGATCTCTCGAGTTGCTATTGTCAGTTTGATCACATATAGATAGATCTTAAAAAGCATGATGCTCAAGGCAGACTTTCTTTACCAAGAAAAAAAAAACCGAAACCTGTTGCTGTCAAGTCGATTCCAACTGATAGTGACCCTATAGGACAGAATAAGCCTACCCCATAGGGTTTCCAAGGAGCAGCTGGTGGAATCGAAATTTGTTTAGTCAAGCTAAACTATTGTTTGGTTTTAAGAAGGCTTCAGGGGAATTTTGTTTTAAAGTTTAGAGATGATCTCAGGCAATAGTTTCAGGGGCTCATGCAGCCTCCGTGGCTCCAGAAAATCTGGATTCCATGAGAATTTTAAATTATGTTCTGCATTTTCCTCCCTTTTGATCAGGGTTCTTCTATAGAATCTTTGATCAAAATGTTCGGTCATGATAACCAGGAACTCTCCTGTTCTTCTGGTCTCATGGCAAAGGGGGCAGTTGTTCATGGAGGCCTTAGTGTTTTTTCCTCATTAAGTCCAGATGAAACCATGCAATACTTTTACAGAATGATCGGTAGTGATTGGTTTTGTATTTGTTTGTTTTCAACTGTCTTTGTGCCAGAGTTCTGTGCTTATGATAGAATTTGCAGTGGGGACCACTATTAGTGTTCATGTGCCTGCATGTGTGAGCATGCATGTGTGTGCATGCATGTACACAGACACATGCACTCACATGTGTTATTGTTGGGAATGACTTGGTACAGAGGAGTATCATTTGCATACTTATGATAACTGCAGCCAAGAAAGCTGGATTCTTCTGATAAGTCTATTTTCAGCAAGGGGGAGTTGAATAAGAAAGGGCTGAGGCTATTATTGCATAGAGTCAGGGAGAGTTCTTTGGAAAATAAGATTAAAAAATACAGATATAAATTCACTATGATCACATTTACCAAAAAATTTTTGGTCCTTTTAATTAATAATGATAATAGCTAACATTCATTAAACGGTTATCATGAGTCATTCATTGCTCTAGACTATTTAAGAGTGTTAACCCATCCTCCCAACAGCCCTATTAACTTAGTTTATATCATTCCCATTTTAGGGATAAGGAAACAGAGAGGTTCAACAACTTGCCCAAGAACACAGCTAGAAACTGATGATACCACTTTAAAGAGGATTTTAAATAAGAGATCATTCAGATTGTATTTCTATTCTATTCTTTGTATTCTACCTTCTTTGATTATTAAAAATGTAATTTATTGCTGCCAGAAGTAATTGTGGAGCCCTGGTGGCACAGTGGTTAAGAGCTCGCCTGCTAACCAAAAGGTCAACAGTTTGAATCTACTAGCCACTCCTTAGAAACCCTGTGGGGCAGTTCTACTCATACGGTCACTATGAGTGAGAATCAACTCAGCAGCAATGGGTTTTTCTTTTTACACATAATTACTGTTAAAATTTTTGATACATGTGGTAAAAACACTTTCACTCTGGTATTTCAGTACCCTCATATGTGATTAGGGCAAAATTCTTGAGAATAAAGCAAATAAAATTTTTTCTAATGACAACTTAAAATTCATTGGGTGGTTTTTTCCATGGGATTTTCACTAATTCTGTTTACTTGCTAGACATTACACTGCAAGATTTTCCATTCATACTGGCATCAAAAACACAGTAGAAAATGCAATTCAATACTTAACTCAAAAATTGTGACTTCAGCTAACTTACTTTAAGAAAAGGGACTCTTAAAACCTGAACCTCAGGAAAAACTGCAGAAATAGAATCCTAGATTCAGGACAAGACAACAAAAATTGTGGATAAAGGCTCCCTTCCAGCTTAATGGTTTGTGCATTTCTTAGCAAATAGTGTTATTTTCATAGTCAAAAAGTGTACCTAAACTTTAACATACATTTTTATTTTACTTTGTCTAATTTTTATTGGTCTTAGAAAACAGATTATTTCATTCCTTTCTAATTGCTCTAATATTTTTCTTGTTTAATGTTTTCTGTTATAGTATAATTGTGACTACCTATTTAGAAAGACTTTTAAAGGTGGAACTTCTGGAGGCGACTAAGTTCAGAGCACAGCACATCCTCATAGTTACAGGTAATGGCCTATTTGAAAGTAATACACAGCGAGTGAACATTCCTGTAAGTTCTGAATTCAAATACTAAGATGTGCATTTTGAAAGCTGTTAATATATCAGGAAAATTCTCCAAAAAAACCACACACACACAAAGAAAAAAACATTTACCTAGTTTTGCTGGATGAAGACACAAAGAAAAAGAGGTTTGTGTTTTTCAAGCTACATCAATTGATTTTTTACTAGTATAATGTTTCGCTATTTCTCCAGTGAAAATATATTAAAGAGAAGTGTAATAGCAGGCTAGTTTGACTGGAATTTAACAAATTTTAACTCTAAAGCATCGTTTTCAACCACATTCTCTACAGAGGTCATTCTAATGAGCTAGACGTTTGAATATATTACATAAGAGGTCCTTTAATTATGAACTTAAAAAATTAACTAGACTCTATTTCTCAAATAAGTGATATTTATTGAAAAGTCAGGCTTCAATTTTCATAGTTTTGCTCATTGAATTTTGGTATTTTACATTGTACTCATTCAGGTTTTGTTCAGACTTGAGAGAAGAACTAATCATGTAATAGAGGGAATTACTGGTCCTGCTTAGATTACCTGAGGAAACTTGAGATGGAGGCCACAACACCTCTAAGGAAATGAAATCCATCTTGGCACAGCCTACTGGTTGCCTCCCCCAACGCCCATGCTTCCCCCTACCACTTTCACTGCCTTACTCTTTAGTAAGAGAAATCAACTTTTAACTGAATTTCTTTCCAGCTCGTGGTCATACGTCTAAGTTTTGGCCGATGAGATATAAGTGCACATGTATGAGATTTCCGGAAAATCTATTTAAGAGATCAACTTCTGGAGAGACTTTTTTTGGGGGGAGATGGGTTCTCTTAGCTTTCGTCTTCCAACAGGTCTGCATCTCAGACATGGTGGCTCGAGTTCCTGCAGCAATCCTGGATCATGAGGGGATTTTTCAGGGTGAAAATTACGTGGTAGAATGGGAGGGGAGAATGATTGTGCTAATGTACTATCTCTGGACTACCTATTTCCAAACTTACTGTGCCATTATCTGCAATCTTTACCTGTACAGCAGTGTTTATGCAATTAGTTAAACATTTTGTTGCTTTTCCCTCTACTTAAAAAAGACTAAACTATGGATTTAAAAAATTATGATACAATGATAAAACATAATACAGTTGAGATATTACTAGAAGCAAGCAAATCTTTAGCTTTAATTGTCTGCCCATTAGATTTACACCATTCAACTATCTGCTTAATTATGAAAGAAAATATGTATAAATATGTAAATGTGTCTGAATTTGTAAGTATAAATATGTATAGTGTTTAAATATGTTTTTGAATATTGTTTCCAAACTGCTTATAAGAAACAGTTTGTTTTTTGACTTCTATATACTGAAAATATGCATTTTCAAGAATTCAATATGGATGAAAGTAGAAAAATTCTGCAGTTAACTTTGAAAGCCATGTGTCTTAGTTATCTAGTGCTGCTATAACAGAAATACCACAAGTGGATGGTTTTAACAAACAGAAATTTATTGTCTCACAGTTTGGGGGCTAGAAGTCTGAATTCAGGGTGCCAACTTTAGGGGAAGGCTTTCTCTGTTGACTCTGGATGAAGATCCTCGTCTCCTTTCAACATCTGTGGGCCTAATGTTCCTTGGATATCTCCATGTGTCTTGGCATCAGTCTTCCCCTGGGTCTAGAAGGTTCCCAGCACAGGGTCCCTGGGTCCAAAGGATGTGCTGTACTCCCAGCTTTTCTTGTTTGGTGGTAGTGAGGTCCCTCTCTCTGCTCATTTCTCTGCTTTTATCTCTTGTAGGGCAGTGAAGGGTGGTGACTCAAGATACATCCCCCCCTAATTCTGCCTCATTAACATAATAAGCATAACCTAATTCTCATTAACATGACCTAATCCTGCCTCAGAAACCCTGGTGGCATAGTGGTTAAGTGCTGCACCTGCTAACCACAAGGTCGGCAGTTCGAATCCACCAGGCACTCCTTGGAAACTCTATAGGGCAGTTCTACTCTGTCCTATAGGGTTGCTAAGAGTCAGAATTGACTCAATGGCAACGGGTTTGGTTTTTTTTCTTTTAATCCTGCCTCATTAACATAATGGAGAACTAACTCCCAAATAGGACCATAACCACAGGCATAGAGGCTAGGATTTACAACAATCACAAAATGGAGGATAATTACATCAGATGTAACTACCACACAATACTGGGAATCATAGCTTAGCCAAGCTGACCCATATTTTTGGGAAACACAATTCAACACATGACACCATGCTTATTTTTTTGAAAACACCTTTAAAGTTAAAAGAACATTTTTTGAAAACTCGTAAGTAGTGTCAAATATTCATTCTTTAGAGTAGGCTTGGAACCAGCCTGCATTCATAGGTCAAAGAAAGAGAAGAAATCAGCCGTTTCTCTTTATGTAGGTATATACTTGTATGTGTCTCATAAAAGTGCTCTGAAATTGTCATGGAAAATGAAATTATTTTTGGAATTAGTGTCTGGCTCCCAAGGTGACTCTTTTGAAGAAAATACTCATTTGGTCATGTAATTTACAAACAGAAGGTTTAAGTAATTTTCATTTCCTTAAAATGATGTTTTAATCTGTAGCTTTTTTGTCTGCCCCATTTCAATGTCTCTGTCTATAAAAACTAAATCCGTTGCCATCAAGTTGATTCCAACTCATAGCAACCCTATAGGACACAGTAGAACTGCCCCATAGGGTTTCCTAGGAGAGTTGGTGGATTTGAACTGCCCAACCATGTGGTTGGGAAGTCGAGCTCTTAACCACTGTGCCACCAGGGCTCTGTCTCTGTTTAAAAAAAAAAACAGAAACAAAAACAAAACCCATTGCCCTCAAGTTGATTCCAACTCATTGCGACTATAGGACAGAGTAGAACTGCCCCATAGGGTTTCCAAGGAGTGCCTGGTGGATTCAAACTGTCAACCTTTTGGTTAGCAGCCGTAACTCTTAACCACCACACCACCAGAGTTTACTCTCTGTCTATAGTCCCCCAAAATTGAAAGATTTTCCCAACTGTAGCCTTTATTCTGCTCCAACTACTGGCCAAAGCAGACAGCTACATAAGAACTGTCAGCATCACAGATTTTTTGAGGGCTTCGAAAATATCGTGGCCTAATAGATCTCATCTTTCCTCACCCTTTCTCTTTCAGAACCTCTCTAACCTAGGATCCAGGATTTCAGAAATAGCTAGGAAGTGTTCATATTGCCTGAATTCATGGCTCTCCCTGCCCTCCCACGTACTGACTTACTCCGTTGCATAAGAGCTCAGGCTGCTAACCAAAAGCTCAGCAGTTCCAATCCACCAGCCGCTCATGGGAAACCCAATGAGGCAGTTCTCCTCTGTCCTATAGGGTCATTATAGTTGGAATCAACTCGGTGGCAAGATTTGGGTTTTTGTTTGGGTTTTATGTATCATCTCTGATCCCTACTCTTAAGTTTTGCAATTTACCCTGCATCCCTCTGGATCTGGAGTATTTCCCTGACTCCCTTGTGAGTAAAGATCCCACTGTACCATTATAATCATATCAGTGCCCCTTGAAGCCCGGAGCCCTGTTCCCATAGCCCAGACTAAATGGTCACTGGTTGATCTAGTTCTTAAGAATTGATGGCTATAAGTATTTCTTCTTGGTGCGCTCTGACCATGTAATTAAGACTCTAATGGAATTCATTCCTAGAAATATGAATGAGACTCTTGCTTCCACTTCCCTATTTTTTGTTCCACGATGGACCGAAGCAAAGAGTGTGTGTCTCATACCATGTATGTTCTCTCCTTCGCATGCCAGTTCTATGCTTATATGAGCATGTTCGATACCCTGAGAATAACTTTCCTTTAATAATGGTGATTTTTATTTAGATTATTTTTCCCCCACAAGGAATAAGTGTTTACATGTTTATTTATAAGAATATAAACCTTCTAGGAACAATCAGTTATATGGATCTCCTCCTAGACAGACCAAAGATCCATCCAGAAGAGTCTTACACCCCCTCCCAAATCTAAATGAATCCAGCCCATGGCTGAATGCTTTCTGAGAAATCAGAGTTTCTGTCAGTAATTACAGGCTACAGTCATTCCCAACATACAGTATTAAACCTAAAAACCAAGCCAAGTCAATGTTGGCCAGTTCCTCAAGACTAGATTCCTGTTAGAAGCTCAGTCAGTTCAGGCCCTGACTGCAGTCCTGTTGAGAGCTCTGAGCCTGCCCATCTCCTCTGCTACCCCGTCATCACCTCCATCCATCATGATATTGGATGTTTTTGAGACCTAGCATCAATCTCCATTTTACCTGCTCATCTGCTTCACTAATGGAGAAGTTTTGCATAGGCTCACCATCTTCTCTCCTCTGTAATTCCTGCCATCACAAATATGAATTCAAACGTCACCTGAACAATCTGTCCAACAGCTCAGTTTCATGATCTCATCAATTATGATGATATTTGCTGCCCACTCCCATTGCCATACCCTGGAAATAACATTGGACTAAATGGTTGCATCTCTGAAATAAGTTCTGGCATATAATTGCCTGAAAGTATAATTGCAAATGTCATCCATACTTTCCTTGTTGCTAAGTACTTTGGATATTTTCTAGTAATTCTCTTGTGCTTTTGACAACATGTATACACAACGGTTCTAATTCTTCATTCTAGATTACACAAAAGAAATTTACCGCCTCACCCACATGTGAGCAATCTAGCTATCTGGTTAAATATAAAGGGGATAAGACTATAATTGAGGCATGGATTTTACGAGGTCAGGAGATAAACCTAGCTAATCAAGAATAAGCAAATACTTCAAGGTAACTAATGTCACAGTGTAGTGAGCAAGAAACCATAGTTCCCGTTCCCTACCATGTCTGCTAATATCCTTTATTTGCCACTAAGAATCCAGCAATATTTAAGATTCTTGCCTCTAAGAGGAGAGAGTTTTCCAGGGTTGTTGAACAATTAAATAAGGGAAAGAACATAAAACTTGAAATCTTCCTAAAGGTATTTTTGATATCCCCCAAACCCTCTTGTGCAATCAACAAACTGCAGTTTAATTATTCTGTGTTTCAAAGTTGGATTTTACAATATAAGCCTCTCTCCATCTGCAAGTCACGGACCAAATTTCCTCTGGTTGAGTTCTCACACCACAGCCCTTGAATATCTTTCCTTTGGAAAATCAAAGGCATGTGGGTCTCTTTTCCCTGACTCCATTACTGTGACATTTACTGAGTGCTAAAATGTACAAGGTTATATTTGTCCCTTGCGGTGTTAGTTCCCAGATGTTGGCAGTCCTTCCCTGTCTCATCTTTGAGGTACTCCTCCCCCACTGAGTCTCTAAATTGTAGCACAGGTCTGGTCATTTCACGTGCACGGCTATCTTTACCTCAGAGAGAGGTATACACAGTAGGCAGATTAAAGGCGTACAGTCTCAGTTTACTCAGTGTACATAGGTTTTCATGTGCTAATGAGTCTCTTCTAGGCTTGCTCTTTTTCTATGTCCGGTCTTTGATTCCTTGATTTTATTTTCTGGCTAGTTCACTATTCACCCTGTAATAAGTATAAGGCTCAATTTTTCTTTCAGTTCTGTTTTAATTCCTGGAAGAACAAAGGTCTATCAAGGGGGCTTGAAACCTAGGTCAACCCCTTGGCTTCAGAGCAAATCTGCTTTTCACAGTCACCTGAATAGTCAGCAAGGACAGAGTCCCTGTAATTTTTATACTGATAGTTTTACTATTAGTTTGCCCTCTGTGTTAAGAACATAACATTCTGATCGACATCGATTGTAAGCTATTTCTAGTCTCAGCTACCACATACTGAAAACCCTCCATCTCACATTTTATTTTCATTCTTCTTTCTACTCTTCCTAACAACAAAACTGTTAGCTTTTGAGGACTGCAGTTTTGTTTGTTATATTTGAATTTTCAATGCGTAGAAAGTGAAAGAACACCCTTCTACAAGTTCTTAGTTGCTTAATGCTTCTGCAACTGTCCCCTCAGGCATTAGCTTCGTCCACCAACATCACTTTAGGGATTCTCACCTTTCTGGAAGGCATTTCTATTCATTTGTAGACTATTGTTGTGTCTGGTTTGTTGTGTCCCTTACACCAACACATCTCTACTTCAATCAGTATTCAAATCATCTGGATCCAGTCTGTGGGAATATTCTCTTCTTCCTTGTCTTTCTCCGGCACCACCTTTGCTTCAGCATACATGCAGTGGCAAAGTCAGAGACACTGAAACAGACTAGGGGAAAAAAAAATACTTTCCTTCAAAAGACTCGAAAGAATTGGAGAAATTTCCTGGGAAGTCCGCAACAGTTTAGCCCCAGGATGTCTGACCAAAAATGTTTATACTTCGAAAATTAAAAATCAGTATTTGAATTTATTATATGTCTAAGGTTTGCACCTTATCACATGAGACAATTCACAAGGAGAAGAGAAGTTTAAAAGAATAAAACTGACCGAGCCAGAATCATGTTTTCCACCTGATGTGAACACATTACCTTATCTGCCAACACCCCACTTCGGGCTCTCCTTATTTTGTATCCATTCCATCTCTGGACTCTTCCTTTCTTCTCACAGCAAGACAAAACTCAACACTGTTGCTATGGCAGCTTTTATTTTGACAGCTTTAGTATTTCATCGTTATGCCTTTGTTTCAATGGAAAAATGTCCTCCCACGCTCTTAGCTAAAGACGACTTCCTCATTAAGCCAAAGCCGTTGCCTCGTCTTACATAACAAATGTGTACACAACCCACCTGCTTCTGGATTACTTTCCATCTGTTCTTCAAGACAAAGCCTATAACATAAAAAAATGACTTTTTTCTTTTTATAGACATCATGTCTTGATGTAAATGGAATTTGTAATCAACTTGGGTCATTTTTTAGACAATAAAACTTTTTAGGAACTTCAGGACAGTTGATTCGTGGAAGAGCCTGGTTGTAAAAAGACACATTATTCTATTTATTTTATCTATAAGGAAATAATTCCAGCTACACAATGGAAAATATGAAAAAAAAAGAATTTAAAAAAAAAAAAACTATTGCTGTTGAGTTGATTCTGACTCATAGCCACCCTACAGGACAGAGTAGAACTGCCCCACAGGGTTTCCAAAGAGCAGCTGGGGGATTTGTTACCAAATGCACAGGGTTCACCTCCTGTGCTTTTGTTATGAATAACTAAGAGGTCATACAGATTTGAGGCAAGGCATGGTTTATTGCTCGCAGCAGGAAAGGAGACAGGGAGATGGTTCTCAAAGCAATGTCTCCCTGAACAAAGGGCTGGAGGAAGTTTTATACTACAAGGGAAAGGAGAAGTCATACATATTCATTAATCTGGGAAATTGCTGCATACTGAAAAAGGTGTCGGCCCGTAGGCTGCGCGGGCAACTGTGGCTCAAGATGGCAGCCCATGTTCCTTCAGGATGGCTCCTCATGTACTCTTGACATCTGTGTGTTCTCAAGAAAATGGCAGCGTATACTGAAAACATGGCAACTGAGTTCATCTTCAAGTTACCTGCTGTTTCATGATGCATGCGTGAAGTCTGATTTTAGTCGGATTGCCTGAAAAACAACTGTAAGCAGGAAGATTTGAAGGAAACAGGGTGGAGTGACTCATTATCTTGGTAGCAAGATGCCATTTGTATTTGCTTGGAAGTTTTCTATTGACATAGCTTGTTGCCAGAGGCCTATCTAGTCCCTAGCTAGTCTCAGATTCGATCTGCCAATCTTTTGATTAGCAGCCAAGCTCTTAACCACTGTGACACCAGGGTTCATATAGATATAGGCAAATATAGATATGATTATATTTTATCAGTGGGGTTGTAAGTTCTGCGAAAAAGGGAGAATCTTCCTTACTCAGAACCCAAATGGGTGTTGAATGTCATACAAACTTAGGATGTCTGAGCAGTCAGGACATCAAGAATCATCTAGTGTGTTCCTAGCCTTGCACACCTTTGAGAATTTGAAAAGAAAGCTATGGACCATGTTCCCTGGAAATGTATATGTACTCAAAATTTTTCCTGCAGTGTCAGGTTTCTTTGTTCCTCTGAGGGCAAATATTATAACCCAGGTAAGGAACACCTGATTTAGTCCAACTCTTTTCATTTTGATGACAAAGAAATTGAAGCTCATAGAAGCTAATTGATTTACTTAAGATTCCAATTATTTAGACCTAGAAATAATATTCCTATTACCAGGATAATTATTTCCTTACTCTAATAGAGCATGTTTAATTCTTTTTACATATGGTTGAATACTATTTCTGCTTATTTATAGATGAATAAATTTTATAAGGACATTAAATTCAACCACTTAAATTTTTACAGATAAAGGAACCATGTTCTAAGAGTTAACAGTTACCTATAAAGAAATATTCAAAATATTTTCAAAGGTAGTTTAATATTCTTTCCTTCTCACACTCTTGGAATTTAAGCAAATGTTTATAATAATAATTAGTAGTAGTATATTTATAATTATTGTTTTATAATCAAGAATTGAAAGAGACAACAAAGCCTTCACAATTGATTTCTCCAAAGGCAGCATGATTTTACTCTTCTCTGAAATCATCTACTTTGTTTTTTTCCTATTGGATTGGGTAGGACAAAATATTAGATAAAGAAAAGGGCTTGGAAAAATACTACAAGAAAAATGAGGTGAAAATTAGGATTTTCACAGCCTCTCTCCACTACCTTATACACATAGTCTAATTCCTATCTTCTTAACGAGAGATTGTGGGGTGATTTAGGATCATATTAATCATTTTAATGTTCTCACTCAGTTGTAAAGGAAAATGAAATAGCTGAATTTATGTTAAAAATAAACCCTGCAGATTTGCTGGATTGCACTACATTTGAGTGTAAACAACTGTCATCTCTCTTGGAAAGCTAACCCTGCCTGGCTTTTGCCTTTCCCAAGAGAATGTTCTGATAGATTTTTTAAAGCTGCATGTTGGATAATTATTTCCAAAACTAGCCCAGATAGGTTTTCTCGAAAGAAAAAAATGAAAATAAAAGTTCTATCCAATTCAAACAGGACTATTAATACTATGCTGTGCTGGAAAGGAGGAGCCCTGGTGGCGCAGTGGTTAAAGCACTTGGCTGCTAGCTGAAAGGTCAACGGTTTGAACCCACCACCTGCTCAGCAGGAGAAAGATGTGGCAGTCTGCGCCCATAAAGATTACAGCCTTGGAAACCTTTTGGGGCGGTTCTACTTTGTCCTATAGGGTCATTATGAGTCACAATTGACTCAACAGGAATATGTTTGGTTTGATTTAGTTTGGGTTTCTGCTGGGAAGAAAAAGCCTGTACAGTACTTCAAAGGTTTGTGCAATTTATCACAAAAACCAAATTTTCTCAGCAACTGAAAGACTTCAGCAGAGCTTCCAGAGTAAGATGCACTAGGAAGAAAGGCCTTGGATCTACTTCTGAAAATTAACCGATGACAACACTGTGAATCACAACAGAATATTGTTCAATATAGTGCCGGAACATGAGCCCCTAGGTTTGAAGGCTCTCAAAATACACAACTGTGACAACAATGGACTCGAGCATACCAATGATTGTTCTGCTGTACATGGGATCACCATGAGTTGGAGCCAACTCAGTGGCAACTAAAAACAATAATTATATTTAAGCCCAAATTAAGGAACACACTTTCATTATTAATATTCAAACTTTAAGGTTTATATTGCAGTAAAATAGCTGTGGATGTTACCACAAGTCATTGCACTCCTCTTCCAATAACCCATTTCTTTCATGCTTGGTGCAAGGAACCGTAGGTTCAAGTACAGTCACTCCAATATAAGCTTGAATCTCATACTGAGTGAATACGTTATATAGGCACTGTTTCTCAAACATGGTGCTCCGACCTCCTACATCAGAATCTCTTGGGCTGTTTGTTGCCATACCGTGAGTTGTTGAGGTTATGTAGCAAATGGAATTCTTCACTATTGGTATGAAAATGAATTGTTACTGTCACTTTAGAAAACTACATGGGCACTATCTACTAAAGCTGAACATAGGAATTCTTATGTCCCAGCAATTTTACTCCTCAGTAGGTATTCACTAAAACATATGTACAAAAAAGTTCATAGTAGATTTTCTCATAAGTTTCTAAAACTAGAAAACTCAAATGCCAAATGGACAATGAAATTGAGAAAAACTTAAACTATTATACCATGTAACAGATAACTGATTTTCTTCTTAGTTGCCTTCACGTCATTACCAACTCATGGCAACTTCATGTGTGTAGAGTAGAACCGCTCCATAGGGTTTTCAAGGCTGTGACATTTCAAAAGCAGGTTGCTGGGCCTGCGTTCCAAGGCCCCTCTTTTTTTTTTTTTTTTTAATTAAAAAATTTTTTTATTGTACTTTGATGAAGGTTTTAGATTAAAGAGTTAGTACACGTATTGTTTTATGACATTGGTTAACAACCCCATGACATGTCAACACTCTCTCTTCTTGACCTTGGGTTCTCTGTTACCAGCTTTCCCGTCCCCTCCTGCCTTCTAGTCCTTGCCCCTAGGCTGTTGTGCCCATTAGTCTCATTTTGTTTTATTGGCCTGTCTAATCTTTGGCTGAAGAGTGAACCTCAGGAGTGACTTCATTACTGAGCTAAAAGGGTGTCTGGGGGCCATACTCTCAGGGTTTCTCCAATCTTTTGTCAGGCTGAGGCCCCTCTTGGTGAGTTCGAACTGCCAACCTTTGGCTCATAGTCAAGCACTTATCCATTTGTGCCCCCCTGGTGCCTTAACAGTTAACTACTGTTACACAAAACAGCACAGATGAATCTCACAAACATAATGGTGAGTGATAGAAACCAGACACAAAAAAACTTCATACTTTGTGATTAAATTCTTATAAAAATTTAAAATCAGCAGGATTAATCTAGACTATTAGAAGTCAAAGTAGCATTTACCTTTGAGGGGTAGGATTCTTACTGAAGGTACACGAGGGAAACTTCTGCACTGTTAATAATATTCCTATTTTTGATCTAGGTGGTGATTATATGAATGTAACCACTGCACTAGTTCACTGAGCTAAACATATATGATATATATACATCTCTCTTGGGTATTACACTTCAATAAAGAAGAACTTTGTCAAAAATTCTATTAAAAGACAAAAATAACCCTAAATAAATGGAGAGATATACAGATGTTCATGACAGGTGTGATCTAACATTGTGAAAGGTCATTTTTTCTTAAATTAATTTATCATTTCAGTGAATTTCCTGGAAATATTTCAACAGAATTGTTTGAGGAACTTGATAAACTGATTAAAAAATTATATGGAGAAACAAACATGAGTGAATAAGATTTTGAATAAGAACAGCAGATGAGACTCACCCTAAGGTGTATGAAGTTATACCACAAATTCATTATAATTTAATGTATGGTAGTTTTGGCATGGGGAAAAAGAAAGGAATACAATGTGGAGCACCAAACATATTCAATTTTGTATGGAAAGTTCGTGCATAATAGAGATAGCATTAATGAATAGAGTGAATTATTTAGAGTGGATAATTTTGTGAGACTTCATTCAATATACAGAGAAAAAATAAAGTTGCAGAATCTATAAACAAAAATTAGCAGTCTAAAATTCAACAGCTAAAACCAAAAGGAAAATATATTTATGACTTTATAATATTGAGAAATATTTAATTAATAAAAAAGAGGACACCTGAGGTTCACCCTTCAGCTAAAGATTAGATAGGCCCATAAAACAAAATGAGACTAAATGGGCACACCAGCCAGGGGCAAGGACTAGAAAGCAGGAGGGGACAGGAAAGCTGGTAATAGGGAACCCAACATCAAGAAGAGAAAGTGTTGACATGTTGTGGGGTTGTTAACCAATGTCACAAAAGAGTATGTGTACTAATTGTTTAACGAGAAGCTAGTTTGTTCTGTAAACCTTCCTATAAAGTACAATAATAAATTTTTAAAAAAGAATGAAAAGTCCAAAAAAAAAAAAAAAAAAACTTCAAAGTCTCAACAATAAAAAGACAAGCAATCCAATTAAAAAATGGGCAAAGGATATGAACAGACTCTTCACCAAACAAGACATTTAGACGGCTAACAAACACAAGAAGAAATGCTCCCAATCATTAGCTATTAGAGAAAAGCAAATCAAAACTACAATGAGATAGCATCTCACCATGACATTACCGGCACCAATCAAAAAACAGAAAATAACAAATGTTGTGAGGAGATTGGAACTCTTACACAATGTTAGTGGGAATGTAAAATGGTACGGCCACTTTGGAAAATGGTATGGAGCTTCCTCAAAAAGCTAGAAATAGAAATACCATATGATCCAGCAATCCCACTCCTTGACATATACCCTAAAGAAATAAGAGCCGTGACATGAATAGACATACGCGTACCCATGTTCATTTCAGTATTATTCACAATAGCAAAAAGATGGAAACAACCTAAGTGCCCATCAACAACAGATGAATGGATTAACAGTGGTACAGACACACAATGGAATACTACACAACAATAAAGAATAATTCTGAATCCATGAAGCATCTCAAAACATAGACGAAACTGGGGGACATCATTCTGAGTGAAATAAGTCAATTACAAAAGGACAAATACTGTATGAGACCACTAGTATAAAGAAACAACAAAAGATTTACTTACAGGAAAAAAGAAAAAAATATTATTTGATGGTAACCAGGAATGGGAGGGGGAAGGAGGGACAACTACCAAGTAGATAGAAGACACAAGTTAATATTGGTACGGGGGAAGGCAGTACACAATATGGGGGAAGTCAGTACAACATGATCAAGCAAGCGAGGACACTGAGAGGAACATAAGAATAAAGGGCAACTACAGTAGCTTGCTGAAAGTGAAGAGACCTTGAAGCACTTATTGATGAAGATCAACGACCACAGCCTTCAGTATGGATTACAGCTCAACATAAAGAAAACAAAAATCCTCACAACTGGACCAATAAGCAACATCATGAAAAACGGAGAAACGTTTGAAGTTGTCAAGGATTTCATTTCACTGGGATCCACAATCAACTCTCATGGAAGCAGCAGTCAAGAAATAGAAAGATACATTGGGCAAATCTGCTGCAAAGACCACTTTAAAGTGTTGAAAAAGCAAAGATGTCACCTTGAAGATTAAAGTGTGCCTGACCCAAGCCATGGTGTTTTCAATCACCTCATATTCATGTGAAAGCTGGACAATGAATATGGAAGACTGAAGAAGAATCGATGCCTTTGAATTGTGGCATTGGGAAAGAATATTGAATATACCATGGACTGCCAAAGGAATGAACAAATCTGTCTTGGAAGGCAAGGATGGCAAGACTATGTCTCACATACTTTGGACATGTTATCAGGAGGGATCAGTCCCTGGAGAAGGACTTCATGCTTGGTAAAGTACAGGGTTAGCAAGAAAGAGGAAGACCCTTAACAAGATGAACTGACATAGTGGCTGCAACAATGGGCTCAAGCATAACAACGATTGTGAGGATGACACAGGACCAGGTAGTATTTTTTTTTGTTGTACACAAGGTTGCTGTGAGTTAGGGCCAACTTGATGGCACCTAACAACATGGTAACTACTATAGCTTAGACAATACTGCAGCAATAGTATTAACAAACAATTTATGAATGGACAAATAGGTAGATAGCTATGCCAAGAGGTGTGGGAGGGTGTAAGGTAACACATCTACCTGCAGATACAGGTTTGGTGGTGGATACTTCTACATAACATGATTATGGGTGTGGCTTATTAGAGCTCACAGGGGGTAAAGTCAAGAAAACCTCTTAGACATAGCCAAACACCTCGGCTAGAAGACAAAAGACCATAGACTCAGCCGACATCTCCATCAGTTGGCACAAAATAATATATAAAGACAATGTTCTGCATCCTACTTTGGTGAATATCTGTGGTTTTAAAAGCTTACATGTGGCCATCTAAGATAGAACTATTGGTCTCTTCTTGTCCAGAGTGAGGGAGAGTGAAGGAGACCAAAGACTTAAGGCAGCAATTAGTCCAAAGGACTAATGGACCACATGAACCACAGCCTACACAACCCCAAGACCAGAACTAGATGGTGTCCAGCTACCACTACCAACTGCTCTGACTGGGATTAAAACTGAGGGTCCTGGACAGAGCAGGAGAAAACTGTAGAACAAAAAAATCAAATCCATGAAAAAGACTAGGTTTGCTAGTCTGACAGAGACTGGAGGAACCCTCAAGACTATGGCTCTAAAAAAGCCAAAAAAAAAAACCCAAACTCGTTGCCTTTGAGTCAATTCTGACCCATAGCGACCTTATAGGACAGAATGGAACTGTCCCATAGGGTTTCCAAGGAGTGTCTGGTGGATTCGAACTGCCGACCTTTTGGTTAGCAGCCATAGCTCTTACCCACTACGACACCAGGGTTCCATGGCTCTAAGACACACTTAATTAAAAAAAAGAAAGAAAAGAAAAAAGAGGACACAGCATAGAAAAAAAATGATGAAATTCTCTACACAGACTGCACCAAAAGGGGAAGCTTGGATGTCTAACAAGTGTACTAGTAGTAACTACTAGTAATCAGAACAGTAAAATACCTCTTTTCACCCATCAGATTGAATAAATGTGGAAAGTTAAACAGTAGCAAAATTTGTCAAAGACAGAAGGAAATGGGAATCCTCATGCATGTCTGATGAGAATGCAGATGGGTTCAGACATTCTGGAATTCAATCCAGCATTACTTACTGAAAAGAGTGGTGTCTACCCACCCTTCATCCGTCAGTTTCCTGTACTGTGGTGGATGCGTGTTACTCTGGTTTTTGAAGCTGTGCCACCAGTATTTCAAATATCAGCAGGGTCACCCATGATGGACAGATTTCAGTGGAGCTTCCAGACTAAGATATACTAGAAAGAGAGGCTTGGGATCTACTTCCAAAAATTAGTCAATGAAATCCCTGTGGATCACAACAGAATACTATCCGACTCACTTGCTTTGGACACATCATCAGGAGGGAGCAATCACTGAAGGACATCCTATTTGGTAAGGGGAGGACCAGAAAAGATGAGGGGAACTGCCAATGAGATGGATTGACACAATAGCTGCAACAATGGGCTCCAACATGCCAACAATCATGAAGATCGCTTAGGTCCAGACAACGTTTTGTTCATTATACATGGGGTCACCATTAGTTGGAGCCAACTCAACAGCACCTAACACCACTACCACTGAAGGACATACATCCACAAAACAACACCACACATCTCGTAATGGTGTGTCCATATCCTAGAACATTTATTAAACACATTTGTAAAGGAATGCAAGTGGGTGTGGAGATGAAAAAATACTGAAATAGGAGAGGAACTTACATAGATCAATGATGCCATGTGCCACATGAAGAGTGCAGTTAACACAACATTCTGCACCTTAGATGCAGGTAGCAAAAGGGGGAAAAATAGAAAAAGAAATCCTGTTTGTAAGCTTTCTTAGTCATCGCTTATTGTATTATAGAGACAGTTTACTTTTAGAGAGAAGACAAAGTAATGATGATTTTATTTAGCTTTATTATCTCTGTGTCTCTTCGAGAGAGAAAACTATTATGTGTGGAGTGGTAATTTTTTATATACACCCAAAGCTGTAAAACTCTGAACAGTTTTACAGCATATAGGATCTGGCTCTGGACCTCTTCCCTCCAGCTAGCACTGTTACACACTGGTTGGGTAAACAGGCAGAAGAGCCTTGGATGTCCTAGCTGTGGTACTTTAGATATATCACCCCAATCCTCAAGCTAATGCTACAAAATAAATACAATAGTAGGACCAGTTTCCATCGCAAGTAGATGCTGACTCATGTTGACCCCATGTGTGTCATAGTAGAACTGCGCTCCATAAAGTTTTCTTCTTTTTTTTTAATTATTGGAGTTTAAGTGAAAGTTTACAATTCAAGTTTGTCTCTCACACAAAAATTTATACATACATTGTTATGTGACCCTAATTGCTCTCTCTATAATGTGACAGCACACTCCTCCTTTAAACCCCTGATTTCCCATGTCCATTCAACCATCTCCTAACCCTCTCTGCCTTCTCATCTCACCTCTGGACAGAAGCTGCCAATTTAGTCTCATGCATCTACTTGAGCTAAGAAGCACACTCTTCACAAGTATCATTTTATGTCCCACAGTCCAGTCAAATCTTCATCTGAAGAGCTGGCCTTCGGAATTGTTTTAGTTCTGGGTTGACAGAGAGACCAGGGGCCATGCTTTCTGGGGTTCATCCAATCTCAGACAGACCATTAAGTCTGGTCTTTTTACTAGAATTTGAGTTCTGTACCCTACCTTCCTCCTGCTCCATCAGGGACTCTCTGTTGTGCTCCCTGTCAGGGCCGTCATTGGTGGTAGCCAGGCATCATCTAGTTCTTCTGGTCTCAGGCTGATGCAATCTCTTCTTTATGTGGCCCTTTCTATCTGTTGGACTAATACCTTCTTTGTGTCTTTGGTGTTCTTCATTCTCATTTATTTCAGGTGGTTGGGACAAACTGATGCATCTTAGATGGCCGCTTGCAAGCTTTTAAGACCCCAGACACCACTCACCAAAGTAGGATACAGAACATTTTCTTAATAAACTTTTTTATGCCAATTGACCTAGATGTCCCCTGAAAGCATGGTCCCCAGATCCCTACCCCTGTTGCTCTGCCCCTCGAAGTGTTTGTATTCATGAAACTTCTCAGCTTTAGTTTAGTCCAGTTGTGCTGACTTCCCCTATAGTGTGTGCTGTCTTTCCCTTCCCCTAAGATAATTCTTCTCTACTATCTAGTTAGTGAAAACCCTCACTCTCCCTCTCCACCCTCCTAACCATCAAAGAATATTTTCTTCTGTGTTTAAACCTTTTCTTGAGTTCTTATAATAGTAGTCTTATATAATATTTGTCCTTCTGTGACCAACTAAATTCATGCAGCATAATGAGTTCCAGATTTCTCCATGTTATGTTTCACAGATTCATCATTGTTCTTTATCATTGCGTAGTGTTCCATTGTGTGAATATACCATAATTTGTTTATCTATTTGTCTATTAATGGGCACCTAGGTTGTTTCCATCTTTTTGCTATCGTGAACAGTGCTGAAATGAACATGAGTGTGCATATATCTATTCATGTGATGGCTCTTATTTCTCTAGGATATATTCCAAGGAGCAGGATAGCTGGATAGTATTTCTAGCTTTTTAAGGAAGCGTCAAATGGATTTCCAAAGTGGTTGTACCATTTTACATTCCCACCAACAGTGTATAAGTCTTCCAGTCTCTCCACAATCTCTCCAGCATTTATTATTTTGTGTTTTTTGGATTAATGCTAGCCTTGTTGGGGTGAGATGGTGTCTCATTGTAGATTTGATCTACATTTCTCTAATGGCTAATGATCGTGAGTATTTCTTTTTTTTTTTTTTTTTTTATATATATTTTATTGTACTTCAGGTGAAAGCTTACAGAGCAAATAGTTTCTCAAGAAATAGTAGTACACATGTTGTTTTTTTTGACATTGGTTAACAACCCCACAACGTATTAAGCCTCTAAATTCTCACCCTTTTTTTTTGATGAAAATTACAGATGGCCAAAGATACACCGTTTCAAAATTTTCTACATTCACAGTTCAGTGACATTGATTACGCTCTTCCAACTGTGCTGTTATTCTCACTTAAGATGAAGGCTTACAGAACAAAATAGTTTTTCATTTAACAGTTACTACACATGTTGCCCTATGACAATGGTTAACAATCTCACAGCACATCAAGAATATCCTTACTCCACCTTGTGTTCCCTATCACCAGGGGGCTTCCTTCTCCCCTTCTGTTTTCTGGACCTTGTCAGTGGACTATTGTACCTCTTTAGTCTCCTTTGTTTGTTTATTTATTTATTTATTTTTATTTTATTTAAACACCATTTCAAAACTTTTTACTTACACATTTAAGTGATATTGACTATGCTCTTCCAATTGTGCTGCCATTCTCGCCCAAGATGAAGGCTTACAGGACAAAACAGCCTCCCATTTAATAGTTACTACAAATGTTGCCCTATAGCAGTGGTCAACAATCTCACAATACATCAACAGTGTCCTTATTCAATTTGTGTTCCTTATCATCAGTTTCCTACTCTCCCTCTGCCTTCTGGCCCTTGTCACCGGACTCCTGTACATCGTTAGTCCCATTTAGTTTTACTGGGGTGTCCATTCCCAGGCTTAACATCGAACCTTGAAGGTAACTTCCCCTCTGAGCTGAAAGGGTGTCTGGGGGCCACACTCTCGAGGTTTCTCTAGTATTCTTTAGGCCAGTATATCTGGACTTCTTTTTTTTTTTTTTTTTTTTGGGAGTTAAAATTATGCTCTACATCCTACTCCAGCTCTGCCCAGAACCCTCTGTTGTGATCCTGGTCAAAGGAGTCATTGGTGGTAGCCGGGCACCATCCAGCTGTACTGGGCTGAGTCCAGTGGAGGCCTTGGTAGCTGTGGACCATTAGTCCTTCGGACTAATCTTTTCCTTGTATCCTGTTCTCTTCATTCTCCCTTGTTCCCGAAGGGATGAGATCAGTGGAGTATCTTAGATGGCCGCTCATAGGCTTTTAAGACCCCAGACACTACTCACCAAGGTAGAATGTAGAGCATTATCTTTATAAGTAGTGTCATGCCAATTGAGCTAGATGTTCCCCGAGATCATGGTCCCCAGAGCCCTCCGTCCAACAACTCAGTCCCTCGGGGGGTTTGGATGTGTCTATAGGGCCTTCATGACCTTTCCTTGTGCAGGTTGTGTTAGTTTCCGCTGTACTATGTACTATCTCATCTCTCACCCAAGTTACCACTTACCTATTACCTATTTAGTATCCCCCCCCCCCATCCCTGGTAACCAACAAGGATTGTTACATTTTGCATGTGAATTTTTTCATGGGTTTTTACAATAGAGGTCTCATACAATATTTGTCCTTTTGTGATTGACTTATTTCACTCAGCATGATGTCCTCCAGTTTCATCCATGTTATGAGATGGTTCACCGATTCATTGTTCTTTCTCGTTGCATAGTACTCCATTGTGTGTATGTACCATAGTTTGTGTATCCATTCGTCTGTTGATGGACATCGAGGTTGTTTCCATCGTTTTGCTATTGTGAATAATGCTGCCATGAACATAGGTGTGCATATGTCTATTCGAGTGATGACTCTTATTTCTCTAGGATATATTCCTAGGAGTGGGATTGCTGGATCGAATGGTACGTCTATTTCTAGCTTTCTGAGGAAACACCATATCATTTTCCAAAATGGCTGTATCATTTTGCATTCCCACCAGCAGTGTATAAGAGTTCCCGTCTCCCCGCAGCCCCTCCAACATTTGTTATTTCCAGTGTTTTTGATTCGTGCCAGTAATGCCGGGGTGAGATGGTATCTCATTGTGGTTTTAATTTGCATTTCTCTAATGGCTAGTGATCGCGAGCATTTCCTCATGTGTCTGTTGGCCATTTGAATGTCTTCCTTGGTGAAGTGTCTGTTCATTTCCTTTGCCCATTTTTTGATAGGATTGGTTGTCTTTTTGTTGTAGAGGTGTTGGATTTTCTTGTAGATTATGGAGATTAGACCTTTGTCTGACTTGTACTGTCCAAAAATTTTTTCCCAGTCTGTAGGTTCTCTTTTAACTCTTTTGGTGAAATCTTTTGAAGAGCATAGATGTTTGATTTTTAGAAGATCCCAATTATCTAGTTTATCTGTTGGGTTTTTTGTGTTGATGTTTATGGTTTGTATCCTGTTAATGCCATGTATTAGGGCCTGAAATGTTGGTCCTATTTTTTCTTCTATGAATTTTATAGTTTGAGGCTTTATATTCAGGTCTTTGATCCATTTTGAAGTAGTTTTTGTATATGGTGTGAGGTATGGGTCCTGTTTCATTTTTCTACAAATGGATATCCAGTTTTGCCAGCACCATTTGTTAAAAAGACTGTCTTTTCCCCATTTGATGTATTTTGGGCCCTTGTCAAAAATCAGGTGACCGTAGGTGGATGGATTTACATCTGAGTTCTCAATTCTGTTCCATTGGTCAATGTCTCTGTTGTTGTACCAGTACCAGGCTGTTTTGAGTACTGTAGCTGTATAGTAGGTTCTCAAGTCAGGTAGTGTGAGTCCTCCAACTTTATTCTTCTTCTTCAGTAGTGCTTTACTTGTTCGAGGTTTCTTCCCTTTCCATATAAAGTTAATAATTAGTTTTTCCATCTCTTTGAAGAATGTTGTTGGTATTTGTATCGGAATTGCATTGTATTTGTAGATTGCTTTAGGTAGAATTGCCATTTTCACAATGTTGAGTCTGCCTATCCATGAGCATGGTATGTTTTTCCATTTATGTAGATCCCTTTGGGTTTCATGCAGCAGTGTTTTCTAGTTTTCTTTGTATAGGTCTTTTATATTCCTGGTCAGATTTATTCCTAAGTATTTTATCGTTTTAGGGGCTATTGAAAATGGTATTGTTTTCCTGATCTCCTTTTCATCGTTCTCTTTACCGGTGTATAGGAATCCAACTGATTTTTGAATGTTTATCTTGTATCCTGCTACTCTGCTGAATCTTTCTATTACTTCCAGTAAATTTCTCGTGGAGTCTTTAGGGTTTTCTATGTATAGTATCATATCATCTGCAAACAGGGAGAGTTTAACTTCTTCATTACCAATTTGGATGCCCTTTATTTCTTTCTCTTGCCTTACTGCTCTAGCTAAAACTTCCAGCACAATGTTAAATAGGAGTGGTGATAAAGGGCATCCTTGTCTTGTTCCTGTTTTCAGGGGGAATGTTTTCAGCCTTTCTCCATTAAGAATGATGTTGGCTGTTGGTTTTGCATAGATGCCCTTTATTATGTTGAGAAATTTCCCTTCTATACCTATTTTATTGAGAGCTTTTATCAGGAATGGGTGTTGGACTTTGTCAAATGCCTTTTCTGCATCAATTGAGATAATCATGTGATTTTTTTCTTTCCTTTTATTTATGTGGTGGATTACGTTGATGGATTTTCTAATGTTAAACCATCCTTGCATACCTGGTATGAATCCTACTTGGTCGTGGTGTATTATTTTTTTGATATGATACTGAATTCTATTGGCTAGAATTTTGTTCAGAATTTTTGCATCTATATTCATGAGAGATATTGGTCTGTAATTTTCTTTTTTTGTGATGTCTTTGCCTGGTTTTGGTATCAGCGTTATGCTGGCTTCATAGAATGAATTTGGAAGTGTTGCTTCCTCTTCTATGCTCTGAAATAACTTGAGTAGAACTGGTACGAGCTCTTCTGTAAATGTTTTGTAGAATTCTCCAGTGAAGCCATCTGGGCCAGGGCTTTTTTTGGTTGGGAGTTTTTTTATTACCTTTTCAATCTCTTCTCTTGTTATGGGTCTGTTCAGATTTTCAATATCACTTTGTTGTAGTTTGGGTAGGCCGTATGTTTCTAGAAATTTATCCATTTCCTCTAGGTTTTCAAATTTGTTGGAATATAGTTTTTCATAATATTCTGTTATAATCCTTTTTATTTCAGTTGGGTCTGTTGTAATGTCCCCCATTTCATTCATTATTTGGGTTATTTGTGCCCTCTGCTGTTTTTCTTTTGTCAGTCTGGCCAGTGGTTTGTCGATTTTGTTGATTCTTTCAAAGAACCAACTTTTGGTTTTGTTGATTCTTTCTATTGTTTTTCTGTTCTCTATTTCATTGATTTCTGCTCTGATCTTTACTATTTCCTTTCTTCCGGTGGTTGTAGGCTTTTTTTGTTGTTCTCTTTCTATTTGTTTGAGTTCTGTAGTTAATGTTTTGATTTTGTCCCTTTCTTCTTTTTTGATATGTGCATCTATTGCTATAAATTGTCCTCTGAGGACTGCCTTTGCTGTGTCCCAAAGGTTTTGGTATGATGTGTTTTCATTTTCATTTGATTCTAGGAATTTTTTAATTCCATCTCTGATTTCTTCTATTACCCATTGATGTGTAAGCAGATTATTATTCAGTTTCCACGTGTTTGATTTTTTTTCCTTGCTCTTTCTAGTGTTAATTTCTACCTTGATGGCATTGTGGTCAGAGAAGATACTGTGAATTATCTCAGCATTTTGGATCTTGTTGAGGATTGCTCTGTGGCCTAAGATGTGGTCTATTCTGGAGAACGTTCCATGTGCATTGGAAAAGAATGTGTACTTTGCAGCGGTTGGATGGATTGTTCTATATATGTCTATGAGGTCCAGTTGGCTGATTGTGTCCTTTAGGTCTTCTGTATCTTTGCTGAGTTTCTTTTTAGTTGTTCTGTCCTTTACTGAGAGTGGTGTGTTGAAGTCTCCTACTATTATTGTGGAACTGTCAATTTCTCTTTTCAGTGCTGTTAGAGTTTTTTTTATGTATTTTGGAGCCCTGTCATTGGGTGCATAGATATTTATTATGGTTATGTCTTCATGATGGATCATCCCCTTAATCATTATATAGTGTCCTTCTCTGTCTTTTATGGTAGATTTTGTTTTAAAGTCTATTTTATCTGAGATTAGAATTGCCACTCCTGCTCTTTTTTGGTAGTTGTTAGCTTGATATATTTTTTTCCAACCTTTGATTTTTAATAAATTCACATCTTTGTTTCTAAGATGTGTCTCTTGTAGACAGCAAATAGATGGATCCTGTTTTCTTATCCATTCTGCCACTCTCCGTCGCTTTATGGGTGCATTGAGTCCATTTACGTTCAGTGTAATTATTGATAGATGTGAATTTGTTGCTGTCATTTTGTAGTGCTTTTTTTTGTGATGCTGAAGTTTTCTTTGTTCTTCTTACTCTCTTGTGCTGAGTTCCTTTTGTTTGTGGATTTTGTGTTCATTTCTTTTGTTTTTGTAGGTTTTGGTTTTGTTGAGACTTTATGTTTTTCGTCTTTATTTTTATGAGTTGGTTTGTTAACTTTTTTTGTGGTTACCATGAATTTTACCCTTATCTTTATAATTTTGAAGCAGTCTACCGTTACTTGGTATCGCCTTGCCTTCTTCTCCTTTAGAAGGTTCTATACCTATGCCGTTTGTTCCCTCTTTCATTGTTTTGATGTTGTTGTCATCCTTTGATTGAGTTCTCTGATTCCCTGTTGTATATCTTTTGTTTTTGGAAAGTCGTCTGTAGTTCAGTTCCTAGAATGGTATCTGGTTCATGTGAACCTGCGTCCTAGGTCCTAGGTCCTGCCTGAGGGCTTAAGCTGCTTGTCCTCAGATCGAAGAACTCCCTTTAATAATTCTTGTAAGTTTGGTTTGACTTTTGCATATTCCTTTAGTTTCTGTTTATCTGGAAATGACCTAATTTCACCATCAAATCTGAATGAGAGTTTTGCAGGATATATTATTCTTGGCTGACAATTTTTTTCTTTCAAGATTTTATATATGTCATCCCATTGCCTTCTTGCCTGCATGGTTTCTGCTGAATAATCTGAGCTTAGTCTTATTGTTTCTCCTCTGTATGTGACTTCTTGTTTTTCACGAGCTGCTCTCAGGATACTTTGTTTGTCTTTAGTTTTAGCGAGTGTGAATATGATATGTCTTGGTGATTTTCTTTTGGGGTCTCTTCTATATGGGGTTCGTTGAGCTTCTTGGATGACCAGCTTTTCATCTTTCATGATATTGGGAAAGTTTTCTGTCAGCAGTTCCTCAATGATCCTCTCTGTGTTTTCTGTTTTCTCCCCCTGTTCTGGTATGCCAATCACTCGTAAGTTTTTGCTTTTAATTGTGTCCCACATAACTCTCAGGGTCTCTTCATTTTTCTTTGTTCTTTTTTCCGAGTTTTCCTGAAACAGAGTTGTATCCAAGTGTTTGTCTTCAGTTCCACTGATCCTGTCTTCCATGGTTTCAAATCTACTTCTCAGCCCTTCTATGACACCGTCCATTTCTGAAATCTTGTTGTTTATCTTTTGGATTTCTAATTGTTGTTTTTGTATAATTTCGAGTTGTGAATTTATTTTGGCATTTTGTTCTTGCATCATCTTCCTGAATTCTTCCAATTTTTTGTCTGTATTTTCCATAAATTTGTCTATTTTTTCCTCATGTTTGTCAGCTTTTTGCCTCAGTTCTTGGAAAATTCCGAGTATTAGTGATTTGAGTTCCGTATCAGGTACTTCTAGTGCATTTTCTTCCACAGGAGAGTTATCTGGTGTTTTAATTTGGACGCCTATTGGAGCCATCTTGTCTTGTTTTTGTAAATGTTTTGATATTGTTTGCTGTTTTCGGGGCATTCAGTAGATATTTCCCTCGTTTATTGATTGTAGATTTTTTTTTTTTCGTTCTTGTGGTACAGCTGGGCAGATCTAGTTGAGGAGGAGCCACTGGGTTGGGTTGCTTGTGGCACTCACCGCAGCCACCAGGACGGTCGGTAGTCAGTGCTGGGCAGGTTCCAATAGGGCGTGCCTGCACCGCTTGGTGATGTGATGTCTAGTGCACGGTGCAGGTAGGTAGGGTGCAGTGGGAAGATGGTTATGTGTGAAGCTAAGCTGGATATGGGAGAGAGGAGAGAGGAGGAGGAGCAAAAAGTGTACAAACATAAAAGAATGCTAGGGGAGCTTGTCGTTGGAATGTACAGATGAGAGACTATGGGATGGAGGAAACCAGAAGGGGGAAGAGAAAGAAAAGGAAAGAATGACCAAATAAAAATCAGAAAAGTTAAAGAACTTCAAAGTTCCCAGGGATCCCACCGATGCAGCTATGAGGTCTGGGGGAGTCAGTCTCAATTTTCACAGCTCAGCCTGGCCAGAAGGTACAGAGGCATACATCGCCTGGAATTCAGGGATCAGAAAGAGAAGGAAGAGATAGAGAGACAAGAAATTAAGCAATGAAGAAAGACAAAAGAGAAAAAGAGGTAAAAGATGACAAAACGGTTGTTCTGTCTCCCACCGGATGCTCTGCAAGGCTGCTCTCCCGTTCGCTGGTCTCTGATAGGAATCCAAGATGGTGGATCCACGCTGCGTTAGCTGGTAAGGAATCTCTGCATGAGTCTCTCCTCGCTCTCCGTTCTCTTTTAGTATTCTCACTCCGTTTGGTGTTTGGCTGAGTTCTTTATCTCTTCATTTGGTGTTCTAGGGTTTCAGGATTGTTGATTCTCTGTTAGGCTTAGTTTTTCGGATCTTTGCTGTGGAGGGACGGCGTGGTGTTTCTGCCTAGAGCGCCATCTTGCCCCTAGTCTCGTGAGTATTTCTTCATGTGTCTGTTAGCCACCTGAATGTCTTCTTTGGCGAAGTGCCTGTTCATATCCTTTGCCCATTTTTTAATTGGGTTATTTGTCTTTTTGTTGTTGAGGTTTTGCAGTATCTTGTAGATTTCAGAGATTAGACACTGATCGGATTTGTTGTAGTCAAAATTTTTTTCCCCAGTCTGTAGGTTGTCTTTTGACTCCTTTGGTGAAGTCTTTCGACGAACATAAGTGTTTGATTTTTAGGCACTCCCAGTTATCTAGTCTCTCTTCTGGTGCTTGTGCATTGTTACTTATGGTCCGTATTCTGTTTATGTCATGTATTAGGGCTCATAGCGTTGTCCCTGTTTTTTCTCCTATGATCTTTATCATTTTCAATTTTATACTTAGGTCTTTGATCCGTTTTGAGTTAGTTTTTGTGCATGGTGCAAGGTATGGGTCTTATTTCAGTTTTTTGCAGGTGGATATCCAGTTATGCCAGCACCATTTGTTAAAGAGACTGTCTTTTCCCCAATTAACCGACTTTGAGCCTTTGTCAAATATCAGCTGCTCATAGGTAGATGAATTTATGTCTGCATTCTCAATTCTGTTCCATTGGTCTATGTATCTGTTGTTATACCAGTACCAGTCTGTTCTGACTACAGTGGCAGTATAATAGGTTCTAAAATCAGGTAGTGTGAGGCCTCCACTTTGTTCCTGTTCTTGAGTAATGCTTTACTTATCTGGGGCCTCTTCCCTTTCCATTGAGGTTGATGATTTGTTTCTCCATCTCCTTAAAAAATGCCACTGGAATTTGGATCGGGATTGCATTGTATCTGTAGATTACTTTGGGTAATTTTCACAATGCTGAGTCTTCCTATCCATGAGCAAGGTATGTTTTTCTACTTATGCAGGTCTCTTTTGGTTTCTTGCAGTAGTGTCTTGTAGTTTTCATTGTAAAGGTCTTTTACATCTCTGGTTAGATATATTCCTATGTATTTTATCTTCTTGGGGGCTATTGTAAATCATATTAATTTGGTGATTTCCTCGTTGAAGTTTTCTTTGTTGGTGAAAAGGAATCCAGCTGATTTTTGTATGTTTATCTAGTATCCTGAAACTTTGCTTAAATCTTCTATTAGTTCCAGTAGTTTTGTTGTGGATTCTTTGGGGTTTTCTGTGTATAAGATCATATCATCTGCAAGCAGAGATACTTTGACTTCTTCCCTACTAATTTGGATGTCCTTTATTTTTTTCTAGCCTAATTGCTAGGACCTCCAGCACAATATTGAATAAGAGTGGTGATAAAAGGCATCCTTCTCTGGTTCTTGTTTTCAAGGGGAATGCTTTCAAACTCTCTAAATTTAGGATGATGTTGGCTGTTGGCTTTCTAGAAATGCCCTTAATTGTGTTGAGGAATTTCCCTCCTATTCCTATTTTGTTGAGAGTTTTTATCATGAATGGGTGCTGGACTTTGTCAAATGTCTTTTGTGCAACAGTTGGTAAGATCATGTGGTTCTTGTCTTTTGTTTTGTTAATGTGATGGATTACATTGATTGTTTTTCTAATGTTGAACCGTCCCTGCATACCTGGTGTAAATCCCACTTGATCATGGTGAATTATTTTTTTGATATGTTGCTGAATTCTATTGGCTAGAATTTTGTTGAGGATTTTTGTGTCAATGTTTGTGAGGGAGATTGGTCTGTAATTTTCTTTTTTTGTGGTGTCTTTACCTGGTTTTGGTATCAGGGTTATGCTGGCTTCATAGAATAAGTTTGGGAGTATTCCATCTTTTTCTATGCTCTGAAATACCTTGAGTAGTAGTGGTGTTAACTCTTCTCTGAAAGTTTGGTAGAATTCTCCAGTGAAGCCATCTGGGCCATGGCTTTTTTTTTTTTTTTAAATCGTAGTTTAGGTGAAGGTTTACAGAACAAATAGCTTTGCATTAAACAGTCAGTACACATATTGTTTTATGACATTGGATAACAACCCCACAACATATCAACACTCTCCCTTCTCGACCTTGGAGGACTTTTTTTTTTTTTTTGGTGAAAATGTACATAGCCAGAGATACACCATTTCAAAAATTTCTGCATGTACAATTCAGTCACATCGATTACATTCTTCCAATTGTGCTGCTATCTCACTATCCTTTTCCAAATTATTCCATCACCAGTCTTTAAGGCTTCCCATCAAACCTTCTGAGTTGCTGTTGTCCATTTCATCTCACATAGATAATTCTTTTTGTTGTTGTTATTGTACTTTAGGTGAAGATTTTCAGAGGAAAATAGTTGCTCATTCAACTGTTAGTACACATGTTGCCCTATGACAATGGTTAACAACCCCACAATATATCAACACTGCGCTTACTCAACCTTGGGTTCCCCATCACTAGCTTTCCTGTCCCCTCCTGTCTTCTAGTCCTTGTCCCTGGACTGCTATGCCTCATTAGTCCTGTTTTGTTTTATGGTGCTGTCCAATCCCCTGCTGAACGGGGAACATCGGGAGTAACTTCACCACTGAGCTAAAAGGGTGTCTGGGGGCCATACTCTTGGGGTATCTCCAGTCTCTGTCAGTCCAGTAAATCTGGTTTTCTTTTTTTTGTGTGTTAGAATTTTGTTCTACATCCTTCTCCAGCTCTGTCCCAAACTCTCTGTTGTGCTCCTGGTCAGAGCAGTCAGTGGTGGTAGCCAGGTACCATCTAGCTGTACTGGACTCAGTCTGGTGGAGGCCTTGGTAGCTGTGGACAGTTAGTCCTTTGGACTAATCTTTTCCTTGTATCCTGTTCTCTTCATTCTCCCTTGCCCCTGAAGGGGTGAGACCAGTGGAGTATCTTAGATGGCCGCTCACAGGCTTTTAAGACCCCAGACACTACTCACCAAGGTAGAATGCAGAACATTGTCTTTATAACCTGTTTTACGCCAGTTGAGCTAGATGTTCCCTGAGACCATGAGCCCACAGCTCTCCGCCCAGCAATTCAGTCCCTCAGGGAGTTTGGATGTATCTATGGAGCTTCCATGACCTTCCAAGTTATGCTGGCTTCCCCTGTATTTTGTACTGTCTTAGCCTTCAACAAAGTTACCACTTATCTATTCTCTAGTATTTCCCCACCACACAAAGATTGTAACAAAGATTGTTACTTTTTGTGTGTAAACTTTTTCATGAGTTTTTGCAATAGAGGTCTCATACAATATTTTTCCTTTTGTGATCAACTTATTTCACTCAGCATAATGTCCTCCAGTTTCATCTATGTTATGAGATGCTTCACAGATTCATCATTGTTCTTTATCGTTGCATAATACTTCATTGTGTGTATGTACTGTAGTTTGTTTATCCATTCATCTGTTGATGGGCATCTCAATTGTTTCCATCTTTTTGCTATTGTGAGCAATGCTGCAGTGAACATGGGTGTGCATATGTCTTTGTGTGACGGCTCTTGTTTCTCTAGGATATATTCCTAGGAATGGGATTGCTGGATTGTATGGTATTTCTATTTCTAGCTTTCTAAGGAAGCGCCATATCATTTTCCAAAATGGTTGTATCATTATGCATTACCACCAACAGTGCATAAAAGTTCCGATCTCCCTGCAGCCTCTCCAACGTTTGTTATTTCCAGTGTTTTTGATTTGTGCCAGTAATGCCGGGGTGAGATGGTATCTCATTGTGGTTTTAATTTGCATTTCTCTAATGGCTAGTGATCGCGAGCATTTCCTCATGTCTCTGTTGGCCATTTGAATGTCTTCTTTGGGGAAATGTCTGTTCATTTCCTTTGCCCTTTTTTTAATAGGATTATTTGTCTTTTTGTTGTAGAGGTGTTGGATTTGCCTGTAGTCTATAGAGATTAGAACTTTGTCTGACTTGTAATGTCTGAAATTTTTTTCCCAGTCTAGGTTCTCTTTTTATTGTTTTGATGAGCATAGGTGTTTGATTTTTAGAAGATCACAGTTATCTAGCTTATCTTCTGGGATTTGTGTGTTGATGGTTATGGTTTGTTTCCTGTTAATGCCGTGCATTAGGGCCTCTAGCGTTGATCCTATTTTTTCTTCTATGAACTTTATAGTTTTGGGCTTTATATTTAGGTCTTTGATCCATTTTGAATTAGTTTTTGTATATGGTGTGAGCTATGGGTCCTATTTTATTTTTTTTGCAGATGGACATACAGTTTTGCCAGCACCATTTGTTGAAAAGACTCTTTTCCCCATATGATGGACTTTGGGCCCTTGTTGAAGATCAGGTGACCGTAGGTGGATGGATTTACATCTGGGTTCTCAATTCTGTTCCATTGGTCAATGTATCTGTGGTCGTAACAGTACCAGGCTGTTTTGACTACCGTAGCTGTATAGTAGATTCTTAGGTCAGGTAGTGTGAGTCCTCCTGCTTTATTCATCTTCTTCAATAGTGTTTTACTTATCTGGGGCTTCTTCCCTTTCCATATAAAGTTGATGATTAGTTTTTCCATCTCTTTGAAGAATGTTGTTGGTATTTGGATCGAGATGCATTGTGTTTGTAAATTGCTTTGGGTACAATTGTCATTTTCACTACGTCGAGTCTACCTGTCCATGAGCATGGTATGTTTTTTCATTTATGTAGATCCCTTTGGGTTTCTTGCAGTAGCGTTTTTTAGTTTTCTTTGTATAGATCTTTTACATCCCTGGTTAGATTTCTTCCTAAGTATTTTCTTTTTTTAGGGGCTGTTATAAATTGTATTGTTTTCCTGATTTTCTTTTATCGTTTTCTTTATTGGTGTATAGGAATCCAACTGACTTTTTTATGTTTCTCTTGTATCCTGCTACTCTGCTGAATCTTTCTATTAGTTCCAGTAGTTTTCTCATGGAGTCTTAAGGGTTTTCTATGTATAGTATCATATCATCAGCAAACAGGGACATTTTAACTTCTTCATAACCAATTTGGATGCCCTTTATTTCTTTCTTTTCTTTTCTTTTTTTTTTTTTGCCTTATTGCTCTAGCTAGAACTTCCAACATGATGTTAAATAGGAGTGGTGATAAAGGGCATCATTGTCTTGTTCCTGTTCTGAAGGGGAATGTTTTCAGCCTCTCTCCATTAAGAATGATGTTGGCCGTTGGTTTTGCATAGGTGTTCTTTATTATGTTGAGAAATTTCCCTACTACACCTATTTTATTGGGAATTTTTGTCAGGAATGGATGTCGGACTTCGTTGAATGCCTTTTCAGCGTCAATTGAGATGAACATGTGGTTCTTTTCTTTTCTTTTATTATGTGGTGGATTACGTGGATTGACTCTCTAATATTGAACCATCCTTGCATACCTGGTATGAATACTACTTGGTCCTGGTATATTATTTTTTTGATATGGTGCTGAATTCTATTGCCTAGAATTTTGTTGACAATTTTTGTATCTATATTCATGAGAGATAGTGGTCTGTGATTCTCTTTTTTTGTGGCATATTTGCCTAGTTTTGGTATCAGGGTTATGCTGACTTCATAGAATGAATTCAAAAGTGTCACTTCCTTTTCTATGTTCTGAAATAATTTGAGTAGTACCAGTACAAGCTCTTCTCTGAATGTTTGGTAGAATTCTCAGTGAAGCCATCTGGGCCAGGGCTTTTTTTGTTGGGAGTTTTTTTTATTACCTTTTCAATCTCTTCTCTTGTTATGGGTCTGTTTAGATTTTCAACATCACTTTGTGTTAGTTTTGGTAGGTAGTGTATTACTAGAAATTTATCCATTTCCTCTAGGTTTTCAAACTTCTTGGAGTATAGCTTTTCATAATATTCTGTTATGATCCTTTTTATTTCAGTTGGGTCTGTTGTAATGTAGCCCATTTCATTTTTTATTTGGGTTATTTGCATCCTCTCCTGTTTTTCTTTCATCAGTCAGACCAGTGATTTGTTGATTCTTTCAAAGAATCAACTTTTGGTTTTGTTGATTCTTTCTATTGTTTTTCTATTCTCTATTTCATTTATTTTTTCTCTCATCTTTATTATTTCCTTTCTTCTGGGGGCTGTCGGCTTTTTTTGCTATTCTCTTTCTATTTGTTTGAGTTGTGTAGTTAAGGTTTTGATTTTGTCTCTTTCTTCTCTTTTGATGTGTGCATCTATTGCTGTAAATTGACCTCTGAGGACTGCCTTTGCTGTGTCCCAAAGTTTTTGGTATTATGTGTTCCAGTTCTTGTTTGATTCTAGGAATTTTTTTATTCTAACTCTGATTTCTTGTATTACCCTGTGGTTTGCAAGCACAGTGTTATTCAGTTTCCATGTAATTGATTTTTTTTTCTTGCTTTTTCTGTTGTTCATTTCTACCTTGATGATGTTGTGGTCAGAGAAGATACTTTGTATTATCTAAATGTTTTGGATCTTGTTAACAGTTGCTCTGTGGCCTAAGATGTAGACTATTCCAGAGAACATTCCACGTACATTGGAAAAGAATATGTACTTTGCAGCTATTTGGTGTAGTTTCTATATATGTCTGTGAGGTCAAGTTGGCTGATTGTGCCCTTCAGGTCCTCTGTATGTTTGCTGAATTTCTTTCTAGATGTTCTATCCTTTACCGAGGGCCGTGTGTTGAAGTCTCCTACTATTATTGTGGAACTGTCAGTTTCTCTTTTCAGTGCTGTTAGAGTTTGTTTTAGATATTTTGAAGCCCTGTCATTGGGTGCGTAGATGTTTATTATGGTTATCTCTTCATGATGGATCATCCCCTTAATCATTATATAGTGTCCTTCTTTGTCTTTTTTGGTGGATTTTGTTTTAAAGTCTATTTTATCTGAGATTAGTATTGCCACTCCTGCTCTTTTTTGGTAGTTGTTTGCTTGATATATTTTCTTCCAACCTTTGATTTTTAATAAATTCACATCTTTGTTTCTAAGGTGTGTCTCTTGTAGACAGCATATTGATGGATCCTGTTTTCTTATCCATTCTGCCACTCTCCTTCTCTTTATGCGTGCATTGAGTCCATTTACATTCAGTGTAATTATTGATAGATGGAAGTTTGTTGCTGTCAGTTTGTAGTGCTTTTTTTTTGGTGCTGATGTTTTCTTTGTTCCTCTTACTTTCCTGTGCTGAATTCGTTTTGTTCGTGAATTTTTTTTTCAATTCTTTTGTTTTTGTAGGTTTTGTTTTTACTGAGACTTTATGTTTTCCTCTTTATTTTGATGAGTAGGTTTGTAACTTTCTTTGTGGTTACCATGAAATTTACCCTTATCTTTCTAAGTTTGAAGCAGTCTATTATTACTTGGTATCGTCTTGCCTTCCTCACTGTTAGAAGTTTCTATACCTACACTGTTTATTCCCTCTTTTATTGTTCTGATGTTGTTGTCCTTTACAGACTAATTGCTTTGATCCCCTTTTGTATTTCTTTTGGTTTTGGATAGTCTTTGAGAGTTCATTTCTTAAATTGGTATCTGGCTGGTACGATCCTGCGTCCTAGATCCAGCGTGTCAGTTTATGTTGTTTGTTCTCAGATTGAAGGACTCGCTTTAAAAAGTCTTGTAAGTTTGGTTTGGTTTTTACATACTCCCTTATTTTCTGTTTATCTGGAAATGTCCTAATTTCACCATCATATTTGAACGAGAGTTTTGCAAGATATATTATTCATGGCTGGGAATTTTTTTCTTTCAAGGTTTTATATATGTCATCCCATTGCCTTCTTGCCTGCATGGTTTCTGCTGAATAATTTGAGCTGAGTCTTATTGTTTCTCCTCTGTATGTGACTTTTTGTTTTTCTCTAGCTGCTCTCAGGATTCTTTGTTTGTCTTTGGTTTTGGCAAGTATGATTATGATATGCCTTGGTGATTTTCTTTTGCGTTCTATCCTATATGGGGTTCATTGTGCTTCTTGGATGGCCAACTTTTCATCTTTCATGATATTGGGGATGTTTTCTGTCAGCAATTTTTCAATGATTCTCTCTGTGTTTTCTGTTTTCTCCCCCTGTTCTGGAACTCCGATCACTCACAAATTTTTGCTTTTGATTTTATCCCACATAATTCTCAGGGTCTCTTCTTTGTTCTTTTTTCTGATTTTTCCTCAAATAGAGCTGTATCCAAGTGTTTGTCTTCAATTTCGCTGATTCTGTCTTCCACCGCTTCAAACCTGCTCCTCAGCCCTTCTGTGACACTGTCCATTTTTGAAATCTTGTTTATGTTTTGGATTAATAATTGTTGTTTTCGTATGATTTCTAGTTGTGAATTTATTTTGGCATTTTGTTCCTGCATTATTTCTTGAATTCTTCCATTTTTTGGTCTGTATTTTCCATTAATTTGTCTGCCTTTTCCATGAATTTGTCTATTTTTTCCTCTTTTTTGTCTGCTATTTGCTTCAACTCTTGGATAGCTCTGAACATTAGAGATTTGAATTCTCTATCAGGTAGTTCTATTGTCTTTTCTTCTACTGGAAAGTCATCTAGTGTTTTATTTTGGACAACTACAGGAACCGTCTTGTCCTGTTTTTGTAAATGTTTTGATATTTTCTTCTGTCTTCACGGCATTTCGTATTTTTCTCATTTATTGATTGTAGATTTGTTTGTTTCGTCCTGCTTTTTTGTTTTATTTGGCTATGTCTGAGCAGGTTGGCTGTGTGTTCTTTGTTGTTTGCTCCTCTGTGGGAACAATACTTTTCACCTCCTTCTCCAACTGGCAGGGTCAGTAGCTCAGATATGGTACAGCAGGGCAGGTCTAGCTGAATAGGAGTTGCTGGCATTGGTTGTTTGTGGCACTTACTATGGTCACCAGAGTGGACTTGTAATTAGTGCAGGGCAGGTTCTCCTAGGCCTTTGTGGTGTGATATTCAGCACATTGTTCAGGTAGGCAGGATGAAGCATGGAGATTGTGATGTGTGGAGCTATTATGGGTATAGGAGAGAGGAACAGGAGCTGAAAACATACAAACAAAAAAGAGTGGCAGGGGAGCTTGCCACTGGAGTGGCGAGATGAGAGACTATGATATGGAGAAAAAGAAAAACGAGAAGAAGAAGAAAAGAAAGAATAAGAAAGAAAAAAAATAATAAGTTAAAATTAGAATGAAAAAAGAAAAGCATAGCTCCCAGGGATCCCACCGGTTTTGCTGTGAGGTCTGGGATTGTTGCTCCCAGGCTGTGAAGTACAGCCTTGCTGGAAGTGGTAAAGATGTCACTCCGCGCCAAGTATTCACAGGACAGGAAAGGAAGGAAAGTATAGAGAGACAAGAAACTGGGTAATGAAGAAAGACAAAAATGGAAATAGAGGGAAAAGAAAACAAAAGAAACAAATAAAAAAGAAAAGAACCCCCCCACCAAAAAAAAAAAAAAAAAACAGAAGAAAAAAAGAAATGCTCTCAGGGATCCCTCTGTGTGTCTGTGCAAACTGAGGGGGTAGATCCTAAGCCGTGCATTACTGCCAGGCTAGAACAGGCTCCCAATTCAAGAAAAGAAAAGGAAAACAAATAAACAAAAGCCCTGGGATCCCACCAGCGTGGTGGCTGTGGCCGGGAAGCAGACTCTCATTTGAGCGGCATTTCCCAGCCTTTCAGGAAGAAGCAAAGATGGCCAAGGAGCTAGGTGTTTGAGAGAAAGAAGGGGGAGGTGGTGAGAGGTAAGGAAGAAATCTAAAGAAGTGGAAAAAATCAAGATCAGCAGCCAACAAATGGCACTCAAGTAGCTGGCCAGTGTGCGCGGGTGGGATCCAAGAAACAATAAGATGAAGCCAGTGCTTCCTGGCCAACAGACTGTGGCTGCAGAAAGCAGAGGAGGCCGAGTGGGAGTAAAGAAGGGTGTGGAGTGGGAAAGCATATATTGCTGGTTACCGGTTGTTCTGTCTCCTGCTCTATGAAGCTGCTTTCTTGTATTCCCTGTTCGCTGGTCTCTGATAGGAGTCCAAGATGGCCAGTCAGTGCTGTGTTAGCTGATAGAGGACCTCTGCATGTATCTCTCCTCACTCTCTGTTCTCTGTCAGTTTCTTATTCAATTAGGTGCTTGGCTGAGTTCTTTATCTCTTCATTTGATGCTTAGGGTTTCAGGATGGCCGTTTTCTCTATTTGGCTTAGTTTTTCAGATCTTTCCTGTGGAGGGACGGCGTAGGGCTTCTGCCTATAGTGCACTGTTGCCCAGAAGTGCCAGGGCTTTCTTTTGTTGGGAGTTTTTAAGTTAACTTTTCAATCTCTTCTTTTGTTATGTGTTTGTTTAGTTCTTCTATGTCTGTGTTAGTTTAGGTAGGTAGTGAGTTTCTAGAAATTTGTCCATTTCCTCTAGGTTTTCAAATTTGTTAGAGTACAATTTTTCATAGTATTCTGTTATGATTCTTTTAATTTCTTTTGGGTCTGTTGTGATATCACCCATCTCATTTCTTATATGGGTTATCTGCTTCCTCTTCTATTTTCTTTTGTCAGTTTGGCCAGTGGTTTATCAATTTTATTGATCTTTTCAAAGAACCAGGTTTTGGTCTTGTTAACTCTTTCAATTGTTTTTCTATTCTCTATTTCATTTAATTCTGTTCTAATCCTTTTTATTTCCTTTCTTCTGGTACCCAAGGGCTTCTTTTGCTGCTCTCTTTCTACTTGTTCCAGTGGTAGGGTTAATGTTTTGATTTTGGCCCTTTCTTCTTTTTGGATATGTGCATTTATTGCTATAAACTGACCTCCGAGCACTGTTTTTGTGGGGTCTCAAAGGTTGTGGTAGGATGTGTTTTCATTCTCGTTTGATTCTATGAATTTCTTTATTCCATCCTTAATTTCTTCTATAACCCAGTAGTTTTTGAGCAAGGTGTTGTTCAGTTTCCATTGGTTTGATTTTTTTTCCCTTGCTTTTTGTGTTGTTGATTTCCACTTTTATAGCTTTATGGTCAGAAAAGATGCTTTGTAATATTTTGATGCTTTGGATTTTGTTAAGGCTTGTTTTATGGCCTAATATGTAGTCTATTTTGGAGAATGTTCCATGTGCCTTGGAAAATATACTTGGCTTCTGTTGGGTGGAGTGTTCGGTATATGTCTATGAGATCGGGTTGGTTGATTGTAGCATTTAGATCTTCTATGTCTTTGTTGAGCTTCTTTCTGGATGTTCTGTCCTTCACCAAAAGTGGTGTGTTGAAGTCTCCTACTACTATTGTGGAGCTGCCTATCTCTCTTTTCAGTTCTGTTAGAGCTTGTTTTATGTATTTTGGAGCCCTGTCATTGGGTGCATAAATATTTATTATAGTTATGTCCTCCTGGTATATTGACCCTTTAATCATTATATAGTGTCCTTCCTTATCCTTTGTGGTGGATTTTACTTTAAAGTCTATTTTGTCAGAGATTAATATTGCCACTCCTGCTCGTTTTTGAGTGTTGTTTGCTTGATATAGTTTTTTCTATCCTTTGAGTTTTTTAGTTTGTTTGTGTCTTCAAGTCTAAGGTGTGTCTCTTGTAGGCAGTATATAGCCAGACTGTGTTTTTTTATATAATCTGCCACTCTCTGTCTCTTTATTGGTGCATTTAGTCCATTTACATTCAGCATAATTATTGACAGGTATGAGTTAAGTGCTATCATTTTGATGTATTTTTTTGTTGTTTACAGTTTCTTTGTTCCATTTATTTTTCTGTTCTGAATAGTTTTTCTTTATGTATTTTCTTTTCATCTTTTTCATTGCTGTTTATTTTGTGTTTGCTGAGTCTTTGTATTTTTCTAGTTCTTTATTTTGACTTGTAGGAGTGTTATATTCCTTTGTGGTTACCTTAATTTTTACCCCTATTTTTCTAAGTTTATAATAGTCTTTTATTTCCTTACTGCCTTGACTTCCTCTGCATATGAAAAATCTATGTTTACATTTTGTAGTCCCTCTTTTTTGTTTTAATGTTGTCGTCTTTTATATATCGACATTTTTGTTTCTCTATTTTCAGTGTTTTAGCTTTGATTTATTTTTGTGACTACCCTATCTTGGATGATATCTGGTTGCTCTGTCCTGTGTTCTAGTGTTGGGTTATTATCTGACGTTATTGGTTTTCTAACCAGAGGAGTCCCTTTAGTATTTCTTGTAATTTTGGTTTGGTTTTTGCAAATTTCCTAGACTTCTGTTTATCTAGAAATGCCCTAATTTTGCCACCGTATTTGAGAGAGAGTTTTGCTGGATATATAATTCTTGGCTGGTGATTTTTGTCCTTCAAGGCTTTATATATGTCTTCCCATTGCCTTCTTTCCTGTATGGTTTCTGCTGACTAATCAGAGCTTAATCTTACTGACTCTCCTTTGAAGATGACTTTTTGTTTATCCCTAGCTGCTCTTAAAATTCTCTCTTTATCTTTGGTTTTGACAAGTTTGATTATAATATGCCTTGGTGACTTTCTTTTGAGATCTACCTTATGTGGGGTTAGATGAGCATCTTGGATAGATATCTTGTCATCTTTCATGATATCAGGGAAGTTTTTTGCCAACAAATCTTCCACAATTCTATCTGTATTTTCTGTTATCTCCCCCGTTCTGGTACTCCAATCACTCGTAGGTTATTCTTCTTGATAGAATCCCACATAATTCTTAGTGTTTCTTCATTTTTTTTTAATCCTTTTATCTGATTTTTCCTAAAATAAGTTGGTGTCAAGTGCTTTATCTTTAATCTCACTAATTCTGACTTCCATTGCCTCAATTCTGCTCCTATGACTTTCTATTGAGTTGTCTAATTCTGAAATTTTTTTGTTAATCTTCTGGATTTCTGATTGCTGTCTCTCTATGGATTCTTGCAGCCTGTTAAATTTGTCATTATGCTCGTCTCTAATCTTCTTAAGTTCTTCTATTGCTAGGTCTGCATTTTGCCTGATCTCCTTCCTGATCTCTTGAAGAGTTCTGTACATTACTTTTTTGTATTGTGCCTCCGGTAATTCCAATAAATTCACTTCCTGCAGAAAATTTCTTGATTCTTTATTTTGGGATCTTGCTGAAGCCATCATGGTCTGCCTCTTTATGTGACTTGATAGTGACTATTTTCTTTGAGTCATCTATAAATTATTATATTTATTTATTTTATGTTTGCTTACTGGGTCCTAGCTTCTTGTTTTGATATGCCCACCTAGGCTGCTCATGTGAGCTAGCCCAATCGCTGCTGCCCCTGAAGCTCCAACATCCTGCCACCAGGTGGCCAGATCTGCCACTAAGTTTGTGAGCCCAGGAGTCTGCCCATTCCTCCTGTATGGATTCAGCTCAGGTGTCCAGGTAGTCGGCCACCAAGTGTGTGGTGCTGGCTCTCACTTACAGGCCCAGACAGGCATGGGTGATTCGTGTAAGCACAGGCATCTGGCTGTAGAGAGGAACACACGCTGAGCAAAGCAAGGCACTGATGGCTAACCCCGAGTGTCCAAGAGGAAAGTGTGTCTTTGCTCCCTAGAGCGCGTGGGTGGGTGGGTTTTTCAGCTGGATTATGAGCACCCAATACTTTTGGCTATAAGGACTGGGGGACACTTCTTACTCTTGGGCCCCTTTTGCAAGTGGCTAGGTGACATGGTTGGAGCCACCAGTCCTCAGGCCCCTGATGTGTGTAGGTGAAGACCTAGCTTAATGGGCAGAGCAGTGTCAAATGTCACAAACCTGCCACTTCACAGCTGGAAGAGTTCAAGTTAGACTTCAGGTATACACCCTGTTGTACTGTGGTAATGAGAGCTTATGCTGTTGAAGTGGGCCCACACAAATCTATGCAGGGGGAAAGGCACTCAAAGTCTGTGGATCCCTTATACCTCTGCCTAGGCAAAGGAGCTGTGCCTACCCTGAGTTCCTGGTTTAGGGGAGCATGCAGATTATTTTTTTCCCCTCTTTGTTAATTTGTTCCCTCTCCAAGGCCAGGAGAATGGCTCAGGACTTGTGATGTGTCCTATTTCTGGCCAGGGGACTCGGCAATTGCTGAAGTTGGTCCAGGACCCAGTGCAGAGCAGGGTCCCTAAGGGGGGTGTTTTTGATCTGTGCAGTAGGCCAGATGTAAGTACTTATCTTTGCTGATTGAGGGCTGCTTCTCACTAATTCTGGATGGCCAAGTAGACGCTCTGCTGCTGGGTCTCTTCCAATGTGGAAAATGCCTCCCCAGTGCCCCTGCTTGCCTCACCACACACCACGAAGTGATCTGGCCTGAAGGGCGCCAACTCCCACCATGTCAGGTCTGGCAACTCCTCACTGCTTCTGAACTGTCTCTCCCTCCCCTAGCCACTCAGTCCAATTCCTCAACTTTGCCTTTGATGTTCAGGGCTCCCAGATTGCCATATATAATTGAATCACTTGTTTTTTCAAGTCTTTGTTGTAAGAGGGACCACTGGAAGCGTCTGACTACTCTGCCATTTTGGCCCTGCCTCCTCTGTAGAGTTTTCAATGATAGATTTTCTGGAAGTAGATTGCCTGGCCTTTCTTCCCAGGTACTTCTTGATAGACTGGGACCTCCAATCTTTCAATTAGCAGCTGAGCATATTAACTGCTTGTACCACCCAGGGACTCCAAGCACAGTAAAAGTATCTATAAGATTAGAGGGAAAATTAAATGAAAATATTCTTTCACAAAGTATGTAGTAACCCTTCAAAAAAGTCACCAACTACATTTCGATTCCTTTAAAAATGTTCTTACTTCCTTGATTTTTTTTAGTATTCTACCTGTGTCCTAGAAAGATTTATTTATATTGCTTTTGGAATCATGGAAAACTCCGTTTCACCTCATACCAGAAACAATCTTTCTTAATTTACAACAAGGTTTTTTTTTGTTTGTTTTCTTTTTCCCAGTCTCTCATTGTTCCTGAGATTTATCTTGTCCAGGCAGACTTTTTGAAAGCTGAATAAAGGGAAACTTTGCAATATTTGCTCACTTTTTAGAAAAAATATTTTGTGATCATAGCATAATTTATTATCAGAAAAAGAATATTGAAGTGGTTGAGTAAATGCAAATCTAACTAGGAAGTACTACAATTCTGGGAAAAGACAAGTTTAGTGGAAAAACTCACATACATATTCTTTAGTTCAGAAAGCATTCACATAAAGCAACAAAGCAGATTCTTTCTTCATCTTGTACTGTCGTTTAATGTTCCGCTATTAAAATAAACCAAAGGGGGAAAAAAAGCTTATAAGTTGGAATCCACTCGATAGCAATGCATAATTCTGTTAAATACTTTCCTTTATTTATGGAAAAAATAGATCTTCTTAAGAGAGGAGAAAATAATTATACTGTTTTCAGACACAAAAAAATTTTAGAAGAATGTCAGTGTGTGCGTGTATTTTAATCTTTTAAATTTAGAATCAGAAGATTGATGGGTAAGTGACTGAGGGTTAAACCTTCAGGTAAAAATTAACAAGCTTCTTAAGCAGACCATACTGATGAGACCCTTTGTTTTTCCTGAGTAATGTCACCGGGACTCTGAACTCCTTTGGTGCTATTGAAATCTTTCTGTTTACAAAGTGTCAGTCGTGAGAGCTTTGTATTCCAGTGGGCATTGTATTTATTCACAGAAGAACACAACTGGAAATACCTGTTCTAGGTCAAGGTTTGTACTGAATGAGCCATTGTGAATGTGTATAATTATTTCCCTGAAAAATGCTAACTAGACAAATTGCTGGCAAATCAATAATGTGCTACATTTTCAAAACAAACTAGCTCATTGTGCTGAAAAAAAAGTAACATCATTTGTGTTAGGCTATTTAAACGGGTGATATGTCTTCTTTTATAAATGGGAAAGATACGACTGCACTTATATACCCTATGTACAGTTTCTTTGATAGTGTAGATTATATCCTTGGTTCCCATTTTTTAGAAAATGTAACTTCCCAAGTAACACCAACTGATTAATGAATTTTTATAATATTAATCCATTGCAACACCTTCAAGTGTGGTTATTCTCTACTGAACTGACTCCTCCCTGTTAAAGTATAATCACGTATTAATTCAAAAGAATAACACAATATTTGATTGCTCTATGATTCAAGAAACAGTTTGCAAATTGGAGAAACCTCTCCTTGTGTGAAAGGAAACCACTTCTAGAGAATGGAGAATTCAGAGACTTTAATAACTTTTGCTTAAAGAATACAGGTTTCCATGATGATGGAGTATTTAATGGCTACTGAGTTAATATTAAAAAGATAACTTTAAGGAAGATTCACCCTCTCTCTGGAGACCTCCAGAAATTCAAATTAAAGAAGCTGAGGCTTTCTCATTTAAATGACAAGTTAATGGTTTTGTTGTGGTCTGCTCTTTGGAACAGCCATTTTTGGTGAGGGGTGGGGACCACTGGAGGATCAATTTGGGGTCAGGAATTTCTACATTCGTGGATAAGAAAAGCCTTCTTGAAATGAAAGTAAAATATCTATTTTTAATATAAATTTGATTTCACACCCTAGTCATGTCTGTGCTCAGTAATAATGCTATATTGCATACACCCCATTTCACTCATTTGTATTGAATCAAAGAGAGCTAATTCTATTAAGTGTCTTCCCTTATAAGGACATCTATCGAATAAACTTGATAGATGTCCTTAGGAGAGGAGAAAAGAATTATAGTATTTTCAGAAACAATAAAAATTTAACATTTTTCGAAGAATGTAACAAAAACATGTGCCCTCCTAACTAATGCCCCTGCCCAATCTGTTTGCTTTGTTCTACAACCACCAATCTGTGATCACTGGGGCTAGGTGGTAGAAGGAAGGGTCAGGTGTTGGCAGATCCACATAGATGGGCAGAGGCTGAGGAATCTGAACACATGGGCACTATCAGAGGAAGATGATCAAAAATCTTTCACACAGGGGCCTGGGTCCAAGAATTGAATCTGGGACTAATGGCATTTCAGTATTTAAACTGAGATCTGAGTATAGTTACTACGTGGATTTTCCTTACCGAAGCAGTCAACCAGTAAATCCTGGTGGCAAAGGGGTTCAAGTAGGTAAGCCCTCCAATTTGGGAAATCTGATAGTACCATATTTTTCACAAATAATGCACCCACACATTCAATGTGCACAGCACACCTAGAAAAATAATGCATAAGGGGATTGTGTGATTGACAAAAAAAGTATAATGTGTGTATTATTTGCATAAAAACACAGCGGACCTCAGTGACTCTGGCACGGTTACAGTGGAACTCAAAGCAGAAACTGCAGTAATTGTGCTTAGTGCTTGGTGGAGAGAGGAGAGGGCAGGGTTCTCGAGTTTAAAACAAGGCTTGTTTGAAGACAGACTCCAGGATGAACCTGAAAACTAGGAATGTAAGTTTCTCCATCTCCCTTGTCTACCTCAAGCTCAAATGGCTCAATTATTCTTTATCAATTCTTCCTTTATCCTTATAGCTTGCCCATAAATTTCTACAGATTTATGATTGCTACATGTTTATTAATGGTACGTTTTCCTAAATGCTTCATAAGGGCAGTGTCTGGAGGATTTTATCTTAAGAATAAAGAAATTCTCAGGTTTGTCATGCACAAACTTGTTTAGTTTATTACAAGGTAGTCATGACAAGTCAGGCAAGTAAGCCCTCAAGACATTCATTTAGCATTGGAGAATCGGAATTAACAATCACAATGTTAATTTACATGTTAAGAGTCCCTATCTTCAGACATCAGGCTTTTACCTTTAACGAATGATCTCAGGAAGGAGGCTTGACTGCCCCTGGAACTCAGAGGAGGTTGGTTCTGGTGAGCAGTATCTAAGCAGGCTTCTCAGTCTTCAGATAGAGTCAGAAAGGCCTTTTGCTTCTGTCTTCTTCTCCCAAAATGAGCAGAAATCCAGGGGTTTATATACCCTGTGTGCTGTCATGTTCAAATATAACTGGTATTTTTTATTGCCAGTTAAAGCATTGTTGTATGACATATTTATGTTTTGTTCATTTGCATTGTTTTATTGCCAGTTAGGGAATTGTATGACATATTTATATTCTTCTTTACTACATGTTTCAAGGCTAAGTTAAATAATTAAAAAATTATGGCAACTGTTTAGTGACATATTTATGTTTTATAAAGATTTGATTAATGTCATATTCCATTATCACAGAGTGCATGTGCACAGCCCAATTTCAAAAAGTTTTTACGACCCACTTCACATACTTCTATTATCTTATTTTCAAGGTTAGAACAACTTTGTAACAACTTATAGTTAATAGTTAAAAAGCATTATATAAATATGTATGTTTCTAAGTTCAGAAATCTCTGTTTCTCACTTCACATAGTAAGTGACTTATATGTAGGTGTTTAGAAGCATTATAAAAACAATGTAACAGTGTAAACAGCATTATAAAAGTATACATAGTAGTGACTTACACATATGTGTTTTAAGCACATTGCAGAATCAGACGTGATTTGAGAGCCTACAGAAAGCATACATGACTGGCAGGGACTGTGTTGCCTCCTTCTGTGCTGTAACCCCGCTGTTCAGCCCAGTGGTTCTAGAAGGTGCGTGCTTGGTACGCACAAGTAGATGTGTACCTGCCTTACTTTCACTTCTACTAGATAGTAAGTTCCATGAGGCCAGAGACTACGTCTGATTCATCTTAGTCACCCTAGAGAAAGTGTCCTTCGTAAAATGGGCCCTCAGGTATTTTTTGAATGGAAGCATGAAGGGTTTTAAGTTTTATATTTTCATAACAATCCATTTTTATTCAAATAAAAGCATGGGGAGAATCATGAAATCAATAATGCTACATAACACTGAGAAAATGTATTTACATATCTTCCGTAGTCCTATCCCCGAATAGTCGATAATTTTATATTTATTACTGTGACCGGAATACTGAAAAGCACAGGACAGTTCATGCTTGGTCAGCTTCTATCTGTGAGGATATACAGAGTGTTCCCACGGTTCTCAGCTGGTTCATTGCTGGTTAGTGTCTACATCTGGAAAGAAATGTTAAAGTTTGGTTTGTGTTAGCAAACTCACTCAGTTGTTTCCTGAGTGCTTCCTTGCCCCCATTAACAATTTCCAACAGGAAAAACAATAGCTTTTTTATTGCTATGGCTGCTAGCAATCTCAACAGCACAAGAAAGTTCAGTTTATTACTTAAAAATAGAGAGAGAGGGGAAGAGAAAATTCCCAAGGGCAAGGCATTCCAACCAGTGTCACTATGGTCATTATTCAGAGAACAGAAGCTACAGCACTGCCCTTATCATAAACATCTCTCCTTTTTATTGGCAGATGTTTTGCTTAAATAAACATAATCAGGATTTGGGAAGAGTCACCTTGGCAGAAGATTCATGAATATTCGCTTATCTCTTTGTGTCCCAGTTGTTCCTCCAGCTGCTCTGGAAAGCAGGGCTCTGAGGGTGTGCTGGAGACAGGTGGCTGACAGCATGATGAACAGCGCATTGCTTCAGTCACTTGCAGCTCCATCACATTGGAGAGAACATTTATTTCCTTTTTTTGCTTCTCCATGGATCGTAAAACACGAATAAGTAGTGCTTTAAGACATTTCATGCTACTCTATAATCCTACCGCAAAATGCTGGTACTGAGAGAAAGCTAATAGTAATTTTATATTCCAGTCACCTGAACTTTTACTTCTTTGTATCATGATTAGTTTGAGGCAATATTATATTTTCAGATATCAACTGGCTTAGGGATATTTTCAAGAAAGAGAAACCCACACAGATGAGCTAATGTAAAGGAGGATTTACCTGGAAGATTTAATAGATTGAGGAGTGGGGCTCGTTGGATCTCTCAGAACCCAAGGTTAGAGTTTGGAGAAAATCCATACAAAGCCAAAGTACCTCCTTTCCCTGCCTCTATCGCTGCTCATCTTACTTTTCTCTCTAGACCATCCCTCTGTGCTTTCTCACCATGTAGCCCCAAACGACCTCCCTATTCCCAAGTCTCTGCACATTTCTATTTCCAAGAACCACCAGGAACTAATGCTAAGCTTCTGTGTGTCTTAGTCCGGTTCCTGAGTGAACCAATCTGAATAGCTCAGCTCATGGGCCAGATGTGCACACTGTCTAAACTGGACACAGGGCAGCTGAGGCCCAGGGCCTCCTGTTGGGCTCTGGTGAGGAGGCCAGTTTGAGAGCATGGTGTGCACTGGAAACATATTTTAGAAAGTGCTCTCAAAATATCTAGCAAGAATTATCCTCCTTCTTGGTGGCACAGTGTTGTGAATACAAGTTCCACATTGATTCTCACCTGATTACATCATTTGGTTCATCCAGCTATTACTTCACAATTCTGACATAATCATTTCTGATACTTGGAAAAAGAATTTACATTATGTATTGATTCATAAAGGGGACCTGGTGGCACAGTGGTTAAAGCACTCGCCTGCTTACTGAAAGGTTGGCAGTTTGAACTTACCAGTCGCTCCATGAGAGAAAGATGGGGCAATCTGCTTCTGTAAAGAGTTATAGCCTTGGAAACCCTATGAGGCAGTTCGACTCTGTGCTGTAGGGTCACCATGAGTTGGAAACGAGGATGGCAGTGGGTTTTGGTTTATTGATTCATAAATTGGTCAGTAGAATATTGTTTCCTCTTGTGTTATTTCACTTGGTAATTAGCAGTGATGTGCTACTGGGTGCTATTAGCTCTATAAAAATATATTAAGAAATTCCCATGATGCTTGACAATTAGGCAAGGTTTTTCTGGTATAGAATTTTCCTGGTCTTCCTTCTATAAAAGCAAAAAATTCAAAGATTTCAGTTCTTTCCAGATGGAAGTTAACCCCATAAGCAACTGAATTTTGTTTTTTACTAGATCTTCCTCTATTAATATTCCTCTATACTGCCATTATTATACAGTATCTCATGACTATAAAATGAAGATTTGTAACTGTTCCTCCAGAAATTTTTTTACTGGATTAGACTCTTTTCTCTTTTTGAAATCATCTAATCAACTCAGATTATGAACTGGTGGTTGGCTTTGACTCATATACTTTGCACAGAGGCAAGAGCACATGCACAATGCATCTTTATTAATTGACAGAGAGGCTAGAATATTCAGTATGAAGGTCTAAAGGAAAGAGATCATCTGTCAACCTGACACCAGTCAGAGCGTGAAGACGACTAAAGTATACTATGCTTATGAAATAGGAAATACATATGTATCGTTTCCTCACATGTTGATTAGCCTATAACTCATAGCAATAGTTGACAAGTTTTACTTGTCATCTTGTCTGTCGAATACAGCGCCTGGCACCTTGTTGTTTGCTGTTGTTGTTATTGTTGTTAGATGCCATTGAGTTGATCCCCAACTCATGGAAACAGAACACTGCCTGGTCCTGTATCCATGGCCTGCGATATGCAGACACAGCCTTGCTTGCTGAAAGTGAAGGGGACTTGAAGCATTTACTGATGAAGATCAAAGACCACAGCCTTCAGTATGGATTACACCTCAACATAAAGAAAACAAAAATCCTCACAACTGGACCAATAAGCAACATCATGATAAACGGAGAAAAGATTGAAGTTGTCAAGGATTTCATTTTACTTGAATCCACAGTCAACACCCATGGAAGCAGCACTCAAGAAATCAAAAGATGCAGTGCACTGGGCAAATCTGGTGCAAAAGATATCTTTAAAAAGCAAAGATGTTACTTTAAAGACTAAAGTGCACCTGACCCAAGCCATGTTCTCAAATGCCTCAGATGCGTGTGAAAGCTGGATAATGAATAAAGAAGAGAGAAGAACTGATGCCTTTGGATGGTGTTGGTGAAGAATATTGAATGGACTGCCAGAAGAACAAACAAATCTTTCTTGGAAGTACAGCCAGAATGCTCATTAGAAGTGAGGATGGCGAGAGTTCATCTCACATACTTTTGACATGTTATTAGGAGGGACCAGTCCCTGGAGAAGGACATCATGCTTGGTAGAGTAGGGGGATCAGATGGACTGACACAGTGGCTGCAACAATAGGCTCAAACATAACAAAGATCATGAGGATGGTGCAGGACCAGGCAGTGTTTCCCTCTGTTGCACATAGGGTCTCTATGAGTCAGAACTGACTTGAGTACACCTAACAACAACAACGTCTCAGGGTAGAAATGCTGGGGCATGGACACTCATCTCTGGAACCCTGGATAATGGACCCAGAAATACAGGCTTGGATCTGCTGGAGGAGCTCATTAGAAGTTCACAGTCACAAGGGGCTGGGGCTGATAAAGTCAAACAAAAGGATATACCTCTGCTAACTTCCACCATAGACCACAAAATCACTGCCTGGAAGGCAGTAGTGTTATCTACTTACACCCAAATGGCAGCCATCACAAAGTAAGATATTTGAGACAATTCTTTCATCTTGGGACAAGGAGTAAAAAGGTCAGAATATGCGAATCAAATGAGAAATGACATCAGCACCCAACTTTGTTACAGCGACTGGAAGGCAGACTTGCAGAGAGTGATAAGGCACAGATCTTCCAGAACCAAGTCTGAAGTAAAACCACTTTGTTTGGAAGAGCTCTGAAAGAAAACCCAGCTTACTATACCTGAAGATGGGACTCAGTAGTGTCAGGCTGATTGCAAATCAAATAGCAACAGAGAGATTGTATGACAATATCATAAAACTGGGTCAGGCTGTCTAGAGAGAGACACACAACAGTGATGTAAGTCAGATATTTTGTAGGATACTTAAATCTAAAATAGAAATCAACCTACCCAAGTATTTTTATATTCATAGAAATTAGTATTAAAAGTATTGCCATTTTAGTACTTAATAAATTATAAGGATAGATCCAATACTATTTAGATTATAAGTAGCTAACAGATACTGCTCAGTTGCTCTGTGCCAGACTTGCTGACTTGTAATTATTTGTCTTTCCATGCTTGTCCATCATACCTGCTTATCTGGACTATTGCTGCTCAGGGGAAAGAAGTGCAAAATCCTCACATGTATTCCTATTCCCTAAATATAAAGCTAGGTATGCCTTAGCAAATACCATTTAGTAATTAACTGAAACAGAATAAACCATATGATCTTCTGAAAGAGTCCTCCTAATACATCTCTCCATCTCATAGAAGAGCAATGGAAAGAGCATCAGGCAAGAAGGCTGGCTTGACATGCTTACTGCATGACCTTGGTAATTTCCTAACCCTCTGAGCTTCCATTTACTGATAAATATAAAAAATACTAGGTTTAAATGATCTATGAATTTCTATAGTCTAGAATTTAAAATCTAGAATTTTATAACGTTAATAGGTCTTGGAACTTTGTTGGCTGCCATTTTTTGAATAAAAGTCTGCCCATTCAAGATCTTCATTATGCAGAATCAGCAAAAGATGGATTTATAGGGAAGCTAAGGCATCTTAAGCATCAGGGCCTCTTTCTGATACGAACCCCTTTGAGATCGGGATTTTGTTGGGTGGTGTAGCATATTCTAGGTGGGAGGGGAAGCCAGGCTGCAACCAAGAAACACAGAAGCATTTTTGATAAACTGACTAAAAAGATTTCAGGGTAAAAATGGAACAAAGTCTCCAGAAATTAATCATGTTTTATTTTCTCATTCTAAATTAATATTCTCTTTTCTACATGATTTTATGTTTGTAATTTTGTATTCTCTTTTTAAAGAGGACCATCTTCCCACTTGCATGTGTAAGGCCCCACTAAACCTGTATCTGCCCTAAGAACAAGCTTTTGTAAATTTTTCACCCTGACCTGTTCTTATGTCTGAATCATTAATATATGACCTTCTCATTTCCTACTCCTGTAAATGCTGCCCAAACCTATTTCCAGTGTCTCCCTCACCTTTTACTGAGAGTTTGGAATCCAGGGTGATCTATCCTTCTATCCCAGTGAGTTGTATGGAAGACTGAAGGGCTCAAAAAATCCTGCCAGTTCCCTCCCCTGGGCAGCTGGACCTTGTTCATAGTGTCCTCTACATTTTCTCAAGTCATGTTCCCTCAGCTTGAGAACTAGTCCTCACATAAAATGGAGAACTCATTGCTTGGTCTGAGTCTCTAGGAATGACCAGCTGAGTATTAGCATCTTTTTAGTCAGTGGAGGCTTGTGTATTGCTATAATGCTGAACAGGTTTCCACGAAGTGTCTAGACTAGCACAGGCTTGGAAGAAAGGCCTGCTCATCTACTTCCAAAAATCAGCTAATGAAAACCTTATAGATTACCACGATCTGATCCAGGACTAATTGTGGAGATGGCGTAGGACTGGGCAGCATTTTGTTCCACCATGTATGGGGTTGCCATAAATATGGGGCCAGCTCTATGACAGCTAGCAACAAAAGACAGTATCTAAGTTTGCCCCACAACACACAGACTTAGTTTTTAATTACAACTCTTTCCATAGTGTGAGGGCTACACCTACTTCTCCAGACATTTTCCAGTCACTGCCTCACACCTGTCCTGGCTTGTTATCATTCTTTGCATATAACTGCTAAAAATCCTGACAGTACGTCAACCTTGATCCTCCTTTTTGCTTCTTCTAACCCTCTTCCAACATATTTCAGTAACTGACCTATCAATCTTACTTTTCAAAGGTGAGGTAGAACTAACTAAAGCCTTTTGACAGTTATTTGAAGAGCAAGGTGCCCAGAAATTGATTGGAATGTGATGGGTAATGCCATTCTTACTTATGAAATAAATTTCTTCCAACACATAAAATCTGAAAGTTACAAGAGATGATTTACTTTTCCTCTTTATGCCTCTTTTGGTTATTATAATAACTGTCATAAAGCATTTTTGTTCTTTGCATTATTTTAAAAAGAATATTTAACTTGAGAAGAAAACTTATTCATTTCATTTTGCCAAAAACTCAAAGCCCTAAAAGATCAATTTTCAGTTTAGTTTTCAGATTATAAAACAACTCATACTGGGGAGAGATTTACTTTACATTTCATTTATATAATCTTGTTGAAAGGTGTTGTGCATGTAAATTTCATTATTTTATGTAAAGGAAGAGATAAAGTTGAAATGGCAAATGTTTTATTACCTATACATTTACCACAATAAAAAAAGAGATACGTGTATCCTTTAGAAAACCATGAGAATTATAATTTTGAATATAGAGGGATCATATGAGGTTATTTATAATAATTTTTAATCACTTTGAAGAGCCCCCAGTAGTAATATAACCTTAATCAAGGACATGCTCAGTATTTATTCTAGGAGGTCAGACAAGAAAACAAACCATTGGTTCTCAACAAGGGGCAATGCTCTTCGAGGATTTTTTGGAGAAATTTTGATCAAGGGGGAGGGTCTTGCAAGGAAATTGGAGGGAGGGAGGCTACTGGCATTTGGTGCACAGAATCTGGGTATATTAAATATCCTATAATATGCAAAATCCTGGAGGAGCATTGCCCTTTGCCCCTCGTTAAGAACAACTGGTTTGTTATCTTGTCTGATCTCCTAGATGTAAATATCGAGCATGACCTTGATTGACGTTATATTACTATTTGGGACTCTTCAAAGTGGTATCCTATAATGTGCATTGGAAACCCTGGTGACTTAGTGGTTAAGAGCTATGGCTGTTAAACAAAAAGGTCAGCAGTTCGAATCCATCAGGCGCTCCTTGATAACTCTATGGGGCAGTTCTACTCTATTCTACAGGGTTGCTATGAGTTGGAGTCGACTTGATGGCAGTGGGTTTATAATGTGCGTTATAGTGTAGTTGAGAATACTACTTGTACTAATATTTGTCCAGAGGCACAGCACTGGTTGGTATCCTTCCTATATTGACCATTGGCACACTGAGGAAGAACTAGAAGATTTAGGTTCCTCCAAGCCTTGAAAAACACAGGATATGAATAGTTTAGAAAATAGTGGGCATGGATCCATAGTTGTTGGTGGATGGAGCATGGATGGAAGTGTGCTGATGTTATTAAAAATATTCTTTCCTACAGGCTGAGTAAACCAATTACAGTTTTACTTGAATACACATTCCAGTAGTATTTCTGAATGAGAGTAGTTATGAAGATTAAATGAGTTAATATGTGAAGTGAGTGCTTAAAATCATGCCTGATACAGATAGCCACTCTACAAGTCTACTCTTTAATTTCTACTACTGTTCCTTGGCCATTGGTCTTTGGATGGAAGGTATAAAACAAGGAACTGAAAGTTCAGAAATAAGGTTCTCTAAGCCCATTTCAGGAGGTAGAATATGATCAGAAACCTACGGTACTAAAGGAAGAAGTCCAAGCTGCACTGCAGGCATTGGTGAAAAACAAAACTCCAGGAATTGATGGAATACCAATGGAGATGTTTCAACAAACAGATGTAGTGCCGGAAGTGCTCACTCATGTATGCCAAGAAATTTCAAAGACAGCTACCTGGCCAACCGACTGGAAGAGAACCATATTTATGTCTATTCCCAAGAAAAGTGATCCAACTGAATGCAGAAATTATAAAACAATATCATTAATATCACACACAAGCAAAATTTCGCTGAAGATCATTCAAAAGCGGTTGCAGCAGTACATTGACAGGGAACTGCCAGAAATTCAAGCCAGATTCAGAAGAGGACGTGGAACCAGGTGTGACCCTAATACTCCACAGCATAATCTCTCCTTTTCAAAATGTGTGACTGAGAGCTTGACGTAGCTAACGCCATGATGAACCTATAAGTTTTTTTTCCTCTCTTTTTACTTTGCCTTCTCCTTTTTACATACCTTTCTAATGCCTTTGTTTTCCTCTGTTCGGCCACCTGTGGCTTATGACCCCCCACAAGAAGATTAGAGCCCAGACGTCAGATATGGAAATGTCTGGCACGTATCTCTTTAGTATGATAAACAGTCTCCTGTAATTACCTTACAGTGTATAATAACACTTTTAACCTTTTTAAAAATCATATGTAATCTCCCATGTAAAAATGTCTTTTGGGACTCCATAGAGACAGCCTGCATTGCTGTCGGATCCCCATTGGTGTACACTTCCTAAATTAATACTTTCTCACTGTTTCTGACTTGGAGTATGTTTCCTTGGCTTGACTACTCCAGGGCATGGACCCTATTCAGGTAACAAATTTTTGGCGCCCAACATGGGACTCAAATTACTCAGGCCCTGGTTCCATCTCCCTAAGGACTGAGCCCCTGGGAAGGACCTGGGGAGAGGAAAGGTGCACCCCTCTTCGAGTTGTGGAGGTCTCTCAACCTGTGGTGGCCCAGAGGTCCAGCAATGGGGGAGGACTCCATGGCAGCGACCTGGACAGAGGGAAAAAGTTTCCGTTGGCCATGGTAGGTAACTGGGCATCGGGTGGTAAATCCTCTGTAAAAGCCGCGGGTGTTGGTTCTCACAGACTTTGTCCAAGAACAGGTGACCAGGTCCCAAGAGGGTGGACAAGAGACCAGTGAGATTGCTTGTTGCAAGTGAGTACCCAGGGAAGTAAGTTTCCAGCTGAGAGTCCACTAGGAACTGGACTTGTTTAGGAAGGGATCCCCTAACTAAGAGATGTCTTAAAAGTTTATGTAATCAGGTGTGGCCTCAATACCAGCTCCCCGATGGGGTTAAGTGACCTTTAAAAAGGTTTTAGACATTTTGGTACCATTATGAAATTGATCTGTTTTGTACTTGAACTAACAAGTGGAATGAAAAGCTGTATGTAGAATGCTTTATGACTTTATGGCATGAAAAAAGGATAAAGCCTCTGTTGGAGCCAATCTTTTGCAGGTGAATGATGATGGCCAAGTAGATGAAAAACCGGAGGATGTTCTTCTCACTCCTCCACCTTGAAAAATGCCCTTGAGAAATTTCTCAACATGATAAAGGGCATCTAGGCAAAACCAACAGCCAACATCATTCTTAATGGAGAGAGGCTGAAAACAATCCCCCTGGGAACGGGGACAAGACAAAGATACCCTTTATCACCACTCCTACTTAACGTCATGTTGGAAGTTCTAGCTAGAGCAATAAGGCAAGAAAAAGAAATAAAGGGCATCCAAATTGGTAATGAAGAAGTTAAACTGTCCCTGTTTGCAGATGATATGATACTATATGTAGAAAACCCTAAAGACTCCACAAGAACACTACTGGACCTAATAGAAAAATAAAGCAAAGTAGCAGGATACAAGAGAAACATAAAAAAATCAGTTGGATTCCTATACACCAATAAAGGGAATGATGAAAAGGAAATCAGGAAAGCAATACTATTTATAATAGCCCCTAAAAAAATATATCTAACCAGGGATGTAAAAGATCTATACAAAGAAAACTACAAAACACTACTGCAAGAAACCCAAAAGGAAGTACATAAATGGAAAAACATACCATCCTCATGGATAGGTAGACTTAACATAGTGAAAATGACAATTCTACCCAAAGCACTTTACAAATACAATGCAATCCTGATCCAAATACCAACAACATTCTTTAAAGACATGGGAAAACTAATCATAAACTTTATATGGAAAGGGAAGAAGCCCCGAATAAGTAAAGTGCTATTGAAGAACAAGAATAAAATAGGAGGACTCACACTCCCTGACCTCTGAACCTACTATACAGCTATGGTAGTCAAAACAGCCTGGTACTGGTACGACAGCCTGGTACTGATACATTGACCAATGGAACAGAATTGAGAACCCAGATGTAAATGCATCCACCTATGGTCACCTGATCTTCAACAAGGGCCCAAAGTCCATCAGATGGGGAAAAGACAGTCTTTTCAACAAATGGTGCTGGCAAAACTGGATGTACATCTGCAAAAAAATGAAGCAGAACCCATACCTCACACCATATACAAAAACTAATTCAAAATGGATCAAAGACCTAAATATAAAGCCCAAAACTATAAAGTTCATAGAAGAAAAAATAGGATCACCACCAGAGGCCCTAATACATGGCATTAACTGGATACAAACCATAGCCAACAATACACAAACTCCAGAAGATAAGCTCAATAACTGGGATCTTCTAAAAATCAAACACCTATGCTCTTCAAAAGATATCACCAAAAGAGTAGAAAGAGAACCTATAGATTGGGGAAAAATTTTTGGACATTACAAGTTAGACAAATGTCTAATCTCTAAAATCTACAAGTAAATCCAACACCTCTACAACAAAAAGACAAATAATCCAATTGAAAAATTGGCAAAGGAAGTGAACAGACAATTCACCAAAGAAGACATTCAAGCAACCAACAGACACATGCTGAAATGCTCTTTATCACTCACCATTAGAAAAATGCAAATTAAAACCACAATAAAATGCCATCTTACCCTGGCATTACTGGCACGAATCAAAAACACTGGAAATAACAAATGTTGGAAAGGCTGCAGGGAGATCGGAACTCTTATGCACTGCTGGTGGGAATGCATAATGATACAACCATTTTGGAAAATGATATGGCGCTAGCTAGAAACAGAAATACCATACGATCCAGCAATCCCACTCCTAGGAATATATCCTAGAGAAACAAGAGCCATCCCACGAATAGACATGTGCACACTCTTGTTCATTACAGCATTGTTCACAATAGCAAAAAGATGGAAACAACTTTGATGCCCATCAACAGATGAATGGATAAACAAACTATGGTACATACACACAATGGAGTATTATGCAATGATAAAGAACAATGATGAATCTGTGAAGCATCTCATAACATGAATGAAACTGGAGGACATTATGCTGAGTGAAATAAGTCAATCACAAAAGGACAAATATTGTATGAGACCTCTATTGTAAAAACTCATGAAAAAGTTTACACACAAAAAGTAACAATCTTTGTTGGTTATGAGGGATGGGAGGGGTGTGGTGGGGAAATACTAGACAATAGATAAGTGGTAACTTTGGTGAAGGGTAAGACAGTACACAATACAGAAGAAGCCAGCAAAACTTCTATAAGGAAAGATTGTGGAAGCTCCATAGACACATCGAAACTCCCTGAGGGACTGAATTGTTGGGCGGAGGGCTGTGGGGACCACGGTCTGGGGGAACATCTAGCTCAACTGGCATAACACAATTTATAAAGACAATGTTCTACATTCTACCTTGGTGAGTAGCATCTGGGGTTTTAAAAGCCTGTGAGCAGCCATCTAAGATACTCCACTGGTCTCATCCCTTTGGGGGCAAAGGAGAATGAAGAGAACAGGATACAAGGAAAAGATTAGTTCAAAGGACAAATGGACCACAGCTACCAAGGTCTCCACCAGACTGAGTCCATTACAGCTAGATGGTGCCCGGCTACCACCACTGACTGCTCTGACCGGGATCACAACAGAGGGTTCTGGACAGAGCTGAAGAAGGTTGTAGAACAAAATTCTAACACACACAAAAAAGACAAGATTTACTGGCCTGACAGAGACTGGAGAAACCCCAAGAGTATGGCCCCCAGACACCCTTTTAGCTTGGTAGTGAAGTCACTTCTGAGGTTCACCGTTCAGCCAGAAATTGGACAGCGCCGTAAAACAAAATGGGACTAGTGAGGCACAGCAGTCCAGGGACAAGGACTAGAAGGCAGGAGGGGACAGCAAAGCTGGAGATAGGGAACCCAAGTTTGAGAAAGGACAGTGTTGACATATTGTAGGGTTGTTAACCATTGTCATGGTGCAATATGTGTACTGTTTAATGAGAAACTATTTTGTTCTGTAAACCCGCATCTAAAGTAAAAAAAAAAAAAGGAATCATCTATATGAGATCAAATTGACAACAGCAACTCAAAAGGTTTGATGGGAAGCCTAGGGGACAGTGAGTTGAAGATAATTGTGATGGAATAATTTGGAAAAGGATAGGGAGAATAGCAGCACAACTGGAAGAATGTAATCAATACCACTGAATTGTACATGTAGAAATTTTTGAATTGGTGGATCTTTGGCTATGCATATTTTCACCAAAGGAAAGGTTCTCCAGGGTCGAGAAGGGAGAGTGTTGACATGTCATGAGATTGTTAGCCAATGTCATAAAACAATATGTGTACTGACTGCTTAATGAGAAACTATTTGTTCTGTAAGCCTTCATCTAAAGCACAAAAGAAAAAGGAAAAACGCCCCTGACACTTGTTCGTGACCCCTCACCAGTGGTATCAGGAGATGAGGATGGGAAGGAGTTAAAAGGGGATGGAGGAGGTGGGACAGATAGGGTCTCTCTACCCCATACTAGGAGTGGGTTACAATTCAGCCCAGCTCCCCCAGGAGGGCTTTACTCACTTCAGGAGGTGCCAGTCCCCTCTGCAGAAAGGCCCACCTCAGCTGATGTGGGGCCATAATCCATTCCTGGCATCCGATTTGTACAATTGTAAGTGTAACTTTCTGGAGTATCAGTCAGACCCACATGCCATGACAGAACGCATTTAAGGTCTTTACCAACAGAGATCAGGTAAAAGAGGCTGAGGAAAAAAGAAAGAATAAAGACCAGGACATGAAGAAACAGGCTAATCTACTGGCCACTGCTCTAGGATCGTCTTCAGGAAGCGACAAGATCAAGGTAAGGGAGGGCCCTGACTAAAGAAAAACCAGTGTGCATTTTGAGAGGAGGAACACTGGAAAAATGAGTGCCCCAAAAGAAAGAATGGAAAAAGACCAGGCAAGATTGAAAGGGGAGAGAAGCTTTTTCAAGGAAGTATTAAAGAGCAGGAGGAGGACTCTGAATGACAGAGACAGGAGGAGACAACTTTTGACTTACCTCCTGCCGACCCCTGGTAAAAATTATGGTGGGAGAACAGCCAGTAGACTTTTTGGCTGATACCGGAGCACCCTTCTCGGTACTCACCCAGAAACCTAAAGGGTCTGCCTCGACTAGCAGCCCTCAAGTTGTCGGGGTGCCTGGGAAAAAGGTGACTATATCCTTTTTTTTTTTTTTTTTTTGGCCAATGGACTGTGAAATAGGGGAAATCAAGGTATTCCACCAGTTTCTATACATGCCTGAATGCCTGGTCCCCCTTTTTAGGGTGAGATTTCCTAAGCAAAGTGCATGATGAAATCTCTTTTGATAAAAAAGGCCTGTCTCTGACAGTACCACCAATGAAAGCCTGGAAAGGGCAAACAGCTTTCTTATCCCTCACCCAACTGGTGCTATCCCCAGCGTCCATCTCACCCACAGTTCAAAGAGTGTTTGATGCCGTGGCCCCGTGTGTTTGTGCAAATGGCTGGCCAGGATGAGCTTGGAATGTTGTCCCTGTGATCATTGAGCTGTTACCCAATGTCATGCCTCTTTGGATTAAACAATATCCACTGAAAGTTGAGGCTTGTCTGGGGCTGCAGGGACTAATCACTCGACACCTGCAGGGGGGACTGCTGTGAGAGTGTTGATCCCCGTTCAACACTCCTGTTCTGCCGGTAAAGAAGACGTCGACTGGTGAGTACAATTTTTTGGCCTCTTAAAGTTGTGAGGACCCTACATCCTGTAGTTCCAAACTCATGCATCCTACTATCAGCTCTCCCACCTTCCTGTACTCATTTTATTGTTTTGGATTTAAAAGATGCTTTCTTTTGTGTCCCGCTGGCTGCTTGCTGAGAGCCAGTTGATCTTTGCTTCCAAATGGGAAGGTGACAAAAGAAAGAAACAGGTCTGTTGGACTGTGCTACCCCAAGGGTTTAATAATCCCTCACTATTTTTAGAACAGCGCTGGCCCAAGATCTAGAGCGGTTAACTCCCCTCAACCGAGGGGTGGCCTTTCAGTATGTGGATGACCTACTGATGGGAAGCGAGCCTGAGGAAGACTTCATCACAAATATTGTGACTGTCTTAAATTTTTTGGCCAAAGCTGGATACCAAATCTCTTTAAGAAAGTTACAAGCTAACCTCATGGAGGTAAAATTTCTAGGTTTCTTCATAGAAACCATCTGAGGCCTAGCCTATCAGGCTACTCAGGGGGCAGAGAGAGATCCTTTCAAATGGGCTCCTGGGTGTCAATGAGACTTTTGTGATTTAAAGTACCAGTTGATGAAAGCCCCAGCCCTTGGGCTGGCAGATTATCAAAAACTCTTTGAATTGTACATAGATGAGAGAAGAGGAGTAGCCGTTGGTATATTAACCCAGTTGTTGGGACCATGGAGAAGCCCTGTTGCCTATTTCTCTAAAAAATCTGGACACTTCTCTCAAAAGGACGGCTGGCTGGCGTCCGAGCAGTTGCTGCAGCTAACATTGTTGTAAAGGAGGCTAACAAATTTACTCTGGGACATGATTCTATCACGTTTGTCCCTCACACAGTGACTGTAGTATTGGAACAAAAATGACATTATTCAAAGACTTATGGGCCCAGATTTCTGGCCCTCAAGGAATAGGCCCCTTTCCAGGTGAAATACGGCAAATTGACTTTTGTGAAGTGTTCAAAACTAAACATCGGGTGAAATATTTACTGGTGTGTGCAGATTCTTTTTCAGGATGGGTAGCTTTTCCCTGCCTGATCGAGACTGCTAGAGAGCAGTACAACAGGTTTCAACAGTACAACAGGTTTTAACTGCCTTAAGAATAAAGTGAAAACTTTATAAGCAGATAACTCTTTAGTATGATAAAGACCCCAGTCTAGTGAAAAGGTTGAAAGAATGAATCACATCATAAAACATCATCTTAGTAAACTGTGCCAAGAGACCAGGCTGCCCTGGACAGATGTTCTGACACTGGCCCTCCTCTGAGTCTGCATTGCACCCTGGGGAAAACTGAAAATCAATCCTTTTGAAATACTTTATGGGAGACCATATCAACCAAGTCTCTCCAGAGTCCTCCACCCAGCCCCATAATATAATGATGTCTAAATATTTGCTTTCTCTAACCAAAATTATTTCCCAGTTGCATTGGGCGATGCAGATCCAGCAGAAGTTCTCTCTTGAGGTAGCTGCACACTCTTTCCAGCCCGGTGACCAGGTGCTCCTTCGAAAGTGGATAGACCTCCAGTTACAGCCTATATAGACTGGACCCTTCACTGTACTACTCTGCACTCACACAGCGGTGAAGCTGGCAAGAGTCAAACCGTGGATCCATCATACCTGCGTCAAGCCCTGCCCAGTCTACTGTGACAAGGAGTGGAAAGCCCAACCTATTGACGGCCTGAAGTTAAGACTTCCTAGGGTTAAGAAGTAAAAATGTTCTTAATGCTAGCTTGTATGGGATTACTATTAGGTACCAGAGAGATTTCCGCCCAAGGAATCCCTGTCCCTGAGATAAAAACTCCCCCCAACCCTCTGTTGAAAGATGAAAAATTTTGGATCTATATTGCTACAGAAGTGTTAAACATTACTGATTTTTGTCTGGATAGGGGGTTGCATGCCAATTCGGCCCTCAAGTCCTGTCTCGTTGGGATTTGTACTCCCCTAGAGGAGGTGAGAAATTTCACCATTTTTAAACACACAAAGAAAGAATTACAATATTCTGATATTTATAGGTGGGGGCCTGTTACAAGACTCATGAAGGATTTGATTTTTCTTGGCTGACCTCCTGGCTGCCAGATCTTACCTGGCTAAAAATATTATTCATTAGTAGAATTTGATTGGTTGTTATAGGCCTGTTAATCTGCTGCTGTCTCCAGTTTATGCCTATATGTGAGACGGATTCTCTGTACCGAGTCAGACTGTCCAACGGATGGCTCAAACCCATCACAGACAAAAGATCCAATCCTTTCTCTTGAAACTTTCTCTTCTAAGGGAAGAGGTTGAAATTGGGATGGGTGTATATGGCCACGCAAGCTTTAAAAGAGGGAAATATGTGACCCTAATACTCCGCAGCATATTTTCTCCTTTTCAAAATGGGCAACTGAGAGCTTGACATAACTAATGCCATGATGAACCTATAACTTTTTTTCTTTCTTTTTTCTTTGCCATCTCCTTTTCACATACCTTTCTAATGCCTTTGTTTTGCTCTGTCCGGCTACCTGTGGCTTACGACCCCCCACAGAAAGATTAAAGCCCAGATGTCAGATATGGAGATGTCTGGCACGTATCTCTTTAGTATGATAAACGGTCTCTTGTAACTACCTTACAATGTATAACAACACTTCTAACATTTGTAAAAATCATATATAAGCTCCAATGTAAAAATGTCTTTTGGGACTCCATAGAGACAGCCTCCATTGCTGTTGGATCCGTATTGGTGTACACCTCCTGAATTAAAACTTTCTCACTGTTTATGACTTGGAGTATGTTTCATTGGCTTGACTGCTCCAGGGCACGGACCCTATTCAGGTAACACAGGGATATCATTGCTGATGTTGGATAGATCTTGGCTGAAAGCAAAGAGTACCAGAAAGTACACAGTACCTGTGTTTTATTGACTATACAAAGGCATCTGAATGTGTGGATCATAACACATTATGGATAACATTGGGAAGAATGGGAATTCCAGAACACTTAATTGTGCTTGTGAGGAACCTGTACATAGACCAAGAGGCAGTTGTTGGAACAGAACAAGGGAAGACTGAATGGTTTAAAGTCAGCAAAGGTGTGTGTCAGGATTGTATCCTTTCACCATACCTATTCAACTTGTATGCTGAGCAAAGAATCAGAGAAGCTGGACTATACGAAGAAGAACATGGCATCAGGAGTGGAGGAAGACTCATTAACAGCTTGTGTTATGCAGATGACACAACCTTGCTTGCTGAGAGTGAAGAGGACTTGAAGCACTTACTGATGAAGGTCAAAGATCACAGCCTTCAGTATGGATTATACCTCAACATAAAGAAAACAAAAATCCTCACAACTGGGCCAATAAACAATATCATGATAAACGGAGAAAAGACTGATGTTGTCAAGGATTTCATTTTACTTGGATCCACGATCAATGCCTATGGAAGCAGTAGTCAAGAAATCAAAAGACATATTGCATTGGGCAAATCTGCTGCAAAAGACCTCTTTAGAGTGTTGAAAAGCAAAGATGTCACCTTGAAGACTAAGGTGCCCCTCACCGAAGCCGTGGTGTTTTAAATTGCCTCATATGCATGCAAAAGCTGAATGGTGAATAAGGAAGACCGAAGAAGAATTGATGCCTTTGAATTGTGGTGTTGGAGAAGAATACTGAATATACCATGGACTGCCAGAAGAAAAAACAAATCTGTCTTGGAAGAAGTACAACCAGAGTGCTCTTTAGAAGCAAGGATGGCTTTAGACATGTTATTAGGAAGGATCAGTCCCTGGAGAAGGACTTCACGCTTGATAAAGTGTAGGCTCAGTGAAAAAGAGGAAGATCCTCAATGAGATGGATTGACACAGTGGCTACAACAATGGGCTCAAGCATAGCAAAGATCATGAGGATGGTGTGGGATCTGGCAGTGTTTCATTCTGTTGTACGCAGGATCGTATGGGTTGGAACTGACTCGACGGCAACTTACAACAACAACAAGAAGCCCAGAATAAAAGTTTTGGACTGCACTTTACTCTAAGACAATTTGATAATCTATGGAAGGTGAACATCTTGTTGATAAAGAGTGTAATTATTGGTATGTGTTGGAGGCAGTACCATGCGGGAAATCAAACATACCATTTTTATGAGGGTGTCAAGAACAGTAAAATAATATACTGACTATGTGAGAAGAGTAAATCAAAGACAAATTCTCTTGAATAGAAGCTGTGGCAATCCTTTATGTTACCCAGGCTGTTTTTCTCTAGATGCGGAGTTAAAAAATGGTGCTGTATTCTGAGACTCAAGGCGTAATACTTGCAATACCATTGCCAAAAGTTTCTATGAGATGATTAATGCTCTAAAAAGGGACAGAGTGACTAACTATGATGCAGACTGACACGTTAAAATACTTTAGTGAAAACTACCTCGGGGAAGATAAATTTATAACAGCCCCTCCTACGGGAGCAGGGCTTCTTCTGCTATCTCCGTCTCCAGGATTCATGCCATTGACTGAGTCTCATCTCAATCATCTGCCCACTGCTCCCTACAGATGGCCTCTCCGGAGCCTGATGGTCTCAGTGTCCTTGGGCCAGAAAAATTTTCAAGTTATCTTCTTTCCTCTGCCCCCTGAAACTGCTATCTTGCAGTAGACCCAGCACATTTGGCTGATCACATACAAGATTACAGAATAGATGCACTCAAATCAAACAGTCTACCATCTTGGCCTAAACTAAACTTCCAGATCTGTTTCAGCTGCTTCAGGCTGTGATTGTTTGAGCCATTCATGTTTTTCAAGCCCTCCCCCACCCCCCACCCCGAAGAAAACATGTAAGTTGCTTAGGTGGCCTCCATGATGAAAGCTATCACTAAATAATAGACGGAATTATCTTCCTGGAGGAATAGATATGATTTGCACCATGTCATCCCCCAAATACGGCTGTAGAGATGGGATATGTCCCTGTGGAAATTTTAGGTTGAGTTACTCTGAAGAAGAAAGTATGTCAGGGGAGTCAGCTGGCCACTGAATTTTTCTCCCGTCAGTGGTGGTGGAGCAGCTGAGAATAGGGGCAGGATGTTTGAGAACTCAGGACACAGAACTCCCATTTCCAACATTTGTGGAAAAAAGCTTAGGAATCAAGAACTAGAGGATACCAGCCTGGGGATGTCTTCATTTCTAGTAGCTGTAGGCTAGTAACAACAGCTAGAGTACACCGCCAACCTGCAGGGCTGTGGCACCAATGACTAGGGCGGGAGATACCAGAGACAGAAGCTCTTGTCTTTACCCATGGGACAATTGCAGCAACATGGCCACCTTCAGCGGCCCTGAGATAGGAGCTGTAGCACAAGGCCCTGCTCTCAGAAGGGAATCCCCACGCTTAGGGTGGAATGTCATGCTGTCACATTCTTGAAATCCTTAACGATTCTATTTTTGGATTTGTATTTTGTAAGTGAAATCTGATGGGACAATGGAGCATGTGCTAGAGGCTTAAAGCCTTTGCTCACACTTAGCCTCACCTCTAACTGCCTTCCCACCTATTGCTGCCTTCCTGCTTCCCTGAGACAAGATTTCAGCTACTTGCTCCCCTGTCCCCACCCAGCAATCACTGCCGCCCTATGCCCCCAATGGGAGACTGAGCACTAGCACAAGAAAGGCTGTGGTCAGGCACAGGGGCTACAGGCATGTGTAATTGTCTGCATTTGCCCTCTGAGTTTCCCCATGCACAAGGAATAAATAGCAAGTAAAAAAAAAACCACCCTCACAGGTTGAAAGGTACCTGTGGATTATGGAAGAGAGCAAAAATCTTTGTTCCTACTTGTTGAACACAGGGTCCCACAATCTCATTATGCATTGAATCCCACAAATTATGTGTATCTAATTAAATAAGAAAAATAAAACAAAAGTTTAAATGTTGAGAAGGAAAAGATCAAATTGCAAGTATTTTCAGAATAAGACAGTGTGACCCTAATACTCCCCAGCGTATTTTCTCCTTTTCAGAATGGGAGACTGGGTGCTTGACGTAACTAACCCCATGATGAATCTGTAAGTTTTTTTTCTTTTTTCTTTGCCTTCTCCTTTTCACATACCTTTGTTAATGACTTTGTTTTGCTCTGTCCGGCCACCTGTTGCTTATGATCCCCCACAGGAAGATTAGAGCCCAGATGTCTAGCATGTTCATCTTTAGCCTGATAAGGAAATGTCCAGCATGTGTCTCTTTAGTATGATAAAGAGTCTCTTGGAATTACTTTGTAATGAATAATGACACTTCCAACCTTTGTAAAAATCATATATAAGCTCTAACGTAAAAATGCCTTTCAGGACTGCATAGAGACAGCCTGCATTGCTGTTGGATCCCCGGTGGTGGACACCTCCTAAAATAAAACTTTCTCACTCTTTTTGACTTGGAGTACGTTTCATTGGCTTGACTGCTCCAGGGCACGGGCCGTATTCGGGTAACAATAGTACATTGATTGAATCAGACAGACCTGGGCAAATTCTTGTCTTTGTCTCTGATTAGTCGTCCATCTGTTGGTGGTTTAGATACTTACACTCTCTCAGCTTAACTTTAACTTTAAAATAATGATGGTAATAACTAGCTTGTATATTAGCATTAGGAAAAGCATTTGAGCAGAACTCAGTGACTGGCACATAATATATACTTAATGGGCAGCAAGAGTAGTAGTGATAATATTAATAGCAGAAGTATCAGAAGCAGGAGTTTTCCTATTTAAATTTTTTTAGTTATGAAACTATTAGAAATGAAAACACATTGTAAGAAAACTGCAAGCAACAAAATATATACGTCAGTAGCTTCCCAGTAAGACTATAAGAACTTATTTGAAATATAAATTTAAAAGATCCCATTAACCTCAGGAACATCAAAAAAATGCAATAAGTACTTTGGAATAAACTTAATGGGAAGTATGCAGGACCTATATGAAGATAATTATACAAGTTAACTAAAAGATAATAAAAGACTTGAATAAATGGAACTATTTAACATATTACTAAGAAAACTTAATATTATAAAGATATTAAATATTCTTAAATTATTTTAGAATGAAAATTTATACCTGATCAAAATCCAATGAATAAACATCTGATTCCCTACATGATGGAATAACAGGTACTGGGTTTACTTACCTTGTGCCTTAAACAAATTTTTAACAATAGCAAAATATATTAAATAACGATTTTAGAGTAGTGGACAACAGGTAGCGCAGGACAGGGAAACAAATGAGATAAATCCAATCACTGCCCCTCCTTACTGCTTGGAGAGAGTTTCCAGGCTGCAGCATAGGGAGTGGGACTCCAAAGTCAGCCAAAGAGCCTCAGTGAGTTGAAGAGGCAGAGTTCCAAGTTCAGGGAAGCCTAGGCAGCTAGAGTTTGTGGGCTAGAACACTGGAGAAGAAGGTGTTGCACAGACACTGAGCTTCAGAATTCCACAGAAAGATCCCCTTGAATCTTTGGCTGAGTTCCTATCTATTCATGTATGTGAGAAAACTAATGACACCGGGGGGAGTTGGAGGTAATTGCTGGGAAGGAAGGAGAATCATCAGAATGTAGAAACTTTATGTTCCCTTCAGTCAGAGTGGAAAGACCTCCTAACCTACAGGGCATTGAGGAGAGACCTCAGGAGGACGCTTACTTAGATGTGAAGCCAAATCACCCTTAGATTAGTAGCCATGCTGGACTCAAGCTTAACAAAGCTTGAAAGCAAACCACAAAAGGATCAAATTGATTCCAATTAACTAAATGAACTCTCAGAAAATAGCTCAAAATATTAAAATGAATACAAAAAATACAGCACACAATAATGCTAATTCACAATGTCTGTAATTAAAAAAAATAGGGTTGTCAGATAAAATACAGGATATCTAGTTAAATTTGAATTTCAGCAAATATTGAAGGGTTTTTTAGTATAAGTATGCCCCAAATATTGCACAGAACATGCTTATACTTAAAAATTGTTGTTTATGTGAAATTCAAATTTAACTAATATCCTGTATTTTTATTTGATAAATATTCAACCACAATTACTAAGCATGCAAAGAAACAGGAAATATGTATAACAATTAGAAAAATCAATAAACAGAAAGAGAGCCATAAATTATACATATCATAAGGTTGATACATATTAAAATGGCTACTTTAAATATACTCCATATGTCCAAGAAGGTACTAGCAAACATGAGCATGATGAGTGCATAAAGAAGACCAAAATTAAATTTCTAAAAAAGAAAAATACAATGTACAAAATGAAAAATACAGTGGAGGGAATTAGCAGCAGATTAGACACTGCAGAAGAAAAGATTATTGAACCTGAACACATAGCAATAGAAACTATACAAAATGCAATGCACAGAGAAAAATGAATGAAAACAAAGGCATCAGTGAGCTGTGCTACAACTTTAAGTAGTCTAATATATAGGTAATTAGAGTCACCAAAAGGGGAAACATTTTTGAAGGAATAATGGCTGGAAATTTTAATGATTTGATGAAAACTTTAAAGATTCAACTTCGAGAAGTTAAAAGAATCCCAAACACAAAGTACATGAAGAAAACTACACTAAGGCACATCATAACTGAATTGCTTAAAACCAGAGATGAAGAGAAAAACCTTAAAAACAATCATAGAAAAAAGACACATAAACACAGAAAAGCAAAGACAAGAATGACAGGAAACTTTCTGTTGGAAATAATGGAAGCCAGAAGACACAGAGCAGCATTTTAAAGTACTGAAAAATGAAGAAGAAAAAAGTGTGTCAATCTAGAATTCTATACCCAGAAAAAAATATCATTCAAAAAATGAAGGTGAAATAGGACAAAAAAAAATCTAAACAAATTTGTAACCAGGTGTGTTAAAGGAAATCCTTCAGACAGAAAAAAATTGATAATACATAGAAATCTGGATCTACACAGAAGAATGAAGTGCCCCAAAAATGGCTGTTGTTATTCTTTGGTGCTATTAAGTTGATTGCAACTCATAGTGACCCTATGGATAACAGAACTAAATACTACCAGGTCCTGTGCCATCCTCACAATCCTTGTTATACTTGAGCCCATTGTTGCAGCCACTGTGTCAATCCATCTTGTTGAGGGTCTTCCTTTTTTTCACTGACCCTCTACTTTACCAAGCATGATGTCCTTCTCCAGGCACTAGTCTCTCCTGATAACATGTCCAAAGTATGTGAGATGAAGTCTTGCCATGCTTACTTCTAAGAAGCATTTTGGCTATACTTCCAAGACAGACTTGTTTGTTCTTCTGGCAGTCCATGGAATATTCAATATTCTTCGCCAACACTGTAATTCAAAGGCGTCAATCCTTCTTCGTTCTTCCTTATTCATTGTCCAGCTTTCGCATGCATATGAAGCAATTGAAAATACCATGGTTTGGATCAGGTGCACCTTAGTCTTCAGAGTGTGATCTTTCATTTTTAACACTTTAAAAAGGTCTTTTGCAGCAGATTTGCCCAATGCAATACATCGTTTGATTTCTTGACTGCTGCTTCCACGGGCGTTGATTGTGGATCCGAGTAAAATGAAATCCTTGATAACTTCGATCTTTTCTCTGTTTAGCACAATGTTGCTTATTGATCCAGTTGTGAGGATTTTTGTTTTTATGTTGAGGTGCAATCCATACTGAAGGCTGTTGTCTTTGATCTTTATCAGTAAGTGCTTCAAGTCCTCTTCACTTTCAGCAAGCAAGGTCGTGTCATCTGCATAATGCAGGTTGTTAATGAGTCTTCCTCCCATCCTGATGCCACATTCTTCTGCATATGGTCCAGCTTCTCAGATTATTTACTCAGCATTCAGATTGAACAAGTATGGTAAAAGCCAGAAACAGTAATTGTGTATATAAGTATAAAATATATATTTTTAAATCTCTTTAAAGGTAATTGTTTAAAGCAAAAATAATGACAACATATTGTGTATTTATAACTATGTAAAAGTAAAATAAATGACAACAAAGTCCAGGAGAGAATAGCTGGAAGTACACTGTTGAAAATTCCTACACTATTAGTAAAGTGGCATAATGCTATTTGAATTAAATAGGAGTACATGCCCTATCAAAAATTAAAATATATTATAAAGAAAAATAATTGAAATAGTATAACAATGATAAAATATTGAATTAAAATATATTATAAAGAAAAACAATTGAAATAGAATGGCAATAACAAAATATTAAATTAAATAAATGAAACAAGAGTAGAAAGCCCAGAAATAGATCACAGTACCTATAAGAAATTAACATATGACAAATGTTGTTGATGTTGTTATCTACTGTTGAGGCTGCCTAGGTTTTCACTGGCTGATTTTTTAGGAGTAGATTGCCAGGTCTTTCATCCTACTCTGTCTTAGTTTGGAAACACCACTAAAACCAGTTCAGCATCATAGCAACATGTAAGCGTCTAGTGACTGATGGGTAGTGGCTGCACATGAGCGTCATCGGCCAGGAATTAAACTCAGTCTCTTGCATGGAAGGTAAAAATTGTACCACTGAACCACCAACGCCCTCATATGATAACTACCGCAGAAACCCAAACCCATTGCCATCGAGTTGATTCCAATTCATAGTGACCCCATAGGACAGAGGAGAACTGTCCCCTAGGGTTTCCAAGGAGCGGCTGGTGGATTCAAACTGCTGACCTTCTGTTTAGCAGCCAAGCTCTTAACCACCGCACCACCAGGGCTCCATCAAATGATAAATGGTGCATTCTAAATCAGTGGGAAAAGAAGGTATCATCCAGTAAATGTGTTTATAACTAGATAATAATTTTGAACTAAAATTACATTTCTGCTTCTTTTCTAAGCTAAATTCCAGATAAGAATCAAAGATTAAATGTAAAATATTAAATCATGTATGATATAAGGAAAATATGGGTATATGTTTATGTCATCTTAATGTGGACACTATCTTACTGAAGCACCGTACTTCAAACAATATGAAAATAAAAAACTTCTAAATGTAAATAAAACGTGAACAAATTTTAAACTTGGAATTATTTGTGTTTTTAAAAAATAATGCCAAAAAAGCATATAATTGGAAAAATATACAAATACTACAAATAATTTGTGTGCATGTGTATGTGAATGCATTAAAAAGCAAAAACAAAAAAGGCATTGCCATTGATTCTGACTCACAGCGACCTTATAGGACAGAGTAGAACTGCCTCATAGGGTTTCCAAGGCTGTCGTCTGTACAGAAGCAGACTGCCACATCTCTCTTCCGCAGAGAGGCTGGTGGGTTCAAACTGCCAACCTTTTGATTAGCAGCCAAGCGCTTAACCAGTGCACCACCAGTGCTCCTTGTGCATACTTGTGTTTATACATATATATATATATATATATATATACACAAGGAGAGAGAGAGATGTTTGTCTGATAATATATGAAAAGTAAAACAAACTGAGTGTTGAGCAAAAGATAGTAAGTTTAGAAAACATTTTCTATATAGAGAGCCTTTATCCCAATTTTAGTAAGAGTGGAAGAAAAAGCACAGTCTCATATACAGTTAATGGGAAGGTAAATGGGTGTAACCTTCTGGAGGTCAACTTTGCAATGTTGCTGTTGTTGTTAGTTACTCTCAGGAGCTGACTTAAGGCTGTGACCTTTTGGAAGTAGATCGCCAGGCCTGTCTTCCGAGGTGCCTCTGGGTGGGTTCAAACTGCCAACCTTTTGGCTAGTAGTCAAGTGCTTAACCATTTGCACCAGCCAGGGACTACTTGTTAACAAATAAGGGTGCATATATGAGCAGGAAAAACATGATAAAATATATAGAGTAACATTTTCAGAGTGATTTGTAAATGGTAGGATTGCAGATATATTTTTCTTCTGTTTATCTAACTGGTAAAGTTTTATCATTAGTATGCTTTCATTTTATATTTACAAAAACAAAACGGTACTATGTGAGATGTATGTGTGTGTTTGTGTGCGCGCACATTTATTTATTTATTATGATTAGACCGAAGACAAAGCAAGTAGGTTTTGGTAACAGAATCTGCTGTAATTTACGTGGTCAGAGTGTTTGCAATTTCAATGTGCTAGATCAAACAGATGTCACTACTTACAAAATTCCTTTTCACGACACTGGGCCAATTGTGTTTCAACATCACATTTTTCCCAGAGCATTTTCCATTAAGAAAACTCTAACCACAACCCTCCTTGAAGCAAAATATTAACCTCATTCAGACATTTTCTGAATTACCCAGTACTAACATCATTACAGCAATTATATAAAAGTACAATTTATTAGATATGAAAGCAAAATTACAACATTGTTATTAATAAAACATTTAATCTCAAAGAATAAGATCCCTAAAAAATTAATATGATAGTGTTTCCTGATCTAAGATTGCCTTCTAAAGCTTTCTTCAGATTATATGTCTAAAATAACTCCTTTTTGGTTATGTAAAAGAATGTTAAGGAAGAGTTTCCCAGGTTCTTCCTTAAAAAAAAAATAACCTACATACTCCAGAAAATTGAGATGAACGTGAAGATATAAGCTGGTAAGAAAAGAGAAACTTGAATCCTATTGGTTAGGATGAGAAGACAATGGGGACGGAGGAAGGATGGCTTTGTCCCGCTTTCAAGCAACAACTCATGATGGGTTGCTTCATCAACGTTTACTTTCCGTTTGTGTAGTGGCAGACTCCACAGCTGCTCCAGGATAAGAGCATCTCCAAATGTTCAGAAATGCTGAAAAGAAATAAAGAATCAAAAATTTCATCAAGTAAAGTGATGATGCTTGGGGTTTGGGGTAGAAACTGGTGTTGTGGCAACTGGAAAGGAGCTCAAGGGAAGCTTCCTGAATTCTGCTTGATATATTTTTTAATCTGGCTGTCAGTTACACAGGTGTGTTCTGTTTATAAAAGTTCAGTGAGCTGTACAATTAGGATACATGCCACAAATTTCATATAATGATAGTCACAGTTTCTGTTTGCTTCTACTTGTAGCCCAATGTTTCTTACAGATAAATTTTGTGAAAGCCCGTTGAAAAAAAAAGCAGTCATTTTACATGATTAAAAAAAAACACACACACAAACCTGTTGTCCTCAAGTCAATTCCGACTCATAGCGACTCTGTAGGACAAACTGGAACTACCCCAAAGGGTTTCCAAGGAGTGGCTACTGGATTTGAACTGCCAACCTTTTAGTTAGCACCGAGCTCTTAACCACTGTACCAGTAGGGCTCCTTAAGTGACTAGTTTACTCCATATTTGTCACTGTAAGGCCAAAGAGTTTTTAGGTATATTAACACTTACAGCTTTCTTAGATACAAACTTTGCATATTTGGAAAGGGAAAAAAAATAGTCCCACGAACTCAGGAAGAATGCCTGTTTCTAGATCACAATGGCACTTGACTGGAATAGGTTTAACAAATGATTTAAATGTTTCTAAATTTTGCATACACCACCCGTCTGTCAGTTTGTGGCACGGTGGCGGCTTGTGTGTTGGTTCCATGCTAGAAGCTATGCCACCAGTATTTCAAATACCTGTCCCATGGTAGACAGCTTCCAACAGAGATTCCAGACTAAGACAGACTAGAAGGAAAAGCTTGATGATCTACTTCTGAAAATCAGCCAGCGAAAACCCTAATGATCAGAAGAGAGTATCACCTGAGTGTGCTGGAAGATGAACCCCTTAGAGTAGAAGATCATGAAAATGGTGTAGGACTGGGCAGCGTTTCGTTCTGTGATACGTAAAGCCACCATGAGTTGGAGGTGACCTGACCGCAACTAACAACAATGAGAAAAAATATCTTCAGGATAGTTTTAACTAAACCAGTTGCCGTCGAGCAGATTCTGACTCATAGCAACCCTATAGTACAGAGAAGAACTGCCCCATTGGGTTTCCAAGTTGCTGCGAGTGGATTTGAACTGCTGACCTTTTGGTTAGTAGCCAAGCTCTTAACCACTGCGCCACCAGGGCTCCAAGATGGTTTTAGGTGTCTTAAATTTGTACTCCAGAACTGCTTTAGGTAAGGATAAAACAAATCTGAATAAAAAATACGTCTTCTAGAAGTGGAAAAGACAAACATGATGAAATAATCACAGAGATATTGGGACAAGTGTTGTTACAGGCATGTCGAAGCAGCTAGGTGTACACAGAAGACAGGGTCCACCAATTGTGCTTTGGCATCATCAGAAAAGGTGCCTCGTGAATACAGTCTTAAAGACTAACTGGCTAAGATTGGGGAGGACTCCCAAAACTCTTTAAGTCTCAATTTCTTTGTCTGTTAATGGGAATCCTAATACTTAACTTTTGACTTATTTGAGATTAGAGAAAGAGTATATAATGACCCTGGCAAAGTGTCTGCCCATTAACTAGAGGCTCTAGCAGAAATAGGAGGACTAAGGAGTGTGTATTGAAGTTCTTTGAGAAGTGTGTTAGTCAAATATTATTTATTATTCTCATTTTATTGAAATGGCTAAATAAGAAATTATCCTAAGCAAATTGATCGTTTTAACTCTACTTCACTGTATTTCTTATTTCCTAACATGACATTTCCGAATCATATCCTAATTTGTGCGATCAGTTCAAAATGTCTTTGATGTTGTTTATACTTACTATAGTAAATGTGCAAATTATTTATTCAATATGTCACTACAATGTAGCCCTATTTTTGTATATCTTTATATTTTACACATTACAATGTAGCTCTATTTTCTTATATTTTCTATTTTCTACTATAATGTAGCCCATATTTTCTCATTTTCTATTTTCAAGTGAGCATAATTCTTTTAAAATTAAGTTTTACCCCAGTCCTATGATTTGAGTTTTCATACAATTATCTATAATTCACTCATTCAATAAATATTTATTGAACAATAACTGCATCAGGCAGTTCCAGATGCCCAGGATCTAATAATGATCAACACAAAGTCCCCGCGCTAACAGAGCTTACATTATAAGAGGGAAACAATGAACAGTAACTATAAGAACAAATAATATTATACTTTTTCTTACCAGTTGCCTTCAAGTCAATTCCGATTTATGGCAACCTCGTGTATGTCAGAGTAGAAATGCACTCCATGGGGTTTTCAAGGACTGTGATCTTTCGGAAGCAGATTGCCAGGCTTTTTTCCAAGGCACCTCTGGATGGGTTCCAACAGCGAATATTTCAGTTAGTAGTCGAGTGCTTACCTGCTTGTGTCACCCAATGTTGCTAGATGATAAATGCTGTGGAAAAATGAACCTATTAAGAAAGATCTGGAGTGGGAGGGTTAGTTCTTGTTGAGAAAGAGATATTTGAAACTTGAAGAAGGTTAGGGATTTGGCCACGCCATTATCCGGAGGAAGAGCATTCCAAGCACAGGGAATGACTGGTGCCGAGGCTGGAGGAGACTCAGGTGGGCTAGAGCAGAAGGAGCAAGGGGAGAAGAGTGGTCGGCGGCAGCCAGCTTGTTGACCTTTGGGAGGACTTCAGTCTTCTCTCAGAGTGAAATGCAGTGCTTGAGCACATGGGTAGCATGATGTAACTTGAAGCTTTTCAAAAATGCCCTTTAAGATTTTAAAAGCATCAGAGTCGGCCTGGCTGCTGTGTTGAAAAGGCACTATAGGGAGAGCAACGGTAAAAGCTGAGAGACAGGTTAGGAGGTATCTTCCAGATAAGGGATGCTGAGGGCTCCCATGAACATTATAACAGAGACAAGTTGAATTTTGGATACACTTTAGAAGAATAGTTCAAAGGAATTTTTGACAGATTTTTATAAGATGTGAAGGGCAGTAGGACAAATGTTCCTGTTTCAAGGACAATTATTATGAGGAAAACACTGTACTTTTTAAAATTAAAAACCTATCTTTTGTTCACTCCAAGTATTGTTTCTGTTCATTTGTACACAATGAAGCTACAAGTGAGTTACAGGAAAGATTTATTAACATATTTTTCAAAATGTTAGCACAGTGAGCCTTCAGAAGAGAAGTCTCCAGAACAAAGTCCTGGGTAACTGTGTAAGCTGCCTGGCGTGACCTTCTGCCCTGACCTTTGGGATAACCACATTGTAGATACTGTCAATTTATTTCATTTCCATCAGCCAAAGTTAAGGTGGCATTTAATGATTTCATTAAGTGACACTCTGCTGGCATTTGACCTTGGAATTTTCAAATTTGCAACTTTTTATTCCTTCTTGCAGTCTTTGTCAGCCTGTCTTGGAGAAGAACTTCTTATTACTGTCAAGAGAAAATTACTTCCATTTCTTTCATATGTCAAAATCCTGTCATTTGTGCAGCTGTGGCCCATTGTGACTCAGGATATGAGGTGAAGCTTCAGATTTTTATTGTCACTTTCTTTTAACCAAAAGCGTACCTCCCCTCTCGCTTCATGCACGGGTACCTGCTTATGCAGGGGGTATTCTTACATCATTGCTTTAACGCGGGATGTGGGCGCTTCGCCCTCTCCCGTTCTACTCTTCAGAAAGGTAATTCTGCGACAGACAGTGTTTGATGCATAAAGGTTTTATTTGATGTTCCCATAAGTGGTAGGATTTTTTAAATGCTTACTTAAAATAAATATTGATTGATTGAATGATTGTTTAATTAGAGGCTAGGATTTTTTTAGGGGATCATCTGGGACTATAAAAAAAAGCAACTGGCTAAGGGGTAAAGATATGAATGCCGCTCAGACCTCAGTTAATATAAGGTATATATTCTCTTACTCCTTTGTGATACCTGTCTATATTTGATTTTTTTATTATTATTTTGTTCTTAATAAAGGAGATGCATTGGGACTATGCATTGCATCTCCCTAGGGAACTAGGAAGTCATTCCCAAATTCTTCAAGGAAGGATCGTTTGTTCTTTTGTATTTGTTTGTGTGATGCTGAATTTTATTATGTTTCTATTATTGATTTCATTCCCTTCGCATGTGTTAAAATTTCATATGCATTAAGATGGAAAATAAAAACTATTTGCTTTTAACCCCAGGCAAAACCATCTCTTACATTGCATCTAAGCCTACTCTCCCTCACACAAAACGTTGCTCTTAGGAGAAATCCAAATCACGTTCCATGCCTACTGTATCTCTGCAGCTCTGCCACCAGCAGGTACTCCGAACAGATTTTGGCAACAATTAGAAACCCACAAGGCCAGCATTAAAAATCACACTGAGCCTTTCTGAGATGACATGCTTTTAAATCACTCTTTCCTTAGCAAACCTGTCAGCTCAAGGTAGCATACTTTGGGAAACCATGCAGCAACGTCTTGAAGGGAATTAGTGGTTATCTTAATTGGCACAACTTTCATGCATAGAATCTATGTTTGCGGGGAGTAGGGTGATCTGGGAGACTGTGTACAGTAGAACAGCACTGGACTGGGATTCAGAAGACCCCCCCAACTCTGTTACTACCTGGCAATGTACCTTGGAAAAGCAGTTAATCATTTGGAGAAGTACACCATTTTTATCTGTTAAAAGCTCTCTTATAGTTTGTGTTCTATGATTCTGTTGGATTTGCCAGTGGCAGCATTACTAGTTGATGATAATATCATAAAGGGAATAGATTGTTCCAGGATCTTCTGTGGCAATAAACTTTTGATATTCTCTCCCAGACTGGAATAACTGCTGTGGTGAAATGAGTTCCTTTATGTGGCCTTTTGCCTTAGTTCTTTGGAAACACAGCTTGAGAGATTTTTCCCCTAGGCCCTGAGGAGTTACCTTTGCCCTAGTTTTCTACCCTAAACAGTTTGTTACTTTTATGCAGGTTGATTTACATTTCCTGGGTAAGCTGTCAACAACGTGTGGTTTGATACTATTTGTCTGATCCTGGGCTGCAGCCTGCCCTATGACTGCTATGCACCTTGCAGGGACTGGTCAATAGAATATGCAAATTAAGTGTCTGTAGCCTACTATGCAAATGAAATATCTGTGGTCTACGGAGAAGGGATTCAGTTCTTGGCCCTGGTAGGAAGGCCATGCCTTAAAACTGACAAGGAGTTTGTGTATATATGCAGTCAACCTCACAGAAGTTGTTCAGACAGAAACAAGTAGGAAGAGAAGCACCAGGAAGAAGCCAAAGGAAGGAAGAAGAGAAAAGAGAGAAGCAGAGAGGGAGGAGGCAAGGAACTTCCGAAAAGAGCTGTAACATGGGTCAAGGGCTGTAACACTGAAGTCAGTAAGAGGCCCAGAGGCAGAGTCAGTGGTGACAGATAGCCTGTCCTGAGTGACAAGACGAGCCTGTCCTGAGAGGCCAAGAGGAGCCTGTCTTCAGGGGGCAGAGATGAGGCCTGCATGGCCTAGAGGAGCTGAGAGAGCTGTCCTCCACTGAGGAAGGGAGACTTTGCCTACATGCTTCCTGATCATGATCCTGAGTGGTAGCCTATTGATCCTGATCTGGAGTTGTTACTTCCTTAATAAACCACTTAACTGTAAGTATGGTCTGTGAGTTGCGTGTGGCCATTGCAATGGGTTATTGAACACAGAGGAGAAGTACAGAGTGCTGTAGGAGGGATGGCGGATGTCAGAATTGGTAAAAAGTTTGGAGACTGGAGGTATGTCTGACGCCCACCTCAAAGGGATCAGTTTTAGGATGATCTTGATTTGCATTATTTCCCCCTCCCCCACAAAGTTACATGGGTTCTAATGCTATTACTACTCCCACCATTTTACAACTGCTCAGAGATTTGTGTCTCCCTTTTGCTGCCAAGACTCCCAAGTATTGCCAGGATATTCTGGGAACAGGTGAACCACAATACCATGGTGATCAAACTCTTCGCTGTGCAAGAAACACACTGTATATGAATGATAATCTTATATGTCAAAAAAACAATTTCCACAAAAGCTTCAGATTTGACACTCCCCGGAAACATTATGTGGTCTCCAGCAAAATAATTACACGTATACAGAGAAAGAAGTAAACGTAATAACGATTATGTCCTTGTTAAAAAAAGACAAAACAAAGTTCATTTTTGCCATGTTTTAAAGGAAGATAGTCCCTGAGGAGGGCAGGAAGACTTTATGTAGCTGTGATTTTACAAGATGGTGAAACTATGGAGAGATAAAGTTTCAAATTACTGTTTTCATACACTCTCTGTTATGGATGGAATTGTGTCCCCCCAAAATATGTGTCAGCTTGGCTAATCCATGCTTCCAGGATTTGTGTGATTGTCCACCATTTTGTCATCTGAAGTGATTTTCCTATGTGTTGTAAATCCTACCTCTGTGATGTTAAGGAGATGGAATTAGTGGCAGTTATGTTAATAAGGCAGGACTTAATCTACAAGATTAGGTTTTGTCTTAAACCAATCTCTTTTAAGATATAAAAGAGAGAAGCGAGCAGAGAGACATGGGGACCTCATACCACCAAGATGGCAGTGCCGAGAGCAGACCACGTCTTTTGGACATGGTGTTCCTGTGTGGAGAAGCTACTACACCAAGGGAAGATTGATGACAAGGACCTTCCTCCAGAGCTGACAGAGAGAGAAAGCCTCTCCCTGGAGCTGATACCCTGAACTGGGACTTCCAGCCTACTAGACTGTGAGAAAATAAACTTCTGATTGCTAAAGCCACCCACTTGTGGTATTTCTGTTAGAGCAGCACTAGATAACTAACCTGTTGCCACTGCCCCACCAGGGCTCCAAAACCAAACGCATTGCCATTGAGTCAACTCAGACTCATAGCAACCCTATAGGATGGAGTCGAAATGCCCCATAGGGTTTCTAAGGAGTGACTGGTGGATTTGAACTGCTGACCTTCTGGTTAGGAGCTGAGCTCCGGACCACTGCGCCACCAGGGGTCCACTAGATAACTAAGACACTCCCTAATTTCAGGGTGAGAAGATGAGTGTGGTCTTGGTTCTTATTTCCTCCTAAAAAGCAAATCTTGCTAGTGGTTCTTTTTATGGGCATGACAAAAAAGTCATTTTTCCTTCCAAGTGTCATGCCCATGATCCAGTGTTGTGGTGGTGCTGTGCTGGCTCAAGAAAATCAGCTATGCTCATCCGTTCCCTACTCCCTGTTCAGTGCCATCACATTACTAGCTTAAAATTGGCCAAAACAAGCTGCCATCAAGTTAATTCTGACTCATGGCTACCCAATGTGTGTCATAGTAGAACTGTACTCCACAAGGTTTTCAATGGCTGATTTTTCAGAATTAGACCACCAGGCCTTTCTTCTGAGGTGCTTCTGGGTGAACTTGAACCTCCAACCTTTTGGTTAGCAGGCAAGTGTGTTAACCATTTGCACTACCCAAACCAAACCAAACTCGTTGCTGTTGAGTCAATTCTGACCCATAGCGACCCTAGAGGACAGAGTAGAACTTCCTCGTAGGATTTCCAGGGAGAAGCTAGTGGATTTGAACTGCCAGCCTTTTGGTTAGCAGCCATATCACTTAACCACTGCACCACCAGGGGGGACTCCTAAAATTGACCAAGATGGGAGCATTTACACCAGAGAAACTGGAAAATGCTCAAATCAGCCCTTCCCACCAGAACCCATTGTTAAAGATTTACCAACAGCTACTGCCTGATCACAAAAGCCCTGACATCCATTTGTCGTTACTCCTTCTTCCCACCCAGACCCCGGCTCCTGAGCGTTGCTGCATGCATAGCAAGTAAGTTACTAAACTTCCTCCTACATCCTCAGCTGCAGCCCCTGCTCCGCTTGCTCCAGTAGTTCCCGTATTGCAATTATAGCAAAAAGTGTTGGAGAAGGGAACTGGTACTGAATAGAAATTACAGACAGATGATATGAACAGAGCAAGAGTCTCGCTGATAAGCATATTATATGGGCTCGGTGAATATAAAGTGAACTGAACTGAATAGCTTTCCCCATGTGATTTTGATCAATGCATATTTATCAAGGGCATAGGAAATAGTCAAAGCAGCCAAATGCAATGAAATAACACCAAAATCTCAAAGAGTTCAGTTTATTAGGAAAACTACTGCACTGTAAAAAAGAAGCACACTTCTAAGATAGAAAAGGGTAGATTTTATAATCCATGTATATAAAAGGTTCAGAGGAAGCATACATTTGCTAAAATCACACAGTGAGCTAGTCGTAATTATAACTAAAAAGCATCTCTTCTTAATGCCCCACATAAGGCCACTATTTCAACATAAGAGTCTAGAGTGAGAAATACGATTTTTTCTATGAAAACTACTGATATTTTGAAAATACAGTAAGTGTATGGTTTTCTCTTACGAATATGTCATTTTCCAATAAGCAAATGCTATTTTAAGACAAAAGTGGACAGTTACAAATTCAAATTTGAGTAGTTCTATACATGTTAGACAGTGACCATCTGAAAACACAATTCTTAAGTAGTTTTAGGACTACTCTGATTATCACACAGACTTTGCTACAACAATCCTTTGCATTTCTGTGTTCTTTCACAGTTTACAAAATAAATTTACCTTTAAAGTCTCATTTCCATTTTATTCTCACAACATACCTAAGTAGCAAAAAATATCATTCCATTTAACATATAAAGAAACTACAGCTTAGAAAGGTTATCAGTTGTCATAGTCCTGGGACTTAGTTCTTCTTGTTGTTAACTGCTGTTGAGCCCGCTCCAGTTCATGGCGACTACTTGTATAACAGATGAAATTGCGTTATCTTCATGATTATTGGTATGCTCAAGTCCATCATTCCGGCCACTGTGTGATCTGAGTGTCACATAACTCAGGCGGCTCATCTCCCAGCACTATATCAGACAATGTTCTGTTGTGATCCACAGGTTGTTTACTGGCTGATTTTCAGAAGTAGATTGCCAGGGCCTTCTTTATTCCTAGTCTGTCTTAGTCTGGAAGCTCCACTGAAACCTGTCCATCATGGACGACCCTCCCGGTATTTGAAACACTGGTGGCATAGCTTCCAGAATCATAGCAACACACAAGCCACCACAGACACAAACTGACAGACAGGTGCTAGATGAATATATATGTGTATGTATGTATAGATAGATAGATTTAGAAAATAATATTTGGAATCTTTATTCCCTGACCGTGAGCATGGAGAAACGTGACCCAGCTGGGGCTGGGCCCTCACAGACTCACAAAGACACATCAGCTGGGCCCCGAGATGGACAATAGATGGGACAATCTTAGAAATTATCTTAAGGAAGTTTTCACAAAAGGACAATCAAACACAACCCAAAAGACTTTCCACTCTTATCTTTTTCTATTAACATTTAGTGAATGGAAATTTGTTGGACTAATGAAGACCCTCCTGACTCTTGGTACTGAAACATTTACCAATGATTGTTAAGAAAGACAATTCAAAATGTAGGATCACAGTTTCTAGCCAATCTGAAAAGGCTAAGCTTTCAATGGTTTTGCTCATTTGTAATGTTAATATATACTGATGGCTCTGTAACTGTTCTTTGGACTCGGACAGACAAGGCTGTGGCACCATGCTTGTCTGTTTTCCCATTCTTGCCTATTCTGTAATATTCTTTGGACTTGGACAGACATGGCTCTGGCAGCATGCTTGTCCGCTTCCCACTTGTGTCTGTTCTGTGATATTTCTTTGGACTCCAGCAGACATGGCTCTGGCAGCATGGTAGTCTGCTTCCCACTTCTGCCTTTTTGAATATATGCCGAATAAAACTTTCTTTTTGCTTTACTAAACTTTATGTTTTTCCACTACAACAGTATATATACACATGTATATATATACACACACCTATATGTAATATGTTCCTTATAATCTTCAAATCTTTATAAAAATTTAGCCTGATAATTGGTATTATTATGTAAAGCATGTTTTTGAACATAATGGTAATGCTAGCAACTACCACTGAGTGCAGATACTATGCTAAGTACTTTATCTCCCTTACTGTGTTCACCACTCACAGGATATTGGAATTATCTGTTTTTATATAATGGAACTCAAGCTTAAAAATGACAAAGAATTTGCCTGGGATCATGGAGTGGTAGGTGAGGATTTGAAGCATGCAACTGACTCCATATGAGTTTCGATACCCTTAGAGTGTTTTCTCACATAAATTAACTTAAATACTGTAACCAAATATCTCTAAAACAATTCATATGTCATAACCTTTAACTTTAATGATCTTCACTTCTTCCTTCCTTCATTGATATATTCAATCAATAAATATCCAATGAAAAAAGACAAAGTCCAGTCATTGCTAAGTGTACCAGCTCTGGTGTCAGACTCGTGGAGCCTGACTCCTGGCTCTCTGCTTACTTGCTGTGATACATTGCACAAGTTACTTAACCACTCTGTGTATCAATTTTCTTCTCTGTAAAATGGGGATAAAAATGGTATCTCCTATTGATTTATATTTATGATTAAATACATATAAGGTACATAGGCTAATGCATCACCTATTGTGTTAGTTATTACTCTTAATATGTGTATCACGGATATATAAACAGATAATGTTAAACTGCTCAGAAACTCTGTTCAAAGAGTTAAACTGTTCCCCTTGACATTTTATTTGCGAACCTATGCTTCATAAATCATAGTAGAAAGAAAAAAATCCAGCCCTGTAGTTTGCTCTTCATTTGGTAGCAAATGTTATATAGTAAGGTATGTTGAATATTTGCTTCTGTTAAGAAACCCCTATGGGGCGGTTCTATTCTGCACACGTGGGGTCACCATGAGTGGGACTTGACTTAACAGAAACTAACAGAAACAACAACAATGTAAATTTAATTAACATCGCTATGAGCTTCCATTTCCTACTTTATAAAATGGCAATACTAATATACAGCTCACAAAATTACGAAGAGCACTCCTTCTCAATTTTAAGTCAGGATTTATACAGAAAACGACCGTATCTTGAGAGCTCACTGGAGTAAAGAAGCAAGGTCGCCTCAACTTCAGGTCCCTCTGGCTTTCAGTGTCTTGTCCCACCTGTAACGTGTTCCCAGCACCCCGATGGAAGAGCTCTGCCTAGAGAACTCCATGCGGTGTTAGTGGAAGCCCGGGTGTCTGGTGCACAGACGACAGAATGCTAGCTCCACTGGTTAGTTCAAATTAAGGAGACTTTACTGTGTTTTGGTGATAACTCATTCTTAATATCGCAGAGCCTAAATGATGTCTGCCATGTGCAATTTTCGCCACTGTGTTTCACTCTAGCAGTACTCTTTGTCCTACTTCTTACTATTCACCACTAATTTTCTCTGTGTGCCCACTTTTCAGACAAAGATTAGACAGGCCTATAAAACAAAACACATATGAGGAACATTCTTCTTAGTTCAATCAAATATATGAGACCAAATGGGCAACTCCTGCCCCAAAGCAGGATGAGAAGGCAAGAAGGGACAGGAAAACTGGACAAATGGACACAGGGAACCCAGGGTGGAAACGTGGAGAGTGCTGTCACATTGCGGGGATTGGAGCCAATATAACAAAACAATCTGTGTATAAATTTTTGAATGAAAAACTAAAAAAAGAAAAATTAGAAAAAAAAATATTTTTTAATCATGCTTCATGCAGAAACTTTTCCAGGACTGATAGCATAATTTTGGATAAATTCATCAATATTAATTCATTAACCACTCCAAACCCAAAACTTGTTGCCATCAAGTTGATTCTGACTCATAGCGACTGTCTTAGTCATCTAGTGCTGCTAGAACAGAAATACCACAAATGGATGGTTTTAACGAAGAGAAGTTTATTTCCTCACAGTTCAAGTAAGATAAAAGTCCAAATTCAGGGCGTCAGCTCCAGGGGAAGGTTTTTTCTCTCTGTCGGCATTCTTCTCTTCAGTGTTCCCCTGGACTAGGAGCTTCTCGGTGCAGGGACCCCGGTCCAAAGGACGCCCTCTACTCCCCGCACTGCTTTCTAGATGGTATGAGGTCCCCCCGTCTCACTGCTCACTTCTGTTTTATATCTCAAGAGATTGCCTCAGGACACAATCCAGTCTTGTAGATCCGGTCCTGCCTTACTAACACAACTGCCACCCATCCTCCCTCATTAACATCATAGAGGCAGGTTTACAACATACAGGAAAATCACACAGTACCAGGAATCATGGCCTAGCCAAATTGCTACACACATTTTTTGGGGGACACAATTCAAACTATGCCAGCGACCCTAAAGGACAGAGTAGAACTGCCGCATAAGGTTTCCAAGACTGTAATCTTTATGAAAACAGACTGCCACATCTTTCTCCTGCAGAGTGGCTGGTGAGGTCTAACCGCTGACCTTTCAGTTAGCAGCTGAGTGCTTTACCACTGTGTCACCAGGGCTCCGTTATTAGCCACTAGACTTTTTAAATTATCTTGAAGAGCATAATTACATTTTAAGTGATGTGAATGTTAATGTTTTTAGTTTTTGTGTGTGAGACCGGAATTTAACACAACCCTGATTAGGATGTTAGACGCCAGATAATTATTCCTACTACTCCAATCCTGGGGGGTTTGCCACATCCCAAATGATTATGCTGCAACCAGGACATCTTGGTGCCTTGGTTGCCCAGCAACCATTCTCCTCCCATCTTTTCTCTTCCAGAGGTGCAGAATACAATGTCCGTCAGGACTGAGGATGGCACATAAGAGGGTTGATCTCCTTATACAAGCTGGGGGTTGTTTTGCACGGACACAGTCTAAGCTTCAGTGTCAGACAAATCCAGATTCAAATATTGACCTTGGAAAAGACAATTCATCTCTCAGAGTTTGTTTTAAAGTTGAGTATTACATTTCAGTCACTTGTCTGAGTCTTCTAAACCGGACTATCCCCTCACAAGCTGTGCTCAGGAAGGCAGCACTGAGCCATTGTTTGTATCAGAGAGACACTCATCTTTCAGAGGCAGGGGACATGGGCTCCTAGAGATCTCCAGCCCAAGATTTACCACCAGTCAAGGTGTGAGATGGGAAGCCCTCTGCCGAAGGAAGGTGATGGTAGTTAGCTAACGTTGATACATACATCATTCAAAACATAGCTACTGGACTGTAGTGAAGATTAAACAAGATAATGTATATAAGCCTCTATAATGTTGGGTCAGGCACACAGTGACTGTTATGACAGTCATGATTGGCATTATATTCTCTTTGTAAAGTATCACGATCATGTGTCATACCTCTAATAACCACACTTTACTCCTGTTATGGTCGTATATCAAAAAGGAGGGAGGAGAATTTCAGGGCATGAGGTGGGGCATGTGACCAAGGTAACAAAAGTAATTGTAACTAACAAGATTATAAGAAATTCACCATAAACACTATTTTTAATTTTTTGCCTCCTCAGAGGTCATAAGTCTCTAGAGCAAGTCTACTAGCAAAATACAAAGTAATCACCTTTGCCATGTTTTATTGTTTAGAAGCAAGTCACAGGTCCTGCCCATACTCAGTGGGATGGGTGTATGTATACAAGGCCATGAATACCAGGTGATGTGGAGATCATGAGGGGCCTCCAGAGAGTCCATTCATCACACCTTGTAAGCCATGGAAAACTGGTTGATCTTTATTATAGGGTTAATAAAAACCATTGAAGGGTTTTAACCAGGGAAATAAAATAATCAGATTTATGTTCTACAAAAATGGAATGGAAGGATGCTAATTTAGATAGAAGGAGTCACAGTAAGTGACTGTTACAATAATTCAAGTATCCTGTATGAGATTCTTGTCAGGCGAATATAGATAAATGGACAGAGTACAGAGATAATAAAATGTTTATAGGGCTTGTGTTACAGATTGAATTGTGTGTCCCTCAAAGATGTGTGTCAACTTGGCTAAGCCATGATTCCCAATATTATGTGGTTGTTCTCCATTTTGTGATCTGATGTAATTATCCTATGTATTGTAAATCCTAACCTCTATGACGTTAATAAGGCAAGATTAGAGGCAGTTATGTTAACGAGGCAGGACACAATCTACAGGATTAGGTTGTGTTTTGAGTCGATCTCTTCTGAGATATAAAAGAAAGAAGCAAACAGAGAGGAGGGGGACCTCCTACCACCGAGAAAGAAATTCCTAGACTCAGGGAAAAATTGATGACAAGGACCTTCCCCCAGAGCCGACACAGAGAGAAAGCCTTCTCCTGGAGCTGGCGCCCTGAATTTGGACTTCTAGCCACCTAAACTGTGAGAGAATAAATTGCTGTTTGTTAAAGCCATCCACTTGTATTTCTGTTATAGCAGCACTAGATAACTTAGAGAGCTTGTGAAAGATTGCATGTGCTGAGCGAGGGAGAGCAGAGTTAAAGATTATTCCCAGGTCTCCTGATATGGATGGATGCCACTCACCATGTGGTTATGGTACCATTTACTGAAATAGGGCTTAGTGAAGGGAGAGCAGATTTGGGGAAAAGATCCCGAATTCCACTTTGTATGTTACGAATTTGGGGCGGGAGATTAAAGAGAGAGATCTGGGCTATGATAAAGATATGTAAATAGAAATCAATATTACGACACTGAATGAAACACGCAAGAAACAACGCGCGAGAGAGAAGCAGAGGGCCTGTGATGGAAGATGAAGGACAACAGTATTTCAAGGACAACAAAGGAGATGGGGGAGGAGGAACATGGGAAGGAGGGGAAAAAGGTGTGCTGTCACTGAAACCAGTGAAGAGGAGGCTTTGTGAAAAACAGAATGCTGATCTGAGATCAGGTAAGACAGTGATTCAAAAGTGCCTGTTAGATTTAGGGATCATGCAGGCCATTGGCAGTGGAGTGGTGGGGGTGGAAACAGAGTCGTAGGGGTACTAATAAACTAAAGCACCAAGGTAAGGCTGTAGGGAAGGTCTGTTGTACACACTGACGATTAGATCATAGGTTATCTGCAGAGAACACCTGGGGGAAGGATTGAAGAGAAGGGGGGAAGGGAGATGGGACAGAGAAATAAAGGCACTAAAGCACGAGACAGGATTGGGATGTGCCTCAGGCACTTACATTTTGGACAGTATGTGGAAAAAGCAGTAAGACCTCCAGGGCTTGGCTGGCTGAGGGGTTTCCAGAATACTGAGCCCTCAGTGTCCCCTCTGTGGATGGTGCTCAGGCTCCTCAGATGTATCTTCACAGGGTCAAGAGACTGTCCTGTGGTGATGTTGGGCAAGCCAGGAGAAACCCTCTAATATTTTATTTCTTTCCAAGGGAACCCATGTAAAACACCGTAGGATCATAGTAAACTGGAAGGATGTTAGCTAACAGTGAAAAGCAAATTAATTCAACTCAGAATCCATCAGTTCCTCAAAGAGACTATAAATCCCTTTTTGTTGTCGTTGTTAGGTGCCATTGAGTCGGTTTTGACTCACAGTGGCCCTATGCACAACAGAATGAAACAGTGCCTGGTCCTGTGCCATCCTCACAATTGTTGCTATGCTTGAGCCCATTGTTGCAGACTCTGTGTCAATCCATCTTGTTGAGGTTCTTCCTCTTTTTCACTGACCCTCTGCTTTACCAAGCATGATGTCCTTCTCCAGGGCCTGATCCCTCCTGACAACATATATGAGATGTAGTCTCACTGTCCTTGCTTCTAAGGAGCATTCTGGTTGTACTTCTTCCAAGACAGATTTGTTTTTTCGTTTGGCAGTCCAAGGAATATTCAATATTCTTCACCAAAACCACAATTCAAAGGCACCAGTTCTTCTTCAGTCTTCTTACTCATTGTCCTTATTCACTGCATATGAGGCGACTGAAAACACCATGGCTTGGGTCAGGTGCACTTTAGTCTTCAAGGTGACATCTTTGCTTTTCAACACCTTAAAGAGGTCTTTTGTGGCAGATTTGCCTAATGCAATGCGTCTTTTGATTTCTTGACTGCTGCTTCCGTGGGTGTTGATTGTGGATCCTAGTAAAATGAAATCCTTGACAACCTCAAACTTTTCTCCATTTACCATGATGTTCCTTATGTCTAGTTGTGAGAATTTTTGTTTTCTTTATGTTGAGGTATAATCCGTACTGAAGCCTGTGGTCTTTGACCTTCATCAGTAGTGCTTCAAGTCCTCTTCACTTTCAGCAAGCAAGGTTGTGTCCTCTGCGTAATGCAGGTTGTTAATGAGTCTTCCTCCAATCCTGATGCCATATTCTTCTTCATATAGTCCAGCTTCTCGGATTATTTGCTCAGCATACAGATTGAATAGGTATGGTGAAAAGATACAACCGTGATGCACACCTTTCCTGACTTTAAACCACACAGTGTCCTCTTGTTCTGTTTGAACAAGTGCCTCTTGATCCATGTACTGATTCCTTATGAGCACAATTAAGTGTTCTGGAATTCCCGTTCTCTGCAATGTTATCAATAACTTGTTACGATCCACACCATTGAATGCTTTAGCATAGTCAATAAAACACTGGTAAACATCTTTCTGATATTCTCTGCTTTCAGCCAGAGGCCATCTGACATCAACAATGATATCCCTGGTTCCACATCCTCTTCTAAACCTGGCTTGAATTTCTGGCAGTTCCTTGTTGACATACTGCTGCAGCTACTTTTGAATGATCTTCAGCAAAATTTTGTTTTTTTATGATATTAATGATATTATTCAATAATTTCCTCCTTCTGTTGGATCACTTTTCTTGGGAAAAAGCATAAATATGAATCTCTTCCAGTCAGTTGGCCAGGTAGCTGTCTTCCAAATCTCTTGGCATACATGAGTGAGCACTTCCAGTGCTGCATCCGTTTGTTGAAACATCTCAATTGGTATTCCATCAATTCCCGGAGCCTTGTTTTTTGACAATGCCTTCGGTGCAGGTTGGACTTCTTCCTTCAGTACCATCAGTTCCTGATCATAGGCTCCCTCCGGAAGTGGTTCAACACTGACCAATTCTTTTTGGTATAGTGACTCCAAGTATTCCTTCCATCTTCTTTTGATGTTCCTGCGTCATTTAATATTTTCCCGGTAGAATCCTTAAGTATTGCCAACTTGAGACTTGAATTTTTTCTTCAGTTCTTTTAGCTTGAGGAAAGCTGAGTGTGTTCTTCCCTTTGGTTTTCTATCTACAGGTCTCTGCATATGTCATCACAATACTTCACTTTGTCTTCTCGAGTTGCCCTTTGAAATCTTTTGTCCAGCTTTTTTACTTCACCATTTTTTCCTTTTCCTTTGGTTACTCAACGTTCAAGAGCAAGTTTCAGAGTCTCTTCTGATATCCATTTAGGTCTTTTCTTTCTCTCCTGTCTTTTTAATGACCTCTTGCTTTCTTCTTGTATGATGTCCTTGATGTCGTTCCACAACTCGTCTGGTCTTTGGTCATTAGTGTTCAATGCGTCAAATCTATTCTTGAGATGGTCTGTAAATTCAGGTGGGATATACTCTGGGTCGTATTTTGTCTCTCATGCACTTGTTCTAATTATCCTCAGTTTCAGCTTGAACTTGCATATGAATAATTGATGGTCTGACCCACAGTCAGCCCCTGGCCTTGTTCTTACTGATGATATTGAACTTTCCCATCGTCTTTTTCCACAGATGTAGTCAATTTGATTCCTGCGTATTCCATCTGGTAAGGGGTGTGTGTATAGTCTCCGTTTATGTTTGTGAAAAAAGGTATTTGCATGAAGAAGTTGTTGGTTTTGCAAAATTCAATCATGTGATCTCCAGCATCGTTTCTATCACCAAGGCCATATTTTCCAATTACCTGTCCATCTTCTTCGTTTCCAACTTTTGTATTCCAGTCACCAGTAATTATCAGTGCCTCCTAATTGCATGTTCAATCAATTTCAGACTGCAGAAGTTGGTAAAGTCTTCAATTTCTTCATCTTTGGCCTTAAAGGTTAGTGTGTAAATTTGAATAATAGTCTTATTAACTGATCTTCCTTATAGACATATAGATAATATCTTATCACTGACAGCATTGTACTTTAAGATAGATCTTGAAATGTTCTTTTTGACAATGAATGCAATGCTATTCTTTTTCAAGTTGTCATTTCCGGCATAGCAGACCACATGATTGCCCGATTCAAAATGGCCAATACCAGTCCATTTCAGCTCACCAATGCCTAGGATACTGATGTTTATGTGTTCCATTTCATTTTTGACAATTTCCGATTTTCCTAGATTCATACTTCGTACATTCCAGCTTCTGATTTTTAATGGATGTTTGCAGATGTTTCTTCTCATTTTGAGTGGTGCCACAGCAGCAAATGAAAGTCCCCAAAGCTTGACTCCATCCACTTCATTAAGGTCAACTCTACTTTGAGGAGGCAGCTTTTGCCCAGTCATACTTTGAGTGCCTTCCACCCTGAGGGCTCATCTTCCGGCACTATATCAGACAAAGTTTTGCTGCTATTTATAAGGTTTTAACTGGCTAATTCTATTCAGGAGTAGAATGCCAGGTCCTTCTTCCTAGTCTGTCTTAGTCTGGAAGCTCAGCTGAAACCTGTCAGCCATGAGAGACCCTGCTGGTATTTGAATACTGGTGGCAAAGCTTCCAGCATCACAGCAACACACAAGCCCCCACAGTACGACAAACTGACAGATGTGTGGGGGATAAATCCCTTAACAGCATCAAATGTTCACCTCTAACCTCGGCACTTAGCACAGTGTTGGGAATACACAACAGGTGCTCGATAAATACCTGTAAAAATGTGAATGACACAAATGAACGAACGGCCCAGGCACTAAAGAATGGAATAAGTCATTCGTAAAATCCACTTGCAAACTGTAATTAATTATTGTTTAAAATGTTCTCATGAAGCCAGGACAAGGGGTACTATGAAAACAATAACTATCATTGTTATAAAGTCTACAGACTTCTTCTATAAACACATTATCCCGTCTCTTCCCCTTACTGACTTAATTTTCTTTGTTAAAATATTTATTTTTCACTGTTATTTTCAAACTTATTTATAATAAGCAAAATATGAAGCGTTTATCCTAGTTTGTAAGAAGCAAGAAGAACTGCCTATAAACCATGCCTCTATCATTAACTCTATGACCTCTAAAAGACAGAAGGAAATTCTCAGGACTAATTGGTGCATGCAGCATTTGGAGGAGGCAAATAAAATTGCAGACTGCAGTAGCAGATTACTGTGCACAGAGTCTATTAGTTGGAGACAAAAGATAGGATTTTCCCATTGGACCAGAGACAGAGTATTTTTTTAAAACCTTTGTGAGCTTATCCTTTCTCATGACCTAGAGACCATTTACCACAAAATTATGTCAGTCCCACCTCATACCCCTACCATCAGAGTTCACTTAAGAATTCACAACCATATTAAATTTTATTAAATACATAGTTTTTTTTCCTAATTATCTTGGTAATAACATACTTTAATACATATATTTTAAATTTAAGATGATTTCCAAAGAAATTGTTTTAGTTACTTATTGCTGCCTTAACCAAAAAATACAAGAGGATGGCTTTCAAGAATAGAGATTTATTTTCTCACATCCTAGAGGCTAAAATTCCAAATCAGGGTCTCTGTGTGTCGATTCCTTCTGTGGATCGTCTCTCCTAGTTTCTGGTGTCTTCTGGTAACCCTTGATGTTCCTTTGTTTGTGGATGGGTTCTCATATGGAATCTGTCTTCCTCTTGTGTGGCTGTGTCTATTCTGCTCTTTAATAAGACACTACTCAGAAGTGACGATGTTTAGGACCCACCCTACTCTGATATGACCTCATTAACATAAAAAAACAAAAACCCTATTTGAAAACAAGGTAATATTTACAGGTGGAGGGGTTAGGACTTATTTCTTTCTGAGAGACACAATTCAATCCATAACAGCAACCTATACTAACCAAAACATATATAAAATGAAAGTAACTTAACAAAAATAGGAAAAATACATATCACCTCACTCACTCAGTAATTGACTATCAATACCATACTTGTTATGTGTTCTTGACCTTCCTTTATGTATTGTTGTTAGGTGCCATTGAGTCGGTTTTGACTCCTACTGACCCTATCCACAACAGAATGAAACATTGCCCGGTCCTGCGCCATCTTCACAATCATTGCTATGTTTGAGCCCATTGTTGCAACCACTGTGTCAATCCATCTTGTTAATGGTCTTCCTCTTTTTCACTGACCTTCTACTTTAAAAACCATGATGTCCTTCTCCAGGGATTGGTCCCTCCTGATAACGTGTCCAAAATATGTGAGATAAAGTGTTGCCATCCTTGCTTCTAAGGAGCATGCTGACTGTACTTCTTCCAAGACAGAGTTGTTCATTCTTCTGGCAGTCCACTGTATATTCAATATTCTTCACCAATACCATAATTCAAAGACATCAGTTTTTCTTTGGTCTTCCTTATTCATTGTCCAGCTCTCATATGCATATGAGGTGATTAAAAATACCATGGCTAATTGGGTCAGGCTCACCTTAGTCCTCAAAGTGACATCTTTGCTTTTTAACACTTTATTACATTATACATATTCATGTTTATATATTATATATTTTAAAATGTGATACGTTGTCCATGGTGTTTATCAGCCAGCTTTTTTTTGTTTGTTTGTTTACCATAACTTATCCCCATGTAGATAAAATTATTTTGCGTTATTTTAATAGCCATATAATGTTATATAAAACACACATATATACATTTATCAGAATTTTATTTTATCAATCTCTACTTCTTAGTATATAACTCATTTCCAGCCTTCATCCTTATAATTTCTTACTAAACAAATTCTTTAACTAAATTTTATACATATTTCTGATTATTTTCTTATGATAAGGAAACAGAACTTCTTAACCAAGATTTTATAAAATTTTAAGAATTTGATTCCATTGCTAGGGTGCTCTCCAAAAATTTTGTAAAAATTTGTACTCTCAGCTACATTGTATGGTATAATTGTGTTCTGAAGCTAAACTAAGAATGTGATGTGTGAAACTATACTAAGATGGAATTATGTTCTTCTTTTGATGAAGGATAGTTTCTAAGAATTGCCATAGAAAAATAGCCACCTATCCTTGCAAAAGAGGAAGACAGTAGTAGCAGGGTAAATTCTGACTTAGTTTAGAAGATATTTGAATACAATGTGGCTTGACTCAGAAGCAAATTGCTGTGAAGGATCTTCAGCTCTTCATTAAACTGCAGAGCACAGGCAGGAAATGACTCAGCACATCAGGCTTATGTTTACTTACTCCCACACTCAGAGAGATGGATTAAGCACCTATTACCTGGTCAGTGCTCTACTAGGCACTATTTGTTGTTGTTTTTAGTTGCCAACAAGTCAATTCTGACTCTTGGTGAGCCCATGTGTGCAGAATAGAAGTAGAAAAAGGAAGTGTAGGTATGTTTCTTATACTCACGAATCTTATTCATTTAAGAGAGAAGATAGTACAAATGAAAAAAATTCCACAGCCTTACAAGACAGTTTGTGCAAAGTAGTAACTGAGTTGTACAAATCAGTATAAGATACAGCAATCTGAGGAACAAAGATGTTCCAACTGACTGGAAGAGATCCATATTTATGCCCATTCCAAAGAAAGGTTATCCACCTGAAGAAGGAAATTATCAAACAATACCGTTAATATTATCTGAGAGCAAAATTTTGCTGAAGATCATTCGAAAGAGGCTACAGCAGTATATCAACAGGGAACTGCCAGAAATTCAAGCCAGATTTAGAAGAGGATGTGGAACCAGGATGTCATTATTGATGTCAGATGGATCCTGGCTGAAAGCAGAGAATACCATAAAGAAGTTTACCTGTGTTTTATTGACTATGCAAAGGCATTAGACTGTATGGATCATAACAAGCTATGAATAATATTGGGAAGAATGAGAATTCCAGAGCATTTAATTGTGCTCATGAGGAACCTGTACATAGACCAAGAGGCAATAGTTCAAGCAGAACAAGGGGATACTACGTGGTTTAAAATCAAGAAAGGTATGAATTGGGATTGTATCTTTTCACCATACTTATTCAGACTGTATGCTAAGCAAATAATTTGAGAAATTGAACTATATCAAGAAGAACGGGACATCAGGATTGGAGGAAGACTAACAGCCTGAGGTATGCAGATGACACAATCTTGCTTGCTGAAAGTGAAGAGAACTTGAAGCACTTACTGATGAAGATCAAAGACTATAGCCTTCTGTATGGATTACACCTCAACATAAAGAAAACAAAAACCCTCACAACTGGACCAATAAGAAACATCATGCTAAATGTAGAAAAGATTAAAGTTGTAAAGGATTTCATTTTACTTGGATCCACAATCAACACCCATGAAAGCAGCAGTCAAAAAACAAACGACACATTGCATTGGGCAAATCCGCTGCAAAAGACCTCTTTCAAATGTTAAAAAGCAAAGACGTCGCTTTGAGGACTAAGGTGCACCTGACCCAAGCCATGGTATGCATTCAAAAGCTGGACAATGAATAAGGAAGACCAAAGAAGAATTTATGCCTTTGAATTATGGTGTTGGTGGATAACATTGACTCTACCATGAACTCCCAGAAGAATGAACAAATCTGTCTTGGAAGAAGTACAGCCAGAATGCTCTTTGGAAGCAAGCATGGTGAGACATGTTATCAGGAGGGAAGCCCCTGGAGAAGGGCATCATGCTTCGTGGAAGGTCAACAAAAAAGAGGAAGACCCTCAATGAGATTGACGCAGTGGCAGCAATAATGGACTCAAGTATAACAAGGATTGTGAGGATGGCACAGGGCCTGCAACAATGGGCTCAAACATAGCAGTGATTTTGAGGAAGACACAGGAAGGGGCAGTGAGTCAGTATCTACTTGACGGCACCTATTAACAACAACATGTAGAGAAATAAATGAAAAAAGCAGGATTGTTCTGTTTATGTAAACATATTTAATAAATATGTATATGAATTCACATGATGTAAGATAATTATATTTTTTAAAGCCTCTCGACTCATAAAGCCTACATTTTAGACAGAATTATTAATTGAGATTTTAATTTGTATCTTGTTTTGTCTGCTGTAGACAAATCAGAGAATGGGACCTCTTAAGGGAGAGCTGCTTTTCTCTTACAATATGTTCCTATGTTAGGGGACTTAAGCTGTAGAAACACTTTCAGTTTTCCTCCCCAGTATGGTGGTGCAAACTGTTAACAGAAGTTAACTAGGCTAAAGTTTTGAGCCCGCTGAGAAACATCTCAGAAGAAAGGTCTGGCAATCCACTTCCAAAAAATCAGCCATTGAAAACCCTTTGGAACACAGTTCTACTCTGATATGCATGGGGTAGCCATGAGTCAGAGTCTACTCAATGGCAACTGCTCTGGACTTATAGTTTACTATGAGAGAAGTAACTTATCTGCAAAGTAGGATTGGAACCCCTTCTAGGTTCTCTCTTTTGGAAACAGCTTGTCATATCCTCTAGTAAGTCAAGCTGTGTGCTCTTCTGAGTGGGTTCTGGTCCTGCTGAAGAGACCATAAGCTGCCAGTAATAATGTGGAGAAGTCTGTCTAGTTCCCAGGAGGTGAAGTACTAACATGCCCATTTGGCTGTACATCAAAAAAATCACACTCAAGCAGTGAGCACAGCACAACCATAGTAAAAAGTGTGTGAGCACAAATAGGAGGATATAGACCCAAAAAGAATGAAGACAAATTGTGATAAATGTAACTAATGTCAGTGAACAATTCATGTGGAAATTCATGAAGAAAATTCAATGGGGGATACACAATTTTGCAAGAAGAGTAATAACAACTAAAAAATATGTGTTTGGTTACATGGATATATGTTGTTGTCAGGTGCCTTCGAGTCGGTTCCGACTCATAGTGACCCTGTGTACAACAGAACGAAACAATGCCATGCCCTGCACCAGCCTCATAATCGTTGTTATGCTTGAGCCCACTGTTGCAGCCACTGTGTCAATCCATCTCGTTGAGGGTCTTCTTTTTTGCTGATCCTCACTTTACTAAGCATGATGTCCTTCTCCAGGGAATGGTCCTTCCTGATAACATGTCCAAAATATGTGAGACAAAGTCTCACCATCCTTGCTTCTAAGGAACATTCCAGTTGTACTTCTTCCAAGACAGATTTGTTTGCTCTTCTGGCAGTCCATGGTATATTCAGTATTCTTCACCAGCACCATAATTCAAAGGCATCAATTCTTCTTCAGTCTTCCTTATTCATTGTCCAGCTTTCATATGCATATGAGGTGATTGAAAAAATCACGACTTGGGTCAGGGGCACCTTAGTCCTTAGTCCATATATAAGCATGCATAAATATGCACCTGTAAAAAAAAAAAAAAACCCTCTTGCTGTTGAGTCAATTCTGACTCATAGCAACCGTATAGGACAGAGTAGAACTGCCCCGTAGGGTTTCCAAGGAGCAGCTGGTGGATTCAAACTGCCGACCTTACAGTTAATAGCCAAGCTCTTAACCACTGCTCTACCAGGGGTCCATAAATATGTACACGGAGGCTTATGTGAATAACTGTTGATATATGTGGTACCATAGGCTCGATGGCCACAGGTTTGGTTTTGGTTTGGTAGGCATATGTATATACATGTTTATGTGTGCTGCATATATTTAAAAGTATAAAATAAATCACATAGAGGGCACAGTTATGGATACTTCCTAGAGACAACCAAACACCTCATGGGATTGGTCTATTGCATTTGAGGGCTTAGGACAAACTCTCATGGGGCAACTCAGTCAATCACCATAATATAGTCCATAAAGACAATGTTCTACATGCTAATTTGGTGAGTAGCGTCTGGGTGCTTGTGAGAGGCCATCTAAGACATAACTATTGGTCTCTACTCATCCAGAGCTAATGAGAAAGAAGGAAACTAGAGATGCAAAGAAGAAACTACTCTACAGAACCAACAGTCTACACAAATAAGGACATCACCTAGATTGAGACCAGAAGTAATAGATGGTGCCTGGTTACCACCTGAACAGAGACTCAGTAGATGGTCCTTGATAGAATGAGAGAAAAATGTAGAACAAAACTCAAATTCCTGAAAAAAAGGCCAAATTACTGGACCTGTAAAGACTAGATGAACCCCTAAGATTATCACTCTGAGATACTCTTTAAGTATGAAGGGGAACTCAAATTACTCCCAGAGGTCACCTTTCAACCAAATGACAGCTTGGCCCATAAAATAAATATCACCCATGAATATGTGTTCTTTAAAATTATCATCTAGAAGAAGCCAAATGGCTAACATTTACCCTAGATCAAAGATGAGACGGCAAGGGGGGACAGGGAAGCTAGATTAATACAAATGAAACAACCAAAATGGAAATAATGAAAATGCTGATATACTATGAAGAATGTAACCAAAGTCACTGAACAACATGTATAGAAATCATTAAATGGGAACCTAATTTCTTGTGTGAACTTTCACCAAACATACAATAAACTATTTAAAAAAAAAAAGAAGGAATAAGAATATACAACTTGGTAGGACTTAGGACTTAAAGGGGGAAAAAAAATCATTGAAAAACCAAACCCATAGCCGTGGAGTCAATTCTGACTCATAGAAACCCTGTAGGACAGAGTAGAGCTACCCCATAGGGCGTGCAAGGAGCAGCTGGTGAATTTGAAGTGCGGACCTTTTGGTTAGCAGCCGTAGCTGGTAAGAATGGTGAAATTCAATCCATGAAGATGCTTGGAGCATTGGAGTCTTCCTTCTCCCCACCTCATATGAAGTGTGTTTTTAGATGCAGGTCTAATTACATACTGTGCGGTGCACAGATCTTAAATATGAAGCTTGATAATTTTTACATATGTACACACCCATGTAACCACTCCCTAGATCAAGATACAGAACATTTCCTGTGCCTCCTCCCAGTCAGTGCTCCCCCTCCTCCCCCACCTCCGCCAGCCGACCACAAAGGTAACCATATTTTGACTTCTCTCACCATGGATCAGTTTTGCCTGTTTTTGTACTCCATAGAAATGGAATCATACAGACTGTACTCTCCTGTGTCTGGCTTATTTTTGAAACTCATCCACATTGTTGTGGACGTAGGTAGTCTGTTCCTTTTTATTGCTGAGTAGTGCTCGATTGTGTGGATGTACTATAAACTTGTTTGTCCATTTTCCTGTTGATGAACATTTGGGTTGTTTTTAGTCTTCGGCTGTTGCAAGTAAAGTTACCACGTATGAAGGGGAAAACAAAACAAAACAAAATACACCCGATCAGCTTTATCAGTAATAACCCTGGCCTTTTGATCTACTGGTAATCTTGAGGGTCTCTCGTGGCGCAGTAGTTCAGAGGTTGGAACCCACCAGTGGCTCCGTGGGAGACTGATGTGACAGTCTGCTTCTGTAAAGATTTACAGCCTTGGAAATTTTATGGGGGAGCTCTACTCTGTCCTATAGGGTCACTATGAGTCAGAATTGACTCGATGGGAACGAATTTGGTTTTGGTTTATTGGTAGTCTCTGATAATCTCTCAAACGGTCCTGAAATAGGGGAAGAAAGGAACTCATCTGCCTCTTCGCCAAACCACCACAGAGCTAAATTTTGTCATGAGGTAAAAAGAAAAAAAATATCTGAAGACATTTTGTTTTACTAGCTTTTGTTTTCTGAAAGCTTAAACTCTAGAGGATATTTTGTAAGAAAGGATGAGATGGTCTTACTGTTTCGAAGAGGGCGAGGCTTACGATCAGAGGGTAATGATGTGGGAGGGTAACTCTGGGGAGGAGGTGAGGTCCTCAGTTCTTCTGACATCACGGGTCTGTGCTTGGCTCCCTTGCAGCACCCTGGTAGATTATCAAGACCAGAGAGGAATGACTGTGTGGTGCCTCTCTGTCAGCTCAGAGTTCCCAGGTTCGGCAGAATCAAATACTCAAAGGTGGCATGAAAGATGCTGAGCTTCTAGATTATAGCAGACTAGCCATACATGTCAGTTTTCCTGGAACAGTCCTGGTTTAATTTGTGTTATTCTGGCAAGATTTTCAGTTGCACATCCATTTTACACTGAAGAGGGTCTCATTTTGGATGATAAATTATGTATTCACCTTTAAATCTTTTAAAAGATCAGGTAGGTTATACAATTAGGCTTCTAGTGGCAAACAGTGTGGATGATAGTGGATGTATAAGAAGAAATGCTTCAACCAGACCCTGAGTGATGAAAGCACCTCATTTGAAACCCTAGACTGGCCATTCTCAGGAGCTGGATTGGATCTCATCTTCTTCCTTTTCTGGTTTCCAAGGTTTCATCTTTCCAGCCTGTAATGTAAGTCATGCTTCAAATTCTTCCAAATTGTCATGGACAGATGTGCCACTTGGAACCACAAGTTCGATAAAACCAATGAATGTGTAGGAATTTTACGTTCAATAAATCCTATTAAACTTTTAAAATCATAGTACATCTTCTACCACTCTTCCGTTTGTTCCCTTCTCTATAACCACACTGGCCTCCTCAGCATTCCTTGAACTTGTCAGCCAGGCCTCCAACTCAGGGCTTTTTCCCTTGATGCCACCTCTTTCTAGAATGCTATTCTTTCATATATATACATAACTTGCTACCACACCTCAATCAGTTCTCTGCTTAAATGTCACATTATCACTAAGGTCTCCCATGGCAACTCTTTAGGAAAGAACATTCATACTGTCCCTTCCCTTCCTTCCATATTATTGAGTCCCTAATTCTGCTTTATTTTTTTCCTGTAACTCTTAATCATTATTGATATTATTAACACAACTGTTTTTCTCATTAGAAAGTAAACTCCAAGAGGGCAGGAACTTGTCTTCCCAACTGTATTTCTACATTCTTGAACAGTGCTTGGCACAAAGTTAATAATAAATATGTGTTCACTGAAAGAATAAATGGCAAATGGAGTCATGGAAACTTGATCACTGAATAAAACCAGACCAAACCTGTTGTCGTTGAGTCAACTCATAGAGACCCTATAGGACAGAGTAGAACTCCAAGGAGCAGCTGGTGGATTCAAACTGCTGACTTTTTGGTTAGCAGCCAAATCTTTAACAACTATGCCACCAGGGCTCTGATCACTGAGTAGGAAGGCAAAATACCTTGCATCTTTCTCATTTACACCTCAGTTTTTTAGCTCACAATAACTTGAAAATATTCTTTAGTTGTGCTTTTTTCTATTTTATTCTTGGAAATCCTATTCACATAGCATCCATCTTTGTACATAACATGTTTCTAAAAGAAAAAGAATTAAACATTCAAAGGTAATGCTTTGTTGCCTGATTTCATAGGCAATAGTCATTTTAGCCATTATTCTGTGAATGCTTAAAACATGTTAGGCAGTATGCTACTTTAGGCAGTATGCTTTTTCAGTGACTATTTTAAAAATCAGACCTCCAAGAACAATAACAACAAAAACAACAGAAAAGTTCTTGGTAATTCCAAGTCATGTCAGAATGAGTTGGGATATCCTTATCGAACCCAGACTTGGAGGTTTAACCTGAGCCTATACGGATTCACTTAGTTTGATCCTAATTGTTGAACACTGGACAAGCTAGAGAGTCTCCTAAAGCCCACTCTTAACCTCCAAGATTTAAGACTTTTTCCTGGAGCAAATTGAAGTCCTTGACATGAAGTACTGTCAGCCTATAGCCCCAGGTCTTTGCAGTATCTTATAGAACATGTATTTATGTTTCAGCTTTTTGTTCCTGAGGAAGTTGTGTCAAGCAAATCATCTTTCACTTACTTGCTAAATACTTCTAGTAACACAGGCAATACATTTTCATATTTTAAATAGCCTAGTTTATTGAAATACAACAAGCAACTATGCCCAGGGTTTGCAGGGTAGCCTAGATGTCAGGAGCACACTGCCTGGCTACTCCCTGAACATCAGTCATCCAGCAGGCTTTTCTGCGCCTGGCTAGTCTTTCATATTAGGCTGTTACCTGCACATCAGAGATGATGAACCCACTGCCATCAAGTCGACTCTGACTCATAGCAGCCCTATAGGACAGAGTAGAATTGCCCCATAAGGTTTCCAAAGCTGTAAATCTTTACTGAAGTAGACTGCCACATCTTTCTCCTGTGGAGTGGCTGCTGGGTTTGAACCGCAGACCTTGGTAAGCAGCCCAGTGCTTTAACCACTACGCCACCAGGGCTCCTCAGAAATGACTGATGAGGAGTAAATAAGTAAGCAGTCCATACAGCCCAGTTAGGGAAAAGCTGCCATACATACAGTATTTTAATCTTTTTTCACACATTCTTGCAAAGGTTTAATATAGTATTTTAATTTTTGAAAAAGAAAAAACAAGAATTATGGCCTTTTTGCAACCAGATCAAAGATATCCATGTCAAATCAAATATAATGGGCAACGTCTTCCTTTGTAATGGCAAATTATTCTTAAACTAACTTGAGTATATTCATGTATATTTTTAGAGGTTTTGTGCAAAAGAGCACCCCAAAAAAGCTGTTTGACAAGCAATCTCCCTAGAGTGACCATCTGTGGCAGCCATCAAAATAGCCTGCTCTAATCTTTTGCCGTGAGGAGCATAATTGACTCATGGTCCCAGCTGCTTTGTCTCTAAACCCACTACCATGGTTGCTCTTAGTCAGTGACTGAGCATGATGGGTGTCAAGGATTGAATTGTGTCCCCCTAAAATATCTGTCAACTTGGTTAGGGCATGATTCCCAGTATTGTGTGATTGTCCACCATTTTGTCATCTGATGTGATTTTCCTATGTGCTGTAAATCCTATCGTTATGATGTTAATGAGGTGGGATTTAGCAGCAGTTATGTTAACAAAGTAGAACTTAATCTACAAGATTAGGTTGTGTCTTAAACCAATCTCTTTTGAGATATAAAAGAGAGAAGCAAGCAGAGAGACACAAGGACCTCATATAACCAAGAAACAAAGGCCAGGAGAATAGCACATCCTTTGGACTTGGGGTTCCTGCACTGAGAAGCTCCTGGACCAGGGGAAGATTGATGACAAGGACCTTCCTTCAGAGCCAACAGAGACAGAAAGCCTTATCCTGGAGCTGGTGCGCTGAATTCAGACTTCTAACCTACTAGACTGTGAGAGAATAAAAGGCTGTTTGTTAAAGCCATCCACTTTTGATATTTCTGTTACAGCAGCACTAGACAGCTAAGACAATGGGAATACTAAGATAGAACAATTCTGTTAAGATATGGAGCTCCCCTGATGGGAGCCTTTGGCTCAAGCACTCCCTATTGGCCTGAGAAAATCTTTCTTTGAGCTGCATTTTACTACAGAACTCTTTCTGTGCAATACTCCTCTCTCACTCTTTTCATAGATGTCAGACCTCCATCACAATCTGAAGGCTCTCGCCATCTTTTCCTGTTCCCTTCCCCAATAAATCTCTAACATCACTAATCCCATCTTGGTGTCCGCTTCTCAGCAGGTCCAAACTAAAGCATTATCCAAATTAACAGAGACCTATCCCTAGAAATTAACAGAGACCTATCCCTTTATGAATTCAACAAGTATTCATCAAGCAACTGCTATATGTCAGGAGGAGCCCTGGTGTCGCAGTGCTTAAGAGCTTGACTGCTAACCAAAACGTCAGCAGTTCAAATTCACCAGCTGCTCCTTGGAAACCCTGTGGAGCAGTTCTACTCTGTCCTATCGGATTGCTATGAGTTGGAAGCAACTTGATGGCACCAAGTTTGGTTTCTTTGGTTTTATACGCCAGGCAACGTTCTAGGCAGTGGAGATATAGATGTTTATACTATCAGGGAACATATACATAAAATGAAGATTTTAAACTATTGAGGAATATGTACATTGAACACATAATTATGAGTTTAGTGAAGACAGAAAAGGGTTCCAAAGGAGCACAATTAAGTGGAGCTAAGGACAGTCTAAGAGTTAAGAATGGTCATCTTGAGGAAGAGATCTTTAGCTGGAACCTGAAGGTGGTATGAGCATTAGCTAACCAAGCAGGAAAGAAGGAAAACGCAGACTCTCAGAAAAGAAAGCACATGGTTTGTTCTGCCAACTGACAGGAGTCCAACGTGGTATGAAAGAACCAACAAGGTGCATGTAAATTCAATACAATGAACAATCCCTGAAGGATGTATAAGAAAAGTGCTCCCTGGATCCACTTCTTTTTCTACGTAAAATATTTGAGATAAATGTTTTATGTCAGCTTCCTGTATTCAATTCTATCTGATTACTCTGTACATTCCATGGTTGTACAATATTAAACTCCTGTGACTTACAGTGTACTACTGTCTTCCTAATTGCACAATCGTGTAATGTCCAGCAATTTGACCGATGGGGCTACAGCAGTGAAAACAGCAGTTTCCATAGTTTTCAGCAACTATTTCTTCTTAAGCACAAGCTTCTCACCCTTTTTCTGGAATCTTCTTCATTCTTAGCACATGATTTTTCTGCAAAGTTATCTCTGACTCAGGGCCAGCACTAATCTAAAAAGCTTGTAAACTGAGGGACAGGGCCAAGGTGGAGGAGTAGACAGACGCTTTCAGTGGTCCTTCTTACAACAAAGACTCCAGAAAACAAGTGAATTGACTGTATGTGACAATCTAGAAGCCCTGAACATCAAAGGCAAAGTCGAGGAATCAGACTGAATGACAGGGGGAGGGAGAGACGGTTTGGAAGCAGCAAGGAGTTGCCAGACATGATACGGGAGCCGTAGCCTTCAGGCAAGCAGCAGCGCTGGGAAGGGGTTTTCCACATCGGGTGAGACCCAGCGGCAGAGAGTCTACTTGGGCATCCAGAACCATTAAGAAGCAGCTCCTTGATCAGTGAAAGATAGGTTACTTGCATCTGGACTACCAGGAGGATCAACAACACCCCCTTTGGGAAAAAACGCTCTTTCATTTACCTCCCCACTCCCTGCACTGCACTAGTCCTAGGCTGGCTTCAGGGATTGCTGAGTCCCCTGGGCTGGAAGTAGGACCTGTCAGGTACCCTGAGCCATTCTCCTGGCCTTGGAGAGGGAACAAATTAACAAATGGGAAAAACTAATCTGCTGGCTCCTCTAAACCAGGAACTCAGGGTAGGCACAGCTCCTTTGCCTAGGCACAGGCATAAGGGGTCCATGGACTTTGAGTGCCTTTCCCCCTGCAGAGACTTGTGTAAGTCCATTTCAACAGTGTAGGCCCTAATTATCACAGTACAACAGAGTATATAACTGAAGTCTAACTTCAACTATTTCAGCTGTGCAGTGGCAGGTTCTTGACATTTGACACTGCTCTGCCCATTAAGCAGGGTCTTCACCTACCCACATCAGGGGCCTGAGGACTAGTGGCTCCACCCACACCACCTAGCCACCTGCAACAGGGGCCCAAGAATAAGTGCTGCCCCCCAGTCTTTACATTCAACAGCATTGGGTGGTCATAGTCCAGCTGCAAAACCCACCCACCTACGCACTTTAGGGAACAGGAAAACACTTTCTTCCTGGACACTCGGGGGCGGATGTCGGCCCCCTTCCTTGCACAGTGTGTGACCCCCTGCTGCATCCAGATGCCTGTGCCTACATCAATCACCCATGCCTGTCTAAGATTGTAGGTGAGAGCCTGCACCACTCACTTGGTGGCCAAGTACCGGATACCTGAGCTGAATCCATCCAGGAGGAATGGGCTGACTCCTGGGCTCACATAGTTAGTGGCAGGTTTGGCCACCTGGTGGCAGGACATTGGAGCTTCAGGGGTGCCTGTTATTGGGCTAGCTCACATGAGCATCCTAGTCTGCATATCAGAACAAAACAAGAAGCTAGGACACAGTAAGCAAACATAAAATAAATAAGTACAATGACTTACTGATGGCTCGGAGAAAATAGTCAATATCAAATCACATAAAGAGGCAGACCATGATGGCTTCAGCAAGCTCCCAAAATAAAGAATCAAGAAATTTTCCAGAGGAAGAGAATTTCTTGGAATTACTGGAGGCAGAATACAAAAGATTAATATACAGAACTCTTCAAGAGATCAGGAAGGAGACCAGGCAAAATGCAGACCTAGCAATAAAGGAACTTAAGAAGATTAGAGAAGAGCATAATGACAAATTTAACAGGCTGCAAGAATCCATAAAGAGACAGCAATCAATAGCCCCCAAGAAGATAAAATGCTTAGGAATAAATCTAACCAGAGACCAAAAAAAGGCCTATATAATGAAAACTACAAGGCACTACTGCAAGAAACCAAAAGAGACCTGCATTAGTGGAAAAACATACCTTGCTCATGGATAAGAAGATTCAACATCGTGAAAATGTCAATTCTACCCAAAGCAATCTACAGATACAATGCACTCCCAATCCAAATTCCAACAGCATTTTTTAATGAGATGGAGAAACAAATAACCAACTTCATATGGAAAGGGAAGAGGCCTCAGATAAGTAAAGCATTACTCAAGAAGAAGAACAAAGTGGGAGGCCTCACACTACCTGATTTTAGAACCTATTATACTGCCACAGTAGTCCAAGCAGCCTGGTAATGGTACAACAACAGATACATAGACCAATGGAACAAAATTGAGAATCCAGACATAAATTCATCCACCTATGAGCAGCTGATATTTGACAAAGGCCCAAAGTCCATTAATTGGGGAAAAGAAGACAGTTTCTTTAACAAATGGTGCTGGCATAACTGGATATCTATCTGCAAAAAAATGAAGCAAGACCCATAGCTCAAACCATGCACAAAAACTAACTCAAAATGGATCAAAGACCTAAATATAAAATCAAAAATGGTAAAGATCATGGAAGAAAAAATAAGGACAATGCTTGGAGCCCTAATACATGGCATAAACACAATACGAACCATAAGTAACAACGCACAAGCACCAGAAGAGAGACTAGATAAGTGGGAGCTCCTAAAAATCAAACACCTATGCTCCTCAAAAGACTTCACCAAAAGAGCAAAAAAGACAACCTACAGACTTGGAAAAAATTTTGGGCTACGACAAATCTGATCAGTGTCTAATATCTAAAATCTACAAGATAACTGCACAACCTCAACAACAAAAAGACAAATAACCCAATTAAAAAATGGGCAAACTATATGAACAGGCAGTTTGCCAAAGAAGATATTCAGGTGGCCAACAGACACATGAAAAAATTCTCACAATTTTTAGCCATTAGAGAAATGAAAATCAAAACTACAATGAAATACCATCTCACCCCAACAAGGCTAGCACTAATCCAAAAAACAAAATAATTGCTGGAGAGGTTGTGGAGAGACTGGAACACTTATACACCGTTGGTGGGAATGTAAAATGGTACAACCACTTTGGACGTCGATTTGGCACTTCCTTAAAAAGCTAGAAATAGAAGTACCATACGATCCAGCAATCTCACTCCTTGGAATATATCCTAGAGAAATAAGAGCCATCACATGAATAGATATATGCACACCCATGTTCACTGTAGCATTGTTCACAATAGCAAAAAGATGGAAACAACCTGGGTGCCCATCAACAGACAAAAGGATAAACAAATTATGGCACATTCACACAATGGAATACTGTGCAAAGATAAAGAACAACGATGAATCTGTGAAACATCCTATAACATGGCATTATGCTGTGTGAATTTAGTCACAAAACGGCAAATATTGTATAAGACCACAATTATAACAAGTCAAGAAAAGGTTTAAACACAGAAGAAAACATTCTTTGATGGTTACAAGGGTGGGGAGGGAGGGAGAGTGTTAGTCATTAACCAGATAATAGACAAGAGTTATCTTAGGTGAAGGGAAGGACAGCACACACTACAGGGGAAGTCAGCATAACTGGACTAAACCAAAGCTAAGACATTTCCTGAATACAACAAAATACTTCAAGGGACAGAGTAACAGGGGTGGGGGTCTGGGGACCATGCTTTCAGGGGACATCTAGATCAACTGGCATACCAAAGTTTATTGGAAAATGTTCTACATCCTACTTTGGTGAGTGGCGTGGGGGGTCTTAAAGGCTAGCAAGCAACCATCTAAGATGTATCAATTGGTCCCAACCCACCTGGAGTAAAGGAGAATGAAGAACACCAAAGTCTCAAGGAAAAGTATTAGCCCAAGAGACAGAAAGGGCCACATAAACCAGAGACTCCATCAGCCTGAGACCAGAAGAACTAGATGGTGCTTGGCTGCCACCAACGACCGCCCTGACAGGGAACACAACAGCGAGTGCCTGATGGAGCAGGAGATGCAGAACTCAAATTCTAATAAAAAGACCAGGCTTAATGGTCTGACTGAGACTGGAGGAACCTCAGAAAGCATGGCCCCTGGACTCTCTGTCAACCCAGAACTAAAACCATTCCTGATGCCAACTCTTCAGACAAAGATTAGACTGGAGTATGGAGCATAAAATGATATTCACGAAGCGTATGCTTCCTAGCTCAAGTAGGTTCATGAGACTCAATGGGCAGCTCCTGTCCAGAGGTGAGATGGGAAGGCAGAGAGGGTTAGGAGATGGTTGAATGGACATGGGGAATCAGGGGTGGAAAGGAGGAGTGTGCTGTCACAGTATAGGGAAAGCAATTAGGGTCACATAACAATGTATGTATAAATTTTTGTATGACAGACTAACTTGAATTGTAACTTTTCACTTAAACTACAACCATAAAATAAAAAAATAAAAAGTTCGTGAGTACTTTCTTCTGTCTGAAGCTGCTACATTGTCTTCTGTTGTCACTTACCTATCACTATTTATATAACAAAAGTTTGAGGCAACGGAGTGCTTTTGTTTATAGTAATACATGCATTCACCATATGTGCCTTTACCCTGTGCAAGAATAGTTCTATTTACTATGGAAAAACTCACAGTGTTGGAATCAGGTAACATCTCTCAAATTTAGGTTCTATCTCTTACTGGCCATATAGACTCAAGCTGCACTGATTTATGCAATAAATATTTACTATTTTCCATATATCATGCATTGTGAGTCTATATTGGAGATATAAATTGTAACAAGTGGTTTTTTTTTTTTTTTTTTTTTTTTTGCTTTCCGGGTACTCACTTTCTATTTGGCCATTTTGGCCTCATTTTCCTTATTCAAAGAGGCTAATGACATGATGACATGTACCTTAGGAATTAGTGGATTAAATAAGATGACATTTAGGAAAGCATCTGACATTAGTGATTCTGAATAATATTTGTTGTTAATCTGATGTTTTGTCCTGTAATAGATGAATAAAATAGAGGGTGGTATTTAAGGTAGTGAGACAGCTTAATTGCCCCCAAGATATATTTACATTAAGACTGTATTTTTTATTGTTGGTAGTTGCCACTGAGTTGATTCTGAATCATGGTGACCTGTATGTGCAGAGTAGAACTGCTCTGTAGAGTTTTTAAGACTCTGACTTTTCAGAAGCAGATTGCCAGGCCTGTCTTCCGAGGAGCCTCTGGATGGGTTTGAACCCCCAACCTTTCGGCTAGTTGTACACTTTAACGTTTGCGCCACCCAGAGTCTCCAAGAGTTTACAGAGCTCTGAATGAAGCAGTCAGTTGGCCAGTGGGATGATTCATACAAAAAGTACAGCTGGATAATTCAGATACTAACATGAGAATGATAAAATCATCATTGCCCCATTTGTCTGCTTCCATCTTTTCTATTATTAAGAATTTTCAAAAGGCCTTCTCAATTTCTGTTATCTATTCATGGGAAGGCAGAGAATGTACAGAAAAGAACAATAATATCTATTAAATACTTCCTATAGATGATCCTCCAAACAGAGGACCCTATATAATCTATCTACCTGCCTACCTGTTCATCTACCGGTCTATTTCAACAAGCACACACAAATGTACATATGTATGAACCACACGCAGTCACACATCACACATAAAAAATTACCTAATCTAAGCATAATAACTGAGATATCTAGAGAATGTAGGAAAGGTAATTTTTCACTTGAATTATCCAGATAATTGCCTCAGGTCCACTTTAATTTTTGTTAAGAGAAGACTTTGAATATACTCAATTAAGAGCTATTTAAAATAGTACCTAAATGCTTTCCCTTAAAAGTACTGGAATCATATGTTTTGTTAAGCATAATGATGAATCTGTCATCTGAATCTTCCTTTCTCTATCATTAATTATAATGCAGCTATTAGGTTAACAATGATGTTACTAAATAAGGTACACTAATTTTACACTTAGAATTAAATGTTAAGGAAAATTATTTCTCCCTTCAAGAAAATTATTGAAGTATAAATATAGCATAATAAAGTCTGCAATGCCTTTCAGAGAACGTCAGGGAACTTTTTTTTAAAATAGAATGTGTGCACTGAGGACATGTATATTGAATAACCTATTATGTAAATAAAATGCAAAATAATATGGCATATAGAGATTCTGAAAAATAAAATAAGTTAAGATGGGACTTTGAGAGGGCATTAGTTTAATATTCTGGCATATTTCAATCTCAATTTAAGCCCATAAATCACTGAAGAAATTTGAATACTTATGACAAGTCAGAGAGAGAGAGAAAAATACTTATAATGAAGGGATGTCACCTACAGCAATTTCTGGTGTTGAGATTTCCCTCCATTCTTTCAACATATAGCTGAAAACATTTATTTGGATAACTGCTGGCATTTGGGGACAAATCTGTTTGCAAAATATCGGTAAACATTTGATCCAAATCAGAGGTCAGCAAACTAAAGAACTAAGTAATAATAATTTAGGCTTTATATGTTAGAAAATTTCTGTCACAACTACTCAACTCTGCTGTTGTAGAGAAAAAATAGTCTTAGACTATATGTGGACAAATGGGTGTGGCTGTGTTCTAATAAATTCATTTTTACCAAAAAATATGGTGGGCCAGATCTGGCCCAGGTTGTGGTTTGCGGATCACTGTCCTAAGTAGCAAATAGTATGCTTTAAAGACTTACATGTAATTCTGTGTGATTTTTTTTCCTTCCCAGAAGAATTTGTGTTTGAGATATTTTTAGGTTTTAGATATCTAAAATGAATCTAAAATAAAATTTGAATAAATTGGCTAAGATGGGTTCCACCATGGATTTGTCATACACCATGGGCCAGTGGAGTCCCTGGAGGGTGCAAACAGTTAACATGCTTATCTACTAACCAAAAGCTTGGAAGTTTGAGTCCATGAGAAGTACCTGAGTGTGATGGTTAAGATTGTGTGTCAACTTGGCTGGGACACGATTCTCAGTGTTTTAATGTAATCACTCCCATGATTGAATATACTGTGAGTAGCCAATCAGATGAAAAGGAGTCTCCTTGGGGGTGTGGTCTGCATCTGAATATAAACAGACGTTCTGGCTTTTTGCTCTCACTGGATCCTGCGGCTGCCTCCTGTCACCTCATCTCCAGCTCTTGGGACTTGAGCTGTCAGCTTCTCTGCCGAACTAGGGGTTCGTCAATGCAGAGCCTGTGAACGGAACCCGCTCTACAACCTGCAGATCTTGGGCTTGCCAGCTTCTGTGGCTCTGTGAATTGGGAGAGGCCTCTACCCTGATCCATGGACTTGGGACGTTCTAGCCTCTACAATCACTTGAGCTGGTTCCTTGATATAAATCTCTCTCTATATATATTTATACACTTTACTGGTTTTGCTTCTCTAGAGAACCCAGCCTAAGACACTAGAAAAAAAATGTCCTGGCTGTCTATTTCCAAAAAATCAGTTGCGGGAAACCCTATGGAGCACAGGTCTACCCTGACACACTTGAGAGTTGGCCATGGGCCACGGTCAACTCAATGGCAACTGGTTTACAGGCCAGCTGCTGTTCTAGGTGCTGATGATACGTCAGTCAATAGGGTGATTCTTAAACCTAATCATCTGTGAGTTATAGAAAGAGCAGAATAGACACGGAGACATGCACAGAGGATAGACCCATGCTATGTGAGGACCCATGCACAAGCAAGGGAACATTAATGGTGGCTGGCAGCTCTAGAGACTGAAAGAGACACAGAGACCTTCTCCTAGAGCCGGGGCCCTGATTTCAGACGTCTAGCCTCCTCAACTATGAGGAAATACATTTCTGTTCTTTAAAGACACCCACTTGTGGTATTTCTTGTTACAGCAACACTGGGTGACTAAGACTTCACCCTTTCATTGAAATACATTTTTGCTGTAAGAAAATAAAGTATGTTTTCCCCCAAATTTTCTCCTTTTCTTTCCATGGCAGATTCAACGTTAGAACAGTGTCACCTGATGATTTACTGCCACCCCGTCTGAGCAATCCCAGGCACACGTTTCTAAAATATGCACAAAGGCGTCTTTGTGAAATGTATTCAGTAGCAGATTCCAGCATTCACAACCTTCACTTACGCAGATCGCTTTATTTAGTTTGTGCTTACTGGTAATGTTAAGTAATCAGAGTTTGTATTCTTTTGAAAATTCTCCCCCAAAGGTTAATTTACTCTTAATAAAAACCATGTTTTGAGCAGTGAAAGAGTCCAGCTGGTTGCACTGGTGAGACATTTTTATCTTCTTGAACATATTTCAACTTTCCAAGTCACGTAATCATATGAGAGAAATGTTTTCTAAATTCAAGCTTAATGAAACATAAAGCTAGTGATATGCAAACATCCACTTACTCCTCTGCTGTCTGGGAAGTTGTGATCAATAAAACACTTCTGGTCATTAGAAAACTGATCAGATGTACCACTTAGCTATTAACATTTCTCTGATCAAATGAAGCTTGTTCAGATAGGAGAAGAAATGTAAAACTAACAGACTGGAAGAACTTAAACAGGAAAATAGTAACCAAAGAATGAATCACTCTAAGATACAAAACAAAGTGACTTTAAGCGTCTCCATTTTACAGGTGGTTGTTAGTCTTCATACTGGTTGTGTATACTTTACAACTGCTTGTTGACATAATGTTTGATGGTGGTGTATAGTGTAATTCTCCTATTACATTCGCTCTTTGTGTTTTATAAAATATCTACAACTTGATTGTCTTCTTTTACCCCCTCAGTAAATATACCCTGGGACAGAACTAAATTGATTCCATATATAGAATCTCCAAAACAGCATTTTGTTAAGGCTTTGGTTTTGTAAGGGGTTTTAGCGAATCATGATAGGTCAGACATCCATAAGCAATTTAGAACTTTCACAACTAATTCAACGTCACACCTTTTCCCAAGTACTTTTCCATATTTCTCACTATCCTTTGCTGGCAATTCTTTGCTCTTTTTTATATTGGGTAATATAAATAATAATGCCTCAAAAGAGTTCATTGGTGATTTGACTAAGAATATTTTAGTAATCAAACTGTGCTTCACTGTGTGATTACAAAATGAACCAAAAAAAAAAAAAACATCCAGCTGCCGTCAATTCCAACTCATAGCGACCCATGTGTGTCAGGGTAGAACTGTGCTACGTAGGGTTTTCAATTGCTGATTTTTTCAGTACATCACCAAGCCTTTCTTCTGAGGGGCCTCTGGGTGCACTCAAACTTCCAATTTTTTGGTTAGCAGCTGAGTGTGTTAACCATTTGTACTACCCAGGGACTCCTATGGCAGAATACAATCCAGATAAATTTAACTAAAGACTTCAGAGTTGGTTTTTTGTTTTTTTTTTTTTGGGGGGGGGTGGGGGGTTGTGTCTTTTTTGTTGTTGTAGTTTAAGTGAAAGTTTACAATTCAAGTTAGTCTCTCATACAAACATTTATACATACATTGTTATGAGACCCTAGTTGCTCTCCCTATACTGTGACAGCACACTCCTCCTTTCCACCCTGGGTTTTCTGCATCCATTCAACCAGCTCCTAACCCTCTCTGCCTTCCCATCTCACTTCCGGACAGGAGTTGTCCATTTAGTCTCATGTATCTACTTGAGGTAAGAGACTCACTCCTCACGAGTATCATTCTGTGTCCCACAGTCCAGTCCAATCTTTGTCTGAAGAGTCAGCCTTGGGAATTGTCCTAGGTCTGGGTTGACAGAGATTCCAGGGCCATGCTTTCTGGGGTTCCTCCAGTCTCAGTCAGACCATTAAGTCTGTTTTTTTCACTAGAATTTGAGTTCTGCATCCCACCCTTCCCCCGCTCCATCAGGGACTCTGTTGTATTCCCTGTCAGGGCGGTCATTGGTTGTAGCCTCGCACCATCGAGTTCTTCTGGTCTCAGGCTGATGAAAACTTGTGAACATTATATTAAAAAAAAAAAAAGAAGAAAGAAAGAAAAATCTACTGCCATCAATTCGATTCCGACTGATAGCAACCCTACAAGACAGAGTAGAACTGCCCCCCAGGGTTTCCAAGGAGCGGCCGGTAGATTCAAACTGCTGACCTTTTGGTTAGCAGCTCTCTTACCACTGCTGTAGAATCTGTTCTGACTCATAGCGACCCCGTAGGGTTTCCAAGGTTGTATATCTCTGCAGAAGCAGACTGCCACATCTTTTTCCCGTGGAGCTGCTGGAGGTTTTGAACCGCTCATCTTTCAGTTAGCAGTTGATCGCTTTAACCACTGTGCCACCAGGGCTCATGGACCATCAATCACACATACCCTTGATTACTATCAGATTACTCAGATCAGTGTACAAGATTGCCTGTTCGTAACAACAGAACCCCTTTCTCCCTGCTCATGTACCCAACCAAATACTGACTAGCCTCTCTTTACATGTATGTGGGTTAGAATTCCAGCAAGAAATACATGGCACACTCAAGCTGATTAGCTGAGGAGCCAGTGTTTAATAAAGACTATTTAAAAAGATCTGGGCAGGCTTTAGGAAAGGCAGCAAGGGATGGTGCACCATCCCGGGGCTACTAGTAACAGTGGGAGACATTACTATTTTTAACAATACTGAAGGGACAAGGAGAGGGAACCATCACCAGCATCCAGAACGTGAGCGATGTGTGTGGAGAAGGAAGGCTGCTTAATGGGAATTGTGTTCTTTGATTGAAGGGATGCAAACACTGAGGCAACCCCTAACGGAAGGAGCCAGGAAAACATCCTCTTCCCTCTTCCTATTGTTGTTAGGCATCATCAGGTCAGCTCTGACTTGTGAAGATCCCATGCACAACACATTTATACGCTGCCCAATCCTGCACCATTGGTTGCCAATCAAACCTTGTGACATAGGATTTTCATGGGCCTTTCTTCCTAGTCCATCTTAGTCTGAAAGTGCCACTGAAATCTGTTCAGCATAATAACAGCATGCAAGCCTCCGCTGACAGAAGGGTGGTGGCTGCCCATAAAGGTGCACTGGCTGGGGATCCAACAGGGTCTCCTGCATGGAAGGTGAGAATTCTACCACTGAAACACCAATGTCCCCACTGATCTCTTCCTACTTTCCACCATTTTCTAACCCACCCAGAAGCCAAACAGCAGCCCTCACAGGTCGGGTTTCCAGGACACAGAGCGGAGTAGAGAAGGATAAACAGCGGACATCAAGGGATAAATAGGTGATTCCATATCAAGTTCACTGTTCACTTGTGGGGTGGGCAGAAGCTTTCAGATAAGCTATCTGGTTCACTGAGTGTGACTACGAGGACTTCTTACTGAAATGCTTACAAGTAGCTGACTCTACTGATGTCTCCTTGAAGGACCTCTTGAGGCTTATGAAAAAATTACAGCATGTGTAGTCAATTTCTGTGGTCATTCTTTCCAATATATCTGTGATCAGTATGCCACTATTAATAACGTTTTTAATCTTAATTGACTAATTGGCACCTATCCTTAATGTTGTGGAACTACATAGGCATTGATAAATGTTCGAAACATGAGCTTGAAGGGAATCAATACAAATAAGGAGACTTTAAATGATAACTGCTTGTACTATTCAACAGAAGAAGAGACTGTAGATTTACATTAAATTTTAAAATCACTTTGAGGTATTTTATGAATTCTCTTTGGGACAAACCTCAATTCATGCTCTCTAAAAATAAGGCCATTCATGGAAGCCTCCCACAATGCCAAGCAGCTTTATAGTTCGCCAGAGATGAGCCAGTTCTCCACACATCATTCCCTCAAATATTTATCAAGTACCATTCTGGGCCAGATGGTTTTCTGGGCACAGAAGTACCCATTGTTTCAGGGATCAAAGCCTGTTTTGCAAACACTTTGGCTTGTAAGCAGGAGTTTGGTTCAACTACACAGCGTTTTTGTTTGCCAGTTTTTTAAATGATAGTTTTCTCAGAAGTGGTATGTGCCCTCAACTTCAATGCCTAGCATCTCTTAGAATTTCTCTTAGAATTTGAGTTTATGACCCCTGGTGTATGCTCAGAAGACAAAGCTCTGGCCTCGTGTACAAATGCAGAAAAGAAGGAAAGCATCCTTGGCCAAACAGTATTATTACTGTTTTCTGCTCTAAATTTTAAGATTGGGTATAGAGTGACCCAATTTGGAGTCCATTCATAAAATCTATCTCAGTCATAATTAAACTAAGATAGTTTAATTCATTGATTGTTTTTGCAGTTTTAGAGATTTCTTTTCCATTTTATTATGTTATATATTTAAACAGACCATATGTGCAGACCATTATATAAGTTATTCTAAATGACATACAGGTTAACCATTTTTTAACTAAATCACATGAGATGGATTTGGTTTATCTCATCCAACCAAGACTCTTGAGATTCCAAAGGAAATATTCGTTCTTCTTTTAGATTTCATAACACCTAATTCTTAGGGTAAGACACCTTTTTGTTTTAGAATTTCTTCTCTTCTAAGATGGTTAAATTGTCAAAATTTGTCTTGGCTTCTTCATGCCAAAGCTGTATATCATATCTGTTTGCAGTCTGAGAATATCTTTTTTTTTTTTTTTTAACATTTGCCTGTCCTTTTATATATATTAAATCATTGTTATAAGTCTCTTCTCCAATCCTGACCGTACTTTTGTATTTTCCAGGGAAAATCATTCAGCAATTCTACCTCTATGTAATAATAGGGCCATTCTGAGTAGGTATAGTGTGGTCCTAATTGAATAAAGGGAATAAAGGCTCTTCTCCAGTGCAATTTGTATGTTGGCTGTAGAACACGTGTTTAAAAATAACGTTCAGCTGTGCTGTTTTGTTGCAAACTAAGTAAAGAAAAACTGATCAGATATTTGCTGCAATGATGAAATACCTGTTCCCAGGATGTTCTAAATTCTCTAGGGATATTTTTCTCATGATTCTTCCAGAATGAACTCAGTTTGGGCCAGAGGTAACACCCCATGGAGAATTGTTCACTCTATTACTCTTCCAGGGGAGAGAGAAGGCCACTTTTGGACCTAAGGTGATTGACCTGCATCTGTGCAGCCGTGATATGGGGGTGCTGCTTGTGTGGCCAATCCTGTGTGCAACAGGACTAGATTCAGGATTGAATGAGGATGTCTCCCTGCTGCGGAACACTCGTTTTCAACCAGCAAAAGGCAAAATTTCTTTCTAGATATTCAGTTTGGACTTTTAAGAATTAAGCATCCTTCGGTCAGTGTTGCAATCAGAGTAATAGGCAATTAGGCCATATAATAGAGCCACTCACCTGTGTTGAAAGCAAGAGTTCCAAGGAAAAATATCCAGGTTCTATGGAAGGAGATAAATGATGTTGTGGCACAGCGATTAAGCTCTTGGCTTTCTGCATCCATAAAGATTACAGCCAAAAAAAACCCTGTAGGGCAGCTCTACTCTGCACACATGGAATTGCTGTGAGTCGAAAATTCACTCGACAGCACCTAACAACAACAACAGTAACAAGGAAGAAGATATAAGGACCTTAAATACCAGTCTTACATGTAATGGATAAAATGAACGGGACGTTTCCATTATACCTGCCCCATGAGGATGCTGGTACACTTTACTTATCACAATTTTTTCCATGTAAGAATGCAGAACCAAATCATTGTTTGAGACAAGGGAAATTAATCCTAATAACAAGGGTCCATGTTAAATACCATTATTGTTTATTTCCCCTTAGAAGAGGGTTTCTAACAGTAGCTCAAGTATAGAAATCAAACTCAGATTTATAATTCATACTTTTCTGAATCCCTATTGTCAAATTTGTTTTTCACAGTGGTATAAGGGTACTATCATCCTTTCATATTATAATTTGTTTAACTCAAATTAATTTTTTAAAATTTCATATAGTTAAAAAATGTAAAACCAATTTAAGGATTACGCCAAGTGTGATCTGCAGTCAAAAACATCCTGTAGCAAATGATTACACTGGGAAATTTCATTGCAAACAATCTGTATGTACAATCAGTATGCAAACACAGAAAGAGACACCATTTTCTCTTAATCACTGGTTTTAAGAAATTTGATTATAATGTGCCTTGAGATAATTTTCTTCATGTCTCTTGCACTGGATTTTTGAACTTCCTGGAGCTGTGTCTTTATAGTTTTCATCTATTTTGGAAATTTTTCAGTCATTATTTCTTCAAATACTTTTCTGCCCCACCTTATCTTTCTTCTCTCCTTCAAGGGCTCCAATCACATATATATGAACCTATCTGAAAATTTCCCACAGCTTAAGAATACTCTGTCAATTTTTTTCAATTATTTTTCTCTGTTCATTTGTTTTAGGTAGTTTCTGTTGCTGTGTCTTCAGGTCAGAAACCATTTCTTTTTTGAGTATTAAGACACTTCTCAAGTGTCTTGCAGTTAATCCTATCCAGTGTATTTTCATCTCAGATATTGTTTTTTCATCTCTAGAGGTTTGATTTCAGTCTTTTTCCAGGGCTTTCTTAAATATGCTCATGTTTTCCTCTACCTTTTTGAGCATTTGTGATAGAACTACAATAATGTTTTAATATTCTTATCTTTTTAATTCTATCATTTGTCTCATTCTTGGGTTTGTTTTTATTGATTGATTTTTGTCCTAGCTATGGGTTGTATTTTTCTGCTTTTTTGCATGCCTATTAATTTTTTACTGAATGTTATTTATTGCGAATTATCCTGTCAGTGCTAGATATTTTTTATACTTAAAAATATTCTTGAGGTTTGTTTCCAATGAAGTTAAGGTTCTTGGAAACAGTTTGATCCTTTTCGATTTTTACGTGGGCCCAGAGTAGCCTATATTCCAAGGCTAATTTTGCCCCAGTATTGAGGCAATACTCTTTTGAGGACTATACTCTGTGGATTAAAAGATCTTCCCACTCTGGCTGGTGAAAACACTAACCATTGGCAGCACTTTTGAGCTGTAAGTGCTGCTGCCTCTGCTCATCTGAAGTGAGGATTTCCCCAGCATCTGGTGATTTCTTCACAGGCATACCCAGATTAGTTGTTATTGTTGGCTGCTGTCAAGTTGGTGCCCAATTCATGTTTACCCCATGCATAGCAAAGCAAATGCTGCACCATCCCCATGCTTGGTTGCAGATCAGACCACTGTGATCCATGGGATTTTCATTGGCCAGTTTTTGGAAGGTTTTCATTGGCTGATTTTCTTCTAGTCCATCTTAATCTACAAGCTCTGCTGAGACCTGCTCAGCATCACAGCAACACACAAGACTCCATTGACAGGTGGTGGCTACCCTTGAGGTGCATTGGCTAGGCATTGAATCCAGCTCTCCCTCATGTAAGGTAAGAAAACTGAGAATTCTTCCACTGAACTCAGTTGAAAGCCTGAGGAGGAATATCTGCAGTTCTCTGAAATTCTATTTCTCTCTCTCTCTCTCTGCAGTTGTCTCCTCTCAAGTACTTGAAAAGTTCTTGGAGCACTGTCGTCATAGCCAGACTCTCAACACTTCTCAACACAAGGAGACCAGCAGGCTGTCACTCAGTTCTCTTCCTGGGTTCTCCTTGTAGTTAGTAAGTTAGAGAAATCACAGAGTTTGCCTCTTTTGTTTCTCATCTTTCAGGGATCACTTCCTTGTGTTGTCTAATGTCCAATCTCTGAATACCATTATTTCAAATGTTTTGTTCAGTGTGATAGTTGCTTCTGGTGGGAGAGTAAATCCAATCTTCAGCTTGGCCACAACCATGTATGTTTTTTAGAGTGTGCTTTTAACATTTTAAACACATTTTATAATTTTCAGTTTATCTTTATATCACCTCTATTGAGCTTGAAATGGAAACATAATTATGCTCACATTAAACCTTTGAGAAAATCTATACTTATCTATAATCATCTCAATCCATTAGTGGAAATGCCCCCACTAGAACTCAGAACTCTGTACACAATCATAAGTTTTCTCTAAACAACTATGTCAAAATGGCATTTTTACTTTGAAAGATGTAAGTTGTTTGGGATTTGTAAAAATGATTTATACATGAAGTGATTGCATGCATAAACTTTTGGCTAATGCTGTTGTTAAATTACTTCTTCAAATCACTGTTACCATTTTCTTTTCCCATCAAAGATTGAACTGTTCTTATCCAGAGCTAAAAATTTCCAAATGAGTTGGAAGATACATACATAAAGAACTGACAGAATGTTATTAATGTCAGCTGACCCAACACCTTTCAGTCTGAATTTTATGCAGTTGACTTTTGGTGCATAAATGCACTGCTTAGGTGGATGTGCAAATATTCTTTCCAAGGTCAATTTAAAAGCAGAAATTGAACAGCAATGTCACAAAAACATATCTACAAAAATATTTCAGCAAAACAATCTGATTTTTCAACATAATTTTAATAATTTTTGTTATCAATATAATGTATGATCACTGTTAAATAGTTTTAAAATACAAATAAAAAAGAAAACTAAAATTACACATAATTTCAGAATCAGAGAAAATTACTACCAACATTTTGGTGTATTTCCTTCCAATCTATTCATATAGGTGTTTATTTACATTTTTTAATATAAAATAATGAGGTGAAGCTGCACATATTTTGTAACTGGCTTTTTTTTACTTTAATATCAGCTCACAGACTTCCAATAGCTCCAGTTCTCCCTTTTTTGATTACCATTGCATAAATTTCTCTTTTGTTTAAAAATCCACTGTTTATCACTTGTGAATACTATTAAACTGGACAATAAAAACAGCAAGTAAAAAATTTAATAAGTTGAGGTGGGGCTAAGATGGCGGAGTAGTCAGACGCTTCCAGTGGACCCTCTTAAAACAAAGATCCAAAAAAACAAGTGAATAGATTATATATAGCAATCTGGGAGCCCTGAACATCAAAGGCAGAGTTGAGGAACTGGACTGAGTGGCAGGGGGAGGGAGGGACAGTTCGGAAGCAGCAAGGAGTTGCGAGACCTGACCTGGCAAGAGCCCAAGCCCTTCTGCTCTGATCAGCTCAGGAGTGAGCAGTGAAGCAGGCAAGCAGCCATGCTCAGGAGGTGCCTTTTCTGCACCAGGAGAGACCCAGAACCGGAGAGTCTACACGACAACCCAGAAGAAGTGAGAAGAGGCCCTCAATCAGTGAAAGGTTAAGTACTTGCATTCGGCCTAATGCTCAGATCAAAAACACCCCCCCTTAAGGAAAAAACTCTTTCTCATTTACCTCCCCCCTCCCTGCTTTGCCCTGGGTCCTGGACAGGCTTCAGCAATTGCTGAGTCCCCTGGGCTGGAAGTAGGATCCATCACACGCCTGGAGCCATTCTCCCTGCCTTGGAGAGTGAACAAATTAACAAACAGAGGAAAAAATAAACTGCTGGCTCCCCTAAGCCAGGAACCCAGGGTAAGCACAGCTCCTTTGCCTAGGCACAGGCATAAGGGGTCCATGGACTTTGAGTGCTTTTCCCCCAGCATAGACTTGTGTGGGCCCATCTCAACAGAATAGGCCCTCATTACCGCAGTATAACAGGGTATATACTGAAGTCTAACTTCAACTGTTTCAGCTGTGAAGTGGTAGGTTCTTGACATTTGACACTGATTTGCCCATTAAGCAGGGTGTTCACATCAGGGGCCTGAGGACTGGTGGCTCCACCCACGCTACCTAGCCACCTACGATAGGGGCCCATGAATAAGAGGTGCCCCCAGTCCTTACAGCCAACAGCATTAGGTGCTCATAGTCTGGCTGCAAAACCCACCCACCTACGTGCTGTAGGAAACAGGGACATGCCTTCCTCCTGGACACTTGGGGGCAGCCGTCAGCCCCCTGCCCTGCTCCGAGTGTGTCCCCCTGCTGCAGACAGATGCCTGTGCCTACACCAAACACTCACACCTGTCTAGGACTGTAAGTGAGAGCCTACACCACATACTTGGTGGCTATCTCCTGGGTACCTAAGCTGAATCCATACAAAAGGAGTGGGCAGACTCTTGACCTCACATGCCTAGTAACAGATCTAACCACCTGGTGACAGGACATTAGAGCTTCAAAGGTGCCAATAATCAAACTAGCTAATACAAGCAGCCTATTTGGGCATATCAAAACAAGAAGCTAGGACACAGTAAGCAAACATAAAATAAATAACTTATTGATGGCTTGGAGACAACAGTCAATATCAAATCACATAAAAAGGCAATCCATGATGCCTTCAGCAAGCTACCAAAATAAAGAATCTAGAAATTTTCCAGGAGAGGAAAATTTCTTGGAATTCCCAGAGGTAGAATACAAATGATTAATATACAGAACTCATCAAAAGATCAGGAAGAAAAACTAATCATTAACTTTATACGGAAAGGGAAGAAGCCCCGAATAAGTAAAGCACTACTGAAGAAGAAGAATAAAGTTGGAGGACTCACACTACCTGACTTCAGAACCTACTATGCAGCTACAGTAGTCAAAACAGCCTGGTACTGGTACAACAACAGATACATTGACCAATGGAACAGAATTGAGAACCCAGATGTAAATCCATCTACCTACGGTCAACTGATCTTCGACAAGAGCCCAAAGTCCATGAAATGGGGAAAAGACAGTCTTTTTAACAAATGGTGCTGGAAAAACTGGATGTCCATCTGCAAAAAAAATGAAACAGGACCCATACCTCCCACCATACACAAAAACTACTTCAAAATGGATCAAACACCTGAATATAAAGCCTAAAACTATAAAGTTCATAGAAGAAAAAATAGGACCAACACTTCAGGCCTTAATACATGGCATTAACAGGATACAAACCATAACCATAAATGCACAAACCCCAATAGATAAGCTAGATAACTGGGATCTTCTAAAAATCAAACACCTATCCTCTTTAAAAGACTTCACCAAAAGAGTAAAAAGAGAACCTACAGACTGGGAAAATATTTTTGGACTGTACAAGTCCGACAAAGGTCTAATCTCCATAATCTACAAGAAAATCCAATACCTCTACAACAAAAAGACAAATAATCCTATTAAAAAATGGGCAAAGGAAATGAACAGACATTTCCCCAAAGAAGACATTCAAATGGCCAACAGAGACATGAGGAAATGCTCACGATCACTAGCCATTAGAGAAATGCAAATAAAAACCACAAAGAGATACCATCTCACCCTGGCATTACTGGCACGAATCAAAAACACTGGAAATAACAAATGTTGGAGGGGCTGTGGGGATATCGGAACACTTATGCACTGCTGGTGGGAATGCAAAATGATACAACCATTTTGGAAAATGATATGGAGCTTCCTCAGAAAGATAGAAATAGACATACCATTCAATCCAGCAATCCCACTCCTAGGAATATATCCTAGAGAAATAAGAGTCATCACTCGAATAGACATGCACACCTATGTTCATGGCAGCATTGTTCACAATAGCAAAACAATGGAAACAACCTAGATGCCCATCAACAGATGCATGGATAAACAACTATGGTACATACACACAATGGAGTACTATGCAACGAGAAAGAAAAGCAATGAATCTGAACCATCTCATAACATGGATGAAACTGGAGGACATTATGCTGAGTGAAATAAGTCAATCACAAAAGGACAAATATTGTATGAGACCTCTATTGTAAAAACCCACGAAAAGGTTCATACACAAAATGTAACAATCTTTGTTGATTACCAGGGATGGGGGTGGTGGATACTAAATAGGCAATAGATAAGTGATATCTTGGGTGAAGGGTGAGACAGTACACAATACAGGAGAAGCCAGCACAGCTTGTGCTAGGAAAGGTCATGGAAGCCCCACAGACACATCCAAACTCCCTGAGGGACTGAATTGCTGGGCGGAGGGCTCTGGGGACCATGGTCTCAGGGAACATCTAGCTCAATTGGCATGAAACAGCTTATAAAGACAATGCTCTATATTCTACCTTGGTGAGTAGTGTCTGGGGCCTTAAAAGCCTGTGAGCGGCCATCTAAGATACTCCGCTGGTCTCATCCCTTCGGGAGCAAGGGAGAATGAAGAGAACAGGATACAAGGAAAAGATTAGTCTGAAGGACTAATTGTCCATAGCTACCAAGGCCTCCACCAGACTGAGTCCAGTACAGCTAGATGGTGCCCGGCTACCACCACTGACTGCTCTGACCAGGATCACAACAGAGGGTTCTGGACAGAGCTGGAGAAGGATGTAGAACATAATTCTAACTCACAAAAAAAAAAAGACCAGATTTACTGGCCTAAAGGAGACTGGAGAAACCCTGAGAGTATGGCCCCCAGACCCCCTTTTAGCTCAGTGGTGAAGTTACCTCTAAGGTTCACTGTTCAGCCTGGGAGTGGACAGCCCCGTAAAACCAAATGAGACTAACAAGGTACAAGAGTCCAGTGACAGGGGCCAGAAAGCAGAAGGGGACAAGGAAGCTGGTGATAGGGAACCCAAGGTTGAGTAAGGATATTGCTGATGTGTTGTGAGATTGTTAACCATTGTCATAGGGCAACATGTGTGGTAACTGTTAAATGAGAAACTATTTTCTTCTGTAAGCCTTCATCGTAAGTGAGAATAACAGCACAATTGGAAGAGCGTAGTCAATGTCACTGAACTGTGCATGTAGAAATTTTTGAAATGGTGTATCTTTGGCTATGTGTATTTTCACCAAACAAAAACAGAGGTTGAGAAGTTAGAGGGTTGATATGTTGTGGGGTTGTTAACCAAAGTCATAAAACAACATGAGTACTTCTGTTTCATGAGAAACTATTTGTTCTGTAAGCCTTCACCTGAAGTACAATAAAAAAAATAAATTAATTAAAAAAAAAGAAAGATCAGGAAGGAGAACAGGCAAAACGCAGACCTAGCAATAGAGGAACTTAAAAAGATTATAGAAGAGCATAGTGACAAATTTAACAAGAATCTGTAGAGCGACAGCAATCAGAAATCCCAAAGATTAACAATAAAATTTCAGAATTAGGCAACTCAATAGAAAGTCATAGGAGGAAAACTGAGGCAATGGAAGTCAGAATTACTGAGATTGAAGACAAGACACTTGTCACCAACTTATCTGAGAAAAAATCAGACAAAAGGATTTAAAAAATGAGGAAATCCAAAGAATTATGTGGGAGTCTATCAAAAGGAATAACCTACGAGTGATTGGAGTACCAGAACAGGGAGGGATAACAGAAAATACAGAGAGAATTGTTGAAGATTTGTTGGCAGAAAACTTCCCTGATGCATTGAAAGATGACAAGATATCTATCCAAGATGCTTGGATCCCAAAAGAAAGTCACCAAGACATATTATAATGAAACTTGCCAAAATCAAAGATAGAGAATCTTAAGAGCGGCTAAGGATAATTGAAAAGTCATCTACGAAGGAGAGTCAATAAGAATAAGCTTGGACTACTCAGCAGAAACCATGCAGGCAAGAAGACAATGAGATGCCATATATTAAGCCTTGAAGGAAAAAAATTGCCAGCCAAGAATTATGTATCCAGCAAAACTGTCTCTCAAATATGATGGTGAAATTAAGGCATTTCCAGATAAACAGAAGTTTAGTGAATTTGCAAACACCAAATCAAAATTACAAGAAATACTAAAGGCGGTCCTCTGGTTAGAAAATCAGGAACATCAGTTAACAACCCAAGACTAGAACACAGGATAGAGCAATCAGATATCAACTCAGACAGGGAAGTCACAAAAGTAAATCAAAACTAAAACACTGAAAATAGGGAAACAGATGTCAATATGTAAAAGACAAAAAAGAGGGACTTAAAAAATGTAGACATAGATTTTTCATATGGAAAGGAAGTCAAAGCAATATAAAGAAATAAAAGACTGGTGTTAACTTAGAAAAATAGGGGTAAATATTAAGGTAACCACAAAGGAAACTAACAATCCTACAAGTCAAAATAAAAAACTAGAAATATATAAAGACTCAGCAAACATAAAATCAACAACAGTGTAAAGGATGAAAAGAAAATACATAAAGAAAAACAACTCAGCACAGAAAATTAAGTGGAACAAAGAAACTGAACAACACACACACACACAAAAACCATCATAATGACAGCACTAAACTCATACTTATCAATAATTATGCTGAATACAAATGGACTAAATGCACCAATAAAGAGACAGACGGTGGCAGATTGATTAAAAAACATGATCCGTCTATATGCTGCCTACAACAGATACACCTAAGACTTAAAGACGCAAACAAACTAAAACTGAAAGGATGGAAAAAAATATATCAAGCAAACAACACTCAAAAAAGAGCAGGAGTGGCAATATTAATCTCTGACAAAATAGACTTTAAAGTAAAATCCACCACAAAGGATAAGAAAGGACACTATATAATGATTAAAGGGTCAATACACCAGGAGGACAAAACTATAATAAATATTTATGCACCCAACAACAGGGCTCCAAAATACATAAAACAAACTCTAATGGCACTGAAACGAGAGACAGACAGCTCCACAATAGTAGTAGGAGACTTCAACATACCACTTTCGGTGAAGGACAGAACTTCCAGAAAGAAGCTCAACAAAGACACGGAAGATCTAAACGCAACAATCAACCAACTTGATCTCATAGACATATACGCAACACTCCAGCCAACAGCAGCCAAGTATACTTTCTTTTCCAATGCGCATGGGACATTCTCCAGAATAGACTACATATTAGGCCGTAAAGTAAGCCTTAACAAAATCCAAAGCATCGAAATATTACAAAGCATCTTTTCTGACCATATAGCGATAAAAGTAGAAATCAACAACAGAAAAAGCAAGGAAAAAATATCAAACACCTGGAAACTGAACAACACCTTTCTCAAAAACTACTGGGTTATAGAAGAAATTAAGGATGGAATAAAGAAATTCATAGAATCAAAAGAGAATGAAAACACATCCTACCAGAACCTTTGGGATACAGCAAAAGCAGTGCTCAGAGGTCACTTTATAGTAATAAATGCACACATCCAAAAAGAAAAAAAGGCCATAATTGAAACATTAACCCTACCACTGGAACAAGTAGAAAGAGAGCAGCAAAAGAAGCTCTCAGGTGCCAGAATAAAGGAAATAATAAGAATTAGAGCAAAATTAAATGAAATAGAGAATAGAAAAACAATTGAAAGAGTTAACAAGTCCAAAAGTTGGTTCTTTGAAAAGATCAACAAAATTGATAAACCATTGGCCAAACTAACAAAAGGAAAACAGGAGAGGAAGCAAATAACCCATATAAGAAATGAGATGGTTGATATCACAACAGACCCAACTGAAATTAAAAGAATCGTAACAGAATACTATGAAAAATTGTACTCTAACAAATTTGAAACCCTAGAGGAAGTGGACAAATTCCTAGAAACTCACTACTTTCCTAAACTAACATAAGCAGAGGTAGAACAACTAAATAAACCAAAACAAACGAAGAGATTGAAAAGGTAATTTAAAAACTCTCAACAAAAGAAAAGCCCTGGCCCGGATGGCTTCACTGGAGAATTCTACCAAGCTTTCAGAGAAGAGTTAACACCACTACTAGTAGACGTATTTCAGAGCATAGATAAGGATGGAATACACCCAAACTCATTCTATGAAGCCAGCATAACCCTGATACCAAAACCAGGTAAAGACACCACAAAAAAAGAAAATTATAGACCGATATCCCTCATTAACATTGATGCAAACTCCTCAACAAAATTCTAGCCAATAGAATTCAGCAACATATCAAAAAAATAATTCACCATGATCAAGTGGGATTTATACCAGGTATGCAGGGATGGTTCAACATTAGAAAAACAATCAATGTAATGCATCACATAAATACAACAAATGACAAGAACCACAAGATCTTATCAATCGATGCAGAAAAAGCATTTGACAAAGTCCAACACCCATTCATAATAAAAACTCTAAACAAAATAGGAATAGAAGGGGAATTCATCAATATAATTAAGTCATTTATACAAAGCCAACAGCCAACATCATCCTAAATGGAGAGACTTTGAAAGCATTCCCCTTGAGAGTGGGAACCAGACAAGGATGCCCTTTATCACCACTCTGGCTGGAGGTCCTAGCCAGAGCAATTAGGCTAGAAAAAGAAATAAAGGGCATCCAAATTGGTAGGGAAGAAGTCAACGTATCTCTACTTGCAGATGATATGATCTTATACACAGAAAACCCCAAAGAATCCACAGGAAAACTACTGGGACTAATAGAAGATTTCAGCAAAGTTTCAAGATACAAGAAAAACATACAAAAATCAGTTGGATTCCTCTACACCAACAAAGAGAACTTCCAAGAGAAAATCACCAAATCAATATCATTTACAATAGACCCCAAGAAGATAAAATACTTAGGAATAAATCTCTAACCAGATACGTAAAAGACCTATACAATGAAAACTACAAGACACTACTGTAAGAAACCAAAAGAGACCTGGGTAAGTGGAAAAACCTACCTTGCTCATGGATAGGTAGACTCAACACTTGGAAAATGTCAATTCTACACAAAGTAATCTACAGATACAATGCAATCCTAATCCAAATTCCACTGGAATTTTTTAATGAGATGAAGAAACAAATCACCAACTTCATATGGAAAGGGATGAGGCCCCGAATATAAGTAAAGCATTACTGAAGAAGAGGAACAAAATGGGAGGCCTCACACTACCTGATTTTAGAACCTATTATACTGCCACGGTAGTCAAAACAGACTGGTAATGGTACAACAGCAGATACATAGACCAATGGAACAGAGTTGAGAACCCAGACATGAATTCATCCACCTATGAGAAGCTGATATTTAACAAAGGCCTAAAGTCCATTAATTGGGGAAAAGACAGTCTCTTTAACAAATGGTGCTGGCATAACTGGATATCCAACTGCAAAGAACTGAAACAAGACCAATACCTCACACCATGCACAAAAACTAACTCAAAATGGATCAAAGACTTAAATATAAAATCAAAAACGATAAAGATCATGGTAGAAAAAATAGGAACAACACTAGGAGCCCTAATACATGGCATAAATAGAGTACGAACCATAAGTAACAATGCACAAGCACCAGAAGAGAGACTAGATAACTGGGAGCGCCTAAAAATAAAACACTTATGCTCATCAAAAGACTTCACCAAAAGAGTAAAAAGACAACCTACAGACTGGGAAAAATTTTTTGGCTACTACAAATCTGATCAGCATCTAATCTCTAAAATCTACAAGATGCTGCAAAACCTCAACAACAAAAAGACAAATACCCCAATTAAAAAATGGGCAAAGGATATGAATAGGCACTTCTCCAAAGAAGACATTCAGGCAGCTAACAGACACATGAAGAAATGCTCAAGATCATTAGCTGTTAGGGTTAGGGAAATGCAAATCAAAACTACAATGAGATATCATTTCACTCCAACAAGGCTAGCATTAATCCAAAAAACAAAAATAATGGTAGAGAGACTGGAACACTTATACACTGTTGTTGGGAATGCAAAATGGTACAACCACTTTGGAAATTGATTTGGCGCTTCCTTAAAAAGCTAGAAATAGAAGTAGCATACGTTCCATCTATCATGCTCCTTGGAATATATCCTAGAGAAATAAGAGCCATCACACAAATAGATATACGCATACCTATGTTCATTGCAGCACTGTTCACAATAGCAAAAAGATGGAAACAACCTAGGTGCCCATCAACAGATGAATGGATAAACAAGTTATGGTATATCCACACAATGGACTACTACACAATGATAAAGAACAACAATGAAGCCATGAAACAACTTATAACATGGAGGAATCTGGAGGTCATTACACTGAGTGAATTTAGTCAGTCACGGAAGGACAAATATTGTATAAGACCACTATTATAAGAACTCAAGAAAAGGTTTGAACACAGAAGAAAACATTCTTTGATGGTTATGGGGGTGGGGAGGGAGGGTGAGGGTTGTTTACTAGCTAGATAGTAGATAAGAATTATCTTAGGTGAAGGGAAGGACAGCACACACTACAGGGGAATTCAGCACAACTGGGCTAAATCAAAGCTAAGAAGTTTCCTTAATACAATGAAATACTTTAAGGGATAGAGTAGCAGGGGTAGGGGTCAGGGGATCATGCTTCCAGAGGACATCTAGGTCAATTGGCATAACAAAGCTTATTAAGAAAATGTTCTGCATCCTACTTTGGTGAGTGGCATCTGGGGTCTTAAAAGCTTGCAAGCAGCCATCTAAGATGCATCAATTGGTCCCAACCATCTGGAGTAAAGGAGAAAGAGGAACACCAAAGACACAAGGAAAGTATTAGCCCAAGAGACAGAAAGGGCCACATAAATCAGAGACTCCATCAGCCTGAGACCAGAAGAACTAGATGGTGCCCGGCTACCACCAATGACAGCCCTGACAGGGAACACAACAGAGAGTCCCTGACGGAGCAGGAGAAAGGTGGGGTGCAGAACTCAAATTCTAGTAGGAAGACCAGACTTAATGGTATGACTGAGACTGGAGGTAGCCCTGATAGCATGGACCCTGGATTCTCTATCAGCCCAGAACTAAAACAATTTCTGAGGCCAACGCTTCAGACAGGGATTGGATTGGTCTGTGGGACATAAAGTGATACTCGTGAGGAGTGTGCCTCTTAGCTCAAGTGGATACAAGAGACTAAACAGGCAACTTCCGTCCGGAGGTGAGATGGGAAGGCAGAGAGGGTTAGGAGCTGGTTGAATGGACATGGGGAATGAGGGGTGGAAAGGAGGAGGGTGGTGTCACAGTATGGGGAGAGTAATCAGGGTCATGTAACAATGCATGTATAAATTTTTGTACTGGAGGCTAACTTGAAATGTAAACTTCATTTGAACTACAACAATAAAAAGAGAAAAAAAATTAGTAAGTTGAACAGCAATGATTATTTATAAAGGAAAAAATGACTTATGCTCTGCATCCAAAATTTTAGTCTGTGCTCCAAATAAAACATTCATTGTGAACATTTACCTTTTTTTAATCAACCATTTGTTAAACCAGTCCTTCCCTTTGAGGTAGACAATTTTTCCAAAGCTTTGTTTAAGTCACTTCTTTTGGATTTCTCACAATGGATTAGCAGAAATATGTGGGACACTATAAGACCTATAAACATACTCATGTGATCACCGCCCACTGGTCCAGTACCCTCACAGAAGGTACTTAGCTGTAGATCTTACAGTGGTAGGATGGGAAGCAAGGTGGCAGCAATAGCCTGTCAGAAACCATAAGTGTTCAAACCTTACAAGAATGAAGAACATTCCTATTACTCAATATGTGTTAAAGAGGGAAGTTTTAAAGCCATGCTGTCCAACAGGGAGGTAGAATGGGGTATTCAAGTAAATAGAAGCATGCATTCGTTACATCCATGATTCTGAATCAGCCTGACCAACACAACTACCGGGGAAATTGCTAAAAATACAGACCCTGGTCTCTGGTTGCTACTCTAAAACCACTGAATCAAAAGTCTTCTGAAGAAATTCTATTCTTAACAAACCACCCCTCCAGACAATTTTAATTACGTGGCAAGTTTGGGGAAAAAAATATATTGATGTCTTAGTCATCTAGTGCTGCTATAGCAGAATACCACAAGTGGATGGCTTTAAAAAAGAGGAATTTATTTTCTCACAGTCGAGTAGGCTACAAGTCCAAATTCAGGGCATCAGCTCCAGGAGAAAGGTTTCTCTCTCTGTCCACTCTGGAGGAAGGTCCTTGTGAAGTCCCTTGGTCTGGGAGCATCTCAGCGCAGGAACCTCAGGTCCAAAGGACGTGCTCTGCTCCTGGCACTGCTTTCTTGGTGGTGTGAGGTTGCCACGTGTCTTTGCTCGCTTCTCTCTTTTATATCTCAAAAGAGATTGGCTTAGGACACTATCTAATCTTGTAAATCTCATCAATATAACTGCCACTAATCCATCTTATTAGATCATAGTGATTGAATTTACAACACATAAGGAAATCACATCAGATCACAGAATGGTAGACAATCATACAATACTGGGAATCATGACCCAGCCAAACTGATACACACATTTTTGGGGGAGGCATAATTCAATTCATGACAATGTGTTTATTCTCAGAATATTAAAATACAGCAAATAAGGTGGTGCTAAAACTATGCTGATAGTATTCATCTCTATGATTCAGAAAAGGCATTTTAGAACCTCGATGAGTCCTAAAAGCAGCACTATGAACATATATTATGAGGAAATTAAGTAAGTCATAAGAAATGAGTGCCCCCCAACAAATGACTTTTTAATAGAAATTTCATGTACCTTTGATGATTTGTTCATTTCAGGACATCTTGTACCATTCACATTTGACTTATGTTGATTAGCAAGTCCCAGCCATGACCAAACTCTCAGTTATCTTGGATAAATTTATTAGCAACAATATGTGAATCATGTAGTTTCACCCTCTCAATAATTTGTGCCATTTCTTATAAAATAACTTATCACTTTCCTGCTACCCTGGGCCCAAACTCCTGCAGGTTAAGAGTTGGTTCCTCCATCAAATATCTAAGCTCTTTAACAAAGGACCAAAATCAGATTTGCCAAGTGACTAGGGCAGTGGGAGCTAAAAGCAAATAGGATCTACCCATCTGTTCGAGAGAAAAGTACAGAAATACTTGCTGTGATGGGTCATCTGAGTGAGACAAATGTTTTGTAATAGTGAGCAAGCACATGTGAAACAAGAATTTGGGAAAAACCTCTCTCTTAAGAGAAATCTGCCATCTTCTATGTCCCCAAGTGGTGGCTTGGGAATAGCATGCACTGGCAGCCATAAATCTTGGCCAGCTTATTGCTATTTTGCCCGGTTACCAACAATTCAAGCAAGTTCAGTAATCAGTGATCTCAATTCACTACTCTTCCTGTTTTGAGTTTTGGGGGGATTTATTTGATTTTATTTTTTGCCCTTGATAACCTTACCCATTCCTATGTTTCATAATGTAGAACTTACATAAGTTTGCTTGCCAATCCAACCCGTTTATAATTGTTCTTATAGATGTCAGTACGTGAAATATTAAGAATATGTTAAGTTCAGCATCTATTACAATTTGCTCCTATTTATCTTTCAAAGTGCGTTTACCTCATAGCACTAAGAGAGAAATACATGGCCTATGAAGCTGATTTAACAACAACAGCAAGGAAATAGCAGTGTGGAGAATAGCATTGGCTGCAGTGGAGCAGGGCACCGTCTATGTGTTGCAAAATGGTCTGGCACGTTTGGGGCCGTGTGTTTCGTGCATTTGCACCTTTGGCTTTCTTTCGTTTAATCAGTAAACAGACTAAAAGCAAGCTGCGTGAATTTGCCTTGAGATAAGATACATGCTTTGAATCACTGCAAAAGAACAAAGGAGACAAGTTCGTTATATGTCATTTATTTCACTCTGGCATACAGATGATAAGATTCCTCTGTTTTCATAAATTACAAAGCATCATCCTGTTCTTGGTTTTGGGAGTGCCAAACAGTTAAAAATTCATTCTCATGACCTCTAACTCATCCCTATCCCTTACATGGGTATTATTTTTTCATTTCTTTGATTCCTTTCTTTCATTGATTCATCATGAATACTACAGAGGCATAACTAGGGTTGCAGTAGCTCATGGTGTCATCCCCTCATGCTAATTACCACAATAATACAGCTGAAACACCAGAAAATTTGATAAAGTAAGTGACTATAAAACACTGGCAGCAGTGAAAAAAACAGCACAAGCTTGTAGCACATGCAGACGAAAAGACGTAATTCAAAGCATCATTGTAATTGGGTAATAATGGCAGCTCTGACTGGAGTGCACTAGAAGGTTCAAAAAGTAAATTAGCATAGAGTTTCAGCCTTGGAACTATATTGCCACATGTAAGCTGCACTTATGAAAAAATTTTTTGTTATTATAACTAACTACAGGGATGTTTTTATAAAAAACAATAGATTTCTGCTGAAACACTGGACAAAAATTTTATAGGCAGTCATTTTAGTGTCACTCCTTCCGAAAGTGTCACCCAGGGTGGTCCACACCCCCCTACACCCCCCGATGATGCCACTGGCATGTTTGCACCAGTAAATTCACTAGCCGTTTTCTATGTCTATCTATCTATCTACACGCACACATTTCAGATTTTACATTATTTTCCATTACACTGGGGCTATGTATTAAATTGTGCTAAAATTTTCAAAATAATACTTATTTTGTCAGTAATAAGCCTTAAACCCTAATATATTATCCATAATCCAATAGTACTGAAGGATGGTATTGTAGGAAGAAGTCCAAGCTGCACTAAAGGCATTGGCAAAAAACAAGGCTCCAGGAACTGACGGAATACGAATTGAGATGTTTCCACAAACAGATGCAGCACTGGAGGTGCTCAGTGGTCTGTGTTAAGAAATTTGGAAGACAGCTACTTGGCCAACAGACTGGAAGAGATCCATATTTGTGCCCATTTCAAAGAAAGGTGATCCAAAAGAATGCAGAAATTATCGAACAAAATCACTAATATCGCACACAAATAAAATTTTGCTGAAGATAATTCAAAAAGAGTTGCAGCAGTACGTCGACAGGGAACTGCCAGAAATTCAAGCTGGACTCAGAAGAGGACACAGAATGAGGGGTATCATTGCAGATGTCAGATGGATCTTGCCTGTAAGCAGATAATACTAGAAAGATGTTTACCTGTGTTTTATTGACAATGCAAAGGCACTCGACTCTGTGGATCATAACAAATTATGGATAACATTGGGAAGAATGGGAATTCCAGAACACTTAATGGTTCTCATGCAGAACCTGTACATAGACCAATAGGGAGTCATTTGAACAGAACAAGGGGATACTATGGGGTTTAAAATCAGGAAAGGTGTGAGTCAGGGTTGTATCCTTTCACCATAGTTATTCAATCTGTATGCTGAGCAAATAATCTGAGAAGCTGGACTAGATTAAGAAGAACTTGGCATCAGGATTGGCGGAAGACTCATTAACAACCTGTGATATGCAGATGTCACAACTTTGCTTGCTAAAGTGAGAAAGATTTGAAGCACTTACCGATGAAGATCAAAGACTACAACCTTCAGTATGGATTACACCTCAATATAAAGAAAACAAAAATACTCAAAACTGGACCAGTAAGCAACATCATGATAAACAGCAGAAAGACTGAAGTTGTCAAGGATTTCATTTTACTTTGATCCACAATCAACGCCTATGGAAGCAGCAGTCAAGAAATCAAATGGCATATTGCATTGTGCTAAAATTTTCAAAGAATACTTATTTTGTCAGTGATAAGCCTTAAACCCTAATATACTATCCATAATCCAATAGTACTGAAGGATGGTGTTGTAGGAAGAAGTCCAAGCTGCACTAAAGGCATTGGCAAAATCTGCTGAAAAAGAACTCTTTAAAGTGTTAAAAATAAAGATGTCACCTTGAAGGCTAAGGTGCACCTGACCCAAGCCATGGTGTTTTCAATGGCCTGAAATGCATGAGAAAGCTGGACAATGAATGAGGAAGACTGAAGAAGAATTGATGCCTTCGAATTATGGTGTTGGCAAAGAATATTGAATATACTGGGCTGTCAGAAGAACAAACAAATCTGTCTTGGAAGAAGTACAACCAGAATGCTCTTTAGAAGCAAGGATGGCAAGACTTTGTCTTGCTTATTTAGGACATGTTATCAGGAGGGACTAGTCCCTGACAAGGACATCATGCTTGGTAAAGTAGAGAGTCAGCAAAAAAAGGGGAAGACCCTCAAAGAGGTGGATTGACACAGTGGCTACCACAATGGGCTCAAACATAGCAATGGTTGTGAAGATGGCGCAGGACAGGGCAGTGTTTCATTCTGTTGTTCATAGATTCGGTATGAGTCAGAAACAACTCGAAGGCACCTAACAATAACGACAATAATTTCTACAAAACTATTCTTAGATAATATCCATCATGAATTACTACAGGTAACACTCACCCAATTCATATGAAACCAAACATATTGTTGAACCATCTCAGTCCCTAATAAGCATTACATAAGTTTGACTTATGGCAGGGATAGGGTGAGTAGGGAGAGAGGTTACCAAGCCCATAGAGGATTAATTGTTGGAAGACTACTAATTATGAATTCACTTAAGTGCAGGTTTCCAAACACTCGTTTTACAGATAAAAATACTGAGACTAAGGGAGGTGAATGGATTTATAGTAGTTCACATAACTACTTACTGTATAGGAGAGAGCAGAGATTGGACCATGAAACTTTCTGCTCAACAACTCTCTGTACTAAATCACACACAAGAAATAGTGTTTTCTTATCAATGCCAAAACTATTAATATCTAATGCTATCCCTCAGTACACATTATGAAAAAGTATGTTTCTACTCAAAATCTACACTCATTAATTATGAAAGTGACTTTCCTTATTATATCATCAATTACAAAACTACAGATAGAAACTGGGTTTAAATTCCCAGCAGCAAAAGTCTTTGTTGCTTGTCATTTTTTAAATAAGAAATGAATTCATACTATTATGGTCACATCTATGAGAGAACTCTGTATTGTTAACTAACAAATATTCAAATTCAGCAGCATCATAAAATTACTATATATATTTAACTTTGTACCTTATCCTGAAGTTTGTTTTGTAATTTATATCTATTAGGAAGTTTTATGCAGTAGCCTTTGACTAACAGCATGCAGTTCAAAAAAGCCTGGACAGAATATAACTAATTTTCTTTAAATGAATTTTCCTAGGGTAAAAGTCACTAGGGTGAACTCTGGATTTAAGTCCTTTGAAAAACGAACTCTGGCAGCATCCCATGATGGTAGAATACTCAGCTCCACTTCTAGAGATATTGCTGGTGAACTTTTCTCCAGATTTAAAGAAACAACTCAGTCTTTCCCCACATATCACAGCTCCTTGAACTGCTAGAGAAGGCAGTGTCAGATACATCTGCCCTGGCCAAACCATAGCACTGGTGAACAAGATACATCGCCATCTCTCCTGCAACCACTGCTTGGACTTCCTTTTATACTACTCTCTCCAGTGCTGTCATGCTTCAGTCAGAGAGCTGTCCTTTTTGTTCTTCAAACCTGGCAGTTTTGCTCTTACCTTAGAGCCTTTTCACAGGTCGTTCCCATTACCTGCAATGCTCTTCCCCAGGTCTTAGCGGGAGAAGCTTCTTCTTGCCATTTTCAACTTAATATTACCTCCTCCGCAAAGCCATTCCTACCACCTAATCTAATAAAATTCCATTTATGTGTGTTACATTGCCATTTTCTTTTCTTTCATTACATCTAACTTTGTTTTCAATAGCTTACAGGATTTTTTCTCAAGATGGTTTTTCATAGAAGTGGGAAAAAAGTCGTAATAATGTTACAGAACGTAAATACTGCAAGGCATTATCTAGTTCAAAGATATCAATTTCAGATCAGTGGAAGGAAAGCTTAGAAAGCAGAGTGGATTATCCAATATCTGTTGGTTAGTTTCAAAGTCACTCAGTCTAGCAATCAACCAGCTGCCTCATCTTTGTACAGAAAAAGCCAAAGAACCTAAATTGTGCCATCTAAAGAGAGAAAAAGAACCCAAATACATCATTGTGTGTAGGCCTTTCCTGTGAGAGAGACATAGAGACAGTCTTTGATGTAAATCTTGCTTCTTCTTTGGTGGTTTGTACTTAGAACACCCACCCAAGCTGATCAGAACCTACTTGCTGCTATTAGAAATCATACAGCCCAAGGGCAGAAAGGGGAAAAAAATTATCCAAAAAATTTGCCATTGAGTAGACCCAACTCATGGCGACCTCATGCATGTCAGAGTAGAACTGTGCTCCATACAGTTTTCAATGGCTGATGTTTTGAAAGTATATCACCAGGCCTTTCTTCCAAGGCACCACTGGGTGGACTTGAACTTCCAATCTTTCAGTTAGCAGCTGAGCACATTAACCATTTGCACCAAGAAGGGGAAAGACACCTTAGAAGTGTCAAAAGCTATAGATCATAGAAACAATAGAGTAAAGAGAGTATAAGAAATATAAACCAACCCATATATTCCAGGTTTGAGTTCTCACTGACATTCAGGATTTCAAGGGGGACAGAGATCACTCAAGAGCAGGCTGATGGAAAAACGAAAGAGTTGGGGTCACGTGCAGTGAGATGCTCCTTTCCTGTGAATAATCAGCCACATATTGTTTTTTCATATCACTAGAGTTATCAGGTAATGGAAGAAAATACTTGTTCGTTACATTTCACAATCACATCTATAGTTTCAATTTTTTATAAAAACTAGAGCACATGGTATAAAGGCTTACTACATCCTGTTATTCAGTACTTGATTGCCTAACTAGGCAAAATTGGAACAGGGAGACCAGATTCCATGCATCCTTTTCTCCTGCTGTTGTAATTTCTTTAACTGGCTAATGATTCAGTCCTGGAGGGAAGAGACCCGGGTTCTGGGTGATTAAAGAGGAGCAGCTGAGGCAGAAGTAAAGCAGAGGAATGCAGTCCCAAGTCAGAGCAATGCAGAGCAGCCCAGACCGAAGAAGCCAACAAGTGGCAAGGCACTCACTGGAACATGTTCAGCTGTGGGTGGAACAGAGGGATGGGAAAGGTCGTGAGCTGACAGTTCTCAGGCTTATGATGTGCCAGTGTTTGTGTCAAGTGCTTTAAAGTCTTTCTCTGGTTCATCCTCACAATAACTCTGATAGGTAGAAAACTCAGTCTCAGAGGGCTTAAGTCACATGGCAAAACACCAGAGCTTGGAGGAGATGAAAGTGGTATTCAAACCCAGTTGTGTCTTTTCCTTATTTAACACTGTTCTTCAAGGACGGGACATCGGTCTCAATTGTTTTTGTATCCCTAGTGCCAACTCCCTGAACATGGTCTCAATAAACAGTTATTAGAGGAAGAAAGGAAGGAGTGGGGGAGGGAGAGAGAAGGAAGGGAAGGAGGTACAAGGCTATGCAGTGAAGAGACTAATGATAGAAAGGGAATAGAGAAAAAAATGAGAAAATCCACAAGCAGAGGTAGAGAGCCACACAGAGGCCTAACGAGGTTGTGACTGTTTGTTTGTCTGTTTTTTTCATGAAAAAGACGGTCTCATCTGGACTTAGCTTGGCATATTTTTGTTCTTTCCAGTATCATTTATTTCATTCCAAAGAAAGCAACCAAACCAGTTGCCAGCCAGTTGATTCCAACTCGTAGCACCCCATGTGTTGCCGAGTAGAACTGCTCCAAAGGGGTTTTCAGGGCTGTGACCTTTTGGAAGCAGATTTCCAGGCCTTTCTTCCAAGTCACCTCTGGATGGGTTCGAACGGCAACCTTTCAGTTAGTGGTCGAGAGCTTGACGGATCCCACCACCCAGGGCCCGTGTATTCCACCCGGAACTGAAATGGGCGATTTTCTAATTGTCTCGTTTCTTTCACATTCATTAACTGGAATTAGTCTGTAAAAAGGAATTTTCTATCATCAGCTAGTATATTCAGTTACCCTGAAACCCTTCTGAAAGGGCAAAGTATGGATTAGAATTGTCATACTTTCAAATGATCAGGCTGGGAATCCTTCGCGCTTTTCAGATCCCGTGATTAAGCAGACCAGCATGACCACCAGCACTTCAAGTCAGCCAGCCACAGCCAAAAGCCCTGGAATTCAAGTCTCTTACTTTAAAGCCTCTGTATTCTTCGAACACAAACCACAGAAACATAGGCATTTTCCAAATACCTCTCAGGATCTGAGACACCGCCAGGTAAGTTAAATTTTTTACGTAATTCATAGAGAGTATATAACCATGAATTTGGCAAAGGTTTAGAGAAGAGATAAGTAAGCAGACAGGATGTTTAATGTGCTCCCTTTTTGAAAGTGAACTGCCTCACATACTTGAGGATTTTTACACAAAGAAGCCCCACACTTCAGTGACCACCTAGGAGGACACGTTTAGCCCCTTAAACATTTTCTCCTTCACAATCTTACATTGAAAGCTGCAAATTGGAGCTAATAATTAGCGGTGTTTTCTCCACCCCATCCCTACTCTCAGCCCTCTGGGAGTGTCTCCTTTCCAAGAACAGGAATTGGAATATGCAGATAATAAAGGAAACCAACTGGAGATTCATGTCTAATTTTCTGTCAAGGGTGTGTTTGCTCACAAGTCTTGTCAAAGTGTTTTCCTCATCAGCGTTTCCATTTGTGGCAAAAGCAAAGCAGTGTCAGTGCATTGCCAATGGAGATATGCTTTTAAACAATGTACTACGGGTCTCTTGATTACAGCACAATCAATGTGCCTTTGAAATCTACACTCTAAAAACCAATTTCATAGCGGAGATTCTTTCCTGATTTACTTGCTTGTGTGTGAGTGGCTGATAGTGACCTACCTGAACTCAGCCATGACGTTTTTAATGCTATGTAAATTCTAAGACGATATTATAAGTCGTTAATCTTGTGTATGTAAAGATTCAGTGAAATATCCACACCTCACACCTGTACAAGCATATCCACAATGATTTTTCTTCATATTTTCTCTTGAAAGTAGATGACAATTTAAATGACAAAATAATAAGTGAATTTATATGTATATCTGTATTAAAATAATTATACCTTTCATTTTAGAATTATCTGCTTTCAACAGAGACCAAACCAACCCCATTGACCATTTTTCTGACCTTGTGTGACATAAACCACAACTTCATTGTGCCAAAAAATGGCCACATATCGAGAGATCCGGGTATATTCTGTTTCATAGGTGTTAAAACAGAGAGTTTTACAGAGATGAACGATTTTGAGATTGGTTATTTAAATCAGGATACATTCTTAGGATTATATATGATTCAATTATTAATGATGATAATAACGATTGTTAATAAATATAGCACTTAATATGTGCCAGGATCGGAAACCCTGGTGGTGTAGTGGTTAAGTGCCTTGGTTGCTAACCGAAAGGTTGGCAGTTCAAATCTGCCAGGCACTCCTCGAAAACCCTATGGGGCAGTTCTACTCTGTGCTATTGTGTTGCTATGAGTCCGAATCAATTGGATGGCCGGTTTGGTTTTTTTTTTTTTTGTATGTGCCAGGTGTTGTACCACATGCTTTCCACTCCTCACAGCAACCTTTTGAGGTGAGAAACTGAGATGCAGAAAGGTCACACAACAGGTAAATCATACACTGGGATTTGAATCCAGGTACTTTGGCTCCAAAATCCAGGTGGTTAAAGGTTATGTCATGTTGCTTTCCATTTGAAATCACACTGAAAATAAAGGAAAATTCATAAAGTATATTCATGATCTATTGTTGGGATAAGGAAACTTGGTGGCACAGAGGTTAAGAGTTTGGATGCTAACAGCAGTTAGAACTCACCCAGCGGCTCTACAGGAGAAGGACGTGGCAGTAGGCTCCTATAAAGATTATAGCTTTGGAAACCCTATGGGGTAGTTCTACTCTGTCCTGTAGGGTCTCTGTGAGTCAGATATTGACTTGATGGCAACGAGTTCTTTTTCTGTTGTTAAGGAATAAAGCAAAACCTACTGTCAGCAAGTCAATTCCGACTCATAGCGACCCAAACGAGGCTACAAACCAGCGTTAGATCAATTATCTGAGGTTCGCGTTACTCTTGGTTTCACATCTCTCTCTCAAGCGGTTAGCAAGCCCTCAATCCCCTGATATCGCAAAGAAAATCCGACAGCCTCCAAAACTATGTGGCCCAATATATTAGCCATCAACCGCACATGAATATTTAAATTTAATTAACATTAAATAAAATTTAAAATTTAGTTCCTCAGTCACACTAGCCACGTTTCAAGCACTAAATATCCACATGTGGCTTGAGGCTACCATAGTGGACAATACAGACACAGAACATTTCTGTCATTCCAGAAAGTTCTATTGGACAGAGCTGATCCAGAGGTGGCTATTCTCTTCTTCCATTTATGCTGCCTGGATGGGGAAAGTGAATGTTCAAGCCTTGGGATGTGCTTGCTCTTAGGGCCACAGATTGTCTTTTTGTTTTTTTGGTTTTTTTTTTCCTTTATCCTTTTCTTTAGTCTTCCCAGAGTATCCGGGAATTCCAGAAATCTTCCACTAGAAAGGTTAATCTCTGGCTAATTGTTGATAGAGGCTCTACAGTTGAGATCTACATTTATCTATAAGCATAACTTTTGCCATGTATTGTGTGCCAAAAGAACATCTATCTCTTTCTCAGTTTTGAGTTACATTACAAAGCCCTCTCCCTCAGACCTGGGAGGAAACATGCCCTATCACTTTGAGAGAGCTCCAAGTTTCTTACTTACCTGTTTCCGTCAAGTCGATTCTGACTCTTTGTGACCCTATAGGGCAGAGTAGAACTGTCCCATAGAGTTTCCAAGGAGTGCCTGGCAGATTAGAACTGCCAACTTTTTGGTTAGCAGCCATAGCTCTTAACCACTACACCACCAGGGTTTCCAAGTTCCTTACTTAAGCAAATGGAAATATCATGCGTTTGAGATTGAGGTGCCTCAGTATGTCAGAGATGAGAAATCCAGAGATGTGAAATGGAGATATCATTTTGGGACTCATCACCTTATAGTTATTTATTGAGGCTATGGTAATAGATCCATACTGAAGGCTGTAGTCTTGATCTTCCTCAGTAAGTGCTTCAAGTCCTCTCCACTTTCAGCAAGCAAAGTTGTGTCATCTGCATATTGCAGTTGTTAGTCTTCCTTCAATCTTGATGCCACGTTCTTCTTCATATAGTACAGCTTCTCGGAGTATTTGCTCAGCATACAGATTGAATAAGTATGATGAAACGATACAACCCAAACGCAGAACTTTCCTGATTTTAAACCATACAGTATCCCCTTGTTCTGTTCGAACGACTACGTCTTGGTCTGTATACAGGTTCCTCGTGAGTGCAATTAAGTGTTCTGGAATTCCCATTCTTCGCAATGTTATCCATAATTTGTTATGATCCACACAGTCAAATGCCTTTGCATAGTCAATAAAACACAGGTAACATGTTTCTGGTATTCTCTGCTTACAGCCAAGATCCATCTGACATCAGCAATGCCACGTCCTCTTCTGAATCCAACTTGAATTTCTGGCAGTTCCCTGTTGATGTACTGCTGCAACCATTTTTTTTAATTACCTTCAGCAAAATTTTACTTGTGTGTGATATTAATGATATTGTTCGATAATTTCCAATAATTACACCTCAGCATAAAGAAAACAAAAATCCTCACAACTGGACCAATAAGCAACATCACGATAAACGGAGAAAATATCGAGGTTGTCAAGGATTTCATTTTACTTGGATCTACAATCAATGCCCATGAAAGCAGAAGTCAAGAGATAAAATGATGTATTGCATTAGGCAAATCTGCTGCAAAAGACCTCTTTAAAGTATTAGAAAGCAAAGATGTCACGTTGAGGACTAAGGTGCATCTGACCCAAGACATGGTGTTTTCAATGGCCTCATATGCATATGAAAGCTGAACAATGAATATGGAAGACTGAAGAAGAATTGATGCATTTCAATTATGTTGCTGGCAAAGGATATTGAATATATCATGGACTGCTAGAAGCACAAACAAATCCGCCTTGGAAGAGTACAGCCAGAATCCTCCTTAGAAGTGAGGATGGTGAGACTTCATGTCACATACTACGGATATGTTATCAGGAGGGACCAATCCCTGGAGAAGGACTTAATGCTTGGTAGAGGGTCAGCGAAAAAGAGGAAAATCCTGAATGAGATGGACTGACAAAGTGGCTGCAACAATGGGCTCAAACATAACAACAATTGTGAGGATGGTACAGGATCAGGTAGTGTTTCATTCTGTTCTACATAAGGTTGCTATGATTCAGATTGACTCGACAGCACCTAACAACTACAATAACAAGACACAGTGCTTCAGTAAATGAATCCAGCATTCTCTGACCAAGGAAAAAGGAGAAAATATATTGGGAATCAATGAGCTGTCTCTGCCACAGGCTCCGTTTACTACTTAAACAACCCCTTCTTGTATTCATCGACTCCTACCCCCGCCAATCCAGATCACTTACCCTTATTCCTTGCAAAATGGAGCCCTGGCTGTGGCAACTTGTATTTCCAAAGATGGTTTCCACATTCATTTTTTTAAATAGGATCTTGTCACAGCCTTATCCAGAAATGGAATCTACATTTCCATGTTTATAAATCCTGGCAGTTTTTTATACAGCTTTGATAAGTAGAATAAAGTGGAAAGACATCTTGGACATCCAGCCAAGTCTTCTGATAACTGCAGATCCAGTCAGCAGCTGACTATCAACTGCAGAAGAGACAATAAGTAAAATGTCCACGTGAGCCTAGTCAACTGTCTTAGGCTGAGTTCTCTAGAGAAACAAAGCCAGTGAAGCATATATATAAAGAGACTTACCTCTCACACGGTTGTGAAGGCTGGCAATCCCAAATCCGTGGGTCAGATGTCCGGCTGGAGGTTTCTCCTGACTCACGTAGTTGCAGGATCTGAAGAACACAAATCGGAAGGTCAGATGACAGGCTGCTGGCCCACGGGGCTGCAGGGCTGACAAGTCAGGTCAGACAGCTGACTGCTGGCTCACAGGGCTGCGGAAGCTGGCGAATCCCAGAATCTGCAGGTCAGACAGCTGACTGCTGGCTCACAGGGCTGCGGAAGCTGGCGAATCCCAGAATCTGCAGGTCAGACAGCAGACTGCTGGCTCAAGTCTCAAGAACCAGAAGTCAGATGATGACGAGCCAGATGCAGGATCCAGAGCGAGAGACAGCTTACCCAGAGCGTCCATATATATAATGGATGCTGGTCATATTCTCAAGGAAACTCCCCTTACATCAGACACTCGAGTAAGGTGGTGGCTTGAGTAAGGGTATGACTTGATTAAGGGTGTGACTTGAGTAAGAGTGTGACTTAAGGTACACCCCACACTAATTCTGCCTCAGTAACATACAGAGGTTTAGGATTTACAACACATGAAATGGAGGAAATTACACAATACCCCAAAATGGAGAACAATTGCATCAGATGACAAAATGGAGAAAAATTACATAATACTGAAAATTTTGGCCTAGCCAAGTTGACACGTAACGTTAACCATCACGTCAACACACTAAACCGTGAAAGATAATAATAGATTATTGCTGTAAGCTACTGAGTTTTTGGTTGTTATATGTAACTGGTAACTATATATACATATACATATTTTTTCATATATACATATATATAGTTTAATTTTTCAACTAATTATTTGCTTAATATTTATTGAGTAGAAAAAGGAAAAAAGAAACTTGTATGATGACTATAATTTAATGTCATTATTTATTTGTTTTTCCTAGTAAGGCCTAAATAATGTGAGAAAGCTTTTGTTAATGCTTATCTGTAAATCAGCCTTGAAAAAAATTGTCACTTTTTGCCAGTGGCAAATTCTTGGCCATAGATACAGGACAACTCTCTGTTCGTATGCCAGAGCATGAAAACATTCTGTTTATTTTTTGGCTAAGGCTGCTGAAGAGCAATTCCTTCATATAAAAATGAAGGCAACTTGCCGATGTTGATGATTTTGGATCTAATTTGAATGTTTTCCTAAATTTTGAAAGATATTGCCTATAATGTGTCACTTTAGAAACTATGGTTATTAATGCTTATGTTTTAAGTGTTTGTGATTAAATCCTTTTAAGATAATTATGAATACTACCCCAAACCACAGTAAAAGCAGAACCAGAACTAAGCTGGCTGCATTTGCTACTCATTCGCAATTACCTTCTTCTCTACTGTTTTTTCAGGACAGGACACAGCGTGTGTGTCAAGGCAAATTAGAGGACTCAGATAGCAGCTCATGCTTCTCCTTAACCATAGGAAGAATTGTTTTCGTTCTAAACTGAGCAAGGTTTCTGGCAACTGAGCCGCCCTCTTTCAGTAGTGCATTCAGTTTAGAAATACGTCTGTTAGGTGGGTGTCCAGACTCACGATACCAAGATGAAGGTGCTCTGATACCACAGGAAGCCTGTCCAATCACAGACATTCAAACACTGAAGGGAGGGATTAGACGGATGGGCTCCTGTTTCCTCTCCATATTTCATTTCAAAGTCAAAAAGAGTGACTATCCTCAACTGGAAAGGAATACAGTTTCAATCTTCAGCGGTAGCTTTAGCAAAAACAGTTAGCTATACTCAACTAACTACTCTCTCTTCTAATCATTATCTTTTTATTTCCCCCTTTTCTTTTTTCTCCTTTTCTCGTTTTCTCTCTCTTCTGTTGTTTTCCTTCCTCTCTTCTCACTAAACGTTCCTTTTCTCTTGTCCTACTGCTTCTCTCCACACATCTTCTTAGCTCTACTTTTCTTTTTCTACCCCTTCTATCCTCCACCTTATCTTTCTTTTCACCCCACCTTCCTTTTCCCTTCTCTTCTCCTCTCGCTTTGACTGTTCCAATAAAACATATACCATTCAAAAGACTTGAGGTCTTACCCAGAATGCACATAGAGTCCAAACAGACTATAATTTAGAAAAGATGATGTTTTCTCTAACTTCACTTTTTCCAGGGTGGCTACTGAAAATTAACATTACATCAGACAATGTAAACAGTTAGGCGGGAAACGGTGTTCGACCAGGAATTTGCTTATTTCTTCTTCTTAATTCACTAAGGGTAATTAGATTTTTCTCCACCTACTGCTATGGGATCTTAAGCTCAGAAGCAAACCTGAAGAACACAAGCTGTGATTGTTCCTGACTGATCTGACTTTCCACCGACAGAGAAGCCCTGGAGACCTGTCTAGACGGAGGAAGAGGTGACAATATTTGTTGACTTTTAATTGCACGCTGTCATTGAGGCCTTGGCTCAACAATGGGGATGTATTTCCAATAATGCACCAGATAAATAAGCTATGGCGATTCCATCTTGCCTTGGCATTAGGGGAAAGGGGAGAGGATGTCTAAAGTTACAAATGGGAATCAGAGCCTGCAAGTTTAAAGCTACAAATTGAATAATTTCTTGTACACGTTCTCGTATATTCAAGAAGGACAAGATAATAACTTCATGCAAATCTAAAAATTTCCATTTAAGGAATTTCTTGTCTAGAATTGGTATCTGCCTCTTTATAACTTGTGTTTTTCTAAAAGTTTTTGTTTAAAGTTGACATTTATTAACTCTTTTTCCATGATAAGGAATTTAATCAGGGATAGTTGTTACTCAGGCAGCAAAGAACAGCTTACACTTCCTTCTAAAGAAACTATATTTTTCACAAGAAGTAAAAATTCAAATCATATAAACTCATTATATCATCTTTTACAACTGTTCAAAGTACATTTTGTCTTCTGAGGTCGAAATTCTTATACTGACTGAATTTTATTATTTTTTATCATTTCAAAATTGGCAAATTTAGAAGTCCATGGCCCTTTAAACTCTATGTATAAAGTATATATAAATAAACTATGCAATATCAACTTTTCAGACTGATTTTCATAGATGCCAGAAGATTCAGTAATCTGCTTTTATAATGAAGACAGTTCCAATTTCTCCTACTTTCTATTTGATAACAGAAAAACTGACTCTAGACAGTTAACTACAGAGTTCATTGCTTATTAATTCTCATCTTTCCTCCACCCAACTAAAATTTTAAGGATCTTCCATTTCTCCTAACTGAAGTTATTAATTTTATCCAAGAAACATCTTTATTTATAACAGGGTCAATAAGTTAATCCTGAAATTGCATTATTTCAATGAGGCTAGCACATGTTAGAAAAGACTGAGTCCTTTTGCACCTTTTCCAGAGCAGCGGCGTATGAAATCTAAATAAAATACATTTAAAGGAATATTGTTTTAGTAAGGAAATATGTATGGCCCGTTCGTTCTCATTAAATTGTTGACTTAGGGTCTGATTTTAACTCTATATTTACTGTCTTTCCTGTTTGCTTACTGTCAGAGGACAAACAGCAGCAGCTCCTGATTAGCAAGGAAAGAAACATCCCAATCCTTTTGAGAAACAGACTGAACTTTCTCAAGTAGGCTGAGTGGGCTATGGGAAAAAGTATTAGCTCTTGATCAAAAGAACAATTAATTCAAAACAGACTTTTAAATCAGGGCAGCCATAGGCATTGGGTCGGGAAAAGGAAAAGGAAAAGAAAAAAAAAATTCTTTTGTGTTTCAGGAGAGTTTAGGAGATTTCTTTAAAGCCTAAAAATCACAACCAAAAGGACGTAAAACTTAATTGAAAATAACAGCACTATTATTCTTGGAAAAGAAAGAATTTTTTTTCAGTAAAATAGTACGTAAGAGGGATCTGCTATACCAACAATCTTATAATATTTATAGTGAGGTTGCAAAGTATAGCAGTGCGTATACTGGACAGACGTTGTGCTAAAAACAAGGCTCTTTAACATGGGTTGAACACAGAGAAGTTACATTACAACGTAACCTTCCATTAATAGCAACACAGATAATGCCATTGGACTGACCCTTGATTTAAGGTGGAGTAATTTCTCCTACCATTTGGTTTCAGTTACTTACATGATTGAGTGATTCCATTTTAAGTCAGTTTCCTAACACATAAGAATATCAAATTAATGTAGCTTCATATTTCAACTAAAGAAAATACTACACAATTTTGTAGGAAATGGTCTGTTGTATTATGAAGCTTTTGTAAAGATTCCACGAAACCGTGATACAGTATATGTATAAACATGTGAGTCGCTGTTGTTGTTAGTTGCTGTGGAGTTGATTCTGACTCATGACAACCCCATGCGTGCAGATTAGAAAGGTTTCTAAGACTGTGACCTTTCAGAAGCAGATCACCAGACCTGTCTTTTGAGGATCCTCAGGTGGGTTTGAACTGCCAACCTTTCATTGAGTAGCCAAGCACTTAAACATTTGCACCACCCATGGACTCCTAAAAATGCATTAGGGGTTAAATATGTAACAGACATATTACATTTCTACTGAAAAAAATAGTGTCTGTAAAGCCATACAAACATCTATGCAGAAATATATTGATATTAACTTTTTATTTACTTTGTAAGTACTTAAAGCATTTATTAAGAAAAAATAAACTACTTCCCTTGGGTTTTGATAACAATCTACATCAGAATTTTCAAATTAATGGGACAAAGTAGGAAAAAGTACTTGAAACCATATGTTATATTTAGGTGTTCGTCAAGAAGTCAGATTCCACGGATTTTGTATATCTGACCCTTTGGCGTCTTCCCACATGATCAACCCTTTAACCCAAACTTGCAGTAAAGGGAATAACAATATTTTTTTTCCCTTCTGTATTTAACTTGGCTTAACTTTCTGCAGAAACTCCTCTTTCCCACAGCCTCCTTCCATCACAAATTGTGATGTTAACAATACCCCTACCATGGTTTATTCAGTCATTTAGCCAGTTAACCTACTGAAAGGCCAACAATTGGACATTGTTTCCTTTTTAGGTGAGAAAGTAATTAGGAATTTCATCCTAAAATTCACTTTTATTCCTATTAGTGAATTCCCCCCCGCCACCCCAATGCATTTGAGCAGAAAATTCCCACTCGTGAGGAGATTCTAACAAAAAAACATGAGTGAGATAATAGCAAATGATCTAGAAAAATATACCTTTCCATTCATAAGTAACCAGTAAATATCAGGATGCCAGAAAATGGACTACAGACAAACCCCTGAAATTGTAATTTTCCAGGCAAAATTTAGAAGGGTCAAAGGCCTTTGTGCTTCTTGCTGCTTTTTTTTTATAGGCCTCAGAGAGAAAATATAAAAATTTAAGAAATTGTTACATTTCTTAAATCAGGAGAGAATGAAGTGAGAAACTCAGCTATGGTTCTTTTGATAGAAATTAGAAAATAGCTAGTGGTGGAAGAAGCAGGGCAGATTAATTCTGAATAGGAGACTTGAACACGACACTAATGAAGAATGTATTATTTCAGCCTTGCTCCCCATTGGCTTTGTTTGTTTGACAAAATGGCGGTAACCAGAGAATATTTCAAGAGTCTCCCTTACTCCAGCAAGAGGAATGCCGATCTGCTACACAGAACGCTGAGCAAGCGGCTTGCTAGCCTCTGTGTCAGCATTTCCCAGATCAGAGTTAAAACCAAAACCAAACCCCCTGGCTGTGGAGTCAATCCCGATGACTCATAGCGAAGCTAGAGGACAGAGTAGAACTGCCCCATAGGGTTTCCAAGGAGTGGCTGGTGGATTTGTACTGCTGCCTTTTGGTTAACAGCTGAGCTCTTAACCACTGCACCACCAGGGCTCCAGATTGGAGTGAGTTAGTGGAACACTAAAATCCCATCAAATATTTACTAAGTGTTCCTGGTGATGGGGGGAGGGTGTTGTGGATAACAGTGTTTTGGGATCAAATCTGATTTAGAAATGCCATTAGTATATTAATTGTTTGAATATTTACTGTGATAAACAAATGGCTTAGCTTTGTTTAGTTCAGCATTTCCCAAATTTAACAAAGAACTCTTCTCTTTGCCCCTCTGCAAATACACACACACACATCACTTATTTGCGCACACGCACACCAAATCCTTATGAACCCACAGGACGTAAAAACCAACCAGTTGCCTTCAAGTCCATTTTGACTCATAGCGACCCCATGGGTGGCACTTCACTCCATAGGGTTTTTAATGACTGTAACTTTGAAAAGTTAAGTTGCCAGACTTTTCTTCAGACATACCTCTGGGTGGGTTTGAATTTCCAATCTTTCAGTTAGTAGCCAAGAACTTAACCATTTGAGCCACCTAGGGACTCCAGTGTCCTGCAAAAATTCATTTTGATAAATGATGATCTTCATCAATGCCAGTTGTCTGAACCAGGGACTGGGTGTGTTGGCAAAGGAGAAAGATACTAAAGACTTTGGAAGTCCCAGGATATATCTGGGGGTCCACACTGTTGATGAAGGCTAAGGGAAATCTCAAAAAGTAGTTCCCTAGGGACCTAAAAATTAATCATGTAGAGTTTAACATTCAACCATTTACAGTACACTATGCTAAACAGCAGAAAAATGGAATCCTTTCTCTCTTTCTCTGTATCCAAAGCAGGTGCCTGACATTTTACCCAAGATTATGTTGTCCTAAGGACCAATGTTTAATTAAAGATTTTTCTTCCTCTCTTTGTTTATCTAGCCAATTTGCTTTAAGATCCCATCTAGAGCATCAAATATTTTCTATAATTGTAGTTCCTCTTTCTCCCCACAGAAAACTAGTTTTCCTAATTTTAGTATTCTCTGAGTAAAGCTCAGAATATTCTGAAACCCCAATGATTTTGGAAACTTTTTTTAATATAATACATCAAAATGAAATCCAGACCTTAGAAAATTTATTTGGTAAGCTTGTTTCTTGCTAGTCACTGTAGGATGGAATACATGTCTGGAGAAGGCAGAACCGGGAGGATATCGAAGAAAATATTGTGATATAGGAATGGGTGTAACACATACAATTTTCAGAAAGTCCCTGCTGACTTAGAGTTGAAGTATTTTTATTGGTCAATTTTATTGGTTTTAAAAGAGTTATAAAATAACCCAATTGTAAGCCATTGGTCTTGGTTGTTTTATTTTTTATGTTATCCCTATGCTCTGAAGATCCACAATGTGGTTGGGAAAGAGGCAATCCTGATACTAGTAACAAAATACCTACTCTTTATTGCTGCTTGGGGAAGTCAGCAGAACCATACTGAAATGATTTCTACACCTGAATGTAAACCAAGTTGCCGTCAAGTTGATTCTGATTCATGGTGACCCCACATGTGTCAGAGTAGAACTCTGCTCCATAGGGTTTTCAATGGCTGATTTTTTGAGAGTAGATCATCAGGTCTTTCCTACAAGGTGGCTCTGGGTGGACTTGAACCATCAGCCTTTCCGTTTGCAGCCCAGCCTGTTAATCATTTACACCACCCACGGACTCTACAGGTGAAAGTAGGAGTCATTTAACGATGTTGTAAAAATTTATTCATATCAAAGCTAGGAGAATACTCACTCTCGTTACTGGAAGACACTACAAGGCCACATAGTGCAAAAGATGAACATAAGGTACATTATGGGCTTTCACTTAGCAGAGTATTCCTTCCTGATTTGTTTCTTCACTAGCTCTATGACTGTAATATCAAATCAATTAATCCTTCGGATATTCAGATATTTTACTTCTAGAGTTACGACACATGGTTTTATGGAAATTTCATCATGATGAGACACATTTTGAAAAATACAAGTTACTGTATTTCTTTAAGATATTATTAAATCATAGCTCTCCCAGAAGCTTAGGACCATGCCAAGTTCTCCTCATTGTATTTTCCTGACTTAATGTGCCCAATAATAGTGTTTTCGAAAAATATATAATTCTCAGAAAACACTTTTAAAGGAAGTGAAGAATGGGTTCAAGTCTCAATGGTCTTCAAAGTTGTCCTATATATGTAGTGTCCTAATATGTTAAATGACAATTTTCATGTACAAAACCAATTTACTATGACAAAAGTGTGACAATTCCTAAGCTTCCCAAAAGAAAAAAAGTTATTCCTAAATAACTTATTATATCTGGATCACCTACAAGGCCCTTAAACAGGTTTCTTTTGCTTCAAATGTTTTTGAAATTGCATATATAAAAATATTTTTATTTTTATTTTTAAATCAGTCTAATGCCCAAATCATGCTAGATGCAGAGAGTCTTAATATTAGTCTCTTTTATAATTTCACAATTTTAGAGAGGTAAATACTGTGGGGATATATGCCATTTAAACATGGCTGCACTATTGACAACTGCAACCCCCACAGGCCTCTATGCTGCACAGCATGTTGAGACTTGTCCCCAACATGTTGAGACTTGTCACAACTTGTTTTCCCAAACCTATTGTCCCTTTACTGATTGGCTTGTTTACCTGAATTCCTTCTCCCTTGCCCGCACCCAAAGCCCATTGTTCTGTTATTTGCTTCACTGCTTGCTGTATTGACTATAAATAAACTCTTGGGACTGAAGCCGGGGTCGACTCCTCAGAGTGACCCTCCTGTCCCCACTTCTCCGTAAGAGTTGTTTGGTTACTGTCTCCGCTGTCCTGACATTCGCCGCCGCTGCGACAGATGGTACTCCATGTGAGGGGCCACGACAAATACTACTTATTCCATCCCTGGGATTTTTGTGTAATGAGTTGAAATTAGAAATAAGTTACACAGAAGTCACATAATCTAGGTATTTCCTATATAAATCATTCATCTGTCCATTCATTTAGTTACTCACCAGTATTTACTGAGTATTTACTATGCACCAAGTGCTAAGAATAGGATAGTGAAACTAACAGACAGACAAGGGATTTTATTAAACGATGGACTCTACACTCTATCTAGCTAAATATATTGAAGTGTTTTGTCAATTAATTAAGCAAAAGAATCAATGTTCTCTTTTAGTGCCTGCTCTATTTTAAATTCTGTAATTTGATAACATTTCTTTTTTAAATCTTCTTTAGACCTTAGAGTTTCTTTACTTAAAATTAATTCAAAATACATTTGAATCATAAAAGTAAAAACAAAAAAATCTTTTTATGGAATTGCTAAAAGCCATGTTTTATGAATTTGTTGATAACTGTGAAATGGCAATTTGCTAACGATCCGCTACAAAATATGGCCGATCTATCTGTAGTAATGGCAAAGGAAAAGAAAAGTTTCATTTAACGCAAAATGTTTTAAGTTGAAGTCATTTTGCATTTAACCATCTCTCCTCTAAAGCCCTGTGTGACGAAAGCATGATTTGTGATGGAAAATTGCATGAGAACTACTGGAATAAGTCAAGAAAACTAATCAATGCATCTATAATGATTTTTATACATTATATGGGCATATATCCCTAATAGCAAATGTCTTAGTCATCTAGTACCGCTATAACAGAAATACCACGAGCGTATGGCTTTAACAAAGAGAATTTTATTCTCTCACAGTCCGGTAGGATACAAGCCCAAATTCAGGATGTCACCTACAGGGGAAGCCTTCTTCTCTCTGTTGGCTCTGGAGGAAGGTCCTTGTCATCAATCTTCCCTTGGTCTAGGAGCTTCTCTGTGCAGGAACCTCAGGTCCAAAGGAGGCAGTCTGCTCCCAGCGCTGCTCTCTTGGTGGTATTAGGTCCCCAAGTCTCTCTGCTTGCTTCTGTCTTTTCTATCTCAAAAGAGATTGGCTTAAGACACAATTTCATCTTGTAGCTCTCATCAACATAACTGCTGATAATCCATCTCATTAACATGATAGTGGTAGGGTTTACAACACATAGGAAAATCACATCTGATGACAAAATAGTGGACACTCACACAATACTGGGAATCATGGCCTAGCCAAACTGATACACACATTTTTGGGGAACACAATGCCATCCATGACAGCAGGTAAAAAGTTTTCAGATGTTGAAATTATTCACACTTTAAGTATTTAGGAGATTGGGCAAAAATGTCCTCTGAAACAACCTAAGGATGTTTGTGTTTATATCAGCAATAGTAATAATTAACATTATCCCTTCAAAGTGATTAATGACAATTTGTTGATTGGTTATTTCTGATGTAATATAATTTATTGTAATTGTAGTAATGGTACAAATGAGTAAGATAATAGTAAAACCCAATCACAGAGTCATTTATTGTGTAGAAATCAATTCATTTCAGTTGCTACAATGTTTCCCTTCTCCACCTTCAGCCACCCCTCCCCGACAAACACAGTTTGTTATATGTTTAGTTGACTTACCCTGAGTGTGCCATGTTTTATTTTCTCACAACGTCTCTCCCCACAACATTTGTACTCCACTGCTCTTATATACACATCCAATTCACAACCATATTTGAAGATCTTTATTTGGGAATTTCTCAAACTTGTAATATCACCTATTTTAATTCACCAAATACTCATTCCCTGACCCCTATGATGAAACTTCTTACCCTGGACAGGCTATTGAAATTAACTACAGCAAGATCTCCAGTGACCTCTTCATCTTGAAATACAGCCTTTCCTCTATCCCCACCTCCCCCAGTACTGAGTCTACCTGCAGAAACCGTTATCTCTCAAGGCTCCTGGAAATAATATAAAGTCATCCTGTGTGTCAGACAAAGTGCTTGGTTGTGAGCAATAGGAACTGGCACTGGCTGTCTTCAATCAGACAGAGAACAATTAGCAGAATCTGGGGGCTTATGGTCAATGGGAAGCTGAGGCCTCCGGTCAGGAAATCTCGGGGAAATAAAGGAGTCTCGGTAACAGGGTCCACTTGCTGCCAAGTTCTTGTGGTTCGATCACTGTGATGTTCTCATGTCCTAGACCCTGTGCTCATTTCAACCTTTGTATCACTCAGGTTAAGAGTCAAAGCCTCATGGAGAGCATCTGACTGGACAGGTTAGATCATATTCCCACGCTTCCTCCCACCTCCGGTCCTGGCTGTGCCCACCAAATCTCTCCGTGCTTAGATTTCAGGAAACTACATCACTATTTTTCAGAGAAGAAGAATTTCTCTGGCTGATCCTTGTCTACTTTCTTTGTGAGAAGTGTCTAATTGTGAGCATAGCCTCTTCTCTCTTGCCTGTCTCCGTATTTTCTTCCCATAGTCCTCAGTACTTAAAAAATACCTCCTCCAGTTTACATTTACCTCAGCCCTCGCTTGTTTTCTTCTTTTTTCATCTCCACTTCCTGCTGGATATTTCCACTTGGAAGAATTACTGTCACTTCAAATTCGGTATGTTTAAACCTGAACTTACCATCTTCCCCCCTCATCCCTCCTGAGAAAGCTTCTACACTTTCTTATCCTAAACACATACTAATATCTGTCAGCCTTCTACCAGGCTGGAAACCTTTGAGTCATTTTTAATTCTCAGTTAACCACTGCTCTAATTGCTACATTCTCCACTAACTCATTCATCTGGGCTATCAGTTTATTTAATTTACTATCCATTAGTGATACCATGTGCAGAATGCCTGGGCTCTGCAACAACTCTGCTGAAGGGCTTCATTTAAAATGCCAACAACAGGAAGACCAATGAGGTTCAGAAATGCCTTGAGAAACAGGCACTCTATAAGAAAAAAAAAAGAAAGAAAGAAAGAAAGAAAAAGAAAATATAGCATGATGTAAATAAAAGAGCACTCAATGTAAAGTTGATACATATAGGAGATACAGATTCAACCCTCAAACTTCCCACTAACTATATCTAGATCCTAAATAAACCAATAAACTTCCCCTGGTTATAAGTGGTCCCAGGGTGGTGCAAGTGGTTTGCACTGGACTACTAACCTAAGGATGGGAAGTTTGAACTCATCCAGCAGCGAAGAAAACCCTATGGAACAGTTCTGCTCTGTAATGGTGTGGGGTCTTGATTCTCCATGAGTTAGAATCAACTTGACAGCAAAAGACCTTTTGTTTTTTCGGTTCTAAGTGTCTTTATCTGCGAGACCTAGGATTAGTCTCTGTGGCATAAGATCTCTTCCAGTTCAAACATTTTATGAGTTATGTTCAGAAGTCACTATTTTTCAGAGTGTAGCATACATACTAAATTATCAGAATCCCTTAGAGGCAAGCAGAATTCTCAACAAGCCCCAAGCTGTGCTCAGGGCTGCTGGATGGGAGTGAAAGAGCAAGTGATTGTCTGGTTTCTCCTTCCCAAGTGATCAGGATCTGAAATGCTGAGCCAGATTGGGGTGCAGTGGCAGCCTGGATCAATTGTAGGACAGGACGTCTCTTACCCATCGGCTGCAATGTGTGGCAAAGAGGAGTAATTCAAGACATCATTTTAAGAAGAAACTGGATCAAAATCTAAGTAAACCACAAAAACAAATCAACAATCTAATCAATTAGGCAGAAAGAAGGGGAAAAAATGAGATAAAGAGATTCTAGAAAATTTCTCTTTGCCGAACAAATGTAGAAATATGTCATAGGATCTTCATGTCCTCAGGCTACAACCTTTGAACTGGCTCTGTGTGTGCGTGTGTGTCTCTGTGTGTGTGTGTGTGTGTGTGTGTGTGTATCAGTTTGGGTAGAGTATTAAATGTGAAAGCTAGAAGTAATGTGCTGAAATATAAATGAAATGTTAGAAAATAAAGGTAAAAAATATATGTAAATTATTATTTTAATACTTTCAAGGCATTCAATGCAAAGGAGAAAGTGTAAGTAGTCATAAGAGGAAGATATATATGGGAAATTCATATTTACTGAGACTCTATTGCACGCATGACGCTGTTCTAGAGAGTCAGCAACATATAATGCAAACATGGACCTAACGTTATATTGTGATTTTATTATAAAACTAAACTGTCACAGTTCTTGGCTACAATTATACTGCTTGAAATATTAGCTAAAGACACACATAATAAAGAGGAAAGCATGTGAATAAGCTAGGTTAAGGATGATCGTGGTTCACCAAACCCCCTTATAAAACTTCCGTAGACCTGCCTGAATTTGGATAACCTCCTCACTGTCTCACATTTGCGATCCTAGGGCAAATCGTCCTACATAGATTATGGAGTCTTGACTGGGTATGACCACCACAAGAAAATTGAACGCATTCAGGGGACTCATAGGACAAAAATGTAGTCCAGGCTTCTATTTATGAAGAAAATGTTTCACAGAGCTCTGCAGTTTGCAAATATGTGTTAACAGAAAGTGAGACTGGTATGTGTTAGAGATCAAGATAACAAGGAATGCATTTTTTCCTTTCAGCTTTCCATCTGCTATTATAATTAAAAAAAAAACAACTTCTAAGTATAGTTGTTCAGGCAGCTCTTAAACTGAAAACTTTTCAGAATACTTGGGGATATGAGAACTGAGTTGCTCTGATTACTTTTCCTTTATTAATTAATTTTTTTATCATTCATTCATACAACATAGTTATTGCAGAAATTTTATGTATTACGGTGCCGTACCTGTTGCTGCCGAGTCGATTCCGACTCATAGCAACCCTACAGGACAGAGTAGAATGGCCTCATAAGGTTTCCAAGGAGTGGCTGGTGGATTCGAACTGCTGACCTTTTGGTTAACAGCCATAGCACTTAACCACTGTGCCACCAGGGTTCCTTTTGGGTACTAAGTGCTAAGACATGGGAATAAGTATGATGAACAAGAAAGAACTGGACCACGACCTCACAGAGCTGACCGTCTAGTAAGAGACACAAACGATAACCAAGTAATTGAAATTCAATGCAATAAGTATTATTATTAGCGGAAGTACAGAGCATCATAGGAACACAAAAGAGTGGCATCCAGCCAAGGAGTTAGAGATGGATTATCAAGAGAATGAAATCTCCGCTGAGACAAAGAATAAGAGTTATCTGGGAAAGAGGGAGAAGACATTTCCAGGCAGATTTATCAGTAAAGGTAGGCTAAGTCATGCTATGATGACAAAAAAGCTCTCCACAGCTCAGGGGTTTTAAACTACAAAGGTTTACTTTGCACTAATTCTGTATGTCCATCTGTATGGGTTGGCTACAACTCTGCCCAAGTCTTCTTTTATCCAGGACACAGGTTGATACTCGTTCCCCATCTGGGACATTGCCTGTCTCATGGCAGAGTAAAGACAGATAGCATGCTGAAGCATACAATGCTCTTAAAACTATCACCCCAAAATGGCACCTGCCATTTCTGCTTACATTTCACTGGGAAAGTCATGCGGCCAAGTCCACAGGGCAAGGAATTACCATTTCCCAGTAGGCAGGGAGGGGCATCATATTGATGAGAACCAGACTTTTTAGCAGAAGAGTTAAACCATCTATCAATGGTATAAACAAAGAGAGGAACACAATATAGGACTTGGTATAGCCTAAGGCTTGAATTAATTTAAATATATATGGAGCTTACTGAGTGGGGCAGAGAACAGTAAGGAATGAAACTGGATCAGAAAGCACAAGGCAGATAAAGCAGGCCCCACAGGCTACACTGAGTTAGAACTTCATCATCAATGCTTTTGGCAGCCATCAATGGAAACTGGCTTGGAAGCAGTCAAGATTGCAGGAAAGGGGCCATTTTAAAGTGGTGTATCCTTGATGTAGGTGAAAGATTGTGGGATCCTGACCTGGGTGAAGGTAATGTGAATGGAATAAGCCAATAAGATTCAAGAGATGTTTAAAAAATTGTATCAGCAGGACCTGGTGATTACTTGGAAATGGGCAAATAATAGGGCAGAATTAAAGGATGCAGCCCACATTTTGGTGATTTGGGTAAAGAACGGTACCAATCCCAATACAGGAAACACAGATGGGGATCTGGTTTGGGAAGAAGACAGTAAATTCTATTTGGGGCATGCTAAGTTTGGCTCTCTTGACAGGCATTCCAGTAGAGGTACCAGTAGGTAGGTAGACATTAAGGTCTAAAGCTGAATAAGAAGGGAACGCTGAACTAGAACTATAAATATGGGAGTTGTCAGAATACAGATCGAATGTAAGGCTGTGGGAATGACTGATGTCATCCAGGGAGACTATGAGAGGAGAAAAGGAGAAAGGAAAAAATAACTTAGTACAACACTATCATTTTCCTGCTGAGATATTTTCTGTGGGTTTTACTAAAACTACATCTCCTTATACCATTCTTAGGAGTCCCTGAGGGGTGTAAAAGTTATATCAAAAGGCTGGATGTTCAAACTCATCCAGAGTCTCCTCTGAAGAAAGGCCTGGCTAGGCTGCCATGAGTTGTAATTGACTCAGATGCAACTTTCTTTTTTTTTTTTTATACCTTTATTACTCCATCAGTAGAGGAAGAGCATTCATTCTTGGAGATCGAGGGTTATAGCTTTAACTTCCTCTGGACCTCCCACAGCACACAGCACAATGTGATCAAAAGAACAACCAAGGAGTGAGTCAGATAGTTTGAGTTTCAGTTCCCAGCTTTGCCCCATAGCAACCATGTGTCTTTGGAAAACCCCTTAATCAGCCCCTGTCTTAACACTCTCATTCTAAAACAGGGGTGCTAATAACCACTGCATGCGGCACAGGGGTGTTAGGACTGACAAAGCTGCACAGTATATGTGAAAGCCTCTGGAAAAGGAAGTGCTTTTCAAATACAAGCTAGTCTTATAATGTTCATTCTAGGAGGGGAAATTCCTACGTCATTTATCTCATAAAATATGGAGAAAATGGAAAGTCCTTTGCCAAACCTCATAAAAGCAAAATCGACACCGTTTCTGGCATGACTCATTCTGCCTTTGAAAACCAACTGTCAGATGGGGTCAGCTCCTTTGAAACAGAAGCTTGAGGAAAATAAAACCCTCTAAGACTTTTCTGAGTGTGACTGCTGTTTTTCATGTTGTTCATTTGGAAGTGTTTATTACTTATAAATGAGTTAGGGGATATCCCTTTACGTTCTTCCCTTCTGGCAGACACATCTGTATGGTGGCAAGAAATAGGTACTTCCGATTATGTCACCAAGTTTTCAGTGATTTCTCGTGTGGAGAACTCAGTATTAACCAAGACCTTTGAACGTCTTTATAGGGACATCATAGGGATGCCACAGGACTGTGCCGCTTTTCACTCTGGGGGTCACCTTGAAGGCAGCTAACAATATGCAAAAAATAAATGAGAATAATAATTAGCACACACTGCTATTTATTCTTTTATCATATATATAGTGTATATGTGAATTCACAGGCACATTAAAATATATTTAGACTGATAAAAAAAAACAAAACAAAACAAAACATAAATTCCAAATGGCCTATCGAAAGGCCAGACAGTTGCCAATGGCCCAGTGAATGTGTTTCCTATAGCTTATATTTACAGACAGTAATTATGATCTCCTTTTCAACGATTTTTAGCTATTTGGCTTGGAGCCAACCTTCAGTCACTGTTTCTGTGTTTGCACTATTGTTAACTCCAATTTAAAAACACTCTAGTACCCATTACCCAAACAGTTTATAAAAAATGTCGGGCTCTTGGGTGTATGTCAAGTGTTTTTTTCAGTCCTCCACCAAGAGTAAAACTTATGCTTTGAGGTTACTATAGTCTTTTTACTTTATTTTCAGAACCAAAAAGTGTCCCAAACTGAAAACATTTTACAAGGCACCATATACCACAGAAAGTACTAGGTAGCATTTAAATTTTTTAAAAAGAAGTAAAAACTTCACTATACATTTAATTAAATTTCTTCAAGTTTGTGGAATAAAATATTAAGTATATACTCAGGGATATACGTAATAAAAACTTGTTTTCTCATTTCAGTTAATTTCTAAGATATATTATCTCTAGAGATAGTAAATATTAGCTATATCGGACAGCACTCACCACCCGTACCACAAATGTCATTAAGCTGTCATTACATACCCTTTCTAAATGAGTCCTCAGAATCTTTCTCAACACAATGCTCCAGGAAGCCACCACCAGTCAATCTCAGTTGGCACAGAAGATAGAACCTATTTGCCATCCTGAGGCCAACAGCCTGGATAGGTAATAAATACCGATGATCAAACATATTTCATTCTACTTTATCTATGGTAGATAAATCTTGTGTATAAAATTTTATCTTTGAATATATAAAACATCTTCCTTATAACTTGTTTTTGCTGTTGTCGTTGTGTGCCTGTCAAGTTGATTCCAACTCACAGTGAACCCATATGACAGAGCGGAACTGCCCCATAGTGTTTCCTAGGCTGTCATCTTTCAGGGAGCAGATTGCCAGGTCTTTTCCCCTAAGGAGCGGATGGTGGGTTCGAACTGTTGAGCCTTTGGTTAGCAGCCAAGTGCTTAACCATTGCACCAACAGGGCTATTTTGATTTATACTACAAGTCCTGAAGAGGCAACTGTTTATTTTCCTACAGGTATTAACATTACATATGGAATAATAAGTTATCATTTTCCTACAGGTACCCTCTCTACCACCCTTCACCACCACTCAGAAACAATGAAATGTTTGCTGACTGTCAATCACTAGAAGTTCATTTAGCAATTATCATTGCACTCGTGTCAAATAAGCCATTAATTTATGAAATGAAGGGATAAGTTGATTTTAAATCTTATGCAAGCCTATCACGTCCATGACAACAGCCTGTTTTTTTCATATCCCTGCTAATCTTTTCATTACTGTTTGTAAGAGTAGGACTTACTAGTAAAACAATAACAAATTGGACATTTCTTATGCACTAATGCGGAAAGTTATCATTATTCTTCCAGAAAACATCCTTTTGCCCCTTACTGAAAGATATTTTCCACATTGTTTTGGATGCTTCCAAATGCAACTCTACTAATTGCATTGTAAAGTCACACCGGGTAACCTTTGAAATAATGCAGATGTGTGTTGACAAAATGGCTGTTTCAAATTTTGTTCATTACCTTGAAAGTCTTTTAATGACTAGGAAAGGAGGTCTGTTAAAGAAAACAAGGTGACAGTAAGCAGCTGTTTCTGTTTTAAACGTTCCATCTGTTGGACCACATTTTATATATTTGCCCCCTTTTCAAGTCAAATCTTCAACAGGTACCTCTTAGTCATTATTCATGCAATAATAAAAGTCTGGTAGGGTTCAGTTTCCATATCTGATTCAGCTGGTTGGTGGGTATTTTATTGCACTCTACTGCTGGCTGTGGGTCTTGACACCTCTGTTGGAGTACACAGTTCTTAATTGGCAGCATGAGATAGATTTCCAGCCACCATGGAAAAATAAGATAATATCTCATGTCTGTAACACCGTAATGTGAGATCTTAAAAATGCAGTTTCTATAAATACACACTTGAAAATGTTGCTTAGGCATGTGTTCTCAACCACCATATAACACATACCTTCTGCAGAGTCCACATTTAAAACTTACTTTGAATTAGCTTAAATTCTTGCTGAGAAAATCTTTTATGGATACTTGTTAAGGGCCCCTTATCCAAAAAACAGTGAGGGCAGTGGTGGTTCAGTGGTAAAATTCTCACCTTCCATTCAGAAGCCAGATCCCATTCCCAGCCGACGCACCTCATGCACATCTGTCACTAGAGGCTTATGTGTTGCTATCATGCTGAACAGGTTTCAGCAGAGCTCCCAGATTAAGACAGACTAGGAAGAAAGGCCCGGTGATCTACTTCCAAAATCAGTCAATGAAAACCCTATGGAGCACAACGGTCAGATGTACGAAACATCATAGGGATGCCACAGGACTTGCAGCTTTTCACTCTGGGAGCCAACTTGAAGGCAGCTAACAACAATATGCAAAAAATAAATTATAATAATAATTAGCAGACACTGCTATGTATTCTTTTATCATGTATATACTGTATATGTGAATTCACATACACATTAAAATATATGTAGACTACTTTGATAACAAATAACTACTTAATAGACATCATAATCAAATAGACTGATAAATTAATTCACTACATTAAGTGATTGTTATCAGTAATATGTCTTGAAAATGTGCTTGCCTGTCCTCATGTATACCCAACACCAAAACCACTCAACACATACCTCTTCTCCCACCAGATTTACAGATTCAAAGACAATAAGATACAATTCCTGCTTTCAAGGAGTTTATAGTATGGTAATAAATGACAAAGAAGTTGAAGTTGTCAAGGATTTCATTCTTCTTGGATCAACAATCAATGCCCATGGAGGCAGCAGTAGAGAAATCAAACAAAGTGTTACAATGGGAAAATCTGCTGCAATAGACCTCTTTAAACTGTTAAGAAGCAAAGATGTAACAGTAATGACTAAGGTGCGCCTGTCCTAAGCCATGGTCTTTTCAATGGCCTCATGTGCACGCAAAAGCTGGACAATGAAAAAGGAAAACTGAAGAAAAATGGACGCGTTTGACTTGTGGTGTTGGCAAAGAATATCGGAGAACAAACAAACCTGCCTGGGATAAAGTACAGCCAGAAAGCACCTTAGATGCCAGGATGGCAAGATGTCTTCTCACGTACTTTGGACGTGTCATCAGGAAGGACCGATTCCTGGAGAAAGACATCATGCTTGATGAAGTAGAGGGTCAGTGAAAAAGAGGGAGACCCTCAATGAGATGGACTGGCACAGTGGCTGCATCAGTGGACTCAAACATCGCAAAGGTTGTAAGGATGGTGCAGGACTGGGCAACACTTCATTCTGTTGTTCATAAGATCACTATGAGTCAGAGCCAACTTGACAGCACCTAACAAGAACATATTTAGCAGAGCATAAAGTCAAATAATAGGTCTGTAAAAACACTTATTTTCAGCCAGTTTCATTCATCTATTTAATTCACTTGTTGCAAAATATACTGATCAAATCAGCGTGTTGTAGCTATGGAGTAGAAAAAAATCTTACAAGTTCTGTAATCAAAAATATTCTGTAACCTCAGAGAGGCTCACAACTGGTGGGCTGGAACGTAGTATTTTCAATCTTTCTTGAACAGTCGCATATCTCATATAAGAATTAAAATGACTTATGCTATAATTGGAGCCCTGGTGGCACAGCGGTTAAGAGTTATGGCCGCTAACCAAAAGGTCAGCAGTTCAAATCCACCAGCCACTCCTTGGAAACACTATGGGGCAGTTCTGCTCTGTCTTATAGGGTTGCTATGGGTCAGAATCGACTTGACGGCAACAGGTTTGTTCTGTTTGTTTTGTTTATGCTATAACTGTATGGCATCAGTGATCACCAGAGAAAGTAAGAGGTCTAATTCTCATGAATCAAGTATATTAATCAGGGAAATTTTATTCTCTCTCTGTCTCTTAAAACCAGAAATCAGTGACTTGATGTTTTCTAAATTAATTATATGCCATGATATTAAGATTTGATTGGATAACAATAGGATCAGTGAAATGTCAGACCACAGCAATCATCTAAACAAAGAACTATCAAAAATTTAAGTGAAAAGATTTAATAGGTTCACTTATGTGTATGAGTGGATCATAGCCAATAATCTCATTTCTTCTCAAATGATCTTCTCGTCAATAAAACACAGAAAACTCATCTAATCAGTGTATTCAGAGCTCTGGAACCCAATATTGGTAAATCAGTAAGCTGTACCTTGGTATCTCCATATCACACACACCTTAGGAAGCTTTACAGAGCCATTGTGTGTGGATATGAGGTTAAGGTACATGTGACTGGTATCCCTAGAGATGGCAGCCCTGAAAGCACGTAAATGGCTTGGCATTAATGTTTTAACCAATAGTTTTGATAATAGAATCCAATATTACGTGCTGTGATTCTCACTTTTATGTCAAGATTTGTCCCTAAAATAAATGTCCCTAACCAATTGCTGAGAGAAGCTTTATTCTGTCCCATTCAAAGTGATTGTACTAATTGAGATAGAAGTCCTAAAGCTTGGTTCGTCAAGATTAGTTGTAAGGTATTTTCAAAAATGTTACTAATTTTAGTAAAACACTCAAGAATGTGCAAGATTTGCTTGAACATTAAGTTAGAAGGGAATTAAGTTTATCCCTACAAAAATGCCACACTCATTTGCCTCTCAAACTGCTTTCTTGAGTAGGAGAGGAGAAATGCATTATAGAAAGTGTCCTTAGGACTCCATCCAACCTGTGCTTGATCTTGTCTAGATCACAGTCCATAATCAAGGTGGGCCCGAAGGAATGTGTAGCTTGGTGCACATCATTTTCTGTGAGTTGTGGCAGATAAAGGAAGAGCAGGTGTACTCTGAAAAATGGATTGGACTCCCAGATATAAACTAGCCAAGGAAATTTCATACTTTCTCATAAGAATGGGAAAGTGAAAAAAAGAAAAAACCCTAAGACTTAGAGTCAAGGGCAGCAGATTAGGCATAGCAGTTGTTGATGGTCTGACTCGGTCTCTCCTATGGATACATTTTCGTGAATACTGCAAGATGAGACTTTCCTAACTGGGCCACTCACCTCAGTTAACGCCTAAAGGGAATGAACTCCCTGTCAAAGTTCTGATTCTTGAGTGATTATGTGAGCTACATTTTGCTCACCCAATCCATAAATATTTATTGCTTTCTAATGAATGAGACATGGTTCCTATCCTCAAGGAGTTAATAGTCAAGTAGTGCGAACAAGGGTAAACAAAATACTGCAATATAGTATCCTAAGTCCTAAAATAGATTAATGTGTAAAACAGACAAGAGATATGGTGAACTTTTGTTCAGGTTTTGGTCATAGAAAAGGAAGGCCTCACACTTCAGGGGAAGCTAGAGAAGGTGAGGAGTGGGATCCAGGAGCATGTCAGCACCACTCCTGGCCTCTCTAACTTCTGGAGTATGAGGAGAAGAAGAAATGTCCATAGAAGGACTCAGCAAGGGGGTGGGACTTCTCACAACAGAGCCAACCTGACTCCATCCTGGAGGGAGCCATGCCTTCTCTGAAGAGGTACAGATGTATAAGAGAGCATTGACAGTGCAACAGGGGTCCAGAGAGGATGTAGAGATAATGGATGTGACCTTCAACTCCTCCCTGGACCACTGAGCTTTCAAAAATAGATGAGACTCCCAGGAGGTTCTCATACATCACCAAGGCCATCATGCCTTTCTTCCTGTGATCTCCATTTCATCTTTCAAATTTTTCCAACATACTATATTCCCTCTACTCTGGGCAATGAGAAGAAAGCGAGCTCTCATGTATATTTTTCCTTCTGCCAGGAACACTCTCCCCTCCCTCATTCTTCCTGCAATTCCCATGCCAACTTAATGTCTCACTTCATCACTTCACTTCCTCGGGGAGGTTTCTTGACTACATCTCCACCTCCCACCTGCCAAAATCAGATTCTCCTTTATAAGTTCGCATACTTCACTGTACTTTCGTTTCATAGCACCTAGGTAATTTTAAGTCATATATTTACCTATCCCACCACCCGCCCCCCACCTCACACGCACTATCTGTGAAGCAGTGGCCAAAGCATGGAACTGTTTGGCTCAGCACTGTATTGCTACCACCTGGCAAAGAAAGTAGCACGTAGTATGTGTTTAAAATACATTTGTTGAGTAAATGAATGATGGACGCTTATACTCACCGCAGCAAGAAAAAGGAAGGATGGAGATACTTCTTTTTTTTTTAAGTTAATTGTCATACTTTATTAACTCAGTGCTCTTCCTACTAAATCTGTACACTGATTGGAAATTAGTTATGATTTTTTTAAATTTTTAATTTTATAATAGTTTTAGATTTACAGGAAAGTTATAAATGTAGTGCAGAGTTCCTGAGTACCTCCCACCTAGTTTCCCCTATTATTAACATCTTATGTTAGTATAGTACATGTGTTACAGTTCATGACAATATTAATACATTCTTATTGGCTAAAGTCCTTAATTTGTTAAGATTTCCTTAGTTTTTACCTAATGTCCATTTTCTGTTCCAGGATCTCATCCAGGATATCACATTGCATTTAGTTGCCATGTCACCTTGGGCTCCTCCAGATTGTGACAGTTCCTCAGATTTCTCTTGTTTTTGATGACTTTGACAGTATTGAGGAGAACTGGTCAGATATTTTGTTGAATGTTCCCCAATTTGGGTTTGTCTGGTGTTTTTCTCATAGTTAGATGGTAGTTAACAGAGTTTTTGGAAGAAGGCCACAGAAGAAGTGTCCCATTCTCATCACATCATTTCAAGGGTACTTACTATCATCTTGACTTAGCATTGTTGATATGGACCTTGACCAAGTGGCTGAGGTAGTGTTTGTCAGGTTTCTCTGTTGTAAAGTTATGTATCCCCCAGCCCTTGTACTCTTGGAAGAAAGTCACAATGTGCGGCCCACACTTGAGGAATGTGGAGTTACACTTTACATCCTGGTTGGGAGGAGCATGTAGATAAATTATTTGAAATTCTTCTGCACAAGACATTGTCTCTTCTCCTGTTTATTTATTTATTAAATCACATGCTCAAGGTCTGGACACTGGGTGATGCTTTTTAAAATAACAAGTTTAAATTTCAGATGTATCAAAACTAATTTGTATTCTGAAAAATCAGCAACAGTTTTTAGGCGTTTTCTTTATATTGCTATAACGTGGAGACTCTTCTCCATTTTGTTAATTTGTCTTTAGTCTAGATTTTATTTAATAAAGAAAAATATACAGTTAAAATCGATTTGAAAAGTTATCTTTGACCCTCTCCTTTGTGGTGTCTGCTTCAGTGATAGCCTCCATTTCTGAGCCCCAGTGTGGAATGCCCAAACCAGATGTTTTAGTTCTTTTCCACTGCATCGTCTGTTTATACTATAATGTCCAGTACCAGAAGGAAAATGATCTTTGCTTTTTCAAGAGTGAGACCAAAAGGGAAAACATCCTTAAGTGTTCCACTTTTTCATCTTTGGTGTTCTTTTGCTATATATAACTTTGAAATTATTATAAAAATTTCTTCTAAGACCTCTAGCCACAGGTCCTACTAGTGCGGGGCATAGGAAATTTCTTTCGCAACAGAGGAAGTCAGATGTTTCCTTTTCACTATCTTCTAAGAAAATTCATGATTGCTAATATCTACCCCGACCTAGGAACAAGGAGCCCTGGTGGTGTAGTGGTTAAGAACTCGGCTGCTAACTGAAAGGTCGGCATTTTAAATCCACCAGCTGCTCCTTGGAACCCCTATGAGGCAGTTCTACTCTGTCCTATAGGGTCTCTCTGAGTTGGAACTCACTCGACGGCACCTAACAACAACAACCTAGGAATAAAAGCGATCTGGTGCAAATTCAGGCAAATTCCTTGTCACAGAAATTGAACTATTCCATTTGCAGAAACAGACGTTAAAATATTCTCGTCAACTTGATGGGAATATATGCTATTTGTATGTAATATAGATGACTATACTTTAATTATAATTCAACGTTTGTATAGTCTACTGCTAATGTAAGGACATAATTTTATTTTTATCTCTTTGTTTAATGCTCACTGAAAATGTTCTAATCTATATGCGTTTGATGTTCTTGTATTCCATGTTATTTTCACTGAATTGTATTGATTTTATGCAATTTATTTATATTGTTACATATTTGTAACAATAAAAGTTAGAAGAAGAGCCATCTGCCAAGAGGACCTCTCCTTCTCTATCTCCCAGGTAACCACTCAATAATAAAGACATTTTAAGTCTTCCACATCAGGCATCTCCAGTGTTCCACACCTGCTGTAGACACAAGCTTCGTTAGTATGTCCCTTATCCAAGACTCCAGGCATCCTCTCCACATGACACCCGTGCTTGGGGTGACTTACAAGGATTAGATTTCTTTCCTTCCTTATCAGGAGACTATCAGCCTCACTACATTTCCCTCCTTGCTCCTGCGGCAACATCACTTTCAGATGATCGAGAGCTCTTAAACTCGTCTTGATTCTTTCCGCGTACCTCCTCGCAGGTGTTTCTCAATCAGTTTCGTGCAGGAGGCAGTACGTCTCTGCCAACTACCAATGGAAGCAGTAGTGGAAGTAACAGCAGCCTCGTGTCCTACAACAGCCGTAGCCACATCGTTATAAATGGGAGCAGCACCGACTTAGCACCCGTCTTCGGCAGCATGCCAGACATCATTTCACTGGACCCGTGCCCCTGCCCTTGCTGTTCCCATTCCTACCCCAGATTAAATGGACTTGGCAGAAAGAACTTTGTGCTCCCTTTTGCCTTATTCTGTTTAGAAAAGTACATAGGCTTGTTTTGCTTTTGTTTTACCTTTTTTAGGGAAAAAAATGAAAAGAACTGTACAGAGAACTTTTACATATATTTTCTGAGGTCATATTGCTTGGAGCAATGTATGAAAAATTAATAATGACATTTATAACACATTGTGTGGATTTTGAAAGAGTGTAATTCAGTTTATGCATAAATGGTGCTTAGTGTAATTGCAATAGTAAGAATTTTAATGCCTATGAGCTCATACTATCTCCAGAATTCTGTAGGTTAGACTATTCTCAAAAATTCAAACTGCAGAATCAATGACCCAACCCAAAATCAGAAACTCACAAGTAATTTGATATTATTTATTAAAAAATTTCTAGTCACTTCTTCTCAAACATATTCCATGAATCCTATGTGATTAGATCCATATGATGCTAGAAGAAGGAGTAGGAATACTAACAGTCAATTCTATTTTCGATTGGGCTGAAATATAATTTTTCTAATTAGGTTCTAGGGGGGACACATCAATTATCTGGAATACCTCTTGATAACATATCTGCCTGTGTTCAACTACCTCCTCATCTCCCCAATCACCCAACACACATGTAGTCCTCCACCTCCACTCTCCCAACCTTCTATCTTCAGAAATTCTGATTTACACTTGAAGATGGAGTCCAGATTGGTCAGGGGTTGGGGAGGAGAGACAGAGAGGGACAATGTGGAAAACTGAGTTTGAAAAAATGTCCTAGATAATTTTGGCAGGCGTCTCATCCCATTTCTTTGTAGAAAAGTATTAATTTAGTAACTTGTGCATGGAGAATAAACACATTGCCTCACAGACACTCAAAATCATCACTTCAGTAACTTGTTAAGCAAAACGGGAAGAGATCCAATCATGGGTTTCAGTAACTATTAAACTTAGAAAATTAAAGTGAAAATGTGTCACAGAAAATTAAACCACAAGTCTTTTACAGTTCCCACAGTGATGGCTCCAATAAGTGTTACAAAATGTCAATGATTGCAATAATGTTTTATAAAATATGTCCTCCACAGCTTCACTTATTTTAAGCCTATTGCAATAGTATAAAATTTGGTGGAACAAAAATATCCAAACATAATTTGAGCTTGTAGAATACTGCTTCTAGGAATAGACAGTTTATTAAACCTAATAAGGGTTAAACACATAAAAGCTAAACTTGATAGGTATTACTTGGCCAGAAGAATAAAAGACGAGAGGTGCAGTGCTCCAAACTCACCTTAGATCTCCACCAGCCACTTTGGTGTTAGTGCACTGAGGCAGGATTAACTTGGATGATGACACGAAATTCATTTACTCTTACAAGCAGCTTTTAAAATATCTTATTCATAAATTGACAGAACATTCTAAAGACTGATATACCAGAAGGGAGTTGAAAAGTTTATCCACTTGTTACTGTTGCTTTGACCACAACCGAAGGAAAACGAAATAAACCTGAAATCCATTTATAGTTTTTAAAGCATTTAACACCTTTAATTTTGAGATATCAATGTTTGAAACTCAGTCAAAGTTTCTCAGTAAGTCATTAGTGGTCTTCAAATGGAGGTTCACATTTCCGTGAGGGTTGACAAGGATGTATTTAGGAATTTTGTGGTTTTAAAGAATCAACTTCCAAATTCTCGACTTTGACGTATACCAAAAAAACCAATCCATTGCCGTCGAGTCGGTTCCGACTCATGTCGACCCTATGTGTGACAGAGTAGAACTGCTCCTTAGAGTTTTCTTGGCTGTAAGTGTTGTGGAAGCAGTTTACCAGGACTTTCTTCCAGGGAGCCGCTGAGTGGGTGGGTTCTAACAGCCATTTTTAGGTTACGACTTAGGCCACCTGGATTCCTACTTTCCTGAAACTGATCTCCCTGAGAATCAGGGTCCCTTTTCTCACCTCCCTCTTCGCACTCACCCTTCCCCCACACAGCAGAAGAAAGGCACTTGCTAGTCCATTCCTACTCTTACTATATAGTGCTTCGCTCAAGGGTGCAAAATACTTCCTGGGTACCAAACCAAATCCTTTCGAATGTCACATGGTTTTCTATTCTGTGATTTTGGTAAAATTGAAGGAAAATCTAACAAATTTTCAGATGTGTCATGTTTAAAATAATACCTGACAACAAATCAGTATTTGATTGTGACAGATAATTCAGAAAGAGTTCAAGTAACTGTATGACATTGTTAAAATCAGTCCTTTCCGTTCCTGTCTATTTATTTATATGTACAAGTTTTCTCAGTGCTTGCATCTACATGAAATGAAGAATAACAATGGCAGTGATGTTGAATCTTATTTCATTCTTTCGAACAATAATAATTATTTACCCAGGGTTACACGGACTCATTCAGAAACGTTGGGATAAAAATCCTGGATCTATATCATTGTGCTATCCTTTCTACTCATTCTTTTAAAAAATGTATTTCCATGTTCCAATAAATATTAACTACAATGCTGAATCATTGACATGTGAAGATAATGTGAAAATATAAATTGTTTAAACTGATCTGACTATCAAATATTGTTAAAAGAACACTATTATACTCCTACAGCATCTGAAAACCATAGTCTGAATTATGTGTAAGTAAATGCAGTTGAAAATAAAATAAAAGCCTATGACTGCCACTATTATTCCCACAAACGTATGATGTAATTTCTTGGTAGCATTAACCTGTAGTTAGGAGATCCTAAAAGTCCATTGCTTTGCTTCCTGGATTGTATGCCAGTCATGCATGCTGAACTCTAGAGTCTCATTTTTACCATGTTAAATATCTAAATGGTGCTGCCTGAAGCTTTGATTTTGTGTCTTCACCTTGATTGCCTTCCTCCTTCTCACCCACAACACACAAAATAGGTACTGTTGCTCATCTTCTCTCCCGGTCCAGGGGAAATGGGCCACAACATATGTGACCAGTACATGCTATTTTCTATGATCATATTATCTATGACGGTGTCTAAAAGCTAACACTGCTTTGCAGTTGATCAGTAAAGATCTCCATAATCATGCCAGCAAAGCAGAGAGAAATTCGACTCGTCTGATCAGTTTCCCTTCAGAAATCAACTATGAGTTGGTATATTTGAGGTGTTATGCTGTCTCAGTGTTAAATCAAAATTTAAATAGTCACAGAAAGCATCAATTACACCAGACAAGTAGATTTATCATGAGGTATTATTAAAGTCAAAGGGCTTCGGTAGTTCTGAATGAGATGACGCCTTTTACAAAGGTTCGAATAGATCTATTTAATCAAACTATGACTGGTTTATCCAATTTAATTGGAAAGACCACTGTAATGCAAATGCCATGCCCTATGAAGACTCAACCATGTCATCAGAAGAAACACATAGTGACCTTTCCAATTTCATTATTCTTAAAGGAAAAGGAGGAGTTTACGTATAAGGCACTGTGGTAAGCTCTTTAAATATTTAATGTTATTTTAATATTTACAAAAAGTTTTCATCGAAGATACTACTATACACAGTTTAGAAATGCCTAAGGTCACATACCTATTAAGATGAAAAGTCATTATTCAAAATTAGAGTAGTTACAATTTAAGATTCATGTTCTTACAAAGTGTATCTTGGTGAATATCCTTTTTCTGTCACCTTATACATAGTGTTACCAAAAATATGTTACTATATTTACAAGTTAATTATAATTCTAGAACATATAATTTTTATGATGATGAGATATGAAAGAATATTTGGTATGTTGCACTCAGAAAGTTAGATTAAACTTAACTACCTGATAAGGTTATTGATCCTCTTTTGTGACAGAATTAATATATCATAAAGGGAATATAATCTTATTCTTGAAAAGGCATGATAAGAATCTCCAAAATGATCACTTGGAACATATCTCATGCTTGTTTACTGCTCCTGCTTTCAGTATTCCTGGCTGGGTAGTTGTTGAATTTCCCTATATCTATATGTGCTTCGTCCGTCATATTTAATAGATAGGGTTGTACTCTACTTCAAACTTTGTTCCCTTTTGGGGGTGGAAATCCTGATTTCCACCCCCAAAATGTGAGTGCTGTATGCTTTGGGTAATTTCTCTCTCAATTCTACCCCGAGCCCCGCTATTTGAGTATCATCCCCCAGCATCCCAGTAGGTGGCAGTCTGATCTGGTTTACTCAGCTTTTTAGAGTATGAATCTGGATGTAACCCATTGCCATCAAGTCGATTCCGACTCATAAGGACTCAGTAGAAACGAGTAAAACCGCCTCATAGGTTCCAAGGCTATAATCTTTACAGAAGCTGACTGAAACATCTTTCTCTGGCGGAGCAGTTAGTGGGTATGAACCACTGATCTTTCTGTTAGCAGGCGAGCACTCAACCACTGCACCACCAGAGTTCCTTAGAATCTGGATGTATATATATATCAAATATATATATGACTTTTTTACAATATCTACAAGAAACTTTATGACATCGTTATGACTATGCTGTAACTGCAGATGCTGTTAGTAATGTGAATAGCAAACTGACCGATTAGGAATAAGACATCATCCTTGATGGTGTCACTGTGTAATCGCAATTCTTTAGAAATTAAGGAGCTCGCTGAAATGAAAAAAATGAGTGTGCTTCAACCCTTGTCAGTTATTTATTATTCACGTTCTTAAAAGACTGGTAGCACCACCTTTTTTGATCCATTCAGGTAAGATTAAGGAATAAGTAAAATTGGAAATAAGGCTCAAAATTTCAGAGATAGTAAGGATTACTTCCAACTAAAGGACTTTCTATATGTTTCAGAATTATACAGATAATCAAATATCCTCGTCAACAATACCCCTTGGGGATTGTTGTAGTACATTTTCAGATAACAAACAAAAAGGAATGCTGCAGGACCTCTTTAAAATCATCTTCTAATTAATATCTTAGATGACTTGTCACGCTCAATTCTAAAATAATATTTTCATAAAAGATCATAATGATTGCTAAGCAAGTACAGATTAGATAACATCGCTAAGCATAGAGGACTCTTTTTATATTGTGCTTTAGGTGAAAGTTTACAGAGAAAATTAGTTTCCCATTCGATAGTTTGTACATAAAGTGTTTCTCGACCTTGGTTTCCTTCTCCACAATGTGTCAGCACTCTCCCCATTTCCGCCCTGATTGTCTACCCCTCCCTCCTTCTCATCTTATAATTGATTGTTCTAAACAGTATGTTGCTCTTGGATGTTATTGTTTATCTTGTGCGCTTGTCTATTGTTTGGCTGGGAGGTGGTCTCTGGGAATGGCTTCATTTCTAGGTTAGAAAAGTGTCTTGGAGCCATGGCCTCAGGGGTTTCTCCAGTCTCAGACCAACAGGCCCAGTCTTTTTTGTGAGCTTGATTTTTCTGTTGTTGTCCTACAATTTTCTCCTGCTCTGTCCAGGACCCGCTGTTATGATCCCAGTCAGAGCAGATGGTAGTGGTAGCTGGGCACCTTCTAGTTCTCCTGATCTTGGGGACAACCCCAAGTAGGCTGTGGTTCATGTGGCCCATTAGTCCTTTAGACTAATTGCTCCCTGGAGTCTTTGGTCTCCTTCATTCTCCCTCTCCCCAGACAGGAAGAGACCCATAGATGTGTCTTGGATGACTGCTCACAAGCTTTTAAGACTCAAGATGCTAATTACCAAGGGAAGATGGAGAACATTGACTTGGTGTACTAGGTTGTGCCAGTTGACGTAGACGTCCCCTGAGTCTATGGTCCTTTGTCTTCTAGCCTAGGAGCTTCTTCCCTAGAGGTGTTTTTTTATGTCTGACATTTCCCTGACTTTACCCCTTTTGTGTTTTATATGAGCTGCCCCTACAATAATGTATGTGGAGATATATACCACCAAATTATAGCTGCTGGTGGGTATGTTCCCTCACATCTTCCCACACCTCTTGACATATCTACCTATTCATGCATTCATAAATCATTGTTGTTACATTGGTGCAGGATTGTTTAAGCTATGGTAGTTACCACAGTTGCCCTTTATTCTCACGTTCCTCTCCATATTCTAGCTTGCCTTGGTCGTGTTGTACTGACTTCTCCCATATAATGTATTGCTTTCTCTTCACCAGTATTAACTCGTGTCTTCTATCTAATTGGTGATTTGTCCCTCCCTCCCCCTCCCATCCCTGGTAACTATCAAAGAATTTTTTTTTAATTTTCTTTCCTGTGTGTAAACCTTTTGTTGTTACTTTATAGTAGCTCACACAATGTTTATCCTTTTGTGATTGCCTTATTTCACTCAGCATAATGTCCTCCAAATCATCTATGCTGTGAGATGTTTCATGGGTTGGTCATTCTTCTTTATCTTTGTGTAGTATTCCATTGTGTGTATGTACCACAGATTGTTAATCCATTCATCTATTGATGGGCACTTAGGTTATTTCCATCTATTGTGAATAATGCTGAAATGAACGTGAGTGTGCATGTGTCTATTCATGTCACAGCTCTTATTTCTTTAGGATTTATACCTAGGGGTTGGATTGCTGGATTGTATGGTATTTCTATTTCTAGCTTTTTGATGAAGTGCCATTCCGTTTTCCGAAGTGATTGTACCATTTTACGTCCCCACAACCTCTAAAACGTTTCTTATTTTCTGTTTTGTTAATTAGTGTCAGTAATGTTGGGATGAGATGTTATCTCTTTTAGTTTTGATTTCATCTTTCTAATAGCTAATGATCTAGAGAATTTCTTCATGTATTTGTTAGCTGCCTAAATGTCTTCTTTGGTGAAATGTCTGTCCATCACCTTTGCCTATTTTTTAATTGGATTATTTGTCTTTTTACTGTGGATATGTTGAAGTTTTCTATAAATTTTAAAGATGAGTCCCTTGTCAGATATGTCATAGCCAAAAATTTTTTCCAAGTCTGTACGTTCTCTTTTTACTCTTTTGATGAAGTCTTTTGATGAGTATAAGTGTTTAATTTTTAGGAGGTCCCAGTTATTGAGTTTATCGTCTGGTGTTTGTGCATGGCTAGTTATGGGTTCTATTGAATTGATGCCATGTATTAGTGTCCCTGGCATTGTCCCTATTTTTTATTCCATAATCTTTATCATTTTAGGTTTTATATTTAGGTCATTGATATATTTTGCATTAGTTTTTGTGTATGGTGTGAGGTATGACTCTGTTTCATTTTTTACAGATGGACATCCAGTTATGCCAGCATGATTTGTTAAAAAGACTTTCTTTCCCCCATTTAATGGACTTTGGTCCTTTGTCAAAAATTGGCTGATCATAGGTGGATGGATTTTTGTCTGGGCTCTCAATTATGTTCCATTTGTTTATATGTCTGTCATTGTACCAGTGTCAGGCTGTTTTGACTACCTTGGCTGTGTAGTATGTTCTGAGATCAGGTAATGTGAGGGAAGCTTCTTGTTCTTTTTCTTCAATATTGCTTTACTTATTTGGAGCCTCTTTCCATTCCATATAAAGTTGGTGATCAGTTTTTCCATCTTGGTAAAGAACGTTGCTAGAATTTAGATTGGGATTGCATTATATTTGTAGATCATTTTAGGTAGTATTGACATTTCACAATGCTAAGTCTTCCTATCCATGAGCATGGTATGTTTTTCCATCTATGTAGGTCTCTGTTGGTTTCTTGCAGTAGTGTCTTGTAGTTTTCTTTGTATACATCTTTTGTGTCCCTGGTTAAATTTATTCCTAAATATTTTATTTTATGGGAGGCTATTGTAAATGGTATTGTTTTCCTGATTTACTTTTCAAAGTTCTCTTTGTTGTTGATAGCAATCCAGACGATTTTTTTGTTTATTGGGCTTGTATCCTGCTACATTTGTGAATCCTTTTATTAGTTCCAGTAACTTTCTTGTGGAATCCTTGGGATTTTCTATGTATAGGACTTTATTGTCTGCAAATAGGGATACTTTTACTTCTTCCTTACCAATTTGTATGCCCTTTATTTTCTTTTCTTGCCTTATTGCTCTAGCTAGAACTTCCAGTACAATGCTGAATAAGAGTGGTGATAAAGGACATCCTTGTCTGGTACCTGTTCTCAAGGGCAATGCTTTCAGTCTCTCTTCAATGAGAATAATGTTGGCTGTTGGTTTTGTATAAATGCCCTTTATTATGTTGAGGAATTTCACTTCTATTCCTATTTTGCTGAGAGTTTTTAACAGGAATGAGTGTTGGATTTTATCAAATGCCTTTTCTGCATTGATTGAGATGATCACATGATTCTTTCTTTTGTGTTGTTTATGTGGTGGGTTATGATGATTGATTTTCTAATGTTGAAGCAACCTTGTGTACCTAGTATAAATCCTACTTGGTCATGGTGTATTTTTTTTGATATGCTGTTGAATTCTATTGGCTGGAATTTTGTTGAGAATTTTTGCATCTATGTTCATGAGGGATATTGATCTTTTTTTTTTTTTTTTGGTAGAGTCTTTGCCTGAGTTTGTTATCAGGATTCTGCTGGGTTCATAGAATGAATTTGTGAGTATTCCTTCCTTTTCTATGCTCTGAAATAGTTTGAGTGGTACTTGTGTGGGCTCTCTCTGAATGTTTGATAGAACTCTCCAGTGAAGCTGTCTGGTCCTGAGGTTTTTTTTTTTGTTGGGAGGTGTTTTTGTTTTTGTTTTTTTTATTACCCCTGCAATTTCTTCTTTTCTTATGAGTCTGTTCAGAGTTTCTACCTCAGCTTCTGTTAGTTTAGGTAGGTAGTGTGTTTCTAGAAATTTGTCCATTTCATCTAGATTTTCAAATTTGTTGGAGTACAATTTTTCATAGTATTTTGTTATGATCCTTTTTATTTCAGCTAGTTCCATTGTAATGTCACCCATTTCATTTCTTATTTGGATTATTTGCTTCCTCTCCTGGATTTTTTTTTTTTTTTTTTTTTTTTTTTTTTTTTTTGTCAATTTGGCCAGTGGTTTGTTGATTTTGGTAATCCTTTCAAAGAACCAACTTCTGGTCTTGTTGATTCTTTCTATTGTTTTTCTGTTCTCTATTTCATTTATTTCTGCTCTAGCCTTTATTATTTCCTTTCTTCTGGTGACTCTAGGCTTCTTTTGTTGCTCTCTTTCTATTTGTTTGAGTTGGAGGGTTAACTTTTTGATTTTGGTCCTTTCTTCTTTTTTTGATGTGTGCATCTATTGCTATAAATTGTACTCTGAGCACTGCTTTTGCTGTGTCCCAAAGATTTTGGTAAGATGTGTGTTCATTCTCATTTGATTCTAGGAACTTTTTAATTTCATCTTTGATTTCTTCTATTACTCATTGGTTTTTAGATAAGGCGTTAGTCTGTTTCCATATATTTGATTTTTTTTCCTTGCTCTTCTTATTATTGATTTCAATTTTTATAGTGTTGCAGTCTGAGAAAATACTGTGTATTATTTCAATGTTTTGGACTTTATTGAGGCTTACTTTGTGGCCTAGAATGTGTTCTATTCTGGAGAATGATCCAAGTGCATTGGAACATAATGTATACTTTGCTGTTGCTGTGTACGGTGTTCTGTATATGTCTATGTGATCAAGTTGGTTGATTGTGGCAATTAGCTCTTCTGTATCTCTGATGAGTTTCTTTCTAATTGTTCTGTCCTTCACCGAAAATGATGTGTTGAAGTCCCCTACTATTATTGTGGAACTGTCTATTTCTCTCTTAAATGCTGTTAGAGTTAGTTTTATATATTTTGACACGCTTTCATTGAGTGTGTATATATTTATTACGGTTATGTCCTCTTGGTAAACTGATCCTTTAATCATTATATAATGTTCTTCCTTATTTTTTATGGTGGATTTTGCCTTAAAGTCTATTTTATCAGAGATTAATATTGTCACTCTTGCTCTTTTTTGATTATTGTTTGCTTGATATATTTTTTCCATCCTTTGATGTTTAATATATTTATGTATTTGTGTCTAAGGTGTGTCTCTTGGAGACAGCATATTGATGAGTCTTCTTTTTATCCATTCTGTCACTCTCTGTCTCTTTACAGGTGCATTTAAGTCATTTACATTCAGTGTGATTATCAATAGATATGTTTTTACTATTGTCATTCTGTTGTGTTTTTTGTGCGTGAGTGTGTGTGTGTGTGTAGTGTTGAAGATTTCTTTGTTCTGCTTATTTTTCTTCAGTGATTTCTTTTTTTGGTGAATGTTCTTTTTATTTCTTTCTTTGTTATTGATTTTGTGAATACTGAGACTTTATGTTGTTCCTCTTTTTTATTTGATGATAAACTTGTTAACTTTCTTAGTGGTTATTTTGAAATTTACCTTTATCTTCCCAAGTTTAAAGCAGTCTTTTACTTGTTGATATTGTCTTGATTTCCTCTCCATATGCAAGTTCTATAATTACAACATTTATCCCCCTTTTTTGTTTTGACATTGTTGTCATTTACAGATTAAAATCTCTGGTTGCCTGTTTTCAGTCTTTTAGCTTTGTTTTATTTTTGAGAATTCTTTATCAGGATTGGTATCTGGCTGATAATGACCTGTGTCCTCACCTGAGGTTGTTGTCTGATGTTGATGATCCTCTATCTGAATATCTAATATTTCTTGTAAGTTTGATCTGTTTTTACAAATTCCCTTAATTTCTGTTTATCTGGAAATGACCTAATTTTGCCATTGTATTTGAGAGACAATTTTGCTGTGTATATAATTCTTGGTTGGTGGTTTTTTTTCTTTCAAGCTTTTACACGTGTTATCCCCCATTTCCTTCTTGCTTGTATGGTTTCTGTCGAGTAATCACAGCCTAGGCATATTGGTTCCCCTTTGTAGGTGGCTTCCTTTTTCCTGAGCTGCTCTCAGGATTCTTTCTTTGTGTTTGGTTTTGGCAAATTTGATTATGATATGTCTTGGTGACATTCTTTTTTGGTCTATCCTGTAAGGGTTTCGCTGAGCTTGTTGGATGGTTATCTTCTCATCTTTCATAATAAAAGAGAAATTTTCTTTCAGCAAATCCTCGACAATTTTCTTTGTGTTTTCCATTACCTCCCCCTGTTCTGGAACTGCAATCACTTGAAAATTTTTTCCTCTTGATGTAGTCCCACATAATTCTTAGGCTTTCTCATTTTCCTTCATTCTTTTTTCTGATTTGTCCTCAAATAAGTTGGTGTCAAGAGCTTTATCTTCAATTTTGCTGAATCTGTCTTCCAATAATTCAATTCTGCTACTATATCCTTCTGTTAAATTGTCCCTTTCCAACAATTTATTGTTAAATTTTTGGATTTCTAGTTGCTGTTTTTTGCATGGTTTTAGTTGTCTATTTTGCCATTTTGTCATTGTATTGTTTTCCTGAATTCTTCCATTGCCTTTTGTGTGTTTTCCTTGGTTTTATTTGTGTTTTCCTTAACGTGTTTCTTGATCTCTCGGAGAACCCTGTATATTAGTCTTTTGAATTCCTTTTCAGGTAATTCCATTACTATTTCTTCCTCTGGAAGGTTATCTTGTTCTTTATTTTGGTCACTTACTGGAGCCATCTTGACCTGCTTCTTTATGTAATTTGACATTTTCTGTTGTCTCCAAGGCATCAAGGTGTTTACTATATTTATTGATTTATTGTATGTTTGTTTGGTGCAATCTAATTTTTTGTTTTGTTTTCATATATCTGAGTAGGTGGGGCACATATGTTCCACTCTGGTCACTAGCTTGGCTGCACTGGGGCTCTCACCACCTAAGCCTGGGTGGATGGGGCAACAACTAGGTGTGAGAGCTCAGGTCTCTACTCACTGAACTTGTGGAGCAGCTGAGGATATAGGTAGTGTTTCTAGTGAGATGATGTATCTGTCCAGCCAGTCAGCTGGATGTGGGTGCAGGGAGTGTTCTCATTGGTCCCTGGGTTGGGTATTGTGCTTGCATACATCAGTTGTCAGGCGTTCTGGTGGAGGGTGTCCCAGTCATCAGTCACTGGGTGAGTGGCATGGAACCTTTCACCAGTTGTCTGTGGCAGGCCAGGCTGGGCAGGGGTGGTTGGAATGGGCATAAGCCTCTGGTTATAGAGGGGGGCAATGTGGGAGGCAAGGTAGGGAGATGTCACCAGCCTTGGGTGTCTAGTTGGAAGGTGTGCCCCAGTCTGCTAGAGTGTGCTGCAGGAGAAGCTGTGTCACTGGTCCTTTGGCCCTCTGGTGCAGGTGGTTGGAGGAAGTAGAAGGCACTGCTGGACCACTGCCCTGGCGCTGATGGCTAAGCATAGGAGTGCATGGACAACTGCCCTCACTGCATAAGCCAAGCCAGGGCTGCCTGCTAGTACTCAGGTTGCTTGGGTGGGGGCGGTGCAAGGCTGAGCCATACCAGAGCTCCCTGCTGGTGCTTACACTCCAGTTGCTCGGGTAGGGGACAGGATGGGATGAAGCAGTGTTGAGCTCCCTGCCTGTGCTCAGGTCACTTGGATTGTGGGTGAGCCAGGGTGGGTGGCTGAATGGGGGAAGAAAAAGAAAAAAAAGGAAAAAGGGGGAGCTCACCTCATAGTCCCCAGTGAACTCGGCTTGTACCACTGTCCATCTTTTTTCAATTCAGATGTGCCTTCTTGGTTTCTCTGTGCCCTGATGGGAATTCCATGAAGTTGCCTCCTGTGCTTCTCATACGGGATCACAGTTGTCTTTGTCTTAAGATGATCTTATTGTGCCAGGCCAGTTGGCTAGGTACCTCCACACAGCCTTTTGTTGTTCACTGTTTTCACTCAGTTTCTTCTTCTTTTTGGTATTCTGTCACAGCCCCTCACAAGGAGCACTATCTGTCACAGGTCCTCACGCGGGGCACCATCTGTTGCAGAGGCAGCGCGGCGGAGACAGTAACCAATGCCACAACTCTTACAGAGAAGTGGGGCCAGGAAGGTCACTCTGAGGAGTCAACCCCGGCTTCAGTCCCAGGAGTTTATTTATAGTCAATACAGCAAGCAGTGAAGCAAATAACAGAACAATGGGCTTTGGGTGCGGGCAAGGGAGAAGGAATTCAGGTAAACAAGCCAATCAGTAAAGGGACAATAGGTTTGGGAAAACAAGTCGTGACAAGTCTCAACATATTGGGGACAAGTCTCAACATGTTGGGGACAAGTCTCAACACGCTGTGCAGCATAGAGGCCTGTGGGAGCTGAAGTAGTCAGTAGTGCAGCCATGTTTAAATGGCATATATTCCCACATTTCCCCCCTTTTGTTTAGTTAATGAAATAAGAATCAACGGGGTTTCCACTCGTCCAACAAGTGTCCGGTAGGATAAAGTAAAATTTTCTCTGCGAGATAAAGTCTAAGATTATCTCAGCTACTGTCTCCACACCTCAGGGCCTGGCGTCTTAGTGAGTCCTTGTGAGCCCAGCTATGGCTGGGGCACACTTCATATGTTTAAGGAGGAGAAGTAGCATAGCTATGAGTAACACCTGGACTTATTCGCTTAGATGGCAGCTATGGCAAGCTCTTTAAACTCATGGTACTGGTTTTCCACCGGATACCATCTGGTTCTTCACCCGGTTACTAAGTAAGAGCAATGCCCTTATCAATTGCATAGCCAGAATGAGCAGACTCAATGTGCCTTTTAGATGTGTAAGACAATAGAGGATGATCTTATGAGGATAATATAATCCTCTGCACTAGTAATATCCTGATTGTTGGACCCATGGGTTTCCTCTGACTCTCATTTTGTCAGGTAAACACTAACTTTTAACATCCACTGAAATTATTATTCTTAAAGACTTAAAGATTTATAAAGGCTAAAAGATTGATTAACAATCAAACAAGCAATGATTTACACAGCTTCACTATTACTTGGAAGGGAATCACTAGGAGGGACAATTTACACATAACAGATTTAACAATCAAACAAACACTAATTTACACAAATTTGCTATCAGTTGGAAAGGAATCATCTAACTTAGAAATCTATCTATACAAAAGCATCTAACTAGGAGAAGCAGAAAATATAGAGGAATTTACACATAACATATTTTCATTGAGAACTTACGGATTAACGAATTACTGACTATCAAAATAATAACATAGGAAGGGCCTTCTTAAGAGGAGGTCTTTATTTTTCCCATCTCCTGTTTAGGTAACTGGTAGCGAATGGTCCAGGTGTAGAAGGCCAACTTCTGTTGGTGATGGGAGATCTTCAGGGAGTAGAGATATCGGATGACTATAAGGAGGCGCAAGACTATTAAACATCCTATAGCAAAAAGGATCCAGACATGGAGATTGAGTCCAGAGAACCAATGTGTGGGATTGAGCCAGTAGGCAAAATCATTAAGTGTATTAAGTGTAGCCTTATTAGACTTGATTGTAATCTCAAAAGCTGTTCTTGTAATTGAAATTCTAATTTTTGAATATCACCTTTCAATGGAGAAGCGAAGCTAGCCAGAAGATTATTTTTAACATCCTTCCAGGACACATTATATGGAAGGGCTGTAAAACAGAAGCGAGTGTATTCAGCATCACAGGTTAATTGAGAATGATCCCATAGGGCTCCTTTGTCGTTCTCCAAGCCAAAGGACTAAAGCTTCTAAAGCACCCAGACGCTTGAGGATCTTTTGATCAATATGTGCCATAGTTTGCATTTCAGAAGTACCATTTTGCATGTAAGTGTTAAACTTCTGGGCGCTGAATAGATTGGGAGAGAGGTACGGCGGTGGTAGCTGCTGTAGCGGCAATAGCAGTGGCTGTGATAATAGAGGCTGTGAGAATTCCAAGAAACCTTTTAGTTCGCATTTTCTGTAATGCATTAACAACCTGAGCGAGGGGGGAACCATCTTGCCAGGGGCGTGTAAGGTTAACAGGCAGCCAAAGGTGGCGTTTTGGTCAAAGAACAAATACAGAATTGATGTTAAGAGTGGAGACATTTTGCCTGGACAGACATGGAGTAATCCAAGTAGAGCCACTGGATAATGTTACTTGAAAAGAGGCATTTATTTTAATGATATCCGGAGGACTAGAAGTTATAGCAAAAATGTATGGTCGAGACGTGCATATAAGCACACATCGTTATGGTCATGGAGGGTCCATTGTAATTTGGGGAGTGGGTTCTTGGCATCCTTTATCCCCCTCAGAAAGGTTCCTGAATGGAGAGTTCTTTCATAAAAAGGGAGACCTAATCGCCAAGAAAGGCTTTTTAATGGGGAAAAATGAGTAGTTGAATAACGTAAGCAAAGAATGGGTCCAGCTAGGCCAGGGTTCCAGGACTTAGAATGTCCTAGGAAATGGTATGGGGTTGCCCACTGCCAAGTAGAGCGATTTGGTAATAAAATTAAACCTTGAGGGCCGCAATTTTCTAGTGAAATGTTGAAAGGGAGAGAGTATGAAGAAAAGTTAGTAGTTCGACAAGTAACCCAAGTATTATCAATAGGGTCTGTAAGAGATAGCTGTGGGTGTTGACACACCGGGATGGAAGGGGGTGAGTGAGTAATATAGGCACTGAACATGCCGTTAATACCTATGGCTTTAACGAAAAATTGCTTAGAATAGGCTGGCTGCTTATAGGTGCCATTGTAGTAAATGTAACTCATATACCATTGTTCTAGTATAGGCATGCACACAGAAGCGGTGCGAGGCTGGGTAGTGAAACACAAAGGAAGGGCGTAAGCATAGAGTGTCCAATTTGTAGACAGTACAAACCATCCCTCTTCAGGGGAGTTAGTAAGTGGTTTGGAATAGGCCAAATATTGTCCCCCAGTAACGACAGTATCATTAGAGGAAAGAGGGGGCTCTGGTTCTTCCCAAGTAACTGGGTAGAAGACAGGGGGGCTAAGAACATGAGCAGAGGTTGCTGGTATCTGAGAAAGGAGGAGGAGGAAAACACATACCAAAGTTAGGAACAGATTTTTAGGTGTAGGTGGGGCACCTGTAGTTGAGAGGATATGTTCAGCTTTTGAGGACAGAGCTTTCAGACCTCCCCATGTTACCAGTATTGCAGAGCTCTGTTGTTCATTCTCTTTCCCCGGCGGAGGGGGGTGATGATGTCAGTTGTGGCTCTGGAGTCTGATCGGATGGCAGCTCTGGCAGCTGCAGCAGGAGCGGTGGCAGTAGTTAGAGAAGGGAAAGGGCGGAAGTGAAGGGCAGAGTGTCCGACGCTTGAGGGAGCCTCAGTGCAGGGCGCGTCTGGGACCCCTAGTCGTGGCCGGAGGGCAGAGCCCGCTTTCGCCTGCCCAGAGCCTCCAGGCGGGGCCGTCCTGGGCAGCGACACCCCAGGCGACTGAGCTGGCCAGCGAGTCCAGGCAGCAGCTACCCAGGAGTGGGTTTGGAGCACCATGGGAGGGATGGAGCGCAGGTGGTGCTGCAGCTGAAGCGGGAATCCAAAGTGGACCTGTAGGAGACAAAACAGCCGCATACCCTCACCCCCAGGTTAGTAATGCTACAGGTCCTTGCCAAACAGAGAGATTCTGAGGATCTTTATAGAGGACCTGTCGGGTGTCAGAGGGGATAAAATGTCATTCTGCTGCAGTACGACCATCTTTAGCACCTGATAAAAAGTTAAAAATAAAGAGAGCTTTGGCAAGTCTTTCATTTTGATCACATACTCTAGACCCATCATCTCCCCCCTTTTGTTTATTTAAGAGCTGTTTGAGAGTATGATGGGAACATTCAATTATGGCTTGCCCTTGAGGGTTATAAGGAACGCCAGTGGTATGAAGAATATCCCAAGTGGCACAAAAATGTTGAAATTTAGCAGAAGTATATGCAGGATCATTATTAGTTTTAAGAGCTTGGGGACATCCCATAGTTGCAATGGCTTGGGTGAAATGACATCAGGCACGAGTAAAACGTTTTCCAAAAAGGGCTGTAGCATAGAGAAACTCAGAATATATTAGCCCAATGAAAGCCTTTACCACAGCGGGGACACTTTCGGGTTGGAGGTTGGCATTTTTGTTTTTTAAACTATGACAGTCTTTCTTAAAATGTCCAGGTTTACCGCCCCCAAAACAGGTGGCAGTGGATGGACGGAGAGCTGCTGCTAATACTTGTGCCTTATGACTTTTTGTGCCAACATTTTGACATGCTCTAATCATTTCAGCTAGATTAAGACTCTGTACCTTTGAGAGAGCTAAAACAGCCCGACAGTCAGCATTAGCATTTTCACAAGCAAGCTGGAGACAAAGAATTTCAGCTGCTTGTTGATTGTCTACCTGTCGGGAAATGGCAGATTCAATTAAAAGCAGAAGTTGGGTAAGGGCTTCTTCTGACACCTTAAGCTTAGAGACCTTTAACAATCCCAACAACTGGGTTTTGTGTTGATGCTGTTCAGGAGAAAGAGAATTGCCCATAGCGAGGAGGAAAGGAAAATGAAGAAAAGAGTGATAGGAAAGCTCCTGGCCTGAAGCCTGAAATCCCTTGAGGGAGCGTACGAGAAAGCCCCGCTGCTCCCAGGGCTATAGCAGCCCAAGATGAGAACGTCCGGGAAAGTTCCGCCTGCGGAAAAACCTGGCCGCTCCCGGGGCTGTAAGAGCAGCACAAAATGGACGTGTCCTGTACTTACCACCTTCAGGGATCGAGTGCGAGGATGTCTACAGCACCCTCGGGGCACCATCTGTCGCAGAGGCAGCACGGTGGAGACAGTAACCAATGCCACAACTCTTACAGAGAAGTGGGGCCAGGAAGGTCACTCTGAGGAGTCAACCCCAGCTTCAGTCCCAGAAGTTTATTTATAGTCAATACAGCAAGCAGTGAAGCAAATAACAGAACAATGGGCTTTGGGTGCGGGCAAGGGAGAAGGAATTCAGGTAAACAAGCCAATCAGTAAAGGGACAATAGGTTTGGGAAAACAAGTCGTGACAAGCCTCAACATATTGGGGACAAGTCTCAACATGCTGTGTAGCATAGAGGCCTGTGGGGGCTGCAGTTGTCAATAGAGCAGCCATGTTTAAATGGCATATATCCCCACAGTATTCGATGTAGTTCTTTATCCTTTCATTTGATGCTCAGGGTTTCAAGATTGACATCTGTACCTGTTTCACTGGTTTTTCAAGTCTTTGCTACAGAGGGACAGTGTCTTAGTCATCTAGTGCCACTATAACAGAAACATCACAAGTGGATGGCTTCACCAAAGAGAAATCCATTCTCTCACAGTCTAGTAGGCCACAAGTACGAACCCAGGCATCAGCTCCAGGGGAAAGCCCTCTCTGTCAGCTCTGGAGGAAGGTCCTTGTGATGAATCAGTCCTCCCATGGTCTGGGAGCATCTCTGCACAGGAACCTCAAGTTGAAAGGACACACTCTGCTGCCAGCACTGCTTTTTTGGTGGTATGAGAGTCCCATGGATCTCTGCTCACTTCTCTCTTTTATATCTCAGAAGAGATTGACTTAAGACACTATCCAATCTTGAAAACCTTATCAGTATAACTGCCACTAATCCATCTTATTAGATCACAGTGATTGAGTTTACAACACATAAGGAAATCACATCAGATTACAGAATGGTACACAATCATACAATACTGGGAATCATGACCCAGCCAAGTTGACGTATTTTTGGGGGACGCAACTCAATCCATGACAGATGACATGGTGCATCTGACTAGTCCACCATCTTGGCCATCCCACAAAGCACTCTTTATGTAAACTTTTAGTCAAAATATAATGTATGAAATGAAGGCATTTACCACTCTGAAAACAAAATTATATTTTAAGGACTGATTTTGAGAGGTTCTGTGGAAAACATGCTTGTGATGTGGTGATATCACCTTCACATTCAAAATGCTAGTTTTTATGTAGGAATGTAACTATCAATTCTTAGAGAATTTATCACTGGTCAATTTAAAACTCTCCCCAAAGCATAAAACCAGTTAACTTTGGATTGTTTCAGTCAACTGAAGGTAACCTATTTGGAACAGAGTGTTTTCAGGAAAAGTAAGTATTTTTTATGGTGTTCATTTTTTTTTCCATTCAAAATCAAAATAGAATTTTTGAATCTCATGTGTATTTTAATGGTGCAGATAACCTGTACTTGATTATATAATTTGTCAGTGAGGAAACGTGTGCTGCTTTTTAGCCAGATAACAAAATGTTAACTTATTCTCATTTTGAAGAGTAAGCTTATGGAAGTTGTTTTCTAATACATCCTTTATGTAGATCTTCAGAGTTCGTAAAAATATTTTTAGCAGCATTTTTCTGTTTTATCCTTAAAACAATCCTTTCAAATAGAATTTTTTATGATCTCCACTTTATATATAAAGGAACAAAGACAAAAATGGTGACGTCACTTCCATTTTGTTTGTTTTTTTTTCCTAGTTGCCATTGAGTTGATTCCGACTCATGGGAAGCCATGAGTGTCAGAATAAAACTGTGCTCTACAGAGTTTTAATGGTTATTCTTTCAGAAATAGACTGTCAGGCCTTTCTTCGAAGTTGTCTCTGGGTAGACTCCAACCTTTCTGTTAGCGTTCCAGCAAGTTAACTGTTTTCACCACCCAGAGAGAAAGGGCTAGCGTCCATGGAAACTGCAGATCTAAGGCTCTTGTTAGTTTATTGAAATCTGCACCACATTTACTAGCTCCAGTTGTGTACCCATGTTGTGCTACCATTCTAGAGTCCAGAAATGAACAAGACATGCTCTCTGACCCTCCCACACTCCAGACCTCTCTGTCCTGTGATTAAGGATCTTTGTTCTACTGGGCTGAGGCAGGCCTTTGCGCAAGTAGGAAAAAACACCAGCTCCTTAGGCTGCCACCAGGCTAGAACATTAGAGCATGCTTGCTCCTTCACACTCCCCAGGTCTCAGGATGCTCTAGTGCTGCCATAGTGCTACTGCCTTCTCCACGTGGCCATCCCATTTCCAGGACTTAGATGACTTTCCAACTGTCTGGAACACACAGATCTGCAGATGCCATAGTTCTGCCTTTCTCCACCAGTGTTAAGTGAGAGATTTAAGCTCTATAAAATATGATTTAGGTAACGATTTTTCTCAATTTTCCCGTAAATAGTATATAACTCCACCATCCATCTGTCAGTTTGTCAAGGTCACCCATGGTAAACAGATTTCATCAGATCTTCTGGAGTAAGACAGACTAGGAAGAAAGGCCTAGCAATCTACTTACAAAAATTTGCCACTGAAAACCTTATGGATCACAACAGAACTTTATCCAACTCGATTGCTTTTGGCACTTCAAGAGGAGGGATCACTTGCTAGAGGAGGACATCTTGTTTGGTGAAATAGAGGGCCAGAGATGTTGAGGGAGCCCCTTAGTGAGATGGATCAGCACAATAGCCACAATGATGCATTGAAACATGCTGGCAATTGTGATGATGATGCAGGACTAGGCAACATTTCATTCTGTTGTACATAAAGTCACTATGAGTCTGAGTCAACTTGAGGGCAACTAACAGCAACAAGCACATAACTAGTATTCTAGATGCCTAGGAGAGATGCTTTAGGCTTTTGATTTAATTCTCTCCTCAACTCCAGATGAGAAGGGCAACAAGGGTTGCCCTTCATTCTCCCTACATTCTCCATGTGAGGTGATGTCGAGACAACCTTGGTCTTGTTTTCTTTTCTTTTCCTTTGCACATGTGAGGACAGGCAGAAAAAAACAAATAGTTAACTACAAATCAAAGCAAAAATTAGAAATATTTTGAAATAGCAAGTTTTAAATGAGGGACAGTTATGTATCTACAGAGTTTACAAATCTATTTTACTTCCTTTTCAGTTTTCACTTGTGATGCATTCTGTTTTATAAGTGTTCCGGAATCACAGCACAGGAGTATGTCTTGTTCCAAGAATGTGAAAAACTTCTCTAGGGCAGGAATTTGTTCTACTTCTTCCTGCCCTCTGACAGCATATGCAGAATCACATTGCGATATTTTACATAGCATGAATTCTGGGCAACTGTTGTCCACAGACTTGCTTGATTTGCTTTTATTCCAAAAAATTAGCCTAAATAATTAATTAGGAATTTATAATGGCATTATTAGTATATCTGATAATTGTGCTTCAATTCTCCATGAGGCATGTCACTAACGCAAGAAGAAATATTTCTTTTGTAAATGTGTTGTTAAAACAAAACGAAACTATGGCTTCAAAATAAAAACAGTTTGACCCAACAATAATAGTTTTGAAACTTATCCTAAATAATTGCTCAAGAATGCTCAGAAATATTTAGAGTAGCTAATAGTAGGGAAAATATAAAACCATATTGTCAAAAAAATGTGTTTTACCTCTCTGTATTTTTTAAAATTTTGACAGTAGGTATAAGCATGAATAAAACAATAAAGATGTATTTACCTGTGGGTACAGTTATTGCTTTAGTATTCTTAGCCATAAAATATGGCTGCACTTATGCTAAGTGCAGCTCCCTACAGGCCTCTGTGTTATCTACATCAGTATAAATGACTAAGGCCAGCCATGTCTTGTTTAATTGCCCTGTTTTTCTGAAACTGTCTTGTGATCTGTTTTATTGCTTGCCATATACATACCCAAATTCCTTTCCCCTTACCCAAAACTGATTGTTATCCACCTGAAAACTCACTGTCTTGTGATCTGCTTTATTGCTTGCTGTATCTACTATAAATAAACGCCTGGGACAGAGGTGGGGGTCGACTTCTCAGAGTGACCCTCCTGGCCCCACTTCTCTGTAAGAGTTGTGCAGTTGGTTACTGTCTTCGCCGTCCCGATTACCATTGCAGCTGTGACAGATGGTGCCCCGTGTGAGGGGCTGTGACATCTACCAAAATATTACATGGAGTTTTCTCTATATGATGGTAAATGTTACATGAGATTTTAATTTTCATCTTTAGGTTGCCCTATATGATTATTTTTTCACCAGCCTAAACTGTGTTGTGTTATTATGAATAAATAAATAAATGTTATGTTGAAATCAAGGTTACATTGAAATTCTGAGGTAGCTAAAAAACATTACTTGGTCTTCTGTAATCACAATTAAAGAATCTTAGAGTTAGATGGATAAAGTTAGAAGCCACAGCCACCTTTCTTAAGCTCCTTTCCAGCATGTCTCAGCACGCCAACAGAGGGTGATCCAGCATCTTCTTGCATTGCTTCCATGGGAAAACGTCACAGACTCTATGATCATGGATATGGTCTTGAATCATGGTATTCCACCTGAGCAATTTTTCACTTTAACAGGAACCACTTTGTCTAGAGTCAGGTAAAAGAGAGAATTAAAGTAAATTCTCTTAAATTATGTACTTTAACTAAAAGTATTTAATTAGGTTATAGAATTTAAATAAAATTTAAGTAAAAATGCTTTCTTACAGGCCAAAAGATGCTAAATTAATCAAAAGCTATTTTAGTAGCCTACTTTTGGCATTTTCACCAAATTTAATATCAAACTTTCTCTCATTGACATGTAAAATTTACTTGATATGATTACTTAAAACGTGAACAGTTTTCAAAAATTCACTGCACTAGAAACAGCCAGCTTATTATAACTCTGACTCCAAAATCAACCGTATGATCATGATGCTGTTTAAAGAGCAGAGGAAAATGTGGTTGTCTCAGTCATCTAGTGCTGCTCTAACAGGAATACCACAAGTGGATAGCTTTACAAAGAGAAATTTGTTCTCTCACAGTCCAGTAGGCTACAAGTCCAAATTCAGGGCATCAGCTCCAGGGGAACGCTTTCTCCATTGGCTCTGGAGGAAAATCCATGTCATCAGTCTTCCTTCGGTCTGGGAGCTTCTCTGCGCAGGAACCTCAGGTCCAAAGGACACGCTCTGCTCCCAGCACTACTTTCTTGGTGGCATGAGGTTCCCATGTGTGTCTACTTGCTTCTCTCTTTTATATCTCAAAAGAGATTGGATTAAGACACTGATCTTGTCAACCTCATCAGTGTAACCTCATCACAGTGATAGAATTTACAACACATGAGGAGATCCCATATAATCTCATCATAGTGGTAGAGTTTACAACACATAAGGACATCACATCAGATAACACAATCATACTTTACTGGGAATCATGACCTAGCCAAGTTGCTACACACATTTTTTGGGGGACACAATTCAATCCATGACAGTGGTTGACATAAAAAGAAAACAATATGAAATAAATAAAGCAATGGCCTGGCTGCCTGGCAATACATTGAGGGAATACACTTTTATAAAAGAACTACTAACTAAACTATTGGAAACAATTATAAGCAGAAAAAAAAAATTACGTCAAAGAGAGTTGCAGAAATATACTTTAAAAAATGGGTGGTAAAAGACCATTCTGGCAAAGCTTCAGAGAATTTTATTATTTTACAGGAGAAGACGTTAATTAAATAGAAGGCCACGTGAATTATTTGCACTGAAATGCATGCAGCAATACGAGAACTTGCTGAGGATGTATTCACACACACGCACAGACATACATACATACTTGCATATATATGTGTGTATATATATATATACACACACATATACATATACATAAAATACAGTAAAACCTGCAAAAGCCAGAACATGTTTAAGGTGGAAATCTCTCAGAGAAGGAAAACTCAAATATTTTCCACGAACAGAGAGTGATAGAAAAGTAGTAAGACTGCACTCTGTCAAAGGCAGAAAACTTGTGAGACCTGGGAAAACAAGTCAGCTCTGCTGAGTTCTGGCTCTCACGGTTTTCACTGTACATAATGGAGTTATCTATACTATATAGAGTTACATATATATTTATATATTACCTATAATATCTTGCATATAGTATACAGGTGTATGTAATGTGTATACAGTATATCTATTTTTGTATATAATATATTATATATTTGTGCATAATATATATGTATATATAATATTTGTATATACTGTATATGGATATTTATATACACTTATACATAGAGAGAGAGAGAAAGCATGAGCTCTATGAATCCAAAATGATTTTTATAACACATGGTTTGTAAAAGAAATATTGATTTATCTGTGATGAACACTGTATCATTAATAAATGTATTTAGGAGGCGGGGCCAAGAAGGTAGAGTAGTAAGAGCGGTCCCTCTTACAACAAAGACCAGAAAAAACAAGTGAATCGATTATATATGACAATCTAGGAGCCCTGAACATCAAAGGCAAAGTTGAGGAATTGGACTGACTGGCAGGAGGAGGGAGAGATTGTTCAGAAGCAGCAAGGAGTTGCCGGGCCTGATCCAGTGGGAACCGGCACCCTGCAGGCCAGATCAGCTGGTGTGCGTAGTGAGGCAAGCAATGGCATTCGGGACACGTTTTCCACATCAGGAGAGAGCAAGAGGCAGACAGTCTACTTAAGCCAACAGAACCAGTGAAAAGCAATGCTCAATTGGCAAAAGATAAGTGCATGCCTCTAACCTACTGCGCAGATTAAAAATCTTCCCATTTGGAAAGAATCTCTCTCCCATTTATCTGCTCTCTCCCTGCTCTGCACTGGGTCCTGGGCCGGCTTCAATGACTGCCACTTCCTCTGGGCTAGAAGTAGGGCCCATAATGTGCCCTGAGCCATTCTCCCAGCCTTGGAGAGGGAACAAATTAACAAAATGGGAAAAATAATCTGCCAGCTCCCTTAAGCCAGGAACTCAAGGCAGGCACAGATCCTTTGCCTAGGCACAGGCACAAGGGGTCCATGGATTTTGAATGCCTTTCACCACTGCATAGACCTGTGTGGGCCCATTTCAACAGCGAATGCCCTCATTAGCACAGTACAACAGGGTATATACCTGAAGCCTAAATTCAGCTGTTTCAGCTATATGGAGAAGTGGCAAGGTCATGACATTTGACACTGCTATGCCTATTAAACAGGGTCCTTACTGCCCACATCAGCGGCCTGAGGACTGGTGGCTCCACCCACGCCATCTAGCCACCTGTGACGGGGTCCAAGAATAAGTGGTGCCTCCCAGTCCTTACAGCCAACAGTGTTGGGTGCCCATAGTCTAGTTGCAAAACCCACCCACCTATGCAGTCTAGGGAATAGGAATATGCTTTCTTCCCAGACACTCAAGAGCAGCCATCAGCTCCTACCTTGCCTCAGCACTTAACCATCTACTACAGCCAGATACCTGTGCCTACTCCAACCACCCCAGCCCATCGAGGACTGTAGATGAGAGCCTGCACCACACACTTGGTGACCAACTACCTGGACACCTGAGCTGAATCCATTAAAGAAAAGTAAATGGACTCCTGGGCTCACATACCTAGTAACAGATCTAACCACCTGGTGACAGGGTGTTAGAGCTTCAAAGGTGCCAATTATAAGACTAGATCACAAAAGCAGCCTATGTGGGCATATGAAAACAAACCAAAGCAAGAAGCTAGGACACAGTAAGCAAGCATAATATAAATAAATACAGTAACTTATTGATGGCTCAGAGAAAACAGTCACTATCAAATCACATAAATAGGCAGACCATGATGGCTTCAGCAAGCTCCCAAAACAAATAATCCAGAGGGAGACAACTTCTTGGAATTACCAAAGGTAGAATACAAAAGATTAATACACAGAACTCAAGAGATCAGGCAAAACGCAGAACAAGCCGAGGAACACACACACAAAGCAATAGAGGAACTTAAGAAGATGGTAGAAGAGCACAGTGATGACTTCAACAGGCTGCAAGAATCCACAGAGAGACAGCAATCAGCAATCCAGAAGATTAACAATAAAATTTCAGAATTAGACAACTCAATAGAAAGTCATAGGAGGAGAATTGAGGCAATGGAAGTCAGAATTAGCAAGATTGAAGATAAAGCACTTGACACCAGCTTATTTGAGGAAAAATCAGATAAAAGGATTTAAAAAATGAAGAAACCCTGAGAATTATGTGGGACTCTATCAAGAGGAATAACCTATGAGTGCTTGGAGTACCAGAACGGGTGCGGGGGATAACAGAAAATACAGAGAGAATTGTTGATTTGTTGGCAGAAAACTTCCCTGATATCATGAAAGATGAGAAGATATCTATCTAAGATGCTCATCAAACTCCGCACAAGGTAGATCCCAAATGAAAGTCAGCAAGACACATTATAATCAAACTTGCCAAAACCAAAGATAAAGAGAGAATTTTAAGAGCAGCTAGGGATACACAAAAAGTCATCTACAAAGGAAAGTCAATAAGTCTAAGCTTGAACTACTCAGCAGAAACCATGCAGGCAAGAAGGCAATGGGATGACATATATAAAGCCTTGAAGGAAAAAAATTTCCAGCCAAGAATTATATATCCAGCAAAACTGCCTCTCAGATATGATGGTGAATTTAAGGCATTTCCAGATAAATAGAAGTTTAGGGAATTTGCAGAAACCAAACCAAAATTTCAAGAATCACTAAAGGGAGTCCTCTGGTTAGAAAATCAATAACATTAGATAACAACTCAAGACTAGAACACAGGACAGAGCAACCAGATATCAACCCAGATAGGGAAGTCACAAAAATAAATCAAAGCTAAAACACTGAAAACAGGGAAACAGAGATGACAATATGTAAAAGATGACAACATTAAAACAAAAAAGAGGGACTAAAACATGTAGTCGTAGATTTTTCATATGGAGAGGAAACCAACACAATATAAAGAAATAAAAGACTAGTTTAAACTTAGAAAAATAGATGAAGATATTTTTAACTTATTAAGATAACCACAAAGACAACTAACAACCCTACACATCAAAATAAAAATCAAGAAAAACATATTCAGCAAATACAAAATCAACAATGGAAAAGATGAAAAGAAAATACATAAATAAAAAATGCCTCAGCACAGAAAATTACACGGAACAAAGAAACTGTCAACAACACACAAATAAAGACACCAAAATGATGGCACTAAACTCATACCTATCAATAATTACATGAATGTAAATGGACTAAATGCACCGATAAAGAGACAGAGAGTAACAGAACGGATTAAAAAAAACACGATCCATCTGTATGCTGCCTACAAGGGACACACCTTAGACTTAAAGACACAAACAAACTAAAAATCAAAGGACAGAAAGAAATATATCAAGCAAACAACAATCAAAAATGACCAGGACAGAGATAAAGTCTATCTCTGACAAAATAGACTTTCAAGTAAAATCTACCCCAAAGGATAAGGAAGGACACTATATAATGATTAAGTGAAAGTGTGAGAATAACCCAAAATTTGATACAGACTAATGCTTTCCCACAAGATTCCTCTGGTTTAGTTTGGCTAATTAGATATTTATATTATTTTAAAGCAAGAATTTTTCCACCTAAAAGATATAAGGATATTATTTATTTTTAGATAACTCAAAAATGTACTAAAAATTAAAGCTCAGGCCCAAGATATCACATCATCACAAAATTTGACTGAATTTTAGCAAAGCCATTTTAAAATGTTATTACCCATGTTCAATGACTATTTTTCACCTTGAATATTTATTTTTGAATAATAAATATATTTTTATAAGTAATATATTTATTTCTTAGTAAAAAAAACCTAGACTTTGTTTTGACTTCTCTTCTGAATTTTATAAAATTCTATCTCTCTTGTTTATTTGAAGCTGATTAATTTCTTTAAATTCATGATATTCAACTGTGAAATTATACTTCTTGGGAGGATATTAACCTTTTTCAATGAAAGGTCAAACTAAGCGTACACAAAGATAAGAAAGATAATGTTTTATTTTCATTTTCTGTGTAAGTACAAAATGAAGCGGTGATTCTGTAAAACCATAAACGTTGCAAATCACATAATGGTTAATGCGTTTATGACAAGACGGTGCTGAAAGCCTTCACCAAAGCTTCAGGCAAAATGGAGTTTACATAAATGCTGCCCAGTTCTTGACAATTATGCCTATTCTCAGACGGGTGAAAGTATACATGATCTACAGATTTAATATTCTCTTTCATCTCTCTTTAGGTGACATGGAATGTGACTGAAGTTGGATAACTCTTACCAAAGAAGAGGCCTGCTAACATTTAGCTTTTTTTCTTTTTAAATATCTAAAACAAGAGGCTGTTCTAAAGAAGATTTCCAGTTATGCTGTTTTAGTCATCTAGTGCTGCTCTAACAGAAATACCACAAGTGGATGGTTTTAACAAGAGAAGTTTATTCCCTTACAGTAAAGTAGGCTAAAAGCCCAAATTCAGGGTATCAGCTTCAGGGGAAGTCTTTCTCTCTCTTGGCCTTCTCATTGATATTCCCGCGGACTAGGAGCTTCTTGGCACAGGGACCCCCGTCCAAAGGACGTGCTCTGCTCCTGGCACTGCTTTCTTGATGGCATGAGGTCCCCCTGTCTCTCTGCTCACTTCTTTTATATCTCAAGACATTGCCTCAGGATACAATCCAATCTTGTAGGCTGAGTCCTACCTTACTAACACAACTGCTACCCATCCTCCCTCATTGACATCATAGAGGCAGGATTTACAACATACAGGAAAACCACACTATACCAGGAATCATGGCCCTGGCAAATTGATACACACATTTTTTGGGGGACATAATTCAATCCATGACATATGCCAAACCTAATGCTCATTTGATTGAATTTGTTTGACTAGGATGATTGTTGGGGATCTGAATTACTCATTTTACTATCTGTACAGCCTAAACATTTGGATACTTCTTAACAGTATTTGTTGAGTTATGAAACATGAAATAAAACCATAATTAATGTTTGAATATAGTTGCGAGTTTTAAGCTTTTCTCTTTTCTTCTTGTTCTCTTACTTCTAATCATCTCACTTAATTATGTGTGACCCTTTAAGTAGTTTGTTTTTTTTTATTTATTACTATAAAATTTTACCTCTCGCTTTTAAAATACATGCAACATTCTTTTAAAAAAGAATCTGAGTCAAGTGCTAAGCACTTGATTTTTCTGAAATTTGAAAATATAAATGTTAGAATACGTCAGCAAATTCAATAATATCCTTATCCCCATTTCCTGAAAAACCAAATCACTCTTAATCCTCCCATTTATAAAAAAATATATATTAGTACAGGAGCCTCCGACCGTGTGTCAAGTACTATGCTGTGCACTGTATGACTTCATAAGTTTACTTAACTACCCTGAGCTTCAGTTCCCTAATCTGTAAAACTGGGATAAATATTTACACTTGCATTTGGAAAATTCCTCGACAGCCTTGAATTCTCAATTCAAACATCAGCTCTTTGAAATTATTCCTGATGTTTCGTGGGTTCCTGAAGTACTCTCTGAATGTTTCTATTAGAAACATGTAGAAGTTTGTGGAACATGGCACTATAGACAGAAGCACCATGCCATTTCTCCACAGCAAAGACCCGAAAAACTAAGTGAAACAGAGACAAATGTCAATCCTGGAACCCTATGTGTCGAATGAAGAGATAAACAACTCAACCAAGCACCAAATGGTATAAGAAATTGACAGAGAAAAAGAGCGAGGAGAGTTACCAGCAGATGTCTCCTATCAGCTAACGAAGCACAGATCCACCATCTTGGACTCCTGTCAGAGATCAGCAGACAGGGAGTACAGGGAAGCAGATTCATGGAGTTCCCAACAGGAGACAGAGCATCCAGTACCCAGCCAGATACACTTTCCCAGCCCCCACTCTGCCTCCCCCTGCTCAACCTTTGCTGCTTCCCAGCTGGCCTATCCACTGCTTCCCGGTGAGCTATGTCCATGGCATGTGAGGCACCAGTTCCGTGCTGAGCGAATTCACCCCACCCACACTGGCTGGTTTCTTCAGTGCCATTTCTATGTTGTTGATGTTGCTTTTTTTGGCCTGTTTTGGTTTCTTCCCTGCCTTTCACCTCCTCCCCCTCCTTTCTCTTGAACACCTGACTCCTTGTGTCATCTTTGCTTCTTCTTGACAGGCTGTGAAGTGCTGCTCAGCTGGATAACTGCTTCCCTGGTCCATTTCCCCAGTGCACACTTTTTTTTCTTTTTCCTTCTTTGTTTTCTCTTTCTTTTTTCATTTTTATTTTTCTTCATTTCTTGGTTTCTAGTCTCTATCTACTTACCTTCTTTTACTGTCTCCTGAATACCTGGTGCTGTGTATCATCTCCACCCCATATAGCTGGGCAATACTGCACGGCTTGAAAGCTGCTCCCTGGTCTGCATAGTTGTGCCAGTGGGATCCCTGGCGGCATCTTTAAAATTTTTTTTTTTTTTTACAATTTTTATTTATTTATTCCTTTTCATTTTTCTCCATTTCTCAGTTTCTTGTCTCTCCACTCCAATGGCAATCTCCCTCAACAATTTTTTCGTTTACTCCTGTTTCTTTCTCCTCTCTCTCTTCTTTTCCATACTCAACCTAGCACCACACATCACAACCTCTTCTTCCCCCTACCTCCTGCCTATATGCACTATGTGCTGAACATTGCACTCCTGAGCAGCACAGGCATGACCTACTGGAACTTGACCTCCTGGAACCTGCCCTGCACTGCCCACCAGCTCATCTTGTTGGTGCAAGTACATACCACAAACAACCCATCCCAGCCCCTCCCCTTCAGCTGGACCTACCCTGATGCACCATACCTGAGTGACTGGCCATGTCTATTGGAAAAGAAGGTGAAAAATATTGTGTCCACAGTCCAGCAAATTACAAATAATGCACAGCCCACTTACTCAGACATAACGAAATAAAACAAAAAAGCAAGATGAAACAAACAAATCTACAATCAATAAACAAAGAAAATAACTACTGAATGCCCTAAAGACAGCAGACAGTATGAAAACATACAAAAAAAAGAACAGGATGGTTCCAGTAGGCATCCAAAATAAAACACCAGATGACTTTCCAGCAGAAGAAAATGCACTAGAACCACCTGAAAGGGAATTCAAATCTCTAATATTCAGAGCTACCCAAGAGTTGAAGCAAAAAGCAGACAAAAATAAGGAAACAATACACAAACTCATGGAAAAGGCAGACAAATTCATGGAAAAGGCAGACAAATTCATGGAAAATACAGGCAAAAAAATGGAAGAATTCAAGAAAATAATACCAGAACAAAATGCTAAAATAAATTGACAACTAGAAATCATACGAAAACAACGATTAAAAAACCAAAAGATAAACAAGATTTCAGAAATGGACAGTGTCATAGAAGGTCTGAGGAACAGGTTTGAAACGATGGAAGACAGGATTAGCGAAACTGATGACAAATACTTGGATACAAATTTGTTTGAGGAAAAATCAGAAAAAAGAACAAAGAAAAATGAAGAAACACTGAGAATTATGTGGGATACAATCAAAAGCAAAAATTGCAAATGATCGGAGTTCCAGAACAGGGGGAGAAAACAGAAAACACAGAGAGGATCATTGAAGAATTACTTACAGAAAACTCCCCCAATATCATGAAAGATGAAAAGCTGACCATCCAAGAAGCTCAACGAACCCTTTATAAGATAGACCCCCAAAAGAAAATCACCAAGGCATATCATAACCCCACTCGCTAAAACAGAAGACAAAGAAAAAATTCTGAAAGTGGCTCATAAAAAATGAAAAGTCACACACAGAGATGAAACAATAACACTAAGCTCAGATTACTGGCAGAAAGCTTGCAAGCAAGAAGGCAATGGGATGACATATATAAAACCTTGAAAGAAAAAATTTCCAGCTAATAATAATATATCCTGCAAAACTCTCATTCAAATATGATGGTGAAATTAGGAAATTTCCAGATAAACAGAAACTAAGGGAATATGTAAAAACCAAACCAAACTCACAAGAATTATCAAAAGGAGTCCTTTGGTTTGAGAACAAACAACATCAGACAACAGCCTGAATCTAGGACACAAGATTGCACCAGCCAGATGCCAACCTAAGAAATGAACTCTCAAGGACTACTCACAACGAAAAGATTTACAACAGGGAACCAGAGAGGTTGATCTGCAAATGACAACAATGCCAGAACAATAAAAGAGGGAATAAACAGTGTAGGTATAGAACTTTCTAATGGAGAGGAAGGCCGATACCAAGTAATAATAGACTGGTTCAAACTTAGGAAGATAAGGGTAAATTTCAAGGTAATCAAACAGAAAGTTAACAAACCTACTCATCAAAATAAAGAAGAAAAACATAAAGTCTCAGTAAAAACAAAATCTCTAAAAATAAAAGAAATGAAAAAAAGTCACAAATAAAAGAACTTCAGCACAGGATAGTAAGAGGAAAAAGAAATTGTCAGCACCAGAAAAAAACAATAGCACTACAAAATGACAATAAACTCACAATTATCAATAATTACACTGAAGGTAAAAGGCCTAAACGCACCCATAAAGAGAGAGATAGTGACAGAAGAGATTAAAAAAACAGGATCCATCAATATGGTATCTACAAGAGACATACCTTAGAAACAAAGACATAAATTTATTAAAAATCAAAGGATGGAAAAAAATATATAAAGCAAACCACCACCAAAAAAGAGCAGGAGTGGCCACAGTAATGTCAGATTAAATAGGCTTTAAAACAGAATCCACCATAAAAGACAAAGAAGGGCACTATATCATGATTAAAGGGATGCTGCAGCATGAAGACATAACCATAATCAATATCTATGCACATAATGACAGGGTTCCAAAATACTTGAAACAAACTTTAATGGCACTGAAAAGAGACATTGACAGTTCCACTATAATAGTAGGAGACGTCAACACACCAACTCAGTAAAACACAGATGTCTAGAAAGAAACTCAACAGTATACAAAAGATCTAAAGGTCAGCAATTTGAACTCCTAGACATATATAGAACACTTCACCCAACAGCTACAAAGTACATGTTCTTTTCCAATGCACATGGAATGTTCTCCAGAATAGACCACATCTTAGGCCACAAAGTAACCTGCAACAAAATCTGAAACATTGAGATAATACAAAGCATCTTCTTTGATCACAATGCTGTCAAAGTAGAAATTAATACCAGGAAGAGCAAGGAAAAAACATCAATTATATGGAGATTAAATAACACCCTGCTTATAAACCACTGGGTAACAGAAGAAATCAAAGATGGAATCAAAAAATTCATAGACTCAAATGAGAATGAAAACACATCATACCAAAACCTTTGGGACACAGCAAAGGCAGTGATCAGGGGTCAATTTATAACAATAGATGTACACATCAAAAAAGAAGGAAGGGACAAAATCAAAATGTTAGCTACGCAACTAGAACAAATAGAAAGAGAACAGCAAAAGAAGACTACAGACACCAGAAGAAAGGAAACAGTAAAGGTCAGAGCAGAATAAATGAAACAGAGAATAGAAAAACAACAGAAAGAATTAACAAAGCCAAAGGTTGATTCTTTGAAAGGATCAACAAAATCGACAAACCACTAGCCAAACTGACAAAAGAAAAACAGGAGAGGATGCAAATAACTCAAATAAGAAATGAAATGGGGACATTACAACACATCCAATTGAAATAAAAAGGATCATAACAGAGTATTATGAAAACTATAGTCCAACAAATTTGAAAATCTACAGGAAATGGACAAATTTCTAGAAACACACTACCTATCCAAACTATCACGAATTGATGCTGAAAATATGAACAGACCCATAACAAGAGAAGAGATTGAAAAGATAATTTAAAAAAAAAACTCCCAACAAAAGAAAAGCCCTGGCCCAGGTAGCTTCACTGGAGAATTCTATCAAACATTTAGAGAAGAGCTTCCACCAGTACTACTCAAATTATTTCAGCACACTTTCAAATTCATTCTATGAAGCCAGCATCATCCTGATACCAAAACCAGGCAAAGACACCACAAAAAAGAAAATTACAAACCAATCTCTCTCATAAATACAGATGCAAAAATTCTAGACAATCAAATTCAGCATCATATCAAAAAAATAATACACCACGACCAAGTATGATTCATACCAGATATGCAAGGATGGTTCAACGTTAGAAAATCAATCAACATAATCCACCACATAAATAAAATAAAATAAAAGAATCACATGATCTTCTCATTTGATGCAGAAAAGACATTTGACAAAGTCCGACACTGTTACTGATAAAAAAACTCCCAATAAAATAGGTATAGAAGGAAAATTTCTCAATATAATAAAGGGCTTCTATGCAAAATATACAGCCAACATCATTCTAAATGGAGAGCAGATGAAAATATTCCCCTTGAGAACAGGAAGAAGACAAGGATGTCCTTTATCACCACTCCTATTTAACATTGTGCTGGAAGTCAATAAGGCAAGAAAAAGAAATAAAGGGCATCCAAATTGGGAATTAAGAAGTAAAACTGTCCCTATTTGCAGATAATATGATATTATATACAGAAAATCCAAAAGACTCCATAAGAAAACTACTGGAAATAATAGAAAGATTCAGCAGAGTAGCAGGATACAACATAAACATACAAAAATCAGTTGGATTCCTATACACCAACAAGGAGAACTTTGAAGAGGAAATCACCAAATCAATATCATTTATAATATCCCTAAAAAAATAAAATACTTAGGAATAAATCTAACCAGGGATGTAAAAGACCTCCACAAAGAAAACTACAAAGCACTACTGCAAGAAACCAAAAGAGATCTACATAAATGGAGAAACATACCATGCTCGTGGATAGGTAAAGTCAACATTGTGAAAATGACAATTCTACCCAAAGCAATCTACAAATACGATGCAGTCCTGATCCAAATACCAACATTCTTTAAAGAGATGGAAAAAATAATCATTAACTTTATATGGAAAGGGAAGAGGCCCCAGATAAGTAAAGCATTATTGAAGAAGAAGAATAAAGTAGGAGGACTCACACTACCTGACCTCAGAACCTACTGTACAGCTATGGTAGTCAAAAAAGCCTAGTACTGGTACAATGACAGATACATTGACCAATGGAACAGAATCAAGAACTCAGATGTAAATCCATCCACCTACGGTCATCTGATCTTTGACAAGGTCCGAAAGTCCATCACATGTGGAAAAGATCATCTTTTTAACAAATGGTGCAGGCAAAATTAGACGCCATCTGCAAAAAAAAAGGGATCATGCACAAAAACTAACTCAAAATGGATCAAAGACCTAAATCTAAAACCAAAAACTGTAAAGATCATAGAAGTAAAAATAGGATCAATGCTAGAGACCCTAATACATGGCATTAAGAGGATGCAAACTGTAACTAACAACATACAAACTTCAGAAGAGAAGCTAGATAACTGGGATCTTCTAAAAACTAAACACTTATACTCATCAAAACACTTCACCAAAAGAGTAAAAAAGAAGCTACAGACTGGAAAAAAATATTTGGCTATTACAAATCCGACAGAGGTCTAATCTCTAAAATCTACAGGAAAATCCAACTGTTCTACCACAAAAAGGCAAATAATCCAATAAAAAAAATGGGCAAAGGAAATGAACAGACACTTCATCAAAGAAGACATTCAGGTGACTAACAGACACATGAGGAAATACTTGCAATCACTAGCCATTAGAGAAATTCAAATCAAAACCACAATGAGATACCATCTCACCCTGGAGTTACTGGCATAAATCAAAAAAACAGAAAATAACAAATGTTGGAGAGGCTGCGGGGAGATTGCAACTCTTATGCACTGCTGGTGGGAATGCAAAATGGTACAATCACTTTGAAAAATGATAACGGTGCTTTCTTAGAAAGCTAGAAATAGAAATACCACATGATTCAGCAATCCCACTCCTAGGAATATACCCTAGAGAAATAAGAGCTGTCACATGAATAGACATATGCACACCTGTGTTTATTGCAGCATTGTTCACAATAGCAAAAAGATGGAAACAACCTAGATGTCCATCAACAGATGCATGGATAAATAAACTATGGTACATATACACAATGGAATACTATGCAACAATAAAGAGCAATGATGAATCTGCAAAGCATCTTACAACGTGGATAAATCTGGAGGGCATTATGCTGAGTGAAATAAGTCAATCACAAAAGGACAAATATTGTATGAGACTAGTATTATAAAAACTCATGAAAAGGTTTACACACAAAAAGAAACAATCTTTGATGGTTACGAGGGTGGGAAGCGGTAGAGTAAAAAAACACTAAATAGACAATAGATAAGTGGTAACTTTTGTGAAGCGTAAGACAGTACACAATACTGGGGAAGTGAGCACTAATTGTTCAGGGTAAGGTCATGGAAGCTCCATGGACAAATCCAAACTCCTTAGTGACTGAATTACTGAGCTGAGGGCTGTGGGGACCATGGTCTCAGGGAACAGCTAGCTCAATTGGCATAACATAGTTTACAAAGAAAATGTTCTACAATCTACTTTGGTGAGTAGCATCTGGGAACTTAAAAGCCTGTGAGCAGCCATCTAAGATACTCCACTGGTCTCATCTTTTCGGGAGCAAGGGAGAATGAAGAGAACAGGATACAAGGAAAAGATTAGTCCAAAGGACTAATGGACCATAACTAACACTGCCTCCACCAGACTGAGTCCAGTACAACTAGACGGTGCCCAGCTACCACCACTGACTGCTCTGAAAGGGATCACGATAGAGGGTCCAGTACAGAGCTGGAGAAAAATGTAGAACAAAATTCTAACTCAAAAAAAAAAAAAAAAAGGACCAGACTTTCTGGCCTGACAGAGACTGAAGAAACCCTGAGAGCATGGCCCTCAGACACTCCTTTAGCCCAGTAAGGAAGTCACTCTGGAGGTTCAACTCTTAGCCAAAGATTAGACAGACCCATAGGACAAAAAGAGACCAAAGGGGCACACCAGACCAGGGACAAAGACTAGAAGGCAGGAGGGGACAGGAAAGCTGGTAATAGGGAGCCCAAGTTCAAGAAGGGAGAGTACTGATATATCATGGGGTTGTTAACCAATGCCATAAAACAATACATGTACTGTTTAATGAGAAGCTAGTTTGTCTGTAAACCTTCATCTAAAGTTCAATTAAAAAAAAAAAAAAAACATGTAGACCCAACAATAATTTGTATCATTGTATCACAATTATTTTTTTCAATTTCTCTTTCCATCTCTAGATTGCAAACTCCTGGAGATCATTACTAGGTCACTTTTTTTTAATGCCCATTAGTCAGATTAATGGGCAAATTATAAAATATTATTGAATCAAGTGAAAGAATGAATGAATGAATGAATGAATTTAAGCATATCATTAATAGCATCAGTTCTTACCATGAAAAAGTAGAATAAATGTTTAAATTTAAAACCCCTTGCCATTGAGTCGATTCTGACTCACAGAATATAAAATACAGTTTGCATGCATTAATGTTCTTACTGCTGTTGACATTCAAAACGTACTTGATCCACCTAACAGCTCAGATAGGAAATTACAAGTCCACCTCGACTCCACCCCTCCATGTTATTTATCTCTGGCTTGCTCTTTTTCCAATACCATCTCTCTAAGCTACAAACTTCTGGCTAATTACCTCAAGACTGGTGATTTCATTTACAATGTAGATGAATGATTTCAATGTCTTTTAATAAACATATTGTATGGACTAATTGAACAAAAACCAAGTTTTACCGTATTATTTACCATATTTATCATATTTGCAATGACAAAAGTGTTTTTAAAACTTTCCTGCTGTGCCTGACTCTGTATTATTCAGTCTTATCCTTGACCCTTTTTTTTTTTTACTTTTTTTTGTAATGGCAGGGGGTAAGCCATGGAAACTACTTTTCCCAGAATCCTTCACCAGCAGGGTGTCAATTGGATTCAGAATTCAGGAAAGATTTAGGTAGAAGAGAGGGGAGCAACACTTCTCTGCTCAGCAGCAGCCGCCTGGGAGGGCAGAGTGGCCAGTGAGTTTACCTCACCCTCTTGCATCCTGCAGGCAGCAGAAGTCATCAGTGACAGTTTCCTCTGATTTCTGTAGCCAGCCAAGGTTTGTCTACATTTTCCCCCCAACGCCTCCCAATAGTTCTGTTAACACCCCTTTCTGTTTGAAATGACTAAAGTGGTTTCTATTTATCAGAAGAAAAAAAATGTAATACAAAATGGTCATAAAATAGCAAATATTTTATACCTAAGAGATTAAAAAAAAAAAAACTTTTAGGTTAAATGATTGAAGTTCCCCATTCTCCCCACCTTACCAGCTCCCTCGCCATCATCTTTCTCTGCTGTATTTTTCTGCATAGCACATATCACCGTCTGACATGCTATACATTTTATTTGATAATCTTTTTAATTATCCACCACGCCCTAGTAGGAGTTCTCGGACAACAGGGATCCTTGTTTTGTTATTCTGTTGAATCTTCAGTTTCTAGAACTGGGCCTGGTATGTAATGTTAGTCAATAAAAACATCTGAATGAATGAATGAGTCTCAGGGAGTGTTTTCTCCTTCTCTTTAAATGTCAATAAACAGAAAACAGGGTGCTCTAATTATGGTAAGAAGAAACAGGGCATGCATGCTTTAATTTTAAGTAAGTCCTTGCACTGCCTGGCTAGTTTCCCAACTGTGTTCTGCTTTCATTGTCTGTTATGGTCACCATAATGCAAATAAATAGTCTTTAGTTAGCTTGAAAATGAAAATAATCAACCCATCACTTGAATATTCTTTTCCTCATGCTTCTCATTAAATTCCACTGTGAACTATAATAAAATATATACCATTGCCATGAGTTGATTCCAGCTCACAGCGACCCTGTAGGACAGAGTAGAACTAACTGCCCTATGGAGTTTCCAAGGAGCGGCTGGTGGAGTCGAACTGCCGACCTTTTGGTTAACAGCCAAACTCTTAACCACTATGCCACCTATAGTTTCCTGTAATTTTAATGAAGACTAACTCAATTTTGAAGCTTATAATTTTTGTATAGCTGTTGAATATTCTCAATAGATAAGGAATTCCTTCAAATGATTTAGAAAACCGTCAATACTTCAACCAAGGACAAAGGATATGAACTAAAGTTAAAAAAACAATGGGTGGTGATAATAACAATGAACAAATAAATATATAAAATATTTAAAGTCATTTATGAAAGAAATATAATTTGAGACGTTATTCTTACCAAAAATGTCTAACATTAAAAAAGTCTATACAAAAAATTATAGCAAAACTGATATTATCCTATTATAAAAACCCAAGAAAAGGTTCACACACAGAAAAAAACAATCTTTGATGGTTATGAAAGTGGAGGAGGGGAAGTCACTAACTAGATTATAGACAAGTGTTAACTTATTGGTGAAGGGAAACAACACACAATATAGGGGAAGTAAGCACAACTTGACCAAGGCAAAGCCACAGAAGCTTTCTAGACACGTCCAAACACCCTGAGGGAGTGAGTTACTGGGGCTGAGGACTTGAGACCATGGTCTGGGGGAACATCTAGGTCAATTAACATAATACAGTTCATAAAGAAAATGTTCTACTTCCTACTTTGGTAAGTAGCGTCTGAGATCTCAAAAGCTTACAAGCAGACATCTAAACTACATCTATTGATCCCACCACTTTCAGAGCAAAGAAGACTGAAGGAAACCAAAGACACAAGCAAACTACTAGTGCAAAGGATTATCGAACAACATGAACCACAGCTCCCACCAGGCTGAGCCCAGAAGAGCTAGATGTTGCCGGGCTACCACTATTGACCACTCTGACAGTGATCACAGTAGAGGGTTCTGGAAAGACTGGGGGGAAAAAATACAGAACAAAATTCAAATTCACTAAAAAAGGCCAGACTTACTGGTTTGACAGAGACTGGAGTAACTCCCCAGACTATGGCCCCCGGACACCCTGCTAACTTCGAACGGAAGCCACTCCCTAAGTCCGCTTTTCAGACATAGATTAGACAGGCGTATAAAACAAACTATAACACACGTGAGGAACACGCTTCTTAGTTCAGTCAAGAATATGAGACCAAATGGGCAACACCTGCCCAAAAGCAAAGACAAGAAGGAAGGAAGGGACAGGAAAACAGGATGAATGGACACAGAGAACCCAGGGTGGAAACGGAAAGGGGGAGAATGCTGCCACATTGCAGGGATTACAACCAATGTCACCAAACAATTGGTGTATACATTTTTGAATGAGAAACTAATTTACATTGCAAACTTCCACCTAAAACACAATACAATTAAAAAAAAAAACAAAAACCTGATACTATAAACTGATTCAAATGTATACAGTGGTATCAGTCACTAGAAAATAACTCATTCTCTGGGACCTAATATTCCTGGAAATGTATCAAAGGAAAATATAAGGCATATGAGCAAAGATTTGTTTACAAATATGTCATCCATTTTTAATGATGTGTTGCAAATATCTTCAGATAGTTTGTAGCTTGTCTTTTAATATCTTTATGGTGTCTTTGATGAAAGGAAGGTCTTAAATGAAAAGCAGTCAGTTTATCAATCAGTTCTTTTGTTTATATTTAGCCTAAACATGTTACACGTTTACTGTTTTCTTTGCTCATTATTCTTTCTTGGCTCTCAGATTTTCCATCTGGAAATATTGCCCCTCTTTCTGAGGTACCTGTTTAGACATTTTTTTAGTGAGGGTATGTTGGTTGTGAAATCACTAAGATCACCTTTCCCCCAACCACAGACAGATTCTTGAAAGTCGGTTTTGCTTGAATATATAATTCTAGGTTGACAGCTATTTTTTTCTTAGAACTTTCCAGAAATTTGAACATAATAGTCTCTTTTCTTCTACCTTTGTTTCTGTTACTAAGTTAACAAGGTTGACAATCAATCTAATTGTCATTCCATTGTAGGCGATATGAGTTCTTTCTGTTTTTTCCTGGATACTTTTAAGATCTCTGTGTGGCGCAGTGGTGGTTAAGAGCTCAGCGGCTAACGCAAAGGTCAGGGGTTTGAACTCTGCTTCCATAAAGATTTACAGCCTTGGACACTCTATGGGGGCAGTTCTACTGTGTCCTACATGGTCACTATGAGTTGGAATCAACTGGAAGGCAATGGGTTTGGGATTTTTTTTCTTTTGGTCTTCAGTTAGATTATTAATGCATTTATGAGTAGTTTTTTTTTTTTTTTAATTACTTATCCTTCTTGAGAATTGTTGGGATAATCAGAGAATGGGTGACTGATTCTGAAAAATATTACTCATTGAAGCTTTGAATATTGCCTTTCCTTTAAATCTCTACTCTTTCCTTGCAGCATCCTTCACACATCTTGACCTTTCTTTCGTATTTCATCTACCTTTTGGAATTCTGGATTATTTCTTTAGATCTATTTTTTAGTTCATTAACTTTTTCTTCAGTCTCATCTAATCAGCTGTTCAACTCAGCCTTAAGATTTTATTTTCAATTATTATAATGTTCATATCTGGAGTTCTCTTTTCCAGTTTCAAAGTAGTCGAATTTTATATTTTTGTTCCTTTATTATACTTTGAATTCATCATTTTATTTTTAAAATGTACTAAGCATGTTTATTTTATACTGTTTTGAATAATTCTTATATTTACTTTCCCTGTAGGTCTGACTTTCAGTTTATTTCGTTCTGCTCTCTGTCACTTATGGTAGCTTTTTTCCTCAAGCATTTGTGATCTTTCTTATCACAAGCTCATTTTCATGGAGCTTTATCTGCAGATTTATTAAAGCCTGTCTTTAAAGTGGATCCTCCCAGTAAGGACTCATGTTCGTTTTTGCTAGGCGCCCAGGACATTCCCCACACTTTAAAATAAAGTTTCTGCCTGGGGATTTTCAAGTCACAGAATTGGTATGAATTTCCATTCCACAGCTGTGAAAGTGCAGACTGATGTTCAGGAATTCTCAGGAGACACTTGTTTTTCCCATTGCTCCATGCTGAGCCAAGGCCTAAAGAAACGAGGCACATTGTGGGAAATACCCTTGCCTGGGCCCCGTTTTCTAAATGGGTTGTCACTTCCTCTTTGTATCCCCAGTTTTGTCTTCTGTCCCTGCATGTGTGACTCAAAAAACCAGATCTAGCACATCAGTTACAGGCAGATAATCTCAGAGCAGTTGCCGGCTAGAGTGCTTGCTTATCCATGAAGTTCTTCTTTCTCGTTATACTCTGTGTCACCTTGCTAATTTTTTCTGGACTGCCAGCAGGTAAGCTGAAAACTGTTTTATAAGTTTCATCCAGTACTACCAGGTGTTCTTTACTGGGAAAGGTTTCTCTGCTCACTTGCCATAGTCTTGACAAAGGAAGTCCCCTTGTGTTACTTCTATAATCAGACCAAAATAGAATACTTTAAAAAGTAAGAAGAAAGAGATTCAGTAAGACACTACCTCCCTTAGGTAATGTTGTCAACGGTTTAAAAAAAGTACTTTATGAATATGAGAAGCCATAACTGTCATTTTCATAAAATAAGATTTCCACAAGACTTGCTCTGCATAATTTGCTCTTTCTTAAGGTCAAAACAGAGTTCTCTTTACTTTGAAACTTTAATCTCTTTCTTTTTTTAAACCATGGCTCAGGATATGCCTTTTGGCCCTGTCTGGTGGGACTATCATTGGAGAGTATCTTAGTCTCCTTGGCTACTTTTTTGACATTTTGATATCTATGTGCTTCATTTTTTTCCAGGAGAAGCAATGTAGACCACACCTTTCTGAGCAAGATTCAAAGAAAACGTGTGCATCTTGACTTCTGAAGCAAAGGGAAAACCAAATGCAAAATTGATGTCCCTTCATTAGACGTTTCTGGCACAGAATCATTAGCTCATTAGTACAAAACATCACCAGTTGGTCGGTTTCCTTTGGGAGAGTAACGAAAATTACCATGTTTTCCTCCCACTAAACTGCTTAATGAGAGGTACTTTTTTTATACAATATTTTTTGTAGATTTCAGTTCTAATACTATAATACAGGATGCAGAAAACGTTTTATCTGTTAAATCTTGAAAAGGAAGGAGAGGGCTTTACTGACTAAAGTCAACTTTTCATTCCATTCACCAGTGTTTGAACAGTTACAAACATGTCTTACGGGGCAGTTGGCTCTCTTTTCCTACAGGTCAGTAGTTCGCGTTATCCTGGATTGTTTCTCTTGATTTAAGGACTCATAAATCTCCACATTAAAAACTCTTCTAATTTCCATGAAATGCTTTCCTCTAAATGTGATGGTGTAATCAGGCTGTGTTTCTATAACTCTATTCAACTCAGCTATGCAGGAAATCCTTTAAATAGCACACAGGTATACTGTTGAGGAAGGTGCTTGGGAACTTCATCTGCAAGACGCACGCTACCGATTACATGTCCTGGGTCCGGGAATACAAGGTGTTAAAGAATTTCCAACTCTCTGTAAAAGACATTCATTTGGAACATGCCTTGCCGTGAAAAAAAGCAGGAATGAGTCAACTTCTGTAACATTTGAAGAGTTAGGAAAAAAATTACCTAAGTGTATTTTCCTTAATATTTTCTGCTGTAAATAGCTTTATTGGATATGATTCCAATGCTTTGTCTACCTGCTTTGGTAGAGGCCTTCCTTTCTCCTTTCCTTCCCCCCTTCCTTCCTTCCTTCCTTTCTTTTTATCTTTCCTCCCTTCCTTTCTGCCTTCCTGTGTTGCTTTTATTTTGTTTTGATTTTTTTGCATGTAAATGCATAATGAAATGGAAACACACTACCTCTTTCTAGTTAACTGTACAGTTAGGAAATCAAACTATTGAAACTCAAGTTCTCAAGCAACACTCCATCGATCACTTGGTTGTTGTCATTGTTGTTTTGCATCATCTAGTCAGTTCTGACTCATGGTGACCCAACATGACAGAGTAGAATTATCCCATAGGGTTTCCTACACTGTAATCCTTACGGGAGCAGTTTGCTACGTCTTTCCCCCTGGGGAGCTGGTGGGTTTGAACCTCTACCTTTTGGTTAGCAGGCGAGGGCTTAACCACTGCAGCACCAAGGTAGCTTAGCCTAATTTCAGGTAAAGAAATCAGAGTAATATGAACAGCCTGAAATGCTAGTCTTGAAAACTCAAGCCCATTACATAGCAGCATCACCGATTTGGACTTGTCCAATAACCTCTTCAGTAACTTTACTATCTTGAAATTTTTAACGTCTTTGAGTGTGATCTGAAAACATCAGAATAGCTTATTTATAAACAACCACAGTTGCTGACAGGTTGATCCTGACTCACGGCAACTGTCTTAGTCATCTAGAGCTGCTGTAACAGAAATACCACAAGTCGATGGTTTTAACAAAGAGAAGTTTATTTCCTCACAGTTAAAGTAGGCTAAAAGTCCAGATTCAGGGCATCCGCTCCAGGGGAAGCCTTTCTCTATCTGTTGGCCTTCTCATCAGTGTTCCCCCAGACTAGGAGCTTCTCTGTGCAGGGACTCTGGTCCAAAGGACCCACTCTGCTCCTGGCACTGTTTTCTTGATGGTATGAGGTCCCCCTGTCTCACTGCTCACTTCTGTCTTTTATATCTCAAGAGATTGCCTCAGGACACAGTCCAGTCTTGTAGATCCAGTCCTGCCTTACTAACACAACTGCCACCCATCCTCCCTCATTAACATCATAGAGGCAGGATTTACAACATATAGGAAAATCACACAGTACCAGGAATCCTGGCCCAGACAAACCGATATACACATTTTTGGAGAGACATAATTCAAACCATGACAGTGACTCCAAGTGTTTCAGAGTAGAACTATACTCCATAGGGTTTTCAGTGACTGTGACCTACATTGCCAAGTCTTTCTTCCAAGGCACCTCTGGGTAGATTTGAACAACCAACTTCTTGGTTAGTGGTACAGTGCTTGACTGTTTATGCCACCCAGGGGAAGAATCACCTATAGATACTGGTTTAAATGAGGAATAGTAAATCCGAATTGGGCTCTTTAGCTTGCATAATTAACGAGTTCTCTTCAGGCTTAATGAAGCAATAATAGCCCAGGATTATGAGCCTGAGTTTGCATCCTGCTTTTGCCACTTGCTAGCTGTGTGACTTTGAGCAAGTTACTTAATCTCCCTACACCTCATGTCATGGATTGAATTGTGTCCCCAAAAAATATGTGCATCAATTTGGCTAGGCCATGATTCCTAGTATTGTTTGATTGTCCACCATTTTGTCATCTGACGTGATTTTCCTATGTGCTGTAAACCCTATCTCTATGATGTTAATGAGGTGAGATAGGTGGCAGTTGTGTTAGTGAGGCAGGACTCAGTCTATAAGATTGGATTGTGTCTTGAGCCAATCTCTTTTGAGATATAAAAAAGAGAAGTGAGCGGAGAGACATGGGGACCTCATATCACCAAGAAAGAAGCACCGGGAGCAGAACACATCCCTTGGACCCGGGGTTCCTGTGCAGAAAAGCTCCTAGTCCACAGGAAGATCAATGACAAGAAACCTCCTCCAGAGCCAACAGAGAGAGAAAGCTTTCCTTTGGAGCTGATGCCCCGAATTTGGACTTCTAGCCTACTAGACTGTGAGACAATAAGCTTCTGTTTATTAAAGCCATCCGCTTGTGGTATTTTTGTTACAGCAGCACTAGATGACTAATACACCTCAATTTTCTCGTTTGTAAAGAGACACAATATAGTGCTGACCTCAAATAGTTATTGGGGAAAACGAGTAACATAATGCATAAAACATGCTTCTGACAGTGCCTGGCACATAATTATTCTATAACATTGACTATTATGTTTCTCTCTTTACCGTTAAAATGTTAGAAACCCAGCAAAGAACTCATGTGTCCTTCTTTCAGTAACCTTTTTGGTCGGCAGTTGGCATTCGTTTTTCTGTTTAGAAAAATAAAGCCAAAGACTCAGAGAACATACAGAGTCTGTGTTTAATGGCCAATTATTTTGGAGAGTCTGCAGATCTTGTAAAAACTAGGTGAGAGGAAAGAATTAAGCTAGAGAGGAAAAAATCATATTGAAAATGGAGAGTGTTTCTGAACCGAGACAGAATGAAAGTTTAATTGCAGCTATTTTTCTAGTGGACTCTTTTATTACAGACATCGTATCTTTGTATGCCTGAACTGTTCGTTCTAAACTTGTCAGCTTTTACTTGTGTGAAATATTTCGTGCTGGATATAATAAACACAGTTACACTCAATAAATAGCTTTGAACAAGTTTCACCAAATGTTTAGTTTGTAGTAGTCATTAACTTATTCATCCTAAGGGCCTTTTTCTGTCACTGTCCATCATATGCCTTCTTTTTCATTCCCTGAAGTCAAAGAAATTGTAAGTTATTCCCACGGAGGAGCATTTTTAAAGGAGCATTAAATACATCAAGTTCTGCAGGATGCCAGTTTGGTATCTTTTCGAAGTACAAACAGTTTTTTGAATACTAACCAGTTGCTGTCAAGACGTTTCTGACTCATGGTGACCCCATGTGTATCAGAGTCGAACTGGGCTCCATAGGGCTTCTAGAGGCTGATTTTTCAGAAGTAGATCACCAGGTCTTTCTTTGGAGGCACCTCTGGGTGGACTTGAACCTCCAACCTTTCGGTTAGAAGTCGAGAGCATTAAGCATTTGTATCACCCAGGGAACACTAGTGTTATGTAATGATATCAGGCTGAATATTGATGACTAAAAGGGTCAATTTAAGTACTATTTTAGGACATAAGTTAAAAATATGGAGAATTGTTGTATCCGTACAGTTAGCAGGGTTTACAGCCATGAGAATCAGTAAACTTCTCAGTGTTGCCGAAGTACAAAGACGTTATGTTTTACCTGGGAAAAGAGTGGTATAGTGTCTTTTGGAATCTCAATAGGCTGAGAACTTCCCAAATCATCAAGCCCTGGTTCCTTTTTACTTAACAATTCTTCCTTCTCCTATCACTTTCCTCTCATATTTTGCAATGAGCAACCAGAAAAAACCGGACTGTGCCTTCAACACTTGCCTTGGAAAACTCCTCAGTTAAATATTCAAGTTTATTGTTTCCACATAACTACAGGACCCAGCTAAGCTGCTGTTGCCATATGACAAGCATCTTCTTTCCTTGTTTCTAATCGCAAACTCCTCATTTCCACCTGAGCCCTCGCCAGCAGCGCCTTTGATGTCCATATTTCTACCATGGGTCTGTATGACAATTTAGATATTCTCTAAGATGATAAAGGTTTTCTCTACTATTTTCCTCACTTCCTTCTGAGTCCTCAATAGCAGAGTTTTCAATATCTGTATTTCTACTAACAGTCTGTTGAAGACAATCTCGGTATTTTTAAAAATCATGCTTCTCAAAATTCTTCAGCCTCTGCCCACTGTCCAATTAGAAAGCACTTCTACATTTTTAGGGGTTTGTTACAGCAGCACCCCACTTCCACGTACTAAATTATCCATTGGTTTCCTATTAATGCTGCAACAAATTAACACAATCTTAATGGCTTGAAACAACTTATTATCTTATATTTCTGAAAGTCAGAAGTCTATAATGCGTCTCACTGGACAAAAACCAAGGTTTTGACAAGATTCTGTTCCTTTTTGAAGACCCCGGGGAAGAATCTGTTTTCTGGATTTTTCCAGTTTAGACAGGCTACCCACATTCCTTGGCTTGTACCTCCCTTCTGTCTTCAAAACCAGCAATTGCTCACTGAGACTTCATCACACAGTGCCACTCTGACTCTCTCTGACTGGGACACTGACTCTCTTGTTTCCCTCTTTTACTTATAAGGACCCTTGTCATTTCCTTGGATCTACGTGGATAATCCAGGATAATCTTCCCATCACCAAGTCAGCTGATTAGCAACCCTAATTTAATCTGCAACCTTAATTCTCCCTTGCCATGTAACATAACATATTCACAGGTTCTGGGTATTAGGACCTGGAGATTTGTTTATCTGGGGGGAAGGGATCGTTACTCTGTCCACAAGAGCCTATTTACTGTTCGCAAACACCATCTGTCTGTTTGGCAAAATGTGGTGGACGACCTTTCTACCACCATCAGAATCTCTTCAAGACTGAGTAACTCCATGAATGTCTACACCAGGACTAGAAATGTAGTATTCCAACTTCGTGTGATTAGCTTTGTCTAGTATTCTACATTCCAAAAGAGACGTTTTGGGTGCTAGCCTAACGGTTGCTGTTGTCGGTTGCCGTCAAGTTGTTTCCGACCCGTAGGGACCCTATCTATGTACACAATAGAAAGAAACACTGCCCGATCCTGTACAATCCTCACAATTGTTGCTACGTTTGACCCACTGTTGCAGCCACTGTGTCAATCCATCTCATTGAGGGCCTTCCTCCTTTTAGCTGACCCTCTACTTTACCATGCATGATGTCTTTCTCCAGGGGCTGGTCCCTCCTGATAACATGTCCAAAGTACATGAGACAAAGCCTCACTATCCTAGCTTCCAAGGAGCTCTCTGACTGTATTTCTTCCAAGACAGCCTTGTTTGTCCTTCCGGCAGTCCATGCCATATTCAATATGCTTTGCCAACAGCATACTTTAAATGAATCAATTCTTCTTTGGTTTTCCTTATTTACTGTCCAGCTTTTGGATTCATTTGAGGTGATTTAAAATATCATGGCTTGGATCAGGCACACCTTAGTCCTCAAAATGACATCTTAGCTTAGTGTAACGGTTATCTGACCAAATATACTTAAAACAAATTGATGAAACATTCAGTTACTTATTTATTTTCTCAGAAGTCCTTTGACTGAATGCCTATTATGAAGCATGTTTCTTTTAGGCACTTAGGCTGAGAAGATTATTTCCTGAACTTTAACGAACTCTCAGCACTTTTTCAGGGCATATCAAACATGCAGGTTACACATTATCACCACTTTTATTCAAATACTGTACTGAAGTGCTAGCCACATCAATAAGGCAAGAAAGGGAAATAAATCGTATCCAAATTGGAAAGAAGAAGTAAAACTATCTCTATTCACAAATGACATGATCCTATACATAGAAAGTTGCAGAGATTTCACAAGAAAGTTTCTCGATCTAATAGAAAGATTCACCAAAGTGGCAGGATACAAGATCAACACACAAAAATCGGTCAGGTTCCTTTACACTAACAAGGGTTGGAAGTAGAGGAGGCGAAGATTTCAAAATCGGCACAACAGCAAAAGGGTAATCTTACAGCTCAAATTTTTGCCGGCTACTAACCACTCTTGTGCCTGTGGTCACCTGTGTTTGTATTGCTGCTCCTCTGTTCCTGCCTTATTTAAAGCCCTCCTCCCCCATCCCCACTGTTGTGCCTAGCTGGCAAGGTGGTGAGAGAAATGTGCAAGCGTGATGAGTCTAAAATGGGACCAGATTAGACGGGTGGGTTTTGCAGAATATATAGGAGGTGGACATCAACAATTTGTCAGGGTTTCTTGCTGTGAAGACTACAGAATTATCATGATTAATTGCGATTTCACAATGGAATACAATTCTAAGATTAACAAATTCAGAAAGACGATTCAAAAATACAAATGCTAGAATTTTTTCTCTGGGCTGGAAATATATACGTGAAGAACAAACGTAACTAAATGTACCGAACCAAGAGGATCCAGGGTTTTACTGGAGATGGAAATGTAGTTGGGCTTCAAACCTGACCACCAGACAAGAAAACCGTTCCTGCAGGTTATCAGCTTCCCAACAGAAATGTTGGAGTTTTTAACTAAGGAAAGTAAATCAGAAACTGTTTTTTTTCCAGACCATTGCATAGTGGAGAAGATATCTATATATTTTTTAAGTGGGTCAGGTTTTCCTGGAATCCCCTCCCTCTTTTTTCTTTCCCCTTCCTTTTTCCCCTTCTCTTCGGTCTGCTGCCTCCACAGAGTAAGTTCTGGGAAGGCAACTGGGCGGTCAGAGAGGCCTGGACTCAGTGTCCCTGGCCTAGTCTGGGCGTAGTGGGTGGGACCGAGCACAGAGCTGGTTTTCCACAAGCAGGTTTCCATGCAGAGTTTTCTTTACACTTTGCCTGCGCTAGACCCGGGGCAAAAAGCAGCTGGCAGTCAGGGGAGTGTCCCCAGGCGACTGATACCTGCCGGGGACGGAGTTCGCTAGCAGCTGAGGGACCAGGCCTTGCGACATCTCACGATGGTGCGTGTTGGGCGCTACTTTCTTTTTCAGCCTTTTGATGCCGAGAGGGGGAGGGGTTCTAAAAAGAAGTGGAATGCGGGAGGGGAAGAAACTGCAAGGGATCCTTCGGGGTCATCAGAGAGAGATACAGAGAGAGACCGGGAGAGACAAAGGCGAGGACAGATGGAATGTTTAGAAGAAGTGCAGGGAATCAGGGTTTCCCTGGGCACGTCCCGTTCCACCCAGCTTGTTAAGCAGGTAGACGCGGAGAGCCAAGTGTGAGCGCCGCGGCCGCGTCTGCCGTGGGTGCACACTCCTGCGGGGGCCGACAGGTGCCACTGCAGGGTTCCCTCTTCCGCCCACCCCTCCGTCCCTGACGCCCCCTCGCCTTCTGCGTTCGCAGTGCGGATTTGCGAGGCGCGCCCTGGAGTTGCTGGCGATCCGGAAATGCAGCCCCGAGCTCGGGGAAGTCATCGAGTAAGTGGTCTGCTTACCCATACGGACCGGGGCTCCCCAGCTTAGCCTGGAGGTACGGGAAGCTCAGAGGGGCGGCCCCCCTCCCCGGGTCCCGGCTGGTCCTCCTTCCTCCCCTGGGAAGCCTCCCGAGGCCCGGTTCCCACGCTGGGGAAGAGGGAGAGAGCAAAGGAGACGGCGCCCGGGAGCCCGGCTCAGGGCCCGGGGGACCTGCGGCGCCCGAGAGAGGAGGGCTGACGGGGGTCGGCGGCCCGCCGCGCTCGCTTGCGGCTGCGCCCGGGGACCGGCCGTGAGAACCCGCGGGGCGCGCAGGGCCGCTGCTCTCCCACGGCCGGCGCCCGGGCCGCGAGCCGAGCAGCCCTCGCAGCGCCGCGCCCTCCGGCGGGCGGGCTGGCGGGCGGACGCCGGAAAGGGCGAAGTGGGGTCGCCGGGGTGCTAGAGCCAGCCTGGGCTTGAGGCCGAGTGTCCGGGCTTTGGGAGCCGGCCGAGGTGCGAGCAACTTTAGCCTGAGGACTGCTGCGTAGGGTAAGCGATTCTTCTCCCTCCGGAGGAAACCGCTAAGAACGCTGGAGTGCCTAGAAAAAGCTGCTGGCAAACTTCAGAGGGCATCTCAGGGGCTCGACAAAAGAGTAAATGCATTGGGTTTTGGTGCTGATTTTTTTTTTTCTTAAATAACTACTGCTTAGGTGAGTCTAATTTCGGTTTTCATTATGACTGCGGCAGTTTTGGAAATGGTGAGCAGGGTTATAGCCACTGTCTCCGCGCGTCAGGTCTGAGTGCTGCCTGTACTCCTCCGGTTGAGCTGCCTTTAGGGGGACCTTGTGTGAGGCGCTTTGTTGTAATGCGGTCATGTGATTTCGGGCTATGGATTTCTTTGCCTTTCTTTTGCTTGCTAGTTTTTTTCACTGTTGTTCCTTCATTTTGCACTTGGTAAACAGTATACATCTTCTGAAGTAAATCAGAAGGTTGTACATTTCTCTTACGGTGACTGGTTGAAGGCATCTTGGTTTCCAACGTATTGAAAACCCTACTGCGGTATAAATAGAACAGGACTTTTTAAAACTTGAGCTTCATTTATAACGTATCAGTGGTTTTTAGAGTCGGTATTCCTGATGGTGACTTTATTAAATGACTATCTGCTTACTAGAATTGGTGGGACAAACATCTCTAACCCTTTAGTTGCATTTAGATAAGCCTTGAAGCGCTTGATGACTGCACTTCAATGGTTCGTCACAGAAGGAATCTGTTGCTTTCCCTTACGTGGCTGTTTTTTTTCCCAAGAGTTGTGAAAATCAATAACGACGATGGCAACAACAAAAAGTGTCTAAAATTCCAAAGCAAGCTTTCCTATATCAAAAAGCCATATAAACTTGACTACTCTTCAGTGGAGATTGTCTGTGTAGGCTCTCTGTTTAGTTATTAACGATTCCAGACCCATGGGTCTGCTTCAAGGGGTCATGAAGCTGCTGAAATTGTATTCAAACCTTTTAAGTCGCTGCATTTTTAGGGAGATAGTCAGAAGTCCTGAGATTTCTGAAGGGACCTGTGTCCCAATAGAAAAATAGGAACACTGAATTAAAACATGCAAGCTGCAATGTTTTCTGTCAAACCAACAGGTTCTCTGTATCAAGTCTACGAGTGTAGAATGATAGGAACAATTCTAGAATAATTGAATAGTGCGGCAATAAGGTAAATGTTTCGTATAAAATAGACACATTTGTATGTTTTAAAATACAAGTCAGTTAGGAAACTTAGGTTGGTGGCTTATTTAGAAGAAATTTTTCAAGGCTAGATGGGCGCCTTCTGTTTCTTCTTATACAGTAAAATCCCTTTCTAGTATATAATACAGGAAATAATTTTAGTAAGCTGTCTCTGAAACCCAACAGAAATATGTTTATGCTTGATGTAATATTTCATAGTGTATGAAATATAAATAGCCCCTTAAAGGCCCTGCTTGTAGATAGCCAGGTATGAAGCAAAATGTCAAAGAGAGTTTTCTGGCATTTAGAGTATGTGGAAGGAAACATAAAGGTATCTGACTTTTACCTGGCAATGTCAAAAGAAAAAGTGTGGAAAACTTTGCAATGCTTAGTACTTGCATCTCCTAACTAAGGCTTATTAAATTATCTTGTTTTAGAGCATTGTTTTGAAAATATGCTTTAATATTATACTACAAACTTAAGGAGTAAGTGATAACATTAAACTAAATTATTTCAATTATGAATAAGTTAATAAAATATTTTTGTGACTAAATCTCAGTAGTTTCATCATAGAGGTCTTTTTCAAACAAAATAGAAGGTGTCTTTTAAATCTTCAGGTAACATCATTTTCATTGATACGATAAATCATTGTATAACCTTGAGTTTTGTCAGAAACCTCACAAGGAAAATTAAATCCTGAATTTACGTTTGCAAGTTATAGTTATTAATAATTAATATGAAAGGAGGAGGGAGAATATTAATTTTTTTTACAGGTAGTTTAAAATAACATAGTAGGTAAAAACCAAAAATCCCTAATTAATCGTTTTTCAGAATCAAATAAAAATCAAATTAGCCTCAAGACTGAATCTCCTCAGGTAAAGGGAAATCAAAAGCTAAAACAATATTTGGATAAACTAAGCCAAAACTTTGCAGGAATATGGTTATTCAGAATGGCTCTCTCCATTCAACAGGAGGTTGTTTAGCTTTTTTTTATTCCCTGGGATATGTAGCTTTTATGGCGCTCTTATATCACTTGGTTAGAAATATTTACCCAAGCAACTTTCTTTAAACATTACTCCTTTTACTTTTCTGCACATTTGTACAACCAAATATTTTCCTTTCTAAAAATACCAATAATTTCAGTGGTTTTAGTCCCTAAGACGTCGACATTGTTTCTGCAAGTACTTATTGTATGTGTAACCGTTTTGTTTTGGGTGTCTTCATCTGGACCTGATACAAGAAGAACTTTTGGGAAATTTTTAATTCTATAGATGAACCAATTTAACTGCTTATACACTAGTTGATTTCCTTCAGGTTGGAGTAAGTTATTGGCTATCCTGAAGAATATCTATATCTTGTTTTTCTTTCAGAATGGTTTGAAGTGTCATATCTATTTCATGTTTTTTCTCTCGCCTGGGTTCAGTCCAACAAGCTTCATCTTCCTATAGCGTTGGAGCTTATAGAGTTTGAAGAGAATTATTTGGGAGGGGTGAAGGGTGTTAGGGCCACCTCCCCCTACAGGAGGTGAGAACAACTACTTTATAAAACGTGAGAGGCTTTGGAGCATGGTACCCTTGCCACAAAAACGTGACTCTTTACTGCTGGTAGCTACATACTTATTGACTAACTTCTTTTGCCTGGAATGCTTTCTAGCAATTAGTAATTTTTTAATTAAAATACACCTTCCGTTTCAGAAAGTCAAAAGCAACTCAAATTAAATAACTCACGTATCAACTCTTTCTGATCAACATAGTAGGAATTGGTACGAAGGTAAAACAAGGAAGTGGAGCCAGACCAGTTGACGTCAAGCCACTGACAGACGAAGGAAAACTTTTTAATCCTGAAATATTTTCCAGGTCTGAGCTATCCCTGTGTCTCCTTTCATTAGGCCATGTTATCCTTAAAGTACCTGCTTAACTGTCTGCTGCTTCTTCCGGACTGAATCTCCCTCAGGGTACTTATCATTGGATTCACAGTGCTTGGCTTATTTTAGGAGTCTACTAAGTTTAATTTTTGTTGTGTTTGTTATTATTGAATTATGTTTCTTGTGCCTTGATGCTATATTTTGTTTAAGTGAAATTTAAAGCACAATATGTCTGTTTTGTAATAACCCCATGATTAGTATTAGGATCTTGGTCACAAGGAGATGCTTCTGTCCTCTCTTCTCGTGTGTCTTGCAGCCTGTTCAGAACTGTTTGGAAACTATTATTCCTTCCACCATTCCCCAGTTACCCTTTCTCTGAGTTTAAGTCCTTCATTAATATTACCCTCTCCCCATTACCAGTGCTGATTGACCTCTTGAACATTCCGCCTTCCTTGAGAATCTAAGCTCATGATGGAGGTTTTCTTTCTACCGTGTAATCTGCTGTCATCTCCCAGGACTTGATTTGGCATCCTCATTTTTGACTTTCGCAGGAGCTTAACCTGCACCACTTTCCCTTGGGGATCCACTGGTGCTCACCCACACCTGGCCTTTCTCATCACTCAGTTTCTTCAACTGAAAAATCTGAGACTCTCATATTATTTTTCTGACCACCATCTCCCATCCTTCTAATACTTCTACTCAGTTACCACTACTAAAAGTCCTGCTCTCCTGCTGTTGTTCCTTGGCCACACCCCTGCTTTGCTAAACAGTTTTCCTGTCTTTACTAACTACACCCATCAACTCTGTTCTTATCCTCAGATCTCTTGCCACTAGACCTACTGTATATAGTACCTGCCTTTGCAATCTCTGCTTCACCCTTTATCTCTGCTTTACCTTCCTTGCTGTTGAATGTAGCTGGACAAAGTATCCTTTGGTCACAGTGGTTAAGAATCAGCTGCTAACTAAAATGTTGGCAGTTCGAATCCACCCGCCACTCTTGGAAACCCAGTGGGGCAGTTCTACTCGGTCCTGTAGGGTTGACGGCAAAGGGTTTGTTTTTATTTGGTTTTGATCAACTACAAATTTATTCACTCAAACTTCAGCTTAAAGGATGATTAATAGTGCTAGGAAGTTATTTTATTCTTTCTTGGTAATCATATATCCATAGTACATGTTCCAGATTTTTCCATTCACCCAAATTATCTCTACTCTTTTCATTCTTAGCAGATGACTTTATCTCCTAATCACAGAGAATATTAAGGCCAATTTAGGCAAACTATTTAAGAACCCTTTCTCACATTGAGCCATCATATTTGTCCGTATCCTTGTTTTAACTCTTAGAGTACTTACACAAAAGGCATATAATAATTCTTACATGTGTTTAAAATAATGTCCACTTCCTTCAGCCCATCCTTGTTTGGCATGAATTGAGAGTCTAATTATTATCATCAGGCATTTTTCCTCTGGGGGCATTCCTATTTTTCTTAAAATGTGGCCACCACAGCTGGACATACATAAAGGAGTGGCCTGTCATTAGATTTAGCAGGTTATCGCCACCAGACATCGTAGTAAAGCAATCAAACATCGAAATTCCACACCCCATCCATTATTTATTTTTTCATCATACTCCACTGCTTAATTACTCATCTCTTTTGCATATTTTTCCACAAATATACTTCTGCCCAGTTTTATCTTTGGCAGCTTGATTTTGGACTTTTAAAAATACTGACTGCAATAAAATTTAACCTTTACCTGTAGTTAGTCTATTGTTCCAGAAGGTCTTGGCCTTTTTGGTTTCTTGTTCATAATACAGATTAGCCTTTCTTCCCAATTTGGGGGCATTAACAGGTTTGATCAGTATATAATTACTATCTTTATCCGAATAGCCGCAAAATACTGGACATTTGAAAGGGCATGGGCATGCCCCTAGAGACCTTCTTCCAGTTTTATATTAGTCCATGAATTAGCCCTCTTTATAAGGCTGTTCTTGTCTATGCCAGGACATTTGGAAGACAGCCACCTGGCCAGCCCACTGGAAGAGATCCATATTTGTGCCCATTCCAAAGAACGGTGATCCAACAGAATGTGGAGATTATTGAATACAGTCATTAATATCCCACACAAGTAAAATTTCGCTGAACATCATTCAGAAATGGCTGCAGCAGTACATCGACAGGGAACTGCCAGAAATTCAAGCTGGCTTCAGAAGAAGACGAGGAACGAAGGCTACCATCACGGATGTCAGATAGATCTTGGCTGGAAGCAGGGAATACCAGAAAGATGTTTACCTGTGTTTTATTGGCTATCCAAAGGCATTCGACTGTGTGGATCATAACAAATTATGGATAAGCCTGTGAAGAATGGACTTTCCAGAACACTTAATTGGGCTCATGAGGAACCTGTACATAAGCCAACAGGTAGTCGTTCAGACAGAACAAGGGGATACTGTGTGGCTTAAAATCAGGAACGTTGTGCGTCAGACTTGTATCCTTTCACCATACCTATTCAGTCTGTATGCTGAGCAAATAATCTGAGAAGCTGGACTATATGAAGAAGAACGAAACATCAGGTTTGGAGGAAGACTCATTTAAGAACCTACAATATGCAGACGACACAGCCTTGCTTGCTGAAAGCAAGGAGGACTTGAAGCACTTAGTGTTGAAGATCAAAGACCACAGCCTTCAGTATGAATTACATCTCAACTAAAGAAAACAACTGGACGAATAAGCAACATCATGATAAATGAAGAAAATATTGAAGTTGTCAAGGATTTCATCATACTTGAATCCACTATCAACACCCATGGAAGCAGCAGTCAGGAAATCAAACAACTTATTGCACTGGCAAATCTGCTGCAAAAGACCTCTTTAAAGTGTCTAAAAGTAAAGATGTCACTTTGAGGACTAAGGTATTTTCAGTCACATTGTGTGCTTGCAAAAGCTGGACAATGAATAAGGAAGACCAAAGGATTGCTGACTTTAAAATGTAGTGTTGGCAAAGAATACTGAATATACCATGGACTGCTAGAAGAACGAACAAATCTATCTTGGAAGAAGTACAGCAAGAAAGCCTATGTCTCATATACTTTGGACACGTTATCAGGAGGGATCAGTCCCTGGAGAAGGACATCATAGTTGGTAAAGTAGAGGATCAGCGAAAGAGAGAAAGACCCTCAATGGGATGGATTGACACAGTGGCCACAACAATGGGATCAAGCATTTAATGATTGTGAGGATGGCACAGGACCGGGCAGCGGATTCTGTTGTACGTAGGGTTGCTATGAGTCGGAACTGACTTGAGGGCACATAACAGCAACGTAAGACTGTTGAACCTATTACATATTCATATACTGTTATTTCCTTGGAATTTACATTCTTCTGTTGGCCTGAAAGTATACCACGAGAAACATGGTCAGTTTCCTTGCTGAAATACGGCAGAGTAGCTATCAAGTAGTCCTCTTAAAAACAAAAGGATATAACACTAGGTTGATTTTTAATGATTGGTTCCTTGTGAACTCACACTGACTTGTAAATAACACTTCCTATTTTGATTGCTCATATACCATGCTTTTAAGAATCTCTTTGGAGTAGTGCTTGGAATTAATGTCAGTATACCTGGACTAAAGTTGGTGGAATCTACCCTCCTCTGTATTTTGAAAGTTGGGACAATCGCTGCTTTCCTTGTTCTCAAGTCTTCTCTTCATCGCATTATTTTTAAAGATTATCTTAACGGCTCCTCTATCTCATCTACAAATGTTTTCATTACTTTGTAATGTGTTGTTTTGGTGTCGTCGAGTCAGAACCTATGTACCACAGAACGAAACGCTGCGCAGTCCTGTGCTGCCATCACAACCATTGTTATGCTTGAGCCCATTGTTGCAGCCACTGTGTCAATCCATCTTACAGAAGATCTTTCTCTTTTTCACTGACCCTCTACTTTCCCAAGCATGATGTTCTTCTCCAGGGACTGGTCCCTCCTGATAACATGTCCAAAGTACATGAGATGAAGTCTCACCATCCTTGCTTCTAATGAGCAATCTGGTTGTACTTCTTCCAAACTTTGTAATGTAATTTCTCCAAATTGATTGAAACGCATTTAGAATACTTAAGATCATGTTATAACTTAGGTTTTATATTTGTTATTTTGATTTTTGTCCTACTCTTGCCAGTATGAATATTATTTTCTTGAGGAAAGAAGATAAAACAAAACAAGCACAGAGCAGTTGCACCTCCCCCCTGTTGTGCGCTGCATTTGAATGTCCTCCTCCCCCAGCACCATCACTTTATCCAGCAGTAATAAGAATTACGAAGTCTCGTTTGATGTCACTTTTTGAGAGCTTCAGTTTATTTTATGTTTTAGATTTTGTGACACTCTTCTTATGTTTTAGACACTTTTTTTGTACTTCTCTCAATAAAATTTAGTATGGTTTTGCTTGTCACTGATAGAGATACAAACAAAGTTTATGGTATAGTCCCTGACGTCAAGGGATTTGCAGTCTGTATGTAGAAAGAACAAAACCAATAAATTATACCTGTTAACACTTAAAATTGAGCTTAGTTTTTGTAGTACAGTTTTAATAAGTTCTAAAGAACTTCAGAGAAGGGAGAGAGCTTTGCAGGCTGGCTATTGAGAAAGGCCTTTCAGAGAAATCTAGGACTTGAGATTTTAAAAAGACCAGGATGTGTAGGATTTCTAAGGACCTGCAGAATTTCAGTATACAGAATAGTGGGAATAAGACAAAGCCTCAAACAGCTTTGGATTAAAATCCTGTTTTCTTTGCTTGGCTTCCTCTCCCACAGCTTTGCATTAAGATCCTTTGTTTGGAAGTTATATGTAAACCCCATTGCGCCTGCATAGTGTGATTGAGACTGTTGGGACCTAACTTGTGTAAACTCCCAGTTGTAAACCCCTTAAAAGTAACTTTTCCCCTCACCCTCAAGGAGCAGCCTTGGCAGCAGCAGCTCCGACTAACACCTTTTCCTTGTGCAATGAAATAAAGGTGCCTTTGCTGCTCCCCTACCTCGGTCTCTCCTTTATTGGCCAATTCAAGTCACCCCGAGCAGAGCCTGGGGTTTCCACCCAGTAATAGGAAGAGCACTGTAGGTTGAAGAAAAGAAATGAGGCATAGCAGGAATCAGGAAATGGGAGACTGTGCTTGTGTGTGCGTGTGTGTGTGTGTGTGTGTGTGTGTGTGTGTGTGTGTGTGTGTGTGTGTGTGTGTGTGTCCCTGTGGGTGCAGTTGGCGTGGTGTTTTGGTTACCCAATGCTGCTGTAACAGAAATCCCACAGATAGGTGGCTTTAAAAAACAAATTCATTTTATTATAGTTCTGGAGGCTGAAAGTACAAATCAGGTCTTGGCCATAGTGATAGTTTCCTCGTTGGTAGCCCCGAGTTCTCCTTGGGTCCTTGGCGAGCCTCACATGGCAGCTGCCTTCCCCGTGTGTGTACTCCTGTGTCTAATCTGCTCGTTTTATAACTCAGAAGTGATTAGATTTAGAACCCAGCCTACTAGGGTATGATCTAACTAACGTAACAAAAACTGTATTTCCAAACAGGATTACGTGCACAGGTATAGGGGTTAGGATTCTAACACATATTTTGGGGAGACACAGTTTAATCCATCACAGGTGGGGAGGTAGAAGGGGCACCACCAACTCTTCTCAAGCTGTTTCCGCTGCGGGGAATACTACTGCACCTCCCTCAGTTGCTTGCTTTCTATTCTCCCTTGCTCATTCTTTCAGAGGCCCGCTTCCGCTTATCCTTTAGATCTCAGTTTAGGCTTAGGTTCTCAGAAACTTTCCCTGATCATCCAAATCGGAACTGAATGCCTTGCTCCGTTTTCCTGCAAAACCTTGTACTCTCTTTATCATTTTATTATGAAAAACCAAACCCATTGCCGTCGAGTCGTTTCTGACTCATAGCCACCATACAGGACAGAATAGAACGGCCCCATAGGGTTTCCAGGGAGCTGCTGGTGGATTTGAACTGGTAGCCGGCTTTTCGGTTTGCAGCCCAGCTCTTACCCACTGCATCACCGAGGCTCCTCATTTTATTATGCTATGTTCTAATTGTTTGTCTTACAGACTATTTTCCCTATTAGACTGATACTCTGTAGAAGGAGGTACTATTTATGTTTAGTTTCCCAGTCAGTTCCTAACCACTGAAAGAGCTCCATGTGTCGTGAGCACTCAGTAAAAATGTGTGATATGATATGGACCTGTTCTGAGCAATGAGGCCGTGTTGGGGAATATTTGTATATGGGTAGTCCTTGATTGAGGATGTATTTGAGTTTGACAGCCACGCTTAGGACCATCCTTATCGTGAGTACTACTTATGCTGATGTCGTCATTATTAGGTGCTAATCGAAGATGTTCCATTTTGTGATTTACTGTTGAAATTTAATGTATTTATAATGATACTTATAACAAAGGGCAGTAATAATGAAAAAAAAAAAAAATGAGTTATTTGATTTACATCAGAACTGACTTCAGATGAAGTCGGGGACTACCTGTATAAATTTTAAGTTAAAGACAGGTTAGGTTACAAGAACAGAATGTCAGGCTGGCTTTGCTTCATTAGATAATGTCAAATGGTTTTTTTTTTTTCCTAGCTTTTGGGACGAGACGTATGGCATTTTCATGACTTATAATTAGGCCTTTAAAAATCAATCCAAACTATTTAAAGCTATGCAGTTTTAGACATAACTAGGAAAGTATTTGCATCCTTCTTTTGGATCAGGTATTCCCATCCCTGAGGTTGAGAAACCCTATGGCGTTAATACGGTGAGATTTTATTAGAAAAGCTTGAATTATTTTGCTTGTCTAATTCTGTATGCATGCGCTAAAATTGTTAGCTGCTTGTTCTCATTTTTCAGTCACGTTGCAGCTTCAGATAGGTTCTACTCTAAGTAGTTAAATGATCAGTAGCTTATATGAATAAGTTAATAAAACATAGGACAAAACATTTCAATGTTCTGTTAATATACTCCGAACTTTTAAATTATGTATTTGTGAGCATAAGATAGCACCATGTGTGAAGTCGTTAAGAGTGTTATAAATGTTACCTGGAAAGAAAGTTGAATAAACATGATAAAATTGTCAGTATTAGAGATCTCAGGATTTAAAACAGGATATTCTAACACTGAATTAACAATATACACTCTTAAGTGGGATTAACAAAAGATAATCTTACCAGTGATAACTCTTTGGGTAAAATTCCATGAAACTAAAATATTTGCAGTCATTAATTATAAGTAACATTATTCTTTGTCCACCTCTTCCCCAAATAATTTAATATCCTACAGCATCTGTTTCTGGTTCCTTTCTGTAGTAGCTGGCTCAGTGTTTCTTAGACTCTTACTGTGTCTTATTAGGCTAAAACAATTCAGCAGTGGTATGTAGGAGAGCTGTGATATTTCTAGTATTAGAATTTAACTTGTGCTTTGGTTGGATAGCTTGAAACTGTAAGAGTTTGTCTTGATGCAGTTGGGTTACCACCTGTAAACTCACCTGCTGTCTTGGCCAAGAGCAAGGGGATCATATATGTGCAGGCTGGCCTCCACAAAAGTTTCTCTCCCACTGCTCCTGACATAGGACTTGAAAGTCCTTTGGGTTGATGCAATCCTTTGGATTGTATCTCTGTTGTTGGTTGCTGTCGAGTCCGCTCTGTCCTAGCAACCTTGTGTAGGACAGACTGAAATGTCGCCCAGTGCTGCGACATCTTCATGATCATGTTTGAGTCAATCATTGTGGCTATTGTGTCAGTCCATCTCATTGAGGGTTTTCTCGTTTTTGCTGGCCCTCTCCATTACCAAAGATGATGTCTTTCAAGTGTTCCATTTCATTTTTGAGAACTTCTAAATTTTCTTGATTTATACTTCATTCATTCCATGTTCTAGTTACCAATGGATGTTTGCAGTCCTTCCACATGAGCAAAGGTATATTCCGAAGGCTTTATTCCACCTGCAGCAAGCTGACTCTACTTTGAGGAGGCAGCTCTTCCCCAGTCATGTTTTGAGTGCCTTCCAACCTGGGAGGCTCATCTTTCAGCACTGTGTCGGGCAATATTCAGATTGCATCTCTGGGAGGCCTTAACTGTTTTATCCAGAAGAGCAACACGACCTATTCTCCCAATAGCAAAAGTTACTTTTATTATGTTGCCTTCTGCTTTCCTTTCAGAGAATGGTACTCTGAGTATAGACTTTTGAAGTTCAAAGAAAAGGAAACTGAAAGGCCCACCATGTGGGGAAAGATAAGAAAGGTAGACCCACTTAGGGGCTACTGAGAGCAATATGGTGCTCAAAGAGGAAGAGAAAGGCCAAAAGAAAGAATTGGAGAGAAGGCCCTCAAAACAGATGTTTCTTCACAATTTTGTTCCTTCTTAGTTTTTCCATTACTAAAACAAGGGGTTGTTAGGACATTTATCCTCACTGGTATGTTGTGGCCTTGCTTTTCTGTGTAAATCAAAATCGTGAAATTGGTTTAGTTATTTTTCATCTTGATATTGGATCTGTTTCAGTGTATAGGAGAAATTAGCAACTGTGAGTTTTCATGGTCTATTTTATACACAATAAAATGGTATTTTGAATATGATTCTTTACATCAGCTACTGTTAGTAGTTAATCATTGATCAAAAAATACAAATGTCAAGAATTGTTGCTGCATACCATGTGTTAAAGCCACTTAAGTGGTGTTAAAAGCCATTTACAGTGTCCTTAACTACAAGCAGGTAATCTGAAAGCCATACTTGACTGCCTTTTGCCATTGCTTGCATGAATACTATGATACAGCCATATTGTCTTAGCTGTGATTTGTCACCAAGCTCTATTTTGTTGCTATGTCTTTGTCCTGTGCACATGTTGTGCCTGCTGTCCGAATGCCTTTCCTTGTCTTCTCTGTCTTGCTGTTGCCTACTTATCCTTCAGCACAAGTGTAACCTTTCTGAGGAAGTATTTGCCAGTGCTCCATGTCAAGTTAGTACTGAACTGTATTAGTGTGTTCTAATTCTGTCCAGCACTCCCCCAACCCCTGCCAGAGATACTCCTTAAGGTTCTAGTGCTCCCTGGTTTTTTGTGGGTTGGTTTATTTTTGTTTTTAATTCCTGTAACACCATCTGTTAGAATGTAATTGTTGTTGTCAAGTTAATTCATGGCGACCCCACCTATGCAGAGTAGAGCTGCTCCATAGGTTTTTCAAGGCTGGGACCTTTCAGAAGCGGGCTGCCAGGCCTGTCTTCCTAGAAACCTCTGGGTGCGTTTGAACCATAAACACCATAAACCTTTGAGCTACTGGTTGAGCACTTAACTATTTGCACCACCCAGGGACTCCCTGAATGTAATAATAGGTGCTAAGTAAATATTTTGTAGATATATGAATGAATTAATAGTTCAGGAATTCAGGGAAACAAAGATGAACAATTTAAGGGATGAGCAGGTAGAGAATTATAAAAGAAAGGTCTTGGAAAAGGCATGTTGTGATGGGTTCTAGAGCAGAATATACACTTTAATGTGAAAAGAAACCGTTCCTTCCAGTTTTGGTGACAAAGGTGCCTTGGTAGATACAGAGTTAATGTGATATTTAGGTAAAGCCTGTAAAAGAGTTAAACGGTATTAGAACCAAAAGCCATTGCTGTCTAGTCAATAGCAACCCCATAGGACAGAGTAGAACTGACCAATAGGGTTTCCAAGGCTGTAATTTTTATGGAAGCTGACTGCCACATCTTTGTCTTGTGGAGTTGTTACCGCAATAATGCGGATTGGAGCCGCCTGCCGCAATAGCCAATTCTGAGACAGGGGTGAGGTGAGCAGCAAGATGTTTATTATATATCGATATATAGGAGACGGAGGGGAATAGATTCCTCCAAGAAACCCGTCTCACCCACTGGAGATCGGCTGAAGTCTTTTATAGGGACAGGATTATGGATCTTCTATGGTAGTTTTTCTTTGAGGTGGTGATGTCTTAGATGAGTTAACCTTCCACTGGTATTCTTAGAGGTTATCTGATGACATCTTTGGGGATTATCTGGCGACATCCTGCTTACTCTGTCACAAGATGGATGCTTTGTTTGGTTTTTCATTCTTAGATCATTATCACTTGTTTTCCACCCTCCAGGAACATCCGTTAATCTTAAACCTTTTTGTAGAGACTGTAACGGGAGGGAAAAATCACGAGACAATGTGGTGGTTAGCAATGGGGAGTAAATAATAGTGAGCTGGGCCTATGCAGTCTGTTCTAGAGTGGCTGGTGGGTTCGAACCCTTGACCTTTCAGTTAGCAGCAGAGCACTTAAAACACTGTGCCACCAGGGCTCCTTAGCCACATGATTAGTGAGCTATAAACTTAGATATAATTCATAAGCAATAACTATGCACCTGGTCAAAACAAAACAAACAAATCAGTATATGACTGTTTGAAATAAAAACATAACATGTTTTTAACATTCAACAAATTATGTTGTTTTAATTGAAGTATGTGAAAAATATATACCTCACACTGATAAGTGTTTGGAAGAGGGGTGAGGGGTGATAGTTTAATAACCTTTTCAAATAATTGTAGATATTCTTTGGTACAACACCAAAATTTGACAGGTGATAATTTCTTAAATGTAAGTTGCAATGTGGGATCTGAAATTATTGAATTCTGTCTTGCATGTTGAATCTTGTATTCGTGCGTGATTTTGTAACATCCTGATCCGGGAATATCATGGTCATTTAGAAAATACTGATTCACCAAGCTTTGCAGATCTTCCAGATGTTAACATGTTTTATTATACAGTATCAAAAAACCAAAACCAAAATTGTTAGTATCACCAGTAATATTACAAACATCTATCTGGTAAGTTTGTAAGTACCAGGAAACTGTCAAGTTCACTGTGACGGAGGCGGATATAGATGGTGCAGCTCTAGCAAGTCTTCTAATCTTCTTTTTTTAAGACAAGAATCTATCCACAAATATAATAAAAATATAAACAAATATTATTAAATGTGTACACTTTTTGGTTTATTTTGCAATAAGATTCAATTGTTTTAACTTTTCCAAATTTTAAAAATTTCACTAGTCTAAGTGAAATTTTAAAATTTAGAAAAGACAGTTTAGTCTTACTGCAAAACAAAACAAAGTGTACATATTTCTAGTATTTGTATAGATACAAGAAAAACTTTGGGATTTCAAAATAAAGATTTATTGGACAGTAATGAGGTAAGAGAGATTGTAGCACGTATTAACTGACGATAGTTTGTAAGAACACAAGTTCTAAGAACGGAAACTGAGTTAACCCCTGAAGACGCCCGTGCTCATACCCTAAACCTCCTGCCTTGGTGCTCATTCCATTAGCTGTTAGAGCAGTGACACGTTTGTATGGATTGTATGCTGTGTAACCTCTGGAAAACCCCATTTCAAACTTGTAAGAGAATGAGGGCGAAATGGCAAACAGTAGCTTAGCATTGTTATGACAATGGTTTTGACCTTGCAGACCCCGGGGGGGGGAAAAGGTCTCAGGGTATCCCTAAAGGTTTGCATACCACTTGGAGAACAACTGCTTTAAGTCAATTGTGCATTGAGTGAGGTAACTTCAAGGTGCTAGAATAATTTTATATTTAAGTGCCAGGTAGTAAGAGTTAACATTTATTAAGCACATACTGTGTTCCAAGCACTATTAACCTGTATTACCTTCACCAAACTCCTTGGGAAATGTTCTCTTCTTACCACTATTTTCCAGATGAGGAAATAGAGGCACGGGGTAGATAAGTAACTTGCCTAATGCCATCTGTTAATTAGTGATGACACCTGTGTTTGTTGCCAGCGGGGTGCATCCTCTTTATCGCTATGCTGTACCAGCTTTCTGCAAAAATTCAAGTCATTCTGATGGTTTGTAAATGAGGCAAGTTTTGCATATGAACTGTAGCATTTGTTTATAGTCAGATTAGAATATACTACGTTAAGAGCTCAGCTGCTAACCAAAAGGTCAGCGGATAGAATCCACCAGCCGCTCCCTGCAAACCCTGTGGGGCAGTTCTGCTCTGTCCTGTAGGGTCACTCTGAGTAGGAGTTGATTCAGTGGCAGTGGGTTTTGTTGTTTTTTTTTTTTGGTTTATGTGACTTTTAGGTTTCAAGGGCCTGCACTTACAAATGAAACAAGGAAAAAAAATTAATACATTTGAAAGAATTTTGATGGAAATTTAGTCAAATTTTAAAAACTATCTTTAAATTTTCCCCCAATTCAATGTTGTTATCATTGTATTATTTAGGAAACTTGTCTTTATTTTATATTCTCTCCTGAAATATATTTTGCTGGATAAAGGATTTGAGGTAGATGGGTTATTTTGTTTCGTTTCCCTTGGGCCTTTAAATGTGTTGTTTCATTGTAAGCTGCTCTCTATTGTTTTGTGACAGTTAAGAGGTCGGTGCAAGACTGGGCAGTTACGTTCTGTTGTACCTGGGGGTCAGTGTGAGTCGGAAATGACTCGAAGGTATCTAACAACGACAGCGTTTTGATGAGAAGTACAACAGAATTCTGAAAATTCTCCCCCTCTTCAGCATTTACCTTTTTCCCTTTGGCTGTTTTTTATAGTTTGCTTTTTATCTTGAATTTCAAAAGTTTAATTACGATTGCCTAGGCGTGGTTTTCTTCGTGCGTATCCTGCTGGGGGTTTGCTGAGTTCTTGGGTCTGTGGGTTGATACTGTTACCAAATCTAGAAAATTCTCAGCCGTCATCTCTTCAAATATTTCTTCGGTTCCCATTCACTCTCCTGTTTTATCTGAAACTCCAAGTACATGTATATTAGACCTTTCGATATTATCCTACAGATTTCACATATCCTTCTGATTTTTTCACTCTTCATTGTCTGTTTTTCTTTTGGGATTATTTATCCTGACCTGAATTCAAGTTCACTGATCCTTTCCTCTGCTATTTCTAGTCTGATGTTAAGCCAGATGAACAGAATATTTGAATCTTTCATTTGCAGAATTTTCAACCGTTTATTCTTCTTTACTTGCCATTCCATGACTGAAACTCCTGTACGTGTTATCCAGCTAGTCCTCTGGAATTATATTTCTCATGGTTATTTTACAGTTTCTGTCTGATAACAGTAGCATCTGGACCATTTCCTGTTCTACTTCTAGTGGCTATTCTTTCAATCATGGGTCACATTTTTTTTTTTTTCTTTATGCGACAAGCACATACATACACACATACCGCCCAGCATATGTCTGTAGCTGATCTGGGCCTGATGCAGCTTTAGTTAGATTCGGTTTACCACTGGCTGCCAGTGTTTTGAGGGTAGTATTGGGGCTTTCTTTTCCGATGGACTTGAGATCTGACACTTGATGTCTGTGTGTGCTCTCTAGTCCAGCAGCCAGCTGTCTTGGGGCTCTGGGAGGTCTTTTTGCTGTGCTAGCATTCTTTGTTTTGAACGATCTCTCTTTGCCCTGCTGCCCTGTTCACAACTCTCAACACCCACTGCCTTACACTTGGTAGAGGCCCAGAGTACCTCAGAGAAGTTTCTCTGAGCTCTTTTGCCCTGCTCACATCCTTCAGCAAGCCAGTGAATGGCATTTGGGAAAGCCCTACATACCACAGACTGGATCCCTCTCAGTTCTCCTTCCCTGCCTCCAACATTCGGCCGTCTGCTCCACTTGATGAAGACCAGTGAGAAAGAGTTTGTGGATATGTGGGGCTCCTAAGTATTGTAATATGTCATGTTAGCCACATACAGTAGTTAAAAGTTTGAGTAGTGTTTAACTAGCTTCTCCTGACTGCTATCTATGGGAGATTCTGTCTCCTTCCACGCCTTCATCAGGGATGAATATAGCTGTGAGTCTCATCTCCTCGAGGGCTTATCATTTTGTTAGAAACAAATTCGGTTAGGTTTATTTGAGTTCCTGAGTCTCTGAATTTATTTTTAAAAACCACTTGACTGAAGTATAAGTTATAAACTTCACAAATATAAATAACTTATAAACTTCACATATATAAAAGACACAATTAGACAAGTTTTGTCAGATGTATACACTTGTGAAACCATACCACAATAAATATAACAAACATTGCCCTCACTCCCAAAAGTTTTCTTGTGTCCTTTTGCGAACCACCTTTCCTTCCACCCCTGTCCCCAGTCAACTGCTGATCTGCTTTTTGTCTTTATAGATTAGTTTGCAGTTTCTAGATTTATATAAAAGTAATTTTACAGTATGTGCTCTTGTGGGTCTGGTTTCATTCACTTAGCATAATGGTTTTGAAATTTATATATTTTGTACCATGTATCAGCTGAATAGTACTCCTTTGCATGTATGGATAAACCACATTTTGTTTATTCATTCACCTGATGATAGACATTTGAGTTATTTCTAATTTTTGGCTATTTCAGATAAAACTGCTTTGAACAGGTCTTTGTTTGAATATGTGTTTACATTTCTCTTGGATCAATACCTAGAAATGGAATAGCTGGATTGAATGATAGAGCATGTTTTTAAAGAACTGTCAAATTGTTCTCCAAAGTGGTTGTACCATTTTACAATTCTACCAGCACAAATGAGTTGTAGTTATTCCACATTCTCACTAACACCTGTCACTTCCAAGCTTTTTAATTTTACACATTCCAGTGTGTTTTTGCCCAATGACTAATAATGCTGATCATGTGAGAAGATGTTTATTGATCATTCATATATCTTCTTTAGAGAAGTGTCTGTTCAGCTCTTTGGCTGATTTTTTAATTGAGTTCTTTGTTTTCTTACTGAGTTGGAAAACTTCTGTGTATATTTTCGGTTTGCTGATATATGTGTTGCACACTCCATTGTTTTTACTGAGATTGCTCTCTTGCAAGTGATAAGTGTCTTTCTAACCCAAAAAATCAAATAATATTTTCGAAGTCCTCCTTATTCTCTTCAGACTCACAACATACTTACTCTTTTGGACGTTTGTCAATTTCTATGCTTGTTCTTATATTTTTCTGATTGCTGCTTCTCTGTCTTAGTCATAACCTTACTCTAATTCTTAAATATGAATATTCCCAGAGTATTAAATATGGTCATCTTCCTTCTTTACACGCAGCCCTTTGACATTGAACAGTTTGAATTAAGCTCCCAACATTAATGGCTTCAATGTGAATGACCACAGATTCATGCATCAAGTCTGTTATATGTTCCTTAATTAAAGGCTCCAATTTTGAAATGTATCTCTACCTAGATGCCCTGCTAGCAGTTCAAGACTCGTGTATACCAAACAGAATTCCACATCCTTTCTCTCTAGCCTACTGCTGCTCCACATCTGTTATCTCTGTTAATAGCTTCATTATCCTTCCAGGCAAACCTCAGAGTCATTTCTCCCCAGAGCTAGTCAGTTGCCACATCATGCTAACTTTAATTTTGTAATATCGCTGGCACCCATTCCTTCCTGTACCTTGCCATGACTTCCCCTACTCCTTGCATTCACGTACACTGCTCTCTCTGTATGGCGTGCTCTTTTGCCAACATCTTAATGTCTAAACCCTAGTCATTTTAAAAACCAAGCATGCATTCCAAAAAGCTTCCCTGATCATCCTTTCACTGTCCCTGCCTGAAAGTAATATTTCTTATAAATTTTTTTAACTTTCTAGCTCTACCTATCCTCTACTTTTTATTATATCCAGTTAAGAAAATTCGGTATATGTATCACCCATACATGGCCTTTAAGAAAATTAAAGGGAGAAATAGTTTTTATACTTTTCAGAAACTGAGTAAATATTGATTGAATTACAAATAAATTTCTTGATAACTCATTTTAAAACTTGTTTACAGAAATCAAGACCTATTCTAATGAAACTCAGGGTGGCTTAACTTGATTTTACTAACGTCTGAAATTGAGCGTGCATCTCTCTGATCATCACCGAAACCTTTCTACAAAATAACTAAACACTGAGAAAGTGTGTTGGCAAAAGGGGCTAATGTGGAATCGATATTGAGAAGAGCAGTTAATTTATAAAAGTCGTGACTGGAGACAAGACTCTGTATAGCAAATACAAATCGTTTTTCAGTCTAGCATTCTAGGAAAAGAAAATCAGATACCACTGAATTTCTATTTAAGCATGATGGTTATGATTTTTGCTGTTTTTTGAAATTTTCACATTGGGAATAATACGAATTCATAGAAAATGGTATGTACTCCAGTGGCATAAGGCTTGCTTGAGTGGAAAAAGAGGCTTAAAATCTACACCCGAAAAACCAAACCCATTGCCCGCAATTGGATTCCAACTCCTCGCCGCCCCCTAGATGGAGTAGAACTGCCCCATAGGTTTCCAAGGCTCTAATCTTTATGGAAGCAGACTGCTACATCTTTCTTCCACCGAGCCACTAGTTAACATTTATTCATCACATACCGGGTTCCAAGTACTTTTCTATTTATTGACTCATTTCATCTCAATGAATTTATGAGATAGCTGCTATTATTATCCTATTTTTCAGATGGAGAAAATTGAGATAGTTAAGAACTTGGTTAAGATTGCAGAGCTGGTAAATAGTAGAAGCAAGAGGCAAAATCCAGACCATCTGGTTCTAGAGCCTGAGCTCTTAACTGCTTCACTAACTCCACTGCTTTAGAGCAGGACTAGGCATGCCCCCATGTCTGTGTGAGTTGATCCCTCCTTATCCTGAAGCTGCTCTCATACTCATCATCTGTGTGTGTGTGTGTGTGTGTTTTCATGTATATGTATGTGAAGTCAAGAATGTAGAGTATGTGCTTCCAGGCCTTGTTGACTGGCCAGCATTTAAAAAGAAGAGAAAAAGGAGAAGTTACAATGTCATGTAATTATAAATTTCTTTAAGTCACTTAAATATAGCGGTTAAGCGCTCAGCTGCTAACCATAAGGCCACCAGGGAGTGACTCCATGGGATGTGACGATCTGCCTCCATAAAGATTGCAGCCTAGGAAACCTTATGGGACAGTTCCACTCTGTCCTATAGGGTCACTATGAGTTGAAATCGACTCGGTGGCACAAAACAACAACAATCAATCAATGCAATCGTTTAATTATCATTAATTTGTTCTCATTTTTAAAATTTCATCAGATTACTTAAATTTTAATGAAATCTGTGAAGTCTTAGAGAATGTGCCCTTATTGAGTGTTTCTTCCATATAGTTCTGCCAACTTTTCGTCTTGCAAGTTTAAATCAAATATGGTTGACAGTACAGGCATTTCTGATATAACACAATATATGTCTTCTTGAAAAACCGTATATGCTGTAAAATTACGCACTAAAAATAAAAGGGCTTATGGGAGCGTGTGCTGGGGTGAAGCCACTCCACACAGAAGAGCACTAACACAAACAATAACAATCCTAAACATTATATATAAGTTTAGCTGAAAAGACAGGTTGAATTCCTAATAAATGCTGTGCTACGGTAATTGTAGGTCTTAATTTAAGAAAACAAAAGGTTGAACGTAGCTTGCTGGAAAAGACCGAGCCTGCTGAGTTATGTAGACAAGAGAAAAATGAAAGAGAGCTATGCAGTAATTGATGCCTTTGAATTACGGTGTTGGTGAAGAATATTGACTACACCATGGACTGCCAAAAGAACAAACAAATCTGTCTCGGAAGAAGTACAGCCAGAGGGCTCCTTGAAAGTGAGAATCATGAGACTTTGTCTCACATACTTTGGACATGTTGTCAGGAGGGACCAGTCCCTGGAGGAAGACATCATGCTTGGTAAAGCAGAGGGTCTGCAAAAAAGAGGAAGACCCTCAATGAGATGGACTGACGCAGTGGCTGCAACAGTAGGCTCAAACATCGTGACAGTTACGAGGATGGCGCAGGACTGGGCAGTGTTTTATTCTGTTGTACATAGGGTTGCTGTGAGTCGGAACTGACTTGATGGCACCTAACAACAGCAATGTGCAATAATTGGAGTCCTTAGGTGGTACAGATGGCTAATGTGCTCAGCTGTTAACTGAAAGGTTGGAGGTTTTAGAATACTTGGAGGCGCCTCAGAAGAAAGGCTTGGTGATCTACTTCTGGAAAATCAACCATTGAAAACCCAGTGGAGCACAGTTTTACTCTGAGATAGATGGGGTCACTAGAAGTAGGAGTCAACTTGAGGGCAATTGTTATTTTACTTTGCAATAATTACTTCCAAGACAGGACAGATGATCAGAATGAGCTAAGAGGAAGAACATAGGATGAATGGGGATCTAAAATGACAGCTACTTTACACTAATTTTATTCTTCTGTTTAAGAATTGGGTCTGAGCTGATTTATATTACACAATATATAGTATTTATCTGGAAATAGATAAAAACAAAATGACTTTTTATAGAGTAAAAAGAAAGTATATTTCTCCCTTAATGCATTTTATAGTAATTGTTAAACTTTCAGTAAATTCATTTCTTAAATGGCTGCATCCCTTAAGGAACTATTTTAGCAATGTAGCTATGATCAGACTCATAGAAATAGTTACAGGAAATTGTTTTATACATCTCAAGAACAAAATATTGCAAAATTTATCTAATTTCCTTATGACCTGTACCACATACTATAAATGGTAATGATTAATTAGCTATAAAACATTCTATAAACATTTTGATATTACGCTGAGGACAATAAAATGTTAACTCTTAGAGTTAAAACTCCCCTGCTATATAACTGTAGGGTTGCTATGAGTTGGAATTAACTCAGTGGCAACGGGTTTTTTTTTTTATATGACATACTAAATTTTGCCATTGCTTCCAAGATGACACAGAGTTGCCCCATAAATCCAATCAGGTTGTGGGTCACACTCACCTTATTTTTAATAAAGGAATTAATGTAGTTTATTAAACATTACTTGTGGTCAGTACTATCCTTCCAGCAAGGTGGTTGCCATCAGGTGAGGGAGGATTCCTGGTATATTTGGTCCCCCGGAAGTGAGGTTGGAGCCCTAGTGGCGCGGTGTTAAGAGCTTGGCTACCAACCAAAGTTTTAATCCACCAGCTGCTCCTCGGAAACCCTGTGGGGCAGCTCTTCTCTGTCCTGTAGGGTCGCTATGAGTCAGAATCCACTCGATGGCAATGGGTTTTTTGGTTTCTGGAAGTGAAGTTGCCATTTCCTTTATAGCTGACTTCTTTGTTTTAGGGAAGTTACTAGTTTAGGCTGTTTATTGTTAGCTGCCATCCCCCTGAGCCCCCGACTCGTAGTGACCCCATGCCCAGTCCTGCACCATCTCTGTGATGAGTTGGACTGTTACGATCCATAGGGTTTTCAGTTGGCTGTTTATCATAAGTAGATCACCAGGCTTTTCCCTCTCATCTGTCTTCTCCTGGAAGCTCTACTGAAACCTGTCCAGCAACATAACCACACGCAAGCCTCCACTGACAGACGGTTGATGGCTGCATGTGAGGTGCATTGGTTGGCTATCAAACCCAGGTCTCCTGCATGGAAGGCGAGGATTCTACCACAGAACCACCAATGTCCCTATAGGCTCATTAGTTCCAGTAGTGTGAGATAAGCACCCTCCGCTCTTCTTAAAGATGTCTGGAAACACTCATTTGCATGCAGATGCAGTCTTCTGGGAAGGTGAGTGGTCTCTGTAGTAGTATTAATTGGAGTCAGCTTTCTCATTTCTGGGCTTTTGAAGAACAAGGAGAAACTGCTTTCCAAAATTAAGATTTTACCTGGAGAGTTGGAGCACCCCACCTCCCACAGGTGTTATTGAATATTGAAAACTCAGAATTTGGGCCTACCTATGACTGAATAAGCAAAGTCATGGGAAATGTATCATAGACTGTTTTGATTGCTCTCCATGGGTGCGGACTGCTTTCCTTGGCTGTGGTGTTGAGAAGGAAAGTCAGAGCATGTGTCTTCCTGCTCCTTCTCCCACATCAAGTCAGTAACCAAGGCCTTGTGGATTCTGTCTCTAACATACTTCCACAATTGGTCCTTTTTTTTTTTTTTATTATTATACTTCAGGTGAAGGTTTACAGAACAAATAATTTCTTACTAAACGGTAGTACACATATTGTTTTATGACATTGGTTAACAACATGCCAACTCTCTCCCTTCTCGACCTTTTTTTTTTTTTTTTTGGTGAAAATATATGTAGCCAAAGATTCACCATTTCAAAAGTTTCTACATGCACAGTTTAGTGACATCGACTATGCTCTTCTAGTTGTGCTGCTGTACTCACTTTAGATGAAGGTTTACAGAACAGAATAGTTTCTCATTAAACAGTTAGTACACATATTGCCCTATGACAATGGTTAACAACCCCACTACACGTCAACACTGTCCTTGCTCAGCCTTGGGTTCTCGCTCACCAGCTTTCCTGCCCCCTTCTGCCTTCTAGTCCTTGTCCCTGGACTGCTGTGCCTCATTAGTCTCGTTTTGTTTTATGGGGCTGTCCATTCGCTGGCTGAACGGTGAACCTTCGAAGTGACTTCACCACTGAGTTAAAAGAGTGTCTGGGGCCCATACTCTTGGGGTTTCTCCAGTCTCTTTTAGGCCAGTAAATCTGGTCTTTTTTGTGTGTTAGAATTTTGTTCCGCATCCTTCTCCAGCTCTGTCCAGAACCCTCTGTTGTGATCCTGGTCTGAGCAGTCAGTGGCGGTAGCTGGGCACCATCGAGCTGTGCTGGACTCAGTCTGGTGGAGGTTGGTCCACTTTTTTAACTTCAGGGTCACTATTTTAGCCAAACCCAGATGGGCAACCTGTCCGATTCTGACCCATTTTTTAATCCGCATCCCAAAACTTTGAATGATATTATCTAATTTACTTAAGTCTTGCTTCTTAGTTCTTCAATGAATTGACCTTACAATAAAGTTTAAACTTGTATAGCATGGTTTACAGAACCTTCCAAAATCCTGACCCCTGCCTGTGTCGCCTCTTACCACCTTCCTCTCGCTCTCCCTAACCCCATGCTCTAGCCACGTGAATTACTCCTGTTCCCCGAACAGGACTCCATCTGCCTTGGCCTCCAAGGGTGCCGTACTCTCCGGAACTCTCTTCACTTGGCCCGGCTTCGTAGCTCAGCTCAGATGTCTCTTCCTTATGGGACTAGGTTTGGATCTCTGATTTGTACTTTTAGAGCACTGCATGTCTTCCTTTTTTTGTAGCATGTGTCACACTTGGAACCGGTGTGTTAGAAGTCGTTTTCCTGCTTGATGGTAACTCCTTGAGGGTAGGGGCTGTCCAGTGTTCATTACTCTGCCTCAGTGTCTAGATGGGTGCCTGGCACATGGTAGCCCATCCATAAAGATTTGTTGAATAGACTGTCAAGTGAATGAATGAAAGAAGGAAGGAAGAGAGGGAGGGAGGAAGGAAGGAAAGAAGGAAGGAAGGAAAAAGAGAAAGAGGGAAGGAGAAGGCAATCCAGTGATATCAAAGAATATAAGAGAGTGGAAATTATGAAAAAGGAAGGAATGATTCACTGTGCAGATGGCGTGGAGAGGTCAGTTCTGTTAAGACCCAGAAGGTGTTTGAGCTTTAACTTTCAGGAATACTTTGAATTTAACAAGGAGGGTGGCAGTAGTGGAAGCAAAAGCCAGAGAGTTGTAGATTTAGGAATAAATATGGCTCAGGGAAATGAACACAGCACGTAAGGTCTTACCTTTCAATGAGGGAAAGATCAGTGGTAAAGCTGGGGTGGGGTGGAGGAGGGATGATGGGGTGCAGGCGTCTGAGATTTGTTTGCTTTTGTTCGTGTGTTTGCTTTTTTTTCCCCCTTACCTAGTACTAGAGAGATTTGGGCATGCTCACTATTTTTTCTACAGTGTTGTCTTACATTTCTGCTATGTCATAGAGGAAAAGAATATAAATGTTTTCTACTGATGAATGAAAAGCAACACATTTTAGAAGGAGCTGAGTTATGGGATTTCATTTAATAGGTTTTTCAGTTTTGGAGGAGTGTAAAACACCTGTGGGTTTTCCTTATGTTTCTTTGCATGTAGAAAACAAGGTTTTTGTGCTTAATTAAATCCTGGAATTTAAATGATGGGGCATCCTCTTCCTTGGAGGGGAATAATTAATTCATTATTAATAGGAATTAATCCTTATTAATTAAACTATTAATCCTTATTAATAGGGGGCCAATAGGTGGGTCCTTATTCTCACCACAGCAGAGTTACTCAGTCATTAGTTAAAGGGAGGGCATTCAAGAGCTGTCGGGGAGGCTGTGTAATCATCAACTTTGGGGAAGTCAGGTACCTCTCCAAGTTTCTGAGATGGCCTTGTCACCAAATGTATAATTTTAATTTGTTTTCCGTTACCACGTTACTGCCATTTCCAGAACCAGTTACGTACTGAAGTCAGTAGCTGACCAAACTCTTCCTGAAGGTTTTGTTAATGCTACATATGAAAATCATCACTCAGTTAATTGAAGAGCGTATCTGTATCTTGTTTTCCTTGCAGGCGAACATGACACCACATAGGTTTCCAAGGTATCAGCGTTGTGTACCTCCTCTGTTTTGTAATATAATTTCATCAGTTGAACAGATGAGGAATGCTAATCAGTTTGTTTATGCGTACATAATTTAAGGAGACTAAACACTTCACTGATCTGGAAGTAAGCACAAATTCTTCCCTGTTGCTTTTTATGCTATAATGAAGAACAGCGTTAGGCACATTTCTGGAAATTACAGTAATGTAAAATACAGAGAAGAAAGTATTTCGAGGAAGGTTTGATAGGTTGATTGTGTCTTGCTGAAGGGAAACTGAGTAGGAGGGTGAGAAGAAAAATATTGGGTTTGGGGACCAGGGTTGAAATCTAGTGTGAGTAAGGGATTGAGTTTAATGGAAGGGTTTATCAAAAGGTATATTATATTAAACTCCTAATTCTAATATTAAAATTATAATATGTATCTGAATAAGTTATTTTAGGAAGCAGTTCCCTACCTTAGTCCAATCCAACTAATCGTCTATTTCTTATTGCCGCTCCTGCCGTTTTTTCTGTTTTTCGAGTACTCTCTTACTGTGGTTCTATTTTGATACACTTGAAACCGCGGCATTCTGTTAATACACGACTTTTCCTAAACGTTAATAGAAGACAATGGCATTATAGTTTTTATAACTAAATGGTGGTTTAATATTGTATGCTGTACTCTTTTTGATTACTTTCAAGTTGTGGAAAGACTGGATCCACATAGGCTGCTGTTTTTCATGGGAAGGTGGGTAGATGAAGTAACTCTGGGCCTGTAGTCAAAATTATATTTGGATTAAAATAATCTAGTTAACTTTCTTAGCTTTTTACAATCAGGGGTCAGCAAACTACAGCTTGTGGGCCAAACTTGTGGCCTGTTTTTGTAAATAAGGTTTTACTGGAACCCATCCGTGCCCATTCATCTATGTATCTTAATCTGTGGGTGCTTTCACGCTACAGTGGCGGAATTGACTATGTTACCGAATAGGGTCCAGGCCCTGGAGCCGTGGAGCCAGTGAAACACATTCCAAGTCAGAAAGAGTGAGAAAGTTTTAATTTAGGAGGTGTACACCAGCAGGGATCTGACAGCGTTGCAGGCTGTCTGTATGGAGTCCCAAAAGGCATTTTTACATCAGAGCTTATATATGATTTTTACAGAGATTAGAAGTGTCGTTATTTATTACAAGGTAATTGCAAGAGACTCTTTATCATCCTAAAGACATTTCCTTAGCTGACATCTGGGCTCAAATCTTCTGTGGGGTTCCTAAGTCACAAAGCAAAGTCATTAACAAAGGTATGTGAAAAGGGAGAAGGCAAAGGAGAAAAAAAAAGAAACTTATGGGTTCATCATGGTGTTAGTTATGTCAAGCTCTCAGTTGCCCATTTTGAAAAGGAGAAAACATGCTGTGGAGTATTAGGGTCACAAGTAGTTGCTGTAGAGACCACACAGCCTGCTAAGCTGAAAGTACCAACTCTGGCCCTTTGCAGAAAGTTTTGTTGACCACTGATCTAAATCATAAATCAGGGCAGAAGTTAGTAAACCATAGTAGAGTTGTGTTGAATGTAGTAAAGACTGGAATTGAAGTCTTCAAAGAACTGTGGTTGAAAGCATGTTGAGACGCCTTACATTTTCAGGTGTTTCAGAATCCAAGTCACCATCCACCCTTATCACTAAACTACCTTTGGGTCACCTCAGTCGCCTGCTGAGACGGACAGCCTCATTTCTAGTCTGTCAGAATATGTTTTCTGCTCATGAATATAGAGGATCTTACTTTGTGCCTTCTTGAAGAGCCATAAATTACATCTGATCACAGATTTGGGTATGACTTTAGATCACAGCAAGTACTAGCAGCTTCTTCTGGTCTGTCAGCATCTACCCTCTTCCCAGGCATCTAATATCCCGTGACATCCTAAGGGTTATCAGATGTTGAATTTAGCTTCTGTGTTTGCCCCAGTTCAGAAAATGAATTGCCCGTTGTTCGAAACTTCTTAGGTAGCTTATCTGTGACCAAGTATGGGCTGTTGCTTATACATTTTGTGAAAATACTAAGGACATTGAGGAGCATAGAAAGGAAAACAGTTGAATTCCACTTCTAAATACTGCAATAGAAGGCTGTATCCCTCATGATTCAAATATCACCAGCCAATGAGCAGGAGAATTCAGTACTTGCTTTTTAATATAAAAATTTAAACCATATTTTCAAAATAAACTAATCCTTGTTTATAAACTAAATCTACTAATTTACAATTATCTAGCTTGGTCATGTGAACTTGGGGTAATAGAAAATGTACTGGCTCTGGGGTCTGCTGGACCTACATTTGAACCCTAGCTCTGTCATTTTCTAGCATTTCAAATGAGAGAAAATGTCCAAAATATAGAGCCTCTGGCTCCTTATATGTAGAGTTCAGATTAAATGTAAATACAGTTCCCAGCACTGTGCCAGGCACATAGTAGGAGCTAGAAAATGTGGGTGCCTTTCCACTCTCTTTTTGTATTTTTTTTTTTTTCAAGGTTGGAAATAGCTGGTGGATTCAGTTAATCAGGATCTTTATATTATTATTTATAAGCTGAATTCACAATTAGACAGTTCTAGTGACTGATAAGTGGGTTATGAATTGAGTAAAAATTCACAACCACAGCATCAGCAACAACAAAAGTACAAGGGGAAAAATGCCTGCTTGGCAATGTGAATGATTTAAGTGGGCTTCTGCTAAGAGAGGCTTTCTTGATTTACCCCAGTGTTGTCTAAATTCAGTTTCAGAGACACCTGCAAATCCAAAGGCATCCTCTTGCTGGTCAGTTGTTCTTTGAAAAATACTTCTTTTTTCATTTTGATTATGATATTTTAAAATTATTTTTACTAATTATAGAGGCAAGTTTTTTTTGCAGTAATAATTCTCATTGAAATAATTTTTTTCATCTATAGGTCAGTGTTTCAAATCTGAAAACATAATTGGGCACAATTATAATTTTTTCTTTAGATATGTTTGGGAGGCATTGGCTTAGACTATTCTGTATTTTCAGAAAGGACAGCATAATGAAAATGTAGTGATTACTAGCACTAATAAAACATAGATTTTGACTTGGCTTCTGTCAAAACCATAGTGTTCCACTCTTGTGGAATCAAACTAGACCAAATGGGTTGTGAAAATGGAAATCAGTACTTTGCTCTAAGGGAATTTTGGAGAAAATTACATTCTATTTGAATAATATTAAAATATTAAAAACAAGTATTTTAGTAATATACTAAAATGCACACATATTAAATACAAATATTTAACAAAATGTTACATTCACTTTGTAATTGAGATTTTTTTTTACTTGAAAATTACATGTGACCTTTGGTCTTTGCTTTCACACCTGTCTTTTTCTGTTTTCGTAAGTGTATAAAGTCACTCCTTTTTCTCTTCTGACTTTCTACTGCCCGTAGACACCCCTGTCACCAGTATCCTTGATCTGATAGTGGCTTCTGTTTGTCAGTCCCACATAAGAAAAACAGCTCATCAGGAGGAGATCTGCAGCAGAGCGAGAGGCCACCAACACCATGTTCTGCACAAAGCTGAAGGATCTCAAGATCACAGGGGAGTGCCCTTTCTCCTTATTGACACCAGCTCAGGTTCCAAAAGAGCCAGCAGAGGAGGATGCAGAAAGCTCAGATTGCTGCAAAGCAACTCCACCCATCTGTCAGGATGTCCCTGAGAAGAACGTTCAAGAAAATCTTCCTCAAAGAAAGACTAGTCGGAGTCGAGTCTATCTTCACACTTTGGCAGAGAGTATTTGCAAACTGATTTTCCCAGAGGTGAGTTCTTAGCCTTTAGAGATTTTCATGATATTTTGAAATTGTAAAAGAATGTTGTTCTAAGGAAAATGTAAATACTTGCTTTCTCACTTCTGAGGCTATAGTAAATGTAGAAGAGTTCCTTGAAACATATAAAAACATTCCTTTTTAAAAAAAATCGTGTTCTTAAATTGTGCTAGTCTTAAAAAGTTTCAGATTTTGAGTTCTTTTCAAAAGGATCTTTCAGTCTGACAGGACTGATGACTTAGAGCAACTGCTTAATCCCTCTATGCCTCAATGACCTCATCTGTAAAATGGGAATAACGAGAATACTTACCTTCTAGAGTTTTAATGACTTTGTTGACACCATAATGTGGCTGTTAACATAACACAGATACTCAGAAATTGTTAGCTATTTTTCATTTCAAATTAAACTCCTTAAATAACTTATTCTCTACTGGATTTTTTTCTTTAATTCCAAAGAGCATCATATGTGCCCTGCTAATTTGCAGAGGTGTGAAAATCTTCCCATTCCTGCTAGTTCTGAATCCCAGGTGTCTCCTTAAGCCAGGCTTAACCTGCTCCCGTAGGTCAGAGTCCTGAAACAGCTCTGGGAGCTGTGTAGCATAATGCCCATGTTGAGGTCTGGAGCACCTTCTGTCAATCCATCACTAGGATAACTTTGGAAACCCAACATCTACCTGAATATTCCAGGTATCTTAGAAATATACAGGGCATATAAAAAGGTCCTCTAACTCGATAGGGCTAAAAAAAATAGCAGTTGAAAATCCTCATATCTTCCTCCCTCTGTCAGTATTCACAGTTTTATATAAAATTACTTAACCTATGAGGTTAAACATTTACATAATCAGATTCTGACTCTAATAATACATTGAGAATTTTTAATTCACTCAACACAAGTCCTCTTACTCTCTGTATAGCACTGAAGAACCACAAACCCACTGACTTTTAGAGGGACTGAGATATTCTTGTTTCACCCCCAAGAAGCATTAGGGAAGATAAGCGACTTGACCAGAATCATACAGCTTTTGAAGGGTAGAGCAATTATTGTGGTGAACGATAGGAACTGGAGTGACTGAATGAAAGGACCGAGTTGAAGCATACATAAATTAGGATAAGCAGAAAGTTGAGGGAGCTTATTCAAATATATTACCACACTAGTACTTTGGTTCATGGCTTTGAAATGGAAATATTTAATTATGGTCACAGCAGTTACTAGACAGCCAACTTTGGCCAGGGTGCAGGCTGTAGCCTTTCTTGGATAGTTGGTTTGCATCACAGTCTGGGCAACAGTTGGCATTCTCATTTCCAAGGACAGAGTGAGGGCACAGAGATGAGAAGAGGGTGGTGATGGAGAAGCTGGATAACTTCTATGCTTTTCCTGAGACCTGTCATTACCGTGTTGGCTTCATTATTTTATTTGATAAATGTTGAATTCTTGCAATAGACGTCATACACATGTTGAAATCTCTTGTAAAAGCATTCTTAATACTAAATATAAATTATATTTTCTGTTTGTCTGTGAGCCCATAAGGATAATCATCCAGGTTTGACTTCAGTGTCATGTAGCAGAGAAGTCAAGGCCGTAGGAATTCTAGAAGGGAGAAGGGGTACATTCGGTATTAATGACTGTGAGTTTTTTCCAGCTGAGGTAATTTGCCTTACAACAGTAAACATCCAGATGTTTTTTTGAACTGTCTAGTAATCAATCTGGGTTAGATAATCAAGGACCCAAACATCCACTTGTCTTTGATAAATAGCTTTTTTTTTTTTTTCCTGATTTTTTCTAAGTGATAGGTTTAATGCCTAGCCTACTGTTTTAGTTTTGGTGCTATCAGTAACCCAAAGGAAGGGACTAAAATACCATTTGACAACATCATAGCTCTTTTTTTAGACATTCCAATTTAGCTCCCCAATTATTTATTTTTGAGAGAGAAAATGATGAAGTTCGTTACCATTAACAAACTTAGACCGGAAGATGTCATTCCAGAGTGGTGACATATTGGAGATTAGAAAGATCTTATTGATCATCTAATGCAAACAGTTCATTTTTGTTTGAAAAAAAAAAGAGGCACAAAAAGTTTGTCATTTGTTTAAGGTAAAACAAGTGAGGAGTTAGAAAAGTTTCTTCCTGTGGTTCATAATTCGTTACTTTTCTACAATAATTTTGTTCAATAATTTTTCATGGATATTCCTCCTCAGAAATCCTGTAAATTCTTCAAGCATAATATCTTTAAGGAGCTTACAGTGGAGTATGACCTGTTGGTTGAAGAGTATGAGAACCCCCTCACTAGCAGTCCTGCAGTGGTGGCTTCTATCTCCTAAGGCCCTGAGGTTGGCTGTGTAGGACACTCATTGAAAGATGAGGCCTGCCCATGGCTTTAGTGTGGATTCCTATCATTGCAGGGTATATCGCAGGAACAATAGTGCCAATAATCCAAGAAGCTGGACTATATGAAGAAGAATACAGCATCAGGATTGGTGGAAGACTCATTAACATCCTGCGATATGCAGATTATACAACTTTGCTTGCTGAAAGCGAAGAGGACTTGAAGCACTTCCCGATGAATATCAAAGGCCACAGCCTTTCAGCATGGATTACACCTCAACATAAAGAAAACAAAAATACGGCCGACCAATAAGCAGATCAGGATGAGCAGAGAAAAGATTAAAGTTGTCAAAGATTTCATTTTACTTGGATCCACAGTCAACACCTATGGAAGCAGCAGTCAAGAAATCAAACAACATATTGCATCGGGCAAATCTGCTGCAAAAGTGTTAAAAATAAAGATATCACCTTGAAGACTAAGGTGCACCTGACCCAGCCATGGTATTTTCAGTTGCCTCATATGCATGCAAAACCTGGACAGTCAATAAGGAAGACCAAAGAACTGATACATTTGAATTATGGTGTTGGCAAAGAATATTGAATGTACCGTGGACTGCCAAAAGAACGAACAAATCTGTCTTGGAAGAAGTACAGGCAGAATGCTCCTTAGAAGCAAGGATGGCAAGACTTCGTCTCATGTACTTTGGACGTGTTATCAGGAGGGACCAGTCTCTGGAGAAGGACATCATGCTTGGTAAAGTACAGAGTCAGCAAAAAAGAGGAAGACCCTCAAAGAGATGGATTGATACAGTGTCTGCAACAATGGGTTCAAACATAGCAATGACTGTGAGGATGGTGCAGGACCCGGCGGTGTTTCGCTCTGTTGTACATAGGGGGTACATAGGGTACAACAGCATGCTACCAGTGCCTTGCTAGGATGTCAGCACTTTTTTCTTTAGTAAAACAAATTCCTCTTTTAATTCAAAAACCAGGAATACATCTTCTCTAGCAACCCTAGCAATGGAAAGAGGGACCATTTCTCCTTTCCTCTTACGATGACTTCTGTCTTCCTTTTTCCTTTTCCAGCTTTCACATGCATGTGAGGTGATTAAAGAGACCATGGCTTGCGTCAGGTGCACTGTAGTCATCTTTACTTTTAAAAAATTTAAGAAAGTCTTTTGCGGGAGGTTTTTCCAGTGCAGTATGTCGTTTAATTTTTTGAGTACTGCTTCCATGGGCATTGATTTTTTTTATCCAAGTAGAATGAAATCATTGACAATTTTTATTTTTTCTCCATTTATTATGATATTATTTATCAGTCCAGTTGTGAGGATTTGCTTTACTTGGTAAAGGAGAGGATCAGCTGGAAGTGGGGAAACCCTCAATGAGGTGGAATAACACAATAGCCACAAAAATGGGCTCAAGCCAACCAACAATCTTAAAAATGGCACAATCCTGGGCAGTGTTTCATTCTATTATACATAAAGTTGCCATGAGTCAGAGCTGCCTCAATGGCAACTAACAACCACAATTTACAGAGACAGCATAAATGTTAGCAGGAAAAGACTAGAAAAAGAAGTTCTTGGTGACGGTGGGAAGGAAATGCAAACCCGAGAAAGATCTTGAGTGAAAAGAGAAAAAGAGGTATGCCTGATGGTTTAATCAGAAAGGTGAAGAGGGGGAGAAGGTTGTCTCCAGGAGCAGTGGAAAGGGAGAAGGAAAAAGTGTTAGGTGGTGACAGTAGCAGCAGCATTGGATGGATTGCGTTCCTCGTAGCCCCTCAAATAGTCCTGCTCAGGGCAGCAATTCTTACATAAACAAATGTGATTCAAATTATGTCACACTGCAAGCAACCTAAATTTATTTGTAAGCAAACAGAGTAACACCTCCGTACCTGGTAGTTTCACTTCACTGATAAAATTGTATAGATTGTCTTCAAGAACTTGAATAGCTCATGGAGGGAGTGTTGTTCACTCATTCATTAATTCAGCGAATGCATATTGAGCATCTCCTCTAGCCAAGTACTATTCAGGTGCTGGGTGTAGAGTGGTGACTAAAGCAGGTATTCCCTGTTCTTTTGGAGCGTCTATTCTAAGGAAATAAATAAATAATAATAATAAAAGCTAAGTAGCAAATGTCATGAAGAATAACCAGGAGCTCCTGCACAAGACCACATGTAGGGTCACTATGAGTCGGAATCGACTCGACGGCAGTGGGTTTTTTTCATGCACAAGGGAATCATCTCCCATTTTATGGATGACCCTTTTTCCCACGTGAATATGTTTTGCAGAATGAAAGAACTCACAGCAGCCCATGATTTCATGGGTTTCAATCCATGCTAATACTGTCGTGCTAGTCATGGCGGAGTAGCTTTCTATCAAGTAAAAGGCCCTTAAGGCATTTAAACTTTCCAAGTGCCCTGGCTGATCTACCTCACTTACAGTCTCACCAATGTAATGTTCCCTTTCTCCTTCCCTGGATCCAGAAGACTGCCAAGAAACATGTCCGTACTTTCCTCCCTGAACACGTTCCTCACCTGCCGAGCCCCCTGCCCTCCGCTCAGAATCTGCCCGCTGGATAATTCTCCTGGCAACCTTTCTTCCGTCCGGTGGCAGAAGTATTGTTCCGCTCCACACTCGAGGAGCTGGGAAAAACTGTTCTGCATTATAACTGTTTCTTTCAGTTCTTGCCAGCACTTGTAATTTTTTCCCCATAAATTTCAAATTTATTTTCTAGGCTGTATGTGCACTTCGCAAATTGAAAGTACTTATCTTAATCCATTTCATTAAAACAGAATCTTGCTGTGTTTTGCTTCACTCAGTTGCCTCACTTGGCCAATGGAAATTCTAAAGGAGATATAAATAGCTCTTACTGAAAAAGGAATTTCCCCATTTGGAAAATAGCCATAAAATTTTTCACTTTCCTCTGGAGAAACTACAGAAAGAATCAGTGGCACATATAGACACGTATGATTTTTATGAAATGAGATTGAAATGTCAGCCCTTCTTATCACTTATCAGTTAGAGACAATGAGCCATTAAGAGAGTTCAGTGGATGGTTAATAAAGAGAAGAACTCGTGAAATACTCAGGCATCAATAAAAGTGAGTGAAACTCTATTTGATGAGCATTATTAGTTCAAAGAAAGGAAATCAGTGCAAGTTAGGATAAATCCAAGGCTCCTGTTGAACAATCAATGGACTGTGGTGACAGATGGGATTTAAGGGAAGAAAAAGGAGAGACGGGTAACGTCAGAGTTTTCTAGAGCAGAAGATGGAAATGATATGTAAAGCGTCAATATGAACGTGCATTTAAGGATGGAGAGTCACTGGGTGACTGGGTGTAGAGTTTGTGAAAGGCACAGTGTTTGCTTGGCTTGAGCCATGCTGAGATTGACGTATTGGCAGCACATCCAAGGGGATTTCCTGACTCAGGAAGTGACGTCCATGGATTCCTTCATAGAAGACATGGCATTCATTACCAAACTAGAGTGTTCTGTTTGGATTCCAACTCAGCTTGTCTCTGTTTTGTGGCGGTCAATGAGACCACCCACCACAGGCAAAGCTGTGGGCCACAGTACACATCCGAACTCAAATTAGTCTTGAGTTCGAAAAACCCACAGAAAATCAATACCAGTTCCAAAGTGTAAATTCATTGTACTTACCATTAAAGGAAATAACGTTTCTGCTTCTTCATAAGAAAGTTTTAGAACTTATTTTTAAAGTCTGTATCTTCAAATGAATTATTATTTAAAGGGAGGGTTTCAAATTTTTCTTTTCAATTCCAGTTTGAACGGCTGAACCTTGCACTTCGGAGAACATTGGCAAGACATAAAATCAAAGAAAGCAGGTAAGTTGAATAGCTTTAGTTGTCTAAGTAAAGATCAACCTCTTATTGCAATCACTAGTCTTGCTACTAATTATTGAATATCAGCAAGTATTTGTTCAACGTTATGACTGTGGAGGCTACACACAATCTTACAAAGCAGGAGAGCTCATGAAATGCTCAGAAATCAATGCCAGTAGAACACCACCAGTTGATTCCAACTCATGGTGACTCCATGTGTGTCAGAGTAGAGCTGTGCTCAGTGGCTGGTTTTTTGGAAGTAGATCTCCAGGCCTTTCTTCCAAGGTGTCTCTGGTTGGACTGAGCCTCCTACATTTTGGTTAGCAGCCAAGTGTGTTAAGCTTTTATTAGTTCAAAGAAAGGAAATCAGTAAAAGTTAGGGTAAATCCAAGGCTTGTTTCAAATAAACAACCAGCTGACCTTGGTGATAGATTGGATTTATGGATAAAGAAAAGGGAGAGGCAGAGATAATGCCAGAGTGTTTTAGGCCAGAAGGTGGAAATGGTATGTGCTAGTAATGCCAGAAACTGGACTGTTTTAGTTGCTACTAACCTGAAAATAAGTGCGTTTATTTTTCACATTTTAGGAATGGCTAAACTCAGGCTTGTAAAAAATGTTTGGGATTTTACAGCTAGGAAAAGGCAGAGCTGGGTTTCAAGTTTAGGATTTTCAGAGCCCATGATTTTAAATATGTTACCATATATATAAAGTCTATTCTTTTGTATAAGTTGCCAGTTGCCGTCGAGTCGACTCTGACTCATGACAACCCCATGAGTGTCAGAGTAGAACTGTGCTTCCTCGGGTTTTCAATGGCTGATTTTTCAGAAGTAGATTGCCAGGCCTTTCTTCAAAGCCCCTTCTGGGTGGACTCAGCTCTCCAGCCTTTGAGTTAACAGCTGAGGGCTTTAACTGTTTGCAACACCGAGGGACTCCCTGTTCTTTCATATTAAGGGGCGATTTTTTTTTTTTTTTTTGTGGTTTTATTTATTTATTTTTATTTTTTATATTTTACTGTACTTCAGGTGAAGGTTTATGAAACAAATAGTTTCTCATGAAACAGTAGTACACATGTTGTTTTATGACATTGGTTAACAACCCCACAACATATTAACCCTCTAAATTCTCAACCTTTTTTTTTTTTTTTTTGGTGAAAATACACATAGCCCAAGATACACCGTTTCAAAAATTTCTACATACACAGTTCAGTGACATTGACTACGCTCTTCCACTTGTGCTGTTATTCTCACTTAAGATGAAGGCTTACAGAACAAAATAGTTTCTCATTAAACAGTTACTACAAATGTTGCCCTACGACAATGGTTAACAATCTCACAGCACATCAAGAATATCCTTACTCAACCTTGGGTTCCCTATCACCAGCTTCCTTGTCCCCTTCTGCCTTCTGGCCCTTGTCACTGGACTCCTGTACCTCGTTAGTCTCATTTGGTTTTACGGGGCTGTCCACTCCCAGGCTGAACAGTGAACCTTGGAGGTAGCTTCACCACTGATCTAAAAGGGTGTCTGGGGGCCATATTCTCGAGGTTTCTCCCGTCTCCTTTAGGCCAGTAAATCTGGTCTTTTTTTTTTGTGAGTTAGAATTATGCTCTACATCCTTCTCCAGCTCTGTCCAGAACCCTCTGTTGTGATCCTGGTCAGAGCAGTCAGTGGTGGTAGCCGGGCACCATCTAGCTGTCCTGGACTCAGTCCGGTGGACGTCTTGGTAGCTGTGGACAGTTAGCCCTTTGGACTCATCTTTTCCTTGTATCTTGTTCTCTTCATTCTCCCTTGCTCCCAAAGGGATGAGACCAGTAGAGTATCTTAGATGGCCGCTCACAGGCTTTTAAGACCCTAGACGCTACTCACCAAGGTAGAATGTAGAGCATTGTTTTTATAGGCTGTGTCATGCCAATTGAGCTATATTCCCTGAGACCATGGTCCCCACAGCCCTCCGCCCAGCAACTCAGTCCCTCAGGGAGTTTGGATGTATATCTATGGGGCTTCCATGACCTTTCCTTGTACAGGTTGTGCTAGTTTCCCCTGTATTGTGTACTGTCTCACCCTTCACCCAAGATACCACTTACCTATTATCTATTAAGTATTTCCCCCCCACCCCTCCCATCCCTGGTAACCAACAAAGATTGTTACTTTTTGTGTCTGAACTTTTTCATGGGTTTTTATAATAGAGGTCTCATACAATATTTGTCCTTTTGTGATTCACTTATTTCACTCAGCATAATGTCCTCCAGTTTCATCCATGTTATGAGATGCTTCACAGATTCATTGTTGTTCTTTCTCGTTGCATAGTACTCCATTGTGTGTATGTACCATAGTTTGTTTACCCATTCATCTGTTGATGGGCATCTAGGTTGTTTCCATCATTTTGCTATTGTGAACAATGCTGCCATGAACATAGGTGTGCATATGTCTGTTCAAGTGACGACTCTTATTTCTCTAGGATATATTCCTAGGAGTGGGATTGCTGGATCGAATGGTATGTCTATTGCTAGCTTTCTGAGGAAACGCCATATCATTTTCCAAAATGGTTGTATCATTTTGCATTCCCACCAGCAGTGCATTAGAGTTCCCATCTCCCCGCAGCCTAAGGGGTGATTTTTAAAGTCACAAGTAAGGCATGGATCCCAAACAATCAGAACTGATTCCTTGCCTGAAGGATGCTCCCAGAAGGTTGGAATTCCGCCCCAGCAGCTTCCTGCTCCCGCCCCACCCACCTCAACCACAGGTTACACCTTTAGGAGCTGCATCAGGACGAGGTGACGATCCAGGGATCCAGGGCGTACGAAGAGGGGGACTCAGGAATTGTGGGGCAGCAGTGGGACTATTTCACTATTTTCTACAACCAGTTTGGTTGTCCTGGTGTGCACTGGCTGAATATCAGTTCTGTAGTTCTGTTTATACTTTTTTCTTGTGTCTATCTTTGAAATTTTCTTTAAGAAAGCTTTCCATAGAGCCTTCATATAGGTTTTTTTTTTGAAAAAATTTATTTATATAGTTAATTTTCCAAATATATCTTTACTGTTGATAAATAATTTGATTGGCCCTGTTTTGGATTCCCCCAAATTGCCAGGATTATTTCATGTATAAATAATAGAATGAATACTTGATTTCACATTTGCAGAATTGAACTTTGGAATTTTGCAAGCCAGTCCCATTCTTGGGAATATTTTATGAATTCATTAGTCTGTCCACTCACGGGTGAGTGGATAATTAGTTTTGTGGATTATCTAGGCTTAATTTTCCTTGCTGACTAACTGTCCCAGACCGCAGGCAGCAGCACCAAGCCAAGAAGGGGTCAGGGATGGGTCCAGAAGGAGAGAGTGTGAATTTATGTGTCTGACAGAGCTATGTTTACATGAGCGATAGGAAAAGCATTCCAGAAAGCCTCTGACCTTAATTCTCAGTGAAGCTGATAAGATACACAGAAGTCATTGCAGCCCTGCTACTGTGCCTGTCTGCTGAAGTCCTTGGCAGTCAGTTTTCTCAAAATTTGTTCTCAGGGCTTGGTGTTCTGAAATGTTCCTTCCCCTAGATGTAGACGTTCGTTAGCATGTTTTCCTCACGGTGTATTCTTTCAGAAATTTCAGAACTTACAAAAACAGCAATCCTTTTATTTGGAGATCTTGAACAAATCTTTTACTGCTTTTCTTACTTCTTAAAGAGAAAAGGCTGTTGGTATTTTAATTGTCTTGATGATGGTTATTCACTTGTTGAAATAAGATGACAGACCATTTTGCTCCTGAGTCTGCCTGCTGATGTGCAAACGGTTCCTCTCTGCTTCGCTCTTTAGCTCTTGAGTACGCGCTTTGTTTTTGGGGTTTTGTTAGGTTTTTCTCCCCCACCTTCTTATCAAGTCAGCTGCCATTTCTACTGCTTTAGGTTTGCCAACTGCTGAACATACCCTAAACGATCTTGTGGACTGCTTATTGTCTTCTGTGACTTGAAAACCAGAAAACTAACGTGATAAACAAGTGCCCCTGAGTGAAGGACCAGAGGCCGCCCTTCCCTTTTTCTTTTAAGTGTAATGAGTTTAATAGTCTTTATGGTTTTCCTCTAGGTTCGTTGCTCAGAGAACTAACTTTTGCTTAGTCTCTTTTTGTGCGATCATGCCATACATGCAGTACTTATGCCTGCTTTTCCTTTTTGAATGTAAACACAAGGAACATGCTGTAAAATGCATGGTGTGCTGTTTGAACTAGCAAGGCTTTGGTTACATCTCCTGGCATGGGTACTGAGAATTGGCATTATTAGAGCTCTCTGAGCATATTTACTCTTATTTTTTAGGGAAATAAAAAAAGTTACTTAAATGAGAGAAAGAAGCAAATCTATAAAGATAGATCAGTATAGAAAAATAGTCGATAGTCTCTAGCTCAAAGTAGGCTATAATATCATAAGTGATCCTTGACCAACTTAGATTAAAAAATATTTCTACCTAGTACTTTAATTAATTATAATATACCCTTATGTGATAAAATGGTAGAGTGATCCAGTTTCCTTCTCAAAAATATTTTCTTCTGAAACTTCCCTACATCTATTATGTTTACTGAAATCTGTTTAAAATTTCAGATGTATACCTCTTTTTAAATTGAGCTTATCTAATAGTTAAGAGCTATGAGTACTAACCAAAAGGTTGGCAGTTTGAATCCACCAACAGCTCCTTAGAAACCCTATGAGGCAGTTCTACTCTGTCCTATAGGGTTGCTTTGAGTTAGAATTGACTCAACAGCAGTGGGTTGATGGCAAATGGCAAATAGAACCTTATGTATCTTTTAATATGTTTTAGTGGCTTGCCAAATTTGGTTATTATCAGTTATCACTGTCAGACATTATAAAAAACAATTAGGCAAACATGAATTAACACATTGTCAAGTTGAGATTACCTAAACTCTCTGTCTGTCAAAATGTATGCTTTATATTCAACCTGGTGGCTCAACAGTTAAGCGCTCAGCTGCTAACCAAAAGGTTGGTGGAGTCCAGCGGCTCTGTGAGAGAAAGACCTAGCAATCCGCTTCTGTAAAGATTACAGCTAAGAAAACCCTATGGAGTAGTTCTCCTCTGTCACCTGGGGTTGCCATGAGTCAAAATCGACTCAATGACCTAACAACAACTTGCTATAGCAGGAGTCCTTGGGTGGTGCAGTTAACGTGCTTGGCTGCTAACCGGGAGGTTAGGGCTTAGAGTCCATTTAGAGGTGTCTCTGAAGAAAAGTCTGATGATCTACTTCTGAAAATTCAGTCATTGTAAACCGTCTGGAGCACAGTTCTACTCTGACACACATGGGGTCACCAGGAGTAGGAATCAGTTTGAATGCAGCTGGTTTAATGCTATAGAAATCAGTACAGTAATTGAAAAAGAATAAATTTTTTTAGTTACTAAATTTTTATACATTATCAAGGATGAACGTTTAATGTAATGATGGTTGAGTCTCCAAAGCAAGAAATACTATGTATTTTCTTCAGCAAAAAAAAGGCAATACTTAATAGTGAAATCTATCTGTATGTCGATTTTTCTTCTTAGTTGGGTCACCAGAAGAATTGGGATGGTTAGTTACCATCCCTTCTGGGCCATCTCACACTCCTGGTGTCCTCCCAGAGCAAACTCTTTAGTATTAGCCTATGTAAAGCTAACTTGAAGGATCAACATGCTTCACAGAAAACGATGGAACCCGCTACATCTTGAACATTTGGGGGTTTTCAACATTGTTCTGGATTGTACATGTCACTGCTCCTTTGCTATAAACTTGGTAGTCAGTATTTGATTCTAAAAAAAAAGGGAATTTAAATCATTTTCCTTCAGTCTTTCTTAATGTGAAGTACGGTTCAGTATGTTTTAATGTGAAGTTTGAGCATTGACCTGTCAGTTTCTAATTTAAGATACTGAAATATTTCCAGGAAATCTTCGGAAAGAGAAGACTTTGAAAAAATCATTGCAGACCAAGCAATTGCAGCAGGTAAGGTAATATAATTGTTTAAGTATATGTATTTAGGAAGTATATCCTGTACCTGCAGAACTAATATTTTCTCCTAGAATATTCATATTTATTTGTCGATAACTCCCAACGTGCAGTGTTCAGTATTATGTATTGTGTTAACATAAACAGTAACACTTTTTCTTTTTTTTTAATTGTTGTGCTTTAAGTGAAAGTTTATAATTCAAGTTAGTTCTCATACAAAAATTTATACATACATTGTTATGTGACCCTAGTTGCTCTCCCCGTACTGTGACAGCACACTCCTCCTTTCCACCCCTGATTTCCTGTGTTCATTCAACCAGCTCTTGACCCTCTCTGCCTTCTCATCTCAACTCTGGACAGGAGCTGCCCATTTGGTTTCATGTATCTACTTGAGCTAAGAAGCACACTCTTCATGGGTATCATTTTATGTCTCGTAGTCCAATCTAATCTTTGTGTGAAGAGTTGGCCTCAGGAATGGTTTTAGTTTTGGGCTAACAAAGAGTCCGGGGGCCGTGTCTTCCTGGGTTCCTCCAGTTTCAATCAAACCATTAAGTCTGGTCATTTTACTAAAATTTGAGTTCTGCACCCCACTTTTCTCCTGCTCCATCAGGGACTCTCTGTTTTGTTCCCTGTCAGGGTGGTCATTGGTGGTAGCTGGGCACCGTCTAGTTCTTCTGGTCTCAGGCTGATGGAGTCTCTGGTTTATGTGGCCCTTTCTGTCTCCTGGACTAATACATTACTTGTGTCTTTTATATTATTCATTCTCCTTTGCTCCAGGTGGGTTGGGGCCAATTGATGCATCTTAGATGGCTGCTTGCTAGCTTTTAAGACCCCAGATGCCACCCACCAAAGTGGGATGCAGAACATATTCTTAATAAACTTTGTTACACCAGTTGACCTAGATGTCCCCTGAAACCATGGTCCCTAGACCCCCGCTACTGCTACTCTATACCTCAAAGTGTTTGATTGTATTCAGGAAACTTCTTAGCTTTGGTTTAGTCCGGTTGTGCTGACTTCACCTGTAGTGTGTGCTGTCCTTCACTTCACCTAATTCTTGTCTACTGTCTAGCTAGTGAATACCCCTTGCCCTCCCTCCCCACCCTTGTAACCATCAGAGAATGTTTTCTTCTGTGTTTAAACCTTTTCTTGAGTTCTTATAATAGTGGTCTTATACAATATTTGTCCTTTTGTAACTGACTAAATTCACTCAGTGTAATGCCTTCCAGATTCCTCCGTGTTATGTTTCACAGACTGATCGTGGTTCTTTATCATAGTGTAGTATTCCTTTGTGTGAATATACCATAACGTGTTTATCCATTCGTCCATGATGGGCACCTAGGTTGTTTCCATCTTTTTGCTATTGTGAACAGTGCTGCAGTGAACATGGGTGTGCATATATCTTTTCGTGTGATGGCTCTTATTTCTCTAGGATGTATTCCAAGGAGTGGGATTGCTGGATCGTATGGTACTTCTATTTCTAGCTTTTTAACAAAGTGCCAAATCTCTTTCCAAAGTGGTTGTACCATTTTACTTTCCCACCAACAGTGTATAAGTGTCCCAGTCTCTCCACTGCCTCTCCGACATTTATTATTTTTGTTTTTTGGATTACGACTAGCCTTGTTGGGGTGAGATGGTATTTTATTTAGTTTTGATTTGCATTTCTCTAATGGCTAATGATTGTGAGCATTTCCTCATGTGTCTGTTAGCCGCCGGAATGTTTTCTTTGGTGAAGTGCCTGTTCATATCCTTTGCCCATTTTTAAATTGGGTTATATGTCTTTTTGCTGTTGAGGTTTTGCAGTATCTTACAGATTAATTTTAGAGATTAGATGGCGATCGGATTTGCCATAGCCCAAAATTTTTTCCCAGTATGTAGGTTGTCTTTTGACTCTTTTGGTGAAGTCTTTTGATGAGCTAAGTGTTGATTTTTAGGAGCTCCCAGTTATCTATTTTCTCTTCTGTTGTTTGTGCATTGTTACTTATGGTTTATATTCTCTTTATGCCATGTATTAGGGCTCCGAGCATTGTCCTTATTTTTTCTTCCATGATCTTTATTGTTTTAGATTTTATATTCAGGTCTTTGATCTATTTTGAGTTACTTTTTCTGTGTGGTGTGAGATACGGGTCTTGTTTCATTTTTTTGCAGATGAATATCCAGTTATGCCAGCACCGTTTGTTAAAGAGACTGTCTTTTCCCCAAATAGTGGACTTTGGGACTTTGTCAGATATCAGCTGCTCATAGGTAGATGAATTTATCCCTGGATTCTCAATTCTGTTCCATTGGTCTGTGTATCTGTTGCTGTACCAGTACCAGGTTGTTTTGACTACTGTGGCATTATAATAGGTTCTAAAATCAGGTAGTGTGAGGCCTCCCACTTTGTTCTTCTTCAGTAATGCTTTACTTCACCGAGGACTCATCCCTTTCCTTACGAAGTTGATGATCTGTTTCTTCATCTCATTAAAAAAGGCCGTTGGAATTTGGATTGGTATTGTATCATATCTGTGGATAGCTTTGGGTAGAATTGACATTTTCTCAGTGTTGTCTTCCTGTCCATGAGCAAGGTATGTTTTTCACTTATGCAGGTCTCTCTTGGTTTCTTTCAGTAGTGTCTTATAGTTTTCATTGTATAGATCTTTTACATCTCTGGTTAGATTTATTTGTATTTTATCTTCTTGGGGGCTATTATAAATGGTATTGGTTTGGTGATTTCTTGTTCGAGGTTCTCTTTGTTGATGTAGAAGAATCCAAATGATTTTTGTATGTTTCTCTTGTTTCCTGATACTTTGCTGAAATCTTCTGTTAGTTCCAGTAGTTTTCATGTGGATTCTTTGGGGTTTTCTGTGCATAAGATCATATCATCAGCAAATAGAGGTACTTTTACTTTTTCCTTACGAATCTGGATGCCCTTTATTTCTTTTTCTAGCCTAATTGCTCTGGCTAGGACCTCCAGCACAGTGTTGAATAAGAGTGGTGATAAAGGGCATCCTTGTCTAGTTCCTGTTCTCAGGGGGAATACTTTTAGACTCTCTCCATTTAGGACGATGTTCGCTGTTGGCTTTGTATAAATGCCCTTAATTATGTTGTTAAATTTCCCTTGTATTCCTATTTTGTTGAGAGTTTTTATCATGAATGGGTGTTGGACTTCGTCAAATGCCTTTTCTGCATCAATTGATAAAATCATATGGTTCTTGTCTTTTGTTTTATTAATATGATGGATTACAATGATTGTTTTTCTAATGTTGAACCATCCTTGCACACCTGGTATAAATCCCACTTGATCATGGCGAATTATTTTTTTGATACTTTGTTGAATTCTATTGGCTAGAATTTGGTTGAGGATTTTTGCATCAGTGTTTGTAAGGGTTATTGGTCTGTAATTTTCTTTTTTTGTGGTGTCTTTACCTGGCTTTGGAATCAGGGTTGTGCTGACTTCATAAAGTGAGTTTGGGAGTATTCCATCCTTTTCTGTGCTTTGAAATACCTTTAGTAGTAATGATGTTAACTCTTCTCTGAATGTTTGGAGAATTCTCCGGTGAAACTGTCCAGGCTAGGGTTTCTTTTTTTTTGGGGGGGGGGGTAGTTTTTTTAATTACCTTTTCAATCTCTTCTTTTGTTGTAAGTTTATTTTAGTTGTTCTACCTCTGGTTGTGTTAGTTTAGGTTGGTAGTGAGTTTCTAGAAATTTGTCCATTTCCTGTAGGTTTTTGAATTTGTTAGAGTACAGTTTTTCTTAGTATTCTGTTGTGACTCATAATTTGAGTTGGGTCTGTTGTGATATCGCCCATCTCATTTCTTATATGGGTTATTTGCTTCCTCTCCTATTTTTCTTTTGTCAGTTTGGCCAGTGGTATATAGATTTTGTTGATCTTTTCAGAGAACCAGTTTTTGGTCTTGTTTAACTCTTTCAGATGTTTTTCTATTCTCTATTTCATTTAATTCTGCTCTAATTCTTTTTATTTCCTTTCTTCTGGTGCCCCAGGGCTTCTTTTGCTGCTCTGTTTATACTGGCTCCAGTTGTAGGATTAATGTTTTGATTTTGGCCCTTTCTTCCTTTTTGGATGTGTGGATTTATTGCTATAAACTGATCTCTGAGCACTGTTTTTACTGTGTCCCAAAGGTTTGGTAGGATGTGCTGTCGTTCTCATTTAATTCTATGAATTCCATCCTTAATTTCTTCTATAACCCAGTAGTTTTTCAGCAAAGGGTTGTTCAGTTTCCAAGTGTTTGATTTTTTTTTCCTTGCTTTTTCTGTTACTGATTTTTGCTTTTATGGCTTTATGATCAGAAAAGATGCTTTCTAATATTTTGATGCTTTGGAGTCTGTTAAGGCTACATTTATGGCCTAATATGTGGTCTATTCTGGAGAGTGTTCCATGTGCTCTGGAATAGAAAGTATACTTGGCTGCTGTTGGTGGAGTGTTTGGTGTATGTCCATGAGATCAAGTTGGTTGATTGTGGCATTTAGATCTTCTGTGTTTTTATTGAGCATCTTTCTGGATGTTCTGTCCTTAACTGAAAGTGGAGTGTTGAAGTCTCCTACTATTATTGTGGAGCTGTCTGTCTCTCTTTTCAATGCTGTTAGAGTTTGTTTTATGTATTTTTGAGCAATGTTGTTGGGAGCGTAAATATTTATTACAGTTATGGCCTCCTGCTGTAATGACCCTTTTATCATTATATAGTGTCCTTCCTTATCCTTTATGGTGTATTTTACTTTAAAGTCTATTTTGTCAGAGATTAATATTGCCACTCCTGCTCTTATTTGAGTGTTGTTTGCTTGATATATTTTTTTTCGTCCTTTGAGTTTTAGTTTGTTTGTGTCTTTAAGTCTAAGGTATGTCTGTTGTAGGCAGCATATAGATTGGTTGTGGTTTTTTTTTCCCATTCTGCCACTCTCTGTCTCTTTATTGGTGCATTTAGTCCATTTATATTCAGCGTAATTACTGATTGGTATGTGTTTAGTGCTGTCATTTTGCTGTCTTTTTTGTGTGGTTGACAGTTTCTTTGTTCTTATTTTTCTGTGGTGAGTTATTTTTCTTTACATCTTTTTCATTTTTGTTGATTTTTTTATTTGTTGAATCTGTATGTTTTTCTTGTTTTTTATTTTGATATGTAGGATTGTTAGTTTCCTTTGTGGTTACCTTAATATTTACCCCTATTATTCTCAGTTAAAACCAATGTTTTATTTCTTCATGTCACCTTGACTTCCTCTCCATATGAAAGATTTGTGACTACATTTTTAGTCCCTCTTTGTTTTATTAATATTGTCATCTTTTACATGTTGATGTCTCTGTTTCCCTGTTTTCAGCATTTTAGCTTTATTTTTGTGACTTCCCTATCTGGGTTGATATGTAGTTGCTCTGTCCTGTGCTCTAGTCTGGGGTTTTTATCTGAGGTTATTGGTTTTCTAAATGGAGGACTCCCTTTAGCATTTCTTGTAATTTTGGTGTGGTTTTTGCAAATTCCCTAAACTTCTATTTATCTGGAAATGCCCTAATTTTGCTGTCATATTTGAGAGACAGTTTTGCCGGATATATAATTCCTGGCTAGCAATTTTTTTCATTCAAGGCTTTATATATGTCATCCCATTGCCTTCTTGCCTGCATGATTTCTGCTGAGTAGTCCAAACTTAGTCTTATTGACTCTCCTTTGTAGATGACTTTTCATTTATCCCAAGCTGCTCTTAAAATTCTCTCTTTATCTTTGGTTTTGGCAAGTTTGATTATAGTATGTCATTGACTTTCTTTTGGGATCTACCTTAGTGGGGTTCTATGAGCATCTTGGATACTTCTCATTTTTCATGATATCAGGGAAGTTTTCTGCCAACCAATCTTCAACAGTTGTCTCTCTATTTTCTGTTATCATCCCCAGTCTGGTACTCCAGTCACTCATAGGTTTTTCCTCGTGGTAGAGTCCCATGTAATTCTTGGAGTTGGTTCATTTTTTTAAATTCCTTTATCTGATTTTAACTCGAATAGGTAGGTGTCAAGTGCTTTACCTTCAGTCTCACTAATTCTGACTTCTGTTGCTTCAATTCTGCTCCTGTGACTTTCTATTGAGTTGTCTAATTCTGAAATTTTATTGTTAATCTCTGGATTTCTTATTCCTGCCTCTCTATGGATTCTTGCAGCCTATTAAATTTGTTATCATGCTCTTGAATAACTTTCTTAAGATCCTCTGTTGCTTTGTCTATATGTTCCTTAGCTTGGTCTGTGTTTTGCCTCATCTCTTTCTGATCTCTTGAAGCGTTCTGTATATTAATCTTTTGTATTCTACCTCTGGTAATTCCAAGAAATTCTCTTCCTCTGGAAAATTTCTTGATTCTTTATTTTGGGAGTCTGCTGAAGCCATCATGGTCTGCCTCTTTATGTGATTTGATACTGACTGTTGTCCCTGAGCCATCGATAAGTTATTGTAATTTATTTATTTTATGTTTGCTTACTGTGTCCTAGCTTCTTGTTTTGTTTTCATATGCCCAAATAGGCTATTCTTGTGAGCTAGTTCGATTATTGGTGCCTTTGGAGCTCTATCGTCCTGTCACCAGGTGGTTAGATTTGTTACTAGATACATGAGCCCAGGAATCTGTTTACTTTTCTTGTATGGATTCAGCTCAGGTGTCCAGGTGTTCTGTCATCAAGTGTGTGGTGCAGGCTCTCACCTACAGTCCCAGACAGGCATGGGTGATTGGTGTAGGCACAGGTATCTGGCTGCAGTAAGGGGTCATGTGCTGAACAAGGCAGGGGGCTGACGGCTGCCCCTGAGTGTCTGGGAGGAAAGCGTCTCCCTGTTTCCTAAAGCACATAGGTGGGTAGGCTTTGCACCGGACTATGAGCACTCAGTGCTGTTGGCTGTAAGGGCTGGGGTACCACTTATTCTTGGACCCCTGTTTTGAGTGGCTAGGTGGCATGGATGGAGCCACCAGTACTCAGGCTCCTGATGTGAGTAGGTGAGGAACCTGCTTAATGGGCAGAGCAGTGTGAAATGTCACGAACCTGCCACCTCACCATATAGCTGAAACAGTTGAAGTTAGACTTCAGGTATATACCCTGTTGTACTGTGGTAATGAGGGCCTACGCTGTTGAATCGGACCAATACAGGTCTATGCAGGGTCAAAGGCATTCAGAGTCTGTGAACCCCTTATGTGTGTTACTAGGCACAGGAGCTGTGCCCACCCTGAGTTCCTGGCTTAGGGGAGCTGGCAAATTATTTTTTCCTGTTTGTTAATTTCTTCTCTCTCCAAGGCCAGGAGAATGGCTCAGGGCACATGGCAGGTCTTAACTTCTGGCCCAGGGGACTTGGCAGTCACTGAAGCCAGTCAGAGATTCAGTGCAGAGCAGGAAGAGGGGAGGCAGATGGGGAGAGGTTTTTCCCAAAGGGGATGTTTTTTGATCTACATGGTAGACCAGACGCAAGTACTTATCTTTTGCCAATTGAGCACTGCTTTTCCCTGGTTTTGGATGCCAGAGTAGACTCTCTGCTGCTGGGCCTCTCCTGATGTAGAAAATGCCTCCCGAGCCCCTCTGCTTGCCTCACCAAGCTTGCGAGCCTGTCCAGCTTGAAGGATGCCGGCCCCTGCTGGCTCAGTTCTGGCAACTCCTTGGTGCTACCAAACCATCTCTCCCTCCCCCTGCCACTCAGTCCAATTCCTCAACTTTGTGTTTGATGTTCAGGGCTCCTAAACTGTCATATATAATTGATTCCCTTGTTTTTTTCTGGTCTTTGTTGTAAGAAGAACCATAGGAAGTGTCTGACTACTCTGCCATTTTGGCCTCACCTCTTCAGTAACGCTTTTTTATATGATATATTTTTGTTAGACATAAAACATTTCCTCTTCCTATAATGTTTATTTGCTGAGAAGTAGATAAGGCTGGATGGGAAGCTGACTCATAGACATTCACAAGCCTTAGTCTGGAACCTAACTATAGGTTTGCCTCATTTGTGCATGGAAAATTCTACTCAACAAAGTAGAACTGAAGGATTTTTTTTTTTTTAAGTTGTAAGCAATCATGAGAATAGGGTCACACTCTCTAACACATTAACAGTGTTCTCACTTTAGTGATGAGTTTGTTGGGGGGTAGAGTGAGTGGCTTTGTCATATTGTCCTTTTGAAAGTTTGAGGACATGGACCAAGAGGTTAAATCTTTTTAAAAGTACAAAATGTTAAGATAATAATAATACCTAACTTGTATTGAGCTCTTCCTGGGAGCAAGCACTATTTTAAATCTGATTCCCACACATCCCAACAGTGCAGTGAAGAGGGCAGTATTGCTTTTCCTGTGTTACAGATGAGAAAAATATGATGCACAAAGATTAGAGAATAAAGGAGGCTAGGGAAAGAGAAGCTGTAGAATATAAAGACAGTAAAACTTGGGAAAGCCAGAATCTGTGTAAGGCGGAAACCTGTCCGAGAAGGAAAACTTAATACTCAAATAGTGTATTTTCCACTAAAATGAGCAATAGAAAAGTGTTAAGAGTGCACCCTGTCAAAGGTGGAAAACTTGCGAGATCTGGAAAAACAAGGTGGTGCTATCAAGTTCCAGCTCTCACAGGTTTCATTGTAATATATTCCATGCCAGCTTTTATTCAGGTAACATTAAAGAACAAAAATGCAATTTATTCAGGAAAAAACTTTATAATTCTGTGTAGATAAAAATGACATAATTAAGTTTCAAGGACTAGTGATTTTAAATTAATTCCAATGGTTAACTCTTACACTGCTGGAGGCTCAAGAGGGAGAGTACCTCTTTAGGAAGATGTATTTATTTCGCTATTAACAGAAAGGTGGGAGAACTTTTTCTGAAATAGACTTCACCCTAGAATTCTAATTTTTCTTTTATAGGTAAGTTTAAAGGAGATTAAAATGTTTTATTAATTGACCATTCTTTTAAGATTAACTGATTTGAGATTTTTATTGAATGTAAGTTATCAGAATTTTATACACTAATCTATGTAGATAATTTGAATATAGACGTTTAATTTTAGTTGAAATTCTTATTACCAGATATAAACCCACTGCCTTGGAGTCTTCCCCACTCAGGGCAACCCTACAGGACAGAATAGAACTGCCCCACAGGGTTTCCAAGGAGCAGCTGGTGAATTTGAACTGCCCACCTTTTGGTTAGCTGCTGAGCAGTTAACCAGTGTGTCACCAGAGCTCCTTTTTATCAGATATAAAGGGAACTAAATCACCAAATAAAACAACGTGGAAAATAGTAATAATAGCACAGCTCTACCAAGATGACACGTTTGAGTGGCAGACAATGTGTTCTCTGCTTTCAGGAGTTCCTGTGGAGATCCTCAAAGAATCTTTCGGCGAAGAGCTTTTTAAAATATGTTATGAGGAAGATGAACACATCCTAGGCGTGGTTGGAGGAACCCTTAAAGATTTTTTAAATAGCTTCAGTACCCTTTTGAAACAGAGCAGCCATTGCCAGGAAGCAGAAGAGAGAGGCTGGTTTGATGACGCCTCCATTCTGTGCCTAGATAAAGACCATAATTTCTTAAACGTTTACTGTTTCTTTCCTAAGAGAACCACGTCCCTGATTCTTCCAGGCATCATTAAGGCAGCTGCTCACATATTGTACGAAACTGAAGTGGAAGTGTCATTAATGCCGCCCTGCTTCCGTAATGATTGCAGCGAGTTTGTAAACCAGCCCTACTTGTTATACTCTGTTCACGTCAAAAGCACCAAGCCATCATTGTCCCCAGGCAAACCCCAGTCCTCTCTGGTGATTCCCGCATCGCTCTTCTGTAAGACATTTCCATTCCATTTCATGTTTGACAAAGATATGACGATTCTACAATTTGGCAATGGTATTAGAAGGCTGATGAGTAGGAGAGATTTTCAAGGAACGCCTAATTTTGAAGAGTACTTTGAAATTCTTACCCCAAAAATCAACCAAACTTTTAGTGGGATCATGACTATGTTGAATATGCAATTTATTGTGCGAGTGAGGAGATGGGACAACTCCATGAAAAAATCTTCAAGGGTAAGGAAAACATATATTATTATTTTGGGATTTTAGTTTTCATATTTAAGGGCTAGAAACAAAGAGCAAAAATACCTTGCATGACTTCAAATACTTTGATAAAACATTTATATTTTTTATCAAAATGTTTTATCAAAGGATTTGAAGCCATGCAAATCATTTTAAAATATTGGCATGACTAAAATAATAATTTTAAATATTTGCATGACTAAACCTACAATAATTTTAAGGCTGGAATAAATTTAAAGCAAATCATTTCTGCATTCATTTGCTTGCTTACTTGATTCATTAGTTTATCAAATATTTATTGAATACAGTCAACCTTTTACAATCATTATGGAGTATTTTATAACTAAATTGTATGTTAAATAAATGTGTAAAATATGTTTTCACTTATCATCAAATAGCTGACTTAATTTGGAATATTGAGAAGTATTGTTTCACACTGAATTAAAAAAACAAAAAAAAACCCTGTTTCTCACAGGAGGCCATTAAATGGATTTTTTAGTCATTATGTAATAGAAATGGCAAAATAAATGATTTTAAAAAATTTTGATTGTTACAGAATGTAAAAAAAAAAAAGCCATTCTGTCACCTCACAGTGGAGTGCTTTGGTGATTATTCTGTCTCAGAAGGAAAGTTTACTAAATCAGAGCTGCTAGCTCAAGCCAAGCCAAGGCAACAGAGCCTCTTGTGATGTGGAGAACTTTTAGACACACACGTTTGTTCCCAAAAATGAAGATAGCTTTCATTTGTTTTTGCCCTCATAAAAATATCTAAATGCTTCAAAAATAGCTGATACTGAAAGATATTCATTAATGCAAAAAATATAAAACACTAGTTATGTAAGCCTTTGTTTAAAACAAAACAAAATACTATTCTACAACTTTTTTTTTTTTTGTTTTGTTTTTTTTTTACTAAACAATATATTTTGGACATTCTTCCATGTCATTAGATGTAAGTCTTGTTCACTGTTTGAAAGGCTATGTGGTATTGCATTGTATGGTTGTACCTTACTGAACCAGTCCCCCATTAAAGGACCTTTGGGGTGTTTTTTGACTTTTTGCTGCAGTGAACACACATATACATACATCATTTGTCCACACTCATCCAAGGAAATCATCTGGTGATTGAGAATGATTACTTGAAGCTCCGCCTCTCTTAAGACCCACTGGGTACAGTCCTTTCTGCTGGCTGGCTTCTTCTTTTGTTTGCATTGTCAACAATGTGTTGGTTAGGTGCTTAAGGCAAAGTTGAAATAGGGAAGTAACCTCTCATATGAGATCCAGGTGCCTCATACTGAAGTCTCTGGGACAATAGTGGCTTCCAAAAAGATAGCTCTAAGGGAATGCTTCTGACGGAAAAGAATCTTATGTTTGGAGGCTTTTTAATTTCCATACCTGTCCGTTGGAACAATTAGCTCAGGGGATAAGGGGAGAGGAGGAGAGAAGAAACCTGCTAAAACAGGGGAATACCAGAAAAAGGAAAAATTCCGTTTTCACAAGAGTACAAAAATACAGTAACAAACGCATCAGCATGCTGCTCAGTGAGAAAGCCCTGAAACAAGAAGGTTTTACATTGTTCATTGAAAGTCATGGTTTTGATGTTATACTCAATTCTTCAAATGTCTGCGTGCATTTTAGAACTCATAGCAAATTGGAACTATATGGAACTATATGAAAGCTTATTGTTCTTTTTCAGCAGGTTGGAAAAATAGAGTTTAAATACAAAGGCATTATCACTATATCTACTTCCTCTCCTTTTGTCTCAGAAAGTTGTCGGAAATACTTGGATATAACACAACAATAGGTTCTCCTTTGCTTCACAGGTTATGGACCTGAAAGGCCAAATGATCTACATTGTTGAATCCAGTGCGATCTTGTTCTTGGGATCACCCTGTGTGGACAGATTAGAAGATTTCACAGGACGAGGGCTCTACCTTTCAGACATCCCGATTCATAATGCACTGAGGGATGTGGTCTTGATAGGTGAACAAGCCCGAGCTCAAGATGGCCTGAAGAAGAGGCTGGGGAAGCTCAAGGCCACCCTTGAGCAAGCCCACCAAGCCCTGGAGGAGGAGAAGAAGAAGACGGTAGATCTTCTGTGCTCTATATTTCCCTGTGAAGTTGCTCAGCAGCTATGGCAAGGACAAGTTGTGCAAGCCAAGAAGTTCAATAATGTCACCATGCTTTTCTCAGACATTGTTGGATTCACTGCCATCTGCTCCCAGTGCTCCCCGCTGCAGGTCATCACCATGCTCAATGAGCTCTACACCCGCTTTGACCAGCAGTGTGGAGAGCTGGATGTCTATAAGGTAGGGGAAGAGCAAGGGAAAGACTGCTTTGCAGGCTGACATCGCTGAGAAAAACTACTGTGCCTGGGACCTAAATTATAATGCAAATGAAAGGCTTTCTCTGCAGGACTGTGCAGGTCACATCCTGGGCTCAGGCACTGTGCATTAGTCACGTGGGTGTTCTCAGGCCAGAAATAGCTCTGAATCTGCTCAGAAACAGAGATAATCGTTCTGTAAGAGGTTGGCCACGTTGTCTTCTCAAAGAATAAAATGGAGAGGTGGTGGGCTGAGAGGAGGATGGAGTTTAGGACTGTTGTCGGGGAAAAACATCACAAAGTTCAGTGAAGTAAAAAGGGCGTTTTATTTGGCGTATATTCAAAAGGACAAAAGTGGGAAGCGGACAGTCATGCTGCCAGTGCTAGAATGTCTGCCCGAATCCAAGGAAGGTTACAGAATCATCAGTCTGTATCAACATCACAAAATGGGTCGAATCATTGAAAGCATCATTTTTTCACTGATGGCTAGCAATTGTAATCTTACCTTTTGAATCATCTTTCTTAACAATCATTGGTACGCATTTCAGTAACGAGAATCAGGAGGGTCTTCATTGGTCCAGCACATTCCTATTCACTGAATACTAATAGAAAAAGATAAAAGTGGAAAGTCTTTGTGTTCTGTTTGATGGGATTTATATGAAAGTTTCCTTAAAAGATATTTTCCAAGATTATCTTAGCTATTGTCTTTATACCTCAGGGCCCAGTTGATGTGTCCTTGAGAGTCCTTATGAGCCCTTGTGAGCTCAGCTCCAGCTGGATCACATTTTGTATGCTCAGGGAGAGGGAACAATAACTCCAATATTATTTCCTGAATCAGAACATATGAACAGGTAAAGTTTAAAAGTCAAATGGACCCAACACTTGATTGTGGAACCTGAGTTGAAATATTAAGTGTGAGATAATTCAGGATATGCAGGGAAAATTATCCTTTGTGTTTGTAAAAGTAAAGAAACTCTAGAATAATTAAAACTGTCTTTATATAGATAAATGCAATACATGCTTAACATGATACTTTTTATGACCAGTTAATGGACATCCAAATCACCTACTTAAGGCGTTATCATAGGGAAGGCAAAGCGGAAACTTTTGGATAAGAAAGACCTGTCTTCAGATCTTGTTCTCTACCTTATTTGCTTCATCAACTGAATAAATTAAGTATCTTTCTCATTTCTAAAACAGAGAAAATAATATCCACCCAGAGTTTATATGCACGAATAATACGCAGTTTGTCCCATAATCTTCGTTAACAGGATTGTTGTAAAGATTATGGTAGATGACATTTGTTATTCGTCAGATAGCCGGTATTTATTGAGTGCATCATTCTAGGCACTGGGGATAAACAGTGATGTCCCTAACACGTAATAAAGTTATTTTTTTTAATGTAACTGTTGTTAGTAAGCAGCAACTCTGATGGTGCAAGGTTAAGTGCTCAGCTGCTAACCACATGGTTGGCAGTTTGAATCTACCCATCGGCTCCATGGGAGAAGGACCTGGTTGGTGTTCTACTCCTGTAAAGGTTACAGCCTAGGAAAGCCTAGAGAGCAGTTCTACTCTGTCTTATACGGTCACTCTGAGTTGAAACAGACTCAGTGGCACCTAATAACATTATCAATGAGAGAGATTTCATGTTCTACCTGCTTCTCTACTGTTAAACCTTTATTAATGATTTAAATTATTTTAGGTTGTTTTAGATATTGACATTAAAAATAAACCATTCTTCTCATTTGTGTGGTATGAATAATTTTCTTAATTTGCCACATGACAATCTGGCATTTCAAAGCTTAACCCAACATGAAATAAATTATTAAGGAGGAAATAAATATTATTTGTGGGAATAAGTAAATCCCTCCCTCATTTCATTCTAAATGTCAGAAGTAAAACCTTGTGTTTTGAAAATTCTAACAGGAAATTCCAGGCAGAGCCAAGATTCCCTTGGGAAAAAAAGAGGGTCATGTATAATTACAGATAAAATAATTGGCTTCAGTTATATTAAGCTTGAAGGCCTCTTGTAGAATTTACTATATTTGTAGATATTTTCTATCTTGAGAATGTCTCCTCCCTCAGAAATCTTTGCTTTGCAGACTTCTGGGATTATTAGCAGAAGTAGACCTCTTCTGCTGCAAGCTTCAGCTTGTTGGAACTTTGGTTATGCCTGTCAAGTATTCAGAAGCTATGCTGCTTACTACAAAGATGGTGGCCAGGAAGTTCCCTTGATTAATCCAACTGTAGCTTGAGCTAAGATGGTGAATCACTTTCTCTCCCAGTTCTTATTTCTACTTTCTCTTCACTTCTGATTTTATGTGAAAATTCCTGGAGACAACTGAAAATAAAGAATCTTAACCAAGGGATAAATTTAAGATAGAAACCCATTACCATCGAGTTGATTCCAACTAATAGCAACCCTATAGGACAGACTAGAACTGTCCCAATGGGTTTCCAAGGCTGTAGTCTTTACAGAAGCATATTGCCACATCTTTCTCCTGTGGAGCAGCTGGTGGGTTCATACCATTGACCTTTCAGTTAGCAGCTGAGAGCTTAACCACTGAGCAACCAGGGCTCCTAAATTTAAATGTACAGAATGTATAATTATAGGCTGACTATGATTGTGATGACTTCCAAGGAATAGTTAACCTTAGGCAGTCTAGGAATAGTAAACCTTATTTATTGCAGGAGCTAATTGTTGTAGTTATTAGTTACCCTCATGTCGGCTCTTACTCATGGTGACCTTTGTATAAGAGAATGAAATGTTGCCCAATCCTGTGCCATTGTCATGACTGTTGGTATGTTTCAGTCCATTGTCGTGGCTCTTGTGTCCGTCCGTTTCACTGAAGGATTCCCTCATTTTTGCTGACCTTCTACTGTACCAAACATGATGCTCTTTTCTAGCAATTGGTCTTCCCTAATGACATGTCCAGAGTAAGCAAGCCGAAGTCTTGCCATCCTCAACACTTCTAAGGAGCATTCTGGTTGTATTTCTTCTAAGAGTGATTTGTTCATTCTTGTGGTAATTCATGGTGTATTCAATATTTTTCACCAACACCACAATTCAAATACATCTCTACTTCTTCTGATTGTACCAGGGCTTCATTTCATTTCATTTCATTTTCTTTCTGTCTGTCAATCTTTTGGTCATTTTTATTTCTGTATTCATTTATCCATTGTTTTAACAAATATTGACTTGTCAACCTACCTTTGCCAGCATAAGTTGGATCCTGGATAAAGAGATGGAGGACACAATCCCTGTGAGAAAAGTTCACTGGCGTGTGAGGGGTGTGTGTGGAAGGAGCAGTGGGGCAGGACTGACACATGCCAGGTTTCCGTATGACTTGATGGATGTCCAGGTCCCCTCACTGAGGTGTTACAGGAGCACAGGAAATAAACACCTTACACCAAGTAGGGTGGGGCTGCTATGTCTCCTAATGGGTAACATTTATTGAACACTTGTGATATAGTAGCCATTGTGATAAGCATTTCTACATATTCATTGCTGAGGAAAAGCTTAAGGGAGGCATTGCTGCCTGGTTCATCCATCAGCAGATGTACTTGTTTAGAACTAACTGGACGGTGGCAATTTAAGAGTGAACAAAATAGACAAACTCTGACATCTGCATGCAACTAGGGGAAATAAAGACAATAAACAAATGGGTAATGTATAGTATTTTAGCCGGTGTAAATGTTCTGGAGGAAAAAATGAACGCATAGTAATGGGGAGGCGTGAGTAGGGTAAAAGGGTGATTACTATTTCATACATGGTGATCAGGATAGGCCTTTTTAATAGGGTGATGTTTTAGCAGAGATTAAAGGAAACGAGGGGCAAGCTAAGTGGTTATCTGCAAAGAGAGGGTTCCAGGCAAAAGGAATAGCAAGTAGGAACATGTTGGTGTGTTTGAGGGGTAACCAGGAGGCCAGTGGCATTGGAACAAAGTGAACAAGTGGGAGAGTTAGGAGTTAAAGTCAGATTAGTAGGAAGATTGGTCAAGAAGAACCTTGGAGCCATGACATGGGAATGAGCATTTACTCAGCGTGAAGTGGGGAATTACTGCAGGTGTTCACCACTTTCTTTCCTATCTCACTCCCATCCCTCCATATTGGAAGCTTTGGATAAGAAACATGATACGACCTGGTAAGTTACAATAAATATTTAGAGGAGAAGAACATTGGAACTTTTAGAGTTTGGGGGATTATTTGTGCATTTAAATTAACTATTAGCTTTCTGTAGTCAGTATTAACAGACAAAAATTTCCTGTAATGACAATAATAATGATAATGAAAATAATAGTACTTGGAATTTATATAGTAGCTTTATTTCTAATAGCCTTCAGGCACCGTTGTTTTTATCTCCTGCTTAGACCTCATGGTTTCTAAACTTTGTGAGTAATATTCAGGTAGACACATGGAAGAGCTAGAGAATCCCAGAAGTCCTTTAGGAAAGGACTCTATTACTCGTATGACTGGTAATGTCTTAATTTTACATTGCACATTCTTATGATAGTGATAACGACATTTATTGAATAATGACTTGGTAAAAACACTTTTATGCTGAGGAGATGTAAAATCAGTAATTGATCCCATTATCTTTAAGAATTTATTATAAATCCAAAATATATCATTTGTTTTTGCAAGTGCCATTTTACATGGTGGGGAAAAAGGTTAAATAGTATGGTGAGTGGATGGCAAGTCTGGGAGTGCAAGCCACTTGGTGTGGTGTTCATAGAATTGTGTTACCTCTCAGAGCAGTGCCCTGGTGTCAGGGGTGCAAACCTTTGAATTCTGAGTGTCTGGATTCACCTAGGTACGTGATAAAGAAAGCCATTTCTTTCTTTCTTTTTTTCTGATTGTGTTTTAAGTGAAAGTTTACAATTCGAGTAAGTTTCTTAAACAAAAATTTATACACACATTGCTGTGTGACCCTAGTTGCTCTCCCTATACTGTGACAGCATGCTTCTCCTTTCCACCCCGGATTTTCCGTGTCCATTCAGCCAGCTACTGACCCTCTCTGCCTTCTCTCCAGACAGGAGCTGCCCATTTAGTCTCATGTATCTACTTGAGCTAAGAAGCACACTCTTCATGAGTATCATTTTATGTCCCATAGTCCAGTCTAATCTTAGTCTGAAGAGTTGACTTTGGGAATGGTTTCACCTCTAGGCCAACAGAAAGTCTAGGGGCCATGTCTTCCAGGGCCCCTCCAGTCTCAGTCAAACCATCAAGTCTGGTCTTTTTACTAGAACTTGAATTCTGCACCCCACCTTTCTCCTGCTCCATCACAGACTCTCTGTTGTGTTCCCTGTCAGGGCGGTCATTGGTGGCAGCCAGGCACCATCTAGTTCTTCTGGTCTCAGGCTGATGAAGTCTCTGGTTTGTGTGGCCCCTTCTGTCTCTTGGGCTAATACGTTCCTTGTGTCTTTGGTGTTCTTCATTCTCTTTTACTCCAGGTGGTTGGGACCAATTGATGCATCTTAGATGGCTGCTTGCTAGCAAAGAAAGCCATTTCTGAGAGTAACTTATTTAAACTGATTTTCCATAGGACCTAACACTAAAGTTTCTGCTGTATGATTCTTAATTTCTGCTACATGATTTATGCTATGACTCTTCTTGAGTTTTCATTTATAATTTGGAAAATGTGCTGTGTCTAGGTGGAGACCATAGGTGATGCATATTGTGTAGCTGGAGGATTACACAAAGAAAGTGATACCCATGCTGTTCAGATAGCACTGATGGCCCTGAAGATGATGGACCTCTCTGATGAAGTCATGTCTCCCCATGGAGAACCTATCAAGGTAAGACACATGATATATTGTCCGGGGGATGTCATAGAGCAAATGTTTATTAGTTAGTTATGGTGCATCTGCCAGGGTGTAGTTGCAGAGAGTAACATCTTCTCTTACTAGTTTGAGCAGGAATAAATTTATTCTAGGGAATTAAAAAGTTCACAGAATCATTGAGAGGGCTGAAGAAGCCATCTGTCAGTGGACTTTCCAAAATGCTCCCAAAACAACACTTGACAACCACTGCCTACTCGGTGATCTGGAAGCTGGCTCCAGAACTATACCACTGTGGCCACAATCAGTTACTTATTGTTTTCAGACAGCTGCTGCCTGTACCACTGGCTACAGAAAAAAAAACTACACCCAATAGCGTGACCCACACAATGGATAAACTATATCATGATAGTCACAAAATGAATGAGGGGCTAGAAACTGGACTCCGCTAAGCATACCGTGAAAAAAGCAAAGACTTCTTCAGATGTACATTCACTTGGAAGCAACAGAAGTACAGTCCCAGCTGAAATCCTGCCTTCCAAAACTCATGCAAGTGCATCTGATTGACAAAACTTAAATGCATCTAGAAGCTGCAAGGAAGTTTGGAAAATGTAGTTAGTTTTCTAACTCCTGCAGGAGAGCACATTGCACTAAAATGGATGTTGACTGCTGATCCACCAATATTTTCCAAGTCACATTGCATTCCAAAATCTCTACATGACCCAGATCATAGAATAATGTCTTACTGAATGGGGAGAAAATGAAATTAATGTGGTAGGTATTGGTTTAATAGATAGAACATGGGAGATTTACCTTTATTTGTCCCACTTGTAGTGAATCTGCCATTTATTTAATTTTGATAGAAGGGTCCTCAATTGATGACCTTTAGAAATGGTTCTTTGAAGAGATGTAGACTCTTATCCTTTATACAAGAAAAAAGAAAAAAAAAATTTTAAGCTATGATATTTAGAGATTTAGCCTTGGTTCTCTTTAACCTTCATAGAAAACATATCTAACTAAGCCTTCCCAAACTATTGCCCAGGTTATAGTTGCCCTAGTCATTTATTGCCATGTAACATGCATCCTTAAATTTAGTGACATAGAACCACAAACATTTTATTATGCTTATTGAATGTGTGCACCAGGAATTTGGACAAGGCACAGCAGAGATGCTTTGTCTCTGCTCCACAATGTTTGGGGCCTCAGCTGGGAAGACTTAAATGGTTGAGGGTAACAGGAATGGTTATGATTAGGAGACTTCAGGCTGGAGGATCCACTCCAAGATGGGTTCCTCACTAATACATCTGGTCCCTTGATGACAGTGACTGAAATGTTGAGCTCAACTAGACTGCCAGTCCAAGGGCTTACACATGGTTACTCCAAATGTATCAACCTCAGAGTAGTCAGATTTCCTACAGGGTAGTTTATATCTCAGCAAACAAGATGAGTGGAAGCTGCATGGCCTTTTATGACCTAACCTTGAAAGATACACAATAATACTTCCATTCTATTCTGTTGGGTAAAGCAGGCAGAAGCCTGCCCAGAGGGGAGGAGACTTAGACCCCATATCTCAACAGGAAGAGTGTCAAAGAATTTGTGACTGTCTTTTAAAACCACCACAGCATTTGACTGTTGCAGACTTAATTTCTGTAATTGCTTTTTTCTTTTCCTTTAAACAGAGTAGAATTATGTATTTCCTTCTCTCTCTCTCTCTCTCTTTTTTTGGTGAGGGAACACATAGCATCAAAGTAAATGTCAGACATACTCAGATTGTTGACAATAAGACCAGTGATTTTCACCTAACTGTGTGTTTGTAATTAAGAGGTATATATTTGGGGCAGGGTATTTGTGGCATGGTTTTTGTTGTTAGTAGAAGTATGTTTTTAGATTTTAGCAATTGCAAGAATCATTTATAGTTAGTTTTTTCCAAAGATAATTACCTGGGTAATAATAGTTGAACTTTAGCAACCTGTAAAGTGATTATGTTAAACATACCTTTATATATGTACTAATCTACCCTCTAGGAAATACCTGAATAGGATAGGAGCTGACCAAGAAACATCACAGAGGCTGTATTGAAGAGTATTTTAGCAGATAAAAACAAAACAAAACAAACCTGTTGCCATCGAGTCAGTTCTAACTCATAACAACCCTATAGGACAGAGTAGAACTGTCCCATGTTTCCAAGGAACAGCTGGTGAATTTGAACTGCCTAACTTTTGGTTAGCAGCTGTAGCTCTTAACCACTGAGTCACCAGGGCTCCATAGAGAAGCATTAATTTGTATGGGAAGGGACTATGCTGTGACTTAAACACTGTCTCATTTAACCCTTATAACATGAAGGGAATCTGCATTTTACTGATGGACACTAGTAGTCAAGGTTCTCATGTTGCCACATGGTGTCACGTCTGTCTGGCTTCAAAGCCCTAGTTTTTTATACTTCTTACCCTGTTACCTTATAGAATGGAATTTTAAGTGAAAGACTAAAAAATATTTCTTTCTTTCTTTTTCTTTTTTTTAACAAATGCTATGCTTGTCTCCAACATGCCACATGTACCCATCATCCATGTAACTCACTTATTTCTGTTGATTTCCTCACTAACATCCATCCACTCAGGCTTAGAAAACTTCAGGTGGACTGATGGTAGAGATCAGGGGGCTGAATCTAGCAGTGAAAGTCAGTAAGTGGTTAGTGAACTTGCAAACAACCTTCGGGTGCCCCTCTTTTTCCTATTCCTAGCAGCCTGTAATCAAATGAGCTGTGCCAAAAGTGGTCCCCAAATGCAAGACTCCCCTAGCAGGCTCCCACTCAAGCTTTCACAGGGAGACTGTCAGAATTCTGTATTTCCTTTCATTATTTCACATACAAATTTGTTTCCAGTGAAAGAAGATTAGTGGATGCATTCAGGCCATCATGTGTGTCTTAAATTTTGGATCTTTTTTTTTTTTTTTTTTTTGTGCTTTAAGTGAAAGTACACAGCACAGATTAGTTTCTTTTTCAAAAAATGTATACACTAACTGTTTTGTGACATTGGTTGCAATCCACGCATTGTGTCAGCACTCTCCCCCACTCCTTGTCTGCCTTGGGTTTCCTGTGTCCATTTGTCCAGTTTTCCTGCCCCTTTCTGCCTTCTCATCTTTGCTTTTGGGCAGCTGTTGCCCATTTGCTCTCGTATACTTGATTGAACTTGTTTTATAGGCCTGTCTAATCTTTGGCTGAAAGGTGGACTTTGAGAGTCGCTTCAATTATAAGTTAGTAGGGAATTCCGAGGGCAAGTTCATTTTTTGTGAATTTGAATTCTACATTTTTCTCCCATTCTGTCCAGAACCCTCTGTTTTAATCACTGTCAGAGCAGTTGATGACCGTAGTCAGGCACCATTTAGTTCTTCTAGGCTCAGCCTGGTGAAGGCTGTGTTTCATATGGTCCATTAGACCTTTGGGCTAATATTTTCCTTGTACCTTTAGTTTTCTTCATTCACCTTTGCTCCAGATGGGATGGGACCAACTGATGTATCTTAGATGGCCACTCGCAAGCTTTTAAGACCCCAGACGCTACTCATCAGAGTAGGACGTAGAACATTTTCTTTATGGACTATATTATGCCAATTGAACAGTTTGTCCCCTGAGACCATGGTCCCCATCCCTCAGCCCCAGTAACTTAGTCCCTCAAGGTGTTTAGATGTGTCTAGGAAGTTTTTTTGACTTTGCCTTGGCTGAGTTGTGCTGACTTCCACTGTATTCTGTGTTGTGTTACCCTTCACCAGAGTTAACACTTGTCTACTATCTAGATAGTGATTTCCCCTTCTCACTACTCCCCTCCCTTGTAACCATCAAAGATTGTTTTTTTTCTGTGTGGAAACATTTTCTTGGGTTTTTATAACGGTGGTCTCATACAATATTTGTCCTGTTGTGATTGACTTACTTCACTCAGCATAATGCCCTCCAGATTCATCCATGGTGTGAGATGTTTCACAGATTCAGCATTGTTCTTTGTCATTGAGTAGTATTCCATTGTGTGTCTGCACCATAATTTGGTAATTCATTCATCTGTTGATGGGCGCTTAGGTTTCCATCATTTTGCTATTATGAGTAATGCTGCAGTGAACATGAGTGTGCAGAGGTCCATTTGTGTGATGGCTCTTAATTCTCTAGGATATGTTCCTAAGAGTAGTATTACTGGATCCTATGATATTTCTACTTCTAGCTTTTCAAGGAGGCTCCGTATCATTTTCCAAAAATGTTGTACCATTTTACATTCCCACCAGCAGTGCATAAGAGTTAATCTCCACATCACCTCTCCAACGTTGGTTATTTTCCGTTTTTTTGGTTAGTGCCAGTAATGTTGGGGTAAGATGGTATCTCATTGTAGTTCTGATGTACATTTCTCTAATGGGTAGTGATCGCGAGCCTTTCCTCATGTGTCTGTTAGCTGCCTGAATGTCTTCTTTGGTGAAATGTCTGTTCATACCCTTTGTCCATTTTTGATTGCATTATTTGTCTTTTTGTTGTTGAGATGTTGAAGTATTCTATAGATTTTAGAGATTAGACCCTTGTCAGATATGTCATTGCCAGAAAATGTTTCCTAGTTCATAGGTTGTTTTTTTACTGTTTTGTTGATGTATTTTGATGACCATAAGCATTTTAATTTTTAGAAGCTCCCAGTTATCTAGTTTATTTTCTGGTGTTTGTGCATCATTGGTTATGGTTAGCACTGTATTTATGCCATGTGTTAGGGCCCCTAGTGTTGTCCCTATTTTTTCTCCTGTGATCTTTATCATTTTAGGTTTTATATTCAGGTGTTTGATCCATTTTGAGTTAGTTTTTGTATGGTGTGAGGTATGGGGCCTGTTTCATTTTTTTACTGATGGACATCCAGTTTTGCCCTCACCGTTTGTAAAAAAGCTGTCTTCTCCCCATTTAATTGGTCTTTTGTCAAAGATTAGCTGACTGTAAGTGGATGGACTTACCTCTGGGTTCTCAATTCTATACCATTGGTCTATGTGTCTGTCGTTGTACAGTATCAGGCTGTTTTGACTACAGTGGCTGTGTAGTAGGTTTCGAGATCTGTGTCCCAAGGTTCTGTGTCCCAAGGTTTTGGTATGATGTGTATTCATTCTCATTTGATCCTGGGAATTTTTGGTTCCCTCTTTGATTTCTTCCATTACTCAGTTGTTTTTAAGCAGGGTGTTATTCAGTTTCCATATATTTGATTTTTTGTCCTTGCTCTTTGTGTTATTGATTTCTACTTCTATGGCATAGTGATCAAAGAGAATGCTTTGTATTATTTTGATGTTTCAGATTTTATTGAGGGTTGCTTTGTGGCCTAAAATGTGAAGAATTGAAGGAGAATTCCTTACACTACCTATTCTGGAGAATGTTCCATGTGCATTGGAAAAGAATGTGTACTTTGCTGCTGTTGTTGTGGTGTGTTCTGTGCATGTTTATGAGGTCAAGTTGGTTGATTGTGGCCTTTAGATCTTCTATATCTTTATTGAATTTCTTTCTAGATGATCTGTCCTTTAGTGACAATAGTGTGTTGAAGTCTCCTACTATTATTGTAGGGCTGTCTGTTTCTCTTCTCAGTGCTGTTAGAGTTTGTTTTATGTATTTTGAGGCCCTGTTGTTGGGCGCATAGATATTTATTAAGGCTGTGTTTTTTTGGTGGATTAACTCTTTAATCATTATGTATTTCCTTGTCTTTTATGGTGGATTTTGCCTTATAGTCTATTTTATCTGTTATTAGTATTGCCACTCCTGATATTTTTGGTTACTATTTGCTTGATGTATTTTTTTCCGTCCTTTGATGTTTAAGCTGTTTATGTTTTTGTGTCTAAAATGCATCTATTTTAGACAGCATATTGATGGGTCACATTTTTTTAATCCAGTATGCCACTCTCTCTTCATGAGTGCATTTAATCCATTTACATTCAGTGTGATTATCATTCAGTGTCATATTGCTGTGCTTTTTATTTTTGTGGTGCTGACGTTTTCTTTGTTCCTCTTACTTTTCTGTGCTGAGTTCCTTTTGTTTGTGGATTTTCTTTTCATTTCTTTTGTTATTATAGATTTTGTGTTTACTAAGTCTTTACGTTTTTCTTCTTTTTTATTTTGATCAGTAGGTTTGTTAACTTCCTTTGTGGTTACCTTGAAAATTTATCCTTATCTCCCTAAGTATGAACCAGTCTTTTATTACTTACTTGATATCACTTTGACTTCCTCTCCGATTGAAAGTTCTGTACCTACATTATTCCCTCTTTATTGTTTTGACATTGTCGTCATTTACAGATTGACCTTTCTGGTTTTCTATTTTAAGTCTTTTAGTTTTGTTTTATTATTGAGAGTTCTTTTTCTAGGTTGGTATTTGGCTGATGCTGTCCTGTGTCCTAGACTCAGGTTGTTGTCTGATATTGTTGGTTTTCTAACTGAAAGAATTCCTTTTATCTTTCTTGTATGTTTGGTTTAGTTTTTACAAATTCCCTTAATTTCTTTTTATCTAGAAATGTCCTAAGTTACCCTCATATTTGAGAGTTTGTAGGATATATATTCTTGGTTAACACTTTTTTTTCTTTCAAGATTTTATATATGTCATCCCTTTGTCATCTTGCCTGCAAAGTTTCTGCTGAGTAATCGGAGTTTAGTTTTATTGTTTCTCCTCTGTATATGACTTTTTGTTTTTCTTAAGCTGATCTCAGAATTCTTTCTTTGTCTTTGGTGTTGGCAAGTGTGAGCATGATAACGTCTTTTTGACTTTTTTTAGTGGTCTATGCTGTGTGGGGTTCTTTGAGTTTCTTGGATAGTCAGCTGTTTGTCTTTGATGATATTTGGGAAGTTTTCTGCCAGCAAATCTTCAACAGTTTCCTCCATGTTTTCCATTTCTCCCCTTTCTGGAACTCCGGTCACATGCAATTTTTGCTCTTGATTGTGTCCTGCATAATTTTTATGTTTTCTTCGTTGTTTTCTCAGGTTTTTTCCTCAAACAAAATGGCACCCATGGATTTGTCCTCAATCTCACTGGTTCTGTCTACCATAATTTCAAATTTTCTCCTAAAAACTTCTATTGAATTGTCCATTTCTGAAATTTTGTTGAGTTTTTGGCTATGTTTTTGTTGGTTTTGTCTGTGTTTTCCATGATTTTATCTGTTTTTCCTTGGTTTTGTCTGTGTTTTCCTTGATCTCTTTCCTAATCTCTTGGAGAGGTCTAAATATTAGTCTTTTAAATTCCATATTAGGTAGTTCTACTGCTTTTTCTTCTACTGGAAGGATATGTGATTCTTTATTTTGGTCACTTACTGAAGTCATCTTGTTTTTTATGTATGTTTTGATATTATCTTCTGTCTCCAAGACATTAAGGTATTATTTTCTTTATTGATAGATTGTATATTTGTTTCATCCTGCTTCTTGTTTTGTTTTGATGTGCTGCTTGCTCGTTTGTGGGCATGATAGCTCTCACCACCTTGTCCAGGTGGGCAGGGCAGCAGCATGCAGGGTGAACCTGTTTCAGTGTATGCTGATTTGGTGAGGTGTCTGAGGGTGGACTGGACGAGTGCTGTCTGCCTCCTGGTGTTGGTCCAGCACTGTGGGAGCATTCACAGCCCTGCACAGACTGGCCAGAGTTTTGTCCTGGGAGTGGTATGGGCTGGCTTCTCTCTGCTGAGCAGCTGGTCCAGTGGCAGAAAGGTGAGGGAGGTGGTGTATGGTGCTGTGTGGGAGGGAGAAAGAAGTGGAAGAACAAGAAAAAAAAGAAAAGATAAATAATTTTTTTAAAAAATGGCAGTGCAGTAGTGCTTGTTGAGTGAGGATTGATCAGACCCACAGACCTGTTGAAGAGAGGGGTGGAAACTTTTGAGGCTAAGTGTGAGGGAGAAAGAAAGGAAAAGAAAAGTTAATAATTTAAAAAAATATGATGGTGTGGTGGGAGCCCACGATTGGGAATGGGGCAGAACGGCAGGCCAGTGGAAAGGGTTGGGAGGTGATATAAAGGGCTAGGTGGGAGGGAGGAACAAAGGGCCGGAGAGAAGATAGTTGGGAGCAGGATAGAACCGGGGTCAGTGTGAAGGGAAGGCAGGTGACCTACGAAGGTAGGTAGGAGGGAGAAAGAAAAGACAGAAGAGAAAGAAAAAAAATGGTGGTGCAGTGGGAGCCAGCAGGTGGGGGTGAGGTGGTCCCAGGACGGTGGTGGGCTGGTGACTCTAGTGGCTGCAGCACAGCAGGGGTTCAGCAGGAGGTGGAGGGACGTGATGTAGGGTTAGGTGGGAGAGTGAAAGAAACAGTGAAAGAGAACAACAAAAAAAAAATGGCGGCATTGTGGGAGCCAGTGAATAGGGGCAGGGCATACCCAGGGGGGGAGTGGGCCAGTGTCTGTCTAGCCATGGTGGTGCAGTGGGGGACTACGGGAACAGGGTGGGTGGTGTACATGGCTAGGTGGGAGGGAGAAAGAAGAGACAGAGAAAAAAAAAAGCTGTGTGGCAGGAGGGGACAGGGCAGGCCCCGGGGTTTAGGGCTCATATTGTGGACCTTGGCATTGGGGGCAACTGGGATGAGGGTGTTCTTGTTTCAACTCACCAGAAGGTTGAGTGGTGGGAAAGTGTGTTTCTCTTGTTAGTGGTTGCTCTGTCTCTTGTTGAGAGCTCCATGAAGTTGCCTTCCCGTACTCCCTGTCCAGGGTTGTTGCTGGCTGTGTTCCAGGATGGCGATGCTGTGCCTTGTTGGTTGGCAGGGGACTTCCACTCGGTATTTATCATCTGTTTTCTGTCAGTTTCTTCTTCCATTCGGTGTTCGATGTAGTTCTTTATCCCCTCATTTAATGCTTAGGGTTCTGGGATTGACTTTGTATCTGTTTTACTTAGTGTTTCAGGTCTTTGCTGCAGAGGGACTGCATGGTACATCTGTCTAGGGAGCCATGTTGACTCCACCTCTTAGATCAATTTTTGCTCATGAATTTGAAAAGTGCTTCAATTAGAAAACTTTGGGAAAGAGAGTAAGATTAAAAACTAAGTAGAGAAAGGAGGGAGGGGGCATGGGAGGAATCAAAGGAGGGATTTATCTGCATTGTTTGGATTTTTATGAGGAGAATGCTTTTATATATTACTTACAGAATAAAAAAAGTTTAAATGCTATGATAAATTTTTCATGTAAAAAGCTAGAGCAACTAAGTACAGAGAGCTAAATTGGTTTAGCCAGAAGAGTGCCCAGAGAGGGCAAACACTTACCAATATTTTACGCTAAAATTGTGGCTGATATTTATGGGTAGAAGATACTTTATCTTTTTTTGTTTTCTTTTTGGTGCAGTTGTTAAATGCGTAAAAATCATACTCTCCTCAAGAAGAAAAAGCCAGATGAAATAGACATCTAAGTTTTGCTGCTTAAAGTGAAATGGTGTGAACTTTTTCATGGGTTTTTACGATAGAGGTCTCATACAATATTTGTCCTTTTGTGATTGACTTATTTCACTCAGCATAATGTCCTCCAGTTTCATCCATCTTATGAGATGGTTCACAGATTCATTGTTGTTCTTTCTCGTTGCATAGGACTCCATTGTGTGTATATACCATAGTTTGTTTATCCATTCATCTGTTGATGGGCATCTAGGTTGTTTCCATTGTTTTGCTATTGTGAACAATGCTGCCATGAACATAGGTGTGCATATGTCTATTCGAGTGACGACTCTTATTTCTCTAGGATATATTCCTAGGAGTGGGATTGCTGGATCGAATGGTATGTCTATTTCTAGCTTTCTGAGGAAGCGCCGTATCATTTTCCAAAATGGTTGTATCATTTTGCATTCCCACCAGCAGTGCATAAGAGTTCCAATCTCCCCACAGCCCCTCCAACATTTGTTATTTCCAGTGTTTTTGATTTGTGCCAGTAATGCCAGGGTGAGATGGTATCTCATTGTGGTTTTAATTTGCATTTCTCTAATGGCTAGTGATCGCGAGCATTTCCTCATGTCTCTGTTGGCCATTTGAATGTCTTCTTTGGGGAAATGTCTGTTCATTTCCTTTGCCCTTTTTTTAATAGGATTATTTGTCTTTTTGTTGTAGAGGTGTTGGATCTTCTTGTAGATTATGGAGATTAGACCTTTGTCTGACTTGTACTGTCCAAAAATATTTTCCCAGTCTGTAGGTTCTCTTTTTACTCTTTTGGTGAAGTCTTCTGAAGAGCATGGGTGTTTGATTTTTAGAAGATCCCAGTTATCTAGCTTATCTTTTGGGGTTTTTGCATTGATGGTTATGGCCTGTATCCTGTTAATGCCATGTATTAAGGCCTGCAGTGTTGGTCCTATTTTTTCTTCTATGAACTTTATAGTTTTAGGCTTTATATTCAGGTCTTTGATCCATTTTGAAGGCCTCCACTGGACTGAGTCCAGTACAGCTAGATGGTGCCCAGCTACCACCACTGACTACTCTGACCAGGATCACAACAGAGGGTTCTGGACAGAGCTGGAGAAGGATGTAGAGCATAATTCTAACCCACAAAAAAAAGACCAGATTTACTGGCCTAAAGGAGACTGGAGAATCCCCGAGAGTATGGCCCCCAGACACCCGTTTAGCTCAGTGGTGAAGTTAACCTCCAAGGTTCACTGTTCAGCCTGGGAGTGGCCAGCCCCGTAAAACCAAATGAGACTAACGAGGTACAGGAGTCCAGTGACAAGGGCCAGAAAGCAGAAGTGGACAAGGAAGCTGGTGATAGGGAACCCAAGGTTGAGTAAGGATATTGTCGATGTGTTGTGAGATTGTTAACCATTGTCGTAGGGCAACATTTGCTGTAACTTAAATGAGAAACTATTTTGTTTTGTAAGCCTTCATCTTAAGTGAGAATAACAGCACAATTGGAAGAGCGCAGTCAATGTCACTGAACTGTGCATGTAGAAATTTTTGAAAGGGTGTATCTTTGGCTATGTGTATTTTCACCCGAAAAAAAAAGGTTGAGAAGTTAGAGGGTTGATATATTGTGGGGTTGTTACCCAATGTCATAAAACAACATGTGTACTTCTGTTTCATGAGAAACTATTTGTTCTGTAAGCCTTCGCCTGAAGTACAATAAAAAAAAATTAAAAATTAAAAAAAGTGAAATGGTGATGAAGAAAGGACTTTAAATATATCGAATCCTTGGTTTTGTGGATGAATAAATAGAGGGAAATAAAGAGACTGACAAAAAGTCAGTTTACCAGTTAGTAGCACAGTTCGGATTAGAATGCAAAGCTCTTGATTCATAATCTAGTGTTTTTGTCTGAATATTTTTAAAATTTGTAAAGATAATGAACACAGTCTGTTGTCTGGCTGTCATTTAAAGTACCCCCGCTTTAACTTGCATTGTGATAGCAGTAATTTAAGAAAGTGTACATCCTTTAAGATCATCAAGTACTCATCTTCTTGAAGATCCTAGTTTATAATATTTTGTCTCAGTGACTCTTCAAATCACTGATAACTTTCAGAATTCCTAAATTTCTACCCCTACACATTCCAGACATTGTCATATCTGTAAGTGGCATAACTCTGGTTGTTTTATGAGTTCATATTTCTAATTTAGTGTGTAGAGTCACTGTACTTTCATACAGGAGTATCTGGGTGGTGCAAACGGTTGATGCATTTGCTGCTAACCGAAAGTTTGGAGGTTCAAGTCCATCCAGAGGGTGCCTCAGAAGAAAGTCCTGGTGATCTACTCCAGAAAAATCAGCCACTGAAAACCCTACGGAGCACAGTTCTACTCTGACACACATGAGCTCACCATTAGTCGCAGTCGACTCAATGGCAGCTGGTTTACTGGCTTTTCTCATACAGCGCTAAGCAAACCCAACTATCTGCTTCCTGTGCCATTTTCTGCTTAAATATTACAATTCCTTTCTCCAGTTGTTGGTCATTTGAATAGTGGGATGGTTTGGGCATGAATTTCTTTTAAAACAAAATATCTAACAACCACAGTTTTTATGCTTAGGGCTAGCTTCTCTGTCAGGGTTTTGGGAAACAACTCCTGGAGGCCAGATACTATCTCACTTGATGGACAGGGTAGTTTACCCAAACCCATAGACTCTTACGTGATAGATGGATGTGGAAATTTGTTTCCAGTATTAAAGATGGATGAAATAAAGATGGTCTGTGTAATAAATGAAAGAGTTAAGAGGTGTGACTACTGATTCTATACTAGTAATTTGTAACTGGCTGTGAAGAGCAGAGGGAAGTTGGCTGGAGGTTTGGAGGAAGGCAGGAAGTTGGCATGGTCAGTGGGAATGGTAAAATGATTTAGACAGGGCATTTAAGCAGCAGTGACAAGTAGAAAGCGTTTTACCAGTGACGGGAACATTGTGCTTTGCTTTCAGATGCGAATTGGACTGCATTCTGGATCAGTTTTTGCTGGAGTTGTTGGGGTTAAAATGCCCCGCTACTGTCTCTTTGGAAACAATGTCACCTTGGCTAACAAATTTGAGTCCTGCAGTATCCCACGGAAAATCAACGTCAGTCCAACCACTTACAGGTACTGATTGCACTGAGCACCTGAAATCTGTTCTCTTGGTTTATATGCACCTGTCACTGTTTTTCATCGGTTTGTTTCATTCCCCATAATTTGGGTTCTTGCTTAGATAATCTTCAAAGAAAAGAGAAGCAATAACTTTCATCACCCTCACTTTTTTTAAGCTTTTAAAAACTCTTTTTAACTACTCATTATTAATCTCATGGAGCAACTCTCCTGGGATAGGCATAGCCCACCTGTGACCCTTGGCAGACATCACACTTTCCTCCGTAATTCTTTTTCTAAAAGCGTATATTAATGTTCTTAGTACTTCAACAGGAAAGAATTTACCAGAGGGAGACTAGAAAGCCCTTTGCCAAGTTTGTGGAGTGTCACGGGCTGGCCGCAAATGTTAACACAGTAAAACCAGGGCCGCATACCATCTGGCATCAGGGAAACCTCTCTTCCAGCCATCTCCTTGACAGCAGGCAGTGGGCAGCCTGAGTCAATAAAATCCACTGTTTTGGTACCACGTATCCATTCTTAAACCAGAGAAGACGCCAGTTTAAGAGTAACAGTAAAAATATATCTGCTGTATAAATTATATCTTGTTTAAAAAATCCAATTACAATGAAAGCCCTTCAGTCACCAACAAGCGTTCCAGATCCTTATGCTAGCTAATTTACACCAAGCAAGTTAACTTTCCTTTTCTCAAGATAACTGTTCTACAGCATCTTCTTTCTCCCTAAAGCTCCAACAACCTTTTCTTTCTAGTCCTCTCAGCTGATGACCTCAATTCCTATTTCAAAATGAGAGTAGATGGAACTAGAAAAGAACTAGCCTGTCTTCATACCACAGATTCCATCAACATAGCAACCTCGGTAGCTGTCTTGTAGGAGTCCCTGGGGGCAGACGGTTAAGGGCTCAGCTACCAGCTGAAAGGTTGGCAATTTGAACCGTCCCTGAGGCACCTTGGAAGATAGGCCTGACGGTCTGCTTCCAAAAGGTCTAAAACCAAACCAAACCTATTGCCGTCCAGCCAATTCCGACTCATAGTGACCCTATAGGACAGAGTAGAACTGTCCAGTGGGGTTTCTGAGACTTAAATCTTTATGGAAGCAGGTTGCTACATATTTCCCCCACAGAGCAGCTGGTGGGTGTGAACAGCTAACCTTTCAGTTAGTAGCAGCGCTTAACCACTGAGCCACCAGGACTCCTCTCCAAAAGGTCACAGACTTGAAAACTCTACGGAGCAGAGTTCTACTCTGCACACATGGGGTCACCGTGAGTTGGAGTTGACTCCGTGACAACTAACAATAACAACAACAACCGCTGTCTTGTACCTTCCCCTGTTACAATGAGCCAGCTGTCCCTACCGCTCTCTGAGACTAACCCCTCCAGTTTTGCTCTGACCGCTATTTCCACTCCTGAACTCCTGCAAATAACCCCTTTAGCTCTGTGATCAGTTTCTCTTTCTGATGGAATAATCATTCCTGTCAGAATACAAATATTCTTACTATCAAACTTCTTAAAAAAAAAAATTCCTTGTTTCCATCTCCAGCTACCGTCCTGTATTTCTTCTCTTTTTTACAGTAAACCTCCTTAAAGGAGTTGTCTACGATACTGCCTCTACTTTCACCTCCCATTCTCTCTTCAGCCCATTCCAGTCAGTTTGTCCCTCCTGATTTCACTGAAATGGCTCTTATCAGCCCCGTCAGTGGGCTGTGCTAAAATCAGGGTCACTTCTCCCCTTATCTTGCTCAGCATCTCAGTCCCTGTTAAGTAGGTTGAGAGCTCCCCTCTTCACACGTTTTTCTTTTAGTCCTTTGTGATACCACACTCACCTGGTTTTCTCTCCGCCGCCCTGGCGACAATTCTTGGTGTCTTTTGTTGGTACTTGTTTTAGTTGTCCAGTGCTACTGGAACGGAAATACCACAAGTCGATGGCTTTAACAAACAGAAATGTATTCTCTCACCATCTAGGAGCCTAGAAGTCAGAATTCAGGGAGCCATCTCCAGAGGAAGGCTTTCTCTTTCTGTTGGCTCTGGGAGAAGGTCCTTGTCATCAGTCTTCCCCTGGTCTAGGAGCTTCTCAGCACAGGGACCCTGGTTCCCAATGACGCGCTCCCCTCCTGGTTCTTTCTCGGTGGTAGGAGGTCCCTCTCCTCTCTGCTCGATTCTGTCTTATATCTCAAAAGAGATTGACTCAACATACAACCTAATTCCTTAGATTAAAGCTGGCCTCATTAACATAACTGACTCTAATCCTGCTTCATTAACGTCATAGAGGTTAGGATTACAACACGTAGGAGAATTCCATCAGATCACAAAATAGAGGACAACCACACAACACTGGGAATCATGGCCTAGCCAAGCTGACACACATTTTGGGGGGACACAATTCAATCCATAACAGTACTCCTTCCCTACCAAACCTCGGAATGATGGAGTGCCCAGGGCTCTGCCTGCGACACTCTTCTTGCTGAACTTTATGATTCTCACCATTTTTATCTCTGGTTCATCCCATAATTCTCCACCGAGCTACATGTATTTTCTTCCGCATTTCCACTTGGATGACTAACTGATATGTTAAAATTGACATGATCAAATTAGAACAAGTGATCTCCGACACCCTGAGGAAGTCCACTTCCCACCCAACCAAGGTTTACCAGTATCATTAAATGGCATCATCATCTTCTGGTTACTCAGTCCCTAAACCTTAGAGCGATTATTCCTTCCTCCCCCCCACAGCCCACCACATCTGCCTGCCTATATCCTGAACACATCTTTCCTCACCTCCCTCAATGCTACAACCCAAGCCAGGCTAACCTTATCTCTCCCACCTGAACTAACGTCCTCACCGCCTTCCTCCCCACATTTCATCCTCCATACAATAGCCAGATTATCTTTCTAAATTATAAATGGCAGTCCGTCATCCCTGAGTTAAAAACCTCCCAGTGGCTTCCCATTGCCATCAGAATAAACTTTACCCTATTTTTTACCATAGACTGAAATAATTCTGTTTGCTCAATGTCCTGCCAGCCTCTGCCACTTAATGGTCTTCTGCTTTCTCCTTCACCTGCCACCCTGGCCTCATTTTTGTTCATCACACTTGCTAAACTGGTTCTTATATTCTTTCTGTTTTACGCACTTTTCTTCTGGATCATCATATGTCTGCGTCCTTCTCATAATTAGATCTTGTGTCAAATGGCACTTTTACGAAGAGAGGCTCCTTAACCACCATAGCTAGAGCAACAACCTTCCCTTCACACACCCTTGCGTTATTCTGTTTTATCATTTTCTCAGCTTATGTAAGTATCTGAAATACCCTTACGTGTTTATGAGTGTACTGACTGCCGCCTCTACCCCTTATAGAATGTCAGCCTCCTGTGGACTGGGTCTCCCTATTGTTTACATTTGATATTCCCAGATCCTAAACCAGGACCTGGAACATAGCAGGAAAGCACTAAGTATTTATTGATTGACCATAGAACTTTTGATATGAAAATAACCCAGTATAACAGGAGAATTGGAAAGGTCGCTGGAGATCACTGTAACGGTAATTAACCTATAATCTACCAGGCAGGGATAAAAATCAGTGCTTTCAGAGGATATGACTCTGTCCTCTTTGGAAGCATTCAGAGGTATCATTATTATAACATAAGAGTCAGTTGCTAATCTTTTTAATTTTAACTATGCTGGTTTCTGAAAGTTCAGTAATGTGATACGTATGCATGTACATATTGAGGGGTCCTTGTTTGTATATGTACCCTGAAAACAAAAGCTTAAATACGAAAGACATATTTTTCTGTTTCTTCTATGTTTATTGTTTTTAAACAGCATAAAACTAAGCTTATTCAGAAGTCTTTTTTTGTTCCATAACAAAAACAAATAGTTCAGTGGTCTTGAGTCATGATAGGAGCCATAGATATTAGTTATTTAGTTTACTCCCAAAATATAATTCAGGATCTCAGGTCTTCCAACAGAGGATTATGAGATTTTGATATTCATTTCCAGTAACATGGTAAGACTCATAACTTAAATCCTTAGATTCACTGTATTGGCAGTATTACTAAAAATCGCATGCAGGTTTAACACATGTATGGACATAGAAAGTTTTTTGGTAATGAAATATTTTTCTGATTAAAGTAGTAACACATGCCCATTTTAGAAAATTTATAAAATCATAAAATTATAAATAATAAAAACTCATAGTCTTACTGTCCAGAGACAGTAACTATTAATATTCTATATATTTTTTAAAATTCTCATGTTTATGTATAAATGCAGATACATGAATGACAATGAAAGTATGAGCTGATTTTATTAAATTTCAATGAATTTTCTAAAATAATTTCTACTTTTTTATAACAATTATGGTGTAGCTTATTTTATCCTGTTTTATTAATTTGAGTAATAATTTACGTTCCTTTTGTTTTCACATGGAGGTCTGATGGCACAGTCGTTAAGTGCTCGGCTGCTAACCAAAAGGTTGGCCATTCAAATCCACCAGCCACTTCTTAGAAACCCTATGGGGTAGTTCTACTCTGTCCTATAGCGTCACTATGAGTAGGAATTGACGACAATGGGTTTGGGGTTTATTTTCATATAGGAAATATTTTTGCTTATTTAAAGGGAAAACAATGGTTGATAACGCTGTATTTAGGCAGTAAATAAATAATGTGAAAGATTTTTAATAATATTTTAAAATGCTTTCTCGTAGAAATATTTCATTACTTCCATATTACAGGACAACTTAAAAGGGAATAGATAATTTAAATTCAGCCAAGTGCCCATGTTTTGTGAAATTTAATTAATAATCTGATAGGATTACAGAATAAGGACACAATTTTAGTTTTACTCAAAATTCAGGACAAGCAGTAGACTCTATTGAAATTGTACAAATATAAAAGATAATTATTTCTTCAGAGTGCATTATTAGCAATGTATTGGTTGAAAACTGAATTCTGGAATGGCATTTCTCAAATAATAGACTAACTGTTTAATATCAAACATGGCTTGCTTGATGTCAAGCAAGCACATGGAAATTTAGGACATAGAATACACACGCACGCAAAAAATTCTTACCTTCAAACTTCTGATTCCAGTTTCTGATCAGTAATTTAGAATGTAGCTGTTTAATGACCATTATACGTTGCTATCTTTTAAGTATTATATTTTGTATATATACCGTCTTATTTTAGTAAAATAAAGTATTTTATTTCAGGAGATAATTTTCTACATTTTCGTTTACTTCTACTGAAGCAAGGAAAGCTGACAGAGACTGGATTAGGTATTTTTAGTTTCAGACCAGTGGGTTAGTGTTAGAGGTTTCTTTGGGTGCCCTAGAGATCAGTAAGTACAAAAATGGCAGGGGTAAGGTATAAATGGAAGCTGCCCAGGGCAGGTGGGTAAATAGACCTAGGAACTCCTATTTGCAGGAGACGTCTGAGAACATAATGGTAGAGAAGCAGGACTTAAATTCTATAAGGAGAAGGGACAAAAAAAGTACAGGGGAAATAGGAGAAGTAACAGAAATAGGAAATTAGATGCTGTAGTTTGTAGAAATAATCAAGAAGTAGAGAAAAGACTCCACCACATGAGGACATCTGGACTGTTTCTTCCTTTCTTGAGTCTTATACCATCAAGATTTCATCTGAATGGTTTTATTTTTCCAATCTGTAAGTTTCTTTAGGAAGTGTAGGATTTGTATTCAGAAGTCATCCTTTACAGTTCAAATGCGATACTTACCAGGTGTTCGATCTTCAAATGCTATGTATTTAAAGCCATTTGTAAATGCTGAATATTTTATATAAATTTAAGGTTATGATTTTAATTACCATATTTAATAAGAAATGTTAGGTTGGTGTAGATTGAAAAAACTAAATTCCCTTATCAATCACTTATAATTTTACACATTTTTATTTTTTAATAACATAGCTTTATACATTTTGTTAATCACTTATAGCTTTATACATTTTTATATTATTAAATATTTCAAACACAGAAAAAATGAAGAAAATAATACAACACCCATTTTAGCATGTTTGTTTCAGATCCCCGTATTATAAAAGAAAGAACATACTGCAGCTACATCTAAAGTCCCCTGGTCTCCCCTTTCTGACAAGGCTGGACTCTGTACCCCCTAAGCTTTGTAGGAGTAGCTGATAACAGCAGAGACAGTCTGGCTCCCAAAGAGAGAAGCCAGAAGGTACTGAATAGAGCGTGGTCTTCATCTTCTCTCAAACTCACGAGTAAGATATATCACTTCTGCTTATCAGGAAGAAAATACGCAGAAAGAGGCTAGGAGTGTAACTCTCATTTAGGTCCCACCAGATGGAAATAAAGCCAGAGAAAAATAGTTCCCATTCAGCAGATCCATATGCAACTTACCTTGAATCCATTCAGTGTTAGCTTTCTGAGATTTTCTTCCTTAATGAGTCATGTAAATCTGATTCATTTATTTTGGCTATTCCTAATGTAGTAGCCGTGGAACCCTGATGGTGCAGAAGTTAAGAGCCTGGCATCTACCAGCTGCTCCTTGGAAACCCTATGGAGCAGTTCTGCTCTGTCCTGTAGGGTCCCTGTGAGTTGGAATTGACTCAACGGTAGTGGGTTTGGTTTTTGGAATGTAGTAGTATATGGAGGCACCAGTGGTTCAGTGGTAGAACTCTCACCTTCCATGCTGGAGACCCGAGTTGGAGACCCAAGTGATCCCCAGCTAATGCATCTCATGTGCAGCCACCACCTATCTGTCACTGGAGGCTTGCCTGTTGCTATGATGCTGAACAGGTTTCAGTGGAACTTCCAGACTAAGACAGACTGGAAAGAAATGCCTGATGATCTACCTTTGAAAACCAGCCACTGAAAAACCCTGTAGATAACAATGGTCCAGTCTGCAGCTGATCATGGGGATGGTGAAGGACTGGGCAGTGTTTCGTTCGGTTGTGCATGAGGGCATCATGAGTCTGGATGACATGGTGACTGGTATAAATATTCCCACCATGGCCTGTTTTAGGCCACTGATCTTTACTGACTTGCAGAATTCCCGGATGCTTGACATTGGGCTCTTACAAGCCAGTATGAGGGAGAACCAGAACATCGCTATGTGTATATGTAATATATGTTCTAGTATATGAATAAGCCAGAATTTATCTTCTGACAGTTATTAGAGCACATTTAGTTTTTCACTATTGCAAGAAGTGATTTGATAAATATTATTATACGAATGTCTCTAAATTACGTACCTAAAAGCGGTATTCCCAGATTGTAAAATATCTGTTTTCAGCTCTACTAGACATACTTTCCAGATCGGTTTTATGAGTTCCACCAAATTGGTTTTATATTCCACCAAGCGTGTATGAAGGTTTCTGTGTCTCCAAAGCCTGAAATTATCAGGCTTATTAATTATTACCAGTATGATGGATGTGATGTGATTCTAATTAATTTTATTTGATGAGCTTATTTAATCTTCACAAAAATATTCAGGGATATGTACAATTATTATCCCCATCTTAAAGACTGGTAAATTGACACCATTGCTGCATTTCAAACCTAGATTTGTCAGACTTTGAAGTTTATACTTTTAATACTATTACAATTCTACACTTTCTCATTATACATTACCAAGTACTTTGCCTTATAAATAATAGACATTCAGAAATATTTATGAATTCATGTCTAAGGCATTGTTTTCATTATTTTTACTGTGTTGCAAATTGATACACTGATAACAATTAGGTAATAGAATACTCACGTGTTATACTCTACTCAAGGCCGGTCATTCTTGGACATAGATTTCTAATAGTTGGTTTCTCCAGTACATAGAACCAAAATGTCGCAGAACCAAAATTTAATTCAACATCATCATTCTGTTTCATTTACACATGACATAATGGACTGGTGTGTGGAAGGCCATGGTGTGGCTGAGCAGATACGATAAATGATTTTCTGGAAGTTGGTTTAGAGCCCAGAACCGTTCAACCTTTTTCATCCATGGCCTGGCTAATAGAATAGAGAGAATGCTTATTAAGTTCACATTTGATAGAAAGCTAGGACAGCAAAAGGGAAGAGGAGCCCGTAACTTAATCAGTAGAGGTGAAATTTAATATGGATTTATCAGAGTTGACTAGACGGCAGCAGGTTTGGTTTGTTTTTTTTAATCATAATAGACAAGCAGTAAGTAACAAATAATAAAATTCGGTAGAACTCATTAAGAAGAAAAAATATTGCAACTGTGATAGTAAGTAGAGTCAATATATACAATTAAATTTTATTTGAGTTTTACTAACTGGAATTCATAGTAATTTTATTGAAAGATCCAAGTTATTCTCACATCCATTTATGTGTATAGCTTGCAGAGAACTGATGATACTTTTCTTTCACATAGTTATTTCTCAGTATTTACAAAATGAATTAATAAATGAACACTGTCATTGTCTTTTTCAGCCTAGGAGGTCTTTAATCGATACTGTTTTGTTTTACTATTATTAGACCTTTGAAGTATTTTCAGTTTTTTCTTTATTGTGAATTTCACTGTTATATAGACTATATCTTTGTAAAAATATTTTGTAATTATTGATTTTTTCCTAATATGAGTGAAGTATATTAGTTTGCAGAATTTTCTTGTTACTGTGAATAGATTCTCCATTGTACTTCTTCTGTGAAGATGTTTGTTAATGTTAGACTCTTTCCACCAATCACACATAAAATAGATGATTTATTAATATTCTCAGGAATATTCGTTATGTTGTCTTTTTCTTTTGAGTACACAAACCTTTATATTAGCATTCAATTTTAATATTTTTATTCTAATCTTTTCAGGTTGCTCAAAGACTGTCCTGGTTTTGTGTTTACCCCTCGATCAAGAGAGGAGCTTCCGCCAAACTTCCCCAGTGAAATTCCTGGAATCTGTCATTTTCTGGATGCTTATCTACAGGGAACAAATTCAAAACCATGGTTTCAAAAGAGAGATAAGGAAGATGGCAATGCTAATTTTTTAGGCAAAGCTTTAGGAGTAGATTAGCCAAATGAATACCTGATTATAAGTCTTTGGGGTTTGACTCTTTTGAGGCTGTCGGGAACCTCAGAAAGCACTTTAAGATTGCAGATGGCTAAAGATCAGTATTAAAATACCAGTAGCATAAGTCAGGATCTACTTTTTCTCCCACTTAACGTGACAAAAAATGTATTCACTTCAGTATTTCAACTCTGCTGTTAAAAAAAAAAAAGCCTCAACAAGTGACTTTTTGAGGCAGTTTCTGTCATGTAACCGTCACTACCTGTACTCACAGTTGAACACATTGTACATATAACTGATAATTGTAGTGAACTGTATGAAGTGATCGAGTCGCCTGCAGTCCTGTGCCCTGGCGGAAGGCCATGGTTATTAAGGTGTATTTGTCATAGTATTGCCTTAAAAAAGGTTTTTGAGTAGAAGTTACAGTTTTTGATACCATAAGTTCTTTCAACTCTACCCTTTATTATTACATTTTCTCATTGTAACTGTTAGCATATATAACAAAGTAGACCGAGGTGTTTTTTTTTCTTCCTCTTTTTACTTTCATTTTTCCTTTTAGAAAATAAGCCAGTATGGGTTAGATGCAGTATAAATATACAATAGGTCTTCTGTAAATACCAACGATTATTTTTAGTTCTTGAAGTTAAAATTATTCTCCATAACATAATGTGTCAATAATAAATATTTGCTTTTGTTTGACATTCATTACTTTTTGTATTTTATAGATGGTAAAGGCTATTTTAAGGAGCCCTAGTGGCACAGTGGTTAAGCACTCAGCTGCTAACCAAAACGCTGGCAGTTCAAACCCACCAGCTGCTCCAACAGAGAGAGATGTGGCAGTCTGCTTCAATAAAGACTACAGGAAGCCCTTTGGGGCGGTTCTGCTCTTGTCTGTAGGGTAGCTATGAGTTGGAATAGGACACAGAATGCACACCCATACAAAAAATTCTTACCTTCAAACTTTCCAAATTCTAATCAGTAATTTAGAATGTAGCAGTTTAATGACCGTTATACATTCCATTCTTTTAACTGTTATGAGGAGGTTTACTTTATTTTAGTAAAATATTTTATTTTGGGGAATAATTTTCTACATTTTTTTTTACTTTTACTGAAGCAAGGAAAGCTGACAGAGACTGGATTAGGTATTTTTAGTTTCAGATCAGTGGGTTAGTATTAGAGGTTTATATGGGTGACCTAGAGATCAGTAAGGACAAAAATGGCAGGAGCAGGGTATAAAATGGATGCTGCCCAGGGCAGGTGGGTAAATAAATCTAGGAACTCCTATTTGCAGGAGATGTCTGACACTGTAATGATAGAGAAGCAGGATTTAAATTCTATAAGGGGAAGGGACAAAGAGAATAAAAAGGAAACAGGAGAGGTAACAGAAAATAGGAGCGTGGTTTGGTTTTGGTTTGGAAAGGCTATTTTAATTCATATTAGCAATTTCATTCATAATCCATTTTAATATCATAGGAGCAAAGTATTTAGGATAAAAGAGGCTTGTAATCTATTTTAAAATGCAATAATATCATTCTAATTTAATTTAACGAGAAGAGACATAGGAGAAAAGTAAGCAACCAGGGAATCTACCAAAAAATAGTAAAGCATTCACACATGCTTGTGTGTATGTGCGTGTACACGTGTGTACACACACACACACGCACGCACGCACGCACGCGCGCGCGCGCTTAGTTTCCTAGGGCTGGCATAACAAAACACTACAAAGTGGGTGGCTTTAAAGAAGAGAAATTTATTGTCTCATAGTTCTGGAGGCTGGAAGTCTGAGTTCAGGACCTCAGCAGGACCATGCGCTCTCTGTCCGTTGTAGACAAATACCCTTTCTGTCTCTTCAGCTCCTGGTAGCCCCAGGCATTTATTGGCATTTCTTGGCTTGTACACTCTTCTTCATGTGGCACCTTCAGCCTGTGAACTCTGTTTTTGTGTCTGTTCTCTCCTTTTATAAGATACCACTCAGAAAGGATCAGGATCCACCCCATTTTGGTATGACCTCCTTAACTGCTAACTTCTTCAAGGAAATTCCTTGTTTCCAAACAAGATCTCATTCATAGTACAGGAATTAGGACCTCAATACACCTTTTTTGTGGACACACTTTATAGCACACACTCCGCAGTAATTTGGCCTACTTCAGCAGAAAGGCTTCAATGCCATGCTAAGCCGTGCAAAGTTCCAATAAGAGTCTAAGCTTAGACGAGGGAACTAAGACTCATTCTTTCTGCTGCTGGCTTATCCTTCTTAAGTGTTTGTGCTAAACACTTTAGCATGTGTGTGTATTAAAAATCAAGTTTTGGTGACATTAAGTACACACCTTTGAATTTTTTGTTCTAGTTGAAATATCTTGATGCTTTCTTTTGAGAGATTAATATTGATGGAAATAATCTGATGATACCATTATGGAAATTTCTAAATGTTTTTCTAGCACTTGAATTTTTACTTTTAATGATGTTAGTTTAAACTCTGTGGAGAACTAAATATCCTACAGAGTTTGACTGAGATAAGGATTTGGTTTTAAAGATAGCTCAACTCCAGAGCAAGAGCAGGATGACCATTATGGTTTTTAAATAAGTATCAGCAGAACCATAGATACATTAAACTCGTATTTGGAGTTCTGAGAAATCGCTCAGTTTAAAAGTTCTCTGTCTCTGTAAGTCCCCTAACTTACGATGACCTCAGGAGTAGAAAGTCAGTATTGATTGGCATCTGGTATCCCAAAGGTGGTGTTTTGGGGTGTCATCATGTCATTTCTGACTCATAGTGACACCATGTGACAAAGTAGAACTGCCCCATTGTGTTTTCTTAACTGTAATCTTTATGGAAGCACATTGCCAGGTCTTTCTCCCACAGAGCCACTGGTGGGTTTGAATTGCCAACCTTCGGTTAGCAGGTGAGAGCTAAACCATCACACCACCAGGGCTCCTTACTTTAAGTGTACTTATTACCTACATATAAAATGATGAATACTATTTATAAAATGGTGCCCCAGTGTCCTGAAAAAATGAATTTGTTTCATTACGTATCCTATTACTGGGGAGTACCATAGATTTTGGGAAAATATGGTCTCACAATTATATGAAGTTAATAAAAGTACAGGGAAAATAGTGACGTAAATATATTTTCTTTCTGTAACTGAATCCTTATTACAGAGAAAAATAATAGGAATTAAAGGAAATCAACAAGCATAAAATAAAATGTCTTCTTTGTCAAATACTGAAGCAGACCCTAATTTCAAAATGATCTGTGTCCTAAAAGTTTGTAAGGTAATTAGAATTCAAAAAGTATTTTCTTTGTGTACGTGTGTGTATACACAGAGAAAGAGAACAGATGGAGTAAAATAAAGATAATCTGGATAAAGACTATATAGAAGTTCCTTATACTATTTCTGCAGATTTTCTAAAATTTTGACATTTTCTCTGAATAAAAAGATACCGAAAATGTATTTTTCCAGAGAAATAAAATCATCTTGATAGGTTCCCCAGGCCAGCCTGCAAAGGTTCATTAATTATGGAATACTCTTGTGGAACCTAAGCAAGATGAACATGCAACATTTCCCTAATACAGTGAAATAAAAGTTCACAACTTGAATGTTAAAAAAAAATTAAGGAAGCCTTATCTACATCTGAGGGCAAAAGCTATGGAGACATTTTCAGATCCAGACCACTCATGGTACCATGGGTAGAGACCCTGGAGGACAGGTTCTCAAGGGAAGTAAAAGACCAGACTTAGAACTCTGAGTTTAGGAGTGGAATTGAAGATGGAGAAGAGAATGGGCAGATACGGTTGGGGGCTAAGGGTTCTGAGTCCTCTTACCAGTTTAACTACCAGTCTTAGTCATCTAGTGCTACTCTAACAGGAATACCACAAGTCGATGGCTTTAACAAAGAGAAATTTATTCTCTCACAATCCAGTAGGCTACAAGTCCAAGTTCAGGGCATCATCTCCAAGGGAAGGCTTCAAGTCCAAATTCAGGGCATCAGCTCCAGGGGAAGGCTTTCTCTGTCAGCTGTGGAGGAAGGTCCATGTCATCAGTCTTCCCTTGGTCTGGGAGCGTCTCTGCACAGGAACCTCAGGTCCAAAGGTTGCGCTCTTCTTCCTGCACTGTTTTCTTGGTGGTACGAGATTCCCAATTCTCTGCTTGCTTCCCTTTCCTTTTATCTCTTGTAAAAGGTGGGGCAGGTCACACCCTAGGGAAACTCCCTTTACATTGTATCAGGGATGTGACCTGAGTAAGGGTGGTGTTACAATCCCACTCTAATCCTCTTCAAAATAAAATTATAATCACAAAATGGAGGCCAACCACACAATTCTGAGAATCATGGCCCAGCCAGATTGACAGACACATTTTTTGGGGAACATAATTCAAACCATGACAACTACCCTAACAATAATGGGAGGGGGTGTTGTCCCAGGATAGCTTCCTCATAAGTATGTTTCTCCTGAGAATCCTGGGGGCTGTGCCTTCTAAATTTATTGTTCCCCTGCATGGCTTCTTGCCTTTTTGATCCGATGCACAAATTAAATTAGCTATTCGTACATATTTATCAGTCAAGCATAGAGTTATATTGAAGTTGTCTAAAGATTTTTGCATCAAGAAGCAAAAGGAAATAAGTGTTTCTTCCCATTTTGCCTTACCATCTCTATTTCTTGTTAGGTGTAAGAAAATGAAAAGTTTGACTCAGTACTAATAGATCTGTTCACTCATTTTCATGTATTCATCCATCAGGCATTTACTGAATGCCCACTATGTACCAGGGACAATGCTAAATTCAAAGATAAACTATGGCTGTGTCAAGAAAGGAAAATGAAGGAGGAACGTAAGGTAAACAAACAATTACAAAGTTACTGCGGCTGGGAATACAAAGTTCGGGACTCAGTTCTTGGAGAAGTTGCTTGGTTTTAGGGAGTTCATCAAGCAAGGGTCAGGGGAGGCAATTGAACTAGCACACGCAAACAAATGGGTCTTGGAGGTACACAGTATGTTCCAGACAGCCAGTCACCAGGGATAAGTTGGAAGTGAAGAGACACTGGGCAGAAAGACCATTTAGACATAAATTATGAAGGGAACTGTATGTCATGTTAACATCTGTGATTATTATGCCTCATAATTGGTATTATTATTAGTTATTATTGATTTCCTTAAAACACTTTGTTAAAAATAAATTTTACTGAAGAAGAGGAAGCAAAACAGAAAAAGAGCAGACCCATTTGCTTCTGTCTCCCTCCCTTAATGCAGTTTTAAAACCACTAGACAAAAAGATGCCAAATCTTAAACCAAGAGAATGGTATGATCTGATGTAGGTTTAGAAAGGCAGTGTCAGAAAGCATGGATAATGGTGGCTATTTACTTGCACGAGTGACTAAATTATTGTTCTTCTGTATCTCAGAGGAAAATAATTCATGCTATATCCTGGGTACTTTACCAAAAGTACAACAAAAAACTGGATGTCTGGCTTTAAAATAACACATCACTCTCAAGGCCATTAGTCCTTCAGATCCATTGGTAAAAGGGAGAAGGATTTGCTTCAAGGTTTTAAGTAAACATTGTTCACAAATACCTTCTCCCTGTTATTACCAGGAAGCTCCTGTGTAGCCCTGTCCTGTGGCTAGGTTGGAAGGAAGCATACGACAGAGCAGAATGTTCTGTGGTGGGTCTAGCAAGTGAAAAGAAATGAAGGGGAGTATCAGCTGCAAAAAGTGACTGGAAGACAGACGTGAGAGCTAACTGGGAAGTCTACGCAAATGGAGGCTCACATGCAAAGCATGAGTCTAGGGCTACGTCATAATGTAAACCCATATTCAAGTCCCTGTTAAAGCAACTGTTAATAGTCCCCAAGAGAATGGATTAATGAATTATGTATGGCAGAAATAGTTTTTAGTGAATGGGTTTGACCTGGATTAGTCATTAATAAGTGAAAAGAAATGTCTTTGACACCTATTTGTTATGGTGGCTTAAAGGATCGCTGCCCTTTACTGAGCAATAAAACGAGTTTGTTTTGCTTAATTGTGCCCTTTGGTGCTACTTCCCTTGTTAGATAGCTGTACTTATAAAGTTAAATGAAGGCACACTTGAAACATGGGAGGATATGACATGTGTAAGAGGTGGGATGCAAGTCGTCAGAGGGGGCTAGACCAGAGGCCTTGCGGATCCTATAAAGAGGGACTTACTATCTCCTCCAAAACAGGAACTCAACGCCAAGGTCCAATTCCCTTGTTTAAACATAAGCTAAGCGCAGGGACAGCTTGCTTTATTAAGTAGAGAACGACAAAATATAATTTTAAACCTAGGTTTACAGTGTTGGGATTCTTTTCAAATCCAGGGATATCTTTGTATTCTTTGGGGAGAAAGGGAAGAATCACTGTGTTGTGAACGCGGTGAGGCTTGCAGTAATGGGGTAACTTGTCCCTTGTAGTCTGTTGAGCTCTTTCCTCCTGCTCAGAGCGAGTGAGCTTCTAGACTTCAGAAAAAAGTCTTCCCCCTTTTAAATGCTTCTATTATTATATTGATAATAGGTACTCATGCGGTATTATTCTAAGTCACTTCAAAAATTACACATTTTATTGCCATCTATATTTCTCTGGAAGAACATTTGTTCTTAATCTGTCCATACTTGCATGTTTAAGTAGTCCATGATGTATGCATATTTTTCAACCAGAACTACCCCTTTATCTTATTTATGTCCATTACTTCTCATAGATGAGTATAATTATATATAATTCCAATAAAAAAAAATCAGCTAAACCAAAGGAGAAGGGAAAATGGGATACACTAGAATCCAGACTTCTTTATCATCACTGCAGATCGTTTTCCCTCGTAATAAGCCTAGTATCAGAAAAATGTTAACGTTTACATTTAAACATTGGGATGGAAATCAGGACAAAATTTAAATGGCAGATCAGGAACTCAATATTATGTTTCAAGATTCTGGATAAAGTCATATTGCCTTTAATTCTTTTTAATTTATTTAAGCATTTGGTATCAGAAAATTAAATTGCAAATAAGACTTACGGATAGTAGAGAAGATTTCTTGGCAAAAAAATGACTTTACATAATGCCCAAAGCTAAGGTGTTTGTTTCGTCTGAAATACTGCCAAGCCCGTCTGATTTGAGGAAAGATCTATGAGGCAGTTTCTGAAAGAAAACAAAGCAAAACGAGAATGCTGTTAAAGAAGTTGAAGAGTTCATTGTGGTCAGCAGAATGGGAGGAAAGCTGGAGTCCTGTGGGAAGTAGGGGCGACAGTGGTCCTGGAATTCTGTGCCTTCAGGAAAAGATCAGTTATTCCCAGTTACACGGGGCTTTGTAAATTTTAACCACAATGAGCTGCCTTTTTCCCCAAATCAATGGTATGCTGTAAAATTGAAGTGAATAAAACTGTATTAATTTTAGAGAATTTACTGTTCCTTCACCTCTTCCCACATGTAAATTAAAGATGCCCTGCAAATTGTTATAGCACCACTTGATATTCACCAACCTAGAGCAGTCTTCCCAGTCTTTTGTATTCCTGAACTCCATTAGTAAACTATTTTGACACACCTGCAATATATGTGTACTTATTTATAAATATCATGTATTACTCTCATTTAATACACTGCATATTAGTAAGCATTATTTTTAAATGAGCATAAATATACACAGAAATTCTAGTATTTACTTATCCAGTGAATCATCTTCACATTTCACTTTGGAAACAGCTACAATCAGCCAGTGGGTCTTCACTTTTGTTGAGTCACGTATCACTGAGAACTGGATAAAAGGTAAAAGATTCAGACCACTACCAAACTCAAAATACTGTGCATATACCCCCAGACCCCAAGACTTTTATCTATTTTCAGAAGTTAGGGGATTCCCTGAGATCCACTCCCAGCCTCTCCAGGGAGATACCATAGATCCTCAGACAACAGACTTATGTCTTTAGGGGATACACAGTAAAGAATAAGAAAATAAACAACTGGCAGAAGTCTGTAACTTTTGGTTTAGTTAGATGAGCACATATTTGATTTTTAAGGAATAAAGGGAATTCGTAATTTGGTCCTACTGTGTGAACTGACGCATGGGGCTTTACGTACAGAAACTGAAGTTTTATTCCCTGCAAGTATTTAACACATCTGCTAACACATGTTTCTCAACTTTTGATAAATGCGCATTGCTGTAGGTATGCGAATTTCTTTTTCTAATTTAAGTGCTTATTTTCATTTCCCCCAACGTAGAAGAGTACAACGATTGAACCTTGAGTTAAAAACCTTCTTGGCGCTAACGGCAGTCCTTCTGCTGTCAGGTTTACAATTGCTTTAATGATGTGTTTATTTTTGAGTCCTGCTTCTGGCAGAGTTGCTAAGTCTATCAAAAATTTATCCCGCGTCTAAGACATTTTTGAGATACTGCTGCCACATAAACTGTAATAAAAGTGTTTAGATAAAAAGCTTTAATTTTAAAATGCTGTCTGTTTAAAGAGAAAAATGAGCCGTTGAATCAAGCAAAAACAATTTTATTCCAAGTAATGTAAATACATTTGTTCTGACCTAGATCTCATTGCTACAGATAGAGGAGAACTCCCAACACATTGATGTGGAAGAGCAGGGCCAATGACTGCTAGGTCAAGTTTTTGCTATGAATGGGTCAAACAAACAAACCATTGCCATTGAGTCTATTCTGACTCCTAGCGACCCTATGGGACAGAGTTGATCTGCCCCATAGAGTTTCCTAGGCTGTAATCATTAGGGAAGCCAACTGCTACGCCTTTTTCCCATGGAATGGCTGATGGGTTGGAAATGAGCCCTTAACCGCTGCACCACCAGGGCTCCTTGTGAAGAGGTCAGTGTCACTCAAATCCCTTGTCAAAAAGTTACCGTTAAATAAGGTATTGATAAAACCAAAATACATTTCTTTGGTTGAGCAAAACTCTTATTTCCAACAAAACTCGTATTCAAGTTTTTCAAATTACAAAAAATATAGAAAAAATATATAAATTCAAAAATAAACTGTGCTCTGCTTATCCAAGTGTAACGGTCAGTAATACAAGCTCTAGAGTTCACTTGTCTCGGTGGCAGTCTACTGGGGGGCATTTTCTTATCAGTCTCTCACCTTTGGTGGAGAAACGTGTACTACTGCCTTACTCCACACTACGTTTTCATAGATGTTTGAACAGCAAGCAGCCTTGGAAAAGAGGAAGTTTCTCCCTGCAGAGAAGAGGTCAGGCAAGCTTACTGCCCATTATAAGACATTTGGGTTTCTTAGAGTCAGGGTTCCTCTTCTGTAAAGCAGTCTGCTGTGTGCGCAGGTGTCATGTGGCCTTCTCATCACCCAGGGGAATTGGGGCCCAGGGAACCAGTGCAAGATAATCCTGATACTCTGTGTCTGCTGCCATGTTTATGAGTAACGAAGTGTAGTGTCAGTGACAAAGGAGTATTGTGCCTTCCTCCGGTGTTCTTCAAACTGGGACAGCCTAACTTGTTAGCTTACAAGTATGTAAAATCTCAGACTCTTCACAGTTATTGATAGTTTTGGCAATGAGGATGGGATGCTGGTTTCTGGAAGAGGAAGGATGAGGACCTCATAGATTTGACGAGAAAGTTCATGGGAATCAGTGGCGAATATGGTGATCAAATTGCGTGTTCAACAAGGTGAAAAGTGGTCCTCCATGTTATTGTCTGTTAATGAAGAAGAGTTAGGGAGGGATTGCATGTCAAATAATAGAAAGGAGGCTCAAAGACAGTTGCCGGAACCATGTCTTGATTGCTGTTAACTCTCTTCTGTCTTCTGGGAGAACAGACTTTCTTTCAGAAGATGCTGTCAAAGTATACTCCATTGGGACAATTAGTACAAAGAAACCCTCTGGGCTAGAGAAAGGTTCCAGCCCTCTTCAGACGACAGTGGCAGAGGTGTACACTTATACTGAACATAAACGGGGAAATTTGTGACCACTCTTTGCAGAAAACTTTATAGCCTCAACAATGGACTCAAACATACCAATGATCATGAAGATGGCACAGGACCAGGCATTGTTTCATTCTGTTATACATAAAGTGGCCAGAAGTCAGAGCCAACTCAAGTTACAGCAACAACAACAGGCAGAAGACAGACAAATTAGTAAAACCTAAAATGATTCACTTAGAAGATGAGGGAGTGAGAGGATGTGTCTTAGTTACCTAGTGCTGCTGTAACGTAAGTGCTACAGGCAAGTGGCTTTAAAGAACAGAAGTTTGTTTTTTCACAGTTTGGGAGGCTAGATGTCCAAATTCAGGATATGGCTCTAGGAGAAGGTCCTTTCTTATCTATTTCAGCTTCTAGTAGCTTCCCGCATTCCTTGTAGATGCATTTGTCTCTGTTGTCTGTCTTCCTCTTCTGCCTGTGTGTGTTGCTGTGCCCATTCTGTTTGTTTGTTGTTGTTTTTTATAATTCAGGAGTGATTCGGTTTAGAAATCACACTATTCAGATATGACCTAATTAAAATATAAAAAGAAAACTCTTTTCCAAACAAGATCATATTTATAGGTGTAACCAAAAACCCATTGCTGTGAGTTGATTCCAACTCATAGCCACCCTCTAGGACAGAGTAGAACTTCCCCATAGGGTTTCCAAGTAGTGGCTGGTGGATTCGAACTGCAGACCTTTTGGTTAGCAGCCATAGCTCTTAACCACTGCGCCACCAGGCCTCCATTTACAGGTATAGGGGTCAGGATTTCAATACATATTTTGAGGGGGACACAATTCCATAATAGAGTGTAATTTTTGTTAAAGAAGACTGGCAATATCTGGACATTCTTAAGACTTAACCCCTTCTGCAGTCTATCATGCCAACCTTAGATACTTTCAGAGATGACAAAGGTCTCAGGGATTTCTGCAGTAAGTCTTGGATGCACTAAGAGAGCTTTAGCTGTCTTCAAGGAGATTTCCCTGAGACAAACTTCCATGAGAAATTATAGACAAGGCATTGGCTAATATTTAGGCTCTTAATACCTCAAATTGGGGTTATAATGCTTATGGAAGGGACTCACTGGAAAATGAGAGACTGACCTATACATTGTGGATAAATTCTTGGATCCTGTGGTGAAGGCAGTCAGCCTTCACTTAGAAGTGTTCTTGGAGGTTTGGATTGGTCACCTTCCTGACACAGCTACTAACAACTCTTTCTGAAAACTCCTATTAGCCTCTTATGGAAACTGATGACTGATCTGTGAAGGCCTTGTGATTCTCCAGTCTGATATTCCCATTTTGGGGTGAGTCAACTCAGATACTGTGATTAACAAGGTGGAAAAGTCCAACAAGTTTCTCTTAGCTAATGAAAATGGTATATTCAAGAATGCAGCTACCCTGACACCAGGAGAATCTCAGCTTTATGTGAAAAATTAGCAGCTATGACTCTGGGTGACAGTTTATTCCTCACTGTGCCATTTACAGCAAAGACTCTGGCTCAATAGGGTCCTCAATTCACAGTGATTTCCCTAAATGTCCAGGCCTGGTCCACTGATGGTTTGGCTAAACCCAATGTTGTCCTGTTATATTTTTATTTATTCTTGAGTTGTTGCTAATATCCTAGCTCTTTGGTCTGCTACTTAGAAAACTACAGATTGGCAGATTAAAGATACCCCTCTTTGGGGCCATGAACTGTGGAAACAAATCTCTATTGCTGCCCAAACTGTTTTCATCATTCATATAAATGTCCATGGTAAGGACATGTTCTTGAAGGAAACTGACTGGAATCCATGGGCTGATTAAGCTTGAATCACTCAGATTGCTGCCCTCACTACCTGGATCCATCATTATACTAAACATGGCAATATGTCCGACCTCATAGATTGGACACAAAGTAAAGAACTCTGTGCTTCAAATTCCTCGGCTACCACTTCATGACAGACTTGTGACTCCTGCCAAAATTTGACCCATTTGTCTCTCAGTGAGAGTGGCCACATTGTGTGGGACATTGTCCCTACCTAATGCTGGCAGCTAGACTATGTCAGACCTTTGATACATTTTGGAGATATCAGACGTGCGTCAACAATGTTGACGCTTTTTTCAGATAACAGTGTTGAAGTTCCAGCCCACTCAATGGACTCCTGTCACACTTTTGTAGCCTTTGAAACTAAGCTGTGTCATGTTTTTAGCTTTCTGGAACATTTGCAGTCTAAGAATGGTGTAATTTTTTATTTTTTTTAGGGTGTGTCTTAAGCCAGTCATCTTTATTTTTTATTGTTGTACTTTAAGTGAAAGTTTACAATTCACGTTAGCTTCTCTACAAAAATTTATACATACATTGTTATGTGATCCTAATTGCTCTCCCTACACTTTGACAGCACATTCCTCCTTTCTAACCCTGATTTCCCATGCCCATTCAACCAGCTCCTAACCCTCTCATCTGCCTTCTCATCTCATGTCCGGACAGAAGCTGCTCATTTAGTCTCATGTATTTACTTGAGCTAAGAAGTACACTCTTCATGAGTATCATTTTATGTCCCGCAGTCCAGTCTAATCTTTGTCTGAAGAGTTTGTCTCGGGAATTGTTTTAGTTCTGGGTTGACAGAGAGTCCACGAGCCATGTTTCCTGGGGTTCCTCCAGTCTCAGTCAGACCATTAAGTCTGGTCTTTTTGAAGAATTTGAGTTCTGCATCCCACCCTTCCCCCACTCCATCAGAGACTGTCTGTTGTGTTCCCTGTCAAGGTGGTTGTTGGTGGTAGACGGGCACCATCCAGTTCTTCTAGTCTCAGGCTGAATGAAGTCTCTGGTGTATGTGGCCCTTTCTGTCTCTTGGGCTAGTACTTTCCTTGTGTCTTTGGTGTTCTTCATTTTCCTTTACTCCAGGTGGTTGGGACAAATCGATGCATCTTAGATGGCCACTTGCTAGCTTTTAAGACCACAGATGCCACTCACCAAAGTAAGATGCAGAAGATTTTCTTAATAAACTTTGTTATGCCAATTGACCTAGATGTCCCCTGAAACCATGGACCCCAGACTCCCACCCCTGCTACTCTGTCCCTCAAAGTGTTCAGCTGTATTCAGGAAACTTCTTAGCTTTGGTTTAGTCCTATTGTGCTGACTTCCCCTATAGTGTGTGCTGTCTTTCCCTTCGCCTAACATAATTCTTGTCTACTATCTAGTTAGTGAATAACCCTCATCCTCCCTCCCCACCCTTGTAACCATCAAAGAATGTTTTCTTCTGTGTCTAAACCTTTTCTTGAGTCCTTATAATAGTGATCTTAAACAATATTTGTTCCTCTGTGACTCAATTAACTCAGCATAATGCCCTCCAGCTTCCTCTATGTCATGTTTCACGGATTTCTTTATGGTTGTGTAGTATTTCATTGTGTGAATATACCATAATTTGTTTATCCATTTGTCCGTTGATGGGCACCTAGATTGTTTCCATCTTTTTGCTATCGTAAACAGTGCTGCAATGAACATGGGTGTGCATGTATCTATTTGTGTGACAGCTCTTATTTCTGTAGGATATAGTCCAAGGAGCAGGATTGCTGGATCACATGGTACTTCTATTTCTAGCTTTTAAAAGAGGTGCCAAATTGCTTTCCAAAGTGGTTGTACCATTTTACATTCCCACCAACAGTGTATAAGTGTTCCAATCTCTCCACAACCTCTTCAGCATTTATTATTTTGTGTTTTTTGGATTAATGCTAGCCTTGTTAGAGTGAGATGGTATCTCATTGCAGTTTTGATTTGCATTTCTCTAATGGCTGATGATCGTGAGCATTTCTTCATGTGTCTTTTAGCTACCTGAATGTCTTCTTCAGCAAAGTGCCTGTTCATATCCTTTGCCCATTTTTTAATTGGGTTATTTGTCTTTTTGTTGTTGAGGTTTTGCAGTATCCTGTAGATTTTAGAGATTAGACGCTGATCACATTTGTCGTAGCCAAAAATTTTTTCCCAACCTGTAGGCTGTCTTTTGGAGAAGTCTTTTGATGAGCATAAGTGTTTGATTTTTAGGAGCTCCCAGTTATCTAGTCTCTCTTCTGGTGCTTGTGCATTGTTACTTATGGTTCGTATTCTGTTTATGCTATTCATTAGGGCTCCTAGCATTGTCCCTATTTTTTCTTCCATGATCTTTATCGTTTTTGATTTTATATTTAGGTCTTTGATCCTTTTTGAGTTAGTTTTTGTAAATGGTGTGAGGTATAGGTCTTGTTTCAGTAACAGTGGTGTACCTTTTATTGCAAAAGCCACTCGGTAATATGCTGATAGTCAAGTTATTAGACTTGTCTTTATGTTCTTTACCATCAATAAGCATATGAGATTGTTAAGCCCTGGACTGGGTTCTTCAAAATTTGACTGAAAAATTGCTGACTTGACTGCTGTTTCCTCATCCTTATCAACATACCTTAAATAAGGTAGTTTGACTACTGAATGCAGCCGTCCGCAGAAAGGAATCACCTCCTCCACACTGCTTCCTGGGTAATGAATACAATGAAAGGAATAATGGGTTAAATATATCTAGTTTTTGTTTGTGTGTTTACATTTTTTAAGGTGAAATTCACATACAATTAACCATTTCAAAATTTACAGTTCAGTGAAACTTAGTGTGTAATTCAGTGGCAGTGTATTCAAAATATTGTGCAACCACCATCTCTCTCTGGTTTCAAAACTTTTTTATCACCCTATAAAACCCCCCCATTAACTAAGTACTCCCTATTCCACCCTCCTTCATTGCCTGGTGACTTTTATTCTGCTTTCTGCCTCTATGGATTTGCTTATTCTACATATAGCTTATAAAAGGTATCATATACAATATGTGACTTTTTGTATCTGGTAACTTTAACTTAGCATAATGCTTTCATGGTTTATCCAAGTTCCAGCATGTATTAGTAAATTATTCCTTTTTATGGATGAATATTATTCCATTGTATATGTATACCACAATTTGTTTATCTGTTTGTAAGTTGATGGACAGTTGGGTTGTTTCCACTTTTTGACTATTATGGATAATACTATTATTATAATCACTCATGTAAGTTTCTGTGTGGACATTTGTTTTAATTCTTCTTTAGCATATACCTAGGAGTGGAGTAGCTGTGTCATATAGTAATTCTAATTTAACTTTTTTAGGAACCACCAAACTTTTCTACAGCAGCTGCAACATTTTATATTCCCACCAGCAATGTATAAGGATTTCTATTCCTCCAAATCCTTGCCAGCACTTGTTATTTTCCTTTTTTTTTTTTTTTTTTTAAATTAAAGCTATCCTAGCAGATGTGAAGTGGTATCTCATTGTGGTGTTGATTTTCACTTCCTTAATGACCATTGATATTGAACATCCTTCCATATGCTTGTTGCCCATTTATATATCTTCTTTGAAGAAATTTCTATTCCAGTCCTTTGCCCATTTTTAAATTGGGTTATTTGTCTTTCTGTTGTTGAATTGTAAGAGTTCTTTATATACCTTAGATATTAAACCTTTAACAGATACATGATTTGCAAATATGTTCTCCTATTCTGTAGATTGTCTTTTCAATTTCTTCAATGACCTTTGATTCACAAAATTTTTAAATTTTGATGAAGTCCAATTTATCTGATTTGTCTTTCTTTTTTGCTTGTGGCTTTGATGCCATAACCAAGAATTCATTGCTAATTCCGAGGTCACAGTGATTAACTATATGTTTTATTCTAAGATTTTTACAGTTTTAGCTCTTAGTTTTAGGCTGCTGATATATTTTGAGTAAATTTTTGTGTATGGTGTGAGATATGGGTCCAGCTTTTGCACGTAGTTATCCAGTTATCCTAGCACAATTTGTTGAAGAGACTGTTCTTTCCCCATTGAATGATGTTGGCATTCTTGCAGAAAATCAATTGGCCACAGATGCTTGGGCTAATTTCTGGAAGCACAGTTCTGTTCCACTGGTTTATATGTAATTCCTTTTGCTAGTACCACACTGTTTTGATTGCTGTAGTGTTGTAGAAAGTTTTGAAATCAGGAAGCCTTCTTACTTTGTTTTTTATTTGTAATATTATTTTGCCTATTTGGAATTATTGCAGTTCTAAACGAATTTGAAGATCAGCTTTTCTGATAGGCCTAACTTGAAAATCCAGGAGTTTACTTTGTCTGTTCCTGGGAATGATGCTTCTTTCTGTCCCCTAACAGAAACCCCAGGCTAGCATGATTGGCAAAACCTCTGAGTGGCAGCCCAGACAAAAGGAACCTAGAAGATTCAGACTTAATTCTGGTTCAGTCACCAGGATTCTCCTGTTTGATAGATATGGTCTTGACTAGTAAGGATAATAACTTTTTGATTGAGTATACTTCTCATCGAGTCCCCTACCATGGCCCACATAGGCCAAAGTGGGAACACAATCAGTTTCTGAAAGTTTTATAAAAATGTCTTTGTCTTTCATGCACTTGACCGTTCCAAATGAAAGGTCTGGGGACAAGTAATTGAAAAAAAGGTGAAGTTACAGCTACTAAAATGGGACTCACTAATTTCATGGAGGTGAAGGGAGAGCCTCCTGGCACCTAGAGAGGGAATGCCTTAGACTTCAAAAGATATGGTGGAAGGAAGAACATTAATGATCTTTATATTTCAGAGCCACCTCTGGAGCCTTCCTCACAAAGGAAAATACTCTAGTTTGGCTCCCCAGCTGTATGAAATGCCTTGCTTTGTACTGACTATTGCTTCCACCATTTCTCCCAGACATCTCTAAACATAAAATAATCACTATTCTCCTTAACCTTACTGAATCTACTAGACATAACAAGGGATGTTTCCACCTTTGTATCTTCTGTGAAAGCTACTTGTCTTCCCCACCTCACTCCCTTACCTGTTGCCCAGATATTTCATGGGGCTGACCAATGCCATCAGCTGGTGGCATGAGTAAACAGGACAGGTCAGTTCGACTGCACTCAGGCAATCCCCCCACAAGTAAAGACTCGACTTAATTATTTAAACTGAACTGAGAACTTTACTATAGATCGTCTTGCTGGGAAGCCACTTTGGAGGCATTGTCAATGTGTCCTCTTTGACTGATGTAAGTTACACTTGGGGAATCCCAAGTAAATAACATTTAATATTTAAAAGAAAAGTAAATAACATTTTCTTTCCTGGGGTATCAATTAAGTTTTCTTGTAATTTTCTTTCATTCTGAAAACAAAATGATTTGCATTGTATGGGTAGGGAGTCATAAGAATCTTAAGTGTTTAAGGGAGCAGTATGAGTAGATCCTTGTGCCTATAGACAACAGTGGGGATCTCTCCAAAGCAAGGCCACCCATGATTACACAGGGAAGCTTCCTGGAGAGATAACTGACTCATTTATTCACACTCTGTAAGCAGTTATTCCTGTGATAGGAGTCATACAGTTAAAAAAGGTGTTATAAACTTTGTCCCTGGCTTTAGCTGAAGTGATCAAAGATACCACCTCAGCTCTTAAAGGCATTCAAATCAACCTCACCTCCCTGGCTGGGGTTGTTATGAATGACAAAATTTCCCTTTGTTTTCTCATTGTGGGCCAAGGAGAGTCTATACAATTGCTAATACATCCTGCTCTACCTTGATTAATGCTGCTGGTCAAGTGGAAAAATGAGTACAGAAAATTAGGAGAAACCCATCTGGCTTTCCAAGGTAGACCCTGGTGGTTTATGGGATTTATTTAGCTGGTTGGGTCCAGGACTCTGCGGTGGGTGGGTCACAGTTGAGATCAGTACTGCCTGTTAGCTTCATCTTGCTACTTTGAATCCTGTTGATAGTAGCTGTAATTAAATGCGTATGAGCCAAACTGAACAGATTTGGTCCCAGTTCTTTTAGTCAAATTAATCAGGGTGCTGATGGGCTGAAGTACTTATGGGAAATTTTACCAAAAGCAGAGATGGTATAGAAACTAGGGGTAGCTGTTAATGGGAGAATATCTGCATGGGTCCCTCACGTTTATGTCATTTGGTGAGCAAAGACTCTGAGTGCCTTTGTTCTGCACTATCTTTTCAAGAATGTTTGTACAGAAAATAGTCTTGGAAAATGGAGATGTTATCTCCCTGAGGAGTAAACAACAGGCATGCTTACTGTCCAGTTCAAAAGATTCAGGTTCCCTAAGCTCAGGGTTACTCTTTTGTAATGTAGCCTACTGTATATATAGGTGTCACCTAGCCCTGTTTGCACCACCCTGTGTGATTTGGGCAGAAAACTTGCTTCCCTGGCCACTGCTATCGTGGTGAGTAATAAAGTCCTTAGTCACTGATCCAGGGTCTTGTGTTATCTGCCAGCATCCATAAAACTGCAGCGGGCTAACTTATTAGCTTGCAAGTAGGGTAAAATCTCAGACCCTTCACAGTTACTGAAGAAATCCTGAGTTTATCACTTACAAACTGTGTGACCTTCACTAAGTGATTTAACCACATTATACCTGTTCCTTTATCTATAAAATCAATATCATAATAGTGCTTACCTCAGAGGATTTTTCTCACAGATTAAATTATGTTACATATGAAAATTCTTACAGCAGGGTCTGGTATATAGTAAGTACTCAAAAATATCAGACTTGATTATGAATTATTATTATTGTTATAAAGTAGATAGTTATAATAATTATACCTTGAGCCTCATGTGTACATTCAGCCCCAAAACATGTTTTTCTTCACCTATGGATCATTTTAAAAATTTGATAGGTTGCCAAAATTTAAAGGTCAGGTGATTTCACATAGAAATCTAGATGACAGATCTCACAAAGGAATTTCAGTATGTTTGGCACCACTGGGCCCATAATCTGTCCTGTCAGTAAATGACTATCCCTAAGTAGCAGCTGTCCCATTTGAATGAGGTAAATATTCACTAGTTCATTGCACTTCCAACACTCCATTTTATCTTAAACCTATCTAACCCACCTCAAGTCTTTACATTACCTTCCGAGCACCATGGGCATTAGAGATTTTGGTTCTTGCATACCTCACTAGTAAATAGTATAGTAGTAAATATATATAGTAAATGTAGTAAATAGTATAGTAGTAAATATAGATAGTAAATATAATAAATAGTAAATACACTAAACAGTATAGTAGTAACTTGCTCCTTGAAAACTATGATAAAATTGAGTGTAGATGTTCACTTTGGGAAAACAGTCTTTCCTTTACAGAATGTGTCATAATAAGATTCCATTAAATTAATTTCCCTTGTTATATCTAAATGTGATTTGATTCATGGTCATAAGAGTTCTATGTAGTTGTCAGGAATACAGTTTCTGTAACGTGCGGTTTACTGCAATACGGTTCACTCAGAGTCCCTATTTGAGAGAACCGCGCAGATTTGTTTGGTAGAGGGACAGCAGTGGTAGGTTTGCATCTGGAGCTGACCCAGTAGTCCAGACATTAACAGCACCGGGCTCAGTTCCTGGAGGGTCTTATATCAACAGCGTTCTAATTGGGATTCATTCAGAGCCTTCTGCCTGGTGATTTTGAGATGAGATTAAGTTCCGTCTTACATCTTTGCCTCCTGTTTACAGAAGAAGCAACCCTTTTCAGTGGAATCTGGATTCTTAACACAGGGGCAAGGTGTAGTTGCATACGTGTTTGGGTGGACCAAGTATGGGGGAATTAATTTCCTGGGCCTCCTGACCTAGTAAGGTTCTCTACGGTAGAGGATGCAGAGGTGTCGCTAAGGTAAGCAGTCTTCAGTCTGCAAGGTCCACAGGTGCTACTGTGTTATTTAACAGAGGCCAGCCCTTTAATAAACAAAACCCCAGATTTTTTGTGGCTCCCCTGAGCTATTTATTTCTCACATGACCATCTAAGAACGGGGCTAGGGGTGGGATTCTGCTCCACTAGTCTTTCAGGGCCGACAGAGCTCTCTCATCTTCAGTGTCACCCTGGGCATAGACAGCCACCTGGCACAAGAGGAAAGAAACTGGAGGAGTGTGTGTGGGAGGTGCTGGCCTGGAAGTGACACATGTCCCTTCTGTTGCATTACCTTGAACTAAGTGACGTGGTCTTCCTCACTGTGAGGGAGGCTAAGAAGAAATGGGAATGGCTTGAGTGATCAATGCAATCTCTGACACAAATATTTATTTAGAGTTTCCTTGGTGCCAGGCACTGTTCTACACCTTGTGCTGCACATTATTTGAGAGCTTCACATAATTATGAGGTTGAAGCTTTTCAGCCAGGTCAGATCTTCAGGCCCAGAAGCAATATAGCACTGAGAATAAGTGACAATGAAGGAAGAATCTACTGTGCAACCATCCAAGTCTCCACCAGAAGAATCTGATAGTCCCTCTCCTCTTTCCCAAATCAGGACAACCACTGATGGTGCTTTCTGGATTGTGTCCGTCATTGGCTAAGTCTGCTGGACCGGGGTCCAAGTCCTTTAGCTCCAGAGAAATATGGAAAACACCTCAGCTGAGAACAGAAAATGCCCTCCCCAGTCATAAACCTGGGTGGCTCACAGGTGAGTGAGGCAGGCCACCCTGAAAGAACACCCCAAATATAGTGACTTCTTATCAAGTGGCAAAGGTAGGGTCTCCCACTGAGAAGTTATTTAATGTGGATAGGGAGTATCACTCCTTTTTGGCTAAAGTACGGATATAAAAGATCCTGGAATGGTTTATTCCACCTAAACCAGATGCTGCAGATAATCGGTTCTTGCAAATTGGCTGCCTCCAGTCCAGCCAATTGCACTCTGGGGGCAGCTTCTTTCCAGGACAAATTTTGAGCTAAGAGTAGAAGCTCTGCCAAGCAGTTGCTGACAGAAGATCATTACTGTCAGGGCTGGAAAGAGTCTGCACAGAACTTTCTTGTAGCTGATGCAACCTGCTTAAGAATCTCATAGTTTTTCACAGGGAACTTCCTGCATATGTGGGTGCTATTTATTTTTCAACCTTGCGATAAGGTAAGAAACCAGGAGTAGTATGAGTCAGGCTTCACCTGATAAGCATACAGTGGACCTCAAAATGTGGACCACCTGCTTGAGAATCGTTGTGTGTGTGTGTGTTGGGGGGGTTAACTGTTAAATTTTCAGATTCCTGGAACTGACCACATCCTATGAATTAGAATAGCTGGGTTGAGGCCCAGGAATCTGAATTTTTAAAAACTCCCCCAAGATATTTTTACCTGAGTTCTTTATCCCAGGAACCTAATGGAGACCTTCTAAAAATGTTGGGGTAACTCAATGACTGTTTACCCACAGATGACAAGTTTTGCTAACATTTCTCTAATCATGGGATTTATAAGTAAGCCTTTTAAACCTAAAGCCCTCCTACTTCCTGGGATATGGCCATGTTTAGGGAGGCAGAAGGACACCAAGTGTCCTAGGATCCCTTTTGTCTTGCTTACTCATAGCTAGGCTCATTATGTTAAGACAGTGATAGTCACGGTCCAGTAGACTGAGACTAGAGTAGAAGAGAAATACAGACCCTAAGATGTCAGGTTATACGCATCAGGTTACCTCTGGGACCAAAGGGAAAGGACACTTACTAAGAGTCTATACCAGGGAGTAGCAGATAAGTCAGAGATCAGAAGACGAAATGGTAGAGTTGGGGTCTAGCGAAGACTATCGTGGTTTTACTGCTTTTATGTTCAATTGCTTGATGTTTATTAAGAGACTTATTACTAAGGTGTGACTCGTCTTCTCAACTGGATCTTTTTTCCCACGCCCAAGATGAATAGTTACATATGCTGTTCCCCTTCTCCTTTCCTAGGCTTCTAACATCACTTCTGGCATTTTCTCATTCCTCATTCTCAACTCCCAGGATGAACTACTTCCTCTACACATTCCTGATGTCAGAATGCAATAAAAAAGAAGGAAAACTAATTAATTAATGTTGAGAAATAGACCAAGGATTTTGATGATGGTAGAAGGATAGTTTCTAGCTGTGAGAAGTGAGAAAAGAAAAAATAACTTTAGATCTTGTTATGCACCTATCAGCATGAGGAGCAAAGATGGTTTTTTGTTTTGTTTTTTAACTCTCCAAATAAAACACTGACTATTAAATAATGCTATATCCTTGCGAAAGTTACCCCCAAATCTACATACATATGTAATATATACAACTGACCTGAATCAGTATCATTTGCATTACGTTTCTTGCAGAAAATAAGTAAAATTTACCCACAACATATGCTTCTTCCACTACTTTTCTAGTCTTCCTCACGATTTTGTGAGCTATCCAATATTCATAACTTCCTTTTCTGTTTAAGTCAGCCACAGTTGGTTTCTGGTGACTGCAGTGCAGAACCTTGACTAATGGAGAATGGAAAGATCAACAATTTCTGTACAGTTAACCGTGGGAAACTGTGATGGTTAAGATCGTGTGTCACCCTGAGGGACTGAATTGCTAGGTGGAGGGCTATGGGGACTGTGGTCTCAGGGAACATTTAGCTCAATTGGCATAACGCAGTTTATAAAGAAAATGTTCTACATTCTACTTTGGTGAGTAGTGTCTGAGGTCTTAAAAGCCTGTGAGCAGCCATCTAAGATATTCCACTGGTCTCACCCCTTCGGGAGCAAGGGAGAATGAAGAAAACAAGATACAAGAGAAAGATTAATCCAAAGGACTAATGGACCACAACTACCACAGCCACCACGAGACTGACTCCAGTACAACTAGATGGTGCCGGGCTACCACCACTGACTTCTCTGACTGGGATCACAGCAGAGGGTTCTGGACAGAGCTGAAGAAAAATGTAGAACAAAATTCTAACTCACAAAAAAAGACCAGACTTACTGCCTGACAGAGACTGGAGAAACCCTGAGAGTATGGCCCCTGAACACCCTTTTAGCTCAGTAATGAAGTCACTCCTGAGGTTCACCCTTCAGCCAAAGATTAGACAGGCCCATAAAACAAAACCAGACTGAAGGGGCACAACAGCCCAGGGACAAGGGCTAGAAGGCAGGAGGGGACAAGAAAGCTGGTAATAGGGAACTTAAGGCTGAAAAGGGACAGTGTTGACATGTCATGGGGTTGTTAACCATTGACTTAAAACAATATATGTACTAACTGTTTAATGAGAAACTATTTGTTCTGTAAACCTTCATCCCAAGTACAATAAAAAAAAAATAAAAAAAGTAAAGATTTTGTGTCAGCTTGACTGGGCTATGATTTTCAGTGGTTTGGTGGTCGTATGATGGTGTGATCACTTCCATGATGAGATTTGATATAATGTGATCACCTCCATGATGGGATCTGCTGTGAGTAGCCAATCAATTGAAAGGGAGTTTTCTTGGGTGTGTGGCCTCCATTGACTATAAGGGGATATTCTGGCAAGGCTTGTGGGCTTTTGCTCGCTCGGATTCCTGTAGCTGGCTCCTGTTCATCTGACTTCTCGTTCTTGGGATTTGAGCTAACGGCTTACCTGCAGTCTTGCCTGCTGATCTTTGGAATTCACAGCCTGTGGACAACAGCCCTGCTCTCCGACCTGACGTTCTTGGGTTCGTCAGCCCCTGTGGCTACACGCATCAGAAGAAGCCTCTATCCTGACCCAAGGACTTGGGACATTTCAGCCTCTACAGCCGCGTGAGGCATTTCCTTGATATAAACCTCTCTTATATGCTTTACTGATTTTGCTTCTCTAGAGCATCCAGGCTAAGACAGAAACATATCACCTTTCAAAAAAGGCTGTGAAAACCCATGAGAGGGGGGTTCTATATTATATGTATGCTACATCAGTATGATCATTTTCTCAATGAACAAGCACGTCAACATGTGAAGAAGAGATTGATACATCTAGTAATAAAACATGTAGGAAGTGGAATGGGAGATGTTCTACTACTATTGACATCTCTCAAATATTAACATAGAAATGTAACTTAAAGGTCTTTGAGAGATCTCAAAATTTAGTTCAGAAAAGTTAATTGGTATCCTGTATTAGTTTCCTATTGCTGCTGTAAGAAATTACCATAAATCTAGTGGCTTAAAACAACACAGATTTATTCTCTTACATTTCTGGAGATCAGAAGTCTAAAATGGGAATGGAGGCTCTACGGCAGAATCTGTTGCTTTGCCATTTCCAGCTTCTAGAGGTCACCTGCATTCTTTGGCTCACTTCACTCTGGCCCCTGCTTCCTTTGCACATTTCTTTCTCTTACTCTCACTCTCTTGCCTCCTTCTTATAAGGACCCTTGTGATTACAACGGGCCCACTGAGATAGTCCAGGATAATCTCCTCATCTAAGAATCCCTAACTTAATGACGTATGCAAAGTCCCTTGTGCCACCATGTAAGGTAACATAGTCACAGGTTCTAGAGATTAGAATGTGCACATTTGGGGTGTGTGTGACATTATTTTGTCCTACCATAGCATATCTAATATCACATACATAGGAAGACCCAGATCACAGCTAAGGACTTGCTATCTCAGTTCGCAGTTCATTTACTATACCATTCGGGTTATATTTCATTGTCTCTGAGGTTATATATGATGATTAGAGAAGTAATTACAGGGTGATTACATATTATCGTATATGAAAGTAACATACATTGCTTCTGTTTTCCACATGAGTGAACTTTTGGTTTCCCTAAAATCAGCTTGCTTGCTGAAAGCAAAGAGGACTTGAAACACTGATGAAGACCAAAAACTATAGCCTTCATTATGGATTACACCTTAACTTAAAGAAAACAAAAATCCTCACAACAGGACTGTCATGGATTGAACTGTGTTCCCCAAAAATATGTATATCAATTTGGCTAGGCCATGATTCCCAGTATTGTCTGATTGTCTACCATTTTGTCATCCCATGTGATTTTCCTATGTGTTATAAATCCTACCTCTAAGATGTTAATGAGGTGGGATACATGCAGTTATGTTAATGAGGCAGGACTCAAGGTACAAGATTGGATTGTATCTTGAGCCAGTCTCTTTTGAGATATGAAAGAGAGAAGCGAGCAGAGAGATGGGGGGGACCTCATACCTCCCCTCCAAGCAAGCATTACCTGGAGCAGAGCTCGTTCTTTGGACCTAGGGTGCCTGTGCCGAGAAGCTTCTAGTCTAGAGGAAGATTGATGAGAAGGACCTTCCTCCAGAGCCAACAGAGACAGAAAGCCTGAATTTGGACTTCCAACCTCCTAGACTGTGAGAAAATAAATTTCTCATTGTTAAAGCCATCCACTTGTGGTATTTCTGTTATAATAGAACTAGATAACTAAGACATGGATCAATAAGCAACATCATGATAAATGGAGAAAAGACTGAAGCTGTCAAGGATTTCATTTTACTTGGATCCTCAATCAACGTCCATAGAAGCAGCAGTCAAGAAATCAAGTGATGCATAGCATTGAGCAAATCTGCTGCAAAAGACATCTTTAAAGTGTTAAAAAAGCAAAGATGTCACCTAGAAGACTAAGGTGCTCCTGACCCAAGTCATGGTATTCTCAATTACCTCATATGCAGGTGAAATCTGAACAATGAATAAGGAAGACCGAAGAAGAATTGATGCATTTGAATTACATGTTGGTGAAGAATATTGAATACACCAAGGACTGCCAGAAGAATCAACAACTCTATCCTGGAAGAAGTACATCCAGAATGCTCCTTAGAAATGAGGATGGCGAGACTTTGTCTCGCGTATTTTGGACATGTTATCAGAAAGGGCCAGTTCCCGGAGAAGAACATCATGCTTGGTAAAGTTGAAGGTCCGCGAAAAAGAGGAAGACCCTCCATGAGATGGATGGACATAGTGGCTGCAACAATGGGCTCAAATATAACAATGACTGTGAGGATGGCGCAGGACCAGGCCATGTTTCATTCTCTTGCACACCGGGTCGCTGTGAGTCAGAACTGACTTGATGGCAGGTAACAACAACAAAATCAACTGTACCTACGGGTACACTGGAGAAAACACAAATTTCCATAGCAGGCCAAAAAAAGTAGGTCTGCGAAGTCTTAGAAATGTTGGTCAATTTTTTGTGACCTTTTGAATTGGTATCTTGGCAGGGATGAAAATGAAAGTAACAGAGTACAGAGAAGAAAGAAAGAAAAACAATTCAATACACTGAATGCACATTATTTTGGTAAAGAGAACATAAAAAATACCCTAAGGTGGGTTGATTACCATTCACTCAGGATAATGGAATGAAAAACTGTGGCTGGTTTAATTTGCTGACTGTGGCTCCTATCTTGGGCTGGATAATTCAGGAAGAAATCAGGAAACCAAGGCTTCTGTTCTCTGTATTGTCAGTATGAGATTTAAGCAAGTTATCTTAAATACAGCACGTGGAAATGGACTATTTACATTTTTATTATAAACCTATTCCTTAAGTGGAATATAAAACTCCTAATTGATGAGTATTTACTGTGTCAGTCACTGTAATAAGTCCTTTACATATATTATCACATTTAATTTGCACAGTTGCCTTATCTTTAGTAGAGGAAACTGAAGCTTAGAGAGGTTTAATAACTTGTCTATGTTCTCTCCACAATAGGGCCATAATGTCTAATGATTCTTATTCTCTTATCCCATTCATGATATTTGCTCAATGAAGAACGTTCAAAATTGGTATAATTCAGAGAGTAGATCATATAATAAAGGTAACAAATCAAGTGTGCTTTAAATTGCACTGTATATAAAATGATTTCATAGATGTTAACTCATTTGATCCTTACCAAAAACCCTGTGGTAGGTATAAAAGTTTCTATTTATATTGCCCTTATTTTACAGACAACAAAAGTGAAATCAGAGGAAATGATGAGAAATCCCCCAAATTACACATCTAACAAGTTGCAGAATCCCTTCTTCGGATTTCTTTCCACTGTATCAGTTGTGGGAGCCTCGGTGGCACAGTGGTTAAGAGCTACAGAGAGCAACAGATACTAACCAAAAAGGCAGCAGTTGGAATCCACCCGCTGCTCCCTGAAAACCCTATAGGGCAGTTCTACTCTTTTGTATAGGGTCGCTATGAGTCAGAATTGACTTGACAGCAACAGTTCGTGTGTGTGTGTGTATGTGTGTGTATGTGTTTAATACTAAGCGTTATAAACAAGCAAATGGACAAACACTACTCATTCTCCAGACGCATACAGGAAAGAATGACATTATGAGTAAAGAGCTCAGGGTCTAGAGTTAATCACTCCCTCAATGCGCCTTATTACTGTGAGTCCATCGCTACTCAAGGCCGTAGATCCTCACGTCCCAAACGAGCATATCAATGTCTATCTCACAGAAGACCAAAGGAGATGATGTGATGAGAGTACTTTGTAACCTGCAAAGGTTAACTAGATGTCAGGTATTTCTTAACTAAATAGTACTAGAATCATTCCATTGGAACAAATACTGTTTCACACTCTAATCTTTTCAATAGGGTATTGATGTTTCTCTAACAAAGCATCATTAATGACTTAGAATCTGGCAAAACCTGTTTAGCTCTTTTTTTTTTTTCTATATTTCAGTTTGATGCTCTGTGTCAGGTAGGGGAACTCTCATGCTGAGACACTGGAAATCATAGTTAAAGATTCTTCAAAATATGTTCTAAATGGCATTTTATTAAATTTTCAGGGATGTTTTATCAACAGACTAGTGGGTACATTGAAAGCAATTGCTTTGATTCAAATGTCAATGAAAATTAAACCAAAATCCAAACTAAACTCATTGCCTTCAAGTCAATTCCGACTCATAGTAACCCTACAGGACAGAGTAGAACTGTCCCATCGGGTTTCCAAGGAGTGGCTGGTGGATTCAAACCGCCAACCTTTTGTTTAGCAGCCAAGCTCTTAACCACTGCGCCAGTAAGGCTCCCAATGAAAATTAGCAAGATTTTATGACATCAGCATAGGCTTCTTTCCACTTTTTATGATGCTAGTAAAGAACCCATTCAAACAAAAAACTCATCCACTATGTAAATGAATTAATGGACAATCACCTCCTTTTCTTTATTTTTACTCATGTAGTAATTGTTAGAAAATTCAAAATATTATTATATTTATTATTATATTATTATTATAGTTAGTTTGGATTTTATTTTTAACAAAAGAGAACTGTAATCTGAGTGTTAAAAGTAGAAGCCGCAAAGAGATTTTCTAGCAGATTGTCACTTGTCACTCAATGCTTCATACAGAAGTCCTTGGCTTATTCAGTAACTGATTCCATGCAATCGGTAACAGAGCGGTGTAGCCCTTTAAAGTCTATGAGAAACTTTCAAATACATCATATCTGATCTTCACAGTACCTTAGTTGAGGTACAGGCAATATTATCAACTTTAAAAGAGGAGAAATTTGGGGCTAGGATAGGTTGATTGCCAGGCAAGTAACTGACAAGGTTTATCCAGATTTTCTAATTCCCATGCTTCAGCTCTTTCCACCATGCATTAGCTGCAAATTGGCATGCTACATTTATATAAGGTGAATACAAAGGGTTTAGACACGTTAATGGTTGAGTCCAACAATAACAACAGCAATCTCAAAAATATACTAACGTTTTCTGCGTAGTTAAGGTGTGCCACTCGCTGCCTTAAGTATCACACTTGCATTAAGCCATTTGCTATTCACAGCAAAACAGTGAGGTCAATAATATTTTAATTTTTTTCAACTTGGAGTATATTGATCTAGTATTTCTCTTAATTTACAAGTGAGGAAACTGTAGTCCAAAGAGATTAAGAAACTTGCCCAATGTCACACCTCTAGTAACGGGCAAAAACCAGGATTGACACTCAGGGAGTCTGACTAAAGGATCTGTGCAATTAACCACTGAGCGATGCTGTCTCAGGCTAACTTTGTTCTTTTGTTTTTCAGTTATGAAAAGATAAAAGGAGAAGTCACCAAATAATTGAATTAGTGGCTCCCATTCCCTCTGTTTCCCTTTACATCAGTAATCCTCAATATGTAATTGAACATAGACTCAAAAAAGCAATACTTTAATGTAACAACTAGATTTTTAAGAGCTATCTAGCTCAAATGGTAGATTCTGAGTACCACTGGGTGAGACTATAGGAAAGTATATTTAGCTCTAATTTGATGGGGATCTTAAAACCCTCCAGGGCTTCTGAGGACAACAATTCATTACTTTACTGATTATGACTTCATGGCTAAGATTTTAATTTTTCATTGTTCCCCATCCCAACAAAGTAAGGTACATAAATTGCTTTCTTGATAAACAAAGACTAAGTGACCTCTAAAATGCCTTTTATTGCTCAAAGTCAATGAATCTTTGATATAATCATGGTAGATCTAGTCTTATTACAAACTAGGTAATCAGTCCTGGGTATAGATAAGTCTGGACCACTGCCAAGATAAGACCTGTCAGTTTTTATGCTAATAAATTTAATTCCATAAGCATAACATTAGAGTTGAATTTAGTTTTCATGAGCTTTTCTCAGAAGTAAAACATATTTTTATTCATTATGGTATACACTCAGTTTAAATACAGCTGGAGAATTAATTTACTTTAATGCTTTGAATTACTGTAACATCAGAACTAAGCATCATCCTTAATTCTCTTTTAATTCCTTTCCCTTTACTTACAGATTTTGGACATTTTAGATATAGGTGGCTGTATCTTTTTATGTTTATAAATTCTGATGTCGGGATAAACGTTTAAAAAATCTGGTTAGAAAAGATTGCTAGGCGCTCCTTTTAATAATCAGTGACTAGTTTTTCATGTGACTAAGTCGACTTGATGGCAGTGGGTTTGTGTTTTGGTTTTGGTTAAACTTGTAGTTAATGTGCACATTTTTGAAAATCTGAACATCAGCTCTTTAAGAATCTCAGTTTTTTAATCTTTTCTCCTTCCATTGATCCAGAACCATATTGCAAAAAGCACTGTTTAGAATCTGCTGTTCTTTTCCACGTAAGCACTCTAAACTCCTTGCTTCAAGTACTGAGAGACTGCATTAGCAAAAATCAAGACAAGAGGTTTGATTACTGTGTGCCTCTCCAACACCAGTGCCAGAAGCTTCCCAGAGAAACAATAAGCAGGCTCTGAGCTATGCCAGTTGAAGAGACATGAATCTAAACCGCTGTGTAAGGAACCGTGGAAACTGAAGAACAAGCTGCTCCACTAAATGATCCAAAAATAGAAGCCAGATTTCAAAACAGAATAACTGGCAAAACACTTAGAAAAACACAGGCACAGACCTGAGAACACCCCCCAAAATGTGCCCTTTTGTATCCCCAGTCTAAAGTTTGTACTTTCACATCACTGGAAAAATCTTGAAAACAACAGTCACACTAGTTTTAATATTTACCCAATTCATCTGTTTTCTTAGCTGAAGATTTGAGTCATTTCAGTCGACACGTCTGAAAGCCACATATTGCCTTTTTATTTATTTACTTTTTGGAGTAAATTAGAACCGAACTTCAAATAATGATGTTGTTAGGGCTGGCTAAACCGTTCCCTATGGAGCCCTGGTGGTACAGTGGTTAAGCGCTCAGCTGCTGACCAGAAGTTCGGTGTTTTGAGCCCACCAGCCGCTCCGTGGGAGAGAGACGGGGCAGGCTGCTTTGGTAAAGATCACAGCCTTGGAAACCCTATGGGGGCAATTCCACTCTGTACTCTTATAGGGTTGCTATGAGTTGGAATCAAGTCCACCGCAATGGGTTGGTTTGTTTGTTGTTGTCGTTTTTTTGGTAAGCCGTTCCCTATGCTCCTCCTTTTCCTCCCTAGCCCATTCTCCTCAGTTTGGGATTTACAGTTAAAAAAAAAAAAACCTGACTCATGATGATCCCATGTGTGTCAGAGTAGAACTGGAGGGTTTCCAAGGCGGTGACCTTTTGGAATCAGATCACCAGGCCTTTCTTCTGAGGTGCCTCTGGGTGGGTTCAAACCTCCAGTCTTTAGTTAGCAGCCAAGCACTTAGCGATTTGTGCCACAGGCTTCCCTTGGGATGTACACAGAAGATGGTAACACATTATTCCTGAGAGTAGAGCATAATCATTTCATAATATTACTGTGCTTTTTGGTCACTAGTAGCAACGGTAGGAAGAGCACTTGGCAGAAGCATGGTGGCCTGCGTTTGGGCTCCTCCACAGCTGCTGGGCACCCTTCTCTCTCTGAATGACATGATTTTGTAGTATGTTGTTTGGGGCAAACAAAAGGTTTAGTGAACAAAATTTGCTTCAGGATACAGATGGAATATAAGACAATTAGAAAACAAGGCAGTATACTATAATTACAAACACAAATGTTTGTTGGACAAAAGGGCAGTAAGTGCCAACAGTTATTGGACAAAAGGATCACCGAGGGCAGAAATCTGAACTTCAGAGGGAAAATTTTCAGGGATACTTATCCTACATTTTCTCTCAAGTCTTTTTCCAGGTACATGTTCCTCATTTTTCCTCACCAGAGAGCACTTTTATCTTCTTCTTTGCCTGAAGAGCACCGGTAGCACGCAGGGGTAAAGTGCTTGGCTGCTAACCAAAAAGTCCGAGATTCGAACCCACCAGTTGCTCCGTGGAAGAAAGATCTGGCAGTCTGCTCCATAAAAGTTTACAGACTTGAAAACTCTATGGAGTAGTTCTACTCCATCCTATAGGGTCTCTATGAGTTGGCATCGACTCCAAAGCAATGGGATTGGATTTTTTTTTCTTTTTAAACTCTTTGCCTGCATGACGTCTAAGGTAGAAGACACCATAGCCCTCTCTAGACTGAGACATAACATGGGGGGACTGGTAGAGATACGGCAAAAACAAGTTAAGCAATTGCCACATTTATGTAGAAAAATATCAACAGTAACTGTAGGCTATAAACTAAAGAGTAAAAGTCTTAGTCCTTCCAGCCACCGGTTCTGTTTACAAGCAATAACCATATCAACAGTTTCCTCTGCATCCTCCCAGGAATTTATGCTTACAACAACATTTGTGCCCTCATGTGCGTGTGTGCGCATGCGCATGTGTCTGTGTTCTTATTAATCAAATAGCACTTTATCTAGCCATTAAAAAATTCCGCCGTGTTACATTTGTCTACTTAACAATATATCTTTTTGTATCATTATGGATCTAGTTTCCCTCATGCTTTTTAATGGTTGTATAGAGTAGGATGCTATTTCAATGGTTACGTATTGTCAATATTAAAAAATCATTTACTATTTTAATAGTTGTATAGAGTAAGGTTAGGAGCCCTGGTGACCAGTGGTTAAGCATGTGGCTGCTAACTGAAGGGTCAGCAGTTTGAACCCACCAGCCAATCTGTGGGAGAAAGATGTGGCAATCTGCTTCCATAAAGATTTATAGCCTTGGAAAACCTATGGGGCAGTTCTGCTTTGTTCTGTAGGGTTGTTATGAGTTGGAATCAACTCGATGGCAATGGATTTTGGGTTTACAGCATAAAGTGCTCTGTTGCGTGAAAGAATAATTTAATCATGTTGCATTAATGGAAATTAATATTTTTTATAAGTTATTTATTGTCATTTTGTTTGCTATAATTCATTCTGCATCAATCATTCTTCTACATAGGTCTCTGCCTACCCATTCCACAAAAATCTTACTGTATTGTCTTTACGTTTTCTCTACTGTATCAAGATTGTTAATAATAAAGCAAACTGTACACATCTTTGAATAACATCGTGGCCTCTCAGGTCCACATCAGACTGAAGAACTTGAAGCAGCTCTTGCCTTCCCTTCGTCCCTTTTGTCCTTACACAGTGTCAACCAGCCCTCATGTACCTCAGGCACAGACAGAGCTTTAATCAACAGACAGGCCCTGCTCCCCTCACCTTTGTCCTGTGGTGGGATCAGAGCATTAACCCACATGCCTCATGGAATATATATTAAGGGTACATTAATGGAAAGTCTGCTCACTTTCTGACTGGCCGTTTTCTAACCCATATGTTACCTCTGAGAAACAGAGACCACTTGGCAAGAGTTAAAAACTCCTTGAAGCGATGGCTGCTGGTCATGGATAGTGTCAAGCGTCCGACCTAGCTCTAGCACAGAACGTCACTGGATCTTGTAGAGAAGTTAGCAATGGGCAGAGCTGGTTTTGACACGATGCTTACTTACTGAAACATTTAACTGCGTCCCTCAACTAGTCTCAGCGACAGTAAAGTAAAATGTGTTAAGCTGAGTATCATTAGCTTTCATTCTGCCATAAGCTATTGTTGGACCAATCCACAGAGGAAATGTTTATCTGCAAGACCACAACAAACATGAGCACGTAGACCTCAAGGGGAGAATCCTTTTGAGGCTTGACAGTTGCCAAAACACACACACACACACACAAACACAATTAAGAAATAGTGTTTCGAGAGAACTGTGTTTTAGCAAACTAAAAACGCTTAACTATTTGATGTGCCTGCAAGGTGTGCTAAATTTTGCACGGCCTTAGTTCTTGCTGCCCCTGAGGGCAGACCCCTGGATAAGAGTACATGTAGTGGAACCACAACGACTGCATTCTCCCTGGCCCGGAATTCCTGCAAGGAAGGCTGGAGCTTCTTTATCGTCATTGTTATGGCCTCATATGAAGGCCCTGTCACCAGAGCGGGGGCGGGAAAGCGCTGGAGCGCAGCAGCATTGAGGGCAACCGAATTCCCTCCTCTGTCGCTGACTGGTTCAGAACAGGGAGGTAGCGGCCAGCCTCCTGCGGCGCGACTCGCCATTGGCCACGAGGAGGTGGCAATCAGGGCGGGCCGAGACCGCTGCGCTCGCCCCGGCTCAGTGCTGCCGCGGCGGTCCGGTTACGCTGTCGCTGCTGCAGGCATCGCCTGGTTCTCTTCTGCCGCCGCCTATGCCCTGGGGCTGCCTCCCGGGCTCCGGGTGCAGACACCATGGTGAGTGCCCTCAGCGGGTCAGCCGGAACCTCGCGCCGCGGCCGGGCCGGGCCTGGCTGCCGGGAGAAGCGGCTGCGCCGCGCACCGAGCCTGGCGCGGGGGCTCCGGGAGCACACTGCCAGCCGCCCAGCAGCCTCGCTGTTTGGCTGCGTCGGGAGCAAGGGAGGTGGCAACGCTCCGGGTCGCGGCGGAGGCCGTCGTTGCCTTTGCTTCGCAGGCGGGTTAACCCCGCTGCCCGGCAGCTTCCTTAGCTGGGGAAGGGGAGATCCGTCTGGGGCGCGGGGTCTTTCCCGCTCCGGGGTGGGAGCTGAGCGCCGCCGGCGAGGGAGGTGTCGGGTGCGGGTCCCTCCCGCCGCGCGGTGTCCTACGCCCGCGCGTCCTCTGAGCGCGGAAAGGTGAGCAGCGTTAAGAAGGTGGCGTGGGGGTGGGGCGGCTGGTGAGGTGGAGGGTCTGCCCCGGACTGGGGGTGGGAGTAGGGCTGTGCCTCTATATGCACTCTTTTTAGCACCGAGTACCTGGAATGGAGCGTAGCCAGAGGCACCCGGATAAAAGATTAAACCAGCGCAATGGGAGCAGAGACCGCAGCTTCGCCCCTTGTCACCTTCCCCCACAACCGGTCCCTGACGCACAGGTTTTCCTCTATTCCCGCAGTACGGATTTGTGAATCACGCCCTGGAGCTGCTGGTAATCCGCAATTACGGCCTTGAAGTGTGGGAAGACATCAAGTAAGTGACCGGCTTCTCCAGCTCGGGCTCCACTCGGTGTGGATAACGTGGGGGAGCCGCCTGACGCGGTTCCCCGCGTCTCCCTTCATCCGCCGCCTCCCTGGGTGACAGGCGCGCATCCTCCGGGCGGTCTCCGCTCGGCGGCTCCCGGCTACAGCTGTGCTCCCACGCTCCGGAGCGGGGACCAGGAGAGGAGGGGCGGCCTGGGCGGGGCTGGGAATGCGAGAGCCAGGGAAGCAGCCCCTTGGGGTCAACGCGGCGTCCCGACCCGGCCTGGGCGTGGGAACGCGCTGCCAGGGCCCGGACGGCTCCCACGCGGAGACCGGCCCTGGGGACCACGCAGGCTTCGGCGAGGCCCTGCCGCCAGAGGCCTTAGAAACGAATGGAAGACCTTGGCTCCTTCAAAAATTAGCATACCTTGCAGGCACATCAAATAGCTAAGCGTTTTTGGTTTGTTAAAAGACAGTTTTCTTGAGACACTTTCTTAAACCAAGAATTGCATTTATTTATTCTGAAATAAAGTGAAATCAGAATATATTCTCTTTCTTTTTCCCCAAATTCCCGTTTTGATTTTTACTGTGCTAAAAGCTGGCAGTTCAAAGAGGGTATCCTAGTCCCAGTCTGGACTATGAGTCCCAGAGCTGGGAGCCTGTGCTCCGTATGTGGACACAAATACCTCACCCACCTGCGCGTTTAAACCTGTTGGAGTGATGGATCATCTCTTCGGGCACGTGGAGCATTTCAGTATCACAGAATCCTCTTTCTCTCTCACACTGGTGAAATTTGCATTTAACTTATTGTATAGTGGACCGCCACCAGCTAGGTACACCAAAACAATGTTTATGGACTTTTATGTTAAAACAATAATTAAACTATAGATTCCAGTGGGGTAAGGGGAAGGGATACCTGCCGGGTATCCGGTAGATAAGAGTAGATGAGAACACGTTATCATTTCCCCTCATTTCCTGTACTCACTGATTTAATTTTGTTACTTGAAGTAGGTGATGCTATCACGCTATTTTCTAACAAATACAGCACAATTATCAATAGGCCTTATTATGTAGTCACGTGATAGTGATTTCTCTTAACTGTCTGTTCCCATTGAAATGACCAGGGTTACACATTGAACACTACAAAGGGACTTTTCCTCCACTTGGGTTTATGCCATTGAACATGCTTTCATGTTCCATAAGCCCCTTATTTTACCTACAGGGCACATCTAAATAGTGTAAAGACAAATGGAGGTTTGGTAATTATGTGGCTGAATAAAACGAACAATCTAGTCACTAAAGATTATTTTAGGGTTTGAATTTTCTTCCCACCTTATTAATACCTCCATGATTTTTATTTTGCTTGACAGTCAAGAGTTATTGAGAAACCTGACATTAAGCGCAAGACATTAAAGAGCACAGTTTTAAGAAGAGGGTTATTTTTAAGCTCCTGTGTGAACTTATGAAGGCAACATACATATCCCCCGTATTCTCACCTGTGTAATAGAAATTCCCAAATTTACCAGTGGAAGTATTATGATTATTAATCTGTTTAGAATTTAGACAGCATAGTAAATGAGGGCTATTATGGGGGCAGTGGTGGCTCAGCGGTAGAATTCTCGCCCCTCTGTGTGGGAGACCTGTGCTTGATTCCCAGCCAGTGCACCTCGAGTACTGCCACCCCTGGTCTGTCCTTGGAGGCCGGTGTGTTGCTGTGATGCTAAAGAGGTTACAGCTGAGCTGCCAGGCTAGGAATCTAGGAAGAAAGGCCTGGTGATCTACTTCTGAAAAACCTGCCAGTGAAAATCCCATGGCTCCCAAGAGTCCAGTCTTGTGCATGGGGTCACTGCGAGTCGGGGCTGCCTTAATGGCAGCTAACAATGACATTCTGGTTAAACAAGCATGTAATTAAACAAGATTTAGAATGTACGCTCTACCCATTTTCCATTTAGATCACTGTCAAATACAGAGATAAAAATTGTACTTTATTCAGACATGTATCAGAAGTTTAAAAAATTATCAAGAGATTTGTTTATATGGGCCGTATTTTCCTCAGAGAATATAAAAAAATCTGAAAATAACAAAGTACATTGATGAGAACTACGCCAAATCAAGCTAAGAATATTGTTACATCCTCCTTAAAAAAATAATTTATAAATTTTAAATTATATGTCAGCATTTTTTAACTGGTTAATTTATCTTTCATTAGCCTCAAAGAATATTCTTAATCTGTTTAAGCGATAAAGATTCAAATTACACAATATTTTCTCTCTGGTGAAATGAAACAAATCATATGAGTCTTTTTCTTATAAAATGAACAAAAGCTTATATACTCTGGAAGAGAAAGGCTATGAGTTAAATTAGTGGTTGTAGTCCTGGTGTTAATTTTTTTTTTTTTTTTTTACCAAGAGTCCGTTGTGGGTCCCATCTTCTCTTGGGTACGGTTTAGTGGCTGGGCTAGGGAACGTGAGTCAGCTCTCTGCATTAAGCGTTTTCAAGGAGATCGTTGGTCTCCAGCCCAGCACCCTGAGGGATGACTGCAGGCTCCCCGAAGGGCAGAGATTCTCACTGGCCCGGGCAGTGGGTGGGGAGATGTTGGAGAAGAGTATTTTTAAAATGCTTGGAGGTTGAGTCTGAGCCCTCTGCTCTGGGGGCGATCACAGCAGTCAGAGGTGTCCAAGGTACTCTCAGCTTTAACTTTTTATGAGAAATTTGATTTATGAAGACTTTTTTTGGGGGGGAGGGGGTGATCTCAGTAAGTACCAAACTGCTCTATCTTCCTTTTTGATCTGTGAGAAACGATCTAAATTGCTGTTTATAAAATTTGATAGAGTCCTTTTTTGGTTTAGTAGGAAATGGCCATCTATCGTTCATGAGAACGGATGCTGAACATTTAATGATAAATAAAACACTGAGTAACAGATTCCAGACAGAAAATTCTAAGTGGCTAAGAGCCAGAAGTGCTCGGCTATAAACTCAGAGTTCACTCACACTCTGACCAACTGTTTCACAAGAGCTTTAAATTCCTCTTTTTAAGAAAAATTGTCTAGAGCAAGGTCAGCAAACTTTTTCCTAAAGGGTCAGGTGCTACTACCTATTTTAGGTGCTGGCAGGTCAAGAGTTAAAACTGAAGCTATATTATGTTAGAATGTAACTCATGGGGTCTCCTTGAGTCGGAATCTACTCTGTGGCACAGAACAACAGCGACAAGCAGTAAACACGTAAGAACCAATCTTAGCTGCCACTAGACGGAAACAGTCAGCTCTCTGGCTTGGACCAACAGGCTGAGGTTGCTGACCTCCGATCTAGACCCTCTGATCATCAAAAAGCAAAAGAGACCTCTGAATCTACTTCAGATCTTCTTCTGTTGGTTTCCTTTCAATTTTCACATGGCCCTTTCAAGCAGCCATGGTTCCTAAATGATGAGAAAAACCAATCATCAATTTAGTTGATTGGAAAAGTACCTGAATACTGTTTTTATTTCTTACATCATTCCTGACTGAAATAATTACTGCCTCAAGTTACTGGGTTCAGTTTTAGGTTTTCTGACTTCACCGGAATATACAGATTCTGAAGATGTATTCTAAGAAAAAAAACAAACAACACTCTAAGGTGATTAAAAGACTATTTAAAATAAGCAAACAAGCAAAAAACACCTTTCTGGCAACCAGCTGGAACTGTAACGTTTAGTCCGGAGCAGGCCAAGGAACAAACAGTTTCTCCAAAGCGCGACACAATGTGTTGACTAGCCTTCTCTGTTTTCCTAGAAGATCTGAGACAAACAGCTGAACCAAAATGTTGGTCTGAGAGCTATAAACCTGAGAATCATGTACTGACATTGTTGGTTGCCAAATGTGGGAGCAAGTTCCTCTAGGAAGCTGTCAATCCTCTGCTTTGGCTGTAAAGCATTGGTCCTTGGTTAGTGTGGCTTTATGAGATTTACCTCCAGCTGGGCAGCATAGTTTTTCATTCATTGATTCATTTATTCTTTCATTCTCTTGGTCCACTTAGTTTTAATGAGCATAGTCTAGTAGACCAGGCACCGAGGATAGAAAAGTGAATAGTATAGCCCTTACCTTCATGGGAAGTCTAGAGATGTCAGGGTGTTTTCAGTCTTATTATTGTTTTTTTATTTTTCTGCCCGTAACTCAAACATGGAAACATTTTGACTGCTGGATAGTCTATGATGATCTTCCACTATTGAAATGAATGTGTCTAGTTGAACTTGCTAATCATAAATTAATCATAAGCAAAAAATCCTATAAACCTAACCCATTGCCATCGAGTTGATTCCGACTCATAGTGGCCCTATAGGACAGAGTAGAACTGCCCCATAGGGTTTCCAAGAAGCTGCTGAGTATTGCTATTTGGTTTTTCTATTTAATTTTGGCATTACAAACATTTATCTCAAGTCTATGACACTAACCTTAAACAGCACCACATACGCGGTGAAATCTGTGAGAGCCAGAACTCAAAACTACCTTGTTTCTCCGCGTCTCGAAAGTTTTCTGCCTTTGGCAGAGTGCTGTCTTACCACTTTTCTAGCACTCTCTGTAGCGGAAAATCTTCTTGTTTTCCTTCTCTGACAGATTTCTTCCTTACATGGGTTCCAGCTTTCCCAGGTTTTACTGTATCTGCCTTTTAGACACTTGAAGGATTCAATCTGCTGCTGAATCCAGTCCAGTAACTGCCTTTTGATGTATGAAATTGGCAATTCAACAGCAGTGTTCTTAATCTCTTCATTATGTCCTCATATGATGTGAGATGACGTAAAAGAACTCTGATCCCTCCAGAAGGAAACGCTATACTTTATTACTATATCTTCTACAGTTGTTGATATAAGAAATATCCATTTCAGCAGAATTTATAGTTTATCAAAAAGTAGTTGAAGATGTTATTATTCTGATATAATAAATTCTGATGATAGAAAAAGAAATCCGCAGATAAATATGTGTGTGCTCTATTCTCTGGAAATTAAAAATATGAAAGACATTTGAGTTTATAGATTTATCAAGTGTCCACGCTCTGCCAGGTCCTCTCTAGAGAGGGGAGAGCTAGTGAAAGCAAAACACACGGTTATGGAGGTTCAGGTGGAGTGAGGCAAGATAGACGGTGATCAAATAATAATGGAAACACATAATTTAAAACTCTAGCATACACCGTGAAACAAAAGAACAGCCTGGACAGTGAGAGAAGCCTTTCCTTAAGTAGGAGCATTTGTTTTGCAATCTGAAAGCTGAGACGTATTGATGCTTATGGAAGGCGTGGGGAGAGTGAAGAAAAGGAGACACTTCCAAGCGCCAACAGTAGCCTGACACATTTGAAAGCTCAGGATGGTTGAGGAGGAGTGCCTGGCTGGTACAGACAGTCAACACACTCAGCTGCTAACTGAAATGTTGGTGGTTTGAGTTTGCCTAGAGACAGTTCAAGTCCATCCAAAGGTGCCTGAGAAGAAAGGCCTGGAGATCTACGTGCAAAAAATTAGCCACTAAAATTAGCCATTCTGCTGTGACCTATATGTGGTTGCCATGAGTGAGAATCAGCTAGACTGCAGGTGATTTTTGATTTTCTTTTATTGTCAAGGAAGTAAAACCTGGCCCATGAGGCTAGAGTGCCGGGAGTAAGTGAGAAGGGCAGAGTTAGAGAGCTCCATGTTTGCATAATTTAAAGATTAACCACAAAAAGTTTCAATAATGCAATGCTTTAATATTTTACGATTCAACCATGAATGAGATCAGAATATGACCCAAAGTCACAGTAACAAAGAGGTACAATAAATAGTTCAGGATGTTTACCTTTTATCTTGAAAAGAAACTACTGAGCTTCAAACTTTTGACATAGAAAAGGTGTTCTATTTTGCTAGCCACAAACAATGAAGACACCATCTCCCCTCCACTCTTTCTCTTTTAATGAACAAGGAGGCAAAGCAGCGAATGGAAAAGTTGCCAGCGCGCACATGTTCTAAGATGTCACTCCCTGAATGGGACCCATTATACACATTTCCTTACAGTGTCCACTGCCTTCACTGGGTTTCCTGTTGATGTCTGCACAGTGTCAGCCCCTAACTGTTGCCTTCCAACACTCTGAGGAGAAACATTTGCTAGTATCCTTTATCCTGGAGGGAGGCGAGAGTATAACGGACATTTGCTCCTTGCAAACACTGATGGTGTCTAGCTGATGTTTGCCACAGCCACTTCTAGACATATTAACCAAAAAAACCCAAACCCTTTGGCATCGAGTCGATTCCAATTCATAGCGATCCTATAGGACAAAGTAGAACTGCCTCATAGGGTTTCCAAGGAGTGCCTGGTGGATTCAAACGGCCGATCTTTCGGTTAGCAGCCTACCTCTTAACCACTGCGCCACCTGGGCTCATATGTATTGAGCACTTACCATATTGTCCCACAATCACAGTCCTAATGCTTTACATGCTGTGTCTCATTTAATCCTCAAACCACCATGGAAAAGTTCCCTCATTTTGTGTATAAGGGAACTGAGGCTAAAAAACCTGCCTCAAACTTGCTATTAATCAGAGCATGGGTTTGGACATAGGTAGACTTGTAATCACCATATGACATTTCCCCCGAAGAGAAGGACCTGTCATCCTCTCCATTCCAAAGACAAGCAATTTAGCATGGACATGGGTAACATGTATGTGTTAGTTCAACTTTTTTTCTTTTTTTCCTGTGTTCCTAGAATGTTCAAACACTTACACAGGTGATTGTATGATTGAAAGCTTCTGACTGCAATATTTTTTTTTTATTGTTCTTTAGACGAAGGTTTACAGAACAAATAGTTTCTCATTAAACAGTCAGTACACGTATTGTTTTATGACATTGGTTAACAACCCCATGACATGTCAGCATTATCCCTTCTTCACCTTGAGGACCTTTTTTTTGGTGAAAATATACATAGCCAAAGTTACACCATTTTGAAAGTTTCTACATGTAAAATTCAGTGACATCGATTACATTCTTCCAGTTGTGCTGCTATTCTCACTATCCTTTTCCAAATTATTCCATCACCATTATCTTCAACTCACTGTCCCCTAGGCTTCCCATCAAACCTTTTGAGTTGCTGTTGTCAATTTGATCTCACATACATCATTTTTTTTTGTACCTTAGATGAAGGTTTGCAGAACAAATAGTTTCTCATTGAACAGTTAGTACACATATTGCCCTATGACAATGGTTAACAACCCCATGACGTGTCAACAGTGTCCCTTCTCAACCTTGGGTTCCCTATCACCAGCTTTCCTGTCCCCTCCTGCTTTCTAGTCCTTGTCCCTGGACTGCTGTGCTTCTTTAGTCCTGTTTTGTTCTATGAGGCTGTCCAATCCCCGGCAGAATGGTGAACTTTGGGAGGGGCTTCACCGCTGAGCTAAAAAGGTGTCTGGGGGCCATACTCTTGGGGTTTCTCCAGTCTGTCAGGCCAGTAAATCTGGTCTTTCTTTTGTGAGTTAGAATTCTGTTCTAGATCCTTTTCCAGCTCTGTCCAGAACCCTCTATTGTGATCCCGGTCAGAGCAGTCAATGGTGGTAGCCTGGCACCATCTAGCTGTACTGGACTCAGGCTGGTGGAGGCCTTGGTAGCTGTGGTCCATTAGTCCTTTGGACTAATCTTTTCCTTGCATCTTGTTCTCTTCATTCTCCCTTGCTCCAGAAGGCGTGAGACCAGTGGAGTATCTTAGATGGCCGCTCACAGGCTTTTAAGACCCCAGATGCTAATCGCCAAGGTAGAATGTAGAACATTGCCTTTATAAACTGTGTTATGCCAATTGAACTAGATGTTCCCCAAGACCACGGTTCCCACAGCCCTCTGCCCAGCAATTCAGTCCCTCAGGGAGTTTGGAAGTGTCTATGAAGCTTCCATGACCTTTTCTTGTACAAGTTGTGCTGGCTTCCCCAGTAATGTGTACTGTCTTACCCTTCACCAAAGTTACCACCTATTTATTTAGTTCCCCCCTCACCCCTCCCATCCCTCGTAACCAACAAAGATTGTTTCTTTTTGTGTGTAAACTTTTACATGAGTTGTACAGTAGAGGTCTCATACAATATTTGTCCTTTTGTGATTGACTTATTTCACTCTTCCAGTTTCTTCCATGATATGAGATGCTTCACAGATTCATCATTGTTCTTTATCTTTGCATAATACTCCACTGTGTGTATGTACCATTGTTTATCCATTCATCTGTTGATGGGCATCTAAGTTGTTTCCATCTTTTTGCTATTGTGAACAGTGCTGCAATGAATATGGGTGTGCATGTCTATTCGTGTGATGGCTCTTATTTCCCTAGGATATATTCCTAGGAGTGGGATTGCATTTTGTAGTGCTTTTTTTTTTTGTGGTGCTGACATTTTCTTTGTTCCTCTTACACTCCTGTGCTGAGTTCCTTTTGTTTGTGGATTTTTTTTTTCATTTCTTTTGTTTTTGTAGGTTTTGTTTTTACTGAGACTTTATGTTTTTCTTCTTTATTTTGATGAGTAGGTTTGTTAACTTTCTTTGTGGTTACCTTGAAATTTACCCTTCTCTTCCTAGATTTGAACCAGTCTATTATTACTTGGTATCACTTGACTTCCTCTCCATTACAAGGTTCTGTACCTACACCATTTATTCTCTCTTTTGTTGTTCTGATGTTGTTGTCATTTACAGATCAACCTCTCTGGTTCCCTGTTGTAATTCTTTTGGTTTTGCATAGTCCTTAAGAGTTCATTTCCTAGGTTGGTATCTGGCTAGTGCAATCCTATGTCCTATATTCAGCCTGTGGTCTGACATTGTTTATTCTCAGATCAAAGAACTTCCTTCAATGAGTCTTGTAAGTTTAGTTTGGTTTTTACATGTTTCCTTAACTTCTGTTTATCTGGAAATGTCCTAATTTCCCCATCATATTTGAATGAGAGTTTTGCAGGATATATTATTCTTGGCTTGCAGTGTTTTTCTTTCATGTTTTTATATATGTCATCCCATTACCTTCTTGCCTGCATGTTTTCTGCCAAATAATCCTAGCTTAGTCTTATTGTTTCTCCTCTGTATGTGACTTTTTGTTTTTCTCGAGCTGCTTTCAGGATTCTTTGTCTTTGGCTTTAGTGAGTGTGATTATGTTATGCCTTGGTGATTTTCTTTTGGGGTCTATCTTATATGGGGCTCGTTGAGCTTCTTGGATGGTCAACTTTTCATCGTTCATGATATTGGGGAAGTTTTCTGTCAGCAGTTCTTCAGTGATCCTCTCTGTGTTTTCTGTTTTCTCCCCCTGTTCTGGAACTCTGATCACTCGCTGATTTCTGATTTTGATTATATCCCACATAATTCTCAGAGTTTCTTCATTTTTCTTTGTTCTTTTTTCTGATTTTTCCTCAAACAGAGTTGTATCCAAGTGTTTGTCTTCAATTTCACTGATCCTATCTTCTATTGTTTCAAACCTGCTCCTCAGCCCATCTATGACACTGTCTATTTCTGAATTGTTGTTGTTTATTTTTTGGATTTCTAATTGTTGTTTTTGTATGAGTTCTAGTTGTGAATTTATTTTAGCATTTTGTTCCTGTATTATTTTCTTGAATTCTTCCATTTTTTTGTCTGTATTTTCCATGAATTTGTCTGCCTTTTTCATGAATTTGTCTATTTTTTCCTCATTTTTGCTGTTTTTTTGCTTCAACTCTTGGATAGCTCTGAATATTAGAGATTTGAATTCCTTATCAGTTAGGTCTAGTGCTTTTTCTTCTACTGGAAGGTCATCTGGTGTTTTATTTTGGACACCTACTGGAACCATTCTGTCCTGTTTTTGTAACTGTTTTGATATTGTCTGCTGTCTTCAGGGCATTCAGTGGTTATTTTCCTTGTTTATTGATTGTAGATTTGTTTGTTTCATCCTGCTTTTTTGTTTTATTTGGTTATGTCTGAGCAGGCAGGCTTTGCATTCTTTGTTGTTTGCTTGTCTGTGGGCACGATACTTTTCACCTCCTTTTCCAATGGGCAGCGTCAGTCACTCAGGTATGGTACAGCAGGGCAGGTCCAGCGGTTGTTCTGTCTCCTGCTAGAAGCTCCATGAAGCTGCTTTCTCGTACCTCCTGTTCGAGATCTCCGATAGGAGTTCAAGATGGCGGATCTGTGCTGAGGTAGCTGATAGGGGATCTCTGCATGTGTCTCTCCTGGTGCTCTGTTCTTGGTCAGGTTCTCATTCCATTTGGTGCTTGGCTGAGTTCTTTATCTCTTCATTTGATGCTTAGGGTTTCAGGATTGATGTGTGACTTTGTTTGACTTAGTTTTTCTGATCTTTGCTGTGGAGAGATGGTGTGGTGCTTCTGACTATAGCGCCATGTTGCCCGGAAGTCCCTGTCTACAATATTTTTAAAGGCTATTTTATTTGTCAGCCAGCACATCTCCTAAAGAAAATCAGAGGCTCTGAAATTTTGAGCTACTTACTGATGTTGCAAAGAGGCTGTACCCTCATGTGCTCACCAGACAGTGTGAATAATGAAGTGCACGCTAGTGTTTCTAAGCAAATTCCTTTGTCTGATGAAGCCGCTGAAAACTGGTCATTTTCAAATGTTGGTGGATGTGGTTTCAGAATTGGGGCAGTTATTGTTAAAGGTCTTCCATGGCAAACTGCACACAGTCAGAAAACATGCAATTACATATCAATAGCCGGGTTGCTTTGCCTACAGCTATGGTGCTGGTTTCACTCATGAGAGCCTTTACGGTTACTATTTATAGTGGTCAGATGAGTGAACACATTCTCGCGGAAGGACTGACCTTTACCAGGTGAAATAGGGTCCAAGTAGGAAGCTTTTGCTGATCTAAAGGGCTCCTGTCTCTCCTCTTGGCTGCCGCCTCAAACTAGAGTCTCTCCTTTGGGGGTTCAGACATATTGAGAATCATTACATTGGGCTATTGAAAATTCAGTAGCATTAATGCCTCACAGCCATTCAGAAAAAAGCACTATAAAGTTTTAACTTTTTAGATGGTATATGCAATTATTATCTGAGTGGGAGATTTTAGCTTTAATAATGGTTTGGCACAACCCAGCATGTATGATGTCCTTCCAGCTCACTAAAATGGACCATCCCAGGATTTATTATCGAGAGGACGTCTGCAGAGTGTCTTCTAATACAGCATGTGCTCAGATCGTGTTTTCTTAAAGGATCATTGCCCACTTGAGCTGTCGTTTCTCAGGCTGATTGTTTGATGTGCTGCCCTTTTCTGCCTGAGACCACACCTTAGTTTTGAGACTCCACTTTTAGGTGCCTTTCTCCAGGCCCTCCAGTTTCAGAACGGAAGTTTCCATACTTCCATGGGAAATGTCTATTAGCAGTTCTTGTTGTGACTCAACTTACTTGAAACGTGCACAGAAGCAGGCCCTCAGTGTGAGACTACAAGTTCCGTTTCTGTACGTTCAGTTATTGAAATGACGAAGGAATGTCTTCCTAAGTATGGAATCATGAGCAATGCTGGGTGAGCACTTCTGACAAATTGTATCCTTGGTTTTTAAAATATAAATACTACAAAATACTCCTAATTTTGAACACAGACTAGAAATTTTTCCTGTAATTTTGCCAGTGATGTTTAGTTGATTGATTCTTTTTTTAATAGGGAGTTCAGAAAAGAGTGGAGAAATATATTCAATTAATTCATTCATGTATTTTAAAACATTCACATTCATTGAGCAAGTACGCTATTTGAGGCACTGGGGCTAGGCACTAGGGATTAATACAAAACAGAAAAACACAAAACCTGCCACTGCCACAAAAATACCTCCTGCTCTTTTGGAGAAAATAAAGGGTCTGCTTAAATTCCAACAATGAATCTCCAACAGTCAGTGGGAAATCAATTACTATTGGAAAAATATTTTATTTATACATACTCAATTTTCTTATAGCTATTATGGCTGCAAATACATATACATATATTTTTCATTTTGTCCCCAGTTAACAATTTGATCTTTATTTTTAAACTCTTAAGGGGAAATATAGCTTCTTTGTTTTGGATTATTAAGGATTAATACATTCTATCAGCTAATCAAGGAGCCCCTGGGTGGTACAAAGGGCAAATGCAAGGTTTTTAAGTTGGAGTTCACCCAGAGACAACTCAGAAGAGAAGCCTAGTGATCTACTTCCAAAAAATCAACCATTGAAGACCCTGTGGAGCACAGTCCTATTCTGACACACATGGGGTCACCAAGAGTCAGAATCAACTCTATGGCAACCAGTAGTAATCATAAATATTAGCTTCTAAAATTTTCTAATATTTGCTGGCTACTCTCAATGATTTCAAGTAGCAGGTGAAACAAAAGTTCCTCACTTGGTTTCTCTTCTCCAAAAACAAAGGCAACAAGGAAGTATAAGGTCAGAAGGAAACCTGTTAAACTTCCTCAAAGAATAGTGCAGCTACGCTTGAGGAGTGTGGGTGACTGCTATTGCTACACCTCTGTGCTGTCTGTAGACAAAGACATTTGTGATGTGAAGTTTGAACTGCAAAAGACCTCTTTAAAGTGTTAAAAAACAAAGATGTCGCTTTAAGGTGCTCTCACCCAAGCTGTGCTGTTTTCAGTCGCCTCATATGCATGTGAAAGCTGGACAATGAATAAGGAATACCAGAGAAGAATTGATGCCTTTGAATTGTGGTGTAGTGAAGAATATTGAATATACCATGGTCTGCCAGAGGAATGAACAAAACATTCTTGGAAGAAGTACAGCCAGAACGCTCCTTAGAAGCAAGGATGGCAGGACTTCATCTTACATACTTTGGACATGTTATCAGGAGGGACCAGCCCCTGAGGAAGGACATCATGCTTGGTAAAGTAGGTCAGCGAAAAAGAGGAAGACCTTCAACGAGATGGATTGACACAGTGGCTGCAACAATGCGCTCAAGCATAACAACGATTGTGAGGATGGCGCAGGACAGGACAGTGTTTCGTTCTGTTGTACTATAGGTCAGAACCAACTCAACAGCACCTAACAACGGCTACAAAAAGAATTTGATTAAATGTAACTTTGCCTAGAAGTTAGAGGAAAGTAGTATTGTGAATTCAGAGGCACCGAAAATGCTTTGATGACTCAGAATTTCTACTATCTCAATTACCATATTGCCTGAGAGTAATTTTCTTGGATATACTGCTTTTGCACAGTAAATTCTCCTACCCAGTTTAACATATTAAACCAATTCACACTAAAGGGTTTAGTAATATCTCCAATTAGCTTTTCCTCTAAAAAGGGAAGAAAGTGAAGGATGGGCTACCAAAAAAAAGGGAAGTGGGTCTGGAAGGTCATAGAGAGATGTTATCTTCTCACCGAAGCCCACCATGATCAATGTATGTAATATTGTATCCTGCTGTTTCTTCCTCCATCTCTACTATATTTGTCCCTTTATCCTACTCTACTTCCAGAAGCATTCATCCACCTCTCAATATTTATGAAATTTGGTTATATATTATGCTTATTTCTGCCAGCTAATATGTAAGCTGCATGAGGGCAGGGACCTTTACCTGTTTTGCTTATTGATAAAAGTGCTTAGAAAAGTATCTCGGATACTGGGAATGACGAATTGAAGAGGAATGGCATTGCATTCATTGTCAAAAAGAACATTTCAAGATCTTCCTTGAAGTACAGTGCTGTCAGTGATAGGATAATCTCCATACACCTAAAAGGAAGACCAGTTAATAAGACTATTATTCAAATTTATGCACAAACCACTAATGCCAAAGGTGAGAAAACTGAAGATTTTTACCAACTTCTGCAGTCTGAAATGGATCAAACATGCAATCAAGATGCCTTGATAATTACTGGTGATTGAAATGACAAAGTTGGAAAGGAAAGAAGGCTTGGTAGTTGGAAAATATGGCCCTGGTGATAGAAATGACCCTGGAGATCACGTGATAGAATTTTGTAAGACCAACGACTTCTTCATTGCAAATACCTTTATACCTTTTTTCAACAATATAAATGGTGACTATACACATGGACCTCACCAGATGGAATACATAGGAATCAAATCGACTACATCTGTGGAAAGAGACAATGGAAGAGCTCAACATCATCAGCCAGAACAAGGCCAGGGGGCGGCTGAGGAACAGACAATCACTCACTCATACGCAAGTTCAAGTTGAAGATGAAGAAAATTAGAACAAGTCCACGAGAACTGAAATATGACCTTGAGTATCTCCCACCTGAATTTGGAGGGCATCTCAAGAATTGATTTGACTCACTAAACACTAATGACCGAAGACCAGACGAGCTATGGGAAGACATCAAGGGCATCATACATGAAGAAAGCCAAAGGTCATTAACAAGAAGAAAAAAAGAAAAGACCAAAATGAATGTCAGAAAAGACTCTGAAACTTGCTTTTGAATGTATAGTAGCTAAAGTGAATGGAAGAAATAATGAAGTAAAAGAGTTGAACAGAAGGTTTCAAAGGGCAGCTAAAGAAGACAGAGTGAAATATAATAATGAAATGTCCAAAGACCTGGAGTTATAAAACCAAAAGGGAAGAACAGGCTCTGCATTTCTCAAGCTGAAAGAACTGAAGAAAAAATTCAAGCCTCAAGTTGCAATTTTGAAGGAATCTGTGGGCAAAATATTGAGTGATGCAGGAAGCATCAAAAGAAGATGGAAGGAATACACAGAGTCACTGTACCAAAAAGAATTGGTTAAAGTTCAGCCACTTCAGGAAGTAGCATATAATCAAGAACCCATGGTACTGAAGAAGAAATCCAAGCTGCACTGAAGACATTAGTGAAAAATAAGGCTCCAGGAATTGACGGAATACCAACTGAGACGTTTCAACAAATGGATGCAGCACTGGAGGTGCTCACTTGTTTATGCCAGGAAATTTGGAAGACAGCTACCTGGCCAACTGACTGGAAGAGATCCATATTTGTGCCCGTTCCAAAGAAAGGTGATCCAACAGAATGCAGAAATTATTGAACAATGTCATTAATATCACATGCAAGTAAAATTTTGCTGAGCATCATTCAAAAGTGGTTGCAGCAGTATATCTATCGACAGGGAACTGCCAGAAATTCAAGCCGGATTCAGAAGAGGATGTGAAATGAGGGATGTCATTGCTGATGTCAGATGGATTTGAGCTGAAAGCAGAGAATACCAGAAAGATGTTTTTGTGTATTTTATTGACTATGCAAAGGCATTCGACTGTGTGGATCATAACAAATTATGGATAATATTGCAAAGAATAGGAATTCCAGAACACTTAATTGTGCTCGTGCAGAAGCTGTACATAGACCAAGAGGCAGTTATTGGAGAAGAACAAGGGATACTGCGTGATTTAAAATGAGGAAAGGTGTGCATCTGGGTTGCATCCTTTCACCATAGTTATTTAATCTGCATGCTGAGCAAATAATGCTGAGAAGCTGGACTATATAAAGAAGAATGTGGCATTAGGACTGGTGGAAGGCTCATTAAAACCTGTGATAATCCAGATGACACAACCTTGCTTGCTGAAAGCCAGGAGGACTTGAAGCACTTACTGATGAAGATCAAAGACGACAGCCTTTAGTATGGATTACACCTCAACATAAAGAAAACAAAAATCGTCACAACTGGACCAATAAACAACATCATGATAAATGGAGAAAATATTGAAGTCATCAAAGATTTCATTTTACATGGATCCACAATCAATGTCCGTGGAAACAGCAGTCAGGAAATCAAATGATTCATTGCATTGGGCAAATTTGCTGTAAAAGACCTCTTTAAAATGTTAAAAAGCAAAGATGTCACTTTGAGGACTAAGGTACACCTGACCCAAGCCATGGTATTTTCAGTTGCCTCATATGCATGTGAAAGCTGGACAGTGAGTAAGGAAGACCACAGAAGAATTGATGCCTTTGAATTATGGTGTTGGTGAAGAATATTGAATATACCATGGACTGATAGAAGAACGAATGAGCCTGTCGTAGAAGAAATACAATTGGAGTGGTCCTTGGAACTGAGGATAGCAAGACTTCGTCTCACGTACTTTGGACATATTATCAGGAGAGACCAGTCCCTGGAGAAGGACATCATGCTTGGTCAGTGAAAAAGAGAAAGGCCCTCAACGAGATGGATTGAGACAATGGCTGCAACAGTGTGCTCAAGCAGAACAAGGACTGTGAGGATGGCACAGGACCTGGATAGTGTTTGGTTTCGTTCTGTTGTACATAGGGTTGCTATGATTTAGAACTGACTCGATGACACCTAGCAGCAAACAACAACCAAGGGGCACAGTGGGTGATTGTTCCAGGCAGTAACGCTTAAAAGATAAGCATATTTTATTAAATAAGGGTTGAGGGGGAGAAGAGATAGAAGGAATACATTGATATATGGTTTGGGGATTACCTGGGAAATGGCAAAGGGACTGTGTAGTCTTTTTGTGTCTCAGTCATTTAATTGTTGACTCGATGGCAATGGGTTTGTCTTTGTTTTATGGATTGATGAGTGTTTCAGAGAAACTGAGTTTACTACAGAGATTTTTATGATTAGATTTATTCCTGTTGGAAGAAAGAGAATAGGGCCTGGTGAAAGCATGAATTAACTTACTCTTTATTGTACTGATATTATTAGAATGTGCTAAGACAGAGGATTCAACATTTCAGCCTGTAAATTAGTGCCATTTCGTAGTAAAATATTATGATCCACCAGGATATTCAAGCATGGGCAGCTTGAATATCATTTTAATAGTGCTTTAATAGTGCGGAAGATTACATATTTTAAAAAAAAACCTTTCCTGTACTATGTTTTTAAAATTAGAATTTCGAGGTATAAAATATCTGATAGCTCTTAATAAAAGATAAGTCAGTGTTTATACATTAATTATATTTTCATAATTTTGGAATATCTCACTGACTTTTGGTGTTAAGAAAGCTTGAGGTCTTTGAAAATCTACGTTCCTTTGACTGATAGCACCCTGCTGTGTGTGTTTTGAAAAAGGGAGAAGAATTTCACATGTAAAAATTATATCGCTCTGTAATTTTTTAGTATCTATATATGGGAAGTCCTGTTGTCCCTAGAAGGTTCCTGGTTGGTGCAAGGGGTTTGCAGTCAGCTGCTAACCTACAGGTTGGCAGTTCAAACCCACCTAGCAGTGCTGCAGAAGAAAGTCCTGGTGATCTGTTTCCATAAGGATTACAGCCAAGAAAATCCTATGGAGCAGTTCTAATCTGTATCATACAGGGTAACCATGAGTTGGGGGCTTACAGGATAGCAGATAACACCACCGACAGTGATGAAGTATATTGCTTTACAGCTTAGAACAGACTTCTGCACAAATTATCCCTTTACTATCGTGGAAGGTTATATTATTGCTTCCATTTCAGAAACAAGAGGTTTTAATGCCCATGTCGTTTATGTAATTTTTCCAAAGTCATTCAGCTGGTAAAACAGAGCCTCTGAAATTCAGTTCTCCCTTCCTACTCAACTTCTGTTCTTTTCTTTACATGCTCTATTATAGCATGGAGTCCTGGTGGTGCAGTGGTTAAGAGCTACAGCTGCTAATCAAAAGGCTGGCAGTTTGAATCCGCCAGCTGCTCCTTGGAAACCCTATGGAGGTGGTTCTACTCTGTCCTATAGGGTTGCTATGAGTCGGAATTGACTGGATGGCCAGGGGTTTGTTTATTATAGCATAGCAACAGGCAGATAGATGTGCTCTGAAGAACACAGGGTATCTGTAAGAAGACCTCCATCTCACCTAGACCTAAGATATATGCTGCCATTTGGGAGCAGCACAGCTTATAAGGGAGTGAGAGAAAATGATTGTGCCCTATCATGGCAATATTGAAAGAGTTATTTAAGCCACTGTGTTGGAAGTTCACCTAATTATGGTGGTTAGTATCACTTATATTTTACTGACAGTCAGAGATTGATATTTAAACTTCATGTATTTTTGTGAATTTATTGGAAAAGATATCTGGGAACTTGTCAGATCTCTTCTATATTTCGAATAAAGAATCCCACTCCTCCACCCCCATTTTGGGTACTTGTTTCAGAGAAGTAGTCTAAATTCTATCAAAAATAAATCTATTTATGTCATCATGCTATCTATTAGAAGTAGCTATAATTTCCTTTCCTGAACACCGTGTGTATTTTCAGCCACTGGGGTAAGCTAGGGATATATTTGAAGGTTTTATTTTTCCATTTGGCATCTCAAACTTAATCTGTTTAAAGGCATCTTAGACCTAACATGTTTAAAAAAACTCTTGATCTTACCCCACCCCCAGTCCACTCCTACAGTCTTTCCAAATTCCCCTAATAGTGACCAGAGCATTTCCGTTGCTCAAGCCAAAAACCTAGTGTTATCCTTAAGTCCTCTCAGTCTCTAATCCGTCAGCCAGTCATGTTGAATTTACCTTCAGAAAACATCCAGATCTGAACCACTTCTGACCCACTCCACTGCTTCCGCTTCGGAATCAGGGCATCAGCATCTTTCATGTGAACGTTTGCAGGGGCCTCCTAACTGATCTCCCTGCTTCTATCCTGGACCCTTTGGTCTATTCTCAACACAGAAGCCAGACTGATCCCCTTTAACCTGGGTCAGTTCATAACACTGCTCATATCACGAGTGTCAAAACCCTCCATCTCTTTCAAGTAAATTCCAGACATTCTCAATGTCCAGCCAGGCCCAAACAATATGGCCACTGGTTACCTCTGTGACTTGATTCCCTTACAGCTTTTGTTGCCCACCTCTTTCTGTGCCAGTCACACAGTCTCTGCTGTTCCTCCAGCACACCAGGCATGCTCTACCTAGCCCTTTGCACCTGCTGTTCCCTCTGCCTGGAACACACTTGCCCTAGACTGCTTCTGATTCATGCATGCCCTCACCTCCTTCAGACTTGACTCAAATGCCACCTTCTCCGTGAGGCCTAGCTGATGATTATACTTGAGCTCCCCATTCCCTTACTCTGCTGCATTTTTTCTTCACAGTATTTACCATTATATGTATTTACTTATTAGTTTTATTTCTTATCTCTTTCCCCTCCTAGAGTGTATATGTCCCAAGAAGTCAGTGGTTTTGGTCTGTTTTATTAAAAGCTGTGTCTGTAGTCCCTAGAACAATGCATGGCACACGTAGGGACTCTGCAAATACTTACTAAACGCTTATTTATTAAACCAAAAGTTATTTCTTTTTTGCATTTTACATGTCACGTGTTGTGTTAGGCATTAGAGTACTTTATAAGTATAAACCAAAAACCAAACCCGTTGCCATGGAGTCAATTCCAACTCATAATGACCCTATAGGACAGAGTAGAACTGCCCCACAGGATTTCCAAGGAGCAGCTGGTGGATTTGAACTGCAGACCTTTTGGTTAGCAGCTGAGCTCTTAACCACTGTGCCCAGTTTTATTAAATGTGAGTCTTGACTCCATCAGCCTGAGACCAGAAGAACTAGATGGTGCTCAGCTACCACCAATGACCACCTTGACAAGGAACACAACAGAGAGTCCCTAACAGAGCTGGAGAAATGTAGGGTGCAGAACTTAAATTCTACTAAAAAGACCAGACATACTGGTTTGAGACTGGAGGGACCCTGGAAGACCTGGCGCCTGGACTCTCTGTTAGCCCAAAACTAAAACCATTCCCAAGGCCAACTCTTCAGACAAAGATTAGACTGGACTGTGGGACATAAAATGATACTCGTGAAGAGTGTGCTTCTTAGCTCAAGTAGATACATGAGACTAAATGGGCAGCTCCTATCTGGAGGCGAGATGAGAAGGCAAAAGGGTCAGGAGCTGGTTGAATGGACATGGGAAATCTGGGGTGGAAAGGAGGAGTGTGCTGTCACAGTATAGGGAGAGCAACTAGGGTCACATAACAATGTGTGTATAAATTTTTGTGTGAGAGACTAATTAAAATTGTCAACTTGCTCTTAAAGCACAATAAAAAAAGAAAAAAAATGAGTTGCTAAAATATAATTAAATATGGTATTTTAATTTGGGGTAAGAGAGATGTCACTTAATTTCAACTTAATCACTCGATTTTCTAGATACCTGATGTTGATTTAAATGAATTTTCCAAACACAAAACTTATTTTAGATATAAAACCATTTTGTATACAATCAAAGTAGCTATAGTAACTATTGTTTGCTTTCAGCTGTTTCTCCCAGTCTCTCTCGTTTTTGTTCTCCAGAAAAGAGGCACAGTTAGATGAAGAAGGACAGTTCCTTGTCAGAATAATATATGATGATTCCAAAACTTACGATTTGGTTGCTGCGGCAAGCAAAGTTCTCAGTAAGTTGAGTGTAACTTTCCTTCTTTGGTCCAAAGTGTGCATGGTTCACATTCGCATTGTATGGCTCTCTAGCTTGTGTGCTGCATAGTCATGGTGGGGAGGACATTCATATCTGTTGTTAGGCTCCAGCTGTGCTGAGTTCTGTTCTTTTTTTTATAAGCTCTTAAGGGAAAGTGTACTCTCTATTCTTTCCTCACAGGAAGCCACCAATTGGGGAAGGAAAATAATAATTGATATTTAATGTAAGAACTTTGGTCACGGTGTCAAAAACACAGTAATTTCACAAGTGTGGTATGCAGAAAATATTACCCTCAGATCTCTTTTACAGCCACAAGTTATGTTAGCTATTGGTAAAGAAAACAGGGAACGGAAGTCTCCATCAGACAAAGCTCATGCTGAAGAAGGCACAGTTTAAAGACTTCATGGAGAAAACGTTCTAAAAATAGTACTGAAACTTATCCCATGGTGCCTAATTTATAACTAGGCTATCGCTTGGCTAGAAAAGGCAGAAGATTTTTAACTTTGAGAAATAGAACTAGAGAAGCAAATACGTCCATAGCAGAACACGGGAATTGCAAAAAAAAAAGAATGGAAAATGGTTAATAATAAGAAAGAAGAAAAATATTCAGCCTTGTTAGTAATCAAAATTCAAACAAATATGAGATAACTTTTTTCATATAAATTTGGCAGGTTTTAAAGGAAATAGCTAGTGTAGTCGAGGGTAGAATAAAGGGAAATCTAGCACGTTTTTAATATGATGGTAAATTAAGACAAACTTTTTAGAGAATAATTTGGCAACTAAGTTAACGTCTTAGAAAGAAAAGTTCAAACCTTTTAGGAGTTCTTAAATGAATTATTAGATTTCTTTGCTTTAAGATTTATGTGTGTTTTCATGACAGAGTTACTTATATTGTCAAAAATTAGAAAAGTTCACATTTCAATAAATTATTGGTTAAATACATTGTTACATTCGTAAGTTGAATAAAATGACTAAGGTAGATATTACAGAAAATATTTTAAAATTTTAGGAAATATTAATGATAAGATGTTAAGAAGAAAAAGAGGCTACAGGAGTGCAAACTATATGCTTCCAACTTATTAAATACACATGCTTATATAGAGAAAAAATTAGGAAGAAGATAGGTGCACGAAGATATTTAATAGCCATATGCAGTCTTGACGATTAAAATTTCTTTGTCTTTTTTCAGGAAAAATGAGAAATACATTAAAATGTATTGTTTACAAAGCTCAAAATTAAGTAGTTTGTCTTGGAAAGAGAGAAACTAATTGCTTTGCTTACAGCACAAATGTGTACTGTTAACATATATATTGTCTTCTTTCATTTCATTGTTTTGTCCTAGCCAGAATTTTTCATGTGATCCATGGCTCTTCTGCACAAAAACGGAGATTTTTAAATTATTTTAATGCACACATTTTTAAAATTCTTCTCGTTAACAATATTCCACCTATAATATGTTTTTCTTTCAAACCTCTAAACTAGATCTCAATGCTGGAGAAATCCTCCAAATGTTCGGAAAGATGTTTTTTGTCTTTTGTCAAGAATCTGGTTATGATACAATCTTGCGTGTCCTGGGATCTAATGTCAGAGAATTTTTACAGGTAAGAAATTTGAGGTCCTGTGGTTAAAAGTGCTGAGTTAGAACGTGATTTAGGGTTGGGGGCTGGCCACAGTAACTGGTCTTAGGATGGGGCTGCCCACAGGAGATAGTAACAATGTGGTTCAGGGTTGGGACCCTGGGCCAAACCAGATGGTAACAGTGTGATTTATGATGAGGGCTTTGGGTCTGTATCAGTCCACCTGGAAACTGAGATCACCCGTGTGGAAAGTCAGTCAGTCAGCCATGTCTGTGTGATGGAACTCCAATGAAGACTTGGACATCAAAGCTCAGGTGACCTTCTCTGATTGGCAATACTCCATGCATATTGTCATACATCGATAACCAAGAAGGTAATATGTCCTGACTCCACGGGGAGAGGATAACAGAAGCTCTGCATGTGGTAATTCCCTGAATTCTACTCTATGCATTTCTTCCCTTGCTTCATTTTAATCTGTATCCTTTCCCTGTAATAAACTATAACCATGAGTATTATTAAAAAAGAAAAAAGTTCTGAGTTAGTACTGATTAAACATAGGCTATAGAATACTTAAGTTAAACCAAGTGGAAGAGAGTATTTTGCTGCTGAAATGAAACCGTAGTGATTTTTTTTGTAGTTCACATGAAATAATAGTTATTTGGATGGTCTTGCATACATTTTAGCATTTTTGATCCGTATTATTTTATTTTTGATTGTTGACATTGAAGATGCAAGTTGGAAATGAATGTTCTATGAAAAACACAACGACCTATTGCCATCTGTTCGTCTGCTTTTCTTTTAATGGTTTATACGTGCTGGTAGTTGTGGGGTGTCTTTGGACATATAATACAGTCTTATTTTCTACTTGTGTTGTTTTCCTAGTTTGTATAGTGTAGCTATATAGTGTATCCGTGTTGGCTGGAATTGACTTGATGGCAGTGAGTTACAAAGAGCTTGTTGTTTAGGAAAGAGCACTCTGACTTCTAGGTGCTCTGTCACCAAAACAAATGTGAGAATGATTGCTCCGAGTGACACATTAATTAATCTACTATAGAAGGGCCAGTGGGAGACCTTCCAAAGTCAGGTTCAAGTGAAGTAAAAGACAAATCATGTCACCAACAACCTTTGTCTTACAGCCTTGTTGAAATTACATGAAAAGTTTTTACTAGTAAATTACACATTAGATGAGAGACTATTTCTGGATTGACTGTACTATTTTAAGCACTGGCATTTGTGAGACCCTCTTCTTGAAATGTGTTAACACTGAAAAGTATGTGGTTGTCTGTAATGACTATTTCTAAACTGGCTGCTAAAAGCAGCCAGATCTTGCTGGGAAATGATGTCAGTGCGATACTAGCTGAACCGAAGCCCAGTTTTGAGGGAATGTAAACTACTTTGAATCCAGCTGCATTATTGATTTAACAGCCAAAATAAGAACTTTAGTGTTTAATCAAAACGTCTGTTGTTTACATAGTGACATTTTTCTTATAAACTTAAAACAGCATTAAATCAAGATGGAAACTTGTTTGCAGTTCCCCGCCATGAATTTACCCAACTACCGGTGTCAAAAAAAGCTGCCACTTCCAAATGAAGTAGCTGACAGGAGCTATTTCAATTAAAAATTAACAGGTTGTGTTTAAATGGATTGAAGTTTGATACTTAGAAGTATTTAGAGACGTGCTGATACACATGCCCTTTTTAAATACTTTTGTTGATCACTGTAATCTCATCAGCAAAATTTCAACTTTCAGGTTCTCTTTCTTTTAGATTTCTGCATCAGTGGACGTATCTACAAAACAAAGACAAATATTCAAATGGTTTTTACATCTACTCTTTGTGGCCAGCTGATAAGCTGTTTCTGGGACAGCAAGAGAAAAAGCATCCTCTGGGTGTTTCTGTGTTTCTCTAGAGCTGAACTAACTGTCCAGTAGGGTAGCCACTAGCCACATTTGAAATGAGATGTTGCTGTAAGTGTAAAATGCACACAAAGATGTAGTACAGACAGAAAAATGAAAAATAGCTCATTGATAATTTTTATATTGATTACATGTTGAAATGATTAAATTTTGGATATATTGGGTTATAATAAAATATATCATTAAAATTACTTTTATCTGTTTCTTTTTCCTCTTTTTAATACAGCTGCTAGAAAATTTAACATCAATAAGTGGCTTGCTGTAGTGGCTCACCTTTTACTTTGACCAGACAGCATTGTTTCAAATACTTCTAAATCCTATTTTTTTCCCAAAGTTAATAGACAGTTTTAGTTAACATATGTTTAGATCACATTGCATTTTATTTTATTTTTTTCCTTTTGGTGAGAAAATGTGACAATGAAGAAGCTAGAAAGTTAAAACATTATACAGTTTTTATCAATATTATACCCTTTTGACCCAGTTCTTTGTTGTTCTGGTTTTGAAATTGCCTATCATAATTGCAAATTGAATATGTTAAAATGCTGCTTTTCTTTAAAGTAGATATTTAGGTTCTGATTAGGTTAATTGCATAGTAATTAAAGGGACTTTTTCTGTATAAGTGACTATAAAATAAAGCAAGTAATTCTTCATAATTTTTTAAGAACCTAGGTTACATGCAAAATGGTATTTTGTTACATAAATGAATAGAACATTCTTTACGGTAAATGTCAATGTTTCACTAAAGAGTAAGATAAACTAGGCCTCGTTTTAAAGGGACTTTGAAACTTTTTTTCTCTCTTGCCTCCTGTTTTTCATTAATCCCCAAGTCCTTTCCATTCCTTTTCCTGAACACTAGAGGCTGAGGATTCTGCCACTTCTCTCATTGTCTGCTCCACTTCCCTGGGGGAGTCTGTAATTATCTGGAGCTTGACTGCCCTCATGACTCCTCTGTTCTGTTCCTGTTCTATCATTTCATTGTATTTTTCTGAAATGCAAATATATCTCATCATATCATTTTCTTGCTTAAAGCCTTCAGTGATTTCCCCATTGCTTACTGAAAAATGTCAAAAATATTTAAACTATTAAAACTGCTTACATCTCATACCCAACCCTCACCCTCCTCTCCCCAGCCAAGCCAAACTGGACATGTGTTAGAGTTTTTAATTTATTTTGCTCCCTCTGTGCACTGAACTTTCATACATGCTTTTCCCTTTGAGCACTCTTTCTTCCTGCTCCTTTTATCTAAGAATAGATAAATCCTATTCTTCCTGTAGGTCAAATTATTTCTTCCAGGAAGTCTCCACTCTTCTCTACCACCTCCACCTCCACCCTACCCCAGTCTAGGTACTTGGACTTTCTCTTGCTCCCAAGTTGTTGTTGTTGGCCATTCCAACTCTTAGTGATCCTGTAAGACAGAATAGAAGTGCCCCATGGGTTTCCTAGGCTGTAATCTTTATGGGAGTAGGTCGCCAGGTCTTCTCTCCCACAGAGCGGTTGGTGGGTTCAAACTGCCAACCTTTTGGTTAGCAGCCGAGCGCTTAACCATTGCACCATCAGGGCTCCGTCATGCTCTCACAGCATACTGTAATTCCCCAGCCATAGTAGTTTTCACACTGCATTGTCATTCTCTGTTTGTTGGACTGGAATGCAAACTTCCTGGGGCCAGAGATCATGTATCATCTCTTTAAGGATTCTATCTTCACAACTCCTCTCTATAGTAGGGAATGAACCACTGTTTTTAAAAGACTATTTGTTGGCACAAAATTAGGGAGCACACCAATAGCTCAGGATGAATTCTTTTATGAAGAATAACCAAATTTCATTTTGAATGAGACTCTATAACTTTGTTTAGAGTGAATCATAGATTGAAATTTGAAAGTATAGGCACACACTAGACCAGCTTCCTTGTCCTGCGGACATGGTAAATTACTGCTTATTAATTAATCTACAAGGCACATTGCTTTAATCTGTTGACACTTTTTAAAGGTACATCCTAATTTTCCCCTTTTAAGCTCTAAGGAAACAATAAAATACACACCAAAATCACAGCATTGGAAACTCAGTCTGGCCATCCAGGCCTTACACTGTTAGGCTCTGCCTGCCTCATCCTACCAAGGAGGACTTCTTTGTGAGTCTTCTCTCCTTAGCCTCTCAGTTGGATCCACCGTTAAAAATGGCTTTCTGGTATATATTTTTATACTTTTCTTTAAATTTCTAAGTTTTTTGAGTACTATACTAGGCACAGTATCTAACAGGCACTCAATAAAGAGTTGAATGGTAGAATTAATTCTCAAGTATATACGTTTTTTGTTTAAATTTGGACTGGGCTATTTTGTCAAGATAATTCATCTCATGCTCTATAAAAATTTTACATTCAATAACCAAATCAAATCCACTGCCGACTAGTAGATTCTGACTCAGCAACCCTGTAGGACAGAGTAGAACTGCCCCATAAGGTTTCCATGGAGGTAATCATTACGGAAGCAGAGGAAGCAGACTGCTACATCTTTCTTCTGAGGAGTGACTGGTGGGTTAAGCCACCAACCTTTTGGTTAGCAGCAGAGCGCTTTAACCACTGTACCACCAGGGTGCCTTTTTATTAACTTCAGTAATACACACTATGCATAGTATTTATAGTTTAGTTCCAGAAAAATATTTGTTTTCTCAAGTGGATTTTATCCTTTCCTTTGACTGATCAGTTTAAATAATGGACCCGCCATGTCTTCCCCCTTTTAAAGGCTTTGCTACTAATATTGAATTCAGGACCCTGCTTATCCAACCTCTCTTATATTTTCAAATTCAATTTAAAAAATTTAAATTTACGCTTATTTTTAAGCCCCCTTGAGACTTCCACAAAAAATTGCTAAAAACCCTAAGTGGATAAAGGAAAACAATTAAAAAAGTATTTCCAGAGGAAACTTCTCAGAAATGTTACTGTTATTTAAAGTGAACTAAATAACAGTTTGGAATTTATTTTTCTTAAATCTGATGTGAAACCATTAATTTGTGGACTATTGATTAAAATAATGAACTCCTTGGAATTTATTATAATCTTTTGGTCGAATTAGTAATTGAAAACACGAAGACAATTTTTTTTTGATTTTTGGATTTTATACATTTTAACTGGATATGTTGTCTAAAAGATAAGCTATACCTCAACACGATTTTTTTTTTCTCTGTTTGGCCACTTTCTTATTCTTAAATTACGAATAAAATGAGTGGTTCCATGCTGCTGTTACTACAAATTTCTGTTTGAAGCTTCTAATGTATTGATTAAAATACTGCAGAAAAGATACAGAAAAGTGTAATTTCCAATTTCATGGTATTTCCTCCTTAATGCTTTCTCCTCTCTACTGCTCAATTTCCTATTGCATTATAGTGATTTTATTTTCCAAAAATAGCTGTGACAATATCTCTATCCCACATGCCCTTCTGCAATATGATCTCACCACTCCTCCATCAAGAGATGGGGCTCCTTGTCCCATGAATTTGGGGTGACTTTAGTGAAGTTTTTGACCAATAGAATGTGGCAGAAGTGGTTCGAAAGCTTCCTTAATCAGCAGTGCTTTAGTTACCTTGTGTGAATTGAAACGTCAGAGACAAGATCCTAAGAAGTCTGCGGTTTCTACCTGGGTAGAAGCAGTTGCTCTGATGATGCTACCTCTAGCAACCCAGTTGTTTGAGTGGTCAATTATAGAAAACTGGCCTGGTAAAACATTCAGATTAATCCAGCCCCAGCTTCTGTCTGACTCCACCGCAAAGCAAGAACTGTCCAGCTGAGCCTAGTCAAACACAATTATGAACGATGATAATAAATTGTTCTAAGTACATAAATTTGGGATGGTTTGTTACACAATAATGAATAGTTGGAACAACACTGTATACATTTTCCTCTTAGGGTTTATGTTTTTTAGTACTTATGTGTACACTTGTACGCATAATTATGGATAAGCCAAAAGCTTTGAGTAAGGTCTGATTTATATATATAAGATAATATATGATCTCTGGGAATGGAACACAAGTCAATCCAAAACAGAGCAACTTCAGATTTAACGCTGATCTGGTCACTATATGGTTCAAAAGCTTCCTTAATGAGGAGTACTTCAGTTACCTTGTGTTGTGGATTGAATTGTGCCCCCCAAAAATAGGTGTTATAAATCCTAACCTCTATGCCTGTGGCGGTGCAGTGGTTAAGAGGTATGGTTGCTAACCAAAATGTCGGCAGTTCAAAACCACCAGCAGCTCCTTAGAAACCTTATAGAGCAGTTCTGCTCTGTCCTGTCGGGTGGCTATGAGTCAGAATTATTGTTGGCAATAGGTTTGGTTTGGTTTTGACAGGGTTGCTATGAGTCAGATTCAGTTGGAGAGCACAAGACAACAACATGCTTGTGGTTATAATCCCATTTTGGAATGCGTAGTCTTTTTATGTTAATGAGACAGGATTAGCGTAGGCTGTGTCTTCAGTCAATCTCTTGAGATATACGAGATTAAACAAGTGAGAGAGAAGAGATGGGGGAAGAGAAATGTCAAGCCACATGAAGATTGCCCAGGAGCAGAAGCTCAAAGCGACACGGACCTTTCTCCAGAGCCAACACAGAGAGAAAGCCTTCCCCTAGAGCCAACACCTTGAATTCAGACCTCTAGTCTCCTAACCTGTAAGAAAATAAATTTCTGTTTGTTAAAGCCACCCATTTGTGGTATTTCTGTTATAGCAGCATTAGACAACTAAGACACTTCGATTCTCAGAGTATTTCCTACCACTTGGAACCTCCAATATAGTTCACGTAATTTATAAATTTTTAAATATCTAAGAGAGCCTTATTGTGATCTTTTTCTCTAAGTCTTTGTGATGAGAATAGGGGCCCCCCTGAACGCCTATCCCTTGTTCCTTTTTGGTAGTTACATCATTATTGCATTATATATTCTTTACCTCCCCAACAATTTTACAGAGGTAAAGTGAAATTTATATGAGCATCAGAGGCTGCCTGGTTTAGAATAGGAAAATTAACTGCTGATACAGAACAATCATAGAGGTCAGTGAGGAATTAAACTGTTGACCTATTTAAACATGCACAGAAACCTCAGTTGAATAATTAAACTTAAGTGTTTCCTGGAGACACTGACTCTTTCAACTAATCTTGGGATGATGGCAGTTTCACTCATTCATTCAATTCACATATTTGAGGATTTCTCTATCAGCACTCCTGTTCACCCTGCCGTGGGATTTTCTTCAGTTCGTATCAGTTCCGGGCTTTGGTTTATAAAACACGACATTGTGTTTTGGCCAGTCCACCAGGAGCAAGCTGGGATTGATGACTGAGCTAATGCTTAAATGTCTGTGCAAAGCATTATTTTGGGTAATATAAAGATTTTCCTGAGCTGCTGTAAAATCCTAATACTTCCCTAAATTATTTATAACAGTTTTAGAAAAAAAACAAAACAAAACCACTGTTCACTTTATTTTTAGCTCTTGTATTTCAAGAGGAACTGCTTTATGAATATCTAAAATTTCAGTTTCTATAACCTGCGATTTTTAAATTTACAAGTGGGGACTTGATTTTTTTAAAAGATTATGTAAAGGAGGGTAAGTATTTTAGAATTATAAGATTGTGTTCTCTTTTAATAACTGGTGTATTTTTCACAGTCTTACAAAATATTTAGACTAATTGTCAAAGTGTAGTATTATTTAGGCTGGATTTTTTTTTTAAAACATTTTAGCAGTGAATATAGTGCACAGGTAATTCTTTCTATGACTGTTATCCTTTTATTTTTAATTAAAGTATTTATTTTGAGAAGATGATAATGATAACTCTCTAGTTTTAAAGATATTACCAGTTGAAATAATTTTAGTGACGCTGGTACAATTTCATTTTAAATAGGGATTTAGATTTTTTTTTTTTAAGATTCTCTGTAGCTTTTCAGTTGGAGGCCTATTTCTCAACACCTCCAAGAAGAAATGTCTTAGTTGTCGTCATCTCTGTGCTATTTGTACCCTGACTTTGGTGCTTCCCACTACCTTTCCGTTTGGTATTCCACTTTATTTACCATGGTTGTTTGTTGTCAGGTACTGTCGAGTCAATTCTGACTCACAGCGACCCTTTGTACAACAGAACTAAACACTGCCCAGTCCTGGGCCGTTCTCACAATTGTTGTTATGTGTGAGCCCGTTGTGGCAGGCCGTGTGTCAAGCCATCTCGTTGAGGGTCTTCTTTTTTTTCGATGACTCTCTACTTTACCAAGTATAATGTTCTTCTCCAAGGACTGATCCCTCCTGATAATATGTCCAAAGTGTGTGAGACAAAGTCTCACCATCCTTGCTTCTGAGGAGCATTCTGACTGTACTTCTTCTAAGACAGACTTGTTTGTTCTTTTGCTAGTCCATGGTATATTCAGTTATCTTTGCCAACGCCATAATTCAAAGGCATCAATTTTTCTTCGGTCTCCCTTATTCATTGTCCAGCTTTTGCATATGTATGAGGCGATTGGAAACACCATGGCTTGGGTCAGGTGCACCTTAGTCTTCAAGGTGACATCTTTGCCTGGTGCAATGCGTCATGTGATTTCTTGACTGCTGCTTCCATGGGTGTTGATTATGGATCCAAGTAGAATGAAATCCTTGACAACTTCAGTCATTTCTCCATTTATCCTGATGTTGCTTATTGGTTCAGTTGTGAGGAGTTTGTTTTCTTTATGCTGAGGTGTAATTATTTAATTTGTAATTCTTACTTTAGATTTTTCATGTTCAAATTCTAAAGTATCTTCTTTCCTTTAAAGCTTTAAAATCTTTTTCATACTATATCATTCCCGTAAAAGAAACATTGTTCCTATTTTTCAGAGATGTGAGAAGTAAGAACAAATTTAGAGGAGAACCTCTTTGCCTCTTCTTTTCTTCCTTAAAAGGAGAGGAGTTTACAATGACAGATTTTTAAGATTTCTTCCAGATCTAAACTTCAGTAATAGTCTCAAATAACACAGACCACTCCCTTTTCCCCTTTCACTAGGATAAGGATTCTGGGAGACTGAAAAACCTCTCCCTCGATACTTTCAAGCAAGGTCTTACTGTAATACCATTAATGTGGATTGGTTAGGAATTTTTAATTAGATGCCCCGGAAGAAAGGAAATGAGGTAGTTGACTTCTGGAGACTTTTGCCTGTATAATTATGTATGAGCTTATTTTTAGCAGATGTCTTAGTCATCCAGTGCTACTATAACAGAAATACCACAAGTGGGTAGCTTTTAACAAAGAGCAATTTATTCTCTTACAATCCAGTAGGCTACAAGTCCAAATTCAAGGCATCACCTCCAGGGAAAGGCTTTCTCTGTAGGTTCTGGAGAAAGGTCCTTATGATGCATCAGTCTTCCCTTGGTCTGGGAGCATCTCAGTGCAGGAACCTCAGGTCCAGAGGATGCGCTCTGCTCCCAGCACGGCTTTCTTGGTGGTGTGAGGTTCCTATGTCTCTCTGCTCGCTTCTCTCTTTCATATCTCAAAAGAGGTTGGCTTAAGACATTATGTAATCTTGTAGACCTCATCAGTGTAACTGCTGCTAATCTATTTTATTACATCATAGTGATAGAGTTTACAACACATAAGGAAATTGCATCAGATTACAAAATGGTACACAATCATACAATACTGGGAATCATGACCCAGCCAAGTTGACAGATATTTTTGAGGGACACAGTTCAATCCATGACAGCGAGCATATCACAAAGAGAAAATTTGTATTTATTTTGAAACATTCCAAGATCTTAAATATCATGAAAATTTAAAGTATTTCTCAAAAAAAATTATAAATTATCTTTTGTTTTCTTAATCTGTAGCGTGTTCTAAACTTGCAACCCCAGTACCGTTCCCAAGGATAGCAGAATCAATTTTTCATCTATTAATGGTAAATGTTAGGTGACAAGATTAACTGAATTTATGGATAGCAGCATACCTGAGTAGAAAGTACATTTTGTTTGTACAAAAGCAGTAAAATGATATTAGGACATTGAGAAATGTATTTAAAACCTCAGACTTTTCACCTCCTGAGGTAAATAAATGGATGGACCTATTTCCTATTCATTTTCTAATTTTATAATGCTAAGAACAAAGAGATTTACTTCATTGTTTCCTGGAAACCTACTTGTGCTGAAATAGATGTGTTTAATTTTTTTCTTTGTCTCTTTGGCTTTTGTACATATTTATATATTCTTTGTATTTGGCCATAGAGATCTTTCTTTTCTATATCTGCTTCCATGGATATATTTAGAAATAAAACAGAATACCAATTTCAATATGCAATTTTGAGTATCCAGAATACATTGCTATAGCCAGGTGGATGAATTATTGACTTTGTAGAGATAATATATTGAAAATATGGAGAAAATCTTCTCTTGCTGTCTTGAGAATTTGTGTGTGTGTGGCCTTTGAAGTTGCTGCAAACGATTGTAGTCTGACAATGAAGAAGGCACATTTATTAACAATATAAATGTAATCAGATGAAAATAATTTTTAATCATGAATTCAATTTCTCATAATGGGCAGGCTGTGGTAATCGCTTTAATTTTGAGAGAATAAAGCCAAGTAAGGAAGGCTGTAACTGAAGAAATCCCAGGAGAGTTTTGTATGTTAGATATTATCTAAAGAAAATCAATGTTACATTAAGCGGTGGTAAATCTTTTATGCTATGGGAAAGCACTTTTCCAGTCCATTTAATTAATAGTAAATTCAATAAAATGGTAAATCTCTGGAGAGTTGGTCCACTTAAGAAGATAAGGTGAACGTTCTGACTTAGATTTTTTTTTTTGTATCCCACTTGCTTCTAAGTGATACATTTAAACACTATGTTATTAATCTATATCAATACCTTTAATTATTATTATATTAATTTAAATAAAAATGATTCTGTATTTGTGTGACTCTTGGCATTATGGTCTTGGACCATTATGGCCATCACTTTGTTCTGACTCAGTATCAGTGGTATGGGTAACATCACACCACACCAGTTACCTTGGAATCTGTTCGGATTCATGTCAACCCTATGTGTGTCAGAGTAGAACTGTGCTCCACAGGGTTTTCGATGGCTGCTGTTTCAGAAGTAGATCACCAGGCCTTGCTTCCCAGGTGCCTCTGGGTGGACTTGAGCCGTCAATCTTTTGTTTACTGCTGAGTGCTTAACCATTTGCACCAACCAGGGCTTACATAAACGATAACATAAATGATACCAATTGTTTCTGCTTTATGCCATACATCGGGCTTCCTGTAGAAATGTGCTAATAATAATTTTAAAAATATGATACAACATGAAATAGATGAGTATGAAAGTGACGTAGACATATATGGAGCCCTGGTGGCACAGTAGTTAAGCGTTTGGCTGCTAACCAAAAGGTCAGCTACTCAAATCACCAGAAGCTCTTTGGAAACCCTATGGGGCAGTTCTGCTCTGTCCTATAGGGTTGCTATGAGTCAGAATTGACAGCAATGGGTTTGGTTTTTGGTTTTATATATAGATATGTATATACGTATGTAAAGTTAGCATTTGATTCAAATTTCCCTCTTGTTATTGAGCCACAGCACAGAGGCTGGACCTGACTATGTTAGGAAATTTCCTAAATGAAGCAACAAGCTCTGGCTTTGTGGGAAATGGAGATAAAAACATCTCTTTTAGTGACTTTCTCTCGTGAGAATTTTCTCAACATCAGTAAAAGTGTGAGAAATCTTGGAGAGAGATGAAGAGCAGTCCTTAGATCTTGCCTTCTCAGGGAAGAATTCTCATGAGAAGGACTTGTCATAGGAAGAACCCCTCATTCTACTCAACCACATGCAGTAATTTTAGGACTTCAAGGGCTTGTAGGTTAAATAAACTAATACCTAATGGTGTCTGGCATATTGAATTACTTTTATATGTTAATAGCTTCTAGTGGCAATCAAGATGAATTGATATTTTTGTTAAGAACCAAGCTGACTCAATTATTGTAACAGGTGAAATTTCCAAGAAGAAAACACGAAGCGTTATATATGAAGACAGTAGAAAAAGAAACTAGATTTACCCAGTTGAGGAGACCATTGAAACATTGATCTGGATCAGAACGTCAACCTTAGTGGCCTAGCTCAGAACTCGTCTTCACTTTGATATCTTTTTTTTATGCATCATTTCAGTTTGAGTTCCTGGCTCCCTCCTTTGTTTATCAAAAGCCACTTTGCACATCTGTTTGTGATATAGACTCCGAGCTGCTTAAAGCCAGGGTCTGTGTCATGCAGGTATGTCCCCAAACCTCTACCCTTGCCCCTAACCTGTACCATATACAGTGCCTGATATAAAATGGGCATGTAATAACTTGCATGAGTGAGTGGTGGAATGAATGGATGAAAGGAAGGGATAGAAAATTAGTGCCACAGGTGCCCTGGTAAAATACTGCTCAGATCTGGGCATCTGTGACATCACCTCATATTCTCTCCAGTTCCTTCCTGATATCTTACTTGGTATTTTGCTTTCCTGAAACTGACAAACTTTTGAGACATTTGGGGCTAAAACTATAGTTTACTTGGACTTATCTCCAGCACTTTCTTTTAGATGCATTCTTGTATACCCGGAGCATTCTGAAACTGTTTTGTTTTTTTCTTTAACAGCAATCACCAGTTACTGATAGATTACTGTTTGCTTGGTGTATTAGCTTCCTCTTGCTTCCATAACATGAAAAAGCATGTTGCCATTGAGTTGTTTCCGACTCATGGAGATCCTATAGGACAGAGTAGAAATGCTCCACAGGGTTTCCAAGGAGTAACCGGTAGATTTGAACTACCAATCTTTTGGTTAGCAGCTCAATGCTTAACCACTGCACCACCGGGGCTCCTCCATAACATAGTATCACAAATTTGGTGGTTGAAACAACACAAATTTATTATGTTGCAGTTTTGTAGATGGGAAGTCCATCACAGGACTCACGGGGCTATAATCAAGGGCCTGGTAGGGCTTTGTTCTTTTGTGTAGACTCTAGAGGGTAATCTGTTTTCTTGCTCATCAAGTGTTGGCAGAATTCAGTTCTGTGTGATTTTAGGACTGAGGTTCAGGTTTCCGTATTGGATACCACCTGGGGGTTGTGGTTAGCTGCTAGCAGTCTCTCTCCAGCCCTTACACATAATCTCCTACATCTCAGAACCAACAGCAGGACATTGTATCCATGTCATGCTGTCATGTTGCTAACCTTTTGTTGCTGCACCTCTCTCATTGCAGCTGGGAAGGGGTCTCAGCTTTTAAGGACTCAAGGACTCCTGTGATTAGACCAGAGTCATCCCCCCCTACCCAAAATCTGTAACTCCAATCCCATTTGCAAAATCCCTTTTGCCACGTGAGGTGATACATTCACAGATTCTAGGGATTTGAGTGTGAGCATCCTTGGCGAGCCATTATTCTACCCACCACACCTGGCACGTGCTGGATGCTTTATGTGCATCATTAACATCTCCATTTTCTCAGAAGAAAGCAAGGTCTGGAAAAGTTGGGTAAACTGGTTACATTACTAGGAAATGACAGCGTCATGATTTAAACTCTATTCTATTTGACTCTGAAGCCACCTTGCTCTTAAATCCTACACCATGCTGTGCTGTGTAAGTATTCCATTATATATGTATAACTCGCACGAATGCGCGCGTGCGCACGCACACACACACACTTAAATGTTATTTGAAAGATCATGTTAGACTAAATAAAAAGTACAGTTTGCACCATTACTTCTGGTAATTCTTATACAAATCAATCTTGTAGTTTGAGGAGTAATACAAGATGCTGAAGAGAATTTGGCCTGTTCTAAATATAAGTCAAGGCTATGAGAACTGAAAATATTTACTGGTGAGTTTATTTTACCAACAGTAAAAGAATCTAAAATCTTCGATTTCAAAGGTAACCATGAAGCTGTACCTTGACTGAAGACAGTTAATGAACATGATGAAATTATAAGACTTATTTCAAAAATTTTTTTTTTATTTCTAAAAATACTTTTTCACAAAAGCAGTTCAAACACTTTTCATATGCGTATAACTCTGATGTAGTTTTTAAAGTTAATAATTTTGGGATTATAGTGTAAACAGAATTGTAATTAATGGGTGATTATTTTGGGCATTTCGCGTTGCTTATTATAAGATGCTTATATAGCTGCCCCAAACTTTTATAAATGGCCATACATTTAGCCCTTAACTATGAAAAACCTTGTTTCTTTTTTCTGCTTTAGGCATTCTTTTTGCATCATGCTTATTTATTTATCCTATTTTAAGATGTATTACCTATTAGTAGCCACAGTTGTTTTTCTTAATTATACTATTTTAATTTTGATTTCTCTATGATTCTTGCCTTACAGATATCTCAGTAAAGCAAGCAAAGGGTGTGCTATGTGAATGTTTACCCGGCCAGTCTGTCAGAAAAGCCCAGTTTGAGTCTTGTTTCCGTGTCCTGCTTTCCGGAGTCAGCGGCCATTGTGGAAGCATTGTTTATTCATCACTGTTCCCTTATCATTGCAGAACCTTGATGCCCTGCATGACCACCTTGCTACTATCTACCCGGGTATGCGCGCACCTTCCTTCAGGTGCACGGATGCAGACAAGGGCCGAGGACTCATTCTGCATTACTACTCAGAGAGAGAAGGACTTCAGGATATTGTCATTGGGATCATTAAAACCGTAGCTCAGCAAATACATGGCACTGAAATAGACATGAAGGTAATGATGGCGCCGGAGACTCTCCTGAGCATTGAAAACGGTACTCTGTTCATTTGTCTTCAGCTGTCTCTGCTAGTGAACTTCACCAGTGGTATATATAAGCCATGAAAGTAGAAATACCAGAAATCTTCTATATTTGGCCTTGGAATGCATTATACAGGATTTGTGTTTTTCCTTGTGGCAGATTTTTCCTCCTAGTTATACCTTGCTGAAGGCAACAGAAAATTGAGTTTGTATTCTCTATGCGCTCACACCAGTTGGAAACCAAGAGGGTATGTGACCAGCTGAGCTACTGGCTTCAGAGTACAAAAAACCCATAACATATATAGTCAAAATCTAAGATAATCGAAAATGCTGTTTTAGAGATCATTGTTTCTTTGTGAAGTTTTTTTGGTCTGTCCCTGAAAACAGACTGTCTCATTTTGTGAACTAAAAGTTTTGCCTTTTTTTTTTTTTTTTTCCCAGTGAAGTGACTTTGGTGAAAGGAACCAGCTTTAGTACTTTAAAAATTGTGTTACTATTGTTCATAATACAAGAGTCCCTGGGTGGCACAAATGGTTAAAACACTAAGTACAAACCTCCCCAGAGATGTCTCAGAAGAAAGGCCTGGCGTTCTGCTTTCAAAGGTCACAGCCTTGAAAACCCTATGGAATGCAGTTCTCCTCTGCACACATGGGTTCTCCATGAATCGGAATCAGCTTGATGGCAACTAACAGCAACAACAACATTGATAATACACACAGTCCTGGGGACACAGTGGTTGTGAGTTTGGCTGCTAACCAAAAGGTTGGCAGTTTGAATCCACCAGCCAGTTCCTTGCAAACCCTGTGGGGCAGTTCTGGGTTGCTATGAGTCAGATTGACTGGAAGGCAGTGGGTTTGTTTGTTTTATATACACACACACACACACACACACACACACACACACACACACCTTCGGCTAGAGTGATAATTACAAAGTATTGATACGGCAACTGTGCAACAAAGAGAACCACTGTTTTTCCATATTTCTACAGTCAGCTGCTTTTTATGTGCTCAGCACGTGTTTTTATGTGCCCCAACAGCAATTTTGTAGTGGCCCTAAGGTTGAGCCAAGTGGGAAGGGGGCGATCCCATTTCAGCTTTCTGTCCTTAGGGAAAGTCCAATCGGCAGTACTTTCTTGGATACCATAGGTATGTTCTAGCCTGTGTGTGAAGTCCAAAACTCTTAAGATAGAGTATAATACAAAATAAACATCATATCATTTAAATTTGTTATATTAGAAAATAATTCCCTATAATTATCTAGTCAAGTCGCAGATTTCATGGTTGTTTTTCCTTCAGGAATCCGTGTCATTGTCCTTATTTGGCACTTGGTGACTCCCAGGTGTGTTATTAGTTTTTCTACAACTGGAAAGCAAGACAATGTGTAACATAATGCTAAAAATCCTAAAATTAAAACATTGGATAAAGAAGCGAAATTCATCCGTGATTGGGAATCTCAGTGGAATTCAATCAAAATATTAAATGCCTCTCATATTCAATGACAGCAAACTAACATTTCATGTATGCTGAGTGAGCCTGTATCAGGGGATTTATGCATACTGTGTATATTATTGCTTTTGCTTTTTAGTTTAGTCAAGCTGAGGAAGAATCAGGAACACAGAAACTTCAGAAAAGAAACACAGTATGGACCTACTTGGCAACTGCAGTTGCTTGTTAGAGTTATTAGAGTCTTAGGCATGGGAGGTTGATGGCGTTAGCAGACTGTATATAGAACTCAAGTTGTTGTTAACTGTGTGCTTCACTTTAGTTGATTTAGGTTCTCCTATGGCTTTTATTTATTCATGTGCCCCAGTACAGACTTCTGAAATATTTGTGTTTTTAATTGTGTTTTGCATTAATTTTTTCAAAGGTACCATTTTAACTTCCTGAAGTATTCTTATGTCAAATGCATTAAGTGTAACACATTGAGAGCTATCAGATAGTATGAACCATGTAAGAAATATTAGCCTATGTCATGAAGTGGTACACCAATGAAAAATTAAAAATAAGATCAGAAAAGCAATTTGTTTTGCCAGTTTGATCAAAGCCAAAGAGCAGAACTGAGGAATTAATTAGTAAAATTGGGGGTGTGTGTAATTAATTCTTTTAGTCAAAAGGGAAACATAGCAGAGCGTCACTATGTGGCCCGAATATTACGGTTGACTCTGTTTGTTTTTTCTAGGAGACTTTAGAGGGCTCAACCTTTCTATAGCAAAATTTTAAAATTATGTAATAAGTATAACATTACAATATAATTATGTGTTGTAATGATACCCTCATTTTGCCGTGAGGCAATATGTTTTTGGATACACAGTCACATCCAAGGTGGTTTATTCTGATTTTGTTCTTTAAGCCTCAGAGTGTGAGCCAGTGAACCGAGCAAAAAAGTGAAAATGTGCAACATTTTGTCTTCACTTAGCTTCAGCTGAAGAAATAGTCCCCATTTGCATCTGGCTGCAGCTAAAATAGAGTTTTTCCTTTTGTAAGAGGGCATATTGCTTGTAATTTCTTAAATTCAAAAGAAAAAATCTTTCCTTTGCCTTAATAAAGTATTTGCCATTGAATAATATATTTGAAATGTGGTTATTTCCTTAAATTATAGAGCTCTGCTGACAATTATGATTACTTTCTTAGAATGAGTTCCTAGGTTTGAGATTAAGTCAAAGAATATTTTTTTAGAGGATTTTGATACATATTACCAAATTGTCCTTCAGAAATAGTAATCAAAGCACCCTCCCGTTAGTGGTGTTGGAGATGCCTCTTTTTATGTACCTTACCCAATTTGGTATTGTAATTTTATATACTTGCCAATTGATGGATAAAAAACAATATTGAGTTTTTTAAAAATATGCACCTCTTTCATTCTCCACCATTTTTAAATATCATTTTAATCTTATTAGATGGAGCTACCACATATGGCCCTGTAGGTTGTTCACTTGCTGAGGTCGCTGGGCCCACCAAGACAAAGGGGTGCTTTTTCCTATTTCTGCCAACAGGCCATATGAACTAGTGGACACCTGATACCAGATTTGCAATTCAGTCTTCAGATTTCACAAATCAATGTCCAGAAATATTTTTCCATTTTAGACATGTATAGTATAGTATATATGTATAGTATTTGCATATATGTTAAACTTCAGTAATTTAACCCCTAAAGACAACTCTCATCTCTAGATTCTAAGGTACTTTAAATATTTTAACTAAATGGAAATGCCAACAGCTAATACCATTTCCCTCTTTCGACATCTAGGTTATTCAACAAAGAAATGAAGAATGTGATCATACTCAATTTTTAATTGAAGAAAAAGAGTCAAAAGAAGAGGATTTTTATGAAGATCTTGACAGATTTGAAGAAAATGGTACCCAGGAGTCACGCATCAGCCCATATACCTTCTGCAAAGCTTTTCCTTTTCACATAATATTTGACCGGGACCTCGTGGTCACCCAGTGTGGCAATGCCATATACAGAGTGCTTCCCCAGGTAAAATGACATCACACTTTCATGGAGCCTGAGACAAAGGGCCACAAAGACACTATTATTACACATGACCCTTCATTCAACCCTTTTGACTATGTATTGTATAACATGCAGTGCATCGTATGTCACACAAATTGTTTAACCATGAGCTAAGCATATTTGAGCATGCTTCAACTTTCCCTAGGACAGCTATTTATTTTATTTTTTTAAAACAAAAAAAGCAGTAAAGAGGAAAAATACAGAAACTATCTTGGGGTTTAGTAGAAAAGGCATCAGAAGACAACCGTTCGGGTAATTACGAAAACCTACGTTTCACTTGTATTACTTAGACCCATTTGTAAAATCCTTTCTTTTTACTTACTCTTTTATTATCTGCTAACTTTTAGAGCTGTCATGCCATGTGCCCAGAGGTACTTTTGCTTGTTAATAGAGAGATTTTATAATTCAGGGGTAACCCAGATGGGGTCGGGGTGAACCTATAAGTCTGGAAGCGGAATAGTGTGCTGCCTGGGCTCCTTGCTGCTGCGGCTCCCTCACTGTGCATCACTTCACCTCCATTTGCCCATTTCCCTTTGCCGTGACGTGTGGCTGGACAGGACATGAGGAGCACTTAGTCCAGTGCCCAGTCCATTGTAAACACTCAGTATTCCCTATCATTAGAAGTGAGGATGGCGAGGTTTTGACATGCTTACTTTGGACAAGTCGTCAGGAAAGACTAATCACTAGAAAATGATGTCATGTCTGGTAGAGAGAGCCAGTGAAAACAGGGGAAACCCTCCCTGAGGTGGACTGACACAGTGGCTGCAACAGTGGACTCAAACAGCAACAATTGTGTGGATGGCACAGGGCTGGACAAGGTTTCATTCTGTTATACGTAAGGTGATCATGAGTCGGAGCCAACTTGAGGACAACTGGCAACAACAACAGTATTATTGTTATTATCCCTTCCTTGATAAAATTTGGGAGAGGTTTTGCTGATGTTTTTGGTATTTAAACTTCATTTTGAACTTTAGGCACTTAACACTTCATACTACCTTTTGAAAGATAATTTTTTGTTCTTTATTCTTCTGAAAATGCTTTCTTAAATTTACATTAGCTTATATTTGACATTAGTCATTTGAATCCATATTAAGTTCCATGTTCATGTAACTAGTTATGCCCATTTAACCACTGAGTTGCATAGGTCTAGATTTGAGCCCTTAGTTAAGTTTCCTACCAAATAGTTATAATTTTCTTTTTTAAAATGTAATTGAGTTGGTTTAATCTAGTGACATATCAAATCGTAAGTATTATTTTAACTAATGACGTGCCTTTTTCTTTTTATGTACATTTTAGCTTCAGCCTGGAAATTGCAACCTTTTGTCTGTCTTCTCTCTGGTTCGTCCTCATATTGACATTAGTTTCCATGGGATCCTCTCACACATCAATACGGTTTTTGTATTGAGAAGCAAGGTAATCATTATGTTATTTAATTGAATCTAAGTATGTAAGGCATATTACAAATTAGAAGTGATCAGGAGGGAAATTTAGCTACTAGCACATCCTATGAGTTGGAAAAGGTATAGAGAGAGAAAAACCAAACCTCAAAGGGAGGCCTATTTAAAAGGCAATGTTACTGATTTTCGGTTTGCGTGAGGAGCAATGGAACTGCGTCAGCGGAACAGAATGAACAAAAGTAAGTTTTAGAGAATGTCTTACTCTGACAGCCCACTTTCATGTAACAAAAACACCGTCTTTTGCTTCTTGTACAGCTACAATGCCTAATTTTTTAAAACAGAAGAATTTATGAAGCTATTTTTTAAGACTTCACACAAAGTCACTGATTTATTCTTCCTTAAATTGTCTGTTGTGCTTGATGCCATTTTCATGGGAAAATAAAAGTGATAAAGTATTCATTCTGTTGATAATTTAGATAGTGCCCAGGTCTTATAGTTTCTGTACTTGTGATAGAGCAGGCGTCATTTTCCTAGAGTACACAGCTCATCCTTCTTACCCCACTTCTGAAGGTCTTGTCTACACGTACTTCATGTGTATGCAGCTGAATACGTTCAGCTAAACGCTAGGAATGCAGGGCTGGGAGACGGGGAGGCTTGATGTAGCCACACTGGAAAATCACAAAAAGGATTCACAGAGGTGTTATGTAACTATGTGAACAGGAGCACAGCTACTGTCTTTCTGGATTCGAAAGAGATAGTCAATTCACTTTTCTGCCATGTTTGTAAGATAGTCACTGTGCCTGCTACTGGCAGAACTCTGGGGAAATGTCCTCTCCTGTTCTGATTGCTGCACTTACTCTCCCTATTGGTTTGATGGGAAATGAGGTATGTGTGTCCTTCTTTTTGCTGAGTTGTTAGGTAGGGGGAAGGCGCTAGTTAATGGTTATGCCTTGCCTTTTCAAGGAAGGATTGTTGGATGTAGAGAAATTAGAATGTGAAGATGAATTGACCGGGACTGAGATCAGCTGCCTACGTCTCAAGGGTCAAATGATCTACTTACCAGAAGCAGATAGTATACTTTTCCTGTGCTCACCAAGGTAATAACTTCTAGATTAATTAGAATTGATTATAATTAGCCATCTTTGGCTAACAAAGGAATTCAATAAAATTTTATTCAATTACATAAACATATTCTGAAATGTAATTATATTTTACAACCTTTGTTATACACCTCTCTATAACAAGAATAATCTCATTCAATACATGTCAATAAACTTAGAAGGAATCTATTATATTCTACTTGCCATGCCCTAATCAATTTTCTGAGTATTTAGGCCATTAGATCAGGAGATATCTAATCTGTGGTTGCCTAATTCTGTAGTTTTGTACCTTCAAAAGAGGCATCATGTAGAATAAAAAAGCAATTCTATGAAATATCTAATATGATGGCATATATACATGGATGCCTTTGGTAGCAAGAAATGATCTTTTCCATAGTATGTCAGTAAAAAACGTAAAAGGACTCAAATTATTTCTGGATTTGAACTATGTCATGTTAAAAATATTTAACTACTTTAATCAGGATACACTATTCAAACTATATTATGACATTGAAACATATAGAAAATGTTGGTAAAAAACATCAGTGAAAAAAAATGTAATTGTTTTTTTCCCACTTAGAGGAAGGATTCTATCAAATTATGCATGGGAAAACACAATAACAAAAATATATCTACATTTACTTTATTATAATAAAGCATTAGAAAAATATATATGTTTCTAATTTTTTAGAAAATATATAATTATTAGAATTTTAGAAAAATATAATTGTGTAACTTATTATAGGTGATACTTTGTGTATTTATAACTTTGTATTTCCAAAATGTATATACATTATTTTGTAACCACTCAAGAAAGCATGTTATCTTGGGCTATTGGTTAAAAATTTAATTTAAAATTCACCATGATTACTTTTCATGTAAAAATACTGTCTTAAAATTTCTGAAAATAATCTAATAATCTTTGTAACAACCTCTGTTAATATTCTTTGTTGTTGTTGTTGTTAGGTGCCGTCGAGTCGGTTCTGACTCATAGCGACCCTATAGGACAGAGTCGAACTGCCCCATAAGGTTTCCAAGGAGTGGCTGGTGGATTCCAACTGCTGACCTTTTGGTTAGCAGCCGAGCTCTTAACCACTGCGCCACCAGGGCTCCTTTAGTATTATTAATGTAGTTTTAAGACTACATAAGAGTAATGATTTTTTTTCCCTGAGAAATATATATTATAAAAATAAGAGATAAAATTAGGGAAAATAAACAATGGATATATTTTTTGTTAATCATCTACATTGATTTAAATGTATCTTAATCTTCTATCAATAAGTGTTTTCTTCTTCTGCCTCTTCCCAGGTTGACATTCAGTAGGACGACAGCTTCTTAGTAGACAAAATCTCGGTTTTTGGAGAGAAAGATTTCTTTGGAAACAGGAGCAAAAAAAAGATTGTAGTGTGTGTTTTTAGTGCCGTGTGCAGAAATTGGTCACGTGGCACAACACATTCAGATGGGCTTCTGGGACGTCCTCTTGTGTAGACAGATCTGTACCCACATTGAATAAAGAAGACAAGAGGGCAATTAAAAACATTTTTACTTATAAAATAAATTATTCCAAAATGATTTTGATAAATGTAAAGAACTGTCTTAACAGTGCATTAAAAATAATAAATTTGTCTAGAACAATGAGACTTCTGTAATTTAACTAACTTTTCTAACTCAATATGAACATTTTTTACCATTCATTTTCATTTTAAACATCATATATTTTTTTCCTCTGTTGTGAGTAGGTCTTATGCCATTTAGCAGATGATGTGGCCTATTTACACATGGGCTGATTTCTGCAAGTGGGATTTAACATACACATCCGTTTTAACAAAATCAATCAAAAGAGTCCATGTACTTCATTAGTAAACTGATTATTTTCTATATCACCATGCTAATTTTTGCTTTGATTTATGGACAATTCTGTTGATAATATATTGCAGGAGATCTTTTATTTATCCAAAATTCTTCAGTAAAGTAATACTTCAGTTATTTAATTTTGGAGAAATTATTATTGTGAATGACCAGAAGTAATTACTTTGCTTTAAAGAATTCAAATCAATAATATAACCTCAATAAGAAATGAAAATCAAACAAACAAACAAAAAAGTCAATTTTTTACTTATAAGATCTTCACTGAATTCGTAAGTATTATTATGTTGTTCTTGAAATGACCTTAGTTACAAAGATGCATAAAATTCAGCAAGCACAAATAATGTTTTAAATAAATGAGAAAAATTAATCAAAGAAAATAAGAGTAGTAGAAAAAATTAGAAGTAAGAGTAACACATAAAATGAGCATCAAAACGTCTTATATACATAAAATACATGTGGAAGATGGATCAGAAATCTGGCTGTAAACTTTTAATCATCACATCTTAAAGGGAAAAGGAATTATTGACAAGATTTATAGACTCCATAAATCAAAAATGAACTAGTTTCTCAAAAGAAACATCATTATCCTAAATAAAAATTTTTCTTCAAAAGAAGCCAGGAAAACATATGTGATAATAAATAACAGCCTTGTATTACATCTCTGAGTAAGTTTCACAGGGCAATTTTCGACATTATCTTCCAATTTAGAGTAATGGCACCATAAACGTGCAGTCTGGCAAAGATACATCTCAAGTTCTCTACATTGTGATAGATTTTAAATATCTAAAAGAATAAAGTCATATTCTTCACACAATTCTCCATAATTTTTTTTTTTTTTCAGACTGAGCTTTTGAACGGTAGGAGGTGGCAGGATTATACTCCCTGACAGTAAGTAATAAGGCTCAGTACTGCCACGTTGGTCAAGTTGGGGCTAATTTTGTCACTTTCCTGTGTAACAGTGTGATGAACCTGGACGATTTGACGAGGAGAGGTCTGTACCTGAGTGACATCCCTCTGCATGATGCCACTCGCGATCTCGTCCTTTTGGGAGAACAGTTCCGAGAAGAATACAAACTGACCCAGGAACTGGAAATCCTCACGGACAGGCTGCAGCTCACGCTAAGAGCCCTGGAAGATGAAAAGAAAAAGACAGACACGTGAGAATTTCACCTGTGTGGTTAAAGAAGGGCACAACTACTATTCTTGCTATACTGTAACTCTCCTATAGTTAAGTAAGAAGAAAGGCCTGGCAATCTCCTTCTGAGACTCAGCTGATGAAAACCTTACGGATCACAAGGGTCTGATCCCCTAGCATTTTGTTCCCTTGTGCGTGGGGTTGCTAAGAGCTGGGGACCGACTCAATGGCAATGAACAAGAACAACACTTATAGTTAAGGTTGATAATTAGACCAAAAACGCACAGGACCCACAGCTCTGGAGTCATAGATCAAATCTTCCACATCTCTTTTAATAGGAAAATTATGCATACAGAATTCAGTCAGTCTGAATGGTTGTAAGAATATGTTTTCTGTTTTCAGAAGCCAAGTTGAAAGAAAATATTCCAAAACATCTCTCTGAAAAATCATTAGAATGAATTAGATGCAGATATTAAAGTTCATTTATTCACTCATTGATTCATTCATGCAAGAGCTATGTACTGGGCGTCTTCTGTGTGCCGGGGCTGGCCAGGTGCTGAGGGTTAGCCTGAATACTGAACTTAGAACTGACCTTTATATTTAAAATAGTTCTTTACTTAGAGTATGAATTATTTTAGATCTTAGCAGATAGAAATCTGACATATAACACATTAATAAAAATATCAAAATATTATTTTTCTATGAATGATTGATTAAATTATAAAATAGCAGGCAAATAACATTAAAGATAATATTCCATTTCCAAGTAATGTATTTGAACAAGTATTTATTTAAAATACACATCATGCAAACAGGTTAGCCTTGCTTCCAAATGTTAATTAAACCCACTAAATCACCACAGTTCATAAGAAATTTTTCCTTGGTTCTTTTATATTCATTTTAATATTTTATAATAAGAAACTATCTTGTTGGAGAATTGAACTGATCTATTTACTCTACTTAAACACCCAGAAAATTAATCAGAGTCTCACCCCACTGTACTTCTCTTGCATCAATACATGTGTTGGTAGCCCTGGGGCACACCCACAGGCACGCTTTATTAACTATTTATTAATAGCATGGGTGAATTAGAGAATGTCATTGTAAGGACCTGTCTTCATCCACAGCATCTTAATTCACTTTTCAGCCTTTGTATAACGAAGCTGAGAGCAGTGCTTAGGTTCCTTAGAGACCACCGTACTTTACTCATTGTCCTAAAGTACACCCATTAATTTATCCAGGTGTTCTGCAAATTTCCGAAATTTTATGGAGCATGTAGCCCATAACCCTCCCACTATTGAAAAGCAATTTAAAGTGTGCACTTTATTCTTCTGTGGCACAGCTGCATCCATGAAAAATAGCACATTTTATGGAACTTCTACCCTAGTACTTAGTACTGAGGCTCACAGTCAGGAGTCTGTAAGTTTGAATTACTCGGTATCCTGCTCTGGCTGTTATATCAGAGAACTGTTTGTGTTATTTTTTGTATTGTGGTTCAGAGTTTGCTCATAGCTATATTTTTTGGCCAACAGATGCTGATACCATAAACAATGCAGGCTTTAAATTGTGAAAATATCCATGTAGTCTGTGTTGAACAAACTCTCAATTCACTTTTTATCCTAAATCATCAGCTTAAGCAGGATACTTAGTTGTCTCAATAAACCTGAATTCCAAAATTGGAAGGTATTGGGAATGGAGCAGGGCTTGTCTTTAATATGAGAAGAGTCTTGGGTGGTGCAAACAGTTAAGCACTGGACTACTAGCCAAAAGGTTGATGGTTTGAACCCATCCAGAGGTGTCTTGGAAAACAGTCCTGGTGATCTGCTTCCAAAAGGTCACAGCCTTTGAAAACCTTATGGTGCACAGTTCTGTCCTGACACATACGAGGTTACTGTGAGTCAGAACTGACAGAACGGCAACTAGTAACAACAACAGTGGCTGATAAATACTATCACAGGACTCTTGGTTTTTGTTCCCCAAGTTGGGTCTGACTTTCAGAAACTATCTAGTTTCTGTACCACTTAGAGTTATTATACTTCAAAAAGGCTTATTCTGTTTTTTAAAATGTTAGATTTAGAACAGATTTTTTTGTAGATATTTGATTTTCCAGGTAATTTAATCGTGAAACATTTACTACGGATTTCCTAAGTAGTTGTAATATTTATATTCTATATTCAAAATATAGCTTTAAAATATTTTATAAAGTGTTTTCTGTTAAAAGTTACAAATGAAGGACTGGAGAAATTCCACCGTGGCTAAGAAAATCATGGGACCTCAGCTCCATCTCACCTGTTTACACTTAGCATGACAGGCCTTTGACTTTAGGGAGGAGAAAGGCAAGGAAGGGTGTTTGTCCCTCTGAGTTTTCATGTCAAGAGCCTGTAGGTCTCCCTCAGTTTGGTTTCTTTCCCTCTCACCTGTGCTCTTCTGTCATGCTTACTTCGCTGTCCCCTCAGCATGATGCCTGATGCTGTCATGTCATAGTTCATTGCCATCAGTGGATTCTGACTCATGGCGACCCCATGTGTGCAGAGTAGAACTGCTCCATAGTTTTTCAAGGCTGTCTTCTGAGGTGCCTCTGGGTGGGTTTGAACCTCAAACCTTTCCCTTAACCCTGTGTGCCACTCAGGGAGTCCTGATGCCATCCTAGTAGACTCAATATTGCCTATAGAAAGAAAATACTTTCTCATAGAGACCAATGTCCACCTATGTTATCAGTTTTTTCCATGTAGACGTGAGCCATAAATGAGACTAGAGAGAAATCCTGCTTCTTATAATATTAATAAAAATTGAGATAAATTTCTTATTCCTGAGAGGTGTGAATTGTTCCTAGTACTGTGCTATTCCTACAGTATTTCAAGTGCTAGCAGTGACATACTGGTGTGATGATCGGGTAAATATAACAGCTGCCCCTGAACCCTGAACTCCAAATGAAAACTCTCTGTTTGGCCAGTCCTTTGTTTTGACTTATTTTGATTTGATTTAGTTTGGTTTGGGTTTGGGGATGTTTTACGTTATTAGAATGAACAGATAATTTACATTTTTCTATCTTTATTTATAAATATAGCTTATAATTTATACTAATTTTAGAGGGTATCCTATCAGAATCCAGGTGTTTACAGTGCAAATGACATTGATACTCTATGAAAAGGGGCATAGAAACACCAGAAATGTTCCTAGCATTTCTAACAGGCTTTCTTCTAATTCCACTGAACAGGTTGCTGTATTCGGTCCTTCCTCCATCTGTTGCCAATGAACTGAGACATAAGCGTCCAGTACCTGCCAAAAGATACGACAATGTGACCATCCTCTTCAGTGGCATTGTGGGCTTCAACACGTTCTGTAGCAAACATGCATCTGGTGAAGGGGCCATGAAGATTGTCAACCTTCTCAATGACCTCTACACCAGATTTGACACACTGACCGATTCACGGAAAAATCCATTTGTCTATAAGGCAAGTCCTCATCATAGTCTGTTGTTATTGTTGTCATGGCTGTTAGCCGCTGTCTCACGGGCCCCCAACTCACGGCAACCTGATGCATGACGAAATGAAACACTGCCTGGTCCCATGCCATCCCCACGATCAGTTGCTGATCGGACCTTTGTGACCCATCGGGTTTTCACTGACTGATTTTTGGAAGCAGATCACTGGGCCTTTCTTCCTAGTCCGTCTTAGTCTGGAAGCTCTGCTGAAATCTGTTCAGCAACATAGCAATTACCAGCCTCCACTGACAGACGGGTGGTAGCTGAACATGAGGTGCATTGGTCAGGAACCAAAGCCAGGTCTCCCACGTGGAAGGAGTGAACCCTACCACTGAGCCAGCACGGCCCCCATCAGAGCCTAATGCAGTGCTTTCAGAATCTGGGTTTTCAGACCTACCCTCCGGAGGCAGCTGCAGCCTTAGGAAAGCCTCCGTTTATTCAGCATTTACCATTTTTTAAAATATTACCTTTTGTCGTAAAACTTTGTCTTCTTTGTAACCAGAATGAATGTTTCATGGAGCAGATGATTCTTGGTAAAAAATGAAATGCTCAGCAGCTTATTTGCACTTAGGATAACAAATCCGTGCGGGTTGTTTATCAGACTTCGTATAAATACAGCATTTGGTTTAGTGCTCTGCAAGAGACATTTTTACTCATGTACATAAAGCACAGTAAAAAAGTCACGGAGCATGAGAAGGGTCCTGGGGCTCGGATTTGCCGTCAGATAGCATCAACTTGAAGATAAACATTTATAAGGCATTTCTGCCCTTTTTTCATTAGAAACAAATATATTATTTGAAGTCAGTAGAATATTGCTTCATAAAGGCAAGAATGTTAACTAAACCATCCCTAGGCATCTGGGGTAATGTAAGCTCTACAAGGACTATCTATTTGAGTCTTTTTCTGAGGTGCAGTGTATCTCTTGGTGAACACATCATAAAAGTAAATGATTAATGACCATTATACATCACTGAACTTCAGACAGTGGTTCTTGTGCTATCAAACCATCACTGTTTAAGGGGAGGAAATGGTAATAAACCATTCTCCTGGATTATAAAAGGAGCCTGGATGGCGCAATGGCTAAGCACTTGACTGCTAACTGAATCTTTGGCTCCTCGGGAGGAAGGACCTGTGGATCTGCTCCTCTAGAGATTACAGCCTAGGAAACCCTATGGGACAGTTCTACTCTTTCATATAGGGTCGCTATGAGTCGGAATCGACTCAGTGACACACAACAACAGCACTGGATTGTAAGACGAGCTGATGTGGAAAACTAATGCTTACCAGAAGACAAGTAATGCCCCATCTTCACCTGCCTGTCATCGAAGATCCCAGGTGCTGTGTGTATAAATTTCAAATAATTACAAAGTTTCATCGTATTGGAGTTGAATGTATTATGATTTTAAAAGAATTAAGAGGGAGCAAAGTTTAAAGTTGTTGGTAGCCTTGGGAAAATATTTTTGGTATAAGGGTAGCAAATGAAAGTCATTTTTATGCTAACCAATGACCATCTACACATGTGCTACGCTAGGTGGAGACTGTCGGTGATGAGTATATGACAGTTAGTGGTTTACCAGAGCCTTGCATCCACCATGCACGATCCATTTGCCACCTGGCCTTGGACATGATGGAAATTGCTGGCCAGGTTCAAGTAGATGGCGAATCTGTTCAGGTGAGTAAATAAAATAGATGTAATAGTGGCAGTTGACCCTTGGGGGCAACCGATTCATGTTCTTGACCAGGCAATCATTCATATGCATAAGAAAGGACGTCGTGAGAGTAAAAGCTATAATGTTTTATTGAAGCTACTGTATTTTATTCTTCTATAGAGCTGGGAAACAGTCTCTACCTGTTTGAAATTATCTAGTCTACCTCTGTGCCAAAAGTCATGAGGACAAGATAAAACTTCCTGTCCCTTCGGGTTTATTTTCTAAAAGCTCTTTTCTGTGTCTCACGTGAATTGCCAGATTCACATCTTTGAAATCTTCAGACTTTAGAAAGAGAATATTTCTCCCGGAAGACAGAACTTTTGTGAGGGTTTTTATTTTGTCTGCAATATACTTGGAGTTCTTCTAGAGAATTCTTATGATTTTTTTAAATGATGGATCTGCATCATTCTGTAAGAGAAAGGAAGCAAAAGTTAGTGTGTGTGACTGAATGAAGTTATTGAAGCAAAGCCTTTATGTCTGCAGATAACAATAGGGATACACACTGGAGAGGTAGTTACAGGTGTCATAGGACAGAGGATGCCTCGATACTGTCTTTTTGGAAATACTGTTAACCTCACAAGCAGAACAGAAACTACTGGAGAAAAGGGGAAAATAAATGTGTCCGAATATACATACAGGTAAGAGAAAATGTCTTGGTATTTACTGATTTGCAAGGGAGATGTGTCTTTGCAGGAGGGGTTATGTCTGAGTGACCAAGCTCCCTTTCAACAGTTGTCGTCCCCTCTCTTAGAATTGTTTGTATATGTTTGTTCACGAAAACTGGGTTCTTGTTTCCCTTTTGAATGGTTCCACACCACCACAGAAAGTGTTACTAAAGTCGTTGCTGCTAAAGGCTTCAGTGCTCTTTAAATACGACGTTAGTATGTTAGTATGTGCCCTGGGTGTCTCAGTTTATAACTTGCACACATGTCACATACACTCTTTGTATACTTTTCTCCCTACTCTCTGTCTTTTAGATGTCTTATGACACCAGAAAATTCAGACCCACAATTCCATTTGGAGCACAGAGGGCCAGTGTCCATGAAGGGCAAAAAAGAACCAATGCAAGTTTGGTTTCTTTCCAGAAAAAGTACAGGAAGAGAGGTATGACTAATCAGAGAGTAATTCTTTTTTTTAAGAAGGCATAAACGTGGGAGTTAAATCAGAATCACCAAAACCATGTTTCATTTGAAAAGAATTCTTGCTTACAGACATTAACCCTTCGGGAAAGCAGTGAAATTACTGAAACATTAATGAGCAGTTAGGACAATAAATACTGCTTAGGGGATATTTATGGTTGCTGGCTTTTGTCCTCTAGTGAAATTGAAACAAAAGACAGTACATCTAGAAGACCTGTTTTTTGTTCTTCCTCTGTAATCTGGCTCAAACATGACTGGGTAAGTGGGCTGTGAGGGGCCTATGCTGGCCCCTTCCCTCAGATCCTTGAACTGGCTCTGTGCTCACCACGAGGGCTAAATCCAGGCTGCTCTTAACTATGAAAGTCAAAGTCCTTCTAAGGGCCAATCTATCTCCCCGTGGAGTGTTTGGGGATCTGGGGAAAATCCTAGTTCCTTGTGTGTTTCTCCTAGAGAAACAAGAGTGATGTATAATTGGCCAGAATCTAAATGATTCCATGGGGAAGCTTTAGGTTCTTGCTAGTACTGTGGCTGTATTGCAGACAGAACTCATGTGCCAGAGTGGACCTCAGATGGTGGCATGTCCAAACCGAACTCATGTGCCCCACAGTGGGACTGTACTCACTGAAGTCCTGCCCAGCCTCCGCCCCCGATGATGTGTTACGTCAGAAGCTAGTTTGATACTTTGTGTCCCTGCTGAGGTATTGGTTCCTCAGAGGAGATGAGACTGCTTAATTGTATTTCTTTTTATACATGCATACATTCCTTAAAAATGCTTTTAGACTATAACAAGCCCTAAAGGAAACGGGATGGTGAGTTTTAATATTATCTCTATTTTCTTTCAGCAGCTTTTATTTTAAATAATTTACCCATGAGTTGGTATGCTTACTGATGTTCTTCTCATAAATCAAACTATACTTCAAATATTGGTCATTCTGGTTATTAGGCCCTGTTTCACTTAGAATTATGGTGGGAATGATTTATAAAAACTGTTAATATCAATGCAGATCACACTATCAGAGAGATAAAAATGTATTGAGGGAACTACCCTGGGTGGCGCAAATGGTTTGTGCTCAGCTGCTAACTGAAAGGTTGGCCGTTTGAACCACACCCTGTGGCACTGAAGAAGTAGTCCTGGTGATCTGCTTCTGTTGAGATTATAGCCAAGAACACCCCATAGAGCAGTTCTACTCTGCAACACGTGGGGTTACTATGAGTCAGAATCGACTCCTTGGCAATGGCTTTGGTGGTTTTGGCTTGGCTAACTTCATTGTTGCTGAAAATTAATCCCCTATTTCTTCTACACTTTTAAGGAAACAAAGCAGGATGATGACTGAGTCTTGCATCGTGGGATGAAAAGGACTGCAGATTAGGTTCCAGCTGTCTCCTGACACGTGCCAAACCTAGCAGCAATTATTCCCTGTGGATACATATTTCACACTGTCCTTTTCCATTATTTTGAGCCTTTCTCTTAGGTATATATCTCACTATTCATTATTCAACTTTAGCCCAGCTTTTGATTATGTTATTTAAGGTTTTAGCATATTTTCTTAGCGTATCTGAAGTTTGGCTTTAGATGTGGATGATGTGAGCTTCGTGTGTCTTAAAGTCTACCACAAGCATTACCTAACATGGTGACTTGCAAGTAGGAGGCACCCAATCAATATTTGTTGCATTTAATTAAACGAAACTGAGCAGTATTTGGCCATGTGTATGCATAGCATGGAGCCCTAGTGGCACAGTGGTTAAGCGTTTGGCTGCTAACCAAAAGGTCAGCAGCTGGAATCCACCAGCTGTTCCTTGGAAACCCTATGGGGCAGTTCTACTCTGCCCTATTGGGTTGCTATGAGTTGGAATCGACTCAACAGCTACGGGTTTAGTTTTTTTTTTATGGGTTTTTAGTTTATGGGTAGCATGGTTTACCAAATCTGTTTAGTGCTCCATATATATGTGTATATATATATTTTTTTTCATGACTATGATAACATATAACAAAGTTTATGTAGTGTTGGTGTATATCGTTATAGATATTATTTTCTAAAGGAGTGAATTATAAGTTTTAGAGAAAACGCAATTTATTTTCAGGCTTCCAGAGTACGAATTAATATACCATGCTAAGAAAATAGTAACCATTGTGAAGTTTGCTACTTTCCCTTCAGAAATATAGAGTACACATTTCAGTTATTAGAGTATTTGGTTGCTAATTCAAATCCTGTGGCAATTACAATTCTTATAAAATGCTGTCGTTTGTATTGAATCCCGCTTATTGATCTCATTAACCACAGGCAGCCACCATAGAAAGCTGCGCTGTTTCATATTGGCTTGGGCTAAATGTTAGGGGCTCTAACCGAATCCAAGAACCAAGCTAGAAAAACACTCCTGAGATTTTCCTGTTAGAGCTTTTCCTGGCCTTTTATCCCCAGAAGTAAGCTTCTTTTTTCTTAGAAGGTGATTATATCCAGGGCGTCAAGTTCAGAAAAATTATGGTAATTTCAATATAAAATGAATTCCAGTTGGAATAAATGTCTCCAATAATTTATTAATATCTCTCTTTATAAAATATAGTGCAGATACTTTTGTGTAAGAATGTTTGTCTTTAAATTTACTATTTCATATCAGGACATCAATATGTGTATAAATGTTCCATGTTAATGTGTAAAAGAATCTGCAATAAATTATTTTTTCCACTTGTCTCTAAACAGTTTTTATTTCAAGAAAATGATACTTATATTATTATTTCTTATTTTATTAATGCCATTTTTGTAAAAACATTTTATACTTTTACCTATTACCGACTTTAAATTGCTTTTTGATTCACTACTGTTATAAATTTTGAATAGATTGTCTTAAGTAGTTACAGTGTTAAATGCTGTTCTTATTTACTATATTTTTATGAAAATAATGCACACCTTCTACATTTGTTTGCTGACTGCTTCCTTCCCCCACAAGGTATTTTCCTAAGTGCACTATGCTATCTTTTTTTGACAGCAACATGTAAAAAAAAAAAAAAAAAATTGGCATAGCAGCACTTCTGAAAATACTTCACAGGATGGAAGGAGCAGTTGGCAAACAAACCCAGAAGGTGCGTGTTATTTGTGTAAAAATACAGTAGTACCAATACAGTGACATAAACAAGACTAGATATGGGGAGGATACACAGAGGAATATGAAGTAGAGCCAGCTCTTAAAGTGCCCACAAACTTTTAGGGGTCACAGACACACACACATATATATATATGTAATTAAAATATGTAATATTCATAATGGTAAAATATATTCAAGTTACAAGTAGAATACTTAGTGAGTGAGTAACTTGGCAGGATAGGGGCAGAGTGGGAATGGGGGAGGTTGAGAGACCAGCTGAGTTTTATGACGGTGTGGTTTAAAGATGAATGAATGCAGTGGAAACAAGGATCTGCGTTTTTTCTAGTAGCCTACGCTTGGTGACTCTAGTTTCTCTCCTCCTATTTAATCTTCAGTGCACAGCACTGTATTATGTGCAATGAGTTTGCATTGCCTAAAGTCATTGATACCTTCCTAATTATGCAGTGAACGCTACTCAGTCTTCATAATATTTGATTTCTCTGCTGCGTTGGCACTCATGATTCTTTGTGGGTTTTCTTCTTTTTAATTATTTTTATTGTTTCTATGAAATTTCCCCAAAGTTTTAATGAAAGTGAAAACATACGGAAAAGTTAAAAGACTTGTACAGTTATGTCAGTAGGGGAGGAACAAATTAGAACAGGGGGTGAGAATGGCTGGACTGTTTGAAGAACAATCAGTGTCACTGAATTGTACATGCAGTAATTGTTGAATTGGAGTACCATATTTTAATGCAAATAACGCGTGCTTTCTATGTTTGTTTGCCGGCCACTCCTTCCTTCCCCCAGGAGGTATTTTCATAAGAACAGTTATGTCTATTTTTTTTTTAACATGTTGTAAAAAAATTCGCATAGGGTGTTAGGAAAATGCCTCCTGGAGGAGGGAGCTATTGGCAAACAAACATAGTAGGTACACATTATTTGCATAAGAATACAGTATGTTTTGCTGTGTATACTTTCAACAATAATACAAAAGAAAGAATTGTACAACATACAACCATATACCCACTACCTAGATTATACCATTCTTAACTATTTTCTACATATCTGACAATTTCCTTTTAATTCTTTTTCTAGTTTTCTGTAGTCTACTGGCTTAAAAAAAAAAAAGAAAGTTTCAATATAATTCACATACTATGAAACTCGACCTTTTAAAATGTACAGTTCAGTGGTGTTAGTATATTCAAAAGTTTGTGCAGCCATCATCGCTAATTCCAGAACATTTTTCATCACTCCAAAAAGAAACCCTGTACCCATTAGCAGTTACTCCCTCTTTCTCCCCTCCTCTCTGCCCCTGGAAACCACTAATGTACTTTCTGTCTCTATGGATTTGCCTATTCTGAACATTTCATATAAATGGAACAATACAATATGTGACCTGTGAATTTGATTTGTTTTCTCGATAGTGTCCTTTGAAACACAAAAGTTTTAAATTTCTAAAAAGACCAATTTTTCTTTGTTTTTGGTATCATATTTAAAAAGCCGTTATTTAATCCAAGGTCACGTAAATTGACACGTATGTTTTCTTCTCAGAGTCTTATGGTTTTACCTCTTATATTTAGGTCATAGATCCGTTGTAGTTAGTTTCTGTATATGGTGTGAGGTAGGGATCACACCATATGTGGATGTGCATCTCCAGTTGCCCCAGCACCACTGAATGGCTTTGACAACCTTGTCTAAAATCAATTGATCATAAATTGATTTATATCAAGTTATCATAAATTGATTTATAAATGTAAAACTTTGTTTCTGTACGCTCAATTCTGTTGTTTTCTATATGTCTAACTTTATGGCAGTACCATAAGCTTGATTACAGTAGCTTTGTAAGTTTTGAAATCCATCAGCAAGTGTGAGTCTGCCAACTTTGTTCTCTGCTGGCTTCATAAATACTGGTCACCCTTAAGTTTCTTTCCTTATCTTCGTTAATACTCTTTATCATTAAATCTGTGACTACTAATGACCATGACTAACAATTACAGAACATTTACTCTGAGGGAGGCTCTATTCTATGCACTGTATATGGTTTAATCTCACCAGTGACATCCCAACAACCTAAGAGATAAGTATGTTTTACTTTTTTTTTTTTTTTAATAGTAGTGAAACCTACACAGCAAAGCCTTCACCAGTTCAACAGTTGCGACCTGTACAATTCAGTGACACTGATTATATTCTTCACGCTGTACAACCATTCTTGCTTTCCTTTTCCAAATCATTCCAGCAACATTAAGATAAACTCGATGCCCCCTAAGCAAAACTTGCCCTTCTCTCCTCCTTCCCACCCCTAGTAACCACTAGTGTTAGGTTTCTGTATATTCTCTTATTTCATAAGTGAAATCAAACAGTATTTAGCTTTTTGTGGATAACTTTTTTACTCAGCATGGTGTTTTCTAGGTTCGTGTGACATGCATCAGGACTTCATTTCTGTTTATGACTAACTAGTAGTCCTTGCTCTGTATGTTGTTTTTTTTTTGTCCTTTTGAAAAAATTAATTGTAAAAATATAGGTAACACAACATCTGCCAATTCAACATTATTCATGTATACAATTCAGTGAGATCATTTACTTTTTACATATGCTGTTATATTTTATTTGCTAATATTTACAATTTTCGCATAAGGGAGAATAGTCTTAGTTTTCTTTTTTGATGCTGTCTTTGTCAGGATTGAGGATCAATGATATATTTGTTCATAAAACAAATGTGTACATCTGCTTATTATCACCTTAGAAAGTTACATGATTTGAGTTGTGCTTGGAGGAAACCATGCTGTCGTTGGTGAAGAGGCTGACCCTGAGGAGGAAGAACCCGGAGTCAGGGGGAAGTTAGGAAGCTATTGTAGTGGTCTGTGTGTGGGCCTGATTTAAGTGCTGGCAGGGAAGAAGACTAAAAGATCAAGGTTCAAAAGTAAAAGCGCATAATAGCTTATTGTTTATAGGGGATGAGGTAAAAGCAGGGGCCTATGCCCTGGCTATCCTGGTGGTGCAGCGGTTAAGCACTTGGCTGTTAACCCAAAGGTTGTCGGTTCAAACCCACCAGCCGTTCGTTCCATGGGAGAAAGATGTAGCAGTCTGCTTTAGCAAAGATAACAGCCTTGGAAATCCTATGGGGCAGTTCCAGTCTGTCCTACAGGGTCACTAAGAGTCGGAATTGACTTAATGGCAATGGGTTTGGTGGTTTGGTTTTGGGTTCTGACTTGAATAAGTGGGTAGAAGATGGTACCATTAAATGGGGTGGGAAATAAAGAAGGGTAACTGTGTTTATGGGAAAAGATAGTAAAAATAATATTAAACACAAGCTTGAAGTTCTTGTGACTATGTTTAAGAGAGGTGAATATACCATACAAGCAGTGAATACACTCTAGTAGCATTAAAATGTATATAGAGAACAGAACTTTCTTTCAAGGTGGCCAACCTAGTTTTGAATGTCCTTGGTAAGGTCACTTAATGTTTTTGTACTCCAGTTATCATACTGAATGTCCTTGGTAAGGTCACTTAACGTTTTTGTACTCCAGTTATCATATTTGTAAAAATGGGGATTATAGCAATCACTCTCTAGGGTTGTTATAGATATAAGTGAAATATAAAGGCAAAGTCAGAGATGCTGGTACTTAGGCATAGCATTTTCCCGCATACTAGAAAGATAATTTAAAAAATAGAGGTTTCAGAATCATTAGTAACATTATTAAAGCTAACTTATGTTGAAGCACATGTCAGGAGAAGACAAGAAGATCAATAAGAAAAAACAGTGAACAGAATATAAGTTTCCTGAACCTTGAAACAAACCCAACCCAATGAAAACTACCAAAAAGATTAGAGCTAAATGTTATGGATAATATAGCAGTTTCTAAGTTTGAATTGAAGACATATCTACATTTAAAAAAAAATTAAAATGAAATACATGCATATGTATCAAAACCAAAAACCAAACCCACTGTCATTGAGTCAATTCTGACTTATAGTGACCCTATAGGACAGACTAGAACTGCCCCATAGGGTTTCCAAGGATCGGCTGGTAGATTTGAACTGCTGACCCTTTGGTTAACAGCTGAACTCTTAACCATGGTGCCAGCAGTGTTCCTATATATGTATAGAATACCAAAAACAAACAAAAACCCATTACTGTCGAGTATTTTCCTACTCACAACCACCCCATGTGTTAGAGAGTAGAACTGCTCCGTAAGATTTACTTAGGCATAATCTTTACAGAAGCAGATTGCCATGCACATCCTTCTTCTGTGCAGCCGCTTGGTAGGCTCAAACCACCAACCATTATGTTAGCAACTGATAGCAAACCGGCTGCACCATCCCAGCTCCTGGATAGAATACAATTTACACATATTTCAGAACCGTTGTTATTTCACTTGGTATAAGTCTTTGACTGAGTCATCAAATAACATGTTCTGCTTTCTTTGTCATTGAATGGGAAAAAAGCACAGCTTATCTAAACTTCAAACCAAACCAAACCCATTGCCATCGAGTCAATTCTGACTCATGGTAACCCTATAGGACAGAGTAGAACTGCCTGATAGGATTTCCAAGGCTGTAATCTTTACAGAAGCAGACAGCCACATCATTCTGCCACGGGGCAGCTGGTGGGTCCCAGCCGTGACCTTTGGGTTAGCAGTCGAGCGTTTACCCGCTGCACTACCAGAGATCCACAGGCCTTGTCTGCATATCTTTAAATACCTCTAAATATGTTGCTGCCCTCACCAGTGACTCTTAGAACCGGTAGAGGGCAGCAGAGCATGCTGTTTGGAATCTGAAAAGAACTTTGAGGGAAGTACACTGCAGTGTCTCAAAGTTAACAGTTCACCATTTTGACTCCTACCTGACCCTTAGTCTTCTTGTGCGCAATCTTGATTTCACCCCCTCTACCCTCCCGCATGTTCAAAGGAATGTTATAAAAATAAGTATTTCTACTCCATTATGAGTATTTGAGTTGTATGAAATTATTCACACACGTCTTCTTTATAAATTCTACCTAAAATGTTCCTTTAATTCTGTAGGAAGCTGTATAAATTTGCTTAAAAGATGTAATTTGTAATGGAATCTATCATTTCTGACAGTATAATTATAGTCGATCTACGTTGCATTCTAGCTCCTGTTAAAATCTATCGAATATAGATAAGGACTGTTTATTTACAAGAAGAAAATTAGAGAATCTCATATTTTGCATTAATAAAGACTGCATTTGTGGTTCTTCCTTGCTAATTTTACCATACCAGAGAGGAGAAGTACAGGGTAGATTAAAAAGAGAAAACAGCAACAACAATAAACCACTGGACCCAAGAGCCAAGAGCCTGAGTCCAGTTCTGGCCAGGCCGGCCATGTGGTCTTGAGAAGTTATGTAACATCTTAGGACTCAGTTTTCTAATTCCAGCACCAAAACTGTATTATTTCTTTATTAACAAATTCCACTGCACTGGTGCTAGGATTTTGGGCTGGCCCTTTGGGGAATGCCGGAAAGACTATCTAAAGTCTTATCTGTAGTTACTTTAGCAGTCAAGGAACATTGAAAGGATCAATGGAGGGCTTTTAAAGCCAACCTCCAAGAAATAAACAAATCAGAGGCAAATAGACGGTGAGGACTTTTGATTCCAAGTTAAAATTCAGAACGACTAGATCCACATTAGTGTGAAAGAGTTTTAATCCATATGCTCCTCTTAAAAAAACCAAAAAACCAAACCATATGCCGTCGAGTCAATTCCAGCTCATAGCGACCCAATAGGACTGCCCCATAGGGTTTTCAAGGAGCTGCTGGTGGATTTGAACTGCTAACCTTTTAGTTAGCAGCAGAGCTCTTAACCACTACGCCACCAGGGCTCCATAAGAAGTTGTCCTAAATTATTTACCAAATTAGTGTTACCTAATCTCAAATTCTTTAATCAAGAGTTATGCTTTTGATTATCCAAAAATAAAGGGAGAAAACTTATTTCAATCATTGTCTTCCAGTTCAGGCATCTCGACTATGGCATACTCCATCCCAAATGGGGACAAATACCTAAATCTTATGACCACCCTTTGGAATAGAAAATGATCTCTTACAAATTAAAGACAGAAAGTGTCTGTGAGTGTTACATAGGATTTTGAATGTATTGGTACAAACAACACAACCAAAGAGATTTCAGTATTTTTGTGTGAGAAGCATTACAGTGTAAGGCAAAGCTGAGTCAGCTACTGATTCCTGTCCTCCTGGACAACCTGGACCTTGAATGGGAGGTGCAGGTGGATCCATGAGGAGTTTGTATCCTGGAATCTGAGACAACATGAGGACAGGACCTGAAGAAAACAGAAGTCTCAGGAAGTATGTAGAATTCCACTTCAGTCTCTGAAAAGAGAAGCTGGCAACTTGTGGAAAGAAGCTAGTGACTTGGAAAGGTAGAGGCAGGGAGGTTTTTGGAGTCAGTTATGTCTGGTGGCCACAGTCTTTTGCAGGGTACCAGTTTCTGTGAGTGATGATGTTTTTGGAACATATTACCTGTTCAATAATTTTATATAATCAGATGTAAATATCAAACAGGATATCAAATAATATGGAGGTTGTAATTCTTTGATAGGTTAGTATTGTTTTTTTCATCCAAAACAGAATTTTTTTTTAATGTCTGTTTACAAAACTGCTAAAATGGTCTATCTGAACACAATCTAATAGAAATATAATGTGTGACTCAAGTGCCAGCCATATACAACATACGTGGAATTCTAAATTTAAAAATTTCTAGCAGTCACATTTTTAAAAATAGAAACAGGTGAAATTAATCATATATTTTAAGGACCCCTGGTGGTGCAGTGGTTAAGTGCTTGACTACTTAACCATGAAGATTTACAGCCTTGGAAACCCTATGTGGCAGTTCTACTCAGTCCTATAGGGTCGCTATGAGTTGGAATTGACTCAATGCCAATGTTTTTTGTTTTGTTTTGTATATTTTATTTAAAACAATATGTTAAAAATATTACAATTTCAATATGTAATCAATATAAACATTATGGTGATATTTTACCTTTTTTTTTTCATCCTAAGTCTTGAAAATTGTTCTGTCACTCGTAAGGTTACTGGAGTCGCTCACCCATTCCACGGCAAATAAAACAACAACATTTTACACTTGCAGCACATCTCAGTTCAGACCAGCCACATTTCAAGTCCTCAGTGGCCACATGAAGCTAGTGTTTACAGCAGTGGGCAATGCAGGTGTAAATAAACAGGATACTGATTGGGTCTTTCATAAAAACGAATAGCCATCTTAGATATTTGATTGTTCTATTTCCTCCTTGCTGGTGACTTGAATCACACTTTGTTATTTATTAAAAATAGAAAAGTAGTTAAAAGTAAAAGTGGTCATTGGATAAAGAAAAGGAAGTATATGCAAGTTTATGTCTTTTATTTTGATTTGTAAAATATAATTTTGAATAGAGCATTTTGAACTTAAACACTCTGATGCACAACGAGATCATAGAGATGGTGGTAAGAAAAGGAATAAAGGAAAATGCGTTCTATATGAGGGACGCGGAGAAAAACATTTCGGGGAAAATAAATCGCACCGCTTTTATAAGTTGCTAGCATTAGCAACTTAATGTTTTGAAAGGATATCATGAATTTCTTACTTTTTCGCTTGATAATTCTTTTGTAATTTTGCAATAAGAAGCAATTATAAAGCACTAAGCAACACCTATTATCTTTTGCTAAAGCTAAGGCTAATTTTAAAGATCTAGTTTATTATTCAGTAACCACCCACATTACGTGTCTCCTTTTTATTTCTATTCCTGTTAAATGTTGTTCTTTCTCTGTCAGCCCAACCTACTCTTTTTGCACTTGACAGGTATATTTCCAAAAAGTTAATTAAAAAAGAGTCGTACAAAAGATGATACTAGATATTTTGCAAACTTGGGTTGTTGTTAGGTGCCGTCGAGCCAGTTTCCACTCATAGCGGCCCTATGTAAACAGAATGAAATACTTCCGGGTCCTGCGCCATCCTCACAATTGTTGCCGTATTTAAGCCCATTGTTGTAGCCACTGTGTCAATCCATTTCCTTCAGGGTCTTCCTCTTTTTCGCTTACCCTCTGCCAAGCATGATACCCTTCTCTAGGGACTGGTCCCTCCTGAGAACATGTCCAAAGTACATGAGACAAAGTCTCACCATCCTCGCTTCTAAGAAGCATTCTGGTTGTACTTCTTCCTAGACAGATTTGTTCATTCTTCTGGTAGTCCACAGTGTGTTCAATATTCTTTGCAAACACCATAATTCAAATGCATCAATTCTTCTTCAGTCTTCTTAATTCGTTGTCCAGCTTTCTCATGCATATGAGGTGATTGAGAATACCATGGCTTGAGTCAGGCCCACCTTAGTCATCAAGATGACACCTTTGCTTTTGAACACTTTAAGGAGGTCTTTTGCAGCAGATTTGCCCAATGCAATGTGTCGTTTGATTTCTTGACTGCTGCTTCTATGGGTGTTGATTGTGGATCCAAGTAAAATGAAATCTTTGACAACGTCAATCTTTTCTCTGTGTATCATGATGTTGCTTACTGGTCCAGTAGCGAGGATTTTTGTTTCCTTTATGTTAAGGTGTAATCCATAGTGAAGGCTGTAGTCTTTGATCTTCATCAGTAAGTGCTTCAAGTCCTCTTCACTTTCACCAAGCAAGATTTTGTAATCTGTATATCGAAGATTGTTAATGAGTCTTCCTCCAATCCTGATTCTGCATTCTTATTAATATATTCCAGCTTCTTGGATTATTTGCTCACTATACAGATTGAATAAGTATGGTGAAAGATTACAACCCTGACACACACCTTTCCTGATTTTAAACCAGGTAGTATCCCCTTGCTCTGTTCACAGAAACCCTTGGTCTGTGTATAGGTTCCTCAGAGCACAATTAAATGTTCTGCAATTTCCATGGCAGTGTTATCCACAATTTGTTATGATGCACACAATCGAATGCCTTTGCATAGTCAATAAAACACAAGTAAACATCTTTCTGGTATTCTCTGTTTCAGCCAAGATCCATCTGATATCAGTGATGATATCCCTCATTCCACATCCTCTTCTGAATCCGGCTTGAATTTCTGGCAGTTCCCTGTCGATGTACTGCTGCAATTTTTCTGAATGATCTTCAGCATAATTTTCCTTGCATATGATATTGTTCTAAAATTTCTGCATTTCTTTGGATCACTTTTCTTTGAAATGGCCACGAATATGGGTCTTTTCCAGTTGGTCAGCTGCCTTCTAAGTCTCTTGGCATAGACCAGTGAACGCTTCCAGCCTTGCATCGGTTTGTTCAAAATATCAGCTGGTAATCTGTCAAGTCCTGTAGCCTTGTTTTTTGCCAACGCCTTCAGTGCATCTTGGATTTCTTCTTTCAGTTCTTGATCATATGCTACCTCCTAAAATGATTGAATGTGGACCAGTTGTTTTTGGTATAGTGACTCTGTGTATTTCTTCCGTTTTCTTTTGATGCTTCTGGTATCATTTAATATTTTCCTACAGAATCCTTCAATATTGCAACTCAAGGCTTGAATTTTTTCTTCATTTGTGCCAGCTTGAGAAATGCCGAGCACGTTCTTCCCTTTTGGTTTTCTAACTCCAGGTCTTTGCACATTTCATTATAATGCTTTACTTCGTCATCTTGAGTCACCCTTTGAAATCTTCTGTTCAGCTCTTTTACTTCATCATTTCTTCCTTTCTCTTTAGTTAGTCTGCATTCAGAAGCAAGTTTCAGAGTCTCTTTTGACATTCTTCTTCTTTTTTTTTTTTTTTAAAAACATGACCCTGGTGATAGAAACAACGTGAGAGATTGCATGATAGAATTTTGCAAGACGAACAACTTATTCACTGGAAATACCTTTTTTTCCAAAAACATAGATGGTGACTATACATGTGGACCCCACTAGATGGAATACACAGGAATCAAATAGACTACATCTGTGGAAAGAGACAATGGTAAAGCTCAATGTCATCCATCAGAACAAGGCCAGGGGCAAGCTGCGGAACAGACCATCAATTGTACCAGGAGATGTATTAATTTGCTCAAGCAATGAAACCACATCTAGAATAGCAGCTGCAATTGGAGTCACCACTTGGTTATGTTTTCAATAATCCACTGTCATTTTCCAAGATCCATCTTTTTTTTGTACATGCCAAATAGACGAGTAGAATGGGGATGTGGTGGGAATCAACATTCCTGCATCCTTCCAGTCCTGTATGGTGACAGTAATCTCTGCAATCCCTTCAAAATGTGGTATTGCTTTTGGTTTACTATTTTCCTAGGTAGGGGCAGTTCTAATGGCTTCCACTTGACTTTTCCTACCATAATAGCCCTTACTCTACCTGTCAGAAATCCACTGTGGGATTTCCGCCAGTTGCTGAGTAATTATTCCAATTATGCATTCTGAAACTGGGGAAATCACTACAGGGTGAGTTTGGCAACCCACTGGACCTACTGCGAGATGGACATGAGCTAACATTCCATTAATAACCTGACCTCCATACACCCGCACTGTGACTGGTGGGCCACAGTGATGTTTCAGGTCTCCTGGAATTAGTGTTAATTCAGGGCCAGTATCCAGTAATCCCCAGAAAGTCGGATTATTTCCTTTTCCCCAATGAACAATCACTCTAGTAAAAGGCTGTAGATCCCTATGGGGAAGACTGGGATAAAGATTAACAGTATAAGTTTTTGGCAGTGTATTGGAGTCCTTCCTCAAGGGGACATGGCCTCCCCTTCACTCAAGGGGTTGTGGATCTGTAAACTGGCTCAAGTCTGGGAATTGAATGAGAGGCCATGACTAGCTATTCTGACAATTCAAGTTAGACTGTTGTTCACTTGACCTAGAATTCTTCCACTTGTACAGATCAAGTAAATCTTTAGTAGATATCCTATCTATTTCACTCCTAGGAGACCATGATTAAGTAGCCAGTGCCGTAAGTCTATATGAGCCAGACTATTCTGATTACTGTTTTAACTCCACTGTCCATTACAGTAACCATGCCCACCTTGTCTTTGTCGATTGAGTGCCACCACTTGGCCTCTACTACCATGGGGTTCGGTCAGCCTGATTGTAGTTAAGTGTTTTAATTCAGTTAGGGCAGTTCCCACTGTCAAATCTGACTTACATAAAATAGCAATTACAGCAGTCTTCAGGGTTGCTGGGGCTCCCTTCACAAGTTTCTTCCTCACCATTTATGGCAAAAGGTGTGTTCTCTGTGTTCTCTGGGTACTCCATGTATAGGTCTGTGACTTTAACCTGATAAATCAACTCTAGCATGCCCATTTCCCTAAGCCTTTGGATACCTTCTTCTACAGTACACCAAGGCAAGTCTGATACGTCAACTTGATTTAGTGTAGGCCACTGTGTAATCCGTGCTTCAGTGACCCAACCAAATAAACTATTACATTCTTTCCTAACTTCTCGAGCTGAAACATTGAATGAAGAATCTGTGCTTAGTGGGGCCATATCAACAAACTCAGGCTTATCCAACTTAATGATCCTTGCACCATTATCCCAGACCCTTAATAGCCATTCCCACACATATTCCCCAGGTTTCTGTTTGTACATATTAGAAAAGTCAAGCAGTTCTTTTGGAGTGTAGTGTACCTCCTCCTGGGTCACACTTTGTACTTCACCTTTTGGTACTTACTGGAACTGAAGTCTTGTTATAGGTCTAGAAGCAAAATTGGTAGTGGGGATGTGTTTTTAGAACATTCAGCATTGTCTTGTAAGACATCTGCCTCAGGTGATGCCCCAGACAAAGGCTCTTCACATACAGCTGGGTTAATCTCATCAGATGTAGGTGGAGGTGCTAATGGTTTTAATGGGGTGGGTGGCTTAGGAGACAAAGATGGAGTAATCTCTTCAGATGGGAGTGAGAGGGCTGTTTCTGTTGGCAGAAGTGATCAATGGAATTTAAGGTCATTGTCCCCACCTTCCTGATTATCAACCCGTAGGTCTCCATCCCATTTCAGGATCCCATTTCTTCCCAATCAATGCCCTCACTTTGACTTCAGATACCACTCGAGGTTGGGAATTTAGTTGATGTTGTAATTCAACTACTCTTATGATAAGACCTTGTGTTTGGTTTTTGGCAATATGAACTCTGTTACTACAAGAAATAAGACTTTCTTTCAAGGCACAAGTGGAAACTTTGAGGTTGCTAATGTGGTGTTTTAGCTTTGACTCTGAAGCCCTGAGCTCATCTCTTTCAGCACTTTGTCTAGTGAAAGTAGGACCAACCAACCAGCTTCCTTATACTTCTCATTATGACAAAATTGTATAAAGGTATCAGATATGCAATCACCCAGAGCCTCACCTCTCATCAATACCTGATCTATTGGTGGGGATATTTTTTGTATTTTTATTGCCACCTCATGCCATGGATTAGCAGTGCCCTCTTTACTACTGGAAACACAGTCATCAATATATTTAAGACTAACCAAATTTGGGAACCAATTTAAAAAACTCATCCTTACAATTTTGTTTCTCTAGAACCACTCTCAGTACCAAATGTCTTAGGCTGGGTTCTCTAGAGATGCAAAACCAGTAAAGTATATAAATATCTATATAGAGATTTATATCAAGGAAATGGTTTACATGGTTGTAGAGGCTGGAATGTCCCAAGTCCCTAGGTCAGGTTGGAGACTTCTCCTGATTCAAGCATCCACAGGGGCTGGTGAAATCAGGATTGGCAGGTCAGACAGTAGGGCACTTGCCCACAGGCTGGGAAGACTGATGAATCCCAAGATTAGCAGGCAAGACAGCAGGCAAGCTGCTAGCTCAAGTCCCAAGAACTAGAGGCCAGATGAACAGGAGCCAGCTTCCAGATCTAGAGCATGCAAAAGCCTTGCCAAAAAGTCCACTTATATTAGATGCAGGCCACACCCTCAAGGAAACTTCCTTTCAACTGATTGGCTACCCATAGCAGATAAGGGATCACATTATATGAAATCTCATCATGGAAGCGATCACATCATCATATGACTGCCAAACTACATCATAACTACCAGACCACCGAGGATCACGGCTCATCCATGTTGACACACAACCTTAACCTTTGCACCATCTAAGTTAGGTCTGCGCTTCCATAAACAGTACTAGTTGCTGTCAAATTGAAGCTGACTCATGGTAACCCCATATGTGTCAGAGCTGAACTGTGCTCCACAGAGCTTTCAACAGCTGTTTTTTTGAAAGTAGATTGCAAGGCCTTTCTTCCAAGTACCTCTGGGTAAAATTGAGCCTCCAGAATTTTGGTTAGTAGCTGAGCAAATGAATTGTTTGCACCCCTCATGGATTTCATACTTCCACAGTACCCTTCCTTGTACCCTTGCTGTTGTTCTGTTATAATTTTGACAAGTTCTTGTTTTCTTGTCGAATAGACTGTGAAATGGGTAGGGGGCAGAGATTGCCATATTTACTCTTTAATCTCAGCAGATTAGTCCCATGCCTTGCCACATGGAAGGAGTTTAGGATAATCAGGTGTCCTTCTTCCAAATACTGGAGAATCAGTTGGGAGAGAATGTGATATTTGTACAATTTGAAAAGTGTCTGTGTTTTCCAGTGTTAAGTTTGTTCTTTGTCTGATGATGGATTTGCTTATGCATTGAAATGGCCCTCCCTTCAAATACACATGCAGATTCACTGCTAATACCAAGCTGTAATTTTTCATAAAGATTTATTGACAACTTGAAAAATGGTATCAGAGGGGGAAAAGCTGCACAGAATATGAAAAGATTAAGATTGGATATTGTTATTACTCTCAAGTTTCTAAATTTCATTGGCTATTCCCAAACACAGGAAGTCCAGTACTGGCCAAACAGGACTCTGCAGTTCAGAGTCTTCTGTATCTTCTGTCTTTGCCAAGTTTCAGTGCCCCAAAATTTCTCTTCATCCATCTGTAGGAATAATCAATTTATTTGTATTAATAATCTCTAGAAAAGGTGACAATTTATTACTAATTTAAAGGAAGAATTTTTAAATTGTTAGCAATTATTCTTACTATCAGATATTAAAATATTGTCGATTATGTGAACAGATTTCAGCATTCAAGGGTATATATACACTTTTTTCTAATAGGTGACTATATATGGTGGATTAGTTTTTTATATAGTTTCACTATTTGTTTTCAACTTGACTACATCAGTAAAATCCTATTTTTAGAAGCATAATAATTTTACTAGCTGTTTTTGTCATTTAAATTCACCTAGTATACCCTATGGAGCCCTGGTGATGTAGTAGTTAAGAGCTTGTCTGTTAACGCAAAGGTTGGCAGTTTGAATCCACCAGCTTCTCCTTGGAAACCCTAGGGGGCAGTTCTACTCTGTCCTATAAGGTGGCTATGTGTCGGAATTGACAGGAGGGCAATGGGCTTGGTTTGAGTGAGTGTTTCCCATAAATATCCTCCACTTCCACCACTAGCACCAGAGTGTGTGGATACAAGCCTATGTTTTTTCAGAGAATTTGAAAGGTTCTATTAACCAGATTTAAAATTGCAAGTGTGTTTACCTAAAGAAGCTAAAATCACATTTTGATCTAAAGATCTGAATTTTAAAGTCTTGAAGCTATGTCGTTGTTGATGTTAGGTACCGTCTAATCCTAATGACCCCATGTGACAGAGTAGAACTGCCCCATAGGGTTTTCTTGGCTGTAATCTTTACAGAAGTAGATTGGTGGGCCTTTCTCCCTCAGAGGTGCTGGGTGGGTTCGAACTGCCAATCTTTTAGTTAGCAGTTGAGTACTTAACTGTTTGTGCCACCAGGGTCCCTCTTGAAGCTATAAGGAGACTCAAAACTGAGTTTTCCTTTACCCTTTATTTTTCCTTAAACAGAGCTAAAATTAATAACATCATTATTCATTTACTTACCTCTATAACTCTGCAAGAATATACTCGCACTTACTTTGCTTTTCATAGAGTTGTGATAGGAAAGCTAGAAAAGAAATACCAAGAAGTCTTGATCCCTGGCCTTCAAATAGAGAGAAAATGACAGGCAGCCCCGTGCTCCCTAACACTGTTTAGGTTAGTGTTAAACCAGAAACCAAACCAGTTGCCATCGAGTTGAGTACGACTCATAGCGACCCTATAGGACAGAGTAGAACTGCCCCATAGGGTTTCCAGGGTGGCTAGTGGATTATTTGAGCTGCTGACCTTTCGGTTAGCAGCCATAGGTCTTAACCACTGTGCTACCAGGGCTCCAGGTTAGTGTTAGGGTGTTAGAATACATCAGTGATGTTTGATGAAGGCCTCATGGAGGTAAGCCTAAACCTTCACTGTCCAGCATTTACTGTGATGTTGATTCAAAGACTTCTTCAATTCTTATTTTTATATTTCCCTTTTTGTTTTAAAAGAATTTTCAATTTAGTACATTTTGCATTATATTAAAAAGCTATATTTAATGTAAAAAAGCATGAGACAAAAATTGCAAGATCTTTAGCTAGTTTCTTTATGAGATCTCAATATGCAGTTTAATTAGTATTTTTTATATGTAAAATTTTTTGTGGTATTCAAACTCTTCCTTTTTGCCCAAATCAAAATTATGACCTTTCTTTTAAAACTAAAGAATGTATTAAATTATCCGAAAATTTTAATTATCCGTTGTCTTTCTTAAACATTTAAAACCTTGTGAACTGAGTTTGCCAATGTATTTCCTTCATCGAGAATTTTTTGTAGATGGTTTCCATAAGCAACAATCACTTTAAGTGAAAAGGTAAATCACATTGCTTTAGTAATTTAGGAGTTATACATTATTTAATGGACTTGTAAATCTTTATACACTTTTTGATGACTACGTTTGAATTTATTTTTAAATTATTATCTAGTGTACTCTGTTAATCATTAGAAAAAAGGTTTGCTCCTTTTCTTTTTCTTTTGATGTAGGAGTTTAGCTAGATAACAGCAAAACCAAAACAAATGTATCTACGTTTTAGCATCATTAACGTCAGTGAACAACGTTTTTCCATGACATAAAAGTATTATTTTTCCTAGCATGAGTTATTTATGCTGCTGCAGTGAGATTAATTGCTTTTGTGTGGCCTTTCTAGCCATGGTTTGTAACTCCCACCCAGGCAATTGGGTGATACAGCCAGGGGCGTAGACCGTGACCTTTGCAGGGGGGTGGAGAGGGAGAGAGAGAGGGAGAGAGAGCTGACCCTGAAGACAGTGAGAAGCGGTAGCCGCAGAGACCCAGCAGCAGGAGACGGTGTGGAGTAAGAGAGAAAGCTGAGTGCCTTTGGGGAGACATCTAGGGCCAAGGAGAGGTGGGCCTGCAAGCACAGCTGGGAAGAGGCTGTCCTGATGGAAAAGCTGTATCCTTGAGTGTTCCTGAGCCTGAACTGTAACCTGTTACTTCCCTAATAAGCCCCCTAATCGCAAATATGGTCTGTGAGTTTTGTGTGGCCATTGCAATGAATTAACGAGCCCAGCAAAGAGGTAGAGAGTGCTGTGGGAGGGACAGCTCGTGTCAGAATTGGTAAAGATGGTGGAGAGAGGAGGCGTGTCTGATCTCCACCTCATAGGAATCAGCCTTGGGCTGTTGATCCTAGTTCTTCTTTCCCCTTGTTGGGTTGGAGGAGGTCAGATGCTGCCCTCAAGCCATTTTTACAGATGCCAAACCCGACTGAAAACAAAATTACCTCCATGACACCAAAATATGAAATCCTTTATCTACACTTCTGGGGTAGGTATCTTGAATCTGAAGGTTTTTCATAATTTTGGCCTTAAAACTCAGCCCAGAGTCAAGGTTAATACCTTCTTTAGCTGACTTCGTAATATTCGTAAGTTTCACTGCAGAAGTATGTGTAGGTTTATTTATGGGATTCTGCTTAGACTCTGCTGGGATATTATGTGATATCGATGGGGTATTGTGCAATATAGATAGTAGAGAAGTTTGGGTTACGAGAATTATGACCTTAATACTCCCCAGCATGTTTTCTCCTTTTCAAAATGGGTGACTAAGAGTTTGACATGCCTAATGCCATGATGGACCTGTAAGTTTTTTTCTTTCTCTTTGCCTTCTCCTTTTCGCATACCTTTGTTAATGACTTCGTGTTGCTCTGTCCGGCCACCTGTGGCTTAGGAGCCCCCTCACAGGAAGATTAGAGCCCAGATGTCAAATAAGGAAATGTCCAGCATGCGTCTCTTTAGTATGATAAAGAGTCTCTTGTAATTACCTTACAATGTATAACAACACTTCTAACCTTTGTAAAAATCAAGCCTAAGCTCTGATGTAAAAATGTCTTTTGGGACTCCATAGAGACAGCCTGCGTTGTTGTCAGATCTTTTTGGTGTACACCTCCTAAATTAAAACTTTCTCACTCTTTCTGACTTGGAAGATGTTTCACTGGCTCGACTGCTCCAGAGCACGGACCCTATTTGGGTAACAAGAATAATGCTTATTAGTTCAATAGAAAAGTTTTAAGGACAAAGATTCATTATCATCTAAAGTAATAATACATCTTCCTTGTTTGGTCAAGTTAAAATGACACAAGCAAATCAAATTGTTTGTAAATATAAGAAGAATTAGAAGGAATCTTAAACTCTGAACTCTAGCTCTAATGCCTCAAAGGCTTGAGAGCAGCAAAAGAGACTTGTTTATTTAAGAACCTCTGCAGCAGAGTCCAGCTTTACCCTGAAGGGGTGACAGATGAAAGTCAGATTAGGTCACCATCCTGCTCAAAATTCTCTAAAGGCTTTTCATTTCACTCAGAGTAAAAGCACAAGTTGTCACAATGGCCTCCAAGGGCCTGGAACGCCTCTAACCTCATCTCCTACCTCCCTCACTTGGCTGATCTACTCCAGTCTTGCAGCTGCTTGGTGGATCCTGACCTGCATGCTTCTGCCTTGGGGCCTTTGCACATGTCTTCAGCCTGAAATCTTCTGCCCCCAGACCCCCCGTGGCTCATTTTCTCCTTATTTTCTAGTCTTTGCTCAGTTGTTATCTTCACTTGTCACCTTAAAACATGTTTAAACTTTATTTATTAAGAAGTTAAAAGATTGACTGAAATGCCTGTGGTTACACATCAATCATGTCAGAGCTGGAAATTAAATTTAGGACTCTATAGCCCTGTACTCTTTTTAGTCTTTTTAAGTTATGTTACATTTACCTGATTGAATTCTTCATTTTAAGATACTAATTACTGGCCAGATTAGAAGAAGAACCCTTGCCCCCTGATTTTCGTTCTAACCATTCCATCAAATGCTGGACAAGTCTGAACAGCTTGGATAAAATGACAAGATTCAGGCTGTTCATCAATAAAGGACAATGACCCGGGCTGTGTATGAGTGAGCACCAAGAAAGCTGTGAGCATGCTTGTACCACAGGAGGGCAGTGTAGCACTGGAACCATAAAAAAAAAAAAAACCTGTTGCCTTAGAGTTGATTCCAACTCACAGTGACCCTATAGGACAAAGTAGCGTTTCCGAGGAGCAACTGGTAGATTCTAACTGCTGATCCATAGCTCGCCGTAGCTCTTAACTCCTGTGCATCCAGGGCTCTGACACATTTAAAGAAAGGGAACAAAATTTCTCTGAAATTAACTTTTCAAGCCTAATTCGTAAACATCCGAACTAATAACTTCTGTTGTCCAAAATTAGTTTCACAAAAAGATACACTAGATAGATGTTTTAAACTGAGTACAACTTGCTTATGATTGTTAAAATGGAATGCCTGCCTCTTCATGTTATTATTCCAACATACTTAAAAGAAATAGTATATTTTTTATCCATCTGAAATATACAGTAAGAATTTATTGATTTGCAAGACAGCCATATAAACAGACCATAAAAAAACAATCAAATGCTTATTTTCTGTAACACTACCAAGACAATTTAACATGAGACAACTATACACATCAACAGCTAACTGATCCAATTAGTCCAACTGGGACCAGAGGACATGAAAAGAGGAAATAAATATTAGTTGAAAAAACTCTTTCATCCAGGAGAGGGCAGAGGCTGGGGATGGGGGGTGAGGTGGGCTGGGGGAGGGGATTTGACGCCTAGGATTTCCCTGTAATTCTTTTAATTCACCTTCATTTTGCTTCATTGTGACTGACAGATGATTCTGATGTGACTTTTGGATTGTTCGTTAGGATGACTTTTTCAGATTTCTGGGAAAAGACAATGCCTGGTGTGATTTCCTTATAAGGTAATCCAACCCCTAATGATCTTTTAAGCCATTAGTGTCTCTGACATAAAAATTAGGTGAAATGAAGATTTAATCAATTTATTGTTCTGGTTTTTACCCCTTTATGTTTTCAATTCTTTTTAATTACATTAGTCAAGAGTAGTTTAGTTATTTCCAGGATTTTTTTTTGTTTTTTTAGAGCATATTTTAACCTATGGAGGGGAAAAAAATCAATGTTGCAATGGAAACACAATCGATTTCCTATCTGCATGTAATGGTACACTTTTTTATGGTGAATTCAAACTCCTGCTCAGTCATTTATAAATTTATGCAAGTTGTTTAACCTGAAAAGCCTTAGTTTCCTCATTTGGAAATTAAGGATAACATAACTACATCTCACTAAGGTTGTGAACAAAAGGATTTGACTTAAGTATCTGGCACATAGCAGGCCAACGATGAACTTTAATCTCTCTGGCTGTGTTCTTTAAACACCTGAGTAAGGGGGACTTTTAGTAAGCTTCCTATCGTACATAAATGGGCAAGGCAATTCCAAGAAGATTTTAGTTGTATTTTTTAATTCTTTTCCCCTAGTTACTTTTTTGATGGAACAAAACATGGCAAATAGTTTTATAAAGAGTGATAACTCATAATCCCATCACCTTACTATTTCAATTATTTTTATTTTTTCTTTAACAGTATATATAATACACAGAAAGCAAAACTGAAATGCACCAACAAGTATTTTGCTGTGTGTTTAATTTTGCACCTTTTATTTTGGACATTTAAATAAGATGGTGTAAACTGAACGTATTTTATAATTTGGAAAAATGACTGAGTTTCACCAATTTGTACAGGCAATTATAAAATCCTTGCCATTTCCACTGCTATTTCTCAGTACAAACATTTGGTTATACGGAAAGAATGTCAGGATATCACCAGTCACAGGTAGTTCAAGCTTGAGAGCAGATAAATAACTTGATCCAAGTAGTAGAAAAATCTCAAAGCTACCTTAGTCTACCTTAAAAAAAAAAAAAGATTAAAATATTGTTGAGTAGTGTGCTCACTAACATCTGAATTTGTCTCCAACAGTTCAGTGGAACCATCTGAGTCAGGTTTAAGCATCTTCAATTTCAGTTCCTTATGTCATATTTCTTACCTGTCTCTCTATTGAAATAAAATATATATACACATAATAATACAAAAATTAGGGGAATCTCTATCGGAAATTTTCAAGGATAGAAAACTGAAGAGGTAGAGAAGTTGAGGGAAGGTGCTTGAAAGGAAGAAGGTAGGAAAGTGGGGTCAGAGTAGTCTAAGGAAGTGTCCCTGCAGGAAAAATAAGTAGTTCTTAACAGTCTTGTATATATGTGAGGGAAGAGGTGGAAGGAAAAGTCAGAGGTAGGCAGAGTCATGACAGGCATGGCCTTAGGCTTTAAGAGAACAATGTATTTTTGGTGTGGAATCTGAAGTACAATGCAGAGAAAAAAAATGATGGAGGACCTGGTTTCTGATCCTAAATCAAGGTCAGGTTTCCAGAGAAGAAAGAGCCTGGTGTCTTCAGTGATTTATATTGTGATTCTCATTTGAGCAACACAATAATGATAATATTGGATTACAACCCAGAGTATAAAAAAATCGTGACACAACCCTGATATAAATAAATATTAAATAACAGAAGAATTCCAATAAAAAATAATTATGGAGAGTCGGAGTAATGGAACTAAGATGAAGTCAGAGTAACCAACAGTACCTGGAACTAAGCTACTCTGTACATTTTACTATGGGATTCTTTCCCCTATAGAAAGTACTTTGAGTACTTTAAACATGGCTCAGTGGACTACATGATTCTTAGTATAGTAGAAAGTTTTCTTTTCCTTAGACTATGCTCAGGGAAGAGTATCATACATGTACATCCAGTATTTTTCCCCATTTAAAATTTTCTGCATTCAAAATTATATGATTTTGTATACTTCCTTTTTCACTCAACGTTGTATGTAAGCATTTTTCCATGACTTTAAAATGTTGATGGAGTTCATATATAATCTTCGCCTAAAATTTCATCTTGTCAATGGACCATGAGTTTTACAATCAGTAGGAGTCCATACTCGTTTAGAAGCTGGGATGGATTGAGTAGTGAGACCCAGTCCCTTTCCTAGGGTGTGTCAGTTACCTCCCCAGTGCAACCCTACTGCATTCAGGTGGGACATACTCGTTTATTCAACACATATTTATTAAGCTCCTACAGTGTGCCAGACTCAGGTCTAAAAGCTTGGGATGCATCAATGGACGACATGGGCAAAGTTCCTGCCCCTCTGGGAAATCACCATCTACGAAAGGAGGCAGACAATACAAAATACATGTAATATAAAAGTCAGTTGAATGATAGCGGGTGATGCTTTCTATGGGAAAAACATAAAGAAGAAGGCCTGAGGAGTGTGGTGATGGTGGTGGTGCTGCTCACAATTTGACAATGGGACTTGGCTAGGACTCAAGAAGAGGCAAGATTGAGCAAACGCTTGAAAGGTGTGCGGTAATTAGCTGTGCAAATATATGGGTGAAGACCAGCCCAAGGAGGGAACTGCCAGTGCTTGGGGCTATGGCAGTTTCATGTCTTCCAGAAACCAAAACGACGGTCCACTTGAAGCAATCACGCTTTTTAGCAATTTTGTATTTTTTTAGCTATAAGAATGAAAATGTGGGTCCCTGGGAATCTGAGGCAGTTCATAATTATCTCTTCACCCAATGTCGTTGTCGTTAGGTGCCTTCGAGTTGGTTCCGACGCACAGACGACCCTAAGTACAACAAAACAAAACACTGCCCAGTCCTACACCATCCTCACAACTGTTGCTATGTTTGAACCCATTGTTGCAGCCACTGTGTCAATCCGTCTCCTTGAGGGTCTTCCTCTTTTTTGCTGATCCTCTACTGTACCAAGCACGAAGCCCTTCTCCAGGGACTGATCCCTCCTGGTAACATATTTAAAGTACATGAGATGAAGTCTTGCCATCCTTGCTTTTAAGGACCATTCTGGCTGTGCTTCTCCCAAGACAGATTTGTCAGTAATTGTTTAATATTGTTTTCATATTTGTTTAATATCTGCCATTGTAGTAGGCAGATATTAAAAACTTCCAGCATGCTTTGCTATATGCAACTGTGAAAACATTGTACACTTTTTTTTTCTTTACCGTACAACCAAGTTGGATCTATTCCAGGTATTGAAGGCATGTTCAGTAGTTTAAAATTTGTTAACATAATCTCCCATAACAACAGGCTAAAGAAGAAAAGTAGTGTGATCAAATCAATTGATGCAGAAAGGCATTTGACAGAATTCAACTTCTAACCGGGAGTAGAGGTCTGTAACCCACCAGCACCTGCAGTTAAATTACTATTTTTCAGTCCCTTGATTCTTTTCTGTTTGATCAAACCACTAATTTGAAACCCGTGAGATTCATGTGCTTCCTTTTACTTTCAATTTTTAGTGATTGCTTTTTTATTTTTACTTGATTGTTTCATAATTCTACAAAACATTTTCACAGTTTCAATGACAATAGTAAAGTTACCTTCAGAGAAAGCTAGATTCTATCCCTTTTCTCTCCGTCCCCTTTCTTCCCTCACCTTACAAAGAAATATTTTCTTGTCTTGATTTTATCCTTTCATTGTTTTTATCTTTTCTTTATAAGCAAACATTTATATATGGAGCTCTAGTGGCACAGTGGTCAAGAGCTTGGCTGCTCACCAAAAGGCTGGTGGTTTGAATCCACCAGCCGCTCCCTGGAAACCCCATAGGGCAGTTCTACTCTGTCCTATAGGGTTGCTATGAGTCGGAATCGACTTGATAGCATCAAGTTCAGTTTAGATTTTTTTTTTTGGGGGGGGGGTGTGTTATACATATTGTTGTAAGGTGCTGTCGACTTGGTTGTGACTCATAGTAACCCTATGTACAACACAATGAAACATCGACCGGTCCTGTGACATCCTCAAAATCGTTCTATGCTTGAGCCCATTGTTGTAGCCACTGCGTCAATCCATTCATTTAGGGTTTTCCTCTTTCTCCGACCCTCTACTTTACCAGGCATGATGTCCTTTTCCAGGGACTGGTTCCTCCTGATACCAAGTTTTGCTGATGTTTGTGAAAATGTAACCAAAGTTTTGTCTTTAAAGTTCTTAAAGAGGAAAATTATAAGAGCTATATATGGAGGATCAATAGCACTTCAAATTGCACTAAAGAAGTCTGTATAACCAGATTCTTTTATTATGGTAAAAGATCTATAAAAAACATTTGCTACTTCAACCATTTTCACATGTATAAATCAGTGACATTAATATGTACAAAATGTGCAACCTTCACTTGTTCTTGTTTCCAAAAATTCCCATCACCCTTCACAGGAACTGAGTGCCCCATTAGCTATAACTCCCCTTCTTCTCTCCCACCTGCCAATGGTAACCACTCATTAACTTTGGTCTCTATCCATTTGCCTAATCTAAATATTTCATATAAGTGGGATCACAGAATATTTGTCCGTTTCTGTCTTACTTATTACATTCCACATAATGTTTTCAAGGATCATTTATGTCATAGCATGCATTTCCCTTTATGGCTAAGTAATATATTTGGGTTTGGGGATGAGAAGGAGTCACGACTATATGGAAGTGCAATATTCTCTTGTATCTCACATGGATTTGAGATCCAGGTTCAAACTGTCCTTATGTTCAGGATCTGGATCAGTCAGAGGTTGACCATAGCTACTGGGGCATGGGTTCTTCTGGGATAAACACAGAACACAGGTATGGAGATGACTATGGAGGGCTCAGTGTCCAGGGCTCCCATACGGATACCTGAGGATCCTCCACATAGATCACATATGGGGTGAACCAGACCAGTTCCTCAAGAGGAAAAGAGATGGGCCAGGCCTGGAGATGAGCCTCAGGAAGTACGAGATTGGCTGAGGCTGCACAGGGAGGACCTGAGGAGACTTCATCCTACTGTTTATAGCCCAGGATCCTGTGTAGGGCATCTCCATAAGGACACGGCAAAGTTTCACTCCTTGGACTCTGGTTGGCCTCACGAACAGTCCAGTATAAATCCTGAAGATTTACCAGCATGTGTAGATATTGTTGCCGGCTCTTCTTTATGCCTCTGAGTTTGAGTTTCTTGGAAACTGCTTTTGAAAGTACTTCATTTCTGTTCCTCACCTCCAGGTGTACCTCACGTTCAATGAATTCCCATTCTTGTAGGAAACTCTGGATTTCTTGGTCATTCAAAAGTTTAACTGTTCCGAGCACTTCCCTGGTTCCTGAGTTACTTTTTTCTCTTTTACGTCCTGGGGATTTCTGGTAATTTTACTCTGCAATGTTACTTTCTCCATATTTATTCCTAAGTTTTCTCTCCTCTGATTTCCTTTTCTGTGGCCACATTGCCTAACCCAGGGTGGGCAGGGAGTGGCACTTAGTCTGACCGCTGGAATTCAGGTGAGTAAGGAGGGTCTGGAGGATAGAGATGTCTCTGTTCCTCTCTGCTGCCTATGCAGTCTCTCCGTTGTACGCTTTTTGTAACTGCTGTTCCCCATATCCTGGCCATGATTTTTAATGACTATTATTATTTTGAGGCCCTGGTGGCTTAGTGATTAAGCGTTTGCTGCTAACCAAAAGGTCAGCAGTTCGAATCCATCAGCCACTCCTTGGAAACCCTATGGGGCAGTTCTACCCTATCCTATAGGGTCTCTATAGGGTCACTGTGAGTTGCAATCGACTTGATGACAACCGTTTGGTTTTTTGTTTGGTATTATTATTTTATCATATAGCAGATTCACAATTTATTCATAATTCATCTATTGCTGGATATTTGGATTAATTCCAATTTCCCATTATTATAAATAACGCTACAATGAATATCCTTGCTTATAAACTGTTGGCCTTTTCTGTCACATGTGTGGCAAATGTTTTTCCCAGTTTCTTGGTTGCTATTGAATGCTTTTATAGACCTAGTGCAACATAATATGGAACAGAGATAGTTGTCCTCTGTTATACATGTAGTATTTTTTTATAATTGTTGTTTTTCTTTCTTTAGTAATGTTTACTATGGTTTAGCATCAACTACTGGTGCAGTAGCCTGAGATGGATTTCCTTTTCTTTTAAACCTTCTGACCACCTCTGACTGTGTAGAGAGTCAGATATATTCTGTGGGCTCTTCTTGTAGAGGCATTTTGCGTTCTGTTCTTTGTGTCCAGGATGCCCAGATGGCAGAGCTTGATTTCTTCTCCAGCTGCCTGAGTCATGTTTATGAAACCACGTATCCCACAGTGTAGTGCGGCTGTGCCCTTCCCTTCTCTAAATTAGGTACATAATGAGTGCTGTGTTGTTGTCATTGTTGTTAGTTGCCGTTGAGTCATTCTAACGCATGGTAACTTCATGTGTGCACAGTAGAACTGTCACAGGATTTCCATAGCTGTGCCCTTTCAGAAGCAGATAGCCAGGCCTTTCTTCTGTGGCACCTCTGGATGGGTTCAAACTGCAACCTTTGGCCTAGTAGTCAAGCACTTCATTTGTGTCACCCAGGGAATCCTTAATGAGTGCAACCTTTAAAATAATCACGCACGGAACAACGATCATGCCGGTTCAAAATATTATTCCCAGGTGGTAGGGGTAACTGTCTGGTTTTTTCCCTCCCTTGCTTCATCCTTTTTTCTCTTCCTTTCTTCCTTCCTTCTTTTGCCTCTCCTTTGTTTGTTGTTTAGTCGTATATCTATAGATCAATTTATTCCCTTTTGTCCTCATTCCCTATTCCTTGTCTCATTCTTGTTCTCTCACAAACAGACATTGTAATGTATTTAATGTATATTCTTTAATTCATACGTGTTTTGTAAAATGTTGTGTATGCAAAAATGTTTATTTAAGTAGTACACTGGAATCTATGTCATTCTATTTATCACTTTTTAAAATATCCAGCCATGTGACTGTGTCCAGCTAGTCTGTAAACTCTAACTGCTGATTGTAATCTTTACCATGCCATAACTACCTTTAGCCTAGTCACTTTGTTTCCATTATATATTGAAGCATGACAAACCACTCTAAAACGTAACAGCTTAAAACAACTTTGTTTTCCTCTCATGACTCCGTGGGTCAGGAATTCAGACAGTGCTAATCTGTGTGGTTCTTCTGCTCCACGTGGCCATAGATAGGGTCACCCATTCAGATGTCTTTAGCTGGTGGCTCATCTGGGTTGACAGGTCCAAGAAGGTTTTACCCGCTTATTTGGCACCACAGTCCTCCTCCACATATCCTCTTCCTCTCCACAGGGCCTACACATGGACTCCAAGTGTTCCAAGGCGACAAGCTCCAATGTGCAAGCTGCTATTAAACCTCTACTGCATTACACTTGCTAATGTCCCACTGATCAAAGCAAGTCACATGGCCAAGCCAAATGCAAAAGAAGACTACCCACAGGCATCAACACCGGGAGGCATGCTTCACTAAGGGTCAGCAATGTACTAGTCTACAAACTGTTTCTTTACTAACGAACCCCCAGATTACACCCAACTCCCAATCACCACAAGCAATGCTATGATGTATATGTCTCTTCATGGATTTATGTGAGAAGTCTATAGGGATATATGTATACACACACACACACACACACACACACACACACACACACTATATATATATATATATATATATACACACCTCCAAGGGTAAAATTACTGGGTCCTAATGTATGTATATACTTAATTTTCCTAAGTACTGCCATTTTGATCTCCTGAATTGCTTTATATTCCACATTCCTACCAGTGGTGGTTGAGGGTTCCCATATTCCCATATTCTACTCCAACACTGGGCCCCCAAAACAATCTGACCACCTCATTCAAGAAAGACAGTGACTCCTTCTCAGTGTGCTATAGGGTGAAGATCAATTACCTTGAATAAGAATTAAAGAATTCCAATAATCTGATCTGTCTGTTCTTATTCAAAAGAATTTCCACTCCTTAACTGTATTCCCTTTTCACTCCATCTAGCCTAATACCCTTTCTGTTTTTCAAAAACACTATATAAATCTGCTGCTTCAAGCCTTTGCCTTCATGCTTCCTCCATACCAAAAGCCTTGCCCTCATTTCTGTTTATCCAAGCTCTACCAAACCAGTCTGCAGGATTCAACTCTGCTTTGAGACACCAACATCTTGAATAGTCATTTCTCTTCACCTCTGAACTTCTATTTCTTCAACAAGCATTCTGAAACTTACTCATGTCTGGCTTTCCTTTTATTTTTAAATTTTTCATGTGAGGGTTGTAACCCAACTGGAATTCAGGAGAAAACAGGAATGGTATTGTGCATTTCTGTCATAAGCAAACTCCCTTTGGACTGAGGATAAGGGGCATAGTCCTCTTCCTGAAAATGACTTTGATCAGAAAACAACAGGAAATCTGCCAGTGCCTTAGGAAGATATACTTATTCATTCATATCATTGTGTCACTGACAAAAAGCATATTATACAGTGATTTGTTAGCTAAACCAGGTCTTCCTTTTCATAATCACATAAAAGTTTAAATGTTTTCAGTTATTTGAATTACTTAAAGTCTGTTTACTTACAGTCATGTTCCTTCAGGCATTTACTTAGTGCAGAACTGTAAGAACTGAAAGAATAATGGATTTGCATAAAATTTGCTGGACACTTATGGGAATAATAACTGAACTTATTATGCAAATGATTGAGGAACTTTTGCAGTGCTTAATTTTCTTTCTTACTTCCCACACTTCCGAATTGCAGGAAAATCTATCTCAAGTAATAATAATTGGATTTAGACATATAAATCTCTTCCCAGCTGAATGTGTTTTTGCCACTTTCTATTCTTTATTCTGATTTTGGATAGAGGAATTCCAACAAGATCCTTTTTATTCTTGCTAAGTCTTAGAAGAAAACAATTTTATCACTTTAAACCTAAAGGTAAAGCTCCAGCAGGATTTCAACATTTTAGTAATGAGATGACTTAGCAGATAAGCAACACAGGTGATGGAGCCGTCCCTTGGTTAGATACCTTTTCCAAATCCCATAAATAATTGTTTGCTGACTAAATAAATCTATTAATTTTCTGAGTGATTTTAAATATGTTCTCTTCTCTGAATGCAATTTCTCATTTTTCTCTCTTCATACAACTGTCATAAATTTCTGAGCACCACTGCTCACAAAAGACTAGTCATCGACCAATACATCGACCAACATTTTTCTGGAGTAAATTCTGTCTTAGAATACTCTTTCCCCCAGTAAACAGTAGATTCACCCTAATTACTCTTATCACACCACAGCAAAACAATGACCCAAAATGTTGGCCAATACCTATATTGAGCTTAAGAGCTGTGCGATACACCCTCCATCATGTTAAAAGGGATGAAGGTTAAGTAGGAGTCCCCTCAGCCACCACTGACACTTTTGGCATCACAATCTTTCTAGAAGCATTGCTATTTTTTGAGTCCAATCAAAGTTATACATAGACCTGGTTATTTTTCAACTACAGCTTCTCCCTCCTTTCCCAAGATTTCCTGTTTTCTGGAGCATCTCAAAATCCATCCTGCCCCCCAATGCCCACTGAATTCGTACAGCAAAATTAAAATACCAATGTATATACATCAGATTGGGAAAAAGAAACTGAAAGTCTCACAAGATAATGGAAAACTGCACTCTCAGGAATAACTTCTGATATCCCAGAATCACTCTACACTCAGGATATGCACAATAATGAAAGACAGTAATGGACCCCCTCAGTTCTGAGGTCCTTCCAGCTTTTGTGCCTTGATGGTCATGTAGACCCTTCAGGGTATGTGACTAGATCTCATTCTCCAGTGTGGCTGTATCTCAAATATTAGTTGTCTTTGTTGTTGCTTTTGGGTTGATTCTAACTCATGGAAATCCCATGTGTTACAGAGTAGAACTGTTCCATCTGTAGGATTTTCTCAGCTTTAATCTTTACAGAAGCAGGTCACTAAGGCCTTTCTTCCACGGAGCTGCTGGGTGTGTTTGAACTGCCAATGTTTAAGTTACTAGCTGATCCCAAACTACCTGCACCACCCAGGCTCCTTCAAATATTGGTTGTCGTTATTTGTTAGGTGCTGTCAAGTCGATTCAGACTCATAGCGACCCTATGGACAACATAATGAAACATTGTCCCATCCTGTGCCATCCTCAGAATCGTTGCTATGTTTAAGCCCATTACTATGGCCACTGTGTCAATTCATTTCCTTGAGGGTCTTCTTATTCGCCGACCCTCTACTTTACCAAGTATGATGTCCTTCTCCAGGACAGGTCCCTCCTGACATGTCCAAAGTACGAGATGAAGTCTCGCTATCCTCACTTCTAAGGAGCATTCTGGCTGCACTTCTTCCAAGACAGATTTGTTCGTTCTTCTAGCAGTCCATGGTATATTCAATATTCTTTGCCAACACTGTAATTCAAAGGCATCAATTCTTCTTTGGTCTTCTTTATTCATTGTCCAGCTTTCTCATGCCTATGAGGAGATTGAAAATATCATGGCTTGGATCAGGTGCACCTTAATCCTCAAAGTGGCATCTTTGCTTTTTAACACTTTAAAAGAGGTCTTTTCAGCACATTTTCCCAAAGCAATATGTCATTTGATTTTTTGACTACTGCTTCCATGGGCGTGAATTGTAGATCCAAGTAAAATGAAATCATTGACAACTTCAGTCTTTTCTCCATTTATCATGATGTTGCTTATTGGTCTAGTTGCAAGATTTTTGTTTTCTTTAAGTTGAGATGTAATCCATACTGAAAGCTGTAGTCTTTGACCTTCATTGGTATATGCTTCAAGTCTTTTTCACTTTCAGCAAGCAAGGTTTTGTCACCTGCATATCACAGGCTGTTAATGAATCTTCCTCTAATACCAAGGCTGCGTTCTTCTTCATATTGTCCGGTTTCTCGGATTATTCACTCAGCATACAGATTGAGTAAGTATGATGAAAGGAAACAACTCTGATGCACACCTTACCTGATTTTAAACCACACAGTATCCTCTTCTGTTTGAACCACTGCCTCTTGATCTAGGTACAGGCTCCTCACGAGCACAATTGTCTGGAATTCCCATTCTTCAAAATGTTACCTATAGTTTGTTATGATCCACACAATCGAATGCCTTTGCATAGTCAATAAAACACAGGTAAACATCTTTCTGGTATTCTCTGCTTTCAGCCAAGATACATCTGACATTAGCAATGATTTCTCTCATTCTACATTCTCTTCTGAATCTGGCTTGAATTTTTCGCTGCTCCCTACTGATGTATTGCTGCAACCTTTTTTGAATTATCTTCAGCAAAAGTTTATTTTTGTGTGATATTAATGATATTGTTCAATAATTTCCACATTTTTGTTGGACCACCTCTCTCTGGAGTAAGCACATACGTGGATCTCTTGAGGTCGGTTGGCCAGGTAGCTGTCTTCCAAATTTCTTGGCATAGATAAATGAGCATTTATATTGTTGCATCCGTTTGCTGAAAATCTCAATTGGTATTCTGTCAATTCCTAGAGCCTTGTTTTTCACTAATGCCTTCGGTACAGCTTGGACTTCTTCCTTCAATACCACTGGTTACTCATTATTAAATAAACAATTTCAAAATTGAGTTGTAGGTGTTTAGTGTTGTTCACAGTGGTTGGCCCATTCTAATTTATCTTGGACAAGCAGATAAGTATACCAGTATAAATCTTGAGTTCTTGAGGTAATTTGTCGTAGAAGCTGAGGGAAAGGCCACAGAACCAACTCTGTCTGAGTTTTTACCAACATCTCCTTGTTACATATTCCCCACGCATTTCTTACAATTCTTATTACAGCAATGTCTACAATATGTGATGCACAGAAATAGACATACTAAAGCACCGGTGACCACTGAGACTGGTATCATCCAATAAGGAGGGGAAATTTTATCCTCAAAATATGTCAGCCATGACCAAAAATCTCACAAGTTTTTTATATTCCTTTACCAACTGGACCATTTATCCGATTATCTTTGTACTTCTAAATGATTTTGATAGAGGAATTTAACTGCATATGTAACATCTCCAAAGCTAAGCTTACTTTTTCCAGGCCAATCAGACTACATGGGCAAAACATCAATGGAGAGCTCTGAAGTGGCTTCAAAGTACATGTTCACCCCAGGCGTTTTGTTTACAAAACTTGAGTCTCTAAGTAAAACCAAAAATATTGGTATAACATACAACTGCAGTGGAGAGCTTAAAATTATGCTTTATACATCACACCTCAGTTAACATTATCATGTTATTTCCAAAACCTTCCAGCAAAAGATCCCTTTCTACATAAAATACATTTCCTGCTACCGTGGTAGTTACCAGAGGCCACTGCTCACTAAACTTCAGATTCCATCTGGGATGGAGGGAACGTAACCATGTTCTAACATTGAAGAACACAAATTTTCAACAGCACAGGATTCTAGGTATCGTTGTGAAAATCTGATCATCCAACCAATTAGATGTGCCATGGGCAGAGTTCTCTGTTAATCTGTGGCACTCTGGCCAGGAAAAAGCAGTGGTAAGAGCACTTACCAGATATGTATCGTAATAGTTTATTTTCTGTGGCGTATTCCTACGAAGATAGTCCTCCAGCCTGAGTCTTCATCATCCCTAGCCACTGTCTTCAGATTTCAGTATAATCAAGATATTTCTTAGTCTTTCCTGAGTGAGAATACATTCTCTTACCTGGAATCATTGGAAAGGATGATGTTCCATCATTTTAGAACTATGTATAATCCATTGTATCCTTACATTATCCTCCCAGGTAGCATTCAGTAATGCCATGTCCACTTGACTCAACACAGCAAGTCTTGTTTCCAAAGCCCCTTTTAGTATGTTGATACCAATATTGGTTAATCTTCTTCAGTGTTATTGCCATTTTCTAATTATTTTATGTGTGCAGGTTATATATGCTTTATGCAACCAAATGAATAATGTCCATCAGAGATTTTTAGTTCAGTATATTTGGCTTCTAGGTGCAGTCCTTTGTGGAGAGTCTACAGGTGAATCATCAGTGATATATGATCATACAAAAGTATGAACATGATAAACATAACTAAAAAAAAACACAACTTAAATGATAACTCTAATCTGCTCTTTTTCAGGCACGTCATCGAGGCATGCTGGTTGATTTCTTTGCTTCGAATAACTCAAGTAGAATTTTTGGATTAATTTTATAGTTTGGCTTCAGGTCACTTCTCCATCTCACGGTAAAAGCAAATCCAGGATGTCTTTCTCAGCATGGATCATGGCATACAACCACATCTGAGAGAGCTGAGTATTAATTCTCTTGCTCTGATGGCTTTTATCAAGAAAAGAATGATGGCTCCTTTACCAGTGTCATTGGTCATTTATGTGCTCCCTTCCCATCTGCCACAACTTCTCTTTCCATTTTTTACCTGTCTTAGCTCAGATTTTGCCTCTCCAGGTAAAAATTTCTGGTTCATCCATACTGTCCACCACAGGCAAGTAGCAGAATTAGCCTCCCTAGAAGGGGAAGACATTGTCCATTGCCAAGAAGGAGAAGCACTAGAAAGGTAAAGGATATGGGACTATTTCTATCATAGACAGTGGGCCAGAACTCCCACTGAGTCCTAGGTTAACCGCATGATATAGAATCTCCACTAAGCCCATTTGTTGTTTTAGGAATATTTCTTTTTTCAGAGTAATTGCGTGGTAATACTTCCTTTTCTAGGGTACGAGTGTAATCCCAGGCCTCGTACAACTGGATCCAGTGATAGAAAATTCTTCTGAGGTGAAAAAGTCAGAGTGTGTGTGACTGTATTATCCTCCACCCTTCTTTATCATCTCCACATCCCAGAAACTTTTTCAAAGGTGTTTCTCCTCTGTCACTACTCATATTCAGATGAAGTACATATTTACTCATCGATCCAGTCAGCCCCTCATGCATCTGTCACGGTCTCTCTGCTTTTATGAATGGTGTTTTGATTCCAGTGAGGGCGCTAACATATTAACAATTGGCTCTCAAAAGAACTATAAGTAGTTGCTGCATCGGGTGACCTACAGCTTCAAATTCCCAGCGATCCACGCTGAGATGCAATGTGAGAATTCTACCAAAGATTCCAGTCTGCATGCGTTCATTTGAAGATATTTCCAACATGATTTGTGCTTTAATTCAAGTCAAAATATTCACTGTGGAAGGATATTGGAAATTCTCAAGGTGCTCATTTAGCATGACCAATTAAAACCTAGCAAAAAGTGAAATTGACCTACGTGAGACTGTAAGTCAGGAACTGCAAAGCCCTCTATTTACATATAAATGCATTCCAACATTCAATTACTGGCTCAGGTATAGGTGATGCAGCTGCAACATCTCTTTCACTTTCTTGCTCTCCAATATGCTATTTCGTGATAACTCTAATGCTTCCCCCTGCGGTAGCACCATAATCACCGAGCTCCACTTACGGCTTTCAGAAATTGCCCTCTGCTTCTACAGCAAGATTAACAGTGTCTTGTTTACCACCACCTAACAACTGCAAAATTTTTTGTTCATAACCACCAGATCATTATGCTTATTTATAGGATAGGGTTGAAGATCCCCTCTCAGGGGTTTTGACTCTGAAGTCAATCATCTTTTTCTGCTAACACCTTATCCGAGAAAATTCAGTACCCTGCTCCAACACCTTTATTATCCCCTGTTCCTCTTTGGTGTCATTGGATTAAATTCAACCAATTGGGATAAATAAAATTAATTGTATGGTGCCCTTTAAGTGAGGTAGTTGACCAAGGGATGATAGCGTTCCTTCCTTCAATAGCAAAAGATGTGTCAACAGGGCCCTGTTGCAGCAACCTTGTCAATCTCCTCCTCTTCATCCCATTGCTTATTATTTATCTAAAAATTCCCATTTGTCTTAGCTGTTTCTCATTCCAATTTTCCTTATTACTCTTCTTGTTTTTCTGTCAGCCATTTTCCTCCTTTTGGCTGACTCAAACCGTTTGCCCATTATCCACGTGCATACATGGCAACCGCAATAGCAGGACATCCACGGTTTCAGTTTCTTACACGGCCTCTTGGCTTCTTAACAGGAGGGTTACATAAGGGCCCAAGCCTTTATTATGCATCCACTATTGTTTGGTCCAGGATTGTGTCATCTGGGGGCGGCTCACTGCTGGTCATAACGAAACAAACCTAGGGTTGTTTGTAACCAATGTCTCAAAGGCTTCAGAAGGTGTATTTCATTTTTCTGTAGACGTGGGAGTTTCAAATTTGACTTTCACAGCTTTAACTCTCTATATTCCCCCCTTCATCAATCCCAAAAAAGGGAACACTCTTATATTTAAAATTCTGGGGAATTGTTAGCATGCTGAACAGTGTAGGCAACTGAAGATTAATACCTCCTGAGTAGTTCCTTTTATTCTATTGTGTTTACCATAAGACTATTTGTCCCTTGATGATTTAAGCAAATTAATGAAGATAGCAAAGATTCACGGGCAACTGATGGTGCTTTTCAGCCAAATAATTCAATTCTCTTTTGGTCTTATGGCCACTTGGTTGATATCACATGGTATCTAGATGAGGCACTTAGCAATTAAGGGTCATAAAAGAGGAAGTAGCCTCTTAAAGGGACATCATATTTTTTAAAGTTTCCAATAGAACTTTTGATATAAAATGAAGTGCATTTTTGTTTGTTTCAAATACCAGTCTCAGTTTTACCTTCTCTGGTGTTTCGTTTTCCTTCTCTCCCCTCTTCAGTGATTTTCCTTTCACTAAAGTAATGAGCCCTGGTGGCGCAGTGGTTAAGAACTCAGCTGCTAACCAAAAGGTCAGCCATTCAAATCCCCCAGCTGCTCCTTGGAAACCCTATGGGGCAGTTCTGCTCTGTCCTATAGGGTCACTATGAGTTGGAATTGATTAGATGGCAATGGGTTTTCTAAAGTGATTAACAAAAATGAGGGTATTCTGTTTCTAGCATCCCCCCTTCATTTGACTTCTCTATTTCAATCCATTTTTGCCAATTTCTCAGATGTAAAAGCTGTATCATGCAAAATCTATGGATAATATAGATAAATTTTCTGATAATCTGCTTCAGAGCTTTTGCTACTTTAAGTCAAGGGTAGGGTGACAACCATTCAGCATCAAATTCTCATTAGATCTTCAATGCCCATTTTTTTATTTGGGCACCTGAAAGTCAATACCACTTCTTATACCACACTGAAATGTCCACTTCACTCGACTAGCTGCATTAGTGGTCTTGGGTCTAAAGTCTATGGTCTTATGTCTGCATTAAGGGAAGAGAGGCTTAAATTCTAAGAATTTCCATTCTTAGCTAGTTATTTTTTTCCATGTCAACAATCCCCCTTTAATCTCATTCAAACAAAATATGTTTTGTTTTTTTTTTCATTTTCACAGCATAGGAATATTGGAAGATAAACTAGTGAGAGTTATGAAATATTTAAAATTTCTTATAATGCAAGCTTCATCAAGTCCAAAAACATAGGAGAGTCATTCCCATTATATTCTTCCTCTTGACCCATTTCATGTCAGACATGCAATACAATTATGGAATCCCTCTTTCATGAATCATCCCAAACACAAAATGTTTCAAGATCTGTCAACATATTTCAAAGAGAGGAAGAATAGCATCTCCTTGGTTTGACTTAGGATATTTGGATAAGTAGAGGAGAGAGGAACTGTGATGCAGGAAGTAAGAAACTATCTTGCACTAAGCCCGAGAATCAGTCCCGCTCATGTCAGCACAACAGATCACTCTTCTCAAACTGTCAGGAGAAACAGGACATGCAACCACATGTTCTAGTTTATTGTTTATTTGTTGAGTCATAGGGAACAGAAATGAGTTAATCTTTCACATTGCACTGTCATTGTTAGTCTTTTATTTTTTCTTGTTTATTTATTTACTCCCTAATATCCCATTTCCCATTCCCCTTTTCATCACTGGCAATCTTTGTAATGTGTTTGTTTTATATATATATTTGGCATATGTTCTTTTCCTTTTTATTGTGGTGAAAATATACCCAGCAAAACATACACCTAGCACAATATATTGAAGAGACTTTTCCTAACTCCACTGAATGGACTTGGTACCTTCGCTGAAAATGAGTTGACCATAGATGTATGGATTTATTTCTGGAATCTCAATTCTATTCTATTGGTCTGTATGTCTATTACTACACCAGTGGCAGGCTGTCATAATTACTGTAGCTTTATAATGTGTTTTGAAATCAACAAGTGTGAGTCATCCTACTTTATTCTTCTTCTTCAAGATTGCTTTAGCTATTCAGAGTCCTTTACCCTTCCATAAATTTAAGGATTGGCTTTTCCATTTCTGTAAAGAAGTTTGTTGGAATTTTGATGGGAATGGCATTGAATTTATAGGTTGCTTTGGGTAGTATGGACATCTTAACTATATCAAGCCTTTGCAATACATAAATATGGAATGTCTTTCCATTTATTAGGTCTTCTTTGATTTCTTTGAGCAATATTTTACAGTTTTCTGTGTACAAGTCTCTCACCTTCCAGGTTAAATTTATTCCTAGGTATTTTTTTCTTTTAGATGTTAGTGTAAATCATAATGTCTCCCTAATTTTTTTTTTCAGTTTGCTCATTGCTGCTGTACAGAAACCTGATTGATTTTTGTGTGTTGACCTCGTACTCCGCCACTTTGCTGAATTTATTTTTAGTTCTAATACCTTTTTGTGGATTCTGTGGGGTTTTCTATACATAGATTTATATTATCTGTGAAAAGAGATAAAAGAGATAAGTTTTATTTCCTACTTCTTGATTTGGATGTATATATGGAGAGCTGATGGCACAGTGGTTAAGATTTCGACTGCTAACCAAAAGGTTGGCAGTTCAAATCCACCAGCTGCTCCTTGAAAACCCTATGGGGCAGTTCTGCTTTGTCCTATAGGGTCACTATGAGTCAGAATCGACTCAACAGCAACAATTGTATAAGCCTAATTATTCTGGCTGGGACTTCCAGAATGATGTTGAATAGAAGTCGTGAGAGTGGGCATCCCTACCTCGTTCCTGATCTTAATGGGAAAGCTCTTAGTCTGTCTCCATTGAGTATGATGTTAACTGTGGGTTTTTCATAAGTACCCTTATTATACTGAAGAATTTTCCTTCTATTTATATCTTGCTGAGTAGTTTTATCATGAAAGTGTGCATTTTTTCAAATGCCTTTTCTTGATCAGTTGAGATGATCATGTGGTTCTTTCCCTTTGTTCTATTAATGTGGTGTATTACATTGATTGATTTTCTCATGTTGAACCACCCTTGCATTCCTGTGATAAATCCCACTTAATCATGGTGTATGAACTTTCTAATCTATGTTTGGATTTGGTTTGCTAGTAACTTGTTGATAATTTTGCATTTATATTGACTGGAGATATTGGCCTGTTGTTTTCTTTTCTTGTGGTGTCTTTGTCTGACTTTGGTACCAGGGTAATGCCTGCCTCATAGAATGAGTTAGGAAGCATTCCCTTCTCTATAATTTTTTGGAAAAGTTTAAGTAGTATCATAGCCACTTATTCTATAAATATTTGGTAGAACTCCCCAGTGAAGCCGTGTGGTCAAGATTTTTCTTTGGAGGTTTTTGATTACAGATTCAGTCACTTCACTTTTTATGGGTCTATTGATATCTATTATTTCTCCTTGAGTCAACATAGGGAGTTTATGTGTTTCAAGAAATTTGTCTTTTTCCTCTAAATTATCTAATTTTTTGGTGGTACATATTCTTTTGTGACACATGTTCTTATTCTGTGTGCATGCATATTTAATTTACGTAAACAGTATTGTAGTGTACTATAGACTTATTGTGTTTTTACTATTTTTTTTTCCACTCAGCACTCTATTTTAAGACCTATCAATATTGTAAGGAGCCCTGGTGGCTAACCAAAAGGTTGACAGTTTGAATCCCCCAGTGGCTCTGTAGGAGAAAGATGTGGCAGTCTGCTTCCTTAAAGATTACAGCCTTGGAAACCCTATGAGGCAGTTCTACTCTGTCTTATAGGGTTGCTATGAGTTGGAATTGACTAGACAGCAATCGGAACAACAGATGTCAGTATTGTTGTGGGTACATTGAATCCAAGGCTTATTTCTGCTTTTTGGTCTTCATGTCTTGAGCTGGGTTCTATAAGAAGCAAAACCAGTGAAGTGTATATGTATATATATATATATATATATATATATATATAGAGAGAGAGAGAGAGAGAGAGAGAGAGAGAGAGAGAAAGAGAGAGAGAGAGAGAGAGATTTATATCAAGGCAATGGCGCACATGGTTGTAGAGGCTGGCAAGTCCCAAGTCTATTGGTCATCTGTCAGGCTGGAGGATTCTCCTGACTCACATATCTACAGGGGCTGACTAACCCAAAATCAGCAAGTCAGATGGCAGGCTGCTGGCTCAAGTTCCAAGAACTGGAGGTCAGATGATGATGAGCTGGATGCAGGATCCAGAGAGAACAAAAGCCAGTGAGCTTTGCAAAAATGTCCATGTGTATTGGATGCAGGCCACACCCCCAAAGAAACTCTTTCAATTGATTCACTGCTCAGAGCAGATCTCATCATGGAGGTGATTATATCAGATCTTATCATGGAGGTGATTACATCATTACATAACTGCCAAACTACATCATAACTGTCAAGCTATTGATAATCATGGCCCAACCAAGTTGACACACAACTTTGACCATCACAGTCTTCCACAGAGTGCATTGATACTATTTACTTTTTTCCCCAGTACTGGATGCGTAGATTGCCTCCAACTCCTGCTACATACACAATGACGTAATGAATATCCTCATTTGCCACATGGCTGTGGGACAATTTCTCTTGGATACTTACTCATGACTGGGATTTCTGAGTCATGACATACACATATTCCTAATTTAAGTACTGACGCAGATTGCGCTGGCCCATTCCCATGGACACTTGCTTATAATTAAGCCTCAACATAAAATTTTAAGATTTTCAGGTGTTATCTTCATGTGTCCAGGATTGAAATGGGGCCCAGTAATATGAGGCAGAATGAGTTTTGGTTTAGAATTCTTTGACTTGATTATTTCTTAAATCTGCTTTAGGGAGGCTGCTGAAAATTGACCACTGATTGAATCGTTCTAAGAGGCTGAAAGTAGGCTGATTTCCTGAGGGGTAATGAGGACATTGGGGGCAGTGGTGGTTCAGTGGTAGAGTCCCAGGTTTGATTCCTGGGCAATGTACCTCAAGTGTAGCCACCACCTGTCTGTCAGTGGAGGCTTGCATGTTGCTGTGATGCTGAACAGTTTTTAGCAGAGCTTCCAGACTAAGATAAACTAGGAAGAAAGACCTGGTGATCTACTTCTGAAAAATCATCTAACGAAACCCCTACATGTCAGAACAGTCCCATTGTGCATGGGGTTGCCATGAGACAGGGCCCAGTTTGATGACAGCTAACAACAATAATGAGGACACTGCAACCCTTGAATCTCCTCCCTGTATTAAACAGAAGTAGTTGGTAAAAGGATAAAACACTGTGTACTCACAGTAGACTACAGATTTAACTAGATTTTCAAATAGACTTAAGTATCCACCTACATAGGAACTCGATATAGACTTCTGCCCTTCTGAAAGTCAGTTGCATATTAGGACTCTCTAGATAAAAGGAAAACAATACATTGAATATTAGTGAAAATGAAAATTCCCAGAAATTTAGTAAAACACAAATTATACATATTATTTCTTGAATAAAGAAGCGTCCTGTCTCCTTATGTATGTAAATTATACTTATCAGGTCTAATTTACATTTTGATCATAAAGAATGCCTTTTTCCATTACACAGAATTTATCCATTAAAAATTTTTTTTATGAAATACCTACCTCTTTTTGCATTCTTTTTTGTGCCTATCTCTTTTTTTTATATAATTGAATACACATACATACGTACATATAGATACCCATATCCATATATATGGATATATAGATAAGTACAATGGCTTTTATTGAACCACCAGATAATACCACATAATATTACATAACAATGAATTAGTTATGAATAAATCTGAAAGTATTGTGAAGACAAACGCAAGTTTTTATCCTAAGTGTACATTAGCATTCTTGAATTCCTTCTTTATTCCCCAGCTGATTCTGAGGTTGAGGCATCCGCTGGGTCATTTTAGGTATCTTCAGCAAAAAAAAAATGCATATCCAGTACAAATTGGTGAATATATACTCAATAATTTCTATAACTGTAATCATACTGGCCCCACAAAATAGACCCAGCTGACCGCCAATATCTGCTGTAATAAAACCAGCAAAAAAATTGAATAAATCATTGTTTCTTTACAATAAGCAAATTAAACATTATTAAAAGTTAAATTATTTGAAACTAATAAGTTAATCATAACTGTATTATATGAAGATGAGTTAATTATATTATTTTAAAACTTATTATAAAGCCTAAAAACAAAACCAATTGCCATCAAGTCGACTCTGACTCATGGTGACCCCATGTGTTGTATTTATTACAAAGTAACAGTAATTAATAATATCTTAATATAATCATTATACAAACAAAATCTGTTTCCCAAAAAATAACACGAAGTCTTTGAAGGATACGAAGTCTAGGCAAAATCTTGAAAGATTTTAGAGAGTTACAAATTCAGGTTCATGTGCTGAACAAAGAGCCACAATGTGTCATTCAGGTGACATTATTGGATGATGATGCTTCACAGCAACATAAATTTTCAAGCAATTTGTGATTTCAAGTATGCAAATTTTCTTTTTAAGCACGTGCAATATTTCAGTTTGCTAAAATGCCTTAACACAGAACTGCCTTCTTAAATAAATTATGTTATTAATCTTTTTATCAATGCCTCGGGATAGTCTTAGGATCATTCTCCTTCTGGTTGCTTGGTAATTAAGCAATGGCTTTTCCAAGAGCTTTAGGGAGTCTGTATACTTCCTCCCTATTCAGGGCCTCAACTGCCGTGTCTGACTGAGGTCATTTGACCTGCCTCAATCTTCTGTCTCTTATCTGGCTTCCTCTAATACGCAGTGAGATCTAGGAAATCAGACATTACGTTTGTTAAGGACTAAATAAAAAGGGGAATGAGAAGACAGGGGCTGTTTCCTAAATGTCCAACTTGGCCTGTCCAGATTCTAACTTTTAGCCTTGTGTGGAGTTAAGAGGTGGCTGACAACCTACACAAAGGTAGAATTACTGAAACACATTACAGTAATCACTTGCTGAGGGGGAAGTCTGTAGAAAAAAAGTCTAATAGAAAGGAAAATTGAAGAGCAACTAAATAACACTTACCAAGCAACTCAGACACGCTCACGGCTTTTTGCTGCTGTGTTATCTTATAGTTTAAGTCACTGTAGTTTATTTCAATGCTCACAAGGTTCTCCCTGGAGATAAGAGCAGAGTTAAGATAATCGAAGATTGTCAGCACTACCTCTAACTCCTTTGACAAAAGTAACATTAATCTTTGGTTCAGAAGTTATTTAATGTTGAATTAGACACCCATTATGTTCAATATTAATTAATTCATGTTGCTATTTAGGAACTCAAGGAATAGACCATCAGCAGAACCAAGCAGTTTTCTGTGTATCATTCCCTAGTGTGATGGTTAATTTCATGTGTCAGCTTGGTTAGGCTGTGGTGCCTAGTTGTTTGAACAAACACTAATCTAGGTGTTGCTATGAAGGTATTTACTTGTAATTTGTATCTATTGACATGAAGTAACCCCAAAACCAAACCCATTGCTGTTGAGTTGATTCCGACTTGTAGTGACCCTATAGGACAGAGTAGAACTGCACCATAGGGTTTCCAAGGAGCGGCTGGTAGATTCAAACTGCCAGCCTTTTGGTTAGCAGCCAAGCTCTTAACCACTGCACCACCAGAGTGCCGCATGAAGTAAAGCAGATTATGATAATGTGGGTGGGCCTCATTCAATCTGTTGAATACCTTAAGAGCAAAATCTGAGGTTTCCTAAGAGAGATGGATTCTGCCTCAAGACTGTCACATAGGAATCCGGCTGGAATTTCCATCTCACCACATGGCCTGCTGATTTTGGACACAGTACTGCTGCAGTTTCCAGCCTATCACCTGACTTTAGATTTTGGACTTGACAGTCCTGACAAAAGCATGAGACAATTCTTTAAAATAAATCTCTCTGGGTCTCTTTACATCATTCTCTCATATGTGTTTGTAATAAAATATTTGTACATAACTTTCATCTACTGAATAGTATTTATATTTAATATTTTTCCAGTTTCTTGTTGTATCAGGGTTCCCCAGAGAAGCATAACTAATTATATACATAGAGAGAGAGAGTGCCCTGGTGGTGTAGTGGTTAAGAGTTCGGCTGCCAATCAAAAGATTGGCAGTTCGAATCCACCAGCTACTCCTTAGAAACCTTATGGGGCAGTTCTAGTCTGCCCTGTAGGGTTGCTATGAGTCAGAATCAACTCAACAGCAACAGGTTTTGGTGTGTGTGTGTGTGTGTATATATATATATATATATATATATTATTTATTAGATTATTAGTCAGCAGCCCTGACTCATATGAGAAACTGGAAAAATATTACATATAAATAGCTATTCAAGTATTTACACACATTTAAATGTACGTCTAATTTTAATTCACATCCTGGTTCTATCATTTCTTACTTATGTGTCCCCAGAGAAACCACATTGTTTTTTTGAAAATGGTTTCCTTATGTGAAGTCAGGATTTTTTAGAATTGGATTCCCAGAGTTGTGGTGAGGAGGGATTAAATAATGGATATAAGGAACTGGCATAGAACCAGCATACATTGGATGCTCAGTAAATGGTAGTAATTTACTTTATGTCATTAATATATTAGGTCAAAGACTCTGTTCTCTTAGTGTCTTCTAGAAATCTTCATGTGACCAGAGAGACTAAATGCTATTTTAAACTCTAGCTCTTCATGAGGTCTTGAATGCCCTTGCTCTATCTCCACTTCAGACCTTTACCTTGACCTCCAACTATGTATCCAAGTGCCTCTTGGTGGTTCTACTTAGATGTCGAATAGGTTTTTCAAATTTAACATATTCCAGGTGAAACTCTTGCTGTTGCCCCATTTATAATGCAAAATTTCATACCCCACATCTAATCTATAAAAAAATCCTATTTGCCCTACCCTCCAAATATATCTAGAATTCTATCACTTCTCACTCTCTTCACTGCTATCACCCTTGACCAAGTCTCCATTATCTCTTACTTGGATTTTTGCAATAGTTTTATGACTGTTCTCTCTGCTTCTAACTTGAATGCAACCCATCCCAATAAATACTCATCCTCTGTTCTTCACACAGTTACCAAAGGAAGCCTTCTGCAATTTGTCAAATCATGTCAGTCTTCTGCTCAGAACCCCACAGAGAATTTCCAGTGTAAGTAAAAGTCCTGCATGGCCCTGTACAATCCCTGTCTGCCACCTCCGTCCTCACTATGATCTTTTTCAACTTGTCTTCTGCTATTCTTGGCCATTGCCTGTTCTGCTTCAGTCACACCAGCTTCCTTTCTGTTCCTTCAACACACAAAGCACACTCTTGGCTCAGGGCCTTTCTCTGCATTTGTTTTTCTCTCCTTCTGGAATGTTCTTCCCTTATATAATGCCAAGGCTAGCTCTTATGTCTCCTTTATCAGCACCAGTACCAGTTGCCCTGGAGTTGATTCTGACTTCAAAGTGTCCAGAGCAACCACAGACACACATTGCAACTGACATTTAAGAAACTATCATTTGTTGAGTTTTAGGGTGGTATCAGAAAAGACCAAAAAATTCACAGTTATCTAAAAAGGCTATTAAAACATGTCTCCCTTTTCCAACTACCTAGCTGTTTAAGTCAAGATTTTCTTCAATGAAAATAATGTAAAGTAATAGATTTAATGAAGAAGCAAAAATGAGAACACAACTGTCTTCTACTAAGCCAGATATTTAAACAGATTTGCGAAGATCTAAAGCAACATTACTCCTCTTCCTAAAATTTTGGTTTCAGAAAATAGTTATTATTTGTAAATATCTTTTATTTCGGTTAACAAGTGGTCAATTTATTATTGTTTTTTAAAATGAATTAATGAATTCACATTTTACAGTTTAAATTTATAATATGGTAAATGTTGATAGGTACAAAAAGAAAAGTTCACTGGGTTCTTCAATAATTTTTAACAGCGTGACAGGATTCTGAAACCAAAACGTTCACGAAGCACTGATTTTGAGAAGTCATTGCTCAAATTTCCCCTTCTCATGAGGTTTCACCTGATCACAACCTACAACCCAGAGAACAACCCACTTCTACTCTGGCTCTCCCTAGCCCCATCTTCTGCTTCCTTTCCCTCCACAGCACCGTCTGCCAAGACTTCATATTTTTATTATCCAAAAAAAAAACAAAAAACCAAACCCGTTGCTGTTGAGTTGATTCGGACTCATAGCGACCCTTTAGGACAGAGTAGAACTGCCCAACTGCCCAATAAGGTTTTCAAGGAGTGCCTGTTGGATTCGAACTGCTGACCTTTTGGTTAGCAGCTGTGCCCTTAACTACTATGCCACCAGGATTTCCTTTTATTGTCCATATCCACCGAGATGGAAATAAACACAACGAAGGCAGAGTTTGCCTTTTGTACACTGAGACATTCCTAATGCAGAGAATACTCCCTGAATCCTGACACATACTTGGTGCTAATTATATATTTCTAAAATGCATGAATAGGGAAAAATTTAAAGACAAATCTAATGAACGAATGGATAAATATTACACTGTCTGTCTTAGAAGCTAAGGTGGAAACCAAACCACCTACTTTTCTTAAGTCAATATTAATTCCCATCGAGAATGGACTCTATTAACAATGTTACCTGGAATTATGTGATGTTCTTTAATATATCTAAGAAGCATGGCTGTAAGTCACTTTTCTTTATTTTTTACAGCTTTAGAAATCAATATTCTCAACAATGTTTAATTCAAAATATATCATTAATATGTTTACTTAATTTCCATTGGCTTAACTCTGGGTAACAGGAGAATGTACTATACTTAAGTAGATAATCAGGAGGTATAGTAATATTTACAAATAATAAAAGAGTTGTCAAAGTGAAGGAAATAGTAAAGTTGCCTTGGAAGTCTAGAAATTTTAGTAATATTGCAACCGTTTTCCTGCAATGTACTCCTAATATGCATGCACATAGATAATATTGTTTAATTTTCCAAACACAGAAATCATAACCATATTCAAGCATTAGCCATCTGCGTGTTTTAGAGAAGATAAATTCCTTCCCCACAAAAATATGGTGATATTTACTCAACTTCTCTTAGTTAATCTCAGTAATTTGGGTGTCAGTGAATTTGTGTGTCATGGTGAGAGTGAAATTGCTCAGGATTTAAGTCCAAGAATATCTGTTTGTTTCAGGAGAAGCAGAATTAAAAATAAAATCTGGATTTTAATAAGAGTAAGAAGATCAAAGAAAAACAGAGTGCCTACTGCATTTAGAAAACAGCGAAGACATGATTCCACTTGCTTGAACATGGGGGCTGTATGAAGGAGAATGAATTGGTTTTGCATAAAGTGAACAAATTCATGCAAATTTTACTCAAAAAAATTTAAATTAAAACAGCAATTTAAGGGAGTTATTTTTAAACTAATGAAATTGGCTTAGAATTCAGCCTCAATTTACCTTTATATTCACCTCCACACTGCCTGTTTAAGTCAAACTAACCTTCTTATCATCTTCTTAATGGGGTTCAGCAGCTGCTCCATGAAGCCCTGGGTTGATCATACTTTGGGGTTGGTTTCTGCCCCAGGAAGAAACACATAACCGGCTTCATGATCAAATTAGGAGTTGCTTTATTTTAAATCATTCTACTGCTAAGGTTTCATGTCTCCTGACAGAATTCGTGGTTTCTGATTTACTACTCTTGGATTTCTGGTACCTGTACACAAACCAGTTTCATAATTATATTTGTGGCTTCTACCCACCAGCTCTATCTAGGATTTGGGCAATCCTTGAGTCCAACAATCTTTGTTCCGCTACTTGCCCTAGTCCTCCTGATGATGGACCCCATATATAAATTATTTGATGAGATTAATTGGAGAGCTATTTAAAATAATCCAGCATAAGCAAAAAGTATGGGTTCTAGGGAACATCTTGCTTGATGCATACACTTTTTTTTTGATTTACAACTGTGTCTCCAAAAAACCAAAATAAATGCCACCATTCTCTACGTTTAAATAATTACGACTCTTAGGAGATCTGTATCAGCCAAAAGTCACACAAAGTGCTCCTCCCACTCATATTTAAACATAACAGGAATAATACCACGTGCAAATAAATTTCTCATATTAAAATGGAATCCAAACAAATGATTGTGCTATGGACTTAAGTGAAAAGACATAATTACAAATTTCTTAGCTCTTCTTCTTTTTACCTAAGTGTTTGAAGTCATATCTCATCATAGCTGTCCTGATGAAAATACTTTTTCTTTCTGATTTGAGAAGATCATTTTATTGTCTAGACATTTATCTGAAGAGAGCATTTTTTTCACTAATTTTTTTTTTTCCTGTGATTTGAGCAGTTCCAAAGAATATTTAAGTAGCAGGCTAAAAACTTATCCAAAACATGCTTCCCAAGGTAAGTACGTGGTTGTGCAAATGTAACTCAACCTTAAATTAATTAATAAATTTTTATTATATTAGATATAAGGCAAAAACCAATGCACTACATTGCTGTTTCAGGTCCTAGGCTTAAAGATATAAATACAAAAGAGAGAGAGAAAGATGGTAAGGTTGCTACATGATTAAAAAATTGTTCGTTATGAATTTTGATTTGTAGTTTCTAAGAGCAGCATGGTATAGCAGAGAGAACTAATTTAACACTCAATTAATCAAGAGAATCAGAACTATGTATCTCTGTGGAAAACATATGGGGACCAGAGTCAAAGGTCTTGGTCATAAGTTTTTCCAATGCCACCACCCACTTTCATGGGATAGTCACTTAAAATACAATGTGCGTCAGTTTCCTCACCTATAGACGAAGGATAATAATTTTTGCTCCATCTACCTTATACAATTATTAGGAGCTTCAAACTGTATAATATACAAGTAATGAAGTTTCATCATTAAAGTATTAACTAATATTAGTCAGTATTATTATTTTCCCCAGTTGGGCCAATGAAAAGTGTAATCATGAGCAAGTTCCTCAAGAAGATCTCTCATTTTTCACAGCATTAAATTAGGAGATTAAAGACGTGATATTATCTAGCTCTAAAACACTATGCTTTCATTGTTAATTCAGTAATGTGAATCAGGGCCTCCTTTGATTGATCCTAATTTTACTTCTTGAGTCTGTGAAACTGAGTAAAGAAAATATTCATGTTAATTAAAATCATTTATAAGACTAATAAGGGTACCTGATATACTTCTGGCTTTGATTCAACTTCTTGGAAAGATATTTCAAAGCTTTTTGACTTGGAAAGGTGGAATAAGAGATGGCAGCAGGGTATTCTGTTTCTTCACAAGCAACAGGGCAGCTAGAATTATGTGTTCCCATTGTACATAATCCCTCAACTTCAATGTGGTCTGAAATGAAAGCCAGGATAGGGTATGCAGAGAAGGTGAATATGACACAGTGGGGATGACAGAGCATTTGCAAAGCTTATAATTTCATTATTTAAAAAAGTGCTTCACAAATTCTATCACTCCTTTCTCAGGAAATGTTGTTTCTATTTTAGTATGAATACAGCAAAGGAAACAGATCATAAAACAGGGTTTGTTATCCTTGAATTTAGTGAGCCACTGGATTCAGATCTTTGTTATAAATAAACACTTTCCGGAAAGTTTCTGTGTCTAATTCCATAAAATATCAGACATTTGGACAGGAGAAAGATGGAAAGTTGTTTGTGGAATATTTTGTCACTTGGAGGAGAATTTTCAAACATAATCCTGAAAGCTAATGACTCAGGTTTCAACTAAATTTATACTTAAGCTTGTCTCAACATATCATGGTGTGAAAAAAAGGTTGCCAACTATTTAGAGACTCTTATTTTTGTGGGCCAAGTAACTTCTAAATCAGCTTCTGAGGTTCTCTATTTTCTGTCTTGCCCTTGTCTGGTTAGCGAAGCCTGGCTATCCAAGTAAACATGGACCGGAAAACAGCCCTTGCAGGAGGTGGGATTTGTCCTGGGCTTTCATTTAGACCTCTTTCCCGCAGCCTTCCTCTCGGCTCCTCACTCTGGGCTCTTGGAAGATATTCAGGTTCTTGTTCTTTTGGTTTTGTCACCGAAACTCTTTGTTCTTGTGAACAAACCTTTTGTTCTCCAAAATCCCCTGATTAATGAGCAGCTTTGAGCTTGATTATCAGACTCCGATATTCCTTCAGAGAATAACTTTTTTTACGGTCCTCTAGTTCTTTAAGACTGTTGGTAATAACCATGACCCTGCCACACAAACAAATGTGCACGTGTGAGCATACACACACACACACACACACACACACACACACACACACACCTCTGACCTGATTTTCCAAACGGTCCCTAAAGAACATCATGCATGACTTGTTTCCCCAAGCTCCCCCTGTAAACCTCATCAGGATAGAAAATCAGAAGAAATTTGGCAAAATAACTTCAACTTTATTGGCCAGAAATATGACTTCTCCTTATTCAGCTTGTGAGCTATAAAAAATATAAGATCTCTTTTAACTCAAAGTTCACTGATAAAATATACCCACACTAGAAAATATAACCGTTAAAAAGAATGTGCTTTACCAATACCTAACTGTTGTCTTTGAGATATTTTCAAAATGGGTAAGAAAAACAAGTTTCACAGAAGGACATACAATCGCATTTATTATCCTGTTTTTATAAACCAACCAATGACAAAAAGCAGTAAATACAAAGCTATATACATGGAAAGGTTATGGTAGAATATACTAGAGGATTAACGTTGGTTGGGGGTTAATGGTATGTAAGCAAAAAAAAAAAAAAAAAAAAATATTATTGCATAAGAAGAAGTTGTCCCCAGTAAAGTTGGCTTGCATGGTTATGATTCTATTTATGTAAAAAGTACATTTAAATTTAATGTGTTTATAATAAGATGAATTAACGAAAGGATGGTCACCCAAATAAAGAGAGTAATTCTTAAAGTAATGTAACATCTAGCAATTTTTAAATAACTTCTTTTCTATCTGCAAAGTCTGAACTATTTACAACAAACAAGTTTTGTTTATGTAATAAGAAAATGACAAAGCTATTCTTATTATAAAATATTTAAAAAAAAACAGAAAAAATTCTGCAGATACAGAAATAAATACTGGAACTCTTTTGCTATTATTTTATCATGGTGTATCTTGAATTCAGAGCTTTTTTGTTTTTGTTTTTTGCTTGTTTGTTATTATCTATGTCTATGTAAGCTACTTTTCCTAATTTTAGGAACATTAATGAATTTATATTCCATATTCTGTTTCACTTCCAGGCTATCTGTAATATTATTTAATGTTTTATTATTCTGAGGGATTTTTATACAAATACTGAAATATAAGAAAGCTAATTAAGCCACTTACCAAGTACAGGAGAAACACAGTTGTAAAACTTTTGTAGGTCACACTCTATCCCATTTCCTTAAAAACAATAAATGTAACACAGAAAGACGTTATGTCTTATAAAGCAAGAAACAAATGGACAAAAATACCTTTCTTACCTACGTACTTACCCACCAACCTACCTATATACATGCACACAGACAAACATAAATTTGTAAAAAAAAGTATGAAAACAGGTTTAACACCCAATGAAAATATATGATGGGTCACATGTTTAGGGGACCTTCAACACATTCTGTGCACATTCTATGCTATTCCCTGGTATACAGATGTCTGGCGGCTGCCTTTCTGAAAATAGGATGGGGACAGACAAGTACCAATATATGTTAATCACCTGCTTTGGACCTTGAGGCAAATAGTAAAGTCAGTACGTGTCAGAGTTGTTTTAATCCCTGGGCTGCTTCCAAACCTTCGTCTTTGCTCCTTAACATTTATGGATTCATTATAACCCATGTGGTCTCTGGGGTTAGTTAGCATCGGTGCTTAGTCATTGATCCAGAAAATAACCAAAGCATATTTTTCCACTTACAAAAGGTGGCAAATGCTTGGCTAACTATAGAGACATGCTCTTTGTGAAAAAAAATGAAAAGAAAAAAAAAAAATCTACTTCCAGATTAAGTTAGTAAAAAGCCTCACTTTTCCAAAGTGTGCCTTCCTTCTTGCAATATTTCTGCTGCTGTGAAGAAACAATAAAATTTTGGAAACAACCCATGTTTCAAAAACGAGTTTAGGAATTGAATCTATAAATTTTTAGTGGAGGTGATTTAGCTAATTCATGTAATGCCTACAAGCCTCATTTATATAGACTAAATGTAGAGGAGTAAAGGAGGATCTAACCAAATAAGGTAGTATTCTTGAAAGTATTTAATAAACCCTGGACTGGTAACCAAAAGGGTGGTGGTTCGAATATACTTAGTGGCTCTGAAGGAGAAAAGACCTGGTGATCTGCTCTGGTAGAGATTATAGCCTAGGAAACCCTATGGGGCAGTTCTACTCTGTCCTTTAGTGCTACTGTGAGTTGAAATTGACTTGATGGCACACAATGACAACAACGACAACGTTTGTGCTAATGTCATGCTTTGTATTTTATGTAGCATTTTGCCTTATCTCTGGTCCATATTAGTTATTCAGTTAGTGTATTGTAAGAATTAATAACATTTTAAATAAACATCATTCTCCATATATCAGTTTAGACATGTTTCCGATAACTTTGGAAATAAGATTAGCAATGACCAATCGGTCTAGTGTTGATTTTAAGAAGAAACTATCTGCAATAAACATGGCATTTCCAAAAAACAATCTAGAAGTGTTATAGAATAGCAGGTTTTGAAAGGATCAAAAATCAATATTCTGGATTCTAGAAGGAGGGAAACAAGCAATCTCAAAAATCCCTGAGAAATAACTTGCGAGGTAGACATTTTGATACCATTGTTAAAGGGGAAGAGGCAGCATTAGTATACCCGTGAGTGAGAGTTTGTGTATGTGAATGTATGAATGATGGGTCATGATGATGAACTCATAGAGCCAGACTGGTTTTTCCCTTAATCCTCTCCACATTTCTTTATGGATATGCTGTGGAAGGGGGCTGAAGGAAATCTGAACAAAAATATCAAACACTTACATAGAATATACTGTCTGCCAGGCACTTTAAACTACTTTACATACTTGTTTCATATTTATAACAATCCTATAAGCTATCGACCACAACAATGGACTCAAACATACCAAAGATCATGAAGATGGCACAGGACCAGGCAACATTTTGTTCTGTATAAGGTCACTATGAGTCAGAGGAGACTCGAAGGCTATAACATAAAGTAAGATACTGTCTTAGGCTGGGTTCTCTAGAAGAGAAAAACCAGTGAAACATATGCATATTTATATCTAAGTCGTTGCTGTTAGGTACCATCAAGCCAGTTCCTACTCATAGCTGTCTTATCTACAACACAGCAAAACATAGTCCAGTCCTGTGCCATCATCACAATCATTGTTATGCTTGAGCCCACTGTTGTAGCCACTGTGTCAATTCATCTCCTTGAGGGTCTTCCTCTTATTCGCCGACCCGCTAACTCTACAAACTCCAGGGACTGGTTCCTCCTGATAAAGTGTCCGAAGTACTTGAGAGGAAGTCTCTCCATCCTTGCTTCTAAGGAGCATTCTTGCTGTACTTCTTTCAAGACAGATTTGTCCATTCTTCTGTAAGCCCATGGTATATTCAATATTCTTCACCAACACCATAACTCAAAGGCATCAATTCTTCTTTGGTCTTCCTTATTCATTGTTCAGCTTTAGTAAGCATAAAAGGCTGTTGAAAATACCATGGCCTGGATCAGGCGCACCTTAGTCCTCCAAGTGACATCTTTGCTTTTTAACACTTTAAAGAGGTCTTTTGCAGCAGATTTGCCCAATGCAATATGTCATTTGATTTCTGGACTGCTGCTTCCATGGGTGTTGACTGTGGAACCAATAAAATGAAATCCTTGACAACTTCAATATTTTCTCCATTTATCATGAGGTTGCTTGTTGGTACAGTTGTGAGGATTTTTGTTTTCTTTATGCTGAACTGCAGTTCATACTGAAGGTAGCAGTTTTTGATCTTCATCAGTAAGTGCTTCAAGTCCTCTTCATTTCCAGCAAGCAAGGCTGTGTCATCTGCATATCACAGGTTGTTAATGAGTCTTCCTCCAATCCTGATGCCACGTTCTTATTCATATAGTCCAGGTTCTTGGATTATTTGCTCAGCATAGAGATTGAAGAGGTATGGTGAAAGGATACAACCCTGACACGCACCTTGTTCTGTTCGAACGACTGTATCTCTTTGTTCTGCTCAAACGACTGCCTCTTGGTCTATGTACAGGTTCCTCATGAGCACAATTTAGCATTCTGGAATTCCCATTCTTCACAATGTTATGATCCACACAATCGAATGACTTTGCATAGTCAATAAAACACAGGTAAACATTTTTCTGGTATACTCTGCTTTAAGCCAAGAACCATATAGAAAGATTTACTTCAAGGGAATGGCACACCCAATTGTGGAGGCTGTCAAGTCACATATCAGTGGGCAGGAATGAGGAATCAGGCTGAAAGCTTCTACTGACTCAAGTGGTTGCATAGGCTGACGAACCCAAATCAGGAGATCAGATGGCAGGCCGCTGGCCTATTGGGCTGCGGGAGCTGACGAATCCCCATATTTAAAATTTAGGGAACAGGCTGCTGCCTCACATCCCAAGAACTGAAGGTCAGATGATGATTAGTCAGATGCAGGATTGAGAGAGAGAGAGCTTTGCCACAACATCCATATATATTGGAAACAGGCCATCCCCCCAAGGAAACAGATCACAAAATGGAGGATAATTACATAATACTGAGAATCATAGCCTAGCCAAGTTGACATGTAACATTATTTATCACAGTCCACTCCTTGTCAACTTGGCACCTGCACACATCTCCTTAAAACACACATAATTTATAAACAAAGACAATTATAAAGTCATACTTGTGCCTAACATGATACAACTAACATGAGTACAACAAAAAACACACTAGCCATGTTTATATCTTATGTAAGTAATGGGATAAGGGAGGAAAGAAAAAAGGATTTGCTATATATATATATATATGCACACAGACACATATAATAAAACAAGGAAAAAATACTCATAACAATCGCAATCCTCGTTTCTGCAACTGGTCATGTGGTCGTAACTGGTATTTAGAACTACCTTCTTCCACCCAGTCCGTATTTTGTTTGCCCTCAGCAAGCACCTCAGCTGGTTGTGGTAATTTCCCTAGTGGAGTGACCCAAACCTTCATTCCTAAAGGGTCTGGGCCATTAGTGGTCATATCATAATTGGGTTGCTGTAGTTTTCCATTGACTTTAATCACAGGGCATGGTAGTACTAAGAGACACCCTAAGGGAGCGCCTGCATTCCAGACATACTCTTCTTTACCTCAGCTATATAATATCAATCTGATTTCCCCTTGGTAATCAGGATCAATCACACCAGCCAATATGGTAACTCCCTTCTTTGTCTGTTGTTCCAGAGGCACGAGGAACCCAAAGTGGCTGGGTGGCATTCTTAACTTTCAGTTCCATGGAATCAGTGTTGTGTCTCCAGGTAGGAGCATTCCTCACTTTAGAGCTAAGACCTTTAGTCCTGCAGAGCATAGGGTCATGGGGACAGGAAGAAAAATTTTGTGAGTAGGTCACTAGGGGTAATAGTGCATGGTGCGCTCCCATTTCCACCCCTTGATTCCTGGACCCTTGAATCCTGGCTATGCGGACTCAGTGTTGATCTCTGATTTTGGCAGATTGGTACTCAGTGGTGGCTGTAGCCAAGTTGGTCTGGGTGAGTGGAAGTCCATGTTGTTGAGCCCGTGCATAACCTCCATCCCTGTCACCATGGTCACTTTGTTCATGAGCCCGTTAGGCAATGACAGGAGTGGCTGGTGAAACAGGATGATTTGTTTCAACAGAATGTGTTATCCTATCCACTTGATTGTTAAAATGCTCCTCTGCCAAGGTCACCCTTTGGTGGGCATTCACACGAGACACAAATATCTTCACTTCTTTGGCTCATTTAGAGAGATCTATCCACATATCTCTACCCCATAACTCCTTGTCACCAATTTTCCAATCATGTTCCTTCCAAGTCCCCAACCATCTGGGAAAACCATTGGCCACAGCTCATGAATCACTATACAATCGCACATCTGGCCATTTCTCCTTCCATGCAAAGTCAACAAACAAGTGCATTGCTCAAAGGTCTTCCCACTGGGAGGATTTCCCTTCACCACTGTTCTTCAGGGACGTCCCAGAAAGGGGCTGCAGTGCTGTCACTGTCCATTTTTGAGTGGCATCTGATATCACACAAAATCATTTGTAAACCAGGCACGAGTTTCTCCTCCTCAGTCAATGGATCATAAGGAACTCCCCATGAGGCCGTAGGTGCAGACTGGGAGAGGAGAGGAAATGTGACAAAAGTGGAGACTATGAGCATTTGGGCCACTTCCTCACACAACTTATGTGTGCCTTCAGGTCCTGCTTGGCCCAATCTCATATATACCACTTCCATTGAATGATGGAGTGCAGCTGTGCACATCCAACTTTATGGCTCTGTGGGTCAGACAACTCACAGTTCTTGATGGACAGCTCAGGCTGCTTGATGACTTGGTGGCCCATGGTTAAGTGTTCAGTCTCTACTAAGGCCCAGCAACAAGACAAAACTTATTTCTCAAAAGGAGGGTAGTTATCTACAGAGGATGGAAGGGCTTTGCTTGAATATCTTAAGGATCTGCACTGTGACTCACCAATAGGGGACTGCCAAAGACTCCAAATAGCATCTCTATCTGCCACTGACATGTCTAGCACCATTGGTTCAGCCAGATCATACGGCCCAAGTGGCAGAGCGGCTTTCATGACAGCCTGAACCTGTTGAAGAGCCTTCTATTGTTCTGGGCACCACTCAAAATTACAGCCTTCGAGACACCTGATAAATAGGCCAGAGTTGCACACCCAAACAAGAGATATGTTGCCTTCAAAATCCAAAGAGGCCCACCAAGTTTTGTGTCTCCTTTTTAGTTGTAGGAGGGGTCAGATGCAACAACTTATCCTTCACTTTAGAAGGAATATCTCAACATTCCCTATACCACTGGATCCCTAGAAATTTTATACTGAGGTGGAGGGTGCCTGAATTTTTGCTGGATTAATTTCTCAATTTCTGGCACGCAAATGTTTTACCAGTAAGTCTAGAGCCATTGATACTTCTTCCTTACTAGGTCCAATCAGCACAACGTCATCAATGTAATGGACCAGTGTGACGTCTTGTGGAAAGGAAAGGCAATCAAGATCCCTGTGGACTAAATTATGACATAGAGCTGTAGAGTTGATATATCCCTGAGGTAGGACAGTGAAGGTATGTTGCTGGCCTTGCCATCTGAAGGATAACTGCTTCTGGTGGCCCTTTGAAACAGATATGGAGAAAAAAGCATTAGCCAGATCAATAGCTGCATACCAGGTACCAGGAGATGTATTAATTTGCTCAAGCAATGAAACCACATCTGCAACAGCAGCTGCAATTGGAGTCACCACTTGGTTAAGTTTTTAATGATTCACTGTCATTCTCCAAAATTCATCTGTTTTTTTGCACAGGCCAAATAGGTGAGTTAAATGAGGGATATGGTGGGAATCACCACTTCCGCATTCTTCAAGTCCCTGATGGTGGCAGTAATCTCTGTAATCCCTCCAGTAATGCAGTATTGCTTTTGGTTCACTATTTTCCTAGGTAGGGGAAGTTCTAATGGCTTCCACTTGGCTTTCCCTCCCTTACTCCACATGTCACCAATCCAATGTGGGGGTTCTGCAAGTTACTAAGTATATCTATTCCAATTATGAATTCTGGAACTGGGGAAATCACTACCGGGTTTTCGGGAAACCACTGGACCTACTGTGGGATGGTCCTAAGCTAAAACTCCATTGATAACCTGACTTCCATACACCCCTACTTTGATTGGTGGGACACAGTGACATTTTGGGTCTCCTGGAATTAGTGTCAGTTCAGAGACAATATCCAGTGATCCCTGAAAAGTCTGATTATTTCCTTTTCCCCAATGAACAGACACTCTTGTAAAAGGCCACAGATCTCTTTGGGGAATTCTGAGAGAAAAGTTAAAGTATAAATTTTTGGCGGTGTAGTGGGGTCCTTTCTCAAGGCAACCCAGCTTCCCCCTCATTCAAGGGGTTGTAGGTCTCTAAACTGACTCAAGTCTAGGAATTGATTGAGGGCCATGACTCTCTTTGCTGATGATTCAAGCTGGACTATTGTTCACTTGACCTAGAATTATTCCATTTGTACAGATCAAGTAAATATTTTATAGATTTCCCATCGATTTCACTCCTAGGGACACTATGACTAAGTAGTCAATGCCATAAGTCCATAAAAGTCAGATTATTTCCAATTACTGCTTTGACTTCACTGTCCATTATGTTAACCACATTCAGCTTGTCTTTCTTGATTAAGTGCTACCACTTGGCCTCCACCACCACCAGGTCCAATCAGCCCAATTGTAGTTAGGTGTCTTAATTCAGTTAGAGCAGTTCCCACAGTCAAATCTGACTTACGTAAAATAGCAATCACAGTAGTCTTCAAGGATGCTGGTGCTCCCTTCACAAATTTGTTCCCCTCTGTTGTCATAATAAAAGGTGTGTCTTCTGGGTACTTAATGGGTGGGTCTGTGTGTCCAGTCTGATAAATCCATTCTAGCATGTCAATTTCCCTAAGCCTTGATTTAGTGTAGGCTACCACCTAATCCATGCTTCAGTGACCCAACCAAATAAACTATTAGACTCTTTTCTAACCTGTCTAGTTGAAACATTGAATGAAGAATCTGTGCTTACTGGACCCATATCAATAAACTCAGACTTATCCAAATTTATGTTCTTTGCACCATTATCCCACATCCTTAATAGCCATTCCCACACATATTTCCTAGATTTCTGTTTGTGTATATTAGAAAAATCAAGCAGTTTTTTTGGAGTGCAGTGTGCCTCCTCCTGGGTCACAATTTGTACTTCACCTCTTGGGGCTTGCTGGCACTTAAGTATAGATGCAAAAATGGGTGGTGGGGTGTGTCCTGGGTACATTTAGCAATGTCTTGTAAGGCAAATCTGCCTCAGGGATTGCCCCAGACAGAGCCCCAGGTGCCACCCCATGTGATATTGCAGAGAAAGACTTTTCAGGCACAGCTGGGTTAATATTATCAGACAGGAGTGGAAGTGCTAATTGTTTTACTGGGGAAGGTGGCTTAGCAAACAAAGACAGAGTAATCTCTTCAGATGGGAGTGAGAGGGCTGGTTCTGTTGGTAGAAGTGATTCAATGGAATTTAGGGGTTCAGTGTCCCAAGTTTCCTGATTATCTGCCCATGTGTCCCCATCCCGTTTCAGGATCCCATTTCTTCCCAATCAATGCCCTCAAATTAACTTCAGATACCATCCAAGGTTGGGAATTCAACTGGTGTTGTAATTCAGCCACTCTTACGTTAAGACTCTGGGTTTGGTTTTCAGCAATATCCCTCTTTTATTGTAAGAGAAAAAGGCTTCCTTTCAGGGCACAAGTGGCAACTTTCAGGTCTTGTATGCGATGTTTGAGCTGTGACTCTGTAGCTTTGAGTTCATCCCTGTCTTTCATCACTTCGTCTAGCAAAAGTATGACCTACCAACCAGCTTCCTTATACTTCCTATTTTGACAGAATTGTAGGAAAGTATCAAATACGTAATCTCACAGAGCCTTGTGTCTCACAAATATATGATCCATTGGTGGTGATATCTAGTGTATTTCTATTGCTGCCTCATGCCATGGATTAGCATTGCCCTCTTTACTACTGGAGGCAGAGTCATCAGCACCTTTAAGATTTGAGAACCAATTCAGAAAATCATCACTACTCTCAGTACCAAATGTCTTAGGTTGGGTTGTCTAGCGGAGCAAAACCAGTGAAGTGCATATATCTATATAAATACATGTGTAGAGAGATTTATTTCAAGGCAATGGCTCACGCATTTGTGGAGGCTGGCAAGTCCCAAATCAGTGCGTCAGGCATCAGGCTGGACACTTAACCTGACTCACATTGTTACAGTGGCTGATGAATCCAAAATCAGCAGGTCAGATGGCAGGCTGTTGGCTCATGGGGCTGCAGGAGCTGACAAATTCCAAAATCTGCAAGTCAGGTGGTAGGCCGCTGGCTCACATCTTAAGAACCAGAGGTCAGGTGATGATGCGTCAATGCAGGATCAAGAGAGAGAGAGCTTTGCCGGAACATCCATATATATATCAGATGCAAGCCATACCTCCAAGGAAATTCCCCTTATATCAGATCACACAGTGCAGGATAATTACATAATACTGAGAGTCATGGTCTAACCAAGCTGACACATAACATTAACCATCACAGATATACTATTATTATTCCCATTTTATAGGAGGTACAGGAAGGTTAAGCCACTTGCCTAAGGTCATGCAGATGATAAATTGTGAAGCTAGAATTGGCGCCTGAATCACAGTCCAGCCGTTATCCATCTTACTCTACTGTCTCATTCAATGTTTGCCTCATATATCCCTGACTCTGGAAACATTTCAAACTGTACTCAAAGGGGGCCTGAAGTTTCTTTTCCAGCCACAGAGAAAAGAATTTCCCAACAGTGAAATATTCAGGGTCGGTAAGACTTATGTAGATGATCTAATTTTTCTTTCAAATTGAGAAAACCTTGATGTGCAATTTTAGATTTTTGAAAACATTGAATTTTAAACTTTGGAATCAAGAATTAGGAAACTTCCAGTGATAACATGATTTTCTTTTCCAGAAATCTCTGCTAAGATCAGTTGAAGATTTATTTGGCAAGTGGATAATATTCCAGCCTAGAATTTCATAAGAATGGAATACAATAAAGTGGTATGTTGATTTCTTATGTTTTAAATGAAAGTAAATATAATTAAGTAAGAGTGAAGTCATTCTTTATTTACCAGGAAGCAGAAGAGGCAAACATCCACATTGCTTTTTGACGTGCCGTGCTTTGCATTCCTTTAAGCAACCAGATGTGCTGTAGCTCTCGAAATTCTGCAGCTTGATGTTAGGGTTGCATTCTCCCCAAGGATATTCTTGATTAACTGTCTTGAGATGAGATAAACAGGAGATCAGGGGATTTTTCTGAGCCAATCCACCCATTTCTACCCCAAGATAAAAAGCTGATATACGATTTTACTTTTCTCTTGGATCGCCTTGATTTTTTTTTTTGTTGTTGTTGTTGACTATACATTTGCCTACTTTGCCTGTTGTATTAACTTGGAAGTCCCTGTAGGTTAGTATCATAGTTGTTCTTTAACATATACCTCAAACGTAGTGAATCAATAAAGTCAGGCTGCCTGATTTTCTAAAAATTAACTCATATAAGGAAAGTAAACTATTTGATCATTTATGTAAATGACATATTAGTATACTCATCAGCACACCCCCAAAACAGCAATCAAAATTATAAAAGCAATCCTTTATTGAACACGTATTATATGCGAGGAAGACCCTCAATGACATGGATTGACAAGTGGCTGCAACAATGGGCTCAACCATGATGATTGCGAGGATGGTGGAGGACCCAGCAGTGTTTTGTTCTGTTGTAAATGGGGTCTCTATGAGTCGGAACCAATTCAATGGCACCTAACTACATTATATGCAAGGCAACATGGTAAGTTTGTTCTTTTTGTTATTTCACTTAAACACTGTAGTAACTATGAAACACAAATGTTGCTCCCCATATTGTACAGAAAGCAGATGGAAATTCAGGAAGTTACTTAAGGAAATTACTGAGTAAGTGGATCTAACAAGTGGTTGGCAAATGGAGCTGCCAGACCTGTCTGACTCCAAAACCCCTACTTCTCCAACTTTACTTTTCTTGTTCCCATTTGTCCTACCATTGAGACAACGCACAGTTCAGCAATGTGTCTCCCCACACTTAATGACAATTTTCATTTCTAACGAAATTTAAAGTTACCTTGGACTTCATGGGCTTTCAATTATATTGCATACGTAAGTTCACTATTATTAATGTGTGCCTTCAAGTAAAAGAAAATCACCTGAAACTATAGAATGTCCAGAGATGATCTAAAGGTACTTTGTTGTTACTAGCTGCCTACTCACAGTGACCCCACACAGAGAAATCAGACCATTGTGATCCATAGGGTTTTCCTTGGCTGATTTTTGGAAGTAGATTGCCAGGGCTTTCTTCCTAGTCTTAGTCTGGAAGCTCCATTGAGACCTGTTCAGCATCAGAGCAACACACAAGTCTCTACCGACCGGCAAGTAAAGGCACTACCCTATCCCTAATTCTCCTAGAACTCTACATCTTGGGAATATTTACCTTCACTTGGCGGATGGTTACCCTTGCATGTGTTCCCACAGGTGAAGACAAGCCTAAACCATCCAACTGTGGCAACTTTTTTGGTGAATGGATAACAAAGATGATCCCAGCATCAACAAAGCCAAGGGCTTGGTCATCAGTGAATTCCTCCTGAAACAAAAATGCATTGTTCTCCAAATTGCAAATTGAGTATATCAATTCCACACGTTTAATATTCAGTATCAGAGCTCCATCTCTTTTCGTATAAAAGTCATAAAACTAAAGCCCATGAGGTGTTTTTCATGGTTGAATCACACTTCAAGTCCTCCACATTTTGCCATAGACTGCTTTTCACCCTAGATGGGTGTCACAGTACATATTGTGACTGTTCATCATCTTCCTTCCTTTGGACTGGCTTCCCCTAGTTGCCTCTGAGTTGTCTGCTCTTTAGATGTTCCCTTCGCTTCATTTGTTTTAGAAAATAATTTGGCCCTTTGCTTCTCTTTGGCATTAAAGTTTCTGGCTTCATTTCAAATCATCTTCATTTTTCCAAAATCATTAATCAAATCCATTTTCCCATAATATTGAAAACATAGTATTTCTTTAACATCAATGCTCTCTTTATATAGATCTATCAAACGAAGACGTTTAAGACTGAACTTCTGGAGATTTTGTCACTAGTTTTAAACTCAGGCTACAAGGAGAGCAATGCACTTGGGAATATGATTCTTTTTCCTGTGAATGAGTCAACTGCATATGGAACTACATTTAATCAACCCACTTAATATTTCATTTGTAACTCAGGGGCCTATTTCTTCTGGGCCATATGACTCTCTAAGAAACCAGCAATTCTGGAGAAATATCTCAGCCCCATTTACCTTATAGAATAATGTGTTGAATTTTCAGGTTTTAATTGCATTCTAAAAACATTTGGAAATTTCTAGCTTACAATCCATATGATATTTGAATTGACCATATGGCTAATATTTAAATCCCTTAAAAATAGGAATTAAACTTATGTACATATATATGAGTATGGGTACATGCCTTGCAGTGTGCATTGCTGTTTTTAAACAGAAAGAAAAGTATCTTGAATGGGATACAGGAGGAAGTTATGGAGTATACCTTAACAGAAATTCTTTAAAGGTAGCCAGAGGTCTCATTCACTTGGACTGAGAAGTGGAATGGTTTGGTAGGTTTCATGGAGAATAGATTTACTTCTCATCTTGATTGTTAATTTGTATGATTTTGAATACTTAATTCAGCAGCATCTCAGAATCCTCATTTATAAAACCACAATAATGGACTAGAAAATCTGTAAATGTTTAATACTAGAAATGGTTGCACAAAACAGAAGGTGAGAATTCAGCTTGGGTTGTAGCTCTACCAGGGACCCTTGAAGGAAGCACCCCTGCATTTCTTAGCTATCTGAACATCTTACTCCAAGGTCCATACACTTATAACTTTTCTGGCTAATTACTTCAGGAAAGCTAGGCTTTGACAAAGTCCATTTATACAATGTTCTTTACATAGCAATTACTTTTTCCATCATCTTTCTAGACTATGGATTCTTTGGCTTGTCCATGATGTGTTTGTATAGCTTCTTTCTAAAGCAGATTGCCTTATTTACATGACAATCATTTTTAAATTGTTCTTAAAAATGCATTAAAGTCATGTTAAATTAATTATACACATTTCACCTTAGAAATCTCTTGCTTCCTCATTTTTTGGCATGAACATTTCTTTGAGTCACAATAATGGAAGTCAGTTGTATAGATAAAAATGGCAAGATTATGCCTCTAGATTTTCCACTTTTAATCTCTAGGTCAATAATTGTATCTGTGAGATTACAGGCTACGTTAACAAAGATGAAAATAATATTCAACTTGTGGGAGCTATCTGACAGGCCAGAATATTTGGATCAAGTCTGTTGACACTCTCATCCACTCTTGTTTGACTTGAACCCTGGCTAAGTTTAAGACATCCCATTACCTGGTTGACATTGAAGAGTAAGCTTAAGCCTCGTCCAGACACACTCACTTTTTTCATTGCTTGGGTATTTTCACCATGATTAAAAGTAAAACAATTTCCATATTCAGTGAAGACATGTGCAAAATCCTCCAAGATGAAAATAAACCAAATAAAACAGAAACAGTCAGGTATCTGGTCTCTTCTGAAGTTTAAATCTCTTTAACCTTTCTTTTAAATCACAGATTTTTAAATGAGAATTCAAGGATATTGGAAAGAATAGACGATCTGGTGATCCATGTTTGTATTCAATGATAGTTTTCTTTTTATAATATGCACTTGTCAGTTTGTATTTCATTATTGAAGTGGGGTATTTTCCTACGGAGTTAAGCATGTTTACAAGATTTTAAAAAATATATTTGTTTTATATTTTATTAAGGACTCAGGGACACGTATTTTTAAATGTGGTGAACTCTTTCAGCATCTTTTCTTTGAGGGGTCACCCACCCTCCTCTGTCCTGTATGACCATGATGGGCTGGGCAAGCACAATGCTCTGCTCCCTGACTCTTCTGCTGCACCTGTCCCCACCATAGAAATCTGCATGTGATGCATGCTAGGCAATCTTAACATCCCATCCTCTGGCCTCGTGACTGCCTCGGGAATTGATATGTTCCTCAAGCAGAGCTAATCAGTCTTCCATGGGACTTTAAGTGGATACTGGAGTACTAAACTATGATGATGAGGGTTAGCATCAGCCATCTGAGTAGGGAGAACTCATACAGAAAAAAATCAACCAGAGGAGTCAAAAGATGAACACAATTGAAGTCTCTTGGTCCAGCCTTTTCAGAAGCTAGTCCTGCTCTTGAACTTTCCAGTTAACTAAACCAATGCATTCCTTTTACTCTGCAGCTTACTTGAGTTGGGTTTCTGTATTTGTAACTAGAAAAGTTTCTTCGAATACAAAATTTCTTGGAGATGTCTTTAAACATGTTAGCAAATAAAAAGCAACATAAAAGAACTTCTCTCACTTACATCTCTCATTCAGATGTCACTCAGACATTTCTGTGTACTCTGTGTTAAGGGAGACGACCAAAAGGATAAAGAATTGTCTCCCAAACAACCCCCTCAGAAACACGAAAACAAACCTGTTGCTGTTGAGTTGACTCTGACTCATAGAGATCTTATAAGACAGAGTAGAACTGCTCCATAAGGTTCCCAAAGAGTGGCTGGTGGATTCGAACTGCCGACCTTTTGGTTAACAGCCAAACGCTTAACCACGACACAACAAGGGCTCTGAATTCTCTCCCAGAACCACGAATTTGTGAGTCACCTAACAACACATGCTACAGAATTGCTGATACACGAATAAGCATCAAACTGCCTGCATAGCCCCTTTAGTAATAAATTATTGATATATCCATCATTTTCTCTTAAATGTAGATTAATTATAAAAATAATAAAAACAGAATTTTTATATGTTATGAGTGATATATACATACTTTTCATATTCAAATGCCGTCACCCTCTCAAGTTCTATAGCCTCTAATGCAATGACACAAGCATGAAATCAGAGTGATTGCTGCTTAATGACAATAAAAAAATGCTCCCTTAGAATGGGTTATTTGTGAACAAGTAAAAAAATCCTCTTGGGTTAAAACAGTTTTTCTTTTGGAAGGGCTAGACTGCAAGAAAGGCAACAGAAGATTCCTGTTTTCTATCTTTCCTTATCTAATTTCTTGAAAGACAAAATTTGTCTTACGTGGATTCCACACACCCTGATATCAGAAGGCTGAGCTAATGAAATATAATCTTTGAGCAAATTTTAATTGATTCCCCATGGAAGTAAATACTATCTAAATGTGAAACAGTGCAATAAAGTAGCTAATTACATTGATGAAATTTATAGAAATATCTAATTATTACCTTTGGGCCACATCGCATTCCAAAAAAGTCACATTCCAGCAAAGTGCTATTGTTGAGATAAAAACCATTTTTCTTGACAAACTCCATAGTGCTGAAGTTTTGGTTACTTCTAAGAAAATCAATAGCCTTTTTTGAGCCGATGGAATTGGCACTGATTTTCTGCAGTTGGAGGACTTTGGATACAATATTCCACAAGAAAAAAGCAACCTCAAATTTGGCCACAGGATCTGTTTGGAATCTATTTGTAGGAATGAAGGCAATATTTATACTAAGAAAATCTTGTAATTACTCATAGAACACAGTTTAAACATCTGGAGCCTATCAGCTTTTCCAGCTTATGTCGCATACTCTACCTCATTCATACTGCATGCAACAAAATTGGATTCCTAAGAAGTTTGTAAATATCCTACAATTTACCATGTATTTGTACATACAGTTTCATTTACCTGGAATTCTCCTCAGACATAGGTCTGGATAAATCCTAACTGATCTTTAAGACCCAACTTAAATGCAGAGGCAGAAATGTGTAATTGGAGTCAGATTTTCTGGGTTCAAAGGCCAGCTCTGCCATTGTTGTGACTGTACTGTATCTGCTTAGCTAAGCTGGAACTGTATTTCCCAAAACTCCCTTCATTGCATATACCCCGCTACACTCCAAAGTTCATTGTAGAGCAGGAGCTGTAGTAGCTCACAGACATTGTTGCTGATCTGCTGACTCAACTGGTTGGCAGAGGGCAGCAGCCAGGACTACAGCAACTCCAGCTCCTGTCAGATCTTCTCCTTCAGTTTTTTGAAACCCTGGGTCAGGTGAGAGTGTCCCTGAGCGGACAAAGTACCAACTTATCCTGGAGGTCACTCACACCGTTAAGATTAGTGAGAGAGAGACACATTTTCAGCTTGGAGTGGTCTCCCTCACTTCACATCCATCTTCCCATCTCCTGGGCTGACTTCAGATCCAGAACCGGAAACAGAAGCAATGGACTTACAAAGACGGCTTAACCAATCCTTACAATTGAGTGAGGCACAATTCCTATAATAAATCACTTATTTGCTATCACTCCTAGTGATTCTGCTGCTGATTGAACCCTGATTGTCTCAACCATTTAACATACAATTTTTTTAATCTCCCTGTGCTTTTGTTTCCACATTTGTAAAATGGGTATAGCATAACATAATCTATGTCAAAATGGTGTTTTGGGGATTATATTGATTATTTTTTCTAAAGCGTTTAGAAGAGTGCCTGGAATATAGTAAGTGTTAGATAAGTATTTGTTAAGTAGATACCTCATTATTGTCTAAGTATTTTCCTGGCAAACAAGCTGGAGGTAACCTATCTCCCCTAACTACTACAACACCTTGTAATTTTTAAATTTTGCTTTGTAATTTCTGTCTTGTGTTATGTATATTTTTGCATACATTACGTTTATTTTGGATATTATAAATCATGAAACTGAACAAACTTTCTTCAAATTAACTTCCAGAAAGCACAGAAGTAAATGTGTGGCCCATTCTTTGTAATTGTGTAGGGCCATGTGGGACTGGGTTTGTATGTAACCTCACTCCTAGCTTCATATCCCAAATTTTATTTTCAGTTATATATATACATATACATACATATGTACATATACATGTACATATATGTAAGAACGGCATGGTGGCAGCATCTGATCTTCTCTAACTTCACAAAGGAGAAAGAGAATCAAATCAACGGCCCAAGGCTGATTCCTATGAAGCAGAGGTCAGACATACCTTCTCTCTCTAAACTTTTTACCAATTCTGACACCAGCCATCCCTCCCATGGCACTCTCTACTTCTTTGTTGGGTTTGAGAATTCTTTGCAACGGCCATGCAGAACTCACAGACCATATTCATAGTTATGGGAATTATAGGAAAGTAACAGGTTACAATTCAGGATCAGAAATGATCAGGATACAGTTCTTCAATCAGGACAGACTCTTTTCAGCCATGCCTGCAGGCAGGCCTCTCTCTCCAGCCCTCAGCCCCTTGGCCCCTTGGCCAGCCTCTGCCTTGCTTGAGCAAGAGTTACAAATCTCTTTAGCTCTGCCAGTAAGTCAGTTTTTGCTTGAGTATTCTGGAGTTCTGTTGTTAGTTGAACATACATCTATAATTGCATATAGTAAGCATTATAAAACTATTTGATAAATAAATAAATATGTGCAATTGCAGTTGAAAAATCACTTGGCACAATCTTATGATATCAATTTCAGAAGGAAAAATAAACACCAACATGTAAAATTTACTTTGGTACATCCTGCACTGAATTTATATTATGTATATGTATGATGGAGCCCTAGTGGTGCAGTAGTTTAGAGTTCCACTGCTAACCAAAGGGTCAGCAGTTTGGGTCCACCAGCCCTTCCCTGGGAACCCTGTATGGCAGTTCTACTCTGTTCTTACGGTCGCTATGAGCTGGAACCAACTCAATGGCAACGGGTTTTCAGTTTGTATGTATGGTTTTCATAAAAAAGGTATTTTACTTTTCTGAAAATAAGCCAGATTATGCAAACAAATCCAAACCAAACTGAAACAACTCAAAAGTGATGCTCACAAGATACACTACCAATGCCCTGTTTCATTTAGCTTTTTATTAGTGAGAACTGAAAGCAGTGTAATTTCCTGTTCTTGTTTAACAAGACTGGGGCCAGACATACTCTTTTGTACTATGTTATACATACTTTTAGAACAAGCAAACGTAACTTCAACTACTTGCTCTAGTAAATATATGCTCCTGGAAAATAAATAAGACTCTGAACCAACTAAAATAGTTTATTTATCAAGATTGCTAGCATATTCCTCAAGACTCACTTTAAGATTTTTCCCTTTTGATGCCTACCAATGCAAAGCCATAACGTCATAAACTTTGCCCAATTCCAACCAGTCCCAAGCCTTGCAAGATCTGCCTTAAAATCACCAGTCCCGTTACTGTAACCATCTAAACATCCTCCTCTGATTCCTCCTTCTGAAACACTATTAAGACTCTGTCATGATGGTATCTGAATAACTACAGTATATCTAATAATCTTAGCTTTTCTTGGTTAAAAGCGTATCTTGTAATTTTTTGATGAGTGAAACATCTATATTAGCAACAGTCTTTGGAGAGAAGTACAGTGTTAGCTCCAAACTGAGGGATGGACAAGATAGTCACCTCTAAGCTACTGCAGTTTTCTATCTCTCTGAATGACTGAAAAGAATACCAAGAATTTTCTCCAAAGCACTGTAATTTTGGAATATCACACACACTAAGAGTAAATATTCTCTCACACAACATTCACCAGATCCTTTCCAATAATTATGCAGAGAAATAAAGGAATTATCACTGTTGTAGAAGGCATGAACACAATATACAAAAGGCTTAAAGAGGAGGGCATCTTAAAATATTCTTTTAACATGTTTTATGTTCTACTAATAATAGATGGTGGTGATGTGGGTAGATGAATTAAATATAATGAGATAAAGTCTAACAGTATTAGGCACAGGCGAATGAAAAATTTTGTGAGCCACATTGAACACCAAAAGACCAAAGTGTTTTGCTGAGTTTACTTTCAACTTTAACTCACATTTCAAAATCCTACCAAGTATATCCTTTCAGAAATCATTCAGAGAGGTGGAGTCAAGATGGCGGAGTAGCCAGATGCTTCCTGTGGTCCCTCTTACAACAAAGACCAGAAAAAACAAGTGAATCAATTGTATGTGACAATCTAGGAGCCCAGAACATCAAAGGCAAAGTTGAAGAATCAGACTGAGTGGCGTAGGGAGGGGGAGAGATGGTTTGGAAGCCACGAGGAGTTGCCAGACCTGACCTGGCGGGAGTCCTTCGGGCCAGATCAGCTCATGTGCACGGTGAGGCAAGCAGCGGTGCTCGGGAGGCATTTTCCACACTGGGAAAGACCCAGAAGGAGACAGTCGATTGGCCATCCAGAAACAGTGAAAAGCAATACGCTAGTGGCTAAAGACAAGTACTTGCATCTGGTCTACCGCAAGGATCAAAAAGTACCCAATTTGGGAAAAACCTCTGTCCCATTTACCTCCACCCTCCCTGCTCTGCTCTGGGTTCCAGTCTTCAGTGATTGCTGAGCCCCCTGGGAAGGAAGTAGGACCCATCACGTGCCCTGAACCATTCTCCTGGCCTTGGAGAGGGAACAAATTAACAAACATGGAAAAAATAAGCTGCTGCTCCCCTAAGCCATGAACTCAGGGTTGGCACAGCTCCTTTGCCTAGACACAGGCATAAGAAGTCCATGGACTTTGAATGCCTTTCACCCCTGCATAGACTTGTGTGGACCCATTTCAACAGTGTAGGCCCTCATTACCACAGTACAACAAGGTATATACCTGAAGTTTAACTTCAACAGTTTCAGCTGCGAAGGGGCATGTTTGTGACATTTGACACTGCTCTGCCCATTAAGCAGGTTCCTCACCTGCCCACATGAGGGGCCTGAGGACTAGTTGCTCCACTCATGCCACCTAGCCACCCATGACAGGGTTCCAAGAATAAGTGGTGCCCCCCAGTCCTTACAGCAAACAGCATTGGGGGCTCATAGTCCAGCTAGAAAACCCACCCACCTATGTGCTCTAGGGAACAGGGAGATGCTTTCCTCCCAGACACTCAGGGGCAGCTGTCAGCCCCTGCCTTGCTCAGCACCTGACACCCTACTGCAGCCAGATACCTGTACCTACACCAATTACCCATGCCTGTCTAGGACTGTAGGTGACAGCCTCCACCACACACTTGGTGACCTAGACACCTGAGCTAAATCCATACAAGAAAAGTTAACAGATTCCTGGGCTCACATACTTAGTAACAGATTTAACCACCTGGTGACAGCTTCAAAGGTGCCAATAATCAAACTACCTCACATGAGCAGCCTATACGGGCATATCAAAACAAAACAAGAAGCCAGGACACAGTAAGCAAACATAAAATAAATAGATTACAATAACTTATTGATGGCTTGGAGACAACAGTCAATATCAAATCACATAAAGAGGCAGACTATCATGGCTTTGGCAAGCTCCCAAAATGAAGAATCAAGATATTTTCTGAAGGAAGAGAATTTCTTGGAATTACCAGAGGCAGAATAAAAAACATTAATATACAGAACTCTTCAAGAGATCAGGAAGGAGATCCAGCAACACACAGAAAATGCCAAAGAACGCACAGACAAAGCAATAGAGGAACTTAAGAAGGTTATTAAAGAGCATAATGACAAATTTAATAGGCTGCAAGAATCCATACAGAGACAGCAATCAGAAATCCAGAAGGTTAAAAATAAAATTTCAGAATTAGACAACTCAATAGAAAGTCATAGGAGCAGAATTGAGGCAATGGAAGTCAGAATTAGTGAAACTGAAGATAAAGCACTTGACACCAACTTATTTGAGGAAAGATCAGATAAAAGAATTTTAACAAATGATGAAACTCTAAGAATTATGTAGGACTCTATCAAAAGAAATGACCTATGAATTATTGGAGTACCAGAATGCGGGGAGGAGATAACAGAAAATACACAGAAAATTGTTGAAGATTTCTTGACAGAAAACTTCTCTGATATCATGAAAGATGAGATGATATCTATTGAAGATGCCCTTTGAACCCCACATAAAGTAGATCCCAAAAGAAAGTCACCAAGACATATTATAATCAAACTTGCCAAAAACAAAGAGAGAAATTTAAGAGTGGCTCAGGAGAAATGAAAAGTCATCTACAAAGGAGAGTCAATACGACTAAGCTCGGACTACTCAGCAGAAACCAAGCAAGCAAGAGGTCAATGGTATGATATATATATAAAGCCTTAAAGGAAAAAAAATTGTGAGCCAAGGATTACGTATCCAGCAAAACTGTCTCTCAAATATGATGGCAAAATTAGGGCATTTCCACATAAACAGAAGTTTAGGGAATTTTCAAAAACAAAATCACAATTACAAGAAATACTAAAGGGAATCCTCTGGTTAGAAAGTCAATAATATCAGATAACAATCCAAGACTAGAACACAGGACAGAGCAACCAGATGTCAACCCAGAGAGGGAAGTCACAAAAATAAATCAAAGCTAAAACACGGCAAATAGGGAAACATAGATGTCAATATGTAAAAGATGAAACATTAAAACAAAAAAGAGGGATTAAAAATGTAGACATAGATTTTTCATACAGAGAGGAAGTCAAGGCAGTATAAAGAAATAAAAGAATGGTTTAAACTTAGAAAAATAGGAATAAATATTAAGGTAACCACAAAGGAAACTAACAATCCTACACATCAAAATAAAAAACAAGAAAAATATAAAGACTCGAAAATACACAATCAACAACAATGAAAAAGATGAAAAGAAAATACATACAGAATAATGACTCAGCACAGAAAATTAAATGGAACAAAGAAACTGTCAATAACACACAAAAAAAGACATAAAAATGACAACACTGAACTCATACCTATCAATAATTATGCTGAATGTAAATGGACTAAATGCACCAATAAGGAGACAGAGAGTGGTAAAATGGATTAAAAAACACAATCCATCTCTATGCTGCCTACAAGAGACACACCTTAGACTTAAAGACACAAACAAACTAAAACTCAAAGGATGGAAAAAAATATATCAAGCAAACAACACTCAAAAAAGAGCAGGAGTGGCAATATTAATCTTTGACAAAATAGACTTTAAAGCAAAATCCACCACAAAGGGTAAGGAAGGACACAATATAATGATTAAAGGATCAGTACACCAGGAGGACATAATTATAATAAATATTTACGCACCCAATGGCAGGGCTCCACAACACATAAAACAAACTCTAACAGTACTGAAAAGAGAGAGAGATAGCTCCTTGATCTCATAGACATATACCGCACACTCCACCAACAGCAGCCAAGTATACTTTCTTTTCCAATGGACATGGAACATTCTCCAGAATAGACTACATATTAGGCCATAAAGCAAGCCTTAACAAAATCCAAAACAACAAAATATTACAAAGCATCTTTTCTGATCATAAAGCCATAAAAGTAGCAATCAATTACAGAAAGAAGCAAGGGAAAAAAATCAAACATATGGGGAGTGAACAGCACCTTGCTCAAAAACTACTGGGTTATAGAAGAAATTAAGGATGGATTAAAGAAATTCATAGAATCAAATGAGAATGAAAACACAGCCTACCAGAACCTTAGGGACACAGCAGAAGCAGTGCTTATAGGTGAGTTTATAGCAATAAATGCACACATCCAAACAGAAGAAAGGGCCAAAATCAAAACATTAGCCCTACAACTGGCACAAGTAGAAAGAAAGCAGCAAAAGAAGCCCTCGGGCACTAGAAGAAAGGAAATAATAAGAATTAGAGCAGAATTAAATGAAATAGAGACTAGAAAAACAATTGAAAGAGTTAACAAGACCCAAAACTGGTTCTTTGAAAAGATCAACAAAATTGATAAACCATTGGCCAAACTGACAAAAGAAAAACAGGGGAGGAAGCAAATAACCTGTACAAGATATGAGATGGGTGATATCATAACAGACCCAACAGAAATTAAAAGAATCATAACAGAATATTATGAAAAATTGTACTCTAACAAATTTGAAAACCTAGAGGAAATGGACAAATGTCTAGAAACGCACTACCTACCTAAGCAAACACAATCAGAGGTAGAACAATTAGATAAACACATAACAAAAGAAGAGATTGAAAAGGTAATTTAAAAACTCCCAACAACAAAAAAAAAAAAGCCCTGGCTTCGACAGTTACACTGGAGAATTCTACCAAACTTTCAGAGAAGAGTTAACATCACTACTACTAAAGGTATTTCAGAGCATAGAAAAGGGTAGAATACTCCCAAACTCATTCTGTGAAGCCAGCACAACCGTGATACCAAAATCAGGGAAAGACATCATAAAAAAAAAAAATTACAGACCAATATCCCTTATGAACATTGATGCAAAAATCCTTAACAAAACTCTAGCCAATAGAATTCAACAACATATCAAAAAAATAATTCACCGTGATCAAGTGGGATTTATACCAGGTATGCAGGGATGATTCAACATTAGAAAAACAATCAATGTAATCCATCACATAAATAAAACAAAAGACAAGAACCACATGATCTTATCAATCTATGCAGAAAAAGTACTTGACAAAGTCCAACACCCATTCATGACAAAAACTCTCAGCAAAATAAAAGGAAAATTCCTCAACATAATTAAGGGCATTTATACAAAGCCAACAGCCACCAAAATCCTAAATGGAGAGACTTTGAAAGCATTCCCCTTGAGAACAGGAATCAGACAAGGATGCCTTTTATCACCACTCTTATTCAACATTGTGCTGGAGGTCCTAGCCAGAGCAATTAAGCTAGAAAAAGAAATAAAGTGCATCAAGATTGGTAGGGAAGAAGTCAAAATATCTCTATTTGCAGATGATATGAGCTTATATGCAGAAAACCCCAAAGAATCCACAAGAAAACTACTGGAACTAATAGAAGATTTCAGCAAAGTATCAGGATACAAGATAAACATACAAAAAATCAGTTGGATTCCTCTACACCAACAAAGAGAACTTCCAATAGGAAATCACCAAATCAATACCATTTACAGTAGCCCCCAAGAAGATAAAATACTGAGGAATAAATCTAACCAGAGACACAAAAGACCTATACAATGAAAACTACAAGACACTACTACAAGAAATCAAAAGAGACTTGCATAAGTGGAAAAACATACCTTGCTCATGGACAGGAAGACTCAACATTGTGAAAATGTCAATTCTTCCCAACGCGATCTACAGATACAATGCAATCCTGATCAAAATTCCAACGACATTTTTTAATGAGATGGAGAAACAAATCACCAACTTCATATGGAAAGGGAAGAGGCCCCAAATAAGTAAAGCATTACTCAAGAAGAAGAACAAAGTGGGAGGCCTCACACTACCTGATTTTAGAACCTATTATAATGCCGTGGTAGTCAAAACAGCCCGGTACTGGTACAACAACAGATACGTAGACCAGTGGAACAGAATTGAGAATCCAGACATAAATTCATCCACCTATGAGCAGCTGATGTTTGACAAAGTCCCAAAGTCTGTTAATTGAGGAAAAGACAGTCTCTTTAACAAATGGTGCTGGCATAACTGGATATCCATCTGCAAAAAACTGAAACAAGACCCATACCTCACATCATGCACAAAAACTAACTCAAAATGGATCGAAGACCTAAATATAAAATCTAAAACGATAAAGATCATGGAAGAAACAATAGGGACAACACTAGGAGCCCTAATACATGGCATAAACAGAATACAAACCGTAAGTAACAATGCACAAACTCCAGAAGAGAGAGTAGATAAATGGGAGCTCCTAAAAATCAAACACTTATGCTCATCAAAAGAGTAAAAAGAAAATCTACAGATTGGGAAAAAAATTTTGGCTATGACAAATCCTATCAGTGTCTAATGTCTAAAATCTACAAGATACTGCAAAACCTCAACAACAAAAAGACAAACAACCCAATTAAAAAATGGGCAAAGGATATGAGCAGGCACTTCGCCAAAGAAGACATTCAGGTGGCTAACAGACACATGAGGAAATGCTCATGATCATTAGCCATTAGAGAAATGCAAATCATAACTACACTGAGATACCATCTCACCCCAACAAGGCTAGCATTAATCCAAAAGACACAAAATAAGAACTGTTGGGGAGATTATGGAGAGACTGGAACACTTACACACTGTTGATGGGAATGTAAAATGGTACAATCACTTTGGAAATCAATTTGGAACTTCTTTAAAAAGGTAGAAATAGAAGTACCATACTATCCAGCTATCCTGCTCCTTGGAATAAGTCCTAGAGAAATATGAGCCGTCACACGAATAGATATATGCATACCAATGTTCATGGCAACACTGTTCCCAATAGCAAAATGAAGGAAACAACCTAGGTGACCACCAAGGGATGAATGGATGAACAATGTATGGTATATTCCCAAAATGGAATACTATCCAATGATAAAGAACAAGGGTGAATCCTTGAAACATCTTATAACATGGAGGAATCTGGAAGGTATTATGCTGAGTGAATTCAGTCAATCACAAAAGGACAAATATTTCATAAGCCCACTATTATAACAACTCAAGAAAAGGTTTAAACACATAAGAAAACATTCTTTTATGGCTACGAGGGCGGGGAGGAAGGGAGAGGAGTATTTACTAACTAGATAATAGACAAGAATTATCTTAGGTGAAGGGAAGGACAGCACGCACTACAGGGGAAGTCAGAACAACTGGACAGATCCAAAGCTATGTAGTTTCCCAAATACAACCAAACCCTTTGAGGGACAGAGTAGCGGGGTGGGGGTCTGGGAACCATGGTTTCAGGGGACATCTAGGTCAATTGGCATAACAAAGCTAATTAAGAAAATGTTCTGCAACCCATTTTGGTGAGTGGTGCCTGGGGTCTCAAAAGCTAGTGAGCAGCCATCTAGGATAAATCAATTGGTCCCAACCCACTTGGAGTAAAGAAGAATGAAGAACACCATGTTCAAAAGGCAACTATTAGCCCAAGAGACAGAAAGGGCCACATAAACCAGAGACTTCATCAGCCTGCCTGAGACCAGAAGAACTAGAAGGTGCCTGGCTACCACAATGACCGTCCTGACAGGGAACACAACAGAGAGTCCCTGACGGAGCAGGAGAAAAATGGGGTGTGGAATTCAAATTCTACTAAAAAGATCAGACTTAATGGTTTGATTGAGACAGGAGGGACCCCGGAAGACACGGCCCCCAAACTCTCTGTTAGCCCAAAACTAAAACTGTCCCCGAGGCCAACTCTTCAGACAAAGATTAGACTGGACTACGGGACATAAAATGATACTCGTGAAGACTGTGCTTCTTAGCTCAGGTAGATACATGAGACTAAATGGGCAGTTCCTATCTAGAGGCGAGATGAGAAGGCAGAGAGGGTCAGGAGCTGGTTGAATGGACACAGGAAATCTGGGGTGGAAAGGAAGAGTGTGCTGTCATAGTATAGGGAGAGCAACTAGGGTCACAAAACAATGTATGCATAAATTTTTGTAACAGACACTAACTTGAATTGTAAATTTTCACTTAAAGCACAACAATAAATAAATAAGTAAATGAATGAATGAATAAATGAATAAATCACTCAGAAACCTTGATTAGATATAGTTAACCTTACACACTTTTTTTATTTAACATGTAATGGTAGGAGACTGATAAAGGAAAACAGTAACAAAAATAGTTTTTTTGTTTCTTTTAAACAACTTAATGACCGGTAGCCAATTATTAAATCTGTCCTTTTATGTAGTTAATGTCTCTTACTGCACTTCCCCAAATTATATAACCCAAATGGATGAGTGCAAGTTGATGGCTGACTCCACCCTTCGTTGTGTTCCACCAAAACAGACACAGATCTACCATGTATTAAGAAGAAACACGTATTTTACACATCAGTTTGTGGAGACAGAAAATGCAGAATATATTCATTAACAAAACAGAGAAAATCCATTCCCAAGTGGGATTGCAACCACAAGTATAGGGGTTAGACTTTACAACACCTATTTTGGGGGGGATACAATTCAATCCATTACAGATCCATTATCATTAAAAAACATCACTATCTGATACAAGAGCTTAAATTATCAATTTGCTATTTCAGCTATGCAAAATGAGTTAGGTTTCCCTACTAATAATTATGAACATACTAAAATCATAGAGTATTAAATTTACATTGGAGTTTTTTTTTTAAAAATACAGGTTTTGTAGCTATAAATCCCTATCTAAGAACTGCTTTAACTGTATCTCGTAAGTTTTCAGAGTTTTGTCTTCTTTTTCATTAATGTCAAAGAAATTTCTCATTTCCTTGTGACTTCTTTTTTTATCTGTAATTTAGGAGTATACTTTTTTAATGACACATATTTTTGAATTTTCCAAATTTCTTCTATTTTTGATTTCTAATTTCATTCTATTGTGGTTGATGAACATATTTTGTATAACTTCACATCTTTTAAATTTATTGAGGCTTATATTTTGGTCTAGCATATTGTCTAACTTACGGACTGTTCCATGTGTACATGAGAAGGATGTATATTCTGAGGTTGTTGGAGAGAGTGTTCTACATTTATTAGTTAGGTCTAGCTGCTGTATACTGTTGTTCAAGTCTTCTACTTCCTTGTTGATCTCGTAATTAGATTTTCTATCCGTTATTGACAGTGCGATATTGAAATCTTCAGATGTAAATGTTGAACTGTCTATTTCTCCCTTCAATTTTGTCAGTTTTTGCTTGAGTATTCTGAGACTCTGTTGTTAGGTAAATATACATTTATAATTGCTATACCTTCCTGATAGTGTCCTTTTTATCATCATAAAACGTCCCTCTTTTCGTCTAGCAATATATTTTGTTTTAAGATCTTTTTTTTAAATCAGGACAGTCATACCATCTGGTGTCATTTCTCTACCCCAGTCCAGCTTTTTTCCTTTTGTGCTGTTATTGTAAATATATTACATTTCTATATTGTATACACTCAACAATTTTATACATATTGCTTTATGCAATTGCTTTAAAACAGTTCAGGGAAGAAAGGAGAAGAAATATACATTTATATTTTCCTTTATAATTAAAAATTACCTTTATCAGTGCTTTTTGTATTTTCACGTACATTCAGATTTCTCTTTGAGATCATTTCCTTTCAGACTGGAAAACTTCCTTTAGCATTTCTTGGAAGGCAGATCTTCTAGTAAAGAATTCTCTCAGGGTTTTTTTGTTTTTTTTTTTTTTTAAATCTGGGAATGTCTTTATTTCTCCTACATTTTAAGTATAGTTTTGCTGAATATAATATGTCTGGTAGACAGATTTTTCCTTCAGCCCTTTGCATATGTCACTCTGCTGCCTTACAGTTTGCATTGTTTCTGATAAGAAGTCAGCTCTTTCTTTTATTGGGTTCTCCTATTTTTCTCTTGTGACTTTCAAGATTTTCCCTCTTCCTTTGGCTTTGAATATTTTTACGGTGATGTGTCTCGTTTGAATCTCTTTGCAACAAATTCTATTCTCTTATACATGTTGGTTAATTTTTTCAGAAAATCTGGAAAGCTATTGGCTATTATTTCCTTGGATATTTTTCTGCTCCCTTCTCTCTCCTCCCTTTCTCTTACTCCCACTGCATGTATGTGCACTTAATGGTGTTCCCCATCTCTCTAAGGATCTTTGGTTTTTCTTCATTCTTTTTTCTCTTTCTCTTTTGAATTTCATCATCTCTGTTGATCTACCATCAAATTGACTGATTCTTTCTTCACACAGTTCATATCTATTACTGAGCCCCTCCAGTAAATTTTTTATTTCTGTTATTGTATTTTTCAACTACAGAATTTCTATTTGGTTATATATATATATATGCGTATATATATATATATATATATATATATGCCCATTTGGTGTAGTGGTTAAGAGCTTGGCTGCTAACCAAAAGGTTGGCAGTTCAAATCCACCATTCACACCTTGGAAACCCTATGGGGCAGTTCTCTGTCCTATAGGGTCGCTATGAGTCGGAACTGACTCGGTGGCACCTAACGTATATGTTATTGTTGTTAGGTGCAGTCAAGTTGGTTCTACTCATAGTGACCCTATGTACAACAGAATGAAACACTGCCCAGTCCTGCACGATCCTCACAATCATTGTTATGCTTAAACCCATTGTTGTCACCACTGTGTCAATCCATCTTGTTGAGGGTCTTCCTCTTTTTCAATGACCCTCTACTTTACCAAGCATGATGTCCTTCTCCAGGGACTTATCCCTCCTGATAACATGTTCAAAGTATGTGAGATGTAGTCTCGTCATCCTCGCTTCTAAGGAGCATTCTGGTTGTACTTCTGCCAAGACAGATTGGTTTGTCCTTCTAGCAGTCTGTGGTATGTTCAATATTCTTCTCCAGCACCACCCTCTAAAGGCATCAATTCTTCTTAGGTCTTCCTTATTCCATGTCCAGCTTTCACATCGCATGCAAATGAGGCAATTGAAAACACCATGGCTTGGGTCAGGCACGCCTTAGTCTTCAAGGTGACATCTTTGCTTTTTGACATTTTAAAGAGGTCTGTTGCAGCAGATTTGCCCAATGCAGTGCGTCTTTTGAATTCTTGACTGCTGCTCCCAAGAAAACATCGATAAAGAGACAGAAATTATATATATATGTAAGACAATTAAGACAACTTCAGAGACTTTAAATGGTTGTTTCTTTTTTGTTTGTTTATTTTAAGTAATTGTCACCTGTAACGGTTGTTTCCCTGGGGAGAGGGTCTGTGGAGAGCTCCTCACACCACAATTCTGGAAGCGGACTCTAAATTTCCTTTTAAAGAATAGTGTCTTTCATCATTAAAGAGCAATCAATTTTTGTTCTTTTTAGAATACATGACATTTAAAATAGTTTGAGGCCATAATACTGAAAAACATTTTTGGGGGGTTGATTTGTTTTTATAATGTGGGACCTTGTTATACATCTTGACTTCTTGAAATATTAACAATCAAGCATACTACGGTATCTACTATTTACTAAGCACCTATGTCCCAGGAATTTCCCAGGAACGAAACAAAGTGGTGTACCTATTACCTCATCTAATATAACAGCAGGCACATGAAGTAGATAATATACTATTTTATACATATAGAAACTGAAGCTTAGAAAGTTAGATAACTTTCCTATGGTCAAATAGCTGATAAAAAATGAGTCTGGGACTTCAGGTGAAGATGACCTTGAATGGCTTTAAATTAAAAAAAAAAAAAAAAAAAAAAACCGTTGCTGTTGAGTCGATTCCAACTCATAGCTACCCTATACGACAGAGTAGAACTGCCCGATAGGGTTTCCAAGGAGGGCCTGGTGGATTCAAACTGCCGATCTTTTGGCTAGCAGCCATAGCTCTTAACCACTATGCCACAAGGGTTTCCTGAAAGGTGTTAGGACGTATGAAAAGGATTTAAAAATCCTATAGTCTGAAATCAATTCCTCACTTTATGTTATCTTACAATTAAGTCTTTTAAATACTCTCTTCAATTTTCAAACCTCTCTAGACTTAGGACCATTTTTCTACCCCAAGACCACCGGTTTAGTCAGTACTAATCATTGTTGCCTTGGATTAAGGTGACAATCTCTTCACTAGTCTTTTAGCCAGTCCAATCCACTGGCCTTCACTGAAGCTAGTTGGTTTTTGAAACTTCCTGGCCTCACCTTCCCCACATATCTGCCCATCAATCTTCTACTCAGGACTGACTACATAATCTACAAGACCCAGTGCAAAATGAAAATACAGGAGCCCTTGTGAAAACACTATTAATAATTTCAAGCTAGCATAAGTAGAGCATTAAACCAAGGGTGAGTCTCTTTGAACTGCGGGGCCCTGTAATTTTTGTTACTTGCCCTGCCTCTATGACATCAAATATCACATTGCTCTCTAGACAAACGAGAACATTTCATATCGCTACGCTTTTGTTTTTTTTTTTACAGTAATTCCCTCTTCTAGTTACTCCTCATATGTACGTGGGAAATACCTCATCATCATTTAATATTCAGACGTCTATACCACCCCACACGGAGCGAGTCAGTCTGTTCTACATGTTTTCAGAGCCCTTGCACTCACTTTCATTTTACTGTACAATTACCATCTTGCATTGAAATAGCTTATTTTCTACCTTTTTTGCTAATCAAGACTTTTAATCTGTTTTGTATATCACCTAGCATATAACTGTGGAGATAAAGCAAGAAGGAAAGAAAATTGGAAGGAAGGAAGGGAGAAAAAAGGAATTTAGGAAAATAAATGAAAACATTGATAAGGTTCTTTTCTCCTCTACATTTGTGCTTTTAAATCCAAGTTAGGAACTTTAATGGTTTTACGCATGTGAATACCGTCTACTAAACTCTATTTCAGTCAGCCAAGAAAGGTTATATTAGAGAAGTTACAGGGACTCAATTTTTATGAAAAGAGTAATTTTTACCTGTTCAAATTACAAAATGTCACAGCTGGGAACTCTATCTTTTCCACGTATTGAACTTCCACAGATGTTGTGGTGGGCCAAGTGAAGTAGTTGGCCAGGCGACTGCGTATCTGCCACACCAAGAGTGAGACTGAGCCCAGGACCACCACCAGCCAGATCACCTTCCGAATTTTGCTTCGGTTCCGAACAATGTTGTGTACCCCATGAAAGGAGGTGGAGATGGCAAAGTCGTAGTCAAACTTCTTTCGGTCAGTAGGAGATGGCTGTGGTTCCTTAAACAGGCAAAGCTTTATCTTTTCCAAGAGTCCTTAAGGTTTTGCCCACAAAATAATTAAACAAAAATAGCAATGAGTTGAGAAAACTTGATGCTATCTGCGTAGAACACAACTCACACAGGTTACCTTTTTTATTTGTAACACACAAGGACTCAAATTCATAGCGAGTTGGGTAGTTTATTTAGAAATCAAGAAGCATAAGTTGACTGCATGGGTCTACTGAGAAAATGCTATGCTATTCAGAAAATGTATAATATACCTTTTATTGCGATTTGTCTTTTTAATGCAAATATATTAGTGCCATTGTATGAATATGTTGTTACTTCAAAATCTCATAATCTTTGGAAAGTTAGCTTTCATTTTTAAACTATTCTTTAATCCTGAAGTATCACAAAGTTTCTCTGATGTCATGAACATCAGGCTTATTCTTCAGATAGCAATAAGTGGGGCTAAGAAGCAATCTGTTCTTCATATGCTCTTAGTCCTATGGTATTTTATTTTACGGCTGAATGTAACTTCTGTAACTTCACATGCTTTGAAACACAACTATTTGCTATTTCTATTGGTTATTTAATCAAACTGTTTAAAGTTGCATTCTTAGTCAAGTACCCTGTTTTGTACCTCTTCAAAAATTGAATCCATACCCTGAGAGTATGGCCTCTGGACACCCTTTTTAGCTCAGTAATGAAGTCACTACCTTGGTTCACCATTCAGCCAAAGATTAGACAGCCCCATAAAACAAAATGAGACTAATGGGGCACAACAGTCCAGGGACAAGGACTAGAAGGCAGGAGGGAACAGGAAAGCTGGTAATAGAGAACCCAAGGTTGAGAAGGGACAGTGTTGACATGTTGTGGGGTTGGTGGCCATTGTCATAGGGCAATATGTGTACTAACTGTTTAATGAGAAACTATTTGTTCTGTAAACCTTCATCTAAAGTACAATGAAAAATAAATAAAATAGTAAAAAAAAAAAAAATTGAATCCAGTTTTTCAAGACAATCAATAATTGAATCATGTTTATTGATATTAATTTGTAAGAAGCACTAAGGGTGGCCGTGGAATATTTTACAGCAATATGTAACATATTCAGAATTTTCTTTTGGTTTAATTTGTGTTTATTTGTCTGTAGGAGAGACGTGGAGCATCCCTTTGCTGAAGGAAGGCTGCAATTTAGTTAAGAGAATAAGATAGCCTTTGGAATGAAGGACCTTGTTTCCAGTCCGGCTATAGCCTGTTGGAACCTGGGCAACCTCATCCAAGCTTCTTAATCTAACGCTTCATTCCTCTTCTATCAAATGGTAGAAGTGACTGCCTCAGTATTTGCTTCGTGAGTTTATTGTGACTATTAAATGAGAGAGGGCTTAGAACGTTACCTAGACCACAATAAATACTCAACAAGTATTACCTATTTTTATTATTTTTCTAATTTACTGGTGATGTGGTAAAAGGACTTTTGAAAACTACCTAAAATTCTGATGAAAGAAATGAATTTTTAATGATGTCATAAATGCTCATAATTAGGGAAATTAATTTTTATGTCCTTTGCTTCGATTTAAGAAGTGTTTTTTGTCAACTAAACACTGTTTATTTCAAGCTCACTTATCATTAACTCGTTATTAAATACTTTGTAGTATCGCCAATCAAATAGCTAAGCTTATTAAAATTCATAGGATACATATGATATATAAAAGACATCTATGAACATTTTTCTAAGAGATGCCATTTCATTTACAAAGTTCTAGGGCACGATTACAAATTATGTTGTTATTTACAAGAAGCATGCTCTAAGTAGAAAAGTTTGTATTAATTGGATCAGCTTACAGTTAGAGTAAAATTGTATACCCCCACCCACTCATAGTGACCCTATAGGACAGAGCAGAACTGCCCCATAGGCTTTCCAAGGCTGTAAATCTTTACGGAAGTGGACCGCCCATCTTTCTCCCGAGGAGCCACTGGTGGGTTCCAACCGCCAACCTTTTGGTTAGCAGCTGAGCTTTTTACCTCTGTGCCACCAAGGCTCCAAATTTTATACTAGCTGCTACATAATGTTGTTTTTAGTATCAAATAAAATAATATATATAAAGTAATTGGTTTAGTCCCAGGGGAAAATAAGAAGTTAAAAAAATGCTATCTTATGAATATTAGAAAAATAAATTTACTTATGCTCTTTTGCATATTTTTTAAGCCTTATTTATAAAACTCTGTGAAGCATTCACTCTGGCAAAAGGACAACTCAATTTCTGGATCAGTTTCCTGGGTAACTCTTCCTCCTATAGGGATCAAAGCTGTTAGAAGGAGAACAGTAATCTGGTAACCAGTTACTGGGACAAGCAATGTATTGCTGGCTAGAGGCACTTTACTGAGAAATATTGTTTCAAGTTTACCTGTCAAAAATCAGCCCATTTAATATAGATCTGTTCACTGACAAGTGCTTTGGACTTGCTGGAGCGTTCTCAACCATTTACTGGGTTTCAGTACAGTTTATTATTATTATTTTAGATGAATAGTAAAGAAACAAGGCAATGTGGTGTTGTGAGGAAGATTAGAGTTGATTGATCAACGGCTTTCCAGCCTGCAAAGCAGTAAAGTTTGCTTTCTTCACTAAGGCATACACCGAAGTTATGGCGGGCAGCCTTTGAATTAATTAAATGCTGATCTTCATAGCTGCATTGTGAGGGACATCAAATCACCTTCCCAACAAACAGAAACCAAAACCAACCAAACTAAAGCAAAAAACAGAGACTCTAGCATGTAAGAGTATTTTTAAACAATTTTTGTCTCCCTCATACAAATGACTCCTTTCCCTAGTAACAAAAATTGCATTACTTATATTTATACTTATATTACTTATATTCTGTACAAGTAATATTGGAAATTAAATTTCCCACATGGGAAATAATCCCCCTTTCTCTTTGCTAATTTCTAGCCTCTAGACATGAAAATTGTAACTGTTCCGAGGATTTTACCCCTTACCCACCTTTCTCAGCATGTACGTTTGATTTTTCAATCTGTTCCATTCCTGATTTCAGTAAGCAGGAGCCTCAGGTATGCCTACTTTTCATCAATGACAGCAGTCATTTTGCGTCCTTTATATAAAATACAGCAGTCGAGGTAGTAAAACGTGGGGGCAGTTCAAATGTTTGTGTTGCCATGTTTTGGCTCATAAAACACCTGATCTGCAAACTAAGAATGCTAGACATACGGGAGCTCTCGGAGAGTGGAAAACAAAGTCTCATCCGGAAACCACTTTCTCAGATTAAAGGGCAATCCGTACCACGTCTGTATGGCTGTAGAGGCGTCCTGACAAGCTAGCTGATACTCATAGGTGACCCAACAGGAAGAGTCTAGCGTTTAGCTTTGTTTCTCTCTTTATAGAGTGTTGAACCAGAATGCAGTTAGAATGACATTTCTGTGGTAAAAGTGTCTTTTCTTTGTTGAAGTCTCTTTTTTTTAGTAACAGATGAAGCTATTTCTAACAGAAAGAATAGCCCATAAAAAGAAAATAAAATATTAGAAAATATCTCCTCAGGAAGACATAATGACTGAAAGCATGTGCATTTAATAAAGCACAAAGGTCAATTATTCGTTTTTATTAACAGTTTTGAGAAAATATTAAAATGTATTATATTAAACAATAGCCAATACGCATTATGTATAAAATAAATGGCGCCATCTCTTGACATAAATGAGGAGTTGCATGTACCTCCACTGACTAGAACCTCTTGGATTTGCCGTTGTAATGTATTATTTTACAGATATTTAATCACTAACCATTGACACAGTGCTTTTACATATATTTCCTTGGAATCTAAGTACAATAAGTTAAAATTAGTCTTACAGGGAGATAAACGAAGACATTCCAAGTGATGTAAAATGAAAGGTCCTGGGAAGACTTCCTCAGAATCAAAGATTTCAGGAAGAGGGTCGATCTGATGGTGAATGAATTTCTCCATTAAAATTCTTCTTTTTTGGGTTAAATGACAACGTCAGGTATAGGCTTTTAAGATTCAGGTACTCCTGAAAGGGATAGCCTTTAACTTACTTAGTCACCCTTCCATTCTGGACTTCATTCTTTCTTCCATCTTTCCACAAGTATTTGGGGAATCTATACGATGGACAGAGGTAACTATCAGGGTTGTAAGAAGGCCGACAACAAGCGACAACAACCAGTTGCCGTCAAGTCGATTTCAATTCACAGTAACCCCGTGTGTGTCAGAGCAAAACTGTGCTCAGTGGGGTTGTCATTGGCTGACTTTTTAGAAATAGATAGCCAGGTCTTTCTCCTGAGGTGCCTCTAGTTGGGCTCAAATCGCCAAACTTTCAGTTATTGGACAAATATTTAACCTGTTGTTAGGTGTCATTGAGTCAACTCCAACTCATAGCAACGCTATGTGTAACAGAATGAAACATTACCCGGTCCTGCACCATCCTCACTATAATAGGTATGTTGGAGCCCGTTGTTGCAGCCACTGGGTCTATCTACCTCGCTGAGGGTCTTCCTCTTTTTCACTGACCTGCTTTACCAGGCATGATGTCCTTCTTCAGGAATTGGTCCCTCCTGATAACATGTCCAAAGTAAGTGAGATGAAGTCTTATCATCCTAGCTTCTAAGGCGCATGCTGGCTGTACTTCCTCCAAGACAGATCTGTTCATTCTTTCAGAAGTCCATTGTATATTCAATATTCTTTGCCAACACCACAATTCAAATGTGTCAAGTTTTCTTTGGTCTTCCTTTTTCATTGTCCAGCTTTCTCATGGTGACATTTATGAGGTGATTGAAAATACCTTGGCTTGGGTCAGGTGCACCCTACTCGTCAAGATGACATCTTTGCATCTTTGATTTTTAGCACTCTAAATAGATCTTTTGCCCGATGCAATTGTTGTGTGATTTCTTGACTGCTGTTTTCGTGGGCATTGACAGTTGATACAAGAAGAATGAAATCCTTGCCAACTTCAATTTCTTCACCATTTATCATGATCTTTTTTATTGGTCCAATTGTAAGGACTTCCATTTTCTTTATGTTGAGGTGTAATCCATACTGGAGGTTGATGTCTTTGATCTTCATCAGTAACTGCTTCAAGTCATTTTTACTTTTGGCAAGCAAGGTTGTATCATCTGCATACCTCAGGTTGTGAATGAGTCTTCCTTCAATCTTGATGCCATGTTCTTCTTCATATAGTCCAACTTCTTGGATCATTTCCTCAGATACAGACTGAATAAGTATGCTGAATGAATACGACCAGGCCACACAACTTTCCCAATTTTAAGCCACGCAGAACACCCTTTTTCCTTTTTTTTAAAATTTTTTTTTATTGTACTTTAGATGAAGGTTTACAGAACAAATAGTTTCTCATTAAAGAGTTAGTACACATATTGCCCTATGACAATTGTTAACAATCCCACGACATGTGAACACTGTCCCTTCTCAACCTTGGGTTCTCTATTACCAGCTTTCCTGTTCCCTCCTGCCTTCTAGTCCTTGTCCCTGGACTGTTGTGCCCCATTAGTCTCATTTTGTTTTATGGGGCTGTCTAATCTTTGGCTGAATGGTGAACCAAGGTAGTGACTTCATTACTGAGCTAAAAGGGTGGCCAGGGCCCCATACTCTTGGAGTTTCTCCAGTCGCTGCAGGCCAGTAAGTCTGGTCTTTTCTTGTGAATTAGAATTTTGTTCTACATTTTTCTCCAGTTCTGTCCAGGACCCTCTGTGGTAATCCCTGTCAGAGCAGTCAGTGGTGGTAGCTGGGCACCATCTAGTTGTACTGGACTCAGTCTGGTGGAGGTCATGGTAGTTGGACTAATCTTTTCCTTGTATCCTGTTCGCTTCATTCTCCCTTGCTCCCGAGGGGTGAGACCAATGGAGTATCTTAGATGGCTTGCTCACAGGCTTTTAAGACCCAGGATGCTACTAGCCAAGTAGAACATAGAATATTGTCTTTATAAACTGTGTTATGCCAATTGAGCTAGACGTTCCCTGAGACCATAGTCCCCACAGCCCTCCACCCAGCAATTCAGTCCCACAGGGAGTTTGGATGTGTCTATGGAGCTTCCATGACCTTTCCTTGTACAAGTTGTGCTGGTTTCCCCTGTATTGTGTACTGTCTCACCCTTCACCAAAGTTACCACTTACCTATTGTCTGTAGTATTTCCTCCCCCCACCCCTCCCATCCATCATAACCAACAAAGATTGTTTCTTTTTGAGTGTAAACTTTTTCATGAGTTTTTACAGTAGAGTTCTCATACAATATTTGTCCTTTTGTGATTGACTTATTTCACTCAGAGTAATGTCCTCCAGTTTCATCCATGTTATGAGATGCTTCACAGATTCATCATTGTTCTTTATCATTGCATAATACTCCATTGTGTGTATGTACCATAGTTTGTTTATCCATTCATCTGTTGATGGGCATCTAGGTTGTTTCCTATTTTTGCTATTGTGAACAATGCTACAATGAACAAGGGTGTGCATATGTCTATTCATGTGATGCCTCTTGTTTCTCTAGGATATTGCTGGATCATATGGCATTTCTATTGTAGCTTTCTAAGGAAGCACCGTATCATTTTCCAAAATGGTTGTATCACTTTGCATTCCCACCAGCAGTGGGAGTTCTGATCTCCCTGTAGCCTCTCCAACATCTGTTATTTCCAGTTTTTTTGATTCGTGCCAGTAATGCCGAGGTTAGATGGTATCTCATTGTGGTTTTAATTTGCATTTCTCTAATGGCTAGTGATCAAGAGCATTTCCTCACGTGTCTGTTGGCTACTTGAAGGTCTTCTTTGGTGAAGTGTCCGTTCATATCCTTTGCCCATTTTTTAATTGGATTATTTGTCTTTTTGTTGTAGAGGTGTTGGATTTTCTTGTAGATTTTAGATATTAGACCTTTGTCTGACTTGTAATGTCCAAATTTTTCCCCCCAGTCTGTAGGTTCTCTTTTTACTCTTTTGGTGAACATAAGTGTTTAATTTTTAAAAGATCCCAGTTATCTAGCTTATCTTCTGGAGTTTGTGTGTTGTTGGTTATGGTTTGTATCCTATTAATGCTGTGTAATAGGGCCTGTAGCGTTGATTCTATTTTTTCTTCTATGAACTTTATAGTTTTTGGCTTTATATTTAGGTCTTTGATCCATTTTGAATTAGTTTTTGCATGCGGTGTGAGGTATGCGCCCTGTTTCATTTTTTTGCAGATGGACATCCAGTTTTGCCAGCACAGTTTCTTAAAAAGACTGTCTTTCCCCCCATCTGATGGACTTTGGGCCCTTGTCAAAGATCAGGTGACCATAGGTGGATGGATTTACATCTGGGTTCTCAATTCTGTTCCATTGGTCAATGTATCTGTTGTTGTACCTGTACCAGGCTGTTTTGACTACTGCAGCTGTATAGTAGGTTCTGAGGTCAGGTAGTGTGAATCCTCCTACTTTGTTCTTCTTCTTCAATAGTGCTTTACTAATCTGGGGCTTCTTCCCTTTCCATATAAAGTTAATGATCAGTTTTTCCATCTCTTTAAAGAATGCTGTTGGTGTTTGGATCAGGGTTGCATCATTGTATTTGTAAATTGCTTTGGGTAGAATTGTCATTTTCATAATGTTGAGTCTACCTATCCATGCGCATGGTGTGTATTTCCATTTCTCTAGATCCCTTTGGGTTTCTTGCAGCAGTGTTTTGTAGTTTTGTTTGTGTAGGTATTTTACATTCCTGGTTAGATTTCTTTGTATTTTATTTTTTTAGGGGCTATTATAAATGGTATGGTTTTCCTGATTTCCTTTTCATCATTTTCTTTATTGCTGTGTAGAAATCCAACTGATTTTTGTATGTTTATCTTGTATTCTGTCACACTGCTGAATCGTTCTATTAGTTCCAGTAGTTTTCTCATGGAGTCTTTTGGATTTTCTATGTACAGTATCATATGATCCGCAAATAGGGACAGATTAACTTCTTCATTACCAATTTGGATGCCCTTTATTTCTTTTTCTTGCCTTATTGCTCTAGCTAGGACTTCCAACACAATGTTAAATAGAAGTGGTGATAAAGGTCATCCTTGTCTTGTTCTTGTTCTCAAGGGGAATGTTTTCAGCCTCTCTCTGTTAAGAATGATGTTGGTTGGCCATTGGTTTTGCATAGATGCCATCTATTACGTTGAGAAATTTCCCTTCTATACCTATTTTATTGAGAGTTTTTATCAGGAATGGGTGTTGGTCTTTGGTAAATGCCTTTTCTGCATCAATTGAGATAATCATGTGATTCTTTTCTTTCCTTTCCTTTTATTTGTGTGGTGGATTATGTTGATTGATTTTCTAAAGCTGAACCATCATTGCATAGCTGGTGTGAATCCTACTTGGTCATGGTGTATTATTTTTTTGATATGATGCTGAATTCTATTGGCTAGAATTTTGTTGAGAATTTTTGCACCTATATTCATGAGAGATATTGGTCTGTAATTTTCTCTTTTTGTTGCATCTTTGCCTGGTTTGGTATCAGAGTTATGGTGGCTTCATAGAATGAATTCAGAAGTGTCACTTCCTTTTCTACTTTCTGAAATAGTTTGAGTAGTACTGGTATAAGCTCTTCTCTGAATGTTTGGTAGAATTCTCCAGTGAAACTATCTGGGCCCAGGCTTTTTTTGTTGTTGGAAGTTTTTTTTTAAATTACCTTTCAATCTCTTCTCTTGTTATGGGTCTGTTTAGATTTTCAACATCGCTTTGTTTTAGTTTGGGTAGGTAGTGTGTTTCTAGAAATTTATCCCTTTCCTCTAGGCTTTCAAATTTATTGGAGCATAGTTTTTCATAGTACCCTGTTATGATCCTTTTTATTTCAGTTGGGTCTGTTGTAATGTTCCCATTTCATTTCTTATTTGGGTTATTTGCATCCTCTCCTGTTTTTCTTTTGTCAGTCTGGCCAGTGGTTTGTCGCTTTTGTGGATTCTTTCAAAGAACGAACTTTTGGTTTTGTTGATTCTTTCTATTGTTTTTCTATTCTCTGTTTCATTTATTTCTGCTCTGATATTTATTATTTCCTTTCTTTTAGTGGCTACGGGGTTTTTTGCTGTTGTTGTTGTTTTGCTGTTCTCTGTCTATTTAGAACACCCTTTTTCTGTTCAAACTACTGCCTTTTGATCTATGTACAGGTTTTGCATGAGCACAGTTAAGTGTTCTGGAATTTCCATTCTTCACAATGTTATCCACAATTTGTTATGATCCTCAGGGTCAAATGCCTTTGTGTAGTCAATAAAACACAGGTAAACATCCTTCTGGTGTATTGTGATTTCAGCCAAGATCCATCTGACATCAGCAATGATATCCCCCATTCCACGTCCTCTTTGAAATCTGGCTTGAATTTCTGTCAGTTCTTTGTTGTGGTTGGCTACAATTGTTTTTGAATGATCTTCAGCAAAATTTTGCTTGCATGTGATATTGATGATATTGTTTGATAGTTTTCTCATTCTGTTTGATCACCTCCTTTTGGAATGGGCTGTTTTCCAAATTTCTTGGCATAGACCAGTGAGCACTTTCAGCATTGCATCCATTTGTTGAAGCATCTCAGTTGGTATTCTTTCAATTTCCTGGAGCCTTGTTTTTAATCAATGCCTTTAGTGCAGCTTGTACTTCTTCCTTCAGTACCATTCATTCTCGATCATATGCTATATCCTGGAATGGTTTAACATCAATCAGTTATTTTTAGTACAGTGACTCTGTGCATCCCTTCCATATTCTTTGGATGCTTCCTGCGTCGTTCAATATTTTGCCTATAGAATCCTTCATTATTGCAATTCAAGTCTTGAATTTTTTCTTCAGTTCTTTCTGCTTGAAAAATGCCAAAAATGTTCTTCTCTTTTGGTTTTCTAACTCCAGTCTTTGCACATTTCTTTATACTACTTTACCTTGTCTTCTCGAGCTGCCCTTTAAAGTCTCCTGTTCATCTCTTTTACTTCCTTCCTTTCTTCTTAGCTACTCTAGGCAATTCATGGCACCTTTTCTTGAAGGACTAATTAAAACAAGTGTACTGTACTTATAGCTATGTTGTTTGAGTCCATTTTTGTGACTATTTTGTGAGTTCATCTCATTGAGGGTTTCCCATATTCGCTGACCCTCTGCTTTACCAACGATGTTGTTCTTTTCTAACAATTGGTCTTTCCTGATGACTTATCCAAAGCAAACAAGCCAAGCCTTGCCATTCTCACTTCTAAGGAGCATTATTATGCATGCTGCTTTGTTTTCCACAATTACATATTAAAATTAAAAACTCAAAATATGACTTGAATTACCAATCTTTTTTTTCATATAATCAAATTAATGAAAACATTGTTAACCTGAAAATACAAAGTTGTAATGCTTTAGACTCAGGTTAATCTATTTAAAGGGGCAAAATTCTTTTTTCTTTGTTTATACTTTTAGATTTTTAAAAAATTATTATTGCACTTTAGATGAAGGTTTACAGAGCAAATTAGTTTCTCATTAAACTATTAATACACATATCGTTTTGTGACATTTGTTGCCAACCCCATGACATGTCAACACTCTCCTTTTCTCGACCTTGGGTTCCCCGTTACCAAGTTTCCTGTTCCCTCCTGCCTTCTCATCCTTGCCCCTGGGCTGCTGTGCCCATTTAGTCTCATTTTGTTTTATGGGCCTGTCTAATCTTTGGCTGAAGGGTGAACCTCGGAAGTGACTTCAATACTGAGTTAAAAGGGTGTCCACGGGCCATACTCTCAGGGTTTCTCCAGTCTCTGTCAGACCAGTAAGTCTGGTCTTTTTTTTTGTGAGTTAGAATTGTGTTCTATGTTTTTCTCCAGCTCTGTCCAGGACTTTCTATTGTGATCCTTGTCAGAGCAGTTGGTGGTGGTAGCTGGGCACCATGTAGTTGTGCTGGACTCAGTCTGGTGGAGGCTGTGGTAGTCGTGGGCCATTAGTTCTTTGGACTAATCTTTCCCTTGTGTCTTTGGTTTTCTTTGTCTTTCTCCCTTGCTCCAGATGGAATGAGACCAGTGGAGTATCTTAGAAGGCCACTCACAAGCTTTTAAGTCCTCAGACGCTACTCACCAAAGTAGAATGTAGAACATTGTCTTTATAAACTATGTTATGCCAATTGAGCTAGATGTCCCCTGAGACCATGGTCCCCAGCCCTCGGCCCAGTAATTCGGTCTCTCTGGGAGTTTGGATGTGTCTTTAAATCTTCCATGATCTTGCCTTGGTCAAGTTGTACTGGCTTCCCCAGTATTGTGTACCATCTTACCGTTCACCAAAGTTACCACTTATCTGTTGTCTATTTAGTGTTTTTCCCTCCCCACCCTTCTCCTCTTTTGTAGTCATCAAAGATTGTTTCTTTTTGTGTGTAAACATTTTCATGAGTTTTTATAATAGTGGTCTCGTACAATATTTGTCCTTTTGTGATTGACTTATTTTACTCAGCTTGATGCCCTCCAGATTCATCCATGTTGTGAGATGTTTCTCAGATTCATCATTCTTTATCATTGCGTAGAATTCTATGGTGTGTATGTATCATAGTTAGTTTCTCCATTCATCTGTTGATGGGCACTTAGATTGTTTTCATCTTTTTGCTATTGTGAGTAATGCTACAGTGAACATGGGTGTGCATATGTCTATTCATGTGACAGCTCTTATTTCTCTAAGATATACTTCTAGGAGTGGGATTGCTGGATTGTATGGTATTTCTATTTCTAGCTTTTTAAGGAAGTGTCGTATCATTTTCCAAAATGGTCATACCATTTTGCATAAGAGTACCAAGCTCCCCACAGCCTCTCTAGCGTTTGTTATTTTCTTTTTTTTTTGATTCATGCCAGTAAATGTCGGGAGGAGATGGTATCTCATTTTAGTTTTGATTTGCATTTCTCCAGTGGCTAGTGATGGCAATCATTTCCTTATGTGTCTGTCAGCCTCTGGAATATCGTCTTTGGTGAAGTGTTTGTTCATATCCTTTGCTCATTTTTTAATTGGATTATTTGCTGTCTTAGTAATCTAGTGCTGCCATAACAGAAATACCACAAGTGGATGGTTTTAACTAAGAGAAGTTTATTTCCTTACAGTAAAGTAGGCTAACAGTCCAAATTCAGGGTGTCACCTCCAGGGGAAGGCTTTCTGTCTCTCAGCCTTCTCATCAGTGTTCCCCCAGACTAGGATTTTCTCTGCTCGGGGACCCCGGTCCAAAGGATGCGCTCCGCTCCCAGCACTGCTTTCTTGATGGTATGAGGTCCCCCTGTCTCACTGCTCACTTCTGTCTTTTATATCGCAAGAGATTGCCTCAGGATACAATCCAATCTTGTAGACTGAGTCCTGCCTTACTAACACAACTGCTGCCCATCCTCCCTTATTAACATCATAGAGGCAGGATTTACAATTTATAGGAAAACCACAGAATACCAGGAATCATGGCCCAGCCAAACTAATACACACATTTTTGGGGGGACATAATTCAATCCATGACATTTGACTTTTTGTTGTAGAGCTGTTGGATTTTCCTACAGATTTTAGAGATCTGACCTTTGTTGGATTTGTCATAGCCAAAATTTTTTTCCCAGTCTGTATGTGAATTCTTCTGATGAGCATAAGTGTTTAATTTTTAGAAGATCTCAATTATCTAGCTTATTTTCTGGAGTTTGTGTGTTGTTAGTTATGGTTTGTATCCTGTTTATGCTGCGTATTGGGCCTCTAGCATTGATCCTATTTTTTTCTTCTACGATCTTCATAGTTTTTGGTTTTATATTTAGGTCTTTGACCCATTTTTAATTTGTTTTTATGTATTGTGTGAGTTATAGGTCCTGTTTCATTTTTTAGCAGATGGACATCCAGTTTTGCCAGCACTGTTTATTAAAAAGATTGTCTTTTCTGCATTTGATGGACTTTGGGCCTTTGTTGAAGATCAGGTCATCACAGGTGGATGGATTTACATCTGGGTTCTCAATTCTGTTCCATTGGCCAATATGTCTTTTGTTGTACCAGTACAAGGCTGTTTTGACTACCGTAGCTGTGCAGTAGGTTCTGAGGTCAGGTGGTCTGAATCCTCTTACTTTATTCTTCTTCGTCAATAGTATAAAGCACACAAATTCTTAACTGTAGAAGAGGAGATAGGGTTCATGATAATTTGAGCTTTCAGCTACTTGAGTGGTTATGTAGACAGTGGTAAAGCAATGGATAGACATGTTATCTTTTGGATGTTCCTTTTAAATATCTCTATTTTACTTATGCATTATTTATTTTGTATTTCTTTATCTGGTGTGCAATGACTCTACTGCTAACTGAAAGTCAGTGATTGGAACCCACCAACCACTCCTCAGGAGAAAAGACTTGGAATTTGCTACCTTAAAGATTACAGACTGGGAAACCCTGTGGGGGTAGTTCTACTACGTCCCTTAGTATTGTTATCAGTCAGAATCGACTCAGGGGCACACACGACAACAACATACTAAAAACATATTTCTTGCATCAAAATGAAAATGAATCATGTAATTTCTATTTTTTCAATCTTTTGTTCATGACAGTAGTTAAAAGATGTTGACTTTTTAAAACACCCAACATTCTTCTGAATTGTACTTTCATGTGCTGATTGAATGAAATGCTCATCTTTAGATTTTTAACACAGGTAGCAACAGTTATTTGTATACTCTGAGTAATATACATAGGAAAATGTTACAAATCTGTGACAATGATCTTTAACAAACATTTATTAAATATACCATAGATAGTCCCAGTCATTTTTATATTCAAAAAGCATATACCAAGCTGGTGTGTTGAGCCTTCTGAAAATGAAAGTATTTTTTCGGGAATTTGCTGATAAGTTTCCAACTATAATTGAATGCCATGGTCTGTAATAGGCTCAGTCTGTGGGAGGTTTCTACCTGTCACTCAGCTGTAGCAACACCATTAGGCAAACTGCCTCTGTTTAAACACCTCTGTCGCTTTGAGTGAAATATTGAAAGCATTTCTGTTACTGGTCAAAGTAGGGGAAGGATTCTATTAATGCTTAACTTGTACGCCCATGAAGTTGCAAAATCAGTGTCCATACAGTACATGACCCCCTGGGTCAAGGTTACCTGGACAGGATCAAATTCTCCAAATATTCTCCATGCAATTTCATGTTCCTGTCTGTTTTCTCAACTCCTTGTGCAATAAAAACCATTTGGGGGCTCTATTTTGGAGAAATTTGTCTGCCTTCCAACTACTTGGAACTAAAGTATTGATTTATTATTATTTTCATAACCTTGGGGACTATCTAAAAGAGAACTTTAAGTTGTGTGTTTAGTGCATCTTCTAAAAAACAAAACAAGAATACCAATTCAAAGATGTCAAAAAATATAGAACATTAAACAAGCACAAATCATGATAGATAATATAATATAAATGGCTAAAAAAATTCCCATTTGGATTTTACATGTTCAAAAGAAAATCAGACAGATTTTAACTGAGAAGTCATGAAAAGTTGTGAGGCTCCTTGGAAACTACAAGAATTTTAACTCTGACGATGCAGCCCAGTTTTGCTACGCTTTTTAAAGGTGACCTCTGAGGTTATTTGCTAGATGAATCTTGTGTACTATATGGCAAAACAAATGTGACAATCCAGGTGAATGCTGGTAAAATGTAGAAACCAATATTTTAAATAAACAGTATTACAATGGCAAAAAATAATTCATGAATATACATATGACAGCATATGGCCAAAATCTATGTAATAGTTTCAGTAAACCAAGAACAATAAGGAATATCTTTACATTGTACTGGGTTCAACATTCCGTTTCCAAAGATAATCACCTCCATTCAACAGACATAGAATACGTAATGTGATTGAGATTCTGTTTCCAGCTGTGTAAGACACATTAGTGAGCAAAAGAAAGCTTCTTATCTAGATGGAGTTTCTGGCTTAGTAGTAGATGACTATAAACCTAATACGTAAACTACTTTATGTGTTCAGAGATGAAATGTGCAATGGGAAAAGAAGTAGAACATGGTTGGAGTGATCAAGGGTACTGGGCTTTAGAAGAGGGTGCAGACTGCAGTAATAAATAGGACATTCAGGATACACCTAATTCAGGGGTGAAATTTGAATAAAGATTTGAAAGTGATGGGGGAATTAGTCCAGAGGAGAAGCACATTCCAGGCAGACTACATAGTTAGAGCCAAGGCCCTGGGTGGAAGCTGCCTAGTTTTGAGGAGGAGCAAAAAAGCCATAGTGGTTTGAGTGCCACGAGGGAGGGAGAAGAAAGATCAGGAGTCATGGGAGGCCAGATAGTACTGGGCTTGAAAGCCATTGGAAAGATTTTGTCTTTTATTTTAAGTAAAATGGAGAGATTCTGCAGGTTTGTTTAAACTAATTTATTTTAAAAGGTTTACCTTGGTTACTGCATTGAGAATAGACTTGGAGCTTTGTGAAGGCAAGTGAGGAAAATAAATTTTTGAAGTCTGCTTATTTATTTTAAAGGTTGAGCCAAAAGAATCGTCTGGTGGATGACATGTGGGTTGTGAGAGAGACAGAGAAGTCAAGGATGACTCTGGGATTTTTGAGCTGAGCAGGCAGAAGGATGGAACTGATATCACATGAGATAGAGAAGGCTTTTTGTGGAGTAGATTTTGTGGAAAAGGAAGGTTAGCTCAGTTCTATATAGATTGAGATTGCAACGTATATTAGGAGTCCCCAGGTGGAGCAAATGGTTAAGTGTTGTACTACTAGCCAAAAGTTTGGAGGTTCGAGCCCACAAAGAGGTGCTTTGGAAGAAAGGTCCTGGTGATCTGCTTCCAAAAGTTCACAGCCTTGAAAACCTTGTGGAGCACAGTTCTACTCTGCACACATGGAATCGCCATGTGTCGGAATTGACTTGATGGTAACTAACAACAACAACAATTACCCATACAGTAAAGATGTTGAATTGGCATTTAGAGATATAAGTCTGGTGTTCTGAAGGGAAGTCTGGGCTGAAGATAAACATTTGGGAATCTCTGATATTAAAAGCTATGGGAAAAGGGGAAGAAGCATCAATGGAATGACCAGTGAAGTAGTAGAAAAAGCAAGAGAGTAAGATTCCTTGCATTCCAAAAGAAGAAAGTTAATCACAGAGGAAGAGTGATGGACTGTGCCAAATGCTGCTGATGGGTCAAGTAAGATGAAGTCTGAAAATTGACCACTGGATTTACCAATGTGGTAGAAGTAGTGGAGTGGTGGGGACAGAAGTTCAAGTAGTTTAAGAGGAAATGCAAGAAGAAAAACTTTCTTGAGTTTTACTGCAAAGCAAAGCAATAGAATGGAAAATGTGATCGGTAAAAGTTTTCCATAAGATAGAGAAATAACATGTTTGTTTCTATACTTATAAGGAGCTTTGTTGGTGCAGTGATTAAGTGCTCAACTGTTAACTGAAAAGGTCGGCAGTTTGAACTCACCAGCCACTCCTTGTTTCCAACAAGGAAACCCTATGGGGCAGTTATACTCTGTTCTATAGGGTCACTACGAGCTGGAATAGACTCGATGGCAATGGGTTTGCGGTTTTTTTTTGGTTTTTTGTTTTTTTTTGTTTTATATACTTATAGGAATGATGCATTAAAGAGCAAGAACTTGAATATGTGCAAGAGAGAGGGCATAATTTCTTGAGACAAATGTCTGAGAAGTCAAGATTGGGATGTAATGCACAATGGAGAGTATGGGATGGGTAGTTCATTTATGGTAATAGGAACATATCGCATGTGAGAGTAGATGCTAGGAGGTGACAGAAGTTGAACTGGAAATACTCATCTGTTTGCTTCAAACTTGTCAGTAGAAAAGAAATCAAAGTCATTATCTGAGAACAGAAATAAGGGTTTGGGAAGATAGTGTGGAAATTGGTCAAAAGAATGGTCTAGTAATATATTGTATGACTTTCTGGCAATGTGAAGGGCCCACTTAAGGTTAATCGTTCTGATATTAAAGTAAACCTATTAAGTATGGTTTTAATTTTTTTTTCTCCAGTAACATTCAATTGCCAGAGGACAAGCATCCAGTAAATGGAGAACAAGACCTAGCCAGGGTGGTACTTTGGCCATAGAAGCATGACATAGTGAGAGAGAGCAAGTGAAGTGAGAGTAAGCTCAAAAAGTAAGTATAATCATTTATCACTGAAGTTCAGCTGGACCATATGGGGTGTGAGGAGAGGGTGTGAGGCATCAAGGAAGTGAGGGAAGAGAAATGTTAGCTCAATGCATTAGAGATCCCAGAAAGATCATTGAGGTCAGGAGAGCAGAACAAGTGAGCAGGAAAGAGCAAGATGGTGGGAAGACAGAGATATGCATGAAATTAAAATTATGAAAGTTACTGGTTTGGGGAAGATCTAGGTTAGAGCTGTACAATGGAAATACAAGGTGAAGCTGTCTTAGTTTCTTAGTGTTGTTGTGACAGAAATAACACAACCGGGTGACTCCAATGAACAAAAATTTATTTTCTCACAGTTCAGGAGGCTAAAAGTCTGAATTTATTCTGTCACAGCTGCCTCATTTCCTGTAGACTCTACAGTAACAAGTTTGGTTTTTTAATATCCAGTACTTCTGTAATTGTCCTAGGCAAATGGAACAAGAACACCGGTGAACTTAATGGATACACTGTTCACACCAAGCAAAGGCCAAATATTATCACTGTGCTTTGTTGGAACAATCGTTTCACAATTGCATGAATAGGCAAAAACATCGAGAGAATTGAGGCATCCATCAAAAAGTTCTGTCATTGTAGGCCAGCAAATCTAGAAAAACCTGTGTTGTAATAATTGTATACAGTCGCATTTATTTTTATAGAGTTACAGTTGTGTAGAGCTGATCATGCAGTTTAAACAGAAAATTAATTTTTTAATATAACTTTATTGGATATATAGTACTATTTGTATATCTTTATAAATGTGCCTTGGAATTAAAATTCTATAAAAGGTACAAGAATCTTTCAATCTGATAATACGTTTGCGCAGATCTGTGCATGAGTGTCTCCTCACCATTTAGGGCTCCAAAGTTCAATCTCTCAGAGGGTGAGATTCTCTGTTATTTCTTGTCTCATTGCCCTGTTTTATTTTCTACATAGTCCCATTATTATGATCTAAAATTATCTTATTACTTAATTTGTTTTAATTTTTTGTTGTTATTTATTTCCCCCTCATTACGGGTTCTAGCTTCATGAAAGAGTGTATCATATCATCCTGTTCACCATATTAACCACAGAGCCTAAAACACTGTTTGTAACACAGTTGTCATCCTCAATCTGCTGAGTGAATTAATGTTTTTAGTACAAATTTAGATAACTTATAAGTGTATTTCAAATCAACACTTAAGATTGCATATGTTTTAGAACATTATTTTAAAGAATGCTTGATCATTGATGGTGCTAAATGACTTAACTTCTAAAACCTAGATTTTATTTATGTTATTACTGGAAGAAATGACCATGAGTAACATATGATGAAAGTCAATTAGCTTTGTTTTAAATTTATGAAGCTTTAAAATCATATGACCTTTGGGTAGGAAGTGATAGAAAATGGGGTCTAAAAAATTACACAAATATGAGTCTTTGAATGTCCTGTTTATATTTTATTGTATTAACTTTGAATATGTTTTTTTCAGTTTGGCCATTCAAATAGGCCCAAGACTTGAAGTAAATTTGGAACTCGTGAGATTTATTCTGTCACAACAGCCTCATTTCCTGTAAATGCCAGTAAGCTTGCTGTAGGAGTAAGATCCTGGATATTGCTATTTTGTTTACATAATAAAATAAAAGTTGAAATCATAATTAAATTAACAAATAAAACCCATTGCAGTTAATAGTTACCATAAAAATTAATTTCTTTATTGCGTGATATAATTAAAGGCATTCCTAGATTTACATCAATGTAAAACATGGGGATTTATCCTTGATGAAGAGAAGAATCAGTAAGGGTATGTTACTGAAGTCTAATGCTGGGAATTATAAGGCAGCCTGTAACGAAGAAAGCAAGGACTTCAGAGTGAGAGAAATAGTGGCTCTGTCAATTACCAGCATTCATATTCTTGATGAAGTCAGTTCTCAGAGGGTTAAGTAAAAGAACATATGGAACAACCTTAGCACGGTGGCATACAGCCATTTCAAACACATAGTTTTCTTTTTTTTCTCTCTCTCTTTCTTTATTGAATTTTCTCCATTCGGTTGTGCAAATTATCTCATAAATATTTACCAGTTGTTTAGGAGTGATCAGTTTCATCTTGGATGCATAAGAATTCAAAATGCTCAGAAGAGAACTACCTGAAATTGAACAATTTTTACTGAGAAGGTGCTCAGCAAAAGTTGTTGACTTGCTGACCTGCCTATGTGCAAAGTTTTAAGTATAAATACACTGCAATCCATGGCACCTGAAGCTTCATAACTTTAAAATAAAGCTCACTGACTTTCTTCATATGTTACCCAAGTTTATTCTTTTCCATGTTTCCAAATTCTGTTAACATGCTTCTGCCATATTAGACATCTAAGCTTTTGAATTCATCTTTGACATTGCTCAACAAAGGGTGATGGCAAGATGAGATTCAAATCTGTTCAGAAATATTCACTATGTTGTTATTATTTACCAGGCTCACTGTGGGGTGCAAAAGTTTTACAGGGAAGTAACACGAAGTGCTTGCTTAGAGAAAAGACAGCCTAGTGAACAAGCCAGGCAAAAAATCGAATGATGATAATTAAATGTGGTAAGTTCTAAGAGTTTAATTATGGAAAAAGTCTAGTTGAACCACAGAGGAGGAAGAATATGCTTTGGCTGAGGTATCATGGAAAACATTGCAAATGAGCAAGAGTCCAGAAGTTAGAAAGGCAAGGAACTCAATATAAACGTGAAGAATTTAGAAATTCTAGGACTTAGTCTGTATGCTCTGTTTATCTGAGTGGGAAGAGATAAAAAAATGAGATCTGAAAAATTACACAATCTGCCTTAAGACTATGAAGTCTTTGGGCTCTATGCTAATGAATTGAGCATTATGCAGATTTTATTAAATTTTTAAAGTGACGTAAGTTAGTCCTGGTAGCACCAAAATTTACTTCCCTTTTCCTTTTCAAAGAACAGTTTCTCTATTTGAATAGTTCGCAAATTTTCCTGACTTGCAAGCCCACTTTCAAAGCATAATAGAATGAATGATATGAAATTGCTGATAGTCAACTATTTTGATGTACAGAAGCATCAACTCCATATAGTTCAAACTGTATATTATGGGTATAATGCGTATATTTTTCATCATTTATTATTTTTAAGATAAAATGTGCTTCTTAAAATCTTTTAAAAATAATAGTACATTAAGATTGTATCATAAAATTTATATTAATAAAATTCATACTGTATAGGCATATTTTAACCATTTCTCACTTAACAAATAGTACATGATTTTTAAAAATTATTTACTTATATCAAGTAAAGTATACTAAATGAAAGACTCATTAAAGGTTTTAATAGTAAATTTGAGCCAGAGAAGAAAGAAATTAGTCAACTTGAAGACAGGCCAATTTATCCAGTTTGAGGAGCATAAATAAAAAAGAATGAAGAAAAATGAACAGACTCTTAGAGACCTGTGGCACAGCATCAACCATACCAATATATGAGTTATTGGAATCCCAAAAGGAGAGGAGAGAAACAAAGGGTCACAAAAAGTATTTGGGGAAAAAAAACAACCAAAAACTTCTTAAATGTGTTAAAAGACACAAATTTACACATCCAAGAAGCTCAATAAACTCCAAGCAAGATAAACAAAGAGATCTATACTGAGAAACCTTATAATTAAATTGTTTCAAAGACAAAGAAAGACTCTTGAGAGCAGAAGGAGAAGCCAATATTCACATAAAAGTGTTCCTCAAGAAGATTAACAGCAGATTTTCTCAGAAATCATGGAAGTCAGAATGGAGTAGGAGAACATTTCAGAAGTGCTGAAAGGAAAAAAAAAAAACTTGCTAACCAATAATTCTTTTTCTGGCAAAACTACTCTTAAAAAATGAAGGAGAGAAGCTTCCTAGACACATCCAAACACCTTGAGGGACCGAGTTACTGAGGTTGAGGGCTGGGGATCATGGTCTCAGGGGCAGCTAGATCAATTGGTATAACATAGCTCATAAAGAAAACGTTCTACATACTACTTTGGTGAGTAGTGTCTGGGATCTTAAAAGTTTACCTAAGATACATCTATTGGTCTCAACACTTTAGGAGCAAAAGAGAATAAAGAAAACCAAAGACACAAGAAAAATAGTCCAAAGGACTAATTGACCACATAAACCATAGCCTCCACCAGCCTGAGCCTAGAATAACTAGATGGTGCCCAGTGACCACCACCAACCACTCTGACAGAGATAAAAACCTAGGGCCCCAGACAGAGTAGGAGAAAAATGTAAAGTAAAATTCAAATTCACAAAAAAGACCAGACTTACTGGTCTGACAGAGATGGGGAGAACCCCTGAGACTATAGCCCTGCAAACCGTCCTAACTCAGAAATGAAGTCCCACTGGAAGTCTACCTTTTAGCCAAACATTAGACAGGCCTATAAAACAAACAATAACACATGTGAGGAACATGCTTCTTAGTTTGACAAAGTAAATGAGAACAGATGGGCAACTCCTGCCCAAAAGCAAAGACGAGAAGGCAGGAAGGGACAGGAAAACAGGATGAATGCACATGGATAACCCAAGGTGGAAAGGGAAAGGGGGAGAGTGCTCATACATTGTAGGGATTGCAATCAATGTTACAAAACAATCTGTGTATAAATTTTTGAAAGAGCAACTAATTTGTGCTGTAAACTTTCACCTAAAACACAATAAAAATTTTAAAAATATGGGAGGAAGGGCTAGGGCATAGAGAGAGAAATAAGGCTACTTTCTCCATTACAAAGAAAACGAAAAGGGGCAGGGCCAAGAAGGTGGAGTAGTCAGATGCTTCCAGTGATCCCTCTTACAACAAAGACCCAGAAAAACAAGTGAATCAATTATATATGACAATCTAGGGGCCCTGAACATCAAAGGCAAAGTTGAGGAATCAGACTGAGTAGCAGGGGGAGGGAGAGACGGTTCGGAAGCAGTGAGAAGTTGCCAGACCTGACCCAGTGGGAACCAGAGCCCTTCAGCCTGGATTAGCTCAGGGTGTGTGGTGAGGCAGGAAAGCAGCAGCACTCAAGAGGTGTTTTGCACATCAGGATAGACCCAGTGGCAGAGAGTCTATTTGGGCATCCAGAACCAGTGAGAAGCAGCCCTCGACTGGTGAAAGATAAGTACTTGCGTCTGGCCTACCACAGGGATCAAAAACACTCCTCTTAGGGAAAAACCTCTCTCCCATTGACCTCCTTGCTCCATGCTCTGCACTGGGCCTGGGACAGCTTCAGTGATTGCTGGGAGTAGGACCCGCCACGTGCCCTAAGCCATTCTCCTGGCCTTGGAGAGAGACCAAATTAACAAATGGGGAGAAATAATCTGCCGGCTCCCCTAAGCCAGGAACCAGAGTAGGCACAGCCTCTTTGCCTAGGCACAGGCATAAGGGATCCATGGACTTTGAATGCCTTTCTCCCTGCACAGACTTGTGTGGGCCCATTTCAACAGCGTAGGCCCTCATTACCACAGTACAACCGGGTATATACCTGACGTCTAACTTCAACTGTTTCAGCTGTGAAGTGGCGGGTTCGTGACATTTGACACTGCTCTGACCATTAAGCGGGGTCTTCACCTACCCACATCAGGGGCCTGAGGACTGGTGGCTCCACCCATGTCACCTAGCCACCTGTGACAGAGGCCCAAGAATAAGAAGTGCCCCAAATTCCTATGTGCTCTAGGGAACAGGGATATGCTTTCCTCCCAGACAGTCGGGGATGGCCATCGGCCCCCTGCCTTGCTCAGCTTGTGTCCCCAGCTGCAGCTAGATGTCTTTGCCTACACCAAACACCCATGCCTGTCTAGGACTGTAGCTGAGAGCCTGCACCACACACTTGGTGGCTGACTACCTGGACACCTGAGCTGAATCCATATAGGAGGAGTGGGTGTACTCCTGGGCTCACATAATTAGTGGCAGGTCTGGCCACCTGGTGGCGGGATGTTTCAGCTTCAGGGGTACTAGTAATCAGGCAGGCTCACACGAACAGCCTGTTTGGGCATATCAAAACAAAACAAAACAAGAAGCTAGGACACAGTGAGCAAGCATAAAATAAATATATATAATAACTTATTGATGGCTAGGAGGCAGCAGTCAATATCAAATCACATGAAGAGGCAAAACATGATGGCTTCAGCAAGCTCCCAAAATAATCTAGAAATTTTCCAGAGGAAGAAAATTTTTTGGAATTACCAGAGGCAGAATACAAAAGATTTATATACAGAACTCTTCAAGAAATCAGGAATGAAATTACGCAGAATGCAGAAAATACAGAGAGAATTGTTGAAGATTTGTTGGCAGAAAACTTCCCTGATATCATGAAAGATGAGAAGATATCAATCCAAGATGCTCATCGAACCCCACACAAGAAAGTTCCCAAAAGAAAGTCAGCAAGGCATATTATAATCAAACTTGCCAAAACCAAAGATAAAGAGAGAATTTTACAAGTGACTACGGAGAAATGAAAAGTCATCTACAAAGGAGAGTCAATAAGAATAAGCTCGGACCACTCAGCAGAAACCATGTAGGCAAGAAGACAATGGGTTGAAATATATAAAGCCATGAAGGAAAAAAAATTACCAGCCAAGAATTACGTATCCAGCAAAACTGTCTCTCAAATATGGTGGAGAAATTAGGGCATTACCAGATATACAGAAGTTTAGGGAACTTGCAAAAACCAAACCAAAATTATAGAAATACTAAAAGGAGTCCTCCGGTTAGAAAATCAATAACATTAGATAACAACCCAAGACTAGAACACAGGACAGAGCAACCAGATATCAACCCAGATAGGAAAGTCACAAAAATAAATCAAAGCCAAAACACTGAAAAGAGGGAAACATAGATGTCAGTATGTGAAAGATGTCAACCTTAAAACAAAAAAGAGGGACTAAAAAATGTAGACATAGATTTCTCATATGGAGAGGAAGTCAAGGTGATATAAAGAAATAAAAGACTAGTATTAAACTTAGAAAAATAGGTGTAAATATTAAGGTAACCACAAAGGAAACTAACAATCCTACATGTCAAAATAAAAAAAAAGAAAAATATGAAGACTCAGCAAACAAAAAATCAACGGCAATGAAAAAGATGAAAAGAAAATACATAAAGAAAAACAACTCAGCACAGAAAATTAAGTGGAACAAAGAAGCTGTCAACAACACAGAAAAAAAGACATCAAAATGACATCACTAAACTCATACCCAAAATAATTACACTGAATGTATATGGACTAAATGTACCAATAAAGAGACAGACAGTGGCAGATTGGATAAAAAAACATGATCCGTCTATATGCTGCCTACAAGAGACACACCTTAGACTTAAAGACACAAACTAAAACTCAAAGGATGGAAAAAATATATCAAGGAAACAACACTCAAACAAGAGCAGAAGTGGCAATATTAATCTCTGACAAACTAGACTTTAAAGTAAAATCCACCACAAAGGATAAGGAAGGACACTATATAATGATTAAACGGTCAATACACCAGGAGGATATAACTATAATAAATATTTATGCACCCAACAACAGGGCTCCAAAATACATAAAACAAACTCCAACAGCACTGAAAAGAGAGATTGATAGCTCCACAATAGTAGTAGAAGAGTTCAACACACCACTTTTGGTGAAGGACAGAATATCCAGAAAGAAGCTCAATAAAGAAGCAGAAGAGCTAAATGGTACAGTCAACCAACTTGATCTCATAGACATACACCGAATACTCCACCTGACAGCAGCCAAGTATACTTTCTTTTCTAACGCACATGGAACATTCTCCAGAATAGACTACGTATTAGACCATAAAGCAAGCTTTAACAAAATCCAAAGCATCAAAATATTACAAAGCATCTTTTCTGATCATAAAGCCAAAAAAGTGGAATCAATAAAAGAAAAAGCAAGGAAAAAATTCAAACAATGGAAACTGAACAACATCTTGCTCAAAAACTACTGGGTTATAGAAGAAATTAAGCATGGAATAAATAAATTCATAGAATCAAATGAGAATGAAAACACATCCTACCAGAACCTTTGGAACACAGCAAAAGCAGTGCTCAGAGGTCAGTTTACAGCAATAAATGCACACATCCAAAAAGAAGAAAGGGCCAAAATCAGAACATTAACCCTACAACTGGAACAAGTAGAAAGAGAGCAGCAAAATAAGCACTCAGGTGCCAGAAGAAAGGAAATAATATGAATTAGAGAAGAATTAAATGAAATAGAGAATAGAAAAACAAATGAAAGAGTTAACAAGACCAAAACTTATTCTTTGAAAAGATCAACAAAACTGATAAATCACTGGCCAAACTGACAAAAGAAAAACAGGAGAGGAAGCAAATAACCCATATAAGAAATGAGATGGGTGATATCACAACAGACCCAGTTGAAATTTAAAAAAATCATAAAAGAATACTATGAAAAATTGTACTCTAACAAATTTGAAAACCTAGAGGAAATAGACAAATTTTTTAGAAACTCAATACCTAACTAAAATAACGCAATCAGAGGTAGAACAACTAAATAAACCCATAACGAAAGAAGAGATTGAAAAGGTAATTTAAAAACTCCCAACAAAAAAAAAAGCCCTGGCCTAGATGGCTTCACAGGAGAATTCTACCAAACTTTCAGAGAAAAGTTAACACCACTCCTACTAAAGGTATTTCAGAGCATAGAAAAGGATGGAATGCTCCCAAACTCATTCTATGAAGCCAGCATAACCCTGATACCGAAACCAGGTAAAGACACCAAAAAAGGAAAATTACAGACCAATATCCCTCATGAACATTGATGCAAAAATCCTCAGCAAAATTCTAGCCAATACAATTCAGCAACATATCATAAAAATAACTTATCATGATCAAGTGGGATTTATTCCAGGTATTCAGGGATGGTTCAACATTAGAAAACCAATCAACACAATCCATCAAATAAATAAACAAAAGTCAAGAGCCACATGATCTTATCAATCAATGCTGAAAAGGCATTTGACAAAGTCTAACACCCATTCATGACAAAGACTCTCAACAAAATAGGAATAGAAGGGAAATTATGCAATATACGTAAGGGCATTTATACAAAGCCAACAGCCATCATAATCCTAAATGGAGAGAGTTTGAAAGCATTCCCCTTGAGAACAGGAACCAGACAAGTATGCCCTTTATCATCACTCTTATTCAACGTGGTGCTGGAAGACCTAGCCAGAGCAATTAAACTAGAAAAAGAAAGAAAGTGCATCCAAATTCATAGGGAAGAAGTTAAAGTATCTCTATTTGTAGATGATATGATCTTATACACAGAAAACCCCAAAGAATCCACAAGAAAACTACTGGAACTAATAGAAGATTTCAGCAAAGTATCCAGATACAAGATAAACAGACAAAAATCAGTTGGATTCTTCTACACAAAGAGAACTTCCAAGAGGAAATCACGGGATCAATACCTTTTACAATAGCCTCCAAGAAGATAAAATACTTAAGAATAAATCTAACCAGAGTTGTAAAAGACCTATACACTGAAAACTACGAGACACTACTGCAAGAAACCAAAAGAGACCTGCATAAGTGGAAAAACATACCTTGCTCATGGAGAGGAAGACTCAACATTGTGAAAATGTCAATTCTTCCCAAAACGATCTACAGATACAATGCAATCCCCATCCAAATTCCAATGGCATTTTTTAATGAGATGGAGAAACAAATCACAACTTCACATGGAAAGGGAAGAGGTTCCGATAAGTAAAGCATTACTCAAGAGGAAGAACAAAGTGGGAGGTCTCACACTACCTGATTTTAGAACCTATTATACTGCCACAGTAGTCAAAACAGCCTGGTAGTGGTAGAACAACAGATACATTGACCAATGGAACAGAATTGATAAGCGAAACATAAATTCATCCACATACCAGCAGCTGATATTTGACAAAGGCCCAAAGTCCATTAACTGGAGAAGACAGTCTCTTTAACAAATGGTGCTGGCATAACTGGATATCCATCTGTAAAAAACTGAAACAAGACCATACCTCACACCATGAACAAAAACTAACTCTAAATGTATCAAAGACCTAAATATTAAATCAAAAATAATAAAGATCATGGAAGAAAAAACGGACAATGCTAGGTGCCCTAGTACATGGCATAAACAGAATATGAACCATAAGTAACAATGCACAAACACCAGAAGTAAAACTAGACAATGGGGTGCTCCTAAAAATCAAACACTTATGCTCATCAAAAGACTTCACCAAAAGAGTAAAAAGACAACCTACAGACTGGGAAAAAAATTTTTGGCTACGACAAATTCAATCAGCATCTAATCTCTATAATCTACAAGATACTGCAAAATCTCAACAACAAAAAGAGAAACAACCCAATTAAAAAATGGGTAAAGATATGAACAGGCACTTCTCCAAAAAGACATTCAGGCAGCTAACAGACATGAAGAAATGCTCATGATCATTAGCCATTACAGAAATGCAAATCAAAACTGCAATGAGATACCATCTCACCCCAACAAAGCTAGCAGTGATCCAAAAAACACAAAATAATAAATGTAGGAAGGGTAGTGGAGAGACTGGGACACTTATACACTGTTGACTGGAATGCAAAATGGTACAACCACTTTGGAAATCGATTTGGAGCTTCCTTAAAAAGCTAGAAATAGAAGTACCATACTATCCACTATCCTGCTCCTTGGAATATATCCTAGAGAAATAAGAGCCATCACACAAATAGACATGCACACTCATGTTCATTGCAGCACTATTCACGATAGCAAAAAGATGGAAACAACCTAGGTGCCCATCAACGGATGAATGGATAAACAAATTATGGTATATCCACAAAATGAAATACTACCCAACAATACAGAAAGAGGATAAATCCGTGAAACATAACGTGGAGGAAGCTGGAGGGCATTATGTTGAGTGAATTTAGTCAGTCACAGAGGAAGAAATATTGCTTAAGATCACTATTATAAGGACTCAAGAAAAGGTTCAAACACAGAAGAAAACATTCTTTGATGGTTTAAAGGTGGGGAGGCAGGGTGAGGGTTATTCATTAACCAGATAGTAGAGAAGAATTATCTTAGGTGAAGGGAAGGACAGCACACATTACAGGGGAAATCAGCACAACCGGACTAACCCAAACCTAAGAATTTTCCTTAATACAATAAAACACTTTGAGGGACAGAGTAGCAGGGGCCGGGGTCTGGGGACCATGCTTTCAGGGGACATCTGGGCCAATTGTCATAACAAAGTTTATTAAGAAAATGTTCTGCATCCTACTTTCGTGAGTGGTGTCTGGGGTCTTAAAAGCTACAAGCGGCCATCTAAGATGCATTAATTGGTCCCAACCACCTGGAGTAAAGGGGAATGAAAAATACTAAAGACACAAGGAAAGTATTAGCCCAAGAGGCAGAAAGGGCCACATAAACCAAAGACTTCATCATCCCGAGACCAGAACAACTAGATGGTGCCTGGCTACTACCAATGACCGCCCTGACAGGGAACACAACAGAGAGTCCCTGATACAGCAGTAGAAAAGTGGGGTGCAGAACTCAAATTCTAGTAAAAGAACCAGACTTAAGGGTTTGACTGAGACTGGAGATGCCCCAGAAAGCATGGCCCCTGGATTCTCTGTCAACCCAGAATTAAAATAATTCTTGAGGCCAACTCTTCAGACAAAGATTAGACTCGACTGTGGGACATAAAATGATACTCGTGAAGAGTGTGCTTCTTAGCTCAAGTAGATACATGAAACTTAATGGGAAGCTTCTGTCAGGAGGTGAGATAAGAAGGCAGAGAGAGTCAGGAGCTGGTTAAATGGACTTGGGAAATCAGGGTGGAAGGGAGGAGTGTGCTGTGACAATATAGACAGAGCAATTAGGGTCGCATAACAATGTAGGTATACATTTTTGGACGAGAGAATAACTTGAATTGTAAACTTTCACTTAAACTACAACAATAAAAAAAGAAAAAGAAAAACTGCAGGCCGATGTAGTTTGGACTTTTTTTTATTGAGGGGTGAGTTTATAAATGTGTAGATTTGATGAACAGGAGGTGAAAAAGTTTCCACCCAGTGGCTTCTTATGGCCAGTGAAATATAAGGAGACAATTAAAAAAAAAGGAAAAGAATTCCAGTATTGTTTTTATAATACTGATGGAATAATAAACAATTATTTAATGTTCTGAGCTACAAGATCAAGCTCGAGGGGAATAGAAGGGAAGATTAAATCAATATTTACCAGTATCCCGTACTCTACAGTACATATTAGCTCAAACTTAAAAACCCATGGTCTTTGTTGCTACCGCTCCTTAAGCCCTCATTTCACAGGTCCTTTGCTCTTATAGAGAAATAATCACTTCAGAAGCAATGGGAAATACATAGACCATGTCCATTATATATGCTATACTGTTGTCCTTAATAGTTATTGTAAAAGTAGGGGTTGCAAACAAGCACTGCCTGACTGAAATTGTTCAACCTTTGTAACACAGCAACATAAATCTCAGTGGGAGTCAGTCAGTGCTACTAATAAAGGTGGAAGGTGAGGAAAATTAAGACTAATTTGCCAGAAGTTTTCACGAAATCTTGTGAGATGAACTGGAGTTTTCATATTTCATCAATTTACATTAACCCTCAAAACTAGAGACATTGGCAGTTGCTTCTAGTTCTTTATAAACATAGTTGAAACTTCCATGCTAAGTAAAGAAGGCACTGTGTGTAGCATTTACCATTTATTCAGTTTGCCCAGCCATACCCTTTGACTTCTTTGCCAGTGGGAATACAACAAAGCTCAGCCTTCAGAGAAGCCAGAGAAGAAAGGCCTCAAAATGGAGTCTGGAGCCAAAAAAAGTCATTATATAACATTGCCTAGTTGGTCAAACAGCAGATTTCATGTTGCATATTAAAATATCCAAGTGTATCACCCTCCTGGAGTCTCCAAGCAAATATACTTTATAAACACTAACTGAATAAAACTCCCAGCATCTTCTCTGTGGGGAATGTGTATTAAATGCCAAACTTTTCTTATCAATGATAGACCAACTCACTGAGAGGTGAAATAACTTGCCTTAAATTACTGTGTACCAGGAGGAGTCCAGGTGCTCTGGCGTCCGAACCTGCTTTGTAAAGGCTCATTATAATTGTATAGAATATTAAAAGAAATAAAATCGTTGTATAAAGAATCTAGGAAGTTAAGCAGTTATTTAATCAAAGCCACTTAAATGATTTATAGTTGGAAAGATCAAAGAATCAATGCTGCAAAACGAAGCAAAAGCCAACACAAAAGTGAGGAGGGGTTTGGTTTTCTGATTTTTTAATTCTTTTGTGAAAAAGCATCCAACAAATATTTGTAACGAAAACAAATCCTTTTCTTTTTTCCTGGGAGGAAGGAAAAAAAATGAAAAAAAAAAATTAAGAAAATATCAAGATATTCCCAGATAAACAAAGTCTGAGGGAGTTCATTGCTAGCAGATCTGACCTACAATAAATGCTAAAAGATGTCCTTCAGGTTGAAATTAAAAGACACTAAACAGTAACTTGAAGCCCCATGAAGAAATTAAGAACCCTTGTAAAGACAATTCTGTAGGTAAATATAAAACTACTGTATCATTTTGTTTGGAACATCTTTTAATTTTCTATATTGTTTAAAGGACAAATGCTTAAAATGATAATTATATGATGTGTATAATTATATGACAATTACGTACTTTGTGACAATAGCAATATAAAAATGATGGAAGAGCTGTAGGGAGCAGAGTATTTCTTTGTTATTGACGCTAACCTGTTGCCATCAAGTCGACTCTGACTCAAAGCGACCCTATAAGACAGAGTAGAACTGCCCCATAGGGTTTCCAAGGAGCAGCTAGCAGATTTGAACTGCCGACCTTTTGGTTAGCAACCCAGCTCTTAACCACACTGTGCCACCAGGGTTTCAAATTCAAACTAGATTACTATAAATTTAGGATATCATTTTGTAATCCCCAAGACAACCACAAAGAAAATATCTGAAAACACACAAATCAAAATGAAAAGAGGATCAAGACGCTACACTACAAAAAATCAGTTAAACACAATAGAAGGCAGTAATGGATAAAATGAGGAACAAAAATGCATGTGACTTACAAAAGCAAATAACAAAATGGCATAACTACATCCTTCCTTTACAGTAATTAGTTTAAATTTAAATGGATGAAACTTTCAAATCAAAAGGCAGAGATTGGCAGAATGTATTTAAAAAAATGATTCAAGTATATGCTGTCTACAAGGAACTCACTTTATGTCTAAAGACAAATAAATTGAAAGTGAAAGGATGGAAGAAGATATCCCATGTAAATACTACCTAGGGGACACCTGGAGTGGCAGTGCTAATATCAGATAAAATAGACTTTTTAAGTCAAAATGGTTATAAGAGACAAAAAAGACATTATATATTTATTAAAGGGTCAATTCATCAAGAAGGTAAAATGATAATAAACATATATACAACAATCAACAGAGCCCCAGAATATACGAAACAAGCAACAGAATTAAAGGGAAAAATAAACATTTCTACAGTAATAGTTGGAAATCTCAATAACCCACTTTAAACATTGTAAAGAACATCTAGACAGAAGATCAGTAAAGAAGTAGGGGACTAGAAGAACACTAAAAATCAACCCAACCTAACAGACATAACAGCAGGATGCACATTCTTCTCAAGTGCACATGGAACATTCTCTAGGTAGATGACCACATATTAACCCACAAAACAATTCTCAATAAATTAAAAATATTAAAATTATACAAGGTACTTTTTCAACCATATGGAATTAAGTTAATAATCAAAAACAAAAGAAAACTAGAAAATTGACAACTACATAGAAATTAAACAACAAACACTTAAGCAATCAATGTGTTAAAGAAGAATTCAAAAAAGAAATTAGAAAATACAGACAAATGAAAATAAAAAAACAACATATAAAAACTTAAGGGATGAAATGAAACACTGCTCATAGAGAAGCTACTGCTTTTAACCAAAAGGTCAGCAGTTTGAATCCACCAGGCGCCCCTTGGAAACTCTATGGGGCAGTTCTACGCTGTCCTATAGGGTCGCTATGAGTCGGAATCAACTCGATGGCAAAGGGTTTGGTTTGGTTTTGGTTTTAAATGCCTATGTTAAAAAAGAAGAAAGATCTCAAAAGATCTAACAGTACACTGTAAGAAGAAAAATAAGAGGACACTAAACCAAAAGCTAGCAGAATGCAGGAAATAATAAAGATTTGAGCAGAGATAAAATAGAGAATAGAAAAACAATAAAGAAATTCAATAAAATTCAATAAAAGTTAGCTATTTGAAAAGTTCAACTAAACTGACAAAGTTTTAGCTAGCTGACTAAGAAAAAAAAGAGAAAAGATGCAAGCAATCAAAACAAAAAATGAAAGTTGTGGCATTACTACGGACCTTACAGAACTATAAAGAACTATAAGTGAATACTATGAGCAATTACATGACAACAAATTGATGAAATAGACAAATTCCTAGAAGCACACTAATTATCAAAACAGACTTAAGAAGAAATAGAAAAATCTGAACAGAAGTATAACAAATAAAGAGATTGAATTAGTAATCAAAAACCTCCCAACAAAAAAAGTCAAGAGAGGGAGGCAAAGATGGCAGACTAGTCAGATGCACCATGCCGTTCCTCTACAGCAAAGACCTGAAAAACCAAGTAAAACAGATACAGACGTCAATCCTGGAACCCAGAGCATCAAACGAAGGAATAAAGAACTAGACTGAATACCGAATGGAAGAAGAAACGGACTGAAAACTGCAAACAAGAAAAGACTGAGTAGCAATACTAATGGAAATACTAAAGTTTAGAGCAGAAAAAAAAGAAACAGAGAACTGAAAAACAATAGAAAGAATCAACAAGATCAGAAGTTGATTCTTTGAAAGATCGCCAAAATTGACAAACCACTGATCAAACTGACAAACGAAAACCTGGAGAGGACACAAATAACCCGAATAAGAAATGAGACGTGTGACACTACAATAGAATCAACCAAAATAAACAGGATTGTAACAGAATGCTGAGAGAAATTGTACTCCAACAAATTTGTGAACCTAGAGGTCAATGGACAAATATCTAGAAACACACTATCTACCTAAACTAACACAAACTGAAATAGAAAATCTGAACAGGTCCATAACAAGCGAAGAGATTGCAGAGGCCATAAAAAAACCTCCTAACAAGAACAACAAAAAAGTCCTAGCCTAGATGGTTTCGCTGGAAAATTCGACCAAACATTCAGAAAAGAGCTCACACCAATACTACTCAAGTTATTTCAGAGCATAGAAAAGGAAGGAACACTCCTGAATACATTCTATGAAGCCAACATAACCCTGATATCAAAGTCAGGTAAAGGCACCACAAAAAAAGCAAATTTCAGATCAATATCCCTCATGAAATAGATGCAAATATTCTTGACAATATTCTAGCCAATAGAATTCAACAGCATATGAAAAAAATAATACATCATGACCAAGTGAGATTCATACCATGAATGCAAGGAGTGTTCAATATTAGAAAATCAATCAACTTAATCTGCCACATAAATAAAACAAACAAAAAAAAATCATGTGATCATCTCAATCGATGCAGAAAAGGCATTTGATAAAGATAATACACTTTCCTGTTAAAAACTCTCAGCAAAATATGAATAGAAGGGAAATTCCTCAACATAATAAAGGGCATTTATTCAAACCCAACAGCCAGCATTATTCTCAATGAAGAGAGACTGAAAGCATTTCCTCTGAGAACGGGAACCAGACAAGGATGGCCTTTATTACCAGTCTTATTCAACAGTGTACTGGAAGTCCTAGCTAGAGCAATAAGGTAAGAAAAGGAAATAAAGAGCATACGAGTTGGTAACAAAGAATTAAAACTGTCTCTATTTTTAGATGATAAAGTCCTATACATAGAAAATCCCAATGATTCCACAAGAAAGCTACTGGAACTGCCAACAAAGTAGCAAGATACAAGATCAGCATATAAAAATCAGCTGAGTTCCTGTACAACAACAAAGAACGCTTCAAAAAAGGAAATCAGGAAAACAATACCATTTACAATAGATAAAATATTTAGGAACAAATTTAACCAGGAATATAAAAGACCTATACAAAGAAATTTACAAAACATTACTACAAGAAACCTAAAGAAACCTACATAAATGGAAAAATATACTATGCTCATGGATAGGAAGACTCAACTTTGTGAAAATGTCAATACTACCCAAAGTAATCTACAGATATAATGCAATCCCAATCCAAATTCCAGCAACTTTCTTTACCAACATGAAAAAACTAATCACCAACTTTATATGGATAGGAAAGAGCCCCAGATAAGTAAAGCAATACTGAAGAAGAACAAAGTAGGAGGTCTCACATTACCTGATTTCGGAACATACTGTACGGCCATGGTAGTCAAAACAGCCTCGTACCTGTACAATGACAGACACACAGACCAATGGAATATAATTGAGAACCCAGATGTAAGTCCATCCACCTACGGTCAGCTGATCTTTGACAAAGGGCCAAAGACCATGAAATGGGAAAGAGACAGCCTCTTCAATAAATGGTGCTGGCAAAACTGAATGTCCATCTGTAAAAAATGAAAAAGAACCCATATATCACACCATACACAAAAGCTAACTCAAACTGGATCAAAGACTTAAATATAAAACCTAAAACTATAAAGATCATGGGGGGAAAGAAACAGGGATGACACTATGGCCCTAATATATGGCTAAATAGAGTACCAAACATAACTAAAAATGAACACACAGCACAAGACTAACTAGATAAATGGGACCTCCTAAAAATTAAACACATATGCTCAACAAAAGACTTCTCCATAAGAGTCAAAAGAGAACACACAGACTGGGAAAAAATTTTGTCTATGACATATCTGACGATTAATCTCTAAAATTTATAGAAAACTTCAACATCTCAACAATAAAAAGAAAAATAATCCAATTTAAAAGTCAGCAAAGGCTATGAACAGACACTTCACCAAAGAAGACATTCAGGCAATGTCATGGATTGAATTGTGTTCCCTAAAAACACCTTTCAACTTGGCTATGCCATGATTCCCAGTATTGTGTGATTGTCCACCATTTTGTATCTAATGTGATTTTCCTACGTGTTGTAAATCCTTTCTCTATGATGTTAATGAGGTGGGATTAGCAGCAGTTACATTAATGAGGCAGGACTCAATCTACAAGATTAGTTTGTGTCTTGAGTCAATCTCTTTTGAAACATAAAAGAGAGAAGCAAGGAGAGAGACAGGGGAACCTCATCCCACCAAGAAACAAGAGCCAGGAGAATAGTGTGTCCTTTGGTCTTTATACCATCTCACCCTTACATTACTGGCACTAAAGAAAAAAATAAAATAACATGATAGAGAGGTTGCAGGGAGATTGGAAATCTTATACACTGATGGTGGGAAAGTAAAGTGGTACAAATAATTTGGAAAATGGTATGGCACTTCCTCAAAAAGCTAGAAATAGAAATACCATATGATCCAACAATCCCACTCCTAGGTATATACCTTAAAGAAATAAGAGAAGTGACATGAATAGACATAAGCACACTCATGTTCATTTCAGCATTATTCACAATAGCTAAACAACTTAAGGGCTCATCAACTCATGAATGGATTAACAAACTGTGATACATACACAAAATGGAATACTCTGCAATGGTAGAGAATAATGATGAATCTTCAAAATATCTCACAACATGGATGAATTTGGAGGACACTATGCTGAATGAAATAAATCAATCACAAAAGGACAAATATTGTATGAGACCACTACTATAAAGTAACAAAAAAATTTACACTCAGGAAAAATAAAGAAAAAAAAATTATTTGATGGTCATCAGGGATGGGAGGGGGAGGGAGTAAAAATTATCAATTAGAAGACAGAATTTAATGTTGGTGAAGGGAAGGGTAATACAATATATGGGAGAAGTCAGTACAACATCACCAAGGCAAGATAGGACAGTAAGAGGAATATAAGAATAAAGGGTCGCTATGGTAGCTACTATAGCTTAGCCAATCCTGCAGCAATTAACAAACATTAATTTATGAATGGACAAGAGGTGTGGGAGAAAGTAAGGGTGCACACCCATCCACAAATATAAGTTTGGTGGTAGATATTTCTACGTGCATGATTATAGGGGAAGCTCATAAAAAACACACGAGGAATAAGTCAGGGAAGCCTCTTAGATGTAACCAAATACCTCTCGTAATGAAGTTCCTAGACTAGAAGACAAAGGACCACAGACTTGGCAGACATCTATGTCAATCTGCACAACATAATACATAAAGTCAGTGTTCTGCATCCTACTTTGGTGAGTAGCGTCTGGGGTCTTCAAAGTTTGTGAATAGCCATCTAAGATACAACTATGGGTCTCTTCTTGCTAGAGAGAGGGAGAGTGAAGGAGACCAAAGACTCAAGGGAACAACTAGTCCAAAGGACTAATGGACCACAGGAACAACAGCCTACACAACCCCTAGACAAGAAGAACTAGATGGTGCCTAGCTACCACTACCAATTGCTCTGACTGGGATCATAACAGAGGGTCTTGTACAGAGCAGGAGAAAATTGTAGAACAAAAAACTAAACACACAAAAAAGACCTGGCTTGCTGGTCTGACAGAGACTGGAGGAACCTCTGAGACTATAGCCCTAAGACACCCTTCTGACCTGGAGATGAAGTGTCTTAGTTTTCTAGTGCTGCTATAACAGAAATACCACAAGTGGATGACTTTAACAAACAAATTTATTTCCTCACAGTAAAGTAGGTTAGAAGTCCAAATTCAGGGCGTCAGCTCCGGGAAAGGCATTCTCTCTCAGTCGGCTCTGGAGGAAGGTCTTTGTCATCAATCTTCCCCTGGACTAGAGCTTCTCTGCACAGGAACCCTGGGTCCAAAGGATATGCTCTGCTCCTGGCACTGCTTTCTTGGTGGTATGGGGTCCCCCTGTCTCTCTGCTTACTTCTCTCTTTTATATCTCAGAAGAGATTGCCTCAAGACAAAATACAATCTTGTAGATTGAGTCCTCCTAACTAACACAACTGCCACCTATCCTACCTCATTAACATCATAGAGGTACAATTTACAACACATAGGAAAATCACATCAGATGACAAAATGGTGGACAATTACACAATACTCGGAATCATGGTCCAGCCAAATTGATATACATATTTTTTGGGGATACAATTCAATCCATGACATGAAGTTATTCCCAAAGACCACCTCCCAGCCAAACAATAGAGGTGCACACAAGATAAACAGTAACATCTCAGAGGAACATATTCCTTAGGCAATCAATTATAAGATGAGAAGGAAAGAAAGGGTAGATCATCAGTGCAAAAGAAAATGGGGAAATCAGGGCAGAAATGGGGAAAGTGCTGACACATTGTGGGGAATGAAACCAAGGTCATTTACCACTTTATGTACAAACTATCCAATGGGAAGCTAATTTTCTCTGTATACTTTCACCTAAACACAATAAAAAAAATTAAATTAAACAAAACAAGTTTACCATAAGCATGAAAATGAGCAGCAATAAAGTTCTAGCCTTTCTCACTACTTAAACCAGACTAGAAGTCCACAGACTCAAACAATAAAATCCCTCTCTCCTGGCCAAAAATAAAGTAAAGGATCAGATGACTTCATTGGGGAATTCTACCGAACATTTATTTTAAAAAAGTGACACGGGGAGGCGAAGCCAACATGGTGCTATAACAGAAGCACCGTGCCATCCCTCCACAGCAAAGACCTGAAAAACTAAGTAGAACAGGGACAAATGTCAATCCTGGAACCCTAAGTGTCAAATGTAGAGATAAAGAACTCAACGAAGCACCACCGAATGGAATAAGAAACTGACAGAGAACAGAGAGCAAGGAGAGATACAGAGTGGAGGTCCTCTATCAGCTAATGCAGCTTGGATTTGCTATCTTGGACTCCTCAGCCACCAGGATTGGTGGACAGGGATTATGGGAAGATAGGTTCATGGAGCTCCCAGCAGGAGACACAGCACCCGGTAACCAGCAACATATGCTTTCCCACCACCCACCCTTCTTTCCCCTGCTCCTCCTCTGCCGCTTCCCAGCTGGCTGGCAGTCACTCAGCCAGGGAGGCACTGACTTCATGCTGCTTGGATTTGCCCCACCCACCTTGGCCAGCTCCTTCAGTGCCATTTTTTTTTTGATGCTGTTGTTGCTTTTTTGACTTCTTTTGGTTTCTTCTCTCTACCTCTCACATTTTTCCCTTCCTTTCTCTCAAACACCTGGCTCTATGTGCCATTTCCACTTCTTCTGGACAGGATGTGAAGAGCCACTCAACTGGGGAACTGCTTCCCTGGCTTGCACTGCCACACTAGTGGGATCCTTGGGAGCATTTCTTTTTTTTTTTATTTTATTTTTTCCTTTTTGTTTTTCTTCATTTCTCAGTTTCTCATCTCTCTCTACTTTCCTTCTTTTCCTGTCTTCTGAGTACTTCGTGCTGTGTGCCATCTCCACCCCTTCTAGACAGGCTGTGCAGTGTCTAGTGGCTTGGGAGCCACTTCCCTGGTCTGCGCCACTAAGCCAGTGGGCTCCCTTGGGGATTTTAATCTTTTTTTTTTTCTTTTCTCAATTCCTTTTCTCTCTCTCCCATCTTTCTCTTCTTTTCTCTTGAACGTCTGGCACTGTGTGCCATCTCCAATCCTTGAACATAGGCTGTGCAGTGTTGCATGGCTGGGGAGACACTTCCCTGGTCCTTGCCACCACACAAGTGGGCTCCCTCGGGCACCTTTTTTTTTTTTTCTTTCAGTCTTCTTTTCTTTTCTTGATTTCTTGCCCCCCTCTACCTTCCTTCTTACCCTTCTCCTGAACTCCTTGAGCTATGTGCCATCTCTGTTCCTTCTTGACAGGCTGTGTAGTGCCACTTGGCTGGGGATCTGTTTCAGGCGGGCTCCCTTGGGGCATTTTTTTCCCTTTCTTCTTTTTTTCTCAGTTTCTTGTCTCTTTATACCTTCCTTTCTTCCCCGTCTCTTGAACACTCAGAGCCGTGTGCCATCTCTGCTCCTTCTTGACAGGCTGTGCAGTGTTGCTCAGCTGGGGACCCACTTCTGGTGGGCTCCCTTGAGGTTTTGTCCTTTTCTGTCTGTCTTTCTTGTTTTTCTTGGTTTCTTGTCTCTCCCTACCTCCCTTCCTTACCATTCTCCTGAACACCTCGTGCAGTGTTCCATCTCCACTCCTTCTGGGTGGGCTCTGTAGTGCTTCTCAACTAGGGACCCACTTCTGGTGGGCCCCCTTGGGGCATTTTTTTCTTTCATCTTTTTTTACTCAGTTTCTTGTCTCTCTCTACCTCCCTTCCTTTCCTTCCTCCCAATGACCTGGCAACTTTTTTTTTTTCTCAGTTTCCTGTCTCTCTCTCTCTATTCCTTCCATTCCTTTCTCCCAACCACATAGCTGCATGTCTTTCTCTCTCATTTTTTAAATCTAGTTTCTTATGTCTCTCTCCCTTCCTCTCCTTTGTCCATCCCATCTAGTTGCTTGTGCCATATCTGTCCCTTCTTGACAGGCTATGACTCACTTTCTGGCTAGACAGCCATCAGCACATGACTTCCCCAGGTCTGCACCACTCAAATGGCAGGTTCCCTCAGCATTTTTCTTTTTTTTTTTTTGCTCCTCTTTCTCTCTCCTCTTTCTCTTCTTTCCCATACATACTTAGCTGCACATACCATAACCTCCCCACTGCCTTCTGTCTATCTGCATCATGCACTGAACACCACACCACCATGCAGCACAGGCATGGTCTACTGGAATCTGCCCTGCACTGACCCCAGGCTCCATCCTGTCGGCCCAAGTATGTGCCACAAACAACCCATCCCAACTCCTACCCTTCTGCTGGACCTTCCCTGCTTCACCATAGATGAGTAACTGGCCCTGCCAATTGGACAAGGGGTGAGAAGTATCGTGCCCACAGATGAGCAAACAACAAAGAACACCCAGCACCCCTGCTCAGACATAACAAAATAAAACAAAAACCAAGACAAAACAAACAAATCTACAATCAATGAATAAAATAACTACTGAATGTCTTGAAGACAGCAGACAATAACAAAACATATACAAAATAAGTCAGGATGGTTCCAGTAGGCTCTAAATTAAAAAAACAGATGAACTTCTAGCAGAAGAAAAGGCACTGGAACTACCTGATAGGGAATTCATATCTATAATATTCAGAGCTATCCAAGAGTTGAAGGAAAAAGCAGAGAAAAATTAGGAAGAAATAGACAAAATCATTGAAAAGACAGACAGAATCATGGGAAAGACAGACAAAACAATGGAAGAACTCAGGAAAAACAATACAGGAATAAAATGTCAAAATAAATTCACAACTAAAAATCATACAAAAACAGCAATTAGAAATCCAAAAGACAATCAACAAGATTTCAGAAATGGACAGTGTCATAGGAGGTCTGAGGACCAGGTTTGAAACAATGGAAGACAAGATCAGTGAAACTGAAGACAAATACATGGATACCATTTTGTTTGAGGAAAAATCAGAGAAGAGAACAAAGAAAAATGAAGAAACTCTAAGACTGATGTGGGGTACAATCAAAAGCAAAAAATTGCAAGTGATTGGAATTCCAGAATGGGGGAGAAAACGGAAAACACCGAGAGGATCATTGAAGAATTGCTGACAGAAAACTTCTTTAATATCATGAAAGATGAAAAGCTGACCATCCAAGAAGCTCAACAAACCCCAAATAGGATAGACCCCAAAAGAAAATCACCAAGGCATATCATAATCACATTCACTAAAATCAAAGACAAAGAAAGAATCCTGAGAGCAGCTCAAGAAAAATGAAAAGTCATATACAGAGGTGAAAGAATAAGACTAAGTTCTGATTACTTGGCAGATACCATGCAGACAAGACGGTGACAGGATGACGTATCTAAAACCTAAAAAAAAAAAAAAATTGCCAACCAAGAATAATATACTCTTCAAAACTCTCCTTCAAATATGATGGTGAAACTAAGACACTTCCACATAAACAGAAATTAAGGGAATATGTAAAAACCAAACCAAACTTACAAGGATTATTAAAGAGCATCCTTCAGTTTGAGAACAAACAACATCAGACAACAGCCTGAATCTAGGACTCAAGACCGTATCAGCCAGATACCAACCAAGGTAATGAACTCTCAAGAATTAATCAAAACTAAAAGATTTACACCAGGGAACCAGAGAGATTAATCTATAAATGACAACAACGTCAGAACAATAAAAGAAGGAATAAACGGTGTAGGTATAGAACTTTCAAATGGAAAGGAACGCAAGGTGATACCAAGTAATAAAAGACTGGTTCAAACTTAGGAAGATAAGGGTAAACTTCAAGGTAATCACAAAGAAAGTTAACAAACCTATTCATCAAAATAAAGAAGAAAAACATAAAGTCTCAATAAATCTACAAAACAAAAGAAATAATAAAAAAAAATACACAAACAAAAGGAATTCAGCATAGGGGAGTAAGAGGAACAAAGAAGACATCAGCACCACAAAAAAAAAAAGCACTACAAAATTACAGCAATAAACTCACACCTATCAATAATTACACCGAATGTAAATGGCCTAAATGCACCCATAAAGGGACAGAGAGTGACAGAATGTATAAAAAAACAGGATCAATCAATATGCCGTCTACAAGAGACACACCTTAGAAACAAAGATATAAATTTATTAAAAATCAAAGGGTGGAAAAATATATATCAAGCAAACAGCCACCAAAAAAGAGCAGGAGTGGCAATATTAATCTCAGATAAAATAGAGTTTAAAACAAAATCCACCATAAAAGACAAAGAAGGGCATTATATAATGATTAAAGGGACAATCCATCACGAAGACATAACCATAATAAATATCTACGCACCCAATGACAGGACTCCAAAATACATAGAGCAAACTCTAACAGCACTGAAAGAGAAATTAACACTTTCACAGTAATAGTAGGAGACTTCCACACACCACTCTTGGTAAAGGACAGAATATTTAGAAAGAAACTCAGCAAAGAAACAGAAGATCTGAAGGCCACAATCAGCCACCTTGACCTCACAGACATATATAGAACACTCCACCCAACAGTTTCAAAGTACACACTCTTTTCCAATGCACATGGAACATTCTCCAGAATAGACCACCTCTTAGGCCACAGCAAAACCTTCAGCAAAATCCAAAACACTGAGATCATACAAAGTATCTTCACTGACAAAATCACCTTCAAGGTAGAAATTAACAACAAGAAGATCAAGGAAAAAAAATCAATTACTTGGAAACTGATTAACACCTTGCTTAAAAACCACTGGGTAATAGAAGAAATTAGAGATGGAATAAAAAAATTCCTAGAATCAAACGAGAATGAAAACATACCATACCAAAACCCTTGGGACACAGCAAAGGCAGTCCTCAGAGGAAAATTTATAGCAATAGATGTAGACATTAAAAAAAAAAGAAAGAAAGGGACAAACTCAAAACCTTAGCTACACAACTTGAACCAATAGAAAGAGAACAGCTAAAAAAAAAAAAAAAAAAAGCCCGACAGCCACAAGAAGAAAGGAAATAATAAAGATCAGAGCGGAAAGAAATGAAATAGAGTATAGAAATACAATAGAATCAACAAAACCAAAAGTTGGTTCTTTGAAAGAATCAACAAAATCAACAAACCACTGGCCAAACTGACAAAAGAAAAACAGGAGAGGACGAAATAATGAAACAGGAGAGGACAAAAATAACCCAAATAAGAAATGAAATAGAGGACATTACAACAGGCCCAACTGAAATAAAAAGGATCATAACAGAGTATTATGAAAAACTATACTCCAACAAATTTGAAAATCTAGAGGAAATGGACAAATTTCTAGAAACACACTGCCTAACCCAAACTAACACAAAATGATGTTGAAAATCTGAATAGACCCATAACAAGAGAAGAGATTGAAAAGGTAATGAAAAAACTTTCAACAACAACAAAAAAAAGCCCTGGCCCAAATGCTTTTACTGGAGAAAACATTCACAGAAGAGCTTACACCAGTACTACTCAAACTGTTTCAGAATATAGAAAAGGAAGTGACACTTCAGAATTCATTCTATGAAGCCAGCATAGTCCTGATACCAAAATCAGGTAAAGACACCACGACAAAAGAAAATTACAGACCAATATCTCTCATGAATACAGATGCAAAAATTTTCAACCAAATTTCTAGCCAATACAATTCAGCATCATAACTAAAAAATTAATACACCACAACCAAGTAGGATTCATTCCAAGTATGCAAGGATGATTCAACATTAGAAAATCAATGAAGCTAATCCACCACATAAATAAAGGGAAAGAAAAAAATCACATGATCATCTCAATCGAGGCAGAAAAGGCATTTGACAAAGTCCAACTTCCATTCCTGATAAAAACGCTCAATAAAACAGGTATAGAAGGGAAATATCTCAACATAATAAAGGGAATCTATGAAAAACCAATGGCCAACATCATTCTTCATGGAGAGAGGCTGAAAACATTCCCCTTGAGAACAGCAACAAGACAAAGATGCCCTTTACCACCAATCCTAGTTAATGTTGTGCTGGAAGTCCTAGCTAGAGCAGTAAGGCAAGAAAAAGAAATAAAGGGCATTCAAATTGGTAATGAAGAAGTTAAACTGTCCCTGTTTGTGGATGATATGATACTATACACAGAAAACCCAAAAGACTCCACTAGAAAACTACTGGAACTAATAGATTCAGCAGAGTAACAAGATACAAGATAAACATACAAAAATTATTTGGATTCCTGTATGCCAATAAAGAGAACAATAAAAAAGAAATCAGGAAAATAATTCCATCTATAATAGCTCTTAAAAATTAAAATACTTAGGAATAATTCTAACCATGGATGTAAAAGACCTATACAAAAAAAAAAAAAAAAAATACAGAACTCTACTGCAAGAAACCAAAAGAGGTCCACATAAATGGAAAAACATACCATGCTCATGGATAGGTAGATGCAACATTGTGAAAATGTCAATTCTACCCAAAGTAATCTAAAAATACAATGCAATCCTGATTCAGATACCAACATTCTTTAAAGAGATGGAAAAACTAATCATTCACTTTATATGGAAAGGGAAGAAGCCCCAAGTAAGTAAAGCACTACTGAAGAAGAAGAATAAAGTAGGAGGTCTCACACTACCTGACCTCAGAACCTACTATACAGCTACAGTAGTCAAAATAGCCTGGTACTGATAAGACAGATACATTGACCATTGGAACAGAATTGAGAACCCAGATGTAAATCCATCCACCTACCGTCACCTGATCTTCGACAAAAGCCCAGAGCCCATCAAATGGGGAAAAGACAGTCTTTTTAACAAATGGTTCTGGCAAAACTGGATGTCCATGTGTAAAAAAATTAAACAGGACCCATACCTCACACGATATACAAAAACTAATTCAAAATGGATCAAAGACCTAAATATAAAGCCAAAAACTATAAAGTCCATAAACGAAAAAAATAGGGTCAACACTAGAGGCCTAATACACAGCATTAACAGGATACAAACCATAACCAACAACACACAAACTCCAGAAGATATGCTAGATAACTGGGATCTTCTAAAAATTAAACACTTATGTTCACCAGAAGACTTCACCAAAAGAGTAAAAAAGAGAACCTACAGACTGGGAAAAAATTTTTGGCTATTACAAATCAGACAAAGTTCTAATCTCTAAAATCTATAAGAAAATCCAACACATCTACAACAACAAAAAATAATCTAACTAAAAAATGGGCAAAGGAAATGAACAGACACTTCACCAAAGAAGACATTCAAGAGGCTAACGGACACATGAGGAAATGCTTGTGATCACCAGCCATTAGAGAAATGCAAATCAAAACCACAATGAGATACCTTCTCACCCTATGTTACTGGCTCGAATCAAGAAACAGAAAATAAGAAATATTGGAGAGGCTTCAGGAGATTGGAACTCTTATGCACTGCTGGTGGGAATGCAAAATGGTACAATAATTTTGGAAAACGACATGGCACTTCCTTAGAAAGCTAGAAATAGAAATACCACACGATACAGAAATCCCACTCCTAGGAATATATCCTAGAGAAATAAGAACTGTCACATGAATAGACATATACACAGCCATGTTCATTGCAGCATTGTCCATAATAGCAAAAAGATGGAAACAACTTAGGTGCCCTTTAGCAGATGAATGGATAAACTGTGGTATGTACACACAATGGAGCACTACTACTGTGAAGCATCTCACATCATGGATGAATCCGGAGGGCAGAGTGAAATAAGTCAATCACAAAAGGACAAATATTGTATGAGACTGCTATTATAAAAACTCGTGAAAAGGTTTACACACAAAAAGAAACAATCTTTGATGGTTACAAGCGGGGGGGGGGGATGGAGAAACACTAAATAGACAATAGATAAGTGGTATCTTTGGTGAAGGGTAAGACAGTACATAATACTGGCAAAGCCAGCGCAGCTTGACCAAGGCAATGTCATCGAAGCTCGATAGACACATCCAGACTCCCTGAGGGACTGAATTACGGGGCTGGCTGAGGGCTGTGCGGATCATGGTCTCGGGGAACATCTAGTCAATTGGCATAACACAGTTTATAAAGAAAATGTTCTACATTCTACTTCGGTGAGTAGTTTCTGGGGTCTTAAAAAGCTTGTGAGTGGCCATCTAAGATACTCCAATGGTCTCACCCTGTCGGGAGCAAGGGAGAATGAAGAAAACCAAAGACACAAGGGAAAGATTAGTCCAAATGACTGATGGACCACAAGTACTACAGCATGCACCAGACTGAGTCTAGCACAACTAGATGGTGCCCGGCTACCACCACTGACTGCTCTGACAGGGATCACAATAGAGAGTCCTGGACAGAGCTGGAGAGAAATGCAGAACAAAATTCTAACTCACAGAAAAAGACTAGACTTACTGGCCTGACAGAGACTGGAGAAACCCTGAGAGTATGGCCCCCGGACACCATTTTAGCTCAGGAATGAAGTCACTCCTGAGATTCACCCTTCAGCCAAAGATTAGACAGGCCAATAAAACAAAATGCGACTAAGGACTAGAAGGCAGGAGGGGACCAGAAAGCTGGTGATTGGGAATGCAAGGTCGATAAGGGAGAGTGTTGACATGTCGTGGGGTTGGTAAACAATGTCACAAAACAATATGTGTACTAATTGTTTAATGAGAAGCTAGTTTGTTTCGTAAACCTTCATCAAAAGTACGATAATTTTTAAAATGGAAAATAATAAAATATAAAATACTTTCCTAAAAAAAAAATTGACACGTATCTTCTTAAACTCTTCTGAAAAATAGAAGGGAACACTTCCTAACTCATGCTATGAGGCTAGCATTACCCTGATACTAAAGGTAGAGAAAGACACTAAAGGAAAAGAAAACTACAGACCAATATCCTTTATGAATATAGATTCCAAAATCATCAGCAAAATACTAGTGAACTGAGTGCAAAAATACAGTAAAAGGATGATACACCACGACCAAGTGAGATTTATCGCAGGAATGCAAGAGTAGTTCAACATTATAAAAATAAAAAATCAATGTATTATACCACATTAATAATGAAAGAAAAAGAAACACACATAATCATGTTAATTCATGTAGAATAAATAATTTGACAGCATCCAATAGCATTTCACAATAAAAAAAAAACTCTGAAAAGCAGAATTACAGAGAACATCTTCAACATGATATACTGCATTTTTAAAAACTCACAGCTTACATCATACTTAATGGTGCATGACTAAAAGCTTTTCCCCTGAAATCAGAAACAAGACAAGAATACCTGCTATCACTACAGCTATCCAACATTGCATTGAAGGTTCTAGACAGAGCAATTAGGCAAGAAAAAGAAATGAAAGTTATCCAAATTGGAAAGAAGGCAGATGACATGATTCTATATCTAGAAAGTTCCCCCTCCAAAAAATCTGCAAAAGAAATACTTAAGTTAATAAATCACTAAAGTTGAAGCATGCAACATGAATACACCAAAATTATTTGTGTTTTTATATACTGCCAGTGAACAATACAAAAAATGAAATTAAGAAGAAATTCCATTTACAATAGAACTCAAAAGAATTAAATATCTAGGGATACATTTAACCAAGGAGGTGAAAGACTTTATCTTGAAGAATATAAAACAGTGCTGAAGAAGTTAAAATGACCTACATAAGTCATGACGTGTTCAAGGATTGGATGGTTAATATTGTTAAGGTGACAATACCACCCAACGTGACATATAGATTCAATGCAATCCCTGTTAAAATTCCAACAGTCTCTTCCCATAAATGGGGGAGCTAATCCTCAAATTCATATGGAATTGTATGTGACCCAAAATAGCTAAAACAATACTGAAAAAGAAGAAAAATTTGGTGGACTCACATTTCCTAATTCCAAAAATTACTTCAGAGCTATTAGTAATCAAAACAATGTGTTACTGGCATAAGGATAGACATATAGACCAATGGAATACTAATGACAATCCAGAAATAAACCCATACATTAATGGCCCATTGATTTTTAACGGTGTTGTCAAGACCATTTAATGGGGAAAGAATAATCTTTTCAACAAATGGTCCTGAGACAACTAGATATTCACATGCAGAGAATGAAGGTGGACCCTTGCCTCACATGATGTATAAAAATTAACTCAAAATGGATCAATGACCTAAATATAAGAGTTGAAATGATAAAATACTTAGAAGAAAGCATAGGGGTAAATCTTCAGGTTCTTAGATTTGAAAATTAATTCATATACATTTGAATTAATTGCCAAATCAACAAAATAATGAGCAACAAAAGATAAATTGGATTTCATTAAAATTAAAAAAAAATTTGTGTATTAAACGACATTGTCAAGAAAGTGAAAAGACAACTTACAGAATGGGAGAAGATATTTTCAAATCATACGCCTAAAAAGCTTTTAGTATCCTGAATATATGGAAATTATTACAATTCAACAACAAAAAAAAGAAAAATAACACAAGTTAAAAAAGGGAAAAGGCTCAAATGGACATTTCTCTAAAGAAGGTATTCACATGTCTAGCAAGCACATAAAAAGATGCTCAACATCATTAGTCATTACGGATATGCAAATTAAAACCCCAGTAGATGCCATTTCATACCCACTAGGACCAATACAAAGCCCTGGTGGCTCAGTGGTTAAGAGCTTGGCTTCTAAACAAAAGGTCTGCAATTAGAATCCACCAGCTGCTCCTTGGAAACCCTATGGGGCAGTTCTACTCTGTCCTGTAGGGTCGCTATGAGTTGGAATCAACTCGACAGCAACAGGTTTGTTTTTTTAGGACCAGTATACAACATCTTGATAAATGGGGAAAAGATTGAAGTTGTCAAGGATTTCATTTTACTTGCATCCACAATCAATGCCCATGGAAGCAGCAGTCAAGAAACAGAAGGATGTATTGCATTGGGCAAATCTGCTGCAAAAGACCTGTTTTAAGTGTTAAAAACCAAATATGCCACTTTGAGGACTAAAGTACACCTGACCCAAGCCATGGTATTTTCGATCGCTTCATATGCATGTGAAAGCTGGGCAATGAATAAGGAAGAACGAAGGAGAATTGATGCCTTTGAATTATGGTGTTGGTGAAGACTGTTGAACATACCATGGATTTCCAGAAGAACGAACAAATCTATCTTGGAGGAAGTACAGTCAGAATGCTCCTTAGAAGTGAGGATGGTGAAACTTCTTCTCATGTAGTTTGGACATGTTGTCAGAAGAGACCAGTCCTTGGAGAAGAACATCAAGCTTGGTAAAGCAGAGTGTTAGCAAAAGAGAGGAAGACCTTCAATGAGATGAATTGATACAGTGGCTGCAACAACAGGCTTAAACGTAGCAATGGTTATGAGGCATGGTGCAGGACCAGGCAGTGTTTCGTTTTGCGGTACACAGGGTCGCTATGAGTCAGAACTGACTCCACGGCACCTAACAACAACAACAACAACAACAGGATAGTTATATTTACAAAACATGGAAAATAACAAGTATTAGCAAGGGTATGGAGAAACCAGAGTCCTCACACATTACTGAGAGGAATGTAAAATGGTTCAGTGTCTATGGAAAACACATTGGCTGCTCCCCAAAATGTTAAACATAGAATTACCATATGACCCAGTAACTCCACTCCTAGGGATGTACCCAAAAGAATTGAAAACAGGTTTTCAAACAAATCCCATGTACATGAATTTTCATTGCATCATTACTCATAATAGTCAAAAGGTAGACAGAACCCAAATGTCCTTCAGTGGAGGAATGGATAAACACATGATGATATATATACCCCCAAACCAAGCTCACTGCTGTTGAGTTGATTCCAACTCATAGCGACTCTATACGACAGAGTAGAACTGCCCCACAGGGTTTCCAAGGAGTGGCTGGTGGATTCGAACCGTTGACCTTTGGGTTAGCAGTGGAGCTCTTAGCAACTGCATCACCAGGGCTCCATATACATATACAATGGGGTATCATTCAGCCATAAACAAGTAAAGTACTGATGCATGCTACAACATGGATGAACCTCAAAAACATCATGCTAAGTAAAAGAAACCAGACACCAGATCATGTATTGTATGATTTCATTTATATGAAATTTCCAGAACAGGTAAAATCCATTCAGACATAAGCAGATTGGTGGTTGCCTGGGGCTGAGGGAGGGGGAAATGAGGAGTAATTGCTTAATGTGTATTGGGTTTCCTTTTGGGGTGCTGAGAATATGTTTGAATTAGATGGAAGTGGTGGTTGCACAGCACTGTGACCGTATTCAATGTCACTGAATCATTCACTTTAAAATGGCTAATTTTATGCTGTGTGGATTTCACCTCAATAAAAAACAAATTAAAAAGGTTTAATGTTTCCATGTAAACATACACCTAATTGAATAACAAAGTTGAGAAAAAAGATAACAGGAATTTTCTGCTTACAAGGATTCCATGGGAGGGCACCAAGAACATTGCCCCTCCCCCTCCTTCAGACAGGCCAGTTGTCCAGCATGTAAGCAATTCAAGGGTCATCTGTGAATAGTCAAAGGAATACGAGGATTAGGATGTGTTTTGGTGATTTCCCAGTTCTCTTACAGCAAAGCATTTCCATGTTGTTTATACTCCTGTAAAACTTTGCATTAAACAGATTGTAATTTATTATAGGGTAATAAAATTATGATTTTAGGGTGGATCATGGTCTTCAAAATTACAATAGATTTTAAACACCTTTATTGTTTAGGTGAGGAAGCTGTTATATATGGAGATTAAATTGATTGCCACATACGACACGGCTAATCACTGGCAGAGCCAAGACTTGGAATTAGATTTCCAACTCCTAATTACTTTAGTAAATTAAATAAAAACACGCCAGTCTAGAGGGTGCAGTAAATGGGAAATGTCTCTATGCATAGTTCTCAGGGTGCACTAGGGCTGTACCAAGCAGGACAGTAAAGCTTCTGCCTGACTCAGTCTTTGAAGCAATTGTTTAGAAGTTACACCAATAAGGGAAATTTGTCTATGACATTGTTTAGAATTGGGGGCTCATGGCTATTTTTGTTTTAAAATTCTTTACAATGTACCCCAGCACCCATGGCTGCCACTACCCTGACTTTGGAATGCAACTGGTGAACTGAGAGTTAATAGCACCCATTTAAATTCCAGTGCTGTGGGTTGGGAGCTTAACAGCTGATAATGATGAGCTGAGATTTGGGCTAGGATTCTCATGGTGGAATGAAAGTGAGGATTTAGAGTATATATTCTGTGTCTGGTATACATAGAATTTGTTTTCCCAGACACATGGATGTTCATATCTTGGTTTAAGAGTTATAAGAGTATCTAAATGTGAGAAAATAAATATTTGGCTTCTACAAGCTCATTGTGTTATACATCCTAACACTATGCCAAGTACGTTCTTCAAAATGAGTAAATACCCCTCCCCTAATTTTTAAAAAACTTGTCCTCTATTTATTTAATGTTTGTTACTTTGGATGTAAAAACAAAACTTGGAGAGTCAGATGATTCAGTTTGGCAGAACGGCCTCACTCGCCTAGCAAACAAACCGTCAGCAAGAAAATCCACTCTATGGTCGACAGAGGTTCAGCTTCTGTACGGACTGAAGTGGAGCCCAGCCAAGAGCACACAGACAACACTCTGTGTAGCTGATTGGCTGGCGCAGGAGGCGCAGGATACATAAAAGGCGGCTGTGGGAACATCTGGAAACGTCAATGAGATTCATCAGGAGACAAACCTAGGGTGCTGTTCAGACGGAGTTTTCGCCATGAGCGGGTGCCCCTTTTTAGGAAACAACGTTGGGTGAGTATTTACCTCTATTCTAAGTGTGACTGGAGTCTTAGAAGTGACAAGGATGAATGCTTTAATTTCTGAATCTATTTGGCATAGAAAACTGTCACCTTTATTGGCTTGTTCAATAAAAAAAAAAGTAAGAAGATAATTTTACATACCCTTGTTAGTTAACCGTGTTTTCTCAAGTGCTAATTTTTTCCTTCTCATTTATTGAATTGGCAGATGTGCTTTTAAAGAACTATCTGTAGGAGGAAGTGAAGAAGGCAAGTCACGAAACGGAGTGAATAAAGCCAGCAAAGGAGGACTCATTTACGGGAACTACTTGCATGTAAGTGGCACGGTCAAGGGCATGAAATTCTGCTGAGTAACATTTTCCGGTTTATTTTTTAGTTTATTATTCCTTAGTTGCCGAATAGTTTTCCGGACCTAAAGGTATCAGACAAATCCATGCTGTTTCAAATTTTGTTAGAAAAATTCAGGAGACACATAGGTGAAAATTCTCCTGTCCGACAGAGGTTCAGTTAAGTGCGTGGGATCCCGGGTCCGGGTAGAAGGTTATAAATGATAAGATACATTGTAGCTAACAGGCAGACATTGCACAACTAGTAAACGTAAGATCTGGTCAATAAATTCCAGCCTAGATAAGTGCAAATGCATCCAGAAAACACTTAGCTTTTAAAATCCCTCATCACAGAGGAGAACTGTTGAAGGCACACTCAGAGTTCTCTTGAAATCATCAGTTAATAAAAGAGGGAAGTTAGTGAATGAGGTATTGATACATTTAAGCAAGTTTGTCTTCTATCCCTTTAAGAAGCGAAATGATTACAGCCTTTGATGCTTTCATTGATGGGCTTCTGAAGCAGAACTGATGAAGAAATGCTCAGGTCTTTTCAGAGCAGGCTCTCTGGGGGAATAAAGGACAGCAGGTGTGCGGTCAGCAGACCATGTTAACAGGTTTTACCACTCGTTTTCATAAACTAGGAGGGACTTCTCAGTGAGTGTCGTAGTATTTGTTATGATAGAATCCTACCAACTATCATTTTTCTAAGAATAAAAATCATAAGTTCATCTCACTCTTTTATGACCAGACTCAATCATAGTTTAAAAAAAAGCTTTGTTCCTGAGAATTTGGGAATGTGGGGGACTTTTTGGGGTATTGTATTCTACTTACTAAAGTTGATAAAAAACCAAGTCCTGCCATTTCAAAATCAGTCTTTCTACTTTCCTTTTAAAGCTGGAAAAAGTTTTGAATGCACAGGAGCTTCAAAGTGAAATAAAAGGAAATAAAATCCATGATGAGCATCTTTTTATCATAACTCATCAAGGTAGGTTGCACAAAGGGCCAGAGAACAACTCTTCCACAGGCATTTCTTATCAATTATAAGGGCTGCTACAATTCTTTTTATTATAAGATGCTGAAAGATCAAGGAATCTACTTTTATTTGAAATGTTTGAAAATATTTTGCTACCAGATAAATTCACATAGGACTTCCGTCCAGGATTTATAACCATATTCTTTATGCTGTTTCATTGATAATTGGGTCAAGTGAGACTTTAGTTTTGTCCAAGAGACTATCCATCCAAATTTTACAGTGAATTTGCAAGCTAACATACTACCATTTCTCAACCTAGAACTTTAAAGAACTATTTTCAAGAAAGAAAAATATTCAATTTTTTTGTGGATTTACATAACATTATATAATTCCAGTACTAGACAAAAATATAAATTTTGAATACCCTATGCGTTTACTGTATCCAGCCTTCTGAACTCTGGGCAGTCCGTGGCTGAGAATTAGGGGTTTATAAGCCCTCTGAACTCTTTGAAACTATGTGCAAAATTTCATGAATATGTCTTAAAGACGTCTGTGATTCCCAAATATTAAGAACATTTAGTCTGAGGTTGTCAGCACCATAGTACTACCCCCTGGCTGACCGGGGCCCAATGACTCATGTGTAAACATGTCCCCCTTCCCCACCAATTCTTGGTGTGATTTCCTCAATTGGTTGCTTGCCTCACTGATGGGCTAAAATGATAAACTTATTTAGGTTAAGGAAGTAAAAATGGAAAATAAGTTGCTTAATGGGTCACTAGTCCTGTTTTTATATTTACATTTTTCTTGATGGCTTGTACCAAGCAAAAATTAATAGCAGAGGGATCATAGCATAGCACAAGTTTAGAATTAAAAAGTTTCAGAATGCCTTCTCTCTACCATTATAAACTGTGATCTTTGACAATGTGCTCAGGTCTCAGAACTCCCATTTCCTCTTCTGTATAGTGCAGATAACTATTTTATCTTTTTGCTCATAGAATTCTGGGGAAGAGCCCAAGATAAAATGAGATAATGTATAGTAAGCACTTAGCCGAGGGTATGGCACATAATCAGCGTATGTCAAACAGTAGCTATCATTACCGGAAAGGGAAATTTTCCTATGGCACAAAGTTAATCCTGAAAAATAGCTTACATAAACTGCTGCACAATTATATGATTTGCTCTTTGTACAGATATGAAAGTTAGCATCCCCAAAGTCTCTTTAAACAAAATATGAAGTTATAATTGGATTTACCTAGCTAGTACAGGAACATAACCTTTACTTATATGACAATTTCATATAGGATGCACTAGAGAGCTTTAAGATTATTGGACTTCTACACTCCTCTGGAGCCCTGGTGGCATAGTGTTTAAGAGCTCGGCTGCTAATCAAAAGGTCGGCAGTTCAAATCCACCAGCCACTCCTTGGAAAGCCTATGGGACAGTTCTACTCTGTCCTATAGAGTCACTATAAGTCGGAACTGACTCAACAGTACCTAACAAATTACCAACAATGCTCATCTAATAACCACATTGGTTATTTAATTCATTTATTCATAAAATCATTAGCGAGTGCTTACCTTATGCCAAACACTGCTAGGTACAGAAGGGACAATAGATGCATACGGCAAAGTCCTTGGTTTCTAGAGGTTATGAGAGGACAAGCTTATAGAAAGAAGTATTTTATGCCCCCCGTGAGTAGTCTAAAGGAGTCATGTTTTCCCAAATTTATCACAGTCTTAAGATTTTGTAGAGTAGGCTTCTGTTTGTAGATGAGTAATTATTGGGCCATTTTTCAAAGGAGTTAACTGAATTTTAGGGAAATTAAATTTTTTACCCCAGGAGACATTGTTAGTAATGTCAGATGAACGGATCCAACTACGCTTCTTCCAATATACTATGCTGTATCACCCTTCTTTAATGCCAGTTTTATGATTTAGATGACCTATAAGGAAGGGGAAAACAAACTCAAAGCAAAAGTCCTTGCCTAAATCCTTCAACAGAAATGCTTTGACAAGATTCAGGTTTAAACAAATAGCCTTTTAAACTCAGATACTGGATAATGCCGGATCAATTGCCATAAAGTTGCCCCTAGGAACTAGCCATGAGAGTAATATGAGGCTCTTGTCACTATTGATTTATGACAGACATCTGCCCACTTTCCTGACTGTTCTGTGTCTATACATTGCTAAGATTTTCACAGATAAACAAAGCAAAACACTGCATTTTAAATAACAGCTTTAAAATTTCCAAGGTCTTAAACCAACACAGTCTTTCACTTAGTCTGGTGAATATTAATTTCTCAGTCTATAGGTGGAGTTGAGTATCACTTCTGCTTTCCCACATACCTCTAGTTTGCATATGAGAAGTTAGAACTGGGTCATGTGTTATATCCTTAAAAGACCTAAAGTAGAGGTATGTTGAGAGGAATAAATGTAACAACAATGAACGTAAAACGTCTAGATAATGTGGCTGACATACTTAAAGATTCAACAGAAGGAAGGTATTATAAATGTATTATTAATATTTATTTCTAGCATAACATAGGGCTGGAACGGTATTTGTTGATTTTAAATCTTCATTTTCATTTCTGTTTTAATGTGTTATTCATGTCACTCTTATAATTACAATCAAAGAGCTCTCCATAACTCTTTGGTTTCTTTCATTACAGCTTATGAACTCTGGTTTAAGCAAATCCTCTGGGAATTAGATTCTGTTAGAGAGATCTTTCAGAATGGCCATGTAAGTTATTATGTCCCAGTATGGGTTTCGAAGATTTTTTGAAGACTATAGAAAGTATTTAGCAATGAACAAAATGTAACACCAACTGTGGGGTTATTATGTAATAATAAAAGTCACCTTTCTGAGAGGACAAAGTGTTTAGACAGGTTTCCCCAGAGCCACTGCTGCCCTGGACCTGCTCCATGCTCTAAGGCTTCTTTCAAATCTCAGTTTCAAGCCCCTTGTTCAGGACTCACATTTTCTTTTCCCTTAAAAATATTGTTATAAATGACGATTACATTCCAGCTAGCTAATAGCAGTCATTTAGTTGTTAGATACCAGAACTGTGTTTCTAATGAATATTAGTATGGGTCTTAACTGTGGGAAGATAGGACCCATAATGAGGAAAGTCAGAAAGAAAAAAAAAGAGGAGATGGAGAAAGAGTAGCAGGAGGAAGAAAAATATAAGAAGGGGAGTGAGGAAGGATAAAAGAAGCAAGAAGAACCAGGAGGACCAAGAGTGGTAGGATAGTAGAGCAGAGACCAGGCAATTGCAGAAGTTGGAACTGCACCCTCTCTCCTTGCATCCTGCCTCCTCCTCCCATACCCTTTTGGGCTCCACCCTAGGCCCTCTACTTCTGAGCCCTGCTCCAAGAGAGTTTGGGAAAGAGGAAACACACACAGACAATACTCTCCCTATGTATGTAAATACAATTCCCATTTACATCAGTGACAACTTTGTCCCTAAAGTGCAGATTCATCCAGGTGTTGCTTAATCCTAACCCAGTAGTTCACATGTTACTTTGACCGGTATTTTGTGAAGCAAAACAAAGAGAGAAGCTGGTTTTGAAATCAGTGAGAGTTGTGTTCCAGAATTTACTTTTAACTTGCTTCCACATAATTTTCTATTTTTAAAGAAAGAAAAATTGTTCTCATTTGCAGACATTTCTTGCACACAACTCAGAGTTGCTGTTGGTTCAACACATACTTCGTTCCAATGTTCATCTTTAAAATAGAGATAACCAGAATGGAATAATGAGACTGTTGACACGTTGTGAAACGTGTAACCAATGTCAGTGAACAATATGTGTGGAAATTGTTAAATGGGAACCTAATTTGCTGTGTAAACTTTCTGCAAAAACAATAAAATGTAATAAAAGATGGAGATAAAATTAACAGAATGCGTTGTTAGTTACAACTTGTTTTGCATCTTCTGTAAATCGTAATTGATTACTCAGTGTTTCATTTCTTAACCACCAGGTCAGGGATGAAAGGAATATGCTCAAGGTTGTTACTCGTATGCACAGAGTGGCAGTGATCCTTAAACTATTGGTACAACAGTTTTCTGTTCTGGAAACAATGACAGCCTTGGACTTCAATGACTTCAGGTGTGCATCTGTGCTTTTTTTTTTTTTTTTTTTTTTAATGCAGTGGGATTTACCTTTTCATTCTGGTGAGATAAGAGAAGCATGTATATGTCGTGTGGTATGAGGAGTCTAGCCTACTTATGACACTTGGCCATGATAAGCACATGGAGAGTCTTTTTTTTTTTTTAATTAATTTATTTTTTTATTGTACTTCAGGTGAAGGCTTACAGAACTAATAGTTTCTCATGAAACAGAAGTACACATGTTGTTTTATGACATTGCTTAACAACCCCACAACATATCAACCCTGTAACTTCTCAACTTTTTTTTTTTTTTTGGTGAAAATACACATAGCCAAAGATACACCATTCAAAAATTTCTACATGCACAGTTCAGTGACATTGACTACGCTCTTCCAATTGTGCTGTTATTCTCACTTAAGATGAAGGCTTACAGAACAAAATAGTTTCTCATTTAACAGTTACTACAAATGTTGCCCTATGACAATGGTTAACAATCTCCCAACACATCAACAATATCCTTACTCAACCTTGGGTTCCCTATCACCAGCTTCCTTATCCCCTTCTGCTTTCTGGCCCTCGTCAGTGGACTCCTGTACCTCGTTAGTCTCATTAGGTTTTACGGGGCTGTCCACTCCCAGGCTGAACAGTGAACCTCGGAGGTAACTTCACCACTGAGCTAAAAGGGTGTCTGGGGGCCACACTCTCGGGGCTTCTCCATTCTCCTTTAGGCCAGTAAATCTGGTCTTTTTTTTGTGGGTTAGAATTATGCTCTACATCCTTCTCCAGCTCTGTCCAGAACCCTCTGTTGTGATCCTGGTCAGAGCAGTCAGTGGTGGTAGCCAGGTACCATCTAGCTGTATTGGACTCAGTCCGGTGGAGGCCTTGGTAGCTATGGACAGTTAGTCCTTCAGACTAATCTTTTCTTTCTATCCTGTTCTCTTCATTCTCCCTTGCTCCCAAAGGGATGAGACCAGTGGAGTATCTTAGATGGTTGCTCACAGGCTTTTAAGACCCCAGACACTACTCACCGAGGTAGAATGTAGAGCACTGTCTTTATAAGATGTGTCATGCCAATTGAGCTAGATGTTCCCGGAGACCATGGTCCCCAGAGCCCTCTGTCCAGCAATTCAGTCCCTCAGGGAGTTTGGATGTGTCTATGGGGCTTCCATGACCTTTCCTTGTACAAGTTGTGCTAGTTTCTCTTGTATTGTGTACTATCTCACCCTTCACCCAAGACACCACTTATCTATTGTCTATTTAATATCCCACCCCCCCGACCCCTCTCATCCCTGGTAACCAACAAAGATTGTTACATTTTGTGTGTGAACTTTTTCATGGGTTTTTACAATAGAAGTCTCATACAATATTTTGTCCTTTTGTGATTGACTTATTTCACTCAGCGTAATGTCCTCCAGTTTCATCCATGTTATGAGATGCTTCACTGATTCATTGTTGTTCTTTCTCGTTGCATAGTACTCCATTGTGTGTATGTACCATAGTTTGTTTATCCATTCATCTGTTGATGGGCATCTAGGTTGTTTCCATCGTTTTGCTATTGTGAACAATGCTGTCATGAACATAGGTGTGCATATGTCTATTCGAGTGACGACTCTTATTTCTCTAGGATATATTCCTAGGAGTGGAATTGCTGGATCGAATGGTATGTCTATTTCTAGCTTTCTGAGGAAGCACCATATCATTTTCCAAAATGGTTGTATCATTTTGCATTCCCACCAGCAGTGTATAAGTGTTCCCATCTCCCTGCAGCCCTTCCAACATTTGTTATTGCCAGTGTTTTTGATTTGTGCCGGTAATGCCGGGGTGAGATGGTATCTCATTGTGGTTTTAATTTTCATTTCTCTAATGGCTAGTGATCTCGAGCATTTCCTCATGTGTCTGTTGGCCATTTGAATGTCTTCTTTGGTGAAGTGTCTGTTCATTTCCTTTGCCCATTTTTTAATAGGATTATTTGTCTTTTTGTTGTAGAGGTGTTGGATTTTCTTGTAGATTATGGAGATTAGACCTTTGTCTGACTTGTACTGTCCAAAAATATTTTCCCAGTCTGTAGGTTCTCTTTTGACTCTTTTGGTGAAGTCTTTTGAAGAGCATAGGTGTTTGATTTTTAGAAGATCCCAGTTATGTAGCTTATCTATTGGATTTTGTGCGTTGATGGTTATGGTTTGTATCCTGTTAATGCCGTGTATTAAGGCCTGAAGTGTTGGTCTTATTTTTTCTTCTATGAACTTTATAGTTTTAGGCTTTATATTTAGGTCTTTGATCCATTTTGAAGTAGTTTTTGTATATGGTGTGAGGTATGGGTCCTGTTTCATTTTTTTGCAGACGGATATCCAGTTTTGCCAACACCGTTTGTTAAAAAGACTGTCTTTTCCCCATCTGATGGACTTTGGGCCCTTGTTGAAGATCAGGTGCCTGTAGGTGGATGGATTTACATCTGGGTACTCAATTCTGTTCCATTGGCCAATGTATCTGTCCTTGTACCAGTACCAGGCTGTTTTGACTACTGTAGCTGTATAGTAGGTTCTGAAGTCAGGTAGTGTGAATCCTCCAACTTTCTTCTTCTTCTTCAGTAGTGCTTTACTTATCTGAGGCTTCTTCCCTTTCCATATAAAGTTAATGATTAGTTTTTCCATCTCTTTGAAGAATGTTGTTGGTATTTGGATCGGGATTGCATTGTATTTGTAAATTGCTTTGGGTAGAATTGTCATTTTCACAATGTTGAGTCTGCCTATCCATGAGCATGGTATGTTTTTCCATTTATGTAGATCCTTTTAGGTTTCACGCAGTAGTGTTTTGTAGTTTTCTTTGTATAGGTCTTTTACATCCCTGGTCAGATTTATTCCTAAGTATTTTATCTTTTTAGGGGCTATTGAAAATGGTATTGATTTCCTGATTTCCTTTTCATCATTCTCCTTATTGGTGTATAGGAATCCAACTGATTTTTGAATGTTTATCTTGTATCCTGCTACTCTGCTGAATCTTTCTATTCGTTCCAGTAGATTTCTCATGGAGTCTTTAGGGTTTTCTGTGTATAGTATCATATCATCTGCAAACAGGGACAGTTTAACTTCTTCATTACCAATTTGGAAGCCCTTGATTTCTTTTTCTTGCCTTATTGCTCTAGCTAGAACTTCCAGCACAATGTTAAATAGGAGTGGTGATAAAGGGCATCATTGTCTTGTTCCTGTTTTCAAGGGGAATGTTTTCAGCCTCTCTCCATTAAGAATGATGTTGGCCATTGGTTTTGCATAGATGCCCTTTATTATGTTGAGAAATTTCCCTTCTATACCTATTTTATTGAGAGTTTTTATCAGGAGTGGGTGTTGGACTTTGTCAAATGCCTTTTCTGCATCAGTTGAGATGATCATGTGATTCTTTTCTTTCCTTTAATGTGGTGGATTACGTTGATTGATTTTCTAATGTTGAACCATCCTTGCATACCTGGTATGAATCCTACTTGGTCGTGGTATATTATTTTTTGATATGATGCTGAATTCTATTGGCTAGAATTTTGTTGAGAATTTTTGCATCTATATTCATGAGAGATATTGGTCTGTAATTTTCTTTTTTTGTGACATCTTTTCCTGGTTGTGGTATCAGCGTTATGCTGGCTTCATAGAATGAATTTGGAAGTGTTGCTTCCTCTTCTATACTCTGAAATAGCTTGAGTAGTACTGGTACAAGCTCTTCTGTAAATGTTTTGTTGAATTCTCCAGTGAAGACATCTGGGCCAGGGCTTTTTTTGGTTGGGAGTTTTTTTAATTACCTTTTCAATTGCTTCTCTTGTTATGGGTCTGTTCAAATTTTCAACATCACTTTGTAGTAGTTTGTGTAGGCCATGTGTTTCTAGAAATGTATCCATTTCCACTAGGTTTTCAAATTTGTTGGAGTATAGTTTTTCATAATATTCTGTTACAATCCTTTTTATTTCAGTTGGGTCTGTTGTAATGTCCCCCATGTGGGCGTGTGTATATGTGTGTGTTAAGTATGTAGATGTGTATATATATCTCAAACACAATGATTGTGAGGATGGTACAGGACTAGGCAGTATTTTGTTCTGTTGTACATAGGGTTGCTATGAGTCGGAACCAACTCGATGACATCTAACAGCAACAACAACATATATATCTGTATATATATGTAATATAATGTGTACATACACACATACACACACATACACAATATATAATATACACAATACGTAATATTTCACAAACTTTCTCACTTTAAATTGATTGACTAACAGCAACCATGGTGTTTATGTAGATTTTCCATATTTATTAAGTCCAAATCATAAATATTCTAGGCAGTTGTATGTCTTCTATTTTTGGTGATATCTGTTGTTGTTAGGTGCCGTCCAGTCAATTCCAACTCACAGCAGCCCTATGTGCAACAGACCGAAACACTGCCCAGTCCTGTACCATCCTCACAATAGATGTCATGCTTGAGCTCATTGTTTAAGCCACTGTGTCAGTCCATCTCATTGAGGGTCTTCCTATTTTTTGCTGACCCTCTACTTTACCAAGCATGATGTCATTCTCCAGGGACTGGTCCCTCCTGACAACATGTCCAAAGTACGTGGGATGAAGTCTAACCATCCTTGCTTCTAAGGAGCATTCTGGCTGGACTTTTTCCAAGACAGATTTGTCCATTCTTCTGGCAGTCCATGGTATATTCAGTATTCTTTGCCAACACCATAACTCAAAGGCATCAATTCTTTTTCGGTCCCGCTTATTCATTGTCCAGCTTTTGCATGCATATGAGGTGACTGAAAATACCATGGCTTGGGTCTGGCACCTTAGTCCTCAAAGTGACAACCTTGGTTTCCAACACTTTAAAGAGGTCTTTTGCAACAGATCTTCCCAATACAATATACATCGTCTGATTTCTTGACTGCTACTTCCACGCGTGTTGATTGTGGATCCAAGTAAAATGAAATCCTTGACAGCTTTAATCTTTCCCTCCATTCATCATGATGCTGCTTATTGGTCCAGTTGTGAGATTATATCTAAGAAAACTGACAATCTCTCACTATAAAAGAAACCATTATTGTGATGTGCAATGCCAACTCATCTTTTTCCTTTCTCTTCTCTCTCTCTTTCCCCATATATTCTCAAAGAGAATATTTATCTCCAGCATCAGGCTTCCAGAGCTTTCAGTTTCGTCTACTAGAAAACAAGATAGGTGTTCTTCAGAGTATGAGAGTCCCTTACAACAGAAGACATTATCGTGATAACTTCAAAGAAGAAGATAATGAACTGCTACTTAAGTCTGAGCAGGAAAAATCACTTCTGGAACTAGTGGAGGTACATGCTCAAATCCTCTTGATAAAGTTAACTCAATGCGTCTTGTTAATTCAACTTTTGCTAGAGTCTATTTTTAAAATTCATATCAAAGTTGCATCACTTGCGCTATGAAGAGAAATAATTTTTTAAAAATACTTAAACTGACAAATTTAATTTATTGAAAGATTTAAAATATTAAGAAAAAATATTAAGGACCCTTTTAAGAACATCCGAAATCTCTGTATAATTAATTGTAGGTAAATATTTTAATAATGTCCCCATCTAATTAAAGCAATATTTTTAAACATCTCTACTAAGCAACTTTATTTAGCTGATTATACACTGAATGTGGTTAATTATTTAGTGCCTTGTATTTCTCACAAATATGCCATAATTGAAAATTGCCCCCTGCTTGGTGTGTTTGTTAATGAAACTAAATCCCTAACAGTAGACTCTTCAGGGGTGTTTTAACTTTTGTGATTCCCTGTAGGTGTATAAATTGTCTTGTGGAATTATCCATTTATTTCTTCCAAGTAAATTTATAAATTAAAAGTGTATGGTTTTGATTTCCTTTACAAGGCTTTTTCCTTTGCAAATTAAACTGTTCTTCTGGTGAATTAAACTCTGCTCATTAATCTCCTGGGTATTATAAATGTGGATTTTGGTTAATGTCTTATATATAATGTCGTATAAGGACTTATAAAGATAGGGAGAGAAAGATTCAAAAGCTAATTTAGAAACAAAAAATAGTTTAAATGGGAACCCAGAGAGACGCATGAATTGAGATCTATTTCAAGATTAAAAAGTCTTGTGGGATCTTAAAATAATTATGTGGGCAGTTGATGTCAAACTTCCTAATTACACAATATCCTTGCATTTAGAAGAAGTCATACATTATATATGCTGTAATTCTTTCAGCTACTAAAACATATTTTGAGAAGATAAACCAGAAGGCCTGTTTAAAGCAATGTCTAGATGTCTTTGTAGACTTATAAAACAAATTTGAGATTCCTGTAATCATGTATTTTTTAAGAAATAAAGAGTAAATACTATTAATCATGATTTCCCTAAAGATTTGGAAAATGAAATATGATCAATTGCTATTTCATAAATGAAAAAATTGAAGTGAAAAAGAAATATATTCAAATAAAACCTTAAGACATATGCTTTTCAAAACTATAAAGATTTACTGGTTCAAGTTCCTATATTTTAGTTATAATGTGTTTTACATATTTTATATATTATCATATATTCACCTAAAAATAATATTTACTTAAGGCATGGCTGGAAAGAACACCAGGTTTAGAACCACGTGGATTTAACTTCTGGGGAAAACTTGAAAAAAATATTATTAAAGGCCTGGAAGACGAATTCACAAGGATTCAGGTATTTTTGATGTATGAGTAAATATACATCTACTGCAGAAGAAGTAGTGGGAATTTTATTTTAATCATTCTTCACTTTTCTCTTAACTTCTCGTTTTTCTTACATTCTTTTTTTTTATAGCTGTATCGTCTTGGAATGTGTTGCATGATTAACTTGATTCTATTTATGTGCAAGAAAAATGATACTAAGTGAAGGAGTTAAATTAAGGTTTTGTCTGGAATAAATAGCTGAGATTAATTTAAAAAACTTCCATTTCTATGGAAAATTCTACATTATAACCAATTTTAGGAAGGAAGGGGCATATAAAGGACCAGTGAAACAAATAATTAGCTGTATAGTTTTTCCTGCGTTTTTGTATATTTATTGGCTCCTTCCTATTAGCTCTCTGACAATGTAAGTTTCTCCCATTTAAAAAAATATTATTGATTCCTCGGTTTCAAGCCTATCTCTCACCTTCTCTTCACTACTAAAACTTGTGAAAGAATTGTTTATACTTTATAAATTGAGAGGCTGTATAAGGTAGCGCTTAAAGCATGAACTTCAAAGTCACACTGCATGGGTTCAAATTCAACCTCTACTACTTAACAGATGTGCAACATTGAGCAAGTTATTTAACCTCTCTTTGCCTTACTTTTATCATTGGTCAAGTAGAAAATAAGAGTATCTTATTTATAGTACGGAGGCTTGGTGGCACAGTGGTTATGCACTGGATTGCTAACAAAAAGGCCGGTGGTTGGAACCCACCAGCTTCTCTGCAGGAGAAACGTGAAAGCCTGCAGTCTGCTTCCGTAACGATTTAGCCTTGAGGCGGAGCCAACATGGCGCTATAGACAGAAGCACCATGCTGTCCCTCTGTAGCAAAGACCTGAAAAACTAAGTAAAACAGATACAAATGACAATCTTGGAACCCTGAGCACCAAATAAAGGAATAAAGAACTCGATCAAGCACCAAAAGGAATAAGAAACTGACAGAACAGAGAACAAGGGGAGCTACAGAGTGGAGGACCCCTACCAGCTAATGTGGCACAAATTTGCCATCTTGGACTACAGCCACCAAAGAACGCAAGCAGGGAGTATGGGAAGGCAACTTCGTCGATCTCCCAACAGGAGACAGACACCTGGTAACCAGAAATACACGCTTTCCCACCCCCTACCTTTCTTCCCTGTAGGAAGCCTCCACCAATTTCCAGCAGGCCATGGTTGCTCTGCTGGAGAGATACCAGCTCACTGCCACCTGGATTTGCCATTTTGGACCTCAGCCACCATGGACTGCAGACAGGGAGTACAGAAAGGCAACTCCATGGAGCTCCCAGCAAGAGACAGAGCACCCAGTAACCAGGGATACATGTTTTCCTACCCACTAGCCTTCTTCCCTCTATGCGATCTCCACAGCTTTCCAATGGGCTATGGTCGCTCAGCCGAAAAGACACCAGGTCACTGCCACCAGGGTCTACCCTGCCCCTACTGGCTGGCCCCTTCAGTGCCATTTGTTTGTTTGTTTTGTTTGCTAGTTTTTTTTAATTTTTATTTTTTAAATTTTTTTTTGCTTCTTTCTCTCTCTCTCCCTTCCTTTCCTTTCTCCCACCCAGCTAGCCCCGTGTGCAATCCCCACTCATTCTTGATGGGCTATGATTTTTTAGTTTGTTTATTTTGTTCTTTTTTTTCCATCTGTTTCTTCTCTCTCTCTCCTTTCCTTCGTCACGCCCACCCAGCCCTGTGCACTGCCCCTGCCCCTTCTCCAGGGGCCATGCTGCACGGCTTAGCTGGAGAGTCACTGCGAGCAGCCTCCTCAGGTCTGTGCCACCGTCATCGACTGAATCCCTCAGCGCCATTTTATTTATTTATTTATCTTTTGTTTGTTTTTATTTTTTGTTGTTGTTTCTTATCTCTTTCTATCCCTTCCTTCCTTTCCTTTCTCTCAATCAACTAACCCATGTGCCACCCCCTCCCGCCTTCTTGATGGGCTGTGCTGTACCACTCAGCTGGAGAGCCTCTGGCACACGGACCTCTCCAGGTCTGTGCCATCCCCACAAGTCAGCTCCTTCAACGCCATATTTTTTATTTTTCTTTATCCTTCCCCTTCTCCCTTTTCCTTCACACTCCCACCTAAGCCCTGAGCTGCCTCCACCCCTTCAGGATGGGATGTGCTGTGCCACCTGGAAAGAGAGGCATCAGCTCATCGCCACCCCAATTCTGCCCCGTTTCCAATGGCTGGCTCCTCTACCACCATATTTTGTTGTTGTTTTTTAATTTTTTTTATTATTTATTTTGTTTGTTGGTTGGTTTCTTCCCTCTCTTTCTCCTTTTTCCTTTCCTTTCTGCCCACCTAGTCCCATGTGCTGTCCACGCTCCTTCTTGAAAGACTGAGCTACACTTCTCAGCTAGGGAGCCACCAACACATGGCCTCAATGGGTCTGCCCCTCCCCACCCACTGAGCCACAATTTTATTTACTTTTTCTCTTTTTTCTTTCTTCCTTCATTATTTTTTGCTTTTGTTTCTCTTTGTTCTTTCACCCACCCACATTTCTCTGCACATCACATCCTCTCCTTTACCTCCTGCCTATCTACACTGTGCTCCCAGCTCCATGCCCCTGAGCAGCACTGATGGGGGGGTCCCTCGGGCCCTGCTCGGCACTGCCAGCAGGCCCCACTCCGTTGGCCCCAGTTCATGTTGCAAACTATCCATCCTCTCTCCTCCACCCCCCACTGGACCTGCCCTGCTGCACCACAGCTAAGTGAATAGCCCTGCCCACCTAGAAAAGGTGAAGAGAAGTATCGTGCCCACAGGTGAGCAAGCAACCAAACACAAACAGCCTGCCTGCCCAAACATAACCAAATAAAACAAAAAAGCAGTAGGAAACAAACAAATCTACAATCAATAAACAAAGAAAATAATTACTGAATGTCCCAAAGACAGCAGACAATATCAAAGCAAATTAAAAAAAAAAAAAAGGGAGAGAATGGCTCCAGAAAGTGACCAAAATAAAACATGAGATGACCTTCTGGTAGAAGAAAAGGCACTGAAACTACCAGTGAGGGAACTCAAAACTCTAATATTCAGGGTTCTCCAAGAGATGAAGGAAAATGCAGACAAAAATAAGGAAAAAAATAGACAAAATCATGGAAAACACAGACAAAGCAATGGAAGAATTCAGGAAAATAATACAGGAACATAATGTCAGAATATATAAACAACTAGAAATCATACAAAAACAGCAATTACAAATCCAAAAGATAAACAACAAGATTTCAGAAATGGACAGTGTAATAAAAGATTTAAGGAGCAGATTAGAAACAATGGATGACAAGATCAGCAAAATTGAAGACAAATCCTTGGGTACTACTTTGAGGAAAATCAGAGAAAAGAATGAAGGAAAAAAGATGAAACCCTGAGAACGATGTGGGATACAATCAAAAGCAAAAATTTGCATGTGCTGGGAGTTCGAAAATAGGGGGATAAAATGGAAAAAATAGAGAGCAGCATCGAAGATTTATTGGCAGAAAACTTCCCTAGTATCATGAAAGTAAAAAAGTCAGCCCTCTAAGAATCTCAACAAACCCTGTATAGGATAGATCCCAAAAGAAAAACACCAAGACATATCATAATCACACTTCCTAAAACCAAAGACAAAGAAAGAATCCTCAGAGCAGCTCAAAGAAAACAAAAGGTCTCGTACAAAGGGGAAACAATAAGACTAAGCTCTGATCACTTGGCAGAAACTGTGCAGGGAAGAAGGCAATGGGATAATGTATATAAAATATTGAAAGAAAAAAAATGCCAAACAAGAGTCATATATCCTGAAAAACTCTTGCTCAAATATGATGGTGAAATTAGGACAATTCCAGATAAACAGAAATTAGAGGAATAAGTAAAAACCAAACCAAACTTACAAGAATTATTAAAGGGAGTCCTTTGGTTAGAGAACCAACAACATCAGACAACAACCTGAATCTAGGACATAAGACAGCATCAGCCAGATATCAACATAGATAATGAACTTTCAAGGATAAAACAAAACTAAAAAAATTTACAACACGGAACCAGAGAAGTCAATCTGTAAATGATAACAACATCAGAACAATAAAAGAGGGAATAAACAGTGTAAGTACAGAACTTACAAATGGAGAGAAAGTCAAGGAGTTATCAAGTAATAAATGACTCATTTAAACTTAGGAAGATAGGGGTAAATTTCAAGGCAACCACAAAGGAAGTTAACAAACCCACTCATTAAAATAAAGAAGAAAAACATAAAGTTTCAGAAAACACAAAATCCACAAAAATGAAAAACAAACAAAAAATCCACAAACAAAAGGAATTCAGCATAGAAGAGTAAGAGGAATATAGAAAATGTCAGCAGCCCAAAAAAAACCACTACGAAATGACAGCATTAAACTCACACCTATCAATAATCACACTGACTATAGATGGCTTAAATGCACCTATGAAGAGACAAAGAGTGACACAATGGATAAAAAAACAGAGCCCATCAGCATGCTGTCTCCAAAAGACACACCTTAGAAACAAAGACATAAATTTACTAAAAATCAAAGGATGGAAAAAAATATATATCAAGCAAACAACAACCAAAAAAGAGCAGGAGTGGCAGCACTAATCTCAGATAAAATAGACTTTAAACAAAATCCACCATAAAAGACAAAGAAGGACACTGTATAATGATTAAAAAGACAATCCATCATGAGGACATAACCATAATAAATATCTATGCACCCAATGACAGGGCTCCATAATACATAAAACAAACTCTAACAGCATTGAAAAGAGAAATTGAGTTTCACAATAATAGTAGGAGACTTCAACAAACCACTCTCGGTAAAGGACAGAACATCAAGACAGAAAGTCAGTCAAGATACAGAAGATCTAATGGCCACAATCAACAGACTTGACCTCACAGACATATATGGAACACTCCACCCAACAACAGCAAAGTATACATTCTTTTCCAATGCACATGGAACATTCTCCAGAATAGACCACATCACAGACCATAAAGCAACCCTTAAACATTGAAATAATACAAAGCATCTTCTCTGATCACAATTTCATAAAAGTAGAAATTAATAACAGGAAGTGCAAGGAAAAAAATCAAATACATAGCAACTGAATAACACCTTGCTTAAAAACCAATGGGTAATAGAAGAAATCAAAGATGGAGTAACAAAATTCCTAGAGTCAAACAAAAATGAAAACACATCATACCAAAATCTCTGGGACACAGCAAAGGCACTTCTCAGAAGTCAATTTATAGCAATAGACCCACATATCAAAACAAGAAGGAAGGGACAAAATCAAAACATTAGCTCTTCAACTTAAATTAATAGAAAGAGAATATCAAAATAAGCCCACCACCACCAGAAGAAAGGAAACAATAAAGATAAGAGCAGAAATAAATGAAATAGAGAATAGAAAAACAATAGAATCAACAAAGCCAAAAGATGGTTCTTTAAAAGGATCAACAAAATCGAAAAACCATTGGCCAAATTGACCAAAGAAAAATGGTAGAGGATGAAAATAACTCAAATAAGAAATGGACTGGGGAACATTACAACAGACCCAACTGAAATAAAAAGGATCATAACAGAGTATTATGAAAAACTATCCTCTGACAAATTTGAAAGTATAGAGGAAATGAACATATTTCTTGAAACACACTACCTACATAAACTAGCACGACTCAGGTTGAAAATCTGAACAGACCCATAACAAAAGAAGAGATTTGAAAGGTAATAAAAAAAACTCCCAACAATAACAACAAAAAACCCTAGCCCAAATGGTTTCACTGAAGAATTCTATGAAGCATTCAGAGAAGAGCTTGTACCGGTACTACTCAAAATATTTCAGAACACAGAAAAGGAAGGGATACTTCCAGATTCATTCTATAAGCCAGCATAACCCTGATACCAAAGCCAGGCAATGACATCACAGAAAAGAGAATTACAGACCAACGTCTCTCATGAATATAGATGCAAAAATTCTCAAAAAATTCTAGCCAATAGAATTCAGCATTATGAAAAAACCATGACCAAGTGTGATTCATATCAGATATGCAAGGATGGTTCAACATTAGAAAATTAATGTAATCCACTACATAAATAAAAGAAATAAAAGAATCACATGATCATCTCAATCGAAACAGAAAAGGCATTCAATAAAGTCCAACACCCATTCCTGATAAAAACTCTCAATAAAATAGGGAGGGAAGAGAAATTCCTCAATGTAATAAAGGGCATCTATACAAAACCAACAACCAACATCATTCTTAACAGAGAGGCTGAAAATATTACTGTTGAGAACAGGATGCCCTTTATCACCACTCATAGTTAACATTGCGATGGAAGTACTAGCTTGAGCTATAAGGCAAGAAAAAGAAATAAAGTGCATCCAAATTGGTAAGGAAGAAGTAAAACAATCTCTATTTGTGGATAATATGATACTATACATAGAGTACTCAAAGGGTCAACAAGAAAATTACTGGAACTAATAGAAAGTTTCAGCAGAGTAGCAGAATACAAGATAAACATACAAAAATCAGTTGGATTCCTATAAATAGATCTACAAAAAGGAAATCAGGAAAGCAATACCATTTATAATAGCCCTTAAAAAAAAAAAAAAAAAAAAAAAAAAAAACTTTAGGAATAAATCTAAGCAGGGACGTCAAAGACCTATACAAAGAAAACTACAAACAACTACTGCCAGAAACCAAATGAGACCTACATAAATTGAAAAACATACCACACCCATGGATAGGTAGACTCAACGTTGTGAAAATGTCAATTCTACCCAAAGCAATCTACAAATACAATGCAATCCTGATCCAAATACCAACAACATTCTTTAATGAGATGGAAAAACTAATCATTAACTTTATATGGAAAGGAAAGAGGCCCCGGATAAATGAAGCTCTATTGAAGAAAAAGAATAAAATAGGTGGCCTCGCACTACCTGACCTCAGAACCTACTATACAGCTATGGTAGTCAAAACAGCCTCGTACTGGTACAACGACAGACACATTGACCAATGGAACAGAATTGAGAACCCAGATGCGAGTCCATCCACGTATGGTTACCTGATCTTTGACAAAGGCCCAAAGTCCATCAAATGGAGAAAAGAGAGTCTTTTTAACAAATGGTGCTGGCAAAACTGGATGTCCGTCTGTAAAAAAAATGAAACAGAACCCATACCTCACACCATACACAAAAATGAATTCAAAATGGATCAAAGACCTAAATATAAAATCAAAAACTATAAAGATGATAGAGGAAAAAATAGAGTCAATAGTAGAAGCCATAATACACAGTACAAATAAGATACAAACCATAGCCAACAATATGCAAACACCAGAAGATAAGGTAGATAACTGAGATCTTCTAAAAATTAAACAATTATGCTCATCAAAAGAATTCACCAAAAGACTAAAAAGAGAACCTACAGAATGGGAAAAATTTTTGGCTATGACAAATCTGACAAAGGTCTAATCTCTAAAATCTACAGGAAAATCTATCACCTCTACAACAGAAAGACAAAAAATCCAATTAAAAAATGGGCAAAGGATATGAACAGACATCTCACCAAAGATGACAGTCAGGCAGCTAACAGACACCTGATGAGAAGCTCAAGATCATTAGCCATTAGAGAAATGCAAATCAAATCTACAATGAGATAACCATTTCACCCCAACATTACTGGCACGAATCAAAAAACCAGAAAATAACAAATGTTGGAGAGGCTTCAGGTAGCTTGGAACTCTTATACACTGCTGGTGGGAATGGAAAATGGTACAACCATTCTGGAAAATGATATGGCTCTTCCTTTGAAAGCTGGAAATAGAAGTACCATATGATGCAGCAATCCCACTCCTAGGAATATATCCCAGAGAAATAAGAGCCATCACACGAATAGACATATGCACACCCATGTTCATTGCAGCATTACTCACAATAGTGAAAAGATGGAAACAACCTAAGTGCCCATCAACAGATGAATGGAGAAACAAAGATTAGACAGGCCCATAAAATGAAACAAGACTAAATGGGCACACCAGCTCAAAGGCAAGGATATAAAGGTAGGACGGGACAGGAAAGCTGGTAACAGGGAACCCAAGGTCAAGAAGAGGAGTGTGTTGACATGTTGTAGGGTTGGCAACCAATGTCACAAAACAATATGTGTATCAATTGTTTAATGAGAAACTAATTTGCTTTGTAAGCTTTCATTTAAAGTATAATAATTAAAAAAAAAAAGATTTACAGCCTTGGAAACCACATGGGGCAGTTCCTCTCTGTCCTATAGGGTTGCTATGAGTTGGAACCAACTCAATGGCACATAAGAACAACAATCTTTCTTTAATCTACCATCATCACTTGTCCTAAACTACCACTGTTTTTTACCTGGACTAAAGTAATAGCCTTTGACTGTTCTATCTTTCTCCCCAATGTGGCTCTATTTCAATTTATTCTTCATGTTGCTGCCTGAGTAATCTTTTCAAGATGCAAATCTGATAACATTTCTTGTTTGCTTAAAACTTTTTGCTGTCTCCCTGTTGATTTTAGGATAAAGATAAGAATCCTTAACATGGTCTACAAGGCCTTTCATGATCTCACGTGGTCCAACCATACGGAACTTCTTCCATTAAACAGCATTCAGTTCTTGAATTTGCTAGGTTCCCACTCACCACAAAGTCCTTTATATGTGTTATTCTTTGGACTTGTAGTGTTCTTCTGTAAGTAACTCCTTCCTATCCTTCAGGTCTCATGAAACACTTCTTCAGGAAAGTATTTTCTGCTCTCCTTCCTACTATAAATTATTATGGCACTAATACTGCTCCTTTATAACATTTTGCAATTTAATGCTTGCATGATTATTTGATCAATGTTTTATTCCAACTAGATTATAAACTGTGTGAGGCCAGGGGACACAGTTTTTGCTCAGCATTGTATCTCTATCACCTATCAAGACAAATGGCAATAGGCATACATTAAATATTTATTGAACAAATGACCAATTAATTGACAAGACTATGCCACGCAGTGTGCTCATTCTGATGGATGGAAGGTAATTGGATTGACCCATTTGTTTCAACTAAATTAATTATTAATTAATTCAAACGAGGATGTCATTAAAGGAATCAATAGATAATGAATTTAAAAAAAGGATGAAGATAATGTAAGAAGTTATATTCACAGAATGTAATATTGAATATAGAATTTCAATAGAGTTCATAGTTCTTCTGACTAAGAATCCTTAACTTTTTCTAAGTGGAATTACTTTTTCTCTTTTGTTTAATTCTTACCTAAAATTTGCTCGCTATTTGTGACTACCTCCAATTTTATCCATCTGAGTGTATTTCTTATGATATTTATAAAAGGAATATTTGAATTTTTTGAATCATTTAAGCTTAGAAGAAAAGATTGAACCAGTGAATGTGTGGGATATGTCTTTTCACAGGATATAATTTGTAACGTAGGATGATACGGTAAGTGTTCCAAATACACACTTTTGGCAACTGGGAATTTCATTTCTCATTGGTAAAATTTTCTAAATAAGAAACTTTTATGGATTGAATTGTGTCCCTCTAAAATGTATATCAACTTGGCTACTCTGTGGTTCCCAGTATTGTGTGGTTGTCCTCTATCTTGTTATCTGATGCAATTTTCCTATGTGTTGTAAATCCTAACATCTATGACATTAATGAGGCAGGATTACAGGCAGTTATGTTAATAAGGCAGGACACAATCTACAGAATTGGTTGTATCTTGAGTCAATCTCTTCTGAGATATAAAAGAGATAATGCAGCAGAGAGAAGAGGGGACCTCATTATACCAAGAGTGAAGAACCAGGAGGGAAGTGTGTTCTTTAGACCCAGGGTCTCTGTGTTGAGAAGCTCCTAGACCAGGGGAAGATTGATGATAAGGACCTTCCCTCAGAACCAACAGAGAAAGAAAGCCTTCCCCTGGAGCTGGCACCCTGAATTCGGACTTCTAGCCGCCTAGACTGTGAGAAAATAAATTTCTGTTTATTGAGGACATCCACTTGTGGTATTTCTGTTACAGCAGCACTAGATAACTAAGATTCTTTCTTTTGGGAATTTAATGCAGTATTTTCTCCACAGGCTAGGGAAGAGTCAGAGGAAAAAGAAGAACAAATGGCTGAATTTCAGAAACAAAAAGAGGTGTTACTGTCTTTATTTGATGAGAAACGTCACGAACATCTTCTCAGTAAAGGTCAGTATTTTATTCTAATGACCGTTTCCATGGAATTTATAAACGTGAGATCAAAATATAATTGTTTAAGACTATCAAACCATACTTGGTGCAAATAGAATGAAAATTGATATACTACTCATAGAAAGAAGAATGCTATCTAGGAGAGACTTGGGTTAGGTTTTTATGCTCCTCAGTGTACTTCAAAGACATTAATGAACATTTTTTCATAGTACATGCCAGACATTAGGAATACCAATATAAATTGAACATATTTCTTCTTCAAGTAGTTTATAGCCTAATAGGGACAGAAGTGAAAACCAAGATTTGTAATTATAAGTAGAGGTAGGAGAGGGAAGAAATAACTCTACTATAAGGGCAAGGTTGGCTATGCAGAAGAAATAAGTTTCCCAAGCAAACCAGGAAAAGCACACATTTAAGTTTTCATCGTAATTGATACTGTTGTTGTTAGTTGCTGTTGAGTTGATTCTGACTCAGGCAACCCATGTGTTCCAGAGTAAAACTGCTCATAGGGTTTTCTTGGCTGTAATCTTAATGGAAGCAGATTGCCAGGACTTTTCTTCCATGGTACTGTTGGGTGGGTTGAACTGCAGTCATGCTCAAACTGTTTGCACTACCTAGAGCTATTATTGTTAATATGAAACTAGTTGATCAATACAATTGGTGACTTCACTAATTAACTCTTTTCTTTTACCTGTTTTAACTTTTTTTGTTTATCTTATTTGGAACTTGTAAGCTGCTGGAAAACCTTTTTGAAAATAAGCAAGATAGAAATAAAAAATTTGTATAGTACAAGGAACAAGTACAAGACCCAGCAGTCTATGAAACCGGTATTAAAGTCTGTAAACCAAGAGGTTATTGGCCAAGTTTCATTTTTCTGCAATTAGGTGTAAAGCTTTTTATAAGCACACACATATGAAATTTTAGATAATACTTATGCACTTTGAAGTCAAGTAAACTCTCTCTAAGTGAATTAGAGAAAATGACTTTTCAAATGAAGGTTATTCCTTAGGTGTTTTCTACATGATATTTTCCTAAGATGACATTATAGTGTTCTGAGAATTCAAAGTCGATACAGATAGTTTGTTTTCTAAGATGTAATGTTAAAATAATATTATGAATAATATGTTTTCAAATGTAAGTTAAGTGATAACAATTTAAAACTCACATTGTTTTCTAAAAATATATAAAGCGTTTAATTATTTATGGTAATGATGCCAAAATTAATATAAGACTGTATTAAATTACCTATTAAACTAAAAGTCACTATGTATTTTGCAGGTGATAGACGGCTGTCATACCGAGCACTTCAGGGGGCATTAATGATATATTTCTACAGGTAAAAGCAAAGCAGAAGAGGAGATGCAAAATAGAAATTGAAGGAGTGGACAGAGATAATACATGTATAAAGCTTATAAGTTACAATTATAGTTTATTACAGTCACTTAGTTTTAAGAGAAAACAAAATAACTAATAATGAGGTTTCATGAGCATTTTTTACGTGTAAATAGCGAGGATATAACTTTATCCCTGTATTGGGTAAAATAACATGAATTAATCAAATATCCTTTTTATTAAATTCTACAAAGTATTATGTGACAGAGTTTGCTAAAGAGTCCAAGTTTATTCTATCTCAGAAGCTCAGTCAGGAAATGTGTTGTCTTTCAACAATATTGTAGGGTTTTTCCTGTTTTATAAAATGAAGGAGGAATGGATAAAGAGACATCACCTTATAAGCTTTTGTTTTATTTTATTTAGTAATTTAATGTAAAATCGCCTTTGCTGTCTAAAGTGTCCACTTCCTCCACGTGTGAAGGTTCCGTCCCTACGAATTAAATGCGTAAGCACACTAGCAAAAAGGTCTCAAATACCTTTGTTTACTGGATAATTCTTCCTTCCTTGAATTTACTTAATTTTTTAAAAACCACTCAAATACATTTCTTCAGAATGGCAACATAAAATATTTTTATTCTTTTCATAAACTCTTCCTAAATGTCTGCCACTCGAGCTTATGTGTCCTAAACCGAGACTCTACTGAGAGGGTTGAAGGTTAGAAGAAGAAGGAAAAAATAGAGAGAGAGAGGAAGTAAAAAGCAGTCATTGTCTTTTTGTTTGAATATCTTTACCTAGAAGAAGCTTACTGATGATTGCTAGCTGGGAAACCTTTTGAGAAAATACATGTCTGCCTTTGTAGTTATAATCTATGCTCTGTGTGGTTCTGGCTGGTTCCTCATGTCTATTACATGAGATACCCTAGACTGTCCACACAAATCACTGAGTAGTAGTATCTCCGTATTTGAGATGAAGAAACTAAGAGAGTCATCCAAAGCTGCACAGCACCTAAGAGGCAACGTTGATGTTGGTCTCCAGGGATGATTGATTATAAAACTCATGCCCTTTCTAACACACTGCATTGGCTTGAATAGATTTCTTTTTCTTTTTTTTTCCTGTAGGGAAGAGCCTAGATTCCAGGTCCCTTTTCAGTTGCTGACTTATCTTATGGACATAGACACACTCATGACCAAATGGAGATGTGAGTCATCCCCTCCCCGAGAGTCCTCCTTAGCCCACCATCTTGCTCCTTCCTTTCCTTCCTGTCTTTGCTGTCTCTCTCCCTCTCTTGTGTGTGGTTGATTGTCTTCTTTTAAAATCAGTCCCAGGATAGACTAAGCTGGTATGCACAGTAGGCCCAGTGCCTACGGTCTAGCACACTTTCGAGGACCCATGAAACTCTTTTATTGCTTTATGAAAATATTTTATTTTAAATCATAGAGAAGAAAATGAACTTTTAGGTTCAAAGAAAGTGACTGAATATATGATCATTAACATGCTTGCCTTTATGCCAATGTGGTTGTAAAATAAAGGTTTTTATAGTTTTTGTTTTTTTAATTGAGGAAGGGGCTCACGAAGCAAAGTGCTAAGGACTCAGGAAAGTCATGATGTGGCCCTGCTCTCCCCTATTGGGTTCACAAACTAAATGTAATATTGAAGGGAGTAACATGCATGTGGCCTGAACCAAGTGGAGTGCCAGGCAACCCAACCGCCTCATCACATGAACGGCTGTCACACGTGCACCTTCCGTAAGGGCTGCCTGATAAGGCGTCAGCCTCTGCTCAGAAGCAACAGTCATTACCAGTCGCTTGCTTTTAGAACACTGTGGAACTAATGGCAGAAAAACACCCATGGAGTGAATTTGTGTGTTCGCCTAGATAACCACGTGTGCATGGTGCACAGAATGCTGGGCAGCAAGGCTGGCACTGGTGGGTCCTCAGGCTACCAGTACCTTCGCTCAACTGTGAGGTAAGACAGGGGAAATCCACCTTTTCATCCTGTGTGAGTCACTGGTTCTTTGTTTCCTCATATATTTGGGCATTGTCTAGGAAAAGTCATTTCTATTTTTCTCCTGTCTGAACTTCGACAACATATTTGTACTTATTGTTTTCATCCTTGTTTTACTACCAAATTGACCGATTTTTAAAATTCACTGGCTTTAATTTTCACCATTTTTTATATATTCTAACTTTTCCTGAGAATAAAGTCTACAATGATTTTTTAAAATTCCTTGGTTTGAATGTTCACCATCTTCACGTTTTCTCTTTTTCTGGGGATAAACTCGGTAAACATGAAATTGCCAATGACTGTACAAAATAAGCACACAGAACAGGAGTGGTAGTGGGAATAACTAAAACAAACTATTTCCAGTGTGTCCGCGCATCACTTAATCTTCACAAAGGCCTGGAAGGGAAGAATTTTAGTTTTTATTTTACAAAGTAAGAAACCAAGGCAGTGAGGGTTTAAAAAACTTGTCCAAGCTCACAAAGATTGTATGTGATGGAACCAGGATTTGAGCCCAGATTCATTTAACTTTAAAGGATAATATTCCTCCACTATTCTACTGCAACACTGTTAAAATAGTTGGCTATCAAACACAAAAGCAATTTTTGAACTTAAAACTACATTTACAGATACACATTATAAATATAAGATACTATTTCCGTGTGTTAGTTCCTTATGGCAGTTAATTGTCAGCTACTTTGCAGTCAGGAAATATTCCCCAATGAACAACTAAGAACTCTATATGCTTTAAATTTATCAGTTTGCACACCATACTGTAAAAGTAGAAAATGAGAACACAACCTTATCTTTATGAAAGCAGTGTGACAATAATACAATGCTAGAGTCTAAGCCAGACGAGCCTGGTCTGCATCACCCAACACATGATACTGTTTTATAGGCATGAACTTTGGAGATGGGATGAGAACTAGACAACCTTAATACTAATGTTGCATGTTGTTGTTAAGTGCCATTGAGTCAATTGCGACTCATAGTGACCCCCTGTGACAAAGAACTGTACTATAGTGTTTTCCTGGCTGTAATCTTTACGCAAGCAGATCCCCAGGTCTTTCTCCTGTGGAGCCACGGGGTAGGTTTGAACCACCAACCTTTGGGTTAGCAACTGAATACTTAAGTGTTGTACCACCTACAAATGTATGTTGTTGTTGTTAGGTGCTATCAGAATCTGTTCCGACTAATAGCGACTCTGTGTACAACAGAACAAAACACTGCCCAGTCCTGCGCCATCCTCACGATCATTGTTATATATATGTGTGTGTGTGTGTACGTAATTATGTATGTATACATATGTATGTGTAATACTTAATGTAACTTTGAATACTAATAATTTATGGCAAAATGTCATAATCCTAGACATGACATTTTTGGATATAAACTTTCAAATATTTCATGTTAATGAATCTAAAATGACTGTATATATGTGTTTCCCAGTGACAGGTACAAGGTATTTGTAGATCTATTTAACCTTTCAACGTATCTGGTTCCACGACACTGGATACCGAAGATGAACCCAATCATTCATAAATTCCTCTACACAGCTGAATACTGTGACAGCTCTTACTTCAGTAGTGATGAATCAGATTGAAATCATCTGCAAAATCTATGAAGCCCACTGATGTCTCACTATATCTTATTTTCTATGAATTTTCATGAGTACACAAATAGTCCTAACATATGTATATACATAGTTAAGCACCACGGTGTTCTGATTCAATTCCAAAAATCATTTTATTATCGCAAGTTTGTGAAAAGATTAAGCATTGAGATAAAAAATAATTCAGCTAAATTGTAACATTGTACAGAGCATTTTTCTATTAAAATTCAATTTCCCTTGATATTTCACTTAGTCCCTTAATGCAATAAATTTTCTCGTTTCAAACTTTATAAGCTTGTAAATTTCATTATTTCAAATATTTATACAATAAAATGCATCATTCTGTACAAAGGCTTTTATTCGATTAAAATTTTCATAAATAAAAATTACTCTTTTTACCATGTATTGTTTTTGAAACATTGCTTTTATTTCCTAGAACTTTTGAAACCGCAGAAATCTATCTGAAGCTTTCCTTAAAAAAAAACAAAACAAAAAAAAACCTATTGCCGTCGAGTCGATTCTGACTCATAGAGACCCTACAGGACAGAGTAGAGCTGCCCCATAGGGTTTCCAAGGAGCGTCAGGTGGATTCCAATTGCTGACCTTTTAGTTAGCAGCTGAGCTCTTAACCACTGTGCCACCAGAAGCTTGCCTAGGAGGTGTTTATTGAACAATCACTCCACTAGCTCAAAGAATTGACAGCAGCACTGTCCAACAAGCCTTCGGAGAGAGGAACCTGGAGAGCTTTGAGGCCACAGGGCCTGGGTCCACTTCCTGGAATACTATGTTTCTGGAACACAGGATTCTGTTTGTCTTGTCTCTTCTCTGTTGGTATTCCTTCCTTCTTTCCTATTACTTAGACCAGCTCCTTCCTCAGCCTCCAGCACCTTTGGATTCACAGAAGGGCAATGTGGCTCTTTTCCCGGCATCAGTTTTGTGGTTTGGGAGGTAGACATATGCACAACAGGACTGACGTAGGGGTGAGGAGCAGTTCTCTTTTTTCAGAAGAAAGGAGATGTAGACAGAATAAGCGATGATCTGATTCATTTTAAATAACAATAGGTTAAGAGTTTTGATTAGAAACGAGTTTTATTTTTCTATTTCTAGTTTTGCTTTGATATTGGCAAACTCTTAAGTTGCTATTATGCAGAGAGTATATAATATCATGAAAGGAATACTAAAGTGTACATCAATCTTACCTAGAGTGAATGATTATCATAGGGAGCAATAACTTCTTGATGAACTGAACAATTCTTTGGTCTCTCAATTGTTTTTTCCTGTAAAGATCATATGTCTAGCTTGACCCAAATTATATATAATTGTTTTTGCCTACATGGCTTTTGTGCTTGTGTGTGTATATGCGTGTGTACACACGACCTGAGTGTGGTGAAGCTGAGGAAGTATAGAGGCAAGCTGCATGGTGGCTAAAGGCAGACTTTTTGAAATCAATAAGCTTGAGTGCAAATTCTGGCTCTGCTTTTCATTAACTACCTACTCTGGTAAAACAATTTACCCCATTTAAGCCCTGGTTTCCTATCTATATAGTGAGGATAATGATACTTATAATCTTTTGGTTTTTCTTATGCTATAATGAGAAATATGTTAGATGTTCTGTCAACAAATTGCCTTGCAATCTTAGAATATATGCTACTCCCTCTTAGTTATCATTCTTTTAATAGATTACATGATTTGATTTAGTTCTTTACATGTTTATATCCAGGTCTGACTAAGCTATTACAAGAGTTTTTTTCAGAGGATACATCAATAACTTTTAATTTAATGTCAAAACGATATATATGTCAGTTCCCACCATTGACCCCATTCATACTTGCTTCTGGATTGAGAATCCAATTTAAAATTCTAATTCTAAATGTGTCACGAAATCACCGTAAGAAATTTACACAATAGTCGAAAGATAGACTCAAACATACCAACGATCATGAAAATGACCCAGGACTGAGCGATGTTTCCTTATACGTAAGGTCACCATGAGTCCGAGCTTACTCGAAGGCAACTAACAACACTTACCTTGAGATGCTTGTGAAACAACATCCAAACATGTTGATGATGAGTCCTAATTGTTGCGTGAAGACCTCATTGTTTTCCTCGAAGCCTTACTACTATGTGAACTTCAAGTAGTTTGTAATAGATCCAAACCAAAACCAAACCTGTTGTCGAGGAGTCAACTCCAATTCATGGCAACCCCATGTGCTACAGAGTAGAATTCCATAGGGTTTTCTTGGCTGTAATCCTTATATGAAAGTAGATCACCAGACCTTTCTTCTGCAGGGCTGCTGGGTGGGTTTGAATGGCCAATATTTCAGTTAGAAGTCTAGCTCAAACCTTTTGAGGCACCCAGGGACCTCTCGTTATAGATGGAGCATGGGAAATGCCTACGTGGAACAGCAGCAACCGAGAAGCAATTGAGTTGAGGAGGTAGAGAGTGGCTTCTCCCGGAAAGCTCATATTAAAGAGTTTGCATATGGTAGTCATTGGGGAGCCCCTGAATGGTTTAAAACAGGGAAATAATGTGATAACACTGTCATTTAGAAATGTAAATCCAATGGAAATACGATAGATGAATTATAACAGCACCCATCAGAAGCACCTACGGGGCTTGTTAAAAACAGAGTTTCTAACTCAGTAGGTTTGTGGTGGGGCCTGAGAATTTGCAATTCAAATAAGTTCCCAGGTGAAGCTGATATTGCTGGTCTGGGGACTAAACTTTGAGAAGCCTGGGTTAGGAGACACTGAGTTCAGTGACTAGACTACTGAATAGTGGAGAGAGGGGCACTAAAGGACATACATCTGAGAAGGGGCAGTAGAAATGGAGAGGAGGTGGATGATTTAGTAATAGGTTATCAAGATATACTTGACCTGATTAAATATCTAAGATTTTACCAATTTTATTAAGCGAGTGGTTACACAATGTTGATGCTGTTAACAACCAAAATAGAGAATCTAGGAGCTCTCCCCCCTTCCCCTCCCTTGGCAGGAACATGGGAGAAGATGATGGTTGAGGTTTTGTAATAACTGAGGTTAAGGTGTCTATGGAGAAAGCCAAAATTGGATCTATGGATTTGAAGCTGTGAATGTAAAGCCCGTTAACACTGGGTTGGCAAAATTTAAGCCACACACTTATGGATAGATGCTTCTCAACTCAAGGGTAAATAGAACGTTTTATTATAAATGTCATCAAAATCTGGAATAGCTGAGAGGTGTTAAACATTTTGCAATTTTAAAAATTCTTCAGCATTTCAAAAAGTATTACAAAAGCATTTATATCATAGGGAAAGTCATTTACTGAACACAGAAACTTAATAGGAAAGCATTCACATTTATCCATCAGAAATTAGAACCACCAGGACATATTTCTTTTCTGGCATACCTGGAAAATTAGAATGTTTATTAATTAAAATGTCAATATTTGCCTTCCTGGATCATCTCGAATGCTGAGTTAACACGTATTATTTTGAGATTGCTTCTGGTTGGTATGAAAAAAAATACAGTATTTATCTTTGATTTTCTTTTTCTACTAAAAGGAAGGCTAAATAAAGACCAAATGTGAGAAGAAAAAATGGGATATCCCTGAAATTTTTTAGTGGTTATTAATATATTTAAAGTTTCATTTCTGTTAAGATCTTCTACATTAAAAAGAAGCCATGAATTTTAGAGATATTTATATATGTATAGTTGATATGATTCTCTTATAGTAGCTCATTCAATATGGTTGCACTTATATTAAAGCAGAAGATCAGCTCTTTCACTGAGATGAAACGGCTTGTCTCCTGGTTCCCTAGCATGAACAGCACCAAGTGTCCCTTTAGGCACAAAGGGTTATTGATCACTGCTGAGAATGGAGGATAATCAGCAACAGTGACTTAGCAGCTGGAACTCACTTATGTAATTAACAAGGTAAGAGGTAACACAAGCATTAAGAGGACCCAGGAGCCAAGTGAAAGCCAAAAAAGTAATTAGAATGGAAGACTGGGAAACTGAGCAGAATTTTAGGTGTTAGATTTTGGCTGATACCCCAGGGGAAGGGACTGGATCTTAAAAGAAGTCGTGCCAAAAGATGATGGGAGGGAGATAAAGGTGAGATCCTGGTGTTGATAAAGTAAGCCTTTTATAGCCCTCTAAATAAATGGCTAAAGACAGGAATGGAAAGTAAACAATGACACTTAGTTCTTTAGTCATGAACACCAAACCACTAAGAAAACTTAGGAATTATACAGTAAAGAGTAAGATAAAGAAGAGTGATAAAATGTGGAAAATATTTTGTTCTTCAATCTAGGAAAAACACCAAAACAAAAACCCATTGCCGTTGAGTCGATTACGACTCACAGTGACCCTATAGGACAGAGTGGAACTGCCCCATAGGGTTTCCAAGGAGCAGCTGGTGGATTAGAACTGCCGACCTTTTGGTTAACAGCCGAGCTCTTAACCGCTGTGCCACCAGGGTTCCAGAGAGAACACAGGAAGAAATAAAATCTATTGGCTTCCTACCAACAACGAAATTTCAGAACAACACTTTATCTTTCAAGCAGTGCTGATTAGGGTTCCTCATCCCATTATTGCCATACTGGTCATTTAATGTCAATGAGTTTAACTGATTATCTTAAGAAGCCATTTTTCCCTTTTATTTTCTTCCACATAATCTCTCTACAATTGAAGGGGTTAGCAACATTGGCTTGAGGTAAAGCAACAGATTTTTCAAAATCCTTACAGTATTCTGTCTTGGGGGCTGCTAAGATAATTGTGAGAGGCACACATAATTTCAGGCTGGCCATTTTTGCACATGGGGTAAACTAATGCTGGTGACTGCAATCCCACAGAAGAAAAGAAACTCTTAATACCTCCTTGATCTATCTAAAGTTTCTCATTAAAAAAGAAATAAACACAACAAATGAGCAAACAAAAAATAATTGCCTCTTTAAGCTGAAAAGATCTACAATGTCTCCAAACTGGACCAGAGCAGTAAGCTGTTCCAAAGGTTCCTGCTGGGTTATGGGTGCTGGTGTTCTTCCTGCTGACTTTGGCTGTCCATCCTTCCATAAGAGGGGACTGCTCTATAGCTAAGTTCAAATACTACAAGGCCCTGGAAACTTCTGTTGCTGGTTGTTGAAGCCTAAGGGTGAATGATGCTTTGGAATGAAATACTATATTACATTTCATTAGAAAAAGCGTAATTTTTGTAACTGTCTCTTGATATGCCCAACTTATCAAACAAATACAGCAGAAACAGAATCTGCAATACCTAAATGGGAAAAAAAAAGAACTTGTTAGTACTAGTCTATTCCTTCTTTAGATGCCTTTTAAACAGCAAATTAAAACTTATTTTTCACTTGGTTTCATAAAAAGTTAATATTTACTAAGAAAAAAATTTAACAGTCATAGTGACCCATTGATGTAAACATGAAAACTGCAAAAGCAGGTATCAGAAGAGATGCTTGTTGTTTTTGTTTCAAGAGAATAAAAATAAATAAACAACAACAAATAGTTGTTAACTGAATAGGTGAATGCATCTGAAATCTGAATTGCATTAATACATAATTTATAGGATTATTTTTTAATACAATTTCAAAATTCAAACTCTAAAATTTGAATTTTAATTAACAAAATTTCAATAAATCACAAGTATGCTATGCTTTCCCAACTCTTAAGAACACAGATCCCAACATCATGGAAAACACAATAAATAGCTTACTCTATTTTTTCCAAAAAAATGCACCTATTATGTACTTTTTTGCCAACCATGCAACCCCTCCTGTGTTATTTTCATAATCACGCTATGCCAATGTTGTTTACAAGTTGCTGACTTCAGCTGACGCACAGAAGATGTGATTAAACTACGAAAAAAGCAGACCTAACAAAACCTAATGGTTTCACTTAAGATGATCCAATAAGGTTTTCACATTCAACTGTTGAGCTAATACACTACAATTATCAACTTACATTAATAGAAACAAATGCAAATTGTTAAGTTCTGATTACTGGCAGACAACCAATCTCGATCCATTACCTCCTGACCATGGATTATACTTTTAGTATACAATTATGATCAAAAGTAACATTTTCAGACTATTTTTATACACATAAGTAGGAGATTAAAGAAAATGAACAGAACGATTTACCAATAATATGGGAGGCTGGGTGAACGAGGCCGAAATTCGCTTCTGGAAATGTCACGAGACGTGTGGTATATGCATGCGGAACCTATGCCAGAAGTGGTATATGTGTGGGGAGCCTACACCAGAACTGTTTTACTAAATTTCATCATTTTCGTGTGTTCGTGTGTGGGCACATTATATCCATGGGTGTGTTATTTGCAAAAAAATATGGTATTTGAAGACTGCTATTTTGCTGTAATTAACAAGATCTTTGACATCTTTTGGGCTCATCAAATGCTATCTGCCTCATAGAGGTAATGTGGCCATCACTGGAAGTCAGCTTTTAGGAAATATCCACTTTCAAGAAGGATTTGAGTTTGTATATAATTACTAACCAGGAGGGCTCTTAAAAACTATGAACTCAGGTGGAGGGAGAAAATTATCCCAATCCACGCTTAGAGCTGGGGAAGAGAATGCGTGAGGCAGAGTCATAATCCAGGCAGCTGTGAGCCAATATCTGAATTATGTTCTTGGCACTCTCCTGCCAGAGCTTTGAAAACAACCGCCCTTAGGACCAAACCCAGGATCCACCACTTGCACAGTTAAAGAGATCATGTGTGTTCAGTAGCAGGGGTTCAATGAATGGCAGAAATAATTTATCTGCAATTCCAACACTGGAAAAGCTCCAACAATGCTGGAAAGTGGAAGTCTGACTGGGCTGCTAGAGCTCTACCTGAAAGATTTCTGTGCTGTCAACTTTTTTTAATACACTGTTCATGAAAACTGTTTCACTGGGGTCACAGGGCAGGTCATTTATTCACTATAACGGATTCTACTGTATGGGATGACTGGACAGTAGTTACTCTGCTGCTGTGTGCTGTTGAGTTGATTCCAACTCATAATGACCCTAAGGGACAGAACAGAACTTCCTCGTAGGGTTTCTACGGATGTAATCTTTATGGAAACAGATTGTCACATCTTTCTCCCACGGAGCCACTGGTGGGTTTGAACTGCTAACTTTTTGGTTAGCAGTTGAGCACCTAACCACTGTGCCACCAGGGCTCCTTAACAGTCACTAGATGGAGTAAAAATATCTCTATGACTCCCTTTTATCAGTCTCACAATCTGAAGGGTTCTACAAGTTTTAAAAAGTTCTATACGTGATGGAACTATTTGTAACAGGAAATTAGATGATGGTTCCAATATGCAGTACCAGCTTGGGTCTAGTTTGACTCAGAAAAGGTACTGATTTTCTAGATCAAAGGTTTGAGAATGTAGCCGTAATTCCAACTTTAAACAGTTCACTAGCTAGTATGTTGTTTATTTTAGAAAGTTTGTTATTCAGGAAAAGAGCATTTCTGACATTTGTTTAAGCCTCTGATTTCTAGTGGGTATTGTGCTAAGATTTTGTAAGTTACAAAGGGAGTATACACTGAATCTCAGGAACAACCCTAATGCTCAGATATGCAGCTGAAAGATAACTTTGATTCCAATGAAAAAGTGATTCTTGATAATCCTTAAGTAGCATAATATGCAGATTAAGGGGGGTTCACATAGACATAAAATGCAAATTTGGAACTAAGACACTTCCGGAGAAATTCAGCCTCCTAAATTGAGTGCTTATCTAGTCTTTGCTGTAGCTAACTTTGATAAATTACTACTCTATCTTATAATGTTTTGCTCATTATATTTTATTTGTTTTTACTATAGGGCCTCCTGAATAGTCCCTCTTCAGGGACTATTTTAAAACATGAATATGTGGGCTGCTAGTCTCTCTCTTTAAAACCACATTTTATTTTTATTAATTAATTAAAAGATGAAAATTACTACTGCAAAAGTGATTTGAGTACATAGGAACCAGATCATAAACTGGATACTTTTATAATTTTAAAACTTTCAAAGAATTTCCCTTGATATTTAGTCTGGATTTTAAACATAAATTCATTACTTACCACAAATATTAGCTCCCATTTTTACATGGGCATAGCCATCCACTCCCCATGACCTTCCCCAGGAGTTTCGGACTATCCAATATGGAGTACTTCCTACAAAACATAAAATCACAACAAACACTGAAAAACTCATACTTGGTGTGAATGCATATGTGTCTTTAAGGTTGGGTTCTTGATAAATATAGTAGCTCTGGACAAAAGATGAAAAACGTACTGTAACGCTAACTTCAGCTAGCTAAGTAAACTTGAGCTATAGGTAACGCAACACTCTAAACAGGAGAAATATATGTCTAAATTAATTTTCCTTAACGCAGGCACTGTATAAAATAAAAACAGATAAACATTTCTAGGGAATTGGGAAAAAAAATTCTAGAAATGTATGATAAAATTATAAGCATTCTTTGTTTTCTAACAATTATCCTAAACATTTCAGATGGAAAACGTATAAATTTTAAACAAGAATTATCATCATTTTAAAAAGGTATCTACCAAAATTTATAGGTGAAACCTTGCATGGGATTTATACCTACAAGTCTACTGAGACTTTGGGAAGGACCAAACTTCAACATTCTAAACAAATGGTGATCATCTGGCAATCAGAGTTGAAGGTGGAAAGCCATCAGCACATACCTGTTTTATCAAACCCAGTTATGAGAACTGCATGGTTTGCTTCTCCACTAGAGCAGTGATGTTGTATTATGCCTCCCAGATAATCCTGCCAGCTCACAGCATCTACTATCACTATCAAAGGGCCAAAGGTAAGAAGTACTTTTGCCATTTCATCTTCTTGGTCACTACCAAAAGAGGAAATACTTGGTTAAGGAATTTGTTTTTGAAGGTAAAATATAAAAAATGAGCCATTAAACCTGTATATGGTTAGGAGTGGGTTTGGCTGCAATTACAAAAGAACTAAAAAATGGAAGCTAAATGAAATCTGGCTATTGGCAGTCCAGTACTGGCACGGGGCTCAAAGATGTCAGGAACCCAGGCTATTTCTGTGCTGTGTGAGTTTTCCATTCCCAAAGTCAATTCATGGTCCAAGATGGCTGCTGGAGCTCTAGCCATTTAATACATATTTTAGGCAGCAAGATATAGGAAAGAAGAAGAGCTACCATCTTGTTGAGAATATTTCCCAGAAGTAATACACACTTCTGCATATGTCTGCATAGATCTCACTGGCCAGAACTCAGTCATGTGGCTAAATCTAGCTTCAAGGACGATGGGAAATGAAGTTGAGTAGCTGTAAAGTTCACAGCTAAAATATAAAGATTATTTTGATAAGGAAAGAAGAAAAACTGGGTATGTGGAAGTATTGTGTCATCTCTACCATACCATGTGAAAATCCAGAGACCAACCAACTTACCTTACTGAATATCAAATATAGACATTACATGCACAGATTATTTAAAAGGGCTTAACATAATCATATGAGAGAAGAAATGTTAAAATTCCCAAACTAGGTGCTAGATTTTCAAAAATGCAAAGGACACAATTACTGCTTTCAAGCGTGGGCATCTATTGATAAAGTCTTTTGTTATATAATGTTCGGCCTTCATACATCTTAATACTCGTTGCCATTGAGTCGATTCCGACTCGTGGCAGCCCTATAGAACAGAGTAAACCTGCCCCATAGGGTTTCTGAGGCTATAATCTTTACGGAAACAGACTGCCACATCTTTCTCCCACGGAATGGCTGTTGGGCTCGAACTGCTGACCTTTCAGTTAGTAGCTCTGAGCTTAACCGTTGCTCCACCAAGGCTCCCTCTCCATCTTAATAGTATATGCTTAAACCACCATTTACATTTTTTAAAGGTCAGCTTTGTGGTTAAAGGATATTGAAAACAAGTTGCTGATATTTCAGGTCATTATTCAGATAGCATTTAGTAGTTTATTGCTGCAGCAGGCTATGGGTGGATTAGTGGTTTGAAAGAGTAAATAATCCCTCATCATGCCCAGCTGGAGGCCAGTTTCTATGAAGGGATACTTTGTTCACGGATCAAGAAAGAATTGCATGTACAATAGTGAAATTCATTGAAACAGACACTGTACGTTGATTTTACACATTTATCCATATTACATGTTAAACTCTGAAATCTATAAGCAGGCATTTCTGAATTTTGATACTATATTACTAATACTAATCAGTATTTGTTAAGGTTATTTTAATACAAGATAAAATTATAAAATTCTTGAAAGGCATCATGGTAGGTTATAGCTTTGAAGTTCTGTGTTAAAAAAAACAAAAACAAAAAACAAAAAACAAAACATGGCCACGGAGTTGATTCTGACTCATGATGACCCCACGCGTTATATATAGAGTCGAACTCCTGTGATCTTTATGGAAGTAAATTGCCAGGCATTTCTTCTGCAGTGGTTCTGGGTATATTCAAACTGCCAATCTCTAGGTTCGTAGTCGAGTGCAACCCCTTTATAGCACTCAGAGACTTGCAGTTCTTCATACCTGGGTACAGATTCCAGCTGTACACTAGAGTCATTCCACCTGCTTTGTAGAATTAATATAAGATAAAATTATAGGTATAAATTGTGTACCGTGCCTAGCACATGAGTTCTACTCTAACTTTACAACAAACATTGTTTCCTTCCTCATTTCTAACTCATCTTAAGTTTCAGTATATATAGTAGACTTTATTATATTGAAATTCTTTGAATATTTTGTAACCCAAATACAATTTATATGATCATCTCTGTTTTACCCAGAACACAGTTGTCTCTACCTATTTAAGGCAAGCAAAGATTTACCGTAAAATATATCACTTCAGCAATCCAGTTTCAGGACGAAGCATGAAGGAAAGAGAGAGATCGATAATTTTTTTTTTTTTAAAGAAAATAAAGGGTTAGTAACATTGTAGGATCAAAGAAATAACTTAGTAATTAACCCTGCTGTGAGGCAGGCTGAGGAAAACATATCAACGATATTGAAAAATAAGAAATAAGAGGACATCTGACAGTAAGGACAAGCCAAGCCAGGCAACTGTCCCATGTAGCTCCAGAGCCCGAATGCCATTGTTATCAGTTGTCTTTCAGAAAGGTCTGGACCTTTAGCAGCTTAAAATATACTTCAAACAGCATCTCTAGCTCCATTATCAGTCCAATGTAGAACTACTATCAAAATACACATTGTTGATAATGGATGAGCTTGCTATTCATTTTCCAGCAGTGATATACAGAACCTACAGTCTTCAAAGAATTCTCCTAAACTTTATTTCTACCAAGATTTGGTGATTAAGGCAAGTCTTAATGGTACAGACTCTTGATGTTCATGTTGATCTGCGTCTCACGTTCCCTGTGATTCAGTGTGTTACACTGTGTGTGAATTTTTCAGTCTATTATTTTATGAAGTAGTAGGTTGCTTCCCTTTTTGTCCATTTAAAGTCATTGTCATATTCTATTTTGAGTTCTGTCAGGTCTTTCCTGAGGCATGATGAGCAAAAATGCATAAAAAAGCCTGGGTGTCATTTTTAAGACCAGATTATGTTTTAGTGTATACTATTTCTTAGATCTTTTCTGGTTCTGCACAGTGTTAGTTTTCGGTGGATGGCTGTGCCTTGAGCTAAAGTCAGAGGGCATTCAAAAACTCCGAGCTCAGGATCTTCACAGCAGAGGTAGGTAAGCAAGTATGGGCTTCAGTGCTGGAGGACAGGAGTTCTGACTGGTATCCAATGTCCTAGCTGGGGACCCTCCCTGCATCTCAGACTCTGTAGATGGGAACAGTGACTTCTGAAGTGCCCAGAGCCTGACCCATATATTTGGTGATGCTGTGAAAGACCTTCCCACGTGCTCTCCCCTTACCACTGCGGTGCACATCAGCTCAGCTTCCCGGGATAAGCCCTGCAGTTCTTGGCCTGAGCTCTTTCTCTCACAAAGTGAGAGGGAATCACTACTTAGCCTCCAACCCCACCCCAGATGCAACCTTAAGTAATAAAGCATGGGAGGAGATGAACATCAGCTTGGGTGGGTTAACTCTGAGGTGCATATTTCACACTGGATCCCAGAGCCCCCCAGTAGGATTAAGCTTACCCCTAGTGATAACTTACATAGTAACGAAATCCTCCTTTCTCTGGTCTCACTTCCTCATTCCCCCACCAAAGTTAACTGAGATCACATCCTACATATCCCAACAAAGCTTTTGACACTCCTTTTCAAATCTTCCACGTCTGAGCTAATGGTAAATCCATTCTTTCAGGAGTTCAGGCAAAAAAGCCTGGTGTCATTGTGCCTCTCCTCTCTCTTACCCTTCACATATAACAAAACAAAAATACAAACCTGTCGCTATTGAGCTGATTCTGACTCATAGTGACCCTACAGGACAGAGTACCACTACCCCATAGGGTTTCCAAGGAGTGGCTGGTGGATTTGAACCCCTGACTTGTACTAGCAGCCGAATACTCTAACCACTGCCCCACCAGGGTTCTACCTTTCATATAAAGCCCTCGATATAACCTGAGGGGCTTCCCCCTCTGTAAGGGATATTTATTTATTGTCTCTCATCTCCAAGAATATCATTCTAATACTCTGTATTTTGGTGTTCTGACTTGGACATACAAGTTGCATTTTCTAACTCCCTTGACATATAGCTTTTGACTAGATAATGGCAATTGGAGGTCCTAAAGGAATGTTTGCAACAATTGTGTGGATGACACAGGACCGGGCAGTGCTTTGTTCTAATGTACATAGGGTTGCTCTGAGGAACCGACTCGATGGCACCTAACCACAACAGCAAAGGGATGCTGGAAGGTGGAAAGAGGAGAGAAGGGACTTCCTCTTTTTCAATTCCCTCCAGTGTTGTTCTACCACAGGAAGAGCTGGCTCAAACCCCCAGGTTCTCCTGGTGTCCCCAATACCAGTGGTGTGGCACCCTTCTTTGGAGGTCTAAGCATCAGCTGCAGAAGGTCCGTTTCTCAGAGGTCTGAGCACCAGGCCCACAGGGACACTTCTGTACTCCTATGTTTTAATAACATCTTCTCGTTCCTTTGTTTCCCCAGCTTTTGGGGTGGTGGCTGATTCTGTAATTGTTAATTTCTGAATGACTTGAGCATCCTCTCTGTAGGCTTTCAGTCTTCTAACTCCTGGATCTCGTTCCCTATGCTGAATCCTTTGTGTTGGTACTTCTGTTCGCCTGTGTGAGTTCCACCCCGCTTCACAGTGTAAGTATGCCACATGCAGTATTTCAGATAAACAAATATTTGGGGCGACTTACACTAAAATAAAAAATATATATGTATATGCATATATACGTATGTGTATAAATGTATATTTGTTATTTATCTGAAATACAACTGTAACTGGATGCCCTGTACTTTCATTTGCTAAAGCTGGCAATCATACTCCTAACTGGTCGCCACGCTCCCATCCTTGCCCTGTTCTATCTGTTCTCTTTGTGGAAGCCAGAGTGATTCTGTTAAAATGTGACTAAGGCCATGTCATTTCTCTTCTCAAAGCCCTCTAATGGTTTTACATCTCAGAGTAAAGACAAAGAGCTTCCCATGACCTTTAAGGCTTGACATGAACTGACCCCCTTCTAAAAGTTAGTAACTGGTAATGCCTCCTCATCTCCTGCTAGTCTTGTCCTCCTTCTTTCCACTGTAGTCACACTGGCTTCATCATTGTTCGTAAAGCATACCAGATATGTTTCTGCCTCAGGGCCTTTGCACTTACAGATTCCTCTGCTTAAAACAGTACTTCTCCAGATATCTGCATGGGTAAGTTCCTTCATTTCTTCAGATCTTCACCTTCTTGTTGAGTCCCTCGATGGCTATTCTTTCTAAAATTTTATATGCCCCTCTCTCCAGATATTTCTGATTCTTCCACTGCTTTATTTGGTTCTCTTTAGAAATGATTGCTTCTAACACACCATACATATATATATATATTTTGATTATTGCCTGTCTCTCCACTAAAATGTAGTCCAAGAGGGCAAGATTAGTCTGTTTTGTTCACTGTCAAATCCTCTGATCCTAAAACACTGTTAAATACATATCTGAATGAATGAATAACTAAATGAAAGATCATCCCGCAGAGTCTAACACAATCAGCTTAACACTTCACTAGCCAGAAAAGCCCACTGTTCACTATAAATGTCAAGATTTTTATTGGACCTCTTCCTTCCTAATGAAAGGTTGGTTAGATCCTGTTCCAGACTCAACGCCAATGACCCTTAGATTTTCTCTCTCCTCTCTCGTGCGTGCCCACACATGCTCTCCAATATCGACTAATGCCTATTATTCTTTTGTGTCTTTGCTAAGTTTTTCAATTTGCCACCCTTGACAAGGGATTTCCTAAACATCTTGTAATTACATTTTCAAAATGTAGTTCCTTCTTGTTCACACCCTTTCCTTACACAGGATTTACGAAGATACTAGTAATAACGGCAATAATAACGAAACAACTCCCCCCGCCCCCGCCAAAAAAAAAAAAAAAAAAGAGGTATTCGACTTATGTAAGAACCAGCTTATGACAGAGTGGTTGGAACAGAACCCCATAGTAAGTTGGGGACTAACTGTACTCTCAAGGAACTGATGACTTAAAGCGGCACGCTTTCTCATTTTAGAAATTGTCACCTTCACCCCCGAAGGAGGTATTGGGAATGTGCTCAGTGACCCTACACACTTCATTAGAGATCCTATGTAGCCTGCCAGGTGTGGAACGGAGGCTCACTGGTGGATTCTTCTCAGGACCACCCTTGCTATGGATAGCAGCTGTGTCCTCGGCAACCTTACGCTGATTTAGAGGGGTTACATTTTTGGCAAGGATCCAGTTTCACGCCTGTTTTCCTTCAGACCCTACAGGTAGACATCATCTGGATCAAGAGATTCTTTTATATTCACTATCAGTAAATTATAGGGCATTCTGGCACCTTATCCAAATTTAATTTAATGCTTCTGTTTTCTCTGTTTCAGTTTTGAGATATGAAGTTCCCTTTCATATTTCTTTTTTTATTTTATTGTGTTTTAGGTGAAAGCTTACAGCACAAATTCGTTTCTCATTCAAAATTTTATACACGAGTTGTTTTGTGATATTGGTTGCAATCCCATCAATGTGGTAGCACTGTCCCTCTGTCGTTTTCCACCTGGGTTCCCTGTGTCCATTCATTCAGTTTTCCTGTCCCTTCCTGCCTTCTCATCCTTGCTTTCAGGCAGATGGTGCTCATTTGGTCTCGTAGACTCGACTGAACTAAGAAGCACATTCCTCACATGTAGCGCTACTGTTCGTTTTACAGGCCTGTCTAATCTCTGGCTGAAAGCTGGACTTCAGGAGTGGTTTCAGTTCTGAGTCAGCAGGGTGTCCAGGGGCCATAGTCTCGGGGGTTCCTCCAGTCTCTGTCAGACCAGTAAGTCTGGTCTTATTTTCTCCCACTCTGTCTGGGACCCTCTATTGTGATCCCTTTATTTCTTAATAAAAATTGAAACCAAGGGTTGGTTGAGTTTCCTTTGTCCTTATCATCTCTGAATACCTATTCTGTATTCTATCAAAAGGTCACAATGATTCTCTAGGTGGCTATTTGTTTCTCAAGCATTTTTTAATGGATTGTTTCCCCCGGAACCCATCCAAAGTCAATCTGCCCTTCAAGTTGCAACAAGAATCCTCTTCCCCAGCCTATCTTTCCTGTCCTTGTGTTCTTATCATGAATGTGTGTGACACAATTTATCTTCAGTAATATACTCTTCCCTACTTGTTCTTAATCTGAAAGCTTTGGTTTACATTTTTATTACAGCCTGTGACTTGAAAAGGGACACAGAGGATGTTCAAAAATATTTCTAGATACATAGATTGCTTAATATTAGAGTCTACACAAAGCAATTCTGGATTGATTCAACAGGAAGACTGCAACATGCTAATGCTATTATAATACAATTGGTAAGAGGAAAGTGGTAAATATAAATTATACCTTAAACTGAATTTGTTGTTGTGTGCCAATGAATCTATCCCGACACATAGCGACCTTATAGGACAGAGTAGAACTGCCCCCTGGGGTTTTCTAGGCTGTAATCTTTTTTTTTTTTTTTTTTAATTTTTTATTGTTGTAGTTTAAATGAAAGTTTACAATTCAAGTTAGTCTCTCATACAAAAATGTATACATACATTGTTATGTGACCCTAACTGCTCTTCCTATGCTGTGACAGCACGCTCTACCTTTCCACCTCTGATTTCCCATGTCCATTCAACCAGCTCCTGATGCTCTCTGCCTTCTCATCTCACCTCCGGACAGAAGCTGCTCACTCAGTCTCATGTATCTACTTGAGCTAAGAAGTACACTCTTCATGAGTATCATTTTATGTCCCATAGTCCAGTCCAATCTTTGTTTGAAGAGTTGGCCTTGGGAATTGTTTCTGTTCTGGGTTGACAGAAAATCCAGAAGCCATGCTTTCTGGGGTTCCTCTAGTCTCGGTCAGACCATTAAGTCTGGTCTTTTTACTTGAATTTTGAGTTCTGCATCCCACCCTTCCCCCACTCCATGAGGGACTCTCTGTTGTGTTCCCTGTCAGGGTGGTCATTGGTGGTATCCGGGCACCATCCAGTTCTTCCGGTCTCAGGCTGATGACGTCTCTGGTTTGTGTGGCCCTTTCTGTCTCTTGAGCTAATACTTTGCTTGTGTCTTTGGTGTTCTTCACTCTCCTTTACTCCAGGTGGTTGGGACCAATTGATGCATCTTAGATGGCCACTTGCAATCTAGGCTGTAATCTTTATGGGAGCAGATCACCAGGTCTTTTCTCCTGCAGAGCCGCTGGTGGGTTCAAACCACCAACCTTTCAGTTAGCAGCTGAGTTCTTAACCATTGTGCCACCAAAAGAAACCCAAACCAAATCCATTGCCATTGAGTCAATTCGAACTTACAGAGACTCTATAGGATTGAATAGAATTGCCCCATAGGGCTTCTAAGAAGCCCCTGGTGGATTTGAACTGCCCACCTTTTGGTTAGCAACTGAATTCTGAACCACTACCAGGGTTTCCACTTTGCTACCAGAGCTCCTTAAACTGAATTTAAGTGTGCTAATTTAAAATTGTTATTTCTATTGTAATTAGATACAAAAAAGTAAGTTGCTTGTATTCAAGACACAATACCCATAATACTCCAATGTGACTGCCAGTTACTCTGTCTAGTAAAAAGCAGTTTTGAAAACAATTAAGAGCATGAAGTAATTCCTTCAATCATGTTATTAATTCTGAATAGTTGACAGATCATAAATTAAAGAGCATAGAGGAAAAAAAAAAACAGAAAAGACATTTACCTGAAGTCATATGCAGAATAACCTTTGATTGAAAATCCAGAATGTGAAACAGAAAAATATTGGCACAGGCCGTTTTGTGCTTTAAATGGGTATTCTGAATCTCTCACCAGTTTTACTTGCATCTAAAAGAAAACAGCCACCCAAAGCGTTCACTGGCATTCAATTGTTTTAAAAATCAAACAAATAATTTCAATGTGCTAAAATAAGGACCTTCTTGCCCACATCTTCATCATGTGGATACTTCTTTGGGTTCTTAGGATCTTAAGTTCTTAGGTACTTCTTATGGATGTCCTAGGGAATTACAGACAATATCCTTCTTTCTCAGTTTTACTCCTCTTTTTCCCATTTTCTTCTCTAGAATCTCCAACTGTCTGATAACAAAGCCTAGAGTCATCTTGTTCCTGAAGATAACAGGGTATTATTTTCCTTCCAGTCTTCTGGGTCTTTGTTAGCAATTCTTTGAGGGAGCCTTGGTGGAACAGTGGTTAACAGCTATGGCTGCTAACCAAAGGATTGGCAGTTCAAATCCATCAGCTGCTCCTTGGAAACCCTGGAAGGCAGTTTTACTCTGTCCTCTAGAGTCACTATGAGTCGGAATGAGACACATTCAGCACAGTGACTTATCAAGACAAGATAATGGTTACGTTAAGCATTTTTCTAGCCACTTCTCTCATCTGTCATGAGTCATACATTTTATAGTTCTCTCATTCTGAATGCTGGGCTTATAGAAGGGAAAATAGTTGCTGTCGGAGTCAATTCTGACTCATAGCGACTCCGTGTGTTTCAGAGCAGAACTGTGCTCCATAGGATTGTCAATGGCTGATTTTTTTGGAAGCAGATCACCAAGGTCTTTCTTTCAAGGTGTCTCTGGGTAAAACTGAACCTCCAGCCTTTTGATGACCAGTTTAGTGCATTAACCATTTGCACTACCCAGGGTCAAGGGGAAAGAACATGCAATTCATTGTCCCACAATGTGTATAGAGCAGCTCAAGGCATATACCAAAAAAAAAACCAAACTCATTGCTATGGAGTCAATTCTGACTTCAGAACAAACCTACTGGACAGAGTAGAACTGCCCCAGAGGGTTTCCAGGGAGCAGCTGGTGGATTCGAGCTGTTGACCTTTCAGTCAGCAGCCGAGCTCTTAACCACTGTGCCACGAGGGCTCCCAAAGCACATACCAAAAAAACCAAACCCATTGTCATCAACTTGATTCTGACTCATAGCAACCCCACAGGACAGAGTAGAACAGCCCCACGAGGTTTCCGGCAAGTGGCTGGTGGATTCAAACTGCCAACCTTTTGATTAGCAGCCAAGCTCTTAACCACGGTGCCCCAAAGCATATAGTGACACAAAACACAGTGAACGAATAACTGAAGGACGTTCAGGTCTTAGGAACTTTGCCTTGAAGATTAAAACAAACAACAACAACAAAAGCATAATAGTGCTCACATTGTCTGGTTTCATGTAGTTGATGCTTGACTGCGGACAGCATCAGAGAGTTTATCAAGAACAATGAGGGACACTGTATTAGACTGGGTCAAGCCCTACAGTGGCAGACAGGGAACTTAAAGGGCAGCTTTGACTCAGCTAATGACTTGGTAATGTGATTTCACCTCTCAGGTCTCATTGCTTCATCTATAAGAAGAGTTACTAAATTAGCTGACTGTAATGTTCCTTTGCACCTTAACATTCAGAAACTGTATGGAAATGAATAATTTTCTCTCATCTTTCTTGGTCATTTTGTGGCACTGCTTTGCAAACAAGTATTTTCCTATTACAAAATGATAGGAAATAAACATAAATATGTACTTAAAACAGATTTCAGGTAAGATTTTTCACTCTTTGATTTCTTGATGGCTGATTTGCCTAGGAACAGTTCACTTTTAAATTTTCTGATTGATTCAAGCTTTGCTTATCTAAATTTCGAACTTGAAAACATTATTTAGCATAAGAAGGAGTTGTTTGAATACTTAACATATATTAAACAAGCAAAAAAGAAAAAACAAAGAGTTTAAAATTATTCACCTTATTTAACCAGTTCAAAGCATTGAGTGTAGACCCTCCATTGCAGCCATAATTGCTGTATGAACAATCAATGACCTGCTGTACACTCAGGTCTTCCAGAGGCTTCCCTTTGATAGCACATGCAGATTCTACCGCACCTACCACGCTGAAGGCCCAGCAGCCTCCACACTGTTCAAAAATACAAGAGGAGGGTCGTATTTATTATCAAATAGTATTTAAATCATGTCTACCAACATCTCTAAATAGAAGATATATCAAATCAAGTAAAATTCGCAGAATGTGGAAGTAACAAAACATGTATGTCCATCTTCTAGATTTTCAAATTGAAAAAATAAAAGAAAACCAAAAGTCCCTTTTAATTGTGAAAATATAATTATTAATTAAAGGTAAATTAGTTCTATCATGATTGCAAATTCAAACAATGCAAGATAAAGGGAAAATTTTCAGAGACTGGGAAAATGCTTAGACCAACTGATGAATTTGTCAAAGAATAATCAGTTCCTCGAACATATAACATCTATTTATAAGTGGTGTTTCTACAAAGAGTGAGGACCAAATCCCACCCCACTCTTTAATCCCAACTTATTCCTCACCGGATCCTCTGCCTCTATGTCATCCACCATCCCTATCTCAAGGGTGGACATCAGTGATGGGATGAGGTGGGGTGAGGATGTAAGTTTTATTCATTATTTCAGGAAAACAAGAACTGAATGAATTAATTTTTAAGGCTGTATTATGGGTTGAATAGTGTCCTCCACAAAAGATATGTTGAAGTCCTAAATCCTGGTACCTGTGAATTTGACCTTATTTGGAAATAGGATCTTTGCAGATGTAATTAGTTAACATGAGGTTGCAATGGAGTAAGGTGGTCCTAATCCAACATGACCTGTGTCCTTATAAACAAGAGAAGATACATAGATATGGAGAGATGCAGAGGGAAGACAGCCATGTGCAGACAGAGGCGCAGATTGGAGTGATGCCGCCACAAGACGAGGAATACCTGGAGCTACGAGAAGAGGCAAAGATGGCCTCTGGAAGAGGTAAGCGTCTTCCCTTACAGGCTTTCAAGGGAGCATGGCCCTACTAACACCCTGGTTTTGGACTTCTAGACTGTACATACGTGTACATAGATCAAGAAGCAGTCGTTCAAACAGAACAAAAGGATATTATATGGTTTAAAAATCAGAAAAGGAGTGCAGTACGGTTGTATCCTGTCACCTTACTTATTCAATCTGTATGCTTAACAAATAATTCGAGAAGTTGGACTACATGAAGAAGAATGAAGCATCAGGATTGGAGGAATACTCATTAACAACCTGGGGTATGGAGATGGCACGACCTTACTTGCTGAAAGTTAAGATGACTTGAAGTACTTACTGATGAAGGTCAAAGATCACAGTCTTCAATATGGATTGAACATAAAACATAGGAAAATCTTTACCACCAGTCTGATAAAGAACATCATAATAAATGGCTAAGAAACTGACGTAGTCAAGGGTTTCAGTCTACTTGGATCAACAATTTTGAAGTAGCAGTCAAGAAATCAAAGGACATATTGCATTGGGAAATTATGCTGCAAAAGACTTATTTAAAGTGTTAAAAAGCAAAGCTATCACTTTGATGACTTAAGTGTGCCTGACCAAAGCTATGGTCTTTTCCATCGCCTCATGTATGTGACAATTGGACAATGAAAAAGGAAGATCGAAGAAGAACTGATGCATTTGAATTGTCGTTCTGGCAAAGAATACTGAATACACAATGGACTTCTAGAAGGACAAACAGATTAGTCTTGGACGAAGTACAGCCAGAATGTTCCTTAGAATGGAAAATGGCAAGACTTCCTCTTGCTCACTTTGGATACTTCATCAGGAAAGACCAACGGCTAAAAAAGAACATCATGTTAGGTAAAGTGGAGGGGTAGCAAAAATGAGGGAGAACCTCCATGGGATGACTTGACACAATCACTGTAGCAATGGACCCATACCAGTGGTTACGTAGATGGTGCAGGACCAGACAACGTTTAGTTCTACCATATATAAGGCTACCATGATTCCCAGCTGACTCTACAACGATAGAGTCCACAACTGTGAGAGAGAAACTTCTGTTGTTTTAAGCCACTGACTTTGTGGTCATTTGTTACGGCAGACCTAGGAAGCTAACACAGGTCGTATGAAGATGGCAGCATGCACCACTAAGTATGCATATATCACATATGCATGTGAAGCATCTTAATGGTATAAACCCATATTAATGTTCCTCATTCAAATATCGGCTAACCATTTTAGCTGATTCTGGATCTATCTATTGAGTTCCTTTTATTAGACAAACAGGTACAGCATATTGAAAAGGCCGGTCCTGAAATAAAGGGAGGTGATGGAGGATATGGAATCAGTGGATCTCCTTAAATGAAGAAGAAGGATCCACAGAAAAGACAAAGAAGAGCGTTTGAAACTGGATTCAACACACTCTTAAAACTGTATGCTGCAGTGTTAGGCAAAGGAAGGAAGAAGAACAATTGGTTGTATTTGGGTTTTGAGCAACTTGATGGCTTTAAGTTGTCTGATTATGACTGTATCTCCAGTGCCTGTGACATACTAAAACAGTCACTACATGAATCGACAGCAGGGGTCCCAACCCTTGAGAAACGCGACAACCATAATTACAGTCAAGGAGGTCAGTTCCTGTTGGAAAATATCCTGCCATTATATTCCTTTAATTAAAGATTTCTAATTAGAAGTTTCCCTTTAATACAATTCAGACACTTCTTGGAAGGCTTAAGTATGACTAATTCACACTTCAGTGTGAAAATCTAATACTTGACAGGCTTAACTGAAGGAGAAGAAAGGAGAGTTAGGAAGATGATTTTAAAAATAAACCATGCAAGAGGACCCTAAAACACATATTTTACCTCCTTTATAACTCTGTTCAAGGCCCCTGGAGGTGGTATCCTGTGGGCCAATGAAAACCATCACCGCTCTGCCATTTGTTTCCAGTCCCAGAAGAAGAATTAGAAGACATTAAGGGGACACAGGAGAGGAACCCCAAAGCGGAGGGTAAGAACAGTGAAGGGAAGTCTCCAGTGCTGCCCAACAGGCAGTCCAAGAGAGTGGAAGAGCAAAGGCAAAGCACCATGGTTATAATTCTGACTCATGGCCACCCCACGTGTTACAGAGCAGAATCACTCCTGAGGGTTTTCTTGGCTGTCATCTTTACAGAAGCAGACTGCCAGGTCTCTTCCATGGTGCGGCTGGGTGGGTTCAAATTGCCAGACTTTAGGATTAGTAAAAACTCATTGCTGTCAGGTCAATTCTGACTCATACTGACTCTACTGGTTAGTAATGGAGTGCAAACCATTTGGACCACTCAGGGACCTCGGAAACCTATAAAAAAAGACTTCATTCTATCTAGAAAACACTTCTATCATGAAGATTCCATATGGCTTTGGGGAGGGAGATAAAATTCTATTATAGATTGTCCCCCTAAAAGACGTGTTGGAATACTAACACCTCTATACCTGTTGCTGCTGAGGAAATTCCAATTCATAGCCCCATGGGGTTTCCAGGGAGCAGCTGGTATATTAGAACTGCTACCTTTTTGGTTAGCAGCTGAGTTCTTAACCACCGCGCTAACCCCTTGTCATGGATTGAATTATGTCCCCCCAAAAATGTGTGTATCAGTTTGGCTGGGCCATGATTTCTGGTATTGTGTTGTAAATCCTGCCTCTATGATGTTAATGAGGGAGGATGGGCGGCAGTTGTGTTAGTAAGGCAGGACTCAATCTATAAGATTGGATTGTGTCCTGAGGCAATCTCTTGAGATATAAAAGAGAGAAGTAAGCAGAGAGACAGGGGGATCTCATACCACCAATAAAACAGTGCCAGGAGCAGAGCACATCCTTTGGACCCCGGGTCCCTGCGCGGAGAAGCTCCTAGTCTGGGGGAAGATTGATGAGAAGGCCAACAGAGAGAGAAAGCCTTCCCCTGGAGCTGATGCCCTGAATTTGGACTTTTAGCCTACTTGACTGTGAAGAAATACATTTCTCTTTGTTAAAGCCACCCACTTGTGGTATTTCTGTTAGAGCAGCACTAGATGACTGACACACTCCTATATGTTGTTGTTATGTGCTGTTGAGTTGTGAGTCCAATAATAAAGCAAACGAACTGGTATTTAACGCACAGCAAGCGATACAGAACCTGAGAAATAAAAATGGGTCATTCTAACTAGACAATGCTGTAAAAGAGAAATCTGAATGACGTGTTGCAGTTTCCACAGCAAACGCACTGAGACTATCCCCCTGAAGTTAGGGAACTGGCTTTAGTCGACTGACATTCCCTATGCCAATGGCGAGGCGAAGAAAAGTAGGAGAGAAGGAAAATCAGCCTTTCAGGGACTCTCTCTTTGGAGTCTATACAGTCAGTATTCTTACGATGCTTGTTTCGAAAACACAAGTTTGTTCCAATGTTTAATGTATTAGGGAACAAGAATGTTTGCTTATGTGTGATTTCATCCACAAGAAATACAGTAGGGAAATGCAGAAAGCTGTACCCAGCTGAACTGAGCTATGCAGAAATACACAGAACGCATGCACAGGACTCAATCCTCTATCAGCTACCTCAGTTCACTGTGTTATGAGCCACACCCATCGACATCTAGTGTTAGAACGTTCTGTGTAATTTCAGATAACACTCCTTCCACCTGTTACAATAACTCACAAGCTGCAACCTTTCCAATGCTCACTTCTAAAAGCACAAATGATCCATTTTTCAAGGTACTGTATTTATTGCAGTGCTTATGTATTTTTATAATTTATTTTATTTTTGTTGTTGAGAATACACACAGAACATACATCAATTCAACAATTTCTACATGTACAATTCATTGACATTGATTACATCCTTTGAGTTGTGCAACCATTCTCATCTCCCTTTTCTGAGTTGTTCCTTCCTCATTAGCATAAAGTCACTGCCCCCTAAGATTCCCATCTAATCTTTTGAATTGCTGTTCGTCAGTTTGATCCGATATAGACAGATCTTAAAAGAGCATAATGTTCAAGGCAGACACTCTTCACTAGTTAAGCTAAACTATTGTTTGGATTTAAGATTTCAGGGATTTTTTTTGGTTTAAGCTTTAAAGATCACCTCACTGCAATAACTTCAGGGGTATGTCCAGCCTCCACGGCTCCAAAAAATCCAGATTCCATGATAATTTGAAATTATGTTCTGAATTTCCCCCTTTTGACCAGGATTCTTCTATAGAATCTTTGACCAAAATGTTCAGTAATGGTAGCCGGGCACCATCCAGTTCTTCTGGTCTCATGGCAAAGGAGGCAGTTGTTCGTGGATGCAATTATCCACACATTCCATTTCCTCCTCCTATTCCTGACTCTCTTCTTCCTCTGTTGCTCCTATTTTTTTAATGTGTCATTGATGAAGTTTTTGAGTGCTGTGTTCCTATCTCCGTGTTTCCCATAATTTCCAACACTTTTATTGAGTAGTTTTGCATAGGTGGTGATTGTTAGGAACATATATGTCACCATATAGCAGAACTGACTGTACTTTTAAGGATCACAGATTAAAAAATGTGTGATCCCATAGGAGGCTGGGGTGAGGGTAGGGTTTTCTAATGGCCATCATGGGATGAGGCATGAGAACCCAAGAAATCAGGCCACACTGTTAGTAAATGTATTCAGTCTTATGTTGCTTTTTCAGTATTGTTTCCCTTTTGAACCACTTAGCATTTAGTAGCCAGATTACCTTCTCCAGCCTTCCATCTGCTATTGTATAGAAGGTGTGGTATCTGTGATCCAGCTACAGCGACATCTCCCTGAGTAAGTGTACTGGGGACAATGGCTCTCAGCGTGAGCACACACAAATGAAGGTTGATCTCCAGGAAGAAAAGCCAGGGCTTTGATGTGTACACTTATCCCACCACAGACTCTCCTTCCATTGCCATTTTTGGATGATTAAGGCTTGATTTTATCTAGACAGATGATGGGTCCAATTACAAGTTTGACTGAACTTCATCCCAATAATGCCTTCCAGTGCTAAGATGTTTTTTTTTTTTTAAAAAAAAGAATCTTAAACTTACCATCTGCTGGTTTCTTACTTGCGTTACAACATGCTTGTCTCTCCAGTCAAATCTTACTGGCAAAGATATGTTGGAGATTGACATTTGTACATCTGCGGGGTATCTGGGAAATCTGGAAGGTTTGCTTCTCAAATAAATTGCTGAAGAGAAATATGAAATGAAAATATAACCAATATTACATCATACAGAGAGACCCTGGGATTGTTTTTCTAGGAAATTTTCAAGAAGAAACTCGTCATTCTAGATTTTTCTTTGTGTTTTACAATTTTAGGTAATACATCCAGCTGAAAGCTAGCAAAAAACAAGAATTCCTAAAATAAGGCTGGAGCTGACACATAAAATGACTTGTATGGTAGGATCAGGCCAATAGTAAAAAGGAATATAATTGACATCATCTGTTTTATCATTAGCCTGTGGAACCACGGATGTCTTGAACAGAAATAGCACTGGAAAACTGCGGAAGTGATAAAAGACAATGTCCCTTATAGCCAAATGGAAATGTGTATAATTATACTTTTTAGCAGTTGCATAAACAATTAAGCACTTGGCTACTAACCAAAAGGTTGGCAGTTTGAATCCACCCAGAGATGCCTCAGAATAAAGGCCTGGAAATATACTCTTCCAAAAGATCATAAAACAAACAAACAGAAAAACCCTGTTGCCACTGATTTCGACTCATAGCGACCCTATAGGACCAGCAAGAACTTCCCCATAGGGTTTCCAAGGAGCAGCTGGTGGATTCAAACTGCCAACCCTTTGGTTAGCAGTCAAGCTCTTAACCACTGTGCCACCAGGGCTCCCCAGAATATCATAGCTGTTGAAAACCCTATGGAGCACAGTTTTACCCTGAAACACATGGCGTTGGGTTGCCATGAGTCAGAATCAGCTTGATGGCAACTGTTTTTTTTTTTTTTTTTGGTTTGGCCATGAATTTATTTTTCTAACTCTCAGCACCTGGCACATGCTTGACACCTAGTTTGTAAATATTTAATAAAGATTAAATTTTACTCAATTTACTAGATTTGTAATTAAACAATTCCTCAAAAGTTAAATTAACAAGTTAAAATCAGGAAATTAATCAACTCACAGAACAATTACACCATACCTTTAAACTCTTCGGGAAACAAATAAGAAAACTGATTTATTCCATAGGAGGCAGTAGAGTTTTCATGAGGAAAAAGAGAATTCAAATATCGATGTCTATTAAGACTTTCCTGAAAGAAAAAAAAAAAAAGCTCATTTATATTAAGCATGTTAACTTTCCAAAGTGATTTGTATATAATTAACTTGGAAAATATTTTTCAGGTGCAAAAGTCAGTGATTGATTTACTTCCTGCAGGTCATAATGAAAAGTTTTAGAAGATATCCAGATCATATTTATAAGCTTGTTGTATTAGAACTACACACTAATCACCCTCATAAATACAAATGCAAAACCCTTAACAAAATATTAGCAAATCAAATCCAGCAATATATAAACAGGACAGTACATCACGACTAAGTGATATTTATACCAGAAATTCTAGGTTGGTTTATATCAAAAAATCAATCAAAAATGTCTTATTCATCTCTGAATTGTCTTCACCAAACATGTAGGGAGTACTAAGTAAATGTTTGTTGAAATGCTGGCTTAGTGAAAAAAATAAATTGCAAATAAACACTAGATACTAGGGGCAAATTGGCACCTACAGATATTCATGTAACTAAACAATTATGAACATTGAAAGTGTGTCCTTTTCATCTTTGTATTTCCCAGCACTAGGTAACAAAGCATGAAATAAGGAATGAGTAAATAAAGGAATAAATAAATCTGATTCTACTTAAGTTTTATAGATAACTGCATCTCATCTGGAGCCCTGGAGGCACAGTGGTGAAGAGCTCAGCTGCTAACCAAAAGGTCAGCAGTTCGAACCCACCAGCTGCTCCTTGGAAACCCTATGGGCAGCTCTACTCTGTCCTGTAGAGTTGCTATGAGTCGGAATTGACTTGATGGCATTGGGCTTGGGTATTTTGGTATCTCGTTTAGGGTTAAAAGGCTTTGTGAAAGAAATGCAATCTGGGAAACGTTCCAGGAGGATAGATTGATTTTTTTTATCTGGAGGGAAAATATGACCATTATTTGCAGTGCCTCTGCTTTGAATTATGTGGTATCTTGTCTTTTTTTGTCAACATGACTCAATTTCCTAATACTAACCAACTGAGTAGGATAAATAAAATTTCAAGGGACTATCACTTGGATCAACAAGCAATGTCCATGGAAGCAGCAGTCAAGAAATCAAATGACATATTGCATTGAGCAAATCTGTTGCCAAATACTTCTTTAAGGTTTTAAAAACCAGACATGCCACTTTGATGACTAGGTACATCTGACCCAAGCCATGACATTTTGAATTGCCTCATTTGCACGTGAAAGTTGGATAATGAAAAAGGAAGACAGAAAAGTTAATGTATTCAAACTGTGGTGTTGGTGAAGAATACTGAATAGACTGTAGACCCCCAAAAGAATGAACATATCAGTCTTAAAAGAAATACACCCAGATGTTCCTTAGAAGCAAGGATAGCAAGACTCTAGCTCACTTACTTTGCACAGGTCATCAGGAAAGACCAATCCCTAGAAAAGGACATCATGTTTGGTAAAGTCAGCAAAAACAAGGGAAACCCTCAGGGAGATGGACTGACCCCATAGCCACAATGGACTTGAGCATACCAACGAATGATCATGAAGATGGTGTAGGACTGGCAAGGTTCTGTTCTATGTACGGTTGTCATGAGTTGGAGTCAACTCAATGATAACTAATGGCAACAACATAATTTGGTAGGTTTCCAACTCTCACATTTCTATATTTGTTTATGTAACTTGTTTATGTAATTGTGTGTCTGTCTCTCACAAACCTATAAGCAAAATGAGGGCAAAGCCTGTCTGTCTTATTCATCACTGTGGTCCCCACATCAAGCACATGCCTGGCACACAATAGCTGCTCAATAAATATTTGTTGTTGAATAAATAAGTAAAGAACGTTTTATATTTGCCATGCCCTTAATAGTTTTAGGGTGTTTATTTTTAAACAAATCATTGCTAAAGGTATTATAAACTTATTTATTCCTTATTGAGTATTCCTGGAAGGATTACTAATCAATGGATTAACATGACGTTACTGAATTTAGGCATTTAAAAATAATCTTGATGAAGCAGGGCTTTCAATATAATCTGGAAAGGTGATGTATAAATATGAAAATAGAACTGAAATGGAAGGTAATTCTTTATCTGGCAAGTGACAAGTAGAAGCCAGAGACTGTGGACTGCTAAGCAATGCAAAGGATTCATTCATCTGATAAATATTGATTGACCATCTTCGTGCTCTGGAGTAGTCAAAGAAGGCACTGAGAATGTAGGACATTAAGAATGTACAGGAGAACACGGGGCAGCCATGAAAATGCACCTCACAGACATCCATCTAGAAGGAGCCTAATTATCGTGTGCTGAATTGCCACAATTACACAAAGGCCATGGCTCCCACAGGCTACACGTAGTCAATGACTGCAGACTAAGGCTGGCCTCTTTTGGGGAGACATGCGACTCCCTGATAGCTGACTCTTGATTAAGGACTCTCTGATGGCCATGCCAAACCTTCCTTGGACTGTACAGCAGTACAGGGCGCTTAGGGTCAAACAGGCATTTTAGTCAGACAGCTATTCCTGGCTTTCTCCCCACTTCCTCTCACACGCATTGCCCCTAGGATTAAAAAAGAGAGAGATGACATGTTATGGATTGAATAGTGTCCCCCAAAATATGTGTCAACTTAGCTAGGCCATGATTCCCAGTATTGTGTGGTTGTCCTCTATTTTGTGATCTGGCGTAATTTTCCTATGTGTTATAAATCCTAATCTCTGCCTGTGGTGAATGAGGCAAGACTAGGTGATGTTAAAGAGGGTTAGGGTGGGATGCAATACTCTTACTCAGGTCACAGCCCTGATCCCATGTAAGGGGACGTTCTTTGGGTGTGGCCTGAAACACCTTTTATCTTATAAGAGATGAACGGAAGAGAAGCAGGCAGAGAGATAGGGACCTCTTACCACCAAGAAAGAAGAACCAGGAACTGAGTATGTCCTTTGGATACAGGGTCCCTGTGCTGAGAAATTGCTAGACCCAGGGGATAACTGATGACAAGGAACTTCCCCAAGAGCTGACAGAGAGAGAAAGCCTTCCCCTAGAGCTGGCACCCTGAATTGGGACTTCTAGCCTCCTAAACTTTGAAAGAATAAATTTCTCTTTGTGAAAGCCATCCACTTGTGGTACTTCTGTTACAGCAGCACTTGATAACTAATACATGACACAAATTACCAATATTGGGAATGAAAGAAGGGCCATCACTACAGATGCGTCAGACATTACAAAGCAATATTATGATGATTTTATGTTGACAACTTTGACAACCTATGTGAAATGAATGAATTTTTTAAAAGACACAAATTACTCCACAGCTGAACAAAGAAGAAATAAACAACACTGAACAGTCCTATCCACAAGGAAAACCCCAGGACCAGATGATTTCATTCATAAATTCTGTATTATTAAGAAAGAAATAATACCAGTCTTATATACATTCTCTGAGAAAATAAAGGAGCAGGAAACACTTTTCAACTAATTATATAAGGCCAGTATTACCAATTCCAAAGCCAGACAATGACATCTCAAGGAAATAGAACTACACACTAATCACCCTCATAAATATCGATGCAAAACCCTTAACAAAATATTAGCAAATCAAATCCAGCAATATATAAACAGGACAGTACATCATGACTAAGTGATATTTGTACCAGAAATTCTAGGTTGGTTTATATCAGAAAATCAATCAACAATTTACAGCATATCAAGAGTACAGGAAGAAAACCATACGACCTTTTCATTAGATGCAGAAAAAGTATTCGACAAAATTAAAAACTCGTAAAATTCTCAGCTAACAGTAAACGAAAGTGAACTTCTTCAACCTCACTGAAGGAATCTATGAAAAACCTATATCATACTCAATAGTGAATGGCTCAATGCTTTCTTCCTAAGATCAAGAACAAGAAAAGAATGTCTGTTTCCACGACTTTTACTTAACAATGTACTGAAAGTAATGTTCTGTTAAATAAACAAGAGAAACATAAAAAATAATACAGATTTTAAAGAAAGAAGTAAAACTGTCCATATTTGCAAATAACATGATACTATATGTAGAAAGTGCAAAAGAATCTACAAAAATGCTACTAGAACTAGTACATTTAGCAAGGTTGTAAGGTACAAGGTCAATATAAAAGCTAATTGTATTTTTTTTTTGGTACTAAACCAAAAACCAAACCTGTTTCCATTGAGTTGATTCCTACTCGTACTAGCAACAAATAATTAGAAAATGAAATTAAAAAATAGCACAGAAACATAGAAAAATACTCAGGAATAAATTTAACAAATGAATTGCAAGACCTGGATATTGAAACCTGTAAAATATTACAAAAGGAAATCTACATAATGGTAAGAGACACCGTTTTCATGGTTTGGAACATTCAATATTGCTACACTGGCCATTTTCCTCAAGTTAGTCTGCAGATTTAATGCAATTCCAGTCAAAATCCTAAGAATTTTTTTTTTTTTTGAAGAATCTGACATGGAATGGCAAAGTACCTAAAACAGCTAAAAACAATTTTGCAAAAGAGAACAAAGTTGGAGTACTTACACTAGCTACTTTTGAGACTTTGTACAAAAGCTACAGTAATCAAGACCATGTGGAACTGAACTTGCAACCTAACCCTAGGAATGCCAGTAAATTCTAATTAGTCCTTAAACTAGCCCAAGCCAGATTTGGGCTGCCCTGTATGTGCAGAAGAGCCAGTTGAGACCCCCTCATTGGCCTCAGCAGAGGATGCAGCAACAGCTGGAATGAATCAGAAGGAAAATCATCACCCAGACCCTATTCTGAAGAGAGAGGTCCGACAAGAACCATGTCACCTCCTGTTTCCTGGCTGCCTTCTAGAATTTTCCCTCCTGAGTACACCTGCATGGCTGCCGTCTTGCTGCCCAAATCACATATAAGCCCTGCTTCACCACAGCTCAGGAAGTCAGATCTGAGGAACTTCCTCCCGGCTCCTTGCTCTGCTCATTGCAATGAAGTTACTTTCTCTTTCTCAAAAACCAGTGTCCAGATAATTGGCAGGTCTGAGCGTGCCGGACAAGGACCCACCTTCTAGGGTTCAGTAACAAACTTAGGATAAACACGTGTATCAATGGAACAGCGAGTCCAGAAATAGATCCACAATTTTACGGTCAATTAATTTGTAACAAAAGTGCAAAGGCAATTCAGTGTCTTTTTAATAAATTCTGGTGGATATCAAACAAATATGGATAAAAAATGAACCTCGACCACACTTCACCCCAGACACAAAAATTAACTTAAAATGAATCACTGATCTAAAGATCCAAGACTAGTAAAAATTTAGAACAAATTGCAGGAAAAAAAAAAAAAAAATCTGTGAGATTCGGTCAAGCAAATATGTTTTTAAACAGGACACCAAAATCAAAATCTAAAGAAAAATTGATCAAGTGAATTTCATCAATTTGAAAAACATTTGTTATGAATTCAATTGTGTCCCCCCAAAAGATATGCTGAAGTCCTAATTCCTATACCTGTGAATGTGACCTTGTTTGGAAATAGGTTCTTTCTTTGAAGATGTTATCAGTTAAGTGTTAATGAGCTCATACCTGAGTACAGTGCGCCCTAATCCCTTCCAAGTGTTGACTTATAAAAGGGGAGAACAGCCAGGGAGATAACGTCACACAGGGGAGGATGTCATGTGAAGAGACAGCTACAAGCCAAGGAACTCCAAGAGACACCTGGGGCTACCAAAAGCTAGAAGACACAAGGAGGTGTCTTCCACTGGAGCAGACAGAGCATGGCCCTGCCAATGCCCTGAATTCAGACTCCTAGCTTCCAGAACTATGAGATGATACATTTCTGTTCTTTAAAACCACCCACTCTGTGGTATTTTGTTATGGCAGCCCTAGCGAAACTAAGACAACCTTGTTAAAGAAATAAAAAGGCAAACCACAGACTGGGAGAAAAATGTTTCTAGTCCCCACAAAAGGGCTTTTATCTAGAATATATAAAGAACACGAACAACTTCCTAATAAGACAAATGACCCCATAAAAAAGTGAGCAAAACATCGGAGCATATTACAAAGGAAGATACATTTATGGTCAATAAGCACATGCAAATATGCTCAACATCACTAATAATTAGATAAATGCAAATTAAAACAACAGTGGGGTCCCACTTGACTGAAACACTCATATATTGCTGGTGGGAATGCAAAATGTTACAGCCACTTTGGAAAACGGTACAGCAGTTCTTTATATGGTTACATATATACTTACCACAAGATCAAGCAATTCTACTCCTAGGTATTTGTCCCCCACAAAAAAGGAGAATATAAGTTCAAGCAAAAGCATGCCAATGAATATTTATAGTAGCATTATATATGAAGCCCCAAACTTAAAGCAACCCCAATGCTCATCAACTGGTTTATAAACAAAGCATGGTGTATATATATACTATGGAATACTACATACTAATATAAAAGAACAAAAATACGCTTAACAACATGAATGAATCTCAAAAACATCATGATTATGATAGGGAAACACGTTAAACGCAAAAGACTATGTACTCTATGATTCCATTTATATAAAATTCCAGAAAAGGCAAAAATACAGTGATAGAAAAAAAAATCAATGGTTGTCTGGGGCCAGAGCGAAGACAGAAGGCTATCTAGGGCAAGTGGCATAATAAACTTAAAACTTAGGGAGCTCTACTATATTTTACAGGAGTCTTGTTGGCACAGTGGTTAAAGTGATCGATTGCTAACTGAAGGGTTGGCAGTTTGAAACCACCAGTGGCTCCACAGGAGAAAGGTGCGGCAGTCTGCTTCCGTAGAGATTTACAGCCTTGGAAATCCTATGGCGTTGCTATGAGTTGGAATTGACTCCATGGCAGTGGGTTTGGTGCCATATCTTGATTACAGAGGTGATTACATGATTTCACATAATTATGAAAATTTGTCAAACTGTATACTTTAAATTGGTAAATTTTATTTATATGTAAATAATATTTTAATACACAAACAACTCAATAAAGTATATTTCATCAATATTAACAAATTAAGCTCTTTGAAAGACCTCTGCTATGGAATGAAATGTGTCTCCAAAAAAGATACGTTGAAGTTCTACTTCCAAAAATCTGCAAATGAAAACCTTACGGATCACAACATGAATAGTATCCGACATAGTACTGGAAGATAAGCCCAAACACGCCAATAACCACGAAGATGGCACAGGGCTGAGCAGCGTTTTATTGTCACATGTAACGTCGTCATGTGTCAGAGCCCATCTGAAGACAACTAACAAGTGAAATAACAATGCCATCTTACTTTTGCTTATGAAATTTGTACATTATTTATAAAAGACTCGTTCTTCAAGACGATATTGGGAAACTGGAACACGCACATACACACATGAGCTATAATCTGGTACAACCTTTTAAGAGCCCTAAAATTGCACAAATTCTTTGACCCAGATATTCTAAAACTTAAGCTAGCCTCATGAGTGGGGCCAATGATATAGCCACAAAAATTCAAAGGGTGCGTGTCTGGTTGTATACATACGTGTGGCTGGGAAAGAAAGGTGGTAGTTTACCACATTTTTTTCCGCACAGTTGCAAAGTAAATGCAAATATATCTTATTAAATTGTTTTTGAAGACTATGAGAAAAACAAATATTGCCTCTGCTAGTAAATATCAGGTTAAAGCCAAAATACTTAAAATCTATACATCATCTTTTGCTCAATAAGTCCCAAAGTCCCTCTTAATTTTGCATAGGCTAAGAAATTTATTTTTTGAATTTTAGTCATTCTGGTTATGAGGTAACTATATTAACACCAACTTAATATTGAAAGAAATGAATATAGTATTGACTAATTTTTCATATTCATGTCCCTAATATTCAATGTTAATTCCAGTAACAGTTACTTGATTTTAGCCATCAGCACGTGTCTGAAAAGATGAACGTCTCTTCCAGTATATTTTATACTTTCTGCCACTGTTCTTGATTTCTGTCAGCGTGAGCAACATTTGCAGGGCTTGTGGAAATGTTGCTCTCTTCCACATATTCAACCAGGGCCAACTTCTGGAAGAATCCCTTTTGTGAATTTTGTCTGTCATTCCAGGACAATTACTCCTTGCATTTCATGGCTGTGCAGAGCCCACGCCAGGGCTACTCGATATTTATAATGCTGATTTCTTGCTAAGAGCAAAACACTCTGAACCCCAAAGTACTCTGTCCCACAATCTCCCTACCCCCAATCCCCACCCTGTTCCCTTGACTCTGCAAGATGACTAAAGTACTTTCCTGGAGGCTTCTGAACAAAGGATAATACCCCTACACATCTACACACACACACACACACAGACACACACACACACATACACACTCATACACGCGGATGGATTTCTCTAATCTTTTCTTGACTTTGCAACATACTGAAATGTTTGGACCACACAGACAGACACCTCATTGCTGTGTAATCTTTGACTATATACGTAACCTCACTGAGCTTTCTTCACCGACAAATGAGGTAACACCAACCTGGCCAAATGTGAGGATTAAATAAGGTAATGTTTAGAAAACACTTATTAAAGTGTCTGGCTAAATAGATGCTCAAAGAAATACATCCGGCTGAATCCTCCTTTTCCCTGAAATATAGAACATTTGGATCAGAGAAAATGTCATTCAAAGACCATGCTTTCAGATTTACTTAGGTTAATGTGGAGCAAATATTTCTGATGGAATGGGAAATGAGGACCGATTATCCACTGAAAGCAATCTAGTGCTTCAAAATAATATTATCAGGAATACTTATTCTCCTATTTGTTCTAACAGTAGGATGCATATCCAGTTTATTTAACAGTGGCTTTGCATTATTTACATTTTAAAAAGCTCTGTATTTCATTCGTTGAGATTATCTGTTCTTTTCAGAGACCTTTCTGGTCCATCTGTTAAAGCAGATTTCCTAAAGTATTACAAACTTTGAATCTGTATTGAGCACTTGCTGCTCATTGTATTAACAACCTCTGTAGTGGCACCAATGTTTTATGCTTGATCACTAACCTAAAGGTTGGTGGTTTGAACCCATCCAGTGGAAGAAAGGCTTGGCGATCTGCTTCCCGAAAGATTACAGCCAAGAAAATCCTGTGGAGCACAGTTCTACTCCATAACACACGGGGTCACCGAGAGACGGAATAGACTTGACAGTAACAGGTTTTGCTTTTGTAATAGAATCAAAGGTAGCCAAAAGTTCCATTTTACATATTTTCTTAACATAAGGCAGTAGAGAATACAACAGTGATTGACTGTAGATTACTGTACCTAAAGCTATAACAAATATTAAAGACTAGAGCCTTAATTTTATTAGAGGAAAGATATAAAGTTTGGAGGACACTAATTATTATAGCTTTTAAATGTGCAGAAGTCTGAAAATCACAAAGATATACTGATGGAAAAATAGAGCTGATAAATCAGAACAGGTTTGGAACAGATGTGGTACCAGGCAATGGTGTGTGTATCCCTTACGATGAATCCATGCACTGATGGGATAAATTTTACATGGGAATTACTAGTGAAGGCAACAAGTAGTTTGTAAAGATCACTTCTTTTGTACTGAACCTCAAAAGTCATTGTTTACCCTTCACTTCTGTTGCTAAGGCTTAACAGCCCTCATCTGCAGATTCTGAGGTCTAGTTTAGGATAAATCATAAATTTTACATGTGGAATTTAAATATTCTCTGTTTTCTGAAAGTTGCAGTGAATCCGGGGACGGGCAAAAGAGATAGAACATTTGTATACTATATTAGAGAATTAGAGAATTTCTCTCAAGACCTGGGGTTGTACCTTAGCACAGCGGTTCTCAACTGAGAGTAATTTTGTCCCCCAGGAGACATGTCACAATGTCTGGAGACATTTTTGATCACCACACTGGGAGTTTGATGGCTATGTTACTGGCATCTGGTGGGTAGAGGCCAGAGATGCTGCTAAACATCCCACCACTCACACATGCCCCCCTACACGAAAGAATTAGCACATATATATAGTATCGCTAGTGTATTCTCTATTGCCTTATATGATTCTGTGTGCTGCTGTTCAGAAGTCCTGTACTAGAATAACTAAAATATAATTTAGCTGAATATACTTTTATAAATTACCGCTCTAGAAAAGTTTCTTAGACAAAACATTTTATGGGTGATATGCTGAAGTCTGTGTAAAAAGAATACACATATATATTTACCAGGTAAAGTAATAAGAAATCTGTAGTCATTCGGTCTAAAGGTGGTCATGTGACTGCATGTGTGCGTGTGTGTACCCGTGCTCCTGTATTCACAGATTGAATTAAAAAGATGTTCTTTTGTGAACTGGATGAAGGAATTTGTTTTTCTAGTGGACTAGTCTCTACAACCATTTGTTCGTTCACTGGAAAATGGATTATAGCACAATGTTGAAAGATAAAAATATTTATTAGACTATGATTTCTCAGAGGTGCGCACGTGTCTTATTCTTCACTGTATCACTCAGAAAACCTAGAGCAATCCTCATACACAGTAAATGTTAAATATATTAAATAAATCGTTGAATAATTAGACGGACAGGTGGACAAATAAATGAACAAATTCTGACACAAGATTTCAAGATTATGATATATTTCCATTTAGGCATTGTGTGCTTCAAAGAAGAAGAATCAGTAGTTGGAAAATATGGTGGGGTGATAGAAACTACACTGGAGACCGCATGATAGGGTTTTGCAAGACCAATGACTTATTCATCGGAATACCATTTTTCAACAACATACACAGTGACTATACACATGGAGCTCACCAGATGGAATACACAGGAATCAAGTTAACTACATCTGTGGAAAAAGACATTGCAGAAGCTCAATATCAACATTCAGAACAAGGCCAGGGGCTGACTGCAGAACAGACCATTAATTGCTCATATGCAAATTCTAGTTGAAGCTGAAGAGTATTAAAATAAGTCTAAGAGAACCAAAGTCAAAGTACAGCCTTGAGTATATCCCACCTCAATTTAGAGACCATCTCAAGAATAGACTTGACACATTCAGCACTAATGACTGAAGACCACATGAGTTGTGGAAAGACATCAAGGATATCATACATGAAGAAAGCAAGCGTCCTTAAAAAGACAGGAAAGAAAGACCTAAACGGATGTCAGAAGAGACTCTAAAAGCTGCTCTTGAATGCAGAGTAGCTAAAGCGAATGGAAAAAATGATGAAGTAAAAGAGATGAACAGAAGATTCCAAAGGAAGGCTTTAGAAAACAAAGTATTAGAATGACAAGTGCAAAGACCTGGAGATAGAAAACCAAAAGGGAAAAACATGCTGGGCATTTCTCAACCTGAAAGAGCTGAAGAAAAAAGTCAAGCCTTGAGCTGCAATGTTGGAAGGGTTCTACAGGCAAAATATGAATAATGCAGGAAGCATCAAAAGAAGATGGAAGGAATACACAGAGTCACTGCACCAAAAAGAACTGGTCAACATTCAGTCATCTCAGGAGGTAGCATATGATCCAGAAACAATGGTACTGAAGGAAGAAGTCCAAGCTGCACAGAAGGTACTGGCAAAAAACAAGGCTCCAGGAATTCACAGAATACCAACTGAGATGTTTCAACAAACAGATGCAGCACTGGCGGTGCTCAGTTGTCTATGCCAAGAAATCTGGAAGACAGCTACCAGGCCAACCCACTGGAAGAGATCCATATTTGTTCCCATTACAAATGAAGGTGATTTGACAGAATGTGGAAATTATAGAACAATGTCGTTAATATCACATGCAAGTAAACTTTTGCTGAAGATAATTCAAAATCAGTTGCCGCATTAATAGACAGGGAACTGACAGAAATTCAAGCTGGATTTAGACGAGGATGTGGAAGGAGGGATATCATTGCTGATGTCAGATGGATCTCGGCTGAAAGATGTTTTACCTGTGTTTTATTGACTATGCAAAGGCATTCGACTGTGTGCATCATAACAAATTATGGACAACCCTGCGGAGAGTGGAACTGCAGAACACTTAATTGTGCTCATGAGAAACCTGTATATAGCTCAAAAGGCAGTCATTTGAACAGAACAAGGCATACTTGTTTAAAATGAGGAAAGCTGTGCATCAGGGTTGCATCCTTTCACCATACTTATTCAATGTGTATGCTGAGCAAATAACCCAAGAAGCTGGGCTATATGAAGAAGAATACGGCATCAGGATTGGAGGAAGACTCATTAACAACCTGTGATATGCAGATGACTTTACTTGCTGAAAGTGAAGAGGACTTGAAGCACTTCCTGATGAAGATCAACGACTACAGCCTTCACTATGAATTACACCTTAAAATAAAGAAAAAAGAAATCCTCAGAACTAGACCAATAAGTAACATTGTGCTAAACGGAGAAAATATTGAAGTTGTCAAGGATTTCATTTTACTTGGATCCACAATCAACATCCACGGAAGCAGCAGTCAAGAAATCAAAGGATGTATTGCACTGGGCAAATCTGCTGCAAAAGACCTCTTTCAAGTGTTCAAAAGCAAAGATGTCACTTTAAGGACTAAGGTGTGCCTGACCCAAGCCACAGTATTTTCAATCACCTCATATGTATCTGAAAGCTGGACAACGAATAAGGAAAACTGAAGAATTGATGCCTTTGAATTATGATGTTGGTGAAGAATACTGAATATACCATGGACTGCCAGAAGAACAAATAAATCTGACTTGGAAGAAGAACAGTCAGAATGCTCCTTTGAATCACGGATGGTAAAACTTCATCTCTCACATACTTTGGGCATGTTATCAGGAGGGATCAGTCCCTGGAGAAGGACATCATGCTTGGTAAAGTAGAGGGTCAGTGAAAAAGAGGAAGACCCTTGTCAAGGATTGAATTGTGTCCCCCCAAAATATCTGTAAACGTGGCTGGGTCATTAATCCCAGTACTGTATGATTGTGTACCATTTTGTAAATCTGATGTGGTTTCCTTACATGTTGTAAACTCTATCACTATGATGATGTTATACGTGATTTCCTTGTGTTGTAAACTCTGTCATTATGATGAGGTTATACTGATGACGTTTACAAGATTAGATAGTGTCTTAATCCAACTTCTTCTGAGATACAAAAGACAGAAGCAAGCAGAGACATATGGGAACCTCACACCACCAAGGAAGCAGTGCTGGGAGCAGAGGTTCCTGCACAGAGATGCTCCCAGACCAAGGGAAGACTGATGATATAAACCTTCCTCCAGAGTTGATAGAGAAAGCCTTCTTCTGGAACCGAAGCCCTGAATTTGGACTTGGAACCTGCTAGACTGTGAGAGAATAAATGTCTCTTTATTGAAGCCAACCACTTGTGGTATTTCTGTTATAGCAGCACAAGATGACTAAGACAACCCTCAACAAGATGGATTGACACAGTAGCTACAATGGGCTCAAACACAGAAATTATTGTGAAGATGGCCCAGGACTGGGCAGTGTTTCTTTCTGCTGTATGTAGGGTCGTTATACGTCAGAATCGACTCGACAGCATCTAACCACAACAATACGCTTTAAGCAATATTCTGCTGAATAACAGAATCTTATGTCAAATTCACCTCTTTATCGTGGTGTTAATTTATCATGACGTGAATTAAAAGCACTCTTGGATAAAGTTTATTTGAAGGAGGTAATCCAGTGTTCAAGGGGCTGATTATGACAAGCATGTATCTACGGCTCATTAGTTAGGATCACTCACTGTAAAGACACTATCATCTCCTATTCTATGCATTAACAAACATGCTTAAAGGTATAAATAATTTTGTAAAAATGTAGCATGTGTCACTATGGCAGGGGTACTTAAGGAGAAGCTTCTGAAATTTTACGTAAAATCACAGGGGTATTTGCATGTCAACATAATTCTGAAGTGAGTATGTACAACTTTTATTAAAGCCATTATTGGGTCTGCATCCCCCAAAGAATAAGAATACCAACTGTTCTTCAGTACAACTATAAGCATCACTAAGTATGAGTGTACACCTGGGCTTGGCATAAAGGAGAGCAGGGAGAACAGTTAGGAGCTTCCTGAACACTGGACATTTCTAAAGGAGTGAAAGAGCAAAGATAGGGGTTGCTATTTCTTCTTTCCCAGGTCAGTTTTCCTGGGAGGCATCCCATACTACGCCAAGGAGGAGCCTGGTCTTAACTGAACAATAACATAATGATAGTTCGTGGGAAAGTGGTCACACATGTCACCTAACTTCCATTTAGGGAATATTCTTGGGGAACTTATAAAAATGCGTAAGTCAGAAAGGAAAAAACCTTTCTCTATTTTCTAAATCCACATCCATCAAAGACATTACTAATCAATCTAGTACTTTTTCCAACTGTGTCTTCAGCTGCATGGACTGAATACTTCTCAACACCATCTGCCAGGCGGGTGGCAAACATGGTGAGACCCACTGCTATCCCTGAATGAGACATCAGCATCCAAAGACTCTAGCTCTTGGTGCTCATTGTTTGCCTACTTTTCACACTGTAGTCTGCAGTTGTCTGTAGCACAGCACAGTGTGCTTTAAACACCACTTTATTTTTTTAAGTTTTATTTAATTTTAACTTTTACTTCATTACAGATCAAGAGAACTTTCTAGATTCTGATCATAATTAGCCTGATATGTAAACAATGGACAGTCTTGACTCAACCTATTCAGTTTGACATAATTTTACAGAGATTAGTTTTCTAGGGTTATACTGATTTTTAGTTACTGCATTTGATACTCCATCCTGAAAAGCCAGATGTATTCTTCTTAACACTCATGGTTATCAAGGAAGCAGGCCCTTTCTACTGTTTTCTGAGTCCAGCTCTCTGTCCCAGGTCCAAACAGCCACGCACGTTCAAACCCTAAGGGGTGTTTACAGTTTCCAACAATCACATTTGGAAGCATTAACCTCATGAAGTAAACTCCTATTAGTAGCAATTAATTTAAACATTTTTTTCATTCTTTCTCAACCCAAGGTTTCTGAGGGAATTGGTGTTTCAGAGGTAGAATTCTCACACAGGAGAATTCTATCACACACAAGTAAAATCTTGCTGAAGATCATACAAAAGCAACTGTGGCAGTACATCAACAGGGAACTGCCAGAAAGTCAAACCAGATTCAGAAGAGGATGTGGAACGAAGGATATCATTGCTAATGTCAGATGGATTATGGCTGAAAGCAGAGAATACCAGAAAGATGTTTACCTGCGTTTTATTGACTATGCAAAGGCATTCAACTGTGTGGATCATAACAAGTTATGGATACCACTGGGAAGAATGGGAATTCCAGAATGCTTAATTGTGCTCACGAGGAACTTGCACATAGACCAAGAATAGATAAAGGGGTCAGGAAAGGTGTGCGTCAGGGTTGATTCCTTTCACCATACTTATCCAATCTGTATTTTGAGCAAATAATGCGAGAAGCTAGACTATATGAAGAACACGGCATCAGGATTGGAGGAAGGCTCATTAACAACCTGCGATATGCAGATGACACAACCTTGCTTGCAGAAAGGGAAGAGAACTTGAAGCACTTACTGATGATCAAAGACCACAGCCTTCAGTATGGATTATACCTCAACATAAAGAAAACAAAAATCCTCTCGACTGGACCAATAAGCTACATCATACTAAACAGAGAAAAGATTGAAGTTGTATAGGATTTCATTTTACTTGGATCCCTCATCAACGCCCATGGAAGCAGCAGTCAATAAATGAAAGAATGCACTGCGCTGGGCAAATCTGCTGCAAAAGATCCCTTTCAAGTGTTAAAAAGCAAAGATGTCACTTTAAGGACTAAGGCGCGCCTGATCCAAGCCATGGTGTTTGCTATTGCCTTATATGCATGTGAAAGCTGGACAATAAATAAGGAAGACCGAAGAAAAATTGATGTCTTTGAATTATGGTGTTGGCGAAGAATATCCAATATACCATGGACCCTGCTGGAAGAACAAACAAATATGTCTTGGAAGTAGTACAGCCAGAATGCTCATTAGAAGTGAGGATGGCAAGACTTCATCTCACATACTTTGGACAAGTTATCAGGAAGGACCAGTCCCTGGAGAAGGACATCATGCTTGGTAAAGTAGACGGTCAGTGAAAAAGAGGAAGACCCTAACGGAGATGGACTGACACAGTGGCTGCGTCAATGGGCTCAAGCATAACAGTGACTGTGAGGCTGGCTCATGACCGGGCAGTGTTTCTTCCTGTTGTACACAGGGTCGCTATGAGTCAGAAGCGACTGGATGGCATCTAACAACAATATACAGGAGACCCAGGTTCAACTTCTGGCAAAAGCGCCTAATGCACAACCATCACGTGTCTGTCCGTGGAGTCTTGCATGTTCGTTATGATGCGGAACAGGTTTCAGCAGAGCTTCTAAACTAAGACAGACTAGCAAGATAAGGCCTGGTGACCTACTTCCAAAAATTAGCCAATGAAAATCCTATGGAAAAGCACAATGGTCCAATTCTATTGTGCATGGGGTCACAGGCAGCTAATGATAACATCAACAAGTTTCTTCATAACTCTTCCCTCCTCTAATTGTATCTTCCTATCTCAACCTGTATCCTTGCGTTTCTCCAGAGAACAGTTGTATTTTCTATACATTCATCTCCTGGTATGTCCTTTTCACAGGGCTAATATGAATAACTATATAAATAATATATATAACAAAAAACAGTTGTCTTCAAGCCCACTCTGACTCATGTTGACCCCATGTGTGCAGTGTGGAACTGCACTGCCTAGAGTTTTCAAGGAAGTGATCTTTTGGAAGAACATCACCAGGCCCTTCTTCTGAGGCACCTCTGGATGGGTTTGAATCCTCAACCTTTAGGCTAGTAGTCGAGTGCTTAACCTTTTGCACCACTCAGCGACTCCAAATAATATATATAACTATTTATAAATTATATAAATAACATGTTATACACATTTGTATACTACGTGTATAAATAAATTATATAATGTATGTATATATATATATATATACTTACATATATACACATATATCCATATACACGTATATATATATATATATATGTGTATATATATATATATATATATATATAAAACGCAACTCATTGCCATCTGGTTGATTCCAACTCATAGTGACCCTATGAGACAGAGTAGAACTGCCCCATAGGATATCCATGACTGTGAATCTTTACAGAAGCAGACTGCCACATCTTTCTCCCTCCAGCAGCTGCTGGGTTCTAAATGACAACTTCTGGTTAGCAGCCAAGTGCTTAATTTAATCACTGTGCAACCAGGGCTCCATATTTATGTAGAATTTTTACTCTGTCCCCCTTGAGCCTCTGGTCCTCAAATATGATTTTTGGAGGAGCATGGCAGTGCATCTACTGATTTAGCCAATGAATACATTTATCAGCACAGGTGAGACTAACTAGTCTCCTCCACCCCTCTCTCCACAGGTCCCAAGGGGTTCGGTTCACCACAATATGCCAGTAAGCCCAGGGCAGACGTAGAACACAAGACAGAAGCTGTGTTCTCAAGGGAGTGTAAGAGTGCTTCTGGTTTTGAAAGCTAGATCTGAGCTGCAAGGTACTAAAGTAGAGATAAAGGTTCACAGCTCGGTTTGGGCAAAACCTAAGAATCGACAGTGTCAAGGCCAGAACTCCCTTCCCATTACACTGGGAGACAGCACAGCAGCAGAAGCCTGTGAGAAACCCCAAGAAAAATATCAGGAAATAATAAATATAATTCCCATAAATAATATTAATGAATTCACACTTATTTTTGGTTCAGAATGAATGAATTTGTTTTATAATAAATTAAACCATGATAATGACATCTTCTGTTATTAAAAACATTAAACAGTATCCCATACACAGAACACGGTGAGGTAAACTCTGAGTCGCTACCTCTGGCAATTTCCTGGGTTTTAGGAAGAAACTTATGCATACTCAACTCACTGGTCCTTTCCGGAGTTTTAAGGCTGTTATAAAATGGAAGCTTCATTATAAAGCCTTTTCCAAATAATCTGAAAACGAATTCGATTCTCCCCTTTTCTCAGTATGTCTCCACCAAGTCAAGAGAAGCTTTTAAAGCGGTGCACGACTTTACGGAACTCCAGTTCAGAAAAAAATCATAAATGGCAGGATTCTCAGAACTTGCTTAATATAGTCTCTTGTTTAGAAATTTCTGATCACAGAAGGAAGTTAACATCGCCCCCTTCCGGGAAAAATGACAGGTCTCTCGCGCCAATAAGGCAGCACCATGCTTCTGGTTCTCGTAAAGCTCTGAAGGGGTGGGAATGGTTAAGGGGACTGCTAAAAGGGGGTACTTCTTCCAATCAAAACTAGTTTGCACACATCCCCTGACTGCTTTGGACGCATGGGAAAATCCATAGCGCAAATCATTCCTGGAAGAACAAATTTTTCGTTCGCGAAAGGCAGGGGGAGAAAGGAACACCGTGGCACATGGAGATCAGAAAGAGAACTTCGCATGTGAAAGCCCAGCGCAGACACCGCGGACTCACTACAGAGCCACAGCCAGGTGGCCACCAGGCGCGCCGCTCGCCGTGGCCCCTCTACCCAAACCCAGTCCCAGGACAGGAAGGGGCGAGAAGCAAACAACGCTGGCGCGCGCTCGGTACCCGGAAGGCGGCTGCCCCTCGCTCGCGGCTCCGCAGCCCGGTCCGGGAGAAGGTGGCACCAGGGCCCGAGCCGCGACCTCCGCGGCTGGCGCCGCCGCCGCAGCAGCAGAGCAGCCAGAGCCACAGCAGCGTCCGCCGCTCCATCCCGGCGGAGAGGGCCTCCGCCAGCGGCCCGGTTCGCGTTCCTCTTCCGACTCCTAGGCTCCGCCCCCTACCCGGGCTCGGGGGACGGAGGGTGGAGAGAGTGTGCGGAGGGTGGAGAGAGGGGGGGGGGGGGTGAGGGTGCGCAGGGTGGAGAGAGGGTGCACGGTCCTCCACGTGATGGCTGTCTTTAGGTCTCTGTTGCCCGGTACCTGGCAACCCGCTTGGCTGGAGGGTTTTGGGATTCTCGCTGTTTTACTTGAAGCATTAGGCACAGGACCATGTGCTTTCGGGTTTCATCTCCCATGCATTAGAGAAAACTCTTCATACAGTAAATACAAGTCTTTATAGAGTAACGCGAAAATACAAACTCCTATATGAACAATTTGATTTCTGCTGTCTTGGAATTATATAATCGAGAAAATGTCACGGCACTTGGCATTTTGTAAGAGCCATATTTCCAGAATTTTCCTTTGTTTTTCTTCCTTTTATCTCAAATTGGAAGATGCCGACGGTAACTGAATTTAACTTGACCTGAATCCTGTTGTTCCCTCTGCAATGATTCCTAATTTTCTGGACCTCGCCCCGGAAATAATGCTTGCGAATTTACACAGGGGCATTCACTTAACAGATGTTTACAAACATGTAACGCTGATTATAATCGTGAAAATAATACACCATTTCTTGACTCATGTTGTGGCCATTTCAAAACCTCCTTATGTCTCTCCCTCCATTCCTGAAGGTAGATAAAATACCTACTTCTTAAGTCTGCGGTAAAATTTAAAGTAATTCATATAAAACACTTTGTAAAATGCCTGGTACATTTTAAGTGCTCACTAAGTGCTAGCTATTTATTAATTTTTGAAGTAATCTTTTTGTTCATTTTATTATTGCTGCACTTTCTACCTTTTCAGCTTAGTTCATAATGACGCATTATTCACACTTTCTTATCGTTTTATCTATTTATTTTCAAATCTTTTTACTTCGTATTAACCCAATCCTAGACGGGGGACCACAGACAGAACAAAAATAATGTTCAAGTCAGTTAGTGCCCCAGCCTGGCAGCCTCTGGGGTTAAGGATTTGCTGGTAGAGAGGAGAAAATCTCCTTTACAGAGACCAGTGAGGAGCCCTGGTGTTCAAGTGATTGGCTGCTAACGGGAAGGTTGGCTGTTGGAACTGTAAATGGGAAAGTTTCAAACCTAAGGCACTCATGTCAGATGGCAGAATGACGGGGCCAACATGCATTCCCAGGAAACAAAAGATCAGGATGTAAACCATTTGTTCATAGGAAGAATGTGTCAACATGTAAACAACTAGTTCTGGGGAGCATGTGTTCATGACTGCAATCATGTATAACCAAATTGGCTGGCGCCCCTCACCTAGGTGGTAACTCCCTCCCTTCTAGCCAAGTGGCCGACCTTTACATTTCAGAGGACTTCAAGCTGAAGCTGAACTTATCTGTAGTCAGTCATTAACCCTGTACCTTTCCTTTGTTCTCTGTATATAGACCCCTCTCTCCATTGAGCAGCAGAGTGCTTTGTATTTTTACTTAGTGCTGCCCAGCTCAAACTGTGTTATTCCTCAATAAAACTTTCTTTCTCTCCTAACAGTGTACAAGGTTTTCTTCTTTAACAGAATCTACCAGCCACTCATAGGGTCACTATGAGTCAGAACCAACTTAGGCAATGGGTTTACCAGCCACTCAGTTGGAGAAGGATCTGATGATCTGCTCCATAAAGATTATAGCCTAGGAAACCCTGTGGGGCAGTTCACCTCTGTTACATGAGGTCACTATGAGTCAGAATCCACTTGAGGCCACCCAACAACAATGGAGACCGAGTAACATCAAGCGTCCATTATTACAGTTGTCATAAGATTGCTCTTGGACCAGCACAGCCTGCTTTTCAAAATGTAATGAGCACAGGAATAACCTAGGGATCCTTCTAAAATGCAAATTCTGATCCAGTATGTTTAGAGTAGGTCCTGACTCTGCTGTTCCTAACAAGCTTCCAAGCTTCCAAGCTTCCGGGTGCTGCTGCAGTGCTGGGTACATAGACTATACCAAGTGGCAAACAGTAGGCCACTGCTACTGTTCTCCAGCCCCCCCACCCCCAACCCAGCAATGGTAAAACAGAAAGAGGGTTTGGTATCCAACTCAGAGAAAATTGTTTGCCTTTCTGGCATTCCCATCCCGACGTATCTTTGGATGGTGAGTACTAGGTGAGTAGTATTTTCTTCTCTGGGCCTCAGGACCGGCTGTATAATTTACAGAGCTTAGTGCAAAATGAAAATGTGGGGCTCTTTATTCGTAAATTACTAAGACTTTCAAGGTAGCAAAAGTAGAACATTGAAGGAAACCTGGGGCCCTTCTAAAAACAGTGCCCTTTGAGACTGCACAGGTCAAGCACCCATGAAGTCTGCCCTTGCTGGGCCTTTTTATTATAATCTGTTCTGCAGAAAGCTTCCTGAAGTCTTGGTTAGAACTTGATGTCACAGCCCTTTTGGACTTTTTAGAACAAATGCCTGATTTATGTTTCTAGTTTTTATCTAGGCACAGTAACAATGTTCTCTGCTGCAAAGTTAGTAATAAAAACAATGTTTATCTGTTCTGGGTATTCAGAGGAAAGACATGGAAGTCTTTATACATATGCATGATGAGATATATTGCTCTTGGAAACTATGGTGATAAAGATTTAATTTAGATAATAAGTTTATAGATCAATGTTCATGTTTACCTCCATGGTTCTTCAGCACCTAACCCATTTCTTGGAACTCACTCAAGCCTGTATGTTTTTGTTTTTTAAACTGAGGTTTGCTTTCAGATAATAGATACTGTTCTTTGACAACCTACTGAATCAGAAAATTTAACTATGGGTAGTCATCCTTATCCCAGGATAACTGGGACTGTAAAAAAGCCATTTAAACTGAATTTAGATCATTGGCTCACATCAACAAATATTTATGAAGAACCTAATAAGTGCCAGGCATTGAGGTAATGAGGATACATCAGTGTTTTAGTGACTAAAGAGACAAAAATCCCTATCCTCATGGAGCACTGAGAAGTGCACAGTAAATCTAATAAAATCAGACAGTATGTTAGAAGGTAATAAGTATTATGGGGAGAATAAGACAGGATAAGTTGGATCTCAAGTGGGAGGAGGAGAGAGGAGTTGCAATTTTAAGTAGGATATGCAGGATAGGCTTTGCTGAGGAGACATTTGAATAACGACTTGAAGGAGGTGAAGCAGTGAGCCATGTGGATGTTCACATATCTGGGAAGAGCCACTAAGATAGAAGGAATAACCAAATCAAAGGCCCTGAGGTGGAAGTATGTCTGGCATGTTCCAAAACATCAAGGAAGAGAGTGTGGATGGAGTACAGAGAGGAATGGGGAGAGCTGAAGTCAAAATAAGTAAGAAACACACAGACTGTATAGGTCTTTGTTGTTGTTAGGTGCCATTGAGTCAGTTTCAGCTCATAGCGACCTATGTACAACAGAATGAAACACTGCCTGGTCCTGCGCCATCCTCACATCCTTGATATGTTTGAGCCCACTGTTGCAGCCAGTGTGTCAATCCATCTCGTTGAGGATCTTCCTCTTTTTCGCTGACCCCTCTACTTTACCAAGCATGATGTCCTTCTCCAGGGACTGATCCCTCCTGATAACATGTCCAAAATATGTCTCCCTATCTTCCCTTCTAAGGAACATTCTCGCTGTACTTCTTCCAAGACAGATTTGTTCGTTCTTCTGGCAGTCCATGGTATATTCAATATTCAGTTAAAAAGGGGATCAACTTTATCCGGTAAAGAGTTTAAAAAAAAAAAAAGGCTTGAAAATTCTTTATCCTGAAAAATTAAGTTTACACATATCCAATAATTCTTATAATAAGCATCAATAAACTGCATCTATAAGGGGGGTGTAATATTTTCATGAAACTTGAAAAATAGCCCTTCCTTCAGCCCTATATTAATTATTTATTGCTACATAAGAAATAACCCCAAACGTTAGAAAATTAAAAATACAAACATTTATTATTTCACACTATTTCTGTGTGTTGGGAATCTAGGAACGGTGTAACTAGGTGGTTCTGGCACAGGGTCTCTCATGGGGTTGCAGTCAAACCTTTGAATGTCACTGCAATCATCTGAAGGTTTCACCGGGGTGGGAGGATTTCATTTCAAGCTTACATGGCTGTTGGCAGGAATCTTCAGTTCTTCTCTGCCTGGGCCAATCCAGAGAGCTACTTGTGACATGGCAGCTGTCTTCCTCCAAAGCAAGTGATGGGAGAGAAGGGAGAAAGAGGACACCAGAGAGATAATTTATTGGTTGAGAGTGGGCAAAGGAAGAACTAAAATGGAAGGAGCAGGATCTTTTATAACCTAATCTCAGTAGTGACATGCCATCACTTCTGCTATTGGCTACACAGATCGACCTGTATGATGTTGGCAGAGGAGCTTGTGTGCATATCAGGAGTGGGGGTCATTGGTACCTTCTTGGAGGCTTGCTGCCACAATGTGTAGCAGCCCAGTAACAAACATGGTCCATTTTTTTGTGTGAAAATCTTCCAAAATTTCATCCAGTCTCACAAATGACTCTCGACCTTATTTCACTGTTATATCTATCTTGTCATGAAGCTTCTCAGTTTTCTTCAGTTTTTAATTGTTCGTCTTCATGTTTAAATGGCTTTGCTACAGAGTTATTTTTGTTTTTAACCTAATAAACACTCATGTGTTTATAATGATTTACCAAGCACTATTTTAAACACTTCACACATATTCACCTTATTTAATTCGCATGTCAATTCCTTGAAGTAGATACTACTGTCATTTCCATTTTATAGGTGGGGAAACTAAGGCACAGAAAAGTTACTTCCTTAAGGTTATGCATCTTTTAACTGACAAATCTAGAATTTGACTCCATGGGGTCTAAGCTGCGCCGCCTCTGCAATTATTCATCATCACGTTTATATGTTTCACAAAATATTGCACTTTCTCCATATATGCAAAGACATTACTTTGTTATCAATGAGTATTATAATTGCATGATAATCAGCTACAGATTGTCAAATAATTTGAGACATAAGCTGAAAAAGAAGTTAGTGCTACACTGGGAGAAATATCTGAGTGCATGTTAATTTTATAAGAGATTAGTTCTTTAGGGCAGGTTTCCTTGATACGAGGATTTTTGTGTCTCTGCACAAGCTTGGGACTGCTGAGTTTCAGATAATGAATAGGAAGATAAGAAAGAACTTTGTCCGCTGTCTTTAATTCTTGCAACAAATGTGCCAGATGGGCGTTATTCTCCTCACTTTACACATGAGGAACCTGACCTGCATAGTGATTAGGGAACTCATTCAAGATCCCAATTAGTAAGTGGCCTTAATGTAGTGAGATGTAAATTGGGCTGTCTGACTTCAGAGCCCACACGTGCTTTTTCTGCTGCACCAGGCTGCCCTCGGTCACTCCAAGGCACGTCTTGTTGTTGGTGTTTCTTATTTTTATTTCGTGCTGGCTTTTTTTTTTTTTTTTTTAAATTAATCATACCTGTTGCAGGAAACTTATAGGAAATCCTGACATTCAGTAATACACTTGAGTCATTGTATGCTCTCTGAATGGAAGGATTTTTTTCTTTTTTATGTATTATGGGAAGGGACAGTATTCCTCTAGGCGGTTAATTGACTAGTTTTTGGATTGAAAGATTTGATTGTTGTTGGTCCCGGATTTTATAACTGAAAATATTACTAATGCCTTGGAATACCTTCCCCCCACTTCTGCTCGTTTTTGCTGTTGATTGGGTTCATACATCATTGCGTTGTCCTTAACCTCTTGTACTGGCAACGGCCCAGAGAGGCAATATAAATCCTAAATAAGAAAATGTGTTACACAAATTCTAGGTAAGAAACTTGGAAATTTTCATTTTGGTGGTAAGAGAGGAAATGCTGTCTGAACAGCCACGGCTCATGGGCAGGATTTGTCAGGCTTTAGAAGCGGCTTGTTCCAACATCTCAGCTGGAAGGTAAATGCTTCAAGAGGAGCTGCAAAAATGAGGTGAAGCAAAGGAGGGTGTGGTAGCTGCACCCGCCAGTTTCTAACGAGGAAGGAAAACAGAGTTAATGAAAAGCGCTAATGTATACCTGCTTTCTCCATACAATTAATGGAACAAAATGCCCTGAGAAACACCTGAAACCACTAGTGGTTTCTATGGAAACCTCAACCATTTCTATTCTGCTGACATTTGAATAAATGTGAACAGATGAAGCTTTTAGCTCTGCTTCATCACAGGCACTGTGGAGAAGGAGCTAATGGGGTTTATCTTAGAACCATTATTAACTTACGGCAAATCGAGTCAGTTCGCTCCCCGTAGACTCTGACTGTTCCATAGTCTTACGGACGTCAGAACATTCTGAGATCGCTAGGTAAAAACAGTACTTTTTACTTGACGGTAATATCTTGCAGGGAGATAAAGCTCCCTTTATCTCACATGCACTAATTTTAAATAGTAAAAATTTGTCATTTTCATGATCTAACAAAATCACTGTGGTATCTTTTACTCTGAGTGTGTCATTAATACGCTACATTTTGCTTTACTAGCTTTCCATTCCCCTTAAATTAGATGGAGCCCACAAGAATTACATACCTTTTGACTTCTGTTGCCTACGCAAAAAAACACATTATCCCAACGATGAGATGTAAGAAAAGGACAGCTCAAAGGAAGGTGGCATACAGATAAAAAACCAGTCTACAGGCAGAGTTTAGATAGACGAGGGTGACCCATGATGGTAGTAAAACCAGCCTTACCCTTAATGACTGTAACCAAAATGCCAAACATATTGTCACTCATAGGGACCCTCTAGGAAACCGTATACCTCTGGCAGTGTATTAAAAAGAGAGCCACTTGCAGCTAACCCACAAAGCCAATGAACTACAGAAAGAATGATTTTATTTTGTGGCTTTGAAGGACTACATTGTTTAAATGATTTTTATTAGATCACCATTTTTCAATACTATTCTGTGCACCCAGAAAAACAATCTTTAAAGTAATCTTTGGGCTAAAACTCCGAGCGACGTAAAAACGGGTGTGACATAATGAAGTGGGTAAAACACAGCCTTGGCTGTGGATACTCATGTGTTCTTACATGTTTGTTTTTTGACTGTGTGACCGTAAGGGAGTTATTTATCATCTTTGAGCCTCCATTTCATTATATGTATTTGGAAATAATAATTTCTAGTCCTGGGGTTGTTATGAGGATTAGAGATAATGGATAAAGAGTGCTAGGATTATAGAAGTTGATTAATAATGTAGCTGTAATTATTGGCTTTATAGTTTCCTTTTTGGGGAAGATTTAGAACCAACAACTGTAGACCTTACTCTTCCAATTCTTAGTGACTTAGACAAAACTAACTCTTTATGTTTGAAGACTATAGCTCTTCCCTCCCATATGCATGGAAATTCTGGGCAATGAGAAAGGAAAACCAAAGAACTGACCCATTTAAATTGTGGTGTTGGTGAAGAACATTGACTATACTGTGGACTGCTGGAATAATACACAAATAGAAGTACAGCCAGAATGTTCCTTAGCAGGGAGAATGATGAGACTTTGTCTCACTTACTTTGGACATGTCATCAGGAAGGACTAATCACTAGAGAAGGGCATCAAGCTTGGTAAAGTAGAGGGTCAGCAAACAAGAGGGAGACCCTCAACAAGATGGACTGACACAGTGGCTGCAACAGTGGGCTCCAACATCGCAAAGCTTGTGAGGATGGCACAGGACCAGGCAATGTTTCATATAAGGTTGCTATGAGTGGGAGTCCACATGACAGTACCTAACAACAACAAGCCCTTCGCTGTCTTTTCTGACTCTTAATGATCTCTTCTACTGATGCTAAGATAGAATTAGAGGTCCTGTATTATAAAAGTTAGCTATCGTTACTACAAAGGGAATAAAGGACTTTTCTAATGACCCTAACTTGTTTAGGTTTTATAAATACAGCAATTCCTCCCCAGCCATAACCTCCTCTTAGATAGTGTCATAGATTGAATTGTGTCCCCCCAAAATGTGTGTCAACTTGGCTAGGCCATGGTTTCCAGTATTGTGTGGTTGTCCACCATTTTGTGATCTGATGTGGTTTTCCTTTGTGTTGTAAATCCTACCTCTATGATGTAAATGAGGAAGGATTACAGACAGTTATGTTAATGAGGCAAGATTCAATCTACAAGATGAGTTGTGTCTTAAATCAATCTCTTTTAAGATATAAAAGAGAGAAGTGAGCAGAGAGACAGGGAGACCTCATACCACCAAGAAGGTAGAGCCAGGTGCAGAGTATGTCCTTTGGACCTGGAGTCCCTGTGTCGAGAAGCTCCTAGACCAAGGGAAGATTGATGACAGGGACCCTTCCCCAGAACCTACAGAGAGAGCAAGCCATCCCCTGGAGCTGGCACCCTCAATTCAGACTTCTATCCTCCTAAACTATGAGAGAATAAACTTCTGTTTGTTAAAGCCATCCACTTATATTTCTGTTACAGCAGCACTGGATAACTAAGGCAGATATATTCAGTCTGACCCAGCAAACTCAGAGAATTTTTGTTTATCATTATATTTCTACAGTTTGAGATATTTGAGGAAATATGTTTCTTGGAGTTTGGAAGAGAAAGTAGAGATAACACGGATGGCAGAGAGTGAAGTGATTCCTGCCTGGGAATTCAGGGAGAGAGATTGTTAACCGAGATTGAATGGTGGCTGACTTCGTCTGTCTGATGCAGTGGGAGGGGACAGGCACGCTTTATAAGGATCTGATACACCTGCCTGCTTGGGCTTTAAGTTATCATGGGCAGAGATACGATCATTAAGACCTCAAGTCTTACAAAAGTGGTTGAGAAATAGCTAAGTAAGTTAAATGAAGACTAACCAAACACAAATCCTCTTACCATGAAGCTTTCTGAAGTTTAACCCACACAGCTGGGGAGTGATTGCAGTATTAGTAAACACAGTGGACAAAGGAAGGGAGGTGGATCTGAACCCAAGACGTTTTAGAATCATTAAAATCGTGGAATGTGTATGCTCAAAGAGCGTATGCAAGTCCCACAGTCTGGTCTCTTTAGAAGTCCCTAAGTGGCTCAGCTACTAACTGAAACGCTGGCAGTTCAAACCCATCCAGTGGTACTGTGGAAGAAAGGTCTGGTGATCTGCTACCATAAAGATTACAGCCAAGAAAACGCTACGGAGCTCTATTCTACTCTGTAACCCATGGGACTACCATGAGTCAGAATGAACTTGACAGCAATAGGTTTAGTCTTTTTAAGTTGCAGATGAGACACTTGTTAAGGAGATGTAGAGGGACTGAGTAGAGTACCTAAATTCACGCAGATAGTGCTTGGAGATCCAGGGATTAGCACGGGATACTGTCTCCTACTGTCTTACTTCTTCCAATAGCTTATGCTGTTTCTTTGAGTGGATACACAACTCTTGCTTTTCAAACTAAAATTGGCTCTTTTTTTTTGGCAATTTGGAAATACAACCACTGCTCATCTGCCTCATGAAGTCATCCCATAGAGCTCGAAACCTGAACAAACTCCCCTCGATTACAAAATTTCTAACAGATCTTCTTGCACTCACCGGTGATAGAGTCTGAACTACTGAGAAAATGTTCACTCATTGTTTGGTGTAAGATACTTAATCTCTTTACAGGTTCAGCATTCAAGTCGTAACTGATTGATCGTGGATATTAACTAGTAAATTAAACAATATTCAACTACAGTAATATGATGTATCATGAAAGATAGGTTAATGTTCTTTGAGCTCCTATTTTCGTGTCAGACACTAATTTAGTTTTCATACACAGTAAAACCTGCCAGAGCTGAAACCAGGTAAGGCAGGAACCGGCCAGAGAAGGGAAACTCAAATATTTTCCACTAAAATAAGTGATAGAAAAGTTTGAAGAGCGCACTCTGTCAAAGGCAGAAAATTTGTGAGACCTGGAAAAACAAGGCAGTCCTGTTTAGTTCCGGTACTCATGGGTTTCCCTGTATATTAGCTTACATCACATTTTCAAGAATTAGATGTCCATTTCTTTATGTCTCCTAGCAACAAAGGAGTGTTAGAAAATTAACTGTCGTAAATACAAAACTATTGCGAAAGAATATAGTGGGAAGAGTTTGTAGCATGGGGTCAGATAACTTAGATTCGATGCTGGCGTTACCGTGTATCTGTTGGAAGTCTTGGGCGCATCCCACTACTGTATTTTAGCTTCCTCATCTGAAAAATGGGGGATTAAAAAACAAAGTCTATCTTTAAAGAATCAAATGAGAAGAGCTATGCAAAATACTGACGGTGCCTAGTACATAGGAAGTACTCATTAATGTTAGCTAACATTAGTATTTGTACTCATATTAGTATTCCTATGTGAAAATTTTGCACCGTTATGAAAGGATAAAACCTTGGCACGTTTAGTGGATATGTGATTCAAGATGATTTGGTTACTGACCATTATGAATTTTAAGTTCATGTTATACAATTTCACTTACAATTAATTAAAACAAAACCAAAAACGTATTCATTGGTTTCAGCAATTATTTGTGTATTATTTCAAGATTGACCACATGGGGGCAGCATGGTACCTTTTTAGAAAGGGAAGTCGCTTGTGTGAGGAAAATCTAGTATCAAAGCCGTAGAAATCATAGACACAAAATTAAAACTAGATGACTCAGTAATGATCCGCTAATCCAACCTTTCATTTTAAAATTGAAGAAATTGAGGTCCAAAGAGGCTAAGTAGCAAGTCCAAGTAGCACAACTGATGCCCGTGGGCAGGAGAGCAAAGAACAAAGCCACAGCATTTATCAGTAATAATTGCGTTATCAGAGCACTGGGGGCGTTCACGGACTTTTTATTATCCACTAACAATTTGCGTGACAAGTGTTTTTGGAGGCAATTATGTATTTCTAATAATGAATGTTCCTTTCTGGAGAGAGAGATAAAAATAAAAAAAAAGTCTCATTTCTAGAATGCCTGAAGTGTATACTTGAAGGCGGAAGAGGGCTGTATGACCTCTCAAGGTTGTCGTTAATATTTTGCTCACAGCCATATGTTTGTGAGTTGCCTTGAAACTGCAGCACCATCTCAAGAAGCAGCAGCACGCAAGGGAAGAGTCCACACCCGTTTTGCCTAATAAATGCCCCCCCCCCCCCCCCCCCCGCCCCGTCTCAGCAACCCCTCTCCGGTCACATAGTCACATCAGTACATGTACACGTCCCTCTCCGGTCACATAGTCACATCAGTACATGTACACGTACAGCCAGAGATATGCAAACAAATGTATACATACCAGTGGCAGCACCCCAATGGGGGTACCTAGGGGCAGTGACGTTTAACTTCCCATTCATGGCCTTCATCATATGTACCCCACTTCCAAACTTTGCAAACAAACGTGCAGCCAATAATCTGCATAACTGGAACATGTTTCCTATACAACCCCACTGTCTCCATTCCCCTCAGCCTCCCTAGTGTCTTTTCAATCTTGACAATTCTTTCCTTCTGTCCTGCCATTGTTGTCACTCATCTGCATCACTCTATCAGCCTCAAAAATGGAACACTTTGACTGCTATCTGTACAAACTGTTATGAATTGAGTATATTCATTAATTCAACACATAGTCTATGAAATACTGAACCTCTGTGATATGCTGGGTACTGACCTTGAGTGCTCGGTGATCATCACAGTGTCTGGGATTTCATGGGCCTTTAACAAATATGTGTTGAATGAATGAATAAATAAATTCTATCACTTATCATGTGAAAGAATTTTTCTTTCTATCAGAGCCCCCGCATTTGTCCCTCCATCTAAATGTAAGGAAAACAAGGTTATTAGCTTAGTGGGAAGAAAAAAGCTTATCTTTTTGTTGCTAGGATACCTCCCTTTGTCCAGCCACAAAGCTATGCATATTTATAGTTTCAGGCTGAAAGACAAAATAGATTCCAAGTATGATTAACATAAAATAAATAGGTTTAAGATAATATTGTTAGTTGCCAGACTACATGATTTTTTAAAATGTAGTCTATTAAAGTACAGTCATGTGTCACTTAACATCCACGATATGTTCAGTGAAATAGGAAGTTATGTGACTGGATGTTGTGTGAACACCATAATTATATAAATGCAGTCCCCAGGTTATGAACCAGTTCAGTTCTCAAGTCTGTCTTTAATTCGAATTTGTCTGTAAGTTCGAATAGTTAGGTATGGTTTGTATCTAATGTCAGTCAAATGTTTGTCTTAGTATATAATATATAGTGTACCTTTCTATGCATAAAAAAACATTAAAGATACACTAAAACATCTTTAATGTAATAATAGAGTGATAATAATAATGATATTCTGATGCACATGGCAAAGTGGTGCACGTTTACTATTATGAACCATTTTACGTACCTCGAATTTTTAATATAATAAGCTTTGCGGGGCTTGGATCATCTGCTATGTCCCGTTCTCCTATCAGGATTTCTGAACTCTATTACAGTCTTATAGGGCCACGGATGTATATGCAGTAGGACGTTGCCTGACAGATGTTATGTAGCGCATGACTATGTATAATGACCCCTTGACAGTAGAGACTCCCACACATTACAGGTAAGAAAATGAGATCCAAAGGAATGGGTCATTTGGACAAGTTGGCTAGGTAGTGAATGGGAGAGTAATTGCTAGAAATCAGGTCCCCAACCCCTGGTCCTTGTTGTTCCTTCATAGGCAAACTGGTTCTCTTCATTGCCCTGCAAAATACCACCACCTGGAAGCCACCATCATCTGTATCAAAATCCCCTCAGTGACCTGGCCCTTGTCCACTCAGTTCACCAGGTACCCTGCTCCCTCTGGCTCACAGGCATCAACATCTCCCATTTTTTCTTTCCTGCGTCTCAAGAACACCACAGACTCATTAGTACACTGAGGCCTTCTCCTTGTTTTCCTCCAAGCCTAGAAATCTCTTCTCAGAGCCCCACATTGCTGGCTCCTCCTCTTTTTCTCCCTTCAGACTGATTCAGCTCAAAGATCTTCCCTGACTTTCCTAATTCAAGTAACACACATACTGGGAGCCATTTTCTATTCCATTTCTCTGTTTCCTTTCATCACAGAACTGTAAACTACCAGAAAAATGTTTTATTTTAAATCTGTTTTGCTGTTTCTTGTCTGTATCTCTGGTAGACAATATCATCTGTAAACTCTAACCTCCACGGTGACAGAAGTCCGTCTCTCCGGCCCAGCCTGATACAGCGTAGACCGCCCAGTGCATAGCAGATGTTCAATACGTGATCTCAGAAACGACCGAGTCAGACTCAATGAAAAAAAGAAAAAGAAAAAAAATGATGTTCATCAGAATAAGACCTACCTATCAAATGGTAATCTGAAAATATGGTTCAAGGCTGTATAATAAAATGGAACTTTAAATGTTTGTTTGAAGTGACTTCTAAATCGGAAATTGATCAATTTAAATTTATTTGTTAAATGTGTATGGAACTTCTAAACTTTCAAATGGAGGATGTATAGATGTGGCATTGGGATTAGTTTTGAATAAATATGTGTATGTTCTGAATTTATAAAGATACTTTTGTGACTTTGACTCACATATCATTTAAGTAAGATTATACTAAACCTTTAAAGCTTATAACTGCTATCCTTTGAATGAGGTTATCAAGAGATAAATGTTGTTGTTAGCTGCTGTTGAGTTGATTCAGAAGGATATATATCATGCAAAAAGTAACCACAAGTCTGAATGAGAGAGGCAAGGGTAAAAGCATAAACTGTGTTATTCTACTATATTTCATGTCTTTTCTAGCATTTAGGAAGTGTAACTACTTACATATACTCTTTATTTTAAATAAAAATGCAACATACAAAATATAATCATATTTTTAGGTATTATTAAGTAATCTAAATTCATAGCATATTTCCATTGATTTATAACTTCTGTATTTAGAAGAATGAATAAATATTATTCCCAGTTAAGAAATCAGGTGACTGCTTGAACTAAGAAGCACACTGTTCATGAGTATTATTTTATGTTTTATAGTCCAGTCTAATATGAGAAGGCAGAAAGGGACAGGAGCTGGTTGGAGGGACATGGAAAACCCAGAGTGGAAAGGGAGAGTGTGCTGTCACCTTATAAGGATTGCAGCTAGTGTCACATAACAGTATGTGTAAATTTTTGTATGAGAAGTTAACTTGAGCTGTAAACTTTCATGTAAAGCATAATTTTTTTTAAAAAAGATTATACCCAGAATCGTCCCCCCCACCCCCCACCCCCAAAATAATCAGGTAGAACGAGTACAGTCAGGACACCAGGTTGTGAGGTCTGATGTGCCAAAATGCTACACTGAGAGCTTGCACACTGGCACCCTGACTCAGGTTGAATTGTGGGGTGATTTACACAAGTTGAACTGGGGATACCTGGCCTGGGTTGAATTTGGAGTACCCGACCCTGGCTGAGTAAAAATGAAGGATTAGATCAGAGTGAATATTTGAGGCAGAGGCCAGAGCAAAACCCAGAAAGACAGCTGCTTTTTGGCAAATCATTTCCAAGATACTAAAGCAAACGAAGGTGGAGAGAGTGGGCTGTGTAATTGCACTGGTAAGCAGCCACGTCAATACCTGAAAGAGATGACTGAACAGATCTGGAGCTGCTCCTGGGCTAGGCACGAGCCTGGGTTGCCCTTATTACCCATTAAAAACTCCGTTGCTGTTGAGTCAATTCTGACTCGTAGAGACCCTGTAGGACAGGGTAGAACAGTCCCATAGGGTTTCCAAGGAGCAGCTGGTGAATTTGAACTGCTGACCTTTTGGTTAGCAGCCGAACTCTTAAGCACTCTACCACCAGGGCTCCAAGTTGCCGTTATTAAGAGGGTTAAATTGCTAAATCCTGACTTCTTCAGCAAGTGTGATTTCCCTAGCGTAGCGTTCGCAATTTTTTACCAGATCACAGGCTTTATTATCTGTATTGCCTCAAAATATTTTATGCATCTTTTAGAGTCCCTGGGTGGCACAAAAGGTTAAGAGCTCAGATACTAACTGCAAGGTTGTCGGTTCAAACCCACCTGGAGATGCCTCAGAAGAAAGGCCTGGCAATCTTCTTCAGAAAGGTCACAGCCACAAAAACTCTATGAAGCAGTTCTACTCTGAAACACCTGAGGCAGCCGTGAGTCAGAGTCACTCCCGGTAACTGATCTGGGTTTTGGTTTTTACTTACATTGCAGGGGTAGACTGTATTGCTTGTCCATAATACTCCTTTCTCTCCACTGCCTTGCTCTAGCTTCCCTGAGGGTGAACTGTACTTCTTTACCCCATTGATTTTGAGCATGGCCAGGTGACACCTGATTTGACCAATGAAATCTGGACAGAAATGATCACGCGTATTATCCAAACTGATGCCTTACAAAGCGTGGCAAGAGTCAGTCAATGCTCTTGGAACAACTGCCCTTCGCCATGAGAAGAACACGTCACGGGGACCTAGTGCTTCTTCAGCCTGGATCCTGAGATGAAGACCCAGCCCTGTCTGGAGGCTGTAATTCAGCCCAGCTCAGGAAAGCCTAGGCAAGGCCAGCTGAGATCAGCCAAATGGAGGCTCACCTACAGACAAGTGCGTGTGAAAAACAAAGGTTTTTATAAGCCATGGAAATTTGGAGAATGTTCGTTACACACTGTACTTACAGTAGAAACCTGACTAATCAACCCACTGATAAGACACAATTACCAACATAATAAATTTACTGAAAAGAGAATGAATGATTAATATAAAAACGCTTATAAAACACCTATAACGAAATAACCAAGCCTGTTGTCGTTGAGTCCATTCCAACTCTTAGCAACCCTACAGGACAGAGTAGAACTGTCCCATAGGGCTTCCAAGGATTGGCTGGTGGATTCAAACTGACGACCTTTGGATTGGCAGTCAAGCTCTTAATCATTACACCACCAGGTCTTCTAAAACACCCATAGGAATTGGAAATCATATCCAATGTAATTAACAAAAAAAAAATTCTATTATTTACTTATTGTAAATATCCATTGCCATTGAGTCAATTCCAACTCATAGTGACCCTACAGGACAGACTAGAACTGCCCCAGAGGGTTTCCAAGGTTGTAATCTTTACAGAAGCAAATTGCCACATCTTTCTCCTACAGAGTAACTGGTGGGCTCACACAACCAACCTTTCTGTTAGCAGCCAAGCACTTAACTACTGCGCCACCGGGGCCCCATTTACCGTGAATAGTCCACTCGTTCTTTAGCGGCTGACTTTAACAATGTACCCACAACAATGTCTAAAAACAAACCAGGTTGGAAAGGGGCAGCTATGGCCTCTGAGCCTCTTCACGCCAGAAGGCAATCTTGGGGTGAGATTCTGTCTTGAGGAAGAGCAGAGGAGTAAGTTCATACCAGGACCCTGACAACTGCACTTTGAAGTCTTAGAATTGGCTTTTCTCTGTGAGCTATTTGAAGGAACACTGTATCACCAATTTGACCAAACCAGGTGTTTCATGTACAAAATCGTGTGTAAAAAGTTGATCCCTCAAATGTGGAAAGTCGATGGACATCCTTCTGTATTATAATAGAACAGTCTATTCTTTCTTAGACTGTGTCTGTTCCAGACAAGCAAGTAAAGAATTGCAACCATATTCTCATCTCTGAGAACGTATGTTCTACAAGCAAAAGCTATGTCTGCTGTATTTGTCTATGTGTTTAAATCATTACACTTCTATTCATGTGTTTAGATGCTTGTTCAGATTTCCATTTTTGTTTTACACATCATGAAGGCAGAGACTGTTGTTTTCTTTAAAGTTTTCCACAGGGCATAGTGGAAGGGTTTGTGAAAGTGAGTATTCAGTAATTGTTGCTAATTGCCTCCATTCTCCACTTCACGTTCCTACTGGAGACCTGGCCAAAGACTCACTGTTTGAACGAAGTCTACCTTTGTTTCCAGCTAGCAGCCATTCTTTTGGAAGAAGTGAGCACTGCTATTTAAAACAAGCAGTAAATATGCGTCAAACATTGAAGGAAAGCTCTAGTTAGCACGTGAATAAAAAATGAGATCCAAATTAAAGGCCAAATTATTTTATTGAACTGAATGAAAGAACATTCTGAAAGCTAAAGTTTCGGAGGTATTTTATGTGATTAGCTTAACGCATGATCATTTTACACATCAGAAACTGATAATTTCATTTTTTAAAAAGTAACAAAATGAACTCAAACTTTGTAAATTTTAGTAACTAAAAACAAGCCGGTTTAATCAACATACGCATATTTTGGAAGATAAACACTTCGTAAATCCACTTCAGCTGCAACTTGGAAGTATTGGTTGTGAGGCTTTTCAAACTTATGAACTACAATATTAGCACTGTAGTATCAATTAGAAAGGCTGGGAGGATAATGGGACCAGCTCCTTATTTTATTTTTTACAATATTTATAATGTATAATAGAATTCCTTAAAAAACATCAGCTCAAGTGGGTCATTTCCTAGATGTTAACTATAACTTCCCAACTGTCAGATTATAGAGTGAGCATACTGATGTTAATGTATCCTTTCCAAAAAGAAACAAACTTCTACAAATTCTGGAGGAGTGCTTATTTTCTATAGCTTCAGATTTTGGGATTGTTTTTAAGGGTCACTTTATTCTCTGCACAGTAGATACACGCACCTATACAGAGACGCCTCTCAAAACTATGATAACACAATCGCCAGCTTTACAGTGAATGCAAGCTTTGTTCATCATCCCTCGACCTTTACTGAGGGCAATGCAATCATATTCCAATATTACCGTAGTAAGTTTCTTTATGTTAAATTGAAGAAGCAAATGATGTGACCAAATGCCTATTACAAATTACCGAGTAAGTAGTAACAACGTCTTTCTTCTGTTAATTGCATTTGAAGTGATGAACATCCTGATATAATCTCAGTGAATTCAATGCCTGGTAGTTCAGTCACTTAGCCCAATGGTATTGAAAGTTTCCAAAGAAAACCTAGAGGTATGAGAAATGGACAGGAAAAGCACACTACAGTTTTCAGTTCATTCCCCAGGGCACAGGGGAGCCTGTGCCATAAGAAAGTGGAACGGAACGGTCACGTGTAAAGGTTCTTGCTGATATTCCCAATCCTACTTGGTGCCCATGTATCACAGGTGTTGAGTGAGCCTATCATAGCACCCACAAAGGTAGGGTGAGGTGAATTTGCATCAAAGGCTGCCCTGGGCCAAGGGTCCTGGTAGAGGATGTGGAGTTTCTATCCCTGTATCAGCCTAGAGAATGTTGACTCTGCAGGGAGATGCAGCTGGCCCAACTGAGCTAAAGAATACTAGATTTCCAGGTAGTCATCTTGTGGCTCCAGCACAGATGCAAACCAGAACAGCCAGAGATAGGACCAGGGTAAGCGAACCCTAAGAAACATCAGGCTGGCCAGCGCAAGGCCAGGACCAGCACAGAACCGGGGACCACTGTGCAGACCTGGGGATCCATTCTCTGTGCTCCTCACAATCCCTTCTCCCCTCATCAGACACTGTCTTGGAAGGAACAGGAAGAAAAGCTAGAGAACAGAAATAATAGCCTGAAGAGTATTCTCAAAGCTCAGCTTTACCTAATGGAATTATTTAAATAACCTGTCCAAACTGAAGTTTAAATGAGATTAGATGACAATGTTTCCTACTACCTCTCGTTTGGGAGCTTTTGAAGAACATTAGGCTAGTTACAAAGTGATAGTTGGATTAAGTTTGTGACCACGCTACAGAGCGAAAAAAGAACTGACCATGTACACATTGAATATTTATGTTTCTGGCCAGTTATTCACTGCTTATTGTTTCTCAGCCTGTTGTTCTCCATTCTTTATATTTGTCATGATGTTGTAATCAAATATTGATTAGAACTTTTCTCCTTATCCTAAAATTTTTACCTATTCCCACAGCTGAAGAACTATCAAGAGCTGTGACCACACATCCCCAGAATTCTAAATTGAGAATTGCTGCCTCTCCAAAGACTATGTGAAGAGGAAGGAAAAAAGCCATCATCCTGGAAGCCTGGCATTCTGATATCTAGTTGGATGTCTGCTTACCTAACAGAGTGGCTTCTCAGTCCCTTGCCTTCCTGAGCAGGGGAGAGATCATCTGTGAGAGAAAAGGGGGTGCGGGTTAGACAGAGGGGAGAGGAACGGAGCAGGTGCACCTCCCAGTTTGGCTCTGTTAAATAAAGTGACATCTCTCCTTCTCATCCCCCCTCTCCTCCCAGAGTCCATCCTCTTGGTCACAATTACTCAGGGCTTAAAGTTTACACAGTGGCTGTAACAAAACAATGGGCTCAAACACAGCAACAATTGTGAGGACGGCCCAGCACCAGGCAGTGTTTCGTTCGGTCGTACGTGGAGTTGCCATGCATTGGAACTGGCTGGATGGCACCTAACAACAACAACAACCAAGTTTACAAGGGCATGAGGGAGGCAATGAAAAACCAGGCTATGCCTTTTCCTTAGATCATTTCGCAAGCATAGCCAGAGATGGCAGAAAAGAAAGCGTTAAGTTAGGTGGTGCTGTTGTTAGGTGCGTTTGAGTCGGTCCTGACTCATAGCGACCCTATGAACAGCAGAACGAAACACTGCCCAGTCCTGTGCCATCCTCACAATCGTTGTTATGCTCGAGACCAATTAAGTTAGGAAAGAGATTGGAATTTTAACTTGGACTGGACTGAATTCTAATAAGGAAAAGTATTCAGAAAATTATAAAATCTGCCCAAGATGATATTCAGAGGAGGAAAGGGGTTTTTAAATGAGTATGACTGAAAGTAGTGATTGGAAAAATATAAAGCCATTTCATGTTTAGAGCCTAATTTGAACTGGTTTTAAAATGAAAGAGCAATTATGACTTCATATCAAAGCAATGAAGAATATTTTGGAAGGAAAGAAAAAAACATTTTCTAAGCAAATAAACACAAGCTGTTGCTGTTGATTCAGATTCATTGTGACCCTAAAGGACAGAGTAGAACAGCCCCGTAGGGTTTCCAATGAGCTGCTGGTGGATTTGAACTGCTGGCCTATTTGATTAGTAGCCATAGGCTCTTTACCACTACACCACCAGGGTTTATTAAGTTCTAATTAGATTGCTAGGCTGACATTCCTGGCTGGTGCAAATTGTTAACATGCTCAGCTGCTCATCGAAAGTTGGTGATTCAAGTCCACCCAGAGATGCCTTTGAAGAAAGGTCTGGTGATCTATTTCCAAAAACTCACCAATGAAAACCCTATGGAGCACAGTTCTCCTCTGACACGCATGAGGTTGCCATGAGCTGGAATCGACTCGACATCAGCTGTTGGTAGCGGTAGTTTGCTAGGACTCTGTACGTATTCTCACTTAATTCTTATAGTGAGCTGGATATAAATTTCCTCATTTAAAGAGAGAAACAGAAGCTGAGTGAATTTAAGTAACTTGCATAGGAACACACAGCTAATAAATGATGGATCTGGAATAAAAGTTTGGTAAATATAATACCAGGGCCAGTGCTCATCTTATTGCTCTCTACCGTCACCAGCGAGGTGCACTGCTAAACATACTCCACAGGAAAACTTCCCAAGCATCTGCTTTTTTTTTGTCATGTCTAATCTAGTATGAAAATCACTCTTTAGGTATGGTATACTTTAACTGGACCTGTCAGCTGTATATGGTGATTATTTGTCAGTTCAAATACCAATTCTCTATTAAAAAAAAAAAGTATACAGTCTTTCCTTTATTGTGGATTTCCTTTGCTTGGATGGGGTACTTTGGTGCCATGGAGATGATATTTGCAGACAGATGTTAACAAGTCATTATAAACACTGCCCTCTCTGGTTCTCTGGCGAAAAGGAAGAGTTCCATTAAAAATTCATGGCATGTAGCCATCTGGATCTGACTCAACCCTTCTCTCTTGACACGTTTCCACTTTGAATGACTCGTTTCTGCTTTGCTTGCTTCTGGTTCAGATTTCCTAGGTCATGTTTCCATTTCCATTTTGAAGAATGCATGGTGGGAGAAGGATGAGGCAAGGTGAAGTGTAGCGCAGCGAGGATGACCTTTTTAAACATTTTTTTTTAAAATTTTTTAATTTTTTATTGTACTTCAGGTGAAGGCTTACAAACAAATAGTTTCTCATGAAACAGAAGTACACATGTTGTTTTATGACATTGGTTAACAACCCCACAACATATCAACCCTCTAACTTCTCAACCTTTTTTTTTTTTTTGGTGAAAATACACATAGCCAAAGATACACCATTTCAAACATTTCTACATGTACAGTTCAGTGACATTGACTACGTTCTTTTAAACATTTTTTGATGCCGAGAATCTTAGTAGGATGACTTTTAAATCAAGAATTGACTGGGTGGTGTATTAAGATATTCCCACGTGAAGAATGTAAAGTTCCTAAAACCCAGAAGAATTTTTCTGAGACCCATCTCTGCACTCAGTTTCCCCAAATAGTGTTGCACCTTTTTGTGCAATGCTTAAGTGATTGTCTACTAACCCACAGGTTGGCCATTTGAACCTACCCAGAGGCTCTGCAGGAGAAAGACCTAGTAAAGATGACTTTATGGGGCAGTTCTACTCTGTCACATGGGGTTGCTATGAGCCAAACTCCACTTGACAGCACCTAACAGCAACAGGACTGAATTGTAGCTGATGCCTGTTTTTTTTATCCTGTATTTTCATACTTTTCTCTTTGGAACAATCAGGGGTATTTCCTCTTACACTGCACATATTCAATGGTTTCATATCTTAAGACCTCATGTGCTTTGAGCCTTAACATTTATATCTATTTAAAGATTTTTTTTCTTTTTCCTGAGCCATCCTCAAAATTATTGCTATGTTTGAGCTCATTATTGCAGCTACTGTGTCAATCCATCTCCTTGAGGGTGTTCCTTTTTTTCACTGACCCTCCGTTATACCAAGCATGATGTCCTTCTCCAGGGACTGACCCCTCCTGATAACATGCCCAAAGTACGTGGGATGAAGTCTCACCATCCTTGTTTCTACAGAGCATTCTGGCTGTACTTCTTCCAAGACAAATTTGTTGGTTCTTCTGGCAGGCCATGGTATAGTCAATATTCTTCACCAACACAATTCAAATGCATCAATTCTTCTTTGGTCTTTCTTATTCATTGTCCAGATTTCTCATGCATATGAGGCAAGTCTCAGGGTCTCTTCTGACATCCATTTTGGTCTTTTCTTTCTTTCCTGTCTTTACTATGACCTTTTGCTTTCTTCATGTATGATGTCCTTGATGTCATCCCACAACTCTTCTGGTCTTCGGTCGTTAGTGTTCAATGTGTCAAATGTATTCTTGAGATAGTCTCTAAATTCAGGTAGGATATACTCAAGGCTGTACTTTGGCTCCTGTGGACTTGTTTTAATTTTCTTAAGCTTCAGCTTGAACTTGCATACCAGCAAATGATGATCTGTTCTGAAGTCAGCCCCTGGCATTGTTCTGACTGATGATATTGAGCTTCTCAATCATCACTTTTCACAGATGTGGTTAATTTGATTTTCGTGTATTCCATCTGGCAAAGTCCATGTGTATAGTTGCCATTTATGTTGTTGAAAAAAGGTATTTTCAATGAATAAGTCATAGTCCTTGGAAAAGTCTATCATGTGATCTCAGGCATCGTTTCTATCTCCAAGGCCATAATTTCCAACTACTGATCCTTCTTCTTTGTTTCCAACTTTCCCATTCCAGTCACCAGTAATTATCAATGTTCATCACATAGCAGTAGGAAAAATATTAGGCTCTCATCAGAATGCAAAAAAAAATCTGTGAATTGAAGAGGAAAAATAAGTTATAAAAAGAAAAACATATGTGTTTCTTTTAGTAATATATTATAAATTCAGAAATTTAATTAACTCAATTCTCTGTACTTGAGACCAATAAAAAGAAAAAAAAACGTGGATAAAATCTCAAACTATAGCTGGAAGGTTCCAATACAACCTTAGAAGGCATATTTGTGGAAGCAAAGATCAAAATGAAAGACATGTACAGAATACAGGAAATAAGTATTCTAAGACTGTATCAAAAACTTCCAGCTACAATATATAACCCATAGTTGCCTAACTCAAGGCTAGAAGAGTGGGCTGATTGAGGCAGAAGACCAGTCTATTCATATGCTTCTTTGTTATGTTTTTGAGCCTATGCTTCTTATAACAAGCAAGAATGCTTTTATTTTTGTTTTCTACCCTAACTTTACAAAAGCATAAGTGAAAATACTTTATAAAAGCCAATGAGTAAGAAAAATATTCAAATAATTGTACAGAATCTACTTTATAGACAAAGAAAATGATGCTCTGAAATGAAGTTGTTGGTCAGAGGGCCAGATGAGGTATCTCTAAATATTCCACTGTGATGAGCTGCATGAGTGTCTGAATCTGGCAGATAGAAAAGTGACTTAGGGTTGTCAATGAATATTATATAAAAGTAGAGTTTGTATAAAAAGTTGAACCGAGAAAATTTCCATCTAAGTTTGCATTTGTATTTTACCACAGCAAGTCTAGGTATGTGCAGAAGACATAAAATTTACAAATCTCCTGCCTTCATTATCTTGACTGCTCTTAACATCAACTTTCAGGGCCCCTTGTGGTGCTATTCCTGACCTAATGTCTGCAGAAGGTGGAAGTTCACAAGGTCAGCATGCTATGGCCATCATAGGCTAGGATGTGTTCAGAGAGAGCAGAGAGCGTTAGTTGGTTAAGGCAGAAAGTTGGTGAGGTGCAAGCTGCTTAAGAGCATCTCTAATAAATTAACTCCACCAGTGAAGTGGCACTGTGAATTGGGTTATGATATTATCTTTAGCACCTGTTTACTCTGTTGAGCTGAAAGGACAGAAGCAATCACCTGGATTCACTTTAAGCAATGATGATGATAGAGATCGAGTTCTCTTAGTATTCCTATGATCTCTCCCTTCCAAGCAATACGTCTGTCCTACTGAGTGGTTATTTGAAAATCTTAGTGTGTAAAAGCTCTTTGAACTGTATTTTTCTTTTTAGCGGAACGAAAACATCTGAAAGTCCATCTACCATTTTCTTTCATTGACAGGAACTCAGTTTGACAGTCTGTACCCAAGAGAACCATATATCAAAATGTGAAGCAGAGTTGGCCAGACATTTAAATGCTCTTCCAGCCCTGACCTTACAAGGCCATTTTTAACTTTTATTTTGTTTGTAGACTGCTGTTCAAAGTAAGTTCCCATGTCAAGCGACTGTCTTTTTCCACATGGAATTTACTTGTGTTTGTTGGGCAGACAACCTAATTTTTTTCATCCTTATTACATTGCAAAACACTTTAGGGGCTCAGGAATGTAATTTTGCCTTCTTTTCCCGTCAGTGCAAACTGATGGCAAACCAGATGCCTATCACAGCCATGAAAATCCCGTGTTTTTGATAACTAATTATAAATTGTGCAGATAAAGCTAGGTGCAGTTTTATCTATGTGGTAGAATGCACAGTTAATCTTTCAAAAAATTCTCAAGTTAGCCTACATTGAGAGGTCCTATTTTTCCATGATTTTTCTTGATACTCTTGAAATTGTTCCAAAACGGAATCCATCACTCTTGGGTACTATTTATACCACGATAATACAAAGTATAGAACTTTGATTATGTATGTGTTACTTCATGTAACTTACTGGAGGAAGTCAATCACATTTAGAACCTGATACATTTTCTGACATGATGAAAGCAAGATAATTGGTGTTTACAATCCTCTTTTGTCTTTTTTTTTTGTTGTAGTTTAAATGAAGTTTACATTTCAAGTTAGTCTCCCATACAAAAATCTATACGTACCTTGTTATGTGACCCTCATTGCTCTCCCTATACTGTGACAGCACACTCCTCCTTTCCACTCCTGATTCCCCATGTCCATTCAACCAGCTCCTGACCCTCTCCGCCTTCCCATCTCACCTCCGGACAGAAGCTGCCCGTTTAGTCTCTTGTATCTACTTGAGCTAAGAGGCACACTCCTCATGAGTATCACTTTATGAGTCCTTCTGTCCCTAAATGCATTATATCATCCATTCTATGTGGTCCCAATATCAACAAATGGCTGGAATCTGATAAAACCATCTTTGTCTTTTACTTTTTTTGGTGCCTATAATTTGGCTGTTTATTGAGTGGTCTCATTTGTTAAAGATGTGAGGGTTTGGTACATCAATTTTTAGTCCACATAATTGTTACTGAGCGAAATACTTACATTCTTTTTTTAAAAACTTCCTGTTGCGTCTTAATGTTCAAGACACTGCTTGAGGATACGTGGCTCCCACTATTGAGGAATTCACCTTCTAGTGAAGGATAAAAGGCATTCCCAGAACACAACACAATCTATGAGGTGCGGTGTTGTCAAAAAGTAAAGAAAAAGTGTTGAAAGGTACAGAATGAGGAGAGATTGTAATAGGAGTCTTTTAATCTAAAGAACGTGACATCCTTGGAAGACAGTTAAGCATTTGATATGCAGACATGAGGTTGAAAGGGTGGTGGGGAGGATACCACAAACTTCCCAAAGACTTGGCTTTGCTCTTAGAATGAACTTCAAACTCCTTTCTTTAGCATACAAGCCCTTGGCAGTGATTTTCCTCTTTAACTGCACATTAGAATCCAATGGCTGAACTTCAGCCCCAGGGATTCTGATTTAATTCATCGGATGGCAATGCTAATGTAGTGCCAGAACTGACATTGAATGAAGTAATCTGGGCCCTGCCTCCATTCAGACCTAGCCAGCACCACAGTCTACTATTTCCTTGCTGGCAAATCCCAAATGTTGTCCTGGTTTTCCTTCTCCAGGAGGCCACGCGCTGTATCCCCACATCCACAGGGTGAATCGTAATGAGCATGAGCCCATCCTGGTGACCTTGTTCCCCTTGCTGACGATTGTCCAGGCTTGGGCAAGTGTGACAATTCTGGTAAGTGAAACCTGAGTCACAGTCTGTAGTGGGCTTCTGATAAAGATTTTCTTCATCTACACTGGAAACAAAATGTTGGGAAGGCAGAGCCAAGACAGTCTCATGGAATCGGAACTGAAGCCTGACTGTACTGAACTTGGCGCTGCCTTAGCTTTGAAATTCTTTTATATAAGTTTTTTTTGTTGTTGTTTTAAGTCATTGTTTGAGCCATTAAGATTAGGGTTTTCTGTATCCTTCATTGAAAATCACTTTAACTGACATACTCCTCGTAAGTGTGGAAGTTGTGGAACCAATGTCTAGTCCATGATATCTGTGATCGTTGGGGCTGTGGGCTTCTTCCTGCAGGATGCCTCAGGTTGAAGGAATAACAGGAGAATCTCTCACTCATCCAATTGCCCTGCATTCACAAGGGTTGATAATTAGTATTTTAATTGAATCCTAAACATTTAAATATTCTCAACTTTAATGACCAATATAGTTGATAACAATTAAAGAACACAGTTCTGAATGCAGACACTGTTCAATCTCCTTGAATCATGCAGGAGTTTAAAATCTTCATCTTGGGCTAAGCAACAGGGAAAACTTCAAATTTTGTTTTCTTCCAAACCTAGTTCTTACGACTACATTGCGGAAGTCCAGGACATGCACTGTTTAATTATCTACCAACTACTGAATTTCATTTGAGCAAAAACAGTTTGATGGATGGGTCCAGCTGCGACCATTGTGTAGCGTGAATTTTCTGATGGCTTTAAAATGTTGGCTATGCAGCTGTCATTGGAACTTTAGAATGCACTAGCATTAAAATGCCAAAGCTATTTTATAAGCCTGTCTGTATCAACAAGATAGATAGCATTCTTCAGGGGGAACTTCCATATACAATTTGTTCCATGGTCTAGTGATGCTGTAATTCAGTGTTAATGTTTTTGTTTCTCTTAAATTCTTGTGTTAGGGTAATTGAGCAGTTTAGAATGGGGTTATTTCAGGATAGTTTTTGCCCAGTAAAAGACTATTTGTTGAAGTCCTGTTCTCCTTGTATTAATTTTTTTTTCTCCTGCCAACACAATGCTGTTTATGATAGCTAAAATTATAGGATTCCTGGTTCTTCCATTTCCACAATTTGTTCGTAAAAGTTATTAGCTAAATCATAGGAAGAAGGATCTGTCCTCCTCACCAAGGCTGTTAAGTCTTCAGGAGAGGGAGAATGCGCCAGAAGTAGGAAAATCTGTATCTACTTAAATTAGGGAACGATGCAGACAATGAACTAGCAGGCTCCAGGCTCATTTGTGAATCATCCCTGATTACGCTTAGCGTGCCTTTGTTTTAGTAATTGCCATCTACCGTCTATGAAACCAGCTGTCAGTTCCCTTACAGATGTACAGAAGTAGAAGGGAGATGGTAATTTCTATGGCAACTTAAGTGTGAAGAAGGACCTGGAGTTTGCAAATGGACAAGTAACGAATGACATGTTTCTTACACAATATGCTTTTGAATGATGCTTATATCCTCTCTTTGTCATGATTCGATGGCAAGCCTGTTCCTTAAGTCTACAAAAATAAGAGCAGCCTGTGTGTAAGTAGGGTATCTTGAGGTCCAAATCTGAATCAATGGCTCATTTATTTACTTTTGAGGTCACCTCCCCCATTAGCAAAACAAAAGATAGAAAACAAATATCATTTAGTTGGAAGTACTTTTTTTCACATTATAGGAAGATGAAGAAATTTCATTTAGACTACTTCTCTCTGGAGTCTACAAACATTAATAACATGGTTCACTATACAGAAATGTAGCTTTCTCTTCTTATTCTTTAACATTATTTCTGATATAAATCCAAAGTAAGGTCGTAGCTGCTTAGAAGTGTTCAGCAAAGGAAAAATTCTGTCCCCTTGACTAATGTGGGTTATCAGGAAGTGTTGGCTGCTACTTTTATTCGTATTGAGAAGGAGAAGAATTAGTTGTAGATATGAGAAAAGCTTGGAAACGTATTTATTTATAGTGAACATTCAGACATTTCTGTTTGGAGACTATTCTACATAAAGAAGAAAATCCTCTACAGCTGTCAGAGTTATTTTATCATATGAAATATCTTGACTTTTGTTTTCTTTTAGCTGGACTGAAATTTTCCAAGTGTGGTTTCCCTCAGTTCAATTGTGTCTCTGTCTCTTTCCTGTAGCATTAGCCTCTAATGATTTCAATTCTTTTGCTTCTGGGAAAAATTTTCTGGTTTTTGCCGTTTTTCAGGTCTAGAGGTCTAAGGTTTAAAGGTGTTCATGCTCTCTATTGGTTACTAGAAAAGCAATCCTATTGCAATGAGGCTGAGGCTTTAGAAAATCCAGTTAAAAGGTATGGAGGAATGAAATGACATGGCTGGAAAGAAAACATTCAAACAAATATGTAGTTAAGTTGGGCTGGCATTGCCAGGATTGCAATCATAATGGTTATTGCAGGCAGGAATGAATAAAAAGTACTTTCAGAACAATTTTTGTTGTTTTCCCTTTTTATTCAGGATGTGTGATTTGAGGAAATGAGAAGGAGTTGCAAATCCAGGAAGAAAATGGCAAAGCTTAAAATAGTCTTAAATCATCTCTCTCTCTCTTTTAATAAACATGCATTCTATATTTAACCATTACATGTTAGAATTTTTCTTACCAAACTAAAGAATCATCACATTGTACATAATTTTATTATTAAACAAAAGAGTATTCATCTCCCTCACTCTCAGAGTGATTTGTATTTCAGAGTATGCGAATGTTTGTGATTTTTAATATTTGTTATGTAAAAACTCTTAATTTTTTTTCTTTGCCACTGAAAGAATTTTTTATAATTTTTATGGTCCAGAAAAAAGTTTCCTAGTGTCTCTAGACTTAAGTACTCAGTTTGTGTTATATTTCTTTGCACCTGTTTATAGAATCTTTTTAAATGCTCTGTATCTTGTATAAAAATCTACCATTTCTACTTGCAGTCGTTTAGGCATAGAAAACAAAAAAAAATTAGAAAAAAAGATTAAAAATATGAAGAGGTTGAGACATCAAAGATAAACTAAAGGCTATCCCCCCAAAAGAGATGAGAAAATAGAGAAGAAGCAAAATTTTGAGGAATAATAGATAATTTTCCAGACCTGATAAATAACTAATTATTCTGATTAAAGAAGCAAATTAAGACCTGAGAAGCCAGTGGGCGCTGAGGTAAAGGCGAACTTGAGAACAAACATGGTAATAAATTATTAAGAGCCAGTAATAAATCATCCATTACTTACATAGGATTTATAATTTGTTTAGCAGAGAATTTTTCATTAGCAAACTTGAGTCCAGAAAAAAAATATTACCTTGAAAATGTTGAGAAAAAATACTTATCAACCTAAAGTATCCTTCGATATTGTTAGGTGCTGTTGAGTCAGTTCCGACTCATAGCGACCCCATGTACAACAGAATCAAACACTTTCCGGTTCTGCGCCATCCTCACAATCATTGTGTTGTTGGAGCTCATTGTTGCAGCCACCGTGTCAGTCCATCTCATTGAGGGTCTTCCTCTTTTTTGCTGACCTTCTATTTCTCCAGGCAAGATGCCCTTGTCCAGGGACTGATCCCTCCTGACAACATGTCCAAAGTGAGAGTAAAATAAAGTCATTTAACACAAAGGTGGGTTTTTCTTACTAGAATTTTCCTGAATGAATCACTAAAGAATGGGATTTATTAAGAAAGAAACTGGACCCAGAAAAGAGCTAAAATAAACCAATTAGCATGGAAGCACATAGGCAGATATAAATAAACATATATAATAATGTAAAATAGAATAGCAGTTTAATGATGGCAAAGACAAATTTAGGATTTTAAATATGAGGGGGGACTAATATACTAGTCAAAAATGACAAGTGAAGGGGGTGGTTAGAGTCAAAGCATTCTAAGGCCCTTGTATTATGTAGGAGAAAACAAATATTGTTTTATTATGTCAAGTATGCATACTAAAATGTAAAAGTAACCAGCAAACGAATAGGTGCTCACCATGCTAGGGAGGTAAGTGAACTGGAAAATAGATCTAAAGAAATCATCTAGAATGCAGTGCAAAGAATAAGCAGATGTAAGAATAAGAATAAGAATAAGTGTTCAAGATACAAAGAGGTTTTAGAAAGTCTAACATACAGTGAATTAAAGCTCCAGAAGAAGAAAAGAGACATATATAGAGAAAATATTGGAATACATACTGTCATGGTTTGAATTACGTCCCCCCCAAAATGTGTATATCCGTTTGGCTGGGCCAGGATTCCTGGTACTGTGTGACTTTCCTGTATGTTGTAAATCCTGCCTCTATGATGTTAATGAGGGAGGATGGGTGGCAGTTGTGTTAGTAAGGCAGGACTGGATCTACAAGACTGGACTGTGTCCTGAGGCGATCTCTTGAGATACGAAAGAGAGAAGTGAGCAGAGAGACAGGGGGACCTCATACCATCAAGAAAGCAGTGCCGGGAGCAGAGTGGGTCCTTTGGACCAGGGTCCCTGAGCAGAGAAGCTCCTAGTCCGGGGGAACACTGAAGAGAAGAAGGCCGACAGAGAGGAAAAGCCTTCTCCTGGAGCTGACGCCCTGAATTTGGACTTTTAGCCTACTTTACTGTAAGGAAATAAACTTCTCTTTGTTAAAACCATCCATTTGTGGTATTTCTGTTATGGCAGCTCTAGATGACTAAGACACAGACTGAGAGTATAAAAGAAGTAATAAAAATATTACAATCGGAAGATTTAGAAGGCCAAAAACATGTTCACAATGTGTGAGACTGTATCATTATTCCCAGTATCTGTTGTTTCTTCCTACAAGAAAATATCTCTCTACCCAATTAATATGGAGCTTGGCAATGCGTCTTGTCTAAGTCACTGAAAGGGAAGCAGAAGTGACATGTGTGTCTTCTAAGCAGAAACCTTAAGAGCTAGTGTATGCTTCGTCATGCTTTCTTTCTCTTCTGTCATGATTAATGGAAATGCCCTAAATAAAGGCTGGGTCAAATGCCCTAAATAAACCTGGGTCCCACACAAAAAAAGATATGGAGCAAAGCCATAGTCAGCCCACAACGAACATGTAGGGCGAGTGAGATATCCATGTTTATTGCTGTATCCCACTAAAATATTTGGAAGTTTTAATTAATTAGTCTAATCCAGTTGAGTGCTTTTTGATGGGAAGGAATTTTGCACCCTAGAAGACATTTGGCCACGTCTGGAGACATTTTTTGTTGTCACAACTAGGGTAGTGGTGCTACTGGCATCTGTTGGGTAGAGGCCTCTGATTCTGATAAACATCCTACAAGATCTAGGGCAGCCCTTACAACAAAGAATTGTCTGGCCCAAAATGCAATTTGTACAAAGGTTGAGAAATCCTAATCTAGCCTACCTAACCATTATATACACTCAGACACATGGTGAAAATGTGCCATAAAGACACAGAGACCTTAAAAGCAGTCACAGAGAATTGATTGACTACTATCAAAGGAATAACAATTAGACTGTCAACTAATTTTTTAATATAAGCCCGAAGATGGTAGAATAATGCTTCAATAGTCTGAGAAAAAATAACTATCAATCTGGAATTGTATATCCAAAAAATCCTTTAAACATGAGAGAAAATGAAAAACATTTTCAGACAAACAAAAACTGGGACCTTTTTCTGTAAATAGATATTTAGTAAAGAATACATTTCGACTTCCCTCCCCACACACAAAGTAATCCTAGTTGAGAGAGGTGCAAGAAGCAATGATGAGCAAGGAAAGTATTAAATATGAAGGCATATTTAAATAAACATTGAGTATAGAAAATAATACCTAATATTCTAAGAAGGCGGTGTGGAGATTAAATGCACCAGAATTATAAAATATTTGAAGCTGAATGATAACTGAAAACAACAAATATTAAAATTCATGGTATTCATTCCCCTAACCCCTAAATAAATTGATTAGAAAAAAATAAATTTTGTAAAATAGTGAGTAGGAGGACTTAAATGATGAACATGAGTAGAAATTGATGAAATTGAAAACAAAAACCTTAGAATCTACAAAATCAAAAGTAATATTTAAAAAGTCTAATGATATAGACAATAACTCTACCAAGTTTTACCAACGACAAAAAAAAAAAAAAGAGTGCATAAATAAACATTATTGTGAATGAAAAAATTCCTAAAAAAGGCCAGACTTAGTGGACTGACAGAGACTAGAGGAACCCCTGAGACTATCGACCTAGGATGCCCTTTTAATTTGGGATTGAAGCTAATTCTGCAGATCACCTTTCAGCCAAATAACAGACTGGCTTACAAAATAAACAATATAACCAGTGAGTAGTGTTCTCCCTTTTAATAATTAACTATATGAGACGAACAGTAACACGCAAGCAAAGATGAGAAGGCAAGGAGAGGAAGGGAAGCTAGATCAGTGGAAAGAGAACAAACACAATGGAAATAATGAGAAGGCTGACACATTATAAAAATTGTAACCAGTGGCACTGAACAACTTGTACAAAAATGGTTAAAGGGCAACTTAATTTCCAAAAATAAATAAAGTAAAATAACTGATACAAGAGCTTGGAAAAACATGTAAGAAGATTCAATGTACCATGTTAAGCCACAAAATTTAAAATCTGACTTGAAAAGACAAGTTTTTTGAGAAAACGTGTTACCAAAATCAACTAAAAGAAAAAACGAAGAAATTGAACAGACTTGAAATTTTAAGGAAATAGAATGGTAGTTAAAAATTTACCTGCTAAAATATAGTCAGGTTCAAAAAGCTTTAAAATCAGGTTTGTGAGATGTTAAATAACAAACAATTCTCACATTATATAAATATTCCCAGAGAACACAGAAAATAAAAATTTTCTAACTTTTGAAGCCATAATTCTTAAATTGGACAAGGCTCTTACGAGGAAATAAATTTCTACACCAATCTCAAACACATAAATATAAACATAAAAACAAAATAAATAAATAAATGTAAATATGATCTCACTGTGACCAAATAAGGTTTAGTCTAGTAAAAAAGACTAAACCCTACTTCAAGAAAGGCTTAATATTAAAAAAAAAAAAAAATTAATTGTGATTCATAATGTTAAAAAAAGGAAAGAGGAAAACCGTGTGATATTCTTAACACCTAAAGAGACAGCATTTTGTAAAACATATTGATATCATTAAAATGTCAATTTTCTCAAGATGAATCTATAAATCCAATGCAGTGTTAATTACAGACCAAATAGGGTTTTTTTCTTAAAATAGTCAAGCTTGTACTAAAATTTATAGAGAAGAGGACAATGCCAAGACAGCTAAGAACATTTTGAAGAAGGAAAATATGGAGGTAGGACTTGCCCTACAACATTTTAAATGTCATTAGAAAGTCATAGTGAACAAATGTGTGTGGCACTGGTGCAGGAATAGACAAATAATGACGACGGCAATGATAATAATAACATCCTATAGTAGCTGGACCTATTACTATTTTCAGTATGTTTTAATGCAATATAAGAAAACAACCAGCCTCCCCTTCCAACAAACAAAGTCTGCGTTTTTCCCCGTATAACTTCAAAAATTAAAAAATTTAATTTTGTCTGTATTTGAATGCAACAATCACTTTAGAAATATCTCAGGTCTTCCTGTTTATTTCTCATGGAGGTCTGCACATACCATGCTCATTCGTTACCACAAATTACTCTCTCATGTTTTATTTTCACACTTAATTTGTTTTTTGGGGAAAAACAACTAAAGCTGAATTTTGTCAGTCTTCAAAGTGGCTCCCAGACTGTCCTTATAGCTTCATTTTCAAATATGTCCATTATGAGAAATTACTGAGAAATTTAGCTGTGAGAGCTGGTATATGCAGTTGTCAATGGAGTAAACGAATTAGGATGGACAGGAAAGAAAAATGCTATACCAATAATGATAAAAAAATAAAAACTTTTAAGAGTTTACCATGAACTATGTAAGAAGTAATTTACATGGAAATCTCATCTAATACTTTTCAAACCCAATACTCAGTAACTGTTATTAAACCCATTTTATAGACTGAGAAACAAAGTCTTAGATAGTTTAATTAATTTTCTCAAAATCCCAAAATATGTGGAGGATTTGAGATCTGGATCCCAGGAATGTAGTCTGATGCCTGGATCCGTTAACTTTGATCAGTTCCATAAAACTATTGAATGAAAAGAACCCAAACCCTTAGTCTGAGTTCCCCTAAAACATCCTGAGACAAGAATACAAGCTAAAATAGTTTTTTGGAGAGGTGTAAAAGAAACAAAGTTGGGGAATGGAGAATTGAGCCAACAAAGTAAAGGCAGTCGTTGTTATTGTCAGCTTAATCCCTCAGAGAAACTCTGAGTCAGGACGTATAGTACATGTCACCTGGAAGTGAGGTAGCTGTGACACTTATATTCCATGACAGACATTGACTGAGGGCTGAGTGTGCTGGGAGAGAAGAGGATGATAATTCTCCACTGCACGATGCATGGACAGAGTGACCTTTTGAGGTTTTGGAAAAATCCATTCAGCAAGGACATATGGATATTAGCAGCTGGACATTCATCCCACTGAAGCGTAATTCCTGAGGGACACGAGCATGCACTGATGACTATGACAGGTATAATAGCAAATATAATAGCACTATTTTGGAGCATGAGGTGAGAATCACAAAGTACATCAGACTGTGTAACAGGCCACCGTCTTCACAACCTAAAAGATAAGAGATGACATATTTGTACCGCTACTTAGTTACTGCTTTGCAATCTTCAGCCACACCAAAGCATTAGAAGGCGACAGTAATTAACAAAGTTATTTGCTTTTTAACACCCATGAAAAACGAGAAATTTACACAATCAGAATACCAGAGTGGTGGACGCTATGATATGCTGTCCATATCCTCCTTTGGGGGTGAAGGACTTCTTTCCGTAGCTGATGGTAGTGAGACCTGAAGTCGACCCTCGGATGCCAGTCGTCTGAGTATTGCTTAGGTTGAAGAAAACTGCCTTGTCCTAGAGGTCATGTCTCCTTCTGGGATCATCCTGGATCCAAAAATCTCATCAACATATGGGCCCTCTAGCTTCATGGGCATCCTGTATGCAATATTTCAGCAATACGTGGGCTTTCCTAGCCTCACAGCTCCATGTGGAGTTAACTGAGGCCTTTGCTTCACCTTGCAGCCGAGCTTCTTTCTGCCCCATCCTGCTTCTTCTCTCTCCCTTCTGCAACAGTCAGTTCCGAGAGCACTCCTGTTATGGAATGAATTTTATTCCCTCAAAATATGTGTTGAATTCCTGGCCCTTGTACCTGTGCGTGTGATTCTTTTTGGAAACAGAATTATTCTTTTGTTATGTTAATGAGGCCATTCCAGTGTAGGGTGGATCCTAAACCTCATTACTTCTGAGTATTGAAAATAACAGAATAGACACAGACACACACACACACAGGGGAAGACAACCACCATATGACGATTGTCTACAAGCCAAGGACCAAAGACCCAAGGAACCCTTGGGGCGACTGACAAGGAGAGAATTAATAGGCTAAGACTCTTATTTGGACTTTAGCCTCCAGGACTGGGAGAAAATAAATTTTCTTTCTTTAAAGCCAGACACTTGTGGTATTTGTGTAACAGCAACTCTAGGCAACTAAGGCAACTCCCTGATACATGTCCTGCACAAAACCCAACTTGATATCATCAGAATACTTTAACATGTCCTATAAGGCTAAGCGGTGATGGTACCATCAGCTACATATAAATGAAAAAGTAAACACTATTCCTGTAAATATCTCAAAATTTTGCAATTTTGAAACAATGCTATGTAAAATAACATTCCTGTATAAGCCACGTAACTTCTTTGTATTCTTTTAAAGGGACCCTTAAGTTCATTGGAAACCCTGGTGGTGTAGTGGTTAAGAGCTATGGCTGCTAACGAAAGACTGGCAGTTTGAATCCACCAGCTGCTCCTTGGAAACTCCGTGGGGCAGTTCTGCTCTGTCCTATAGGGTCGCTATGAGTCAGAATCGACTCAACAGCAATGGGTTTTTTTTTTTTTTTTTTAGTTCATTAATAAGCCAAAGTCGTGTAATGACCAGTCAAAATTTATGCCCAGTGCTTAGTTAATTAATCGTAGATAGGAAATCATGTTTTGCAAATTAAATCATCTTAAATATGTCAATTATAAGCTTAAATCTATTTTTGAGGGATTGAAAAGGAAGCTGATTTACTTTTAAAGTCTTCATATATAATTTTGGTCTAAATAAAGATGGATTAATTATTAGCAAATGACTAAAATGGTATTTCATAATTTGTTCCAAAAGGCAACTTTGTGAATTTCACTGACTTGGAAGTACTGTTTTAAAGAGGACATTTAGATACTCTTCCTTTAGTCAATCAATTTGGCTGGCTGGCCCCAGTCACAACGGTTAATTACTATAAACATTGTAACCACAAAATAACCATTAAATAGGGTCACACGAAAGGTTAAGCTCTCGACTACTAACCGAAAAGTTAGCGGTTTGAACCCACCCAGAGGTGCCTCAGAAGAAAGGCCTGGAGATCTGCTTCTGAAAGGTCACAGCCTTGAAAACCCTACGGAACACAATTCTGCTCTGCAACATGTGGGGTAGCCATGAATTGGAATCAGCTTGACAGAAACTGGTTGTTACACAAAGATTTGAAAAGGATTTTCAGAACTTGTGTTGACTACAGAATGCCTCTAGGTCGGAGGGTCTCAGCTGGAAGCTAGGGCTTTTTGGATAGATGGGTGCAGGTTTTTTGTTGCTACTTCACTACTGGGGAACTCCAGTGACACTCATGCAGCAAGGGCTGGGGATACTAAAAAGCCTGCAGAATGTGAATAGTCTCGAACAGCACATCAACTGGCTCAAATGTCAATAGCTACCCTACAGAGAAAGTATAAACAGCTGTCAATTTATAAACGTAAACATGCAATATACAAGGGACATTGGTCAAGTCACTTATTTCCCTCATCCTAGACGTTGGTATCTACTCTACCTTCTTTTCAGGTATGTAAAAATACTTTGCAAACACCAACGTTCTATACAAACATTATTTATTAAAGAACGTGTTTTTTGGGAAAGAAAATCCAGCTTCATAGATTCAGTCAGTAGACTTGAAGCAAAAATGCAATGGTGATTTATCTAGTCTAAAACTTAAGTTCTTCATTCCTTAAATTTTGTAATAAGTGAATGAAATATATTTAACCTACCACCATAGTAAACAAATGAAATGTTAATTTTGAATGTTTCTAGAATGTCATTGATACGGTTGAAAACAGAATTTACAAAAATGTATTAGCCAGTCTTTGGCAAATTAATTTTAAGTTATGGATGTGTGCTTCGTATTTTATATACGCAATTGGAAAATTAATTTCCATGACACTATTATCTATATTCTGCCTGCGGTTAGTTCTCTCCCGGGAGCGTAGATATTTACGGAGCTGCCATGGGATACAGTTTGACCACTCTATTGGGCAACAACACAACAACGGGCGCCAAGTGGCTTGTCAAATGTCCATGTGACCAAGCCATGGAAGAGAGGCGGGTGCTTGGTACTGAACCAGACATAATGAGCCATCAGTTAACGTCGCTTCCTTTGGGTCACCGCAAAGCTGCGAGAGTAGGGGGGCTAACGGTGCAATGCCCGTCTGTAGAAGGGAGCTGAATCACATCACATCACTCGATTCCCCAGGTTCATAAATAGGGTTTCAAGTAAATAAAATACGACTTTCATTTTTATTGAGAAAAGATGGCTTTATTTCTCAGTTCACTTCAGTCAGTCGTTAAAGATTAGGCAAGATTATATGCGCATTGGGTGTAACCATGCTCTTAATCAGGTTTCCAAAGCTAAAGGTCAGAAAAAGTCACGGACTAAGCTTAGTAAATAATATTTTTCAATTCACCAACTTGATCTGAACTTTATTACGTACAGTGGGAGGCAGTGCCACATGGTATCAAATTAAAGTGACCAGATAATCTATATTTTAATTGGTCTAACCTCAGCAAGAAATCACCACAGCCCCTTGAGGCATTACTAGGTAGAATGCCAGGGGCTTACCAGCTCTGTGTAGTGCAGAAGGTCTTGTTATTTATACCTTAGGTCTGCTCTAGATACTTCAACTCTAGATGCATAAATATTGCCAGAGTTAATTTAGTTTTAACCTAAGTTTATCTGCAATTTAAAAATGTTCTATGGAAATTATAATTTTTAAAATTATTTGATCTTCAAATGCAGTTCATTCATTCAGTTTACATTTATTTGTACACTTAATAAATCCCAAATGCTTTCCTAAGCAGGGAGATACAGCATGCAAGGCATGGTGCCCTCCATCAAGTCATTAATTCTTCAGATTGCGTACACATGATTCCTAATCTACTGTTGGAACTCAGTACTTTCTTTATAATGCCTTGTATCCATTTGTTATGAAGTAGACAGCAAAGGTAATCGATGTTTGTTTTGGAGTATTTTTGTTCAGAATGCAACAGTTACGTCTGAGTATTTTATTAGTTGGGTCTTCTGAGAAGCGGATGCTAAGATGGGATTAAATGTGACATGATTTTATTAGGAGAAAGGCTTGCGTGAGAAGAAACGGAAGGCTCTGGAAAGCGCCGTAAGAGCCGTCAGAATGCCTTGCAAGTCTAATCCCAGGTGAAAGAAAGAGGTAAGAAAGGTTGTGTGGAATCTTCTTAAGCATCTTTGCAGTATGAGAAAGGGTTACAAGGAGGCTGGGCATCAAAGGATCCCATCTCCAGGAACAGGCTTTCCTGGAGTATTAGTTTCCTAAGGCTGTGGTGACAAAGTATCACAAACTGGGTGGTTTAAGATTATGGAAATATAGCCTCTCACAGTGCTGGGGGACAGAAGTCTGACATCCAGGTTTCAGCAGGATTGGTCCCTTCTGGAGCCTCTGAGATTCTGTTCCGGGTCTCTTTCTATCTTCTGGTGATTTCCGGCCATCCCTGAGGTTCCTCGGTTGGTGGCAACATCACTCCAGTCCCTGCCTCTGTCATTACACGGCGTGCTCCGTCTGTCTGTGTCTCTTCTTATAAGGACACCAGTCCTAGTGGACTAAGACCCACCCTAACCCAGTGTGACCTTATCTTAACCTGATTACACCTGCAAAGACCCTATTTCCAAGTAAGATCACAGCCACAGGTACTGGTGGGGGGGGGGGGTAGGACTCCAACATATCTTTTTTGAGGGACAATTCAACCCGTAACACCTTGTATACTTGCTGTGCTCAGTCCTTAGCAGGGAGCTGGCTGTGGGAAGCTTTGCGTAAGCACAAACAGAAATTTTAGAAAGCAGTAGCTGGAATCCTTGGTCAATTATGTTCCACATAATTATGAAACATAATTGTACGGGAGGTTCATATTCGTGGCTTGAGCGATATTCACTACATGTAAGTGTAACATGTAGCAAAACTGGAGAGCAATGAGCTTCCTTAAGAAAATATCTGTAAAGGCGTATTGATAGAATTTGCTGATAAAGCCTGAATCTATTCTCTGGAATGAAAATTATACATGTTTCCTAAAACGTAGTTCTGTACAGTAAATAATAAAGATATATAGGGAGCTCTGCCATTAGCCTCCCCTGTAGGGAACCAACACTGACGTTTAACCAATGTTTCTGAGGAATCCCTGTACATCCTGTTCAATGTGTCCCATGCTTCATTTCAACCAGGTCATCTTTTGATTCAGACTTTTATAACTATGTCATAGAATTTGACATTTGATGGTTCACTCTTAGTCAATGTACAGTCTTTAGTACTGAGTCTTCGATACTGGATTGCTAAGAAGAATGAATTTCGCTCTCTTTCTTTATGAAAAGCTGAGTATGGTTACATGATACTATAGCTTTCTTTCTCTGTACCCTGAACAGCCTCCTCTGTATCTTTTGTCTCTTTTGTGATTGCATATCTTTGCAAGATATGGACATTCTTTTCCTTACCTGATAATGAGAAGAGGAACCTAAGGTATTTGGGGCCCTTTCTGCTTCAAGTTGCAAAAGAATATAGATTGTCTCCCTTTTGTAAGATAAAAATTTCCTATGCAACTCCAGAAATTATTGTTTGATCTTTCCACCTGGTGAAGAATCTACTACTGTAAATGTCATGAAATATTCGACTTTCTTCCCTGAAGTTTACACAATTGTGTGTGTGTGTGTGTGTGTGAGAGTGTAAGAGGGAGAGACATGTGCAAATGCATATTTGGGTATATGTGTAACAGAAAAAATGACATAATGGTATCCACAACAATACCATGCATATTATAAATGTCTTCAAAATATTTTGTCTAGAAAATCATATATTTCATTTATTTTTCAACTTATTTGCTTAACAAATAATATCCTACGATTTTAAACATTTTCTCAGTTTTAGGGTGACTTTTCTCTTTTTTGTGTGTATACTCTGATTTCTGAGTTTGTGTACTCCCCTGCGGTTTGATTCCGTGTTCTTGATTCAGTTGGCCGGTGGTTTGTCTTTTTTTTTTTAAACAAGATTTTAGATATACTTACCTATTTTGTTTCTTCTTTTGGTTTTCAAAGTCATTAATTACTGCTTTTAACTTATTAATTTGTCTCTTCTCCTTTCATTTCACACGTTTTTTCTTGCTTTTTTTTGGGATATGTGTTTTCCCCTTGTCCTCTCCCGTAAGTTGAAACCTATGAATGCCATTTGTAGATTTGGTGCCAATTTCCCAGTTAGCCCGCTGAGCTTTCCACACCAAATACGGACCCCTCAATTTGCAGATTACTACCTGCTGGTGATTTTTTGGGGGACTTTCCTTAGGTCTTAGAACTATAAGAAGTGTATATGCCTTCCCCCTGGTTTGTTTGGCACAGTAGCTGGTAATCAGTAGATTTGGCCCGGTCCAGAATTGGAGTTCTCGGGAGATACGTTACGTTTCTTTTTTCTTAATAGCAGCCTATGGCTCCCCCCCCCCCCCCCCCGTTTCCTCCTAATTGCTTTGTCTGCTTTTGTCGGAGAATTGGGGACCTTAAAAAACTATTCAGCTGCCACCATCTTCCCCTTACTTGTTTTTGAAAGTATCACTCAGGTTGTTAGGGTGAGAATGCAGGTCAAGAAAGGAGACTGAGGCATCCGTTATGAGGCTATTGCTATGGTTCAGGTGACAGTAATGGCGGCTTGGATACTTTACAACTGTGGTCAGGAAAAGCCTCTCTTAAGGGTCAGCTTTTGAGGTGAAGCCAGATGTGTGAAGCCAGACACATGAAGAGTCAGGGAAGAACCTTCCAGGAGAGTACAGGTACAGATAGATGGTAGTGAACTGGAGTATAAGCAGTTGAACTTATATACAACAGTTCAAAGAGAGGCTGGAGAAGTCAATTAGAGCCAGACCGTGTCAGTTCCTGCACACATCCTCAGGAAATGTACTCTGAGGATATCAGATTGCACCATACAGAAAAGACACACAGGTAGACAATTCTAATAGTAGGCAGAATGAAAGAAGGGCCAAAATAGAGGTTCAGTGAACTCACCGTCTTCCCAGAGAGGAAAGAACGGTTCAATCTGTCTTGAGCATTGGTACAAATCTTCTTGAAAAAAATGACATTATGCCTTAAACGATGAGTAGGATTTCAGTAGATGGAGAGAAAGGAGATAATGATTTCAATACTTTTTAGATTGAGAAAATGACTAGTTTCAATGAAACAATTTGTTATTGGATCGTACATATGTTTAATAAAGAAATACTTCCCCAACCTAAATATACAAATGAAGAACATCCAAAAAGGGAAGTTAAAGCGTGTCAAATTATCCCTCACCTAATTCTGTATTTATGCATGGATGATATATGACTACCTCAGGGAAACTGTGATGACAGCTCTGGGTTTTATGTTTGATTTTGGAAATATAGTTCTGCAAACAGCATAGAGGAAACTGACCAAATTTTCAAAGAAGCAGATGTGCCATTCTTTGTTTTCTGGCTGTATGACAGAGTGGTATGCACAATGATGATGATATTAACTGCATTTTATTAGTAATAGGTATAATAATAATGATGGTTATAAGAATAGTATCCACAGCCGTTATGTGCTAACAGCTTTGCATGCATTATCTGACGCCTCTTGATAACCGTTTGAGATAGGTAATATCTATAAATATAGACAAATAATATAAATAATAACTATAATAGTTTATAGATGAGTTAACCGAGGCTCCATGAGGCCCAGGCTGTCCAAGGACATTCATCTCTGAAACTGCTGAGAAGTGTCAGCTGACTCCGGAGGTCAAGTCTCTGGTTACAATATTCTACTGACAAAATTAGTTTTGTTGAATATTAAGAGGTCCCTGCCTTTGAGACTTACAGTATTTTTATGAATTAATTACATATTTCAAGACATATTTGATCTCTTTTGCTGAGATAAATTTTATTTTCTGGACATTTCAAATGGGATTGAAATTGTCCCTAATTAAACTATTGTTTTTCAGGGGCAATTTAATCTCTTTTGTAATGCATTTTCGGTTTTAGTACAGATTATTTCCTGAAGAAAATAAGATTAAGCTCTGTTAAGTAGTATGTTTAAAACCTAGCTGCGTGCCGTGTTAACAGAAGCCTTTGTATGATGCTGCCATTTCATTACTTTCAGATTAGTTGATCAACATCCTGCAAAACACATTCAGTTTTGTTCCCTGTGAAAATGTTTAGGCTAATAGGTTTCGTACGTTGCTGTTCAATTTATCTGCCTATTAGAAGAAGTCATTAAATAGAAGAAATGAGCTTTTAGAAATAATGAGTTTTTCATTTACTGGTATAGGCATTTTCTTTAAAAAGGCATCATTAATCACATAGGTAAACCCCTAATTAAAAATGATTTGCTTTGATTTGCTTTATTTCACTAAACTACATTATATACCAATCTGTCACATGGATGGCATGCAAAGATCAAAGACTTTGTGCTCCCGTTTAGAATTAAAAAATTAATAATGACTCTGCATATCTTTGTGTGTGTGTGTGTGTGTGTCTATGAGAGGGAGAGAGAGACCCAGATCACAAGTGTGATATACATTTTTCCACCAACAGAGAAGCCAACTTTCAAAGTACATAAGGTATGTCAAATAGAGAAGTCATCTATCTAAATATATCAAATGTATCAAAGAGTAAATATTTGCCTTATAGTTGTAACTTTATTTTTATTTTTGTTGATTTTTTTTGTTGGTTTAACTGTAAAAAGTTTATTTCTAAAAATAGTATTAGGCCGGAGTTGTGTTTTGTGGAGAACTAATATGTTCTAGTAGGGGACTCTGGGTGGTGCAGATGGTTAAGCTCTGTACTACTAATCGTAAACGTTGGTGGTTCGAATCTACCCAGAGGTGCCTCGGAAGAAAGCCTGCTTCAGAAAGGTCACAGCCTTGAAAACGTTATGGAGCACAGTTCTAATAATACGTTAACACATGAGGTCGCCATGAGTTGGAATTGACTAGATAGCAACTGGTTAGGTTAGGTTAGGTTAGTATGCTGTAGTACTTCCTTGTTAGAAAATTATTGGAGCATTTCTAGAAAGCAAGAAACAAGACGTAAAGGAGTAAAAAGCAGTAGAATGGGAGCTAAGCGTCTTTAATTTTTGTCTCCAGCCTGCCGCCAACTTGCTATGCAATGCTAAGCAGATCCCTTAACCTCTTTGGGCTTCAGCTTTCCACCGTTATGAAACAAAAAAGTTGTTGTTGTTAGGTGCCATCAAGTTGGTTCTGACTCATAGGGACCCTATGCACCACAGAACGGAAACACTGCCCGGTCCTGTGCCATGCTCACAATCGTTGTTGTGCTTGAGTCCATTGTTGCAGACATTGTGTCAATCCATCTCGTTGAGCGTCTTCTTTTTCACTGACCCTCTACTTTACCAAGCATCATTTCCTTCCCCAGGGACTGATCCCTCCTGAAAACACATCCAAAGTATGTAAGACGTAGTCTCGCCATCCTTGCTCCTAAGGAGCATTCTGGTTGTACTTCTTCCAAGACAGATTTGTTCGTTCTTTTGGCAGTCTATGGTATATTCAATATCCTTCGCCAACACCACAGTTCAAAGGCGTCAGTTCTTCTTCGGTCTTGGTTATTCATTGCCGGCTTTTGCATGCATATGATGAGATTGAAAATACCATGGTTTAGGTCAGGCGCACCTTAGTTTTCAAGGTGACATCTTTGCTTTTCAACACTTTAAAGAGGTCTTTTGCAGCAGATATGCCCAATGCAATGGGTCTTTTGATTTCTTGACTGCTGCCTCTATGGGTGTTGATTGTAGATCCAAGTAAAAAGAAATCCTTGACAACTTCAATCTTTTCTCTATTTATCATGATGTTGCTTATTGGTCCAGTTGTAAGGATTTTTGTTTTCTTCATGTTGAGGTGTAATTCATACTGAAGGCTGTGGTCTTTGATCTTCTTCAGTAAGTGCTTCAGGTCCTCTTCACTTTCAGCAAGCAAGGTTGTATTATCTGCATAAGACAGGTTATTAATGAGCCTTCCACCAACCCTGCTGCCCGGTTCTTCTTCAGATAGTTCAGCTTCTTGGATTATTTGCTCAGCATACAGATTGAATAGGTATGGTGAAAGGATGCAACTCTGACACACAACTTTCCTGACTTTAAACTATGCAGTATCCCCTTGTTCTGTTCAAACGACTGTCTCTTGATGTATGTACAGGTTCCTCATGAGCACAATTAAGTGTTCTGACATTCCCATTCTTTGCAATGTTATCCCTAATTTGTTATGATCTACTCAGCTGAATGTTTTTGCATAGTCAATAAAACACAGGTAAACATCTTTCTGGTATTCTGTGCTTTCAGTGAGGATCCATTCGACATTAACAATGATATCCCTGGTTCCACGTCCTCTTCTGAATGTGGCCTGAATTTCTGGCAGTTCCCTGTTGACGTACTGCTACAGCCGCTTTTGAATGATCTTCAGTAAAATTTTACTTGCATGTGATATTAATGAAATTGTTAGATAATTTCTGCGTTCAGTGGGATCACGTTTCTTGGGAATAGGCATAGATATGGATCTCTTCCAGTTATTTGGCCAGATAGCTGTCTTCCAAATTTCTTGGCATAGATGAGTGAGTGCTTCCAGCATTGCATCTGTTTGTTGAAACATCTCAATTGATATTCCGTCATTTCCTGGAGCCTTATGCAGCTTGGACTTCTTCCTTCAGTACCATCGGTTCCTGATCATATGCTACCTCCTGAAATGGTTGAACGTTGACAAGTTCTTTTTGGTATAGTGATTCTGTGTATACCTTCCAACTTCTTTTGATGCTTCTTGCATAGTTTAATATTTTCCCCATAGAATCCTTCACTATTGCAACTTGAGGCTTGAATTTTTTCTTCAGTTCTTTCAGCTTGAGAAATGCCGAGTGTGTTCTTCCCTTTTGGTTTTCTATCTCCAGTTCTTTGCACATGTCATTATAATACTTTGTCTTCTCAAGCCGCCCTTTGAAATCTTCTGTTTAGTTCTTTTACTTCATCATTTCTTCCTTTTGCTTTAACTACTCGACTTTCAAGAGCAACTTTCAGAGTGTCTTCTGACATCCATTTTGATCTTTTCTTTCTTTCCTGCCTTTTTGATGAACTTTTGCTTTCTTCACGTATGATATGCTTGATGTTATTCCATAACTCCTCTGGTCTTGGGTCATTAGTGTTCAACACATCAAATCTATTCTTGAGATGGTGTCTAAATTCAGGTGGGATATACTCAAGGTTGTACTTTGGCTCTTGTGGACTTGTTCTAATTTTCATAAGTTTCTACTTGAACTTGCATATGAGCAATTGATGGTTTGTTTCACAGTCAGCCCCTGGCCTTGTTCTAACTAATGATATTGAGCTTTTTCATTGTCTCTTTTCACAGATGTAGTCGATTTGATTCCTGTGTATTCCATCTGGTGCTGTTTATGTCGGTGAAAAAAGGGATTTGCAATGAAGAAGTCATTGGTCTTGCAAAATTCTATCATGCAATCTCCGGCATCGTTTCTATCACCGAGGCCGTATTTCCCAACTACTGATCCTTTTTCTTTGTTTCCAACTTTCACATTCCAATCACCAGTAATTATCAATGCATCCTAATTGCATGTTCGATCAATTTCAGACTGCAGAAGCTGGTAAAAATCTTCAATTTCTTCATCTTTGGCCTTAGTGGTTGGTGAGTAAATTTGAATAATAGTTGTATTAACTGGTCTTCCTTGTAGGCTTATGGATATTATCCTATCACAGACAGCATTGTACTTCAGGATCGATCTTGAAATGTTCTTTTTGACAATGAATGCAACGCCAGTCCTCTTCTAGTTGTCATTCCCAGCATAGTAGACCATATGATTGTCCAATTCAAAATGGCCAATACCAGTCCATTTCTGCTCACGAATGCCTAGGATATCGATGTTTATGTGTTCCATTTCATTCTTGACAATTTCTAATTTTCCTAGTTTCATAATTCCGTACATTCCAGATCCTGATTTTTAATGGAGATTTGCAGCTGTCTCTTCTCATTTTGAGTGGTGCCACATCAGCAAATGAAGGTCCTGAAAGCTTGACTCCATCCATCAGTGAGGTCGACTCTACTTTGAGGAGGCAGCTCTTCTCCAGTTATCTTTTGAGTGTCTTCCAACCTGGGGGACTTATCTTCTAACACTGTATCAGACAATGTCCCACAGCTATTCATAAGATTTTCACTGGCTAATTCTTTTCAGAAGTAGACTGCTGGGTCCTTCTTCCTACTCTGTCTCAGTCTAGCAGCTCAGCTGAAACCTGTCTGCCATGGGTGACCCTGCTGCTATCTGAATACCGGTGGAACAGCTTCCAGCATCACAGCAACACGCAAGCCCCCACAGTATGACAAACTGACAGACACGAGGGGGATAAAGAAGTTAGAGCTCATAATTTTCAGTTTTCTTCCAGATTTAGTGCCCTATGATGTTAAACTATCATTTGGTTTTTGGATGAAAATATAGCAGTTTCAATAATATGTGTGCTCCAAATGCATTTTCCTTTTTCATATTTGGCTATTTCTCAATGTTTTATATTATACTATTTGATTTAAAGATTTTAGACTACTGGATTAAAGTCCTATAGTAAATGAAGAACATAATAAAACACTTAAATACTTTGGTATCACCGATTTTTTTTTGTCAAAAAGATAGAACAATATAGGACTGTATCACATAATTTGCATAAGTTAAATATAAAGACAAAGACATCATTGTTTGCCCAGTATAGCACTGCATGCTGTTGTTGTTGCTGCATGCCATCGAGATGATTCCAACCTACAGCGACACTATGGGACAGAGAAGACTGCGCCATCGGGTTTCTAGGCTGTGTAATCTTTGCTGGAGCAGATCTCCAGGTCTTTTCTCCTGCAGTATGGGCTGGGTGGGTTCAAACGGCTGAGCTTTCAGTTATCAGCCTACCTCTTAACCATTGTGCCCCCAGCGCTCCTTCGCTGCATGCTAAGGCTAGTAAAGCACTGGTATTTGCTAACATGACATATACAATTCAAAGCAGAATCTTGCACTTATTTTATAATTTGCTTTTTTACATATCACAGGTGATAGCAGTAAGGGATTAGAATTGAAGGCATAAATAGATCACCCACCCACGTCTCATTCATTTGAAAATGTTGGCTATTTTTAGTTCAGTAGTTAGGTGGGTAGCAGAACCCTTATTGGCGGGTGTGCTGACTGAAGAAAACATGACAACCAGCCACCCAGGGAAGTAGAGAGGAACTTTTTATAGAGCAACACACCAGAGTTCTTTACTTACATGTATGGTTTTTCCCTTTGCTTTTTTTCTTCCTGAATTTTTCAATTATAGTGTACCAAGCATGGATTTTGGTGTCAGGGATGGTTCTAGATGAGCAAATCGAGCAAGTTTCTAAACTTTAGTGCATCTAATTTTCATCATTTGTGAAATGCGGATCGTATGTCTCCTTCACACAGGGTTTGATGATTAAGAGAAATCCTTTCATTCATTCTTTCAACACCATCCATTCAGGAACTTCTGTTTCTCAGAAAGCTATTATTTTCCAGGCATTACTTTGTTGTTGTTGTTGTTAGGTATCGTCAAGTTGGTTCCGACTCACAGGGACCCCATGCACCACAGAACGGAAACACTGCCCGGTCCTGCCCCATGCTCACAATCGTTGTAATGCTTGAGCCCATTGTTGCAGCCACTGTGTCAATCCATCTCATTGAGGACCTTCCTCTTTTTCACTGACCCTCTACTTTGCCAAGCATGATGTTCTTCTCCAGGGACTGGTCCCTCCTGACAACATGACCAAATTATGTGAGATGAAGTCTCACCATCCTTGTTTCTAAGGAGGGTTCTGGCTGTATTTTTTCCAAGACAGATTTGTTCATTGTTTTGGCAGTCCACGGTGTATTCAATATTCTTCACCAACACTACAATTTGAATTCATCAATTCTTCTTCGGTCTTCCTTATTCATTGTCCAGCTTTCAGTTACTTAGTGGTTTAAATCGTAGAATAAACAATTGTCAACCAGTGTTATTAAAGCCGCCCTCTTTAAGGCATGCTACTTAATAATTTTTGTTCTTTCTGGGCACAGAATTTTAACTGCAGTTGTTAATGGCAAGGTCCCAGGGGTAGATCACTCAATAAGCAAGGTAAGCATGGGCTTAGTTGTACTTATTTACTAATCTGTAGTGAACAATTCCACATATTTTTCACTAGATGTGGTGAAAAACATGTGAAAGTTTTCACTACAGATTAGTAAGTAAGCCTGTGCTTACCTTGTGCACTGGGTACTCAGACTGTAAATTTGAAAAGAGTCTGATTCTGTAGGAAGGTGCTGTGGGGTTGGAGAAAGACAGATGTCAGCCATACCTAGAAGCAGAATCTTTGATGTGAAAAAATGTAAAATTGTTCACTACAGATGATCATGTTTACCTTGCCTTTTGGATAATCCGCCCCTGACAGGTCACTATGCTAATGGATTTTATAGTCTTGTGAGGAGAGAGGTAGTATACATGTAATAAATAAATGCATAATATATGCCCTTGAAGTGATAATTACCAAACAAGTAGACAATGCTTATTAAAAAACAAACAAAAACTATAAGTTACTTTAGCTTTATTTGGCCAACTATTCATCTAATGGTTGGATATATTCTATGATATATTCACTAAATGATTGTTCAGACTTTGATAGAACCTGCATTAGTTGAGAATTCACTATCTTCTAAGAAAACTCATTTCTTCTTTGGAAGCACTGAAATCGAAAGTTCACATTATACTGAACCAATTTCATCTCCATTCACTAGTGCTCATTGCCGCATGGCAGAGATGCAGCTCATTGAAATCACAAAGCTCTTTTCCATGGCATTGACTCTTCCCTATGCCAGCACCCTAGGTCCATTGATTATGTTTTGTTTTGGAGCTCCTCCCCAAAATCTGGTTGCTTTCTTATAATACTCTTAAATTTTCTCCGTTTTTCCTCTTAAAATCAAAATTCCATATGGCTTATGGTTAGTGCAGAATAAAGTACACTTCTTAATCTGAAACTAATCCTATCCTTGTCCTGGATATATTTTTTTCCTATTACTTTAGCCTCAGATTGCATAAACTATTTTGTTAGCCAGGTTATACTGTTGGTATTATTTAGGTTTCAACCAAAATTGTAGGAGCCCTGGTGGCGCAGGAGTTAAAGCACTCAGCTGCTAACCTAAAGGTTGCAGGTTGAAACCCACCAGCTGCTCTTTGGCAGAAAGATGTGGCAGTCTACTTCCATGAAGATTACAGCCTTGGGAACCCTATGGGACAGTATTATCCTGTCCTATAGGGTAGCTATGAGTAGGAATCAACTTGATGGCAATGGGTTTGGTTTTTTGGTTTGTTATCAAAACTCTTGAAGTTTTTAACATTTCGTGTCCATTCTTATCTTGTTCTTACATTTTTAGTCCATCCTGACTTCCTGTCTGGGTTTACAAATTTGATATTATGGAACCAAATGCAGGAAAAATGTTTCTTTTCATAAGACAGTTAGGAAAGGTGAAGTCTATCATTTTACTCTCTCTAAATTGCATTCAGTTTTGACTCAAGTTCACTCTCCATATAACCTAGCACCCTCTGAGTGTGGTTATTTAAATAGTTACATATTCACTTACTTACAATCTGGTTCACAGGAACTTCAGAAAATATATGTATCTATCTCATTTGGGTGTGAATGGCTTGGTACATGGGGCCGTATTTCATTTTGGAATTAGAAATTTTAATTTAGACTGCATTGAAGGAAGGACATTAATTATGTCCGAACATGATTTTGTTTCTCAAAAGCTTTAAATTTTTTATAATTAGTATATCTAAGACATATATATACATATTACATCTGATAGATGTTGAATATATATTTATTGATGGAAAGATAACTTTTTTCCATTACAATGTTTTCTTACCTTACTGGTGTAAACTGTAAAATGAACAGTTGTCGACCAATGTTACTAAGGCAGCCTTCTTTAAGGCACGCTACCGAGTGAGTTTTGTCCTTTCTGGGCACCAGAATCTTTTTTTAAAAATTTTTTTGTTGTTGAGAACATACATAGCAAAACATACACCAATTCAACAGTTTCTACATGTATAACTCGATGACGTTGATTACATTCTTCTTTGTGCAACAATTCTCACCCCCCTTTTCTGAGTTGTTTCTCCCCCATTAACATAAACACAGTTCCCCCCTAAGGTTCCTATCTTTCCAGTTGCTGTTGTCACTTTGATCCCATATAGATAGCTCTTAAAAGAGTATAATGCTCAAGGTAGACATTTTTTTTAGTTAAGTTATTGTTTGGTTTTAAGAAGACTTCAGGGGATATCTTTGGTTTAAAATTTAAAGATTACCTCAGGGCAGTAGTTTCAAAGGTTCATCCAGCCTCCATGGCTCCAGAAAGTATGGAGTCCATTGGAATTTGAAATTCTGTTTTTCATTGTCCCGCTTTTTATCAAGATTCTTCTACAGAAACTTAAAACGTTTAGTAATAGTAGCTGGGCATCATCCAGTTCTTTTGGTCTCATGGCAAAGGAGGCAATTGCTCATGAAGACAATTAGCCACACATTTCATATACTCCTCCTACTCATGACTCTTCTCCTTCCTCTGTTGCTCCAGGTGATTAGAAACCAATTGTTGTGCCTTGGATGGCCACTTGCAAGCTTTTAAGACCTCAAGCACTATGCAATGAACTAGGAGGTAGAAGAGAAGGACTAAACATGCTACTAGGCGAGTTAACTGGGATGTCCTATGAAAACGTGACCCTAAACCTCCAAATCAAGAAACCAAATCTCCTAAATTTTTCGTTGTACCTAAGCAGCCTCAGTAGCTACTTTTTTTTTTTTTTTTTTGGTCATTGTTGTAAATATATCTATCACACTACTCTGTCTGGGTACCAAAATCTTAACTGCAGTTGTTATTTCGCATCTCCTCCTCCGGATGTCTATGCCCAAACGGTATGATGACTGTTTTTTTTTTAACTTGGTACCTTTTGAGCATTAGAAAAGGCCTGATGAACTCTAATAAATCTTCATATTAAAAATAAGACATGTTCTATTCCAATAAAGTAAAATTGCACAATTAATTTGTGCATAATTTATATACAACCACAACTGATATACATGGGCATTCTCATATAACTTTTCCATTTCTCTTCATTAAGAAACTGGTTTAAAAGAAAACTGTCAGAGTCCCTGAGTGGTGCAAATAACGAAATGCTTGCTACGAACTGAAAGGTTGGTGGTTTGAGTCCACCCAGAGCACCTTGGAAGAAAGGTCTAGCAATCTTCTGCTGAAAAGTCAGCCATTGAAAACCCTAGGGAGCACAGTTCTACTCTGACATACGTGAGGTGACCATGAGTCAGAATTGACTTGATGGCAACTGGAAAAAACAAGACAGGACAAAAAAAACTATTAGCCTGGATTATTGGAAGGTAATCTTTGTTCTGGTTTGACCTAGATTGCTCTTTGGCTAGCATAACCAGGATTTCCCTGTGCTGATCTGCGCTAGGAGATTCCTTTCTTAGATCAAGGTTCTTAAAGCTCAGTCTCTGTTTGTGCGTTTGCTCCAGTTAATAAATGGCTGTCCTAGTGCTGTGGCTCAGGGCATTGCTTCCTGTGATCATCTCTGCACTGCATACCCCTCATCTCAGATTTTTCCCCAGTTTGTAAGGACCTGAGAACTATAGTGAGTCCTTGGGTTCTGAGGACTTTATTTCTTTGTTTTTGTGCTCCATTTCATCCTAAACTTCTAATCCACATCCTGTCTGATTAGTGACCTCTGCTTTACAGTAGGAAGAAGAGAAATATTTTAAGTACTTTTGTTGATAATAGTGACTTCCCAGCTGAGGCTCAAGCTTGCAATGTTACCATTGATAGAGCAGCATTTCCAGTGTAGTGGCATTAAACAAGGTTTTCAGTCATAATAGTTTTAGGAATGCTCATTTGCACTAGAGAGACATTTAAAAAATCACTATTTGGTCTTAATTTGCATCCCTTTAGAGAATATTTAGTAATACATAGTAATTAGAACAATTCTCACTTTTGTTTTGGCACCAGAAATGGAACAGAAGCTCAAGTAGCATTAACATTCATTATACCTGTATATCCACAAGTTAAATGATTATGATTTAATGGTGATACTCTCCATGCTCTTCATTTAAAATTACATATGAAATATACTTAATTCCTTGGGAATTTACTTAGGAAATAGTATTAAAATTATATATTTTTAATAAAACGTTCTGTTTTGAAATAATTGTAAATTTACATGTGGTTGTAAGAAATACTACTGAGAGGTCCCATGTACATTTTAACCAGATCCCACCCAATAGTAACATCTTGGAAAACTTAGTATGGTATCCCAGCCAACATATTGACATTAATACAGTCAAGATACAGAAAAATTCCATCAGCACAAGGATCCCTCATGTTGCTATTTTAGAGTCCCCTCTTCTTCCCTCCTATTTCTCTGACCCTGTCTTTAACCCCTGGAAATCACTAATCTGTTCTTTATTTCTATAATTTTCTCATTTTAAGAATGCTATATAAATGAAATCATACAGTATGTAACCTTTTGGAATTGGCTTTCTCACTCAGAATAATTCTCTGAGATTTATCCAAGCTGTTGTTTATAACAATAGTTTCTTTTTATTGCTGAGTAGTGTTCCATGCCGTGGGTGGCCCACAGTGTGTCTAAGCAGCCGCATCTGGGCTGTTATGAATAAAGCTGCTAGGAATGTCCTTACACGGATACTATCCGAACATAAGTCTTCATTTCTCTGTGGTAAAGGGCTGGCGGTGGAAATGCTGGGGTATGTGGTGGTTGCACGGTGTAGCCATTTCTTTTCTTTTTTTTTATTATGCTTTAAGTGAAAGTTTACAATTCAAGTCAGTTTCTCGTACAAAAATGTATACACACATTGCCATGTGACCCTAGTTGCTCTCCCTATACTGTGACAGCACACCCCTCCTTTCCACTCCAGATTGCCGGTGTCCATTCAGCCAGCTCCTGACCCTCTCTGCCTTCTCATCTCTCCTCCAGACAGGAGCTGCCCGTTTAGTCTCATGTATCTACTTGAGCTAAGAAGCACACTCCTCATGAGTATCACTTTATGTCCCATAGTCCAGTCTAATCTTTGTCTGAAGAGCTAGCCTCAGGAATGGTTTCAGCTCTGGGCCAACAGAAAGTCTGGGGACTGTGTCTTCAGCAGTCCCTCCAGTCTCAGTCAAACCATTAAGTCTGGTCTTTTTACTAGAATTTGAGTTCTGCACTGCACTTTTCTCCTCCTCCATTAGGGGCTCTCTGCTGTGTTCCCTGTCAGGGCGGTCACTGGTGGTAGCTGGGCACCATCTGGTTCTTCTGGTCTCATGTTGTAGCCATTTCATTTTAAGGGATATTTCATTGTGGTGGATTATTCAGAAAAATGTTTTTGTAATTGAATTTTTGAAAATTAAATCACATTTTAATACAACAGTATAGTCCTGTATTTTCCACAATGAAGAATCCTTCTGTAATACTGATAATTATTCCCTAATTATTGGATTTATTATAATTGTCCTTAATTACTAGTTTCATTTTATATGTATGTGTGTGTGCATATATACACATACACACACACGTATGTATCTATGTATGTATATATCCAAAAAAAACCAAACTAGTTGCTGTTAAATTGATGCTGACTCTGGGAGACCTCGTGTGTGTAGAACTGCTCCATAGGGTTTCAAGACTGTGACCTTTGAAAGCAGATTACCAGGCCTTTTTTCTGAGGCACCTGCCTGTGGGTTCGAACAGCCAACCTTTAGGTTAGTAGTGGAGCACTTCACTGTTTGCACCACCCAGGAGTAGTTAGAGTCAACTATGTGTCACTTTCTTGACTATTATGAAAATTATTTATTGTTTATTGTATTTGCATAATCCACTATTGAAATTGTGTTTAGATAGATAAGTTTTGAACTGTTTGGCTTGAAACAGTCTTTCTTCTTCTTGGTATTGTCCATTCTCAAGAGGCAATAGGTTATTTCAACACTAAGGCATTTCAGGATACAAGTAAGAACACAGCCTAGAAGTGTCTTGTGTGATTTCATTGCTTCTAACTTCCCATCATTCCTTGACAAAACCTTTTCCCCTGAAGCCACAGACATAACGTATTTTTCATGTAAAATAAATGTCTTGACTTAAAGATTTTCCCCTAAATATATTAGTGAGATATAAGTTTCATGGGAGACAGTCAGTCATTTCTGGTTTATTTAATTAAAAGATTTTGCTTGTTTGTTTTTTGAGCTCTCTAGATTGAAGTAGATTTTTCAAGGTGTGCCAATCCATTCTTTTTGAAGGCAGAAATCTATTTTATATAGTTGTACAAACGTATTTAATTGTTGAACTCTAACTAAAACATCATTTAAAATGTTAATACATTTTAATGATTTAAGATACAGTTGATTGGTTTACTTATTACCTTCACTTTTCATCTATTGAAAGTTCTATTACAATTTTGAAATCACTGTAATTATATACAAAAATATCTAAAAAATGGCATGTAGAATAAGCAGAGCCTAATTGAGATTCCCTCTCCTATAAACTCACTTCCACTTGGTGCCCAATTTCTGTGTGCTTGTGGACTCCATATTTTCTTTGATAATGAACACAGCTTTCTTGAAAGTCCACTGGGATGGATGGGGGGCAGTGATGCATTGAACTCTCTTAGCTAGCAAGCCATGTAACCAAAGGAACTGGAGAGCATCTCATTCAAACTCCTAGTTTTGTATATGATGAGGCTTGAGGTTCGGAGAGGTTAACATACCGTTCCAAATTCACAAAGACATTTTAATTTTATTTCACCATGTCGTTTGATTCTGATATTACTTTTCCAAATTTTCTTACTCATTCCCTAGCTGAGGCTCAGTTATTGCAGGAAACTTTGTAGTAAAGGTAATTAAAGTTATGTTTTAAGTTCCTAAGTGAAACTGTGGAATTCCAGGATGATACAAAGAAAGGAGGAAGTAGGAAAACCTACAAAATTTCTGTTCTAGTCCAAATTATTCTTTTCTAGCACTCAAACAACATGGAGCTAGTATATCAACTGCAGATTGGGTCTCCGCTCTGGGCAGTAACCACAGCTTTTCTCTTTTTCTTCTCAGAGGGTCTTATGAATTCAGACTGTTTTTTTGATATTTCGTTTGTTTTTCAAAGCTCTGGCTTTGTCTCTGTGTAGTCTTTTTCACGCCAGACTGGCAGCAGAGTAGAAAATAATCCCTACAAATTAAAGCAAACACATAAAATATGCTGATTATTATCAGACAAAACATGAAGGGAAACGAAAACAAAAATCATAATTCTGGACAAGTTATGAACAATTTATAAACTTAGTGGAGTCCTCATGGAGCCCTGGTGGCACGGTGGTTTAGCACTCAGCTGCTAACTGTAAGGTCCGTGGTTGGAACCCACCGGCAACTCTGCAGGAGAGAGATGCGCCAGTCGGCCTCTGGAAAGATTTACAGTCTTGGAAACCCTGTGGGCAGTTCTGTGTCCTATAGGGATGCTATGAGTTGGCATCCACTTGGCGGCAATGGGTTTGCTTGATTGTTTGTTCGTTTTTTTGGAGTCCCCATAATCACAGAATGTAGGCTGGTGAATCTCACTAGAATGGAATGTAGATGTACATGAGAATCATCTGGAACACTTGGGAAACGTTTAGATTTTGAGCCCTTCTCCAGGGTCTGGAGGCCAGAAGTGTGCATTTTAAATCAGAAATCGCCCTACCCCCCTCATTGTGGCCAGGTGGTGCTGATCTAGATGACACTCTGACAAAACTCTGAGAAACAGTGCTGTGTTAGTGTCCTAGACTGCTGTGACAAACGCCGTAAACTGAGTAGCTTATAGAAAGGACATCTATTGCCTCACAGTCCTGGAAGCTAGCAGCCCAAACTCAAGGTGCTGGGAGGGTCTTGCTCTTTCAAGTCTCCAGGGGAGGCTTCTTTCTTGTCTCTCTGTTTCTAGTAGCTTCAGACTTTCCTTGAATTGCAGCTGCAGCTTAACTCCTTTGTCACATGGCCTTATTCCCTATGTCTTTCTGTGTCTCTTCTCTCTCTTACAGGACATGAGTCAGATTGTATTAGGACCGACCCTATTCAGGGATGACCTCATTTATCTTAACTTACAACACGTTCAAAGACCCTTACATGTTCAAAGACCCTAAACAAGGTCATGTTCACAGCACCAGGGGTTAAAAAAACCAAACCAAACCCGTTGCCATCGAGTTGATTCTGACTCATAGCCACCCTGTAGGACAGAGTGGAACTGCCCCATAGAGATTTTCAAGGAGTGTCTAGTGGATTTGAATGGCCAGCCTTTTGGTTAACAGCCGTAGCACTTAACCACTATGCCAGCAGGGTTTCTGACCGCAAAATAAAATTTAGGCAGACACATTTTAACCCGTAACAAGTGTCTTTTTATATAATAGCTAAAAGAATAAAACAAACCCTCAAACAGGAGTGAAAAACAGGGGTGACTCTTGACACTGCGTGACAAGGCTAATACTAGTTTTAGATCATCGCAGTAAAACTACGGAGTATGGTGGGATTCTCGGTCCTTCCTGCCACAGTCGCCTTCCTAATTACTCCTCTGGTTATTATCATCAAATCCGAGTTATTTTCAGGCGGAGTATTTACCATTTCAATTTATTTGTCTCTCCTATTATTTCAGTGTGCTTATGAAGAACTTGGATCTGATGATCTCCAAATACCTTCTGCCCCTACAACACCGTGATTCCAGGATTCTGTGGAATAAATTAATAGGAGATTAAGTCATAGTTGACAGTGATGAAATGGAGTTGACTTCGGTAGCAAATTAGAAGTTTCCAGCCCTGAGGGGAGAGTAAGAAACATGTGAATGTGGGTATTGTTTTATAAACAAAGAAATCCTTATTAAACTCCATCAAATAACACCTTATCATTGCTATGTAATTGACTACCTGTAACAGAACTTTATTTGAACAATGAGATATAGTTTATGCATAGACGATAGTTATAAAAAATATATTTTTTAACCTCTAATCTATGTGAATAGGATAAGACATTGGATAAATAGTGCAGATTGATAGACTGGGGAAGCAGACACAGATGGCAAATACCTACAGCAATTTGGTATCAAAATTAAAAATTGGAACTCAAGCTGTAAGTGTGCATAGTCTGTAAGGATACTTTCCAGTTCTCTGGTGGAATACTGGATAAGATTACAGTGGATCTCTGAGGATGTTTGGATATGCAGGTGGCTCGGAGTCAAGGCAGAGAGTTGTTTGTTGTTGTTAGTTGCTAGTTGCTAGGTAGTTAGTTGTTAGTTGCCATGGAGTCAATTCTGACTCATGGCGACCCCATGTGTGCAGAGCAGAACTGCTCCATGAGCTATGGACTATTTCTCATTCACAGTATAAGACCATAGGTATTTAAGCTAATTGTGAATTACAAATGACATAAATAACAAAAAATAGTTTTGAATAGAAACTATAATCTTCTGAAAGTTCTAAGTTCCTTTCCCATCTCATACAAAAGGTGATGAATTATTTACTGACATAAAACTATTTTTTATGCTGCTCAGAACATTTGAAACCTTAATATAAACCTAATATAAACTTCACAGTGGCCATTTTTTTAAATTGTTTCATTAACCTGGGAACTCCCATATGACCTTTCAGAAGCAGATCTCCAGGCCTGTCTTCTGAGGAACTTCTGGGTGGTTTTGAACTGCCAACCTTTTGGCTAGTAGTCAAGTGCTTAACGTGGGCAATGCAGGAACTTCTCAGAGTGCCTGAAGGGCACTATTTCCATATACTAGGTGGAATCAGGATGCAAAATGCCCTGCAGTGTCTCAACAGTCCTGCAAAACTATGGATTTCCTTACCCTCTTACTACTCATGCTTCCATTGTGAAACATTGAAAGAGGCTAGAAGGACTTCCAGTCACAGATGGGTTTTCTTGCTCTGCTTCTATCACCTTAAAGAACAAAGACAGCAGAATAATGTCTTCCCCAGTTTGTTTTCTACTGTGAAAAATACAACCGCATGGATTATATTTTTGTTAGACAAACCTTGTATGTATGCTCTATGATACTTCAGATACTTTATATATACATACAGGTGGATCAATGGTAGATACTTTATTAAGTCTACATTATATTAGGCTGTTAGTCTGTTGAAAATACGTGAAGAGCTGATTAATTTTTATCTTTTCAGTAGATATTACAATAGGTTTTTCCTAATAGTGAATTTTCAAGAGAGAGGGGTGTTAATCTTTTGATGCTGGTATGAAAAATTTAAGGAGCTATGGACTACTTCCCATTCACAGTATATGACCATAGGTATTTAAGCTAATTGTGAATTACAAATGACAAAAATAAAAAATAGGGCAACTACTGATAATCACAACCAAATATGAGATGAACATTATACAAATTTACTGGGGGGGGGGGGACTATATATATATATTTAATAAAACAAATACTGGGTTCTCAAACAAGTTACTATAACGAATTTGATGTTATGAATAGCTCTTTAATTATACTTATTGGTAATATCTAAGAGCTAATTTATAATATTCTTTCCAGACTAAGTTATATACTCTTTTTACATTAGCAGGGGCAGACAAAATCATAATGCTCTTGTATATACAGCTTTCTTTTGGCAAAAGATAGCTGAATAAAGACATAAATAAAAAATAGTAGCATACCCCAAACCAATGAAATTCCTACTCAAAATGTTAAAATAGAGAAGAAAGCTGATTATTTACAGACTCAGGTGAGCTGTTGTTGTTGCTGTTTCTGAAGAAAAGGATGTGTAAAACCTTTCAGTTTCCCTTTAAGCAAAGGGTGTAGATTAAGAAAATTTGTTATTTGTTGCCAGTTGCTATCAAGTCTATTTTGATTTATGGATACTCCATGTGTGGCAGAGTAGAACTGTGCTCCATAGGGTTTTCAAGGCTGTGCCCTTACAGAAGCAGATCGTCAGGCTTGTCTTCTCTGCCTCTTGATGGTCCAAACCACCAACCTTTTGGCTAGTAGCTGAGTGCTCCATCGTTTGCACCACCCAGATACTCCTTGTCGATTAAGAAAATAGCATTTATTAAAAATTATTCAAAGACTAGTACAAAAACACTAGTTATTGTGAGAATTTTGAAATACGTCTCATTTAAAAATCAAAAGTAATGGTATTACATCTGAAGAATCTTCTGTTTTTATTATTGGTTTAAACAATGCTTCACTTTCAGTGTGCACAATTGCTTTGCACCCCCTCCCCCCAACTTTTTAAAATGACGGTAATGAGTCTTGTAAGTAGCAGTTGAAACTATCCAAACAAATGCATAAAAAGGTATAATGCATATGCGGGCAAACCTGTTATATTGGGACCAAGAGCCTTTTGGTTTTTATCTGAAGTTATTGTATGGAGACCACAATGGCCAGAGAGCTTGCCAAACCTACCAGTAGTTACTATTCAATCTCTATGGAGACAGGCAGTCGTTAGGAAGGGATTCACAAGGAACAGTTTGCTTATTGAACTAAGTGGAGTCATTTTGAAGCCTTTCGTTTTGGCTCTCAGGGTAAGATAAGAATGTTTCCATTTTTCTGTTTCAACTGGTAATTATTACTAAATATTTGTTAGAACAAACAATGTCATGCCTTTTAACCCCACTCCTCTTTTGTACGTTTGGATTGTTCTTCATCTCAGTTAAAAGACTGGAGGTACTGTAGGCTCTTTGTATTGCCCACGACTCCCTCTCTCACCCAGTCAAAGGAAAATGGCGTGAATCACTGTGGTATGGCTGTGATGTGTCTCTAGTTTGCTCTTATGTTTTAAACATGAAAGTCTGAAGAGAAGAAACAGTTCCTCTTGTGATGTTAAGTGTCAGCACTTAGCAACGGCATCACTTGACTGTACTGAATCCAGCCATTCACCCTGTTTGCAGTATGTTTTCCATTTATGCCGGTTATTAGAAAAGAAGGCTGACTTGATGTCACTTTATTCCCTATCTACTTACTTGAGGGAGGATATGTTGATAAAATGTGGTTTCAAACAGCTTTAGTATAAGCTTGATTTTGCCATTTATCTTTTGTTTTCCAGCTGTAGTTTGGTAGAAAATGAAAAGACCATTTACCTCATAGCCATTATGTTTTGACTATTTCATTTACATTATTTTAATATTACTTCAGTGTATTGGGTTAGATATTATCTCCCTTTTACAGACGATGACATTGAAACTCAGAGAGATAACGTATACAAGGTTGTCTACCAAGTGAGTAGTGGAGTTGGAATGTACACCTGGTGCCTGACTGTAGTCTATTGTTGAGCTGTAGCTGGGGGCTCTATACTTGCCATTTGAAGTCAACGTGGAGCTATTCTGGAAAGGTGACCAACAGCACCGGTGTGCTCGGGACTGACGGCTTTCCCAAGATGCAGGACTTTCAGTGATAAAACTTAGAGTCCTGGGAAAACCGCGGCTCTTTTTCACTCCAGGCCTGGAGTTTGAAACTAAAATGTCCCCCTGGCTTCTAAATTATTCAGCCAGTTAGAAGAATTTCAAGATTTCACTAGGCTTCTCTGGTGGTACCTTGAATATTTCTTACCAATTATACTTACCTTCAGAGATTATTCACCTAAGCTGCACCTTGGGGCATGATTTTCTGAGAATAGGAAGCAAAGACGCTTCCCTCGCTATATCCAAAGTCATTGTTATGATCATTACTTCTTTCTTTCTCTTACTCACCAGTTGGCCTGCTCTTTCTCTTACATGTGTGGACATTTGGTTCTCTCTTGTTTCTATCTGTAAGGATATACCAAGTTTCAAACATAAATGAAGCCCTTAATAAATGGATGATATTTCTGGTTCCCCGTCATTAATTTTGAATTTATTTTAAACTACCATAGTGATAACAGGTTGATAATGTTACATCACCCACGACTTCTAATAGGTAAAACATTTTTAATGTGTGACTTCCTTGATTTAAGGCATGATGTGTGGTCTTGGAACAGTGACTATAACTGGTACATACAGAAACTGAAAAAAAATAGCTATAATAATATTCCAGATGGCTCAGACCCTCCCCCCCATGTTTTGAACGCAAACTATAATCTTCTGAAAGTGTTGAGTTCCTTTTCCATGTCATACAAAAGGTGATGAATTATTTACTGACATAAAACTATTGTTTATGCTGCTCAGAACATTTGAAACCTTAATAGAAACCTGCAACTTCACTGTGGCCATTTTCTAAATTGTTTCATTAACCTGGGAACTCCCATATGACATTAAGAGAAAATTTATGTATCAAAGAGTAATAGAGACTTGGACCCCAGTCCAATCAGTCTCTTCGTAATGGAAATAAATGATCTATCAGAAAGCAGGCCATGTAGAAAGCTTTCAGCCTTTTTGATTTGTAGCAGCACTGCTTATTATGATGAGTTTTTATTTCATTGAAAAGGTATAGTACACATATCGGGAACATACATCCACTGGTTAACGTTAAATTAAGGTTAGGTCATTTATTTGCTATAGTCAATGTATCTGGTTGTCATTTACATTCAATGATGACAAGGAAATCATTTCTTGTTTTCTATTACCAAGCGAAGTTTTCTTTTTCTTCAGGTATTTGTTGTGGCCAATAGAAGTATAAATATTCAAACTAGTCATTCAATGTTTATCTCATTCTACTTCGGGATTGAAAGCAAGGGTCTCCTCTCCACCACTCCCAGCTACTTCTTCCAAAACATTTCCTAATTTTACTTATAATATTGAATGAAAATGTGTCTGATGTTTTTCTAACCTTAGGGAAAAATTTAAGGGTAATGCAAGGAAATAAGCTTCTAGCTGTAGCAGATGCAAAGTAAGTGAGAACATCTGTATTTACTTCCAATAACTTCAGAGCCTTCCTTGAAACTGAATGGCAGGACAGAACATCAACTATAGTAGATATGAAGGGTTCTCAACTGCATCATATCAAGCAAAATATCAACCAAGTATGTTATCCAAGATCTCCTTGGGGGAAGATCAATTTTCACCTTTAATTAAAGGGGAAAAATCCAATCTTCTCAATGAAGAACTTTTGCTCATAGAAATAGACTGTTAGAAAAATGGATCCCTTGGTCATGGATTTTTTTTTTTTTTTTGAATTTTTTGGTGATGCCATGTTTTTTCACTAACAGATTAGATGCTGAATCATTGTTTGTTCATAGTTTTTTGTTATTTGAAAAAAAATGGGGTGCCAATTGCAAGCAGAACATATCAGTACGATGTTCCATGAAGTATATCACAAACAGTACATATTGGTCCCATGGCCCAGGAAGTTCATCACACTTCCTGGCTACACTTGAGCCATAACCTATTTTACTCAACTTTCCAAAAATACACATGAAATACTACATAAACATTGCAGTGGCTGCACATAATTGTTATCAGTTTGAGATTTAGAGTGGGCTATATCAGTAGCATGTTCCATGAAGCACATCACACACGTGGTACCTGTTAGTACCAGGAAGTGCATCACAAACAATTTTCACACCAAAAATAACTCACTTACTGGAATACTTCTGAAAGCCAGTAACCGTAACTTCCCAGTAAAACAAAGCAAACAGTAAACATACTTGCAAGCATTATCTTGCTGTACAGAAGCCAAAAGACACAAAAGTTTTACATAATCGCTCCTCTGGCAAGTATCCCCTCATACAAATGGCTCTCAACACTCAAATGTGGCCCAAACCAATTTTCTTGTTTTTTAGGCAGTTGTGCCAGTATCTGCCACGATGCCAAAAAACAAAACAAAACAAAGCAAAAAAAACCAAACCAAAACCAAACCTGTTGCCACTGAGTCAATTCTGACTCATATTGATCCTATAGGACAGAGTAGAACTGCCCCATCGGGTTTTCAAGGAAAGGCTGGTGGATTCGAACTGCTGACCTTTGGTTAGCAGCCAAGCTCTTAACCACTGAGCCACCAGGGCTAAAGTGGCTCAAATGCCTGCCAATACACTTCCAGGTCAGTGATAGGTTTACTTACCCATAACAATTAAAGGCTTGCAGTTCTCCTACATCTTATGTTGTAATGGGGAGTATGTTGTGCTAAATCTTCTTAGTACACTATCTTCACATATATATGTATTTTAAACTGAAGCCTAAGGTCAAGGAGATTTTGTTTAATATAGCTCTGACTCCGCATAAGCAACACTGGCTGTAATAGGAGATGCAGAAAAAGATGTTATGGGGGCTGAGATTGCAGCTTCTCTGATCCACAGTTTGGGGGGCCCTCAGGATCACTGCTTATTTTTTTTATGGTATAATTGTGTACTGTCAAGATTTAAAAGGATATTTTATAATGAAAAAGTCATTTAGCAGCAAGGAAAAGAGGCAGAAAATTTTTTCTTCTTCTTTGGCCTAGAAGGACTCATTATTCTCTCTTGGCTCAGACTGAAGGAAGGTATTATTTTAAATTATGTCGCAAGGTATGCATGAAACCATTTTGTAACTCTGTGTCTTAGGCTGGGTTCTATAGAGAAGCAAAACCAGTAAAGCTTATAAATAGAGATTTATATCAAGGAAATGTCTCATGCAGTTGTAGAGGCTGAAATGTCCCAACTCTGTGGGTCAGGATAGAGGCTTCTCCTGATTCACTTAGCACAGGGGCTGGCGAACCTAAGTTCGGCAGGTTGGAGAGCAGGGCTCTTGTTCACAGGCTGTGAAGATCGACATATCCTGAGACTGGCAGGCAAGACAGCAGGTAAGCTGCTAGCTCAAGTCCCACGAACTGGAGGTCAGACGAACAGGAGCCAGCTGCAGGATCCACATCAAGCAAAAGCCCACGAGCCTTGCCAAAATGTCCACCTATAGGTGATGCAAGCCACATGCCCAAGGAAACTCCACTTCAACTGATTGACTACTCACAGCAGATCCCATGATGGAGGGGATCACATTATATCAAATCTCATCATGGAAATGATCACATCATATGACTGCCAAACTACACTGTAACTGCCAAACCACTGAGAATCATGACTTAGTCAAGTTGAAACACAATCTTAACCATCACACACTGAGTTTTTAATACAAAACTGGCACCCACTTTATAGGGACACCATATTATCTCAGTACTTCTTTGCACTCTTTGATTGACTGATAGATTTTTTTTTTTTTTTTGGTTTGTTTGTTTTATTTCTTTTGATCAGTAACATTCACTCGACCTACTGTATATGCTGTCTTTGTAGGAATAGCCTATGTAATAGATACAGAATCATTCTGCCTCCTGGTGATTAAGGTAAAACTATCCTGATCTCCAGCTTCCTGGCCCTGGGCAGATAAAGAACCTCCCCATACTTTCCATGACTCACTTCCATTTGCTTCTGAGCACACTGAGATGTTAAGTTTCGATTACCATTATCTCCCAAACATCCGATCATACAAACATTTTGAAGATTTTGAAGAGGGAAGGAATCATCACGTACTGCACGCACAGTCTTCCACAGTCTTGCTAATTCAACTTGCTCATGTCCCAACGCTTTCCAAAAGACCTGGTTGCTGCCAGAAGACCTGCGTAGAACCCTCTGGGAAATGTAATCCACTTCTCTCACCCATCACTCACAGCAGTCAGCCTAAGCCAGATGCCCTGGAATTTTGATGAATAAAATTTTCTCATGATGAATGAACTAATCTTATTGATCAGCCTGAACTACTATATATTATATGCAAAAGTATTGCTATTATACAATGAAACTGCTAGTCTTGGTAGACCTGGGTAAATAAGGTCAATAGAGTGAAATTTTTCTTAAACGAATTACCAAATCTTTTTATATGTACTGTTTGTTATTGCTAATTTCGTGAGGCACAAGACGTGCTGGGACATAGTACTGTCACTGCAATTCAGTAGCCCTTGGAAAAGTTACATGGAGACTCCAAACAAGGCCTACAGGATGAAGATGCAAACACCTCCGAAGGATGGTTCCAAGCTGAATGCCGTACTTTTGATGCCAGACAACCGTCAAAGGAAACATAGACCTGAATGGTAGGTGGAGGCATAGGTCCTTGGGTCAAGAGCCAGCAACCTTGCTAGGCTAAATTTGATTATTTATAGGTAATACAACTACATTTTGTTCTCAGAAAAAAAAATTGTAAAAAGCATCTGATAATCAATGAAATTGTTTCATTGTCAGAAATCAGGTATTAAAATCATTGGTAAGTCATTTTAAAATACCACAATAATCCACATCTCTTTAGTTTGGAGATTTTTAAGAATTCACGACACTGTCCTAACAGCAAATACAGACGGACGTCATTAGACTGATATTGGAAAAAGGCCCTTTCATCTGTTCTTATGTGTGCACAGAGGAATGACCTGAGGCCACAGGGCCCGAAACAGAGAGGACAATAAATATGCAGAAATAAAACCTACATTTTGAGTGTGTTTCTTATTATACGTAGAAAGTCATTTCTGGGTATACTTGGCATTTTCTAATCTTCTTTTTTACTAAAATCTTGCCAGCCTGTCTCATCATGAACTGCTTCATGTTGCAATTTTTTTTTTAAAAAGAAGATGCTATATTTATTTAGTTTCAAGATTCGATATTCAGTTAAATGGGGTGAATCCCCCTATCTTCAGACAGGGGAATTTGCCTGTTCCTGATGCTGTTCTGAAATGTATAATTTCTAAATGATCTTAATTCCCATTGTTTTCATTGTATTGAATTTTCTCCAGCCGCTCTCAGCAGTGCCTCAGTAGGGAGAGATCTTTTTCTAATTCAGAGTGGTTTCAGGAAGAGGTTGTAACTCCTAAATGTAACAGACCCCAGAGAATACCGGAGGGCAGAGGGTGAGATGTTGTCATCCTTGGGGGCATACTTCAAAGGGAGGCCCTAGACACAGAGCCTGGGCAAATAGGAAAGAGAGAGACTCTGGTTCTTGTCCCAGGGCAGAGCTTGTGGGAGAAGCAGCAGCAGCAGCTCCCGTTTCTTTTGCTCAAATATCTTGATTTAGCATCACATTGTCTGTGGCAGAAGAAAATATCACTGAAGATTGGCCCTAAGGCTAGGGGGGAAAAAAAAACATGAAAGAGACCTGAATTGCAGTGTTTCAATATCGCCCTTGTCTGCCGCCTTTGTCCTGGCCCTCCCACGCGGGGCCTGGGTTCAGCACAGCCTGAAAGAGTCAGCAGGCAATCCTCAAGTTAACAACAGCTCTCTGACTCACACTGGGCACCCTCTTTGTAGATCTCTAATCTCATAAATGTTTCAGCCTGACTCGCGGGGTACTGCACTTCACAAGTAGGCAGACTGAGGTCTTTCTAATGGCTCAAAAACATTGAAAGACTTTTCTGGAAAAGGTTGGCTTAAAACAACTTTCCACCCACATATAGTCAAAATCTTTCAAAACAAACTTATACTTCTATCTTATTGCTTATTAGCCTTTTACTGCAATTGCATGCTTGTTCAATAGTCTGGAAGTTTTCTGAGGGCAGGAAAACTGTCTTTTTATTTTATCCTCACAGCCTAGTACAGTGCCTAGCACATAATAGACAGTCTATATCTACGTCTATGTCCATGTTTATGCCTGTATCTTATTTATCTCCATCTCTCTATGCTTACACACACACACACACACACACACACACACACACACACACACACACACACACACGTATCCAGACATCTGTATGCATCACACATACTTCATCTTTTTATCTCCGCACATCCCTGTGAAGTAACATTGCTTCAGAGAGAGTAGACATCTTGCCGAAAGATAACCATGGATTTGCATTTGGGTATGATTGTGTTCAAATTCTCTCTGAATTCAAAGCTGACTGTTGAAAAATACGGTAGCCACCATAACTTTAATTTTAAATATACCTGTTGCTGTGAAAAGATGCCCGGGACATAATGTTAAAAAGCAAGAGGGACTCACAGAAAACTGATTAACTCGGGTTACCTCAGAGGGGCAGAACTGAAAGGGTTAAGGTAGATTGAACTGATCCATCAGCTCTAGTATTGTTTGTTTTGTGCAATGAGTATTGCTTTATTTTTGGGGAATTAAAACAATAGATGACTTTGAAATAATTGATTTATGTTCTTCAGGATTCCTTGTAGATGGGCAAACACCACCCTCCCCACCCCCACTCCCTAACCCTTTCACAAACAGACGCCTAAAATTTCCCATTTAGGAAAGTAATGGGTTGAAAAGATCATGCATGTGATCGTTTTTGTTACTGACTCAGTAAGCTCCGCTATGAAGGAGCTTTATGCCCCAGTCACACTGCCGAGTAGACAAGAGAAATGCGGAGCTGGAAGAGGGTTCATTATTGAGACTTTGACATGGCATGGAGCAAGGGGAAAGAATCCAGACAACAGAAGACTCGTGTTGTGAGAGAACAAGTAGGAGCATAAAGATACACCCTCTGGCAACATCACAGTATTGTTCAGAGAGAACCTTCATTCAACCGCTAAAATAATCTTTCATGGCAACTTGGCGCAGACACTGCTCACATTACGGGTCCCTATAGCATACAATCTACCACTTTCTTGTCATTTTGTCATACTCTGGTGACTTATATGTTATTGTGATGGTAGAAACTACGCCACCAGTATTTCAAATACCAGCAGGGACACCCATGGTAGACAGATTTCAGTGGAGATTCTAGACTAAGACAGAGCTGGTGATCTGCTTCTGAAAATTAGCCAATGAAAACCCTATGGATCACAACAGAATATTGTCTGAAATAGTGCTGGAAGCTGACCGTCCCTGGGTTGGAAGGCTCTGAAAATACACAGTGGCCACAACAGTGGACTTCAGCATAGCAACAATTGTGAAGACGGTGCAGGACTGTCCTTCTGTCCCACATGAGGGTTGATGTGAATCTGAGTCGACTCAACAGCATCTAACACCACAGTAGTATACAATAAAGAGATACTCTAGTTTCCTCAGCAGGGGAACAACATGAGAAAATAGTGTTAATGGAAGATTTTTCTATATATAAATTAGATTGGCATGAGGCGGTGAGATTCTTAACAAGGAGTTGTAATAATCTAGATATAAATAAGGCTCAGATAAGAATGGTTTTGAGGGAAATACTGTACTAAAGATGTCATTCAGCCTTAACCTCATCACTCTGGCTGAAATAATATGTTTCTTGTCCTTCTGCTCTTATAGTTCTTCTCATAGTTCCAAAGTGAGTAACAATCTTTAAATTTCTCTCTCCTGAAATGTGGCCTGAGAAAGCCATTCAAGTTTATGTAAAGGGACGATTGCCTCTTGTTAACGTTCTCTAGAGTGGGTGAAAAGCTGTAGTCTTTTGTATGCTTTTCTGTGCTTGTCTATCTCTTGATTTTCCCTTAAGCAAATAATTTTAAAATGAGATCATCTTGTTTATTTGGGATAAAAATTATACCCAGTATTTTTATTTAGCATGAATAATATTTGCTTTTAAATGTGAAGAATTTCATGCTTTGCGATACATTATCTTCCCTTGGAGAACAATTTTCCTTCTGTTGCGGTTTTTTCACTAAGTGATTTAATACAATTTTTTGAATAAAAGAAACGTACTGAAGCTGACAGTTGGCTGATATAGTCTTATCTCATAGCTTTCTTTCTTCCCTTTTGGTATGGCAGACAGGGTTTTGAAATGAGGCTTTACAGTGGAAAGTCTGACTGAGCATTAACTGTGATGTGTATGGGGTGTAACTGAAGTTGGCTTATTCATCAAGATAAATTAATTTGAAGTGCATCTAGAAATGCTATTTCTTTGGTCTGATCATCAGCTCCTTTCCTAATATTGTTCTGTGATGGTATAATTAATTGAGCGGCTACTATGTGTAAGAATTGACTGGAATCATCAACAATCATGTTGTATTCAGAGAAGTGATTATCACGGTATTTGACACGTATTATATTTAGATATAGAGATATAGATATATGTATAAGGAAATGCTGTCCAGTCCTGCACCATCGTCACAATCATTGCTATGTTCGAGCTCATTATTGCAGTTGCTGTGTCAATCCATCTCATTGAGTATCTTCATCTTTTTTGCTGACCCTCAACCATGCATAATGTCCTTCTCCAGGGACTAGTGCCTCCTGATAACATGTCCAAAGTAAATGAGACTAAGTCTCACCATCCTTGCTTCTAAGGAGCATTCTGGCTGTACATCTTCCAAGACAGATTTGTTCAATCTTTTGACAGTCCACAGTGTATTCAATATTCTTTACCAACACCATAATTCAAATGCATCCATTCTTCTCCGGTCTTCCTTATTTATTGTCCAGCTTTCGCATGCATATGAGGTAATTGAATATACATGCCCGTTGTTTGGGTCAGTTGCAACTGGATGTTTCTGTATGTGTATAATTATTTATTCTTTCTATTTTTTTTTTTTTTTTGCGTTTCTCTAGAGAAAAGAAAGCAAACAAACAAACCAAAAACCCAGAAATGCAAGTTGACTTATTAGTGCCTTGAAATGAGAAAAGAATAGCAGTTGGATTTCTCCAAATTCCAGCTGTCTGGATTACATAAGAATGGTTCCACTTAGAGTCACTTGTCAGAACTTGGCCAAGTAAGAATCTCTGTTTGTTTCTTCCCCCTCTTAGGACGGTGAGGTTCTTCACTGTTCAAATATCAGAAACAAAGGAAAGTAACTTCATAGTAGAGGATAGAGAATATTCTGTAGACAATATTTACTATTGTATAATATTGCCTCTGGCAGACAGTAAAATAATATTCTTTGTTTTTTTTAAATATTTTATTGTACTTCAGGTGAAGGCTTACAGAACAAATAGTTTCTCGTGAAACAGTAGTACACATGTTGTTTTATGACACTGGTTAACAACCCCACAATATATCAACCTTCTAACTTCTCAACCTTTTTTTTTTTGGTGAAAATACACCTAGCCAAAGATACACTGTTTCAAAAATCTCCACACACACAGTTCAGTGACATTGACTGCGCTCTTCCAATTGTGCTGTTATTCTCACTTAAGATGAAGGCTTACAGAACAAAATAGTTTCTCATTTAACAGTTACTACAAATGTTGCCCTATGACAATGATTAACAATCTCACAACACATCAACAATATTCTTACTCAACCTTCGGTTCCCTATCACCAGCTTCCTTGTCCCCTTCTGCCTTCTGGCCCTTGTCACTGGACTCCTGTACCTCGTTAGTCTCATTTGGTTTTACAGGGCTGTCCACTCCCAGGCTGAACAGTGAACCTCGGAGGTAACTTCACCACTGAGCTAAAAGGGGGTATCTGGGGACCATATTCTCGAGGTTTCTCCAGTCTCCTTTAGGCCAGTAAATCTGGTCTTTTTTTTTTTTTTTTTTGTGAGTTAGAATTATGCTCTACATCCTTCTCCAGCTCTGTCCAGAACCCTCTGTTGTGATCCTGGTCAGAGAAGTCAGTGGTGGTAGCCAGGCACCATCTAGCTGTACTGGACTCAGTCTGGTGGAGGCCTTGGTAGCTGTGGACAATTAGTCCCTTGGACTAAACTCTTTCTTGTATCCTGTTCTCTTCATTCTCCCTTGCTCCCGAAGGGATGAGACCAGTGGAGTATCTTAGATGGCCGCTCACAGGCTTTTAAGACCCCAGACACTACTCACCAAGGTAGAATGTAGAGCATTGTCTTTATAAGTAGTGTCATGCCAATTGAGCTAGATGTTCCCAGAGACCATGGTCCCCAGGGCCCTCCGCCCAGCAACTCAGCAACTCAGTCCCTCGGGGAGTTTGGATGTGTCTATGGGGCCTCCACGACCTTTCCTTGTACAGGTTGTGTTAGTTTCCCCTGTATTGTGTACTGTCTCAACTTTCACCCAAGATACCACTTATCTATTGCCTATTTAGTATTCCCCCCCCCACCCCTCCCATCCCTGGTAACCAACAAAGATTGTTACATTTTGCGTGTGAACTTTTTCATGGGTTTTTACAATAGAGATCTCATACAATATTTGTCCTTTGGTGATTGACTTATTTCACTCAGCATAATGTCTTCCAGTTTCATCCATGTTATGAGATGGTTCACAGATTCATTGTTCTTTCTCGTTGCATAGTACTCCATTGTGTGTATGTACCATAGTTCGTTTATCCATTCATCTGTTGCTGGGCACCTACGTTGTTTCCATCGTTTTGCTATTGTGAACAATGCTGCTGTGAACATAGGTGTGCGTATGTCTATTCGAGTGACGACTCTTATTTCTCTAGGATATATTCCTAGGAGTGGGATTGCTGGATCAAATGGTATGTCTATTTCTAGCTTTCTGAGGAAACGCCATATCATTTTCCAAAATGGTTGTATCATTTTGCATTCCCACCAGCAGCGCATAAGAGTTCCCATCTCCCTGCAGCCCCTCCAACATTTGTTATTTTCAGTGTTTTTGCTTCATGCCAGTAATGCTGGGTTGAGATGGTATCTCATTGTGGTTTTAATTTGCATTTCTCTAATGGCTAGAGATCCCGAGCATTTCCTCATGTGTCTGTTGGCCATTTGAATGTCTTCTTTGGTGAAGTGTCTGTTCATTTCCTTTGCCCATTTTTTGATAGGATTTTTTGTCTTTTTGTTGTAGAGGTGTTGGATTTTCTTGTAGATTATGGAGATTAGACCTTTGTCTGACTTGTACTGTCCTAAAATATTTTCCCAGTCTGTAGGTTCTCTTTTGACTCTTTTGGTGAAGTCTTTTGAGGAGCATAGGTGTTTGATTTTTAGAAGATCCCAGTTATCTAGCTTATCTGTTGGGTTTTGTGCGTTGATGGTTATGGTTTGTATCCTTTTAATGCCATGTATTAAGGCCTGAAGTATTGGTCCTATTTTTTCTTCTATGAACTTTATAGTTTCAGGCTTTATATGCAGGTCTTTGATCCATTTTGAAGTAGTTTTTGTATATGGTGTGAGGTATGGGTCCTGTTTCATTTTTTTGCAAATGGATATCCAGTTTTGCCAGCACCATTTGTTAAAAAGACTGTCTTTTCCCCATTTGATGGATTTTGGGTCCTTGTTGAAGATCAGGTGACCGTAGGTGGATGGATTTACATCTGTGTTCTGAATTCTGTTCCATTGGTCAATGTATCTGTCATTGTACCAGTACCAGGCTGTTTTGACTACTGTAGTTGTGTAGTAGGTTCTGAAGTCAGGTAGTGTGAGTCCTCCAGCTTTATTCTTCTTCTTCAGTAGTGCTTTACTTATTCGGGGCTTCTTCCCTTTCCATATAAAGTTAATGATTAGTTTTTCCATCTCTTTGAAGAATGTTGCTGGTATTTGGATCGGGATTGCATTGTATTTGTAAATTGCTTTGGGTAGAATTGCCATTTTCACAATGTTGAGTCTGCCTATCCATGAGCATGGTATGTTTTTCCATTTATGTAGATTCCTTTGGGTTTCATGAAGTAGTGTTTTATAGTTTTCTTTGTATAGGTCTTTTACATCCCTGGTCAGATTTATTCCTAAGTATTTTATCTTTTTTAGGGGCTATTGAAAATGGTATTGATTTCCTGATCTCCTTTTCATCGTTCTCCTTACTGGTGTATAGGAATCCAACTGATTTTTGAATGTTTATCTTGTATCCTGCTACTCTGCTGAATCTTTCTATTAGTTCCAGTACATTTCTCATGGAGTCTTTAGGGTTTTCTATGTATAGTATCATAACATCTGCAAACAGGGACAGTTTAACTTCTTCATTACCAATTTGGATGCCCTTGATTTCTTTTTCTTGCCTTATTGCTCTAGCTAGAACTTCCAGCACAATGTTAAATAGGAGTGGTGATAAAGGCCATCCTTGTCTTGTTCCTGTTTTCAAGGGGAATGTTTTCAGCTTCTCTCCATTAAGAATGATGTTGGCCATTGGTTTTGCATAGATGCCCTTTATTATGTTGAGAAATTTCCCTTCTACACATATTTTATTGAGAACTTTTATCAGGAATGGGTGTTGGACTTTGTCAAATGCCTTTTCTGCATCGATTGAGGTGATCATGTGATTCTTTCCTTTCCTTTTATTTACGTGGTGTATTATGTTGATTGATTTTCTAATGTTAAACCATCCTTGCATACCTGGTATGAATCCTACGTGGTTGTGGTGTATTATTTTTTTGATATGATGCTGAATTCTATTGGCTAGAGTTTTGTTGAGAATTTTTGCATCTATATTCATGAGAGATATTGGTCTGTAATTTTCTTTTTTTGTGATGTCTTTGCCTGGTTTTGGTATCAGTGTTATGCTGGCTTCATAGAATGAATTTGGAAGTGTTGCTTCCTCTTCTATGCTCTGAAATAGCTTGAGTAGAACTGGTACAAGCTCTTCTGTAAATGTTTTGTAGAATTCTCCAGTGAAGCCATCTGGGCCAGGGCTTTTTTTGGTTGGGAGTTTTTTTTATTACCTTTTAAATCTCTTCTCCTGTTATGGGTCTGTTCAGATTTTCAACATCACTTTGTTGTAGTTTGGGTAGGCCATGTGTTTCTAGAAATTCATCCATTTCCTCTAGGTTTTCAAATTTGTTGAAGTGTAGTTTTTCATAATATTCTGATATAATTCCTTATATTTCAGTTGGGTCTGTTGTAATTTCCCCTATTTCATTTCTTATTTGGGTTATTTGTGTCCTCTCCTGTTTTTCTTTTGTCAGTCTGGCCAGTGGTTGTCGATTTTATTGAGTTTTTCAAAGAACCAACTTTTGGGTTTGTTGATTCTTTCTATTGTTTTTCTGTTCTCTATTTCATTTATTTCTGCTCTGATCTTTACTATTTCTTTTCTTCTGGTGGTTGCTGGCTTTTTTTGTTGTTGTCTTTCTATTTGTTTGAGTTCTGTAGTTAATGTTTTGATTTTGTCCCTTTCTTCTTTTTTGATATGTGCATCTATTGCTATAAATTGTCCTCTGAGGGCTGCCTTTGCTGTGTCCCAAAGGTTTTGGTATGATGCATTTTCATTCTCATTTGATTTTAGGAATTTTTTGATTGCATCTCTGATTTCTTCTATTACCCACTGGTGTGTAAGCAGGGTATTATTCAGTTTCCATATAGTTTATTTTTTTTCCTTGCTCTTTCTAGTGTTAATTTCTACCTTGATGGCATTGTGCTCAGAGAAGATACTGTGATTTATCTCAATGTTTTGGATCTTGTTGAGGGTTGCTCTGTGTCCTAAGATGTGGTCTATTCTGGAGAACGTTCCATGTGCATTGGAAAAGAATGTGTAGTTTGCAGCGGTTGGATGGATTGTTCTATATATATCTATGAGGTCCAGTTGGCTGATTGTGTCCTTTAGGTCTTCTGTATCTTTGCTGAGTTTCTTCTTAGTTGTTCTGTCCTTTACTGAGAGTGATGTGTTGAAGTCTCCTACTATTATTGTGGAACTGTCAATTTCTCTTTTCAGTGGGGTTAGAGTTTTTTTTAATGTATTTTGGAGCCCTGTCATTGGGTGCATAGATATTTATTATGGTCATGTCTTCATGATGGATCATCCCCTTAATCATTATATAGTGTCCTTCTTTGTCTTTTATGGTAGATTTTGTTTTAAAGTCTATTTTATCTGAGATTAGAATTGCCACTCCTGCTCTTTTTTGGTAGTTGTTAGCTTGATATATTTTTTTCCAACCTTTGATTTTTAATAAATTCACATCTTTGTTTCTAAGGTGTGTCTCTTGTAGACAGCATATTGATGGATCCTGTTTTCTTATCCATTCTGCCACTCTCTGTCTCTTTATGGGTGCATTGAGTCCATTTACATTCAGTGTAATTCTTGATAGATGTGAGTTTGTTGCTGTCATTTTGTAGTGCTTTTTTTTTGTGGTGCTAAAGTTTGCTTTGCTTTTATTACTCTCTTGTGCTGAGTTACTTTTCTTTGTGGATTTTGTGTTTATTTCTTTTGTTTTTGTAGGTTTTGTTTTTGCTGAGACTTTACGTTTTTCGTCTTTATTTTTATGAGTTATTTTGTTAACTTTCTTTGTGGTTACCATGAATTTTACCCTTATCTTTCTAAGTTTGAAGCAGTCTACCCTTACTTGGTATTGCCTTGCCTTCCTCTCCATTAGAAGGTTCTATACCTATGCCATTTATTCCCTCTTTCATTGTTTTGATGTTGTTGTCAACCATCGATTGAGTGCTCTGATTCCCTGTTGTGTTTCTTTTGGTTTTGGATAGTCCTCGAGAGTTCATTTCCTAGATTGGTATCCGGCTAGTACGATCCTGCATCCTAGGTCCTGCCTGAGGGCTGAAGCTGTTTGTCCTCAGATCAAAGAACTCCCTTTAATAATTCTTGTAAGGTTGGTTTGACTTTTACATATTCCCTTAGTTTCTGTTTATCTGGAAAAGACCTAATTTCACCATCAAATTTGAACGAGAGTTTTGCAGGATATATTATTCTTGGCTGACAATTTTTTTCTTTCAAGATTTTATATATGTCATCCCATTGCCTTCTTGCCTGCTTGGTTTCTGCTGAATAATCTGAGCTTAGTCTTATTGTTTCTCCTCTGTATGTGACTTCTTGTTTTTCATGAGCTGCTGTCAGGATTCTTTGTTTGTCTTTGGTTTTGGCGAGTGTGAATATGATATGCCTTGGTGATTTTATTTTGGGGTCTCTTCTGTATGGGGTTCGTTGAGCTTCTTGGATCGCCAGCTTTTCATCTTTCATGATATTAGGGAAGTTTTCTGTCAGCAGTTCCTCAATGATCCTCTCTGTGTTTTCTGTTTTCTCCTGTTCTGGAATGCCAATCACTTGTAAGTTTTTGCTTTTTATTGTGTCCCACATAACTCTCAGGGTCTCTTCATTTTTCTTTGTTTTTTTTTTTCTGAGTTTTCCTGAAACAGAGTTGTATCCAAGTGTTTGTCTTCAGTTCCGCTGATACTGTCTTCTGCGGTTTCAAATCTGCTTCTCAGCCCTTCTATGACATCATCCATTTCTGAAATCTTGTTGTTTATCTTTTGGATTTCCAATTGCTGTTTTTGTATAATTTCTAGTTGTGAATTTATTTTGGCCTTTTGTTCCTGCATCATCTTCCTGAATTCTTCCAATTTTTTGTTTGTATTTTCCATAAATTTGTCTATTTTTTCCTCATGTTTGTCAGCTTTTTGCCTCATTTCTTGGAAAATTCCGAGTATTAGTGATTTGAATTCCCTATCAGGTACTTCTAGTGCATTTTCTTCCACAAGAGAGTTATCTGGTGTTTTAATTTGGATGCCTACTGGAGCCATCCTGTCCTGTTTTTGTAAATGTTTTGATATTTTTTGCTGTTTGTGGCTCATTCAGTAGATATTTCTCTCGTTTATTGATTGTAGATTTGTTTGTTTCATCCCTTTTTTTTTTAAATAATAAAAATTTGAGTATGTCTGAGCAGGCGGACTGCATGCCCCTTTTTGTTCGCTCGTCTGTGCGTTTAATAGTTTTCGCCTCCTTTTCCAACTGGCAGGTTCAGTCACTCAGATATGGTACAGCAGGGAAGGTCTAGCTGAAGAGGAGCCACTGGCATGGGTTGTTTGTGGCACTCACCACAGCCACCAGGGCAGTCGGTAATCAGTGCTGGGGAGGTTCCAATAGGCCGTGGCTGCACAGCTTGGTGGTGTGATGTCAAGTACACGGTGCAGGTAGGCAGGATGCAGCGGGGAGATGGTTATGTGTGAAGCTAAGCTGGATATGGGAGACAGGAGAGAGGAAGAGGAGCCAAAAAACATACAAACAAACAAAAAAGAATGCTAGGGGAGCTTGGTGTTGGAATTTAGAGATGAGACTATGGAATGGAGAAAAACAGAAGGGGGAAGAGAAAGAAAAGAAAAGAATGAACAAATAAAAATCAGAAAGGTTAAAGAACCGCAAGGTTCCCAGGGATCCCACCGATGTAGCTATGAGGTCTGGGGGAGTCGGTCTCAGGTTTCACAGCACAACCTGGCCAAATGGCACAGAGGTATACAACGCCTGGTATTCAGGGATCAGAAAGAGAAGGAAGAGATAGAGACATGAGAAATTGAGCAATGAAGAAAGATAAAAGGGAAAAAGAGGGAAAAGAAAACAAAACAGATCAAAAAAAAGGAACAAGAAAGGCCCCCCAGAAAAATAGGAAAAAAAAAAAAAACCCAGCAAAAAAAGAAATGTGTTCAAGGATCCCTCTGCACGTCTGTGGAAGCCGAAGGGGAGTCTCCCTGGCACGCAGCTCCGCCTGGGCAGAAAGGGCTCCCAATTCAAGAAAAGGAAAAGAAAACAGACAAACAATTCCAAATGAACAAACGAACAAAAGCCCTGGGATCCCACCAGTGCGGTAGCCCAGACTGGGAAGCAGCTCCACACTTGAATGGAGCTCCGCAGCCCCCAGGCAAAAGCAAAGATGGTGCACAGAGCCAGGCACTTGAGTGAAAGGAGGGGGAGGCAGCGAGAGGCAAGCAAGAGATCCAAAGAAAAAGAAAGAAAAAAAAAAAAAAAACAAAGCAACACCAGCAGCCAACAAATGGCACTCAGAGAGCCAGCCAGTGCGGGCTGGTGTTTCTGGACAAGAGACTGTGTCCATGGGAAACAGAGGAGGATGAGTGTGAGTGAAGAAGGGTGGAGAGTGGGAAAGCATATATCACAAATTTCCGGTGCTCTGGGGCCCCTCAGGAAGGAGCAAAGATGGCGCACGGAGCCAGGCACCCGAGTGAAAGGAGGGGGAGGCAGCGAGAGGGAAGCGAGAAACCAAAAGAAGCAGAAAAAAAAAAAAAGCAACACCAGCAGCCAACAAATTGCACCCAGAGAGCCGCCTGCCCGGGCACACGGAGTCCAAGCAGCCGGCACCCCCCAGCCAAGAGACCGTGGCCACGGGAAGCAGAGGAGCCCAAGCCAGGGCAAAGAGGTGTGGGGGGTGGGAAAGCGCACACCGCAAATTACCGGCTGTTTTGTCTCCCACTGGATGCTCTGTGAGGCTGCTCTCTCGTACACCCATTTGCTGGTCTCTGATAAGAGTCCAAGATGGTGGATCCGTGCTGCGTTAGCTGGTAGGGGACCTCTGCATGAATCTCTTCTCACTCTCCATTCTCTTTCAGTATTTTCACTCCATTTGGTGATCGGCTGAGTTCTTTATCTCTTCATTTGATGTTCTAGGGTTTCAGGATTGTTGGTTCTCTGTTTGGCTTAGTTTTTCAGATCTTTGCTGTGGAGGGACAGCGTGGTGCTTCTGCCTAGAGCATCATCTTGTCGGACTCTTAAAATAATATTCTTAAAAATTCTTGTGTTAGTTTGTGTCCTCTAGAGGAGCAAAACCAATGAGGCTATATGTAAATATATATATATGAATTTACAGTGAAACCTGTGAGAGCCAGAACTTGACAGGACTGACTTGTTTTTCTGGGTCTCGCATGTTTTCTGCCTTTTGACAGGTACAGTCTTACCACTTTTCCATCACTAATTTTAGTGGAAGAGGTTTCCGCCTTATACAGGTCTTGGCTGTCACAGGTTTTACTGTGTAGATATTCAGAGAGAGAGAGATTTACTTCAAGGAAATGGCTCATGCAATTGTGGGGCTGGCATATCCCAAATCCATAGGTCACACAGCAGTTTGGAGACCTCTGCTGGCTCACAGAATTGTGCGGAACTGGCAGTTCCAAAATCTGATCTGACGGCGGGCTGGAGATTTCCACAGGCTTACATCCCAAGTTCCATAGGTCAGGGGATAAGAAGAATGCAGGGTCGAGAGAATGCGAGTGAGCTCTACCAGAACATTCGTTTATATTCTTGAGGGAGCACACACTCCAAGAAAACTCCACTTTCTACTAATTAGTTGATCACATCAGACCACATCGTGGAAGATGATTACATTACATTACAATTTATTACATTACATTACATGACTGAACACCAACAACTCCAACGTCTGCCAAACCACTGAGAATCATAGCCTAGCCATGTTGACACAGAAAATTCATCTTCATAATTCTTTTGATCCATTTCTGTCTCACTATTCTGAAATCTATAATTACTACTTCAGAAAAAAATGGGATTGATTCATTTTTCTAGCATTGTGCTAAATTAAATATACAATACACTTTAAAATGATAAATAAAATACTTAAAACATCTAAAAATAACTGGGTGTGCTTGCAAATAAAGAAAATAAAAGTCCATAAAGGATGACTAAATAAACATATAGAGAAGTGAAAAACTAGAGTCCACATGAGCAATTGGCTGTATTTCCTTCCATGAGGAACTAACTTGAAATTAACCTCAAAATAGATGGTCACAGTCAAGAATCAAAAAGAAGCCCTGATGTGAGAGTCAGATAAAACAACAGTTTGCAGAATCAGAACTTGAGTGTGTTATCTTGTATGAGACGAGTATAAAGCAAATGATTAATCTGGAGTTTGCTAAATTAAATATGCATAAAAATCTAGTGTGTCTAATAAAAGCCTAGAAACAAAGATGCCGACAGTATGATCTTAAGCTAAGCCGATATGCACCTAGTAATAGCTTCAAAACAAAGAAGAAAAAATTATCAGAACTACTAGGTGAAATAAAAAAATCCATTAAAAAAATCCACTCTCTAAGAATTATTAGGTTAAGTAGAGTCTAATTTTCTTAGAATAATATGTATTGTCTACATGCTTCTATTAATGCTATGAACTGTTATCAATTAACGTGGTAAATTATGTTGTCCAAAACCATTAGTTTTGTACTCGTTGTAGTTACCAAATGTTAGGTAAGAGTGTTAAAAGCCTTCTCCCCTCACAGCCTTGCTACCAGGTAATTTACTAAACAAGACATTGTCATCAAGTTGATTCCAACTTATGGTGACCCCATGTGTGTCAGGGTAGAACTGTGGTCCATGGCTTTCCCATGGCTGTTTTTTCAGAAGTAGATTGCCAGATCTTTCTTCCAAGGTACCTCTGGGTGGACTCGAACTTCAAACCTTTCAATTAACAGCTGAGCGTATTAACTGTTTGTACCACCCAAGAACTCCAATTTATTACAATAGAAAGTACCAAATAATGATCTAGGCCAAATAATGCTATGGATACAATCAGTAAGAAGGCACAGAAATAGTTCATAAACCTGTCTGTAATGACTTACTAATATTCTATTATTCCTAGATGAACAGTATATCTTATGTGAAACTTTAATTCAAGACAGAAAACAGCAATTTAGAGGTTAAAAAAATTAACCTTAGAGATATTTGAATCAGGGGATTGCCAAATCATAGTTGGACATGGGACAAATTCAGAATTACGCATCTGATCCCACTTAAAAATTATGTAGAGTGAAGATCTCGGTAAATTTATATATGTTATTTTCTTAATGGTGGGGAGTGTTCTCTACAAGGTGTTAGTCAATCCATATAATCTTCAGTACTATTATCAATTGCAGTCTGTTTTCTATCATCCATGTGGTGATTGATAAGCTACTCACTTTACCAATGAAACCCCATTTTTAACATTAATCATGTTAAATAGAGTATTAAGTATATTTTTCACATCCATATACAGGTAAAGAACTTACAGTAACTGTCGCTGGGGTGTGGATTTTTGAGTAAATATCTATAATAACCACCCTTGGAGTGTGTATTAGTTATTGAAATTGTTTTCTCCTCTTAGAGTTTAAGTTAAACTAACACGTGGGGTTGTCATGAGTCGTAACGGGCTCAGTGGCAACCGGTTTGGTGTTTTTGGTTTGAGCATATATGTAATCTTACCCTGTTTATGTTGAAGTATTTAAAAATTAATTTTAGATATTAAGAAAAAATGAGAAAGATGGGAAAGAAGCAAGCCCAAAGAATATGAGTTAAGCTTCCAATTCAATGGTTAGAAAACAAAAGAACAGATTTTAAAAAAGCTCAAGAGTGAAGAGAAGGGCAAATATTAATGAATTAGATCAGAAAAATGCAAAGGAGAGAGTTTCAAAGCCATTTATCTTTTTTTAAATTATAGCAGAATAGATAAACTGCTATCAAAAAATAGAATGCACAAATAAACAACGTGAGGAGTGAAAACAGGCGCAGAACTCAACAATGTTAAGAGGACACTATGAACAATGTTATGCCAATAAATCTGAAAACGTATGCATAATGATGTACTCTTTTAATATAATTAAAAAAATTGAATATAAGTAATAGAAACTAGAAGCCCATTAAGATATAATTAACAGTGATAAATCTGTTTCAAAATAAAAGACCTGTCTCACATGGGTTAACGGAATTCTATTGCATACTCGGTAAACAAATCATTTCATTCTAACACAAATTATTTCAAAGACTAGAACAATGAGGAACTCTTTCTAATATGCATAATGAGTCTAGCATAGCTTAATATATAAACACATATGGACTATAAGCGAAAGAACTCACTCATGAACACTGATGCAAAATGTTCAATCTAAATATTAGCAAAAAAAGAGTATTATGTAAATAAAGCTACGTGTAATATCAAGTCCTTATTCTGTGATGTAAGAGTGGTTCCACAGTATAAAATCTGAAAGTATAATTCATTCTATAAACAGATTGTAAAACCGAAATTATAAACATTTCAATAGAAGCAGAAAAATCAGTAAATCCATTGATTCGTTTATAATAACAACTCTTGAACCTACGCAAAAAATTTAGTGTGCATTTTTAAGTTCCTTAAGCTTCATCATCAGAGAATTTGGTTGGAATCCCAAGAAGGCAGATGATAGTTTAACCACATTTTTTACTATCACCTAATAAAATTCCATCACCATTGAGTCAATTCTGACTCATAGTGACCCTATAGGACAGAGGAGAACTGCCTCATAGGGTTTCCTAGGAGGAGCTGGTGGATTTGAAACGCTGACCTTTTGGTTAGCAGCTGAATGTTTAACCACTGAGCCACCAGCCACTGAGCTAGAAATTCAAGCAGAATCAGAAGAGGAGGTGGAACCAAAGGTATCATTGCTGATGTCAGATGGATTATGGCTGAAAGCAGAGAATACCATAAAGACGTTTACCTGTGTTTTATTGACTATTCAAAGGCATTTGACTGTGTGGATCATACCAAATGATGGATAACATTGTGAAGAGTGGGAATTCCAGAACACTTAATGGTGCTCATGAGGAACCTGTACATAAATCAAGAGGCAGTCGTTCGAACAGAACAAGGGGATACTGCATAGATTCAGAACAGGAAAGGTGTGCGTGAGGGTTGCATGCTTTCACCATACCTATGTAATCTGTATGCTGGGCAAATAATCAGAGAAGCTGGTTTGTATGAAGAAGAAAGTGGCATCAGGACTGGAGGAAGACGCATTAACCATGTGCAGTACGCAGATGACACAACTTCACTTGCTGAAAGCAAAGAGGACTTGAAGCTCTTACTGACGAAGATCGAAGACCACAGCCTTCAGGATGGGCTACGCCTCAGCATCAAGAAAACAAAAATCCTTACAACTGGACCAGTGAGCAACATCATGACAAATGGAGAAAAGATTGAAGTTGTCAAGGATTTCATTTTACTTGGATCCACCATCAACACCCACGGAAGCAGCAGTCAAGAAATCGGGCGACACATTGCACTGGGCAACTCTGCTGCAAAAGACCTCATTAAAGTGTTAAAAAGCAAAGATGTCACCTTGAAGACTAAGGTGACTGAAGCCATGGTGTTTTCAGTTCCCTCATATGCATGCGAAAGCTGGACCATGAATAAGACGGAAGAAGAATTGACGCCTTTGAATTACGGTGTTTGCGAAGAATATTTACTGTACCATGGACTGCCAAAAGAACGAACAAAGCTGTCTTGGAAGAAGTACGGTCAGAATGCTCGTTAGAAGCAAGAATGGTGAGACTTTGTCTCACTTACTTTGGACATGTTATCAGGAGGGATCAGTCCCTGGAGAAGGACATCATGCCTGGTAAGGTAGAGGACCAGCAAAAAAGAGGAAGACCCTCAACGACATGAACTGACACAGTGGCTGCAGCAGTGGGCTCAAGCATAGCAATGATAGTGGATGGCGCAGGGTCGGGCGGTGTTTCATTCTATTGTACACAGGGCTGCTGTGAGTCAAAACCAACTGGATGGCACCTAACAACAACAATAAAATTCAGATGTTAGGATACCCACTTTACTTCAACTAATTTCCATTTAGTGATTTCCACAGTTTAGTGTCTGTCAATGACAACATTATACTTCAAATTGCCAGTTTTTATACTAGTCTAAAATATTTCTTAGAAGAGCAACACATTGTCGTTGCTGTAGAATGAGAACCTCCAGCTTGTTACGGCATAGTGGCAGCTACATACGTATGAATCTGTCCACAGTGCCCTATGGGGAACAAAAGAAACTCAACAATTATTACTTGCAAATACAGAAATAAACACTAAATTCCAATAGAGCTGATTCTGGAACTTGTTACTACAAGACTTAGGGGAGAGTGACTGCAGTGTGGAGAAAATGCACAGGAAAGAGTAGAAGGAAAGAGAAAACCCTATGCTAATCACGAAGGTACTAAAAACCACTTTGAGTAAAATTCCTAACCTTGAATACTTATATTAATAAACTACTGAAAATAAATAAATTAATTTCTAACTCAAAATCTATAAAAGGAAAAAACAAAACACAACAGAGCACTATATAAAATAGTATATTTAAATGCAGAAATCAAGCAGATTTGAACAGAAATAATAGGTCTAACAAATAAAGAGATGTTTCTTTAAAAAAAAAAAAAATAGACACGCTATTAGCTAACCAAATGAAGATGAAAGGGAGAGAGAAAATTACACACCACTGTCGGGAGGGAATAACCCCACAAACAAAGAAAATGAAGGAGTAATCGTGACCAGTTTGCACATCTTTAAGCAGATAAATGAGACCATGTATATGAAGTGGACAGTTTTTTGCAAAATATAGTTTACTAAATGTGACTTCAGAGGGGATAGAAAGCTTCTATAGAATAATTTATGTGGAAGAAAGAGAAAAATGTATCAAGAAACTACCCCACAAAAATCTATCAATCCCAGATGGCTTCGCAGAGATATTTTAGCGAACATTTAAAGAGCTAGCACCAATGCTATGTAAATTGATCCAGAGCATCAAAAGTGAAAGAAATCTTCCAGATTCTTTTTTTGGAGCAAGTAAAACTTTAATAACTGGATTAGAGAAAGATAGAGACAACATACAGAACAAAATCACTTATGAATCTAAGTGCTGCCGTTATTGAACAATAAAATCACAGAGGATTAAATATTTGGAGGCATAATAATTGTGGAAAAGTGGTAACATTATCTCTATTTGTGAATTGTATGGATTGTTTGAAAACACTACAGAATCAGTGATAAAACCAGCTCAAATCATAAATTAAAATAATATAAAAGTAACACCCTCAAATTAATAGGTTTCATATACATAAATAGTAACCAGTAGAAGATATAATGGACAGAAAAGCCACTTTTCAATAAGAACAATAAAAGATAACATAATTAGGAATAAATTTGACAAGAACTGTGCAGAATAAAGAAACCTTTAAAACATAACTGGAAGCCACAAGCCTAGCACTGAACATCTGGAAAGACAGCCCCCTTCTTGAATAGGATGATTCTACGTCATAAAACTGTCAATCCTAAAATCATTTATATGAATTTCTATACACTAGAAATCCTTAGACTGGTCGATATGAATCTTTATATGGAAAAATAAGCATGCAAAAATAGCTAAGAAAGTCCTGAAAAAGAAGCGCTATTAGAGAGGAATAACCCTATTAGATATTGGAACATGCAAGGGACCCTTTATAGATAAAACAGTGAAACAGTGACACATGCATAGTAAAAACAGTGGAACACAACAGGGAGTCCAAAAATATTCGCAAATACACATGAATATTTAGTACATGCTTTGGGTGGCATTCAAATCACTGAAGAAAGAGAAAATCAAAAAAAATCCAAACCCATTGCCTTCAAATTGATTCTGACTCATAGCGACCCTGTAGGACAGAGCAGAACTGAATAGAACTGCCCCATAGGGTTTCCAAGATGATGGATTTGAACTGCCAACTTTTGGTTAGCAGCTGGGCTTTTAAATACTGCGCTACCAGGGCTCTGGGGGAAAGATAGACCTTCAAATAATTTGTATTGACCCAAGTGGATAGCCACTTGGAATAAGATAAAATTGGATCCAAATCTCACCTCATATAGAAGACTACATTCCTAGTGGGTTAGAGATTTTAATTTAAAAATAAACCATACAAGTAAGAGCAGAAAACATGATGAATTCCTCTATTACCTGGGTTGGGGGAAAGCTTTCTAATTATGCCTTAAAATCTAGGTTGAATGTATTCCTTGGCTGGTGGCCCCTTCTTCCATCTTCCAAGCTGACAGTGTAGCATCTTCAAATCTTTCTCTAACTCTGATGCTCCTGCCTCCCTCTTACAAGGACCTTAAGATGACATTCGGTCCACCTGCGACCCAGGATCATCTTTTCATCTCAAGGTCCTTAACTTAATCGCATCTGCTAAGTCCCTTTTGCCATGTAAGGTGACGTACTCCCAGGTTCTGGGGATTAAAATGTAGGTATAATTGGAGGGGGGTATTATTCTGCCTACTCCCAAGGGTATATGGGAATTCATTACAATATTTCTGTAACATTTGTATAGGCCAGCAATGTCTTCAAAATAAAACTTTAATTATAAAGATAAGAGATATGTGCAATATGAAGAAATTGATAATAATTTAGGCCTAAAGTTCCAGATAACAATGATTATGATTGCACTGGAATGCTGGGAGAAAATAAAAATGTAATTCTTAACGCTTCCTGATGGTGAAGCTAAATATTCATACATACTATAGTATACTGGAAACCCTGGTGGTGTAGTGGTTAAGAGGTACAGCTGTTAACCAAAAGGTCGACAGTTCAAATCCACCAGGCACTCCTTGGAAACTTGATGGGACAGTTCTACTCTGCCCTGTATGGTTGCTATGAGTCAGAATTGACTCGAGGGCAATGGGTCTTATGGTCTATACTATACTATACTACACGACACTACTCTATATTACACTATACTATACAACCGCAACAATGGACTCGAGCAACGGACTCAAAAGAAAAAACTTGGCAAAATTTAGTTCTGTTATACATAAGGTTGCTATTGAGTCAGAGCCAACTCAGTAGCAACTAACAACATACTATACTATGCTATACTAACACATTATAATATATTTAATATGATATAGTATAATAACACATATTACTTATGGATATTTTTCCTAATGATTAATATGAAAAACAATCAGCTTCTATTGAACACTTCATCTTTCTGACTTTGCAGTCATGTTAGAAAGTCCTTTCACAACCCAAAGTTGCATAAATATTTTTATAGATTTTTTCCTACTTACTACTTTAAAATTTTATTTTGTACAAATATAGTATTTTAATTGTTTTCTCTTCCAAACGGTGGGCCACTTGTCCCAACAGATTTTGCAAGTAATCTGTATTTTCTCATAAACTGTAAATGCCATTTTTATTAAATATTAACTAACTCAACACTATTTTAAAATGATAGTCTCTTGTCTGTTGAGACACTGATGGGATGGGATATGGTCGGGGCTAGATTTTCTTTAAACATTTAGGCCTTTGAGATGATTGTGTGCTCAGTGATGACATAGGACTTCAAATCGTAATGCATTTGTTAAATGTGTTGAATAATGTCTGTGACTGTCTATGATATTTAGTATTAGCATTGAAGGATGCTGTTTTTCTTTTGTTGTTGTTGTTGATAGGCCTAAATGGCAATTTAAAAATTCATGCGGTGTACTTCAGAAACACTCATAAATTTGACATTCAAAATTCATTATACAGAGTTTCTGAGTCACATTTTAACTCCAGTTGTAATTTGACAGTAGAAGTTTCATCAAATATTGGAGCTCTACAATATGTGACGAGCATCTCAAACAAGTAACCTGAAAACTGCCTCTAATACAGAGGGCAGGACAATTGCACAGAAAAGTTTGGTTATATATTGACTTTTCACGGGAATGATTTTTTTGACTCAAAAAGAAAAAAAATAGGGAAGAAGGAAGGGAAGAAAGGAGGGAGGGAAGAAGGAAGAAAGGAAGGGAGAGAGGAAGAGAGAAAAGAGCAGGAAAAATAATCCATCAAATTCCCTCTATGGCTGTCACGGTACATGTAGGACCAAGGGGGAAAACGTTAAATAATTTGAATCAAAGTATACAAGTAAAAGTATAGCAGGCTCTGGGACCACATTACTCAAGGTAAATATTTGCTTAGTCTTCCTTTTTACAAATTACGCTACAAGCAAAAAAATGTTAAACTTCTGATTAAGGTTTTCAACTCCAGAGAAGAGGAACATTGAAGAGAATTAACAAAAAGTATTTTACTGGTGTTAACCTGACCATCCCAGGCTCAAGACAGAGTCCCTTACGCTAAGTCCCACATCAATAAATGGAAACCTAGCTAGCTTTTTTCCTGTAAATGCCTGACCTTCCCAGGAGCTGAAATCTTAAGTCAATCAACTGGCTCCCAGCTCAGCTGCTAACCAAAAGGTTGGCAGTTCAAACCCACCAGCCGCTCCTTGGAAACCCTATGGGGCAGTTCTACTCTGTCCTGTAGGGTTGCTATGAGTCAGAATCGACTTCACAGCGGTGGGTTTTTGATTTTTTTGGTACACGTGTTTTTGGAAGTTAAATAAAGTCTTTTCTCCGCATTCTTGAAAACATATAACTGAGCAATCCCTATACGGGGAAGGAAAATAATCTTGAAAAATTTTGTCTCATGTTTTATTTTCTAAAACTGTAAGAGTCAGGATACCTTCACTGCACACATTGTGAAATGGTTTATTGATAGCTCATCTTTTTGCTATCCCCAGTGACAGAAAATTCCAGCCTTTTATTTTTCTTTGAATTTCAATGCCTTAAAACTGGCTTATTTAGAAAACTAGATGGGGAATGCACCAAGGGTAACTGCAAGTTCCAGTGTGTCTGAGCTCGTCCCAGTTTATCCTCTTGTCCTGGAGTAATTATTAATAGCATCCCCTTTCGCTCTCGAAGTGTCCTGCTTTGGGATAATAAACTACATAGCCACTGTACTCATGACCCATTCTTTTGACTTTACACTACCAGAATTTTCTAAAGTGACATCTAGATAGATTGCAAAATAAGTTCTCTTCCAGACATGTATAAATTCTTGTTTTTTGTAGCAGCACAAGATACAGAGAGGGTAATTGACCTCGATCACTCAGAAAACAAACAAGATGGTTATTGCTGACCAGTCAAAACCTTTAGCTGCAACATTAGCCTTAATGACAGGTTTTCTGGAATAAAGTCAACTTCTGGAAACTCATTAAACCATCAAAATCACTTAACCTAAAAGGGTACTTTTGTTAATGATGAAAAAAAAATGGAGCCTACCATTAAAAGGGCGTAAACATGCACACCAGGGCTCTTGTCCCTGACAAGGGAAGCTTGAGTTCTAATTCCACACCCACCAGGGATTAATCCCATGGCCTTTTAGGAGCACGTTCTGCAAAAGTGCTGAGTTTATTCCCTCATTTCTAAAAGAGTAGATCCAGATGAGAGGTTTTCAAATGTTGGCCTGCTAACCACTACCGCCCCATATAATGTCCTCACCAATCTGTGACATGATGAGAGAAAAATAAAAGGTTTTTTTTTATGAAGTTAAATTGATTCAGTGTAAGCATTTATGTTTGAATCTGAGACAGCATGCTTAGTCTGCTTTACGCTGAGATAATATGCATCATACATTAGTACAAGGTAGTTGGCAAAATTAAAGCATAGATCAACTTATATCAGTGCCTCGCTCACTGTTAGTTTTAAATTGGTTCACAAAATCTCTAAGTTTGACCAGCATTGAACTAGATTATCTGTATTTTCCATTTAAGGCTAAAATATTTTGCTTGATTCTATTAATTGATGAGATTTATTAAACCTATGTAGTTTTCATAGTTTATCCCAAAGAAATAACTCTGCAAGAAGGAGTTAGGATGTATCAGTGGCCATTGGTTTAGACGGTTGTTACTAGCTCCTTTACAATAAGCAAAGACTCAGCTTTAATCCTTTATGAATGTCTGAATGTGTGTGTTCCCACTGATTCTACTTACCTCAGGGGAAACTAAATGCTCAGAGGACAATATGACACTACTAGGCCCAGGTGAATAGCATCCTAAGTCTTTCTTAGGCATAGTTATACATATGGATTTGTGGAAATTAAATGAGTCTGAATTGTAATAAAGATGAACCACTATTGCACATACTCTGCCATAGGTTAGAGGCAAAGCCTTAGAAAGGAGATAATCATTTTGTAATTTCATTGGGAAAGGTATTTCTTTTTGTGAGTGCTCAAGCATGCTCCTTAAACTTTAAAAAATTTGTAAGATGTGCATTCTTTTATCCTGTTGATTGTTCTTGCATGATTGTTGGAATAACCACAGCAGCACTATGGAGGTCCATCACACAAGCTTTAAAGAAAAAGATGAGAAGGCAAGATAAAAAGGAGAAATGCTTTTACAGTACTGGAGAAAACCACTTCAATACATTGACTGGCATAAATGCCATTTAAAGCATAAAAAAAGCATACAATGACTTCTATTAATAGTATATCTAACAGATAAAGATGACAAAAAAAAAAAGTCCAGAGGAAAGAAGAATTAAAATATTATTAAAATTGTCAGTAAATCTACTTACATCCTTAATATTAATTACCAGTTTGGCACTGATTTTAAACATAGACTGTAATATTAATGAGTGATAGCAGATCGTCCTTTTATCTGTGAAAAATGGCGGCATGCAAAGCAAACCTTGTAACTGCAAAAATACTTGTGAAATCAAAATGGTCTGACTCCCTCAACTATCACTAGTAAAAATTACCAAGTACCCACTTGACATAGGATGCAATGGCTATCCAGAGGAGTAACTGAAAAGGTCTCTGACTCAGGCATCCTTCTTAAGGAAATTGGCATCTAGTGACAAAATGAGGAGCAGTAGATGTCACATTGTTGGGATAAGGTCCATGTTATGCTCCTACTGGAATAAATGTTTAAATTATTGAAGGAGAACAGGCATTCATTAGAGAATAATGCAAAGAAGAGGTTGGGATTTCAGCTGAGTTATGAAAAAAGGGTTTGAATAGAATTTAGATAGGGGAAGGGTCATTTTTGGAAGGAGAAACCGATCAGTGAATTCATGGAGTTAGTCACGAGAATAAATTACAAAGGAGATTGTAAGGGAAGTAGTCTGATTTGAATAATTAATGCTAATTTCTAGTTATTCTTTTTTGGGTAAGTTTATAAAAACAATTAAAAATTATAGAGACTAAAATCGTATGATGTTAAGAGAGAATACTCCCAGACTTTCCCACCCAGGGCGCATTCCCAATGTGTGTCCAGCAATTAACCCCTCCCCGCACCAAGGATTTTTTTGTTGTTTTATTCGCAACAAAAAGTGTCTTAACCAATACGTTTAAATGCTCTTTTGCCCAGAAATTCTAAGAATTTATCCCCAAATCATCATAAGACTAACAGGTGTGTGTGTAAGATGTTCACAAGTGCAGTGTGATGGATCCCTTTTGTGTAGCTTTTTCCACCATGGTCTTGTAACACCCATCCAAGTGATTGGGTAGGACTGTGCAGATAGGGTAATCATGGCCCACCAAGGGGATTGGTCAGTTTCATCATCTGCTGGGCTTGAAATGAGCCATCCCAGAGGCAGGAAAGAGAGGATCCTACCACCATCAAGACAGAAGAGTCAAGAGCAGAGCTTGTCTTTTGGACCCGGGATCACTGCACTGAGAATCTCCTGGAACCAGGAGAGAGAGAGAGAACTGTACAACACTGAAGCTGTTGAGAAAGGGTGGTAGAGAAATGGTGGCAGGACAGACAGATCAGCAGGAGAGACTGGCAGGAGACAGTGTGGTGGGCTTCCTGGCCCGTGGAGTGAGAAAGCTGAGCATCTTTGGGCAGGATCCTCACTGGCAGAGTAGGGTGCCTCTGGACACTTGGTGGAGCTAGGTTTGCTGAGTGCCTTCGGGGTGAGGCTTACTGGCAGAGTAGGGTGGCTTTGGGCACTTAGTGACAGAGATAAAAGAGCTCTGTAACACTTGCCTGAGCAGGGTGGAGGTCAAGGTGCAAGAGAGAGGTGTGCCTGTGGCATAGCTGGGAAGAGCCCGTTCCAATGGAAGAACTGTATCCTGAGCATTCCTCAACCTGAATTATAACCTGTTACTTCCCTAATAAACCCCATAATTGTGAGTATTGTCTGTGAGCTCTGTGTGGCCATTGCAATGAATTACTGAACCCAGCAGAGAATTAGAGAGTGCTGTGGAAGGGACAGTTGGTGTCAGAACTGGTTAAGATGGAGGAGAGAGGAGGTATGTCTGACCTCCACCTCATAGGACTCAGCCTTGGGCTGTTGATCTTGATTCTCTTTCCCCCTTGTGAAGTTAGAGGAGGTCATATACCACTCCTATGCCATTTTTACAACCAGAGTTATTTTTATAACAAATTGAATTTGGATTTACTAAATGATAGTAAAACTAGAGAGCTGAATGGGCTTTGGCATTTTGAAATGAAGCATAAGGGGATCTATGACTCACAATATAGTTGCAAAGGGGCAGCCTTTTTAAATGCTGTTGGTCTAGGCTTAAATGGCCTTTTGCTGAGGCAACTTGAGTTCTCCAACCTTGCTCTATTCAAATTACACCTGGAGTTTGGGTAGGTTAAAGTCAAACAGGAGACCTGGTGGAGCAATGGGTAAGCACTAGGCAGCTAACTGCTCCTGTAAGATTACAGCCAAGGAAATCTTATGAGGCAGGCAATTCTACTCTGTCACATGGAGTCACTATGAGTCGTAATCGACTTGATGGCACCCGACAAAGTCAAACAGCAAATTTTCCCTAGCCTTTCCCTGTTCCTTAGGAATATGTTGCTGTCAGAGATCTCTTAATAAAAACACAACTGAGGGCAGGATTTGGAGTTTGAAGGAAGACATTGTATCCTGGTTACCTATTGCTATCCTCGGTAGTAATCTCTGTATAGTAAGTGTTCTAACATTTTTATTTTACTCACTTAAGTTTTCTAATTTTTCCAATGTTTTTGCAATAAAAATCTCATTAAATAGGGACAAATCAGACAGATAAGATGAGACTCAAGTAATGCATTTGTAAGAAAACTCAAAAGGTGGAAAACAAAACAAAAAAACTCAAGCGACACTGAAGGAATATGGAGACGTAAAAATCAGAAGCACGTACTGCAGTGGGAATGAAGGTTGGAAGATGACAGATTTTCCTCCTGAGTGTGTGTACAGAATGTGAATTGATAAATGTAGAGCCCCAGGGGTTTTAGGGGGTGAGGAACAGAGATGGGGATTTGGAGGTCTGAGTAAATTATTTGCAACAGTTGATATTTTAAGCTTGATAGAGGAACATTTAGAAATGAAGGAAAAAAAAGCAAAACCAAGAACAACTGTGTTGCTAGGAGGAGGGCCCAGAAGAAGTTGGGTAGCAGGCAGTTTTAGGATATCAGCTCTCTGGGCTGCTTCTTATTAATCTGCCAAAAACTGGTCTGTTAAAAGGACATAACCTCTTAGCTAACCAACTTCTATTTTTTACAATTAAACAAGAAAAAAATTCATAATGTGTCAAGAATTCTTCCGCTGCTGAGCAACCTTAACCTTAATAGAATATCAAAATTGGTTCCGTGAAGTTGAATTAATGGAGGTCAAGTGCATTTGGGATCCCTCAGTGAAAAGAATAATAAACTGCCAAATGCAAACTATTTTCTATCCATATTCTTCGTGAGATTCCTGGATCTGCCAAGAAATAGAGAGAAAAAATGCAAACTATTGAATAGCAGATTTAAAGTTGATGATTCTTGATGATTATCAATATTAGTGTCTCACAAAACAAAAAGCTAGGTGTGTGTTTTAACAAACCATTCATTGCCTTAATTATGTTTGTCATTTGTAAACTACTACTGAAAGATGTTTGTTTAAAAGGCTTTCAATAAGAGCAACGGCATTATAGTTATTCTGCCTGTTAGCAAATTGAAGTAAGGCCTATTAACACTGGTAACAACAATATTATAGAAATGACCAGACAAAGTGACTACAGGCCAGTTAACATTGTGTTGGCTTTATTAGTTGGACAGATCGATAGACAGGCAGACAGAGACAGATACAGTCATTCATCCCTTAACCTCCACATATAGTTCTGTGAATTAGGATATTACATGATTTTCACATTGTGCAAACACCATGTTATAAACAGGCAGTTCTCAGGTTACAAAGGTCCAACTTATATACAGCCGGGAATTACGGGCCAACCCCCTTAAAGCCTATTATATTAAAACCTTAGGGGAGCCCACTTCCAGTAGTCCTGGGAGGCACTGGGTGTCCTTAATGTATTGATTTCCACCTGCTCTCCCACCGACCAGATGGCAAGAACTCTCAAGCACATGTTAAGGCACAGCTATTGTCTCCTGGTGGGGGGGACTTTGTAGGGTGAACTGTAGGACTGGATCTCCATGGCCCTACCTGGGGCTGGTTGGAAGTCATGGGGCAACAGTTGCCTTCCCAAGCCAGGTGAAGCAGCTGCGTCTGCACACACTGTGACCTGGGGTTCAGGGATTTGCCTCTCCTATACAGACATGGGGGCTGTGCCCTTGGCCAGCTCCCCCGGCCGGTCAGGAGCCAGCAGCGCCCCGTTGGGCCTGGAAGGATTTAACCAGAGCAAATGATGCAGCGACCAGGCTGGAGCAGCTAGCTTGACAGTCTTCACTTGCACTGTGTCTGCTAGCACAGCTTGGGAGGTCTGCACCGGCCTTGGCGAGGACCAGAGTGCCTCTGGGTATCGGGCCCCACGGGGGTGAGTCCAGACAGGCAGGAAGGGGCAGCCAGGCTGAAGACAGAAGCTGGGAGTGGGATGACATTCAAGACATGCTGAGCCCAAAATCCTGGCCTGGAGATTCTAAGGGTGAGATGAGCCACCCGTTTGGCCTCTTGGCCCCATCCTGGCACAGAGGGGTGTGGGCAGTTAGGAAACACCTGCTTGTGTCCCTGTTGTTCCAGCCTCCTCCCTGCCCCATCCTGCCCCTGTCTGAATGTCAGTGGGCTGCGATTCCAATGAGGGGTGGCCTCGGGGGCAGGGGGGACATACGTTGCCCGCTTACTTCCCCTGGGAGGCAGAAGTTTCTTTGCCTTTAGGGATGAACTTCAGTGAGCTGCTAAATACTCAGAAGTTGGAAGCTTGGGGTCCTCCTTAAGGAAACAAAGCAAGAGAAAGCCAGCCATGGGGGAGCAGAGCTCGGCCGTCCCCGCCCGGAGGAGCAGGAGCAGCCCAGACTAGCAGCCCCCTCACCACAGGCCTGCCCCCTGCCCAAGAGCCTGGCCCATGTCCCCTGCCTCACCTGCCTGCAGTGGTCTGGTGCTGCAAGAGTCTGGGTTTGGGGTCTCTAAAACCATTAGAGGAAAATAATAAACAAAAGGAGAGCTGCTCTCCTTTAAAAACAAACAAACAAAAACTTATGGGACCACAGATGTATACACAGTTGGACATCGTTGGGTCAGAGGGTACACGGTGCATATATCTTTTATTCAGCTGATACATCACTGTTAAATGGAAGAATAAGACAAAATAAGAATTCCTTAAGCTCCAGCATGTGATCCCCCCACCCAAGGTTGTTGCCAATCTCAGACCAATGGACAGCCCTTAAAAAGGAATTGTTTTATATTTCCGTAAGTAGAGGAATGGGGAAACCCTGGTGGGGTAGTGCTGAAGAGCTATGACTGTTCACCAAAAGGTCGGCAGTTGGAATCCACCAGGTGTTCCTTGGAAGCCCTACACAGCAATTGACTCGTGGGCAACAGATTTGGTTTTTTGTGAAAGTATCTTATCAGGAAAATAGTAGTTTTTAGAGTGAGCATACAGGAGGGACCAGTCCCTGGAGAAGGACATCATGCTTAGTAAAGTAGGCAAAAACAAAACCAAACCCGTTGTGTTGATTCTGACCCCTAGTGACCCTATAGGACAGAGTAGACCTGCCCCATAGAGTTTTCAAGGAACGCCTGGTGGGTTTGAACTACCGACTTTTTGGTTAGCAGCTAAGCTCTTAACCAGTGAGTCACCAGGGTAAAGTAGAGGGTCAGTGAAAAGAGGAAGCCCCTCAAGAAGATAGATTGACACAGTGGCCTCAACAACGGGCTCAAGCATAACAATGGTGAGGATGGCAAAGGACCAAGTAGGGTTTCATCCTGTTGTACGTAGGGTCACTATGAGTTGGAACCGACTCAGCGGCATCTAACAATAACAAATAGGCAAAAAATGTTTTGATTTACTAAAACCGTAAGTTATAAAATGGAACATTTGAGCATAGGTCTTTGAATTCCTTTGGCGTGTTTCTGTCTTCCTATTAGTCTCATATATTTTTTAATACCATAATCCCAACCAATGTTATAATAATTAACAATGTCTAGAAATTAAAGCATGATTTGTTCATCACGATATCCTCCAGTCTTTGAAACTGAAGCAAATCTTTCAAGTTCTGAGATTCCCTATTTCTTGCCTTGGAAGTCTTCAGTAGTGATAAGCCATATTTGCAACTATGCTCAGAAAACTGAAAGTCAGTGAAATGGGAAGGTGAATACAGGAAGTTTCCAGGCTACAAACCTCCAAATTATGGAAAACTCCTCCTTGCCCTTTAATGTTATGTAAATTTGCTCTCATTTTGAAACATTTGGACCAACTCTTACTTGCAACACATTCTTCCTTACAATCACCTTCACTTGCTGTGCGTGCAGCTTTTAAATCATTGGAAAGGCTTCCAGCCTTTCCTTGTACTAAAGTAAGGCTAAAGAAGAACCATATGTACCTGCTGTGACTTACCTACAAATCTGACATGAAGATACACTCAGGAACGGATCTTGCTCGTAACCTGGGGACTGCCTATATCTAATAGCAAAAACTTAGTCTGTTAACTTTCCTCCTTGACAGTCTAAATGGTCTGTGTATGTTGTTGTTTTGGGCGCTGTTGAGACAATTTAGACTCACAGCAACCCCATGTGACAGAGTAGGGTTTCCTTGGCTGTAATCTTTATGGAAGCAGATCTTCAGGTCTTTCTCCTGTGGAGCCTCTGGGTGGGTTTGAACCACTAACCTTTCAGTAAGCAGCCTAGTGCTTAACTGTTGTGCTGCCAGGGCTCCTTAATCAGTGTATATAAACTAGCATTTACACAGAAAAATTACTCGAGCTAGAACAACCTACTTTAACACATGCATATTTTAGAGAAAAGGAGTGAAAACCAGTGGAAGTAAGCATCAGTCTGAAGGTAGGCCCAGATAATCTAGCACCGAGTTCCTCAAACTTTAATGAAATTCAGAGATGCAGAAGGATGCTTAGTAAAATGCAGGTTCTTAGACCCTGATGCCATAAATTCTGATCTAGTGAATCAGGGTTGGTGTTTAGGCATCTGCTGTTTACCAACACTTAAATGTATTACTATCCAGGAAGTCCACGGCCAACCTCTGAGAAAATGCTCTAAACATCTAACTTTTTATTAAGAGTTTCTAGAATTTTTTTCTTTTAACTTATATTTTCTCTAAAACAAAGGCTTCTCATTGTTAGTCCATGGTTCAAATATGGCCTACAGACAGCTTTTGTTTGATACAACCGTCCTGAGCTGAGTAGCAGCTACTCCATTTTGATTGGACCGTCTACTCGCTTATTCACCAATATTTCTGGCTGTTTTTTTTAAGCATTTGAATTGAAATCTTTGTTTTAATACATTAATTCTCATTTTCTGTATTTCCAGTCTATCTCTACATACATACACAAGTCTTTTATGCTTTTAGTTATAGAATAAGTATAGTTTGTGATTTAAATTTAATATTAAGTGAAAAGATATTCTTTAACATTTGCTGTGTAATGTGAAGAATGTGCTTCTTAGTTCCATCATGTGCAACTCCTGTCCAAAAGCAGGACGAGAAGGTAGGAAGGGACAGGAAGTGGATGAATGGATGTAGGGAACCCAGGGTGGAAAGGGGGAGCATGCTGTCACACTGTGGGGATTGCAACCAATGTCACAAAACAGTACCTGTGTACATTTTTGAATGAGAAATGACTTGAGCTGTAAACTTTCACCTAAAGCAAAAAAAACAAAAACAAAAACAAAAACACCAAAAAAAGCCCAAAAAGCCCTGTGAATAAAATCCTTCAACTATACAATTAATGTAGTCATTCACCTGGTATCAATTTTTTTCCTTTTCTTTAATTTTTCTCCTTTCCTTCCTTCCTGGATTTGTTTCATTCTTTCTTCTCAAATTAGTTTTTATCTTTTTTTTAGGTAAATCCAAGGAATACTCAAAATTATAAGAATACCAAGCACCTCATTAAAAGTAGTTAAAGAACAGGAACAGATGGTTCACAGAAAAGAAATTACAAAAGAGTCTTCAATATATTTTCACATTAATACTCAATTATAAAAGTAGGGATACAAATTAAGTTTATACTGAGATACTATTTTTTCACCCATAAAATTGACAAATAACTCCCCAAGTTGGTAATATACTGTTAGTGAAATTGTGGGGTAACACACATTCTTACAGATTGCTGGTAATAATGTAAATTGGTACAACTTGTATAGAGAACCATCTGGCATTTTCTTTCAAAATTGAAATGGATAAACTCTCTAATCCAGCAATGTTACTTCCAGTTATTTATCTGTAAATATAAGAACAAAAATACAAAATTATATGTGTATAAGTTTACTCCTAGCACTGTTTGCAATATCAGAGATTAGAAACTAAATATCGATTACTATTGGATCAATGACAGTAATTCTAACTTATCTTTTTAATTGAGTGCAGTGCTGCCGTGAAGAAAAAATGGAGTTATGTATAAGACAGCAAAGTACAGAACGGTATTTTAGTATGCTACTATTTGTGTAGAATGGAAATTTAAGAATTTAAATTGACTTGAACTTCCTCAAAAAAAGTATTGCAGGAAGCATAATGACTGAAAAATCTTCACCGTCTACTTGCCCCTCAGTTTTTTTTAATCATAGTACCTTCCCTCAGAATTCTGTTTCTTCAGTCTTTCTCTCTGTGTCTGTTTTTGTTTGTATATTGCTTTCTGTATTTCCCTACCCTTGCCAAAAAAGCAACTCTGTGTCAAATTTTAATTATGAAGGACATCTTAACTTTTCTTTTCTTTTTTTTTTCAATTCTACCTTTGGTTCATGAGCTCCACCAGCATGGAAGTGTCAGAAGAGTAGGCAATAAAATATATCCTTGGGGGTGGTGGCTGGTAATGGTGGGTATGGGGAAGCTGTGAACTCTGATAATATAAATTTTTGTCCCTATCTCATATGCTTTAAAACCAAATGTATCTGTCAGAATAAGATACTATTAATGAGAGTTTAGAAACTGACCAGACTTAAAAAAAAAAAAATCAAGAAATCATTGGCATTTATTTCTGTAGATCAATGAAAATGAGTTAAAAAATACAATGGGAGAAAGATCACATTTACTTTAAATACAGAAAAAGTTAATAACTTAGCAATGAATGCGTGAAACCTTGATAAGTTTAGCAGAGAAAAGGCCACAGCAAGGTGTGGAAAGTGTCAACTGGCTGGTTGTGAACACAATTGCAGTGCCAAACATCTACTCCAATGCCAAGGGCTTGGAATATGTTTTCTTCTTGCAGAAACTGGTAGAAGAGTTGGGAAATTCCAGGTACCTGGAGCTGATCTTAGCTGAAACCTGGCTGGGGAAAAAAAAAAAAATTTAAGCTTCTCCGTTGGAAAACCTGCCATTCCAAAGATAAATATTTACATGTCTTTGGTGTTGAGAGTTGCCTTGTTCTGGGAAAACCACCCGAGAGAAGCCTTTAATTATTCAAATGGGAACAAAGGTTTCAAGTGGCAAAAGTGCCCCAGAGGGTAAGATAGAAGCAGTGACTTGGCTATTGGCAGTACTTTTCTGCAGATACGGCTTGAAACTGTCCTGTAGCTATAAACCAATGCTTGCTGATTTGGAGATGCGAGTGGTTTGGTGTTAGCAGCCACTGTGGAGATGTCAGACATGAGCTATCAACTGGAATGCCTGTGTTTTCCCGCAAGCAACTTTGTGAAATTTTTATGAGTAGTGCCGCTTCTTGTCTCAGAAGACAATTGAGCAGTGATGGCAAAGACTCTATTTCCTTACTTTGGTGTGGCATCTGACACTACTCTTGTCACCCTAGGAGTCGTGGCTTGGGGAGATGCGCTTGAAAACACCCTTTGAGTGGACTTCAGTGTCGTTCACAGGGAAGGCTCAGCTGCACAGGCAGTGGCAAGGCAGCATAAGAGCTCTGGTGGTGCAGTGGGGAAAGCAATTGACTGCTAACTGAAGGTTGGTGGTTTAAAACCACCAGTGGCTCTGCTGGAGAAGGATGTGGCAGTTGGCTTTCATACAAATTTACAGCCTCAGAAACCCTATGGGGTCAATAAGAGTTGGAATAGACTTGACAGCAGTGGATTGGGTTTTTTTTTTTTTTTTTTTTTTTTTTGTAGAGTAGTGGAAGGACATAAAAGAGGGCTGTATCTTAACATATGAGAGACTTTCCTAATTAACTTGGAGACACTTTGAGGAATACCCAAGTTCAAATATTTGGATTCTCCAAGTCCTTTTATTTTGGGGTATTATAAAAAAAAAGGCTTTGTTTTATGTGCACATTCTAACAAAACTTGGTGTCTGTGGGTTACTTAAAGAACATTGCAAATTCTTATGGAGTTATAAATGGAGAGTGAGAAGAAATGGAGCATAGAAGTCCCCCAATCTTCAGCTGGAACACTAGCTTTAGTAAACATCTCTATTATCCTTCCTTCATTTTATTGATTTAGCAAAATGCTAATCAAAGTCATCATGGAATTTTTTTTCCCCCAAGAAGATTATAAAATGGAAAATAAACATCTGCTAACTACTTCTCCCTTCCTGGTTACAATGTCCACACGTCAGAGATAGATAACGTTAACCATTTCTTGTATAAAATTGAGAAAATTTATATGCAGAAACATAAATGGTGTTTGATCTTTTTTAAGCAAATGATATCGTGTTACTTGTGCTATTTTATAGTTTGCTTTTTCACTCAATATCTTGGAGACTTTTCTAGAGCAACACTGTTAGATCTATTTCTTTCTTTTTAGTGGATGCCTTGTGTATATTGTATGTATCACCATTTATTTGATCAGTTTTTATTAATGGGCCTTTTGGTTTTCAGTTGATCAACTTTTAAAAATTGGGTTTGGATTCTGTTATGGATTACACTGTATCCCCAGAAATATGTTGTGCAAATCCTAACCCCTATACCTGTGGATGTAATCCCATTTGAAACTAGGGATTTTCTTTGTTATGTTAGTGAGGCCATATTGTAAGGGTGTTTCTGAAGCCAATCACATTTAAGATATACAAGGAGCAGATTAGGCACAGAAGCAAGCAAGCAGAAATGGAGAAAGATGAACGCCAGGTGGAGATCTCCAAGGAACACCGGGAAGAATCCTAGAGAAACTGAGACAAGGATTTTTCTCCTGGAAAGGACAGAAAAAGTCTTCCCTGAGAGCTGCCCCACTGCCCTCAAGTTGATTCTGACTCACTGTGACCCCATAGGGTTTCCAAGGCTGTACATCTCTATGAAAGCAGACTGCCACATCTTTCTTCCTCAGAGCTGCTGGTGGTTTATGAACTGCGGACCTTTCAGTAGGAAGTCGATCACTTTAACCACTATACCACCAGACTTCCAGCCTCCTAAAATGTGAGACTATAAATTTATGTTTGCTAAAGCCACCCACTTGCAGTATTTCTGTTATAGCAGCACTAAGAGGCTAAGATAGATCCTAATAATAAAATATAGTAGAAATAAAACAGAAAATGTATATTTAATAGTATAGGGTTAGAGTATTCATCAAATCTAGGGAAGGACAATAAACTTTTTAGATTGAAGCTATAGCTCAGTCACAAAGAAAAAGATTGACTCATTCAAATCTTTTATAAATTGGTCTTTTACAATAACATTTTAAAAAATAAAACATCATTTACAAGAATATTTCCCGTATGCCATTTAAAAGAATAATAGCATTTGGGCACTATTATATCAAATATTTAAGAAATGAATTAGTCCTATACTACTTAGAGGACTCAATGACATTTATAAGAAATGCAAGTTCCCAAGAGAGTAGATGACAAAGTGCATTTCCTAAAAGAAGAAATACTTATAGTAAATGCACATCAGCTTCAGTAGGAATGAAAAACACAAATTAAATCATGGCAGACCAACAACAGGAAACAATGTGAACTCAATATATCTGACTAATAGAATACACAGACAATGAAATTATGAAGAAACTGAATACATAACAGCAAGCATTCGATGATAAGTCATTTTTAAATATATGTGCTTATTAGATATGGAAAATAAATGCAAAAATAAAAAAAACAGTTCTTTTAGGATGTTACGGTTATGGTTATGTGTAATTACTTTTAAATCTTTAAATACTGATGTTGCATCTTATCCTCAGTTTAAAAAGAAAATAAGAAGAAATGTTTTGGCATGAAATTCCCAGTTCTTTCACCTACCGTTAATGTTTTAGCATATTCTGTGAGAATTCTGTCACTGTGTGAGCTCTCTGCTGTGAGATCGCCTATTAGATGATATTCTCCTTGTTGTCAGAAAGCATTTCTAATTCATCTTCGTGGTCTTAACACTTTGTAGGGTGCCCTGTCTGTAAGAGGAACAAAATGCACATGTACTAAACAGAAGTAAATACTTTTGCAATTTTTTTTCAAGATTACTCTGCTTATCATTTGGTCCCTATCCTTACTAAATGCTATGAGAAATACTTAGGGGCAATAAAGTAAGTGTACAGCTTCTCAAGGGGTCTTTGGGTGGTGCAGATGGTTACTGCACTTGGCTACTAACTGAAAGATTAGAAGCTGAATTTCCCCCAGAGATGCCTTGGAAGAAAGGCCTGATGATCCTCTTCTGAAAAATCGTCCACTGAAAATCTTACGGAGCACAGTTTCCTCTGATACACACGGAGTCGTCATCGTGAGTTGGAATTGACTCCAAGTCACTGGTACTGATAAGAGCTTCTCAAAGCCTGCAAAAGTCCTGGGTAACTTCCATTTCTGAAAAAACTCCTGAATATTAAAAGAAAGTGGAGAAAAATAGTAAGTTTTGTACAGCATATTACAAATGTTTGCATTTAATAAATTATCACTTTCAATACGCACATCTTGCAAAACTGTATTAAATGATGTTCATTTATTACAAGTTCATTGGAAGATAATGTCAAAAGTTAACATTTTAGAATATCTGTGAACAGAAGGCCTAGGCCAGTTGACCATTATGATCCCTGCCCCTCCCTGTGGTAACCCTGAATGAACGGGATCTGGCTTTTTGAGTTGTTACTCTAGGGATCAGATGATGCACCCAGGAAGTGCAGAGGACTTAGCTCCCTAAGTGTGAAACACGGACAAGAGGAAGCAGAAGATGGGAGGAAGCTGAGCATATAAGTCCTTTCCCTATTTTCTCTTTGACTGATCTGTGCTTAAATGTGATTCCTCTTTAAAATCCTTCCAGAGAGGTCTGACTGCTGAGTGAACTCACCTTCTTAGTGACTCTATCTCTTCATGACTTATTGTTAAGCAGTAGCCAGCACAATAATACATTGCATTATTTTACTTTACTCTTTTGTTTTCACCTTATTTTTCTTCTCAGACTTGTACCGCGAAAATAAAATATCAACATGTTAATCCCTACATCAGGTTCTGCTTCTAAATAAAAAAAATGGGGGTTTGTACAATTAGTATGGGAAAGGGATCTAGAAAAGTGATCCTCAGTACCAGATTTAGGAGTTGGATTGCTCCTTATCTGAAAACATCCATCGTGGGTAGTTAAACTCCTAGAACGCAGTTGCACCATAATTAAACTTCTAACTATGTTTAATTGAGATAAAGGGCAAGTGCAGTGAGAGTAAATGGTTATGACACTTAATTAACAGGAGGATATAAGAATTGAGAAAAAGGGTGATTGCTTTAGGTGCCAATTGAAGACTTACAGAAAGACAATGATGAACTTTGGGGCAGTAAATTTCCATATTAAGACACTCTCTGAGAGCCAGAAGTCCTCTAGTAGCTTTAAGGGAGACTCTTATTTCCTGCAACTTCAGGCAGACATTGCTGAAAGTCTGGGCAAGGATCTAATTATAAGGGTGGCAGATCTGCAAAGGAAACTGAACTGTGCAGATTAAGCAGATCTCTGTGTCAATTCAGGGCTATGACTGGGAAAGTTTAGGACCCCACAACTTGGCATGAGGATATTTGGGTAAACAAATTAGGCAATCTTCCTTCTCCAAATTATCCTACTTTCTGCTTATCAATAGAAGCAGTCTCTCCCTATTTTACAAGTCCTTGTTGTCTACAGTCTGATACCAGAGTCAAGTCTTAACAAAGATGGGTAATTACAAGCCCAGATTTGGGACCAAATAATGTACAATGATTGCAGGATCTGGCTAATATGTATTAGCAAAAACCTTGGAGCCATGTGCAAGAGTGGCCCTTGAGAGTGTTAGACCTGTGGAAGGATGGATGTGGAATATGAGGTTGGATATATCAGAGAGAATTCATTGAGAGTGAAAGATTAGTCTGGGGAACAATTGTCTTAGTTAAAATTTCTAGGCCTACTCCTAATAACAACTATCTTAGTTAAGATTTCCTAAAAGGAGAGTTTGAACAAAGATATACTGAGGGAGAGCTTTTCAGGAAGAGAAAATCTGTAAGGGAGTGAGGGAAGCATGGTAGACAAGGCGAGAGAGCCAAGCAAGAATGTGATTTCAGGTAAAGCCTAGACCTGACCTGATCCACATAAACCACCCAACAGGATGTCCTCCTTTGCAGCAGTAGGGGACATACTTTGGTAGTTCCCTATCAGTCAGTCTCTGGCTGCGGGCTTTCCTTGGGGGAAAAATATCTCTTTAGCCAAGAGCAATTTCTCAGAGAATGGGGATGTCTTTGAATTGGGAGCAGTCACACCGAAAGCAATTTTTGAGTGGATGCACTTTGTTGATAAGGGGGAATTTGGGTGGAGCAAACACCATCTATTACACCATCTAATTAGGTGTCCCTAGTACACGGAAGGATATTTTATCTGTTTTCTTTTCTGCTGTTATTCCCACCAAGAAACATAAAACGATCCTTTAGGAAGAACCCAATATGGAATTAAACAGTAAATACTATTTACTTTTCAATGCTTATAGTCTCCATTCTGACATAATTTTACAAAAATGTGACAGGGAATTTGACAATAATTATTTTTATATGTTTATCTATTTATCCGATATACCTCTAGAATTCAGAAACAGTGAGCACTGGAGAAGGGCAAATCATCAATGGAAATAGTTTAATTGGTTCTTTCAAGTGAATATTTGCGTGATGACATAGAGCCTTTCATGTTTGGATTTTGAGCCTTCAGAACGAGATAATTATTCTAGATCTAGGAGCCAAAATGTCATTAATGTTTAGAAGCTAGTACCTCTCAAACTATTTACAATTATAATATAAACCTAAGTCTTGAATATTATTCCTAGAAAGGTTAAAACGCATTAAAAACAAAGAAGATATAAATTTATGAATTTAGAAAAATTTACAATAAAGCTCATGATACTTATGAGGCTTATTAATATAAACCCCCTTTTTATTGAATTATGTTCTTCATTCTGCTGAGGTGAACTTCCTTGGATTTTTCTGAAAGATTGTCTCTATATCAAATTTGGTAATTTTTCTCTTTGTTGCTGTATTTCCTGGAAGCAGCAACAGGTTGTTGTTAGTTGCCAGTGAGTCAGGTCTGACTTACGGTGACCCCGTGTACAACAGAACGAAGTGTTGCCCAGTCCTGTATCGTCACAAGCCACATCATTATGACAAACTGTCAGACTGGCAATGGAGCAACAGGTGGGAGGTAGCTTTTCTATAATCTGGTGAATTAGGGGAATTTATTTTTGTATTTATTTCATGGTGGTTTGTGTGTTGCTTTGATGCTGGAAGCTATGCCACTGGTATTTGAAATGCCAGCAGGGTCACCCTTGGTGGACAGGTTTCAGCTGACCTTCCAGACTAAGACGTACTAGGAAGAAGGACCAGGCAGTCTGCTTTTCAAAAAAATTGTCCAGTGAAAACCTTATGAGTAACAGTGGAACATTGTGTAATATAGTGCCAGAAGATGAGCCCCTCAGGTTGGAAGGCACTCAAAATACAACAGGCGAAGAGCTGTCTTCTCAAAGAAGAGTCTGTCTTAATGACATGGGTGGAGTGAAGCTTTCAGGACCTTCATTTGCTGATGTGACATGACTTAAAATGAGAGGAAACACCTGCAAAAATCCACTAATAATTGGGACATGGAAGTATGAAGTATGAAGCTAGGAATATTGGGAAGCATCAAAAATCCAATGGAAGGCATAAAGATCGATATGCCAGGCATTAGAGAGTTGAAATGGACTTCTATTGGCCATTTTGAATCAGACAGTCATATGATCCACTATGCAGGGAATGACAAACTGAAGGAGAATGGCATTGCATTCATCGTCAAAAAGAATATTTCAAGATCTACCCTGAAGTGCAATGCTGTCAATGATAGAATAATAGCCATATGCCCACAAGGAAGATGAGACAGCATGAATATTATTCAAATTTACGCACCAACCACTAATGCCAAAGATGAAGAAATTGAAGATTTCTGAAATTGATCAAACATGCAATCAAGATGCATTGATAACTCCTGGTGATTAGAATGTGAAAGTTGGAAGCAAAGAAGAAGGACCAGTGGTTGGAAAATAAGGCCTCTTGATAATAGAAACGATGCCGGAGATCACGTGATAGGATTTTGTAAGACCAATGATTCTTCATTGCAAATATCTTTTTTCAACAACATAAACGGTGATATACACATGGGCCTCCCTGGATGAAATAAAAAAGGAGTTAAATTGACAACATCTGTGGACAGAGACAATGGACAAGCTCAATATCATCAGTCAGAAAAAGTCAGTGGCCCACTGTGAAATACACCATCAATTATTCATATGCAAGGTCAAGTTTAAGCTGAAGAAAAGTAAAACAACATCAGAAGAGCCAAAGTACGACCTTGAGTATTCCCACCTGAATATTGAGAACATCTCAAGAACAGATTTAATGCACTGAACATTAATGACCGAAGAACAGATGAGTTGTGGGATGAAATCAAGGACATCATACAGGAAGAAAGCAAAAGGTCATTAAAAAGACAAGAAAGAAAGAAAAGACAAAAATGGATGTCAGAAGAGACTCTGAAACTTGTTTTGAATGTAGAGTAGCCAAAGCAAATGGAAAAAATGAAGTAAAGGAGCTGAACAGATTTCAAAGGGCATCTGGAGAAGACAAAGTAAAGCATTACAATGAAATATGCAAAGAACTGGGGTTAGAAAACCAAAAGAGAAGAACACATTCGGCATTTCTCAAGCCAAAGGCCCTGAAGAGAAAATTCAGGCCTCGAGTTGCAATATTGAAAGATTCTACGGGCAAAATATTGAACAACACAGGAAGCATCAAAGGAAGATGGAAGGAATACACAGAGTCACTGTACCAAAAAGATTCGGTCGACGTTCATTTTGTTTCAGGAGTTAGCATATGATCAAAAACTGATGGTATGGAAAGAAGTCCAAGCTGCTCTGAATGCATTGGTGAAAAACAAGGCTCCAGGAACTGATGGAATACCAACTGAGATGTTTCAATAAACTGATGTGACGCTGGAAGCACTCACTTGTCTATGGCAAGAAATTTGGAAGATAGCTACCTGGCCAACCGACTGGAAGAGATCCATACTTGTCCCATTCCAAAGAAAAGTAATCCAACAGAATGCAGAAATTATTGAACAGAAATTATCAAAATTATATTACAGGCAAGTAAAATTTTGCTGAAGATCATTCAAAAATGGTTGCAGCAGTACATCTGCAGGGAACTGCCAGAAGTTCAAGCTGGATTCAGAAGAGGACACAGAACAAGGTAAACCATTGCTGATTTCAGATGGATCTTGGATGAAAGCAGAGAATAGCAGAAGGATGTTTACCTGTGTTTCATTGACTATGCAAAGACATTTGACTGTGTGCATCATGAAAAATTACGGATAACACTGTGAAGAATGGAAATTCCAGAACACTTAATTGTGCTCATGAGGAAACTGTACATAGACCAAGAGGCTCGTTTCAACAGAACAAGTGGATACTGTGTGGTTTAAATCAGGAAAGGTGTGTGTCAGGGTTGTATCTTTCACCATACTAGTTCAATCTGTATGCTGAGCAAATAATCCGAGAAGCTGGACTGTATGAAGAAGACTGCATCAGGGTTGTAGGGAGACTCATTAACAACCTGCAATATGCTGACGACACAACCTTGTTTGCTGGAAGTTAAAAGGACTTGAAGCACTTAACTGATGAAGATCAAAGACCACAACCTTCAGTACGGTTTATACCTCAGCATAAGGAAAACAAAAATCCTCACAACTAGAACAACAAGCAGCATCATTATAAATGGAGAAAAGGTTGAAGTTAGATCCACAATCAATGCCCATGGAAGCAGCAGTCAAGAAATCAAAGGGCATATTGCATTGGGCAAATCGGCAGCAGAAGACATCTTAAGTGTTACAAAGCAAAGATGTCACTTTGAGGACTAATGTGTGCCTGATGCAATCCATGGTATTTTCAATCGCCTTATATGCATTTAAAAGCTGGACAATGAATAAGGAAGACCAAAGAAGAATTGAAGCCTTTAAATTATGGTGTTGGTGAAGAATACTGAATATCCCATGGACTTCCAGAGGAACAAACAAATCTATTTTGGAAGTAGTACAGCCAGAATGCTGCTTAGAGGTGAGAATAGAGAGACTTCGTCTCATGTACTTTGGAGATGTTATTAGGAGGGACCAGCCACTGGAGGACATCATGCTTGGTAAAGTAGAGGGTCAGTGAAAAAGAGGAAGACTCTCAATGAGAGGGATTGACACAGTGGCTGCAACAATGGGCTCAAACATAGCAACGATTGTGAGGATGGAGCAGGATCAGGAAATGTTTCCTTCTGTTATATGTAGAGTAACTATGAATCAGAACTGACTTGATGGCAGCTAACAAGAACTATATATATATATATATATATATATATATTTAATTGTACTTCAAGTGAAGGCTTATAGAACAAATAGTTTTTCATGAAACAGTAGTACACATATTGTTTTATGACATTGGTTAACAACCCCACAACATATCAACCCTCTAACTTCTCAACCTTTTTTTTTTGGTGAAAATACACATAGCCAAAGATACACCATTTCAAAAATTTCTACACGCACAGTTCAGCGACATTGACTGCGCTCTTCCAATTGTACTGTTATTCTCACTTAAGATGAAGGCTTACAGAACAAAATAGTTTCTCATTTAACAGTTACTACGCGTGTTGCCCTATGACAATGGTTAACAATCTCACAACACATCAACAATATCCTTACTCTACCTTGGGTTCCCTATCACCAGCTTCCTTGTCCCCTTCTGCCTTCTGGCCCTTGTCACTGGACTACTGTACCTCGTTAGTCTCATTTGGCTTTACGGGGCTGTCCACTCCCAGCCTGAACAGTGAACCTCGGAGGTAACTTCACTACTGAGCTAAAAGGGTGTCTGGGGGCCATACTCTCAAGGTTTCTCCAGTCTCCTTTAGGCCAGTAAATCTGGTCTTTTTTTTTTGTGAGTTAGAATTATGCTCTACATCCTTCTCCAGCTCTGTCCAGAACCCTCTTTTGTGATCCTGGTCAGAGCAGTCAGTGGTGGTAGCCGGGCACCATCTAGCTGTACTGGACTCAGTCCGGTGGAGGCCTTGGTAGCTGTGGACCATTAGTCCTTCAGACTAATCTTTTCCTTGTATCCTGTTCTCTTCATTCTCCCTTGCCTCCGAAGGGATGAGACCAGTGGAGTATCTTAGATGGCTGCTCACAGGGTTTTAAGACCCCAGACGCTACTCACCAAGGTAAAATGTAGAGCATTGTCTTTATAAGCTGTGTCATGCCAATTGAGCTAGATGTTCCCGGAGACCATGGTCCCCAGAGCCCTCCGCCCAACAATTCAGTCGCTCAGGGAGTTTGGATGTGTCTATGGGGCTTCCATGACCTTTCCTTGCACAAGTTGTGCTAGTTTCCCCTGTATTGTGTACCGTCTCACCCTTCTGCCAAGATACCACCTATCTATTGCCTATTTAGTATTTCCCCCCACCCCTCCCATCCCTGGTAACCAACTAAGATTGTTACATTTTGTGTGTGAACTTTTTCATGGGTTTTTACAATAGGATCTCATACAATATTTGTCCTTTTGTGATTGACTTATTTCACTCAGCATAATGTCCTCCAGTTTCATCTATGTTATGAGACACTTCACAGATTCATTGTTGTTCTTTCTCGTTGCATAGTACTCCATTGTGTGTATGTACCATAGTTTGTTTATCCATTCATCTGTTGATGGGCATCTAGGTTGTTTCCATTGTTTTGCTACTGTGAACAATGCTGCCATGAACACAGGTGTGCATATGTCTATTCGAGTGATGACTTTTATTTCTCTAGGATATATTCCTAGGAGTGGAATTGCTGGATAGAATGGTATGTCTATTTCTAGTTTTCTGAGGAAACGCCATATCACTTTCCAAAATGGTTGTATCATTTTGCATTGCCACCAGCAGTGCATAAGAGTTCCGATCTCCCCGTAGCCCCTCCAACATTTGTTATTTTCAGTGTTTTTGATTCGTGCCAGTAATGCTGGGGTGAGATGGTATCTCATTGTGGTTTTAATTTGCATTTCTCTAATGGCTAGTGATCGCGAGCATTTCCTCATGTGTCTGTTGGCCATTTGAATGTCTTCTTTGGTGAAGTGTCTGTTCATTTCCTTTGCCCATTTTTTAATAGGATTATTTGTCTTTTTGTTGTAGAGGTGTTGGATTTTCTTGTAGATTATGGAGATTAGACCTTTGTCTGACTTGTACTGTCCAAAAATTTTTTCCCAGTCTGTAGGTTCTCTTTTGACTCTTTTGGTGAAGTCTTTTGAAGAGCATAGGTGTTTGATTTTTAGAAGATCCCAGTTATCTAGCTTATCTATTGGGGTTTGTGCGTTGATGGTTATGGCCTGTATCCTGTTAATGCCGTGTATTAAGGCCTGAAGTGTTGGTCCTATTTTTTCTTCTATGAACTTTATAGTTTTAGGCTTTATATTCAGGTCTTTGATCCATTTTGAAGTAGTTTTTGTATATGGCATGAGGTATGGGTTCTGTTTCATTTTTTTGCAGATGGATATCCAGTTTTTCCAGCACCATTTGTTAAAAAGACCGTCTTTTCCACATTTGATGGACTTTGGGCCCTTGTCGAAGATCAGGTGCCTGTAGGTGGATGGATTTACATCTGGGTTCTCAATTCTGATGAGAACAATATTTTTGCATTATATTTTACTTGTTAGTAAATGTTCCCAAGCAACCTCAGTAAATGAAAACTCAGATAGTCAGAACAAATACATTAGAAAGCAGCCAGTCATTTAACAACTATTTTTAAAATGCTTCCTATCTTTGATACTGTGGTTAAAAGTTTGGCTGCTAACCAAAAGGTTAACAGTTCAAATCTACCAGCTGCTTCTTGGAAACACTGTGGGCAGTTCTGCTCTGTCTTATAGGGTTGCTGTGTGTCGGAATTGACTCTGACAACGGGTTTGGTTTTGGTTTATCTCTGATACATTTGCTAAGTAATATGAAGTAAAGAACTAAAAAAACCTGGTCTTAAATTAGTTCATACAGTGTGGGTGAAGATATAAGACATCTCTCTCTATATAACTTAGTGCAAGAAGTGTTAAGGACAATAAGGGAGGAAAAAATAAATTGTTATAGGAGCTCAAAAGAGGAAAAAAATTATTTAGCTGAAATTGATCTGGAAACTTGTTGCTTTTGAATGCTTCTATTTCAAAATTTTTTCTTTATATCTTGAATAAATTTACCAATGAGTACCTTAAAGTGGAGGATATTCACCTCCAACTAAGTAGCTGTAAGTAATTAACTATTTCATTAATTATTGATAGTATTAATTATTATATCTAAGGAACAGTAAAATATAAAATATAATCTTAAGAACCAGATAATATCTCTAACATGATTGTATATAACTCCATAGGGAAATTTGATTTCCAAAAAAAATATACTTTTTAAGTTATGTATTCATATGTATATTGCTTAGGTTTTCAAGTGGTATTTCTAATCATTTCTTAGATCAATAGTCATCAGTCATTATCCACACCTGTGTGATTATATAGATATTTTAATGATAGACCTGTTTGTGCCTGTCATAATACTTTGATTATATATGTACCTGATTTACAAAATTAATCCTGTAAGATGCTATTTTGACATAGCATTTCGACATTTTGATGTAAAAGAATTGTGGAATTTTCTTCACTACAATGTGTCTCCTGTTCAGATCAATAATAAAGGGTAGCATGTATTTCTTTTTTCTCCCCTTAATATGTTTGCAGTACAGCTCTTAGCAATTCACCCTCTATGCCATTTTAATATTTTGTTGCAGATTTTAAAATCTTAGAAAACAAAACAAATCAAACAAAAACCCCAATCTTAACTTTGGTAGAGTTAAAGCTCTTGCTGTTTCTCCTGAGGATTTTCAACCAGCTTTTGTTTTGCTAGTGTTCACTGATGCAGTTTTTCTTATTCTTTCTCCTACACATGATATCCCTGGGAGAAATAGAAACTTCATACATATTATGAAAATGGTTTCTCTAGCAGCAGGAAACCTGCAAGAACATTTACAAAAGTCCCCACTTTTGCTTTCATTTTCTTTGTGCATTGCCAAAGAATAGGCCATATGGTCTATTTCAGATGAGTCTTATCGTAAGGTAACAAGTTGTGACAGTATTTTATTTCACTTGGTAAGAGAAGAATGTGAACAAATAAGCCCTATGGGTCTCTTCTTCTTAGAGAGACTATTAAACTTGTCTCTTAAATCCAGTTTAATCACAGGCCTGATGTAGAATCCAAAAATTTTTGGTTTTAACTATCTCACTTGTTTAATAAGTATTTCAAAGACAACTAAAAAAAAAAAAAGAAAAGAAATCCATCGCCGTCGAGTCGATTCCGACTTGTAGTGACCCTATAGGACAGAGTAGAACTGCCGTGTAGGGTTTCCAAAGGAACGGCTTGTGGATTCGAACTGCCGACCTTCTGGTTAGCAGCTGAATGCTTAATCACTGTGTCACAAGGGCTCCAAAGCCAACCATTAATTATCAAATACTACATTTAGTTCCGAAAGTGTGTGTGTGGAATTACAGAAAATTAACATATATATTATCAAGTTTGTAATTTTGTCATCAGTACGTTCGTGTGCAAGTGTACGGAAAACTGATGGATCAATAGTTTAAGAAGACAGATCATGATTTAGACTACCAGAGTAGGAGTCACCGTTCTGTCCACGAGTGTCACAGTACTAGTTAACCAGCCAGTCAATTCCAGCTTATGGCAACCCTAAGTGTGTCATAGAACCGCCCTCCATGAAAATTTCATGGCTGTGACATTTCAGAAGCAGATTGCCAAGCCTTTCTTCGGAGGTATCTCTGGGTGAGTTTAAACTGCCAACCTTTTGGTTAGTAGTTCAGCGCTTGACCAGGGATTCCTTGAGTGTAGCAGTAATTAATTAATCAGATTAATTAAAAAAACTTGCGCAAGCTTCTTTCGTTGTTGTTATCGTTAGGGGCTGTTGAGTCAGTTCTGACTCATAGCAACCCTATGTACAACAGAACGAAACACTGCCCAGTCCTGCGCCGTCCTCACAATTGTTGTTATACTTGAGCCCATTGTTGCCACCACTGTGTCAGTCAGTCTCAGTGAGGGTCTTCCTCTTTTTCGCTGACCCTCTGCTCTACCAAGCATGATGTCCTTCTCCAGGGACTGATCCCGCCTGATAACATGACCAAAGTACGTGAGATGAAGTCTCGCCATCCCTGCTTCCAATGAGCATTCTGGCTGTACTTCTTGCAAGACAGATTTGTTTGTTCCTCTGGCAGTCCATGGTATATTCAATATTCTTTCCCAACACCATAATTCAAAGGCATCAATTCTTCTTCGGTCTTCCTTATTCATTGTCCAGCTTAGGCATGCATATGAGGTGACTGAAAACATCATGGCTTGGGTCAGGCACACCTTAGTCCTTAAAGTGACATCTTTGCTTTTTAATACTTTAAAGAGATCTTTTGCAGTGGATTAGCCCAATGCAATATATCCTTTGATTTCTTTTTTTTTTAATTGTGCTTTAATGAAAGTTTACAGTTCAAGTTAGTTTCTCATACAAAACTTTATACACACACTGCTGTGTGAACCTAGTTGCATTCCCCCTACTGTGACAGCACACTCCTCCTTTCCACCTCAGATTTCCCGTGTCCATTCAACCAGCTCCTGTCCCTTTCTGCCTTCTTATTTCACCTCCGGACAGGAGCTGCCCATTTAGACTCATGTATCTACTTGAGCTAAGAAACACTCTTCACAAGTATCATTTTATGTCTCATAGTCCAGTCTAATCTTTGTCTGAGAAGTTGGCTTTGGGAATGGTTTTAGTTTTGGGCTAACAGAGAGTCCGAGGCCATGTTTTCGGGGGTCCCTCCAGTCTCAATCAGACCATTAAATCTGGTCTTTTCACTGGAATTTCAGTTCTGCACTCTACTTTTCTCCAGCTCCATCAGGGACTCTCTGTTGTGTTGCCTGTCAGGGCGGTCATATGGTAACCAGGTACCATATAGTTTTTTTGGTCTCAGACTGATGGAGTCTCTGGTTTATGGGGCCCTTTCTGTCTCTTGGGCTAATACTTTGCTTGTGTCTTTGGTTTTCTTCATTCTCGTTTACTCTAGGTGGATTGGGACCAATTGATGCATCTTAGATGGCCACTCTCTAGCTTTTAAGACCCCAGATGCCATTCACCAAAGTGGGATGCAGAGCACTTTCTTAATAAACTTTGTTATGCCAATGGACCTAGATGTCCCCTGAAACCATGATCCCCAGGCCCCTGCCCCTGTTACTCTGTCCCTCAAAGTGTTTGGTTGTATTCAGGAAACTTCTTAGCTTTTGGTTTAGTTCAGTTGTGCTGACTTCCCCTGTAGCATGTTCTGTCCTTCCCTTCATCTAATTCTTGTTTACTATCTAGGTAGTGAATACCCATCTCCCTCCCTCCCTCCACCCTCGTAACCAACAAAGAATGTTTTCTTCCGTGTTTAAACCTTTTCTGGAGCTCTTATAATAGTGGTTGTATACAACATTTATCCTTTTGTGGCTAATTTCACTCAGCATAATGCCTTCCAGATTCATCCACGTTATGAGATGTTTCATGGATTCATTGTTGTTCTTCATCGTTGCATAGTATCCCATTGTGTGAAAATACCATAATTTGTTTATCCATCCATCCAGTGATAGGCACCTAGGTTGTTTCCAACTTTTTGCTATTGTGAACAGTACTGCAGTGAACATGGGTACGTGTATATCTATTCATGTGATGGCTCTTATTTCTCTAGGATATATTCCAAGGAGTGGGATTTCTGGATTGTATGGTACTTCTATTTTTGCTTTTTAAGGAAGCCCCAAATTCATTTCCAAAGTGGTTGTACCATTTTACATTCCCATGAGCAGTGTGTGAGTGTTCCAGTCTCTCCACAACCTCTCCAACATTTATTGTTTTGTGTTTTTTGGATTAATGCTACCCTTGTTGGGGTGAGATGGTATCTCACTGTAGTTTTGATCTGCATTTCTCTAATGGCTAATGATCATGGGCATTTCCTCATGTATCTGTTAGCTGCCTGAATGTCTTCTTTGGTGAAGTGTCTGTTCATATCCTTTGCCCATTTTTAAATTGGGTTATTTGTCTTTTTGTTGTTGGAGGTTTTGCAGTATATTGTAGATTTAGAGATTAGACTCTGATCGGATTTATTGTAGCCAAAAATATTTCCCAGTCTGTAGGTTGTCTTTTGACTCTTTTGGTGAAGTCTTTTGATGAGCATAAATGTTTGATTTTTAGGAGCTCCCAGTTATCTAGTTTCTCTTCTGGTGTTTGTGCATTGTTAGTAATGTTTTGTTTTCTGTTCATGCCATGTATTAGGGCTCTTAGCACTGTCCCTATTTTTTATTCCATAATCTTTATTGTGTTAGATTTTATGTTTAGGTATTTGATCCATTTAGAGTTAGTTTTTGTGCATGGTGTGAGGTATGGGTCTTGTTTCATTTTTTTTTTTTTTTTTTTTGCAGATGGATATCCAGTTATGCCAGCACCATTTGTTAAAGAAACTGTCTTTTCCCCAGTTAATGGACTTTGGGCCTTTGTCAAATATCAGCTGCTCATAGGTAGATGAATTTATGTCTGGATTCTCAATTCTGTTCCATTGGTCTACGTATCTGTTGTTGTACCAGAACCAGGCTGTTTTGACTACCCTAGCAGTACAATAGGTTCTAAAATCAGGTAGTGTGAGGCCTCTCACTTTGTTCTTCTTCTTGAGTAATGCTTTACTTATCTGGGGCCTCTTCCCTTTCCGTATGAGGTTGGTGATATGTTTCTCCATCTCCTTAAAAAATGCCTTTGGAATTTGGATCAGGATTGCATTGTATCTGTAGATTGCTTTAGGTAGAATTGACATTTTCACTATGTGGAGTCGTCCTATCCATGAGCAAGGCATGTTTTTACACTTATGTAGGTCTCTTTTGTTTTCTTGCAGTAGTGTCTTGTAGTTTTCTTTGCATAGGTTCTTTTACATCTCTGGTTACATTTATTCCTAAGTATTTTATCTTCTTGGGAGCTATTGTAAATGGTATTGATTTGGTGATTTCCTCTTGGAAGTTCTCTTTGTTGGTGTAGAGGAATCCAACTAATTTTTGTATGTTTATCTTTATCCTGATACTTTGCTAAAATCTTCTATTATTTCCAGTAGTTTTCTTGTAGATTCTTTGGGGTTTTCTGTGTATAAGATCGTATCATCTGCAAATAGAGATACTTTTACTTCTTCCTTACCAATTTGGGTGCCCTTTATTTCTTTTTCTAGCCTAATTGCTGTGGCTAGGACCTCCAGCACAATGTTGAATAAGAGTGGTGATAAAGGGCACCCTTGTCTGGTTCCCATTCTCAAGAGGAGTGCTTGAAGACTCTCTCCCTTTAGGATGATGTTAGCTTTTGGCCTGTATAAATGCCCTTAATTATGTTGAGGAATTTCCCTTCTATTCCTATTTTGCAGAAAGTTTTTATCATGAATGGGTGTTGGACTTTGTCAAACGCCTTTTCTGCATCAATTGATAATGATGTGGTTCTTATCTTTTGTTTTATTTGTGTGATGGATTACATTGATTGTTCTTCTAATGTTGAACCATCCCTGCATACCTGATATAAATTCCACTTGGTCATAGTGAATTATTTTTTAAGATATGTTGTTGAATTGCATTGGCTAGAATTTTGTTGAGAATTTTTGCATCAATGTTCATGAGGGATATTGTAATTTTCTTCTTTTGTGGTATCTTTACCTGGTTTTGGTATCAGGGTTATGCTGGCTTCATGGAACGAGTTCACGCATATTCCGTCTTTTTCTATACTCTGAAGTACCTTTAGTAACAGTGGTGTTAACTCTTCTCTGAAAGTTTGGTGGAATTCTCCAGTGAAACTGTCCGGGCCAGGGCTTTTTTTTGTTGTTGGGAGTTTTTAAATTACCTTTTCAATCTCTTCTTTTGTTATGGGTTTCTTCACTTGTTCTACTGCTGTCAGTTTAGGTAGTAGTGTGTTTCTAAAAGTCTGTCCATTTCCTCTAGGTTTTCAAATTTGTTAGAGTACAATTTTCCATAGTATTCTGTTATGTTACTTTTAATTTCAGTTGGGTGTGTTGTGATATCACCCATGTCATTTCTTATTCGAGTTATTTACTTTCTGCTCTGTTTTTCTTTTGTCACTTTGGCCAATGGTTTATCAGTTTGGTTGATCTTTTCCAAGAACCAGCTTTTGGTCTTGTTAACGCTTTCAATTGTTTTTCTAGTCTCTAGTTCATTTAATTCTGCTCTAATTTTTATTATTTGCTTTCTTCTGGTGCTCGAGGGCTTCTTTTGCTGCTCTCTATTTGTTCAAGTTGTAGAGTTAAAGTTTTGATTTTGGCCTTTTCTTCTTTTTGGATGTGTGCATTTATTGCTGTAAACTGAGCACTGCTTTTGCTGTGTCCCAAAGATTCTGGTAGGATGAGTTTTCACTCTCATTTGATTCTATGAATGTCTTTATTCCATCCTTAATTTCTTCTATAACCCAGTAGTTTTTGAGCAAGGTGTTGTTCAGTTTACATGTGTTTGATTTTTTTCCTTGCTTTTTCTGTTAGTGATTTCTACTTTTATGGTGGTATGGTCAGAAAAGATACTTTGTAATATTTCAGTGCTTTGAATTCTGTTAAGTCTTGCTTTATGGCATAATATGTGGTCTGTTGTGAAGAATGTTCCATATGCATTGGAAAAGAAAGTATACTTGTCTGCTGTTGGGGGGAGTGTTCTGTATATGTCCATGAGATCAAGTTGGTTGATTATAGCATCTAGATCTTCCGTGTCTTTACTGAGCTTCTTTCTGGATGTTCTGTCCTTCACTAAAAGTGGTGTAATGAAGTCTCCTACTATTATTGTGGAGCTGTGTATCTCTCTTTTCAATGCCGTTAGAGTTTGTTTTATGTATTTTGGAGTCCTGTCATTGGGTGCGTAAATATTTATTGTTGTTATTTCCTCCTGGTCTATTGACCCTTTAATCATTATATAGTGTCCTTCTTTATCCTTTGTGGTGGATTTTGCTTGAAAGTCTATTTTGTCAGAGGTTAATATTGTCATTCCTGCTCTTTTTTGAATGTTGTTTGCTTGATATATTTTTTCTATCCTTTTAGTTTTATTTTGTTTATGTCTTAAGTCTAAGTTGTATCTCTTGTAGGCAGCATATAGATGAATCCTGTTTTTTTTTTAATACATTCTTCACTCTCTGTCTCTTTATTGGTGAATTTAATCCATTTCCAATCAGTGTAATTATTGACAGGTATGAGTTTAGTGTTGTCATTTTGATGTCTTTTTTTTGTGTTGTTGATAGTTTCGTTGTTCCACTTAATTTTCTGTGCTGAGTCATTTTTCTTTACTTATTTTCTTTTCATCTTTTTCATTGTTGTTGATTTTGTATTTGCTGAGTCTTTATTTTTCTCTTGTTTTTTATTTTGATGTGTAGGATTGTTAGTTACCTTTGTGGTTACCTTAATATTTATCCCTATTTTTCTGAGTTTAAACCAGTCTTTTATTTCTTTATATCACCTTGTCTTCCTTTTCGTATGAGAGTTATGACTATATTTTTTATTTCCCCTTTTTTGTTTTAATGTTGTCATCTTTTACATATTGACGTCTCTGTTTTCAGCAGTTTTGCTTTGATTTTTTTTTTTGTCTTCTCTATCTGGGTTGATATCTGGTGGCTCTATCCTGTGTTCTAGTCTTGGGTGTTATCTGATGTTATTGATTTTCTCACTGAAGGATTCCCTTTAGTATTTCTTGTAATTTTGGTTTGGTTTTTGTGAATTCCCTAAAACTTCTGTTCATCTGGAAATACCCTGATTTTGCCATCATGTTTGGGAGACAGTTTGGCTGTATATATAATTCTTGGCTGGCAATTTTTTTCCTTCAAGGCTTTGTATATGTCATCCCATTGCCTTTTTGCCTGCATGGGTTCTGCTGAGTAGTCTGAACTTAGTCTTATTGACTCTCCTTTGTAGAGTACTTTTCGTTTATCCCTAGCTGCTCTTAAAATTCTTTATCTTTGGTTTTGGCAAGTTTGATTATAACATGTCTTGGTGGCTTTCTTTTGGGATCTACCTTGTGTGGGTTCTGATGACCATCTTAGATAGATATCATCTTATGTTCTTAGCAGGGATATTTTATGCCAACAAATCTTCAATAATTGTCTCTGTATTTTGCTATCCTCCTCTGTTCTGGTACTCTCGTCACTCATAGGTTATTCTTCTTGATAGAGTCCCACATAATTCTTAGGATTTCTTCATTTTTTTAAATTCTTTTTCTGATTTTTCCTCAAATAAGTAAGAGTCAAGTACTTTATCTTCAGTCTCACTAATTCTGACTTCCATTGCCTCAATTCTGTTCCTCTGACTTTCTATTGAGTTCTCTAATTCTGAAATTTTATTCTTAATCTTCTGGATTTCTGATTCTATCTCTCTGTCGATTCTTGCAGCCTGTTGAATTTGTCATTATACTCTTCTATAATCTTCTTAAGTTCCTCTATTTCTTTGTCTGTGTGGTCCTTGGCTTGTTTTGCATTTTGCCTCATCTCCTTCCTGATCTCTTGAAGGCTTCTGTATATTAATCTTTTGTATTCTATCTCTGGTAATTCCAAGAAATTCTCTTCCTCTGGAAAATTTCTTGATTCTTTATTTCGGGAACTTGCTGAAGCCATCATGTTCTGCCTCTTTATGTGATTTAATATTGACTGTTGTCTCTGAGCCATCAATAAGTTGTATTTATTTATTGTATGTTTGCTTACTGTGTCCTAGCTTCTTGTTTTGTTTTGTTTTGATATGCCCAGATAGGCTGCTCTTGTGAACTAGTTTGTTTACTGGCGCCTTTGAAGCTCTAACATCTTGTCACGAGGTGGTTAGAGCTGTAACTAGGTATGTGAGCCCAGAAGTCCATTTATTTTTCCTGTATGGATTCAGCTCATGTGTTCAGGTAGTTCTTTACCAAGTGTGTGGTGCAAGCCCTCACCTATAGTCCTAGATGGGCACACACTGAGCAAGGCAGGAGGCCGATGGTTGCCCCTGAGTGTTTGGGAGGAAAGCGTGTCCCTGTTCCCTAGAGCACATAGTGGGTGAGTTTTGCAGCTGGACTATGGGCACCCATTGCTGTTGGAAGTAAGGACTGGGAGGCACCACTTCTTGGACCCCTCTCAGGGGTGGCTAGGTGGTGTGGGTATAACCACAAGTCCTCAGGCCCCTGATGTGGGTAGGTGAGGATCCTGCTTAATGGGCAGAGCAGTGTCAAATGTCACAAACTAACCACTCCACCATATAGCTGACAGTTGAAGTTAGGCTTCAGGTACATACCCTGTTGTACTGTGCTAATGAGGGCCTACACTGTTGAAATGTCTATGATGAAATGTCACACAAGTGTATGCAGGGATGAAAGGTATCCAAAGTCCATGGTCCCCTTATGCCTGTGCCTAGGCAAGGGAGCTGCACCTACTCTAAATTCCTGGCTTAGGGGAGGTGGTAGATTATTTATTCCTGTTTGTTAATTTTTTTCGTCTCCAAGGGCAGGAGAATGGCTCAGGGCACATGAAGGTTCCTTACTTCTGGCCCAGGGGACATGGCAATGGCTGAAGCCAGCCCAAGACCTGGTGCAGTGCTGGGAGGGGGCAGGTAAATGGGATAGAGGTTTTTCCCAAAGCGGGTATTTTTGGATCTGCGTGGCAGGTTAGACGCGTGTACTTATCTTTTGCCTCTTGAGCACCAATTTTCACTTGTTCTGAAGACTTGAGTAGACTGTCTGCTGCTAGGTGTCTCCCAATGTGGAAAACACATCCTGAGCACCACTGCTTGCCTCTCACCGTGTGGGCCGGCTGCAGGGTACCTGTTTCTGCTGGGTCAGATCTAGCAACTCCTTGCTGCTTCTGAACTGTCTCTCCCTCCCACTGTAGCTCAGTCTGATTCCTCAACTTTGCCTTTGATGTTCAGGGCTCCTAGATTGTCATATGTAATCGATTCACTTGTTTTTTCAGGTCTTTATTGTAAGAGGGACCACAGGAAGCATCTGACTACTCTGCCATCTTGGCCCTGCCTTCCCTTTGATTTCTTGACTGCTGCTTCCATGGAATTTGATTGTGGATCAAGGTAAAATGAAATCATTGACAACTTCAGTATTTTCTCCATTTACTATTTATGTTTCTGATTGGTCCAGTTGTGAGAATTTTTGTTTTCTTTAAGTTGAGGTGTAATCCATACTGAAGGCAGTGGTCTTTGACTTTCATCAATAAATTCTTCAAGTCCTTTTCACATTGAGCAAGCAAGGTTGTGTCATCTGTATATTGCATGTTGTTAATGAGTCTTCCTCCAATCCTGATGCCCCATTCTTCTTTATATTGTCCAGCTTCTTGGATTATTTGCTTAGCATACAGATTGAATAAGTATGGTGGAATGATACAACCCTGCCCACAACTTTCCTGATTTAAACCATGCAGTATCCCCTTGTTCTGTTTAAACAACTGCCTCTTGATCTAAGTACAGGTTCCTCATGAGCACAATTAAATGTTCTGGAATTCTCATTCTTCACAATATTATCCAGAATTTGTCATGATGCACACAGTCAAATGTCTTTGTATACTCAATAAAACATAAGTAAACATCTTTCTAGTATTCTCTGCTTTCAGCCAAGATCCATCTGACATCAGCAATGACTTCTCTCATTCCACATTCTCTTCCCTATGGATATACTGCTGCAACCATTTTTGAATAATCTTCAGCAAAATTTTACTTGTGTGTGATATTAATGATATTGTTGGATAATTTCTGCGTTCTGTTGTATCACCCTTCTTTGGAATATGTACAAATATGAATCTCTTCCAGTCGGTTGACCAGATAGCTGTCTTTCAAATTTCTTGGCATAGATGAGTGAGCACTTCCAGTGCTGCATCCGTTTGTTGAAGCATCTCATTTACAATTGCATTAATTCCTGGAACCTTGTTTTTTGCCAATGTCTTCAGTGCAGCTTGAACCTCTTCCTTCAGTACCATTGGTTCTTGATCATATGCTGCCTTCTTAAATGTTTGAATGTGGACCATTTTTTTTTGGTACGGTGACTGTGTGTATTCCTCCCATCTTCTTTTGACACTTCCTGCTTCTTTTAGTATTTTCACCACAGAATCCTTCAATATTGCAACTTGAGGCTTGAATTTTTTCTTCCAGTTCTTTCATTATGAGAAATGTCCAGCATGTTCTTCCCTTTTGTTTTTCTGTCTCCAGGTCTTTCCACATTTCATTATAATAATTTACTTTGCCTTTTTGAGCCACCCTTTGAAATCTTCTGTTCAGCTCTTTTTTTAAATTTTACTTTAGAAATGAAGGTTTATAGAGCAAACTAGTTTCTAATTAAACAAATAATACACATAATTTTTTTGTGACATTGGTTTCCAACCTCACAACATGTCAACACTGTCCCTTTCCCAACCTTGGGTTCCCTATTACCAGCTTTCCTGGTCCCTGCTGCCTTCTCATCCTTGCCCCTGGGCTGGTGTGCCCATTTAGTCTTGTTTGTTTTATGGGCCTGTCTAATCTTTGGCTGAAGTGTGAATCTCAGGAGTGACTTCATTACTGAGATATAAGGGTGTCTGGGGGCCATACTCTTGGTGTTCAGCTCTTTTAAGTCAACATTTCTTCCTTTCTTTTGAATGTTGAGTAGCTGAAGCTAAAGGAACTTTCAGAATCTCTTCTGACATCCATTTTGGTCTTTTCTTTCTTTTCTGTCTTTTTAATGACCTCTTGCTTTCTTTATGTATGATATCCTTCATATCATTCCACAACTCATTTGGTCTTTGATCATTAGTGTTCAATGAGTTAGGTCTATTCTTGAGATGGCCTGTAAATTCAGGTGGGATATGCTCAAGGTCATACTTTGGCTCTCATGGACTTGTTTGAATTTTCTTCGACTTCAACTCAAGCTTGCATTTGAGCATCTGATGATCTGTTCCACAGTTGACCCCTGGCCTTATTCTAACTGTTGACATTGGGCTTTTCCATCATCTCTTTCCACAGATGTAGTCAATTTGATTCCTGTGTATTCCATCTGGTGAGGTCCATGTGTATAGTTACCGTTCATGGTGTTGAAAAAAGATATTTGCAGTGAAGAAGTGATTGGTCTCATTACAAAATTCCATCATGCAACCTCCAGTGTTGTTTCTACCACCAAGGTCATATTTTCTAACTGCCAATCCTTCTTTGTTTCCAGTTTTCACATTCCAATCACCAGTAATTATCAATGCATCTTGATTGCATGTTTGATCAATTTCTGACTGCAGAAGTTGGTAAAAATTTTCAATTTCTTCATCTTTGGCCTTTGTGGTTGGTGGATAAATTTGCATAATAGTCATATTAACTGGTCTTCCTTGTAGTTGTATGGATATTTTCCTACCCTGACACAGCTGTACTTCAGGATAGATCTTCAAATGTTCTTTTTGACAATGAATGCAAAGCCATTCCTCTTCAATTTGTCATTCCCTGCATAGTAGATAAAAAAATTACCTGATTCAAAATGGCTAATACCAGTCCATTTCAGTTCACTAATTCCTAGGATACTGACCTTTATGCCTTCCATTTCATTTCTGAGGATTTCCTATTTTCCTAGATTCATACTTCCTACATTCCACTTTCTGATTGTTAATGGATATTTGCAGCTGTTTCTTCTCATTTTGAGTCGTGCCACAACAACAAATGAAGGTCCTGAAAGCTTAACTCCATCCACATCATTAAGGTTGACTCTACTTTGAGGAGGCAACTATTCCCCAGTCGTATTTTGAGTGTCTTCCAACCTAAGGGGCTTCTCTTCCGGCACTATAAGCTTCTTTTAGGAAGATATAAATTGCAGAGAAGCATTATACTTTGACATATGCTAATCTATTCTTCCCTACAGAGATTTTATTTTATTTTTATAAAGTGGCATGAAAATAGTTTATTTGCACGTACTTGTTATTCCTGAATTAAATTTTTTTTTTTTAAATATACTGGCTATATATCCCTAAAATATAGAATTTTTATCCTTGTTAGTTGCTATCTAGTTGATTCCAATTCCTGGTGACTGCATGTGTGCAGAGAAGAACTGCTCCATGGGGTTTTTAAGGCTGTGACCTTTCAGAAGCAGATCTTCAGGCCTGTCTTCACAAGTGCCTCTGGATGGGTTCAAGCCACTAACTTTTTGGCTAGTAATCAGGTGCTTAATGATTTGCAACATCCAGGGACTCCATATATATATATAGTTAGAAATTATTTTTTTTAGCAACTGTTTTTCAAGAACTGAGAATAGTCATAGAGCCAGAACTGAGAATTTTTTCAAGTTTCTGGTTAATATTGCTATTTATATAGTAAATAATACATGCTATTTACTGTTCCTCTTTATAATGATTTTTACTGCTCTACCAGCCAGTTGTATACTGGAAAACTAACTTATTATCTGTTTTGTGGTTTATACTCAAGCTTATCCATTCTCTTAATAATAAAGGATGATCCACATTCTTTGACATGGTGGTAATCTGTCCTTTCTTACAAAGCTATTTTATAAAATATCAGTTTAATCATATTTGTACATAACTAACGTGTAAACAGATACTCAGACAGACAGACAGACAGACAAGAATTAACTCATCTTGTGGATTCTTACACAGTAGAAAGATAATAAACTCCCTATGGTCAAGCACCCTCTTTTGCATATCCGAAGAGTAAACTGGGCATCATAGAGTCTTGCATATGATATATTTTAGTAATTCTCATTTTATCATACTATTAGTGCTAAAATTAGAAGATCTGAGATAAAAGTGCAAGAAATATTTTCAAATTGCACTTGGCTCAATATTAATGTCTAAATAGTTTTTGCTACCAACATTTTTTGATCTTTATATCTATTACTAAATTCTGCTAGGAACACAGATATTCCACAGTCCCAAATATGCATAGATTTTTTTGGTTAAATATTAAAATGTCTAATTGGGCACTCTTTCATGTTGTGATGGGTTAATGGTGTAGGTGGAAAGGGCCTAAGTGTGTAGAGGAATTTTCAACACACTGCGACTTAGGAATTATTTTTCCAGGTTTTTCATTGACTGACAATGTGATTTTTGAAAAATCTGTCTGGGCCACAGATTTAGATATGGCATAAACATTAGATATACAAGACAGAGCATTTTAAATTACTATGATTAATATAAGAAGCCTTGGTGATGCAACAGTTAAGTGCTTGCTTGCTACTGAAAGGTTGAAGGTTCAAACTCGCCCAGTGGCTCCACGGGAGAGTCTTGGCAATCTGCTCCCCTGTAACGATTATAGCCTGGAAAACCTTATGGAGACTTTCTACTCTGTCACATGGGGTTGCTCTGAATAAAAATCAACTCAACGGCACACAACAACGATATGATTAATATGTTTAAGACTATGATGGAAAAAGTGGACAACATCCAAATACAGATGGGTAATGTAAGCACAGAAAAGGAAATTCTAAAACAAAATCAAAGAGAAATTCTAGATACCAAAAACATTGTAAAAGAAATGAAGAATGCTCATCGGTAGACTAGACATGACCCAGGAAACAAATAGTAGACTTGATGATACGTCAGTGGAGATTTCCCAGACAGAAATGCAAAAAAGATAAACATGAATAAAAAGAAAATACAGAGCAGAATATCTAAGACCTGTTGTACAATTTCAAAAGGTGTAACATACATGTAATTGAAATACCAGAGGAGAAAAAAGAGAATGGAGCAAAAAAATATTTAAAGAAATAATGGCTAAAAACTTTCAAAGTTAATGACAGATACCAAACTACAGATCCAGGAAACTCAAAGAACTTCAAGCAGGATTAATTAAAAAAACAAAACAAAACCAAAAACTTATACCTAGGTATAACATATTGAAACTGCAGAAAACAAAAAACAAGGAGAAAATCTTGAAAGAAGTCATAGGGAGAGGGAGGAAACAGTTTATTTATAATGGAACAAGAGTAAGAATTACATTAGACTTCTCATCAGAAACTATGCAAGCAAGAAAAAAAAAAGTGAAGTATTTGAAGTGTTAGAAAAATCACCAACCTACAATTCTATAAACAGTGAAGTTATCCTTCAGAAGTGAGGGAGAAATAAAGACTTTCTCTGACAGACAAAAACTGAGGGAATTCATTACCAGAAAACCTAACCTGGAAAAAATATTAGATGAAATTCTTCAAGGAAAAGGAAAATAATATAGGTCAGAAATGTGGATTTGCATAAAGAAAGGAAGAGCATCAGATAAGGAGTAAGTGAAGGTACAGTAAAATATTTTAGATTTATTATTCTTAACAGATCTAAAATTATTGCTTATAGTAATAATAGTAATGTATTAGGTGATTATAACACATGGGAAACTAACGTGAATGACAGCAATATCATAAGAGACAAAAGGGAAAGATCAGGAATACTGTGTGATAAGGCATGAGTACTATGTATGAAGTTATATGGTGTTATTTGAAGATGGACTTAGATTAGTTAAAAAAATGTAAATTGGAAAGCCTAAAGCAACCACTACAAATTAAAAAAAAAAAGTCATAGATATATTTGATATGCTTGGACAAGAGATAAAATAAAATTATGTAAAATGTTCAATTAAAACCATAGAAGGAAGGAAAAGAGGAGGAAAATAAGAAACATAGAACAGTTAAACTCAAAGCAGATATTAATCCAATAAGTTGTTTTAATGTGAATGGTGTAAATATATCAATTAAAAGGCAGACATTGACAGTGTAGATTAAAAAAAAGACCCAAGAAACTCACCTTAAATATAAAGAGTCAGAAACTTTAAAAGAAAAGGGATAGAAAATTATATACCATGATAACAGTAATAAAAACAAAGCTGGAACAGCTATATTAATTTCAGACAAAGTAGAATTTAGGACAAGGAAAATTATTAGGCACGAATAGGGGCATTACATAAAGCAGAAATGAAGGAGTTGACAGGATAGACAAATTCACTAATATAGCTAGAGACTTCAACATCCCTCTGAGTAACTGATGTGTTTAAACCCCATTGCCATTGAGTTGATTCTGACTCACAGTGACCGTATAGGACAGAGTAGAACTGCCCCAGAGGGTTTCCAAGGAGCAGCTAGCTGGTAGTTTCAAACTGCCGACATTTGGTTAGCAGCTGAGCTCTTAACTACTGTACCACCAGGGCTCCATTGATAGGTCTAGCAGGCAGAATATCAGTAAGGATATGTGCAGTGTACCAAATTCCGAAGTTCTTAGCATGAAGGACTGTTTGGAGCAGAGTCCAGACCCGACAGTGTTCTAATGGAGTAATTTAACAGGAGTCTATTACTCACAGAATAAACAGGACAGGGATAAGTAAAACAGCAAACATTGTCAGCCAAGGTTCCTCAAAGTTAGGCTCCCGTCCCAGGATGTGATGTTATGATCACATCCAAACATGCCCAACTTTGCACCATGGGTGAGGAACCCTGAAGCTCCTCTTTCCTAGGGTTAATATACTAGAAGGTTACAATGATTATGTGCCAAACAGCATGTACAGAAAAAGAGTAGGGGAAAGGGGTAATAAAAGAGGGTCATCTGCTTCTGAAAAGTCACAGCCTTGAAAGCCCGATGGAGCAGTTCTATTCTGCCCATATGGGGTCTCCATAAGTCAGAATCAAATTGTCGGCAGATAATAACAATTTCTCAAAACTATTAAGGTCATCAAAAACAAGGAAAGTCTGAGAAACTGTCACAGTCAAGGTGAGCATAAGGAGACAGGATGACTAAATGAAATGTGGTATCCTGAATGGGGTCCTGGAACACAAAAAGGACATTAGCTTAAAAACTAGGTAATCTGAAAAAGTACGAACTTTAGGTAATAATTATCAATATTGATTTATTAATTATAACAAATGTAATTTATTAATGTAAAACATTAATAATAGGGTAAACTGGGAGTGAAGCATATGGAACCTGTACTATCTTCACAATTTTTCTGTAAATCTAAAACTGTCCTAAAATTAAGAAAAAATTATTAAAACAAACAAGCACAAAACTTCTAATGTACAACCAGGGATGAGAACCCCTGATTATGGAGGATTCCTGTTCCTTTCACCTTCCAAGTCCTAGTTCTCTTGTAGACTCCTGAGCTTCCTCTGCTGAAAAAAATAACTTATGACATACAAGTACTGGGACTCTGTGCTTCTTAGAGCATGTCCAGTCATGCTGACGGGCTGCCTAACTGCACCAGAAGCACAGTCATGATGTTGGCAACAGAAGCTGTTTTCTGGTGAGTCTTGTAAAGGGGTTTTGTTTCACTATAAGATGATGACAACCAGGGTCATGTCTGACACTTTCTCCTGCGCTTTGTCAGCCTACACTGGATGATGCTCCCCAGATACTCAAATACAGAAAGTCAAGGCAGGAACATCGTCTTTCCAAAGCACAGTGAAGACGTGTGTTCAACTTGGTTACACGTATGTTCTCTTTTCCGAGGATTCTGTATAAGTTGGAAGAACCAGGACATAAATTTTTAAAATCCAGATTGTGCCACGGACCTAGAGGGAGTGGTCTTGAGTGAGTGATATAGAAATAGGGCAGCCATGAGAATAGGGCACACATTCTTACTGAAGTCAGGTTGTGTGCCAGACAAAGACGGGGAAAGGATTAGAGAGATGAACTGAGCCAGGGAGGAAGAGAGAGGGAGAATGAGATGCATATAGCTATGATCTGTGTGCACATGTGTACATGTGCATATACCCAGCTTGTACTCTAAATCCCAAGCAATTATCAGACTGCAAGGATGAAGACGATACTATCCAATCTGACTGAGTCACGCACACAAGGCACTCACACAGTGTTGGCAACTGAAAGCCATCATCATTATTTACTGAAGGCAAAACAGCAAACAACAAGAACAGATTACCTAGAAAGTAAAAGTAAATGACAGAAAGAGCTTTGTGGCGAACCAGTCCCCTCCACCTTTGTAAGTATCCCACTTAGCATCATTGGGGAGGAACCCACTTATGTCTAAAAGTGGACTCGCTCACTCTTTCCAATTACCCATGTCCATTTGTGTGTCACTGGGTGTGCACGCCCTGAACCAGGTGTCAGCAGGTCTCTCTGTCTCTCTCAGCAGCTGTGTCCTCAGGTCGGGTCGCATGTGGTGTGGCTGTCTTTGCTGTCTCCCTCTGGCTTTTCTTGGCTGGGTCTAACCCCTTGTGCTTGCTGGTCTAGCTTTCAACTAGCAGCTTTGGGACAACCCTGGCGAATGCCAGGATTAGGCTGGCATTATGACAGCTCTCCAGGCAAAATTGTCTTATGGGCAATCATTCTATGGTGTATGCCCAAGCCTCTACTCCGTTGGTGACTTCCTGCCTGGAGGTGTCCAGCTTTGCTTTGAATGCCGACTCGCCCACTACCACCATCTGCCGGTCTCGTGGTTCCTGCTGCTTGTACCACTGTCACTGTTTCTCTGTTGCTCAGCTTTGCTGTGCTTGCTGTCGTTTCTCTCAGGCATCACTGTTACTTCTCAGTGCTACAGCCCTTGACCTGTGTTATAGCTCTTCCATGAGATTTTCAGTGCAGGACCCCATGTCCAAAGGATGCACTCCCCTCCTGGCTCTCCTTGATCAGGGAGCTCCGTCTGAACCTCCATGGTCAAGGAGTTTTATTAGTCATTGGGTGGGCCTCTCAGCCAATCCTGGTAAATGTCAACTACTGAGTAGGGCCTTCTCTAGACAATCCACGTAAATGTGGATAGCACACTGACCAATCTCTTGCAAGCTGTTTATGCGGACAGCAAACTCTCCAATACTTTGCATGCTGCTTACGCTGATAATAAACTGACCAATCCTTTATCAGATTATGGCCTGATCAATTATTTTGGGAGAATTACAAACCCAGGGCCAGAAAGACCACATAGAAGAAACTCCACTGAATCACAAGCTGGAATTTCATATAGGAAGATGAATGACTGAGAACAGGAGGTAAGACCATTTGGTGGATTTGGTCAACAGAGTAGACAAGCTGCATTAAAGAAGGAGCTAAAAATTAAAGTCTATAATGCAGCGAAACATAGACTTCAAAACAAAATGCTTTAGAGATGGAAGGAAAATTAATAAATAAATAAAATCAATATTTTTAAAAACTTAGAGCTTAAACAGCTAAGATATTGATAACATGTTTTGGTATAGTTGAAAAGATTTCTTACATGTTTTATTATTAATACTGTTACTTAACTCTCTGAACCAACCAAGTGTTTTCAAAGTTACTAAAGAAAAAGTAAAATAAATTCTTGTGCTATAGTCTAAGTAAACTACTGCTTAAAAAAATAATTAAAAAACGGATCAAGGTAGAAAAAAATGAGGTACTTGGAAATACCTTAATATCTCTGTGAGGACTAAAACTGATTGGCAAGTATGAGAAGATAAGTTCGTACCTTATAAGAGAGTTCCTTCTTAATGCTGAGATATTCAATAATTGACATGATTTGATACTTGCCTTCTACATATTCAGTATCATTGAACTCAGATCTCAATATGGTATAGCAATTAACTATTTCAAGCAGTTAGAGATTTACCTTGAAAAATTTTTTCTCACTCTGTATGTAGGTATCAGTAATTTTTGATGAAATGCTTGGTTTCATCTTGGAAAAGAGAAGTGTCAGAAGAGTAGTCCTCAGAGGTAGCACTGAACAATCCACTGGAAGATAGAAAGAAAATGTTGGAACTTCCATTTCTATTTGTTTTGATTTAAATTAGTGAGAAAGAAAATAATAAGCTTTGATATAATGTATCTACAGATTAAAACTAGTTCATGGGTATAATTTAAACATAGATATGTATATAGCATCCACATGCTTAAATATATTTTTTTATTTAATTTTATTTTTGGTGGAAATATACATAACATAACCCACTCCCATTCCACAGTTTCTAGACATAGTGATCAGTGGTATTGTTTACATTCTTCACATTGTGTTAACACTCCCATTATTTCTGTTATAATTGTTTCACTTCCATTTACTTAGTCTCCCTGCCCCCAACCTTCTTATCTATGCTTTAAAATAGCTGTTGACTTTTAGCTGAATATAGATAATCTTTTTTTTTAAGTAAGGCAATACTCAAGGGTGACAATCTTTTTCTTCTTTGGGCTGACTTGTTACTTAGTTTAAAGCTGACTTCAGGGATAGTTTCAATTCAAAGTTGAAGAGCAACTCAGGGCTATAGTCTCAGGGACTCCTCCCACCTCAACAAGCTCAGTAAATCAGGATTCTTTAAGAATGTAAAGTTCTGTTCCACATTTTTCTCCCTATTTATCAGGATTCATCTATTTTGTTCCTTATCAAAATGTTTAGGAGTGGTAGCCGGGCACCATTTAGTTCTTCTGGCCTCAAGATGGATAAAATGCATTTTACTAATTGAGATGCGTGATGAAAAATATGTGAAGGCCACTGTTCTGTACAAATATTTTACTAAATGTATTTTGTGTAATTTCAGCATTCTGTAAAAATTATAGGGATGGGGGAGGAAGGCCGGACAAGCAGATACTCTAGCTTTTTGTTCCCACTTTTAACAGAATATTTGCTTATATTTTATTGTATATTAAATTTCAGGGACTTAGCAAACAACATCGAAGCCCTGGTGGCACGGTGGTTAAGAACCTATGGCTGCTAACAAAAAGGTCAGCAGTTTGAATCCACCAGTCTCTTCTTGGAAGCCCTGTGGGGCAGTTCACTCTGTCCTATAGGGTCGCTATAAGTCAGAATCGACTCAATGGCAAAGTGTTATTTATTTACTTATTTTTAACAAATAGCATTAGTCATATAAGCTACAAATAATGTTTTTAATAAACCCATCAGAGAGCTGAAGAAACAAGCAAACCTCAGTGAACTAAATTTCACAATATAACAGGAGAAAATAGATCTATGGCCGCTTTAATCCCTGCCGAGGTGTCAGGAGAAGAAACCTGTCAGACGTGGGAGGAAGGAGAAATCAGTGCACTTTGAACAAATTTCTTTGATTTGCTGCATATAGACTGTGTGTCTATTTAAAATTTCAAGGCGTCTTAGCCACAGAGGGAGCCTTCACCCACTCACCAAGTCTTTCTCATGGACCTTCACCAAGTGCGTAGGGTAATATGCTGAATGGGGAGCAGGAAGGAGATGTAAAAGAGAGTTCTCCTGGCCTATTGAAGGCCAGGGAAGGGCAGGGAACACGAGAGAAACCTGTAGAAAGCTCCCTGAGCCTTCACCCTGTGCACTACAGTGGCCTTCTGAGGTCTAGGAGCAAAGCATGAAATCTGAGAGAAATTGGTCTGAAAGCACGTGGTGCCTTTGGGGTGGTGCCTTCACAGATTGCATGGCAGTGATTGACTGCTAAAGGCTGAAGGTAAGGTAGGAGAGCTGAGAAAAATTACATCTAGGCAAACCAGAAATGCCTCAAGTGACCCTCTGAAATCTGGAGGTAGGGTTGCAGGGCAGAAGTAGATCTTTTGAGACTCAGAAGGCTTGGAGGCAGAATTAGATAACAAAGAGAACTTCACAATGACCCAAAAAAGTTGCCAGCTAATTTATGAAATCAGAGAAAACTCTCCTATGTTTCAGAGAGGTGGTGGTTAGGCTATACATCATAAAGAGATCCCTAAATTCCCACTGGTGCTCTGATCTCAGCTCTGATAAAGAGATTGTCAGAATTCTGTTCTCAGAATGTTAACTCAGGAGTGGACTATGCATTGCTACAAGGAAGACCAGACCCATCTCTGTCTCAGATTAGGTTAAATCACTCCCTCACACTAGCACCCTGGTAGAAGAAGTTATGCTTTTTCTAGGTTAAATGTTATTTAAATCAGTTTGACTCTTCATAAAATGCTTGGGATTTAAAAAAAATAATGATATACATGAAAAATCAAACATTTTTGATCCATATTCGAAGAGAAACAGTCAAAGAAACACCCAGATACAGCCCAGGTGTTGAAATTCACCCACACTGACTTTAAAATAACTGCGATAATGGTTAAGAGCTATGGCTGCTAACCAAAAGGTCAGCAGTTTGAATCCACCGGGCTCTTCTTGGAAACCCACTGGGGCAGTTCTACTCTGTCCTGTAGGGTCATTGTGAGTCATCGACTTGATGGCAGTGGGTTTGGGTTTTTTGGTTTTATGGTATATATGTTAACGGACCTAACGTAAAAAGTAAACAACATCATCAGGAGGTGTAATCTATAAAAACATTTAAAAGGAAATGCTTGAAATAAAAAAGCCCAATATCTGAAATAAAGAATTCATTTCCTAAATTTGTTTAAAAATTAATCTATAGATTTGAAAGCTCAACTAACTCCAAGTGAGATAAAAATATATAAATCCACAACTAAACATATGATAGTTGAACTGCGGAAAGATTATGTGCCTATACTAGTATCGGTTTAAAAAGACTTTAACACAAGGGATGCTACTAGAGACAAAGACAGACACTGCATCATAAAAAAAGCTCAATATATCAGGAATATATGACAACTGCAAATCTATGTGACATGCATAGAAACATACAGAAAATTGAACAAAATGTTCAGTGATTTAGATATTTTCAGTAGTTAATAGAAAAGCTATACAGAAAAATTAGCAAAGATATAACAGTTGTGAACAAAACTATCAACTTAAACTCTCAAAAATCTCTATAATACTCTTCGACAACAGAATACACATTATTTTTTTTCAAGAACAAATGGAACATTCTCCAGGGTAGAATATATGGTAGACCATAAAACAAGATTCAATAAATTTAAAAGGCCTGAAATAAAATCAAGTATGTCCTCTGACCACAAGAGACTTAAATTTGTAAAACAATAATATAATTAGGGAAATCCCCAAATACATAGAAATATTTAAATTTATAAATATATAAATATTTAGAAATTCTGCATAACCCACATGTCAAAGAAGAAATTACAAGAGACACTGAACAATATTTTAAGATGAATGAAAATGAAAACACAGCATAGTAAAATTTATGGGATACAGACAAATCAGCGCATAGAGGGAAATCCACAGCTATTGTCTTAGTTATCCAGGGCTGCTATAACAGAAATGCCACAAATGGATGGCTTTAACAAACAGAAATATATTCTCTCACCGTCTAGGAGGCTGTAAGTCCAAATTCAGGATGCTATCTCCTGGGGAAGTCTTTCTCTCTGTCCGTTCTGGAAGAAGATCCTTGCCATCAATTTTCCTCTGGCATAGGAGCTTCTCAGCGCAGGGAGCTTGGGTCCAAAGTATGCACTCTGCTCCTGGTGCTTCTTTCTTGGTGCATGAAGTTCCTCTCCTCTCTGCTGGATTCTTTCTTTTTTATCTCAAAGAGACTGACTCAAGATACAACCTAATACTGTAGATTGAGTTCTGCCTCATTAACATAACTGCCTCTAACCTACCTCATTAACATCATAGAGGTTAGGATTTACAGCACATAGGATAATCACATCAGATCACAAAATGGAGGACAACCACACAATACTGGGAGTCATGGCCTAGCCAAGTTGACACCCATTTTGGGAGGACACAATTCAATCTGTAGCATCTGTAAACCCCTATTTTAGAGAACAATGTAAAATCAATAACCTAACCTTCTATTTTAAGAAATTAGAAAAATAAAAGGAAACCAAATTCAAAGTAAGTAGAAGAAAGAAAATAGTAAAGATCAGAGCATGAATCAATAAAATGGAAACAGAAAATCAGAGAAAATAAATGAAACCAAAAGTTGGTTGTTTGGAGAAAAATCCAGAAAATTGATAAAACTGTAGCTAAACTGACTAAGATGAGAAGGAAGATGACGTGAGTTATCAAAACCAAGGTACGCCTGCTGATTTTAAAGAAATGAAAATGACTTGCAGGGAATATTATGAATAACTTTATGTTAACACATTTAAAAATTTAGATGAAATAAACATATTTCTAGAAAAACACAAATTATTAAAACTGACCTAAGCAGAATTCAAAACTCTTACTAGACCTACGATAAGTTAAAAAAAAAAAAAAAAAAGAATTAATAGTAAAAAATTTTCCATAAAGAAAAGCCTGGTTGTAGGTAGTTTTAATGGTGAATTCTATTAAATATTTAAGAAAGAAGTGCTATCAATCTTACATAAATTATTTCTGCAAACAGAGAAAGAGGGAATATTTTTCAGCTCATTTTATGAGGTCAATATTATTATCTTGAGCCCCAAACCAGACAAAGATATTACAGGGAAAGGAAATTAATGCCCAATGTCTCCTGAACATAGACACAAAAATATTTTTAAAAATATTAACAAGTTTAAACATCATGGCTATGGTGGATACACTTTATACAAAATGACAAAATGAGATTTACTCCAGTAATATAGGGTTGGTTTAATATTCTGAAAATCAATCAATGTAATACACCATATTTAGACTGTCAAAAACAACATGATTATCTGATTAGCTAGAGAAAAGCATTGGTTAAACTCCAATATTCATTCATGGTAGACATTCTTAACACACTAGGAACAGAAGGGAACACCCTCAACCGGATTAAAGGCATTTATCAGAAACCTACAGTTAATATACTTAATGGTGAATGACTGCTTTTCCTCTAGATTCAATAATAATGTATGATATCTACTCTCACCATTTGTATTTAAAAGATCAATATACAAAAATCAATTGTGTTCTATATACAAATAAAAACAATCCAAAAAAGTAATAAAGTGTTACAAATAACAGCATAAAAGAGAATAAGACTCTAAGAATAAGTTTAAGAAAAGATGTGCAAGATTTGTACATGGAAAACTAAAAAGCAATGTTGGGATAAATTAATGAGCTTGTAAAAAGATGAAGAGACACATTATGTTCACGGAGAGGAAGACTCAATAGTTTGAAAGTGTCAGTTTTCCTTAAACTGATCTATAGATTCAATGCAATCCCTATCAAAATTTCAGCAGTTCTTTTTTGAAAATGACAAAATATGCTAATGATTACATGAAAAAGGAAAGAAACTAGAATAGCAAATAATTTTTGAAAATGAACACAGTTGGAGGATTTTTATGACTTGAATTCAAAACTTATTTTAAATTTGCACTAATAAGACATTGTGGTATTGTTGATTATCTATAGACATGTAGAGAAATGTGACAGAATAGAGAATCCAAAAATAAACTCATACATTTATAGTCAATTGATTTTCTTCAAAGGTGCCAGTATAATTCAGGGGTGGAATTATAGTCTTTTTCACAACTGCTGCTCAGAAAATAAAACAATCACACACACACACGCACACACACACACACACACGCGAGCTTAGATCCTTACTTCACATTAAAACTTTTAGAACAAAACAAGAGAAAATATTTGAGAACTTGGCTTACCTGATGATTTACTAGATATGACCCAAAAACACAATCCATAAAAAATGATAATTTAGACTTCATCATAATCAAAAATGTTTGCTTTTTAAAATTACCCTTAAGAAAATGAAGGGACAAGCCACAGACTGGGAGAAAATATTTGCAGATCATATCTGATTAAAGACTCATATCTGGGATATATAATGAACTCTCACAACTCAAAACTAAGAAGACAAGCAACCCAATTAAAAAATGGGCCATAGATTCGAATAGATATTTCACTAAAGAAGATCTACACATGACCAATAAGCTCGTGAAACTATGCTCTCTATTGTTAGTTATTGCAGAAATGTGTATAAAATCACAATGAGAATCCAACTCAAACCTACTAGAGTGACTACTAGAGAAACAATACACGTTACCAAGGATTGGAGAAACTTGGATCCTGAAGCGTTGCTATCTGGAGAGTATAATGGTCCAGCCCTTTTGGAAAACAGTTTGCTAGTTCCTTTAAAAGTTAGACAAATGCTTACCGTACAACCAAGCAATTTCACTCCAAGGTCTCCACCCAAGAGAAATGAAAACGTGTGTCCATACAAAGACTTGTATGTAAATGTTCAAGTGAATGGATGAACAAATTGTGAAACATTTATACAGTAGTGTACAATTTAGCAATAATAAAAGAATTACTGATACACATAACAACATATGATAACCCTCATAAACGATATGCTCATTGAATGAAGACAAACACACAAAAGAACATATGTTGTATTACTTCATTTCTATCAAATCTCCGGAAGTGGCAAATACGTAGAAACAGACAGCAGACAAGTGTAATCCTGAGGATGAGGTAGAAGGAGAGACTGACCGCAAATAAGCATGAGGGAACTTTTTGGTTTGATGAATTGTGGTAATGGTTGCGCAACTGTATAACTTTACTAAAATATTAACCTAAACCCTTACCAAAGATACATTTTATGGTGTGCAAATTATGTCTTACTAAAGCTGTTAAAAATGTTCTGTAATAATTTGAAGCATAATTATGTATGCCAAGGAAGGAAAGCTCTCTGTTTTCTATGTCTCCCCAAAATGATATAAGTTTGGGATTAATATCATACGCATATCATACTTTAGACCATTATTTAAAGTTTTGGGTTTTAAAAAGTAGTTTTGTGTCCTAGCTCCTAAATGTTTTCCTCACAAAATTTTAGAAAATTTTCGATATATCAAGTGTCACAAAAATGAATGGAAGTTCTAAACCTAATTTGTAGACTTAAACGTAAGTAAAAATAAGCTTAAAAATATAGTTCTCAGTCACACAAGCCACATTTTAAAGTGCTCACTAGCAACATACAGATAGTGGCTACCATATTGGATAGTGCAGAAAAAACATTTCCATTATTACTGAAGGTTTGCTGGGCATAGCTTCTTCAGAGATGTGATTCTTTTATTAGAAATTATTTCATTACATTCTTCTAATAGAAATATAACTTTGACAGTTACAGAAACCATCTACTAGATAAGTGAATAATGAAAATCCATAATTTTATCAGAAGCACTACTTTAATAACAGTTTTTTATCAGGAAAGTGACAGATTAGAAAAAGAGTCTGCTTTTTAATTTCCTCAGGGATTGCCTTGCATCATTTAATTCCAATTTTAGGTAAAACATTGCTCTTTCAAATCCAGACCATTTACTCTATTTTTCTTTATTTTCATATTAATCCAGAGCTTATTAATTTTAAGACATTGACTAGTTGGTAAGTATTTTTTGTGGATGAAATTTTTTTTTCTAAGCTATATAATATTATAATAATTATTCCTTCATGAAGAAGGAAAAAAAAAGCAAGAAAAATAAAATAATTTCATGCTTTCTTCAAACGCTTGGTTTGCATGTAGTAAGGCAGAGCTATGAGTTGGAATCGACTCTGTGGCAACAGGTTTGGTTTTTTTTTTTCTTTTTTAAGACAGAGCTTGGAAATGGACCATTAATACATAGTTTTATAAAACTAATTCTTAGATATATGCAAAAAAAATCATTTCCCCTTTCTATTACTTATACTTCTTTCCATTTACGTGATTTTTCCCTATTTGGTCAAGCTTTCTTTTTCATACTTCTCCTCACTTCTTCAGTGACAGGATTAGTTTCCCTTCTTTTTCTTCATGTGACAGTCAGTTAAGAAAAAACATTAAGTACTAAATAGCACAAACCTGTGTTTCTGTGTCAATTTATTCACATTCTTTGGATATCAAAACCTTCTCTCTGTGGTGCATTAACCTGATGCAGTTAGCTTTGGGATCTACACCTCAATTCAAATTCTACATGAGCTTTGGTCTTTTTAATGTCCACATCAGACATTGCATTGTGGACAGCTGAACACCACTTGATACTAGGCCCTGTCTCTCAAAAAGAAACATGACAAAAAGAAGTAAATAGTTAAATAAACAAGTAATTTGTTATGTTGAGTCCTTCAAATACCTAGTACAGTTTGTTGTTGTCAAGTGCCTTTGAGTCGGTTCCGACTCATAGTGACCCTACGTACAATAGAATGAAACACTGCCCCATCCTGCGCCATCCTCATAATTGTTATTATATTTGAGCCCGTTATTGCAGCCACTGTGTCAATCCATTTTGTTGAGGATCTTCTTTTTCAATGACCCTCTACTTTACCAAGAATGATGTCCTTCTCCAGGGACTGATCTCTCCTGATAAAATGTCCAAAGTATGTGAGACAAGATCTTGCATGCATGCTTCTAAGGAACATTCTGGCTGTATTTCTTCCAAGACAGATTTGTTCATTCTTTTGGCAGTCCATGGCATATTCAGTAGTCTTCACCAGCACCATAATTCAAAAGCATCATTTCTTATTTGTTCTTTTATTCATTGTTCAGCTTTTGCATGCCTATGAGGTAATTGAAAACACCCTGGCTTGGGTCAGGTGCACCTTAAAGTGACATCTTTGCTTTTTAAAACTTTAAAGAGGTCTTTAGCAGCAGATTTGCCCAATGCAATGCATTGTTTGATTTCTTGACTGCTGCTTCCATGGGCATTGGTTGTGGATGCAAGTAAAATGAAATCCTTGACAACTTCAATCTTTTCCCCATTTATCATGATGCTGCTTATTGGTCCAGTTGTGAGAATTTTTGTTTTCTTTTTGTTAGGGTGTAATCCTTACTGAAGACTGTAGTCTTTGATCTTCATCAGTAAGTGCTTCAAGTCCTCTTAACTGTCAGTAAACAAGGTTGTGTCATCTGCATATCACAAGTTGTTAATGAGTCTTCCTCCTATCCTGATGCCACATTCTTCTTCATATAGTCCAGCTTCTCAGATTATTTGCTCAGCATGCAGACTGAATAAGTATGGTGGAAGGATACAATCCTGATGCATACCTTTCCTCATTTTAAACCACACACTATCCCCTTGTCCTGTTCGAACGACTACATCTTGATCTATGTACAGGTTCTGGAATTCCCATTCTTTGCAATGTTATCCATAATTTGTTATGATTCAAACAGTCGAATGCTTTTGCATAGTCAATGAAACAGAGGTAAACATCTTTCTGGTATTCTGTGCTTTCAGCCAAGATCCATCTGACATCAGCAAAGATATCCCTTGTTTCACATCCTCTTCTGAATCCAGCTTCAATTTCTGGCAGTTCCCTGTCGATGTACTGCTATAACCACTTTTGAATGATCTTCAGTAAATTTTACTTGTGTGTGATATTAATGCTATTGTTTGTATAACTGAGTCCTGTATAATTCAGACATTCATACAATATGGAAAGCAATAAATTGCTTAAAATGCCATTCATATCTCCATGTGTGTTAAAATAATTTGATTCTTAAATGCACTTTTCTTAGATCTAGCTGTCAATTTAGCCTGGCTAAGACAATATTAAGAGTAGACACAGAGATTTAGCAATAGTTGTTTGTGGTAGCATAGTTTATAATTTGGAAAAACATTAGAAGAAATATAAATAACTAAATATGGATGTAAAGAATGCTCCAACAAAATCTTGCTCTCTTTAGCCAAAGGACTGAGGTTGGGACAGGTTAGCAAGACAGGCAACATTTAGATAATAACCACTTTACTTCAGCCAAATACCACAGAGAAAGCTGTGAACTTACTCCCACCTATGCCAGCAAGGACTAACTGGGGAGCCTAGACTTCTCCACCCACCAGGCTGTAACAAGGTGCCCCAGTTTCTCCATCAGGATGATGTTAAAGAAGATTGAGTAGGGAGCCAGAACTTTCATCATCACCCAGGGTGATGAGCCCCTTCCCCAACACGATGGTGTCATTAGAGACCACAAAGGGCATATGGACATCCTCTCACACCCAACAGAGACAAAATGTTCCTCTCCTCATCACTGGAGTGGTATCAAAAGGAGCCTAGTGGAGAGTCAGAACTTACACTAATAACTAGCAGTAACAAGGCAACCCCACAACCCCTGTGATATCAATGGAGGCCACGTTCAGATCACAAATGAGGCATCCCTGTTCCTTTCATCTAGGTTGGCATAAATGGAGGCTTAGCGGAGAGACTGAACTATCACCCTCACCTAGCAACAGGGAGGAACCCACCCCTCTTGTCAATGGAGTCCAAGTGGGGAACTTGTGCTTTCATTCCCACCTTGCAGTAACAAGGCTATGCACCTCCTTACCGTGCCAAAGCAATGTCAGAAAAAGCCAGCTTAAATATCCAGTCTCATAACATAATGCCAAAATGTCTAAGTTTCAGTCAAGTTATACCAAGGACCTGAATATCATCTTGAATGAAAAAAGAAAATTTAGTGCATGCCAACACCAATGTAACAGAGATGATGAAAATATCTGACAAATATTTTAAAGTAGCCTCATAGAAATATTTCAATAAGCAATTACAAATATGCTTGAAACAAATAGAAAATCTCAGCAAAGAAATAGAATGTCTCAGTAAAGAAACAGAAGGTTTCAGCAAAGAAATAGAAGATATAAAGAAAAACCAAATGGAAATTTAGAACTGAAAAATGCAGTAACCAAAATAGTAACAATGAAGAAAACTCATGAATGGGCTCAATAGCATAATGGAAGGGCATAGGAAAGACTCACTGAACTTGAAGATAGAACAATAGAGATGATCAAATCTTAAAAACAGGAAGAATATAGATTAAACAAAAAACAAAAGAGCCTCAGAGACCTGTGAGACCATAACAAAAGATCTAACATCTACATCATTGGATACCCAGAAGGAAAGGAGAAAGGCGGCAGGGCTGAAAGAGTAGTCAAAGAGATATCAGCTGAAACTTCCCAAATTTGGCAAAACACATAAACCTATAGACTCCAGAAGCAGCATCAACCCCAAACAGGATAACCTCCCACACTGGGACACATCTCTGTATCATGTTCTACAGTTATCTCAAAATAAATATTTAATATAATAAGAAAGGGAAAATAAAGGACAATAGGAACATTAAACAAAACATTGTTCAACTAGAGCATAGGATTTTTGAAAGTTATAACAGCTTATCATGTATAATTGTATGCAATGAATATTAAAACATAGATGAAATAGATAATTATCTAGAAAGATATAAATTACCCCAGCTAAATCTCTAATAAATAGAATACTGAAAATTCTTGAAGTAAACGAAATCGTTAGACAAAAAAACCATAAGGTGAATTGTATTACTGTCCATAATTATCCTTTCTCTCCTCTGCATGAAGATTATATATCTCTGCTCTTTTTGTGCCACTCTCTTGGAAAAAGTTATTTGTTCTGTTGTCAGACTTGTCCATGTGACTTCAGTGGATGGAACTGCACAGAGACTTTATAGAACATTGTGAGGACTGACTCATTCTCTTGTGCTTTTGCTTTCTTTCCCAAATATGAGATGCTCATTCAGTTGGGTCCTGAAATGAGAAAACATGATCAGAGCCCAGCAGTCTGGAACAGAGTGCAGCTCCCCTGAAGTACATATGTAATGTCAGTAAGAAGTGGATGTGTATGGTTGCAAGTACTGACATTTGGGATTATTTGTTACATAACATATTCTGGTGAAAAGTAATTTACCCCCAACCCTCTCCTGCCAAAAACTCATTTAAGTCTTAGATGGTTTTCTTCTTCCAGAACATCTCCTGGACGTGTGCAGGAGGTGACCTGCATAAATGAGTTCATGCGAAACTATAAGAAGAAAATTGAAAACGTACTAAAAGAGAAGGGATATAAACGTGTTATATTCATCAACCCAATGTTGTTGTTGTCAGGTGTCGTCAAGTTGGTTCCTACTCATAGCACCCCTATGTACAACAGAACAAAACACTGCCTGTTCCTGCACCGTCCTCACAATCGTTGCTATGCTTGAGCCCATTGTTGCAGCCACTGTGTCAAGCCATCTTGTGGAGGGTCTTCCTCTTTTTCACTGACCCTCTACTTGCCCAAATTATATACAGTGAAAATAAAAAACACGTGCTTTTATCAGTATTTATAGATCTCAGAAAAATGTCGATTGACAAAAAAGTTGTAAATTACTCCATACTATACAATAACATTTGAATAAATTTTAAAACAAATAAACACTACATATGGTTGTCGTTGTTGTTGTTAGGTGCTGTTGAGTTGGTTCCGACTCATAGCAACCTTGGGCACAATGGAAAGAAACAATGCCCGGTCCTGTGTCATCCTCATAATCGTTGTTAGGCTTAAGCCCATTGTTGCAGCCACTGTGCCAATCCATCTCCTTGAGTGTCTTCCTGTTTTTCCCTGACCCTCTACTTTAACAAGCACGGTGTCCTTCTCCAGAGAATGATCTCTCCTGAAAACATGTCTGAAGTATGTGAGACATAGTCTCGCCATTCTTACTTCTAAGGAGCGTTCTGGCTCTACTTCTTCCAAGACCAGTTTGTTTGTTCTTTTGGAAGTCCAATATGCTTCACCAACACCACAATTCAAAGGCGTCAATTCTTCTTCTGTCTTCTTTATTCATTGTCCAGCTTTCACATGCATATGAGGCTACTGAAAACACCATGTCTTGGGTGAGGCGCACCTTAGTCTTCAAGGTGACATCTTTGCTTTTCAACACTTTAAAGAGGTCTTTTGCAGCAGATTTGCCCAATGCAATATGTCTTTTCATTTCTTGACTGCTGCTTCCATGGGTGTTGATTTTTGGTCCAAGTAAAATGAAATCCTTGACGACTTAAATCTTTTCCCTGTTTATAATGATGTTGCTTACTGGTTCAGTTGTGAGGATTTTTGTTTTCTTTATGTGGAGGTGTAATCCATACTGAAGGCTGTGGTCTTTGATCTTCATCAGTAAGTGCTTCAAGTCCCCTTCACTTTCAGCAAGCAAGGTTGTGTCATCTGCATATTGCAGGTTGTTAATGAGTCTTCCTCCAATCCTGATGCCCCATTCTTCTTCATATAGTCCAGCTTCTTGGATTATTTGCTCAGCATACAGATAGAATAGGTATGGTGAAATGATACAGCCCTGATACACACCTTTCCTGATTTTAAACCGCGCGGTATCCCCTTGCTCTGTTCAAATGACTGTCTCTTGATCTATGTGTAGGTTCCTCATGAGCACAATTGAGTGTTCTGGACTTCTCATTCTTTGCAATGTTATCCATAATTTGTTATGATCCACACAGTCAAATGCCTTTGCATAGTTAATAAAACACGGGTAAACATCTTTCTGGTATTCTGTGCTTTCAGCCAGGATCCATTTTACATCAGCAATGATATCCCTGGTTCCCCATCTTCTTCGGAATCTGGCTTGAATTTCTGGCAGTTTGCTTTCGATATACTGCTGCAGCTTCTTTTGAATAATCTTGAGCAAAATTTTACTTCCATGTACTATTAATGATATTGTTCGATAATTTATGCATTCAATGGGATTACCTTTCTTGGGAATAGGCATACATATGGATCACTTCCAGCTGGTTGGCCAGGTAGCTGTCTTTGTTGAAACATCTCAGTTGGTATTCCGTCCATTCCTGGAGCCTTGATTTTCTCCAATGCCTTCAGTGCAGCTTGGACTTTTTCCTTCAGTATCAGGGGTTCCTGATCATATGCTACCTCCTGAAATGGTTGAATGTTGACCAATTCTTTTTGGTACAGTGACTCTGTGAATTCCTTCCCTCTTCTTTTGATGCTTCCTGTGTTGTTTAATATTTTCCCCATAGAATCCTTCACTACTGCAACTCGAGGCTTGAATTTTTTCTTCAGTTCTCCCAGCTTGAGAAATACCAAGTCTGTTATTCCTTTGGTTTTCCATCTCCAGGTCTTTGCACATATCACTATAATACATTGTCTTCTTGAGCTGCTCTTTGAAATCTACTGTTCAGCTCTTTTACATCATCATTTCTTCCTTTGGCTTTAGCTACTCAACTTTCAAGAGCAACTTTCAGAGTCTCTTCTGACATCCATTTTGGTCTTTTCTTTCTTTCCTGTCTTTTTAATGACCACTTGCTTTCTTCATGTATGATGTCCTTGATGTCATTCCACACTCCTCTGGTCTTTGGTCATTAGTGTTCAATGCGTCGAATCTATTCTTGAGACAGTCTCTAAATTCAGGTGGGATATACTCAAGTTCATTCTTTGGCTCTTGCCAACTTGTACTGATTTTCTTCAGTTTCAACTTGAACATGCATGTGAGCAACTGATAGTCTGTTCTGCAGTCAACCCCTGGCCCTGTTCTAACTGTTGATATTGAGCTTTTCCATTGTCTCTTTCCACAGATGTAGTTGATTTGATTCCTCTGTATTCCATCTGGTGAGGTCCACGTGTATAGTTGACATTCATGTGGTAAAAAAGAATATTTGCAATGAAAAAGTGGTTGGTCTTGCAAAATTCTATCATGCGATCTCTGACATTGTTTCTATCACCAAGACCATGTTTTCTAACTACTGATCCTTCTTTTTTGTATCCAAGTTTTGCATTCTAATCACTAGTAATTATCAATGCATCTTGATTGCATGTTCGATCAATTTCAGACTGCAGAAGTTCGCAAAAATCTTCAATTTCTTCATCTTTGGCCTTTGTGGTTGGTGGGTAAATTTGAATAATAGCCATATTAACTGGTCTTCCTTGTAGACATATGGACATTATTGTATCGCTGACAGCATTGTACTTCAGGATAGACCTTGAAATGTTCTTTTTGACGATGAAGGCAAAGCCATCCCTCTTCTAGTTGTCATTCCCAGCATAGTAGATCATACTATTGTCCAATTCAAATAGCCGATACCAGTCCATTTCAGCTTACTAATGCCTCAGATATCGACGTTTATGAGTTCCATTTCATTTTTGATGACTTCCGATTTTTCTGGATTCATTATTTGTACATTCCACGTTCTGATTATTAACGAATGTTTGAAGCTGTTTCTTCTCATTTTGAGTCTTGCCACATCAGCAAATGACAGTCCCGAAAGCTTGACTACATCCACATTATTAATCTATATTGTTAGGAATGCAAATATTGAGGAGTGCATTTATAAAAATATGACAAAGTAAACTACAATTTTAGAGTTTGGTTATCTCTGTGTAGGAGATGATTTGTGGAGGTAAGCAAAGAATACTTCTGTTGAATTATAAATCTATTTACTTTAAAAATAAATGAAAAGTATGAAGCAGTTATGACAAATGTAATTATTTTAAAAATATGAGCCAAGAACCTGGGTATTTGCTATGTTAGTCTATGTAATTTTCTGGTTGTTTGACATATTTCACAATAAAATTTGAATTACTTAAAACATATGCATAGAAAAATAGTTGGAGAAGTATTTAGAAATGATTCAGTGGTTATCTGGTTATATTTAGGATTACAGGCATGTTTCATTGTTTTCGCATTCATCTGTATTTTCTATTGTTAAATGTATTTGTATTGTTTATATAATTTAAAAAATTTCTACTTATTGTTTTAGTCTAAAGTTTTATCTTTTGGAGGAATTGGCACACAAAAGTTGTTATCTTACAGGGAATGAATTCCTTTAGAGAGGTCCCAGGAAAATCAATCCCTTTTATTCTCTTACCTTGAAAGCTATATCCCATGCGGCTGATTTATGGCATGATTATTCAGCTTTCCTCAAGCTCAATTAGCAATCTAAAATGGAATTTCCGAAAGCATTTTTGTTCTTTGAGGCAAAACAAATGTCAGTAGAACTCTGCTAACAAAATAAATATCACCTAGTTAGAGTTAAATGTTAAGGCAGCAGATGGATTGTGCTTACTTAAGAGAGTGCTCAGTGCTACTTTGGGTAGAAGTTTGCAGATTTACTAAATGCCACTGTGTGCATTCTTGAAGAATCAAAGAGTTCCCCTCTTTGCCTATCTTATGTCATTTTTGTCAGACACATGACCCTGGGATCAAGGAGGGGTAAAGTCAGCCCTGAGGAGATAAGGCTGTACCCACTGAAGCTTGGGGTGGGTCGGATCTATAGGTGAGGGTCCTCAGGTCAAAGCAAAGAGGTCAGATTACGGTAAATACAATTCACATGTGCCATCTCAGGAGAGAGGAAACAACTGGGTCAGGAAAATAAGACAGTGTGTCTGAAGCAACAAAGCTAGGACAAACAAGATATCCGGGTCAAACAGAGGGCGGAGGTCAATGACAATCTTGTGGAAAAAAATTTTTGAATGTTGTAGCATAAGAGAAGGTGGCTATCAGCATGAGAGGACCAGGCTTGAAAACTCTCTCTTCCAATGACAAATTGTTTGGCTTAGGAAATTTTTTTAAATCTTTTTTTTTTTTTTTTTTTGGCCTCAGTACTCATCACGGTGATAAATAAATCATACCCAATTTTTATTTTTTATTGTTGTAGTTTAAATGAAGTTTACATTTTAAGTCAGTCTCCCATACAGAATTTTATACACACATTGTTATGTGACCCTAATTGCTCACCCCATTCTGCGACAGCACACTCCTCCTTTCTGTCCCTGATTCCCCATGTCCGATCAACCAGCTCCTAACCCTCTCTGCCTTCCCATCGTACCTCTGGACAGAAGCTGCCCCTTTGGTCTCTTGCATCTACTTCAGCTAAGAGGCACAGTCTTCACGAGTATCACTTTATGTCCCCACAGTCCAGTCCAATCCCTGTCTGAAGAGTTGGCCTCGGAAATTGTTTTAGTTCTGGGCAGATAGAGAATCCAGGGGCCATGCTTTCTGGGGTACCTCCAGTCTCAGTCAGACCACTAAGTCTGGTCTTCTTACTAGAATTTGATTTCTGCACCCCATCTTTCTGCTGGTCCATCAGGGACTTTCTGTTGTGTTCCCTGTTAGGGAGGTCATTGGTGGTAGCTGGGCACCATCTAGTTCTTCTGGTTTTAGGCTGATGAAGTCTCTGGTTTATGTGGCTCCTTCTGTCTCCTGGGGTAATACTTTCCTTGTGTCTTTGGTGTTCTTCATTCTCCTTTACTCCAGGTGGTTGGGACCAATTGATGCATCTCAGATGGCCGCTTGCAAGCTTTTAAGACCCCAGATGCCACTCACCAAAGTAGGATGCAGAACATTTTCTTAATAAACTTTGTTAAGCCAATTGACCTAGATGTCCCCTGAAAGCATGGTCCCCAGACCCCTGCCACTGCTACTCTGTCCCTCAAAGTGTTTGGTTGTATTCAGGAAACTTCTTAGCTTTGGTTTAGTCCAGTTGTGCTGACTTCACCTGTAGTGTGTGCTGTCCTTCCTTTGGCCTAAGATGATTCTTATCTACTACCTAGTTAGTAAATAACCCTCACCCTCCCTCCCCACCCTCATAACCATCAAAGAATGTTTTCTTCTGTGTTTAAACCTTTACTTGAGTTCTTATAATAGTGGTCTTATACAGTACTTGTCCTTCTGTGACTGACTAAATTCACTCAGCATAATGACCTCCAGCTTCCTCCGTGTTATTTGACTGTTTCATGGCTTCATCGCTGTTCTTTATAATTGTGTAGTATTCCATTGTGTGGATATACCACAATTTGTTTATCCATTCGTCTGTTGATGGGCACCTAGGTTTTTTCCATCTTTTTGCTGCAATGAACATGGGTGTGCATATATGTATTCGTGTGACAGCTCTTATTTCTCTAGGATATATATTCCAAGGAGCGGGATAGCAGGATCTTATGGTATTTCTATTTCTAGCTTTAAAAGGAAGCGCCAAATTGATTTCCAAAGTGGTTGTAACATTTTACATTCCCATTAACAGTGCATAAGTGTTCCAGTCTCTCCACAACCTCTCCAGCATTTATTATTTTGTGTTTTTTGGTAATGTTAGCCTTGCTGGAGTGAGATGATATCTCGTTGTAGTTTCTATCTGGATTTATCTAATGGCTAATGATCGTGAGCATTTCTTCATGTGTCTGTTAGCCACTTGAATATCTTCTTTGGTGAAGTGCCTGTTCATATCCTTTGCCCAGTTTTTAATTGGATTATTTGTCTTTTTGTTGCTGAGGTTGTGTAGTATCTTGTAGATTTTAGAGATTAGACGCTGATCGGATTTGTCGTAGCCAAAAATTCCTTCCCAGTCTGTAGGTTGTCTTTTGACTCTTTCGGTGAAGTCTTTTGATGAGCATAAGTGTTTGATTTTTAGGCGCTCCCATTTATCTAGTCTCTCTTCCGGTGCTTGTGTATTGTTACTTATGGTGCCTATTGTGTTCATGCCATGTATTAGGGCTCCTAGCATTGTCCCTATTTTTTCTTCCATGATCTTTATAATTTTTGATTTTATATTTAACTCTTTAATCCATTTTGAGTTAGTTTTTGAGCATGGTGTGAGGTATGGGTCTTGTTTCAGTTTTTTGCAGATGGATATTCAGTTATGCCAGCACCATTTATTACAGAGATTGTCTTTTCCCCAATTAACAGATTTTGGGCCTTTATCAAATATCTGCTGCTCATAGGTGGATGAGCCTATCTCTGGATTCTGACTGTGTTCCATTGGTCTATGTATCTGTTGTTGTACAAATACCAGGCTGTTTTGACTACTGTGGCGGTATAATAGGTTATAAAATCAGGTAGTGTAAAGCCTCCCACTTTGTTTTTCCTCTTGAATAATGCTTTATTTATTTGGGGCCTCTTCCCTTTCCATATGAAGTTGGTGATTTGTTTTTCCATCTCCTTAAAAAATGCCTTTGGAATTTGGATCAGGATTGCATTGTATCTGTAGATTGCTCTGGGTAGAGTTGACATTTTCACTATGTTGAGTCTACCTATCCACGAGCAAGTTATGTTTTTCCACTTACGCAGGTCTCTAGTTTCTTGCATTAGTGTCTTGTAGTTTTCTGAGCATAGATCTTTTACGTTTCTAGTTAGATTTCTTCCTAAGTATTTTATCTTTTGGAGGGCTATTGTAAATGGTATTGATTTGGTAATTTCCTCTTTGAGGTTCCCTTTGTTGGTGTAAATGAAGCCAACTGATTTTTGTATGTTTACCTTATATCCTGAAACTTTGCTGAAATCTTCTATTAGTCCCAGTAGTTTTCTTGTGGATTCTTTAGGGTTTTCTGTGTATAAGATATATCATCTGCAAATAGAGATACTTTGACTTCTCTACTTATTTGGATGAACTTTATTTCTTTTTCTATCTTAATCCCTCTGGCTAGGACCTCCAGCACAATGTTGAATAAGAGTGGTGATAGAGGGCATCCTTGTCTGGTTCCTGTTCTCAAGGAGAATGCTTTCAAAGTCTCTCCATTTAGGATGATGTCTTAGGCTGGGTTCTCTAGAGAAGCAAAACCAGTGAAGTATATAAATATATATATATAGAGGGAGATTATATCAAGGAAACAGCTCAAGTGATTGTAGAGGTTAGAACGTCCCAAGTCCATGGATCAGGGTAGTGTCCTCTCCCAGGTCACACAGCTGCAGAAGCTGGCAAGCCCAAGATCGGCAGGTTGGAGAGCAGGGCTCCTGCTCAAAGGCTGTGCAGATCAACGAATCCCAGGTTTGGCAGATAAGCTGACAGCTCAAATCCCAAGAATGGGAGATGAGATGACAGGAAGCAGCCGCAGGATCCGGAGAGAGCAAGAAGCCAAAACGTCTGCTTATATACAAATGCGGGCCACACCTGCAAGAAGACTCCCTTTCATCTGATTGGCTACTCCCAGTATATTCAATCATGGGAGTGATTACATTAAAACACTGAGAATCATGGCCCAGCCAAGTTGACACACAATCTTAACCATCACAGATGATGTTGGCTGTTGGCTTTGTATAAATGTCCTTAATTATATTGAGGAATTTCCCCTCTATTCCTATTTTGTTGAGAGTTTTTATCATAAATGGGTGTTGGACTTTGTTGAATGCCTTTTCTGCATTGATCGATAAGCTCATGTGGTTCTTGTCTTTTCTTTTTTTAATTTATTTGATGGATTACATTGATTGTTTTTCTGATGTTGAACCATCCCTGCATACCTGGTATAAATCCCACTTGATCATGGTGAATTATTTTTTTTTGATATGTTGCTGAATTCTATTGGCTAGAATTTTGTTGAGGATTTTTGCATCAAAGTTCATGAGGGATATTGGTCTGTAATTTTCCTTTTTTGTGGTATCTTTACCTGGTTTTGGTATCAGGGTTATGCTGGCTTCCTAGAATGAGTTTGGGAGTATTCCATCCTTTTCTACGCTCTGAAATACTTTTAGTAGTAGTGGTGTTATTGCTTCTCTGAAAGTTTGGTAGAATTCTCTAGTGAAGCCATCCGGGCCAGGGCTTTTTTTTGTTGGGAGTTTTTTAATTACCTTTTCAATCTCTTCTTTTGTTATGGGTTTATTCACTTGTTCTACCTCTGTTTGTGTTAGTTTAGGTAGGTAGTGAGTTTCTAAAAATTTGTCCATTTCCTCTAGGTTTTCAAATTTGTTAGAGTACAATTTTTCATAGTAATCTGCTATGATTCTTTTAATTCCAGTTGGGTCTGTTGTGATATCACCCATCTCATATCTTATATGGGTTATCTGCTTCCTCTCCTGTTTTTCGTTTGTCAGTTTGGCCAATGGTTTATCAATTTTGTTGATCTTTTCAAAGAACCAGGTTTTGGACTTGTTAACTCTCCAATTGTTTTTCTATTCTCTATTTCATTTAATTCTGCTCTAATTCTTATTATTTCCTTCCTTCGGGCTTCTGAGGCCTCCTTTTGCTGCTCCCTTTCTACTTGTTCCAGTTGTAGGGTTAATGTTTTGATTATGGCCCTTTCTTCTTTTTGGATGTGTGCATTTATTGCTGTAAACTGCCCTCTGAGCACTGATTTTGCTGTGTACCAAAGGTTCTCGTAGGATGTGTTTTCATTCTCATTTGATTCTATGAATTTCTTTATTCCATCCTTAATTTCTTCTATAACCCAGTAGTTTTTGAGGAAGGTGTTGTTCAGTTTCCATTTTGTCCTTGCTTTTTGTGTTGTTGATTTTCCCTTTTATGGCTTTATGATCAGAAATGTAGCTTTGTAATATTTTGATGTTTTGGATTCTGTTAAGGCTTGCTTTATGACCTAATATGTGGTCTATTCTGGAGAATGTTCCATGTGCGTTGGAAAAGAAAGTATACTTGGCTGCTGTTGGGTGCAGTGTTCAGTATATGTCTATGAGATCAGGTTGGTTGATTGTAGCATTTAGCTCTTCCGTGTCTTTGTTGACCTTCTTTCTGGATGGTCTGTCCTTCACTGAAAGTGGCGTGTTGAAGTCTCCTACTACTATTGTGGAGCTGTCTATCTGTCTTTTCAGTGCTGTTAGAGTTTGTTTTATGTATTTTGGAGCCCTGTCATTGGGTGCGTAAGTACTTATAGTTTATGTCCTCGTGGAGTATTGACCCTTTAATCATTATATAGTACCCTTTCTTATCGTTTGCGGTGGATTTTACTTTAAAGTCTATTTTGTCAGAGATTAATATTGCCACTCCTGCTCTTTTTTGAGTGTTGTTTGCTTGATATATTTTTTTCCATCCTTTGAGTTTTAGTCTGTTTGTGTCTTTAAGTCTAAGGTGTGTCTCTTGTAGGCAGTATATAGACAGAAAATGCTTTTTGATCCAATCTGCCACTCTCTGTCTCTTTATTGGTGCATTAAGTCCGTTAACATTCAGAGTAATTATTGATAGGTATAAGTTTAGTGCTGTCATCCTGATATCTCTTTTTATGTGTTGTTCACCGTTTCTTTGTTCCACTTAATTTTCTGTGCTGAGTCGTTTTTCTTTTGTATTTTTTTTTCATCTTTTTCATTGTTGTTGATTTTGTGTTTGCTGAGTCTTTACATTTTTTTACTTTTTTATTTTGTTTTGTAGAATTGTTAGATTTCTTTGTGGTTACCTTAAAATTTACCCCTATTTTTCTAAGTTTATACCAGTCTTTTATTTCTTTATATCGCCTTAACTTCCCTTCCATATGACAAATCAGTGTCTGCATTTTTCAAGTCCCTCTTCTTGTTTTAATATCGTCCTTTTTTACATGTTGATATCTCTGTTTCCCTATATTCAATGTTTTAGGTGTGATGTGCTTTCAACTTCCCTATCTGAGTCAATATCTGGTTGCTCTGTCCTGTGTTCTAGTCTTGCGTTTTTATCTGATGTTATTGATAATCTAACCGGAGGACTCCCGTTAGTATTTCTTGCAGTCTTGGTTTTGTTTTTGCAAATTCCCTAACTTCTGTTTATCTGGAAATGCCCTAATTTCACCATCATATTTCAGAGACAGTTTTGCTGGATATATAATTCTTGGCTGGCAGTTGTTTTCCTTCAAGCCTTTATATATGTCATCCCATTGCCTTCTTGCTTGCATGGTTTCTGCTGAGTAGTGCAAGCTTGTTCTAATTGACTCTCCTTTGTAGATGACTTTTCTTTTATCCCTTGCTGCTCTTAAAATTCTCTCTTTATCTTTGGTTTTGGTAAGTTTGATTATAGTACATCTTGGTGACTTTCTTTTGGGATCTACCCTATGTGAGGTTTGATGAGCATCTTGGATAGATAGCTTCTCATCTTTCATGATATCAGGGAAGTTTTCTGTCAAGAAATCTTCAACTATTTTCTGTGTTTTTTCTGTTATCTCCTCCCCCCATTCTGGTACTCCAGTCACTCATAGGTTATTTCTCTTGATAGAGTCCCACATAATTCTTAGAATTTCTTCATTTTTTTAAAAAATTCTTTTATCTGATTTTTCCTCAAATAAGTTGGTGTCAAGTGCTTTATCTTCAGTCTCACTAATTCTGACTTCCATTGCCTCAATTCTGCTCCTATGACTTTCTATTGAGTTGTCTAATTTATTAATTTATTGTTAGTCTTCTGGATTTCTGATTGCTGTCTCTCTATGGATTCCTGAAGGCTATTAAATTTGTCATCATGTTCTTGAATAACTTTTTTAAGTTCTGCTACTACTTTGGCTGTATGTTCTTTGGAAAATTCTGCATTTTGTAGAATTTCCTTTCTAATTTCTGTAAGAGTTCTGTATATCAATCTTTTGTATTCTGCCTCTGGTAATTCCAAGAAATTCTCTTCCTTCAGAGACTTTATTGATCCTTTATTTTGGGAGCTTGCTGAAGGCATCATGGACTGCCTCTTTATGTGATTTGATATTGACTGTTGTCTCTGAGCCATCAATAAGTTATAATTTTATTTTATATTTGTTTAGTGTGTCCTAGCTTCTTGTTTTGTTCTGTTTTGATATGCCCAAATAGGCTGCTTGTGTGTGCTAGTTTGATTATTGGTGACTTTGAAGCTCTAACATCCAGTCACCAGGTAGTTAGTTCTGTAACTAAGTATGTGCACACAGGAGTCTGTTAAATTTTCCTATATGGGTTCAGCTCAGGTGTCCAGGCAGTTAGCCACCAAGTGTGTGGTGCAGGCTCTCACCTACAGTCTTAAGAGAGGCATGGGCAATTGGTGTAAGCACAGGTATCCGGCTGCAGTAGGGGGTCACACACTGAACAAGGCAGGGGGCTGATGGCTGCCCTTGAGTGTCTGAAAGGAAAGCGTGAGGAGGTAGGTGAGCTTTGCGGCCTGACTGTGAGCCCCCTACTCTGTTGACTGTAAAGACTCAGAGGCACCACTTATTCTTGGGCCCCTGTAGCAGGTGACTAGGTGACGTAGGTGGAGCCACCAGTCATCAAGGCCCTGGTGAGGACCTGTAAAGGTGCCTGCTTGAAGGGCAGGGCTGTGTCATGGGTCACAAATCTGTCACTTCACAGCTGAAACAGTTGAAGTTAGACTTTAGGTGTATACCCTGTTGTACTGTGGTAGTGAGGGCTTACACTGTTGAGATGGGTCCACACAAGTACACAAGTCTATACAGGGGTGGAAGGCACTCAAAGTCTGTGGATCCCTTATGCCTGTGCCTAGCAAAGGAGCTGTGCAGACCCTGAGTTCCTGGCTTAGGGGAGTCAGTAGCTTGTTTGTTCCCTCTCCAGGGCCAAGAGAATGGGTCAGGGTGCCTTTTGGGATCGACTTCTGTCTCAGAGGACTCAGAGACTTCAGAAGGCAGGACCAGTGCAGAACAGGGAGGGAGGAGGTGAAAGGGAGAGAGGTTTTTCCCAAATGGTTTTTTTTTGTTTTTAAATCTCCGCAAAAGGCCACATGCATGTACTTATCTTTAGCCACTTGAGGAGCTGCTTTTCACTGGTTCAGAGTGTCGAAGCAGAATCTCTGCTGCCGGGTCTCTCTCAGTGTGGAAACTGCCTCCCGAGCATGTGTGCAGAGCTATTTGGCAGCTTCTCTGGGCACCTGGAGCCCTTTGGGGCTGAAGAGCTGCAGTCTCGCTGCCGCACTCCTCGTTTCTTCCAAAGCGTCTCCCATCAGGGCTCCTAGATGTTCATATACAATCAAATCACTTGTTTTTCCAGGTCTTTGTTGTAAGAGGGATATAGGAAACCATCTGACTACTCTGCCATCTTGGCCCGACCTCCTAAACCATACCCAATTTTAAGTGTTATTGATAAACCTGGTGTCTTAGTTATCTAGTGGTGCCGTTACAAAAACACCACAAGTGGGTGGCTTTAATAAGCAGAAATTATTCTCTCACATTTAGGAGACAGAAAGTCTACACTCAGGCTCTAGGGAATACCTTTCTCTGTTAGCTCTGGAGGAAGGTGCTTGTCTCTTCTGTTCCTCTGTGATCTTCGTGTAGCTAGGCATCTTCTTCCCCCATCTATGCTTGCTTCTCTATGCCTAATCCCCTCTTTTTATATCGCAAAGGTGATTGGCTTAAAACCGAAACTACACTGATACAGTCTCTTAATATAGCAAAGGAAACTCATTCTCACATGGGATTATAAGCTCAGATATCCCCATTGCGGCTGAGTCGATCCTGACTCATAGAGACCCCATAGGGAAGAGTAGAACTGCCCCATAGGGTTTCCAACGAACAGCTGGTGGATTCAAACTGCCAACCTTTTGCTTAGCAGCCTGAGCTCTTAACTATATTGCACCAGCAGTTATTATCTACCTTGCGTCTCAATCACACTGCATACTAAATCTTCACATAATACAGTCCACACTTTAAAAATTCTTGATCTTATTCTACTTGTCCAAAAATATGTTATAATCTTGATTGTCAAACTATGACCTATCTTTAAAGATTCTGATTAATATTAACTCTGCCATAAGGACTTCCCTCCCATACAATGAAAACGTACCCCAACTGAATGCCTGAGGCATTCATAAGCTCTAAGTATAAATTTTTAAGAGGGAGTGGTTAGTAAAGGCTTTATGGAATAACTAGGCTTCAGTTGACAGGTTATGGTAGGATCGGGGTTGTTGTAGTTGTTAGATGATATAGAGTCAATTCTGACTCATAGTGACCCTGTGTACTACAGAACAAAACACTGCCTGGTCCTGTATTATCCTCACAGTCGTTGTTATACTTGAGCCCATCGTTGCAACCACTGTGTCAATCCATCTCGATGAGGGTTTTCCTCTCTCTTACTGACCCTCTACTTTACCAAGCATGATGTGCTTCTCCAGGGACTGGTCCCTCCTGATAACACGTCTGAAGTACTGAGCTGAAGTCTTGCCGTTCTTGCTTCTAAGGAGCACTCTGGCTGTACTTCTTCCAAAACAGATTTATTCGTTCTTCTGGTAGTCCATAGTATATTCAGTATTCTTTGCCAACATTATAATTCAAAGGCATCAATTCTTCTTCAGTCTTCCATATTCAGTGTCCAGCTTTCACATGCATATGTAGTAATTGAAAATACCATGACGTGGGTCAGGCACACCTTAGTCCTTAACATGACATCTTCATTTTTTAATGCTTTAAAGAGGTCTTTTGTAGCAGATTTGCCCAATGCAATGCGTTTTTTGATTTCTAGACTGCTGCTTCCAAGAGCATTGATTGTGGATGCAAGTAAAATGAAGTCCTTGACAACTTCAATTATTTCTCCCTTTATCATGATATTGGTTATTAGCCCAGTTGTGAGGATTTGTGTTTTCTTTATGGTAAGGTGCAATCCATACTGAAGGCTGTAGTCTTTGATCTTCATCAGTAAGTACTTGAAGTCCTCTCCGTTCTAAGCAAGCAAGGTTGTTCCACTTGCATACTGCAGGTTGTTAATGAGTCTTCCTCCAATTCTGATGCCGTCTTCTTCTTCATATATTCCAGCTTCTCTGATTATTTGCTCAGCATGCAGATTGAATAAGTATAGTATTGGAGTGGAGAACAATATTATTTATCGAGAGCCTGCTGTGTACTAAACATTGGGCTTTGCAGGCAAGGTTCTTTTTGCAAATAGCAGGGACTGATAGATTTCTTAAACAGAGAAATAATTTTATTGTGAAGACCTTGAAAATAGAAAAGAGTCAAAGTCAGCTAGGTGGGCAAAACTACCACTAACATCATGCCAGTGTAACCTGACCCTACAAATGCCAGTTAATTTCTATTAGTTCTTAAATGAGCCCAAGCCAGATTTGGCCCGTCCCACATGTGCAGAAGGGCCAGCTGCGACCGCTAATTGACCTCAAGAGAGGATGCAGCAATAGGAGATACAAATCAGAAAGAAAATCATCACCTGGACAGTGTTCCGAAGTGAGAGGTCCGACAAGAACCACGTCACCTCCTAGTTCCTGGCCGCCTTCTAGAATTTTCCCTCCCCAGTACACCTGCACGGCCACCATCTTGCTGCCCAAATCACATATAAGCCCTGCCTACTCATAGCTCAAGGAGCTGGGTTTGAGGAACTTTCTCCCAGCTCCTTGCTCTGCACATTGCAATAAAGTTACTTTCTCTTTCTCAAAGACTGGTGTCCAGATAATTGGCAAGTCTGAGCTCACCAGACAAGGACCCACCTTTCTGGGTTCGGTAACAATTTTGGCACCCAACGTGGTGCCTCTGTCCGGAGCCCAGCACCCCCTCGACCACAGATAGAAACTCCACTGACCCTCAGCACACACCAAGTCTCTTGTCCGGGAAGATCGGGTGGGTCTCCTAACCACCACTGAGGCAGCAACCGGCCCAAGGTGCTTTTACTTTGAGAATTACAAACTAACTCTGGTATGGACATCCACTAGGTAAGTGCCCTCGGGCTTTCTCTTGTTAAGTGTAAGTGCTTGGGATTGGAGGTGGGGAGGTATCTGGAGGATTGAAGTAGGACTAAGACATCCCCATTAGGGGGGATTGAAGCCCTACTAAGGTCATGCTCGTTACTCCACCACTCCCTGGTTCTGAGGTAGGGAGGTATCTGGAGGATTGAAGTAGGACTGAGACATCCCCATTAGGCGGAATTGAAGCCCTACTAAGATCATCCTTATTATCTTGACCTACCACTCCCCCTACCAGTCGACAGAGAGTGGGCAGCCTAGTTTCTGGTTGTTGACTTTGGTTAGGTTCTGGTTCTGGTTCTGAGTGAGTGTGTGTGTGAGTCTTCACTATGACAAAAGAGAGAGAAGTCTCTCTGGCAAAATAAAAACCTACAAAAACAGTGTAAGCTAATGCTGCAGAGGAGAAAAGCCCCACCTGGAGATGCCTGGGGCAAAGCCAGGCCAGATAAATGGGATATTGGTAGGGTGCCAGGGTCTTCTTGTTCCACCCAGCCAGAGGCCCAAGGCCATATGCATATAAATGGGAAGATAGGCTTGAAGAGAAGACAAATCTGGAGTGTTTTTAAAAGGGTTATGTGTTTAGGATCATACTTCTATCTGAATGTATTACAGAAAGCATGTAACTCTGCCTTCAGCCAATACTTAATTGGATATGCTGAAAGGGAAAACTAGAATTTGCCTAGGAGTCTTTTTGTATCAATCCAGCAGCCCTGTGTATAGACTGGTGGCTTAGGTCGAAAACCTGAGCCCCACCCAGATTTGCATTTATCCATACCCCTTCCACCTGAAGGTGTAGGCCTGGTTCCTGGCCCGGCAGTGGCCCCCGCATCCCTTGTGCCTACTGCAGTGGCAGCTACCCCTTTGGCAGAATATTCTGCCACTCCTCTGGTGAATTGCTAGTTGGCCCCTTATGAGTCAGATACTCCCAGTCCTGCCCCGGGAATAGTCTCCCCAGTGCACACCTGCAGTGGGGTGTAATTCTGCCAGGGATCCACTCAAGTCTCCTCAGGGCAATTTCCACTGCCTACGGGACTGGATCACAATGGCTGGCCTACAGGGTTTATCTGGGTCCATACACCATTTTCCACCTCTGACCTGTATAATTGGAAGAACAATCTCCCAGCGTATGGAGATGACCCAAGCCAGATTTGGCCTGTCCTACATGTGCAAAAGGGCCTACTGTGGCCGCTAATTGACCTCAACAGAAGATGCAGCAACAGGAAGAATGGATCAGAAGGAAAATCATCACCTGGACTCTATTCTGAAGCAAGAGGTCTGACAAGAACTATGTTACCTCCTGTTTCCTGGCCGTGTCCTAGAATTTTTTCTCCCCAGTGCATCTGTGTGGCTGCCATCTTGCTGGCTAACTCACATATAAGCCCTGTTTCCCCGTAGCTTGGGGAGCCGGATCTGAGGAACTTCCTCTGGCTCCTTGCTCTGCGCATTGCAATAAAGTTACTTTCTCAAAGACCGGTGTCCACATAATTGGGAAGTCTGAGCATGCTGGACAAGGATCCGCCTTCCCGGATTCGGTAACACCAGATAATGCTGGCTTGGGGAGGCATTGGCGTTATTGCTGGTGGGCAATGGATGGCACCAGAGAAAGACTGCTGAGCCCACAACTGGATGCTAGGCATCATCGTGAGAAAATAGATCATCTCCTCTGACACTCTCTTGGTTTCCTAGTGCTGCTGTAATAAAAATTCCACAATTGGGTAGTTTTAAAGAATAGAAATGTATTTTCTTCCAGTTCTGGAGGCTAAATGTCCAAATGAAGGTCTCAGTCATGTTGATTCCTTATATAGCCCTCTCTGCTCATTTCTGATGTCTGCCAGCAGCAATCTTTGGCATTCCTGGGCTTGTAGATGCATTTGCCGTGTGTCTGACTTCATAAGGCATCTTCCCCCTGTTTGTGTCTCTGTCTATTCTGATCTTTTTATTACACACTACTTAGAATTGATTAGGTTTAGAACACATCCTCCTCTTGTATGACACCATTAACATAACAAAACAAAACCCTAATTTCCAAACACGATCATATCTACAGGTATAACAGTTAGAAGTTCCAAATTTCTTTTTGGGGATACAATTAAACCCACAACAGTTCCCGTGAGTTCTAAACCATCCTCTTTTTTTTCTGGGTGGGGGAATCACCCCCTCCAGATTTAATGTCTAGGCAAGCAGCACCTGATTGGCTATGATTATGTCAGTTGCCCATGCTTTATTCCTATTATACAGGAGTAACAAACATCTTGATTTAATTTTTTTTGAGGAGGCTTGACCATCCCTAAAACTCATCTGTTTTCTGTTACAAATAGAAAAAGGGGTTTAGATGCTGTTGTTGTTGTTGTTAGGTGCCATTGAGTTGCTTCTGACTCATAGTGACATATGTACAACATAACAAAACACTACGCAGTCCTTCGCCACCCTCAGAATCATTGTTACGCTGTTATGCTTGAGCTCATTGTTGCAGCCACTGTGTCAATCCATCTTGTTGAGGGTTGTCCTCTTTTTCATTGACCAAGCATGATGTTCTTCTCCAGGGACTGGTCCCTTCTGATAACATGTCCAAAGTATGTGAGACAAAGTCTTGCCATCCTTGCTTCTAAGGAGCATTCTGGCTATACTTCTTCCAAGACAGATTTGTTAATTCTTCTGGCAGTACATGGTATATTTAATTTTATTTGCCAACACCATAATTCAAAGGCTTCAGTTCTTCTTAGGTCTTCCTTATTCGTTGTCCTGCTTTCACATGCATATGAGGTGATTGAAAACACAATGGCTTGGGTTAGGCACACCTTACTCCTTAACATGACATCTTTGCTTTTCAACGCTTTAAAGAGGTTGTTTGCAGCAGATTTGCCCAATGCAATGTGTCCTCTGATTTCTTGACTACTGATTCCATGGGCATTGATTGTGGATCTAAGTAAAATGAAGTCCTTGACAACTTCAATTATTTCTCCCTTTATCATGCTGTTGCTTATTGGTCCAGTTGTGAGGATTTTTGTTTTCTTTATGTTGAGGTGTAATCCATACTGAAGACTGTAGTCTTTGATCTTCATCAATAAGTGCTTCAAGTCCTCTTCACTTTCAGCAACAAAAGTTGTGTCATCTGCATATCACAAGTTGTTAATGAGTCTTCCTCCAACCCTGATGCCACATTCTTCTTCATATAGTTCAGCTTCTTGGATTATTTGCTCAGCATGCTGATTCAATAAGTATGGTGAAAGGATACAACCATGATACACATCTTTCCTAACTTTAAACCACACAATATCCTCTTGTTCTGTTTGAACAACTGCCTCTTGGTCTAAGTATAGATTCTTCATGAACACAATTAAGTGCTCTGGAATTCCCATTCTTAGCAATATTATCCATAATTTGTTATGATCCACACAGTCAAATGCCTTTGCATAGTCAATAAAACACAGGCAAATATCTTTCTGGTATTCACTGCTTTCAGCCAGGATCCATCTTACATCAGCAATGATATCCTTGGTTCTACGTCCTTTTCTGAATCTGATTTGAATTTCTGGCAGTTCCTGTCAGTGTACTGTTGCAACCATTTTTGAATTGATCTTCAGCAAAATTTTACTTGCATGTGATATTAATGATTGCTGATAACTTCCGCATTCTGTTGGATCTCCTTTCTTTGGGATGAGGAAAAATATGGATCTCTTCCTGTTAGTTGGCCAGGTCTAGCTGTCTTCCAAATTTCTTGGCATAGACGAGTTACCACTTTCGGTGCTGCATCCGTTTGTTGAAACATCTCAATTGGTATTCCATCATTTCCTGAAGCCTTGTTTTTTGCTAATGCCTTCAGTGCAGCTTAGATTTCTTCCTTCAGTGCCATTGGTTCTTGATCATATGCTACCTCCTGAAATGGTTGAGTGTCAACCAATTCTTTTCGGTGCAGTGACTCTGTGTATTCCTTCCATCTTCTTTTAATGCTTCCTGTGTCATTTAATATTTTCCCCATAAAATCCTTTAATATTACAACTTGAGGCTTGAATTTTTTCTTCAGTTCTTTCCCCTTGAGAAATGCCAAGTGTGTTCTTCCCTCAAATAGAAAAAGATTTAGATGCTAGGGAACAAAAACATAATCAAACCAAAGGAAAAAGTATGTAAGAATCCACCATAGTTGCTTGAGAGGTATTTTCAAAATCAATCTTTAGAACACTTATGAAGAGTACATATTATTTTACACATATTACATATGACAGACTGTGAGCCTAATAAATTCAATTACTTTCTAAAATTTACACTATAATAAAAGATAAAAACTATGCTTAAAATCCAGATTCTTATTATACTATATTGTTGAAACACATTTTGAATCTGAGTGTTTGTTTCTTTACATTTCATCAAAATATTAGCTCCAATGTGTTTGTTCTTTCTTATTAAGGGCACATTCCTGAATCTAATCATGCCGAGTATTTTTTGGTGTGCAATATCCAACAAAATTTATCTTTTATCTTACTAGGGAAATTCAGCTCAACAAAGACAAAAAATAAATAGAATAAAATAAAAATGCCTGGATACCTGGCAAGTAACAGTGGTTATTAAAGGTTTAATTTCCACAATAAACCATAAGGATAGAAAGATTATTGTTTTAAGAGCCTTTTCAAGTTTAGTAAGTATGTTTCCTGGCCTTAGTTTTTTACCTATGGTTAGTGTTTTCAATGCTCAAATTTGTCATCTACTCACACTATTTACCATTTCATTCTTGCCTTTGTAAAAAAGGGCAATATTTTCAATTTATAAATATCAGATACAGTCTGGCTTATTTTACCTCTACCAAGTAAAACAAGTATCCAGGTAACAATAGACAGAGATTATCAATTTTCATCTAAGATATATGTTTTATAAAAATACTGACTATATAAAGTTAAGGCTACTGTACGACTCTTAGACTTTCATATCATTTCATTACATAAAGAAAGTAGAGAACTCCGATCTTAGCAAGAAACTGAATATCTCCTCATTTTCTAATTTACAAAAATCACTCTAAGATATCATTTCATTTGATCTTCAGAGAAGTCTGTCTTAGAGATGAGATGACATCTTGTGTGACAGTCCCAACTATTTTCCCCCACGTCGTATGGTATCAGCACAGGTTTTCTGGCTTTCTTGTGCCATGCTGCAATTTGAGGTAATGGATATAACATGATCATACTTGTGTTATTTTAGCAAAAAAAAAAAAAAAAAAAAAGGTAATAGCTATTATGGATGTCTCATTTAATACCCATATTAAAAGAAATGACATGTTCTAGAATGTGAAAATACATAGGATACAATGTGAACAGAAAATATGGTTAACTAAGGCTGAGAGTTTAGTTATTTAAAATTATGCATGAAGGAACCAAAGACATAGAAATTCTCCTTTTGTTTTCCCTTAGTAAATGAAATATTACAAATAAGAGAGTAAGCGTTGATGGTACAAATTTTGGAAAGGAAAAGGCTAGGGGAATTTAAATCACTTAAAATTGGGAAAGGTAAGAAATGTTTGACCAAGTGTGTGGGATGAAGAACACTGAGTTTTCAATTTCTTTGTTATGAGAATGCCAGCCTCTTAGCCATTGTCTGTGTCATCCAATTTTCAGGAACTAGTCATCTTCCTACAACTCTTACCACCCTTCTGTTATTAAGGTAGCCAGAAAAGGAGCTGGAGGGGAAACTACAGTAAGAAGAAAACTAGATTACAATATCGCTTGATCAAACACTCTCACAACCAATAGTATAAAATGTAAACAATACTTTATAAAGATTACAGTGCAAGGAGAACAATGGTCTTCTGATAATTTTTTATTTCTCTTTATGTTATTATCATTAAAATATAAACAAAACATTATAAACCATATCCTTTAATAAAATTATAAATATCAGATACAGTCTGGGTTATTTTACTTGTAAAAAATAAGTATCCAGGTAACAAAAGCTAGGGATTATCAATTTTAATCTAAGATACAACTTATAAAAATGTAAGCTATATTCATTACATAATATTTTATTGTGTTTTTGGTGAAAGTTTACACAGCAAATTAGGTTCACATTTAACAAATCTATATACACTGTTCAGTGACGTTGGTTACAATTTCCACAATGTGTCAACATTCTCATTATTTCCATTCTGGTTTTTCCATTTCCATTAAACTAGCTTCCCTGCCCACACTTACCTTCTCATCTTTTCCTTTAGGGTAAACGTTGACCCTCTAGTCTCACATAGATGATTTTTTGAAGGAACACAGTATTCATGAGTAGTATCGTTTATTTTCTGCACCAAGTTGTTACTTAGCTGAAAAGTGACCTCTGGGAGTGGTTTCAGTTCCAAGTTTAAAGGGTATCTCATTGTCTTAGGCTCTAAAACCAAACCAAACCCATTGCCGTCAAGTTGGTTCTGAGTCGTAGTGACCCTACAAGACAGAGAAGAATTACCCCATAGGGTTTCCAAAGAGCAGCTGATGGAATCAAACTGCCAACCTTTTGGTTAGCAGCCATAGCTCTTAAACGTTGAGCCACCAGGGCTCCATCTTAGGCTCTAGAGAAGCAAAACTAGAGAAGTGTATATATATAGAAAGAGATTTATCTCAAGGAAATGGCTCACGTGGTTTTGGAGGCTGGCAAGTCCCAAAGTCTGTGTACAGGCATCAGCTGGAAGCTTCCCCTGATTATGTGGTTGTAGGAGCTGATGAACACAGAATTGGCAGGTCAGACAGCAGGCTCCTGGCTCACAGGGCTGTGGAGCTGGCAAATCCCAAAGTCATCAAGTCAGGTGACAAGCTGCTGGCTCAAGCCCTGAGAAGCAGAGGTCAGAGGATGACAAGCCAGAAATAGGATCCAGAGCAGGCACATGAGCTTTTCCAGAACAGTCATATATATATTGGGTGCAAGCCACCCCCTCAGGGAAATGCCCCTTACAACTGATTGGCTGATCACGTAGAGTTGATTACATTATATCACAAAGTGGAGGATTATTACATCAGATTAAAAAATGGAGGATAATTACATAATACCAAGAATCACGGTCTTGCTAATTTGACACAAAACCTTAAATATCACAGTCTACGCCTTGTCAACTTGGCACCTGCATGCATCTCCTTAAATCATACGTAATTTCTAAATAAAGACAATTGTAAAGTCATACTTGTGCCTAACATGATACAACTAACATGTGTACAACCAAAAACATGCTAGCCCTGTTTACATCTTATATTTTATCAGTGATGGGATAAGGGAGGGAACAAAACAAAAATATTTGCTATATATACATACATACATATATATGCACGTATATACACATAATAAAAGAAGAAAATACTCATAACAATTACAGTCAACATTTCTGCAACTGATCCCATGGTCAAAATTGGTATTTAGAACTACCTTCTTCTACCACCCATTCCATATTCCCTTTGCCCTCAGCAAGCACCTTAGCTGCTCATGGTTCTTTGCCTGGTGGAGTGACCTAAACCTTCATTCCTGAAGGGTCTGGGCCATTAGTAGTCATGTCAGAACTGGGTTGTAGTTTTCTATTGACTTTAATCACAGGGTATGATAGTACTAAGAGCTGCCCTGAGGGATCCTCTCTATTCCTGATATACACTTCTTTACCTCCATTATGTAATATCATTCCAATTTCATCTTGGTAATCAAGATCAAGCGTACCAGCCGATATGGTAACTACCTCTTTGCCTGTTAATCCAGAGACATGAGGAGCCCAAAGTGGCCAGGTGGTATTCTTAACTTCCAGTTCAGTGGACTCAGTGTTGTGTCTCCAGATGGGAGCATTCCTTCCTTTGGAACTAAGACCTTGAGACATGCAGAGCATTGGGTCACAGGGACAGGAAGCAAAAATTTTGAGAGTAGGTCACAAGGGATAATAGTGAGTGGTGCCCCTCCCATTTCCACCCTTTAGTTCCTGGGACTAGGAATCCTAACTATGCAAGAAACAGCACCATATATCGGATGTTGGTTTAGAGCATACACAGCCTTCTGGAAAATATTGCCCAAACCCTGTAAGGTATTGCCACCTAGCTGGCATCATAACTGTGTCTTTAGGAGGCTATTCTGTCATTCTATCAAGCCAGCTGCTTCATGATGATGGGGAACATAGTAGAACCAGTGAACTCTATGAGCATGGGCTCATTGCCATACTTCATTTGTGGTGAAATGAGTTCTTTGATCTGAGGTGATGCTGTGTTGGATAACATGATGGTGGATAAGGCGTTCTCTGAGTCCATGGATGGCAGTTTTGGCAGAAGCATTGCATGCAGGGAAGGCAAATCCATATGCAGAGTGTCTATTCCAGGCAGAACAAAATGCTGCCCTTTCTATGATAGAAGTGGTCCAATGTAATCAACTCACCACCAGGTTTTTGACTGATCACTCCTAGGAATGGTGCCATATCAGGGACTCAGTGTTGCTCTCTGTTGCCGGCAGATTGGGCACTCAGCAGTGGTTATAGACAAGTCCGCCATGGTGAGTGGAAGTCTATGTTGCTGAGTCCGTGCATAACCACTATCCCTGCCACCATGGTCATTTTGTTCATGAGCCCATTGAGCAATGACAGGAGTAGCTGGGGAAAGAGGAAGACTGGTTTCCACAGAATGTGTCACCCTATTCACTTGATTGTTAAAATCCTCCTCTGCTGAGGTCACACTTTGGTGAGCAGTCACATGAGACACAAACATCTTCACTTCTTTGGCCCATTCAGAGAGGTCTATCCACATACCTCTTCCCCATATATCTTTGTCTCCAATTTTCCAATCATGTTCCTTCCAAGTCCCTGACCATACAGCCAAACCATTGACCACAGCACATGAATCAGTATACGGTCTCACATCTGGCCATTTCTCCTTCCAAGCAAAATGAATAACTAGGTGCAGTGCTGCACTTTCTACCCATTGGGAGGATTTCCTTTCACCACTATCCTTCAGGGATGTCCCAGAAAAGGGCTATAGTGCTGCCACTGTCCACTGTTGAGTGGTGCTGCATATCAGGCAGAACCATCTGTAAACCAGACACGAGTTCTCTCTTCCTCAGTCAACTGATCGTAAGGAACTCCTCATGGGGCCATCAGTGAAGTCTGGGAGAAGGAAGGTAATGTGACAGGAGTGGAGACCATGTGCATTTGGGCCACTTCCTCAGGCAATTTACTTGTGCCTTCAGGCCCTGCTCACACTTGATCTTGTATATACCACTTCCATTTAATGATGAAGTGCTGCTGTGTACATCCAACTTCATGACTCTGGGTCAGACAACACCCAATTCATTATGGGCAGCTCAGGCTGCATGGTTACTTGGTGGCCCATGGTTAAGCAATCAGTCTTTACTAAGGCTCAGTAAAAGTCAACAGCTGTTTCTCAAGAGGAGATTAGTTATCTGTAGAGGATAGCAGGGCTTTGCTCCAAAATCCCAAGGATCTGTGCTGTGATCACCACTAGGGGCCTGCCAAAGACTCCAAAAGTTATCTTAATCTGCCACTGACACTTCGGCACCATTGGATGAGCCAGATCATATGGCCCAAGTGGCAGAGTGGCTTTCAAGTCAGCTTGAACCTGTTGCAGAGCCCTCTCTTGTTTTGGGACCCATTCAAAACCAGTAGCTTTTCAAGTCACTTGATAAATAGGCCAGAGAAGCACACCAAAATGAGGACTATGTTGCCTCCAAAATCCAAAGAGGCCCACCAAGTGTTGTGCCTCCTTTTTAGATGTGGGAGAGGCCAGATGCAATAACTTATCCTTCACTTTAGAAAGAATATCTTGACATACCCCGTACCATTGGACCCCTAGAAATTTCACTGAAGTTGAAGATGCCTGAATTTTTGTTCAATTAATTTCCCACCCTCTAGCATGAAAATGTTTTACCAATAAGTCCAGAGTCATTGATAGTTCTTTCTGACTAGGTCCAATCAGCATAATGTCATCAATGTAACAGACCAATGTGACAGCATGTGTCCAATTACGGTCCCGGGGGAATAAATTATGACATAGGGCTGGAGGGTTGATATACCCCTGAGATAGGCTACTGAAGGTGTATTATTGGCTTTACCATCTGAAGTCAAACTGCTTCTGGTGGTCCTTCAAAACAGGTATGGATAAATAGGCATTATCCAGATCAATAGCTGAATACCAGATAGCAGGAGACACATTAATTTGCTCAAGCAGTGAAACCACATCTGGAAGAGCAGCTGCAATTGCAGTCCCCATGTGGTTAAGTTTTCAATAATCCACTGTCATTCTCCAACATCCATCTGCTCTTTGCATAGGCCAAATAGTTGAGTTGAATGAGAATGTGGAGGAAATCACCACCCCTGCATCCTTCAAGTCCTTGAAGGCGACATTAATCTCTGCAATCCCTCCAGGCATGAAGTATCACTTTTGGTTTACTATTTTCCTAGGTAGGGGCAATTCTAGTGGCTTCCACTTGGCCTTTGCTACCATGATAGCCCTTAGTCCACTCATCAGGCATCCAATGTGGAGGTTCCGCCAGTTGCTGAGTATATCTATTCCAATTGTACATTCCGGAACTGAGGAAATCACTACAGCATGGGCTTGTGGACCCACCGACCCACACTGAGATGAACTTGAGCTAAAATTCCATTAATAACCTCACTTCCATGCATCCCTGCTCTGACTGGTGGGCCATAGTGGCATTTTGGGTCTTCAGGAATTAGTGTCAATTCAGAGCTAGTATCCAGCAGTGCCTGAAAAGTCTGATTATTTCCTTTTCCCCAATGAACAGTCACTCTCCTAAAAGGCTGTAGATCCCTTTGAGTAAGGCTGGGAGAAGGATTAACAATCTACATTTTTTGTAGTATGATGGGGTCCTTCCTCAAGGGGACCCAGCCTCCCCTGCATTTAAAGCATTGTGAGTCTGTAAACTTGCTCAAGTCTTGGAGCTGATTGAGAGGCCATGACTCTATTCTGGTGATTCAAGTTAGACTGTGGTTCACTTGACCTAGCATTCGTCAGTTTGTATAGATCAAGTAAGCATTTAGTAAATTTCCCATCTATTTCATTCTTAGGGACATCATGCCTAAGTAGCCAAAGCCATAAATCCATACTAAAAAAACCCCAAACAACCAAACTTATTGCCGTCAAGTTGATTCTGACTCATAGTGACCCTACAGGACAGAGCAGAACTGCCTCATAGGGTTTCCAAGTCCATACTAGTCAGACTATTCTGATTACTGCTTTGACTCCGTTGTCCATTACAGTAACCACTCCCACCTTGTCTTTGTCAATTGAGTATCACCACTTGACCCCTATCACCACAGGGTCCGATCAGCCCCATTGTAGTTACTTGTCTGAATTCAGTTAGGGTAGCTCCCATTGTCAAATCTGATTTACATAAAATAGCAATCATAGTAGTCGTCAAGGATGCAGGGGCTACTTTCACAAATTTGTTCCTCACTATTGTGGTAATAGCTGTGTACTCTGGGCACTCCATTGTGGGTCTATTGGTCTAACTAATAAATCCACCCTATAAAGTAACTAACCCATTGCCATCAAGTCGATTCTGACTCATAGTAACCCTATAAGACAGAGTAGAACTGCCCCATAGGGTTTCCAAGGAGTCAAACTGCTGACCTTTTGGTTAACTGCTTTTGCTTAACCACTATGTAACCCGGGTTTCCAAAATCCGCTCTAACATGCCAATTTTCCTAAGCCTTTGGATACCTTCTTCTACAGGATACCATGCCAAATGTGGTACTTAACTTGATTTAGTGTAGGCCACTACATAGCCCATGCTTTGGTGAACCAACAAAATAAACCAAAATATTGAATGAAGAATTTCCACTTAGTAGGCCCATATTAATAAACTCAAACTGATCTAACTTTATGTTTCTTACACCATTTTCCCACACCCTTACTAGCCATTCTCACTCATATTTTCCAGTTTTCTGTTTGTACATTAGAAAAGTCAAGCAGTTGTTTTGGAGTGTAGCTTAGCTCCTCCTGGGTCACAGTTTGTACTTCACCTTTTGGGGCTCACTGGGACTTAAGTCTACTTATAGATCTAGAAGCAAAAATGGGTGGTGGAGATATGTTTTGAGAACATTCAGCAATGTCTTGCAAGGCATCTGCCTCAGACGATGCCCCAGGCAATGACTCAGACGCCTCCCCAGGCGATATCTCAAAGGCTCTTCAGACATAGCTGGGTTAATCTCATCAGATGCAGGTGGAGGGGCAAATGGTTTTGTTGGCAGGAGCGATTCAAAGGAGTATGGCTCAGTGTCCCGAGCTTCCGGATTATCTGCCCACATGTCCCCATCTCAAGTTTCAGGATTCCACTGCTTCCCAATCAATGCCTTCACCTTAACTTCAGACACCATTTGAGGTTGAGAATTCAAGTGGTGTTGTAAATCAGTCACTCTTGCAATAAGACTCTGGGTTTGATTTTCAGCAGTATCAGTTCTTTTACTACAAGAAATAAGGTTTTCTTTCAGGGCACAAGTGACAACTTTGAAGTCTTCTATGTGGCACTTGATCTGTGACTCTGAAGATGAGCTCATCTTTCACCATTATGTCTAGTGATTATAGGACAAAACAACCAGCTTCCTTACACTTCCCATTTTGACAAAATTGTAGAAAAGTATCAAACACATGATCACCCAGAGCATTGCCGCTCACCAATACCTGGTCTATTGATAGTGATATTTTCCATATTTCTATTGCCACTTCACACCATGGATTAGCAGTGCCCACTTTACTACTGGAAGCAGAGCCATCAACATCTTTAAGGGTAACCAGACTTGAGAAACAATTTAGAAAATTAATCCTTAAAAATTTGTTTCTCTAGCACCACACTCTGTGAAGGAAATGTCTCACACAGTTGTAGAAGCTGGAAAGTCCCAAGTCCATGGGTCAGGCATCAGGCTGAAGACTTCTTGTGACTCATGTTGTTGTAAGGGCTGATCAACCCAAGAGCAGCAGGTAAGACAGCAGGCTGCTGGCTCATGTCCCAGGAACTGGAGGTCAGATGATGATGAGTTGAATGCAGGATCCATAGCAGAGCAAAAGCCAATAAGCTTTGCCGGGAAGTCCATATATATTGGATGCAGACTACACCCCCAAGGAAATTCCCTTTCAACTGATTGGCTGCTTATAGCATATCTCATCATGGAAGTGATCACACCATTATGTAACTACCAAACCACACCACAACTGCCAAATCACTGAGAATCATGGCCCAGCCAAGTTGACTCACAACCTCAGCCATCACACTTCCCCTTAGTCAATGGGGTTTTTCCATCATCATTGTCATGGATTGAATTATGGCCCCCCCAAAATGTGTGTATCAATTTGGCTGGACCATGATTCCTGGTATTTTGTGATTTTCCTATATGTTGTAAATCCTGCCTCTATGATGTTAATGAGGGCAGATGGGTAGCAGTTGTGTTAGTGAGGCAGGACTCAATCTACAAGATTGCACTGTGTCCTGAAGCAATCTCTTGAGATATAAAAGACAGAAGTGAGCAGAGAGACAGGGGGACCTCATACCACCAAGAAAGCAGTGCCAGGAGCAGAGCATGTCCTTTGGACCTGGGGTCTCGACACAGAGAAGCTCCTAGTCCAGGGGAACATTGATGAGAAGGCTGACAGAGAGAGAAAGCCTTTGCCTTGGAGCTGATGCCCTGAATTTGGACTTTTAGCCTACTTTACTGTGAAGAAATAAATTTCTCTTTGTTAAAGCCACCCACTTGTGGCATTTCTGTTGTAGCAGCACTAGATGACTACAACAGTCGTTAACCCCCATTTTCCCCTTCCCTCTTGCTCCTGGTAACCACTAATAAACTTTGGTCTCTATACATTTGCCTTTTCTTGTCTTTTTATATAAGTGAGGTCATACGATATTTATCCTTTTGTGATTGGTTTATTTCACTCAGCATAATGTCTTCAAGCTCCATCCATACTGTAGCATGCATCAAGACTATTCCTCCTGTTGGCTGAGTGGTACTCCATTGTATGCTATGTACCACATTTTGTTTCTCCACTCATCTGTTAATGGGCATTTAGGTTGTTTCCACCTTTCTGCTATTGTGAATAGTACTGCGATGAACTTTGGTGTACAAACCTCTTTTTGAATCTCTTCTCTCAAGTCTTTTGGGTACACATTTAGTAGTGGAATTGTTGGGTCATACGGTAGTTCTGGAGCCCTGGTGGCACAATGTTTTAGAGCTACAGCTGCTAACCCAAAGGTCAGCAGTTCAAATCCACCAGCATCTCCTTGGAAACCCTATGGGGCAGTTCTACTCTGTCCTATGGGGTCACTATGAGTCAGAATTGACTTGACGATAATGGGTGTGATTTTTTAGTTGTCTTTGGTGGAATGTCTGTTCAAGTCCTTTGCCCATTTTATGTTATTTGTCTTCTTTTTGTTAACAAAGTAGTACATATATTTTGGTTATTAGATTCTTGTGAGAAGTATGGTTTCTGAAGGTATTGTTGTAGTCAGTAGCTTGTCTTTTCACTTTTTTGGAAAGTCTTTTGATGAATAAAAGTTTTTGATTTTTGTGAGATCCCATTCATTTATTTATTTTGTCTTTCGCTGTTTGTGCTTTTGTTATTATATTAGATAATCCATTGTTGAAAGCCAGGCCTGACAGCATTGCCCCTGCTTGTCTGTCTAAGAATTTTATGGTTTTAGTTTACACATTTAGTCAATTAGTGTGAAATATTACTGCCAGTTCTGGAGAATGAAAATAGAAGAGCCCTTAAGAGACGTTTAGAGAATCACTGTACCAATGCCTGCTGTGGCAATTCTTAGGACAGACTTCGGCCACAAAAACGTATTTCTCCTTCCCCCGAATGTACTTATGATTGCAAGGAGGGAGGTGTGTGGGCAGTGTCAAGATGAGCATAGACATGTATTGGGGTGTTAGGTACTCAGGGTTGTAGCTGCTGTAGTTTAGAAAACGAAAATCTGAAAATGAATTAGAGAAGTGGTCTTTTTTGGTGGAAGGCACAAGATAAAAAGAAAATTTATTACCCTTCCTTTATATCTAAAATAAAACCACCAAACCAAATCAGTTGCCATCGAGTTGATTCCAACACACAGCAACCCTATAGGACAGAGTAGAACTGCCCATAGGCTTCCCCAGGAGTGGCTGGTGTATTTGAACTGCCAACCTTTTGGTTAGCAGCCAAGCTCTTAACCACTGTACCACCAGGGCTCCATATCTAAAATAGGGGAGGTTAACTCTCACCACTTATTATGATTATATTTTCTTAATTTATAGTGAAGCATAATATGGAACTTCATTTTTCTTCTTAAGCACAGCAATTGAAGATAGTGCAAATGTAATTAACTAGCACACAGAAAAATCTCTTTTTTCCATTTTATTAAAGGTCAGAAGTTATCTAAGACCCTTTATGTGATTGAAAGGAAATTAAAGAAAAGGTTAAACCCTACTGAGTGGAAGTTTAGAAGAAAGACTCTAGACTTAAGTTAAATCTGATGCCAAATTTGGTGGAGATGGTTTCTGAGAAGCAGGTTAGTAGCAGGTGGAGAAGTAGGAAGTAGGCCCACCCATGGTCAGTGGCTACGGCAGGGTAGAAAAATGGGTGGAAAGAAGGGAATGTAAGCTTCTGTTCTACTCATAAAATTATCATAAAAATGACCCAACACTGAAGGGAGCTGTCATTTGGCCTGTGCTAGGGAGCACAGGGTGATTTTGATGCCTTTAGGGTCCCCTATTAAAGGGTAGGGGAAGAGAAAGAGGAGGACTGTGTTCCTGCTTAGAAAGAGGGATGACTGCACCATTTTAGTAAATTATTCTTGCTTAAGATAGAGCAGAGTGGAATAGTTATAGAGAACTCACATTAATTTGTATCTGAAATTAAGAATACGTTAGAATTCTATTTTCTTATTGGCAGTGAATCCAAATATTCGATTTCAGTTTCCTTTACAATGTTGAAGGTGACAATGCAAATTTTGCAAGAGTTAGTCACTGATATCTTATCAATACATACAACATTTTCAAATCTTACTCATTTCCTCACAAAATCTAACTGCCAAAGAGCCGTCCTTCAGCAATTTCAACTTTGACCATGTGACTTCCTGGAAGTTTAGCAAGTTTTTCACAGCTCTGTATGAGCTTCTGTCTAGTCTCAGGGTTTGGGACAGATATTGCTTGCTGTAGTGATGGGACCTTTATAGATTCTCAGTTAGCAGGGCAATTGCATCGTTGAGACAGCAGCATTTTACGAATTTATTGGGAGGCCAGTGGGCATTGTTTCAGCGAGTCGGAAGCCAGTTAGTTTACAGAGCGATAAAGTTTATGAGATACCAAGAGATTATATCCTCTCTTTTACATGGAGATGGGAAGAGGGCTTATTTTGGGAATAAAGGAAAAACTAAGGGAGATGGGTTAGAAATTAACAGGTTTGTCATTATCTAGCATCTTGGCTATATCCTCAGGCTGGTTACACTTGCTACACTTACCTGCATCTCCATTTGGTTTTTAATTCACAACACTTACAACGTGTCAGTTGTTGCCCTATTATGACACTTTTTTTTTTGTTACCTCAAAGCTTTGAAAATAATTGCTAGGCTTTGCTTTGAATCAAACAGAGCATTAGTGTTTCTGGAATAACAGTTCAATACATTTCATCAATTTCAAAGTTTTTCATGAAAATTCAAGATAGCCTGGAAGTTTCTTTTAAATTTTAATATTTAATCATGGAAAAAAGGTATACTGAAAACAACTCCCCTAATGAATTTATTATTCTACAACTGAGGCTTGGTGAAGTATGCGCTTGTGAACTGTTTTCTTCTTTTCTCTTACTGAGTTCTTTTTTTCACAGTGCGTTACCAGAAAAAAATTTCATGTATTCTCCAAAACTGCATAACACCAAATATTTTCACGCAAAAAAAAGCAGCTGGATTTGGAGGCAGTGTACTCATTTGATGAGAGTAGACGGTTTAACTTAAAAAAAAAAAAAAAAAAACCTTAGTCAAACGATTTTAAGTTGGTAAAATGCCTCATAATCACTTGGTTATTTCAAACTAAGTGGCCTGAAGTAATCTTTCTAATCACCTTGAAGAACCCAATAGATTTTACTACAACATTTTTCTACTAATCATAACTTTATAACTTTGCTTTCAAATTTGCATTTTATCCAAACAGGAGAAAAAAAAAAGTCCACCTTTCAGAAAACTCTTTCATTGCAGTAAAGAGATCAGAGCAATACAATGGAATGCTAAAAACCAAGTCATTTCTGTTCTTAAACTCGCCTAAAGTTTTCCAGATAGACTTTTTGTTGTTACTTGTTCGTTTTTACCTTAAAACTTTTTAGATATCCTTTTGGAGCAAGTTCCTTAGGCCTGTATGTTCTTGACAGTTATGCCATCTCTGAGCCTTACTATTTATCAACTCTTCTGTGCTGTTGGAATTGATTAACTGGGGAAGGGGGTGGGGTCTTTTATTTCATATAACAAAGAGGTTTTTAGCTCTTCTAGTGAGGTACATTAATTCTGTGTCAAGATATTAAAATCATGTTTTGACTTATTTTTCATTATTAATTAAGAAAACATTTTGGCTAAACACAAACAAGGGAGAGGACTTGATGCTATACAGAAACAGCAGTTTCCAAAAGCCTGCAGTAGGAATCTAGTCACAGAATTTAGGTGACTATTAAGAACTTCACAAATGTGGTTGATATTTTGTGGTTACAATTTTCAGTCTAAACTCAGTCGATTTTCTCCTACTAGACTTAACAGGTTGCTCTAAAAAGATCTTGATAAGGCGTTTTATACCAATGAGGCTTTAGCTCCTTACAGGCAAGAATACTGTTTGGTGAGTCTCTTTACTCTTCTACCACAGTTCCCCGCCCCCAGCCTAGCTCCGCGCTTTGTGTTGAGTAGACAGCCAGCCAGTGATCAACGAAAGAATGAATGAGCGCCTGAATTTATAGCACTGGATTGTGTTGTAGGTGTATGTCTCATTGTAGTCTGAACAACACAGAGTGTATACCGTATATAACATATACAAGAGCTGACGTGACACTGCCATTCATTTAATCCGGGTACAAAACTATTTCTTTCGAGCAGCATAGGGATTGTCTATTTGCATGGAATTTGAATATTTTAGACGGAATAGGCACTCTAATCTCTAGTGTTCCAGAGTAAGAATTAAGTCTTTATTTTTAGAAAGGAGAGGGTCCACGAGGTCTTGAAAACATAAGGTTCATACTCAAATTAGCCTCAGAAGAGGAGGTATCTTTAGGTACGTTGCAAAGTAGATGGAGATAGTCTTTAGCCTGCTGACCCTCCCTTTCTGTATCATTCCTCACCTTTCAACTTCTCCTTTCACTCTCTCTTCCCTTAGGGAACAAGGCCCTATTCTCTTAGAGCCTCCCATCACTGGGAGGAAATAGATATGAGAATTCAGTATCTTATTAACATTTGTTTAATGCTCTATGCTTCCCAAAATTATATTTTAAAGAGGACAAAAGTAACAAGGAGAGAGGAAAGGAATGTGCCTTTAGAGATCCCAATATGTACCTGAAACGCCAAAAAAATACTTTATAAACATTTTATCAAAATCTTGTATCCAATTTCTGAGAAAATGGGGCCTTTGAAAAGTGAAGGCCAAAGACCACATAGGTAATAAGATAGATATGGAATCTGAACCAAGCATTACAGGGGTAATGTGGGACATGACTTGTGTGGTTGGAATTGGAAGCTAGTTTATTCCCAGACGCAATGACTTAACTTGTTGGTTCCAATTTAAAGAGTCTGGTGCATATCTGTATGACTTCTTATCATTTACAACAGAAGCTTTAACATCTAAGGGTATGAACTCTATTTTTTTAGTTTGTCCTTGTAATAATAATACAGAGATATGTATTTTTCTTACTGTCATGTCTTACCCAAAGTAAAGCAGTAGAAGCATTGTATAATGGAACGTATCAGCTTTGGAATTCTGACAATCTGGGTTAAAATCCTTGTTCCGCTGCTGATTAGTCAAGTGCCACTCTGTCATTTTTAAGTCTTCTAAGTCATAGAGCTCTCCTCTGTGTAATTAAAAGACTAATGTCTACCGTACATGGTTTTAGAGCACTGAATGAGCTACCCTCTGAAAAATGCATAGCTTAATTCCTGGAACTTAGTAAATGATAGCTCTTTTTCCTTTTCTCTTTGTCTTGATTATTTCTAATAAGTATGACTCTATGAAACACTGTCTGTCACATAGATACATGAACAAATACAGTTTATGGACTACGTTGTGGTCTATTTCTTCATATTCTCTAAACAGTCAGAAATGGCAAATAGTTCAAGGTAATTACATCAGTATCTGAGGATCGTGAACAATACATTTTGTTTTTTCTGGAATAACCGTTTAACACATTTCATCAATTTGACCGTTTTTCATGAAAATTCAAGATAGCCTGGAAGTTTCTATTAAGTCTCTCGTTTTAGAAAGGAAAGGGTCCACGAAGTCTTGAAAACATAAGGTTCATACTCAAATTAGCCTCAAAAGACGAGGTATTTTTTTCCTACCTGTGTAACATATTTTACTTTTTTGAACAACAGAAATGTTTTCCAAATATTATATTGATGATTCAAGTGTACACCTCTCCTCCCCTGAAGTTCCTAATCATTTGATTTCCTTAGTTATAGTACTTGCTGGATCAGTGAGAATAGCTTTTAGCACAATAGGAGAGAGGGGCCAAACAAAAGGTAAGTAAGGAGGCTCCTTTATGATCTTTATTGCCTTTTGCTTGGGTTTCTTGTTTCTTTTACTATTCTCGGATATTTTCCATGCACAGAAATGGGAGGAGAAGAGGTTATCAAAATCATCATTGTTACCGAACCCGGAAAGGTGGGTCCTTGTCTGGAGCACTCAGACTTGCCGATTATCTGGACACTGGTCTTTGAGAGGAGAAAGGAACTTCGTTGCAATGCCCAGAGCAAGGAGCTGGGAGGAAGTTCCTCAGATCCAGCTCCCTGAGCTTTGGGGAATCAGGGCTTATATGTGATTTGGGCAGCAAGATGGTGGCCGCACAGGTGTATGGTGGGGGGGGGTTGGATTCTAGAAGGTGGCCAGGAAATAGGAGGTGACATGGTTCTTGTCGGACCTCTTGCTTCAGAACAGGGTCCGAGTGATGATTTTCCTTCTGATTCATTCCATCTGTTGCTGCATCCTCTGTTGAAGTCAATTAGTGGTCACAGCTGGCCCTTCTGCGCATTTAGGGTGGACCAAATCTGGCTTGGGCTAGTTTAAGGACAAATGGAAATTTACCGGCATTCGTAGGGTCAGGTTACATCATGATAATAAGGGGAACCTTAGCAAGGAGACAGGAAACCACTTACACAACCTCTGCGCTCACTTCAGTATATTGACATAATTTTTCTGTTACTGACAACAGAATTATCATCATCATCATCATCCTCATTCTCGTTTTCATTGTTGCAGCCATTTGCTGAATACTTGCTATGGTAGCAGGCATGATGGTAAGAACATCATATACATTTTCTCGTTTAATTCTCAAAGCACCAGGATCTAAAGGTTTTTTTGTTTTGTTTTTTTGTTTTTTTTCCCTTAACCAATTTATAATGGAAGAAATTAAGGCTTAGTTTGGTTAAGCTACCAATTTGAGGTCATGTGATTGAACCAGAACTTGGAGGCAGGTCTGTCTGAATCCAACCATCCATCCGTGAGCTAAATGACTATGCTAAACTGCACTTAACTCTTGACAAGGCAAACCCAAATTGCATTTCTAACTAATACTTGTTGGTAGCTTGAAATGCTTCTCCAATGGGATAAACTTCTCAGGGTCTCTGAAAGAAAACTTCGAATATATTGTTTAGATATTAAACACATATCTAAGCCATTTTCAAGTGGTCTCGCACAACATATGCCCCCCCTCTAGATACATGAGCCAGCAGAATATAAACTGAATTCAGAGTTAAGTGAATTTCGAGTCCTTAAGAAATTCATTTATTCTGTTTTGGCCTCAGCTTCCTCAACTGTGGAATAAAGATTTGGGGGCCAAATGATTCTTATGAGTTCATTCCAGATGGGAGACTCTCCCTTTGACCTGTTTTTTAATAGCAGTTTTCTTGATACATAATTCATATACCATAAACTCTCCTTTTTATTGTGCACAATTCAGTGATTTTTAATATATTCACAGAGCTGTGCAACCATAACAACTATCTAATTCTAGAACATTTCCATCACCCTGAAAAGAAACCTCATATCCATTACCAGTCACTCCCCCATTCCTTCCTACCCTCAGCCCTTGGCAACCACTAGCTTACTTTCTGTTTCTATGGATTTCCCTATTCTAGACATTTCATATAAGTGGAATCATGCAATATATGTCTTTTATACCTGGATTTTTTCACTTAGGAAATTTTTTTTTCAAAGTTTCCTACATTGTAGCATGTGTAAGCACTTCATCCTTTTATTGTCAAGTAATATTCCATTGTATGAATATGCTACATTTGTTTATCCATTCACCAGTTGACCACTATGCGGGATGTTTTCACATTTTGACTGTTTTGAGTAATGCTGCTATGAATATTCACGTACAAGTTTTGTGTTCGTTTTTATTTCTCTTGAATATATACCTAGGAGAGGAATTGATGGGTCACATGGACTCTTTATGGGGCCCTGATAGTGCAGTGGTTAAGAGCTATGCCTGCTAACCAAAAAGTTGGCAGTTCGAAGCCACCAGCCACTCCTTGGAAATCCTGTAGGGAAGCTCTACTCTGTCCTATAAGGTTGCTATGAGTTGGAATTGACTCGACGGCAATGGATTTTTTATGTACAGTTCACATTTAACATTTTGAGGAACTGTCAAACTGTTGTCCGAAGTGGCTGGGCCATTCTACATTCCCGTCAATACTAAGGGAGAGTTCTCTTCTCCACTTCTCCACCAACACTTGGGATTGTCTGTCTTTTTATTTCAGCCATCCTAGCGGGTATGAAATGCTGTCTCATTCAGGTTTTGATTTTCATTTCCCTAATGACTAATGATGCAGAGTATCATCTCATGTGCTAATTGACGATTTGTATAACTTTTTTAGAAAACTGCTTCTATTTAAATCATTTCCCATTTTTTATTGAGTTGCAAAAGTACTTAATATATTGTTGAGTTGTAAGAATATCAGATATATGATTATACTTTTTCCCATACTGTGAGTTGTCTTTTCAATTCCTTGATGATGTCACTTACAATAAAAAGATTTTTTTTAATTTGCATGGAGTTAAGTTACTTGACTTAAAAAATTATTTTGTCACTTGTGTGGTTGGTGTCATATATAAGAAACCAATGCCTTACCCAATGTCATAGAGATTTCCTCTTAGGTTTTCTTCTATGAGTTTTGTAGTTTTAGCTTTTACATTTAAATTCATGGGTCCATTTTGAATTAAATTTTGTAGATACAGTTCAACTGCATTCTTTCACGTCTGGAAGTCCAGTTGACCCAGGACCATTTGATGAAGAGAGTATTCTTTTCCTATTGAACAGTCTTGCCTAACATCAGTTGACCATGTTGCATTCTTAAGTTGTGTTCTTCGTTGTATAGTCTAGCTTCTCAGATTATTTATACTGTATTCAGATTAAATAAGTAAGGTGAAAGGATAGAATCCTGTCATACACTTTTGCCAATTTCATGTATTATGATGAAATGTGCAAAGACATTTAGTTAGAAATCTAAAAGGAAGAGTATGACATTTCTCAAGTCGAAAGAACTGAAGAGAAATTTCAAACCTCAAGTTGCTAAGGATTCTATGGGGAAAAAGACTGAATGACGCAGGAAGCATCAAAAGAAGAAGGAAGGAATGCATAGAGTCACTGCTAAAAATAATTTGTTGATGTTTAACCATTTCATGAGGTAGTATATGATCAAGAACCGTTGGTACTGAAGAAAGAAGTTCAAGCTGCACTGAAGGCATTGGCAAAAAAACAAGACTCCAGGAATTGAAGGAATACCAGTTGAGATGCTTCAACAAACAGATGTAATGCTGGAAGGACATATAGGCATACCTCATTTTATTGTGCTTCACGTTATTGAGCTTCGCAGATATTGCATTATTTACAAATGGAAGGTTTGTGGCAACCCTGCATTGAGCAAGTCAAGTCTATTGGATGAAGGTAAACTTCAGAGTAACCACAAAGAAAATTAGTAAATCTACTTACCAAAATAAAGAAGAAAATCAAAAAGACTCAGTAAACACCAAAACAGCAACGAATGATAGGAAAAGAAAATCCGTATACAAAAAGAAATCAGCACAGAAAATTAAGAGGAACAGCTTGTGCTCACTTTGTGTCTTTGTGTCACATTTTGGTAATTCTTGAAATAGTTCACACTTTTTCATTATTACTATATCTGTTACAGTGATCTGTGATCAGTGATCTTTGATGTTACTATTGTAATTGTTTTGGTACACCATGTACCGCACTCATATAAGGCAGGGAACTTAATTGATAAATGTTGTGTAGGTTCCGATTGTTCCACTGACCAGCTGTTCCCCCATCTCTCTCCTTCACCTCAGTCCTCCCTATTCCCTGAACATGACAATATTGAAATTAGGCCAATCAGTAACCCGACAATGGTCTTTAAGTAAGTGTTCAAGTGAAAGGAAGAGTTGCACGTCTTTCACTTCAAATCAAAAGCTAGAAATGATTAAGCTAAGTGAGGAAGGCATACCTAAAGCCAAAATAGACCAAAAGCTAGGCTTCTTGCATCAAACAGTTAGCCAAGTTGTGAATGCAAAGGAAAAGTTTTTGAAGGAAATTAAAAGTGCTACTCCAGTGAACACATGAATGATAAGTAAGCGAAACAACCTTATTGCTGATATGGGGAAAGTTTTAGTGGTCTGGATAGAAGATCAAACTAGCCACAATGTTCCCTTAAGCCAAAGCCTAACCCGGAGCAAGGCCTTAGCTCTCTTCAACCCTATGAAGACTGAGAGAGGCAAGGAAGCTGCAGAAGAGACGTCTGAAGCTAGCAGAGGTTGGTTCGTGAGGTTTAAGAGTCCACCTCCACAACATAAAAGTGCAAGGCGAAGCAGCAACTGCTGATGTAGGAGCTGCAGCAAGTAACCCAGAAGATCTGGCTAAGATAGTTGGGGAAGATGGCTACACTAAACAACAGATCTTCTGTGTAGATGAAACAGCCTTATATTGGAAGAAAATGCCATCTAGCCCTTTCATAGCTAGAGAGAAATCAATGCCTGGCTTCAAAGGTTCAAAGGAGAGGCCAACTCTCTTGTTAGGGGCTAACGCAGCTGGTGACTTTAAGTTGAAGCCAATGCTCATTTACCATTCCAAAAATCCTAGGGCCCTTAAGAATTGTGCTATATCTACTCTACCTGTGCTCTCAAAACGGAACAACAAAGCCTGGATGACAGCACATCTGTTTACAACATGATTTACTGAATATTTTAAGCCCGCTATTGAGAGCTACTGCTCAGAAAAAAGGATTCCTTTCAAAATATTACTGCTCATTGACAATGCATCCGGTCACCCAAGAGCTCTGATGGAGATGTACAAGGAGATTAATGTTGTTTTCATGCCTGCTAACGCAACATCTCTTCTGCAGCCCATGGATCAAGGAGTAATTTCAACTTTCAAGTCTTATTATTTAAGAAATACATTTAATAAGGCTACAGCTGCCATAGATAGTGATTCCTCTGATGGATCTGGGCAAAGTAAATTGGAAACCTACTGGAAAGGATTCACCATTCTAGATGCCATTAAGAACATCCGAGATTCATGGGAGAAGGTCAAAATATCAACATTAACAGGAATTTGGAAGAAGTTGACTCCAACCCTCAAGGATGACTCTGAAGGGTTCAAGACTTCAGTGGAGGAATTAACTGCAGATGCGGTGGAAATAGCAAGAGAACTAGAATTAGAAGTGGAGCCCGAAGACGTAACTGAATTGCTGCAATCTCATTATAAAACTTTAATGGGTGGGAAGTTGCTTCTTGTGGATGATCAAAGAAAATGTTTTCTTGAGATAGACTCTACTCCTGGTGAAGATGCTGTGAACATTGTTGAAATGACAACAAAGGATTTAGAATATTACATAAACTTAGTTGGTAAAGCAGTGGCAGGGTTTGAGAGGATTGACTTCGCTTTTGAAAGAAGCTCTACTGTGGGTAAAATGCTATCAAATAGCATTGCCTGCTACAAAGAACTCTTTCATGAAAGGAAGAGGTAATTGACACGGCTAACTTCATTGTTGTCTTATTTTAAGAAATTGCCACAGCCACCCCAACCTTCAGCAACTACCACCTTGATCAGTCAGCAGCCATCAACATTAAGGCAGGACTTCCACCAGCAAAAAGATTGTGACTCGCTGGATTCAGATGATGGTTAGCATTTTTTAGCAATAAACTACTTTTTAATTAAGATATGTACCTTTTTTAGACATATTTCTTTTGCATACTTAATAGATTATAGTATAGTGTAAATATAACTTTTATATGCACTGAGAAACCAAAAAAATTCTTATGACTTGCTTTATTGCAATATTTGCCTTATTGCGGTAGTCTGGAACCAAACCGGCAATATCTCGGAGGTATGCCTGTAGTCATGTATGTCAAAAAATTTGGAAGACAGCTACCTAGCCAACTGTCTAGAAGAGATCCAAATTTGTGCCCATTCCAATGAAAAGCAGTCAAATGTAGAAATTATTGAACAATATCATTAATATCACATGCTAACAGAATTGTGCTGAAGATAATTAAAAAACAAATGCAGCTGTATGTACATCAACAGGGAACTGTCAAAAGTCCAAGCCGGATTCAGAAGAAATGTGGAATAAGGAATATCATTGTTGATTTCAGATGGATCTTGTCTAAAAGCAGAGAATATCAGAAATATGTTTACATGTGTTTTATAGACTATGTGGAGGCATTTGACTGTGTGGATCATAACAAATTATGGAGAATGTTACGAAGAACAGGAGTTCCAGAACACTTAATTGTGCTTATGCAGAACCTGTACATAGATCAAGAGGCAGTTGTTTGAACAGAACCAGGGGATACTGTGTGGTTCAAAATTAGAAAAGTCTGCCCATTATGGTAAACTCTGATTACTACTGTCACTTGAGGCCCATCAGGTTCTTGAATCTCATCCCAACAGTATTTCAAAGGGGGCTTAAGCCAGGCTTTTGTAATGACATTAAGTAAATTTGTGGCTGAGGAAGTTGCCTTCGGTGTCTTCTTCTGTATCACTGTGTCATTCAATGGGCCTCAAGCATGCTCCATTCTGGTGGTGGTGGCATTGGTATAGCTGTTGAGTCGATTCCAACTCATGTTTTAAAAAACGTTGTATCGCAAAGTATATTTTTTCTTAATCTGTGATATTGCACTAATCACGGAGACTTTTTTCTCAGTCTGTCATTAATCACTGTTTATTCTTGACCAGCATTTCAATACTTCCACTTATTATTAGTGTAGCCTTAAATACTTTACTCAATCATTCTGGGCTTAAAAATTCATATTTATGAAGTATGAATCATAAGACTATTACGTGGATTAAATGAGAACACATATGTACAACATTTAGCATGTTGTTTATTTTAAATATAAGCATTTTTTGAAAGCTTATTATGTGCCAGTCCTGTGCTAAGTCTTACACATACCCCCACACCACTACTGCAGCATTGCTATGTTCCTGGTGCCATCAAGTCAATTCTGACTCCCGGTGACACCATGTGTTACAGAGTAGAACTGCTCTGTTGAGTTTTCATCTTTATGGAAGAAGATCACCAGGCCTTTCTTCTGCAGGGCAGCTGGGTGGGTTAAAGCCACTAAACTTTAGGTTAGTAGTTGAGCACAACTAATTTGTGAGCTCTGCCTATACCTGTCTACTTCAAGTTTCCACTGGATGCTTCAAAGGACCAGGTATTGCCGGTACTAGACATTTCTCTCTAATTTACTTTCCAATGAAAGCTGCAGTGACTTCTTATCCAGAACTGTTCTTCTCTCCTATTTGTCTGTGCTGCTAATGTCTAGGATAGAGACAGGACACTTTTTATAGCAGAGTTTGGTGTTTTAATAGGGAGACGCCGATCCAGAAACAGTTGCTGGGTAACAACTACATTCCAGGGTCATTACATGTATTACTACCTCACATTATCCTTTCAATAAACCTGCTTGAATGCATAGCCTGTTTTGAAACTAAAGTGATAGATGGTAAGAAAGGTAAATTAATTTGCTAAAAATCTCACAGGTAGGAGGTAAAAGAAGGAGAATTCACAGAAGGGTTTGTCTAGTCCAAAGTCTCTAATTTTCCCACTGCTCTGAGTACTTGCAGGAAGAGAGCTGGACTCATTCCCACTTGTCTTATAAACTCAATGATTGCAGCAACTGGTTTTTCTCAATGCTCTGTTCCCAAGGGTCCAGGACAGTGCCTGAGACATGCTAGGCAGTCTTTGAGTGCGGCTTGATGAATTAGAGCTAGCAATAAATTTATAATTTCGATCTTTAATTTATCACTAAATTTGTGCTCGCTTTGGCAGCACATATGCTAATTTATCCTTTAGTTCAACTTATCAGTAATGGTCATCAAACACATAGCCTTTTTCTGTAATTTTGCCAGTGACACAGTTGTTGGATCTTCCTCACCTTTTGCCCTGCAAACATTTCTTTAAATGAAACAACATTTAAAGAATCGCTGCCTAAGAACTGTGGTGCGTATAACCAGTAGCAGAGAACAGCAAAGCTGCATTGAAGTGCTTGACGTTGCCTGATAAAGAGGTTCGCTTCCATATGATTGCCTCTTGTTGATCACTTTCATGGTGGATACAAAATAAATAATGCACCAGCCAAGTTACAAAATACCCAAAAATCATAACCATGCAGGGTAACTTACAAACAGTTGAATTAGTCCTTTTTGGCATATTTCAAGGATCTAACCATGTCATTTAAAATGAGCACATGGATGTTACATTGATTGGAATGGGAAAAGCTAGGATATTACTATGTACAAGGAATCTTGTAAGAAAACAGTTACCATAGCAACCGTGGCGTCATAGACTGTCTTGAATGATAGGACTTATTTCAGCATGGCAACATAGTCTTTTGACGTGCAACCTTCCTTAGGAGACACTGAATCCATGTAGTGTGGCTATACAAAGAAAATTATCCTTATTGGGAAAGACTCGTCTCTTTAATATATGCTGATTGAATGACAGTATTCCACATAAAATTGCCTTTATAGTTACCCTTTCAGAGACAGCTGCTTAAAACGTTCCATGTAAAATCTAAATATAGTCACCTTTGTGATATGAACACAAGTCAAAGGTGAGAAAATATGCTGGTAATGTGTGATGTGCTTCTGTTGTAGGTTCTTGAAATTATAACCTCTGGCTTTTCAAGTAAATTAAATTTTGCTATAACTGTTAATTGAATTGGCCTTGTTTTTTTGAGCATTCCCTGGAGATATTCAAATTCATAGCTTTAATCTCAGAAGAGGGACAGAGCTTTGCCTCTAATTCAGTTGTTAATAGTGAACTTGACTATTTTAAAACAAATTCTAAGTGTACCTGCATCTCTGACTATTCTCATTTTGAAGAAGAAAGGGTTTCTGTTTCCACAGAGTGCACGAACTCTGAAAATCCCGGCTTCTAGTCAGCAGGTGCACATTATTCACCAGCGATTCTGTCTTTGGACCATAACCTTGTAATTATTCTGCTGAAAGGCATTTTTGTCACTTGCTAACAACAGAGTTTTGGTGTTTATGCTGTCAGACATCTTGCAATATCTTTTGCAGAAAGAAGGAGCTTTTTCCAGGACCGCAAAGCTTTCCTTTTTTAGTGTAACCTAACTAAGAATAAAACCCCTCTGGGCTCCAGTTTAGAGGCCTGGTGTGTTAACCCCTGCCCTGCCATAGACAAGGTCATTCAGTAAGCCATTTGCCTGTATCACATATTGGATTCACCACCTAAAACCTAAGAGTCTATTTCCTCTTCCCTAACAGGAATGACACGTGCCATGAAATGAGAAAAGATACCCGTTAGCCTCATGAAATAGGCTTTCTATTAAGTTTATATTATTACTTAATGCTAGGAGCGTGGCTGATTGTAAGGGCCCCAAGAAAAGAGCTATAATTCTGAACTAGTTAAGGTAATAAAAAATTAAGCTCAGCACTGTTTCTGCTGACTCATCCCGGTAAGAAATCTGGTGGGTGTTACTTGAACCAGTGAGAAGAAATGCCAGTGGCACCGTCTTGAGACATTTGACTAACTTTGCAAATCCCACAAAATAACTGTGGCCTCGAATCTGCCTCCTAACAGCCCCCTGGAATGAAAGCTAAGGACAAAGTTAAAGAGAAGAGAGAGCTGCCGTAAAGAGAAGATGCAGGGCATCCTTCATCCTGGTCCTGTGTTGTGAATCAAGCCCATCCACAAACACACCCCATCCTCTCTCCCCTTATGAAGAAACACATAAAAGAGCTGTGTTGAGTTTATACTCTCCTCTATTTTGGCCTCTATTCTGTGAGTTGTAGTAGCAGATTTTAATTTGTAATTTTCACATAACTAATCCCTGTGTCCCTCATTGAAGCTGCACCCTTGGCCCTTATGGATATAGCTCAGAGGCTGGCAGGTGGCTCAGGAACGGCTGCAGATGTGCTCTGGCATTTTTAAAAACATGCAACTCTATTCATTGCCTGATTTCTTCTTTGATTATGAGTTGTCTGTAATTTTCAATCTGTTCTCAGGATTTCAGTTTTACATTTTAGTCAGCTACTGCGAGACTCTCTGTTTGTTAACTCTCCATATGTGACAAACTAGGGGTGAATTAAGACTGTTTGATATCACTCCTCAAGTCCCCTAGTGGCAGGCTTGCTTATATAATGGTAAAGTGAGTGTAATTCTCTGGATCCCAGTTCACCTCTCAATACCACAACCTGGAAAACCACCATCTTCCTGAAACAACACTTCTCAACATTTTAAAATTTCTTTTCCTAACTATTATTCAAAAAAAAAAAGGGACGGATAAAGTGCAGGCAGTATGTTCATACTAATAAAAAGAGGAGAAAGTTCTATAATGCTTTTGTTTAATTCCAGAGACAAGAATGCAAATAGAAAAATAGAGGTTGCTTTTCATTGTCTTTTTCTTCCCACATGCACTTCTATTCCTCTCACCTGAAGTCCCAACATCTCCCCAGCCTTCACACCAGGAATGTGGGTGTGAGCGTCTTCCTGGATCTTTCACTTTCGTTCCCATGACACTAAGTAAGTCACTGAGAACTGTGCAGAGGACATTTTTAATTACCCTCAGATCCATCACCAACTCTCCATTATTTTAAAGTGCAAATCAAATCAGGTTGCATTTTTGTTAACTTTTAACCATTTAATTAATCCTTGTCATTCTCCGGATGATACTTAAATTCCCAAGCTTACATAAGCCATGTACTTTACTGATTTTCAACTGCTAGAGAGTCAGCCTAGGTAGGTAGATGGATGGATGGATGATAGGTAGATAAATGGTAGGTAAGTAGGTAGACAGAGATATTCTTCTATGTGTATGCCCGTGAAGAGTTTCCACCATTTAAAGTCCTCCTTACCATCACACAGAGTTCCTGGGTGGCAAAAATGGTCAAGCACTCTACTACTAATCCAGAGGTGCCTGGCCAATTGGCCCAGCACAGTGTGACCATCTTGACCCAAAACAAGCAGTGACTCCAGGTGAGGAGCACAGGAGAGCAACTTCATGGAATTTCCAGTAGGAGACAGAGAAATTATGTAGACAAACCCAGAGAGAAGCAAGGTGAGCAGGACATGAACCAGATCTAAGAAGGGAAAGTACAGGAAGATGGGCAAGAGCCCCAGGGGTCCTGGTGACCACAGAGCAGGAAGGGAGCCAGGAAGCAGAGATAGTCCTACTCACCAACGGTGATCCCTGACCCTTAGGGTGTGTGGCACACAGGGAGTAGTAGAACCACAGAGTGTCAGCAGGAGATCACCCATCTGAACAGACCTTGGCTAGCACACCCCCTTGCATTTGGTTGGGGCCAAGTCCCAACTGCTGGCTGCAGCCTACAAGGAGTGCCCCAGCACCCAAGCCCAGTGACCAGAGAAGCACACTCTCCTGCTCCCCCACCACCCTCACAGTGACCAGTGGCATGAGCCTCCCAATCCCCACTGCCCCACCCACCTACAGACCATGGCAAGAGCCCCCCTCCTCACCCACCCAGCCCCACTCTGCCAGTGACCAATGACATGCATGTGCCCCTCCTAACAACTGCCCTGCCACCCTGATATCTGGTAAGCAGCAGTGCATGCTCCCGCTCCACCAGACTGATAACTGGTGGTGGTGTGCACCTACCCCAACAATCACCCTCCTCACCAGCCACCCTGCATACTCGGTGATAAGCAGTGAGCATTCCCACCCTGCTGAATCGATAACTGGCATTGGCACATGCCCACACCACTCATCACCCCCCACCTGCCACCCTGCACACCCAGCAAGTATCAGTGTGCGCTTACACACTGCTGGACAAACAACCAGTGGCAGCACGTGCTCACCCCACCCATCTCACCACCACCCCACTCACCTGACAAGTGACAGCATGTGCTCCTGTGCTTCTGGGCTGATGACTGGTAGCGGCGAGCACCCACCATGCTGGTGCCTCCTGCCACCTCACACACATGGTGAGTGGCAGTACATGCTCCTGTGCTTCTGGACCTATGACTGGCTGTGGCACGGACCCAATCCACCTGCCACCACCCTCCCACTGCCCTGTCCACCCAGTGAATGGCAGTGTACAAACATGTGCCACCAGACCAATGACATGTGGAAGCACATGCCCACCCTGCTGCCTCCTGCCACCACCCTACTGCCAAAAACAGCACACACACACCCTCCTTGTTCCCCACCCCCACAGCCACCCCACCCACCTGGTGATAGGTGGTGAGCAGTTCCATGCCACCAGACTGGAGATGAGGAGCACACCAGCCAAGCCTGCCCTAATATATCAAAAAAAAAAAAAAAAAAAAAATCAGGACAAAACAAACATACAATCAATTAATAAATATATAAACAACACCTTAATGCATCGGAGACAGGAGACAATAACAAATCAAATGAAGAAACAGGATAAGATGCCTCAAACAACTGAGCAAAATAAAGGAAAAGAAAACCTTCCTGAGGAAGAAGTGATGATAGAGCTATCTGAGAAGGAATTTAAAAGACTTATCTTTACGATCCTCAAAGAGATCAAGGAAAACAGAAAAATGCTAGAAGAATTCAGGAAAACAATACAGGAAAAAAGTGACAAACTCAATAGAAATAAGAAACAATAAAAAGCAACAACTAGAAATTCAGAAGATTAACAATAAAATATCACACAATAGAAGGACACAGAAATAGAATTGAATCAATGAAGAAAGAATCAGTGAAATAGAGGACAAATCTTATAATACTAATTTGTTTGAGGAACAATCAGAAAAAAAAAAGAAGACTAATGAGGAAAGTCTAAGAGTTATGTGGGAAATTATCAAAAGGAATAACTTTTGTGTAATAAGAATTCCAGAAAAGGAAGGAGAATAAAAATCACAGAGAAGATTTTTGAAGACTTATTGGTAGAAAACTTCCCAAATATGAAAGACAAGAAGGTTTCCATCCAAGAAGCCCAATGAACCCCATACAAAATAGACGCCAAAAGAAATTCACCCAGACATATAATCACTTTCCAAAACCAAAAACTAAAAAAGAATTCTGAAAGCAGCTTGTGAAAAATGCAATATCACTTATAAAGGGGTGCCAATAAAACTAAGTGCTGATTTCGCATCGGAATCCATGCAGGCAAGAAGGCAATGGGATGACATATATAAAATCCTGAAGGAAAATAATTGTCAACCAATAATCATATATCCATCAAAATTGTCTTTCAAAAATGATGAACCTAAGACATTTCCAGATAAGCAGAAATTAAGAGAATTTATAAAAACCAGACGAGTCTTACGAGAAATGTGAAAGGGAGTCCTTCATATAGAGAACCAATGACATCAGACAACAAACTGAGATAAAGATAAATGACAGCATCACACAGATACCAACCCAGATAAAGATTCCACAGAAGTAAAATAAAGCTACAAAACTGACTTCAGGGAATCAGAGGTGTTAAGCTGTAAATGACAACAACTTCAAAACAGAAAGGGGGAATAAAAGTTGTAGTTATAGGACTTCCACATGGAGAGGAAGTCAAGGCAATTTCAAGATATAATAGACTGTTTTAAATTTAAGAGAATAAAGGTAAACTTTAGAATAACCACAAACAAAACTAATAAATCTGCTCACCAAAATAAAAAAGAAGAAAATCAAAAAGACTCAGTAAAAAAATGAGAATGAATGCTAGGCGAAGAAAGTCCATATACAAAAAGAAGTCAGCACAGAAAATTAAGAGGAATAAACAAATCATAAACAACACACAACAAAGGTGTAACAAAATGACAGCAATGAATTCATACCTATCATTAATCACACTGAATGTAAACAGATTAAATGTACCAGTCAAGAGTCAGGGAGTGGCAGAATGGATTAAAAAAAAAACATGACACATCAATATGCTGCCTACAAGAGACACACCCTAGACACAAAGACATAAATAAGTTAAAAATAAAAAAATGGAAAAAATATATAGCAAGCAAACTGTAACCAAAAGAGAGCAGAAGTAGCAATAATAATTTTGGATAAAATAGACTTTAAGTCAAAACCCATTATAGGAGACAAAGAAAGGTATTATATAATGATTATAGAATCAATTCACCAAGAAGAGATAACAACAATAAATATTTATGCACCCAATGAGGAGCCCTGGTGGCACAGTGGTTAAAGCACTTGGCTGCTAACTTAAAGATCAACAGTTCGAACCTACCAGCTGCTACATGGGAGAAATATCTGGCATTCTGCCTTCTGTAAAGATTTACAACCTTGGAAACCCTATGGAGCAGTTCTACTTTGTCCTTTAGGGTTGCTGTAAGTCAGAACTGTTGACAGCAGCAGGTTTGGTTTTGGTTTTGGTTATACACCCAATGACAGAGCTCCAAAACACACTAAACAAACTCTAACAGAATTGAAAAGAAAAATAGGCAGTTCTACAGTAATAATAGGAGACTTTAACACACCATTGTCAATGATGGACAGAACAACTAGAAAGAAACACAGTAAAGATACAGAAGATCTAAATAACACAATCAACCAACTCAACCTTGCAGACACATACGGAACACACCACCCAACAGCAGCACAGTACACATTCTTCTCCAACACACATGGATCATTCTCCAGAATATACCATATTCTAGGCCACAAAGCAAGCCTCAATAAATTCAGAAACATTGACACAATACAAAGCATCTTCTCTGACCATAATGCTATAAAACTAGAAATCAATAACAGCAAGAGCAAGTTAAAAAATAAAATAAAATAACTACATGGAAACTTAATAAAGCCTTATTACTGGATTATAAAAGAAATTAAGATTGAAATAAAAAAAAAAAAAAACTCTTAGAATCAAATGAGAATGAGGACACAACATACCAAAACCTCTGGGACACAGCAAAAGAAGTGCTCACGGGAAAATTCTGTCAATAAATGCACTCATCCAAAAAGAAGGTCTGAAATCAATACCTTAACCTAACAAACCGAACAAACAGAAAAGGAACAGCAAAAGAAGAACCCAGTCACCTGAAGGAAAGAAATAATCAAGATCAACATTACTCTTAACAGAGAGACACTGAAAGCATTCCCCTTGAGAATGAGAATGAGAAGAGAATGACCACTATAACCACTTATTCAAGATTGTGTTGGAAGTCCTAGCCAGAGCAATAAGGCAAGAAAGGGAAATAACGGATGTCAAACTGGGAAGAAAGGAGTAAAACCATCCCTATTCACAGATGACATGAACCTATAAATAGAAAACCCCAGAGATACCACAAGGAAGTTACTGAAACTAACAGAAATTTCAGCAAAGTTGCGGGGTACAAGATCAACATACAGAAATCAGTTGAGTTCCTCTACACGAACAATGAGAACTCTGAAAAGGAAAACAATACCATTTATGATAGCCTCCAAAAGGATAAAATACCTAGGATAAATCTAACAAGGAATGTAAAAGACTTATACAAGGAAAACTACAAAATACTACTGCAAAAAACCAAAACACCTACAGAAATGGAAACACATTCCACGCTCATGGATTGGAAGACTTAACATTTTGAAAATGACAATACTACCCAAAGCAATCTATTGATATAATGCAGTCCCAATCCAAATCCCAACAACATTCTTTAATGAAATGGAAAATCTAATGTCCATCTTTATAGGGAAAGGAAAGAGGCCCTGAATAATTAAAGCAACATTGAAGAAAAACAAAGTAGGAGGCCTCACACTTCCTGATCGCAGAAATTACTATGCAGCCACAGTAATCAAAACAGCCTGGTACTGTTACAATGACAGACACATATATCAAAGGAATTGAATTGAGAACCCAGAAGTAAATCCATCCATCTATGGACAGCTGATTTTCAACAGGGAGTCAAAGTCCATTTAATGGGAAAAGACAGTCTCTTTAAGAAACGGTAATGGCCAAACTGGATATCCATTTGCAGAAAAATGAAACAGGATCCATACCTCACACCATACACAAAAACTAACACAAAATGGATCAAAGACATAAGTGTTAAAGCTTAAATGATAAAGTTCCTGGAAGATAATACAGGGACAAAGCTAGGGGTCCTAATTTTTGGCATAAATACACTATCAAACACAACTAAAAATCCATAAACAACAGAAGATAAACTAGATAACTAGGACCTCCTAATAATTAAATGCTTATGCTCATCAAAAGACTTTACCAAAAGAGTAAAAAGAGAACCCACAGACTAAGAAATAATTTTTTGGCAACAACATATCTGACAAGGTCTAATCTCTAAAATATATAGAAAACTTCCATAACTCAACAACAAAAAAGACAATCCAATCAAAATATGGGCTAAGGACATGAACAGACACTTCACGACAGAGGACATTCAGGTGGCTAACAAACACATGAAGAGATGTTTGCTATCATCATCCATTCGAGAGATGCAAATTAAAACTACAATGAGATACCATCTCATCCCTGTAAAAATGACATCTCCTCAATGGCTAATGTCGTTGAGCATCTTTTCATGTGTTTGTTGGCCATTCGAATACTTTCTTTGGTGAAATGTCTGTTGAAGTCCTGTGAGCATTTTTTAATTGGATTGTTTGTCTTTTTGTCATTAAGTTGTAGAAGTATTTTATGTACTTTGGATATTAGATCCTTATTGGATATATAGCTCCCAAAATTTTTCTCCTAGTCTATAGGTTGTCTTTTCACTGTTTTGATAAAGTCCTTTGATAAGCAAAAGTATTTGATTTTTATGAGGTCCCCTCTACCTATTTTGTCTTTTGCTGCTCCTGCTTTTGTTGTCATATCAGATAGTCCATCATTAAAGACTAGGTTCCACAGCCTTGACCTTACATTTTCTTCTAAGAGTTTTATGGTTTTAGTTTTCACATTTAGGTCCTTGATCCATTTCAAACTGGTTTTTGAGTATGACGTGAGGAATGGTCCCTGGTTTATTCTTCTGCATGTGGAAATCCAATTATCCCAGCACTATTCGTTGAAGACACTCTTCCTTCCCCATTCAGTGGACTTAGTATTGTTGTTGAAAATAAGTTGAATGTAGGTGTATGGATTTCTGAATATTCTATTCTATTGATCTCTATATATGTTATTATTCCAGTACCAGGTTGTTTTAGTTACTGTAGATTTATAGTATGTTTTGAAATCAGGAAGTGTGAGTCTTCCTACTTTATTCTTCTTCAAGATTACTTTAGCTATTCAAGGTCTTTTGCCCTTCTACCAACCGATTTTTTGAGGGGCAGAGGCCGGAATATTTTTTTTTTTTAAATAATATTTTACTGTGTTTTGGTGAAAGTTTACACAGCAAATTAAGTTCCCATTTAACAGTTACTATACAAATTGTTCGGTCATCTTATTGCACTTTGATTAGAGAGTATTTCCTGTGCTATTTTCTACTTCATTTTGAATTTATTTAGATTTTCTTTGTGTTAAAATATAAGTCCAAATTTGTTGAGAGTATCGTATACAGCATAGAGTTGGGTTTTGTTTTGTTATCAGACCAAGTATCTTTTCATCTTAATGGGAGAGTGAGGCTATTTATATTTGTTAATATGTGCCATATCTGACATTCCTTTTGTCCAACTATTTTATGGTTTCTCTGTTTATAGTTATTAAACTAATTTTACTTTGTGATACCTTTCTTTGTGTGTGCGTGTTTTCTTAAGTTTAGAAAAGTTTTGTTTCTACCTTAATAATTAGGTATCAATTTTTAGATAATTTCTATTGGTTTCCTACTATGGACGATGTCAAAATAGTATATTTTCTTTTCATGTTTTCTCTCTTCTCACTCTACTACCACCCAATTTGGTCAATAATAATTGCTTTTCTTAGTCTTTTAACTATTTGTTCTGTTCTATTCCTGGGTTTGCCTTAGCAGCTTAAATAATATTTATGCTGGATTTCCTTTGCCTATTTATTGCATATATAATTTTCTGCTAAATATCTACCCTTTTTCCTGCTTCATTTTGTTTAGTATTCTTCTTACTAGATTGAATGTCTCTTACTGTGCTTACCCTGGGAACCTGTAATGTCTGTTCTCCTTTGTGTTCTTGCAATATCAAGTATATCCTTGCTAGGTTTTTTTTTTTCCTCCTATTTTTTTCCTGAGACAACAAGCTTACATTCTGTCTTTTCCTATTATCTTGACACCACTTTCTGGAGTTATTGTGTCTCTGATCAATGGTCTTCTTCAGTACAAGTGGTTAATTCATCAAGTTATTCTAATCCATGGTAAACTATTTGGCTACTTTTTCAACTGCTCTCTGGTAATATTATTATTTTTTTCACTGAGTGTCTATCTATTGCTAATTTTTGAGCTCATTTCCAGCATTTTTCCCCTTTGGTGTATTTTCAAGACTGTTGTTTGAGTGACTTTAATAAATTCATCACTGAGTGAGTTACATTTCCTAGAACCAGCCCCCAACAGGAGATTCCTGTGAGAGCAAGGGGCCAGTGCAGCATCAAGGCATCAAAGTCTAAAGGCTTCTGTCTGCTCTATCACAAAGTCAAGCCACTTCCTATAAAAGTAGCTCTCTTGGTAATTCTTTGTGCAGTTTTTGCCTCTTGAATAAAAGCTATATCTATAAGACTTCTTCTAATCCTACTGACCCCAGGTCTTTCCTTCACTGTTGCAAAGAATAGGTATGATTTTCGCTCTATAGGATAAATCCCTCACTTTCAGGAAATGTATTTTTGAGGGCATATACTGAGATCTGCTTCCTTGAGCCATTGTCCACAGTTTTTTTTTTTTTTCTCTTTATATCCTCTAAAATGACTTCCGTTCCATCTCATCTGATTTTGGACTTTCTATATATTTTGGAGTCTGAAAGTTTTATCTTAGTTTTGCTGACTATTTTGTTTGCAGCTTTTTAGAAAATTCTTGTCATGCCATTTTTGGGAGGAGAAGTGGAAAGATAATGACATGTAGCCATATTTTAACTCAAGTATTCCTATATTGACCTGAGATGCAGAATTTGGAGTTAGGATAGTTAAAAATGCATTTTGATTTCTTTAAAATCATTTTCACATTTTGCTAGGGGAATATATCCTAAAATAAAAAAAATAAAAACAATCCAATTTTTTCCTCTACCATGGAATTCTGTTTTGGGAAACAGAGTTACTTATTTTGAACAAAGCTTCATATGAATTCTGATAGAAATTTATCATGTCAAGATGAACAGTTATGAGAATATGAAATTACTTGCCCTGGGCCACAAAATAATGATCTGATTTTACCTGCTGTCGACATTACCACTACAAGATAAGAATACTCTGAGTCATGCCTTCCTGGGAGTGTGAGAGTTAAGCATCTTCTAATTCAATTTCGAATGCAGCTGAAAAACTAACTTTCAGTAAGCATCTAATTTTCGTGCTTAGGAGGGCAAATTTCAAATAATTGTGAAAAATATTGAAGGGAACATGTACTTTTAATTTAAAAGAGACCTTCTATGGATTTACTTATAATGAAGTTACCAAACTATGAATCATTAGCGGTTTACAGAACCCTGTTATTTTAATATTATCACATTTAGATCTCTGCATTAATGGTCGATACTCCTTTCATTAGGGAACCCTGGTGGTGCAAATGGCTAAGCATTCAGCTGCTGATTGAAAGGTTGGTAGTTCAAACCCACCCAGTGACTCTGCAAGAGAAAGACCAGGTGATCTGCTTCCAAAAGATTACAGCCAAGGAAACCCTATGGGGCAGTTCTGCTTTGTCACATGAGGCCACTATGAATCGAAATCAACTCCAGGGCATCTAACAACAACAATATTCCTTCCATTATGAGTCAACTTCAAAGAACACCTTCCACTTAGGTTTCAAGAAAGAAACAAACAAAAAAACCGTAATGAGAATTGCTGTGTCTCAAGTGTGCTGCTAACTGTGCAAGATGCTTCACATGTATTAGCTCATTTATTTAGCACAAGGACTCTGCTTACTTGTGTGATTCTGGCCATTCTGTACACAAGGAAACACGGGCACTGAGAAGTCAGATGAAGTTTTCAGGATCATGAAGAACCGGGGTTCTAACCTAGGTCTTTCTGCTCCAAAGTCTGTTCACTTTATGACACACCAACCCACTTCCAAACAGGTTTTCATATTTTACACGGTTATTAAAGAGTGAACCTGAAGTTTAAGGTTGAGATACATTAAAAATAAAACCTATATTTAGGTCATTCCAATTTTCTCTAAGGGCAATCCATATGTATTACAAGTATGACAACCTCTTCTATTTTATTCACAATTAACTTTGGCTCTTCTTGGAGAATGACTGAAAGAATGAAATCACAAAACTCCAATAAAAAAAAAAAAAGGAATAATAGCTTCTGCCTTCTGTTAGGTTTTGTTGTAATAGTATCTGGGATTGTCAAAGTAAGTTTCTTTTTCTATCTTTCTCTCTTTTTCTTTCTTTCATAGGCTTCAGAGTACTGAGAATTAAACAAAAGAGCAGAAAAATCAGGCACGTTTCTCTGTTAGTTTCAAGGTTTTTTTGGTTTGCTTGTTTTTTTTTTAATTGCGATTTAAAAATGACCACAAAATATATCAGTGTGCTACATCATCTGCTTTTTTTTTTTTTTTTTCCCCCAAAGTGATCATCAAGTATGCTATAAGAAAACTTTGGGTCCTCTCATATCAGGGGCTGAAGGGAAAAGTGAAGAGAGTATAAGCTAATAAAAACTATAATGAAGTAGCATTGCTCTTCAGCTGACTTATTATTTTTGGAAACCCACCAGTGTGTAAAGACAAGGTGGTTGCCGTCCACACTACTAACTGGGCCACTGCTGTGGCTGAACGTGTGATCAAACAATCTGCTCAAATTTCTCATCTTTCTGTAGTATCTTCAATAATTTATCAAGAGAATAAGAAGTGAGGAAAAAGTCAAAGGGAGTTTCACTGATATAAGACACATGTGCTCCTTCTAATGGAGTCCTGTGTCTTCTATTCCTTCCTTCTTGTTACCCTTGCCCTTTTTACCGCAGGAAAGAGACAGAGAATGAGTGAAAGAGTCTTCAGCTGATACTGTAGTGTGTTGATCCAAGGGGATAAATGTGACAGTAACTCTGGTTTCCTGAACCCAGTGGACAGATGTGCATGGACTGAGAAGACTAAGAAACAATGGTCTTAAGTTGGAACGTTTAGATTTAATTAGTTGGTTTTAATGCATTCTGATTTCATCTGGAAAATATACTCCTGTGCTCATTCAGAATCAAAGAATTCTCGTATTTCTTCTTTTCAGTAGTAAAAAAAATTTACACCATGAGACAGAGTTTTACATCTTCTAAGTGAACAATACGGTAGCCACTGAATATTACCTCTAAGACACAAATCATCTACAAAAGCACAGACGTAATTCCTCAAAATCATCTTGATTGAGACTTGGGAAACCATTTAAAATGTTGTGGAGCTTAAACACCATTAACACCATTCTACTGCAGCTGTACTACAATTATGTTTAAGTCATTCCTTGTAATAGAGACAGCAACTCATCAGCAGAGGAGAATGTTCAGCGAAACAGTCTAAATGAGCCAGCAAAAACATCTGTTAAACTCGTAAATTTATATGAGACAATTCAGCTGTACAGAATTAAAATAAGTTTTCATGAATATCTCCTAATAAATTAGAAAATGGATTGTGCCACAATTTATATAGATATCTGTTTCTGAAGTAAACATGAACACTTATTTTTAATTAGAAATTATATTTAAATATAACATTTTAATTAGAAATTATATTTAAATATAACATTGCAGTCTTTTAATACTAACTAGAAGATGCTTAGCCGATAAACAGTCTCGGTGATTATACCTTGAAACGGAACTCTGTTTTTCTTTTATAACAGCTTTATATATATTTAATAACAGATAGGATACCTTGGAAGTGTTGGTTCAAGGAAGTTTTCTGATCTACATTGACTAAGTCTCCTGTACTCTCCGCTTGTCACAGACAAGGGTAGGAGAATGCACTGCAATGCAATGGTTTGTATCACTTTGGCTATCCCTGTGATGAATATCAAAATAAAAGGTCAAGCTCATGTTATTATCTTGTGCTTAAAGAGGTGGACAAAACACGTCTGTTGTAAAATGAAGCTAAAATAAATGAATATTAAAAAATAAAAAATATCTGGCTGAAATCCCTATTGGAGTAGAAGTAAAACCTCCTCCTAGGTGAATGTTTCTCTCAATTCCTCTTCTGGAATAAGGAAATAATGTAGGTTTCAATCACTCTGAGGACTAAGGTGTGCCTGACCCAAGCCATGGTATTTTCAATCACATCGTATGCATTTGAAAGCTGGACAATGAATAAAGAAGACTGAAGAAGAATTGATGCCTTTGAATAATGGTGTTAGTGAAGAATATTGAATAGATCATGGACTGTCAGAAGAATGAACAAATCTGTCTTGGAAGAAGTACAGCCAGATTGCTCCTTAGAAGCGAGGATGGCAAGATTTCATCGTACATACTTTGGACATGTTATCAGGAGGAACCAGTCCCTGGAGAAGGACATCATGCTTGGTAGAGGGTCAGAAAAAGAGAGGAAGCCCCTCAACAAGACGTACTGACACAGTGGCTGCAACAATGGGCTCAAACATAGCAATGATTGTGAGGATGATGCAGGACTGGGCAGCGTTTTGTTCTATTGTGCATAGGGTCGCTATGAGTCAGAACCAACTCGTCGGTATCTAACAACAACAACAAGTTAGATAATTTGTATTTGAATTTAGGCACTCACTACAATTATGATGGTCTATTTCAAGATTTTTGGGATACTGTCATCAAATGACACCCAATTATTCACTTTTCAAGGATGTAAGTGTAATACAGATACCATTTTCTCTCTTGTCAAATCTTTTTCTTCTTTTATGATAATGAAGCCAATGTAGAAGTTTAGAGCCTACTTTCGAACACATACATGATAAAACTCCCTGATACAGCGTCTCCAGAGGTGTTGCATTTTTTGGCTAAGTGTATTTTCAATTGAGTGCAAGAACCATGTATTTAATAAGGAGAATGCTATGATGGTTCCAAAGTAGCAAAGTCCATGAAGTTTGCCAAAAGTGATAGGTAGCAATGCTGCCTTACAATAAAATAACTCAAGGACAAAAAGGAATCCCATGCCATTGTACAAATGAGGCCTCAAAGGGGAGTCCTTAACCTGAATTCTGAATTTTATCCAGAAGCCATGGCCACACATCAAAATTTGTACTGAGATGACTCTAATAATATTTTTAGAAAATCAGTGTACAGATTTTTGTTAACTATTTGTATTAGAGGCATAAAGATGGCTCCAGAGTTATGAGTGTTGAAAGTTAGTCCTGTCCTAAACCCAAAAGTAACCCCCTAAGTATCTGGAATCTTTCCCCCTAGTCCAGCCTGACAGAGCACCGATGATGCCTGTCCCAGTCTTCTCCCTGGAGAAAACACAGGTAACAAAAACAGGTAACGCACACTCAGAGGCTGGGGTGGTGTTTGAGAGCCATTCACACTGATAAAGTACGGAGAGAGGGTATCTGCAGAAAGAAGCAGAAAAATGAAGCAGAGAAGGAAAGAAAGAAGAAATCAGGAGGCCTGAGAGAGAGGTAGAAAGAGAGACAGGAAACTGAAGCCTCTGATTCCTACTAATGTTCGATGTCTCAGTTGCAGTCCAGATCTGTAGCTCTCAGAGTCCCTGCGTACTGCAAAGGGTGAAAGCACTCGACTATTAACAGAAAGGTTCCAGTCCACCCAGAGGCACCTTGGAAGAAAGGCTTGGGAGTCTACTTCCCCAAATACCAGCTATTGAAAATCCCGTGGAGCACAGTTCTATTCTGACATACATGAAACCACCATGAGTTGGAGCTGACTTGATGGCAACTGTTGTTTTTGTTCATTTGTTTCTGTAGCTCTCATTCCATGCCATGCTCATTTCTCTAGGACTCTCCTTTTTTCTTGCACAAGCTTTCGGGACCTCTTAATCTTTGTAGACAAAGTATTCCTAAACAGTACAATGTGATTTATTATGTTTATACTAGTTGCCATATTTTGTGTCACCAATGATTACATTACTCTGTGTGGTTATGTGGGCTTAGCTAGCACTCAAGGAGCCCAGCATACACGTAAAGAACTAAGACTTTGAAAGATTCTTTTAGAGACCAAGAATCATAACGTAGTAATCCCCTACGTATATACTGAAAGGATTTTCTACTTCAAGGCTTACAAGTGGAGCGTTTGCTTATTTCTTGTTCTGTTCTAAAAAAGGGTTTGAATAGGGTTGGATTATCAGTTATATCTAAACAAATCCAACAATTAATCAGTTATTTGCATGTGCAAGCATTGGGCTAAACACTAATACCAGAAGGGCTAGGCATGGTGTTTCTGCCTCAGCAATTTACAATCTAGTCTGGGAGCTAAAATACACACAGCAGACATTATCCACTGGAGTCACCAACTGGCAAGTGAATGGTATGGATAATGAGTTTGGAAAACGAAGATGTCATTTTCAGCAAAGGTGGTGGTAAAAGGTTTTATTTGTTCAAAAAATTACTTTGCAGAGTAAGTATTTTATCCAGTACCATCAACAGCAAGAAGATGTTCCATCCAGACACTGGGAATATCAGGATTAAATGACCCAATGGCCTTGAGAGCAAAGAATCTCAGAGAAGTAGACAATTATAATGTGCCAAAGGCAATCATTAAGGCATTAACAGGGATTCAAAAGAGAAAGCTACAACTCTGCCTCCGGAAATTCAGAATGGTTTTAAAGGGAGGTAATATTTGATGTGGAGCCCTGGTGGTGCAGTGGTTTAAGATCTTGGCTGGTAACCAAAAGGTTGGCCGTTTGAATCTACCAGCAGCTCCTTGCAAACCCTATGGAGAAGTTCTACTCTGTCTTATAGGGTCACTATGAGTCGGAATCAACTGGACAGCAACGAGTTTGACTTTTTTTTTTTTTTTTTTTTTAATATTTGATGTGGGTTAGGAAGAGGAAGACAAGGCAAAAACAGGAGAAAGGATTGTTCTCAGCTAAAGGAGAAGGCTTCTAGGGTGTATGTGTGTTTGGATTGAGCTGATGTGGAGGGACAAGGTAAGTGATAAAGTCTGAAAGGAGGATCAGAATGCAAAGGTCCTCCCAGCACCTGAAGGGGAGCCCCAGAATGGAGTAACCTCTCTTAGCAGGATGGTGAACAGTGGTAGCAGCATGCTGAGGCTGGCAATGCAGCCTGAAAGTTGCCAGGTTCCCCCAGAGTCTCCTTCAGTTTTTTATTGCCCTTGATGATATGTGTGTCCTGGAACCCACTGGTCCTGTCTGTGCTTCCACATGCTGATAGTGCCAGTTCTATTGACACAGGCAGGGGAGGTGGGCCGAGAGCACCAAGGGTTTGTCCTACTGCAAGGTGCTCTGAAACATTCCCACACTGCTCCCTCACACCTCAATCTCTGTAAACAGATAACCATTTACTGAAAAATGAAAATGGACTTCAAATGTCTTATGTTATTCCAGCCCCCTATAAACGTAAAAAAAATAACTTGCTGCCAGCAAGTTGATGCTGACTGATGGCGACTCCATGTGTTACAAAGTAGAACAGCCCCATAGGGTTTTCTTGGCTGTAATTTTTAAGGAAGCAGATGGCCAGGCCTTTCTTCCACAGTCCCACTAGGTGGCTTCAAACCACCAACCATTAGGTTAGTAATAGAGTGCAAACGGTTTGCGTCACCCAGGGAGACCTAGCCCCCACAGAGACGGTGTAAAACTTGTATTTTTTTCTCATTTTATATACAAATACCTCCAAAGCAGTTACTGAATTTCAAAGAATGGACTTGAAAATCTGTTTATTTTTGAGCTAACAAATAGAAAGAGAGCCTGTTCAGGAATTTTTGCTTAAAGGCAAATTTACTTAAGATTTTATAAAATGTTTATTTGGCACCAAACAAAAAGATGAAAAGAAAGTGTATACATTTCCATCAAGGACACACAGGAGCTTCTTGTTCAGTTCTGAAGTCTGACGTGCTTTCCTTAACAACAGCTTGTAACCCAGGGCCTTAATTCTTACACAGTTATTGCCACCTGGCAGGTGTAAGGCCTGGCTTCCTCTTCCATCCAGAAAACCTGAGACATATGAGTTTTTGCCCTCAAGCTGCATTACCTTTTCATCAGTAAAGCAGCTAATACATACTGGCAATATTCTTTGTGTCTAAAGAAACCAAGAATTGGAGTTTTGTTAATTGCTCATAACACCCAAAACTACGGTTCTTATTCCCAATATCCAGTAGTGTCAACATTTCGAGGTGATCTTTTAAATTTTTTGTGGTAAGCTCTTCTAAATTTTACAAAAGTACATATTTAGCCCCACTGTATCTTTAAATGCATTTTATATCCCAAAATAATGCTTGCATCTTAATATACTGTAAGAATGTGGATTTCAATCCCAATAGAACATAACACATTCAATTCATTAGCGTCTCTCTTCTGCCATGTTTACTTAGATATTTCCTTCTCATCAATTTTGAGAAAATACATCGATTTTTTTTTTTTTCTCTGTATTTAATACATTCCCCACCTATCCAGTCTCTGAAAAAGCATCTGCAGCTGTCTGGAGAAGGTGTTAAGTATGGACTGTGAAAATGAGGACATTTTAATAGAATTTAACAGCTGGAGATCGGGCAATTTTATAAGGCAGTGTTTTTCTAACGAGCTTTGTCTCCCCGGTAGCCAGATGCTTTCCTCAAATCACAATTGGTGAATAGAAAAATGAGAGCTACTGCTCAGGCCTCACCCAGATTCTTCCCACCCTCTTCCTTTCCTTTTTTGCCTTTCAAGTCCCTTGGGCTGTCACCAGACACCAAGCTTGGCGAACGGCAAAGTATGCCAAATGCCACTCAGCTAGTTCACCCAAGGGCCGTGGTGGCCCAGCCCTGCTGGTAGACACGAATCCCGTAAAGTGATCCGCGGTGCTTGTTTCTTCTTGTGTAGCTAACCCGAGATTCAAAAATGAAAATAAAGGAAATCCTAAAAATTAGTATGTAGGAGAAACAGTAAAAACAATGATAAGAGATTAACTACCGTATATGACATATATGATTTTCTATTAAAAAGCAATTACAAATACTGATTTAAGAGAGAGAGCATTATTTGTAGATGATACGACCATCTACCTGACAAATCTAAAAGAATCTTCTGAAAAAACTATTCAAATTAGTAAGAGAGTTCGGGAGTACAAGATCAACAAGATTAATACGCAAGATCAACATCAGTAACAAATAACTTTCCCATGTACCTGTAATGACCATCAAGAAATAAATGGTTTAGTTTAGGAACAATTAGCAATTCATTTAGAAAATTAGTTTGCAATTGTCACACACACACGCACACGGACACACATACACACCAAGTAGATTAAATCATTACGGAAATTATACAAAAATGTAAAAGAAATCAGAAAAAAAAAATTTATTAAAATTACAATGGATATGCTTCCTAGCATATTTACAGCAGGCAGAGTGTGGACGAGATAATGACAATTACTGGAAACTTTGCCAGGGGCAGATTTCAATTTCTCTACATTTTTCTACAGCAGCTTCAAGCCTGACCCTTGATTGTGGTTGTCATGTGCTAGCAAGTCAATTCAGACTGATAGAGACCCTATATGACAGAGTAGAACTGCCCGCGTAGAGTTTCCCAGGCTGTAATCTGCTGAGTCAAATGGAAAAAAGCAAAGAGTGGTATTAGGCAAAGTGCAGAAAGTGTTCTGGCAATATTACCTGCTAGCTTTCACCGTTTCATTCACATTCAAGCAGCAACATCTTGCCAACAGTAAGCTATAAATGGTTGGTTCTAGACAAAGTTCCATTTGGGTATTTTCTTGGCTAGCTAGTATTACAAATTTACTTACCAGTGGAGACCAGAACAATAAATATATTTTTAAAGTTCCAGTTTGCCTTTTGAAAACTTTAAAGAAAATCTTGTCAGCACAGATTTGGCCAAATAGAATCCCATTCTGAAAATGCTCATTAGGATTACAATAATTTGTCTTCTTTATGTAACTGATACCTGTTGTTTTTTGACCAAAAGTGGGAACAAAAAATGATTTTCCAAATCCCTGGTGTAATTTTGGAGTTCTGGTGTTTCTTTTTTTTTCCATGAGGGTTTATTGGTCAATAGTCATTGCAAGTATAATTTCCTTTCCAAATTGAACCTCTTGAAGTATAATAAACTAATTTTGTCTCAAGGTGGAGCTGTAATGTTTTCAAAAGAGAACAGTACTTGCTGAAGTTTTGCCTTATTCTAGAATATTTTTATAAGCCTGAGCAAAAGTGTCTGCTTTTTTTAATTAGAAATGACAGATGACCATTCCTCCCCCTCTTTTCTCTCTTAAAGATAGTGATGAATGTTAAATTACAGCAGCATAGGGTCCCCCCGGAGTCACAGTCTGTGACTCCATTGTCCCCCCAGTCCGGCCCAGCCTCTAACGAGGATGTTTGGCATACAGCATCCTTCGGCACAGCAGGTTTCACAAAAAATGGAAACGTGCACAGAAGGTCATCTCAGTCACAATTTGCCTTTATCAGACCTTCTAAAAAGGTGATCTTTTATAATCAGAGTTTTGTGTGTGTGTCCCCTGTTGGCCTAATTAGGGTTATTTTAGATAATATGGTTCATTTCCAAATTGCTGGGAAGCTAAACCCTGATCCCATAATCAAACCAATTTTAAGGCCTTATTTTTCTTTCTACTGGGAATACCTTCTGAATGTTCAACTTAAAGCATACTAGAACATTCCACAGTTGGTTTTATTATTTGTTTGTTTTTTGACTAAACAGATCAGAAGTCTTCTCAGTAAAAATCAGGAGCTGCTGAGGTCATGTCAGCAGAATGAAATCAAAGCATGATACAGCGAACTCATCAGATTTAAAAATGTATATATATATACATAATAGTTATAAGAACAAAGTAAATCTTTAAGGGACTTTTATGTTCATTTATTGTGTTTATTTTGAACTATTGAATAGAAAATGTAATTTCTACTCCAAAAGTATAAATACCACACCATAATTTTCTTTTCCACGATATTTTGTGGCTATTCTTAGCTGATGGCAAGTTTCATTGAACGACTTTCAGAGTTGTTTACATCATAGAACATTCCTTTTTCTAATGAGGACTTCGTAGGTTTGTCCCTCACCCCACCTTTTTTTTTTTTAATGACACAAAAAAAGCTTAATTCTGATTTGTGATAATATACATGGAAGTATTTTATAAACTGTAGAGTGCTGTATATTGAATCACTATCACATTGCAGCAGAAATTATGCATTCTGCAGTATGGATGGGGACAGCTATAAAGATGACAACAATATGCCAAACACCTTGTTACAAAAATGCCAAGTTATGGAAGAATTTGATGAGTCTGCTTCTGATGAAATCACATTTATTGAAGACAACATATCATTAAAAACAAGAATTCTTAGGTGCTATGGGACGTATAATGAATCTCCAATATAATGCTCATGTTTTTGAAAAACAACTAGATACCAAAAAATGGTTTCATAATGCCTTGATGCCAGAGCCTTCCGTTACGCCCTGTTTGGATGATGGATAGGGCCCTAGTTGGTGCAGATGGTTTATGTTCAACTACTAATGGAAAGGTTGGTGGTTCAAACCCCCTCAGTGGTGCTGCAAAAGAAAGGTCTAGCAATCAGAGTCCATAAAGATTACAACCAAGATTCGGTTCTACCTCCTGGTTTCTTGTGTAGTGCCTGGGGTATTAAAAGGATATGAAGTATGTGTGTAGTTGCCTCCAGGAACAACTGCTCCCTTTGCTGTGAGACGGAAGGAACAAGATGGTGCCTAGCTGCCATTACTAAACATTTAGATCAAGAATTCTACAGAAGAATCTTGATCAAAAGGGGAAAAATAAGGAACAGAATTTCAAATTCTCACAGAATCTAGACTTTCTGGAGCCACTGAGGCTGGATGACCTCCTTAAACCTTGAACTGAAACTATCCACTGAAGTCATCTTTGAGCCAAATAATGGGTTAGCCTAATTAGAAAAGAATGTCCGCATTAAGCATGATAGTCTTTTAAACAATTATTTATATGTGATCAAATTGACAACAGCAACTCAAAAGGATAGATGAGAAGCTTATAGGGACTGTGAGTTTGTGTTAATTCTGGTGAAATAGTTTGGAAAAATTTGTCGAGAAATGTGGCACAACTTGAAAAAGGTAACCAATGTCACTGAATTGTACACGTAGAAATTGTTGAAGTGGTGTGTGTCTTGTTTTGTATACAGGCAGTCCCTGGGTGATGAACATCCGACTTATGTTCAGCCTATAGTTATGAACCAACCCCTGTAAAGCCTATTATATTAAAAATTTGAGATACATACGATGGTTCATAATGACAAATGGGCATTATTTTGCAACACACATCAAAACATTGTTATTATTACTGTATTATTATGTTAAAGATATTTTAGTGTATTTGGAAGTGTTTCTTTAATGTTTTTTATATATAGAAAGGTACGCTATATACTATATATTAAGACAAACATTTGACTAACTGATGTTAGATGTATGAATTCAACTTAAAGACAGACTTAGGTGTGGATCTCATTAATAATCTGGGGACTGCCTATGTTTTCACCGATTTAAAAAAAAAAGATTACAGCCAAGAAAACCCTATAGAGCAGTTCTGCCCTGTAACACATGGGTGCCATGAGTCAGAATTGACTCTATGGCAAGGAGTTGGTTTGGATGATGGATACAGAAGGAATGGGAATGGGGCAGAGCAGGGTGAGATGGAAAACTAGCAGTTTTTCACAGTCTCTCACCTGCTTTGTCCTGCTCCTTCCTAGACGATCTGAATAAAACTTATTTGCTCCTCAATTGAGTCCCTAAATTGATTTACACCTTACCCTTAGTACTCATTACGCTTGTATTCCCTTTTGATTATTAAATGAGCATCTTTTTAAAATTAAATTGAATTTCAATAGTTATATGGCTAATGAGATTATTCTGTTTTCAGTAGTGTTGAATTATCTTCACTAGAACAAAGTATCTAAATAAAGCCATAGAAATTAAAGTCCAAAATATTGCACTGCTACTCGTCTCAAGTTGCTGAATCACTCAAAACGATGTTTGTGACTTTTCTATCATGAATTACATTGTCAAATCGGAACAACCCCCTCCCGGCTAAAAAAAAGTAAACGGCCTTGCCAGAGTCTGAAGAAGTCTATAATTTTAAGGAAAATAGAAAGTCTATCAGATGCCACAGAACTTGCAATCTCACATCAATTTAAGGAACTTACAGTTTAAAAGAACATCCTGGTATTTCGTTTACTATAAAATAGAAATAGGTGTTCTTTTGAGTTCCAGTAGAGCTAAAAGAATTTCTGTATTTCAAGCCTTCATACTTTGCCATGGTCTATAGCAGATCTGTCCAGTAGCGTGCTCTTAGATAACGGGAATGTTTCTGTGCTGTCCAGAAAGGAAGCCACCAGTAGCATGTGGCTATTGATCACTGGAAATGTGGTGAAGTATGCCCGAGGAACACATTTTTAATTTTATTTAATTTAAACTTAAATATCAATAGTCACGTGACAAGTGCCAGTCATACTGGAGAGTGCAATTTCCTAAACTATATTACATGACTTCAGTGCTCACGCCCCCAGCCCTGTTCCTCTCTTCCCCTTCCAACACCAGCATGCTTTAAAACCTTTTCTTCTTTGAGATATTACACTTTAGATCTTGTTGTATTAAATAAAGCACGTATTTTCAGGAACAACCTGAACATCATCCAAATAAATGATGTATTTGAAAATGACAGTTCTAAGAAAATGCTGTTAGCTAGCTCTCTCCCTTCTATACGGCAAATTCCTCATTGATCCCAGATTGAAAAGCTGATTTATTTCTAAAGAAAATCAGTGCTATTTCTTTGTCCTTCCTTCCGCAGATGCAAGGATTCTTCAAATCCCCTGTCAATCAGTGGGTTTATATTTTAAAAGGCCTTTGATTGAATTACTTAATCCTTTTAATGATCTACAGGTGCCCATGAAATAACCTGTTAACCTAGAAGTAAACTAAACACGTGTTCGTCTAGAAATTCCTGAGGGCAGTAGCTTTACTTCCATTGTTCCTCAGGAGTTCTAATTCAGGTAGGGACTATTCCACTGTCAGCCAAGCTGATATCAGACTTGAGCACATTTCGGAAAAGTATGATTATAGCTGATGAAAGCAGAGAGTTTGGAAATAATTTCTCTATCCAAATTCAGTGAGAAAAATTTTTATATCTTATTGTTCGACCATTTTAAACTCAGACACTTTTGGAATAGCTAATACAGAAGAAACTTGAAGAAAAATTTGTCCTGATTTCTATGTTGATTGTTATTGCTGGAAAAATGAAAGGCTTTGATTTAGAGTTATGTCTACTAACATCTCTTGATACACTATTACTATTTAGCCAATAGTGAGCCAATTGATCTAAACCAATAGGCTTGCCAGTGATATTTTTAAAATAATTATTTCATATTGAATATATGTCTAATAGTAATAATAATAAAGGTTTACTGAGTGCTAATTATATGTCAAGGAGCCCTGGGGGTGCAGTGGTGTCATGGTTAAGTGCTCCGCTGCTAACTCAAAAGTCTGTGGTTTGAACCCATCAGCTGATTTGCGGAAGAAATATGTGGCAATTTGCTTCCATAATGGTTATAGCCTTGGAAACCCTATGGGGAAGTTCTATTCTGTCTTAGAGGGACGATATGAGTCAGAATAGACTCAACAACAACAGGTTTGATTTTGAATTATATGTCAAGAAAAGTCCATGGGTGACATAAACAATTAAATGCGACTAATTGAAGGGTTGCAGCCACCCAGAGGCACCTTGGAAGAAAGGTCTGGTGATCTACTCTGAAAGGTCACAACCATTAAAAACCCTATGTGGAGCAGTTCTACTCTGACACACGTAGGGTTCCTATATAGGGGAATGGACTCAACGGCAACTGGAGAGATTCTATACGAAGTGTATATTAAGAACACAGTTCTAAGTGTTTTACATACACACTAACGCATTTATCATCTTAACAACACTAAGACATATGCATAATATAAGCTCCTTTTTACAGATAAGTAAATCGAAGCACAGACAATTTAACTTGCTTGTGTATGGCCAAAACCAAAAACCAAACCCATTTCCGCCGAGTCAACTTCAGTTCATAGCGACCCAATAGGACAGAGTAGAACTGCCCCAACAGGGTTTCCAAGATTGTAATCTTTAAGGAAGCAGACCGCTGCAACTTTCTCCTGTGGAGGGCTGGTGGGTTCAATGGGTTCAAACCACCAACTTTCAGTTAGCTGCGAGTGTTTAACCACTGCACCACCAGGGCTCCTTTGTGTATGGCCAAACACAACTAATAAATCACAGCCAAGAAAAACACAAAAAACCCGTTGCCATCGAGTCGATTCTGACTTATAAACTACAGTTGCAGGAGTCACACTCAGGAGGCTGACTAAGGTCTGGGTTTGAAAGCTGGCTCTGCAATGGTCACTTTTTAAAGCAGCTCTTCTCAAATTGTTACGTGCATATGAGTTGTGTTTTAAGGTACAGATTCTAATTCACTAAGTCTGGGGTGGCCCCTTAGATTTTGCATCTCTAACAAGCTCCCAACCAAAAAACAAACCCATTGCCCTCGAGTCAATTCCAGCTCATAGCGACCCTATAGGACAGAGTAGAACTGCCCCATAAGGTTTCCCAGGAGTGCCTGGTAGATTTGAACTGTCTACCTTTTGGTGAGCAGTCGAGCTCATAAACACTGCACCACCAGGGCTCCAACAAGCTCCCAGGTGGTGTCAAAGCTGCAGTTTAGTTGACTAAACTTTGAGTAGCAATGTCTTCAGTATTCAGGTTAACATATACAAATAAACTTATAAAACTCAGAATCTGTGTTGCTCCATTCTTCTTTAGATCCCAAAGAGCCCTCAATCTATATTTCATGTACACTTTGAAAACAGTGGTCCTCAGGGTTTTTGTGTAAAGGGTCTGATAGTAAATATTTTTGGCTTTGTAGGCCCTAATGTCTCTGTTGTTCAGCTACTGAACTCTGCTATTGTTGAGAAAAAATATGGAAATAAATGAGAGTGGCTATATTCCAATAAAACTTTATTTACAAAAACAGGCAGGAGCTGGATTTGGTGCAAAGCTGGTAGCTTTTCAACCACTGTCATAAACTACCCAGGGCAATACTAGTTATAGTTGTCATTGAATCTATTCCAACTCAGGGTGACCCCATGTGTGTCAGAGTAGAACTGTGTTCTGCAGGGCTTTTAAATAGCTGATTTTTTGTAAGTAAATCACTAGGTCTTTCTTCTGAGGCACCTCTGAGTGGACTCAAACCTCCAACTTGAAAGTTAGTAGCTGAGCATTAACTTTTTGCATCATGCAGGGATTCTACCCAAGGTAATAAGGAACAACTTATTTAAATTTACATTTTGAATATAGCGTCCTCAAAAATTTGCCAGAGATCATTTGGTCCGTTTATGACTCATTCTTCAGAGCCAGTTCAAGTCCCACTACTTCCATGAAGAATCCTTCTTTGAGTCATAAGCACTTGCTTAAAATAATATGCTTAACTCTGTGAAAGGTTCCTACAGGAAGCATGAAGAAAAGAGTGACTTAAAGTGTAGTAGAAGTAAATTTAAAAATAAAAAGTTATGTCAAACTTGGAGACCAGGTAGTAGGTGATATTTAAAAGTACCCATGAAGTCTGGATTTTGACAAGTGGAATGAGGAAATTCAAGTGGGGAGGAAATAGACCAAGGATAATGGATATGTGTTAAAATTTAGAAGTCAGCCACAGATGAAGTAGCCAGCCTGATCTAGTATTTTATAGTGAAAATACAATGAAGACTGAATCGTGAGAAACATTGAGAGTACTTGCACTTCTTGGCTTGCTCCCTGCATAGTGAGGGAGGAGAGAATGAAGAGGACTAGATTTGAACACTGGATCACAGGGAGAATCATAATGACCTCAACAGAAATAGGAAACCCAGGAAGAGAAAAAAATGGATATTTTATATTTAAGTTTCAAGTAGGGCATTTAATTGTAAGTGATTAAAAAAATAGATGGAAAAATGTGTTTAATGCTCAGAGAAGAGGTTAGGTTTACAGATGCAGGTTTGAAAGTTATACGTCTGGAGAGAATTGAAAACACAGCAAAGGTTGAGATATTTAAAGAATTGAGAGAAAAGAGGCAAAAGTTATCTTGTGACCCAAACTTAAAGGAATGCTATATTTAGTGCTAAAGAAAGGTAGCTACAAGTAAAAAAGCAGCAAAAAAGGTAGAGTTTAAATAGGAAGAGGATAGGTGGTTAAATAGTATCAAACGCTAAGCCAAATTGTGTACTGAATACCTGAGGAAGTTCTGGATTTTGAGGTTGTTGGTGTACTCTAAGAAAATAGTCTCAGTTTATTTTTTAGACAACTGAAAAACAAAGGTGGCTGGTAAACCCTACAGTTCTAAGAACTTTAGGCAACAAGATAACTAACTAGCATACAGTGCTGGCCTTCTATGCCAGATACAACCCTTGAACTGTCCAAGAAGTAGTAAGAAAGTGGTGCATCTCAGAGGTGGGTTTGCTAACACAAATATTATGAGAACTCATTTTTAGTGGGTTAAACTGTGTCCCCCAAAACAATATGTCCAAGTTCTACACCCTGGTACCTGTGAATGTGACCTTATTTGGAAATAGGGTCCTTGTAAATGTAATTTAAATTAAGGATCTCCAGTAAAGAGCATCCTAGATTACGATGGACCTAAAATCCTGTGGCTGGTGTCCTTACAAGAGAAAGGAGAGGGAGACATGAGAGTCAGAGACACAGAGAGGAACAGGTCATGTGAAGATAGTCAGAGACGGAAGTGATGTGGCTACAAGCCAAGGAATGCCAAGGGTTGCTGGCAGCCGCTAGAAGCTAGCAGAGGGGCATGAAGGTAGGTTGGGAAGCTCCCTCTTCTGACTTACTGATTTTTCTCTGTATACTCAGTTTAGCATACAGCTAAACAGCAGATACTCCTGTCTCACTTATTCATATATGTTATTCTTGGATCCTTAACGCTATTGAGAGCAATTTATGTTTTCTCAGAAGTTATCAAAAATTAAATTTTAGATCAAGAAAGCTCTCACAAAGGATTTAATAATAATAATTAGAATGTATTATGCCTGTATTAGGTGCTAAGCACTGTGTGAAAAGTTTTACATGCATTTCTTTAGTGCAAATCTTTTTTTTTTTTTTTTAAAGATATTGAAATGAAGATCCAAAGGGGCTAAATGAGAGAGAAAATCATGTGTAGCTAATAACAGTGTTGGTAATAAGAATCAAAATGTCTCAACACCCAGGTCTAGGTCTATCTTTCATCTTACTAAACCCTGTCCTACAGCAGAACCTTCTAATGCTGAGTGGTATGTGAACTGAAAACATGCTCACTGGGTGACTGAGATTACCACTGAGGCAAGTGCCCTCATTATTAAAGTCTTTAACTCACAGGCCTTGTCACAAGTTTCTACCTCAGGTGACTTTTCTTTTCTTTAAAGCTTCACTAAAATAGAGAAGGATGATAAAGCCAGTCCTCCTCTTGCTGAGTTTTTATGAACTTCTACACTGAAGACAGCATGGCAGGAGCTATTTTGCGATATATGGCTTGAAAAAAGAATGAGAAAACCAACACAAGCAGTTGGATGAGCCGAGCACAGTGCAAACAAATAGCACTGAGCACACGAGCCCAGCAGGTACTCACCTCCCTTGGTTCATATTTCCTGAGAGCTGCCACTGTGGAGCTCCTTTCTGAGGGAACAATTATGACGCTGGCTTTTTGCTAGACTTGAGGTATCCGGTAAAAGCTCTGAAGAAGGGCCTCAATGCCAGCAGTTCAGTAAAGAAGGGAACTCCCACTTCTGGGCAACAGTTTGCACTGAATGAGCATCAATACATTATTTATGAAACCCTGCTTCGCTATTATTGCTCGGGGGATCTATGGGAAGGAGACGAAGTATTGTAGACAATAATTTGACAGTAATGAGCTGAGAGGAGCAGACCACTGCTGTCTCAGTTATTCCCATCTACACACTGTCAGGTGAGAGAGGTGAAATCCATGGAAATCCCATGCACGGTGGTACGCCCTCTATTGGAATTTGAATACTTTTAAAAATGATTCATTGATTTGAGGCATCCACATAAAAAACAAAAATCTGCATGAAAATGCTAACAGTGAGATAGCTAAAATTTCACATTCACTATTTCCACCCCCCACAAGCAACAGCTGTGAAGAGGTTGTCCAGTTCTTCCCAAATTAAGCATGCGTGTGCGCGCGCACACACACACACTGTGTGTTTAATATTTCATAAAAATAATTCTTCTTTAAAATCCTCACAAATTCTAAAAAGTCTATAGCCCTAAGAAGCTGTAATCCTCCAAAATGAAGAAGAGGATTAAGAGAAGTAAATCATTCTCTGACAAAAATAAGCTCTTAAGCGCACATGTCAATCTTGGCAAAGTTTCGTGGTTTATTGCGTTAGCTTCTGCCTTTGGTTATATTATTCAAGTCAGGGCATGCCATTTGACCCATCACTTGAAAAGAAATACTTATAAATTTTCTATGGACATCAAAGCTGGCAGAGGTGGAATTTAAAATGATATTCCCATCCTTACCAAGCTCAACATGGGTCTTGAGCACGGGGCAACAATGGGCCTTTAGTACAAAACTAAACTTAGCCAAGAGCCTTCTGCAAAGTTGTCATGATGCATCGGTACTAGAGTGTGTTTGCCAAAGTAAAATTTCCAAAAATTAAAAACATGACTCCCCTAAAATATAAACTGAATTATGTGTCATATATTTTATTTACCTCCTTAACTAATAAGGTCACCGATAAGACAGCAAAGCTAGTTCAGGAAAGGTTCTGGGAAACTTTCTATTGAATAGGCATTTTGAAAAACAGAAATGTTAGAAGGTGATTTAGGAGTATTTACCTATGTTTGTATTTGCAATTCATTTTTTTATCAGAGCCCGGATAATGTGAAGTTAAAAATTAATTTGTGGATTTCTGTCTAGTAGAAACGATAACTTCAAAGTTAATAGTTATGATTTGGAAAGGACATGCTGCACTTTTTTTTTTTATTTCTAAGTTTTGAATAATTTTCTTTATTGTGCTTTAAGTGAAAGTTTATAATTCAAGTCAGTTTCTCATACAAAAATTTATACACACATTGTTATGTGACCCTAGTTGCTCTCCCTATACTGTGACAGCACACTCCTCCTTCCTACCCCTGATTTCCCATGTCCATTCAACCAGCTCCTGGCCCTTTTTGCCTTCTCATCTTACCACCGGACAGGAGCTACCCATTTTTTCTCATGTAACTACTTGAGCTAAGAAGCACACTTTTCACGAGTACCACTTTATGTCCCATAGTCCAGTCTAATCTCTGTCTGAAGAGTTGACCTCAGGATGGTTTCAACTCTGCGCCAACAGAGACCCAGGGGGCCATGTCTTCCAAGGTCCCTCCAGTCTCAGTCAAACTACTAAGTCTGGTCTTTTTACTAGAATTTGAGTTCTGCACCCTACTTTTCTCCTGCTCTATCAGGGGCTCTCTGTTGTGTTCCCTGTTATGGTAGTCATTGGTGGTAGCAGGGCACCATCTAGTTCTTCTGGTCTGAGGCTGATGGAGTCTCTGATTTATGTGGCCCTATCTATCTCTTGGGCTGATATTTCCCTTGTGTCTTTGGTGTTTTTCATTCTCATTTACCCCAGGTGGGTTGGGACCAATTGATCAATTGGTGCATCTTAAATGGCCGCTCGCTAGCTTTTAAGATACCAGATGCCACTCACCAAAGTGAGTTGATAAACTTTGTTATGCCAGTTGACATAGATGTCCCCTGAAACCATGTTCTCCAGAGCCCTGCCCCTGCTATCTGTCCCTGGAAGTGTTTGGTTGTGTTCAGGAAACTTCTTAGCTTTTGGTTTAGTCCAGTTGTGCTGACTTCCCCTGTAGTGCATGTTGTCCTTCTCTTCACCTAAGATAATTCTTTACTATCTAGTTAGTAAATTCTCCTTTCCCTCCCTCCCCACCCTTGTAACCATCAAAGAATGTTTTATTCTGGGGTTTAAACCTGTTCTTGAGTTCTTATAATAGCAGTCTTACAATATTTGTCCGTTTGCAACTGACTAAATTCACTCAGCATAATGCCCTCCAGATTCCTCCATGTTAAATAAGATGTTTCACAGATTCATTGTTGTTCTTTATCATTGCATAGTATTCCATAGTGTGAATAAACCATAATTTGTTTATCCATTCATCCATTGATGGGCACCTAGGTTGTTCCCATCTTTTTGCTATTGTGAACAGTGCTGCAATGAACATGTGTGTGCATGTATCTATTTGTGTGACGGCTCTTATTTCTCTAGGATATATTCCAAGGACTGGGATTGCTGGATCATCTGGTACTTCTATTTCTAGCTTTTTAATGAAGTGCCAAATCGATTTCCAAAGTGGTTGTACCATTTTGCATTCCCACCAACAGTGTATAAGTGTTATAGTTTCTCCACAACCTCTCCAACATTTATTGTTTTTGTGTTTTTTGGATTAATGCTAGCCTTGTCGGAGTGATATGGTATCTCATTGTAGTTTTGATTTGCATTCCTCTAGTGGCTAATGATCGTGAGCATTTCCTCATGTGTCTGTTAGCTGCCTGAATGTCTTCTTTGGTGAAGTGTCTGTTCATATCCTTTGCCAATTTTTTAATTAGGTTATTTGTCTTTTTGTTGTTGAGGTTTTACAGAATCTTGTAGATTGTAGAGATTAAACACTGATCAGATTTGTCATAGCCAAAAAATTTTTCCCAATCTGTAGGTTGTCTTCACACTCTTTTGGTGAAGTCTTTTGATGAGCAAAAGTGTTCGATTTTTAGGAGCTCCCCGTTATCTAGTTTCTCTTCTGGTGTTTGTGCATTGTTAGTAATGTTTTGTATTTTGTTTATGTCATGTATTAGAGCTCCTAGCACTGTCCTTATTTTTTCTTCCATAATCTTTATTTTTTTCCATTTTATATTTGCGTCTTTGATCCATTTTGAGTCACCTTTTGTACATGATGTGAGGTATGGGTCTTATTTCAGTTTTTTGCAGATGGATATCCAGTTACGCCAGCACCATTTGTTAAAGAGACTGTCTTTTCACCAGTTAATGTGCTTTGGGCCTTTGTCAAATATCAGTTGCTCATAGGTGGATAAATTTATGTCTGGATTCTCAATTCTGTTCCATTGGTCTACGTATCTGTTGTTGTACCAGTACCAGGGTGTTTTGACTACCATGCCAATATAATAGGTTCTAAAATCAGGTAGTGTGAGGCCTCCCACTTCATTCTTCTTCAGTAATGCTTTACTTATCTGAGGCCTCTTCCCTTTCCATATGAAGCTGGTGATTTGTTTCTCCATCTCGTTAAAAAATGCCAGTGGAATTTGGATGGGGATTGCATTGTATCTGTAGATTGCTTTGGGTAGAATTGACGTTTTCACAATGTTGAGTCTTCCTATCCATGAGCAAGGTATGTTTTTACACTTAAGTAAGTCTCTTTTGGTTTCTTGCAGTAATGTCTTGTAGTTTTCATTGTATAGGTCTTTTGCATCTCTGGTTAGATTTATCCCTAAGTATTTTATCTTCTTGGGGGCATTGTAAATGGTATTGATTTGGTGATTTCTTCTTTGAAGTTCTCTTTGTTGGTTTAGAGGAATCCAACTGATTCTTGTATGTTTAGCTTGTATCCTGAAACTTTGCTGAAATCTTCTATTAGTTCCAGTAGTTTTGTTGTGGATTCTTTGGGGTTTTCTGTGTATAAGATCATATCATCGGCAAATAGAGATACTTTTACTTCTTCCTTACCAATTCGGAAGCTCTTTATGTCTTTTTCTGGCTTAATTGCTCTGGCTAGGACCTCCAGCACAGTGTTGAATAAGACTGGTGATAAAGGGCATCCTTGTCTGGTTGCTGTTCTCATTGGGAATACTTTCAGACTCTCTTCATTTAGGATAATGTTGGCTGTTAGCTTTGTATAAATGCCCTTAGTTATACTGAGGAATTTCTCTTGTATTCCTATCTTGCTGAGAGTTTTTATCATGAACCGGTGTTGGACTTTGTCAAATGCCTTTTCTGCATCAATTGATAAGATCTTGTGGTTCTTGTCTTTTGTTTCATTAATGTGGTGGATTACACAGATTGTTTTTCTAACGCTGAACCATCCTGGCATACCTAGTATAAATCCCGCTTGATCATGGTGAATTATTTTTTTTAATATATTGTTGGATTCTATTGTCTAGAATTTTGTTGAGGATTTTTGCATCAGTGTTCATGAAGGATATTGGTCTGTAATTTTCTTCCTTTGTGGTGTCTTCACCTGGTTTTGGTATCAGGGTTATGCTGGCTTCATAGAATGAGTTGGGGAGTATTCCATCCTTTTCTATGCTCTGAAATACCTTTACTAGTAGTGGTGTTAACTCTTCTCTGCAAGTTTGATTGAATTCTCCAGTGAAACCATCCAGCTAGGGCTTTTTTTTGTTGGGAGTTTTTTAATTACCTTTTCAATCTCTTCTTTTGTTATAGGTTTATTTAGTTGTTCTACCTCTGTTTCTGTCAGTTTAGGTAGGTAGTGAGTTTCTAGAAATTTGTCCATGTGATCTAGGTTTTCAAATTTGTTAGAGTACAGTTTTTCATAGTATTCTGTTATAATTCTTTTAATTTCACTTGTGTCTGTTGTGATATTGCCCATCTCATTTCTTATTCAGGTTATTTCCTTCCTGTCCTGTTTTTCTTTTGTCAGTTAGGCCAGTGGTTTATCGACTTTGCTGATCTTTTCAAGAAACCAGCTTTTGGTCTTGTTAACTCTTTCAGTTGTTTTTTCTATTCTCTATTTCATTTAATTCTGCTCTAATGCTTATTATTTTCTTTCTTCTGGCGCCCAAGGGCTTCTTTTGCTGCTCTCTTTATACTTCTTTGAGTTGTAGGGTTAATTTTTTTGATTTTGGCCCTTTCTTCTTTTTGGATATGTGCATTTATTGCTATAAATTGACCTCTGAGCGCTGCTTTGCTGTGTCCCAAAGGTTCTGGTAGGATGTGTTTTCATTCTCATTTGATTCTGTGAATTTCTTTTTTCCATCCTTTATTTCTTCTATAACCCAGTAGTTTTTGAGGAAGGTGTTGTTCAGTTTCCATGTGTTTGCTTTTTTTTTTTTTTTTTTGCTTGCTTTTTCTGTTATTGATTTCTACTTTTATGGCTTCACGGTCAGAAAAGATGCTTTGTAATATTTTTGATGTATTGGATTCTGTTAAGTGTTGCTTTATGGTGTAACACGTGGTCTATTTTGGAGAATGTTCCAAATGCGATGGAAAAGAAAGTATACTTGGCTGCTGTTGGCTGAAGTGTTCAGTATATGTCTATGAGATCAAGTTGGTTGATTGTGGCATTTAGATCTTCTGTGTCTTTCCCGAGCTTCTTTCTGGATGTTGTGTCCTTTACCGAAAGCAGTGTGTTGAAGTGTCCTATTATTATTGTGGAGCTGTATATCTCTCTTTTCAATGCTGTTAGAGTTTGTTTTCTGTATTTTGGAGCCCTGTTGTTAGGTGTGTAAATATTTATTATAGTTATGTCCTCCTGGTGTATTGACCCTTTAATCATTATATAGTGTCCTTCCTTATCCTTTGTAGCGGATTGTGCTTTAAAGTCTGTTTTGTCAGAGATTAATATTGCCATTCCTGCTCTTTTTTGAGTGTTGTTTGCTTGATATATTTTTTTCTTCCCTTCAAGTTTTAGCATGTTTATGTCTTTGAGTCTAAGGTGTGTCTCTTCTAGGTAGCATATTGACAGATCTTGTTTTTTCATCCATTCTGCCTCTCTCTGTCTCTTTATTGGTACATTTTGTCCATTTACATTCATTGTAATTATCGATTGGTATGAGTTTAGTGCTGTCATTTTGATGTATTGTTCTTTGTGTTGCTGACAGTTTCTTTGTTCCACTTAATTTTCTGTGCCGAGTCATTTTTCTTTATGTATTTTCTTTTTCATTGTTGTTGATTTTTTATTTGCTGGATGTTTATGTTTTTCTTCTTTTTTTATTTTGATGTGTAAGATTGTTAGTTCCCTTTGTGGTTATCTTAAAATTTACTTCTGGTTTTCTAAGTTTATACCAATCTTTTATTTCTTGATATTGCCTTGACTTCTTCTCCACATAAAAGTTCTATGACTACATTATTTAGTCCCTCTTTTTTTGTTTTAATGTTGTCATCTTTTACATATTGATGTCTCTGTTTCCTTATTTTCTCTGTTTTAGCTTTGATTTATTTTTATGACTTCCCTATCTGGGTTGATATCTGGTTGTTCTGTCCTGTGTTCTAGTCTTGGGTTGTTATTTGATGCTACTGATTTTCTAACTGGAGGACTCCCTTTAGTATTTCTCATAATTTTGGTTTGGTTTTCACAAATTCTCTAAACTTTTGTTTATCTGGAAATGCCCTGATGGTGTCATCATATCTGAGAGACAGTTTTGCTGGGTATATAATTCTTGGCTGGCAATTTTTTTCCTTCAAGGCTTTATATATGTCATCCCATTGCCTTCTTGCCTGCATGGTTTCTATTGGTAGTCTGAGCTTAGTCTTATTGACTCTCCTTTGTATGCAACTTTTTGTTTATCCCTAATCACTCTTTAAATTCTCTTTGTCTTTGGTTCTGGCAAGTTTGATTATAATATGTCTTGGTGACTTTCTTTTGGAATGTACCTTGTGTGGTTGTGTTGAACTTCTTGGACAGATATCTTCTTATCTTTCACAATATCAGGGAAGTTTTCTGCCAACAAATCTTCAACAATTCTCTCTATATTTTCTGTTATCCCCCGCTGTTCTGGTACTCCAATCATTTGTAGGTTATTCCTCTTGATACAGTCCCACATAATTCTAGGGTTTCTTCATTTTTTCAATTCTTTTATCTGATTTTTCCTCAAATAAATTGGTGTTAAGTACTTCATCTTCACTCTCACTAATTTTAACTTCCATTGCCTCAGTTTTGCTCCTATGACTTTCTATTGAGTTGTCTACTTGTGAAATTTTATCGTTAATGTTTTGGATTTCTGTTTGCTGTCTCTCTGTGGATTCTTGCGGCCTGTTAAATCTGTCATTATGCTTTTGTATAACCCTCTTAAGTTCCTTTGTTGCTTTGTCTGTGTGTTGCTTGGCTTGGTCTGCTTTTTGCCTGATCTCCTTCCTGATCTCTTATAGAACTGTGTATATTAATCTTTTGAATTCTCCTTCTGGTAATTCCAAGAGGTTCTCTTCCTCCAGGAGGTTTCTTGGTTCTTTGTTTTTGTTGCTTGCTGAAGTCATCATGATCTGCCTCTTTATTTGATTTGATATTGACTGTTGTCTCCAAGCCATCAATAAGTTATTACATTTATTTATTTTATGTTTGCTTACTGTGTCCTAACTTCTTGTTTTGTTTTGTTTTGGTATGTGCAAATAGGCTGGTCACGTGAGCTACTTTGATTATTGGCATCTTTGAAGCTCTCACATCCTTTCACTAGGTGGTTAGAGCTGTTACTAGGTATGTGAGCCCAGGAGTTCATTTACATTTCTTGTGGATTCAGCTCAGGTGTCCAGGTCATCAGTCATTGAGCGTGTGGTGCAGGCTCTCACTTACAGTCCTAGATGGGCATTGGTGTTTGGAGTAGACACAGGTATCTGGCTGCAGTAGAGGGTCATGTGCTGAGCAAGTCAGGGTGCTGACTGCTGTCCCTGAGTGCCTGGGTGGAAGGTGTGTCCCTGTTCCCTAGAGCGTGTAGATGGTTGGGTTTTGCAGCTGGATTTTGGGCACCCAGTGCTGTTGGCTGTAAGAACTGGAAGGCACCACTTATTCTCAGACCACTGTCACGGGTGGCTAGGTGGAGTTGCATATAAGCTTCAGGTGTACACCCTATTGTACTGTGTTAGTGAGGGCCTATGCCATTGAAATGGGCCCTCACAATTCTAAGCTGGGGTGAAAGGTGTTCAAAGTCCATGGACCCCTTATGCCTGTGCCTAGGCAAAGGGGCTCTGCCTGCACTGAGTTCCCAGATCAGGGGAGCTGGCAGATTATTTTTTCATATTTGTTGATTTGCTCCTTCTCCAAAGCTGGAACAATGGCTCTGTACACATGACAGGCCCTACTTCCAGCCCAGGGGTTGCAGTAATCACTGAAGCCAAACCAGAACCCAGGGCAGAGCAGGGAGAGGGCAGGTAAGTTGGAGAGAGGTATTTCCCAGAGGGAGGAAGGGTTTTTTTGATCCCACATGGTACGTTGGATGCTTGTACTTCTTTTGTCAATTCAGGGCCACCTCTCCCTGGTTTCGGAGGCTTGAGCAGACTCTCTGCCTCTTGGTTTCTCCTGGTGTGAAAAATGCATTCTAAGCACTACTGCTTGCCTCAGCCCGTGCTCTAGCCCAGCCAGCCTGCAGGGGCTGGCCTGGTCAGGTCTGGAAAATCCTTGCTGGTTCTGAACTGTCTCTCTCTCCCCCTGCTGCTCAGTCCAACTCTTCAACTTTGTCTTTGAACTTCAGGGCTCCTAGATTGTCATCTGTAATCTATTCACTTGTGTTTTTTTTGGTCTTTCTTGTAAGAGGTACCACAGGAAGTGTCTGCTACTCTACCATCTTGGCTCCACCTCCAAATTCCTTTATTTTTGAGGGTCTCCCCTCAAATTTGTTAAGGTCTCTGATTGCTAAGGAGTGACTTGAGATTTTTTAGTGTATAAAAGTGCACGGCCAAAGTCCCAGAAACACTCTCTGAGCATTGGCCCCATATGTACTACTCTTCTGCTTTAAGAGCTTTTCATACCTGATAAATTGATTAAAAAAAAAAAGAAGTCACTCTCAAGTCAATTCCAACTCACAGCAACCCCATGTGTGCAGAGTAGAACGTTCTATAGAGTTTTCAAGGCTGTGAACTTTCAGAAGCAGATCGCCAGACCTTTCTTCTGAGATGCCTCTGGGTAGGTTCAGACTGCGAACACTTCTGGTAAGTGGTTGGGTGCTTAACTATTTGTACCACCCAAGGATTCCTGATGAAATCATAAACATTCTTAAGTATGACACTTCAAGTATGGCAATGGTCTCACAGTAAGAGGATGGATGCTTACTGAATGCCTGCAAATAACTACAGTCCATGAAAAATAAGGAGACTGTAAAAGTATTTGTTCCTGAATTCTGAAAGGTTAATGGAAAGGATTTCCTAAGACAAACATCAGAAAACAGAACATAATTCCAACAAATAACCACAACTGAATTTTCCTTGTGTTTATTCAGGCCTATGTATTAATTCTTGTTGCACTCTACCTAGAGTTAGCATTCTGCTTTTATGAAGTTGTCTGTTGCTGGTCTACAAAAGAATTCCTGTAAGTCCTGTGACCATATCAATTTTGTCTCAGCAGTGTCAGTCCTGGAAATCCCTGCCATCTTAGTCATCTAGTGCTGCTGTAACAGAAATACCACAAGTGGAAAAGTTTATCCTCTCACAGTCCAGTAGGCTACAAGTCCAAATTCAAGGCATCAGCTTCAGGAGAAGGCTTTCTTTCTCTGTCAGCTCTGGAGGAAGGTCCTTGTGATGCATCAGTCTTCCCTTGGTCTGTGAACATCTTAGTGTAGGAACCTCAGGTCCAAAGGATGTGCTCTGCTCCCAGTGCTGCTTTCTTGGTGGTATAATGTTTCCCTGTGTCTCTGCTCGCTTCTCTCTTTCATATCTCAAAAGAGATTGGCTTAAGATACTATCCAATCTTGTAGATGTCATCAGTATAACCTCATCATAATGACAGAGTTTACAACACATAAGGAGATCACATACAACCTCATCTAGTGATAGAGTTTACAACACATAAGAAGATCACATACAACCTCATCATAGTGATAGAGTTTGCAACACATAAGAAGATCACATACAACCTCATCATAGTGATAGAGTTTACGACACATAAGAAGATCACATAAACCTCATCATAGTGATAGAGTTTACAACACATAAGAAGATCACATACAACCTCATCATAGTGATAGAGTTTACAACACATAAGAAGATCACATACAACCTCATCATAGTGATAGAGTTTACAACACATAAGAAGATCACATACAACCTCATCATAGTGATAGAGTTTACAACACATAAGCAGATCACATACAACCTCATCATAGTGATAGAGTTTACAAAACATAAGAAGATCACATACAACCTCATCATAGTGATAGAGTTTACAACACATAAGGAGATCACATAAACCTCATCATAGTGATAGTTTACAACACATAAGGAGATCACATATAACCTCATCATAGTGATAGAGTTTACAACACATAAGAAGATCACATACAACCTCATCATAGTGACAGAGTTTACAACACATAAGAAGATCACATACAACCTCATCATAGTGATAGAGTTTACAACACATAAGGAGATCACATAAACCTCATCATAGTGATAGTTTACAACACATAAGGAGATCACATATAACCTCATCATAGTGATAGAGTTTACAACACATAAGATCACATACAACCTCATCATAGTGATAGAGTTTACTACACATAAGAAGATCACATACAACCTCATCATAGTGATAGAGTTTACAACACATAAGAAGATCACATACAACCTCATCATAATGATAGAGTTTACAACACATAAGAAGATCACATACAACCTCATCATAGTGATAGAGTTTACAACACATAAGAAGATCACATACAACCTCATCATAGTGATAGAGTTTGCAACACATAAGGAGATCACATAAACCTCATCATAGTGATAGTTTACAACACATAAGGAGATCACATATAACCTCATCATAGTGACAGAGTTTACAACACATAAGAAGATCACATACAACCTCATCATAGTGATAGAGTTTACAACACATAAGGAGATCACATAAACCTCATCATAGTGATAGTTTACAACACATAAGGAGATCACATATAACCTAATCATAGTGATAGAGTTTACAACACATAAGATCACATACAACCTCATCATAGTGATAGAGTTTACTACACATAAGAAGATCACATACAACCTCATCATAGTGATAGAGTTTACAACACATAAGAAGATCACATACAACCTCATCATAATGATAGAGTTTACAACACATAAGAAGATCACATACAACCTCATCATAGTGATAGAGTTTACAACACATAAGAAGATCACATACAACCTCATCATAATGATAGAGTTTACAACACATAAGCAGATCACATACAACCTCATCATAGTGATAGAGTTTACAACACATAAGAAGATCACATATAACCTCATCATAGTGATAGAGCTTACAACACATAAGGAAATCACATCGATTACACAAGCATACAATACTGGGAATCATGACCTAGCTAATTTGACAGATATTTTTGGGAGACACAATTCAATCCATGACACCTGCTATCACCTGAAAGCTGGGATTCTGGAAGTCTCAATACTTATACAGAAACTAATCCAGTCCTTTCCATGGGGATCTGAGACTGTCCTTTTGGCTAAAGACACATAATGCTAGCCTGCAGCTAGCAGGTACAGCCTTCAGGCAAGCATCTGCGTGATGCAGAAACCACCTATTAATGTTATGATTAAATGCTTATGATTAGTTTATCACAGTACTCAACAATATCAGACTGGAGGAAGGTAAAATTCTCTACTGAGGTACAATCTATAACTATTTCATAAGCATTTAATAATGTTTTCCCTGAGGTAAGAACCTATCATGGAAAGTGAGCACATCGACAAATTTCCAGGACCTTCTTGTAAAGTGTACTGTTTCTGAAATATTTATATTTTACATGTACAAAATTAACATAGAGTTGCTACCAGTGGCATCACTAGAGAGATGTGGAGATGCAGAACACACCAGATGACACTTCAGAGGGGACAACGCTAAATTCCCTGCCTGCTGGCCATGAAGTGGGTTGCCCCATGCCTGGACTGTTCCCGTACACCCAGCGGCGCTGCAGGATACGCACACATCACACACACCTCCTCTGCAGTTCGGAACACAGGGACACAGCCCAAATGGGAAAAAGACTCCCAACCACACCCCAAGCAGCCCAGCCCTCTGGAGCCCTGGACTGAGCAGTTCAACATGAAGAACAATGCCCCCCTCCTTACCTCCCTTTGGGGACACAGGTCCCGGGACCCTCCAGCTGGGGAAGCCCTCCAAGAGAGGTGAGTTTGATTTAAAAATTTTAAAAAGTCTTCCCAAGTGGAGAGAAATAACAAAACTTAAAAAAAAAAAAAGTGGCCAGTACCAACCTGGGTAGTGAGGGGCAGAGAGGAGAAGGCTGTTACCTGAGAGCAGAAACTTCTAGTCAACTTGAGTGGCTTGCTCTGTCTTGCTCTTGCTCCTTCCAGCTTTCCAAACCTAATCGGTTAATGTGTCTCATGTACATTTAAGTTTAACGTTAAAATGAACATAATTTTGATGTAGTTCTTAAATATTTCAGTTTGAATTCTGTTGTTTTCTTATTGAATTTTCACTTTAACTGCATGAAACTACATAAATGTAAATACATTTAGACTGCGTGTATGATGTTGTAATTTGAAGATGTAATTTTAATTTGGCTAGTTGTTTCTGTCATTACTATTGCCATTACATTCAGTGATATACAGGAATTATGATTTATGAGTAACATTAGTTCAAAAAACATTACGGCTTCTGTATGGTCTGGTAAGGGAGGAAGTCCATGGGGGGAAGACACCATGAGTTACTGCACTGGGTGACACCAAGCCCAGTGATGCCACTGGCTGCTACGTTACTTTTGTGACTTGACTATTCTTCCTGCAAAGCTCTTATAATAGTGCTGACCTAAGTAAAAAACATGGAGCCACCAAACAAACCTAATTATTTCTAGCATCCATGTTTGTAATAGGGTTAAAAAACAAATCTTTGTGTTTTTTCCAGAGACTTCTGAAAATCAAAGCTGACTTGATGGCAAAGGTTATGGATTAAATTGTGTTTCCCGAAAAGATTTGTTATGTAAATCCTGAACCTTATACCAGTGGATATAATCCAATTTGGGAATAAGGTTGTCTTTATTATGTAAATAAGGTCATGTCATTGTAGGGTGTGTCTTAAATCAATCACTCTTGAGATGTAAAAAGAGCAGATTAGGTACAGAAGCAAAGAAGCACAGACGGGGAAAGTTAAATGCCATGTCACATGAAGAGCTCCAAGGACCGAGGGTCAGAAGCCAAAAAGAGACAAGGATCTCCCAGAGTTGACGGAGAAATCTTTTCCCTAGAGCCAGGGCCCTGAACATGGACTTCCAGCCTCCTAAACTGTGAGAAAATAAATTTCTGTTTGTTAAAGTCATGCACTTGTGGTATTTCTGTTATAGCAGCACTAACAAACTAAGAATTTGGTACTGGGAGTGGGGTGTTACTCTAATAAATACCTAAAATCTGGGAGTGGTTTTGGAATTGGATAATGGTTAGAATCTGGAGGAATTTCGATATACTGAAATATGTATTTTTACATGTACAAAATTAACATAGAAAGGGCTGCTAAAGCCCTAGATTACCTACCTGTTTGTAGAATTAGGGACTTTAAAGGTGATTCTGATGAGGGCTCAGAATGAATAGAGAACTGTGACACACATTCCTATTGCCATGAACAGACTGTTCCTGGAAATGTGGATGTTAAATGTGCTTCAGGTGAGGCATTCAAAGAAAATGCTGAACATGTGATTGGACACTGGAGGGAAGGTGATGCTTTTTATGCAGAAGCAAAGACTTTGAATTATGTTCCAATGTTTGGTGGAACTTATAAGTGATGAACTTGGATATTTGGCTGAGGAGATTTTTAAGCAGCTTCTTCAAGGAACAGTGTGGTTTCCCCTTGCTGCCTATAGTAAAATGCAGTAGGAAAGAGAGAGACTCATGAACTATGTAAAATGAAAGCAGAACTTAAAAAGATTTGGAAAAATTCTCTTGTACAAACTTAGGAAGCATGTCCTGGAAAAGCTTTCACCAAAGGCATGGCTACTCAATCTTTTGTTCAAGAGATTAAGCCTGTGACTGACAGATCTGTCAACCACAGCAGCAGAAAGGGACAGAGAGTACAAAATGAAGAAAAGCTGCCTGCCTCCTGGAATTCTACAGTCAGGAAATGGTCAATGGAGTGACTTTGTTGCAAACATCTGTTGTCCTCCAAGAAAAGGAGGACACTGTCCCGGGAACTGTTCGGAGATCAGCAGAACTGTTGGAGGGACCATGCTGGGCAGGTTGCCTCCATTTCAAAAGGCGGAACCACCTCCTCTGTTTGAAAGGGTGATAAAACCACCTCCTAGATTTCAAAGAGTCAGATCTCCACCACCTTCTTTCCAGAGTGAGGGGCTGCCACTCAAGTGGCCAAGAGGATAGGGCTAGCACCCAAAGCTGAGGGGGCTGGGCTATAATACTCAATATCCAGGAGAATGGAATCACCACCCAAAGCTGAGGGTGCATGGTTGCCAAGCCAAGCCCAGGGGTAAGGAGGTAGATTGCCACTCAGATGGACTAGGAGACTGGGGCCAAACCCTATGAGGCAGTTCTACTGTCTCTTATAGGATTGCTATGAGTTATAACCAACTCCACAGCAGTGAGTTGAGTTTTTTGATTTAAAGCTGAGAAAGCAGACCTGCTCTCCCAGTGGAGCTGGAAGGTGGGGCTGGTGCTCAGGGTTTAGGGGTCCCCGCCCAGAATCTGGAGAGAGTGGCTAACACCCAGAGTTTGGAGGGTGAGATCATTGCCCAGCTGGTCCTAGAGAACACAGGATTATTTTCAAGCCTTAAGAAATAAAGAAATTTGTTCTGATGGGTTTTTGACTTGCTTGGTGCCTATTGTCCCTTCTTTCCCTTCAATTTCTCCCATTTGTAATGGAAATATCTGCCCTGTGCCTGTTCCACCACTGTACTTTGGAAGCAGAGAGCTTGTATTCACAGATTTACTGATGGAGAAGAATATTGCCCCAGGGTGGAATATGCCCCAAGTCTCACCCTTACTTGATACAGATGATTCAGAAGATGAGATTTCGGACATGGGGTCGATTCAAGACTTTGGGATCATGGGATGGGGTCATTGTGCTTTGTATGTGGGAGGGACATGAATGTTGGGGGGCAAAGTGTGGAATGTTATGCTTTGAATTGTGTTCCCCAAAATATGTGTTATATAAACCCTAACTCCAATACTGTGATATAATCCTATTTGGGAATAGGGATTTCTTTGTTATGTTAATGAGACCACATCATTGCAGAGTATGATTTAAGCCAATCACTTTTGAGACATGAATAGATTAGGCACAGAAACCAGGAAGCACAGATGGGGAAAGTTGGATGCCATGCCACATGAAGATCTCCAAAGAACTGAGGAACAGAAGCTGAAAAGAGACAAGGACCTTCCCCCAGAACCAACAGAGAGAGAAAGCTTTCCTGTAGAGCTGATGCCCTCAGTTCAGACTTCTAGCTTCCTAAACAGTGAGAAAGTAAATCTCTGTTCCTTAAAGCCACTCACTTGTGGTATTTCTCTTACGGCATCACTAGTAAACTAAGACAGTAACTAATAACAATTTAATCAATATGACAATACACTATTTTTAAAGCATAGAAGTTTATGTAATTATAAGGAAACTTAGCACTTTCAAAGTAATGAACCTTTATTATTTCGTCTTTTGTTTGTTAGTTTGTAATAATAAAGACATAATAATGGAAAGGACCAAATATTATTCTGATGTGACACAGAATCTCTGCTGTTTGATCCAATTGCAACGAAGATAAATAATAACATTTGTTAAAAGAAAGCTAAATACTTCAAAATCAGTTTTTATTTTATCACTGAGAAAACCAAATTCTAGTTTATCACTGACATAATATCTGGGAGTAAAACGAAAAAAAAAAAAACCAGTTACCATTGATTCAACTCTGACTCATGGCAACCACCTGTGTGTCAGAGTAGACCTGTGCCCCACTGGGTTTTCAATGGCTGATTTTTTGGAAGTTGATCACCAGACCTTTCTTCTGAGGCACTTGTGGGTAGACTTAAACTTACAACCTTTCTGTTAGCGTGTTAACTGTCTGCACCACCCAGGGACTCCTATCTGAGAGTAAAGGAGTCATCAACCCCATTTTAAAAAAATCTTAACAACAACCCCGTTAAAACTGGAAGAACTTTGTCAAAATTTTAATACGTTTCCTTGCTTCTTTTCAAATGCATTAATTACAGTTATTATAAACTAAGACAAAATTAACAGTCTGACAACTTATCACAACTGTATTTATTCCACATGTTGTCTTTTACCATCCTTTTAACATTCTGGAACAGCCAGAGACTATAAGACCTTTTCATTTTTTTTTTTTTCCTTGATAAACAGAAATATATCAATTACTCTGCATAAAGTTATACTTTTTGCTACTATTATTTTTGGAATAGTCTAAATCACTATTAATCAAATTAGCTAACTTCTAATTCACAGAGAAAACTGGGAGAAGGGTGATTGAGCAGAGTCTGGTATATGCTAGCATTTCTTTATACCAGCAAAGTTCACAGCATACCTGTTACAACTCCCCACAGCCATCTATTTCACTTCTGCAACTTCTTTAAGTGGTGAACACAAACGTGTTCATGAATATGATGAGAACCTTAGCCACAGGCTTCAGTGTTCTTTCTTATTTAAAAATCATCCATGTATCTAACAACAATGCATATTTAACTCCATTTAATAAAGGAACTCTGGTGGTGCATCAGTTAAGCGCTCATGTGATCGTTATCTAGTGCTGCTGTAATATAAATACCCCAAGTGCATGGTTTTAAAAGAACAGAAATTCATTCTCTCACAATTTAGGAGGATGGAAGTCTAAATTCAGAGCACCAGCTCTAGGGGAAGGCTTTCTCTCTCTGTTGGCTCTGGAGGAAGGGCCTGGTCAATTTTCACGTGGCTTGGCATCTCTCTTTTCTATTTCTGCTCGCTAGCTTGTGTTTAATCTTTTATACCTCAAAACAGATTGATTCCAGATATACACCTACTCTAATCCTGCCTCATTAATATAGCAAAGACAATCCATTCCCAAATGAGATTAAAACCACAGGTATAGAGTTTAGGATTTACAATATATTTTTTTGTGGACACAATTCAATCCATAACACACACAGCTGCTAATAAAAAGCTGAAGGTTTGAACCCACTCAGAGGCTACTTTCGAGAAAAGACCTGCTGATCTGCTCTCATAAAGCTTACAGCCTAGAAAATCCGATGAGGCAGTTCTATGCTGTCCCATTGGGTCACTGTCAGGCAAAAATCTACTTCATGTAATTAATTAAAGTTCTTGGTCTTTAGGTTTAACATAATTATTATTGATATAAAAATGCTGACCACAATTACAATTCAATTTGATTGATTACTAATTTATATTTTTATAGTCCTCACCAGTTTGTAGAAGTAATGATAGATTCTGATGAGTAGACCAGTATAAGAAACTTACGACGTTCTGATTAACTAGCCTCTTCATAAAATAACAAACCCAAATCTTATTTAAATATAAGATAGATGTCTATTTTATACTATATACTGCTAAAATCAGGAAAAGGATGTATAGCTCTTTATATATTTATTTTTAAACCAAAATTATTGAGCCAATCTAGTTTGTTCAAACACTCACCTTAAATTTGTGAACTTAAATTTTTATATAAAATTTTATCTAAAAAAAGCTAGCACTTTCTGTGAGAATATTTTTTTTTATTAAAAGGACAGCATATTTAAAATACTAAAAGTTTGGTTTTTTATCTTTCTGAGAATATTAGATTTATATAAATACTTAATCAACCAAACCAAAAAACAAACCTGTTGCCATTTGAGTCAATTCTGACTCATAGTGACCCTATAGGACAGAGTAGAACTGCCCCATAGGGTTGTCAAGGAGTGGCTGGTGGATTTGAACTGCCAACCTTTTGATTAGCAGCCATAGCTCTTAACTACTGCACCACCAGGGCCCCAGATGCTTAATATTCTCCAAAAAATAATTAAAACCGAGCTGCTTTAATTTGAGGGTCTTTATATTCTTACGCAATACCACCCCTGAGAGGTAAGAGCATATTTCAAACTCACACAGTGAGAGGTACCGGCTTTTCTCAATTGCAGACACACACAAAACAAACTGTAGAACATAATTATTATTGATATAAAAGCTAGTCAGAATTACAATTCAATTTGCAACCTTAACTACTGGTCAGGCATAAAAAAGAAACACACAGCAAGTTCTCAAAGGTATGCTCTATTTTTCCAGTGTTCAAGAAATATTTGCTTAATTGATTTGAGCTCACATATAGTCAAATGAACAAATGAAGACTGTTGTTGATGGGTGCCCTTGAGTCGATTCAGATTCATAGTGACCCTAGAGAATAGAGTAGAACGGCCCCACAGGGACTGCTACACTGTAATCTTTACAGGAGCAGATCATCAGGCCTTTTCTTTTGTGGAGTCACTGGCAGGTTCAAACTACCAACCTTTCGGTTAGCAGCTGACTCTTAACCATTGCACTACCAAACCCCACCCCCACCCCCCCAAAAAAAAAAAACCTGTTGCGGTCAAATCCATTCCAACTCATAGTGACCCTATAGGACAGAGTAGAACTGCTCCGTAGGGTTTCCAAGCAGTGGCTGGTGGATTTGAATTGCTGACCATTTGGTTAGCAGCCGAGCTCTCAACCACTGCGCCACCAGGGCTCCATTGCACCACCAGGGCTCCTTAAGTGAAGACTAATAAATCTGATTTTCTGTTGTCTCTTACCTGACAGGAGATCACCAAATGGTCAGACTTTGAAGGCATATTCTTAACTTCTGGTGCACAAACCAAATTCCCGTATACAAAGGGTGTTTTCTAGACTATGCAATTGAGACCAGTCTAGTGTCCACCAGTCCCTGCCTCTGGCTGTGCAGAGAGAACCCATAGACAGACTAACAGACTTGTCTAAGAACTAGAAACAAAAGTAAAAACATCAGGAGAGAGAAGAAAAATAGTCAGCAAAGGTAAGTTTCTAGAGTAATTTGGGATTCCGAGAACCAAGAGAAAATGTGTTTGCATTTAAAAAGTTCTTGAATTTCACTTCTGTGACAACACAATTTAATTATCTCTTACACATGCGTTCACATAGGCATTGTCTTAGTTATCTGGTGCTACTATAACAGAAATGCCACAAGTGGATGGCTTTAACAAACAAGTTTATTTTCTCACAGTCCAGGAGGCTAGAAGCTGGTATTCGGGAACCAGCTCCAGGGGAAGGCTTTCTCCCTCTGTCAGCTCTGGGGGAAAGTCTTTGTCATCAGTCTTCCCCTGTTCTAGGAGCTTCTCAGTGCAGAGGCCCTGGGTCCAAAGGACATGATCTACTCCCAGCTCTGCTTTCTTGGTGGTAGGAGGTCTGTCTCCTTTCTGCTGGATTCTCTCTTTTATATCTCAAAAGAGCTTAACTCAAGATACAACCTAATCCTGTAGATTGAGTTCTGCCTCATTAACATAACTGCCTCTAATCCTGCCTCATTAACATCGTAGAGGTTAGGATTTACAACACATGGGAAAATCACATCAGATGACAAAATGGTGGATGAGCACACAATACCGGGAATCATGGCATAGCCAAGTTGACATGCATTTTGAGGGGACACAATTCAATCAATAACAAGCATCTTGTTAGTGACCTCTAAAATTGCCCAACCATAATTTTCAAAAGTTGAAAAATTGACTCACATACAAATATAGAGGAAACAAGTATCTAAGTTTTTATTCAACTAATTAAATAATGAGAATACCAATAAAATTATAAAAAATGATTTAAAAAACTTTGGAGAAACTGGCTCTCTAGGCATTTTGAAAGAAGAAGTGTTAGAATAAAATCTCTAGTTTGAAACAAAAACAGATTATATCCTACAAGGCAATAAATCATAACCTTTGGGGTTACATTTTTTATTGGACAGGAATCTACATGTTAACATACAATAATGTAATAGCACAGCGTCTGGTGTCTAACTAAATAATAAATAGTAAAGTTAAACTTAAATTATCCTAAAAGAAATATCTTTGGGTGTGCTAGTTAAAAAAAAAAAAATGAAATCCCTGGTATGACACTCTTTTGATTTCCAACTTTTGGATAATTCATCTTTAAGGTATTAAGAAAATAATAAACTTTATATATTGTGAGATAATATTTGGAGAAATAAATTATGTAATAAAATAAAATAATACATTTTAAAAATGAATAATAAAAGATAAACTGTCTGTAATACGGCCCTTAAATATGTCCTCAGGGAGGAATTACTACAAAAATCACGGGATCCAAATAAGTAACTCAGATTTAGTCATAACATGCTTATTTAGAATCAGATGGGTTGCTTGCAGATTCTAGTTTTCAACAGGAAGTTTTTATCATTCCTATTTCGATTGCATATTGAGTCTTATGGGCTGTAATCCTTAGTCTTAACCAAAAATATAATTATTTATTTAGAAAAAAATTTAATAATTTTTTAGAATTGTATTATTGTGTGTATAATGTCTAAATGTCTTATACCACTGAATGCTACAGAATTTTTTCAAATACTTTCATTCACTTCAGATATACACAGTTTACAGTAATGGAATAAATAATATTTTTTTATCATCTCATGTACCACTATTTTAAATTATGTAAGTAATATTGTGATCAGTTTAATATAAATCCATATAGACTATTATCACATCATTGGTAAGTTTTTGAATTGTTAGTTCATTATATAACCATGATAGTCTAAAATTATAAATTTTAGTTTAAAATCAGATTAGGATTCATGGATTAAAACCTTGGGTAAATCTTATGATGTTAAAAAAGAAAGGTAGGTAAACCAGATTTAAGGAACCCTGGTGGTGCAATGATTAATTACGCAGTATGGTGCTAAACTAAAATTTGGAGATTCGAACCCACCAGCTGCTCATTGGAGAAAGACCTGGTGACCCGCCCGTGTAAAGACTACAATCTAGAAAACCCTGTGTAGCGATTGTCTTCTGTCACGTGGGGTCACTAAGAATCAGAATACACTTGTCTGCACACAACAACAAAACCATGTTTTACAAGTTTTTTAAAAACATAACCCATTGCCATCGAGTCAATTCTGACTCATAGCAACCCTGTAAGACAGAGTAGAACTGCCCCATAGGGTTTCCAAGGAGCAGCTGGTGGATTCAAACTGCTGACCTTCTGGTTAGCAGCTGTAGTTCTTAACCACTATGCAACCAGGGCTCCTCTAGCTCACTGCCAACAAATCCATTCCAACTCACAGCGACCCCATAGGGTTTCCGAGACTGTAGAGCTCTACCGAAGCTGACTGCCACATCTTTCTTGCGAGGAGCCACTGCTGTTTGAGGTTAGCAGTTGGTCACTTTAACCCCTGTGTCACCATATACCTTGATTCTGTTCTCACAACTGGAAGTGAAACAAAAATTCCTTGGAAATAGATGTTGTTATTGTTAGGTGCCGTCCAGTCAGTTTTGACTCATAACCACCCTGTGTACAACAGAATGATACGTCTCATGAGTACTAAATAATTCTATGTTTATAAATTTTCTGGAAAATCCAAGTCACAAAAATAGTATGATTTAAAAATAGTTAGACTAGAGTTCAAGTGTTCATTGAGAAATCTTAGAACTATGGCAAATAGCTATATCACTCAGGCTCCCAAAGCTAAAGTATCATGTCAGTAATGAAACGGTAATGGAGGCTTTGAGCTGTGGGCATCAGCATCACCTAAGGGCTTGTTAAAAAATACAGAATCCCAGGCCCTACCCTAGAATCTTCCACTTTAATGATCTCGGATGGTTCCTGTGTGTGCCAAATTCTGAAAAGCCCCACTAGAGGGGGAATAATAAGTAATAAAAATAACTAAATCCAGGTTCTAATATTGTCTTTGCCACTTAGTATCTTCATGATCTTACACAATTTCCTTAACTTAGTACAGGCTGTTTCTTCATTTCTAATATGAGGTAGCAAAGCCTACCTCCAAGAATTCTTGTGAGCACTAAGTAATTCCATGTTTGTAAGTTCCCTGGAATATCTCAGTCTCTATAAATCTTAAATCTTAAAATAATAGAATTTTTAAAAATTTTATTAGAATTTAAGTTTCCATTGAAAATTATAGAACTAAGGCAATTATCTACAGCATTCAGGCCTCCAACCTTCTAAAGAGAAATTCAGTTAATTGAATGGGCAACTATTATTTCATTGAGGAAGAAACTCTTATTAATTTCTTAAGTATTTGTTGCTAGAGTAGGGGTTCTCAAAAAGTAGTCCTGGATTCAGAGGCATCAGCGTCACCCGGGAATTTGTTAGAAATGCAAATTATCCAAGCCCAGCCCAGAGCTACTGAATCAGAAACTCTAGGGGTGGGGCCCAGTGATTGGCCTTTTATCAAGTTCTCTAGGTAATTCTGATAGATACTGATGTTTGAGAACTACTGCTGTAGACCAGCCTCCCGATGTACTTAACCCAAGTAATTTTATGTACTTTTTAGTAATTTAGCTAGAGAACCCTTTCACTGCAAACAGCCAATCCACAAGTACCATGCAGGCCATTTTTGCTTAACACGTTTACATGACGTGGATTTGAGTCGTTGACCCAAGATTACCTGGCTGTGAGAGCTTGGTGTTTTCAATGTGAAGAGTCCCTGGATATCACTTTTCTGTGACAGAAGAATTTTCCTAATTGCTGAAAACCTCAAAAAAGCTTCACCCAGACTTTTCCCAGGAGACTTTTTGACGCTGTGACCCTGTAGTCAGCCATGAGGAGGCAGTGGTAGCCTCCTGTCAGAAGAGAGCCTAGAGGTGTGGCGGCAGCTGTTGACTTTTCTCTTTGGTAACTTTATTTTGTTCTTATTTGGCTTGCAGCGATTTTCATCCAGAACTTTCACCACCCAGGACGTTGCCATGGGGACAAAGCAATGAATGGAGCAGAGGGAATGAAGAAATACTCTAAAAAGAGAACGAGTGACGGAGAGAGAAAAGAGTGAAACTAAATATTATTTTTCTTTTCTTTTGGCTAAAATGCATTCACAGATGTTAGTTATTGGAATTGTATGTTTTAATAATCTTAAATCTGTCAAAATTCCTTGACTTGTAGATCAGAAATTGTAGGTACTGGATCACAGGCCCTTTGCTCAGTGCTATGATTCTGACTATTGAAAGAAACTGCAGATTTAATGAAAACATTTAGTTGACAAATAAGATTGCATATTTATGTCCTGAAGAGGCCAGTAACACACAGAAGTTCAGGGTTAGAAAGAATTTAGGCATTATCTGGTTGAGCGACCTAGCTTAAGGAATTCATTCTCTTTGCAATGCTGGTTAAGGAAATAACCAAAACCAAAAACCAAACCCGTTGCCATTGAGTTGATTCTGACTCATAGCGACCCTATAGGACAGAGTACAACTGCCCCATAGAGTTTCCAAGGAGCTTCTGGTAGATTTGAACTGCTGATGTTTTGGTTAGCAGCCTTAGCTCTTAACCACTACACTACCAGAGTTTCCACAATTAAGGAAATAGCAGTCATGAACTGGCTTTCTTCACTGAGAGAACACATCAGTTAAAAACATAAAGAGAAATCAACGATTCCACTCTGGACTAAAAGCCATTTAAAGTCTAGACTCTCTTGCCTTGCTGGCTTACATTCCTAACATGCTTCCCCCTAGCTCATTTTGCTGTTTTTTGATCATGCCAAGCACATTCCTACCTCAGGGCCTTTAAGTGCTATTTCCCAATCTAATACACTACTTATCCCTTAAACCATTCAGGTGTCTTTCCACATGACCTCATCAGGGAGTGCTTCTTTGATCTTTATATCTACCAGCACCCTCATTGTTATCTCTTACTTACTTAGCTATACTCATCTTCATAACACTTTTAAGGATTAAAAAAAAAAAAAACAACATTGACGTCCAGTTGATTCCTACTCATAGCAACCCTGTAAAACATATTACATTTTGTTTGTTTATTATCTCTCTTCCTCACTAAAATATAAGCTCCAAGAGGGTGGAGAATTTGTTTTCACTGTTACAATATCAACACAGAGGGCAGTGCGTGGCATAGAGCAGACAATCAAATAACATTTATTAAAGAGTGAATACTAAAGGTTTGTCCAGTTTTGCTTGTGCTAAGCAAGTTACTGTCTTGTCAGGCAACCAAATTCAACCTTCAATAATTCTCTTTTTTTCCAAATATTCTTCCAAAGACAGAGTCAAAAATCTGTCTCCTAGTAATTTTCCATACTTGTCCTCTTTGATACAAATAATAGTTAACATGTATTGAACTCATGCTATGTTCTAGTCTCTGTGAAAAGTGTGTGCTACTCTATTAGTTGCTATTAAAGCACACAGTATTTGAAGCATAGGAAGAGCTCCATAAATATCAGTCATAAAGAACTGGCTGGCTTAAAACAACAGAAATTTATTCTTTCACAGTTTTGGAGGCTAGAAGTGTGAATTTAATAAGTGTTGACAGGGCTATGTTACTCCAAAATTTCTACGAGAAGATCTGTCCTTGTCTCTCCAGCTCCTAGGAACCCCAGGTGTTCCTTGACAGCAGCTTAACTCCATCTCTGTCTTGGTCTACCCATGGCTCTCTCCCTCCTGTGTGTCTCTTCCTCTTCTCATAGGGATACCAGCCATACTGGATTAGGATCCACCCTATCCCATTGTGTCCTCTTGTTAACTTACTTTTACAAAAATGCTATTTCCAAATCAGGTCACATTCACAGCTAATGAGGGTTAGAACTTAAACGTATCTTTTTGGAGGACACAGATCAGCCCCTGACAACATGATTGTCCTAAACTTGAAGATAGATGCCTGGGTCTTCTCTTTTTCACTTTAAGTATTGTTCAGGTAAAAATCGTATTAAGCCAATAAGAGAAATTGTGATATTTATTTAACATAGATTTCACATCAGGGTAACATTTTGACTAGGGAGTCAAAAATGTTCCAGAGAGGAAAGAACTTTCAAAGATTCTTAAAAAGATAAACAAACAAAACCATTGCCACTGAGCTGATTCCAACTCATAGCGATCTTAGAGGACAGAGTAGAATTGCCCCATAGAGTTTCTAAGGAGCATCTGGTGGATTTGAACTGCTGACCTTTTGGTTAACAGCCATAGCACTTAACAACTACATCACCAAGGATTCCTATACCCTACCTTATCGACATTGCCACTGAATTGGGGCCAGAATAGGGTTTATATTATAACAATGTACCCTAAAATACTGCTACTAGTCTGACCTTGGAGTTTGTTTCTTAAAACTGACTGCACTTAGGTAATTCTTCAAAAGAAGCCAATGCCTAAGGCCACATGGTCTTCACTAATTTATCTAGACTACTGTTTGACTCAAAGGTGACTTTAGGGTACCAACTTCCTCCAGGCTAAAGGTTCAAAAGAACATCTCAGAGCAATAGCTTGGGTGGGCCACCCAACTTTATGGAGCCCAGAAATATGAATTCCATGAGAATTAAAACTCGGTTTCTCAATATCTTTTGGTTTTTGTAAGATTTTCTCTGGATACGGTTTTCCTAGATGACCTTCTCTGTATGTACTTCAGTTTATAAATAGCCCCTTTTTAATGAGTCTCAGTATGGAAAACAATGTTCTGCCTGCAACCTAACTAGTGTAGAGTTTAGGCAAGATAAGATGTGCAGGATTCTATGAGTGCAATCTTTGACTGTGATAGGCTTTAATTTAAATTGAATCATTGACTTTCACTGAATGTGTTAGACAACCAAGAACTTACCCTTTCTCACTTAAATTACACATAAAACAAGTATCCCTTAGAATATTGAGCCTAAATTTTGGAGGATAAGATAGTCTAAAATTATATATTTTCCTTCTCTTAAATTTCAACCTATTGTTTCAGGGTTTTGGGAGATTTTTTAATTTGAATCTGAACATCCAAAATAGTAACTAACTAACCCTCCTGGTTTCATATCATTAGAATATTTTTAACTGTGGTAGATACTGTTGCTCAGTATCTGTTATTTCTCCCTAACAGAGCTGCATATATATATATATATTTTTTTTTTTCTTCTTTAGTTAGTCATGCCCCCAGGTCTTGGGTTTGAATTATACTTTGCCTAACAAACCATATTGACCTCCTCATTTGCCAATCAGTGTTCTAAGATTTAAGCATGTGGCTACTTTGTGAACAATGACACATGAGAGGACATGTTCTAGGAGCTTCTGTATAAGATTTTCTATTCTGATAATGAGAAGCATAAAAAATAGAAAGCCTTTTTGCCCCTCACCTTCTTTCCACATTGGGACACTGTTGTGTCAAGTTGTCTGGCTCTTGAAAAACCATTTAGTGATGCATTGCCCTGCACTAAGGCTGGTGAAAGACAAAGACAAATGAAGCTAAAAGAAAAACAAGCCCCTGTTTAATTAGGCCAGGTTTAGTTGCGTATTCTATTATTTGTAATGGAAAACTACAAGTTTTGATTTTATTCAGAGTGTTGATTTATCGCTGAATAGAAAAATATAAATGACAGAGCCCAGACTTCTTTACAAATTGAATACCGATCAATTAAGCAGGCCATTTTTGGGGGTGCTTTTCTTTAAGAGTTATAGATCTACCAACCATATGATGTAAACCTTGGTGGCATAGTGATTAAGTGCTTTGTCTGCTAACCATAAAGGTCGGAAGTTCAAATCCACCAGGCGCTCCTTGGAAATTTTATGGGCAGTTCTACTCTGTCTATAGGGTCGCTGTGATTTGGAATCGACTCGACGGCAACAGGTTTTCGAACTCTGTGATTTTACCACCTATATATTTATTTTCCACGTGCATATTATGACTTTAGAATTCATTAAATATATTATTAAAAATTATAAGCCCTACACTATACGCCTTTCAAAATTTCCAGTTGAATCTACTTTCTCAAAAAACAGAAATAATGTTTGTCATGACTCATTTTTGGTTATGAAATACTAAACCAGAGAGATTGTCAGAGCAATTACTATGCTAAATGCTGAAAAGTACTTTGTTTCAAGATCCATTGTTTAATTTCTTTTTTTTCAGATATTGAAACAAAGTCATTGGAATGTCATCTTTTCCTCATTTCTAAGTGCTGTGAACTATTTTCTTTTTTCCCATCTTTTCAGCAATTTTTTCTCTCTAGAATTTCTCAGATATCGTCTTTGGTGGTCCTGTAACCCCACTTTAGTGTTCTTTAAGACTACTAGATTGTAATTCTTGTGATTGTGATGCTAGTTACTCTACTGCCTATTAGAATTTAAATCACAATTATTAATACTATACCCTTATGGAATTGAAACCAATCTCCCTAGAAGCAGAACTGAAGTGAGCCGACTTACATTACCACCATGGTTTTTTAATGTTATATATCTGCTTTAAAAATTGGGACCATATATTTCTTAGTCATTTTTCTATAAACATTCTTCAGTGGAAAAAATACAGCCATAAAATATTCTTTTATTATACTCAGCATTTTTCTTTCAGTCTCAATTATTCTTACAATTGCATGAAACCTTTAGGCATAGCTTCTTGGTTTATACTAACATATATTTTTGCATTTCATTTGCAACTACTATGTTTGTGTGTGTGTGTGTGTGTGTGTGTGTGCGTGTGTGTGTGAGAGAGAGAGAGTTTATGTGCCTACAGACATTCCTAGTTACTATTTTGTGATTATTTTATGCATCCAAACAGGCGCAGTATCAATTAATACAGATTTGGGCAAGTAATATAAGTAAGTGAAGCAGGCTGATGAGGATTTCGATGAAATGATGTATGTGTGTGGGTGTGGAGGGTGGGGGAGTGTCAATTAACCCCAGATAATTTGAGCTGTCAAGAGAATTTGGAAGTTCAGATTCAGTATGAACTATCCAATATTATATAAGACAACAAACTCATTTCTGAAAAAACAAAATAATGTGTAGCCCCCCAAAATCATGTATAAGGGGCAAAGCTGGTTCTTGGGCTGCTATTTTGCGATCTCTAGCATAATGGATAGAGCATGAGGTGCAGAATGCAGTCCTGTATGTTAATTGGGCTTGGTCTGTTTATATCACTGAACAACCCTGAGCCTTCTTCCTAAATTATAGACTAAGACTAACGATGTCAGTCTCACGATGTTCTTTCTTAAAGTGTAAGATACATGTCTGAGGTTTATTCCCGGTTATAGCCTTCTATAATGTGGAAGAAAAATTTTCTCCCAAAAAGTTTATTGCAACTTTATCATCAACCTAATTTTCCTACTACAACTGAGCTCCATTAAAGGGTTGGCTTTATTATTTTCTATACTTTCTGGAAGGCTGATAAATGTTTTATTTTAGAATATGAAATTTTCTTTTCCAGCCAAGATGGAATTTCAGAAACCATATTTACACTCACATCTAAAACAACTAAAAAACTTATGCATTGTCAAAAACCCCATTGCTGTCAAGTCGATTCTGACTTATGGTGACCCTATAGGACGGAGTGGAACTGTCCCATAGGGTTTCCAAGGAGCAGCTGGTGAATTCAGACTGCTGACCTTTTGGTTAGAGGCTGAGCTCTTAACCACCACACCACCAGGGCTCCAAAAAACATACAAAGTAAGTGAAACGAAGTTTTCAGACACTAGGCATGAGGTAACATAGGACAGTGAGCCCTGACAGGTAAAAAACGAATGAGAAAAGTCCTATGATTTTCCTAACTTAACTGCCTGAAGAAAAGTTCCTGGCCATAGCAGAAAGAAGGAAAATCCAGGAAAAAAACCTGGAGTTTTCTCTGGGTTTAAAAGACAGAGCTAGAAGTCTGGAGAAGCCAAGGTTGCTAGAGTTGACAGAGAAAAATACTGGAGAAGAGAGAACTGCCCAGACAAAAGATATTTGTAGATTGTACAGGATCACCATCAAGTCTTCAGATGAGTAGAAATGAGCACAATTGTGTGAGTAACTACCCAAGGCCATAGGCAAAACCAAAGAACCAATCAAATATAGCAGAGGTAGTCCTCAGAGATCACATAGGACTGGGAGAATTTGTGTTGCAACAAGCCAGAGTGAAAAACCATATAAATCATTCGAAATTTGTTAGAGTAATCCATACAAATTAGCAGTCGGGGAAAAATTAGCCTTAGACCAAAGGCTGCTTTCCATTCCACCTAACAAATGTTAACAGGAAGTCTCTTTTTCTTAAATTGTGCTTTAAGTGAAAGTTTATAATTCAAGTTAGTCTCTCATGCAAAAATTTATACACATGTTGTTATGTGACCCTACTTTCTCTATGCTGTGACAGCACACTCCTCCTTTCCACCCCTGATTTCCCGTGTCCATTCAACCAGCTCCTGACCCTCTCTGCCTTCTCATCTCGCCTCTAGATAGGAACTGCCCATTTAGTCTCATGTATCTACTTGAGCTAAGAAGCACACTCTTCAAGAGTATCATTTTATGTCCCGTAGTCCAGTCTAATCTTTGTCTGAAGAGTTGGCCTCAGGAATGGTTTTAGTTTTGGACTAACAGAGAGTCCAGGGGCCATGTCTTCTGGGTTCCATTCAATCTCAATCAGACCATTAAGTCTGGTCTTTTCACTAGAATTTGAGTTCTGCACCCCACTTTTCTCCTGCTCTGTCAGGAACTCTCTGTTGTGTTCCCTGTCAGGGTGGTCATTGGTGGTAGCCAGACACCGTCTAGTTCTTCTGGTCTCAGGCTGATGGAGTCACTGGTTTATGTGGCCCTTTCTGTCTTGTAGGCTAATACTTTACTTGTGTCCATGGTGTTCTAAAAGGAAGTCTTGAAGAAATCAAACCATTCCCGAATAACTGCATCCCAGAATAAATGTAAGAGTATTTGTAGAAATACAAAAATATACAGTGTCTGACAAAATAAAATTCACAATGTTGAATGTCTAATAAGAAATTGCCAGTCATGCAAAGAAGCAGGAAAATATGACCCAGGAACAGAATCATTCAATAGAAACAGACCCAGAGATGAACTAGATCATAATAATAAAACCGAAACCTGTAGTGGAAAATTACAGTGTCTAAGATGACGAAGACCTCAGATCAAACATTGCAGAAGAGAATGTTAGTGAACTTGAAGACAGCAATAGAGACTATTCAAAATGAAACAGAGAGAAAAAAGACTGAAAAAATTTAAAAGAGCATCAGTGAAATATAGGATATCTTTAAGCATCCTAAAATACATGCAGTTGTTGTTGTTAAGTGCCATGGAGTTGGTTCTGATTCATAGAAACCCTATGTACAACAGAACGAAACACTGACTGGTCGTATGCCTTCCTCACAGTCCTTGCTATATTAAGCCCATTGCTGCAGCCACTGTGTCAATTCATCTCATTGAGGCTCTTCCTTTTTTTAGCTGACCTTGTACTTTACCAACCGTGATATCCTTCTCCAGGGACTAATCCCTCATATCCAAAGTAAGTGAGACAGTCTCCCTACCCTCCTTTCCAAGGAGAACTTGGGCTGTATTTCTTCCAAGACAGACTTGTTCCTTCTTCTGGCAGTCCACGGTATATTCATTATTCTTCGTCAACACCGTAATTCAAAGGTGTCAATTCTTCTTCAGTCTTCCTTATTCATTGTCCAGTTTTTGCATGAAAATGAAGTGATTGAAAATATCATGACTTGGGTCAAGGGCACCTTAGTCCTCAGAGTGACATCTTTGCTTCTTAACACTGTGAAGAGGTCTTTTGCAGCAGATTTGCCCAATGCAATATATCCTTTCATTCCCTGAGTGCTGCTTCCATGGATGTTGACTGTGGATCCAAGTAAAATGAAGTTCTTGACTAATTCTATCTTTTCTCCATTTATCATGATGTTGCTTATTAATCCAGTTGTGAGGATTTTTGTTTTCTTTATGTTGAGGTGTAATCCATACTGAAGGTTGTCATCTTTGATCTTCATCAGTAAGTGCTTCAAGTCCTCCTGGCTTTCAGCAAGCAAGGTTGTGTCATCTACATTATTACAGGTTTTAGTGAGCTTCCACCAGTCCTAATGCCACATTCTTCTTCATATAGTTCAGCTTCTCGGATTATTTGCTCAGCATACAGACTGAATAAGTACGGTGAAAAGATACAGCCCTGACACACATCTTTCCTGACTTTAAACCACGCGGTATCCCCTCGTTCTGTTCGAACAACTGCCTCTTGATCTATGTACAGGTTCCTCGTGAGCACAATTCAGTGTTCTGAAATTCCCATTCTTCAACATGTTATCCATAATTAGTTATGATCCACACAGTCAAATGCCTTTGCATAGTCAATAAAACACCGGTAAATATCTTTCTGGTATTCTCTGCTTTCAGCCAAAATCCAAATGATATTGACAATGTTATCCCTCTTTCCATGTCCTCTTCTGAATCCAGCTTGAATTTCTAGCAGTTCCCTGTTGATGTACTGCTGTAGGTGATTTGGAATGATCTTCAGCAAAATTTTATCTGTGTGTGATATTAATGTCATTGTCCAATAATTTCTGCATTCTGTTGGATCACCTTTCTTTGGAATAGGCATGAATCTATATCTCTTCCAGTCGGTTGGCCAAGTAGCTGTCTTCTAAATTTCTTGGCATAGATGAGTGAGCACTTCCAGTGCTGTATCCTTTGTTGAAACATCTCAGTTGGTATTCAGTCAATTCCTGGAGCTTTCCTGAGTCCACAACTTCAGTGCAGCTTGGACTTTTTCTTTCAGTACCATTGGTTTTTGATCACATGCTACCTCCTGAAATGATTGAACGTCCACCAGTTCCTTTTGGTACAGTGACTCTGTGTATTCCTTCCATCTTCTTTTGATGCCTCTTGTGTCATTCAGTATTTTGCCCGTAAAATCCTTCACTATTGCAACTTGAGGCTTGAATTTTTTTCTTCAGTTCTTTCAGCTTTATAAGTGCCAGGTGTGTTCTTCTCTGTTGGTTTTCTAACTCCAGATCTTTGCACGCATCATTATAATACTTTATCTTCTCGAGCCGCCCTTTGAAATCTGTTCAGCTCTTTTACTTCATCATTTCTTCAATTTGCTTTAGCTACTTTACATTCAAAAGCAAATTTCAGAGTCTCTTGTGACATCCATTTTGGTCTTTTCTTTCTTCCCTGCCTTTTTAGTGATCTTTCACTTTCTTCATGTATGATGTCCTCAATGTCATTCCACAACTCCTCTGGTCTTTGGTCCTTAGTGTTCAATGTGTCAAATCTATTCTGTGATGGTCTCTAAATTGAGGTGGGATATACTCAAGGTTGTACTTTGACTCTTGTGGACTTGTTCTAATTTTCTTCACCTTCAACTTGAACTTGCATAAGAGCAATTGATGGTACGTACCACAGTCTGCCCCTGGCCTTTTTCTGACTGATGGTATGAGCTTTTTCATTGTCTCTTTCCACAAATGTAATCAATTTGATTCCTGTGTATTCCATCTGGGGAAGGCCACATATATTGCCACCATTTATGTTGTTGAAAAATCTATTTGCAAGGAAGAAGTCATTGGTCTTGCCAAATTCTATCATGCGATCTCCAGCATCATTTCTTTCACGAAGGCCATATTTTTCAACTACTGATCCTTCTTCTTTGTGCATTCCAATCACCCATAATTATCAATGCATCTTTATTGCACGTTCAATCAATTTCAGACTGCAGAAATTTGTAAAAATCTTTAATTTCTTCATCTTTGCCCTGAGTGGTTGGTGCATAAATTTGAATAATAGTCTTATTAACTGGTCTTCCTTGTAGGCTTATGGATATTATCCTATCACTGATAGCGTTGTACTTCAGGATAGATCTTGAAATGTTCTTTTTGACTATGAATACAAAGCTATTCCTCTTCAGTTTGTCATTCTTGGCATAGTAGACCATATGATTATCCAACTCAAAATGGCCAATACCAGTCCATTTCAGCTTACTAATGCCTAGGGTATCGACATTTATGCGTTTCATTCCATTTTTGATGATTTCCAATTTTCCTAGATTCATACTTCATACATTCCATGTTCCTATCATTAATGGATGTTTGCAGTTGTTTCTTCTCATTTTGAGTCATGCTACATCAGCATATGAAGGTTTCAAAAGCTTGGCTCCATCCACATCATCAAGGTCGACTCTATTTTGAAAAGGCAGCTCTTGCCCAGTTGTATTTTGAGTGCCTTCCAACCTGAGGAGATCATCTTCCAGAACTATATCAAACAATATTCTGCTGCTATTCATAAAGTTTTCACTGGCTGATTCTTTTCAGAAGTAGACAGCCGGGGTCGTTCTTCATAGTCTGTCTTAGTCTGGAAGCTCAGCTGAATAATTACCACACTTATGTTTTTAAAGGTTTGGAGATATAAGGGAGATTTATAATTTCTTAACAGTAGCAATCTATCAGTTTCAACTTTTGTGATTTTAAATGTCCTAGTGTTTGTCCTACAAAGAAAACTGCTCGTTTCTCAACAAGTTATGTCTGAGAATTTACATTACTACATAAAAATGTTTTATTTTGACTCCACAGATGAGATCGTAGAGATCAGTAGACATGTTTTAATTTTTCATCAAATACTGTTCAGTGTCTTCCTTGTTTTTCAGTATTTTTACGCAACCTGGCAAAGAGTGTGTTTGTTCGTTATGATAAATGCCTATCTATCTACACAGTACTCCAGACACAAATTCCTATAACTAAAAAAAGTCTACCTCATTACCATGTACACACAGTTGTTATACTCCTGTATCTCATTGGAACATTCATCTTTGTTCCTGAAAATATAATATTGTCAGAAGTTTTTTTTTCTTCTTTATATTCCGTATATAAAATGAGACACTGAAGTATAGTAAAATTCTGGCATAAAATGTAAGCGGGTCCATTCACAGAAAATATGAAATGTATGCATGCTAGATTAATGAAAACAATTTTCAGTCTGTCCAATACCAGTTACTGTGTGAAATAAAGGGAAAAAACCTTTACTTGATAGGTCGGGTGTTTGTCAATTATTACAGCCACACTGAACAATTTACATGGAACACAGAAAATTCCAAATGATCACCAGGGCTCTCATCTCCAACCATTCTAACATCCCACAGAAGATTAAAAAAACAAACAAGAAAAAATTTTAGGCTGCCTTCTGAGAATAGGGCTGGGCAGAAGATAGGAGCTAATCACCAACCTTGTTATCATGAATCCATTTTGATATGTAGCTGGTAGAACTTTCTCATTACTTTAAATCATGGATTAGCAAACTTTTTTTTTGGTAAAGGGCCAAAGGAGCCCTTGTGGTGCATTGGTTAAGCATTCTGCTGCTAACGGAAAGGTCGGCTGTTTGAATCCACCAGTCGTTCCACAGGAGAAAGATGTGGCAGTCAATTTCCTTAAGGATTTACAGCCTTGTAAACCCTGTGGGGTAGTTCTACTCTGTCCTATAGGGTTGCTATGAGTCAGAATTCACTTATGGCAAATGGTGTATGGGTAAGGGGCCAGATAGGAAAGTTTTAAGCTTTGCAGGCCATATGGTCTCTCTGAACTAGGCAACTCCATTGTTATGGTTTTGGTTTAGTGGATTTAGGTGGGGCAGGGTGGCTTACAAGTCTCCATTTTCTATGCTTGAGGGTACATACGGCACCCATTAAATTTTCCAACCTCTGGGGTTTATTGAGAAGCTGCTGTACCAGTGACAGTGCATGCTACCACATGGTAGGGGCCTTTATGACTGTTTGAAAAAGAAATGGGTGTGTGCTGCAAATCACTGTTTTTACAGGATATTGTAACAGGAACACAAGAAATTTAGTGCTTGTCTGGCTTCTTGGGACTCACCTCTCTGATATTTTAATTGGTAGATAGTTCAGATTTACTGAGAGTAAGAGAATTTTGATTGGGTAAGAGTATATTGGGTCATTATGGGCATATTAGTTATCCAGAATTTGTGATTGACCTAGCTGGTAGGATTTCTGATGAGGTTGCAGTTCAGATTCTGGCTAGGACTTCAGTCATGTCAAGGCTTGACTGGGAAAGGTGAATCCATTTCAAGATGGTTTACTCACATGAACTTTGGCGGAAGCTTCCATTTCAGTTGGCTATTGGCAGAGGCTTCAATTCCTCCTTGTCTTTTGGTAGGAAGTCTCCATTCCTCACCACATAGACCTTCCTGTAGTGTTGCCTGAGCATCATATTATGGCAGCTGACCTCCTGCAGAGAGATCTAAGAGAGAGAGCAAAGGAAGATGCCAAAAAAGCACACTGACATGGCTTCCAAGCAATGAGTCACAGAAGTCAGCCCTATTCAACGTGAGAGGGCACTACACAAGGACAGGTGGAGGCGACCATCGGGGCCAGGTAGCCAGTGGGTTGGAAGAATGACAAAGGGGAAAAAGGTATACTTGTAGGTCATTTAAAAAATGAGCAGTTACATGATTAGCTTTGTATGACGGATAAAGAAAACTGGAAAACATGTCTACAGTGGACTGAAGGCTTGGCAGAAGAGCCAGTAAAAGGGAAGGTAAACAAGCTGAGAGGCTAATGGAAATACTTCCCACAGCTCTTAGGGAAAACACTCAAATCTTCAACATGGTTTTCAAGGCTTTGCATGGTCCACGTCTTGGCTCCTTCTTAAGCCTCATCTCTTAGGATGCTCCTCCCTTGCTCTCTCTCTCTCTATTCCTGCCCTGCCCCTGCCTTTGCACATCGTGTCCTCTCCACTTGGAATGCTCTTTCCCATATTTTATCCTAGTTATTTTCTAGTTGGCCATCATATGAAACTCAAACATCAGTTCCTAGAGGTGAGTTCCATAATCTTTTTGTCTAGGACAGGTTGCTACTTTTTCATATTAAACCAAATTACTTTTCTTCAGAGCCATTTTTTAAATGTTTATAATTATACACCCATTACAAACAAACAAACAAAAACCACTTGCCATTGAGTCAGTTCCAACTCATAGCAACCCCATGTGCTTCAGAGTAGAACTGTACTTCATAGGATTTTCAATGGCTGTGATCTTTTGAAAGCAGATTGCCAGGACTTTCTTCTGAGGCATCTCTGCATGGATTCAAACCACCAACCTTTTTGTTAGCACCAGAGTGCTTAACCATTTGCATCACCCAGGGCACCCAGGGACTCCATAAACCCATTAGTGTCCTCATTTAATCTCTGTTTCCCACACTAAAGTTTAAGATATATGAGAAAAGAAGAATCATATCTGCTTATCACAAGTGCCAAACATAGTGCCTGTTACATTACTGGCACTTTTTTTTTTTTTTTTTCTTTGTAGTTAATGGTTAAGCACTTGGCTGCTAACCAAAAGGTTGGCAGTTTGAATGCATCAGCAACTCCTTGGAAACCCTATGGGGCAGTTCTACTCTGTCTTATAGGGTCCGTTGGAATTGTTTCGATGACAGTGGGTTGGGTTTTTAGTTGCTATCAAGTACGTTTCAACTCATGGAGATGCTACGTGCAACAGAATGAATCATTACCTGGCCTTGCACTGTCTGCGTGATTTTTCAGATGCTTGAGTCCACTGTTGTCACCACTGTGTATTTTGAGTGATTTCCAACCTGGGAGGCTCATCTTCCAGGACTATGTTGGGCAGTATTCTATTGTGATCCATGGAGTTTTCAATGGCTAATTTTTGAAAGTAGATCATCAGGCTTTTCGTCCTAGTCTGTCTTAGTCCAGAAGCTCAACTGAAAACTGTCCACCATAAGTAACTGTGCTGGTATTTGAAATATTGGCGGCATAGCTTCCAACATCCTAGAAACACACAAGCCACCACAGTATGACAAACTCACTGGTGGTGGTTCTGGCACTTAGTAATTTCTTATTAAAAAAAAAATGCAATAATCCATGAGATAGATTATGAATATATGAATTAATATGATGGTGGGAAAATAGGGAGTAGACGGAACATTTAAGACAGTGGTTAAATTAAGACAAAGGCACAAAGGAAAAGGAGTAGTCAAGAATGACACCAAGATTCTGACTTTTAAAACTGGGACAGGAGACTAGAGGGGGAGAGAACATTATAACCTTATGAAGGTCTTAACTTTGAGAATTCTATCAGTCAGGCTCCAGTAACAGACATAGAAAGCTCACATGTGCAGATTTCAGTTTATTGCCTCTCAGCTCTACTTTCACCCATCAGTACCTGCTCTTCCATGATGGACTGGTTGCTTTAAGTATTTTTCTTTTATATTGAGCACAGTGTTAAGCTTTGCCAGTAGAGGGCTCTGGGGTGACATTGCAGGAGGAAGAAGCTTCTCTTCCTGGTTCTGGCTTCTCCACTTTTGCTTTTTAATTTTTTAAAATTTTCCAGTCTAGCTGAACAGTCTGTCTGCAGTGTGGGTAGAACATTCGGCGGTGCTCTACCCTAGCCATGCACCCAGAAATCACAGTTCCTTAGTGACTTCACAGATCCAGCCCAAGCCCTGTGAGCACCTTCCTAAAGCTTCCTATCCCTGACCCCATCGCGCTGACACTGCGTGTACCGTTGCCACACCCTGACTCCCTTTATGCCCTCACCAACCTGCCATGCTTGTCTTGACTCCAGAGATTTATCTCCTGCTTGTCTGGAGACTGTGGACCAGCTCTGGCCCAGGAAACCCAAGGAACTTCTCCACCATCAGGTGGGCTGCAACCATAAGTTCTCCAGTGAGGGCTGAACCCAGCCTTGGGGAAAGAAGCTTCCCCGTTTGACGTTTGTCCTTCCTCCTGGGCTTTCCCTTAGCCTTAGGTTTCTGTTTAGAGTTCCCTCTACATCTTTATAGTTACTCTGCTGTAATAGGTTAACAATGATTTAATATTAAACTTCCCCTGTAAAATTTACTCTGTGGTTTCTCCTAATTAGTCAGAGGCTGATACACACACTTGCAATTAAAAATAAAGGAAATTTGATGCCAAGAATTAGTCACACAGCTCAGAAAAGCTGAGAAGCCAAACAAGGGACTCTGAGACAACTTCTAGTTTAGCAACTGCAGAAAGTTGCTACCTCCTGTAGTCTGGAGGGACAAAGGGATGACGCAATACTACTGGAGCCAGGAAGGTCCACTGGAGCGGGAACTATGTGGCGCCTCTCTGACAAGATCTAGAGCTACTGAGGAGGAGGTACAATTGCTGTCAGAGTCTTTGTCTGCTTTTCATTTTCTCCTCTGACAGCTTCCTCTAGTTGTCTCCCATTGACTGAAACCCACTGGAAAGCAGCTGACAAGGAAGCCTGGGGATGCATCTCTGAAGAGCTGGCCCATCTGCAAGTCGCCACAGTGCAGGAGGGTCAGAAATAGATCTCAGAGCAAAAGGACCAGTGGCTGCCAGACATAGACTTGGTCTAAGCAGAGGTGTGATGGTGAAATGTTTATCAACCAGCTTTCTGGGAAATAAGACCTGATCGATAGCGTTTGTCAATGTCTGTGGTGTAACTACTCTCAACCTGGCACATCAAACATGCACGTCACTGAACGTGGAACCGGGCAGAGATCCATATTAGTCCCCCATTATATAGTATTTCCACTATACTGATGCAATAGGCAAAAATAAATTCAAGAGCATCGATGGTAGTAAAAGTAATTTAAAAAACCTGGAAGTTATGAGTTTGAAGTATTTGATACCTCTGTTTTAATATAATTTATTCGACTGTAAATTTTTATAACTTTGTTTTTAACAGGATAGGTATTCAACAATCTTATATTTAACAACTTGATCTAGTGTTTATCAATGGGATCCAGCACACCATTTGACTTTTAGGGCATCCAGTGAAAGATGAGTAGTAGATAATTAGATATATAGATCTGGCACTTAGGGAAGTAGTCTGCACCGTGATCAAGACTTAGGAGTTATCATTACGTTGTTATTATCACAATAACAATGTAACAAAAGTCCCTTTCGACTCATAGTGACCCCGCGTGACAGTAGAACTGCATCATAGTGTTTTCTATGCTGTACTCTTTACAAAGCTTACCAAAACCAAAAAAGAAACAAACAAAAAAACATTGCCGTAGGTTTGATTCTGACTCATAAGGACCTTGTAGGACAGAGTAGAACTGCCTCATTGGGTTTCCGAGGCTGTACATCTTTACGGAAGCAGGCTGCCACATCTTTCTCCCACAGAGCAGTTGGTGGGTTCAAAATGCGGACCTTTCAGTTAACAGCTGAGTGCTTTAACCATTGTGCCACCAAGGCTCCTTTATGAGAATACCAAAAAATCCTTTGCCTTTGCGTTGATTCTGACTCAGAGAGACCCTACAGGACAGAATAGAAACGCCCAGTAGGGTTTCCAAGGAGTGGCTGGTAAATTCAAACTGCCAACCTTTTGGTTAGCAGCCAAGCTCTTAACCACTGTGCCATCAGGGCTTCTTACAAAACGTACCAAAAAAACCCACAAACAAACCAAAGCTGTTGCCATCAAGTTGATTCCAACTCTAAATATGATGGGAGAGAAGTATGGATAATAAAAATTGATTGGAGGACAGAATCTTGGCTATGACCAACATTAAAGTTGGTGCAAAAGAAAAGAATTTAAGATGGTGCAAAAGAATAGAATTCTCTGGAGGAGATTGACAAGGAATGCTCATAGGCATAACAGAAGACCAGGCAGCCTTCACACTGATATTTCCCTACGAAATTTATACCCTAACATTATGAACATTCAGTATACAAAAACCATTCTCACTAAAAAACACACAGAGAAATAAGGGGTACTCACTATATCAAAAAACTGTACTGTTAATAAAAGGGTTTATTTGTAGAGTTTCTTTAAACAAAGACATTCAGTGCATTTAAACTATAATATATTACATATATACATTTAATTATATATTTATGAGCTTATATGTGCATGGTTTTAAATGCATTGTTAGATTATGCCTTTTTTAAGTAAAGTATTCCTTTAACTAAAAAGTGTGGAGTGCAAATAAATACTGTATTATATTTTTAAATATAGGTATTGATGTCTTGAACAGAAGGATTATAATTATCAATAATAACAGTCATTAAATAACAAAAATCACTTCTTTTCAGAAGCTAATACTTAGACTTTATAGTGGTTGTTCCACACTTCAAAAGCAAAGTCAAGCCATAATTTAAAAAATGTATTGTTAATGGAGCCCTGGTGGTGCAGTGGTTAAGAGCTATGGTTGCTAACCAAAAGGTCAGCAGATTGAATCCACCAGCTGCTCCCTGGAAACCCTATGGGGCAATTCTACTCTGTCCTATAGGGTCACTATGAGTCAGAATCAACTCGACAGCAACAGGCTTGGTTTTTGGTTTACTTATGAAAGGAAAGAAAGATGCAGCTGGATTCATGAGGTACATTTTGATGGAAGAGCCCTTTAATTTCTTTATACCATTAATTTCTAGTTTATCAAGGTCATATCGCTTTGTGACGTTTGTAACATACTTCTCTGTGCTTACTGAAGGACACTGCTGAATAGCCATAAAACAGCTTTTAAAATGGATTAGAGATAAATTATTCATGCTACAAGTCATACTGAGAGTTGATGGCCCCAAAATTAGAGCACCAGCCCATGCATTTCATGTCCTTTTCCTTTCCTCTGAGAAGCAGCTTACACAGTTTGCTGAATACAGCCAATAGGGAAGAAATGCCAATAATACTTCTCTCCTGAAATATCAGGTCTTCACCACGGAGATAAGGAGCAGCAAGATGTTGATGCCTTACAATTTTATGTGCTAACAGGCTGCTTCAGCACAGTATCTAGAATGCAGCTCACTAATAATATATGAAAGACAGGCATTTCTTGACAAATGAAAACGTTTCATCTCACTGTTCACACAATCTACTTAAATACAATTCCCAGAGGATTTATCACTTTTGTCCAGGTTGACTGACGTTTCCTGTGTAAGCTGTAAACAACTTGGCTCTGACACTTTCTGCCTTGTCCTGGGCCGAGCCTGCCCTGTGATTAGTGTGCATCTTGCAGGGATTGGTCAATAGTCTGTACAAATAAAGTAAGTTGTAGCCCAGCCATGCCTACTATGCAAGTGAAGTGTCTGTGGCCTATCAAGAGGGGATTGGTCATTTTGTGGCCTAGAAGGAAGAGCTAGGCCTTGAAATTTATGAGGATTTTGTGTATATATACAGCCAGCCCCACAGAGGTGAATCAAAAAAACAAACACACACAAACAAACCCATTGTTGTCAAGTTGATTCCGACTTATAGTGACCCTATAGGACAGAGTAGAGCTACCCCATGGGGTTTCCAAGGCTGTGGCGGACAGAAAGAAGCAAGAAGAGAAGCAGTAGGAAGAAGTGGAAGGAAGAAAACGGCAGGAAGTAGAGACAGAAAGGAGGCAAGAAACCTGTTAAAAGAGCTGTAGCACTGGTAAAGGGCTGTAACACCAAAGACTGCAAGAGGCCCGGAAGGGGCCGAGCAACAGAGTCAGCCGCAAAAGGCCCGGAAGGGGCCCAGTGGCAGAACCAGTGGTGACAGATGGCAGGGCCAAGAGGAACCTGTCCTCAGGGGTCTGAGGGGAGCTGAGAGAGCCATCCTGCACTGAAGGCGGGAGACTCTGCCTACCTGCTTCCTGATCCTGATTCCTAAGTGGGAGACTGTTGATCCTGACCATGAGCTGTACCTCATTTCTTAATAAACCACTGAACTGTACACACAGTTCGTGAGATCTGTGAGCTGTTGCAGGGAATTGCTGAGCCCAAATGGGGCAGGATAGTGTGCTGAGGGGAGGGAGAGCGGTGGTGTCAGAGATGGAGTGGTACAGCAGCTTGGAGAATGTGGGACATCTGGGATATGTTTGACCTCTGCCTCATGGGAATTGGCTTTGTGCTGATTCTTATATTTGAAGTTCGTTGTACACTAAGAAAAACTCTGAAATAAGTAGAGTTTGTATTTAGCCCGTTCTTGGATTTTTGTCTGATGCCATTTTTTCTTTTTTTTCCTCCGGCAAGTGAGACTTCCTGCTCTAGACTATGGACCCAGAGCCAACCAAAGAAGTTCTTCACACAGGCTCGGTCCTCCCAGGCAGACTGTGTTCTCACCGTCGATTTGATAGTATTAAAAAAAATTCATTTTCTGCTGCATTTACTCCTTGTTTAATGGCACTTTAGAAAAGAATTAGATAAAATATTTCTAATTAAATTATTATGGACTATTTACAGTTACATTTGCTCTCCCTCTGGCTAACAATAGGGGCCTGGATGTGGAAAGGCTTATCCAATTAATTCCACAGGTAGTCACTGAATATCCATTACTTGCCCCACACTGGATAGGCCTCCTGAAGACTATATAACATGATTAGCCAGCATCTTATATAAGGGAGCTCGTACTCTTGATCAGGAAACAACATAAATACACTTGAAACATGTGATAGTCGTTTGGGCAACAAGGTTCAAAGAAGGGATAAATCTGGTTAAGCTCCATGAAGAAAGATTTCTGGAGAAGGCAGGATCTAAGCCAGACTTTGGAAGAAACATGTAATATGTGTGCATAAAGAGTAAAAATGTTCTTGGGGCACAGGGGAGGGCACCAGCAGGTTGGGCTCTCCATACATCCCAGTTCGCCAGGGATAAGCCTGGATATGACTGTTGTCTGCTATAATTTTTAATGAAATTCCTTTTAACTCTTAAAAGTGTTCCAGTTGGGTGGTAAATTATATCAGGGCTTCTCCATGGGAGAATGAGGATACCAGGATAATGAAAGGAGAATTGCTTGTTTGGGATTGTTGTGGTTAGGTGCTCTCTAGTCTATTCTGACTCATAGTGACCTGTGTACAACAGAATGAAATATTGCACAGTTCAGCACCATCCTCACAATAGCTGCTGTGTTTGAGCCATTGTTGCAGGCACTGTGTGAATCCATTTCATTCAGGGTTTTCCTTTTCACGGACCCTCTACCTTACTAATATGACGTCCTTCTCCAAGGATAAGTTCCTCCTGGTAACATTTCCAAAGTACTTGTGGCAAAGTCTCCTCATTCTCACTTCCAAGGCGCACTCTGGCTGTACTTCTTACAAGGCAGTTTTGTTCTTTCTTCTGGCAGTCCATGGTATATTTACTATTCTTCTCCAACACCATAATTCAAAGGCATCAATTCTTCTTTGGTCTTCCTTATTCATTGTACAGCTCTCACATGCATACGAAGTGATTAAAAATACCATGGCTTGGGAAAGGCACACCTTAGTCCTCAAAGTGACGTCTTCGCTTTGAAACATATGAAAGAGGTCTTTTACAGCAGATTGCCCAAGGCAATATGTCACTGGATTTCTTGACTACTGTTTCCATGGAAATTGATTGTGGATCCAAGTAAAATGAAATCATTGACAACTTCAATCTTTTCACCATTTATCATGATGTTGCTTATTGGTCCAGCGGTGAAGATTTTTATTTTCTTTATGTTGAGGTGTAATCCATACCGAAGGCTGTAGTCTTTGATCTTCATCAGTAAGTGTTTCAAGTCTTCTTTACTTTCAGCAAGCAAGGTTGTGTCATCTGCATAAAGCAGGTTCTTAATGAGTCTTCCTCCAATGCTGATGTTGCATTCTTCTTCGTATAGTCCAGCTTCTCTGATTATTTGCTCAGCATGAAGATTGAGTAAGTATGGTGAAAGGATACGAAGTTGACTCATACCTTTCCTGCTTTTAAATCATGCAGTATCCCCTTGTTCTGTTAGAAGGATTATCTCTCAATCTATGTACAGGTTCCACATGAGCACAATTAAGTGTTCTGGAATTCCCATTCTTGGCAATGTTATCCATAATTTCTTATGATCACATAGGTGAATGCATTTGTATAATCAATAAAACATAGGTAAACATCTTTCTGGTATTCTGTGCTTTCAGCCAAGATTCAGCTGACATCAGCAAAGATATGCCTTGTTCCATGTCCTCTTCTGAATCTGACTTGAATTTCTGGCAATTCTCTGTCAAAGTACTGCTGCAACCACTTTTGAATTATCTTTAGCAAAATTTTACTTTCTTGTGATATTAATGATATTGTTCGATAATTTCTGCATTCTATTGAATCATCTTTCTTTGGAATGGACACAAATATGTATCTCTTCTAGTCGGTTGACTGGGTAGCTGTCTTCCAAATTTCTTGGCATAGATACATAAGCAGCTCCAGCACTACATCCTTTTGTTGAAACACCTCAGTTGGTATTCCATCAGTTCCTGGAGCTTTGTATTTTGCCAATGCTTTCAGCACAGCTTGGACTTCTTCCTTCAATACCATCGGTTCTTGATCATATGCTAACTCCTGAAATGGTTGAATATTGACCAATTCTTTTTGATACAGTGACTCTGTGTATTCCTTCCATCTTCTTTTGATGCTTCCTGTGTTGTTCAGTATTTTGTCCATAGAATCCTTCAAAATTACGACTTGAGGCTTGAATTTTTTCTTCAGTGCTTCCATCCTGAGAAATGCTGAGCGTGTTCTTCCCTTTTTGTTTTCTAACTTCAGCTCTTTGCACATTTCATCGTAATACTTTACTTTGTCTTCTCGAGCTGCCCTTTGAAATCTTCTGTTCAGTTCTTTTACTTCATCATGTTTTCCTTTTGCTTTAGCTACTCTACCTTCAAGAGCAAGTTTTAGAGTCTCTTCTGACATCCATTTTGGTCTTTTCTTTCTTTCCTGTCTTTTTAATGACCTTTTGTTTTCTTCATATTTGATGTCTTTAATGTCTTCCCACAACTCATCTGGTGTTCAGTCATTAGTGTTCTCTGCCTCAAATCTATTCTTGAGATGGTCTCTGAATTCAGGTTGCGTATACTCAAGGTTGTACTTTGGCTCTTGTGGACTTGTTTTAATTTTCTTCAGCTTTCACTTGAACTGGCATTTGAGCAATGGGTGGTCTGTTCCAAAGGCAGCTACTGCCCTTGTTCTGACTGATAATACTGAGCTTTCTGAAAGTCTCTTTCCATAGAAGTAGTTGACTTGATTCCCATGTTTTCTATGTGGTGAGGTCCACTTGTATAGTCACCGTTTATATTGTTGAAAAAAAGTATTTCCAATGGATATGTCCTTGGTCTTGCAAAATTCTATCATGTGATCTCTGGTGTCCTTTCTATCACCAAGGCCATGTTTTTCACCTACTGATCCTTCTTCTTGTTTCCAACATTTGAACTCCAATCACCAGTAATTATCAATACATCTTGATTGTTTGTCTGATCAATTTCAGACTCCAGAATTTGGTAAAAATCTTCATTTTCCTTATCTTTGACATTAGTGGTTGGTGTGTAAACTTGAATAATAGTGGTATACAACTGGTCTTCCTTGTAGACATATGGATATTATCTTATCATTGACAAGAAATGGTGAAGAGTGACTATGTATAGGTGATCTTTATAAAGATTTAATATTAGGTATAAGAGGTAAGATGAAAGAAAAAAGAATTGAAAAGACTGACTCAAAGCAAAGCACAAGCCACCATAGTAGGACAAAATGACAGATGCCTGGTGTTGCCTGGGGTTAGAAGAAATTCTGATTGGATTGTGCGGTCCATCCAGGTAATGGGTTCTGCGTTTAGGCATGATGTGCCAGAAAACAGGAAAACAATTTATTTACTGGAGTTGAAAGATAGCATAATAAAAATGATGTTTAAAGGTTAATCTTGTGCAAAGCAGCAATAGTGAGTTGTTTGTGTATATGATTATTTATTTATATTACTTAGACTCTCTTTAATGAAAACAAAACAAGCAGACAGACAGCATAGACTATGGAGCCTTGAAAAAAGAAAGTCAACTTTAAAGTTAGAAATGTGTTTGTATATTCATTTAGCCACTTTCTATTTTTATAACTTTAAGCACACAGGACCTATAAATGATTAGATACTATGAGGAGATAGATCAATAGACACTAGATACAGTGAAAGTGTAATTTGTTGTCTAAATACGACATATTACTGTTTTTAGGAAAAAAATTTTTAGTTGACAAAATGCCTTTTTTACTTTTGAAGCCTAGTGTTAAGGAGGTTCCTATTGTGGAAACTATGCTTGTGAAACATTGTCAACCTAGAGTGAGGTGGTGGCCTGGGAAATGGTGAAGAATGAAGGTGTTTGAGTGATCCTGGTAAAGGTTTAATACGAGGTATAAGAGATTAAACAAAGGAAAAAAGAATTGAAATGACTGACTTGAAGACATCTAACTTTTGGTATAGTAAGAATTTTATTAGGTTAATCAGTTTGGGGTCATGTTAAACAAATGCACTCTACATTAATATATAGTTCACTTGGAAATAATAAAAGTACCATTTATTGAGCATTTACTGCATGTTCAGTAAGCCTCAAAACAACCTTATTTCATAATATTAGTGCCTACGTTTTACAAGTGAGGATACTGCAGCTAAAAGAGATGGAGTATCTAACTTAGAGTACTTAGTAAGTGGAGTAGCCAAGATGTAGACCTCACCTTTTCTCCCCACATTGACATTTCACCCCACCACTCTGCCATTTCTACACATTAGGTGGAGTATTAAGGCTGGCCAACACTTCCAAATGCTAAAGAAAGAATGGTTATGGAGAGAAAAATTATGAAATTTGGTCCTTAGAGAATCATCAGTAACCTTCAAAGGAGTAACTTCAATAGAATGACTAGGGCAGAAGCTGTGCCTTTAAATGGGTTGATAAGACAGCAATTTTTATAAGTGTGTACTAATTTAGGATCTACCTCTTTGCAAATCTGACCATTGTGATCCGTAGGGTTTTTATTCCCTGATTTTCATGAGTAGATTGCCAGATGGAGACTTGAGAAAAGAAAGTCAGCTTTTAAGTTAGAAATGAGTTTGTATATTTGTTCAGCCACTTTCTACCCCACAGGACCTATAAATAATCAGATATGATGAAGAGAGAGATGGATAGACACTAGATATAGTGGAAGTGTAGTGGTTTAACTAAGAAAAGTAACAACAGTAACAACATAAATATTCTTAAAAGCTTATATATGGCAAAAAAAAAAAAATCCATAAAGTAAAAAAATAAAATTGGTAACATGGGAAACATACAAACTTTATTCAGTAAACACTTATAAATCAAAAGCAAAATGATCAACCACTCTACTTTTTAGAAAAATAATATGAAAGATAAGAACAAGAAAAAATACAAATGGCTAATAATGAACATCATCAATTAACATAAAATAAATGTCAGTGCTGGATATACAATAGTGAGGTACTGATATTCAGCTATCAATTTTGCAGAGTCCACAGTAGGTTGATGAATTCCATATTAGCAGAAGTAGGGGAAATAAGAAATATCATGGGAAGACAATTAAGGCATAATAAGCAATATTAAATTCTGAAACTGTTTGACACATCAGTGTGACTTCTAGAAATTTATTATAGTTGTATCCATATAAATGATTAAATATGCTAGCATTGTTGACTAGGGAGGAAAAAACAAAAAACAAACAAGAAAACAAACTCTTGGCAATACACTTGAGCTCTTAACCACGGCGCCACCAGGGCCTTAACTAAACCACAATACTAGGAAATTGATTAAATAAATATGTTACATCCATACACGGAATCACTGGGTAGTCCTTAGAAAGACTGAGATAAAATAGTATAAACTGATTTGGAAGATTTTCTGCAATATACTGCCCAGAAAACTATACTAATGTCAGAATATGATATACTCTATGAACTGATATGTGTTAAAGAAAAAGCATAATCTTATTTAATGTACTAAATGCATTTATTGAGCTTATAAAGAAAACATCTGGAATGATCACCAAACGATTAACCAGGTACTTTGGGGATTAATTGGGAAGAAGGAGTAAGACATTATATATTTTACTCTGCATTTAGGTACTACTTTTCTTTTCAAAGACATGCAGACTGCAATCTTATATTCAAAATAACCTTAAAATAGATTGATTTTCTTTTAAACATTGAAAAATAAAAATAGTTGCCATCAAGTTGATTCCAACTCATGGTGACCCTATGTGTGTCAGAGTAGAACTGTGCTTCATCAGGTTTTCCATGGCTAATTTTTCAGAAATAGATCACCAGGCCTTTCTTCCAAGGCACCTCTGGGTGGACTTTACCCTTGAACTTTTGGTTAGCGGATGAGTATGTTAAACATCGAGCAGATATTATTTTTATAATTATTATTATGAAATAATCAAAAATGAAAGTTTTATTTGCATTAAACAAGCATCGTTTATTTAAGTTTACACTTTTCCTCTGGTTATATTTTCTTTACTATTTACGTTTTCTCTTCGGTTGCCCTAGCAATATTAAAACTTTATTTAAAGTATATTTATTTGTAGAGAAAAGAATTATATATCACCATATAGATAGCTTTAAAATTTTGTCATCTTACCAAAACCTTAATATATGTAGTAACACTATTAGTATTGTTTTATTTTGATTTATTTAAACTGAAATTCTTACTTGCTTACAAGAAAGTTCATTTGTGATCTAAGACCCTGAGCCTGTGTTTATTTTCATAGTTCATCTTATACGACTTCTAAAGTCATGGTTGTTATGTAATAAAGAAATGGTGCCCTAATGATACCTCAGTGCATTGAAATAGTTTTTTTTTTCCTTTTAATTTTTATTTATTGTAGTTTAGGTGAAGGTTTGCAGAACAATTACTTTCTCATTAAACAGTCGGTACACATATTGTTTTATGACATTGATTAACAACCCCACAACCTGTCAACACTCTCCCTTCTTGACCTTGGAGGACCTTTTTTTTTTTAGTAAAAATATACATAGCCAAAGATACAACATTTCAGAAATCTCTACATGTACAATTCAGTGACATTGATTACATTCTTCCAGTTGTGCTGCTATCCTCACTATCCTTTTCCAAACTATTCCATCACCGTTATTCAACCCACTGCCACCTAGGCTTCCCATCAAACCTTTTGAGTTGCTGTTGTCAATTTGATCTCACATAGATAATTCTTTTTTTTTCTGTTTTTTGTACCTTAGATGAAGGTTTACAGAACAAATAGTTTCTCATTAAACAGTTAGTACACATATTGCCTTATGACAATGGTTAACAACCCCACGACATGTCAACACTGTCCCTTCTCAAACTTGGGTTCCCTGTCATCAGCTTTCCTGTCCCCTCCTGCCTTCTAGTCCTTGTCCTTGGACTGCTGTACCTCATTAGTCTTGTTTTGTTTTATGGGGCTGTCCAATCCCTGGCTGAACGGTGAACCTCTGGAGTGACCTCACCTCTGAGCTAAAAGGGTGTCCGAGGGCCATACTCTTGGGGTTTCTCTAGTCTATCAGGCCAGTAAATCTGGTCTTTTTTTTTTTGTGAGTTAGAATTTTGTTGTGCATCCTTTTCCAGCTCTATCCAGGACCCTCTATTGTGATCCCTGTTAGAGCAGTCAGTGGTGGTAGCCGGACACCATCTAGCTGTACTGCACTCAGTCTGGTGGAGGCCGTAGTAGCTGTGGTCCATTAGTCCTCTGGACTGATCTTTTTCTTGTATCCTGTTTTCTTCATTCTCCCTTGCTCCCGAAGGGATTAGACCAGTGGAGTATCTCAGATGGCTGCTCACAGGATTTTAAGATCCCAGACACTACTCACCAAGGTAAAGTGTAGAACACTGTCTTTATAAATTGGTGTTATGCCAATTGAACTAGATGTTTCCCGAGACCATGGTCCCCACAGCCCTCTTCCCAGCAATTCAGTCCCTCAGGGAGTTTGGATGTGTCTATGGAGCTTCCATGACCTTTCCTTGTACAAGCTGTGCTGGCTTCCCCAGTATTGTGTACTGTCTTACCCTTCACCAAAGCTACCACTTTTCTATTGTCTATTTAGTTCCTCCCCCCACATTCCCATCCCTCATAACCAACAAAGATTGTTTCTTTTTGTGTATAAACTTTTACAGGAGTTTTTACAGTAGAGGTCTCATACAATATTTGTTCTTTTGTGATCGATTTATTTCACTCAGCATAATGTCCTCCAGTTTTGTCCACGCAATGAGATGCTTCATAGATCCATCATTGTTCTTTATCGTTGCATAATACTCCATGTTTGTTTATCCATTCATCTGTTGATGGACATCTAGGTTGTTTCCATCTTTTTTCTATTGTGAACAATGCTGCAATGAACATAGGTGTGCATATGTCTGTTCAAGTGGCGGCTCTTATTTCTCTAGGATATATTCCTAGGAGTGGGATTGCTGGATTGTATGGTATTTCTATTCCTAGCTTTCTAAGGAAGCTCCATATCATTTTCCAAAATGGTTGTATCATTTTGCATTCCCACCAGCAGTGCATAAGAGTTCCCATCTCCCTGCAGCCTCTCCAACATTTGTTATTTCCAGTGTTTTTGATTCGTGCCAGCAATGCTGGTGTGAGATGGTATCTCATTGTGGTTTTAATTTGCATTTCTCTAATGGCTAGTGATCACGAGCATTTCTTCATGTGTCTGTTGGCCTCTTGAATGTCTTCTTTGGTAAAGTGATCGTATCCTTTGCCCACTTTTTAATTGTATTATTTGTCTTTTCGTTGTAGAGGTGTTGGATTTTCTTGTAGATTATAGAGATTAGAACTTTGTCTGACTTGTACTGTCCAAAAATTTTTTCCCAGTTTGTAGGTTCTCCTTTTACTCTTTTGGTGACGCCTTTTGATGAGCATAAGTGTTTAATTTTTAGAAGATCCCAGTTATCTAGCTTATCTCCTGGGGTTTGTATGTTATGGATTATGGTTTGTATCCTTTTAGTGCTGTGCATTAGGGCCTCTAGCGTTGATCCTATTTTTTCTTCTATGAATATTATAGTTTTTGGCTTTATATTTAGATCTTTGATCCATTTTGAATTAGTTTTTGTATATGGTGTGAGGTATGGGTTCTGTTTCATTTTTTTGCAGATGGACATCCCGTTTTGCCAGCACCATTTGTTAAAAAGACTATCTTTTCCCCATTTGATGGACTTTGGGAAGTAGGTGGATGGATTTACATCTGGGTTCTCAATTCTGTTCCATTGATCAATGTATCTGTCGTTGTACCAGTACCAGGCTGTTTTGACTACTGTAGCTGTATAGTAGGTTCTGAGGTCAGGTAGTGCGAGTCCTCCTACTTTATTCTTCTTCTTCAATGGAGCTTTACTTATTTGGGGCTTCTTCCCTTTCCATATAAAGTTAATGATTAGTTTTTCCATCTCTTTAAAGAATGTTGTTGGTATTTGGATTGGGATTGCACTGTATTTGTAAATTGTCATTTTCACGATGTTGAGTCTACCTATGTAGGAGCATGGTATGTTTTTTCATTTATGTAGATCCCTTTAGGTTTCTTTCAGTGTGCTTTGTAGTTTTCTTTGTATAGGTCTTTTACATCCCTGGTTAGATTTATTCTTAAGTATTTTATTTTTTTTAGGGGCTATTATAAATGGTATTGCTTTCCTGATTTTGTTTTCATCATTCTCTTTATAGGTGTATAGGAATCCAACCTATTTTTTTGTTTATCTTGTATCCTGTGCTGAATCTTTCTATTATTTCCAGTAGTTTTCTTGTGGAGTCTTTAGAGTTTTCGGTATCATATCGTCTGCAAACAGGGACAATTTAACTTCTTCATTATCAATTTGGATGCCCTTTATTTCTTTTTCTTGCCTTATTTCTGTAGCTAAGACTTCCAGCACAATGTTAAATAGGAGTGGAGATAAAGGGCATCCTTTTCTTGTTTCTGTTTTTAAGGGGAATGTTTTCAGCCTCTCTCCATTAAGAATGATGTTGGCTGATGGTTTTGCATAGATGCCCTTCATTACATTGAGAAATTTGCCTTCTATACCTATTTTATTCAGAGTTTTTATCAGGAATGGGTGTTTGACTTTGTCAAATGCCTTTTCTGCGTCAATTGAGATGATCATATGATTCTTTTCTTTCCTTTTATTAATGTGGTGGATTATGTTGATTGATTTTCTAATGCTGAACCATCCTTGCACACCTGGTATGAGTCCTACTTGGTTGTGGTGTATTATTTTTTTGATATGTTGCTGAATTCTATTAGCTAGAATTTTGTTGAGAATTTTTGCATCTATATTCATGACAGATATTGGTCTGTAAATTTCTTTTTTTGTGGTGCCTTTGCCTGGTTTTGGTATAAGGGTTATGCTGGCTTCATAGAATGAATTCAGAAGTATACTTTCCTTTTCTATGTTCTGAAATAGTTTGAGTACTACTGGTATGAGCTCTTCTCTGAATGTTTGGTAGAATTCTCCAGTGAAGCCATCTGGGGCAGGGCTTTTTTTTTCTGTTGGGAGGTTTTTTTTTTGTTACCTTTTCAATCTCTTCTCTTGTTATGGATCTGTTCAGATTTTCAACATCACTTTGTGGTAGTTTGGGTAGGCTGTGTGTTTCTAGAAATTTATCCATTTTTTCTAGGTTTTCAAATTTGTTGGAGTATAGTTTTTCATAGTACTCTGTTATGATCCTTTTTATTTCAGTTTGGTCTGTTGTAATGTTTCCTATTTCATTTACTTTTTGGGTTATTTGTGTGGTCTCTTGTTTTTCTTTTGTCAGTCTGGTCAGGGGTTTGTCGATTTTGTTGATCCTTTTAAAGAACCAACTTTTGGTTTTGTTGAGTCTTTCTATTGTTTTTCTATTCTCTATTTCATTTATTTCTTTTCTGGTCTTTATTATTTCCTTTCTTCTAGTGGCTGTGGGCTTTTTTTTTTTTTTTTTTTTTTTGCTGTTCTCTATTTGTTTGAGTTGTGTAGTTAATGTTTTGATTTTGTCCCTTTCTTCTTTTTTGATGTGTGCATCTATTGCTATAAATTGTCCTTTGAGGACTGCCTTTCCTGTGCCCCAAAAGTTTTGATATGGTGTGTTTTCAATCTCGTTTGATTCCAGAAAGTTTTTGATTTCATCTCTGATTTCTTCTATTACCCAGTGGTTTGTAAGCAGGGTGTTATTCAGTTTCCATGTAATTGATTTTTTCCCTTGCTCTTCCTGTTGTTCATTTCTGCCCTGATTGTGTTGCTGTCAGAGAAAATATATTATCTCAACATTTTGGATCTTGTTGAGGATTGCTCTGTGGCCTAAGATGTGCTCTACTCTGGAGAATGTTCCACGTGCATTGGAAAAGAATGTGTACTTTGCAACTGTTGGCTGTACTGTTCTGTATATGTCTATGAGGACAAGTTGGCTGATTGTGCCCTTTAGGTCTTCTGTATCTTTGTTGAGTTTCTTTCTAGATGTTCTATCCTTTACTGAGAGTGGTGTGTTGAAGTCTCCTACTATTATTGTGGAACTGTCAATTTCTCTTTTCAGTACTGTTAGAGTTTGTTTTATGTATTTGGGAGAACTGTCATTGGGTGCATAAATGCTTAGTATGGTTATGTCTTCATGATGGATTGTCCCCTTAATCATTATATAGTGTCATTCTTTGTCTTTTATGGTGGATTTTGTTTTAAAGTGTATTTTATCTGAGATTAGTGTTGCAACTCCTGCTCTTTTCTGGTAGCTGTTTGCTTGATATATTTTTTTCCATCCTTTGATTTTTAATAAATTTATATCTTTGTTTCTAAGGTGTGTCTCTTGTAGGCAGCATATTGATGATTCATGTTTTTTTATCCATTCTGTCACTCCCCATCTCTTTATGGTGTATTTAGGCCATTTACGTTTAGGGTAATTACTGATAGGTGTGAGTTTATTGCTGTCATTTTGTAGTGTTTTTTTTTTTTTTTTTTTGTGGTGTTGACGTTTTCTTTGTTCCTCTTGCTCTCTTGTGCTGAATTTCTTTTGTTTTGTGGACTTTTTTTCATTTCACTTGTTTTGTAGGTTTTGTTTTTACTGAGCCTTTATGTTTTTCTTCTTTATTTTGATGAGTAGGTTGTTAACTTTCTTCATGGTTACCTTCAAATTTACCCTTATCTTCTCAAGTTTGAACCAGTCTATTATTACTTGGTATCGTCTTGCCTTCCTCTCCATTAGAAGGTTTTATTCCTATACCATTTATTCCCTCTTTCATTGTTCTGATGTTGTTGTCATTTACAGATTAACGTCTCTGGTTCCCTGTTGTGAGTCTTTTGATTTTGAATAGTCCTTAAGAGTTCATTTCTTAGGTTGGTATCTGGCTAGTACAATCCTGTGTCCTAGATTCAGCCTGTGGTCTGATCTGATGTTTGTTCTCAGATTGAAGGACTCCCTTTAATAAGTCTTGTATGTTTGGTTTGGTTTTTACATAGTCCCTTAATTTCTGTTTATCTGGAAATGACATAATTTCACCATCATATTTGAATGAGAGTTTTGCTGGATATATTATTCTTGGCTGGCAATTATTTTCTTTCAAGGTTTTGTATATGTCATCCCATTGCCTTCCTGCCTGCATGGTTTCTGCTGAATAATCCGAGCTTAGTTTTATTGTTTCTCCTGTGTATGTAACTTTTTGTTTTTCTTGAGCTGCTCTCAGCATTCTTCCTTTGTTTTTGGTTTTAGTGAGTGTGATTATGATATGCCTTGGTGATTTTCTTTTGGGGTCTATCCTATATGGGGTTTGTTGAGATTCTTGGATGGTCAGCTTTTCATCTTTCATGATATTGGGGAAGATTTCTGTCAGCAATTCTTCAATGATCCTCTCTGTGTTTTCTGTTTTCTCCTCCTGTTCTGGAACTCCGATCACTTGCAGATTTTTGCTTTTGATTGTATCCCACATAATTTTCAGAGTTTCTTCATTTTTCTTCATTCTTTTTTCTGATTTTTCCTCAAACAGAGGTGTATCCACGTGTTTGTCTTCAATTTCGCTGATACTGTTTTCCATCGTTTCAAACCTGCTCCTTAGCCCTTCTATGACACTGTCCATTACTGAAATCTTGTTGTTTATCTTTTGGATTTCTAATTGTAGTTTTTGTATGATTTCTAGTTGTGAATTTATTTTAGAATTTTGTTTCTATAGTATTTTCTTGAATTCTTCCATTTTTTTTGTCTGTATTTTCCATGAATTTGTGTATTTTTTCCTCATTTTTGTCTGCTTTTTGCTTAAACTCTTGGATAATTCTGAATATTAGAGATTTGAATTCCCTATCCGATAGTTCTACTGCCTTTTCTTCTACTGGAAAGTCATCTGGTGTTTTATTTTGTACACCTACTGGAACCATCCTGTCTTGTTTAGTATACGTTTTGATGTTGTCTGCTCTCTTTAGGGCATTCAGTAGTTATTTTCCTCGTTTGTTGATTGTAGATTTTTTTGTTTCATCCTTCTCTTTTGTTTTATTTGGTTATGTCTGAGCAGGTGGGCTGTGTGTTCTTTGTTGTTTGCTCGTCTCTCGAAATGATACTTTTCACCTCCTTCTCCAATGGACAGGGTCAGTCACTCAGGTACGGTACAGCAGGACAGGTCCACCTGAAAGGAAGCTGTTGTGATGGGTTGTTTGTGACATGTACTAGGGCCAACAGGTAGGGCCACGAATCAGTGCAGGGCAGGTTCTGGTAGGCTATGCCCATGCTGCTTGCGAGTGTGATGTTCAGCACACTGTGCAGGTAGGCAGGATGGAGGGGGGAGATTGTGATGTGTGGAGCTAAGATGAGTATGGGAAAGAGGAGAAAGGAGAAAGGAACAGGAGCCAAAAACATACACACAACCAAAAAAGAGTACTAAGGGAGCTTGATATTGGAGTGGACAGATGACAGAGTGAGAAGTGGAGAAAAAATAAAAATAAAAAGGTAAAAGAAAAAAATGACTAAATTGAGAAACTGGAAATGAAGAAAGACAAAAAGGGAAAAAGAGAGAGAAGAAAACAGAACAAAGAAACAAACAGCTCCCCCCAAAATCCAAAAAAAACAAAAAACAAAAAAAAACAAGAAAAAAGAAACGCCTGCAGGGCTATCACTTTGGGTTTCCATAGAGTAAGGGAGTACCTCCCAGGTACTTGCCTTAGGGGAAATTAAAGACAGGCCCCTTTCTAACTATTACTATTGAAATTCTCTTGCTCTGGGAGAGGATTATCCTGGGAATAAGAGAGGGAAGATTTCTCCACAAAGGTCAGGCAGGTCAGAAGGTTCTCCCAAGCAGAGAAAAGAAAAAGAAAACAATCAAACAAAAAAATCAAAACAGAACAAACAAATAAACCAAAAAAGCTCCAGGGGTCCCACCAGCATGGTGGCACAGGCCGGGAAGAAGTTCCACAGTCGAGCGGCACCTCACAGCCCCCCAGAAAGAAGCAAAGATGGCCACGGAGCCAGGTGTTTGAGAGAAAGGATTGGGAAGTGGTGAGAGGTAAGGAAGAAATCTAATAAAGCAGAAAAAAGCAACACCAGCAGCCAACAAATGGCACTCAGGGAGCCAGCCAGTACAGGCAGGTGGAATCCAACTACACCAGGGTGAAGCCGGTGCTTCCCAGCCAAGAGACTGTGGCCACAAGAAGCAGAGGAGGCTGAATGGAAGTGAAGAAGGGTGGCAGGTGGGAAAGCACATATTGTTGGTTACTGGTAGTTCTGTCTCCTGCCAGAAGCTCCATGAAGCTGCTTTCTCGTACCCCCTGTTCACCAATCTCTGACAGGAGTCCAAGATGGCGGATCCATGCTGAAGTAGTTGATAGGGGACCTCTGCATGTACCTCTCCTCACTCTCTGTTCTTGGTCAGTTTCTTACTCCGTTTGGTACTTGGCTGAGTTCTTTATCTCTTCATTTGATGCTTAGGGTTTCAGGACTGACACGTCACTCTGTTTGACTTAGTTTTTTGGATCTTTGCAGTGAAGGGACAGTGTGGTACTTCAAGGCTATAGTGCCATGTTGCCCAGAATTTGAAATAGTTAATTAACTTTCATAGCTGAGCAATATACTCAGGAAGTAGTTTAAGTAGTTTATTTACCAATAAGGCAGCCAAATGTTTACAGAGCGCTTTGAACTCTTCTAGTGAACTCAGCCAGCCAGATGTTTTTTTTAGTGTTCTTTTACTGTTTTGCTAGGGAATTAAGAGAGGCAGAGAGGAGAAGATAAAGGAGGAGGGGGTGGGAGAGAAGGAGGGAGAGAAATCCATAGCTTCTAGTCACCTGGCAAAGCAGATTTCACTTTCTCAAATACAATGACACGTGAAACTGGAGCAACGCTTTTTGCTAGGGCGTTTACGACCACAAATGCATCCACACATATAGATATATATTGAAAGTTTCTAAAAAGGGTGAGTCTAAAAATCAATTATATTTGAGAGCATTAATATCTTACTCATTTTATGATAATGTTCTGAAAAAACCTATTTGTAATTTTGGTGTTAATTTATATTCTAAACTTAATAGTTAGATAAACCGTGTGTGAAAAATTACTATCTGCATTCAAGCATTTTATTGGAATTCAAAGCAGTTAAAAAAGCAGACTTTCTAGAAGTAATTTTCTATGAATAGTCAATTCATATTAATGCATTATCAATTTCTACTTTAAATTTCAGACTTTTCCATGAAATTTAATTTCTTGAACTATTTCTGAACTAGGAGTTCCCAAAGCATCTTATATGCTTATAAACATAAAACATCTTCACATGGGAGGATCTGTTGTGCTGTATAGACATTTTTAGTATGGACATAGTAGAAGCAATCACATGTCTTGGAAGTAAAAGATGCATCATAGGTCTAATGCTACCCGTACTGTACCTGTTGCCGGCAAGTCAGTTCCGACTCATAGTGACCCTACGGGACAGAGTGGAACTGCCCCATAGGGTTTCTAAGGAGTGGCTGGTGGATTCAAACTGCCGGGCTTTTGGTATCAGCTGTAGCTGTTAACCACTGCACCACCAGGGTTCATAATTCTATTTAATATAATATAGGAAGCATGTGGCAGAGTATAATAAAATTAAATTCATTAACAAGTACATAATTTTTTCAAAGTAGGAAGGCTTACAAGAGATAAATTAAAACAAACAAACAAACAAAAACGTTAAATAAAGAAATTAACATGGTGACCCAGTCCCTAAGACCACTGTTACGGATTGAGTTGTGTGTCCCCAGAATATGTGTCGACTTATGATTCCCAATATTGTGTGATTGTCCTCCATTTTCTGATCTGATATAATTATCCTATAAACTGTAAATCTTAACCTCTATGTATGATGTTGATGAAGCAGATTAGAGGCAGTTAAGTTAATGAAGCAGGACTCAATTTATAAGATTAGGTTGTATTTTGAGTCAATCTCTTTTGAGATGTAAAAGAGGGAAGCAAGCAGAGGGACAGAGCGACCTCCTATCACTAAGAATGAAGAACCAGGAGTGGAGTGTATCCTTTGGACCTTGGGTCCCTGTGCTGAGAAACTCCTAGACCAGGAGAAGATTGATTACAAGGACTTTCCCCCAGCCAAGTGAGAGAGAGCCTTCCTCTGGAGCTAGTGCCCTGAATTTGGACTTCCGGCCTCCTAGACTGTGAGAGAATAAATATCTGTTTGTTAAAGCCATCCACTTGTGGTATTTCTGTTATAGCAGCACTAGATAACTAACACAGACCACTAACTATTTTGGTAGAGTCATTTAAAAAATTTGTAATTTACTGCACTAATATTGGGTACCCATGAAGGGACACTTCATGAAAGCTTGCTTTTTCACTGTCCTCTAGGAAATTTTCCATAAAATCAATGTAACTCATAATTCAATTCTTCTGGAAAAATGAGGTGAAGAACGGAAGCAGGTTTTCTGCTTCAAAACCAAACAATAGAGGATTTCTAATTGCTTCAGAACCCTCCAGAATTTTCTAGTTGGCAGTAAAAATATTTTACTCTTTTCTAGATCTTTAACTTTGCTTTATGTTAAAAGACATTTTTCTTTACTGAATTATAAATTTAGGACAAATGATGCCTCTATCTAAATCCATTGTTGTTGAGTCTATTCTGACTCATAGCAACCCTATAGGACAGAGTAGAACTGCCCCAAAGCATTTCTAAGGAGCGGCTGGTGGATTTGAACTGCCAGCCTTTTAACCACTGCGCCATTAGGACTCCACCTTTATCTAGAAGGGTACTGTTATTTTTTCAGATTATGTTTCTTTACCTTTAAGCACTACAAAGGAAATAAGAATGCATATAAAATGGTCTTGCATTTTTTCCTCAATTTCTCTTATAATAATAGACATTAACAAGTGGATGTGTGGCAGAGTTAACATGTATGCTATATAAGAGTTTTTAAATATTTTATGTTTTAAAAATGTAATATTTCAGGTGAATTATACACATGATCAAACACAATGCAATTTTATAAGATGTATGTAGCTTTCTCTTTACATTTATATGTGGCAGGATAACTTGTTGAGATATTAATTCTGACTGTTATATATAGACACTCCCTGATTTATGACATATTTGAGTTACAACGGTTACAACCATTGTTTTGTTTTGGGTTCTTTTTGTACATCCTATCATTAGTGGAGCCCTGGTGGCACAGTGGTTAAGAGCTTGGCTGCTAACAAAGAGGTCAGCAGTTTGAATCCACTAGCCACTCCTTGGAAACCCTAAGGAACAAATCTACTCAGTCCTATAGGGCTATGAGTCAGAATCCACTAGACAGCAATCAGTTTTGGTTTTGATTTTCCAAATCCCCAAAGACAAATAAAGTTTGGGTTTATAAAGACACCAATAGTAAAAGGCAATAATAATGAAAACTAAAAACAAAAGCGGTATTCGAATTACAGCAGAACCAACTTACTACGGAGCCATAAGAACAGAACCCCACTGTAAGTTGGGGACTACCTGTAATCATTCTTCCTCCGTTCCAACAGGTGGACAGCCTACATACTCCTTTGCCTTAGGGGAAATGAAAGACAGGTCCCTTTCTAACTATTACTATTGAAATTCCCTTGCTCCGAGAGAGGATTATCCTGGAAATAAGAGAGGAAAGATTTCTCCACCATGGTCAGGCAGGTCAGAAGGGAAGTTTTAAGGTCAGAGGCACTGCTTGCAAAGCCCTGAAACTTACCTTTTGAGTCCCTCATGTGCAGGAGACTCTTCCAAGGTCCCGCACCTAATGTCAAATTTGTTTTATCCTAAACTTGCTGTTGCTGCATAACTTTCATATAGAAAAATACACAAATCGTAAGTGAATTATTACCAATATATGTATCCTGGTAACCACCACCCATATCAAAAAATATATATTTTTTCCTTTTTCCTCAAGGAAGTTCTCCAAAATTATGTAAGTTTTAGACCCGGTATTGGGTTCCTACGGCTACTATAACAAAATACCACAAATTTGGTGGCTTATAAGAACAGAAATTTAGTGTCTCAGTCCTGGAAACTCGAAGTCCAAATCCCAGTATTGGTCTTGTCGATTCCGCCTGAGAGCTCTCAGACACACAGTTCTACGTCTCTCTCCTAGCATTTGGTGGCTTCGGGAGTTCCTGGGATTGCAGCTACAATGTCACATGTCGCCCTTCCTCTGTCTGTATCTGTAGACCTTCTCCCCTTCTATAAAATGCCAATAATGTAGAACTAGAACCCACCCTACTCCAGTATGACCCCAGGTTAACCTAATTAATAACATCTTCAAAGGCCCTATTTCCAATCAAGGTAACATTTAAGGTAATGGAGGTTAGGACTTCAGCATATGTCTTTTTTATGGGGGACACAATTTGATCCATAATAGGCTTCAAAATATTTGGATCCTTTCCTGTTTAAGACTTTAAATTTGCAAAGGAGTAAGTCACGAGAATGGCAGGAGATAGCCCTCTGCATGGTGTACCTAGGGAAAAACAGGTTTCCCATCGTTCAAAAAGATTATTGTACGGCATGAAAGAAGTCACATCTTAAACATTCAAATACCATATAGGCTTGAATTCAGGGGTAACTAACAGGAAAAGCAAACCATAGGGAATTCCCTGACATTATACTGCTATATATTAGTAAAATTTACAGAATAGGAAGTCAACTCCTATAAAAAATAAAATTAAAATAATTGTCAGTTGTATGAGAGGTTTCAAGTTAAATTTTGGTTCGGTTACAGAAAATTTTAAAAATGTGTTATTCTTTTTCTTGCAAGCTTCAGTTTGTGGAGGTAAACTTGTATTTGTTAGAATGTTTACTTTATGATGCAGCAACAGCCTAACACCCAGAGGCTTAACACAGCAAAAATGTATTTGCAGTCATGCAGCGCTGGTTGGCCAGCGTGCTCCCCTCCTCACCTTCAGAGGGGCCTAGTCTGGCAGGAAGAGTTGGCCTTTCCATGCCTCCTTCTGCCATCAGTACAGCGGAAGGAGGAATGTGGCCAAGTGTGCACTGGCTTTGAAAGCTTGTGCCCAGAAGTGACACCCATCACGTGGCCTCCCCTCACTTCAAAGTTAGGAAGTGTAACACTACCTTGCACCTGGGTGAACAGCCCTACAAAATTCATTCCAGCTACATATACATAGCTTTTCAATTTTCCTCAAAGAACTATTTGAATGCTAATGCAGAAAAAAAAAGTGTATTACCTTTCTATTCAATTTAGAATATTCTCAGTGAACATCCTCATCTCTTTTGTGCACCATTATACAGTACTTCCACTTTTCCCTGCCCGCCATCAGTTAAGGTAATAATTGTTTTTCAGTTTCCCAAAGCTTGCTTGTCACTATGGGCATTTTATCAGTGTTTAGAATCATACGCCTAGGCAGATCTGAGTTTATATTTTATTCTTTATTGTCTCTTGCAAATAGAGGCTATATTCCTTTAGACGCTGATTTGAAGGAAATGCTTTACAAGAGGTTTTGGTGATTTAGGCTTTCTTTTGTGTCCTGTTTTTATTAGAAACAGACCGGTGGCTTCTACTGTTTGAATTGGAGTTTGGTTCACCGGCAGTAAAATAATAACCATTTATGATAAACTCTCAATCCATTCTCATTCTCTTCATTATTTGAGTGTGGATAGGGTTCGTAAAAATGAAAAGTAGCTTTCACATTTCTGAAGAGACATTCCACTTAAAACTTAAGAGTTAGCATAGTGTAGTGTTTAAATACATATATCAGAAGCCAGGCTGCCTGGGTTTGAATCCTGGTCCTGCCACTGTGTAACTTCAGGCAAGGTGTCTAAGTTCTCTTTAACTCAGTTTCCTCATCTGGGGACAATAATAGTAACTACTTCCTTAGATTGCCTGAGTTAATTTTAAATGAATGAATGCTTGCAAAGTGCTAAGAATAGTGTTTGATATCTGTAAGCACTACATGAGTTTATGCTATTAATTATTCCTGTTATTATTTCAACTAAGGGATAACACTAAATGAATTGTTGGCAATAACATGATTTCTTTACATTGTATAAGACAGGAGTGTTGGAACAAATGACTCCAAAGTATAAGGTGAATTTAAATATATATATATACATATATAAAATTATTACCTGTTGTGCAACAGTTCTCAGGAAAATGGGACACAAATAGGTTAAGTAATTTGTGCATAGTGATATAGTTCAGTAATGGCATTGTGTTTATCCAAGGCAGTCCAGCATAGAGCCAGAGCTCTCAACACAATATACACTGCAATTCAACATTGTTGTTGACAGCTGGGGTCCACAACGTGTGACTGATCAAAGGCAAACTTACGTAACAAAAGCCAGTTGAGTTAGGACTGCAGTGGCAACTGAGAGCTTATATATTTTATTCTTAACAGTATCACAAGAGGGCTATGAATACTTTGGGGCTGTCTGTCTGAGACAAAGGTATTTCTAAACAACCTCTTCATTTGGAATCAAAGTAGATTCACTGTCCTTTTTGCCTACAAATACATCTCATCATCAAAATAATGTGTGTAAAAGTTTTTTTCTGATGAAGAATATTTCATACAATCTTGCTCTCAGTCTTGCTTCTGTTTGTCTACTTTACATGTTTCTCTTTATACCAAACTGGCTAAGGACTCCTTTTTCCTATTGTGTTTTCAGTTTCTGGCTGTTCTAAAAATTAACCCTTCTGTTGCAGAACTAAATCTTGTCCATAAACCCAGGTGTCTTGAGAAACAGAATTTTGATCCTAGAAAATTCTTCACAGTATTATACGTCCTGTAGTGGTTATGTCCTTGGGTTTTTCTGGAAAGCTCATCTCAATGAAACAGTTAAGAAAGGTAGACATTAGCTTTTGAGCTCTTACATTGTTAGAGCTAATAGTGGTCTATCTGGAGTGATTTGAAATTTGCTGCTAGATGTCCTCCGCCCCAGACACCTTCTCTTGCTAAGCGACCACTGAAAACTTCCCCTCACCTGACCAGGCCCGGCAGTAAGAATGAAAAATTGATAGAGTCAAGAGACTGAAAATTAGTAGTATCATTGAGGGATCACTGAGACTTAGACTATTGGTTGCATATATGGAGTAAGAGCAGATGGTGTACGTGGTAATGAACAGATTGAAGTAAGCATCCAGAATATATTTGAACTCATTCATTAAGACAGGAAATTCAGGATGCATGGATTATAAGAACAGTAGTAATAACAAGTTCTCTTTGAAACCTATTGAGTTTGAAGTGATTGTGGGAAAATAAGTGGCCCAACCAAGAAGGTATTTTCATATACAGATGCAGAAATGAAGAGGGAGGACTAGAGTAGAAATACGAGAGAAGATATTATCAGTTTGGTAATTGAAACCAATTGATGAGATCATGCAGGGGAAGATGGCCCAAGATTGAGATGAAGTAGTAAATTGAATTTCAGAAGTGGAAGAATAGGAGAGTATGGTAGTTTTGGAATTAAAGGAAGTATATCTTCATGAACAGAAAATGGTCAACAGTGCTAAATGCTGGAGGTAGCTTCACTAAGATAAGGCGTGAGAAGTGGCCTTTAGCTATTCAGCTAGTATGTTATTTGTAACATTGATGTTGTTGGTAGGTGTTGTCCAGTTGGTTTCAACTCATAGCAACTGTATGTACAACAGAATGAAACACTGCCCAGTCCTGTGCCATCCTCACAATGGTTGCTATGTTTGAGACCATTGTTGCAGCCCCTGTGACTATCTCATTGAGGGTCTTCCTCTTTGTTGCTGACCATGTACTTTACCAAGCATGATGTCCTTCTCCAGGAACGGGTCCCTCCTGATAACACATCCAAAGTATGTGAGATGAAGTCTAGTGATCCTTACGTCTAAGGAGCACTCTGGCTGTACTTCTTCCATGACAGATTTGTTTGTTCTTCTGAGAGCCCATAGTATATTCAATATTTTTCGGCAACACCATAATTCACATGCATCAATTCTTCTTCTGTCTTCCTTATTCATTGTCCAGCTTTCGCATGCATATGAGACAACTGAAAATACCACGGCTTGGGTCAGACGCACCTTAGTCCTCAAAGTGACATTTTTGCTTTTCAACAATTTAAAGAGTTTTTTCGTGGCAGATTTGCCCAGTGCAATATATTATTTGATTTCTTGACTGCTGCTTCCATCAGCATCGATTATGCATCCAGGTAACATGAAATCCTTGACAACTTCAATCTTTTCTCCATTTTCATGATGCTGCTTATTGGTCCATTTATGAGGATTTTTGTTTTCTTAATGTTGAAGTGTAATCCATACTGAAGGCTGTGGTCTTGGATCGTCATCAGTAAGTGCTTCAAGTCCTTCTCACTTTCAACAAGCCAAGTTGTGTCGTCTCCATATCATAGGTTGTTAATGAGTCTTCCTCCAATCCTAATGCCATGTTCTTCTTCATATAGTCCAGCTTCTAGGATTATTTGCTCAGCATACAGATTAAATATGTGTTGTGAAAGGATGCAACCCTGACACACAGCTTTCTTGATTTTAAACCATGCCAGCATCCCCTTGTGCTGTTTGAAAGCAGAACTACCTCTTGGTCAATGGACAGGTTCCACATGAGCACAGTTAAGGGCCTAGAATTCCCATTCTTCACAATGTTATCCATAATTTGTTATGATCCACACAGTCAAATGCTTTTGCAAACTCACTAAAATATGGGTAAACATCTTTCTGGTATTCTTTGCTTTCAACCAAGATCCATCTGACATCAGCAATGATATGGCTTGTTGCACATCCTCTTCTGAATCCGGCTTGAATTTCTGGCAGTTCTGCCTTGATGTACTGATGCAACTGTTTTTAAATTATCTTCAGCAAAATTTTACATGCTAAAGCAAAAGGAAGAAATGATGAAGTAAAAGAGCTGAACAGATGATTTCAAAGGGTGGTTCAAGAACACAAAGTAAAGTATTAAAATGAAATGTGCAAAGGCCAGGGGTTGGAAAACTTAAAGAGAACACATTCAGCATTTCTCAAGCTGAAAGAACTGAAGAAAAAATTCAAGTCTCAAGTTGCAATACTGAGGGATTTTGTAGGCAAAATATTGAGCTATGCAGGAAGCATCAAAAGAAGATAGAAGGAATACAGAGTCACTGTACCAAAAAGAATTGGTCAACATTCAACCATTTCAGGAAGTAGCATATGATCAAGAACCGACAATACTGAAGGAAGAGGTCCAATCTGTTCTGTAGACACTGGTGGAAAAAAGGCTCCAGGAATTGATGGTATACTCATTGTGATACTTCAACAAATGGATGCACTGCTGGAAGGGCTCACTTGTCTATGCTAAGGAATTTGGAATACAGATACCTGGCCAACCGACTGAAAGAGATCCATATTTGTGCCCATTCCAAAGAAAGGTGACCCAACAGAATGTGGAAATTGTTCAACATTGGTAACATTATCAAGAGAATTTTCAGTGGATTATTGGCAGTGGAAACCCAATTGAACTGCACTAAGGAGGGAAAGAAAGGAAAGAGAGGCAGTAGATAAAATTATTGTGTTAAACAGAGTTGGCTACAAAAAATAGAGGAGGAAAAAGATGGGCTAATCGCTCAGGGAAGAGAATGTTGGCCAAGGTTTTGTTTGAGGATCTAGCATTTTTATATGCAAAGAGAGATAGTGAGAAGGAAGAGTTGTCATGGAAATCACATAGACTTCTAGTGTCAGCAAGCCTTGGTTTGAATCTTTGCTCTGGCCGTTGTTAACTATTTAACTTTAAAATTTGCTGAACTATTGTGGGCTTCAGTTTGTTCTTAGGTAAACGCAGATAATAATTTTTATTTTACAGTCCTATCTTTTTTTCATTGAGTGAAGTAATGTTTATAAAGCACCAGAATGCCTGCCCACAAGAGGGGCACACATAGGTAATATTCTTTGTTATTTTTATTAGTAATGCTAGTAACTATTTTTCTTACTAACTAACCAATGACAATGTATGTTATATATTATTGAACCAATTTCTCATGGGTAGCTGTGTGTTAAGAAAAGTCCTTAAAATCGCACTAACTGTGAAGAAGAATCGATAAGACATCATCCATTTTCTAGCCCTTACAAAGAAGCAGAAGGAAACTTATTGTGTTTACTCCTAAATATATCTGCAAATCATTTTTGGACCCCAGAAGTAGCACAACCATGAGCTCATCATTTGAAGGAAATTCCCTACTTTGTTTTTTTTGCTGAGTGTATCATATGTTTGCTCCACAGCACTGAGCATAGAAATTCTTTTGATTCCTTATTTGGAATTATCCTTCTGAGTCAAAACCAGACCATAAAATCTGTAGTAATACAGACTAAACATGAGCACTACGCTACCACTCTCCTGACCCGAGAGAAAAAAGGAGCTCTCTTTGTGTTGTAACTTAGGGGAAGATAAATATTCTAGTACACAGTGAGGCAGAAACTTTAAATGTTTCTTACTCTTTATTCTTAACTTTGGATGGAATTCAATGTCAAGTTGATAAATATGAATATTTTATCTTTTATTGTAGTAATTTTATCTCTATTATAAAATCATTTTCATGTGTAAGGCTGTGTTATGATAAAGAGGACTTTTTCTTCTGGCTTCCCATCCCCTCCATAAAGAAAACAAATATTCAAGGAAGCAATGCCATAAAAACTGCCTGTGTGTGGTCTAGGGCCTGCTTAACGTAGAATCAAAGAGCTCCGTGGGATTTTAAGAGATTTTTCAGTTCACTCTGTCTTCTCCAGACAAGATTTCACCTAAACCCTCCTGGACAGACCCGTTTATAAAGTGTCTAGGTTAGGCATTTGAAGCGTTATCCTAACTAACTGCCAGCGAGTTTACTTTCAGGCTTCAGTCTCTCTTAAATACGTATGTTAATTATTGAAGTCATATTCTCAAGGCAAGCCTTAAATGGAGAGCTTCTGGTATTTTTAACACTTTTTAATCCTTGAACTACTAACTATACTCAGTCAGTGATTTTGTTAGATAATCAGGCTCTTTAAGTGCTGGCAGAAACTTCAAGAATTAAAAAGTAAATTGAAAATAGAGAAACAGAGAAGCAAAGCCTCAGTGCGTGCGTGCGTGCGTGCGTGCGTGCGTGCGTGCGTGCGTGTGTGTGTGTGTGTGTTGGCATGTGTGAATGCAGGAAGCGCGTATGAGAAGAGAGTAACAGTCCAGAATCTAAGTTCAAGAAGAATAGTTAAAGTTTAAAGGTTTTTATCATGCTTCGTGTAACTTATATTGAATTAAAACAATATTCCTATTTCAGGGGCAGGACGGCTAATCTGTATGCTAATTAGATGGACACAGATAGATGCATAGAAGGGGAGCATGTTCATTTTAAAGAGCATAAACCATTTGTTCACAAACTTGTCTGCAGTTTTAGCACTCAAAACACTGACGTGTTCTCCTGCGCAGAGCTCAAGTGCTCTGTAGCCTACTTGCTTATGAAGTTGTGCTGAGGACCTAACCAGAGAGGTAGAGGTGATGATGGACCCCATGCACCCCTTTGATGTCTGACTGATTGAGACACTAGCAAACTTCAACACCGAGATGCTTCGTTATCTTTGTGAGCCAATCACTGCACTCGGCTACAGTTTACAGGCTGGGGATGTTAAATCAGGAACCGTTTAGATGCTCCCAATTAAGCTTTGTAAATGAAATTAGAAGTTCGAAGTACCCGGCTGCCTCTAAAATGAATTGGCAAAGTTGGGAGAAGGAAGGCTGTGGTAGTTTGCTTTGAAGTTTGCCAACTCGTAGAAAGCTGAACTTAAAGGGAAACTTGGTATTTAATGATTTTTTTTAGGGCTATATAGTTTTGTCCAACAACATAGCTTATATTGTAACCTATACTTTTTTTCAAATAACAGGATGAAATGATATTAACTTAAAACTTCCCAGACACATTCACACACGCACACACACAGCTTGACACACTGGCATGTTCGAATCCTAGAGGTGAACTGAATTTCCAAACTTACCTCGACCACCCTGTACGTAAACCTTTACGATTCACTGCCATCTAAACCATCCATTACAGATGGTTGGCTCACCATCCTAAAATGCTTTAAGGAAGAAAGGTCAAAAGTTACACTTTCATGAGGTCCAGAAGGGGCAAGAATCACACATTCAGATTCCAGGAAATAAGTAAACTAGCACAGTAAATAAAATCTAATGGTTCCATTTTATAAAAAATGATGGAGAAAAGGTTTCTGCTTTGTAGTATAATTAGATTCTTAAACATGAAAATGATCTCAGAGTAGGAGCTTATAGCATTTTTCAAAGAGAATGATCATATAAATATTGGAAGTGTCCGATTAAATATGGATCTATAAATGAAAGCTGATTTTTTTTGGGAAGAGGGGGAGGGAAGATCCAAGGGCAACGTGACATTGGTTTTAACATAAATGCTTTATAGTTTATTATGCAAGTGAAATAGGCGGCTGAGCCTAAAGGCCATTGTATTAGAGCACTTGGAGCAATTCTTTGTTTCCTTGGGAACGTGTGCCTTTCCACTGAGTCCCTCTGCCTGCCCTTGAGGGCTGCTGCTTCTCCTCTTTGCTGTCATTGCCTTTTAATATAGTTCCCAAGTTAAAATCGATTACTTTCTTTTGATTACCCTCACATGGAAGACATTTCATCTTTGGAGTATAAATCTGAACTCTCTGAAGAGCACATCAAAGATTTCTTATGAGTTCCCAAAACTTTTCTGGGAGGCAGGGGCTTTTTCTTCTGTGGAGTGAAGCCGCGCGGTGAAGGGTGAGCACATTGCTGTGCACGCAGGGCAGAGCCGGGCCAGAAACTCCTTTCCTAGCTCTCAACCCAAGGCCTGATGCCTGGTCCATGGCCACCCCAATAAAAACAGGAACAACAACAGAGAGGGAGCTAGGCTATTGACATGGTGACTTCCTAAGAGGCAGATGGGGTTAAAAAACAAAAAATCCTGCCTGTTTTACATGTATCTTCTCAAGGGCACTTTACAACCTAGCGAATTATCTGGGGAAAAAAAAGCTGTTACTAAAATGTCAAGCAGAAAACTGGCTTCCGTTCTTAGCTAATGTGACCCCCAGCTTGGGCACAGACACACGCCTTCCAGTGTTGTTTCTCTGATGTCATCTAAGGGTCTGCCGGCATGACAAGCTGCTGGGGAGCTCTCGGCTTCTGTTCCGACTTCCCGGGAGTAGTCGGTGTTCCTCCGTTTGACAGGCCAGCCAAGGGAAGAACAGTTCCTGCAGTCTGCAACCATTCATTTCATTGTAGATATAGAATCCTGCCGACATTGGGGAGGGACGGTACAAGGAATAGAATAGTCCTATGTTTTCAGATTTGCCGGGGCAGCGCTCCAATAGTAACTTGGGAGGTTGGCTAGCAGAACACCAGGGCAGCGAGGGGTCCTCCCCAGTGACCGTGACAGTGACAGCGAGGGGGTGCCTGTTCCAGGAAGCCAGGGCTCATAATGCTGCCCAGCGTGGAAAGAGCAGAGAGAGACAGACGGCGATCCATGAGGGCCAAATCCAGTTGTATATCCTTGACTTTTTTTTTTCCTCTCTTCCTATGTAACCGTGAGGATAAGGAAATGTGAAATTAATCCTGAAAGAAAAAGGAATACCTTTTAAAGAGTGTAGGATACATTTCAGGATGGAGACATTTTGTACGCTTCCTCAGGGTGTCCCTTGATTTACTGTCTTCCTCAAATTTTAGATAAATATTTAATCACCAAAAGAGTAGGTAGATAGTTAAACAAAATCTACTTTAGTGGACTCTTGAAAATGAAATTTTCCTGTTTTTACCAGGCCCTGGGGAAAACTGGTCCAATTATATGAAAATTGGGTTCTTGTCTTCTAAGGTCTAAGGCCTTCCTTAGTGTGAGGAGGCATGTCTACTCTATTAGTCCACTTGGGCTCTCTCTGTGGTGTTTCCTTTTTACTACATCTCACTTATTAAAGTTTACATTAAATTGCTAAGCAAGATCTTCATCCTTAAACTCTTAAATTCCACTCATACGGCATCTCAACATTCCTCAAACGATTAAAAAAAAAAAAAAAAACGGACAGTTTGTAAGTTATTTATTATATCTCGACAGAGGGTGTCATGGTTTGAGTTATGTCCCCCCAAAAATGTGTGTATCAATTTGGCTAGGCCATGATTCCCAGTGTTGTGTGGTTCTCCTCCATTTTGTGATTGTAATTTTACATTAAGAGAGGATTAGGGTGCGACTGTAACACCACCGTAACCTAGGTCACATCCCTGATCCAATGTAAGGGGAATTTCCCTAGGGTGTGGCCTGTACCACCTTTTATCTTTTGTAAGAGATAAAAGAAAAGGGAAGCAAATGGAGAGTTGGGGGACCTCATACCACCAAGAAAGAAGTACCGGGAGCAGAGCGTGTCCTTTGGACTGGGGGTTCCCATGTAGAGAAGCTCCTAGACCAAGCGAAGACTGATGACAAGGACCTTCCTCCAGAGCCGACAGAGAAGAGAATGGTTTCCCCTGGAGCTGACTCCCTGAATTTTGACTTCTAGCCTACTAGACTGTCAGAAAATAAATTTCTCTTTGTGAAAGCCACCCACTTGCAGTATTCTTGTTAGAGTAGTGTAGATGACTAAGACCGAGGGGAAAATTCTGGTCGGAACTGTGTTCTAAAATACAGTTGGGCTGTATTAACATTGGCGAAACCAGAACGGGGCTTCCCTCCTAATTCTATCACTCTTGACTAATAAGAACTAATACAGTCCTTGCCTCATGCCATAGAGGGTTGGAGGTAATGACCACCTTAGATGCTGTGGTTGAACACTGTAACTTTTAGTGAGAGCTCCTCTCCTCCATATTAAATATGCTGGTCCTTAAAGAGGAGATACTCTAACCTGGATGCAGGACAAGCAGGTGGATGGGCTGGGACACTTGGTGGAACTAAGATGGCTAAGAATACCTACAACACCTTGTGATGAGGAGTAGAGGAAATGGCATACAGTAGATACCTAACAAATAGTGAGTTATTGTTACGTATTTTGGACATGTTATCAGGAGGGACTGGCCCTGGAGAATGACACCATGCTTGGTAAGGTTAAGGGTCAGTGAAAAAGAAGAAGACCTCAACCGGACGGAATGACGTGGTGGCTGCAACAGTGGACTCAAGTATAACAACAATTGTGAGAATGGCGCAGGACCAGGCAGTGTTTTGGTCTGCTGTACATCGGGTTGCTATGAGTCGGAACTGACTCAGCAACACCTAACAACAACAACATTATCACGTCATCTGCTTTATGTATTTGGAGCAATGCCAGATGTTTCATGGAGTTAAGCTGACTATTGCATTCCTTAGAACAGTAGCAAAAAGAGCAAAAGTTGTTTTAGTTCCTATCTAAAAGAGTTTTATGATCTGTGTTTTCACTAGGCATTTCAAATGGTTAAAGATAAAGAAACTGACTCCCAGAGAGTTTGCAAAGCAAGATAATTGTTATATTGTCTGTAATTTATTTTTAAAGGCCTCAGCATAGACAGGATGACGTATGTGTTTATTTCACTTAGCACCATAGGAGCAGTTAGTTAACATTTTAAGTATTCCAATCAGAAATACACATTCCAGGGGGTCATTAGCATTCTAAAAATGCTTAATCAGTTAATATCTGGGAAAAAAAAAAAGCAAAGCAGAAGAAATCAAAAAAGCTGCAAGCCTAAACTCCAAAACAGACTGCTCTGAATCTTTAGCTGTCTTTATCTTCCAAAGATTCTAAATGGTTGTTAATTAGCTCAGAAATGTTAGGAATTATTTTTCATTGGTGAAAAGAGTAGTGTTCAGGATGGGTAGATTGACAAGAAATATTATACAAACACCCTGGCCTTGTACAAACAGGTTATAATACAGTGAGCCCAGCAGTATGTCTCAGCCAGAGTGATACTGTGGGTTTAAGACTCTTTCATCCTGCGTTTAGCCACTTAGGGCTTCTCTAGGGGGAAAAAAAAAAAAAAAATTAGCTGAATGTCTTCCATTAGCATATTTTTGCAGCCATTTTAACTAAGACTCATACGTAATATGCTATCGTATCAGCTAAAATTCAGAGACCTGGGCTTCATTGAGCTGCCATAAGAGGTTGAATGAGCATTTTATCTCCTACTTAATAATACTGTATGTCTGGTAGAATTTTATCTGAGCGATTTTGCATTGTAAATACCATCTGGTAGTGAGGTTGAGAGGCACTAGAAACCTCACCTACCTCTGACTCACAGAAAGGGAACTGTATTTATATAAAGGAACTTGATAATTCTGAGAAACCAAGTTGACAAGTGTTGCAATATCCCACCTACTCTGTGACAGGCCCCAGACTTCAATCCTAGGACTGACTACCTGGCTCCCAGATACCAGTTTGCCTTTTTGGAGAGTCTCCTCTGTATTTATCATTGATCATAATCTTGGGAAATTGCTTCTAAGTACCTAGTCTGAATTTAGGAGTGAGGACACTGAGCAGATGGTATAAATCTGTCATTTTAACCTTTAAAATCCCTGGTCTCCAGAGGCAGCCAGTGGCTCCTGGTGCTCTGATAAAAGTTTCTGGCATCTGGTTTAGTGCTTCTGTGAGAATTGTTTGTTGAGACAACCACTGTGAACAGGGTCAAGGCAGGCCTTGACATTCATTAACCTTTTCCTTAAAACTTTTTAACTGGGCATTTACGGTTATGGCAAATTAATCTCATGGGAAATTCTTATTTTCCTCAGGTATATCATATAACCAGGTGGCTCAGTGGTTAAGAGCTATGGCTGCTAAGCAAAAGGTCAGCGGTTTGAACCCACCAGCGGCTCCTTGCAAACCCTATGAGACAGTTCTACTCTGTCCTGTAGGGTCGCTATGAGTTGGAATCAGCTTGAAGGCAAAGGGGTTTGGTTTGGTTTTATCATCTTACCTGTGGGAATTTAGGTTCCAACAGAGGAAATGTTAGGTTTTGTCAGCAGGAAAACTACTAAAGCTTAGGGGTTAAATGAAAGAGTTTCTTTCTTTCTCCCTCCTCTGTCTCTCACCCTCACCCCTTCCATCAGCAATTTTAGAGCTGAGTCGTGGATTCTGTATAATACCCCAGTCCTCTAAGGATTGTAGGTCAACACATTGTTATTGGGGAAGGAGTTTAGGACTTGTTCAACTAACTGCCAAATCTTATTTCCTCTGAACTCTATTTCCACTCCAGATGGCGCGAACAGGGCCAAACTGGAAGCCTCTGCTGCAGACCGAAGCCCCTGGTCTTCAGGGGAGAGAGCCTGTATTGCTCATTGCTCTCAGAAGTTCAGAATCAGGGAATGTTTTTTTAAGTCTTTCCACAGGTATTGAGGGGAGAAGAGAATTGTGAATGAGTGCATTGTGACTCTCATCGTTTAGTATCAGCATTCAAAATACTTGGAAGAGCCTAATGGACACTTTTTCCTTTTCACAGTAACAGTATAAATTGCCACTTTTTGATGGATTCCTGGTAAGTCCGATTTTATTTAGAGTGAATGATGCAGTTGGATCTTTCTAGTTTTTTAGCTTTTACCAGCAAGTATTTGTCTTACCAACGGGAGTGACATGTAGAAAGCTTATGGGTTGGATGTGATACAGCATTCACATATTATCCCTCTTTAAGTGTTTAGAAACAGAATGTTTTTTCAACCCAGCAGAATAGTAACCCAACAAGTGGGAAAAAATTCCCCCAGTAAATACAGTGAGAATAGTTGAAGCAAGATTAAACTGACCAGTGAGAGACTTGAGGAACTCATAGAGACAGTATATCTCTTCCTACTTTTTTAAACAGATGTCAAACATGAAATGAGCTTTCTGGTGTCTTTTTGTCGTTAATTTTGGTTATAGAAATTATAAAATTTTACCTGAGAGGGAATCTGATATATCCTGTGAAAGATTTTGCCAGTTATTTTTTGACTGCATATTATTAGACAGTTTTCTCCCACAAATATAATTATGGTAAACTCATGCATAACTTTTTTCTCTATTCCTTTTCTTTTCTTTTTGAGACAGTGGGAAAGATGCTGGTGGGCATGTGGTTGTGTGAATTGAGGGATAATAGTCAGGGCCAGGATTTGGATGAGGAGAGTGAGGCATTTGTCTTGGCAGGTACAAAATTTTGGAGGGCTGCAACTAACTCAATATCAAAATAAATAGCATAGTAATGCAGTATTCTAAAATATCAAAATTGACGCAAAAACGCCTAATGAATAAATGATCAAAATATGAAATAAAGACAGTATCAATATTACATTTTTTTTCCTGTTGCCTCAGGCCCTAAAATGGCTTGGCACAGCATTGTTGAGAACTCTGTTTAGAAATTTATTTTCCAGGTTCCACATATTAATTTTGAAATAAAACATGAGTTATTATATCAATATTAATATATATTGATACCAGTTATAATTTCATGGCTATACTTCTTCCAAAACAGATTTGTTTGTTCTTCTGGCACTTCATGGTATATATATTCAATATCCTTCGCCAATACCACGGACTGCCAGAAGAACAAACAAATCTGTTTTGGAAGAGGTACAGCCGGAATGCTTCTTAGAAGCAAGGATGGCATGACTTCATCTCACATACTTTGGATGGGGTATCAGGATGGATCAGCCTCTGGAGAAGGGCATCAGGCTTGGTAAAGCAGAGCATCAGTGAGAAAGAGGAAGACCCTCAATGAGATGGACCGACACAGTGGCTGCAACAAGGGGCTCAAGCATTACAACAATTATGAGGATGGTGCAGGACCAGGCAGTGTTTCGTTCTGTTGTACACAGGGCAGCTATGAGTCGGAACCTGACAACAACAACATAATTTGATAAATATTTGCATTCATATAGTGGTACAAGTGAGTAAATATTTGGGCAATATATACTTAGACATTTAAGAAAATATAGAGAAAAGATATAAACTTTCATGTCTCAAAACAATTAAATTTTTTGAAGATTTTTAAGGTTTTCATAACCACAAAATGTATGATTACTGTGGTAAATTCCATAAATATGGAAAAAATATAATGAATAAAATTCAATTAGCAATAATTGCACATTATAGAAAAAAAGTAAATATGTTGATGTGTTGATTTCCAGATTTTCTCCTAAGCTTATACACAAATCATATTTTAAAACAAAAAAATTTACACCTGAAGTACAATAAAATATTAAAAAAAAAAACAAAAACTTTATTTTTACTCTTATAATTTATTTTTCCCCTGACGATGGAAACTCTGGGTCAGTGAGTACATACAGTTTTGAGACCAGAGAGACATATTGCCAAATTGCCTCCCTAAAGTTTTCTTTAAATTATTGCCCACTCCCCAAACAGTGCATAATTGGTCCGTTTCTTTGTATGTATATCAGATGCTATCATCCTTTTTCATCTTTGACAATCCTAATAGTACAACTGAAAAACCAAACCAAACCAAACAGCAGCACTATGCTTTAACCGGTCAATTGTTGCTGATGTTGTTTAATTGGTCTTTTCTTCTAGTTAAGGAGCCCCGTGGTACAACGGTTAAGGACTTGGCTGCTAACTGAAAACTTGGTGGTTTGAACCTACCCAGTGGCTTTGTGGGAGAAAAGACCTGGTGATCTGCTCCCGTAAATATTACAGCCTTGAAAACCCTATGGGGCAGTTCTGCTCTGTCACATGGGGTCACTATGAGTCAAAATCAACTTGATGGCACCTAACAGCATTCTAGTTGGCAGTTCATTTTTAAATTAATTTTGAGAGCTCTGGTATGTTAATAATAGCATCATTTTTTCTGTCATACATGTCATGCTTCATTATTTATCACATTGGAATTCCTCTTTTTTGTTATCTGGTACACAGTGGTTAAAGCACTCAGCTGCTAACCAAAAAGTTCAGCAGTTTGAATCCACTAGCAGCTCCAAAGCAGAAAGATGTGGCAGTCTGCTTCTATAAAGATTTACAGTCGTGGAAACCATATGGGGCAGTTCTTTTTTCAAAATGTTCTATAAATATCTTACTGTGATCATTAACCTTGTGTGTCAGTGTGGCTGGGCCATGATTCTCAGTGGGTTGGCAGTTATGATGTAGTTTGGCAGTCGTATGATGATGTGCTCACTTCCATGATGAGATCTGACATAATGTGATCACCTCCATGATGGGATCTGCTTTGAGTAGACAATCAGTTGAAAGGGAGTTCCCTTGGGGTTGTGGCCTGCATCTAATGTAGGTGGACTTTCTTGCAAGGCTGGAAGGCTCTTGCTCACTCTGGATCCTGCAGCTGGCTCCTGTTCATCTGACCTCTGGTTCTTGGGACTTGAGCTAGCAGCTTACCTGCCATCTTGCCTGCTGATCTTGGGATTCATCAGCCTCTGCAGTCTGTGAGGCAGCAGTCTGCCAATCTTGGGATTTGTCGGCCTCCGCAGCCTGTGAGCCAGAGGCCTGTTGTCAAACCTGCTGATCTTGGGTTCACCAGCCCCTGTGGCTACATGAGTCAGGAGAAGCCTCCAGCCTGACCCACGCACTTGGGACTTTCTAGTCTCTACAACTGCATGAGACATTCCTTGATACAAATCTCTGTCTATATCTGTGTATAGACACTTCACTGCTTTTACTTCTCTAGAGAACCTAGCCTAAGACACTTATTAAATTCATTAAATGTTGACTTGCTTATAATCCTGTGATGTTGTTGTCTTGCTATCCATCTTTCCTTTTTTGTTTCACAATAGTCATGTTTTATTAAGATTATAAAACAGACATTGTGTGAAATTCACTTTGTTTTTCTGCACTGAATCTTTCTTCTATATTATTATTATTTTCTTTTTTTCTATACAATATTTTCATAGACTTATACAGGTTCGCTTTTTGTATGTTGCTTCTGTTTACTTATCCTTAAATGATCAAGTTTTATTCTAGAATAGTATGTTGTTTTCATAAAGAATTTTGCTGGAATTTACTGGGCCTTTTAAATTTATATTTGGATAATATCTTGAAAGCAAATTTGAAGTCTCATCTATTAGTTCATTTTAGGAGAGTGAGTCAGAACATTTTATTAGGAGGACTTCATTTGCAATATTACTTCTAAGTTTTTGTGTAAGTCCTGTTCTCATTTCCAGACCCAGTGTATGCAGTTAGATCTCTTTTTTAGACTCATGAATAGCTCTACTTTCTCTTTCTCGTATTGGGAACTGTTAGACTATCAACTATAATATTGCTTCATAAGACTGTTTTTCCAGAGCCCTTGAGGCTCTTATCTCCCAAACAAGATATCTCCACTTAAATGCACACCAAATAAAATAAAATAAAATAAAAAACCAAACCCATTGCTGTCGAGTTATCTATTGCCACTCATAGCAACCCTTTGGGTCAGAGTAGCACTGCCCCACAGGGTTTCCAAGGAGTGGCTCGTGCCTCAAAATCAACACATTTAAGTCCTAAACACTTGTCTTTCTCTAAATCTTCTTCTGCACTTCTTCTTTCGCAGTGAATGCCTCTAGCCAGTTGGCCAAACCAGAATCAGAACATTCTTTTTTTACTGATCCTACTTTCTCAGTCCTCCAAAATATCAAGTACCAAATTCTGTCAATTCAGCTTCTATTGCCTGGATTACTGTGAAAGCTTCTTAATTCCTCTCTCTCTCTAATCATGACCACCTTCAATCCTTTCTGTCCACAGTGGACAAAGTGGTTTATCTAAAACAAGATCCAATAATGTTACTTTTTCTGTAAAGCAAAGCAAAGCAAACACTTCTTTGTTAACCTTAAATAAAGCCCCCAATTCAGGAAAATATTATCTAATTTTTCCTGAATTGTGTGTTCTGCTCATTTGTTCAGGTTTATTCCATACTACTCCCTTCCTCTAATTCTATTCCAGCTATAATAAAGTTTTCAAGTCCTGAAGCGAATTCATACACTTTCACCTCTAAGTCTTCATTCTCAGTAGAATACCACTCCTGCTCAATTCCTCTCCTTTTCTCACCCTCCTCCCCATATGTTGTTGTTGTTAGCTGCTGTGGAGTCAGCCCCTGAGTCATGGTGAACTTACGTACAATGGAGCAAAATGCGGACTGGTTCTGCAGCATCCCCATGATTGGTTACAGATCAGACCATTGTGATCCACAGAGTTTTCATTGGCCAGTTCTAGGAAACAGCTCACCAGGCCTTTTTTCATAGTCTGTCTTAGTATGGAAGCTCCCCTGAAATCTGTTCGACATCATAGCAACACTCCAGCCTCCACTGACAGACAAGTGATGGTTATATTTGAGGTTCATTGGCCAGAATTGCGCATGGGCTTCCCTTATGGAAAGCGGAGCATTCTACCACTAACTGCCAATGCCTCAACCTCCCTATATAGATGCCTCCTTTTTTATGCTCCCACATCAATCTGTGATCCCTTTGGCATACCGATTTTCTTGATGTATTGTAATTGCTTATGTATTTATTTACTTCCCCCAGAATACATAAACTGTGAGGAGAGAAACTACCTAGTCGTCAGTTTATTCTCATGCAACCCTTATGACTGATTTTCCCACAGTCATCTAAAAATTAGTATATTTAAATTGGAAACATTTATCTATCTCTGGATCTTCTCCTCGTTCTTCAGTCACAGTGAATGCCTCTACCCAGTTGGCCAAGCAGGAATCAGGGTATCATGAAGAAAACCTGGTCAGCTATAGCTCCCAAATTTATGTTCAAAAGTCCTGTGGAGAAGACAGTTGGCTGAGATTAGACAAGTCATCTATGATCAGGGGCAGAATCACAGTGTTTTAACCTGGATTGTTCTGTCGTAACCCCACAGAGGGAGGCAGGCACAGTGCCTAGACAAAGAGGGCTAAGCTGCCTAGACCATAAAATCTACTCAAGTTCTCCCTCCATCTCTGACTCCTCTAAGGTAAGAAGTTATTCTGGGATCAAGAAGTCCCTTCTTTTTTTCTTCTAAAGCCATATTAATTCCTTGAAAATTTGGTTCCCAAACGAACAAGGGATGCCCTCCTTAATATGAACCCATTCGCACTATATCTGCTGTTTCTTAAAGCTTCTGCGTAATGATTGCTGTGTCTTCTAGTTTCCAGGACGGGTGCATATTTCTCTTATTTATTTATTTTTGGAGTTTTGGGAGGTAGGAGTGAGGCATCTCAAATGCTTATAGTTCCCTTAAACTATCTGGAGGTGGATTTATACTGTAAATCCAATTAGTTTTTTCCTCACTGGGATGGTGCAAGGATTTAAATGGAAAATGCCTGTTTAAGTTGAAAATCACCTTACGTAATCATGATCTGAAAAATACTCTCAGACCTTATACTAGTTAAAGACTTTGAAGAATATTATGAACAGAAGATAAAGGACCATGCTCTTCCTCTAAAATATCGCTTATTTTTATCTTAATGTCTGGCCCACGGACCATTACTGATGTTGTGAAAATCAAGCTCATGGCTCACACATAGTACCATCATTTTAAAACTAAGAACATAACAAAACATACATAGCCCATGAATAATCTGGTTTATTCTTTGCTCTTTTTATGATGAATTATTCAAATTCATACATACTTATATTTAATAAACATAGACATATTATTTATGGAAAATTAGACTGGTCTTTCCTGTTTTCAAAATTAAGAGAAGGAAGAGAGGTACCAATATTTTCTGTCATAGATACCTTATAAACATGTAATACGGTTTCAGAAAGTGTTGCATATATTTACTATACAAAATGGTTAATTACTTATACAGGTGTGTATACATGTTATATATGTGTTTGTTAATGTACATAGAGCTAGACAAATTAATGCTTTAAAAGTACACAAATAAATTATATTAAATAGAAATTTCAATAAATACCGCACTGAATTTATTCACACTAATTTAATTTTTTATATGATAGAGATAAATCACATATTTGCTAAGCTTTAGCTGTACGCAACTTTAAGAAGACACTGAACATTTTAAAGAAGTTTTCTTTAAAAGGAAAACAAAAATAATCTCACAATTTTTGTGCGATATTTAACTCTGTTGTTTGGAGCTAGTCAAAGAACAGTGAAAGGAATTCATTACAGACATTATATCTCAGGGATTCAAACAATTTTCCTTTCATTGTTTGGCACCTTCCCCTCTTTTACCCATTCCATTACTATTTATCCATTAGGAAGAGACAAAGTATGGTTACAACTCATTCATTCCAAATATTTATTGAGCACTTGCTGTGTGTCATGCCATGCATGGTGTCATTTGCAGGCATATACTTCCGACCTTTCAAAGTGTTTATAATCTAGAAAGGGTGCCAGACAATATGTAAGTAAACACATGCATAAGAAAATATTTTTCCTATGTTATGATAATCGTTATAAAGGAAAGACAGTAATGGGATAGAGATTAGCAGGAACTCTACTTTGGAAAAGGTGGTCATGAAAGACCTTTCAAAGAAGGAAATGTTGACTTGGCATCTAAGGGTGATGTAGCCTTTGTAAAAACTGGGTGAAAGGCTGTACAACCTGAGGAAAACCACAAGGCAAAGGCCCTGAGGCAGGAAATGGCTAGGTCTGTTCTAGGAACATAAAAGACTATTGTGCTGGAGAAGTAAAACCATTGATGTGTTTTAAACAGCATACCGTGATCTGATTTACATTTTAAAATGGTTACTTTGGTGACTGTGGAAAACGTGTTAGGTTGTGAGTGGAAGCAGAGACCCAGTTTGGAGGTTATTTGTAGTAGTCTACAAGAGCTATCTTCAAACTCTGGCCTGCGTATCCAGGGTGCCCCAAGGTTTTCCAAGAAATATACAAACAAATATTTTAAGAAATCATTTATATATTTTTTTCTAGAACCATTCTACCTGAGAAGGCTTTCTCCTTTTCTAGTTTTTACTTCTCACTCACCTTGGAGTCTGCCATGGGGCATTGTTCTAGGATGCATAATTCTTCAGGGCACCAAATGGAGAAGAATTTGAAATATGAACATAAGTTTTAAGAACAGAAATTATTTTACTAACTGGGTAAAAGTTCTTTTGCAAGTAAGGTGGTTTCTAATTTCCCCTTAAAAAAAAAAATTGCAGAAAGACCCAACTGAGAGGTCAGTTGATAGGTCCTTACATATTTTTTTCCCACATATTACACCACTTTATGATTTTTGCCATGTAACTCAAAAGTTCAATAAATTTAGTGATGTTGCTATAATTGTACATCCTCATTTGCATCTCCTTATTACATTTGACTGTGTGGATCATAACAAATTATGGATGACACTGGGAAGAATGGGAATTCCCGGAACACTTAATTGTGCTCATGAGGAGCCTGTACATAGAGCAAGAGGCAGTAATTTGAACACAACAAGGAGATACTGCATGGTTTAAAGTCAGGAAAAGTGTGTCAGGGTTGTATCCTTTCACCATACCTTTTCAATCTGTATGCTAAGCAAATAATCCAAGAAGCTGAACTATATGAAGAAGAATGCATCATCAGAATTGGAGGAAGACTCATTAACAACCTGCATTATGCAGATGACACAGCCTTGCTTGCTGAAAATGAAGAGGACTTGAAGCACTTACTGACGAAGATCAAAGACTACAGCCTTCAGTATGGGTTACACCGCAGCATAAAGAAAACAAAACTCCTTACAACTGGACCAATAAGCAACATCATGATAAATGGAGAAAAGATTGAAGTTGTCAAGGATTTCATTTTACTTGGATCCACAATTAACACCCATTGGAGCAGCAGTCAAGAAATCAAAAGACACATTGCACTGGGCAAATCTGCTGCAAAAGATCTCTTTAAAGTGATGAAAAGCAAAGATGTCACCTTGAAGACTAAGGTGTGCCTGACCCAAGCCATGGTATTTTCAGTCACCTCATATGTATGTGAAAGCTGGGCGATGAGTAAGGAAGACAGACGAAGAATCGACGCCTTTGAATTGTGGTGTTGGTGAAAGATAATGACTATACCATGGACCGCCAAAAGAACAGACAAATCTGTCTTGGAAGAAATACAACTAGAATGTTCCTTAGAAGCAAGGATGGCGGGACTACATCTCACATACTTTGGACATGTTATCCGGAGGGATCAGTCCCTGGAGAAGGACATTATGCTTAGTAAAGTAGAGGGTCAGTAAAAAGGAGGAAGACCCTCAACAAGATGGATTGACACAGTGGTTGCAACAATGGACTCAAGCATAACAACGATTATGAGGATGACGCAGGACCAGGTAGTGTTTCATTCTATTATATGTAGGGTCAGTATGAGTCAGAATCGACTCGACAGCACCTAACGACATGTATGTTAAAAAATGTTCCAGTGCTTGCATCTAAAACATGACAAATAAGAGTAGAACGATGCTGACCTTGTTTCATTTTAGCTATAAGTAGTTTTTAAAAATTCCACTTAGCACATTAAGAACTACATTTAAATAAAATTTTATTTTTTGTGTTTTTGTCAAAATGTCTAACGTATTGGTGTTTTAATCAATATGTGTACTAATAACAATTGTAATAACAACCAAATCTGGAAGTTTTTTTTAAATTTTTTTTTTTTATTTTGACTCTTGGGATCATAGAACATTGAAAAAATTAATACAATGCATATTTTTCTAGTGCAAAAATATGATACAGTGATCAGTAAATGATCTTACAGTGATTTTAAAGTTCTGAGGGGACGTGGAATGAAAATATAAGTTCAAGGTGAGAATGAAACAGAGTAAAATTTCCAAATATTAAAAAATCATGATTCTTCTATTTTGTCTAAATGGATCGTGCTGGATATGAAATTGCTATGGTAACAGAGTCCATGTAACAGATTTACTCAGAGAAGGAATATTCATAATATTTTAGAAATTATATCCTTTTGAGCTATTTAAACATATGGTATTTGAAATGTCAATTTAGGTATGTGCTAGAAGGTACCTAGACTTTCAAAAGTCTTTTAGATTACATGTGAGCAAAAATTTTTAAGGACATTCATCTCTAAAAGAGATGATTGTGGCTTTGTCTAATATAGTAGCAATGGATATGTAGAGAAGTGGATGTATTAGAAAAAAGTTTTGTTGTTTGAAACGACAGGACTGGTGATGGATTGAAAAGGGTGAGGCAAGGGGAAGAGTAATGCTATTTCCTGAGTATTTAGTCTGAGCAACTGATGATACTTTTAAGGAGCTGGGGATGACTGGGGATGACACTGGGTGGTGCCAAGGAATTAAAAGCTAAGTTTGAGATGTGTATTCAACTTCAATGTGAAGATATCAAGTAGTGTTATATATGCATCTGGAGCTCAGGAAAGAGCCCCCTTCAACATGATTAATTAACACACATTCTTGAACATTCCAGCCCTTCATACTAGATAGCCCAGAACATTCAGTTGAAATTTACAACTACTGAACCAACAAAGCTAATAGCTATGTCTTCTTTTGTAAAATATGTTTGTACATATGAATATTAATTTATATATATAAATTATGTTCCAGGATAATTCAGAGGACTTAGTTAAAATAATATTTGTCGTCTCATAACGGAAAGCAGGGGCTTTATTTGCTCTATTCACCAAGGAAAAAAATGGCAAAATTTTTCGTTGTCATTCTAAAAATTAAGTTCTTTTTCTGCATCTTCTCATAATGCGTAAACTCTTCCATTCATCTAAACTGGATGATTATTTGCAATATTCTGGGGGATATTCAAGTCAGTTAATATCTATTTTGCAATTGATTATTCTTTAAGACAATTTCTAAAATTCAGAACAAAAGCCAATGTTTAATTAGAATAAAAAATACATCACAATAAATTTAAAAAAAAGGACAAATACTACAAATACAGTAAAATCCAAAAAAGGTAATTATTTCATTGATAAACTATGGGATGTGCATGTGTATTTTTTTTTTGGATTTTGTTATAATAAATAATTATGACAAATATACAAAATTTATCTGGAATTAAGTGATATACAGCATCAATTCAAAATTTTTAAGTTGCGACATGATTGTATTGAACAACATATTTGCATAAACAAATTAGTTTTATCCTATATACATTGACCTGTTGATGGATATATGCGGGGATTGTGTCCATGGCATTTATTTTATTTACTTTTTATTGTTGTAAAAAGATACAACAAAACATTTTCCAATTCAACATTTTTCACATGTACAATTTAGTGACACCAATTACATTAATCTTGTTGTGCAAACGTCACCAATACTCATTGGCTAAATTTTCTGTTAACCTAAACAGAAACTCAATGCTTCCTTAACAATAAATTCCCCTTTGCTCCTCCCTCCCGCCACTTGTAACCACTGATAAACTTTAGTCTCTATGCATTTAATGGCATTTATTTATTTGTTTATTTTTATGGCTGTTTTCCCGTACACGTTTGCATTCTGTTTTATCTGTAAGCAGCAGACATTGTCAGGATAAGATCCATCAGCGATGCTAGAATTCTATCGGGCATATGAAGGGGTCAGGGTGCGTAAGACATACTCCACCACACAGAGGCAAGAGTTGCTGTTTAGAACACTGCTACAGATGTGTGCCCCACAAAAACAGGAATTTTTATAAAATGTTTTAATGAGATTTGCATCGGAAAAGAAAATAAAAATATGGAGCATATTGTATATGTTGTATTAGCAGGTGTATTTCTGACAGCAGAGAGACTCTGGTCTGACTAGGCATTGATGAGAATAAAATCCTCCACTTAAACTTTTACACTCTCAATAAAAAAGAGAAATTTCCACACGCTCTTTTCTGGCTCCATATGTTTCAAACTTTCTTCTTCCTCCGCTATCCACATATTTCCGGGGCTGGGAAAATATGAGTTCTATAACTTCTGGCCTTGCACTTTTGTGTCAGAGCAGAGGTGTCTTGGGAGCCTCTCCACACGGGTCAGCCAGCAATAACTTCAGTCTGCACAGAAGTGACTGTGAACCACAAAAACGCACCCCACCAAACTCGGCTTCTCCTGAGCTGAATCCCGCAGTGCACCAAGGCAACCCAGATACCACCTGACAGGAAAGGAGGTCAGAGTGGAAAGAGCAAGCAAGTCAATCAGTTGCACCTCCAATATCTTTCTTCCGCACACTCGACAAAAGCAAAAAATCACCGTAACACGCTGGCGGTTGGATACCTTGTCAGTGGTCTGTGCCGGTGAGGGTTTCTGAAACTCAGGCTTTATTAGCGTCATAGGAAGTCCAGCCTTGCCACACACTAAAGAAATAACTAGAAATTCTGCAGTAGATGAACACTCGGGAACATGTGAAAAATAAGCAGGCTTCAGGTAAAAGGAAAAAAAAAAAAAAAAATCCATGCAAGAAATAAGCACCTGTTTCTTGCATGTGCTTTCAAAAGGAAACAGCTCCCTACTGCTGTTAGTTCTAGATCATTTGGTGTTTCCACTAGGACTGTACCAAACAAAACATATTCTCTTTTAGCTATATTATTAACAAACTAATTTTGGCATACTCAGAAAACAACAGAAAAATGTAATAAAAATAATGAAGTATCAACTATTAATTGAATTTTGGAAATGGAACTAGAGTGTTTGGCACTAAGTGATTATTTGGTATACCTCGAAATACTTAGAAATTAATGAGAACAAACAGGAATCATTTCTAAAAAATAAAAGACAGAGCAAACAAACAAGTGCTTGTAGTTACCTAAAATGAAGTAAGGTGATTACTTATATAGTTTGGTTCTAATTAATGTTTACAAGAAAAAATTGAGTTATTATATTAATGGTAACTGGGGAGTTCATGTTACTATTTACCAATTCACAGAAGATTTTTAATATTTTTCTGCAACATTTTTAGAACATATTTTTATGGTTTCTTTCCCTTTTACTTTTATTGATGATGTGCTTTAATGGCCCAGAGTTTCCAATTTTTATTAGGCAAATTTATTCCATTATTGCCCCCATTACTTTTATGATTAGAAAGCTTTTTCATATCTTGACAATTGACGGAAGTGTACAATTCAAATGATGTTTGTTAATACTTTGAACTTATGTATACTCTCTAAAAATTCTAATATATTTACTTTACATTAAAAATTTTCAAAGGCTAAATTGTCAAGATATTTAACTTTTTAATTTTCCATCAATGCTGTGTTGGATTAAAACTTGAATATGCTCTTATATCCCTCCCCTGCTTTCCTACTCAAGAATATTTCTAAATAAATTCTGGGATTTAGATCTTGTTAGTTATTATTCAATTGCTAGTAATTCTTATGCTTTTATAACTTCTTGTTCAGTAACTGTATCTTAGCAGTTCACTTTAATTCTGTGCTTGTGTATTATGTTGATTTTGACAACTAAATCCTTTGCTGTTTCTGTGTTGCAAGCAAATCTGTTTATAACACCAATGTATTTATTCTTCACTTATTTATAACTCGCATTTCAATAAGCAGAACAATAACTTTGAATATTTTTGGCAGAAATATACATGCATGAAATATTTTCTATTTTATTTGTGAGTTCATTCTTTTTCCTTCACATATGAATTGTACCCAGGCTTTGTACAGAATTCTGATGGCACAAACTTTTTCCTAAAAACTTTCAGATGTGAGCCTACTGATTTTTCTACATTGTGGTATGGCATCAAGAAGACATGTTAAGGTCCACCTATTCTACTCACACAAGCCTTTTTGTTGTTTTTGTTTTCTTGGATTTTGTTTGCTTGTTTGTTTTGATGGAGTATTTGAAGATGAGGTCAGAAAATAGTGTATTGATTTGGAAACACAGAGGTAGCTGGAAACTTGGCAAAGGCACATTCTGTGAAGTTGTGGGCTACAGCCCAATCGTAATGGGTTAAGGAGTGAGTCACAGGGAAGGAAGTGAAAATAGAGCATGTAAACAATATTTTAAGAAATTTGACACTGAGATGGAAGCATTTGAAAAAAAAGGGCATTTGGAAAGGGTATATGGGACCAAGGACTGGAAATACATATAATATGTTTTGCAAATAGGAATTACCCAGTGGAGAAGATGAGCCTGATGATGCAGGATGTAAATACCTGAGAAAGGAAATGGGCTTGGGACAGAGAGCACAGACAGAAAAACTGGTATTTTGTGGCAAGAGGACACTTCTTCCATTGCAACAAGATTGAAGAGGGAGAAGAAGGGAGGAAGTGTCATTTGTGAGCAGGTTTGAAGTTAGAAAGATGAGAGTTTGCAGTTGATGGCTTGATTTTCTCCATGAAATCTGAGCCTTGGTCATTAGCTGATGGAGAAAGGAGACTTGAGGAGTCAGAAGAACGTGTGGAATCATTTTCTGGAAAATAAGAAAAATCTCATTAGAGAACACAAGAATTGTCAGTCTATTTGTAGTGCCAAATAATGTTTGAAGCGATACATTTAAATCTGAAGGATGTCAGTTTAGTTATTTCGATATAGAAATATAAGTAGAAATATCAGTGTACATATTTTTCTTTCATAATTAATGTAGTATATTTGTGGAAGTAATATGTGCTTTGACAATTTAAGGTAATTATATATGACCCTGACGATATATTTTATCAGCGTCAGGATACTAGATGTAGGAAGACAAAATATGTGAAATAGAACGAGAGACCTCTGGGAATATGTTGTTGCTGTTGGGTATCCTTGAGTTGACTTCGAGTCCATAGCGACCCCATGTGACAGAGTAGAACTGCCTCATACGGTTTCCTTTGCTGTAATATTTACAGAGCAGATTGCGAATTTTTTCTCCCGTGGTGGAGCTGCTGAGTGAGTTTGGAACCACTAACCTTTTGGTTAACAGGTGACCACTTAACCATTGGGCAACCAGCACTCCTTTCTGGGAGTATAACCCAATGTTAATTAGGATTTCCATCCTGATTTATTCTTTTGATGCCAGGCTAGTAGCCTGTCACTTAACAGACATCTAAAATGTCACAAATACTTCTTTATAGAGCTCAGTTAGACTTACCTCCTGCAAGACAGGGGCCATGCCTTTTACCTACATTTATTATAAACGCCAAGGAGCCCCGGTGGCACAGTGGTTAAGCACTCTGCTGCTGATCAAAAAGTCTGTGGTCTGAACTCACCAGCTGCTTTACAGAAGAAAGATGTGACAATCTGCTTCCTTAAAGATTAAATCTATTGCCGTTGAGCCAATTCCGACTCATAGTGACCCCGTAGGGTTTCCAAGGCTGTAAATCTCTACGGTAGCAGACTACCACATTTTTCTCCCATGGAACAGCTGGTGGTTTTGAACTGCTGACCTTTCGGTCAGTTAGCAGTTGATCACTTGAAGCACGGGGCATTTCTATTCTGTCCTATAGAGTCGCTATGAGTCAGAATTGACTCGATGGCACACAACAACAATTATAAATGCTGGGGAATTCGTGGGTGTGTGTAAAATGCTAGAGGTTATTTAATGATAAACTTTGATTTCTACAATAACAAATTACAGATTTTTAAACTGGCTTCTTACAGTGAAAAAAGATTGACTATACTTGTTTACTGTTTGCTTCCATGAGAATTACTTCTACCCACGTCTAATATATGTTACAACTAAGATAACAGGATCACCAAAAATTTTCCATAGACCATATATTCCTTTATAATAAACATTAGACCTAAGACATACTAGACTTTTGATAAAACTTTATTAATAGATGAATAAATGAATGAATGTGATGCATTAAATATTTTTCTAGACAATTACAGTATACATTTAGAGATAAAAAATATGGACTAGAAAGGCTGTGCTAAATATCTGCAGTGCTTTAAGCTGGATCCATGTGAATAATTTGGAATTATAGATTTAATATGAACATTTCTAGTCATGTAGATATTCTTACCTTCTTCATTCCCGTCCTATTTACACTAGAAGACATGTAAAGAAAATACATTTTTAAATGTAAATTTTTAAAAATAAAATTATATGAAAGTCGTAACCTTATTGACTGTTGTAATCTATGAAAGCTGTAACCTTATTGATGCATCACCACTAAGAAATCTGAATTTGAGATTGCTACAGCTTCTTTAATATTTCCAGAAATAGATGGCATTATTTATCATCCTGTAACTTCCTTCAAGAGTCATCCGTTCTCTTAAGACCTGAGTTTAAGTGACAAAGTACTAAACTCTCTACAAGAAAAATGTTTGACAAAGAGACGTGTTTCTTTCCTCGTGGCTTCTGTCCCATTGTAAATTCGGACTAGCCACTTACATCTATCTTGTCATACTAAGGAATTTCTTCAGTTTCTACTTCCTGTTTCTGCTCTACCAGTTTGACATACTATGGCCTGATTCTTCAGTGCCTTTCTCTTTATCTAACATTGTCCTATTCCATGGAGGCTTGAATGTGTCCCCGTCTTTATTTTTCCATTCTGAACCTTGAAAGTAGTCATTTAATTCAGTTTTGTTAAATTGAATACCTCCGTGATAAAAGATTTCAGAGGCTGAGAAACAACACACCAAGTACATGAATGTAGAAAATGTCTATAGCGTATTTTCTTTATGATTTAGTTGTAGAATTGAATCAAGAAAGGGACCAAGTTGCATTTCTAATACAAAGATTTAGTAGATCCGCTTCCTTTTATATTTCAAAGACTTAAAAACTGCTTTTCAAAAGAAATGAAAAAGTGAGAGGTGCAGACAGTTTGGCTCAGGGCCTCTGCAAGGCAGATTGCTGTTCAGACTGCAGAGAGATTGGATCTTTTAACCAAAAGCATTCCAGCACCATCGGCACCTTGGTTTCATATCCTGCATCTCCCTAAAATCAGAAGACTGTCAGTAACTATTCTTGCTGCCAAAATCAAATAGCATTTCATTCCACTTCTGAAATTTCAAGGAGAAAATGAATTTAAAATTAATTCTTAGAATCACACTAGTAGACACGAGAAATGCCTTTTTTCTTTGCACTCTGGTTGATTATAACAGAGAGACAGAGTTCACCAAATAGATTTAAAATGCTTTAAACTTCAAACTTTTTGAAGTGATGTTTTGAAGCGATGTGAGTCAGGCACCTTTATCTACTTAGTGATTTCTTTTACTCATTCTTGCTAACTTTGGCAGAAGTGGGGAAATCATTGCATAGTAATAAAGGAGAAACCAATACACAATAGAGCCTTTGACTTTCGGGTAGAACAAGAGTCCACATCTTTCCTTGATATGTGATTAAATCTTACGGGATTGGTCACGATAACCCCTTGTGTAATGGCTTATTGTGGGTGATTTTTTTTTGTCCCTCAAAATCATGGAAAAACTCCATAAAATATGTGGGACAACAAATCATTGCATGAGCTGTAATTCATTTAAAAGAAAATCACTTACTATGTTGTACAGGAAGTTTACTTTACAATTTATTGATTCTATCTGTATATATGAAGCAAAATGTTGATATGCATTATATGTCTGACCATTAACAAATTATGTTTTGGAGATGAATGGACTAAGGTAGTAAAAATAGGAGATGTTTTGTAGATTATTGTAAAAAGGGCATAGGGGGCAGTGTCCGACCTCCTCTAACTTCACAAGGGGGAAGGAGACTCAAGATTAACAGCCCAAGGCTGATTCATGTGAGGCAGTGGGCAGATATGCCTCCTCTCTCTGCCATCTTTACCAAATCTGACACCAGCCATCCCTCCCATGGCACTGTCTGCTTCTCTGCAGGGTTTGATTATTCATTGCAATGGCCACACAGAATTCGCAGACCATACTCACGATTTTGGATTTTACTAGGGAAGCAACGGTTACGGTTCAGGCTCAGGAACGCTTAGGATACAGTTTTTCCAACAGGACAGCCTCTTCCCAGCGGTGCTCGCAGGCACACTTTTCTCTGGCCGTTGGCCTCTGCCCAAAGGCACTGAGCTTTCTCTCCATGTGCCAGGAATCCCACCAAGCCGTCTCCTGCTGCCGGGTCTCTGCTGCTGCTTCTTGCCATCTTAAGGTTACAGCTCACTGTCTCCTGGTCCAGGAGCTTCTCAGCGCATGGATCCCAGGTCCAAAGGACATGCGGTCTCCTGGCTGTTCTTCCTTGGTGGTGGTGGTGGTCTCTCTTTCCTGCTTCTAGGGTGGCTCATCTCAAGCCCACCAGGATGGCAAAACTGACCAATCCCTTTGGTGGGCTACAATTACTCTGGCACACAGTCCTGCCCAATCACCTGGGTGGGAGTTACAAGACCACGGCGAGAAAGGCCACACAAAAGCTATCTACTACACTGCAGTTATAAAGTATTGGTGATTATATTTTGTTTTGTTGTCTCTTCCACCACGAATATTTAGTCATGCTTTGTTGTCTGTCTACTTGTTCTGGAAACTCAGTCCTCCTTGCCCTCCCTGATGAAAGATACTCCTAGTTTGGCTCCTGTATCTCCAGCCATCCTTCTCGGTCTCCTGCTTGCGCTCTCCTCTTTCTCCACCTACATCTTAGTTACCGTTTACGCAAACGATGCATGCTTTCTACGTTTGTCTGCCAACCACTCCCTCCCCCGTGAGGTGTTTCCTTAAGCATACTCTGCTATTTTTTTCTTTTTTTTACAATGACTTGTTAAAAAAAAAAAAAAAAATTGGCATAGAGCCGCTTACAGAAATATCACCTAGAGGAAGGGAGTGGTTGGCAAACAAACATAGAAGGAGAGTGTTATTTGTGTATATAGGTTTTCACAGAAATTGTTCTTGTCTTTCTTTCATATTATCCTTCTGTGAATTTACTTATCACCCGTTATGTTCTTAGCTGCCCTTGAGTGGAACTCTAAGTCATGGAGACCCCCATGCACAATGGAACTTACAGCTGCCTATCCTCTGACATCTCCATGATCGTTCCGGTCTCTGACCATTGTGATTCATAGAATTTTCATCGGCTGGTTTTTGGAAGGAGATCATTAGGCCTTTCTTCCTAGTCCGTCTTAGTCTGGAAGCTCTGCTGAAATGTGTTCGGTATCGTAGCAACACACAAGTCTCCACTGATAGGTAGGTGGTGGCTGCGTATGAGGTGCATTGCCCAGAAATCGAACCTGAGTCTCCCGCATGAAAAGGGAGAATTCCACCACTGAACCTCACTACCTCCTCGCTATTCCCTAACTTTCATTGTCGGCTTTCTCTTTTAGACTGCCTCTCAAGCTTCTAGTGCGTGTAATTGTAGTCAACAGGCTATCCAGCAATTCTACTTCTTTGTCACACAGATTTATTATCCTTCCTCCAAAAACCTTCTTCTTTCTCCCTTGTGCGATTTTACCTTAATGAAAGTTGTTATGGATTGAATTGCATCCTCCAAAAGTATATGTTGTCAATCCTAATCCCTGTATCTATGGTTATTATCCCTTTTGGGAAGAGTGTTTTCTTTGTTGTGTTAAAAGGCCGTGTCAGTGTAGGGTGTGCTTTAATCCAATCACCTCTGAGTTATAAGAAAGAACAGAGCAGACATTAGAGAAGTGAGCAGCGATAGGGGAAGAAAGATGCCAAGCCACATGAAGATTGCCCAAGAGCAGAAGCGCAAAGAGACTAGGACCTTCCTCCAGAGCTAAGAGAAAGAGAAAACCTTCCCCTAGAGCTGGCAACCTGAATTCAGACTTCCAACCTCCTAAACTGTGAGAATATAAATTTCTGTTTGTTAAAGCCACCCACTTATGGTACTTCTGTTATAGCAGTAAGAGATAACTAAGACAAAGAGCATCTTGGTCTACCCAACTGCCATAATATGCAATCTGAAAATCAAACTTGTCCTTTTTCCTCTCTTACTTTCTAGATTTAAATAATTACTAAGTCCTGCTAAGCCTATATGCTCAACAAACCCATTGCTGTCCAGTCAGTTCCAACTCACAGCAACCCTATAGGACAGAGTAGAACTGCCCCGTAGGGTTTCCAAGGAGCGGTTGGTAGATTAGAATTGACGACCTTTTGTTAGCAGCCAAGCTCTTAACCACTGCACCATCAGGGCTCCAAGCCTATATGCTTAGTATCTCTTACATCCCTCTACCCTTTTGCTTCCATATCACCACTATTTTTGTTCTCACACTGACTTCTCTATCTTGGAGTAGCTTCCTTCTCTCCGGTATCTGCCCCCATCCTGTTCCCATTCAGGCAGTCTTTTTGCTATAGTACGCGAAGGTTTCAGTAATATTGAGAGTAAGAAGAGATGGGAGGGAGCTTAGCAGTGAAAGAGGGAAAGAAAGTCAAGGATGCCCACCAGTTAAAAACAGATCTCAGGAATATGAGGTGATGAAACTGAATGAGATCTCTTTATAGGTATTTGGTGTTAAAATAAAGGTGACCACAGAAAATAGAATTGACTCATATTCCTTTTCACCCATAAATTTAGTGTTGGTTTTGCTCCCCAAGTAGAGGGTATATGAGATCATTTTAAGTTCAACTTTATACAAGAGAAGAAGTCTCTATCTCTAGTCACTCTCATCCCTGGGACCATTATCCCTCAGCTAGCCTTATTCTTTTTTCTTTTCTTTCCTTGATTTTAAGTATGATAATGTCTCTACAGCTAATACTCTCACACCAGAAAAATCAAGATTAGATTGGAGAATGGATAACCTATCAAGGCTGAGTCTCCAGGCCCACATATTCTATGCCTTTGTCAATGTCTCCGTCTATATCTGTGGAGATGTAAACATAGACACCTAACTTAAGCATGCAGTATATAAAGCTACCAAGGATATTTAACATACAAAATAGACTTATTTTTCATAAAAATATACTTTTGTTTAATAGAAGGGCTGTGAAATAACTCCTGACTGTATCCCTATGTATGCTACAGTGTTTGAATATGGGCTAATAATCAGGATGTGGAAATAGCCTCAACTGAATATTATACTTATATTCATTAATATTGAATTTTACCTGCAAATGAGACCTTTTAGCATTTTTAATGACATTTTTTGGAAACCTGCTGGAACTAAAAGGCCAAAGAAGACCAGAAGAAACATTTGAAAAGGACATTTCATTCGTCCATCAATTTGTACCCAAACCAAAACCAAACCAGTTGCTGTTGAGTTGATGCTGACCCATGGTGACCCCATGTGTGTCACAGTAGAATTGTACTCCATAGGGTTTTCAATGGCTATGATCTTTTGGAAGTTGATCGCCAAGCCTTTTTTCCGAAGTACCCTGGGTGGACTCAAACCACCAACCTTTTAGTTAGTAGCCACACGCTTAACCATCTGTGCCACCCAGGGACTCCAGTTAATTTGTACAGAGGTGATAAAATAAGATTCTTGCTTTAAAGGAGTGCATAGACTATTGGAAAAGATAGACTCAAAGCAAACATAATACAATGCGAAAGTGCTAATAAAGGTATCCACAGAGTACTTTGACAGCATAAAGAGAAACAACTTCCTGTTTTGGAGAGTTGCACAAAAGTACTAAATGTAACATAAATCATGAATCAGTGAGATTTACGATAAAAAATAGTGATAAATGCATATTAAGGGATTGGACTAGTAGTAGTTTTTTTCCAGAATCACTTGGCACTTTGGCATCAGATTTCATTTAATTCGCAGAGTTTCTGGGGATGTGGGACTCAGCACAGTCCTTGAGCCAGATTCTGTGTCCCACATCTGAATCGTGCCTCTTTGACATAACATACTTACTGGGCTTCCTTGCTTACTCCCGGAGAAGGGGAAATTTAGAGGCTAGGAACCTAACGGGACTAAATGCCCAGTCAGAACTGGGATCAAAGACTTACTGTAGGACTCACTGTGGGCGGTAACTGACCCACACAACTGACTCATTGACCTCTGAATCTTGCTAATAAGAAGTTTCAGAATGGTGAACAAAATATTATCATGTGAAAGATGTCTTTTACATCTAGTTATTTATTTTGCTGACATGGTTATTATTATCTCCATTTGGTAGGTTCGGAGATTAATGTGAGTTAGAAATAATATCTTGATCACATAAAATCATATACATTATCCTTAACCTTTATTTAAGTCTTATTTATTTCCTCTCAGAACTGTATTCTTTTACTCTTGTTTGAAATGTTAAAAGGACCTTCTTCTTAAATTAAACTTTATCAAGGTACAGAACATGTCAATGAAAGTTGTCAGCAATAGATTTGAAACCATATTGAGCTACTTATCTATGGTGTTTATTTTCATTTCTTCATTCAAAATGATGGTTTTTACTATAGTAAAATTGTATCAGGACTAATTTCATGCGCATGAAGAAGGAATAATTGCACAACGTTAGAACGGACCAGGGGCTTGAATTTAACGGCCAGGGTTTGAGAACTAGCACTAGTGCTATCCGTTGCTGCTGAGTTGATTCCAACTCATAGCGACCCTAGATGAGCAGTAGTGCAAATTGGGTGAAATTGGGTGAAATTGGGTAAGTCCCTTAGTAGTTCTGAGCCTTGTTCTCCTCAGATGATCAGAAATATTTCACCAGATTGTTGTAAGAAATTAGATTGCTTGAAAAACAACGAAGTAAGCTGCAAAATCATCACACAAATGTTAAATCTTATTCCCTATATTATCATAGACTCTAGTCTAAACTGGTGGACCACACTTCCCTACTCAAGATAACGTTTTCCAGAGTGATCCAATGATACACTGAAAAAAAAAAATTAGTGATTATATACACATTGATATCAAGTCAATTCCAACTCGTAGCGACCCTATAGGACATAGTAGAACTGCTCAATAGGGTCTCCAAGGGGTGGCTGGTGGAGTCCAACTGCTGACCTTTTGGTTAACAACCAAGCTCATAACCACTGTTCCTCCAGGGCTGCAATGATTATTCAGGTTTAGAAAATACTACATATTGTCGCTAGACTTAGAAGACTTATATATTGTAGGAGATAAAAGGCCCTAACAAGTTCTGCACTAAAGGGAACTAATATTGGTTAACAAAGGCTTTCTGAACTTGGTCTAGAAATCTTCTTTTCATATCATACCGCTCATATTCATTTTAACTTAACAAAACAAAACAACAGTTGTCATAAAGTTGATTCCAACTCATGGTGATCCCGTATGTGTCAGAAATGTGCTTCATAGCATTTTCAGTGACCGATTTTTTCAGAAGTAGATCACCGGGCCTTTTTTCCAAGGCACCCCTGGAACTCCAACCTCCAACCTTTTTGTTAGCAGCCAAGCACTTTAACTGTTTTCAGCACCCAGGGACTTCCATTTTAATTTAAGGGGCCAAAAAAGCAGGGGGAAAATTAAATACTTCAAAATAATTATCATACATAAAATTAAAATGATAGTTGATACCAACATATATAACACTTGGATTTATACAAAAAATTGACTTTTAAATTTAGACACACTGACTGAAACAGACCCAAGAAACACATAAAAGAGAATGTGCACTGAGCTACCTACTTTATAACTAGTAGTACCGATAATTATTTTATGGCAGAGATGAACAGAGTAAGAAGGAACCAGTTATGGAAAGCCTCCAGATAGGGTAAGCTGTAAAGAATGCATTTTGAAAAAAGTTAGAGCCACGATTAGCCAAGTAGGGGTAGAACCAGCATTCCAGTTAAAGCAAATCATATATGGTGACACTCAGAAGGCAAACAGAATGTCATGAGCGGATGACAGCAGCAAATTAACTTGACAGATGTGGAATCTCAGATTGGGAATAATTAGAGAAAACTTGGTGAGATTTAATGGAAATGGAATCCTAGGAGTTAGACAAGCTCAGGAAACCGATGTTTTTCATGGAACTTAAATATCAAAACATCGACGGACATCAACTAGTCACTAACATCCTCAATTTATTATAAGTTATCCTTCACTTTAAGTACTAATTATTCCTGTCTAGACATTTCAGTGAGTTATGTGTATGGTAGGAAAGCTTGATAAATATTTTTAGTCTAATCCTGTGCATGAAACAGAATGTCTTTGTGTGGTTTCCCAGCCAGCTAAGTGAGAGACATGGAAAACATGCAGAGGTGTTTTTAACAAGAATTATCCCTGTACACTCACCTTCCCATAAACATTGAGCTTCCTTTTGTGAATCCACCTGCTCTTCTGAAGCCTTATTTCTTGGGACACTGCCAAACTTTCTATTTTTGAGTATGACAGTAGCACACTAGGCAGTGAACATCACACATCTCATACCAGGGCAGGCCTTTAGGCAGATAATTAATTAGAGATTCAAACATTTGTTTATCAGCATACTTCCATGAAATAGACCACAAAAAATCTTCACGATTCAATACAATTTACTATTTTTTAATCTTCATGTATTTTGAGCTTTGGGGTAATTCAAATGGGGCTGTGTTAAGGCTTAACAAGGAAAGAAAGGTATGTAAGCAAAGTAATGTGAACAATAAAAACAAAAAGAAAATAGTAGCACCCATATAAAAACAAGATATTTCAATACATCAAAATCAATCACCATTATTATTTATAAACTCAAAAATAGTTTTCAAATAACTTTTCTGGTAAGGGAGAAATGATTGAACATGGATTTGGCACTTTGCTGCTGGCTTGTGAATCCTGTTCTCATAAGTACTTGGCAAAAATAAAGTTATGTGTCTGTGATATATTCCATAATTTTGAATTCTTTCCAATTTCAATGTTTTCTGTCAATTATTCTGAATTAATTAGGTGGGTCATCTTTTCAGAGTATTTTCAAAGCATAATGTAGCTTTACAATTGTAACTGTACTAGTGTAATTCTACGTGAATTAAAGGAATTATAGTAACAAGCAAAAATAGATATGAAGGCTTATTTTGTTTTTAGTCACTTAAGTTCTTCCAGAAAGCTAGGCTGAATCCCCCTGTGAGTGCCATTTAGAGAGCAGGGTCCTATAGTTATTCTTGGCAAGTTGGATAGAAATGACAGGTCCAAACCTGCAGAAAATTAGTTTCTTTAATGGCATTTCTATAATCTGAAGAGAGTAAAACAGCTTTTCAACTGCTTTGATAATAATGGTGTTACTGAGGCAGTGTTTACATATCCAAGGCCTGGTTCCACAGGCCACAATAACTGATCTATCCCCAAGATTTGGTCTTCAATATGAGTTGGAACAAGCCAGTGAGTGTACTCCTGCCACACTGCAGAGTAGCAATATGCTTATTTATTTACCACTTTGTTTTATAAAGGCTGTGGATTGGCTTACAAATCTCAAAATAAATAGTGAGGGAATCAAGATGAAGGGAGAATATGGGTATAAACATACAGCCACTGTGATCCAGTGTGGTGAATACACACAGAAGTTACACTGGAGAGTCATGTGCAGTTGCTACAGATGGGCCCCAATTTTGACATAAATTACCTAACAGCAAGAAAAAAAAAAAAAAACACATGCTTAATTATTTAATCAAATTTTCCATAAGAAACTTAAAATTAACCAGTTATTAATTAATCAGTTATTCAGAATATGGGGATATTTTTCTGAGATTTGAATGGGAGGACATGGAATACGGAAGAGCAGAAACTGTTGTTAGCAGCATCCTTAAATTCCAGGGAATTTGAATTTTATATTATTTTTAACAATCTTTCTTAAGGAGACCATTGGTTAATGCTGCAGTCAAGTATGATGAAGATAATTCTTGCTGTTAGTTGCCACTGAGTTGGTCCTGATACATGGCAACCTTATGTATGTTGTTGTTAGGTGCCCCTGAGTCAGTTCCAACTCATAGTGAAACATTTGTTTATCAGCGTACTTCCATGAAACAGACCACAAAAAAATCTGTACAACAGAGCAAAACACTGCCTGGTCCTGTGCCATCCTCACAATCGTTGTTATGCTTGAGCCCATTGTTGCAGCCATTGTGTCAGTCCGTCTCGTTGGGGGTCTTCCTCTTCTTCATTGACCCCTTACTTTACCAAGCATGATGTTCTTTTCCGGTGACTGATTCCTTCTGATAACATGTCCAGAGTACGTGAGATGAAGTCTCGCCATCCTAGCTTCCAAGGAGCATTCTGGCTACACTTCTTCCAAGACAGATTTGTTTGTTCCTTTGGCGGTCTATGGTACATTTAATATTCTTTGCCAACACCACAATTCAAAGGTGTCAGTTCTTCTTCGATCTTCCTTTGTTGTCCAGCTTTCACATGCATATGAGATGATTGAAAACACCATGGCTTGGGTCAGCCACTTCAAGGTGACACCTTTGCTTTTTAACACTTGAAAGAGGGCGTTTGCAGCAGATTTACCAAACGCAATGCGTCTTTTGATTTCATGACTGCTACTTCCATGGGTGTTGATTGTGGATCCAAGTAGAGTGAAATCCTTGACAACTTCAATCTTTTCTCCACTTATCATGATGTTGCTTATTGGTCCAGTTGTGAGGATTGTTGTTTTCTTTATATTGAGGTGCGATCCATACTTAAGGCTGTGGTCTTTGATCTTCATTAGTAAGTGCTTCAAGTCCTCTTCACTGTCAGCAAGCCAGGTTGTGTCATCTGCATAATGCAGATTATTAATGAGTCATCCTGCAATCTTGATGCCATATTCTTCTTTATATAGTCTAGTTTATCGGATTATTTGCTCAGCACAGATTGAATAGGTATGGTGAAATGATACAACCCTGACGCACACCTTTCCTGGCTTTAAACCACGCAGTATCCCTTTGCTCTGTTCGAACGACTGCCTCTTGATTTATTTACAGGTTCCTCATGAGCACAATTAAATGTTCCGGAATTTCAGTTCTTCACAATGTTATCCATAATTTGTTATGATGCACACAGTCAAATGCCTTAGCGTAGTCAGTAAAACGCAGGTAAAGATCTTTCTGGCATTCTCTGCTTTCAGGCAGGATCCATCTGACATCAGCAATGATATCCTTGGTTCCATGTCATCTTCTGAATCGGGCTTGAGTTTCTGGCAGTTCCCTGTCAACGTACTGCTGCAACTGCTTTTGAATGATCTTCAGCAAAATTTTGCTTGCGTGTGATATTAATGATATTGTTCAATAATTTCTGCAGTCTGTTGCGTCACCTTTCTTGAGAATAGGCATAAATATGGAATCTTCCAGCTGGTTGGCCAGGTAGCTGTCTTCCAAATTTCTAGGCATAGAAGAGTGAGCACTTCCAGCACTTCATCCATTTCTTGAATCATCTCAATTGGTATTCTGTCAATTCCTGGAGCCTTGTTTTTTGCCAATGCCTTAAGGGCAACTTGGACTTCTTCCTTCAGTACCATTGGTTATGATAGCATATATGATATGCTATCTCCTCAAATGGTTGAACATCAACCAGTTCTTTTTGGTATAGTGACTCTGTGCATTCCTTCTATCTTCTTTTTATGCTTCCTGCATATTTTAATATTTCCACCATAGAATCCTTCAATATTGCAACTCGAGCCTTGAATTTTTTCTTCCATTCTTTCAGCTGGAAAAATGCCTAGTGCGTTCTTCCCTTTTGGTTTTCTATCTCCAGTTCCTTGTGTTTGCTTATTTGCATGTTTTATTCTTTTAATTGTACTTTAGATGAATGTTTACAGATCAAACTAGTTTCTCATTAAACAGTACACATATTGCTTTATGACATTGGTTAACAACGCCATGACATGTCAACACTCTCCTTTCTCGATCTTGGTTTCCCTATTACCAGCTTTCCTGTCCCCTCTTGCCTGCTAGTCCTTGTCGCTGGGCTGGTGTGCCCATTTAGTCTCATCTTGTTTTATGAGCCTGTCTAATCTTTGGCTGAAGGGTGAACCTCAGGAATGACTTCATTACTGGTCTAATAGGGTGTCCGGGGGCCATAATCTTGGGGTTTCTCCAGTCTCTGTCACGCAAGTAAATCTGGTCTTTTTTTGTGAGTTAGAATTTTGTTCTACATTTTCCTCCAGCTCTGTCCGGGACCCTCTATTGTGACCCCTGTCATAGCACTATCTCCAGTTCTTTGCGCATGTCATTATAATAGTTTACTTTGTCTTCTTGAGCTGCCCTTTGAAATCTTCTGTTCAGTTCTTTTATTTCATCATTTCTTCCTTTACGTTTAGATACTGGACATCCAAGAGCAAGTTTCAGATTCTCGTATGACATCCATTTTGATCTTTTCTTTCTTTCCTGTCTTTTTAATGATCTCTTGCTTTTTTTCATATATGATGTCATTCCACAACTTGTCTGGTCTTCCACCATTAGTGTTCAACACATCAAATCTATTCTTGAGATGTTCTCTAAAATCAGGTGGGATATACTCAAGGGCATACTTTGGCTCTTGTGGACTTGTTTTAATTTTCTTCAGTTTCAACTTGAACTTGCAAATGAGCAATTAATGAGCTCCTCGGCTTGTTCTCACTGATGATACTGAGCTTTCCCATCATCTGTTTCCACAGATGTAGTTGATTTGATTCCTGTGTATTCCATCTGGCAAGGTCCATGTGTATATTCACCTTTTATGTTGTTGAAAAAAGATGTTTGCCATGAAGATGTCGTTGGTCTTACAAAATTTTATTATGCGGTCTCCATCATTGTTTCTGTCACCAAGCTCAATTCTCCAGCTACCAATCCTTCTTATTTGTTTCCAACTTTCGAATTCCAGTTGCCAGTAATTATCAATGCATCCTGATTTCATGCCTGGTCAATTTCAGGCTACAGAAGTTGGTAAAAATCTTCAATTTCTTCATCTTTGACCTTAGTGGTTGGTGCATAAATTTGAATAATAGTTGTATTAACTGGTCTTCCTTGTAGGCGTATGTATATTTTCCTATCACTGACAGTGTTGTACTTCAGGATAGATCTTGAAATGTTCTTTTTGACCATGAATGCAACACCATCCCTCTTCAAGCTGTCATTCCTGGTGTAGTAGACCATATGATTTTCTGATTCAAAATGCCAATAGGAGTCCATTTCAACTCACTAATGCCTAGGATATCAATGTTTATGTGTTCCATTTCATTTTTGATGACTTCCAATTTTCCTAGATTCATACCTCGTACATACCATTTTCTGATTATTAATGGATATTTGCAGCTGCTTCTTTTCATTGTGAGTCATGCCACATCAGCAAATGAAGGTCCTGAAAGCTTTGCTCCATCCACCTCATTAAGGTTGACTCTACTTTGAGGAGGCAGCTCTTCTCCAGTCATACTTTTGGTGCCTTCCAACCTCAGGGGCTCGTCTTCCGGCACTATATCAGACAGTGTTCAGCTGCTGTTCATAAGGTTTTCACTGGATACTTCTTTTCAGAAGTAGACTGCCAGGTCCTTCTTCTTACTCTGTCTTAGTCTGGAAACTCAGCTGAAACCTGTCTGCCATGGGTGACCCTGCTGGTATTTGAATACCGGTGGCATAGCTTCCAGCATCACAGCAAAGTGCAAGCCCCTACAGTGTGACAAACTGACAGACGCGTTGGGGACCTTACGTATAAGAACAAAATTTTGCCCAGTTCTCATTTGCTATGTTTGAGCCCATTGTTGTGGCTATTGTATCAATCCATCTCATTGAGAGTTTCTCTCATTTTCACTGGCTCTACTTTATCAAACATGATGTCCTTTTCTAGCAACTGGTCTTTCCTGATAACGTGTCCAAAATGAATGAATCAAAGTCTTGTCATCTTTGCTTCTGAGGAACATTTTGGTTGTATTTCTCTTAAGACTGATTTGTTTGTTCTTCTGGAAGTCCAAGGTATACGCAATGTTCTTTGCCAACACCACAATTCAAATACATCAATTTTTGTTCTGTCTTCCTTTTTCACATCCAGCTTTCTCAGGCGTATGAGGCAATTGAAGAGATCAGGAATTGGGCCAGCCACACCTTTGTCATCAAAGTGACATCTTTGCTTTTTAAAAAATTAAAGAGGTCTTCTGCAACAGAGTTTCCCAATGCAATACAAATGATGAAGGCAATTCTAAACAAAAAAAAAAAAAAAAAAAAAACAAACCTGTTGCCATCGAGTCTGACTCATATAGGACAGAGTAGAACTACTCCATAGAGTTTCCAAGGAGCACCTGGTGGATTCGAACTGCTGACCTCTTGGTTAGCAGCCATAGCTCTTAACCACTACGCCACCAGGATTTCCAAGGCAATTCTACAGGGGTCTAAACAGACCCTTTGCTTTGGTTTGAGTCAGCATACTTCATGAAAGTGATATCCTGGAATCTTCACTTCCTTTTCTTGAAGGATCTCTTAGAATCTAGAGAGATTATTTATGCAATTAGCTATTCCTTTGATACATGGTAAATCAGAATGTATAAGCTTCTTTTTAAAATACCAAAGGAAAACCCATTGTTCTAGAGTCAATTCTGACTCTTAACAACCCTATAGGACAGAGTAGAACTGCCCTATATGGCTTCGAAGGAGCAGCTGGTGGATTCGAACTGCTGACCTTTTGGTTAGCAGCCAAACTCTTAACCACTAAGCCACCAGGGCTCCTTTTAAAATATAGTTGGTGTTAAGGAGCATTGAAAATAGATAGTGAATGTCAATATGCATTCCTTACCCATGCGAATAGTGCAAAACATGTGTAAATTACCAAAATATTGGTTTATTTTAACTGAGATATGATTTTTCTTACAGTAAGTTTTATCTCTACATTGATTTTTTTCATTTGCACCTCAAAATTTAATAAAGAGCTAAAAGACGTTAAAGGTGTTTGCCAAATGTTGGTACTTCTTGCTCATTCTCAGCTGTATTTTTAGAGAATCTTTTTGATTTGCTCAAACTACTATGTTTTGTGTATTTTCCTCATTACAGACTATCTCATAAGTCTCCATATGTGGAATGGATGGAAATTTGGCTCCTGAGGTATTTCTCTTTAATCATCTGGAAGCTTTAAAAAGATGATTAATTATGTAGCATAAAAATTTATAATCTTTAGCAGATAAAAATTGTAAGAGCCAGTCTTCCGGCTGCTGTTCGTTTTATGTGGATTACTTAAAAATAAATCTATCTTTTCTTGGTGTTTGGATAATTATTTTTTGAAGACACAGCTTGCTTTAAATCATTTTTATCTTCATAATAACTGCTAAGAACAAATCTTTCTATATATCTCCAAATACCATATCTTTATAATCTGAATCAAACTGATTGCTAAAGGAAAGTGATTATGTAAGCTTCCTTGGCACCATATGAGTTTCAAGGGTTTGAAAATGTGCTTGCTGGTAGTTCTTGGGATTCAATGGCAGGTAGAAAGAGGCCTGAAATAAAGAACGCTGCATTAGAATTGCCCTAGTCTCTGATCTGCCCATATACCCTGCAGAAGCAATGGGCCTTGGCAGCCATGTGGCATCTTCTGACTCTGTCCCTCCTTTTTTACAACTGATTGGTCTAGCGGTGAGCACAGACCCAAGCATAACCAGTTTAATAGATTGGTCAGTGGCTTCCTACCTATAGTTTATGACCTGCAGGCCTGACAGGAAATATATTTTAATGATCTTACCTATTGGGCAGGTTTTAAACTGAGAATGATACTAAAAAAATTGTCGAAGTGAAGAGAGATTTGAAACAAAACAGTTTTGATAGAGAGAGAGAGATAGGACCACAGGAAACCAAATCTAAGGCAAAGTTATGAGAGATCAAATAACACAGATTAGCAGGGAAAGTGCAGAGAAACAGAGATGTCATGACTGATAAACAGAAAAAGAGTGTATGGTCCATGCAAGAGAGATGAATAATTTTGTCCTTACTGATACATTGGTTCACTATGATTCTATAGTTCCAGTTGCTAGGCAGGCACATTTTTTTTTTTTTTTTAATGAAGCTTCTTGAATAATTTCCTGTATTTATTAAGCTATATTCAAATTACATTTCTATTTTCAGTAACTACTGGCTTCTATTATATGTGTCCCACATCATCATTTCCTCCATTAGAATGGCACATTTTTTGTATACATTTATTCATAATGGAGGAAGTATGGAGATTAAGGCATAGATTCATAAGGGTTTCATTCATTCTCAGCCCCACCACTTCTTAACACTCTGCAGCCAATTACCTTCTCTTTTTCTTTTTTTTTGAGTCATAAAACTCTGTTTATTTATTTATTTTATAGAGTTTTAGATAGTTTACAGAACTAGCTTCTCATTAAACAGTTAGTACATATATTGTTTTATGACATTGGTTAAGAAGCCCATGACATGTCAGTACTTCCCCTTTTCAACCTTGGGTTCCCTATTACCAGCTTTCCTGTCCCTTCCTGCCTTCTACTCCTTGCTAATGGGCTGGTGTGCCCCCTTAGTCTTGTTTTGTCCTATGGATCTATCTAATCTTTGGCTAAAAGGTGAACCTCACGAGTGACTTCATTACTGGACTAAAAGGGTGTCTGGGGGCCATAATCACAGGGTTTCTCCAGTCTGTCAGGCCAGTAAATCTGGTCTTGTTTTGAGTTAGAATTCTGTTCTACATTTTTCTCTGGCTCTGTCCATTTGACCCTCTATTGTGATCCCTGTCAGACCATTCATTGGTGGTAGCCAGGCACCATCTAGTTGTACTGGACTCAGTCTTGTGGAGGCCTTGGTAGCTGTGGTCCGTTAGTCCTTTGGACTAATCTTTTCTTTGTAACCTGTTCTTTTCATTCTCCCTTGCTCCCAAAGGGGTGAGACCAGTGTAGAATCTTAGATGGCTGCTCACAGGCTTTTAAGACCCCAGACACTACTCACCAAGGTAGAATGTAGAACTTTTTCTTTATAAACTATGTTATGCCAATTGAGGTAGATGTTCCCTGAGACCATAAGCCCCACAGCCCTCAGCCCAGTAATTTGGTCCCTAAGGGAGTTTAGATTTATCTATGGAGCTTCCATGACCTTACCCGGAACAAGTTGTGCTGGCTTCCCCAGTATCGTGTACTGTCTTACCCTTCACCAAAGTTACCACTTAATATATTGTCTAGTTAGTGTTTTTCCGCCCTCACCCTTTCCCTTCCTCGTAAGCATCAAAGATTGTTTCTTTTTTGTGTATAAACCTTTTCATGAGTTTTTATAGTAGTGGTCTCATACAATGTTTGTCATTTTGTGATTGACTTACTTTACTCAGCATAATGCTGTCCAGATTCATCCACGTTGTGAGATGCTTTGCATATTCATCATTGTTCTTTATCATTGCGTAGTACTCCATTGTGTGTATGTATCATAGTTTCATTATCATAGTATTCATTATCTGTTGATGGACATCTAGGTTGTCTCCATCTTTTTGCTGTTGTGAACAATGCTGCAATGAACATGGATGTGCATATGTCTATTCGTATGAAGGCTCTTCTTTCTCTAGGATATATTCCTAGGAGTGGGATTGCTGGATCATATAGTATTTCTATTTCTAGCTTTCTAAGGAAGTGCCATATCGTTTTCCAAAATGGTTTTACCATTTTGCATTCCCACCAGCAGCGCATAAGAGTTTCAATCTCCCGCAGCCTCTCCAACATTTGTTGTTTTCTGTTTTTGTGATTTGTGCCAGTAAAGCCAGGGTGAGATGGTATCTCCTTATGGTTTTGATTTGCATTTCTCTAATGGCTAGTGATTGTGAGCATTTCCTCATGTGTCTGTTAGCCACTTGAATGTCTTCTTTGGGGAAGTGTCTGTTCACTTCCTTTGCTCATTTTTTAGTTGGGTTATTTGCCTTTTTCTCGTAGAGGTGTTGGATTTTCCTATAGATTTTAGACATTAGAACTTTTTCAGATTTGCAATAACCAAAATTTTTTTCCCAGTGTATAAGTTCTCATTTTACTGTTTTGGTGATGTCTTTTGATGAGTATAAGTATTTAATTTTTAGAAGATCCCAGTTATCTAGCTTATCTTCTGGAGTTTGTATGTTGTTAGTTATGGTTTGTACCCTGTTAATGCAGTGTATTAGAGTCTCTAGCATTGACCCCATTTTTTCTTCTATGATCATTATAATTTTGGGTTTTATATTTAGGTGTTTGATCCATTTTGAATTAGTTTCTGTGTATGGTGTGAGGTATGGGTCCTGTTTCATTTTTTTGCAGATGCACATCCAGTTTTGCCAGCACCATATGTTAAAAACACTGTCTTTTCTCCATTTGATGGACTTCGAGCCCTTGTCAAAGATCAGGTGACTGTAGGTGGATGGATTTACATTTGGGTTCTCGATTCTGTTCTGTTGGTCAATGTACCTGTCATTGTACCAGCACTAGGCTGTTTTGACTACCGTCGCTGTATAGTAGGTTTGGAGGTCAGGTAGTCCTCCTACTTTACTCTTCTTCTTCAATAATGCTTTACTTATCCAGTGCCTCTTCCCTTTCCATATAAAGTTGATGATTGTTTTTTTCCTTCTCTTTAAAGAATGTTATTGGTATTTGGATCAGGATTGCATTGTATTTGTAGATTGCTTTGGGTGGAATTGTCATTTTGATAATGTTGAGTCTACCTGTCCATGAGATCCATTTATGTGGATCCGTTCGGGTTTCTTGCAATGGTGTTTTGTAGTTTTCTTTGTATAGATCTTTTACATCTCTGGTTAGATTTATTAAGTACATTTTTTTTTAGGGGCTATTATAAATGGTATTGTTTTCCTGATTTCCTTTTCGTCATTCTATTTGTTGGTGTATAGCAATCCAACTGATTTTTGTATGTTTATCTTGTATCTTGCTACTCTGCTGACTCTTTCTATTAGTTCCAGTAGTTTTCTATATATAGTATCACCTCATCTGTAAATAGATACAATTTTAATTCTTCAATACCAATTTGGATGTAGTTTATTTCTTTTTCTTGACTTATTGCAGTAGCTAGGACTTCCAGCACAATGTTAAATAGGAGTGATGATAAAGGACATCCTTGTCTTGTTCCTGTTCTCAGGGGGAATGTTTTCAGCTTCTCTCCATTAAGAATGAGTTGGCTGTTGGTTTTGTATAGATGCCTTTTTTTATGTTGAGAAATTTCCCTTCTATACCTATTTTATTGAGAGTTTTTATCAGGAATGGGTGTTGGGCTTTGTAGAATGCCTTTTCTGCATTGATTGATATGATCATCTGATTCTTTCCTTTTATTTATGTGGTGGATTATGTTGATTGATTTTCTAATGTTGAAGCATCCTTGCATACCTGGTATGACTCCTATTTGGTCGTGGTGTATTATTGTTTTAATATGATGCTGAATTCTATTGGCTAGAATTTTGTTGAGAATTTTTGCATCTATATTCATGAGAGATATTGGTCTGTAATTTTCTGGTTTTGTGGCATCTTTGCCTGGTTTTGGTATCAGGGTTATTCTGACTTCATAGAATGAATTTGGAAGTATCCCTTCCTTTGCTATGTTGTGAAATAATTTGAGTAGTACTGGTTTAAGCTCTTCTCTGAATGTTTTGTAGAATTCTCCAGTGAATCCATCTGGGCCAGGGCTTTTTTTTGGTGAGAGTTTTTTTTTTTTTTTTATTACCTTTTCAGTCTCATCTCTTGTTATGGGTCTGTTCAGATTTTCAACATTAACTTGTGATAGTTTGGGTAGGTATTGTGTTTCTAGAAATTTGTCCATTTCCTCTAGATTTTCAAATTTGTTGGAGTAGTTTTTCATAATATTCAAGGCAGAAGGCAGGTATATTCTTATGATAAATCCTCATTTACTTGAATCCACTGGAGATGGTCTCTATATTTTAGAACTCAAAGAACCAGGCAACATATATACAAGCATAAGATAATATTACCACAAAGCTTATGCTGACTACCAAAATACATATGGGCAAGAAAAAGTAAAAAGTAGCATAAGTAGTCAGCAGAAAGTATGTGTTAGGTATTCCAACAATAAGAAGACCATGGTAATGGAGACTATGATGTGAGTTATACCTGGAAGTAGAAGTCTACCAAACCCATTCCCAGAGAGTTGACTCTGATTCCTAGCAACTGTGTAGGACAGAGTATAACTGCCCCATAGGATTTTCAAGGAGCTGCTGGTGGATTCAAACTCCCAACTTTTTGGTTAGCAACCAAACGCTTAACCGCTGCGCCACCAGGACCCTGGTAGAAGTCTATAGCAGATATCAATTCCATACACTGGGATGATATTCTCTGATTTTCAATGCCTTGGAGAAGTGGAAAAAGGAAGGCTGAGCCTGAGTCCTATAGATCATAAGAATAAAACTCATAGCAGCGAACAGAGTAAAAATCTATGGATGCTATCTAGGGCACATGGAAGAGACTTGGAAATTCAGACTTAGGCCATGCCATTATCAGAAGGGAGTTTCCAAGTAGTGAAACTGGAAGAGCACGCTAGGCTGTGGAAAATGACCTCTGAAGCCCTCTTAATAAAATCAACATGCTGGGGTGCTGTAACTATGAAATAGCACGACAGGTAAGTAGTTAGCACTGAGATCTGTATCCAGGACTTGGCAAAGCTGATTGGGGCTTAACCCTTGGATGAAGGGCTAGAGAGAACAGCTATTTTCAAAGTACCTCTGGATCCTCAACAGCTTTTTCTTAATTTAACTCATGGGTTTCAGATCAGGCTCCATAACAACAGGACTTCACCCTGCAAGTCAATGCCTTGGAGAATCCTTCCAGGTGCCAACTCTTTAAGTTGTTTCTTTTATTTCCCTTTTCTTTTTGTTTCTCATGCTTTGCTGTGGATCTTGGTTTTGATCACGGTACTTACCTTTGGCCTTACCTGTTTAGGATGGTCCTTGTGTCCTTGAAAAACTCAGCCTATCCCAGAGATATAGGCTCACGTTTCTCTCACCTGTGATTCATGCTCTTTGACCCTTGTCACCACCCTACAAAAGCCTACTCATCCAAGCCTGTTCCACTCCCAGGCCCACCACAGTGCTTGAAAACTCAGGACTGTTCAGAACCTTCCTTTTCTAGGAAGAGAGCTGTCTTAGTCAGGGTTCTCTAGAGAAATAGGATCAGTGATGTCTATAAATGGATAGATAGATAGATATTTTAATAAATATTTAATGAATTGGCTCACACAATTGTGAGTGTATCTGACTTGATAAATCCACTTTAACATTCCAATTTCTTTAAGCTTTTGGATACCTTCTTCTACAGTGTACCAAGGCAGCTCTGGCATTTTGACTTCATTTAGTATAGGCCACCAATGTTTAAGCCAACCAACCAAACTGTTAGATCTCTTCTTCACTCCTCAAGCTGAAAGATTGACTTAGAATCTCTGTTTAGTGGACTCATATAAAAAAATTTGATTCAGCTTTATGTTCCCTACACCGTTATCCCACACCCTTAAAGCTTTTAGCCAGAAGGGAAATTTAGCAATGGTAACTTGGTCACGTAAACAACATTATTACAATAGTTTCTTAGACTTCCAGCCTTATAGGTCTGGTGACATGGGCTAGGCAGAGCATGTAGGTAGAAAAACCAATGGTCCATGTTTGTGGAGTTAGGGGATAAATATTTGGGCATTGTGGCAGGGTCTATTTAATTAGCATTTATTAAATCATATTATAAATGTGCATGCTTACTAAGTAAAAGAATATAGAAAAACATATGATGAAAGAAATAGTCTACAGATGTACCATTCTTTACTCTTTGTTCCAATAAAAACAGTAACAATAACTACACTAATAACTATCATCTGCTGAGTGTTTATTATAGCTATTATAATTCTCAGAATAGTTTAATGAAGTATTATCACTATTTCCTCTTCAGAGATGTTGAAAGTGGGCAGCCATTATCAATGAACAAAGGTCGGATTTCAAAGTTCATGCAGTTATCCACTCTCATATTTGTAGTCTACATGTATGTATACATACACACACAAACACAAATAGCATTAATGCAAATGAAGTTTCTACATCAGAGTAATAACAATAAAACTATTTTATTCTAAAAGCCAAAAATATAAAACTTCTCAATTTTAGTACTTTAACAATAAATAGAAAAACTTTCACTAATTTTAGAGTAAGTCACTTCTTTTTAAATTTCTCAAATGTATATGCCTGTTAACAACCTTGAATAAATGAGGCTTTTAAACATTAGAGGCTCTTTGAGTACTAGATATATAATTATATCAGTTAATGACATAACTATTAATGGTGATTGACTTTCCATCAATTAGCTTCACTGAAAGCATCTAATGATGAAAGCAAAATTGTATATCAAAGCTAAAAATTAATTGGAAAATCGATTTCTTTTTATAATTTTCTGGTGATACAGTTTTACTTCTTCACATGCAGACCTCTGAATTGCCTGGTGACTGATACTCATCACCAACTAGAGTGTAGACTCCATTATAACAATTTGTTCTCCTACTGAAAACCAGTACGAGTATGATGTTTTGAAGGACTATAGAATGATGACCTGGCCAGATTTTAAAATACGTGTTTCAAGTAGAGAAACTATATTAAACATGGAGCTATTGTTTCTTTTACTTTTATGTCCCTATTTATTATGTCACAAGGGCACTTTTTGTAAAAGTTGTAAATACTACCTTTGTCATTATCCGAATAAGCATTCCTCTTGCTCATTTTTCTACCAGTATGACATGATACTACATGCAAGCGTAGAGTCAACCAATGACTTGACAAATATTTGTGGCCAGCATGGAGAATTTGCATGAAACCACTATTTTTGAACGAAATATTTTTGGAGTCTCATTATAATTGGATTCATTTTAGTGTGAAATTTAGACTAATGTAACATGGATAATTTCCAATTAGATTTCAGTAGAAATCTTATAATAGCATCTAATTTATTACTAATTTTCAGAAGGACCTTCTTATATTACTCAATTTACAACTGAATAAGCACTTCAACAATAAAGACTGAAATAAGGCTCAAAAAAGATTGAAGCAAGGCTCTAGGGTAGTCATAAAATCACTTTAGCTATTCAGTCATGATTGCATGTAATTTTCAAAATTGCACAAAAGAAAGGGTTCTTTTGTAAATGAGAATAGTTATAAAATTTGCATGTTTAAATGCACATGATGTGATATATTTCTGAATATGGCAGTATGATGTCATAATTCTTTGTAGGAAAACATCTTACCATATTAGCTCTCATATGGAAACAATCCAATTGAAACCTTGTTAACTTGACCATTTTTCCATTTTCATCAATTCCTGTAGCAGAGTACTTGGAAGATATTGGAAAGAAATACAAATTGGAGAAATGGGTAACTGTAACTCAATTTTGGCCTTCAGTTTTCACATTTATCAAGCATCAACCTCAAAATGTAGTTCACAAAAGGTAGAGTAGAACTACAAATAAATCACTAAAATACAGAGGAAAGGTGGCAAATTCAATTGATTCTGCCTGTTGTGAATCCAGCAAGTGATTTAGCAATTCATAATTATAAAATAGAATATAATCTCTTCCACCCAGCTCAAAAAACCCTAACGTTTGTTCTTACACTTATGAGAATATAGTCTAAAGTGGAACAGAATGGAAAGAACAGAGGAAGGGGAACACTTGTAGAATGGTGGTAGTTTGGAAGGGCTATAGTAGAGGGCATGATTAGAGTTTGGCCCTTCAGTATAACCAGCCTTTAGTATAGCACATCATTAAAATATAATACTGAGTCTGTTTTACCATAACACCTGCCATTCTCCATATGCAGTGCTGGAGAGGTTACACATTTAGCACCATTCTCTTCAGTGGGGTCCACAGCAGATTCAGCCACTAAACTAGACCATAAGATTCAGTCGACGTGGTAGTTTTAAGCTATTGATCAATTTATGAAAGAAATGATTTTGTCCTTCAATGAGTTATAGCAATAATGTTCAAGGAGACAATTAGGTATAGGAACATGCTCATATTTTGATAATTTCATTTTATATCTCTTCAAGATAGACCATAAAAACATAAAATAAGATTATAAGCTGCTCAAGGTAGGGCAATTTTTTTTAATATATGTATTCAATGTAGTTCCCACATCATCTAAAATTTTTCTTCTAATCATAGCCTTATTTATATAATGCATATATTTATATTGTATTGTATCTAATTAGATATACTGTATATATTTAAATGTACATAGTAATAATTTATCACTATTTTATTACTAATTGATAGCTACTCATATTGAGCTATGCTCTATAAGTTCCTATACTTGTTCATATTTCCCTTTTGCGTTCTCTAGAAATTCAAGGTGATTTTTTAAAAATATTTGGTTGTGTTTTAGGTGATAGTTTGTAGAGCAAATTAGTTTCACATTCAACAAATTGTACACAAAGTGTTCCATGACATTGGTTGCAGTCTCCTCCCTGTGTCAACACTTCCGATTTCCATCCTGGGTTCCCTGTTTCCTTTCGTCTGGTTTTACTACCTTTCCTGGCTTTAAAAAAAAAAAAAATTGTTGAAAGTATACACAGTTAAAACCATTTCCACAATTTCTACATGTACAATTCAATGACATTGGTTATGTTCTTCAAGTTGTGCAATCATTCTCGCTATTCTTTTCCACATTATTCCACCACTGTTATCTTAAACTCACTGCCCTCAAAGCGTCCCATCCAACCTCTTGAGTTGCCATTGTCAATTTGATCTCACATAGTTAACTCTTCAAAAGAGCACAATGCTGAAAGCAGACGTCCTTTAGTCATTAAAATAAGCTTTTTGTTGTTGTTCTAAGAAGACTTCAAGGGGTAGTTTTTGTTTAAGGTTTAAAGTTCAAAGATGATCTCAGGGTAATAATTTCAGGAGCTAATCCAGCCTCTGTGACTCCAGAAATTCTGGGTTCCATTGAGAATGTGAAGTTCTCTTCTGAATTCTTCCCCCTTTTGATCAGGATTCTTCTATAAAATGTTTAATTAAAATGTTCACGAATGGTTGCTGGCATCATCCAGCTCTTATGGTCTCATTGCAGATGAGGCAATTGTTCATGGAGGGAACTAGGCACATATTCAATTTCCTCCTCTGTTTCCTGACTCCCCTTCTTCCTTTTTTGCTTCAGGTGAATGAAGAACAATTGTTGTACCTTGGTTGGTCTCTTGCTAGCTTTTAAGATCCCGGTCACTATGCAATGAATTAGGAGGTAGAACAGAAGTACTGAGAAATAATATTAGGCTGGTTGATTGGGATGACGCATGAAACCATGACCCTAAACCTCCAAACCAGGAAAACAAATACCATGTTTTGTTTAGTTGTGCATAAGCAGCCTTAATAGCTGTTTCTTTTTGGTAAAAATATTTATAGTACAATATTTGCCAACTCAGCATTTTTCGGGTGTGCAGCTTAGTGATAGCAATTACATTAATTGGTTGCACAACCATTACTCTTAATTGATGCCATTTTTCCTTCATCAGGGCGCTCGTTTTTAATGGTGCAGGCAATCGTCAATAAAAGGAGAATGTTGTATTTTCCTACAATATGCAGTGCACCTATAATATAAACAGACGATATGAGAAAATGGGAGAGTTACATTAGAGGGAAAAATCAATCATTTATTTAATATTTGGCTTGCATGTTAAGTATTACAATAGACAAAGGTAAACTGTGTTATAATAACTAACAGTGTGAAAGCTGAAATGAAATAGAATAAGATTTTGTGGTATTCTAGAACTGGCAATAAAATGTTTAAGCCTTGATTCTATGGTGTTTTTGTGTTACTTGTCGTTCCTATTAAGGCTTGCCATGATCTGTTCTCAGTGGAGGAGTTGTTAGCAACTGCAGTTTGTGCTCACATCTGACTGCTCCATTAATTTATAAGGAGGAAGGCCCACTTTCTGAAGGTCTGAGTATTATAAAAGCTAATATTATACAGGTGGTAGGAAAAAGGACTTCGGAGGATCTTAAAGTCAGTTTTATTTCAGACCTGCCTTCTTTTACATACTGCTGGGAGTCATCTATAACAACTGTCAGAAAAGCAAGGGCACACTTATTTTTTCACTGTGAGAAGCACTCACTCTTAGCGAGGCATTCAAAATTGAACTTTACGAAGTACACTTTGCTAATAAGCCTGCAGAATACCACAGAGTTTATGAAAACCTAGATCAATGCCAACTACTTTATTACATGACATTGCCAATAGCAGGCACGTGCAGTGAAGTTTTCTGTTTTTAGAACACATTTTTTTCCACATATTTGTTTCTTTGGATGAGAGATTTTATACCAAGTAAATTCCTACAGTTATTGCTTCATATCTGAGCTCGTAATTCATATCCTAACCACATCGTTATAACTGGCTGTATTGAAGACCTCTTTAATACACCAAAAGGAAAATATAAACCAAATTTTATTTTGAGAAATAAAAGATGTTTTATTCTTGATGTTTTCTTATTGTCTTAAAATAAATCAGTGAATTGTTGCACATGTTCCAGCATATGTGTCTTTAATGCCCCGCAAACGACCTGGAAGACAATGGTCTCCTGGCAGGTATTTATCCCTACAATGATGATTTTGTTTTCTTTAAATAAAATACTGATAAACTAAGCTTAAGAGAATGCATCCAATACTCATATCTTAACTATGTCATTCCGTAAAACCAAATGCTTCACTGTTTCGCATATCCCTGGAGCTTCCTCTGTAAGTGCCCGAACCTCACTAACACTGAAGAAAGGACATGTTCAGAGATGTTCACAGCAGTCTGTTGAAAGGAGTGATCTGTGTGTGCTGAAATGCACACCTGCATGTGTGTTTTACAGCATCTGTTTAACGTTCGTTTGTATTTCCAGCTACTTCTAACAATTTCTTCTCATAGTTAATGTATTCATCTAAAAGGATTTTTTTGGGGGGAAAGTGTATCTCATTGAATGCTTGTGTCTGTGTGTCTTTTTGGCTGTGCATAAAGAATTGCACTTCAAAAGTGAAGAATTTAATCCTAGCAGTCATTCAGACACAGACTGTGAGTTCCTCACGGGGCAGATCATGGTTTCAGAGCTCAGTAAATAATGAGGTCCTTTAATCCTGTCGTGGATTTGGCAACATTTTTCTCTCAATAAAATTCCACACATTATATTCAACCTCATAGCTTCCTATAGCCCATTTTTGTTTTATCGAGAGAAACTTCAACGAAATGTTTTAAAATGAGAATTATTAAGTAAAACACAATTGTTAAACTAATACACTTATTCAGGATATCAATCATTTGTTTATATCTAAATATTTCTATTACATTTAGTTAAATATTACAAACTAAATTACATGAATGATAATTCTAACAATATATTTCATAAATTTGTATTTGTTGTGGAATAAAATAAAGTTCAAATTATCATGAAAAAGGATAATTTATATTTATCTCTGTAGTCTATATTGACTAGCTAAATTGAAATAAAGGAAGTGCTCTTAAAATATTTCTTCCGGAAGCTAGGAAAGGAACAGAAAATTTTGTTTTATCATACAACACCATTTATATAGACCTTTAAATTCTTTCATACAATTAAGTGAATGACAGTTTTCGTATTGAATATTGAATTAGCAAAAGTTTTATATTTTTAAAGTTAGAAAATAATATCAGAATGGCCATTTCATAGCCTGAAAGATATCAGCATAAAACTTCTGGTTTAAATTTTCAAAAGGAGTGGTAAGCATTATCCCGCAGACAATTCACGTCATGTTTTGAAACAGTATAAAGTCTAAAGAAATAGGCTGCAAGGTTAGGAGGTTAGTGAGATTAACTACAGTCCCCGTCCCCACAGTGGGCTGAGGACTGCAACCGGTAGTCATTCTTTTCCTTTTCTACCATCCAAGCTAAATTCTCTTCATATTTACCTATCGCTTGGTGATAGGTTTATCGGGTAGTATGATCCAAATCTTCTTTCTTGGGGGTCTGAGCTCTTGGTAATCACAACCTTCTCAGGCAAGGGTTGCTTCACCTGTCAATTCACATCAACAATGAGGCTAGGAAGAACCAAAACTCCCCTGTGTATCACATGTTAACTTTAATTCTCTATGCTGCGCAACAAATCCTGGCTGAATTCTCTGCTCGGTCTCAGTTACCTGCAATCAAGGTGACAGCCAACGCTGTCATCATTTCAGGGGGGGGATCTTTTACCAAGCTCACATAGGTTGTTGGCAGAAGCAGTTGTAGGACAGAAGGCCTCAGTGACTAGAGGTCATCTCTGTCCGTAGGTAGTTCACGATGTGACTGTCGGCTTCTTCTAGGCAAGTAGGAGAATTTCTTTTAAGACATTAACCTAAATATGCCTACCTAGAATCATCTTCTTTTTGATTAATTTTTTTCAGCTTATTAGAGCTACATCTAAAAATGTCCTTCACCTTTTCCATATATATGATATCACATAATATACATAGGTCCTGCCCACACTCAAGGGGAGAGGGTTATACAAAGACAAGGGTTACGGGAGTCATCTTAGAATTCTGCCTACCACACATGGGTTCCACACGTATTCCTCTCTGTCTCCATTGTGTAAAAGCGTCCCCACTTCCTTCTGCTGATCAGGGTCACTTAACCTTGCCAAAACTCTGATTCCTCTTCTCACTTGCTGTTCCCTGGACTCAAAAATTCCAAAGCCTGTTGGCAGAAGCCATAGTCTATAGTTAAATGGGATCTTTGCTATGTTCCCTGGTGATATTTTGCCCTCTTTAGGGACCAGAACATCTAAACCTTCAGAGATTTGTGACTATGAGAAGCACGAAGGCCCCAAGTGTTTCATTAGGAGTAATAGCAAAAGGGACCTTTTTCCTTCCACTTCTTGGTTGCCAGACCTATGAGTTATTTTTATTTGGGACACATCATCATATAGAAGTCTTAAATTTAATGCATATATGACAACTTGGAAGATGTCACTCCACCCTTGCAGAGAGTTGTCTCCAAGCTTACACTTTAACTGGATCTTCAGTAGGGTATTTCAGCACTCTATAAGATAGGCTGCTCAAGATAGCATGATTAGCAGATATGAATAGAGATTATCACTAATAAGTACCATGGTCATGGTCTACTCATATTTCTCCTTCACTGTAAAGCAAATCTTCTTGTTGGAGACTATGCTATGCGGGATTCCATAGCTGTGGATCAGATATTGCATAAGAACTCAATTATGGAGCCAACTACGCAGGCAGGAAAGGTAAACACATACCTGTATAAGGTATCTGTTCACATGAGGATGAATCAATCCCTGGTTTTTCTTGGATAGAAGAGGCTCGATGCAGCTGATTTGTCCCCATATGTGGTTGTCCTCAAAAAATAGTGAGATATCAGGGATTCGGTATTTATCTCTGTTGTTGGTAGGTTGCACATTCAGAGGTCTAAGCAGCTACATTGGCCTTTGCAAGTCAGAATCTATCTTGCTGGGACCATGTAGAGTGTTGATTTCTGCCACTGTGGGCATTACATTCATATGACACTCTTGGTATTTCCAGGGTGGCCGACGATGAACATTATCTCAGGGGTATAGGCCTAATCATTTTGCCTACTTGTTTGTTCAGTGCCTGTTACATAGTGGGTGCTTTCTGGTAAATGTTAATGTGAAATACATATATCTTAACTTCTTGTGACCTCCTTCACATACCATAGTTTTACGCGAATAACGCTCACCTTCTATGTTTGTTTGCCAACCGCGTCCTCCCCCTGCAAAGTCTTTTTGTAAGTGCACTATGCTATTTTCCTTTTTTTTTTACAGCAACATGAAAAAAAAAAATGACATAGCAGTGCTTACTAAAATATCTTGCTGTGGGAGGGTGCAGTTGACAAACCAACGTAGAAGGCGCACATTATTTGCGTAAAAATACAATAACCATCCCAGTGCCTCAACTTCAGACCTTGCTGTGTGATAGCTCTTACCCCACAGGCCAAGGACTCAATGTGGAGTTAAACTGCTAATAATGTCAGTCCCAGTTATGCACACAGAACCAGTGAACCCGTGGTAAGCCAGACTTTCGCCAGGACTCCATTTATTACCTGATACCCTTCAGACTCTCCTCCAATTGTTGTGCCAGTATGATGCTTTCAGTGTCTCAATATCAATGTCAACTCATATCCTATGTCCAATAGTCCTAAAAATGTCTGGGATACTCCCTTCCCACAGTAAAGAACCACTCAAATAATTGACTGTAAGTCCCATTGTGGAAGGATAAGAGAATCACTATATACTTGCTGTAGTGTTTCAGGTTTGTAACTTAGCCACCTCTTGCATTAATGGATTCTGGATCTCAAAATTAGTTCAGGTTCAAGAACTGAGCAAGTTATCATGACATTTTATTGCAATGAATGCTCTCAACCTCCTGCTCACCTTTTTCTGATTATAAACTTTAAATAGCATCTTTGCTGCTTTGTCCATGTATTTTGCCCTCAGTGACACCATGCTCCATTAACCATCTGTACAACTCTCTGCAGGTCAAGTTCCCTTGGCTTTTCTGGCCTTGCCTATCACTATGGTAATTGCAGCTTCTTATTTCTGGTGATTGAGTGCCTCGACCTAGCCTCTGCATCTTTAATACCTCATCATCCCTCGGGTTGTTAAAGAATCTATTCCTGTGATTGCCTCTCCTAATGGCAGCAGTTGCTGCACAAGACAGCCACCACTGAACTTCTAGTGATGATGGTACTTTTCTCACCAGTGCGTGCCTGATGGCATTGGTGATTGGTGTATACCCTTGGGTCTTTCATGGAACATAATCTCCTAGTGGGCTTTCTGGTCTCAAATAATATGTCCATCCCAGCATGAACATTTCCCTTATTCTTTCCTATACTATCTGCCAGTCCATTGAAGCCATTTGCATTTCACTAAAAGTTGACCATCATTTTCCACATTTCTGAAAGCCACTTTAGCAGCAAGTTAACCAAAACCACTGAAGTCCACATCAGAGTGTTAGATCCAGTGTTCTGAGAAAGTTCCTCCAGTCAATACATTGTTGTTTATCTAGTTTTATGCTCTAGGTCATTGAACGAGCACCTTCAAAATTGAATACTGAATATTCTCCATCCTCTTGCTGATACATTCTTAAAGCACCTTTGGAGTGTTCTCTCTTCCCTCCCTTATCAGGTCCAGCAGGTCCTCAACCAGGTTATACTGGGATTTAACCCTAGTCAATGACAACGCGTATTGACCTGACAGTAAGGATAGGAGATTGGGTAGGTCCGCCTGAGGGGACACCTTTGCTTTCTGGGATAGAGACTACCACATGGGGGCATAGGCCACTTTATCAAGCTCTGAGGGTTCAGCAGCATCCGCAGAGCCAATATCCTCAGGGCATTCACTTGAAGTCTCATCTCAAGTTTCAGATTTCCAGGCTTTCTCTGACCGTCGCACAGCAGATCTGTCTTAGCTGAGCATTCAAATATCTGTAAAAATCTGTGATCCTAATGGTCAAATCTTAAGTATGCCCCTCAGCAGAATCTGTTCTTTTGTTGTTGAAGGTAAGTACCTTTTTATAAGCTTGATAAGAGGCTCTCTGGTCTCATACTCAACTTTTAACTGTTTGTTAATGGTTCTAATGTTCTTATTATCCCTCTGCAGGATATCAACACTGTTTAGTAATAGCTACTCAACTTTTTTTTGTTTCCAAATTTCACATTCTAGTCACCAGTAATTATCAATGCAACTTGATTGTATGTTTGATCAATTTCAAACTGCAGAAATTGGTAAAAATATTCAAATTTTTCATCTTTGTCATTAGTGATTGGCGTGTAATTTGAATAATAGTTGTATTAACTGACTTTGGGGAAAGAAATGATGCTGGAGATCACGTGATAGAATTTTGCAAGACCGATGAACTATTCATTGGAAATACATTTTTTAAACGACATAAACTATGCTTATACACGTGGACTTCTTGAGATGGAATACACAAGAATCAAATCGACTGCATCTGTGGAAAGAGATGATGGTGAAGCCCAATATCATCAGTTAGAACAAGGCCAGGGACCGATTGCAGAAAAGACCATCAATTGCTCCTATATAAGGTCAAGTTGAAGGAGAAGAAAATTTAAAAAAGCCCTCAAGTGCCAAAGTAAGACCTTGAATACATCTCACCTAAACTTAGAGACCATCTCAAGAACAGATTTGATGCATGTAACGTTAATGACCGAAGACCAGACCATTTGTGTGTTGACATCAAGGACGTTATATGTGAAAAAAAGCAGAAAGCCATTAAAAAGACAGGAAAGAAAGAAAAGACCAGAATGAATATCAGAAGAGACTCTGAAACTTGTTATGAAACATACAGTAGTTAAAGTGAATGAAAGAAACAATGAAACTGAACAGAAGATTTCAAAGGATAGCTTGAGAAGACAAAATATGAAATGTGCAAAGACCTGGAGGTAGAAAACCCAAAGAGAAGAGCACACTCAGCATTTCTCAAGCTAAAAGAACTGAAGAAAATATTCAAACCTCAAGTTGTAATACTGAAGGGTGGCACAGTAGCTACAGTGCTTGACTGCTAACTGAAAAATTGGCAGTTCAAAAACCCTCTACCTGCTCCTCGGGAAAAAACTATTGTAGTTTGCTTCTGTAAAGCGTTGTGGCTTTGGAAACGCTATGGGGCAGTTCTACTCTGTGCTATAGGGTTGCTATGAGTCAAAATCTACTAGACAGCCATGGCTTTGATTTTTTTTGGTTTATGGGCAAAATATTGAATGACGCAGAAAGCATCAAAAGAAGATGGAATACACAGCGTGACTGTACCAAAAAGAATTTGTCAATGTTCAACAATTTTAGGAGGTAGCATCTGATCAAGAACCTATGGTATTGAAGAAAGAAGTCTAAACTGCACCAAAGGCATTGGCAAAAAACAAGCCTCCAGGAATTGATGGGATACCAATTGAGAAGTTTCAACAAACCGATGCAAAGCTGGAAGCACTCACTTATACCAAGAAATCTGGAAGAGAGCTACCTGACCAACTGACTGGAAGAGATCCATATTTGTGCCCATTTCGAAGAAAGGTGATCCAGTGAAATGCAGAAATTACCAACGAACATCATTAATATCACATGCAAGTAAAATTTTGCCGAAGATAATTCAAAAACGGTTGCAGGAGTACACGGACAAGGAGCTACCAGAAATTGAAGCTGGATTCAGTAGAAGATGTGGGACAAGGAATATCATTGCTGATGTCAGATGGATCTTGGCTGAAAGCTGAGAAAAACAGAAAGATGTTTACTGTTTTACTGACTATGCAAAGGCATTCGATTGTGTCGATCATAACAAATTCTGGATGACATTGTGGAGAATAGGAATTCCAGAACACTTAATTGTGCTCATGAGGAACCAGTACTTAGACCAAGAGGCAGTCATTCCATCAGAGCAAGGGGATACTACATGGTTTAAAATCAGGAAAGGTGTGCATCAGGGTTACACCCTTTCATCATGCTTATTCAATCTCTATGCTGAGCAAATAATCCGAGCAGTTTGGCTATAGGAAGGAGAATGTGGCATCAGGATTGGAGGAAGACTGATTAACAACCTGTGATACAGAGATAACACAACCTTGCTTGCTTAAAATGAAGAGGACTTGAAGCACTTACTGATGATGATCAAAGACTATAGCCTTCAATATAGATTGCACCTCAACGTAAAGAAAATAAAGATCCTCACAACTGGACCAATAAGAAGCATCATGATAAATGGAGAAAATATTGAAATTGTCAAGAATTTCATTTTATTTGGATCCACAATCAACGCCCATGAAAGCAGCTGTCAAGAAATCAAATGACACATTGCACTGGGCAAATCTGCTTTATAAGATTTCTTTAAAGTGTTAAAAAACAAAGATGTCACTTTGAGGACTAAGGGTGCACCTGACCCAAGCCGTGGTATTTTCAATCATCTCATATGCATGTGAAAACTGGAGAATGAATAAGGAAGACTGAAGAAGAATTGTTGCCTTGGATTTATGGTGTTGGTGATGAATATTAAATATACCATGGTCTGCCAGAAGAATGAACAAATCTGTCTTGAAAGAAGTACAGCCAGAATGCTCCTTAGGGGCTAGAATGGAGAGACTTTGTGTCATGTACTTCGGAGGGACTAGTTCTGGAGAAGAACATCATGCTTAGTAAAGTCAGTGAAAGAGAGGAAGACACTCAACGAGATGGATTGACACAGTGGCTGCAACAATGGGCTAAAACATAGTAACGATTGTGAGGATGTCACAGGACTGGACCATGTTTTGTCCTGTTGTACATAGGGTTTCTGTGAGTCAGAATTGACTCAAGGCACTTAACAAAAAACAACAACCAACTCTGCTGACCTTTTGACATCATATCTCCAAATATTTTCAATTCTTGAATCTTGGCTGTGACAAGAGTGTCCTCTATTGGGACATTTTCCCTTTCTCTATTGGTGAAATACTCAGTAATTCCGCTGCTATCTGTGCATACATGGGAAAAAAATCAGGCAATAAGATGTGTTTGAGGAAGGACTCACAATTTGAGGAAGGGCTCACTGTGGCATCTTACTGTCTTTTTTTTTTTTTTTTTCCTGACCTCTCCTCCTAAGTCTTCTGTCAGTTTGAGTCTTCCAAGCAGCTGATGCCAATGCTGGACTACATTGGATTAGATATTCAAGAGATTTATTGGGGAAAATACCTATACAGAGTTCCCCAAGAAGCTGATGTAAAGACTGGATTAGACATTCAAGAGATCTATTAAGAAAAGTGCCTATAGAGGATCCATTAGGGAAATTGCCTATAAAGGGAGGAGTAGTCAGGGAGAATCTTCCAACCATGATTCAAGTCTGATAGTTGCGAAAGGGACAAGGGAAAAAAGGATTGAGTAGGAAAAGGCTTAGAATGTAGAGTAGTTTGAGGAAGTCTCAGCCAGGCTGATGCGGTGAACCTGGACAAAAGTTTTCCATTATAGGAATCTTGCCTTGGTCAGGAATGGCCTGGTTGTAGTGCCCCTGTCACACTCAATCATTTGCTGTGAGTATTGGAGGGGACGTGCATCTCAGTTTTTACACAGTGAGGTGTCCAAAGGTGCAGCAGCTGAAATTGTCAATCAACTCTGCTCCCACTGCAGGTTCTCGTAGATGCACATCTGACAAGTGCATCTCAGTGGGTACCACAGCATCCATCCCGAGATCACGAGGTTACAAGTATGAGTTCAATGAATCAATATAGCAGGAATGTTTAAAAGGAAACAGACATGCCTGAGATCTTAATGGCACTTTTGGCCTGCTAGATTATAATGGATTGAATTATGTCCTTCCAAAACATGTTTTGGAATCTTAAACCCTGTATCTGTAGATGTAATCCCATTTGGGACTAGAGCTTTCTTTGATATGTGCTCCTATCAGTATAAGGTGTGTCCTAAACCTGATGTCTTCTGAGTTACAAAGAGCAGTAGAGACAGAGACAAGTGCAAAAGGAGGAAGACAGACTTTCTGATGACAATGGAGGCAGAAGAATCTACAAGCCCAGGAATTCCAAGGATTGCAGGCTATTAGAAGCTGAGATAAACAAAAAAGGACCTCCTCATGGAGCCACACTCTGAATTTGAACTTTTAGCCTCCAGAACTGTGAGAAAATAATTTTTGTCCTTTAACGTCACCCACTCTTGGTATTTTTGTTACAGCAGCACTATGAAACTAAGACATAGATCAATCACAAGACTACCTACTTGTGGATTTTTAATTAAGTATATAATGCATCATATTGTTCATTTAAATAATTCTAAACAATTAGGAAGGATTTTTCCTAAAAATAAGAGAAAAATATGACAAAGAATTGCTTAATCCATTGTTTTTTGCAACCCAAAATCTGTAGTTAGGAAATTCAAATTGCCCAGAGCTGCTCAAATATTCCTGCAGGAACCTGGTTACTTTTTAATTTCTTTCACCATTATTGGTGCATAGCCCTCACTCTCAAGCTTTTCCTCAAAATATATTTCTAGGTATTATATTAATCTTCCAAGTAGATAGAAGAAGAAAGGGTAAAGGAGTAAAACGCTAGGATCAAGACAGCTGAGTGTGTCTCTTTTTTGAAACTTTTCCAGAAGCCCTACTAACACACTTAAACTTACATTTCTTTCACCGTAGTCGGAGCATATGGCCACCCTCTAGCCCTAGGAAACAGGTAAGAGAAAAGTCTACTGTAGAAGTAAATCGGATCCATCCATCATTATTGCCTGCCACAATACTTTCAGTTGGCATTTTCTATTATTAATAAGCTTAACTGAAAAAATATCCTTATCAAAATAAAGGACCAATGGAATTGGAACAGAGAGATGGGAGACAATACAAATGCTCTAATTTCTTTATCTTCCACTATGGTGAGTTAAGAGATGACCTAGCTATCTGCTTCCTTAAAGATTACAGGCTACAAACCCCTATGGGGAAGTTCTATGAGTTGGAATAGAGTTGATGGCACTGTATAGCAACATCTAAAGAATAAATGTTACAGGACTGAGAAAATTACTTTATTACATAAAGAAAACTAATAGAAAGAAAAACATAATTTTCAACCCTTGAAAGGAAGGGAGAATGAAGAAACTTCTCACTTGCAAGAGGGAAGCAAGAAATATGAGTAAGGTAATTTGTCATGATTTACAGAGATGGAGAAGCAATGGGCATCTTCTAAACTGGGCAGTTGAGAACCAGGGTCATAAATATATTATTGAGGATAAGGATAGAAACCACCAGAAGAAGGCACTATTTAAAACAGTTGCCTCTGAAGAGTGAGAGTAAGGGTGATGTACCAGTGCAGGTGAGGAAAATGTGACTTTTCATTCTATGCCTTTCCATACTACTTTATTTTTAAAACAATATTCTTAAATTAGTTTAATATTTTTAATAAGTAGAAAAACACCAAAGGGTACAATAAACAAACAGACTTTTCAATCTGCCTTTAAACCACTGTGTAATATTCCTTCACATCCCTTTTCTTTTTGGAATTATAGCCAAACACAACTGAGCTTAATTCACTGGAAAGAGCCTTTCTAAATTATTTAATACTTGCAGTTTTGTTTCTTTTAATGCTCGATTGCTTTGCATCTTCTGATTAGATTGAAGGGTACTAAGCATTCTTTCTTTCTTCGTAATTTATTTAAAAATCTATAGTTTCTTGGATGAGGATGCCATCACAATTTAGATTAATGTATTTGTAACCTTCATATTGATTGTTATAATTAACCACTAATTGGTATTCCTAAAATGACTTTTGCAGATATCAAGTTATTCCATCCAGTGACATAGGTTTTGCATCAATATTTCCAAAGTAAAAAAAAAGCATCTCAATGAATGTTATAATTATCTCTTATTTCAAGGCCACACAAATCACAATAATTCCCACCCAGCTTGACTTTTTCTTTTTTTTAACGTGATGCTAGAAGGTCAATAATGTACAGCCTTTTATTTTCATGTCCAGTTCTTGCAAATTGCTGCTTTAATATGTTAATGGATAACTCTTATTTTTATAACCAGTAGCTGAATTTGCATGAGATTTTCCATGTTCAAACAAAAAAATGTATAAATTTAAAATACTGAAATATTGAGTCACTTGCAAGGATTCTTTTTCTTTTATTTCAATCAATTTCATTGACTTCCAGCTTCTAAACAGGGATTCCACTTTTCAGTTACTGATTTTGGCACTTACCATTTTAAGATGCCTACTATCCATTGGTGAAAGTTTACAAGTCTAAGAGAAGCCAAGTGTGCTCATTGGCATATAGTGATAAATACTGAATGAATCTACAGATCAAATACATTGTTTAAAAAATACTGTCAGGATTAAGGTTATGTGCCAACTTGGCTGGGCCATGATTCTCAGTGGTTTGGCAGTTATGATGTAGTTTGACAGCTATGTAACTACGTAATCACCATCATAATGAGATCTAATATAATGTAATTACCTCCATGATGAGAGCTGTTATGAGCAGCCAATCAGCTGAAAGGGAGTTTCCTTGAGTGTGGCCTGCATTCAATACATGTGGACTTTCTGGGAAAGTTTGTGGGCTTTTGCTTGACCTGGATCCTGCATCTGGCTCCTTCCAGTTTATCTGACCTCTTGTTTTTGAGACTTGAGCTAGCAGCTCACCTGCCTATGTTGGGATTTGTCAGCCTCTGCAGCCTGTGAGCCAGTACCCTGCCAGCTTACCTGTTGATCTTGGGTTCGTCAGCCCCTGTAGCTATGTGAGTCAGGAGAAGCCTGCAGCCTGACCCATGGCCTTGGGACTTTCCAGCCTCTACAACTGCGCGAGCAATTTCCTTGATCTCTCTCTCTTCCTCTCTCTCTCTATCTATATATACGCACACACACTTTACTGGTTTTACTTCTCTAGAGAACCCAGCCTAAGACAAATACCAATGACAGTACTGGATCAGATACTATTATTAATTATCTACTTAATATTCATCTTTTTCCTCCTTGCTAAAAACAAACAAACAAACAAAAAAAAAAACATTAGTTCTGTATGAGGTGGCAAAATATCTGACCTCCAGAAAACTAGGTGATGGTTGGAGCATTAGGAGTCATCTTGCCTCCATGTGTGAAAGGCCCAAAGAATCCCAGATATGTTGAGCTACTGATCCGAAGTGGGTAATCTCCTAATTCTGAACTCTTTAATAATGAAAAAATTACCACAAAAATATTTTGTTATTCCACTGCAAGTCATTATTGGAAACAAATGCAATATTAGCATATAAATATCTAACATTTTTATAGCTGTGCAGTTTCTCTACCTCTTTCATAATAATGATCTTATTTACATGCCTGGTGCAGAATTGGCAGTAATCCAAAGATTTCTTTTTCCTCTTGAGCTGTGTTCACCAATAGTGATCTATTACGTTTGAACACAACTGGGAGTGGTAACTTGGCTTATCCAGTTAGATCAAAAACGAGATGAAAAACTAAAAATTTCAAGATCTTTTATAGATAGAACAAGCTAAGAAGGAACGTATGGTGAATTTAGAATGCAGATATGACTTACTTACTTAGATTATTATGGTTTTTTTTTTTTTTAAAAGATTACCTGCAAACAAAAAACTCAAGTAGCCAGAGCTCTAACAATGCAGTATAGATCACATTTATGAAATCCTATATAATAATAAATGCTGCCAAAGTTTTGACATAAGTCTATGGCTATGATATCTAGGGCAAGGGAAATTGGGAACAGGTGAGTTAGTATTCTTCAAATTTAAAAGAAATAAAAAATTGAATTCAGTAATTAAAAAAAGTTGACAAAGATTTTTGGCAATATGAGCCTACTGAGTTAGTGAACTCCCTTCTCATTAAAAACTCATATAAATATCGGACAAAATAAAATCAAAATAAATAAACAAATAAATGACATAGCCAAGACTGAAACAAGGAAAGAAATCTCCAGGCACCAGAGATGAATAGTGAGCCATCAGGGGATGCCAATGCTGTATCCCCCGTGGAGGGTTTTGAAGCAGATATGCTCCCAGGGACAAGGCAGGAGCTCATGCTAAAAGATTGGAACCTCTAGGTGCTTAGAAACCTCATGAATTAGAAAATATTCTGTGACCCAGACAATAGTTAGGAACTTTGTCATTCATCTGTCTGATGTTTAAGGTAGAAAAAAAAGCCATCTTTGAGTAAAAAAATCCTAGACCTGCACCAAGGTGGGCATAGATAAAGCCAGCTACATAATTTTGCAGGACCCAGTGCAAAATGAAAGTGCAGGGTCCCTTGTTCCAAAAGCAAGGAAAAAAGCATTTTTAAATGTATTAAAATATAAAAATTTTACTTTCTAGGGTCTCTATTGACTTACCATGCTTTTTTATTTGCAATTTAATGTCTAAGTAAAGAAAAATTTAAAAAAATAAACTATTAGCAAGAAATTTACACTTCCTATTTATAGTGTGCAATGCCAATCTTAAATGCCAATATGATGTTTAATTTGTATGAGGAATCATAGAAATTATACAATTAGTGTCTTGTAATGCATATGTACATATGTATTTCATTCTTACCATATCTGTGGAAACAGTGCAGAAAACTAAGTTAATGGATTTTATTTCACTTATTGATTCATGCACATTCTACCAAGACTTTCTTCCTTCATCTTACTAATGACTAAGGAAGGACTGAAAGGAAAAGGAAATATGAGTTGCTCTATCTTTTCCTTTCTTTCTATGTCAGTGTTTTCAGTGTAAGTAGTTGGTTAATACAGGGCTAACGCAAGTGAAAAGGATGATAGTATTCCCTTGGTTATTAGTGTTTCATAGAAAGGCATTGTGTTTTCTGTGTTTGATGCAAGTTCTAGTTTGAACAGAAAGAGTGGCCTCTGTGGGCTGTCAGTGAATGTGCTTACTCAGTGGTAGATATAATGTGTTTTCCTTGTTTTGCAAGTCACTGAACTCCTGTGCATCGTGGGTCCACAGGAGTTCCGTGTTTATGGGGACACTATGTGTGAATAGAGCAGCAAGTAGAGCTGAACACCTATATTATGTGTATCCCCTCTGCACCTTTGTCCCATTGGACTTCACTTACAAAACACAAAGATAAACTATTAATTAAGAGTTTCAAGAAGGTGACAGCAGGGTGTTAAACTATGTACAGAGCCATTCTCAGCATGGGGTCATACGCAACTGCACAGGTCACATGGCCACAAAGCTGGCCCTGAGTGTAGGATAAAAATTTATAGCACCTGCAGGGTTTCAGAAATAAAAATTAAGAAGTTGACCTAAAACTTAGCCCAGAATTATTGAAACCACTAGGAAACTGCTAGAAGAGGTGGTTGAAATTTCTATAGTAGGTATTATGGAAAGTAGTCAAATCCACATTTATTTTTAGCAGACATGAGCATTATTTAAAAACAATAACATATCAGGAAAGATTCAAAAAACATTTGAAATATGGTATAATGAGTTTTTATTTTTAAAATAAACTATACTGTTGGAGTATAACATAGAAACATAACAATGCATAAATCCATTTGTGACATGCCTGTTCAAGTTCCTTGCCCATTTTTGCATTGGATTGTCTGCCTTTTTTCTTATTTGTAGGAGTTCCTTATATATTCTGGATCTGATCCCAGTCCTTTGTTATATATATTGCAAACATATTCTTTTATTCTGCATAATTTTAATAGTCTGAATTTTTTTGAAATTTACTCTATTTTTCAGTTTATGGTCAGTTTGTAAAATGTTCCATATGAATTTGGAAAGAATATGCATTCTGCATATGTTGAGTGCAAGGTATTATATACGTGAATCAGGTTAAATTTGTTAATTGTATTTTCAAATAATTTGAATTCTTACTGATTTTTGTCTGCTTTTCCTATAATATTTTGAAATACCTCACTCTGATTTGGGATTTGTGTATTTTTCCTTTAGCTCTGTCAATTTCTTAATTTATCTTTTGAGACTATGTTGTTAGATGCATACAAATTTGGTACTATCATATCCTTTTGTACTATAATAGTACAGAATTTATATGTATCTACCATATCCTTCCGGGAGCCCTGATGGCACAGTGGTTAAGAGCTATGACTGCTAACGAAAAGCCTGGCAGTTTGAGTCCACCAACTGCTCCCTGGAACCCCTAATGGGGCAGTTCTACTCTGGAATTGACTCGGCATCAATGAGTATGGGCATATCCTTCTGGTGAATTGAATCTTTTTTCATTATAAAATACCCCATACTTGATTTTTATTTTGAATAATTTAAAAATTCAGAAAAAGTTGAAAGATCTATACAGATAACTCCTGTATTCCTTCTGCTCATAGATCACTTCAAGTTTTGCCGACTGTCCCAATGATGTCCTTTACAGCAAAATGAATCAAGGCACTGCACTTATTTGTCACATCTTCCTAGTCTTCTTCCATCTGAAACAGTTCATCATTCCTTACTTCATGATTCCAGAGCTTGTGAGCTACCATTTATACTCTAGGGAAAGCCCTTGTGACTTAATGAAAATATTTATTATACTTGTACTTTAAGTAAGCACATGGTGGAAGCAGGCCAAATTTCTGCCCTAGAACAGAGAGCTATTGAAAGGAAAACATGCAGTGTGTTACATAGCTGAAGGGAATATATCTTCCAGAATAGTGGAAGTGAAACAAATTTGTTTCAGTTATGTTAAATTTGTTGATTTCAGGTTGTACCTGTTTTAGAATAGCAGTAGAGAGCAAGACTGATGACATGCTACAATTATATAGGGAATTGGTGTTTACAACGTACTTACACAATACATGATATTTGATTTTAACACAACCCTGTACATTTGGTAACCATGAGTCAGAGTCGACTCAATGGCAATCGTGTTTTTGTTTGTTTGTTTTTAAACTGATAAGCTGGGTAGGGCATGGATTATCTCCATTTTATATATGAGAAAACTGAGAGTTAGTTTAAGTGCCTTTTACAGAAAATATTTGCCAGTTTGTTAATACCTGAGCTCCAGGAATAAAAACAGGAAATAACATCTTTGTCTTCCATACACATACTCCACCTTTTCACCTAAAAGGAAAGCCCATACTTCCTTGTATTTATTAGCTTCTGTCCAGTCAACTCCAACTCATGGCGATACTATGTACAACAGAATAAAATGTTGCCTGGTAACACCGTCATCCTCATGATTGTCAGCATGTTTGAGTCCATTGTTTCATCTGTTGTACCAATCCATCTCACCGAGGGTCTCCCATGCCCTGCAGGCTCTCTGTTTCACTGAACATGGTATCTTCCTCCAGTGATTAATCCCTCCTGATGACATGGCCAAAACAAGTGAGTCAGACAATGTTCTGTTGTGATCCATAAGATTTTTGTTGGCTAATTTTTAGAAGTAGATCATTAGGCTTTTCTTCCTAGTCTGACTTAGTCTGGAAGCTCTGCTGAAACCTGTTCACCATGGGTGACCGTGCTGGTATTTGAAATACCAGTGACATAGCTTCCAGCATCACAGAAACACGAGCCCCTGCAGTATGACAAACTTACAGGTAGGTAGTGGCCCTACTTTCTAGTCACCTTCAATTATAAGAACAAGTTCTATTTCAATAAATATGACTCATTTTTAGTACAGGGTAAAACATACAAGTATAAATAAAAATTGTAAGCTTACATCTAACCCAAACTTTACTCTTTACACCCCTACTGTCAACTTCCAACCAAGTAGGCCCTACCATGTCTGGACGGGGTGTGTTGTCTGTAGTTTAATTCTTCTTTTTTCTCCCACTGCCAGCTTCTCATGATTAGGAGGAGGAAGGGAGGGAGGGTTAGAGGAAAAAAGACATCAGCTTTACTTAAATAATGATGCTATTTTAGTTCTTTCTAAGGACATGATGACTGTTGAAGTCCTGTTTGTGACATGGGTTCAAATTCCCTGCTCTTTTTGGTGGTATATGTGAGTTTTCTGGAGGCTATCTGGAATTTCTGAGCTACACACTCCCTGACATAAAGAGTGTCTCTCCTGCTGCCCTTGGCAACCCTTCCTTCTATCAATAGTACATGACTTTTACCTCTGTCTTCTGGATACCCCTCATCCTAAGAGATTCTCTCTTGGACAGGATAACTTTGAGATGATTGTATTAGTTTTCCTTTATTGCATAACAAATGACCACACATTAGCAGCTTAAAACACTCATTTATTACTTCAGTTTCCGTGAGTCAGGAGTCTGGGCATGGTTTAGTGGTATCCTCTGATCTGGGTATCACAAGGGTGCAATCAAGATGTTGGCTAGGATGAGTTCTCATCTGAAGTCTTGACTGGAAAAGAATATAGTTCCAGGTTCACTCAAGTTGTTGGTAGAAGTGATTCCCTTGTGTCTGTAGGGACTGATAGTGTCGGCTTTTGCTCCCTGTCAGATGGAGGTTTCCTTCAGCTAATAGAAGCTGCTTTCAGTTCTTAGAGTCCACCTGGAGTTCCTTGTACCATAGAATTCTTCCACATGGCCACTTACTTCATCAAACCATGAAGGAAAGCCTCTATAACAGTCTGTTTGCAAGGAAAAGTCTCATATAATGTAACATAATCACAGGAGGCATCTCATCATCTTTGCTATATCTTACTGGTTAGAAGCACATCACAGATCCTGCCCATACTCAAGGAGAAGAGATTATACAAGGGCATGAACATCAAAAGATGGGGATCACTGGGAGTCATCTTAGGGTCTATCCACCACAATGGATAAAACGCATTTCTGGTATGCTACCTCCACCACTCATCTGCCATTTTGTAGTACTGTGGTGGCTTATGTATTGCTGTGACGCTGGATGCTATGGTACCAGGCTTTCAAATACCAGTAAAGGCACCCATGGTGGAGGGGTTTCAGCAGAGCCTCCAGACTAAGACAAACTAGGAAGAAGGACCTGGAGATCTACTTCTAAAAAAAATTGGCTAGTGAAATCCTTATTAATAGCAACAGAACAGCCCATGGAAGCAGCAGTCAAGAAATCAAAAGACATACTGCTTTGAGCAAATCTGCTGCAAAAGACTCTTTAAAATGTTAAAAAGCAAAGCTGTCACTTTGAGGACTTAGGTGCACCTGACCCGAGCATGATATTTTCAACTATTTCACATGCATGTGAAAACTGTACAGTGTATAAGGAAGACTGAAGATGAAGCGATGTATTTGAATTATGGTGTTGGCAAAAGATATTGAATATACCATGGACTGCCAGAAGAACAAACAAATCTGTCTTGGAAGAAGCACAGTCAGAATTCTTGGAAGTGAGGATGGTGAGACTTCGTCTCACATACTTTTGACATTTTATCTGGAGGGACCAGTCCCTGGAGAAGGACATCATTCATGGTAGAGGGTGAGAGAAAAAAAGGAAGGTATTCAATGAGATGGATTGACACAGTGGCTGCAACAATGGGCTCAAACATAGCAACAATTGTGAGGATGGTATAGGACAAGGCAATGTTCCCTTCTGTTGTACATAGGGTCGCTGTGAGTGGGAACCAACTCAATGGAACCTAACAACAACACCATCTCCAGTTGGTCCATGGGAAACTCACGGATTCTTGACATATCAGACTAGCTTGCAATAAACTCCACTGATAACCTCTCCATCCCGCTCCTCTTGGACTATTCTGGCCATCCTATACTTCAGAATTCATTAGAAGGGAAGCAGACACCCATCTCTATGTGTCCCATGGATTTAGATGAGGCTCCTAAGAAATGTCAAGCTTATAGCTACTTCAGGCTTTACTTTCTATGCCTCCACTTCCACCTTCCACAGCTATCTATTCCTTTTGCTCTGCTCTAGGGACAGAATAGAAATGGGTGCCCATGTTTCTATAGCTCAGAAGCATTACCCAGCCTCTCTTGGTTCTCTTGGAGCCACACTTACTTGGCTTGAGGTGTGCAGGAAGAACAAAAAGAGGACAGAAAAAGCCAGCATTACCACCCTAGGACTCCATCTTCAGAAATGCTCTTATTTCCATTTTATCTCTAAAATGTCTAATTTTTCCCTTCTTATAGGCTAGTGGGAAGTGTGTAGGTAGCAGTGCAATATGTGGTAGGCAGCCTTTAAAATGTTTCCTAATGATATCTGCTTTCTGACATTTAGTCCTGTCACGTATTGAATAGTGCCCCCCTCCACCCAAAATATAAGTAGAAATACCAGTCCCTGTACCTGTGGATGTGATGTAATGTAATGTAATCACTTTCCATAATGTAATCTAATATAATGCAATCAATTAATCAGTTGAGATCACGCCCGTGTAGGGTGTATCTTAAACCTAATCACTTCTTAGTTATAAAAAGAGCAGATTAGACACAAAAATGTACACATAGTTGGGAAGAGAGATGCCATGTGTGGATTATCTACAAGCCAAGGAATGCCTGGGGCTGCCAACAGATAAGGAATGAACATGGCTAAGACCCTGATTTGGATTTTCAGTCTCCAAAATGGTGAGAAAATAAATTTCTGTTTCTTAAAGCCACCCACTTGCGTTTGTGTTACAGCAACAGTAGAAAACTAAGACAACATCCTTGCAGAATTCCCTCCTTTTCAGTGTGGGCAGGACTCACTGACTCATTACTAATGAATTTATGGCAGAAGTGTTGAGATGTCACTCCTGAAGTTAGGTTACAAAAAGACTATGGCTTCTGTCTTACTTATTCTCTCTCCTTCTCTTGTTTATTCACTTTAGCTGCCTCATGGAGAGGCCTATGTGGCAAGAAATCGATGTCTCCAGCCAAGAGTCAGTGAGGACCCAATTTCTCCCAACACCATTTGAGTGAAGTTGGAAGCCTTTTCTCCTCCAGTTGAGTCTTGAGTTGACTGTAGCTCTGGTTGCCAAGTTGATTGGAGCCTTGTGAGAGACTCTGAGCCAGAGGCATCCAGTTAAACCATAGATTGATTCCTAATAATAAGTCACCGCATTTGAGATAATTTGCTACACAGCAGTAATCAAATACACTATGCCAGGTGTGAGACACCCTTCACTACCCTCGAAATTTCAGTGGCTTAACAAAATAAAAGTCTTTTTTTTGTTCACATTATAGTCTATTAAAAGAAGATGGCCCTACCCTATCTGGACTCCAGTCTATGAGCTCCCAAAGTAGCTGTGACAGTGGGGAGTAGCCTGATCCTGGAGTAGAAGGTCCTAGATGTGGTTTGGGGCTTTGTTAAGCACTAGGCAGGTGGCTTATATCTCTTCTCCTATGTCTTTATTGAAAAGAACCCAGACTCATGACCCTGGTCCAACTGCAAGTGAGGCTGAGCAAAGTACAAAAGCTCATGGATAACGGTGAGCACTGATGATCTCTGCCGTGGAGGGCTGGCAGCCTTGGAGGGGCTCTGGCTTTTCTTTGGTGCTTTCTTTATAATTCAGAGAAGTATTGTGCTTATTGTTTTCAGCTTGAGAATTAAATAGAAATACTCAGAAAAGAGGAAAATTCCCATTTCATACAGGTAATAAAAGTAAGACTTGCATATTGAACCCAGGTCTTTTACCCCATGGAGAAATTTAACTTGCAATCAGTAATCATAGATTCTCTTCCTAGTTTTTGCATAAATTGACCAAAATTAACCTATTCAATAAGATCTAGCATTAACTTGGCTCCTGCCTCCTTATCCGGCTCCTCTTCCTTGATGTACACCAGCCACAGTAGACTTCATTCACTTTCTCAATTTTTCCACAGTCTTTCTCACTTCTAGGCTTTCACCAAGACTTCATGCAAATATTTTTTTCCTTACATAATCTAATGTCATCAAATTGCAGCAAAATTGCTATTTCCATAGATAAGCTCTCCCTGAAACCTCACTCTGTAGCAGGGTTTCCTTGTATTCAAACCGATAGAACCATTTCTCTCTCTCTCTCTTTTTAAATCAGACTTCCTGTAAATGTTTATAGTTTCACATATTTCTGTAAATCTTTGGCTGATGTTGATATCCTTTTTTAGATTATTTGAGATATGAGGTTAGGGACCATGTCTATTCTGCTTGTGTTAACATCTTCAGTACTTAATGAGCACATAGTAGGTGCTCCATAGTTTTTGATTGATTGAATACATGAATGAATGATCTCAGACAAGTCTCATTGAACTTTATTGGCAAACTGGTAAGATTTCTAAGATCCACTCAGAGATCCAGAAATCTCTGCTATAATGTAGGGAAAGCTGGAGAATGGTGACATGGGGATAAACATAGGGACTTTGTGTATAGGGACACCTATTTTTTCAAGCTGAATGGTTTTCCTCTTTGATTGATCAAGCTCAGAGGAATGTTTCTTCCCCACAACATGACTAAGAACACGAATGGAGCTCTTGGCTAATGTTTCCTGCGGATAGCTAGGCAGAACATTGACCTACACAAAAAATTCCCAGAGTAGGGGGATAATCAGATTTCTCCTTTCAAAGCTCATATTTTATTTTATTATCATCCGGGATGAAGAAAAGAAAAAAAAAACTTATAATTTTTTTAAATGACATGCATTAATTTTTTACTACGTTTCCTGTTTTCCTGAGGAGTTCTTGAATGATTTCCTTTGCCACTTCCTAAGTGAGTGTCTATGTGTGTATCTCTGTGATTTTGTATTTTTTTCCAGGTGAGTATGTGGTTGAAATGAAGTACAGCTAAGTTAGAATTAGCTGGAAAAGACAAAAAAAGCACAAAATGAAGCTTTTATTTCATTTTTATTGTTTTCCTCTCTCTTTCTTTTTTTGCCCTACATTATGTATTCCTACTCTCCTTGCTCTTCTGCAGTAATATTCATGGTGGGCAAGTGGCAAAGGGCTGGCCTCTGGGATTACGAATAGACAGGAGGGAGAGTCAGTGAGGAATGGAATCCCACTGTATTTTCATGTTTACTGTATGCCAGACACTTTTACATATACTGTCTTACTTAATTCTCACACACAACCTATTCTATGGTAGATATTATTATCCCCATCTTCTAGATGAAGAACTGGAGGTTTAGAGAGGCTAAGCATTTTCCCCATGATTAAACAGAGGGACTGTGTCAGAGCCGGAATCTGAACGCTGACTTGCCTGCCTCCAAGACCCACATTATTCCCACTTCATCTACTTTTAAGGAGAGAACCCCAAAATACACAGAATAAACATCAACCGTACATAAATCTCTCCCCAAATGATTTTGTAATACAAGCGTAGAGTTAGAAGTGTTTGCGCTTTATTTCAGTTGTAGTAGATTCATCTAATTCCAAAAATGTTTCAGGACGTCACTAGGGACATCACTCTGTTTAGTGTTTAGGGGAACAAAAGGAAAAAAAGAAACAAGTAAAGGCAATAAACCTAAAAACCTCAATCACCACGCCGATACGAAGATGCACCAGGAATTGTGTTTTGCTAGCACACCAATGGCCATCTGTGCTTCAGATTTTCCACATGAAATTTTGTATTTTCTTGCTGTCATGGCAAAATCTCTCAGAACACTCCTTGGTCATTTAAAAATCTATGTTGACACAAGCTTTTTCCAGAGTTGCTTGTAATGCCATAGTAACCAAGAGCCTCTCCTAGCTCTTTTCTTGGCTTTATTCATCTATTTGCCCTTCGTTTTAGAAATCTGCAACAGTGTTGGGTTTGCATAATTTCAGTTCTTTCCTTATGCCCAGAAGCTAACCGAGAGAAAAATGTGTAGAGAAATGGAGAATTCACAGCCAAATTGAATGAAAAAATGGAGGCAATTATCTGAAAATACGTGTGAAACCTGTTATCACTCAGAATGAAAGGAAAACTACCTCCACTGTGTTTCATTTGGACTAAGAAGACTTGAAGAGATTGCGGTCTTTGCCTTCTTATGCATTAATCACTGAGTGGCACATTTGCAAGGATGAAGCACTTGTTTAAAACTAAATATTGCTTTTCACAGAAAGGCTAAATTCATTCTCCATAGGAGCTGCAGCCATGGTAATGACACTTCAGAACTAAAATCAACATTACTTTCTTTGATGAAGCTAGCTATTGCATGAGTTACATAAATATACACATTTTGCCTATTCAAGTATTTAAACCACTAAATTAAGGCTGTTACACAGCATCCAGTGTTCATAAATTCCTTCTGTTGGAAAACATCTGCCCTTTCTTTTCACCTGATTGTAGTGCCTGGCATTATATTATTAATAGATTGACTATGAAGTCTAAGAACCATCCATTTTATCTAACACAAGAAAAGTGGTAATGTTTGCTATGAATCTAGATTTATTTCCCTTCATATTTGAGGAAGGTGGTAATGGTTCACTCAAGACATTATCTGCACAGTGAGAATATCTCTCACTTTTTGATATCATTGTTTTATCAGGTGAGAAATTTTTTCATTTTTTTTTCTGTATTATTTTCCTCTGGTTAAACAGGATTTTTGTAGAATATTGTAAAATGAAGGAGAAAACATACAGCACCCCTAATTCACAACTTGGAATACCATTGATTGTCGTATATTCATATATTCACCACTCGTCCATCAGTTTCTCCTACTGTGGAGGGTTACATGTTTCTGTGATGGTGGAAGCTATGCCACCCGTATTTCAAATACCAGTAGGGTCACCCATGGTGGACAGGTTTCAGCGGAGCTTCCAGACTAAGACAGACAAAGAAGAAGGACCAGGCTATTCTAAAAAAAACTGTCCAGTGAAAACCTTATTAATAACAGCAGGACATTTTCTGATATAGTGCCAGAAGATGATTCCCTTAGGTTGGAAAGCACTCAAAATATGACTGGGGAAGAGCTGCCTCCTCAAAATATAGTAAACATTAATGACAGGTATGGAGTAAAGCTATTGAGACCTTCATTTGCTGTTGTGGCATGACTCAAAATGAGAAGAAACAGCTACAAAGATCCATTAATAACTGGAATGTGGAATGTATGAAGCATGAATCTAGGAAAATTGAAGTTGTCAAAAATGAAATAGGATTCTTGAAGATTGATATTCAAGGCATTAGCGAGCTAAAATGGACAGGTATTAACCATTTTGAATAGAATAATCGTATAGCCTACTACGTCAGGAATGAAAAACTGGAGAGAATGGCGTTGCATTCATTGTCAAAAAGCACATTTCAAGATCTATCCTGAAGTTCAATACTGTCAGTGATAGGATAATATCCATATATCTAGAAGACCAGTTAATATGACTATTTTTCAAATTTACGTGCCAACCACTAATGCCAAAGATGAAAAAACTGAAGATTTTTTACCAGCTTCTGCAGTCACAATGTGATCAAACACGCAAATAAGATGTATTGATAATTACTGGTGATTGGAGTGGGAAAGCTGGAAACAAAGAAGAAGGATCTGTAGTTGGAAAACATGGGGTTGATGATAAAAATGACACTGGAGACTGCAAGATAGAATTTTGCAACACCAACGACCTATTCATTGGAAATACCTTTTTACAACAACATAAATGGTGACTATACATGTGCACCTCACCAGATGGAATATACAGAAATCAAATCAACTACATATGTGGAAAGAGGGGATGAAGAAGCTCAATATCATCAGTCAGAACAAGGCCAGGGGCTTTGACCATGAATTGCTCATATGCAAGTTCAAGCAGAAGCTGAAGAAAATTAGAACAAGTCCATGAGAGACAAAGTACAACCTCAAGAGTATCCAACCTGAATTTAGATTTCAAGAATAGATTTGATGCATTGAACACTAATGGCCAAAAACCAGGAAAGTTGTGGGATGACATGAAGGATATCATACATGAAAAAAGCAAAATGTTATTAAAAAAGCAGAAAAGAAAGAAAAGTCCAGAATGGATATCAGGAGAGATTCTGTAATTTGCTGTTGAACATAGAGTAGCTAAAATGAATGGAAGAAATGTTGAAGTAAAATAGCTGAACAGAAGATTTCAAAGGACAGCTCTAGAAGACAAAGTATTATAATGAAATGTGCAATAACCTGGAGTTACAAAAACAAAAAGGAAGAGCATACTCTTCATTTCTCAAGGTGAAAGAACTGAATAAAAAATTCAACCCTCAAGTTGCAATATTGAAGGATTCTTCATGCAAGATATTGAACGACTCAGGAAGCATCAAGGAAGATGGGAGGAATACACAGAGTCACTGTGCCAAAAAGAATTGTTTGAAGTTCAACGATTTCAGAAGGTAGCATATGATCAAGAGCTAATGCTATTGAAGGAAAAAGTCCAAGCTGCACTGAAGGCATTGGCAAAAAACAAGGCTCCAGAAATTGATGGAATACCAATTAAGATGTTTTGACAAATGGATGCAGCAATGGAGATACTCACTTGCCTTTGCCAAGAAATTTGGAAGACAGCTACCTGACCAACTGATTGGAAGAGTTTCATAATTGTTCCTGTTCCAAAGAAAGGTGGTCCAACATAATGCAGAAGTTATCAAACAATATCATTAATGTCACATGCAAGTAAAATTTTGCTGAAGATAATTCAAAAACAGTTGCAGCAGTACATCAACAGGGAACTGCCAGAAGTTCAAGCCAGATTTAGAAGAGGACCTGGAACAAGGGATATCATTGCTGACGATAGATGGATCTTGGCTGAAAGCAGAGAATATCAGAAAGATGTTTACCTCTGTTATATTGACTTTGCAGAGGCATTCAATTGTGTGGATCATAACAAATTATGGCTAACATTTCAAAGAATGGGAATTCTGGAACACTTAATTATGCTCATGAGGAACCTGTACATCGACCAAGAGGTAATCCTTTGAACAGAGTAAGGAGATACAGGGTGGTGTTAAATCAGGAAAGATGTGCGTCAGGGTTGTACAATTTCACCATACTTATTCAAACTTTATGCTGAGCAAATAATCCGAGAAACTAGACTAGATGAGGAAAAATTTGGCGTCGCGATCGGATGAACATTTATTAACAACCTGAGATATGGAGATGACACAACCTTGCTTGCTACAAGCAAAGAGGACTTGAAGCGCTTACTGATGAAGATCAAAGACTGCAGCTTTCAATATGGATTATATCTTAACATAAAGAAGAAAAAAAAAATCCTCACAACTGGACCAACAAGAAACATTATGATAAACGGAGAAAAGGTTGAAGTTGTCAAGGATTTCATCTTACTGGGCTCCACAATTAACCTCATAGAAGAAGCTGACAAGAAATCAAATGACATATTGCAAAAGATCTCTTTTAAGTGTTAATAAGCAAAGATGTTACTTTGGGGACTTAGGTGCGTCTGACCCAAGCCATGGTATAGTGATATGCATGTGAAAGACGGGCAAGGAATAACGAAGACAGAAGAATTGATGCCTTTGAATTACAATGTTGGCAAAGAATACTGAATATACAGTGGACTGCCAGAAGAATAAACAAATCTGTCCCGGAAGAAGTACAGCCTGAGTGCTCCTTAGAAGTGAGGGCGGCGAGACTTCATCTCACGTACTTTGGACGTGTTATCAGGAGGGATCAGTCCCTAGAGAAGGACATCACGCTTGATAAAGTAGAAGGTCAGCAAAAAATTAGGAAAAACTTCAACAAGGTGAATTGACACAGTGCCTGCAACAATGGGTTCAAACATAGCAATGAATGTAATGATGACACAAGACCAGGCAGTGTTTTATTCTGTGGTACGTAGAGTCCCTGTGAGTCGGAACTGATTTGACAGCCTTTGACAACAACAATATAGTCGTACATACCTTATGGAGCTCATAAAATATATCTGTCTGTATGCTCTGCTGTTTGCATTTCACATATCTTGAATATTTCTCTTGTCAATGATATTCTATATAAATCTAATTTTTAATGATTGACTGCTAGTTCATTTCCTAGATGTCATAATGCCTTTAATCACTACCCCATTCTTAAATATTTATTTTACATATTCAATTACATTCATGAATTATTACTCTATTTTTACAACACTTTAAGAATTATGTAGTTCTTTATTAGTCTGCTGTCTGTACTGCTGTATGAAATTTAACCATTGTATAGATGTCTTGTTTTAAATAACAGAAAAATATACAGCTTAAAGAAAATTGTACACATCTTTTTACTTGTCATCAATCTAAATTCACAAAGTTAAAAATTTCTTCTATAAAGAAATAAAGGCAGTAATCTATTCAAAAAGTAAAAACATTCACTCTTTCATGTCTCAAAATAAATAGCACGAGTTCTATTACTACCTTACTGTCTCATTAGAGAAGATAGCCTAGGTTATTTACTCCAAATTTCATTAATAACTTAATAACAAAATAAAATTACCTATGATTTAAAGGACTCAATACCTATCTTTTTTAAAATCAGTCTGAACAAAAGATTTCAATAATATGTTACTCTGGAGGGTTTTCTTTTGATCTTATCTTCTTCCCAAGAACACAGTTAAAGATGCCAGCAGTGTGTTTTTCCACTTTCCTCTTAAACTTCATTTGGATTTCCTTATCTTTAATAAAAGACAATTAGGTCTTCATAAAGAAAACTACAAGTGTCTGGGGGTATCAAATACAGCCTGTGTTTTAAAATATTGTAAATGTAAATAAGATGATAATGTTTGACTGTTTTATACATGATAAATGTTCTGCGCTCCCACTCATCACACAACATAACTCATGACACTGATATCTTTTGATTTCTTCTCTTCTCCATGTAAGATTGTATTAAGATCTCTTCTTCATGGGAATTGATACAGAAATCAGTTTCATTCATACCAGTTTTTCTGTTCTGTGATTTTGGGGTCCAAAGTAGGGAGACTCTGCATTTTCTGAAAACCACTGCTGGGCCTCTCCCCAAATACAAAGGTCAGTGGCGAGCATGTGCTGCCCCTCCTCTATCAACCCTCATCCCCCACCCCACTTTATTTGTTGAGAGCCCATGGCAGCAGGGAATAGCTACTCTATCACTGCAGGAGGCAAATGGATTGTCTACAAATGGACTATCTACTGATGAAGGCTGTGATGGCTAAGGTTGTGTGTCAGCTTGGCTGGGGCATGATTCCTAGTGGTTTGACAGTTATGATGTAGTTTGGCCATCGTATGATGAAGTGATCACTTCTATAATGAGATTTGATATAATGGGATCACCTACATGATGAGATCTGCTGTGAGTAGCCAATCAATTGAAGTTTCCTTGGGCATGTGGCCTGCATGGAATATAAGTGGACATTCTGGCAAGGCTCATGGGCTTTTGCTCACTCTAAATCCTGCAGCTGGCTCCTGTTCATCTGACCTCCAGTTCTTGGGACTTGAGCTAGCAGCTTACCTAGAGTCTTGCCTGCTAATCTTGGGATTAATTGATCTTCATAGCCTGTGAGCAAGAGCCCTGCTCTCTGACATGCAGATGTTGGGTTTACCAGCCCCTGCAGCTACATGAATCAGGAGAAGCATCTATCCTGACACATGGACTTGGGACATTCCAGCCTTTACAGTCATGTGAGCCATTTCTTGATATAAAATTCTCTCTCTATATATATATATACACATAGAGAGAAAGAGAGAGAGACTTATATATATATATATATACATTTACATATATATATATGTAAATCCTGGTGGTGTAGTGGTTAAGAGCTATGGCTGCTAACTAAAAGGCTGGCAGTTCGAATCCACCAGGCACTCCTTGGAAACTCTACGGGCAGTTCTGCTCTGTTCTATAGGGTTGCTATGAGTCAGAATCGTCTCAACAGCAATGGGTTTATACACAGAGAGAGAGAAAGAGATCTATACTGTCTATCTATCTATCTACCTAGAGAGAGAGAGAGAGATTTATACATATATATTTATTTATATTTATACGCTTTTACTGATTTTGCTTCTCTAGAGAACACAGTCTAAGACAAAGGCTTTTCTGCTTGCTGTAAAATCTAGGATTTTGACCCTCAGTAAAAGAAAAAAACAATTCCTAAGGGAAGTATGAATATTCAATATTTTTAATACCCAAAGACTACTAGCTGCTACGGCTTAGGATGTACTAATGATTTTGCTTAGCCACCTGGATTATGCTGATCACGCCTTGTAGTTTTATTATTTTGAAGCCTTGTCAATATCACTAAGTGCTTATGAAGAAGAAGAAAAAGAGAAGAGGGAGAATTCCATCTTTCTACCTTTATCCCCAAATTGGATATAGTGTTTGGGTACAAGTCACAGAAAAGCCATATCGAATGTATAACGACATCACCAAAGCAGGAGGCTGGAAGTCTCACTTTAACTTGGTTACACATTTCACCAGTGTGAAGTTTTCAGTGGAGTCACTTATAAATTTGGTGGTCGTTGATTAATTGGCATAGCCTGTTTTTTGATGAGCCTTGAAATAGGTTGCTTTGGCAGGTAAGATTCAAGAGGAAGTTACAAAGCAGGTGATTTAGAAAGAGAAGAAATAAGAGGGAATGAAATGGGTAGGCATGAAAGTAAAGTCCAAAGGAAATCTGGGTCTGGGCAGGAGAGGATGCAAAAGGATATGTCAGGGCCAGGAACACAGCAGTTGGTCAATAAATATTGGATGGGTAGTTCCATGATAATTTTGCTTGAGAGTTTGTCTTAAACCCATTCTCTTTGGCTTCTGCCCTGTCTACCATTAGAGCTCAATGGAACATAACTGATGAGGAAGGTTGTGAACAAACCATGCCTATTTAATTAATCCGCTGCTGCTTTTGCTGATACTCTTTCTCCTATCAAGTATCCTCTTCAACAAGGTTGGGTAAAACATAGAATAATGAATTTAACGTAACATCTGTTAATTTGCCAGCTATTTACCATATTTTTTTCCTGTTACTTGTTAGGTCTTTCTTTTCTTTTCTTTTTTTTTAAATAAATGTAAACAAAACCAGAAGGAAAAAAAAAAAAAAACCTAAATCTGTTGTCGAGTCTATTCTGACTCATAATGATTCAGAAAGATAGAGCAGAACTGTAGAACTGCCCCATAAGGTTTCCAAGGAGCAGCTGGTGAGCTGGTGGATTCAAACTGCCAACCTTTTGGTTAGCAGCCCAGCTCTTAACTACTGTGCAAAAGCATTACTAATTCATAGACAAGCTTTATTCATGCATTCAAATGTTAATTTACATTGACTAAAATAATACTGGGGTTATAATTTGTCCTTTGATTACTCTGTTCCTTAATACTTATTTGCATTAAAACATGCAGAGATAATGTGCTTTTGGTTTTCCAAAAATGAACATGTTTGAATTATCTTGAGATGCTTGGCTTTATTGAAGAGTTTGAAGACATCTCTTATCGCTTATGTATCTTACATTCTGTTGAAAATCTCAGAAACATATGTTACAGGGAAAGAACGCAGATAATTTATATATTCAGAATATTTTCTCAGCATATATGAAATATATTATACTGTCACCATGCAATCAATTGCCTTAGTTAAAGGTTGCACAGAATTTGATATTTCTGTTATTTTCTATGAGGTTTTTTTTTTTTTTTTTTTTGCCTTTGGCTTCTTCTGTCTTATTTCAGCTGTATTTATCATTAATGTTTGGCTAATATAGCACCTGCCATATGGACATGTAGACATGATTTCAATTTTTTTATCCAAAAAGCATGCCAATGCAAGAAGGTAATTACCATTTTGAAGGAGAGATATGCAATTTTTTTTATCCCATGTGAGCTTAAATAATAAGTTTAAAATATATGTATTGGGCTTGTCAGATGTCTATTCATTCATATTCTAATTGCTGTTACATATAAGATTAAGAGGCCAGAGACTTCAAGAGAAGCATGGTAAAGGGTTAGGATCTTTCTGTTCAGGCAGACCATTCTATTGTCTTATTCTTCGTACTATGACTCCAGGTGGTCATGGATTTTCATGGGATGTATAAGGGATACATAAGAATATAAAACACAGCACTGACTGTGGTATATTAAAATTGTTTATGGGAGCAATTAAGCTGATAAGAATAGATTTTCCTAATGTAGGTAATCCCATGAGTGTTTTTCACTGTGGAATTTTCAAACCTATTGAACCAACAATCAGCATCTTGTAGTTAACTACCTCATACAATATATATAATATCCTCCAAAAAGGATTAGTGGACTAAAAAAAAAAAAAAGAAAGAAAGAAAGAACTCTCAGGTCTAGAAGGATGTATAAAGTCGTATAATCTAATCCCTTTGTTTTGTGGTAGAAGTAATTGAGTAACAGACACTTGTCACTTGCCCAAGATCACCTGGCTAGTTAATAGTAGAGCCAGACTTCCTGTAACGATTGCCCACCTAGACACTATGAAAAAATTGTATACAAACAAATATACAAATGTATATTTTAAAGCATATTTCACTGTGTAATATCAAACTTTTTAAGTGATTTTTATTTTTGAGTTTTTTTTTTTTGCTTTTTGCTTTGAATCCTATTTTACTTGCACCCTAACCTATCTTTATCTTATGAATGTTAATGTAATGATAATTAATATATCCTTTTGTTATTTATGGTGTGGCTGGGACTCTATGGGATTAGGAAAAAAATAGTCCAGAATATATTACAATGAATTTCATAAACGTGACATTTCTAACCAATGAATGTGAATCACTTCTTCTACAAATGCTTCCTGAAAGCTGTTTTCTACATTTCTATGTTAAGTGGAGCATACATTCCATAAAGTATGATTTTTCTTCTGCCTAAAGGACTTTCTGTACTATTTTTGTAGTATGAGTCTGCTCATGATGAATTTTTTCAGATTTTTATGTCTTAAAAAGTCTTTATTCTGTTTTCATCTTTGAAAGATATCTGTGTGTATATTGGCTTACAGGTTGACATTTGTGATACGCTGAACAATAACCCCCAAACATATCTACATCCTAGTTCCTAGAACTTGTGGATATGTTACCTTATGTGAAAAAAAGGACTTTGTGGATGTAATTAAGTTAAGGAACTTGAAATGGGGATATTATCTTCGGTTATCTGTGGGGGCCCAATGTAATCACAGGGTCCTTATAAGACAGAGAGAGAGATGAAAGACAGAAGTAGAAGTCAGAGAGAAGGGAATATGCTACCCTGATGGTTTTGAAGATGGAAGAAGGGGCGGTAAGTCAAGGAATGTAGATAGTCTAGAAGCTGGAAAAGCCAAGGATATGGATTCTTCTCTAGAGCTTCCAGAAGAAACAAAAGGCTGCCAGCACCTTAATTTTAGACCAGTGAATCTTCTGACCTCCAAAACAACCACTAAGTTTGTGGTAACGTTACAGCAGCAATAAGAAACTAATATAACAGTATTTTTCTTTCAGTAATTTAAAGAATTTGTCCAGTTGCCTTTTTTTAATTTTGGTGAAAGTATACGTAGCCAAAGATATACAATTTCAGCAATTTCTACATGTACAATGTCTTCAGTGACATTGGTTACACTCTTCAAGTTGTGCTTCCATTCTCGCTATCCTTTTCCACATTATTCCACCATCATTATCTTAAACTCACTGCCACCTAAGCTTTCTATCCAACCTTTTGAGTTGCCGTTGTCAGTTTGCTCTCACATAGACAATTCTTTAAAACACCACAATGCTCAAAGCATGCATAGTTTACTAATTAAAATAAGCTATGTTTTGTTTCAAAGAAAACTTCAGGAGATAGTTTTGGTTTAAGGTTTAAAGATTATTTCAGGGCAATAGTTTCAGGGGCTCATTCAGCCTCTAAGGCTCCAGAAGTTCTGGATTCCATTGAGCATTAGAATTCTGTTTTGCATTCTTTCCCTGTTGATCAGAATTCTTCTATAGAATCTTTGTTCAAACCTCCGAGACAGCTGTGGTGGTCTTCCAACCCACTGAATGAGAGACCTGAGCGCCTTCAGGCAGGAGGCTGGCCAGCAGACTTAAAAGAGCAGTATCACTGCCACATGCAGGAGTTGCTCTCCTCCCCCCGGGCAGTGGGAGCCTGGGTAGCATGGCAGCAACAGAGCCCCACAAGGCAGGATAGTGTGGCAGGAGCCTGCAGCAGAGGATTAGAAGGGCCCAGAGGCAGACACTTCCCATCAGGAAGGCAAGACCCAGTGAGGCCCAGTGGTAAAAAGAAGCCTTGAGCAGTGTGATGGTAGCTGGAGGCAACAGTGACATGAACACAGCATCTGACCTGAACCACAGTGCGCCTACACAGGGACATAAGAATGAATATGGGTGATTTGGGAAAGGATGCACTTTCCTCCTTTGGGAATCTGTTGTTATTGTTTACTGTTTGCTTCCTATAATGATCACAGATGAACGTAGCACCCATGGAACAGTTAATGCCAGTGGGTGTAGGTGTCTCATTCCTAGCAGTCTAATAGCTGCCTGGAAGTTTGAGGCACACCCTGTCTTCAGGTGCAACGCAGATAGGCAGACATGTACATACACCTGCTTCTTTGCCTGCCTGGTAATCTTATATTAGATGAGAGACATTGTGAATTTTACCTTGTTGGGTGCTGGATATTCTCATATTCCTGTGATAGCTTGAGTTTTGTTCTAGGATGCAGTTAAATAACTTGAAAACAGTTGGATTCTTTTAGGTATTGCTTTTATGATTTGTTAGGCTGATGCAAGGGTCATCACGCTAGAGCTCATTATTGGTATTTACAAGAAGCAAGAATTTCCTGAGTACTCTACCCAGTACCTGTAAATTATGATTTTTTTCCCTATCTTATGGTTGGAGCAGTTACTATCCCAGTTCTGTGTGATCGCTGGGCACCTTAAGCATTTTACATGGTTCTTTCCCAAGATTTGGATAGTTTCTTCACAGGTATGCATTGGTCAATACTCTGTGAAATAGTTAAGATTCTATTAAATACACACAACCTTAGGGTTCTCTGCAAATCTCTAAGGATTTCTCTGTGTGAAGCTCTCTCCTCTCTGATACTCTGTCCTGTGCCCTCTAGACATTTTGTCTCCTGGGACTTTGAGATGCATCTCATCAACACCAGGTTCTGCCTGGGCTTGCTTTCTCTGCATTGCAGCCTAGAAACTCTCTAAAGGAAGCAAGCTTGCTCAGTCATAGAACTCACCTCATTTGTTTGTCATATCTCGGGGATAATTGCCTTTTTTTGTCTGATAGCCAGTTCTTGAAAATCATTGTTCCATTTTTTTGCCTAGATTTTGTTTTTATTATTATTATTTTTTGTTCTGTTGGTTGTTGCAGGTTGCAGGGTAAATTGAATCCCTGTTACTCCATTTTAACCAGAAGCTAGAGTCCTATACCGTATTCTCTTGTTCTGTCTATGTATATTATACACACCAGTCAATGTCTTTACTAGACCTGGCTAACTGCTTCTGTAAAGATTACAGCCAAGAGAACTCAATGGGATACTTCTACTCTGTCACATGGAGTTGCTATGAATTGTCATTGTCTTGACTGTACCAAGCAGCTAATGATTTCATCTTATCCCTGTTGCTTCTCATTTTTCCACTCATGCTCTAAATATATTAATCATTGCCTTCGTGAATATATCTTCTTTTTTTGTATCTAGATTCACTCTCTAGCCACCATCTGATCCTTGGCCTTCATATTTTAGATGTATGTCTTGAATGAATAGGTTAGGCAAGCTGCCTCTGTATCCTCACCCTCTTCCCCTTTCTTCCCAAGAATCTAGCTACTGTATGGTCCACATGACTTGCTATTGCCAAACCATACCATTAATGACTTGTATGTATAAAAATATAATAACATTTTCACTCTTTAGAGGCTTCTCTGATATATTTGACTTTGTTGATGACTCACATCTGTTAAACAGCATAAAAATTTACTAATGGATCTAAAGAAATAACTGATAAAACAAAAGTCCATATGGGCAGGATGTTATTTATATATGTTAGTTATAGTAAGATTTTTTGTTTTGTTTTTTAAGTATAGGACTAAACTGTATTACATTCTTATCATCTTCATCAATACTCTTTTGGTTTTAAGTCATAGAAACCTACTCAAGCAAGCATTTGATCAAGGGGAATTCATTAGTAGGTATTAAAGTATCTCAAGGATTCCAATTGTAAGGAGGGCAACTAGGCCTCATGAGGGCCGGAAAGAAGGAACTGGGAGGAAATCTGAAACTCAGGCAGCTATGTTCCTCTATTATGGGATAGCATGCTCAACCTATCTCGGATCAAAATCATGAAAATTTAAAAAAGGACATCTACACTAAACAGTAGTGAAACTCAGTTACCATATTTAATGCTCATGAAAGGTTTTTTAAATTGGCTTTCTCATTATTTGCAAATGATAATTTCTATTAAGGAAATAACACATTTTCAACAAACATTTTACAAAATATATCAAGAACTCCCCAAAAGTTCATGTCTTTAGTCCAAATATTGCATTTGGGTAAACTGATCTTAAAGTTCTGAATGTAGAAAAACTGGATGCACACTTTTTTTGCAATATTATTTATATAACAATAAAAAATTGGGAACAAAGTCAGAAAGTCAAATAATAGAATAGATGAATAAAGAAATATCTTTATCATAGAATTTCATGTAACCAGTCAAAAAATCTACTTATAAATACTGCATAGAATAATGAAGAAATAGTACTTTTATATAAAAAACATATAATTATAAAAACACCTAAGTAAAAAAAAAAAATTTACATTAATATAGAAGATTGTTAGTAGTTTTAATTGTCTTTCAGAGTGTGATTCCTAGTCATCATTTTCTAAATTGAAATAATTTTATGCTAAGCTTACTACTTTTTTTTTTTATTTGTGCTTTAGATGAAGGTTTACAGAGCAAATTAGTTTCTCATTAAACAATTAATACACATATTGTTTTGTGACATTGGTTGTCAACCCCAGAGTATGTCAACACTCTCCCCTTCCCCATTGCCAGCTTTCTTGTCCCCTCCTGCCTTCTTGTCCTTGCCCCTGGGTTGATGTGCCCATTTAGTCTCATTTTGTTTTTATGGGCCAGTCGAATCTTTGACTGAAGGGTGAATCTCAGGAGTGACTTCATACTGAATTAAAAGGGTGTTCGGGGGCCATATTCTCGGGATTTCTTCAGTCTGTGTTAGACCAATAAGTCTGGTCTTTTTTGTGAGTTAGAGTTTGTTCTACATTTTTCTCCAGCTCTGTCCAGGACACTCTTTCGTGACCCCTATCAGAGCAGTTGGTGGTGGTAGCTGGGCACCATCTAGTTGTGCTGGACTCAGTCTGTTGGAGGCTATGGTAGTTGTGGTCCATTAGTCTTTTGGACTAATCTTTCCCTTGTGTCTTTGGTTTTCTTCATTTTCCCTTGCTCCTTTGGGTGGGACCAGTGGAGTATCTTAGATGGCCCCTAACAAGCTTTTAAGAGCCCAGACACTACTTAACCAAAGTAAGATGTAGAACATTTTCTTTACAAACCAGGTTATGCCAATTGAGCTAGATGTCCCCTGAGGCCATGGTCCCCAGCCCTCAGCCCAGTAATTCAGTCCCTCAGGAAGTTTAGATGTGTCTATGAAGCTTCCATGACTTTGCTTTAGTCAAGTTGTCCTGGCTTCCCCAGTATTGTGTATTGTCTTACTTTCTTAATGAAATTTTACAGTAAACATAGACATTCAATAATCTTAAATAAAGCAAACTTTGAATCTGAATGATTTCTTTAAAATTATATATTCCATTACATGATGAAAGTGATTTATTAAAAGTAGGAAAGTGTCTGTTTATATGTGAAAGACATATTCCCTGTTATGTAAAAAAAGTATTTCCTATTTATGAAGTCTATAACATATTGCTTTTATTCTTGTAGAAAATAATGACTAAAGGAATATGTAATTTTAAGAATAAAATATTTTCATAAAGCATTTTGACAGCATGTCAAGAACTCCCAAAAGTTCATGCCCTTAGTTCCTATATTGTATCGGGTAAATTGATCTTAAAATTGTGAATATAAGAAAATTTAAATTCACTTTTTACACAGTATTATTAACGATAACAAAAAATTGGGGATAGGCACACACAGATACCCATGTATTGTAGTCATCATGTGCCAGAGTAAAATTTTAGAATACTTACATATTTTTTTGAAAAGCTGCTTGAATGGAACAATTATTTCATGCTTGGTCTAGTGTTCCAGATCCTTCAAACTTGTTTTAATTTTTGGTACTATGTGTGCCCCATTTCATTTAAAGCTGAAATTTGGGAAAAAGATAAACTAATTTCTTATGTAAATGGTGTTTAGATAAACATTTCTATGGCAGTAAGAACTGTTCAAAAATAAATATCATTAATGAGACAAATGTAAAATCTTATTTTCTGGAGATCATTAGGAATATGTTAGATTTGTATTTCTTGTATTAGTTTGCTGTCAGCTGGGTACCCTTTCCAGCTTATAGAGGCCTTGGTTCATGGCCCCCTTCTTCCATCTTCAAAGCTTTCTTCCACCTTCAAAGTTCTTCTCATGCCTTGTCTCTGTAGCTTCTTTTTCTTCTTATCTTTCTCATTTGGCATTTTACCAGGCTGCATCTTCAACACTTTGCTTGGAAATTATCCTTAGGTAAATATCCAAGTTCATCACTTACAAATTCTTCTTTCTACACAACTGCAGGACACAATTCTGCTAGGTTTTCTGCCACTATATAACGAGAATCTTCTTTCCTCCATTTTCTAATAACATCTTCCTCATTTCCATCTGAGCCATCAACAGCAGTACTTTTAAAGTCCATATTTCTACTAACATTCTCTTCATAGCAATTTAGGTATTTTTTGAGGCAATTTAGGTTTTCCTTCTATTTTATCCTCTTTTGAACTGTAATGCCTATAAATATTATTCTATGCCTACTCTTCATTGTATTTTGGGAGCAGATAACTTGTTTTCTTCACAGATGGTAAAGAATTGTGCCACAGGATAGATTATACCCTGAGCCTCATCCATACCTGATTTAAGTGATTTAGATGATGTGACTTGGGACTTTTGAGCAGATTGTATTTAGGTGAGCTTTTTTGAATTTTGAGTTGATACTGCAATGAGATGAGATCTTTAGGAATCTTGGGATGGCATAATGCATTTTGCATGTGGGATAGACATGAATATTTGATAGGCAGAGTAATGGCCCCTATAAGATACCCACATCCTAATCCTTGGAACCTGTGAATATATTGTGTTACATAGTAAGAGAGATTTAAGATTACAGATGGAATTAGGGTTGCGGATCAGCTTACTATTAAGATGAGGAGATTGTTTTAGATTAGCCTGGTGGGCCCAATGCAGTCACATGAGTCTAAAAACTGAGAACTTTTTCAGGTTGGTCAGAGATAAGCAATGATGGAAGAAGGAGGAGAGACTCAAAGTGTGAGAGGAATTCACACCATCATTGCCGGCTTTGAAGATGGAGGAAAGGGACCACAATCCAAGAAATGTGGGTGGTCTCTGGAAACTGGGAATCAACCCCAGCTGACAACCAGCATGGAAATGGGATTCTCTATCCTCTAACCTGTCAACAACTGAATAAGACTTTCCAGAAGTTCAAGAAACATCTACAGTCCTGATGACATCTTTAGTTCAGTGAAACTTATGTTGAATTACTAAACTAAAATAACTGTAAGTTAATAAATTTGTGTTGTTCAGGTCATTAAATTCTTGGTAATTTGTTACAGCAGCAATTGAAAACTAATGCATCTGTCTTTGACCATGTTATCTTAAGCAGTCTCCTACCTTGTTTGAAAATTCTTCAAAGGCTTAAATGCCTCTGCTTAACACAACATTCAAGGTCTTTCACAAACTCATTCCTGCCAACTACTCCAGCTATAATTTTCACTATTTCTGAAATTATACCCTGCAATATCTTTATAGAATTTATGCCCTTCAAATAAAAGTCTGTTTTTATGTTATTTCCTCTCCTTGGAAAATACCTCTAGCTTGTCTCTAATTAGCACTCATCTAATCTTCGTCAAGATTTCCATCACATGCTGTCATCTGTGTGTATAACCACTGTTTCTCCCAAAAGTATTCTCATTGTTGCCTCCTCTCAGACCCCATTGTAATTTGTAGGAAGCCATATACCAGCCCATATCTCATTATGTTATAACTTCTATACTTTTATCTCTCCTAACAGATTGATTTCCATGGGCAGAGCTGATTCCAGAGAAACTGAAATGAAGAAAATGTGGACCAGGAACCTACAAACTAATTAAATTTCAATTGCTTGCTAAAGAGCACTAAAATTTAATGGTTCTATGTCTTAGTCCTCCAACAGAGGGGTTTGGTGTAAAACTAGTTTTTGTCACAATAAGGACATTCCAATGTCTTTTAGAATCTTTGGAAAAGGTATTGCATTCTCAACATTCAAACACATGCCTCACTGGAAAACAGTATGTCTTATGTCTCGAGTGATTTGGAAGTCCAATGACATCTGTTTTCATATGTGACTTCTAGTGTCAAATAAACTAACCCACGTTAAGAGTGGAGTTTAGAAACATTTGGATTAGCTTGATTATTAAAAACTGTAGCTTTATCTTACTGTGGGCTTACATGATTGGAAAATTTAGTCAATAATATGTTCTTCTTGCGTACCAATTCTGCTTAAACTTGTGAAAATGAAATAGCTCTTTCCTCTGTGATAAGTACTTTTGACAAAATATTTCTGTACATCTTTCCCAGCAAGGTTCAATGTTGGTCTTTGTACAATAATCAATTTTAGGTGATAACATTACCATGCAAGAAAGTAGACTTAAAAATTTCTCTTCTCTACTACTTTATGATTCCATTTACACGAAGTCTAAGAACTGGAGAAAACAACTTACCATGATAGAAATCAGTAGATAGTTTTCTACTTTTGAGAGTGGTGGAGCCCAAAGCAACTAAGAATATTATGTGATTTGTTATATTGTATTTATTTCCTCTCCTCTTTATTTTCTGTTCTGGCTTGATGTTGGCCCTACAACAGAATAGTGATGAAGGGCATTTTATTGACAGGCCACTCTGTGTACACCTTTTTTTTTCTTCATTTTGAGAATATTTTTTATATAAACTCATCAATATTTGTACATAATACATGTAGTAGAAATAATTATTTAGTGCTGTGTCTAACAAATGTAAAGAAAAATGTGAATAAATATTTCTACTCATCATTCCTTGTTTAGCAATATGAAATTGAAGAATCTCTTTCAATGATCTTTCCTTTTAGAAATTCTCATTTGAGGTAAGGCCATGGTACCTAACTTCATTCATTTCAAAAAGAAAAAAAAAAAACTGAATTAACTCACAATATTCTAAGGGTATGCCTTTTAAAATTGAAATTTGAAGCCATATGCCTTCAAGTTGCATGTTTGCCATTGCAAATTCATGTAATTAAGTCAATAAATTTAAAGTAAGGTTTAAAAGGTGATAATGCGTTTGCTCATAGTAATATAAACTAATCTTGTTGGAGAAGGAATTGGAAGAAATTGAAATGATTCAATGGCTCTAATTAAGCCAGTAGTGAGAAATGCAATTATAGGCAGGATGCCGAATGACCTAATTCTTCTTCCTTTGCCCACTTTTGAAGTAGCTTCACCAAATGAGTTGCCCTCTTCAGTGTTACATGTTTATTTTATAAACTCTTCTGATTAATACTTAAAATTCAAGTGGAGAAACATAATAACAAACAAGTTATATAAGACACCAATGTCTGATTACCTAAGAGTGTGCTTCAAGATGAATTCAATAATATATTACTATGTCACTGAGTAGAATATTAATTGTACATATGAAATAGCCAATAAGCAATATTCTGGCACTTGGATTCTAAAGTAAATTCAGTCTGATTGTTTTAGAAAACTTCTCTCTGTTCTGGCCGGGAGCTAATTAAATCCAATAAGATCACATGAAGTTGCACCATCCTTAAACTGCATAATACTTTCATCAAAGAAAAAAATACAATTAGCAGAAGAAATGCTAATTAATCATTTGTTTTTGTACATAGCTTCATTATATTTAAAAAAAGGACTGTTGTAAATGCTGACCTTTTTAAGTCCCAGTTTTGCAAGGTCTTCCAAATGGATTACAGACCAAATAGAATGAAACATGGAGTGAGAAAGAATGAAGGGCAAGAATCATCAAATCATTGGCTCCTGGAATTATGACGATAAAAGAATCTCTTCACAGTCATCTAGTTCAAACTCCATGCAACACAGTAAATCCAACATAGAGCTTCTCAAAGAGTAGTTAAACCTTTAAAAAATTTCATTAATAAGGAAGGAACAGAATACGCTCTCAGACAAAAATGTTCCTCGCTTGTGTATGATTAAGTACTAGAAAGTTTTCCTGATACTTAGAAAATCCTCTTTTGTCTTAACTCTCAGCCTTTGGTCCCATCTTTGCCTTTTGGAACCACAGAGCTTTTATATGGTGACATTTCAAACAAATGAGAGAAGTAACCATCTTTATTCCACACAGCCCTCCTGATTTATGAGAGCTCAACTTTAAATTCAATGTCTTCCTATGATTCCTTAAAATCATGTATGTTTTGTTATATCTCTGTTCAGACACATTTTTGAAAATATATCAAAGCATTCAGAATTGAACACCTATAATATGCCACTGTACTGGGTGTTGAGCAAACAAAAATCAATTTACACACTGCCCTGGTCTTTAAGAAGCTCACTGTCTGCTAGGGAAAAGAGAGATAAGATTACTGTCGTATGACAAGTCCCATAAGAGAGTTCTGTGCACAATGCTACAAGACCATAAGAAGAAGGAGTGTTTAGATCTGTATCAGGTAATAGGAAATGTTTCACAATTCAAATGAGCATTGACATAATTCTTGAATGGAGATTTATTATATTTAAGGAAAAAATTACAAATGTAATGATAACACAAACTTCCTCCAGATTACTAAGCTATTGTCTAAGTCTGAGTTGTTGAAAAGCCCAGGGAAAAATCCAGGGAGGAGCATACCTACCTCCAAATCATCCTATCCTGTATTGCCACTGACAGGAGGAGAATGTGAAAAGAGGGAGGAAGGTAGGCAAGAGTGACTTTTCAAATGCTTTGTCTAACAAGAATTCAGAACTGTTTTGGAGTGACAGAAATTTTGACCTGCTGAAGTAAATATGTAGGTTCAAGTTTGCACACTTACCAGAACTTTCCAATCGGTAGTTGTCTTAGGCTGGGTTCTCTAGAGAAGGAAAACCAGTAAAGCATATAAATAAATATATAGAGAGATATTTATATCAAGGAAGCAACTTACGCAATTGTAGAGGCTAGAAAGTTCCAAGTCTGTGGATCAGGGTAGAGGCCTCTCCCAAGTCATGCAGCTGCAGAAGCTGGCGAGCCCAATATCCGCAGGTCAGAGAGCAGGGCTCCTGCTCACAGGCTGTGAAGGTTGACAAATTCCAAGATCAGCAGGTAAGACCACAAGGTTTCTCCTGATTCACGTAGCTGGGGGGCTGGTGAACCCAAGGTCAGCAGGTCAGAGAGCAGGGCTCTGCTTACAGGCTGTGAAGATTGACAAATCCCAAGTTCGGCAGATAAGCGGACAGCTCAAGTCCCAAGAACCAAAGATGAGACGACAGGAAGCAGCTACTGGATCCAAAGAGAGCAAAAAGCCAGAACGTCAGCTTATATTCTGATGCAGGCCACACCCCAAGGAGACTCCCTTTCATCTGATTGGCTACTCACAGTATATTCAATCATAGGAGTGATCACAATGAAACACTGAGAATCATGGCCCAGCCAAGTTGACACACAATCTTAATCATCACAGTCTACCCCTTGTCAACCTGGCACACATATACATCTCCTTAAACGATACATAATCTCTGAATAAAGACAATTAGAAAGTCATACTTGCGCCTAACATAATACAACATGTGTACAATCGAAAATGCTCTAGCTCTGTTTACATCTTATACTTTATAAGTGAAGGAAATAAAAATATTTGATGCACACATACAAAACAGAAATACTCATAACAATTACAGTCCCCATTTCTGCAACTGGCTGTGTGGCCATAACGTATTTAGAACTACCTTCTTCCACCAACCATTCTGTATTCCCTTTGCCCTCAGCAAGCACCTCAGCTGATTGTAGTTCTTTGCCTGGTGGGGTGACCCAAAACTTCATTCCTGAAGGGTCTGGGTCATTAGTAGCCATGTCGGAATTAGGTTGCTGTATTTTTCTATTGACTTTTATCACAGGGCATGGTAGTACTAAGAGACCCCCCAAGGAATCTCCTGCATTCCAGACACACTCTTCTTTACCTTCATTATGTAATATCAATCCGATTTCCTCTTGGTAATCAGGATCAATCACATCAGCCAGTATGGTAACTCCCTTCTTTGCCTGTTGATCCAGAGGCATAAGGAGCCCAAAGTGGCCAGGCGGCATTCTTAACTTCCAGTTCAATGGAATATCAGTGATGTGTCTCCAGCTGGGAGCATTTCTCCCTTTGGAACTAAGACCTCTAGGCCTGCAGAGCATAAGGTTGAGGGGAAAGGAAGCAAAAATCTTGCAAGTGGGTCACTAGGGGTAATAGTGAGCGGTGCCACTCCCATTTCCACCCCTTGATTCCAGGGCCCATGAATCTTGACTATGGGAGAAACAGCACCATATATTGGATGCTGGTTTAGAGAATATACAGCCTTCTGGAGAACATTGCCCCAACCCTGCAAGGTATAGCCACCTAGCTGGTGCCATAATTGTGTCTTTAGAAGGCCATTCCATTGTTCTATCAAGCCAGCTGCTTCAGGATGATGGGGAACATGGTAAGACCAGTGACTTCCGTGAGCATGGGCCCACTGCCACACTTCATTTGCTGTGAAGTGAGTCCCTTGATCTGAGTTGATGCTGTGTGGGATACCATGACGGTGGGTAAGGCATTCTGTAAGTCCACAGATGGTAGTTTTGGCAGAAGCATTGTGTGCAGGGAAGGCAAATCCATATCCAGAGTAAGTGTCTATTCCAGTAAGGAGAAAATGCTGCCCTTTCCATGATGGAAGTGGTCCAATGTAATCAACTTGCCACCAGGTTGCTGGCTGATCACCTAGAGGGATGGTGCCATATAGGGGACTGAGTATTGGTCTCTGCTGCTGGCAGATTGGGCATTCAGCAATGGCTGTAGCCAAGTTAGCCTCGGTGAGCGGAAGTCCATGCTGCTGGGCCCATGCATAACCTCCATCCCTGCCACCATGGTCACTTTGTTCATGAGCCCATTGAGCAATGACAGGAGTAGCTGGGGAAAGAGGATGACTGGTTTCCACAGAACACATCATCTTATCCACTTGACTGTTAAAATCATCGTCTGCTGAGGTCACCCTTTGGTGAGCATTCACATGAGACACAAATATCTTCACTTCTATGGCCCATTCAGAGAGGTCTGTCCACATAACTCTTACCCATAAATCCTTGTCTCCAATTTTCCAGTAATGTTCCTTCCTAGTCCCTGACCGTCCAGCCAAACCATTGGCCATAGGCCATGAATCAGTGTATAATCACACATCTGGCCATTTCTCCTTCCAAGCAAAGTGAACAACCAGGTGCACTGCTTGAAATTCTGCCCATTGAGAGGATTTCCCTTCACCACTGTCCTTCAGGGAGGTCCCATAAAGGGGCTGTAGTGCTGCTGCAGTCAACTTTCAAGTGGTGCCTACATATTGCATAGAACCATCTGTAAACCAGGCATGGTTTTTTTATTCTTCAGTCAGCAGACAATAAAGAATTCCCCATGAGGCCATAGGTGCAGACTGAGAGATGGAAAGTAATGTGACTGGAGTGGAGACCATGGGCTTTTGGGACACTTCCTCATGTAACTCACTTGTGCCTTTGGGTACTGCTCAGACCCAATCTCAAATATACCACTTCCGCTTAATGATGGAGTGCTGCTGTGCACATCCAACTTTAAGACTCTGTGGGTCAGACAAAACTCAGTTCATGATGGGCAGCTCAGGCCTCATGGTGACTTGGTGTCCCATGGTTAAGTGTTCAGTCTCTACTAAGGCCCAGTAACAAGCCAAAAGTTGTTTCTCAAAAGGACAGTAGTTATCTGCAGAGGATGGCAGAGCTTTGCTCCAAAATCCTAAGGGTCTGCGCTGTGATTCACCAATAGGTGCCTACCAAAGGCTCCAGATAGAAATTCTATCTGCCATTGACACTTCAAACACCACTGGATCAGCTGGATCATATGGTCCAAGTGGCAGAGTGGCTTGCACAGCAGCCTGAACCTGTTGCAGAGCCTTCTCTTTTTCTGGTCCCCACTCAAAACTAGCAGCTTTCGGAGTCACTTGATAAATAGGCCAGAGTAGCACACCCAGATGAGGAATATGTTGCCTCCAAAATCCAAAGAGGCCCACTAGGCGTTGTCCTTCCTTTTTAGTTGTGGGAACAGCCAGATGCAATAACTTATCCTTCACTTTAGAAGGAATGTCTCGACATGCCCCACACAACTGGACCCCTAGAAGTTTCACCGAAGTGGAAGGCGCCTGAATTTTTTTGGGATTAATTTCGCACCCTCCAGCACACAAATTTTTTACCAATAAGTCCAGAGTCATTGACATTTCTTCTTTACTAGGTCCAATCAGCATAATGTCATCAATGTAATGCACCAGTGGGACGTCTTGTGGAAGGAAAAGGCGATCAAGGTCCCTGTGGACTAAATTATGGCATACGGCTGGAAAGTTGATGTAGCTCTGAGGTAGGCAAGTAAGGTGTATTGCTGGTCTTGCCAGCTGAAGGCAAACTGCTTCTGGTGGTCCTTTGAAACAGATATTTAGAAAAAGGCATTAGCCAGATCAATAACTGCATGCCAGGCACCAGGAAATGAATTAATTTGCTCAAGCAGTGAAACTACATCTGGAACAGCAATTGCAATTGGAATCACCACCTGGTTAAGTTTTCAATAATCTGCTGTCATTCTCCAAGATCCATCTGTTTTTTGCACAGGCCAAATAGGCGAGTTGAATGGGGATGTGGTGGGAATCACCACCCCTGCATCCTTCAAGTCCTTGATGTTGGCAGTAATCTCTGCAATCCCTCCAGGAATGCGGTATTGCTTTTGGTTTACTATTTTCTCAGGTAGGGGCAGTTCTAATAGCTTCCACTTGGCTTTTCCTACCATAATAGCCCTTACTCTATTTGTCAGGGATCCAGTGTGGGGGTTCCGCCAGTTGCTGAGTATATCTATTCCAATTATGCATTCTGCAACTGGGGAAATCGCTAGAGGATAGGTTCGGGGACCCACTAGACCTACTGTGAGACGGACGTGAGCCAAGACTCCATTAATAACCTGACCTCCATATGCCCCTACTCTGACTGGTGGGCCACAGTGACATTTTGAGTCTCCTGGAATTAGTGTTAGTTGAGAGTCAGTATTCAGTAATCCCCGAAAAGTCTGATTATTTCCTTTTCTGCAATGAACAGTTATTCTTCTAAAAGGCCGTAGATCCCTTTCAGGAAGGCTGGGAGAAAGATTAACAGTAAAAATTTTTGGCAGTGTATTAGAGTCCTTCCTCAAGGGGACCCGACCTCCCCTTCATTCAGGTGGTTTTGGGTCTTTAAACTCGTTTAAATCCTGAAATTGACTGAGGGACTGTGACTCTTTATTCTGGTGACTCGAGTTAGGCTGCTGTTCACCTGACCTAGAATTCATCTGTTTGTATAGATTAAGTAAATATTTAGTAGATTTCCTATCTATTTCACTCCTAGGGACACCATGACTAAGTAGCCAACCCCACAAGTCCATACGGGTCAGACTATTCTGATTACTGCTTTGACTCCTCTGTCCATTACTGTAAACACGCCCACCTTGTCTTTGTAGATTGAGTGCAGCCACTTGGTCCCTACTACCATAGGGTCCAATCAGCCTCATTGTAGTTGGGTGTCTTAATTCAGTTAAGGCAGTTCCCGCTGTCAAATCTGACTTACATAAAATAGCAATCACTGTAGTCTTCAAGGATACTGGAGCTCCCTTCACAAATTTGTTCCTTATAATTATGGTAAAATGTGTGGGTCTGTGGGTCTAATTTGATAAATCCACTCTAGCATGCCAATTTCACTAAGCCTTTGGACACCTTCTTCTACAGTATACCAAGGCAGGTCTGGTACTTCAACTTGATTTAGTGTCGGCCACCTCGTAATCCATGCTTCAGTAACCCAACCAGATAAACTATTAGATCCTTTCCTAATTTCTTGAGCTAAAACATTGAATGAGAAATCTGTGCTTAGTGGACCCATTGAATAGATTCAGACTGATCCATCTTTATGTTCCTTGCACCATTATCCCACACCCTTAATAGCCATTCCCACACACATTCCCCAGGTTTCTGTTTGTACATATTAGAAAAGTCAAGTAGTTCTTTTGGAGTGTAGTGCACCTCCTCTTGGGTTACACTTTGTACTTCACCTTTTGGGGCTCGCTGGGACTTAAGCCCAGTTATAGGTCTAGAAGCCAGAATTGGTAGTATGGAATTGTTTTGAGAACATTCAGTATTGTTTTGTAAATCATCTGCCTTAGGTGATGCCCCAGGCAATGACTCAGGCAAGGGTTCTGTCTTAGTCATCTAGTGCTGCGCCAACAGAAATACCACAAGTGGATGGCTTTCACAAAGAGAAATTTATTTTCTCACAGTCTAGTAGGTTAGAGGTCCAAATTCAGGGCGTCGGCTCCAAGGAAAGGCTTTCTTTCTCTGTCGGCTTTGGAGGAAGGTCCTCATCATCATCAGTCCTCCCCCGGACTAGGATCTTATCTGCACAGGAACCTCGGTGTCCAAAGGACACGCTCTGCTCCCAGTACTTCTTTCTTGGTGGTATGCCGTCCCCCCTTCTCTACTTGCTTCCCTTTCTTTTTATCTCTTACAAGAGATAAAAGGTGATGCAGGCCACACCCCAGGGAAACGCCCTTTACTTTGGATCAGTGATGTGACCTGGGTTAGGGTGGTGTTAGAATCCCACCCTAATCCTCTTTAATGTAAAATTATAATCAATCACAAAATGGAGGACAAGCACACAATTCTGGGAATCATGGCCCGGTCAAATTGATACACCCATTTTTGGGAGGCATAATTCAAACCATGACAGGCTCTTTAGGGGCAGCTGGGCTAGGACTAATCTCATCAGAAAGGAGTGGAGGGGCTAATGGTTTTTCTGGACAGGGTGGTTTAGCAGACAAACGAAGTAATCTCTTCAGATGGGACTGGTTCTGCTGGCAGGAGTGATTCAATGGAATTTAGGGGCTCAATGTCCCCAGCTTCTTGATTATCTGCCCATATGTCCCCATCCCAAGTTTCAGGGTCCCATTTCTTCCCAATCAATGCCCTTACTTTAACTTCAGACATCTCTCGAGGTTGGCAATTGAGCTGGCATTGTAATTCAGCCACTCTTACAATAAGGCTCTGGGTTTGGTTTTCGGCAATTTCAGCGCTGTTACTACAAGAAATAAGGCTTTCTTTCAAAGCACAAGTGGAAACCTTGAGGTCATGTATGCGGCACCTGAGCTTTGACTCTGAGGCCCTGAGCACATCTCTTCCTTTCACTAGTTTGTCTAGCAAAAGCAGGACAAATCAACCAGCTGCCTTATACTTCTCATTCTGACAAAGCTGTAGAAAGATATCACACATGTGTTCACCCTGAGCCTCATCTTTCACCAATACCTGAGCTATTGGTGGTGATATTTTGCGTATTTGTATCGTCACCTCGCTCCATCAACTAGCAGTGACCACTTTACTGCTGGCAGCAGAGTTATCAACATCTTTAAGACTAACCAGACTTGAGTACCAATTTAGAAAACTCATGCTTACAATTTTGTTTCTCTAGAACCACTCTCAGTCCCAAATTCTGTCTTGGTCATCTAGTGTTGCTCTAACAGAAATACCATGAGTGGCTGGCTTTACAATGAGAAGTTTATTCTCTCACAGTCCAGTAGGCTACAAGCCCAAATTCAGGGTGTCAGCTCCAGGGGAATGCTTTCTCTGTCGGCTCTGGAGGAAGGTCCATGTCATCAGTCTTCACTTGGTCTGGCAGCTTCTTTACACAGGAACCTCAGGTCCAAAGGACACACTCTGCTCCTGGAAGCACTGCTTTCTTTGTGGTATGAGGTCCCCAGGTGTCTCTTTTTGCTTCTCTTTTTTATATCTCAAAAGAGATTGGATTAAGACACTATCTAATCTTGTAGACGTCATCAGTATGACCTCATCATAATGATGGAGTTTACAACACATATGGAGATCACATACAACCTCATCATAGTGATAGAGTTTACAACACATAAGGAAATCACATCAGATTACACAATCACACAATACCGGGAATCATGACCTAGCCAAGCTGGCAGATATTTTTTGGGGACACAATTCAATCCATGACAGTAGTTTTGATAATAAGAATTCAGCATACTTAAAAATGTGTGACAGCTTCTAGTGGGAAAAGATAACAATAAGCAATGGAACACATTGCCTGAGTGGCCTCATGTTAGAAAAGGAGATTCACAACTTATGTTCTCCTCACAGCTTTGTACAGAGGGACTGGGCAATATTTTATTCCAAATCTATTATTTCACGTTGATTCTCAGTAAAATGCTGTTAATACAAGTCCATAATAACAGTGCTTTATTTTTTCTATAATAGCATTAAAGTACAGATTTCTATATCTAAGAAGTATTATTTTACATTGACTTTCTAACATCACTGTAAAATAAAGTTTGTGATCTGGCTTGCTTAGTTTGACGTCATACTTGGGCAAAACAGAAATGTGTGTATCCAAAAGTTAGTTATGTTTCTCACAAAATAGAAAAATAGGTGTCACCAATTTACAGAACGGGAAAGAGGGAGCTTGAAATTGTCCTTAGAATTATTCATTTTCATGTATGTTATCCTGTTTGACAATGTTGGAAAACTCTTTAGTATTGTCTTCTTGAAGTGGTTGCCACGTGTCTGTCAGTTTGATGCACTGTGGTGGCTTGTGTGTTGTTACGATGCTAGAAGCTACGCCACTGGTATTTCAAACACCAGCAGGGTCACCCCTGGTGGACAGGTTTCAGTGGTGCTTCCAGACTAAGATGGGACTAGGAAGAATTTTCCAGTAATCTATTTCCAAAAATTAGCCAACAAAAACCCCATGTATCACAACAGTATTGTTTGAGATGGTGCTGGAAGATGAGCCCCAAAGGTTGAAAGGCATCAATGGACTCAAGCATGCCGGCGATCATGAGGACTGTGTGGGACCAGGCAGCATTTTGTTCTGTTGTACGTGAATCACCATGAGTTGGAGCCAACTCAACAGCATCGAACAACAACTTGAACTGAACATATGCATAGCATACCTTTGACTCAGCAATTCCATTTCTAGGTGTATCTACCAGAAGAAAAAGAAAATACATATGTTCCCCAAAAAGTTCAAGAATGTTCATATTGGCATGATTCATAATAATACCAAAATGGGAAAAAAATGTTCACCAATGGTAAAATGGATAAATACATCACAGTGTATTCATTTACGCAATAGAATCCAGAAAGCACAGCTACGTACAATGATAGGTTGGATAAAAGAAACCAGACACTAGAGTCAGGCCATATGACTCAATTTACATGGAGTTTTAAACAAGCAAAAGAAATCTGCTGTTGTTTGATGCAGAATAATAGTTATCCTGGTGGGTGGGGGTCATGATTGTGATGGGGCATTAAGGGCATGTTTGAGGTTTTTTGAATTCTATACTAGATAAGTTTGCTTTATGAAACTGGAAATTTATGAATATTTTCACTTTGTCAACTGTGAACATATAATTTGTGCAATTTTATGAATGTAAGTTACACTTAAGTTGATTTATATAAATCAAGTATTAATTCAATAAAACATTATAAATAATCAGGTAAAAAGAAGAATTTCTTTAGAAAATATTTTAAAGCTTATGTTTAATATAAACTAAAAGAAAGAACATATTTTGTTTTAAAATTATTTCTAGGTGTAACTATTTCATGAATAAAATAAAACATTGTATAATTCATCCATAAAGTATAATGATATGATTTCCTTAGCATTAGCAAATCTGCTGCATTTTCACATTTGACACAAAATGCTAATGTTTGTCATTCACTACTTTTTAAGCTGCAGCTATCTTAAGCAAAAAGGAATTTTATTGCCTTGTACCTTTGGGTATAGAAGATCCTTGGGGTAACTCCTAGAATCAAAAGAAATGCTGCAGTCCTCAGAACCTCTTCCCCTCTCTCCCTCTCTTTTCCTCTCTCATCTTTTTGTTTGACTATTTTGCTGACAGTATTTCCTTTAAGTGGCAGAGGAGAGCCTCTCAAGCTCAGGTACTTATGTTTTTAACTTAGCAGGAAATAGTAACTTTCTCTGTGCCTCTGTATATTCATCTGTACAATGGGGATAACAGTATCTAGCTCACAAGTTGTCATGAAGATTGGAGGGGTTAATACGTGCAAGTGTTTGGAAGGGTGCCTGGTACATAATAACACTTGGTTTGGCTATCCAGTCTATATTTCTCCTCTAAAATCTAGATTCATGTATCAAATTCCTTACATGAGATGTCCATTTACATGCCACATGAGCGTCTGAAATTTAACATTTACAAAACTGAGCGCCTGCTATCCCCTTCAAACCGCCTCTTCTCACAGGTTTCCTGTATCAGCATACTCACTTCTTTTAGTTGCTCAGGCCCCAAAACATCCTTGACTACTGTCTTTACCTAACATCCCATATCAAATCTGTAGCAAATCCTGTGAGTTACAGCAGTGCTGTCTAATAGAACTTTTTATACTGATGGAAGGAATCTATATCTGCACTGTCCACTGTGTACTCTGCACACGGGCTCACCATGAGTCGGAATTGACTCGACAGCTGTTAGCAGCAACAGCAAGTCACGCATGGCTATTGAATGCTTGAAATGTGGTTAAAGTAATTGAAGAACTGAATTTTTAATTTTTGATTTAAAATTAAGTAATTGCATTTGGCTAGTGGCTATCATATTGAACAGCACAGATATATCTTCAAAATATGTTTAGAATTTTACCACTTCTGATGAAGTCCATGACTATAATCCTAGTCCAAGCATCCTCATGTCTTTTCTTGATTATATCAACAGCCTCCTTAGTGGCTCCCTTTTCTCATCATTGTACCCTTCAGACTGTTAATACAGCAGCCAAAGCAAATTTTTGAAACCTGTATTAGATGATGTCAGTATTCCTCCCAAAACCCTCCGAAGGCTTTTCTTATCATTCAGAGAGAAAGCCCAAGTTACTTCAGCCCAATGGGATCTGGCCTTCCGGTTGCTTCTTGGACTTTTCTTCATTCACTGTGCACCAGTCACCCCAAGCTTTACCTCAACAGCCACATTCCCAGTCAGGCCTGAGCATTCGCTTTCTCTTCTGCCTGGAATGTTCCTCCTCTAGCCTTCCACATGGTTTGCTCTTTTACTTCCTGGTGTTGTTTATTCACATTTTCAGTGAGGCTCTTCCTGTCTACCTTTTCTAAACTTTCAAACTCCCCTCAACACTCCTATCGCCTCCAGCTAACTTATTTTTCCTTCCTAGTATGTATTATTAATATTCTAGCTATTTTACTTATTTATTATATTTGTTGTCTATCTCCTGTATTAAAACAAAAGCTCTGTGAGGGCAGAGATTCTCATGTGTTTTGTTTACTATGGTATCCTGAGAACGTGGAACCGGGCCAGGGCATAGTAGGATTTCAATATATATTTGTATAAATTGGACAGACATGCTATATAGATTCTGCAAAACTTTATTTATTCCACAAATATTATTTGTAAGACTCTCTTTGGTCTTATACGTATTATTTTATATATGTATGTTGTTGTTAGGTACTGTTGAGTCGATTCCAACTCATGGTGTCTCTATGTACAACTGAATGAAACACTGCCTGGTCCTGCGTCATCCACACCATTGTTTCTGTTTGAGCCCATTGTTGCAGCCACCGTGTCAATCTGTCTTGTTGGTTTTCCTCTTTTTTGCTGACCAAGCATATATACATGTATACATATCCACATGGATATGAACATATCCACATGGCTTCCATTAACTAAAGTTTTCAGGCAAAAGACTTGAATTTTACTAAAAATTATATATATATATATATATACACACCTTGTTTGAAAAATCATGATAACATTTATTTCAAACAAAAGGTCTTGAAATTTAAACTCTCTCAGACAGGACCCTTTCTAGACTTTTCCTTTGGAAAAAAATCAGTTTACTCATTTAAGACATATCTTGTATATACCAAAACCCCATTGCCGTGGAGTCTAGTCCAACCCATAGAGACTGTATAGGACAGAGTGGAAGTGCCCCATAGGGTTTCCAAGGCTGTAAATCTTTATGGAAGCAAACTGCCACATCTTTCTGTTATGGAGCAGCTGATGATTGGAACTGCCAACATTTCAGTTAGCAGCCAAGTGCTTAACCACTGCACCACCAAGGCTCCATCTATATACACATCTGGTGAATAGAACACCAAAAATGATAAAATACTATTTTATTTTTTCTTTAATGTACTGTGTTCTACACTAGAATATAAAACCTTTTGAAATTTAATCAAACCATTTTAAAACAACTCTCCCTTTGAAAAATCTTAATGTGAAATTTCTCTTTGACACAGATTTTTTAAAAAAAAATTTTAATTGAACTTTAGATGAAGGTTAACAGAACAAACTAGCTTCTCATTAAACAGTTAGTACATCTATTGTTTTACGATGTTGGCTAACAACCCCGTGACATGTCAGCACTCTCCCTTCTCCACCTTGGGTTCCCTGTTACCAGCTTTCCTGTCCCCTCCTGCTTTCCGGTCCTTGCCCCTGGACTGGTGTGCCCCTTTAGTCTCGTTTTGTCCTATGGGTCTGTCTAATCTTTGGCTAAAAGGCGAACCTCCGGAGTGAATTCATTACTGGGCTGAAAGGGTCTGACACAGAAATTAATAGTGATACTTACATTTTCAGTTTCAAAAACCTGAAATAAAATTCTATTAAATCTTAACATTCCTTCAAAGTAAATTCTCTTATATTTGTTATTGAAAAAAATATTTCAACGACATGATTTTCTGAAATCATTAGTTTTACCATTTTTAAATATAAGAATATAATATATTATGCAAATACTAACGGTAAAATTCAATAGAAAATCATTAACAGATTCCACTGTTGTCAATATTGCTTAGTAATAAATCGCTATTCGAAATCCTGAAATGTTTGTAATACGGCTTCATGGGATTGACTAAATCCACAGTTACCAAACCATGCACAGAGGTACCCTAACATATTATAGTGAACACATAGAGGCACCATGGGATATTTTAACATTTTAAAGGAAACACAGAGCTACTCAACATCTCTTGGATCCTGTCTGAACTATTAGCTCAAGATAATTTCAACATTAGATCATAATGCATTCCTTTTGATGATGTTATATTTTTGGGAAGGTTGGTTTTTGTTTCTTTTTGTGATAAGAGCCAAACACTGCTAGGAAATCAATGTGTCCCAGGGAATGAGGGTGTCACTGTCCAATCATATTTCAAGGACTGAGAAGTTGTGTGGTGCACAACTAGCACAAATAACCTACAGGTAAGGAATTGTCTTTATTTAAGAATTAAATGATTTTTTAAATTTTATTTTATGTATAGTATTTTTTTTCAAATGGCCACTAATTTGTTGTAATATTAATGCTTACTAATACTTATTGTTTAGTTATCATTACTTAATAAATGGAACTTTTAGAGATTTCTTTTGGCCTGCGACAATGTAAGGAAATTATCGAGACACTAAGGATACTATGAGCTAAGAAACTTCGGGAACCTGAGGATTCAGCTTATTTGTATTTTTTTTATTATTCACTGTAATTTTTAAAATATTTTTAACTGTATGAAACAACTTTGATGAGGCTTTTAATGCTATAAAACATTATTTATGAAAATGAATTTGTGGTCCTGGTTCTAACCACTTTTGATTTGTTTATCACTAATAGAACTTGGAAACAATATTCAGTTTGGATTTGTAACAAAATATGATAAAAAATAATGAGGTTTTGGTTTCAGGAAAATTTCAAAACATGGTTTTGAAACCCTTTGGATTTGACAAAACCAAATTGAATTCTGCCAAAACACTCTTTTCTTTAATTTTTAGACCCTTGTGTATTTGTGGAGAAATTTAATCCTTATGTTACTGATTCATTTTCACTTAACTCATCACAATGTTTGGGGAATACTACAGCTTTTGATATCAAAAGAGCTTTATAAGAATTTACATCTGGAAATGCTAAAGTTTTGTAAATAATTCTTAGGGTTCTTTTCTGCAACCAGAGTCACATTTTTCAAAGCACACGGAACTAGAATCTCAAATTTGACTTTAATTTGGGACAGTTCATAAAACAAAAGGGAATATACTAGTGAAACATATTTGAGTGTCCCTCCAGTAATTAAGTTGATTGGTCCTTAATAGGATATGATTTCAACGATAAAAAAGCTGAGGAACACTTAAGTGTTTTATATGCATGTCTCTTAATGGAAATCCTCTTACTCTGAGAATGAAAATTTGCATTTTAATCATTTTTACTAGCTCTCCTAGTGGATACATTTAACATAATAAGCCATATTGACTTAATGAGTTAATCTTATTTTTCATTGACAAAACTATGAAAACCAACAGGACACCCTTTTTCAGATTATTTTAAGTTTAATAAATGCTGTCTATACCCTCTAGAATGTGTCCTGCACCAAGCAAGAAGTTAGCCTGTTAAAAAACAAACCTTTTTTTAAAAAATGCATTAGGTCATGTCTGCAAAAGACAGTTGTTTGTTAATCACACTGTGTTATTTGGCCTGACTTTTTAAAGTCCTCAACATAAGGTACTAATGAAATAAAATTAAACTCTAAGCAAATGCTATTTGTGAGTAATGCTATTTTTATTCAACAATCAGCCCACTAAAACACAATTGTGTGCCTCCTTAGATACACATCAGGACATTTGTTGGGTTAAATCACATCAAGCTGCCATTTTTCAGTAAAAACTGGTCAAATATAGGCAATTTCATATGGCTGAACCTGTATCTGGCATGTTAATATGGAAAATAGTGTTTCTAGAAGGATTGCTTTATCAGGAAACTTAGTTTTCATATTTTTTTAAAAAACTGAGCATATTATTATCATGTTTTTCTAATCCAACATTTTCTTAATAAATCTGGAAATAGACTTCAAATCTTAGTAGTCATTCAAGTCTACCAATCAGGCTAAGAGCCCTGGTGCTGCAATGGTAAGTGCTCAGTTGCTAATTGAAAAGTTGGTGATTCAAACCCACCAGCGGTTCCCTGGGAGAAAAGACCTGACGATCAGCTCCCATAAGGATTTGTTATAGTTGTTGTTAGGTGCTGCCAAGTGGTTCCAATTCATAGCGCCCCTGTGTACAAGAGAATGGCACATGCTCAGTCCCGTACCATCCTCACAATCCTTGCTATGTTTGAGCCCATTGTTGCAGCCACTGTGTCAATTCATCTCACTGAGGGTCTTTCTTTCACTGACCCTCTACTTTACCAAGCATGATGTCCTTCTCCAGGGACTGGTCCCTTCTGATTATGTGTCCAAAGTACAGCCTAGGAAACCCTGTGGTGGGCAGTCCTACTCTGTCCTATAGGGTCACTATGAATCAGAATCAACCTGACCGACACAAAACGTCCATCAGAATATCTCGGTTCTGCAGATGTAACCCCTAAATCTCAATGGATTAAAAAAAAAAAAAATCACTCATACTACCTGGTTGCTTTACATCTGTTGTCTTCACCCTACAACAATCTAAGGGAGTGGCAGATATTTGGGACACTGAGAGTAGCATAGGCATAGGGGAAAGGGAAAATGGTGACAAACTAGTTCTTAAAACTTCCACTGGAAATTCAGGCCATTCACTTCTGTTCACATTTCACTGCCCAAAGCAAATCACACAGCTGTTGGCAGACAACAGCCATAGAAGCGAGGGAGAACTTTCTCTGGAAAGCGAGGGAGCAGAATATCGGCCTGCAGTCCCAATAACTACAACAGTGACTCTTTAAATTAAACTTCATATACTACGTAAGTGCCATGGCGGAGGGCAGAACTTCAGTAATGCCGAATGTTGCTTCAGACACAGAGAGGGATCTGTAAATATCAACTACAGCGAAAGAGTGCAGGAAGTACAAAAATCCATTGTGCACAGAATCTAGCAAAGATGATGAAAACTACTGTGTAGTATGGGGAAAAATATTTGTACCACTATCTTACTTGGATCTATTGACTGTTGTAGGCTTAGATTAATATATACTATAGTAGTCCTGGATCAGATAAATCAGTGGATATGGCTCTGACTAGAATGAGATCCAAAAAGGCTGTTGACTGTCTTCACATTGTGTCTACCTTGGTTAGTTTGGCTGATGTTGATTTAATCAGGCCTGAGGGGGGAACAAAGTAATCAAACGAGTTGTTTGGCTTTTGGGGACTGGTCGTATGTGTACATAGACACACTCTCACACACATTTTTTTTGTCCCCCCTTCATTTTTTTTTTTCCTCCTTCTTTTCTTTCTAGCTGTATGATCTCAGCATGCTGTGTATCCAAAGCTGGGGATAACAGCCACCACACTAAACTTGTCATTTTAGTTTGTAAGGAAGCAAATTGTACACACAAGATGGCCAAATGACTCACATGCTCGTAGGAGTTAAGTCCTTAAAGAAATACATTTTTACATGAGACAAAAAATAAAATTCAGGAAAAAATGAATAGTAAAAAGAAAAGCAAATGATCACAGATAGAAGCAAACAAAGATTTAAACAAAATATGTTTAGGTGTAGGGCATTTAATTTCTTTAAATTAACCAGTAATCATCAACTTGAATAATTTTATAATTTTAATTATACAGATAATTATATTTAAGTATATTATTTACATATATTATTATACTTGTATAGTAATTTTGAATGATTTTTAATAACCATTAATGATACATTTAATAATCTTATGAACATCAATTTTGTGATTTTATAGCTTGTAGGAATATTTTTTTCATATTTTTAAATGTGTTAATTCAGAATGATAGATTAGACATGATGATGTTATCTCCAGCTGGTACCAGTGAAGTTATAAAAGGACAAAAGAACTAAATCTGTGTTGATCCTAAGATATTACAGGCAATTTTCTCTAGTGTATACCCTTTCTTTGCTTGATTTAAAATATATCTGCTATTATTATAAGATGGACAACTGATCACTTAGAAATGAATGTGAAATTCTTGCTTAGAGACCACCTTGCTGCCATAAGATTGTCCAACAAGCAACCTGGAAAACAAAGCTTTACCCAACCTATGTGTGAACTGCTCTTGTTGGCTTTATTCATTCCGATCTTTCCATATTCATTTTCTTGCCTGTTTTTATTTTACTTTTAAATATAACTAATCCCACACACAAGGAAGAAAAACCATTATGACATCACTACACAACATTATATTCTAATCTTGGTATTAAATTTAAAATACTGTAGTAAACATATTATTAAATGTAATGCCGAGGTATAATGCCAAATAGCCAATGTGATTTTTCATTAAAGCACTTCTTTCATTTGTTAGCCACAGTTTATTAATAACTGGAGGCTTGACCTTCTCTCTTAGTTTGACTTTTTGAAAACTGTTTTGGTAGTTTTAAAACAACCTGCTATTTTTCATGGTTGAGGCTCTGCCTACTGGATAGTCATTCCATGAAGGCTCAGAAATATTTTTGTACTTTCTTCATTTCCTTTCAATTTTTCTCTTGGCTTTTACCTTTGGATCATCCTGTTCTCCAGATGGTAGGTCCTTGCCTGTGAGCCATGACTCATACATTCTGATATTAAATTTTCTATATCTCAGTGTTTTACTGAGCTCACTCTAGGCCTGTGGCTTCCATGGTGTGACTGTCTGGAGATGTTATTTCATTTCAAAGGCCTAAATCAATCCCTTTCTTATCTCTTGCCTCCAAGATCCAGTCTTCATACTCCTACTGAGCAAGAGGTCAAATCAACGATTTTACCATCTTAGTCTTGGTTTTTTTTTTTTTTAAATACATTGACATTCCCTTCAATATGTTTTTAATGTGCCTAAAACACCAACGGGATCTTGGCCAATACTTTTCCGCATTTTCCCATCTGTTGTAATTCAATCTATCATCCAGAAAACAACCCACAATAAAGTCCCTTTCCATATTTTGTTGTCTGTGCATTCTAGACATGACTTAACTAAATTTGGTTAAACGCTGAGTTTAGTGATTAGAAAAGACATGCTCAATCTTTTTTTTTTTTTCATCCTTTTCTGTAAGATTTTTACAAGTAGACGCAGAGTTAGCACTTGGCATGGACTGATGGTTTATTTCCTACCACATGCCTCAATTTGACATTATGAATGTTAACTTTATTATCAGAGTGAAAAAAGTAAATTTTTATGCACTTGTTTTGATTTCTGCTTTTCAATACACAACACTTAGCATTTTTATTACAGGGTTTTCTGCTTTAAGGGGGAATTTTTGGTTTGATTTAATGTTATATATTAGTTCATTTGTATCCAACTGTTTAGTAAGGGGTGTCTTAGAGAATCCTCTCCACAAAATATCATGGGGCCATTTCTTTTGCACTTCACCTAGGAATACCTAACGATTTTCTTTATTTTTGTAAACTGCATCCAACCCCCAAATCTCTGACTACAACTGTGGGTAGTTAGTCTTCATAACAGATAAATCTATTATTTTCCCTAGTTTCAGCTGAAAGAAATATACAGATTATAATGGAAAAAAATTATCTCAATTATCATTCTAAGAGTAAATTTTACTGGAGCTGAGATAAGTATTGTGCTCCTATAAGAAGTTTCATTTAAAATGTGAAATGGATAGAAGGAACACATATTTATAGATTATGGTTCATATTTCTAACGGATGCAAATATACTTTGCCATATTTTTTTCTTCCCGTTTCTACAGGATGGTTATTCTTTGTTTTAATTCATTATCTTAAATAAATGTATGCTTGGTTTAAACAAAAAGTCAGATTGTTTTCAGATTGCATCTTCAGATTGCCCCCATCTTCATGTTGACTCGCATTCCAATACACAGATAGAACAATAAGATTGGTATAATTATTTAAACATAAACAATGAAGGTTCTGTCCGTAGTTGCAAACGATGTTGGTACAAATCCATTACCTTGGCAATGAGTGATGAGTGTTATGCAGATAAGAGTTTGTAAGCACAGAAAGTGCCGTTTAGGGAGTAATCCCAGGGCCCTACAATAGCACTTCAGATGCAGAGACATTCCTTAAAGGAAGACAATTGAGATAAATGACAGTAAGTCACACACACAATAATGTACGACCAAAAGCAAATAAATTAGTTGGAGGATCTGCTACACTTATTTTCCTTTGAAAAGGAAAATACGCTATTCATTTATTAATAGGAGGGACTATATGAGAATCAGAAATAGAGGGGAAAGAGTAGAGTACCTGGTGGCAACACAAGGATAGATTAATAGCCTAAGTGATAATTTGGAAGCTGATTAACTATCAGAGTGACTAACCAAGTACTTAACTTATCCATGTGTTTCTTTCTGAATTATACTTTTTTTTTTTGGTATTTTATTGCATGTGTTCAACTACACTTAAGTCAGGGGAAAGAAATGAAGTTGAAAATTAATTGGCTGATTTTCCTACAAAAAACAATCTTAAAATTACTAACAAAAAGTCTCAGTTAAGGATGATGATGTTTAGAGTTAGAAGACAGGCTTGAATAGTTACCCAAATGCTCTTACAAGATGTTTAACAAATTTATGATCGTTTTAGACTAGTTTCTTCAAATGAGTAGGAAAAATACTGCTACTTTACTTTTGAAATTATTTGTACAGTGTTGTTGTGAGGATAAAATATATGTCAAATATTTATGTTAACTATAATTTAAGTTTTGCTCATTTCAAATAGGAGCCCTGACGACATAGTGTTTAAGAGCTAGGCTGCTAACCAAAGGTTGGCAGTTCAAATTCACCAGCCTCTCCTGGAAAACCATATGGGGCAGTTCTACTCTGTCGTATAGAATCGCTATGAGTCAGAACCGATTCAATGGCAGCTAACAACAGCAACAATTTCAAACCTATTGATATCTGTTGATAGCTTGAAGTTTTGACAAACTGTCTTCACATCACTGTTCATTACTTGCTGCTGGCTTAACTTCAAATGGCTTAATTTAAATATTCATGGATTAGTCTTGCATATATTTTGAAAGCTGTCTTTCTCACATAATGATATTATCAACATTTGAAAACGGTGCTTAATAATATTACAACATATTAATGTCTATATTTGCATACTTTTTAAAACATTGACTTTCTGTGATTTCCTTACATTTCAGAAACACATGTTTTTTTCAAGTAACAAATTTCTGAATTTTAGAAAACTGTTGTGTGTTACTGCACGCAAATATTTTTCTCTTAGTTTTGTGTTATGACATGAAGTGCCCGTGCAGAAGTAAACATTGATGGCATGTACAAAGCAAATAAACACAAAACTGAGAATTGCACTTCCATCAAACAACGTGAATTAGGATTGAAGCATTTAATGGAGTGTTGAGGATAAAGAAATTTGTAAGAACTGGAAATCATGCTTTTTAAATTTTTTTACTCTACAGTAATAAATTCTGTTAATTATTACTTTCACAGGAAGAATATAAACTATCTTAGAATGTTCTTTAACAATTGTAAAGATAATTGTGTAGATATGTTTGAAAAGGTCATATTTCAAAGTTAACCTTTAACTTTATCTTGCTAAGATTTTCTTAAATTGCAGATTTTAAATTTTATTCTAGTCTTTTTATTGAGAAAAACAATTGCTAAGACATTCTGAGCCTAAATCATCAGAATAAGACTTGTCAACTTGCCATTTTGGTTGACAAATTTTTTGATGTATTGGGATTGAAGCAGTAAATCAAGCTCTATGTGAAGTTGGTCATGGCAAACATTCAATAAGAATTTTCACAGGCATAGGTAGGATAAGACTACCAGAAACTGTTTAAATGTGAAAGCATTTATTTTTAAATTATAGACATAGATATATTACGTTTATTGAGCACTTTTAACAATACGTTTGCCAAAGAAATAGAAAGAACGGCATTGTTGAGAAATGCCATTGGGTTAAGAGTCCATTAATGAGCTTTTCTTAGAAAATGGCTTCTTTCAACCTGATCAGCTATGTTTCTTCTAATGATTTAAACATGGTTCTTTGAACCTTAAAAACAAAACCTGGAGGTATAGTATAAATCACTTACTGGTTAAAAAAAATGATGAGATTACTCTCTGCAGTAGAGAACCTGGGAGCTCATTCCAGTTTCTTCTTAAATTCTATTTCGTCCTTTGGCTTATGCCCAGTTAGGCAATGACATATACGAATCATCCTCCATGGACAAAGAATTCTTTCAAGGCAGGAGAGATAAAAATGGAGATGATGTCATATACTAGAACCATGTCTTGGAAAAAAGAATATTTCATTTCGCTTTACCATAATTTGACCTAAATATTTTATTTTCAATACTTATGGCACCAAAAAACAAAACAAAACAAAACAATGGCACCCAATTATCAATGAATTCTATGCATCTGGCACTGAGATAAACACTTTACATGCCTTCTTTTTCTATTCTTCCCAAATATTATTATACCAATAATAGTATTAACACAGTTTTGAAGATAAGGGCACTGACACTTAGAATTTTTTTTAGGTAACTCAGTAACACGGTTTATTCATGGTGATGTAAAAATTTAATATCAAGTCTGTATGGCTCTAATACCCAGGTTAACTTATTTTTTTTTTGATGGACTGTATACAGAAACTGGCTTCTTCACTATTGTTATCCTGAGGTTACTAAGCCTCTCATAACCAGGGCTCCAGGAAAGGCAAAATGCATGGAAAGTGCGCTGTAAATGAAATTAACAAAAATGTAGAAAATCTATTTACCTTCTAATCTACAATGCCATTTTCATGTCAATACTCTTTCATAAATTTGCCCCCAGTTACTCGCAGCATGGTTAGACAGCTTACAGATGAGAGCAGACCTACCAACTTGAATAGGTCAGACTCTGTGGGGGAACACACCCAGCTCTAAGTGATGAAGTGTATTGTCCAGTGAACAAAGTAGAGTTTCAAGCAAGCTGTCAGCAAGGGTCTGAGATACAGTAATTGTTTTCCCAGTATATGGCAGTGAAAGGAAAACCATGGGAAGACAATATGGCAGAATCTGGACAATTGGGTAACCAGTTGCTGTGGAGATGACTCTGACTCATGGGAACCCCATATGTGTCAGAGTAGAACTGTGCTCCATAGGGTTTACAATGGCTGATTTTTTGGAAGTAGATCACTAGGATTTCTTCCAAGGCCTCTTTGGGTGGACTCCAACCTCCAACATTTTGGTTAGCAGCCAAGCGCTTTAACTGTTTGTACCACCCAGGCAGTCTAGGCAGTTGAGTGGAGTCAGAGAAATTGATCAGCAGGTAGAAGACTCAAGATCAAAAGGATATGGGATTCAGGATACCAGTCTCCAAGTGGCTTATCTGTTATGAGTAGAGGAGGGAATAAGACCTTATAGGAAATGAGGTAGTAAATGTTCACCACCACAGAGACTACATTGTACAAACTTGGGAAACAAATGGGGATCAGATTTGTGAATAAGCAAAAATCACAGTTACAAAAGTAAGTCCAAATTTAGAATCAGATACGCAGCAAATATAACTATAAACACAGCCAAAGAATAAAAGCTTATAGCTGGTAAATATCTCTTGACCTAGCAAAACCAGGTGGTGACTGGACACCAAGATGAGTCAATCATACATCATCATGCTAAATTCATAATTGTCTTCTTTTTTTAAATCTTCCTATTGGTTAATCTCCATTTCCTCCCACGCTTCTCACAAAGTACATTGGCAAATAGGCAAATGTTGGCTTTTTACAAGTAGCCCATAACACATGAATACGAGTTCTAACCTTTATTTCAGTTTTTTTCTACTTGTGTAGTTCAGGGTGTTTCCTTTCACGCTTTGTGTCTTTCCTTTCCTTCCCTTGCTTGCTGTGAAGGCTTCTTTCTCCACTTGTCTCCTTTTGCGCTGGTTTCTTACTATACATTCGTTCTCGTCTTGTAACACACCATTGCTTATCACGGCAACTGAGGCTGTACAGATCAGAAGATCCTGTCGTAGCTGCCGATTTGTAAGAAAGAGATGGATAAACCCATCCTTTTATGCTCTTCAGATATCATTGTTTTAATTCCATGGCTATAGAACTGGGTTGTATCTATTACTGAGTGACAACCGTTTCCATTAAATTACAGGAAGCCTCCTAGGGCATTAGGAAATGAACTATTAATCTAAGCTATATTCTTAAAGCCAGCAAATTGCCTATGTGTTTAGAAAGTTCCTACCAAGATAAAACTCTGTGTCTCTGTTTTCTTGCTCTGTTGGGTGGTGGCTGTAAGGGATTAACAAAGGAGAAGAAACAAAATAGATAAATATTCTTTTCTTAGTTAATTGAACATTTTTCTGTGCTTTTTTTAAAAGATTCTACTATCACTTTAGAATGAGTAATATATGGTTGAGAAACTAAAAAATATTTTTGTAATCATAGTAAGGTGTGTGCAAAGTGTATCACAATGTAAAGTGACCAGCTGAATCATGACATTAAATTGTATCAATGCGGATGATACTGTGGAACTCAGGCCCCTGAATTCCACATTGTCTGCAACAGTAGCTTTTATTGTTGTTGTTGTTTTGTTTTGTTTTTCAGAAGAGCTTAAATTTTTCATTAACGTCTTCTAATGTTTCAAATGTAGTAAGCTTGCTGTTTCCAAAACAGTGTTTAAATACTTTAAATAGATGAGAAAACCTAAAGGCATTAATTAATTAATCCATTTAAAAAAAATAATGACAAATGCACATCAGTCCTTTTGAGTCAAATTTGGTCTTTATATATGATTGAACTATGAAGCATGTCCCTCACATGTGTTATTGTTGACCCTATAGACCTGTCAATCTTGGCTGAAGGATGAACCTCAGGAGTGACTTCAGTACTGAGTTAAAAGGGTGTCCACAGGCCTTACTCTTGGGGTTTCTCCAGTCTCTGTCAGACTAGCAAGGCTTGTCTTTTTTGTTTCTTGTAGATTTGAATTTTGTTCTACATTTTTCTCCCACTCTGTCTGGGACCTTCTGTTTTTATCCCTGCCAGTGCAGTTGGTGGTGGTAACCAGGCATCATCTAGTTGTTCTGGCCTCAGTCTGGTGGAGGTTGTGGTATGTGTATTAACGGTTTAATGAGAAACTAATTTGCTCTGTAAACTTTCACCTAAATCACAATTAAAAAAAAAGGTCTTTAATTTTTTTTTCACCATTTGGTGTACCGAAACAATAGAGTATCAAGAACATTAGGTATATTTTTCTCCTTTATTAATCCTGAGGTGACTGATTTTAAGTCTGAATAAACATTACAAAGTTTCTCATGTATTACAATAGGGCTTGGCAATCTTTTCTGTAAAGGGCCAAATAGGAAATATTTTTGACTTTGCAAGACATATGGCCTCTGTCTCAACTACTCAACTCTGCCACTGTAGCACAAAATCAGTCACAGACAATATGTAAATGAGTACTAGCTTTCAATAAATCTTTATTTAAACAATTAGGCAGCAGGCTGGATTTGGTCCACAGATTGCAGTTTGCCAGCTCCTGCATTAAAATTTCTCTTATTGCTCTCAATGATAAATAATTGCACATAACTTTATAAGAGATTCTTATTTCCATATAGAACTGTTGTACATGTTTGTACCCCTGACCTCTTGTCAGATCTTTGTAGGTGTTTGTGGTCATCTGATACACTTCTCTCTCCCAGTTTTACAGAAAGCAATGTTTGGCATAATTACATAGTTCAAAGAGAAAGGAAAAGAAAAAAAAGAAACCCTCTATTGACCACACCTATTTCCTCCTTCTCAATTTTATGTATGAAACAGTCTCATGGAAGACCAAGGCCATTTAAGGAATCATGTAATGTTAGATGAGAAGGGATGTAAGTGGTCATTTAATTTTAGTTCTTATTTTACAAATGAGAATACTGGGATAGAGAAATTAAGTGCTTACTCAAAGCAATCTAGATGAAAAAACCAATGAACAAACATAACTCCAGAGTTGAAGTCATGTCTTCTGACTTTTTGGTAGAGTGTTGTTTTTATAGTGAACAATAATGTCCTAAATGTCTAACATAACCTCTTAATAAATATGACCATAGAAGAAGGAAATAAAAGAGGAGCAGTTTAATGCCCTAACTAAAACCAAGATTCTAATAATATTGCTAATATCTTGCTCTGAAACTGACCCCCAAAAAACTTTTATTTCCTGGGACTTTGTCAAAATTATGAATTATAAGGCATTGGAAATATGCAGGCATACTTAGTTTTATTGTACTTCACTTTATTGTGTTTTGCAGATACTGCCTTTTTTACAAATAGAAGGTTTGTGGCAACCCAGCCTTGAGCAAGTCAGTCAGCACAATTTTGCCAACAGCATGTGCTCACTTTGTGTCTCTGTTTCATATTTTGGTAATTCTTGCAGTATTTCAAATTATTGCATTATTATTATACCTGTTATGGTGATCTGTGATCAGTGATCTTTGATGTTACTATTATAATTGTTTCGAGGAGCCACAAACAGCACCCATATAAGACAGCAAAGTTAATTGATAAACGTGGTGTGTGTGTGGAGAGCTTTCCCCCATCTGTCTCCTTCTCCTCAGGCCTCCCTATTCCCTGACACATGACAAGATTGAAGTTAGACCGATTCATAACCACACAGTGATCTCTAAGTGTTTATGTGAAAGCAAGGCTACATGTCTCTCACTTTAAATCAAAAGTAGAAATGATTGACCTTAGTGAGGAAGGCATGTCGAAAGCTAAGAAGGGTCAAAAGCTAGGCCTCTTGTGCCAAACAGTCAGCCAAGTTGTGAATGCAAAGGAAAAGTTCTTGAAGGAAATTAAAAGTGCTACTCCAGTGAACACACGAACAATAAGAAAGTGAAACAGCCTTATTGCTGATGCGGAGAAAGTTTCAGTAGACTGAATATCAGATCAAACCAGCCACAACATTCCCTTAAGCCGAAGCCTAATCCAGAGCAAGGCCCTCACTCTCTTCAATTCTGTGAAGGCTGAGAGGGTGAGGAAGCTGAAGAAGACAACTTGGAAGTTAGCAGAGGCTGGTTCATGAAGTTTAAAGAAAGATGCCGTCTCCATAACAGAAGTGCAAAGTGAAGCAGCAAGTGCTGTTGCAGAAGCTGCAGCAAGTTATCCAGAAGATCTAGCTAAGAGAATTGATGAGGGTGGCTACATTAAGCAACAGATTTTCAGTGTAGACCAAACAGGCTTGTACTGGAAGAAGATGCCACCTAGGACTTTCATAGCTGGAGAAGAGAAGTCGATGCCTAGCTTCAAAACTTCAAAGGACAGGCTGACTCTCTTGTTAGGGGCTAATGCAGCTGGTAACTTTAAGTTGAAGCCATTTACCTTTTTGAAAATCCTAGGGTCCTGAAAAATTATGCTAAATCTACTCTGCCTGCACTCCGTAAATGGAACAACAATGCCTGGATGACAGCACATCTGTTTACAATATGGTTTACTAAATATTTTAATCTCAACCGTTGAGAATTGCTGCTCAGAAAAAAAGATTACTTTCGAAATATTACTGCTCATTGACAATTCACCTAGTTACCCAACAGCTCTGATGGAGATGTACAAGGACGTTAACGTTGTCTTTATGCCTGCTAACACAACATCCATTCTGCAGCCCGTGAACTCTAGTAAAACAACAAACAAAAAAACTCGTTGCCGTTGAGTCAATTCCGACTCATAGCAACCCTATAGGATAGATTAGAACTGCCCCATTGGATTTCCAAGGAGCAGCTGGTGGATTCGAACTGCTGACGTTTTGGTTAGCAGACAAGTGGTAATTTCAACTTTCAAGTCTTATTATTTAGGAAATACATCGTGTAAGGCTATAACTACCATAGACAGTGATTCTTCTGATGGATCTGGGCAAAGTAAATTGAAAACCTTCTGGAAAGGATTCACCATTCCAGATGCCAATAAGAACATTTGTGATTCATGGGAGGGAAATCAAAATATCAACATTAATGGGAGTTTGGAAGAAGTTGATTCCACCTGGTTTGGATGACTTTGAGGGGTTCAAGATTTCAGTGGAGTAAATAACAACAGATGTGGTGGAAATAGCAAGAGAACTAGAATTAAAGGTGGAGCCTGAAGATGTGACTGAACTGGTACAATCTCATAATAAAGCTTTAACGGATGAGGAGTTGCTTCTTATGGATGAGCAAAGGAAGTGGTTTCTTGAGATGGAAACTACTCCTGGTGAAGATGCTGTGAACATTGTTGAAATGACAACAAAAGATTTAGAATATTGCATAAACTGACTTGATAAAGTAATAGCAGTGTTGGAGAGGATGCACTCCTATTTTAAAAGAAGTTCTACTGTGGGCAAAATACTATAAAATGCTACAGGGAAATCTTTCATGAAAGGGGGTCAATCAATACAGCAAACTTCGTTGTTGTCTTATTTTAAGAAATTGCCAAGCCACCCCAACCTTCAGCAACCACTATCCTGATCAGTCCGCAGCCATCAACATCAAGACAAGACTCTCCACCAGCAAAAAGATTAGGATTTGGTGAAAGCTCAGATGATGGTTAACATTTTTATCAATAAAGTATTTTTTAATTAAGGTATGTACATTTTTTTTAGACATAATGCTATTGTACACTTAATAGACTAATGTATACCATAAACATAAATTTTATACCCACTGGGAAACCAAAAAAATTCATGTGATTTGCTTTATTTTGGTGATCTGGAACTGAATCTGCAATATCTCCAAGGTATGAGGCATGCCTGGATATATATATATATGTTACAATTACTTCAAAAGAAAGATGAGAAGGTAAGGGGGCATGGAAACAAGGTTAATAAAAACAGAACAGACAGAGCAGAAATACTGAAGATGTTCACGTATTGTGAACAATGTCACCAATGTCACTGAACGTTTTTGTAGACATTGTTGAATGGGAACCTTAACTGCTGTGTAAACCTTTTATTTTTTAATAAAAGTAAATATATATATATGTATATTTACTGGATGTAAATATATATATTTACTAGATATAAATATATATGTATTTGCTGTATATAAATATATATTAGAGAGCTCTAAAGAGAGAGAAACATTCTCATTTGCATAAAACTCTATGTAATCTCTTCAGGGTTCACAACAACTCAGCTCGATCTACATGTTGGAGAATCACATTGGTTGTGAGCACGGGGCGTATCTTTTAGAAAAGTGAAAGTCAATCTAGTTGTGATTATAACGTGTGTGTGGGTGGGTGTTTCTCCTGTGAGCTTATGGTGATGAGCGGAGTGTGTGGAATGTGATCTCCAGGAGGGTACCAGAAGCTGGATGTGAGGTTGCTAGGCAATTTTCCCTATTGTTTTAAACAAACTGCACAGGGCTGGCAGCAGCTGCCAGAGTTTCTGGCTCTTAGGAATAACAGAGCTGAAAAACACAAAGAACAAAGGTCTTCCACACAATAAATGGCAAAAAATAACAGGAACTTTCTATTCCGTAAACACAGGCACTTGGATGCTAAAGCAATTAATAAAGTTAACAGTCATCAGGGGTCATTTGAATTCTACTTGTTGTCAAATACTTTCTCTGCCAAGACACTTTAATTTAAATAGTAAAAGAATATGAAAAGAGAATGGAAGACTGTGATTTTGTTAAACTGTTCCTTTAAAATCCAGTATTTTCTTGCTTGTATGTTCTGATTTCATTCATGGAGAATTTCACTTCAGGGGCAATAGTATTAACCTTATTCTAAATTAGTTTTAATGATTTTAAACAGAAAAAAAAATTCTGATTCTACAATTTATGTTAACAAACAATTCATTCAGCTATAAAATCACCACACAACTCTCTCTTGTTACCTGTTTAGAGCCACACTTACCCCGTACTCCCTATTTCTCTGGATCATGTTGGTTTTTATAATTGCCTAGAGCTACGCACACACACACACACACACAATCACAAATGTGTATAACTGGTGAATTCTGAAACACCTCTATGGATTGTATCAATGCCCATTTCTTGGTTTTGATATTGTACCGTGTTTGTGCAAGGTAAGAACTCTGTGAGAGGTTGGGGGAAGGGTGCGCAGGATTTATTTGTCCGTTTCTTTGCAATGTCCTTTGAGTATAACTTTAATTTTACATGTTAGTATAATTGTTTCAAAATAAAAAGTTTTTAAAAAACAAACAAATCATTTCTAAAATGTCTTTTCAACATTTAACAATCAGAATTTTTTTCCTTAAACAATGGATCACAGCCCTGCTGGTATAATTCTTATCTACATGTGAATCATTTCTTCTTTTGACAGATTTGTGCAGGAGCATCCATTTCAAAATAATATGAAAGAAGTAACTCAGCCATTTCTTGGTGAGTTTTTTTTTTTTTTTTTTTTGACATATTGCTGGGCTTAAACGTTAGCTGTAAGATGGTTTTTTTTTAAGAAAAATTTATTTATAAATTCCCAACAGTGTAATTGGGGAATTTAAAATAAAGGATGGTTCTGAATGGAATGAATGGAATGAAGATTTAAGAGTCTGCAGATTCAGGTAGAAACCCCTCCTTGTGCACAGGATCCTTTGTTGGTATCCACCCACGGCACTGCAGCCTGAGATCTCTTCTCCATTCTCTGTTCATTCCCTTCACACCCACTGCTAGCTCTTTCTTCACCTTCTACTTTCATTCTTTACTCTTCTATACATCTCATTTTTAGAAAACTTAGCAACCTTTCCTGGCTCCTAACAGAAGCTCTTTCAAATCTTTATCATAATATTTTAAGAATAAGCAAACAAAGAATTCTGCTTTGGAGTGGTTTATAGAAAGTTTAGTAGTATCTCCTGAATTCACTGCCTATACTTCTGGTGTTTTCCCCTGGATATATGGTCAGCCTTTCTGTGGTTACCTACATAGATGTACATAAGTATATATTTTTCAGGGAAAACTGGAAAAGCATAGCTGTATTACTTACCATCTTCCACAGTATAAATTTATACATATTTATTTAGAATAATAACATCTATATTTCCTTTCAAAATATGATCCATGAACACAAACATATAGCAAATGTTGTCGTTAGGTGCTCTCAACACAGTTCCAACTCATATCGACCCTGTGTACAACAGAACAAAACACTGCCCATCCTGTGCCATCCTCATAATCATTGTTATGCTTGAGCCCGTTGTTGCAGTCATTGTGCCAATCCATCTCCTTGAGTGTCGTCCTCTTTTTTGCTGACCCTCTACTTTAACAAGCATGATATCCTTATCCAGGGGCTGGTCCCTCCTGATAACATGTCTAAAGTATGTGAGACGAAGTCTTGCCATCCTCGTTTCTAAGGAGCATTCTGGATGTACTTCCAAGACAGGTTTGTTCATTCATCTGGCAGTCCATGGTATATTCAATATTCTTTGCCAGCACCTTAATTCAAAGGCATCCATTCTTCTTCAGTCTTCCTTATTCATTGTCCAGCTTTGGCATGCATACGAGGTGATTGAAAATACCATGGCTTGGGTCCAGCACCCCTTAGTCCTCAAGGTGACATCTTTGCTTTTTAACACTTAAAAGAGGTCTTCTGCAGGAGATTTGTCAAAAGCAATACGTTGTTTGACGTCTTAAGGGTTGCTTGGGTGTTGATTGTGGATCCAAGTAAAATGAAGTCCTTCAATATTTTCTCCGTTTATCATGATGTTGCTTATTGATCTAGTTGTGAGGATTTTTGTTTTCTTTATATTCAGGTGTAATCCGTACTTAAGACTGTATTCTTTAATCTGCATCAGTAGGTGCTTCAAGTGCTCTTCACTCTCAGCAAGCAAAGTTGTGTCATCTGCATATGCCAGGTTGTTAATGACTATTCCTCCAATCCTGACACTGGGATCTTCTTAATATTATTCAGCTTCTAAGATTATTTGCTTAGCATACAGATTGAATAAGTATGGTGAAAGACATAACCCTGACTCACACCTTTCCTGATTTTAAGCCACACAGCATCTCCTTGTTCTGTTAGAAAGACTTCTTAGGTTCTGCATGAGCACAAATAAGTGTTCTGGAATTCCCAGTCTTCTCAATGTTATCCATAATTTGTTATGATCCACACAGCTGAACACCTTTTCATAGTTAGTAAACACAAGTGAACATCTTTCTCTGCTTTCAGCCAAGATTCATTTGACATCAACATTGATATCCCTCCGTCCATGTCTTCTTCTGAATCTGGCTTCAATTTCTGGCTGTTCCCTGTTGATGTACTGATGCAAACATCTTTTATTCGTTATCAGAAAAATTTTACTAGCACCTGATATTAATGACACTGTTCAATGATTTCTGCATTCTGTTGGATCAACTTTCTTTGGAATGGACACAGATATGGAACTCTTCCAGTTGGTTGGCCAGGTACCTGTCTTCCAGATTTCTTGGCATAGATGAGTGAGCACTTTCAGTGTTGCTTCTGTTTGTTGAAACATCTCAATTTGTATTCTGTCAATTTCTGGAGCCTTGTTTTTCACCAATGTCTTCAGTGAAGCTTGGAATTCTTCCTTCAGTACCATCAGTTTGATCATATACTACCTCATGAAATGGTTGAATGTCGACCAGTTCTTTTTGGTACAGTGACTGTGTATTCCTTCCATCTTCTTTTGATGCTCCTGTGTCATTCAGTACTTTTCCCATAGAATTCTTCAGTATTGCAACTCAAGGACTGAAGTTTTTCTTCAGTTCTTTCAACTTGAGAAATGCTGAATGGGTTCTTCCCTTTTGGTTTTCTAACTTCAGGTCTTTGCACATGTCATTATAATACTTTACTTTGTCTTCCCAACCACCCTTTGAAATCTTCTATTCTGCTCTTTTACTTCATCATTTCTTCCATTTGCTTTAGCTGCTCTACACTCAAGAGCAAGTTTCAACATCTCTTCTGACACCCAGTTTGGTGTTTTCTTTTTTTCCTGTCTTTTACTTGTATGACGTCTTGATGTCATCCTACAGCTCACCTGGTGTTTGGTAATTAGTGTTCAGTGCGTTAGATCTATTCTTGAGATGGTCTCTAAATTCAGGTGGGATATACTCAAGGTCATACTTTGGTTCTCATCTCTTATTCTAATTTTCCTCAGGTTTACGTAGAACTTGCAAATTAGCAATTGATGATCTGTTCCATAGTCAGCCCCTTGCCTTGTTCTGATAATATTTAACTTCTCCATCATCTCTTTTCCACAAACGTAGTAGACTTTATTCTTGTGTATTCCGTCTGGGGAGGTCCATGTGTATGGTCACCATTTATGTTGTTGTAAAAAGGTATTTCCAATGAAGATGTTGTTGGTCTTGCAAAATTCTATCATGGGATCTCCGGCATGGTTTCTATCACCAAGGCCATATTTCCCAACTATTGCTCTTTCTTCTTTATTTCCAACTTTCACATTCTAAGCACTGGTAATAATCAATACATCTTGATTGCATGTTTGATCAATTTCAGATTGCAGAATTTGGCTAAAATCTTCAGTTTCTTCATCTTTGGCATTAGTAATTAGTCTGTAAATACGAATAATAGTCATATCAACTGGTCTTCCTTGTAGGCATATGGATATTATCCTATCACTGACAGCCTTGTACTCAGGATAGATACTGAAATGTTCTTTTTGAAAATGAATGCAATGCCATTACTCTCCAATTTGTCATTCCTGGTAAAGTAAACCATATGATTGTCCAATTCAAAATGGCCAATACTAGTCCATTTCAGCCCATTAATGCCTAAGATATCCATGTTCAAGAGTTCCATTTCATTTTGACTTCGTTTCCTAGGTTCATACTTCATATATTCCACATTCTGATTATTAATGTTTGAAGCTGTTTTTTCTCATTTTTTTTAATCATGCCACATTAGCAAATAAATGTCCTGAAAGCCTTACTCCATCCATGTCATTAAAGTCAACTCTCCTTTGAGGAGGCAGTTCATCCTCAGTCACATTTTGAGTGCCTTCCAACCTGTGGGGCTCATCTGTAGGCACTCTATCAGACAATATTCCTCCTTTATTCATAAGGTTTTCACTTGCCAATTTCTTTAGAAGTTGATCGCCAAGTCCTTCTTAATTTTAGTCTCTGGAAGCTCTGCTGAAACCTGTCCACCGCTGGTAACCCTGCTGGTGATTGAAATCTTGATGACATAGCTTCCAGCATCATAGCAATACACAAGCCACCACAGTATGACAACCTGACAGTTAAGTTGTGGATATAGCAAGTGAAAGTCATTAAAACCCTAAATTTCAAAGGTATACTATATGCTACAAAACTCAGACATTAAACATTTCTTCCATTTCTTATACTCCTAACTCCAGACTCACCAGGATTACACACATCTTTTAAACATTTTGTTCCAATTTTTTTTTTTTTTAGGGGCTTAGAAATTTAATACAAAAGGTTAAATTCTAAACTATCACTTCTTTGTTACTTACCAGGAACACAAATGAACCACAGATTTTTTTATATTTTCATCAGTTATTTTCTTTTCTTATCTTAAAGCAACTAAATAACTTAGTAAGAACTTTGGTTACGTTTATCCTGTTTCTACTACCACAGACAATGAACCCTGCAACAGAATGTTTCTTAGGGAGGTGGGTGGGCATAGTGGAGTTGCTTTAAACTTTATTTTTTTTCTCTCTCTGGAAGTTAAATGGAATTTGTAGAACAATTTGTTCCTATTGTTTTATCTGTCTGGAATGTGTCTGGATTTTTTTTTTTTTTCCCGCGGAGTGAAAAATTTCCCTGCAAATTATAACAGACAAACTTGATTTTAAAGTCTCTCTGAATTACTCACACTTGAATGGTTGAAGGATAATCTGAAAACGTGTCAGTGACTTCTACTGTTTGGATAGAAAGCGCAAGGCTTATGCAGTAAATAAAAAATTATCCTCCTTGCAGAAAAGCCTTACTAGAAAGCCAAGCTGCTAGCCCATGATGTAAAGCCAAAAATGGCCAGTTCACACTGGTGATTAGTCTGCAAGCAAGATTTTAACCATTGTAACAGTGTAAGAGAACTTCTATTCATGACAAAGGTGGAGCACATTCTGAAGTTTCTGTCAACAAGCATTTTATTACAGTTAAATGTAATTCAATGTCTGAATGCACCATGTGTTCTTCTAGGAATAACAGAGTGTCTCTGATCTTCATAGTAAAACATTTATCTTAGTGTAAGATAACATCTGGAAGAAGGTTCTGGATATTCTGTGGTCTAGGCTTTGAGTTTGCAGAAGCACCTTGCACTACGAGGTTTCAGAAGCTATTTATATCTTTTAAAACTTATGTCTAAAATATTATTAAAACATTTTGTTTCAGACAGATGAATGATAATCTTATTTTTCTATGTTTTCCATCAGATTTAGCTCAAGGTGGAAAAAAACAAAACAGTAATTATAATAACAAGGAGAAGGAGAAGGGTTAAATGCTGTGTGCCAGGCACTGTCTTAAGGAAATTATGAACAATAAATTATTTAATTCTCAAAATTGTGAAATATATTATTATCATACTCATTTACAAGATGAGGAAATAGAGATATCAAGAGGCTCTAAAAGCTAATGAACTGTATTTGAACTCAAGACGTCTGAATACAGAGCCTGTGCTTTTAACCACTACACTGTTTAATAGACTGAAATAAATATAGGCATCGGACCCGGGCAGAACCCGTGCCAAAACATGTCATTCGCACCTGCCAGGGGTACAGATTTGAGCAACTTAAACATTTAATTCTCTTATCTTTAAAGTGGGAATACAAGTGATTAACTTGAAAAAAATTATTATAAAGCTTAAAGACAAATTACTTAAAATTTCTGGCCTGCCCTCAAAGTTCAAGAAATCATAGATATTGTTATATGGTGTAATATTTTCTTCCTAAGAATACAAAGTCTCATTGGTTTTAGTATTTTTCCTCCTTATAAGTGTGATCAGTATTTTTTAAGATGCTGATACATGCTCCTTCCCTTCAACAGAACGTAATGCATCCTCTCTGTCCCTCCCTCCCTGTAGCCCCCCTCTCTCCTTCTCCCTCTTCCCCGCCTTTCTCTATCTGTTCTCTTTCTCTTATCTCCAAGAGTTTCATACTTGCCATCGGCATGTCATACTTCTTCAACAATTCATTATGAAGCATCTACCCTTGCCATCTTAAATGGCCTGAAACATTTTGAGCTCATTCATCCTTTTATATCTTTGTTCCCATTGTTCTTCCTGTCTGGAATGTGTCTCTCCAGCTTCCTTTCTACCTATTCAAATAGTCAAATCTAAACATTGAGTTGCAATCCTGCTCATTCCACAAAGACTTTCTGTCTATTCGCTTTGACAACACAACTCAGTATCCTCTTGCAAAGACCCACAGAAGGCCTCTTAAGCCCCATCACCGGGAACAATTGTGTTTCCTCTTAGTGTCTGACTTTCATTTAACTTATTTAGACTGCCTATCATGTAATAGTTTTTTGTGCCTATGTTATTTGGTTACCAGGAACTCTGAGGCCAACTCCGCTGTCAATTCTAGCAGCTGTAAAGTACTTCAAAGCATGTTAATTATTACTCTAACTCCATATATGGATTAATTAATGTTGCTATCCCTGTTTTCCTTTCTTCTCACCATATATATTTCTCTCTCAATTTTTTGCATGTTCTACTTTCTAAAGGTATAATAAAATTTACCATTATAAAGTTAAAGATATTTTAAAAACTCAGAGAAAAAGTAACTGTACTAACAAATTCTTTATAAAATTTTTGAAAAACAGAGACACTAATATAAAATAAATTAAAAGTCACTTGTAAATAACCATCCAGAAATAACTACTTCAAATATTTGGCTCTACTTCCATGAATTTACTTTTATGATTATTTTAACAGGTTTAGAGTGTGCATAAATATAATTCTACATTTATCTTTTTAAAACCTTAGTATCCTATGGTTATTTTTAATGTCATTAATTATTCCTTGAAAACATGATTTTTTTGGTTGCCTCATCATATATCATAAATGTATTATGATTTAATTGCATGTATTCTCATATGGATGGACATATGTCTAATGTCTACTACAATGAACAGCATTGTGCGCAGTATCTTCATGCTAAGATCTTTAACTTCATATCATTAATGTAAATGAATGGAAGTTAAAGTCTCAATTCATAAGTTATACATAATTCTAAAGTTATTAATACTTGTTGCCAAAATTCCCTTCACAAGTGTTATTGATTGAATCATGCCCCCCCAAAATATATATTGTAAATCATAACCCCTATATCGCTGGTTATAATCCCATTTGGGAATGGTTTTTCTTTGTTATGTTAATGAGACAGTGTAAGGATGTGTCTTGAGTTAATCACTTTTAAGATATAAAAGGAGCAGATTAAACAGGAGAGCAGAGATGAGGGGATGATAAATTCCACGCCACATGAAAATCACCAAAGAGCCAAGGAATAGAAGCTGAAGAGACAGGACCTTCTTCCAGAGCCCACAGAGAGAGATATGCCTTCGCCTACAGCCCTGAATTCTGACTTCTAACCTTTTAACCATGAGAAAATAAATTTCTGTTTGTTAAAGCCATCCACTGTTTTATTTCTGTTATAGCAGCACTAGGTAACTGAGACAAGTTTCTTTGTTCACTTGACAATTATGCACATTATAACTGTTTATATTTACATATATGTATTTCTATAAATAACTTTTGCAAGATGCTTAAATAAATAAATGAATGAATCCATAAATGAATGGGTATGTTTCCGGCTCAGATTTCTCTCTCTCTTTCTCTAAAATCATGTATCAATGACATATCTACTAAATTATTTCACAACTTTCTCTATTTTTGTGTTCTTCTTTAAGCATCAACATTATTTTTATTTCCTTAATTAGGTGTAAAACTTTTCTTAAAAAGACACTATGTGTGACATTTCCTCCAAATCTCTTTGGTTTTCTCATAGCTATGTAGATTTGGAAATCATAGAACACTTGGTTGACAATTGGATTTCGCAGTTCACAAAAAATAAAGGTGGCAGGGGAGAAAAACACAAACCTTTAAAAAGAAGTTATATTAAGTAGTGTGTTGCTAATACAAACAAAAATAACTAAAAACCCTCTCCTGTCATCAACAGTAGCTGCATGACAGCTAAAAATAATTTTCACCCACTCTGACCTCATCCAAGAACGTTAGATAGCGACAGCATCACATTCAATTCTTTCTGATTTTTTTTACATAAAATCTCTTGTGTCATACTTTAGGGCATCAAATCCTTAGAGCCTCTAAACTACACGACAACGAGGCCATTCAGTTGTCAGATGTCAAAACTCTGGGGAGCACACATGTACAGTCTTAAAAACATTTTCTTCAACCAAAAGAAAAGCAAAGAACATACAAGAGTGACTGAAGAGGTTGAGCCAAGATGGTGGATTAATCAGAATGCACCTTACCATCCCTTTATAGCAAAGACCCAAAAAGCTGAGTTAAACAAATGCAGACAACAATCCTGGAACTCTGAACATTAAAAGGTAAGAATAAAGAATTGAATTGAATACCGACTTGAACAAAAAATTAAACAAAGGCAGCGAGTGAGGAGTAACATGCAACAGAAGGATTCCACCAGCCACCCTGGCTCAGTGTGGCCATCTTAAGACAAAGCAAGAAGCGACTCTGGGGGAGAAACACATGGGGCAACCACACTTGGCAGTCCCATAAGAGACAGAGAAACAATATAGACATACTCGTAGAGAAGCAACAGTAGGGAGAGAGCTGAAATTCAGAACCAGATACCCACAAGAGGTGGTCCCTGACCTCAGGGGTGAGTGTCACACAAGAGGCAGTGGAGAGGTGGAGTGGTGGCAGGAGGAAGCCTGGAGGGCATCCCTACTCTTCACACTTGATTGAGAGCAGGTCCTGACTGCTGGCTACAGTGAATGTGAAGGCCCTGGGCACCCACATCAGCTAACTGGAGGAGCACGTTCCCTTACTCTCACCCTCTTGAATGGAAGTGGCAGGGGACCCGATACCCAGGACACACCATCTGACTGAGGAATATAACACGAGCTCCCCTTCCCCCCAGCCCCATCTACCACCCCTCTCTGCCCACCTGAGAAATGATGGTAGGCACCCTCCCATGAGCACACCTGCCTACCACCTACAAGCCCCCCAGGGCTTGCAGAGCAGAGGAGACTGCATGTATCCATACACGCGCCCACCCTATGTGGCCCTATGCTGGTGGTATGTATGTGCATGCCCATGCTACTCCTTCCCCCCTCCCCTAGGCCAGAGGGAGGGGTCAAAGGCACAACTGTGCAAATGCCCATCCACTGTTCCCTCCTCCTTGCACTTGGCGTGACTGGAGCCAACACAAGCACATGTGTGCACACCCCCACTACCACCCATCCCTCCTCACCTGGTGTTATGGATGGAATTGTGTTCCCAAAAAATGTGTGTTAACTTGGCTAGGCCATGATTCCAAGTATTGTGTGATTCTCTTTCATTTTATGATATGATGTAATTATCTTACATGTTATAAATCCTAACCTCTATGATGTTAATGAGGCCAGATTAGAGAAAATTATGTTAACAAGGTAGACAATATACAGGATTAGTTTGTATCTTGAGTCAACCCTCTTTGAGTTATAAAAAAGAAAAGTGAGCAGAGGGAGAAGAGGGACCTCCTACCACCAAGAAAGAAGAGCTGGGAGTGCAGTATGTCCTTTGGACCCAGGGTCCCTGCACTGAGAAACTCCTAGACCCAGGGGAAGATTGATGACAAGGACCTTCCCCCAGAGCCCACAGAGAAAGAAAGCCTTCCGCTGGAGTTGGCACCCTGAATCCAGACATATAGCCTCCTAAACTGTGAGAGAATAGATTTCTGTTTGTTAAAGTCATCCACTTTTGGTATTTCTGTTACAACAGCACTAGATAACTAAGATACCTGGCAAGTGGTGACAACCTTGCTGCCCCACCCACTCTGCATGGACCACTCTCTGCTCTCACACCACTGGACCAATGACAGACCACCCATGCCCATGCGTGCACCTGTCCTATGCCAGCACCTGGCCTGGACCGGCGATGGGTGGCAGAAGCTCGATTGTGTGCTTGCCTGCCTGTCACTCCCTCTCCCCTCCCCTCCCCTCCGATGGCAAGAACTGCTGGTGGCACATTTCTGCATGTGCATGCATCTCTCTCCCCTCTCCCCCAGTCCAGCGAGAGGTGCAGGCAATGCAACCCTGCACATGTCGGCCCACTGCTCCTGCCACACCCTCTGCCTGGTGAGGGGTGTGAGCATCATGACTGTGCACTTGCCCACCTATCATTCCCTCCCCCTTACTCCAGCTTCGGGAGAGGTGCCAACGTAGCAACTATGCAAATGCTCACCTGAAAGACTAGAAGACATCCATCTAAGAAGCACAATGAACCCCATACAGGATAGATCCCAAAAGAAATCACCAAGACATATTATAGTCAAACTCTCCAAAACCAGAGACAAAGAAAGGCTCCTGATAGCAGCTAGGGAAAAATGAAAGACCAGCTTCAAAGGGGAACCAATAAGAATGAGCTCTGACTTCTCAGCAGAAACCATGCAGGCAAGAAGGCAGTGGGATGAAATATATAAAACTGTGAAAGAAAAAAGTTGCCAATCAAGAATTATAAGTCCAGGAAAATTGTCCCTCAAATACAAAGGTGAAATTAGGACATTTCCAGATTAAACAATAATTAAGGGAATTTATAAAAACCAGACCAACCTTACATGAAATATTAAAGGGAGTCCTACAGACATAACAACATAAGACAACAACCTGAGATTAAGACACGTGACAGCATCAGCTAGATACTAACCCACATACAGAATTCTCAAAAACAAAATAATGCTAAAAGACTGAAAACAAGGAAAGATAGATGTCAATCTATAAACGATGACAACTTCAGACCAAAAAAAGGGAATAAATGGTGTAGTTAAGAACTTCCATATGGAGAGGAAGTCAAGATGATATCAAGAAAAAAGACTGCTTTAAATGTAGGAAGACAAAGGTGAATCTTAGGGTAGCTACAAAGAAAATTAACAAACCTACTCATCAAAATAAAAAACAAGAAAACCATCAAGATTCAGTAAACACAAAATTTAACAATGAAAAAAATTAAAAGAAAATCCACAAACAAGTGAACTCAGCACAAAAAATTAAGTGGAACAAAGAAACCACGAACATCACACACACACATATACAAAAATAATAAAATGTCAGTAGTGAACTCTTCCTTACTGATAATCACACTGAATGTAAATGGCTTAAATGTAAGGAGACAGAGAGTAGCAGAACGGATTAAAAAAAATGACCCATCAGTATGCTGTCTCCAAGAGACACACCTTAGACACAAAGATATAAATAAACTAAAAATCAAAGGATGGAAAAAACTTGTTAAACAAACAAAAACTAAAAAGAGCAGGAGTCCCAATACTAATCTCTGACAAATTAGACTTTAAGACAAAATCTACCATAAAAGTCAAGGAAGGACATTGTATAATGATTAAAGGGTCAATCCACCAAGAGGATATAACTATAATAAGTATATATGCACCCAATGACAGGGCTCCAAAGTACATAAAAAAAACTCTAACAGCATTTAAAAGACAAATAAACAATTCCACAATAATATTAGGAGACTTTAACAAACTACTTTTGGCAAAGGACAGAACAATTCAAAAGAAACTCATCAAGGATACAGAAGATCTAAATACCACAATACCAACTCAACTTCATAGACATATACAGAACATTCCACCCAACAGCAGCAATGTACACATTCTTTCCAACACACATGGAACATTCTTCAGAATAGACCACATTTTAGGCCATAAAGCAAGCCTCAATAAATTTGAAAACATCAGTAAGTGATATCTTTGGTGAAGGGAGAGACAGTACACATTACTGGGGAAACCAGCACAACTTGCACAAGGAAAGGTCGTGGAAGCTCCTTAGACACATCCAAACTCCCTGAGGGACTGAATTGCTGGGCGGAGGGCTGTAGGGACCATGGTCTTGGGGAACATCTAGCTCAGTTGGCATAACGCAGTTTATAAAGACAATGTCCTACATTCTACCTTGGTGAGTAGCATCTGGGGTCTTAAAAGCCTGTGAGCAGCCATCTAAGATACTCCACTAGTCTCATTCCTTTGGGAGCAAGGGAGAATGAAGAGAACAGGATACAAGGAAAAGATTAGTCCAAAGGACTAATGGACCACAGCTACCAAGCCTCCACCAGACTGAAACCAGTACAGCTAGATGGTGCCCAGCTACCACTATTGACTGCTCTGACTGGAATCACAACAGAAGGTTCTGGACAGAGCTGGAGAAGGATGTAGAACAAAATTCTAACACACACACAAAAAGACCAGATTTACTGGCCTAAAGGAGACTGGAGAAACCCCAAGAGAATGGCCCCCAGACACCCTTTTACCTCAGTGATGAAGTCATTTCCAAGGTTCACTGTTCAGCCGGGGATTGGACAGCCCCATCAAACAAAATGGGACTAATGAGGTACAGCAGTCCAGGAACAAGGGCTAGAAGGCAGAAGGGGACAGGAAAGCTGGTGATAGGGAACCCAAGGTTGAGTAAGGACAGTGTTGATGTGTTGTGAGGTTGTTAACCATTGTCATAGGGCAATGTGTGTACTGACTGTTTAATGAGAAACTATTTTGTTCTGCAAACTTTCATCTAAAGTGAGAATAGCAGCACAATTAGAAAAGTGTAGTCGATGTCACTGAACTGTGCATGTAGAAATTTTTGAAATGGTGAAACTTTGGCTATGTGTATTTTCACCAAAAAAGAGATCGAGAAGGGAAACAGTTGACATGTCTTATGGTTGTTAACCAATGTCATAAAACAATATGTGTACTACTGTTTAATGGGAAACTATTTGTTCTGGAAACCTTCACCTGAAGTATAATTAAAAAAAAAAAAAAGAGAGAGAAAAAAAAACATCAAAACAATACAATGCATTTTCTCTGATCACAGCACTATAAAAGTAAGAATCAATAACAGGAAGAGCAAAGGAAAAAAATCAAACTCATGGAAACTAAATAACACCTTGCTTAAAAAAATCACTGGGTAATTGAAGAAATCAAAGATTAAATATAAAAAAAAAAATTCCTATAATCAAAGGAGAATGAAAGCACATCATACCAAAACCTTTGGGACACAGCAAAAGCAGTACTCAAAGGGCAACTTACAGATGCAAAAGCACACATCAAAAAAGAACAAAGGGCAAAAATCAAAGCATCAACCCTACAACTTGAACAAATTGAAAGAGAACAACAAAAGAAGCCCACAATAACCAGAAGAAAGGAAATAACAAAGATTAGAGCAGAAATAAATGAAATGGAGAACAGAAAAGCAATAGAAGGAATCAGTAAGACTAGAACCTGGTTCTTCGAAAGGATCAATAAAATTGACAAGCTACTGACCAAACTGAGAAAAGAAAAACAGGAGAATATGCAGATAACCCAAACAAGAAATGAGATGGGTGACATTACAACAGAACTCACTGAAATTAAAAGGATCATAACAGAAGACTATGAAAAATTGTACTTGAACAAATTTCAAACCTACAGAAAATGGACAAATTTCTACAAACACATTACCTACCTAAACTAATGCAAACTGAAGTAGAAAGTCTGAACAGACCCATAACAAAAGAAGAAATTGATGAAGTAATAAAAAAAATTCCCAGGTGAAAATAGTCCTGGCCTGGACAGATTCACTGAAGAATTCTACTAAACATTCAGATAAGAGCTCATAACAATACTAGTCAAGCTATCTCAGAGCATAGGAAAGGAAGGAATTCTCCTGAACTCATTTTATGAAGCCAGCATAACCCTGATGCCAAAGCTAGGCAAAGACCCCCCAAAAAGACAAAGTTACAGACCAATATCCATCATAAGTATAGATGCAAAAATTCTCAACAAAGTTCTAGCCAGTAGAATTTAACAATATATTAAAAAAAAAAAAATACATCATGACCAAGTGGGATTCATACCAGGTATACTCAGATGGTTCAACATTTGAAAATCCATCACATGTAATCCACCACAGAAGTAAAACAAAAGAACCACGTCACCATCTCAATCAATGCAGAAAAGGCATTTGATAAAGTCCACCACCCATTCCTGATAAAAACTCTCAGAAAAAATAGCAACAGAAGGGAAATCTTCAATATAATAAAGCGCATTTACACAAAATCAACAGCCAACATTATTCTCAATGGAGAGAGACTGAAAACATTCCCTTGAAAACAGGAACCAGACAAGGATGCCATTTATCACCACTCCTATTCAACATGATACTGGAAGTCCTAGCTACAGCAATTAGGCAATAAAAGGAAATAAAGGACATTCAGATTGGCAAGGATGAACTAAAACTATCCCTGTTCACAGATGATATGATCATATACATAGAAAATCCCAAAGACTCCAAAGAAAGCTACTGGAACTAATAAATTCAGCAAAGTAGCAGGATACAAGATCAACATACAAAAATCAGTCATATTCCTCTACAGCAACAAAGAGAACTTCGAAAAGGAAATCAGGAAAACAATACCATTTACAATAAATGTAATAAATAAATAAAATACTTAGAAATAAATCTAACAAGGGATGTAAAAGACTTATATATAGAAAACTACAAAACACTAATATAAGAAACCCAAAAAGACATATATAAATACCCAAAAAACCTATATGGAAAAATATACCACGCTCATAGATAGGAAAACCTAGCATTGTGAAAATGTCAGTACTATCCAAAGCAATCTATAGATGTAATGTAATCTTGATCCAAATTCCAACAGCATTCTTCATCAAGATGGAAAAATTGATCACAAACCAAATGGAAAAAAAAAAGGGCCACGAATAAGTAAAGCATTATTGAGGAAGAAAAACAAAGTAGGAGGCCTCAAACTTCCTGATCTCAGAATCTTCTACACAGTCATGTAGTAAAAACAGCCTGGCACTGGTACAACAGACACATAGATCAATGGAATAAAATTGAGAACCCAGACATAAATCCATTCACCTACGGACAGCTGATCTTTGACAAAGGGCCAAAGTCTATTAAAGGGGAAGAAACAGTTTCTTTTAAAAATGATGCTGGAAAAACTAGGTTATCTCTCTATAGAAAAACGAGACAGGACCCATACCTTACACCATACACAAAAACTAATTCAAAATGGACCAAGACCTAAATATAAACTTACAACTATAAAGATCAGGGAAGAAAATATAGGGACAATCCTAGGGGCCCTATACCTAGCATAAATAGTATACCAACCATAACTAAAAATGCACAAACAGCAGAAGATAAACTAAATAAATGAGACCTCCTCAAAATTAAACACTTGTGTTCATCAAAAGGGTTCTCCAAGAGAGTAAAAATAGAACCCACAGACTGGGAAAAAAATTTTCAGCTATGACATGTTCGACAAGAGGTTAGGCTCCGAAATATATAGAAAACTTCAACACCTCAACAACAAAAAGACAAACAATCCAACTGAAAAATGGACAAAGGACATGAACAAACACTTCTCCAAAGAGCAAACACTTCTCCAAAGAGGACATTCGGGTGGCTAACAAACACATGAAAAAATGCTTGCAATCATTAGCTATTATAGAGATGCAAATTAAAACTACAATGAGATACTATCTCAACCCAAAATAAATGGCATTAATCAAAAAGCAGAAAACAACAAATACTGGCATTGTTGCAGGGAGATTGGAACTCTTATAAACTGCTGGTGGGAGTGTAAAATGGTACAACCACTATGGCACTACCTTAAAAAGCTAGAAATAGAAATACTATATGATCCAGTAACTCCACTCCTAGTATATACCCTAGAGAAATAAGAGCCTTGACATGAATAGACACATGCACACCTATGTTCATTGCAGCATTAGTCACAATAGAAAAAGATGGAAACAACCTAAGTGTCCATCAGTGGATGAATGGATAAACTGTGGTACAAACATCCAATGGAATACTATGCAACAATAAAGAACAATGATGAATCCAGGAAACATCACACAACATGGATGAATTTGGGGATAAGCTAATCACAGAATGACAAATATTATATGAGACTACTATTATTAAAAAATAGAAAAGGTTTACACACAGGAAAAAAAAATTCTTTAATGCTACCTGAGAAGGAAGGAGGAGGGAGGATAAATTACTAAATAGACAGACGACATGTGGCACTATTGGTGAAGGGAAAGACCATATACTATATGGGGGAAATCAGCACAACATAACAACGGCAAAGGAAGATGCTTAAAGAAACAGAAGAACAAAGGGCAACTACGGCAATTACTATAACAGATAATCCTGCAAGAACAGTATTAACAAACAATAATTCACCAAGGGATACATAGGCAGATGGGTATGCTAAAGAGGTGTGGCATGGGTGTAAGGGAGCACACCCACCTGCAGATATGTTAGGTTGAGGATATCTCTACATACATATCTGTAGACGTTGCAAGTATACTAATACAGACAACAGAGCACACAAGTGGCTCAGTCATGGAAACATCTTATGCACAACCAAACACCTCCCGGGATGAATATACTAGGCTTGAAGGCTAAGGACCATAAACTCTGGGGACATCTAAGTCAATTAGCATAACATGGTGTTATTGTTGTTAGGTGCCATTGTGTCGGTTCCGACTCATAGCGACCCTATGTACAACAGAACGAAACACTGCTCTGTCCTGTGCCATCCTCAGCATCGCTGTTATACTTGAGCCCATTGTTGCAGCCACTGTGTCAATTCATCTTGTTGAGGGTCTTCCTCTTTTTCGTCAGCCCTGTACTTCATCAAGCATGATGTCCTTTTTCAGAGACTGATCCCTCCTGATAACATGTCCAAAGTATGTGAGACATAGTCTTGCCATCCTTGCTTCCAAGGAGCATTCTAGCTGAAAGTCCTCCAAGACAGAGCTGTTCATTCTTCTGGCAATCCATGGTATATTCAACATTCTTCACCAACACCACAATTCAAAAGCATCAATTCTTCTTCGGTCTGCCTTATTCATTGTCCAGCTTTCACATGCATATGAGGTGATTGAAAACACCATGGCTTGGGTAAGATGTGTCTTAGTCTTCAAGGTGACATCTTTGCTTTTCAACATTTTAAAGAGGTCTTTTGCAGCAGACTTGCCCAATGAAATGCTTACAGTGGGAGTTTGCTTGTTGCTGTGATGCTGGAAGCTATGCCACCAGTATTCAAACACCAGCAGGGTCACCCGTGGTGGACAAGTTTCAGCTGAGGTTCCAGACTAAGAAAGACTAGCAAGAAGGGCCCAGTGGTCTACTTTTGAAAAGAATTAACCAGTGTAAACCTTATGAATAGCAGCAGAACATTGTGGCATAACATAAATGCATAAAGCAGTGTTCTACATCCTACTTTGGTAAGTAGCATCTGGGGTCTTAAAACTTGAGAGTGGCCATCTAAGATACAACTAGTGGTCTCTTCCTGTCGGGAGTAAAGGAGAGTGAAGAAAGCCAAAGACTCAAGGGAGCAATTAGTCCAAAGGACTAATGGACCACGTACACCACAGCCTATGTGAGCACAAGACCAGAAGAACTAGATGGTGTCTGGTTACCACTACTGACCACTCTGACCAGGATCACAACAGAGGGTCCTGCACAGAGTGTGAGAAAACCGTAGAACAAAAAATCAAATTCATAAAAAAAGACTAGACTTAGTGACTTGATGGAGACTGGAAGAACTCCCAAACTTACTTGGAACTGCAGCCATTCCTGGAAACCACCTTCCAGCCAAGCAATAGATAGGGCCATAAAATAAACAATAACACCCAAAAAGAACATGCTCTGTAGAACAAACAATAATGCTAGACCAAAAGGGCAACATTTGCCCAGAAGTAAAGATGAGAATGCAGGAAGGGATAGGAAAACCAGAGGAAAGGAAATGGGGAACCCAGGGTGGAAACGGGGAGAGCGCTGACACAGTGTGGGGATTGCAACCAATGTCATGGAACACTTGCGTACAATTTGCTGAATGGGAAACTAATTTGCTCGATAAAGTTTCCCCTAAAACACAATAAAATATTAAAAAAAAAAAGAACGACTGAGGAGTTAAATTTACAAGATTGCTTTGAGGAGAATGAACTTGAAATTCGGTCATACCATACCATTGCAGTATTGATAGGACTACTTTGAGAGGAAGTGAACAAGCTCTGTACACGTGATAACACTGGGTGTCCAGATGATGGTCTAAATGTTCCTTTCTACTCAAAGGAAACAGGACTCTGGAGAAAGATATTACTTTAGGTTAGGGACAGAAAATATATGAGTCTGGAACAGCTTCACACATCAGAAAACAAAGAACCTCTCAAAGTTCCTAGAGTTGTGTCTAAAGTACACAAGAGCCAATTGGTCAAAAAAAGATTTTGCTATTTTGTGCACTAGTAACTCTCATAACCTTAACAGAAGAAGATGAAAACAGAGTTAAGATCCAGCTTCCTCTAGTCTCCTAAATAAGTTTTGACTCATTAACCACTTTCCAGTTTCCAAAAATATTTTCTCTTCTCAGATGTCATCTCAACTACTCTGTCTTTGATGTTTTGTTCATGTTTTCTTCGTTTACTATCATGTTAGAGAAGTTTTGAAATCAGTAATGATAAATACATGCATTCAATCTCCCATATTTAACCAGAAGTCTGGATTTCAGATGTATTCTTCACATATTTTAAGAAAATATCCTCCTTCCCCTCCCTGCCCCCCAATGTCTTATGCTAGACTGACATAATTCTGAAAGTTAACTTGGCTTTCTTTACACAAAAATGACCCTCTCTGTCTTGTGCCATCTTAATATTTCTTACAAATACACTTATTGTAACTTCTAATTTGGCTTATGGTGATTTGTTTAAATTAAACAAAAAATTCTACTACATTTCAGGAAATGTTTCCTGTACAATTTATATCAGTATGGAGAGATATGTCAATTTCAATATTTTCCCTTCTTACGGTGGACATTGGCTTCAGTAAAAAATCAGACCATATGTCCACCCCATTACTTTTAAGGTTTTAGTAATATACCTTGTTTATTCCATAGTATATATTATTATACTTCTTTAAAATAAATTAATTAAATAGTTTAGGTCACATTATACCATATTAGGGAATAACAGACCTGATTAGAAGATATTCACCATGCAAGGGAATAAAAAAAAAAGTACAAAAATGGAGAAGTAAGGCAATGTAGAATAGTAAAAAAAGCACTGAGTCTGGGTTCAAATTTAGGCTGCATTCTAACTATAGTTTTATTGAAGCATTTAACTTTGTTTGTCTCTTTATCTGTAAAATTAGGTAATTGGATAAGTTTGTACAACAAACTGTCCACATTTTTTTTTGTGTGTGATTCTTTATTGTTAAAACAGACTCCTCTTCATACTGATTCTATGTCAAAATATTTTATATATTTGGAATGGAAAGATGCTATTTAGACAAGGAAAAAGCATAAAACATTTGCAAATTTGAGTATGGATGTTAACTCAAAACGTGTATTCCAAAATATCAAGTTTAGTGGTGCCAAAGCAAAGTATTAGCTTTTGAAAAAGGAATTCTATTTATTATAAAGTTGATCCTGTAATACCAAATGTATTTTTAACACCCAATTATATATATGTCAACCTTTCAGTTAGCAGCCGAGTGTTTTAACCACCGCACCACCAGGGCTTCTTATCTGATGATCTAGTGCGTAAGTAAATCGTCTGACTATGCAAGTGTAAAATGGTACTAGTAGTATCAGTAGCAGAGTCTGAACCTAACTTCAGGTGGAATAATGTGAATTAAGATCAGCCCACGGCTGATTCCTATGAGGTGGAGGTCAGACATACCTCCACTCTCCAACCTTTTCCCAATTCAGCACCAGCCGTCCCTCCCACGGCACTCTCTACTTCTCTCCTGGGTTCGATAATTCACTGCAATGGCCACACAGAACTCACAGACCATATTTAACAGTTCAGTGGTTTATTAAGGAAGCCACAGGGTATAACTCTGGATCACGATCAACAGGCTACAACTGAGGATCAGGATCAGGAAGCATGTAGGCAGACTCCCTTCTTCAGTGGAGGACAGCTTTCTCAGCAGTGCAGGTCTCCTGTCAGCCTTTAGGACAGGCCTCCTCTTGGCCCCTTCAGGACAGGCTCCTCTTGGTCCGGCTGTCTGTTGCTGCTGGCTCTGCTGCTGAGCGCCTTCCAGGCCTAGCCATCTTCAGTATTACAGCTCTTGACCTTTGTCACATCTCTTGTAGGAAGTTCCTTGCCTCCTCTCTCTCTGTTCTTCTTTCTTCCCTCTGCTTCTTGCTGTCTGAAAAACCTCTACGGGGCTGGCTGATTAAATGCACAAACTCCTTGTCAATTTCAAGGCATGGCACTTCCACTAGGGCCACAAACTGACCAATCCCATCTCAGTAGGCCACAGACACTTCATTTACATGGTAGGCTACAACTCACCTCATCTGCATAGTCTGTTGACCAATCCCTGCAAGACGCATACCAATCGCAGGGTAGGCTACAGCTGAGGACCAGACAAAAAGTCAAGTTGTTTATAGCTTGCCCAGGAAATGTCAATCAACCTAGACAAAAATAACAAACCCTCTGGGGTAGAAAACTACGGCAAAGGTAACTCCTCAGGACTTAGGGGGAAAATCTCTCAACTTATTTTTCCAAAGAACCAAGGCAAAAAGCACATGAAGGAACTCACTTCACCACAGCAAGTATTTCTCAAACTTTACCTATGCCTCTTACCTGAAAACTTGTCAGAAATCCAAATTCCTAGACACCATTATGATTCAATAAGCCAGATAAGGCCAAGTTTTCTTCAATGAGACAATTATGATGCAGTCTTCTTATATTACACTTTGAAAATGATGGTTCAATAATAACCTATACGAAGTTTCTTTCTATTCTACCATTACCAGATGATTTAAATGATTTTTAAACATATGTATATAAAGGGAGAAAAGAATTCTTCAGAAAAATCTCCTACTTGCTTGTAATAATAAAGATATAAATCTTAGACACTGCATGTCAAACTTACTCTATGTTTTTGGCTTACATTACAATGTGAAAACAAATTACTGGTTTTTAAAAAATATATATTTTCAATCACCTTATCAATCTCATCAGCCATCACCAAATAGGGTTGGGGATCGAAAGCATGTTTTGGTGACAGAATTCAATGGGCACCTTTACTTTACTTGGTTTTCTCTAGATCGTCCATCATCTCTACAGTAGAGTAAGGCATGCCTCAGAGATATTGTAGTTTTGGTTCCAGACCACCACAATAAAGCAAATATAACAATAAAGCAAGTCACATGAATGTTTTGGTTTCCCAGTGCGTATAAAAGTTATGTTTACTCTATACTGTAGTCTACTGAGTGTGCAATAGCATTATGTCTAGAAAAACAATGTACATATCTTAATTAAAAATACTTATTGCTAAAAAATATTAACCTTCATCTGAGCCTTCTGTGATTCCTAATGTTTTTGCTGGTGGAGGGTCTTGCCTTGATGTTGATGACTGCTGACTGATCAGGGTGGTGGTTGTTGAAAGTTGGGGTGGCTGTGGCAATTTCTTAAAATAAGACAGCAATGAAGTTTGCCCTATCAATTGACTGTTCCTTTCAAGAATGTTTTCTCTATAGCATGTGATGCTGTTTGATAGCATTTTACCCACAGTAGAACTTCTTTCAAAATTGAAGTCAATCCTCTTCAGCTCTGCCACTGCTTTATCAACTAAGTTTATATAATATTCTAAATCCTTTCTTGTCATTTCAACAATGTTCAAAGCGTCTTCACCAGGAGTAGATTCCATCTCAAGAAATCACTTTCTTTGTTCATCCTTAAGAAGCAACTCCTCATCCATTAAAGTTTTATCATGCGATTGCAGCAATTCAGTCATATCTTCAGGCTTAACTTCTAATTCTAGTTCTGTTTCTATGTCCACCACATCTGCAGTTCTTCCACCACTGAAGTCTTGAACCACTCAAAGTCATCCATGAGGGCTGGAATCGACTTCTTCCAAACTCCTGTTAATGTGGATACGTTGACCTCCCACCATGAATCACAAATATTCCTAATGACATCTAGAATGGTGAATCCTTTCCAGAAGGTTTTCAATTTACTTTTCCCAGATCCATCAGAGGAATCACTATCTATGGCAGCTAGAGCCTTATGAAATGTATTTCTTAAATAATAAGGTTTGAAATTCAAAATTACTCCTTGATCCGTGGGCTGCAGAATGGATGTGGTAGCAGGCATAAGAACAACATTAATCTCCTTGTACATCTGCATCAGAGCTCTTGGGTCACCAGGTACAATGTCAATGAGAAGCAATATTTTGAAAGGAATCTTTTTTCCTGAGGAGTAGTTCTCAACAGTGGGCTTAAAATATTCAGTAAATCATGTTGTAAACAGATGTGCTGTCATCCAGGCTTCGTTGTTCCATTTACAGAGCACAGGCAGAGTAGATTTAGCATAATTCTTAAGGACCCTAGGATTTTCTGAATGGTAAATGAGCATTGGCTTCAACTTAAAGTCACCACCTGTATTAGCCGTTAATAAGAGATTCAGCCTGTCCTTTGAACCTTTGAAGCCAGGCATTGACTTCTCCTATCTAGCTATGAAAGTCCTAGGTGGCATCTTCTTCTAATATAAGACTGTTTCATCACACTGAAAATCTGTTGTTTGCTGTAGCCACCTTCATCAATTCTCTTAGCTAGATCTTCTGGATAACTTGCTGCAGCTGCTGCATGAGCAGTTGCTGCTTCACCTTGCACTTTTATGTTATGGAGACGGCTTCTTTCCTTAAATCTCACCAGCTAACTTCTCCTAGCTTCAAATTTTTCTTCTGCAGCTTCTTTCAGCCTTTATAGATTTAAAGAGAGTTATGGCCTTGCTCTGGGTTAGGCTTTGGCTTAAGGGAATGTTGCGACTGGATTGATTTTCTATCCAAACTACTAAAACTTTCTCCATGTCAGCAATAAGGTTGTTTCGCTTTCTTATGATTCATGTGTTCACTGGAGTAGTACTTTTAACTTCCTTCAATAGCTTTTCCTTTGCATTCACTACTTGGCTAACTGTATGGCACAAGAGGCCTAGCTTTTGGCCCGTCTCAGCTTTCAACATGCCTTCCTCACGAAGCTTAATCATGTCTAGCTTTTGATTTGAAGTGAGAGACGTGCAACTCTTCCTATCATTTGAACACTTGGAGGCCATTATAGGGTTTTTAACAGGCCTATTTCAACATTGTCGTGTCTCAGGGAATAGGAAGGCCTGAGAAGGAGAGAGATGGGGGAAAACAGTCAGAATACACACAGTGTTGATTAAGTTGGCCATCTTATATCAGTGCAGTTTGTGGCACTCCGAAACAATTACAATAGTAACGTAAAAGGTCAGTGATCACAGGTCACCATAACAGATATAATAGTATTGAAAAAGTGTGAAATGTTGCAAGAATTAACAAAATGTGACACAGAGATATGAAGTGAGCACATGCTGATAGACTTGTTCAATGCAGGGTCGCCACAAACTTTCAATTTATAAAAAATGCAATATCTATGAAGTGCAATGAAGCGAAGCACAATAAAACAAGGTATGCCTTCGGCTCGTCCAAGGTCCAAGTTGTTCCTTGAACTTAAAATATTAGGTTTCTGGATTCTTCTGACAGAGGTCAACGTTACTATAATGTTTGGTCAGATTTCTCTTGTCTTGGCTGGGCACGATGAGGCTTGGCCTTCCTTTTGGTCTTGCTGTTGCTTAGACCCTAGCTTTCTCTTATCTTGTCTCCACCAAGAAAGACAAAAATGACGTGAAAGACTCTTCTCAAATTATTTAATATACCATACCCCTCCAGATCAAATCCTGTTGAAGAAAGTTCATGACGTACTTATTTTTCATCCTACCTTTCTTGTATTTATTTACCTTTTTTGTGTGTATGTTCATCTCCCCAAGGCCAGAGAAGTTGAATTTTCTTTTCTTCTCCCTTCCTGACGCTTAAACACTTGACTGGAAGGAACAGGTGTCAGGCTTTCCTGTTTTCCTGATCATATCTGAAGTAAGTTATTAAATGAGACATGAATGAAAAAATATGTGTTAATAACATGGTACATAAACAAATGAATATTTAGGAGATATGTTTTATCTGATGGATCCTGGGACAGACGGTCTTTCAATGGCCTCTTTCAAAGCCTGGTGCTGACCTGGAAATACAATTATTTATATTTACTATCCTTATCCCACGTTTATATAATTCTGCAAATCAGGTCTCATCTTCACCACATGTGATTAGTTTCAGAAAAGAAACTTCTCAAAGTAATTAATTGCGTTTATTAGAAACTTAGTATTTTTAGTCTAAATTGTGCTCTTGAGCCTCACAGGAAGTGATTGGAAATTAAATATCTTGAGGTTTGATATTGGCCAACTCATTCACTTACCATTAACCTACACTAAAACAAACAAACAAAAAAAAAAAAACCTCTTGCCATTGAGTATAACTCACAGAGAACTTATAGGGCAGAGTAGAACTTCCCCATAGGGTTTCCGAGGAGCAGCTGATGAATTCGAACCATCGGCCTTTTGGTTAGCAGCTGGAACTTAACCACTGTGCCACCAGGGCTCCTAAGCACCTGAATATTGGTCTGAATACTACTCCTCTAATCAGAAATTAAACTCTAACCTCTGACCTCTATTTCTGTATTTAAGATCCAAACTATTCTTTCCTCTATCAAAGGCATAACTTGCTGGGAGAAAGGGTAGAAAGCATTTTCTGTGTTATGGCGGTCACAGCCCTTCTTACTTGCTCTACATTAGCTGGTTAAAACAAGACAGAAAATTCATAAAATTCTCAGCAAATTGAAAATATTAGGTTATGCTTCTTATTCTATATGCTCATGGTTATTTTGGATACTTTCTAAAATAAGAGCAATTTTTTAATGGCTAAAAAGTAAATAACTGAAGGAATGGTTATAGTAGCCCAGAATAATTAATATACATTTCAAAATGTTCCTATAACCTGTGATCACCAAAAAAACCCACGTGAAGCACACTTAACTGCAACCTGCTTCTAATGCTGGCCCACAGGTCTGTGAATGAGTAAAGCTTGAGGTTGTTTATTATGAAGCATTATGGAAGCAGTACTGACTAATAAGGACCTAAGAACACTAACATTAATTACTCTGGCAGAGAAGAAGGGAAGCCATCAGAAGCAAAGATAATAACAATATATGCCAAGTCTGAGATTGATCGTGACATTTCCAGAGACTGCAGATGGTTCAGCGTGGCAGAAGCACAGCGTACATATAGACGTGGGTCAAAAACGAATCTTACAGGGGTAGGCAGAGGCAAGTCCTAAAAAAGAGAGAAAAAAAAAAAAAAACTTGATGGCAGGTTAAGAAGTTTGGATTTATAAGTTTCAAAAGAAAATAAAAACCAAGAGAGAACTGCCAAGCAATTTCAATGGAAATGAGGTATTGACTCAGTAGAGAACAATTTGAGTGCTGGCTTTCATTAAGTGCTGAGTTCCTTTAACTTATGAAGTAGACTCTCCAAAATTCATGAATAAAAAACATTTAAACTGCGTTACCTCTTCCTCTAAATGGTGATTAGAAAAACTAGTAGAATTAATAGTTTCCCAAATTATGTCTACAATCACAAAATAATGGAATGATGTTATTTGAAAATATTTCAGAAAGCATAGCATAATGAGAAATGCAAAAAAGAAAAAAAAAAACAAGTGACCTGTTATAAAAATTATGGATCTCTTGCTAGTCCTGTGAGCTTGGATGAGGTTTTTTTGTCTAGTTTTTCACCTCTCTGAGTTTCAATATTCTCAGCTGCAAACTGAGATGAGGATATTTCACAGTGTTGTTGTAGGGAGAAAAAAAATGGATGCAAACTCAGTTTGTCAACTGTGGAGCACCCTTAAAGTATTAGTTGTCATTTCCAATCAAAATAAAATTACACAGATTATTTAAGTATATTGACTTCGGGTCTTAAAACTTTTGTCTTCTTAACTCAGGAGAGTCTGCCAACAAGGGGACTAGCAGCACGCTGTATCCAAAAACAAGCATCAGATTGTTCATCAAGTCAGCCAAATATCTTCCATCAGAAATTTTATAACTATGATTCTGAGTCAATACAGACTAGATACAGAACCAATCCTTGCCTTATTCTGTTAAATGAGGAGGTTAAAAATATCTCCCCGTTGGGGGTATAGGATAAGTCCGGCTTCTAAGGTGAACACACATTCTGACAAGGTCATGATGAAAAACCTTAAGTATAATTATCATAAATAATTTCTATTACTCAGTCCTATTTATGAAATAGGGAATGAACCTATCTTGTTGGGAATTCTGCTAATATATCAAATCTAACTGATAGTGTTTTTAAGTTTTTAAAACAAATGTGAGTTAGAAAGAGCTGAGTAAAATAGCCACATCTGTATTCCACACTGAGACTATACTAAGTGGTGCTAAAGGTAAACAAAAAGAAGAAGGGAAAATTGTCATAATGTACAGTGAGACAAACTAGGTTCCTAAAGCAATGCAGTGTTATCGTTAAGGATCACAGATCTTTATTTCCTTTTCAAATTATCAGTACATTAAATCTTTTAAATTAGAAAGCATAGTTTTACCCAATTCCACATTTGTTACTAGATTCACATAATTTATAATGCCTGCCTTTTCCTCTTTTAATATCACAGATTAATAAAACCTCTGCTTATTTAGAGTTTACTGATTTAGCGTGAAATTCTAGCCAACAGAAAAAGATAATAATAATATTGGGAAATTACTGCGTAGGGAATTGTCCAGAGCATATCCAGCTTTCTTTGTTCTAAATCAGTAGTCAAACTTGGGAAAGTATGCTATTGCTACAGTGTTAGAAAAAACACTTCAGGATGCCAAGATCAACTGCCAAAAAAATAAAGCAAATAATAATACCAAACACGAAAAGCCACTTTAGCAAGTAAACACATTACTTGCTATAGTCATAACAAAAAACAAATGTTTTGTGTCAAGGTAGGAATAATCCCGAGCGTTTTAAATTTTCAGTTCCAGTGGGACCCCCTGATTAAAATACTAAACAGAGAAAAGTAACATGGTTTAAGGTGCCAGGAAGAAAGCAAATTGCTGGTGAAAATCCCACATTTGAAGCATAATTCAACAAACACTTTTATTATACTTGCTTTAAGGTGTTATTCTTGTGTGGGTTTTAGATAGTATAACGTTCAACTTAGACTTTCCTAAGTATGTACCCCTGAGTTTGGAATATGAATAGAAGAATTGTTTCCAATCATCACGAACTTCCATTTTCTGCTTAGTGTGGTGTAGGTTTCATTACAAGTCCACATGTTTTTATTTTAGCTATTTAAACTGAAATGATTTACTTACTTTAAAAACAGTAGATTTGTTTGTTTGTTTTTATTCTGTGATTTAGGTTTGAAAATATTAGCCCTCATTGTTATGTGTTTTGTGAAAATCAGATAGTATATGTGTAAATACCTTGTTCAGAGTAAATGTCTGTAATGTGCAAGGTGTTGCTTTAATAAATGCTATAGCATCTTTGTGATTAGATTTGGTCCCTGAAATAGGGTACATGTGTTGTGAATAATTTGACACCTGTTTTTTTTGTAACTGGTCGAACACATATACTAATGGACTGATACATGAGACCAACATGAGGCCACATTTTTTGGAAGAAAATCCCATTTAAGCATTCGCCAATTAATGTCTCAGATTGTAAAGGGATTAGTTATAAACTGCAATTTTCCATAAGGAATATAGAACAACAGAGGCATTTCAGGACAGAAAACTTAGTTCCAAATTTTTAGTTTTAGTTTTAAATAGCAATCCAGCCATATATTTTCCTTTGGTGTAATTGGAGTTAATTAAAGAAATTTAATTTTTTTCTTGCTTAACACAATTTAAATTTATATTTTTATAAATGAGACATATCAGTTTAAGAAATAATAATTTATGCATTTTTAAATCAGTGTCTGTGGTATTTTCAGATTAAATTATAGAAGTTTCATAAATATGAATGGTTATTTGTTTGCCTGTTTGTTTTACCAAAGCCAAGTAAATAGGTGTCTCTAAAGTTACTGGCAAGTACACCATTTCTAATTCAGTAGTTTAATTCTAGTGAGTCAAGAGCAGTTTCTATTTCAGATCTATTATGTAATCATTATTTGATGAATTTTTTATTGTGTATTTTCCAGGCATTGTAAGTTTGGGGAATGTGTAGATTAAAAAACCCGTTCTGGGCCTCAAAGGAAGGCCTGTTCTCCTAATGGAGAAAATTAGACCAGCATTTATGTCTTGTCTTATGTTATATGTGCATGCACTGTTCTATGAAGACCCAAGGAGAAGGTAAGGAAGGGTTTTGAGAAGTAATTTCTGTGCTGTTGTGGGTAGGACAGAGGACATTTAGCCAGGAAGAACTTCAAAAATTTTAACTTAGTTGATGAGAGACAGCCATTTTAATTAATTATTTTAATATAATGATTTTTATGGACTCTAAAATTCAGACTCCATATTCTCATCTATTCTCATTACCAATAAATTTGCAAAAGATTAATTCTAACTCAAACCCTGAGCCTTACTTTATACTTTAATCTCGCCCCATCTGTGTCCCTGAAGTCTGGGATTAGGAATAGTGGATGACAGGAGGCCTTTACTTGTTTAGAGATAAGAGTTAGAGGGAGGTTTGGGAACAGGATGAGAGTAGGTTGTGGGTTACGAGCATCTGACAAACGGCAGATGATCCAGGGCTAACGATTTTACCACATTTACACATCTCCGGAAGGGTCATCAAGTAGAGCTATAAGTAAAGCTTCTGTTCATCTTTGAAAGTTCACTTATAGCTTAATGTGATTCTTAAATTCTATGATTCTTTCCTGAATTACAATGATCACAATCATTTACTTTCCACTAATGAATAGATTTGACTACTTAATAAGTATCCTTGAATTTCTATGTTCAAATGCAAGAGATTGCCTCTATTTTTTGATGGGCTTCCCAAGACAGATACCATATTATGAAGGGATATGTTATCAGTAGGGAGTGGTATACCATTGAAAGATTTAGTGTAATGGAGTGAAATGATCAGAGTATGGAGGACAGCTATTATTAGGGATAGTGTTAGGAAATATCTTCCCTTCTTGTCTTTATTATGTTTTTCCTTCACACTTGTCAGCTACAGTTCCTAGGCTGCCTCTTGACACTTAAGTTTCTGCCATGGTCCTGCTCCAAGCACATCTGTTTTCTTTTTCCAATTATATTTAGACAATTCCTACTGAAAATTTTTATTCTACTCCTCAATTCCATCTTTCTACGCCCTCACATTTTAATCTAGTCTTACTTTATCTGTAAGCTCTAGTCACCATAAAAGCAGATATGTCTTCAAGAAATATTGCATGCAATATATATTAATGCACTACTAGCAGATCTCAATGTTGTTCCACAATACACTAGAGAATTGGAGTATTAATATTATTAACAGATATGATAGAGAGAGAGAGAATCCTGAATCCTGTGGTTAAATTCTTTTGAGGATGTTTGAAAATAAAATCAAACAATTACCTTAAAAATAATATTCATGAGGCAGGGTCAAGACGGTGGAGTAGTCAGATGCTTCCTGTGATCCTTCTTACAACAAAGACCTGAAAAAACAAGTGAATCAATTATATATGACAGTCTAGGAGACCTGAACATCAAAAACAAAGTCACGGAATCAGACCGAGCAGCAGGGGAAGGGAGAGATGGTTCAGAAACAGTGAAGTGTTGCCAGACCTGACCTGGCAGGCCCTGGCACACTGCTGGTGGGATCAGCTGGCAAGCGAGGGGTGAAACAAGCAGTGGCACTCACAACACGTTTTCCACATAGGGAAGACTGAGCAGTGGACAGTCTGCTTGAGCTTCCAGAACCAGCGAGAAACAGCTCTCAGTAGACAAAAGATAAGTACAAGCTTCTAACCTACTGTGTGGATCAAAAAAAAAAAAAAAGAAAAAAAAAAAAAAGCCCTCCTTTATGGGAAGTACCTCTCTCATATTTACCTGCCTCCACCCTACTGTGCTTTGGGTCTCAGTCCAGCTTCAGGAATTGCTGAGGGCCCTGGGACTGAAGTAGGACCCATCGTGCACCCTGAGCCATTCTCCCTGCTTTGGAGAAGGAACAAATTAACAAACAGGAAAAAATAATCTGCCAGCTCCCCTAAGCTGGGAACTCAGGGCAGGCACAGCCCCTTTGCCTAGGTACAGGCATAAGGGGTCCACAGACTTTGAATGTCTTTCACCCCTACATAGACCTGTGTGGGCCCATTTCAATAGCATAGGCCCTCATTAGCACTGTACAACAGGGTATATACCTGAAGCCTATTTTAATCTATATCAGCTATAAGGGGGAGTGGCAGATTCATGACATTTGACGATACCCTGCCCATTAAGCAGGGTCCTCACCTACCTACATCATGGGCGTGAGTACTGGTGGCTCCATCCATGCCACAGAGCCACTTGTGACAGGGGCCCAAGAATAAGTGGTGACTCACAGTCCTTAGAGCCAACAGCACTGTGTGCCCAAGTCTGGCTGCAAACTCCACCTACCTATGAGCACTAGGGAACAGGGACAGGCTTTCCACCCAGACACTCAGAGGCAAGAGTCAGCCCCCTGCCTTGATTAGCACATGTCCTCCTACTGCAGCCAGATACCTGTGCCTACTCCAATCACCCCTGCCTGTCTAAGACTGTAGGTGAGAGCATGCATCACATACTCAGTGACTGATGACCTGGACACCTGAGCTGAATCCACACAAGTAAATGGACTCCTGAGCTCACATACATAGTAACAGTTCTAGCCAACTGGAGACAAGATGTGAGAGCTTCAAAGGCACTAATAATCAAACTACTCACACAAGCAGCCAATCTGGGCATATCAAAACAAAACAAGAAGCTAGGACACAGTAAGCAAGCATAAAGTAAGTATAATAACTTATTGATGGCTCGGAGACAATGGGCAATGTGAAATCACATAAAGAGGCAGACCATGATGGCATCAGGTAGCCACCAAAGCAAAGATTCTAGAAAACTTCCAGAGGAAGAGAACTTCTTGGAATTACTGGAGGTAGAAAACAAAAGATTAATATACAGAACTCTTCAAGATATCAGGAAGGAGAGCAGGCAAAATGCAGAACAAGCCAAGAGACACACAGACAAGGCAATACAGGAACTTAAGAAGGTTACACAAGAACATAATGACAAATTTAACGGGGTGCAAGAATCCATAGAGAGACAGCAAACAGAAATCCAAAATATTAATAATAAAATTTCAGAAATAGACAACTCAATAGAAAGTTATAGGAGTAGAATTGAGGCAATGGAAGTCAGAATTAGACATTGAAGATAAAGCACTTGACACCAACTTATTTGAGGAAAAATCAGATAAAAGAATTTTTAAAAAAGAAGAAACCCTAAGAATTATGTGGGACTCTATCAAGAGGAATAACCTATGATTGATTGGAGTACCAACACAGGGTGGATAATGGAAAATACAGAGAGAATTATTGAAGATTTGTTGGCAAAAAACTTCAATCATATTGTGAAAGATGACAAGATATCCAAGAAGCTCATTGAACCCTACACAAGTAGATCCAAAAAGAAAGTCACCAAGACATATTATAATCAAACTTGCCAAAACCAAAGATAAAGAGAAAATTTTAAGAGCAGCTGGGGATAAACGTAAAGTCACTTACAAAGGAGAATCAATAAGACTAAGCTCGGATTACTCAGCAGAAACCATGCAGGAGAGAAGGCAATGGGATGACATATATAAAGTCTTGAAGGAAAAAATTGTCATCCAAGAATTATACATCCAGAAAAACTGTCTTTCAGATTTGATGGCAAAATTAGGGCATTTCCAGATAAACAGAAGTTTAGAGAATTTGTAAAAACTCAATCAAAATTACAAGAAATACCAAAGGGAGTCCTCTGGTTAGAAAATCAATAACATTAGTTAACAACCCAAAACAAGAAAACAGGACAGAATAACCAGATATCAACCCAGATAGGGAAGTCACAAAAATAAATGAAAGTTAAAACACTGAAAATAGGGAAATAGAGACATCAATATGTAAAAGATGACAACATTAAAAAAAAAAAAAAGAGGGACTAAATAATGTAGTTATAGATTTTTCATATGAAGAGGAAGTCAAGGCAATATAAAGTAATAAGAGATTGGTTTAAACATAGAAAAACAGTGGTAAATATTAAGGTCACCACAAAGGAAACTAACAATCCTACACAACAAAATAAAAAAGAAGAAGCATAGAAGGAACCAGCAAATACAAAATCAATTACACTGGGAAAGATGGAAATAAAATACATAAAGAAAAACAACACAGCACAGGAAGGTAAGTGGAACAAAGAAACTATCAACAACACACAAAAATATCCATCAAAATGACAGCACTAAACTCATACCTCTCAATAATTATGCTAAATGTAAATTGGCTAAATGCAACAATAAAGAGATAAAGAGTGGCAGAATAGATTAAAAAAAACATGATTTGTCTATCTGTTGCCTACAAGAGACACACCGTAGACTTAAAGACACAAACAAACTAAAACTCAAAGGATGGAAAATAATATACTAAGCAAACAACACAAAAAAGAGCAGGAGTGACAATATTTGTCTCTGACAAAATAGACTTTAAATCAAAATCCACCACAAAGGATAAGGAAGGGACACTATATAACGATTAAAGGGTCAATATACCAGGAGGACATAACCGTAATAAATATTTAAACACCCAACGACAAAGCTCCAAAATACATAAAACAAACTCTAAAAACATTGAAAAGAGAGATAGACGGCTCCACAATAGCAGTAGGAGACTTCAACATACCACTTTCAGTGAAGGACAGAGCATCCAGAAAGAAGCTTAATAAAGATACGAAAGATCTAAATGCCACAATCAAACAACTTGATCTCATAGACATACACAGAACATTCCACCCAACAGCAGCCAAGTATACTTTCTTTCCCAACGCACATCGAACATTCTCCAGAATAGACCACATATTAGGCCACAAAGCAAACCTTAACAGAATCCAAAATATCAAAATATTACAATGCATCTTTTCTGACCATAAAGCCATAAAAGTAGAAATCAAAAATAGGAAAAGCAAGGAAAAAACAAATACGTGGAAACTGAACAACACCTTCTTCAAAAGCTACTGGGTTACAAAAGAAATTAAGGGTGAAATAAAGAAATTCACGGAATCAAATAAGAATGAAAGCACATCCTACCAGAACCTTTGGGACACAGCAAAAGCAATGCTCATTGGTCAATTTATAGCAATAAATACACACATTCAAAAAGAAGAAAAAGCCAAAATCAAAACATTAACCCTACAACTGGAACAAGTAGAAAGAGAGCAGCAAAAGAAGCCCTGAGACACCAGAAGAAAGAAAATAATAAAAATTAGAGCAGAAATAAATAAAAAAGAGAATAGAAAAACAATTTAAAAGAGTTAACAAGACCAAAAACTGGTTCTTTGAAAAGATTGAGAAAATCGATAAACCTTTGCCCAAACTAACAAAAGAAAAACATGAGAGGAAGCAAATAACCTAAATAAGAAATGAGATGGGCAATATCACAACAGACCCAACTGAAATTAAAAGAATCATAACAGAATACTACAAAAATTGTACTCCAACAAATTTGAAAACCTACAGGAAGTAGACAAATTTCTAGAAACACACTACCTACCTAAACTATCACAAGCAGATGTAGAACAACTAAATAAACCTATAACAACTGAAGGGATTGAAGAAGTAATTAAAAAACTCCCAACAACAACAAAAAAAGCCCTGGCCCTGAAGGCTTCACTGGAGAACCCTACCAAACTTTCAGAGAAGAGTTAACACCACCACTACTTAAGGTATTTCAGGGCACAGAAAAAGATGGAATACTCTCAAACTCATTCTATGAAGCCATCATAACCCTGATACCAGAACCAGGTAAAAACACTACAAAAAAAGAAAATTACAGGTCAATATCCCTCATGAACATAGATGCAAAAATCCTCAACAAAATTCTAGCCAAAAAATTCAACAACATATCAAAAAAGTAGTTCACCATGACCAAGTGGGATTTACACCAGCTATGCAACATTAGAAATACAGTCAATGTAATCAATCACATAAATAAAACAAAAGACAAGAATCACATGATATTATCAATTGATTCAGAAAAGGCATTTGACAAAGTCCAACACCCACTCATGACAAAAACTCTCAGCAATATAGGAATAGAAGGGAAATTCCTCAACATAATTAAGGGCATTTATACAAAGCCAACATCCAACATCATCCTAAATGGAGAGAGGCTGAAAGCATTCCCCTTGAGAACAGGAACCAGACAGGGATGCCCTTTATCACCACTCCTATTCAGCATTGTGCTGGAGGTCCTAGCCAGAGTAATTAGGCTAGAAAAAGAAATAAAGGGCATCCATATTGGTAAGGAAGAAGTAAAAGTATTCTTATTTGTAGATGATAAGATCTTATACACAGAAAAACTCAAAGAATCCACAAGAAAATTACTGGAACTAATAGAAGATTTCAGCAAAGTATGAGGATACAAGATAAACATACAAAAATCAGTTGGATTTTTCTACACCAACAAAGATAACTTCAAAGAAGAAATCACCAAATCAATACCATTTACAATAGCCCCCAAGAAGAAAAAACACATAAGAATAAACCTAACCAGAGAAATAAAAGATTATACAAAAAAAACTACAAGACCCACTGCAAGAAACCAAAAGAGACCTACATAGGTGGAAAAACATACCTTGCTCATGGATAGGAAGACTCAACATTGTGAAAATATCAATTCTACCCAAAGTGATCTACAGATACAATGCAATCCTGATCTGAATTCCAATGACATTGTTTAATGAGATGGAGAAACAGATCACCAACTTCATATGGAAAGGGAAGAGGCCCTGGGTAAGTAAAGCATTCCTGAAGAAGAAGAACAAACTGGGAGGCCTCACACTACCTGATTTTAGAACTTATTATACTGCTCTGGTAGTCAAAACATCCTGGTACTGGTACAATGACAGATACATAGACCAGTGGAAAAGAATTGAGAATCCAGACGTAAATTCATCCACCTATGAGCAGCTGATATTTGACAAAGGCCCAAAGTCCATTAATTGGGGAAAAGACAGTCTCTTTAACACATGGGGTTGGCATAACTGGATAGCCATCTGCAAAAAAAAAAAAAAAAAAAAGAAACTAGAACCATACCTCATCATGCACAAAAACTAACTAAAAATGGATCAAAGACCTAAACATAAAATCTAAAACGATAAAGATCGTGGAAGAAAAAACAGGGACAACACTAAGATCCCTAATACTTGGCATAAACAGAATACAAACCATAACTAATGATGCACAAAGCAGAAGAGAAACTAGGTAACTGGGAGCTCCTAAAAATCAAACACTCATGCTCATCAAAAGACTTCACCAAAAGAATAAAAAGACAACCTACAGACTGGGAAAAAATTTTGGCTACGACATATCCAATCATGGTCTAATCTCTAAAATCTACAAGATACTGCAAAACTTCAACAACGACAAGAAAATAACCCAATTAAAAAATGGACAAAAGATATGAACAGGCACTTCACGAAAGAAGACACTCAGGTGGCTAACAGACACATAGGAAATGCTTATGATCATTAGCCATCAGAGAAATGCAAATCAAAACTACAATGAGATACCACCTCACCCAAACAAGGCTGGCATTAATCCAAAAAACACAAAATAATTAACGTTGGAGAGGTTGTGGAGAGACTGGAACACTCATACACTGCTGGTGGGAATGTAAAATGGTACAACCACTTTGGAAATTGATTTGGCACTTCTTTAAAAAGCTAGAAATAGAAGTGCCATACGATCCAGCAATCCCACTCCCTGGAATAGATCCTCGAGTAATAAGAGCCAGTACACAAATAGATATATACACACCCATGTTCATTGCAGCACTTTTCACAATAGCCAAATCATAGAAACAATATAGGTGCCCATCGACAGATGGATAAACAAATCATGGTATATTCACACAATGGAATACTATGCAACCGTAAAGAACAACAATGAATCCTGCAAACATCTCACAACATGGATAAATCTGGAAGGCATTATGCAGAGTGAAATTAGTCAGTCACAAAAGGACAAATATTGTATGAGACTACTATTATAAGAACTCAAGAAACGGTTTAGACACAGAAGAAAACTTTTTCAATGGTTATGAGCATGGGGTGGGAGGGATAAGGGAATTCACTAACTAGATAGTAGACAAGAATTATCTTAGATGAAGTGAAGGGCAACACACAATACAGGGGAAGGCAGCACCACTGGACTAAACCAAAAGCTAAGAAGTTTCCTGAACACAACCAAACACTTCGAGGGACAGTATAGCAGGGACAGGGATCTGGGGACCATGGTTTCAGGGGACATCTAGGTCAATTGGTGTAACAAAGTTTATTAAGAAAATGTTCTGCATCCCACTTTAGTGAGTGGCATCTGGGGTCTTAAAAGATAGCTAGTGGCCATCTGAGATGCATCAATTGGTCCCAACCCACCTGGAGCAAAGGAGAATGAAGCACACCAAAGACACGAGGGAAATATTAGCTCAAGAGACAAAAGGGGCCACATAAACCAGAGACTCCATCAGCCTGAGTCCAGAAGGTGCCTGGCTATCACCAATGACCACCCTGACAGGGAACACTACAGAAAGTCCCTGACGAAGCAGGAGAAAAGTAGGGTGAAGAACTCAAATTTTAGTAAAATGGCCAAACTTAATGGTCTGAGACTGGAGGAACCCCAGAAAACATGGCCCCTGGACTCTCTGTTAACCCAGAATTAAACCATTCCCAAAGTCAACTCCTCAGACAAAGTACAGACTGGAGTATAAGACATAAAATGATACTCATGAAGAGTGTGCTTCTTAGTTCAGATAGATACATGAGACCAAATGGGCAACTCCTGTCCGGAGGTGAGATGAGAAGGCAGAAAGGGATAGGAGATGGTTGAATGGACACAGGAAATCTGGGGTAGAAATGTGCGGTCACATTATAGCGATAGCAACTAGGCTCACATAACACTGTGTGTATACATTTTTGTATTAGAAACTACCTTGAGCTGTAAACTTTCACCTAAAGCACAAAAAAAAAGTTTAAAAAACAAAAAATAATATTCCTTAAAAACAAAATTCATGGATTGGATAGCTCCAACAGGGAGAAAAAGTACTGCAGAATTTCTAAAATATGTTTGAATATGTCACTTGAGAAAACCATCTGACATAACAGAACAAGGCATTCTGATAGGTATATTTTTAGCAATAAACAATACTTTAGATTCCGTACAAGCTTTATGGATTTTTGTTGTTGATTTGTGATTTAGGAGACCCCATGTATTACAGAGTAGAACTGCTCCATAGGGTGTTCTTGGCTGTAATCTTTCAAAGCCGATTGCCAGGCCTGTCTCTTCTGCTGCTGGGTGGGTTTGAACCTCCAGCCTTTTGGATACTAGTTTAGTGCAAACTGTTTGTGCCACCTGGGGGCATTTAAAAAATATTGAATAAGAATATTGAATTTACCATGGAGTCCCAAAAGAGCAAACAAATCTGTCTTGGAAGAAGTAGACCCAGAATGCTCCTTGGAAGCAAGGATGGCAAACTACGTCTCATGTACTTTGGACATGTTATCAGGAGGAATCAGTCCCTGGAGAAGGATATCATGCTTGGTAAAGAAAAGGGCCATCGAAAAAGAGGAAGACCCTCAGTGAGATGGATTGACACAGTGACTGCAACAATGATTCCAAGCATAAAAACGATCGTGAGAATAGTGCAGGAGCAGGCAGTGTTATGTTCTGTTGTACATAGGGTCGCTACGAGTTGGAATCGACTCGATGGCACCTAACAACAACAACAACAACATCGACCTTTGGTCTTATGGATATTTAAAAGTAGGTTATTATGTTCTCAGTTACATGTTTGTGGTTCCACACCACATCTTGAGATGCTAGGAGGTAAGGAAGGAAATTTAAAAGCAAGAGAAGTTGAATGATTTTCAAAAATTCATTAGTATATTTCTTGTTGTAGAAATACTTTTTTCTAATACCTAGAGCTGTGATGTAAATGTAAAATGGTCTAAATTGTATTATCTAAAGGATACGGGCAAAGAATGGCTAGATTGTATAGTCTGTGTAGTTTACAGAAGCTCAATATATATAGAAAGATGGGCAAAATTAATTACAGTTAAAGCTTTATACAGGATACTAGAAAAATATTTCTGAAAAGAGGGGGCAAATAAATTTTTCTTTGCTGGTAATTCAAAACAAATTCACACAGGAAAATGTCATCAATGGGAGACCGTTGCTGGGACCAAAGAGATTGTGATGACTCACAAGATGGGGAGGGAGGGGGCTGGAGTGGCGTGCAGAACATTGTAACCAGAACAAGAATCCTATCATGCCTAGAGCATTTCTTTGAATATAATTGACACTTGTAATAAGAATAATAATAATAATTACATTCCATTTCAAGACTGTTTTGATAATTGTTGAATATTCTGTTAATACTTGTAGCACCCTGTCTGAAAGTATAATAGGTAATTAGTAAATGTGAGTTTTCTTCCTCTTTCTTACTCTTGAAAAGGGTTCATAGTTTTTTTGTAGTTATTGTCTTATGCTTTTCTTGTAATGTCTGATAATTCTTGTCATCTAGCACTTTCAAAGGTGAGCAAAAGTGCCAATGTTCAACTTATGACGTAGAAAATAGAATAGAGATTTATAAATCCAAATGTTTCTTAAGAAATATCAATCTAAATCTGATAGAAAGCACAGAGGATACCCCCCACCCCATTACTGATTTTGATTATTACCCACAGGATAGAGAAGATGCAACATACAACGTAAAGGAAGTTCTTTCCACTTAAGGAAGAGAAGACTCTCTGGGAGACTTGAATGGAATGAGACTAAGTTTAAGGTCCTGCCTGCTTCCCTGAGACGGGATTCAGCATGGCCATCTCCTAGGCTTTGGCCAAGAGTGGCAGGGGTAGGCAATAGAAACCACATCCTGAGGGGAAAAGTGAAAGCTGAGGGGAGTTGTGTTCTACTTCTCACTTGGAACTTTGAGAGGAGGCGGCAACACAGTGCGCCCATGACCACATGGGGAAGCCCCACTAGAATGGAAACAGTGACATTGTATGACTCGGCAGTGAAAGTGCCTGAGTTAATGCTCTCTATTGGTCACATCCTGCTCATGGCATGTGGGAATCTCAGTCATTTCTGGAGCCCCGATGGATGAACACAGTAGTACTGACTGAGTTGGTGACTGGATCTGGTGGAAGAGGGTGCAAAGTGTTCAAATACTAAAACCTGTGGTCACTGTAGGGACTATACATATTTGTATGGATGTTAATGCATGCCAAAAGGCCAGGAGAGACTACCTATGGAGGCCAGTTGAGACCTGGTGGACAGTATTGAGATAAGAGACTTTCTATATCCATGATGTTATATGTTTATACCTATTCCCAGATGCTAAAGAGGGAAAAGAGAAGGAGAGGAAGGAAGAATAACAAAACCCTAAATTGACTGGGATTTGAATCTACTCACAAAGTAGAAATGGAGGTCATGAAATTCATGAATAATTCGGTTCCATAATAGAGCCATATTTCTGCCAATCTGAGTCCTAAAAATATTTATAGAAAACATTTATGTATACTAGACACTGTTTCTAAATATTAGAAACGTATGAACTCATTTAATTCTCTAAACAAGTCTTTGAAGTAGGTAATATTTCTATCACCAATTTAAAAACGAGCTGACTTAGAAAACCCACACACTGCTGTGTAGGTAGTGCACCACAATGGGAATATTTCCCTCCTCTTAATCTTTTCCACATTTCTTCTTTTCTTTTTCTCCATCTCTACTCCTCATCACGTGTCCGTTGTTGACAATAACTACTATATTCCTTGGTTGTTTTGTTTTTCACTGTGATGCTTGTAATCTTTAGTCTTTTATGCTCCTTCCCTTGACATATTGTGTCCTCATACCAATAACTTTCTTTACTTGTGATTTTGTGTTATCAGAAAATTTGAGTTAATGGTACGGTTAACTTTACATGTTTCCTGTCCAAATAGTTCATTTGCACTGGTAGACTTTCAAAGGATAATTATAAGAATTAATTTAAAAAGCTTTATAAAAAGAATAGCCATGGGATAAATGATTTGTAAGTTCAAGTGCCAGAATTACTGAGTGCCCCCAAAATCAAATGAATTAGATAAAAGGCATATGTCATACTGAATATTTAAACTAACTTCCTTTATAGGCTAGAGGTCTATAGAAAGTATGAAATTAACTTACTGAAGTTATAATATATAAGAAGTATAACAGTATAATAGCCATCACCCATCTATCAGTTTGTCATACTGCAGTGGCTTGTGTGTTGCTGTGATGCTGAGAGTCATAACACTGGTATTTCAAGTACCAGCAGTGTTACCTATGGTGGACAGGTCTCAACAGAGCTTCTAGACTAAAACAGACCAGGAAATTTACTTCCAAAAATTAACCAGTGAAAATCTTGTGGATGGCAACAAAACACTCTCCGGCTCTCTTGCTTTGTACACGTTATCAGGAGGCATCAATTGCTAGAGAAGAACATTATGTTACGTAAAGTGGAGGGCCAACAATAGTTTTTGCTTTGATAAAATAAGACATAACATCTGTGCACCGCAGTGTTTGGGAGAGGCTTTTGTCAGTTCCAAAGGTAAAGTACTTAGCACAGTGTGGAGAACAGAATGAGCACTCTGTTACCATCGTCATCATCATCATCGCCTACTGATGTTATTCCTCTTCAAATCAACAAACGTTTATTTGCTTATTGAATACCCAGCATAATCTAGTCAAGGCATTGGGACATATCAATGAACAAAGCAGATACACATCTCTGCTTCTGTGGTTTTAACATTCTAATAGGATATAGAAAAACATCAAACAAAAAATAGAATAAATAAGTAAATTATATGGTATTTTCTAAGGAATTAAATGCAATGGAAAACAGAAACAAATAGAGCAGGGTAACTACTGCATTTTTACACAAATAATGCACACCTTTTGTATTTGTTTGCCATCCCTGTCCTCCCCCACCAAGGTAATTTTGTAAGCACACTATGCTAATTTTTTTTTTAATAGCAACATTTGGACAAGGATTGACCTGGTGGCACTTGTAAAGGTGTCTCGTGAGGGGAGAGCATGGCTAGCAAACAAACACAGAAGGTGTGGGGTATTTGCCTAAAAATATGATACATCATAGCTGTTAATTTGTGGTAACTGGGTTATGGGATGGGTTGCAATTAAAAATATTGTAGTCTTCATTGAAAAGGTAACAGCTGAGCAAACATTTGAAGGATATATAAGAGTTAGCCAGAATAATATTATGTATAGTTTCCAGCAGAGAAAATGACTGGGGCGAATGCCTTACAGCATGCTTGAAGGTTGAGGAACTGCAAGGAGACCGGAGTGGTTGGAGTGGAGTGAGTGTCTGGAAGAGAAGAAGATGAGATCAGGGAATCAACAATGGAGACAGATAATGTTGGTGCTTGTAGGCCTCTATAAGTTCTTTGGTTTTACTCTGAGTGAGATGAGGGACCACTGAGGGTTTTGTGCCAAGGACTGACGTATCATCATCTTCCTAAGATGCGGTGAATCAGCCCACTGTATATAGAACCATAAGATCTTCTAACAGATCATAATAGTTATGAGAGGCCAGAGACAGAGATCACTTGCTGCCCAGTTGATTCTGACTCATAATGGTTATAATAGACTTGAATTTTTTAATCGGAAAATTTTCTTAATTTTGTTCCATTATTTCCCTACAATTTCCAGTAAAGTAAATAAAAAATGTATTTCACAATCAAGATTGGTAGTTATAAGACATAAAAAAATTGATTTCATGGACGAATGGATGGATTTAATTATAATGATAGAATTAAAATTTTGTATGTCACTTAATTCACTTTCACGTTTATAACATAGACACGATGCTATATATAATGCATGTCTATAGCAATAAATATTTTTAGTTCATTATCTTACCTACACTTCACTGAGATTTTTTAAATGTGTGCTTAGATATATACTAGAGTATGCATAACATTTATACACTTGCTGCAAATCAGTTTAAAATATACATAAATATGTATAGCTTTATCTCATTAACAGAAATGGATGAAGGTAGTGATTTGCAATATTGAATATAAAACTAATTTACATTTGATTTTCCTTTCTTCTTTTTTCTTCCCTATTTGACTTAGAAGCTTACTGTCATCATCAGCCTGAATTTATGCTCAAAAAAGAAGGGTCTTAATTTGGAACCACTCATGTATGTGATTGTCTGGCTTGCATGGACACTGGGGCATGAGCCATAGCAAAATGAGGTCATACAAAGTATAAAGTGGGGAAAGAATTAGAGAATCTTTCCAGTATAATAAAGAATCTACTTTACCACGTTTTTCTACGTAAGTTTTCTCATACCCCTTAAAGTATAAATCATAGATCAATGACTACTCAAAAACTGCATATACTGTAGACTATACCTTACTGTTTAAAATACAAATATCAGTAGTTTTCTATTTCACAGACAAAAATCAACTCAAGTTATTTTGGTATTTAATCTTCTAGACTCATTGTGCTGGTGGAGATCTTAGAGACTATCTGGCCCTGACCTTCATGTGAAATAAAAGCACTTAGACTGAGAATCTAAAGGACATGCTCTTGATCTCACAGCCAGTAAATGGAGTTTGTACTTAAGCTTTTAGATAACTCATTACATTCTAAGAAAGTTTTCTCTTGATCCAAGTGAAAGAAAACAATTCTTATTTTAGTGAGAAATGGTCTGCTACAGTCAACATATGAAGCAGATTTTTATTATAAAACTGAAGTGACTTTGATTCTAAAAGGACATAGGTTTAGAGAGAGGAAAGTAAAAATCTAAGTGATTCATAAAAGATACCATGGAAGTGGTTATAGGCTGGTAACCAAACTGGAAATTCCTTGATGACTCAAGGTCTACTACTCATCTGTGCTTGGAAAATGAGTAAAGAATTGGAGGTTTGCTTCAGACAGGAAATTAGAACTTAGTGGGTAGTTAAATGGTAGAGGACAACTTTGCAAGGGGAAGAATGAAAAAAGTCCTTATGTCAGGAAGCTCATATGAAGTCTTTAGTCTCCAAGAATAAGATCATCCACTCCAGATACCATATTGCCACAGGTGCGATGAAGTTGAGATGCTAGCCCAGTAGAGAGGTGAAGGAATTAGGCTTCACAAAGAAAGGAAACCTCTCAGACAGGACCAAGATGAAGACAGATTTTGGAATGATGTCCTACAGACTCTAAAATCAGACTTAAATTACCATATGTTAAAAATCAAGTGTAACGATTTTCAAATGGAGCGGAGTGTCTTACATCAAGGATGTTTGTGGGGTAGTTGGTAGTCAAAATGATGGAGGTAGAACTATAGACTTTTAGTGGATGAAAGCCAGGGACATTAAATGTCCTGCAACATGGCAAACACAAAGAACCTTCCCACCTAAAATACCATCACATCAGTGCCACATTAACAAACAATGAGACAACTCAAAGAATTTCATTATGGGAAGCGCAAGGTTGTATTCCCAGTGTCTAATATATATCCAGGTAATTGAATTTTGGAAATACTGTTTAAAAAAATGCTGATTTCTGATCCCAAATATTCTTTTTACTAGGCCTAGGATAGATTTCTAATGCTGGTATGACATACATTATGAAAAACCCTGTCATAGAATGGTTAGGGCTTAATCTACACCAGTTATTTTAACAGACAGAATTTAATACAGTGAATTATTACGTAGGCATGGAAGAACTGAAAAACAGAAAACTGAATGTATGGTGAGTCGGGGAACTCCCAAGACCACTCCCCAGTTTGCTGGAAGGACACAGGACTGAGCATATAGTTGTATCACAGCAAAAGGATACAAAGCAAAATCAACAACGGGAAAAGCACATGGGCAAAGTCTGCAGGAAACCAGGCGCAATCTTCGAAGTGTCCTCTCCCACGGGAGTCACACAGGACGTCCTTAATTCCCCCAGCAATGAATTGTGACAACATCTGTGAAATGTTGTCTACCAGGGAAGTTCATTAGAGACTTAGTGCCCAAGGATTGTATTGGAGCTCGTAACGTAGGCAACCTCTGCCTAACAAGTACCAAAATTCCTGTCACGCTGAACAAAAGCAACTGTTCAGCATAAACCACAGTAATTGTACAAGCAGTTTAGAGACAGTGAGCCATTCTTCTCAGGAAATAGTGGGAAGCTTCCCGACATCTAAGTTCCCAGACACCGGTGTAGGGACAGCCTTGTAAGCAGATCTTTTTAAGGGTCTCAGTCTCAGGCTTGCTTTTCTACACATAAGGTTGTTTCAGAACCTGGGAAGGTGAGTTCTGTCTGGGGTGCTCAGACCTGCCAATAATCTGGACACTGGCCTTTGAGAAAGAGAAACTAACTTTATTGCAATGTGTAGAGCAAGGAGCCAGGAGGAAGTTCCTCAGATCCAACTCCCTGAGCTTTGGGGAAGCAGGGTTTATATGTGATTTGGGCAACAAGATGGTGGCCAAGTAGGTGTACCGGGGAGGGAAAATTCTAGAAGGCAGCCAGGAAACAGGAGGTGATGTGGTTCTTGACAGACCTCTTGCTTTGGAATGGGATCCGGGTGATGATTTTCCTTCTGATTTGTTCCACCTGTTGCAGTGTCCTCTGTTAAGGTCAGTTAATAGTGACAGCTGGCCCTCTTGTGCATTGGGGTGGGCCAAATCTAGCTTGGGCTAGTTTAAGGACTAATGGAAATTTACTGGCATTCATAGGGTCAGGTTTCAAGGTTGAAAAGAGATAGGATCTGCACGAAGCATTTACCCCCTCCAGAGCTGGAAAAACAATGAGAAGAGATTGGGATTATTAAAATTTAGAAATCTGGGGAAGTGGCCCCATGGAACTGGGCCTCAGACCTCTGAACAGGGGTCTCTAGGTCAGAGGAAGAACTCCGCGGAGCTGAGACTCCAACATCTGAGCACAGGGGTGCCAGATGGCTGATGTTGGTGTGTCTGAGGGTACTCCATGAGCTGATTCTGCAAGTTATTGAAAAATGCAGTCTGGAAAACCTTCTGATTCTAGAACAAACTGCCACTTCTAAGGGGAAGGAGAGTTCCTGAGGGCAATTCTGACAGGAACAGGAAATTAATAGGAAATGAACAAGCAGTAAGTCCTTTCTCCAGGCTTGTAGTCTCTCTCTCTAGTGCCCTTTTGGCAGAGCCTAACAGGAATCAGCTGACAATGCAGACATGTGGTTTGCAGAGCTTCAGCCCCAGCATTACCAAACAGAGTGTAAACCACAAAAACCAAACCAGTTGCTGTACAGCCAATTCCGACTCACAGAGATCCTGTTGTGTGTCAAGGTGGAACTGTGCTCCGTAGGGTTTTCAGTTGATGGGTTTTTTGGAAGTAGACCATTGAGCCTTTCTTCTTAGGTACCTTTGGGTGGATTCAAACTTCTAACCTCTCAGTTAGCAGCTAAGTGGAAAGGTGGATTTTGATCTGAAAGACAATAGCTTAGTAACTGACACAAGATTTTATAACTTTTATTCAGACTACCCCACTAAACTCTAAAAGGTTTATGAAAGGTAATTTAGACATTATTCAGTCGCAGCCAGAAACATTTGGAGTGATTCTGTGAGACTATACGCGATGATAACACACACTGCTACCGAAAGACCAAACCCAACCCACTGACGTCGACTCGATTCAGACTCACGATATCCCCATATACGATAGAGTAAAACTGCTCTATAGCTTTTTGAAGCTGTAATCTCTACAAAAGCAGATCACTAGGGCTTTATTTCATGGTGCAACTACCAATCAAATCAAACCCACTGCCGTCCAGTGGATTCCAACTCATAGTGACCCTATAGGACAGTAGAACTGCCTCATAGAGTTTCCAGGGCTGTAAATCTTTATGGAAACAAACCGCCACATCTTTCTCACAAGGAGCGGCTGATGAGTCCCAACTGCTGACATTTTGGTTAGCAGCCAAGGGCTTTAACCGCTGTGCCCCCTGTAACAAGTAAGTGACCTGTGAAAACGAGATATCTATGCATCAGAAGAGTTTAATGTTTCATCCGGTGGTTCCTATTCATTTTTCATAGGAAGCTCGTTGAGAATGGCAAGAATTCAAATTACATCATATTACTCTGGATGGCAGGTGCCTTCTCCTACTCCGTGTATGCTTGTCTTCTGCTGATGGGAAGTGGACACGGTCGTTATGCAGTGGCCATAAGCCAAGGTCCATAAAATTTTTAGTCTTTAATGTCTCACTTAATATTGTTGTGTTTTTGAATATTACAGTCTGGTTGTCTTTTAGTGAAAAAATGCAGCTACTTCCTTTGTTTCGTGTCTTGCTGTCAGCCAACTCAACTGACTCCTATTAAATTTACCCTAGTGACTGCTACTTGTTATGTGAACAGCATTCTAGTGTGAGTGGCATCCATTCTAGGCAGCAGGATGCAAAAAGACACAAAAATGTTAACTACTGACTCTCATCTCTTAGCATGAGCCATTAACTTATGCATTATTATTTATGGCTATGAAAATCCTACAGAAACACATGTTATTTTCCATTTTATAGATATAAAAACTAAACTCAAGTCCACAGAACTCTAACACTTACATTCTTTAGAGCAAGCTAAACTACACTCAGTTATTTATTGTAGTTCTAATTTCCTTTCTTAAAACTCAGACTCAGTCTAATGCCATGAACAGTGCCTTTGCATAGTCGGAATCCTGGAATAAAAGTCACGATAGATAATCTCTGCCTTTCTTCTATTGAGAGCTGATTGGGCTACCATTTCCTTCTCTTAAGAAGTTAGCCTAGATGACCCCTAAGGAAAGCAATACAGGGAAATGGACAGTAGAAATATTATGAGCCTTGTAATCAAATATATGAAGTTTGAAATCTAAGTTCCATCCTTGTTATCTGAGTAAGCCTGAGATTCTTTTAATCCTGTGAGCCAATTTTCTCAACTGCAAAGTTGAAATAGTACCTAATTCACAAGATTACGCTAAGGGTTAAAAAGTTGTTTTTGTTGATGGGTGCCGTTGCGTAACTTCCAACTCACAGTGACCCTACGTACAACAGAACAAGACAAGTTCAGTCCTGCACCAGCCTCACAATCATAGCTATGCTTGAGCGCATCATTGCAACTACTGTGTCAATCTTGTTGAGGGTAAAAATAGTGCATGTAAAATCTTTCCTATACTTCACCAAATTTGTTAAACTGATTCAATAAATTCCCTGTAAAGTTTTAATTGTATGCTCAAATTTTTCCTTTACTTGTAAAATCACTATTGACTGTTTGGTGAATGAATAGTTAGTTCCCTTTATTCCAGTTAAAAATTCGATGAAACATATTTATAGATCCTTATTTCTCATTTCCTTTCTGTCTCATGCCTCCATGGTCCTGCTAATTTAAAATAAAACAAAAATAAAAACAAACCACTTCCTTCTTGTAGACTCTACTCCTGGCTAGTTTCAATAGCCATTTTACCCTTGACATTTTCATAAGGAGTGGAGGTTTTTGACTTTATTATTAAAACCAATACTCTAGGTGAAACTTAAAAATAATTTTGTATAATTGAACTCTCATTCAACTAAAATGTCTCTCCTTTTGTCTTTAAAGTAGGATTTTTTAATTTATTTTTATTCTTACATGCGTTAAGAACAATATGGCTTTACTACTAGACTTCAGAGAGCAATGGAAATTTATAGTATGGAAGTAGGAGAGCAGTTTGAAGCCCTAGTAAAGTATGAGTTATTTCTTAATTGAGAATTCAAAAGTGTTTTCTACTGATGAAGTAAAAAACCATGAAGGACGTATAGTATATTTAATTAGTCATTTTCCTGGACCTAGTAATCTTTCCCTGTTATTTACACTTGACTTATTTTCATCTATGGCATTTGTTGTTAATCCTGTGACACAAGATTAAGTCTCAAAACCATATAGTCAATAGTAATTCTATAAGTGAAGGAAAAATTTGAGACTGCAGTTAAGACATTACAGAGAATTTACTGAATCAGTTTCACAAATTGTGATGTGTAAATTTTCTCTGGATTGCTCAAAGATAATGCATACAGACTAATAAATAAAAAGAAACAATGAAGAATTGCAAGTCTGCTAGTGTAAATCCATCATTTTCACTGGACATAAAATTAGCAGGCATGAAACTTGTGTTATGTGTCAATATAAGAGGAGACTAAAAAAAAATCCAAATCTGAATGAATGGCAAAATGGACGAAGGTTTGCATAAAATTGGATGTGGGTAGACCAACCCGCCAGAGAAAGTCTTCTCTATGCAGTTGTCCAGAGATACAGAGTCCCTCATCCTATAACAGTTTCCAGGATGTGGCTTCCAGGATGACTGCAGCAAGGAAGAGAGAGGGTGGTGAAAGCAGCATGTATATTCTTAAATGTCTTGGCCCAAAAGTGACACACATCATGTTTGCTCTCATTTCATTTCCTAGATCTATTCCCAACTAAAAAAAAGAAAGAAAAGATTTGGGGCGTTTAATCTTACTGCGTGACTAGAAGAAGAAAAGAACAAGATATGGGTGAACTTTAGAAACCGTTACCATACGTGTGATGGTTAATGTTTTGTGTATCAAATGGCTAGTCTAGGATTCCCAGTGATTTGGTCAAATACTACACTAGTTGCTGTTCCATAATGCAATCTAATGTAATGTAATAACTTTGCATAATGTAATCTAATGTAACTGATCGATCATTTGAAGGGGGAGTTTCCTCAGGGTTTGGTCAACGTCGAGACTGTAAATAGATACTTTGACAGGACTCTCTCCCTCCCTCGGTCCCTCCCTCCCTTTCTCTCTCTCAACTCTTCACTCTTCCGGTTGCCTAACCTACAGATCTTGGGAAACAAGCCTGAAGAAGTATTCAGCCTGTCATTTGACCTCTGGATTTCAGACTTGCCAGCCGCCACGATTGTGTGAGCCAATGCTTTGAAGTAAACATCTCTCTTTCTGTGTATACATGTCTCCCTAGTTTTGTTTCTCTAGAGAACCCTGACTAAGACGACATATTGAGTCCCTATATGTGCCAGATTCTGTGCCAGGTACTAAAGATATTATGGATATTATGGCAAACAAAAATAGAGATTTTTCTTATCCTCATGTAGTTCACTATTCAGAGGTAGGTCTTCACTCATCAGGCCTCAAACAAACAGTGCAGCTCAGAGCAAATCCATTGACCCTGCACCTGATCCAAGCCCGAAGGCTGGCTGGATTCATGCTTAGTCTGAGGGTGCAAAATGCTCCAGTTTGACCTTGAAGTACAAAGTTTGTGGCCTTGGCCGACTTACATGACTAATTCTGTCCTCACAGGGCTTTTGCAGATGGGGGCTCAAATGTGCAGGATGCTGCAGCTTGAATTTTCACTGTACAGGTGTGTATTTGATACTTGCTACTTTTGCAGAGCAAGTGGGCTGGACTTATTGGGTGTTATATTAAATTACTGGTTCCCAATATAGGTAAGCAGCACCAGACTGACTGCCCTAAATTTCATACTGCATTCAGTGCCAAAGAGGACAATATGCAGAGAGTCAACTTAGATGCATGTGGCTAGCCACAGGCTCAAGGTTCATCCCTTTTCCTGGTCTTAGGATTGCCTTGAATTCATTAGTTGTTGTTAGCTGCTGTCAAGTGGATTCCAACTCATGGTGATCCCATGTGTGCAGAATACATCTGCTCTATTGGGTTTTCAAAGCTGTGACCTTTCAGAAGCGGATCGCCAGGCCTGCCTTCCAAAATGCCCCTGGGTGGGTTTGAACTGCCAATCTTTCAGCTAGTAGTCGAGACTTACCTGTTTGTACTACCTAGGGACTCCCAAACTGGTTAGTTATCTATGAGTGAATAATGTCCACAAAAGGCAGATTTTATACTTAAGGATTCTGTTGTTTGTTTTTTAATCGAGAGAGAATGACACATGATCTGGTAGCACAGATGCAACAGAGCTTGGGAGCTATTTTTAAAAGAATCTTATCTATACAGAAAAATGAGAAAGAGTGGCAAACTAAAAATTAAACAGATTTAATGAACTTAAATGGATTTCAAAATTTATATAAAGGAAATTAAAATGTCCCTGAGAGGTGCAAATGGTTCGCTCTCGGCTATTAACCGAAAGGCTGGCAGTTTGAATCCACCATCGGCCCTGTGGAAAAAAGGCCTGGTGATCTACTTCTGTAAGATTACAGTCAACAAAACCCTGTGGAGAGTAGTTCTACTCCGAAGCACGTAGGGTTACATGAGTAAGAATTGACTTGATGCCAACTTTTTTTTATATACCTAATAAAGAAGTTAAGATATCTCAAGTGAAACTCTGGGAAAGAGACTACCACCACTCAGTTTGCAAAGAGTAGTGTTCAAATGCCTCTCCTTGAAAAAAGAGCCAGTTTGCACATGTAGAATTTCCTCCTAGACATAGTAAATGTAGGGTATAACTAAATTCCTGAAGTGAGAATTCTTCCACCTGAAGGTTGTTTTGAATTCTGGACAACTAACCTGGACTGACCAGCTGCCCTTATGAGCATGTAAAACCGGAAGGATTTTTTCCATCTACCCTACTTCACTCTGACACCAGCACGGGTGGTAGCTGCTCAGAGAACTTTGACTTCACCCAGGCATCAAGAAGCTCAGTAGCTGAGCTGTATCAGAATAAGATATTGTAGAAAACGAATTGGGGAATTTCATTTCTTTAAACTAAATCACAAGGACAAGAGAATTTGATTTGGAACTTTCATTCTCTTAGTCTTAACACATTAGAACATCAACTTACATAAGTAATTTAATATATAAGATTTCATATCTCCTTAGGAATTTGATTGTAGAAAGGGAGTTGATACAGATGTGTCTTTACAACAACTTTCTCTTATTGGTTTTCTTTCTCTTGTTTTTGTATATATATGTATATATAGCCATTTTTTCAGAATTCTGAATGATTGTATTGGATCATGTGGCTGCATAAATACTGACATGGGAAGACCTACAAAGTACTTGTTAAATTTAACAATTAATGTCATTTCTAGAACTGATGGTATAATAGGACTCTCTTTGCAGGTATACAAATATAGTAATGAAAAATACAGCATTTACCATGTGCCAGCTACTGTTCTAGGTGCTTTACATATAGTAATACATTTAGTACTTATTGCAATGGATAAGTCAGATATTATTATTATTCCCATTTTGCTGATGAGGAAAAAGACATACACAAGTTAAATCACTTGCCCAGGTCACCGAGGTAGTGTGTATAAGAGTTGGGTTCAAATTCAGGTTATCTGGCTTGAGAGGCTGCTCTCTACAATAACTCTTACTATGCTATAAAAAATTCTGAAAGAAATTGTGAAAAGTTTTTGACTGTGGGCAAGGAAACTGGGACTTTTGAATGAATGGGATACTTTACCTCGCATTGCATATGTTTTTATATTATTTGAACTTTATTTTTTTAAAGCACTTTGATTAAATTGTTTCCAAAGAAAAATAAACACATTTCCCCAAAAAGCTCTAACAGTAGTCCTAGCAAGAGATGACAGTAGCTTGAACTATGTGGTAATAGTGGGAAACGGATAGAGGTTGACTAATTGGCAACTTTCTTATATAATTCATAGATTTAATTGTCTTGCTACCTTTTGATGGCTTGTTTTCTAAATGTATTATTAAAATTTAAAAAGCGAAGTATTTTGAAATCATGTGTATTGAACACAGTTGACAGGAATTTAGGAGAATCCCAAACTGTAGCCACCATTTTGAAAATAAACTCTTAAACCTTTCACGTTTAAACTTGCTTTTAAAAACATTGAGTAATCCTATGCTTCAAGATGACAGACTGATCACTAGTGTTTACTGACTGTCTTTCCAAAATTCCATTTGCATTAAGAATAAAGATTACGCTTTAAAAGGCATCAATCTAAGAGTTAAGAATGGAAATCATTTTCAAAACAGAGATTTTGAGAAGGCAGTGAAAGACAGGCACAGATGAAATAGTATACTAAACGATAAACCAAAGTGGGGGACCCAGCTATCCAGTAGACTTGTTTAAAAATTTATTAGGGAAGTTGGGAACCATTCTTCTTGGCAGAGTCCTGAAGAAGTTACAACATTACCATTCCACATCCCTACTAGTTGTATCTAATTTTTTCACTGGTTGGTTGAAAACGTCTAATCTCTTTTATTCATGACTGACATTTAGATTATTTGCACATTTCTATGGTTAGGCTTTAGATGATACGGTTATACTTAACTTATTGACAAGAGGGATGGATGAGACAATATTATTTTACATTAGATGTCAATTTTTTTAATATTAACATATAATTTACTTCCATATTCTTTAGTAAACAGTTCTGAATTTTGGCAAACATACCATCGTGAAACAAGTAGATATAGAAGAGTTCCATCACCTCCCAAAATTTTCTTGTGCCCCTTCACTGTCAACCCCTTCCCTCCCTCCAAGACCCTGGCAACCATGGGTCTGTTTTCTTTCCTTACAGTTTTTCATCTTCCAGAATGCTATATAAATCAAATTATACAATATATAGCCTTTTGAATTCGCCTTTTTTTCACTTAAGGTATTTCGAATTCATTCACTTTGTTCCATGTATCGCTGGTTTGTTACTTTATATTGCCGAATATTATTTCATTGTGTGCATGTACCACAATATTTGTAGATAATACTGTGAAGAATGCAAATTCCAGAAGACTTAATTATGCTCATGTGGAACCTGTACATAGATCAAGAGGCAGTCGTTCAAACAGAACATGGGGATACTACATAGTTTAAAATCAGAAAAAATGTGTTTCAGAATTGTATCTTTTCACCATACTTATTCAATCTGTATGCTGAGCAAACAAAACCAGAAGCTGGACTATATAAAGAAGAACACAGCATCAAGATTGGAGGAGGACATATTAACAATCTGCATTATGCAGATGACACAACCTTGTTGGCTATAAGTGAAGAGAACTTGAAACAACAATAAAGATCAATAACTACAGCCTTCAGTATGAATTACACTTCAACATAAAGAACACAAAAATCCTCACAACTGGACCAATAAACAACATCATAATAAATGGAGAAAAGCTTGACGTTGTCAAGGATTTCATTTTACTTGGACCCACAATCAACGCCCATGAAAGCAGCAGTCAAGAAATCAAATGCTCTGCACTGGGCAAATCTGCTGTGAAAGACCTATCTAAAGTGTTAAAAAAGCAAAGAAGTCGTTTTGAGGACTACGATGCGCCTGATCCAAGCCATGGTATTTTCTTTCTTCTATTTTTTTTATTGTTGTAATTAAATGAAGTTTACATTTCAAGTTAGTCTCTCATACAGAATTTTTTTTTTTACATACGTTGTTATGAGACCCCAACCGCTCTCCCCATTCTGCTACAGCACACTCTTCCCCTCCGTCCCTGATTCCCCATGAACATTCAACCAGCTCCTAACTCTTTCTGCCTTCCTATCTCACCTCTGGACAGAAGCTGCCCCCTTGGTCTCTTGTATCTACTTGACTAAGAGGCACATTCTTCACAAGTATCACTTTATGTCCCACAGTCCAGTCCAATCCCTGTCTGAAGAGTTGCCCTCAGAAATTGTTTTAGTTCTGGGCTGATAGAGAGTCCAGGGGCCATGCCTTCTGGGGCACCTCCGGTCTCAGTCAGACCATTAAGTCTGGTCTTCTTACTAGAACTTGAGTTCTGCATCCCATCATTCTAATGCTCCATCAGGGACCCTCTGTTGTGTTCCCTGTCAGGACGTTCATTGGTGGTGGCCGGGCACCATCTAGTTCTTCTGGTCTCAGGCTGATGAAGTCTCTGGTTTATGTGGCCCATTCTGTCTCTTGGGATAATACTTTCCTTGTGCCTTTGGTGTTCTTCGTTCTCCTTTACTCCAAGCGGTTGGGACAAATTGATGCATCTTAGACAGCCGCTTGCAAGCTTTTAAGACCCCAGATGCCACTCACGAAAGTAGGATGCAGAACATTTTCTTAATAAGTTTTGTTATGCCAATTGATCTAGATGTCCCCTGAAAGCATGGTCCCCAGACCCCACATCCCTGCTACTCTGTGTCTCAAAGTATTTCATTATATTGAGGAAACTTCTTAGCTTTGGTTTAGTCCAGTTGTGCTGGCTTCACCTGCAGTGTGAGCTGTCCTTCCCTTCACCCAACGTGATTCTTATCTACTATCTAGTCAGTGAATAACCCTCACCCTCCCTCCCCACCCCGGTAACCATCAAAGAATGTTTTCTTCTGTGTTCAAAGCTTTTCTTGAGTTCTTATAATAGTGGTCTTATACAGTATTTGTCCTTCTGTGACTGACTAAATTCACTCAGCATAGTAAGTTCCAGCTTCCACCATGTTATACAATGTTTCACAGCTTCATCATTGTTCTTTATCATTGTGTAATATTCCATTGTGTGGATATACCATAGTTTGTTTATCCATTCGTCCATCGATGGGCACTTAGGTTGCTTCCATCCTTTGGCTATTGTGAACAGTGCTGCGATGAACATGGGTGTGCATATATCTATTTGTGTGATGGCTCTTGTTTCTCTAGGATATATTCCAAGGAGCAGGATAGCTGGATCATATGGCACCTCTATTTCTAGCTTTTTAAGGAAGCACCAAATCGATTTCCAAAGTGGTTGTACCATTTTACATTCCCACCAACAGTGCATAAGTGTTCCAGTCTCTCCACAACCTCTCCAGCATTTGTTATTTTGTGTTTTTTGGATTAATACTAGCCTTGTTGGGGTGAGATGATATCTCATTGAGTTTTGATCTGCATTTCTCTAATGGCTAAAGATCGTGAGCATTTCTTCACGTGTCTGTTATCTGCCTGAATATTTTCTTTGGTGAAGTGCCTCTTCATATCCTTTGCCCATTTTTTAATTGGGTTATTTGTCTTTTTGCTGTTGAGGTTTTGCAGTATCTTGTAGATTTTAGAGATTAAACGCTGATCGGATTTGTCATAGCCAAAATGTTTTTCCCAGTCTGTAGGTTGTCTTTTTACTCCTTTGGTGAGGTCTTTGGATGAGCATAAGTGTTTGATTTTTAGGAGCTCCCATTTATCTAGTCTCTCTTCTGGTGCTTGTGCATTGTTACTTATGGTTCGTATTGTGTTTATGCCATGTATTAGGGCTCCTAGCATTGTCCCTATTTTTTCTTCCATGATCTTTATCGTTTTCGATTTTATATTTACGTCTTTGATCCATTTTGAGTTAGTTTTTGTACATGGTGTGAGATATGGGTCTTGTTTCAGTTTTTTGCATATAGATATCCAATTATGCCAGCACCATTTGTTAAAGAGACTGACTTTTCCCCAATTAATTGACTTTGGGCCTTTGTTAAATATTAGCTGCTCATAGGTGGATGAGCTTATATATGGATTCTCAACTCTGTTTCATTGGTCTGTGTATCTGTTGTTGTACCAGTATCAGGCCGTCTTGACTACCGTGGCAGTATAATAGGTCTTAAAATCAGGTAGTGTAAGGCCTCCCACTTTGTTCTTCTTCTTGAGTAATGCTTTATTTATTTGGGGCCTCTTCCTTTTCCATATGAAGTTGGTGATTTATTTCTCCATCTCATTAAAAAATGCTGGTGGAATTTGGATCGGGATTGCATTGTACCTGTAGAATGCTTTGGGTAGAATCAACATTTTCACTATGTTGAGTCTACCTATCCATGAGCAAGGTATATTTTTCCACTTATGCAGGTGTCTTTTAGTTTCTTGCAGTAGTGTCTTGTAGTTTTCTCTGTAAAGATCTTTTACATCTCTGGTTAGATTTATTCCTAAGTATTTTATCTTCTTGGAGGCTATTGTAGATGGTATTGATTTGGTGATTTCCTCTTCAAGGTTCTCTTTGTTGGTGTAAAGGATTTTTGTATGTTTATCTTGTATCCTGAAACTTTGCTGGAATCTTCTATTTGTTCCAGTAGTTTTCTTGTGGATTCTTTGGGGTTTTCTGTGTATAAGATCATATCATCTGCAAATAGAGATACTTTGACTTCTTCCCTACCTGTTTGGATGGCTTTTATTTCTTTTTCTAGCCTAACTGCTCTGGCTAGGACCTCCCACACAACGTTGAACAATAGTGGTGATAAAGGGCATCCTTGTCTGGTTCCTGTTCTGAAGGGGAATTCTTTCAAAGTCTCTCCATTCAGGATGATGTTGGTTGTTGGTTTTGTATAACTGCCCTTAATTATATTGAGAAATTTCCCTTCTATTTTATTGAGAGGTTTTATCATGAATGGATGTTGGACTTTGTCGAATGCCTTTTCTGCCTCGATTGATAAGACAATGCGGTTCTTGTCTTTTGTTTTATTTATGTGATGGATTACATTGATTGTTTTTCTAATGTTGAAGCATCCCTGCATATCCGGTATAAATCCCACTTTTGGTCATGGTGAATTTTTTTTTTGATATGTTGCTGAATTCTATTGGCTAAAATTTTGTTGAGGATTTTTCAGTCAATGTTCATGAGGGATATTGGTCTGTAATTTTCTTTCTTTGTGGTGTCTTTACCTGGATTTGGTATCAGGGTTATGCTGGCTTCATAGAATGAGTTGGGGAGTATTCCATCCTTTTCTATGCTCTGAGATACCTTTAATAGAAGTGGTGTTATCTCTTTTCTGCAAGTTTGGTAGAATTCTCCAGTGAAGCCATCCAGGCCAGGGCTTTTTTTTTTTGTTGACAGTTTTTTAATTACCTTCTCAATCTCTTCTTTTGTTATGGGTTTATTTAGTTGTTCTACCTCTGCTTGTGTTAATTTAGGTAGGCAGTGAGTCTCTAGAAATCTGTCCATTTCCTCCAGGTTTTCAAATTTGTCAGAGTACAATTTTTCATAGTAATCTGTTATGATTCTTTTAATTTCAGTTAGGTCTGTTGTGATATCACCCATCTCATTTCTTATATGGGTTATCTGTTTCCTCTCCTGTTTTTCTTTTGTCAGTTTGGCCAATAGGTTATCAATTTTGTTGATCTTTTCGAAGAACCAGCTTTTGGACTTGTTAACTCTTTCAATTGTTTTTCTATTATCTATTTCATTTAATTCTGCTCTAATTCTTATTATTTCCTTCCTTCTGGCACCTGACGGCTTCTTTTGCTGCTCTCTACTTGTTCCAGTTGTAGGGTTAATGCTTTGATTATGACCCTTTCTTCTTTTTGGATGTGTGCATTTACTGCTGTAAACTGACCTCTGAGCACTGCTTTTGCTGAGTCCCAAAGGTTCTGGTAGGATGTGTTTTCTTTCTCATTTGATTCTATGAATTTCTTCATTCCCTTCTTAATTTCTTCTATAACCAAGTAGTTTCTGAGCAAGGTGTTGTTCAGTTTCCATGTGTTTGATTTTTTTCCCTTGCTTTTTGTGTTGTTGATTTCCACTTTTATGGCTTTATGGTCAGAAAAGATGCTTTGTAATATTTTGAAGTTTTGGATTTTGTTAAGGCTTGCTTTATGGCCTAATGTGTGGTCTGTTCCAGAGAATGTTCCATGTGCGTTGGAAAAGAAAGTATACTTGGCTGCTGTTGGGCGCAGTGTTCGGTATATGTCTATGAGATCAAGTTGGTTGATTGTAGTATTTAGCTCTTCTGTGTCTTTGTTGAGCTTCTTTCTGGATGTGCTGTCCTTCACCAAAAGTGACATGTTGAAGTCTCCTACTACTATTGTGGAGCTGTCTATCTCTCTCTTCAGAGCTGTTAGAGTTTGTTTTATGTATTTTGGAGCTCTGCTGTTGGGTGCATAAATATTTGTTATAGTTATGTCCTCTTGGTGAATTGACCCTTTAATCATTATATAGTGCCTTTCCTTATCCTTTGTGGTGAATTTTACTTTAAAGTCTATTTTGTCAGAGATTAATATTGCCACTCCTGCTCTTTTCTGAGTGTTGTTTGCTGGATATATTTTTTTTCCATCCTTTGAGTTTAAGCCTGTTTGTGTCTTTAAGTCTAAGGTGTGTCTCTTGTAGGCAGCATATAGATGCATCATGCTTTTTTATCCAATCTACCACTCTCCATCTCTTTATTAGTGCATTAAGTCCGTTTACATTTAGCGTAATTATTGATAGGTATGAGTTTAGTGCTCTCATCCTGATATCTCTTTTTGTGTGTTGTTCACCATTTCTTTGCTCTCCTCAATTTTCTGTGCTGAGTTGTTTTTCTTTATGCATTTTTTTTCATCTTTTTCTTTGTTGTAGATTTTGTGTTTGCTGGGTCTTTGTGTTTTCCTACTTTTTTATTTTGATTTGTAGGATTGTTAGAGTCCTTTGTGGTTACCTTAATATTTACCCTTATTTTTCTAAGTTTATACCAGTCTTTTAATACTTTATATTGCCTTAACCTCCCCTCCATATAAAAAAAATCAATGTCTCCATTTTTTAAGTCCCTCTTTTTTGTTTTAATATTATCTTTTTTTACATACTGATATCTGTTTCCATATTTTCAATGTTTTAGCTTTGATGTATTTACAATATCCATATCTGAGTCAATATCCGGTTACCCTGTCCTGTGTTCTAGTCTTGCGTTGTTATCTGATGTTATTGATTATCTAATCGTAGGACTACCTTTAGTATTTCTTGTAATTTTGGTTTGGTTTTTGCAAATTCCCTGAACTTCTGTTTATCTGGAAATGCCCCAATTTCTCCATCATATTTGAGAGACAGTTTTGCTGGATATATAATTCTTGGCTGACATTTATTTTCCTTCAAGGCTTTATATATGTCATCCCACTGCGTTCTAGCCTCCATGGTTTCTGCTGAGTAGTCTGAACTTATTCTAATTGACTCTCCTTTGTAGATGATTTTTCTTTTATCCCTAGCTGCTCTTAAAATTCTCTCTTCATCTTTGGTTTTGGTAAGTTTGATTATAATATGTCTTGGTGACTTTCTTTTTGGGATCTACATTATGTGGGGTTTGATGAGCATCTTGGATAGATATCTTCTCATCTTTCATGATATCAGGGAAGTTTTCTGTCAACAAATTTTCAACAATTTTCTCTGTATTTTCTGTTACTCCCCCCTGTTCTGGTACTCCAATCACTCGTAGGTTATTTCTATTGTTAGAGTCCCACATGACTCTTACAGTTTCTTCATTCTTTTTGATTCTTTTATCTGATTTTTCATCAAATAAGTTGGTGTCAAGAGCTTTATCTTCAGTGTCACCACTTCTAACTTCTACTGCCTCAATTCTGCTCCTATGGCTTTCTATTGAGTTGTTTACTTTTGAAATTTTAATGTTAATCTTCTGGATTTCTGATTGCTGTCTCTCTATGGATTCTTGCAGCCTATTAAGTTTGGCATTATGTTCTTGAATACCTTTTTTAAGTTCTGCTACTACTTTGTCTGTATGTTCCCTGGATGTTTCTGCATTATGTTGAATTTCCTTTCTAATTTCTAGAAGAGTTCTGTATATTAATCTTTTGTATTCTGTCTCCAGTAATTCCAAGAAGTTCTCTTCCTCCAGAGAATTTATTGAGTCTTTATTTAGGAAGCTTGCTGAAGCTATCACAGACTGCCTCTTTATGTGACTTGGTATTGACTGTTGTCTCTGAGCCATCAATAATTTATTATAATTTTATTTTGTGTTTGTTTAGTGAGACCTAGTTTCTTATTTTATTTTGTTTTGATATGCCAAGATAGGCTGCTCGTGTGCACTAGTTTGATTTTTGACACCTTTGGATGTCTAACATCCTGTCACCAGGTAGTTAGTTCTGTAACTACGTATGGGCACACAGGAGTCCATTAAATTTTCCTATACGGGTTCAGCTCGGGCGTTCAGGCAGTCGGTCATCAAGTGTGTGATGCAGGCTTTCACTCCTAGTCCTAGAGAGGCATGGGAGGTTGGTGCAGGCACTGGACTCTGGCTGTGGTAGGGGATCACATGTTGAACCAGGCAGGGGGCTGATGGCTGCCCCTGAGAGTCTGAAAGGAAAGCATGTCCCTGTTCTCTAGGGTGAGTAGGTAAGTGAGTTTTGTATCTGGACTATGGGCACCCCACTCTGTTGGTTGTAAAGACTCGAGGGTACCACTTTTTCTTGGCTCCTGTAGCAGGTGACTAGGCACTTTAGGTGATATCACCAGTCCCCAAGCCCCTCCTGCAAATCGATAAAAGCGCCTACTTAAGGGGCAGGGCTATTTCGAGGGTCACAAACCTGCCTGTTCACAGCTGAAGCCGTTGAAGTTAAACTTCAGATGTTTCCTCTGCTGTACTGTGGAAGTGAGGACTAATGCTGTTGAGATGGGTCCCCACAAGTTTATACAGGGGTGTAAGGCACTCAGAATCTGCGGACCCCTGATACCTGTGCCTAGCAAAGGAGCTGTGCCAACTCTGTGTTCTTGGCTTAGGGGAGCCAGTAGCTTATTTGTTCCCTCTCCAAGGCCAGGAGAATGGGTCAGGGTGCCTTTTGGGATCTACTTCTGGCCCAGCTGACTCCCGGTACAGAGCACAGAGGGAGGAGGTAAAACGGAAAGAAGTTTTTCCCAAATGGGCTTTTTTTTCTTTTTAAATCCCCACAAAAGGGTGCACGTGTATACTTATCTTACCCTCTTGGGAGCTGCTTTTCACTGGTTTGGAGCATCCAAGCAGAATCTCTGCTGCCCGATCTCTCTAGATGTGGAAACTGCTCTCTGAGTGTGTGCACAGCTGCTAGCCTGCTTCACTGTGGACCCAGTGAAGCTGGGAGGTTGCCGGTGCTGCTGAAGAGCTGCCGTCCCACCGCAGCCGCTCTGGTGCTGCTGGCCTCTTCTGAACTGTCTCCCTGTCCTCCTGCCACTCAGTCCGACTCCTCAACTTTGCCTTGTTCAGGGCTCCTAGATATTCATATATAATCAGATCACTTGTTTTTCCAGGTCTTTGTTGTAAGAGGGATATAGAAAGCATCTTACTACATTGCCATCTTGGCTCCACCTCTCAAGCCTGGTATTTTCAATCACCTCATATGCATACAACAGCTGGGTAATGAACAAGGTAGACTGAAGAAGAATCGATGCTTTTGAAAAATGGTGTTGCCGAAGAATATCGAATATACTATGGACTGCCAAAAGAACGAACTAGTCTGTCTTAGAAGAAGTATAGCCAGAATGCTCCTTAGAAGTAAGGATGGCAAGACTTTGTCTCACATACTTTGGACATGTTCTCAGGATGGACCAGTCCCTGGAGAAGGACATCATGCTTAGTAGAGCAGATCGTCAGTGAAAAAGAGAAAGACCCTCATCAAGGTGGATTGACACGGTGGTTGCAACAATGGGCTCAAGCATAACAACAATTGTGAGGATTGCGCATGACTGGGAGGTGTTTCATTCTGTTATACATAATGTCGCTATGAGTCAGAACCAACCCCACGGCACCTCACAACATAACAAGAAGTAGTGTCTAAAAATTCCGCTTGCTCCACATGTTTGTCAGCTCTTTGTATTGCCAGGTTTTTTTTTTTGGGGGGGGGGTGGTAGGCTTATTTTGTAAAAAAATTATATATGTATATATATGTATATATACAGTTTGTTGTTTTTGTCATTCTAACAGATAAGTAGTGGTACCTCTTTGTGGTAATAATTATCTCTTTAATGATCAATGGTGTTAAACATCTTTTCATGTACTTGTTTGCCATTTGCAGGTAATCTTCTTTGGTGAAGTGTCTATTTAATTTTTTTCCCTTTTTAAAATTTGTTTTTTATTAAATTTAAAAAGGCATTGTATATTAGCCATACAAATCCTTTATGAGATATGTATTTTGAAAATATTTTCTCCCACTCTGTGTCTGTCTTTTCAACCCCATAACAATAACTTTTGAAGAACAGGTTATAAAATTTTTGTTCAAGTCCAATTTATCAGTATTTTCTTTTATGGTGCTGTATCTAAGAAGTCTTTACCTAAACCAAAATTACAAAGATTTTGCCTGTATTTTCTTGTAGTAGTTTTACAGATTTATGTTTTACATTTAGGTCAAGGGTTCATTTTAATTAATGTTTGTATTTGATGCAAGATATGAATAGGTGTGTGTATGTGAGTGTGTAATTGTATCCTGTTTTGTTTGCATATAGATATCCAGTTGTTCCATACTCATTTGTTTGAAAGACTATCTTTTGCATTTTTTGAAATTCATTTGCCACATATGTGCGAGCGTATTTCTGGATGCTCTATTCTCTTCCATTGATTCACATATCCCTTCCTTCACCAATGCCACGTTGTCTTAATCAGCATAGTTTTAAAGTGACTTTGAAATCAGGTAGTGTGACTCCTCCAATATTGTTCTGCTTTTCTAGGATTGCTTTGGTTAAACTAGGTCCTTTGACTTTGCATATAAAATGGAGAATCAGCTGGTGGACGGCCTACAAAAAAAACAAAAACAAAATAAACAAACAAAAATATTTGGGATTTTCTTCGGCATTGCATAGAATCTATAGATCAATTTTGTGAAAACTGACATCTCACAGTACTGACACTTTCAATCAATGAACATAGTATAGTTGTCCATTTATTTAAGTCTTCTTTGGTTTCCTTCATCAGTATTTTATAGTTGTCCACTTAAAGATATTGCATATTTGTTGTTAGATTTGTTTTTAATTTCTTGGCAAGATACAGACAGCATTATTTTTCACTTAAATGAAACAGTTTACCATAACCTATCTGTAAAATGGTAGTAGAGATTCTTTAAAAATTTTGCCGCATTTTAAATTACTTTTTTTCTTCTACTTTCATAGATAAGATAGTCTATCAGATTTTTTTTTTTTAAGAAGAGGACAAGCATAACATAATTTTGAATAGTTCCTAATAGCTGCCAGACCTACACTTGAGTTTGTATTTCCCAGACCACCCCATGACTGACTAGTATGAGATTATAGTAGAAGTATATTCACTTGTGCTTACTAAGATGAATTCTAGAGTAGTCCTACTATTCCATGGACCAGTGAAATAAAAACACCAGTGGCCTTTCCATTTCATGTGACTTTGTTGGAGAAGGGACATCATTACTTTTAATAAAGTTATATTATTAATGAAGTAATACTATTCTGGTTTCTAATATTGTCAATATGTTTGAACTGGTTTTCGTACTTCATTAAAATAGTATTTAAGAGTATGCACTCTTTTATGTCTGGGTTTTATTTCTCAGACTTATGTTTAAGATATTATTTCATGTTATTTAGGATAAAACACAAACCAAACCCGTTGCCATGGAGTCAATTCCAACTCATAGAAACCCTATAGGACAGAGTGGAACTACCCATAGGGTTTCCAAGGAATTGTTGGTGAATTCGAACTGCAGACCTTTTGGTTAGCAGCTGAGCTCTTAACCACTGCATCACCAGGGCCCCCATTATTTAGATACAAAAAAAAACCCAGACGTGTTGAGGTAGAGTCGATTCCAACTTGCAGTGACCCTATAGGACTAAGTAGAACTGCCCCACAGGGTTTCCAAGGAGCAGCTGGTGAATTTGAACTGTAGACCTTTTGGTCAGCAGCTGAGCTCTTAACCACTGCATCACCAGGGCCCCCATTATTTAGATACAAAAGAAAACCTAGACGTGTTGAGGTAGAGTCGATTCCAACTTGTAGTGACCCTATAGGACAGAGCAGAACTGCCCCATAGGGTTCCCAAGGAGCAGCTGGTGGATTCAAACTGCCAACCTTTTGGTTAGCAGCCAAGCTCTTAACTACTGAGTCACCAGGGCTCCGCACTTGCTCTACATATTTTCTTTTAATTAATTAATGCAAGTTTCAGCCAAATACTTTAGGATACCTTAGAGAATCAGGTGTATGTGCACCAGGAAATGAACGAAATGTTTCTAACAACACTATTTACAAATAACAGTAGAGTCTACAATGGATGTACTATACTGTCTTGAAAATAAGAAACTGAAGCTACATGCAAAAATAGAGATGAATCCCAGAAATAAAATATTGAGCAAAAACAGAAAAGCACAGAGAATGTACACCATATGATGTTATTTATACCAACTTGCAAAAATGGGCAAAAGCAAGTTACATTGTTTAAACCCAGAAAATTAAACCATTTGCTGCCAAGTCAGTTCTGACTTATGGCAACCCCATGCGTGTCAGAGCAGAATTGCACTCCATAAAGTTTTCAATGGTTGTGATCTTTCACAAGTAGGTCACCAGGGCTTTCTTTGGAAGTACCTCAGTTAATAGCTGTGCTTAACAATTCGTACTATCCTGGGACTCTCACATTGTTTAGAGATGCATACACAGATAACAAAATCATAAAGAAAACCAGTGGGCTGATTATCACAAAATGATTATAATAGGTACTTCTGTCAAGAGGGATTTATAGGTTTGTGTTTGGATTTCAGCACATGAATGGTTCCTAGGGTTGTGGTACTGCTGTATTTTTTATATAAATGATGGTTATGTGAGTATTAAATTTTCATTCAAGTAGATAATAAGTAGATAATATTTGAGTTTGTTATATATTTCAGAAAAATAAGATTAAAAATCAAAGCATATTGAGAACACTGAAAGAAAATTATTATAACTAGAGTAGCAGATAAAGTCAGGAATTTTGGAGACGATGATGTCAGAAAGGTTTTCTGGAATTAGATAATGAAGATTCTATTTGGTCATGCTTTGAATTTCAATTTACTCTGAAAATCCAATGCGAAATTAATAATTATTAAATGCTTTGTTATGCATTATTTTCAATTTTGTTCACAACAGAATTAAGAATCAATAATATCCACAATATTTAGATAAGGAAATTGAAACAATATGAATATTTTCTTAAGAACACAGAAACAATAAGTAAAAGAGCTGAACAGAAGATCTCAAAGGGCTGCCCAAGAAGAAAAAGTAAAGTATTATAATTAAATGTGCAAAGACCCGAAGTTAAAAAACCAAAAGGGAAGAACATGCTTGGCATTTCTCAAGCTGAAAGAACTGACAAAAAAAATTCAAGCTTAGAATTGCAATTTTGAGGGATTCTATGGGCAAAATATTGAATGATGCAGAAAGCATCAAAAGAAGATGGAAGGAATACACAGAGTCACTGCACCAAAAAGAATTGCTTGATGTTCAACCATTCCAGGAGGTAGCATATGACTAAGAATTGATGGTATTGAAGGAAGAGGTCCAAGCTACCCTGAAGGCACTGGCAAAAAAACAAGGCTCCAGGAACTAATGTAATAGCAATTGAGATGTTTCAATGGAAGAATGGAGAGCTGGAGGGGCTCGCTCATCTATGCCAACAAATTTGGAAGGCAGCTACCTGGCCAACTGACTGGAAAAGATCTATGCTTATGCCTTTTCCAAAGAAAGGTGATTCAAAAGAATGCAGAAATTATTGAACAATATCATTAATGTCACACGCAAGTAAAATTTTGCTGAAGACAACTCAAAAATGGCTGCAGCAGTGACAGGGAAATGCCACAAAATCAAGCCAGATTCAGAAGAGGACGTGGAATGGTGGGATATCACTGCTAGTGTCAGATGGATCTTGGCTGAAAGCAGAGAATATCAGAAAGATGTTCACCTGTGTTTTATTGACTATGTAAAGGCATTCGACTGTGTGGATATAATTAATTACAGGAATATTTTTATAAAAAATAATAAATTTCTGCTAACACACTGCAGAAAAATTTTATAGGCACTTATTTTTGTGTCACCCCTTCCGACAGTGTCACCCAGTGCTGTCTACACTCCCCACACCTCCCTAGTGATAGCTTTGGTGTTTGTCCTCTGACTTCAGATCTAGTGTTCTTTCACTGAAACACCTTGCATTTAGTAGGTGTGCAGTTAACACGTTCTAAATGGATATTCTACTAACAGCTATCAGGGCACTATATTTTGCTTGATTTGGTGATTATATAATCATTTTGTTCCTTAAATAGAATGAAATATGACTGGTGATCTGCTTCCATAAAGACTACAGCCAAGAAAACTCTACAGGTCAGTTCTACTCTGTCACATGAGGTCGTTATGAGTCAGAATCAACTCAACAGCATCTAACAAAAACAACAGAAAGAGATCCAATCCAATTATGTAATATTTTATGTGATATTTATTCTGGATTTTTCCATGCACTATTCTCTTTCTGAGAACTAGTTATGTCTTTTTAAATTTTTATTTAAGCCACAAATAAATAAATAAATAAATAGATAGATAGATAGATCTAAATTCCCAAAGAGGTCTATGTTCTCTAACAAAGTTGGAAAAGAAGATTCTGAAATGCCCTGAGAAATCTCTTGAGAATCCAGATGACAAATGTGGTTTGATGCACCATCATGATGACCCAGCTGAGAATAAAAGACCTTTACTACATGACCATGATTCTTTAGTATTTATTCAGGGTTTTTTTCCCCTGAGATTATCTGCAAGTAAGTTTGAATGTATTATGTAACCTCAGCTAATACGAGTTTACTGCCATAAATTGACTCAAGATTAACACCTGTTTCATATTAATTAAGGTTTTAACTGAGGGAGTTATGTATATTTGTCAATTATTGACTATAGCTTAGTATAATAATGACAAATTATGATACTTTGTAAAGATATTCCTTTCTAGAAATAGCTACAAATTTGAAGATACAGTGTGACTATATACATCAATTCAAATTTACCTGATTCTGATGACATCTCAAGGAAATCAAACATGCTTTGACTGGACAGTGAAATTATTTTCATGCTGATATATAAAGATTTCTCCTAGGACTTCAGTCTGATTGCTACCTAAATATTGTATGACATTTGAACTGTTCAGGTGATACAGAAACATAATGTTAGCATGTTCAAGTTACTTTAGCTTTGTCCAATAGTTGAATTGCCAAATAGCAATTCATAATAAAGTAACAATTAATTATTATGCTATTTATTGAATATCTTTCCTAAAAATCTCACTTACAGACTGTTTTTATATATGCTGTAGAGTGGAAGAAAGAGAGATGGGAGGGCGTCCCACGTTGGGAAAGTGTCAGTTTATAATTATAAAAATTGATGCTGAGTCCCTTAACTGAAGTTCAATATTTTAACTAAATATGTTGAATGTGTTTCATTTGGACTTTTTTTCCCATTTGGGCTTAACTCTTTGATATATCTCCAATAACATTCCAGGTAAAAAAAGAAGCAAATCATTTATCATTGGTTTTCTATAAATAATTTTGATAATGATCAAAGAAATATGAGCCAAATTAAATATGCTTTCTTTCAAAAACTGCAGCTAGCTATGAAGGTAATGCATAGAATCCATCGTGGTAAAGAAATGTTTTTGTCAGCTTTCAAAGGCAACCATCCCAATTACACAGGGTGACGGGATCCTAGCTGAGTCAACAGCCACACTGCCTGAGAACAAACATAGATTATTTATCCAGAGCAGTGTTTATATTAAATTGGGATAACTTGAGTCTCAGGAAAACAGCAGACAAGGAAAGGATTTGGGGTTAAACTTCCTCTTTGGGGAAGAGCAAACGTCATTTGTGTTAGTTCTGACACATACGATCATGTTATGATGTTTAGAGTAGACGTGTTCAAGCAAAGATATTCAGAGCATTACCAGTGGCCCAAAAAACCATAAGAGTGCTCTCTTTTTGTTCATATAAGATGAAAACATTTCTTCAGTTCTCAATTATAAATGATGGTTTTTGATTAAGGCTGTTTTTTTTAAAAACAGGAGACTTTAGTTTGACAGATAAATGGCTTATTCATCAGATTAGTGTAAAGTATAGATAAATGATAGAAGATAGATATAAAGACAATGAGACTATGGATAATATATCTCACGTATGTGATAATTTATTCCAGATATCTCTTTCAGTGTGTGTGTGTGTGCTTTGAATGAACTGCTTTCCTTCTATTGGAGAAGTAAAACATCACAATTACAGAATATACTGGATAGAGTCTCATGTCTTCATTTCCCCAACCTTCTTTTGATATAGCCACAAATGAAGAAATGATTTCTGTGTGCTGTATCATACAAATGATCTCCTTTACATAAGTTTCCCAGTACAATTTTATTCCTCTTCAGAAGTTAAGTGTACTTTTGCATTTATTAATTTTAAAACTAGGAAGTGTTTTCAAAAAAAAAAAATTTTATTTTATTGAAAAGGAAGCCTTCAGTCTCAGTGTATTATTAAAGTAAGAGTTAAGCAAATCCATTTTGTTAAAAATTAAGAATACACAGCTCTCTCTTCCTTCTTAAATCTAAAAGGTGTTAAATGTGTATCTCGGAGATCAGAGACGAGACAAGCCAGCCTGTGTCTTCTCTCACAGTTACTCTCCCAGTATGTATCTATGTGGCCTTATATTCCTCCAGACCCCCAGAGACTAGGTCACCTTCAAACTAAAAATATATTGTGCTTTGGACACTCAATCCTGCAGTGATTTTTAAAAATACTTTTCTTGCATTGTCTTTTACCCAGCACATTCAGGTCAGAGCTCTTAGCTGAAGCAAAGAACTAAAGCACCACAAGAGGCAATTCTATTGAACAATACAGGTAGGTCAGACAGAAGTTCATTAATTATTCTAAAAATTGCCTTAATTCTCTAACTTATATTGGGCTTGTAGACCTGGCCTAGAAGCTATCATTAAACTGTATGAATGAAGGACCTATTTCCTTTCAGGGCAAGCATAAATATTTTAGAGAAAAAAAAATAGCATACAAAATCACAAAAATTGTTTCCGTTCTGGCAAACATTATGTTGAAATGTCCCAAAAGTGTTAAAGGGAGGACAGGCTAAAGCACAAAGATTCCACATTGAAATGATCGTGAATTTTAGTGCCAAGGCAAATAAATACATTAAAAGCACAACTCTAAGATGGAAACATGATTGTCAAGAAAAGTACAAAATTGAGAAAAGTCTAATTGCATAGTAAGTAGACTATGTAGTATATAATATACATATTACATGTTTGTTACTTATATATCCTGTTTGCTTTATATATATATATTTGCTATATATAACATAAAATGAATGATAATTAAACACCAATATCAATGATGTTGTTTTAAGGGACCATCAAGTCAGTTCCAACTCATAGTGACCCTATGTACAACAGAACTGAAACACTGCCCTATCCTACACTGTCCTCAGAATTGTGGTTATGCTTGAGCCCATTGCTGTAGCCATTGTGTCAATACATTTCATTGAGGGTCTTCCTCTTTTTTGCTGACTCTCTACTTTACCAAGCACGATGTCTTTCTCCAGGGACTGATTTATCCTGATAACATGTCTGAAGTATGTGAAACATAGTCTCACCATCCTTACTTCTAAGGAGCATGCTGGCGGTACTACTTTCAAGGCGTATTTGTTTGTTCTTCCAGCAGTCCACAGTGTATTCAATATTCTTCACCAACACCATAATTCAAAGGCATCAGTTCTTCTGCAGTGTTCCTTACTCATTGCCCAGATTTCGCACGCATATGAGGTGATTGAAAACACCACGACTTGGGTCAGGTGCACCTTAGTCTTCGAGGTGACATCTTGCTTTTTAACACTTTAAAAAGGTCTTTTGCAGTAAATCTGCCTGATACAATGCATCGTTTGGTTTCTTGACTGCTGCTTCCATGGGCATTGACTGTGGATCCAAGTAAAATGAAATCTTTGACAACTTCACTCTTTTCTTCGTTTATCATGGTGTGGCTTATAGGCCCAGTTGTGAGGATTTTTGTTTTCTTTATGTTGAGGTGTAATCCATACTGAAGGCTATGGTCTTTGATCTTCATCAGTAAGTGCTTCAAGTCTTCTTCACTTTCAGTTGGCAACGTGGTGTCATCTGCATAATGCAGGTTGTTAATATCAATAACTGTTCAAAGGCCTTGTTTTTGATGTAGTTTTAAAACATCTACCGACATAATTAAATTTATTTGAGGATTAAATGTGGGTAGTGATAATGGCTAAACAATAAAAGGAATATTTTTGTTTGTTTCAAGACATTTTACCACATTTTCAACTAACAATTATGGCCTCTAACATTCTCCATGTCATTCGTTTGGAACTTATAAAATGTCTGATATAGTGACTTATCTGTGTGTTTGTGTTTTGTCACCAGCTTGTAAATTTCTTGAGGTAAAAAACAACATATACTTACTTATATGTCCTTTAATATCTATTAGCGTGTTCTGTATCTCTCAGGGATAGGCAAAGTACTGACTGCAGGCCAGATCTTGCCTACTGCTTGTTTATTTTGTAAATAAAGTTTTATTGGAACACAGTCACTGCTATTGTTTACAAGAATTGGCCAAGTTGAAGGTCAGTTTAGTAATAATTACTATTAAATACAGATTGACATTGTGGGAATGTAGAAAAATAGCTAAAATGACAGAATTTGATACATTGTTCTATATGTCATTAATGAAGGAATAAAACCTTCATTAATGCATCAAGAAGTCATTTTTCATGAGCATTTCAACATTCTTAAAGATCCCAGAAATATCATTTGAGGTATATTTCTCTACTGTCATTATAGTTTATTTTATTCAAATGAGACCAGTGATCTGTGTTCTTAACACAAATCTTTGGTAGAGTTACTGAGGGAAAAGGAAGTATGAGAATTCCACTCAGGAAGCCAGGAGAAGACATGGTAAATATTACAATGTCAAATGATGGGAAAGGGCATTACTGTATCTTCGAAAATTATTCTGCCTGTTTGAGAGTATATGCCTGGACATCAAGCCCTGTTTTATGAAGTATTAGGTCTTTGAAGTCAGGAACATGCAAATTTAAAAAAAAAGATGAGTATTTCTGCTACCTTCTACAGCAATAGATAAAAAAAGTTTTCATAATTAATGAGCTGTCAAAGTTATTTTTAACTGAGAAAACATTAGAGACAGAGTAATAAATGTATGGTACAGATGCATCTAAACTTAATTTACTTTAAAGATTCCAAGAAGCTCAAGGAAAAAAAGTGCATATTTAGACATAACATAAAAAATATTCAAGCAACAACTTGCCTCTTCTTTTGCTTGTTTATTTTTTAACTTTGCATATCAGTATTCAAGCATAAGACAGACCTAACTTCACACAGGTATACAAAGAGTCATTGTTGTTAGGTGTCATTGAGTCAGTTCAACTCATAATGACCCTATGTACAACAGAACGAAACACTGCCTGGTCCTGTGCCATTGTCACAATTATTGTTATGTTTCAGTCCATTGTTGCAACCACTGTGTCAATCCATCTCGTTGAGGGTCTTTCTCTCTTTTGCTGATTCTCTACTTTACCAACCATGATGCCCTTCTCCAGGGACTGGTCCCTCCTGTTAACATGTCCAAAGCCTCGCTTCTAAGGAACAGTCTGGCTGTACTTCTCCCAAGACAGATACGTTCATTCTTCTATAGGTCCATGGCACGTTCAGTATTCTTTGCAAATACCCTAATTCAAATGCATCAATTCTTCTTCTGACTTCCTTTTTCATTGTCCAGCTTTCGCATGCATATGAGGCCATACCATTACTTGGATGAGGCTCACCTTAGTCCTCAAAGTGACATCTTTGCTTTTTATCATCACTTTGAAGAGGTCTTCTGCAGCAGATTTGCCCACTGCAATATGTCCTTTGATTTCCTGGCTGTTGCTTCTATGGGTGTTGATTGTGCATCCAAGTAAAATGAAATCCTTGACAACTTCAACCTTTTCTCCGTTTATCATGATGTTGCTTATTGGTCCAGTTGTGAGGATTTTTGTTTTCTTTATATTGAGGTGTAATCCATACCGAAGGCTTTGATCTTCATCAGTAAGGGCTTCAAGTTCTCTTCACTTTCAACATGCAGGGTTGTGTCATCTTCATATTGCAGGTTGTTAATGAGTCTTCCTCCAGTGCTGAAGCTGCCTTATTCTTAATGTAGTCCAGCTGCTTAGATTATTTGCTCTGTATACAGATTGAATAAAAATGGTGAGAGGATACAACCCTGACACACAACTTTCCTCATTTAAAACCATTCAGTATCCCCTTGTTCTGTTCGAACAACTGTCTCATGGTCTATGTACAGGTCACTCAAGAGCACAATTAAGTGTGCTGGAATTCGCATTCTTCACAGTCTTATCCATAATTTGTTATGATCCATAAAGTCCAATGCCTTTACACAGTCAATAAAACACAGATGAACATCTTTCTGGTATTCTTTGCTTTCAGTCAACATTCGTCTGCCAACAGTAATTATATCCCTAGTTACACAGCTTCTTGTGAATTCAGCTTGAACTTCTGGCAGTTCCTTGTCAATGTACTGCTGCAATTGTTTTTGAATTATCTTCAGCAAAGTTTTACTTGCATGTGATATTAATGATATTGTTCGATAATTTCTTCATTCTGTTAGGTCACCTTTCTTTGGTACAGAAATAAATACAGAACTCTTCCAGTTGGTCAGCTAGGTAATGGTCTTCCACATTTCTTGGTATAGGGGAGTGGGAGTTTCCAGCTTTGCATCCGTTTGTTGAAACATCTCAATTGGTATTCTGTCAATTGTTGAAGCCTTGCTTTTGCCAATGCCTTCAGTGCAGCTTGGACTTCTTCCTTCAGTATCATCAGTTCTTGATCATATGCTACCTCCTGAAATGGTTGAACATCAACCAATGTTTTTTGCTACATACTTCCTGTGTCTTTCAATATTTTGCCATAGAAACCTTCAAAATTAAAGCTAGAGGCTTGAATTTTTTCTTCGGTTCTTTCAGCTTGAGAAGTGTCAAGCATGTTCTTCCCTTTTGGTTTTCTGACTTTAGGCCTTTGCACATTTCATTATAATACTTTATTTTGTCTTCTTGAGCCACCCTTTGAAATTTTTCTGTTCAACTCTTTCACTTCGCTTCTTCCATTCACTTTAGCTACTCTACTTTCAAGAGCAAGTTTCAGAGTTTCTTCTGATATCCATCTTGTTCTTTTCTTTCCTGTTTTTTTAATGACTTTTTGCTTTCTTCTTATATGATGTCCTTGATGTCATTCCACAACTTATCTGGTCTTTGGTCATTAGTGTTCAATGCGTTAAATCTATTCTTGAGATGATCTCTAAATTCAGGTGGAATATACTCAGTGAAATCCTTGACAACTTCAATATTTTCTCCATTTACCATGATGTTGCTTACTGGTCCAGTTGTGAGGATTTTTGTTTTCTTTATATTGAGGTGTAATCCATACTGAAGGCTTTGGTCTTCTTTGACTTTGGCTCTTGTGGACTTGTTTTAATTGTCTTAAATTTCAACCTGAACTTGTGTATGAGCAGTTGATGGTCTGTTCTGCAGTCATCCTCTTACCTTGTTCTGACTGATGATATTGAGCTTCTCCATTATCTCCTTCCACAAAAGTAGTCAATCTGATTCCTGTGTATTCCATCTGGTGAGGTCCACGTTTACAGTCATCATTAATGTTGTTGGAAAAAGCTATTTGCAATGTATAAGTCATTGGTCTTGCAAAATTGTATCATGTAATCTCTGGTGTCATTTCCTTCACTAAGGCCATATTTGACAACTATTAATCAATCTTCTTTGTTTCCAACTTTCAAATTCCAATCACCAGCGATTATCAATGTTTCTTGATTACACGTTTGATCAATTTCAGACTGCAGAAGTTGGTAGAAATCTTCAATTCTTCATCTTTGGCATTAGTGGTTGATGCCTGTATTGGATAATAGTCTTATTAACTTGTCTTCCTTGTAGGCATATGGATATTATCGTATCACTGACAGTGTTGTACTTCACCATAGGTCTTGAAATATTCTTTTTCCCTATGAATGTGACGCCATTCTTCTTCAACTTGTCATTCCCAGTGTAGTAGACCACGTGATCGCCTGATTCAAAATGGCCTCCACAGGTCCAGTTAGCTTACTAATGCCTAGGATATCAATCTCTATTCATTCCATTTCATTTTTGATGACTTCCAGTTTTTCTAGATTCATACTTCATAATTCCACATTCCAATTATTAATGTTGTTTGCAGCTGTTTCTTCTCATGTTTTGTCATGCCACGTCAGCTAATGAAGGTCCCAAAAGCTTACTCCATCCATGTCGTTAAGGTCAACTCTACATCGAGGAGGCAGCTCTTCCCCAGTCACATTTCTAGTGACTTCTAACCTGAGGGGCCATCTTCTGGCACTATATCAGACAACGTTCTGCTGTTATTCATAAGATTTTCACTGGCCATACAAAAAAAAAAAAGTAGATTGCCAGGTCTTTCTTCCTATCCTGTCTTGTCTGGAAGCTCTGCTGAAAACCTGTCCACCATGGGTAACCCTGCTGGTATTTGAAATACCAGTGGCATAGCTTCCAGCATCACAGCAACATACAAGCCACAACAGTACAATAGACTTACCTATTAGTGGTGGACAAGAGTCATAGATAATATTAGACAAAAGCAAAATGGAATTTGTTGATTTGTTTCACTTTTTCTTTGGGATTTATTTTTCCATGCTTCAATGGGATTTTTGAAAGCTTCCCAGCAATGACATTAATAGAAAATTGAAGGTAAAACAGAATTATAATAAATTCTAAAGTAAAGTAGTAAAAATAAATTTTAAAAAATTTGTTTTCTTTTCCTTACCATTAACTCTTAGAAACAAATAAATTTCAGGATTTCCCTTTCTTGAAATAACAAGAGCATAATTTCACTCCTTACGTCAGACATCAGACTGGACTAAACCCACAGAGTAAATACCCTACAACCACAAGAATGAGTAGAGATGGGGTCTCATTTTCACGTAACAGCTTTTGGCAGGCTTATGATCCCCAAATGATGAGCAGAGAGAGAGAATGCAGAAGGATTTATTTTTCTGCCTCTGGGAAGAGTGATTTATTTGTATTTCCTCTTTTACAAAGATTTTAGAGAAAAAAAAATGATGACAGCACACTGGAAGAAACTGGGAAGTTTCAGAGGGTACTTTTTTTGGCCTGGGAACATCAGATTTACATTTATTAGGAGAGAGAAAGGGAAGGAGTGAGGGTAGAGGGAGGTCCTTTTGTCCTCACTCTCCTTAACATTGCACAAAGTACCCAAGCCTTTGCCCTTCCAGGTAGGGTGGGGAAATGGATGAGCAGAAGGTCTTAGTTCTCCAAGAAAGAGGTGGAGAATGCTGTGTATTCCTCATCATGAGCAGCTCATGGAAAATCCACGGAAAGGATATTGGCAGTGATTATTTTCACCAGTGAAGAACAAGAGGAAAGGTCCTTCCCCAAAGTGACAGAAAAGCCGAGTTCCTGGCCTCCCAGATATCTGGACTCAAAAATTCTCCAAATCTCTAGAGGTTGTCAGTGAGATGAGTTGTATTTAAGACTTTTATTTTGCGTAACTTTTTTTTTTAAAGCAAAAGAAAGTTTTATTCAGCGTATGTTCTAAGAGGCAAAAGTGGGAAAATGGGCAAGCGTGCTGCCACAGCCATGTCTGCCCTAGTCCAAAGAAATATTACAGAATAGGCAAGAATGGGAAAATGGACAAGCCTGCTGCCACAGCCATGTCTGCCCGAGTCCCAGGAATGTTATAGAATGACCAGTATATACTAACACTAAAAAATGGTTAAAACTATTGAAAGCTTCAGATTTTCACAGATTGGCTAGAAATTGTGATCCTACATTTTGAATTGTCTTTTCTTTCTTTTTTTTGTTGTACTTTAGGTGAAAGTTTACAGCTCAAGTTAGTTTCTCATACAAAAATTTATACACACATTGTTATGTGACCTTAGTTGCTATTCCTATAATGTGACCGCACACTCCTCCTTTCCACCCTGGAATTCCCGTGTCCATTCAACCAGGCTCCTATCCCTTTCTGCCTTCTCATCTAGCCTCCAGACAGGAGTTGCCCATTTAGTCTCGTATAGCTACTTGAACTAAGAACACTCTTCATGAGTATCATTTTATGTCTTATAGTCCAGGCTAATCTTTGAAGAGTTGGCTTCAGGAATGGTTTTAGCTCGGGTTAACAGAGAGTCCTGGGGTCGTGTCTTCTGGGGTTCCTCCAGTCTCAGTCAGACCATCAAGTCTGGTCTTTTTACTAGAATTTGAGTTCTGCACCACACTTTTCTCCTGCTCCATCAGGGACTCTGTTGTATTCCCTGTCAGGGTAGTCATTGGTGGTAGCCGAGCACCATCTAGTTCTTCTGGTCTCAGGCTGATGGAGTCTCTCATTTATGCGAACCCTTTTGTCTCTTGGGATAATATTTTCCTTATGTATTTGGTTTTCTTCATTCTCCTTTGCTCCAGGTGGGTAGGGACAAATTGATGCATCTTAGATGGCCACTAGCTAGCTTTTAAGACTCTAAATGCCATTCACCTAAGTGGGATGCAGAATATTTTCTTAATAAACTTTGTTAGCCAATTGACCTAGATGTCCGCTGAAAACATGATCCCCAGACCCCCCATCCCTGCTACTCTGTCTCTCAAAGTATTTGATTGTATTCAGAAAACTTCTTAGCTTTTCGTTTAGTCCACTTGTATGGACTTCTCCTATATTGTGTGTTGTTTTTCCCTTCACCTAAGATAACTCTTGTCTACTGTCTAGTTAGTGAATTCCCCTCTCCTTCCCTCCCCACCCTCGTAACTATCGAAGAGTGTTTTCTTCTGTTTAAACTTTTTCTTATGTTCCTATAATAGTGGTCTCATGCAATGTTTGTCCTTTTGTAACTGATTAATTTCACTCAGCACAATGCCTTCCAGATTCATTCAAGTTATGAGATGTTTCGTGGATTCATCAGTGTTCTTTAGCGATTCGTAATATTTCATTGTGTGAATATACCATAATTTGTTTATCCATTTGTTCCTTGAAGGGCACCTAGGTTGTTTCCGTCTTTTTGCTATTGTGAACAGTGCTGCAATGAACATGGGTGTGTATATATCTATTTGTGTGATGGCTCTTAATTCTCCAGGATATATTCCAAGGAGTGGGATTGCTGGATCGTATGATACTTCTGTTTCTAGCTTTTTAAGGAGGTGCCAAATCGATGTCCAAAGTGGTTGTACCATTTTGCATTCCCACCAACAGTCTCTCCACAACCTCTCCAACATTTAATATTTTGTGCTTTTTGGATTAATGCTAGCCTTGCTGGGGTAAGATGGTATCTCATTGTAGTTTTGATTTGCATTTCTCTGATGGCTAGTGATCGTGAGCATTTCCTCATGTATCTGTTAGCCACCTGAATGTTTTCTTTGGTGAAATGCCCCTTCATATCCTTTGCCCATTTTTTAATTAAGTTATTTATCTTTTTGTGGTTGAAGTTTTGCAGTATCTTGTAGACTTTAGAGATTACACCCTGATCGAGCATGTCATAGATAAAATTTTTTTCCCAGTCTGTAGATTGTCTTTTTACTCTTTTGGTGAAGTCTTTTGATAAGCATAAATGTTTGATTTTTAGGAGCTCCCAGTTATCCAGCTTCTCTTCTGTTGTATGTGCATTGTTAGTAATGTTTTGTATTCTGTTTATGCCATGTATTAGGGCTCCTAACATAGTCCCTATTTTTTCTTCCATGATCTTTATTGTTTTAGATTTTATATTTAGGTCTTTGATTCATTTTGAGTTAGTTTTTGTACATGGTATGAGATATGAATCTTGTTTCATTTTTTCACAGATGGCTATCCAGTTATACCAGCACCATTTGTCAAAGAGACTGTCTTTCCCCCATTTAAAGGACTTTGGGCCTTTGTCAAATACCAGCTGCACACAGGAGGATGAATTTATGTCTGGATTCTCAATTCTGTTCCATCGGTCCATGTATCAGTTGTTCTACCAGTACCAGGCTGTTTTGACTACCGTGGTGGTATAATAGGTTCTAAAATTAAGTAGTGTGAAGCCTCCCACTTTGTTCTTCTTCTTCAGTAATGCTTTACTCCTTTTCCATATGAGGTTGGTGATTTGTTTCTCCATCTACTCAAAAAATGCCTTGGGATTTTCCACTGTATCTATAGAGTGCTTTGGGTAGAATTGACATTTTCACAACGTTGAGTCCTCCTATCCATGAACAAGGTATATTTTCCACTTATGTAGGTCTCTTTTGGTTTCTTGCAGTAGTGTCTTGTAGTTTTCTTCGTATAGGTCTTTTCCTTCTCTGGTTAGATTTATTCCTAAGTATTTTATCTTCTTGGGGGCTATTGTAAATGCTATTCATTTGGCGAGTTCCTCTTCAAAGTTCTTTTTGTTGGTGTAGAGGAATCCAGTTAATTTTTGTATGTTTATCTTGTATCCTCATACTTTGCTGAAGTCTTCTATTAGTTCCTGTAGTTTTCTTGTGGATTCTTTGGGGTTTTCTGTATATAAGATCATATCATCTGCAAATAGGGATACTTTTACTTCTTCCTTACCAGTTTGAACGCCCTTTATTTCTTTGTCTAGCCTAATTGCTCTGGCTAGGTCCTCTAGCACAATGCTGAATAAGAGTGGTGATAAAGGGCATCCTTGTCTGGTTCCCGTTCTCTAGGGGAATGCTTTCAAACTCTCTCCATTTAGGATGATGTTGGCTGTTGGCTTTGTATAAATGCCATTTATTATACTGAGGAATTTCCCTTCTATTCCTATTTGGCTGAGACTGTTTATCATGAGTGGGTGTTGGACTTTGTCAAATGCCTTTTATGCATCATTTGATAAGATCATATGGTTCTTGTCTTTTGTTTTATTTATGTGATGGATTACATTGATTGTTTTTCCAATGTTGAACCATCCCTGCATAATAGGTATGGATCTCACTTGGTCACGGTGAACTATTTTTTTGATATGTTGTTGAATTGTATTGGCTAGAATTTTGTTAAGGTTATTTGCATCAATGTTCATGAGGGATATTGGTCTCTAATTTTCTTTTCTTGTGGTGTTTTTACCTGGTTTTGGTATCAGGGTTACACTGGTTTCATAGAATGAGTTTGGGAGTATTCCAGCCTTTTCTCTGCTCTGAAACACCTTTAGTAGTAGTGGTGTTAACTCTTCTCTGAAAGTTTGGTAGAATTCTCCACTGAAGCCATCAGGGCCAGGGTTTTCTTTTTTTTTTGTTAGGAGTTTTTTAATTATCTTTTCTATCTCTTCTTTTGTTATAGGTTTATTTAGCTCTTCAACCTCTGTTTGTGATAGTTTAGGGAAGTAGTGTGTTTCTAGAAATTTATTCATTTCCTCTAGGTTTTCAAATTTGTTGGAGTACAATTTTTCATAGTATTCTGTTATGATTCTTTTAATTTCAGTTGGGCACTCCTTTTGTTGTGACCCAAAGGTTCTGGTAGGATGTGTTTTCTTTTTCTTTTGATTGTGTGAATTTTTTTTATTCTGTCCTTAATTTTTTCTATAACCCAGTAGCTTTTGTGCAAGGTGTTGTTCAGTTTCCATGTATTTGATTTTTTTCTGTTGCTTTTTCTGTTTTTGATTTTTACTCTTATGGCTTTATGGTCAGAAAAGATGCTTTGAATATTTTGAATGTTTTGGATTCAGTTAACTTTTGCTTTGTGGCCTAATATGTATTCTATTCTGGATAACGTTACATGTGTGTTAGAAAAGAAAGTATATTTGGCTGCTGTTGGGTGGAGTGTGTGGTATATGTCTATGAGATCAAGTTGGTTGATTGTGGCATGTAGATCTTCTGTGTCTTTATTGAGCTTCTTTCTGGATGTTCTGTCCTTCACCAAAAGTGGTATGTTGAATTCTCCTACAATAATAGTATTTCTCTTTTCAATGCTGCTAGAGTTTGTTTTATGTATTTTGGAGTCCTGTCATTGGGTGTGTAAATATTTAATTATAGTTATGTCCTCCTGGTGCATTGATCCTTTAATCATTGTATAGTGTCATTCCTTATCTTTTGCAGTGGATTTTGGTTTAAAGTCTATTTTGTCAGAGATAAATATTGTCATCCTGCTCTGTTTTGATTGTTGTTTGCTTGATATATTATTTTCCATCCTTTAAGTTTTAGTTTGTTTCTGTCTTTAAGTCTAAGGTGTGTGTCTTGTAGACAGCACTTAGATGGATAGGGTTTTTTTTAATCCATTCGGACCCTCTCTGTCTTTTTATTGGTGCCTTTAGTCCATTTACATTCAGTGTTATTATTGATAGGTATGAGTTTAGTGCTGTCATTTCAATGTATTGTTTGTGTGTGGTTGACAGTTTCTTTGTTCCACTTAATTTTCTGTGCTGAGTTGTTTTTCTTTATGTATTTCCTTTTCGTCTTTTTCATTGTTGTTGATTTTGTATTTGCTGAGTTGTGGTATTTTTCTTTTTCTTTTTTTTGTTTTTGTTTTTGATATGTAAGATTGTTAGTTTCCTCTGTGGTAACCTTAATATTTACCTCTATTTTGCTAAGTTTAAACCAGTCTTTTATTTCTTTATATTGCCCTGACTTCCTCTCCATATGAAAAATACATGACTATATTTTTTAGTCCCTCTTTTTTGTTTTAATGCTATCATCTTTTACATATTGACAACTGTTTCCCTATTTTCAGTGTTTCAGCTTTAATTCATTTTTCTGACTTCCCTGTCCGGGTTGATGTCTGGTTGTTCTGTCCTGTGTTCTAGTCTTGGGTCATTAGCTGATGTTATTCATTTTCTAACCAAAGGACTTCCTTTAGTATTTCTGATAATTTTGGTTTGGTTTTTGCAAATTCCCTAAGCTTCTGTTTATCTGAAAATACCCTAATTTCACCACTGCCATCATATTTGAGACAGTTTTTCTGGAAGTATAATTCTTGGTTGGCAATTCTTTTCCTTCAAGGCTTTAAATATGTGATCCCTTTGCTTTCTTGCCTGCCAGGTTTCTGCTGAGTAGTCCAAGCTTAGTCTTATTGACTCTTCTTTGTAGACGACTTTTCATTTATTCCTAGCCCTTCTTAAAATTCTCTCTTCTCTTTGGTTTTGGCAAGTTTGATTATAATGTGTCTTGGTGATTATCTTTTGGGATCTACCCTGTGTGGGTTTTGATGAACTTCTTGGATAGATACCTTCTCATCTTTCACAATATCAGGGAAGTTTTCTGCAAACAAATCTTCAACAATTCTCTGTATTTTCTGTCATTCTCTCCCCCTCCACTTCCTGGTACTCCAGTCACTTGTAGGCTATTCCTCTTGATGGAGTCCCGCATAATTCTTAGGTTTTCTTAAATCTTTTTATCTGATTTTTCCTCACATAAGTTGGTGTTGGGTGCTTTATCTTCAATCTCACTAATTCTGACTTCCACTGCCTCAATTCTACTCCTATCACTTTGTACTGATTTATCTATTTCTGAAATTTTATTGTTAATCTTCTGGATTTCTATTTGTTATCTCTCTGTGGATTCTTGCAGCCTGTTAAATTTGTCATTATGCTCTTGTGTAACCTTCTTAAGTTCCTCTATTGCTTTGTCTGTGTGTTCCTTGGCTTGTTATGTGTTTTTAATGATTTCCTTCCTAATATCTTGAAGAGTTCTGTATATTAATCTTTTGAATTCTACCTCCAGTAATTTCAAGAAATTATCTTCCCCTGGAAGATTTCTTGATTCTTTGTTTTGGTGGCTCACTGAAACCATCATGGTCTGCCTGGTTATGTGATTTGATAGTGCCTGTTTTCTCCAAGTCATCAATAAGTTATTATATGTATTTATTTTATGTTTGCTTATCGTGTCCTAGTTTTTTGTTTTATTTTGTTTTGATATGCCCATATAGGCTGGATGTGTGAGCTAGTTTGAGTATCGGGATCTTTGAAGCTCTCACGTCCTGTCTCCATTGTGGCTAGAGCTGTTACTAGGTATATGAGCCCAGAAGTCCATTTGCTTTTCTTCTGTGGATTCAGCTCAGGTGTCCAGATTGTCAGTCACCGAGTGTGTGGTTCAGGCTCTCACCTACAGTCTTAGATGGGCAGGGGTGATTGGAATAGGCACAGGTATCTGGCTGCAGTAGGAGGACATATGCTGATCAAGGCAGGCGGCTGACTGTTGCCCCTAAGTGTCTGGGTGGAAGGCACGTCCCTGTTCCCTAGTGTGATTAGATACATGGGTTTTACAGATGGACTATGGGCACTCAATGCTGTTGGCTGTAATGACTGGGAGTCGCCACTTGTTCTTAGACCTCTGTAGTGGGTAGCTCAGTGGAGTGTGTGAAGCCACCAGTCATCAGGCCCCTGATGTAGATAAGTGAGGACCCTGCTTAATGGGCAGGGGGGTGTCAAATGTCATGAAACTGCCACTCCCCTTTATAGCTGATACAGCTGAAAATAGGCTTCAGGTATCTACCCTGTTGTACTGTGCTAGCGAGGGCCTACACTGTTGAAATTGGCCCACACAGATCTATGCAGGAGTGAAAGGCATTCAAAGTCCATAGACCCCTTATGCCTGTGCCTAGGCAAAAAGACTGTTCTTGCCACAATTGGAAGAACGTAGTCAATGTCACTGAACTGTGCATGTAGAAATTTTTGAAATGGTGTGTCTTTGGCTATGTGTATTTTCACCAAAAAAAAGGTTGAGAAGTTAAAGGGTTGACATGTTGTGGGATTGTTAACCAATGTCATAAAACAATATGTGTACTACTGTTTCATGAGAATCTATTTGTTCTGTAAGCCTTCACCTGAAGTACAATTAAAAAAAAAAAAGACTGTGCTTGCCCTGAGTTCTTGGCTTATGGGAGCTGGCAGATTATTTTTTCCTGTTTCCTGATTTGTTCCCTCTCCAAAGCTGGGAGATGGCTCAGGGTCCATGATGGGTCCTACCTACCAGGAGGTGCAGCAATCACTGAAGCCACACTGGGACCCAGAGCAAAGCAGGCAAGGGGCAGGTAAATGGAAGAGAAGTACTTCCCAAGAGGGGGTGGGAGTTTGATCTGCATGGTTAGTTAGATGTTTGTACTTATCTTTTGCCAATCGAGCGCCATTTCTCGATGATTCTGGAGGCTTGAGCAGAGTCTCTGCTGCTCAGTCTCTCCCGATGTGTAAAATGCAACCCGAGCACCATTGCTTGCCTCACCCTTGTGTGCTAGCCAATCCAGTCTGCAGGGTGCTGGTGCCAGCCAGGTCAGGTCTGCCAACTCCTTGCTACCTCTGAACCATCTCTCTCTCCCCCTGCCACTCAATCCGATTCCTCAACTTTGTCTCCAATGTCATGGCTTCTAGATTGTCATATATAATTGATTCATTTTTTTTGGGGGGGGGCGTCTTTGTTGTAAGAGAGACAACAAGAAGCTTCTGACTACTTTGCTATCTTGCCCCACCTATTTTGCAAAACTTTTGATCTTTTGATTTTTTTACACAATATAGCTTGGATTTAATATGTTTTGCTAGCTTCTATCATACACAAATGTGTTCTGTCCTTTTGCTCATCATTCATAAACTGGGAGAGTGCCAGATTATTCAGCAAGTCACATTTTCCCACCCTAAAAATTTTAGAACTAAAATAAAAGGCAACATTTAGGCCCTAGGGATAAAACTGAGACATATTAACCATTTATGCTTAGAAATAAGGTCCCTGGATAGCACAAATAGTTTGCGCTCAATTACTAACCTAAAGGTCGGCGGTTCGAATCCACCCAGTGGAACCGCAGAAAAAAGTTCTGGTGATCTGCTTCCATAAAGATTACAGACATCTGTGAAACATCTCACAATATGGATGACTCTGGAGAGCATTATGCTTAGTGAAATAAGTCAATCACAAAAGGACAAATACTGTATGAGACCACTATTATAAAAAGTCATGAAAAGTTTACTCACAGAAAGAAACACTCTTTGATGGTTACGAGGCAGGGGAGGAGTGGGGAGGAAAAAACACTAACTAGACAATATATAAGTGATAACTTTGGTGAAGGGTAAGACAGTATGCAATACTGGGGAAGTCAGCACAACTTGACCAAGACAAGGTCATGGAAGCTTCAGAGACACATCCAGACTCCCTGAGGGACCAAATTACTGGTCTGGGGGCTGGGGACCAAGGTCTCAGGAGACATCTAGCTCAACTGGCCTAACGTGGTTTGTAAAGAAAATGTTCTACATTCTACTTTGGTGAGTAGCGTCTAGGGTCTTAAAAGCTTGTAAGTGGCTCTCTAAGATACGCCACTAGTTCCACCCCTTCTGAAACAAGGGAAAATGAAGAAAATCAAAGACACAAGAGAAAGATTAGTCCAAAGGACTAATGGACCACAACTACCACTGCCTCCACCAGACTGATTCCAGCACAACTAGATGATGCCCGGCTACCACCACCGACTGCTCTGACAGGCTTCACAATAGAGGGTCCTGGACAGAGCTGGAGAAAGATGTAGAACAAAATTCTAACTCAAAAAGACTAGACTTACTGGTATGAGAGAGACTGGAGACACCCTGAGAGTATGGTCCCTGGACACCCTTTTAATTCAGTACTGAAGTCACTCCTGAGGTTCACCCTTCAGTCAAAGATTAGATAGGCACATAAAACAAATTAAGACTGAATGGGCACACCAGCCCAGGGGCAAGGACAAGAAGGCAAGAGGGGAGAGGAAAACTGGTAACGGAGAGCCCAAGGTCTAGAAAGGGAGAGTGTTGACACGTTGCATTGTTGGCAATCAATGTCACAAAACAATAGGTGTATTAATTGTTTAGTAAGAAATTAGTTTGCTTTTTAAACCTTAATCTAAAGCACAATAAAAAAATAAAAACGATTACAGCCAAAAAAACCTTATGGGGCACAGTTCCACTCTGTAACACATGGGTTCGCCATGAGTTGGAATTGACTTGTCGGTAACAGAATATTTTTTGGTTTGTTTTATGCTTAGAAATAATTTGCCTTGTTAGTTCTTGTGAAACCTTGAAAGAATTCCTACATCTGAAGCAAAGACAGGGCTATTTGATTCTAGCAGCTGACCATGGTGATCCACTCTGATCATTGTGTCTTTTGTTTAACTTCTAAATATCCTGTCTCTGTATACCTGCATTGAGTGATTATATGAAATCATTTACTTTAGACAAAACTTCCTCTTTCCTGCTTCAAATGGAATGTCAGTGAGCACAGACAGCACTACTCAGCAATATCCCTGTCATCTTGCAGCCAGGGTGTTTCCTCAGAGATGGCATCTTCATTTCCAGGCCTACCCTTAATTTTGGGGCGCCTTGAACAAAAGTATACATGGAAGCCAGTATGCCTTATGTTTAAGTATTTAAATATTGCAAATCAAATAAGTTACTGAATTAAATATAATCTACACCCTTACATTGACAAATATGTCATCATAAAAACAAATTGTTGCTGTTAACTGCTGTGAAATTGACCCCCAACTCATTGTCACCCCATGCATAATGAAAAAAATGACTGTTGTGCTCCATAGGGTTTTTATCTTCTGATTTTCAGAAGTAGATCACCAGGCCTTTCTTCAGGCCTTTCTTCAATGTCTGTGTCAGTCTGGAAGCTGCACCGAGGCCTGTTCAGCATTATATCAACTCTTTAGTCTCCACTGACAGGTGGTGACTGAGCTTGAGGTGCATTAACTAAGAATCAAACCCATGGCTCCCGTACAGAAGGCAAGAATTCTGCCACTGGACCTCCACTGCCCCCTTAAAAACAAATAACTACCTCCAAATGTATAAACTATTGCTGTTTATCAAAGAAGATTAAACTTAAGTGTTATTGAACTTATTTGGGTATACTATTGATGAGTCAGCAATGTTTGGATTAGAAATAAAGTAGCAATATACTTAATTCTTAATATTTATTTTGTTATTTCTATTAGCTTCTTTTAGGCAAAATTATTAATGATGCTGTTAGAGTCAAAATACTCACATAATTTGTGTTTTATCCTAATTATTGAGCTGAGGGTTAAGAAATAAAATATAATGGAAGAATAACTTACTACAAGTATAAATTAAGCAAAACATAAATGTAATTAACTCTTACTAAATACAAAATGAAACCATCACACATAATAATAAATACTAGTCCAGGCAAGAGTCTTCTACTGATGCTAAATCTAGAGGAACTTAAATCACCTTCTCACACACTGCATAATTTGTCCATGGTAAAATATACATATGTAAATATATGTATATACACATATATATGTATACAAATATAGTAACTTTACAATAGAGAAATTAAAAAACCCTAGACCAGATGATCAAGATTAACAGCACCAATGAGAATCAGATGGACATCTTGAGCCACCAGAGGTGATGTCCCTAGGAAGACATAGGGTCCTTTATGTAGAATTTCATCTGGGAATGCCTAACTTGATTTTCGTGGCGAGGAACATCTGACAAACTGAAACTGAGGAATGTTCCACTTAAACATAGTGCAGGTAGATCCCATCCTTCAAAAAATGTCCATGTCCTAAAAGAAAATAGAAAGCTTATGGACATGCACTGTATTAAAACGGATAAAAGAGATATGGCAATTAAATGCAACTCATCCTGAACTGGATACTGTATTGTATATAAAAATAAAAAATGCTATGTAGGGCATCACTGGGTACACTGACAAAAGATAGAATATGTATTAATAAATAAAAGTAAGATATCAACGTTAAATTTACTGAATCTAATATCTTTATTGCGATATGTAAAAATAGATTAATATTCTTAGGAATACACACTAAAACCTTTAGGGATAAAGGCCCATGATATACGCAGCTTACTCTCAAATGACTCGTATACACACACAAACACATTTAGAGACAGATAAAGATAATGCAGTAAAGCAAAGGGGACAGATTGTAGCAATGTGTGAATATATGGATCTGGATAAAAGTTACCCCAGTGTTCTTTGTGCGGCTCTTATTCTGGCAGATTTCCTGCCTTTGAAATCATTAAAAAGTTGGAAAAATTAATTGTCAAAATATAAATTCTAATTAAAGATTCTTATTCATGATTTACTATTTGTAGTGTTAGCCTTAATTGTCCATCAAATCACCAATGAAGAATAGATATTACCCTTCATGCATGTTACATAAAAACTTCACTGTATATTATCAATATATATATACACACATATATATGCATATATGTATATTCACACCTATGCTTAAGTGTAATATAAATAATGTAATAATAATGATAATATAAATTATGTAGTGAAAATTTTTTCTCATCCACCATGTTTAACTATTATCAATTTATCAATATTGCAATAACATGTTTATATCTTTGAAACCACTAATTGAAATACATAGATAAGCAAGAAATGGTTGGTCGGTATTGCTGGAAATTTATATTTCATTATGGAACAATTCACTGCATTAATGTTGAAAGGAAGGATTTGACAAACTAATGAATGCGTTTGTCTTTTTTTGTACCTAAGTGCTTCTACTTCAAAGGGATGCAATTCTGGAAGTGCTTACTTGTCTATGTCATGAAATTTGGAAGACAGCTACCTGGGCAACCGACTGGAAGACATCTATAATTTGCACACATTTCAAAGAAAGGTGATCAAACAGAATAATATAAAACAATGTTATTAATATCACATGTTAGCAAAATTTTGCTGAAGCTCTTTCAAAAACAACTGTAGGCATACATTGACAAAGGAACTGCCAGTAGATCAAGCTGGATTCAGAAGAGGATGAAGACTTGAGCGATATCATTGCTAATGTCAGACGGATCTTACCTGAAAGCAGAGAGTACCTATGCATTATCTACTACTCGAAGGCATTCCACTGCATGGGTCGTAACAAGTTATAGATAACGTTACAAAGAATAAGAATTCCAGAAAACTAAATTCTGCTCATGCAGAACCTGTACATGGATCAAGAGTTAGTTCTTCAAATAGAACAAGAAAATACCGTGTGGTTCAGGATTGGGCAAGGTGTGTGTCGGGGTTGTATCCTTTCACCTTACTTATTCAATCTGCATGCTGAGCAAATAATCCATGAAGCTGGACTATATGAAGAAGAACATGGTACTAGGATTGCTGGATTAGATTCAAGTTTAATGATTTTGGCAAGACATTATGGAGGATTCTGTATATTTCATAACATTTCATCAGGAGTCAAAAAATGTCAGCTTGTCCCTCTAATCATGATGCTAATATTAGCACTCTTTTAGTGTTAAACACCTGTTCTCTCCAACGTAAAGGTCGATTTTCTTCTGTGGGAAGATACTGTGGCCCTGCCTGAGTAAACTGTTTTCAAAAACTTCATCCCGATAGTTTTAGATCCTACTGATGATGCTTGCCTGAATAATGCGTTTCACCGTAGACTGCCAAATAATTCTCAAAAAAAAAAAAAATATATATATATATATCATTCCTTTCGCATGAAATAACTGAGAATCTTGTATAATAAAGAGCTATTCCTCTCTCCTTGGGGATGAAGTATGCCTCCTTAAAAAAAAAAAAGACTAAAAAGAGCTAAATACATGCTTAATGCTTTTCCTTTGATCAGTGGAAGCCCCTTCTATTTGTCTGTTTTTTCTTCTGCCAAATCTTCATTAATGTTTGAACATTCCTTGCTTTCTGACACAAGATGTCCAAATTTTCTGTGTATTTGTCTAACCAAAATCAGAATAAATCTCTGATTCCCAGAGCCCTGATTCCTTTTAGTGGGAAATAACATGCAAAAACCAAGGTCTGGAAGCTAGGTGTGAGACAGTTCATTCATAAACTGGTGGGCAATTATTAGACAGTGTATCACTGACGTATGTAAAGTTGTTAGCAGGCTTTTCTGTATTTGCTCAAATTGTAGCAATTCTCGTTGTTATCACCATCATTATTGTTCCTTTACACTACTATTTGAATAAAGAAATTATAGAATTTTTTCAAATCTTTCCAAGAGGAGAGAATCTTGGAACAATAAAAAGAGCTAACTCTAACCTAGCACTTATTACATGTCAGGAGTTCTTCTAAGTACTTTTCATGAATTAACTCACTTAATTCTTAAGCAACTTGTGGATGTTAGCATTATGATTGTTTCCATATTACATACAGAAATGACGCACAGCAGGTTTTTTTTGTCCCGCATCCTGGCACACCAGTCATGCGCTGCTTGAATTTTGGTGAATTGCTGTGTTTTCTATCCTTTTTCCTCTCTGTAAAATGGAACTATTAATAACTAAAGTTCTTACAGGATGATTAATATAGTAGGCCCTCAACACGTGTGGTTAGAGTTGGGAGTACTGTGTCTTCCTGCTTATATAAGAATTGTTTAAATGGCATTTTATTTGGCTACCATACTCTCTCTGGTATATACCAACATTTTGTTAGGAATTCTCTAATCATACTAATTGAAATGATTGTCCTTGTTAAAGGTTTTTTCCAACTGTTGTATGAACATACCTTTAATGAATTCAACTTCAGATTTTGAGGAGGTGAAAAGTATGAGCATAAGGAAAAAATTTTTTTTTTTAAATTCTCAGGAGTGTTTTCATTAAGTCGTCTTTAATTACCTTTCAGAAACACTGTTACTGGATTATCATTCGAAGAATATGAAAATGATCTGACCAGGACTGGGGAAGGAAGCAACACAGCGGTATCCATCACATTTTTAATTTAGTAAAATACGTCTTTTAATTTCACAAAATATTTTGAACGAGCCCAGCACTATACTACTTTTAGCCCACCAGACCAAAGCACAGCTGACAAAAGTCTTCAAAAACAAGGCAAAACAAGTATTTTAAAATATTAAAAAGAGTAAGAGAAAGAAAAAATATAGAACATATTACTTCTCAGCCACAGTTGCACATATATACAATTTATTTTTAATAATAAAGATAGATAGCTGCCGTCAAGTTAACTCCAACTCATGGTAACCTAATGAACAGCAGAATGAAACATTGACCAGTCCTGCATCGTCCTCATGATCGTCAGCATAGTCCAGTCCACTGTGGTGGCTATTGTGCCAATCTGTCTTAGAGAGGATCTCCCTTACCCTCACTGGCCTTCTGCTTCATGAAATATGATGTCCTACTGCAGCAGTTGATCCCTCCAAATTGACATTTTTACAAATCTGTCACTTTGTGATACTGTGGTGGCTTTTATGTTGCTGTGATGTTGGACGCTACCACCAGTATTTCAAAAACCAGCAGGGTCTCCCATGGTGGACAGGGCTCAGCGGAGCCTCCAGGCTAAGACATACTGGGAAGAAGGATCTGGCAGTCAACTTCTGAAAAACTGACCAGTGAAAAACCTTATGAATAGCTGTGGAACACTGTCTGGTCTAGTGCCAGAAGATGAGCCCCTCAGTTTGGAAGGCACTCAAAAGACAACTGGGAAGAGCTGCCACCTCAAAGTAGAGTTGACCTTAATGATGTGGATGGAGCCAAGCTTTCAGGACTTTCATTTGTTGATGTGGCACAACTCAAAATGAGAAGAAACAGCTGCAAACATCCCTAATAATTGGAATGTGGAATACACGAAGTGTGAATCTAGGAAAAAAGGAAGTTGTCAAAAATGAAATGCAATGCACAAAAATTGATATCCTAGGCATTGGTGAGCCAAAATGGACTGGTATTGGCCACTGTAAGTTAGAGAATCATATCATCTACTATACCGGAATGACAAATTGAAGAGAAATGCCATCGCATTCAGCATCAAAAGGAACATTTCAAGATCTACAACGAAGTACAACGCTGTCAGTGATAGGATAATATCCATATGCCTACAAGGAAGACAAGTTAATAAGACTATTATTCAAATTTATGCACCAACTACTAATGCCAGAGATGAGGAAATTGAAGATTTTTACTAACTTTTGTGGTCTGAAATTGATCAAACATGCAATTAAGGTGGAAAGAAAGACCAAAATGGATGTCAGAAGAGACTCTGAAACCTGCTCTTGAACATCAAGTAGCTAAAGAAAAGGAAGAAATGATGAAGCAAAAGAACTGAACAGAAGATTTCAGAGGGCAGCTTGAGAAGACAAAGTAAGATATTACAATGAAATATGCTATCAAAAAAAAAAATTTGCCATCGAGTTGATTCCAACCCACAGTGACCCTATAGGACAGAGTAGAACTGCCCCATACAGTTTCCAAGGAACAGCTAGTGGATTCAAACTGTCAACTCTTTGGTTAGCAGCCATAGATAGCTCTTAGCCACTGGGCCACCAGGGCTCCAAACCTGCTATCGTTACCCTTAATAAGGTAATTTAAAAGGTGTGACTTTTAAGGACTAATGGTTTAAAGTAATCTCAAAAAGCAGGTAATTGTAAACGAAAGCTATTTTTTTGTTTGTTTGTTTTGCAGAAACTGTAAAGGAAAGCTTATATGAGACGCTACTCCTCTTATCTTAAGTATATCCATATTTTTTTCAAACCTGCGATTAATTTGTAACTGCTAGTGAAGTCATGTAGAGCCTACAGTCTGAAAAGAAATTAATTTAACCAAGAAAGTTTCTAAAATTTGGATATAGTACAACTTAAAAAAATTCAATTATATTTTCCAATATGCATTTAGCTTCTAGAATATTTTTTATGCACTGTATTTCACTCAAGAAGAAATTTTATCAAAAAATAAAAAAAGTCATGTCTGCTCCTACATATGATTCTAGGTAGTTCTCAATCATTACACAGGAGATTATTTCTGGATAGGAGCAGTCCATACTATCAGAATTCTTGGAAAGAAAAATAAACTTGAATCAAATTTCTGTTGGTGGGATTCTAAAAATGGAATCTGGAAACTACAGTTTTTGGGTTATACCAAAAGTTGTGAATCCAAAGTAGGTAAGATCTCTCCTTCAGGTTTTGTTCTTTCCTTTTTTAGGTCACATAAGATTAAAAAAAAAAAAAAATCTAGGAGAATAATGAAGCTAAAGAAAGCGACTACAATTGTGTTGAACTCATTTGATTCTTGGTCAGATGTGAAAGGTTTGACAATGAGATATAAAAATGTCCTCTTTGTAGTATTTTTCTCCTTTACTTGAATGTATTTTTTTCTCTTTCTGAGTTCTCGAATGGATACATCTTTCTAATCAGGAAAACCACTGCCACACTTCTCCTTGCCTTTTTAAATCTGTAGGTCTTCAAATGCCTTCTTCCAAAAGATTATTCATTAATAATTCACTACTGTATTTTTCTGTTTCATAAAGAGTTAGAGATGTCAGAGAGGAGCAGAAAGATAAGAGGATTTTGGAAATATATTAATATTAAAGTTTTAATTTCTACTCACAATTTTTGGTTTATAATAAATGCTCTTTCACCAGGAGCAAATAAGGAAAGAAGAAATGATCTAATACTAGAGGAAAATTCACTTTAGAGAGAAGGGTTTGAGATAGTCATAAACTCTCCTGAAAACCAAGATGTATAAGGCAGTTGGATTCAACACTGCCTTTTCCAATTCATTGCAAATGAAAAGAGGTTTAAATGATACATTGGTCAAATATTGGGAATTTTACTGCTGAGAATAAGTTTAGAGAAAAAGGACCAACAATTACCACATAATATTTTAATGGATTAACAGGTTGTTTTATTTTCTTTCTTTCTTTCTTTTTTAATTTACCTTACTTGATATTGTTTTTTTTTTCCTTTTATTAATGTATAAAATAAAATGAATTAACTTATTTTATTTCAAAAGAAGATGGAATGAATACACAGAGTCACTGTACCAAAAAGAATTAGTCTCCATTCAACCATTTCAGGAGGTAGCATATGATCAAGAACCAATGATATTGAAGAAAGAAGTCCAAGTTGCACTTGGACTTGGTGAAAAACAAGGCTCCAGAATTTGACAGAATACCAATTGAGGTGTTTCAACAAAATGATGCAGTGATGGAGGTGCTCACTTGTTATGCTAAGAAATTTAGAAGACAGCTCCTGGTCAGACTGGAAGAATTCCATATTTTTGCCCATTCCAAAGAAAGGTGATCCAACAGAATGCAGAAATTATCAAACAAAATCATTAACATCACAAGCAATAAACTTTTGCTGAAGATAATTCAAAAGTGATTGCAGCAGAACACTGACAGAGAAATGCCAGGAATTCAAGCCAGGTTCTGAAGAGGACGTGTAACAAGGGATATCACTGCTGATGTCAGATGGATCTTGGCTGAAAGCAGAGAATAGTAGAAAGATGTTTACCTGTGTTTTATTGACTATACAAAGGCTTTCAACTGTATGGATCATAACAAATTATGGGTAACATTGGGAAGAATGGAAATTCCGGAACAATTAATTGTGGTCTTGAGGAACCTGTTCATGAACCAAGAGGCAATCATTCAAAAAGAACAAGGGGATACTGTGTGTTTTTCGATCAGGAAAGGTGTGCATTGTGGCTGTATCCTTTAACCAAATTTATTCAATCTGAATGCTGAGCAAATAATCCGAGAAGCTGGACTGTATGAAGAATGCAGCATCAGGATTGGAGGAAGACTCATTAACAACCTGCGATATGCAGCTGAAACAACCTTGCTTGCAGAAAACAAAGAGGACTTGAAGCACTTACTGATGAAGATCAAAGACTACAGCCTTCAGAATGGATTACACCTCAACATAAAGGAAATAAAAACCTTCACAACTGGACCAATAAGCATCATCATGATAAATGGAGAAAATATTGAAGTAGTCAAGGATTTCCTTTTACTTAGATCAACAATCAATGCCCATAGAAACAGCACTGAAGAAATCAAAGGATGTATTGAAATAGGCAAATCTGTTGCAAAAGACTTTTTTAAAGTGTTAAAAAGCAAAGATGTCATTTAGAGGACTAGGGTGCACCTGACCCAAGCTTTGGTATTTTCAATCCCTTATCTACATGGGAAAGTTGAACAATGAATAAGGAACATTGAAGAAACATTGATACTTTTGAATTATGATGTTGGAGAGATAATTGAATATACCGTGGACTACCAGAAGAACATACAAATCTGTCTTGGAAGAAATACAGCCAGAATGTTCCTTAGAAGGGAGGATGGCAAGACTTTGTCTTACTTACTTTGGACATATTATCAGGCAGGACCAGTCCCTGGAGAATGACATTGTGCTTTGTGTCTTAGTTTTCTAGTGCTGCTATAACAGAAATAAGGAAAGTGGATGGCTTTAACAAAGAGAAATTTATATCCCCACAGTCTAGGAGGTTGGAAGTCCAAATTCAGGATGACAGCTCCAGGGGAAGGCTTTCTCTCTCCTTCAGCTCTAGAGGAAGGTCCTTGCCATCAATCTCCCCCTGTCCTAGAAGCTTCTCAGCACGGGGACCTCGGATCCAAAAGACGAACTCCTCTCCTGGATCTGCATTCTTAGCGGTAGGAGGTTACCATGTCTCTCTGCTTGCTTCTGTCTTTTATATCTCAAAAGAGATTGACTTAAAAAACAACCTAATCTCGTAGATTAAGTCCTGCCTCATTATCATAACTGCCACTAGTCCCACCTCATTAATATCACAGATGTAGGATTTACAACACATAGGAAAATCCCATCAGATGAAAAAATGGTGGACCATCCCACAATACTGGGAATCATGGACTAGCCAAGTTGACACACATTTTTGGGGGACACAGTTCAATCCATGACGCTTGGTAAAGTAGAGGGTCAGTGAAAGAGAGGAAAACCCTCAAGGAGATGGATTGACACTGTGGCTGCTACAATGGGCTCAAGCATAGCAACAATTGTGAGGATGGCACAGGACCGAGCAGTGTTTTGTTCTGTTTTACATAGGGTTGCTACGATTTGAAAGCAACTCAATGGTACCTAACAACACTATGAGTCGGCATCGACTAGACAACAACGGTTTTGGTGTTAAAGATTTTAATGTAAGCATAATTGTGAAAAAAAAATCACAGTGTTCTTAATTTCTGTTCATAAAGCTGACCATGTCTAAATCACTGTGCTAATCCTCAAAAAGAGGCATGTAAGGTGGATAAGTCTTCTTACAAAGGCTTAATCTTGAAAACGAAGGAAATGCTCGGTAGAGAAACCTCAAATAGTGTCGGAAACTCTCCAGTACATAAAGTAGGAAACGTAATTGCAAGCTGTATTGAGAATTTCCGCTGTGCATATGAATAATGTGAGTAATTTATGTCTTCAAATTTTTCCTGAGACAGAACAGTTTGCCCTAAGAATCTCTCTGGGTTACTGAGTTGGTAAAAATCTGCCATCTGTTTATGCCAGGAAATCACTTTGGTATGAACTGCTAATGAAAAGTTAGGCTAATTTTGGTCCTCACAAGAAGGAAAATATTTATGTGCATGTGGATTGCTATTTCTAATTCTGGATTTGAGTTGTGCTATATTTGTGGTTGTGTGTTACTGTTGAGTTTATTTGGACTCATGGAAACCACAAGTGTGCAGAGTAGAACTAACTACTCCATAGGATTTTCAAGGCTGTGGTCTTTCGGGGACAGACTGCCAGACGTGTCTTCCAAGGTGCCTCTGGACAGGTTCTTGCTGCCAACCTTACAGCTTGTAGTCAAGAGTTTAACCATTTTCACTACCTAGGGACTCCTGAGCTGTGCTGTAACTCATTTTATTAACAAGCATTTGATTCTCCAACAGTATTTACTATAAAATGATGTTCGAATTTGAAGCCCTATTTTTTTCATAGTTCCTTCCCCCTTGTCTCTTAGCTTTGTCAATAACCGTAACAACTGTGTTTAAAAAATGCAAAACTTTTTTTGGTGGTGTGCTACAACTGTTACAATTTATTTTTTGCAACTTTAAAGGCACTATTTTTACAAACTATGTTTAGAAACTTGCCAATTTGGTGTAAGGGAAACACTTACATGCTGAGTAGAAATGGGATATGAAACTTCTTCAGCTAACTAAATATTTCCTTTTACCCCAAGGAAAAATGGTTTGAAATGGCTTACAGTTTCATCTTAGTTAGTGCCTCTTTATTTACTCAGAAATTAATTGTTCTTTTTCTCCTCCATTTTATAACATGCCTTGTTTGCATCCTGCACAGTTAGATTTCACTAAAAAGTAGCTCTAGGAGAATTCTCTATATTGTTCATGAACACTGACAAACTTAATATATAACCAAGTATCATATAAAATCCACAACTTACCTGACACCTCCCTGCTTATCACTTAGTTATTGTTCTTACGAGATTGCCAACCGTTATATGATAAAAATCTCGTGATTTTTGATGATTCTAAAGAAACAGTAGTATTGTATGTTATTTTCTTTATTCTCCTACACCCATTTTTTTTTTTTTTTGGAGGTGGGGCTTGGATGTACTGCCTTTCTCCACGTTTGTATTAACATATCTTTGAAATCGTACAACATATGGACAAAGTGTTTCCAAAGAACAAAATATTTTTCCACAAGAAGGAAAGTAAAGCAACAGTCTGACAGCTGGTCCACCTACACACAAGTGGGAGAGGATTGCACTTCCATAGCATTCTTCAAACTTAAAACTGTCACTACCGCCCTGAGCCTTGTAATTTTGAGACGGAGTAATTCATTGCTAAAATTCATAGCCCCTGAAATTTCCTTAACACCAAGAGGCAATTAGTTTTACTTTTGCCAGTTTTTGATATGCTGGTAAATTCTTTTCAAATCGATCTTTAGAAAATCAAATGAACGTCTGTCTGAAACAAAATCTTTGGGCACAAGAAAAATACCCCTATGAGTAAAATAGACATGGGGTTTTAATGCTTTCCATGGCTTCATGTAAACCATTTCACTGTTTATGCAAGTAGCTTCTTATGTTCTCCTGAATGTTTCTTAACTACTCCACAGTGTTTCAACTAGATTAGTATTTAGGGCCCCCTGAAACAAGCTATCTGAGAGGAAATGATATTTTTGTATGGCCTTATCAGTGGTTCTCAATATTTTTCTCTCCCAGGCACATCTAAGGGGAAATGCAGACACTAATAAGGAACAGTGGCGCCATATATGCTTCTTTAACTGGGGAGGAATATGCTCGGGGCGGGTGGAGGAAGGCTGGGTGTAGTCTCAGAGAGTGGACCCCAGAGGAGGAAAGGGAGAATACTAATCAAGTGACTCTGATATGGCCCCTTATGCAGGGATAGGGGTCACACACTCTGTCGCCTCTCTCGCCCTACCCTGTCCCTACAATACACGCAAACACAAACATACACACACTTGGGAATCACTGCTTTAGATCACCTAGCCCAGCACTTCTGAAAGGTACCGGGAAGCCTGGAGTCCTAGAGCGACAACCGGGATTCGTCAGTGAATTTTCCAGAACGTTCTTATTCCTGAGTTATTCAGCACGCTGTTTTTTAGACAGAAAGAACATTTCAATTCACATTTAAGCTAACAGCTTTGTTGTAACATTTGACCATTTTTTAAAAATTCTGTTTCCCTCGTCTACTAGACAAATATTTAGAATATATGTCGAAAATAACTTCACAGTAAGATGAAAACTTATTTTATTTAACCTTAATTTCTAGGCAATTAAAGAAATAATTAGAAATTATATTAGTTCATTAAGTGAATTAATTAATTTAATTCCCTAATCAGGATGCTACTTTTAATATTTATCCCCAAAAGCTAATTTTTTGAAAGGGATGACTTTTCCCTAAATATACTTTTAGTCAGATTCTGCCCTTATTCTGTCTTACTCCCCAGAAGTGGGGCAAAAACTGACATCTGTAGCCCTGCCTTGCCCTTCTTTTGTGACCAAACTTTACCAAACCCATTACCATGGGGATGATTCTGACTCATAAAGACCCTATAGGACAGGGTAGAACTGCCGCATAGGATTTCCAAGGCTGTAAATGTTTATAGAAGCAGACTGCCACATCTTTCTCCCTTGAAGCGGCTGGTGGGTTAGAACCACTCATCTTTCAGTTAGCAGCTGAGTGCTTAAGCACTGAGCCACCAGGGCTCCTAAAGCTTGCCTTAGAAGACTGAAAATATTTTGCTTTTCCAGGCTATAAATCTTAGTTGGTAAGTTCCTCCTTGTGCGGACACTTGCCCATGAGTGAGTGGGTAGGTTTGACAAGTGTTAGGACAAGTAGAGGGCTCTTTTGACTTTTACTGTGCACTATGTTTTTCTATTTGTCTAGACTAAAAAGTAAAAGTGATTTACTATTTTTGCTTTACTTTTTGAGCATTATGTTTCACTTTACGTGAAATGTAGGAGGAGAAGGAGTATTTGTCTGAGACTCCTACAAGGCCTCAGCAGAAACATGAAGACTCCTGCGATTCCAGGGTTAATATTAGGCATATTCTGAAGTTAAGATTTATGGAAGGCATAAACCAGGGTATACTGGTATGAGTTCAGACTTTTGAGTCAAGCAGATTTGACACTGGCTATACAGCCTTCCTTGACAACTTCAATTTTTTGTTCACTTATCATCATGTTGTTTATTGGTCCAGTTGTGGGGATGCACCCATGGAAGCAGCAGTCAAGACATCGAACGGCATATTGCATTGGGCAAATCTACTGCAAAAACGTCTATAAAGTGTTAAAAAGCAAGGATGTCGCCTTGAAGACTAAGGTGCACCTGACCCAAGCCATGTGTTTTCAATCGCCTCAAATGCATGTGAAAGCTGGACAATGAATAAGGAAGACTGAAGAAGAATTGACACCTTTGAATTATGGTGTAGGCGAAGAATACCGAATATTCCATGGACTGCCATGGAAACCCTGGTGGCGTAGTGGTTAAGAGCTCTGCTGCTAACCAAAAGGTTGGCAGTTTAAATCCACTAGCCACTCCTTGGAAACCCTATAGGGCAGTTCCACTCTGTCCTATACGGTCACTATGGGTCAGAATCAACTCAAAGGCAATGGGTTTTTTGTTTTTTTATGGACTGCCAAAAGAAAAACAAATCTGTATTGGAAGAAATACAGCCAGAATGCTCGTTAGAAGCAAGGATGGTGAGACTTTGTCTCCTACATACTTCAGACATGTTATCAGGAGGGATCAGTCCCTGGAGAAAGACATCATGCTTGGTAAATTAGAGGGTCAGCGAAAAAGAGGAAGACCCTCAAAGAGATGGATTGACACAATGGCTGCAACAATGGGCTCAAGCATAATAACAACTGTGAGGATGGTGCAGGACCTGGCAGTGTTTCTTTCTGTTGCTCATAGGGTCGCTATGAGTCGGAACCGACTAAATGGCACCTAACAGTAACAAAAACATATAGCCTTGGTTAAGTGACTGATCTCTTTGAACCACATTTTTGTCAATAGTAGAATAGAAATATTATAATATAAGAATATTAATGAAATAATAAAGCCTACTTCATAGGGTTGTGGGGATGGTTCTTCTGCTCCTGGTGCATAACCAAAAAAAAAAAAACCAGTTCCATCAAGTTTATTTCTACTCATGGTGATTCCATGTGTGCAGAGTAGAACTGTGCTCTAAAGGATTTCAAGGCTGTGAACTTTTGGAAGCAGATCACTAGGCCTTTCTTCTGAGGTGCCTCAGGATAGGTTTGAGCTGCCAACATTTCAGTTAATAGTCCAGTGCTTACCTGTTTATGCCACAATGACTCCCTCTTCCTGGTCTATGGTAGGTGCATAATAAATAATACCAAAAAATGAACAAACAAACCCATTGCCATCGAGTCGATTTCAACTCCTAGCAACCCTATAGGACAGAGTAGAACTGCCCCATAGGGTTTCCAAGTTGTGGCTAGTGGATTCGAACTGCTGACCTTTTGGTTAGCAGCCATCATCATTCACTGTAGCTCTCAACCACCGTGCCATAAGGGCTCCATAATAGTATGGATTAATTATATGTAAAGATAAACCAGAAACCCATGGAATTGAAGATTAACTTGTGTATCTGACAAAACTCCACATTAATATTAGCTCAACCTCCTATTCTGATATATGCAATAAATAGAATTAACAAAACTTTATCTCTATGGGCAGTTCATGGGACTTTGGAAGTATTTTCCCAGAGAAACATAACATAAATTGGTAATCCATCCACATAGAGAGAAAGTCAACATGAGCATGGATGAGGCGGGGTGCTCCATGGGACACCTGGAGGGAAGGGTAACATTTCATCCTACATGGTAAACATGCGATTTTTTACATAGAAATGTATTATTCCCTTATTCTGTCTTTGGTATATTTTCTAAGGAATTGTACAGGCCACATGGAAAACCATCATGAGTGTAATTTGTTAACAAGACTTATCATTAAGAACTTCATAATATTTAATTATAACTTAACTCTAGGGGAAAGCGTCTTCATCTTTCTGTATTGAAAACAAAGTCCAAGAGGCATCCAGAGCTGCCAGGAATGGAACCACCTAGTTGTCTGGTTCCTGTCCTTGCCATTCTGGCTTGAAAATTTTTTTTAACAGTTTCATTGAGATATAATTTGTACATACCATATAATTTACACACTTAAGGTGTACCATTCAGTGACTTTTAGTACATTCAAACATGAAATGTTTAGGCAATATTTTGCATATGTGGATCAAATATAAAAACATAGAAAGCATATACCTACACAGTCTCTGGTTATGGTAAAATAAGTCACTATACAGAAGACATGATTTTGTTCTTTATGATTTTGGTGTATACATTCAAATGATATATAAAACCATATACTCAGGCTTGTCCAAATATGTCTTAATGTTATTTTTCTGAAATAATTAAATGAAAAGTTGTGCAGTTAAGTTCAAATAGCCTAGTCGATAATCAGTTCTTACATACATAGTCAAAGAAATTCAATAATTATTTAGGGAAACATTGATATGTTCTTCAAAGTTCTTAGAAGTTTTCCTCATAAGCTAAAAGTATTAAAGTGGTCAGATGAAAATTTTTACTAAGATTAAATTTATCTCCATATAATGGATCAAACTGAGTATTTCATATCCTCAGATTATTATTATGAAAGAGGTTATTCCATTTTGAGAAGATCAACAGGAGAAAAGAAAACATAAATTGAAGAAAGTAATCTGTCTTTCAAAGGAAGTAGTAAATAGGATTCAAATTTATCTAGAAGCATGCAGAGGAGTTTGAATTCATGGGATTATATTATAAAAATAATCAAGTAAGAATTACGACCCACTTTTTATGATGTTGTGCAGTATCCAAAGATGTCTTCATTCCTCAGAACTTCAAAGACTCACAGTTGCATGAAAAAACATGTACATAATAAAGAAAGTAAAGGAGAACAGAAATTGAAAAGAAAAGAAAAACCGGAAGGGGACTGAGCTAGAAGGACTTAGTAAAAACAATACATTCTATAGTGTCATGGTTTGAATTATGTCCCCCAAAAAATGTATCAATTTGGCTGGGCCATGATTCCCAGAATTGTGTGGCTGGCCTCTGTTTTGTGATTGTAATTTTATATTAAAGAGGATTAGGGTGGGATTGTAACACTACATTTACCCAGGTCACATCCAATGTAAAGGGAGTCTCCCTGGGGTATGGCCTGCACCACCTTTTATCTCTCAAGAGATAAAAGGAAAGGGAAGCAGGCAGAGAGTTGGGGACCTCATACCATCAAGAAAGCAGTGCCGGGAGCAAAGCGCATCCTTTGGACCGGGGTCCCTGCGCAGAGAAGCCCCTAGTCCGGGGGAAGACCGAAGAGAAGAAGGCCGACAGAGAGAAAAAGCCTTCCCCTGGAGGTGACGCCCTGAATTTGGACTTTTAGCCTACATTAACTGTGAGGAAATAAATTTCTCTTTGTTAAAACCATCCGCTTGTGGTATTTCTATTATAGCAGCATTAGATGACTAAGACATATAGTAACAGTTGCGTTTATATACTTTAAAGAATTCATTCTCAAGTCAGTGAATAATAGTCACATTTGAAGTAATAATGGTTTTGATAAACCTTGAAAATTGTTCTACTCTGTCCTACAGGATCACTATGAGTCTGAATCGATTCTTGAAGAATACTTATCTGTAAACTTTCAGTTTTAATGCCATACAATTAAGATTCAGAGTTTTTTACTCAGTGATGTTTTTCTTCAATGTTAATCCACTTAGAAGAACATTCTAAGAATGAGATGTTGAAAATGTTACCATGGTAATAAGAAATTAAGCAAATCTAGTAAAAGTAACATGGATTATCAAAGTAAAATACAAAGTTTTCATTATTAAATGACCATCTACTCCTTGCAGCATCTAAAATTTGTAGTAAAATATAATTATATGTTTTTAAAGGAATGTAGTAGAGCAAAGTTGTGTTATATTAAGGAAATGGTGCATTCTTAGCTCCAGAAGAAATCTTGTCAGGGTGGACATTGATGGTTCAGTGGTAGAATTCTTGCCTTCCATGCAGGAGACCTGGGTTCAACTCTCAGCCAATGCACCTCACACACAGTTAGCACCCAGATCTTTGTGGTGGCTTGCGTGTTGCTATGATGCTTAACAGGTTTAATTAACCAGAGCTTCCATACTAAGATAGACTAGGAAGAAAGGCCTAGTGATATACTTCTGAAAATCAGCCAATGAAAACTCTATGGATCACAATGGACAACGGTCTAATCCACAACCAATTGTGAGGATGGCACAGGACAGGGCATGTTTTCTTTTGTTGTGTATGGGATCAGCATGAATCAGGGATCAACTCGACAACAGCTTACAATAACAAGACAGAGAAACGAGATGCAGTGATGATTAGGGAAAAGACTGAGCGTTTTGAGATGACCTCTGTTATATGCCATGTAAAAGAGTTTGTACTTTCTTGTACAGATAAAGGAAAGTTACACTGAATTTTAGACTTAAAAGGAAGTGACCAGCCTTACACTTTAAATATATACCTTTAACTGCAGTGCAGAGGACTTAAAGCGTTTGGAACCTAGAGGTTTACAAAATTAGTAACAGGGAGACATGAGCTATATTAATACTTCAGAGAGACTAATGGATTCTCAGTACGTATTAATAGTAAGATTGCAAACTCTAATCAATTTTGTTGTATTTTTGACTGAAATTATAATTAGTATTATATGCTTAATAATATATAATATATGAGGTACATTTAATACATAAAAGTGTAAACAAAATAGTATAATAGTCTTTGGTAGTAGAAAAATTGGACTCCATTGGTTTAATGATAAAAGCTATTACCTTGTTTAGGCTTCAAAATTGTTTTTAATATGTTATTTAATTCTCAAAAGAGATACGAAATTAAGTACGATTATTCCATTTTAAAGGCAAAAAAAAATGAGTCTAATAAAAATGAAGGAAAAAATTGCTATAGCTTGGAGGACCAGGACATTCTTTTCCAAGTGCATGATGCCTAAACTAGATTTGAAGACTAGTAATTAGTCAGGTGAAAATAATAGTAATGATAATGATGATTAACAGTGATGATGATGACACCGTGTGCTATATATTGTGCTAGAAGGCTATAAGCATTGATATACTTGATTTTAAGAAAACAAACAAAAAACGATGTGATAGATACCCTTATCCCCATTTTACATATGAAGAAATTGTAGCACAGAAAGACTACGTTAACTGCCTAAACTGAATAAATATTAAGTAGAAGATTTGGGATATGTATTCAAGGGTTGAGCTTGATGTCTGGCCTACAAATTAAGAAAATCAGTAAACAACTGCAAAAACATGTTTGAAAAATAAATTCATGAGGGGTGGAGGCAGGGGTGACATTCTGTATAACATGCAAAAGTGGGGAATAAGAAAGAATATAGCATGTTAGTATGAACTGAAAGAAGTTTGGAATGCCCAACCTTCAGGTGACTATGTTAGCAGGTCAGAATGAAGAGGTTAACAGAGAAAAAGGTAGACCTTAAATATTATTCAAGTTTATTTGTTTTCCAAAAAGTTTTTTTTTTTTTTTTTTAAACTTCTGTTTTTGTGTTTGGAGCCCTGGTGGCACAGTGGTTGAGTGCTTGGCTGCTAACCAAAAGGTTGGCAGTTCGAATCCACCAGCTGCTCATATGGGGCAGTTCTACTCTGTCCTATAGGGTTGCTGTGAGTCACAATCAACTCGATGGCAACAGGTTTGTGTGTGTGTGTTTGTACACAGGAGTTTTAAAAAGAGATTTGCATTTTTAGAAATGCGTGGTATGGCAAGAAGGTGGTAAAAACTGGAGGCAGGGAGAACAGGTTGGAGTCTCTCATGGTGATGGGGATGAGTTTAACATCCCCAAGAATGGAAGGAAGACGTAACATAAAGTAAAGTAGAAATGATGGAATCCAAAAGGTGATTAGAATTAGATATGGAGAAGGGTGTTATTGATTGAATTATGTCACCCAAGAATGTGTATCAACTTCGCTAGGCCATGATTCCCAGTATTGTGTGGTTGTCTACGATTTTGTGATTTAATGTCATTATCCTATGTGTTGTAAATCCTTACCTCTATTATATTAATGAGGCATGATTAGAGGCAGTTATGTTAATGGGGTAGGACTCAATCTACAAGATTCGGTTGTATCTTGAGTCAATCTTTTTTGAGATATAAAAGAGAGAACCGAGCAGAGAGGAGAGGGACCTCATACCACCAAGAAAGCCCCGGGAACAAGGCATGTCCTTTTGACCTGGGGTCCCTGCACTGAGAAGCTTCTAGGTCAGAGGAACATTGATGAAAAGGACCTTCCTCTAGAACTGACACAGAGAGAAAGTCTTCCCCTGGAGCTGGCACCCTGAATTCAGACTGCTAGCCTCCTAAACTGTGAGAGACTAAATGTCTGCGTGTTAAAGCCATCCACTTGTGGTATTTCTGATAACTAAGACAGGAAATGAGAAAAAGTGAGACATCAAAAATTAAAGATGATTTCCAGGTTTTTAGCCTTGTGCAATAGGGTGAAGGAGAATGTCATTTGGAAACAATGAAAATCTAGAATTTTTTTTTGAGGACACAGGTGAAAGTGGATGATGAGTTCAGTTTTAGAGCTACTTGTAAGGTCATCAAGGTGAATGTGTCCAAATAGCTCCACAGAGAGATCTGGGAATAGATTGGGTTTAATTATTTTGTCTTAGGCTGGGTTCTCTAGAGAAGGAAAACCAGTAAAGTATACAAATATATATATAGAGAGAGATTTATATCAAGGAAATGACTCACATGGTTTTTAGAGGCTGTAATGTCCCAAGTCCATGGGGCAGGAAAGAGGCTTCTCCTGATTCACATTGACACAGGGGCTGGCATACCCAAGATCAGCAAGCCAGAGAGCAGGGCTGTTGCTCACAGGTTGTGAAGAAGGACGAATCTCAAAATTGACAAGCATGACACAGGTAAGCTACTAGTTCAAGTCCCAAGAACCAAAGGTCAGACGACAGGAGCCAGCTGCAGGATATGGATCAAGCAAAAGCCCTGGCAAGGAGAGCAGGAAGGACTAGGTGGCAGAGGACAGAGAGATTAAGGCTGAGGGGGTGGTGAACCACCACAGGCCCCGCCCCCAACAGTACCACTCACAGCAGATCCCATCATGGAGGTGATCACGTATCAAACCTCAACAGGGAAGTGATCACAACATTATATGACTGCCAAAACACTGACAATCATGGCCCAGCCAAGCTGACACACAATCTTAACCATCACAACTATCATATAGGTGGTCAGCCTGTTGACCACTAGAAAGGCCAACAGCAAGAGTATAAGTGGAGATCAATATAGAACATATTTAAATATTTAAAAGGTATAAATCAAGCTGTCAGATTGTTTCCTGGCTGTCCTTGTATATAGGAAACAGGCACATAGTAAAGCATCTTTACATCAGACCCACCAGCCTGGAACTGGAATCAGGAACTGGAGAACAAAGAAGGAGGTAACATGAACTTCTTGTCTGGAAGGAGTAAAATCATACTTTGAGCTCTACACTTGGGCAGGCTCCCATGTCCATTGGTGTTTATGCATGAGCTGGTGTCTAATATTGTCTCGATCAGTTCTTCTGTATAACAGTGGATGTGATTCTGGGCTCTGGCACCTTTAATCCACATTCTCTAGCCTTCCTGGTGATTCTGTGGGGAATCAATTGTTGGGAGACAATTCTCTGTCTCTTTTGTTTCTATATGTCTGCATGTTCCAGATAATTTTTTCAAGGATGCTTTTACAAAAGTCAGATACGTTTGCTTGTGGCCCGTTATAAAGGATTGGGATTCCCTAAGCTTGGAGTTCTACAACTGTGGCACAAACCCACTGCATGTGCAGAATTCATCTTTGTCCACCTCTGCATCACTCCCATGGAACTTGGGGGAAAGGAGAACTCACACAAACATGATGTTCATGTTTCCTGCTATGCCATAAGTAATAAAGTCCTTTGTCTCTGACCCAGAAATCTCATGACTTCTGCCAGCATCAATGAAAATGCCATGCTAACTTACTAGTTTGCAAGAAGGATAATAACCTCAAACGCTTCAGAGTTCTTGATATCACTATTACTTCAAGGAATTTCTTTCCTTCTTAAATCACCCAGAGTCACTTTTTGATGCTTGAAATTAAAAATCTTAATTAATGCCATTTTTTGTCATTATTAGAATAGACATTTTCTCTGGATTTGGATTTATCTTCCCTGATCACCATGGTTATCCCAGAACTAATTTCTATGGACTTATTGAACACTGAATAGTTTATAGAATTTAATACTACATTGTTTCTGACCAGGTGGTTCACTTTACAGTGAAAGAAGGAATGCAAATGGCCGATGCCCTTAGGCTTCACCATTCTACAAAGTATCTCATTGCTCAGAGGAAGCTGACTAACAGAACGGTGGAGTGACCTATAAAAGATCAATTTCTTCACCTGCTGGTAGAAAACACATTACAAATTGGGATATTATCTTGTATATATATGGCGTCTACATTGATCTATCTTCCAGTATATTGTGCTCTTTCTCTAACTCCTAGAATGCATTTGTCCAGTAGCCATGCATTGAAACGGGAGTGGAATTCCTCAGTCGATGACATATTAACATGTATTTCTTAGAGAAGTAAGAGGATACTGATCTACCTTACAGTAGAACAGGTAAGGTCTCTCTGAGAAGAAACAAAAACCTCAATAATGTCGAGGAACAAGCAATGCAAAGATCTGGGAAAGTAGTGTCCCAAGAAGATAAGCCAGCACGTGTCAAGGTTCTTAAGTGAGAATAGTTTGATATGTCTGAGAGATAGAAAGAATGCCTACATGGAGAGGGGTAGAAGATAAGAACAGAGATGTAGACGGGGCCCAGATCAAGTGGATGCTTATAAACCTTGGTAAGCAGTGTGGATTTTTGCCTCTAAATATAATAAAAACCCATTGGAGGGTTTTCAACAGGGGGATAATGTGACTTATTTTTATTATTAATGTCTATGAAGAAAACTACCTCTACAGGGCAAGAATAGAAACAGAGAAATCAGCTAAAAGACTGTAAAAAGTCATCTGGATTAGATCGTAGAGGCTTGGATTAAAGTGGTAGTAGTGAAGAATTTGAGAAGTGATTACCTTTTTAAGGAAGAGCACGTGGAATTTTTTAATAGATCAGATAAGAGATGTGAGGGAAAGACAGGAGTCAAGGAAGAGTTCCTTTTTTTTTGGCTGAGTAAGTGGATGTTCGGTGATGTTATTTATTGAGATGAAGAAGAAGGGAGGAGAAGAAGATTTGGGGGTGGGAGACATAAACCATGAACTCTATCTTGAATATGCTAAATATGAGGTTTATTTTAGACATCTAAGTAGAGCAGGTGGTTTATGAGTCTGGCGTTTGAAAGAGGGTAGGTTTGTAGATACAAATCACAAAGCCACTAAAGTAGATAATATCAAGGGTGAGTATAAGCATAGGAAAGAACAGAGCCTGAGAACACCTCGACTCTTAAGCAAAGGAGACTGAGAAAGGTGTGCTATGTGATATGTGGAGAATCAAGCCAATATAGTAATGAAGTAAATGGAAGTATATATTTCAAGACAAGGGAAGAAATAGCTGTCGTAAATTCTCAGAGGAATAATAATAAGAATATCGAGTCTCCCACTGGATTTGGCAAAAGAGAAGTAGAAATAAGAGAGAGACTGAGACGGTTTTGAAAGAGGGGGAAAAAAAAAAAAAGCCCCTTTGCCATCGAGTCGATTCCGACTCATAGCGACCCTATAGAACAGAGTAGAACTGCGCCATAGGGTTTCCATGGAGTGGCTGGTGGATTTGAACTGCTGACCTTTTGGTTAGCAGCTGAGCTCTTAACCACTAAGAGGAGTGGAGGTAAAAAAATGAAGTCAGTGGGTGAAGATAATTGATGGCAGGAAAGCTTGTGGAAAAGAGAACAGCAAGTGTGGGGCATAGCGAAGCAAGAAAACGATAAAGAAAGAAAGACTACAATTACAGGAGTAAAATTCTTGAATGGACAAGGTAGTGTGGAATGCATTTCACTAGTGTGCGCGGTAATCTTACACATGAGGAACAACATAGTATATAAAATTGGCAGAATTTTTGTATCGTTTGTATTAATTTTATAGTTGAATTTGGGCAAAAAAACCACACACTAATAATTATTAGTGATTAATTCAATACATTTTAATGGGAAATAATGTTCAACATTATTTTCTTTTATTTCAATTAGTGTATTTTGAGATATTAATTGCTTAGAGTATTTCCACCTTGTGCCAGTTGTAGTATTTAGAACTCTTTGTAATTTTTATTAGAAAACTCATGTTTTCCTATAATTTGTAATATAAAAAGAATAGATATTTGAATTTAGTAGAATGACCTATGCAAACATTGGCAGTGGTCTAGATGGTAACGAGGAAAGCAACCGACTTTATTCCATGTATTGAGTGTACTACAATGACAACTCCTTGTTTAAAATAAGCCTTAGCTTATTCTAAATATCAAGTGCTTAATTACCTATTGCCTTGTCTATTTAGAATATGTACAATTAAATTATATAAACAACAAATTGGACAAGATACTGGTTAGATCATTTGGATCAGGAATTTCCTTTGAATAAAACATTTGTTTAATTGAGTTAATTTGTTAAAATTTAACCCAAGATGAGAAACTTTGCAAAAGAATGTCATTATATCCCAATGGAACTCATGAGTTGTTTGGAGGATGGTGAGAAGCTATAGAAAATCAGAAATATCAGCCAGGGGATTATTGCAATAATTGAGGTGAGTTTCAGAACTAAGCTATTTCCATCGGGTTTGGAGAAGATGTAAGGATAAATATTACAAAGGTAAAATTGATGGAACTTGTTCAGTGCTTATATGTCAGTAATGGGTTTTAGGTGATGGATTAGGTTCTGGTTTAAATAGTGTCAGATGCTTCTGGAGACGAATTGGTGTACTGAGACAAAGTAGGTCATTGAGTTTGGTGATTCTAAGTCATGAATGTCTGATGTAAAAGCAGGTTCGGTACGGAGAGAGAAAGAGCAATATCTTGAGAAGGCACTGGATAAAGCGTGTAAGGGATTTTTTTACATAAATTATTGAACATGAAAAGATGAGTATACATACATAGGTCATACTCCAAGAAAGTATGGATGGGATGATTTCTTTGGGCTATGAGATACTTTATTCCTGATTTTTCATAATTCTTGCTGTTAAGTATTGGTTGTCCTGCATATGGAACAATTTTTAAAGTTAATGTTGTTATGAGACATGAGAAAAATTGATGTTCACTTTCGGGTTGTTTTTGATATTCACATTATCTCAATGTTTTGCCAGTTCAGTAGACTTTCAGTATGAGGAAAGGGGAAACTACCTTGTTTGCTAGAGCCATCGGGCAATCCGGGCATTTGCCTACCATCCTGGTGTGGGGTAAGGGATGGTGGAAGCAATTATAATGAGAAAGAAATATGCATCACATCATCTCTTTCACTGTATTTTGTCAAAATATTGTGACACCTAATCTTTTCATATCAAGAGGAAATGCTAGAGAAAATGAAATATGCTTATTACTTTCCTCATCCCTTTTTGACAATGATCAGACAGACAATTCTTACATGCAAAGCCTCCAAAGAGCAAATCTGAATTAGAAATACTGGTTAGGTTTGGGGAAAAGGTAAATCATTCTTAAGCCTTATTTCTGAATACACTGTAAACAAGCTGCCAGTTTATTTTTCATTAAAAACTTTGCAAAATAAATTTTTCAAATATATAGGTAGGAACTTGTTAAATTTTTATTTACAGAGAGATGGCATTGAATTGAGATACCAGTCCAGAGTGATCTTGAAACCATAAACTAAGTACATGGTCACTGTACTTGACCAAAATTTTAAAATGATAGGATCATTAGCCCTCATATGTTCTAATGTTTCATTTAGAGCATTGTCAAAATTTTCCATTTTAATATCTTTTCTGTGTTTTCTCAATTTTTATTTACTTCATATAGCTGTAAAGAAAAAAATGCAAAATGCATCAATTCTTCATTTTTCTTTTATTGAAATGTATGTTCTATCTTACTCTAGAGACAATAATCAAATTTCTGCTGTCTCATGCCTGAATTATCTCTTCACTGTGCTAGTAAGTAGGACATCCTAAAAGAAGCAAGTGTTAATATAGTAAGTTTTGCCTCATCTCCTATTTTTCTTTAAATTAAAAATAAAGCTTTTGATTAATTTTATACTCTTTCTTCCATTTTCAATCTTGAGGAAGAAACCATATTGCAACAAGGCAAATATTTGGTACACAAGATTTAAGATGATTTAATGTAATGTTTGCTTTCTTCCATACAATTCTATATTTATGTGTAGACCCACAGATTGTTGTAAAGAACTTCCTAGAAAACAAAAAATAAAAACTAAAACTTGTCATTGACAAAGAAAATACCGATGATATTGATTCCTTTTCCAAAACAACTGACTCGATTACTTCCTGTAAGGAGGCAGTTAACAAAAACAAGTAAATAGGTCAATTTTTCGCCACAAATGTGTCATTACATCTTAAAGCTTTTATTAAGTGCAACACTAAAGTGCTGATTCATTTTGCCCTTGGGTAAATGTGATCATTTCCCTTAAACATTTTCTAAAATGCTGTACAAAATTAATTTTTTTGAGCCTAGTGTTTGGGGTTTACGTATTTCTTGATGTGATTTACCGTGAACTTGCTTCTCCTGAACTTCATCCTTTTTATATTTGCTCCCATCACTGAGCCCATGTAGAAAAGTAAGACACCAACAATGTCACGCCTGTCGTCTATCCCACAGAAATAGCTGTGTGAAGGATTTAAACATAGTAGAACCTTTAACCAAACATACTTCGAGATCATTTTTATTGAATGTGAAGATGATGCTCTGGAAATAATTTTTTAAAAACTGGTCTCAGAATGAAATTACATGATTTACCTCCAAATGTCAAGGATACTGCCCTGTAAGATTGAGTAGTTCCCATTCTAAACATAATTCTACTAATAACTAAAAAATTAAAGATTATAGTTAAGCATATTATAGATCTTGTTTTCAACACTGAAATTTAAATAGAAATAGCATTTTAAAAAAATCAAAGAAGTAGAAGGGCCAAGAATGTGAAGAAAAAAGGAAAAAAAATCTAGAAAATAGATGTCAAGTGATTGTTTCCAAAATATCCAGGGCTCCCAATCTTCTTCATCTAATATAAACTGAGCAGTAAACTCTGATCCCACTGCTTAAGCAGTAATGAAAGGACTCAACCCTCTCCAGATTTTTCCCTTAATGTTAACTTGAAATTTTTCTGAGCGTGGCTATTCTGGTAGGATCTCAAGAATCACACAATTCTAATGCACATACTTTTTGCAGCAGAAGAAATGTCCCTACAACATAGATCAGGATTATCCAAGTCTGTAGACCTGGGGAAGTGGAAGAGTCCTTGCACCGAAGTCCAATCTCATCTAAATATTACAGTTTCATTTGCTGCAGAATGTTTTTATGGAACACAACAAAAATATTTAAAAAGAAATATGAAACAATAAATGCCCCTGAGTAATTTATTAAAAAAAAAAAAAATCAAAGAAAGGACACTTACTGTAACAGAGAGCATGACTTGATATGGAGCCATAGTAATAAAATTCAAAACAAAGAATAAAAAAATAAGTGTAGTTCTGACATTGGGCCCAATACCTAGACCAACATTAACAGAATAGAGGGCTTAGAAACAGATCAGTGTGCAAACATAAGCCAGACATATGATACAACTTCTCATTATTGTCGTTGTTAGGTGCCATGCAGTAGACCCCGACTCATAGCAACCCCATGTGTTACAAGGTAGAGCGGGTCCATAGGGTTTTCTTGGCTGCAATCTTTACAGAAGCGATTGTCAAGGCTTTTTTTTCTGTAGTACCTCTGGATGTGTTAAAACTGACAACCTTTAGACTAGCAGTTGAGTGCAAATAAACTGTTTATACCATCCAGGGATCCAAAAATCTCTGGGGGGAAAAAGATAAATTTGTAATAGATGCAATTTAGAATACTGAGTCTATCCATGGAGAAAAAATAGTTTCATCCCTATTTCACTTCCTATGCAAAGGTTAACTCCAGATGTATTAAAGATCTAAATAGGAAATGTAAAACTCTAAATCTAAGGAAACTTAATGAAAAATATACAGGTAAATACCTTTGTGATGTTGGGACAAGGAAAAACTTTTTATCAGGATAAAAATGTCATAAGAAAAATAGGGATGTAAATGAATGATTCTGTTAAAATGATAAAGTTTACAGATTGCCAGGGAGGGGGCAGAAGCTCACAGTTCCACATCTCTCAGTAAATTGAGATATCTACTAACTCTCAAACATTAAATAAAAATTCGAGATGTCTACTAACTCTCAAACATTAAATAAAATTTCACCCCTTCTTGTTCAGTCATTTTATAAAAGAGATGATTATCACATAGATTAAACCTAAAAATTTCATAAAGAAAAATCACTGAAAGAACATGCAATTCATTTATATAATATCTACCGTACAAAGAATGCAAACAATAAAAATTAAAAGAACTAAGAAAAAATATCATATCCACCCAAGAAACGCAACCTCTAAGCTAAGATTATCCAGTCACAGAAAATTATGTTCTTTGCTTAGAACATTTTGTCGTTCAAAAGAAAATAGTTGACTGTACATCCCATGGTATGAGATGCTCAGAAACAAGATGCCCCATTTTGTCTCTTTTTCACAGGAACCATGCTTTGTATTTGGTAATATATGGTTACTGATGCTCCTCTTTTTTGCCACTAGTTAAGGCATTAGTGTCGATGTGTATATCTGACTTAAAGGCTAAATAAACATGCTCTAAGTGTATGTTTTCACAGGTGTTTGTATTTTGGGAAATAATTCTTTGTTGAAGTTAATGTTAACATCCTCGATCAACACAGTTTTACTGCATCACTCCTCTTGTTTTAGTGAAAGCAACTGAGATACAGAATGTTTTGTAAACATGATTTATTCATATATTCATAGTGTACTTCAGATAAAAATTAGTTTTCTTAAACCTTTCACGGAGAGAAAGAAAACAATTTAAATCAGAAACCTTGGAAAAAAAAAAGATAACACAGCCTTAAGTCTATAATATAGAAACCATTTAAGAAGATTGAATTTTCTTTTTATGGTGTGTGGGACTTTTAAAAGTAATGTATTAATTTCTGGAACTTGCCACTATGTTGTTTGTGCCAAAAGTTTCATGTATTCTCCTTGAACATCAAAATAGTCAACTGGTTGGCTATATGCAGTGAACGCAAGGGTCCCATCCAACACATAACCTGATAGCCTTTGTATCACATGTTTCATTGGGTGAAGCAGTGAGAATTCCTTGTGGAAAGTGTTGTCAAGTCTACTGTCCAGAAAAGTCAAAATCCACTTGTCCTGCAGTAACTACTTCCATTCAAGAGATACCCAGTTTCTTCTTCCAACTGTAGAGTTCTTCGTAAAACATCTTAATCTTTTCTTCATAATTAGTTTCTCTTTGTATATTTTGTTCTGTCCATATGCAATGGTCTCACCTTTTGGATCTTTTCTGATTATGATCTATTCTCATATTTATCAACATGCCACAGAGTGGATACCCCAAGGCAGGCATCTACTCCTTGAGGTTGTAAAAACACGAGAGATGATTTTCATTCTTCAAAGGTTTTATTTTGTTTGTTTCTTTGTTTTCTCCTCTCTTCTGCATTCACAATCATCCCGCTCCTCTTCATCATTCTTATTGGTTATGCTCATTCCTTCTTCTGTTTCTCTGAACAGTTTTGACCTACCGTATTTTCTCGAAAACAGTGCCCATGTAAATAACACAGACACACATATAAGGCATGGAAATGGCAACATTTTGTAAAAAGTCCTGGCATCACACACCCATACATATACTGCGCATGTCTCATGACATTTCCAGAAGTGAATTTCAGCTTCATTCACCCTCATTCAATAGCCCAAAAACGTTACTTTTGATCATATTTGTATAATAAAGGTATAAGCCATGGTCAAGAAGTCATGGATCGAGTTTGGTAGTAGCCCAGTAATCAGAAAATAAACAATCAAAACTGTGCATTTGTTTCTACTAATTTAAGTTGATAATTATATCTCAGTCATTTTTGAGTCAGAACCTTGAACCTACTGAAGCCTGTCCATAAATCACATCCTATCAATTGGTAGCATAAACAAAGTGAAGCCTGCACAGGCATAAAGGCACCCAGCAGCTATCAATAAAACCAAGTCAAACCCATTGTCACTGAGTTGATTCCAAATCACAGTGACCCTATAGGACAGAGTAGAACTGCCCCATAAGGTTTCCAAGGAGTGGCTGGTAGATTCCAACTGCTGACCTTTTGGTTAGCGGCCAAATGCTTAACCACTATGCCACCAAGGCTCCACAGCCAACAATAGAAATCTTGATTTAATCTGTACTGGCATAATTATCACAGTTGTCTTCCAACTCTGGGTTTTAATTGGAGGAGTAAACAAAGCAAAACTAACACACAGTCCTCTTGGCTCAACAATTGAATGTGAAACTTTACCAAATCACCTTAAATGAAACCATTAAGCTATGTTAGGTCTAATTATTTCATAGCCTAATTATGTCTTCTTAGCACCAATGCCTTTGATCAATGATCATGAGTCACCTTAGTCATACGTTTGTGAGCATATGAAAAGATCGTTGCTTCTCATACACCTCACATTTGGATTTTGCTATCTCTTAACTAGAACCAGCCAGTTATCGACTATATTGTGCACATTTTTTCAGTTTATAAAACTGAATCTTAGAACCCTTTAGAATCATATCAGGAATTAAACAAGACCTACACCACCAACTTCAAACTGAAAGTTGTTTCGAGGGCAGAAGAAATAAGCAAGAGAGCAGCAGCGAGGCAGTGTGAGGTGGGAGAGTTGTCCATTTACAAATGGAGAAAGAAGAAAAGGAGCTGGAGAAAAGGAATCCGCAAAAACGCGCATGTTGTGAGCCCACAGCAAAATGGCCTGAGTTGAAGAATGACTTGAAAGAGTGAATTATTTCTCGAAGGGAATAAAATCAAGCTGTCTCTACTATAGCAATTCAGATCCAAGCAAAGCTTCTGGCAAATGAAAGAGGAATCCCAGATTTCAAGGAGGGTTTCACCAGGATTTCTAAATTCATGAAAAGAAATGTCCTTTCTGTGAGAATGAAAACCAGCAACTTCCGGAGTTGGATGATGATGATGATGATGGTAATGAATAAATAAACTAAAATAGCCTATGTTAAGATGAAAATACAGTTTCTTCTGGTGATCTTTATTTGTTTATTTCAAACACGTTGATTATCATAAATTATGTTTCAGTTTAAGATTTACAAAAGCAATAAAATATAAACATCTTGTTTTTGTAGTTTTACACTTAGGATATTTTTTACTTACCAATTTCTAGCTCTTTGTACATTCATACTCTTCGGTTTAAATGTGGCATCCTATTTCCATCATAAGCCTGTTCAGTTCACCATTGGTTGGATGGAAGCAGACTGCCACATCTTTCTCCCACGGAGCGGCTGGTGGGTTCAATCTGCCAACATTTCAGTTGGCAGCCAAGCACTTTAACCACTGCATCACCAGGGCTGTTGTTTGGGAAAATATCCATCTTAAATGAAGTTTCCATGAGATCAGTCTTATCCTGGTAACACTAAATCCATTGGAAAGGAAAAAAAATTGAAATTGAAGTCAGCAACATGTAAAAAAAATATTGGTGTAGAGCGCTTATGAAAATAATGTACTGGTGGGTTGTACTATTGGCAAAAAAAGTATAACGTGAGCCTTATTTGTGTATAAATGTGGTAATTCTCCATCTTAGTTTCTACCACCAGATAAATTATCATCCTTGATGACTTCAGTCTCCACTTTGAAAATTTACCCAATAGCCAGCTGCTAACAGTTTCTTGACTTTCTTCACCTGCACTCGAGCTACCTACTCCTGTGTATCTTGTCACCACCCAGAACAGTTTGCCTTCTGAAATATTAGCTACAAAGTTATCCTACTCTGACCATATATGTCTATCACTTAGTTATACCCACCACATCTAAGATTTGACCTCGTAGGGACTGCCTGGCTGAGATCTTTCTGCTTTTGATTTAATCTCTCTTTCCCTTTTACGTTCATTTCTTTATCTTTCAGCGTTGATTACAGGCAATTCCGGGGTACAAACATCCAACACACATACAATCCATAGTTACAAAGCAACCCTTGTAAAAACTATTATATTAAAAATTTGAGGTACATATCAATGGTTCCTAATAACAAACAGGTGTTATTTTGTGACTTGCAGCCCATTATTATTATTATTATTACTGTATTATTATGTTAGAGACGTTTTAGTGTATCTGGAAGTGTTTCTTTAAATTTATTTTATGAATAGAAAAGTACATTATATGCTATGTACTAAGACAAACATTTGACTAACTGACATTAGATATGAACAGTACCTAACTGTTCCCACTCACGTACAAATTCAACTTGAAGGCAGATTTAGCAACAGAACTTGTTCATGATCTGGGGACTACCATTACATCATCCAATACTTTCCTTCTTGATGATACTTTCAAATCTTTTTTTTTTTTTTGTCCTATAACTTACCATTGAACTGCCTGGAGAAATCCAATTCCGGATAAATCAAATTATCTGATGGATCCGCATCTATTGCTGGGGAAAAATAAATTACGATCAGTGCTACCACAACTTCATAGTCTACAACTAGACTTTCAATAGCATGGAGTACTAATACGCCAATCGCCTTAGTTCTCCACATCACAGATATGAACTTTCTCTAATGTCTTCAAAACTTTTTTACCTAGTTTATGTTTGCCTGCATTTCTCCTTTCTTTCCCAGTGGTTACGATGGAATGATAGGAGTCTCTGGGTAGCAAAAACAGTGAAGCACTTGACTATTAGCCAGAGGTACAGCAGTTCAAACTTACCCAGAGGCTCCTCAGAAGACAGGTCTGGCTATCTGCTTCTGAAAAGACTTAGAGCAAGAAAACCCTCTGGAGCAGTTCTACCATGTCACGTGGGGTTGCCATGAGCTAGAATTGACTCAAAGGGAACTAACAACAACAAGGATGTAGAGCATAATTCTAACTCACAAAAAAAAGACCGGATTTACTGGCCTAAAGGAGAATGGAGAAACCCCGAGAGTATGGCCCCCAGACACCCTTTTAGCTCAGTGGTGAAGTTACCTCCGAGGTTCACTGTTCAGCCTGGGAGTGGACAGCCCCGTAAAACCAAATGAGACTAACAAGGTACAGGAGTCCACTGACAAGGGCCAGAAAGCAGAAGGGGACAAGGAAGCTGGTGATAGGGAACCCAAGGTTGAGTAAGGATACTGTTGATGTGTTGTGAGATTGTTAACCATTGTCATAGGGCAACATTTGTAGTAACTGTTAAATGTGAAACTATTTTGTTCTGTAAGCCTTCATCTTAAGTGAGAATAACAGCACAATTGGAAGAGCGTAGTCAATGTCACTGAACTGTGCATGTAGAAATTTTTGAAATGGTGTATCTTTGGCTATGTGTATTTTCACCAAAAAAAAAAGAGGTTGAGAAGTTAGAGGGTTGATATGTTGTGGGGTTGTTAACCAAAGTCATAATACAACATGTGTACTTCTGTTTCATGAGAAACTATTTGTTCTGTAAGCCTTCACCTGAAGTACAATTAAAAAAAAAAAAAAATGAAATGGAACCTCCCTTTTTTCTAAGGCTAAATCCCTCAATTGTGTTCTGCAACTCGTCCCTTCCTGCTTTCTCAAAGCATTAGCTCTCACGCTTCATCTGAGACTTCTCTGACTCTGAATTTATCTTCAGAGAAAGTGAGTTCTCCCAATATCTCCAAAAACGCATCTATTTTTATTTACTTCCCTGATATAATAAATAAACATTTGACAAATTTATAATATTTCCTCGATTAATCCATGTGGAACATTTTCATTCTGAAAAACAGAAATAAAAAATTTGACCTATCAACTTAAAATATATTCTCATTCTCCTTTTCTGCCTTCAAGAGTCTCTGATTCTAATTTTGTGTCTAAGAAACAGTAAATATATCTTAAAACTGAGAAGTCTAAAGAGGCTTCTAAACCAAATTGTTATCATGAGGATTGAAATTAATGCTGCTGTACCTTATTAAAAAAAAAAAAAAAAAAAAAGAAACCAAGCCCTTTGCCATCGAGTCGATTCCAACTTATAATTACCCTGTTGGACAGAATAGAACTGTCCCTTAGGGTTTCCAAGGAATGGCTGGTAGATTCAAACTGCCGACCCTTTGGTTAGCAGCCAAACACTTAACCACTGCACCACCAGGGCTCCGCTGTAGCTTATAGCATCTATTTATTTATTTATCTTGGTTAAGCCTCTCTCAGAACATTTTTCTAAGGCCGAAGGACTGCTCTAGGAAAAGTTGCTTCTCGAAGCAACCTCTGAATGTTATTGCGAGCAGCTGTGGAGATAAAGTGACTTTGAGTATATTTGGAAATAAACAGGGAACAAAACCATCTGAGATGTCTGCCTGAACAAACTGCCACCTGAGATTTGGCTCACTATCACTTTTTGTGGGTCACACACCTGACCAAGTTTCCCTTTATAATAATTTGCTGCTTCGCCATGTTCTAGTTTATTGTGAACAAATGTCCATTTCTTATGAAATTTCAGATAATTTTAACAAAAAAAAAAAAAAGTGAAGCTTTTGAAGTCAGTCTTTGGCGGTGTGATATGGTGCAGATGCTACGTAAACACAGTCATCTGTCTGGCTTAACTTCTCTAGGCCTTACAAATTTCTACTTAAGTTCAAATGAAGTATTTTGTGAGAAAAGAGAAGTTTTTTTTTTTTTTCCCTGTCTGTGAAGCAAGCACGACACGTTTGATCTCAGTGTCTGAGTAGACCATAAAAGGTCACTGGAAAAGTAAAGTTAAAGCAGTTAGCAGCATAGAAGCTTTTAGAGGCTTACGGCCTGATTTATTGATAACTAGAACAAAGGGTCGCTATGAATCGGTACCCATTTAATGGCAACGGGCTTAGAGCAAAGAAGTGATGAATTAAATGAAAACAAAAAGGCAGGGATTTTAAGTTAATTTTTTTAAAAAAATGACTCCATTATTTTGACAATAAAGACAGAAGTTTCTCTTTGTTCCCTTGGGTAGGGCAGGCAGGGAGACACTGGGGAGGAAGGGATGAGCAGAGTGGCCAGATCATACTCCCAGCTCTTGCCTTTGTTCTTTGAATTGGCTTTGAATTCTTAAGAATTTACAATGTGCGTTTTCCATGCAGTAACCTCCAGGAGAAGAGGAACAGGTGCTAGAGGGCTGAGATAGACGAGAATCTTCTCTCCTAAGTGAACACGACTATATTAGCCAGTAAAGACCCAGGCCGTGGTTTTTACAAAGGATTTCTGACAGTGCAATGCAAGAATAAATCATAAAGTGAGGTTTCCTTCCGTAATGGAGGTTCTTTGACATTCTAATTATTTGAGAACTAATTTCTTCATGTTAAATTTGGGACAGCCAATCTGTTCTCATTCAGTGGAGACTAGGACAGTCCAGGCAACGTATGCCCAACTGTAGTAGGCGTTTTGGCAGAGCACACGTATGTGTCCTTACATCAGGCAATGTAATGATATATTCCACAGCTACTTGGAACTGAAACATCTGCGTTTTAGTGAATGAAATCATTCATCCAGTTACCAAGGATTTATTGAGACTTCGTGTACCAGAACCAAGAATTCTCTGTGATTTTTTTTTTTTTTAATCAGCACTGATACAAGTAGATTGTCATGGAATTGTTTGCAGTGTGGAATAGTGGAGTAACAGGGTCAGATACAGAAACTGATGATGATAGCAAATAAAGATTATGTTTTTAAGAATCAGGATCGAAATATCTCTCAAGAGGATAAAAAGCAATAAATGTTATCATTATATTAATTAGAGAGATACACTAATAAGAAACATTATAATATAGCATAGTTCAGCCGAGATACCGTGAAAGAATCCCCAGGTGGTGCAAAAAGTTATACTGTTCGACTGCTAACCTATAGGTTAGTCATTTCAGTTGACCTGGAGCACCTGGTAAGAAAGGCCTGGTGATCTGTTTCCAAAAAAGCAGCAATTGAAACCCATATAGAGTGCAGTTCTACTCTGACACACATGGGGTCACCAAGAGTCAGAAGCAACTCGAAGGCAACTGTTTTTTTTATTTGTTGTGTTTTGTTTTGTTTTTTAGTAGACTGTGAAAAAAAAAATCAATTTGAGCACAGTTCAGCATAAGCTTTTATTCAGAACGCTGGGGCATGAGAACAACCCCAGAAGAGTGTTCTAACTTGGGAGACAGAAAACAGGGCTTTCATAGAGCATTAGCAAAATAAGTCTAAGTTAAATTATTTCGGGAATATTGGTTGAAAGTGGTCTCTGGAGAGTGAGGGATTATATTTGAGGCTTAGCAGCCAAAGGTTGGGCAATTTGGATTTATCAAGAAGCGTTGGGAGGAACACTTGGGAAAACTAAGGTCATGGGAGGGTCACAGTACAAAATTTTCATTTCTTTAAGGTCGCCTGTATTATTAACCACAGTTTGTAACATATGCCTATGCCTTCGTTTGAAGGAAGTAGTGGTGCAGTGGAGAAATCTCACCTTCCGTGCTGGAGAACTGGGTTCAATTCCCGATCAGTGTACTGCCTGCACAGCCACCACCTATCTATCAATTGACACTTGCTTGTTGCTATGATGCTAGTATGGATTTATAACCCACAGGGTTAAATTGCGTCCCCTCCTCTCATCACACCCAGGCTCTGTGAGTTCCTGATAAGGCATTCTGTGTAATAGTCCAAGGTCGTCTTACAACTCCTCTGCTTAAGGCCGCTTCACTACCCACCGCCACACCCCCCTCCACCGAGATATGAGTAATAAGTCACAAAGCTGTCCTTAGATAAACTCCAGGAGTCATACCCTCCAACACACACTCCTGCTAGCTGCCATATTGCATCCGCCACTGTTGCCCCATACATGTTAATTAGTTCCTAGAATTGCCCTCCTATTCCCAGAAACTTCATGAATTATGCATAACTTTCCTATCCTGAACCCTATAACTGCCCTAGAATCCCCAACCTCGGGGAGCTTGATTTGAGACTTAGCTTGACCGGCTTGCAGTAAAGTCTACTTTTCTCTTTCTGAAAGGCCTGGAGTCTCTTAACTGACTGCAGGTGTCGTGCCAGTCAAGACCCACCTTGATTGGGTTATAGATGGCATTGTGTCCCTCAAAAATGTGTGTCAACGTGGCTACGCCATGATTCCCAGTATTATGTGATTGTCCACCATTTTGTCATCTGATGTGATTTTCCTATGTGTTGTAAATCTTACCTCTGTGATGTAATGAGGTGGGATTAGTGGCAGTTAAATTAATGAGGCAGGACTCAATCTACAAGATTAGGTTGTGTCTTAAATCAATTTCTTGTGAGACATAAAAGAGAGAAGCAAGCAGAGAGACATTGGGACCTTATACCACCAAGAAACAAGAGCCACAAGAATAGCGTGTCCTTTGGATCTGGGGTCCCTGTGCTAAGAAGCAACTTGATCAGGGAAGATAGATGACAAGGATCTTCCCCCAGAGCTGACAGAGAAAGAAAGCCTTCTCCTTGAGCTGGTTCCTGAATTCAGACTTCTAGCCTCCTAGACTGTGAGAGAAAAAACTTTTGTTTGTTGAAGCCATCCACTTGTGGTATTTCTGTTATAGCAGCTCTAGATAACTAAGACAATGCTGAAGAGGTTTCATCAGAGCTTTCAGACTAAGATGGACTAGGAAGAAAGGCCTAGTGATCTACTTCTGAAAATCAGCCTTTGAAAATCTTGTGGATCATGAGAATTTGATCCGCTGCCGATCATGGGAATGGTGCAGGGATGGGCGGTGTTTTGTTTTGTTGTGCATGGGGTTGCCACGAATCAGGGACCAACCTGATGGCAGCTAACATCAACAACAGCCACGTACCTTTGTATACGTCATTTCATATCTCTATCAATGTTCACCTCAGTCTCTGTCTCCCTTGCCTCTGCTCTCTGTCTTAATCTCCACCGCCACCTCCACATCAAACTCTATCCCAAGTTAGATGTATTGAGAAATGAAATTGGTTTGGGTTTCTTGACGTCTCAGAACATCTCAATTAAATTTTTTAACTTCCAGATGACTGGAGCCGTCAATATCTCCCTCTAATAGAATTTGAATTTTCATTTTTTAAAAGTTTTTGTGTGGAAATTGCAAATGTAATCTATGAAATCAGTTCACCGTCCAAATTCTGAGAAAACATTGTATGCCAGGTACAGAAAATAATAGAGAAGGTACACTGAGTTTTCATTCTCGTAAAGGTGATAACTAAGTAAATAAGTGAATGAGATAATTTAGGCTACCAGTGAGCATGCTTCTCCCACAGATGACAAGTATTTCACCTAGGATTTAAATACAGTTTTCTCTATCTCCAAAGCCTTGGCTTGTAATTAGTTTTGCCTTCCATCTTTCCTCCCTCCAAACAGTAAAAACCTATCTTGTAGTGCCTGGTGTGCAATCAGCATTCTTTGCGTTTGTTTTGAATTGTTTGTTGGTTTGGTTTGGTTGTTTCCAAAGGAAAGAAGTCATACTCTAGTAGCTGAGTCTACATTAAAATGATATGGCTGCCAGAGCCTATCCATCTATTTTTATATCAAGGAAATATGGACTTCTAGAGACCTCTCTAGACCTATACAAAGAGGTTGAATTTACCATCGACTCTCGTTAATCATGTATCTGCGGCTTTGGTACTACTTTATTTTCCTCTGCCCTATGCACTATCCATTGTAATGTTCTACTTTTGGAAAGAAAGCAATGCATAACTTCAGTATTTTTACCACCACATTGCATGCATAGAAGCCTGCCTAAAATACTTTACACTAGCTTAAACAGGTTGACTCATTTTCCTGAGACTCAAGTGTAGCATAACACTTTGTTAAAAAAAAAAAAAAAAAAAGAACTAAAAGAAAAGAAAGCACATTATTTTTTTTAGAGTTTTATAGTTTTAAGAGAAAAGTCTCATTTCTTAAAATATAATCATGCTGTGGGGACCATAGATTTATTTGGGAAAAAGAAGATATATTTGCCATTTTCTTTCCTATGGAAAAGTGCATTTTCAAAACATCTTACAGAATGAAATTTTGAGCTATTCAATTTGAAACTCTGGACCAAGCATGTTGTCATTACTGCTAAAATTCCTGTGGCTCTTATGGTTAGCTTTTGGCATCTACAGTTATGGAAACTCTGAAGTCCTTCTAATTTTGGAAAATATGGGTGGGATATTTTAGGCTAGTTGTGCTAAGCCATATACTTGTTTTTATCAAAGCTTAAGTCTCCAAATATGTCTCTGCCATTTGAAAGAAGTGACAGAAACAGGAGCTTAAAATTTAGTGGAAGAAATATGTTAGATTTTATACTAGATGAAAAGGAAGAAACAGATTACTAATTGGGATTTTAGCTACTTATATATTTCAATTGGGAACTCAAATATTAGGAGCTATGCTTCCTCTATACCACAGGGCACATGTACAGGCAACAAGGAGGCAAGGTCAAAAAACGTCCTCAGGCACAACTCATCTTTGATCCAGAGCCTAGCTTAAATAATAGTTTGCAGCAAATGCAATTATCTCAACTGGCACTGTAGGGAGATACACTGAAGTTATAGACTGCAGAAAGATCTATTGGGATAAGCACTGGGATATGTGGTGGATTATAAAACGGCCACAGATTGTTCTCACCCTTGAGTGCATGCCCCTTTGCAATGCGACGATGCTGCTCCTCCCATCAAGAGGTAGAGTTTATTTCTCTAGCCCTTGAAGCTAGGGTTGGCCGTGTGACTTGCCTTAGCCAATGGGACAGCTGCAAAAGTGATTCAAACAGAGACTTGAAAAGTGCTTGTACGTTGCAGCTTCCTCTCTTGCTGCTCTTTCAACCCAGCCACCATGTGCATAAACTCAAGCTAGCCCTTTGCAAATCAGGAAATCAAGTAGAGGATGACTGAGGCCCACCAGCTGACGGCCAAGGCCCTGCTGACCTGATAATTCTATGGTTACCTGGAGGAAAGAGGGCAATACTGTGTCCCCATAAATAGGCTTCTGTTTTTAATGTCTGGAAGTCAAAATTGTTTAATTTTCTATATCTCATGTGTGTTAAGAAGAAAATAAGAATTTATATCAGTATCAATGGTAGAGAAACATGTTTTCATGATAAAAATGGGCTAGACTCATGCACATACACAGAAAGGTCACACAGTAGTTTGAACTGAGAGTAATTTGTTTTTTATCCAGGGCTATTTGCGTATTTGCAGGATTGAGTGTTTGCAATTGATAAGACTTCATTTGACATATGAATGTTCCTATTTTTTTTAATAATTCATCATGCCTATTTAATTCCCAAGAACAATGTGTAGCTAAGCACATGCATGTATTATATTAATATTTTCATTTTACTTATATGTTTCAAGAGATGCTGAGTATCCAAGTGCTTAATTCTATGAACGTAAAAGAAGATAAGGGATTATTAACGTACTGATAGACAGTTATAACATTATCTACTTCTGTATTGTGGGAAATACACAGATGGCTACATTCATTTGCCTCAAGGCCTATTGTAGTACAATGATATATTGAGAAATCAATATATAATAAAGGAAATGAATGAGCAATATAATTCTCAAAGAGATTTAAAAATACGTGAAGATGAAAATGTATCATAGTATAAAATGTAGAGGTATTTGACCATGCACAATGATAATGATACAGGCATGAACTTTTCAATAAGTAAACTTTTCAGGTATATGATTTCCTTCTTTGTATGTATAATTTTATTTTTTATTTACTAAGGATTAATAGTAAGGGAAGATAAATTTTTTAGATCAAGAACACATGTTTATTATACTACTTAGTTGCTCAGAACCTTAGTTTTTATTCTTTTAAATATGGATAGTGCTACCTACCTCAATATAGATCGTAATGGTATGCTTAACAAAGGGTCTATAACGTATTGTATGCACTCAATCTAAATTAATTCACTATACTTCTTAAATAGAGAAAAATGAAGTATCAACTTATTGAGGTTGAATAATATCTTATGTGATCTTATATGTCATTGATAATGAAATATTTATTTATAAACTCTAAGAGAGTAATGTACTAACATACATTAGTAAAAAAGTGGTGAACAGCTGAAGAAGTCAGAATAATGTAGATAAACAGCTACTGTAATCAGGAAACAGGAGCTGATTAAGATCAAGTTTTTCTGATTGACTATGAAAACTAATCATCCAAGGACTCAAGATCACAACCTTTCTTAGTTCGACATCTAAGAAACAGATACTTCAGGTCATATCCAGCTGCCATCATAAAATTTTCTCCTTCACAGAGATAAAGAGTCTTCGTGATGTTCAACAACAATAATGAGTGTATAGTAACTACAGTGGTTTAGGTATTTCTTGAACAATCTAGACAAAAAGTATTTGGCCAGGGCGCTGTCTACCTGAATTTTTAATTATCATCTGATAATCCTTTTATCTTATAGAAGAAAGACTAAAAGAATTACAGTCACAGAATGGTGATGATGGTCATCACTATGCTCCTGAGACTGACGATCAGAAGGAGGAGGAGGAAGAAAAAGAGTTGCAGAAGGAGAGAAAGAAAAGGCGGAAGAGGAAGAGCAAGAGGAGGAGATTATAGATCCTTGGAATGCTTTAAAATAATAGATGATAATAGCATTTGACTAGGCTTGGAATGGAGCCCTGGTGGTGCGGCTAACGTCAGCCGTTTAAACCTACCAGCCGCCCCTTGGAAACCCCATGCGGCAGTTCTACTCTACCCTATAGAGTCACTATGAGTTGGAATCTACTCAAACGCAAAGCGGTAAGCTTGGAATGATTATTTTGCATTTCGCTATTTCTGAAAAGCTTGTTTACTATCCCAATTAACAAAAAGAAAAGATTACAAGAGAAATATTTAAGCTATTCGTGAAAATGTATCCTTTAAATTTAAAAATGAGCTTTATTCTATGAATACAAAAGAAGACAAGGGGTTATTAATGTTCTGAAAGACAGTTCTGTCAGTATTTAATTCTTGTGTTGTTGGAAATAGAGATGGCTACAATTATTTGCCTCAAGTTCTATTATAGTACAATGATGTTTTGAGCAATTAATATGTAATAGAGAAAATTTATTACATGATTAGTATTATGTGATTAATTATAAAATATTATATAATTAAACATGTAATCTTTTGGTTATGTTAAAAAAAAAAAAAACCTGAAAAGAATTCTATTAGACAATACTAGAAATCAGTATTTTATATCAGGATTACAACTGACTTTCTGTGTTATGCAATACAAGACTATTCTTATTATATTATTTTATTAAGCTACACAATATTTTCAATTAGCTAATTTTTAAAATTTTTATTGTATTCTAATTATTTATTTTAGGGTATATACACCCTAATAAGATGTGATGAGAAGTCACTTCACCTCTGTGGTATTCTTGTTCAACATCAATAAACCCAGTCTAATTATCAGACAAAACCATATTGAAGGGTTACAAAATGTCTGCCAAGTACTCCTCAAAACTGTCAAGGTCATGAAAAACAAGGAGAGACTGAGAAATTGTCATAGACTAGAGGAGACTAGGAAGACACAGCATGAAGTGCATTAGGGTATCCTAGATTGATTGGATCAAGGAACAGGTAAAGGACATTAGTGGAAAAACTATTGTTGTGTGCCTTCCAGTCAATTCTGGCTCATAGTGACAGTACAGGACAGAGTAGAACTGCCTCGTAGGGTTTCCTAGGCTGTAATCAGATTGCCAGGTCTTTTCTTCTGTGGAGCTGCTGGGTGTCTTTGAACTGCGACCTTTTGGTTAGCAGCTGAACACTTAACCATTGTGCCACCAGGGTTCTTTTTAGTGGAAAAACTAGTGAAATTTAAATAAAGTTTGGAGATACCAATGCCAGGGGTTTTTTTTTGTTTTTTTTTTTTAGTTGTGAAAAATGTACCATGGCAATGTAAGATAACATTAGTGGAAACTGGTTGAGAGGTATATGGGAACTCTGTACTATTTTTGCAACTTCTCTGTAAATCTAAAATTTCAAAATAAAACATTCATTAAAAAAATTCTAGGGATCTTTATTTTTGATACGTAATAAGAATTTTTGCTTAAATGTACATATAGATTTCTAATACAGAAATAAAGATATTTGTGGTGATGCAAAATAGAATAACTATTGAGAATCCTAAGATTGCTCAATTAGGTAGGAAATGGCTACATTTTCAGCTTGTAACTTGAGGGCCATTTACAGTATGTATCATAGGCTATTAGCTGTACCCAAAAATCCATTCTCCCTTGTACAAAATGGCCAGCCTGGTATTTAAGTGGCTTCCCAGAACAAGGACTACGTTTTTCAGGTTCTCTTTCACTAGGAGTGGTCATGGGACAAAATTTGGCTCCTTCCTCGTTCCTGTAGTCTGGAATGTAGACTGGAACCACAAAACTATATTATACCATGGTACAGAAGCTGTGTGTTAAGAATGGCAGGAAAAATAAAATGAAACAGAGGACCCTTGGTCCCCTGAGACCACTGAGACCCAAACCAGCGCTGAGCTACAGATTTTTTTTTTTTCTGAGATGAAATTCACTCTTATCTTGTTTATCGTTTTTAGGTGCTGTTGAGTCGGTTCCTACTCATAGTGACCCTATGTACAACAGAATGAAACACCACCCGGTCCTGCACCATCCTCACATTTGTTGTTAGGCTTGAGTCCATTGTTGCAGCCACTGTGTCAATCCATCTCATTGAGGGTCTTCTCCTTTCTCTATTTTACCAAGGATGATGTCCTTCTCCAGGGACTGGTCCTCCTGATAACATGTCCAAAGTCCGTGAGATGTAATTAAGCCACTGTAATTTCTTGCTTCCTTCCTTTCTTGTTTCCTTGTGTCCTTCGTTCCTTCCTTTCTTGTTTCCTCCCATCCTCCCTTCCATCCCTCTTCACTGTAAAAATATATGGTAAGCCCTATACCTGGAGATGTAATCCTATTTGGGGATATGGTTTTCATTGTTAAGTCAATGAGGCCATAGCGGTGTAAGGTGTGTTTTAAACCTACTCACTTATGAGATATACAAAGAACAAATTAGGCACTGAAACAAGTAAGCAGGAATTGGGGAAATACAGATGCCACATGGAGATCTTCAAGGAACTCAGAGAGCAGAGAAGCTGCGATAAGGATTTTTCCCCCGAGGGGACAAAGAAAACCTTCCCCTAGAGCCATTGTCCTGAATTTGGACTTCTAGCCTCCTAAACTGTGATCAGTCAAAAGCATCTGCAGCAGTACATCGACAGGGAACTACCAGAAATTCAAGACAGATTCAGAAGAGGACTTGGAACCAGGGATATCATTGCTCATGTCAGATGAACGCTGGCTGAAAGCAGAGAATACCAGAATGATTACCTGTGTTTTATTGATTATGCAAAGGCATTCGACTGTGCTGATCATAACAAATTATGGATAACGTTTCAAAGAATTGGAGTTCCATAACACTTAAATTGTGCTCATGAGGAACCTGTACATAGTTCAAGAGGCAGTGGTTTGAGCAGAACAAGGAGATACTGTGTGGTTTAAAGTCAGAAAAGGTGTGTGTCAGGGTTGTATCCTTTCACTATACTTATTCTATCTGTATTCTGAGCAAATAATCTGAGAAGCTGGACTATATGAAGAGGAACGCTGCATCAGGATTGGAGGAAGACTCATCAACAACCTGTGATATGCAGATGACACAACATTGCTTGCTGGAAGAGAGGAGGACTTGAAGCACTTACTGATGAAGAACAAAGACTACAGTCTTCAGTATGGATTACACCTCAACTTAAAGAAAACGAAACTCCTCACAGCTGGACCAATAAGCAACATCATGATAAATGGAGAAAACACTGAAGTTGTCAGGATTTCATTTTACTTGGATCCACAATCAACACCCATGAAAGCAGCAGTCAAGAAATCAAAAGATGCATTGCACTGGGCATATCTGCTGCAAAAGACCTCTTTAAAGTGTTGAAAAGCAAAGACGTCACCTTGAAGACTAAGGTGGGCCTGACCTAAACCATGGTATTTTCAGTCTCATCAAATGCATGCAAAAACCGAACAATGAATAAGGAAGACCGAAGAAGAATTGATGCCTTTGAATTGCGGTGTTGGCAAAGAATATTGACCATACCATGGACTGCCAAAAGAATGAACAAATCTGTCCTGGAGGAAGTACAACCAGAATGCTCCTTAGAAGCAAGGATGGCAAGACTATGTCTCACATACTTTGGACAGGTTATCAGGAGGGATCAGTCCCTGGAGAAGGACATCATACCTGGTAAGTAGAAGCTCAGTGAAAAAAAGGAAGACCCTAAAAGAGATGGATTGACACAGTGGCTGCAACAATGGGCTCAAGTATAACATCTATTGTGTGGATGGTGCAGGACCAGGCAGTGTTTCACTCTGTTGTACACAGGGTCACTATGAGTCAGAACCTAACAACAACAAACTGTGATAAAACAAATTTCTGTTCATTAAAGGCACCCACTTGTGGGATTTCTGTCATAGCAGCACTAATAATTAACTACAAAAATTACTTAATCATCTAAATTGATTTTTAAATACTGAAACCTCTCCTTGCCAAATAAATGCTCTATATTACCATTTTTAGTCTAATAATTTTAAAGCCATAATTCTAAAGAGTGATTGGCTTTTCACAGATTATTATAAAAGGTCCCAAAATAATAATTTTGAAATTTCCTCAGAATATATACTGATCCTTAAAACTCTCAGGTGTGAAGAATGATTGCAGCCATAAATTAATGATCCATACATTTGAAGAATCATATTCAGGTGGAAAACTACCTAAATTATTATTGTCTTTTTAAAAAAAATACTTTTTCATAAGAAGAATAAATGATATCACACAAGAAAGCACAGAAAGTTACATCTGGCTGCCATTAGTAACTACTGACACTAAAATATAAAGTTTTTTGTATATTTTGATCATAAATATTGACGATACTGATACAAAACTGTCTAACCACAGAGTAGAGATGCTACAAAGAGATGGACTTCAACTCCTAAGTCCCATGGGGGCCAGAACCATGTCTTGGCTTCATTGATATATAGCCGAGAATATCTCTCTACCATGTAGCTTAGAGTGAACAGTTTTTGAATGTGTGAATAAACAACTAAATATCTAGAAAGGTAAACAGCAATTCTGCTCTCATTTTCATTCTTAGAACAGTTATACCAATCCTGGAAGCATAGCTTTGTTGAACAAAGTAGTGTGGGAAGGAAAGAGTCCTACAGTCTGTGACTTCGTTAGAAAATTAAGACATAAAAGGACAGGAACAAGAGTTCTGCAAAATTCCAACTTCATTTTGTTACAATTAAAATTCTAAGGACTATATCTTTGGGAATCACATTTTCGGTATCATGTAAATAAAATTTTCTTACTGTGCCAGAAAGATCTGAGACAAAGACAAAGATTTTGTGAAATAAATAACTTCTGAGTATTTCTTGGATGTCTCAGTCCTGCAGAAGATACTCAGATCATTGCTGCTTCATCAGCCGGTGGACCATGGTATCATTCCCAGCCAGGGAAGTTGGCCCCCGGGCCTGATAGTATGCTCCTGTATATTAGGCTCCCTTGTGTGAAATGGTGGCACAGTGGTTAAAAGGTCAGCTGCTAACCAAAAGGTCAGCAGTTTGAATCCACCAGGCTCTCCTTGGAAACCCTATGAGGCAGTTCTACTCTGTCCTATAGGGTCACTATGAACCAGAATCAACTTGAGGGCAATGGACTTGGTTTGGTTTTTGGTTGTGTGAAATATTTATTTCCACTATACTTGGAAAGTCGCAAAACGACGTATTAGAAAATTGTTTGTTTCGTTAAAGTACCAGTAAAATCTGTTGAAATTAAAAAAACTGGATAAAATTGAAATTATTAAACACAAAATCATACAATTTGTTTACAGTGGAGTGTAAATATTAACAGAGAGGCAACATATAGGGCATTACACATATAACAAGAATAAAATTTAATATAACTATATTCAGTATTATTTAACAGATTTTCAAGATTGGATTTTACTTTTTTTTTTAACTGACACCATTGCATGCTAGTACAAATTTCTGCATGTTACAGACTTGGAGTGGTCATCCTTTCCTGCTGGGATTCTAGAGAAACTATAAAATAATAGCAAATATTATACTACATAATCTAATAGATATAATGAAGTTTTAAATTATGAGGTACAGGTTAACAATATTACTGGAGTTGAGAAAATGGGGGAGATCAACTTGGGCAAAAGTTATCAATGAAATTTTCTAGACACTTTTTGGCAATCAGTAATAACAGACAAAAATTTTATTTATTTAGCACTCACCATTTTTATGACATCATTGTGCTTTGATTTATATTTAGAACCTTGTACTTCATTTATATCACCCAAATGCAGACTTCAAATATCTGGTTTTTCTGTAAAGTTTCTACTGAAACTGATGCTCATGATTCTTTAAAGATATTGATCTGACAGAAGCTCAGCCATGCAGTCAAGTAGGACTTGCAAATATCATGAATGTATGTGTACTATATAATCAATTAATTGATTCAACACCATTAATTTATTTAGCACTTCTATAGCAGTAGAGTGGCCATGATGTCAGTGAAGGTATCTGGTGTCACAAGTATGGGCTGCGCACCCTAATTATTAGCTTTTAGATTATATATTTCACATAAAAAGAATACTAGGGAGTTCCAGCAAAATGGAGCTCTAGGCAGAAGCACCACGCCGTCCCTCCACAGCAAAAATCAGAAAAACTAAGCTGAACAGAGAATACAACAATCCTGAAACCCTAAAATAGCAAATGAAGAGATAAAGAACTCAGCCAAGCACCACATGGAGTGAGAAAACTGACAGAGAATGGAGAGCGAAGAGAGATTCATGCAGAGGTCCCCTACCAGCTAACGCAGCACAGATCCACCATCTTGGACTCCTATTGGAGACCAGCGAACAGGCGGTACAAGAAAGCAGCCTCATGGAGCGTCCAGCAGGAGACAAAACAAGCAGTAATTTGCCATATACACTTCCCAACCCCCACCCTTCTTCACCCTGACTCGGCCTCCGAGTGGCCTTCCTGTGGCCACAATCTCTTGACCGGGAAACACCAGCTGCTTGGATTCCACACACCCAAACGGGCCAGCTCTCTGAGTGCCATTTGTTGATTGCTGGTGTCACTTTTTTCTGCTTCTTTTGATTTCTTCCTTACCTCTCACCACCTCCCCCTCCTTTCGCTCAAACACCTGGCTCCATGCACCATCTTTGCTTCTTCTTGAGGGGCTGCAGAGCTCCAGTAATTTGTGATATATGCTTTCCCACCCTCTACCCTTCTTCACCCACACTCGACACCCCCTGTTTCCCGCAGACACAGTCTCTTGTCCAAGAAACACCAGCCTGCACTAACTGGCTCTCTGAGTGCCATCTGCTGGCTGCTAGTGTTGCTTATTTTTCTGCTTTGGTTTCTTCCTTACCTCTCGCCACCTCCTCTTCCTTTTGCTCAAATACCTGGCTCCATGCACCATCTTTGTTTCTTCATGAGGGGCTGTGGAGCTCCATTCAAGTGTGCAGCTGCTTCGCAGTCTGGGCTGCCATGCTGGTGGGATCCCGGGGCTTTTTGTTCATTTGTTTGTTTTGAATTGTTTGTTTGTTTTCTTTTCCTTTTCTTGGCTTGGGAGCCCTTTCTGGCCAGGCAGTGTTGCGTAGCAAGGAGACTTTCCCCTCAGTTTGCACAGACGTGCAGAGGGATCCCTGAGAGCATTTCTTTTTTCCTTGGTGTTTTTTTTTTTTTCTGTTTTTTTTTGGGGGGGGCCTTTCTTGTTTATTTCTTTTTTTAATTTAATTTGTTTTGTTTTCTTTTCCCTCTTTTTCCCTTTTTGTCTTTCTTCATTGCTCAGTTTCTTGTCTCTCTATATATTTCTTCTCTTTCTGTTCCCTGAATACCTGGAGTTGTATACCTCTACGCCTTCTAGCCAGGCTGTACTGCAGCATATGCGAGCAACTTCCCTGGACCACATAGCTGCACCGGTGGGATCCCTGGGAACTTTGCGGTTCTTTAACCTTTCCGATTTTCAATTATTCATTCTTTTCTTTTATTTTCTTTTCTTCCTCTTCCCTTTTCTGTTTTTCTCCATTTCATAGTCTCTCATCTCTCCACTCCAACAGCAGGCTCCCCTAGCATTCTTTTTTGTTTGTTTGTATGTTTTTGGCTCCTGTTCCTCTCTCCTCTCTCCCATATCCATCTTAGCTGCACAAATAACAATCTCCCCCCTGCACCCTGCCTACCTGAACCGTGAGCTTGACATCACACCACCAAGCAGCACAGGCATGACCTACTGGAACCTGCCCTGCACTGATTACTGACCTGCTCTGGTGGCTGTAGTAAGTGCCACAAACAAACCGCCTAATAACTCCTCTACAGCTAGACCTGCCTTGCCGTACAATCTCTGAGTGACTGACCCTGCCAATTGGAAAAGGAGACGAAAAGTATTGTGCCCGCAGACGAGCAACAACAAAGAACACACAGTCTGCTTGCTCAAACATAGTCAATTTTTTTTTTTTTAAAAGGGGTGAAACAAACAAATCTACAATCAATTAACAAGAAAAATAACTACTGAATGCCCCGAAGACAGCAGACAATATCAAACATTTACAAAAACAGGACAGGATGGTTCTAGTAGGCATCCAAAATAAAACACAAGATGACTTTCCACTGGAACTAAATGCACTAGAACTACCTGATAGGGAATTCAAATCTCTAATACTCAGAATTCTCCAAGAACTGTGGCAAAAAGCTGACAAACATGAGGAAAAAACAGAAAAAGTCATGGAAAACACAGACAAAAAGTTCAGGAAAATAATGCAGGAACAAAATACCAAAATAAATTCACAACTAGAATTTATACAAAGACAACAATTAGAAATCCAAAACATAAACAACAAGATTTCATAAATGGATACTGTCATAGAAGGGCTGAGAAGCAGATTTGAAATGGTGGAAGACAGGATCAGTGGAATTGAAGACAAACACTTGGATACAACTCTGTTTCAGGAAAACTTAGAAAAAAGAACAAAGAAAAATGAACAGACCCTGAGAGTTATGTGGGATACAATCAAAAGCAAAAATTTTTGAGAGATTGGAATTCCAAGACACGGGGAGAAAACAGAAAACATAGAGAGGATCATAGAAGAACTGCTGACAGAAAACTTCCCCAATATCATGAAAGATGAAAAGCTGGCCATCCAAGAAGCTCAACGAATCCCATATAGGAGAGACCCCAAAAGAAAATCACCAAGGCATATCATAATCACACTCGCCAAGCCAAAGACAAACAAAGACTCCTGAGAGCAGCTCCTGAAAAACAAGAAGTCACATAGAGAGGAGAAACAATAAGCCTAAACCCAGATTATTTGGTAGAAACCAAGCAGGCAAGAAGGCAATGGGATGACATATATAAAATCTTGAAAGAAACAAATTGCCAGCCAAGAATAATATATCCTGCAAAACTCTCCTTCAAATTTGTTGGTGAAATTAGATCATTTCCAGATAAACAGAAATTAAGGGAATATGTAAAAGTCAAGCAAAACTTACAAGAATTATTAAAGGGAGTTCTTCAATCTGAGGACAAACAGCTTCAGCTCACAGGCAGAACCTAGGACACAGGATTGTACGAGCCAGATACCAATCTAGGAAATGAACTCTCGAGGACGATCCAAAACCAAAAGAACTACAACGGGGAATCAGAGCAGTTAATCAGTAAATGACAACAACATCAAAACAATAAAAGAGGGAATAAACGGCATAGGTATAGAACCTTCTAATGAAGAGGAAGGCAAGGCAATACCAAGTAATGGTAGACTGCTTCAAATTTAGAAAGATAAGGGTAAAATTCATGGTAACCACAAAGAAAGTTAACAAACATACCCATAAAAATAAAGACGAAAAACATAAAGTCTCAGCAAAAACAAAACCTACAAGAACAAAAGAAATGAAAAAAAAATCCACAAACAAAAGTAACTCAGCACAAGAGAGTAAGAAGAACAAAGGAAACTTCAGCACGACAGAAAGAAGCACTACAAAATGACAGCAACAAACTCACATCTATCAATAATTACACTGAATGTAAATAGACTCAATGCACCCATAAAGAGACAGAGAGTGACAGAATGGATAAAAAAACAGGATCCATCAATATGCTGTCTACAAGAGATGCACCTTAGAAACAAAGATGTGAATTTATTAAAAGTCAAAGGTTGGAAAACATCAAGCTAACGACTACGAAAAAACAGCAGGAGTGGCAATTCTAATCTCAGATAAAACAGACTTTAAAACAAAATCTACCATAAAAGACAAAGAAGGACACTATATAATGATTAAAGAGACACTCCACCAAGAAGACATAACCATAATAAACATCTACGCACCCAATGACAGGTCTCCAAAATACATAAAACAAACTCTAACAACACTGAAAAGAGAAACTGACAGTTCCACAATAATAGTAGGAGACTTCAACACACCACCCTCAGTAAAGGACAAAACAACTAAGAAGAAACTCAGCAAAGATACAGAAGACCTAAACGGCACAATCAGCCAACTTGACCTCATAGACATATATAGAACACTCCATCCAACCACCGCACAGTACACATTCTTTTCCAATACACATGGAATGTTCTCCAGAATAGACCACATCTTAGGCCACAGAGCAACCCTCAACAAGATCCAAAACGTTGAGATAATTCAAAGTATCTTCTCTGACCACAATGCCATCAAGGTAGAAATTAACAATAGAAAGAGCAAGGAAAAAAAATCAATTACATAGAAACTGAATAATACCCTGCTTACACATCACTGGGTAATAGAAGAAATCAGAGATGGAATCAAAAAATTCCTAGAATCAAATGAGAATGAAAACACATGATACCAAAACCTTTGGGATACAGCAAAGGCAGTCCTCAGAGGACAATTCATAGCAATAGATGCACATATCAAAAACAACAGAGGGACACAATCAAAACATTAACTACAGAACTCAAACAAATAGAATGAGAACAGCAAAAAAAGCCCACAACCATTGGAAGAAAGGAAATAGTAAAGATCAGAGCAGAAATAAATGAAATAGAGAACAGAAAAATAATAAAAAGAATCAACAAAACCAAAAGTTGGTTTTTGAATCAGCAAAATCGACAAACCACTGGCCAGACTGACAAAAGAAAAACAGGAGAGGACACAGATAACCCAAATAAGATATGAAATGGGGGACGTTACAACAGAACCAACTGAAATAAAAAGAATTATAAAAGAATATTATGAAAAACTATACTCCAACAAATTTGAAAACCTAGAGGAAATGGAAATTTCTAGAAACACACGGCCTACCCAAACTACAACAAAGTGATGTTGAAAATCTGAACAGACCCATAACAAGAGAAGAGATTGAAAAGGTAATAAAAAAAAAAAAAAAACTCCCAACCAAAAACAGCCCTGGCCCAGATGGCTTCACTGGAGAATTCTACAAAACATTTACAGAAGAGCTTGTACCAGTACTACTCAAGTTATTTCAGAGCACAGAAGAGGAAGCAACACTTCCAAATTCATTCTATGAAGTCAGCATAATTCTGATACCAAAACCAGGCAAAGACATCACAAAAAAAGAAGATTACAGACCAATATCTCTCATGAATTTAGATGCAAAAATTCTCAACAAAATTCTAGCCAATAAAATTCAGCGTCATATCCAAAAAATAATACACCACGACCAAGTAGGATTCATACCAGGTATGCAAGGATGGTTCAACATTAGAAAATCAATCAACGTAATCCACCACATAAATAAAAGGAAAGAAAAGAATCACATGATCATCTCAATTGACCCAGAAAAGGCATTTGACAAAGTCCAACACCCATTCTGATAAAAAATCTCAATGAAACAGGTACGGAAGGGAAATTTCTCAACATAATTAAGGACATCTATGCAAAACCAACAGCCAACACAATTCTTAATGGAGAGAGACTGAAAACATTCCCCTTGAAAACAGGAACAAGACAAGGATGCCCTTATCACCACTCCTATTTAACATTGTGCTGGAAGTTCTAGCTAGAGCAATAAGGCAAGAAAATAAACAAAGGGCATCCAAATTGGTAATAAAGAAGTTAAACTGTCCCTGTATGCAGATGATATGATACTATACATAGAAAACCCTAAAGACTCCACAAGAAATCTACTGGAACTAATAGAAAGATTCAGTAGTGTAGCAGGATACAAGATAAACATTCAAAAATCAGTTGGATTCCTATACACCAATAAGGAGAATGATGAAAAGGAAATCAGGAAAATAATACCATTTATAATAGCCCCTAAAAAGATAAAATACTTAGGAACAAATCTGACCAAGGATGTAAAAGACCTATGCAAAGAAAACTACAAAACGCTACTGCATGAAACCCAAAGGGATATACATAAATGGAAAAACATACATACTCATGGATAGGCAAATTCAACATTGTGAAAATGACAATTCTACCCAAAGCAATTTACAAATACAATGCAATCCCAATCCAAATACCAACAACAGTCTTCAAAGAGATGGAAAAACTAATCATTAACTTTATATGGAAAGGGAAGAAGCCCCGAATAAGTAAAGCACTACTGAAGAAGAGTAAAGTTGGAGGACTCACACTACCTGACTTCAGAACCTATTATACAGCTACAGTAGTCAAAACAGCCTGGTACTGGTACAACGACAGATACTTTGACCAATGGAACAGAATTGAGAACCCAGATGTAAATCCATCCACCTATGGTCACCTGATCTTCGACAAGGGCCCAAAGTGCATCAAATGGGGAAAAGACAGTCTTTTTAACAAATGGTGCTGGCAAAACTGGATATCCATCTGCAAAAAACTGAAACAGGACCCATACCTCATGCCGTATACAAAAACTACTTCAAAATGGATCAAAGACCTGAATATAAAGCCTAAAACTATAAAGTTCATAGAAGAAAAAATCGGACCAACACTACAGGCCTTAGTACATGGCATTAACAGGATACAAACCATAACCATCAACGCACAAACCCCAATTGGTAAGCTAGATAACTGGGATCTTCTAAAAATCAAACACCTATGCTCTTCAAAAGACCTCACCAAAAGAGTAAAAAGAGAACCTAGAGACTGGGAAAAAAAGTTTGGACAGTACAAGTCAGACAAAGGTCTAATCTCCATAATCTACAAGAAAATCCAACACCTCTACAACAAAAAGATAAATAATCCTATTAAAAAATGGGCAAAGAAATGAACAGATTCTTCACCAAAGAAGACATTCAAATGGTCAACAGACACATGAGGAAATGCTCACGATCCCTAGCCATTAGAGAAATGCAAATTAAAACCACAATGAGATACCATCTCACACCAGCATTATTGGCACGAATCAAAAACACTGGAAATAACAAATGTTGGAGGGGCTGTGGAGAGATGGGAACTCTTATGCATTGCCGGTGGGAATGCAAAATGATACAACCATTTTGGAAAATGATATGGTGCTTCCTCAGAAAACTAGAAATAGACATACCATTCGATCCAGCAATTCCACTCCTAGGACTATATCCTAGATAAATAAGAGTCATCACTCGAATAGACATATGTACACCTATGTTCATGGCAGCATTGTTCGCAATAGCAAAACAATGGAAACAACCTAGATGCCCATCAACAGATGAATGGATAAACAAACTATGGTACATACACACAGTGGAGTACTATGCAACAGGAAAGAACAACAATGAATCTGTGAAGCATCTCATAACATGGATGAAACTGGAGGACATTATGCTGAGTGAAATAAGTCAATCACAAAAGGACAAATATTGTATGAGACCTCTATTGTAAAAAGCCATGAAAAAGTTCACACACAAAATGTAACAATCTTTGTTGGTTACGAGGGATGTGAGGGGTGGGTGGGTTGGGGGAATACTAAATAGGCAATAGATCAGTGGTATCTTTGGTGAAGGGTGAGACAGTACACAATACAGGGGAAACTAGCACAACTTGTACAAGGAAAGGTCATGGAAGCCATATAGACACATCCAAACTCCCTGAGGGACTGATTTGCTGGGCGGAGGACTGTGGGGACCATGGTCTCGGGCAACATCTAGCTCAGTTGGCATAACACAGCTTATAAACACAATGCTCTACATTCTACCTTGGTGAGTAGTGTCTGGGGTCTTAAAAGCCTGTTAGCAGTCATCTAAGATACTCCAGTGGTCTCATCCCTTCAGGAGCAAGGGAGAATGAAGAGAACAGGATACAAGGAAAGGATTATTCCGAAGGACTAATGGTCTACAGCTACCAAGGCCTCCACCAGACTGAGTCCAGTACAGCTAGATGGTGCCCGGCTACCACCACTGGCTGCTCTAACCAGGATCGCAACAGAGGGTTCTGGACAGAGCTGGTGAAGGATGTAGAACATAATTCTAACTCACAAAAAGAAGACCAGATTTACTGGCCTAAAGGAGACGAGAAACCTTGAGAGTATGGCCCCCAGACACCCTTTTAGCTCAGTGGTGAAGTTATCCCCGAGGTTCACCGTTCAGCCTGGGAGTGGATAGCCAGATAAAACCAAATGAGACTAACGAGGTACAGTAGCCCAGTGACAAGGGCCAGAAGGCAGAAGGGGACAAGGAAGCTGGTGATAGGGAACCCAAGTTTGAGTAAGGATATTGTTGATGTGTTGTGAGATTGTTAACCATTGTCATAGGGCAACATGTGTAGTAACTGTTAAATGAGAAACTATTTTGTTCTGTAAGCCTTCATCTTAAGTGAGAATAACAGAACAATTGGAAGAGTGTAGTCAATGTCACTGAACTGTGCATGTAGAAATTTTTGAAATGGTATATCTTTGGCTATGAGTATTTTCACCAAAAAAAAAAGGTTGAGAAGTTGGAGGGTTGACATGTTGTGTGTTTGTTAACCAATGTCATAAAACGGTATGTGTACTATTGTTTCATGAGAAACTATTTGTTCTGTAAGCCTTCACCAGAAGTACAACAATAGAAAAAGAAAAAAAAAAAATACTAAAGTTTTTTAAATATATATTTTACTTTAAGATACATTTATTAAATAACTCTTACAATTTATTACAATTAAGGAAATACTTGGAGCCCTGGTGGCAAAGTGGTTAAGAGCTCAGGATGCTAACCAAAGGGTCAGTCAGCAGTTGGAATCTACCAGCTGCTCCTTGGAAACCCTACAGGTCAGCTCTACTCTATCCTGTACAGTCACTATGAGTGGAAATCAGCTTGACAGCATACAACCACAACACAGAGGAAAGACTAATTGTCCAGTTAGGTGAAAATTTTTTTCAGAACATTGAAATTGCATTTAAATGTTGATACATTTTGGGAAATATATCTCTTTAAATTACGGACATTCACGGTAGTTTGAGACTTTCAGTTGCTTATAATTTTGGTTAATAATCCAAATACTGAGTAATGAGAAAACAAAAAATCAGGGAAAATTTAGAGTAGAAGCTGAAGATATATTAGGAAGCAAAGTATCAGCCTGTGGACCTGAAAATTTGGGGTCATTTTGGGAATAAAAAATATGGGAAATAGCAAAAGTTTGTCCAGTGAGATTGAGAAATGCATTCCATAAATGAACTGATGAAATTCACAGAGCACATGGCTTTCAAGCTATTAAATACCTAGGTATAAAATGAATAAAATACTTTAAAGGCTGTGGTTTTTTAATTTTTTTAAATTTCTTTTAATTGCCTTTTAAACAATGAATTGGGTATCTATCAAGTATATGCAGTTGGAGTTTCTTAGACTAAATTGAGGTTTGACAAAAATAAGCGGACAATTTCCTAATATTCAAATAGGTTGTCTCCCCCTCCAACTGCCCTTTTAAATATGTGTTCAGGAGCTGGCTTCTTGTCCTGCCTTAATGTTAGATAAAGTAAGGCTCTCTACAAATAGTAAAGAAAGTTTTGCTCCATGTGGAAAATTTTACTTAATATTTAATGCATCAGTAAATTTAATTGAAGTTATTTTTCCATACAAAATATACTAAATATCTGTTGTTCTGGAGACTTTTACAGATTTCAGGGATTTATTTCATGCCAACATGAGATACTCAATGCATAAATAAGGGTGAATGAACTATGAGTTGTGCGTATAGTGTTCCAAATTGTCAATGATCACAGAGTACAGAAGTACCAAGAAATCTTTACCAAGTTGGGGTTCTCAAACCTAGCTAGACATTAGACTCACCTGGAGAACATTTTTAAATATGTAATACTTACTCCCAGGCTCCAACACAGAGCGATTATGCAAAAATCTAAGGAGTAGACCCTATTTTAAGAATCTCAGATGCTGCTCATGTGCAACCAGGGTGGCAACCCACCGCCTAAGCGATTGGCTGAAGTCGTGACCTTCCTTGTCATCTGCCTTCAGTTAGAGCAGTGTTCATTCATTGGGGATCATTTTTTCCCTCAGGGGATATTTGGTAAGGTCTGAAGACATTTTTGTTTGTCACAATTATGGGGTATTGCAAGTATCCAGTAGTTAGAGGCCAACGATGTTGCTGAACATCCTACAATGTACAGATAGCCCTCCACAACCAAGAATTATCCAGCCCAAAATGTCAATAGTTTGAAGATTGAGAAACCCTAAGACAGAAATCACCCATGCCTCATACACTGGGAGACCAAAGACCCAATCAATGTATCTTTCGTCTTTTTTAGGTGTTTACCATTTCTCTCTGACTCTACAGACTCTTAACAAGCAATAGGAATAAGGAATCTGTTCATTTTCCTTACAACTTTAGTTTGCTATTTCTACCGCTGCTCATCTTGACTATCATCTGTTTGAAAGTGAACCGGTAAGCTAAACAAAGGCGATTAATTAATTAATTAACATCACGTATTTAGAGCCCTGGTGGTGCAGTGGTTAAGAGCTCAGCTGCTAACTGAAAGGTCAGCAGTTGGAATCCACCAGCCGCTCCTTGGGAACCCTATGGGGCAGTTGTACTCTGTTCTGTAGGGTCACTATGGGTCAGAATTAACTTGACTGCATGGGTTTGGTTTGGTTTGTTTATTTTGTTGTGTATTTAACCCTTATTTATATGGTCCAAAAACAACTTGATTATTATGCTGAATAATTACTACAATTTAAAGAAAGAAAGTAATCAAACCAATCAATCATGATAGAGACAGCTGAACGATTCCCTGCCCCGCACAGCCTTACTGTAGTCTTGTATAGGTGGGCAAGGAAGGTTTATTTGGGCACTGCAATAAGAAGTCTAATTATGAACAAAAAATTCTAACACGTTTTTCACTTAAGAAGCTTGCCAAAAAGCAGACTATTTACAAGGTGCCTTTGTAAGACAGGTTGAACTGGGAGGCAACCAAACTGGTTATACATAAAATAGTGGGGCTTGGGAAAAGGGTCAGGGTTAAAGAGATATAGGAATCATTCACCTGGTGGGGAAGAATTGAATTTCTCTAATGAAGTTAGTATAAGGAAAAGCAGAAAGATTCAGAATACAGCTTTGGTAAAGGAAATAATTTGATGTTAAAAATTGAACATCAAGCTTATATATGTAGGGAAAATACAAATCAAAAGTTGTACAATTATACAATTACCTAATGTTTCAATGAATGGGCAGAATTAAAGACAAATGAGTGTATTTTCTTCATAATCAGACTTTTTTTTTTTTTGCGGGGAGAGATAAGTGTGGCTGAAATTATCTGGATATTTATTTTATCTTTCTTACATTATTGTTGATTCCTAAGGTGGCATGACTCCTGTCTCCTTTCATAAAGGGAAATGTAGAAGTGAAGTCCAAATTCATTAAAAACTCTAGGTAATTCAGGCTCTCCAATGCTTTCATGAAGGCCAATAACCGGGTAAACAATCAAAACCAAGCCAGTTGCCATAGAGTCTCACAGCCACCTCATGCATTTCAGAGCAGAACTGTGCTCCATAAGTTTTCAGTGGCTGTGATCTTTCAGAAGTAAATTGCCAGGCCTTTCTTCCAAGGTACCTCTAGGGTGGATTAGAACTGTCAACCTTTCAGTTAGTAGCTGAGCACTTAACCATATGCACCACCCAGGGGTCCTAATAGCTAGGTAGGACTGAGCAAAGGCCAGGACTAGCACTGTGATGGCAGATTCAGGCCCCATCGGGGCACAGGGGTTTTAACTGGACAGACCTATGTCTCTCACATACTTGGTCTAAGAATGTCTCTTAAATTTCTTCCTCTCCATAAAAGAATTGCCTAATTCTTATGACTGTGCTTTTATCTTGTTTTATTTAGTTTGAACTCTAATTTCTTTTCTGAAATTGGAGGCCGGCTCTGAACTCCAGCCCAACATAGCCCTTGCCAATCCGCTGATCCTCATGCCTCAGCTTCTGGTCTTCAGAGCCTCCAGCCGTGCCAAGCTAGGTAAATGCTACCATTGCTAACAGTAAATAAATTCACGTTCTCCAAATGATTGAGTAACGGAGTGAGTGAGTGGAAACACAACATTAAAGAAAATGTATGATCATGTCATCGGTGATTCTTGACCAAAAACTGTCTTTTCTAGATCGTAAGAGAACAAGTCAGATTTCATCATTTTAATTCTGCTGGTAAGAAAACAGAAACGAAATATTTGCAGGGATGCAAGCTGGCTTTGAAATCAGGAAGTCCTGGCTCACACCATCCCTCACATTGGCACATTCCGTGGAAATGGTGTTCAAAGTAGTTCACAGAAGAAATGGAAAAAGCAGCTGTTGCTTCTCTGAAAGAATACAGAATAGCATTTCCTTCTGCAGTGCACATTCATGCTTGCGCTTGGAGCGTGTAGACGTGCAGAACCGTAAAGCTGTTCCACGTTCAAATTTTATTTATTTAGTTTTAAATTACTAAAACCATTTGTGCCAATAGCTAGCTGATGGGTCTAATTACAGATCTACTTACTTCGTGCTTTTTTAACACAGCCCTTGGAGTGTCTAATTTCGATCTGTGAGGAACTTCTGTGTAGAGAGTCAAAGGAAAGTAAATATATGTATTTGATGGTACGGTTAGGTTTACTAACAAGAGGTCCACTGACAGACCTGAATTGTTACAATGAAAGGGGTCGCCATGAGTTGGGCTGACTTGAAGGCAATCGGTTTACTGGTTTATCGTTACCTATGGCGGGGGGCAGCGGTGGTTCGTTGGTAGAATTCTCACCTTCCATGCTGGAGACCTGGGTTCGATTCCCAGGCAGCACACCTCAAGCTCTGCCACCACCTGTCTGTCAGTGAAGGCTTTCATGCTGCTATGATGCTGAACAGGTTTCAGTGGTTTCCCGACTAAGACAGAGTAGAAGGAAAGGCCTGGCATTTCTGAAAAGCAACCAAAAGCCCTATGGATCACAAAGGCCTCGATCCTGTTGTGCAAAGGGTCCCCATGAGGCAGGGGCCCCCTTGAGAGCAGCTGACAACAACAACTTTGCCACTATTCCATGTCTGCAGAGACTCCTGTAGCATGGTGCACTAAAAAAAAAAAAAATTCTAACGAGAAGGGCTACGTCAGAACAGTAAAATTCTAGAGATCCTTTCTCTACAGCACACTCAAAGAGTAAATAAATGAATTTTACAATGGAAATTTCAAGTTAATATTATGGGGGCAAACTTCAGGGAAAAAATGGAGACACCAAAGGCCTTCTATTACTGATCAAGTAATGGGACTGCAGCGGGAGGCTGAATGAGATTACACAGTGGCCATCTGATGTATTTCATGAAAAACATTTGATATGTAGGAAGCTAATGCATATCATAGAACAAATGATTATTTTTCCATTTTCTAGGATTTACTTTCACAATGCTGAGTTCTCTGCATTCTCAGTTGATTTGATCGCAATGCCTCAAAATTCCTATGTTTAACGTTGAAAAGATAATACACCATATGTGTTGCTATAATCATTGACTTGTAATTGTTAGAACAATTATGTATTATAGAAACCACTCTTACACTGAAATAGTTCTCATATTTAAAACCTCATCATATGATTTCATACTTAGGCCACTTTTTCATAAAACCTTGGGATCTTTACATTTGACAAAAATGGCATCAACAGTTAATAAATATATAGCACAATATGCATTGTTCCTGAATAAGTTTGGTAAATAACTGAGCTACCTTTAAATATCTCTTTGACCTCTCCATTTTTGTGGGTACAGCATAAGGGCAAAAGTTGCTTGGGTCTAACTTTCTCCATGAATGCATGTTAGAGATGGGAGCAAATATAAACAGGATTAAGTTTAGGATAAATAAATTCATGGTAAATCACTTGGAAGAAAAACCATAAACCACAAATCCCAGATGGGACAAGTTTGTCTTTGTGGTGGCACTTTACAAATTTGGGAGGAATGGTCACATTTGACCGCAGAGAAGTCTGAGTCAGCACAGGGGGTCGCAACCACTAAAGCAAGCACAATGCAATGCCGTGCCAGCCGGGAAAAAAGGGACCTCCTCCCCTTTTTGATCAACCTACCTCTCAGTAGAAGTAATCAAATCAACGTTTTGGAAAAGTACTTTTTTACTCTCAAGGGCAATTTCCATTTTCCAGAAGGCTGTAGATGTTAACGTATGTGTGTACACATATGAAATACAGAAATGTATGGATAAAAATGAAAATTTAGATTTAAATCATCTTAAAATCTATGTATCAAATCTTTGTGTTACTTCATCGTCAAAACCAGGCTAATGCTTATAAACTGAAATTTGATGAAAGTGAGGTATGAACACGAAAGCAATAAAAATAAGAATAAATTATTAGGCAAAACACAATAAGCAAACACCTGCTTATCTCATGATGCCACTGTATATTTCTCCCTTTTAGTTCAGCTCTTTTTTAGTTTTTAACAGAGTTAATTCTTTTTCTCCATCAACACTTTGTACATTATTTTATACATTATTTTTGTTGTAATGGTATTTTATTGCTATTTTTTTCCTCTGTGATCTTCATACATTTTCCTTTTAAAGATATAATATACAGGGAAATGATTCACCAACCCAATATTACCCTCAAATGTTGTTTTCATTGGGGCCTAACTTTAAAGGCATGCTTCTTAAAAATAAAGCACGAAAGAAAAGAGAATGAAACTCTTCCAAGAAATAAGCCCAATAACTGCTATAAAGTCTTGAAGTGAAAGAAGAAAAAATGTCTGCTGGTTTGAAGACACATTTTGCTTCAATTGTCTATGTTATTAGTACTCTGTAATCTCAAAAGAATGTGTCAAAAAGCTTTCATTCAGAAAGCCGGAGAAATTAACCCACTGAAATATGTCACCAATTCAGTAGCTCGTTAACGCGGTAATTCTGTTTTCTTGTTAAAACGACACTGCCCACCTCCTGAGATCACATTTTAGCAGAAAAGCAGAGTGACACACAAAATAAAGGATGTTACTGGTTAGATCGGTTCTGTAATTAAAAAACAAATATCTGTATGAATCAAAAAGGTCAACGTTTAATCCAAAGCACAGATAGGAAGATAAGGGGGCAGGGAGTCTAAGGTACTGAGAATAGAACAACCAGAACACAATGAGAGTATTGATGCAATGTGAGAAATGTAACTAATGTCATTGACCAATCTGTGTAGAAATTGTCAAAGGGGAACCTAACTTGCTGGGTAAACTTTCATCAAAAACGCAATAAAATATAATTTGAAAAAAAATTGCATTGCCCACCTTGGATTGCCTAATAAGTGTCTGGTGCTAGAGCTTTGCATAATTCCTATTTCTGTTACTGTAATCCACTGTGTTTTCCAAATGAAGCTGAAATCATAGAAAGAGTTGAAGCAACCTCTTAATTTTCCATAACATCATTCTATCTTCAATAGCCTATGCTTAGAATTGGGCACACAGATGCTTGCTTTGCGCTATGAAATTCACACTGTAGCATCTCCATTATCATGGTCTTCTCCTGAATAATTAAAAATACATAAATAAAAATGCAAAGAAACTTAGATCTTATATATCCTACATTTACTTTTATGGCACCCATATTTTCCTTATTATAATTAACTCACTTTGCCATTATATTTTGTTTTTAAATTGGGTGATTATTTTAGGAGTCAGATATTCATTTTCTGAAGAAAGTTGCATTTAGAGAAAAAATGAAATTTAAAACAGTCCAGTTCATGTAAAGCAGCTTGAATAACTTTTCAGTGAACAAATTGCTATTTAGTCAAACTTAATAAATATTTTTGAAAATGGATTTCTATTGACCAGAACTATAAACTATAAACCTCACGTGTCCGTGTGTTTCAGAGCACATCTCTACTCCATAGGGTTCTCGATGGCTGTGATCTTTTGGAAGTAGATGGCTAGACCTTTCTTCCAAGATGTCTCTGGGTGGATTTGGACCAACAACCCTCTGGTTAGTAGTCCAGCACTTAGCCATTTATCACCAGGGTTCTGACCAGAACTGGTGGTAGCTTTTGTATGCTATTACCAATTAATCAAAAATTTTACAGTCTCCCATTGGTTGACAAAGCACATCTAGGAGAAAAATTGAAGTTTGAGAAGATAAGCATTTTTTTAGAATTCAGAGAAATGAGAAAAAAAGTCTTGCTCAATTCTTCGAAGTCCTGGGAAAGTTTTAATTTTAAAGCTGTATTTTAGTTTAATCTGACATTTGTCCAAATGCTGTGCTTTTTAGCTCCCTCTTAGTTACAGAAGCCATAAAATAATACTAAAAATCATTTTTAAACAATAATATATTAATCTTTACAGTACTCTTTTTAAAAAGACAGATCATTTTCTCAGGCAAAAAATTGAAGAATACAGAGAATTTAAGAGAACTGATCACACTTATGCAAAAAAAAAAAAAATCATTCAATAGAGAAATAAATTTCAAAAGAGCAGTTCTCAACCTTTTGAAAATACTTCTTCTGCCCTTAATTCATTTATTGACTCATTTTTGAACAAACGTGTACTGAGGTATTGTAATATACTTGGAATTTTGCCAGTGGTTAGCACTACAATAAATGGAGAAAATATTGAAGTTGTCAAGGATTTCATTTTTACTTGGGTCCACAATCAACACCCATGGAAGCAGCAGTCAAGACATCAAATGACAAATTGCATTAGGCAAATCTGCTGCAAAAGACCTTTTTAAAGTGTTGAAAAGCAATGATGCCCCTTTGGGGACTAAGATGCACCTGATCCAAGTCATGGTATTTTCAATTGCCTTGTATGCATACGAAAGCTGGACAATGACTAAAGACAACCGAAGAAGAATTGATGCATTTGAATTATGATGTTGGCAAAGAATATTGAGTATACCATGGACTGCCAGAAGAATGAAAAAATCTGTCCTGGAAGAAGTATAGCCAGAATGTTCCTTAGAAGCCAGGATGGTGATACTTTGTTTCATGTGCTTTGTATATGTTATCAGGAGGGACCAGTTCCTGGAGAAGGATATCATACCGAGGAAAGTAGAGGGTCAGTGAAAAAGAGGAAGCTCCTCAATGAGATGGATTCACCCAGTGGCTGCATCAATGGGCTCAAGCATAACAACAATTGTGAGGACGGTGCAGGTCTGGGCAGTGATTCCATCTGTTTACAGAGGGTGGCTGTGAGTCGCAACTGACTCAATGGCACCCAACAGCCGTACAAAGATGAAGAAGAGACAGCCTTATCCTCAAAAACACCTCAATCTACTGTTTGAGTATTTGGTGTGTGAGTGAGGATGGGGAAGCAAATGATTAACAGGCAAATAGTAAATTATTTCCCGAAATCTAATAACGATAAACACATGGTATCTTAGTTGTGCCCACAAGGAAAACCTAACTTAGGCTGAAGGAGGAAAGACAAAAATGATGTAAAGATTCCTAGAAAATGTGATGTCCCAGCTGGAATTGTGCCTGAATTGATATCTGATATGGTAGATAACCAAATAAAGGAAATATTTGAGTTTAGGGAGATTGAATGTGACATTGATTCTTAGTTGAATATTGTTGGTGAAATAGATTCGCTGGAGGAACAAGTTTCCCTACAAAGCTATTGAGAGTGATCCTGATCATCAAGAAACAGGTCTAAGTGGTGTAGAAAAGGAAGGTGGGCAGTGACGGGCAGTGAAAGGCTGGTAGATTTAGAGAAATTTAAGTTTCTGTTGGGAAAAAACGTTTAGTGAGATAGGGAATGGGAGTGTTAGAGAAATAAGTGGTTATATTTTGAAAGAGGCATAGTTGAATTTAAGCATCACAAGTGGTGTGGTTTCTGCTGATTATAAAGTCCAAGATAAAGACACGAATAGGCATGTCACTGAAGTGGATTAGAGATGAAGACGATTGGAATTATGTTGAGCTGCCATCCTATTTGGTGTGATTCCTAGGTGGACTTCAAAGTAATCCAATATGAGGGTAAGACTTGCATAGAGGAAAAGATTGAAATTAAGGCTGTTAAGCATACTTTTGTAAAAAAAACAACAACGTAAGTATCTCTAGTGCCTATGAAACAGGTCTAGCAGAGATGCTTTCATTTTTTTTTAAACTAGCTCCTGCCAAACATGTATCATAAGACTAGTTACATTTTCCTTTGTTTTTCTTGCTTCATATGATATTAGTTTCCATTTTAGAGATCTATTTGATGGATTTTTTTTTTATCATTTTGGTGATTATTTATCAGCAGATGTTGCAAAATAGAATGCTTATGGAATAAATAGCAAAGTTGGATCAAATTGTTTAGTCAGCACAAATTTAAATGTTTGTATTTTCTTCGACAATGTTTGCAAGACAGGATGTTTCATAACATCTTGTTAGAAATATTAACATATATGACTCATACAAATGACTTTACTGAGTAGCTATTATGCATCAAAGAGTAGGAACAATATGTCAAACAGTAGAGAAGACAGAAAATGCAATGTATCTGACTCTCAAAACATGCGTGATTAAATACTAATTTCCTTCTTTTAACTGATTTTGTTTTGAAACAAACAGTAAAAGCTTATCCAAAAGTTGAGAGTAGAGCACAAAAACTTTGTTTTCCTCAACCATTTGTAAATTGCTGAATTGATGCCTAATCACTTCTGAACACTTCAGTGTGTATTTCTCACAAACAATGACTATCTCCTATAAACCACAATACAGTTAGCAAAATAAAAAAATAAAAAGACTACTGGGCTATATTGCAACCATCTATTCCCCAGACCCATTCAAGTTTCACCAATTTTTCCTATAATGTCTTTTATAGCAATAGGATTCAGTTCAGTGTCAAGAGCTGCATTTGGTTTTATGTCCCTTCAGGCTCCTTCAGTCTGGAACAGTTCTTCAGTCTTTTTTTTTTTTTTTTTTTCCTGACCTACAAAGTATGAATCAAGAAAAATTGGAAGATGTTGCAAATGAAATGGACTGCTTGAAGATATGTATCCTAGACATTAGTGAGTGAAATGGACTGGTATTGGCCATTTTGAATCAGATAATTATATGGTCTACTATTCTGGGATGACAAATTAAAGAGTAATGGTGTCATATTCATCATCAAAAAGAACATTTCAAGAACTATCCTTAAGTACAGCACTGTCAGAGATAGGACAATATCCATATGTTTGCAAGGAAGACCAGTTAATAGGACTATTACTCAAATTTACACACCAACCACTTATGTCAAAAATGAGGAAATTGAAGGTTTTTACCAACTTCTGCAGTCTGAAATTGTTCAAGCAGGCTAAGATACGTTGATAATTACTGGTGATTGGAATGTAAAAATTGGAAACAAAGAAGGATCAGTAGTTGGAAAATACGGGCTTGGTTATAGAAACGACGCCAGAGATCACATAATAGAATTTTGCAAGACCAAAAACCTATTCATTGGAAAAACCTTTTTTCAACAATATAAACGATGACTATACGTATGGACCTTATTGGCTAGAATACACAGGAATCAAATCTGCTACATCTGTGGAAAGAGATGATGGAGAAGTTCAAATATCATCGGTCGGAACAAGGCCAGGGGCCACCTGTGGAAGAGATCATCAGTTTCTCATATGCAAGTTCACTATGAAGCTGAAGACAAGTAAAACAAGTCTGTGAGAGCCAAAGTACAACCTTCAGTATATCCCACCTGGATTTAGAGATCATCCCAAGAATACAATTGATGCATTGAATGCTACTGACTGGGGACCAGATGACTCATGGGATGACATCAAGGACATCATTCATGAATAAAGCAAAAGGTCACTAAAAAGACAGAAAAAAAGAAAAGACCAAAATGGATGTCAGAAGGGACTCTGAAACTTGCTCTTGAAGGTAGAGTAGCTAAAGCAAAGGGAGAAATGACGAAATAGAAGATTTTAAACATCAGCTCAAGAAGACAAAATAAAGTATTATAATGTAGTGTGCAGACCTGTGTTAGAAAACCAAAAGGGAAGACATGATCAGCATTTCTCAAGTTGAAAGAACCGAAGAAAAAATTCAAGTCTCAAGTTGCAATGTTGAAGGAATCTGTGTTTTATATTATGTTCAGCTAATACTGTATCAATTTTTTTTCATGTTATTAAATACTTTTCTACAACATTATTTTTAGTGGGTATTGACACTTCATTGTATACATGTATACTTGGTGGTTGTTTCTTAAAAAGAAAAACAGCAAAGAGATGTTTTTATTGCAGAAGTAATGGATGTTCATTGTAGAAAATATAATCAAAATTGAGCTAAAAAGAGATTTAAAAACTCTAAAATTCCCCAACCAAAACTAATCCCTCTTGTCATTTTTACAGATATCTTTATAGTCTTTTATTTCCTCTGTTTTCATAATAATGATTGTCATTTAAATTTTCCTCCTTGTTTTTTTTCCTTTACAAATATACACACTGAGGTTGGAGAAAATATAACCAAAACTAAATACTAGCTTTAAAATTCACAGTTTTAATTTTCATGACTATTCAGGAATTGACTGTAACAGAATTCTGCAAAAGGATTTTGAAAGTATCTGTTGTAGTTAGTCAAAAAAAGTAAGTGCATGGTTTTTCTGATTTAAAAAGCATTACATGCTCATTGTAGAAGTGTGGAAAGTACAGAAAATTATTAGAAACAGTAACAACTATTGCCAGTGTTCTAGCTGTGGTACAAATGGTTAAGCACTCAACTACTAGCCAAAAGGTTGACAGTTCATACCCACTCAGAGGTGCCCCAGAAGACAGGCCTGGCACTCTGTTTCCAGAAGGTCACAGCCTTGAAAACCTTATAGATCTGTTCTACTCTGCACACATGGGATTGCCATGAGTCGGAATCGACTCAACAGCAACTAACAACAACTTGGGCAAAAAATTGATCAACGCAGGAAGCATCAAAGGAGGTGGAAGGAATACAGGGTCACTGTACCAAAAAGAATTGATTGACATTCAACCATCTCAGGAGGTAGCATACGATCAAGAACCAATGGTATTGAGGAAAGCCCAAGCTGCACTGGAAGCACTGGTTAAAAACAAGGCTCCAGGAATTGATGGAAAACCAACTGAGATGTTTCAACAAATGGGTGCAACACCGGAAGCGTTTGCTTGTCTGTCCAAGAAATTTGGAAGTCAGCTACCTGGCCACTCAACTGGAAAAGACTGATATTTGTGCCATTCCAAAGAAAGGTGATCCAACGGAATGTGAAAATTATCAAACAATATCATTAATATCACACAAAAGTAAAATTTTACTGAAGATAATTAAAAAATAATGGCAGTAGTACATGGACAGATAATTGCCAGAAATTCAAGCTGGATTCAGAAGAGGACGTGGAACAAGGGATCTCATTGCTCATGTCAGAGAGATTTTGGCTGAAAGCACACAATGCCAGAAAGATGTTTACCTGTGTTTTATTGACTATGCAAAGGCATTCAACTGTGTGGCTCCTAACAAATTATGGATAACATGAAGAATGGAAACTCCAGAACACTTATTTGTGCCCATGAGGAACCTGTACATAGACAGAGGCAGTCGTCTGAGCAGAACAACTGCACTGTTTAAAATCAGGAAAGGTGTATGTCAGGACTGTATCCTTTCGCCATAAATAATTCAATCTGTAGGCTGAGCAAATAATCTGAGAAGCTGGATTATACGAAGAAGAACGCTGCATCAGGATTGGAGGGAGACTCACTAAAAACCTTGGGTATGCAGATGACACAACTTCACTTGCTGAAAGAGAAAAGGACTTGAAGCTCTTACTGATGGAGATCAAAGACTACAGCCTGCAGTATGGATTCCACTTTAATGTAAAGAAAACAAAAATCATCACAACTGGGCCAATAAGCAGCATCATGATAAGCAGAGAAAAGATTGAAGTTGTTAAGGATTTCATTTCACTCGGATCCACAATCAATCCCCACAGAAGCAGCAGTCAAGAAATCAAAGGATGCGTTGTGTTGGGCAAATCTTCTGCAAAAGACCTCTTTAAAGTGTTAAAAATAAAGATGTCAGCTTGAAGACTAAAGTGCACCTGACCCAAGCCATGGAATTTCAATCGCCTCGTATGTATGTGAAAGCTGGATAATGAATAAGGAAGCTGGGAGAAGAATTCATGCATTTGAATTATTGTGTTTGTGAAAAATATTGAATATACCGTGGACTACCAGAAGAATGAATAAATTTATCTTAGAAGAAGTACAGCCAGAATGCTCCTTAGAAGCAAGGATAACTAGATTACGTCTCACGTACTTTGGACACGTTATCAGGAGGCACTAGTCCCTGGAGAAGGACATCACGCCTGGTTGACAGCAAAAAAGAGGAAGACTCTCAACGAGATGGATTGACATGGTGGCTGCAACAATGGGCTCAAACATAACAAGGATTGTGAGAACTGTACAGGACTGTGCAGTGTTTTGTTCTGCTGTACCTAGGGTCACTGAATTAGAACTGACTCAAGGGCACCTAACAACAACAACAACATCTTGACTTTCAGTCTTTCAGGACAGTTATTTTGTAAAAAACTCATTGTTGTCTAGTCAATTCTGACTCACAGTGATCCTATAGGACAGAGTAGAACCACCTCATAGGGTTTCCAAGGAGCAGCTGGTGGATTCGAAAGGCCAACCTTTGGTTAACAGGTGAGCTCTTAACCGCTGCACCACTAGGACTCCTATTTTGTAGAAAGTTCTTCAATTTTAATATGTCAGAATTTTTCTCAGGCTTAGCATCAGTTAGTATTGGTACGATTATCTCAGAAGTGACCGAGTTCTTCTCATTGAATCTTATCAAAATTTTAATCAGTCACATCACTGATGATGTTCACATTGATCACTTGATTATGATGGTCACTGCCCTCTTTTCCACAACTAAGTTACCCTTTTCCCCTTGGGCTGCGACTCCACCCCTACCTTCGAGTCCTCCAAACAACACTTTCACTTGGATCTCCAACACCGAGCCAGTGCACCTCTCTCAACACTTCCTCTCAACACCTGCATGCCTTGTTCACCCACGAAATGTCTTTAAGACACACTTGTTAAGGAAATGAAATGAAAGGAAGGAAAAAAGGGGTAATAGAGAGAGGAAAAGTTAATCATGGTATAGATCTCCTTCAAATATATGTATACATTTATTCCCAAGTAATAACTTTTAAATTGCCCAACTTTTGTTTTGTTTTGCTTTATAACTAGATGTCCCAAAAGGACAGTACGACTCTATTTCTGTTAAGTTTCAAAGTCATTTCATATCTGCTGTATACTTTTCTTATTGCTTCATACGTACTATTCAGATATTATGTGATTACATTTAGAGAGAGAAGTTTTTCAAGATCATTTTTCATTGTTATTTGTTTTAACCTTAAAACGGTAAAGTATTTATCATAGACTGTCAATTCTGAGTATTTTATCATACTTAAAGCTTCTGGTGTTATATCATTAACTTCTGTCACATTAAGAAAGGGAACAATTTAATGACAGTGTTTTTAAAAAATTTTCTAAAAGCACATCAGAAATAAAAGAAATCTCAATTCAAATTATCAAATATTCAAGACTAAGGACCAAAAGAGGATCCCTGGTGACACGGTGGTTAAGAGCTTGGCTGCTAACCAACAAGCTGGCAGTTCAAATCCACCAGCTGCTCTTGGAAACCCTATGGGGCAGTTCTGCTCTGTCCTGTAGGGTCGCTATGAGTCAGAATCGACTGGATGACAACAGGTTTGTCTGTTTGTTTGATGGTTTGTTTGTTGGTTTTAAGGACCAAAGAAGTTCTACACAGCAAAATTTTAGAGATTCTGCTAAAGGGATACAGCCTTAGGGGAAAAAATTGAAAGTACACCAAAGATTTGCACATTTCACTGAATGTAAATTTTGCAGGAAGACAGAGAGTGAGAAAGAGAATTGTAAATAAATATTGAACTCTAGTTAATGAATTCAGCAAATATGCACACCAAAGGGTTTGGGGGGAGGTGTACTGGTGTCTGCAACTTACTTTGAAATTAATCAAAAAATATAATGGATTAATGGATCAACAGAAGGAAAGAGAAAAAAAAGTACTATTGGTTACAGTACAGCCCCACTGAGTATAAGCTGCCCTCTGATTTAAGAAATGTTAAAAGGTGTGGATGAAATCTCTTAGTGTTGAAATATGGTAACATCCTAAGGAATTTCCTGGAAAATTAAGGAACAAAAATCTGTATCGGCTGGAATAAACCTTCAAAATGAAGATTCTTTAAAAAATTAAAGACAGCCATTAACCACATGTTTTGCCTTAATGAATGCGTAGTCAGATAATGCCAAAAAAAATAAAAAACTGAAGTTTATAACCGAAGCTTCACCAAGTATGACCAAGCTTCATGCAAAAATTTTTTCAATAGATTCTATCATAGCAAATAATAATAATAAATTTTTACAAAATGTCATCATTTTCTTCAGTGGCCATTGCTGGTACTATTTTATTTTTTCATCACTAATAAACAATTTATGCATTAACTTTTCCCATACAGTATTGGATATTCATAGCAATGTGAATAAAATTGATCTCTTTCATCAACGTTCTGGAATTTTTCTCCTCCTTTGAGTTTATTTCTTTTGCGAAAACTCTTGTTCATGTAAGTGTTTTAAAGCTACCTTCCTGTTTTTAGCCCTAATGATTGTGCAATTGAAATAGACAGAAGTATAGAGTGTATTTTTTTAATGCTGTTTCTTGCATCAAATGACATGGCAGAGACGCAGGTACTCTTTACACCCTTTCAACCTTTCTACTAATACTGGTTTTATTTACTTTTAACAATGGCATTAATATTAGAAGTGGAAATATTATTGTCATGTAACTGTTATGAATCTCCACTTAGCACCTGCTTTGTTTTTCCAATACAGTTGATGAATTTATGAAAGTGCATCTATACTCTGTACTCTGGTTCTACTTGTGACCAGAAACACAGGTGCAAGCCTTAACCATACAAGCTAAGAGTAACATATGTAGCAATGGCAGAGAGCCAAGCTAACCTGCCCACGAAGACATCAGACCTGTGATGTGGGCCTTATTAGCACCATGCTCAGAGCTAGTGAGTTAATGGTTCACAGTCTAATTGGGCATAGCACATGTTTGTTAACTTGTTTTTAAGCTTCTCCTAGCTTAGTGCCATGTATGAATAAGCCTTCAATAAATGCTTTCCTATTACAATTTAAAATGCAGTACTTAACATTAAGTGTTTGATCTTTTATTGTATTCACATTTGCATGTCTCAAATTTTCAAATGTTAATAATAAAATTATTTAAAATGTATGAGTTTAGATATGTTGGTTGGCTGGGAAAACTGGATATGAACAACTTAATGAACTTCACAGTTAGTTTTATGGAAAGAATTAGGTGTAAATTATCCTTTCTTATGAAAAAAAATCATAAGAACAACGCCCCCAAAGTCATACCTTTTCCCACTAAAATTTCCATATTTCCTTGATATGTGCAGTCCTAAAAATATGGGGATATAGCAACTGCACAATATCAACAATTAGAGTGTCTCTGTTCTATAATGAGTGCAAGTACTACCATGCAATACAGAATGGAGGTTATCTTTGGGAAGAAATCACAAACTAGTAGCTGAGTGAAAACAAATACAACTAACTCCCATTTAAGGTTCTTATGTATTTACTCAGAGCCCTGGTTGCACAGTGGTTACGCACTCAGATGCTAACAAAAAGGTCGGCAGTTCGAATCCACCAGCAACTCCTTGGAAACCCTATGGGGCAGTTCTACTCTGTCCTACAGGGTCGCTATGAGTCAGAATAAACTCAGTGGCAACAGGTTTGGTTTGGTTTTTAACCCTCTTTTAAAAACTCTGTATTACTCCCATTGTTATTTTTTGTGTGTTTGGTCTGAGTAAGACTGATGGGGCAGGGGCAGAGGAATAACCAGTAACTATCCTCAGTCATCTTGCCAAGTCCTTGAAGACATGAATGCCTTGGGAGTACTAAAAACAACCAGCTGGTTCTTGGTAGCAGCAGTGAGAACTCCAGACTGGCAGGGGCCGAGAACAGGCCTCAGATATGCGAGACTGAGCATTACTCAATCGAGTGCCCATTGGTTAACAAAGAGCACTGTCTTAGTTATCTAGTGCCGCTCTAACAGAAATACCAAGAGTGGATGGCTTTAACAAAGAGAAGGTTATTCTCTCACAGTCCAGTAGGCTACAAGTCCAAATTCAGGGCATCAGCTCCAGAGGAAGGCTTTCTCTCTCTGCCAGCTCTGGAGGAAGGTCCTCGTCAACATCAGTCTTCCCCCAGACTAGGAGCTTCTCTGCCCAGAAACCTCAGGTCCAAAGCACGCGCTCTGCTCCCGGTGCTTCTTTCTTGGTGGTATGAAGTCGCCAATTCTTTTCTTGCTTCCCTTTCCTTTTATCTCTTACAAGAGGTAAAAGGTGGTGCAGGCCACACCCCAGGGAAACTCCCTTTACATTGGATCAGGGATGTGACCTGAGTAAGGGTGGTATTACAATTCCGCTCTAATCCTCTTTAACATAAAATTACAATCACAAAATGGAGGACAACCACACAACCCTGGGAATCATGGCCTAGCCAAACTGACACACACATTTTTGGGGGGACACAGTTCAATCCATGACAAGCACGCTTACAGGCAGAGAAGGAGAACCTTCTCAGATTGGAGTTAATCCTGTCTGCCATCACCGTGTTACTAGTTCCTGAGTTCCTTGAGTTTAGGCACTGTTTCTCTTTGGCACAATTGCTTGATAGCTACAGAAAATAGCATGATTTTGTCTTTAGTTCTATCTGTAAATTATACTCTTACAATCTCAAACAATTCCATAAAATCGAAGCATTTTGTTTCATCTCGAGTCTTTGTATGCAGAGGTGGTTTAATAGCTCTCTCACATTTTGTATCTCCACCCTCAAAGATCATTTCAAAACCTTTTTGTTGGTAGTAAAACTTTTTTCTCTTTTTCCTTTTTAGTTTTGAAATGGATGTTTGTTCTCTGATACTTTCTGGCTCCCAAAGGCTGAAGAAAATCACAGCGAGTAAGTAGAGGTCTCTTCCTTTGATCTCTATGGAATCACAGAAAACAACTAGAACATCTTTCAACTAAAATTCCTTTACTTTAGTACTTTGACTGCTAAGAGATGACAATTAAAACATTCAGCCTCTAAAATGGAACCAAAATGTATCATAACAATGCCAAAATGAGTATTCTAAGAAATATTTTTAAGATTTCACCATGGTTAAAAATGTAAGATTAAGTTTGTGTCTACACACAAATAGTACACTAAGGAACAGGCCTAATTTTGTATAATTCAGGCAAAAACACTTTAATCAGTAATACATTTAAAATTTTCATAATCACTCCTGATTATTGTTTTAATTATGTGCCATAAAACCAGGAATAGTAAGTTTCATCTTGCTGTTTCAGTATGTAAATTCCAGTTCTATTATAAAACAGAACTTTCCACATTTTCCCAAGTTTAGAGTATTTTAATTTGAATAATAGTTAAATGATGTAGTAATAATGCCTGATAGTGTAGTTAAGAGAGATTATATAATCTGTAATGGGGGAAAAAATAAAAACAGCAAGTGGGCTAAATGATAATATGAAATTCCACTCCCTATAAAATCTGCTTTTTCTCTCCCTCTTGGAACAAGAAATTTTGTCTGTGGATAAAAATAATATTCCCAGAATATTGTTAATACTAACTGGTGGGTCTCCTGTTGATCACCAGAGTATTTTAAGTAAGTACAATATTCTTTGCATTTGAAGCATAATGGAGAGATCATGTAAGTTATTAAAATATAGAGAGACTGATTGATTCTCTTACATGAAATTATAAAATTCATGTTCTTTGGTACTATCACTACCTTTATTTTCTATTTTTATGCTTCTTGTACTTTGATTCCAGAGCTTTTAAACAGGAAATCCACTCAAACAGCTATTACAGAGAAAAAATAAAACCATGAATGTGAAACTATGGCTAAGGGATAATCCTCATAAAAACGTTACCATTACATAATTACCATCTTATCTATTAATAAAATGTATATATTATTGAATCATAGGTGTATTTTTAAATTCATATTAAATAATCTATACATGTTCACATATATTTTCATAACCTATCATAGCCTAGAAGCCATGGTGGCACAGTGGTTAAGCGCTCAGCTGCTAATCAAAAGTTAGCAGTTCTAATTCACTAGCTGCTCTTGGAAACCCTATGGGGTAGTTCTACTCTGTCCTGTAGGGTCACGATGAGTTGGAATTGACTCAGTGGCAACAGGTTTGGGGTTCTTTTGTTTTTATCATAGCCTAATATTTTAGTGACACCAGAACTACTGTAGCACTGATAGCAGTGTTTCTCAAAATGTGATCCTTAAAACACCCGCATCCTAGATGCCCAGACTACATTGCTGTAATTGTAGAGCTCCACTCTGATATAGACAATGTGGTAAACCTAGATCTGTATTTGCAGAAAACTCTCTGATGACTTGCAAAATAAATAAAGTTTGTGAACATGGATCTTCTAATTCTAGATCATTTGACAACTCTTTTAATCTTCTGAAACCCTTTTAGTTTAATAACAACTTGAGATATAACGGTGAAAAGTGACCCTAAATCAATGTCTACTGTGGGCCTTTTATACAGTCTACCAAAATTTTTATTTTGCTTTTACCAAATTTTTATTTTGTTAGACACACATACGTTATTCCATATTTCTGTTAATAACCAAATAAATTTTGTATCTGAAGTAAAAAAAATTATTGTTATTAAACTTTGAAAGAAGATACAGTATAAAGTACACAGTATAATTAACAGAAAATATTATTTGAATATAAGTGCACTGAATTGTTTTAGGCAGAATTACAATAATCTTTGCTGAGTTTCAACCACAACCCATTGCCGTTGAGTCAATTCCTACTCATAGCGACCCTACACGTCAGAGCAGAACTACCCCATAGGGATTCCAAGGCTGTAAATCTTTTCGGAAGCAGACTGGGTCAGCACTTTTTGGTTAGCAGTGGAGTGCTTTAACCACTGTGCCACCAGGGCCCCTGATTGCTGGGTTTAGCAAAAGTCAATAAGATTTTCAATTGTATTTTGTCACTGTTGATGAATCAATGATAAATTGAGTAGACTTGTTACAAAATGCCCTTATTTTGATTTGAACAAAGAACATGGTAGATAGACATAGGTATACATGGCAGATAGTGATAGATATATAAAGGACGTGCTGGAGGTTCTAGTTGTGTTTAAGAAGCAGTGAGCATACACCATCATATCATTCCATGAGAACAGAATGCATAAATCAACTATCATGGAGCATTGAAAAGTAAATTAGGACAGAACTACTGGGAGGGAAATGAAAATTGAGAGTATGTGAGTGAGGAGGAAGGCTGTCCATAAATTTGCTCAACCATAAAAACAATGCTCATAAGAACTGTCAAAATCAACTTGTTCAATACTCAGGTAATTAACCACAGGCTTGAAAAAATCAGTGGAGATTTACTCAAGAGAAACTTCGGAGTCTCGGTAGCCCAGACACTTCATACATTATTTAAAAAATTAACTCAGAGTGGATAGGAGACCACTGTGTAACTTCTGAAAGCAAATATAGTGGAAAATCTGTATTACATTTGCTTGGTGATGAGTTTTTAAATACTGCATCAAAAGTATGATCCATAAAACAAAAAAAAGTGATGAAATACATTTCAACAAAGTAAATTTTTTAATTATAGAAAACTATCTGACTGTGTTAAGAAAACAAAAACAAAGCTACAGACTGGTAGAAAATATTTGCAAGTCACGTGTCCCATAAAAGACATGTATCCAGAATATACCAAAACAATTCTTAAGACACAATAATAAGAAAATAACAAAAAAAATTTTAATGACAAAGTATATGAACAGACACTTCCCCCCCCAAAAAAAATAATATATGGGAGGCAAATAAGCACATGAAAAGATGCACCACACCATTAGTCATATTATGAAATGCAAATTAAACCCAAAGTGAAAAACACGTACATAACTTTTAAAATGGCTAAAAAAATAGCACAACACACAAAAAAAGAAACAATACCAAATTCTAGGGAGGATGAGGTGCAGAAGGAACTTTCTTTAATTGCTGGTGGGAATACAAAATGGGACAACTTTAGGAGTTTCTTATAAAGTTAATCTTACGTCCAGCCAATCCCGAGTGAATTAAAAGTATGTTCACATAAAATCTGAACATGAATTGTTTGCAGCAGCCTTATTCATAATTATCAAAAAAATTGAATCAACCAAGAGGTCCATCAACAGACAAACGGGTAAACGAACTGTTGTGATATGGCTATACAATGGGATATTACTCAGCAATAAAAAGGAACAAACTATTGATTCTGACAACATGGATTGATTTTAATTGCATTTTGTTAAGTGAAAGGAGTTATACCCAAAAGGCTACATAGTATATGATCCCATTTATATAATAGTCTGGAAAATGCAAACTATAGAGACAGAGGAGCGTTCTGTGGTTGCTGGGAGTTGGGCGTGGGTGATAGTTGACTACCAAAAGGGCCACACATACGATTTTTAGTGTGATAAAACTGTTCTGTATGATATTATTGCTGGTGAACATGTGACTATGCATTCGTCAAAACCCATAGAGTTGTAATGTAAAGAGATTAAATTTTACTATATGCAGATTAAAGAATAATCAACTAGAATGTTGGGGGAATCCCAAAATGGAATGCAGATTTTGACAAATAAATATTATTTCATTATTAATGTTTTGCATAATCTCTCTAAAGAGAGTTGAGAAAAAAAAAGAAATAACCTAGAGTAACTTTAGAAAGCTTGTTTGTTCTGACTTGATACTCTAAGGCTAAAGAAAAAAAAGAACAGTACATAAAAATGAGTTCTAGTTGGTAAATTTATTCCTCACAAGAATATGGGTTAGCAATTCTGAAAGTACTTGACATTTATCTAGGTCTGAACAAATTAGTAAATAAACTGTAGGTAGTGGGAGTCGTGTTTTTAATTGTCAGAGAAAACAGTTACAAATAAGAAAGTGTGGAGAGTGGGTGGAGTCTAAAATGAATCCTGTGTCATTGAATTAGTTGAAGATATCAATAGGAACTCAGGTTCATTTTAATTCATTAAAAGATAAATACATACAAAATGAATATAGATATATGTGTATGCATGTATATGTATGTATACATACACATACGTATGTTTTCTAGCTATGTCCACTGAGAGGGTCTAGAAGCAACCACACTGCAGTAGCAACAAGCATACCATGCACCCAGATGTTGTGTTCTAAATACCATCCCTAATAAAAGAATCAGGACTCCTTAAAAAAAAAAATAAAACAGTTAATTCTCTGGAGCAGGGAAAATAACAGATGAGCCTGAATACCTTGTAGTGCCAGAAAGTAAAGAAGTAGCTCCTACACGCGCCCCATAGGACGGTAGTATGTCAAAAGAACCCTGAAGCCAACCTGAAAGAGCTCTCAAAGGCCAAAGGTGGAAAGAGCTGAGAAACAAAATAATTGTAGTATTGGATTATAACCCAAAGAATAAAATAAATATTCACAGATCCGTGTGGATATAAATAAATGTCAGTATAGGTAAATGAATGGGGGAAAAGGGACAAATGCTCCTTACAGAAAAAGTCCAACTAATAAATGAAGGAGGAATTAGAGACATAGAAAATTGCCATTAAAACACCATAGTAATAACCGCTACAGGCAAAACCTACTGACGAGTGCTAGAATTAATGGGCAAAACGTTGAGAAAGAAGATATATATTTTGCCTGAAAATACTTCCCTCCAAATGTTGTTTAATTACTGTTGTGGTTTTGGACATAAGTCCACAAATTCTTTGATACTCCTGCCTACAGGAAGTGGAGCTTAAATCCTCTCCCCTTGAGTATAGGCTAGATTTAGTAACTTTAATCTAATGAATAGAGCAAAGAAAGGAAAAAAAACAGTAACATTATAGTGAACAGGTCTGGCAGACACCACATTTTCCAAGTGATCAAGATTAACACCACTGGTAAGAAGTTGTGTTGATATCATGTGTTGTTAGGTGTTGTCAAGTCAGTTCCGATTCATAGATTCATAGCAACCCTATGTACAACATAAGGAAACATTGTCCAGTCTTGTGTCATCCTCACAATCGTTGTTATACTTGAGCCCACTGTTAAAGGTACTGTGTCAATCCATTTTTTAAGGGTCTTCCTTTTCTTTGCTGACTCTCTACTCTACCTAGCATGATGTCCTTCTCCAGGCATTGGTCCCTCCTAATAATATGTCTAAAGTATGGGAGATGAAGTCTCACCATGCTTCTAAGGAGCATTCTGGTTGTACTTCTTCTGAGACAGATTTGTTCGTTTTTTTGGTAGTCCATGGTGTATTCAGTATTCTTCGCCAGCACCACAATTCAAAGGCATCACTTCTTCTTCGATCTTCCTTATTCATTGTTCAGCTTTCGCATGCATATGAGGTGGTTAAAAGTCTTCAAGGTGACATCTTTGCTTTTTAACACTTTAAAGAGGTCGTTTGCGGCAGATTTGTCCAATGCAATGTGTTTTTTGATTTCTTGACTGCTGATTGTGGATCCAAGTAAAATGAAATCCTTGGCAACTTCAATCTGTTCTCCGTTTATCATGATGTTGCTTACTGGCCCAGTGGTGAGGATTTTTGTTTTCTTTATGTTGAGGTGTAATCCATACTGAAGGCTGTAGTCTTTGATCTTTATCAGTATGTACTTCAAGTATTCTTCACTTTCAGCAAGCAAGGTTGTGTCAGCTGCACAACACAGATTGTCAGTGAGTCTTCCTCCAACCCTGATGCCCCGTTCTTCTTCATATAGTCCAGTTTCTGAGATAATTTCTGAGCATAGAGATTCAATAAGTATGGTGAAAGTGTACAACCCTAATGCACACCTTTCCTAACTTTCAACCACACAGTATCCCCTTGTTATGTTCAAATGACTACCTCTTGATCCATGTACAGGTTCCTCATGAGCCCAGTTAAGTGTTCTGTAATTCCCATTCTTTGCAATGTTATCCATAATTTGCTGTGATCCACACAGTCAGACGCCTTTGCATAGTCAATAAAACACAGGTAAACATCTTTCTGGTATTCTCTGTTTTCAGCCAAAATCCATCTGACATCAGCAATGATATCCCTCATTCCAAATCGTCTTCTGAATCCAGCTTGAATTTCTGGCAGTGCCCTCGTGGATGTACTGCTACAGGCACTTTTGAATGATCTTCAGCAAAATTTTACTTGTGTGTGATATTTATGATATTGTTTGATAATTTCCGCATTCTGTTGGATCACCTTTCTTGGGAATAGGCACACTTATAGATCTCTTCTAGTCAGTTGGCCAGGTAGCTCTCTTCCAAATTTCTTGGCATAGATAAGTGAGTGATTTCAGTCCTGCATCCATTTGTAGAAACTTCGCATTTGGTATTCTGTCAATTCCCAGAGCCTTGTTTTTCGCCAAGGCCTTCAGTGTGCAACTTGGACCTTTTCCTTCAGTACCATCAATTCCTGATCATATGCTACCTCCTGAAACGGTTGAACATCGACAAATTCTTTTTGGTGTACGGAATCTGTGTGTTCCTTCCATCTTCTTTTGATGCTTACTGGGTCGTTTAATATTTTCCCTGTAGAATCCTTCAGTATTGCAACTTGAGGCTTGAATTTTTTCTTCAGTTCTTTCAACTGGAGAAATGGTGAACACGTGCTTCCCTTTTGGTTTTCTATCTCCTGATCTTTGCTTTCATATACTTCCCGATATGATGCAATAAAAATGACATGTCCCTTCTTGGGTACTCTTTCCAGAACTCCATAACCCCAGTCGAATCCTGAGGTGGAGAAAGAAAAAAGAAAAGGTCAAGTACCATTCTACAAAATATGTGCCAATTACTCTCCAAATTTGGAGGAGACTGATACACGTTAACTAAGTGCAACACGATATCCTGGATTAGATCCTGGACCTGAAAAGAGACATAAGTGGGAGAACTTGTGAAATCTAAGTCTGCAGCATAGTTAACAGCATTGTATCAATATTACTGTATTATTTTTGGTAAATGTACCATGGTTTTTGAAGATGTTTTTAAGGGGTGTCATAGTGAAGAAATTGCAAGTCTATTTAAAAGTAAAAGCAAGAGTTTTAACATGGCAAAAAAGCAGTTTGCAAAACAGGGAAACACGGTGCTGGGAGGAATCCAACAATCTGCTCCAGGGGGATGAAGTAATACAGAGATTTACAAAGAAAAAAACCACCAACAGTACAGCTCAAATATTTTTGATGAGTTAACATTTACAGAATTGCAGGTGGCAGAGTTTTGGTTGACCATCGTTGCAGGGGTTGACCTCTTTTGCAAGGATGGCTCCAAGTGACAGGATTCCAGCTGACCACTAAAATCAGGTTTCCTGGCATCCAGACATCTGCAGTCTATGTTAAATTGAGTTACTTTAGCATTATGATGGAGAATTCTGTTGAAATACAAAAGTAAAGAGTTTGTTGGAGGAATAGGAGTGAAAATGCTAAGCATTCTAATGCTTGAGGAGAGGAAAAGTTAATTTAACAGCTTAATTTAACTATAAGTTGGGTTAGTGAGGACAAATCTTTGGAAAATTCAAGTACAGTTGAAGGAGTTTAAGAGGGGCATCACCTTAGAATCAGCTTAGCAGCTGTCATGGATTGTATTATATCCCCCCAAAATGTGCATCAACTTGGCTAGGCCGTGATTCCCCCAGTGTTGTGTGGTTGTCTACCATTTTGTGATCTGATGTGATTATCCTATGTGTTGTAAATCTTACCTTTATGATGTTCATGAGGCAGGATTAGAGGCAGTTATGTTAATGAGGCAGGACTCAGTCCATAGGATTAAGTTGTACCTTGAGTCAATCTCTTTCAAGATATGAAAGAGAGAAGTGAGCAGAGAAGAAGGAGACCTCCTGCCCCCAAGAAAGAAGTGCCAGGAGGGGAGTTCATCCTTTGAACTTGGAGTGCCTTACCTGAGAAGCTACTAGACCAGGGGAAGATTGATGACAAAGACCTTCTCCCAGAAACGACAAAGAGAAAGTCTTCCCCTGGAGCTGGTGCCCTGAATTTGGACTTCTAGCCTCCTAGACTGTGAGAGAATAGATTCTCTTTGTTAAAGCCATCCATTTGTGATATTTCTGTTATAGCAGCACTAGATGACTAAGACAGCAGCTAAGGTCACATATTTAACATTGTGTCTAGCACCTGTATAGATCTTGAAGTATCTTTTTCTAACATTGGCTATTTCTAACCACAAGCTCTTCCTTTAGCAGAGCAAGTAGGTAAAACCACATTTATCTAGGTCACAGTACAGTGGAAAGTTTCACAGAAGTGACAAGCTGCATTGTATGACAGAGACTGTATTTAGAAATCCAAGATGGAGTTGTTTAGGACAAGAAAGAATTTGACTCAGACCCTAGTTAGAAATCCCAGTCACGTCAAGAGTTTTAGCTTTGGCATGCTATTCTTCAGAGGAAACTGAGTAAAATATATATGGGAACTCTTCTGTGCTGTCGTTGCAACTTTTATATAAATTGGCAATTATTTTTGATTAAAAAATATTTTCAGATTGTCTACGACTGGAATATAGAATTATGAGTTCCTGTAAGTGATGCATGCAGCAACTTTGCTATACTTATTTATTAATTCTAGCAGTTTACTTTTGGATTCTTCTGAGTTTTTAAATTGACGATTAGCTAATGCAGTGTTTCTAAATTGGGCGTGATTTTGACCCTGAGAGGGTGTTTGGCAATGTCTAGAGATTTTTTTTGTGGTCATAACGGAGGCACGTGCTACTGGTATCAAGTGAGTAGAGGTTAGACTTCTAAGTGTTAGAATGCACAGGACAGTCACCACAAAAGAAAGCATGATCTGACTCAAAATGTCAATCATGCCAAAGTTGAAAACACCTGATCTAATGAAGGTTTAATTTTTCTCTATACCTCTTAATAAAGACCATCAGTAATAGCTGGTTTTCAGCTGACAGGACCAGCAATTCACCTTCACTGTCTTATGACTTTCCAGCCCTATATCATAATATTTAGGAAGCTAGTCTCTCCATTCCACAGACAACACACTGGATTATTACGTTGATAATATAATTGGATCTGGTGTTAAACCCAAAAAGCCCAAACTTGTTGCCATCGAGTTGATTCTACTCATAACAACCCTACAGGACAGAGTAGAATTGCCCCACAGGGTTTCCAGGAAGCAGCTAGTGGATTTGAACTGCCGACATTTTGGTTAGCAGCCCAGATCTTAACCACTGCACCGCAAGGGATCCAGTCTGGTGTTAAGAAGTAGAAAATGTTCTTGACAAATTGCTAAGACATGCATGCCAGCATGTAGGAAACAAATACCACAGAATTTCAGGGACCCGTCACCTTGGTGAGATATTTAGGGGTTCAATGATCCAGGGCAAGTTGAGATATCCTTCCAAAGTGAAGGATTAAGTTCTTCCTACCACTGACACGGAGGGAAAATAAATACTAGTAAATCGCTATGGTTTTGAAAGCAACATACCTCAGCATATACCTCCAAACTATCTACAAAGTAACTTCTAAAGCTTCCAAGTCTTGAGTGGGTCCAGGAAAAGAGAAGGATATGCGATAGGTTCAGGCGGGCGTGCAACTTGCTCTGCCACTTTGGCCACATGAAGCAGCAGATCAAATGATTATTGAAATCCCTGTGGCAGACAATCAAGCAACCTAGAGTCATTAGCAACCTCCTATAGATAAATCATATCAAAGAATCTGAGGATTTTTTAGTAATGCCATACTATTCTCTTGAGAATTAGGTTCTAGATTGCCACTGGACTATAGTTTAGACTGAACACTTGACAATGGACCACCAAATTACCTTATGAGCTGAGCTGCTCATGAAGAGCTGGGTAGTGTCTAATTATATAGGATCACTTTCGTCACAGAAGGGATGCACTTTGTTCTTATTGGAGTAAATATTTATTCTGAATATAGAATTGCCTTTCCTGCTCACAATATTTACTCCCAAACCACCATCCACTGACTTACAAAATACTTCATACTCCATCATGTTATTCCACAGAGCATTGTTTCTGATCAAGAACATTATACAGCAGAGGGAGTAAGGCTGTTTTAAAAATTAATAATTAAAATTGCAAATAACCCTTTAGTTCTAAAAATATGCAATTATTATAAAATTTAAATTAAAATGAATCTACTGCAGGCTCCCAACTCTACGTTAACATTTTAACATTCAAGAATACATTTATTGAGTACTGACTATATTCATGACTTATACCAGGATAGAGAAATAAAGATAGATGAGCTATATCCCTTGTCCTAAAGGAACTAATAGAAAAAATTATACAAATTCAAGAAAGTAATAAAATTATATGCAAAGTCCTGGAAGTAGTGGGCCTCATGAAATATTTTACAATGCATATTGTTCCATTATATGAATATGCTTTAAAGGCCAAACACTGTTTTAAGCACTTAAATACACATTAGCGGGAAAAAATGTCTTCTATCAATAAAATAACTTCAAGCTGTTAGATAAAGAAAATAACTTCATCTCTGGATACAGTTTTATTATTTCATTTATAAACAGAGAACTTACCACTTTGTGGGACACTGACTTAAACGCCTTACAAATATTTACTTTGATCGACACAATGTCATGGATTCAATTGTGTCCCCCAAACGTATCTGTTAAGTTGACTGGGTCATAATTCCCAGTATTGTATGATTGTGTACCATTTTGTATTCTGATGTGATTTCCTTATGTGTTGTAAACTCTATCACTATGATGCAATAAGATGGATTAGCGGCAGTTATACTGATGAGGTCTACAAGATTAGATAGTGTCTTAAGCCAATCTCTTTTGAGGTATAAAAGAAAGAAGTGAGCAGGGACACAGGGGAACTTCATACCACCAAGAAAGCAGTGCCAGGAGCAGAGCTCATCCTTTGGACCTGAGGTTCCTGCGCAGAGATGCTCCCAGACCAAAGGAAGACTGATTACACATACCTTCCTCTAGAGCTGACAGAGGAAGCCTTCCCCTGGAGTTGACGCTCTGAATTTGGACTTGTAGCCTACTAGACTGTAAGAGAATAAATTTCTCTTTGTTGAAGCCATCCACTTGTGGTATTTCTGTTATAGAAGCACTAGACGACTAAGACACACAATTAATTATTCATTTGAATGATATAATATTCTCTTGAGTCATCTCACTGAATAGTGGAGGGGCACTGTAGGCGGCTGAGAGAAATGTGTACCACTTTAGGCTTGTGAAGGGGTCTCTAGTGTAACACCAAATCAGCCATCCTGGCGGCCTGCTCATGGTGTTGCTAGGAGCCATCAAGTCAATTATGACTCATTTCCACCCATGTGATAGGGTAGAACTGCCCCATAGGGTCTTCTTTACAGGACCTGATTGCCAAGTTATTCTCCTGTGGAGCTGCTAAATGGGTTTGAACTGCTAACATTTCAGTTAGCACCGAGCTCTTAACCGTTGCCCCACCAGGGCTTACACAGGGCTTCCTTCACCCCTCCCAATCCCTTTCCTTCCTCCAAATTAAAAGCAACAGAAATATCCAGTGTTCTTTCATTCTGAAGACTGGACACCAGAAAGTTCTGAAGACAGTTCTATGTATTGAACTCTTCCCCACTAATTCCCAACAGCATGACTCAACACATGTACTTTAAAAGTTTATACTCTATACTCCTATTTTTGCTTGAATTAAAGATGAATAAGATCTTCTTGGATAGAAAGAAGAATACATAGGGGTTTGAGTGAGAAAACAGTGCAGGGATGAAACATACTGAGAAATGTTCAATCAGGATATAAGTCAGAAGAGATTGTGTTTGTGTGTGTGCCCACATGTACATTTAGTTCTGGGACACTCTGTCCTCTCTTATGGCTATTTTTACAGGGGCTTTTTCTGTGGGATTTTTTTTTCTATTTATAGATCAACCTTCCTCCTAAGAGAAGGAGTTGAAAAGACCCCATGAATATGCAAGAAATTTTTCTTACATGGTATATCCTTTTATCTTAAAACTTTATTATTCTGGTTTAAAACAGAGGACAGTTATTGATTTTATAAAGAAGTTAAAGCTATTTTGTAGAAAGAGTGAATCAATGTTGAATGAGTTAGTGTGGCTGAGGGAACTATGAATCAGACTTGTGTAAATTCTTTTCTTTATTCACCATCTGCTCTACAGTCAGCATCCAACTTAAGAAATAAGCAAAAAGAAGACACAAATGCGATATTCAGATCACCTCAAGAACTCTAAAAGAGAAATGACGTCAGTAGGAGCCTGAAAGTTTGCTTCTTTCTTCTGTACCTTTACCAGAAACAATATGGCCCATCTAATCTTTCTCCCCAGGTGAATTCTCCCTTTTCATCACAGGACACGGATACATAGTAACTTCAAGTATAGATGAAATTTTGAAAATGAATTGAGATTTAGATTCCATGAATGGAATTGAATCACAAGGAGAAACTAAGAACAACACACACTATCATCTCTTCAAGTATTTATATTTATTTGTATTGTGGTGAGTATATATATAACAAAAAATTGCAATTTGAACACTTTTACATGTACAATTCACTGACAGTCATTACTTTCCTCATGTTGTGCAATCGTTGCTACTACCCATTTCCAAATTTTTTCCATCACCCTTAGTAGAAGCTTAATGTCCCTCAAGCAATAATTCCCTTTCTCCCTCTCTGTCCCACCTCTAGTAACTACTGATAGACTTAGGTCCTCATGCATTTACCCATTTGCCTAATTCTAGCTATTTCAAGTAAGAAGGATCATACAACATTTGTCCTTTTTTGACTGACTTATTTCATTCGGCATAAGGTTTTCAAGGTTCATGTATGTTGTAGAATGTGTAAGGACTTCGTTTCTCTTTATGGCTGAGTATACAGTACATTTTGTTTATTCATTCATCTATTGATGCACATTTAGGTTGTTTCCTCCTTTTGGCTATTGTGAACAATGCTGCAGTGAACATTGGTATACTGTTACTGTTTGTGTTCTTGCTTGCAATTCTTTTGGGTATACGCATAGGAGTAGAATTGCTAGATTGTGTAGTAATTCTATTTACAACTTTTTAAGAAACCTCTAGACTGTTTTCCACAGCAGCTGTACAGTTTTATAGTCCCACGAGGAACGGATGAGGCATCTCTGCACATTTTGTGAACATGTAGGTTTTTATTCCTTACTCATGGGCACAGCACGTAGTAAACATCCTCCAGATAAACTTGGCACAAAGCTACAAATGCTTGAGGTAAGAACTGAGTTCACTGGGAGAAGACAGAAAGTCATTATATTTTATAAATAGATGATTGTGAAAAGATAATATATGCACAGACCAAAGGTAGTTTACCTGCTAATTAAATATACTTTTCGATGGTGTTGAGCCCCATCAGCATTTCACACACTAGGGAGGGCTACACTTTCCGTCTGGTGATGTTAAAAAGATGAGCAATGTCTTTTTCACGTCAAAACTTTCCAAATATTTCATTGAAATTCCCCAGTCAACAAATCAGGTCTCTCAAAAAGATTGACGATAAGGATAAGAAGGAAACAGGCATTCGAGAAAACATAACTTGGGAAAATTGGATTTCACAAAGTTGAGTCATCAGAGGACATCTTTTTCCAGACGAGCAATTCACAGTCATGATGAAAATCTACTGCTTGCTACTCTCCCCCAGTTTCCTCACTCTTAGATTTCAAAAGATTAGAGAAGCTAAACTAATATAAGGTAAAAAGAAATTTTGAGTTTTCCACACAGATCTAATATCTTTATTCCAGGTATCAAATTTCTTGGGTTTTGTCCTAAACTAGATTTTTCATTCCTGATAAGTTCAGCATTGGAAGACAAATATCCTGAAATCACTTTCCCATCAATTCCCACCATTTGCTAAGTACTCTTCCAAGACCTAGAGAAAAATACAGAAAATCTTTGGGGCCTGAGGAGGTGGTAGGGTAAATCTGGTAGTACACGAACATTATGCACAATGGCACTCATTCAGGAATGTTTTCATTGTTTGAAGTAGCAAAGCAATCTGCAAACAATATAAATATTCATTGATGGTAGACTGGAATAATATTCTTCAAGGTATGTGTGCCCTGAACAGTGAATATAGCAGCGAAAATAAATACGCCAGAACTACAAATATCTATGGATAATCTAAAAAATGTGATGTTGAAGAATATAAAAGTTGTAGAAGGATACCTAAAGCATGACAAGGATATGAAATCTAAAACCATGGCAATTAAAACTACGTGCTGATTAAGAATAATACATACAAACCAAGATGGTGGCTATAGCACAAATAATCACATACATATTCTGGTCCAGAGCAGGATAAAGGGATGAAAGACTCCTTTATTTTAAAGACATTTCCCAGAGTGTGCAAGCAGAATATCCACTTATATTTCTTGGGGGGGGGGGGAAATATCATTTAACCACGCACACCTGCAAGGGAGCCTGGGAATTATAATCCTTAAACCGGATGTATTGTCACAATATATTTGAGATTCATATTTTAAGGATGAGTTGTACTAGCCTGGAGGTTCAAGAAGGCTACACTCACAGGTCTGACACTTTGTAGAGCTTGGTTTGAGGTTGGGCTGAGCTGGTCCTCTGTCCCTCTCCATGTGTTCTTAGGGCTTCTCTATATTATATCTCCAGTGGATAGCTACTCTCTAACACGGTGGCAGTGGCTTAAACTTCAAGAGTGAGTATTCTATGATAAAGGAAGTGAAAGCTGTCAGGAACTTAAGGCTCAGACCATAAACTGGCACAGCTTCCCTGAAGATGTCAGAGAGAGGTTATAGGCCCCACTCCGTGATGGGAGAAGAATGGGTGCCAATCTTTAATTTGCCACTCCAAGATATCCACAGATTAATAAACTTTTCAGAATTCTTTTACTTACTCTTGGTTTAGAATACCTAAACAGTTTCCTTAGAAACAGATTAAGTATAAAAACTACATGGTAAGCTTTTTTTTTTTTTTTTTTTAGCAATTTAAAGTTTAAGCTCTGGAAATAATTACCTACTTAAAAACTGTTTCTGGTGTTTATGAGTAAAACTAGTTTGGTATCTCCCTTTTGATTCAGTCTGAGTGAAAAGTCTTAGCCTCTCAGATTTCACAATGTAGTCTGAATACCAACCAATTGCATGTTGGGGTGTGTATGTGTCTTTGCGTGTGTGTTACATATTTTAGGAAGAGATTAGGGTAAATTGTTCCACATTGGTTTGCTGTCAATTAAAAGGAATTAAATCTTTTCTTTTCCTCTGGAATGAAAACAAAATTTAAACTTCTAGTTTGGTTTTAAAGGCAGAAAACAAAATAACCTCAAAATAAACACAGAAGGGTTACTAAGTGTTATCCAAGACCACGATAGTTCCACAAACACTTCATGAACTATATAATCTTCAGTTAAATGTACAACAAAAGATTTCATTCGTTGCCGACTGGACATCTATTTACTTTGTAAGTAATAACATAAGAAAGTGGCCTTTTCTGAAAGTTTTATTTGAGGATCCTGAATTCATTTTTAAACTTTCAAATTCTTATCGATAGGTGAGATTTTCTTATACAGGTTGTCTCTCCATTATTTCTTTGCTTTTTTCTTAACTTTATTTTTAAGAAATTTCAGACTTAACAAAAAGATTCAAAAATATTACAGAAAATTCCCATAAATCTTTCACCCAGCTTTCCCAAATATTAATCCTAGTAAACTGTAGAAAATTATCGAAACCCAGGAAATCACAGTGATAAGTAATTATTAACTAATTTAAAGACCTGATTCAAATGTTACCTTTTGTTCCACTCATGTCCTATTTCTGGAGCAGGACTCAGTTCTGGAGCATGCTTGTATTTGGTTATCAGGTTTTCTCAGTATACTCCAAATCTGTGATAGTTCCTCAGCCTACCTTGTCTTTTTTGACCTTGACACTTTCAAGTATTGGCCAGTTATTATGTATATTGTCCCTCGATTTTATTTTTCTTGGTATTTTGTCATGTTTAAATTCAACATATGCATTTTGGCAAAAATACCAAGGAAGTGGTGTGGCCCCCTTCTTCAGGGATTATATTAAAGGGCGCTTGAGGCATATATGTCTCATTACTGGTGGTGATAACTGTGAATTCTTGATTAAGGTGATGGCTGCCAGTTACTCCACTGTATAGTTACATTTCTTCTCTCTGTGATGAAGAAACATTTTGTATGGAGATACTTTGATACTATGCAAATATTCTGTTTATCATTATATTTTCACCCACTAATTTTGGTATCCATTGATAGCCCTTTCCTGCCTCAGTCATTACTGTGGTATCACCTCCCCCAGCTTATACTGTTTCCATCCTTCTTTCTACATTTATCAGAATTCTACTTCTCTTTTATTTCTTAAAACAAAACAACTAATTAATTAATTCTGGGTTTTATTTTCCACTTCACAGTGGCTTTGTGATAGCAATTATTAGTATTACTTTGAAAATAGTTCCAGATTTCAGTTTTTATTTCCACTCTGTTTTAGGGCAGATCTGTTAGGAGTGGTTTGATTCATCAATTATAGATACCACTTTGTAACAAAGTATTAAGGGAAGCTCACCTTCTCCCTATCTCTCTTTCCTCCTTCGCATGTAACCCTTTTTTAACCATACTTGCCATTTTTGTCCACTTTCCCCCTGCCCCATGCTGAAGATGTTAGCTATACTGTAAGAAATTTTGTTGTGATACCATTTGAAGAATAAATAACTAGTAGTAGAAGAGGAAAATAAATATTTTACTTTGGTTTCATCTACTAAGCTACAAAATTGACACACTAGAAAAGTGAAAGAAAGCTTCTTGATATGGCAAGAACTAACAATGATGTAGTTCTCTTCTATCTTTATCCCCTAGAAAGACAGGTTGGAATCAAATATTGAACAAAGCAAGGGATTGGTAGGAAAGGAATTAAGTAAATGAGTTCCTAACAGAGTCACTGTTCTCTAAAGGGTTTTTTTAAACAGAAGAATTTTAACTGGATCTTGAAATGAATGTTTCTAACATTGTTTGAGCAAAACGAGAAGCAGCCCTTTAGCCACAGACAGAAAGATCTGGGGAGACTGGGATATATCACTTTGGAATTCCACAAAGAAGAGCACAGTGAGACTGGGAAGTCATAAAAAAGATTGGCTGAGACGATTACTGAGGATCAAAAGAAAGGAATAGTTGAAGGAGAACTATTTCAACAAAGATTAAAAAAAAAAAAAGACCTGTAAATCAAGTTTATTTGAGTCTGAAGGAAAGTTAAGGATATGTAATACCTAATGGCATGATGAGAGACAAGGCTCATCTCCAGGGAGAAAACAAAGTATTTTTGAAAGGGGTCGTTCTGCATCATCATTTTACCATGGGTAGATGGTACAATTTATTTTGCAATCTCTCTGTAATGTTAATAGCACATTAAAGGGAGTCACAACTAAACTTTGGAGCACTCCTTATCCTTTATATATGGGACACTTACTTGTCCGTGTCAAGATGTTTGAAAGACAGCTACCTTGCAGATCAACTGGAAGAGATTCATGTTCATGCCCATTCCAAAGAAAAGTGATCAAAGAGAATGTGGAAATTATCTAACAATATTATTGATAGCACATGCTAGCAAAATTTTTCTGAAGATAATTCAAAAACAACTGCAGCTGTACATCGACAGAGAACTGCCAGAAGTTTAAGCCAGGTTCAGAAGAGAATGTGGAATAAGGGATATCATTGCTGATGTCAGATGGATCTTGACCAAAAGCAGAGAATAACAAAAAAATGTTTACCTGTGTTTTATTGACTACACGAGGCATATAACTGTGGATCATAACAAATTATGATGTCCTTGCAAAGTATGGAAATTTCAAAATATTTCATTTTGCTTATGTGGAACATGTACATAGATCAAGAGGCAGTAGTTCGAACAGAAGAAGGGGACACTGCATGGTTTAATATTGGAAGAGGTGTGCAGGAGGGTTGTATTCTTTCACCTTACATAATTCAATCTGTATGCTGAACAAATAATCCGAGAAGCTGGGCTATATGAAGAAGAATGCAGCATCAGGATTGGAAGAAGATACATTAACAGCCTGAAATATGCAGATGGCACAACTTGCTTGCTGAATGTGAAGACAACTTGAAACACTTACTGATGAAGTTAAAAGCCTTCAGTGTGGATTACACCTGAACATTAAAAAAAAAAAAAAAAAAAAAAAAAACCCTTACAACCTGGACCAATACACGACATCATAATAAATGATGACAAAATGGACATTGTCAAGGATTTCATTCTTCTTGGATCAATAATCAATGCCCGTGAAAACAGCAGTCAGGAAATCAAACAACTTAGTGCATTGGACAAATCTGCTGCAAAAGACTCTTTAAAGTGTTAAAAAGCAAAGATGTCACTTTGAGGACTAAGGTACGCCTGACCTCAGCCATGGTGTTTTCAATAGCCTCACGCACACGTGAAAGCGAGACAATAATAACGGAAGACCAAAGGAGAACTAACACCTGCAAATTATACTGTTGGTGAAGAATCTTGACTATGCTGTGGACTGTCAGAAGAATGAATATATCTGTCTTGATAGAGTTCAGCCAGAATGCTCCTTAGAAGTGAGGATGGCAAGACTTCTTCTTTCTCATTTTGGACATACCACCCCTGGAGAAGGACATCATGGTTTGGAAAGTAGATGGTGAGTAAAAAAGAGGAAGATTCTTGATGAGATGGGCTGACACAGTGACTGCAACAATGGGATCAGACTTAGCAATCATCGTGAGGACGGTGTGGGACCTGACACTGTTTTGTTCTGTGATACGGAAGGAAACTATGAGTTGAAGCCAACACAACGGCACTTAACAACAATTCCTCCATCTATGACACCTAAATAGCGAATGACTTGCACCTTGTCTAGTTAGTATCTGCAAAGGGCTCCAGGCTGGCAAGATAAAGCTTCATTCCAATGCCAGAAATGGTGGCATGAGTGAGGTCACAACTGATGTCATCTGTTGCTAGAAGGACCTTGAGTTCATGCCGCTTTTAGTGGATAAACAGCCCTATCCTGTGAAACAAACCAGCAAGCTTTAGGAGAAAGAAAAGGGGCCTTTGTGTTATGCTCTAATGACCGTGGTGTATTCTCAACTAATTTTCCAGAACACTGTATTTCACTTCTTAAGTATTTGGTTATGCATTAGACTATAATTCTCACATTGCTCATATTCCTCCTTCAAGATGTTGAGATGTCTTAATCTGAGAGAACAATTTGTGACTAAGAGAGTACTTACAGGCCCTGAGCAAAGCAACTCACAATTCTCAAAAAGACTCAGGTTTGTCACTTTGCTCATCAAACCTCACAATAGCTAACTTTTGTACGTGCTCATTATGTGCAGCAACTTATCCGAGCTCCATTTTTTTTTTCGTGTATCACCTCATTTAATTTTTTTAAAACTCTATGAAGTAGATACACTTGTTATTCCTTTTTCACAGAAAATAAAAGAAAGGCCCAAAGTTTAAGTAACTCGCCCCAGGTCCAGTTGTATCCAATTTAACATAGATGACCACTAATCCAACTAGACTACAGTCAATTTTCATTCCACATACATTGTATAAGTTAGATATTTTTTGCTACCATTTAAGAAATACTTTTATGATAGAAAAATACAGGTGCAGCTCAAAATGGATCAAAGACCTAAATATAAAACCTAAAATGATAAAGATCATGGAAGAAAAACTATGGACAAAACTAGGGCCACTAACGTATGGCATAAATAAAATATAAACCATAACTCACAATGCGCAAACACCAGAAGGTAAACTAGATAACCGGGAGTTCCTAAAAAATTAAACACTTATGCTCATCAAAAGACTCCACCAAAAGAGTTAAAAGAGAACCTAAAGACTGGGAAATAACCTTTGGCTACGACATATCTGACAAGGGTCTAATCCATAACATCTACAAAATACTTCAACACCTCAACAACAAAAAGACAGATAATGGAATCAAAAAACAGGCAAAGGATATTAACACACACTTCACCAAAGAAGACTTTCAGGTGGCTGACAGACACATGAGGAAATGCTCGTGATCAGTAGCCACTAGAGAAATGCAAATCAAAACTACACTGAGATACCATCTCACCCCAGCATGACTAGCATGAATCAAAGGTATAGAAAATAACAAATGTTGGAGAGGTTGTGGGGGATTGGAACTCTTATACACTGCCTGTGGGAATGTAAAACAGTATAACCACTGTGGAAAAAGATACGGCACCTCCTTAAAAAGCCAGAAATAGAATCCCATGCGATCCAGCAATTCCACTCCTAGAGGTATAACCTAGGAGAAATAAGAGCCATCATATGAATAGATATGTGCATACTTATGTTTATTGCAGCATTATTTAGAATAGGAAAAAGATAAAAACAACGTAAGTGCCCATCAAGAGATGAATGAATGAACAAATTATGAGATGTGCAATGGAGTACTACCAACCATAAAGAACAATGATGAATCCGTGAAACATCTCACAACATGGATGAATCTGGAGGGCACTGTTATTGTTGTTGTTACGTGCCCTAGAGTTGGCTCCCACTCATAGGCACACTACGTACAACAGAATGAAATACTGCCCGGTCCTGTGCCATCCTCACAATACTTGTTATGCTTGAGCCCATTGTTGTAGCAACTGTGTCAGTCCATCTCCTTGAGGGTCTTCCTCTCTTTTGTTGATCCTCTACTTTACCAAGCATGATGTCCTTCTTCAGGGACTGGTCACTCCTGATAACATGTCCAAAGTATGTGAGATGAAGTCTCACCATCCTTGCTTCTAATGAATATTCTGGCTGTAATTCTTCCAAGACAAACTTGTTTGTTCTCCTGGAAGTCCATGGTATATATTCAATATTTTTCACCAACGCCATAATTTAAAGGCATCAATTCATCTTTGGTCTTCCTTATTTATTGTCCAGCTTTCACATGCATATGAGGCAATTGAAAACACCATGGCTTGGGTCAGGCGCACCTTAGTCCTTAAAGTGACATTTTTGCTTTTTAACATTTTAAAGAGATCTTTTGCTGCAGATTTGCCCAGTGTAATGTGTTGTTTGATTTCTTCACTGCTGCTTCCACGGACGTTGATTGTGGATTCAAGTAAAATGAAATCCTTGACAGCTTCAATGTTTTCTCCATTTATCATGATGCTGCTTATTGGTCCAGTTGTGAGAATTTTTGTTTTCTTTATGTTGAGGTGTAATCCATATTGAAGGCTGCAGTCTTTGATCTTCATTAGTAAGTACTTCAAGTCCTCTTCACTTTCAGCAAGCAAGCTTGTGTCATTTGCATACCGCAGGTTGTTAATGAGTCTTCTTCCATGCCTAGTGCCAGGTTCTTCTTTATATAGTCCAGCTTCTTGGATTATTCGCTCAGCGTACAGGTTGAATAAGTAGGGTGAAAGGATACAACCCTGACACTCACCTTTCCTGACTTTAAACCACCCAGTATCTCCTTGTCCTGTTCAAATGATTGCCTCTTTTTCTATGCACACGTTCCTCTCCATCACAGTTAAGGGTTCTGGAATTCCCATTCTTCACAATGTTACCAATAATTTGTTATGAGCCACACACTTGAACACGTTTGCATAGTCAATAAAACACAGATAAACATCTTGCTGGTATTCTCTGCTTTCAGCCAGGATCCACCTGACATCAGCAATGATATCCCTGGTTCCAGGTCCTCTTCTGAATCAGACCTGAATTTCTGGCAGTTCCCTTGTGGATGTACTGCTGCAGCCACTTTTGAATGATCGTCAGCAAAGTCTTACCTGAGTGTGATATTAATGATATTGTTCAATAATTTCCACATTCTCTTGTATTGCCTTTCTTGAGGATGGGTACAAATATGGATCTCTTCCAATCAGTTGGCCAGGTAGCTGTCTTCCAAATTTCTTGGAAATAGACTGCCAGATCCTTCTTCCTAGTCTATCTTAGTCTGGAAGCTCTGCTGAAACCTGTCTATCAAGGGTGACTCTGCTGGTATTTGAAATACCAGTGGCAAAGCTTTCAGTATCACAGCGACATGCAAGCCACCACAGTGCAACACACTGACAGACATGTGGTGACAGGGCATTAAGCTGAGTGAAAGAAGTCAATCCCAAAAGGACAAATATTGTATGAGAACACTATTATAAAAACCCAAGAAAAGGTTTACACACATACACACATAAGAACAATCCTTGACGGTTACAAAGTAGGAGAGCATTGGGGAGGGGAAATCACTAGCTAGGGAGTAGACAAGTGTTAACTCTGGAGACAGGAAAGACAGCACACAATATAGCGGAAGTCAACACAACTTGACCAGGCCAAAGTCATAGACTTTTCCTAGACACATCCAAACACCTTCAGGGACTGAGTTACTGGGCTGGGGACCATGGTCTCAGGGGACACCTAGGTCAATTGGCATAAGAAAATTCATAAAATGTTCTACATCCTACTTCGATGAGTAGAGTCTATGGTCTTAAAAGCTTGCGAGCAGCCATCTAAGATACATCTATTTGTTCCATCACGTTTGGAGCAAAGGAGAATGAAGAAAACCAAAGACACAGGTAAATAGCAGTCCAAAGGACTGCTGGACCACATGAATCACAGCCTCCACCGGCCTGAGCCAATGGTTTGTTGATTTTGTTGATTTTTTCAAAGAACCAACTTTTGGTGTTTCTATTGTTTTTATCTTCTCTATTTCATTTATTTCTGACCTAATCTTTATTATTTCCTTTCTTCTGGCGTCTGTGGGTTCCTTTTGCTGTTCTTTTTCTGTTTGTTTGAGTTGTAGGGCTAATGTTTTGATTTTGGCCCATTCTTCTTTTTTGGTGTGTGAATTTATTGCTATAAATTGACCTTTGAGCACCTCTGTTGCTGTGTCCAAAAGGTGTTGGTATGATGTGTTTTCATTCTCATTTGATTCTAAGAATGTTTTTATTCCCTCTTTGATCCAGTGGTTTTTAAGCAAAGTGTTATTCAGTTTCCACGTATTTGATTTTTTTCCCTTGCTTTTCCAGTGATTTATTTCTACTTTTATGGTGTTGTGATCAGAGCAAATGCTTTAGATTATTTCAATGTTTTGGATTTGTTTTTGTGGACTAAATGTATCAATGTTGTAGACTTTTTTGCTCTGTGGCCGAAAATGTGGTCTATTCTGGAGAATGTTCTGTGTATATTGGAAAAGAATGTTTACTTTTGGGCTGTTGGATGGAGTGTTGGATGTATGTCTATCAGGTCAAGTTGGTTGATTGTGGCCTTTAGTTCTTCTGTATCTTGAGTTTCTTTCTAGATATTCTGTCCTTTACCAAGAGTGGTGTGTTGAAGCTTCCTACTATTATTGTGGAACTGTCTATTTCTCTATTTAGTGTTGTTAAAATTTGTTTTATATATTTTGGAGCCCTGTCATTAGATACGTAGATTTTATTAAGGTTATGTCTTCTTGGTGGAGTGTCTCTTTAATCATTATATAATGTCCTTCCTTGTCTTTTATAGTTGATATTGCCTTAAAGTCTGTTTTATCTGAGATTAGTATTGCCACTCCTGACCTTTTTTGGTTACTTTTTTCTTGATATCTTTTTTCCATCATTTGATTTTTAAAATATTTATGTTTTTGTGCCTATGGTATATCTCTTATAGACAGCATATTGATGTGTCCTGTTTTTTTATCCATTCTGCCACTATGTTTGTTTACAGATGCATTTAAGCCATTTGTGTTCAGTGTGATTACCGATTGGTATGAGTTTACTGCTGTCATACTGTTGTGCTTTTTATTTTGGTGCTGTCGTTTTCTTTGTTCCTCTTACTTTCCTGTGCTGAGTTCCTTTTGTTTGTAGATTTTCTTTTCTTTTCTTTCATTATTGTAGATTTTATATCTACTGATACTTTTTTTTCTTTTTTATTCTGATGAGTAGCTTTGTTAACTTTTTTTGTGGTTACCTTGTAATTTGCTCTTATCTTCCTGCCATTTTTTCTTCTTTTCTTTTCCTTCCTTTTCTTTCTCCCTCCCACCTAGCCCTGTACTCCATCTGTCCCCACTTCCCGGTGGCTCTCTAGCTGTGGCACTGCAGCAGGGGTTGGCAAGAAGGGGTGAAAGAGCCATATGTGGCTAGGTGGGAGGGAGAAAGAAAAGGAAGAAAGGGAAAAAACGGAAAAAAAAAAATGGTATGGCAAGAGCAGCAGTGGGGGTGGGGAGGCCCAGGGTGGTGGTGGGCCAGTGGCTCTCCAACCTCATCAGTGTGGTGGGGTCCTACGGCTGGACGGAGGTGAGGTGGTGTACAGGGCTAGATGGGAGGGAGAAAGAAAAGGAAGAAAGAGAAAGAAAAAAAAAATTAATTTAAAAACTGGCAACACAGTGGGGGCCAGAGAGTGGGAGCAGGGCAGACCTGAGGGCAAGTTGGAGTGGAGGGGAGGTGACGTACAGGGCTAGGTGGGAGGGAGAAAGAAAAGAACAAAGAGAAATACAAAAAGCAAAATAAATAAATAAATAACGGCAGCTCAGCAGGAGCCTCCAGGTGACAGCAGAGTAGACCAAGGGCAGTGGTGGGCTGGTGGCTCTCTAGCCAAGGCAGCATGGTGTGGCCCAGAGAGAAGGGGTAAATGTGGGGTATCGGGCTAGGTGGGAGGGAGAAAGAAAATGAAGAAAGGAAAAAAAATGGCATGGTGGAAGCCAGTGGGTGGGTGTGGGGCAGACCTGAGCTGGTGGCGGGAGAGTGGCACAGCATGGCCTGGCGGGAAGGAGTGGATGTGGCGTACAGGACAGATGGGTGAGGGGTGGGAAAGTGTGCTTCTTTGGTTACCGGGTGCTCTATTTTCTGTTGGGGGCTCGGTGATGTTGCCTTCCAGTACGCCCTTTCTGGGGTCATTGCTGGCTGTGCTCCAGATGGCTACACTGTGCTATGTTGGTTGGTAGGGAACCTTCACTCCATATCTCTCCTCATTCTGTTTTCCTCCAGTTTCTTCTTCCATTCGATGTTTGGTCTAGTTTTTTATCCCTTCATTTGATTGTTTAGGGTTCCAGGATTGATGTTTGTATCTGTTTTACTTCATTTTTTGGGTCTTGGCTGCAGAGGGACAGCATGATGTGTTTGTCTATAGAGACATGTTGGCTCTGCCTCTCCTTTCATTATTTTGCACTCGGTCAAACTTGTACTCATAGCAAAGTACACTTGTAAAATCCAAACTAACATTGCTTTTGAATGAAAATGTAAGAATGCCGTTTGATAAGTAGATAAGCCTGAGAAAAATTGGGACAGTGCTGGGGCGGAGTGGGGAAACAGAGGCAAGAGAACAGTGGTGAAATGCTGCTGTCCAGAGAAGGAGCATAGTCCCGAAGACAAAACATGCTCATATCTACAATGACACTGAGCTGCACTGATAACCAATGAGATTTACAGTTAGTGTTTTCTTCACTTTTGACTCTCGAATCATTGTGTTGTGCTGTGTTACTTTTAAATATGTAAACCGCACATACTCACACAAAAAAGTTACTATATCAACCATAATCTCATCACAAAGAGTTAACTTCTGTTAATAGTTCTGCCAAGAGGCAATGAAAACTGTTAATATTCTGGCTGCTGGCTGATTCTTATTATCAAGGGAAATAGAGGGCCATTACGCAGTAAAAACAGGGAAGTATGTCTGGAACTCCGGGAAGCCTCTGAATCACCTCACAGTACTTACAAATTCAGTAGTGAAAGGCAATGGTAAACTACAGAAAGCCAAAATGTAGGACCTGTAATTGTACAGAAACTTGAGGATTGAAAGTTTGGTTTGTGCCTGATAAAGAGGTTCAAATCACTTCACTAGTTATGATGCTGACTGAGGATAAAGAAAGCTTGAAATGGAGAGAGGAAAAGGGGAAAGGGATGTTATAAATACCAACTATAAACCTGTGACCAGTTGCAGAAATGAAAACTAAGGAGGATACATGCCCCACCACTTTAGTTTGCTATGTATTTATTTGTACCTATTGAACAATTCCTTTTCTCTCTTTCTTATTTTTATACTCTTTAGTACAAGATGTGTGATTAATGTTATACCCTATTATTCAAGATTATAGTTACAGCATATTAAAAGGAGATCATTATGGAAAAGAAATGAGCATTATTACCAGACTTGGAAAAGCAGTGTAAAGGGTTATCTATGTTCCCTTTTAGGGAGAGTAAGCTTTTATCAAAGAATAGTTACATCGATATAGGTGGAAAAATGATATTGATATTGTATTTGTTCAAAGTCTAAATATGGGAAAATGAGTGTGTACGGCTTTCAAAGTGAGAAATACTGCAGGAAGACAATTTTCCTTGGGTTTCTTGCATTTCTGCGTGTCTCAGTTCTTCTGAGAATAGAACATGTTGGAAGAGCAAACAGCTATGAAAACTAGAGATTGTCCTTCCCAGAGCTATCCTAGGATAGCAAAGATAAAGCTCACTCTTTCCCCTCCTTGGAGACATTTGCTTTTAGTCCAGGGTAATAAAACTAAAGATGTTTTCCTCCTCTTCTCAGGAGTAGATTTTCTTACATTCCAGGGTAATGAGTAAGCACGTCCTCTCTGACTCTCTCTTTCTTTTTCTGTCCCTCTCAGGGCTGGTAGGCGGATGTGTCAGCAGCCTTCTAAATAATGAGAGTTTCCTAATGTGGGGCTTTCTCTTCTGTGGTGCACCCTACTGCCTGTGTATGTGTAAGGAACATCTGGTCCTCGTTGTGTTGCCTTGTGGCAAGTACAGCTTCATGAACCTACAAAAGATGTTACTCTGACTTCTTTTAAACTGTATCTCTGAATCAGAAAACTGTTATTTGTCAAGATATAGATATGTAGATAAATTGTGATAGGTTAACTTGTTGGGTAAAATCTCAGGCCCTTCCCAGTTTCTGATTTAACAAATACTGGCTTACCTCTTGTTAGCTAGACATCATCTCCAAACCCTTTACAGATCTCCTTTACATCACGGAGAAGGAGCCTGAAACATTTGTAAGCATGTCCTTCTCCTTGTGGTCCCAGGTTAGCATTCCCTAACTTCCACCTACATGGTGGAAGCAAAGGACTGGCCATTATTCTCTGAAAGCAGTTGTAGGCAGATACGTGGGCATATATAATGCTTGAAGCAGTTTTTTGGAAGAATACTTGAAAGGCACTTTCTTCATGGTTGGAGACTGAAATAGTTGGTGACAGAATTTCTGCATCTTCCAAGCAAGATTTTTGAGAAACATTGGCTTTGTTGCTGCTATCACATCCTTCCAATGCTTACATAAGCCACTTAGTCTCTAAAGTGTTTAATATTGTAATATTTAAGTCATTTCTGTTTTCCATACTAAAAGAGTATTTGATAATGTTAATAGAGCTGCTGTGGTAGCAAAAGACCTAAAGCATATGCATTGCTCCTGCGATCAGGTGATACATAAACTGTTACTGGAATTTGGTGAGCTGGGAAGCCATGTTGGGCAATGGCAAAACATGGGAAATATCCTCAACAAACTAGAAGACAGAATATGTACAAATAAGTGGGGGTTTTTAACAGAGAGGGTTAGAAAACTGAATTTTATTAACATGCTTTGGTTAGGTATTAGCTGATTTGTCAAGGTATTTCAAGAACAAGATGAGCAGCCTGGCAAATAACTAATATTTTAATAAATAGGAATTAAAGAGTACCGAGAGAATTTTAAAATTATGGAATTTGCAGGATTGATAGATGATAATGATTTCTAATCTCCATCTACTAAAAGCCAGAACAGAGATATGGTTCAAAGACCAGTTAAACTCAGAAAAGTAGCAAGAACTAAATCAAAAGGTAGTCATAATGCCATTTGACACCATCTCTGTCTCGGTTAAGGTGTTACCTTAGTAAACACACAGTTGACAAAACGTCCCAGGGAAAATAGCCCTAGTTCGTGGTTCTTCCAAGGAAGCTTGAAAAACTTAATAGACCTATAATTGAGTCATATCTTTAAAGAATTGTAAGTAGGGTTATTGGGACATGGAATTGACTAGAATCAAGACATGAAGAGTCAACTTGCTTCTGAGGAGTTTTGACTGCCAAAAGAACCAGTTTCCTGAAGAACTGAAAGAGCCTAGATTTAAAATGGTCTTTGGCTTCTCCCTCCCCCAAACTTCTGTAACTAGACAGAAGATTTAAAATCTCTTCATCCTCTTAAAATGATATATTCTCTAATGTCTTCCTCATTTGAGACTAAGGAGAATATTATCTTCCAAAAGGTGGATTCAAGAGTCATAGAGAACTATGTATTGGGAAGCTAATCTCAGGGAGAAAATAGGGCTTTAATCCACCCCAGAGTAATGGTCCTCACACTTTTCCAATGGGATTACAGAATTACTACAGACTAGGGATGCCTCCACTCCCTGCCTGTCATTTTGGCATACTGTGTTGGCTTGTCTGTTGTTATAACTCTGGAAGCTATGCTACCAGTATTTCAAATACCAGCAGGGTCACCCTTGGTGGACAGGTTTCAGTGCAGCTTCCGGGCTAAAGACAGATTAGGAAGAAAGGCCTGGAGATCTACTTCCGAAAATTAGTCAGTGAAAACCTTGTGGATCACGACAGAATATTGTTCGATATAGTGCTAGATGATGAGCCCCCTAGGTTGAAAGACACTGTACAATAGCCATAATTATGAACTCAAAAATACCACCCATTGCCATCAAGCCAATTCTGACTCGTAGCAACCTTACAGGTCAGAATAGAACTGTGCCATAGGGTTTCTAAGACTGTAATCTTTATGGAAGCAGACTGCTACATCTTTCTTCAGTGCAGTGGCTGGTGTGTTCGAACTGCCGACCTTTCAGTTAGCATCCAAACACTTAACTGCTGGACCACCAGGGCTCCTTTCAAACATTCCCGTGATCGTAAATATGGCACAGTTCTGGGCAATGTTTCATTCTGTTATACATAAGGTTGCTGCGAGTCAGAACCGAGTGGACAACAACGAACAACCACGACAGGACAGGTCTGTGCCTCCACAGTACTTGCTGAAAAAGAGCGCTTATTGTGTGAGTTTGTTTTGGGACCAGGTTCAATCACTGTTTGTTGTGGTGGATGAGGGAGGAGGCAGGAAAAAAGAAGTCTTTTTAGTTCATAGGTCTCCAGATAAGAGGATCCATATAGAGACAATATTGAGATTATCACAGTATCCAGGAACTAGGACTTTTGGGTTAACTTCCTTGGGAAGGCTATGAGTTCTTATGTGCATAGGGAAACAATAAAATATTTTTACAAAGAGGCAACTGTGGCACATTGTATTCCTGTCCAATGTCCCCTCTCATACTGAGTCCATTCTTAAAGGATGTCAGACTTGATCAGGTAACGTTTTTGACCAAGAAATATGGGCAGAAGTAATGTGTGCTATCTCTGAGAAGTTTTATGAGCTGTCAAGTGGTTCTGCCATTAATCTGTTTGCTGTGCCAGTTGGTTTGCTAAGTCAGCTGGCCTTGTTTTCTTAGTACTGCTATTACAGAAATATCATAAGTGGGTGGCTGCAGCAAACAGATATTTACTCTCTCACAGTTGAGGAGGCTAGAAGTCCAAGTTCATTGTACCAGCTTTATGGGAAGGCTCTCTCTCTGTCTGCTCTGATGGGAAAATCTTTGTCTCTACTTCTCAAGTGTTCTCAGCAGTCTTTGGAGTTCTCCATGTGGCGTCTATCTTTCCCCGTTTGTGCTTGCTTCTCTTCTGTCTAATCTTCTCTTTTTATACCTCACAAGTGACTGGTTTAAAACACACCCTACACTGATAGTCTCATTAACATTACAGACAAAGCCCTATTCCCAGATGGGATTATCCATTGCCTTGTAGTCCATTCCGAGTCATAGTGACCCTACAGGACAGAGTGGAACTGCCTCAAAAGGTTTCCAAGGCTGTAATGTTTATGGAAGCAGAATGCCACATCTTCCTCCTGCAGAGCAGGAGGTGGGTACTAATTACTGATCTTTAGGTTAGCAACCTAATGCTTAACACTGTGCCACCAGGGATCCTTCATCCACAGGTACAGGAGTTAGGATTCACAACACACATTTCTTGGGGACTAAAATCAATCTATAACACAATTCAATTAAATCTCTAGTTCATCTAGAATTATGTAAAAAATAAACATTCATTCTTAAATGTGGTATCCTAGATAGTTCCTTTTCTACAAGTATTATTTGAATACCCTCAAATCATGGACAGCGAAAAAGTAACCCAGAGTGAAGAACTCTTTAATCTTATTTTCCATACCACTTCTAAAGAGAATCAATGGTTGCCCAGCCCTATGAAGTTTGAAAAGACAGCAAAAGAATTAGAGATTAAGGAGGCTACTGCATTTTACTTGGATCCACAATCTGCACCCACGAAAGCAGAAAGAAATCAAAAGATGCATTGCATTGGGCAAATCTTAAACAAAAGACCTCTTTAAAGTGTTGAAAAGCAAAGATTTCACCTTGAAGATTAAGGTTCCTGACCCAAGCCATGGTATTTTCAATCACCTCATATGCGTGCGAAAGATGAACCATGAATAAGGGAGACCAAAGAAGAATTGACACCTTTGAACAGCGGTGTTGGAGAAAAATATTGACTATATACCATGGACTGCCAGAAGAACAAACAAATCTGTCTTGGAGGAAGTACAGCCAGAATGCTCCTTAGAAGCAAGGATGGCGAGACTACATATTACATACTTTGGACATGTTATCAGGAGGGATCAGTCCCAGGAGAAGGACATCATGCTTGGTAAAGTAGAGGGTCAGTGAAAAAGAGGAAGACCCTCAAGGAGATGGATTGACACAGTGGCTTTCACAATGGGCTCAAGCATAACAGCAATTGTGAGGTTGGGGCAGGACCGGGCAGTGTTTCGTTCTGTAGTACGTAGGGTTGTTATGAGTCTGAACCGACTTGACAACACCTAACAACAGCAACAACAACTGCAAAATAGGAAAGATATCTCTTAGACTGTAGGACAGAAAACTTGGCACATGTAAGTTTCTGGAAATCACTTGAAAAAGAGAAATTGCTATTGAGAGGAAAATAAATAACAGGTATTTTTTGCATTGCAACTTTCTTGTTGTTGTTGTTGGGTGCTATGGAGTCATTTGCAACTTATAGCAACCCTATGTACAACAGAATGAAACACTGCCAGGTCCTTTGCAATCCTCACAATCATTGTTATGTTTGTGCTCATTGCTGCAGCCACTGTGTTAATCCATCTCGGTGAGGGTCTTCCTCTTTTTCGCCAACCCTCTACTTTACCAAACATGATGTCCTTCTCCAGGGACTGATCTCTCCTGAAACCATGTCCAAAGTACATGAGACCAAGTCTCATCAACCTTCCTTGCTTCCAAAGAATGGTCTGGCTGTATTTCTTCCAAGATGGACTTGTTCATTCTTCTGGCAGTCCATAATATATGCAATATTCCTTGTCAACACCATGATTCAAAGGCGTCAATTCTTCGATCTTCCTTATTCATTGTCCAGCTTTTGAATGCATATGAGGCAGTTGAAAATACCACGGCTTGGGTCAGGAGCATCTTAGCATTCAAACTGACATCTTTGCTTTTAAACACTTGAAAGAGGAATTTTGTGGCAAATTTGTCCAATGCAATACATTGTTTGATTTCCTGACTGCTGCTCCCATTGGCATTGACATGGGCATTGACTGTGGATCCAAGTAAAATGAAATCCTTCACAACTTCAATCTTTTCTCCGTTTATCATGATATTGCTTATTGGTCCAGTTGTGAGGATTTTTGTTTTCTTTATGTTGAAGTGTAATTCATACTGAAGGCTGTGGTCTTTGATCTTCATCACTAAGTGCTTCAAGTCCTCTTCACTTTCAGCAAGCAAGCTTGTGTCATCTGCATATTGCAGATTGTTAGTGAGCTTTCTTACATACCTGATGCCATGTTCTTCTTCATACAGTCCAGCTTCTCGGATATATGCTCAGCATGCAGATTGAATAAGTACAGTGCAAGGATACAACCCTGATGCACACCTTTCTTGATTTTAAACCATGCTGTATCCACTTAGTCTGTTTGAACAACTGCCTCTTTGTCTATGCAAAGGTTCTTCACGAGCACAGTTAAGTGTTCTGGAATTCCCATTATCCTTAATGTTATCCATAATTAGTTATGGTCCACACAGTCGAATGATTTTGCATAGTAAATAAAACATATGTAAACATCTTTCTGGTATTCTCTGTTTTCAGCCATGATCCATCTGACATCAGCAGTGATAATCCTTCATTCTAAATTCTCTTGAATCTAGCTTAAATTTCTGGCAGTTCCCTGCTGATGTATTGCTGCAACCTCTTTTGAAAGATCTTCGGTAAAATTTTACTTGCATGTGATATTAATGATATTGTTCAATTTGGATCGCCTTTCTTTGGAATTGGCATATATATGGATCTCTTCCAGTCAGTTGACCAGGTAGGTGTCTTCCAAATTTCTTGGCATAGACTAATGAGCACCTCCAGTACTGCCTTTGTTTGTTAATATATCTCAATTGGTAGTATTGCAACATTAGAAAATATAAAAATCAATGGAAAGTAGTCAAAAACTCTGTAAAACTAGTTCAAAATGTGATACTGTAGTCCACTATGACCTAGTATTAACTCATCATAAACGGGTTATGCTATTTTATTTAACTCTGCAATCTGAAGGGAAATAAAAATGGGTGACACTCCTTCATATACAAGTAGTAGTCTTCTTCCTTTGCCAAGTTAAAGAGATTGATAAAGTTTGTTTACACCTTTCCCTAGCTCATACATCCAAATTACTCCAAGAGAAAAAAACAAAAAAGTCTATTTAGTATAGTGAATCAGAGCATATTTAAAATATCTGTGTCTATAGTCAATGCTCTGGAAGATTTCTTGCCCTAACATCCTGGTGGAAGAGAAAAGAAGCAGGAAGGTCCATGGTGTAGGAAACGCAGCATGCATGGAAGTCATCATGGTAAATGTTTTAATGAATCTAAAATAAATAGACATAATAACCCAGATACCAGTTATTTCGTGAAATTTAGTGAAATCCTAAAAAGAGAAATGCTTAAATAGCCCAAAATCAATATACTTCTATTATTCCTTTTATATAGAGTTGAATGACTAAAATAAAAGCTTACATAGATCAACTAACAATAAGCAAAAAGTGTTAGGAAAACAGGATTTAGTAGAGTTGTAGACAAAGGGAATTGTAGATAAAGCTACTAAAGTAGTTGCAGGGATTCAAATATAAACTCCAGAGAGAGGTTGTTATAGGGATTAAGATGAAGAACACGGGACTCAGTGAGAGAATGGAAAGACTCCTTGGTGTAGTAGCAATTGGTATGATTCAGAGAAGAAGGGAAAACACCTTGAGAGGACTATAACAAACACCATTACTATAAATAAAGTGTCATGAAGAAAAAAATTACTTCAAAAATGTGTGTTGGTGCGTTTCTTGAAAATTTTCTTCTTTATTTTTTATTTTAAATTAATTTTAGACTTATAGAAATGTTGCAAAAATAGTACAGAATGCCTGAGAGTATGGCCCCCAGACACCCTTTTAGCTTAGTGGTGAAGTCACTTCCAAGGTTCGCCATTCAGCCGGGGAGTGGACAGCCCCATAAAACAAAACAAGACTAATAAGGCACTGCAGTCCAGGGATAAGGACTAGAAGGCAGAAGGGGACAGGAAAGCTGGTGATAGGGAACCCAGGGTTGAGAAGGGCAGTGTTGACGTGTAGTGGGGTTGTTAACCATTGTCATATGGCAACATGTGTACTGTTTAATGAGAAACTATTTTGTTCTGTAAACTTTCATGTAAAGTGAGAATAGCAGCACAACTGGAAGGGTGTAGTCAATGTCACTGAACTGTGCATGTAGAAATTTTTGAAATGGTGTGTCTTTGGCTATGTATATTTTCACCAAAAAAAAAAAAAAAAAGACCGAGAAGGGAGAGGGTTGACATGTCATGGGGTTGTTAACCAATGTTATAAAACAATATGTGTACTACTGTTTTAATGAGAAACTATTTGTTCTGTAAACCTTCACCTGAAGTACAATAAAAAAAAAAAAAATGAAAGAAAGAAGAAAAATAGTACAGAATGTTCGCATATACCATTCAGGGAGCTTCTCCTGACGTTAACATCTTAATTATGAAAACCAGGAAATTAACATCGGCATATTACCACTAACTAAAAGACAGACTTTAACTTATTTGAATTTCACCTGTTTTGTCATTATTACCGTATTTTACACAAATAACACATGCCTTCTACTTTGTTCTCCAACGGCTCCCTCCCCCAACAAAGTAATTTCATAAGGGTGCTATGATTTTTTTTTTAACATAGTGTCACTTACGAAAATGCCTCAAGGGGGGAGGAAGCAGTTGGCAAACAAACATGGAAGAAGTGTGTTATTTTTGTAAAAATACAGTATAGGTTTTTCTTCCAGGGTCCTATTTACTATCCCATGTTTCATTTTAATGCTATTTGTCCTTAGTCTTCTTCAATCTGCAACAGTTCCTCAGACTTTCATGTTTTATGATCTTGGCACATTTGAAGGCTACTGGTCAGTTATTTTGTAGACTGTTCCTCAGTTTGGGTTTGTCGGATGCTTTCTTAAGACAAGCATTTTTTGGCAAGAATACCACAAATGTAATGTCGTGTGAGTCGCAGGGTATCCTATGGTGAAGGTCAGGATGCAGATATGTCCCATTACCGGTGATATTAACTTTGTTCATTTGATTAAGTTACTGTCTGCTACATCCTTCACTGTGATACAAGCCGGATGCAATAAATTGCTTTTATATGACTTTTCTAGCCAAGCTCTTGTAAGTCCCACAAAATGATTGGTTGGAACACAATCTTGTAAGGGATTGGTCAATTTACTATGCAAATAGTGATCCAGCTACGGGATTGGCCGATTTTGCCATCCAGATAGCCTTACATAAGGGCCAATCCCACAGAGGTACATGGGAACCTCACTACCATCAAGATGAGCCTGAAGCGAAATGTATCCTTTGCATCTGAAGCCCCTGTGCTGAGAACCTCTCACACTCAGAAGAGAGAGCTGTAAGGGTGGAGATGGAGAGACGGTGGACTGGTCAGCCCACAGAGAGAGAGAGACAGCTGCAGCCCATGGAGATGGATTTGAGAGCCTCTGCGCAGGAAGTCGCCGGTGGAGTGCCTCTGTGTAGGAGGTTTGCCTACTGCTAAGGAACTGTAACACTTGCTCTTGCAAGGCAGAAGCCTGAGTGTGCCTCGTGCAACATGACTCCCACCCTGGACAGCATGGTGGGAGCCACGTGGGCCTTCAGGCAGTGCAGGCTCAGGTATCCTGGTGGTAAGAGAGAGACTTCACAGCAGAATAGCGTGTTGAGAGCCAGCCACAGAGGCCTAGAAGGGCCCAGCAGCAGAGGCTCAGGAGATTTTGTGCTGGCCAGGCAAGGCCAGCGGCAGAACAGAAGGCTTAGGATGCATGCAGGCCCCTCTAAGCAGCATGGAGAGAATCAGAGGCAGTGGTGATATGAACACAGCATCTAACCTGAATTACCGCATACCTGCCCAGCAACATAAGAATGGACATGGGTGATCTGGGGAAGGGTAAACAGTTCTCATTTGGGAATCTGTTGTTAATGTTTACTGTTTGCTTTCTATAAATAACAATGGCTTTTACTTGCCGACACTGTGTAAGTGTCTCATGTGTCCGGCTAGATCACAAATGAATGCAGCACCCACAGGATGGTGTGTTTCTTATTCTTAGCAGTCTTACGGATGCCTGGAAGTATTAGGCACAGCCCGTCCGCATGTGCCATGCAGATAGACAGTTAGATCATACAACAAGTTACTATTTTTTCCTCTATAATTAATGATCTTCTTCTGGAGAGATATTTTTGAGATTATGCTGCACAAAATATTCCCTGGCTTTTGGTATTTTCCCTACCCATCCCAAGTACGAACCCCTTCTTCAAGGAACCCTGACTCTTTTGATTGGAAATAGTGTTAAAAAGCCAAGTGTGCTCATTGCTACTGGGTATTATTACTTCTAGCCTCTCTCAGCACATAGAGCTAGGGATTATATGTATATAAGTATATGTTAACCCGTGCATACACCCACATCTGTATTTCTGTATCTATCTGTGTAACTTTAAAAACCATGAGTTCATATGATAACTCTGATTACAATCAAACACCACGATGTTCATTTTCAGTTCTGGTATGCACATTAAGTATTTTCATAATTGCTAACCTCTTGTGGGTGAACCACCTTCTTAACTCCTAGTCTATCCTTCCTGTATTTATTTTGTGCAAATAGGCAGATACATATGTATTTTCTTATATTCCCTTCTTTCTTACACAAAGGGTAGCATGCTATACAGATTAATTTATAATTTACATTTCATTTAATAGTATGTTCTGCAAATCACTCCATATCAATTCAATTCTTTATTCTTTTTTATAGTTCCATTATTATTGTTGTTAGCTGCCACTGAGTCAGTCCTGACTCATGGTGACCCCGTGTGTGCAGAGTGGAACTTCTCCACAGGGTTTTCTTGGCTGTAATCTGGGGCCCTGGTGGTGCAGTGGTTAAGAGTTTGGCTGTTAACCAAAAGGTTGGCAGTTCAAATCCACCAGCCGCTCCTTGAAAACCCTATGGGGCAGTTCTACTCTGTCCTATAGTGTCAATATGAGTGGGAATCAACTCAACGACAATGGGTTTGTTTGTTTGTTTTAAATCTTCATGAAAGCAAATAGCCAGAACTTTTCTTTTTTGCTCCTGCTGGATAGATTCAAACTGCCAACCTTTATTTTAGCAGTTGAGCACAAATCCTTTGCGCTATCTAGGGACCTCATTATATTAAACTATAAAAAAATACAAATTTAACTCATCAATAGAGCTAGTTTAGATATTCATTCATAAATCACTCAATAGTAATAGTAGTCATGAAGTATATAAAAATACATACATAAACTTGCCAATAAGAATGGTGGAATATGAAACTGATAAATTAGAATGAAAGTGATAGAATTAAGGCAATATCATTACGAGGGACACATTTCAAACACTGTCATTTTATTTCCCCAAGAATAAGTGGTAATGTCTTTTGAAAACAGTTTTCAGCCCTATTAAAAATGGCACAGGGAAAACATAATATTTTCTTTTTCAAATACTGTGGTATAAATCGACTAAAGTTTTAACAAAATGTAAAGGAATTATAATAGCAATGAGAAATAATTATATTCTAATAAATGTCTATTAGTTTCAGCATTTTCTATTTTTTATAGCTCTAATTTTTTTCTACCTTAAGTCTTATACTATTATTATCATGTCAATTGACCAAGATGCTGATAAGTGATGGACTGACACTCTTGCTGCACATGGAAAAGAATCAAATATTCATTATGACAGACTGAAGTGATTTTTCTATGACAAGTTAGAAATTTACAGCATAAATTAAAGTATCCATTTCACTGGAATATATAACATCTTCCAAATTATCCTTTTATAAAAGTGCCTTGAGAAGATACTATTGCCAAAATTATATCTGAACCTGAACTTCTAATAAAAATAAGAAAAATAAAAGGAGAAATATAAAAGGAAAGGAAGGAAGGAAAGAATCAGTTGCAGCCATAATGCACTTTGACCACAGATAACTGTACCATGTCAGCCAGAAGTTGCTATATCTTTAATAAACCTTTTGTGCTCTTTCATATCCAATGAAAACTAAAATCCCAGTCAAGCTAGAAAAAGAAATAAAGGGCATCAAAGTTGGTAAGAAAGAAGTAAAAGTATCCCTATTTACAGATGATATGATCCTATACACAGAAAACCACAAAGAATCCACAAGAAAACTCCTGGAACTAATAGAAGATTTCAGCAAAGTATCAGGATATAAGATAAATATACAAAAATCAGTTGTATTCCTCTACAACAACAAAGAGAACTTCAAAGAGGAAATCACCAAATCAATAACATTTATAATAGCCCCCAAGAAGAAAAAATACTTAGAAATAAATCTAACCAGAGGTGTAAAACACCTATACAGTGAAAACTACAAGACACTATTGCAAGAAACCAAAAGAGACCTGCATAAGTGGAAAAACATACCTTGCTAATGGATAGGAAGACTCAGCATTATGAAAATTTCAATTCTACCCAAAGTGATCTACAGATACAATGCAATACCAATCCAAATTCCAAAGGCATTTTTTTAAGGAGATAGAGAAACAAATAACCAACTTCATATGGAAAGGGAAGAAGCACCAGACAAGTAAAGCATTACTCAAGAGGAAGAACAAAGTGGGAGGCCTCACACTACCAGATTTTAGAACCTATTATACTGCCATTGTAGTCAAAGGAGCCTAGTACTGGTACAACAACAGATATATAGATCAATGGAACAGAACTGAGAATCCAGACATAAATTCATCCACCTATGAGCAGCTGATATTTGGCAAAGGCCCAAAGTCTGTCAATTGGGGGAAAAGACAGTGTCTTTAACAAATGGTGCAGGCATAACAGGATATCCATCTGCAGAAAACTGAAACAAGAGCCATACCTCACACCATACACAAAAACTAACAAAATGGATCAAAGACCTAACTATAAAATCTAGAACCATAAATATCATGGAAGAAAAAATAGGGACAATGCTTGGAGGCCTAATACATGGCATAAACAGAATACAAAACATAAGTAACATGTACAAACATCAGAAAAGAAACTAGATAACTGGGAGCTCCTAAAAATCAAACACTTATGCTCATCAAAAGACTTCACCAAAAGAGTAAAAAGACAACCTACAGACTGGGAAAAAAAAAATTTTGGCTCTGACAAATCTGATCAGCATCTAATCTTTAAAATCTGCAGGATACTGCAAAACCTCAACAACAAAAAGACAACCCAATTTAAAAAATGGGCAAAGGATATGAACAGGCACTTTGACAAAGAACATATTCAGTTGGCTAACAGACACATGAAGAAATGCTCACGATTGTTAGCCATTAGAGAAATGCAAATCAAAACTACAATGAGATATCATCTCACCCCAACAAGGCTAGCATTAATAAAAAAACACAAAATGATAAATGCTGGAGAGGTTGTGGAGAGACTGGAACACTTATACACTGTTGGTGGGAATGCAAAATGGTACAACCACTTTGGAAATCGATTTGACACTTTCTTAAAAAGCTAGAAATTTAAGTACCATACGATCCAGCTATCCTTCTCCTTGCAATATATCCTAGAGAAATAAGAGCCGTCAGACCAATAGATATATGCACGTTCATGTTCATTGCAGCACTGTTCACGATAGCAAAAAGATGGAAACAACGTAGGTGCCCATCAACAGATGAATGGATAAACAAATTATGGTATATCCACACAATGAAATACTATGCAATGGTAAAGAACAACGATGAATCTGTGAAACGTAATATGGAGGAAGCTGGAGGTCATTATGCTGAGTGAATTTAGTCAGTCACAGAAGGACAAATACTGTATAAGACCACTATTATAAGAACTCAAGAAAAGGTTTAAACACAGAAGAAAACATTCTTTGATGGTTATGAGGGTGGGGATGGAGGGTGAGGGTTATTTACTAACTAAATAGTGGATAAGAATTATCTTAGGTGAAGGGAAGGACAGCACACACTACAGGGGAAGTCAGCACAACTGAACTAAACCAAATCTAAGAAGATTGCTGAATACAATCAAACACTTTGAGGGACAGAGTAGCAGGGGTAGGGGTCTGGGGAGCATGCTTTCAGGGGACCTCTAGGTCAACTGGCATAACAAAGCTTGTTAAGACAATGTTCTGCATCCTACTTTGGTGAGGGGTGTCTGGGGTCTTAAAAGCTTGCAAGCAGCCATCTAGTATGCATCAGCTGGTCCCAACCACCTGGAGTAAAGGAGAATGAAGAACACCAAAGACACAAGGGAAGTATTAGCCCAGGAGACAAAAAGGGCCACATAAACCAGAGACTTCATCAGCCTAAGACCAGAAGAACTAGATGGTGCCCAGCTACTACCAATGACCACCCTGACAGGGAACACGACAGAGAGTCCCGGTTGGAGCAGGAGAAAGGTGGGGTGCAGAACTCAAATTCCAGTAAGAAGACCAGACTTAATGGTCTGACTGAGACTGGAGGAACCCCAGAAAGCATAGCCCCTGGATTCTCTATCAGCCCAGAACTAAAACAACTTCTGAGGCCAACTCTTCAGGCAGGGATTGGACTGGACTGTGAGACATATAGTGATAACTTGTGAGGAGTGTGTCTCTTAGCTTAAGTAGATACAAGAGACTAAACATGCAGCTTCTGTCCAGAGGTGAGATGGGAAGGCAGAGAGGGTTAGTAGCTGGTTGAATGGACATGGGGAATGAGAGGTGCAAAGGAGGAGTGTGCTGTCACAGTATGGAGGGAGCAATTAGAGTCACATAACAATGTACGTATAAATTTTTGTATAGGAAAAAATAAAACAAAAAAAGCTAGCAAGTGGCAATCTAACATGTGTCAATTGGTCCCAACTCGCCTGGAGCAAAGGAGAATGAATAACACCAAAGACACAAGGAAAGTATTAGCCCAAGAGACAGAAAGAGCCGCATAAACCAGAGACTTCATCAGCCTGAGACCAGAGGAACTAGATGGTGCCCCACTACCACCAATGACCGCCCTTACAGGGAACACAACAGAGAGTCCCTGATGGAGCAGGGGAAAGGTGGGGTGCAGAACTCAAATTCTAGTAAAAATACCAGACTTAATGATTTGGCTGAGACTGGAGGAACCCCAGAAGACACGGCCCCTGCACTCTCTGTGAGCCCCAAACTAAAACCATTCCCGAGGCCAACTCTTCAGACAAAGATTAGACTGGACTATGGGACATAAAATGATACTTATGAAGAGTGTGTTTCTTAGCTCAAGTAGATACATGAGATTAAATAGGCAGCTCTTGTCCAGAGACGAGATGAGAAGGCAGAGAGGTTCAGGAGCTGGATGAATGGACACAGGAAATCAAGAGTGGAAAGGAGGAGTGTGCTAGTACAGTATAGGGAGAGCAATTAGGGTCACATAACAATGTATGTATAAATTTATGTATGAGAGACTAACTTGAATTGAAACTTTCACTTAAATCACAACAATAAAAAAAAGAAAGAAAAAAATTATCTATATTGCCACCCCCCCCCAAAAAAAGCAAAATCCCAGGAAATAGTCTTATATCCAAATACCGTGCATCCCTCCCTATTACACCTCATATAACATATCTGAGATGCTAAACCCTGAGCTATAGCGGTGGATAATGATACCCAACCACTCAGCTAAGAACATTGCCTGCAGTGTTCCCTAAAGTTTTAAAAGAGGCTCATTCTAGAATAGATGCTTTAGATTTCTATTTCTACCTTTGCTCCTTTTTTAAAAATACAGCCATGGGGAAACCCAGAGAACAAAACAATACTGATAATTCTTTAGCAAATACCTGTGCCAGGATATAGTTACTCTGCAATTTCAAATATTCAAAAAATTAAATCCTGGGATAGAATTCCTTCATCTAATTATCTGGTTAAAATGATGCATGGAAAAGACTTCTGAAGCTGTGACTGCACAGTTTAAATTTGAAGGTGCTACTATAAGTTTGTTGATGTAAATAATTAAACATAAAATTAAGGATGTTTCCATTAATTTTTTCATAGCTATTTCAATAAACCCTCCTATTTTAGCATCCTCAAGTAGAGGTTCAAATGTTTGTTCATTTTCCTTTTTAGAACAACCTAACTAACTTGGTCAGTTGGGGTATATAAAATGTGTATTAGCATTACAAGTCAATTTTGCCACTAATTCCCCTTCCTAGGTAAGAACACCTCAATGGAGAGAGGTTATGGAGTAATGATTAAGAGGGTAGACTCTAGAGTGGGCGTATCTGAGCCAGAAGTTCAATTCTGCTGCTTAACAGCTAGGTAACATTGGGCACTGTTTCCCCATTTATACATGTGGATTTAAAGATGTTGGAGTCCCCGGGTGGTGCAAATGGTTAAGGGCTCAACTACTAGCCCAAAGGTTGGAAGACAGTCCTGGTGATCTGCTTCCGAAAGGTCACAGCCTTGAAAATCCTATGGAGCAGTTCTACTCTGCACACATGGGGTCGCCATGGGTCAGAACAGATACATCAACTAACAGCAACAACTGAGGCGGTCTGCAGGATCCTGTGTCACACTGTCCAGCTCTGGACTGATCTGCTATGTGAATGTGTACAAGTCTGTATACACAAATGTTGTATTTTGTATTTGAACCCGCCTTCTAGGACTATTATGAGGATTAAATGAGATAAGGTATGTAAAGCACTTATCAGAGGGCCTGGCACAGAAGGTATTTGGAAGAGACAAATTAGACCCCACATGGTCTGAGATAGCTTTGTTGATACCTCACGTCCGGCTGGAGTCACTCTAGTGTCCTCCCTCAGAAACCTGTAAGTCAACACTGCAGCACTGAACACTCTGTGTTTTACATATTCATTTACTTGTTAGCTTTCAAAAAATCTTCTAGGTGAGGGGCTACAGACCCCTTCTTTATTTATATACAGCATGTATGTCTATTTCTCCTTTTAAGCACAAAGACACACGGTAAGGTGAAGTGCTCATCTGCCTTGGTTCATTATTACGTCCTTAGTTATTTTCACCCATTTCTGCTAGAGAATTATATATTCTCTTTGCATAATGATAATGAACATGGATTTCTTTCCTTTCTATAGTGTTGTGCTCTGTTCAGCGAGTCACAGATTTTAGTGTATTTTCTTTTAACGAGTTTTCTGAGGGCTTTGTTAGGTATATAAATTTAGTGGAATTTCCATTGGACTCAAGAGACTAGAAAATTCAATTATTTACCACTTACTGATCTCCACTATCCCAGAGAAGTAGAATACAATAACTATAAATGATGCCTGGAGAATATAATGAAGAATATAAATGTGTATACAATCCAGGCTGTAACATTTTTATAACTCTAAATTACTGCACTCATTAAACAATGTAAATATACCACAATAAATCTGACATGGTCTTTTAATATCAAACATGTTCCCGCTTAACAATTTAAGACAGGATCTGGGAATTTTTTTTGAGATAAGATCTACTCCAGTTATGTATTGTTAATTATTTTCCTCTACCATTGCAGCAATGCTTAGTACCAACCGGCTTTATGATTTAGTTTCTCAACAATTTAGAGAAAACATTAAAATCAGTCTTGTCACCCTACAACAAAATTCATTTTGCTTTATGCCTCAAAATCATCAACTATCTATCACCAGAGGGGCCAAGAACTGCTTTATGAAGAAGAGGATTGAGAGCTTTATAAAATAAGCGGACCAATGAGGCACAAAACCATGTTTTACCTGATGGTAGTCATGGGTAGGCAAGCTTCATACAGTTTTTGAAAATACCCAAGAAACTTAGCTAATGTCATTAAAATAAGATCCTGAATGGATGCTAGTAAAGATATCATTTAACTTCAGTTTGGCTTTATACACATTCTCTTCCACTAGCTTTGCATCCTATCTACTTGTTATACACATAACAACTTATTCTGCACACACATGCTATATGCCGTTATATAATAACTAATAAAAAGTTGACAAAATATATTATAACATAGATGAATCTGGAGGACATTATGCTGAGTGAAATAAGTCAATCACAAAAGGACAAATACTGTATTATCTCACTATGGTAAAAAGACAAGAATAGGTATACATACTGAAACCGATGATGACTAGTTGTTACCAGGGATAGATGGGAAAGGAGGGTGAGGTTGCTCTCTAGATAGTAGACACTTGTTACTTCTGGTGATGGTAAATATAATACCAAATGTGGGTGAAGCGTGCACAGCTTGACCAAGGCAAATGACGTCACTAAGAAGTACACAAGAAACTAGGACATTTTTGGTAAATGGTGTGACATACACAACTGTGTAACAATAACTAAAAAATAGGACTGTGGTTACACGTGTATGTATGTATGCATACATGCGTCTACATATGAACATGTATGCCTGTGTGTGTGTGTGTGTGTCTGTGTGTGTGTGTGGAGAGAGAGAGAGAGAGAGGAGCCTTGGTGGCACAGTGGTTAAGTGCTCAGCTGCTAACCAAAAGGACGGTGGTTCAAACCCACCAGCTGCTCTGCAGGAGAAAGATGTGGTCTGCTTTCATAAAGGTTTACAGCTTTGGAAACTCTATGGAACAGTTCTACTGCATCCTATAAGGTTGCTGTGAGTCGGAATCAACTCAACAGCAATGGGTTATACATACATACGAAAGTGTATGCATCCATATATATTCATATATACAATAAAGTACATAGGGGGCACAAACACAGATGCTTCCTAGACTTAATCAAACACCTCACAGGATTGGTTTACAGGATTTGAAGGCACAGGACCATTGTCTTATGGGGCAACTCATTCAATTGGCATGATATAACACATGAAGTTTATGTTGTACATCTTAGCTTGGTGAGTAGCGTCTGGGGTCTTAAAACCTTATGAGCAGCCATTTAAGATACAGCTATTGGTCTCCACTAGTCCACAGGACTAATAGTCCACAAGAATCACTACCTCATCTAACCTGAGACCACATATATATATGCAGGAGTATATACAGAGAGAGGGGCCCTGGTGGTTCAGTGGTTAAGAGCTCGGCTGCTAACCAAAAGGTTGGCAGTGTGATTCCACCAGCCACTCCTTGGAAACCCTATGGGACAGTTCGACTCTGTCCTATAGGGTCGCTATGAGTCAGAATTGACTTGACAGTAACAGGTTTTTTTGGTTTATATGTATACATGCCTAGCTACCACTACAGACTGTTCTGATCTGAAATACAATAGACGGATCCTGATACCGATAGAATGAGAGAAAAATGTGGAACATAAATTCTTAAAAAGTCCACACCTATTGGACTGGTTGAGACTGGAAGTTTCCCTGAACTATCTCCCTGAGATACACATTAAACCTTGAACCAAAACTATTTCCATAAGATCATCTTTAGCTAAATAACAGATTAGCTTAGAAAATAAACAATATCACCCATGAGTACTGTGTTCCTTTGAAAATTATCTATATGAGACCAAACAGTGAACATTTACTTGAAAGCAAAGATGAGAAGGCCAGGGAGCAGGGAAACTAGATTACTGGATATGAAACAACCAGAGTGGAAATAATGAGAAAGGTGACACACTGTAAACTCTGACCAATATCACTGAGCAAATTGTGCAGAAATTGTTAAATGGTAACCTAATTTGCTGTGTAAACTTTCTCCAAAAACACAATAGAATATATTAATTTTTTTTTAAGTTAAATAATAAAAAGATGCGGAAGTTAAATATTTTTTTAAAAACTCACAAAATAATTCATTAACAAAAGCACTTCTAAAAGCAACATACCAATAAGGAATGAGGGAAAGCTAGAAAAGACTCTTTGGGAAGGGGTTGGAATTGGTGGTTTTGGTGTGAAATCATGATTTGTATTTATATGAATACTAATGGATAGATTTTCTATCTCTGTCTGATGAAGGGCCAAGAGAAAGACATCTCAGTGTCAATGAGCATACCTTGTATGCAGCTCTTGGTCTCTAATACCATCATCCACTAAAACGAACCAGAATTTCTCAGATAACTGACTGACACCAGGGCTGGCAGAGGGTAAGTACAAGATGAGCCTGGAATATCGTGTTTCTCCATAGAATAGAGAGTGATTGAACACAGGCACACACACACACAAGGGCACTGCAAGGACAGAGGAGCCGGTTTTACAGGTTAATACCACTGAACAAATCTGGGACAGTTTGAAAATCAAAATAAAAAAGAACAATAATAAATCATAAACCACTGGAAAAATGTTGTTGTTGTTAGCTGGCATCCAGTGGGCCCCCAGGTGCAATGGAGAAGAACCCCGCCTGATCCTTGCTGTCCCCATGATCAGTTGCAGATCAAATCGTTGTGATCCGTAGGGTTTTCAGTGGCTGATTTTGGGTAGTAGATGGCCAGGCCTTTCTTCCTAGTCCACCTTAGCCTGAAAGGTGGGCTGAAACCTGTTCATAAACATAGCCAGACACAAGCCTCCACAGACAAATGAATGGTGGCTGTGCATAAGGCCATTGGACAGCAATCAGACCTGAGTCTCTCACATGGAAGGCAAGACTTCTACCACTGAAAAATAAAAATTAATATATCCATGCCTCTAATAAATAGAATAGATAGATGATCAATCAATCGATCAATCAATTGATAGAGACAGATAAATAGAGGATAACACCAATTATTTATATTACTTAAATTACTGGAATTAGTATCAGTGAAGGCAGTGTACACACACACAATAATACGTCCATACGAAAAACTAAACATTTAAAGGCACAGAAAAAAAGTCCTAAAATAAAATTAAAATGATAGAGTAGTTACAAATCTGTGTATAGAAGATGATACCAATAAATATAAGAATAAGTGGTAGAAACTCATCAAAATGTATTGTTGGATGTGGGATTTTTTTAATTCGTCTTTGTAACATTTTTATCTTTTCCAAATGTCTTAGTCATCTAGTGCTGCTGTAACAGAAATACCACAGGTGGAGGCTTCAACAAAGATAATTTATTTTCTCACAGTCTAGTATGCTAGAAGTCCAAATTCAGGGTGTCAGCTCCAGGAGAAGTCTTTCTCTGTCCGTCGGCTCTGGAGGAAAGTCCTCATCAGTCTTCCCCCGGACTAGGAGCTTCTCTAAGCAGGAACCCCGGGTCCAAAGGATGTGCTTTGCTCCTGGCTCTGCATTCTTAGTGGTATGAGGTCCCCAACTCTCTGCTTGTTTCCCTTCCTTTTATCTCTTGTTAAGATAAAAGGTGGTGCGGGCCACACCCCAGGGAAACTCTCTTTACATTGGATTAGGGATGTGACCTTAGTAAGGGTGTTACAATCCCACTCTAATCTTCTTTAACATAAATTTACAATCACAAAATGGAGGACAACCACACAATACGGGGAATCTTGGCCTAATCAGTTGACACATATTTTGGGGGGACACAATTCAATTGATGATACCAAATTTTATAAGTATATAAAACTTCAAACCCCAGATAAAAGTAAAAGTTTTAAAATAATTTCATAGTAAAAGTTTGAAAAAAACAGATTTACTGTTTATTAAGCTGGATAATTAAATTTGTTTCTAAATTTTTAAATTTTCCTCAATTTGGGAAAATTTTACATTGGGAATTTTGGGAGGGAAACAAACTTTCTGAGAAATAACTCCTATTCTCTGCAGAAGCTTGTTTTATAGTCATAGTTAAAATATCCCAGAATGGAAAGAATGTATGTCAAACTTTGTACCAGGGACAAGCAGTAGAGATTAAGAACAAAGAAAGTAGAATAAAGAGATGTCAGAGACAAATATACTTTTAAGATAAATCCAAAGGAAGATAATTAAGAAAAGCCTGGAATACCGTGTTATTCCACAGAATAGAAGGTGATAATGGATATTTCCGTTTCTTTTCTGTAACATTAACAGAACATGACTGAATAAACTTTATGTTCTTTCAGTTCAAACAGATTGTGATTCTAAAATATTACCTTCTAAAATCATAATCTGCTCCCCAATTTCCCTTTGCACAAATAATCCCTCCTGATTTATTGCCATGGGGGAAAAGGGTAAAACGTGCCGTGCTTTTTCATAGGCACGGCACAGCCCTTCCCCTGCATTTCACAGTTCATTTCCACAGTTCTCTGTCTCAGCTTTCAGAGGCTCTTACTTTAACTATGTTAATGGCTCCAGGGAAGTGGAATGATTCTTTATCAATCATTTGTTTAAGCTTTGAGGAACTTTCCTTCTGACTTCAGCCCACATATTTTTATTCTCACTGTTTTATTTTGTTTTCCCTCAGTCACTAGACCATACTTCCCTCCCTGTTTAAATTGCTTTGCATTCCAGTCATTAATTGGTGAGTGTTGGGGGCTCACCATGTGTTTCACATAAAGTTGCCAGCTTCCTCTGGTGTTATATGACAGTCTCTTTGAAAGCCGAAGACAAGGTACATGTGCTTTGTCTAAAAAAAAGGTATGATTTGAACTAACGTAAATTTATAGTAGCTGAAGTCACAGCTTAATACATAGCAGAGAACTCTGCAATACCTCGATGAGAAGGCCGTCTCAAAGGACAATCCACAGGGGTAAAAGATATTAATGTCTGTAACAGGATGTGGAAGCATACCGTGCATCCATCTGGGAAGCTTCAGGAGAGTGGGAAGGGAAAGCATAGGAAGCAGAGGCTAATTAAATGTTACATTGCTCTCAATAGGAAAATCAAATTAAAAACATTCTTGAAGTCTTGAATGAAGTAAATAGAAACACACTCGATAAAGCAAGAAGTGATTCTATTCCTGGGAGAAACTTCTGTAACTGTGCAAGTTATATATGAGGTACCTGAATCTTCTTTATAGAAATGATTCCTTCTGAACTGCTTTCAAGGCCTTTTTTTTTTTTTTTTTTTTTTTTTTGTATAAGTGCAATAAACTCCAAAGGAAACAATACATAGAGAGGGTTAAAACAGAAGAGATTTACAATAAAAGTATGTGTGTGTGTGTATATACATGTATACAAATGAAGTACTTTTACCCACCCCCCCATTCTGTTTAAAAAACAATCTGCAAGGAAACAGTGAAAACACAAAGCAAAGAGAATGGAAGGGTTGAATACAAACATGAAGAGATAAACCAAAGAGGGAAAATTGAGGGAATCAGGAGAGGTATGAATCATAGCTGAATGTTAGAAGAAGACTAAGGTCTCACAGCACCTATTGACTTTCAGAGTCAGAGTCTCTGAAACTTGTTCTTGCAGGTAGAGTAGCTAAAGAGACATCAACAATTATACCCCTTGTTCCACATATTCATAGGAATAAGGCTTGAATTTCTGTCAGTTCTCTGTCAATGTACTGCTCCAATCAGTTTTTAATTCTCTTCAGCAAAATTTTACTTGCATGTGACATTAATGATATCATTCGATAATTTACACATTGTGTTGGATGAACTTTCTTTGGAATGGACACAAATACGTATCTTTTCCAGTCAGTTGGCCAGGCAGCTGTCTTCCAAGTTTCTTGGCACAGACGAGTGAGCACTTCCAGTGCTGCATCCGTTTGTTGAAACATCTCAGTTGGTATTCCATCAATTCCTAGAGCCTAGGTTTTCTCCAATGCCTTCAGTGCGGCTTGGACTTCCCTCTTCAGTACCATCAGTTCTTGGTCATATACTATCTCCTGAAATGGTTGAACATTGACCAATACTTTTTGGTATGGTGACTCTATGTATTCCTTCTATCTTCTTTTGATGCATCCTGAATCGTTAAAAATTTTGCCCATAGAATCCTTCAATATTGCAACCCAAGGCTTGAAATTTTTTTTCAGTTCTTTGAGCTTGAGAAATGCCAAGCCTGTTCCTTCCCTTTGGTTTTCTAACTCTAGGTCTTTGTACATTTCATTATAATACTTTACCTTGTCTTCTTGAGCAGCCCTGTGAAATCTTCTGTTCGGCTCTTTTACTTCATCATTTCTTCCATTCACTGTAGCTCCTCTACGTCCATGGGCAAGTCTCAGAGTCTCTTCTGACATCCTTTTTGGTCTTTTCTTTCTTTCCTGTCTTTTTGATGACCTTTTTCTTTCTTCATTTATAGTGTTCTTGATGTCATTCCATAACTGGTCTTCAGTCATTAGTGTTCATCTATTCTTGAGATGGTCTCTAAATTCAGGTGGGATATATTCAAGGTTGTATTTTGGCCCCTGTGGACTTGTTTTAATCTTCCTCAGCTTCAACTTGAACTTGCATATGAGCAATTGATGGTCTGTTCCATAATCAGCCGCTGGCCTTTTTCTGACCAATGATATTGAGCTTTTCTATCTTCTCTTTTATAAGGATGGCTCAGGACCTAGTAGTGTTTCCTTCTGTTGTAGGAAGGAAGGGTTGCTATGAGTCAGAACAGACTCAAGGCGTCTAACAACAACAACCACATCATCTCTTTCTACAGATATAGTCGATTTGATTTTTGTGTCTTACATCTGGCAAGGTCCACATGTATAGTCGCAGTTTATGTTGTTGAAAAAAGGTATTTCCAGTGAATAAGTCATTGGGTTTGCAAAATTCCATCATGGGCTCTCCGTGCATTCTTTCTATCACCAAGGCCATATTTTCCAACTATTGGTCTTTCTTTGTTTCCTGCTTTTGCATTCCAATCACTAGTAATTATCAATGCATCTCGATTGCATGTTTGATCAATTTTAGACTGCAGAAGCTGAAAAAAATCTTTGATTTTTTCCATCTTTGCCATTAGTGTTTGGTGTGTAAATTTGAATAATAGTTATTTTAACTGGTCTTCCTGGTAGTCCTATGGATATTGTCCTATCACTGACAGCGTTATACCTCAGGATAGATCTTGAAATGTGAAATGTGATGCCGTTCCTCTTCAATTTATCATTCCCAGCATAGTAGACCATATGTTGTCTGATTCAAAATGGCCAATACCGAGCATTTCAGCTCACTAATGCCTAGGATATAGATCCTCAAGTGTTCCATTTCATTTTTGACAACTTCCAGCTTTCTTTGATTTATACGTTGTACATTCCACATTCTAGTTACTAATGAGTGTTTACAGCTGTTTCTCTCATTTTGAGTCATGCCACATCAGCAAAGGAAGGTCCCAGAAGCTTTACTCCACCCACATCTTTAAGGTTGACCCTACTTTGAGGAGGCAGCTCTTTCCTCAGTCGTATTTTGAGTGCCTTCCAACCTGAGGGGTTCATCTTCTAGCGCTATATTAGACAATGCTCCACTGCTATTCATAAGGTTTCCACTGGTTAATTTTTTAGAAGTAGATCTCTACGTCCTTCTGCCTAGTCTGTTATTCTGGAAGCCCCACTGAAACCTGACCACCATAAGTGACTGTGCTAGTATTTGAAGTACCGGTGGCATAGCTTCCAGCATCACAGGAACATGAAGCCACCACAGTATGACAAACTGACAGAAACGAAGTGGTAAAACAAGATAATTAGACAATGGTACATCATGAGTGAGGGAATAGGAGCACTTCGTCTTTGTGCAGGCAATTAAGGGAGTCCATTGTCTGTTGAGAATTTTAAAACAATGTTAAAACAAACCGTAATGCACTTTGCTTTTTATCATCACTATATGGTGGCAATTCTAAACAACATCAAGGATAAAATACGCTCATGCTGGGGTGGACCACGTCCCCAACCTCCATCCTTCGTTGGTCACTTGTACAGTGGATCTATAAACCCCAGATAATTGAGGTCTACAATCCCTAATTATATAAAAACAGATATTAGAAGAGAGAGTAAGAATGGACTTGATTTCATATATTACACCATTCTGTCTTGAATCCATATGGGATTTTTAGTGCTCCCTCTCATAAAAAGGGTTATGGCTTTTGCTTTTTCTGTTAAATTGAAACATCTGAACCCAGGTGAAATCAAATCATATTATCTTCTGTGTGCCTCAAGAAGAAACAAATATTTACAATACTTCTTTACCACATTTGAATAGGACAAATGTGGCATCTCTAATTTTTTTTTTTTTTTTTCGGGTGGGGAGCTGGCAATCTAGCTTCATGTAGCTACATCTTAGGCATAGAATTTTTTTTTCAAATAGTACTCTGTGTGTGTGTGTGAATTTCCTGGCTTTTTCTTTTTTTCCCCAAAAAACTCTGTTTTCTACCATTCTCTATATAACCAGGAAAGAGTAAATTCTGAGTAGTCTAACAACATTTTATATGGAGTGGTTATTTATAAATTCTGAAATAGGAGGTGCTGTGTTCATATATAAATGAATTCTTTCAGATGGAAACGTTCAATTAAAAAATACTTTCATAGTTAACACATCAATAAACAGTGGTGCTTCAAGAGGAAATATCGTTTTGATTTCCCTGTTTTATTTTTTCAATAAAATGCATTTGTAGAAGTAGTTTACTCTTTTTTTTATACCTGAATGATGATTTTGTTTTGTGTTGCAAATATTAAATTTTAATATGGAGAGCCAAATTTTGCCTTAAAAACACAAGATTTGCTAGAGGTAGTCCAACAGTATCAGAATTTTATTCTGCACTTATCCAATAATAATAACCAGTGTCCAAATTACCATGTTGACAGTTACAACCTAGGGACTCTGATTTGCTATTATTGAATTTGAGAATTAAAATAAAATAAAATAAATTTGAGAATTAAACTTACAAGGCATAAAGGTCTAGGTTTGGCAAAGAGATGAAAGCATTCTTACTGACTTGCTGTAGGATTTTACAATGGAGTATTAGGTAATAAATTGAAAATGCAGACAGACACAAATAAGTAAAATTTCTACATTTTCTCAAGTAACTTTTAAATCCTTCAGAATAGTTGATATATATTTATAGGCTGCAGGTCATTTGATAGATGGTATGATAATACTGGCAATTAATATGTTTGGGAATTACATAAAAATCTTAGACAAATTTCTTTTTTGGCCATACAAACTACCTTAACCTATAACTATCAAAAACAAAAATGTTTCCATCCAAAGTGGAGATAATTTTAAAAGTCTGATAGTGTGGAAAACATACATCAATGTGATTTTCAATGTTGAGTTCCTATTAAGGAGTTTATGTAGTACAGAGCTTTTTTGTTCTTTCTTTAGTTATAATAATTGTCTTAGGCTGAGTTCTCTAGAGGAGCAAAACCAGTAAAGTGTATAAATATATAGAGACAGATATTTATATTAAGGAAATGGCTCATGTGGTTGTAGAGACTGGAACATGGATTAGACTGGAGGCTTCTGATTCCCGTAGCCATGGGGGCTGGCAAATCCAAGATCGGCAAGTCAGAGAGCAGGGCTCTGTCTCACAGGCTGTGAAGACTGACAAATCCCAAGATCAGCAAGCAAGATGGCAGCTAAGCTGCTAACTCAAGTCCCAACAACTAGAGTTCAGATGAACAGGAGCCAGGTACAGGATCCAGAGGGAGCAAATCCCACGAGCTTTGCCAGAATGTCCACTTACATTCGATGCAGGCCACATCCCCAAGGAAACTCCCTTTCAGCTGATTGTCTCCTCCCAGCAGTTCCCATCATGGAGGTGATCACATTATATCAGATCTCATCATGGAAGTGATCACATCATCAACCAACTACCAAACTACATCATAACTACCAAACCACTGAGGATCATAGCCCAGCCAAGTTGACACACAGCCTTAAAGATCACAATAATTATAAGCCTATCACATCATTTTATTTGTAGTTTGTCAATACATCTTACTTAAATTTGTCATGTTGCAACTTTGAAACAAGATTTTCTTTCACACGTGCTCTTTATTTTCAGTTTTTGACATTCATGTTGTAACATTTACACATTTTTATTTTAAATCTTGAAAAAGTTCTAGTTTTAAAAAGACAAGTCTCTAAAGTAGACTAACTTTGCAATTTTGCAATTTATAGCTCATGAATCTTAAACTACTCAATAAAATGTAATGTTTGCCAAAAGAATCAAACATTATTTCTTCCTACATCTTAAATTTGCATTTAATTTGTAGATCAGAAGGACTATAAGCTATAGTATCTACTAGTAAATCAAAAGCAATGTTAGGCACTAACTTTTGCATCAAGAAAAACATGTCTTCTCTACTTATGTTCAATACAATTTAATCATATGTATTAATACACTAGATAAATGGGAGATTCCCAGTTTTCTACAAATGGTACATTTAAGACCATAAATGAGTAAAACTTTACTAATCTATCTTGGTTAATCACATTATGTTATATTAATATTAGCTTGTTTTGTGTAAAATTCCACACCACTAAAAATATGAGACTATACAAGAGCAAGAATTTAAAATTCAGATCAATTTTCAGCCATCATCCAAAATATGACTTTTTCTTAATGTCTTAAAATTACACTGTAGTAAAATGAACTGCAGTATGGATTAAAGGCATTCAATTTATTAGTTGATGAACGAATGAATGAACTATAAATTCATAAAAAACAAATCAGAGACGAAAGAAAAGGAGAACAGGGAGGAAGGGAAGTAGGGAGGCAGTAAGGAAGGAGGAAAAGAAAAGAAGGAAGGAAGGAAGGGATGGAGGGAGGAAGGAAAGCAGGAAGGAAGGAAGGAGGGAGGGAGAAAAAGAGGGAGGGAGAGGGAGAGAGGGAGGGAAAGGGAGAGAAGTAGAGAAAAAGAGGGAGGGATGGAGGCATAGAAATGACAATAATTTAATAATTACCATAGCACTAAAGGAAGGTAAAGTCTTTAAAATTTAAACATAAGGTTCAGGTTCTAAAATGAATGATTGTGCTATCTAAACTTTGGCCTTAGTTTATACATCTGTAAAACGTGAATAATAATATACATCTCAGGAATGATAAGATATTTAATGAGAGACATTCAATGTGATAATATACACAAAAAGCACCTTGTGACTATACAGCATTATAAAATTGTAATGTATGATTACAACTTCTAGACTACTGACTTCCATTTTTATAAAATCGTCTCATTTTTATCCTGGCAAAATATTTTTTTAATTTAAAATGTTTATTTTAATTCCCGTGATTTAAAATATCATGCATATAATGAAGATTCCCATATTTCAATGCTGATTTTCCCTTAAAAGGAAAATTCGTATCTCCAGTTGACAGCTCAGTATCTCCATCTGAATGTCTATTAGGAGTCTCGTGTCCAAAACAGAATTCTTGATTTCTTTAAAACCTGCTCCACCTCTAGCATTACTCACTTCAATACATGACATCATTTTTTACTCTTTCGCTCATTCCAAAAGACTTAGTCCCTCTTTTCACATCACATCTCTATATATTTAATCCTTAGACAAATCCTATTAATTTTGCTTTCAAAATGTATCCCAGTTTTTTTCACTAACCACCTGCACCACACTACATGATCCAAGGCATCACCATCTATCACCGGGACAAGAGAAATTGTTTTCAAATTGGCTCCTTGATTTCTTCCTCTCCCACTCATTCTCCACAAAGTATCACTGCAACTTTCAAAAATGTATGTCAGATTGTGACACTTTTGTTACATCCCTGTTAAAAACCTCAAATGTCTTTCATCACACTTGAAATAAAATCAAAGCCCTTAAGAGAGTTCTCCAAACCCTGGATAATTCCCGGAGGTCATAGCCTGCTACCCTCCCCTCCTCCATAGCTTCTTGACTTATTCCTTGAACATTCAAAACATGCTTATGCCCCAGGTCTATGAATCCCCCTCTGCCTGAGACCAGCCTCCCTCAGATAGTCACCTGATTCCACTCTCACTTGAGTCAGGTCCCTACTCAAATGTCACCTTTTCAGAAAAGCTTTCCTGACCACTCTGCGTAAAATAGTAACTCTGTCACACACTGTCATTTAACTTACTTTCTTTCTCTTTATAGAAATCTACATGATATCATACATCTATTTTTGTTTATTGCTTGTCTCCCCCAAGTTGGGCACTTGTCCTGACTTCTTCAGCATCGTATTAGTGTTATATTGTTAGAACAGTGCCTAACACATAGTAAATAATAAGAGTGGCGAAGAACAAACATTTTTAGACAAATAATGGAATATTCATAGCATATTGTTTTATTATTTTTATTTAATAATATTATCTAAAGCTATAAAATCGGCGCAGCAGCTTTCTATTTGCCATTAGGACTTCTGAATTCTAATTGGTCATCTGCACAGTCACCCATGGTTGTCACAGTTTCAGCTATGAAATTTATACTGACATTCATTTCCAGCTGTTCCTTCTCTTGAAAAGGATTACAAGTGTAAGGAAAATGACCAGTACCTGATTTTACTTATAAAGCAAAACAGTTGCTTCCTTTTATCCCCCTAGAAGAACAGTGATTAGTCTGGAAACATATTATAACATGGATGGGCCTGGAGGGCATAATGCTGAGTGAAATAAGTCAAGCATATAAGGACAAATATTGTATGATTCTTCTTTTATAAGAAGATAAGAATAGATAAATATGTAGCTGCTGTTGTTGTTTTCAGGTGCAATGGGCTGGTTCCGACTCATAGCAACCGTATGTACAACAGAATAAAACACTGCCTGGTCATGCGCATCCTCACAATCGTTGCTATGTTTGACCCCGTTGTTGCAGCCACTGTGTCAATACATCTCATTGAGGGTCTTTCTCTTTTTCACTGACCCTCTACTTCACCAAGCATGATGTCCTTCTCCAGGAACTGTTCCCTCCTGATAACATGTCCAAGGTACATAAGGCAAAGACTCTCCATCCTTGCTTCTAAGGGGCATTATGGCTGTACTTCTTCCAAGACAGGTTTGTTTGTTCCTCTGACAGTCTATGGTATATTCAGTATTCTTTGCCAAAACCATGATTCAAAGGCATCAGTTCTTCTTCCGTCTTCCTTATTCATCTTCCAGCTATTGTATGCATATGAGGTGATTGAAAACACCATGGCTTGGGTCAGACACAACATAGCCCTTAATGTGACATCTGTGCTTTTTAACACTTGAAAGAGGACTTTTGCAGCAGATTTGCCCAATACAATACACCCTTTGATTTCTTGACTGTGGTTTCCATGGGCATTGATTGTGAATTCAAGTAAAATGAATTGGTTGACAGCTACAATATTTTCTCCTTTTATCATGATGTTGCTTATTGATTCAAGTCGTGGGGATTTTTGTTTTCTTTATATTGAGGTATATTCCATACTGAAGGCTGTAGTCTTTGATCTCCATCAGTAAGTGTTTCAAGTCCTCTTCACTTTCAGCAAGCAGCAAGGTTGTGGCATCTGCATATTGTGGGTTTTTCTGAATCTTCCTCCAATCCTGAAGCCCCATTCTTCCTCATATAGTCCAGCTTCTTGGATTATTTGCTCAGCATACAGATTGAAGAAGTATAGTGAAAGGATACAACCCTGACACAAACCCTTCCTGACTTTAAATCAACAATATATCTTTGTTCTGTTTGAAGGACTGCCTTTTGGTCTATGTACAGGTTCCTCATGAGCACAATTAAGTGTTCTGGAATTCCCATTCTTCACAATGTTGTCCATAATTTTTTATGATCCACACAGTTGAATGCCTTTGCATAGTCAACAAAACACAGGTAAACATCTTTCTAGTATTCTCTGCTTTCAGCCAAGATCCATCTGACATCGGCTATGATATCCCTCATTCCATGTCTTCTTCTGAATCCAGCTTGAATTTCTGGCAGTTTCCGGTCCACGTAATGCTGCAACTGTTTTTGAATGATCTTCAGCAAAATTTTTTCCTGCATGTGATATTAATGATATCATTGGATAAATTCTGTATTCTATTGCATCATCTTTATTTGGAATGGCATGTATATGGATCTCTTCCAGGCAGTTGGCCAGGTAGCTGTCTTCCAAATTTCTTGACATAGATGAGTGAGAGCTTCCATTTGCTGAAACATCTCAGTTGGTATTCTGTCAATCCTGGAGCCTTATTTTTACCAGTGCCTTCAGTGCTGATCGGACTTCTTCCTTCAGTACCATTGGTTCTTGATCACATGCTACCTCCTGAAACCGCTGAATGTTGACCAGTTCTTTTTGGTACAGTGCCTGTGTATTCCTGATGATGTCTGACGCTTTCTGCGTTGTTCAGTATTTTGTCCATAGTATCCTTCAATATTGCAACTCGAGGCTTGAATTTTTTCTTCAGTTCTTTCAGCCTGAGCAACGCCAAGCATGTGCTTCCCTTTTGGTTTTCTAACTTCAGGTCTTTGCACATTTCACTATAATACTTTACTTTGTCTTCTCTTGCTGCCCTTTGAAATCCTGTTCCATTCTTTTACTTCATCATTTCTTTTGTTCACTTTAGCAACTCTGTGTTCAAGAGCAGTTGTCAGAGTCTCTTCTGACATCCCTTTTGATCTTTTCTTTCTTTCCTGTCTTTTTAATGACCTGTTACTTTTTTCACGTATGATGTCCTTGATGTCATCCCACAACTCATCTGGTCTCTGGTCATTAGTGTTCAATGCATCAAATCTATTCTTGAGACGATCTCTAAATTCAGGTGGGATAGACTCAAGGTTGTACTTTGGCTCTCATGGACTTGTTTCAATTTTCTTCATCTTCTACTTGAACTTGCACATGAACCATTGGTTGTTCTGCAGTGGGCCTGTGGCCTTGTTCTGACTGATGAAGTCTGTTGGTAGTTACCAGGGAGAGGAGGGGGAAGAGGAAATATGCTTTGGACCATAGAGACTTGTTATTTTAGGTAATGGGAAAAGTGGCACCAAATGTGGATATAGTGAGCACAGCACAACCAAAGTAAAAATGAGTGTTTGAGCACATATGGATGCGTATAGGCATATTTGTATATGAGTAAGTACATAGGGAGAACAGTTAGGATTATCTATAGGTACACATAAATACAAATATGTGGGTGCAGGCACATATATTCATTGAAGACATAAATACATATATTGCTCAGACATAACCAAACACCATCCAAGACTGATTTTCTGGGTTGGAAAGCTTAGGACCATAATCTCATGGGATAACTCAGTCAACTGGCATAACATAGGTCACAAAAATCATGATCTGCGTCCTAGAGAAGTGAGCAGCATTTGGGGTATTAAAAGCTTGTGAGCAGCCATCTAAGACACAACTACAGGTGTCTACTCCCCAGGAGCAAAACAGTAAGAAGGTAACCAAAACCTCAGAGAAGAAACAAGTCTACTTGAGCAACAATCTCAGCTACCCTGAGACTAGAAGAGCTAGATCGTGCCCAGCTACCATCACTGACACTTCTGACAGGGGTCACAATAGACAGCCAGACAGAATGGGAGGAAAGTTTGGAGCAGAATTCAAATTCTTATTAAAAAAAAAAAAAAAAATCAGACAAACAGGAACAGCAGAGAAGAGAGGACTCCCTGAGACTACCTCCCTGAGATTCTCTTTAAACCTAGAACTGAGCGTATCTCTGGCGATCACCTTTTAGTGAAACAGCAGAGTGGCACAAAAAATAAAGGACATTACCCATAAAATTGGTGCTGTACTTAAAAATGATCAGTCTGAGACCAAAAGGTCAACAATTACTCAAAATCAAAGATGAGAAGATAAGGGGGCAAGGAACTAGTGTACTGGAAAGGGAAGAAACAACGCGATTAATGGCACAATTAATGAGAATGTTGACACATTGTGATAAATGTAACTAACGTCACTAAACAACTTGTGTGGAAATTGTCAAACGAGGACCTAACTTGCTGTGTAAACTTTCACCAAAACCAAAACGCACTACTGCTGAGTTGATTTCACCCTATAGGACAGAGTGGAACTGCTCCATAGAATTTCCAAGGCCATGAATCTTTATGGAAGCAGACTGCCACATCTTTCTCCCTCAGAGCAGCTGGAAGGTTTGAACCACTAACCTTCTGGTCAGCAGCCAGGCACTTTAATCACCATGCCATGAGGGCTCCTTAAACTTTCACCAAAAACTCGATAAAATATTATTTTCTAAAAATTGTTAAGAAAGGGTGGATTGTCACGGCATTTGATTAAGTTAAAAAACAAAAAAAAAGTGTGAGGATCCCAGTGGGATCTAAGCAATCTATAGATAGAAGTGAGACCCCATGGAGAGTGATGGATTGAGCGAAAAGAATATGGATCATCAGACTGGAAGTATTTATGACGTGGAGAAGGAAGTGTGGTGCATGTAAGAGAAAGGCAAAGGAGCAAAAATATGTGAATGTCAGGAGGCTGTGGTCAGATAGTACTATATTGGAGTTTAGCTACAAATTATATACAAATAATAAATGAGTGTGGACCAGCTATAATTTGAGAATCAGCGCTGGTCATATGACTAGACATGATCACCAACAGAATCACACTGGGTGAAACAGTGTCCCCCTAAAAATTTACGTCCACCTGGAACCTGTGAACGTGACCTTAGTTGGAAATAGTGTTTTTGCAGATTTCATCAAGTGAAGATGCTGTCATACTGAATTAAAGTGAGGTGTGGTTATAAGAGGGAAATTCAGACACAGAGACCTACAAAGAGAGCTCCAGGTGGTAACAGAGGCAAAGACTGGAGTGACGACTCTACAAACCAGGGAATACGGAGGACTGCGGGCAAGCACTAGAAGAGGTAAGAAAGAATTCTTCCCTAGGGCCTTCGGAGGGAACACCGTCCTGCCGGCACCTTGATTTGGGGCTTCTAGCCTGCATACTTGTGACAGAAATAAAATCTGTTCTGTTTCATTCTGTTTTGTTTTAACCACCCAGTTTGTGGTGCTTTGTCAAGGCGGCCCTTGGAAACTAATCCAGGAATAAATATAGACAAGGAGGAGTCCTAAGACTGCCTCCTGGGGCACTTGGTGTCAGAGACGTGAGAAAGAACACAGGAAATTGAGAAAGAATGGCCTGTGATATACGAGAAAATAAGGAGATTGTGCTTTTCTAGAAGCCAAATGAAGATAAATAGATAGATGATAGCTAGCCAGCTAGATAGTTAGAAAGAAAGATAGGTAGATAAATAGACAGACAGACAGTAGACAGACAGATACCTAGATGATAGATAGATAGATGGATATAGAGATGAGAGAGAGAGAGAGAGAGATCTCCCTCATCAAATACTGTAAGAATTAAAAGATAATCAGTATGTTTGGGAAGAACAGTTTCAGAGGAGTGGTGGGCGAGAAAGCCTGGCTAGCATGGGTTAAAAGAAAGAGAGGAGAGGAAGTGGAAGCAGGGAAGAAAAGCAACTCTTGTAAGGAATTTTGCTGTAAAGAGAAACAGAGAAGTGTGACAGGAACTGAGGTGGAAAATGGAGTCGAGAGACTGTTCTTTTAAGATGGCAAAATTAACAGCGTTTTGTATACTGATGTGTATGCTTCAACAGAAAGAAAATTACTAATAATAGGCAAGAGTGTGGGGACTTGCCGGAGCAGCATCCTGGAGTAGGTAAGAGCAGATGGAATAAATTATTTTATTCCAAATACCTCAAATTTCTCTTTTTAAGCACCCAAATTTGCCTTCTTTTTCAATTTATTGCAATTGTCTTAGAAGTATACCCTAAAAACAAGGAAGGCCTCCGCATCACATGGTTAAACAGCTGTTGATTTTCCAATTAATATTCATGGCAATGGAGCTGCATGTTATCAACTCACAACACTTAACACGACCAGGCAGCACATACAGGGATTTTACACCAATCACGTTTGTTTCCAATCAGCTCAGTGTTGACCTCCTCGTCCTCACCTGTAGTGGGTCTACACAGACCAACCCCCACCATTAAGACAGTTTATTTCTAGAGATTCTGAAGTATTCTTTTCTGTTTTTTTTTTTTTATTGTGCTTTAGGTGGAGTTTACAGCTCAAGTTAATTTCTCATACAAAAATTTATGCACATATTGTTTTGTGACATTAGTTGCAATCCTCACAATATGATAGCACACTCCTCCTTTCCACCCAGGGTTCCCTGTGTCCATTCATCCAGTTCCTGTCCTTTCCTGCCTTCTCATCCTGCCTCCGGACAAGAGCTGCCCATTTGGTCTCGTGTATCTGCTTGAACTAAGAAGCACATAGCTCACTTGTATTATTTTTTGTTTTATAGTCCTGCTTAATCATTGTCTGAAGAGTGGGCTTTGGGAATGGTTTCAGTTCGGGGTTAACAGAGTTTTGCAGATTCCTGCAATTTCTGTTAGATCATTAAGTCTGGTGTTTTTACTGAATTTGAGTTCTGCTCCACAATTTTCTCCCACTGTGTCTGGGACTCTCTGTTGTGTTTCCTGTCAGAGCAGTCGTTGGTGGTCGTCGGGCACCATCTAGTTCTTCTGGTCTCAGGTTGGTGGAGTCTCTGGTTTATGTGGTTCTTTAGTCTCTTGGGCTAAGATTTTCCTTATGTCTTTGATTTTCTTCATTCTCCCTTGCTCCAAGGGGGATGGGACCAATTGATGCATCTTAGATGGCCACTTGCAAGCTTTTAAGACCCTAGATGCCACTCACCAAAGTACGATGCAGAACATTTTCTTAATAAACTTTGTTATGCCAATTGTCCTAGAGATCTGCGGAAACTATGGTCCCCAAGCCCCAGGCCCAGTTACTCTGTCCCTGGGAGTGTTTGATTGTGTTCAGGAAACTTATTAGCTTTTGAGGTATTCTTAAAGTTGAGGAAATGGATGTTGCAGGCAGATTAATTTGATCAAACCAAGCAGGTGTAAGGAAAAAAAAGAAAAATTAACAGATTGAAGGAGAATATCTTATTAATATAAGTAATCAATCAATTTCCTGCTTTGTAACTAATAAGCAATTACTGAAGGCATTTGTAAAGAAGGAGCATTTTTTAAATAAGTACTCTAACCAAGGATAGCAATATTTTTCTTTTCTGAGAAATAAATATCTTTTATTAGTTTACGTGTGTCTACTAGAAAAAGTCTTCCTTGTTACTGAGTCATCATAATCATCATAATCCTAACAGAGCATTATAAATCTTGGAATCTTTCATGCATTTTCCCCACAAATAATCACTTCTTTTTCAATATTGCCAATGGCACATTTCTAGTCATAAATTCCCCCAAATATTGGCTAAAATACTAGAAAATGATTCTTGTCACAATGGAATGTTAAAAGATTTATATATCAGAAACGGTATATAACTGAACATCACGCGTTAAGTGAGAAAATTGAATATAGAGACATTTAGGGTACCTGGAAATCTCAGTCTGTAAATTCATTTAACTCACCTACCACCCCAAAGCAAGCAATGTTTAAAGTTTATAGCTATAATCCTAGTTTCAGTGTCCCAGAGAATAGAAAATGAAACTGATCGAAACTCACAGGACTGATAAGGGTGTCAGTCCTGTGGGAAAGGTTTTTTTTCAATTGAGAGAATGAAAACTTTTACTTAACTCTGTATTGTGACTTTGAATAAGACGGTTATCTTCACAAACTATTTTCTCAGCAACAAAAATGTAAAGGGCATTTCCCCCAGGTAATCCTTGTGCCCAATAAAATTTGCAAATGACTAGAATAGAGCAGCAATAGTAGCTTAAAACTTGCAATTGTCCAGATGAAAAATGCAAGAGCCTGAAATAAGAAGATTTGGTAGATAGTCAGGCTAAGTGGTTTAGGGACATAAGACAGTAACTGATTGGATTCAGGCCCTGAGGAGTGGGCGGTATCTGGACTGACCATATATGTTGTAGTACTATTTTCCAAAACGGGGAAGACAGAAAGCAGGGAAAGTAAACGTGGGAAGATAATAAATTCAATTTTTATAATACTTCATTTAAGATGCATATAGGTGCATTAGATAGAGATATTTATTAAGCAGCTGGAAAATGAGGGTCAGGAATGCAGAAGCAAGATCTAAACCTGAAACAGAGATTTAGGAGTCATCAGTATAAGGAGGAGGAGGAGGAGGAGGAGGACAAGCAGAAGAAGGGAGAGGGAGAGAAGGAGGAAGCAGTATTAAGGGGACTCTTAGAAAATACGTACTACTGTTCTGCACATGTACATTCACTCATTTTTGCATAACCTATATAATGAATGTACTAGTATGCAATTTTTTAATCAATAATAGGTTTTGAAGACTGTTCTATGTTAGTACATATGGACTGACCTCAGCATGATTAAATATGTAAAGGATAATGAAAATTCTAGAAGAATAAGTAACACACTGACAACAGTGGTTACCTCCGGCAGAAGAGGAGATGGACCAGAAATAAAGCTATGGCTAAAGAGGTATTTAATTGACTTGTAAAGTTTTATTTCTTTTAATAAAGAGATTGAATTAATATATTATTTGCAAATTAAAGAATTATTTGTAAGGGAGTTTGGGCTAATTCACCTAGATTTACCATTCTCTAGTTTCATAATTCAACTGAAAGGCTTATTATGTCTTGTAAAATTAAATTATGTGCCAGACTCTCTTAGAAATAAAAAAAAAAGCCAATATATTCTTATAAAATATTGATTTAATAAGACATATTTCTACTGAGCTAGTACCACAACTACCAATATATATGTATTAAAACCTTAGAGTAGTAAATAATGCCGTTGCACATTTTACAAGTCTAAGCCATCTATCATTTAGAAAATCAGTATATTCCCACTAGTCATTTTAACAAAGTCTGTATAACTTTTTAAAACTACAAATCATTTAAAATATGGTAAAGTGCTTCCTCAAAATTCATCATCAAATAGTACGTGTGACTACTACAAAAACAAAAAATTAAAACAATTATCATGCTTTTTTTTTTTCATTTTCTAGAAAATTGAGTCATCATTCCTTCTTTGCCTGCTTCTTTCAGTGTCCAGCCACCCCTTTAACATCTAGCTGTGTGTTACGGATTGACTTTTGTCCCCCAAAACTATGTATGTTTTGGTTGCAGCCCTGGCAGTTCAGTGGTTAAAGAGCTCGGCCGTTAACCAAAAGGTTGGCAGTTTGAATCCATCAACTATTCCTTGGAAACCATATAAGGCAGTTCTTCTCCATCCTATAGGGTTTCTATGAGTCAGAATTGGCTCGATGGCATTGAGTTTTAGTTTTTACACCTGTGGTTATAATCCCATTTGGGAATGGGTTTTCCTTGTTATGTTAATGAGGCAGTATTAGTAGAGGGTGTGTCTTTAGTCAATCTCTTGTGAGATATATAAAAAGAGCAGATTGAGCAAGGGAGGAAGCAAGCTAGTAGAGATGACAGAAGATAGATGCCATATCACATGAAGATCACCAAGGATCCAAGAAACGGAAGTTGAGAAGAGACAGAGACTGTCCTTCAGAGCCTACAGAGAGAGAAAGCCTTCCTCTTGAGTCAGTACCTGAATTCGAAATTCTAGCCTCCTAAACTATGAGAAAATAAACTTCTATTTGTTAGAGTCACCCACTTGTGGTATTTCTGTTACAAGACACTATGATAATTCCAAAGGCTAAATCTGAGGCTCTATACAGCTTCCTCGGAGAACTGATTCATTCCCACTGCAATAATTTTTTCCACTGTGTAAATGACACTCAAGTGTAGTATCTCAAGCTCAAACCTCTTTCTCAAATTCAGGTGTCACCCCTCTCCTACATACTTGAAAAATTGTGACTTCAAATAAACAGACCCCAAATAAAATTTATTACCTTTCCTCTCTCCTTCCATTCTGCAAGTTCATGTCGAAAGTGACTCTGACTCTTTCCTGTCTTCCTGATTCATGCTAGTCACCCAAGGTCACTCAAGGTCATAATGTTAGAGTTGTTGTTGTTGTTAGGTGCCATCGAGTCAGCTCTGACTCTTAGCTACCCTGTGTACAACAGAATGAAACATTGCCCAGTCCTGCGCCATCCTCATGATCGTTGTTATGCTGAGTCCATTGCTGCAACCATTGTGTCAATCCATCTCATCAAGGGTCTTCCTGTTTTTCATTGACCCTCTACTTTACCAAGCATGATATCTTTCTTCAGGGACTGATTCTTCCTGACAACACATCCAAAGTATGTAAGACGTAGTCTCGCCATCCTTGCTTCTAAGGAGCATTCTGGTTATACTTCTTCCAAGACATTTAGAGTACTAGCTGCAAATTCAAATACCTACTATGGCTAAGTAGGTAACAGGAAGCCCGCTGCATAAAGACAACGAGAGCAATATTGACTGACAACCTGAAGCTACAGACCCCATTAAAGGCAACTACTATACCTCAACCTAGTGTCAAACTATTGTCACTATATGGGTATGTGTGCCCAACGTTGACTGTTTTGGTTGGTTGTTGTAAAATCTTACATTAAATTATGGCTATACATTCTATTTTTAAAAATGAGTCGTGAAAAAAAATTCAGAGCAGTTGGCAACCTTTACTATAGAGGATCTGATTTGAAATCTAGAGAAGCAAAACTATGCTTCTATTCTGGGTAGTTATGTTTATCACAATCATAACCACGCTGGGACTCCATGCTTACAAGTCCCTGCTAAAATTAAACAATTTTTCTTCCTGGACTCTGAATCCTGCCTCTTCTTACCTTATCAATGACTTCATTTTCTGGTAATACCTCCTCTTTCTACCATATCATGAATTTTTCCTTCCCTAATTGATAATTTCTACCAGTATACAAAAATTCTTTAGTCGCTCCTACCCTTGAAAGATCCTTTTTGAGCTTATACACCTTCCCCATACCACCATGTTTCCATTTCCCTAAAGAACAAGACTTCTTAAAAGCTTTCAGCACTCACTGTCCTTCTTCCTCATATTTTTCCCTCATTTCATTTCAATTAGACTCTAACTTCTAATACTAAAATTTCTGTTGTAAAGGTTTTAACAACTTCCATGTTGCCAAATCTAATTGGCACTGTCAATTACCACCTGCATTCAGTATAGTTGACTTAAGCTTCTGGAGTCACTTAGACTTCTGGTTTCCCTCCAATTCACTGGCTGCTCATTCAGCCTCTCCTTTAATTGTTCTTCCTTTAACCAACCTCTACATATTTGGTAAGGAATCGCTGGATGGCCTGAAAGATTAAGCGCTAGACTACAGACTGAAAGATTGGTGGTTCGAACCCACACGTAGGCGCTTTGGAATACTGGCCTGGTGATCTGTTTCTGAAAGGTCACAGCCTTGAAAACCCTATGAAGCAGTTCTACTCTGCACACATGTGTTCATCATGAGTCTGAATGGACTCAACAGGAACTAAAAACGACAACAACATGCTTGATATCCCAGGATTCAATTGTGGAACCTCTTCTCTATTCTTTTTCTTTTTACTGTCTGTATTCTAATGAAGGAGCCCTGGTGGAGCAATGTTAAGTGCTCAGCATAGGTTGGTGGTCTGAACCTACGGTGGCTCCATGGGAGAAATGAACTGTTCCTGTAAAGACTGAAGCCTAGAAAATCCTATGGGGCAGTTCTACTCTGTCCTGTAGGGTTATTATGAGTTAGAATCGACTTGACGGCACACAACAGCAGTAACATATTTTAATAATTATGTATGCATTTTATGTTTCTTTTCTGAATTCCATGTGTCTCTTTTCTGAGTTCCATGTTTACATCAAATTTTACTTTTTTTTAATTTTTAAACAGAACTGGGATGTCTTGTTGTTAGGTGCCATCAGAGTTGGTTCTGATTCACAGTGACCCTGTGTAAAACAGAAGGAAACACTGACCAATCCTGTGCTGTTCTCACAATTGCTGCTATGTTTGAGCCCATTGTAGCAGCCACTGTATCAATCCATCTCACTGAAGGTCTTCCTCTTTTTCACTTTCTCCTTTACCAAGCACGATGTCCTTCACCAAGGACTGGTCCCTCCTGATAACATGTCCAAACTATGTAAGACGAAGTCTCCCAATCTTCCCTTCTAAGGAGTGCTCTGGCTGTACTTCTTCCAAGAAAGATTTGTTCATTCTTCTGGCAGTCCATGATATATTTAATATTCTTCACTAACACCATAATTCGAAGTCATCTGTTCTTCTCTGGTCTTCCTTATTCAATTGTCCAGTTTTCAAACGCATCTGAGGCAATTGAAAATATCATGACTTGGTTCGGGCTTACCTTAGTCCTCAAAGTTACACCTTTGCTTTTTAACTCTTTAAAGAGGTCTTTTGCCACAGATTTGCCCAATGCAATACGTCCTTTGATTTCTTGACTGCTGCTTCCATGGGCATCAATTGTGGATCCAAGTGAAACAAAATCCTTGACAACTTCAATCTTGTCTCCATTTATCATGATGTTGCTAATTGGTCCAGTTGTGAGGATTTTTGTTTTCTTTATGTTTAGGTGTAATCCAAACTGAAGGCTATAGTCTTTGATCTTCATCAGTAAGTTCTTCAAGTCCTTTTCACTTTCAGCAAGCAAGAAACATGTTTACTTGTATTTTAATTACTATGCAAAGGCTTTCCACAGTGTGGACAATACAAAATTATGGATAATGTTGAGGAGAATGGGATTTCCAGAACACTTAATTGTGCTCATGCCAAACCTATACATAGACCAAGAGGCAGTTGTACGAACAGAACAAGGAGATATTGCGTGGTTTAAAATCAGGAAAGGTGTGTATCAGGGTTGTATCCTTTCACTGTACTTATTCAACGTATATGCTGAGCAAATAATCTGAGAATCTGGACTATATGAAGAATGCCGCGCTAGAATTTGAGGAAAACTCATTAACAACCTACAATATGTAGATAACACAACCTTGCTGGCTGAAAGTGAAGACAGCTTGAGGCACTTACTGATGAAGATCCATAAAGGTTACAGCCATGGAAACCCTATGGAGCAGTTCTACTCTGAACACCTGATGTCTACATAAGTTCGAAAATTGAGATGTGACAGTCTGCTTCTGTAAAGATTTATGGCCTTGGAAACCCTATAAAGCAGTTTTACTTACTGCCCTAAAGGATCCCTATGAGTTGGAATCAACTTGAAGGCAATAGGTTCTCATCATTCAGGCTTCAACTTAATTGTCATTTTTCGACATACCTTCACTATTCTTCCTTTCAAATGTTGTCTTTCCTACTTCCAAGTCAATTTCTGTCATTTTGTTGTTGTTATGCGGTGTCGAGTGGATTCCAACTCATAGGACCTCTTTTCGGTCCTGTGCCATCGCCGCAATAGTTGGTATGTTTGAGCCCATTATTGCAACCATTGTGTCAGCCCGTCTTGTTGAGGGTCTTCCTCTTTTTCACTTACCCTCCACTTTACCAAGCATGATGTCCTTCTCCAGGAACTGTTCCCTCCTGATAATGTGTCCAAAGTAAGGGAGATGAAGTCTTGCCATCCTTGCTTTCAAGCAGCATTCTGGCTGTACTTCTTATCATTTTATCCTGGCTTATTTTCATGACTGTATTCCTTAGTGTCTAATATAATTTTTGTTTTCTTTGCTTGGCTCTACCAGTAAAATGTAACTGTACAAGGTCAAGGATCTTATCTGTATTGTTCATTGTTATATCCCCAGTACCAGATATGAATGAAAACAAAGAAGTGTTGGTGTTTCATAATACTTTTTCTTTTATTTTAAAAGCATCATGCATGCACTGCTTGTCAGTTTGAGTAATTTCTGCTTTTCATTCATGCATCTTTTCATTCAACAAATATTTATTGAGTACATACTTTTATACAAGATTGCTGTTGGGTTTTAGGAATTCCAGCAATTACAGTAGTCTCTTTGCTCAATGAACTAATAATGTATACCAGCCTTGAGATACTAGAGAGTCTAATAAACCTCTGTACACATCATCTTGTATGCAATAATAATTAAATTAATTATTCAATCAAAGAGGTAAAGAAAATCCTTTTGTAAACCTCTTAGTTGATAATCTCAGCCTCATACAAATAAGGAAAAAAATCAATAATAGGTTTTAACTTAGCAGGTAAGGGGCTTTTTCTTATTTATTGTGTGTGTGTGTGTATGGGGATAGATGTTGGCTACTCTCATTAAGGGAATTCTTTAATGTGGTATGTGACTTGTAATATTTTTAAATAATCTTTTTATATAATCTTCAGGGGTCTACTTAAAAGAGAAAACAAAATACTTATTCTTTTTAAATTAAGTCAAAAGATGAAGTATTCTGGATAAGCATATATCCTTCAGAATTATACAGGTGGCACAAATAATTAAGCACTCAACTGCTAACTGCAAGGCTGGTGGTTCTAGTCAACCCAAAAACACCTTGAAAGAAAGGCTTGACAGTCTACATTTGACAGATCAGTCACTGAAAGCGCTATTGAGCACAGTTCCACTTGGACACACGTAGAGTGGCCACGAGTCAGAATCGGCCCCACAAGTGATTTGAGGTTTTCCTTTTTTTTTTCTTTTGGTGGGAGGGGAATATATTCTTAGAATTAGACAAATAAAAATATTTCAGAGATTGTGTATTTCAGTCACCTAAGCTTACTGATGCAGTAAGAAATTACTCAGAGCATACTTCAGAAATTTACCAAGTGTCTAACAATAACGTTGGTAAGAAAAGAAATGGTGCACAGAAATTCATTGTCTTTATAACTAAAGCATGCAGTGTTAGGCGCCCCAAACAATCTTTTAAGCTTGTATTTTATTAAATGGCCTCATGTGGTTTTGGAAATAGCATGAGTGTTGGCAACAAGTGGATGGGATTCATAAGCCCAGTTTAGTCATTTACTAGGAATGTAACCTAAGGCAAGCGGCCTCCGTAGTTTGACATTTAATTTTTCTTCTCCTTAAAATGAGAGTGACAACTATCTCACAGGGTAAGTGATGAGAAAAATACATATAAAACACTTAGCACATCAAGTAGATACTCAATATTGATGTTCATGAAAACATTTTCTGAAGTCTTATTACTATGGATGTATCTTTTCCTCAGATCAACCACGGAGTGCAATACCCTTCCGAGATCTGTACCGCAAGGCAGGAAGCCGCCGGTGAAATGCACGCATAGCGTGAGGATGATCCTCACGCTGCCTCAGTTCACCATGTAGACGGACCCATTCATTTCTCTCCATTGTACAGTGCTTCTCATTTCTTAAAAGGTGGAGATTGAGACTCATTAATCAGAAAGGCTCTTCCAGCTCTCACATACTAAACTTCATGTAAGCCAGAGATTATTTTGTGTTGTGACACTGTGATAACTCTAAAGCTCTCAAGGATCTGAGGGCCTGTAGGTCTTTTCTACTAAATGGTCTCAGTTTATGGATTTGAGAATCAGTGTCTTGTGTTGCTATTTCCCAAAAATGCTGCCAACTCCTTGGCAGGGCACACTATATTTCATCATCAGGGAAAGTGTCAGTATTTGCTCTAGAATTTTTTAAAAGATTTGAACTCAGATTTTTCGGAAAAAAAAGAAAAAATTTAAAGAGAAGAGAGATGTGTTTCAGGATTACTACTTTTAGTATGTGATGATAAATCCCTACCATATTTCGTTGTAGTCTTGCAGTTAGGTGGAATTACGTTTGACGATATTTCATTTTACTTAACGTAGCTGAGATATAATAGTGACACCCACATCCTAGTCACCTCACTGCATAATTTTTGGTATTTGTTAATAAAGTCATTTATAAATCTCATTTTTACAAAATATTTTTTCTCTCAAGATAAAATCATCTTATTTCTGACATTCTAATAAACCTACTAAAAACAGCAATTGTTTCTCATTATTTCCAATGCTGTCAAATTAAATATGAACAAAGTGGTAATTGCCAAATTTTATCAGGTATACCTTTCATAATTAAAGTTTTTCACTTTGCCAAGAGCAAAGTAAATTATAAGCAGCTATTTCTTCACTTTCTATGCCTTCCCATTTTTCCTAACAAAATAATTTTAATTGTTCATAAAAATAACTGAAAAATCTCACAATGAACCTATTGTCATTACAAAAAATCTTCCCACCAAAATTTAGAAAGAATTTCCTGGGTAATTTTTTGTTGTTATTATTGTGATTTATTGGTATTTTACTATTTGACTGTAAACTTTTGTTTTGCACCCCAAGAATAGGTTACACACAGGTTAAATTTATTTTTGTCTTTTTGTGGCATTTTTATTGCATACTGGAGAGCCCAGTCCAGTGGTGCGTTGGTGATTCTGCCAAAACATGTTTAAGAAGTTCGGAAAAGACGAACTGTTACCCAATTTTGCCGCCAGTTTTGTGGTTGTCAACACATTTCTTTTCCAGGATTTTGTCTGAAATTAAAACAACATCGTAAGTGTCCCTTCCTCTTAGAGTGGCTCAGTTAGCAATCTAGAATCATCGATAGGATGGGAGGGCTACTCCTCTACAATTACTTAAATAATTGTGAGTTTAATCTAAAAAAAAAAGTGAAGAAACAGCCAATTCCAAAATGCATTACCAAAAAAAGAAAAAAAACCTCCCCTCCAATATGCAAATATACTAATACATTATTTTAGCTCAGACAGACTGAGTCTTTTGAAAGTATTATGTATCGTGCCGGTTCTCTGTTGAAAATAATAGAACACTTTCTGATTGCTTTAAGCAGAATAGAAATTTCTCAGAACATGTTAGGTAATTCACAGAAGCTGGGGAGAGGTGGAGAAATGGAAGATTCCAGGAACAACGCTCACACCATGCCAGGGGCTGAACCAATGACGAGAATGACTCTGATGTCACTGAGTGCTCGAAGCCAAGACCTTGATTTTCTGAAGCTGCCAAGATCATTGCCACTTCTGTATCAGGAAATTGACCTGTCACTCCTTGAGTCTAGATATATCTTCTGCAATCATACCAGGAAAAAGGAAGCACCACCAAAACCTTTTCTCCTTGCACTGTTCATTTCAGAATCAAAATCTCGTAAAGGCGAAACCGGTGAAGCATATGCCTGTGTCATAACTGGAATGAGACATGAAAAGTTGGAGAACTTCACTCATATAAAGTGTCAATCTTTCTAAATGTAGAAAAGTTATTCAAAGAATGGTGCACTCTGACAAATAGGATAATTATCAATAGAGAGTGTGATCTATTAATTGGTAAATACTTTAGAGCTTTTTTTTCAGTCTGTCAACATTTACAAGCATTTCACAAAAGGTATTGCATTTTCTTCTGTGATCTTGGGAAAGTAACATAAACCCCTCTGGGCGTCAGTTACCTTAAATGCAAAATGGGGGAAATTATAATTATGAAACCATAGACCACTCGTGAGGATTAAACAATTTAACATTTATAAAGTGCTTAAAACAAACGCGGCACTTGGTAAGCACTCAAAAAATTCTGCTTGCTATTATTAAACATGAAGTCCTGAAAAAAAATACGCCTTCTCCAAACTCCCTGGCAGGTATTGGTTGTCTTGAACACTTTTGTTGCCATGGGGCTCACATTCCCATAAGACAGCTCATTCCAAAATACAGGATTTTTTTCTATTTATATACATGCATCGTCATCACAGGAGTCTCTGGGAGGTGCAAAAGGTTAAGTGCTCGGCTACTAACGAAAAAGTTGGTGGTTGGAATCCACACAGAAGCACCTTGGAAGAAATACCTGGCAATATACTTCTGAAAAATCAACCACCGAAAACCCTGTGAAGCACAGTTCTACTCTGACACACGTGGGCTTTCCATGAGTGAGTACAGACTTAGTGGCAACTGTTATTTATTATTTTTTTATCATCACACTCATATCATTAAAAATTCTCAATTTGTGAGCCATGGGCATAAAATAAGATCTATTAGGAAAATTGGTTGTCTTAAAACCAATAGTTTCTCATAACAGTAATATTAAATAAGGTGGCTAGATTTCCACACCATTAACCCCATTGCCGTCGACTCAATTCTAACTCATAGCGACCCTATAGGACAGAGTAGAACTGCCCCACAGGGTTTCCAAGAAACGGCTGGTGGATTCAAACTGCCAACCATTTGGTTAGCAGCCAAGCTCTTAGGCACTGGGTCACCAGGTCTCAGTTCATAAAAATATTTTGACCCATCACAATTCAACTTATTAGCACATCACTAAAAATAACTATTAGCACTGGTTGGTATCTAATAACATTGAATTAGTTGTCTTAAAATCAAATAGTTTCTCATAATAGCAGTATTAAATAAGGTGGTTAGATTTCCACACATTCATAAAAATATTTTTGACCCATCATAATTCAACTATGTTAGAATATCACTAAAAATAGCTATTAACCCAGGTTGGTATTCTCTTCTCTGACAACATCAATGGTATGCATCAACTAACGGAGCTATTTATTTACACTGAGAAAATATAATGTAGACATTAAGATCATAGTCTCTAGAACCAGGCTGGCTGGGTTTAAATTCTAATTTCTACTATTTATAAACTGTGATCCTGGGCATATTATGTAACTTTTCTGTGTCTCAGCTTACTTATTTGTAAAATTGGATGAACAATAGTGCTTATTTCATGGCAGTGTCATGAGGATGGAATGAGTCAATGTATAAGGTAATTAGAACAGGGTCTAGCCCAGAATTATTACTGCATGATTGTGAGCTACTATGAAACTTATATGCCAGGGTCTATTCAAAGTGTTAGGAGCCCTGGTGGCACAGTGATTGAGAGCCCAAATACAAACCAAAAGTTCAGCTGTTTGAAACCACCAGCCCCTCCTTGGAAACCCTATGGGGCAGTTCTGCTCTGTCCTATAGGGTTACTACAAGTCTGAACCAATTCAACAGCAATTTTTTTTTTTTTTTTTAATTCAAAGTGTTGAGGATACCAGTGTAAGAGTACAATAAAACCCTTGCCACTCAAGGCCCTTACAGTGCAATAGGTGAGAAAGATGAGTAAGTTCTTCTTTAGAATTCACTTTGATGAATACATGTTCATGGAAGTAGAAAGGAAGCACCTAACCCAATAGAAAAACTAGGCAGAAGTGAGGGCTTTAGAGAAGGTTTCTTAGAGGAGATGCTGGGGGAGCTATCTAATGTATGGTGAGGAAAGAGTAGGAAAGATGAGCTGAAATAGATGGCCGTTGTGCCTCCCACTACTTTGAACTGGTTGGCTACTATGCTGTTGTGACTGACTCGTAATGAGAACTGCTGAGACAGAAAGAAGCTGAATAATGCCCCCAGTGATGTTGGCTGCTACAAGTAGGTATAATCTGAACTGTTCAAGGTCTACAGTCTTCCCCCTGGACTTTAATATTTAACTCAAGTTTCAGCCTGAATCTTTGTCTGCAAGAAAACCATGCCTTTTGTTTGAATTTCCTACCTTACTGTTTTTTAAATCCCAAGGAATGCTTACCTGTTCTTCAGATTACCTATAATCATTTTTTACTCCATGCCACTCCTCCAGATGGTTTGGGGAGAGAATCAAGGGGAACTGGAAATAGCTCAGTTATGTGGTTGGAAGGAGAAGGAAGGGTCAAAGATGGTGTCCAGATGATTTAGGCTACTTGGTAAGTGGTTTGGCTGAGACATGTAATAAAGTTCAAAAGTAGGTTGTGGGGTGAGGAAGATAACACTTTTAGTCCTGGACGAAAAGAAAAACAAACTTGGTTTTGAGATGTCTGAGAGATATACTGAATTTGAGATGTCTGAAGGTGAGCAGAAGAGTCTTAGTTTGAAGTCTCCATTTATCAGACGATAAACTACAGGCAGGCAGTAGTATTTATGCATTTTGGTTAAACACTAAGGCAATAAAAATACTTTATATCATATTCAGTGAAATGTGCAAAGACCTGGAGTAGGAAAACAAAAAAGGGAAAAACACCCTCAGCATTTCTCTAGCTGAAAGAGCTGAAGGAAAAGTTAAAGCCTCTAATTGAACTATTGAAAGATTCTATGGGCAAAATATTGAACGATGTAGGAAGTATCAAAAGAAGATAGAAGGAATACACAGAGTCACTGTACCAGAAAGAATTGGTCGAGGTCCAATCATTTCTGGAGGTAGCATAAGATCAAGAACCAATGGTATTGAAGCCAGAAGTTCAAGCTGCATTGAAGACATTGGCAAAAAACAAGTCTCCAGGAATTGTTGGACTGCCAACTGAGAGTTTCAACAAGAAATTTGTAAGACAGGTAACTGGCCAACAGACTGGAAGAGATCCATATTTATACCTATTCCAAAGAAAGGTGATTCAACAGAATGTGGAAATTATAGAACAATATCATTAACATCATGAGCAAGTAAAATTTTGCTGAAGTTCACTCAAAAGTGGCTGCAGCAGTACATTGACAGGGAACTCCCAGAAACTGAAGCTGAATTCAGAAGAGGATGTAGAGCGAGGGATATCATTGCTGATGTCAGGTGGATCTTGGCTGAAAGCAGAGAATACCAGAAAGATGTTTACCTGTGTTTTATTGACTATGCAAAGGCATTCGACTGTGTGGATCATAACAAATTATGGATACCATTTGGAAGAATGCTAATTTCCGAACACTTAATTGTGCTCATGAAGAACCTGTACATAGACCAAGAGGCAGTCATTCGAACAGAACAAGGGGATACTGTGTGGTTTAAAATCAGGAAAGGTGTGTGTTGGGATTGTATCCTTTTTCAATCCGTATGTTGAGAAAATAATCCGAGAAGCTGGACTATATGAAGGACTGGAGGAAGACTCATTAACAACCTGCAGATGACATAACTTTGCTTGCTGAAGGTGAAGAGGATTTGAAATTCTTACTGATGAAGATCAAAGAATATGGCCTTCAGTATGGATTACACCTCAACATAAAGAAAACAAAAATCCTCACAACTGGACCAATAAGCAACATCATGATAAACAGAGAAAATTTTGAATTTGTCAACAATTTTATTTTGCCGGGATCCACAATCAACACCCATAGAAGCAGCAGTCAAGAAATCAAAAGACATATTTTTATTGCGTTGGGCAAATCTGCTGCAAAAGACCTCTTTAAAGTGTTTAAAAGCAAAGACGTCACTTTGAGGACTGTTATGAATTGAACTGTGTCTCCCAAAAATATGTGTATTAATTTGGCTAGACCGTAATTCCCAGTACTGTATGATTGTCCACCATTTTGTCATCTGATGTGATTTTCCTATGTGTTGTAAATCCTACCTCTATATTAATGAGGTGGAATTAGCAGCAGTTGTGTTAATGATGAAGACTCAAGCTACAAGATTAGACTGTGTCTTCAGCCAATCTCTTTTGAGATATAAAAGACAGAAGTGAGCAGAGAAAGATGGGAACCTCATACCACCAAGAAAGAAGTACCAGAAGCAGAGTATGCCCTCTGGACCCAGGGGTCCCTGTGATGAGAAGCTCCTAGTCAAGGGGAAGATGATGACAAGGACCTTCCTCCAGAGCCAACAGAGAGAGAAAGACTTGCCCTGAAGCTGATGCCATGAATTTGGACTTCTAGCCTACTAGACTGTGAGAAAATAAATTTCTCTTTCTTAAAGCCATCCACTTGAGGTATTTCTGTTATGGCAGTACTAAATAAATAAGACTAGGACTAAAGTGTGCCCGACCCAAGCCATGATATTTTCAATTGCCTCTTATGCCTGCAAAAACTGGACAGTGAATGGAGAAGACCAAAGAAGAATTGATTCCATTAAATTATGGTGTTGGCTTTGGAAATCAATTTGGCACTTCCTTAAAAAACTAGAAATTGAAGTACCATATGATCCAGCAATCCCACTCCTTGGAATATATCCTAGAGAAATAAGAGCCATCACACGTATAGATACATGCACACCCATGTTCATTGCAGCGCTATTCACGATAGTGAAAAGATGAAAACAACCTAAGTGCCCATCAACTGATGAATGGATAAACAAATTATGGTACATTCACACTATGGAATACTACTCAATGATAAAGAACAACTGTGAATCAGTGAACCATCTTATAACATGGAGGAACCTGGAAGGCATTATGCTGAGTGAATTTAGTCAGTCACCAAAGGACAAATATTGCATAAGACCACTATTATAAGAACTCAAGAAAAGGTTTAAACACAGAAGAAAACATTCTTTGATGGTTATGAGGGTGGGGAGGAAGGGAGAGAGGTATTCACTAACTAGATAGTAGACAAGAATTATCTTAGGTGAAGGGAGGACAGCACGCACTACTAGGGGAAGTCAGCACAACTGGACTGAAGCAAAGTTAAGAAGTTTCCTGAATACAAGAAACAATTTGAGGGACAGAGTAGCAGGGGTGGGGGTCTAGGGACCATGCCTTCAGGGGACATCTAGGTCAATTGGGATAACAAAATTTATTAAGAAACTGTTCTGCATCCTACTTTGGTGAGTGCTGTCTGGGGTCTTAAAAGCTAGCAAGCAGCCGTCTAAGATGCATCAGTTGCTCCCAACCCATCTGGAGTGAAGGAGAATGAAGAACACCAAAGTCACAAGGAAAGCCCAAGAGACAGAAAGGGCCACATAAACCAGACACTGCATCAGCCTGAAACCAGAAGAACTAGGGGGTGCCTGGCTACCACCAATGACCACCCTGACAGGGAACAAAATAGAGAGTCCCTGATGGAGCAGGGGAAGGGTGGGATGCAGAACTCAAATTCTAGTAAAAAAAGACCAGACTTAATGATCTGACTGGGACTGGAGGAACCCCAGAAAGCAAGGCCCCCGGACTCTCTGTCAACCCAGCACTAAAACCATTCCTGAGGCCAACTCTTCAGACAAAGATTAGACTGGATTATGGGACATAAAATGATACTCGTGAAGAGTGTGCTTCTTAGCTCAAGTAGATACATGAGACTAAATGGGCAGTTCCTGTCCAGAGGTGAGATGAGAAGGCAGAGAGGGTCAGGAGCTTGTTGAATGAACATGGGAAATCAGGGGTGGAAAGGAGGAGTGTGTTGTCATAGTATAGGGAGAGCATTTAGAGTCACATAACAATGTATATATAAATTTTTGTCTGAGAGACTAACTTGAATTGTAAACTTTCACTTAAAGTATAACAATAAAATAAAAAAAAAGAAAATTATGGTGTTGGTGAAGAACATTGACCGCCGGAAGAACAAACAAATCTGTCTTGGAAGATGTACAACCAGAATGTCCCTTGAAAGAGAGGAGGGCGAGATTTCCTCTCACTTACTTTGGACACATTATCAGCAGTTACCAGTCTCTGGAGAAGGACATCATGCTTAGTAAAGCAGAGGGTCAGCAAAAAGAGGAAGCCATTCAACGAGCTGTATTGACACAGTGGCTGCACCAATAGGCTCAAACATACCAAGGATTGTGAGGATGGCTCAGGACCCGGCAGTGTTTGTTCTCTTGTACAAGGGTCGCTATGAGTTGTAACCGAATGGATGGCACCTAACAACAGCAACAATCATATTTAATATTAAGTTTAATACATTCCTATGACAAGGAGAATCACCACTAACTTTTAAAATTTTTCTGTAAGTTGTTTACAACAAATATATCTCAGAAAATTAAATAAGTAGAGAAAACGATTAAAATTTATCATTATTTACATTATTATTATCTATTTACAAGAATAAACTGAAAATTTACAGGAAATACACTCCAATTTAAAAACATTACCTTGAATGTTATGGTAAAATATCAAAAAAAGATACGAACAATTGAAACCACACACCTTGTTCCTGAAGATAAATCAATTTTGAAAGTATCAATTCCCTTCAAATTAAGGTATTCATGCTCACAATTTCAATCAAAAGTCCAGTTAAATATTATTTTATAACATGACTAAACAATGCTGAAATTCAGCCGGAAATGAAAAGGCTTAAGAAGTCTCAATTTTTGTGTGGTTGAGGTGGGGGAGAAGAGGGTAGAATAATATGGAGGAGCTCGCACTCTCAAATATAAAAATATATTGTAAAGCCGAAATACTCAAAACACAGAGTCTAGCACAGATCATTTGAAGGGCAGCCTGGGGGTTCCTGGATGTAGTTTCAGTTATTTTGTGGGTCACTGCCCTGGAGCCATGCCCTCAGGACTGTTTTGAATAGTTTGTCTTTATATATAAAGTTAAGCTACATGTCACCCACAAGCAATGTATTTGTTTTCTGGCCGCCTGAATGAAATAAATGGAGCATCAGAAACACAAAACAAACAAGAAGAGTGCTTCCCCATGAGTTTCCTTTTTACTCTAAGAGTTTATTTTTTTTATTGAGGAATAAATGTCAACATGGCAGCCAAATAAAACATTAGAGTAAGCATTTTAATTCCTCAAAGAACACATCTTTTTCTTTCTCACGAATCTTTTGGGGAGACTACAAACAAACGCAAAACAAAACTGATTTCGCTTAATGGAATCTGAGCTTCTGTTAAGAGTGACCGGAAAATTGAGGAAGAGTTAACGGTAATGGTTGAACAGCATGGTGAACGTAGTTAATATCCCTGACCTGTACATGTTGAGAGTGTTAAAATGGCAAATATTTTGTCACCTATATATTTACCACAATAAAAAGGTAAAAAAAAAAAAAACCTGATTTTTTAAAAATATTCATGCTCATAATTTATTAACATTATAATTTTTGTAGCACATTACCGTCTATAAAATGCTTTCACATTGATTAACTCTTTCAATCCTTAAAACAATACTGTTGAAATACATCCCAAAGGAAAGGTACTCCCCAAAATTTTGATAACAGAAACTGGCTATTAAATGGAACACTTAAGTAATCGCCATGGAATAAACAGTAATAACAATTAACTTAAGAGGGAATTAGTCCATTCAATACATCGGGCTTGGTAAAGGAGAAAGTGAAAAAGAGGAAGACCCTCAATGAGATGGCTTGACACAGTGGCTGCAGCAATGGGCTCAAGCATAACAAAGATTGTGAGAATGGTGCAGGACTGGGCAGGGTTTCCTTCTGCTGTACATAGGGTTGCTATGAGTCAGAAATGACTCCATGGCACCTAACAACAACAACAACAACTTTTCATATACACGTAGTAATCTACTTTGAAGTAGCTAGAGAGAAATGAGACAGAGAGTTTGAGATTTACTTGAACACATTGGCTCACACTGTTATAGGGGGGCTGGCAAATTCAAAATGTGTAGTTCACCAACAGGCTGGAGATTCCTGCAGTCTTATGTCCCTAAATCTGTATCTCAGGAGACAGGAATTGTGAAGAGTGAGTAAGTGCTGACAAAACGTCTATTTATAGTCTGGAGACAGAATAATAGCATAGGGAAACTTCTTTTTTGCTCTTAAGGCCGTCAACTGATCTGATGAGCCCTAGCCACCTTATGAAGGACCCCTGGTGGTGCAATGATTAAGCACTAGAAAAGTCTGTGGTTCCAACCCACCCAGCAGCAACTGAGTGGGGAGGGGGGAAACCTGGTGATCTGCTCCCCTAAAGATCTCAGCCTAGAAAACCCTATAGGACAGTTCTACTCTGTCCCATGGGGTGTCTATAGGTCAGAATCAACACGGTGGCACCCAACAACAACAACCCACATTATGGAGAGTAATCGACTTTATTTAAGGCCAACTGATTTGATCACATGTAATTACTTCGTAACAGAGTCTAGACATGCATTTGAACAAACAGCTGGGTACCATAGCTAGCCAACTTTACACATAAAGTTTTACCATAACACTGTGCAACTGATCCACAATGTTCTTTTTCCCAGACATGCTCTTTACTTACTTCTACTTCCTTCTCTAAAAGATCTGGCTCAAATGTCATCAACTTCCAGAAAGCTTTCCTAACTACTCCCCACCTCAACTCCAACAATGGCAGAATTAACTTACTTTCTTTCACAACCTAATACTTCTTGCTTCATGTATGCACTTAACTGTCTTTAAGCCTTCCCTATGGTCAAACTAGGAGCCTTGGTGGCACAGTGGTTAAAGTACCGAAAGGTCAGCTGGTCAAACCCACCAGCCGCAAAGATGTGGCAGTCTGCTTCTGTAAAGAGTTACAGCCTTGGAAACCCTGTAAGACAGTTCCACTCTGTTCTGTAGGGTCCCTAGGAGTAGGAATCAACTAGAGGGCAGTGGGTTTGTTTTGGTTTTGGATGATCAAACTCATCTGGGGATCCACGAGGAAAGTTACAACCCTTCACTAAAAAACTTAGGTAGTAAAAACAATGTGATTAGTGACATGCTGTGTAAAAACAAAACTCCATGCGAACACCCCTCCACCCTGACTTTGGTAAGCAGAATAAAAGTATCAGGGTCAGATAATGTTAAGAGCTCAGCTGCTAACCAAAAAGTCAACAGTTCAAATCCATCTGCGGACCTTAGCCGCTCCTTGGAAACCCTATGGGGCAGTTCTACTCTGTCCTATAGGGTCGCTATAAGTCGGAATTGACTTGACGGCAACGAGTTTGGTTTGGGTTTAACATAGGGTCAAGAAGCCCTGGTGGTGCAGTGCTTAAGTGCTCTGCTGCTAACCGAAAGGTCGCTCCACCAGCTGCTCCATGGGAGAAAGATGTGACAACCTGCTTCTGTAAAGATTTACAGCTTTGAAAACCCTATAGGGCAATTCTCCTCTGCCCTATAGGGTCGCTGTGAGTCAGAATTGACTCAATGGCAATGGGTTCTTGGTCAAGATAAGATTCATCTGAACAGAGTTTCAAAGGATAAGTTCGAATGACTCCAATACTGAATGATGGTAAAGAGCATTTCAGAGAGCAGAAAGAGGATATGTGAAGTCAAAGATTGTGAGAGAACATGAAGGCATTTGAGTCTCTTACATAAGTTGTTACAGTGCATTTTACTCCTGAGTTGATCTATTACCAGTCCTAGGTTATGAGCTCCCTGCATTGTTTTTTCCCCAGTACTCAGCCCAGTACTCCCCATTCAACAAAAATTCAATCAATTTGGCTTGAATGAATAAATCAGCAGCAGGAGTCACACTGAAAAAATGATTAAGATGAGACATGCCAACATATTTAATAGGGAATAATTTGATTTAGCTTGCATGGTATTATGCATGAAGTAAGCATTTTAAAATCTTACATAAAGACAGATACATATGGAGAAAAGAAAAAAAAAAAAAAAAAAAACAGACTAACGAAGAATTTCATTGTCTCTGAAGCCAGAGTTGATCTGATGAGCTCTGATGAAAAAGTGGAAATTTTTCCAGTAACAAAAATTACATCTCTCTTTGCCAGGTCATCTATAAAGAGGTCACTCTAGAACTCAACAAAGTCATTCTAAGATTAATCACTGGATGATAGATGTATACTGAACATGAAAACTGGGATATTCAAGGACATTGTATTTATAGCTGAGCTGAAATACAATTCAAAACACTGATCTTTTGAAAACTGGATTTCTCATAAACAATTCTCTGTGATCAAGTACAGTAAATCTCAAAGTTTTTTGTCATGTTTATTTTTCACAGACAATAAGTGAGGTTTATATTTTGCTGTATTGTATTTTCCTTTTTCAACAAGAGCAAAGCTCTCAACAATGGTTTTGGAGTAATTATGCTCAGTCACTTATAGGTACACCTGCAGCAATGGTATCTCAGCTTTGAAAAGTTATATACAAAGGGGTTATAATGTGCAAAATAAGAGTCCCTGGGTGATGCAAACTGTTTAGCAACTCAGCTGCAAACCAGAAGGTTAAAGGTTCAAGTCCACCCAGTGGCATCTTGGAAGAATTGGTGATCTACTTCTGAAAAAATCAGCCACTGTAGAGCACACTTCTACTCTGATACACATGGGGTCATCATGAGTCAGAGCTGACTAGATGGCAATTGAGTTAATATGAAAAATAAAAAGAAAACAATAAATTAATAATGTTACTATCATCAGTCCCAAAGTGACCACATTAGTTTATGTAGCTTTATCCTTGGTTATGGATCCCTCAAGGTCGAAAAGTAATTCAAAGCTCACACCTACCACCAGGTGAGAGTACTATCATTCTGTAACAAGAAGACAATATTGTTTATTCTTAAAACTTCTAAACTTGCCTTTTGGAATAAAAATTAAAATTCTATACCAAACGCTTTTAGCTGTAGTAAGAAACACAAAATTATTATTCTGAACTATTTTATTTCTGCCTGACATTCAAGTATATATATCACATTTCCCACAACATTACTGAAAGTCAATGGGGAAGACTTTTTCAAGGAAAAATAAATGCTTGTCTTTCTCTTCAAAACTGTGAGGAAATTCTAGTTAGCAGTAAAAAAACAGAACAGCGGTCCGTAGAAGACACAGGAACTCCTAGTGGATTCCTCCAGATTGCTGGAGTCCCTTTAATAAGCTATCTTTGCTGGGACATGCCAGGAGAAAAAGAGAAAAGACGTACATTGTAAACAGAATACAGAGGGCTTGCAATATTCCATTTACGTAGAGGAGTTTTAATTGTTGATCTCTTTTTTATCTAACAATATGTCAAAAAGCATGCTCCCTTAACAGAGGACAAGAACATAAGGCAATGGAAGGAATTAAGCATTTAGGAAAATAATCACCTTTCACAGTGTTTTCACATGAAGCCATGTTATTTTCAAAGAAGTAAATATGTTATTTAGTCATCTTTGGAAAACAAAATTTTTTTTTATGACCTATGAAAAATGATTTGAGTTCATGACAGTATGAGTAGTCTGTCTTTATGGCCTCTGAGTTCCTTTTACTTGCTTGATTGTATTGAGGTCAAATATTTTCATTATCATTTTGAGAATTAAAAAGAACTTTTAGAAGGTAAATTGGTGAATTGAATCAATTTATGATTCATTTTTAAAATTTGGTTTTAATCAGAAAACCTAGACTGGAATTAACTCAGTCTTTAACATCACTCTAATAAGACGCCTTATTTGTAAATAAGTTTCCTCTGTCATGAAATAAAAACAAGTCTAGTTTTTTAATATAGGACTTAATGCATATGTAAATTATACTTAAAGACCAACTCAGTACACTTTAAAATGTACTATGTCTTCGTTATATAATGAGGTGGTTTTTCACTAGGTAACTTAACTACCTTTACATTTTTTTCACTTCTCAGAACCCAGTTCAATCCAATTAATTATAAGATACAAACATATATTTGTTTCTCAACATAAATTATGTGCAGTGATGGTGAGAAAAATAAACATACTGATCAGTGCTATATTTATGAATATCAGTACGACATTTAAGTCCCTGGACGGCACAAATGATTAGGCACTAGGCTGCTAACTGAAAAGTAGGAGGTTAGAATCTGCCCAGAGGCACCTCCGAAGAAAGTCCTGGCAAGCTACTTCTGAAAGATCACAGCCATTGAAAACCCTATAGAGTGCAGTTCTACTCTGACACACACGGGGTTGCCATGAGTTGGAATCGACTAGCAAATGTTATGACATTGAAGGACTGTAATTTATAATACCATTAGTGTTATAATGCCTTTTTTTAATAATGATGCAATCATATCTAGACTACCCATTAAAATGCAAGGGAAGTCATTAGGTTGAATTCTTTAACAGATAATATTATGGTTTTAAAAATACAGGAAAAGAAACCCTATTTCCTATGTATATGCTTAAATGTACCTGGGAGGCAAACGAGAGGAAGTATTTGAAATTTAAATTCAAGAGAATCCCATATGAACATAAACTGGAAAGGATGACATTATCTAATAGTATGCCTTGGGTACTCCTAGAGTTATATTTAGCACACCTTGTCATTTCTAATAAGTATTTAGAGCACCGAATCACGGAGACAGCTGAAATTAGAGAGTTCTGAAACCTTAAGCAAAAACAGTTAACCCCAATCAAGCCTCAATAATTAATATTGGTAGTTGGCGGCTGATCCTGAATGTCATCACATATTACAGATGATGAGGTGATAGTGAGCTAAATCTTGTGGTTCACGAGATTATTTTCCCCCAAGGTTAGAAAACATATTTCAAACCTTCTTTTACCACCAGGTTTGTGGCTCACATTGACTGTGAGACTACCTCGGATATTAAGTTATTTGTTTAAAATTCAGTTGACACTGAATAATTTGCTGTGCAGCTTGAAAGTCTGAGTTTAGTGAATCATTGAATGAGACTGAATTTACTTTTCCAGTTTCAATAGAGACCACCTTACTACATTTTTTTTTTTTTTTTTTTTTGCTTTTTGTGAACTATGAGGAGAGAGCAAACTGTCCAATAAAAATATGGGCACTAATTGGGGTAGCTACCTTACTTACACATTCTATTATCAATTTTCTCTCTTTCTTTACAATGATTTTGTGATGTCGGTAGTTAGGTTTATCATCTTCTAAAAGTCTTATCAGTCCTTTGTCCTGTGGACAAAGTTTATTGGCAATAAAAATCAAACATTTAACAGCTAAGAAGTCAGTCTGGGCTTCCGTAAATATGTTTGATTCTAAAACAAGTATATGAGTAACTTTTCAAGGTCACTAACATCTGGATAGTGCAACCCAGAGATTGGTTTTAAAAATGTTTGCTTTTTAGGAGACAGGCTGAAGTTCTTGAGTTTTAAAGAGCTCAGAGCGATTAGGAAGATGGAGCATGCTTATAGTTAAAATTTCAGAGGCATATAACTCTCTCATGTCTGATTTCCCGGGCCCCTCCCGACTCTCTCATTCCTAACCCCCTGATCTTCCATCCGACCCTGAAGCAGTAATAGATTCTGCCTCAGCAGGGAAGGGGAAGACATAGATTTACCTACAAAAGGATGGTTCACGTGCCCTAGCGTAAGCAATCAGGACCCATGAGGAATGAAGGTAAATGCAGGTTTTCTTGTATTCCAATTAAAAAGAATATGGTGATAGAAAGCATAGAATGATAAAGGATGATTTTTTTAAGAGAGAACATTTTCTCCTTCCTAGTTTTTATTAACTGTGTGGATCATAACAAATTATGGATAACATTGTGAAGAATGGGAATTCCAGAACACTCAATTGTGCTCATGTGGAATCTGTACATAGATCAAGAGGCAATCATTCAGACAGAGCAAGGGAATACTACATGATTTAAAATCAGGAAAGGTGTGTGTCAGAGTTTTATCCTTTCACCATACTTATTCAATCTGTATGCTGAACAAATAATCCAAGAAGCTGGACTATATGAAGAAGAATGGGGCATCAGTATTGGAGGAAGACTCATTAACAACCTGCATTATAGAGATGATACAATCTTGCTTGCCGAAAGTGAAGAGGACTTGAAGCATTTACTGATGAAGACCAAAGACTACAGCCTTTAGCATGGATTACACCTCAACATAAAGAAAACAAAAATCCTCACGACTGGACCAATAAGCATCATCATGACAAACAGAGAAAAGATTGAAGTTGTCAAGGGTTTTGTTTTACTTGGATCCGCCATCAACACCCATGGAAGCAGCCGTCAAGAAATCAAATGCTGTATTGCATTGGGCAAATCTGCTGCATAAGACCTCCTCCAAGTGTTAAAAAGCAAAGATGTCACTTTAAGGACTCAGGTGGGCCTTTCCCAAGCCATGGTGTTGGCTATTGCCTTATATGCATGTGAAAGCTGGACAATCAATCAGGAAGACAGAAGAAGAGTTGAGTTATGGTGCTGGTGAAGAATACTGAATATACCAAGGACTGCCACAATAACAGACAAATATGTCATGGAGAAAGTACAGCCACATTGCTCCTTAAAAGCAAGGATGGCAAGACTCCGTCTTATGTGCTTTGGACATTTTATCAAGAGGAACCAGTCCCTGGAGAAGGACATCACTCTAGGTAAAGAAGAGAGTCAGCCAAAAACGGGAAGACCATCCGCGAAATGGATTGACACAATGGCTGCAAAACGGGCTCAAGCGTAACAATGATTGTGAGGGGGGTGCAGCCCCAGGCAGTGTTTCGTTCTGTTGTACATGGGGTCGCTATGAGTCGGAACTGACTCTGTGGCACCTAACAACAACAACAACAATAAAGTTTAATCTATTTAAATGCATTTAATTACAAGTATATTCCTTCTGTAACGTGCACAAAATGTGGGTAATATGTACACATAGAGTAGGCTAGAAACAAACAAATATTTTACTTTAGTTGGTTATAATATTTAAATGTATGTATACACTTAAGCTCTAAGGGAATTATATACTCAGAATTGATTTAGGAAATAATATTGGAATCATTATTCCCTGTCCTTCAGCATAGAGAATGTGACCCACCTGGAGCTGGACTCACAAGGACTCACAAGGGCACATCAACTGGTGCCTGAAATATAAAGACAATAGCTAAAATAATCTGGGAAAATATCTTCTAGGGAACTTTTCACATAAACCATTCAAACAGAAAACAAAAGACTTTCCACTCCTATCTTTTCTATTAGCATTTACTGAATAGAAAATTTGTTGGACCAATGAAAACCCTCCCGACTGTCGTTATTGAAACCTGTACCAACGATTGTTAAGAAAGACAATGCAAAACGTAGTACCACAGTTCCTAGCCATTCTGTGAAAAGGTGAAGCTTTCAATGGTTTTCCCCATTTTGTAATGTTAATATATACTGATGACTCTGTAACATTCCTTGGACTCGGGCAGACAGGGCTGTGGCAGTGTGCCTGTCCATTTTCCCATTCTTGCCTGTTCTGTAATATTCTTTGGATTCAGGCAGACATTAGCTCTGGCAGCAGGCTTGTCCACTTCCCACTTTTGCCTTTTTGAAAATATGCCAAATAAAACTTTCTTTTTGCTTTACTAAACTTTGTGATTTTTTTCCCCTACAACAGAATCAAAAGCAAGTTTATGCTAAACATACATTAAATGTGAAGACGTGTAAAAGTCTGGGTTATAATTATTTGAGTCCTCCTTTCTGGGTAATCTAGGATCATATTAAGGAAGATGATTGTTTTGAGCCCCGTGTAGACTAGAAAAAGTAAACAATTTTTTTTTCCCCTCAGGGTGTTCATCTAGGAAAATGAACAGGTGAACATTTAAATGACAAGTGGGTTACAGAGAAATAAGGTATCACTCAGCATCACAGTGACTTACTGCTAAGTAAGCTGATGATCTGAGGTTCAAACGTTCACAGAGTTTTACAGTGAATGAAGATACAAGAGAATCGAGTGCTGACTGGTCTGGAAGGTTAGTAAGATTTAGATCGACAGATATTAGGGGGCAAATGGTAGTACTGCAATATCCCATCTCTTTGGCAGCAGAAAGTTTGGTTTGGTTTGGTTTGGTTTGATAACAGAAATGATGTTTCGAATGACCATATCTTTAAGAACTGAATTCACAATTACCAGTCAATTCTCTTACAGCGGGATTCCCTGAGAAAATAAGAGATTTTAAACCCAAAAGACCTCAGTGCAATGCTTGTTTCTCATTTTACTAGTTAGAGGCCTTAAAAGAATCTTTTAACTCTCACGGACCCTCCGTTTCTTTGGTTATAAAATAGTGACACTAACTCGAGCACTAGAGAAACCCAGTGCTGTACTGAGGCGCCCGTGAGACAATAGGGATCAATGTGCTCCTTGAGATACGAGCCTTACGAAATGTTAGGAACTATTTTTAATGGAAAACCCCTACCCACTTTTGTAGTGAATTGTTGCCACGTGTCATGATAGAGATGGAGAAATATTGAAATATTTTCTTTACTAGTGCTAACCTTATTGAATCCATTTCAAGTATTAAAAATCATTTTGTCTGTAAACTGTAACTCAATTGTACTTTACAGTGACTGTTTTTTCACAAAGAGAATGACAAACGAGCATTTGGCTATTGATGGGTGTGGCCGCAGGGTGTCATTCTAAGAGGACAGAGTAATCTGTCTAGAAGCAATACTCAGCAGCAGATAGCAAGCACCGTATCATATTCACTATGTTGAATAGATAGTGAAAGTTTTATTCACTCATTCCGCAAACTTTTTGGAAATACTTTGCCACAATGGAAAAAAAAAAAATCAGACAAATTCTTGTACTCAGTTTAGTCTGTTAGTCAAACTTATTATTTAATTACTATGTTCAACATTCTAAGCATTAGTCACTATTTTTCTTGATCTGTATTTTATTTTTAAATTATTTTATATTTAAAATAAAAATATGAAGATTCAAATTAAAATTTTAGAATTGACTCAATCATGGTGATTTAAATAAGTTATCACCTACATTGGGAAAATAGTGACAGAAGTACTCAATAGGTGCTGCTGTCGTATTTAAGGAGAGTGATAAGGAAAAGCAAGAAAGTTAATAAAAGTTGTGTCTATAAAAGCATTTTTGTCCTTTTAAAATATTCTCCATTTATTTCATTAAACTATTGGACTGTGTTGCACCAGTTATGACACAAGCTAAATCCATGTGTGGTTGATGTAGCTAATTTACGCTGAATCTGCAAACCCTTTCAGCCTAGAGTTAACACAGACTCTGGAACTATAGTCTTATCCAGATGGTTTAAGTTTGGCACCAAGTAGGCCACCTCGCCCCCTCCATCTTTAGGTGTAACTCATCTATCTGGAAAAGGGTAGCTTTAACTATTGTCAGGAAACGGTGAAAATGGCTTGAAAGACCCCTGAGTTCATTACAACAGTGGCAGATTGGGGTTAATGAGAGGTGATATTAGCCTGACACTTTGAATCTCCATTCTTCAGTCACTGATAGTTTAGGGAGGCTCAAGTTTCTATCAGAAACTTGCAATGGAAAGTCCCTCATGTCTACTTACATTGGTTACCCAGCAATCACTATGTATAGAAAGTAGATAAATGTTTTATTCACTCATTCAGCAAGCTTGCTTGAGATACTTTGCCACAATGGAAAGAAGATAAGACATGTTTCTTGCACTCATGCAGTTTAGTCTCAGTGGGTGAGAGAGACATGAATCAAATAACCACACAAATAAGACATAACACATTCCAGTGTGGTTAACGCTAAGAAGAAGTACACCACAGGGCTACAAATGCTCATATCATCGGGAATTTTTCGTAGTCATAGCGTGTAGAGGAGTCAGAGAGCATAGAGAAGGAATAAGCCAAGGCAGAGCTAGGCTGTGATCCGTGAGTAAGAGTTAGCCCGTCAAATAGAGAAGAGAGGGAGTGGGAGGTCTGAAGCCCCGTCAGGGAGACAGCAAGGTGAGTTCTAGAGCTGACGAAGTCCGGGATGACAGACTGTACACAGACAGTGAAGGCAATGCGGAGCAAGAAGCCTGAGGTGGTCATCAGTGTGCCATGTCAGGGACTTTGGTCTTTGGTTTTAGTCTTTATCATAAGAGCAAGAGGAAGCTAAGGAAACTTTTAAGCAAGAGCAAGGATGGAGGAAGAGAAAGAGGTGAATATTCCACAGTAAATTTGCACTTTGAAAAAGATTATTTTACCTTCAGATGGAAAAGGAATTGTGGTGGACGTGAGTGGTTCTGGGGAAACTAGTTACGAGCCAGATGATGGGCGCTTGGATTGGAGGAGTGCATGTTAAAAATGGAAAGAAGAGAAAGGGCTTGACACATATATGGAAAGAAATACCTTTAGTGTATAGAAATTCCATGTGGGGATCGATCTTTGATTTCATCTCTTTCGTGGCCAGTGAGACTCCATTCTACAAGGGAAGTTGGCTGACAGGCCTAAGTGAGCACCCCAAAGGAGAATTAAAAGAAATTTCCTGACATTATGATCCTGCATTTCAATGACCCATGCCTATCCTTATATATACCTGTTGCCTTCGAGTCAATTCCAACTCAGAGCAATCCTACAGGACAGAGTAGAACTGCCACACAGGATTTTTAGATATGCATCACCAAATACTCCTCCAAAAATCATGATATTGAGACTTTCACAATAAATATATCGGGAGTGCCAATTTTTCCACATTCTTGCTGACATTTTGGCTGGGATTGATTATTGTCAATCTTTTGTATCTTTCATATAAACTTGGTAAAAAAAAAATAAGTAACTCATCATTTTGACATTTCTTCAATTAGTGGCAGTTGAACATATTTTCACATATTTATTATTTTTATATCTTCCTTTATGAATCAATTATTTACATCATTTGTCCATAGCTACAGTAGTGTTTGTCTTCTTCTTAAAGATTTTTAAGAGCAGTAGTCTTCATGTATTTTTCAAATCATCTTGTTTGTTTAATAGGAAAAACAGGTTTAGAACCTCTGCTTAGCTTCAAACTGTACTCCATTTTACAGCTTCTGCTTCCTCACAATTTTTAATTTCCTTATAACCTCAGCTAGTTCATAGCCACTTAGAATCCACTATCTCCTCTGTAGAATGGCGAGATTTAGCAAATACAATTATAGGACACCAAATTAAACTTGAATTTCAGATAGATAACAAGCAATTTTTGGTATAAGGATGTCCCATAAGTTATTTGAGGTAGTTTAGTATAGGTATACCATGCTCTGAGATGCAATCGACTCCACAGCAATGGGTTTTGTTTGGTTTGGGCTACAATAAAAAATATTAGTTGTTTATCTGAAATTGAAATTTAATAGGGTGTCCTACATTTTTTCTGGCAACCTTATCTCTTCATTTCAATCTCACTTGTCCTAACAAGCTTCCTAATTCACTCCATATTTGTCCATGCAAATTCTAAAGATCAAGAATAACATTATCCTAGAATATCTCTCTTTTAAAAATATCTCTCATAAGCTGCTGACATTCTAATTGATTGATGCCTTTTAATGGATGGCTCATAATAGCTCTGAGGGGGCTGAGGGGAGTAGAGATGAGGAGTTTCTTACAATAAAGAATGGAAAAGTTGCAGGTACTATGACTACTAAATTTTAAAAAAAAACCTTCCAATTTGGAGGTTTTGGTTAATCTATAATAATAATTTTAAAATATTAATCATATTGATTTGTATTTCTTGAGTTTTAAATTGCAATCATAATAATCAATGAAGGCCCCACTTCTTTACATATCTGGGTGTTTTAGAAAAAACAGGACTGAATAATGGCTCCCCGAAGATGTTCACATCCTAAACCCTGGAACTTGTGAATATGTTATCTTGCATGGTAAAAGGGACTTTGCAAATGTTATTGCTTTAAGAGTCTTGAGATGCAAGATTACCCTGATTTAGCTGGGTGGATCCAATGTAATCACAGGGGTGCTTATAAAAGGGAAGAAATAGAGTTACAATAAGAAAAGACAATGTGATGATTGAATCAGAGTAAGAGAGAGAAAGATTGGACGATGGTATGCTGCAGACTTTGAAGATGGACTACAGGGCCGCAAGACAAGGAATGCAGGTAGCCTCTGGAAGCCAGAAAAGGCAAGGAAAGGATTCTTCCCTACAGCCTGTGGAAGGACGTGGCTTTGCCAACAGATTGATTTTAGCCTGTAAGATCCATTTTCGGACATTTGACCTCCAGATATAATAAATAAGTAACAAAATAGTGTTGCTCTATGACACTAAGTTTGTGGTAATTTGTTACAGCAGCAATAGAAGACTAATACAATGGTCATACAATGTTTTCAGGTTTTCTTAAATATAAATTTTATTCAACATAAACAAAAGCAAGATAAGATGAAATTGTCATGTTATTCATTTCATTACTCATATCACTTTAACTAGGCGTCTAACGAAGAGATAAAGAACTCAGCCAAGCACTGAATGGAATAAGAAACTGAGAGAGAATGGCAAGTGAGGAGACAGAGCACCCAGTAACCAGCAATACATGCTTTCCCACCCCCTACCCTTCTTCCCCTCACTTGGCCTCCTCCACTTCCCACTGGCCACAGTCTCTTGGCCAGGAGACACTGGCTCTGGCCACATGCAGCTTGGATTCGCCCCACCCACGGTGGCTGGCTCCATCAGTGCCATTTGTTTGCTGTTGGTGTTGCTTTTTTCTGATTCTTTTGGTTCTTCCCTGTCTCTCACCACCTCCCCCTCCTTTCTCTCAAACACCTGGCTCCGTGTGCCAGCTTTGCTTCTTCTTGAAAGGCTGTGAAGCACCACTCGGCTACAGAACTGCTTCCCCGGTCCGCGCCACCATGCTGGTGGGATCCCCTGGGCCTTTTTGTTTTGTTCTGTTTTATCTTGTTTGTTTGTTTGTTTGTTTTTCTTTCCGAGGCTTGGGAGCCCTTTCTAGCCAGGCTGTACTGCCTGGCTTGGGAGCCACTCCCCAGTATGCACAGCCACACTGGTGGGATCACAGGAGCATTTCTTTTTTCTTTTTTTTCTTTCTTCTTTTTTCCTTTTTGTCTTTGCTTACTTCTCAGTGTCTTGTCTCTCTATACTTACCTTCTTTTCCTGTCTCCTGAATACCTGGAGACGCGTGACACCTCTGCCTCTTCTACCCGGGCTGTACTTCTTGGCCTTGGAGCCACTTCCCTAGTCTTCCCAGTCACACCGATGAGATCCCTGGGGACTTTGTTTTTCTTTCTTTTTTCTAATTTTTATTTATTTTTATCTTATTCTTTTTCTTTTTTCCTTTTTGTTTTTCTCCATTTCTCAGTCTCTTATGTCTCCACTCCAACAGCAAGCACCCTAAGCACTCTTTGTGTGTGTGTGTGTTTGTTTGTTTTTTGCTCCTGTTTCTCTCTGCTCTCTTTCTTCTTTCCCATACCCATCTTAGCTCCACGCATCACAACCTCCCCCCTCCTTCCTGCCTATCTGCATGGTGCACTGAATATCACACCCCCAAGCAGCATAGGTACAGCCTGCTGGAACCTGCACTGATTCTTGGCCCAACTTGTTGGACTTAGTATGTGCCACAAACAACCCATCCCAGCCTCTCCCCCTTAACTTTCAAAGATAAAAAACAAACAAACAAATTAACAGTAAAATAGTGTTGACTATTTCATTGTTATTTCTTATCTCTAGTCGTATTATTTACCACTAACATCAACTCACAGGAGAGGGGCACCAAGATGTCAAGTAATCAGATGCTTCAAGTCATCCTTCTTACAACAAAGACCCAAAAAAAAAAAAAAAAAAACACTGAGATGAATATATACGACAATTTAGGAACCCTAAACATCAAAGACAATGCTTACAAATCAGACTAAGCAACAGGTGGAAAGAGAGACAATTTAAAAACAGCAGAAATGGAGAATTATAGAACACTGGCATACTGCTAGTGAAACCTGCACAACGTGGATGTATTGAGACTAGCAAGCAGCATCCCCACGTGAAACCCACCCAGCCTGGTGTGGTTAAGCAGGAGCAACTCTGAATGCACCTCCAGGGTCAGCCAGGAGTGCTTCCAGCTTAGCAAAAGTAAAGTGCAAGCACCTAACCCACCACATGCACCCCAGCTTCCACCCCTGCCAAAGCTCCACAGGCTGAACAGCACTCTTAACTCCTCATCCATCCCCTCTCCCTGCTCCCACACCAGCCAAGCAGAATTCAACACCACCATGCTCCCTAATCTGGAATCTCATGGACCTGGTCCAGAGGAGCCCACCCCTTCACCCTTCATCCAGCCACCAGCAATGGGGATCTATGAATTTACAGCAAATTACACCCCCTCCAATGACCCACACCTGTGTCTTGTTAGTTGAGCCTGCACAGCAAGGCAATATTGGTACAAGGTGGGCAGTATTCCCAGCTGGAGCCCACTTCACCTGCAGCAGCTGGTTTCCAAGGCAGGAAACTGCCAGGAACTGCGGACCTGTGGCATTCGACACCACCCCAGCTGCTAAGCCAGTAGCCCTCAGCCTGGCCCAGGGCATACATCTCTTCACCCATTTCAACCAGCTGCCCACACTAGGGGCCTAAGGAATGGTGGAACCACACAATTCCTTCAGCCAGTGACATCAGGTGAATGAAGACAGGCTGCACAATCTCTCTCACAATGCATTCTAGTTGACAAGGTCATGCCCTCCAACCAGGCACCTGTGAGCAGGTGACATCCCCCAGCATCACTCTTCACATTGTCCCACTTGCAACTAACTGGAGGCTGTGCCTACTCCAAACACCTCACACAGCCCTGCCCACTGGGAGTGTCAGTGAGAGTCTCTGCACTACCCACTCAGTGACAGACTGCCCAAGCACCTTCTCCCCAGCCAACAGGCAAGCAGCCAAGCACACACACAATACTTAACCCAAGGAACAGGGAGAACACCCCTTACACCCACAGACAGGTGACCAGCAGGAGCGATACATCACCTCACCAAAAAGGACACCTACATCCTCAGCAGCCTTACAAGAATAGCAAACAGGGATGCGTGATCACATAACTATTTGCCTCCTAACCCAGAGATAGGAGGTGAGAGCTTCAAACGTGCCAGATTAGCAACCAGAATACCACACATGTCCAGCCCATTTGGATATATCAAAACAAAACAAAAATTCAGGAGGCAGCAAACAAAAATACAATAAATAAATAAATAAAATAACTTTTTGATGCCTTGGAAACAACACACAATATCAAATCACATAAAGAAGCAAGACAAAATGGCTCCAGAAAGTGACCAAAATAAATAACCAGAAAACCTTCCAGAGAAAGATAAGGAAATGGAGCTAACTGAAATAAGATTCAAAAAACTAATATACAGAGCTCTCCAAGAGATCAAGAAAGAGATTAGGGGAAACATAGACAAAACCAAGGAAAACACAGAAAAAGCAACAGAAGAATTCAAGAAAAGAATACAAGAACAAAATGACAAAATAAATACCCTATTAGAAACCATACAAAAACAGCAACTAGATTAACAATAAAATTTCATAATTAGACAACTCAATAGAATGACATAGGAGCAGAACTGTGACAACGGAAGACAGAATCAGTGAGATTGAAAACAAATTCCTGGCCACCAATTTGTTTGAAGGAAAATCAGGAAAAAGAATGAAGAAAAATGAAAGCCTAAGAATTATGTATGTGAAACACTATCAAGAGGAAAAATGTACATGTGATCAGAGTTCCAAAGTGGGGGGGGGGGGGTGTGAAGCAGAAGGGGAAATGTTGAATATTTGGTGACAGAAATCTTCCCTAATATCATGAAAAACGAGAAGATATCCATCCAAGAAGCTCAGCAAACCCCATACAGAATAGCCCCCAAAAGAAAGTCACCAAGACATATCATAATCAAACTTGCCAAAACCAAAGACAAAGAAAGAATACTGAGAGCAGTTAGAGAAAAACAAATAGTCGTCTACAAAGTAGAACCAATAAGACTAAGCTCTGATTACTTAGCAGAAATCATACAGGTAAGAAGGCAATGGGATGACATATATAAAGCCTTGAAGGAGGAGAGAGGGGCAAGATGGCGCTCTAGGCAGAAACACCACGCCGTCCCTCCACAGCAAAGATCCGAAAAACTAAGCCTAACAGAGAATCAACAATCCTGAAACCCTAGAACACCAAATGAAGAGATAAAGAACTCAGCCAAACACCAAACGGAGTGAGAATACTAAAAGAGAACGGAGAGCGAGGAGAGACTCAGGCAGAGATCCCTTACCAGCTAACGCAGCGCGGATCCACCATCTTGGATTCCTATCGGAGACCAGCAAACGGGAGAGCAGCCTTGCAGAGCATCTGGTCGGAGACAGAACGACCGGTAAACTGCGGTGCGCGCTCTCCCACCACCCACCCCTCTCCGCCTCAGCTGGGGATCCCCTGCTTTCCATGGCCAGGGTCTCTGGGCTGGGGGGTGCTGGTGCTTGGATTCCGCGCGCCTGGGCTGGCGGCTTTCTGGGAGCCGTTTGCTGGCAGCTAGCGAAACTTTCTCTGCCGCCTCCCCCTCCTTTTGCCTGGGTGCCTGGTTCCGAGTGCCATCTCTGCTCTCTCCTGCGGGGCTGTAGGGCTGCGTGCGGGCGTGTGGCTGTTTCTGGGTCTGGGCTCCCGCGCGGGTGGGATCCTGGGGCCTTTGTTCGTTGGCCCCTCTGCTTTCCGTGGCCGGGGTCCCTGGGCGGGGGGGCGCCGGTGCTTGGGTTCCGCGCGCCCGGGCTGGGGGCTTTCTGGGAGCCGTTTGCTGGCACCTAGCGGACCTTTTTCTGCTGCCTCCCCCTCCTTTTGCCTGGGTGCCTGGGTCCGGGTGCTGTCTCTGCTCTCTCCTGCAGGGCTGTGGAGCTGCGTGCGGGCGTGTGGCTGTTTCTGGGTCTGGGCTCCCGCGTGGGTGGGATCCCGGGGCCTTTGTTCGTTCACCCCTCTGCTTTCCGTGGCCGGGGTCCCTGGGCGGGGGGGCGCCGGTGCTTGGGTTCCGCGCGCCCGGGCTGGGGGCTTTCTGGGAGCCGTTTGCTGGCACCTAGCGGACCTTTTTCTGCCGCCTCCCCCTCCTTTTGCCTGGGTGCCTGGTTCCGAGGGCCGTCTCTGCTCTCTCCTGCGGGGCTGTAGGGCTGCGTTCGGGCGTGTGGCTGTTTCCAGGTCTGGGCTCCCGCGCGGGTGGGATCCTGGGGCCTTTGTTCGTTGGCCCCTCTGCTTCCCGTGGCCACGGTCACTTAACCCCGAGACTATCGGCTTCTTGGAATTCGCGCCCCTGAGTGGGGGCTCTCTGGGTCCCATTTGTAGGCACTGACTGCTGGTGTTGCCCTTTTTTTTTTTTTCTCAATTTTATTTTTCTTCCTTTTTTGATTAGTTTTGTCATATTTTACCTCTTTTTCTCTTTTGTCTTTCTTCATTGCTTAATTTCTTGTCCCTCTATCTCTTCCTTCTCTTTCTGATCCCTGAATACCAGGCGATGTATGCCTCTGTACCTTCTGGCCAGGCTGAGCTGTGAAAATTGAGACCGACTCCCCCAGACCTCATAGCTGCATCGGTGCGATCCCTGGGAACTTTGCAGTTTTTTAACTTTTCTGATTTTCATTTGGTCATTCTTTCCTTTTCTTTCTCTTCCCCCTTCTGGTTTCCTCCATCCCATAGTCTCTCATCTGTACATTCCAATGACAAACTCCTCTAGCATTCTTTTATGTTTGTACGCTTTTTGCTCCTCCTCCTCTCTCCTCTCTCCCATATCCAGCTTAGCTTCACACATAACCATCTTCCCGCTGCACCCTACCTACCTGCACCGTCCACTAGACATCACATCACCAAGCGGTGCAGGCACGCCCTATTGGAACCTGCCCAGCACTGACTACCGACCGTCCTGGTGGCTGCGGTGAGTGCCACAAGCAACCCATCCCAGTGGCTCCTCCTCAACTAGATCTGCCCAGCTGTACCACAAGAACGAAAAAAAAAACAAAAAATCTACAATCAATAAACGAGAGAAATATCTACTGAATGCCCCGAAAACAGCAAACGATATCAAAACATTTACAAAAACAAGACAAGATGGCTCCAATAGGCGTCCAAATTAAAACACCAGATAACTCTCCTGTGGAAGAAAATGCACTAGAAGTACCTGATACGGAACTCAAATCACTAATACTCGGAATTTTCCAAGAACTGAGGCAAAAAGCTGACAAACATGAGGAAAAAATAGACAAATTTATGGAAAATACAGACAAAAAATTGGAAGAATTCAGGAAGATGATGCAAGAACAAAATGCCAAAATAAATTCACAACTCGAAATTATACAAAAACAACAATTAGAAATCCAAAAGATAAACAACAAGATTTCAGAAATGGACGGTGTCATAGAAGGGCTGAGAAGTAGATTTGAAACCATGGAAGACAGGATCAGTGGAACTGAAGACAAACACTTGGATACAACTCTGTTTCAGGAAAACTCAGAAAAAAGAACAAAGAAAAATGAAGAGACCCTGAGAGTTATGTGGGACACAATTAAAAGCAAAAACTTACGAGTGATTGGCATACCAGAACAGGGGAAGAAAACAGAAAACACAGAGAGGATCATTGAGGAACTGCTGACAGAAAACTTTCCCAATATCATGAAAGATGAAAAGCTGGTCATCCAAGAAGCTCAACGAACCCCATATAGAATAGACCCCAAAAGAAAATCACCAAGACATATCATATTCACACTCGCTAAAACTAAAGACAAACAAAGAATCCTGAGAGCAGCTCGGGAAAAACAAGAAGTCACATACAGAGGAGAAACAATAAGACTAAGCTCAGATTATTCAGCAGAAACCATGCAGGCAAGAAGGCAATGGGATGACATATATAAAATCTTGAAAGAAAAAAATTGTCAGCCAAGAATAATATATCCTGCAAAACTCTCATTCAGATTTGATGGTGAAATTAGGTCATTTCCAGATAAACAGAAACTAAAGGAATATGCAAAAGTCAAACCAAACTTACAAGAATTATTAAAGGGAGTTCTTCGATCTGAGGACAAACAGCTTAAGCCCTCAGGCAGGACCTAGGACCTAGGATGCAGGTTCACATGAACCAGATTCCATTCTAGGAACTGAACTACAGACGACTTTCCAAAAACAAAAGATATACAACAGGGAATCAGAGAAATCAATCAAAGGATGACAACAACATCAAAACAATGAAAGAGGGAACAAACGGCATAGGTATAGAACCTTCTAAAGGAGAAGAAGGCAAGGCGATACCAAGTAACGGTAGACTGCTTCAAAATTATAAAGATAAGGGTAAAATTCATGGTAACCACAAAAAAAGTTAACAAACCAACTCATAAAAATAAAGACGAACAACATAAAGTCTCAACAAAAACAAAACCTACAAAAACAAAAGAAATGAACACAAAATCCACAAACAAAAAGAACTCAGCACAAGAGAGTAAGAAGAACAAAGAAAACTTCAGCATCACAAAAAAAAGCACTACAAAATGACAGCAACAAACTCACATCTATCAATAATTACACTGAACGTAAATGGACTCAATGCACCCATAAAGCGACGGAGAGTGGCAGAATGGATAAGAAAACAGGATCCATCTATTTGCTGTCTACAAGAGACACATCTTAGAAACAAAGATGTCAATTTATTAAAAATCAAAGGTTGGAAAAAAAATCTATCAAGCTAACAACTATCAAAAAAGAGCAGGAGTGGCAATTCTAATCTCAGATAAAATAGACTTTAAAACAAAATCTACCATAAAAGACAAAGAAGGACACTATATAATGATTAAGGGGATGATCCATCATGAAGACATAACCATAATAAATATCTATGCACCCAATGACAGGGCTCCAAAATACATAAAAAAAACTCTAACAGCACTGAAAAGAGAAATTGACAGTTCCACAATAATAGTAGGAGACTTCAACACACCACTCGCAGTAAAGGACAGAACAACTAAAAAGAAACTTAGCAAAGATACAGAAGACCTAAAGGACACAATCAGCCAACTGGACCTCATAGACATATATAGAACACTCCATCCAACCGCTGCAAAGTACACATTCTTTTCCAATGCACATGGAACGTTCTCCAGAATAGACCACATCTTAGGCCACAGAGCAATCCTCAACAAGATCCAAAATGCTGAGATAATTCACAGTATCTTCTCTGACCACAATGCCATCAAGGTAGAAATTAACACTAGAAAGAGCAAGGAAAAAAAATCAAACACATGGAAACTGAATAATAATCTGCTTACACATCAATGGGTAATAGAAGAAATCAGAGATGGAATTAAAAAATTCCTAGAATCAAATGAAAATGAAAACACATCATACCAAAAGCTTTGGGACACAGCAAAGGCAGTCCTCAGAGGACAATTTATAGCAATAGATGCACATATCAAAATAGAAGAAAGGGACAAAATCAAAACATTAACTACAGAACTCAAACAAATAGAAAGAGAACAACAAAAAAAGCCTACAACCACCGGAAGAAAGGAAATAGTAAAGATCAGAGCAGAAATCAATGAAATAGAGAACAGAAAAACAATAGAAAGAATCAACAAAACCAAAAGTTGGTTCTTTGAAAGAATCAACAAAATCGACAAACCACTGGCCAGACTGAGAAAAGAAAAACAGCAGAAGGCACAAATAAACCAAATAAGAAATGAAATGGGGGACATTACAACAGACCCAACTGAAATAAAAAGGATTATAACAGAATATTATGAAAAACTATATTCCAACAAATTTGAAAACCTAGAGGAAATGGATAAATTACTAGAAACATACGGCCTACCCAAACTACAACAAAGTGATATTGAAAATCTGAACAGACCCATAACAAGAGAAGAGATTGAAAAGGTAATAAAAAAACTCCCAACCAAAAAAAGCCCTGGCCCAGATGGCTTCACTGGAGAATTCTACAAAACATTTACAGAAGAGCTCGTACCAGTTCTACTCAAGTTATTTCAGAGCATAGAAGAGGAAGCAACACTTCCAAATTCATTCTATGAAGCCAGCATAACGCTGATACCAAAACCAGGCAAAGACATCACAAAAAAAGAAAATTACAGACCAATATCTCTCATGAATATAGATGCAAAAATTCTGAACAAAATTTTAGCCAATAGAATTCAGTATCATATCAAAAAAATAATACACCACGACCAAGTAGGATTCATACCAGGTATGCAAGGATGGTTTAACATTAGAAAATCCATCAACGTAATCCACCACATAAATAAAAGGAAAGAAAAAAATCACATGATTATCTCAATTGATGCAGAAAAGGCATTTGACAAAGTCCAACACCCATTCCTGATAAAAGCTCTCAATAAAATAGGTATAGAAGGGAAATTTCTCAACATCATAAAGGGCATCTATGCAAAACCAACAGCCAACATCATTCTTAATGGAGAAAGGCTGAAAACATTCCCCCTGAAAACAGGAACAAGACAAGGATGCCCTTTATCACCACTCCTATTTAACATTGTGCTGGAAGTTCTCGCTAGAGCAGTAAGGCAAGAGAAAGAAATAAAGGGCATCCAAATTGGTAATGAAGAAGTTAAACTCTCCCTGTTTGCAGATGATATGATACTATACATAGAAAACCCTAAAGACTCCACGAGAAGTTTACTGGAACTAATAGAAAGATTCAGCAGAGTAGCAGGATACAAGATAAACATTCAAAAATCAGTTGGATTCCTATACACCAGTAAAGAGAACGATGAAAAGGAGATCAGGAAATCAATACCATTTTCAATAGCCCCTAAAAAGATAAAATACTTGGGAATAAATCTGACCAGGAATATAAAAGACCTATACAAAGAAAACTACAAAACACTGCTGCATGAAACCCAAAGGGATCTACATAAATGGAAAAACATACCATGCTCATGGATAGGCAGACTCAACATTGTGAAAATGGCAATTCTACCTAAAGCAATTTACAAATACAATGCAATTCCGATACAAATACCAACAACATTCTTCAAAGAGATGGAAAAACTAATTATTAACTTTATATGGAAAGGGAAGAAACCCCGAATAAGTAAAGCACTACTGAAGAAGAAGAATAAAGTTGGAGGACTCACACTACCTGACTTGAGAACCTACTATACAGCTACAGTACTCAAAACAGCCTGGTACTGGTACAACAACAGAGACATTGACCAATGGAACAGAATTGAGAACTCAGATGTAAATCCATCCACCTACGGTCACCTGATTTTTGACAAGGGCCCAAAATACATCAAATGGGGAAAAGACAGTCTTTTTAACAAATGGTGCTGGCAAAACTGGATATCCATTTGTAGAAAAATGAAACAGGACCCATACCTCACACCATATACAAAAACTACTTCAAAATGGATCAAAGACCTGAATATAAAGCCTCAAACTATAAAATTCATAGAAGAAAAAATAGGACCAACACTTCAGACCTTAATACATGGCATTAACAGGATACAAACCATAAACATCAACACAAAAAACCCAACAGATAAACTAGATAATTGGGATCTTCTAAAAATCAAACATCTATGCTCTTCAAAAGATTTCACCAAAAGAGTTAAAAGAGAACCTACAGACTGGGAAAAAATTTTTGGACAGTACAAGTCAGACAAAGGTCTAATCTCCATAATCTACAAGAAAATCCAACACCTCTACAACAAAAAGACAACCAATCCTATCAAAAAATGGGCAAAGGAAATGAACAGACACTTCACCAAGGAAGACATTCAAATGGCCAACAGACACATGAGGAAATGCTCGCGATCACTAGCCATTAGAGAAATGCAAATTAAAACCACAATGAGATACCATCTCACCCCGGCATTACTGGCACGAATCAAAAACACTGGAAATAACAAATGTTGGAGGGGCTGCGGGGAGACGGGAACTCTTATACACTGCTGGTGGGAATGCAAAATGATACAGCCATTTTGGAAAATGATATGGCGTTTCCTCAGAAAGCTAGAAATAGACGTACCATTCGATCCAGCAATCCCACTCCTAGGAATATATCCTAGAGAAATAAGAGTCATCACTCGAATAGACATATGCACACCTATGTTCATGGCAGCATTATTCACAATAGCAAAACGATGGAAACAACCTTGATGTCCATCAACAGACGAATGGATACACAAACTATGGTACATACACACAATGGAGTACTATGCAACGAGAAAGAACAATGAATCGGTGAACCATCTCATAACATGGATGAAACTGGAGGACATCATGCTGAGTGAAATAAGTCAATCACAAAAGGACAAATATTGTATGAGACCTCTATTGTAAAAACCCATGAAAAAATTCACATGCAAAATGTAACAATCCTTGTTGGTTACCAGGGATGGGAGGGGGGGGGGGGAATACTAAATAGGTAATAGGTAAGTGGTAACTTGGGTGAGAGATGAGATAGTACATAGTACAGGGGAAACTAACACAACCTGCACAAGGAAAGGTCATGGAGGCCCTATAGACACATCCAAACCCCCCGAGGGACTGAGTTGTTGGACGGAGGGCTCTGGGGACCATGATCTCGGGGAACATCTAGCTCAATTGGCATGACACTACTTATAAAGATAATGCTCTACATTCTACCTTGGTGAGTAGTGTCTGGGGTCTTAAAAGCCTATGAGCGGCCATCTAAGATACTCCACTGATCTCATCCCTTCGGGAACAAGGGAGAACGAAGAGAACAGGATACAAGGAAAAGATTAGTCCGAAGGACTAATGGTCCACAGCTACCAAGGCCTCCACGGGACTGAGCCCAGTACAGCTGGATGGTGCCCGGCTACCACCAATGACTCCTCTGACCAGGATCACAACAGAGGGTTCTGGGCAGAGCTGGAGTAGGATGTAGAGTATAATTTTAACTCCCAAAAAAAAAAAAAAAAAAGAAGACCAGATATACTGGCCTAAAGAATACTAGAGAAACCTCGAGAGTGTGGCCCCCAGACACCCTTTCAGCTCAGAGGTGAAGTTACCTTCGAGGTTCGATGTTAAGCCTGGGAGTGGACAGCCCAGTAAAACTAAATGGGACTGGCGAGGTACAGGAGTCCAGTGACAAAGGCCAGAAGGCAGAGGGAGAGTAGGAAACTGATGATAAGGAACACAAATTGAATAAGGACACTGTCGATGTATTGTGAGATTGTTGACCACTGCTATAGGGCAACATTTGTAGTAACTATTAAATGGGAGGCTGTTTTGTCCTGTAAGCCTTCATCTTGGGCGAGAATGGCAGCACAATTGGAAGAGCATAGTCAATATCACTTAAATGTGTAAGTAAAAAGTTTTGAAATGGTGTTTAAATAAAATAAAAATAAATAAATAAATAAATAAATAAATAAATAAATAAACAAATGAGACTAAAGAGGTACAATAGTCCACTGACAAGGTCCAGAAGACAGAAGGGGACAAGGAAGCCCCCTGGTGATAGGGAACACAAGGTGGAGTAAGGATATTCTTGATGTGCTGTGAGATTGTTAACCATTGTCATAGGGCAACATGTGTAGTAACTGTTAAATGAATAACTATTTTTTCTGTAAGCCTTCATCTTAAGTGAGAATAACAGCACAGTTGGAAGAGCGTAGTCAATGTCACTGAACTGTGAATGTAGAAATTTTTGAAACGGTGTATCTTTGGCCATCTGTAATTTTCATCAAAAAAAAAGGTTGAGAATTTAGAGGCTTAATACGTTGTGGGGTTGTTAACCAATGTCAAAAAACAACATGTGTACTACTATTTCATGAGAAACTATTTGCTCTGTAAGCTTTCACCTGAAGTACAATAAAATATATATTAAAAAAAAAAAAATTAAGAGAGAAATAATAAATAATGCAAAAAAATAAAAAAAAAAAAAAAAAAAAATAAAGCCTTGAAGGAAAAAAATTGGCAGTCAATAATTATATATCAAGCAAAATTGACTCTCAAATACAATGGCAAAATTGGGTCATTTCCAAATAAACAGAAACTAAGGGAATTTGTAAAAACTAAAATTACAAGAAATATTAAAAGGAGTCCTCCAGTTAGAGAACCAGAACATCAGACAACAATCCAAGATTAGGGCAAAGGACAAATCAATCAGATATCAACCCAGATATGCAATTCTCAAAAATAAATCAAAGATAAAAGACTGAAAATAGGGAACTAGAGACATCAATATGTAAATGATGACAGTATCAAAACAAAAACAGGAAACAAACAGTGTAGTTATAAAATTTCCATATGGAGAGGAAGTCAAGGCAATATCAAGAAATAAAAGACTGGTTTAAACTTAGGAAAATAAAGGTAAATTTCAAGGTAACCATAAAGGAAGATAAAAAATCTACCAATCAAAATAAAAACGAAGAAAAATATAAAAACTCAGCAAACGCAGAAATCAACAATAATGAAAACAAAATACATAAACAAAAATCTCAGCCCAGAAAATTAAGCAGAATAAAAAAACCATCAACACCACAAAAAAAAAAAAGGATAAAACAAAATGACAGCAGTAAATTCTTACCTATCATTAATTACACTGAATGTAAATGGCCTAAAATGCACAAGTAAAGAGACAAAGAGTGACAGAATGGATAAAAAACATAATCTATCTATATGCTGTCTACAAGAGACACACCTTAGACACAAACACATAAACAAACTAAATCTCAAAGGAAGGAAAAAAAGTATATCAAGCAAACAATAATCAAAAAAGAGGAGTGGTAATACTAATCTCTGATAAAATGGACTTTAAAGCAAAAACCACCATAAAGGGTAAGGAAGGACACTATATAATGATTAAAGGCTCAATACACCAGGAGGACATAACCATAATAAATATACACCCACCCAATGACAGGACACCAAAATACATAACACAAACTCTAATAACATAGACAAAAAAAAAAAAGAGATAGTTCCACAATAATAGAAGGAGATTTCAACACACCACTTTCAGTGAAGGACAAAACATCTAGAAAGAAACTCAGTAAAGATACAGATGTAAATGTCACAACCAACAAACTCGACCTCATAGACATACAGAACACTCCACCCGACAGCAGCAAAGTATATATTCTTTTCCAATGCACTTGGACCATTCTCCAGAATAGACCACGTGTTAGGCCACAAAGTAACCCTCAACAAAATCCAAAACATCAAAACAATACCAAGTATTTTTTCTGAACACAGCACCATAAAAGTAGAAATCAATAACTGCAATAACAAAGAAAAAAATCAAATACGTGGAAACTGAACAACACCTTGTTTAAAACCAACTGAGTAATAGAAGAAATAAAGAATGTAATCAAAAAGTTCATAAAATCAAATGAGAATGAAAACATATCTTACCAAAACCTTTGGTACACAGCAAAAACAGAGCTTGGAGGTCAATTTATAGCAATAAATGCACACATCAAAAAAAAAGACAGGGTAAAAATCAAAACATTAACCCTACAACTCCAACAAACAGAAAGCAGCCAAAGAAGCCCTCAGTCACCAGAAGAGAGGAAGTAATAAAGAATAGAACAGAAATAAATGAAATAGAGAATAGGAAAACAATAGAAAGAATCAAAAGACCAGAAGTTGGGTCTTTGAAAGGATCAAAAAATCAGCATTGGCAAGATTAACAAAAGAAAAACACGAGAGGAAGCATATAACTCAAATAACAAGTGAGATGGGCGATATCACAACAAATAAAATTAAAAGGATTATAATAAAATACTGTGAACAATTGTACTCCAAAGAATTTAAAAACCTAGAGGAAATGAAGAAATTTCTAGAAACACACTACCAATTTAAACTAACACAAACTTAGGTACAAAAACGAAATAGACCCACAACAAAAGAAAAGATTGAAGAGGTAATTAAAAAAAAAAATCCCAACAACAATAACAAAAAAAGCCCAGGTGCAGACTACTTCACTGGAGAATTCCACCAAATTTCAGAGAAAAGCTCACACCAATACTACGCAAACTATTTCAGAGCACAGAAAAGGAAGCAATATTCTCAAATTCATTCTATGAAGCCAGCATAACCCTGATACCAAAGGCAGGCAAAGACACCACAAAAAACGAAAGCTACAGATGAATATTCCTCATGAAAATAGACACAAAAATTCTCAACAAAATTTTAGCCAATAGAATTCAACAGCACATCAAAAAAATAGTACATCATGACCAGGTGGGATTCATACCAGGTATTCAGGTTCACCATTAGAAAATCAATCAATGTAATCCACCACATAAATAAAACAGAAGAATTCCATGATTGTCTCAATCAATGCAGAAAAGGCATTTGACAAAGTCTAATACCCATTCCTGATAAAAACGCTCAGGAAAATAGGAGCAGAAGGGAAATTCCTCCACATAATAAAAGACATTTATACAAAACCAATAGCCAACATCATTCTCAGTGGAGAGAGACTGAGAGCATCCCCCTTGAGAATGGGAACGAGACAAGGCTGCACTTTATCACCACTTTTATTCAACATCGTGCTGGAAGTCCTAGCTAGAACAATAATGCAAGAAAAAGAAATAAATGGCATCTAAATTGGTAAGGAAGAGGAAAACTATCCCTATTCATAGATGATATGATCCTATACACATAACTCCAAAGTATCCACAAGAAAGCTACTGGAATTAATAGAAGGTTTCAGCAAAGTAGCAGGATACAAGATTAACATGCAGAAATTGGTTGGACTCCTCTAAGCCAACAAACAGAACTTTGAAAAGGAAATCAGGAAATCACTACCATTTATATTAGCCCTGAAAAAGACAAAATATTTAGGAATAAATTTAACCAAGGATGTAAAGACCTATACAAGGAAAACTTCAAAACACTACTGCAAGAAACTAAAAAAGATCTATATACACTGAAAAACATACCAACAGATAGAAAGACTCAATATTGTGAAAATGTGAATACAACCCAAAGTAATCTACAAATACAAATGAAACCCCAATCCAAATTCCAACAGCATTCTTTGACAACATGGAGAAACTAATCACCACCTTTATATGGATAGGGAAGAGGCTCCAGATAAGTCAAGCATTACTGAGGAGGAAAAACAAAGTAAGAGGCCTCACACTACTTGACCTCAGCCATAGTAGTCAAAATAGCCTGATACCAGTACAATAACAGACACATAGACCAATGGAACAGAGTTGAGAACCCAGATGTAAGTCCATCAATCTACGGGCAGCTGATATTTGAGAAAGGGCCAAATCCCATTAAATGGGGAAAAGACAGTCTCTGTAACAAATGGTGCTGGCATAACAGGATGTCCATCTGTGAAAAAATAGAGCAGGATCCATAGCTTACACTACACAAAAGCTAACTCAAATGGATCAAAGACCTAAATATAAAACCTAAAACAATAAAGATCATGGAAGAAAAGCTAAGGACAATGTCAAGGGCCTAATGTATGATGTAAATAGAATACAAACCATAGTTAAAAATTCACAAGCACCAGAAGATAATCTTGATAACTGGGAGCTCTTAAAAATTAAACACTTACACTCATCAAAAGGCTTCACCAGTATTCCGGGCAACATTGCACTATAGACAGAAACCACGCCATCCCTCCACAGCAAAAACCGAAGAACTATGTCCAACACAGACAAACAGAAATCCTGAAACCCTAAGCATCAAATGAAGAGCTAAAGAACTCAGCCAAGCACCAAATGGAATAAGAAACTGACAGAGAACAGACAGTGAGGAAAGCTACTTGCAGAGGTTCCCTATTAGCTAATGCAGCACAGATTTGCCATCTTGGACTCCTACCAGAGATCAGCAAACAGGGAGTACAAGAAAGCAGCTTCATGGAGCTTCCAGAAGAAGACAGAACAACTGGTAACCAGTGATATACGTTTTCCCACCTTCCAGCCTCCTTCATCCCCACTTGGCCTACTCTGCTTCCTGTGGCCACAGTCTCTTGGCTGGGAGGCACTGGCTTCAGCTCTGTGCAGCTTGGATTCCACCCACTCACACTGGCTGGCTCGCAGAGTGTCATTTGTTTGTTGCTACTGTTGTTTTTTCCTGCTTCTTTTGGTTTCTGCCGTACTCTCACCACCTCCACCTCCTTTGTCTCAAATACCTGGCTCTGGTGCCTTATTTGCTTCTTCCTGAAAGACTGTGATATGCCTGCTGCTCTACTGTGGAACTACTTCCCAGTCTGCACTGCCACACTTGTGGGATCCCCAGGGCTTTTGTTTGTTTGATTTGTTCCATTTTCATATGTTCCTTTGTTTGTTTCTTTCTTTTATCGGCTTGGCAGCCCCTTCTAGCCTGGCTGTCCTGCAAGGCTTGGGAGCTACTTCCTCAGTCTTTGCAGCTGCACAGCAGGCTCCTTGGGAGCATTTCTTTTTTCTTTATTGGTTGTTTGTTTTTTTTGTTTTGTTTTGTTTTCTCTTTTGCCCTTTTTGTCTTCCTACATTTCTCAGTTTCTCATCTCTCTATACTTACCTTCTCTTCCTGTCTCCTGAATACCTGGTGCTGAGTAGCACTTCTATCACTTTTAGCCAGGTTGTATTTCACAAAAGAACAAATACTGTATGAGACCACTATTATAAAAACCCAAGAAAAGGTTTACACACAGAAGAAAAAACCTCTAATGGTTCCAAGGGAGGGGAAGTGTGGGGAGAGGAAATCACTTAGATAGTAGGCAAGTGCCAAATTTGATGAAAGAAAAGACAACACACAATATAAAGAAAGTTAGTACAATGTGTCCAAGGGAAAGTCATAGACGCTTCCTAGACACATCCAAACACTGAGGCACTGAGTTGCTGGGGCTGAGGGCTGGGAACCATAGTCTCAGGGGACATCTTCATCAATTGGCATAACATAGTTCATCAAGAAAATGTTTTACACCCTACTTTGGTAAGCAGCGTCTGGGGTCTTAAAAGCTTGGGAGCAGCCAGCTAAGATTCATCTATTGGTCCCACCTCATCCAGAGCAAAGCAGAATGAAGAAAACCAAAGACACGAGGAAAATACTATTCCAAATTACGAAAGGACTACATGAACCACAGCCTCCACCAGCCTAAGTCCAGAACTAGATGATGCCCAGCTACCACCACCAACCCCTCTGACAGGGATCACAACAGAGAGTCCCAGACAGAGCAAGAGAAAAGTGTGGAACAAAATTCAAACTCACAAAAAAAGACCAGACTTACTGGTCTGGCAGACACTGGAGGAACCCTCCTTAAGTATGGTCCCCAGACACCCTGCTAACTCTGAACTGAAACCACTCCTGAAGCCCACTTTTCAGACAAACATTAGACAGTCCTATAAAACAATAACACCTATGAGGAATAAGCTTCTTAGTTCAATCAAATATATGAGACCAAATGGGCAACTCCTGCCCAAAAGTAAGATGAGAAGGCAGGAAGGGGCAGGAAAACAGGACAAATGGTCACAGGAAACCCAGGGTGGAAAGGGGCAGAGAGAGTTGTCACCTTGCGGAGATTGTAACCAATGTCACGAAACAATTTGTGCATAAATTTTTGAATGATAAACTAACTTGTGCTGTAAACTTTCACCTAAAGCACAATAAAGTTATACATATATAAAAAAAAAAAAAGACTCTCAGGAATTTGCATCAAAGCAGAACGGTTAAGTAGAAGGAAAACATATTGTGCTCTTTATTGAAGTATACACGGCTAAAATTAATAAGCAATATTAAAACTTCACTTCTCCGTTGCTTGGATTAAATTCTCTTAATGTATATGACCAGTATTTTGTTAATTTGTTAAAAAAAACTTGTTAGTTTAATAAAAAATAAATTACTTACATATCCAAAACATTATATTTTACCTTAAAACATAAATGAACATTCATTCACAATCTTTTTATTGAAATTGCAAAATTTTTTTCAGGTATAAGTCCTCTGATCATAGAGCATTCTTTATTACATTGACTACTCCCATAATGAATCACTAGCTATTTCTAGTTTTATTTTCTTTAAATGGGAGCAAGAACTTAAGATATTTGTTATACAATAAGAACATAGGAACCTTTTATATTTTTCCCAGGTCTTTTCTGTTGTCATCCCACACTTAATTCATGAGCTTTTTTTTTTTTTTTTTTAGCAATTAGCCCATATATAGTTATTATTCTCTAGGGAAGCAAACTTCTTTCTTAATCTCTTTGTTTTATTATCTAAAAAAATTCAATTTTATATTATCCTGATTAAGAAAATGTACTTAAAATTATATGTAAGTTGTATGATTTTCAAGTCATATACAAATATGCAACTCTTTATTTGAGTCTATTCACTTATTGTTCCTTTACCTGGAATGTTCTTCCCTCAGATATCCACAAGGTGTTCCCCCTCACTTCCTTCTGGTCTCTGCTGAAACACTAATCAGAGAAAACCTTCTTTGACTAGCCTGTCCAAAATCTCCCTGCACTACTATCTATTCTTTATCCTAATTCATCATCCCTTATAGCACTTAATGCCACCTATATTTATTTGTGTGTTTTCTATGTCTCTCTTCACATCTTAGAGTCAAAGCTCTATGAATGCAGGTAGTATGACTGTTTGTGTTTTTGTTTATTTTTTGCTACTAGAAAAATCACTAACAGGTGCTCAAGATTTCTGTCGAATTAATATATAAAATAATTTTAAACCTTCACTTCTGCTTAATGATAAAATCAGTAACCTATACACTTTCACATAAATACAGACAAATTCAGTATTTTACCAGTTTTTTTCTGATTTAAACTCAGCTAAATTCACGAATTCTACCTTGTCATCACTTCTCGACAGGATGGCATCTCAATTTTGTGTGTGCTTAAGAAGATGGGCTTATGTTCCATCATGGCATCAGAGAACGTCATTTCCAGGTATATCCCATCCCATTGGATTACTTCACTGGCACCCACTGAGATGGGAAAATTTCACCTAGCATTTGGCCTTTCTCCTCTTTCTCCCCTGCAGGTTCTGTTGATGTCTGACGTTCTTCCATGGTCTTTGATTGATGAGTGTTGACTGCCAAGATCTTTTGGTTCCGCAGACGACTTCAACGGCCATTTCAGATTAGGGGTAGAGGGTAGAGTAGTGGGCACAAGAATCCAAAGGACACTTAGAGTTATAAGCAGGAAGATGCTTTCTCAGTCCCTCTCATGAGCAGACAAACCATGTTGCCATTTATAATTTACTACTCCCACACCTTGTGGAGTGGCAGTCTATGAAACTGTCCATCCCAAGTTTCCATAAAATAAATGGGGCACAATAAACAATGTTTTCACCTGAGAATACACCTACTATAATATATTTATATGTTTTTAGTTATTAACATCATACAGTGAACATTATCATGAAGACAACTGAGAAAAGACTGAAGTGAAGTACTTTTCATGCATAAGAGGAGAGGAATATTTATTTTGAGGCTTAAGTCCCACCACTGAGGAGAGACAGATACGAAAGGGAGAACGAGCTCATGGATTCAGAGCACATTGGAGGCATTCTGGAGACACAGAGCACTGAGCTGAATACAAAACTTAATAGGTGGTAGAGGGGAATAGAAAGAGAGATGGAGGTCACTGAAGAATGTCAACCATTCTGCCTCAGAATGCTGTTAGATATTGGGTATTGCTTAGGAAATCAAGAGGCAGTTAAAAATAATGTTCTGATATACTTGCCTCTCAAAATAGACATTTTCAATTTCAATGCACGAAGATATATATCTTTAATAGTAATTTTGGAGGTTTGCAGAAACTTCAGAAAAGACAGAAAACTGAAAATCAAATCAAGAATATTTTTATGTACCAAAGATAAAGCACCATTAATATGTATGGTCATTTCATTGTTTCTGATTTGTTTATTATTATTATTATTCATTTTTAATTTGTGTAGCATTCTCTTTTGTCTGCTTCACACGACTATGATGATAGCACATACTAATAAGTCTTGTTTTACCCCTCTTAATTTCTTAACATAAGCTTTCTATATTCATATAAGCTCTTTATTAACAAGCCACATAATATCTAAGCTTGAAAATTATGTCCTGGCTAAGTAACAGGAATTTCAAAGATAAAAACTACATTGATATAGGGTTGTTTTTTTTTTTTTTCACAAGCTTTTTATATCATTCTTAGAAATTTTTTAAAATAGACTTTTTGGAATAAAATCACACCACTCTTAGAGTCTGAAGCTGTAAAAGGTAATAAAGTGTAATGACCTGCCACCCCAGCTGCTTAAATCCTGTTTGGAGTGGAGGAGAGCCAATCATTATATAGACATGCCTGCTTTTTAATGCATCAGTGTAGTGCCTGCTACATTATCTGTATCCATTTAGCTTCCCAAACTGACAGAACACAATTTCCTTTTTAATGAATTACATGGTAATAATATTCTACTATCCTCTGTGACCCCCACGCGTGTGTCAGTTTTTCGTACTGTGGGGTCTTTGTGTTGCTGTGATGCTGGAAGCTATGCTGCTGGTATTCAAAAAACAGCAGGGTCACTCGTGGTGGAGAGGTTTCAGTAGAGCTTCCAGACTAAGACAGATAAGGAAGAAGGACCTGACAGTCTACTTCTGGAAAAAAAAAAAAGTAGCCAGCTAAAACCTTATGAATAGCAGCAGAACACTGATAAAGCTCTGGAAGAAGCCTCTCAGGTTGGAAGTCACTCAGAAGACAACCACAGAAGAGCTACCTCCTCACAGTAGAGTCTACCCTAATGACATGGACGGAGTCCAGCATTCAGGACTTTCATTTGCTGATGTGGCATGACTTAAAATGAGAAAAAAACAGCTGCAAACATCCATTAATAATCAGAAAGTGGAATGTACAAAGTATGAGTCTAGGAAAATTAGAACTCATCAAAAATGAAATGGAACACAAGATCTATATCCTAGGCATCAGTAAGCTAAAATGGACTGGTATTGGCCATTTTGAATTAGACATTCATATGGTCTACTATGCCAGAGATGAAAAACTGAAGAGGAATACATTGCATTTATCATGAAAAAGAACATTTCAAAATCTATTCTGAAGTACAATGCTGTCAGTGATAGGATAATATCCATACACCTACAAGGAAGACCAGTTAATATCAATATTATTCAAATTTACAAAACAATTACTAAGGCCAAATATGAAGAAATTGAAGCTATCTACCAACTTCTGCAGTCTGAAATTGAACGAACATGAAATCAGGATGCATTGATAATTACTGGTGATTGGTACACAAAAGTTGGAAACAAAGAAGGACTGTAGGTGAAAAAATATGGCCTTGGTGTTAGAAGTGATGCCAGAGATCACATGATATAATTTTGCAACAACTTCTTCATTGCAAATACCTTTTTTTCAACAACATAAATGGTGACTAAACACGTGGACCTCTCCACATGGAATACACAGGAATCTAATCGACTACATCTGTGGAAAGAGACGATGGAAAAGCTCAATATCATCAGTCAGAAAAAGGCCGGGGGCCAACTGTAGAACAGACCATCAATTGCTCATATGCAAGTTCAAGTTGAAGCTGAAGAAAATCCGAACAAGTCCATGAGAGCCAAAGTAAGACCTTGAGGACAGTCCACCTGAATTTAGAGACCATCTCATCAATAGATTTGACGTATTGAACACTAATGACCTAAGACCACACAAGTTGTGGAATAATATCAAGGACATGACTCATGAAGAAAGCAAAAGGTCATTAAAAAGACAGGAAAGGAAGAAAAAACCAAAATGGATGTCAGAAGAGACTCTGAAACTTGCTCTTGAATGTAGAGTACCTAAAGCAAATGGAAGAAATGATGAAGTAAAAGAGCTGAATGGAAGATTTCAAAGTGCAGCTCGAGACGACAAAGTAAAGTATTATAATGACATGCGCAAAGACCTGGAGTTGGGAAACCAAAAGGGAAGAATATGTTCGGTATTTCTCAAGCTGAAAGAACTGAAGAAAAAATTCAAGCCTTGAGTTTCAATAGTGAAGGATTTTATGGGCAAAATATTTATGATGTAGGAAGAATTAAACAATATGGAAGGAGTACACAGAATCACTGTACCAAAAAAAAGTTGATCAATGTTCAATCATTTCAGGAGGTAGCATATGATCAATGGTATCAAATGAATAAGTCCAAGCTGCGCTGAAGACATTGGTGAAAAACAAGGCTCCAGGAATTGACAGGATATCCATTGGGATGTTTCAACAAATGAATGCAGTGCTGGAAGTGCTCACACGTCTATGCCAAGAAATTTGGAAGGCAACTACCTAGCTAAACTACTGGCAGAGATCCATATTTATGCCTATTCCAAAGAAAGGTGATCCAATCAAATGTGGAAATTATCGAACAATATCCACAATATCACACGCAAGTAAAATTTTGCTGAACATCATCCAAAAACAGTTGCAGCAGCACACTGAAAGGGAACTGTCAGAAATTCAAGCTGGATTCAGAAGAGGATATGGAACGAGGGATTTCATTGCTGATGTCAGATGAATCCTGGCTGAAAGCAGAGAATGCCAGAAAGATGTTTATCTGTATTTTATTGACGGTGCAAAGGCATTTGACTGTGTGAATCATAACAAATTATGGATAACATTGGGAAGAATGGGAGTTCCAAACTACTCAGTTGTGCTCATGAGGAACCTGTACATAGATCAAGGGGTAGTCGTTCAAACAAAGCAAAGGGATACTGCATGGTTTAAAGTCAGGAAAGTTGTGTGACAGGGTTGTATACTTATTATTCTGTATGCTGAGCAAATAATCCGAGAAGCTGGACTGTATGAAGAAGAATGGGGCATCAGGATTAGAGGAAGACTCATTAACAACCTGTGTTAGGCAGATGACACAACTTTGCTTGCAAAAGTGGAGAGGACTTGAAGCACTTAGTGATGAAGATCAAAGACTATAGCCTTCAGTATGGATTACACTTCAACATAAAGAAAACAAAAATCCTCACAACTGGATCAATAAGCAACATCACGATAAACAGAGTACAGATTGAAGTTGTCAAGGATTTCATTTTACCTGGCTCCACAATCAACACCCATGGAAGCAGCTGTCAAGAAATCAAAGGATGCATTGCATTGGAAGCAAATCTGCTTCAAGAGAACTCATTAAAGTGTTGAAAAGCGAAGATGTCACTTTAAGGACTAAGGTGCCCCTGACTGATGCCATGGTGTTTTCAACGGCCTCAAATACATGTAAAAACTGGGCAATGAATAAGGAAGACCAAAGACTGAAGAAGAATTGACACCTTTGAGTTATAGTGTTGGGGAAGAATGTTGACTATACCATGCACTGCCAACAGAACAAACAAACCTGTCTTGAAAGACCTACTGCCAGAATGCTCCTTAGAGGCAAGGATGGCAAGACTTCGTCTCACATACTTTGGACATGCTATTATGATGGATCAGTTCCTGGAAAAGGACATCATGCTTGGTAAGTTAGAGGGTCAGCAAAAAAGAGGAAGACCCTCAACGATATGGATTGACACAGTGGCTGCAACAAAGGCTCCAGCAAAACAAGGATCCTGAGGACGGCACAGGACTGGGCAGTGTTGTACATGGGTTTGCTATGAGTTGGAACGGACTCGGGGCACCTAACAACAACAACATCCTCTATGTCCTCATGTCCCCAAAACAGCTATAAAAGTCACTATTTTATGGGTAATCATTGACATAATTTTTCATTCAATTAAGAAAATGCCAAATATTTACCAAGAATTTTTCAATCCATCTTCAATGATTTAGACATAGGCAATAATTGTCTAAGGGCCTAGCAATGTAATCTTGATTTAGTCACCAGTCATAATGCATATTTAGAACCCTTCTCACAGCCCTATTTTAGGATCAGAAAGCTGGGAAACCAACCTTTGGCATAGCAAATGCCTATCCCAAGTGGTGTAATACAGGGGTGAGTCGTATTTTTTCTCCTTCCTCTTCTCAACTAGAATAATCAGATAAAGAATTTTCAATAATTGGGATGCATGTCCTCTTGACATAGCAAGTGGAACTCAGAATACTTAGTCTGTATTGAAATTATGCTCCAATACATGCTTATCTACTCTCATCAATTCAATTTTGGTGATGAATAATGAGCTTATTCTTTTTCTGTGCATTCCTGTTCTAACATTGAAAATTCCTACTGAGGCAGATGGATTCCTGCTTTGATTAGGGAATAGATAAAGTATACATAAATGCAAATGATAAATGCACATTATCATACAGTATTTAAAAGGAGCCCTAGTAGCATAATGGTTAAGTGCTTGGCTGCTAACCAGAAGGTCAGGGGTTCGAACCCACTAGCTGCTCTGCCACAGAAATGACCTAGAGATCTCTTCATGTAAAGATTACTGCCTAGAGATGAAGTAACAGTATCTCTATTTGCAGATGATATGATCTTATTCACAGAAAACCCCAAAGAATCCACAAGAAAACTACTGGAATTAATATAAGATTTCAGCAAAGTATCAGGATTCAAGATAAACATACAAAATCAGCTGGATTCCTCTACAACAACAAAGAGAACTTCCAAGAGGCAATCACCAAATCAATACCATTTACAATAGCCCCCAGGAAGATAAAATACTTAGGAATAAATCTAAGCAGAGCTATATAAGACCTATACAATGAAAACTACAAGACACTGCTGCAAGAAACCAAAAGAGACCTGCATAAGTGGAAACACATACCTTGTTCATGGATACGAAGACTCAACATTGTGAAAATGTCAGTTCTACCCAAAGCGATCTACAGATACAATGCAATTCTGATCCAAATTCCAATAGCATTTTTTAATGAGATGGAGAAACAAATCACACCAACATATGGAAAAGGAAGAGGCCTGGAATAAGTAAAGCATTACTGAAGAAGAAATACAAAGTGAGAGGCCTCCCACTACCTGATTTTCGAATCTATTATACCACCACGGTAGTCAAAACAGCCTGGTCCTGGTGCAACAACAGATACATAGACCAGTAGAACAGAGTTGAGAATCCAGACATAAATTCATCCACTTATGAGCAGCTGATATTTTACAAAGGCCCAAATTCTGTTAAATGGGGAAAAGACAGTCTCTTTAACAGACGGTGTTAGCATAACAGGATATCCATCTGTAAAAAACTGAAACAAGACCCATACCTCACACCATGCACAAAAACTGACTCAAAATGGATCAAAGACCTAAATATAAAATCGAAAACGATAAAGATCATGGAAGAAAAAATAGGGACAATGCTAGGAACCCTAATAGATGGCATAAACAGAATACAAACCATAAGCAACAATGCACAAACACCAGAAGAGAAACCAGATAACTGGAAGCTCCTAAAAATCAAACACTTATGCTCATCAAAAGACTTCACCAAAAGAGTCAAAAGACAACCTACAGATGGGGAAAAAAAATTTGGCTACAACAAATCCGATCAGTGTCTAGTCTCTAAAATCTACCAGATACTGCAAAGCCTCAACAGGAAAAAGGCAAATAACCCAATTAAAAAATGGGTAAAGGATATGAACAGGCACTTCACCAAAGAAGACATTTAGGCACCTAACAGACACATGAAGAAATGCTCACGATCATTAGCCATTAGAGAAAAGCAAATCAAAACTATAATAAAATACCATCTCACTCAAACAGGGCTAGCATTAATCCAAAAAACCACAAAATAATAAATGTTGGAGAGGTTGTGGAGAGACTGGAACACTTACACACTGTTGGTAGGAATGTAAAATGGTACAACCACTTTGGAAATGGATTTGGAGCTTCCTTAAAAGCGTAGAAATAAAAGTACCATACCATCAGCAATCCCACTCCTTGGAATATACCCTGGAGAAATAAGAGCCATCACACGAATAGATATATGCACACCCGTGTTCATTGCAGCACTGTTCATGATAGCAAAAACATGGAAACAACCTAGGTGCCCATCAGAAGACAAATGGATAAACAAATTATGGTATATTCACACAGTGGAATATTACCTGACAATAAAGAACAATGATGAATCCCTGAAACATCTTATAACAGGGAGGAATCTGGAAGGTATTATGCTGAGTGAATTTAGTCAGCCACAAAAGGACAAATATTGTATAAGGTCACTATTATAAGAACTCAAGAAAACATTTAAACACAGAAGGAAACATTATTTGATGGTTACGAGGGTAGGGAGGAAGGGAGAGGGGTATTCACTAACTAGATAGTAGAGAAGAATTATCTTAGGTGAAGGGAAGGACAGCACACACTACAGGGGAAGTCAGCACAACTGGACTAAACCAAAGCTAAGAAGTTTCCTGAATATAACCAGACTCCTCAAGGGACAGAGTAGCAGGGGTAGGGGTCTGGGGACCATGCTTTTAGGAGACATCTAGGTCAACCGGCATAACAAAGTTTTTTAAGAAAATGTTCTGCATCTCTGTTTGGTGAGTGGCTTCTCGGCCATCTCAGATGCATCAATTGGTCCCAACCCATCTGGAGTAAAGGAGAATGAAGAAAACCATGGACACAAGGGAAGTATTAGCCCAAGAGACAGAAAGAATCACATAAACCAGAGACTTCATCAGCCTGAGACCAGAAGAACTAGATGGTGCCCGGCTACCACCAATGACCTCCCTGACAGGGAACATAACAGAAAGTCCACGATGGAGCAGGAGAAAAGTGGCGTGCAGAACTCAAATTCTAGTAAAAGAACTAGACTTAATGATTTGATTGAGACTGGAGGGATCCCAGAGGACATGGCCCATGGACTCTCTGTTAGCCCAAAACTAAAACCATTCCTGAGGCTAACTCTTCAGACAAAGATTAGACTGGACTATGGGACATAAAATGATATTTGTGAAGAGTGTGCTTCTTAGCTCAAGTAGATGCATGAGACTAAATGGGAAGCTCCTGTCCAGAGGCGAAATGAGAAGGCAGAGAGGGTCAGGAGTCGTTGAATGAACCCAGGAAATCCCGGGTGGAAAGGAGGATCGTGCTGTCACAGTATAAGGAGAGCAGCTAGGGTCACATAACAATGTGCGTATAAATTTTGTATGAGAGAAAAAAAAAAAAAAAGTGACAGGCTAGGAAACCTACGAGGCAGTTCTACTCTTTTATATAAGGTCATTATGAGTTAGAATCGACTTGATGGCACACAAGAAAAACAACAACATACAGTATTCAAAAATATTACCCCCAAATTATACATTCCCTTTAATAAAACATTGTGGTCTCATAATGACCATTTACTATGATTTTGAAGTATATTTCCTTCCAATAAGTTGAGAGCAAGACCTCTATCCAAAATGTTTCCCCTGTTTACCAACCAATTGAATAGGCAACCTGGGTACTGGATGGAAGCCTCACACCACATTGTTGCAGCCATTGTGTCAATCCACCTCATTGAGGGTCTTCCTCTTTTTTGCTGACCCTCTACTTTGCCAAGCATGATGTCTTTCTCCAAGGATTTGGTCCCTCCTGATAACATGTCCAAAGTACATGATACGATGTCTCGGCATCCTCACTTCTAACGAGCACTTTGACTGTATTTCTTCCAAGGCAGACTTGTTCGTTCTTCTGGCAGTCCATGGTATATTCAATATTCTTCACCAACACCACAATTCAAAGGCACCAATTCTTCTTTGGTCTTCCGTATTCATTGTCCAGCTCTTGCATGCATAAGTGGTGATTGAAAACACCATGGCTTGGGTCAGGCGCACCTTAATCTTCAAGGTGACATCTTTGCTTTTTAACACTTGGAAGAGATATTTTGCAGCAGATTTGTCCAGTGCAGTGTGTAATTTGATTTCCTTACTGCTGCTTCCATAGGCGTTGATTGTGGATCCAAGTAAAATGAAATCCTTGATAACATTAATATCTTTTCTCCATTTACCATGGTGTTGCTTATTGGTCCAGTTGTGAGGATTTTTGTTTTCTTTGTACTGAGGTCTGATCTGAAGGCTATATCTTTGATCTTTATCAGTAAGTGCTTCAAGTCCTGTTCACTTTTAGCAAGCATGGTTATGTCATCTTCATATCACAGGTTCTTAATGAAACTTCCACCAATCCTGATGCCACATTCTTCTTCATATAGTCCAACTTCTCTGATTATTTGCTCAGCATATAGATTGAATAAGTATGGTGAAAGGATACAACCCTGACACACATCTTTCTTGATTTTAAACCATGCAGTATCACCTTGCTCTGTCTGAACGACTGCCTCTTGGTCTATCTACAAGCTCTACATGAGCACAATTAAGTGTTCTGGAATTCTCATTCTTCCCAATGTTATCCATAATTTGTTATGATCCACTCAACTGAATTCCTTTGCATAGTCAATAAAACACCGGTAAACTTCTTTCTGCTATTCTCTGCTTTCAGCCAGATCCATCTGAAATCAGCAATGATATCCCTTGTTCCATGTCCTTTTCTGAATCCAGACCGAATTTCTGGCAGTTCCCTGTTGATGTACTGCTGCAACTGCTTTGGAATGATCTTCAGCACAATTTTACTTGTGTGTGATATTAATGATACTGTTCGATAATTTCCACATTTGATTGGCTCACCTTTCTGTCAGTTGGTTGGCCAGTAGCTGCCTTCCAAATTTCTTAGCTTAGATGAGTGAGCACTTCCAATATTTTGCCCAAAGAATCCTTCAAAATTGCAATGAGAGGCTTGACTTTTTTCTTGAGTTCTTTTGCCTTGAGAAATGCTGAGTGTGTTCTTCACTTTTGGTTTTCTGACTCCAGATCTCTGCACGTTTCATTACTTTACTTGGTCTTCTCAAATTGCACTTTGAAATCTTCTGGTCAGCTCTTTTACCTCACCATTTCTTCCATTCACTTTACCTACTCTACGTTCAAGAGCCAAAATTCAGAGTCTCTTCTGACATCCATTTTGGTCTTTCTTTTCTGTCTTTTTAATGTATGATTCTTTATGTATGATGTCCTTAAAGCCTTTTCCGTTATTAGTGTTCAATGTGTCAAATCTACTTTTGAGATGGTCTCTAAACTCAGGTGAGATATAGTCAAGATCATGTTTTGGCTCTTATGCACTTGTTTTAATTTTCTTCAGCCTCAACTTGAACTTGCATATGAGCAATTGATGGTCTGTTCTGCAGTCAGCATCTGGCTCTTTTCTGACACATGACATTGTGCACTTTCGTCACGTCATTCCACAGATGCAGTTGACTTTATTCCTGTGTTATCCATCTGGTGAGGTCCAAGTGTATGGTTGCTGTTTATGTTGGTGAAAAAAGGTGTTAGCAACGAAGAAGTCGTTAGTCTTCAAAATCTTATGATGGGATCGCTGGTGTCATTTCTGACACCAAGGCCGTATGTTTCAATTACAGATCCTTCTTCTTTGTTTCCAACCTTCGATTCCAATTACCAGTAATTATCAATGCATCTTGACTGCATGTTTGATCAATTTCAGGCTGCAGGTGTTGGTAAAAGTCTTCAATTTCCTCATCTTTGGCATTAGTGGTTGGTGTGTAAATTTGAATAATATTGTAATAATTGGCCTTCCTTCTAAGTGTATAGATATTATCCTATCATTGACAGCGTTGTACTTTAGGCTAGATCTTGAAATGTTCTTTCTGATGATGAATATAATGCCATTCCTCTTCAATTTGTCATTCCTGGTATAGTACACCATATCATTATCGGATTCAAAGTGGCCAATGCCAGTCCATTTCAGCTCACTAATGGCTAGGATATAGATCTTTATGTGTTCCATTTCAGTTTTGATGACTTCCAATTTTCCTATTTTCATACTTCGTACCTTTCACATTCTAATTATTAATGGATGTTTGCAGCTGTTTCTTCTCATTTTAAGTTGTGCCAAACCAGCAAATGAAGGTCCCAGAAGTTTGAATCCGTCCATTTCATTAAAGCTGACTCTACTTTGAGGAGACAGCTCTTTCCTGGTCATATTTTGAATGCCTTCCAACCTGGGTGGGGGCTCATCCTCCGGCAGTATATCAGACAGTGTTCTGCTGCTATTCATAAGGTTTTCACTAGTCAGTTTTTTCAGAAGTAGACTGCCAGGTCTTTCTTCCTAGTCTGTCTTAGTCTGGAAGCTCCACTGAAACCTGTCCTCCATGGGTGACCCTGCGTTTGAAATACCTGTGGCAAAGCTTTGAACATCACAACAACATGCAAGCCATCACAGTACAACAAACTGACAGATGTGTAGTAGGCAAAGTGGGGTAAAATCTCCTTTTTCACTGATGCTTCTCTCACTCAACTATATTCCTTTTCCCTGAGATTCTAACCTGAATTAGACCTGTTAGCTCTGCTTTCCTTTCTTCTTACAACGATCTACTGGAAACTGGGAGATGAAAGGAAGTAGATTTATTTCCCTTTTCTTGACTAGCCTTGTCTTACTATATCCATGTCTGGTACTTAAGTTTTCACTAAGTGTTGTGGAAGAGAATGGCTGAAGGAGAGAGGAATAAGATGACCAATTTCTACATTGGTGCTGTGGTTGCAATACCATAGACTAGGAATGCTCCTAAGGAAGCTGCAGAAGCTGTTGTCCAATTACTGTCAGAAAAAATACAGATAACTCATTATCAACAATGCCAAAATAAAAATTACAAATTTTGGTCAATTGTCTTTAGTATCCAGATGGAATATACCAGACAACTATACTCAATATGTCAAGAAATTTATTTATTTGGGGATGTTATTTTGAGCTAGATTTTCTTGGCAGGCCAAATCTCTTCGAAACAATAATAAAAAAAATGTATGTAAGCTTTTAAAGTACTTTTGTAATAAATGAAAATAAATAAATATTCCTACTCTCAATATCTCCCAGCCATTCTAAACATTTGTAAAGTGTTTTCCCGTATAAAATACTGAGGTTTTGATTAGGCATTTGTTTGATAATTTGAAGAAATGCGAAGCTACTTCTAGAAAAAAAATTACTGATCCCATCTACAGAAAAGTCACTCTCTCTCATTTGTGAAAGGTTCAGTGGTACTCATTTGAGGCAAGAATGTATTTCAGTATCTTCAGTTTTTCAATAAAATGCCAACTTTGCTTCCTCAAGTAAAGAATTCTCCCACTTTGAGCAATAGCCAAAGATTTCATTACTGAGTGACTTCCTGTCAAGCACCTTCCAGGGTATAGATATGAGAAATTCTAAGTCTTTATTCTCTTAGATTCTCTGTGAATCACCAGAGTACAATATATTTATTATGTTGTTGTCATTGCCCACGGAAATATTAAGCATTAACAACATGATCTTATGTTTTATCGAGGAGCAGTATAGGAAAAGACATAAGAAAACTGTTTCTGCATTTTTGCAAACTGATATTGAAGACTTTGTTCTTGCACTGATTATGAAATGCTCCGTGTATAAATATCTGCCCAAATACTTTCCCTTAACAAATTTTCTTAACTCCTCGTAAGACAACTTATTGCTTAACCCCCTCATGATCCTACACATGCTCTCACTCTGTCCTCCTCCCCGTTTTAACAAATAATAGTCAGAGACTATGTAATCTGTGCACATATAGGTGTGATTTTTATGACCTTAAAGTTACCAGGGAGTTTTAAAAATTAACATTCAGTTCAGTAAAAATTCAAAAACATAGTTTTTCTAAATCGTTAAGTCCAACTATGAAGTATTTCTCTATTTTATAAATCATATAAAATAATCACCTTCAACAGGCCCTTTAATTAGTGATTGATCATCTCCCTTAATTATTTATTTACATCTTGGTTACGCTGTACTTCAAAACAAACAAAATCTAGCCAAATATTTAAGCTAGTTCTAAAAGGGAAACTAAATTAACTAAAATCAATTAATTATACATTAGTTAATTTAAAACTATTTTGCACATTTAATGCTTTGTATGAAATTAATAAATGTATATTTAATCTTTTAACATATCAGATCTATACTGAAATTCTCAATAATACATTTTAAATTGAAATTAGAGTTGAGAACTTTAATATGTTAAATTACTCAGAAAAGGTCATCACATTGTATAGCAGATATACACAAGTCATTCCCAAAATTAACAACAGCAACAACAAAAACATGTTATTTAAAGTTTGATTTACTTCATCTTTTCTTTATATAATTCTAACCCTTTGTGGTATTAAAAGACTTCACAAGGTAATAATTATATTTAGGTTGCTCATCTACCAGAAATCTTTGTTAACACATGAGATTTGGTTCAGTGCCCAACACTCACCAACAGACAGAGGCCCTTTTCATGGTCTATAACATCAGGATTCAGTGACCTTCAGAGGTTCAAAATACCACGTCCTTATTCTTATTCTTACCTCAGTCTTCCTTCCACTACAGGATTCTGCAGCACCATGAAGATGGTAACTAAGGGCTTTGCTGCGTGCTTGAATATTGCAAATCTTTGAGTCCTTTATGACACTTGAATATTTTCCTGTCTGGCTCTAAAAGCACTTTTAATGTCATTCCACTGGATCCTTCATACACTTACGTCATCATTTCATAGCCTCTTTTAAATTTATTGCCTGATTTGGGTAGGCAGAGTTCTTTATTCTCTGTTCTTTTCATGTTTTCCCCTGTCTGGCACACCACACAAGTTTCATGGACCTTAAATGTCATTGGGTTGGATTCTGCACATCTCTTATGCTTTTGGCTCCGTGGCCATAACACCAGAGTTATGTGTTGGCAGCAGCACATAAAGATGAGCGAACTCTAGCTCAGAGCTCGTTTTAGAACATGAGGAGTGGGCCTCCCTTGTCTACATGCTCACTGGGTTTCCCTTGCCTTACTTTGTTTTCTAGGAAATTCTAAGAAGTGCCTTGTTCATATGCAGTATTTTACCTTACCTTGAGTTATTTTAGTCTTACATCCTTTTCTCTTTACCATTAACATGTTGAACCTGTTGTTTTGTATCTCTTTTTACTGTAAATGTCCTCTAATTTTTGGAAAAAAGTGACTTCTAAAAGAGTGACTAAATCATATTAAAAGTCTGTTTTTAGAACTGGGTACTGTCTGATAGGATTTGAAATCAAATAGGACAATTTAATTATTAAGGTAGCTCACAAAGCAATTTTCTCGTTTTGATTTTCTTTTTTTAAAAGAGGCATAGACTTCACAAGACAAGTTTTTATGTAGTTCTTTTTTTTTAAAATATAATTCTCTAGGCAAAATGTTTCTAAAGAATATACTGTAATATTCCTTTAGAATAAAAACAGCATAACATTGTTATATTTTAAAAAGCATATAAATTCTCAAGTCAGTCCGTCTGGTTTTGAACCATTATTTTTGCTTGCAACGAACACCTGAGCTTGTATATGCTAATATGTTTAACAGCGAGTTGGCAAACAACAGGTAGGTGAGGAAGGCGTGCAGGCTGCAGGTTGGGAGAGTGGCAGAAAAGGAGATGCAGAGTTGTCCTTGGTCAGATGAGGAAGCTTTTAATGGCCTCTTCTAAGCAGTCTGGGATTTGGAACTCTGAGAGATCTACCGACAGACTTCAGGAAAAAAGGATACTATGATTAAATTTAAATATATTTATTTACTGCTGAGAGTCTGAAAGATCAGACTACTGGTAATAAAAGCCCTGCAATATAAAATAATAATATGCAGTGTAGCAATGAGAACGGCAAAGTTCTTGGAATAGTATCCTAAACGTTAAAATCGAAGAGTGTCAAAGTAAATCACACTAGGGAGTATCTCCCCTCAGCAACAATTATTTCTCTATAATCACCAACATGTTGTCCCAGTTAATAAAAACACATGGCAAAATTCTCTGAAAATCTGCAGAATTTGGGCAGCATATTCCTATCGTGATTCTCAGAGTAATTGACAGAGATCAAAAGCAAACTTCTCACCAAAATACTAAATTGAAATTGTATCTATTAATAGGAAATACATATGAAGCTGTTGGCTCAAATTGACTTGTTTAAATAGATTATGTTGGTTTCCAGGGCCAGGCACTAATTCCAAGTAGCACTTTATTTCATCTTCCTTGCACAAGTGAAGTCAAATACCATTTTCATCAGACACCAAATGTGGAACAAAAGCAATCTTCACTGAATGAATTTCTAAAATGACCTGTGAAAACTCTTATTTTTCCATTCTAGCCTAAGTTATGCAATCTTACAAGACTCAGTCACACATCTGATCTCTCAAAACTACAAGGATACATTATGTCCCATATTTAACATTATTATTCTGACGAATGTTTGATTTCTAAATTGCTGGAAGCAAATCTGTACAAGGCTTCCATGGCTCAACTACTAAAGAGCCAAACATTGATTCTTCAGCCAAGCGTTTTCTCAAGTCATTTCAAGGGGAATCTGACTCATTGTCAAACCTCATGATTATCTGACTCTCACTGGTCAAGAAGTGATGGTTTCTCATATTCCATGTAATTCCAAGCTCTGGTAAAAATAGACAACAGTATTCATAGAATTGTCTTTGCATTAAACTTGACTGTAAGTTTACTAAATCGCTCAAAACAATTCAGTAAAGCCTGGGAAATTAATTCCTCCATTGACTGATCATTTGTAAAAGATCATTTTATAAATTTCTCAAATAACTGTAACCAAAAAGGAAAAAAAAGGACATGAAATTATACTATCCATTCATTTACAGTTTTTAAAGACTATAGCATATCATTATACCTCTTCAAACATTTTTTATTTTACAGAAGCTGGGGCATGAAAGAGTTGATTTTATTTTTGTCCAAGGAAATAAAATTAATAAAACAGAAGTCGTTTCATTCCTGATAAAAGTAAAATCAAAATTAAGGAAAGCTATTGCCGTTAGTTGCCATAGAGTCAGCTCCGAGTCATGGAGATCTTACATATAATGGAACAAAATCTTGCCCTGTCCGGCACCATCTTCATAATTGCTGGTATAAGGAAGGTTGATCATGTGATTTGTCATAGATTTGAGTTTTATAACCACATGTTATGGTATATAACTCATTTCTTCATTATACAAATATTTATTAAAAACGCAGCCCTGGGTGAAATGCAGAGATATATAAAATAGTCTCTATTTTCAAAGAGATTGCAAATTCATAATATGTTATCAAAAAAGAGGTGTGTTCTTGTTGTGGTTGTTTTGTTTTTTTTGTTTTGCTAAGTAAGACCCAGTGTCAGAAAAGTCGCTATATCAAGTAGTTCCATCTTTCAAACTTCCTGATGAACACAATGTTTCAGAAATATTTGGCCCTCCCAGAGTTGGGAGTTACAAGTTTCTTAAACACTTTCTTTGTTTTATCCTTTGGAAAATCTAAGGAAAGCACATTTTCTTAAAGAAATGATTATTTAAGTAGATTCATATGTCTAAAAGTGGTATAATACAATCAACAACTATACTTAAAATGCAACAAGTGCCAACAGAAAGCTAAAATGCATTTTTTTCTGTAAGATATTTAACGTTGAGAGTCGATACATAATCTAGAGAAGATGAATTAACCTAGTTTCTCCTTTATAAATAAACCGCTGGTCCTCAGGACAATTTTGTGAACCAGTTTTTTGTGCTTTTGGCAGGCAGATGATTTTTAGTACAATTTATAACTTCAACCCTATTGACTTTTATTTACTCTTTCAAAATTCTGTTTTCTCTTGTAGCCACTGTGTGCCCTGGGACAGCCATCAGATAGTACCTTTGAGCGGCATTTTCAACTTCTATTGTTCTTAATTGGTTTTCCTCTGAAAAGGCAACTTGCTTTGAAATGCTTTTAGACTCTGTGTCATTTCCCCTGTGTGCCCCCCTTTGATGACATAACCAATACGTAAGATTTCATTTAAATGCCACCTAGGGCTTGCTGCCCATCTGCAATCTATCTGGCCATCATGAAAAGAAGACATGTATTAAAGAAGGGGTAAATACCTTTAAGTCTGGGAGTGTAGTCTTCTTGTTGCTAGTGTTTAAGGCAACAATTCCCATATTTCCTTGTGCTATCTGACAACTGTCCCTCAAGATTTTTAATCCAGCAAGAATTTGAAAGGCAATCAGAGGCTGCAACAGCTGTTTGTTATCCTTGCTAAATGTGGGGGTTTACATGCAGCAATTTTGGCAACACTAAAAATGCATTTAGTATTTTTGAACAAGACTAGAAAGTGAGCATCCATATATCTTTTGTGCATGAAGCATTTTATTATATGCTTCCGATTCACGGCTATAAAATGAAATGTAGCCTTTTATTCTCTCTCTACAGGCACAGCTTTGCCTCTAGAATAACAGGAGTTTATTGGAAATGACTTTTACCTTTTTCTACTCGACCAGCAGTAGAGAAAGGCTGAAGTTTTTACAGCACGGTCATGTCCAACTTTGCTCACAGTCTGTTGCAATTCGACATGATTCCGCCTTGTCACAACAGGAAGCAAGTCAATAAACACGTGATTTGCCCTGAGGACTCTACCTGTGAAAACAGACGTTTTCTTTCTTCAGGTAAAACAAATCTACGTTAACCCCAACCTCATCGTTAGTACAAACAGAACAAAATCCAGATAACTTTGGAATTCTCCAACTTGTATTTTTAATTTAATTCTAAATGTTTTAATCTCGATGTCCCAAGGAGAATGTAGCTTTCTTTGGGTTGTGTAGAACATTTATATTTCTGTTTTTCTTATAGCGACTTGTCAGTGAAATAATAATTAATCATTGTTAGCATTACTGACTATGAGGAGGTCATTATTTCACATTTCTCTGCCTAGAACCTCTGAACATTTCTGCCACCTGTTGTTTTAACCTTGTCCTTTTACCACAAGAAATTCTGAACAGGAAAAGCGGGACAAGGGTGAAAAAATCGTACCACTCTTCTTTCTGACTATTTTTAAATGAACAAATTGTCACCTATACTTTAGCTTGTCAATACAGGTATGAGAATAAGAAAAATGAAAAAAAAAAAGAGACGACAGAAACAGGCACGGTAAAGGAAGAAGGGAGAAGATCATTGGAAAGGGAGAAGGTCCAGCCGCCTCTGTTGCTGAGGTTAGAGAGAAGCAATTGTGCTCTGGTCTCCGAGCCCAGCGGAATCTTTGGGTCATCCCTGATGTAAGGATACTCCTTACGTAGTGTCATCCTGAGCAAACTTTTCCCTTCACTACCATACTTGTTAAATCTTAGTTTATTAAATACTACTGCATTTTAGAAATCCACAAATATATTTTATAAAAGATCTAAGAAAGCTATTCATAGAGCCAAATTTGCTGCCATGAATTTGATGAAAACTTTGCTGGAACCCGTAATGAATGATCCAAAAATGACTCCACAGTAGTTTGATTCCAAAACCATAGATCTGGCTTACCTAGACTGACCCAGTTATGTTTTTTTCCTGGCCATCTCTTCAAATACTACCAGTTGCCTTGTGTCAGGGCTATTTCAAAAACAATATTGTCTTCCTCGTCACCCAGACATTTCAGTGTGCTTTCATTCCCAAATGCTGCTGTGAAGTTGGATATTGTCAGTTCGAAAATTAAGAGGATGTTTAGATCATCACTGATTATCTCCAATTCTTTTGAAAACAGCTGCCAATATGTCAGCCTGTTTTTCAAATTGAAAATATCTAACTTTCATTTCTTTTTGTATTTTCAATATGTTCTTATTTTCCACTATTTCTGCTTTTTTTTTTTTTTAATTTCTTCATCTATTATAAAGCTTTATGAAACACCAGAGGTGTTATAAACATATTCCGGTGTAAACTGTCTTAATCTGACCATTGTAGCAAAACCTTAGGCCAAAGATTAGAGATGGGGTAAAGGATAGGTAACAGAGTCAAACTTTATGAGACTCTAAGAGAGGTTATCTTAGTCATCTAGTGCTGCTATCACAGAAATACCACAAGTAGTTGGCTTTAACAAATAGAAATTTATTCTCTCAAAGTCAAGGAGGCTAGAAGTCTGAATTCGGATTCCAACTCCAGGGAAAGGCTTTCTCTCTCTGTCGGTTCTGGAGGAAGTTCCTTGTCATCAATCTTCCCCTGCTCTAGGAGCTTCTCAGTGCAGGGACTCGCGCTACTTTCTTGGTGGTATGAGGTCCCTGTGTCTCTCTGCTTGCTCCTCTCTTTTATATCTCAAAAAAGATTGACTCAAGACACAACCTAATCTTGTAGACTGAATCCTGCCTCATTAACATAACTGCCTCTAACCCTGCCTCATTAATATCATACAGGTTAGCATTTTACAACACATAGGATAGTCACATCAGATGACAAAATGGTGGACAACCATACAATACTGGGAATCACGGCCTAGCCAAGTTGACACACATTTTCGAGGGACACAATTCAATTCATAAGAGAGGTATTATGAACAAAATTATTTCTGCCTTCTCTTACACTTTCAGTCACATAACAGTTTATCCACATGTCATTTTAATACTTTACTTTGTCTTCTTGAGCCACCCTTTGAAATCTTCTGTTCAGCTCTTTTACTTCATCATTTCTTCCATTCACTTCAGCTACTCTACATTCAAGAGCGACTTGAATGCGTCTCTCAGTTTGTCACACTATGGGGGCTTCATGTTGCTATGATGCTGGAATACCAGCTGTGTCACCCATGGTGGACAGGTTTTAGCTGAGCTTTCAGACTAAGACAAACTAGGAAGAGGGACCTAGCAGTCTACTTCTGAAAAGAATTATCCAGTGAAAAACTCATGAATCGTGGTGGAATATTGTCTGATGTTGTGCAGGAAGATGAGCCTCCCAGGTTGGACGGCTCTCAAAAGATGACTGGGGAAGAGCTGCCTCCTCAAAGTAGAATCGACCTTAGTTTTAGGGACCTTCATTTGCTGATGTGACACGACTCAAAATGAGAAGAAACCGCTGCAAACATCCATTAATATTTGGAACATGGAATTACAACTTACGATCTAGGAAAACTGGAAATCATCAAAAATGAAATGGAATGCAGAAACATCTATATCCTAGGCATTAGTGAGCTGAAATAGACTGGTACTGGCCATTTTGAATCTGACAGTCATATGATCTACTATGCCAGGAATGACAACTTGAAGAGGAACGATGTTGCGTTTATAGTCAAAAAGAACATTTGAAAATCTATCCTGAAGCACAACACTGCCAGTGATATGATAATATCCATATGCTTACAAGGAAGACGAGTTAATAAGAATATTTTTCAAATTTACCCACCAACCACTAATGCCAAAAATGAAGAAACTGAAGATTTTTACCAACATCTGCAGTCTGAAATTGATCAAACATGTAATCAGGATGCATTGATAATTACTGGTGATTGGAACGCAAAGGTTGGAAACACAGAAGGTCAGAAGTTGGAAAATACGACCTTGGTGGTAGAAACAATGCAGGAGATCACATGATAGAATTTTGCAAGACCAACAACTTCTTCGCTGCAAATACCTGTTTTCAACAACATAAACAAACAGCGACTGTACACGTGGAGCTCACCAGATGACATACACGGGAATCAGATTGACTACATTTGTGGAAAGAGACAATGGAAAAGCTCAATATCATCAGTCAGAACAAGGTTAGGGGGACTGACTGAGGAACAGACAATCAATTGCTCATATGCAAGTTCAAGTTGAAGCTAAAGAAAATTAGAACAAGTTCATGAGAGCCAAAGTACGACCTTGAATGTATCCCACCTGAATTTAGAGACTGTCTCAAGAAAAGATTTGACTGGTTGAACACTAATGACCAAAGACCAGATGAGTTGTGGAATGACATCAAGGACATCATACATGAAGAAAGCAAGAAGTCATTAAAAAGATAGGAAAGAAAAGACCAAAATGGACGTCAAAAGAGGTTCTGAAAGTTGCTCTTGAAAGTAGGATAGCTTGTTGGATTACTTAGATCCCACACAACAGACCCTTTCTGTTCCAAGGAAATGAAAACATAGAAATCAGGTTCTTTAATTGATTCACATATACGTAAACACACAAAGTCTATGCACTTGTGACATATGTTATTTACTAAAATTTAAGGAGGATGAGTGTTGATTTACAGTGCACAATACCAACTTATCAAAATTTAAACTTAGTTGCTCCTCATCTAAAAAGTCATTTGGCCATTCTACCATTGGAGATTTTTTGCTGACCATGCCACCAAGTCTCTCCCAGCTATCTGTCTTATTGGTTCCTCTTTATCTCCTGCCCCATCCCTTTTCTTCCCATACTCTCTCTATAATTATTCCTACAGCTAATATTAATTATTTTACTAATTAAATATTTTACTAATATTAATATTTTACGATGAAGAGAAATTATATAGAAATGTAGGCCAACAGATGCTATATAACTACAGAATATTGATACAAAATTGGCACTGAGCCTTCTGGCTAGAAAAAGAGCAAGAGAAACTCATAAGAAAATCAATTTTTATAAAATTCACATCTTGCATTATTAAAAAACTGATCTATAAGCAAAATAAATATTTTATGTCCTTTCATTTCCATAAAAATTCATTTTATAGCTAATGTAGTGGATGGGAGCCCAGGTAGCACAGTGGTTAAGAGCTCAGCTCCTAACCAAAAGGTCAGCAGTTCGAATCCACCATCCACTCCATGGAAACCCTGTGGGGCAGTTCTACTCTGTTCTATAGGGTTGCTATGAGTCAGAACCTACCTGATGGCAACAGGATTGGTTTTTGGTTTGGTAGTATATGGCGTCCTCAAAAACCTGCTGACAATTAATGCAGCAGCAAATGTTGTGTGGCAGTGACTTATGTCCTTTATCAATGAATAAAAGCATAACTCAGTGAAAACCATTCAATGAGAGATCTAGAAAATGTGTCTCAAATATGCACTTAACTGCTGCTTAAATAATCAGAAATAAAATGAGAAGGATGAATAGATTGTATGTTCTTTAAAATATCCCTCCTTTATACAGAATCTTCTGTGAGAAATGGATATTGGACGACTTTGAGGATAACATCTCTAGCAATAATAAAAAATGTAGATATTTTCTCTAGTTTGTAAGAGTAGAGGCATATGCTTTCTAGATGAATGGAATATATTTGAAAGGATATAAGATAGTATTATATTTAATAGTGGCTGCCCAGGAAAGTATAATTATAACTATATTTTATTTTGTGTACTTTTTGCTTTAATTTCTTTAAGATTTGATGAGAAGGGAATTATCTAGAGGTATGCCACAAGTTCCGTTCTTGTCCTACTGTTTAAGATTTTTATCACCATTCAAGGCCACATCATCAACACAGATATCAAAAACATGGACAACATGTAACTACATGCTATAGGAAAGAACTTCAAAAATCAGCAGCCAAAAATAAATTAAAGATTAAGATAACCTTGCATAAGAGCAATATTTATTTTAAAAAAGAAAGAAAGTGTGTGGAGTTTCATTAACTATAACGTATTTATGAGTTAAGATTGTACAACAGTGGCCAAAGGTGTTAATAAGAAGATAGATACATGCAGATCACAGATAGAAAGAGATGAGCAGCCTACTGTCTTACACCTGGCAGACCACACATGGAGTACTGGTTTCTGTATGGGGCATTTAAGAGGGACGTTAACAAACCGGAGAGAGTCCAAAGGTGAATCCATGATTTTGATAAATGAAAGCCAAGTAGGTGTTGGAAATGAAAGTCTTAAATCTGGAGAAGAAAAAATCAAGGGAGTGGGAAGAAATAGAAGATCTTCAAATATTAGACAGAGGGCCGAGAGGTACCGGGATTACAGCTGGAGAAGAGGCGTTCACTTGTGTCAAGAAAATTCTAGAGGAGAAATTCTCAGTGATGGGTGATATCCAAGCACCTATGAGACAGTCCATGCTAAAAATATGTCACCGCCAGAGAGATCACCCCAAGGTTGAAGATTTCCTTCCTTCTCCAAACAAGAAGGGACAGAAGCTGGAGCACTGAGGTGGGAGCGAGGGGCTGGCACAACAAAGGGACAAGAAACTGATCTTGACCCCGTTTTCCACTTTAAAAGGAGCTTTAGGGGCTTCGCTGGGATGCTGAAGAAAGAGGAGAAAACTTTAGTTGGAATTTGAAGTTTTGTAATGTTAATTAAGGAAGTGAAATTCTTCTGAGGACTTAAGTGACTGGAGGTTTTAGGTACTATTTTCACCTAATAGCAAATAAGCTAAGCTAACTGTTAGCCATTTAGTAGAGGGAAGGCAAAAACAAGCATAGAGAGCCACTTTACAGGAGAATAACGAGAAAATATAAAATTGTTTTAAAATTTGCATCCTATGAATTACGCTCCTTCAATATTCAGGTTGCATAGGCTACTAAATCATTAAGTATGTTTATTAATTTAGTATACACACACACATATATATTTAAATATATATGCAATTAATATGAGCATTTCTAAAACACAGGAACAAATTACGGAATGTATCCAAGTTGAAATAAACTTTCAAGTTTTAAGTACGATGCAGACACAAAGGTGCTAATTATTTTGATTAATTAGTTTCAGATTTTACAAAGCAAAGCATACTTCAAACACAAAAATTCATACTTCTCACTCTTGCTTTTGACTTGGTAAGGAAAAGCATCTTAATAAGATGATGGAAAAGAAACATTTGACACTCAGGTGTTTATTTCCTTTAGAAATATGTCTACAAGTTAAGTACTTGCTACATTTGGACTTGAATGTCCTCTGTAGAGATGAAAACAGAAATCTCTGTCCAGCTTGAGAATCCCAGATCCCCTGGAGCTGAGTGGCTAACACAGTCCAGAGGCAGGAAATTTGTGCTGTCTTCCTTAGGACAGCCATTCAATATGACTGCCCAGGGATTGACTGAATGTGAAATGGTGCCAGTCAACCACGTGATTTGTGTCAGAGTGGAACTAAGAAACCGTAATTGTTTTGTTATAATGTTATTTATGTTGCTTAACATCAGATACCACCCTTCTAAATTGATTTCTTATATATTGGGAACTTGAAAGCTGATAAAATTAGCTTATTTGTTACGCAATAAAAACAGTTCAAAAACAGTTTTTTAAACTGTTACCCACTTAACAACCATTTTTCTGCCCATTTTGCTGTAACAAAAATTATTGATAACTATCTAGCATTACTATACAAGAAAAACTGAGGGTAGAACAATTCATCTGTGCATTTATGCACAGAGGTCTAAAAGTCTACTCATTCTATTATGAAGACAAATATGAATCAAACTATGGACTAAATAGTCTAGAAAAAATTAAATTGGTAATGAAGAAGCTAAACTAATGTCAATTTATAAAGCAAGGAAAAATAAAATGAAAGCCAAAAACTAATTAGGGCAAGTTTTATGATGGATTTGGTCAAGGCTGCTCCCAATAAAAATAGAAATACCAACTACTTGTACAGGTACCTTGGAAGAAAGGCCTGGTGATCTACTTCCAAAAAAAGCAGACATTAAATATCCTATAGAACACAGCTTTGCTCTGATACACACGGTTGCCATGAGTTGGAATTGATTTAAGGGCAACTGGTGGCAGGTACAATAGATGTTTTTAACATTGCCTATATAGCAGATCAGCAGGATTTAATCGCACATTGAACTGAGCTTTCGGTAAACTCTATAAGCAAATTAACTTCAGTTCATGCCTTCAAAAAGTAATCCAAAATAACTCACTTATTGTTATACTAATAAATAATCCTTATTCATGTTTAAATAAAGAAAGTATAGAGTAGTACTTTGCTCATCAGCAGAAAGAACCTGCTTTTATTTTTTTAAAAGTTCATAATAAAAACACTGTTTAATTACTCAAATTTCAATACAGGCAGTCCCCAGGTTAGGAACAAGATTCGTTCCTAAGTGTGTCTCTAAGTCGAATTGTAAGTAAGTTGAAACAGGTGCTTTCAGTTCTTATCTAGCCTTACTTTAGTGCAAGAAGGAAACCCCAGTGGTGCAGTGGTTAAGAGCGACGGCTGCTAACCAAAAGGTTGGTAAGTTCGAATCCACCAGGCACTCCTGGGAAACCATATGGGGCAGTTCTACTCTGTCCAGCATGAGTTGGAACGGACACCATGGCAGTGGGTTTGTTTTTTGTTTTTCTGGTTAGTGCAAGAAAAAGCTTGAAGCCTTTTCAATGATTTAAAAGGTGCACGTACAGCAAGTGAAGGTGCTTGTGATGAAGAAGTTGTTGCGAGTAGGGGTTGGTTCTGGTGGCACCGTGGTTAAGAGCTAAGGCTGTTAACCAAAAAGTAGGCAGTTCAAATCCACCATCCGCTCCTTGGAAACCCAATGAGACAGTTCTACTCTGTCCTGTAGGGTTGCTATGAGTGGAAATTAACTCGATGGCAACAGGTCTGTTTGTTCGTTTGTTTCCTTAGGAGTTGGTTCAATCATTTGAAAATGAGGCAAATTTACCTAACATTGAAGGGCCAGTACGAGCTGTCCTTAAGTGGGACGTTCCTTACTGTCCACTGTGTCCATTAGAAAAGGAAGGGTGCCTGGCAGTGGACCCCTACTGGACAGTGCCTCCCCATGGAGCCGTTAGGTGGACCTTAAGCATACATGCAAAATGAAGAATTCATAAACACTGCTGCAATGAACGAAATCTGCGTTCCTTTGTGTCTGCTTACTGAAGTCGTTCTGAAATACCAGTCTGACTCGCAAACTACTTCCTTGTTGTTGAAAATGGAGTGGACACCTGCTTAGATTCAGGTAAAGAACAAATCTGCAAGGGGTGAATTAAAATCAAGACATGCAAACTATAAACTATGTAACTCCTTAATAAAAAATAATTGCTAAGTAGTAGATATCTTTGTTTACAATATTTATTTAACCAATTTAAAGAAATTTATATGTATTTTTAAAGTATTTTGAAAGGACACATATCATGTAAAAGTTTAAAAAGTAAAAAAAAGTCATCCTTCCCATCTGCCCTTCCCGAATGATTTTCATTTTTCATATTCACAGGTCTTTGTCCATAAGTAGACATAATTTGCTGATTCCTGGCTTCATTCACTTGCATCATTAAGTATCATTATTTATTTAATCTATCCCATTGGGTCAGAATAAACTAGATTGTGCTGTGGTAACATTCAACTGCAAAATAGTTGCAGTTTATAGCCACAAAGGTCATTTCTCGCTCACTCTGCATGCTCTTTATGGGTTTCTCTGGGGCTCTGTTCTGGGATTTCTTACTCCATGACCCAGGCTGAGGAACAATCCAGAGCAAAGTAGACTCACAAACAGACCTTAAAGCTGCTGCTTAGAGTGAAACATGTCACTTCCATCCATATTTAATTGGCCCCGCCTACTGTCAAAGGGGAGCCTTGATAGTGCACTGGTTAAGTGCTAGGCTGCTAACAAAAAGATCTACAGTTTGAACCCACCAGCCACTCCACGGGCGAAAGATGTGTCACTCTACTTCTGTAAAGATTTACAGCCTTGAAAACCCTATGGGGCAGTTCTACTCTGTCCTACAGGGTCGCTATGAGTCGGAATAGGTTTGACAGCGATGAGCACATGGTCAAGGGAAAGGCTAGTGGTAGTTCAGAGGTAGAATTCTTGCCTTCTATACAGAGACCTGCCTGGTTCAATTCCAAGCCAATGCAGCTCACGTGCAGCTACCACCTGTCTCAGTGGAGGCTTGTCTGTTGCTGTGATGCTGAATAGGTTTCAGCAGAGCTTCCAGACTAAGACAGACTAGGAGGAGAGGCCTGACGATCTACTTCTGCAAATCGGCCAAGGTTTCAGTCTCCAACCATCATGGGGATAGCACAGGACAGGGCAGCTTTTCATTCTGCTGTGCGTGGGTATGCAGTGAATGGACGGCATGCTCTGTGGCAGCTAGCAACGACATCAAGGGGGCAAGAAAACACAATCTTATCATGTTCCAGGAAGGGATAAATAAAATGTTTTTTGAACAATGCTATTGACTATCCCGCTAAGTTTTGGAAACGGGTTCTTTTCCAGTACTTTCACAATTTTAGGCTGTGGTACAATGAATATTTTCAGAGTTTTCCTGTTACCGTGTCTCCAGTACAAATTGCCGATAGCAAAATTACTGGGTCAAGAATATGAAATTTATAATGACCCAATACATACGGTCATAATCGTTTTCAAGATGATTGTACGTAAATGTTTCTTATTCTCCCAGTGACCCCAGGTTACACATCTCAACATGCTCATTCTCAGCAATGTGGACAATCCAATCTTCATGGACTAGATAAATAAAACATCATTATTCCAGCCTATGGTTTTGCCCATGGATTCTCTTTATTTCGAAGTATCTTGACTTTAAATTGAGAAATTGAAATTAATTATTTGTTGACAGAAATAATTTTGAAGAACTGTAATAATGTAGAAATCTATCATGCTTTTATTTATATATTTAGTTAGTTATGCCAGCAGCCGACTTTAATGTAGAAAGTCACTATAATCTTACTAGTACTAAGTACTTGTATATTTTTATGTATAAAAATACAAATACACTAAAATCTGCCAAAGTCAGAACCTGTGTAAGGTGGAAACCTGTCGGAGAGGAAAACTCAAATATCTTCCACTAAAATGAGCAGTACATATGTATATATATATACACACATATGTGTGTTACATAGATTTAGATACAGAGATCTATATAGAGAGATATGCATATACACATATACATATATATTTAATGTTGATATTTTAGGAGCAATAAAACAGAACCTAAAAAGTGATTTACCTAAAATTTCTTCATAATAACTGAATCAGTTAGGCTTCTTAATTGCATTCCGTAGAAACAGACTCTGGCTAATTGAAACAGGAAAGAAATTTTTCGAAAGGAAATTGGGTAGCTTACTGAATCACTTGGAAGACTTCAAACAGGCTCAAACCATAGGCAGAAACATTAAAATTTTCTTTATTAAATTTTTCTTTTCCTTTATAAAATTCACATCTCAAAGGAACTTTCTTAAGGAAATCAATGTGGCAAAATTTTCCATGAATACCCATTCCTTTCTATGCATAAAAGAAAACCTCAGCTGAAAGATGTTATCTGTGAAGCATTTCTTAAATAGAACTGGTCTCTGCTTACTTTGTGTACCCAAAGATTTCTGTAGCTACTTCTTCATACTGCATATATTTTTCTGTTGGGATTGCTTGTCTTTTCCACTAGACAACTTGGAGGAACAAAAACCTGTTCTTTCGTACCTTTATTCCTGGCATATTAGCAATTTTCACCCACAACTCTCCTTCCCCAAACCAGTGAAAGAGGTATCTTAAATGACTGGCAGTACACTTCTGAATATGCTATATAGACTTTATAGGGAAGGACACAACCAAAATATAGAAAAGATAATTCATCAGGAACTCCAAAAGAACGGGAAATTTAATAGGCTTTTTCCACGGTAAGAGCCCAGTAAGAACATCCTGCTACCACCACTGGACCCTCAGCGCCACTGCGAGCACATATGCTCTGCCGGCATGTGCCATGACGCAGTTGTTACCCCACTCCACTGCTGCCTTGGAAACCTAGCAGGTGATGCCGCTGCCTCTGCACTGTCTCCAGATTCATTTCCTCTCGACTCCAATTCCTAAATTGGGACACCTGACTGGTCAAGAACAAGTCATGTGTTCAAACCCTGGCTGTAAGGCTAACACCAAGGCTAACATAACAAAGTGTTCCCCAGACAAAAAAAAAGGGGTTTCAGAAGCATAGCAGCACAAACAAATTCAACAAATGACTGTAACAAAAGTAAAAATAAACGTCTACTACAATTAGCAAAAATATACATTTTCTACAATTTCCTTTGTACATTCCACCTCCTCCTATCCAAGTCCCATTGAGATTGTTCTGTTGACTTCATTGGCCCTTTGACCATTGGGATTTAAGACTTTGCTTTGTTTTGTTTTCTTCTAATAGAGGAAATACTCATTTTAAACGCCCTTGTGTGAGTCACAAACTCCTTCTTTTGGAGTTTCTGATGCATTACTTTTTCTATATTTTGGTTGTGTCCTTCCCTGTAAAGTCTACATAGCATATTCAGAAGTGTACTGCCAGTCATTTATGATACCTCTCTCACTGGTTTGTGGGAGGAGAAACATGTGGGTGAAGAGCCAGTATACCAGGAATGAAGGTACGAAAAGAACAGGTCTTTGTTCCTCCAAGTTGTCTCATGGAAAAGACAAACGATTCCAAAGAAACATATATGCAATATGAAGAAGTAGCTATGGAAAACTTTGGGTACACAAAGTACGTAGAGACCAGTTCTATTTAAGAAACGTTTCACAGATAACTTGATATTTGAACTGAGGGTTTCTTTTATGCTTAGCAAAGAATGGGTATTCACAGAAAACTTTGCCCCATTGATTTCCATAAGAAGATCCCTTTGAGACATGAATTTTATAAAGAGAAAGAAAAATTTAATGAAGAACAGTCATTGCAGTCAAAGACATCTCTCCAGCAAGAATTATCTAACATTGAACAATTTTTGAAGACTTTGGTATAAATTCATCATTGTCAAAAATAATTCTCTCTAAAGTACTAAAGGTTATTTAAAAAGAAAGAGAAAACTTAGATTAAAGATGCATATTTCAAAATTTACTCCCTCTAAAGTCAAATGAAGCAGCCCTGATGATGCTGTGGTTAAGAGCTAGGCTGCTAACCAAAAGGTCAGTAGTTTGAACCCATCAGCTGCTCTGCGGGAGAAAGATGGGGTGCTTCCGTACAGACTACAGCCTTGGAAGCCCTATGAGGCAGTTCTACTCTGTCCTATACCGTCGCTATGAGTTGGAATCAACTCAACAGCAACGGATTTGATTGTTTTGTTTTTTCTGATCAAAAGAACTCGTCTTTAACTGTGCAACTTTTCTATCATCTATATAATGAGAAGTTTATTTTCAATATAATATCATACTGGATTATCATGATATCAATGATATCATTATAGCATATAAACCTGCAAAACAGTTTTAAAAAAGCTCAAGGTAAACCGCAGGAATCCCAGAAAGCATGGCCCTCGGACTCGCTGTCAGCCCAGAACTAAAACAATTCCCGAGGCCAACTCTTCAGACAAAGATTAGACTCGACTATGGGACATAAAATGATACCTGTGAAGAGTGTGCTTCTTAGCTCAAGTAGATACATGAGATTAAATGGGCAGCTCCTGTCCAGAGGTGAGATGAGAAGGCAGAAAGAGTCAGGAGCTGGTTGAATGGACACGGGAGATCAGGGGTGGAAAGGAGGAGAGTGCCGTCACAGTATAGGGAGAGCAATTAGGGTCACATAACAATGTACGGTAAATTTTTGGTATGAGAGACTAACGTGAACTGTAAACTTTCACTTAAAGTACAACAATAAAATTAAAAAAAGAAAAAGCTTAAGGTAGAGTTTGTAAAATCACAAACTTCTAGAACTAGAGGTGATTCTTCCTCTGGCCCAAGGCCAGTTAGGGTTAAATATTGTTATCTGCACCAGATCTTCCTCCACTTCCTTTTCAGCTACCTCTTCATAATTCTTTCTGCTTATTATCGTTGTTATTTGACGGTAGTACAGTTTGGGTTGATAAACATTGATCTGATCCAACTGCCTCATTTTTAGAGGATAAAATTCAGTTTGAGATGGTGTTTGAAATCTAGTTTATTGCAAAACCAAGTCTAAGGCAAAGATTGCAAGAACTATGAAAAATGTCTCACACTGAGATTTGTGGAAATAAAGAACAGTACTTAGTCAAGAGTTTAATTAATTTAGTCAAATGTTTGTAAAATGCTATGGATTGAATCGTATCCCCCCAAAATATCTGTCAACTTGGTTAGGCTATGATTTCCAGTACTGTGTGATTATCCATCATTTTGTCATCTGATGTGTTTTTCCTGTGTGTTGTAAACCCTACCTCTATGATTTTAATGAGGCAGGATTAGAGGCAGTTATGTTCATGAGGCAGGACTCAATCTAGAAGATTAAGTTGTGTCTTAAATCAATCTCTTTTGAGATATAAAAGAGAGATGGGAGCAGAGAGACTTGGGTGCCTCATACCACCAAGAAACGAAAGCCAGGAGAATAGTGCACCCTTTGGAACTGGGGTCCCTGCACTGAGGAGCTGCTTGATCAGATAAGGTTTATGACAAAGACCTTCCCCTAGAGCCAACAGAGAGAGAAAGCCTTCTTCTGGATCTGGTGCCCTGAATTTGGACTTCTAGCCTTCTAGACTGTGAGAGAATAAATTCCTCTTTGTTAAAGCCATCCGCTTGTAGTATTTCTGTTAGAGCAGTGCTAGATGACTGTCTTAGTCATTTAGTGCTGCTCTAACAGAAATACCACAAGTGGATGGCTTTAACAAAGAGAAATTTATTCTCTCACAGTCCAGTAGCTAGAAGTCCAAATTCAGGGCATCAGCTCCAGGGGAAGGCTTTCTCTGTCGGCTCTGGAAGAAGGTCCTTGTAATGCATCAGGCTTCCCTTGGTCTGGGAGCATCTCAGCACAGGAAACTCAGGTCCAAACCACACACTCTGCTCCCGGCACCGCTTTTTTGATCGTATGAGGTCCCCACGTCTCTCTGCTCGCTTCTGTCTTTTACATCTCAAAAGAGATTGGTTTAAGACACTATCTAATCTCGTAGACCTCATCAATATAACTGCCGCCAATCTATTTTATTACATCATGGTGATAGAATATGCAATACATAGGGAAATCACCTCAGATTACAAAATGGTAGGCAATCATACAATACTGGGAATCATGACCTAGCCAAGCTGACAGAAATTTTGGGGGGAAACAATTCAATCCATGGCAATGAGTAAGACATAAGGCAAGCAAAATTGGACTCAACTATATGAATGTTTCAGGAAGGTATATTTAGCTCAACTTTACAAAGAACTGGAAAAGCTAGAGCTTCCCAACAATGGAATCAATTGCCTCACAGGATAGTGAGCTCTCATATATTTGGTGTATTCTTGTATATATTAAGTTTTTAGAATCATGTGTGCCTTGAAAATGATCATTGTTTGGGTCTAAAGACTCTCCTGGAAGACTATAATGTCTACAGACCACATCTCTTAACCCCTGATTACAAGACTCCAGAGAGAGTTCCATTTCTGCCACTGACTAATTCTTTAATCTCAAGCAAATTACTTTTCTGTCCTCACTAAATTATTATGATTGTCAGTGGATATTTTGCATATAAAATCATAAGGATATTTGTACAGTACTTAACATTTTACTATTTTTACTGTTATAATTCGAGCAGTACTCTATGAACTATAACATTAATTTAAAATAGTCATCATGGATCTTAAAACATTTTGACTATTTTGGCCACTGTAAGAAAATAACAATAACAACAAAAGCTTTCTTCTTGTTCTTCTTTGGAATGAATTCACAAGGTACATATTGAGAGATTATTTTTCAACACCTAGGATTCTGTTTAAAGCAGTTGCCATCAAGTCACTCTGATTCCTGACATCCTCATGAGTGTCAGAGTAGAACTGTGATGCATAAGGTTGTCAATGACTGACTTTTCCAAAGTAGATCACCAGGCCTTTCTTCCATGTCACCTCTGGGTGGACTGAAACCGCCAACCTTTCGGTTAGCAACCAAGGGAGTTAACCCTTTGCACCCCCACCACTAAATCAATGGATTATCCTGTGCAACTAATGCAAAACAATGAGGAGACAGGATTTTTATTATGAGATTTGATCTCACTGCCCTAATTATTTTTCGTTAGTGTAAGTATAGCCTTAAGTACAACTTAGCAGTCTTAAGCACAGCACTCTACTTTGTTGCAAGCCAGTAACCTTTACCTATATATAAATATAATCCTGTCCTTTAGAAAGTGTAGGAGGAAAAGAGCCAGAAGAGGGGTTTCTGACCCTTTTAAATCCAGAGATAAGAAGAAAGAGAGAAGGAAAGGAAGAGAAAAAGGAAGGAAGGAAGAAAGGGGCCAAGATAATGGACTGGTCAGACATTTCCTGTTGTCCCTCTTACAACAAAAACCTGAAAAAACAAGTCAATCGATTCCATATGACAATCTAGGAGCCCTGAACATCAAAGAAAAGGCTGAAGAGTTCGACTGAGAGACAGGGGCAAGGAGAGACAACTCAAAAACAGCGAAAAAGTGCCAGTAGTGAGGTTGCCAGCACCCTGCTGACTGGGTCAGCCAGCCGATGCAAGCTGATGCGAGCAGTAGCATTCCGGACGCGTCTCACCACATGGGTGAGGCCATGTGGCTGCGAGTCTGCACAAGCCGCTGGAGCCCGTTGGAAGCGGCATTGGACTTGTGAAAGTCAAGTGCAAGTGTCTAACCTACTGCACAGGGGCAAAATAACCCCTTCCTCTCCAGGAGTTTCACAGAGGAGAAGTGCTCCCTTCCCCTCACCCAACCCCATCCCGCTCCACTCTGACACCAGTCCAGCAGTATTCAACAACTGCCACACCCCTAAGCTAAAAATTAGGGCTATCCCCAGGCACACCAGTCTCTCAGCTTTAAAAAATGCCACGCCCCCTAAGCCAGGAACCCAGGACAGGTTGGTAGGCCTTGCCCTTTCATCCAGCCACTGGCATAAGGGGTCCACAGACTTACAGCACCCTTCACCCCTGCCTAGAATTGTGTGGGCCAATCCAAGAACACATGCCCTCACTAGCATAAAACAAGAGAACATATACCTGAAGCCCATTTTCAACTGCAGCAGACAAGGGGAAGCTGCAAATTTGTGACATTAGACACCGTCCTGCCCTTGAAGGAGGGACATCACCCACTCACACCACGGGACTGAGGGCTGGAGGTACCACCCACTCCATCTAGCCATCCACAACAGGGATCTGAGAATAAGTAGTGCTTCCCAGTCCCTCCCCCTATGTGTCTGTCAGTTTGTTGTACTGTGTGAGCTTGCATGTTGCTGTGATGCTGGAAGCTATGCCACCAGTATTCACATACCAGCAAGGTCACCATGTCAGGCAGATTTCAGCTGAGCTTCCAGACCAAGACAGACTAGGAAGAAGAACCCAGCAATCTACTTCTAAAAAGAATTAGCCAGTGAAAACCTTATGGATAGCAGCGGAATATTGTCCAATATATCACCAGAAGTTGACCCCCCAGGTTGGAAGGCACTCAAAAGATGACTGGGGAAGAGCTGTTTCCTCAAAGTAGAGTCGACCTTAATGACATGGATGGAGTCAAGCTTTCAGAACCTTCATTTGCTGATGTGGCACCACTCAAAATAAGAAAAAAATGGCTGCAAACATCCTTTAATAATAGGAAAGTGGAATGTATGAAGTATGAATCTAGGAAAATTTGAAATCCTCAAAAATGAAATGGAACACATAAATATCAATATCCTAGGCATTAATGAGCTGTAATGGACTGGTATTGGCCATTCTGAATTGGACAGTCATATGGTCTACTATGCCAGGAATGACAACTTGAAGAGGAATGGTGTTGCATTCATTGTCAAAAAGAACATTTCAAGATCTATCCTGAAGTACAACACTGTCAGTGATAGGATAATATCCATATGTGTACAATGAAGACCAGTTAATATGACTGTTATTCAAATTCACACACCAAACACTAATGTCAAAGATAAAGAAATTGGAGATTTTTACTAGGCTCTGCAGTCTGAAAATGATTGAACATGCAATCAGGATGTATTGATAATTACTGGTGACTGGAATGAGAAAGTTGGAAACAAAGAAGAAGGATCGGTAGCTGAAAAACGTGGCCGTGGTGATAGAAACAATGCCGGAGATCAAATGATAGAATTTTGCAAGATCAACAACCTCGTCATTGCAAATATCTTTCTTCACCAACATAAACAGCGATTACACACACGGACCTCGCCAGATGGAATACGTAGAAATCAAATGGACTATATTTGCGGAAACAGACGATGGAAAAATCTCAATATCATCAGTCAGAAAAAGGCCAGGGGCCGACTGCATAACAAACCATCAACTGCTCATGTGCAAGTTCAAGCTGAAACTGAAGAAAATTAGAACAAGTCCACGAGAGCCAAAGTATGATCTAGAGTATATCCCACCTTAATTTAGAGACCATCTCAAAAATAGATTTGACACATTAAACACTAATGACCGAAGACCAGACGAGTTGTTGAATGACATCGAGGACATCATACATGAACAAAACAAGAGGTCACTAAAAAGACAGGAAAGAAAGAAAAGACCAAAATAGATGTCAGAAGAGACCCTGAAACCTGCTCTTAAATGTCTAGTAGCTAAAGCAAAAGGAAGAAATGAAGAAGTAAAAGAACTGAAGAGAAGATTTCAAAGGGCAGCTTGAGAAGACAAAGTAAATTATTACAATTATTACGTTATTACAATGTGCAAAGATCTGGAGATAGAAAACCAAAAGGGAAGAGCATGCTTGGCATTTCTCCAGCTGAAGAAAAAATTCAAGCTTTAGGTTGCAATAGTGAAGGATTCTATGGGGAAAATATTAAAGGACACTTGAAGCATCAAAAGAAGTTGGAAGGAGTACACAGAGTCATTATACCAAAAAGATTGATCAACGTTCAACCCTTTCAACAGGTAGCATATGATCGATAACCGATGGTACTGAAGGAAGAAGTCCAAGCTGCACTGAAGGCATTGGTGAAAAACAAGGCTCCAGGAACTGATGGAATACCAATTGACATGTTTCCGCAAACCACTACGGCCTGGAAGTGCTCACTCGTCTATGCCAAGAAATTTGGAAGACAGCTACCTGGCCAGCCAACAGGAAGAGATCCATATTTATGCCTATTCCCATGAAAGGTGATCCAACTGAATGTGAAAATTATTGAACAATATCGTTAATATCACATGCAAATAAAATTTTTCTGAAGATCATTTAAAAGCAGCTGCAGCAGTATATCTACAGTGAACTGCCAGAAATTCAGGCTGGATTCAGAAGAGAATGTGGAACCAGGGATATCATTGCTGATGTCAGATGGATCTTGGCTGAAAGCAGAGAATACCAGAAAGATATTCACCTGTATTTTATTAACTATGCAAAAGCATTCGAGTGTATGGATCATAACAGACTATGGATAACATTGCAAAGAATGGGAATTCCAAAACACTTAATTGTGCTCATGAGGAATCCATACACGGATCTAGAGGCAGTTGTTCAGACAGAACAAGGGAATACTGGGTGGTTTAAAGTCAGGAAAAGTGTACATCAGGGTTGTATCCTTTCACCATACTTATTCAGTCTGTATGCTGTGCAAATAATCCAAGAAGCTGGACTATATGAAGAAGAATGGGGCATCAGTATTGGAGGAAGACTCATTAACAACCTGCATTATAGAGATGATACAATCTTGCTTGCCGAAAGTGAAGAGGACTTGAAGCATTTACTGATGAAGATCAAAGACTACAGCCTTCAGTATGGATTAGACCTCAACATAAAGAAAACAAAAATCCTCACAACTGGACCGATAAGCAACACCATGATAAACAGGGAAAAGATTGAAGTTGTCAAGGATTTTATTTTACTTGGATCCACAATCAACTCCTGTGGAAACAGCAGTCAAGAGATCAAAAGATGCATTGCACTGGGCAAATCGGCTACAAAAGAGCTCTTTAAAGTGTTCAAAAGCAAAGATGTCACCTTGAAGACTAAGGTACACCTGACCTAAACCATGGTATTTTCAATCACATCATATTCATGTGAAAGATAGACAGTGAATAAGGAAGACGGAAAAGTCCATGCCTTTGAATTGTGGTGTTGGGAAAGAATATTGAACATACCGTGGACTGCCAGAAGAATGAAGAAATCTGTTTTGGAAGAAGTACAACCAGAATACTCCTCAGAGGCAAGGATGGCGAGACTACATCTTACATAATTTTGACTTGTTGTCAGGAGGAATCAGTCCCTAGAGAAAGACATCATGCTTGGTAAAATACAGGGTCTGCAAAAAAGAGGAAGACCCTCAATGGGCTGGACTGGCACAGTGGTTGCAACAATAAGCTCAAGCATAACAATGACTGTGGGCATAGTGCAGGACTGGCCAGTGTTTCGTTCTGTTGGACATACGGTTGCTATGAGTTAGAACTGACTCAATGGCACCTAACAACAACAATAACAACAACAACCCAGTCCCTCTTGCCAACAGCACCAGCTGCCCAAGGACCAGCTGCAATACCCCACACACTATGCACTCTAGGGGACAGGGACATGCCCTCCATCTAGGCACCAGGGGGCAGCCTTTTGCCCCCTTTCTTGCTCCACACATAGTCCCCTACTAGAGCCAGATACTAGTGCCTGTTCCTAACAACCCAACACAGCCCTGCCCATCTAGGACTGTAGGTGAGAGTCTGTACCGCACAGTCGATGACCAATGACCTGGACTTCAGTGCCTCACCCACACAAGAAAAGTGAAGAGACTCCCAGGCTCACACACCTAGTAGCTGCTCTAACCACCTGGAGACAGGAGGTGACAGTTTCAAAGACGCCAATAACCAAATCAGCTCACATGCCCAGCATACTTGGCCGTATCAAAACAAAACAAAAGAAAAAGCTAGGACACAGTAAACAAACATACAATAAATAAATATAATAACTTATTGATGGCTTGGAGACAGCAGTCAACATCAAATCACATAAATAAGCAGAAGAAGATGCCTCCAGAAAGTGACCAAAATAAGAACCAGGAAACATTCCGGAGGAAGATAAGGTCATGGGATTATCTGAGATAGAATTCGAAAGACTCATATACACAATTTTCCAAGAGATCAGGAAGGATGTTATGCAAAACTCAAATCAAGCCAAGGAACATAAAGACAAAGAAATAGAGGAATTCAGGAAATCAGTGCAAGAACAGAACAAATTTAACAGGCTGCTAGAAATCACAGAGACAGCAAACAGAAATTGAAAAGATTAACATGAAATTTCAGAATTAGACAACTCAGTAGAAGGTCCTAGGATCAGAATTTAGGCAATGGAAGTCAGAATTAGTGAGATTAAAGATAAAACCCTTGACACCAATTTATTTGAGGAAAAATCAGAAAAAATAATTTTAAAAAATGAAGAAAGCCTAAGAATTATGTGGGAACTATCAATAGGAAAACTTACAAGTGATCAGAGTACCAGAATGAGGTGGAGGGGGGGAGATAACAGAAAACATGGAGAGAATTTTTGAAGATTTACTGGCAGAAAACCTCCCTGATATCATAAAGATGAGAAGATATTTCTCCAAGAAGCTCAACCAACCCCCCACAGGATAGATACCAAAAGAAAGTCACCAAGACATATCATAATCACACTTGCCAAAACCAAAGACAAAAACAGAATCTTGAGAATGGCTAGGGATAAACGAAAAGTAACCTACAAAGAAAAACCAGTAAGACTAAGCTCTGACTATTCAGCAGAAACCATTCAGGCAAGGAGGCAATGGGATGGCATATATAAAGACTTGAAGGAAAAAATTGCCAGCCAAGAACTATACATCCAGCAAAATCATCTCTCAAATACGATGGCAAAATTAAGTCATTTTCAGATAAACAGAAGTTCAGGGAATTTGTAAAAACTAAACCAAAATTACAAGAAATATTAAAGGGAGTCCTCCGGTTAGAGAACCAACAATATCAGACAACAACCCAAGACTAGAATACAGGACAGATCAACCAGTTATCAACCCAGACAAGGAAGTCCCCAAAACAAGTCAAAGCTAAAAGACTGAAAATACGGAACCGGAGACATCAATATGTAAACAGTGACAATGTCAAAAAAAAAGAAGGAATAAACAGTGTAGTCATAGAACTTGCATATGGAGATGAAGTTAAGGTGATATCAAGGAATAAAAGATTGGTTTAAACTTAGAAAAATAAAGGCAAATTTTAATCTCAAAGGAAGCTAACAGACCTACCCATCAAAATAAAAAAGAAGAAAAACATAAAAACTCAATAAATACAAAATCAACAATACTGAAAAAGATGAAAAGAAAATACTTAAAGAAAAACAACTGAGCACAGAAAATTAAGTGGAACAAAGAAACTGCCAACATCACACACACATAATAAATCAAAATGACAGCCCTAAACTCATACCTATCAATAATTACACTGAATGTAAATGGACTAAATGCACCAATGAAGAGACAGAGAGTGGCAGAATGGGTAAAAAAACATGAACTATCTATATGCTACCTACAAGAGACACACTTTAGACTCAAAGACACAAACAAACTAAGACTCAAAGGATGGAAAAAAATATAAGAAGCAAACAACAACCAAAAAAGAGCAAGAGTGGCAATATTAACCTCGGACAAAATAGACATTAAAGCTAAATCCACCACAAAGGATAAGGAAGGACACTACGTGATGATTAAAGTCAATATACGAGGAGGACATAACCATAATAAATATATATGCACCCAATGACAGGGCTCCAAAATACATAAAACAAACTCTAATAGCATTGAAAAGAGAAATAGACAGCTCCACAATAATAGTAGGAGATTTCAACACACCACTTTCAGTGAAGGACAGAATATCTAGAAAGAAACTCAGTAAAGATACAGAAGGTCTAAATGTCACAATCAATCAACTTGATCTCATGGACATATACAGAACACTGTATCCAACAGCAGCCAAGTATACCATCTTTTTCAATGCACATGGAGCATTCTCCAGAATATATCACATTTTAGACCACAAAGCAAGACTTAACAGAATCTAAAACATCAAAAAATTACAAAGCATCTTTTGTGACCATAATGCCATAAAAGTAGAAATCAATAAAAGAAACAGCAAGGAAAAAAAACTGAAATACATGGAAACTGAAAAACACCTTGCTCAAAAACTACTGGGTGATAGAAGAAATCAAGGACAGAATAAAGAAATTCATAGAATGAAAACACATCTTACCAGAACCTTTGTTAACACAGCAAAAGCAATGCTTAGAGGTCAATTTATAGCAATAAATGCATGCATCCAAAAAGAAGAAAAGGCAAAAATCAAAACATTAGCCCTACAACTCAAACAAATAGAAATAGAGCAGCAAGAGAAGCTCTCGGGCACCAGAAGAAAAGAAATAGTAAAGATTAGAACAGAAATAAATGAAATAGAGAATAGAAAAACAATTGAAAGAGTCAACAAGACCAAAAGTTGATTCTTTGAAAAGATCAACAAACTCAACATACCATTGACAAAAGAAAAACAGAAGAGGAAGCAAATAACCCAAATAAGAAATGAGATGGGTGATATCACAACAACTGAAATAAAAAGGATCACAGCAGAGAATTCTATGAAAAATTGTACTCCAACAAATTTGGAAACCTAGAGGAAATGGACAAACTTCTAGAAACACACTACCTACCTAAACTAACACAAATTGAGGTAGAAAAACTAAATAAACCCATAACAAAAGAAGAGATCTAAGAAGTAATAAAAAAAAAAAAAAATTCCCAACAAAAAGAAAAAGCCCTGGCCCTGATGGCTTTACTGGAGAATTCTACAACACCACTACTACTAAAGGTATTTCAGAGCGTAGAAAAGGTAGGAATACTCCCAAACTCATTCTATGAAGCCAGCATAATCCTGACACCAAAACCAGATAAAGACACCACAAACACACACAAAAATTATAGACCAATATCCCTTGTGAACATAGATGCAAAAATTCTCAACAAAATTCTAGCCAATAGAATTCAACAGCATATCAAAAAAGTAATTCATCATGACCAAGTGCGATTCATATCAGCTATGCAGAGATGGTTCAACATTAGAAAAATAATCAATGTAGTCCATTACATAAATAAAACAAAAGAATCACATGATCTTATCAATTCATGCAGAAAAGGCATTCGACAAAGTCCAACAACCATTCCTAATAAAAACTCTCAGCAAAATAGGAACAGAAGGGAAACTTATACAAAGCCAACAGCCAACATCACTTTTAATGGAGAGAGACTGAAATCATTCCCCTTGAGAATGAGAACCAGACACAGATGCCCTTTATCACCATTTTTATTCAACCTTGTGCTGGAGGTCCTAGCCAGAGCAATAATGCAAGAAAAAGAAATAAAAGGCATCCAAATTGGTAAGGAAGAAGTAAAAGTATCCCTATTTGCAGATGATAGGATTTTATACACAGAAAACACCAAAGAATCAACAAGAAAACTACTGGAACTAATAGAAGATTTAAGCAAAGTATCAGGATACAAGATAAACATACAAAAATCAGTTGAATTCCTCCACACTAAAAAACAGAACTTCGAAAAGGAAACCACCAAATCGATACCATTTACAATAGCCCCCAAGAAGATAAAGTACTTAGGAATAAATATAATCAGAGATGTAAAAGACCTACGCAAAGAAAACTGCAAAACACTACTCTAAGAAACCAAAAGAGACCTGCATAAATGAAAAACATACCATGCTCATGGATAGGAAGACTCAACATTGTAAAAATGTCAATTCTACCCAAAGTGATCTACAGATACAATGCAATCCCAATCCAAATTCCAAGGACATTTTTTAATGAGATGGAGGAACAAATCACCAACTTCATATGGAAAGAAAAGAGGCCCCAGATAAGTAAAGCATTACTGAAGAAGAACTACAAAGTGGGAGGCCTCACACTACCTGCTTTTAGAACCTATTACACTGCTATGGTAGTCAAAACTGCCTGGTACTGGTACAAAATAGATATATGGACCAATGGAACAGAGTTGAGAATCCAGAGGTAAACCCATCCACCTATGAGCAGCTGATACTTGACAAAGGCCTAAAGTCCATTAATAGGGGAAAAGACAGTCTCTTTAAAAAATGGTGCTGGCATAACTGGGTATCCATCTGCCAAAAAATGAAACAAGACACATACCTCACACCATGCACAAAAACTGATGCAAAATGGATCAAAGAACTAAATACAAAATCTAAAACAATAAAGATCATAGAAGAAAAAATACGGACAATGCTAGATGACCTAATACATGGCATAAATCGAATATGAATAGTAAGTAACAATGCACTAACACCAGAAGAGAAAGTGGATAACTGGAAGCTCCTAAAAATCAAACACTTAAGCTCATCAAAAGATTTCAAAAAAAGATTAAAAAACAACCTACAGACTGGGAAAAAAGTTTGGCTATGACATATCCAATAAGGGTCTAATCTCTAAAATCTATAAGACACTGCAACACCTCAACAACAAAAAGACAAATAACCCAGTTAAAAAATGGGTCAAGGATATGACAGACACATCACGAAAGAAGACATTCAGGTGACTAACAGACACATGAGGAAACGCTCATGATCATTAGAGAAATGCAAATCAAAACTACACTGAGATACCATCTCACCCCAACAAGTTTGGCACTAATCCAAAAAAACAAAATAATAAACGTTGGAGAGATTGTGGAAAGATTGGAACACTTATGCATTGTTGGTGGGAGCGTAAAATGGTACTACCACTTTGGAAAAGGATTTGGTGCTTCCTTAGAAAGCTAGAAATAGAAATACCACACGATTCAGCAATCCCACTCATAGGAATATATCCTAGAGAACTAAGAGCCATCACACGAATAGACATATGCACACCCATGTTCATTGCAGCCTTGCTCACAATAGCAAGCAGATGGAAATAACCTAGGTGCCCATCAACAGATGAATAGATAAACAAATTATGGTACATACACTCAATGAAATACTACACAACGATGAAGAATAATGATGAATCCACAAAACATCTCACAACATGGACGAATCTGGAGGGCATTCTGCTGAGTGAAATTAGTCCGTTACAAGAAGATAAATATTGTATGAGACAACTATTATAAAAACTCAAGAAAAGGCAGAAAACAGCATTCTTTGACGATTATGAGGGTGAGGAGGATGGGGGAGGGGAATTCACTAACTAGATAGTAGACAAGGATCAACTTCGGTGAAGGGAAGGACAACACACAATACGGGGGAAGGCAGCACAACTGAACGAAAGCAAAAGTTAAGAAGTCTCCTGGACACTTTCAAACATCCTGAGGGACAGAATAGCAGGGACTGCAGCCTGGGGATCATAGTTTCAGGCGACATCTAGGTCAATTGGCATAACAAGGTTTATTAAGAAAATGTCCTGCATCCCACTTTGCTGAGTGGTGTCTGGGGTCTTAAAAGCTTGCAAGTGGTCATCTAATATGCATCAATTGGTCCCATCCCACCTGGAGCAAAGGAGAATGAAGAAAACCAAAAACACAAGGAAAATGTTAGCCCAAGAGACCAAAGGACCACAAAAACCAGAGACTCAACCAGCCTGAGATCAGAGGAACTAGATGGTGCCTGGCTACCACAAATGATAGCCCTGACTGAACCCAATCGATAGTCTTGGATGGAGCGGGAGAAAAGCATGGAACAGAACTCGAATTCATGTAAAAAGACCAGACTTAAATGTCTGACAGAGACTGGAGGAACTCCCGAAGCTATGGCCACCAGACACTCTGTTCACCCAGAACTGAAACCATTCCGGAAGCCCACTCTTCAAACAAAGATTAAACAGGACTATAAAACAAAAAATAATACATGTGAGGAGTGTGCTTCTTAGTTCAGTCAGACACAGGCAAATGGGCGGCTCCTATCTGGAGGCAGGATGAGAAGGCAGGAAGGGACAGGAACTAGTTGAATGGACGTAGGGAACGCAGGGCAGTAAGGGGGAGCGTGCTGTCCCATTGTGGGGATTGCAACTAATGTCACATAACAATATGTGTATAAATTTTTGTATGAGAAATTAACTTGAGCTGTAAACTTTCACCTAAAGCACAATAAATAAATAAATAAAAGAAAAAAGGAAGGAATAAAGAGAAAAGAAAGCATTTGACAAAAGAGAGAATTTGAAGGCTCATTTTCATAAAGGTATGAGACAGTGTATATGTTTCTCTAGTGTGCAATAATGGAGCCCAGCATGTAAGGATTAGCTTAAACTGATTTGAAGGAACCAACTCCTTTATAGAAGATCTTTCAAAGGAAAAACATGATGTGTTCAGGTACTAGGAAGACATTGCCAGGAAACACATTCAGCAATTTACTTTCCAAATAGGAAATATTCCTTAGCTCTAAATACCAAGCTGTTTGGAGAAGCATGTTCATGCACAAACTTGTTCCTAACATGGCTGAACACTATCTCTATCTGATCTTATTTCAGGTATTACTTATAATATTGTCTCTCAGCTTTATCCCTGATAAGTATTAACTTAATATGTTAATATGTACTGTGAAATTAACTTGGTAACTGGTCCTTTAAGAATAGGAGACATAGGAGATTTATAGAAAGAAAAAAATTTGACTATTTAATCACAATCTCTTAGTGTAATGTTGGGAAAAGAAATAAAATCCTTTTGATAAAAGTAGAACAACATTAAAATAGTCATCAGTTACTTTTTTGTAAAATAGAAGGAAAAAAGTTTATTTTTAGAAAACGGCTATACAGTTAAAAATTAATCTGATTTTTGTTTGAAAAAAACAGTGGGGGAAGACATTGAAAATAATTACTCAATTTTACAAAGGAAATATTTGTATACCTCACTATTATAAAACATCATCTGTATTATTAATAAATTATTGGTTAATAATTAGTTACCTATTAACATAAAAGTAAGGTCCCTGGATGGTGCAAGCAGTTGGTGCTTCACTGCTACCCTAAAGACTGGAGATTCGAACGCACTCAGCAGCACCATGGAAGAAAAGGCCTGTGGAAGAAAAGTCCTGGCAATCGGCTTCCATAAAGAGTAGAGCCAAGAAAACCCTATGGAGGAGCTCTACCCTACCCTGTAACACAAGAAGTGGCTATGAGTCGGAATCGCCTCAATGGCACATGAAGACAAGAACAAAGTACAGGTAAATTTCTGAAGAGTCAACAGTGTTGCCACCCTCACCCACCACACAGCTGTGTCGTTCCAGTGTGTTATCATTGAAAACCCACATGCCCTTAGAAACAGAGAGCTCAGAATCATGCTTCCTGCTTTGCAATGCCCAAAGGCATGATTATCTAATTCAGTAGAAACCACACCCTGTTTCATATGTAGCTGCTGCTCACTCAAGACAGATTTCTGTCCTGATTTCTCCTAGGATAATCAGAGCAAAGATAAGAGTCAGACCATATGACTTCCGAGGAAAGGAAACTGACAAATTTGAACATTATGGGAAATAGATGTCCTGACTCATGGAAAATATAAAATTAGCTTGTATGGTTAAGGGATAGGGACACTGATAACATTAGAATATTAAATTAACAACATACTTTATGTGGTTAAAATTTGTTCCTTTCATTGCACCAGTTTTCCGTCTCTAGAAAGAGGTGCCCAAACAAAATACTGACCAGACCTTACAGCTTCACAAAGACGGTGCCATGTTAAAGTACACCAGCATCTTGCGGTCCTCACAAGGGATTAAATGGATCAAGATTTGGAGTGCTTATTGTCTCATATTGTCTGGGATGGGTTTTAAGGTCAGCCTTCCCAATATGTTCTTCTGTGAGGTCCATCATTATCCCCACTAACCCCTCTCCCAATTGGTTGCAACATAAAATATCGGAGGAATGACAATTGTATAAACTTGCCTGAATCATTCAATGATTCATTAACAGAACAAGTATTTACTGATCATCTACTACATACCAGACGTTGTTCTAAGGGCATGGTAGTCGTCAGTGGAAAAAACAGACAAAGCTCTCTGCCTCCATGGGGCTTTCACTCTGGAGAAAGCCCACAACAAACTAAATAAGTAGATTATTGAACATATTAGAAATGATAAATGTTATGAGGAAAAACAGCAAAAATAGATCAGCATGTGAGAGAACAAGAGTACTTGATGTGTGAGCAAAGTTTGTAATTACAAGTAGTGTGTTCAGGATAGTCTCATTAAGCAGGTACTCATTAAGTGAGTGACATTTCATCAAAGACTTGAAGAAGGTCAGAGGCTGGTCACATAGATTATCTGGTGGAAGGGCATTTCAAGCAGAGGGAACAGCCAGTGCAAAGCCCTAATGAGGCTGTATTCATTTCCTAGGGCTGCTGTAACAAAGCACCAAACACTGTGTGGCTTAAAACAACAGAAATTTATTCTCTCACAGTTCTGGAGTCTAAAAGTCTGAATTCAGGGTGTCTGCAGGGCCATGTTCCCTCTGAAGTCTCTAGGCAAAGAACTTTCCTTGTCTCTTCTAGCCCCAGGTGCTCCTTCACTTGTAACAGCATAAATCCAGTCTTAGCCAACATCTTCATATGGCCATCCTCTCTCTCTGTCTCTCCCTTTGCCTCTTCTCTTCTTCTACAGACACCAATCATAAAGAGATTTGGGCCCACCTTAATGACATCATCTTAACTACTTACATTTGCAATGATTCTATTTCCAATACGGTCACATTCACAGTTAGCAGGGTTTAGGACTTGAACGTGTCACCATTCTAGCTTCTAATGAGCATTCTGGCTGTACTTCTTCCAAGACAGGTTTGTTCATTCTTTTGGCAGTCCATGGTATATTCAGTATTCTTCTCCAACACCATAATTCAAAGGCATAGACTCTTCTTCTGTCTTCCTTATTCATTGTCCAGCTTTCACCATGCACATGACAAGTTGGAAGCTGTTAAGTAAGGCAGGTGAAAGGCAATAATGGCTCTGATCCATGGGGTAGAAATGCAAGTGGTGAGAAATGTCTAGATTCCAGGAAATAAGTGCTCTTGGGGAATAAAGTGTAAAAATTTTGTTCTTTAAGGACCATAAAGAAGACCCTTATAGACAAAAAGTGGAGCCTTGAGCTACTGAATAATTCCATTTTACTGGTGAATAGCAGACGTAAATTTGGAAAAGTCCAAATCAACTTCACTCATATTCTTTCCTTACCTTAATACTTAAACAATTTTGAAACTGAAATACTTATCCCTGGAACATGGAATAGTTGCTTGCTTCAACAAATTTCTTAGTAGCTAATATTTGGCTCCATGGGATAAAAGATCCGGAGATCTGCTCCCATAAAGTTTACAGGCTTGGAAACTTTATGGGGCAGTTTTACTCTATCCTATAGGGTCACTATGAGTAGGAATCAAATCAACAGCACACAACAACAATATGTAGCTGCACAATGCTACATGGGGTATAAAAGGACAAATCAGACACAGTCCCTACATGTTTTAGTAGAGAGAAAAACTCATTTTAAACAATCAAGGGCAATAGAGTGATGTTATTGTTGTGCTAGAAGTGTGAGGAGAATACATTGGGCACAAGGAGGACTAGTTAGTGATGGAGGGGGCAGGTGGAAAGGTGAATTTAAGGAAGATTTTTGGATGTGAAAAGTTCTTGAAATATTCTTTGACTAGAGTCTTGAAAAATGAATAATATTCTTCAGAATGGTCAATATTTCAGGCAGACATTCCAAGGGCTAAAGATTATCTCCCAGGAGCTGAGGGAAAAGGCCAGATCTCTCCTTGGGCAAGGTAAATTATTTACTGTATACTGTAACCCAAGGGTCTCATGTCTTCTGCCAACATTTATGAAACTGTGGCAGGCTAACTTGTTAGCTTGTAACTGTGGTATATCTCAGACCCTTCACAGTTCTTGACAGGAAAATGAAAAGGGATTTACTGAACAATATGCCTAGTAAAGGAGGTGAAGCAGGGGCCACGTTATGGAGTCCTTTTATGATTTTCTAAGAAGTTGAACTTTCCTCTATCCAATAAAGATTAAATGTCTGAAGAGAAACCAGTCCACATGATAAATAATATTTTTCCAAGCATCACTCAACATCCCATATGTAGAGTCAAAGGCTGAAAGTAGTTAGAACGAATTCAAACTTAGGAGTTTTCAGAGAAAGTGTTCTGGAAAACAAGAGGTTGAAAGCATTAAAAGAGTTGGCAACAAAGAGATGGAATTAATGACGCAGAACGTATCAGCTGGCTCAGAGAATCATGAAGGGGAAGCCTACTTATGTTAGCGGAGAAAAAGGAGGGCCCAGGGGAATACAAAAAACAAAGAGCAGGTATTGAAAGAATAAAAGAGGGAGAAACCTGCAATGACAGAAAAGTATGATGAGATATTGATTTGGGTTTAAAATTTCATACTTTGATAATTTAAACTAATAAAAAGGTTCAGGGTCTACTAAAAGAGAGTGGGTTGTTAACAATGACTGTAAGGAAAATTTTAGACTCAAAAGCACAATAAAATTTGACACTAGGACAAGTCATGTACAAAGATGTTAAAATCACTTTTTAGGATGCAAGGCATCATGGAAAAGGAAACGAACACAAACTAGAAGCCAAAATGTTGAATGAATAGAAGATGAAGTTGGTAAGCAACAACAACCTAGGCTGGCTAGAAGCATCATGTCTAGAATGAGAACCACAAAGAGAAAGGGTAGAAAAGTTATTGTCTGGGACTGTGAATGGAGCATTAGAAAGATGTCCAACTTTCCCCTATGTTGTATAGAAGACTCAGCAGGCTTGATATGAGAGGGTTTCAAAGGAAAACTCCTGAAACCAGACAAAATTCCAGGTTTCAAAATAGAAAATTAGTTAATGAGAAGGGAGCAATATATTAAACATTATTTGAAGAAATTGAAGATATAGGGATATTTGCTAACAGAGAACATTGTTTAAAGAGTGTACAGTGGCCATCAACAGAGAGACATATTCAATGAAAAAAGAAAGTAATAAATCAATGGAAATAAGTATAGGATTACATGGCTATGGGAATCCAAGGATTAGAGGCATATTTGGACTGAGTTTCTGAAATTGTCTGAGCTTACAAAGCACAAGGTCCCAGTTGGAGACTAAGGCTTACAGTGTGCCTTCTTTGCCAAAGTGTCAAATGGGATGATGCTAAAAATTCCACTTACGAGTTGCTGAAAGAATAAGCTCTTTTTCTAGATGTTATCTCCTGTCAAAACTATCTGACATGCAGCTTGGTTGTCCTAAGCATTCACAGTGGAAATTATAGTGGCCTGGGGTGAGAAGGCCAAATATTTTCTGTGGTGATAAAGAGAAATATATTCTTTAATTGTAAGTACACATGTCTTTTAATTTAAAAGTGTTAAGTCATTAAAGATTTTAGAAACATGATAATACTCACCTGAGATAAACAAACTAAAGAGGAATTAAAAGACATTAAATGGAGGAAATAGAGATTAAAATAAGAGACAGATTTTCTTAAGTGGGCTGTTACCAAGGAAACTAAACAATGCAGCTTTCTAAGTCCTTCATGTTTTCCTCCCATTTCTACTTATATTTAGAAAGACATAATGTGATTCTTTGAAGTATGTCATGTGCTACTCATACATTAAGAAGCGTGATCCCTAAGGAGATCTGGGCTTAAGCAAAAACAGATAGTCGAACATCAGGCTAACTACAAAGTGACATTGCTTCATTTTTAATTAAGAAATTGTCTCTTTAGACTTGACATTCCTGAGTTCATTAAGAGTTTCAAACAAGGCCTTCCAGGAAGGGAGAAGAGCAAGGGTAAGATTTAAGAGCTAACACTTAGTGGAGCTCTTAATCTTTTTTGTCCCATTAACTTCTGAATCCTATCAACTCCCTATCGGGATAGTGCATAAAAAAGCAAAGGATGATAAAGGAATCCAATTATACTGAAATAAATTTGTCAAAGTATTTTTTAATTGTGATGTACTAATATGTGTACTTTTAAATTAAGACATTAAATAATAAGGTATAGGGGTAGGCCTAATAACTACCATAATTTTAATGTAACAATAAGTATGACAGAGATTTTGAGACATTTACAACATCTATAATAAACTTTATTTCTATGCAAATAACACTGGCCATCTATGTTTGTTTGTTAACTGTGCCCTCCCCTCATGAGGTATTTTTGTAAGCACCATTATGCTGATTATTTTTACATATTGCTGTAAAAAATTAGCATAGCACACTTGTGAAAATACCTCTCAGAGGGAGAGCACAGTTGGCAAACAAACATAGAAGGTGGGCGTTATTTTTGTAAAAATACCACAATATGAAAATATCTGGGATTTCTATTGGTGACAAACTCACCAGTACTGTTAACTGGGTTTTTTTAATGTCTATATATATGGCCGAAATAAATGATCAATTTCATTTAGAGGCTAACAAAAATTCAGATATAGTTTTTCCCATACAACCGTGGACCCCTGAATTCTATTCACTGACACTAAAGAGGTTAAAAAGTAAACTGATGGAATGGAGCCTAGTCTATCCAGACACTGTGATAGGTACAGAGGGTACAAAAATGACTGAGAACTTCCCCTTGGCTTTAGGCAAGTGGAAATGTAGAAAGTAACCTACACCAAAAGTCATCTATGCAACAAGGAACAAGACAATAGTCTAGTAAAATTAAAAACAGATGTATCACATGGCACAGAGATTCCACTTGGATATATATTATAGGCTCAGGAACCTAAAGAAGCTGTCATGTATGTGCACAGAAATTATTTTATTTCAGTATTCTTATTAAAATTATTAAATTGTAAACAACCTAATGGTCCATAAATAAAAGTAGATTTTACGTAAAGTGGTATAGATCTAAAAGATAAAATACTGCATAGCAATTAAATAGGTTAATATTAGTTATGATAGTGGAATGATAATGATATAGGTATTAACATATATGCCAATGCTGCACTACCTACATTAAAAAAAAAACAAACCCACTGCCATCAAGTCAATTCTGACTCACGGTATCTAATAATAGTTATGGTTTCCATGGGGAAACAGCTAAGACATAATTTGATGGGGAAATAAAGCAAGCACAAGGAAGGCATATGCGGAATGAGTCATTCATATAATTTAAAATATCATAGTCAAAACAATGCTATTATTTCTTGGAGAATACACACACGGGGACACATAGAAATCAGAATAGAAGAATATACACTAACTTATGACAGCTGTTATCCTGTGGAAAGACAGAGCTAAGAATTGTGTTAAAATTTTTATTGTTAGTTGCTGTTGAGTTTGCTCTAACTCGTAGCCACCCCACGTACAAAAGAAAATATTGTTGCCCTCTTGCGCTGCCCCACCATCATTGGTGTGCTCAAGCCCATTGTTGCAGCCACTGTGTGTTTTGAGTGACTTCCAACCTAGGTAGCTCATCTGCTAGCAGTATACCAGGCAATATTCTGTTGTGGTTGGTTAATTTTCAGAAGTAGATCTCCAGGCCTTTCTTCCTAGTCTTTTAGTCTGGAAGCTCCACTGAAACCCGTGCACCATGGGTGACCCCGCTGGCATCTGAAATACTAGTGGAATAGCTTCCAGCATCATAGCAACATGAAAGCGACCACTGTCTGATAAACTGACAGATGGGTGACGAGTATTAAAGTAGCCTTTGGAATATCTGTAAAACAGTATAACAGAATATTAACATGCTCATACTGAGATGTAGATGTATGGGTGTCTGTTATAAGCTCTGAGGAGTAGATGGAAGGGAACAATGTCAAACGTTTGATGATTTAAACTAAACATAAAAAAAAGAAAAAGAAATTCTCCCCTGACGTCTGAGCAACACCGCACTATAGACAGAAGCACCACACCATCCCTCCACAACAAAGATCTGAAAAACTAAGTCAAACAGGGATGAACGTCAATCCTGAAACCCTAAGCATCAAATGAAGAGAAGAGATAAACAACTCAGCCAAGCACCGAATGGAATAAGAAACTGACAGAGAATGGAGAGCAAGTAGAGATACATGCAGAGGTCCCCTATCAGCCATCGCAGCACGGATCTGCCATCTTGGACTCCTATCAGAGATCAGCGAACAGGGGGTATGTGAAAGCACCTTCATGGAGCGTCCAGCAGGAGACAGAACAACCAGTAACCAGCGATATATGCTTTACCACCCACCATCTTTCTTTACCCCTACTCGGCCTCCTCTGCTTCCCGTGGCCACAGTCTCTTGGCCGGGAAGCACTGGCTTCACCCCAGTGTTGCTTGGATTTCACCTGCCCGCACTGGTCGGCTCCCTGAGTGCCATTTGTTCGCTGCTGGTGTTGCTTTTTTCCGCTACTTTTGATTTCTCCCTTACCTCTCACCACCTCCCCCTCCATTTTCTCAAATACCTGGCTCCATGCACCATCTTTGCTTCTTCCTGAAAGGCTGCGAAACCCAGCTTGACTGTGAAACTGTTTATTGGCCCATGCCACAATGCTGGTGGGATCCCTGGGGCTTTTTGTTTGTTTGTTTGACTTGTTCTGTTTTGATTTGTTTGTTTGTTTTCTTTTCCCTTCCTCAGCTTGGGAGCCTCTTCTAGCCAAACAGTACTGCACGGTTTGGGAGCTACTCCCTTACTCTGTGCAGAAACACAGTGGAATCCCAGAGGGCATTTCTTTTTTCTTGTTTTTGCTTTCAACCAATAGTACTGGCAAAACAGGATGTCTATCTACAAAAAAATGGAACAGGACCCATACCTCACACCATATAGAAAAACTAATTCAAAATGGATCAAAGACCTAAATATAAAGCCAAAAACTATAAAGTTCAAAGAAGAAAAAATAGGATCAATGCTAGAATCCTTAATACATGGCATTAACAGGATACTAACCATAAGCAACAACACACAAACTCCAGAAGATAAGCTAGATAACTGGGATCTTCTAAGAATTAAACACTTACGCTCATCAAAAGACTTCACCAAAAGAGTAAAAAGAGAACCTGCAGACTGGAAAAAAATTAATTGGACATTACGAGTCAGACAAAGGTCTAATCTCTATAATCTATAAGAAAATCCAACATCTCTACAACAAAATAACAAATAATCCATTTAAAAAGTGGGCAAAGGAAATAAACAGACACTTTACCAAAGAAGACATTCAAGCGGCCAACAGACACATGAGGAAATGCTCATGATCACTAGTCATTAGAGAAATACAAATTAAAACCACAGTGAGATACCATCTCACCCTGGCATTAATGACATGAATCAAAACAATTGATAATAACAAATGTGGGAGAGGATGTGGGGAGATAGGAACTCCTGTGCACTACTGGTGGGAATGCAAACTGATATAACCATTTTGGAAAATGATATGGTGCTTCCTTAGAAAGCTAGAAATAGAAATACCATATGATCCAGCAGTCGCTCTCCTAGGAATACATCTTAGAGAAATTAGAGTCGTCACTCGAACAGACGTATGCACAGCTATGTTCATGGCAGCATTGTTCACAATAGCAAAAATTTGGAAACAACCTAGATGCCCATCAACAGATGAATGGATAAACAAACTGTGTTACATAACAAACAATGGAGTATTAAGCAATGATAAAGAACAACATGAATCTGTGAAGCATCTCTTAACATGGATGAAACTGGAGGACATTATGCTGAGTGAAATAAATCAGTCACAGAAGGACTAATATTGTATGAAACCTCTACTGTAAAAACCCATGAAAAAGTTTACACACAAAAAGAAATAATCTTTGTTGGTTACAAGAGATGGGAGGGGTGGGGGGGAAATACTAAATAGACAATAGATAAGTGGTAACTTTGGTGAAGGGTAAGACAGTACACAATACTGGGGAAGCCAGCACAACTTGTACAAGGAAAAGTCATGGAAGCTCCATAGGCACTTCCAAACTTCCTGAGGGACTGAATTTCTGTGCGGAGGGCTGTGGGGACCATGGTCTCAGGGAACATCTAGCTCAATTGGCATAACACAGTTTATAAAGAAGAGACTCTACATTCTACCTTGGTGAGTAGCTTCTGGCGTCTTAAAACCCTGTGAGCAGCCATCTAAAATACTCCATTGATCTCACCCCTTCAGGAACAAAAGAGAATGAAGAAAACAAGATACAAGGATAAGATTAGTCCAAAGGACTAATGGATCACAGCTACCAAGGCCTCCACCAGACTGAGTCCAGTACAGCTGGATGGTGCCCAGCTACCATCACGGACTGCTCTGACTGGGATCACAGTAGAGGGTCCTGGACAGAGCCAGAGAAAAATGTAGAACAAAATTCTAACTCACAGAAAAAGACCAGACTTACTGGCCTGACAGAAACTGGAGAAACCCTGTGAGTATGGCCCCCGGACATCCTTTTATCTCAGTAATGAAGTCACTCCAGAGGTTCACCCTTCAGCCAAAGATTAGACAGGTCCATAAAACAAAATGAGACTAATGGAGCACAACAGTCCAGGGACAAGAAACTAGAAGGCAGGAGGGGACAGGAAAGCTGGTAATGGGGAACCCAAGGTTGAGAAGGGACTGCGTTGACATGTCATGGGGTTGTTAATGTTAACCATTGTCATAAAACATATGTATACTAATTGTTCAAAGAGAAACTATTTGTTCTGCAAACCTTCATTTAAAGTACAATAAAAACAAATAAATTAATAACAAAAATAAAATAAAGTAAAGAAATTCATCCCCAGTGGACTTTCCCAATGTTGAGTCTGGGGACATTCAGAGACAGAATCCATAACACAATTGGTTGTTTTCATAGGCAACTGAAATTTTGAGGGATCATTACTAGTCCCCAACAATATATTAATTGTGTTTCGATGCTCTATCTTCCTAGAATATGAATCTGATTTCAAAGCATGCATTTCGGAAAGTATAATGACAACTCATTTTTTTGAGTAATTATTGCAAGCACCGAGCTTTGCAATAATTTAATCCTTGTAACCCTATAAAGGTTATTTTATAGATGAGGCTATTTAGATTGGATAGGTTCAATGACCCACCAAAAGCCACATAGCGAATAAGAGGAGGAGGCAGGATGTGGACTCACTTCATCAGACTCCAGAGTTATGCTCCCAAGCACTGATCTAAGGATGTGCATGCTTACCGCTGATGAATTTAAGGCAAACCTTTATGGTCTTGGACCATGACTAGCAAACATACAGGCTTTCTGAGAACGCAATCAGTTGACTCATCTAAAGAGTACTATTTCTTCCCTGCCAAATATTTTTTGAGTATTTATTGCAAGCTAGATTCCATCATAATAGATCATATAGACATAGTGGTTAAGAGCTTGGCCACTAACGGAAAGGTTCACAGTTCAAATCCACCAGCCGCTCTTTGGAAACCCTATGGAGCAGTTCTACTCTGTCCTATAAGGTCAGTATGAGTCGGAATTGACTCAACAGCATTGGGCTTGGTTTGGTTCATTGTTCAAATTTTTTAACATGACTATTTACAAGATACTGTGGGAAATGCTGAGGATACAAGAATATACACAGCAAGGTGCCTGACCTGAATGAAATTATAATTTAGTGGGGACAATCACCATACAAAGTGTGAATAATATTATAAGTGTTGTAACCAATTATTAGAAATTTGCTTATCTGGAAAAATGAGTTTAAATAAAATTTTAGATGGAGGGGAAATACTTGCCATTATAAAATGAAAAATCCCAACATTCCAATATTGACAGGGAAAATATCTTGATGTATAGACATAAAATATGATAATCTACCTAATAATTCTTACAAAAAATGGAGAGATCTACCAGTTAACATTATTTTTTTAAGAATAAGTAGTCATAACAGGAGTACATAATACAAGCAACATGTATTTTGATTTAGCCAAACAAGTTAGTCCAATCAACCTTAGTATCCAATGGAGGGAGCGTCAGATATCCTAGCTAATCAGAAGTGATAGCCTTTTTATAGCAGTCTCTAGCACACCCAGAACAAACAAATCAGTATTAGAAGAAATACAATCAGAATGCTTCTGGGAAGTGAGGATGAAGAGACTTTGGCTCAATTTGAGTGCATCATCAGGAAACGCCAATCAATTAGAAAAGAACATCATGATTGGAAAATTAGTGTCAGTGAAAACAAGGGAAACCCTCAATGAGATGGACTGACACAATTTCCACAACAATGGGCTCAAACACGCCGATGATTATGGAGTTGGTGTAGCACTAGGTAGCCTTCCCCTCTGCAGTACATGAGGTTACCAGAATTTACGACAGGAGGACAACCAACCACAACAAAGCACATCCAGTTTCTCAAACAAAAACCTAAACTACCCAGACCAGATGTATTTCCCCTGCTAAACAATTCAGATTCAAGTAAATAAGCAAATCAATGAGTATTGTGCTCTTTTAAAAAACTATCTAATGGGATCAAATTGACAACAGCAACTTGAAAGGTTAGACAGGAATCTTAGGGGATAGTGAGTTTGTGTTAATGGCGGATGAACAGTTCAGCAAAGGAGGGTGAGAATGGTTACACAACTTGAAGAATATAATCAATGTCACTGAATTTGACATGTAGAAATTGTTGAATTGGTGTATGTCCTGCTCTGTATATTTTCAACAAAAACAAAATAAATTATTTGAAAAAATTAAATACGACACTCAAAATGTACTTAGATGTTTGAAAAACATTGCTGTGTCATAAAGAAAATATCAGAATATTATTTAGGAGAAAAAAGAAAAACTTGGAAAGTTTTCCTATTACTATGATTTTTCTAAGGGTATAATAATGATATTGATAAATATTTTAAAATGTTATCCTTAAATAGCTACTCAAACATTTACACGGAAATAAAATCTTAAAGCTATGTTTCCCAAGGCAGCTATAAAAGGAAATCTGCAGGTCCTTATCTGTGACATTTGTGTATTTATAATTCTAATGTTTATGCTCCATATTTACATGTATTTATATTTCAACCTAAAAAGGTCCCTGGGTGGCGAGAAACATTTGTGCTTGACTACTAACCTGAAGGTTGGTGGTTTGAACCCACTCAGCTGCACCAAGGGAGAAAGGCCTGGTGATCTGTTTCCATAAAAATTACAGTCAAGAAAATCCTAGGGAGCAGTTCTACTATGTACCCACATATGAAGTTGCCATGAGTCCTAATCAACTTGATGGCAATGGGTTTGGTTTGTTTTGTATTTCAACCTAAGAAATCTTAAAGTGTAGTGTGGTGGTTATCCATCCTCAAGCTCTGCCCCCAAAGGCTATGAACGTAGAAATACTGAACAAGACTGCTTTGATCTCATTAAGGCGTGTGTCATTGTTTCTGTTTTGTACAGAATGAGGTAAGGCTCATTATATTTATTTCATTTTGTAATTTCGTAATTTGATTTTGCAATTTAGGGAAATCATGGTATTAACTGATACTAATTGATAGAGAAAACAATTTAAAATAGTGAAATTTTTCTAGCTTACCAGTAACATGGAAATATTTCTATTACATGGTAAGAGGGTAGGACCCTGATATGATAAAATGTATGCATTTATTCATTTGCTAATTCATTAAAAACAATTTAATTAGTAATTGCTACTTTTAAGGTAATGAGCTCTGAGTATACAAATAAATCCCAAATAGCTCCAGCCCTCATGGAAAGTGATCATACATATCTCTAATATGTTAGCCCAATTATTTATGTCATTTGTATCTATTATTATTCCATGATAATTATTAATTAACCAATCTTATACAATTAGGGGCAGTATTCACTCCACAACAGTGCTAGAAATGCCACCTAAGCCTAGTAAATTCGGGTAAAGCAAACCAAAATATAGATTTCTTTTTAAAATGGATATATATATATTCTTTTTTTTTTGAGCTGTGTGATGTTCCCATATATCAAATAATCCTTACCTACTTTCCACCCACTTCCAATGCCCACAGTTTTTCAACATCTGGAACTAACTTGATTCACTTTCTTCCCCACAGAAATTTACAAACTTTTCTGAAGTTTCTTCCACCAAACTTGGTGGACGGTAATACTATAAGAAGAAAAGGATGTGCTGTGGTTAAATGATGCAGAAAAGGATTGTACTAGATCAACTTAAACAGGTATATTTACTGTAAAATTTATCAGAAGCTTTAATATACGAATATATATTGTGATTCATTACTTAGTCCAACCTTTTAATCCCAGGTCTTCATGAGGTCATAGATGTATTCTTATTAAACCTGCAAGCAATTGGAAAGAACAGCTGATGTACTAGTTCTGGGGAGGGCTGATTTTTTTCTATAAAGGACTAGATACTTCAGCCTTGTGGACCCTATGGTTTTTGTCGTAACTACGCAACTCTGCTGTTGTTGTACATAGACAATGCATAAACAAATGAGTGTAGCTGTGTTAGAATGAAAGTTTTTTAAAAAAACAATGGGCCAGATTTGGCCCACAGGCCATAGTACGCTGATCCCTGTACTAGCTGTCAGAAATAGAAACAAAAAATTTTATGTTCTGGCTCACAGCCACCGTATAGGACAGAGTAGAACTGCCCCATGAGATTTCCAAGCTTATAAATCTTTACTGAAGCAAACTGCCACATCTTTTGCCCATGGAGCAGCTGGTGGGTTTGAACCATCAACCTTCCAGTTAGCAGCTGAGCACTTAACCGCTGTGCCACCAGGGCTCCTTAATGTTCTGGTACAATTGCTAAGCCTGCTAAATCGATGAAATTGGAATTTAATACGTATAATTATAATATATTGCATTCCAAGTCAACAATTCAACTTCATAAATAGAATAAGGAAGAGACACAGTATAATAATACATGTATAAGTTGATTGAAAGTTCAATGATCTTCAACTGAATACACCTTCCAAGGAAGGCAAAAATACCTCTGTAGCACATAAAACTATAACATCACATAAACCTCTACCCGAGTGAAGCCACATTTGGAGTGTAACATCAATTCCAGAAACTTCCGTTTGAAGGGTGCCTTGGAAACAGGAGCATGGCTGGTGAGGTGAGATAACTGGGATCATATAAGAGAAAAAGCTTCAAAGAAATATGACTTTTTAACCTGAAGAAAGAAAGACTTCAACGGCACAAGACATCTGTCTTCAGACATACTGATGGTTATTATGTGAAAGATGAATTACATTTCTTCTGAATGGTTCCTGGTTGGTTGGGTCCTGAGTCAGAATTGAAATTATTACAGGATTTAAGTTCAACAAAAGGAAGAATTTTCTGACAAATGTAGCTGTCCCCAAATAAAATAGATCCCTTTGGCAGCCAGAAATCTTCCATTTGAGGAAGCCTCCCTCTATTGAGGACCCCAATGGTGCAGTGGTTCAGAGTTCAGCTGCTAACCAAAAGGTTGGCAGTTCGACTCCACCAGCCACTCCTTGGAAATCCTATGGGACAGTTCTACTTTGTCCTATAGGGTTGCTATGAATCAGAACTGACTCGACGGCAGTGGGTTTCCGGTATTAGAGGGGTCTCCATGATCACTTTTTTAAACACTACAGACAGAATTCAATTACTAACTAGGAGATTTGTATTCAAGTATATAATTCTCTGACTTCATTTACTTGTGAAAATTAAGTTGCCGACTAGCTTTATCATGAAAGCCTTTACCATTATTTTTAAGACAAAATTTTAATTTCTGACTGAATACCACCAAATTATTTTCTTGATTATGCTTAACATTTTGTCTTTACTACCTATCTCGCACCTTATACCTTTTCGGCACCATGTTTAATCACATCTCAAAAAAAAAAGTGTTACTGATGGAGTCTAGGAGACAAAGTATTTGGACATTAACATTGGTGTTTCTAATAATTACAGTAACTGTGTGATTAAGGAGACCCAAGTAGCCTTGGTTTGTCTCTTTGGTTTTAATACTTAAAACGCAATGTGACTTTTTCAAAGCAAACTTCGCAGAAAAATGTGAAGCCTAGAAACTGCAATCCCGTCATCAAGTTCCAGTCAAGCTCCAAGTAACAGCACTAATTGTAATAGGACTTTGTGCAGACCTGCTGCGGACAGACTGTACCGGCGTACACCCGCAGTGCTGACCAGCGCGCCTGCAACCTTCCTTCTTGTCATTTGAAGATCTACGCGTCCTCAGTGAACGAAGAGCTGGTTATGTGACGTCTGTACAAATCAATAACTGTGGTTAGTTTTCCTCACTACTAGCATATCTTCCTCTTCATTTCTCACTGCAAAGTACTACGAAGTTTAGGAGGTGTTCACATTCAGGATTATCAATATAAATTATGAGTTAGTTTTAATTCATGGGTTCAAAGTCATTGCAGTTAAGAAATGTTCACGAAATAGAAAAGCTTAAACAAGTCTTTAAAATACATAGAAGAAACATGCTATCTTAGAAAGAAAAGGCGAGAGGTTTATTTTTCAGTTAACACACACACAGAAAAGCTCTTTTTCAAATCTGGGGAAATGTTCTGTTGGAGGAAGTTTACAAGGTAATATAGATTATTTCCTTCTCTAGGTAAGAGTCAGTCAACAAAAAGTTATAAAAATTCATCTGCATCTTTCTCATCTTCTAACTTTAAAATTCAATCTGGGGATTAACTGGAATGGAGGAAACTGTTGCTTTAATTGGTGGAGAGATTCTTTTCTCTCTTACAAGATTGTCAGAATGCAGCAGTGGATGACATTCACAAGCATAACGTTGAGTGTAGAAATGACATTACTCTTGCTATTCAAAGTTCAGAAAATTCACAAAATTAGGAATAGAAAATATGTTTGCACTATCTTTTGATCAATTTTCTCTCTATCCAACCACTGGGAAATAGCATTGTTTAAAAAACACTAAAAATATTTTGAATAATGTAGGGGACACATAAAAATGTGAATGGTCTTCACATGGATGTTGTCAGCCCTGACTGCTCAGCCCAGTTTTGGATTATAGCATGTTTCTTTGGGGTTTATATTTAGTTTGTATTAACCATTATCATCTGTCTTCACTGTATACAATTTCTTTAAATGAATGTTTTGATATTTGAATACTGTGCACCATTTACAAACAAACTAATAAGAAAATGTTCTCAATAGCATTTTTTATTGCTGACATGATAATGTCAGGAAAGTATATTTATGTATATTTATAGAGTATACAGTTATACATACACATCAACTACCATATTTTTACATAAATAACACATCTTCTATGTTTGTTTGCCAGCTGCACCCTCCCCCCACAAAGTATTTTTGTAAGTGTGCTGTATACTTTTTTTTCAAGCAACATGTAAAAAAAATTAACATAGCAAGCTTTTAGGAAAATACCTCATGGGGGAAGGGCGCAGTTGGCAACTAAATGTAGAAGGTGTGCATTATTTGTGTAAATATGATAAATATTTAAATGGATAATAACATTCTATGACATTGTTTTTATGTTGCTAATATGTGACTTCACCTATTCTAAGAATTAAGTAGTGAGCACTAAAAAACACGTGCATAAAACAAACAGAACTGAAGTCAGGCCAAAATTACCAAAGGGGAGAATACAAAAGATATTGTATCAGAAAATGTACGTAATGTTTTTTCTTCGCTGATGCAATTCACTAAAAAAATTACTTGATTCTTTTCTTTCATGGCATAATCAGAAGCTTGTAACATCAATGAGGCTTCTTATGACATCTTTAAAAACATTTTCTACAAATCTCCAACCTCATGCAAAGCCAATCGATCTCAGCAGGACATTATGCCCTACTTTGCTGAGACTGTCCTCCTACACAGGGCCATCAACTGCAGAAGAAAAAATATCCACTCACACACACACATCTTCAAATTCACTTTCTTTCTCTCTACTGTTTCCGAAAAGGTTATTTACCTGTACTCTGTTATGTACCTGTACTCTGGATGTGTCACTCTGTAAACTGAATATTTGTTATTCGTTTATGCTTTTTTTTTATTCTGTGGTTTCTTTTTGTTCCACCTTCCATGTGCTCAGGTGTCCTAATCCAATAAATGAATTCATACATATATACGATCCTTCAATTTGCTGTTCTTTCAAGCTGTCACTCAGTCTCTTCTTTTATCTATGGTTAATTCATTTGAAAGTTGTCTACATCCGATAGTCCTTCCACGACACCACCCCATCTTTGTATTTCCTACCTGCAATCTTCCCTCTCTTTTACTTCTTTGTTGAAACTTTCTTTACAAATGGACGAATAGCTTCCCTAATCTCAATTCCAAAGGGCTCTCTCACTTCTTATTCATCTCTGTTTTCTCTATTAAAAATCTTCCCTAGAATGTAAAAGACCTATACAAAGAAAACTACAAAACACTACTACAAGAAACCCAAAGGGATCTACATAAATGGAAAAACATACCATGCTCATGGATAGGTAGGCTTGACATTGTGAAAATGACAATTCTAACCAAAGCAATTTACAAATACAATGCAATCCTGATCCAAATACCAACAACATTCCTCAAAGAGATGGAAAAACTAACCATTAACTTTATATGGAAAGGGAAGAAGCCTTGAATAAGTAAAGCACTACAGAAGAAGAAGAATAAAGTTGGAGGACTCACACTACCTGACTTCAGAACCTACTATACAGCTACAGTAGTCAAAACAGCCTGTTACTGGTACAACGACAGATACATTGACCAATGGAACAGAATTGAGAACCCAGATGTAAATCCATCCACCTATGGTCACCTGATCTTCGACAAGGGCCCAAAGTCCATCAGATGGGGAAAAGACAGTCTTTTTAACAAACGGTGCTGGCAAAACTGGATATCCACCTGCAAAACACTGAAACAGGACCCACACCTCACGTCATATACAAAAGCTAATTCAAAATGGATCAAAGACCTAAATATAAAGCCCAAAACTATAAAGTTCATAGAAAAAAACAGGACCAACACTACAGGCCCTAATACACAGCATTAACAGGATACAACCCATAACCATCAACACATAAACCCCAGAAGATAAGCTAGATAACTGGGATCTTCTAAAAATCAAACAACTATGGTCTTCAGAAGACTTCACCAAAAGAGTCAAAAGAGGACCTACAGACAGGGAAAACATTTTTGGACATTACAAGTCAGACAAATATCTAATCTCCACAATCTACAAGAAAATCCAACACCTCTACAACAAAAAGACAAATAATCCTTTTTAAAAATGGGCAAAGGAAATGAACAGACACTTCACCAAAGAAGACATTCAAGCGGCCAACAGACACATGAGGAAATGCTCACGATCACTAGCCATTAGAGAAATTCAAATTAAAACCACAATGAGATATCATCGCACCCCGGCATTACTGGCATGAATCAAAAACACTGGAAATTACAATTGTTGAAGGGGCTGCGGGAAGATCAGAACTCTTATGCACTGCTGGTGGGAATGCAAAATGATACAACCACTTTGGAAAATGATATGGCACTTCCTTAGAAAGCTAGAAATAGAAATACCATATGATCTGGCAATCCCACTCCTAGGAATACATGCTAGAGAAATAAGAGTTTTCTCTAGATTAGACATATGCACACCTATGTTCATGACAGCATTGTTCACAATAGCAAAAATTTGGAAACAACCTAGATGGCCATCAACAGATGAATGGATAAACAAACTATGGTAGATACACACAATGGAATACTATGCAACAAGAAAGAACAATGATGAATCTGTGAAACACCTCATAACATGGATGTAACTGGAGGACATTATGCTAACTGAAATAAATCAATCACAAAAGGACAAATATTGTATGAGATCTCTATTGTAGAAACCCATGAAAAAGTTAACACACAAAAAGTAACAATCTTTGTTGGTTACGAGGGATGGGAGGGGTGGGGGGGAGGTACTAAATAGGCAATAGGTAAGTGGTATCTTTGGTGAAGAGTGAGACAATACACAATACTGGGGAAACCAGCACAACTTGTACAAGGAAAGGTCATGGAAGCTCCATAGACACATCCAAACTTCCTGAGGGACTAAATTTCTGGGCGGAGGGCTGTAGGGACCATGGTCTCAGGGAACATCTAGCTCAATTGGCATAACACTGTTTATAAAGACAATGTTCTCCATTCTACCTTGGTGAGTAGCGTCTGGGGTCTTAAAAGCTTGTGAGCGGCCATCTAAGATACACCACTGGTCTCATCCCTTCGGGAGCAAGGGAGAATAAAGAGAACAGGATACAAGGAAAAGATTAGTCTGAAGGACTAATGGACCACAGCTACCAAGGCCTCCACCAGACTGAGTCCAGTACAGCTGTATGGTGCCTGGCTACCAGCACTGACTACTCTGACCGGGATCACAACAGAGGGTTCTGGACAGAGCTGGAGAAGGATGCAGAACAAAATTCTAACTCACAAAAAAAAGACCGGATTTACTGGCCTAAAGGAGACTGGAGAAACCCCGAGAGTATGGCCCCCAGACACCTTTTTAGCTCAGTGGTGAAGTCACTTCCGAGATTCACCGTTCAGCTGGGGATTGTACGGCACCATAAAACAAAATGGGACTAATGAGGCACAGCCGTCCAGGGCCAAGGGCTATAGGGCAGAAGGGCACAGGAAAGCTGGTGATAGGGAGCCCGAGGTTGAGTAAGGACAGTGTTGATGTGTAGTGAGGTTGTTAACCATTGTCATAGGGCAACATGTGTACTCACTGTTTAATAAGAAACTATTCGTTCTGTGAACCTTCATCTAAAGTGAGAATAGCAGGACACCTGGAAGAGCATAGTCGATGTCCCTGAAGTGTGCATGTAGAAATAAATTTTGGCTATGTATATTTGCACCAAAAAAAAAGGTCGAGAAGGGAGAGGGTTGAAATGTTGTGGGGTTGTTAACCAGTGTCATAAAACAATATGTGTACTACTGTTTCATGAGTAACTATTTGTTCTGTAAACCTTCACCTGAAGTACAATTAAAAAAAAAAAAAGTCTTCCCTAGATTCCATGAGAAACTCATTTGATTTTTTTCCCCTGCACCTCTAACATTTCTCTTTCAGTTTTTCCCTAACTCCATTTCCATTTGTTTTCTTCTATACAAACATATTTCTCAAGGTTTATTCCCTCATTTTGTACATATTTTCCCTTCATAATCTATCCTCAGCCTTCTTATCTTTTCTCACAGTCTTTAGCAATCTTGTCTACAGAAATGACTCCTTCATTCTTAGATCTAATCCAAATGTCCTGTCGCCTAAGCTCTAGCCCTGTGGGTGCAATTGTGTGCTAGACATTGTCTCCTGGATGCCTCTAATGAAGCCACAAATTCAATATGACCAAAGCAATACTCTCCACCTCTCCCTCAAAATCAGTTCCTCCTTCTGACCTGTCTATTTCTTTCTAAGACGCCTCTATCATTCTCCTAGATCACTGATTATTTATAACCTCTCTATTTTGGGATATACTGACACAGTTGAAAAAGCATATATGTCCACAGTGCTTTTAAAATCAATTTCCTCCTTTCGATCCCACTTAGAAGACAATTTTATTGCAAACCCTCATAACTTGCCATCTTGCCTCCAGGCCTTCTTGCTCTAATTCACTGAAAACAACAATGTCCAATTTATTTATTTTTTAAGTTACCAGGTGTCTGTTTAAAGACACTGAATTACTCCCTTGATACATACTCTCTTCATTAAAGTCCTCTACAAAGTGTTCTCTAGCTTCTATTCCGGCTTTGTATCCCACTGCTCCCCAACGTCTCTCATCATTTTCTTCTTCTGAGACATTACTCACGCTTCATCCATTCCCAGGAATCCCTGCTCTCTCTTTCTCCCTACCAAATCTCGTGTCAAAACCTACTTATTCCTGAAGACCACCAGTTCAGATTTCACCTCCTTCAGATCTGTCGTTTCTAATCCTCTCAATCATCTTAAAACCCTTAGATGATGGCAATTAGCTTATTCTGATTGTACTTCAGATTCAATGTCCGACTGCTTTACAAGCTTCTGGAGTGACTATTTTTATAGCTGTCTGTAACATCAAACAAAGAACATTAAACAGAGTAGTTTTCCATTAAATATTTGTTAAATTTTTAAATTTTGTGCTTTATGCGCTCTTAAATTTGATACTCAAAGCTGGCCTTTAAGTAATATAGAAATCTAATTCATTTTCAAAATTTTGGGGAAAGAAAATAAAAAAACTGTGACATATTTAGTTGAGCAATAAAATCTTTCTCAATAAATGTAAATCACATAGAAAATGGTTAATAATCAAGAAGAAATCTAATGAATTGAAAGATTCTAAGAAAAAGGATACACATTTTTTGCCTGTTTGTTCAAAAGGCAGAAAAGAAGTACACTAAACATGAAGAAATTTAGAAGTGAGAAAAACATCTTTACTCCTTTCAGTAATTCTTTTAAAATGTTGCTGGAAATGTGTTGCCCTTGATAGTTTTTTGGTATCACCAAGAAAGAAATTAAAACTTAAAAATTTGCAAAACTTAGATGTTCTATTTCTGCTTTAATTTATTCTCTTAATAGACCTTATATAACACTTACTGGAAAAAAAAAAAAAAACAGTTTAAGCTAAAGAATTTATTTGGAATCTTAAACTTATATAAATACTCCTACGTTATTTCCCTAAATTAATATTAAGTTTCCAGTCACAAGAGTCAAAATATTATAACTTATTGTTTCAGGCCAAAGTTGTAGAAGCTCCAAGTGTTGAAGATTTCAGAGAGTAATAATAAGTAGCTGATGGAGGTAAGGGGCAGCAGGTAATAGCTGCAGTTTGTAGGTGATTCTTTCAATGAACATTGGGGTATTTGAGGAAAGGTTTTTGGTTTTCTCTAACAACATTTGGATTTGAATTCCTCATCGTTGTACTGCCAAGAATCTGCCTCACAATATACGCTGATGTGACTGAAGCAACTCACAAGTGAATCCTGTGAAGGCCACTCTTCAAACGCAGCAACAGTTCAACTACAACAACAAGCATGACCAAACGTTTAAAGCAGTCATTGAAAAAGTGGATAACACTGTAGAATCTACTGTAAAAATAATTCTTTCAGCTCCATACAGTTAACCCTACTAGGCTTGAAATCTTGCCCATATTCAGAAATGAAACCGCTTTTCACAATTATAGATAACATGTAGCAAAAAATATGTTTAAAAAAATAAAGAGAACACATTAGTCTGTCGAAGCAAACAAATCTCTGGTTTCCAAGGCACCAACCTTGGGAGAAGCAACCGGTTTTAAAGCTATCCTAGTTTTCCAAAATGCAAGAGAATTAGAAAATCTCAGCAGGGCTTAGCTTTTGACTTAACCTACTTCTTATCATAAATTGTCCAAGGTATTTCTCCCTCATTTCATTCCTTTTTCAGGAAAAAAAAAAAAGAGAGAGAGAGTTCACTTCTGTTTTTCTATTTAGGAGGTATTTCAAAATGAATATTATTTTAATTTTTTTCAATGTTTATTTTCCTTTTTTTTAATGTATGCATATTTTAACCTTTAATCATGTTCCTGGAAACTTCTATCTCTTGTACTAAAGCAAAAACAGAATATTTTATGCCAAGCCCTTTTTTTTCTCCTTTTTATGTGATGTATATTTTACAGGATGAATTTAAATGCCCTTTTTAAAGTATTTTCTTCCAAAGTGGATTTTAAAGTTTCATTATTTTCCTTGATACACTGGATAAATCAAAGTGAAAATTTTGACTAATAGCTAATTCTCTTCATTTCCCTGGAGAAGCCCTGGTGGCGCAGTGGTTAAAGTGATCGGCTACTAACCAAAAGGTTGGTGGTTCCAACCCATCAGCTGCTCTGTGGGAGAAAGATGTGGCAATCTGCTTCTGTAAAGATTTACAACCTTGGAAACTCTATGGAGCAGTTCGACTCAGTCCTATAGAGTTGCTATGAGTCAGATTCAACTTGAGGGCAGTGGGTTTCCATTCTCTATAAAATCCAGCTAGTAATTCAGAATTATAATCAGGAACTGTATAAAATATATAGAGAATTGAAAATCAGAACGTTCCATCAGTAATGATACCAACAAATATGTCTTCTCAGAGCTGGAATAGTTCATTTATAAATTGCCCGTTTTTTAAAGACTGGTGGAACCAGGAACTTGATCTATCAGTTTTGCAACATGCCCTGAAGCACAAACACAAAAAGAGACAGACAATCTCAGAAGAGGAATGATGTCTGCGTCACACCTGGCAGCACGCCTGAGAGAAGCTTCAAAGAACCAAGGAAGCTGCTTTTAGGTTGCGGAGAGGATGAGCAGAGTTAATGAAGCCATTTTCTAGGCTTTTACAAAATCTTTCACTACAGTTCTAAAGACTGTCGTGATTCTCTCAGGTGCCTGAGGCCTTGGAGAAGAAAATTTTCACTCAGTTTTAATTAACACTTTGTATGGCCTATGAGCAAATGGGAAAAACGTGGCTGGGAGTGTTCCTTCATTTGCTGCCCTTATCTTACCGAAATGTGATTTATGTGCCTACATTGCGTGCATATCTTAACACAGAAAATTTCCTTCTGGGTGGAATAAATATATTTGCTGGATTCTGATGGAAAACAATCTGGAATTCTTAAAACGAAAACGGAGAAGCAAACAAGGGAGGAGTAAAAAATGAAGGTAATTCTATGAATTTTTCAAAGAAATGCTTAGATGAAAAGAAGTGATATATATTCAGTAAAGTACAGAGATGGTGCTGTCACACTCTAGGCCAGTGAAGGCAAAGTTAATTTTTTTTTTTAATGTTTTAGATGAAAGTTTACAGCACAAATTAGTTTTTCATTCAAAAACTTATACACAAATTGTTTTGTGACATTGATTGCAATCCCTGAAATGTATCAGCACTGTTCACCTTTTCCCTTTCCACCTCAAGTTCTTCGTATCCATTTGTCCAGTTTTCCTGTCCCTTCCAGCCCTCTAAGAAGGATGTTCCTCACATGTGTTATTGTTTGTTTTACAGGCCTGTCTAATCTTTGGCTGAAAAGTGAAATTTGGGAGTAGCTTCAGTTCTGAATTAGCAAGCTATCCAGGACCATATCAATATCATCAGTCAGAATAAGGCCAGGGACCGACTGTGGAATGACATCAACAACATCATACATGAAGAAAGCAAGAGGTCATTAAAAAGACAGGAAAGAAGGAAAAGACCAAAACGGATGTCCGAAGAGACTCTGAAACTTGTTCTTGAACATCAAGTAGCTAAATCGAGAGGAAGACATGAAGTAAAAGAGCTGAACAGAAGATTTCAAAGGGCAGCTCAAGAAGACAAAGTAAATTATAACAATGACATGTGCAAAGAGCTGGAGATAGAAAACCAAAAGGGAAGCGCGCGCTCTGCATTTCTCAAGCTGAAGAAAAAATTCAAGCCTCGAGTTGCAATGGTGAAGGATTTTATGGGGAAAATATTAAGCGACTCAGGGAACATCAGAAGAAGATGAAAGGAATACACAGAGTCACGGTAGTAAACAAAATTGGTTGACGTTCAACCATTTTCAGAGGTACCATTTGAGCAGGAAACAATGGCACTGAAGGAAGAAGTCTAAGCTGCGCTGAAGGCATTGGCAAAAAACAAGGCTCCAGGAGTTGATAGAATACCAATTGAAATGTTTCAACAAACAGACGTAGTGCCGGAAGTACTCACTCATCTATGCTAAGAAATTTGGGAGACAGCTACCTGGCCAACCAACTGGAAGAGATCTATATTTATGCCTATTCCCAAGAAGGGTGATCCTACTGAATGCAGAAATTATCTAATAATATCATTAATATCACACGCAAGTAAAATTTTGCTGAAGATCATTCAAAAAGTGGCTGCAACAGTATGTCAACAGGGAACTGTCAGATATTCAAGCTGGATTAAGAAGAGGACATGGAATGAGGGATATCATTGCTGATGTCAGATGGATCCTGGCTGAAAGCAGAGAATACCAGAAAGATGTTTACCTTTTTTATTGGCTATGCAAAGGCATTGGACTGTGTGGATCATAACAAATTATGGACAACATTGCAAAGAATGAAAATTCCAGAACACTTAATTGTGCTCATGAGGAACCTGTATATAGATCAAGAGGCAGTTGTTTGTACAGAACAAGGGGATGCTGCATGGTTTAAAGTCAGGAAAGCTGTGTGTCAGGGTTATATCCTTTCACCAAACTTATTCAATCTGTATGCTGAGCAAATAATCCAAGAAGCTGGACTCTGTGAAGAAGAACAGGGCATCAGGATTGGAGGAAGAATTATTAACAACCTGTGTTATGCAGATGACACAACCATCCTTGCTGAAAGTGAAGAGGACTTGCAGCACTTACTGATGAAGATCAAAGACCACAGCCTTCATTATGCATTACACCTCCACATAAAGAAAAATCCTCACAACTGGACCAATAAGAAACATCATGATAAATGGGGAAAAGATTGAAGTTGTCAAGGATTTCATTTTACTTGGATCCACAATCAATATCCATGGAAGCAGCAGTCAAAAAATCAAAAGATGCATTGCATTGGGCAAATCTGCTGCAAAAGACCTCTTTAAACTGTTGAAAAGGAAAGATGTCACCTTAAGACTAAGGTGCACCTGGTCCAAGCCATGGTGTTTTCAATTGCCTCCTACACATGTGAAAGCTGGACAGTGACTAAGGAAGGCCGAAGAATTGACGCCTTTGAATTGTGGTGTTGGAGAGGAATATTGAGTATACCATGGACTGCCAAAAGAAAGAACAAATCTGTCTTGGAAGAAGTACAACCAGAATGCTCCTTAGAAGCAAGGATGGCAAGATTACATCTCACATACTTTGGACATGTTGTCAGAAGGGATCAGTCTCTGGAGAAGAACATCATGCTTTGTAAAGTAAAGGGTCAGTGAAAAAGGAGAAGATCCTCAACCAGATGGATTGACACAGTAGCTAAAACAATGGGCTTAAGCAGAGCAATGATTGTGAAGATGGCACAGGACAGGGCAGTGTTTCCTTCTGTTATGCATAGGATTGGTATGAGTTGGAACCAATTCCATGGCACCTAATAACAACAACAATCAGGACCATAGTCTCAGTGATTCCTCCAGTCTTGTCAGATCAGTAAGCCTGGTATTTTTTTTTTTTTTTTTTTTTTTTTTGAGAATTTGAATTTTGTTCTACATTTTTCTCCCGCTCTGTCTGGTACTCTCTATTGTGATCTCTGTCAGAGAAGTAGGTGGTGGTAGCTGGACAATACCCAGTTCTGGGCTCAGGCTGGTGGAGGCTGTGACTCATGTGATCCATTAGTCCTTTGGGCTAATATTTTCCTGTGTCTTTGGTTTTCTTCACTCTCCTTTGCTTCAAACATGATGGGACCAATGGAAGTCTTTTTTATTATTATTATTGTACTTTAAGTGAAAGTTTACAATTCAAGTTAGCCTCTCATACAAAAATGTATACATTGTCATGTGACCCTAATTGATCTCCCTATACTGTGACATCACATTCCTCCTTTCCACTCCTGATTTCCTGTATCCATTCAACCAGCTTCTGACCCTCTCTTCTTTCTCATTTCACCTCCCAAAAGGAGCTGCCCATTTAGTCTCAAGTATCTATTTGAACTAAGAAGCACGCTCTTCACGAGTCAATAGAAGTCTTTTAGATGGCCACTCACAAGCTTTTAAGTCTCCAGATACTACTCACCAAAGTAAGATGTAGAATATTTTCTTTATGAACTATCCTATACCAATTGACCTAGATGTCCCTCAAGACCATGGTCCCCAGCCCTCAGCCTCAGTAACTCGGTTCCTCAAACTGTTTGGATGTGTCTAGGAAGTTTCTAAGACTTTGTCATGATCAAGTTGTGCTGTCTTCCCCTATATTGTGTGTAGTCTTTCCCTTCACCGAAGTTAGCACTTGCCTTGGTGGTGCAGTGGTTAAGAGATCGGCTGCTAACAAAAAATGTCAGCAGCTCAAATCCACCAGCTGCTCCTTGGAAACCCTATGGGGCAGTTCTACTCTGTCCTATAAGGTCAGTATGAGTTGGAATCGACTTGATGGCAACGGGTTTGATATTTTTGTTGTTTACTATCTAGTTAGTGATTTTCCCTCCCCACCCCTCCTCGTAACCAACAAAGATTGTTTTTTTCTGTGTGTAAACCTTTTCTTGGTTTTTTATAATAGTGGTCTCATATAATATATGTCCTTTTGTTATTGGCTTATTTCATTCAGTATAATGCCCTCCAGATTCATTCATGTTGTGAGACGTTTCACAGGTTCATCATTGTTCTTTATCATTGCATGGTATTCCATAGTATGTATGTACCATAATTTGTTCATCCGTTCATCTGTTGATGGGTAAATTTTTTTTATATTAAGACATACTTAGAGACCTTGCTTTCCTTCGTAGTTGACAGTTCAGTACTTTGGCCTGGCATTGAGCTCTGCTGGGCTCTTCCTAAGGACAGGACATTCTGTGAGATATTTGTAAGCGGTACCCTCACAAAAGAGTAACCATGTTAAAATAACACAAGCCTTTAAAAAGAAAGAAAGAAAAACCTCATAAACTAAACCACATTTATCCCTAGAGCCAGAAGAGGAATCAGAAATTTAAAGTATAAGAATGCCATGTCGTAGAGGCAGTCCCCGAATTATGAACAAGTTCTGAGTTCCATTCCTAAGTTTTCTTTAAGTCAAGTTTGTATTGAGTTGAAACAAGTACAGTTTGTATCTAATGCCAGTTAGTCAAATGTTTGCCTTAGTATAAAGTATATAGTGCACCTTTCTAGGCATAAAAAAATTAAAGAAACATTTTCAGATACATTAAACATCTTTAGCATAATAATACAGCAATAATCATAATAATGTTTTGATGCGTGTCACAAAGTAACATCTGCTTGTTATTACGAACCATGGTATGTACCTCAAAATTTCAATCTTAATAGGCTTTAGGGGGGTTGGCTCATCATTACGGGTTGTCCACAAGTCAGATGTTCGTAACCTAGGGACTGCCTGTATTCAATATAAGATTCAATATTGCATATATTCAATATTTTCAAACAGTAATTATGAACTACTGAGATCTTTCCATTTCTGCTACTTACATGTCTATTACTTTTTTCTCTTTTTGTTGAAGCCTTTTCAAATGACAGTGTATACTTACTCCTTCACTTAAGCCATCACCTCATGCAATCTTTTTTCCCTGCACTGAAGTAAATCTGACATCTGTAACTTCACCAGGTATACAAATGTAATAGTTCTCAGTCCTTATCCTCCAACTGATGGAATTGACACACTCTTTCCTTTCTATAAAACTCCCCATCTTTGTCAATTTCTATTGCCCTATGCAATCATGTTCTTACTGTTTTATTCCCGTCATGTCTAATTTCCGTATCATCTCTCCCCTATAAGCATTCCCAAGGTTTTGTTTTTTTTTTGTTTGCTTGTTATTTTCTACTTTCTTCACAACCTCTATAATATCTTCTTATCAGTCCAGTCCTGTCTTCTTTCATGATCCATGGTCTCTAAAGCTTCCACCACTGTCATGGATTGAATTATGTCCCTCAAAAATGTGTGTATCAATTTGGCTGGGCCATGATTCCTGGTATTGTGTGATTTTCCTGTATGTTGTAAAGCCTGCCTCTATGATGTTAATGAGGGAGGATGGGTGGCAGTTGTGTTAGTAAGGCAGGACTCAATCTACAAGATTGGATTGTGTCCTGAGGCAATCTCCTGAGGTATAAAAGAGAGAAGTGAGCAGAGAGACAGGGGGACCTCATACCACCAAAAAAAGCAGTGCCGGCAGTGGAGTGCGTCTTTTGGACCCGGGGTCCCTGCGCAGAGAAGCTCCTAGTCCGGGGGAACATTGATGAGAAGGCTGACAGAGAGAGAAAGGCTTTCCCTGGAGCTGATGCCCTGAATTTGGACTTTTAGCCTACTTGACTGTGAAGAAATAAATTTCTCTTTGTTAAAGCCACCCACTTGTGGCATTTCTGTTGTTGCAGCACTAGATGACTAAGACAACCACTGTGTCAATACAGTTGGCAACCAAATTTATACCTATTTTCCTAATCTCTTCCTTGCATTCCAGAGTTGCTTTTGTAATTGTATGCTGGAAAGACCCCCCTGGATGTTTTATGATCAAATTGAGCACATTTAAATGGCTACACATTGCCTATTTCTGTCTTTGCTAGGACTCTTCGAGGATGTTCCCAGTCAGAATTAAGCCTCCAATTTCCTAAGCATTTTTGTGATCATTTTTTCAGATGTTTCTCAAGTTTCAATTTACCATATTATTTGGCTCAATCCTACATGCGTCCTACATACTAGGCTGAAAACTCTTTAAGTCAGGCATCTTCCAACTCAGAAGTCTCTCCTAGAAAGTGTTCATATTATACTTGTTTTTCAATTAAGTGAATTTGATAATTCAGTAAATTCAGTGTACTCAGAAAGTCACTCGTAGAAAGAATAATTAACGTTGAGCTGTTAGCATCTCCAGTCTTTCCTAAAATGTTAATGACCACACTGTCCCTGCAATAGAAAATACTAGCTGGGGGAAAGCTGGAGAATTCACATTCCAGAAGATTCACTCCAGGGCACAAACCAGGTAGGAAGGAGGACTTCGCATGATTAGAATATGAATCTGCACTGTTGGTCACATAATTGCTTGTAAAGAAACGGTGCTGCAGATATTAATCCTTGCTGATTCCTCTGAATAGTGAAGACTCGTATTTCACACAACCTGTACCAGTTGTCACGATTCTTCACATCTAATCTTTGGGTCTTTCTTCTGTTCGTTTTACCTGATGATGATGACATTCTCTTTGTCTGAAAGGAAAATAAACGGGTAAGTCAATGTCTTTATGAAAGGGATTAAGCACATAATTATATGGCAGAATGGGAGTGAAAGGATGGATTTCATCGTCTCATTGCATGGGTGAAAAGTACAAAGACTAAACTAGGAATTCAGGAAGGAGGGAAGGCCTCAACGTAACTGACATTACCTGAAGGGGCAATTACCTACATGAGTAAATCTAAAAGGCAAGTATAGGTTTACAAGACACTTCAAAATAACAGAGCTATGTGGCAATGCACTAAATACTTGAAAATAACATTTTAGTAAACCGAAAATCATTCAGTCAGTTTTTCAGACAATAAACGACCTGCAGTAAACGGTATTAAATCAAGAATACCTTACTGTTCCCCAATTATTTTCCAAATATTTACCACTAGTATGAAGGATAGTGTATAGTTATATTAACTTTACTTTTCATAAGAAATAGAGATGTCTGTATTTTTGTGTGTATGTGTTATTATATATAGTATAATAGCAGTTGTGACATTTAGCGAAGACACACTACAAAACAGCTGAAACATTGTCTCCATAGTAACAGTTTGTAAGAAAATACAGGAACTTAAGGGAATTTTAAATACAAAGGAAGCACATTTGACTTTTAGTCACTAAATCATCAAAAAGGATTCTGTCCGAATTATTCTTTGAAGTAAATAAGGAAAATCTTGCTGCCAGAGTTACATTTAGTGCCCTATAGCAGCGATTTCCTTATACACATCTCGAAGAATAAGAGTAAAATGCTTCTGAAACTGTCTACCTCTCACCTGATCGTCTGTGGCAAAATAATTTCATGTTCAGTATGGACATAGACACTTGTAGCGCCCACCTGGAGTTGAACGACCATTCAACGTTCTGTATTTCTAATCTTAACGTACAAATGAACGTTCAGTTCAGTAAATGCACAAGGCATTGGGGAATGAAGAAGATAAAAAGGTGAGGATTTCCAATCTAGCAGGGAAAAAAAGACAAAGACTACAAATAATAGAGCACAATTCAAAAGGTGGCAAGGAATATAAAGCAGTGCCAAGCAAGGTGCTATTGTAGCACAAAGATAAAGAGATCACTTTGGACTGTAATCAAATCAGTCTTCATGGAGGAGGTTGCAGTTATTCTGAACTTTAATAAAAATGATTGATTTGAAGAGGCAAAGATATAGGCAAGTATATTTTAGAATGGTCTTGTAGAAAAGGCAAAAAGCATAGTACATTTGAAAAATATTTCAATCGAAATTAAATACTAGACAGTAACATGGAAGAGATTTTGCTTTGTAAATTATTGGTGTTGTTAGGTGCCATCGAGCTGATTCCGGACTCACGGCAACCCTATGTACAACAGAACGAAACACTGCATGATCCTGTGCCATCCTCATGATCACTGTTGTGCCTGAGCCCATTGTTGCACCCACTGTGTCAATCCATCTCGTTGTAAGTTATAGATACTAGATAAATCTTGGTTGAATTGAATTTAACTATATTGAAAATAATTTAACTAATAATGAATCAGAAGGAATTAAGGGTTTGGGAGGGGCCTATCCATGGTGGATTTTGAAAATTATTCTATGGATTTAGAACTTATTACGTTGGAAATTAATTTACTTATTTAATACGTATTTATTAATTGCTTAATACATATGAAACATTTCCAGAGTTTCTAGGAATTCAAAGATAAAACACAGTTTTTGAGCTTTGGGATGTCATTAACCAGTGGTCCTGGCCCAGGGTTAATGACAGTGGGTTTATTGAAGTGATGTTTGACCCAAGCTAAAAAGCTCAGTAAGAGTTCTACAGGCAAAGAGGACAAGAAATAGAATTCCTGGGAAAGGTAGCTTGTGGACTAAAGGCATAGGGGCTAGGAACAGGGCAGAGTGTGTTAGGGTTGTCCTGACTTCCCTAGACTTCTCTGATTTTAGCATTGAAAGTTTCATGTTTCAGGAATCCCCTCAATCTTAAACAAATTGAGATCATAGATCAGTCTCCCTTGTGGTGAGTGTTGACAGGGGAAGACCACAAGTTCAATAATTCAGAATGAAAAACTGGTCAAATAAAAGCAACATTACTTTTAACCTTGAATAATCTAAATTTTTATTTACCTTGTAAGATTAGGTAAATTGTTACGAGTAAGCTTGCATTTTAGGCTATGGGTTGCTTAAATTTATTGGAACTGTACCTTCAGATTCTTAAATTTTTCCTATTAAAAATATCACAGTAAATCTTATAATATTCCCATGATAGCCTTACCTCTGTAGTTGTCATGATACCTTTAGATGTCCCTGTTGTACTAGAGGATAAAAATATCTTAGTGAATTTTAGCATATACACAGAATTTTCTTTTAGATATTTATTTAACTAATAAATTAAACCATTTGTCATGGATTGAATTGTGTCCCCCAAAACTATCTGTCATGATTCCCAGTGTTGTCTACCATTTTGTCATTTGATGAGATTTCCTTATGTGTTATAAATCCTATCACTATGATGTAATGAGATAGATTAGTGGCAGTTATATTGATGAGATCTACGAGATTAGATAGTGTCTTAAGTCAATCTCTTCTGAGATATAAAAGACAGAAGTGAGCAGAGAGACATGGGGACCTCATACCACCAAGAAAGCAGCACCAGGAGCAGAACGTATCCTTTGGGCCTGAGGAGAAGGTCCTAGGCCAAGGGAAAATTGATGACAAGGACTTTCCTCCCGAGCCGACAGAGAAAGCCTTCCCCTGGAGCTGACACTCTGAATTCGAACTTGTAGCCTACTAGACTGTAAGAGAATAAATTTCTCTTTGTTAAAGCCATCCACTTGTGGTATTTCCGTGATAGCAGCACTAGATGATCAAGACACCATTTATTCAACAAACATTACTACTTACTACGTGTCAAGAATTATTGTGATCACTAGCAAATGAGATACTGCAACAAACAAAATGACGTTCCTGCTAAGAGGGTGCTTACATTCCAGCGAGTAGACAGAAAATAATAAAACATAAAATGTATATATATAATGTAGGGTGGTAGATGATGAGAAATAAAATAAAGCAGGGCACAAGAAAAGAACATGTGAAGGAAAGAGGAGATATTGCAGTTTCATTAAGGGAGGTCAGGAAGGCCTTTCTGATGAGATGACATTTGAGCAGAGACCAAAGGACGTGTGAGAGTAAGCCAAGTGAATCTGGAAAAGAGTAAAGAGCATACAAAAGTCTTGAGGGAAGCACAGGCTTAGAGTGTCCAAGAAGCAGCCAGAAAACTGGTTGGATAGAGATAAGCAAGGTAGAGAGTATCTATCGTGAGAACAGAGAGGTACTGAAGAGAGGCAAAGGACTAACAGGACCCTGTGGGCTACATTGAGCACCTGGATTTTACTCTGAGTGACATACAATTTTACTAGACAGTTTTGAGCAAAATCCAGAGTAATATGATCTGACTTGAGATACAAAATGATCCTCTGATTCAAAATGCAAAAAAAAAAAAAGACTTTAAGGGTCGTACAGTAAAGCAGGAAAACCTGTTAGGAAGCGTCAAGAGTTTAGATGAGGGTAATGGTGGTTGAGAAAAGAGCGGTAGTGCTAGAGGTGATGAGAAGTGTTTGGGTTCTGCTTACCCTTCCAAACAGGAGGCGTAGGGGGGAACGCAACTGAAAAGAGTTGATGAATTATATGTGAGATGTAACAAAAAAAGGAGTCAAGGGTGACTCCAAGGTTTGTGGTCTGAGAAAATGGAAGAATGAATTTACAAGATGATGGAAAGAGCTGATTTATAGGAAATTTTTAAGTTTTGGAAATGTTCAGTTTGCAAAGGCTATTAAATATCCAAATGAGAATGTCAAAGAGGGCGTTGGATGTATGAATCTAAAGTTCAAGAGCGATATGTGGGCTGGAGATATAAATTTTAGAGTTGCGAGTTTATAGTTGGTATTTAAAGCCATGGGATTCGATGACAGCATTATAAGAGTGGGTGTAGAAAGAGAAAAGAACATGCTATTGAACTGAGGGCTGGGACACTCCAACATTTACAGGTTGGGGAGGGAAAGAGGAAGGGCATATTAAGACTTAGAAGGAGCAGCCAGTGAGACAAGAGAACTTAGATGGTGGAATTCTCGCTTGGAAGCCAAGTTAAAAATATGTATATAATGAAGCTGAGAGCAATCAATTATGTCAAATGCTACTAATGAGAAAAATATGATGAGATCTGAAAATTGTTGTTTTGGTCACATGTGGCTATAGCTGTCCTTTACTTAGTTGTGGAGTTGTAGGGACAAAAGCCTTTCTGGAAAATGTGCAAAGAGAATGAGAAAAGAGGAAGTGGAGTCTGTGAGAATGGTCATACCACACTGAGAAGCTGTGGTGTAAAGGGAAGCAGAAGATTGCGGCATTTGTTTAGAAACACGTGGGACAAGAAAGTTTCTTCAGACACAAGATATCACCGCAGGTACGTATGCTGATTTAAAAGAATCTCAAAGAGAAGGGAAAATTAAAGATGCAGAAAGGGGAGAAAACTGCAGGATCAAAGTTTTTTTGAGTGGAAGAGGAGATAATATCTGGTGGCCAAGTAGACTTTCCACTATTCCTCCAATATAATAGGAGGGTGGGCCAATTTTATTGTTACCCATGAGGGTAGTTTAGTATTTTTATTGAATAGGGCCTACAGATGAGATTTTCTGATTGTTTTTATTTTCTTAGTAAAATAATAATCAAAGTTACCATCCAAGAGTGGGAAGAATGGAAGTGGTTTTGAAAGTTGAAGATTTGAATTAGTTCTTTAGGACAATGGAAGCCGTCGGATTGGGAAAACATAGTCATGAAATTATGGATATATTTCATAATTCATGACTGCTTACCATAATTGTGGTTTTACTGCTTCCATATTAAAGTCCTCAAGCACAGACTCAGATAAGAAGATGAGCTTAGAGTTAAGAAAGGGAAATACATCAGAGAAAAAGGTGCAAGGAAGGTGAAGGTGATTGTAAACCAGTGATTAGAATGATGGACCGTGGAAATTGCTTTCAAATAGGAGAGAAATGAAGCCAAAAGGGGTATGAATAGCAAAGAAAGCCCAGTGAAGTTAGTGCCTTAGAGGTTCCAGTGTGGTTTCCAGGAAGGGCACTAGAGAGAGTGAGCTGGAAGAATAGGAGATGATGGGCAATGGACAGGATGTTAGAACTGAGTTTATGGAGATGGGCTAGTGATTGGTATTTACAAGGTCTGTGGTATGACCTTCAGAGTAGATTGCTCGGGTAGAGTCGGGGGTGCAGTCGTTGGAAGAAGGAAGGTCAGAGGAATGAGAGGGCAGAGATTTAGAAGAATCATTAGAATGAGAATGAAATCACCATAATCATTATTTTATCATTTGGCTCATTCTCTCAGCCAGATGGTAAAACCTTCAAAAAATGAAAATAAGTGACACTGAATTCTGCCTATGGATGCAACAAGGAGAGGGAGGTAGGTCGTACTGACTGATAGAAGCAGCCTGCAAGAATCTATAGAGGCGGAGAGTGCATGTAAAAGCTGGTAGAATCCCAGAACAACTTCCAGAATGGCAGAGTGAGAGAGTGACTCTCTCCTCACTTCAAAAAAAAAAAAAAAAAAAAAAAAAATTAACTAGAGAAAGTTATTTTTTTTAAATAATTTAAAGTTACTAGGAATCACCCTAAGAGTTTATAGCAATTGTCCTAGTTATCTAGTGCTGCCATAACAGAAATATCACACGTGGATGGTTTTAATGAAGAGAAGTTTATTTCCTCACAGTCAAAGTAGGCTAAAAGTCCAAAGTCAGGGCATCAGCTCCGGGCGAAGGCTTTCTCTCTCCATCAGCCTTCTTCTCTTCAGTGTTCCCCCAGACTAGGGGCTTCTCTGCGCAGGGACCCTGGTCCAAAGGACACACTCTGCTCCAGGCACTGCTTTCTTGATGGGATGAGGTCCCCCTGTCTCTCTGCTCACTTCTGTCTTTTTTATCTCAAGAGATTGCCTCAGGACACAATCCAGTCTTGTAGATCAGGTCCTGCCTTACTAACACAACTGCCACCCATCTTCCCTCATTAACATCATAGAGGCAGGTTTACAACATACAGGAAAATCACACAGTACAAGGAATCATGGCCCAGCCAAACAGACACACACATTTTTTTGGGGAAATAATTCAAACCATGACATTCCACCCTTCGGCCCCCCAAAAATCACATTCTTGCAACATGAAAAACACATTCACCCCATCATATCATAGCAAAAGTCTTAACTCCAAGTCCAAAATCCAAAAATTCCTCTTCATCTGTGAAATCTAGGATACAGGTTATCTGCTTCCAAAGGTACAATGGCAGAACAGGCACAAGCTAGACATTTCCATTACAAACGGGAGAAACTGGAGGGGAAGAAGGGATAACAGGCACGGAACAAGTCAGCAGAACACATTACATTAGCCCTCAAGGCTTTCAAAATAATCCTCTGTTCTCTGAGACGATTTACACAATAGCCCTGCCCTCCAGACTCTAGGTATTGGCTACAGTCTCTGGATTTTGAGTGGAGGCCCCTCGGCCCTGGGCTTCAGCTCTGCCTTCCAGGCCCACTGGGACAGCAACTCTGCTCCCTCGGCTTTAGGCACACCATTCTCCCAGTCCATCTGAGTGGCGACTCCACCCTTAGAAGCACCAGAGGCCATTGCTCCACCCTTTGAAACCCCTGAGGTCATGGCCATACCTTTTGACACTCAGGCAGCTCGGCTTCTTGTGTCCCTTGTCTCTTCAGCTTCTGCTTCTGTTTCCCGTGACCTCTTGGCCCTCGGGCCTCACACCCGCATCTGCCCTGCTGGGGCAAGTGTTCCAAAGCTCCACCAGTAAGTGCCCGGAGGCACCCCACTCTGCCAGGAAGCCTCCTGCTCACAGGCACTCAGCTCTCTCACTCCTTGGGTCGGCTCCAGCACGGTCTCGCACTGGTCTCCTGGTTCTGCTGCTGTAGGTTCTCTGCTGCTGCTGGTCCTCTGTCACTGCCGCACATCCATCCATTCACAGTTTTAAAACTGCTTCCACATTTTAGGTATCTGTTAGAGCAGCACCCCACTCTCTTGGTACGAAATTCTGCCCTAGTTATCTAGTGCTGCCATAACAGAAATATCACAAGTGGATGGTTTTAATGAAGAGAAGTTTATTTCCTCACAGTCAAGTAGGCTAAAAGTCCAAATTCAGGGTGTCAGCTCCAGGGGAAGGCTTTCTCTCTCCATCGGCCTTCTTCTCTTCAGTGTTCCCCCGGACTAGGAGCTTCTCTGCGCAGGGACCCGGGTCCAAAGGACACGCTCTGCTCCAGGCACTGCTTTCTTGATAGTATGAGGGCCCTCTGTCTCTCTGCTCACTTCTGTCTTTTATATCTCAAGAGATTGCCTCAGGACACAATCCAGTCTTGTAGATCAGGTCCTGCCTTACTAACACAAGTGCCACCCATCCCCCCTCATTAACATCATAGAGGCGGGTTTACAACATACAGGAAAATCACACAGTACCAGGAATCATGGCCCAGCCAAACTGATACATACATTTTTTGGGGGGACATAATTCAAACCATGGCAGCAATAAAGAAAAATTAATTCAAGATCTACTAAGTTTTACCAAGAACAGTGAGATACTGTGGCATTTAAGCCATGACCCACTCCCTTAACCCAAAGCTCTATCTTACAGAAGCTACTTCAAGAGTTTTCCTCCAGTCAGTGTAGTCAAGAGGTGGAGGCTCCATTTCACCTCAACTCCCAGTCTATGGCTACAGTTTCACCCCAGCAGGGGCAGAGTGCTGTTTCTCATCTCTCACACTTTTTAAAAGACAATATAAATTATCTAAAGTAATAATTATAACAATGTCTTATTGGGTTTGTAACATATATTAAGACAATATTAGCACAAAAGTGGACAGAATGGAGCTATCTAGAAGTAAATTTCTTTATTTCACAGCAATTAAGTTAACATAAATCTGAAGTTAATTTTGACAAGTTATGTATATAACTAGAGCCCTAGAGTAAACATTAAGTGAATAATTGAAAAATCATTACAATATTATTAAATTAAAATGTTATACCAACAAGTGTTCACTTAATACAAACGAAGGTAGTAAATGAGGAAAATAAACAAAATAAACTTGAAACCCATAGAAAACAAAACACAAATTGCCACATGTAGTTTGAACATATCAATAATATTAAATGTGATTGGCTTAAATAATTTAATGAAAAGGCTGAGACTAGCAGATTGGATTCTTTAAAAATCCAGCTATATGTTATTTACAGGAGGCACATTGTAAAATCAAAGATACAAGTAGGTTAAAAGCAATGAATGACAGAAGACATATCATGTAAACAACATTAAGAGAGGTGGAGTGGTTATGCTGATATAGAATCTAAAACAAAAAAATGATACTAGAGATAAAGAGGGACACAACATAGTAATTGTTGTTAGATGCCGTTGAGTCAGTTCTAACTCATAGTGGCCCAATATACAGCAGAATGAAATACTGCCTGCTCCTGCACCATCCTCACAATCATTACAGTGCTTGAGCCCCTTCATTGCAATCACAGTGTCAATCCATCTCATTAAGGGTCTTCCTCTTTTTCACGGACCCTGTACTTTACCAATCATGATGTCCTTCTACAGGGACCGTCCCTCCTGATAACATGTCCAAAGTACATGAGATGAAGTCTTGCCATCCTCACTTCTAAGGAGAATTCTGGCTGCACTTCTTCCAAAACAGATTTGTTCCTTCTTCTGGCAGTGCATGTTATATTCAGTATTATTTGCCAACACCATAATTCAAAGGCATTGATTCTTCTTCGGTCATCCTTATTCATTGTCCAGCTTTCGCGTGTATATGAGGTGATTGAAAATACCGCGTCATGGGTCAGGCACACTTTAGTCCTTAAAGTGACATCTTTGCTTTTTAACACTTTAAAGAGATCTTTTGCAGCAGATTTGCCCAGTGAAATATGTTAGTTGATTTCTTGACTCCTGTTTCCATGGGTGTTGATTGTGGATCCAAGTAAAATGAAATCCTTGACAATTTCAATCTTTTCTCCCATTATCATGATTTTGCTTATTGTTCCACTTGTGAGGATTTTTGTTTTCTTTATGTTGAGGTGTAATTCATACTAAAGACTGTAGTCTTAGTCTTTGATCTTCATCAGTAAGTGCTTCAAGTCCCCTTTGCTTTCAGCAAGCAAAGTTGTGTCATCTGCATATTGCAGATTGTTAATAAGTCTTCCTCCAATCCTGATGCCGTGTTCTTCTTCATATAGCTCAGCTTTTCAGATTATTTGCTCAGCATGCAGATTCAAAAAGTATGGTGAAAGGATAAAAGGGATCAATCCATTAGGAAAATGTAACAATTATAAACATATACGCAGCTAACAACATATCCTGAAAATACGTGCAGCCAATAATAACACTTTGGTCAAAAATAGGAGAATGCATATTTTTTTCCAAAAGAACATAGAACATTCTCCAGGACAGACCATATTCTAGGCCATATAATAAGCCTCAATAAATGTGAAGGATTTAACTCATACAAAGGATGTTCTCCAACTGAAATGGAATAAAATTAGAAATCAACAATAGAAGGAAATTTTTGAAATGTTTTAATTTAAATATGTGGAAATTAACACACTCCTAAATAACCAATAGTCAAAAAGAAATTACAAGGAAAACTAGAAAATCCTGTGAGATGAAGGAAAGAAAAACACAGCACACCAAACTTACGAGATGCAGCGAAAACAATGCTCAGGGGAAAATCTGTAGCAGTTAAAAAAAAAACTATTAAAAAAGAAGAAAAATCTCAAAACACCTTAAGAAACTAGAGTAATAAAATCCAGTAAATCCAAAACAAGCAGAAAGAAAGTGATAAAAAAGAGTCAAGTAAAATATATGAAATAGAGAATATCAACAAAACAAAATTTTGAAAAGACTAACAAAATTGACAAACTTCAGTTAGACTGGCCAAGAGAAAAAGGAAGAAAACTCAGATTAATAAAATCAGGAATGAAAGAGGTGGCATAACTATGATCAGGGAGAAATAAAAGAACTATAAGGGAATACTGTGAATAACTGTATGCCAACAAAATAAATAACTTGAATGAAATAGAAAAACTCCTAGAAATTCACAGTTTACCAAACCTGGCTAGAGAAAAAGAAAATCTGAATTGGCATATATAAAGTAAAGAGACTGAATTAGTAATTGTAAAACTTCCCAAAAGCAAAGCCATGACCCAGATGGCCTTCCTACTAACCATTTAAAAAGAAGAATTAATACCAATTCCAAATGATACAAAAGAAGGGAACACTTCCCAACTCATTCTATGAAGCCAGTATCACCCTGATTCCAACACCATTCAAAGACATCACACAAATGCAATATTCCTTATGACTACGGACAGAAAAATTTTCAGTAAAATGCTAGCAAGGAGAATACTACATCATATAGAAGAGATTACACACCATGATGAAGTGGGATTTATCCAGGGTCTGTAAGGTTGGTTTATCATATGAAAATCAAGGATGTGGAGCACCTGGACTCAAATACACTGCTAATAAAAAGGTAATATGGCACTCTATAGAGTGCCGAACAATGACATCAGTAAGTCTAAGACTTAATACAGTGTTTATCACCCTTAGGTGTCTAATTAGTTGTTGGTTTGGCTGGCCTATTTTGAGGAGTCCTGTTCAGCCACAAGAGCCTTGGTGGCGCAGCGGTTAAAAGCCACAGCTGCTAACCAAAACGTCAGCAGCTGGAACCACTAGCCACTCTGCAAGAGAAAAGTGTGGCCGTCTACTTCTGTAAAAATTCCAGCCTTGGAAACCTTACGGAGCAGTTCTACTCTGTCCTACAGGGTCATTATGAGTCAGAATCGACTTGACAGCAGTGAGTTTATTCAGCCATTATCTTTTGATTATTTTACTCAACCATTCTCAAGGACGCATCAAGAGACAACAGAAGCATCTCCTCTGCCCCCATTATTTTCCCCAAAATTAAATTCACATAGTCTAATCCAAGATTATCAATACGCTTGTCCTATAAAGATTGCCCTAAAAAAACTTACATGTAAATGGCAATTATAAGAATATGGTATGTAAAACTATGTTTAGAAATGATATGACATTATCACTTCTATTTTGTGGAGGCTTTTTCTATCAGAAGTTGCTTGCCTATATTTTTGAGGGGAAACTCTTTTCTGAGAGCCAAAATATCTAGTAAAAATAACTTTATGAACTGGAAACACAGATTAATCCCCCTCATAGATACGAGGATTTATGTTGTGTTACTGAGTGCCAGATGTAAAGCTGGCACACTTTGCATGTCAACAAGGATTATTGTCATTTAATTTGGTATTTATTCAGGGACTTGCTCTATGAGCAGCCCACACAGGGAAAATGCTTAATAACACAGATCTACTGCACTGGTGGTGTAAACTTCGGAAAAATTCAGATGGAGGAAGACCTGGGCTTCCCTGCTCGTCCGCTTATTCTAGGCTGAGGGAATAGTTTGCAAAAACTGCTTAGAAGTTTGGGACTTTGGTGACTGTGCTTCTGAAACATATGTTTCTTGGAGTGCCTTTGTTTGAACTGGAGAAGAGTTTGGGACTGGAGCTCCCTCCCTCGTGTCTTACAGCTGCATGCTGCTGCGGTTTGTCTTATATTTGCAGCCTTGCTGTCAGCAGCTACGTCAGAGTGCTGGCGACTTCAAGGCAATATGCTGCTGAAGCATTCTTCCACCTTCCGTGTGTACAGATGCTCTTCTTCACTTGACATGGTGCAGCTATGTTGTTCCTGTGGTTCATTCATGTTTCTCACGTGCATGACCCCGTTGGTGTAGGTGTTTTCAATAAAATAGGGTGGTGTGCATAACCCACATCATCGGGTCAGCTTGCTACTTTAATTCCTATTGCAGCCATGAAAATAAAAACATCTCTGAAGCTCAGAGGACATTGACAAGTAGACAGAAGCAACACAAATGTACAAAGGAAGATGCTAGATCGCCTCTATTTCCTTTTCACTTGAAAACAAACAAAGGGAAGTTATAACTTGCCATTCTTTGTGCTACCATTAGGACAACCGAATCTCTCCCAGGAGAGTCACAGACTCCTGTTGGAGAATAGTCAACTGTTCACATTTCCTTAGCTGACTGAAATGGAAACCAGTCAGCCATTTTGATCTCTAAGTTTCCTGAAGATGCCTCGCTTCTTGCTCCTCCACACTTTGCAGCTGAAATGTCCACGAGCAAGGCTGTGTCCTTTCTTCTCCAGCCTACATCTTCCTTTTTGTTCAAGAATCAACCCAAGTAGCATTTACTCTGGGGCATTTATTTTTCTTACTCTATCCTCCTCTATTCCACATCCTGCCCCAGCCACCTCCCCACTCCTATACCAGACATACAATTTATACTGGATACCCCACTTCTGTGCTCCAGTCCTTCATATTATATAGTGAATAAGCTGAGCCTGGGAAACCTACCACACACACCCCTCCACCTCCACCTCCACCTCCTGCATACAGCCCTGAGTCTGTAACAAGCCAAGTTCTGTACCATGTTTCTGTAACAGGCTTTCCTTCAGCCCACTCATATAATAAGAACTTAGGGGGCCCAAAGGCAGCAAAGGCATAACTTTGCAGATATCTTTTATGTTCTCAGTGTAGCAACATTAGATAGGGCTATCAGACTCTTGTTTACAATTTTAAACATAGAAATACTGAGGGGTGGGGTCATTGACAAAGCAAGCTCAAGTGGTACACGTATTATGATGAAGGGCCAGAGGGCCTTGATGGGTCACTGTAAACCAGAGTTGTTGTCTTTTTTTTGGGGGGGGGGGAGGGGCTTTTTTGGGTTTTTTTTTTTTTTTTTTTTTTTTTGTACTTTAGAGGAAGGTTTACAGAACTAGCTTCTCGTTAAGCAATTAATACACATATTGTTTTGTGACACTGGTCGCCAATCCCAAGACATGTCAACACTCTCCCCTTCTCGACCTTGGGTTCCCTATTACCAGCTTTCCTGTCCCCTCCTGTCTTCCCATCCTTACCCCTGGGCTGGTGTGCCCATTTAGTCTCGTTTTGTTTTATGGGCCTGTCTAATCTTTGGCTGAAGGGTGAACCTCAGGAGTGATTTCATTTTTGAGCAAAAAGGGTGTCTGGGGGCCATACCCTCGGGATTTCTCTAGTCTCTGTCAGACCAGTAAGTCTGGTGTTTTTTGTGTGTGAGTTAGAATTTTGTTCTACATTTTTCTCCAGCTCTATTTGGGACCCTCTGTTGTGATCCCCGGCAGAGCAGTCAGTGGTGGTAGCCAGCCACCATGTAGTTGTGCTGGACTCAGTCTGGTGGAGGCTGTAGTTCTTGTGGTCCATTAATCTTTCCCTTGTGTATTTGGTTTTCTTCACTCTCCCTTGCTCCAGATGGGGTGAGATCAAGTGGAATATTTTAGATGGCCACTCACAAGCTTTTAAGACCTCAGACTGTAAGCTGGAGTTTTAAAGAAGCAGAAATAAGGGTAAGAGGCTTATTTGATGACAGAGAGGATAGTGGTCCAGACCCACAGTCAGAAACACGTTACAAGCACACATGCCTCATAGTGAAGAGATGGTGATGAAGAAGGCAGCCAATTCCCATTCTCTGAATTTCCAACTCCAGTCCAGCACGTGTGTTTGACAGTAAATGCTAACTGAGATAGCTGGAGTAAGGCTCTCTCCCTTTCATGTTTAAGTGCCTGTACAAAATTGTGAATACCTTATTTTAGCACTTATCTAGCTGGTGGAGCAGTGATTAAAGTGCTTGGCTGCTAACCAAAAGGTCAGCAGTTTGAACTCACCAGCCACTCTGCAGAAGAACCATGTGGCAGTCTGCTTCCATAAAGATTTACAGCCTTGGAAACCCTATGGGGGCAGTTCTACTCTGTCTTATAGGGTTGCTATGAGTTGGAATCCACTAGAACACAATGAGTAGAACAGGTAGGGACTACACACTTGTCAGTGTCTCCCAGAAGACTTTGAGCTTTGTGAGGAAAGAACTGAGAAATCATTCTAACTTACCTATCTACCCAGTAGGTGCTCAGTAAATATTTGATGACTGTACCCATTGCTAATGTAAAAATGTCAGGACAAATTAAAACTTGCAAGTCCATCTGTCTTCACTGACAGAATTTTCAGACTAAGAAAAGTGCTTATTGAATGCTAAGAATATTCATAACCATAGAGCATTGTGTTATACGTAGCTCATGTGAGAGTTTAAGTTCTCAGTTTCCCAACCCACCAGATCCACTTAATGGTCAAATCCAGATGACTCCCTATCTCTCACATTGGTCTCCTTTCTGCCTACCAAACTCTGCCCTAGGTCAGGGCACTATTTTAGCCGAGCTGAATTACCATTATCTTTTCCCATGTGTCTTCTTGCCTCAGTTAATTTTTCCATTCTTCCGCCAGAAGATTCTAAAACACAAACCCAACCATTTCACTCAAGTACACAAAATCTTGCAAGGCCTACCACTCTTGTTTTTATGATAAAATTCCAACTCTCTTTACATTGCACATAAGGTCCTTCAATATTTGACAGTGTTGTCCTCTTCAGGGAGCCCTGGTGGTGCAGCGGTTAAGAGCTCAGCTGCTAATCAAAAGGTCAGCAGTTCAAATACACCAGCCGCTCCTTGGTAACCCTAGGAGGGCAGTTCTACCCTGTCCCATAGGGTGGCTATGAGTCAGAAGCGACTCTTCGGACTCATTTCTTCTCCTTATTCTTTCTTCCCCTCTGCCAGTCTCTGCTCCAGCTTACCTAGTTCTTTTGGTTCCTTGAACACATTGTGTTCTCTCAAATCTGGGACCCCAAGCCTGCTGTTTCCATGGTCTGAAACTCTCCCTACCACTAACTCCAACACCTCCAAAACACACACCATATCTGAGTCATGCTTACTCATTCTCCAAGTATCAACTCAGATACACTTCCTCAAATATTTCAATCACTATCCTCTTCTCTTGCACGTTTAGGCTGAGCTCCATTCCTGCATGTTCCTGTTACCCCTGTATTCATGTTATCATACTTAGTGTACCAGCCACTCACTATATTGTAAACTTTTTACAGCCAGGAACTCCATATATTGTCCAACTATGTTATCTGCAGCATTGAGTGCAAAGTGTAAGCAAACTGCAGGCACTCATTAAGTATTTTTTAAATGAATGAAGTAGATCACAAGGATTTACTTCCGTAGAGAGCAAGCTAGGTGTGCATCCTGGCATAGGAGAGAGTAAAAAATAGACAAATGTTAAGAATTTGAAGTTTTTGTGTGTAGAACAGGAATAAAGTTACATTTCTGTGTGTGAGTTTGTCTCCAAGAGCAGAAGTAGTACAGAGAGGGAAGAAGGGGGAGGGAGTGTCTTAACTATTCTAAAAGTCTGACCCACTTTCAGGATAATGTCTCTTAATCTATAAGCTAGCAAATAGATCGTACTTAAAGGAGGATCTTAGAGTGTTTCAGAGTTTAGAGATAAATCCAAATGCAAAAGGAACAGAATGGTTTCTACCAGCAATAGAAAGGTCCATGTTCACAGTTATTTTTGTCCAAACTCTACAGTCCAGTAATTAATTGAGGAATAAACTTTGGCCCTCCCCTGTACTGAAATAAAGTGGATAAGCATCCACAAGAGAACCTGGTCTCAAGATTTGTAGGATCCTACTATTCCCACAGTCTATGCCATTGTATTTTAAAAATTTACCCCATTTCTATAAAATTGTTATAACAGCTAATACTTACAGACATTAAGAATTTCCACACCAATAATATCACTGATACTACCAACTATATTGTGGAGTAGGAAGGGCAGCTATTAATATTAATCTTTATTTTTGAATTTGAGACCTTTATGTTGTTGTTGTTAGGTGCCATCGAGTTAATTCCTCCTCATAGCGACCCTGTGTACAACAGAACGAAATACTGCCTGGTCCTGTGCCATCCTCATGATCATTGTTATGCTTGAGTTCATTGTTGCAGCCACTGTATCAATCCATCTCACTGAGGGTCTTCTTTTTCGATGACCTTCTCCTTTACCAAGCTTGATGTCCTTCTCCAGGGACCGATCCCTCCTGATAACAAGTCCAAAGTATACGAGACAAAGTCTCGCCATCCTCACTTGAAAGAAGCATTCTGGCTGCACTTCTTCCAAGACAGATGTGTTCCTTCTTCTGGCAGTTCATGTTATATTCAATATTATTTGCCAACAGCATAATTCAAAGGCATCAATTCTTCTTCGGTCATCCTTACCCATTGTCCAGCTTTTGCATGCATATAAGGTGATTAAAAACACCATGGTGTGGGTCAGGTGCACTTTAGTCTTTACAGTGACATCTTTGCTTTTTAACACTTTAAAGAGGTCATTTGCAGCAGATTTGCCCAAAGTAATGCATTGTTTGATATCTTGACTGCTGCTTCCATGGGCGTTGATTGTGGATGCAAGTAAAATTAAGTCCTTGATAAGTTCAATATTTTCTCCATTTATCATGGTGTTGCATACTGGTCCAGTTGTGAGGATTTTTGTTTTCTTTATGTGGAGGTATAATCCTTACTGTAGTCTTTGATCTTCATCAGTAAGTGCTTCAAGTCCTCTTCACTTTCAGCAAGCAAGGTTGTGTCATCTGCATAAAGCAGGTTGTTAATTAATCTTCCTCCAATCCTGACAACCTGTTCATCTTCCTATAGTCCAGCTTCTCGGATTATTTGTTTAGCATATAGATTGAATAATTATGGTGAAAGGATTCAACCCTGACACAGGCATTTCCTGACTTTAAACCATGCAGAATCCCCTTATTCTGTTCGAATGGCTGCCTTTTGATCTATGTACACATTCCTCAAAAGTACAGTTAATTGTTCTGGAATTCTTTGCAATGCTATCCATAACTTGTTATGCTCCACACCGTCAAATGCCTTTGCATAGTCAATAAAACACAGGTAACCATCTTTCTGGTATTCTTTGCTGTCAGCCAGGATCCATCTGACATCAGCAATGATTTCCCTCATTCTACGTCCTCTTCTGAATCTATCTTGAATTTCTAGCAGTTCCCTGTCAATGTACTGCTGCAGCCACTTTTGAATGATCTGCAGCAAAATCTTACTTGAGTGTGATATTAATGATATTGTTCGATAATTTCTGCATTCTTTACATTGATCGGTAATATCATTATCATTATCTTCTTAAGAACTAAGACATATTGAGCCGGTACTCTGTGCTTTGCATGCATTATCTCCTTTGAAGATCACAATAATCCAATAAATCAGTACTTTCATGATCCCATTTTGCAGGTAAAAAAAAAAAAAAAACCTCAGATTTAGAAAGTTAAGTAATTTTCCTAAGGTCACACAGCTAATAGAGGGAAGTGTTGGAATTCTAATATAGACAAACTGACTATAAAACCAGTTCCCTTCATTATTGTATTATAATGAATCTGAGAGGGTGGAGAGCATGCCAAATTTGAAATAAAGATAACTTATTCTACTAAAACTAAAACATAATAATCTAATCTGATGCTATTTTTCACATTTGCTGAGGATTTCAAGCCATATGTTTGTGTTTAGTTTTTTTCTTTTTATTTTAGTCACCTTATCGATATTCTGTCATGATAGAAATAATTTTTTGTGTTACCATCATTGTTCACTTAAGTTATTCCCTTCTTTTTACATTTTCTCTGCAAGGAAGATCTCATCATACTTCTGCCTACTCTTCCTTCCACTCAGTATTTCATAGTGGAAACTTGAGATGTCCCCAGTAGATCCAAATCTGAGGATAAAATAAAATTTATAGAAATTCAGGTACCATTGAAAATTTGCAATGTGCCAGGCACGATGCTTCCAACTACTCTTTTTTAAAGACAGGAAATTGAGCTTAGAGAGGTTAATTTGCCGAAGACCACACCTTTAGGAAGTAAGACAAGCAGGATTCTAAACCAGTCTGATACTCCCCAGAGCCTGTGTGCCTGGTCACACAAATTAGCACACTGGCATTCCTACGTATGGTAGTTCGCTCTTGCTTTAGGATATATGCGCAAGATTGCCCGTTTAGCTGTAGAAAGAATTGATCATTTCCATAGAACTACTAAAGGAGAGAAAAGACAGAAGTCAAGCTGAATCCTCTGCATTATTTTCAGGGCACATGTCAATGTGTCATTTAAAAGGCAATCAGGATATGTAGTCCTGAGAGCTTAATATATATGTTATTATATACATATATATGAGAAGCAGTGGTTAAAGCACTCAGCTACTAGCCGAAAAGCTTCTCCATGGGAGACAGATTTGCAGCCTTAGAAACCCTATGGGGAAGTTCTACTCTGTCCGATAGGTTGCTATGAGTCAAAATCAACTAGATATATATACATGTATGTACATATATATTATACCGCTGGGTCAAATGAGAATATGAGTATGTGATACTTTCCTTTAAATATATAATGACACTTCTATGTCAAGCTCCGCTCGAGATACAAAACATAAAATGGCAAACAAGGGCTATACGGTCTTGACTCTCTCAAGGTACAATAAAATACATAATATTCTGGGAGAAAAGAAATAACAGCTATTGTGGATTAAAGATAAAAATAATAAAGGTGCCTCTAACAGATGGGTATGTTGATCATTTCTGAGCTTGAAGCTGTTTAGAAGACAAAAAAAGTAAGTGTACACAGCCTTGAAAAACTGTCTTACGCATACAAACAGAACGAGCCCATTAGATAAGGCTGCTTGTAAATATAAATGATGGGAAATTTTCCACTTTACATGCAACAATAGCTTGTTTCATAACTATGATAGCTTGTTTCATGATCTGAGATACACAACCATTTAGGGTTTATACACATGTAAATACATCAAAACTGAGTATTCAAGTGGATTTGATAGGCCTTGGTAATAAAATGGAAAATAATTAGTACTTATTTTCACTGCACAACTAATGTGCATATTCTGTAATCCGATCAATTTATTTCTAAACAATTTGCATTTTATTGGACCAGATATTGTTCATCTTTGCACCTATAAGTGGGCTTGTTAATATCATTCATTGCCAAAATTAGGATACCTTTGAGAGTGTTCTAATTATGCCTGAACAAGAGGCATAGCCATTCATCTCTGTCTCAAAGATTTCAAAGGTCACCTCCATGCTTAGCTGTGATGAGCACTAGTGACTTTTGCCTTGGTGAGAAAATGAGAGGGCATGGTACTGACTATATTATATCAGGATTTGACATGCCAGGCTTATGGTGCCGTTCGAAGTGATCAGAGCTAAAAATACAGCAAAAATGAAGAACTTTGCTTGTTGGAATAAATGTTTATCCTCCTCAGTGGAAACAAACAAAATGCATCTGCTAGTTAAAAAGATTTGTTAAAGAAGGTGAAAAACAGTCAAAGTTAGATAATAATAAAATATATGAACCCTGTCATCGGTTATTACCGGCTACGCCATTCCTTTCATCTGCGCATATGCATTAATGCAATGATTTTGATGAATAGAAACCCTTCCGTAGTACTCTAGTAGCTGCTTACTACTAGGCTATTTCTCCCTCTGTTTCTTGCATGAGTTTAATGTTGTCGACTTGATTCCATTTTCCTCATATTTACAGACAAATACATTGTTAATAAGTAACAACTACTAACATGAGGCCCACATATCCTGATTGCCTTCTAAATGACACATTGACACACTGTCCTGAAAATAATGCGACCATTCAGCTTAACTTCGGTCTTTGTGGCTGTCTTCTCTCTCCTTTAGTGGGAATTCTCCAGAAAGTTATCAATTCTTCCTATAAATAAATGGGCAAGAGTTAGGTAAAGCAAGAGTTAACTTTAAATTTCAATGAATTGCCATATGCAAGAATGTCAACATGCTAATTTCCAAATATAGTGGTTCTTTAAAAAATAAAATCAAGCTGGATTTGATAAAATACTTATTGCATTCTATCCAGCAAAGTAATAAACACAAGAAGACAAAGTAAGAATAATTGCCACATAAGTAAACAAGGTTTTATCTACCTTACTATCTGCTTACTAACAGACTTTTACATTAGGGTTTTGGGAGAAATCAGAAAAAGCAAAAGCCATATAAAGAGCAAGGAACATTTTAAAGTTAAACTCACAGTACACTAAATTAGTTGGAATTTCTTTTTCTATGTTTTTTCTTCTGAACAACATTCACTTCATAACCATTAATGGCTTCTATATCTAGACACATATAAAGGCCAATGAACTTTCTAAGTACTTTCTCCAATGAACAATAGTCAATGTGCAAAGTTTCTTAAACATTTCAATAAACACATTGGAAGTCTGCACAGATTCAAGAGGCATACTGATCAGGTTAAACTTTGGAAAAAGACAAATGTAAGGAAAACAAGCCACATTTAAATATAATCTCTCTCCAAGGCAAACAAAGTATTTTAGGAGTTTAAAAATCAGTGAATCTTCACAGTATTTCTTCAGGTTAAACAGGCATTATTATTGTTGTTACTTCACTGGGAAAATAGCAGTGGAGGATAAAGCAGCGTTACAGGACAGGAAAATAACGCTGGGGATTCAAAGTATCAGTCAGAGAACCAAGACTCAGAGCCAAGGCTACACAGCTCTACATTGTATAAAAATGCCAGCATTAACTATAAAAAGTAGCAAAATAATTCTGCACGCAAAAGTGATGCAAAGAGTTAGCACACTGGGCTGCTAACCGAAAGACTGGAGGTTCGGGTCCAGCCAGGGGCACCTCAAAAAAAAAAAAAAAAAAGACCTGGCAATTTACTTCCTAAAAGTTAGCCATTGAAAGAAAACCTTATGGAGCACAGTTCTACTCTAACATTCATGGCGTCAGAGGCAACTGAATGACGACGATTTTGTTTTTTAAATAAATGTTGAGGTTTTCCATGAAACCAAAATTTATCTCTAACCCATACATGGGAAAAAATATTAATCCATTTTAAATGCTATTAAATAAACCAGAAGTGCTGAATTAAAATCACTGTGTTTTAAAATATGTACACTCTTTCTCTGATGTCATAGGAAATGCAGTTTTGAGTATCACTTCCCTGTGATTACAACCACAAAAAAAAGCCAGAATGTGAAAATGAAATGGATAATTAAATCAATGGCTTGAGGGTACAGTATTCTGTAGACAGGAGACTCCTCAAGGGAAAGTGTGCATTAAAGGAATAAATTTCAGATCACCCACCTTCCCTGGGTGTGCTCTCCTAAAACAAGCCACCAGAGAACGACAAACTGACAGACATGCGGTGGATCTCTTACATCCCCCGTGTCTAAGCATAGTAACCGTAGTAAGCTAATGGATACCGGATGGGTGAATAGAAGCACTATGTAAATTATATTGTTGTTATTGTGTTCCATTCAGTCGATTCCAACTCATAGCAACCCTATAGGACAGAGTAGGACTGCTCCATAGGGCTTTCCTAGGTTGCAGTCTTTATGGGAGCAAATGCCCAAGTCTTTTCGCCCACGGAACCCCTGGTGCGTTCCAACCTCTGACCTTTAGGTTAGCAGCCCAGCTCTTAACCACTGCTCCACCAGGGCTCCTTAAACACGAATTATATAAACCAAACCCGTTGCCTTTGAGTGGATTCCGACTCATGGCGACCCTACGGGACAGAGTAGAACTGCCCCATGGGTTTTCGAAGGTGGGGCTGGTGGATTGGAACTGCTGACGTTTTGATTAGCAGCTGAGCTCTTAACCATTACGCCACCAGGGCTCCGGTCATGGAAACGTAAAGTATCAACTACTGAGATTAACATATGTACACGTCTCTCATCTTCATGTGTATTTTGAGTATCTTATTAGACAATCAACTAAAAGATTGAGTATCAAAACCTAATGGAGCAGTGAATTTCTGTTTATGGTGATGGGAATTTGGGCAACGATCATCAGTAATGGTTGCACAACATATTAATGTAACTGATATCACTAAATTGTACCGGAGAAGCACATTGCATTGGCAAATATGGTGTTATATATATTTTTACAAAAATTCTTTTAAAAAAACATAATGCCCAAATGAAGTATACAAAAAGTGACCTTTGACCTGAGAGTTTTTCTATGTTTAAAGTAATCTTACAATCATTTAACACGAAGTAGAAATCAGAATTTTGTTGAACACACTTAAACAGTTACCAAGAGATTGTCTGCAGTCTTCACTGTCACCACGCTGACTAAGCTATGTGTGAAGTACATTTGTATTTACTCATTTCAAAGACCATCACCACATCCACACTCAGATTCCATTTTTCTGGCTGGTTTTCTTTTCTTCTCTCCAATTCATCTAACCTACTGCCAGATCAGTTATCTTCAAACACTTCCTAAAAAGTGTTTTATTATTTAGTTAATCACATTTTTTTCCATTACACTTTATTTTTCTATTGCACCAAATTCCAAAACCTCACCAAGGCTTGTGATTACATAAATTATTTTTGGTGCTTCAGTTTACCATGTTATGTTTAAATACAGAAAAAAATTGACATTTTTAAAATATGAATTTTTTAAGGGCTTAAAACTTGAATTTAAAAAAAGTGAACTTAGAAAGTATTCTTCTATAACTTCAAATTTTAAAAGGAAGGAGAAGATGACAACTGATAAAGCAAAGTGTCTACTACAAGAGTAATTCTTATTCCTATTCTTTTCAAAGACTTTCCAAACAATTACAGTACAAATATGACGATTTTGAAACCAATATAGTTATTGTGCATGAGAATCTGCTTTCATGCATGATTAAGATAAAGATGAAGACAAACTAGTAATGCTTTCATGAAAACCAAATCTAAGCTTGCAATTCAAAAAAAAAAAAAGGCTTTGGGGAATATGCTTAAAAAAAAACCGTTACCATCGAGTAGATTCTGACTCATAGCGACCCTACAGGACAGAGTAGAAGTACCCCATAGGGTTTCCAAGGAGCAGATGGTGGATTTGAACTGCTGACCTTTTGGTTAGCAGTCGACCTCTTAACACTGTGCCACCAGGGCTCTGAGATATGCTTATTCACAAAACATCTCCTCAAAGTTATCAAAAAAGAGAATTATTTGAAGAAGAAGGAGTCAAAGTAAACTATTTGGGCGTGTCTTACAGCTGTCTGTTCTCATTCCTCTGATAAGCATAAGGTCAAACAGCATTTTTCAAGCTGCTAGAGAAATTTACACAAAACTCAGCAATGATACCACTAACATAACTTTGGTTCTTAAAGGTACCTTTTAATAAAAAAAAGACATATTATTTTATTTTCCGATTATTTCATGTGTATTTAAATTGTCCACATCTTATATAGTGTTTACTTTCATTTTTGACCGAGACTTTTAAGTTACTGTTATTTGATAATTTATATTAAAATGAAAACGTAAGTTTAACATTAAATTTTCTTTAGAAATGTATTTTTTACTGAATGTTTGGAATATGTTTTTTATTTTATATTTACAATGGATTTATACTTCGTTTCATTCTTTTATTTAATGTCATTGATTCTAAGCATTTTGTAAACTAGATTAATTCTAGTATTTTATAATTACATGAAATTAACAAAAAAGATCTACTACGGTTTATTTTGTATCGGTGCTGCAGACACTTGGCAAGCTTTCCCAGGCACTTAATAATCTGCCTGCCTTTCCTGTATGACTATATTGCGCATTCCTTCTCAGCTCGCATCTTTCTTAACTATCTCACCTATTGCTCTCCTTTCTAGAGTTCCTTGTTTAATGCCGCTCCTTTTCTCTTATAAAACCTTCCCAAACTATTCTAGTTCTGCCTGATCTCACTCTTCACGGAAGTTCAAAATAACGTTTAAAACCCTTGGGTTAGGAAATAAAGCCAAGCTCCCTGAGGGTAGAGGTTTTAGTCCCTTTCCTTCATGGCTGTACCTCCGGAGTTTCTGGTACATCAAAAGAATTCAATAAATATTTGTTGAACAAATAAATGACTCTGGCCATGAGTTATCTTGCTTATATCAGAAGTATTTCAAGCTTGTTTTGTTAACTCCAAATAAATCAGGAATTCCTCTTGATACATGCCAACATTTAACAAGTTTGGATCTGCAACTCTGGCCCATTTTCCTCCAGGCTCTAGTCTTGCAAATCTCACAACTAAGGCCAGATGAATGGAATACCCTGGGTCAAGTTGTCCTGCTGACAAATTAGGCTTCAAGTAGCTATCAGTACATGAGACAGAGTAGCACTCTCTTTAGGCTCAATAGCCTCTAAAACAAGGTGATAAATATGAGTGAGACATTAATGATTAAAATACTAGCAAAGATATAAAATAGAGAATACATTTTTAGGATTATGTTTACCTATGCAGTTTAATGATAAATACAAAAGTTTTTACACAATGTCTAATTTAAACTTTATACCTTTGCAGCTATATCTTACAAAGGGCCAGGTGCCAAACACTCTACATGAACATTTTCTTAGGACTGGTAACTCTGACTTTCAGCTCTTATTTAACCCATCTCATCCTTGCTTCAAAGGTGACCTCGTGGCACAGCAGTTAAGCACTTGGCTGCTAACCTAAAGTTTGGAGGTTCAAACCCAACAGCTGCTCCATGGGAGAAAAATGTGGCAGTCAGCTTCCATAAAAATTACGGCCTTGGAAACACTACGGGGCAGTTCTACTCTGTCCTATAGGGTTGCTATGAGTCAGAATTGACTTGATGGCAGTGGAGTTCCTTATTTCACTGTGGGCTATAGAGAGGTCAAGTACCAACTACTAGCCTGCTTTTTCTCAGAAGGCTTTAAATACTCCACTTCATCATACTTGCCCTGCTAATTCCTTACACCTAAGTCCCCACATCTTCTTTGCACTGGGAGCTTTTTCTTTCTAGGTTTTAATTTTTTAGTTTTAAAATACAAAACTAGTTTTATTTTTAACTTGATCTCCTTTTAGGAAAAGCAGAAAAAGATGTAAGAAACAACAAATCACGAAGTGATTTCTCTACATATATAAAATTATAAAGTGGTTTTCCTTCAAATCAGAAAACTAAGTTGCTCAATAGACAAACTCCATTGCTTTATCTCCAACAGTAGTTCTAGAACTTCCTTTCTGGTCTCTAAAGCTCAGAGCTACAAAATAAATACATATTTCAAAGAGAATTTAATTAAATAAGTAAAACTACTTACAAACTAGCCAAATGAGCTCAGTAATTTTCATTTTTTAGCTTGGTTTCTCCCAGCTTTGTTAAAGAAGCCCCCCCACCCCCCAACCCTGCCAAAAAAAAAAGTGTTTGAAACCAAGTACCCACATGTTACACTGCTGTATAACAACCTTACTGCTACATTGTATGCTTATGTTGCACCATGTAAGGACAATATGTGCTCAGAAAGAACTGATTTACTGATTAATCATCTAAAACGCAGAAAATAATCTAAATTTGTGTGTATCATGATCACTCTTCAGATAATATCCTCTTCCATTTTGGAGATAAAATTTTACGTATGCTTTCTTTTTAGGATTGGAAAAAATTGTCATTCCATAACTACAAAATATAAAAATTAAATTTGCAAATTCTTGCTTCATAAAACAAAAAAAAAAAACTGTTGCCTTCAAGTCGATTCCAACTCATAGTGACCCTATAGGACAGAGTAGAACTGCCCCATACGGTTTCCAAGTAAGGTGGATTCAAACTGCTGACCTTTTGGTTAGCAGCCAAACACTACCCTAACCATTACGCCACCAGGGTTTCCAAGACTGGTCAAGTGAAGCAGTGAGAGTGGAGAAGGAACGTCGTCATCTATTTTATAATAAATTGTCATCATAGTCATCAATTATTTGATATTATAAAGATAGCTCTAAGTATATAGCATTTTTAGTGGCCAGGATCACACGGTGAGGGCAATGTTTCACACAAAGTTTCCTCTTTCCCTCCCTCTTTCTAACTTTCTTCTCTTTATCTCTCTCATCAAAGCCAGAGTACATCAGGTCTGAAATGGCAGCTGTCCAGAGGGATTTGCCCCCACTCATTTTGTCCTAATGTCCTTAGTCTGTGCGATGACAAAGAATAGCATGTTTTTCATGAAAGGCAGGAACTGCTTTATTCTTTCTTTGATCTCCAAAGAGAAATTCTTGGGTAGAAAGGTGAGAGGACCCACCTTAAGCCTTTCCTAAGATTTTTTTAGTGCCATAATCTAAAAATAAATAAACTACTTTCATGTGAAAAGTTAGAAATTTCTAAAAGCACAAGTCCAAAATGAATGGGCCCTGATTTTGTTTTAATCTTTTAAATACTCAAAACCGATTCCTCCTCGTTTAAACATCTGTGTGTCTCTAAGTCCCAAATTGGGGGTACTTTACTCATTTGGAAGACTGACACTATAATTTTAGCTTGAAAGTAAATGAGATATTTGATACTCACTACTATTTCAAAAAAGAAAGTGATGTCTTCAATATTTTTTCCTGTCTTTTTTCTCACTTTATTTGAACTACTGCTTGAACTATAGTCTCTGTTATCATCAAACTGTATCTTTCCATGTTACCCTCAGTTCTCATCATTGTACTCATTTCTTCAGTCAGCCTCATGCCCACTTAATTTATTTAACATTTTCTAGATGTGTGCGTCTTCATCTTAATCAGTTTATTGACTTCTTTCTCTAGCTGTCAATGCAGTTTTACTCCTCACATAAAGTTAGTGATGATTTCATTCTAGACTTCAAGGAGAAGTTATGAAAATCACAAAATCATTTCACTTCTTCAAAAAATATTTAAATTCAAATAATTCACTCAATATATACTTTGTGCAAAACAACGAAGAAGCAATTATGAGGCATAAAAATATGGATCATATACATTACTCCTGGCCAAAAGAGCCTACAATCCCATATGGTAAATAAGAATCATAAGAGAAAACTACAGTGCCAGGCAATGTGTAAAAGTGTAATACAAGTTCTGTAAAATGTCTTAGGAGTTTAGATGAGCTGCAGTCTTCAGGAAAAAGAGAAATGGAGCATATGGTACCTTATGTCGTGAAGGTAAGTCTTTTTATAACTGGAAAAGCAAACCAGGTGGAAGAAACAGGATGAGTACAATGGAGAGAACTAAGGGAGTTTTAAAAATTGCTGTTTTTAAATAGCTGACATGTAGAGCATCTATGTGAGTGGTATTTAGTAATCATTTTCCTTGATTGCCCAGCTAAGAATTATAAACTTGATTAGGAACAATAGGAATCTATATGATTAGGAGCATGACATAGTCAGTCTAGCATTATAAGGCTATTGATTTCAAAGTATAAGTGTATGACGCCTGAAAGAGGAAAAACGTTGAGTCTTGGAGTCCAGATAAGAGAATGACATAATACAGACATAAGGTGACAAGAGCTGTAGCCATTTTAGAAAGAGTGAGTATAGGAAGGGTACGAACAAAGTAAATATCAAAAGGGCAAAGGGTGGCAAAAAAAAAAAGGTATCCTTGAAATTCGAAATCTGAAGATCTTGAAGATGGGTAGGCTCATTAACAGAATTTGAGAAGATGGCAAAAGAGAGAGCAGAGGGTTAAAGAAAGATCAGTCAATCTTCCCAATGTTCCCCTTCCTTCTCTGATGGGAATTTATACTCCAGTCCAATTGTCATGGGATTTTTGCAGGGCCTTTCTCTGAGGACAGAGTATGCTTCCCAGTCTGTTTATGTTGGATTTGTCTTTGTGACTTGAGCCAATAGTCAAGTCAACAGAAAGTGGGCAGAAATGACTGTGTGACAGTTCTCTACTGAGGCCTGAAGAGGTGTCGTGTGATTCCCACTTACATCCTGGTATTCCTAGCATCACTGTGAAAAGAATGTGCCCACATAGCTGCTGACCTTTAGCGTGGCCCTTCAACTGAGACATCTGAAGCAGAAATGGGCACAGTCTAAATCCTGGATCCTTGCATGGCCTGTCCAGAGCTTATCCTAGCTCACCTGCAGACCAAAGGCAGGAAAACTAAATGCTTGTTTTAGTAAATCGTTGAGTCCTGGGTAAATAACTGATAGTAGATGGAAAAGAGCATATCGTATTTGACATTAGGACCTAATGTGGAAATATACTGCCAAAAATTAGAAGTTTTACACAGAGATATGTCCTGAAATTTATAGATTTGGGAGCCACACACATAAAGTTTATGGCTGGAAAAGAATCAGGAAAAATAAACCAAATAAAAAAGCTAAGCAGAGAATGATTATTATTAAGACAACTAAGAAAATGTAGTCAGTGAAGAAGACAGAGAAGAAAAAGTGACTCAGCAGCATAGTGCAGTAGTGAATGTACAGACTCTTATAACAAATTTCCCTAAGTTCAAATTCCAGGCCTGAAATGTTTGACTCATAATCTTAGATAAGTTAGTACAGTCAGCCCTCCACATCTGAAGGTTCCACATCTACAGATTCAACCAACCGCAGATGGAAAATATTTGGAGGGGGGAAAGAAAGTTCCAAAAAGCAACGTGAATTTGCCGCGCCTGGAGCACTACACTGAATCCATGCAAATGAAGTGATGTGCAGCCATACCCTGCTGTAGCCTCCTGCCGTCTCACAGACCCTCAATCTCTCACCAGTTCTTTGTCTGAGCATTGTTCACCTCACGTCTCCTTCGTTCACTACTTGTGTTGTTGTGCACCCCTTTGTTTCTGTGAAAAAATGGCTCCTCAAAAGCGAAGAAGTGGTCACAGCAATCCCTCAAAGGCTCACAGGGAGTGTAAAGTGCTATCTCTCCACCAGAAAATAAAAATCTTAAATCTTTTGTAAAGTGGCATGTCATTTGCTGAAGTGGGCGTTAAGGTTGGTAAGAAGGACTTGAGCATTCTCACAATAAAGCAAGGAGAAGCTGAAATTCATGCACGTGTTAGTGTTGCCCCTACAACTTCAAAAAATGGTCTCTCTGGTTCCCGATAAATGGCTTGCAAAGAATGAGAAAGCATTTACTGTTAAGTGTAAGCATTAACAACTATTTACATATCATTTACATTGTATTAGGTACTATAAGTAATCTAGAGATGCTTTAAAGTATACAGGAGGCCGTGCTTAGGTTATATGCAAATTCTATACCATTTTATATAAGGGACTTGAGCATCCATGGATTTGGGTATGGGAGGGGTCCTGGAACCAATCCCCTGCAGGTAGCGAGGGACAACTGTACACTTTTCTGAGCCTCAGCTTTTTCATTCCTATAGTCAGTAGGCATGATATTAATATCTATTTTAGAAGGCTGCTTAGTGTGGGGAAAAACATAAGTAAGGACAGAGAATATTTGAACCAATATGATTAACCAAATTTTACTAATTGATATAAACACAACACTGCATCCAACAACAAGAGAATGTACCCTTTTCAAATGCACAAGGACTATTCACTAAATGTGACCTCATAGTAGGTCATAATTAAGTCTTAATAAATTTAAAAGGACTGGAATTGTAAGAATATGTTTTCTGACTATAAATAAACAACAAAAGATGAAGTAGAAAATCCCTACTGAACAGAAATTAGACAATACCTATCTTGGGCAGCATGGAAGTACAATTATCGTTAGATATCTCATCATACCCTCTAGAAAGACAATTTTAAAAAACTGACAGCACAAAAAATATTGGTGAGGATATAAAGCAATTAGAACTCTCCTGTTGCTTACTGGAGACCTATTTGACCAAATAACTCCCTTCTAAATATAAACTCCCTGAAAGAACACAAAAATCCTGTAGATGGAATGTTCAAAACATCTTTATTCCTAATAGCTCAAAGTGCAAACAGTCCAAATGTCACCACCAGGAGTATAAATATTACTAACACAGCACTGAATAAAATATGAAAGACAGAAAATAATAGATTCTGTGTCACAAAAAGTTTGATTATGGGTTAACATCTCTGCGAGGAAAAGAGGGAAAGCAGGATTGAGTAGGGGGTGTCATCAGACTGTTATGCAACTCTAAGAAAGTTTCTACCAGCCTAGTAAGAAGCTCTGGAGCAAAGACTGACGATTTGTGTCATCCACCTTAATTATTCAGTCCCTGGGTGGTGCAAAGAGTTAAATGCTCAACTACTAGCCGAATATTTGGTGGTTCTAACCCAACCAGAGGAGTCTTGGAAGACAGGCCCGGCGATCTGCTTCCAGCAGGTCACAGCCTCAAAAATCCTATGGAGCAGTTCTGCCCTGCACAGATGGAGTCATTATGGGTCCGAATAGACTCAACAGCAACCACCACCAACAAAACTGAGTAGAAACGCTTACTCCTGCACCACCAGTATTACCTGAGGCTTCTCCAAGAAGAACACGTCCTTAAGTTACTGCCATCTTACTTAGTCATTGACTGCGATTGCCCAAAATAGTGTGACCTGACTCAGAACCTGACACAGCCCTGAAAAAACTAACAGAGAGAGGCTGTCAGCTAACCACTTTCATTGAGACTGGCAGGGAATCCTTTGAAGGGATATTTAAGCAGCACATCTCCATGGCTTTCATCCTTTAAGATTTAACTTATGTAAATTTCAAAACTAATCTATGGTATGAGATGTTAGGATAGTGGTTATCTTTGAGGAACAGACATTAGTGGTTAAGAAGTGGCATGGAAGTGGTTCCTATGGTGCTGGAAAAGTTCTATTTTTTAAACTAAGTGCAGGTTATGTAGGCATGTTTACTTCATAGTATTTCATCAGGTTATCTACTTACAATTTGTACACTTTTTTGTATGTGTGTTTATTTAATTTAAAAAAAAGAGCAATTTCAGTAATAAGAATTTAAACCAGATGATGTTTTTCTTGAGAAAATCTCATTTTCCTTCCCCAAATTTAAGTTCTTAAAGTTAATATAAATGACATCTTACTAATTAAATGTTACTAGGCAGTAAATGAGAAGCCATGGTGGTGCAGTGGTTAAGTGCTCTACTGCTAACTAAAAGGTCGGTGGCTTGAACCCACCAGCCACTCCGAGGGAGAAAGATGTGCCAGTCAGTTTCCATAGAGTTTTACAGCCTTGGAAACCCTATGGGGGCAGTTCTACTCCATTCTATAGGGTCTCTATGAGTGAGAAATGACTTGACAACAATGGGTTTTAGGCAGTAAATATTTGTTGAATTGAATTAAATTTATCTAAAATAGACCAACTCCAGAAATTTTATTTATATAATTTCTCCTTGTATCCAAGAGTTATAATATGCAAAAACTAATGCATTTCTTGTTCCCAAAACACATGTAATATATAAGCAGATAGATTTTTTTTAAAGCTACCATATATTAGGCAATATCCTAGAAGTCACAGGGTGGTGCAACCTATTAACATACCTGGTTGCTAACTGAAAGACTGGCAGCTCAAGTCCACCCAGAAGCACCTCGTAAGAAATGTGTGACAATCTACTTCTGAAAATTAGTCGCTGAAAACCCTATGGAACAAAGCTCTACTACGACATACTTAGGTTCACCATGAGTTGGACTCTACACTATGACAACTGGTTTGGTTTATCAAGTTCCTAGGAATAAAAAGATCAATAGCAGTCATCTTTATCTTCGAAGAATTAAAACTCTAGCATGGGGAAATAAACTCAAATAATTAATGACAGCATAAAATGAGTGATATACTAGTAGTTAAAAAAAAAAGATGTGGGATCACAGAGAATAAATATACTACATTCCGGAGGTGGAGCCAACATGGCACAATAGACAGATGCACCATGCTGACCCTCTGCAACAAAGACCTGAAAAACTATGTAAAACAGATACAAACGTCAATCCTGGAACCCTAAGCATCAAACGAAGGGTTAAGGAACTAGATCAAACACTGAGTGGAAGAAGAAACTGATGGAAAACAGAACAAGCAGAGATATGGAGTGGAAGTCCCCTGCCAACTAACATATCACAGTGTTGCCATCTTGGAACATAGCCAGCAAGGACCCCGGACAGGGAGGATGGTAAGGCAACTTCACAGGACTCCCAACAGGAGACAGAGCACCCCGTAACCAGAGAAACACGTCTTCCTATCCCTCACCCTTCTGCCCCATATGCCTTCTCTACTCCTTATCAATGGACCATGCCACATTGCTTGACTAGAGAGCCACTGGCAGCCTGCCACCTTGGGTCTGTCCCACTCCTAAAGGCTGGCTCCCACTGCAACTTTAAAAAAAAAAATTTTATATATATTTTTTCTTTTCTTTCTTCTTCCCACCTGGCCCTGTAAGCCACCTACAACCCTTCCCACTGGGCCACACTGTACTACCTTGGCTAGAGAGTTCCAGAACAGGGGGAAAAAATGGAAAACACAGAGAAGATTGTTGAAGATTTGCTGAGAGAAAACTTCCCCCAAATCATGAAAGATGAAAAGCTGGCCATCCAAGAACTCAATGAACTCCATATAGGATTGACCCTAAAAGAAAGTCAAGAAGACATATCATAATCACAATTGCCAAAACCAAAAGACAAAGAAAGAATCCTGAGGGCAGCTTGAGGAAAACGAAAAGTCACTTACAAAGGGGAAACAATAAGACTAATCTGTGATTACTTGTCAGAAACTATGCAGGCAAAAAGGCAATAGGATGACATATACAAAATCTGGAAAGAAAAAAATGCCAACCAAGAATAATATATCCTATAAAACTCTCTCTCAAATACAATGATGAAATTAGAACATTTCCAGATAAACAGAAATTAAGGGAATTTGTAAAAACTAAATCAAACTTACAAGTAATATTAAAGGGAGTCCTTTAGTTAGAAAACCAAGAACAACCAGACAACAATACAGGACAGCATCAGCCAGGTACCAACCTAGGTAAAGAACTCTCAATAATAAAACAAAGGTAAAAGACTTGAAACAAGGAAATGGAGCCATCGATCTGTAAATGATGAAAATGTGAAAACAATAAAAGGGGGAATAAATGGTACAGTTACAGAACTTTCAAATGGAGAAGTCAAAGCAATACCAAGTAATAAAAAATGGTTCAACTTAGAAAGATAAGGTAAATTTGAAGGCAACCACACAGAAAGTTAACAAACCTACTCATCAGGATAAAAAGGAAGATAACATAAAGACTCAATAAACACAAAATCCATAATAACAAAAGAAAATCCAAAAACAAAGGGAACTCAAACAGAAAAGTAAGAGGAACAAAGAAAACACCAGCACCACAAAAAGAAAGAAAAAGCACAACATGACAGCAATAAACTTATACCTATGGATGCTGTTACTGTTGTTAGGTGCCATTGGGTTGATTCCTAATCATAGGGACCCTATGCACAACGGAATGAAGCTCTGCCCAGACCTGTGCCATCCTCACAGTTGTTATGCTTGAGTCCATTGTTGCAGCCACCTTGTCAATCCATCTCCTTCAGACTTTTCCTCTTTTTTGCTGACCCTTTACTAAATATGATGTCCTTCTCCAGGGACTGATCCCTCCTGACAACATTTCCAAAGTACATGAGATGTAATCTCCCCATGCTTGCTCCTAAGGAGTATTCTGGCTGTATTTCTTCCAAGACAGATTTATTCCTTCTTTTGGTAGTCTATGGTATTCGATATTTTTCACCAACACCATAATTCAGAGGCATCAATTCTTCAGTCTTGCTTATTCATTGCCCAGCTTTTAACACTTCAAAGAGGTCTCTTACAGCAGATTTCCCCGATGCAATGCGTCATTTGATTTCTTGACTGATACTTCCATGGGTATTGTTTGTGGATCCAAGTAAAATGAAGTCTTTGACAACTTCAGTACTTTCTCCGTTTATCATGATGTTGCTTACTGGTCTAGTTCTGAGGATTTTTGTTTTCTTTATGTTGAGGCACAAGCCATAATGGAGGCTGTAGTCTCTGATCTTCATCGGTAAGTGCTTCAAATCCTCTTCATTTTTAGTGAGCGAGGTTGTGTCATCTGGTTGTTAATGAGTCTCCCTCCAATCCTGATGTGCACTCTAGTTCATATAGTACAGATACTTGGATTATTTGATCAGCGTACTGGTTGAATAAGTATGGTGAAAGGATACAACACTGACCCACAACTTTCTTGACTAAACCACAAGGTATCACCTAGTTCTCCCTGAATGGCTGCCTCTTGATCTATGCACAGGTTTCTCATGAGCACCACTAAGTGTTCTGGAATTCCCATTCTTCGCAATGTTATCTACAATTTTTCTGATGTACACTGTTGAACGCCTTTGCATAGTCCGTAAAACACAGGTAAACATCTTTCTGGTATTCTCTGCTTTCAGCCAGGATCCATCTGACATCAGTAATGATATTCTTCGTTCTATGTCCTCTTCTGAATCCAGCTGGAATTTCTGGCAGTTCCCTGTCAATGTACTGCTGCAACCAGTTTTGGTGGTTGACCAGTCCTATTTTAGAAACGAACAAAGAGAGGAATGGTGAATTTCAGAAAAATAAGAAGACTAACTTCTCGATATTGCAGCCACAAGACTTACTAGCTAAAAGTGTTTTTTGTTAATGTAATTTTCTGTGTGTGTGTGTGTTGTGGATTGAATTATGTCCCCCAAAAAATGTGTGTGTTGATTTGACTGGACCATGATTCCTGATATTGTGTGATTTTCCTATATGTTGTAAATCTTTGATGTTAATGAGGGAGGATGGGTTGCAGTTGTGTTAGTAAGGCAGGACTCAGTCTACAACATTGGATTGTTTCCTGAGATGATCTCTTGAGATATAAAAGAGAGAAGTGAGCAGAGAGACAGGGGGACCTCATACCACCAAGAAAGCACCGCCAGGAGCAGAGCGTGTCCTCTGGACCCGGGGTCCCTGCTCAGAGAAGCTCCTAGTCTGGGGGAACACTGATGAGAAGAAGGCCAACAGAGAGAGAGAAAGCCTTTCCCTGGAGCTGACACCCTGAATTTGGACTTTTAGCCTACTTTACTGTGAAGAAATAAATTTCTCCTGTTAAAGCCATCCACTTGTGTTATTTCTGTTACAGCAGCACTAGATGACTCTGTGTGTGTGTGTGTGCGTGCGTTTTAATTTTATTGTGTTTTATTTGCAATGAATAAGTTTTTGGTCTTGCAAAATGCTATCATACTATCTCTGGCGTCGTTTCTATCACCAAGGCCATACTTTCCAACTACCAATCCTTCTTCTTTGTTTCCAACTTTCGAATTCCAATCATCAGTAATTATCGATGCATCTTGATTGCATGTTTGATCAATTTCAGACTGCAGAAGTTCGTAAAAATCTTCAACTTCTTCATCTTTAGCCCAGTGGTTGGTGTGCATATTTGAATAATAGTCTTATTAACTGGTCTTCCTTGTAGGCATATGAATATCATCCTATTACTAACAGTGTTGTTGTCATGGTTTGAATTATGTCCCCCAAAAAACGTGTGTATCAATTTGGCTGGGCCATGATTCCTAGAATTGTGTGGTTGGCCTCCATTTTGTGAGTGTAATTTTATGTTAAAGAGGATTAAAGTGGGACTGTAACACCACCTTTACCCAGGTCACATCCCTGATCCAATGTAAAGGGAGTTTCCCTGGGGTGTGGCCTGCACCACCTTTTATCTCTTGAGAGAAATAAAAGGAAAGGGAAGCAAGAAGAGAGTTGGGGACCTCATACCATCAAGAAAGCAGTGCCAGGAGCAGAGCACTTCCTTTGGACCGGGGTCCCTGTGCTGAGAAGCTCCTAGTCTGGGCGAACAGTGATGAGAAGACCAAGAGAGAGAGAATGCCTTCCCCTGGAGCTGACGCCCTGAATTTGGACTTTTGGCCTACTTTACTGTAAGGAAATAAACTTCTCTTTGTTAAAACCATCACTTGTGGTATTTCTGTTATAGCAGCACTAGATGACTAAGACAGTTGTACTTCGGGATAGATCTTGAAATATTCTGTTTGACAATGAATGCGACATTATTCCTCTTCAATTTGTCGTTCCCAACATAGTAGACCACATGACTGTCCCATTCAAAATGTCCAATACTAGTCTATTTCAGTTCACTAATGCCTAGGTTATTGATGTTTATGCATTCCATTTCTTTTTTGATGACTTCCAATTTTCCTTGATTCATAAACCCTGACAAAATTAATGTAGGCTTATGTTTCTTGTCAGCTGAAAGATATATCATGCTTAATCTTAAAATAAAGCTCTCATTCCTTTCTGTTCTGTAGGAGAGAACATAATGTCTTGACATTTAATTCAATATATTGTATAATCACTACTACTAAATTAACCTAGATTCTATATCTCTCATAAATCTACAAGAAAAGTAATGAAAACATAATAGTCAGCAGTAGAGTTTAACATATTTTCTACATTAAATAAAATCATTCTTTCTTTGTGGCAGGGAAAAGATCGTGTTAAACAAAAAGAGAAGTTTTCCTTAACGTGTAAGAGTTTGCCAAGGAGAGAGGCAGGGAAAGGTCATTTCGGGGAAGAGAAAAACATAACAAAGGCATAAAGGCACATAAAAGTGTGAGGGAGGTGAAATATTTCTATTCTTAGAAGTGTTGAAGATTGTAACATGGCATAATTTAGCCCTGGCGGTAGAGGAAGAAGTGTGTAGAGAAAGACTGGCAGACAAGCTGGAAAGGGTAGATTGGGAACATACTATGAAGTTTAGGATAGATGAGGAGGTCTAGAGAGCTATTATAAAATTATGCTTTGAGGGCAGAGGATGGGAACCTGGGGAACAGCAGCCTATAAAGCTAGAGAAGCCAATGATGGAGACGGGGGAGAAATGGAGAAAAGCATATGGAAATGTAGGAGAACAAGTGATTAACCCAGTGTATTGAACCTGATGGTGCAGTATTTAAGGGCTTGGCTGCTAACCCACTAGCTGCTCCACTGGAGAAAATACCTGGAGATTTGCTCCCATAAAGATTTCAGCATAGGAAACCCTACTGGGCAGCTCACTCTATCCTATAAGGTAGCTGTGAGTCGGAATTGACTTGACAACACACAACAACATTAACCCAGAAAGCCAAGGAAGAAAAGGCTTCAAGAATAAGGGGATACCCAGCAGGGCATAATGTTGTAGAGAAGTCATTTGAAATGAGATATGAGAAGGAAACCTTGGACTGGGCAGGTAGGAAGTCCTGGGAGACAGTGGGTCTTAGCAGCAGATTGGGGTGAGCACGTACAGAGGTCTAGGAGTGAAGAGAGGAGAAGGAGTGAAGCAGCAAGGTAACTGTGCTGTTAGTTCTAGAACTGTTTTTGTCATCGTTGTATATTTTGAGAACAAAAATAACAGATAAATCATATGTTTGAAAACACAAAGAGAAGGGAATTTTTTGGTTTTAAGAACCAGAAAGACAAAGTCGTAGGCTGAGTGGAATAAGTCTACAAAGAAGAAGTAATTGAAGATATAAGAAAGGAGGTAAGAGGGCTGTTGGAAAGAAACACCCTATTTTTTCTCTGAAATAGGATGCAAGTAAGCAAGAATGAGTAAGTACATAGGCAAATTTGGAAGGAGAAGAATTGATTGAATAAGTACTCTTAGCTAAGAAGAAAAGCAGAAAACGGGTATACAAGTATTTTACAGGACTGTGTCGTTACCTAGAGTCTCAGGAACAACAGAATCTTTATTAAACCAGTCAGTGCAAGAATTTGATTAATTGTCCCCCCTGGAAAACTTGCCTTAAAATGCCCTACACTTGCTCAATTTATCTTTTAACATGTCCCATTTTTTAATTCCTTCTCTTTCTCTATCTCTTCCATCCTCTTATTCCGGAGACAAATGACACATTTTTGTCCTTCTTCTGCTGCCTCATGGACAGACTCTGCCCCCGCAACACAGGGGCTCTTTTCTGAACAGGTTGATCTCCGGACTTGAAGAATCCGCATGTTCTCCCTCCCATAATGGCCCCAGAATCCCTTACTACCTCTTTTTCTTTCCGGATCATTTGCATAAGGTTTGCCAATTCTTATGCTGAGTAGGACTTAATATAGCAATGATAGTAATAATATACTAATAATCATGGTAAGCATTTCAGAAATTGTGATACCAGGACACAGAAGGTTTAAATAAGTTAAATTGCACAAAGTCTCATAGGCAGTAAGTGCTGATGAACGCATTCAAACCCAGGTGGCTTTTACTCTCAAAATCCATGCTTTTACCTCTTCAATCCCAGCAAGAACAGGTTGAGAGGCCAACCTGAGAAAATGGTTTTAGTGCTTCAGATGTTACCCTCTGAGCAAAACTGATCTAAAGGCTTTGTAGATTTAGAACTGAATTTTCAAAGGGCTTCCAGTGGACTTGTGTTTTGCAAATTCGCAGCTAAATAGTTCATGATTAATTCCAAAACAATCAAACTGTTCTCCAAGGAAAATCAAGTGAAGCTGAGCTGCACTCAAAGCTTTCAAATATGACTGAGCTCCATTTACCTTTTTCCAGAAATCCACATCATTGTACACAGGATTTGCTTTCTTAAGCACTCTAAAAATGGACCAAGTGGGTAAATACAAGTGCAAATGAATATTATTACGGGTTTTTCTCTGTAAAGTTCGAGTATGTCAGGGAAAATCAAAGATATTACTTTAACTTTTATTTTATTGTATTTTTAAATGTTAAGCATATTTTATCATTGATATAGTTTAGAAATCTCAAACCAAAGGAGAGCTGTCAAAGTGAAATCTGTATCAGTAAAAAAAAAAAATTGTAAATGTATCTAAATAATGGCAGTTAAATTGCACTTTTTTTGTTGGCCATGCTCTGTGAAATAAAGACTTGCCAGTATTTCATCAAGACATCTGATGGTTAATAAGGTAATTCTGCCTTACACAAAATTCTGCCCCATAATTTACATTATCAAACACAATAATAAAAATAATAGCTAATAGGTAAGACTCTGCCTCTTCTTGTAACTTACTTGGATTCTAAAAGTCTATATAAAACAAATCTTTCTCAAGTTCTCTAGAGTTTGAAGGAGAAGGATTTCAAGACAAGATAACCTGCAGACAAACTGATTAGTTGATGACTTGATCAAGCAACTCTCATTCTAGAAGGCATATGAATAGATAGGTAGCTCTCCAATAGTCTGAGTCTACGTTGGCTCGATAGTAGAAGTTTAATCCAAGGTCTATCTAGATCAATGCTCCTTAAGCCCTGTGTGTCTCACACTCAACTAGGAAGTTTATTTAAATTTTAACTTCTTAGATACTGTGATGGTTAAAGTGGTGTGTCAACTTGGCTGGGCCATGATTCTCAGTGCTTTGGCATTCTTATGATGTTGTGATCACTTCCATGATGAGATTTGATGTAATCTGATCACCTCCATGATGGGATCTGCTGTGAGTAACCAATCAGTTGAAAGGGAGTCTCCTTGGGCACATGGCCTGCATCAAATATAAGTGGATTTTCTGGCAAAGCTCGTGACTTTTGCTCACTCTGGAGCCTGCAGCTGGCTCCTGTTCATCTGACCTCTGGTTCTTGGGACTTGAGCTAGCAGCTTACCTGCTGTTCTTGCCTGCCTTCCCGTCTTGGGATTCATTGATCTTTACAGCCTGTGAGCAAGAGCCCTGCTCTCTGACCTGTCAACATTGGGTTCGCCAGCCCCAGAAGCTATGTGAATCAGAAGAAGCCTCTGTCCTGACCCACAGACTTGGGACGTTCCAACCTCTACAACCTCGTGAGCCATTTCCTTGATATAAATCTCTCTCTATGTATAGTTATATGCTTTACTGCTTTTGCTTCTCTAGAAAACCCAGCCTAAGACAGACAGTAACCTAAAATTTTCTATTTCATCAAACTGAAGTAAGACACAGACATCTGTGCTTAAATCACCTGAGGTAATTCTGTTACAGTTGGTCCGGGGACAGCAGTTTGAAAAATGTATGTTTTGACCATCTACGCAGAAGTGTTGGAAACACGAGACGGAGGAAATTGAATCTAGAACTTCTTTAAGAATTGATGTTCCAAAATATATAAAAAATTTCCTTCCCATTTTACTGTCTATATCTCTTCTGTCATCACTGAAGTCACCTACGTCAAACTACTATCCTCTCCTAGCTAGACAGCAGCTTTCTATTTGATTCCTTACTTCAGGTATTGCTCTTCTCCAATCGATCCTCTACATCAATCGTATTTACAGAGGGTATTGTGCACTCTTGGGTACCCAAGATAATTTACTGGACCCACAGGAGAAAATATTATAACTTTCCATTTATATTTATTTTATCTGAAACAATAAGAGAGAAATAAAGCCTTACTAGTATTTAACATGTATATTAGACGTGGCTACTTATAATCAATTCTCAAGTCATTTATTTGAATGTTACATAGGGTACTCAAAGTTTATTGAAGTAAGATTGGGAATTCTACAACAAGAAGCAGTTAATAGTGGCCTCCAAACTCATTCATTCACTTTCGATATGTTGCAGTGCATTGTAACTGGGCTATGCCTGGTTAAATGGATTTATAACTTATGATTATTAAGTGTTAATCATCGCAAAATAGACAATTGGCTTTAAAAATATTCCTGAAATGAAACAATGAACTGAAATTAATAACAATACTATAAATAAGCAATAAAATATCAGAGCTGAAAATGTATACCTCGCTTTTATTTAGCCATGTTTTCAGTTAAAAATGATGATCTAATCAAATTTGACAAATCAGATAAAAAATTTGAAATTATCTATTATTGACACTGAACTTTAGTGTAAATTCATGTTATGCTTTGGGATATTGGCCAATAAAGGAATACAGCTATATAATTAATAAATAAATAGGAAAGAATAAATAGAAATGAATCAAGAGTAGTTGCTCAAAGTGTCTTCCTGACAAGAGTGAATGATCAAAACGTGTGGTCATTTGACTACTAGGCCTGCACTACAACCAGAGACCTTAGCAAAGCACATATTGCTCATTTCACTTTTGTTTAAAGTCTTCAGTGGCTTCCTGCTACCTTTAACGTAATTTACAAAGCCTTGCTAATCTAGCACCTCACTGGTTTCCATCTTGGGATGTTCTCCTGAACCCTGGACATCTTTTGTTCTATGAGACTTGCCAGACTTTCTGCCTGGCTTCCGCACACTGTCTCATGCCTGTAACACCCTCTTCCCAATCCCTCCTCCTGTTCGTCCTGTTATCTGCTACTTAGCAGTCTCTTCAAATTATAACAAAACATTTTAATGCCTTTAGTGGAATTTTCCAAAACACTTAACCAAGACACGCCCCGTTTTCACCTGTCTTCCTAGAATACTCTGTACTTTCACAGTTTAATTACTAGTGAAATTCTTTATTTTCCCCAATAGTCAGTATAAACTGAGGTCAGGGGCCAGGACTGTCTTGCTCACAGCTGCATGCCTGCCTTTGCCTAACATAATGTCTATTTATTTCATTAAAAAAATGAATTTTCAGAGAGTCTTTTAAAAAAATACAGGCAAAAACAAATAGCACGTGTCTTTGATTATCCCTCTAAAACACTTAGGTCACCAGGGTGTATAATAGAAGTGCCTGTGGTTTAAATGGGGCCAATAACTCAGGTTACTCCAGAACCAAGTCAGTCATTTTACTTACGGTTGGTGGAAAAATACGGAAAGATCCAATGTTCTTGGGGAACTTTGAAATTTTAAATTCTACAATATTTTTCTTTGAATGACTCTTATAAACCAAATTTTTAAAAATGACAATTGAAGTCCTCATAGAAAATGAAAGTGCTAGTGAAAAGGCAGTAGGTTATTGTCATTTTGCCGATAAATATGGTGGCATCCTAACTTTCATTCAACCTTTTATACATGCTGTATAAAGAGCTGCAGGTTTGAGGATATACTAATTAGTTCTAAAGGAAGAAAATCATGCCAAAAATAAATTCCCTTTGACTGAGCATTTATAGTAGGAATTATAGGGAGACATCAATAGGGCAAGATATTCTATTAGGTAATAGAATAAAAGAAAAAATAGTTCTCTGTTCCCATAATCAACTACAACACTTAAACAACTAAATTAGAATATTTTTCATCCTTGTGGTCAACTTTATTATGATTTACTATAATTAATCAATCAAACCAGTTGCCATTGAGCCAATTGCAACTTATGGCAAGTCTGTATGTGCAGAGTAGAACTGCTCCACACCGTTTTCATGGCTGTGACCTTTCAGAAGCAGATCTCCAGGCCTTTCTTCCAAGGTTCCTCTGGGTGGGTTCTTTGAACCTCCAACCTTTAAATGAACAGCCTAGCGCTTAACTGTTTGCACCATGCAGAGACTACATTTACTACAATTAGGACAAGATACTGTTGAATATTTTATTTCTTATTTAGAGATATAGGACAGCCTTCCAAAGGGAGTGAGACATAGAAAGGTGTGGGTAGGGGAACAAATTATACGATGAGGAAGCATTAAAAAATAAACCTACCTTGTCCTTATATTTTTCTTTCTCTTATACCTATTTATCACTATCTGTTGGTATTAATGATATTTTTTTAAATTAAATATAGTACATTCACTTTCCTGGCTTTTTGTATTAATGGTATTACTATTTGACATTTATTTTTATATGATTTAGTACCAAGGTATGTGGTATAGTGGAATTATATTTATAGAGTTTTTTTAATGTACCAGTTATAATAGCAGACTTATTAAAAAGAATGATTCATATGACAATCCTGTAAACGCTCAATTATGAGCATAATTAAAGAACTGTGAGATATATATATATATATATATATTTTATATATATATATTTTATATATATATTTTATATATGTATATATTTTATATATATATATATTTTATATATATATATATATATTGGCAATTTCATTTTATAACTTTGTCTTTATTAACTTTGATGTTTTTGAGAGATAACTCCTGAATGGTCACTGTGATATATCAGCTTATGCTAACGATTTGGTCTTTTTCACAAAATTTCTCCTTTCTAATGGGAAAATGTGGTTTCTTTGGAAAATGATCCTGTTCAATGTTATAGCCTAAGAATGATTTGGGTGAAACTCCTATTCTGTGGCTCATGAATTATTTCCGTCCTCTAACACCATCTCTCATAAAGAAACGTCCAAGGGAAAACAGGTTGTGTAAGCCCATGGGGATCACAGGGAAGTACAACAGGCAGCAGAACAGAAATAGAAAAATACTCGTCTATTTCTCATTCCGTCATTGCGTTCTTCAATTTGTCAGCATGAACATTGAAAAGCTGAGTAAGAAACTCATATTGGCTAATTCTGGACCCCATATGACTATATTCATAGTAATTTACATTTGATCTCAGAATATCTGAGAACTTTGGAATATTACTGACACATTTTAAAGGTTTTTCTGTGTTAATGCTAGGGCAATGAGAAATGAAGGGTGAGCATAATTATGTGTCACCTTTAAGAAATATTCATGAACGCAAAGAAAAAACTTGTATATGATGGAAGATTGTGCAGAGGGGAGCTGGTGTTTCGATTTTCACTTTGAATTGTAGACACTGCACCGAAGGATATTCTCTTACTGTTAATGGTCAGCTCTTTCTACAACTGTGATTTATTTTACTAGAAGCTGGAACAGGTGTGGTCTAGCTTTGCCAAAGTCTTCCAGAAGTTCCTACCTGCCCGAGGGCTAAGGTTTCAGATCTGCTTAGTGAGGCCGTCGAATGGCATGCAATCCGAGAACCTGTGTCTTATTACTGTGGCCGAGTGCTCGCACACTAAGAAAGTCTGTATCGGAAAATCCAGCTTTGCATTTTGAATTTGGACAAATGGAACTCTTATCGTTTGGGAGATATTGCTAAGAGGTTTTCTCTCAAGAAACATTTCTTCACTGAAAATGGTAATGAAAAGAACATTAAAGTTTATGAATATGCATAAACTGAATTAACTTTTTTATCTCTCAAAATAAGTGTCGCTGCTGGGCAAAGATCAAAAACAGTCCTTTTCAACCCTTGGAATAATTATTGCTAAAGTTAGTAATGAGAAAAGCAGGAGGCCAGAAAGAAAGAGGTTTTGGTGTTTGAAATATAACACTTCAACCTTGAACTCTAGGAAAAAAATACACATATAAGTTAAGGTAAAGGGAAAAAGCGAAGATTTTCTATGCTCCAATTAAATACAGGGTTCTCATTTTAGGTCAAATGCCATTTACTTTTAAACACCTGGTTTTATAAAAGAAGCCTTATAATTGCCTTATTTCTTTTGAAAAACACATAGCCTTGTGCCAGCAGGTACACTTGCTTTGCCGTTAGTGGGACTGGTTCATTTGGAGGTGCTGTTGAATGTCATGTGCTCTGATGATCACAGTTTTAAGATTTCAAGAGAGTAATTGCAGAAGATCAGTGTGCTGACCCTGCCTGCTATAAATGGCTGCATGGAATGAGGCTAGGTAGATCAACATAGCGCAAGTTTTGAAGTGAAATGTTATCTTATTTCTGGCACCGCTAACACTAACCTGATCCTTATCTGTCTAGGAAAAAACATTCCTCCTTAAAAGGCCGGCATAACTCTTTACGATTTCCACATACCTCTCAAAAATTATGAAAGACCCATTGTTAAAACTTGGTATAAGCAGGATATTTAAGGCTTTTTAGTGTGCTCATGTTAATCTGCAAACTTTGCTTTGTTTTAGAAATCTCTGAGGATAAATGCTTTTTCAGTGCTCTTTATATTTTTTGGATCCCCTCTCAGGTACACAGAACCGTAAAACAGAGAGAAAGAAAATAAAGAGAATATTATTAAAACACATTCAGTCTATTTTTGTATCTTGAAGAGTCGTGGACTGGGAGTCCAGATAGTTTGCTTTCAGCCCCCTTAGAGCCACTCCTTCACAGACTCTATAGAGTCGCTATGAGTTAGAATCGACTCGACGGCAGTGGGTTCGGTTTTTGGTTTTGGTAGAGCGACTAGTGAGCTGTGCCTTCTTGGCTTTCTGTCCTTGAGAAAGACACGTGACGTCTCATGGGCTTCCACTGACTAAGTGACTGCCATACCCCTTTCTAGTTTTAAACTTCCATGTGAATAATGTTACAATTTTCTCCGTTTTTCAATTTTTTAATAAAACTATTCCCAAATGTTAATATCTCTAGCTTCATTCTAATTTCAGAGGAAAAGTACTTACGGTGTACAACAGAGTTGTAAAGCCTGTCATTTAATGGTACATCCTAAACCAGTTATTAAACTTGTCAAAACATGTTTCTCGGGTGCAAGATGAAGATTTGACGATCCTCTGCAGTATTATGTTTAGGACTACACTAGATAAATGAAGAATCTATATTATAATTTACATAAGGAGTGACATATAAGAAATGGAGCATTTCCAATGCATGTGAAGCCTCGTGGGTGTCCCCCTCTTCCTCCACTATGAAGGTAACTAGGAGTCTGAATTTTCTGTTTATGAGTTTGCTTTTTGTCATTTTCTTACTACATATATGTATCTATAAAAAATATATTTATTTTTTTTTAGTATCGGGGGAGTTTATATAAATGGTATTATACCAAGTATATTTCTCTGCAACTTACTTTATTCACTCAACTTTTGTCTTTGAAATTTACTCTTATTGATGCAATATCAATGATTTAATAGTAATAATATTTCCAGTCTATTACTGATAGACGTTTGTGTTATTTCCAGTTTTTTTACTCTTACAAACAATGCTGCTTTTACCATTCTCGTGTGTGCCTCTTGGCTCACACTCACAAGCGTTTCTCTAGGGACACACCGACTAATGGAACTGCTGGGTCACTGGGCATGTACATTTTCAGCTTTGCAGAGTATGAGTGTGTTTTCCAAAGCAGGCATGCAAATATATATCCCTACAAATTTCTGCAGAAAGTGAATTATTTCTTCCTTCAAATTGAGGAGAAACTTCCTTCTGTAATTTTTGGAGGTAATTCTGAAATAATTTTTTTCAATTCCCTCCATAGTATCAATTTAGTGTTCTTTTTACTTCTCCTTGATATAATTTTGAACATTTACAGTAACGAAAAAGAAAAAATCATCTATTATATCTAAATTTATTTTTTTAGAATGAAGATAAAAATTGAGATGTTTTGTAATAATCCAATATTTCTGGTAGTTTGTAATAAAGTTGTGCTTACAACCCATGAATCATATTAAGGTGACTGTCTGAGATTCTTTTTGACTGAAAATCGACAGTAGGGGTTATGATCAGTCAGAGTACGGAGACTAGTCATTTCTCTCCTTTTACTCCACCTTCTATAAGCTGGCAACTCTCAAACTTTTTGTCTCCAACAAAGATGAGTTCATATCCCACCTACAAGACATCCCCACATGGAGGACTCAAAGACATCTCAAACTCAAAATATCCAAAAGTGAATCTACCATCTTCCCCTAATTCTGGCCCCTTCTCTCTTCCCTCTCTCATCCGGTTTTGCAAGCCTAGATCCTGGGAGTTAACTTTGATTCTTCCCTTTCCCCGACTCTATATACCATCAGTCACAAAAGATATAGTCCGCTCTTTCCCTCTCCTCTGACAATGCATTAATGATGATCCCCAGCACTTGCCTAGCACTGTGCTAAGTGCTTCATATACTTTGTCTTAATACATTCACCAATACTGTTAGGTGGTTACTATGACCATCTGATTATATTAATTAGGAAATTAAATCTGAAAGAAGTTAAGCAATTTGTTCAAGTTCATGCACCTAATCTCACTCCTTCCTAACTTCATGCCAAACCATCTCAAACTCTTGAGTTGTGTATGGTCCCTTGCTTCTATTCATTTTGTCCCCCAAAATTTTCTCCACTATGCCACCAGAAGATTTTTTAAAACATAAAATCTTATCTTTTCACTCCTTTGCTCAAAACCCTTCAGTAGGTTCCCATTTCTCTTATTCTAAAATAAAAATAATTAGTACAGTTTAAAAGGTATCCTCTGCCAACTTCTTCAACTTCTTAGTAGAATATGCTCCTTTCTGCCATAAACCATTTGCATATTCCCACTGAATAAAATCCCCTTTCCTAGTTATTAATAACTAATTATTAATCATTTTTCGTATTCTTAAAAATTCACTCAAAGTTCATTTCTTTCAGAAAGACTTCCTGACCCAGTAGTCTAGGTCTTTCCATAACACTGACTGAGAGTAAATGGATTCTGTGTGATTATTGGGGTAAAATAGCAAAATGTAACATTTGCAACTCTACCATCTAGGAAAATTGACTCAATACCTAAACCAAAAAAACTAAACGTGTTGCCGTTGAGTTGATTCTGACTCATGGAAACCCCATGACTGACAGAGTAGAACTGCTTCATAGAATTTTCTTACCTATATATATATATTTTAATTGTACTTTAGATGAAGGTTTACAGAACAAACTAGCTTCTTATTAAACAATTAATACACATATTGTTTTGTGACATTGGTTGCCAACCCCACAACATGTCAATACTCTCCCCTTCTCAACATTAGGTTCTGCATTACCAGCTTTGCTGTCCTCTCTTGCTTTCTCGTCTTTGCCCCTGGGCTGATGTGCCCATTGATTCTCATTGTTTTATGAGTCTGTCTAATCTTTGGTTGAAGGCTGAACCTCAGGAGTGACTTCATTACAGAGCTAAAAGGGTGTCTGGGGGCCATACTCTAGGGGTTTCTCCAGTCTCTGTCAGGCAAATAAGTCTGGTCTTTTTTTTTTTTTTTTTTTTTTGAGTTAGAATTTTGTTGTACATTTTTCTCCAGCTGTTGTGAACCTCTATTGTGCTCCCTGTCACAGCAGTCAGTGGTGGTAGCCAGGCACCATCTAGTTGTGCTGGACTCAGTCTGACGGAGGCTGTGGTAGTTGCGGTCCCTTAGTCCTTTGGACTAATATTTCCCTTGTGTCTTTGGTTGTCTTCATTCTCCCTTGCTCCAGATAGGGTGGGAGCAGTGAAGTATCTTAGATGGCCATTCACAAGCTTTTAAGCCCTGAGACACTAGTCACCAAAGTAGAATGTAGAACATTTTCTTAATAAACTATATTATGCCAATTGAGCTAGATGTTCCCCGAGACCATGGTCCCCACATCTTGGCTGTATTCTTTATGGAAGCAGATCGTCAGGACTTTCTTCTGCAGTTCTACTGGGTGGGTTTGAACTGCCTACCTTTAGGTTAGTAGTCGAATGAAACCATTCGCACCACCCAGGGACTTCTGCTCAATACCTAGGTAGTGATAAAAATAGTTAACATTTGTTAAGAACTTATTATATGCCAGCCACGGTACTAAGTGCTTTACGTATTTTAATTTTGTCATACGTTCTCTTAGAGCTGTGTACATGTGCTTTATAGCACTTATAACAGGTGTGATAAGCTAATTAACGATGAAGTTAGTTGTTTAATACTTGCCTGTACTTTTATACAGTATCTCCACAAGGGCTAAGATCATATGTTCAGTACCTTATCCAGTACATTGACAAGAGTAATATGTAAAACAAAAATATGGATTTTAAGACATAACTACAAAATTAAGACATTGCTTAATTCTTCAGGGTAACCAATTTAAATAAAATTTTCTAGATCTTATATTCCATTATTCAAATGAGGTTGAAAGATTTATTTTGTACCTATAAAATTCAAGCTCAATAAACAGAATATATCACCCATAAATTACGGATGAATTTTTAAGTAGTTAAGGGTAGATCTCTTCTACTAGCAGATACTACACCTGTTTATAGGAGTCCTTGGGTGGTGCAAACAGTTAATGCTTTCCAATGCTAATGGAAAGGTTAGTGGTTCTATCTGCCTAGAGGCACCTCAGAAGAAAAGTCCGGGATCAACTTCTGAATAGTTAGCCATTGAAAATCCTATGGAGTACAGTTCTACTCCGATGCATACGAGGTCACCCTGAGTCAGAGACAACTAGATGATAACTGGTTTTTAAGAGAGATAAACATCTTCCACAGATAAGAAAGTATAGAGGGGAAGTCACATAAAAAGAGCAAGCCACAGACACTGTTTTGTATATTGGAACTATATTATGTAGGCTGAGGAAAGCCGTTGCCGGCTGTGTATTATTGAGTCATTTGGGTATAGAGTCTAGCTATACCCAGATTGAAAGAGGAATTTCAGTATTTTCCAGGTCTCACTAGAGCAGAGAATTCAATGTCATATTTCAAGAATAGGAAGATCCTCCTACTAATTTGAGTTCTTTTCATCTCCAGCTGCCTGAGAGGAATGTAAATATTAGTGAATTACATTCTAAAGTTAATGATTTGCACGTCAATGAAGTGAATTGTAGTTTTCATGCAGATCATCCACGTTAGCAAGTCCGACTCTTCTTCTGATGTTTCCTTATAGCAGTAGTAGTAGTCGTTGTTGTTGTTAGGTGCCTCCTAGTTGGCCCCAACTCATAGCAACCTTATTTATAAAAGAACAAGATGTTGCCCGTTCCTGTGCCATCCTCACAATTGTTGGTACGTTTGAGCCCATTGTTGCAGCCACTGTGTCAATCCATGTAAATGAGGGTCTTCCTCTTTTTTGATGACTGACTACTCTACCAAGCATGATGTCCTTCTCCAGTGATTGGTCTCTCCTGATGACATCTCCAAAGGAAGTGAGATAAAGTCTTGCCATCCTTGCTTTTAATGAGTATTCTGGCTGTACTTCCTCCAGGACAGATTTGTTTGTTGGCCTAGTAATCGGTGGTACGTTTAATATTCTTCACCAACACCAGAATTTCTAATTCATTAATTCTTCTTTGGTCTTCCTTCAGTATTGTCCAGCTTCCACATGTATACGAGGCAATGAAAAAGACCATGACTTGGGTCAATACCAGTAGAGAGTGTGAAAATATACTAAATACCAGGGATAGTTAGAGATTGGAACAAGAAGCCTTAATATGAGAACTTCCAGGTTTCCAAACCTAAAAGAAGTTTCAGCTAGATATGTTCCTCACATATGTTCCTCTAATACCTAGACCTCTTACTGGAGAGACAGCATAGTGTAACAGTCAAGAGTTTAGTAGCGGTCAAAAGCTTAGGCTATGGAACCAGACTGCCTTGGCTAAAAGTCAGTTAATAAAATTTTCTGTGTCTCGGTTTCCTCACATCTACAGTGATAATAATAATAGTAGCTACTTACTAGGGGTATTGTGGGGATTAAATTACACCTAAAGCAATTGGGAAGCCGTGGTAATGCAGTGTGGTTGGGAAGCTCCTGTCGTATAGCAAGTATTGAAAAATGGTCACCATCACCATCAACATCATCACCATCACCCAGGTACTGAGCCATCTTTCACAAGCTTCAGGTTTACAGACAGCAGTGGCTTGAAATGTTCATACTACACCTGACTGTTGACATCATTTCTACAACAAAACAGAGATTATTTATCGTACCACCATCAATGTGTGGAGTGAACCACAAGCACAGCATTGTAAATTCCCATCAATTGTTACCAGTGACAATCAACTCAAAAACTCAGTCTTTATTCCTAAGATAAGATAGTTATAGAGAAAAAAGGCTAATATCTGAAAGCCCTTCATACTGCTTTCAAGGACAAAAAGACTCTTTTAGCTCTCTCCCCACACCACAATTAAACACAGGGATTTTGCAATGAAAATATATCAGTGAATAGAGTTTTAAATAGTGTTATATTTATTCTTAGGATATAAGCGCTCATTCGAAAATTGTTCTTATCTCATATTTTGCACATATATTTAGTATTAAATTGCAAATGACAGGAGATGGTAGATTATAGTTCAAAGGACATCATTTTTTATTTTAAACCAATTGAGTTTACATTATCCGGATGCAAAATTATTTTTTATCCTTGTATTGTGTTTGCTTGCTTATCTTGTTTGTTTTCTCAATTCTCTAATAGATACCTACAATTCTTAAACCTTGTTTTAGGACTAGGAGGGACATTTTATTGAGTCATCCCAGGGAGAATCAGAGCAACAAATGATATGAAGTCTCCTCACCAAAGGGTAATCAGAAAGTCTAGATTGCAAAAACCACAGAAACCAATTATTCAATCCTTGGCAATTATCCCAATTATTTTAAATAATTTTAACTGAATTTTCCATGAGGAATATGTGTTTTTTAATGTCTTCTAAAGATCTATTGGTGGAGAAGATTCTGTGCAATATACTCAGTCTACCAATCTGAAAGAATTCCAAAAAAAAACTGATTTTCACTTTCCGAACACCAGTAGCAGTTCATGTACATCTCTTCTGGCATTTATCATTCTCTACGTCGTGTTTCAGGTGTAAGAGCCCTTGTCTTCTTGCCCCTACTACGTCCTATAGAGGTAAGTATAAATGGAAATGTGAAGAGAAAGCAGCACAGTTGAGCTTATTAATCCTTTACTATATTCGAGTAATATTATGCCTATAAATCTTTTATAAACCCTTTGAATAAGTGTTTACTATTATTTTTATTACATAAATAAGAAAGCTGAGGCCCAGAAAAACTAAAGTTCATTACACAGAGTTTCTCTAACTCCAAAGCACAAACTCTCTGCGTGAAGGCACAGAACAGATTCGTTTTTGAGTCTTCCACAGAGATGAGCAAAATTATCCACCCACAGAAACTCTGCATAAGTGAAAGAAGTTAAATATTTCCCTTAGGACAATTTTACCCTTTACATCAAATAGTATTTTTCACCTATGTTCTCTGAAAAATTATTTTTATAAACAGCCGTGCTGTGTCTAAAATAAGCAAATAAATAAACAAGCAAAAAACTATGTTGAAGGACGAATGCAGGATGAATAAGAGCAAAACATGAGCAATGAATGAATATCTGAGAAAGTCAAAGGAGTTTTCAAACATTTTCTTTTCATTATGTATTTAACTGGTGATGCATGTAAACAAATAAAGAAATATTCTTTATTCTTACAGAATATATTATTACAGAATATGATTCCCTTATTCTCTAAAATACACTAGGCTTAGTTGGATTGGATTGGATTGAGTAATTCCACTAGTTAATAATTCAATTAGTTAATGTGTTCTGTACTAGTCAAAAAGTAATAAAAGACTTTTTAAACATGAATGTTGCCAGTGAATACCAGCTTCTGACATCTTTATTTTGCCAAGTAGTTGATTGCATGAGCCTTTAAAATATAAAAATTTTGTGTAAGGGAGAAAAAGCCACGGAATGGAAAAAATCTGTTTTAGTAAAACTGGTCTATTTTATAGCAAACATTTCAAATGTGTTGTAATAAATCACATTTTAAAACTTCAACAATTTTTTATGACCTTGCCCCATGTGGTAGGCAGCCTCTAAAATATTGCACAATAATACCCACCTCCTGGTATTCTTGCCCTTGTGTGATCTCCGGTCTTTGAGTGTGGACTGCTCTTAGTGACTAGTTCTAACAAAGAGAGTAAAGCAAAAGTGATAAGATGTCACTTCTGAGATTAGGTTATAAAAAGAAATGATGGCTCTCTCTCCCTCTCTCTCTCTCTCATTAGCTCGCTCTGAAGGAAGTCAGCTGACATATTGTGAGCTGCCCTATGGAAAGGCCCACATAGCAAGTACCTGAGGGAAGTCTCTAGCCAACAGTCAGCGAGGCACTGAGGCCCTCAGTCCAACAGTCTGTGAGGAACTGAATCTGCTAGCTATCACGTGAGTGAACTTGGAGGCAGATCCTCCCTGCCCTAAGTTTTGCCTTCAAATAAGACTGCAGCCACTGCCAAAATTTCAGTTGCAACTGTGTGAGGGAACTGGAGGCAAAAGACCTAGTGAAACTGTGCCCAGATTCCTGAATTCCAGAAACTGAGATGATAAATGTTCATTGTTTTAAGCAACTAAGTTGTGGTGTAATTTTTTTACACACCAAAAGATAACAAATACATACAGTAACAGAATACATATAGTAACCTAAATTCTAGAGCCAGAAAGCCTGGGTCTAAATCCCAGCTCTGCCATTTATAGTTGCGTGACCTCGTGGCATTTTTTAAGCCCTCTTTTTTCTCTCACCTTCAAAATGGAAATAATAACAGCAACATTTTATATGAATTGTAGAGAGGATTCATGTGCTTTGAACATGGCCTCTACGTTTGATAAGCCTAGCATGACTGGCTCCCTAAGAAGTAGATAGTTCTGAAACTAAAGCATATTCCATTGTATGAACTCAATATATCTTTGAATGAAATTCTGAATTAAATAATGTTTCATTGAAAAGACTGCTCACAGAAATTTAATATCTTAATTGTATCATCTAGGCAATCTGCTCATGTGACCGATCTTTTGAAGCACTTATTCTGTCTAGAGAGAGAGAGCAGAGAGGCTTTCTTACATAATCAATGCAGAAAAAGAAAGCACTCCTACTAACAAGAAAACCCAGACTTAGAATCCACAAGCAGCAACTGCATTCCAATATAATCTCCCCACCAAGGAAAATAGAAACAGATCATTCTACCTGTTGTATGCCAACAATTTTACCTGAATTTTGGAAAAAAAAAAAAATGTGCAAAGCAGGATGTACTTTCAGCAACTTTTTCTCCACCGCTCTTAGCGTTTCCCTGTTTAATGAGAAAACAAGAGTTGTATGGCACAGACATCAGCACTGGTGACGATAAAGACCCACTCAAAAAGTGAAAATGCTTCTTACGACTCTGAGAAGCACCTTGCACTCTTTGCCAAAATACAAACTCACTCCAAACTCCCACAGTGCTTCCTCCTGAGAAGAATTCTAATTTGCTTCAAAAAAGAAATTTCATATTTACATGGAAGAAAAAGCCTCTCTGCTCTATGATACTGTCAGAAAAAGTCAAAAGGATATTCCAAAATTAATAGTCCAGAATATAAAATCTTTGGTGATTGAGTCTTATTGAAGTAAATAGCTTCTGAATAGAGGGAGACATTCCCCTTGCCTGTCCTCTGCAGGAGTCTGTCATGGAATTTATTTAAAAAACCAAACCAAACCTGTTGCTGTCAAGTTGATTCCAACTCGTTCGTAGTGACCCTGTAGGACAGAGTAGAACTGCCCCATAGGGTTTCCAAGGAGTGGCTGGTGGATTTGAACAGCCAAGTTTTTGGTTAGCAGCCAAGTTCTTAACCACTGTGCCACCAGAGCTCCCATAGAGTTTATAGGCAACACCTCTCTTTTTCTAGGTTGGCAGAGATTCTTCATCCTCCATATATACACAAAAGTCAGAATGCAAGCCCCTCATTCACCTGTCTGTCATTAGGCAGATCTGTCTTAAAGTCACATCCTCAGAGTCTAAAAGAGCCAACCTAATGAAAATCAGACAGTCAGCTAAAGGAAATTTAATATACTGTGTTGATCACTTCATTGTCCATTTGGTGTGAACTTACGGAAAATTGTGTTAGGATAAATAATGAAAGTATTGTTTTAGGAAAATGTATATACTTTTAGTCTATCAATATGAGAATTGGGAGGAAGAGGGAAAAGGGAAGATATCAGCAATTGTTGATGAGGGTAATGAAAAATTTAAAGCAAGATATCATAATCACTGTTTATGATTAGGAAAATAAGTAATCAAAAACAATGAGCTCTTCTCCTCTTAGAGGATCAACAGTATCAGCTTGCTCGTGAGCTGAGGTGCATTACAAAGCTCTACTATCCAATAAAACGTCTTCCACCAACTGGCAAGGCATTGGAAATGCCTCGTATCTAACCATGCATTTTAGTTAAAGCACTCTGTCCAAGAGTTCCATTTTTAAGAAAAAAAATCTGACTTTGAGAGGGATAGAACATCTTATCAGATTACCTTACAAAAGACTTCTGAAGCAACAGGACTAAAAGCATGAGCAGTCCATTTTGCATCAGTAATAGACCTTCTTGCCCAGGTAAGATAAGAGGGCTATGTGGAAGACTTCCATGGGAATCCCTGGACATTGAACTCCTCAGATAAATGCAAATAACTTATTTTAATCAATTGATTTAATCTCTTCCCTTGTGATTTAGCTAATTAAAAACCTAGAAACTAACCTGCTTTTAATATTGCTTATTCTTTGGCCCACTATTTATAATGAGTAATGGAGTGGCCAAAATACTTTTAGCAGAAATAAAATAAGCAGATTTAAAAAAAAAAAAAAAAAGCTATAAAATATATTAAGTGGAAAGTTGATCCCAACAAAGAAAAGTGATGGCTGTCACATTTTCCAAAACCTACTATTGTTGAGTAACTCTTTCCCAAGTTGACTTTGAACCATCTCAGAAATGGAGTCCTTCCTTGAAACATTTTCCCAGAAGGACTAGTGGGAGTAGAATGCATCCAAATAAGAAAACCACTTGCCATGAAATTGAAAGACCTCTGCTTCCAAAATCAAGCTTTTCATATCACAAAGGGTTTAATTTGCATGCACTTTTCATTCTTTCCATGTGAATGGATATTCTAATGCCAAATATCATTAGAATGGAATAAGGTCACTAAAGAATAAGAGCAATGAGCTTTCTCTAAACATGCATGGCTGGTATATTGGATATGATTGCAAATGATATTTGCTTTAACACCATTGTGTCCACTGTTCATACTAGGGTTGCTTAAAGCCCAAATCTACAATAAATTTGGAAGGGTCCTGGATTTCTTTCACATCTCCAGATTTAGCAAAAGACCTCTTTACTGTACTTGTTGACACACATACCTATACGTGTAGCTGCTCTTAAAATGAGAAAAGCTTAAAGAAAAACAACTCTTTTCAGTGATGACCCAGGTCAGGAGGCTTCCTGGTTTTTATTGCCACTTCAAAGCCAAACCAGATAAACTGGCTTAAGGTCCTACTTTGGCATTGAATGGAATTCAGCGCAGCTGTCTGTGTAGTGGAGGTTTGAGATCACAGGAATTTTGCCTGAAAGCCTTGCCTCTGACCCATATATGGAAGAGTCCCCTGTGTTCTTTGTTCATTTGTGCCAAGAATCTCTTTTCTATTCTCTGTCTCACCAGACTTATGACTTCCAATGGTTGGATAGTACCATCCCTCATCCTTTCAGAAAGTCATATAAGAGTTGTTAACTCTGACACTCCTTTAGATTGTTTACGTTCCCTTTCCAGTATGCTCCCTTCAGCAACATGGACCGCAAGTGGAACCCAGCCATTGGAAGGCTACAGAAGCTGGATGCCACGTTTTCCGTCTCCTTTAGATATCCTTGACTCATACATCCTGTCTGGGCTAATGTTGGTTTTCTGATTGCAGTGTGTGTAGTGTCTCAATAAGTGCCCAACCACTCTCAAAGGATCACTCCTTGTTTCAAGTGGCACTCATGCTTTTCTTGACTTCTCTATCCTCTCTGGCTGCACTTATGAGTCTACTTAGATCCGTTTTTCAACAGAAAAAATTATCCTTTCCTTCAGGCCACTCTGTCATATTGGGTTTTTTTAGTGTTTCAAAGATAATTTGACTAACAAATGTGTGAGGCTTAGATATGAGCAATCACTTTCCAGATCAGATAAACTATAGTAAAGCTTTAAAGGGAAAACTTCTATCCCTAAAGAAAATCGGACACTCATTTAGTCACTCCTGTTATCCCTAGGAAATGACCCAAGTTTCAAATAATCGAGGCATGTGAAATGCAATAGCTGCTGGAGCTTCCAGTTGTATTACCAGTTATATCTGAGATTTTTCATTGCTCTCTTCAGCTTCAAAAATAAATACAGTGTCCAGGGATCCATTCAATCAAGATCATAAGGCAGAAGCAGGAAGCTGGAAGATATATACTGATCTTTTTCTTTTTCAATGTCTCCAATGTAATGCTTGGTTTTAAAAAAATAAATAAAGGTGCTCAGGATGAAAGACCATAAACATCCAAACTCCAAATTGTTTGGCAGTGCCTCTATCACTACCCATTATTTTTTAAGTTGGTTACTTCCACAAACATTTTTGCTCACATTTGAACTATTTTTCTATAAAATTTTTTATATGAGAACTATGCTTTTACCACTGATGTTTTTAAGTCGATCTGATGTTAACCTGATTATAAGTGAAAGAGACTAGCGGCTTCTAATTGAAGATTTATTTTCTTATGTTCAGGGAAATATTTTTTTGAGTTCATATAAATAGTCTGCCCAATCACCAAGAATTTGACATACACCAAACATCTGCAAATGGTCCAAAAATTCAGAGACATTATTTTGTTTATTTGTTTGTTTTCATTTTTCCATGGGCTCCTGCACTTCCTGTCTCAACTGTGACAGGAAAAGAAACTACCAAAACACAGCAGGCAAGCCATTTCCGTCCAGTGGTTTAATGAGCCAGCCGGAAATCAGGAGGTACTAGCAAACTCACAGGCTTTCCCAACTGGGCAACAGAGATGTTAGCAAATGTTACACATGTAATAACCACCTCCTTTTAAAGTCTGGCCATCAACAGCATTGCAACCAAAAAGAAAAATCAACATTTAAAAAGTGGGCTTGGTGGGTCCACTATGGCAGAAAATATGTACAGGGCAAGTTGATTTTGACCACTGTTAACTGAAGAAATGTGCCAGTGGGTTAGATCCTTCTCTTTATCTTCTACATTAAAGATGGGGTAGCCATTAGTGACAATCAACTAGAAGGCAACTGCTTGCTTGGTTACCTAAGACAAGTCAATTTGAATGTTAATTTACATTTAAAGAATAAATCCATTGTTCAGTTACCACGTACAGCCTATTTTAACCTTATAATCGTCTACATTTAACTATCGCAAGGATATTTCATCAGCATATAATTTTCCCTTAAAACAAAACATATTTGTTACTATTTTCCTTACCCTGTCATAGCATGAAGATATTCTTTCCAAAAGATAAGCACATCTCTCCGTTGTGTTCACGCACCTCTTCTGAGATTTCTTTCCCTAAACTTGTCCAAATGATGACAAACTTTGATAGAACTGAAGCAGTGTCGACTGATACTTAAGCAACCAGGTAGTATCGTCACTAAAATACAAACACGGATCCTACTGCAGCTGAACCACATCACCCTGGATTGTTCATTGGCCTCAAAAAAAAAAAAAAAAAAAGAAAGAAAGATTCTTGAAAGTATGGAATATTTAATAAATTTATATGTTCATACTGCTCAGAAAAGCAATACCTTTCAGTTTTTTTATGTCAAAAATCTTTTTCTTCTTTTTAAGAAATATCTACTTTAAACTAAAACTGAAGGGAAAAAAAATGTATAACAGAGGATCTGAGACCATGTCACCAATATACCTTGTCAGAGCATCAGTTGATCAGCTAGTTGCATTATTTATTGTCATTCAGCAGGGAAAAACTCTCACACAACCACCATAATCAGTAACTACACATCAGGTGAATAAATGCGCTAGAGTCAAGCATTTATTCTTGTTTCTAACTAAATGACTCCTCACCACATTACTCTCTGGCCCATTCCGCTGAAATACCACCATCTGGAGCCATCTCACAGAACACACAATTGCTATGTGATATGATTGGGGCTAAGTGTCAAAATAACTTTCATACCCAACCGTATAGTATCTGAAATACCACCACCTTAGAACCATTTCTTTCAGTTTAATGATCTTTCCAGAACTCCCCAAAAAGTAAACTAAGTCACACAAAACCAGATCACATCCATTTTCCTTTCAGCAGACACCCATAACTCTATCACAGATCAAATGTCTTGGGAACTCAGAGAAACAAACTCTGAAGGGAGAAGAAAGGGTGCTCAGGAAGAAGTGAGATCTGGTGCAGACAAAAAGGCTCATGTTTTAGGGCAGAGTCTGCCCTGCAATGATAAATTATTTTTTTCTGCTCCTTAAATTCTCCCTGCAGTTTCTCTCTTCACTCTTCAATATCTATGCCTGAACTACTTGCCCTCAACTGTAATTGCTCCTCTTGCTCCTTTATGAGTCATAGTAGATTCAGCTAAGCACACCTTGGAAAATTCTACTGGAAAGAGAACACCTGGGGATAATGTGATATCTCAGTGAATTACGGTTTATCTTCCCAGCATTCCTACCCATATTTGGACTCTGTAGTCATGGCAGAGCAATTTTTCTTGTATTAAGAACATAGTAAAATCTTCAATGTACTACAATTATTTTACAGTTAAATCATTCCTTTCTTAGAAAAATGTCTGCTTAGAAAATGATATATTTGATAACTACTTTGGAAAATTTAGGGGCTGTTAGAGATGATGAGCAGGCTTTTCCCTAACTCATGATGAGAGTGAAGGGAAAAAAATAATGCAAAGAAAAAAAAATGCACTTGGATGAAGAATTCAGCGTCCTAGTGGAAATTCTGTAAAGCTCAGGACATACTGAATGATGCTGAACAGGCCCTTACCTACTCTGCAAAGGAGAAAAAAAAAAGCACACCCTTCATGTGTGGTACAAAGCTTAAATGTCCTACAAAAAAATCCCTTGGTTCTTATTCCTGCAGTAGTTGAGCTGTAAGAGATAGAACCTCTGTAGTCTGCTCCTTCTGGCCTACTACATCAGGTTATGCAGGGGCCAAGAACTGGGTTCTGAATCTATGAACTTAAAAGGAATACAGTAGATTCCAAATTTTACTGATCCTTTTTTCATAGCCAGGGTAGAAATGTTCCACCGCGCTTCACACATATTTTTCTTCATTTGTGTGGTTTCAGGCAACATTTTGGCTCACTTAAGAATATTATTTATGCATTGAGGTTGCTCAGAGGGCAAGAACACTTTCACTCCTTCCAAGCATGCTGCGCTCTTCTTTTATCTAGTTTTATCAGAACTGCTTCCCAAGGAAAAATTCATGGCATTGCAAGCCAAAAATATTCAAACTGAGGACAGTTCTCATTAGAGAATAAAGGCACTAGGAAAGAGTGTCTATAGTATGAACTTATGTTGGACCAAAAGGGTTTAGCACTAGAAATCAGGGAAGATAAAGCCTAATAAAGCCAAACTTATTGCTATAGAGTCAATTCTGACTCATGGGGACCCCATGTGTTACAGAATAGAACTGCTCCGTAGGGTTTTCTTGGCTGTAATCTTTATGGAATCAGATCGCCAGGTCTTTCCTTAATTTTGCAAACCCAGAGTAATAACATTCACGTCCACACAGGTGTTAGCATGGCGAGCAGCAGGTGTGAAGTATTTTATCACTTCCTGTTTTCCTCGATAGGCATTATCTTCATCATTTGAGGCTGTCCAGTATCTTTGAAAAATAATATCCTAATATTTTGGCTATTTCCCAAACTATGCGTCCCACCTTCCCGAGAAAAAAATCAAAAACTCACATCCTCAGACCCCTTTGCAGCACATGACTGAGTCCTACACCCAGACTTCCCCAAGTGAGATGTGAGGAGTGTACGGGGATATCGATCTTCCAACAAGTGTTTTGGGAGATAGCCAGCTCTTCAAGGACTGAAGGGGCAGAGTTTCTGGTGTCCAGACCCAGTTCTCATGAACATAGCAGTGACGTTCTCATTATGTAAGCCTCTGTATGGTGGTTGAGTGCTGATTCTGTCTGTGGGTCTTTGAAATCTCTCTCCCTTTCCATCCGGGCAATAACTTACCATAGAACATTTTTATGCTTAGATTATTCAAATGGATTCTATCGTTTGGAACTAAGGACACTGACCAATAAATCATCCCTTACCTTTTTTCATTCTTCCTGAGTTGAATCAAATTTTATTTTGGTTCGGTATGTAAACACTTTCATACCTGACCTTTTAAATTATCTTTTTAAAGCTGATGTTTATGATGTCAAGAGAAGACAGCACCATCTTCCTTTTTTAACAGACAAGTTGTGATAAGAGTTGTACAAAATGCGTTAATAGCTATAATTCTTTCTCTCTTGGACATTACAATGTGAGACGTAACAACTAAAGAATAACAGCAATTGAGAAAGCATTACTAGGCACATGAACACTATAAATTAATTTATAAACAAACACATGTTATCAAGACATCTAGAGGAAGATATTTGAGGAGGCTCTGAAAATGAACCCCAATGATCCCCACCTCCTAGTATTCACACTCTTAAGTAATCCCTTCCATTTGTGTGTGGAATGGACCTCATTAACTGCTTCTAATCAATAGAATACAGTAAAAATGATGAGTTGTCACTTCCAAGATTAGGTTATAAACGTCTGTGACCTCTCCTTTCTTGTGTTCATTCTGGCTCTTTTTGCTTGCTCTGATGAAGCAAATTGCCATGTTTTGAGCCCCTCTATGGAAAGGCCCACTGAGCAAGAAACTGAGGGAGGCCACTGGCCAACAGTCAGTAAGGAACTGAGACCCTCAGTCCAACAGCCCATGAGTAACTGAATCCTACCAATAACCACATGAGATGAGCTTAGAGACGGCAGTAGCTCCTGCCAACACCTTGATTTCAGCCTTGTGAGAGACATGGAGGCACCCAGCTAAGGCACACCCAGATTCCTAACCCAAAGAAACTGTGAGATAATAATAAATATTGTTGTTTAAGCCACAAAGTTTGTTTGTTTGTTTGTTTTTTAAGCCACAGAGTTTTGGTGTAATTTTTTGTGCAGCAATAGATAAACTAATATGAAATAAAGAAACTATCTTCTGAGACACATGATAAATTTCTGGAATTGAGACTCTAGTAGCATTCCAAAAGGTCTGCAGTTTGAATCCATCAGGCGCTCCTTGGTAACGCTATAGGGCAGTTCTACTCTGTCTTGTAGGGTCACTATGAGTCAGAATCGACTTGATGGCAATGGGTAGTAGCACGAGTGGTTCAGTGATAGAATTCTCATGCCCTCTATGCAGGAGATCCTGGGATTCCCAGCCAATATAGCCACCATCTGTCTGTCAGTGGAGACTTGTGTGTTGCATAATGCTGAACAGGTAGGTGTCAACAGAGCTTCCAGACTAAGATGGACTAAGAAGAAAAGCCTGGTGATCTACTTTCAAAAATCACCCAGTGAAAACCCTATGGATCACAACAGTTTGATCCATAATCTTTAATGGGGATGAGATGATGCAGGACCGGGCAGCATTTTGTTCCATTGCGCATGGGATTTCCACGAGTTAGAGGTTGATTTCAAGGTAGCTAACAACAACAAAGCAACAGTAGTATATCTAAAGAAAATTAGTAATTTTGTTTGGCTTTTCCCTTATTGAATGGTGCAGTCAAGTTGAGAAATTTGTATACTAGCATGGTGTATCATGGCTAAAAAGCCCAGAAGAGATTTGTGGGGAGAAGAAGCCCCTAGGAATGAAGTATCTATTTGGAGAAAGAGTAGAAATATTTAAAGGTGATTGGGGGGTGTGGGTACCAGGCAGTGTGAAATGTAAACTTCTTCTTTTCCCCCACGAAACATTTAATAGACTCCACATTATTCTTTAAAGCATTTAGAGGTAAATTTGAGTTGAGAAGAAAGTGAAATAGTAAGACCTGCTGAGAATAGCTAAAAACTAGTGAATTCAGGTTAAAATATTTAAGAACCTCCTTTCATTAGTGAGAGATGATTCTACAAACTAAATGTCTAAGAGGTATAAATGGGAAAGAACAATAAATCAAGGACATTCTTTGAAAAAGAAAGTTCATGTGTTGGTCAGTACAATGTAGCTGGGAGCACTTTAATAGCCAAAGGAGTGAGGTAGATTAGTTTGTACTTTCAGAAGGAATTATGAGGAATGGCATGAATATCTTAGAGAACAACCTACTACCATTTTAAAGGGTTAAGTCACAACATAATTCATCCAGCTGTTTTAATGAATGCCAATTACTTCACCTAACAATGATGCAGTCTTAATTTTCATACTATAAATCAATGGTCTAAAGAGGTAATAAATCTTGGATTACCTCAGAAAAATAAAAGGAGGATGGTACATATTCCTTGGAAAACATAAAGATAGTAACATGAACTATAAATTCTGCTTTCATATATTTATTCACAACAAAATCATAAAGTTGATAACCAACTCAAGAGAATATCTAGCTTACTTCTTACTGTCTTGGTTAAGAATATCTAATTAACCCTGATAGTTGCCTATCAAAATCACACATATCTCCAGGAAAGGCAATTCTACAATACTCTTCACTAGCCCATGTCAGAGCCAAGCATATCTGAGGAAATTCTTTTAAAATTTTTATTATTTTTACTTCAGTAATTCTGTAAATCTCTTCTATAAATTAGCCATTCCCTTTCATTCTATCCCATCTCCTACCTAACTCCTAGCTAATTCCATTTTCTGTGCTCCTCACTGCCTCTGTTTTGCCACTTTTTGATTGCTCATTTTGTTGCAAGCTTTCTTTTAACTTAAAGGAAGTATAGAGGCAAAGTACAAGACATAGACCCCAACCTCAAGGAGCTTGCATGAGTAGTAAAAAATCTAATAAAACCAAGTGACAAAATGTCTGACAAAACAATTTTGAGAAGGGGACATATCAGTGTTATGAACTGAATTGTGTCCCACAAAAAGAGAAGCTGAAGTCCTAACCCCTGTACCTATGAAGGTGAATTTGTTTAAAGAAATAGGATTATTCTTTTGTTATCAGCTGGGTCAAACGAGGTCATACTGGATGGAGTAGGGTGAGTCATAACCCCAAGTCCTTCTAAGTGGTGTCTTGTAAAGGGCAGGACAGATTCAGAAAGACGCACACAGGAAGAAGACAGACCATCTGATGACAGAGGCAGATGCCTCTACAAGTATAAGAATGCCAAAGATTACTGGCAACTATTAAAAGTTGAAAGAGACAAAAAAGGCCCTTTCCCTAAAGCCTACACCCTAATTCAGACGTCTGGCCTCTAGGTCAGTGAGAAAATAAACTCCTGTTCTTTAAAGGCACCCACTCTGTGGTATTTTCTTAAGGCAGCACTAGGAAACCAAGACAATCAGTGATGACAGAACCAAACAAGATTGATTCATCCACAGATGCAGACCTGGAGCAAAGTCTTCCAGAAGCACAAAGCCTGATGGTAAGACAGGAGGTAGATCTCCAGAGAAAGATTGGTATGCTATACTCAGTAAAAAAATAGAACAAAAAAATCAAGGATAACTGAGCTGAGCACAAAAAATCAGGGAATATCAACTCCCTTCACTCAAACAAAAACAGCCCCTTTTTTGAGGCTCATGCCATTAGGCCATATTTTAATATTCATTATTCTTCCCTATAAAATTCTAAGTTCTGTCTCCATATTCATAAAGGTCTTTGTCGTCTGACTCACAAAATAAATTTTACCCCAGCCGAAAAGCTTCGGCACCCACGAGGACCGTCCATCACACACTGAGCCTCACAGTCCTCCCTGATGCCGCAATATCCACGCCCACTAAGAACCGTCTGTAAAAGATGAGCCTGGGACATTGCTATTGTCAGGGGTTGCTCTGGCACCAAAATATTAAATCCATATATTTCACTGCAGCCACGTTTAATAATCAGCTCAAAAATAATCTCCTCCAAGCCACCTTCCCTGAAAAATTAGGTTACACTAAGTGTTCCATTCTTAGGTCATATATCACTATGATCATAAGTTTATTACAGTGCATGTCACATTGCAGTGAAAATACTTGTTATGCAGAGTTTCTAGAATGTAGTGGGCACTCAAGAAATAGTTGTGGAACTCAACCTACTTTTCCTTGTCTGACACTCCAGTGTTTCTGTTATATCTGTACTAGACCTCCAGAACATTGCGTTAAATCTCTTTCCTAGTTAGGGTATAGTGCCCACTCTCTCTATCCCTTTCAATGATATACCCTACATGGATTGGAGCAGTAATCTCCACCATCTGCTCAGGGCTCAGTATTGGCTTATAACCCTTTATTAGTTAGTAGTCATGTCATGTTCCTCTTCCCAAGAGGCTGCACCAACTCACCTTTACGTTCTTCAGTGCTCCTATCTGAACTGAGCTCTGTTACTTTTAGCCCACACACAAACTCTTTGAGTTACCTACAACACAAAGAAAACAGAAACTCCTTCAATTCTCTACATTCCAACTGCCTTCCCCCATTATAAGCATCTCTACCTTCAAGTTCATGCTTTAGAAATGGTGCCTATCTTCTGCTGAGTCTGTGAGTTCTTAAAAAATGAGAGTGGGGATAAGGGCAGTGTCATGGGTTGAATTATGTCCCCCCAAAAATGTGTGTATCAATTTGGCTGGGCCATGATTCCTGGTATTGTGTTGTAAATCCTGCCTCTATGATGTTAATGAGGGAGGATGGGCGGCAGTTGTGTTAGTAAGGCAGGACTCAAATCTACAAGACTGCATTGTGTCCTGAGGCAATATCTTAAGATATAAAATAGAGAAGTGAGCAGAAAGACAGGGAGACCTCATGCCACCAAGAGAGTAGTTTCAGGAGCAGAGTGCATCCTTTGGACCTGAGGTTCCTGGGCAAAGAAGCTCCTAGTCCGGGGTAACATTGACGAGAAGGCTGACGGAGGGAGCAAGAAAGCCTTCCCCTGGAGCTGATGCCCTGAATTTGGACTTTTAGCCTACTCGAATGTGAAGAAATACATTCCTCTTTGTTAAAGCCATCCACTTGTGGTATTTCTGTTATAGCAGCACTAGATGACTAAGACAGGCAGAAACTATATCTTATTCATCTTTGTAGACCGAACAATAAAATAGTGCCTGGGACATAGTAAGTATTTAATAAATATTTTTAAACTCTTTTTTCTCATTAAGATGGAGAAGGAAATAAAGAGAAGAATCAGGAGTATAAATAGTTAACATTTATTTATTATTACTATATGTCAGCCACTCTGTTAAATGATTTAGCTTTATAATGTGCTTACTCTTAATTTCCCCTTTGAACAAAGGGGGCGTTAAGGTTTGGGGAAGTTTTGTAATTGTCACTCTACTCTCAAGCATCAGGCTAGGATTTGAACCTAGGTGGCTGTATGTCAAAAATCCTGCTCTTAATTACCATTCATTAAATGCTTCTAAACAGAACATAGGGTGCTAAGCACTTCCCATGTGTTATATGCAAAGCTTCAAGCAGGGATGAGAATGAGGAACTCAGGGAACAATGAGTACACTTTACTGCTTACAGTAAATCATATCTCTCCAAGAGGAGTAAAACATAAAGTTGGAGAAGTGATTCGAGACAAGATTATAAAGTTGATTGGCAATGGAGAGACATTGTGAAATACTAATTTAAAACCTCAATCAAATTTACTTCATATCTATAAGATTCAAGGAGTGGTGATTAGCATTATGGATTGAAATATACAGAAACCTTAAGAACTAGGAGTTTATAAGGAAGATACACCTTAATCACAAATATTTATCATTGAAGCTAGAAAGTAATTAGTGTAAAAATAAAGTTTACAGTAACTCAGGAAAAAAAAGAAAGATTATTAAAAATCATAGGGGAAAATGTTTTAAAAGGGTGACATTTTAGATGTATTAGAAGAAAAGGAGATTTGGAGTTTGAAGGAAGCTCTTTCCACTTGGAGAAAATAGCCCAGCAAAAGCACTCTGCAGGAAATCATGGGTAAAATTCAGAATGTAGTTTGACTGGAGTAGCCAATCTAAAATGTCAATAGTGAAAGATACTCCCAGAGAGGTGAATCCAAGCTGTCACCTCCTTTGCACACCTCCCTTATGCATCAGAAAAGCAGTTGCACTAAATATTTGTTAGGTGGGAATCATATGATCATAACTGTGATTGAAAAGACTAATCTGACAGTGTTGTGTTGCATGAAACAGACATATGATGACTTTATAGAAGGGTATTAGAGGCTGCATGCTAAATATAATACAAGCATTATATAAAAAGGATTGGTAGTTGGAAAATGTGGCTTTGGTGATAGAAATAATGCTGGAGATCGCATGATAGAATTTTGTAAAACCAACAACTTCTTCTTTGTAAATACCTTTCTTCAAGAACATAAATGATGACTATACATGTGGACCTCGCCAGATGGAATACACAGGAATCAGATTGACTACATCTGTGGAAAGAGAGGATGGAAAATCTCTATATCATCAGTCAGAACAAGGCTGGGGGTGACTGTGGAACAGACCATCACTTGCTTATATGCCAGTTCAAGTTGAAGCTGAAGAAAATTAGTATGAGTCCACGAGAGTCAAAGTACGATCTCGAGTATGTCCCACCTGAATTTAGAGACCATCTCAAGAATAGATCTGATGCATTGAACACTAATGACTGAAGACCAGATGAATTATGTAATGACGTCAAGGACATCATACATGAAGAAAGCAAGAGGTCACTAAAAAGACAGGAAAGCAAGAAAAGGCCAAAATGGATATCAGAAGAGACTCTGAAACTTGCTGTTGAATGTAGAGTAGCTAAAGCAAACAAAAGAAATGATGAAGTAAAAGAGCTGAACAGAAGATTTCAAAGGGTGACTCAAGACAAAGTAAAGTATTATAATGAAATGTACAAAGACCTGGAGATAGAGAACCAAAAGGGAAGAACATGCTCAGCATTTCTCAAGCTGAAGGAACTGAAGAAAAAATTCAAGCCTCCAGGTGCAACACTGAAGGATTCTACCAGGAAAATATTAAACAACGCAGGAAGCATTATAAGAATATGGAAGGAATACACAGAATCATTGCACCGAAGAGAATTGGTTGACATTCAACCATTTCAGGAAGTAGCATATGTTCAAGAACCGATGGTACTGAAGAAAGAGGTCCAAGGTGCACTGAAATCAATGGCATAAAACAAGGCTTCAGGAATTGAACACCAATTGAGATGCTTCAACAAACGGATGCAGCTCTGGAAGTGTTCACTGGTCTGAAAATTTGGAAGAGAGCTACCTGGCCAGGTGACTGGAAAAGATCCATATTGATACCCATTCCAAAGAAAGGTGATCCAACAGAATGCGGAAATTGTCGAACAATATCATAAATATCACACCCAAGTAAACTTTTGCTGTGGATCATTCAAAAGTGGTTGAAGCAATACATCGACAGGGAACTGCCAGAAATTCAAGCTGGATTCAGAAGAGGTCGTGAAACAAAGGATATCATTGCTGATACCAGATGGCTCTTCGTTGCCAGCCGAGAATACCAGAAAGACATTTACTTGTGTTTTATTGACTATGCAAAGACATTTGACTGTGTGGATCATAACAAATTATGGAGAACATTGGAAGAATGGGAATTCCAGAACACTTAATTGAGCTCATGAGAAAACTGTACTTAGAACAAGAAGCAGTCATTTGAACAGAACAAGGGGATACCGCCTGGTTTAAAGTCAGGAAAGGTGTGTGTCAGGGTTGGATTCTTTCACCATACTTACTCAATCGGTATTCTGAGCAAATAATCTGAGAAGCTGGACTATATGAAGAAGAACGCGGCATGAGGATTGGAGGAAGACTCATTAAGAACCTGCGATATACAGATGACAGAGCCTTGCTTGCTGAAAGTGAAAAGGACTTGAAGCACTTACTGATGAAGCTCAAAGACCACAGCCTTTGGTATCGATTACACCTCAACATAAAGGAAAAAAAAAACTCCTCACAGCTGGACCAATAAGCAATATCATGATAAATGGAAAAAATATTGAAGTTGTCAAGATTTTCATTTTACTTGGATCCACAACCAACACTCATGGAAACAGCAGTTAAGCTATCAAACGATGCATTACACTGGGCAAATCTGCTGCAAAAGACCTCTTTAAAGAGTTAAAAATCAAAGACATCACTTTAAAGACTAAGGTGCGCCTGACCCAAGCCATGATGTTTTCAATTGCTTCGTATCCATGTGAAAGCTGCACAATGAATACGAAGACCAAAGAAGATTTTATTTCTTTGAATAACTTTTCAAAGAATGTTGGACATACCTTAGACCACTGGAAGAATGAACAAATCTGTCTTGGAAGAAGTACAGCCAGAATGCTCCTTAGAAGCAAGGATGGTGAGACTTCGTCTCACACACTTGGGACAAGTTATCAGGAGGGACCAGTCCCTGGAGAAGGGCATCATGCCTGGTAGAGTAGACGGTCAGCAAAAAAGAGGAAGACCTTCAATGAGATGGACTGACACAGTGGCTGAAACAATGGGCTCAAGCATAACAATGATTGTGAGGATACAGCAGGACTGGCCAGTGTTCTGTTCTGTTGTAAATAGGGTCGCTGTGAGTTGGAACCGACTCGACAGCACCTAACAACAACAACATAGAAGGCAAAAGTCTTCAAAGTTCAGTGTACATCAGAATCACCTGGAGGGCTTGTGGAGACACAGATTTCTGGGTTCCATCCCCAGAGTATTTAATTCGCTAGGTTTAATATAAAGCCTCAAGCATTGCTAATTCAGTGGTAGAATTTGCCCCTTCTGTGTGGAAGATCTTGGTTCCATTTCGGCCAATGCACCTCATGTGAAGCTGCCACCCCTCTGTCAGTGGTGGAATACATGTTGCTATGATGGTGAACAGGTTTCAGCAGTGCTCCAGACTAAGATGGACCAGAAAAAAAGGCCTGGTGATCTACTTCTGAAAATCAGCTAATGAAAGCCCTATGGATCACAATCCCCAACCAATTATGGAAGTGGTGCAGCACTGGGCAGCATTTGCTTCTGTTGTACATAGGACCCTAGCTCTGTTGTGCATGGAGTTCCCATGAGTTGGGGTCGACTCACAGCAGCTAACAACAACAATAATTGTGTGGCATGGCAATGTGCATTTTTAACAACTTTCCAAGTCATGATGATGCTGACCTAAGGCAATGGCAGTAGGAATTAAAAGAAGATGAATGCATGCGACAAGCTAAAATCTTTGCCTTTCAGAACACAGGTCAAGCATCAGGATACCTTCCAGTCCTGGCCTCATTTCTTCCTACTAGACTCCAGTAGGTTATTCTGTGTCACTCCTTCTGTACTGTCACAAGACCCTAGACCCTAGACATGCCTCAAAAATAACATTTGATGAGACTAATGAGGTACAATAGTCCAGTGACAAGTGCCAGAAGACAGAAGGGGACAAGGAAGTCCCTTGGTGATAGGGAACACAAGGTGGAGTAAGGATATTCTTGATGTGTTGTGAGATTGTTAACCATTGTCATAGGGCAACATGTGTAGTAACTATTAAATGAGAAACTATTTTGTTCTGTAAGCCTTCATCTTAAGTGAGAATAACAGCACAGTTGGAAGAGCGTAGTCAATGTCACTGAACTGTGTATGTAGAAATTTTGGAAACGGTGTATCTTTGGCTATCTGTATTTTCATCAAAAAAAAAAATAAGGGTTGAGAATTTAGAGGCTTAATATGTTGTGGGGTTGTTAACCAATGTCATAAAACAACATGTGTACTACTGTTTCATGAGAAACTATTTGTTCTGTAAGCCTTCACCTGAAGTACAATAAAACACACACACACACACAAAAATAACATTTGATACTGTTTCCGTTTTGTTGTTGCAACCACCACCACAGAAGGAGTTTCTTAAAGAAAACTCACTGCCATCAAGTCGATTCTGACTCATAGCAACCCCCATAGGGTTTCCAAGGCTATAAAGCTTTACAGAAGCAGACTGCCATATCTTTCTCCCACCAAGTGGCTAGTGGGTTCAAACCACTGACATTTTGGTTAGCAGTCGACTGCTTTAACCACTGTGCCACCAGGGCTCCAATTTTCTTAAAGAAAGGGAATCTCTTATTCATCTTTGGAGCCCTGGTGGCGCACTGGGTAAGAGCTCAGGATGCTAACCAAAAGGCTAGCAGTTTGAATCTACCAGCTAATCCATGGAAATCCTAAGGGGCCATTCTACTCTGTCCTATAGGGTCACTCTGAGTAGGAATCAACTTGACTGCAATGGGTTTTTATTTGTCTTAGTTTCCCTAGTCTTAGTAAATAAATTAGGATTGATGGTGTTGCCCTATTAGGGCCTGTGCCCTGGAGCAGTCAAGCCAATGAAACGTACTCCAAGTCAGAAAGAGAGAAAAAGTATTTCGGAGGCGGCACCAACAGGGAGTCCGATAGCAACGCAGGCTGTCTTTATGGAGTCTTGAAAGGCAATTTTACATTAGAGCTTATATATGATTTTTACAAGGGTTAGAAGTGTCTTTGTAACCCACAGATGGCATAGCTGGATGAGTTATTTATTACAAGATAATTACAAGACACTCTTCATTAGACTAAAGAGATACATGCTGGACATCTCTTTATCAGGCTAAAGATATACATGCCAGACATCTGGGCTCTATCTCCATGTGGGGGGTCATAAGTCACAGGTGGCCAGACAGAGCAAAACAAATTTATTAACAAAGGTATGCAGAAAGGAGAAGGCAAGCTGAAAAAAAAAAACTTACATGTTCATCATGGCGTTAGTTACGTCAAGCTCTCAACTGCCCATTTTGAAAAGGAGAAAACATGCTGTGGAGTATTAGGGTCACAATTGAGTTTAACAACTGACTGAATTTATCAGGCAATAGAGAGAGAAAAAAAAGTTAAAAGTTCCTCCAGCATTCCACTGGAGTAATACCGTGTAACAGTAGTAATGGTCATTGTTGTCCTCATCTTTGGGAAGATTAAACTAAAGGAAAGATACGTACAGAGTGATCAAAAAGAAGCTAAGAAGGAAGACAGCGAAGTGAATGAATGGGAAGTTGCTAATGGATTCATGTCTTGATAAGAGTTAAGAACAGATGGTTGGCAATAGGAAGAAAAGTGAGAATCTAAGATATACTTCAAAACGAGGATTAACAAGATTTGGTGTTATGTATTAAAGATCCCTGGTTGCACAGTGGTTAAATTCTTGGCCACTAACCTAAAGTTAGGTAGTTCTAACTGCCAGGAGAAAGATGTTGCAGTCTGCTTCCTTAAAGATTTACAGCCCTGGAAACCTTATGGGGAAGCTCTACTCTGTCCTATAGGGTTGCTATGAGTTAGAGTCAACTCAAAGGCGATGAGTATGGCTGCTTTTTTTTTTTTTCTGGTTTTGGTGTTATATTGAATATAAAATACAGAAGGTTAGGAGGAATCAAAGTCAGTTCTAAGGTGTTAAGCTGCAGAAATCTGTGGTCCACTGATTGCAGTAAAGAATTTAAGGGAAAATGTTTGTTTTAAAACGGAAAGAGAAGTTCAAATGCGGGCATATTGAGTTGCAGAATGCAGCAGTATTAAAGAACCTTGATCAAGCATACTTAAGGTTACTTTCCCACTGTCACACTTTCTTTTCCAAGATTGTACTATGTAAGAAGACATAGAGCTCCCATTTAAAAATTTCAATTTCTGGAAACCCTCCAGACAACTGAATAACCATTAGCATATGTTCTTAGTTTGTATACTACTGTGCAGAACTAAAGAGACCAAGGGTAGTATTAGTTCAATTTTTCCATGCTTTAACTCTTTGGTTATATAAAACGCATTGCCACTGAGTCGATTTTGACTCACAGCAACCCTATAGGACAGAGTAGAACCGCCCCATAGGGTTTCCAAGGAGCAGCTGGTGGATTCGAACTGCCAACTTTTTCCTTAGCAGCCGAGCTCTTAAATGCTATGCCACCAGGTATCCAAAATTCCAGTCTCATCTGCTACGGATGCTCACTCTATCATGTCTTTTTCGTTCATTGGTATAAAGATTCAGCAATAATGACTCTAAAAACATCTTTGATCCATATGAAATTTACTACTTAGTACAAGGGAAGTTGTTACATGACTGTGATCTTACTGTTTCAGTAATATGAACCAACGCAGACAGTCATATAAAGGGCAGATCAACTCAGATTGTTTAATGAATAACCAAATAAAACTATCAAATACCAAATTGCTATAAAAATAATCAGAGAAAACAGTAAGAGTTAAAAATAAGTGGGAAAAAAGATTTTCTGCAGTTTTTTCTTTTAAAAGTTAATCCAATTTTGAAAACGTAATTAAATGTCCTCAAAAAGCTTCAAGATTTTATCTAGCCTATTCCCTAAACTCCAAAAGAAACCGTACCTAAATTCAAAAAGGTTGATGCCGTCCAACAAAATAATTTTTTAATAGAAGGTATAAAGAACCATTATCCCAGCGATATTATTATGTTAATGGTAAATAAAGTGAAATCGGTAATAGAGAAGGTAGCTACACAGTTTATGTTCAGATGACCAGGGAATAAATGTATTCCTCTTTGGGAGACATTCTTTCATACTGTGATCAGTGGTCTGGTGGCCCCAACCGATCACAGCTTTTGTATGGAGGAATCAAAATCTATGCAATGCAGTCCGCTTATCAGTAAAGCTGCAATGTTCTCCTCCTTAAAAAGACTTCCAAATTAAGATGTGCTTTTGTGTTCTTAGGTCCCTGAGTGGTGCAGTTTGTCCTCTACTGCTAACCTAAAGCTTGGAGGCTCTAACCCACACAGCAGCACTGTGGAAAAAAGTCCTGGCAATCTGTTTCTCTAAAGATTACAGCTACTAAAACCCCATCAAGCAGTTCTACTTTGTGACACATGGGGTTGCCATGAGTCAGAATCAACTCAATGGCAAGAGGTTTGGGTTTTTTTGTTTGTTTCTGTGTTCTTACAAGAAATATTTGTTCAGCTTACTTACTATAATATTTATATTAGAAAATTAAGGACAGTATACATTAAATTGGTGAGTTCTGTGTTGTGTATTTATCAACAGTTAAAATAATAAAATTAAAAGATGGACCAGACATAAAATGATTGGCCAATTTGGGGTGCAAAAATAGTTTATTAGCAATAATAATTATTAATAATAATATTTTCAACCAATAAAATACTTTGCCTGAGTAAAATAAATAAATGCCAATATTAATGTTGTGTGCGTGTGTGTGTGTGTGTGTGTGTGTGTGTGTGAGAGAGAGAGAGAGAGAAAGAGAGAAAATGTTTCCTGAACTAAATATTTGAAATATTTTAGGAGAGGGAATTATCTTAAGATCAGTATAACAATTCAAACTAAGCAGAAGGAATCAGGAAACCTAAGGACTGTTTCATTCATTTGAGAAGGCTTTTCAGAATCCGCCTGAGGGTGAAACAGACTACACTGAAATGTGGCAGAGTGCTCCATCCCCAGACATACTCTTCTCCAATTACACACAGCAACCGCAGTAGACTTCACCACAAGGAAGACAGAGCACGCAGACAGGCCCTGTGAAGGACAACCTGCTCGCATTCCTGTGAGATTAAACAATGTGTTTCTCCATCTGACCAGATGAATATTTTCGATAACATCAAACCCCAAATCCAAAAACTTTCAGCAGCCAGACATTTAGTTCAAAATCTCCCTCGACGGTTGCCAACACAGCAGCTGCCAGGAGCTCAAACCTGACCAGCAGAGCGTTTTCCATACCCCTCAGCAGAGAGGTGGAAGGAAGGAGCTTGTCTCTGTCCAGGACTATCTAATTTGGCTCAGATTTGGGGGAAAGTTGGGGGATGGAGAAAGGGAAAGGAAAAAATATTTTGGCTGTGCTAGGATAATGGGAAAGTCCCTAAATAGCCCTCTGATTTCTAAAAAGTTTCTCATCTTTGTTTGGAGTAAGAGAGATGCCAGAATATATGTAATGCTATTTCTAGTCTAATTCTTTGGAAAGGGTTGTATTTCACCAACTTCAGGGAGTTCAGTGACAGGTTAAAGAGTAAATACACAGCAGATGAGCATATAGTACTATGGCTTATTAGAATAAATGAATTAGATGAAATGGGTGGTTTATTTCTCACTTTTCTAAATGAGAGGAAAAATACAAAATATTTAAATCTGTGTAGGCACAAAACAGGTTATATTTAAGCCATGACTAAATATAGGTTAAATAATTCAGGCTAGTGCTTGCCAACAGGATTGCCTTTTATATTCTTTCTCTCTCTCTTTTTTTTGGTTTATTATTAAGAAAAAGAGGGCAGGGGATTATAGTACAGAGATCAGAACATGCTACAGGAATATTCTAGAGTCAAAATCTCTGACTCATGGATTTGGCTCCTTCTCAGAATCTGCTCTGACCCTGAGAGCAGCACAATAAGGTCTAGGCCTTGAATAGCTATAATAGCCTCTACATATGAAGACTTGACAGAGGTCTGCAAATCCCTCAGCCCTTCACATGAACTATTCCAGGATATAGGGAATTGCTGACGAGCTTCAGAGGAAAAAGTAATACAACCAAATAGCCGTAAGCCTTACTCAGTGACGAGAAACTGCCATTGCTAAACACCATGCTAAACCAGTTGCTGGGGAGTCAGCTGTAACTCATGGCGACCACGTTTGTGTCAGAGTAGAACTGTGCTCCACAGGGTTTACAGGGGCTGGTTTTTGGAAGTAGATTGTCAGGTCTTTCTTTTGAGGTGCCTTTGGGTGGACTCAAACCTCCAACACTGCAGTTAGCAGTGGAGCGTGTTAACTGTTTGCACCCCCCAGGGACCCTGGGAAATCTCTTACCTCAGGGTGATTTGTAAAATGGAATAAAGACCTTTAATGATGAAACACAATGTAATAAGTGCTGTAAGTGATAGAGTCATAACATTTTGTGGAATTGAGAGAAGAAAACAATTAACTCAGTGTGAAGAAACGTAGTCTTGAACTGTGAGTAGGCTTCACCCTGGAAGACTAGGAATAAATAGTAACCTAGGTAAGAAAAAGCATGTTCAAAGGTATACAAGTTTAAAACAGTGTATTCAAAAATCTGAGTGTCAAATGAAACAAGCAAACAAAAATGCTGTGTTGGTGAGGTAGATTGCAAAAGAGTCCACAAATTCTCCCGTCTGTTTGCATACCCATTTGCAATGTGACTGTGCAAGAGGTGGGTTCTACCTCTTCACCCATTAATCCTGGGCCAGTGGATATTATCAACTGTGACACAAGCAGAGTCTTGGAAAGTGCTTGCACAGTGGGGCTTGTCCACTCTTGGTCTGCTGAGGAACCCCACAATCACCACCATGTGAATAAGCCTAAGAGACCCTGCTGAAAGCACACTCCTGATCACCCCTTCAGGCTTACTGACAGCCAGCACCACCTACCCGTCATGCCAGTGAGGCTGTTGTAGACCAACCAGTTCCCAGTTGACCAGCCAACTCACTGCAGCTACGTAAGTGAGCTCAGGTAGGACCTCACAGAACAGTGATCTAGGTAATTATTACTCTCATAAGACACTAAGTTTTGGGTGCGGTTGGTCACGTTAACTGACGTGTTATAGAAGAGTGTATCAGTCAGAGATCTTAAATACACAAATTGCACACTGATGTCTTGTTTAAGAAGGAACGAGTTGCTGTCGAGTCCATTCAGACTCATGGAGTCCTCAAGTGTGTCAGAGTGAAACTGTGCTCCATAGAGTTTTCGATGGCTTATTTCTCAGAAGCAGATTGTCAGGCCTTTCTTCTGAGGCACTTCTGGGTGGACACGAATCTCCAACCTTTTGGTTAGTGCCAAGAGCATTAACTATTTGTACCACCCAGGGACAGAGGCCACTAAATGAAATGGGAATAAACAGTCCATACACTCTCCAGGAGGGCCAGATAATTAGAATTGGAAGGCATGTGGGCAGAAACAAACCCCAGTTACCCTGCAGGAACTCTCCCTTGGATACACCACCCCTTTCACCATTGAGTCTACCCACACAAAACCACATCTCTGCCTTTGGACACTCATCGCTGGATGCTGTTAATAGAACCTCTGCCCCTGCAGCTTTTGGAGAATCAGTATAACTGCTGCCCCCTCATCATGATAGATCCCATATGTGACCCCATATGTCACCTCCTTATTTACATCATTAGCTTCCAAATGAAAGTCTTCAGCAGTTCTGTGTGATCTGCAGAGTTAAGTAATATGCCCACCCTGTAGTAATAGAGAGCAGTGTGGGGAGGGAATGTTATTCCTTCCCTTGTGGAGAAATGGTCTTGTAAATTAAGAAATGCTCTAGAGACAGAAATAGTGCTCAAAGGTGCTGGACAGCCAAAGATGATGTATAATGTCCATTATGGCCTATCCCTTCATATATACAACCTTCTTCCTTACTTAAACATAAAAACGACAAGAAAAAAAATCCTTCCTAATATAATTCAACCACCATTCCACAAATATAATTCAACCACCACTTCCTTACATTTCTCCCCAAAGGGGGACATCACAAAATTTCATCAATACAGCAAAGAGTTCCAAGTCCAGGATCTCTGAAAAATGTCCTTATTCTTCTAGTTTTGTCATGATCTTCTCTTATAACTTGATATATTATATTGCACACACCCTGAGGAGGTGTACCGTAACTATTTACCATGATATAACATTTACCACCAGCAAAATACCCTATATAAAAGCAAAAGAGAGAACAAAGGCAAGGGACAAAAAAATTATTAGAATATCCAAATGTATACATGACACATGAAGGAAGAAAATATGAGTAGATACTGCACGTGTTCAGGAGACTGTTTAGAATTTGTAACATTCCTCTTTACTGATCCATGTTCCCTTTGCCCTCAGCCAGCTGCTCAGCTGGTTGTGGTGCTTTACCTGGTGAGGTAACCCAAACCTTTATTTCTCGGAGATTTGAGCCCAGAGGTCCCACCTTTCCACTATTATCTTTCATTAATTCTTATCTCCCAACATGACAGTCTCATGGGATGCCTTGTGTTCCAGACGTAGTCTTCCCTGCCCCCACTGGGTAGTTGCCACACCAGTAAGTGATGAAGGGTTCCTTTGAGGGACAAATTAGCAAGAAGTAGTTAGGTAGTACAGGACATAGCCAATCCATTATTTCCATCTCCATACGCTTGAGATTACTTTCTTTAGAGCCTAGGTCAAGAGTCAGTAAACTTTTCATGGAAGGAAAGAGAGTAAATATTTTAGGCTAAGAGATAAAATCAAGAATCATACGTGGATACTTAAATACTATATATCATGACAAAAGATTGACATCGTCAAGGATTTCACACTGCACACAGACGCACACAGACGCACACAGACGCACGCAGACACACACAGACGCACTCTTTCACCAAAGCCAGGCTGTGTTCATTTCCTAGGGCTGCCATCACAAAGGACCACAAACCTGGTGGCTTAAAGCAACAGAAGTTTATTCTCTCACAGTTCTGGAGGTCCGAAGTCTGAAAGTTCTGGAGGTTTGGGCAGGGTTATGCTCCCTTTGAAATCTCTAGAAGGGAATTTTTCCTTGTCTTTTTCAGGTCCTGGTGTCTCCCAGCATTCCTTGGCTTGTGACAACGTAGCTCCAGTATCATCCTCCCTCTCTACATGGCCTTATCTTCTATATGTCTCTCTGTAGGTTCTCCTCTTCTTATGAGGACTCCAGTCAAGGGATTTAGAGCCCACACTAAATCCAGGACTTTTTCATATATATATTCTTAACTAATTACATCTGCAAAGACCCTGTTTTTAGATCAGGTCACATTCTGAGGTTCCAGGTGGACCTGGGTCTTTGAGGAATGCTATTCAACACACTACACATTGGTACTACAGCTGGCACCTCTGCTACTGCACCCTCTGGAAAGTAGATGTTATCAACCCACCAGTGATGCTCCTTCTTCTCTGACTCATTACCTTTCAAATCATGGGCTTATACAGAGTCAAACTGTCAGAGTCTGAGGTAATCTTACACACAGGCTTTATAAATTAAAAAATTAGAAAAGCTATTTTCTAGATTCTACCCTGAAGAGGTATAGAGTCAAGATACACAATGCTGCTGGGAAGGCAAAGAAAATAATTAAGTTTCAAAGATGTAAAGTGACTTGCTTTTAATCATTCAACAAATAAGTGGCAACACCAGAATTCTAATTAGGTTTTCTGTCCCCTTAGTTCCAGTTGTTTACCACCACGGTATCCATCCATAGTGTAGAGACGGTAATTAAATAGTAGACAAGTGTAAAAGTAAGACAAGAATACGGCTGACAGTCATTAACTATCCCGTATTCTAAAATGGGGAAGGGGAGATTCCTTTAAAGGAGGCTGAAAAGGACCAGAGAATTGAGAGGGAAATTAAGATAGAATCAGTATCAAAGATGTAAAGAGAAAAGGGAGGTACAAAAAAGAAAGTTGGGGAGGAAATGTTGACAACAGTTCAGGAATCTAGAAAGAAAAGAACATGCATATTTCCTTAGGAGTCAACAATTAGGAGGATATAGACAACCTCCACTGAAAGGCAAAGTTGTAGAGCAGGAAAGGAGTGGGTTAGAGGTCTTGAAGAGTGACAGCAAAATTTGCAGTAGATACCCTAACTCATGGCTCTATAGTCAGTTCTGACTAATGACGACCTTATGTGTTACAAAGAAGAACTGCTCCATATGGTTTTCCTGGCTGTAAACTTTATGGAAGGAGATCATCAGAACTTTCTTCCACAGCACCAATGAATGGGTTTGAACTGCCAAATTTTAAGTTAGTAGTCAAGTGCAGTACTCTAGGGGCAATCAAAAGGACATTAACCAGGGCTGTACACAGGGATTTTCCAGCCACAGTGAAATTCCAACTAAGGCTCACACCATCCATGAGTCTCTAGATGCTTCCAGAAGTCTTCCTATAAATGGAGAGGGAATGATCATATTAATAAAGGCATGGGTGGCTACTACAATAAGAATACGGAAGAAAGATGAGAAAGCAAAGAACTTTGGAGTGGTGGGCAGAGGGTCTGCTAAGTAATGGACCACAGATCTATGCAGGGTTTGTAAGAAGGTGACCTGAGAGGGTTGTTAGGTAATAAGGGGGCTTCAGGAGACTGGAAGTTTCTGTGCAACACTGTTCTGTGTGGAGTGAAAGTTTCCACCAAACTAGCAGTTGAAGAGGATAGTATGAAAAGCATTTGGAGTAAAGGAGATAATGGGGAAATAGAGGAGGGGGCGGGGGAGAAAGGCAGATCAGTCGGAAGCTGAGATCTGAAAGTAACTTATTTGAAACACAGATGATGGAAGTAAACAGCTCCCCACAAATACTTCCTAAGGAATGATAATTACGCCAGACTCGGAAATTACATATTTTATACTTCCTCCAAGGTCAATGTGCTAATAAAAAAGAAAGAAATGATTTTCTAACTTCTTGCAGGACAATGTTTGAATAAACCTCTGTCCAACAGAGTATTGCTGATGCCAGACCACAGGGACTGAACGGGGGAAAGGCCAGGTTGTTTTTATATGTGTAACAAAACATGTATTTTTAGTTTTTAAAGGGATCTAAAATATTAAAATCAGAAAGAAAAAATATTTTATTCTTTCACTCAATCATTATTATTTGAACCTTTTTAAATACCAGGAACTATGCTAAGTATTCTGAATGTAATGATGGACAAAAAATATGGCGCTATTGCTTGTGGAGCTTACAAGCTAGTCAGGAGACTGCAATAACCAAACAGTGATACAGATGTGACGATGCACTCTTAGAAATGTCAGTGGGGAGAAATACAGAACACACTGAGAATAGAAGCCAAGGCGGTGCTGACCCAGGCAGTGGAAGTGATGTTTGAACTGATGTCTGTAAGATGAGTCCAAGGGAGAATGGATTTATAAAAGTGTCGGGATAACAATACGTGGTCCAGTTCAAAAGAAAGCAATGTGTGGTCTAGCTCAAAGACCAAAATGCAGAAAGAAACCTGGAGAATTCTGGGAATTTAAAGAAGGCCAGAGGGCAGAGTACAAGGTGAAGAGCACTCCACAGTAATGCTAGTGGGAGGAAGAAGGGCCAGATTATATAGGTAAACAGGACCTATAAAAACTATAAAATTGTAAAGATCTTTTCTCCCAGAACGTTAGAAAGGCATGAATGGTTTTGAGCAGGAAAGAGGCCTAACCAGATATTTGTTTAACAAATCAATCTGTTGAGGCGTTGGAGGGGAAAGAGCGGAGGTAGTTTTAAGAGTAGAAATTGATTCTTGGACCAAGAGGACAGCAGTATAGCTAGAGAGAAGTGGAAGATTTAAGAGATAAGTAGGCAGTAAATAGGAGAGACTATGGCAATAAATTAGAAATTCCAGATGAGGAAGAAGAAAATAACTGTGATGCTGCACTCCTAAATTTCTAGCTGGCACAACTTGATAGATCTTAACAGCAAACAGTGAGATATGAAACCCCAGAGGAAGAACAGGTTTTAGGGAAAAGATCATGAGTCGAGTGTTAGGTATGTTGCGTTTGAATTGCCTAAAAAGGAAATATGTTGAAAGCAGTTGGCTCCACTAGCCCACAGGAAAGATTTGGGCTAGAGGTGCACATTTGGGAATCATTTGTTGCGTAAAGGGTCCGTGAAACCTTGAGCATGGAGAAATCGAACTATGGGGGAGAATAAAGGACTTAGGAGAACGCTTTAAAAATATAATATTTAAATATCAGAGAGAGGAGAAAGAATCTTTTCTAAAAGGGTACTGAAAAGGACTACCTAGAAAGATAACAGGAAAACAGGAAGCTATGTAAATGATTCCAAGGAAAGAGAAAACTTCAGGAAGGAGGGAGTGGTTGAGGTTTTCACATGTTGCATAGTGGTCAAGTAAGATAAGGATTGAAAAACCGCCCACTGTGTTTAGTGAGGTGGAGTCCTAAGAGTTTTTAAAGAGCTCCTTTTCAGAAGGCAATGGAGCAGAAGCCAGTAGTAGTGTGTGGTGGGAGAGCTGAAACACAGAGACAATGAGGGAGTAGGAGCAGACGACTTTATTGAGAAGTTGAGCTAAGACGGCCAGATGAGAAAGATGGAATGGAGCTTGGCCTGTTCTCAAGAAGTCTTATCCAATGCCTTTTGTTTAACCTATACAATTAAAAAAATAAAATTTGATAGAGCATTTAAAATTGGGGGATTTCACATAAAAATCCAGTTTTCTTGCTGCCCTTGAAGTGTCCATTGACCTGGCAACACAGGTTGGATGTCTCTCATTTGTCAAAAGAGAAATGGAGGTTGGAGAAGATGAGTGACTCCCTGATATCATAGTTAGGGAAGGACAGAGCCTGGATTTCAATTGACTACCGCGGGCCCCAAATCTTGTATCCATTTCATAATTCTATCCTGCATTAAGCTTTCAGAACTATATGCATGCATTTCGATGCAGTTCTGGAGTGATCAGAGACACCCGATTCCAACTTTTCTTCATATGATACTGACCTGGAACCAATTTGAGCCCTTAGATGTGCACGGTGAAATCAGAGCCTTATAGTTTGGGGCTCTCCCTTCCTGCTGCAGCAGCTAAAGTATATTCTCGATAATGTTCAAAAGAAAACTGTGGGGATCCCTGGAGAAATTTCTCTCAGAATCAATTACTTCAATGCAGATATGCACTGTCAGTCATGACTCACTAAATGATGGAAGTCAGAAATATTCAAGAATCTAATAAGAAGTAAAATACTTGGCCAGCTTCACATTTTATACTCACAATGGCTGCCCTCCAAAAGTCTGGTCTCTAGGATGGAAATGTCTTTTCTTAATTCTGTTATGGTTCTCAGTTCAGGGGAGCTACTGTTCCAGAGATCAATAAACTCAACATGAAAACTATTCTCTCTGCTTTTGTTGAGGAAACTCTTACTCACCGTATTGATATTTTTTTATTATTATTATTCCACTGAACTTACATATTACTCTTGTATTTATATGACTTACTGGTTACAAAATAAATGTATAATTAATGTAATTGATTTGAAAATAAAGTATTCTTTTTCATAAGCATCAGAACTTATTTTTTAAAAGTGTAATCTTTTTCTACATTATGAGCTCTGAAGACAAAAGAATTTTAAAATGCCTTTCTTCTTCAGGATCAGGCTAGTGAATCTCTGTTTCCTCTCTCTTTCACACCCTCCCCTGCTTTTTGTCACAAGTATGTAAAACACAGAAAAAATTACCTTGTCTAATGTTTGCAGGCTCCTAGGAAAGGTCTCAGTAATGGAAAACATTTATTAAAAATGCAGTCAGTTTGATCTTTTCTGGTATCTTAATGAAAACTTAAATCAAATGGTTTAATGTAACAGAAATACATTTAACCAAAAAATAAACAAATCCAATGGACTTGAAGAGCATGTCTTATTTTACCTGGAGAGCAGATGAAAATTGCTATCAGTTTGACATCCTTTTGAAAAGAGATCGTAGCATTACCAACACAAGAAAATGTAGCCTCCAAAATGAAAAACAAAAAACTACATTTAAGGAGTCAAAATTAGCACAAATTGGTAGGCGATGAATGTTTGCTCTAGTAACACCTTTTAACTGAGTTTATGTCTTATGTCTCTTTTTAAACAATGGAGATAAAAATGATTTTGCTTCAGATGATGCAGCATTATATTGCCTCTGAAGTAGCTCCATATAACATAAAATGATGTATGCCAATATAGTAAAATATGTTTACTCAATGAACATAAAAGAATTGTATTCAAACATTTAAGAAAATAAAAGGAACCCTTAAAAGCTTGCTTCTTGTTAGCGGCTTTTGAGTTGGACCCAACTCATAGCAAGCCCGTGTACAACAGGATCAGACTGCTGTGATCCACAGGGTTTTCACTGGTTGATTTTTGGAAGTAGATTGCTAGGTCTTTCTTCCTAGTCTGTCTTCATCTGGAAGCTCCACTTGAACCTGCTCAGCATCATAGCAACACAAAAGCCTCCTCTGACAGATGAGTGAGATGAAGGGTTACGTCATCTGAAACAGTTATCCTACACATCAGAATCACATAGCATATTCCTCATATTTATTCGTGCACTTCCTGAATATGATGCAAAACCGCAATGGTAACTGTTGCAGCTTGTATTCCCCTGGAGATTACCTCCCGAGAAGTTCATTAGGTTTACTAGAGAGTGCCCTTGGATTCAACATCTGTGAAAGGGAAGGGGAGGAAGGAGGGCTGGGCAGAGGGAGACGGTGGGCTGTGACGCAGTCTCAACAAATGCCTCAGCCAGCTTCAGGGAGTTCTGACTGAATTTTCCTGACTGAAGCAAGAGGCCCACGTGCTTTTAGCCCCATGTTGGCTCTATCATCAGGGTCCATGTGGTGGCCCCAGAAGCTGTAGATTCATGTCTAGGAGAAAGAATGGGTTTGCTTCCCAATTAGCTCAAACCAAAGGCACAGACCTGTTTCTAATGGGCTCTTCTGGTGTTACTTGGGTCATGAACTCATACCTGAACAAGAGTGAGGCCAGTGGAGTTGGGCATCTAAGCGGCTTAGTCCAGGCTACATAGCTAATTTCCGGAATGCAGGGCAGGTTGCAGTACACGGGATGAAAATGGTGAGGGGTGGTTTATCCAAGGCCCAATAAGGGACTGTTGCCACATAAGATGGAGGAGAGGCTGAGAGCTCCAAACAACACATGCCCACCACATCCTCAGACAAGAACTGGGGAAAGCCCAAAGTAGGTCAAGCTATGGACTAATAGCTTTTTAAATTATACCGTGGGTCAGCTTTAAACCACAGAGTTTACCACATATTAAGTTCAGAATAAGCTAAAAAATGTTGACGAGTCAAATAACTTGAAGAGGTCACTTTGGCAGTTTGACAGAATACACACAGAGAATAAAAAGAAGTAACCAGGAAACCCACATTTTCTGGGACCCCACCCTGAACTTCCTCTAGTATCTGTCTTTTAGAACTTCTACTTCCACCTCTTTTTCCATCTCTTGCCGCTCTTCCATAGTCTATTCAGGATGTTTGAACCCCATTATCCAGAGCCTGTTAGGTCTCTGGGTGGTGCAAATGGTTTGTACTCAACTATGTACCTAATGGTTGGCAGTTCAAACCCATCCGGTGGTGTTGCGGAAGAAAAGCCTGGCAATCTGCTCCTGTAAAGATCACATCCAAGAAAACCCTATGGAGCAGTTCTACTCTGTAATACATGGGGTCATCGTGAGTTAAGAGTGGACTCAATGGCAACGGATTTGGGTTGTTTTATGTTATTGTTTGTTGGGCTGACCCAGAGCCTAGAGACACCTGTAGGCTTTTCAAGAGGATTGTTTATAATTATGCAGTTGTACGTGAAATCATTTGTCTGACCTTAGACCTGCTCACTGTCTCTCATCTATCTATAAATAATTTTGAAGAGAATCAGAATCGTATTTTCCTCTCATTTTCATTTTTGTTTACTTCAGTGAAATCACAAAGAAATATCTTGCAAATATTAGTGGTGTTCATTTAGGAAAATTTTCCGACACAAAGTGAAAGCTGGATACTTCTTCAGGGCAGGTAGAGAGATCAAAAGCTGTTCAAGGAAGAAATTTTTCTCAGAGTCAACTCTGTGAAAATATTTAATGGAAAAGTTTGGTAATTCATTTTCTGAAAGATTTGTTTCTTGCTGTGTAATCTGTAAAGAAGTTACCCGTCCCCCAGCCACCCCCCCCCAAAAAAACCAAACTCTGAAGCAGACAAAAGTGTGGGAGAGGAAAGGTATTTGTAAAAGTAGCAAGTGCAATTCTGCGTGAGCTCAGGTGTTAGATACACAAAGTGCAGGGCCTGCGCTGGTTCTCATTTATTTTGGCAGCGACCCAAGGGCAGAATCTAGGCTTCAGGATGCTGACAAAATTGGAAGTCAGATGATGGCCTCAGAAATCAAGCTCACAAAATCCTGATCAATATAAGTCACGACTGCTGTCCCCACTGGTACCCTCTGGTCTACTCTCAGGCCAGAGTTTGGAACTGGACTCAGTACTTCTTTGCTTTCACCTTAAGAATCTACCTGCACCAAAAGCTTTGTTACTGAAGTGGTTGTTGCTGAGAGTTTTAGGGGAGATATGGAGGAGAAGCCTTTACTTTGCACAGCTACAATCATTTGTACAGCAGACATACAGCATTCCTGAGATTTCTCTTTCCTCAGCCTGGTCACGGAGCTTCCCTTCCCTCCAACTCCTACTCTCTTGCCAACCCTTCGGCCCATATGCCCCAAGGATTCTAATGCCCAGCCTTTTTTAAGCAACACGAATTAGATAGAGCTCTTCTTCTTTTAACCTCCAAATGTGCATTACATTTGCAAGCACTGAATACTCTCTTTAATAATAGGAAAGTCTCTTATCATGTGGAAACCTCTATGCTGAGCAACAAGGAGAAAAGGATCCTCCAGACACTAGAAGCTGCAAATGGTTAAGCACTCAGCTACCAAAAGGTTGGCGGTTCAATCCCAGCCAGAGGCACCTCAGAAGAAAGGCCTGGCAATCTGCTTTTGAAAGGTCACAACCATTAAAAGCCTAAGGAGTTCAGTTCTACTCTGCACACATGGGGTTGCCATGAGTCAGAATCGACTCAACAGCAATTGGTGGTGGTGGTGGGCACCAGAATTTACCCTTAAATTACAGCAAAGAGATTAATCAACATTTTCCTACTGTTTTGCTATAGGCCTGTAAAGCTGAAGTTTGATTTACAATGTGAAATACAACCGCCAGGAGACTAAGCCATTCACATCCTCAGACAGTACTTGCTCCCTCTCTATGCAAATCTAAATGAGAAGCCAAATTATATCCAAGTTTCTTAGTAAAAACAGAATCAGACAAATGGAGTTACTTACATGAATTGAATATTTAATAGAAATTGATATAAGCTGCCTAACAGACTTGTAAGTTTTCATATGTCTCGCAAAATTTAGGTAGAGTTATATCTACGTGGCACTGAGACAGAGAGAAGTTGGGTTACTGGCCCAGGATCACACAGCTAAAGAGTGATGGAGCCAGAATTTGAAATCAGGAGAACACTTGTTAAAGAGTATGTTCTGTTTTGCTGCCTCTTTACTAATATGTACTAAAAAAAAAAAAAAAAAAAATACAAACCAAATCCTTTGCCGTTGAGTTGATTCCAACTCATAGTGACCTTATAAGACAGAGTAGAACTACTCCATAGGGTTTCCAAGGAGGACCTGTTGGATTCGAACTGCCAACTTTTGGTTAGCAGCTGAATTCTTAACCACTACACCATCATGTTTCCAATACGTACCGGGAACTGGGTAAAGCCCTGGGAATACCATGTAAAACTCATCCCTGGAACATTTCATTCTATGTAAATGTAGCAAATCTTTACATATGCATATTAAATCTCGCAACTGTCATTTGTAAATCTGAGTGAAGTCACGGGTAGTTTTCCCCACGATGGGTTACTTCAGTCTGCAACAAAATCCAAAACATCCCACAGCACAAAAGAAAGTATCTTTTTGGTCTAAAACACCAGAATTTAAATCTTTAAAACATTTCTTCTGTTGGATCTGTCACCTTCTACGTGAAATCAGGTTATTATAACTTCATCTCTTAGAGTTCCTTCATTTCTGGATTTTCTCAGAACTCACCCATTGCAGAGAAGTGAAAAAAAAAATCATCCATATATTTTTACCTATAAAATTACGGAGTCATCTTGGCCCTTATAATATTCTGGTATGTTTATTCATCTTTTCTTGCTCCTATAGTGAAGGTATTCCTTTATTATTCTAATTTAAAATGATGATGTAGTCATAAATTACACTACATTAATAGAAAACTAATCCAAGAACATGTAGGAATAGATTGACTCTTCTCAGTTTTTTAGAACTTTTTATCTCAGTTACCCACTGGAGATTTTAGTTTTATTGTGCATATCTTAAATTTTTATCTTTTGATACATTTTCCTTTTGTCCAGGAGCGGATATTTTTTAGAGGTCATGTTGCCCATTCTATCGGGACAGAAAGATTTTCTTTGCCAGCAAAAACAGTGTTGACTGATTGAAGACACTGTTGTGGCTGGAAAAAAAAAAAAAATCCACATCTGTTCTACCGTAAAACAGAAGTTGAGAAGCTACTTTCTTTCTTCTTGTTCTAATAGCATTCCTGGAATAAGTTTAGTCCTCACTGAGACTTTACAAGTAACAGTAAAGCACTGTTATTTTTGTGGTTAGGTGCCATCGAGTCAATTTCAACTCATAGCGACCTCATGTAACAGAGTAGAACTGCCCCATAGGGTTTTCTAGGCTGATTGCCAGGTTTTTCTCTAGTGCAGCCAATGGGTGGATTCTAAGTGCCAACCTTTCAGTTAGCAGCACAGTGCTTAACAATGTCAGGCTTATTATAGAACACTAAACTTAACCAATAAGTTCAATGCAAACCAGTATTTACTGAATACCTACTGTAGGTCATATCCTCTAGACTCTGAAATTATAGCATGGAATTAAAAAAAAAAGAAAAGACTCTCATGGAGCTTTTATTTTAGTGAAGAAAGGCAAACTAAATTAAAAAAACCAAACCCATTGCCATACAGTCGATTCTGACTCATATCAGTAGAACTGCCCCATACAAGGAGCGGCTAGTGGACTTAAACTACCTACCGACCTTTTGGTTAGCAGCCCTAGCTCTTAACCACTGCGCCACCAGGGCTCCTAAATAATATAAGGTAGTGATAAAGGTTAGAAAAAATCAAGTAGGGAAAGAGCATAGTGTGAAAACGGAAATGGGGAAAATTTCGATAGGGTAGCCTGAAAAAAACTTGCTGAGTGGAGGCCTAAAGAATGAGGAACCCAGTCGTTTGTGTATCTAGGGGAAGAGTATTGCAGGCAGAGGGAGAGCAAGTGAAAAGACCCAGAAGCAGAAACATGCTCATTATGTTTGAGAAACAGCAAGGAGCCAATGTTGTAAAAGCAGTGTTAGAAGATGAGGTCTGACAGCAACGGGGAATAAGATCATGGAGGACTTTAAAGTCCTTAGTAAAAACTTTAACTTTTACTTGGAATGAAATAGGACGTTATTAGTGACATGATATGACTCAAGTTTTAAAAGAATCGCTCTGACTGCTGTGTTTCAAATATACCGTATAGGGTGAAAGCAGGAATCTGGTTAGGAAGCTACTGAACTAGCCCAGGGGAGACATAATGGCGGTGGTGATACAAGAACGGAGAAGTGATCTGGTGCTGGATCTATTTTGATGGCGATGTCAATAAAGTTTTCTGGTGGCTAGGATGGGAAGTATGAGCTAAAGAGAGAATAAAAAAGAATAACTTCTTTTTATTGCAGAAACAACTGCCAGAATGGGATGACTATTTTTTTGAGATGAGGACAACCGTAAGAATATTGGGATAATTGGAGAAATCAAGAGTTTCATTAGCAACATTTAGATATCTAAGGGAAAATATCTCATAAGGAGTAGAATGGAGGAGCCTGTGTTTAAGAGAAAATCTAAGCTAGAGATAAACATTTGAGTCATCAGTGGATAGACAGTATTTCAACTCACAGGCTTCGATCAGGTCAGTAAGGCAGTGAGGATAGACAAAGGAAATAAGACCATAACTTAGAACAGCTACGGTCTTTATAACTGCATGTCCCCAAACAAGAGCTGCACAGATAAAGCATTCATATGGATTCAGATCTTCTCTTCTTGTATTGTTGGCGGTGGTGTTGTTAGGTACCATCCGGTCGGTTCCAGCTCCTAGCAACCCCATGTACCACAGAACCAAACACTGCCCAGTCCTGCGCCATCCTCACTATCATTGCCATGTTTGAGCCCACTGCCGTAGCCACCGGGTCAATCCGTCTTCCTCTTTTGTGCTGACTCTACCCTCCCAAACACGATGTCCTTCTGCAGGGACTGGTCCCTCCTGATAACGTGTCCAAAGTGCATGAGACAAAGTCTCACCATCCTTGCTTCTAGGAGCATTCTGGCTGTACTTCTTCCAAGACAGATTTGTTTGTTCTTCTGGCAGTTCATGGTATGCTCAATATTCTTCCCCAACACCATAATCCAAATACCATAATTCAACTGCATCCATTCTTCTTCTCGTAAAATTAGCAAAAAATAAAATAAAAACTGGTTATCACTGTAAAGGTTCTTTTCCCCCATTTTGTGACTAAAACATAAGTTACAGAGAATTGTGAGCACTGGGGTTTTCTATTTTATGAAAGCTTTTTTTCCACAAATTAATGATTGTGATGATGTCAAAGAAACAAAGAATGGTAAGTGGGGATAAAAGAACCCTACAATGCCAAACCCCATAATTACCTCTAATAATCCTCCCCTATTGAAAATTGCACAAAAATGTCCCATCACTTTTGCAATTCTTCCACACAGTCAATAATTTTCTTTCACTTAAGATGCCTTCTTTAGTTCTAACCAAATTGCACAAATCTACTCACACACCCTATAAAGCAGTTATCCAGGAGTCAATTCCAGCTCACGGTGATCACGTGTGTCAGAGTAGAACTATGCTCCTGAGGGGTTTCAGTGGCTGATTCTTTGTAAATAGATCATCAGGCCTTTCTCCTGAGGGAACTCAGGGGGGACTCAAACCTCCAACCTTTTGGTTAGCAGCCAAGAGCTTTAGCTTTTGCTCCACCCAAAGACTCCACAAACCCTATAGGTATGCTTTTTAAAAACTCATTTTCATGTTAACATAAAATCCTCCAAGTTTTTTTTTTTTTTTTTTCTTTGTTCAAAGATTTGTTTTTCTAGAAATAAAGCTGTGCTCAAGCACACACAAGGGACTGGATATCCCAAAATGGTTCTTTAGAAGAAGTGGCATCTGGTCTTGTGAGTGTCTGTCTGTGTGTTAAAATGTAAATTGTGACACATTTCAAATAGGCACCATACCCCCCAAAAAAACTGTTCTTTGAACAAAACAGTTTTCCCTGCAGTGATTGGTTGCACCAGTACCATTTTGACCATTCTCGAATACTTAGATAATTAAGTAAGTAATTACTATTTTAACCAAATTTTGAGCATCGCAGAAGTGTCCGGAGGACAACAGAGTACGTTGATAAGAAACCAACGTCAAAAGCAATAAATCCAGCTTTAAGTAGTTTATGCTTTGATCATTTACACTCCATTCATTCCCTGGACACTTGAAATGGTCAGTCAACAGCAGCTGCTGTGATAGACGAATGTGTACCCCTTGACATCAATATGGCAGGTACGTGTACTCAAGGCAGCTGTCAGGCTAACTAGAATGGGCAACAAAATCCTACCAAAATTTCGGCTACATGAAACCAAAAACATTTTGCAATTTACACAGGTTAGAGAAAGAAATCCTAAATTCAAGGGAAACAATGGACGTAAGATGTTTGTTTTGCAGCGTGTGGAATAAACTAGTGAACAGTTGTTTGTTACGCTGCAACAGATAGGAATGTATTGGCATCAGACGAAATAGAGACACATATCTCTTCCCCATGCCTACTGACTGGCTTAACGCGACAGTAGGTTCTTGGTTCACGAGCAGGAAACGGCCAGTTATTTCTGTAAGAGCCATCACCACTGATCCTCCTTTAAGTTATTCTGACTCTTACACACACAGTCTCAAACATACATACAGGAACACTTTATAAGACGACAAGACATGCTTACATCAGTGTTATTGATAAATGACTGAAAAAAAAATACTTCCCTCCAAGAAGTTCCACATAGCATATTTGCTGATAAATGGTAAGATAAACACTTGACATGGATGGTTTTTATTCTCACTGTCTAGTCCAGAATTGCTTGGGTTTAGATTTAATACACTTAGCTTTTAACCGAAAGGTTGGAGGTTCAAGTCCACCCAGAGACACCTCAGAAGAAAGATCTAGTGGTCTACCTCTGAAAAATCAGTCACTGAAAACCCTATGGAGCACCCTATGGAGTTGCCATGAGTCGGAATCAACGTAAAAGCAACACATATATACGGTTAAGAAAACAAAATAGAATACACACTTTTTCAAGCTTTACATCTATGGTGATCGTTTTCCACCAGTCTGACACTGTTCTCTCTGGCCTGTGGCCCAGACTCACCTTTACTTTATTAATGGGGTCAAGTAACTGACTGGAAAATGCAAGGAAAATAGTTGGTAAGGATGCTTGAAGCCATTCCTATTTCAGCTGTGGAAAGCAGACTGCAGTCAAGAAATACATCACACTTTAGGTAGGGAGAAGGAACAAAGGGCAGCAAAATATCATTTTCTATAAAATAAATTAACTCTACACTGTAATTGGCAAAGTCTTTCCAAGTCTGAAACACTATGATTCTAATGAACACATAGAAATGTTTTTAAAAATTAGTTTTCTGGGAGGAAAACATAAACTTTGACAATTTATACCTATATATTATACTTGAGGCTTATTTAATGAGAATCTAAACAATCTTCAACTTATTTTAGTCTGTACAAGTGTAAAGAAATGAAAAACTTTGGAAGTGACTCCCTTCGTTCCAGACATTTTTCGCTGATAAATCAAAGACAACAACTTCCAAGCTTGTAAAAATTGGCTGAGACTCTGCAACTGGCAATTGTCGGCAGATTTTCATTCCCTCCCCCGTGTTTTGAGTCTGGTTTTTGTGTAGTAAACCCTTTGAAGTCCATAGGAGTTCTACGTGCAGAAGCAACTGTGTCTGGTGAATTGGGTCTTTGCTCTTTTGCTTTTCCCTCACGTTTCCTGAACGTTTAGTGTTGAACTAGCATGCATTCATGCTGTATCTTCAGCTTTTCTTCATAGTGTTATAAAAAGTTGCATTTAAATTGTGTAATCCAGAGAAAATATTAACATGTATGCTGTCCAGAAACAAAAATAATTAGGAATAATTATTCAAGTAAAATTAAATTCAAAATATGCATTATGCAGATCAACTATAATCACTATATGGAACCTCTGGAAGAAAGATGTGTGAGTGTGTGTGTGTGTGTATGTGTATACTTTAGAGAAATAATCCAGGAAATATTTCAATTAATCCGTAAGTGATTTTTAACTCTCCAGCATCCCTTTCTCCCTTTCTCTCTCTCCTAGTCATAAGATTTTAAAAAGTTAAATCATTTGGCCTCAAAGTTTCCACATTAGTGTCTAGTCTAAAATGGAATTTCTTTCGAAGACTTAAGAAAATCTCTCTAGCTCTTTGTGAGTTATGTGAAAATAGAAGAAATATGCTTCTTTGGTTATAAAAAATGCTGTTAAGATTTTTCTTTTTGCTTGCATAAATCAAATGTGGCCAAAGCTATAAACTACAGACCTGGAAAGATCAGAATCCTATTGAGGAAAGAAACTGTAGCCAAACTCAGTGAAAATCTTTGAAGTATTTTGTATTGAATAGCTTATAGAATTTAAAGAAAAGCGATACAAGTGTACCTAACAATACAAAGCTGCTGCGTGTTTAAAAGTTCACAGAATTCAACTCCTAAGCTCTCTCTCTCTCTCTCAGCACTTAACTCTCCATGTATTAATCAGCTGTAGAGAGTATGTCTTAAACTCTTGATATGTAAGACAAGGAATATGAAATTATTACTTCTAAAGAGTAGAATAAGGTTACAAGGCATTTTTTTTTTTTTACTCTTTCTCTGCACTGTCTGAGTAACCTGCATTTAAATCGCTTGTGAAATAAAACCTAGATTTGACCATGACATTCCCTTTCAGTGACTTCTCATTTTCTCAAGATCAGATTTTCTGTGCTCCCATCATGTTATGATTCATATGACTCCCCTCGTCATCACATGATTTGTTTTCCTGCCTTACGATGTCAGTCTCTGCCAGCGTTAGAGCTCATCCTGAACCCTGGCTGACTTGTCCAGGGCTACCAGGGCTATACCCTCATCACTGTGGACAGGTTTTATTGTCTAAACAGATGAATCTCACAGCTTCAAACTCTACCTACCCATCCATAAATTAGCTGTCTGGTGTTATTCTGAGACTGTGCACCTATGCAATTCTTTTACCATAGCAAATCTCCCACAGGAAGATCAGGATTGCCACAGCCCTGAGATAAGGCACATCGAGCCACAGTTCAGCCCCCTCTCGAAAGCCAGAGTACAGGTTTCCTTATGCGAGCCTTGACCCTGCCAACCACTTTGTCTTCCACCAACACCTGTCCACCACCAGCACGCCTCATGGGGAAATTGACACAAGTTAGTACTCATATGTTCAGATTTTTGTTCCCTTCAACTCCTGTTTGCTAGATGATAAGTGGCTCCACATCAAAAAGCATTTTTTTTGGTTTCATGCAGAAGTTATTGAAGCTTAACTCAAGGAGCCAGAAAGCATTCCTACAAGTAATAAGCGTGTTGACTTTCTTCTAACAACACTCACTAGCTTCATAAGCAAATTGATTTTTCCCCTAATTCAACCATTTCAGCAGAGTTTTCAGTTAGGAGAATATATTTTCTGTTATGCGTTCCCCCCATTTTTAAGTAAATCTTTTTCTATGGCCATGTACGTTCGTCGGAAGTGAACCTTCTATTTCCTGTGCGGATGACAGGGCCTTGTCTGCGTCCCGTGGTTCCCAGGCAGAGCTTTGCACTCTCTCTCCCAAACAGATGAGATGTGCTTGTCACTGCTGAGGTGAGTGTCCGCCACAGAAAACCCCTCAGGCTGCTTGAAAGACACCCCAGAATCTCAGCTAAGAAGAGAGAACACAATCATTTCAGGCATTTAAAAAAAAAAAAAAAGTGAGAAAAGGACAGTCGCTAAAATTGGACAAAATAAAAATGTGGGTTAAGAAAGCCCCATTTTCCTTTTCCACAGCCTAAAAGAAATGTCCCTCAAAAAGTATTTTCCATCTAGTAAGAATATGAAGTTATCCCAGGTAGCTTACTGAATCTACAACTTCAGTACAATAAGCCAGAACTTCTTTACATGCAAAATATTCTCCTGTACAGCTAGAACCTAGTAATATTGTGATTCTGAGGAATCTTCCACTTCATATCCCAAGTCTGAAACATGGTAAATGATTCTCATTTTCAACCATCACAGCAGAACTGCAGAGGAAAAAAGAAAGATCGTCTATCTCAAGCTTTCTCTGCTGTCTGAACACCATCCACACTGAGCTTGTTTTAGTTCTTCCAGACACTGTGACTTTTCCACCCCAGAGGCAATGAATTTGCTGCTCCTGTTATGAAAAAGCTTCCCCCTAACTAGCCATCAGCCTCATTTATTTAAAGCCCACTTGTAAAGCACATAACGCGAATTTGTTCAGCCAGTTGGCAAATATTTAGTGAGCTCATGAGGTTCACATTCTAAAAAAGGGAAAGAGGCAATAAACATAAACAAAGAACATAAAGGATGTTGTATCATAATGAACACTCTATGGACAGGTTATCATTCAGGCTGAGGCAGTGTTGGGTACTGAGAAGGTGGTGATGACTTTTGTAGAGTGTGGTCAACATATTAACAAAACCAAACCCATTGTCATGGATTCTGACTCATGGCAAACCCATGTGCTACAGAGTAGAACTGCTCCATAGGATTTTCTTGGCTGTAATCTTTACAGAAGTAGATCACCTGCCCTTTCTTCAGTAGTGCCTCTAGGTGGGTTCTAACTGTCAACCTTTCAGTAGTAGTCCAGCACAAATTGTTTGTATCACCCAGGGCCCTTGGTCATCCCATAGCTTTTGAATAAATTACATTTGAGCAAACACCTGAAGGAGAAGAGAGAGTAAGTCATGGGTATATCTGGACGATGAACATTCTAGGCTGAGAGAACAGCAAACGCAAAGACTGAGGTAGGCGAATGCTTGGCGTGTTTGAGAACTAGGAAGGATGCCAGCAAGACTGGAACAATGGAACATCGGAGGCTACCGGAGAAGTAGCAGGACCAGGTAGTCCACGGAGAGCCCTGGGAACATTAGAAACACTCTGACTCTGCTCCAAGTGAGACAGTGCCATCAGAAGGTTTTGAACTAAAAAGTATCATACTCTGACTTAGGTTTCAGCAGGATCACTCAAGCTGCTCCCTGAGACTAGACTGGAGGAGGGGAGGGGAGAAGTGGCTGAGCAGTTAGGAGGTTAATTCACGTGAAAGGTGACGGGAGCTTAGAGCAGGGTGCTGGTGGTGGCAGTGGTGAGACAATGTTGGCTTCTGGAAATTTAAAGTAACTCTGATAGGATTCACTGCAGGATTGCATGTGAGTGTCAGTTCCGCTGTCACTTCCTCAAGGACCTCCTTGTATACACTCTCAGAGAAGCTGGTACCTGCTCTTGTAAACACAGTGCACCTTTTCCATGTTTGTTTTTATACCAGATTTCTTTTCTTCTGTAATCCCAGCTCCCAAAGTAGTGTTCCTGCCATGGACTGAAGGCCCAATAAACCCTCAAAGAATTGGATAAAGGAATGAGAGTATTCGTACATATCTTTACCTCTAATTGTAATGCCCTCGTATAACATGTTGACTCGATAAACACCTATTCGCCCATCAAAACCTAAGTCTAACACACCTCTTCCCAAAGCCTTCCATTTGCTCTTTACCAAAACAGAAGTAATAACTCAATCCTTTCTATTTTGTATCCTATTATTTATTGCCATGTATTATAACAAGCTTCTGTAGTGTAGTGAAAACAATGTTTCCACATATGTGGTCTTAGCAAACAGAAGTATCTAATATTAGAGGGGGTTGCATTGCGGCAGTAAAATAAACTTTCCTCAAGTCTCAAGTCTATGCTTGCATACGTGACTTTAAAAAACATTATTGATAGCAAACGATGTATTGAGTATAATATGCCACATTCTGTGTTAAGACTTACCTAATTGTCACATTATTTTTCACAAAAATATTATGGATTAGAACAACTACTGTTCCATTTTGCAAATAAGAAAACTGAGAGTAAAGTATTTGCCCAGTTCAACAGGTAGTAAGTGTCAGAGTCAAAATTCAGTCCCAAGCATTGAGTCTGTCACCTGACACCCTCTTTGCTCTGCTGCTTTTCTCCAACAAGAGGGTCAAGTTCCATGTCTGCGACCTGTTGTTGTGGTTGGGTGCCGTTGGTTCAATTTCAACTCCTAGTGACCCTATGTGATGGAGTAAAACTACCCCATAGGGTTTTTGTTTGACTGTGATCTTTACAGAAGCAGATTTCCAGACCTTTCTCCTGCAGAGGCATTGTGTGGGTTCCAACCAACAGCATTTTGGTTTGCACTAAGCCCTTCACAGTTTTGCCACCAGCTCTCCTTGTTGGCACCCTAGAGCACACAAAAGAGAATTGATTCAGCAGATTAGATTTAAGTCCAATTATGTGTTAGGTAAGACTAGGCAGAGCCAAAACTTGAAGCCAAAGTAACCATGTTGACATTTATCTCCCAGGAATTTTCAGAAATATAAGGGACATTGGATTTCCCATGGGACAGGATGTGAGGGCTTTGAATCTATTTCATTTCATAGCCAAAAGATAGAATGTCCTCAACATACGCATGCGTTACCTTCACTTTAACGTTCACCTCTTCTACCAGACGTCAGCTTCCCTGAGGAAAGCTTCTGTGCCTTTTCATTTTTGTGACCTGCTACTCTGTTCTGTAATGGAATAGAGTCCTCCAAGTTCTCTTATAGTTGAGTCAACTCAAGCCTAGAAAAGATTAAGTTACTAGACCACAATTATAAGGCAATTTTTAGCAGGGAGGATGCAGGTACCCTAACTCCCAGCTCAGGGTTTGATATCACACCTTCCATTTGGACTCACAGACCAGAGTCATAGACAAGAAAACTTAGACACAGAAAGGAAGCAAGGATTTCTCTTTTTTTTCTTAATACTTACAACAAACCTGAGAGACAGAGTCAATCCCATATTCCCTTTAGTGGAGAAGCTCCTTCTGACTGAGACTCAAACTGTGTGTCAGTCACTATATGGACATTATTTTCAAAGAACAGTGTTTTTTAATATGGTCTCTTTCCTGTCCATAAATTACCTCATTCAAATCCGGCCTTGCACTGGGTTAAAACAGTCATTTGTATTCCACTGAACTTTCATTTTGTAATAATCATCAACATAAATGATCCAGCCACCCACTGTGGCACAACAGGTAAGCACTCTGCTGGTAACCAATGAGTTAGCAGTTCAAACCCACCCAGTGGCTTTGTAGAAAAAGACCTGGTGATCTACTCATGTAAAGATTACAGCCTAGAAAACCCTATGGGAAAGTACTACTCTGTCACATGGAGTCACTATGAGTCAAAATGGACTTGACAGCACCTAACAACAACAACAAAATTAAATATTTGTCAATGTCCCTTCTGAGGCTGGCCCATTAAAAAAGCATAACCAAATCCCTCTATATCCAAGACATGAGTGAATAGCCAGTGAAGGAGTTACAGACTGTACACACACAAAAACAGAGTCACTGACCAGATTAACTACAACGGATTCTTGAAGTGAGGAGGTTTTTCAAATACATAGTGTCAAGTTCTGTCAAGTTCCTGGGAGGAACATATCTTAGAGGTTCAGGGCGTTTTCTCCCGGCATTTACTTCCTCCACATGCACAAACCCCCCTTTCCATCCTCTCTGCACAAACTCCCACACATATGTGCTGAAATTTCTTCATTGTGCTTTTTAATTCATTGACTTGGAGTTGCATTCCCTTAGTACCCATTCTTTGCCTGAAACAGGCTAGATATTTTCTACAAATAGTTGCAGACTGAATAAGATTTAAGCAGCAGCTCTGTGCACTATTAGTTCTCTGAAGACTTCTTGTTTTATGTGTCTGGTCGGGTGATGGTACAGTGAATGAAGAATTTGTTTGTGTCCTCAGCTAACCTCTGAGGCCTTTTTGGCTGCAACCCAGGACAGTTAATCTTTATCCTATATTCTTCAGTTTGATGTATCATGTTGTGTCTTCTGGTAAGACTATTTGGAGAACAATCCTAAACATTTATTTTTCTGGACTCTCAGTTTCCCTATAGTCTGAGTTTGCAGAGTGTATATCAGCCTATGCTATTCCTGCCACCAACTTACGCCCAGTGCGGGGGGTGGGGGGAAGAGGGTTCGAAAGCACTTCTGAGAAGACAGACATAGTCACAAGGGTCCTTTTATAGCCTAGTGCCTCATGGGCTCACCTTGTTACTACAGTCGAAATCCAGAACCACTTCACAACAAAATGTCTGAATGAGTCACTGGAACGTGGTTTGGGAGGGCCAGCTGCTGTCTGATTCACTCCCTCCTTTGCTCAGAGACAAGGCAAGTTCCAATCAAGCTTGATAACTGCATCCCCAATAAACACCAGTAGCTTTTAAACCTAAAGGACCTAGGGAATTCCCCATTAATATGAGCTGAATAAACACCTTATATACAGATTCCTGGGAGTCTACACCAGACATATCAAATCAAAAGGTCTAAAATGATCAGAAGAAATCACAATCTTAAGCAAGTCAAAACCCAAAAACCCACTGCCATCCAGTCGATTCTGACTCATAGCAACCCTATAGGACAGAGTAGAACTGCCCCATAGGGTTTCCAAGCAGCGGCTGGTGGATTCCAACTGCTGACCTTTGGTTAGCAGCCTAGCTCTTAACCACTGCGCCACCAGGGCAAGTACCCCGTGTTATTTTGAGACAGGTGGCCTTTGGACTCTCCTGTGAAAATCACTGGCCTTCCATCTGTGCGGCATGCCAGAATAGTTTCACATCATTATTCCTATGAATCAATGGAAACTCAGTACAGACTCTTCCAAGTAGCTAGAAAGGAATGTTGAGGACAGTCGATTTTGGGGGCACATTTCTCTGCTATTAGTCATATACACTGGTAATAACTTGCTTCACGGTATTTATTTCCTAGTTTCAGAGTTACTGACCAATTGGGCCAATAATTAAATCATATCCCAGCAGGTAAAAATTTGAAAGAGCACTAATTTTCATATTAAAGCCAAGGTATTATCATAATGTAGAATAAGCACAAATAAAATTGTACAGTAGAAATATAATTGACAGGAAGAAAAAAAAGTCTAAAATCGTAAGACATTGAGAAACAATAATGTAAGAATTTGGCCTTTCCCTTAGATGATAACCTGACCTCCAGTTTATTCTCTTTGATTAAAGCTTATTCTCTATTCTCATATTTTATCCAGGTTGCTAGGCCAAGAGATAAACAGTGAGACAAAGAGGAATTGCTGCAGTACTGAGACGCACGTCAAATCTTCCCAGAACCTTCAGAATTTACTGAGCCTGCAGGAGAGCTTTTGTGATCTTTCTGAGTGAAATCCAGTACTGTGTCAGCCTCCTAGGGTCTAAAGTGGGTCTTTCTTAAAAGACGTCAAGATTTATTCCCCTTAGCTTTGAATGAGTGGAAATGTGGTTTGTTGAAACTTCCCTAGATGTAACTGCATTTACTATGGAATCTTCTATTGTTTATGGGTCTGACGAAAGCATTTGGCACTTAATGATTCCCAGACTATTTCAACTTAAAAAAAAAAAAAATGAAGTAAAGAAAAGGGGAAAAAAAAAAAAAAAAGTAGAAGCTGAATGTTTGAGATGCTAAAAATAAAATATGTGGTTTCTACAAGCCTTACAAATAAATTAATGCAGTGGTTTGCCTCAGATGTTATGAAAAAATTTAGTGACTGTTGACCTGTTCAGATGAGGAAAATGAAACATGAGAGAAAGTGACTGAGAACTCGATATCCAGGTGGCCCTCTGAAATTCAAGTCTGTTGCTATTAGCTCTGGTTTAATTACCTTTCACTCCCTCACAGTTAGTTTTCCCACAAGCGTTAATGTCCCCTATGAAATCCCAGCCCTTGCTTCAGTCTGCCCATTTATCAGTACATTAAGAAGTAATGTAGTCCACTCAACGTCTACCGAATTAGAGGCACTCTACAGAGTGCATATTAACAAATGATATATTTTGAATGGCTACACATTTTAGTAGAATTTGTTATAATTAGAGAAAAAATAATTTTTCTGGTTTTCATCAAAGTATGGTGGAAAAAAAAAAACTAAAAAGTAATTTTTCCCTAACAGACACCACAATTAAAACCAGCTCCAGAACATTTATTATATGACCAAGGCAATAACTTGTGTGAGCATATCTCTTAAATCCCTTTATTACTGAAATTAGGTTATTCTGAACTACAGAGAAAGTACATACAATACCTTCTTTTGTAGAATTTATTGTTTAAATATATCTTCATATGAAAGAAAACCGTCAGGTCTGATGGCAATACTAAAGTTTCCATTTTATTAAACAGAAAAGCCGATAGAATTTACCCAATTACTATGTCAAAACTGTTTGATAGAGAAATTCAGACAAGAAAAGTTCTAGAGTAGTGTCTCAGTCCAAGTTCTTATAATTCCTGATTTTTCTGTTGTCAATATCCATAGAAGTGGAGAACTCTAAATGCACACGTTTGAAATTTCATTATTGCTGATTAATTAGTATCCAGAATGCAGCAAACGCTAAGTTCATAAGGTTTCTCTGGCACTTTTGTAGCCAACATTTTGATAAAAGCAAAGTTTGGCCTTCATACTTCTCACTCTCCCTGTCTTCACCTCTCCTCTGCCTTCTGATACCCTAAATCCACTGAGTGTCTTTATAGTCTACCCTAGCGTCTTCAAGGTTCCCAATTCCTTGACCTCTCTAGAAATAACCTCCCTGACAATAATGCATGTTACAAAATCACCTCTCCCTTCTGCTCTTCCAGTATTTCCAACAATCAAAACTCTAGACCTAAGCCAGCCTATTTAAGATAAAATAAAATGTCTATATTAGCACGTACTCTTTCCACTTAAGTGACAACTACCGGTCAACTAGTTTAAACATGAGCATCAAAACTGGGTCTGGACAAAGGTCTAATCTCTAAAACCTATGGGAAAATCCAACACTCCTACAACAAAAAGACAAATAATCCAATCAAAAACTTGGCAAAGAAAATGAACAGACACTTCACCAAAGAAGATATTAAAGTGGCTAGTAGTCACATGAGGAAATGCCTGGCTACCACCACTGACTACTCTGACAGGGATCACAACAGAAAGTCCCAGACGGAGCTAGAGAAAAATGTAGAACGAAGTTCTAACTCAAAAAAAAAAAAAAAAAAAAAAGACCAGACTTACTGGACTGACAGAGACTGGAGAAACCCTGAGAATATGGCCCTCGGACACCCTTTTTAGCTCAGCGATGAACTCACTCCTGAGGTTCTCACTTCCTCCAAAGATTAGACAGGCCCATAAAACAAAATGAGACTAAAGGGGCACACCAGCCCAAGGGCAAGGACTAGAAGGCAGGAGGGGACAGGAAAGCTGGTAATAAGGAACCCAAGTTCAAGAAGGGAAAGTATTGACACGTCGCGGGGTTGTTAATCAAAGTCATAAAATAATATGTGCACTAACTGTTTAATGAGAAACTACTTTGGTCTGTAAACCTTCATCTAAAGCACACTAAAAAAAAATTTAAAAAAAAAACTGAGTCTGAAAAACCATAGCCTTACATGGTACTTAGCCTCTGCAGTCTCAAAAGGAAAGAGGTCTTCTTTCTCCTAGCATATAAATTATGTCCCCCAAAAACACCTTGATTGGCTCTGCTTGGGTTATGGGGTGAAGCTAGACAATCACCAACTGCAGTGGAATGAGACTAGAGATTAGTTAGTGGAGCTCAAGTTCCCATACCTGTAATGAGGAAGCAGGTATCATGTGATTTGTAACCCACCATCTGAATGAAGGGAAATTCACGAGAGGAAAAAGAAGGGCCATTCTACTACATCCCACAGAGGACTGAATGGCATGTTCACCATATCAGAGGTGTTGTTTTCATTCATTATGAATGCTTAATCCCAAAATTATTATTTTTTTAATGGCACGATTGCTGATAACGTGACTGGAATGTAGAAAAAATAATTTTAGTAAATGAGCTCTCCAGAATCCCCTTGAATCATAAATATTTTAATAACAGTAAATAATAATTGGCATGCGCTGGGTTCTTATTATGTCAGGCACTTTTCTAAGCCTTTTATAAGTACTTTATTTAATCCTTGAAACAACACTTTAAAGTAGGTACTGCTGTTATGGCTACACTACATAATAATGGCCCTGGTGGCACAGTGGTTAAGAGCTTGGCTGCTAAACAAAATGTTAGCAGTTCAAATCCACCAGCCACTCCTTGGAAACCCTATGGGGCAGTTTTGCTGTGTCCTATAGGATTGCTGCAAGTCAGAATCAACTTGACGGCAAAGGGTTTATATAATAATGAAAGTGAGGCACATTGAGACCCATGATCATGCCCTCAGGTGCCTCCCCCTCCTCCAGTGGAAAGGAAATAGGGTCTCACTCTCACTCCCATTCCTAATGCATGGAGTGTAGGTCTCATGAATGAAGAGACACCAGATGATGTGATTTATAGAGGCAGCAGAGAGAAAAAAATACGCCCACTGGAATTTTCCATTTTCCTGCCATAAAAGTTTTTTTGTTTTTGTCTTTGTTTTTTTTGATACACTTAGATCCTATTGTTCACATATTTACTGTTTTTTGTTTTTTGTCTTATAAATTATATGGCATAGCTAATTTAGAATCTAATGTTTGTTAGCCCAACCCTCCATTTTCTTCCCAATCTCACCAACTGTAACCTCAGAAGAAGCTATAATGAATATCGAGGACAAAAGAAAACAAAGAGACAGAAAGGCCACCAGTTAACGCCTTGCTCATCAGAGCTAGGACTAAGGTAAGGTGACTAAAGCACTCATCTCAGGCACAGAATTTAAGGGGGCATCAAAAAGCACAGTAACTTAGATGAATATTATTTCAATACAACATTTTAAAAAATAAACATTTATGCAAAAATCAACAAAGAACAAAATATCAAAATTTTAAAGAAAGACAGGACCTGACCCTGCACTTGCACAGCTATGCCTCCCTCACTTCCCCTAGTCACCCAGCCCTGTCGCTCATGCTTTCCAGGGTCTATTAGTGAAGCCTTTAGTGGGGAGCCCCACCACCACCTTCGCCAACAAAAACCTGTCCGTTCAATTCCAACTCATAACTACCCCATGTGAAAAGGGATCAAATTTTTATTTTCCTCTTGCAGTTCTCCCCCTCCTGCTGAGTGGTCAGATTAGACTAATTTCATGTTCAGCTAAATAGTTGCTTTTAACATGGGAGAAATAAATGGGGGTAGTAGGGTCAGGTATGGAGCAGGGGAAGAAGAAAGGAGGGTTACTTAGGGATAACTCCAGTTTAGGTTTTAATGGATTATGATAGAAGTGGAGCTTTGACACTTCCATGTTGAACAGCCAGATCACAAACGCAGAAGAACACAGGAGAATTCAGGATAGAAGTCTTCAACAGGCATAGGATGCAGATTTGATTAGAAGTTTTTCTCTTTTCTGTCTCTTCAGAAACTGTGCCGTAGCAGGATGCTAGAAAAGATGGAGATAGCAGTAAGACAAAAATGTAACTCCAACATCTAATGAGAAGATATAACTTCAGCTTCTGGAAAACACCTAACACTGGCATCACAGCACAAGAGTGTTCTCATCATACATCACTACGTTTCATGTCTCTCTGTCTTCAAACAAACCATTCTCTTTTTCTACACTACCTACCTCTGCCTTCTTCATTAGATTCACGCTTACTCAGACAAGAACCATTTCCAGAAACCTTTTTCAAACATACCAGTTAGGATTAGATAATCCCTTTGGGAGCTTCTGACAGACACACACACACACACACACACACAGAGTACACACGTGGATGCACACTCACATACAACCACACACAGGATACACTCACACAGAGTGGGCACTCAATAACTGTATGTTGAATGAATTCTTGAATGAATTAAAATCATCACGTGTTCTGTGATAAATTCTCTGCTTCCTGCATTCTCTACTGTGGTCAGAAATATTCATTACCAAACCCCTGCCTGGCTACAAAAGGTATTAAGGCCGCAGTTGAAAAAGTAGTAGACTAGACGTCAAAATGACTTCAAACAAAGTGATTCTTCAACTTCTTAGTCATATAACCTTCAAGAATATACATGTCTAAGCCTCAGCTGCCTCATTATAAAATATAAATTGCTACCTACCCTGCTTATATTATAAAAATTGCTGCATCAAGTGAGATAATATACATAAAAACATAGCATGCAGTGTAGTCTTTCATATGAATACATTATACTGATTAACAAAAATTAATGAGGAATCACACATTACGGCCTATTAAGTCCACTGGTAATTAAAAGGGGTAGTAGCTTCGTAGTAGCAAGCATGTGATAGAATCAAGAATTGGTGTCTCAACTCTGTTGCCCAGACTGCTTTCCTAGAATTTGACCCCAGAGTCTCAAACTCTGAATGAGTTCTTGAGTAATGGCACCCAGCCTGACTGCCTATTTATGCATCTCCTGTTCCATCCACACTGCATGCAGACCTCTTAGTTTTCAGTCGTCTGCCTCCCTCTCCTACCCTATTCGCCCCACCATGATGATTTCACTCTCAGACTGACCCTCAATCCCAGTGGCAAACATTTTCCATTACGTGCCCAGTTCTGACTCAGTTTTCCCTGTGTTCGTTGCCTCCACCCATATTGACAAAAGTTCCAGAATCCTTAACTTAGCTCTGACCCTGTTTGTTTCACAGTCTCTCCAGGTCAGTGTATGTTTTCCCCACCACCAGCTGTCCACCTGGCTGCAACTGTCAACGATGGACTGGCACTTGAGGATGGTTCATCCTATTTTGCTTTTTGTTCTGTCTCCAAGATGATCTAATTCCCAAGGTTTGCTACTCTCTGAAAATATGTGTGCACTTATCCCTTTCCAAAAGCCACTTGAGAAGTGAATCATCAGCCTAAGAACCAAAATGCACACATCATTCTATTCTTAATTACAATCCATGCCGACAAATTTACCGAGAGCTTTTTCTCCAGTATCTTTCTGATGCATAGCTGTAAACAAAATCTTTCTCGGTACATGCAGAATATCATTATTGTTAAAGTAAATCAAGCAAAAACAAAATGGGGGCATATATTTTTTATCAAAATACAATTCTTCAACTCAACTCTGATACCCCTGATGAAAGATTATCTTTACTTATTTCTTTATAAATTAGACCCTTTCTTGGAATTACCTCACACAAAATTATCCTCTCAGACTCTTGGAACCTAACATAGTTTATATTGCATTGATTTATTTGATTATCTACCTTCAGGCATTTTCACAAAAGATAATGAATTCCCAACAAAAAACGTCATAGCTTGCAGATATTTAACATCAGTTAAAATCTCGCCCAAATTTTCCCTGATTATGAAATCTAGTATTGAACTGTTTAGAATCTTAGATTTTATTTTACTTTATTTTTTAAAATCTATTTCATCAATAAATTTGCCGATTGAGTGTGTTTGTTGAGCTTGAGTTAGAGTGTCTTATTTGTAGCTAAATAGTTTTAAAATGAGTATTACAGAATAATTTCATTACATAATATTAGAAATTTATTATATAGTAACACAATTAATACATTTCAAGAGGCTGTATTCAATTTTTAACAAGAACTAATATAGATTGCTAAAACTCCTCAGTAGTCTATAAGCTCTATGTACTGGTTAGTGGACCATTTATTATTTCAAAAACCAATATTTGACATGTTTCAGCAGTGTTGAAACTTTCCAAATCCATCCAGACACACATGCTTTCTTTCAGTCTTTCTCTTTCCATATGTATGCATAATATATATTATATAACATAACAGATCAAACATGCATAGACATGAAGATGAACACTGCTAACTGACACACCTTATCACACACACGAATACACACATACGCACATACAGACGCAAACGCTACTCTTGCTGCTGCTTGCAAATGCAAAAATGTTTCCTTCATATCATGGATATCTATAGTATTTAGTGGAAAATATCTTCAGACCACATGGAACTTCGTGCAGAGTCCTTTGGATAACTTTGAATTACGCCTGCATCTTCATAGGCTATAGGTTCAAAACTCTGTGGGAAGCATCCCAAGGTTTTGATGTTCTTGAGTATTCCATTCTCTACATAGTTGTCAAAGAGCCTAGGTAAAAGAATGCTGTGGCAATGCTCAGCCTTGGATTGTCCATAAAACTATCTGACCATGTGCATAGAGTAGATGAAAGCAAGATGCCCTGGCAGCTATTGTAAAACAAGTTGAAACGAAGCAGATTATAACTTTTAAAGTGTCACTGGGACACAGCCTCAAACACCAAGGCATGAAAGTGGCTGGTTGGAAACCACAGCAAGTATGAGAACATCTTCACATAGCTTCACGTAGCTTTAAGGAAACTTGTTCATCTTTTTGACTAAAGACTTCAGGCTGTCTGGAAATCCTAAAAAGAAAAGTTTTAAGTATGCGTCTCAGATACTGGGGGAAATGCTAAATAAAGTATGTATTGTATGTTCTACCATTGTATTATGGACTGATGATGTCCTGTTCATGGCTTTACTTATAGATCTTCATTATCCAACAAATTCCTTTCAAAACTAAAGTACATCTAAAAATATTCAAAGACAAAAGTGTATATGTGTTTGTCTGCCTATGTATACGCATATATTTGATACTATCTAATATAGTAAAAAATATTGAGGAATTGGGTATTCTAATTAAGTAAATATTTTAGATAATACAATTGACCCACTTCAAGCACTAAGAATTTTGAAATAAATTTACCTTTTTCACCAAAGTATTATGTGCATTACCACATTAGGATGAAATCTGAATATTATTTAAGTTTCTCTTAATGACAGATTCATTTTTAAATACATTTTAACACACAGAGATAATTTTCAATGTGCTTTTCTTTTTTACTCTATCACTCCTAATTATCATGCTGTAATTCTAAAAAACATCCTCTGTTATCACCGTGTCTGCCTCTGCCCACACTCTTATATCCTTCCAATTATTCCCTCCTCAAAGTGTTTGAAAGATCTTCAGCAAAAGTTTACTTTCACGTGATATTAATAATATTGTTTGATAATCTTCACATTCTGTTAGATCATCTTTCTTTGGTATGGGCACAAATATGGATCTCTTCCAGTCAGTTGGCCGGTAGCTGTCTTCCAAATTTCTTGGCATAGATGAGTGAGCGACTCCAAGTTTGCATCTACTTGTTGAAACATCTCAGTTGGTATTCCATCAGTTCCTAGAGCCTTGTTTTTCACCAATGCTTTCAGTGCAACTTGGATTTCTTCCTTCAAGAAGAAATTGGTCAGATGCTACCTCCTGAAATGGTGGAGGGTCGACCAATTCTTTTTGGCACAGTGACTCTATGTATTCTTTCCATCTTCTTTTAATGCTTCCTGAATAGTTCAATATTTTGCCCATACCAAACCAAACCCATTGCCATCAAGTCAATGCCAACTCATAGCAATCCTACAGGACAGAACAGAACTGACCAATTATTCCCTCCCCAAAGTGGACATGGAACAAGAGATATCCTTGCTGGTGGATTTGTACTGCCGACCCTTTGGTTAGCAGCCAAGCCCTTAACCACTGGGCCACCAGGGCTCCATAGAATCCTTCAATACTGCAACTTGAGGCTTGAATTTTTTCTTCAGTTCTTTCCTATATCCTTTGCTGATGTCAGATGGATTTTGGCTAAAAGCAGAAAATACCAGAGAGGTGTTTACCTGTGTTTTATTGACTATGCAAAGGCATTTGACTGTGTGGATCATAACAAATTACGGACAACATTACGAACAATGAGAATTCCAAAACACTTAGTTGGGCTCATGTGGAAACCTGTATGTAGACCAAGAGACAGTCATTTAAACAGAACAAGAGGATACTTCGTAATTTAAAATCAGGAAAGGTGTGTATCAGGGTTGCATCCGTTCACCATACTTATTCAATTTGTATGCTGAGCAGAATGAGACATCAGGATTGGAGGAAGACTTTAACAACCTGTAATATGCAGATAACACAACCTTGCTTGCTGAAGGTGAAGAGGACTTGAAGCCCTTACTGATGAAGATCAAAGACTATAACCTTCAGTATGGATTACACTTCAACATAAGGAAAACAAAAACCCTCACAACTAGACAAATAAACAACATCAAGATCTGTTGTACATACAGTCACTGTGAGTCAGAACCGACTCAATGGCACCTAAAAACACTAGAAACAATTATGCTTTATTAGAATATGGCAATAGTTTTGCAATTATGCATTTGTCAGTCTTTAAACACATATGAAATAGACATATTATTGTCCACTAAATAAATTGGATTCTAAAAAAATAAATAACAGCTAACTACAACATCAGAAATAAAAGTAATCATCTTTAGTTCACTTAGGTTCAAGATGTTAAACCAGATGATTAAGAATTCTACTTCATTTCTCTGTTTAATAATAATTGTGATACCTAAATTTCTTAATTTATGGTCTTGACACTACCATATTAATGAATAATTCACAAATCTAACACTCATTTTTCAAAAAATTGATGAAAATTTACTAGAGCATTTGATGGGTGAATCAAGATTAGAACTAATTATTTTCTCCTAATTTTGCTTGCCTAATTGAGATGTTACTCATGATATAACACAAGCAAACTTTGGCACTCAGAGCTGTCCTTAGATACCAAGCAAATCTGATCCATTAATCTTTGACTTTCCTTAGTACCTAATCATCATAACGCTGAAAAAAAAAAGACAATACACAATACTGGGGAAGTCACACAACTTGACCAAGGCAAAGCCATATAAACTTCATAGACATATCCAAACTCCCTGAAGGATCTAGTTACTGGGCTGAGGCCCGGGAACCATGGTCTCGGGGAACATATAGCTCAACTGGCATAACACAATTTGTAAAGAAAATGCTCTACATCCTACTTTGATGAGTGGCATCTGGGATCTTAAAAGCTTGTGAGCCGACATCTAAGATACATCTACTGGTCCCACTGCATCTGGAGAAAAAGAGAACGAAGCAAACCAAAGACACAAGGGAAAGACCAGTTCAGAGAACTAATGGACCACAATTACCACAGCCTCTTCCAGACTGAGTCCAGCACAACTAGATGGTGCCCAGCTACCACCACCAACTGCTCTGATAGGCATCACAGTACCAGGTCGTGGACAGAGCTGTAGAAAAATGTAGAATAAAATTAAAATTCACACACACAAAAGAAGACAGAGACTGGAGAAACCCAAAGAGAATGGACACTGGACATCCTTTTTACTGAGTACTGAAGTCACTCCTGAGGTTCATCCTTCAGCCAAAGATTAGACAGCCTATGAAACAATACCACACACAGTGCAACCAAGTATCCGAGACTAAATGGGCACACCAGCCCAAAAGCAAAGACAAGAAGACAGAAAGGGACAGAAAAGCTGGACTAATGGAAATGGAGAACCCAAAGTCTAGAAGGGGAGAACGCTGACACATTTAGGGTTTGGCAACCAATGTCACAAAACAGTATGCATGTTAATTGTTTAATGAGAAACTAATTTTCTCTGTAAACTTTTACCTAAAGTACAATAAAAAAAAAATTTTTAAAGATCTCTGATAGAATTTCGTGTCATCCACGTAAGCAGATTTACATTATGGCCTGTGACTCTCATATCAATCACGGGCCTGCATTCCTCTGGAGCTGTGCCTTTCGAAGAGTCAGTCCTGGCCAAGACAAAACAATTGGTGACTACATTCTGGCTTCATGTGCACTCACCAAGTAGAGTTGCCAAAATTCCATAGTCTGAAAACTAGCAAGCGGAAGCCAATGGTACAGTTCAATCACTGCAGAATGCCAATTTTCCACAGACAAATTTGTTAATTACTGCTAAAATTGTTCATTATACTTTGGAAGTCCTTTATGTCCAATTAGAATTGACATTTAGTTGTTTAAATTCAAGCACTGAAAAAGTAGAATATTGCCTAGAGAAGTGTACTTCGTAGTAAGAAGCAGAAGCTCTGGAAATGGGCAGACTTCAGTTCAATTCCAGATTCTGCTACTCTCTGGTTATTTGATCTTGACTTAACTTCACTAAGCCACAGTCTCTCTTGCCTACAAAGCGATGGTGTTGTTTTGCTATTGTGTGCCAAAAAGTCAATTGCAACTCATAGTGACCCTACATGACAGAATAGAACTGTCCCATAGTGTTCCCTAGGCTTGTAGTCTTTATCGTAGCAGATCGTCAGGTCTTTTCTCCCTTGGAGCTGCTGGTGGGTATGAACCTCTGACCTCTCAGTTAGCAGCCCAGGACTTAGCCATTGCACTCCAAGGCTGTTTAAAAAAGCATCACAACAGATTCTAATTCAATACTTACTTCATGAGGTTATTTGGGAGAATTAAATGAGACAATGGAACTAAAGGAAGGGCTTAGTATAGTATCTGGCATATATAAATGGCTCAATAAATGTTAGCTACTATATCTATCTCTCCTAACACAAATACAAAAATTGCTTTGATTTCATCAATTTTTATTGAGCATCAACAATGAACCGGGTACTATTTTAAGCGTGAGCTACATCAGTGAACATAACAGACAAAAAAATCCCTGGCCTTGGAGTTCTGGCACAATGGCGCTCTAGGCAGAAGCACCACGCCATCCCTCCACAGCAAAGATCCAAAAAACTAAGCTGAACAGAGACTACAACAGTCCTGAAACCCTAAAACATCAAATGAGGAGATAAAGAACTCAGCCAAGCACCAAATGGAGTGAGAAACTGACAGAGAACGGAGAGTGAGGAGAGATTCATGCAGAGGTCCCCTACCAGCTAACACAGCAAGGATCCGCCATCTTGGACTCCTATTGGAGACCAGCAAACAGGGGGTACGAGAAAGCAGCCTCACCAAGCGTCCAGCAGGAGACAAAACAACTGGTAATTTGTGTTATACTCTTCCCCAACCCCCACCCTTCTTCACCCCGACTCCGCCTCCTCTGCCTCCCACGGCCACAATCTCTTGTCAGGGAAACACCGGCTGCTTGGATTCTACACACCTGAACAGGCTGGCTCTCTGAGTGCCATTTGTTGGCTGCTGGTGTTGCTTTTTTCCACTTCGTTTGATTTCTTCCTTACCTCTCACCACCTCCCCATCATTTCGCTCAAATACTTGGCTCTGTGCACCATCTTTGCTTCTTCCTGAGGGGCTGCAGAGCTCCAGTAATTTGTGATATACCCTTTACCACTCCCTACCCTTCTTCACCCACACTCAGCCCCCTCTGCTTCCCACGGACACAGTCTCTTATCCGAGAAACACCAGCCTGCACTAGCTGGCTCTCTGAGTACCATTTGTTGGCTGCTAGTGTTGCTTATTTTTCTGTTTCTTTTGATTTCTTCCTTACCTCTCACAACCTCCCCCTCCTTTCGCTCAAATACATGGCTCCGTGTGCCATCTTTGCTTCTTCCTGAGGGGCCGTGGAGCTCCATTCAAGTGTGGAGGTGCTTCCCGGTCTGGGCTGCCACTGTGGTGGGATCCCGGCCTTTTGTTCATTTGTTTGTTTTGAATTGTTTGTTTCTTTTCTTTTCCTTTTTTTGAGTTGGGAGCCCTTTCTGGTCAGGCGGTGCTGCATGGCAAGGAGACTTCCCCTTGGCTTGCACAGACGTGCAGAGGGATCCCTGAGAGCATTTCATTTTTTGTTGGATTTTTTCTTTTTCTGTTTCTTTTTGGGGCCTTTCTTGTTTTTTTTTTTTTTTTTTTTTAATTTGTTTTCTTTTCTTTTCCCTCTTTGTCCTTTTTTGTCTTTCTTCATTACTCAGTTTCTTCTCTCTCTGTATCTTCCTTCTCTTTCTGTTCCCTGAATACCTGGCATTCCATACCTCTATGCCTTCTAGCCAGGCTGTACTGCAACACCTGAGAGAGACTTCCCCAGACTTCATAGCTGCATAGGTGGGATCCCTCGGAACTTTGTGGTTCTTTAACCTTTCTTATTTTTATTTATTCATTCTTTTCTTTTCTTCCTCTTCCCCTTTCCGTTTTGCTCCATTTCATAGTCTCTCATCTCTCTACTCCAATGGCAAGCTCCCCTAGCATTCTTTTTTGTTTGTTTCTATGTTTTTGGCTCCTGTTCCTCTCTCCTCTCTCCCATATCCATCTTAGCTCCACACATAACAATCTCCCCACTGCATCCTGCCTACCTGCACTGTGTGCTTGACATCACACCACCAAGCAGCACAGGCATGGCCTACTGGAACCTGCCCTGCACTAATTACTGACCCACTGTTGTGGCTATAGTAAGTGCCACAAACAACCCGTACCAGTAACTCCTCTTCAGCTAGACCTGCCCTGCCATACCATATCTGAGTGACTGACCCTGCCAGTTGGAGAAGGAGGCAAAAAGTATTGTGCTCACAGACAAGCAAACAACAAAGAACACACAGTCCACCTGCACAGATGTAGTCAAATTAAAAAAAAAAAAAAAAAAGGGATGAAACAAACAAATCTACAATCAGTTAACAAGAAAAATAACTACTGAATGCGCCAAAGACCGTGGATATTATCAAAACGTTTACAAAAACAGGACAGGATGGTTCCAGTAAGCATCCAAAATAAAACACCAGATGACTCTCCTGTGGAAGAAAATGCACTAGAACTACCTGACAGGGAATTCAAATCTCTAATACTCAGATTCTCCAAGAGCTGAGGCAAAAATCAGACAAACAAGAGGAAAACAGACAAATTCATGGAAAATACAGACAAAAAATTGGAAGTATTCAGGAAAATAACGCAGGAACAAAATGCCAAAATAAATTCACAACTAGAAATTATACAAAGACAACAATTAGAAATCCAAAAGATAAAAAACAAGATTTCAGAAATGGACGGTGTCATAGAAGGGCTGAGAAGCAGATTTGAAATGGTGGAAGACAGGATCAGTGGAATTGAAGACAAACACTTGGATACAAATCTTTTTGAGGAAAACTCAGAAAAAAGAACAAAGAAAAATGAAGATACCGTGAGAGTTATGTGGGATAAAATCAAAAGAAAAAATTTTCGAGTGATTGGAGTTCAAGAACAGGGGGAGAAAACAGAAAACAGAAAGGATCATTGAAGAACTGCTGACAGAAAACTTCCCTAATATCATGAAAGATGAAAAGCTGGCCATCCAAGAAGCTCAACGAACCCCATATAGAAGAGACCCCAAAAGAAAATCACCAAGGCATATCATAATCACACTCCCCGAAACCAAAGACAAACAAAGAATCCTGAGAGCAGCTCATGAAAAACAAGAAGTCACATACAGAGGAGAAACAATAAGACTAAGCTCAGATTATTCAGCAGAAACCATGCAGGCAAGAAGGCAATGGGATGATATATTTAAAATGGTGAAACAAAAAAATTGCCAGCCGAGAATAAAATATCCTGCAACACTCTCGTTCAAATTTGATGGTAAAATTAGGTCATTTCCAGACAAACAAAAATTAAGGGAATATGTAAAAACAAAACCAAACTTACAAGAATTATTAAAGGGAGTTCTTCGATCTGAGGACAAATAGCTTCAGCTCACAGGCAGAACCTAGGACGCAGGATCGTACCAGCCAGACACCAATCTAGGAAATGAACTCTCGAGGACTAGCCAAAACCAAAAGAAATACAAGAGGGAGTCAGAGCAGTTAATCAGTAAATGACAACAACATCAAAACAATAAAAGAGGGAATAAACGGCATAGTTATACAACCTTCTAATGGAGAGGAAGGCACGGCGATACCAAGTGATGGTAGACTGCGTCAAACTTAGAAAGATAAGGGTAAAATTCATGGTAACCACAAAGAAAGCTAACAAACATACTCATAAAAAACAAGATGAAAAACATAAAGTCTCAGCAAAAACAAACCTACAAACCAAAAGAAATGAAAAAAAAAAATCCACGAACAAAAGTAACTCAGCACAAGAGAGTAAGAAGAACAAAGAAAACTTGAGCACTACAGAAAGAAGCACTACAAAATGACAGCAACAAACTCACATCTATCAATAATTACACTGAATGTACATGGACTCAATGCATCCATAAAGAGAAGCAGAGTGAGAGAATGGATAAGAAAACAGGATCCATCAATACGCTGTCTACAAGAGACACACCTTAGAAACAAAGATGTGAATTTATTAAAAGTCAAAGGTTGGAAAAAAATATATCAGGCTAACAACTACCAAAAAAGAGCAGGAGTGGCAATTCTAATCTCAGATAAAATAGGCTTTGAAACAAAATCTACCGTAAAAGACAAAAAAGGACACTATATAACGATTAACAGGATGATCCATCATAGATACATAACCATAATAAACATCTACGCACCCAATGACAGGGCTCCAAAATACATAAAACAAACTCTAACAACACTGAAAAGAGAAATTGATAGTTCCACAATAATAGTAGGAGACTTCAACACACCACTCTCAGTAAAGGACAGAACAACTAAAAAGAAACTCAGCAAAGATACAGAAGACCTAAATGGCACAATCAGCCAACTGGACCTCATAGACATATATAGAACAATCCATCCAACTGCTGCAAAGTACACATCCTTTTCAAATGCACATGGAACATGCTCCAGAATAGACCACATCTAAGGCCACAGAGAAATCCTCAACAAGATCCAAAACTTTGAGATAATTCAAAGTATCTTCTCTGACCACAATGCCATCAAGGTAGAAATTAACACTAGAAAGAGCAAGGAAATAAAATGAACTACACAGAAACTGAATAATACCTTGTTTACACATCACTGGGTAATAGAAGAAATCAGAGATGGAATCAAAAAATTCCTAGAATCAAATGAGAATGAAAACACATCATACCAAAACCTTTGGGAAACAGCAAAGGCAGTCCTCAGAGGACAATTTATAGCAATGGATGCACATATCAAAAAAGAAGAAAGGGACAAAATCAAAACATTAACTACAGAACTCAAACAAATAGAAAGAGAACAGCAAAAACACCCACAACCACCAGAAGAAAGGAAACAGTAAAGATCAGAGCAGAAATAAATGAAATAGAGAAAAGAAAAACAATAGAAAGAATCAACAAAACCAAAAGTTGGTTCTTTGAAAGAATCAACAAAATCGACAAACCACTGGCCAGATTGACAAAAGAAAAACAGGAGACGACACAAATAACCCAAATAAGCAATGAAATGGGGGACATTACAACAGACCCAACTGAAATAAAAAGGATTATAACAGAATATTATGAAAAACTATACTCCAACAAATTTGAAAACCTGGAGGAAATGGATAAATTTCTAGAAACACACGGCCTACCCAAACTACAACAAAGTGATGTTGAAAATCTGAACAGACGCATAACAAGAGAAGAGACTGAAAAGGTAATAAAAAAAACTCCCAACCAAAAAAAGCCCTGGCCCAGATGGCTTCACTGGAGAATTCTACAAAACATTTACAGAAGAGCTTGTACCAGTACTACTCAAGCTATTTCAGAGCATAGAAAAGGAAGCAGCACTTCCAAATTCATTCTATGAAGCCAGCATAACTCTGATACCAAAACCAGGCAAAGACATCACAAAAAAAGAAAATTACAGACCAATATCTCTCATAAATATAGATGCAAAAATTCTCAACAAAATTCTAGCCAATAGAATTCAGCATCATATCAAAAAATAACACACCACATCCAAGTAGGATTCATGCCAGGTATGCAAGGAGGGTTGAACATTAGAAAATCAATCAACGTAATCCACCAGATAAATAAAAGGAAAGAATCACATGATCATCTCAATTGACGCAGAAAAGGCATTTGACAAAGTCCAACACCCATTCCTGATAAAAACTCTCAATCAAATAGGTATAGAAGGGAAATTTCTCAACATAATAAAGGGCATCTATGCAAAACCAACAGCCAACATCATTCTTAATGGAGAGAGGCTGAAAACATTCCCCTTGAAAACAGGAACAAGACAAGGATGCCCTTTATCACCACTCCTATTTAACATTGTGCTGGAAGTTCTAGCTAGAGCAATAAGGCAAGAAAAAGAAATAAAGGGCACCCAAATTGGTAATGAAGAAGTTAAACTGTCCCTGTTTGCAGATGATAGGATACTATACATAAAAAACCCTAAAGACTCCACGAGAAAGCTACTGGAACTAATGGAAAGATTCAGCAGAGTAGCAGGATACAAGATACACATTCAAAAATCAGTTGGATTCCTATACACCAGTAAGGAGAACGATGAAAAGGAAATCAGGAAAACAATACCATTTTCAATAGCCCCTAAAAAGATAAAATACTTAGGAATAAATCTGACCAGGGATGTGAAAGACCTATGCAAAGAAAACTACAAAACAGTACTGCATGAAACCCAAAGGGATCTACATAAATGGAAAAACATACCATGCTCATGGATAGGCAGACTCAACATTGTGAAAATGGCAATTCTATCCAAAGCAATTTACAAATACAACTCAATCCCGATCCAAATACCAACAACATTCTTCAAAGAGATGGAAAAACTAATCATTAGCTTTATATGGAAAGAGAAGAAGCCCCGAATAAGTAAAGCACTACAGAAGAAGAAGAGTAAAGTTGGAGGACTCACACTACCTGATTTCAGAACCTACTATACAGCTACTGGAGTCAAAACAGCCTGGTAGTGGTACAACGACAGATACATTGACCAAAGGAACAGAATTGAGAACCCAGATGTAAATCCATCCACCGATTGTCACCTGATCTTCGACAAGGGCCCAAAGTCCATCAAATGGGGAAAACACAGTCTTTTTAACAAATGGTGCTGGAAAAACTGGATATCCATCTGCAAAAAAATGAAACAGGACCCATACCTCACACCGTATACAAAAACTACTTCAAAATGGATCAAAGACCTGAATATAAAGCCCAAAACTATAAAGTTCATGGAAGAAAAAATAGGACCAACACTACAGGCCTTAATACACAGCATTAACAGGATACAAACCATAACCATCAACACACAAACCCCAATAGATAAGCTAGATAACTGGGATCTTCTAAAAATCAAACACCTATGCTCTTCAAAACACTTCACCAAAAGAGTAAAAAGAGAACCTACAGACTTGGAAAAAATTTGTGAACAGTACAAGTCGGACAAAGGTCTAACCTCCATAATCTACAAGAAAATCCAACAGCTCTACAACAAAAAGACAAATAATCCTATTAAAAAATTGGCTAAGGAAATGAACAGACACCTCACCAAAGAATACATTCGAATGGCCAACAGACACATGAGGAAATGCTCCTGATCACTAGCCATTAGAGAAATGCAGATTAAAACCACAATGAGATACCATCTCACCCCAGCATTACTGGCACGAATCAAAAACACTGGAAATAACAAATGTTGGAGTGGGTGTGGGGAGATGGAAACTCTTATGCACTGCTGGTGGGAATGCAAAATGATACAACCATTTTGAAAAATGATATGGCGCTTCCTCAGAAAGCTAGAAATAGACATACCATTCGATCCAGCAATCCCACTCCTACGAATATATCCTAGAGAAATAAGAGTCGTCACTCGAATAGACATATGCACACCTATGTTCATGGCAGCATTGTTCACAATAGCAAAACGATGGAAACAACCTAGATGCCCATCAACAGATGAATGGATCAACAAACTATGGTACATACACACAATGGAGTACTATGCAACGAGAAAGAACAACAATGAATCTGTGAAGCATCTCATAACATGGATGAAACTGGAGGACATTATGCTGAGTGAAGTAAGTCAATCACAAAGGGACAAATATTGTATGAGACCTCTGTTGTAAAAACCCATGGAAAAGTTCACACGCAAAATGTAACAATCTTTGCTGCTTACCAGGGATTGGTGGCGGGGGGGGGGGGGGGGGGATACTATACAGGCTATAGATAAGTAGTATCTTGGGTGAAGGGTGAGACAGTACACAATTCAGGGGAAACTAGCACAACTTGTGCAAGGAAAGGTCATGGAAGCTCCATAGACACATCTAAACTCCGAGGGACTGAATTGCTGGGTGGAGGGCTGTTGGGACCATGGTCTCTGAGAACATCTAGCTCAATTGGCATAACAGTTTATAAAGACAATGTTCTACATTCTACCTTGGTGAGTAGCGTCTGCGGTCTTAAAAGCCTGTGAGCAGCCATCTAAGATACTCCACTGGTCTCATCCCTTCAGGAGCAAGGGAATATGAAGAGAACAGGATACAAGGAAAAGATTAGTCTGAAGGACTAATGGACCACAGCTACCAAGGCTTCCACCAGTCTGACTCCAATACAGTGAGATGGTGCCCAGCTACCACCACTGACTGCTCTGTCCAGGATCACAACAGAGGGTTCTGGACAGAGCTGGAGAAGGTTGTAGAACAAAATTCTAATTTACAAAAAAAAAAAGACCAGATTTACTTGCCTAAAGGAGACTGGAGAAACCCCGAGTGTATGGCCCCCAGACACCCTTTTAGCTCAGTGGTGAAGTCATTTCCGAGGTTCACCGTTCAGCCGGGGAGTGGACAGCCCCATAAAACCAAATGGAACTAATGAGGCACAGCAGTCCAGGGACAAGGGCCAGAAGGCGGAAGGGGACAGGAAAGCTGGTGATAGGGACCCCAAGTTTGAATAAGGATAGTGTTGATGTGTTGTGAGGTTGTTAACCATTGTCATAGGGCAACATGTGTACTAACTGTGAAATGAGAAACTATTTTGTTCTGTAAGCCTTCATCTAAAGTGAGAATAGCAGCACAACTGGAAGAGCATAGTCGATGTCACTGAACTGTGCACGCAGAAATTTTTGAAGAGATGGTTGACATGTTGTGGGGTTGTTAACCAGTGTCATAAAACAATATGTGTACTACTGTTTCATAAGAAAGTATTTGTTTCTGTAAGCCTTCACCTGAAGTACAATAAAAAAAAAAAAGAAAATGGAATATGGTTTATAAGCCACCTCTAATTTTAAGTTCTATTAAAATCTTCTTATATATTGCAGTTCCCTCGTGAAATTCCTTCTTCTTGCATATATTTTAATAACTAAATCAATCATCTAGCTTATAAAAATGTTTCTGCTGATAATGATTCCAAGCATAGTCAACTTAGATCATTAATATGTAAAAGGAAAGATAAAGTCACACTCCTTTTCTCCATATGCATAAGCCATTGCCATATCAAAATAGAGAAAGATAGCAGCAGAATGTGACCCACTGAACAAAACTGGAATTCATGCGCCCATACTTGTACATGGAAATAAATAAATAAATAAAATTGGTGAAATAGAAATCTTCCCCTACTTATAGCAGAATGTCGACTAATAAATATAAAAAGTAATGTTGACATTAGGTAGTCATTACTTGACGATGCTAAAATCAATGAGTGGAAGTTTATTGAGGTCTCAGAATACCTCCCCACAACATACTTATTAATTACAACGGGAAATTAGTAAATATAAATAGGAGAAACCTACTTTAATCAAATTGAAAAAGTCATTGTCTTCAGTAATAGGACAATAGGACAAATAAAAATCTAATATTTTTAGAAGAACTCAGAAACTACTATGATATTCCTGCCACAACTGCATAACTGAATCCCATGAGAGGAAACATCAGACAAAATTCAACTGATATTTGGGGTAATAGATGTGATGACAGGAAAAAGTAGTGGGATGAGTTAAGAATGAAAAATGAAAGGAAGTTCACCCAGTGCTGTAGCGCTCAGCAAATGATTGACATTTACCCAGTGGTATTTAAATAAGCTTTAATTATTTACATAGTAATTGGGATGGAGAGGAAAGGGTAAAATTTCATCTCAGGGCAGCTCCACCCCCAGCCCCCTAAAAAGGTCACTGTCCCTAGGTAAACTGACAGGGAAACCTCTTTCATGCATGCATAGCCCCTTGATGCATCCTAGGTGAAGAAAACAAAGGAACAAAGGGCCCTGGAGTTTATATAAACCTTAGTACGGGATACTAGGAATGGCAAAAGGGGAGGAAGAGGGAGGCTCGCCCTGACATAGTCACATAGTCTGGGCTCAGGGTGTATCACTGTCTTGTGGTCAGTTTTGATGGCATCAAAGTAAGAACATTCCCTCCCCTTCTGTGATCTAAGATTATATCTTGCCAGTATGCAATTATGTAGTTAATCATATACCTCACCACTAAGGCACTAGGGGACCTTACAACCAAGGCGCTAAGGAAGGGAGCCGTTTCCCCTGGGGCACATTCTTTCAGGACAGGTTCAGGGTAAAGGTCACGCAGGAGGTGGGGGAGGAAAACTGCTTTTGCTGCCTTGTAAGTGAGGAGGAATTGATATACCTGGGGTAGAGTTTATATAAGAGTTGCAGATGCAGTGAGTGTGGACAATGACAGCAAGAGAGAAAACAAGGACGACTCCAAAATTGAGGCAAATCAACTTGGCCATAGATGGAGCCATTAACTGGAATGGAGAAAAGTGGACCAGCAGCAGATTTTCTTGAAAACAGAAAGCAAACCAAGAGTATAGTCATGTACTAATTATTTTTTCAGAGTCCTTTGTGTTTGTAAATTTCTCAGTGATTTCTTCATTATATTCCTAAAGTTAATGATTATAAACCACATAGGATTATGAATCATTCTACGTAAGTTTTTACATTTGCAACATTGTATATAATGGTTGCAGATTTCTCTATACTTAGCAACCAGTAAGCAAATTCTAGTCTTAACTATACCTTTCCTTGAGATTCAAGATATTATTTCAACAATTACTTCTGCAAAATGCAAAAAGAAAAAAAGAAATTTTTAGTCCTCATAACTGTTATTGATATTATTATTATACGTTTTTTTTTCCAAATATTTATTCAATTGCTTGTAAATAGATGTGGCATTCTATTCCTGATTTTTTAAAATGAAATCACTCCAGCAACTCTCTAGTGAAAATAGAGCCAAGAGAGCTCATAGAAGGCATAATAGCATTGCCAATATAAAGCATGCTATTTAGCTTATAAAAATGTGTCTAATATTAAAGTCTCCAGTCATGTCAACAGCTCAGAATCATTATTAAGTCAAAAGAAAGGCGAAGTCACATCCTTTTTCCTCCACACCTCCATGTCACTCTACAAAGACCAGCAGATAAGCCTTCTGCCTATTCCATTTCCATACGCTCTTTTGTCCACCAGAGATTTCTACTAATTGGTAGGAAAATAAGCTACCAACAAGCACCAGAAAAACACCTCATGTTTTACTTTAAATACCAAATTCAGCGGTAGCCACTTCAATGAGGATCTTATAACACCAGGATCCATTACTGTGAATACTTACAATTATAGCTAATTCTCTCTGGGAGTGATACAAATGGAAGACAATCAATAAGAAGAGATTCACAGTTAACTAGGGAAATTCATAAGTAAAAAGTTAAAATTAAACTCTTAGAAACTTCTTGAATCAGAAACCAAAAAAGCTTATTTGCAACTTTATGGAAAAAGTAAATTTAGTACTCATCATAATTTGCCTGCTATTATAAGTGTTCTCTTTAATTTTCCCAATATATCGAAGTCATCTGGCAAAGAAAAATTATGGCTTGCAAAATCCCAGTCCCAGTATCACAAAGCAAAGTACTGAGTGTAGACTTAGAGCTGCAAGACATTACTTAATAACCTGCACACTTAGGGAGGTATTCAACTTCCCTGAGGACACTGCGTTGGAAACCTAAATCAAATAATGTATCTGTGAAAAAGATAAAAGAGGAGTATGACTCTGGGTATGCATGCTGGAGTGTCTGCAATAAATACTTAAGAATCTAGAGATCAATGCATTTGGTCATGGAACTGTGACATATACAAATTACAGTTCAAGAGCCAAAACTGATTAAAGAGGAATTTCATTCTGTGACCTCTTGGATGACATTAAAGTGACTGCAAATAAAAAGTCTTTAGAAACATCCATTCAAGTGACCCTTGTTTCTGCTTTCTTCACAGGTTTCTTTCTCATCCATGCTCCTTCCCCACCCAGAAAGGAAAAAAAAAAAAAAGCCTGCCTCTACTCGCAATCCATGAGACTCTCTTTCTGTCTCTATCCCACTCCTATTTGTTTTGGCATTAATTATTAATTATAATTACTTAATTAATTATCAGCATTTCTTTCTATAATACATTTCCATTCCTCCTTGTGATAGACTGATTGCATTAATGGCCCAGTTCTTATTCTCCTTTTTATGTAAGTCCTTTGCCATGAGTCTTTATAGTTCTCTTAACACTGTAATCTTAACACCTGGATTGGCCACATGATTCACTTTGGCTTATTGACTTTTGGAAGACGGGACACAAGCAGAAGTTTGAGAAAGCACTTACCTAACTGGGTTGGCTATTGTTCTCACTTACTACCACAGCATGAGGATAGGTGCTGGTCAGCCAGCTGGAGGAAGAGAGGCATGTGGTCCAGATATCCTGTTGTCCTAGGTGACAGTCAGTCTACACCATACCTGTACCCAGACTAAATCTCTGGCCACAGACTGGTAAGGTAAATTAATTCTTAATGTTTTAATTTCCTAAGAATTGGAGTGGTTTGTTGTATGGCTTTATCATGGCAATAGATAGCTAATATACTGTTTTAACAGGAGCAAAACAGGGCTGGTAAATATAATATTCTCTTTGGTGAATTGAGGAAAGAAGAAAAGTCTGAGAATACTTACGCATTGTTAATATTCTCTGTCATATTTCAGTTAAAGCATAAAGACAAAAGCAAGAACAAATTCAAAAGTAGGAGACAGACGATTAGTAGCCTGTTTACACAGAAAATAAGATTATTTGTACTTACAGCTGATTCAGAATAACTTAAATTTTAAAAACTCAAAATATTATAGTAAAGTTATTTAGTTCAACTTCCTAATAAGCTTCTATATCTAACAGAAAGTTATGAAAAGGTAATAATCTGCCCAATGGTTTCCTGTATAAATTTTATGCCTTATTTTGAAAATATTTTCTAGTTTGTCTTCATGCTCTTATTCATAATTGTCTATTCATCTTGAAGACTTTTCCATGTCTAATATATCAAAGATACTGAATGAGAAATATGTCATACCAAAGAAACTATGGGACTACATTTTTACCCTGCTCAATCTGTCTTTAAGAACTTTGATAACCCTAAAAAAAAAAAAAAAAAAAAAAACAAAGAATACTATAATCAACCTGAAGTCTTTCTGGACCAGATATTTTTAACCAAGTTGGGTCATTTTGGGCAAAGCAAATAATAGATAACCAGCCGCATCCCATTCCCAACTTAAGAGACGTGGAGTTGTCAACAGTTTATTCAGGATGGATACTAGCAAGGGGGAGGGATGGAGAGGTGCAGACACCCACCAATGTGCCCACCTGCCTAGTGCTGTAAGTAGTCTTGCTTCTGTAACTCAAGATATAAAAAAAGACAAAACAAATGACTAACTTGGGCCACAGCCTTGCTACCTGAATTTACAATGATTCCCTGAGGCCTCCTCTTTCCTTCCTTTTTAGGCCTCATTCCATTTTCCTCTCCAGGTCATGCATGGTATGGACTTCTTGACTTTGTTAAGCATCAGTTATAGTGATAATCCGTGGATAAAAGGCATTTCACTGAAGCAATGAGTATAGAAATCATACTGATGTTCTGCTTGCTTAATCTGCTGTTTATATCTCAAAAGAAATGGACTTATGACACAGCCTACGTTAACACTGCTGCATTAACATAACAAAGAAAAACCTATTCTCAAATGAATTCTAACCACAGGTACAGTAGGATTTACAACATATTTTGGGAGATACAATTCAATCCATAACATAAAATAATTTTTAATAAAAAAAATTTGTCAAAAGATAAGTGATAAAGTGAGAAATATCATTTGCCACATGTTCAGAAATAGTAAATCCCAGTAATACACAAAGAGCTCTTACAAATAAAAAGCAAAATGCAGAATAAGGTGTGTTTCCATTTGAGTAAAGAGAAGGAAAAATAACATAAGCATTTGTTTATATGTAACTGAAATATCTCTGGAAATACACGTGGGAGACAGACATCATCGGTTTTCTCAAGGAAGTGGAAATGATGATCAGGGTTATGGAAAAGATGAGAGATTTTTCACTTTATACCCCAATGCACATCTAAATTATGAACAGAATGGATGTATTAGCTAGTCGAAAATGAATAAGTAAAAATTGAATGAAACTTTCTCATTCATTTTTTAGAAACCAATAACCTCATATTTCAATCAAGAATACTGATGTTTGCTACACATAAACAAACATTAAAATCTCAAAATTTAATACATGAAACATACATTATTTCTCACCCAGTAAAGTCCGATATGTGTTGGATGGTTCTAATAAATCCAGTATCTGTGCCTCTGGAACATGTGGCTTTCACGATGGGTTGCTGTTGATGAGAGATGCAAAGAGATGCATTGGATCTGCACAGCCTCAGTCCAGATTAACAAGTCATTTCTGCAAACATGCCACTAGCCAGAACCAGTCACATGGTCCTTACGTGACTTCGAGGAGCATAGTAAAAAGAATAGCTGGTGAACGCAGGCTGTGTTTTCCAGACCTCAGTCAATTAGTTTTAAGTAAACGTTTAACAATTACAAAGTCTCATTCATTATGTAGCTTCTGTTTTGTGTGCTTTTGATTTTCCATTGTTAAAATGACATATTAAAATTCCAAATCAAGAGGTGGGGCCAAGATGGCAGAGTAGTCAGAAGCTTCTAGTGGACCCTCTTACAACAAAGGCCCCCCCAAAAAAACAAGTGATTTGATTATATATGGCCATCTGGGAACCCTGAACATCAAAGGCAGAGTTGAGGAACCAGACTGAGTGACTGGGGGAGGCAGAGACCATTTGGAAGCAGTGAGGAGTTGCCAGACCTGACCTGGTGAGAACCTGAGCCCTTCAGGCCTGATCAGCTCTGGTATAAGTGGTGAGGCAGGCAAGCAAAGGTGCTTGGGAGGTGCGTTTTCCACACCAGGAAAGACACAGCCACTAAGAGTCTACTCCGCCATGCAGAACCAGTGAGAAGCAGCCCTCATTGGTGGAAGATAAGTAAATGCGTACAGCCTACTGCACGGATCAAAAACACCCCCCTTAGGGAGAAACCTCTCTTTCGTTTACCTCCCTGCTCCCTGCTCTGCACTGGGTCCCAGACTGGCTGCAGTGGTTGTCAAGTCCCCTGGGCTGGAAGTAGGATCTGTCACATGCCTGGAGCCATTCTCCCTGCCTTGGAGAGTGAACAAATTAACAAACAGGAAAAAATAAACTGCCGGCTCCCCTAAGCCAGGAACCAAGGGTAGGTACAGCTCCTTTGCCTAGGCACAGGCATAAAGGATCTACGGACTTTGAGTGCCTTTCCCCCTGCATAGACTTGGGTGGGCCTATCTCAACAGCGTAGGCCCTCATTACCACAGTACAACAGGGTATATACCGGAAGTCTAACTTCAATTGTTTCAGCTGTGAAGTGGCAGGTTCTCCACATTTGATACTGCTCTGCCCATTAAGCAGGGTCTTCACCTACCCACGTCAGGGGCCTGAGAACTGGTGGCTCCACCCACACCACCTAGCCACCTGCGATAGGGATCCATGAATAAGAGGTGCCTCCAGTTCTTACATCCAACAACATTAGGTGCTCAGAGTCCGGGTGCAAAACCCACCCACGTACGCATTCTAGGGAACAGGGACATGCCTTCCTCCTGGACACTCAGGGCAACTGTCAGCCCCCTGCCTTGCTCCGAGGGTGTCCCCCGCTGCAGCTAGAGGCCTGTGTCTACACCAATCACCCATGCCTGTCTAGGACTGTAGGTGAGAGCCTGCACCACACACTTGGTGGCTATCTACCTGGGCACCTGAGCTGAATCCATACAGGAGGAGTGGGTGACTCCTGAGCTCACATACCTAGTAACAGATCTAACCACCTGGTGATAGGACAGTAGAGCTTCAAAGGTTCCAATAATAAAACTAGCTCATATAAGCAGCCTATTTGGGCATATCAAAACAAAACAAAACAAGCTAACATAAGCAAACATAAAATACATACATATAATATTGATGGCTCGGAGACAACAGTCAATATCAAATCACATAAACAGGCAATCCATGACGGCTTCAGCAAGCTCCCAAAATAAAGAATCTAGAAAATTCCTGGAGGAGGAAAATTTCTTGGAATTACTGGAGGCAGAATACAAAAGATAATACACAGAACTCTTCAAGAAATCAGGAATAAAATTAAGCAAAATTCAGAACACACAATAGACGAAATTAAAAAGACTACAGAAGAGCATAATGACAACTTTAACAGGCTGCAAGGATCCATAGAGAGACAGCAATCAGCAATCCAGAAGATTAACAATAAAATTTCAGAATTAGACAACTCAATAGAAAGTCATAGGAGCAGAAATGAGGCAATGGATGTCAGAATTAGTGAGATTGAAGATAAAGCACTTGACACTGACTTATCTGAGGAAAAATCAGATAAAAGGACTAAAAAAAATGAAGAAACCCCAAGACTTATGTAGGCTTCTATCAAGACGAATAACCTATGAGTGATTGGAGTACCAGAGCAGGGGGAATAACAGAAAATCCAGAAAGAATTGTTGAAGATTTGTTGAGAGAAAACTTCCCTGATATTGTGAAAGATGACAAGATATCTATCCAAGATGCTCATTGAACCCCACATAAGGTAGATCCCAAAAGAAACTAATGAAGATATATTATAATCAAACCTTCCAAAACCAAAGATAAAGAGAGGATTTTCAGAGCATCTAGGGATAAATGAAAAGTCATCTACAAAGGAGAGTCATTAAGAATCAGCTGGACTACTCAGCAGAAATCATGCAGGCAAGAAGACAATGGGATGACATATATAAAGCCTTGAAGGAAAAAAAGCGCCAGCCAAGAATTATATATCCAGCAAAACTGTCTCTCAAATATGATGGTGAAATTAGGGCGTTTCCAAATAAAAAGAAGCTTAGGGAATTTTCAAAAAACAAATCAAAATTAAAAGAAATACTAAAAGGAGTCCTCCAGTTAGAAAATCAGTAACATGAAATAAGAACCTAAGATTAGAACACAGGACAGAGCAACCAGATATCAACCCAGATAGGGAAGTTACAAAAGTAAATAAAAGCTAAAACAATGAAAATAGGGAAACAGATGTCAATACGTAAAAGATGACAACATTAAAACAAGAAAGAGGGACTTAAAAAATGTAGACTTAGATTTTTCATATGGAGAGGAAGTCAAGGTGATATAAAGAAATAAAAGACTGGTATAAACTTAGAAAAATAGGGGTAAATATTAAGGTAACCACAAAGGAAACTAACAATCCTACAAGTCACAAGAAAAAACTAGAAAAATATAAAGACTCAGCAAACACAAAATCAACAGCAATGAAAATACACAAAGAAAAATGACTCAGCACAGAAAATTAAGGTGGACAAAGAAACTGTGAACAACACAGAAAAGAAGACATCAGGAGATCTGGGCAAGATGGCGCTCTAGGCAGAAACACCACGCCGTCCCTCCACAGCAAAGATCCGAAAAACTAAGCCTAACAGAGAATCAACAATCCTGAAACCCTAGAACACCAAATGAAGAGATAAAGAACTCAGCCAAACACCAAACGGAGTGAGAATACTAAAAGAGAACGGAGAGCGAGGAGAGACTCAGACAGAGATTCCTTACCAGCTAACGCAGCGCGGATCCACCATCTTGGATTCCTATCGGAGACCAGCAAATGGGAGAGCAGCCTTGCAGAGCATCTGGTCGGAGACAGAACGACCGGTAAACTGCGGTGCGCGCTCTCCCACCACCCACCCCTCTCTGCCTCAGCTGGGGATCCCCTGCTTTCCGTGGCCGGGGTCCCTGGGCTGGGGGGTGCTGGTGCTTGGATTCCGCGCGCCTGGGCTGGCGGCTTTCTGGGAGCCGTTTGCTGGCAGCTAGCGAACCTTTTTCTGCCGCCTCCCCCTCCTTTTGCCTGGGTGCCTGGTTCCGAGTGCCGTCTCTGCTCTCTCCTGCGGGGCTGTAGGGCTGCGTGCAGGCGTGTGGCTATTTCTAGGTCTGGGCTCCCGCGTGGGTGGGATCCCGGGGCCTTTGTTCGTTCGCCCCTCTGCTTTCCGTGGCCGGAGTCCCTGAGCTGGGGGGCGCCGGTGCTTGGATTCCGCGCGCCCGGGCTGGAGGCTTTCTGGGAGCCGTTTGCTGGCACCTAGCAAACCTTTTTCTGCCGCCTCCCCCTCCTTTTGCCTGGGTGCCTGGTTCCGAGTGCTGTCTCTGCTCTCTCCTGCGGGGCTGTAGGGCTGCGTGCGGGCGTGTGGCTGTTTCTAGGTCTGGGCTCCCGCGCGGGTGGGATCCTGGGGCCTTTGTTCATTGGCCCCTCTGCTTCCCGTGGCCACGGTCACTTAACCCTGTGACTGCCGGCTTCTTGGAATTCGCGCCCCTGAGTGGGGGCTCTCTGGGTCCCATTTGTAGGCACTGACTGCTGGTGTTGCCCTTTTTTTTTTTTCTTTCTCAATTTTATTTTTCTTCCTTTTTTGATTAGTTTTGTCATCTTTTACCTCTTTTTCTCTTTTGTCTTTCTTCATTGCTTAATTTCTTGTCTCTCTATCTCTTCCTTCCTTTCTGATCCCTGAATACCAGGCGATGTATGCCTCTGTACCTTCTGGCCAGGCTGAGCTGTGAAAATTGAGACCGACTCCCCCAGACCTCATAGCTGCATCGGTGGGATCCCTGGGAACTTTGCAGTTCTTTAACTTTTCTGATTTTTATCTGTTCATTCTTTCCTTTTCTTTCTCTTCCCCCTTCTGGTTTCCTCCATCCCCTAGTCTCTCATCTGTACATTCCAACGACAAGCTCCCCTAGCATTCTTTTATGTTTGTACGCTTTTTGCTCCTCCTCCTCTCTCCTCTCTCCCATATCCAGCTTAGCTTCACACATAACCATCTTCCCGCTGCACCCTACCTACCTGCACCATGCACTAGACATCACATCACCAAGCGGTGCAGGCACGCTCTATTGGAACCTGCCCAGCACTGACTACCGACCGTCCTGGTGGCTGCGGTGAGTGCCACAAGCAACCCATCCCAGTGGCTCCTCCTCAACTAGATCTGCCCAGCTGTACCACAAGAACGAAAAAAAAAAAAAAATCTACAATCAATAAACGAGAGAAATATCTACTGAATGCCCTGAAAACAGCAAACAATATCAAAACATTTACAAAAACAAGACAAGATGGCTCCAATAGGCGTCCAAATTAAAACACCAGATAACTCTCCTGTGGAAGAAAATGCACTAGAAGTACCTGATACGGAACTCAAATCACTAATACTTGGAATTTTCCAAGAACTGAGGCAAAAAGCTGACAAACATGAGGAAAAAATAGACAAATTTATGGAAAATACAGACAAAAAATTGGAAGAATTCAGGAAGATGATGCAAGAACAAAATGCCAAAATAAATTCACAACTCGAAATTATACAAAAACAACAATTAGAAATCCAAAAGATAAACAACAAGATTTCAGAAATGGACGGTGTCATAGACGGGCTGAGAAGTAGATTTAAAACCATGGAAGACAGGATCAGTGGAACTGAAGACAAACACTTGGATACAACTCTGTTTCAGGAAAACTCAGAAAAAAGAACAAAGAAAAATGAAGAGACCCTGAGAGTTATGTGGGACACAATTAAAAGCAAAAACTTACGAGTGATTGGCATACCAGAACAGGGGGAGAAAACAGAAAACACAGAGAGGATCATTGAGGAACTGCTGACAGAAAACTTTCCCAATATCATGAAAGATGAAAAGCTGGTCATCCAAGAAGCTCAACGAACCCCATATAGAAGAGACCCCAAAAGAAAATCACCAAGACATATCATATTCACACTCGCTAAAACTAAAGACAAACAAAGAATCCTGAGAGCAGCTCGGGAAAAACAAGAAGTCACATACAGAGGAGAAACAATAAGACTAAGCTCAGATTATTCAGCAGAAACCATGCAGGCAAGAAGGCAATGGGATGACATATATAAAGTCTTGAAAGAAAAAAATTGTCAGCCAAGAATAATATATCCTGCAAAACTCTCATTCAGATTTGATGGTGAAATTAGGTCATTTCCAGATAAACAGAAACTAAAGGAATATGTAAAAGTCAAACCAAACTTACAAGAATTATTAAAGGGAGTTCTTCGATCTGAGGACAAACAGCTTCAGCCCTCAGGCAGGACCTAGGACCTAGGACGCAGGTTAACATGAACCAGATACCATTCTAGGAACTGAACTACAGACGACTTTCCAAAAACAAAAGATATATAACAGGGAATCAGAGAAATCAATCAAAGGATGACAACAACATCAAAACAATGAAAGAGGGAACAAACGGCATAGGTATAGAACCTTCTAAAGGAGAAGAAGGCAAGACAATACCAAGTAACGGTAGACTGCTTCAAAATTATAAAGATAAGGGTAAAATTCATGGTAACCACAAAAAAAGTTAACAAACCAACTCATAAAAATAAAGACGAAAAACATAAAGTCTCAACAAAAACAAAACCTACAAAAACAAAAGAAATGAACACAAAATCCACAAACAAAAGGAACTCAGCACAAGAGAGTAAGAAGAACAAAGAAAACTTCAGCATCACAAAAAAAAGCACTACAAAATGACAGCAACAAACTCACATCTATCAATAATTACACTGAACGTAAATGGACTCAATGCACCCATAAAGCGACGGAGAGTGGCAGAATGGATAAGAAAACAGGATCCATCTATTTGCTGTCTACAAGAGACACATCTTAGAAACAAAGATGTGAATTTATTAAAAATCAAAGGTTGGAAAAAAATATATCAAGCTAACAACTATCAAAAAAGAGCAGGAGTGGCAATTCTAATCTCAGATAAAATAGACTTTAAAACAAAATCTACCATAAAAGACAAAGAAGGACACTATATAATGATTAAGGGGATGATCCATCATGAAGACATAACCATAATAAATATCTATGCACCCAATGACAGGGCTCCAAAATACATAAAAAAAACTCTAACAGCACTGAAAAGAGAAATTGACAGTTCCACAATAATAGTAGGAGACTTCAACACACCACTCTCAGTAAAGGACAGAACAACTAAAAAGAAACTCAGCAAAGATACAGAAGACCTAAAGGACACAATCAGCCAACTGGACCTCATAGACATATATAGAACAATCCATCCAATCGCTGCAAAGTACACATTCTTTTCCAATGCACATGGAACGTTCTCCAGAATAGACCACATCTTAGGCCACAGAGCAATCCTCAACAAGATCCAAAATGCTGAGATAATTCACAGTATCTTCTCTGACCACAATGCCACCAAGGTAGAAATTAACACTAGAAAGAGCAAGGAAAAAAAATCAAACACATGGAAACTGAATAATAATCTGCTTACACATCAATGGGTAATAGAAGAAATCAGAGATGGAATTAAAAAATTCCTAGAATCAAATGAAAATGAAAACACATCATACCAAAACCTTTGGGACACAGCAAAGGCAGTCCTCAGAGGACAATTTATAGCAATAGATGCACATATCAAAAAAGAAGAAAGGGACAAAATCAAAACATTAACTACAGAACTCAAACAAATAGAAAGAGAACAACAAAAAAAGCCTACAACCACCGGAAGAAAGGAAATAGTAAAGATCAGAGCAGAAATCAATGAAATAGAGAACAGAAAAACAATAGAAAGAATCAACAAAACCAAAAGTTGGTTCTTTGAAAGAATCAACAAAATCGACAAACCACTGGCCAGACTGACAAAAGAAAAACAGCAGAGGGCACAAATAACCCAAATAAGAAATGAAATGGGGGACATTACAACAGACCCAACTGAAATAAAAAGGATTATAACAGAATATTATGAAAAACTATATTCCAACAAATTTGAAAACCTAGAGGAAATGGATAAATTTCTAGAAACATACGGCCTACCCAAACTACAACAAAGTGATATTGAAAATCTGAACAGACCCATAACAAGAGAAGAGATTGAAAAGGTAATAAAAAAACTCCCAACCAAAAAAAGCCCTGGCCCAGATGGCTTCACTGGAGAATTCTACAAAACATTTACAGAAGAGCTCGTACCAGTTCTACTCAAGTTATTTCAGAGCATAGAAGAGGAAGCAACACTTCCAAAGTCATTCTATGAAGCCAGCATAACGCTGATACCAAAACCAGGTAAAGACACCAAAAAAAAAAAAAAAAAAAGAAAATTACAGACCAGTATCCCTCGTGAACATTGATGTAAAAATCCTCAACAAAACTCTAGCCAATAGAATTCAGCAACATATCAAAAAAAAATAATTCACCATGATCAAGTGGGATTCATCCCAGGTATGCCGGGATGGCTCAACATTGGAAAAACAATCAATGTAATCCATCAAATAAACAAAACAAAAGACAAGAACCACATGATATCATTCAATGCAGAAAAGGCGTTTGACAAAGCCCAGCACCCATTCATGATAAAAACTCTCAACAAAATAGGAATAAAAGAGAAATTCCTCAATACAGTTAAGGGCATTTACACAAAGCCAACAGCCAACATCATCTTAAATGGAGAAACTTTGAAAGTATTCCCCTTGAGAACAGGGACCAGACAAGGATGCCCTCTATCACCACTCTTATTCAACACTGTGCTGGAGGTCCTAGCCAGAGCAATTAGGCTAGAAAGAGAAATAAAGGCATCCAAATTGGTAGGGAAGAAGTCAAAGTATCTCTATTTGCAGATGATATGATCTTATACACAGAAAACCCCAAAGAATCCACAAGAAAACTACTGGAACTAATAGAAGAGTTCAGCAAAGTTTCAGGGTACAAGACGAACATACAAAAATAAGTTGGATTCCTTTACACCAACAAATAGAACCTCGAAGAAGAAATCCCCAAATCAATACCATTTACAATAGCCCCCAAGAAGATAAATTACTTAGGAATAAATCTAACCAGAGATGTAAAAGATCTATACAATGAACACTACAAGACACTACTGCAAGAAACCAAAAGAGACCTGCATAAGTGGAAATACATACCTTGCTCCTGGATAGGTAGACTAAACATTGTGAAAATATCAATTACTACCCAAAGCAATTTACACATACACTGCAATCCCAATCCAAATTCCACTGGTATTTTTTAATGAGATGGAGAAACAAATCACCAACTTCATATGCAAAGGGAAGAGGCCTTGAATAGGTAAAGCATTACTCAAGAAGAAGAACAAAGCAGAAGGCCTCACACTACCTAATTTTAGAACCTATTATACCTCCACAATAGTCAAAACAGCCTGGTACTGGTACAACAAAAGATACGTAGACCAATGGAACAGAATTGAGAATCCAGACATAAATTCATCCACCTATGAGCAGCTGATATTTGAGAAAGGCCCAAAGTGCATTCATTAGAGAAAAGACAGTCTCTTTAACAAATCGTGCTGGCATAACTGAATATTCATCTGCAAAAAACTGAAACAAGACCGATACCTCACACTATGCACAAAAACTAACTCAGTGGATCAAAGACTTAAATATAAAATCGAAAATAATAAAGATCACGGAAGAAAAAATAGGGACAGCGCTAGGAGCCCTAATACTTGGCAGAAACACAATACGAAAAATAACTAACACTGCACAAGCACCGGAAGAGAGACCAGATAACTGGGAGCCCCTAAAAATCAAACACTTAAGCTCATCAAAAGACTTCACCAGAAAAATACAAAAAACAACCCACAGACTGGGAAAAAAATTTTGGCTTCAACAAATCCAGTCAGCGTCTAATCACTAAAATCTACAAGATACTGCAAAACCTCAACAGCAAAAATACAAGTAACCCAATTAAAAAATGGGCAAAGGATATGAACGGGCACTTCGCCAAAGAGGATATTCAGGCAGCTAACAGACACATGAAGAAATGCTCAGGATCATTAGCCGTTAGAGAAATGCAGATCAAAACTACAATGAGATATCATCTCACCCAAACAAGGCTAGCATTAATCCAGAAAACACAAAATAAAAAATCCTGGAGAGGCTGTGGAGAGACTGGAACACTTATACACTGTTGATGGGAATGTAAAATGGTACAACCACTTTGGAAATCTATTTGGCACTTCCTTAAAAATCTAGAAATAGAAGTACCATGCGATCAGCTATCCCGCTTCTTGGAATATATCCTAGAGAAGTAAAAGCCATCACACAAATAGATATATGCACACCTATGTTCATTGCAGCATGGTTCACAATAGCAAAAAATATTGAAACGACCTGGGTGACCATCAGCAGACAAATGGATAAACCAATTATGGTAAATCCACACAAGGGAATACTACGCAACAATAAAGAACAACGATGAAGCCATGAAACGTAACGTGGAGGAAGCTGCAAGTCATTATGCTGAGTGAATTTAGTCAGTCACAGAAGGACAAATATTGTATAAGACCACTATTATAAGAACTCAAGAAAAGGCTTAAACACAGAAGAAAACATTCTTTGATGGTTACTAGGGTGGGGAGGGAGGGTGAGGGTTATTTACTAACTAGATAGTAGATAAGAATTATATTAGGTGAAGGGGTGGACAGCACACACTGCAGGGAAGTCAGTACAACTGGACTAAACCAAAGCTAAGAAGTTTCCTGAATACAGTCAAGAACTTTGAGGGACAGAGTAGCAGAGGTAGGGGTCTGGGGACAATGCTTTTAGGGGACATCTAGGTTAATTGACATAACAAAGCTTATTAAGAAAATGTTCTGCATCCTACTTTGGCGAGTGGCTTCTGGGGTCTTAAAAGCTTGCAAGCAGCCATCTAGGATGCATCAATTGGTCCCAACCACCTGGAATAAAGGAGAATGAAGTACACCAAAGACACAAGGAAACTATTAGCCCAAGAGACAGAAAGGTCCACATAAACCAGAGACTTAATCAGCCTGAGACTAGAAGAACTAGATGGTGCCCAGCTACCATCAATGACCACCCTGACAGGGAACACAACAGAGGGTCCCTGATGGAGCAAGAGAAAGGTGGAGTGCAGAACTCAAATTCTGGTAAGAAGACCAGACTTAATGGTCTGACTGAGACTGGAGGAACCCCGGAAAGCATGGCCCCTGGATTCTCTACCAGCCCAGAACTAAAATAATTTCCAAAGCCAGCTCTTCAGAGAGGGATTGGACTGGACTGTGGCACATAAGGTGATACCCGTGAGGAGTGTGCCTCTTAGCTCAGGTAGACACGAGACTAAAAGGGCAGCTTCTGTCTGGAGGTGAGATGGGAAGGCAGAGAGGGTTAGGAGCTTGTTGAATGGACTTGGGGAATCAGAGGTGGAAAAGAGGAGTGTGCTGTCACAGTATGGGGAGAGCAATTAGAGTCACATAACAATGCATGTATAAATTTTTATATTGGAAAAAATTTAAAAAATAACTATACCAAAAAAAAAAAAAAAAAAAATCCAAATCGAGTCTGACATAGATAAGACTCTTAGGATGCCCTAGGATATCCAGAAATATCCTATCCTAAATGTAGAAGGTTTTACTTTGACCCTAGCGAAGCGATATGAGTAAATATACAGTTAGTCAATCTAAATGTGAGCATGCTTTGAAATATTTGAGTTCAGTGTTTTTCAGCTGTGCCAGGTACAATGAAACAATCATAGTCTGCATAGTCATCAACCATACAGTGTTTGGAGGCATTTTATCTCATACTATCCAATTTGTCAACCTCCATCAGCCAAGATTTCTCACTTAACAGCCAATGAAGGGCACGAAGTGTGCTCTACCGCTGAAAATTACAAAGGAAAGTCTCAAGGAAAGCCAGTGCAACTTTCTGCTGTCTATTTTTATCCTGTAAAGAACTATTTGTATTCATACATAATTTCTGTCTCTCATTTCTACTCTGAGTCCTTTTTGCCGAACTGTGCTTTTTAACTTTGCAGCAAGAGAAATGAGGTCTGCTTCTAAAAAGTTGAAAGCAATAAGCTGGGTGATTTGATTACTTCTAAAGTGTTCTTTTAGATACTATGGGATGAAACTGTAGGCATGATTTAGCAACATAATTTAATTTGTCTTCATTCTGTGGAAGTGTTTACTTACCAGAAAGATTTTCTGTGTCCAATTCTGAAGAATGCCAGATGTCCAAAAGAGAGACTCAACTTTGGTAATTGGGACCTAGACTGATGGATTACTCCCTAGTAGAAGTGAAGAAAAGAATTAGAGAAGAGATTGATCAACACTTCAGCAGAGGAACCAAAGCAAATGAAGTATATATTAATGTGTCATTTTAATGAGGCATGAAAGTGACAGCGAGAGCAACGTGTGGATTGGGCATTTTACTTCTCATGTTTATGCTACTGTTGTTTACCTTTCCTAAAAACACCACCAGGCCAGGGTGGGCTGTTACTAGTAGAAGGTTGAGTCATGAGCACACCCTACTGGTTTGGCATGAGATGACAATAAAAGACAATAGAAAGTCTCAAGGTACTTTTGGGGTTTGTGTGTGTGTGTGTGTGTGTGTTTTGTTTGTTTTTTCAGTTAGGACACAATTCAACATACTAGTATTCAGAAACTTTAATATTTAAATACCAGTAAAAAAACTAATATTCATATTATATATAATACATATTAATATATAATGTATATTTTAACAGACTCATTCTTTGCAAAGGTTTTGGATGCCTCAATTTGCCTTCTTCCCTTCTTTTTCTAAGATTCTTTTAACTCTTTCAGCTCAGCTCTCCTTTAGTTATTGCAGACTTCGAACACAACCTAAGGAGAGGTCTTTGGAAGTGAGTCAGTCTGATCCTGGACCCATAAAGCCACCTGCAGTTGTCACACTGAAGTTCTGCTGTTGATACTCCACCTGCTTTTTCCCTGTTTTCTCTAGCACTTGCTTTTATCAGGCAAATTCTTCAAATAGCTAAGTGGTGCCAACATATGGAGATTCCTGGGGAGTACATCTTTCCCCCACACCAGGAAACCAGACTGAATTGCTCAGTCACATTTAGGGTACCTTTTCTGCTTCATGGATACTCTAATCATGCGAGCAGCATTTGAAGTGGAAAATAGTATTTTCGGCCACAGGATAAACACAAATGTTAAAGGAAGACCAATACCAAAACCAAACCCATTGCTGTCAAGTCGATTCCGACTCACAGTGACCCTATAGGACAGAGTAGAATGGCCCCAGAATGTTTCCAAGCAGCAACTGGTGGATTCGAACTGCCGACATTTTGGTTAGCAGCCAAGCTCTTATCTACTGAGCCACTAGGGCTCTGGAAGACCAATAGGCACCCATAATTACGTGGCCTATTTTTCTGTGGCTAGAAAATAAATCCATGCACCACTTGATCATTTCCAACTACTTTCTCCGTGACTGAGTGACATTATCGAGAAAGGGATGCTCTGGGCATTGGAAATGGTAAATTAAGAGAGTTTGGGGTTTATATTTTCTTTTTTCACCCAGTAATAGTGACCAAGACCACATGGCTAGTTTTATATCATGATTTTACTACATCTCCATAGCAATGCATTTGAATTTCACTACCGCTATATTCTCAGGGTCTATACAATACTGTGGCTCTGTGGTTAAGAGTTCAGCTGCTATCCAAAAGGTCGGCAGTTCAAATTCAACAGCCTGTCCTTGGAAACCCTATGGGGCAGTTCTACTCTATCCTATAGGGTAGCTATCACTCAGAATCAACTGGACAGGCAAATGGGTTTAGTTTGGTTTTGGTTTAGACATTAAGGGGTTGGAACCAGTAACTAAGTTCCTATCAGTATATAGGGCCAAAGAAGAGAAATTTTATCATTTAATTCTACTTCTATGTAGTAAAATAAAATCATTCGTGTTAGAGATCGGAAAAGTATGTAGGTACCATGATGAAAAATAAATTTCTTCCCAATTTTTATATCTATTGAGAACAAAAAATAATGATTTTTGAGACCAAATATTACACCTTTTTCCAGTATAATAAAATAAGATTCCAATAAGCTTATGTAGGCACAAATTATAATTAATAGTTTGGCAATGTTTGCTTTCCAATTGTTTTTGGCTCAATGCTAACTCTGACCCAAAGATATTCCAACCCCGTTGTCTATTTTTCAATGGCAATATTCCTTAATTTAATGCTTGCTCTTTCACACTTTATTTGTAAAATTGAAATCTGACAGAGAATTATGTCAAAGTGGCAAGGTACATTTCATCTCTCTCCAGTTACTTCTGTGAGATCCAACATGCATTCCACTGTCAGGTTAATCAAATAAAGTGTAGCCCTAATCATATCATTCAAAAACCTTTAATGGATCCCAATTACCTATAAAATTAAATTCTAAAGCTTTATCCTAACACGAAAAGTCCTTTCTAACTGATTTCTTCATCTTTACCTCTTATAGTTCCCCATTAGACATGCCTATGTTCCAGCTGAACTATTAATTTCCTCCTCCTCAAATTCTTCTTATGCCTTTCTCCACGTGGCTCTCATGTCCTTCAAAAAAATACCATTGCTGAACCCAAATTCACTCTATGACTCCAGAGTCCAAACCACATAGAAAAATACTGATGATGACGATAGAGACGAGAGCAATAGCTGGAATTTAGTTTATTACATGTCCAGCACTGAACTAAGCACTTTCTCTGTGTAGCTTGAACTCAAATCTCTCCACATGCGTAGCTTATTTACTTCTCTTGACAACCGTAGGTGGTAGGTTCTGTTGTTACCAGATTTTGAAAACAAGAAACTGAGATCTACTAACAATAAGTAGCTTGTCTAACGCTCCGCGTCTAATGTGTAGAAGTACCCAAATGACAAACACTGTCTCTTTAGTGAGCATTTTCTGACTTCCTCGACGTTATAAACTGACCTACCCAGCTTTGTCAGGAAGAACACTTAGATTGTTTTGGGTAAAAACTGTAGTCCCAACAATTTGTAGCAAATGAGCACAAAACCATTTATACTCTGTTCTGTAAACTCAATGAAATCTAGTTCTCATCTGCTTAGAGGTCAATCCATCACCAGGCACGAAACCTTCCCTTCAACAAGACCACGACTCCAGAAGCAAGACTACATGTGGCTTATTGCTGGCAATGGGCAATTTCCGCGTTGCTGGTTGGACACAAAATTTTTTTTGTGTGGCCATTTTCAGGATGTGATCTCTGAGGCCTTTTGAGGGACTCTCCAAGGTCAAAATTATTCCCTAATAATACTAAGACGGTATTTTCCTTTTTCAGTGTTCCGGCATGTGCAGCGATGTTGCAAAAGCAGCAGTGGATAAAACTGCTGGAGCTTTAGCATAAACCAAGGCAGAGATGGTGGCGAACCGTACTCGTTGTCTTGTGTTCTTCACTGCCATTCAGTTAAGAATGTCCCTGAGAAAGCAGTAAAATGTATTAACTTTATTAAATCTGGATCCTGGGGATAGGTCTTTTTAATATTCGGTGTAACAAAATGAAAGTTTATATAAAGCACTTACGTCACTACTCAAGTACAGTGGTCTTCTCAAGGAAAAGCACTTGTGCTAATGAGTTGCAGCTGAACTAAATGTTTGTTTTTGTATTTTCATGAGACACTGTCTGTACTTGAAGGAGCAACTCAAGGACACAATATGGTTATTCAGTCTTGAGAATTTGGCAATCATCTTCTCCAAATGAATGAAGTGAGTTGGTCAGTTCAAAGAAACCAACCAACAGTATTTGTTGGCAGTGATAAAACTGGAGTTTTTAAGCAAAATTTAGCATTTTGGAGAGCTTTTCTTCACCATAAGCTTGGTGATATTAATAAGTTTTTTTTTTAATTGTGTAATGAAATGTGTTAACATTTGGTTTATCTCTATAAGTCAGTGAAACATTATTTCCAATGCATGGAATTACAAAATTATGCATGGATAAAAGATCCATTCAAAGTAGAAGATAGGGTAATGGATTTCAATGGAAGAGAATACGAAAAGTTTATAAATATAATTTTAGATTCCACATTGAAACTAACCTTCAATAAACTACCACTTATTATTTTGTGATGTAATATCAAAAAGGAATATCCAAAATTATTTACAAAGGATATTAAACTACTTTTGCCTTTTTCTAGCTACATAGGTCAGATAATGTATGCAGTCAGATTTTCTTCATATACTTTAACCAAAACAACATATCTCAACAGATTGAAAGCAGAAACATGACAATTCCACTGTCTTCTATTAAGCTGGATGCAAAAGCAATTTTTAAAACTTTAAAACAATATCATTCTTCTCATTTTTTAATAATAAATTTATTTTTCATAAAAATGTGTTTTATGTTGAACATATAATATGTTTCTTGTGTCTATTTTTTAATTGAATAATAAATATTTCTTAAATTTCTTATTTTTAATTTTATAATATGTGTTCTTTTGGGTTCTGAGACCACAAAGATTGTAAACCACTGAGCTAGGTCATCAACTCTAAGGATAAAGACTATAAGGTTGCTGGATTCCTAAACACTGTTCTCAAAAGCATTGAGCATGTTTTGAAAACACTTTAGCCTATCCACATATCTTGAATACCTTTAATTTAATCCATGAGAACCTATATCTGAATTCACTGTGGAATTATAAATCATCTAATTCGCCAATAAAAACAATTGCCAGTATTCTCTGTGTCATCAGGAAAGCCTCGTGTTGATCAAGATAGAAACAAATGTAGTAACTGGAACATGGACTTTGTCATTAGAAAACTGACTGATAGCACCTAAATTCCCTATCGGAATTTGGAACTCAGCAACTGAGTTGTATTTATATTTTTCTGATAGGGTTGTTAGGAGTATTAGATATTATATGTACAAGAGCATAGTCACATGGTTGTTTATAAGTTTTAGTAATCATAGAAGAATGATTTTGATTACAACACTGGGAAAAAACTAGTTGCTGATGCAGTTTCCAGGAAGAAAATATTTTCAGGTGCCATAGCAGCAAAAAACAAAAGAAAACAAAGTATTAAATATAATTAGAAAGTATAATTTAAATAGAAGGAAAACAGGCAACCATAGTACTATATATATATATATATACACATGTTTCTCATCATGAATATGCTCAGGAGTTTTGGTTATCATGCAACAAAGACGTCAAAGAGATGGAGCACGTTTTGTAAGCAAAACTCAAAGGCATGGATAGATGCCCCAATGAGAAAAGAGGGAAAAATTATTTAGTCTAAAAAGATTAAGATTGACAGGAGATATAGTCAAAGAGCAGTAAAGATAAATGGGTTTCATTTACTGAGGCTTTCCATGTATAGAATTTATACTAATCTGTTAGTGAATTTAGAATTAAATATAGTCCAGCATTTTCTCAACTGACATGGGAAATAATACTTAAATCTTTGAATAAGTCTTATTATTTCTCTACAAATTAATGTTATTTAAAAAAATTCTTAATTATATTGCTCTGAAAATCAAAGAATTAAGATATGTTTTCTAAGACTATTTATAAATATTCATTGACCCTTTATTGTACCACAAATACGCTGACAGGAGTAGCTGACCTGGTCCTAGTACCTCTTATCTCCTTGGAGAGTGGTGATTCCTACTGATGACAGAAATAAACAGCAACTAAACTATGAGTACACGATCTCCTCAACTGAACTGAAAACAAGAAATTCTTCATAGTAGGTAAAACACCCCAAAGCGGTTGTTTCCACACCATGTTATTCCTGCACCTAGGTCTACGGAGAACCATTCCCAGAGGTATGTAGGCATAAACTTTCAGATTCTCAACTTTCATGTTCTTCACTTCCATGATTGTTGTTAGTCACTGTTGAGTCAATCCAACTCATGAAAACTCCATGTATGCAGACTAGAACTGCTCCGTAGAGTTTTCAAGGATATGACCTTTTGGAAGCAGATCTCCAGGCCTGTCTCCCAAGGTGCCTCTGGGTAGGTTGGAACTGCCAACCTTTTGGCTTATAGTTCAGAGTTTAGCCATTTGCACCACCCAGGGATTTCCACATGTCTTAGCTATCTAGTGCTGCTATAACAGAAATACCACAAGTGGATGGTTTTAACAAAGAGCAGTTTATTTCCTCACGGTCAAAGTAGGCTAGAAGTCCAAATTCAGGGTGTCAGCTCCAGGGGAAGGCTTTTTCTCTCTGTTGGCCTTCCTCTCTTTGGTGTTGCCCCGGACTGGGAGCTTCTCTGCCCAGGGATCTTGGTCCAAAGGACACACTCTGCTCCCGGCACTACTTTCTTGATGGTATGAGGTCCCCAACTCTCTGCTTGCTTCCCTTTCCTTTTATCTCTTGAGAGATAAAAGGTGGTGCAGACCACACCCCAGGGAAACTCCCTTTACATTGGATCAGGGATGTGACCTGGGTAAAGGTGGTGTTACAGTCCCACTCTAACCCTCTTTAACATAAAATTACAATCGCAAAATGGAGGCCAACCACACAATTCTGGGAATCATGGCCCAGCCAAATTGATACACACATTTTTTGGGGGACATAATTCAACCCATGACACCATGGTACAGGATCTTAAATTGAGAGCACAGGTTTCCCTTTTCCATCTTCTTTTGGAGATAGTTTTTCATGCATTTCAAAGTTACTATGGTACATTATTCCATGATATAAAAACTTCCGGGAAACCAGAGGTAGGAAAATATTAATGTTGATGTTAAGAAAGAAAATAACTAATGCCTGGTAATTTTTTTTTTTTAAATACATCAGATAATTTCCAACTATTTTCGTTAAACAAAATTGAGGAAAGATCTGTTAGTGATCTATTATCAAAACTATTTTTAATAATCTGTATGATTTTGCCTGATAACTAGGAAGGACTTCAGAGAATTATGTAAAACTGGAATAATAAAATGTCTTCTTTTTCCACCTGCTTGTTTATGCGAACTAGGTTTTTGAGCACATATGTCTAAACAAAGGAACAAAAGAATAGAATTAGAATTTCCTTTGAATGCTGTCTTGATCTAGCAAAAAGTAATATTTAGACCCATCAATTAATTTTTTAAATAATCATCATCTCCTAAGAGACGTAGTGCCAAAATTTTCACTTTTATATTTAGTGATTATTTTTCAGAATTTTAATATATTTATGTGTGTATCATTAATGGTGTACAAGTATAACTATAATGAAAATTTAGTTCAGAAGAAAAGCTGTTATCATAGATTTACAATTGCATTATATTTTTAAATATCAATTTTAATTACACACATATGTCCATGTTTTGTTGTTGCACTGAAAATGATCAATAAAAGACATTTAAACATAAATACATTTTATGTATCTTTAAAATGGATTAAGGTACATATCAAGTTGTCATTGTATTTAAATTTTGTAAGCTACAACTCAAAAGATGAAGTAACAGTTTTAATTTACTTGTAATCATTTATACTGTGCAGAAATTAAATCAGTTGCAACAATTAAATGTATGATGAAACCTTTAAAATGTTAACCTAAATGTGTAAAGTAATTCATAGGTTTCCAAAATTCCTTTAAGGGTAAGTGAACAAAAGCTTGAAGCTCAGCCTTCAAGTCACATCAGAAGACACTCCACTGAACTGTGCTGCTTTTAAAAGTTCACATTGATCTTTAAGCACAAGAAGTCCTTAAAAAAAAAAAAAGAATTTTCAATTCAGTGACTGTGCCTGGTCACTGTTAACTTGTGCCGCAAGATTTATGATTTTGAATGCTTAATCATCTGTGATCATGATTTGTTTTTAAAGAATTTCTCTTTGAAATGTACCTTGATCTTGATATATCGCTTCAAGCTGATCTATACAGGAAAAGCTGGCACCAAAAGCTGCAGCTGCTTTGAGGAGAGCTTTACCTGATTATTAGATTTCAAAGCCACTAAGCTCTTGCTAGCCTTCCACGTGAGAGACCTAAACATGATTGTTGGTGAACACTTCCCTCTTCCTCTAAGCTTTCCTACCCCAACCCACCCTCCCTTTTCTCCAATACCATCTAAAATAAGCATTGCTTCTATTTGATTCAGACGTTTTTAGCACTCTGAAATCCATTTATTTAAAACAATTCCTATAGCTACAATGTGAAATATTGGATAATAGAACTGTAAAGCATCCAGGCATGGGAGAGTACATCTCTTCTAAGCATTTAAAAATCAGACTGTCTGTAAAAGTCCCGTCAAGTCTTCAGTAAATTTTTCCATAGCATCTGACCATTTCTAGTGCACAGTAAGAAGCACACTATTTCCCGTTATAGCTGTGACATTTATTGCTTTGTACAAATTGAGTTTTTGAGACCTAGAAGACCACTGCAGATACAGTAGAAAAAGTCAAATTCTTTTCTGATTGCCTTAATTAAAGCTGTAGAACTATTTTTTTTTATATCTAACATCTGTACAGCTAAAGGAAATGTGTGTGTGTGTGTGTACATGTGTGTGTGCACGTGTGTAAATAGGAGCTCCAGCTGCTCTCAATTGAAGGAATCTCCATGGCATCAGCAGACAGGAATTATATTTCATTCACCCTTTTGCCATGGTAAAGAAGTCAACATGATCCAGATGGTTGTTCTGGGTGTTAGAATGTTTCTGCTCTGTAATCGTTGTCTGAGACCCAAGCCCTAGCTTTATAGGGCTTAAATAATTGATTTCACCCAGCCTTCAGTCAGAGCTAGCAAATCCAAAATATTTTCCCATTAATCCTTAGAGTGGGGAACTTCTTATGGTGCTCAGTATTTTCAAATTTCATGAATTCATGGGAAATCACATAGTTTACAAAGAATTCCATTTTGGCTGGAATGGAAAATAAAAGCCTTACATTAATGATTTCATAAAGTGTCGAACCAGAGTTCCAGGTTGATATGGTAAAACAAGAATATTATTAAGCTCATGAAAGACACAGGTTTATGCTGGTTTACCACTGAGTAGATTATTCTATGACTATGTCATTGTTATTTTTTAACAAAAAATTTACAAAAAAACCCAAATAGGGGTCCAAGGAATACATATCAAGTTAACCACATGCTATAAAACATTTAGGACAACTGACTCTCAAGAAAGGAGCCCTGGTGGAGCAGTGGTTAAAGCACTCTGCTGCTAATTGAAAGCTCAGAGGTTCGAACCCATCAGCTACTTTGTGGGAGAAAGAGTGGCAGTCAGCTTCCGTAAAGATTACAGCCTTGGAAACCCTATGGGGCAGTTCTACTGTGTCCTGTAGGGTCACTATGAGTTGGAATCAACTCCACTCCACAGCAATGGGTGTGGTTTTGGTCTAGACCCTCAAGATCAGAAACTCTAATGAAGAGCTCCAAGATGAAAAGACATCTGAAGTTTAGCCACCAAAAGAAATAAGCTGAATGGAAATAGATTGTTACAAGAAAAGCATTCTGATGTTGCATCTACTGTCTTTCCCAATGAAAGCCAATTTTTATTCACTGTTAGAATTAAAGGTAGATGGATGTTTACTTGAGGAGCCTTAGTGGTGCAGTGTTTAAAGAAGTCAGCTGCTGACAGGCAGAAGGCTGGAACTCACCAGCCGCTCCAGCGGGATAAAGATGTGGCAGTCTGCTCCAGTAAGGATTACAGCTTCGGAATTCCTGTGGGGCGGCTCTATCTGGGTGGCTGTGAGTCAGAACAGACTGAACAGCAAAGGGTTTAGATGTTTATTTATAACGGCAATAGAAATTTACTTTTATTATTTACATGCATTTACATTGTAAGAGAATTAGAAGCAGAATGCAAATTAAAGCATAGCATAAGGTAAATCATTCAAGAATAAATATAAAAAAGCTTTCTTGAAGAAAGTCAGAATAACTGCTTCAGGAAATCTGAGCTGAGTAGATAAGCATACTCAGGCAATAAATTCAACTGTAAGGTTTTTGACTGCTAAGGTTGCATTGTTTTCATATTCCCACAACAGAAAGTATGAAAATTCATCTAATGCCACCTTTTCGCCTAGAAATAAAATCGCGTGCGCATACTGCATTCAGCAGTGTGAACTTTAACCATCGCGTATGTGTAGATGTGGTCAACATACAATTGGTGACACGTGTGTCACACCATCAGATGCGACAAACTCTAAAGGAGACAGAATAGACCTTAATTTAGCTCCAATCATGAGTGAAGTACACATCAATGGATGGGCCCTGATTTTGTTCCAATCACTAATACACTGCATATCAAAAGAGCAATGAGTATATCAATAGATTATCATGGAGGACAAGGAATTTGCTAAATTTTTTAAAGAGGCACCTATGCTTTTTAAAAATGGAAAGTAAAAAGGAAACATGGACTAATTTTTCTAAATGTAGCTCAGAAATGTTGACAAGCATGCTTTAATTTTAGTATTTCTTCAAAAGACCATTACAAAAGTCTCAGGAAAAGTGCCATGGAGATTTTGAGAAAATGACATTTTAGTGATCTAATCCCTAGTTAGAGTTCTGGTCTATTAAAGTGTTTCTATAAAACTGTGTGTAGTGAGAAACTGTACCGTGTGCCTTTTCAGGTTTACATATGTGTAAAAGAATAGTTAGCAAGGCCTTCCTGTATTCTATGTGAGGGTTTCTTCATCAACCCCCGGTTGTTCTCTCCAGAATGCATGGGAGTGAGCCCACTCCCCTTCCCTTAAAGACACGGCAGAGCAAGACTTGGTATACAAGTTATCCTGATACAGATTCCAAATTATAAACCTCTGTGACACTTTATGGTGTACACTATATAACGAGCTCACTACCTTGCTTTTATATAATTTCTCTTTAACTTAACAATAAAAGATTATTATCTGTGTTTAAGTTAAGGAAGTTTTTGCATGGGAAGATTTATGTCTTGGAAGATAAGAAATACGTGTTTATTTTTAGCAGGACTATGGTGATAGAAGGCAGAAGCCAATTACTCTGAGGAAAAAACAAAACACAGTTTCCAGGTACAGAGAAACAGACATTTTGAGCAGATGTACCCCCAGTTTCAGTGATCTTCCTGGGAAGATGATTGATCGGAAAATAGAGACCTTTTTAGAGGTGCAGCCTCTGCAGCAAGAATCTAGGGCGCGGGGAGTGTCTCTGAATGACCCTCCCCTACAGATCTCCCTCAGTTTGCTGACGACCACCATGGCCTCACCTGCCTAATACTTCACAGGAAATGAGAGCACTCAAAGCGTCCCGAGACTGAAATGAAAAAGGAAAACCTGGCACTGCAATACATCTTTAAGATTTAAAAAAAGAAGAAAAAAACTACGTTGCAGTCTATTAAATCAGAATTTTATCTTAAAAAAAAAAAAGGCAATTGTCATTTTGCCTCAAATGCTTGACAAAACTACAGAGTAATGCTGAACTTCCTTCATTTGTTCAATTTTTTTTTTTTTTGGATCACTCACATATGGTGTGCAAGGCACCCATGAAGATTTTCGGGATATAGCAGGGAACAAAACAAGAGCTTCCTCACAGAGCCTCCTTTCTAAGCAGTGATGAAGGCAGAGAAGTCGAGTGGGAAGTGTCAGGCATCCTATGAGGACTGGAACTTCAGACAGCGAGACTGCCGAAAGCCTCACAGGGAAGCTGGCCGTTAGTCAGGAGGGAACTTGCCGGAGAATATCAAGAAGACCAGCATGAAAATGAGTGGTGATTAAAAGATATTGTTTTTGAATTTAATATTTAGAGGTTCAAAATTTTGTTTTAAAAAATAGAGGAAAATATTTTATTTTTAAACAATTAGGACATTTTTAGTGGTAGGAAATATGAAAGCAGCCCTTTAACCTGGAAAACTGGAAAGGTGGTGGCTATTATTTGTTGCATTTTTATCCTCTCTTATACCTCAATAAAACCAACTGCCATCAAGTCCATTACGACTCACAGCGACCCCACAGGGTTTCCGGCTGTAAATCTCTATGGAAGCCAACTGCCACATCTTTCTCCCTCAGTCACTGGTGGTTTCCAACCTCCGAACTTTCTGTTAGCAGTAGATCTCTTTAACCACTGCGCCACCAGGTCTCCTTATCCCTCAAGAGATTTCTCATAAAATTAGTAGGGCACACACCCACTAACCTGGCTATTACCAAAAATACCAGAAAATAACGTGTTTGTGAGGATGTGGAGACATTAGAATCCTTGCTTACTGCTGGTGGGAATGTAAAATGGTACAGCCACTGTGGAAATCAGTTAAGCAGTTCCTCAAAAAGTTAAACATAGAATTGCCACTTAAAAAAAAAAAAAAAACCACTGCTGTCGAGTCGATTCCGACTCATAGAAATCCCATAGGACACAGTAGAACTGCCACATAGGGTTTTCAAAGAGTGGCTGGTGGATTTGAACTGCTCACCTATTGGTTAGCAGCCCAGCTCTTAACCACTGCACCACCAATGCTCCAGTAAGGAAACAGTAAAGGTAAAATACTTATGAAAGACAGCCATTTTTTTAACAGAATCTTTCACGAGTGCTTCAAAGCCATTTACAGAAAAGTATTGCAGTTTATTCAATTAAAAAGTTCTACATTTATATCAAAACATAAAGATTTAAACATAATTCTTCATAATCCTATTTGTGTAAAATACTGAGTATACTTGATTAAGTGGAAATTTTAAATCTTTCAAGATTTCTGTAAAAACAAATAAAAAGTTAGCTTTAGAGGCATACAAATTTAAAAGGAAAAACTTCAAAATTTATTTTGTTAGAATAAATTTCAAAGAAATTGTGGGTCACCAAAATAATATTTTACTTAGTTTCAAACTTTTTTTGGTTAAGATAACTTTATAATTTATAGAAATTTTATGCTTATCATATTTTCCACTTCAAAAAAAATGTTATGAATACTGGTAGTAAATTCAGGTTTTATTTAAAAAATGTGTTAGGTAGGCTTTCCTTTCAAAAAATTTACAAGTAAGGAAAAGTTAATAAACCTCCCACTCTCATAACTCTCAATGATTTTTAAATACTAGCTCCAGGAATCAGTGACTAGCCCCCTTTTTAGGTCTTTTTAGATTAACTTAATAATGCAATGGAAAATACACAGTAGGAATGATTTGATTTTGATGGATAAGCCATGTATTCTAACAACTTTGGAATTAGGAAATGATTTTAACTTTATTAGTTTAGATAATTGCAGTCCTTTATACAATAATTCATTATTGAAGCGATACTATGTAATTATTGCTTTGGTCATTTAAGTATATCAGGATTCTTCAATCACAGAATAAAATGGCAGGACTGTTTAAATCTTCTTATCTGGTTTCAGGAAGAGGAGCTAAAAGTGAGCATGTCAATTTTGCTTAAAAAAAAAAACAACAACCTATTGGTGTTTCATGAAGCTTTAAATAGAAAAAATAAATAAAACCCAAAAGAATCTTCTGCCTGGGGAGTGGGACAGGGTGACAGAGAAAAGAAGCTATATATTCACAACTTTTAAAACTGGACATCATTCTGTACATGGTAAAAAGCACCACATAATAGTCCATGGATACTATCAAACTTGTGAGCACTTCATGGTGCATGACCCAGACAAAAATGTAACAACTAGAATGAGGCAAACATCACCTCTCTCCTCAAGATCCTGGAGAATCCCACGTGTACACATTGCTGCTAGGGTTGAAGACACGGACCAATCAATGTGTCCTTTAGTGATCTCATTTTAAAAAAAGCATTGATTAAGCCTATCAGGAATAGCCTCCCCAATAAAACAGGTAACATATCAAATACAACAATTTTCTTCTTTTTTTTTTTCAAGTAAGGAAGGCACAAATTATACTAGTAATATCTCTGGGGAGAAAGAAATCCAGACAGTAGATTCAACCTCAGAAAAAAGTATAGTCAATGAGACATATCAGACGTGACTGTGGTACATAGTTTGTTTAAAAATAAGAGCATAGGTTCAAAGTAACTGACATTTGCCTGACATTTGACTATAGCAGTTCTTAAAATACTGACCTAATAGCCATATATTTCTAATACACTTATATACCATGATAAACTAGAATTGACTCAATGACAAATGGTGATGGTGGTAACTCTATTAAAAAAAAGAAACTTCTCGTATATTATTTACACATATCTGTTAAGATGTAAAATATAAGGGGGGTTAATGGTGATGGAAAAATCACATTGATTAAGGGTAGGACTGCACAGTCAATTAATGAAATTGCCATCAATAACTTGTATGCCTGTAAAAAGTTGAATTGGGAAAAGTTGCGTGATAGATATATTTACAACAACAACAAAAAGAGTAGCTGCTGAGGCTGCTTATGTATAACCAAACACCTCATGGGATTAGGTTCCTGGGTTTGGAGCTTTAGGGTCATGGTTTCAGGGAACATCCGGCTAGTTGGCCTAATAACGTGTTTAGTGCTTCTGTTCCACCTCCTAGCTCATTGTGTAGTACCTGGGATCTTAAAAGCTTGCCAGCAGCCATCCAAGGCACAACAATTGGTCATCTATTCACCTGGAGCAATAGAGGAAGAAGGAGACTCAGAAATAGAATGAGGAAATGGATATGTGAACAATTGCCTACGTGATCAACTGTCTCCTTCACCATGAGACCAGAAGTACTGGATGATTCCCAGCTACCATTGCTGAATATTTTGATCAGACTCCATAGAAGAATTCCAATGAAAAGCGGGAAAATGCAGAACAGAATTTCAAACTCTCACAGACTTCATGCTTTCTGAAGCTGTGGACGGTGGATGAACCCTTGAAACAATTGCCCTGAGATAATCTTTAAACCTTAAACCAAAAATATCTCCTGAAGTCATCTTAAAACCAAATAATACTTTGGCTTAAAAAGTAAAAAATATCTGCTTGAGCATTATGCTCTTTTAAGAACTATCTATATGGGATCAAGCTGACAGTAACAACTGGAAAGATTAGATAGGAACCTTATGGGGCAGTGAGTTTGTGTTAATGAAGGAGGAAAAACTCGGAAAAGGAGGGTGAGAATGGTTACACAACTGGAAGAATGTAATCAATGTCACTAAATTGTACACCTAGAAACTGTTGAATTGGTGTATGTTTTGTTGTGTATATTCTCAACAACAACAACAAAATAAATAAAATTCAGAGAAAAAAGTTAAATATAAAATTTACATATACAGTCAGTCTCTGATTTACAGTGGGTTTCTATTCCAACTACTCCTTCTTGAGTCCATTCTTTATTTTTTTTTTCCCATATAAAAATTTATACATACATTGTTATGTGACCTTACTTGCTCTCCCCATACCGTGACAGCACACTACCCCTTTCAGCCCCTGATTCCCCATGTCCATTCAACCAGCTCCTAACCCTCTCTGCCTTCCCATCTCACCTCTGGACATAAGCTGAACATTTAGTCTCTTGTATCTACTTGAGCTAAGAAGGACAATCCTCACGAGTATCACTTTATGTCCAACAGTCTGGTCCAATCCCTGTCTGAAGAGTTGACCTCAGAAATTATTTTAATAGACAGAGAATCCAGGGTCCATGTGTTCCAGGGTTCCTCCAGTCTCAGTCAGACCATTAAGTCCAGTCTTCTTACCAGAATTTGAGTTCTGCACCCCACCTTTCCCCTGCTCCATCCGGGACTCTCTGTTGTATTCCCTGTCAGGGCGGTCATTGGTGTCTGTGGTCCTTTCTGTCTCTTGAGCTAATACTTTCCTTGTGTCTTTGGTGTTCTTCATTCTCCTTTACTCCAGGTGGCTGGGACCAATTGATGCAACTTAGATGACCGCTTGCAAGCTATTAAGACCCCAGATGCCACTCAACAAAGTAGGATGCAGAACATTTTCTTAATAAGATTTGTTATGCCAATTGACCTAGATGTCCCCTGAAAGCATGGTCCCCAGACCTCTACCCCTGCTAATCTGTCCCTCAAAGTGTTTGATTGTACTCAGGAAACTTCTTAGCTTTGGTTTAGTCCAGTTATGCTGACTTCCTCTGCAGTGTGTGCTGTCCTTCCCTTCACCTAAGATAATTATTATCTACTATCTAGTTAGTAAATAATCCTCATCCTCCCTCCCCACCCTCATAACCATCAAAGAATGTTTTTTTCTGTGTTTAAAGCTTTTGTTGAGTTCTTATAATAGTGGCCTTATACAATATTTGTCCTTCTGTGACTGACTAAATTCACTCAGTATAATGACCTCCAGCTTCCTCCATGTTATAAGACGTTTCACAGCTTCTTCATTGTTCTTTGTCCTTGCATAGTATTCCCTTGTGTGGGTATACCATAATTGGTTTATCCATTCGTCTGTTGATGGGCACCTAGGTTGTTTCCATCTTTTTGCTATTGTGAACAGTGCTGCAATGAACATGCGTGCATATATCTATTGGTGTGACGGCTCTTATTTCTCTAGGATATATTGCAAGGAGAAGGATAGCTTGATCGTATGGTACTTATATTTCTAGCTTTTTAAGAAAGTGTCAAATTGATTTCCAAAGTGGTTGTACCATTTTACATTCCCACCGACAGTGTATAAGTGTTCCAGTCTCTCCACAACCTCTCCAGCATTTATCATTTTGTGTGTTTTGGATTAATGTTAGCCTTGTTGGGGTGAGATGATATCTCATTGTAGTTTTGATCTGCATTTCTCTAATGGTTAATGATTGTGAGCATTTCTTCATGTGTCTGTTAGCCGCCTGAATATCTTCTTTGGTGAAGTGCCTGTTCATATCTTTTGCCCATTTTTTGATTGCATTATTTGTCTTTCTGTTGTTGAGGTTTTGCAGTATCTTGTAGATTTTGAGATTAGACTCTGATCAGATTTATCGTAGTCAAAAATTTTTTCCCAGTCTGTTCTTTGTCTTTTGACTCTTTTTGTGAAATCTTTTGATGAGCATAAGTGTTTGATTTTTAGGAGCTCCCATTTATCTGGTCTCTCTTCTGGTCCTTGTGCATTGTTACTTATGGTTACTTATGGTTCCTATTGTGTTTCTGCCATATATTAGGGCTCCTAGCATTGCCCCTATTTTTTCTTCCATGATCTTTATCGTTTTCAGTTTTATGTTTAAGTCTTTGATCCATTTTGAGTTAGTTTTTGTGCATGGTGTGAGGTATGGGTCTTGTTTCCATTTTTTGCAGGTGGCTATCCAGTTATGCCAGCACCATTTGTTAAAGAGAATGTCTTTTCCCCAATTTACAGACTTTACACCTTTGTCAAATACCAGCTGCTCATAGGTGGATGAATTTATGTCTGGATTCTCAATTCTGTTCCATTGGTCTATGCATCTCTTGTTGCACCAGTACCAGGCTGTTTTGACTACCGTGGTGGTAAATAGGTTCTAAAATCATGTAGTGTGAGGCCTCCCACTTTGTTCTTCTTCTTGAGTAATGCTTTAATTTTTCGGGGCCTCTTCCCTTTGCATATGAAGTTGATGAATTTTTTTCTCCATCTCATTCAAAAATGCCTGTTGAATTTGTATCAGGATTGCATTGTATCTGTAGATCACTTTGGGTAGAACTGACATTTTCATAATGTTGAGTCTACCTATCCATGAGCAAGGTGTATTTTTCCACTTATGCAGGTGTATTTTAGTTTCTTGCAGTAGTGTCTTGTAGTTTTCTCTGTAAAGATCTTTTACATCTCTGGTTAGATTTATTCCTAAGTATTTTATCTTCTTAGGGGCTATTGTTAACGGCATTGATTTGGTGATTTCCTCTTCGAGGTTCTCTTCATTGGTGTAAAGGAATCCAACTGATTCTTGTATGTTTATCTGGTATCCTGAAACTTTGCTGAAATCTTCTATTAGTTTCAGTAGTTTTCTTGTGGATTCTTTGGCATTTTCTGTGTATAAGATCATATCATCTGCAAATAGAGATACTTTGACTTCTTCCCTACCAATTTGGATGCCCTTTATTTCTTTTTCTAGCCTAATTGCTCCAGTTAGGACCTCCAGCACAATGATGAATAGGAGTGGTGATAAATGGCATCCTTGTCTGGTTCCCGTTCTCAAGGGGAATGCTTTCAAAGTCTCTCCATTTAGGATGATGTTGGCTGTTGGCTTTGTGTAAATGTCCTTAATTATATTGAGGAATTTCTCTTCTATTCTTATTTTGTTGAGAGTTTTTATCATGAATGGGTGTTGGGCTTTGTCAAATGCCTTTTCCACATCGAATGATAAGATCATGTGGTTCATGTCTTTTGTTTTATTTATGTGATGGATTACATTGATTGTTTTTCTAATGTTGAACCATCCCTGCATACTTGGTATCAATCCCACTTGATCATGGTGAATTATTTTTTTGATATGTTGCTGAATTCTATTGACTAGAATTTTGTTGAGGATTTTTTGGGCAATGTTCATGAGGGATATTGGTCTGTAATTTTCCTTTTTTATGGTGTCTTTACCTCATTTTGTTATCAGGGTTATGCTGATTTCATAGAATGAGTTTGGGAGTATTCCATCCTTTTCTATGCTTTGAAATACCTTTAGTAGTAGTGGTTTTAACTCTTCTCTGAAAGTTTGGTAGAATTCTCCAGTGAAGCCATCTAGGCCAAGGCTTTTTTTGTTGCTGTTGTTGGGAATTTTTTTAATTACCTTTTCAATCTCTTCTTTTGTTATGGGTTTATTTAGTTGTTATACCTCTGTTTGTGTTAACTTAGGTAGGTAGTGAGTTTCTAGAAATTTGTCAATTTCCTGTAAGTTTTCAAATTTGTCAGAGTACAATTTTTTGTAGTAATCTGTTATGATTCTTTTAATTTCTGTTAGGTCTGTCTTGATCCACCCACCTCATTTCTTATACAGCTTATCTGCTTCCTCTCCTGTTTTTCTTTTGTCAGTTTGGCCAACGGTTTATCAATTTTGTCGATCTTTTCAAAGATTCAGCTTTTGGGTTGTTAACTCTTTCAATTGTTTTTCTATTCTTATTTCATTTAATTCTGCTCTAATTCTTATTATTTCCTTTCTTCTCTTTATACTCTTTCCAGTTACAGGGTTAATGTTTTGATTATGGCCCTTTCTTCTTTTTGGATGTCTGCATTTATTGCTATAAACTGACCTCTGACCACTGCTTTTGCGGTGTCCCAAGGGTTCTGGTTGGATGTGTTTTCATTCTCATTTGATTCTATGAATTTCTTTATTCCCTCCTTAATTTCTTCTATAACCCAGTAGTTTTTGAGCAAGGTATTGTTCAATTTCCATGTGTTTGATTTTTTTCCTTGCTTTTTCTGTTGTTGATTTCCACTTTTATGGCTTTATGGTCAGAAAAGATGCTTTGTAATATTTCGATACTTTGGATTTTGTTAAGGCTTGCTTTATGGCCTAATATGTAGTCTATTCTGGAGAATGTTCCATGTGGGTTGGAAAAGAAAGTATACTTGACTGCTGTTGGGTGGAGTGTTTGGTATATGTCTATGAGATCAAGTTGGTTGATTGTAGCATTTAGCTCTTCCGTGTCTTTGTTGAGCTTCTTTCTGGGTGTTCTGTCCTTCATCAAAAATGGTGTGTTGAAGTCTCCTACTACTATTGTGGCGCTGTCTAGCTCTCTCTTCAGTGCTGTTAGAGTTTGTTTTATGTATTTTGGAGCCCTGTTGTTGGGTGTGTAAATATTTATTATAGTTATGGCCTCCTGGTGTATTGACCTTTTAATCATTATATAGTGTCCTTCCTTATCCTTTGTGGTGGATTTTACATTAAAGTCTATTTTGTCAGAGATTAATACAGCCACTCCTGCTCTTTTTTGAGTGTTTTTTGCTTGATATATTTTTTTCCATCCTTTGAGTTTTAGTTTGTTTGTGTCTTTAAGTCTAAGGTGTGTCTCTTGTAAGCAGCATATAGACGGATAGTGTTTTTTTAATCCAATCTGCCATTCTCTGTCTCTTTATTGGTGCATTTAGTCCATTTACACTCAGCGTAATTATTCATAGGTATGAGTTTAGTGCTGTCATTTTAGTGCCTTTTTTTGTGTGTGTGTTGTTCACATTTTCTTTTTTCCAATTAATATTCTGTGCTGAGTCTTTTTTGTTTATGTATTTTCTTTTCATCTTTTGCATTGTTGTTGATTTTGTGTTTGCTGAGTCTTTATATTTTTCTAGTTTTTTCTTGTGACTTGTAGGATTGTTAGTTTCCTTTGTGGTTACCTTAATATTTACCCCTATTTTTCTAAGTTTATACCAGTCTTTTATTTCTTTATATCACCTTGACTTCCTCTCCATATGAAAAATCTAAGTCTACATTTTTTAAGCCCCTCTTTTTTGTTTTAATGTTGTCATCTTTTACGTATTGACATCTGTTTCCCTATTTTCAGTGTTTTAGCTTTTAGTTACTTTTGTAACTTCCCTATCTGGGTTGATATCTGGTTGCTCTGTCCTGTGTTCTAATCTTAGGTTCTTATTTCATGTTACTGATTTTCTAACTGGAGGACTCCTTTTAGTATTTCTTTTAATTTTGATTTGTTTTTTGCAAATTCCCTAAGCTTCTTTTTATTTGGAAATGCCCTAATTTCACCATCGTATTTGAGAGACAGTTTTGCTGGATATATAATTCTTGGCTGGCACTTTTTTTCCTTCAAGGCTTTATATATGTCATCCCATTGTCTTCTTGCCTGCATGATTTCTGCTGAGTAGTCCAGCTGATTCTTATTGACTCTCCTTTGTAGATGACTTTTCATTTATCCCTAGATGCTCTGAAAATTCTCTCTTTATCTTTGGTTTTGGCAGGTTTGATTATAGTATATCTTCGTTAGTTTCTTTTGGGATCTACCTTATGTGGGGTTCAATGAGCATCTTGGATAGATATCTTGTCATCTTTCACAATATCAGGGAAGTTTTCTCTCAACAAATCTTCAACAATTCTCTCTGGATTTTCTGTTATCCCCCCTGCTCTGGTACTCCAATCACTCATAGGTTATTCGTCTTAATAGAAGCCTACATAAGTCTTGGGGTTTCTTCACTTTTTTTAGTCCTTTTATCTGATTTTTCCTCAAATAAGTCAGTGTCAAGTGCTTTATCTTCAATCTCGCTAATTCTGACATCCATTGCCTCTATTCTGCTCCTATAACTTTCTATTGAGTTGTCTCATTCTGAAATTTTATTGTTAATCTTCTGGATTGCTGATTGCTGTCTCTCTGTGGATCCTTGCAGCCTGTTAAATTTGTCATTATGCTCTTCTCTAATCTTTTTAATTTCCTCTATTGTGTGTTCCTCATTTTGCTTAAATTCCTTCCTGTTTCTTGAAGAGTTTTGTATATTAATCTTTTGCATTCTGCCTCTGGTAAGTCCAAGAAATTTTCCTCCTCTGGAAAATTTCTGGATTCTTTATTTTGGGAACTTACTGAAGCCATCATGGATTGCCTCTTTATGTGATTGTATTGACTCTTGTCTCCAAGCCTTCAATAAGTTACTATATTTATTTATTTTATGTTTGCTTACTGTGTCCTAGCTTCTTGTTTTGTTTTGATATGCCCAAATAGGCTGCTGGTATGAGCTAGTTTGATTATTGGCACCTTTGAAGCGCTAATATCCTGTCAGCAGGTGGTTAGATCTGTTACTAGGTATGTGAGCTCAGGAGTCCACCCTCTCCTGCTGTATGGATTCAGCTCAGGTGCCCAGGTAGATAGCCACCAAGTGTGTGGTATAGACTCTCACTTACAGTCCTAGACAGGCATGAGTGATTGGTGTAGGCACAGGCCTCTGGCTGCAGCAGGGGGACACACTCAGAGCAAGGCAAGGGACTGATGGCCACCCCCGAGTGTCCAGGAGGAAGGCATGTCCCTGTTCCCTAAAGCACGTAGGTGGGTATGTTTTGCAGCCAGACTATGAGCACCTAATGCTTTTGGATGTAAGGACTGGGGGTCACCTCTTATTCATGGGCCCCTCTTGCAGGTGGATAGGTGGTGTGGGTGGAGCCACCCAATCCTCAGGCTCCTGATGTGGGTAGGTGATGACCCTGCTTAAAAGAGCAGTGTCAAATGTCAAGAACCTGCCACTTCACAGCTGAAACAGCTGAAGTTAGAGTCCTATTATATACCCTGTTCTACTGCAGTAATGAGGGCCCTCCCTGTTGAGATGGGCTCTCACAAGTATATGCAGTGGGAAAGGCACTCAAAGTCCGTGGATCCCTTATGCCTGTGCCTAGGCAAAGGAGCTGTGCCTACCCTGGTTTTCTGGCTTAGGAGAGCTGGCAGTTTATTTTTTCCCCTGTTTGTTAACTTGTTCACTCTCCAACGCAGGGAGAATGTCTCCAGGTGTGTAACGGATCCTACTTCTGGCCCAGGGGACTCAGCAATTGCTGAAGCTGGTCCAGGACCTAGTGCAGAGCAAGGAGTGGGGAGGTAAATGGGAGAGAGATTTCTCCCTAAGAGGGGTGTTTTTGGTCCATGCGGTAGGCTGTACGCAATTACTTATCTTTCACCGGATCAAGAGCTGCTTCTCACCAGTTCTGGGTGGCAGTGTAGACTCTCTGGTGCTGGGTCTCTCCCAGTGTGGAAAATGTGCCTCCCGAGTACCAGTGCTAGCCTGCCTCACCGCTCAGTCCTGAGCTGATCAGGCCTGAAGGGCTCAGGGTCCCGCCAGGTCAGGTCTGGCGACTCTTAGCTGCTTCCGAACTCTCAGTCTGGTTCCTCAACCCGCCTTTGATGTTCAGGGATCCCAGATTCCCATATGTAATCAAATCACTTGTTTTTTCAGGTCTTTGTTGTAAGAAGGTCCACCGGAAGTATCTGACTACTCCACTATCTTGGCCCCGCCTCCCTTAAGTCCTTTCCAACGTAAGTTGAATACCTCATTTTTTTTTTAGTTTTCATTATTATTGCATTTTATTATGAGTATCCTTATAAATATCCAGTGTTTTGAACAGTAATTCATAAAGTTGAATATCTGCAAGTGAACATCTGAGAATGATAACATCATCAAATTACACATTGTATGTAGTACATATTACTAACAATAATGATGATTGTAAATGCAGTTCTTTGTAACTTGAATATATTGTAAGTTGGGGACTACCTGTATTATCAATTTTTAAATCAATCATAATCAAATTTTCACATTCTTTCCAGTGGAAATACTAAATAAAGTCACTATACAAATGCCATATGACTCAATTCCACAATATTCTCAAGTGTTATAATGGAAGAGACATCTTGGACGCAGATTAACAATAGGAAAAAACAGAGACAAATTGTTTTACAGGCCATTGTCCTTTTTTTTTGTTTGTTTTTGGTTTGCAGTTTTAAAACTGAGATGGAGCTAGAAGTTATGTGGCTAGAAGCCATTTGTTAGGAGTTGAGTATTAATTATCTGATTGAAAATAACCAAGAGTTGCCCAACAATAAAGGAGATTGAGAATTATTAGAGTTGTTAAGCATTGGGAAATTAAGAAAGTACAATACTAAAAAGGTACTGCCAATCATCCTGGTACTTGGAGACTTAGTATCTTAAATCTTATCCAAATTTCTGTCTTAAGCTTGGGAATGAGCAAATTTTCAAAAATGTATCCCCTCTAGTTTTTAGAGAACATTTATGACTCTCTCTCTCTAAATATGTATTCATTTCACTCCAGAAAAGTTAAATGAAATGCAAAATAGTAAATACAAGTACAAGAAGATACATAATTTTAAAACCTAAAAGCCTATGGATAAAATTTCCATTAGAAGGAACATTAATACCAGAAAGGATACAGTGAATTAAATGTACCAAACATACACACAAGTAACTGAAATATCACTCTCAAAAGGGAGTCACCCATGGTTCTGATTGTTCACTTGGGCATAATTTCAGGAAAAAGTGGTAAGTAGAGCTAACCAGCTTCAAGCCAACAGCAGAATGAAACCTACATCATGCTTATGAACACCTGCATTTTATATCACATACACTTTCATTTCTAACATTCTGCTAAATCTATAAAATTCTTATACTCTGGTCCCATGCTCTGTCACAACATCACTACACCTTTAATCTGGGTCCGTGTGGAATATTTATTCATGTAGGCAGCAGTGACAGCTGTAAGTACAATGCTAATACTATCAGGATATTGAAGTTCCCTTTATTTTACAGCTGAACTCAGAGAGTTTATCTGCACTACATCTCCCATTTATTATATTTCCACTTTCTGAAGTTTCAAGGTAAACTACTAAAGGTGAGATTGTCTTAGGTGCCATTGGGTTGGTTCCTACTCACAGCAACACTATGTACAACAGAACAAAGCAATGCCCGGTCCTGTGACATCCTCAAAATCTTTGCTATGTTTGGGCCCATTGTTGCAGCCACTGTATCAATCAATCTCGTTGAGGGTCTTCCTCTTTTTCACTGACCTTCTACTTTAACAAGCATGAAGCCCTTCTCCAGGGACTAGTCCCTCCTGATAACATGTCCAAAATACTTGAGACAAAGTCTTACCATCCTTGGTTCTAAGGAGCATTCTGGCTGTATTTTTTCCAAGACACATTTGTTCATTCATCTGGCAATCCATGGTATATTCAACATGCTTTGCCAACACCATAATTCAAAGACACCAATTCTTCTTTGATATTCTTTATTCATGTCCAGCTTTTGCATGCGTATAAGGCCATTGAAAATACCATGGCTTGGTTAAGGTTCACTTTAGTCCTTAAAGTGACGGCTTTGCTTTTCAACACTTTAAAGAAGACTTTTGCAGAAGATTTGCCGAATGCAATATTTCATTTGCTATCTTGACTCTTGCTTCCATGGGCATTGATGGTGGATCTAAGTAAAATGAAATCCTTGACAACTTCAATCTTTTCCCCATTTATCATGATGTTGCATTATTGGTTCAGTCGTGAGGATTTTTGTTTTATTTATGTTGAAGTGTAATCCATACTGAAGGCTATAGTCTTTGATCTTCATCAGTAAGTGCTTCAAGTCCTCTTCACTTTCTGCAAGCAAGGTTGTGCCATCTGCATATCGCAGGTTGATAATGAGTCTTCCTCCAGTCTTAATGCTTTATTCTTCATATAGTCCAGCTTCTCAGATTATTTGCTCAGCATTCAGATTGAATAAGTATGGTGCAAGGATACAACCTTGACACACATCTATCCTGATTTTAAACCACACAGTATTACCTTCCTCTGTTTGAATGACTGCCTTTTGATCTATGTACAAGTTCTGCATGAGCTCTATTATGTGACCTGGAATTCTCATTCTTCCTGATGTAATTCATAATTTGTTATGATCCACACAGTCAAATGCCTTTGCGTAGTCAATAAAACACAGGTAAACATCTTGCTAGTATTTTCTGCTTTCAGCCAAGATCCAGCTGACTTCAGTAGTGATATCCATTGTTCCACATCCTCTTCTGAATCCAGTTTCAATTTCTGGCAGTTCCTGTCAATGACTGTTGCAAAATTTTACTTGTGTGTGATATTAATGATATTGTTTGATAATTTCCACATTCTATTGCATCACCTTTGTTTGGAATGGGCACAAATGGATATCTTCCAGTCAGTTGGCCAGGTAGCTGTCTTTCAAATTTCTTGACATTGACGATTGGGCGCTTCCAGCATTGTATCCGTTTGTTGAAACATCTCAATTGGTATTCCACCAATTCCTAGAGCCTTGTTTTTTTTGCAAATGTCTTCACCTGCAACTTGGGTTTTTCTCGTCAATACCATCGGTTCTTGATCATATGATACCTCCTGAGATGACTGAGGGTCGACCAGTTCTTTTTGGTACAGTGAGTCTTTGTATTCCTTCTATCTTTTTTAGATGCTTCCTGTGTCATTCAATATTTTTGCTATAAAATTCTTTAATATTGCAACTCAAGGCTTGAATTTTTTCTTTAGTTCTTTCAGCTTGAGTAATGCTTAATGTGTTCTTCCCTTTTGGTTTTCTAACTCCAGATCTTTGTACATTTCATTATAATACTTTGTCTTTTCGAAACACCCTTTGAAATCTTCTGTTTAGCTCTTTTACTTCATCATTTCTTACATTTGCTTTAGCTGCTCCACGTTCAACAGCTAGTTTCAGAGTCTCTTCTGACATTCAGTTTGGTCTTTTCTTTCTTTCCTGTCTTTTTAATTACCTCTTGCTTTCTTCATGTATGATGTCCTTGATGTCATTTCACAACTCATCTGGTCTTAGGTCATTAATGTTCAATGTGTCAAATCTATTGTTGAAATGGTCTCTCTATTCAGGTGGAATATACTCAGAATCATACAGAGACATGTTTTAATTTTCTTCAGCTTCACCTTGAACTTGCATAAGAGCAATTGATGGTCTACTCCACAGTCGGCCCCTGGCTTTGTTCTGACTGATGATATTTAGCTTCTCCATCATCTCTGTCCACAGATGTAGTTGATTTAGTTCCTGTGTATTCCATCTAGTGATATCCACCTGTATAGTGACCTTTATGTTGTTGAAAAAAGGTATTTCCAATAAATAGGCTCTTGGTCTTGCAAAATTCCATCATGCGATCTTTGGTGTCATTTCTCTCACCAAGGCCATATTTCCAACTACTGATCCTTCTTCTTTGTTTCCATCTTTTGCATTCCAGCCACCAGTAATTATCAGTGCAACTTGATTGCATGTTTGATCAATTTCAGACTGCAGAAGTTGGTAAAAATCTTTCGTTTCTTCATCTTTGGCATCAGTGCTGGGTGTGTAAATTTGAATAATAATCTTATGAACTGGTCTTCCTTGTAGACCTATGGATAGTATCCTATCACTGACAGTGTTGTACTTCAGAATAGATAATGAAATGTGTTTTTTTGACAGTGAAAGAAAAGCTCTTCCTATTTAATTTGTCATTCTCCACATAGTAAGCTATACGATTGTCTGATTTAAAATGGCCAATACCAGTCCATTTCAGCTGACTAATGCCTAGGATATCTATCTTCAAGTTTTCTATTTCATTTTTCATAACTTCCAATTTTCCTAGATTCGTATATTCCACTTCCAATTAATAATGGACGTGTGCAGCTGTTTCTTCTCATGTTAAGTCATGCCACATCAAGGAGTGAAGGTCTCAGAAGCTTTACTCCACCCATGTCATTAAGGTCAACTCTACTTTGAGACGGCAGCTCCTCCCCAGTTGTATTTTGGAGTGCCTTCCAACATGAGGGGCTCATCTTCCAGCACTATATCAAATCATGTTCTGCTGTTATTCATAATGTTTTCACCGGCCAATTTTTTAGAAGTCGATTGCCAGGTTCTTCTTCCCTGGAAGCTCCACTGGAACCTGTCCACCATGGATGACCCTACTGGTATTTGAAATATGATGGCGTAGCTTCCAGCATCACAGTAACATGAAAACCACCACACTACGACCTAAGGTAGTTGCTTAAAAACTGTGACCATCAGGCTCTATTACAACAACAATAAAAATAAATTCGTTGTTTCTCTTTGGTAAAAGGAACTGACCCTTGCTAAGAAATCCCGACCTTTATCTTTTTTGCCCTCTGTCCTTGCCGCAGGAGCTGGACGGAGTTCATAGTTGTTTAGTGTTCATAATTAATAAAGCGTGAAAATGTGGAGAAAACAGTGAGCTTCGCTCCAAGCACAATGAGCACAATTCTATGGGCTGAATTGTGCCACCCTCCCCCCCACCAAAAAAAAAAAAAAAATGTGTTGAATTCCTAGCTCTGTACTTGTGGATGTGATTCTGTTTGGAAATAGAATCTTTCATTTGTTATGTTAATGAAGCCGGTGTAGGGTGGATCCTAAGCCTAATCACTTCTGAGATATATAAAGGCCACAATAGACACAGAGACACACACAGGGGAAAGACAGATGCCAAGGAATACCAAGGAACTCCCAGGACTACCAACAAGGAAGGACCTCCTCCCAGAGCCATGCCCGGAATTCAGACTTCTAACCTCCAGCACCATGAGGAATTAAATTTCTGTTCTTCGAAGCTACTCACTTGTGGTATTTCTATTACAGCAGCAGTAGAAAACTAAGACACACGCTATGTCCATCCCCACTTGACAGAATGAAGAGCTAAGTTAACAGGACAGTAAGATGGCAAATTAATTAATGGAGCCATGGACTGCGATAAGGAGTTACTCCTAGACTAGTGTCTTATGGTTTTATATTATCGAAAAAAAACCATTGCCGTAGAGTTGATTCCAGCTCATAGAAACCGTATAGGACACAGTAGAACTACCCTATAGGTTTTCTAAAGCTGTAATCTTTATGTAAGCGACTGCCACATCTTTCCCTGGGAAGGGGTGGGTGAGTACCAACCACTGACCTTTAGGTTAGCAGCCAACCACTTAACCGCTGTGCCACCAAATCCCCTTTTACAGTCTAATTGTTCGCTATATTCTATCGTCAAATCAAAACTTGGCCAACTGCATTCTTTATATCCCTACTTCCATTCATTTTGCTCATGTTCCTTTGGTCGCAAAACTAGACTATATTAGTGGGGTCTAACTAGAATCTCGGAGCCCTGGTGGTGTAGTGTGTAAGAGCTTGGCTGCTAACCAAAAGCTGGCAGTTTGAATCCACCAGCCTCTCCTTGGAAACCCTATGTGACAGTTATTCTCTGTCCTATAGGGTCACTAGGCGTTGGGACCGACGGGACAACACCCAACAATGACAACAAACAGCATCTCTAGATTCGTTCTTTCTTTCTTCCAATCCAACTGGCTCACATGTCATGCTGTGAAGAAAGATTCTTATGCCATTTCACTCTTCTAAATTTTTATTTAATGAATACTATTGACATCAAACATCTTAAAATTGACTTTTTGTCTATCCTGTGGGAAGGCAAAAAGAGATTTTGAAGGCCCTAACAGGTATCCATGTCCAATAATCCGAAAACGAGACCACACTTCTTTCCTCCTCTCACCCTAGTCAGACCTCATAAGCCTTTGGATAGTCCTGCAACTCAAAGAGTGGTTCATAAACCAGTGGCGTCAACATTATCTGGGAGCTTTTAAACAAGAATCTTAGGCTCAATATTAATCTGCTGAATCAGAATCTCCACTTTTAACAAGATCCACCTGTGCTTTGTGTGCCCATTAACTTTTGATAAGCACTGTATTGGGGAAAGATTCCTTATTTCTCTTTAATCTTGTGGCACCTCTTTGCAGACTTCTTTACAGTGTTACAGCTACCTGGCCTAATTATCTGCATTCTGTAAGTCAGTCCTCCTAAATCATCCATCTGACTGATCCATTTGACTTATCATTCCATTTGACCTGTCATTCCATTCACTTACCATCTAGATCTCTGACCAGCAACCACCATTTTCACACCTCTCGTGTAGTAACCAAAACCCATTGCCCTCTAGTTGATTCCAACTCATAGGGACCCTATAGGATAGAGTAGAACCACCCCATAAAGTTTCCAAGGAGTGGCTGGTGCATTCGAACTGCCAACCTTTTGTTTAGCAGCCGTAGCCATTAACCACTGCCCCTAGGCTTCCAGATATGAGAGATGCATATACTAAATCACCTGAAAAGTTGATCCTTCAAAAGCACAACTTTTTTTTCCCACACACCCTGCCCTCTGCCCCCTGCGGCCCCCCACATCCTGCTTGCATGCTTGGCTATTTATTTTTTTATTTTACTTTTTTTAGTTTTCTTTTTGTTGTTGTTAGAAAAGTCATGTCCTTTGTCTTTTCTAGACAAAACTACATGAATTAAACACATAGTTCAATACGCAGTCTTCAGTAAGTGTGATGAAAAAATTTGGAAATGGTTAAGTGCTGCCAGTAGCACAATATGATGAACGTAATTAATGTTCACTAAATTGTATTTGTAAACAAATTTTGGAATGTCAAATTTCTTTATACGTATGCTCACCACATTAATAAAATAAATAATCAGGAACATCCTTAAAAATAATAATAATAAGCAGCTTTCCAGCTCATCTTTTATTCCTTAAGTGAGGAAATTACGGCATAGGGAAATGAAGCAACTTTGCTTAAAATTCCCTAGAAGGAAGAAATTCTTGAAATTAGGACAGCAGTATGAATATTATGTGAGAATATTATGTGGGAATCACAAAATTAGGTGTTGGTGATATTTTCACTATTACATAAGACTCTTGTAGAGACATAGTCTGAGAAAATCCAAATATTATACCAAATTAGTCACAGAGACATTTTATTCTAACAAAAGTCAACAATATTCTAATATGGATCATCTCAGAATCTTAGTTTTATCAACAAAGTAAAAAATGTTAAATATATATGTGGGGGTATATGCCATTTAAACATGGCTGCACTGTTGACAACTGCAGCCCTCACAGGCCTCTATGCTGCACAGCATGTTGAGACTTGTCCCCAACATGTTGAAACTTGTCCCCAACATGTTGAGACTTGTCACAACTTGTTTTCCCAAACCTATTGTCCCTTTACTGATTGGCTTGTTTACCTGAATTCCTTCTCCCTTGCCCGCACCCAAAGCCCATTATTCTGTTATTTGTTTCACTGCTTGCTGCATTGACTATAAATAAACTCCTGGGACTGAAGCTGGGGTCAACTCCTCAGAGTGACCCTCCTGGCCCCACTTGTCTGTAAGAGTTGTGTTTGGTTACTGTCTCTGCCGCCCCGACATTCGCCGCCACTGCGACATATATATAGGTAGATAACAATATTTATATTAACACAAGTGGACATTTGATTCCCAGTATATAATTTGTGTATGGAATATTATCAACTAGTATACATGATTTAACTCTCTCTTTATTTCAATTGAGTCACAAACTTGGTGAAACTTCAAATCACCCATGCAGTTTGGGAAAATTCCATATGCCTAAGCCTTATGCCAACCCTACTGAATCAGAAACTTCAGAACATGAGAAATCTCCTAAGCTCCTCCAAGTGATTCTGAACCTATCCAAAGTGTGGGAACTACAGCCATTCTGTAAAGAATTGACTGAGATGGTATATAGTGTGTGTGTGTGTGTGTGTGTCTGTGTGTCTGTGTGTGTGTCTGTGTTTGTGTCTGTGTCTGTGTGTCTGCATGTGTGTAAAGGGTATGGGGTAGAAATGAGTATGTTAGTTTTAATTTGTTTTCTTAGAAAAGAAGCAAAACTTCCTTTCTATTCTTTTCAGTAACACTTTGATACACAGTGTCTTGAAAATTGAATGTCAAACATCTTAGTGTTTTAAGACATAGAAAATGTTGGTCAATGTAAAAGAATGTCTTTTATTTCAGTTTGAGTAAGGCACACTCAGAATTTAAAACCAAGACTTCTCTTTCACTGTAAAATAATAAAAGAGAACAGTAAGACATTAAGTAGATTCAGTCAGACAAAACGGGAACTGTAGATGTTATGTGAATGGCAAAGAGGGAATGGGTCCCACACACTAGTTCAGGATCGTCATGCAAAAGCACGTTTATAGCACGTAATTATCATTACAGCAGGTTATTACTTTATGATACATAAGATATTACTAGAAAGGATTTACTAAAAGTTCTGAGTCAGAAATTTAAGCCACAGATACGTACTTGACAATAAAATTCTGTTTTGAGGAAGGAGATGTTAAAAGATTATATGGATTACACTATGCATTTTGGAGAAGTTCAATGAATATGAATTTGTGCCAAAAAAAAGTTTTAAAGTTTGGACTGAATAGGAAAAAAGAAGTGTCCAAAGAAGGGAGAAAACATTTGCTTTCATTTTATGTAAATTCGGTTAATAGCCCATCGATCATATCTATCAGTGATGTGCCAAGTACTTCTCCAGAATTATCCCGACAACTCATAAGAAAAGCATAAGATAATATCTCTACCTTCAAGCTGATAAGAGCCTGGTTGGAGAGAATAATTTAAGTAGTAATAATTTAACTATGATAACATATGACTTTACATGTTAAATGATATGCTATTACCAATCTCTAAGAGCAGGAGAAATTTACAAAATAGAGAGAATAGTCTTTGATATTGTTAATAGAGAATTTATTTTTTAAATGTTGTTATTTCACTTTGGCTTAATATACAGATTACACTTTGTTCAAACTATCCACAGATTTGTTAAAGAATAGATGGAGTAGGGGAGGGGGAGGATTGTCTTTCTAATATTCAAACTACGTAGATCTTAGTTTATTACTGAAAACATTCCCCTGGTTATTTAGGTTTGCTGTTCGTAAAACAACCCGAAAATTTTTTTTCCCATCTGTCTTAGATTGAGTTCCCTGGAACCAGACTCTGAGATGAAGAAGGACATGAAAAAAGTTTATTGAGAAATACTCTTAGAAAAATAACTATAAGAAAAAAAAAAAGGAGCAGAGGCAAAAAAAAAAAAAAAAAAAAAAAGTGTAACACGACAGTTTTAACTCAGATCTCTGCTATTTCAACCAGGAACTTCGGAGCCTTGATGGTTCTTCTGAGTTGTCCACACTGAGGAAAGGGGGTGGGCTTTTGTGTGCCTACATCAGCTAGGCACAGGCAGTGGGCTGCCCATGGGAGGGTGTCATGGATTGAATTATGTCCCCCCAAAAATGTGTCTATCAATTTGGCTGGGCCATGATTCCTGGTATTGTGTGATTTTCTTATATGTTGTAAATCCTGCCTCTATGATGTTAATGAGGGAGGACGGGTGGCAATTGTGTTAGTAAGGCAGGACTGGATCTACAAGACTGGACTGTGTCCTGAGGCGATCTCTTGAGATATAAAAGATAGAAATGAGCAGAGAGACAGGGTGACCTCATACCATCAAGAAAGCAGTGCTGGGAGCAGAGTGTGTCCTCTAGACCGGGGTCCCTGCGCAGAGAAGCTCCTAGTCTGGGGGAACACTGAAGAGAAGAAGGCTGACAGAGAGAGAAACCCTTCCCCTGGAGCTGACGCCCTGAATTTGGACTTTTAGCCTACTTGACTATGGGGAAATAAACTTCTCTTCGTTAAAACCATCCACTTGTACTATTTCTGTTTTGGCAGCACTAGATGACTAAGACAGAGGGTGTGTAACTTGGGGTGAGGAGCCTCCCTGGAGCTGAGAACAGTTCTGGGAAAAAGATTAAGTTGAGCGATCAGCAGTGGATGTACCAATGACTGCATTAGTCCTAAAGAGTGAGTCTGAGCAGTGCACCACCATAGTTTCTACAGTCCACACCTTGTACCGTTGAGATCCTCTTGCTTTTTATGGTAATAGTACGTTTTCCTCACCTGAGAAGAGCTTCCTGAGGCCCTTAGAAGAAAAGGGCAAATGGGACAAATTATAGCCTTGATACTGTAGTTTATCTCGAGGTCAAAAATGTTACTCATTCATCATCCTTCTATTTCACCACACAATCTGTGTTTCCTTCAGTCTGGAATGGCAATGTGGCTGGTATTGCCTGGTAGGGTGATCCAGATCCTCATCCCTGAGTTCAGCCCTGTCTCAGGCCATAGCTGCTCTATTGTCCACTTACCATCAAGGCGAACATGGGTATACCAAAAGATGCCCCAGTGGATCACCTGAGCACCAAACATGTTCTCCCATGCCCCAGTGTGTTACAGCAGCCCTATTTTCTCCTGATTATCAACTTCAATCACTATGGCCAGTAAGATAATTCATTTCCTTACCTGTTGATCTCTTGGCATAAGGGGTCTGAAGTGGCCAGGCAGCAGACTGTGCTAAAAGTTCAATAGGACTGTTGCTGTGTGTCCTAGTAAAATTGTTCATCTGTTGGGAGCTAGGATCTCTATACCCACATAGCCTGGAGTTACAGGATGGGAAGCACAAAATCAGTCGCTGGGAATAAGGTTATGCAGGGTTATTGATACTTCCATTTTTGATTTCCAGATCCATGTTAAAGGTTAATCCCTTTATTAAAGTCAATTGATTGCAAGTATTAATCACATCTAAAAAACACTTTACAGCAGCATGTATTCTAGTGTTTGACCAAAGGACTGGTCGTCATACCCTACTCAGGTTGACACATAAAATTAACTATCACACTCAGTTTTGTCTTTATCAATTATATGTTGATCTTTATCTTGATTGTTAATTCTGACTTTATCTTCTTATTTGGCTGATATTGTTTCTACCCGTTCTTATATAAGACTTTTAATATACCAGAATGGTCCATCGTTTCTCTCATCCTACATGGTTTTATTTTAGGTGTCTACTTCACACCCCTTCAACTTTTAGTAGTGATATTTAGAATTTTATATTTATTACAATGATTCTAATTTATCGTGTACCGATATTCCATTCAATGCTTTGATGTTTATTTTCTATCTAGTCTTTGGATTGTGTTTTAATTTTTATTATCATTGAAAATTGTGTGGGTATAATCTTATTTATATCTTATAATTATCTATATTAAAACATGTCTAAGTTTTTCTTATGGAAGGAAGAGAAGAGCTACTCTTCTTCCCATTTCTTTAAGACAAAAATAGAGTCCTAAAATATGATACGACCTGTTGTAAAACCAAGGAACCGTGATAGCTTAGTGGTTAAGTGTTGGACTACTAACCAAAAGGTCGGTGGTTAGATCCCATCAACTTCACTGTGGCAGAAAGATAGGGCTGTCTGCTTCAGTGAAGATTGAAGCCTTGGAAACCCTATGGAGCAGTTCTACTCTGTCCTGTAGAGTCACTATAAGTCCACATTGACTAGATGGCAATGGTTTTGATTTTGGTTTTATTGTAAAACCAAATATGTTCTTCGGATGTCTTTATCTGAAGCTTTTGTATTCTATTTTAATTTTAATTTCACTTTTTAAAAATTACTTTTATTTATTAACATATTATTAATACATCTCTAGCATTTTAATTGGTTTCAGTGCTCATCATCAATTTTTTTTTTTAATCAATATTCTGATTCTACCTTGGTGACTGAAGCTCTACAGAAAAGGCTCTTGGATACAAAATTTTGACTAACAGGTTTAAAAATGTCTTTCTGTTATCTTTACATGTAAATAATAATAGTTCCCTATAAAATTATTAAGGATTCCTGGTGGCGCAGTGGTTAAAGTGCTCAGCTGCTAACCGAGTGGTCGGGGGTTCAAACCCACCAGCCACCGCTCCTCAGAGAAAGCCGTGGCAGTCTGCTTCTGTAAAGATTCCAACCTTGGAAACTCAATGAGGCAGTTTACTCTGTCCTATAGGGTCGGTCTGAGTGGAAATCGACTTGGAAGCACAGAACAACACAAAATTACTGAGTCATATTGCTCTTTCTCTTAAAATTCCATGTCTGACACTGCGTTATCAGATGAACTCGGCTATCTTTTATTTTGAATCTCATTTGATGGTGAATTGTTCTTTCTGCTTGGCAGTTTATGGGACGATTGTTTAAAGTAAAGATACACTGAAAATACTAAGAGGATTCCAAGTTAGCACATGGAGATACTAAACTAACATGTACAACTTATTCTGCCAGATTCTGAAATCGAGAAAACCTATGACAGGCTTGTGTAACACTTTATGCTGACAAAGTATTCTTGTGCTCATTATGTCATTCGCCTCCTACAACAACCTTGTAAGAAAGATGAAAACTTGGACATGGAGGGGTGAATCTCCAAAGGTCATGGTTAATAAGAAGTTAAGAGTCAGGACTAGAATCCAAGGTTCATGACTTTAGCCTCCTGGTTTTGTTTTCGTTTTTGCTCATGTTTTTTGGCTTGTTTGTTGTTTGTTTAGTTGGTTGGTTGGATTTTTTTGCTTGTTTGTTTGGTTTTTTAATTCAAGATTATTCTATAGTATAAAATGAAGTAATATGTTAGGTTTTAAAATGTTAAGGGAGCTTAGATAATTATCTGGTTCAGACTTCTAACTTCAAAGATACCTTATTAACAGCATTTTAATGGGAAGGAGACTGAGAGTTAAATGGTTTAATATTTTTATACTCAGTTAATAATCTGACAGTAAGCATTATACTCACCATTCCAATTTCCAGCTATATTGAAAAACCTTTGTACTAGGGACCCAGAGAGTAGAGGCCCAGTTATAAACCCACCTTGCAGCTTACTGGCGGTGAGAACTCAGGCAATCTCATTTATTTTCTGAGGTTAAATCTGCATACTGCTCAAGCATGTGTTTGTGTAGTTCTGAACACCACAATATTTAAACCCATCTTTTGCCTGAAATGATTCTATACCTATTCAATCCATCTTTCTTTTTTCCAAAAAAAATTTGGAGATGCAAGTCTCATTTTTAATATTACTGTCATTTCACTCCATCATTTCTAGGTAAAAAAAATTATATGTTAGCTTAAAAAGTTGTACAGTAGTGGTTCTAAAACCTATCAGAACTAGTATCCTTTTGTATGGCCAGTTATTAAAAATGTCTCAACTTTTACTATACAAAAATAAAATTCATAGGTGATATAATATTTTTGTATATGAAATTTAATTAATAAAAATCTCCTAATTCTATTACAAATAAAAAATAAAAGAAAGTTATTTATAATAAAATAGTTTGTAATTTCATATGCAAATGCTTAATACTACTATACTAGAGGACATACTGAAGCAGTCAAATGTACGTACATACTTATAAAAAATAGTTTGGAATTTAAAAAAGCAAGACAATAATAAATATTTTGATATCTTAAAATACATGTGAATGTTACATTTACAAATGCAGACTGGTATGGGCATGTTGTATCATGTTTATGCTCAGTCCCACCAATGACACTGCTATCTAGTTATCCAAAACAGTGAACAACCCTTAGGAAAATTTCAAATAAAATAAAGTCCATTCTACCTTCTATTTATATGGTACATGAAGTTCTGGAAAATTCAGTATATATTAAACCATGCAAAATACTTGGTGCTTATACATGTGTATACATATGGAGTAAGGTTCTAGGCTCGAATAATCATGAACTGATTGCTTATCTGCTTGAATGTGCAATAGAACTTTCCAAAGACAAGAAGAAAAAAAAAAAAATGTTAGGAGAGGCAATTATTTCAGCTCAGGACTATCCCCTCCATTACAGGACAGCTAGAATCTCTAGGCCCTTTCCACTAAATGCCAGCAACTCCATCGTCATCACAGCCAAAAACATTCCTTCAAATACCCAAGATAAACTCTAGTGGACTTATCCATTTCTCCTTTTCCATTTGATTCTTTGAGAAACATTGGGTCAAAACAACTATGGGTTGAAGAAAAGGCTCATCTATGCAAAATGATAGTGGGGGAAGAGAGTGCAGAAGGGCAGAGAAGAAAATCAATTCTAAGTCTTTTGTGCTGTTTTCTCTACCTTTTACCCAAGAAGTCTGATCTGCTGAGATTTCTAGTTTAAAGTGGAATAATGCCAATAGGGGGGGAAAAAAAAAGTCTTGGTCAACTACATTGTCTCCCCATCTTATTAATTATTTGTTTGAATTTATATTTAAAATATTTTCCATTGCTAAAACAGCTATAGAATTTTATTGGAAACTATGGCCTTCCATTAAACTTTTTTTTAAGTTCTTGGCTTCACTGGAGCGTTAGCAAACCTGACAGAGGGAATCTGCACTAAGGTGAGCTATGAGATTTACGGCAATGAGATTTACGGCAATGAGATTTACGGCAAAAGTCGAGGTGCTCCTGAAATGAAGACGCACGCGTAAAAATCAGTCATGATATGAAGCACCAGAGTGTGAAGAAGTAAACTTTGAGGTTTTTCTTGGGCAGACAATGAGAGTGTCATGGAAATCAGAACATGATGAGGTCATTTAGGTCACCTTGTAGCCTGGACACTATTAGATTAATCCAGGTGGGCTGTATTCCCTAGCGTTTGCCAAATTTCAGGTGGACACGGCCAGCGCTATAGGGTATTGGATGATGAGGGTCGCAGAACTCTGACATTTAAGCGTGGAATTCAACAGCCTGAATTTAATCAGGTAGCAACAAGCTAAGTAGCTTCTATTACAGGACTGTCTGACATTTATTTCACAATTACTCTAGAAGAAATAGGGGTAGAAAAGTCATTTGAAGCATCTTTGGTAAATATTTCCTTTTAGAATAATATTTTGCAATTTTTCAGTTCTTATGAAAATTAAGGTAGTAAAGCTAGATGAATACTTTAATGATTTAATGAGCTCCACCTTACACATAAAGCGGCCTGATGTTTCCTTTAAATCAGAATTGTCTTACTCAAAAGGTGCATTCTTCCCAGCAACAACATACAATTTCAAATTTTCTTTCTCAAAAAGATGTGAAATAGAGATTTTTGACTAGTAAGAAAATAAATGACTACATTACACTATACCACATTTTTAAAAGATTTCTCAGACTTCACAAAAAACTATGTCACCACTTTCTTGTATTTTCAGAATTTCTTTCCGTCTAAGCAAAGAGTAAGGAAAATAGTGTCCTATTTTCTGGAAAAATCATTTTTTGAAAATAGTTCATGGATAAAAACTTGAAATCAAATATTAAAAGATGAATTAGGATATATGCACTGCATCATGAACCTCAATTACATTTCAGCTTTCTAGTCTATTCCATTATAACCGTGAATGGCTTTAAGCTCTCAAAGAAGAAAAGGCAAAGCAATCCCTTTTGATTTTAGAAAAATTAATGTGCAATACAGCCTACATTCCAAAATTTTATTTCAAATTGTACTTTGTGCCAATTTGCCTCAAAACTTATTTCCCTAGAGTATTTCAGAATGCATAGCCCTTGAATTGGCTTTTAAAGTTCCTAAATAATAAAAACAAGTAAGGGGCCATTAAACTAATTCATGTACCCTCCACTTCAGAATTGGAATTATTCTGTAAGTTACAGCAGTAATTCACAATAAGACTTTCATAACTATTCTGAATTCCTATCAAATAAAAGAATAGACACTGAATCTGCATTTATAATCTTCAGGGGATTTAAATCCAGATTGGTTGTCTTTAATTCATAGTTTGACCTCAACTTAGATTCAAATTTTCATCAGTATTCTTTTGATAATTCCATAGCATCCTACAGAATCCAAGGGTGAGAAAATTCAAGGATGAGAAACTCAAGAATCTTACAGAATCCAAGGGTGAGAAGTTTCTTTTAGCCAGGAGCATTAGTGGACCTTGTAACAAATAATGGTTGTCTGTCCTGTTATAGGAGCCCTGGTGGCACAGTGGTGAAGAGCTCAGCTGCTAACCAAAAGATCGGCACTTTGAATCCACCAGCCACTCCTCGGAAACCACATGGAGCAGTTCTACTCTACCCTATGGGCTCGCTGTGGGTCAGAATCAACTGAACAGCAACAGGTTGGTTCTCTTATAGGAGTCCCTAGGTGGTGCAGTTAACAGGCTCAGCTGCTAACCAAGAATATTAGAAGTTTAGGTCCACCCAGAGGTGCCTTGGAAGAAAGGACTGGTGATCTACTTCTGAAAAATTAGCCATTGAAACCACTATGAAGCTCAGTTCTACCCTGACACACATGAGGTTGCCATGAGTTGGAGTCGATATGATGGCAACTGGTACTGGTTTCTTCTCTTATAAGCTTCTTCTCTTATAAACACACTTCACAGCGTGTGGTTTTTGATGGTCTCTCTACTGAAGACATTCCTGAGACCAGAGGCATTAGGCGTTATTTCTGATCATCAGAAACAATTACCCAAGTGCTGATAATTCACTTTTCTAAAAGTACAAGTAAATTCTTACTAGGCTAATAAATTCATGAAGGAATCTAAATGCAAAAGGCAAAAGCTGTTTCTTAAAAAAAAAAAAAGGCCAAATATCAGCAGATCAGAAAATGGATTCCATGACTTCAAAATATTAGCAGCAAAATCATTCATTAGATGCAACAATCTGCAATACGGAAACAGGAGGACGTAATGAGAGATAGAAAACACTGTTATACCAGTTACGGCATCAGTTAAGATAAATACAAAGGAGATGCGAGTTTTCATGACTCAAAGCATTCCATAACTGTCTTCGATACTCATTTATTTTCCTTAAAAAGAAAAAAGTGGTCTCCTGGGAATCATTACTTATGAGATAATCACTCTTCTATTTTCTTCAAAGGTTACTGTCCCATAAAAGGACTAAAAAACAAAGCAGACGAGAGTGGTGAGTTTAGAGCTAGATCTTGTAAAGTGTGGCACACTCAAAAGAACTGGCCCAGGAGAAGGGCAGACTTCTGCTCTAAGTGTGATACGGCAAACTCCTGAGGAGTTCGAAGACACACCGGCCATGCCCACTGTCCACAACTGCAAGTATTTAGTCAACAAAATGAGGACAAGGAAAAAGGTTGAGCCTGACATTCAGTAAATGAAAGCCATACGAAAACACTGCAGCTAACTTTCTGAGGACTTATTATGGCACACGCTTTATTGTGTATGTTATACATATTCAATTATTCCCAACAACCTTATGAAAATTTAGAGATAAGGAAATTGCATCTGAGAATTTAAGCATCTCATCTGAGGTCACACAAGTAGTATGAGGCAGAGTTAGGATTTAAACCCAGAGAATCTGGCCCCAAAACTACACTCCTAACTTCAAAAAGTTAGCAATATGACCCAGCAAAGTATATAAAAAATGAAACCAAACCCGCTGCCCCAGAGTGGATTCCCACGCGTAGCAACCCTATAGAACAGAGTAGAACTGCCCCATAGGGTTTCCATATGTTACATTTACAGAAGCAGACTGCCACATCCAGTTCTCCTGTATAATAGCTGGTGGGTTCAAACCGCCAAACTTTCAGTTAGCAGCCAGAGTGCTAAACCACTGTGCCACCAGGGTTCCTTCAGCAAAGTATAGTGTTCCATAAATAAACATACAAATAATCATAAATCAGTCAGTTATAAAAAATGTGTGTGTATATATACCTATGTGTGTGTATAGGAAGAAATGCCTATGATCTACTTCCAAACATCAGCCAATGAAAACTCTATGGATTACAATGGTCCAATGTAACCATTCACGTGGATCACCATGACTGGGGAGCAGATTCAACGTCTGCTAACAACAACGTATATATATATATCATGGGGATGGCACGGGAACAAGCATCATTTTTGTTCTGTTGTGTATATATATATGCAATGAATACATATTCACTAAGATATTAATTCTCCTTTATATTTTCACAGTCACTACCTTCTTAATGGACATATGCACTGTCGGAGGAGAGAATATAACCAATTTGATTTCCATAGTTTCTAACTCCAGTTTACAAGATGCTTAAATTTCTTTTCTATAATTCAATTTAATATCTTCTCTAAATTCCTATTTTGTCTAATGCATAAAACATAATTTAATCATATGCCAGATAAACTTAGTAAAATTAGAAGTTGCTCCGTAACTTTGAGTTAAAAAATCAGTCAGCTCTGAATTTAAATATGGGTGATGTTATGTATCATATTGCCTGGAAGTCAGGAAGAGAGGGCTCTGATCTACCACTGCCTCAGGTCCGTACTGGCCTCTGTGGAACTATCATGCGTCCTGCAGGGTCTGTGAGCTGCTCTGAATGTCTGCAGAGAGCACTCTTTCATCATGACTGGGAGGACCCTGGAAATTCCTCACCCCTCTCGGTTACAGAAAATACTGACTTGCTCTTCTATGACCCCAGAGACTCTAAAGTCCCCAGAGTCTTAGGGAGTTCCCCCAGGTCCCCTCTACCATAGAGCTTCCAGGTTGATATTTCTACTCACAGATGCAAATTCAGCTCTGGCAGGGGCTTCTTTGTGAGACTTGTTTCTCCCTCTGCTATAGCCTAGGCGTGAGGCTTGGATCCTGTCTGTTCTTGGTCCCCCCAAATCTATCTGAGGGATCATTCCTCTGCCCTCCTAACCCGGCAAGAACAAATCAGTGTGGCTTCATTTTTCTAAGAGCCACACCAGTAGCTTACCCTACCTAGACTGGTTAGCTCACCTCTTGTTCTCTGTTGCTCTTCGAGCCAGTAAAATTTTATCTCCTTTAGGGAGGGAACCTACCTCTCATATCATCATGAATTCTTCCAAAATTTACGTTTTATGGATAAACTATTGCTCAAATTCCTTCAGGCTTTTAATCTTTTAGGACATTAAAAAAATATATATATATGTTTTTTCCTCTCAAAAACAGTCCCTTGGATGTCAAAACTGCTTTGGTTCTCAAGCCTAGACAATAATTTACAAGTCTCTTTTGCCACAAATTTGACTCTAGAGTTAGGCTGCCTGAGTTCAAATTCCATTTGTTTCACACACTATCTGGAAGATCTTAGACAAGTTATTTAAATGGTCTGTTACTTAGTTTAACTTAAAAAAAAGTATGTAAAATATGCTACTACCTAATCATAAGGGTGTGATAAGGATTAGATGAATAATATATATATATATAAAGCATTTATAATGCAGTTAGAATATAAAAATATTCGCTATTATTACCTAGTATTATTATATTATTATTATTACTAGGCAACAGCTAGGTGAAGTGTCTCAGAGCAAGAAAATGCAGGAAAGAAAAATCTCACTCAGTAGCTAATAATGTTATTCTGGCTAAGTTTTTCTTCTTTTTTTCAGAGCATCTTCATGAAGTAGAGGAAAGCTTGGTTCACCAACTTCTCCTTCTCCCTTTACTTCTTCTTCTTCTTCTTCTTTTTTTTTTTTAGTATGGTATCATTATTTTCTTAAGGAAAAAAGTTAGTCAGATTCCAATTATTTACCAAAGTACATATCAGTAACCTGTCGAAAGAAAACTATTAATCTAACTCCTTGACTTGAAATCATTGTTATTGTCAACTAACTACTGACGGACCATTGGATGAGTTCTTAAGCTCAGTTAGAAAAAAAAAAAGAAGAAAGTAAGAAAGAAGAAAGGAAAAGAAATAAAAACTAAATTCTAAAATGCTATATACATTAAATTTGATAAAATGTTAAATTTTTGACAAATATTTCCTGAGAGTACTATGTAAGCTTTGTGTTAGGTCATGCTAGGATTAAGATATATAATACTTTTTTCTTTTATCACCAAGGAGCTTACAATATAGATAGGTAGACAGAGAAATGCACAACTTTAATAACACATTAAGGTAGAAAATCACTTTAAATAGTTTTCACCTTGTTATGGCAGGCAGAGAGAGTAATTCTGATTTAGACAAAATCCAAGAAGACTTCATGAAGGAGGTGACATTTGAGCTAAGACTTGAGAGAAGGATATATGCAAAAGTGTGCTGGTAGATTTTCAACACACACAAAGAAATATGTGAGTGTGTAAGTATGTAAGTTTATTATGAAGTTTAATTATATAAACGTGTAGCATACGATTTACAAATAATAGTAAAATATGGATTGCTCTTTACTGTAATTTCTGTATGCACAATTGTTTCCCACAGAGTGCTTTCACTGATTTTTGCTAAACTTTTGTATTTGTAGCCAATCTATGGTTGCAATTAATGAATGCGTGTAGTTGCAATATGTATGTTTGTTGACACTTTCATTTAAATTAACAAGTGAGAGAAAGTAAAACAACCAAGACATATGTGGGAACTTCACTTGCTGTGATGTGAGCAACTTCTTTGCAGAATTTGACAATAGTTTTTGAATACCGGAAATATATTCATTTAATTATATTTTCTTGTGCTACTCACTATATAAAAATCACATACAATATACACTTTCAAATTTAATCCACTTTATTTACATTTTCTCCATCAGTTTCTCAAGTCTAGAGACAATCAGTAAAATGGTAAATCAAGCCCTGATATTTTGTGCTTGTGGATTTCCATGATATAAATACCCCTACCATGTTTGATTTAAGCTGTGAAGCTACAGGATGTCAGTGAGCAGAGTTGGGAAGAGATGTGCAGTTAGTTGTACAACATCATACCAAGGATGTCAATAACCTCAAGCGCATAGACAACGGTAAAATGTAGTAAAATAATTAGGAAGTAATGAGTTCTCAGTGTTTCTTACCTTCGCTTAATTATATAATTTATTTAGTTGTAAATTTATATAATTTCATTTTTTTAGTGGTTGGGTTTAACAACTGGCTTGCAAAAATTCCTGAAAATTTACTAATCAACACTTGCAAGCTGATTTAAGCCGGTTTCAGCACACCACTAGATTTTTACATTTGTGGAGTATCTACCAAAAAATCCCTGTTGCCCTCAAGCCTATTCTGACTCATAGCAAGCCTATAGAGTATCTACATGCCAGTATATTTAGCCTAAAGGGAGGGGACAGACAGTCAGAAAAGCCAAGTAACTCACCCAAGGTAATTATGCTACTAAGTGGTGGAGCCAAGATTTAATCTAGGTCTGTCTGACTTCCAAGGATATGCTGTTCCTCTACCACACTATGACCCCCAGCTGCTGGGATGTCCGTAATTTACTTTAAACCACATCAGCACAGACAGAGTGATAGCAACATGAGCAGTCAGTGGCTCTAAACAAGAACCCACATTTCAGGAGTGGTAAGTCAGCACTGAGTCAGAAAGGACACGCTTCAGGAGCAGCTACTACAAGTGCTTCCATATCGTATCTCAATTAATACCATATGTTTTGCTAAGCAAAATAGTCAACGTCAGAAAAGGGTTTACATTAGGAAATTAGCAGTTTATCAGCATATGGATTATAAGAAGTGTGATCTCATAGCTGAGATTATATTGCTAAGCGAAATGCATGTATAGATACTCCCACACTTGAGTGAACTGAGTATAAAAATCGAGAACCCAGTTGCCTAGGGCTTGCTTTTTAATAATTCTTGGGTTTGATGGGTTTCTGGCAGCTTCTAGCCACTCTCCACAGAATAGAAGCCTGCCACTGGAACGTTATTATATTTTCCGTGAGTGAACTTTCCTTGTAAGGTGGTGATTGGAGTGCTGAACCTAGAAAATAGGTTATATGTACTGTTTTGTGACTGCTTGCTAATAAATGTGCTGCCTTTTTTTTTAAGTGCCTGTGAGGGTCACAATTTGGTCTGAGACTTGTATTCACTACAATCTGAATGTGGAGGGAGTGTTCGACCCTATCCACCTCAAAGTGTTCTAGGGCTACTGCTATCTACCAAAAGAAGAGCGTAGCAATTGGCTTAAACTAGTTCTCAGCAGAGGAATTTAGAATTTTGGTGCTGTTGTTGTTGGTTTCCATGGAGGAGGCTCTGACTCATGAAGACCTTGTGTACAACAGAACAAAATGTTGTCAGGTCCTGGGCCGCCTCCGTAATCTTTGGTGTGTTTGTGCCCATTGTTCAGACTCGTGTCATTCTACCGCTTGGAGGGTTTCTCTTATTTTCACTGACCCTCTACTTTTCCAAACGTGATGTCCTTTTCTAGCAATTGGTCTTTTCTGATTACATGTCTGAAGTAAGCAATAAACTGTGCCATCTTCACTTCTAAGGAGCGTTCCAGTTGTATTTCGTTTAAGACTGATTTGTTTATTCTTCTGGCATCTATGATATATTCGATATCCTTTGCCAACACCACAATTCAAATGCATCAGTTCTTCTTCTGTCTTCTTTTTCATTATCCAGCTTTCACATGCTGTGAGGCGATTGAAAAGACCATAGGTTGGATCAGGTGCACCTCAGTCGTCAAAATGACATCTTTGCTTTTTAGAACTTTAAAGAGGTCTTTGGCAGCAAACTTGCCCAATGCAATACTTCGATTGATTTCTTGACTGCTGCTTCCATGAGTATTGATTGTTGATCCAAGTAGAATGATATACTTCATAACTTCCGTATTTTCTCCCTTTGTCATGATGTTGTTTATTTTTCCAGGTTTGAGAATTTACATGCTCTTTAGGTTCAGGTGTAATTCATACTGATGAAGGCTGTGATCATTTACCTTCATCAATAAGTGCTTCCAATAGTCTTCATTTTCAGCAAGAAGGTTTATGTCATCTACATATCACAGGTTGTTAATGAGTCTTCCTCTAGATAGGGAACAAAATGGGAATTTCATGATAAGGAAACCAATCATGCAAGAATACAAAGGCAAATTTAGGTAACAATAAGCAAACCATTATGGCTCCAGAGAGGGTGTGCAGTCGTTGGGGAAGAGGGAAAGCACGTGATGGGAAAAGAGACCAGCAGGATGATGAAGAGTGCCTCTCTCAGACTATACCAGGCCTAAATTCTGGATTGTAGCAAACTGGTTAATTCAATTTTTTTCAATTTGTGAAAAGATTCTCTCATATTTTTGATGGACATGGGATTTGTAGGGATGTCTCCAAAAGAGTTATTTTTTTCCTAGGCTATTGCCACTGGAGGGTTATCCCAGACTTTCTTTTATAATTTACTTGCCTCCAAAAATATCCCAAGGAATGTCCCTGCCACAGCTCTATCATTAACCATTTCAAGCTTTTTTGTTCGCTCGAGTGAATTTTTCAGGTATCAGAGTGACTGCTCCCCAGATCCTTAACTTGGTGTATCTTAAGAAACCACTTTGTCCAGTACCATCTGTATGAACACTTAGATAACCAATCCTTTCCTTCTGCCCAAGGATCAAAAATTAGGTGGCCCCAGGGCAGCTTTGACTTTCCCTCCTTCATTCAGATTTCCTACCTTGTATGAGCAAATTTACTTGTAAATGTATCCGAGAGTTTCCTTTTTGAGACTCTCTTTGTTTTCTAGGGCTATCATACCAAAATACCTCAAAGAAGGTGCCTTTAAAGAACAGAATTTGATCAAGTGGCATTTATACTAGGTATGCAGAGATGGTTCAACATTAGAAAAACAATCAATGTAATCCATCACATTAATGAAACAAAAGACAAGAAGCACATGATCTTATCAATCAATGCAGAAAAGGCATTTGACAAAGTCCAACACCCATTCATGACAAAAACTCTCAACAAAATAGGAATAGAAGGGAAATTCCTCAGCATAATTAAGGGCATTTACACAAAGCCAACAGCCAACATCATCTTAAATGGAGAGACGTTGAAAGCATTCCCATTAAGAAAGGGAATCAGACAAGGATATCCTTTATCACCACTCTTATTCAACACTGTGGTGGAGGTCTTAGCAGAGCAATTAGGTTAGAAAAAGAAATAAAGGGCATGCAGATTGGTATAGAAGAAATCAAAGTATCTCTATTTGCAGATGATATGCTCTTATACACAGAAAACACCAAAGAATCCACAAGAAAACTACTGGAACTAATAGAAGATTTCAGCAAAGTATCAGGATACAAGATAAACATACAAAAATCAGTTATGGATTCCTCTACACCAATAAAGAGAACTTGGAAGAGGAAATCACCAAATCAATATCATTTACAATAACCCCCTAAAAGATAAAATACTTAGGAATAAATCTAACCAGAGAAGTAAAAGACCTATACAATGAAAACAATAAGACACTACTGCAAGAAACCAAAAGAGACCTGAATAAGTGGAAAAACATACCTTGCTCATGGATAGGAAGACTCAACATTGTGAAAATGTCAATTCTACCCAAAGCGATCTACAGATATAATGCAATCCCAATCCAAATTCCAACAGCATTTTTCAATGAGATGAAGAAACAAGTCACCAACTTTATAAGTAAAGGGAAGAGGCTCTGAATAAGTAAGCATTACTCAAGAAGAATAAAGTGGGAGTTCTCACACTATCTGATTTTAGAACCTGCTATACCACCACAGTAGTCAAAACAGCCTGGTACTGGTACAACAACAGGTACATAGACCAATGGAACAGAGTTGAGAATTCAGACATAAATCCATCCATCTATGAGCAGTTGATATTTGACAAAGGCCCAAAGTCCATTAACTGGGGAAAAGACAGTCTGTTTAACAAATGGTGCTGGCATAACTGGGTATCCATCTACAAAAACTGAAATAAGACCCATACCTCACACCATGCACAAACACTAACTCAAAATGGATCAAATACCTAAATATAAAATCGAAAATGATAAAGATAATAGAAGAAAAATAAGGAGAATGCTAGGAGCCCCAATTCACAGCATAAACAGAACATGAACCATAAGTAACAATGCACAAACACCAGAAAAGAAACTAGCTAACTGGGAGCACCTACAAATCAAACACTTATGCTCATCAAAAGATTTCACCAAAAGAGTCAAAAGACAACCTACAGACTGGGAAAAAAATTTTGGCTTCAACAAATCTGATCAGCATCTCATCTCTAAAATCTACAAGATAGTGCAAAACCTCAACAACAAAAAGACAAATAACCCAATTAAAAAATGGGCAAAGGATATGAACAGGCACTTCACCGAAGAAGACATTCAGGTGGCTAACAGACACATGAAGAAATGCTCACCATCATTAGCCATTAAAGAAATGCAAATCAAAACTACAATGAGACACCATCTGTCATGAATTGATTTATGTCCCCAAAAAAATGTGTGTATCAGTTTGGCTGGGCCATGATTCCTGGTATTGTGTGATTTTCCTATACGTTGTAAATCCTGCCTCTATGATGTTAATGAGGCAGGGTGGGAGGCAGTAGTGTTAGTGAGGCAGGACTCAATCTACAAGATTGGATTGTGTCCTGAGGCAATCTCTTGAGATATAAAAGAGAGAAGTGAGTAGAGAGACAGAGGGACCTCATACCACCAAGAAAGCAGTGCTAGGAGCAGAGTGTGTCCTTTGGACACGAGGTCCCTGTGTGGAGAAGCTCCTAATCCAGGGGAACATAGATGAGAAGGCTGACAAAGAGAGAAAGCGTTCCCCTGGAGATGATGCCTTGAATTTGGACTTTTAGCCTACTTTACCGTGAAGACATAAACTTCTCTTTGTTAAATCTATCCACTTGTGGTATTTCTGTTATAGCTGCACTAGAAGACTAAGACACCATCTCACCCCAACCAGGCTAGCATTAATCCAAAAACCACAAAATAATAAATGTGGGAGAGGTTGTGGAGAGACTGGAACACTTATACACTGCTGGTGGGAATGTAAAATGGTACAACCACTTTGGAAATCGATTTGGCACTTCCTTAAAAAGCTAGAAATAGAAGTACCATATGATCCAGCAATCCCACTCCTTGGAATATATCCTAGAGAAATAAGAGCTGTCAGATGAATAGATATATGCATACCCATGTTCACTGCAGCACTGTTCATGATAGCAAAAAGATAGAAACAAACTTGGTGCCCATCAATGGACAAATGAATAAACAAATTATGGTATTGTCATGGATTGAATTGTGTCTCCCCAAAAATGTGTGTAACAACTTGGCTAGGTCATGATTCCCAGTATTGTATGATTGTGTTATCTGATGTGATTTCCTTATGTGTTGTAAACTTATCACTGTGGTAAGATTATATGTGATCTCCTTATGTGTTGTAAATTCTATCACTGTGATGAGGTTATACTGATGAGGTTCACAAGATTAGATAGTGTCTTAATACAATCTCTTTTGCAATATAAAAGAGAGAAGCGAGCAGAGACACATGGGAACCTCATACCACCAAGAAAGTAGTGCTGGGAGCAGAGCGCGTCCTTTGGACCTGAGGTTCCTGCACAGAGAAGCTCCCAGACCAAAGGAAGACTGATGTCATGGACTTTCCTCCAGAGCCAACAGAGAAAGCTTTCCCCTGGAACTGAAGCCCTGAATTTGGACTTGAAGCCTACTGGATTGTGAGAGAATAAACTTCTATTTGTAAAGCCATCCACTTGTGATATTTCTCTTAGAGCAGCACTAGATGACTAAGACAGGTACATTCACACAATGGAATACTACACAACAATAAAGCACAACGATGACGCTGTGAAACATCTTATAACATGGAGGAATCTGGAGAACACTATGCTGAGTGAATTTAGTCAGTCACGAAAGGACAAATTTTGTATAAGACCACTATTATAAGAACTCAAGAAAAGGTTTAAACACAGAAGAAAACATTCTTTGATGGTTACCAGTGTGGGGAGGGAGGGAGAGGGTTATTCACTAACTAAAAAGTAGACAAGAATTATCTTAGGTGAAGGGAAGGATAGCACACACTACAGGGGAAGCCAGCATAACTGGACAAAACCAAAGCTAAGAAATTTCCTGAATACAATCAGACACTTTGAGGGACAGAGCAGCAGGGGCAGGGGTCTGGGGACCATGCTTTCAGGGGACATACAGGTCAACTGGCATAACAAAGTTTATTAAGAAAGTGTTCTGCATCCTACTTTGGTGATTGGCATCTGGGGTCTTAAAAGCTAGCCAGTGTCCATCTAAGATGCATCAATTTGTCCCAACCGACCTGGAGTAAAGGAGAATGAAGAACACCAAAGTCACAAGGGAAGTATTAGCCCAAGTGACAGAAAGGGCCACATAAACCAGATACTGCATTAGCCTGAGACCAGAAGAACTAGATGGTGCCAAGCTACCACCAATGACCACCCTGACAGGGAACACAACAGAGAGTCTCTAATGGAGTAGGAGAAAAGTGGGGTGCAGAACTCAAATTCTAGTAAAAAGACCAGACTTAATGGTCTGACTGAGACTAGAGGAACCCCAGAAAGCATGGCCCCCAGACTCTCTGTCAAGCCAGAACTAAAACCATACCTTAGGCCAACTCTTCAGACAAAGATTAGACTGGACTATGGGACATAAAATGATACTCGTCAAGAGTGTTCTTCTTAGCTCAAGTAAATACAGGAGACTAAATAGGCAGCTCCTGTCTGGAGTTGAGATGAGAAGGCAGAGAGGGTCAGGAGCTGGTTGAATGGACACACAAAATCAGGGATGGAAAGGAGTTGTGTGCTGTCACAGTATAGGGAGAGCAGTTAGGGTCACATAACAATGTATGTATTAATTTTTGTATGAGAAACTAACTTGAATTGTAAACTTTCACTTAAAGTACAACAATAAAGTAAAAAAAAAAGAATAGAATTTATTTTCTTACAGTTCTAGAGGCCAGAAGTAGAAGTCATGGTCTTGGTTGTGTCATTTTCTTCTGGGGACTTTGAGAGAGGAACTGTTCCATGCCTCTCTCCTAGTTTCTGGTAACTGTCAACAATCCTTGGTGTTCCTTGGTCCATAAACAGATCTTCAAATGCTGTCTTCTCCTTGTATGTGACTCTGTTTCCAAGTCTATTCGTCTATTCAATAGGACACCAATCAGAAGGGATTAGAATTAGGACCACCTTACTCCAGTATGACTTTGTTAACTGATAACATATGCAAACAAAAACTCTATTTCCTCAAACAAGTTTACATTCAACCATGAAGGGGTTAGGACTTCAGCGCAACTTTTTGGAGCACAAATTTCAATCCATAACAGACGTCTTGATAAAGAAAAATGTAGGCAGATTGTGGTTGATGTTGAACACTAAAGAGTTTGGACATGAAACTGTGGGACAACAGAAGGCTCTCCAGGGGAGTGACATAGCCAAAGCTGTGCTTTAGAAAGACAGTTATGACAGCAATGTGATGAGTACATTCTCAGCATGAGAAATTAGAATCAAGGTCAAGGTTCTATTTCAACAGTTCAGAATTAAAATGACAAGGGCCTGAGAGGGTATAATGACAATGAATATGGAAAAAAAGGCAAATATTTGAGATTCTTTTTGAAGTAGACAGTCAAGGGGTCTATGATTGATTTACATTGAATGCAGCAGGAGAAGCTAGTAAGTGGTGAAGCTAAGGGACAGAGAAATGAGCTGGCTTCCATCATATGGAAAGAAGGGTATGAGCAAAACATGTATATGGCGTGACTAGCAATATGTTGAAAATGTAGTTGTAGTTAAAAAAAAAAAGGAAATGCATGCAAGGAAGTTTTTTTTTTTCAGTACAGTAGCAATGTGATCTTCAGCTGACAGTAACTTATTAGTGTCTTAGAAAGAATACTAAAGGTCATCTAGTTCATCTCAATATGTATTAAACTCCATGAAACTTTTATAGAAAGTTCCCAAGTGTGTGTCCTAGGACTAAGAAGAAAACAATCTGGTCATATCAGGGTCGGTTAGAGAACAGAGAGTCCACTAAAAATATTTAGGATCGAAAATATTTGTCCCTCATTAATTTTTTAGATATCAGAACAAAATAAGCCCATCATGGTCATAAATTTAAATATGCTTGATAAGACATTAATCATTTCATTTCCCTGCTCAAAATTCTTTGTTTCCTGTCACACATAGGAAAGATCTAAATCTTGTATAAATTTTATACAAGGTTTTTCACAATCCAGCCCCTGCCTACCTGTGTGGCTTCTTTTCCCACAAATTCCTTAAAAGGCTATGTCTTAATTTTCTCGTGCTGTCATAACAAAAAATACCACAACTGGATAGTTTTAAAGAATAGATATTTATTGCCTCACAGTTCAGGAAGTTAGAAGTCCAGATTCAGGGACTAGGGGGAGGTCCTTCTTTGTCTATTTCAGCTTTTAGTAGCCAGAAATCTTGGCGTTCCTGGGCTTGTAGAGGGACTTTCCCAGTGTAACTCTCTTCATATAGCTACATTATCACTTGATGTGGAGGGTACCAGCAATTAAAAATAGAATGTCAACAATCTTTGTTCTGAGAGAACTTTTTGTTTGGTAAATAATTTTGAAATAAACTCATTTTAATTGTGTGAAATTTGGGGGAATTCACATATTTTTAAGCCCAAAATTATCATTTTGATGAGGAAATTCATTACGGTAATCATGCCATGTATATTTATTCTTTTTTTATTGTTGCTGAAAATATACACAGTGAAACATAAACAAATTTAAAAATTTCTATAGATGCAATTCAGTGACATTGACTACATTCTTTAAATTGTGCAACTATTCTTACCCTCCTTTTTCAAATTGTTCCTCCCCATTGGCAGGAACTCATTACCCCATAAGTTTCCTATTTAACCTTTGAAGTTGCTGTTGTCAGTTTCATCCCATATAGATAGTTCTTTAAAAGAGCACAATGCTCAAAGCAGACTATACTTGGATTCCTGTGCACTAGGAGAGAAGCTGAATATGAATTATTGCCATGTAAAATTTGCTAATTAATTATTTATTAATTAAACTAAACTGTTGTTTGGTTTAAAGAAGATTTCAGGGGTTATTATTGGTTTATGGTTTAAAGCTTAAAGATTATCTCAGGGCAATAATTTTGGGGATTCATCTAGCCTCATGGCTCCATTCCAGTCTGGATTCCATGAGAATTTTAAATTTTGTTCACATTTTCCCCCTTTTGATTAGGATTTTTCAATATAATCTTTGATCAAAACATTCAGTAATGGTAGTTGGACACCATCCAGTTCTTGCCTCATGGCAAAGGAGGCAGTTGTTCAAAGAGTCAATTAGCCATGAAGAGAATTTACATATCTTTAATCTGGATAGGTAAAAAGATAATGACCATTTAAAAAAAGATTAATAAAATAACCACTCATATTTTTCTGATGCAAATATTATTTTCTAACCACCTGAAAAAATTAATGCTTCAGTGTCATGAAAGTCACCAGTCCACCTGGCACCATTAATGAACTCTCTGCCCATGGACTTCAATTTCTTCTTGGATACAATCTTTTGTCAAAGAGAATGTCGTTACCAGAAATGGATGAATTATTTCTAACTTAACAAGGAATACAATATTCCTGAACAATATTGTGATTAATAGTTATTATATGGGTTTTGATTAGCAATCATTGGAAGGAAAAAATGAACTACAGCTACCTCTAAGTGGAAGACGTGAAGGTGGATTCTATGAACTGTCATCTCACTTAATCTTCACCCATGGTCACTCTCGTTTGCATAAATAGGATACCGAGCCCCAAGATTTAAGTGTCCAAGTTCACACAGCTAATGATTGGTAAATAACTAGTAAACCCTAAGTTTGAGTATAAACTTATCTAGCTCTATAGTCCATGTTCTCTATAGGACTTTGGTTCCAAAAACTGTTTTGAAAAAGGGACACTTCAGGAAGGTGGGTAAAAAACACAAGCGACGTAAGGAAACTCTTTGAGTGGTAGAATTTATGAATACATCAACACCCTTTTTAATGCAAGTGATTTTCAGTTTTTCAGGAATTTACAATTTTCTTATACAAACATTACTAAACTTAATTTCCTAAGATGATTATAGAGTCTTGAATCTTTTTGGCTCCACTTTATTTTTATTATTTTAACTCTTTACAGTCGACACCCTGATATTGTACCAGATACTCAGGTATGAAAGCCCTATTCTTCTAGCTGCTGAGAGTGCTGCCAGCTTCCAGCCCTTAGCCATCAGCCCTCTCCGGAAATTTCCCTCTGCTAAAGTAGGCATGGCAGCCCACATCCAGTAACAGTTCAATATCAGCCTGACATCTAACCCCCATTTAGAACTGCTCTGAAGGGTCATCCCAACTCCAGAGTTCCTAATGGAGTTGGCTTAGTTCTTTGTTGAGACTGCATCCCAGCCCACCATCTCCTTCTTCCCAAATATACTTTCTTTTCTTCCTCCCTAGGTACTGACCTCAAGAGCATTCCCTAATAAACTCTACATGCTAGTATCTATCTTGGAGTCTGCTTTCCCAGGAACCGTATCTACAAGACTCTTCCAATAAAAAATATTTAATAAATGAAAAAATTTGCTGATAACGTTACCCTGGCTGGATAATGTCATTTTTGACAACCTTTACAAAAAAGAAAGTAGTTCAATAAGATAATATGACTTATTTATTTTAAATTATGTAATTGATAGAGTCATAGGTTTGGCAAGGTTGATAAACTGCTGATAAGAGGGATAATTTAGTTTTCAAGAGTCAAAATTTAAAATATATATATTTAAAATTATTTTAAATTTTATACTTAGCATTTCTTTATGGATAAGAATTAATTGAGTTGGTTGTGGATTAAATTGTGTCCCCTAAAAATGTGTATCAACTCGTCTAGGCCTTGATTCCCAGTAATGTGTGGGTGGTCCACCATTTTGTGATTTGATGTGGTTAGCTTATGTGTTATAAACCCTACCTCTATGATGTTAATGAGGTAGGATTAGTGGCAGTTATGTTAATGAGACAAGACTCAATCTAGAGAATTAGGTTGTATGTTGAGTCCATTTCTTTTGAGATATAAAAGAGAGAATTGAGCAGAGAGGAAAGGGACCTCATGCTACCAAGAAAGAAGTGTGGATTGGAGCACATCCTTTGGAACCAGAGTCCCTGCACTGAGAAGCTCCTAGAGCAGGGAAAGATTGATTGCAAGGACCTTCCTCAAGAGCCACCAAAGAGAGAAAGCATTCCCTGGAAGCTGATGGCCTGAATTCAGATTTCTAGCCTCCTAGACTGTGAGAGAATAAATTTCTGTTTATGAAAGCCATCCACTTGTGGTATTTCTGTTATAGCAGCACTAGATAACCAAGACAAGTGAAATACTGGGGGAAAAATCGACATTAAACTATTCTTTAAAAATTGGATTTTATAAGAGAGAAAAAGATACTAAATCGATTTTTAACACTACACTTGGATTCTTGTGCACTCAGGGAGAAGCTGGATAAGAAATATTGCCATGTAAAAGGCCATCTTGTCTTTGCTAGTAACTGATCTGGTATCACCAAAGAATTAGATGTGTCTAAACCTGCTGTATTTGCAGACTCTCAGAAGCGGTGTAGCTATGAATATGAACCAGGTGTATTCCATATTCCATATTCACACCATCATTACATGGGACTTGCTGGTGACTGTGCCAAATCCTTTCAGTTTTTACTAGCCTGAATTGCAAAACACTGCCCTTAGAGGTGGGAAAGTAGATTAATATTTTTAATGCAACATTATAACCACAGAACTTTCTGTTCCCTAAATTCAATTCAAGCAAAATAATCTAAGCACAAAGGTATTCAATTCAATGCTTTACTTCTGATTCAGTAATCATTAGAATCTTTACTTATTTTCACTGAGATTTCTTAATAATTGTCCTCAGGGTCCCTGCCATAAGTTGTGACATAAATAATTAAATTCCTATAAGTTATTTGGGTCCATGTAGAGCACACCTTTCACATAACTTTATTTTAATTTTTAAATCCAGTCCAAAACCTTTATTTTACAGATGATAGGAACATTTTCAAGTCCCTAGATATAAAATGAGTTTTCCCAGTTTTTGCCATCTTACCACAAATGCATACATGATTAGCAATTAAAATACATGTTCACACCAATGAATGAATATTATAAAAAGATATAAATTCTATAAGTACACTAAGGAGGTCTGGTGGTACAGTGGTTACAATGCGTGGCCGCTAATCAAAAGGTAGGTGGTTCAAGCACACCATCTGCTCCACGGGAGAAAGATGAGGCAGTCTGCTTCTGTAAAGATTACAGCCTTGGAAACCCTATGGGGCACTTCTACTCTGTCCTACAGGGTGGCTATGAGTCGGAATCAATTAGATGGCAACGGGTTTTTTTTCATAAGTATACTATAAAAATGTTTGGCAAATATTTCTTTCTAACATATAATCATTGGCTTTGATTTAATACTAATTCAGAACCTAGAGAGCACTGACAAAGTTTATAAATCATTCTCTGACTTCATCTTCTTTTCTGAAAGTTAGGATCTTCCAGAAAATTCTATCGCCATAACACAGGAGTATTCCACAAGTCTAGGCTTCTGAAAGTATGTTCGGCTCTTCCAAAATGTACACCAGGGATGACGGAGGAAGTGACAGGTGCTCTGCTCTGCACCCAACACAGCCAGAGTTTGTTCCCATGCCGTACTGAAATCTGACCTGACAGCAAAATAAGACTTTAAGGGAATTTAGATATGATTTAAAGCTAAACAAAGTATTACATATGTCTTTAACTAGGTGAGACTTACAAGAAAAACTTTGATTTAAATCCTATTACAAATGTAGTACAGAGCAGGGTCAGTTTACACAAAGACAGGCATAGTAGATGTTCATTTATGGGGTGTTACTTGAAGGAGCAGGAAAAGCCTTCTCCTTTTTCCCCTATCCTCTCTTCCCAAGCTTGAAGGTCCTTATTAAAAATGCAAATATTGTCTGAGTGCATTGACTTTCTTAAAAGAGCCCTGAGGGCAAAGGAAAGTATGTTGGCTGAAATAGCTAAATTATCTATACATTTTGTTATACAGAGAATTACATGAACCCATCTCAACCTCAACAGCAACAATAAGATCAATTATTGGATTGCTATATGCCAGACAATTGCTGGAACAATGGACTCAAACATACCAATGATCATGAAGATGGCAGAGAACCAGGTAACATTTCCTCCTACATGTGGTCACCTTTAGTTGGAGCTTACTCGAAGACAACTAACAACAAAAACATATGCCAGATATTGTGCTAATGGTTTACCTGATTTATCTAATTTATTCCTTACAATAACCCAACAAGATTGGTACTATTAATGTTCCTATTTTACAGATAAGGTGACCTCTGACATTTAGAAAGAAAAGCACTTTGTCTAAAGTCATAGGACTAGTAGGGAGGAAACTGAACTCAACCCCATTTCTGCCCAATTCCCAAATCTGTGACACTAATGGATCCCTGGTGGCCCAGTGGTTAAGCACTCAGCTGCTATCCAAAAGATCAGCAATTCGAATCCACCAGCCGCTCCTTGGAAACCCTGTGGGGCAATTCTACTCTGTCCTATAGGGTTGTTATTGATCAGAATTGACTCGACGGCAGTGGGTTTTGGTTTTTTGGGGCGACACTAATAATGACCCGAATTGCCTCGCAAGGTAGGCTCCACACCCATCTTCTCTTTATTTTCTCCCATCTCAGAGGTAAAGAAGTTAGTGGGCTACCTTTCTAATGACTGTCCGAGCTACGCATTCAATCTGGACGAGGATACTGCTTCTCCAGCTTCCCTGCCCCTTGAATCTTCTCCTACTACACATCATCTGATCAGGACCTGCAGTCAATCCCATCAAACCGCTTCCTCCTCTCTGTTTCATTTGACCTCCTCTTGACCAGAAAGCACACTCACTGGACTCTCTTGTTTCCTATAGCCACTTTTTATTACTCTCCTCCTTTCCATTGATGGATTTATTGAATAAATATTCTAAATATGTAATCTCCAATTTAAATGATATATAAAATTGGCCTCCAACAATAACAATATACGAGGTTTAGAGTCAGGTTTAGTTACTCCTCTACTGCTTCGACGTTTCCCACACACATCCCATCAGGAATCAAGATCTGTTGGCACTCCTTCTTATCCATCTCTTCCCTCTTATACCACCAGACTTGATGGACTCAAGACAGTTATGTCACACTGATCTTTCATTGATACCTCTGCCTCTAGTTTCTCAGCTTCCCAGTATAGAGAGTAATACCTCTGCAGAATGTAACCTCAAACACCACTTTGATCATAACTTGTCAAGAGTCCTTGGAGTACCAGAATAATGTAGAAACTTCTTAACCAAATTTCCAAGGCCGTCAAAGCATAAAATCTGATTCCAAGTCACTTTGAAACATAATTGCTACCCTCCACAAAACACATCTGAAAGTGTTCTCTTTCTTGATTTTCACGTACTGCCATGTCCTGTACTCTGCCTGGCCTAGTTTGCGGCCCCATAAGTGTTTTGTGCTCTATCCCTTCTCAACATGACTCACACGGCTTCTGCTGCTCTCCATTCCCTCCATCACCATCACCTCTAATCTCTACTCTGTTTTCTCTGGGAAGTCTGACCTCGCTACTTCATTCAAAAGGCTTTCCAATGTTTGACTACCAATGTCTTACACTTCATTTGACAGTTTTTAAATTTCCTATCGTATTATTGTCATGAGTAGCTTACTTGTCTCTTAAACCAGATTTAGCATTTTTTTTTAAAGCAGTACAGGAAGAGTGGATCACTTCTTTTTATATATCTTCTCCTACCTCACACAAGGCACAAAACAATACTTTGCCTGTGGTTTAACTACTAGCTTAAAGGTTAGTGGTTTGAACCCACTCAGAGGCACCTCAAGAGACAGGCCTGATGATCTCCTTCTGAAAGGTCGTAACCTTGAAAACCCTATGTAACAGCTCTACTCAGAACACGTGGGGTTGCTGTGAGTCAGAATCGACTTGACAGAAAATAATAATAATATTTAGTTAGGATTTTATACCAATTCTCTAAAGAACTGGCAACCATATTTCAATTGAATCCTGTGATGAGTAAAGTAAGTTTCTTGTTAAAACACTTTTTAAGATACAAATTATTGGATTTATTCCCATTTTCATCACCCTTACCAAATATAGAGCATTCCTTTCTTTTTCCATGTATGTGTTTTATCAGGAGATCTTCTGGGAGCTTAGTGTCTGGTAAAGAGCTTATTGTAACATTAATACAAGGGAACAGATTTAAATTGCTAGAAAACTGAAAGTCTCAGCTTACCTAAAAGACTACTCTACACCGGTAATAAAAATAAAATAAAATGCGATTGTACGAACTTGTTCCATGAAAGCCAGCACAGACAAAATACAAGAAACAATGGTCTGAAAATGATGTAAGTTTCTCTAAAAACAGGTTAATACTATTGCAAGTCTTTCTATTTGTTCCTTAAATGATTCTCCATGTTGTGACGCCAGTTGTCCACATGCTAACATCATGCTCATCACATCAGGGCCAACTTACTCTCGGTATGGTTAGAGCCTAGACTTTGAAAAACTTCATTTGAATGCTCTGTTCATGAGACTAATTTACAAGGAATAAGGACACTAAATGATCACAATAGATAGTAGCTGAACAATAATAATAAGAGATCCATGCATTCAAAGAGTTACAAAAAATCCATGGACATCACTTCTCAAAATGAATTACACTGTACCACAGGGCAGAATTCTGGATGGGGCTGTATATTGAGAATTAAGGGCTATTTTCTATTTCTCAGATCACTATGGGTTAAAATGGAGCTGGATTCCTTGTAAATCACTATTCAGAAAGTGTTAAGGAACTTACAATAGAGTCAAATATTACCACGAATAGAGACAATTCAAAAAAAGACCATTTTTTTTCAAATATATTAAAATTAAATATACAGAACAATGGGACATCTGGTTCCTTTGACTCAATGAACTATATTGATTCTGCAACTTATAACAAATACATTATGCAACTATTCAGACCCTAATTGTAATTAGTATCAAAATTAGAAGAAATCTTAAGGCAATCATGATTAAGTAATTACAATAAATTGCCATCATTTTTAATTAAAATAAAAATTCCAGACTCCTGCTTTCAGAAAGATATAATAAATGTTCTTTTACTTATACTCCTCCCACTAAGTATATCTATGTTATGGATTGAATTGTGGCCTCCCAAAAATGTGTGTCAGTTTCGCTAGGCCATGATTCCCAGTATTATGTGGTTGTCCACCATTTTGTCATCTGATGTGATTTTCCTATGAGCTGTAAATCTTAGCTCTATGATGTTAATGAGGTGGGATTAGCAGCAGTTATGTTAATGATGCAGGACTCAATCTACAAGATTAGGTTGTATCTTGAGTCAATCTCTTTTGAGATATTAAAGAGAGAAGTGAGAAGAGAGACATGGGAACCTCATGCCACCAAGAAACAAGAGCCAGGAGAATAGCTTGTCATTTGGTCCCAGGGTTCCTATGCTGAGAAGCTTCTCGACCAGGGAAGATTGATGACAAGGACCCTCCCCCAGAGCCGACAGAGGGAGAAAGCTTTGCCTGGAGCTGGCACCCTGAAATCGGACTTCTAGCATCCTAGACTGTGAGAGAATAATTTGTTTCTTAAAGCCATCCACTTGTGGTATTTCTGTTGTAACAGCCCTAGATGACTAAGACAGTATAATACACCAGATATTATATACAAAATTTATAAAAGAAGGCTCTGAAAGGTGGAGAAAAGGAAGTAGGTTGGCTAAGCGCCTCAGGATCTGAGGAAAGACACAGCAATAAGTGGTTTGGTTTTCTTTTTACACATATACTCTAGACTGCGTACACAAAGTACTGGAGAAGCCAACACTGGGAACATCAGTAGGCACAGACAAAAAATAGTTGTCTCTTTCCAGAGGAACAAGGAAAGGGACAGGCTAGAAAGAAAACTTTCAGAACATAACCACTCTACTCCCACCAAACGTGACAGAAAAATTGCAGCCCCACCCTCACCCCTGTTAGCAAAGTCCAAGTGAATAGTCTAGAGTTCCACCCTTTCTAGGCGATAATGAGGTGCCTTTCCAGCCTTGGATGATGGTAGAGAAGTTCAAGTTCAAAGCCTGGACTTTCACTTCATGCAGCAACAACAAGACACCCATCTTCATCCTCACTGGTGGTGTACAAGGGGCCTAGTGAAGAGTCAGGATTTTACCACAATTTAGCAGTAACGAGACAACACCCCATGGTGTCAGAGAAGGCCACATGAGGAACAGTAATGAAGCGTACTTTTCCCTCCCAACCATAGTGATAAAAATAGAGGCTTAGTGGGAAGCCAACCTTCCACCCCAAAACAGCAGAAGCAAGGAGTCCTTGCTTTCCCAGGTGTCCAAGGAGGCTGGATGGAGAACCTGGATCTCTACTTCCATCTGGCAGTAATGAAGCAGTGCTTCCTTCCCCTGACAGCAGGTATCATAGGAGGCCTGCTAAAAATGCAAGATGCAGTCCAGAGTCTCATAACATAATACCCCAAATATCCTGGTTTCAATTGAAAATCACTCATCATACCATGAACCAGGAAGATCTCAACTTAAAAAACTATCAGTAGAAGCCAACACAGAGATGACGAAGATGTTAGAATTTTATGACAAGGATTTTAAACAGCCATCCTAAATATACGTCACCGAGCAATATAAACACACCTGAAACAAATGAAAAAAATCAGAAGTTTCAGCAAAGAAATAGAAGATGTAAAAAGAAGTAATTTGACATTTTATAATTGAAAAATACAGTAACCAAAATAACGCACACACACAAACTCAATAGAATAATAGAAATTACTCAATCTGTACAACAGATTAAAAAAATGACTAAAAAAAAAAAGAGCCTCATGGACATGTGGGATTTTCACATAAGATCTGACTTTCATGCTACTGGAACCCCAAGAAAATCGAAAAGGGTATGGGCCCAGAAAATTATTCAAAGAAAAGCTAAATACTTCCTAAATTTGGAAAAGGCATAAGCCTAGAGATTCAAGAAATGGAAAAAACACCAAGCAAAATAAACCCAAACACATCCATCCCAAGACAGCGTAATAGTCAAACGTCTGAAAACTAAAGACAAAGAAAAAATGTCATAAAAAGTCAAAAAGAAACAACACGTTACCAACAGGGCAAAAACCAATTTACATGACAGAAGATTTCTCTTCAGAAATCATGGAAGCCACAGGAAATTGTACATTTTTCTAATGGCTGAAAGAAAAGAAGTCTCCGTGCAGAATTCTCTATCCAACAAAAATATCTTTTAAAAATGAAGGGGAAACCAAGGCATTCTCAAATGAAGGAAAACTAAGAGAATTTGTCACCAGCAGCTCTATGCTAAAAGAACCACCAAAGGAAATTCTCTAAGCAAAACAAAAGATAAGAGAAAAAATCTTGGAACATCAGGAAGAATGTTTGATGATTGAAGCAAAAATCATAGCATTATCTAATGTGGTTATCCATTTATACAGAGGAAATATTTGAGGCAATTATAAATAGGGAAGGTAAAAATAAAGGCAATTAAACTTTCTACACTTCACCGGAACTGGTAAAACGCTGACACCAATAGTCTGTAACAAGTTACGTATATATAATGTAATACCTAGAGCAACCACTAAAAAAAACAAAAGAAATACACTCAAAAACACTATAGCTTTCCAAATGACTAAAGTATAGACCTGGTGAATGTAGTAGTAGTCACCAGGAGTTAAGGTTGGGGAAGTAATAGGTGCTATTATAAAAGGGTTGTTGTTTTGTGTCATTGAGTTGATTCCAACTCATGGCAACCCCATCTATACAGAGTAGAACTGCTCCGTATGATTTCAAGGCTGTAACTTTTCAGAAGCACCAGGCCTGTCTTCCTTGGGCCTCTGGTTGAGTTCAGATCATCAACCTTTCGGCTAGTAGTGGCGAGTTTAACCATTTGCATTACTCAGAATTGCAGTGGTTGTTACACGAATCTCCACAAGTGATAAGATGGTATAGAATTATGCATACACATTGTACCAATGTCAATTTCCTGGTTTTGGTATAGTACTGTAATTATGTAAGAGAATAACACTTAGGCAAAACTGAGTGAAAGGTACACAGAACTTCTCTCTACTGTCTTTGCTACCTCTTGTGAATGTATAATTATTTCAAAATAAAAGTTGTTTGTTTTTTCAAATACATGCAGGGCAAACAAACAAGCTAAATCAGAACTACTTGGTTGCAAAAAAATAAAGTTAGTAATGCCAAAGCAAACCAACAAAATTAGTGGCAAGTGCTTAAGTCCTATGGGAACACATATATATGTAAAATTTCATAAACGTAATTTGAATGTTCGCATGACACTGGCAAGTTTATTTTGAGACCAATAATTTTGTATTCAGTAAGAACCATTAATTATAATTCATCTTGACCTGTCCCTCTGTAATATCATCAATCCCCACTTAGTCCTTTGTATTAGAGTAGGCTAGGTTATGCTTCTGTAATAAGCAATCCCAAAATCTCAACGAAGCAAAGACACAAATATTTATTTTTCACTCATAAAGAAGTCAATTCCACCATGCAAACTGCTAATGGATCATGCTAATGGAGAAGCAAATATCTCTAATGTCGCCTGTCATTGTAAAAGAGGACCAAAAAAAAAAAAAAATCACTGGAGACTACTGGCTCCAGGCAAAACTTTGGTTTGTTCCATTCCCAAATATCACCATTGTCCATCATTAAACACTATTTCCTTCCTGTGTTGGCTTCATCCTCAACTTGGCTACATGCCAATTACTGTTAGTAAAGAAGTCAAATAAGCAGGGTCCATACCTGAATCTGTGATTGGTGTCACTTCCAACCAAACCTTGTGACTTGGATGGGAAAAGAATGTTCCCAAAATTAAATTCAGAGTGCTATTACCAGAAGGGGCCCTGATGGCACAGTGGTTAAGCATTTGGCTGCTAATCAAAATGTCACCAGTTCAAATCCAGCAGCGACTCCTTGGAAACCCTATGGGACAGTTCTACTCTGTCCTACAGGGTTGCTATGAGTCAGAATTGACTCGATGGCAACGAGTTTTTTTTTTTTTTTTTTTTTAATTACCAGAAAGTAGGAGGTTGGTTCTAGGAAGTAAATAACATATACACACCACAGCAAATAACTATGGTAAAACATTACACTCCATTACAGAAAGATACCTCTTCCAATAGAATATGAGCCCCTTTATAGCAGGATCAGTGAGTTACCATATTTTTATGCAAATAACCTGCGCCTTCTACATTTGTTTGCCAACCACACCGTTCTCCCCACAAGGTATTTTCATAAGCATAATGTGCTAATTTTTTAACAGCAACATGGAAAAAAGTTGGCATGGGGGTACTTACGAAAATACTTCACTGGGGGTGGGGAGGGCACAGTTGGCAAACAAACGTAGAAGGCGCATGTTATTTGGGTAAAACTATGGTATTTGTTTATGTAACTCCCAGCACACACCACACAGTCAGAGTCAGGTACACTAAAGATCAGTAAATCTTTATTGCAGGTCTGATCGACGTTAGAATAAAGTAAAGAAGGAAAGGAAGAAGGGAGGGAGGGAGAGAAAGACAGAGGAAAAGGATACACTTTTATGGGTGTCTAATGAATTATTTTGCATCTAATTTTATAAAATAATTTTACAAAAGTGTTTGTTTAGAAAACAGTCTTTTAGAAAACCAGAAAAAGTATCAAGAAATTTAATATTTTGGAAATAATTTCAAATTAATTCACTAACCATATACCAATTTGCAAGTTACGTAATATGTTTAAGGTAGCAATTTGTATTAGCATACTATTGATCTAAAAAATATGTGGCCAAAATAAATAAAATGAAGTATTAGTTTGCAAAACAGAATACTTCTAATATTTTTTCCCTTGAATTTTGCAAACAACGCTCTAATTTTAATAATTCAGTTAAAAAGAGTAGCTGTTGAGACTGCTTATGTACAACCAAAAACCTCTTGGGATTTGGTTCCTTGCTTTGCAGGGTTAGAGTCATGGTTTCATAGGACATCCCAGTTAATTGGCCTAATAACACGCTTAGTACTTCTTTTCTACCTCCCAGTTCATTGCTTGGTGCCAGAGGTCTTAAGAGCTTGCAAGTGGCCATCCAAGGTAAAACAAATGGTCTCTATTCACCTGGAGCAACAGAAGAAGAAGGAAAATCAGGAATAGGAGAAAGAAATGGAATGTGTGGATAATTAACTCTGTGAACAACTGCCTCCTTTGCCATGAGACCAAAACAACTGGATGCTGCCTGGCTACCATTACTGAACATTTTGATCAAAGATTCTAATGAAGAATCCTAATGAAAAAGGTGAAAATGCAGAAAAGAATTTCAAATTTTCTAGGAATCTAGACTTCTGGGGCCATGAATGTTGGATGAACCTCAGAAACTTGCCCCTAGATAATCTTTAAACCTTAAACCAAAAATATCCCCTGTGGTCGTAAAGGCTTGTGAGTGGCCATCTAAGATATGCCACTGGTCTCAACCCATCTGGAGCGAGGGAGAATGAAGTAAGCCAAAGACACAAGGGAAAGATTAGTCCAAAGGAAAATGGACCACAACGACCACAGCCTATACCAGACTGAGTCCAGCACAACTAGATGGTAGCCAGCTATCACCACCAACTGCTCTGACAGGGATCACAATAGAAGATCCTGGACAGAGCTGAAGAAAAATGTAGAACAAAACTATAACTCACAAAAGAAGACCATACTTACTGGTCTGACAGACACCGGAGAAACCCTGAGAGTATGGCCCCTGGATATCCTTGTAACTCAGTACTGACATCACTCCTGAGGTTCATCCTTCAGCCAAAGATTAGACAAGCCCATAAAATAAAACATGACTAAATGGGCACATTAACCCAGGGGCAAGGACAAGACGGCAGAAGGGGACAGGAAAGCTGGTAACAGGGAAGCCAAGGTCAAGAGTGGTAGAGTGTTGACGTGTCGTAGGGTTGGCAACCAATGTCACAAAATGATATGTATATTAATTGTTTAATGGGAAACTAATTTGCTCTGTAAAACTTCACCTACAGTACAATTAAATATATATATATATATATCCCTGAAGTCTTTTTAAAACCAAACAATAGTTTAGCTTAAATAGTAAGAAAACGTGCCTTGAGAGTTATGCTCTTTTATCTATATGGGATCAGATTTGATAACAGTAACTTGAAAGATTAAATAGGAACCTTAGGGAGCAATGAATTTATGTTAATGGAGGAGGAACAACTCAGAAAACGAGGGTAAGAATAGTTGCAACTCGAAGAATGTAATCTATATTACTTAATGGTACATGTAGAAACTGTTGAATTGGCAGAGGTTTTGCTGCGTGTATTCTAAACAACCACAATATAAATGAAATTAAAAAATAAGTACCACAGTGAATAACACAAACACACCTTTTTAATGATAACACACACTACAGTCTACCTATAGAATGGGGTTGGGGGAAGGCAATGAAGAGAGCAAACACAGAAGAATGTTGCTGTTGTTAAGTGCTTGAATTTTTTCTTCAGTTCTTTCTCTTGAGAAATGCTGAGAGTTATTTTTCCCTTTTCGTTTTCTAACTCCAAGTCTTTGCACGTTTCATTATAATACTTTATGTTCTTGAGCCGCTTTTTGAAATCTGTTCAGCACTTATACTTCATCATTTCTTCCATTCGCTTTAGCTACTCTACATTCAAGAGCAAGTTTCAGAGTCTCTTCTGACATCAATTTTATCTTTCCTTTCTTTCCTGTCTTTTTAATGACTTTTTGCTTTCTTCATGTACGATGTCCTTGATGTCATCCCACGATTTGTCATTAATGTTCAGTGTGTCAAATCTATTCTTGAAATGGTCTCTAAATTCAGGTGGAATATACTCAAGATTGTACATTGGCTTTCGTGGACTTTTTCTGCTTTTCTTCAGCTTCAACTTAAACTTGTATATGAGCAATTGATGGTCTGTTCTGCAGTCGGGCCCTGGTCTTGTTCTGACCGTTAATATTGAGCCTCTCCATCATCTCTTTCCACAGATGTAGTAGATTTTATTCCTGTGTAGTACATCCAGTGAGGTCCATGTGTACAGCCACCGTTTTTGTTGTTGAAGAAAGGTCTGTGCAATGAATAAGTCATTGATCTTGCAAAACTCTATAATGCGATCTCTGACATTGTTTCTTTCATCAAGGCCATATTTTCCAACTACTGATCTTTCTTTGTTTCCACCTGTCACATTCCAATTGTCAGTAATTATCAATGCACCTTGATTGTATGTTTGATCAATTTCAGACTGCAGAAGTTGGTATAAGTCTTCAATTTCTTTATCTTTGACATTAGTGGTTGGTGCCTAAATTTGAATAATAGTCATATTAACTGGTCTTCTTTGTAGTCATATGGATATCCTCCTATCACTGACAGAGTTGCACTTCAGGATAGATCTTGAAATGTTCTTTTTTGCAATGAATGCAACGCCATTCCTCTTCAATTTGTCATTCCCAGCATAGTAGACCATATGATTGTCGGATTCAAAATGGCCAATATCAGTGCATTTCAGCTCACTAAAGTTATCAGGAGGCATCAGTCCCTGGAGAATGATATCATGCTTGGTAAAGTAGAGGGTCAGCGAAAAAGAAGACCCTCAAGATGAATTGACACAGAGGCTGCAACAATGGACTGAAACATAACAACCATTGTGAAGATGGCACAGAATCGGGCAGTGTTTCATTCTGTTGTACACAGGGTCCCTATACGTCGGAACCAACCCAATGGCACCTAACAACAACAACAACGCCTAGAATATCAATCTTTGTGTGTTACATTTTGTTTTTGTTAGCTTTCAATTTTCCTAGATTCATACTGCATACATTCTATGTTCTGATTATTAATGGATGTTCGCAGCTGTTTCTTCTCATTAAATATTCGGCACTTGCAGAACAGCAACCAGTTGTTGTTGTTGTTATTGTTACCACAGAGTCGGCTTTAGTTCATGGCAACCCCATATAAAACATAACGAAATGTTGCCCTGTTCTGTGCCATTTTCATGAGCGTTGGTATGCGCAAGTCCATTGCTGCAGGCACTGTATATTTTTAGTGCTTTCCAAACTGGAGGGCCCATCTCCCAGCTCTGTATCTGACAATATTCTGTTGTAATCCATAAGGTTTTCATTGACTAATTTTCATAAGTAGATTGCAAGGCCTTTCCTCCTAGTCTGTCTTAGTCTGTGAGCACTGTTGAAACCTGTTCACCAAGGGTGACCCTGCTGGTACTTGAAATACCATTGGCATATGTTCCAGAATTATAGCAACACAAAAGCGACCATAGTATAACAAACTGTGAACAATCTGTTGTTGTTGTTAAGTGTTGATGAGTCTGTTCCAGAGGATAGCGACCCCATGTACAACAGAACGAAACACTGTCCAGTCCTGTGCCATCCTCAGAATTGTTGTTATGCTTGAGCCCATGGTTGCAGCCACTGTGTCTATCCATTTCATTGAGGGTCTTCCTCTTCTTTGCTGACCCTCTTCTTTACCAAGCATGACGTCCTTTTCCAGGGAATGGTCCCCCCTGAAAACATGTCCAAAGTATGTAAAACATAATCTCACCATCCTTGCTTCTAAGGAGCATTCTGGCTGTACTTCTTCCAAGACAGATTTGTTCATGCTTTTTGCAGTCCGTGGTGCATTTAATATTCTTCTCCAACACCACAATTCAGAGGCATCAGTTCTTCTTCGGTCTTCCTTATTCTTTGTCCAACATTCACATGCATATGAGGCAATTGAAAACACCATGGCTTGGGTCAGGGGCACCGTAGTCTTCAAGGTGACATCTTTGTTTGTTAAAGCGTGAGCAACCTAATATTCTTTATTATTTTTCTACATAAACTAGTCAGCATGGATACCTTAGTTTACAAGTAAGAACCCCACCTGACACAACGCTTCTGTGAAATCTCAGATTCTATGCATTTCATAGTGTATGTGGCCACCTTGCATATGCAGATAGAAGTGATTCATATATTTGTTGCTCTTCTCTTCTTCCTGAATAAGGAGGGTGAAGAAGGCAAGTAAATTGAAATCCTACCTTCCCAGATATCATTCAAGGAGACCCTTCTGTGTTTATAATAGTTTAAATCTCAGCTACCATATTTAAGCAGTGCCTGAACTCTGGAACTGTGATTGAGTGTTGTTTTAATAGCCATGATATGTTAATGTTAGTTCCATAGAGAAAAATATTTATACAATGAGTCTTGTTCATGGGTTTCACACTGAAAGGAATGCTGCATTTACTTCTTTAATTGCCGTCTTAAAAGGATGGTAAAGGGAATTATGATGTGCTTTAAACAAACATTTTGCTTTAAATTGTGATAGGGACAGACACATACATTGCTATGTTTTAAAGAGGCAAGAACCAAAGGAACTTTTTAAATCGAATACCTTTTTCATTTCAGATCAGTAGAGCATGCTTTGACTTATGTGGATTTAACTCAAGTGTGCTATTATAGTCTGATTAGTGTATCACCTGACTTTGTACATCATGTGTGATTAGTACTTCCATCCCTTACATTTGCAGAACTCTAGTTAAAGCCACTCCGTTGTATACATGGAATGACTCCTGAAGTATGTTACAAAAATTATCTCTATTCCCTAAAAAACTCTCTGAATCCCCATTAGTCCTATCATTAATTCTACTGGACATAGTTTCTTTCTCTCCTCACTCAGCATCCCTTCTAAGAGATCCATCCAGTCCACAACCTCTCCAGAGATTTCTACACTTGAGCATTTGATTGCTGCTGAGTGGGCATCAGGCTGTGAATGCACTCCACTCAGCTTGGACTGTGGAAAGAAGCATCTGATCCGAATCTGTTTGAGTGGATGCTGTGGAGTGTCACCCGGAGCTGCTGGGAGTGTTGCTGACTCTGCATCAGTCTTCCTCCTGTGATTGCCTTTTGCTGAAGTGAGCTACTGTACCTACAGTCACACACTGTGTTATTTCCTAGGGCTGCCATAACAAAGCATCCCACATGGGGTGACTTTAAACAACTAAAATGTATTATCTCACTGTTCTGTGGCTAGAAGTCTGAAATCGGGGTGTCAGCAGGGTCATGCTATCTCTGAGGGCTTTAGGGGGAGATTCTTCCTGCCTCTTCACAGCTTCTGGGAATTCCTGGAAATTCTTGGCATTTCCTTGTCATATAAATGCATCATTTCAGTCTTCACCACATCTTCACGTGGCCATCTTCCCTGTGTGGCTATGTCTCTCTGTGTCTTCTCTTCTTTTTATAAGGATACTTGTCATATTGGATTAGGGCCTACCTTACCATGTTAACTTAGTAACATCTTCAAAGACACTATATCAAAACAAGGCTGGAATTCTGGCAAAATGGCGCTCTAGGCAGAAGCACCACGCCGTCCTTCCACAGCAAAGATCTGAAAAACTAAGCCGAACAGAGAATACAACAATCCTGAAACCCTAAAACATCAAATGAAGAGATAAAGAACTCAGCCAAGCACCAAATGGAGTGAGAAACTGACAGAGAACGGAGAGTGAGGAGAGATTCATGCAGAGGTCCCCTACCAGCTAAAGCAGCGTGGCTCCACCATCTTGGACTCCTATCGGAGACCAGCAAACGGGGGTACGAGAAAGCAGCCTCACGGAGCATCCAGCGGGAGACAAAACAACCCGTAATTTGAGGTGTGCACTTTCCCACCCCCCACCCCTCTTCATTCCGGCTCATCCTCCTCTGCTTCCCGCGGCCACAGTCTCTTGACCAGGAAGTGCCAGCTGCTTGGATTCCACACACCCAAGCGGGCAGCTCTCTGGGTGCCATTTGTTGGCTGTTGGTGTTGCTTTTTTCCACTTCTTTTGATTTCTTCCTTGCCTCTGGCCATCTCCCCCTCCTTTCGCTAGAGTGCCTCACTCCGTGAGCCATCTTTGCTTCTTCCTGAGGGGCTGCAGAGCGCCGGCAATTTGTGATATATGCTTTCCCACTCTCTACCCTTCATCACCCACACTCGGCCTCCTCTGCTTCCTGCGGACACAGTCTCTTGTCCAGAAACACCAGCCCACACTGGCTGGCTCTCTGAGTGCCATCTGTTGGCTGCTGGTGTTGCTTTTTTTTTTTTTTTCCTCTGCTTCTTTTGATTTTTGCTTGCCTCTCGCTGCCTCCCCCTCCTTTCGCTCGAGTGCCTGGCTCCGTGCGCCAGCTTTGCTTCTTCCTGAGGGGCTGCGGAGCTCCATTTGAGTGTGAAGCTGCTTCCCGGTCTGGGCTACCGTGCTGGTGGGATCCCGGGGCTTTTGTTCATTTGTTCGTTTTGAATGGTTTGTTGGTTTTCTTTTCCTTTTCTTGAGTTGGGAGCCCTTTCTGGCCAGGCAGAGCTGCGTGGCAAGAAACTCCCCTTCAGCTTCCACAGATGCGCAGAGGGATCCCTGACATCATTTCTTTTTTTGTTGGTTTTTTTTTGTTTGTTTGTTTTCTTGGGGGGGCCTTTCTTGTTCTATTTTTTTTTAATTTGTTTTGTTTTCTTTTCCCTCTTTTTCCCTTTTTGTCTTTCTTCATTGCTCAGTTTCTCATCCCTCTATATCTTCCTTCTCTTTCTGTTCCCTGAATACCTGGCATTGTATACCTCTACGCCTTCTAGACAGGCGGTACTGCAACACCTGAGAGCAACTTCTCCAGACCGCATAGCTGCACTGCTGGGATCGCTGGGAACTTTGCAGTTCTTTAACCTTTCTGATTTTTATTTATTCATTTTTTTCTTTTCTTCCTCTTCCCCTTTCTGTTTTTCTCCATTTCATAGTCTCTCATTTCTCCACTCCAATGGCAAGCTCCCCTAGCATTCTTTTTTGTTTGTTTGTATATTTTTGGCTCCTGTTCCTCTCTCCTCTCTCCCATATCCATCTTAGCTCCATACATAACAATCTCCCCACTGCATCCTGCCTACCTGCACTGTGAGCTTGACATCACACCACCAAGCAGCACAGGCACAGCCTACTGGAACCTGCCCTGCACTGATTACTGACCCACTCTGGTGGCTGTAGTAAGTGCCACAAACAACCCATCCCAGTAACTCCTCTTCAGCTAGACCTTCCCTACTATACCATATCTGAGTGACTGACCCTGCCAGTTGGAAAAGGAGGTGAAAAGTATTGAGCGCACAGATGAGCAAACAACAAAGAACACGCAGTCCACCTGCTCAGACGTAGTCAAATTTTTTTTAAAAAGAGGGATGAAACAAACAAATCTACAATCAATAAACAAGAAAAATAACTATTGAATGCTCCCAAAACAGCAGACAATATCTAAACATTTACAAAAACAGGACAGGATGGTTCCAGTAGGCGTCCAAAATAAAACCCCAGATGACTCTCTTGTGAAAGAAAATGCACTAGAACTACCTCATAGGGAATTCAAATCTCTAATACTCGGAATTCTTCAAGAACTGAGGCAAAAAGCTGACAAACATGAGGAAAAAAATAGGCAAATTCATGGAAAATACAGACAAAAAATTGGAAGAATTCAGGAAGATGATGCAGGAACAAAATGCCAAAATAAATTCACAACTAGAAATTATACAAAGACAACAATTAGAAATCCAAAAGATAAACAAAAAGCTTTCAGAAATGGATGATGTCATAGAAGGGCTGAGAAGCAGATTTGAAATGGTGGAAGACAGGATCAGTGGAATTGAAGACAAACACTTGGACACAACTCTGTTTGAGGAAAACTCAGAAAAAGGAACAAGGAAAAATGAAGAGACCCTAAGAGTTATGTGGGACACAATTAAAAGCAAAAATTTATGAGTGATTGGAATTCCAAAACAGGGGGAGAAAATAGAAAACACAGAGAGGATCATTGAGGAACTGCTGACAGAAAACTTCCCTAATATCATGAAAGATGAAAAGCTGGCCATCCAAGAAGCTCAACGAACCCCATACAGAAGAGACCCCAAAATAAAATCACCAAGGCATATCATATTCACACTCACCAAAATCAAAGACAAAGAATCCTGAGAGCAGCTCGTGAAAAACAAGAAGTCACATACAGAGGAGAAACAATAAGACTAAGCTCAGATTATTCAGCAGAAACCATGCAAACAAGAAGGCAGTGGGATGACATATATAAAATCTTGAAAGAAAAATTGACAGCCAAGAATAATATATCCTGCAACACTCTCGTTCAAATTTGATGGTGAAATTAGGTCATTTCCAGATAAACAGAAATTAAGGGACTATGTAAATGGCAAACCAAACTTACAAGAATTATTAAAGGGAGTTCTTCGATCTGAGGACAAACAGCTTCAGCTCACAGGCAGAACCTAGGATGCAGGATCGTACAAGCCAGATACCAATCTAGGAAATGAACTCTTGAGGACTATCCAAAACCAAAAGAAATACAACAGGGAGTCAGAGAAGTTAATCAATAAATGACAACAACATCAAAACAATAAAAGAGGGAATAAACAGCATAGGTATAGAATCTTCTAATGAAAAGGAAGGTACGGCGATACCAAGTAATGGTAGACTGCTTCAAACTTAGAAAGATAGGGGTAAAATATATGGTAACCACAAAGAAAGTTAACAAACAAACTCATAAAAATAAAGACAAAAACATAAAGCCTTGGCAAAAACAAAACCTACAAAAACAAAAGAAATGAAAAAAAAAAATCCACAAACAAAAGTAACTCAGCACAAGAGAGTAAGAAGAGCAAAGAAAACTTCAGCATCACAAAAAAAAAAGCACTACAAAATGACAGCAACAAACACATCTATCAAGAATTACACTGAATGTAAATGGACTCAGTGCACCCATAGAGAGATGGAGAGTCACAGAATGGATAAGAAAACAGGATCCGTCAATATGCTGTCTACAAGAGACACACCTTAGAAACAAAGATGTGAATTTATTAAAAGTCAAAGTTGGAAAAAAATATATCAAGCTAACAACCACCAAAAAAGAGCAGGAGTGGCAATTCTAATCTCAGATAAAATAGACTTTAAAACAAAATCTACCATAAAAGACAAAGAAGGACACTATATAATGATTAAGGGGATGATCCATCAGGAAGACATAACCATAATAAACATCTACACACCCAATGACAGGGCTCCAAAATACATAAAATAAACACTAACAACACTGAAAAGAGAAATTGACAGTTCCACATTAATAGTAGGATTCTTTAACACACCACTCTCAGTAAAGGACAGAACAACTAAGAAGAAACTCAGCAAAGATACAGAAGACCTAAAGGCCACAATCAGCCAACTTGACCTCATAAACATATATAGAACACTTCATCCAAACACTGCAAACTACACATTCTTTTCCAATGCACATGGAACGTTCTCCAGAATAGACGACATCTTAGGCCACAGAGCAATCCTGAAAAATATTCAAAACATTGAGATAATTCAAAGTATCTTCTCTGACCACAATGCCATCAAGGTAGAAATTAACAACAGAAAGAGTAAGAAAAAAATCAATTCCATGGAAACTGAATAATACCTTGCTTACACATCACTGGGTAATAGAAGAAATCAGAGATGGAATCAAAAAATTCCTAGAATCAAATGAGAATGAAAACACATCATACCAAAACCTTTGGGACACAGCAAAGGCAGTCCTCAGAGGACAATTGATAGCAATAGATGCACATATCAAAAAAGAAGAAAGGGACAAAATCAAAACATTAACTACAGAACTCAAACAAATAGAAAGAGAACAGCAAAAACACCCACAACCACCAGAAGAAAGGAAATAGTAAAGATCAGAGCAGAAATAAATGAAATAGAGAACAGAAAAACAATAGAAAGAATCAACAAAACCAAAAGTTGGTTCTTTGAAAGAATCAACAAAATCGACAAACCACTGGCCAGACTGACAAAAGAAAAACAGGGGAGGACACAAATAACCCAAATAAGAAATGAAATGGGGGACATTACAACAGACCCAACTGAAATAAAAAGGATTATAACAGAATATTATGAAAAACTATACTCCAACAAATTTGAAAACCTAGAGGAAATGGATAAATTTATAGAAACACACAGCCTACCATAACTACAACAAAGTGATGTTGAAAATCTAAACAGATGCATAACAAGAGAAGAGATTGAAAAGGTAATTAAAAAGACTCCCAAACAAAAAAAGCCCTGGCCCAGATGGCTTCACTGGAGAATTCTACAAAACATTTACAGAAGAGCTTGTACCAGTACTACGCAAGCTATTTCAGAGCATAGAAGAGGAAGCAACACTTCCAAATTCATTCTATGAAGCCAGCATAACTCTGATACCAAAACCAGGCAAAGACGTCACAAAAAAAAGAAAATTACAGACCAATATCTCTCATGAATATAGATGCAAAAATTCTCAACAAAATTCTAGCCAATAGAATTCAGCAGCATATCAAAAAAAAAAAAAAAATACACCACGACCAAGTAGGATTCATGCCAGGTATGCAAGGATGGTTCAACATTAGAAAATCAATCAACGTAATCCACCAGATAAATAAAAGGAAAGAAAAGAGTCAAGTGACATCTCAGTTGCCATAGAAAAGGCATTTGACAAAGTCCAACACCCATTCCTGATAAAAACTCTCAATCAAATAGGTATAGAAGGGAAATTTCTCAACATAATAAAGGGCATCTATACAAAACCAATGGCCAACATCATTCTTAATGGAGAGAGACTGAAAACATTCCCGTTGAAAACAGGAACAAGACAAGGATGCCCTTTATCACCACTCCTATTTAACAGTGTGCTGGAAGTTCTAGCTAGAGCAATAAGGCAAGAAAATAAATAAAGGGCATCCAAATTGGTAACGAAGAAGTTAAACTCTCCCTGTTTGCAGATGATATGATATTATACATAGAAAACCCTAAAGACTCCACGAGAAATCTACTGGAACTAATGGAAAGATTCAGCAGAGTAGCAGGATACAAGATACACATTCAAAAATCAGTTGGATTCCTATACACCAGTAAGGAGAACGATGAAAAGGAAATCAGGAAAACAATACCATTTTCAATAGCCCCTAAAAAGATAAAATACTTAGGAATAAATCTGACCAGGGATGTGAAAGACCTATGCAAAGAAAACTACAAAACAGTACTGCATGAAACCCAAAGGGATCTACATAAATGGAAAAACATAACATGCTCATGGATAGGCAGACTCAACATTGTGAAAATGGCAATTCTATCCAAAGCAATTTACAAATACAACTCAATCCCGATCCAAATACCAACAACATTCTTCAAAGAGATGGAAAAACTAATCATTAACTTTATATGGAAAGGGAAGAAGCCCTGAATAAGTAAAGCACTACAGAAGAAGAAGAGTAAAGTTGGAGGACTCACACTACATGATTTCAGAACCTACTATACAGCTACAGTAGTCAAAACAGCCTGGTAGTGGTACAATGACAGATACATTGACCAATGGAACAGAATTGAGAACCCAGATGGAAATCCACCCACCTATGGTCACCTGATCTTCGACAAGGGCCCAAAGTCCATCAAATGGGGAAAAGACAGTCTTTTTAACAAATGGTGCTGGAAAAACTGGATATCCATCTGCAAAAAAATGAAACAGGACCCATACCTCACACCGTATACAAAAACTACTTCGAAATGGATCAAAAACCTGAATATAAAGCCCAAAAGTATAATGTTCATGGAAGAAAAAATAGGACCAACACTTCAGGCCTTAATACATGGCATTAACAGGATACAAACCATAACCATCAACACACAAACCCCAATAGATAAGCTAGATAACTGGGATCTTCTAGAAATCAAACACCTATGCTCTTCAAAACACTTCACCAAAAGAGTAAAAAGAGAACCTACAGACTGGGAAAAAATTTTTGGACAGTACAAGTCAGACAAAGGTCTAACCTCCATAATCTACAAGAAAATCCAACACCTCTACAACAAACAGACAAATAATCCTATTAAAAAATCGCAAAGGAAATGAACAGACACTTCACCAGAAAAGACATTCAAATGGCCAACAGACACATGAGGAAATGCTTGTGTTCACTAGCCATTAGAGAAATGCAAATTAAAACCACAATGAGATACCATCTCACCCCGGCATTACTGGTACGAATCAAAAACACTGGAAATAGCAAATGTTGGAGTGGGTGTGGGGAGATGGGAACTCTTATGCACTGCTGGTGGGAATGCAAAATGATACAACCATTTTGGAAAATGATATGGAGCTTCCTCAGAAAATTAGAAATAGACATACCATTCGATCTGGCAATCCCACTCCTAGGAATATATCCTAGAGAATAAGAGTCATCACTCGAATAGACATATGTACACCTATGTTCATGGCAGCATTGTTCACAATAGCAAAACGATGGAAACAACCTAGATGTCCATCAACAGATGAATGGATAAACAAACTATGGTACGTACACACAATGGAGTAGTGTGCAACAAGAAAGAACAACGATGAATCTGTGAAGCATCTCATAACATGGATGAAACTGGAGGACATTATGCTGAGTGAAATAAGTCAATCACAAAAAGTCAAATATTGTATGAGACCTCTATTGTAAAAACCCATGAAAAAGTTCACACACAAAATGTAACAATCTTTGCTGCTTACCAGGGATGGGAGGGGTGGGGGGGAAATACTAAATAGACGTTAGATAAGTGGTATCTTGGGTGAAGGATGAGACAGTACACAATGCAGGGGAAACTAGCACAACTTGTACAAGGAAAGGTCATGGAAGCCCCATAGACACATCCAAACTCCCTGAGGGACTGAATTTCTGGGTGGAGGGCTGTGGGGACCATGGTCTTGGGGAACATCTAGCTCAATTGGCATGACACAGCTTATAAAGACAATGCTCTACATTCTACCTTGGTGAGTAGTGTCTGGGGTCTTAAAAGCCTGTGAGTGGCCATCTAAGATACTCCAGTGGTCTCATCCCTTCGGGAGCAAGGGAGAATGAAGAGAACAGGATTTAAGGAAAAGATTAGTCCGAAGGACTAATTGTCCACAACTACCGAGGCCTCCACCGGACTGAGTCCAGTACAGCTAGATGGTGCCCAGCTACCACCACTGACTGCTCTGACCAGGATCACAACCGAGGGTTCTGGACAGAGCTGGATTAGGATGTAGAGCATAATTCTAACTCACAAAAAAAAAAAAAAAAAAAAAAAGACCAGATATACTGGCCTAAAAGAGACTGGAGTAACCTCGAGAGTATGGCCCCCAGACACCCTTTTAGCTTAGTGGTGAAGCTACCTCCAAGGTTCACTGTTCAGCCTGGGAGTGGACAGCCCCGTAAAACCAAAAGAGACTAACGAGCTACAGGAGTTCAGTGACAAGGGCCAGAACACAGATGGGGACAAGGAAGCTGGTGATAGGGAACCCAAGGTTGAGTAAGGATATTGTTGATGTGTTGTGAGATTGTTAACCATTGTCATAGGGCAACATTTGTAGTAACTGTTGAATGAGAAACTATTTTGTTCTGTAAGCCTTCATCTTAAGTGAGAATAACAGCACAATTGGAAGAGCGTGGTCAATGTCACTGAATTGTGTATGTAGAAATTTTTGAAACGGTGTATCTTTGGCTATGTGTATCTTTACCAAAAAAAAAAAAAGGTTGAGAAGTTAGAGGGTTAATATGTTGTGTGGTTGTTAACCAATGTCATAAAACAACATGTGTACTACTGTTTCATGAGAAATTGTTCTGTAAGCCTTCGCCTGAAGTACAATAAAACATAGAAAAAAAGAAGAAAAAAAACAAGGCCATATTCACAGGCACTGGGATTAAGATTTCAATGTATCTTTTTGGGAGACATAATTCAACTCATATCACAGCCCCTCCTTGTTATACAATGAGTGTATTATATGATGCAATAAAGGCTCAGTCCCCTTGCCCCAACTCAGAACAATACTGAGGTGGCATCTCAGCTGAATAAGTCATGTTTAAAATAAATAAGCTTAATAAGTCATTTGAGAAAAGAGAAATATGAAATAGCTCCAACAAGAAGACAGTGATGGAAAAGGCCAAGAGTCCCATGAGAAATGGAAAGTCTCTTTTTGACTTTAAGTCCCCATGATTCCAAGGTATGTTAAACATCTTTTCAATCAATATCTAAAAGACCATATGTTATATCTATAACTCCTCCACTTTACCTGAGCTAGCTTCAATCTGGTTATCTTTATTTTTTGTAACTAAAATAGCTTTGAATGAAATACCTATCAGAAGAAATACAGAGTTTAAATTGTGCACAAAGCTCTTGGAAAAGAAAACATGACATGCTCTCTGTCATGGATGAGAGACAGGCACTGAGTCAAAGATTCAGGTGCAAGTGATTTATGAAGAAAAATCTCTCAGGAGAAACCAGTGCAGGAATGAGAGAAGCAGGACAAGGAAAGAGAAGAAGGCAAGGGGAGGTGCGATTTTACCAGGACTTTGAGCCAGTTCTGCATGGTTTGGTCACAATTGAAGCCTCACTAAAAACAGACTCAAATTTTTTAAGTTATGGTGAACTGGAAAGATAGCCAGAACAGAAAAAATTGCAGGTCAAAGCCCTGCCAGAAACTTAAGCCCCGTCTTAGAGAACAAGGGCAGCATATGCATTGCATAGCAACCAAATCTCTTGCCCTCCGATTTAGGGCACAATCCAAAGCAGAGCTGCTCTGCTCAAAGAGGGCGGCGCCCCACTCAAGGATGGCGGGTGAGCACGCCGCTTTGAGTATGTGTTGCTCTCCTGAAATTCTGCCAGTAATCCAGTCTCACACATCAGGTTCTTGAAAGGGCTTACTATACCTTTTCTGAGTCTCTCATTCCAGGGCTTCAACCTGTAATTTTTCCCATTCCAGGTACTGTGCCAAATCTGCCAAATTGTAAAACTCTGGTTCTATTCCTGTTTCACTTCATTGGCCATGACTGGACCAGTCTGAACTAATTTGAAGCCCTGAATTTTACTAACAATAACCAACAAATGAGTGTATGCTCATATGTGTATGTGTGTGGCATATATGTGTACAGGTAGGTACAGGTGAATACATGTGTGTACACAGATAGAAATATCTATAAGTATGTGTATGCACAGATATGTGTGTGAAGACATACATATTCATAGAGGACACGGTTATAGATGCTTCTCAGACATATACCTCGCAAAAATGTTTTTCTGGGCTGACGGCTTAGGACCTTAGTCAATTGGCATAATATAGTCCCCAAAGTTCATGTTCTGTACCCCAGTGTCTGGGGTCTTAAAAGCTTGGGAGCAGCCATATAAGGTACAACTATTGGTCACCACTTGTCAGGAGCAAAAGAGAAATAAGGAAACCAAAATTTCAGAGAAGAAACTAGTCTTCAGAGCTAATAGCTTACACAAGCCACAGCCCCATCTACCCTGAGACCAAAAGAACTAGATGGTGCCTGACTACCACAAACGACCATTCTGTTCAGGGCCACAAGAGATGTACCCTAATAGAATATGAGAAAAACACGAAACAGGATTCAAAATCTTAAAAAAAACAACAACTAGATTTATTGAACCAGTTGAGAGTAGAAGACTCCCTGAGAGGATCGCCCTGAGATATTCTTTAAAACTTGAACCAAAACTACCCCCGTGAGGTCACCTTTAGTGAAATAAAGGATACATCTGTGAGTACAGTGCTCCATTAAAAACCCATTGATATGAGACCAAAATGTCAGCGATTGCTCTGAAGCAAAGATGACAAGATAAGGCGGTAGAGAAACTAGAGTACTAAAAACAGAACATCCAGAATGCAATTAAAAAGAATATCGACACTTTGTGAAAAATCTAATGAATGTCACTGAACAATTTGTATACAAATTGTCAAATGGAAACCTAATTTACTGTGCAAACTTTCACTGAAAACACAACATTTTATTTTTTAAAAAGTAAGTATTTACAATTTAAAAAAAAGGTATAATTTTAGGAAAAAACCCAGATTTAGCCTGATTCTAAAGAGAGCTCTGGAAAGGAAAGTACACCATACAGTTTGTTATGCTTTTAGGTAAAGGGGCTGGGCTTGGATTTGTACAAATTGTTGGTGTGTGTGTGTGTGTGTGTGTGTGTGTGTGTGTGTGTGTGCCTCAGAGGGAGACGTCACCTAGTATTTCTGGCCTTCCACTGTGTGAGGTGCTCAGTGACCAAGAGCAAGCTCCTGAATATGCCAAGTTGTAGTCTTTAGCAGCAAAGTGGGAGCTGGAGACAAGGTGCACGGAACTGAGGGATCTGGGTGGGACATCAAGAGCAGGACCATTTTTCTACTGAAACAAAACACCAGAAAAGATGCTCACAATTGGAACGACCACTATGGTGGTTTAAAAAATATGTCCATAATTTTTGCTACTCCTTCCTTAAGAGACAGAGTTTAATTTCTCTTCCCTGACTATGAGCTGGACTTCTAAAAAATACAATAAGGCAGAAGTGATGGTAGGTGACTTGGGGACTAGGTCACAAAAGGCAAAAAAGAAAAGAAAGGCTCAGGCTCTTTCTCTCTAGGATTGTTACTCTGAGGAAGTCGCCTCTCATGTCATGAACAGTAGAGGCCCACGTTGTGAGGAACCATGGCCAACAACTAGCAAGGAGCAGATGGCTCCTGCCAACAGCATTGTGAATGAGCTTGGAAGTGAATCCTCAAGCCCCAGTCGGGGCTTCAGATGATGCAGCGTCAGTTTATATCTTGACTGCAACTTTACCTGAGACCCGAGCCAGAATCATCTAGTTAAGCCACTCCTGGATCCCTAACCCTCAGAAACTTTGTGAAATAACAAATGTTCATTGTTTTGATGTGCTAAGGTTTGAGGCAATTTCTAATACAGCAATAGATAATACAACCACCAGTCTCTAGCAGGCTTGGCTTTCTTTTAGGTGGCAAGGCAATCCCTAGACCATTTATCTTCAAACAGAATACAGCAGAGCTGCAAAAGTAGGCTGACTCCTCAGAAATGCAAATAACCCTAGTTTTCCTATTACCTGGTTGTCAATAACCACCTCATCCCTCCTCTCCCCTTCAAACAAATAGGGAATAGATAATGTTAGCAATGAAGTACTTTCAGGAAGAGAAGAGACAGTACAAGTTCTGAAAATGAGAAGGAACAAGTAATCTTGTAGATTTATAATAGTCTGTATAGTGAAAAGTTAAAATGTCTATGTTAGGTAGAGTCCTGCTTTAGGTATTGCCCCTCCATAATGATAGTTAGCTTTATGTTCTCCTTTCCTCAACTACCTCTTCTACACAATGGAAGTAAAAAGATGAGTCTGTTGGGTTGTTGGAAGGATGAGATGAGTCAGTGATTCTCATGGGAAGCTGAGGGCATTTGGCAAATGTGTGTTGGGAGTTTCTGTTGATAAAGGATTGGGGGAGTACTGCTGGAGTTTAGAGGAAGGGGCCAAGGATGAGAAACATTCTGCATGATGAGGACTTGCAAGTTCCACATGGCATACACTGTTCCACCACTGATTTATGCAGTTTTATGCAGTTTTACATACAACTGCAAAGTTTTCTAGAAGCTAGTTTATGAAACACTAGATTTTCCAGGAAAACAACTACCACAGATAGATAGATAGACAGGTAAGTAGATAGATAGATTCCTGAAAAAATTATATATTTCATATCTTTGTCATGTTAATGATTTTTGTTATGTTAATGAGGTCATACCAACGTAGGGTGAGTCTCAGACATAATCACTTTTGAATTATAAAAGCGGTGGAATAGACACAGAGACACACGGGGCAAGAGGAAGACACACTACGAAGACAGATGCTACCACAGGCTCAGGAACACCCAGGATTGTGGCAGCTACTGGAAGAGAGAACAGACAAGGAAGGATGTCCCCCTAGAGTCACCCCTGAATTGAGACTTTCAGCCTTCTGAACTATTAGAAAATAAGTCTCTGTTCTTTAAAGCTACCTACTTGTGGTATTTCTGTTTTTGCAGCACTAGGTAACTGAGACAGGATGTTATAAATTATTTTTATTATAAAAGAAGCACTGAAACTGGTAGGGTTGAGAAACACCGATTCAGGAAAAAGAGATTTGAAAACAAGGCAGAGCTATGCAAAGAAGCTATTACACATCTGCTATCCCTTTGGTTCAATTACTAAATACAAAACAATCTGAAAGCCAGATCTTTTTTAATTCATTTGATCACAAAACCTGACCCAAACTTAGCATATTGGGTAGAAACACAAAATCTGAACTGACATAAAGCTAGCCATATAGTATTTATATTTGTATTTAATGTGCTTATTCATAAATTTTGCTGCAGAAATACTGATGTGCCTGCAGCTGGAGTGCTGTTCTGGACCCTAATGGGATGTTCTGCAGGGTCTAGAAGGTATTGCACCATTCTGCCTTTTTGAAATCTAAAATCTTCTGAATTCCTTAACATGTCGGGTGCCCAGTAATTCAGAGTGGAGTCCTGGTGGCTCGGTGGTTAAGAGCTTGGCTGCTAACCAAAAGGTCGGCAGTTCAAATCCACCAGCTGCTCCTTGGAAACCCTCTGGGGTGGTTCTACTCTGTCCTATAGGATCTCTATGAGTTGGAACCCACTCAAGGACACCTAACAACAACAACAACAACAGTACTTCAGAAAACAGATTCTATACTTGCACCATTACAGGCTGGTAAGATATCCCAGATTTCTGATGTAGGTTTGCTAAGAGGATGTGATCCTGAACTGAATCCTAACTTTATTATTTTCTTATTACTTATTTACATCAAGTACCTAATATCTTGAACATAGCTATTCAACAGTTTACAGAATGGAACATATTTAAAAGATAAAATACATCTAGCTAAATTCTTGAATATATTAAGATCTTAAATAAGAAAGGTACATTTTCCATAATTTAATGAATAAACTTCAAAGTATGGTTTTAATTTTTTTCCTTATTTGCTGTTGTTGTTGTTGTTAGGTGCTGTCAAGTCTCTCCCAGCTCATAGTGCCCCTTGTTCAACAGAACGAAACACTGCCCGGTCCTGCTCCATCCTCACAGTTGTTGTTGTTTCAGTCCATTGTTGTAGCCACTGGGTCAGTCCATCTCGCTGAAGGTCTTCCTTGTTTTTGCTGACCCTCTACTTTACCAAGCGTGATGTCCTTCTCCAGGGACTGGTCCCTCCTGATAACATGTCCAAAGTACATGAGATGAAGTCTCACCATCCTTGCTTCTAAGGAGCATTCTGGCTGTACTTCTTCCAAGACAGATTTGTTTGTTCTTCTGGTAGTCGATGGTATTTTCAATATTCTTCACCAACACCATAATTCAAGGGGGTCAATTCTTCCTCCATCTTCCTTATTCACTGTCCAGTTTTCAATTGCATGTGAGTCCTTATTTACCAACTGTTTATTGTATGCCAGGTTCTGGGGACCAGATCCTGGGAATAAGGTCCAGTAGTTCCTTTTAAGACAGTCTGACATCATGAAAATCAATGACTGCAGTAGAAGATGCTAAAGGAAATAATGGGGTCATGTAGCTCATGTGCTGTCACATCACATGAGAGGGAAGTTAGCATAGATCAGGTAACTTAAAACACATGAGTCTCATCTAGAAAATTTACTCTGCTTTCCTCAGTTTCTATTTTTCTTACTTTTAGAAATAAACCTTTTTGACATTGTAAGTATCCAAGCTGAAGAAATTCCCTGTTTCCGGGAAACTTCTATGCTTTTACATTAGAAAAGCAACAAGATGTAGTGTTTAAAGCAGTGATTTTTTTTCAGATGTGTACTGAGAATATATAGGGTTTCAAGGAAGCCAACAATTGCACGCCTGGTAGTATTACAAATCCCAGTGTTTTGTAGCCTCTCGCATTTCCCCACCCTCTTCTCTGAGCTCACAGCCAGGCTCTCTCTACCCATTCAGTAGTCTTGAAACAATTTCCTAGAGTCTTTGAGGCCTCATCTACTTTATACCTTCTTCCCTCCGAATAAATGTGCTTATGTCAACACCTCTTGGGTCATCAGGCTCATTCTTCCCTTCCAAATGCCCCATTGGCTTGTCTTCCTCTGAAATGACCAAATAATTCTATGGTTACTTGAAACAAAAATTGATTATGCACCAGGATAAATGAAGCCCTCTAAAGTTGTTGAACCTACAACTTAACAACCACAGAGCGCTGCAGATATGGGTAGAAAATCTGTGCCAGAGCTCATCATTTTGTGATCAGAAGGAATTCCTTCTAAGAAAATTTTTGAGAAAAAAAACCCTTCCAAAAAACTAAGAAGAGGCGTTAGCAGTATGTCAGGAGGCGAGGCCGACTTCACAGTGTAGAGAGGAAGCAAATTACACATCAGCCAAGAGAACCTAGAATTTTAATGATAATATACTATGATTGGAAATACAAAATTAGGTATCAGATAAAGATAGCAATTTGAATCCAATTAATAACAAAAATAATAAATAGCTTATAGTTACTGATTGCATATAATGTTCTAGGCACTGAGCTAAGTGTTCCTCATGGATTTCCTCATTTCATTCATGAAACAATCTGATAAGCTAAATATTGTTATTGCCCCTCTCCTTTTTCAGTGGAGGACTCAGAGAGGTTACAGGACATTCCCAAAGTCACATGGCTGGTAGCTGGTGTATCTAGGATTTAAACCATGTTCTCCCTGATGCGCGAGCACTGATTATAAACAAGGAACCCTGGCGGCTCAGTGGTTAAAGAGGTGGACGGCTAACCGAAAGTTCGGTGTTTGGAATCCACCAGCGACAATGTGGGAGATGTGTGGTGACGCGCTCCAGTAAAGATTGCAGCCTAAGGAAATCTACGGGGCACTTCTACTCTGTCAAATAGTGTCTCTGTGCATAGGAATCAGCTCGATAGCACACAACAACTGTAAACTATTGTGCTTCTAAATATCATCATAGGAAATATCTGCTTGGCATGCACAGATTACTGTAAGACACCTTTTCTCGGTCACTACAATGAGATAAAGCTAAAGTAGAGACAGATGCTCAATATCAGTTTATGCACATCATTAATCATCAGACAGTAGTGAGCAAAACAGTGAGCGGGATTCATTTATGAAAGCACATTAAGGAGGTAGCTTAAAATATGAAATGTCGATTTCAGAGCTGAAAACTATTTAACAGAGGCTTTTGCTGGCTTCCAGACTTTTGTCAAGGGAACTGAAGCAATCATTTGGGTACAAAGAGGAAAAGTAAGTTCCCTTAGAAATACAATATTAGTAGTTAGCTCCCTGTGGTGATGTGCAGTAATGAACTGTTATACGCAAAAATACCGTTTTTCTAGTTAGAAAGTATCTAGTCCACCCATCCTATAGCATTGAGAAACAAAAAAGTTATATGCTTCAAAACTTTAAAAATTGCTTTTTTTTTTTTCTGTCTTAGAATGTGCTTGCAGGATTTAAGACATGATGTAAGCATATTAAGGAAAGAATGTGAAGCAGAGTGGGGGACAACAACATGAAAAATGCGGAATGGATAAATCTTAGATAAAAAGCCCTAACAATCCAATCTGTGCATTTGATGCAAGGCAAAAATGAATTACTTAAGACAAAAACAGGTTCCAGGGGATATTTTTCAAGGAAGTATTAAATGTGAATGTTTCAGAGCATTAAATTTATTTACACTGGGAGTTTAATTTCTTTAACTTTTATAATTTTTTAAAATTTATGTTAGCATTATATTCATTTATTCAGTCAGTCAGCGACTAATATTCATTGAGTACCCGTTAAACGTAAGGCACAGTTCCAAAGTGTACTCTGTACATTGTAGAAAACAATATTCCATACTGAATTCCTTCTTTCTGGACTTCACATTATGCACATTTTGATACAGTGTACATGTATGTGTGCATATGTGCACACTGTGTGTGTGTGTGTGTGTGTGTGGTTAGAGTCGATGAATGGAATGTTAGTAAATCCACAAGGTCACAAAACAATTTTTAGTCCTCACTGTTGCTTATTCAAAATACTGAGATTTCCTTGGCATTAAAAACACAGCTTGTGAATGCGAAATTGCCAAGACTTTTGAAGGTAATTTTTCACAGCCAGAGCCTGTTTCTCATTGTGGTTTAAACCATCATTTGCCTCATTTTCTTTGAGGTTTTACAACTTTCTCTGTTAAACTATGGGAACCCTTTTAAGTTTAACTTGTGTGTCTTTAATATCACTGGCTAGATGCGGTCTATGCCTTGCTACTAAAGCTACACAAATACAGAATTAATTCATTACATGACATATAACGGAAAGGAAGTGTCTTCAACTATGGCAAAAATACAGCTACTTTTACTCCTGAACTGATGGCGAGTATATAACTACAACTATATGACAAAGGTGATCCATTTCACCGTTCTCCATAAATAGTGTAAATTTAATTAACCTGATTTTATTAAAATAATAAAGAAATTATCAAGGAAAACAGACATCAGAAAAGATCTGAAACATAATGGGCTCTGCACATGAACTAAAGCAGTTTCTAAGAGACGGAAATAATTTCTCTGGGTTAATATTCTGCATACAAGAAATATATGGATTATGAATTTACTAGAAATTTGTTCATAAGATTAACTTCCAATGTAGGTAGAACATTTGTGCAATGGAGACCCTCAAAAGAGATCAAACAACTCCTATTTTCTCCTTGATATTTTCCTGATATTTTGGGCCATTCAAGCTGTGGAAAAAAAGAGTTTCTTCCCACGAAGAACATAGTGTCTCATGTTATAACTGGAATGATAAAACAGTCAGGTAAGACACGAGACACCTCCCCAAAAAACAACCTACATTATTTGTATCATTATCTTTACCAATAAATAACACAAATTTGGTTATAATTTATTCATGATAAATTTTAGATATTAGCCAATCATCAACATATTTATACTTTGAAGCAATTCACCAGTAGATTCCAAGATGTTTATCTAATAGAAAAAAGTTATAAATTTCACAGAAGGAGAAGATATAAATAAATGATTGTATACCCATGCATTGAAATATTATAAAACCATTCAATTAAACAATAAAATTTTAATGACATGGGGAAAATGTTTATCATGCAATATTAATGGCAAAAAGCAAGGAGAACTGATTAACATTATCATACCGAATATTTGTAGGGGGAGAACTGTACCAAAAGTTAGTATTAGGAAAATGTTTTATTAGTAGAAATCTAATCAATACACTCTTTTGAAATTCACATTCAGTGATGGGCTTTATCAAGAGAGATTCTTCTTGTCTTTATCACATATTTTGCATTTATTGAAAAATAAAATGTAAAATCTAAACACTGTTTTGAATGGTTCGAAGAATGTGTATGTGCTTTCTGAAACTAATATGTAACCAAAATCTAAGATGAAAAACATCACATCAGGAACACAGCGTACTAAGAAGTCAGAAGCCTATTGGGGGCATTTTTCAGGCAAGAATTCTTTTCCTATTTTATCCTATTCTAAACAAGAGCTATGCTGCCTGAGCCATATGGCTTTTCTCCAAGTGCGTGGTGAGGGGTGGGTTTTCAGGGGCTTCAGAGGATGGGGAGGGGAGAGCCTCAGCGTCTGAACATGTGAAAATTAGGTGGTCGCAATGCTGGAGGTGAGTCCAAAGTTGACCAGAGGTTAATGTGTTCAAGCTTTCATTGTATTCTCTGTCATCTCTCCCATAATTTTACCAACGAAGGTTCTGTTTTCTTTCTTAGTAATTATCATTGACATACATCTGGCAACTTAATCCAGGAGAATCTTCCTGTAGTTCTACAGATAAGTCAAATTCACCTTGCTGTAGGTTGGTGAGTTGAGGCATCCATGAACTTCACATTTTAAATGTAGTTAGGCTGCTAGCCTGATTCCCACGGGCACTGAGCTTTGGTCTGCTTGCACTGGGGTTAAAGCACAAGTTAACAACCATACTGCTGACAAAGGAGATGATCTCTAACGGGAACATATCGCTTGCCCCCTACATGGCCTTTTCCAACAGATCGAGTCTACTGTACACGTATTCACAGATTCACTCTTATTCCTATCACTGGTTTTCAGAAATTCAGAATTTAAAAATTGTTACCACATTGCTTGTCTTTCTTCTACATCCTTTATATTTGTGACATCACCTGTTCTCATCTTATTGGATCCATAAGACATTTGATAGTGTGAAAAAAGTGCCCATATGTGCATTTACAAAATGTTTGCATACAAAATCATGAAGTTCCTAGATAATTGCAAGCCCACCCATGGACCTCAGTCTAAGAGCTCTTGCTCTAGGTGGTAAAATACATAAACAGATTTCTGTAGCAGATGTTTAGAATAGGGACAACTTTCACTTTAGAGCTATGCTGATTTTCTGAGAAAATTGTATAAACTGAGTCCTGTTTTCCATTGATTTTCATTGCAATTTCAGAGATGCATATCAAAATAACTTGCTTTCACAGAAATGTTATAATAAAGTGATACTTGGATATAAGCGTTCCTGAAAAACAAGAATTTTCCACAGTACCTTATCAATAAACAATAAATTTTGAATTAAAAAATACTAAACAAGCCCGTTGAGATGCAGGATGGGGAAATTTATCTTGATAGAGAAGTTCTCTGTGGTTTTTTTAAAAAACAAAATTGAGTTTGTTAATTCTTTAGCTTTATAGCCCCTTGGGAATCTATCTCAAATATATCTGGATAAAAATGCCTTTTTCAGATATTGAAAGGGATATCTGGTAGGTGATTTGGCAACATAGTTGAATTAGCTTGCAATGTGAGACAGCAGGCGATTGAATGGAATACTTTAAAGAGTAAAGGTATCACGTAGAGAGAAGTACAGCTGAGCAGGGAAACACAGGTAAGAATATCTTTTTGACTGAAATATTTGTGCATGAATACACAGAATATGACCAATAAACAAAATGTGGATTGAGATATTAAAGTTTGGTGGAACACATTTTCATAAATATGAAAAAAATGACTAAAGTGGAATTGATGAAGAGGAGCATGGAAACAATGATACCTTCTTTTTAAAGGAGCAAAAAAGAAGGATATTTGGAAACCTGTTCAGCATCATAGCAACATGCAAGCCATCACTGAAAGACAGGTACATAGGCTAGGAATCAAACTCAGCTCTCGCGCATGGAAGCTGAGAATTCTACCACTGAACCAGCTCTGCCCCTGCACCTGAATTAGGAGATAGTAATTTAATTCCTTATTTGAGTGAAATATGAAAAAAATAGAAATATATCTTACTTTCCAGATTTTGCAGGAAGTTGGTTCTCAAAATTTGTCTACTTATATTAAATACATAGACATTTTAATTATATCAGAAATTAGGTTACTTCATACAAAATATATTTGATATACATCTCTCTCTCTGGGGATGTCTTGGAGCTGATTGTCTTTCAGTAAGTCCAGCAGGATACTTCACTGAAGAACTATTAAAATTGATTTTTTTTTTCCCCTAAAATCTCTTTTGGTTGATTAAAAAACTCAAATACTGTTTGGTGGACTGTTATGAATTTGATTTACGTTGGAGGTGTCAGTGAGAGGGTAATACTAAGCTCGTTAAACAGAGTTAAATTTTGGGCTTCTTAGTAAAATATTTGTTCATTGCACGATTTAAGATCATTACAAAATTTACGTTAATTTTTTTTTCCTAAATAAGATGGAAAACACTTGCACAGAATTGTTTTAAATATGGCTTAGAAATGATTGTGCTGCTTGCCCAGTTCTGTGGAAGATCTCATCTCACAACAAATGGAGAATAGAGCATGTCTTAGCTGGGTTGTCTAGAGAAGCAAAACCAGTAAATCATGTAAATATATATATATATATAGAGAGAGAGAGAGAGAGAGAGATTTATATTAAGGAAATGGCCCATGTGGTTGGAGAGACTGGAATGTCCCAAGTCTGTGGGTCAGTATAGAGGCTTCTCATAATTCACATAGCCACAGGGGCTGGTGAACCCAAGACCAGCAGGTCAGAGAGCAGGGCTGTTGCTCACAGGCTGCAAAGATCGCCCAGTCCTAAGATCGGAAGGAAAGACCACAGGCAAATTGCTAGCTCAAGGCCCAAGAACCGGAGGTCAGATGAACAAGAGCCAGATGCAGGATCCAGAATGAGCAAAAGCCCACGAGCCTTGCCACAAAGTCCACTTATATTCAATGCAAGCTGCGCATCAAGGAAACTCTCTTTCAACTAATTGACTACTCACAGCAGATCACATCGTGGAGGTGATCACATACATCACAGAAGTGATCACAACATCATAGGACTGCCAAACCACTGAGAATCATGGCCCTGGCAAGTTGACACACAGTCTTAACCATCACCAAGTGAGATCTCATTTTCCTCAACAAACGGAGAGAACATCTATAACTCACCAGCACTGAGAGCATTAATAACTTCTTAAATTAAATCTGTAACAAGATTTAAATACTGAACACATATGGTTTATAGGGTCATATAATTTTTAGCTTATATGTTTAAAAATGGAAATAGCTTATTTCAGTAGAAAAAAATAAATATTTAAACCAAAGTTAAGTTTTCATAAGAATCATAACAATTTGTGATATTAGAAATATTTTCTAACATCAGGATAACAATGGTGAAGGGGACGTAGATCAGAGAAACAAAATTCCAAAAAAAAAAAAAAAAAAAGTCATCACTATTCACATTCAATGAAAGGGACATACCTTTGTGCTATAAACTTTAGCAGATGACAGTTTAGGAAAGAAATAGTGGTTTACAGTGAGGCTTAGGATAATTCCCCACTCCAACTTCTATTTCCAGAAATAGTGCTAATATAAAATCCTAAGCATCCTCACTATACCTCTATCTTTGAAGGAAGCAGTCCAAGGAAGTAGCGTTATCTTTTCTCTGTTGTTAGTAGAAGGGGAAAGAAATCCTGTTTCTGAGGGGATTCAGATGAAACGTGGAAAATGAAAAATTGGGAACGATACTCTCAAATGAAAACATAGCCTCAAGGTCTTTGTGCTGAGTTGTGAAGAAGATCTGAAACCTACGTACCTGTCCCCTTTCTCACTTCATGAGGAATGAGTACATGTCCCTATCATAGTGAATGCCGGCAAAAGATTTTTGAGGGACTGAGCAAATGTTGCCCATTCCTCCAGTTGCTGTCAACCTCCTTCCTCCAAAATCAAGAGAAAATTTAATAAAATATTATTAAGTATTACCTAATCCTCAAACTGTAGCTATTTGGCAAACAAGTTTTAGAAAAGTAAAGATGGAAGCAAGAATTCACCCTTCTCAAATCAGAGTAAATAGTAGTCTGGACATAGCTATATACTGTGAAAATGATCAAAAAAAATTTAAGGCATGGCAATTATGCAAACGTCTTACCTTATAAAAAAGGGGAAGGGAGGAAAGAATGGAGGGAGGCAGGGAGGGAGGGTGAGAGAGAGAAGAAGAAGAAAGAGGAGAAGGAAGAAAAGGAAGGAGGGAGGAAGGGAGGAAGGAAGAGAGAGGGGAAAGCCAGCAACCCAGTTTGGAAAGAAAACCTAAAGAACGGAAGAGAATTTTCCAAAGTACTGCACATAATAAAAACATTTATTAAAACGTAAAATCAACAATAGAATTAGCAAGAATGAGGAGGGATGTTTAGTAGTTTAAATTGTCAGAGGGCTTATTTCCTCTCCTTTCCTAACAACTAATAGGTATTGACTGAAATAAACACAAATGCTTAGCAAATAGGAAACCCTGGTTGCCCAGTGGTGAAGCTGGCTGCTAACCTAAAGGTTGGTGGTTCAAACCCACCAGCTGTTCCATGGCAGAAAGATATGGCAGTATGCGTCTGTAAAGATTGGAAACCCTATGGGACAATTCTACCCTGGCCTTTAGGGTCAATATCTGTCGGAATCCAAGCTATGGCAATGGGTATGGGCTTAGCAAATGATTCCATACTTTTATGTTTGCAGCATGTTTTTTCACTATTTTAGTGGGGTTGTTTATAAATATTGTATGTTATATTGAAGAAACATTTTCCAAAGTACCACATTTATTCTGCTCCACCTCAATTTTGCGATTCATAAATTTCAAGTGAAGATTTTATATATATACACATATATATAATTTTCACTAAAAATAGCCTATATGAGTTGACCCCATTTTAAATAAAATGATGTCTTTCTTTCTGTATCAGTCAATTATTGTGAAATAACGCTGCATAACTAAGCAATCTGAACGTTTCAGTGGCTTACAACAAAAGCATTCATTTCTCACCCAATCATCTATGGGTTGCCCGAAATCAGCTGGACCTAACTCTTTTGCAAGAATTTACTTCAAATCTACCTAAGGTGTCTTCTGAGACTAGCAGACCCTCAGGGCATATCCTTCTCCTGGTGTTGGCAGGAGGGAAAGAGGGCAAATCCAACTAAGCAAGCACATTCGAAGCCTTTGCGCACATCACAGCCACTTCGTTCCTTTGGGTAAAGTAAGATATATGGCAAGACTAAATTCAGGAAGTGGGAAGATATACTCCAACCACCATTAGGCCATGACAAATGTGGAGATGTCTAATACTGCTACAGGGGACAGACTGAAACCAATCCCCCATCTATCACACCATCCACTCGTCTACCTGCATACTTATGTGCAGAGAGAGCAGACAGAAATGGTGTGCACCAGGGCAAAACAATTTTAGGTAAATTTTTAAGCCTTATTCATTTTTTTTTTTTTTTTGCTTTACTTCTTAAATACTATATGAACATACAGATTTAATAAATTGTATTGAAATATAAATCCCTTACCATAAAATTCATACATTTAATACATAATTCAATGATTTTCAGTCTATTCAGACTTGTCTAGCCATTCTTTTGATGCTTTTAAAAATGTAATCATTCAAGTCCTTTTTTTATATTTTATTTTTTATCATTTTTATATATATATGCAATCACAGCTGTCTTTTTAAGAGAATTTTTCACTAACTTTTAGTATATTCACACAGTTGTGTAACCATCACCATTAAGTTCAGAATTTCTTCACTCCAAAAAGAAAAAAAAAAATGTTATTACTCTTAAAGGACATATTCTCTGCCAAATATTTAAGTCTCTTCCTTACATTTCCTATGGATTTACACAGGATAAGATTTACTTCAATGGCTAAACAGTAATGAAAAAAACTGGACTTTGAGTAGGGGGTTGTTGAAATGCCTTCTGAGGCAGAGAACGAAAGGATATAATTAACATTTGAGTAGACTTTAGAGGAAGGTATTGAGATAGGTAATTGTAGAACAGTGTCCAATAAAAGAATAGAGCATGTGCCAGCACAGAAATGCACAGGAAAATCCGAACTCAGCAGCAATGACTCTCCATCTCCTCCCAACCCCTATCACCTGGCAACCACTAATCTACTTCCTGTCTATAGATTTGTATATTCTGGATATTCCATATAAATGGAATCATACAATATGTGGCCTTTAGTGACCGGATGCTTACACTTAGCATAAAGTTTTCAAGGTCCATCCATGGTGTAACACGAATCAATATTTCATTACTTTTTATTGCAGAATAATTTTCCATTTTCTGGATATACCACATTTTGTTTATCCATTTATCAGCTGATAAACATTTGGGTGGTTTCCATTTTTGGGCTAGTATTGACAGGTCGCTATAAACATTCATATATAGGTTTTTGTGTGGACATATGTTTTCAGTTCTCTTGGGTATGTACATAGGAATGGAATTGCTGAGTCGTATAGTAACTCTATGTCTAACCTTTTGAAGAACTGCCAAACTGGTTTGCAAAGTGGTCACAGCATTTTACAGTCCCACCAGCAATATATGATGGTTCCAATTTCTCCACATCCTTAGCATCCTGTTATTGTCTGTCTCTTTTATTTTAGCCATCCTAGTGAGTGTGACTCCTTGGGTAGTGCGAATGATTAACAGGCTAGGCTGCTAATCAAAAGACTGGCAGTTTGAGTCCACCCAGAAACTCCACACCAGAAAGATCTGCCAATCTACTTGCAGAAAAATCAACTACTGAAAACTCTATGAAGTACAGTTCTATTCTAACACATATGGGGTTGCCATTAGTCAGAATCTACTCAATTACAACTGGTTTTATTGAGTGTGAAGTGCTATCTCATGGTGGTTTTAATTTACATTCCCTTAAGGACTAATGATGTTGACCATCTTTTCACATATTTATTGGCCAATTGCATAAGCCTATATATTTTGAGAAATGTCCGTTGAAATTCTTTGCCTAATTTTTAACTGGATTGTGTCTTTTTATTGTTGATTTGTAAGAGTTCTTATACATTCTACGTAAAAGTCCCTTTTCAGATATATGTTGTTGTTAGGTGCTGTCGAGTCAGTTCCAACTCATAGCAACCCTACGAACAACAGAACCAAACACTACCCGGTCCTGCGCCATCCTCACAGCCGCTGTGTCAATTCATCTCGTTAAGGGTCTTCCTCTCTTTCGCTGACCTTTTCCTTTACCAAGCATGATGTCCTTCCCCAGAGACTGGTCCCTCCTGATAACATGTCCAAAGTAAGTGAAACGAAGTCTCTTCATCCTGGATTCTAAGGCGCATTCTGGCTGTACTTCTTTCAAGACAATTTGTTCGTTCTTCTGGCAGTTCAGAGTATGTTCAATATTCTTTGTCAACACCATAATTCAAAGGTATCAATTCTTCTTCAGTCTTCTTAAGTCCATAAAGTGAAATCTTTGATTTTTAACACTTCAAAGAGGTCTTTTGCAGCAGACTTGCCCAATGCAATATGTCGTTTGATTTCTTGACTGCTGCTTCCAAGGGCATTGATTGTGAATTCAGGTAAAATGAACTCTTCGGCAACTTGTCAGTTATATGGTTTGCAACTGTTTTCTCTCCTTATGTGTGCTGTCTTTTCATTTTCTGTATGGTGTCCTTTAAAGCACAAGAGTTTTTAATTTTGACAATGTCTAGTGCATATATTGGAGCCCTGGTGTGCAGTAGTTAAGAGCTTGGCTGCTAATCAAAAGGTTGGCCCTTCGAATGCACCAGCCGCTCCTTGGAAACCCTATAGGGCAGTTCTACTCTGTCCTATAGGGTCACTGTGAGTTGGGATCAACTCGACAGCAATGGGTTTGTTGTTTTTTTTGTTTGGTTCAGTGTGTGTGTGTATATATAATTTTCTTGCTTGTGCTTTTGATGTCATATCTAAGAAAATTTGCCTAATCCAAGGTCATGAGAATTTACTCCTAAGTTTCTAAGTTTTATACTTTTAGCCCTTACATTTAGGTCTAAGATCCATTTTGAATTAATTTTTGTGTAAGGTGTGAGATAGAGAGGCGTCCAACTCATTCTTTAGCACATGGATATCCAGTTTCCAGGATCATTTATTGAAAAGACTACTTTTCACCATTGATTTGTTTTGATACCTTTGTCAAAAAGGAAATGACCATAAAGGTTTATTGTTGGACTCCCAATTCTATTCCATTGTTTATCCTTATACCAGTATCACACTATTCCTGTAGCTTTGTAGTAACTTTGTTCTGTTTCAAGACTGTTTGGGCTGTTCTGGGTTCCTTGTATTTCCATATGAATTTTAAGATCAGCTTGTCAAATCCGCTAAGAAAAGTCAGCTGGGCTTTCATATATAATTTTTAAAAATGATCAAGTTATAATTTTGAAAAGGCATAGTTCCTAACAAAATTTTAAGTCTCTTCTTTCAATTTCATATATATTTACACACCATAAGATTTTACTGTAAAGGCTTAGCAGTTATAAAATAAATTGGATTTTGGGTAAATCAGTGTGCAAATACTTTCAGAAGCAGACTTCATAAGGATATAATTAACATTTTAGTAGTGTTAAGAGGAAGTTAATGAGATAGGTAAGTGTAAGAACAGTGTTCCAATAAGAGAACACAGCATGTGCCAGTACAGAAATGTGAAGGAATATTGTATTTTCAGGAAACTATGAGTATTCACTAGAATCGTGTGTTAGGTTTCATGATGCAAAATGAGTCAAAAGAGGTAAATAATGAGGAGATAGGAATCATCACTTACTTATATGCTTATATATTCACATTTTAAAGATTATTTTAAATTCTTACTCAAAATCTTTTATTGTTCTATAGAACAATTATTCAAGATATGCCTAATGCAGAAATTAATTATTATATCTCCCTATCATTGAAAGGAACCTTGGTGGCGCAGTGATTAGGAGGTTGGCTGCTAACCAAAAGGTCGGCAGTTCAAATCCACCAGCTGCTCCTTGTAAACTCTGTCCTATAGGGTTGTTATAGAAGTGATATCTGAGATAGTGTTGGTAGGAATATCATCAATAAAAAAAAAAAAACAACATATAGTTTCAAACAGTGTTAAAGAGGAAAATTACGATATCACCTCACCCTATAAAGAATAGATTTTTTTCCCACATACTTTAGTCATATTGACAAGTGCCCCCAGCAGATCCAGTAGACTGGACTGTTTAGAACTGTTTAGAAGTATGCAGCTTCCATCCACCACATGGAATAGAGACATGGCTGAGAAGCTATTACAAACTGCATTGGTTATCCTAATATTGTGATTATTTTTGGAATCGTTAAATGTGTTTTAAGTTGCATATCCAAATAAGTTCAACACCACCAAAACAACTTATGTACATTGATTCCACTCATGTCTGTAACAAAGTGGATGGATCCCACCCCCTATATTAGCTTCAATGAAAAGTTCAGGTATTTCTCTAATTTGTTTTAGGTCTCTGAGTTATGACCCCCCCCCCCCCCCCAGATAACAATATCTGAAGAATACACATGGCAAAGAACCAGATGGTATCCGATTAAGTAACTAAGTTGTGAATTTAAAGGCCTGAAGCAGGACAGGCTGCCTTCTAGGATACAGAGACTATGCTAAGAACATCTCACATTAAGATCACTGAAGTCGACTGCCTAGTCATAGCATAGTGAATTTCCCAGAGCTGCCCAGCAACCAAGGTACTGGTGGTCCCTGACTACAGGCAAAGAAGCTCAATAACACAAATAAGACTGGCATAAACCATGAAGGTTGAGCCACCACTTGGGAGCATCGTATCAACAACCCATGTGGAAGAAAGCACGCCCATAAATGCAATCAAAGGCTGCTCAATTGAAATCCTTGATCAAAAGAAGGGAATGATATAGAGATCCTAAAACTATATGAGGTGTTTGACCAGAGTAAAAGAAGCTGGGATGAAGTCCAGGCCCAGAAATCCATTTTTGTGTAGAAAACCTGTAGAATCATAAAACTGAACTGGTTAGGGCAGTACTGCCTGCCAAGAACAACGTTGTTAGTTTGTTCCCAAGGAACCTTTATGTAACCTCTGTGCTTCCAGAACAAAATGTCTGGCAAAGGTCCTGTAAAATGCCCCTCCTTTTGGTCCTGTAAAACCCTCTTCTTTATGGTCACTAAGGAGTAACTAGTCAACAAAAACTCTTTAAACCTACCAATGTAAATTCCCCGGTTTCGTTATGTCGCCTTTGACAATGATGCATTAATCAGCAACTAATTAGCATTTTTCTTAACTGTACTTCCTTCTATAACAGAATATCAGCTACTCCTTGACTGTGATTCAGTGGATTCTGCTAGTCTCTTGTGCCTGGTGCATGCTGGCAGGATCATCATTCAAATGATTGTCTGTCTTGGCTTAAATCTTTATGAAAGATCACCAGGTCTTTCTCCTGCTGAGCCTCTAGGTGGACTCAAATCTTCAAACTTTTGGCTAGTAGCTGAGCAATTTAAAGCCAAGTACTCAACGGTCGTGCTACCAAGGCTCCTTATACTAAGTGTAATACTTGCATTTTCTGCCTTTCCTTAAACGAAATCATAGCATAAGCAAATTCTGGGGAGAGACAGAGGCAATGAGGATAACTTAATCCAGCCAGGATGTTTTCAGTGTAAAGTCTTATTCCTTTGTTATTTGTACCTTTTCAAAGTGCATGTAAGGATTATTAGATGAGGAAGGGAATGTACTAATGAAAAATGTAGACATAAAAGCCTGCCTTATACTGATTAAGACTTGCTCTTTTACTAAAAAGAAAAAAAACTAGGAAAAATAGTGCATTGCTCAGGAACAAAGGCAAAAATCACAAATATCTGATACAAACCTTTGTGGTCAATACAATCAATACTTTCTGTAATTCTAAGAAATTATGGACACATGTGCCATTAAGGGGTTAATTTTTAGGAAAATACACAGCAAACTCAGTGGCCTCAAACCCTTTCAGCTCACTGACTGGCAACAGTGTATGAAATTGCTACCTTTAAAGCTTAATTTCTTTTGGCTGTTAACATTTTATAATAAAACATAAATATTAAAAAATGAAAAAGAAGGTATTCTATTTCATGATTGGAAATGAGGAATTAAGGACAAATAGTTCATTAACTGTAAGAGTTAATAGAGTCTTTCCAATGCTGATGAGTTGCAAACAGCCAAGAGGGAGATACTCTGTGTTGTATTTTCAGGGGAACAGTTAAGAAGCTATATCATATATATGTTCTCAGCTACTGTCCAGTTGGCCCCCAACTCATGGCAACCCCATGCACAATGCAAGAAACACTGCCTGGTTCTGAGCCATCCCCATGACTGGTTGTGGATCTGACTGCTGTGATCTATAGGGTTTTCATTGGTTGATTTTCAGAATTAGATTGCCAGACTTTTCCTTCTAGACAGGTTGTGGCTGAGCATGAGGCACACTGGCCGGGAAGGTGAAAATTCTACCACTAAATCACCACTGCATAGATATAAATAGATACATAGACAGACAGGCAAATAGGTGTATATATATATATATATATATATATATATATACACACACACACACACACACACACACATATATAGTTAAATAAACCTCTGTAGGGCTCAGACAAAAGTGTAAAAAGGAAATAGAACACATATGTTCATTTTTTTGTTTTTCATGTGGCTGGGCACAGGGCAGGACTGGAAGATGAAAGGGCACAGAAAAAGGGTCCTGTCTGGAAGAACCCCAAGTAACCTGAAGACAGCATGCCCTGGACAGTACAGATCTCAGGCAAGGCAGCCTGCATAAAAATCTATGCCTGCAATTGAGGATCTACATCTGGAAGCATGTTATTTAAATACATTAACCCATATACCCAATCAATTTATGTTAACCTCACTTAGTGTTTACCATTGAAAATGAAGATCTGAGGGGAAGGTCACAGGTTTTCTTGCCCGCCTAACCCCCTAGTTTCATACAACCACAGAATCTATCACCGAGCTTTTGTAAACATACAATTTTCTAGTCAGCTGCAATTTAATTTGCCAGATCAAGACCAGTGAGAGAAGTAAAACTAGTCCTGAAAAGCACTGGAGAGTAAAGGCTGGAAAGACTCAACAGAAATGTTCTCTTTTCCTACCTGTCCTTTGAATTGACATAGTCTTTTGCATATTGAAAATTATGGTAACACAAAATGTTATCACTTTGTTTCATGGCATTCAAGAGACAAATCTTGCACATAACACACTCAGTTTCAACCCAAAATAGCCTCATTCCTTTATTTGGTGATTCAATACAGTTTTTAATTCAAATAGTCACCACATAACCTAAGCACAATATTAAGCATTTTACAAGCAAGGTATTTTACTGATTTTCTTTTCAACTGCCAAAGAGCACACTGAGTGAACTGGTTAAAGGATATACTTCTGTACATAAAAACATCCATGTATTTATACAAGTGTATGGAACAGAGTTTAAAGAGAACAAAAACCATAAGATCACAATAAATAGGATGTGTTCCTATAGCACACCAGAGCACGCTTTGTTAGGAAGCTGTCAAGTCTCTCTTTTTTCAAGGTGCTTTATGGTCTTCTGAGCTAGGCTCCTATTTTCCAAAGAAAGAGTCAGGGGTTAGTGATGACTAGATCTGAATATCTACTTCCAAATATTGCTTTTTAGTTGCATGTCCAATAACAGGGGTGAAAGATAGTATAATTTATTTATTTTTAAAAAGTCTTCAGAACTTACAAATTCTATTAATTTCCCACTTCAGTATTTTAAAATGCAGATTACTCTAAGCTCTAGCACCATACGTGGATGAAATACATGTATTTTTGTCAGAGCAACAATATTTTATATCGTCTTTGTTCCTCTGGCTATAAGAATTCTGTTTAGAAAAATTTACTAAGCTAAAAATAGTTGATCTAGGTTGTAATAAAAAAAGCATATTAAATACCTTTGGTAAAAATAGATATATTTAACAAGATTAGAAAAGCAAACAGTTATAATGTCAAAAGGAGAATATAAAAATGTACACAATAAAACAAATAAAGCAACTTATAGATAAAGTGAAGATAAGGCCACTCTTCAGGTTTGTCTCTTCCAAACCACGAACGTAGTTTTCTTCTTCTAAACAGTAGAGATTTTAATAAGAAATATGGAAATATCCAGTCCTTCCTATGAGCATGACACAAATTAAGTTTAATTCATAGCAACATAGTTCCTTTGTAAAAACCAAGTTTGTAGAACATAGAACATTCTCGTTTATTAATGTGATTATAAGGAGAAAAATTCCAGATTTCTGTGATTTTAGGCCCAGAACACAGCTTTAGAATTAAGCAAGGCAGCAGAATCAGGTCCTCACTGGCACGTGGTTTTCTCCGTGCTGACATTAACCTAGGCTCTAGCCAGAGAACTTAAATACAGAACGCAGCTAGCAGAATTAGGCACGTGGTAGCTCTGTAACTAGCCAGTAATCTACAAGTCAATTTTCCCCACAATTGAAGACCCTTTTCCTGTCCTTTGGGCCTCCTCTCAGAACCGCTGCACAACTCCTAATCCCGTTTGGTGTCTCCTCTTTTAGAACGCTCTGTAAATCCTCAAGATGAAAGGCCCCCAAAGCAAACAACCGAGATTGTGGATGGAGATAATGGTCAGTTCTAGAACAGAATCAGCCACTGAACTGAGCCGCTCGGGGCGGAGCCGCTCAGGGCGGGGCCGCTGTGTGGCGCTGGGTTATCCTCCCGTGTTCCCCCTGCACACACAGTCACACTCCTCATGGTGCTCCAGGGCCACGTCGGTAAGCGATTTGTGCAATCCCCTGACACCAATCTTTGGTCTCAACTGAAGGACCTGCAAGAGAATGGTGGAAGGTATCTTTAAACATCAATCAATGCACCTCATGTGCGTGATTTTTGACTTTTTGGACAAGTAAATTTCAGAAAAGAATCTTGAGGCCCAACAAAGGGGTTATCATACTTAATTTTGCCTAGAAAGAGCAAAAACAAACATGGCCACCCTCTCCTCCCAAAAAAAAAACCTATAAGCTATCATTATTATTTAAAAAATAACATTTTAATACCAACGATGTGGAAGGACACTGTCTCAGAATAAAGAACAGTCTTCAAATTGAAAGAATCTGTTCACTCTTTATTGTTCTCATTTAACTACATAAGAGACGACTTCACACTGATTAAATATTTTGAAATTATTAATGCACAATTAGTTGTTCTGTTCGTTGGTTTCTTTCACTCATTCATTCATTCACACATTAACTAGTATTTATACTTGAAGCAATACGCTCAAGTACAGGAAGACGGCGGCGAGAAACAGGATCACTCCACAGCAGAGTTTGCTCAATTATGCCACTCATTAATTTTCTTGGCTACATTTCAAGTCCTCTATAAACCTGATGTGATGGATTAGATGTACTTCACAGACATCAGCCTCAGTCACAGCTAACTTTCTGCAGCTGGATCCTACTGTGCAGAATAAAGAGGTTTGACATAAGAACAATAATGCCTCTATTAAATGAAGTTATTTGCAGCTTGGATAGTTGAGATTTTTTAATAAACAGCATAGAAAAACAGACACTGATAATACACAGATTTCCTTTTACTATTGTGACAAAATGGAAGATGTACCTATCTTGTAAAGATTACCTGCAGGAATTGATAATCATCACCTATTAAGTGTACTCAATTTTATTTTTTATAACAGAAATGATAAAGTTTCAGAAATTGTGTTTTGCTGGATTCTGAACAGAGAGCAAGTGCCTAACAACATGGAGTTGTCTAGCTTCTCTGCTTTCTGTGTGACACAGATAAATTCATAGAACGACATTTAAAAGCTATTATTCCTGAAATTTTTATTAATTCCAAAAGGCACAAATCAAGTCTTCAAGGGTTTTTGTTGCTATTGCTGTGTTTTCTTTGTTTAAACAGTATGTATATCTCATTTGGAGTAGCTGGTCGTATCAGCGGTGAATTAGCTAACATTTTTTGAATGCTTACTGGGTGCCAGCCACTATAACAATGTTTTTACATACTTTAAATCCCAAGAATTCTAGGAAATAATTTAGAATTATTACCCTATTTTACACGAGTGAGCAGAGGCTTAGAGAGAGTAGTGAAACAGTATGTAGGCCTAATATGAATTATTAGAGTTAATTCCGTAAAGCATTTTAAAAATCAGGACATGAGTGTTATTGGAGATATTTGTGATTGTTATTGGAGATATCTGTGAGAAATGTGGATTACGTGACTGTATAATAAGATTTATGCAGATGGACACATTAGAGATATTTGTGAGACACTTGGCATTGGATGATCGTATAATTAGATAAATATACATATTCATATGTGTATGTATGTGTGTTTACCGTATTTTTATGCAAATAAAGCGTGCCTTCTATGTTTGTTTGCCAGCCGTGCCCAACCCCTGCATGCTATACTAAATTTTTTTACAGCAACGTGTAAAAAAAAAATTGGCATAGCGGCACTTATGAAAACACCTCATGGGGGAGGGCAGAGTTGGGAAACGAACGTAGAAGGTGCGCATTACTGGGATAAACATACAGTGCACGCGCGCGCGCGCGCGCGCGCACACACACACACACACACACACACACACACACACACACACACACACACACACACACAGAGCGAACCCTACCCAAAGACTGGGGAATAATGGATTAATGTCAAGCTGGAAGAAGTCCATTGAATCTATAGACGTTATTCACAGCCTTGAAACAAAAGCCTGAAACAACAATTTTACCTGAGACTGAAAACAGATTTTGCATACTCTGTACTAAGTTTCTGAATAATCCTAAAACTGATGTTATTTTAAAAAAACACATATAAGATAAAAACACAGAAGGAGAATATGATTGGCCTAGGGATTGATTTAGTTGACCACAACATTAGATAAGCTTTTTCAAAAAAAGTTAATATGACTAGGCTGAGTTTCATAGCTCTTAGAATGTTGTTGTCAGATGTTGAGTTGGCTCTGACTTACTACACAACACGACACAGCCCAGTCCTGCGTCGTCCTCACAATCGTTGCTATGTTTGAGCCCACTGTTGCAGCCGCTGTGTCAATCCATCTCCTTGAGGGTCCTTCTCTTTTTCACTGACCCCTCTACTTTACCAAGCATGATAACAGACCACAACTTGTCTGTCAGTTTGTCATACTATGGTGGTTTGTGTGTTGCTGTCATGCTGGAAGCTATGTCACCGGTATTTCAAATACCAGCAGAGTTACCCGTGGTAGGCAGGTTTCAGCAAAGCTTCCAGACTAAGGCAGAATAGGAGGAAGGACCTGGCCATCTACTCCTTAAAAAACTGACCATTGAAAGCCTTATGAATAGGAGCGGAACATTGTCTGACACAGTGCTGGAAGATGAGCTCTTAGAATAGCAGTTATAAACTCAAGACTTGATGGCTAAATCAGGTCCCCAGATGCACTGTATTTAGTAAAGGACATGCTTTAAAAACTTCAAAATTGAATAAGTTTATGTGGCAAAAGATAACTCAAGTTTAATTCATATTCCCATCACATCCTTTTGTATTATACCAGGCAACTCTAATATCTGCTGAGCCTTTAAGTCCTTTTGAGTTGAGACTCCTGTTTTAGAATTACCGTATTAAGGGTTTGTCCTTGTCTAGATTCCCAGTTTGTGAAGCAGCAATAAGGCTGGTCTCCAGGCACATCCTGCCTGGAGCTCCTTGGAGCCGCCAAGTGCAGGACTCCACTTACTGAAACTGAAGTAGAGCTCTGTTCCCAGCAGAAGGAATTTTAGAAGCATGTGGTGTGGAAATCAAAGTAGAACACAAGTAGTGATAGTCAAGAGTCCTCTTTTTAATCAAAGATGTTCTGGGTTTGGATGCTGCCTTCTAAGACTGCCTTCCAGAAACTGATACAGAATAACGCAGCTGGGAAAACCTGAGAGATCACCCTGCTCAGCACACTTACTTTACAGAGGCTAGGTATCTTGTTGACAGTCACAAGTTAATGGTAGGTCTAGGACTGGAGATAGGGTGCCCTTTTTCTAGAAGCCAGGGCTTTTTCCCACTTTACCAGCTGTGAACACAGTAATGGTGAAGGGCAGGAAAGTCATAGGATGGATAGAAAGTGTGGTCTGTGAACCTGTGCATGCTTCAATTACCTAACAGCTGCCTTAGGCTCTAGTGATGCCTTCATGCACGCTAAAATCATTTTATTTATAACGTAGGGATTATTCTGTGTTGTTATTTTACTTAGTGGGAAAAAAATAAATGAAGTTACAGGAAGGCAGATTTGGGTTCAGTATAAGGTAAAACTTTTGTAAAAGTTACATTTGACTCACAGGCATTGTTCCTGATGTATGTGTGTTACAAGATGCTGGCTGTCTATGAGGAGACAGTGGGAAATAATTGGGGATATGCCAGCACTAATGAAAATTTGGCGTGTATAAGCTCTAAGGTTCCTAACGCTCTAAGAAACAATAATTACTAACACTTAATATTATACCTTCCCTAATTTTAGAGACTTAAGAGATGAAAGAATGAAGCATTAGTAAAAGGTTTAACATGCTATTTGGGGCAGCAGGAATAATAGGAAGATTGGTATAATTATGAATATGTCCTATTGCAATGTATGTGCCTAGTAGAAAAACAAATATCAAAGGTCTCCTTTCTCCAAAATAGACAATCATTTATCTCTAAGCTTGTCTTTAAAATATTTTCACTTCATATTTTAAAATGTTGAAAGTCAAATAGCTCCACCCACTTTTTTTTTCCTGCAGAACACATCTATTTTTTGTGTGAAAGATCAAAATTTCACCCATGAGAGGGTAAGTTTTCTAAATCCTTAATGTCTGAGGTTTTCAGTTAGGTGTCCTAATTTTAAAAAATGGAAATGAAATATTTTCTACACCCTGCTTTTTTTTTTTTCTCATGAATGCCACATCTCTTTTCTAAACATAAACCCATTACAGTGAATTTTAGATTCACTGTTATTTTTCAATAACACAAAATACCCAAAGGAAACCAAAGAGAAAATGATATACCTACCTCATGATATTTTTTCGTGACTTTGCTTGGGACACACTGACACTCATTGCAATTCTGGAGACAACAAGCACAGTTCCCACCACAGCGTTTGACCAAGAGACAACCTGGCCAGAAAATGGTATCCGTTCTCTTTAGCTCTTCTCTTATAGACACTGAGAAGTTACGAGGTGTGCAGCTGTATAATCTTACCTCTTCTTTTAGAAGGTTCAGATCCACCACTAAATGGTATAAAAGAAAGCAAGGGAAAATAAATGTTCATGCTTTGAGCCTGAATACATTCCATTAAATTCTTTTCGTAAGGAAATGTAGTAATTCCATGAACAATAGTATAACAATATTCCTTCTTCTTTTAACTATGTTTTAGGGATACGAAGCTTGCAAGTTGGGCTCTGTTTTATAGTAAACCAAGCTTCATTATAACTTAGTGAGCAATAAAGAGATGCCAATAATAAGGACAGAGCCAGCAAAACAGCTCAGAGCTATAAATAGGGAACTTTATAGAGAAGAGAGCTACACTTTCTAACCTTAGTAAAAAAGTCGACAAGGAGAGCATTGGAGGGAAGAATAGAATGTACAATGATGAATGCTTTGATTAAAAAGGATTATGAACTCAGGTCATTAATGAAGAACAACTTAAAGAAACTTGTCAACAGAACTTTCTATAGTCTTTATGGCACTAAAACCATAAAATATAAAAAAGGAATGAAGAAAATGTCACTTTGAAGAGAGCAGTCACTGTCGAAAAGCACTGCTTCTGCAGCATTGAGGGCGTGATCCTCGCGATTCAGACAAAGGAGACGCCTGCAGATTTCTATCTTCCCTTCTAAGACTGGAGAATTGTCTAGTTTATAACCATTGTCTCTCCTCTTTCAGCAAGCTGGTTAACTGTGCTGTGCTTTATTCTTTAAAAGAATACCTATTTGTAAAGACCAAACAAAATATCCTTTCTTCAGATTGTCTCAGTAAATCCTCAAAGAACCATTGCATTGTTTTTAACTACAAAATGATACTGTCTCAGGAAAATTATATCAAAACAGCATGTCATGTTAAATATGAATTTCTACATAACATATGAACAGAAGTTAATTATTATTAGGATAAATACCTCTAATATAGTTTTAATCTCTGCTGAAATAGTACATTTTTTTCGCTAGAAATATTCAAATAAAAAAATTCCAGTGAAATTGTAGAGTTTTTGATAACATTTAACTCTTCAGGATCTTTTTTTTCAAAAATAGTGAGCTTTTTTTTAAAATTTAGGAATATTAAATATAATACATCTGGCTAAATACCTTTTCAGTAATATTTAAATCATTAAAAACATGATTAGAAAAAAAGAAAATACTATTTTCTGGCTAAAAACAGCTTCAAATAATAATCACTATGTAATCTAATTTTAAATATTAGCTGCTAATTTTTAAATAATTAAAAAATGACAGAGTAATTAAGAAACAAATGCATGTTTTCTTGGCTACGTTGTATTTCTATATGTGATCAAGTTTTTCTAAAAGTCAAAGGGGGCCACTTTAAGTATTTTGAAGGAATATATTATAAAACTCTGTATATGTGAGTGTCAATTATAAACTCAGGTAGCTAGATGATATGCTAAAACCTATATCCAGTATAGGTTAATGGCTAATTCAGTACGTCCATTTCAACACCTTGCTCAACTAAAAAATTATTTTCCAACCTTATAGAAAATCTGTTTTATTTGACTATTTAAAGATTTTTTTCATCTGAAAAATGATCCTGTGAAAATAAAGCTTTTAAATATTTGAGAACAAATGGGTTCATTTTTTTGAATGCATGAAATGACCTACTTATCCATAATAATGTTAATGAGATAATTAAATGATGTCACATATTTTACCTGATTTAATTTTGTGGAAATAATAGTATATAGACAAATTCCTCATTTACTCTTTAAGCTGTCTGTGAGCTTCTTCAAATGTTTTCTCTAAAAATTAGTACAGGGAGGAAGGGAGAAAGCTTAAAGCACACACACACACGCGCGCACACACACACACACACAGACAAAGCCTGGTGCCACATTTTTCTATGCTTATTTAAGATTTATAATTCTTTAGAATGTGATGGAAGCTCTTAGCCTTCAAAGGCTCGCCATCTACCTCAAATAGGTTTAAACACACTATTTTATGAAAGTAGAAAATGAGACTGTATATGTTCACTTTAAAATGTTTCCTTAACCATAATAAAAGGTTAGATAGATTTCCCAAGTGAACTAAGTTATGGTACCTGCTACAATGTGAAAATTCAAACACACTTTCAACTTGGCTCCCACTCATTTATCATGTTTGACACAAAAGTCAAAAGCCCTTTTTAAGTACTAGTTAAGCCTGACTTAGAAAATATGGTGTTTTTTTTTCTCTTCTCCTGCAGTAGCAAGGTATGAATGAACACCAGTGAACCAGAGGAAGAAAGAGAAGGAAAAGAAAGAAAAACACATTAATGCAGACCATAGAGTGAGATAAATACAATCACAGATTTTAAATTTGGCACATCATATTTGAAATTTATGCTTCCCATTTCTAAGGCTTCCAACTCATATATGCATCATTAAGTTGTGTGAGGATAATCTGGTATCATAAATTCTCCAAACACTGTCCACAACTTCTGTACAGAAAAAGAAAGAAAATTTATGTCCCAACATGCATTTTTTATAGTTTAACTATATTATTATGGAAGTTTCCCTCTGTAAAACATTTATAAAGTAAAACTCAGCCTTCAGAATCTTTATTTTGTAATATCTCTTTAGACATATGTATTGGTTTGTCTTTCTAAAGAATGATGATTTTGAGCACATCACCAAAGAAACTCATTATTTCTAGTGCAAATGTTCTTGTTCAGATTCATCAAATATTATAAGTTTTTACTAAAACGGGTAATACTGACTGAAAAAAAAATGATTATTTTTACTTTGTTAGCTGTTAATTCTTTAAGATACTCAATCCAAGGAGATTCTATTACTGCAGTGCAATCTGAGGGTGGTCTTCCTAAGATGAATGTGAGAACAGTGTGATATGTTTATTCTGTGGAAAATCTATTTCAATGTCTAATTAGAAGCTTTTAAAAGTTTTACTTTTCATTCCTTTGTAGAAAGACTTTCAGGCAGGGAGCTGGTTTTGTCTATATAGATGTTATCCCACACCTGCATTTCAGTTTATGTAAACTTCCAAAAATATACACTGCTTTTCTCACACTTACTGTTCGCTTAAAATGTTAATAGTTTTGGCAAACTGCAAAGTGCTTCAATTTGGAAAGTGCTAAATGAATATTTGAAAAGCTCTGGTTCAGCGCTGGAGGCTTTTAAATCCGTGATAGCCTCTGGCCAAATGTGCACTGAGCACTGAGCACAGAGCCCAGGCATAAAGTCATGGCTAGAAGACAAGTTTCTAGGCTTGGATCCAGAGATCAGCTATCAAAAAGCTAGATCTGAGCTTAGAACTTTTTCACTCCCACTGCTCCATACAGATCTATACGATAATACACTTCCAATATGCTAACAATAGCTCTATTCACGGGTGTTTCTGCTCTCCTTGCAGATCTTCATTTTCTTGTGCCTAAGTGGGAGGGATAGGAAGTGCTGTCCATAAGTCATTCGTGAAGTTATTTATCAAGATCAAATCTTATAACTATGTAACAGCTTTCAGCAACTGGACAAGATTCAGCTACCCATGTCCTTGAACACCAATTTCAAATAACGCCGAAAGGAAACCGTGTCTGTTGGCGTAGCAAAATACCATGGTTGGGCACGCCTGAACACGACCTGCTGGGGTGACAGCTCAGGATCCAAAAGGCTGCAACTCAGTGCAGGAAAGGGCAGGAATCCGGTGATCTTTCTGACAAGCTTCAGAAGAACAAGTCTGGTGCAGTCTGCCCTTGTGAACGGCTCAAATTAACTAAATATCATTCGCTCCATATAAATGGTCCGGGCTGTCATTCGATTCTCTAAAACAATCCTGGGTAGATTTTCAAGGTTTCTGGTAGACTGAATGTATTATAATTATTCAGTTATTCCTGTTACACTTTCATTTGTGTCTGATGAGAATGTTTTCTAGTACCACTGTTACTAGGGATATTAGCTGACCGTTTAAAAAAATGAGTTAACATCACTTCCAATTCCTTGACTGTGTGGAATTAAGTATGATTTCACTCTTGAAAGAAGATATGTCCATATTGTCAAAAGTGATCATTTCAGAAGCAAATTTATATAGAGAAAAATTATTATGGTATGCTTTTCTCTTTGTCATTATTTTCTTGCTTTCAATTCTGTCTTGGGAACAATGAATTCTATTTTATGGTGGGCTTTTGCTGTTTTTTCCTAATATTTAGAAACCCTAATGATAGGGAGATATGGGCCCTAATGATTTTTATACAGCTTTCCCCTTTCCTAACCTCAAATCTGTTTTGAATCTATAATCATTCTCCTATATCTTTAAATCAATATACCCCAAAGATGAGGTGTGAGAAAACAATGATTCTCATGGAATGCAATGGAAGTCTTTTGCATCAAATTGATATTTTTGAAGAAAAGAAATGGCAGGTATTTTTAGCAAAAGTATACCTTTTAACCTTCCAAACTCACTGAGTTATAATTAAGTGGCTCTTTCCCTATGAATTCTTATGTGATATGCAAATATGCTCAAATGAATAAGAAAGTAGATTATTTAAATATATCACTGAAGAACTTCGGACTCCCATTCAGAAGCTATGGCAGAAGTATCTGAAACACTAGCTAAGACAACTAAATGACGTTCTAGTCTGAAGAAAGAGCTTACCTCTCGATTTTCTTCCGAAAACAAAAGCCTTGCCAAGAAGTTGCCAAGTTGGCCTATACAGATCTTCTAAGTCCAACTGCCACCTATCTGGTTCCAGGTACCGAATGAGGTCTTCCAAGGTACTAAAGGCGGTAACCGCATTATTAAGCAGGTCCAGTGGCAAAGCTGAAGGCGGTAACACTGAAGGACTCACAGCTTCTGTGAATTGCTGAAAGTAAAATGAATCCTATGTTAACTGTGTTGAAAATGACAAAGTATTTCTGGACTTCTACAAACAAACAAACAAAAAAAGACCAAACCCACTGCCGTCAACTTGATTTCAACTCAGAGCGACCCTGTAGGATAGAGCAGAACTGCCCCATAGGGTTTCCAAGGAGCGGACGGTGGATTGGAACTGCTGACCTTTTGGTTAGCAGCCAAGCGCTTAACCACTGTGCCACCAGGGCTCCAATTCTGGACTTACGCACTGCTTATGTGGACTAAGGCAGAAACACACACGGGAAGTGGAACTGTAACCAAGTTCGAAGTGATTAGTTTTCGAAGACTTCCTGTAGGTGAACGCTGATATATTTTCTAAGAAGTCAGTAAGAAAGGCATAAACTTTCATTGCCACAAACCATGGTGGATGTGGATATCTACTGCTTAAAATAGCCACTGCTTAAATGTAAATATGGATATGTCTTCACAGTTCAATTATGAACTTACAGTGAAAACTATATAGAACAGTTTACCAACTTTTTCTTTTGCTTTCCACTTTTCATTTTCCTCCATCTGGGAAATTACTTGGTAGTTATGCAAATGCGGGTCAGATAAATGTCAAATTTCATATAAAATAATTAACCCATAAAGAGCAAGAAGAAAAGATAGGTAAAAAAGTCCTTTGACACTGGAGAAAAACTTGCTAATCAAGACAGATAATAGCCCAAACACAAAGGATAAATTTGATAATTTTCCTTAAAATATTTTTTAATATAAAAGACCTAAACAAGATTAAGACAAGGGAGACACTGAGAAAAAACTATGAGGAACTAGATAATGGTCACAGGATTGCTGTCGTTAGGTGCCCTCGAATTGGTTCCGACTTACAGCCACCCTACAGGACAGAGAAACTGCCCCAGATGGTTTCCAAGGAGTGGCTGGTGGATATGAACTGCCAACCTCTTGATCAGCAGCCAAGCTCTTAACCGCTGTTCCACCAGGGTGCTGCATCACAGTATTAGTATACAGAATATATATAAAAAAGACAACTCAATAAAAAAATGGACACATTCCAAACAAAAAGCTTGAATGGTCAATAAAAATATAAAAACATGCTTAAATTCATTTGTGATCAGAGAAATGGAAAATAAAAGTGAGAAATTATTTCACACACAAAATTGCGAGATACTATTTCACATACATAACATTGGCCAAAAATTTAAAAAAAGGACTGCTGACATTTATGTGAACTGGAATTCATCTGCTCCGCCTGCAGGACTGGGTGTAAACTGGCACGCCACTTTAGCTGACGGAATTGAGGGCGCAGGATACTAGAGTTGAAGATTTACATATTCTATGGCCCAGTAATTCACTTTTGACCTTCACATCCTTACGTTTTGCTTACGTGGAAATACTCGCAAGGGTATTCACTTTAGCGTTGTTTGGAAACAACCTAAATGCACATATATTCCGACTCATGGTGGCCTCATGTGTGTCTGAGTAGAACTGCTCCATAGGGTTTTCAATGGCTGATTTTTTGGAAGTAGATCACCAGGCCTCTCTTATGAGTCACCTCTGGGTGGACGCAAACCTCTAGAACCTCTAACCTTTTGATTAGCAGCTGAGTGCTTTAACTGTCTGCACTCCCTGGGACTCCAAATGCACATATATAAGGGACTGGATTAAAGCATATCACAAAAATAAACAGCAACAACAAACTGTGACAATCATTTCAATAAAACTGAGAAAGGGCTAATATCTTTTATACAATTGGAGCTTTTATAAATTTGTAAGAAACCCACCCCACTTCAATTTTTAAAGTGGGCTAAGGGTAGGGGTTGGTAGATCAGAGTTGAAATAGAAACAGGCAAAATAAATACATAAACAAATGTGCAACCTATTTTCTTATTTATTTTTTGGCAGAATGAAGGAGTGGAAGAGCATGGCATAAAATGTGGTTGGTGTTCATTATAGAAGTTTTTATAATAACAAAAAGCAGAGAATAATCAAAACGTACACTAGTGGAATAAATTATACCGCACTCATAAAGTCAAAGAGTACGCAGCCTTTACCAATGAGGTCCTCCGGGAATGCTGAACTACAAGAGAAACGCTTTTAACAACAGTAAATGACAGAAGCCCAGCTACGTGAATACAGCTTTAATATAAACCAGGATTCCAACATGCATAAATCGAAACAATACAAAACAATCAAACGCAACTAAAATGTCAAGGGTGCTTATCTGTGGCTTAAATGAGAATAGGTGATTTTAAGTTTCTTCCTTAATCATATCTATATTTTCAACATCTTCTACAATATATATGGATTTCTTTTGGAAATCAGATAAAAATGATAAAATTTTTTATAACAGAAACACTATCACATTGGATCTTTCTTTTCATCCTCATTACTTGGATCCTGGGCTAGACATTGAAAACCACACACTGTATATGGTAGTTGTGAACCTGTCTCCTTGTCTTCTATCTTTCCTTCCTCCTCTTATGCTATGCTGCATAAGCCCAGGTTAAGCTACCGAAAATAAGCCATCATTGCTCATATGATGGATTTGGACAAACGCCTGGAGTGATTTCTCATCTGGAGGATAAAATCCAAATTCCTTACCCAGCAGCACTCAGGACACTCACGAATCTCTTTTTTGCTGTTTACCATCTAATCCTTTAACTCATCAAAGATATGCACATTTTGTTCCAATCAATCTAGTCTCTTCAACAACTCCTGTACATGTCATGCCCATCTCAGACTTTGTTCCTCTACCCATGCTAAAGGCTGCTCCCCTTCCCGGGGGCAAGCCTCTCTCCCTCCTATGATCCCCATAATAAATCCTTACAATTTATCACAGTCCTTTTGGAAACCCAATTCACCCATGAAACCTTCCTCAAAAACAGGGTTATCACTGGCCCATGTATCTCTATTGTGTCAATTTGAAAAAGATGTGCTATCTGGGCGGACACAGACCTGTGGGCACACGGCAGGGCAAAGAGAAGTTGTCCCGTAAATTAGGAGACAGAACACCTTTGTCTGCGTGGGCGCAGTCCTCGTCGGGGCGCATAGCTTTGTGAGCACAGGGTTTCCTTTGCCCACTGGGGGCCATCCATACAGAGCGTGATATGCAGAATTGATGTGGCAGGCTTGGATCACACCAGTTTCACTCTTAAAGACCTAATTTCAGTAATGCCAAGGGTGTGGCCAAAATATCAGGATTAAGACGCTTTCCAATTATCTTAAGACGTTTTTGATCTACCAATCAGACCGCTCAACTTTGGAGCATAGAAACCAAATCTAATACCTTTCTATTTACTCATAGTGTTTTAATTGTCCAAGAAACACAGATTATTTTGATGGAGAGTACAATGATTCTACCTGTTTATGTGGATTGATAATAATATTACTTACATAAATAAATATCTAACACAAGTTGTCATTTTGAATTTAGCCAAAGTGGTTAATATTGATTAAAATTATAATGTTAAAGGTTAATGCATTTTTTTTTACAAATTGAAAAAACTGTAAGTCAAAATTTATATATTCATCTAAAGTGAAAATTAAGTGTCAGTAATATTAAAAAAACAATTAAGTATTACTCATAACTATGATGATATAAACAAATCAAGTTTCACAATCTGCATGAAGACAGTAAATTGTTGACAGAAAACATTTTAGATATATAGAGCCCTGGTGGCATAGTGGTTAAGAGCTCAGCTGCTAGCCAAATGGTCGGCAGTTCAAATCCACCAGCCACTCCCTGGAAATCCTACGGGGCAATTCTACTCTGTCCTATAGAGTGGCTGTGAGTCAGAAACCCCTTGACGGCAATGGGTATATGTGTATATATATACATATATAAAAAACACATACTAATTAAAGTGCTATAGTGTGGCTATATATTTTAGACATGATATAAAATTGTTATTTAATCTATTTTCAATTAGACCATTATCCGAGAGTGAGTTGGCTTATTTTGCTTCCAAGCCTGCTGAAGACCCTCTGAATAGAACACTCCTTTGGAAGCAGTGAAAAATCCTAACGGAAATCAGAATTGCTGAGATAATGTTCAAAATGTTCGTGCAAAACAAAGGGAAGCAAAAACAAGCCTGTGATATTGGACGGAAGAAAAGTACGCACCTGGGGTCCAAGCAAGTTCAGAATATCAATCCCTTCAGATGACGAAGGGGGGAGGAAGACAACCTGGCAGATGTTACGGTACGTTTATACTGGTCGGTGTTATAAAATCTTCAAGGTTTTAAATATTTAAATTAAAATAAGATAAATTTTAGAAGATAATTACATCACCCCCCTTAGATACATACACACACTCAACAAACAGTCCCCACTCTAAAAAACAGGGAGGTGAGGGGGACAACAGGCTTTCCCTGGAGTTAAAGAACCTAATCCTGAACAGGAAACCCTGGTGGTATAGTGGTTAAGAACTACGCCTGCTAACCAAAAGGTCGGCAGTTTAAATCCACCAGGTGCTTCTTGGAAACCCGACGGGGCGGTTCTACTCTGTCCCGTAGGGTTGCTATGAGTCGGAACTGACACGACAGCAATGGATTTGGTTTTTTTGTTTTATCCTTAAACAGAACAGAGGAAGTGGTGCTTCTGTTTAAGGGCCTTCTCGTAACTGTCACCGCACCCGCTGGACATAGGAACAACCAATTTGCTCATGTTTCTGCAGTTCTGCTTTTCTGAGTTGGCTAAAGTTTCTCGCAGAGAAAAGGGAAAGCAATGGGAAAAAGAAGTTAGAGGGAAAAAATGTCCTCTCAGTTTTTTAATTTTCCTTGAACAAAACTCTACCGTTCAGGCTACAGGTTAAGCCTTTTCTCTCAAACTCAGTTCTAGAAAATTCTAACAGATCTCTTTGCTACTTAAAAATGCTTATGATTGTGCTATTAAGCTAATTAGAATATGTGACAAGTGTCCTGACTTGAATTGGATTTGCACATTCTTAATCCCTATCTCATTAGTCACCATGAAAACAGACATACCTCTTACTATGTTAGGGGCTGCCCTGAGACTGTTTAGTGGATGACAGAGGGCGGTAATGGAATGCAGATTCTTGGTGTTCTATAATGTAAACAATGAAATCAAAACCCTTACTTTCGTAAGCCATTAAAAAACTTTTCTGTTTTTTACCTGCAGGGCAGCAGCACCCAGACCCTGTCAGGTATAGTATTTTGGATAGATAAATTTGTGAAGAAACGGAAAAGGGAATCTGAAATCTCTGTGCAACAACGTGTCCTGTGAAACAGTACATTTCTCACATGTCAGCTCTATGTGCTACAGATCCAGTACACACTGAGGGCTTTGAAGCTCGGTGGTGAGAGCTCTCCAAGTGGCCTTACAGCATGAGAGAACCGTGCTCAGGAGTCAGGGCGCCTGGAATTCTGGTGCTGCTCATAGTTAGGCAACAGAGTTTGGCCAAATACTTCCACGTCTCTGAGCCTCAGTTTCCTCCTCTGTAAAACATATCACGGAGCTTCTCTCTAGCTTTGAAGTTTAAAAATTCTGTCATCTTCAAGGAGCCCTGGTGGCGCAATGGGTAAGTGCCCAACTGCGAACCAAAAGGTTGGCTGTTAGAACCCATCAGCGCCTCCACAGGAGAAGAGACCTGGTGATCTGCTCCCATAAAGATCACAGCCTAGGAAACCCCACGGGGCAGTTCTACTCTGCCCTATAAGGTTGCTGTGAGTCGGAGTCGACTTGGTGGCACACGCAACAACAACATGTCATTTTCAGATACAAGAGGGTCCAACACCAGTTTCAGAATTATCTGGAGAGCTTAAAAAATGTAACAGAGCAACTAGTGATTGTGGGGCGGGGCTGAGACAGCTCTGTTTTTCTTAAGCTTCTCTACTGATTTAGATTGCCAGCCAGTTTTGAGAGACACCACCATATCATACATGCTTAATTCTGTGTTGATATGTTTTTATCCTGTGAGCACACACAAGTTGTCTTAGTTATCCAGTGCTGTTATGACAGAAATACCCCAAGTCTGTGGCTTTAACAAACAGAAATTTATCTTTTCCCAGTTTAGGAGGCTAAGTTTGAATTCAGGGCGCTGGTTTTCTCAGTCAGCTCAGAGGAAGGTCCTTGTCTCTGAACGGTCAGCTCAGAGGAAGGTCCTTGTCTCTGAGCTTCTGCTCCTGGACGTTCCTCACGGCTTGGCACCCCTCTCCCTCCAGGTCCGCTTCTCTTGCTAGCTTGCTTGATCTCTTTCATATCTCAAAAGAGACTGACTCAAAATGTACCCTCATTAACATAAGAAACATGACCTAATCCTCAATGACATAACCTAACCCTGACTCACTAACATAACAAACACAACCTACTCCCAAACGGGACTACAACCCCAGGGAGAGGTCAGAATTCACAACACATATTTTTTGGGGAACACAATTCAATCCATTACACAAGTTTACCCTGACTTTTAAGAATCCATATATCCCTTAAAGGCATAATTAGCTTATGAATGGCATCTGCATGGTCCTAAAAGATTAGGAGAAATGGGTTCATGCTAAGGACTGATATAAAAACAGTTCTCAAACCATGCTGTCATGAGTTTTTCACCTTCCCCTCTACAGTAAGTATTACAGTAGCAAACAAAGGTTAATATTATACTATGTTCATTAAATCATTTACTAAAATGTATTAAGAAGCTATTGCCTGGCACTTTGAAAAAAAAAAAAAAGATGCAAATTCTTATCCTCCTTATCCTTAATAAGGCAAGTATTCTCTCATCATAGAAGAGAATTCTCTCTTGCCAAAACACAAAACCAAATTGAGAATTTGCTGTTATGAATATAGATCACACAAATCCTGGTGAGTAGGAACCATAAACAGTGAACCTAATATGAAAGAATAACTGAAAAACAAGTTTATCTTTACTTTTTACAATTGAGAAATAAATGGTAATCCCTGCCTTCAGACAAAGTAATGACCACATGCATCAGCGTTACAAACTCAAGTCAGCAAGTTTGGCCGCAAAATAAGTTTCCTCATTAACTTCTTTGATGCTATGCATTTACTATCATATTTTCCTTTTATAGGAAAAAAAGCTCCATTTTGTTTTTTGGGATAATACCATCTGAACTGCTTATAATGTCACAATAAATAGTTACTTATCTCTAAAGAGCCACACTTTGTCTTTTTATTAGGACTTCTGTGGCTAACGCAATTCAAAAAATACAACACTTAACAATGAATCTTCCCTGGATAAATACACACATACAAATGTTTACCTTGAGTAGCACAGCAACTGTTGTAAAACTGTTAGGGCCCACAAAGATTTATGTTGCTGCTTTCTTAGCCAAATGCACACAGTACATTTCAAACCGATAAGGAGCCTTCTACCTCATTCATACCTAACGGAAGGGTTAGGAATGCAGGTTAGGTTTTATTATTGTAGTTCTAAACAAAAGCAACAACCAGAAATAACCCAAGAGTTGTGGGAGAAGAAAAGAAAAAAACACCTCAGTCTTCTGTAATATCACTTCTGAAAGGTGTCTCCAATCTCATTTCTCTAGTGTCAGCTTGTTACACTGTACACAGATCTGACTTTAAAGAGCTTAAGAAGCAGTTAGGGCTCACAGACATAAATGCCTGGCCGGAACTACTGACTGGAGTCTACCAAGACACAAGAATGTCCTGGACAATTCTTTTGTCGTCTTTGTCCTTCCCTGGTTCTAATCTGACTTCATCCGAAAAGCTATCTGGGTTATGTTTTTAAATTACATCTAAACCAGCAAAGAAAAGCAAATGCTTGCATTTCTACTCAAGAACAGATGTTTTAATACTGCATGGGTAATGCAGATTATATATTAAGTGAGAAATCTGAGGGAAGGTGGCCAATTGTATTCATATCAAGTCTTAATGCTGAGAGGTTCTTATTAAAAGTGCACGGTAATTGAGTAAAACTTGACGTATCTATATAACCATCACACTGACAGGCCAGCACGAGAAGCAAACAGTTTGCAACAGTCAGCACTTAAAAGCAGTAAGTAGCTCAAGGCTCAAACTTGAAACTGACCTTCAAAGACCAGGGAGTTTCATGGTTTCAGGCAAACTGAGTAGCAGCAGTATTCTGCCTGAGCCCATATATGGAAAAAGAGATGACCACTTTTGCTCAAAATGATGTCTTAAATAAAAGTAATGTTTATGTTCGTAAGTACAGCTTCTTACTAACTTGACGGATGAAACAACTATTACTGGCTGAATTTTCCTATCAGCAAGAAACTTGAGAACTACCACAATCCGACTCCATTTATAAATTAAGTCTTGTTACCCTCAAATCCTCCTCACCTACAGCATTAGTGGTAAGCAGGCACCACGGCTCAAAAAAGAATTCTACCCCAAGGCCATCACCCTAGGTTTGAAGGTCTCAACAGAGGCCAACCCTTTACCGGGGAGCAGGCTCATTGCTGCCTGGTGAGTCAGTCAATACACAGTCTTCCATTCCTGAGGTAAAATTATAGATTATAAATACTAATCTAAACTGAAGACTAGAATTTCATAGGACTAGTAAATAACACAGTCCCAAGCACATTTTCCACAATGGCATCTGTGGGAAGCCAAAATTAAGTTTTTTTCTAATAAGATTTAAAAAATTATTCCTGTGAATCAAAATGAGACAGGCCATAGAAAGCTGAAACAACATTTAGCAGCTGCCAAGTGTGACAACACCACATGACGTGACATTGTTCCTAATCTAGATACTGAAGGCTGTGGCCTCACTTGGGTCAAGTACTCAAGCACTGGTCCTGGTCGATGGGAAGGAACTTCAAAGGAACTAAGAACTGTGAAAAGAACACATCTTCACTGCAAAGCTTGAAATACTGCATATCTTTTATCAGAATCCCCGAAGACTCTTTCTTACAGAAATTTCTCCTAAAGTAGAATATTTATTTAATGCATCACTCAAGAGCCACTGTGGGCAAGTTGTCCGATGTTTTGTGGCGACTTAGCTCTGAAATGGTGACTATCTTAGGTAGACACTTTCAATTATGGGTTCAATAAGTTTAATAATCAGGTAAGACACTAAGCCTCATTCTAATTCTGTATGGGACTTGAGTGGAATACCTTATTTTGGGTACTGATTTATTTGACAATACAAAAAGAATGTGATCCACTAGTTGAAACTCAGCTATTTCACGTTTAAAATGGGGATGGCAATAAAAAATCTCTCAGGGGGCGACAGTTGAATAACATGATGAACATAATTAATGTCAGTGAAGTAGACATGTGAAGTTTGTTGGAACAGCAAATATTTTGTTACATATAGATTTACCACAATAAAAAAAAGAAGTAATGACATTTTTACGGAATCGAAATTAACAATTTACATTTTTTCGTCATTGAAATAAAAATGTGTTAATTAAAAAAAAATTCCCCAGGGGATTTTTTTGAGGAGAAAATGAGACAATCTGATGAAAGTGCTTAGCATCTAAACAGAGTATTAAGGCCACCCATGATCCCACGTGGTTGAATCCAAAGCTCCATTTTCTCAGTCTTCATCACAACTGACCTATCAGCGGCTTTCTTTTGACCTTGCTGGATGCTTCTTCTGAACTCTTTTAGCTGGTTCCTGCTGATCTCCTCCTACATGCTGAAGTGTCCCAAGGCTCAGGGCTTGGGCCTCTTCTATTTTCTGTCTATATTCATGCCTTTAGGGAGATCTCTGGTATAGTGGTTAAAACGTTTGGCCAGTAACTGAAAGGTCAGTGGTTCAAACCCACCAGCCACTCTCTGATGGAGAATGATGTGGTAGTCTGCTTCCCTGAAGATTTACAACCTTGGAAACCCTATGGGGCAGTTCTACCCTGTCCTATAGGGTTGCTACAACTTGGAATCAACTGGATGGCGGTGGGTTTGGTTTGGTTGGGGTATTCACCCTTTTAGTGATCTCACATTGTTTCAACGTGTTACATACTCTGTCTATGCTGATAACGACCAAACTCCTGTTTCTAACCTGCATATTTTCACCTCCTCAGCAAGTGGCATCTCCATCGTGTGGCATAATCCTTTGCTCACTGTCCCTGATTTTCTAACCCTCTACATCAAATTCTCTTGGCTTTACCTTCAGACTATGTCCAGAATCTGACTACTTTTAACCTCTTCCACTGCAGCCACTTAGTAATCCAAGCCAGCATCTGCAAGCGTTCTTACTGGTCCGCCTATTTTTGCTTTTGCCTTTGTTGACTGAATTGAGTTTTACACATACTAGCACAAATCATAGACACTGTTAGTAAAAATACCAATTATTTTTATTTTTCTAGAAATACGTATCTGTATTTAAATATTAAACTGTAAAAAAATGGCCTACATTTTAAATATTCCATAGATTACTCTCAGTGGAACTCGATGACAGGGGTTGGTGGAGATTCCACAAACCTCCATTAACCCACCCTGCTTTCCGAAATCTGCCACTCACCCTCCCCTGCAGTTCCTTCTTGCACAGCCTCACCAGCCTCCTGCAGAGTGCAGCTGAGGCAAACGATACTTGTCTTTTAAGAGTAGGTCAGCCATACCCACCAGCCTCGGAAAATCAAGTGTTTCCCTCAAGTACATGGTGAACGCGTCATTTCTGTGTCTTATCTATAGGGATAAATGGTTAAAGCAAGGGCCATCTACCTTAAAAAATTGTTGTAAGGATTAATTAAGATAGTATAATCGAAAATGTTAATATTCAACTAAGAACACTTGGAAATGATCACATACATTACTTTTATTGTCTAGTTTACTCTCTTAATTGTACTAATTTTCCACAGGATAAAAAGTCACTTTAAACAATTTAGTTTGTGATTTATCTTGGTCTGCGCCTTATGGAGTGACAGAACCCATTTCGCCGGTGTTCAGTGATATTCCCTGTCAGCATTCTTGTAACTCTTGACATGGCAGATCAGAGCTTGTTCTGCCCCACAGGGAAAATCCTTGAACAAACTTCTTTCTCTGCTAAAAGAAATTTATATTCAGTAGCACTTCTGTGGGGGATAAATGAGCATTTCACAACAAGTTCAATAAACGCAAGTCTAGGTATGTTTATGGCTTTGTGCTGAGAAATTAAACAATATATATGATAATATCCTTTGCTCATATCTTTAATTCACTTTTCTGAATTTATTTACTTGCTAGAAAGTCTTTACTATGAAATGAAGAAACAAACACTCCCCTCCCAAATGCAAGATTTCACTAGTCAGGCCCTCTGCGTGACAGTTTAATTACAGTGTGTAGGTTTGCATTAAGCCAAACTTCAAGAAAGCAACTAGTCAGCACACAGTGTTCATTTTAACAAGAAAGCAAGACATGAATGACAGTTACTTGACCAAGTGCTAAGTCATTTCTTTTTATATTTTTAAATCTCTCTGTGACATTCCTATTAGGCTATAAAGCCTTCATTGCTTATTCACAGATCTGAGCACCTCCAAAAGTACGAGTGTGCACAGTAGTATGTCGTTCATTATATCCTTTCATACCCTTCACTTTATTAAAAAGAAATTGTGTCACACGGTCAGAATTCTGGGCAGGAAGAAGAAGTCACCTAAGGCCAAAAGAACATAAAATATTTTAATGAAATATGTTGCCATTAGCACAAACATACCTGAGAACTCTTCGCCTTCTGTTGACTAAAGCAAGATGTGGTTTTGACAATGGAGGCAGAGGAACAGCTAAACCATTCACCTGTATTATACACCTGTGAAGTGCTGGCACTGAGGCCACTGTGGAGCTCCCACCTCCTGATGGACAAACCTGTGTCCAGGAAGTAAAGACCACAACAGAAGTCAAAAGTTAAATGCTGCGAGAGCAATGAATTCTTCCTAGAGAAATTAAGGGGGGCCACAAAGAAGAGGTGACAGTAAAGTTAGAGCCCAGAGAAGAAGTAAGTTCTTATCTTACGTACTAGGAGGGAGGTGCACTTCAAATGTTTATAGAAACCGAGATGGAAAAAAAAAAAAAAAAATGAAGTTGTGTTAAGAGAAAGAAGCGTGTGGGGGAGCAGGTGCTGGGACGCGAGGCTGCAGAGATGAATTGGGACAAGGAGGAAGGCTTTGTGTGCCAGGCTGTGGAGTTTGGACTGAATCACACAGCAGTGAGACAGCTAAGAGACATTTTCAGAAAGGAGGCATATGATCAAGTTTGTAATTCTGGCCTTCTACTTTTGTTCTGTGTGGGGAGGTGTTCTAGATTGACTGGGGGCAGAAGGAGGGACAGGAGACGCAGGAGAGAGCTACAAACAAGCCTTTGGAATTGGAGCCTTTTGTCGGTGCCATTCTCCTTGTCTGTAATGACCTTTCTCCCTTCATTATATGGCTAATGACTAAAAAACGAAACCATACCTGTTGCCGTTGAGTTAACTCCGACTCATAGTGACCTTACAGGACAGAGTAGAACTGCCCCATAGAGTTTCCAAGGAGTGGCTGGTGGATTCGAACTGCCGACCTTTTGGCTAGCAGTTGAGCTCTTAACCACTGCACCACCACTCAACAGTGAAGACAACTCCTCCAGAAAGCCTTCAGTAACCAGGCTTCTCTCTCCCTCCACATGACCATCATTATCTCGCTGTTCCTTTTCTGATCTCCTGTATCATTCACTTCATATCACTGAATTAGAATCTGTGTATCTCTCTCTCCCACTTGCCTGCAAACCCTTTCGGGACAGGGGCCAATCTTAAATCTCCCGGATAACCTGACTCCCTATTGACTTTTCAGGGAAAAATAGTAATAAAAATGCTTTAAACAAACAAAAAATGTATGCTTTACGAACTGATCACTACCAGGGAGGACAAGACATGAAGAACAGGGTGTCAGGGTACATGTCTGTGGTAGAACCAATGGGAACTAGTAGTTTATGGGACAGGGATTAAGGCAGACGAGAGTCCAGCAGGCTATTTAAATGTTTCTGGCTTCAGAGACTGGGTTGAGAGTGATAAGATTATCCACTATAGACAAAATAAGTTAAGAGGGATGGGAAAAGGCAACAAAGAAGCCATTCAGTCTGCTAAAAGACACACGAGGAAAAGCTCATGATCATTATCATTAGAGAGAGAGAAATGCAAATCAAAACCACAATGAGATGCCATCTCACCTCGACATTACTGGCACGAATCAAAAAGCAGAAAATAACAAATTTTGGAGAGGCTGTGGGGAGACTGGAACTCTTATGCACTGCTGATGGGAATGCAAAATGGTACAACCATTTTGGAAAACAGTAAGGTGCTTCCTTAAAAAGCTAGAAATAGAAATACCATATAATCCAGCAATCTCACTCCTAGGAATATATCCTGGAGAAATAATAGTTATCACATGAATAGACATATGCACGCTCATGTTCATTGCAGCATTATTCACAATATCAAAAAGATGGAAACAACCTAGGTGCCCATCAACAGATGAATGGATTAACAGACTATGGTACATACACACAATGGAATACTATGCAACAATAAAGAACAACGATCAATCTGCAAAACATCTCATTATATGGATGAATCTGGGGGGCATTATGCTGAGCGAAATAAGTCAATCACAAAAAGACAAATCTTGTATGAGACCACTACTATAAAAAGTTATGAGAAGATTTATACACAAAAAGAAATTGCCTTTGATGGTTACGAGGGAGAGGAGGGGTGGGGAGGGAAAAACTAAATAGACAATAGATAAGTGGTAACTTTGGTGAAGGGTAAGACAGTACACGGTACAGGGGAATCCAGTACAACTTGACCAAGGCAAGGTCGTGGAAGCTTCACAGACACTTCCAAACTCCCTAAGGTACCAAATTACTGGGCTGAGGGCTGGCGACCATAGTCTCAGGGGACATCTAGCTCAATTGGCATAACACAGTTTATAAAGAAAATGTTCTACATTCTACTTTGGTGAGTAGCGTGTAGGTCATAAAAGCTTGTGAGCGGCCATCTAAGATACTCTACTGGTCTCAACCTGTCTGGAGCAAGGAAAAATGAAGAAAACCAAAGATACAATGGAAAGAGTAGTCCAAGGAATAATGGGCCACAACTATCACAGCCTCCACCAGACTGAGTCCAGCTACCAACACCAACTGCTCTGACAGGGATGACAGTAGAGGTATTTCTGAAAAACAATTTGATAATATTTTCCATAAGCCTTAAAAAATGCTCATTCTCTCCGATTTTATAATTCCCTATTAAGAATTCTAATTTAATATTATAATCAGAAGTACAATTCAAGGAAACTCACTGTGGCATTATTTATAAAGAACCAAAAAAAAAAAAAAAAAAAACCCAAACCCAAACCTGTTGCTATCAAGTCAATTCTGACTCCCAGTGACCCTACAGGACTGAGTAGGACTGCCCCATCAAATTTTCAAGGAGTGCCTGTTGGATTTGAACTGCCGACCTTTTGGTTAACAGCTGTAGCACTTAACCACTACGCCACCAGGGTTTCCTTATAGAGAAGAGTTATAATAAAATAGAATACATAAAATAAAAATTTAAATGTACCTAACAGGAAGACTGGTTATTTGTATACAACAGTACAAATACTGTCAATACTTTGTGCTGTACATAGAAATGAACTTTAAGCTCTGGGATACGATTGTCCCTATGGGCTAAACTAGAAAGCAGAAAAGATGATCTACGTGGTAGATAGGCAAAGAGACTAATGAGTGACCAGGCTCAGATCTCCTTGTTCCCTAATCTGTGTTACTAAACCTTGAAAACTCGGCCCATCTGTCCTCACTATGATGTGGAGGGCACCTACTGGGTGCTAAGAGTCTTGGAAAGGAACTGCAAGCATTAAGTTAAAGGACTGTCAAACACTGTTGTCAGCACAAGTGAGAGAGCTGCTGAATGATTCTACAAAGTATAACATTCATGTGTTTAGAGAAGGTAAAATTCTATCAACCAGAATCATCTAATGAGGTTATTAAGATAACCAGTGTTGTCTGTATGCAGAATCTAAGGCACAGACTGGGGAGGCTGGGATACTCAGAGGATGCAAAGTCCAAGGTCAGCTTATAGGTATCTTCACACACTTCTTCCTTTGCTTTTCTCTAAGCTGCCTCTCTATTCTGCCATGCTTTCCCCTATGTGCCCAATGTTCAGGAATCATATTTATTTCTCTAACCCCCACCTTGCCCTAAATAAAACCCTCATGGTTTCAGCAGATTCCTGACTGGTATTGAGGGAGAAAAATCTGTGAAACTAATAAATGGCAAGATATAGCGAAGCTATACTTGTTATTAGCCATACTTGTTATTAGTTGCCGACAAGTTGGCTCTGACCCATGGTGACCCCATGTACAACAGAACAAAACACTGCCCAGTCCTGCACCATCTTCATGCCTGTTGGCGTACTTGAGTCCACTGTTGCCTTCCAACTTTGGAGCTCATCTTCCAGCCCTACAGAGGACAATATTCTGTTGTGTTTTTCATGGCTAGTTTTCAGAGGAGATCACCAGGCCCTTCTTCCTAGTCTGTCTTGGTCTGGAAGCTCCTCTGAAACCTGTCCACCATGGGTGACCCTTCTGGTATTTGAAATACTGGTCACCTAGCTTTCAGCATCATAGCAACATGCAAGCTACCACAGTATGACAAACTGAGAGAAGGCTCTTAATTACACAAGGCTCATTTACATAACTCATAAGTTCACTCAGTTAGTCAAGAAATATATATTGAGCATATAGTATGGGCCCAGCACTACTCGAGGTGCTGAGGATACAGCAGTGTAAAAAACAATTGTATGTCTCTGCTTCTGTGGAGTGTACAGTCTGCTGGGGAGAAACAGATGATTCATAAACAAAACAAATGGAACATTCAGAGTGTTAGATGGCAGGATGCACTACAGAAATAAGTAAAGCAGCAATAGTGATGGCTTCTGGGAGAAGGCGACATTCAGCCAAAACTTAAAGGAGGTGAAGAAGTCAGTCATGTGGCTATCTGGAGGAAGACCACTCCAGGTACAGGGAACAACAGGACAAACAGTCTGAGGCAAGAAACACGTCCGGTAAATCTGAGAGCAGCAAGGAGGGGAGAGTGTGGCTGGAGTAGCTGTCTGAAGTGGCAGGATTACGTGGGGGCACTGTAAGGACTTGGGAGCTTCCTCTAAGATGGAGTGGGGCTGCAGATAAAATACAGGACACCCAGTTACAGTTGAAGATAAACAATGAATAACTGTTCATAAACAATGAATGATTTTCTTTTTTTTTAAAATTATAAGTATGCTCCAAAAGTTACAAAATCGTTGTTTATCTGAAATTCAAATTTAACTGTCATCCTGTATTTTTATTTGCTATATATGGCAACCCTAGCTGGGAGCCACTGGAGAATTTCAAGCAGAGGAGTGTCATCATCTGAGTTATTCTTTACAAGAATGACACCGACTGTCGTGTTGAAAACAGACTGCAGGAAAGCAAGAGTGGAAGCAGGAAGGCCACATAGAAGGTGGCTGCAATAATCCAAGTGGGAAGGTCGGTCGGGGGCAGGTGGGAGAGAGGGGGAGGGGTGCAGGAGCACGGCTGGAGTACACAGGAGGAAGTGGAGGAGATGGAATTAGGGAGGCACTCAGAGGTCCTCCGAGGTCACAGGAGGGAAGGTCAGTGCTGGGGAACAGGTGAAATAGGTAGGCAAAGGGTGAGACCAGAAGAACTAGATGGTGCCCGGCTACCACCAATGACGGCCCCGACAGGGAACACAACAGAGAGTCCCAGACGGAGCAGGAGAAAGGTGGGGCGCAAAACTCAAATTCTAGTAAGAAGACCAGACTTAATGGTCTGACTGAAACTAGAGGAACCCCGGAAAGCATGGACCCTGAATTCTCTATCAGCCCAGAGCTAAAACAATTTCCGAGGCCAACTCTTCAGACAGGGATTGGACTGGACTGTGGGACATAAAGTGATACTCATGAGGAGTGTGCCTCTTAGCTCAAGTAGAGAGGGTTAGGAGCTGGTTGAATGGATATAGGGAATCAGGGGTGGAAAGGAGGAGTGTGCTGTCGCCAAAGGGGGTGACCAATTAGGGTCACATAACTGTGTATGTACAAAATTTTGTATGGGAGACTAACTTGAAATGTAAACTTCATTTGAACTACAACAATTAAAAAAAAAAAAAGAAATAGGTAGGCAAAGGGAATGGTGAGAGCTTGTGGAAGTTCTGCGTGCTGATGACTAGGAAGCAAAATTCTCATCTGAGATTGAGAACGGGAGAAATGATGCTCCAAGGGTTGAGAAGAGAGAAGGAAATGGAAATGGTAGACTCAGAGAGTGGGAGGGAAGATGGGCAGGAAACTCAGAAATAATGGCCAGCAGCATTCTCGAACACTTCAGCCTGAAATACATCTAATATCACCTAGAATGACAACATGATTTCAAGTCATGTGGGGCATAACTTTAGGACCAGTGTTTCCAGAGCCTCCTCATAGAAGGCGAGCTTCCCAGTCATCTCAGACAAGGAGGCTCGCAACTAAGGAGCCAAACTGGGCAGACAAAGGGGTGATGGGAACAAAGTAAAAAACATAGATGAAGCACTGAGAGTAGAGGGGGAGTAAAAAATGGAAGAGATCAGGGAAGCGTGTCTGAGGGTCTGCAGAGAACCAATGAAACTTCTGAAGCACTCTGAAATCTCCAATACCTTTCTGAATGTTGTTTCTGAGGCCCTTCAAGAACTTGACTAAGAAAGACTATCCAAGTCAAGAGTCTGCAATAATCTATTTTAGATATTTTTTCAAGACAAGCTGATACAAAAAAAGGTTTGTTATAATTAAAGACTTAAATGTCAATAATCAGAAACTCCGAAGGGCAAAAAGTCCTTACTTTATTTGCACATTTGGCTAATATAGTCTTTACAGCGAATTAATTCAATATGTTACTTATTATTCAATGTGAGAAAAATGTTGAAATTAAAATTCTAATTGTAATCTATTAAAGAAGAATATTTGATTAAAAGTATTAACTTTGTGAGGGACTTGAAACATAAGCCATATAGTTTCAGAGAAATCACCATTTTAAATAGGATTATTTAAGTCTGTTTAATATGAATATTCACGCATGAAAACAACACCTTTTTGCTGTTTTTCCCAAATGGTTTTTTTAAAAATAATTTGTTTTTCTAAATGTCTACCCTATTCATTATTTGGAAATATTTTCTGGCTTCTGATGATTTTACGCAGAATAAATGGAAATAATTACATACGAGTACCAGCAAGGCTGTGGTTTCATATGCTCTGATCAGCTATAGTTTCAGCCTGTGCTACTGCTATTCACAATCTAGGAAGTGGTTAGTTTTGTTTTGGGGTTTAAAGTACAGAATTATATAACTGCTGACACACGGCTGACCTCGTTCTTTGATACTCACAGCAGAGTATGATTCTGTATCAACTGAGTAAAGCAGTTTCTCAGTGAACTTTGGAAATACTTAACTTTTATTGAGTCCAACCTGAAAGCATTTATTTCCTCTGCTAGCCAGACTGAATGAAGTTGGTAAGATGTGAGGTTTTCCTTTTAATCAAATATAGTGTGATAGAAAGAAAAACTCATGAATTTTAAACGGTTGCGTAGAAAATACATTTTTCTGATTTCACTAAACAGCCATGGAGGCAGTAAGGGTAAGGCCCATAGATCTTCACTTGAAAACTCTGTACTCAGAAACTATAAAGGATGTACACACTGTTTTTTAAAATGTTTATACAAAATTATACATGAGACAAGGGACTCGGATAAACCCAAACTATCTAAGATGAGGGGTGCAAAGGCTGGGCAAAATTATAAAATACCCCTGTGGATACCGGCTAGAAGGTCAGGAGCTTTTATCAAGCTCTGCGTGTGTGTACACATACATCTGTACCTGCACAAGTGCACACACACACACACTACCAAGCAGCACAAAAGCTGCTCTTACTGAAAATTACGTCACTTGAGGAATGGCTGGCAAAACTGAGAAACTGAAAGGGTTTATCATCTGAAGAGATGAAGGATTTTTAGGACATCACTAAATACTGGAAAGAGGCAAAATGGTATCTTGGAAAGAACATGGCATTTTGGATGAGAAAACCTGGACGTAGGCCCTGGATCCACTATTTATTATCTGTGTGTGTGATCATGGGAAAATCATATATTTTCTCTCAGTTTTAGATAATTTATCTATAAGAAAGACAGTAATGCACAAGCTACCAAATTACTGGACTGTTGTGAAGCATAAATAAAATGCTGTGCATAAATATATCCTATAAGATAATAAACAACTACGTATTATTCCTAACGGGAAAGGTCATAAAATTAATGTGTGTAGTTTCAAAGGAAAGATTAGGACCGGTAAGAGAGGGTTAAAAGAAGAAAGACTTTTGCTTAATCCAAGAAAAAAATTTCTAAATGATACTGGTTAAACATGAAGTGGGCTTCAAGAGCAGACAACACATCTACTGTCACAAGTTTTGTGGCAAAGCCGCAAAGTCCTCTTGTTCAGGAGGAAAGAGGACTGTGAATCAGATGGAAGACATGTGACAAAAATTTAAAGGTTTCTTCCAATTTTGAGATTCTATAGATGTGAATATAGTAAAAACATTCAAATATTAGCAATACAAAGTTAAATCTTTCCCTTAAATTGGCCACCAAGATTCACTGCCATGTCTATTGTCAATTCTACCCACCCCATATTTTCTCAGTAAAAATACTAGCTTCACAACAGATAAGTGGTAACTTTAGTGAACTATAAGACAGTACACAATACTGGGGAAGCCAGCATAACCTGTACAAGGAGAGGTCACGGAAGCTTCACAGACACATCCAAACTCCCTGAGGGACTGAATTGCTGGGTGGAGGGCTATGGGAACCGTGGTCTCGGGGAACATCTAGCTCAACTGGCATGACACAGTTTATAAAGACAATGTTCTACATTCTACCTTGGTGAGTAGCGTCTGGGGTCTTAAAAGCCTGTGAGCAGCCATCTAAGATACTCCACTGGTCTCACCCTTTCAGGAGCAAGGGAGAATGAAGAGAACAGGATACAAGGAAAAGATTAGTCCGAAGGACTAATGGGCCACAGCTACCAAGGCCTCCACCAGACTGAGTCCAGTACAGCTAGATGGTGTCCAGCTACCACCACTGACTGCTCTGACGGGGATCACAACAGAGGGTCCTGGACAGAGCAGGAGAAGGATGTAGAACAAAATTCTACTCACAAAAAAAGACCAGATTTACTGGCCTGACAGAGACTACAGAAACCCCAAGAGCATTACCCCTGGACACCCTTATAGCTCAGTGGTGAAGTCACTCCCGAGGTTCACCATTCAGCCGGGGATTGGACAGCCCCATAAAACCAAATGGGACTAATGAGGCACAGCAGTTCAGGGACAAGGACTAGAAGGCTGGAGGGGACAGGAAAGCTGGTGAGAGGGAACTCAAGGTTGAGAAGGGACAGCGCTGGCATGTTATGGGGATGTTAACCATTGTCACAGGGCAATATGTGTACTAACTGTTTAATGAGAAACTATCTGTTCTGTAAACCTTCATCTAAAATACAAAAAAAAAAAAAAAAAAAAAAGAATTATCTATGTGAGATCAAATTGACAACAGCAACTCAAAAGGTTTGATGGGAAGCCTAGGGGGCAGTGAGTTGAAGATAACGGTCATGGAATAATTTGGAAAAGGATAGTGAGGATAGCAGCACTACTGGAAGAATGTAATCAATGTCACTGAATTGTACATGTAGAAATTTTTGAAATGGTGTATCTTTGGCTACGTATATTTTCACACACACACAAAAAAAAAGATCCTCCAAGGTTGAGAAGGGAGAGTGTTGACATGTCATGGGGTTGTTAACCAATGTCTTAAAACAATATGTGTACCAACTGTTTAATGAGAAACTATTTGTTCTGTAAACCTTCATCTAAAGTACAATTAAAAAAATTAAATAAAAAAAATTAGCTTCAAGATGTAAGCACGGAATTTATAGCAATTATTTACTGAGATTTTTTTCCGTAATTATCTACTAAAAGCAACAAGTTAACACATGTAAAATTACTGTGTAATCTGAAAAGCACGACATAAACTCAGGTACAGATATAATGGTGCTAAACTGGGTAATCCAACCAATTAAATTCCTCCCGAGGCACAGGGTGGAACCTCGGACACTTGTTATTACTTCATGTGACCTGAATCTTTTTTCATGTCCAAATCTCGGTTCCTAGGCAAGCATCCACCTCACATCTTGAAGGTGCCAATGGTTTCTTCGGCAAACCACTGAGGATTTATCCCAGGATCAACATTCATATTGGACACAGGCTACTGCACCCTGGCTGCAGGCTTCAGGCACTTGGTTTACCACAACAGAACGCAAAGGCTGCCATTTTTCCAGCCACGGCTACTTATGGCCTCACGCTGTTGGCTGGCACAGAATATTGGTCTCCGCCACCAGAACACTCAGGAAAGATACACCTCTTGGTCATTCAGTCATTTATTCACTTAAGTAAAATTAAGTAACATTTCTGAATGCCTGCTGTGTGCCAGGTCCCTTGCTACGAAGTGCAAATACAACAGTGAATAAGGCACAATCTCTAATCTCAGGGCATTTAGGATGAATTGTATTCATTCCTGTAAAAAGTATAATTATTATTGTTTATGCTCAATATATCACACACTATCAGCCAGGTACTTGAAATTCAAAAATGAAGGAGAATACCTTGTCACTTGGAGAAAACAATTAAATTGGGGCAAGGGGAACAAATTATAAACTATCCTGTAAAAAGCCTGCACAATAAGAGATTTGAGCAAGGTGCTATTAGAACCAGGGAAAAGAACAACAAATTCAGCCCATGAAGGTTGTGGGGTAGGCGTCAGAGATGAAGCAACACTTGAGTAGAATGTTGCATAGTGCATGGATACTGCAGATGGATAGTTCACTGGTTACACAGGAGGCAGAATTAGTCACAGGCAGGAGGTCCGAAAGGACATGTCCTGCGACCACTCAACAGACAAGCTCAACTGCCTAAAAACATCCATGTATGTGATGGAAGCTGTGGACCTGAGAAAAAGCACAAGAACTTTGTTTTAAAGTGGATGGTTTCAGCCGTACCTTGCATAGTGTCTTTTCTGGCTCAGTAACAAACGGGGCCACAAATATCCTTTCTGGACCTATGTTGTTTGTAAAGGAGAAGAACTTCTGCAGCGCATAGAGCATGTCAACTGCATACCTGGAGAGCCGACACAGCTCGGGGGAGGCTGGCAAGACAGGGAGCAGCTTTCTCAAACATGCTGCTAACCAGCTAACCTCAATACTGGGAGATAATGGGGAGGTTCTGAAGATTTTTAAGCAGGGGCATCTTTTGCAGAATTTCTGAAGTTTAATTACTTACAAGTTGGTCATTTATTTTCTTTCTCATTGGCCTTATTTTGGAAAAAGTACTGCATTACTTTTCTTGGCCTAATTTTTAAGTAACTATTTCCTTGAACTTTGGAGTGACTTGATCTCTAGGAGTTTCAAATATTTAAGACATGCAGGCTTAATTATTCTCATATTAATGTACAGTAGGTAGCATCTGGAGACTCAAACATCTATTTTCTTTTTAACTCAAGAACAAGCTAAGAGAAACAGGTTAGATAATTTTTCCAAAAGGCAGACACAGCTTTTACACTTCAGTCTTCCTGCAGGGAAAGTCTCTGGAGGCTGAAGCAGAGATAGGAATGGAACGAAAAAAGATACGAGGAAGAAAGATCAGTTAAGCACCACCGTGCTCCTCAAACTTCATGAGGGTTATTGTATTTAACCTGTACAAACCCTTGAGAGAGGAGAGTCATTATTTGCCTTCTATAGAAGCGAGGACAATAAAGTAACTCACTCAAAGTCACACATCTTATAAGTAAGGGTCTGAAGATGAGGCTGGAAAATTGATCATTTCTACCCAGGTCTGTGCAAATGCAAAGCCCATGGGATTTCAATTTGAACCTCATGGACGAATAAATGCAACAAGGCAAAGGGAGGGAATACACAAGGTGGAGCAAAGCATTTGTAGCCTCCCCAGCCCTGTGTGAATCAAGTTGCTCAACATAATGGGAAGGTGACAAGCAAGAAGAGCATGGTCAATCCAACTCACTCATTCAAGAGTATTTATTGAGTCTCCAGTATGTACCAGAGTTTGTGCTATCCACTCTGGGGCAGAATGATGCATAAACACTGTTTCTGTCCTTGAGGAATTACAATCCTGTGAAGACCTTTGCTTGGAGGGGTTATAGCACGGGATTCTAACTGTTGGAATCCTAACAGGGAATGTTTCTAGGACAAAGTGACAATGAAGGTCTGGAGGTAAAGGGGATGGGAAGGGAACTGGGGTGGTGGTAGCAAAGGTCAGTGAGGAAGAGAGACTAGCATGTGCCTAGGTGTTGAGGGTGGAGGAAGCACATGGCTCCAAAAAACCAAAATGAGGTCAGTGGGTCTGGAGATTGGCGAGTAGGACAGACAGAAGTTCAACATGAGCCAGGGATCTATCATCTTGGGCACTTTAAGGAATTGGGTCTTTATTCCAAGACGAGTATGAAACCCTGGTAGAGTATTCATAGATCAGTGACAAGATGAGATCTGCATTTTAAAAGATCCCATTTGTTAGCATGTGGAGAAGAGCAGAAGATAAAAAATGTGGGTAGGAGGACATCAGTTGAGAGGCTACTGGTCTATCCAAATAAGGACATTTCTCAGACTAGGGTAGGGAAAGAGATGGAGAAAAGTTGACGGATACAAGAATGATCCTTGAAGTAGAATCACCAGGAGCTGGAACTTGATGGAATAGGTGTGAGGGAAAGGGAAAGGTCAAGGATGATACTCAAGTTTCTCGATTATGTCCCGTGATGCATGGCAGTGCAGATCACCAAGACGGGAGATGCCAGAGAACAGTGCTTGGCGAGGAAATCAGATTCACTTTTGATCTTGCTGAGTCTGACATGCCTTTGAAACATCCTGAGTTAGGAGGTCTCAAAAATACACTAACAATAGCTTTAGAAAATCCAGAAGCAAAATATAGGAATAATGTAAAGCGTGTACCAAAATGACCTAATAAAGAAGGCTACTTAAAATAACGCCTGAATTTCAAGGAATTGATGGACACATTAAGTGGGAGGAAACACTGCTAAACAGGAAACTATACAAATACAGGTTTTATTCTCAGTGTATTGTTAAAACAAAAGTCTACATGGTTATTTAGCTTTCTACATGTTAATGGTTTAGCTTTCACTATTTAGCATTAAATGTAGTTGTTAGTTGTCCTTGAGTCAGCTCCAACTAATGGCGACCTTACGTATAACAGAATGAAGCACTGCGTCATCTTCATGATTGTTGGTATGCCCGAGTTCATTGTTGTGGCCACGGTGTATTTTAGGTGCCTTCCAACCTCGGGGAGGGCTCAACTTCCAGCATGATACAGGACAATCTTCTGTTGTTATAAACTGGGTTTTCATTGGCAGATTTTCAGAAATTGACACCAGGCCTTTCTTCCTAGTCTGTCTTAGTCTGGAAGCTCCACTGAAACCTGTCCACCACGGGGACCCCGCTGGTATTTGAAATACTGGAGGCATAGCTTCTAGTATCAGAGCAACACACAATTCACCACAACATATCAGACTGACAGACGGGTGGTGAGTGTGTATACATACCCACACATATAATACATAGCTCTTAAGTATATATTTGGAGCCCTGATGGCGCGATGGATAAGAGCTACGGCAAGCTACAGCTGCTAGCCAATAGGTCAGCAGTTGGAATCCACCAGTCACTCCTTGGAAACCCTATGGGGCATTTCTACTCTGTTCTATAGGGTCGCTATGAGTCAGAATTGACTTGACAGCAGTGGGTTTGGTTTTTGGTTTCTTAAGTATATATTACATTGTATTATGTATAGACCAATGAAATTATTCTAAAAGTAATAAAATATGTTAGTAGCAGCAACCTTACATGATGTAATCCAAAGGCAAGTCTTAGAAAACATTAAAAACACATACCACTGAGTAATATATAGTGGTATGGTGGAAGTGATATTAACTTCCTGCCTACTAGTGGGCAGACAGAAGGGTCTGAGGGCCTAATATCCATCTGGCCATGAACTTTCCAATATCTTTTGAGAACGTCTGGAACCTTTGATAGACCTAATAAAATCTTCCCGTTTAGCATTTATAGAGATCAAAAGGGATATATGAAAAGCAGTTTCACCATGGTTAACATCTGTAAAAATTTTCTCTTAATCCCAAAGTACCAAAAAAAGGCCTTACACCCTTGTTTATGCTTAAAACAAGTCTGACAGCAGATTAAAGTTCTTAATGTTCTCAAAAGTACAGAACTGGAGGAAAGTGACTAAATAAATATTAGTATCTGTATGTTTTACAATTTAGATTAAAAAATTTTAAAAATAATTCAGATTTTTCTACAGCCTTAATCAAAATACATGAAGGAAAGATACAAGTGTATTTAAACAATTTATTCACAATATAAATAAAATCAGCAGTGACTCTGTGGAACATCTGAGCTAATTTGGAATTGTGTTAAAACCTAAACATCACACTGCATGAAAACATAGAGCAGATTTCTAGAAACAAAAGCAAACGTCAAGATCAGAAAGCAGGAAGAGCAGGGAAACAGGTGAGCATGCATGAGCAGAGAAATGTTTCGAAACGCCAGCATCTCACAAGGGAAATGTCTCCATTGAGTGACAAGTTATTTCTACAAAGAAATGCATTATCTTCAGGCAGAAATGCCATTGATACATGCTGAGTCAATACCACTAGAGGCCCCACTGCATGTCGTGTGCACAGTTCAGAAAGCCTAGGGCTCTGCCTGAACAGTAGATACCTGTGCTTCCCAAAGTCTTTTCTCTGTTTCCAATTATACCATGGGGAGCACACAGAACTAACTTCACACCCCTGCATTTTGTAAGTGCTACCATCAGACAAGCAGAAACCCTGGTGGCACAGTGATTAAGAGCTCAGCTGCTAACCAAAAAGTCGGCAGTTGGAATCCACCAGGTGCTCCTTGGAGACCCTGTGGGACAGTTCTACTCTGTCCTTTAGGGTGGCTATGAGTCGGAATCGACTCGACGGCAGTGGGTTTGGTGTTGGTTTACCACCAGACAGCTTTCTGTGAGTCCTGGCTCTTGCCCCTCCTTTGGTCTCCCTGAAAACTTAGGAGACAGAGAGCAAGCAGAAGATTCTCCTTCGCTGGCTAGCGGATACAGCCATTTGCACCGATCAGCTATAGGGGACATGCCAACTGTGGACTGTTGATTCAGAAACCATTAATTAAACCCTACATTTCTGCACGAGGAGACTGATGACTTCATCCTCAGCTAAGTGGGTGTCATGGATTGAACTGTGTCCCCCCAAAAATGTGTGCAGCAACATGGCTAGGTCATAATTCCCAGTATGGTATGATTGTGTAATCTGATGTGATCTCCTTATGTGTTGTAAATTCTATCACTGTAATGAGGTTATGCTGATGAGTTTTACAAGATTAGATAGTGTCTTCATCCAATCTCTTTTGAGATATAAAACAGAGAAGCGAGCAGAGACACATGGGAACCTCATACCACCAAGAAAGCAGTGCCGGGAGCAGAGCACATCCTTTGGACCTGAGGTTCCTGCGCCGAGAAGCTCCCAGACCAAAGGAAGATTGATGACATGGACCTTCCTCCAGAGCTGACAGAGAAAGCATTCTCTTGGAGCTGATGCCCTGAATTTGGACTTGTAGCCTACTGGACTATGAGAGCATAAACTTCTTTTTGCTAAATCCATCCACTTGTGATATTTCTGTTAGAGCAGCACTAGATGACTAAGACAGTGGGGAAGCAGACTAAACCAGTAGTATGTAACTGAAAACAAGTTATCCATTTAAATACTAGACTGTAAGTAGACATTCAACAAATAGTTTCTATTTATTGAAACGAGTTCCTGGGTGGCACAAAAGGTAAGAATTCCACTACTAGCTGAAAGGTAGGCAGTTCGAACCCACCCAGAGGCACCTCAGAAGAAATCTGCTTCTGAAAGGTCACAGCCCTGAAAGCCCTATGAAGCAGTTCTACTCTGGACACACGGGGTCACCATGAGTCAGAATAGACTCAGCAAAAAACAACCATATGATCACTAAAGTACCAAGAATTCTGAAAAGTGACAATCATGGACAAGTTCTTAAAAGGAATACATTTTGAACAGGTGTTGATGGCAGATCTTCAATCTAGATTTTCTTAAATCCATTTTAGGTTTTGTTGGTTATAATGGAAAGCATTTTAATGTCAATTTTGGAGATTATAGGAATGGGTTTGTTATATACTTGAGTATACCATATTTTTCTGCAAATAATGTGCGCCTTCTATGTCTGTTTGCCAACCACGTCCTCCCTCTGTGAGGTACTTCTGTAAGCACTGCTATGCGAACTTTTTTTTACATGTTGCTGTAAAGAAAAAAATAACATAGTGTGCTTAGGAAATACCTCACGGCGGGGAGGGCACGGCTGGCAACAAATGTATAAGGCATATGTTATTTGTGTAAAAATATGGTAATGTAATATTTTTCCATAAAAGCAAGTAAAATGGCCAAAGGGTGGCACTCTTATATGTCCAAATGATACATCTTTCACAATCTAGGTCAGATTTTCATACTGCAAGTTATTTAGCTGATTGTAAAATTAATTTATTGCAACATCGTGACAAAATTCTTAAAAAAAAAAAAAGGAAGACATAACAATGATTCCATATATAAAGGCTAATACTTTTTTCTTTAACGTGATCATGTGTGTGATTGTGTGTGTGTGTATGTGTGTGTTTGTATGCATGATCACACTTAAAAATGTGTTTCTTATGTTGAGGTCATGGTTAAAAAGTTTTAAAAATAATGACTTAGAGGGCCAGTGGATTATAATCAGAATACGTCTGTAATTCTGACCTTAAATAAAGGTAACACATATTTGTTGGCTACTGCATGCCAAACACTGAATATCTAACATTTTTCATAAGCCGTTTCCCTTTTGCAGTAAGATAAAAATCTCTATTCATACATCTGCATCTGGAGTTCTTAATAAAGAATATCCTACTAGTAAAAAAACTCCTTCCAACTCCAAGTAGCTTCCAGGTACCCATGTCTTTCTGTGCAGCCTGAGAAATAAGAAAGCTCCATCAAAGGGAAAACTATGGAGGAGAACAAAAGTGTATTAAATGTCTACATCGTGCCAGACACAGTGCTGGCGACTTTAATACCTGTGCTAAGGCACTGTTACCAATGACCTTTCTACTGACCACGTGCACTGAATTTATGATTTTCCAATGACAGGCTATCATGAAGTATCTAGCACCCGAACAAAGGACTGCACTCATTATCTTAACTGACCTTCTCTTACTCGTTTAGCCACATTTCCTGTGTGGGGCATATTGATTGATGATTCCCATAACTCACTGAATGCTACTCACTACCACCACGTTTCTGCTTCCACTAGCCGAATTTCACACTTACCAAGAAACAGTTACATTTGTTCCCCAAACTATTTACATCAATGGTATTTGTTATTTCCACTAGTTTGATTTGACACTTACCGAGAGTCAGTATTTGTTCCCCAAACTACTCATATCAATAGTACTTGTTATCATAATTACTTAAGTTACTTAAACATTATGTAACCAAATCAAATATGAGTTGTTGCTTGGTTGAAAACTTAGATGGATGCTTTGGAAGGGCTCCATACAAAACGAATTTTGATTTTTAAAAAAGTGCTGTTAAATTAGGTTTGAGTGAGACAACTATACAATTTAGAAGGAGGGAAAATCTCATCAAATCCTAGATGATTTCTTCACTTCCTTTGCTTTCAAAGGTGTCTTTGAGTTCTCGTTTCTACTTAAAGAAACCAAAAATGAAAATCACAATTGAGGCATTATGGATATGATTTTGGCAACAAAGCCAACATGAACTCCATCTAGGAAATTCCTACCTACAGGAAAGGCCTTGCCGGAAGTGAAGAGAGGTGAAATTAAATGCTTACAGAATACTTGCATCATTTTTAAGATGTTCCACCTCAACTACTGTACTCAATTAAAACACCAGTGATCAGCCCCAATTGTGTTCATGAATCAGTTTCTACTGAATTCTAAACATAAATACTTTGGAAATATTACACATCGCTATCTTTTGGCTTTCAAATAGTGTAACCTTTACATATTATACAGTTACATTTAATATGTAAATAGTTCCACATACCATACCTGTTGGAACTAAATTATATAAATTTTGCATGAGAAGAGATTAGTAGCACTAAAGTCATCAATCTATTCTGGAGAAATGAAGGGCTTTTCAAGCAATCAGTTCCCTATCTTGACATTAGTTTAAAGCTATAGATTTTTATCTCGAGCTCAGCATCCTAAAACTTCATTAATCTCTGTCCTGGAGGCAGCAAAGCCTTATTCATGAATTTATTTATAGTGACTATTTATGCTTCACACATTCACTTTGAATCCCACATCAGGAGGAGTGATCTGTGGCATTATTTTTGATTTTGTAATCTTTAATTTATGATAGATGTTCTACTGTAAACTGCAATAATGGCCCTGCACCACACTACAGAATATGAGCTGAAGAAGACTATGAGATCACCTAGTTCAGAATAAAAGTGTTTCCTCCAACTAAAGCTAATATTCCAAAGCCACTTTGTGATACAGAAATGTGAGTTCTCCTGTTAATCACGATTCAGCCATTTTAAAAACTATGTTCTCATCAAAGAGCCTTTTAAATCTTACTTATGAAACTCTTTTCACATAATACTTTTCCTTAGTGCCTCTTACAGTGTTTTGTGGGGTGCAGTGGTTGTTCGGTGACAGAATTCTCACATTCCATGCTCCAATCCAACATTAGATTCCTGAGCAATGCACCTCCAGCACAGACACCACCCATCTGTCAGTGACGGCCTGCCTGCATGTTGCTATGATGCTGAACAGCTTTCAGTGGGGCTTCCAGACTAAGACAGACTAGGAAGAAAGGGCTGGTGAGCTACTTCTGAAAGTCAGCCAGTGAAAACTATACAATTACGAAGGTTTGATCCCCAACCGATCATGGGGATGGTATGGGATCAGGGCAGCATTTCATTCCTTTGTGAGCTGAGTGGCAGGGGCTGACATGACAGGAGCTAACAACAACAAAAACAACGTTTTGTATTTTTATTTATTCAAAAATTTATTTTTATGTCGATGGATTGTATCAAAGGTTGTGATATCGTACTATAGTTACACAAGATGTTACCACCGGAGAAAATTAGATGACATATATACGGGATCAAAACTTGTTGAGTTGATTCTGACTCATAGCGACCCTATGGGACAGAGTAGAATTGCCCCCATAGGGTTTCCAAGGCTGTAATATTTATGGAAGCAGACTGCCACATCTTTCTCCCGCAGAGCAGCTGATGGGTTTGAAGCACTGACCTTTGATTAGCAGCCAAGTGCTTAACCACTGGGCCACCAGGGCCCCTCTGTATATGGGATCTCTCTGAATTATTTCTTATAAATGTATTTGAAAGTAAATTGTCTCAAAAGAAAACACTGAAAAATTTCTTACTGAGCAAAAGTTGATTGGGAGATATGATTAAAATATGAGGTATGAATATAAACTTTACCATTTATTAACTGTGACGCTTAGGCAAACCACATTCTCTCTCTAAGAATGTCTCCTTGTAGATAAAATAGGGCTATTTCCTCATAGAGTTCTTGTCAAGACTAAATGGGATGGCATATATCAAGTATCCAGTATAGTAGCAGGTTTCAGGAAATGGTCTATCATCATTCCTAAGAGTAGGCTGAATTTTTCCTTTTCAGCTTAGTGCAAATCTATAGTTAAAATACAAAATTATAACTATCTCTAAGTCAAATGGATGAATATTTATTTTAAGCTAAATTAGAGCCCACCACAGACGCTCATTATAAATGTTGTTGTTAGTTGCCATTGATTCTGACTCATGGCGACCCCATGTGTGCAGAGCAGAGCTGCTCCATAGGTCAAGGTTGTAAACTTTCAAAAGCAGATTGCCAGGCCTGTCTTCCGAGGTGCTGCTGGGTGGGTTCCAACCAAACTTTCAGCTAATAGTCGACTGCTTAATCATTTGAGCCATCCAGGGACTCTTCATTATAAATAAGAAAGTAAAAATTAGATGCAAAAGACATCACAGGAGAAGGTTCAAGATCTTACCAAAAGATTATATGATCATTTAAATAGTTAAAATCCTTAAATTACTTTATGACATGGAATTATGCCATCCTACTAATGCTAGATAAAGACTGTCACATGGCAGAGGGAACAGTGCAGGGCATTTGAAGCACTTTTACATAATTATGAATTTTACTCTAAGAGAAAATTTGTTTCCACTAACGAGAAGTACGATCCTGAGATACTGGGACTTCAATTTAATTATGCAGGAAGGACGTACACCTCCTCAGTTAGTGTTGTTACACTATAATCTTTGGTCACACATACCCTTCTTGACACTGAGTCATAAAATACCGAACTGTTTTGAAGTTCCAGAAGCGGAATACACAGCATGTACACAATCAATTCACAGAGAAGTCTGCGCAATGCAGAAGACCAAGTCTGAAAGGGATCCTCCAACTTCAAAACAAAGCAGAACGCTGAATGCTTAGGTAGGCTTGGGGGTGACTTTTATGACTTTTATCAGTAATCAGATTAGAATACCACAAAGCATCACTCATCAAATTGTAAAAAGATAGAAAAATATTTGTGTCAGAACATTTGAGGTGGCTTCTAAAGAACCTCATCCAAAGGATGTGTCATCTATTTCAATACTCCTCATTCAGGTACAGAAGTCAAGTTCTGACATGGAGTGTTTCTACGGCAATCCAGCACTTTCCACATTTCTTTCCCTAAAACAACTACCGTCATGTGTCCTTCAATGTCCACGATACTTCCTGTGAAACAGGACCCTGTGTGATTTGGACATTGTGTGAACACAACATTGTGCATGAAGGTCCTTTCAGGTGTCTGCTTCCAGAATAAGGAGGTTTCATCCACATTAAAAACTTGCGGGGGCAAACCACCTCCTCTACAAATAGTTTATCTAAGGTTTCAGCAGATTCTTCTGCTGCCTTCACATCTGCACATGCAGACTCACGGCTCACTTTCACATTATGCAGCGAAAATGCTGTTTGAAGCACTTGAGCCACCCAGAGCTAGTTCTGAACTCTGCGTCTAGGCTCATCCTGCTTTCTTTGTAAGTGTGTCGCACAAGCCTCGTGCCTTAGCATTGATCATCGACATGCTGACGGGGATTCGCTTTTGTGCTTCATCCTCATTTCACGTCATTAGCTATTTCTCCACATCTGATATAGGTCCCTCTCACGTTTTCATTAGCCTTGTGGCTTTCAGTGCCGTCAATCCTTTAATAGCTTGGAGAATTTTTTGTTTTTGAGGATCATCCTGATGGTTGAGGGCAACATGCCCACATCCACTGTATCCTGTTCTATGATCAGGATTTTTGAACTCTGTTATAACCTTATGGGACCACGGCTGTATACGGCCAGACACTGCCCCTTGAACAGACGTTATAGGGCGCATGACTGCAGAGGTGTGGGGTGGGGCGGGGGGAGGGCAGAGAGTTACTTGTCCCCGGGATGCAAGTCCCAGGGGGTGCCAGACAAGGCGTGGAATGACATTCTGAGGCACCACAAATATAAAAGGCGTCTGACTGAGGCAGCTGGACAAGAGGGGGGAAGGCATTTCTGTTGACTTGTTGCCGCTATTAACATCTATTCATCTTAAAACTGGGAGAGAGCACAACTTAGAGATTGCCCCTGGGTGCTCATTACCCTCTCTGCGCCCTGTATGACTATAATTACACTAAATGTTATTTCATGGACTTATACCCAGCTGGAAAGTGTCTTTTTTTTTTTTTTTTAGCCCTATCAGAATGTTACTCATCTGGAGAAAAAAATATCTACTTTTTGTTGTTGTGTGCTGTCCAGTAGATTCGGACTCATAGCCACCCTATAGAACAGAGCAGAACTGCCCCATAGGGTTTCTAAGGTTGTAATCTTTAGGGAAGCAGACTGCTGCATCTTTCTCCTGAAGGATGGCTAGTGGGTTTGAACCGATGACATATCAGTTAGCAGCCAAGCGCCTAACCACTGCGCCACCAGGGCTCCTTATTACCTCTTTATCAATGCTATAAAAATTTTCAAAGCACAGTCTCAGAGGAGGTATTAGATACTGCTTAGCGAAGTTGGAGCTATCCACACTTCCAATTCCTATCTCAGATTTTATGTCAGCGCCTTTTACAATTACCACTTTGAGGTCTTTCCTACTGGTCTTCCATAAAGAAAAAAAAAAAGTATAAACCTTGGCTTTCTTAAGCAAACCTACTTTGGAAGTATTTAAGATAATTCATATAGTCTTTCAAGGCAAAGGCGCCCCAGTGGCGCAGTGGTTAAGTGTTCGGCTGCTAACCGAAAGGATGACGGCTCTACCCTACCAGGTGTTCTTGGGGAGAAAGACATGGCAGCCTGCTTCCGTAAAGATTACAGCCTTGGAAGCCCTATGGGACAGTTCTACTTTGTCCCATAGGGTCACTATGAGTTAGAATCGACTTGACAGCAGTGGGTTTGGTTTTTTGGTTTTCAAGGCAGACAGACAGCCTTAATCTCACTTCTGAATAAGGACCTGCAGTGGAGAAACGATGAAAGGTACTAATCGTGTATTTCCAAAATGGCTTTTATTCACACTTAAACAAAACCTGACCTAAACTAACCAGAAACACCTAAGCAGAGAGGAGACCTTTGCCTGGCGCCACTGCACAAAGGCACCCTGGTGCCCGGGATTCCCCCCTTCTCTGTTCTCTGGGGCCTTCAGTGACCTGCACACAGTCACCTGCAAGCAGCCACAGGGTGGGATTCCACACACACAGATCAGATTTGTGTTTCCTCATCCATTCATTTCAAATATTTACCACGTGTCTGTTATATTTCAGACACTGTGCACAACTGCAGAATTTTAAACTAAAAACTTTATGGGTCTTTTGCATTCCAGAGGGAAATATTCACCATTGTTGTTAGAGGCTGCCCAGTTAGTTCTGATTCATAGTGACCCCATGTACAACAGAACAAAACACTGCCAGGTCCTGCACCATCCTCACAGTCATTGCTATGTTTGCAGCAGTGACTGTGTCAATCCATCTTATTGACTAGGTGGTTAATTTTACACTTCTGGTTTACTAGATACACTTGCTTTCCAATGTTACTTTTCTGATTCCTTGCGAAGGAGTCCCTGGGTGGTGTAACTGAAAGGTTGGAGGTTCGAGTCTGCCCATGGGCACCTTGGAAGAAAGGGCTGGCAATCTACTTCTGAAAAATCAGCCTTTGAAAACCCTTTGGAACACAGTGCTACTCTGACACACTTGGGGTCATCCTGAGTCTGAGTCGAGTAGACTCGATAGCAAATGGCTTTATTTCCTTGCATAAATTTTCACCATCAAATGTTTCTTAATTATTCAATTCTGAAAGTTGCTTTAGAGCTGAAAGATTATTAGAAACTAGGTAGGATGATGTTGTTGTTGTTGTTAGGTGCCATCGAGTCAATTACGACTCATAGTGATCTTATATACAACAGAGTGAAACACTGCCCAGTCCTGTGCCATCTTAATGATCGTTGTTATGCTTGAGCCCATTGTTGCAGCCACTGTGTCAATTCAGCTGGTTGAGGGTCTTCCTCTTATTCACTGACACTCTACTTTACCAAGTATGATGTCCTTCTCCAGGGACTGGTCCCCCTGATAACATGTCCAAAACATGTGACACATAGTCTCACCATCCTTGCTTCTAAGGAGTGTTCTGGCTGTACTTCTTCCAAGACAGATTTGTTCTTTTCTTTTCTTGGCAGTCCACGGTATATTCAATATTTTTCGCCAACACCATGATTCAAAGGTGTCAATTCTTCATCAGTCTTTCTTATTCATTGTCCAGTTCCGCATGCATATGAGGCGACTGAAAACACCATGGCTTGGGCCAGGTGCACCTTAGTCTTCAAGGTGACATCTTTGTTTTTTAACACTTTAAAAAGGTCTTTCGCAGCAGATTTGCCAAATGCAATGCATCTTTTGATCTCCTGACTGCTGCTTCCATGGATGGTGATAGTGGACCCAAGTAAAATGGAATCCTTGACAACTTCAATCTTTTCTCCATTTATCATGATGTTGCTTACGGGTCCAGTTGCGAGGATTTTTGTTTTCTTTATGTTGAGTTGTAATCCACATGGAAGGCTGTAGTCTTTGATCTTCATCAGTAAGTGCTTCAAAAGTCCTCTTTACTTTCAGCAAGCAAGGTTGTGTCATCTGCATATTGCAGGTTGTTTGAGTCTTCTGCCAACCCTGATGCTGAGTTCTTCCTCATATAGTCCAGCTTCTTGGATTATCTGCTCAGTATACAGATTGAATAAGTACGATGAACGGATACAACCCTGATGCACACCTTTCCTGACTTTAAACCATGCAGTATCCTCTTGTTCTGTTCAAACCACTGCCTCTTGATCTATGTACAGGTTCCTCATAAGCACAATTAAGTGTTCTGGAATTCCCATTCTTCACAATGTTATCTACAATTTGTTGTGACCCACATAGTTCCACACCTTTGCATAGTGGGTAAAAAACAGGTAAACATCTTTCTGGTCTTCTCTCCTTTCAGCCAGGATTCATCTGACATCAGCAATGATATCCCTGGTTCCACGTCCCCTTCTGAATCGGGCTTGAATTTCTAGTAGCACCCTGTCCATGTACTGCTGCAACTGCTTTTGAATGACCTTCAACGAAATTTTACTCGCGTGTGATATTAATGATATTGTTCAATAATTTCCGCATTTGGTTGGATCACCTTTCTTGGGAATAGGCATAAATATGGATCTCTTCTAGCCGGTTGGCCAGGTAGCTGTCTTCCACATTTCTTGGCATAGACGAGTGAGCACTACAGTGCTGCACTGGTTTGCTGAAACATCTCAGTTGGGGTTCCGTACCCACATCAATTAAATTTGTAAGTTTTCAACAGTGATGGAATTTGACTGATAAGTGAAATGCTGACTGCATTTGCATTTTTACTTTTTTTTTTTTTTTTTACATTGTACTGATATTGAAAGTGACTTTAAAAGAGTTTACGTCTTGTTTGAATTTTAAAAGTAACTGGGTAAAGAAAATACCATACAACCCTCAACACGTGAGTCGGAATCAACTCGACAGCAACGGGTTGAGTTTGGTTTATCATTACTATGAAAAGGGTAAATTGTCATGCAGTTCACCAACTTCTCAAAGATTTAAAGCACCCATGACACCACAATCAACAAACTAGTACTTGGATGAATCAACAGGAAAACAAAGATAGTGAGAGGATATCTTCAATGTGTTTTTTCTTCCTCGTTGATCTTCCTAACATTTCCTAAACCAACACAGGCAGCCTGGCTTTAACTAGAATCAGAAAAACCCTGGTTAATAGCCTCACTTCTAAGGATGTGAACTTTTCCATATTTCTTAATCTCTCCTACTACTGAGTTTTAATCTTCAATAAAACTATACAATTATAGTAATATAGAATTATGTTGATTTAATGATATAAAAGTAGTCATTACAAGGCCAAGTTCAATATGTGTTCATTCTCCCCTGCCTGCTTCAGCTATTTTCAAGCTGATACCCTGATACACTTGCTTTACAAAAGCCACGAAAATATCTGACTTTCAAAAATTAACCTCTACAGAAGTATGAACACTAATTGCACTTAATTTTTAGTTTAGCTCTAAGGCTGTCAGAGAATGTAAACTTTCAGGGTTATATCATAGGTGAAATCAGATTCATATGAGTATGTCATGTTAGTTAAAGAGAGATAGGTAACATTTTAAAAGCTTCCATTTTAATGTTCAAAATGTTCCAATTCACTAATAGCATTACTATAATAGATGAATGTTTGTGGTTAGCATTTTCTCAAATGTGTTTATTACCTAACGAGTTGCTTGATTTCACCAAACATGTATAACCCAATAAAACATGCGTAATATATAGTGGATAACACTAGGCATGATTCTAATATTAAAACAGAGTTCAGTGAATGGTGCCCAACTACCAGTACTAAGCATTTTGATCAAAAATACTTTAGACGAATCCTGATCAAAAGGGAGAAAATACAGAATAGAATTTCAAATTCTTATGGACTCCAGACTTCCAGAAGCCATGGAGGCTGGATGAACCCCTGAAACTGTTGCCCTGAGATAATCTTTAAACCTTAAACCAAAAATATTCCCTGAATTCTTCTTTAAAACCGAACAATACTTTTTAGCTCAACCAGTAAAAAATGTCTGCCTTGAGCCTTACGCTCTTTAAGAACCATCTATATAGGATCAAAGTGACAACAGCAACTTGAAAGATTAGATAGGAAGCTTAGGGGGCAGTGAGCCTATGTAAATGGGGGAGGAAGAACTCAGAAGAGGAGGGTGAGAATAGTTCATAAGTCAAGAATGTTGTCAGTGTCATTGAATTGTACACGTAGAAACTGTTGAATTGGTATATGTTTTGCTGGGTATATTGTCAACAAAAAATAAAAATAAAAATTTTAAAAAGTTCAGAATATATTAAATAGATAATAAATATTAAGTCCTATGACTTTCTGAAAAAAGGATGTTAACCAAAAGGTTGGTGGTTTCTCCACAGGAGAAAGATATGGCAGCATGCTTCTGTAAAGATGTATAGACTTGGAAACCCTACGAGGCAGTGCTGCTCTGTCCTATACAGTCACTATGAGTTGGAATTGACTCAATGACAACGGGTTTTTATGCCTCTCTAACATTAAAAACTTAAACATAATATTAGCATAATCATGTAAACGGGTTAATTCCACCTGTCATAGGAGGGTAATGGACAGTTGTTCCTTGACAGCGAATTACAGATCATGCTACCTGGCACACACCGTGTCTTCAATATATTTGTGCTGAGTTTCTGAATATTGAGAAGTCAAATATAAAGTTCATGTTTAATAAGTACATCAATATATGAATACTATACATAAGGAAAGAGAGAATGAAAAGATAGTGACTTTAGCTCTGTTCAATGCATAATCCTTTAAGGCCCAAGAAAATGGTAAAGGAGGCAACAGCAATAAGATTTTAGAAGCTGAAAATCAGGTGGACAAAGGCTGGCAAAGCTATGATGCAACCTAATTTAAAGAACAACCAAAAAGATCAGGATCTGGTGGCATCAGGTACCTATGGAAGCAGGAGTGACAGTGGGACTAAAAACAGGAGGAGAGGTTGAAAATTTATTTATGACGCTGTTCAGACCTCAAATCTTGTGCCCCTCCAGGGATGATGATTTATTCCCCAAAGAGGGTAAAACCGAGCGTTTCTGGACTGGAGAATCCAAGTAGAGTTGGGAGTGGTGACATTATTCAGAATATGAGGGGTGTTACAAAATGAATTGTATCCCCCCAAAATATATGTTATAAATCCTAACCTCTATGCCTGTGGTTATAATCCCATTTGGAAATGAGCTGTTTTTGTTATAGTAATGAGACAGGATTAGTGTAGAGTGTGTCTTGAGTCAATCTCTTACAAAATATAAAAGGAGCAGATTAAAGAAAGAGAGACGGGGGGAAGATACATGCCAAACACATGAAGTTCTGATTCTTTTAAACCTAGAAGGGTATGGCCCCACCCTTTGAAACCCAGGAACAGAAGCTCAAAGAGACAAGGACGTTTCTCCAGATGACAGAGAGAAAGCCTTTCTCTAGAGCCAGCACCCTGAATTCAAACTTCTAGCCTCCTAAACTGTGAGAAAATAAATTTCTGTTTGTTAAAGCCACCCACTTATGGTATTCCTGTTATAGCAGCACTAGATGACTGAAACAGAATTTGGTACTTGGAGAGTGGGGTGTTGCTTGAACAGATACCTGAAATGCGGAAGTGATTTTGGAATTGGGTAATGGGTAGAGGCTAGAAGAGTTTTAAGGTGCCCAATAGTAAAAGCCTAGATTGCCTTAAAGAGACTATTGGTAGAATTATGGACCTGAAAGGCAATTCTGGTGAGGGTTCAGAAAAGTGATGAGAGCTATAGAGAAAGTCTCTATAGTCTCAGAGAATACATATGGTGCCAGAAACAGAATGTTGATAGAAAAGTGGATGTTAAACATGCTTCTAGTGAGGCTTCAAAAGAAAATGATGAACACGTGATTGTGACTGCACAATGGAAGACGGGTGATGCCCTTTCTGCAGGGGCAAAGAACTTGTCTGAATTATGTTCAAATGTTTGGTGGAAGGTAGAACTTGTAAGTGATGAACTGGTATGTCTGGCTGAGGAAATTTCTAGGCAAGATCTTAAAGGGGCCGTATGGTTTCTCCTGGCTGCTTATAGTAAACTGTGAGAGGAAAAAGATGGACTTAAAAATGAGCAGCACAACATGGAAACAAAACTGAAAGACTTGGAAAATTCTGTTGTAAAAACTAAGGACACGTGTCCTAGAATTTTCACCAAAGACATTGCTATGCAATTTTTTGTTAAAGAGATTAAGCCTGTAACTGATGGATCTAACTATCTACCACAGCAGAAAACCCATCAGCTTAGACTCAAGGGGACAGAGAAAGAATGAAAGGAAAGAAGGCTGTCTACCTCTTGGAATTCTACAGGGAGGAAACAGCCCAAAGGAGCTACATCTGTTGTCCTCCAAGAAAAGAAAAAGACCATTCCTGGAGCAGCTTGGAGATCAGCAGAACTGTTGGAAGGAGCACAGGAAGTAGGGCTGCCTCGGTTTCAAAGGGTGGGGCCATGGCCTCCTGGGTTTCAAAGGGTGGGGCCATGCCCTTCTAGGTTTAAAAGAATTAGATCTTCAACTCTGTTCTAGAATGTTGGGTTACCATTCAGTTTGGCCACGAGGTTGGGGCCTGCAACCCAAAGCTGAGGGGGTGGAGCTTCCATGCCCAAGGGGCAGAAGAATGGGGTCTGCCGGGGACCAAGGGTTGGCATCATCACTCAAATGGGCTAGAAGAATAGGGCCACCTAAAGCCAAGGGAGCAGAGTTGTCATCCCAGTGGGCCTGAAAGGTGGAGCTGAAGCCCAGGACTAAGGGTCCTCCAGGCAGAATCCAGAGAGCATGGCCGACACCCAGGGTCTGGGGGGCAGGGCTACTGCCTACATGGTCTCAGAGAACAGGATTATTTTCCAGCCTTGAGAGCTAATGTAAATTGCTCTTCTGGGTTTTAGACTTGCTTGGTGCCCATAATCCCTTCTTTCCCTCCAATTTCTCCCATTTTAAAGGAAATGTCTACATTGTACCTGTCCCACTATTGTACTTTGGAAGCAAGTAACGTGTACTCTGGATTTCACAGGTTCACAGATGAAGCGGAATTTTGTCTCAGGATGGAATACGCCTAAAGACAAACTCATACTTGACTGAGATGCTTCAGAAGATGAGATTTTAGACTTGGAGTTGACTTAAGACTTTTGGGACAATGTGAGGGGGTGAATGTACTCTGTATGCAGAAAGGACATGCATTTTGGGGGTCAAAGAGTGCAATGTTAAGGATTGAAGTGTGTTCCCCAAAAATATGTGCTATAAATCCTAACCTCTTTGCCTGTGGTTATAATCTTACTACAGAATGAGTTGTCTTTGTTATGTTAATGCAACAGGATTAGTGTAGGGTGTGTCTTGAGTCAATCTCCTATACAATGTAAGCAGATTAAAGAAGTAGAGACGTGAACAGTGGCATCACTAGAGTTGGTGTCACCCAATGTGGTAACTCATGGTGTCACACACCCCTTTGTTAATTAGCACAATACTGTAGCTAAAACACTAAACATTTGACAAAAACAGTAGCTATAAAAACCCTAGCAGCAACGAAAACAAGAATGTGTGCTTGTAGCACCTGCAGATGGAACCACATGATCCAAAGAGTCATTGTAATTGGGTAACGAATGACAAGTCTAACCAGAGCACATTAGAAGGTTCAGAAGTAAACTAGCATAGAGTTTTAGTCTTGTAGGTGTATTGATACATGTAAGCTGGGCTTACAAAGAATTTTTGTTGTTGTTGTAACTACAGGGATATTTTTATAAAAATAATAAATTTCTGCTGAAACACTGCACAAAAATTTTATAGACAGTCATTTTGGTGTTGCCCCCTCTGACAGCGTCACCTAGTGCAGTCCATACTCCCTGCGCCCCCCTAGTAATGCCACTGGACGGGGGAAGACACATGAAGATCACCCAGGAGCAGAAGCTCAAAGACACAAGGACCTTCCTACGGAGACGACAGAGAGAAAAAGCCTTTCCCTATAAGCCAGCACCCTGAATTCGGAGATAAACTCCTTCTAGCCTCCTAAACTGTGAGAAAATAAATTCTTGTTTGTCAAAGCCACCCACTTGTGGTATTTCTGTTATAGCAACACTAGATAGTAAGACGAGGGCATGGGTAAGTTAAGTAAAAATTTTGATACTTAATGCTGAGACTCTTAACTCTTTATTCACTCAACTCCCAAAGAACTGGCAAGCAGAATTATACCCCTGGAAAAAAAGATTAGAGAACTGTCTTCAGCCCAAGAGAAAAGCCCAGAGATCAGATATCAGCTGTTTGCCAAGGAATCAACTCAGCTCACAATGCAGTTAAGTCCACAGTCAGTCAGCCTCATCCATATGCATAGAATGTTCAATAAGCAGTTTAGAGTCCAATTTGAATTCTAGACTTAGCCAAATAATTATTTAAGTTTGAGGGTTATGTAAAGGTATTTTCAGTTATGCAAGGTCACAAGTTTTATCTTTGATGCTCCTTTTTATGAGTACGTTTCTGGAGGTTTTACTCCCTTCCCAAACAAGGAAGTAAACGCAGAGAGAAGATGAGATGTCCAGAAAGCAGGCGATATAAAGACAATGGCAACGAGAATTCTCGGGATAATGGTGGAGGGAGACCCAAGGATGACAGCATGCAGCAGGCCTCAAGAGCAATCCGTCCAAAGGCAGCAAGCCAGAGGTCCAGGAGACAGCTTCTCAAGAAGCTGCAATTATTAGAAAATCTAACATATCTGATTGTTTTGAGAGGAGATTTAAAATTGAAGAAGGGTTTGGGGATGAATTAGTGATAAATATTTAAAAACCTAAGCAAACCAAAAACAAAACAAAATAAAAAGCAAACAGAAAAACAAACAAACAAACAAAATTCCAGAGGAAAAAAAGGGGGCAAGAAAGGAAATGCAGTTATTGTATTCTTCATGGCTCAGCTGTGGAAAATGATTACATGGCCATGATAAGGTACACAGTGAATCTGGATCTTGATATAACTAGGGCGTAACAGAGGATGGGATGATGGGAAGTGTCGGTGTGTGTGGAAAAGGCAAGAGAATAAAAGGAAGCCAAAGCCTCATTTTCCAGATTGTGAAGTTAATGGAGTCAATAGATAATTCTTAAAATCAAAGAATCAGTAAGTAGCAGCATAAGTGTATCCCATGGTGGAGGTATGGAGGAAAACTATGAAAAGTCAGCTGAAAGAATCAGAAGTGCTTGCCCCAAAGAGCAGGAAAAGGGTTTGGGCAGGAGTATTTTTGTAATAAGCATAATAGAAATACTTGCCTCTTTAAAAGATATTCGCAAGTATAACTAACAAAAATTAAAATCGAATGTTAAAAAAACAGTATGAGGAGAATGAAACAATAGTTACTGAGGGCTGGAAGTGTCTTACTGACACTGTCTCATCATATTTCAAAATGAATGGATATCTTTTCCAGAACTGTGCTTCAGTTCTGGAACTATACCATTTTCAAATTATCAGACAGACTTAATGTTAAACTAGAAAAGAGGGCTGAGGACAATCTATCCTAGTTCTAAGGATAACAAATATTGACATACAATAAAATCGATAAATTCAAATATTGTTATGGATTAAACTGTGTTCCCCAAAAATACGGGTTACAAATCCTAACCTAGATGCCTGTGGTTATAATCCCATTTGGGAATGCGTTGTCTTTGTTATGTTAATGACACAGGATTAGTGTAGGACCATCTTGAGTCAATCTCTTTTGAGATAGAAAAGAGATTAAACAAGCAAGCAAAAGCAGCAGAGATGGGGGGAGACAGAAACCACAGAAACCAAGTGACGTGAAGACCACCTAGGAGCAGAAACTCCGAAGAGACAAGGACCTTCCTCCAGAGCCAACAGAGAGAGAACGCCTGCCCCTCGCTCTGGGGATCTGAATTCGGACTTCTAGCCTCCTAAACTGTGAGAAAATAAATTTCTGTTTGTTAAAGCTATCCATTTGTGGTATTTCTGTTATAGCAGCACTAGAGAACTAAGACAAACATATATCCTAGGAAAATTGGTACAATAAATGCAAGTGCTAAAAACTCAAATACATCCATCTAATTATATGGAAAAGCCCCTTTTTTTTGCAACCCTGAAAAATAAAGAACACATGGTTATGTTAGCTACTAAATACGCATGCAGAGCTTCCAATCTGTTCCATAAAGATTCATGTTTGTCTGAGTGTAAAAAATATCCTCCCCAAAATCTTAACAGTAAAACTCACTGAATACTGTACAATTTATATTTCAGAGCAGTTAGCTCCTTCTCCCCAAATTCAATGTGGGAAGTTTTTGTATCAGAATGTCTAAGCGTGTCTGGTTAAAAAGCAGATAAGTGGGCACCACCCCTGACCAACACAGTCAGAATCTCTGACACCTGATAATTTGGATTTTTAATAAGCTCTTAAAAGATTTTTAAAATAAATTTGAAATCAAATTTATACTGTATAGCCCCCAGGATTTTTGCTGTTTTTTTTTTCTTTAACCTCAAGGTTATGACACCCTTCTCCTTTCAACAATCACCTCTCCACCTCAAAATCTTTCCAAACCCCTTCTATGGGACTTATTCATACAATGTACTTACAGAGGGGTGATGGCTAATTTTATGTGTCATCTTGGCTAGGCTATGGTTCCCAGCAGGTTAGCCAAACACTACTCTAGCTGCAGTCATGTAGTAGCTACATGTAATTAAATCAGTTGTTTCTGGGTTGAACGGACAACCTTCCATAATGTAATGTAATGCAATGCAATGCAATGCAATGCAATGTAATGACCTTCCATAATATGATAGGATACAACAGGATATATGATAGGATATAAGGCAGCATAATATAATGTGATATAATATAATCGCCTTCTATAACGCAATCTAATATAATCTGATCAGTCAGTTGAGGTCATACCAACATGGGATGGATGATAAACCTAATCACTTTTGAGTTATAAAACAACCAGAATAAACACAAACATACTTGGGTGTGTGTGTGCATACACAGATACACACACACACACACACACACTGGAAAACAAACACCACGGGAGGATTGTGTACAAATCGAAGAATGCCAAGGAACAGTCAACACAGCCAAACTCCTGACTTGGATTTTCAGCCTCCAGACCTGGAAGAAAATAAATTTCTGTTCTTTAAAGCCACCCACTTGTGGCACATGGGTTACAGCAGCAGTAGGTAATTAAGACAATAAGTGCCTATTTTTTCTCCAAAGCAGTGTGAGATCTCAGAGACCCAGGGCAGTGTCATCTGAATTTTCTCTCAGCAAAAGACCTCAACAGATATCCCTCAATAAATGTTTGAAATAATTAACAATGAGAAAATGGATAGGGATACTGAAGAAAAACTAGTTAATTTATAATTCTATCTCACATCAAACTTATTCCTAAAAAGACAACTCTCTCCATCTGGTTTCGGTGGCCGTATTAACTCTAAGCTCTGAAATCTCGGCTTTAGAGATAAAGTACTAATCAATCAAATCTCAAGCTTTCAATTAGCCTAAATTCTTACTTAAAGCCCCCTTGTATATCAACTTAAAATAGTCTGTCTGCCTTTTATCGTTCCTACAATAGTACTGACCACCTTTTTCTTTCTAACTATGAATCATACCATCAATGAAATTCTTTCTTTGACAGGAAGGAATTAACTGGAACAAAAGGAATCAGTACAAATGGAAGAGAGACTGCGATTTTCACTTAAAAGAGAGCACTGGGTCCATGGGAAGAAGTTGGATTAAAAACTATATTAATTTTAAACAGCTCTTATTCAAATAAGAGTTTAGTCTTTGTAGCAATTGTACAGTGTTATTATGAGTTGAACTGTGTCTCCCCAAAACATGTGTTGTAAATCCTAGTCTCTACACCTGTGGTTATAATCCCATTTGGGAATGGGTCGTTTTTGTTATGAAAATGAGACAGGATTAGTGTGGGGTATATCTTGAGTCAATCTCTTTTTAGACATAAAAGATTAAATAAGCAAGGAGACAAGCAGAGATGGGGTAAGATAGATGCCAAGACACACTGAGATCTCCAAGGAACCAGGAAACAGAAGCTGAAGAGACAAGGACCTTCCTCCAGACCCAAGAGAGAAAGCCTTCCCCTAGAGCTGGTGCCCTGAATTCGGACTTCTAGCCACCTAAACTGTGAGAAAATAAATTTCTGTTTGTTAAAGCCATCAACTTGTGGTATTCCTGTTATAGCGACACTAGACAACTAAGACATACAGTTTTCTTTACTTTTTTCTCCAACTTTCTAACTTTTATTGGATTACCATCAAGTGCACTAATTTAACAATGTAATAGAGGTTGACAGTAATTTTTATTAGCACAAACATGTCTATGTTTTATATAAATTTATGGTTGGTCAACTAAATAATAAATAATTACCCTTTTATTTAGCTATATTTTACATTTATGTTTCTCTCACGGGTTGAAAAACAAAACCTCACATAGGAATCAACAAATCAAAGGAATGGAGAAGTTTCTTACTGGCTGGAATCCACTTTTGGCACTTGTCACAGAAGTGAGACAGCTGCTCTCTATCCAGGACACTTCTCCTTCATCACTGCTGAGGGAATCCCCACTCTGATCATGAGAGAAGCCCACTGATGCCTGGTCCTCCGCCTCTACAGTCAGGAGTGTCTCCCCCTCCACTTCGCCCTCCTCCAGCCCTTCCCAGGTAGATGTTCTTGTGGCTTCCCCATCGTGTCAACTTATCAAACTACCCAGGTGGATATTCCTATCCATCCCTTCTCACCCGTTCAGAGGTGCTTTTCAATAGCAATCTCAAGCTCTGGACACTGAGCTTAAAGGGGCCTCCACCAGGACCACACAAACTCTTCAGTAGAACACCTGCCTACAGACATGGGGACTTTTAAAGCCAGTAATTTAGAATATCTGATCCACTCAAGATTTACGGAGCCCTGGTGGTGCAGTGGTTAACAGCTCAGCTGCCAACCTAAAGGTCGGCAGTTTGAATCCACCAGCTGCTCCCCGGAAACCCTACGGGACAATTCTACTCCGTCCTATAGGGTTGCTATAAGTCAGAATCAACTTAACAGCAACAGGTTTTTTTTGATTTGGCACTTTATTTGATAGAGTTTAAAAGGACGGTGACCGAAAAATAGTTGAAGATACCACTAAGCTACTGGCCATCTTAACAAAACACACACACACACACTCAACAGCGTCTGTCTCATCAATATTTCATATCCGAGTCATTTTTTTTTTTGCGATCCTTTTGGTAATAACATTTTCTCTCCCTTTCAGCTTCAAGTTGCTCAGTCAAAATAATCTATTCGAAAAAATGCGAATTTTTCTTTTTTCTGATTTTGCCTCTCAATATGTCTGATCATCCCGAGGTCTCTGCTGGTTCTGCCGCTCTTCAGCTGCATGCCGGCCACGACGGCCCTGTCTGCAGCACCGAGAGGCCTCGCACTGCCTTCCGGCTCCGGGACACGCCCGCGCCAGGCCTCCCACTGCCTTCTGGCTCCGGGACACCCCCGCGCCAGGCCTCCCACTGCCTTCCGGCTCCGGGACACCCCCGCGGCAGCCACCACCAACGCCTTCTCTCAGTGCCCCGTACATACAGTTTTCTTGAAGTAATAAAATACTGTCATCTAAAGGCTCATTGCATAAATATACAAACACATTGTATATTTTAATAAATTCTAATCATTCTACAGGTGTAGCCGACTAACACTGATAGATGGTACTTGAAATACCCCCTCCATTCTCTAAATGTCATAAAAAATTCTATGAACAAAACAGTCTCTCTTAATTAACAGAAATAGAAATGTATTTTAAAAAGTTTAAACCTAAATTTTTCTCTTGTCAAAATCAATTTAATATAATATGGGAATGCTATGTAATTTATTAGGAAGAGTTACAATTTTTTAAATCTGAGTACATTCTCACGCTGATTTTTTTCAATGGTATTATCGTTCTAATATCGCTTCAAATATTTTTATTCCAGGCATGCTGCTTTTTGTTCCTAAGAAAGTAAACCAAAGAATTTGAAGCTCTGTTTGAGAGTTAGCTGGGCCTTTTTCTTAATCTGAACAAAAAGGCAAATTTGGCCTTCAGTTAAGACTTTTCTCTACATGATGTTAACAGTTAAATAACCTACGGGCATATGCCAGAAGGGATGGAAAAAAAAATAGCCCCCCTCCTTCTCTCCCCATCCAACTTCAATATTCACTGAGCGGCTTTGTTCTCCGTATCCTGCATAAGTAATAACTGCTTTGGCAATCAGTCATGCATTCCTTAATGGCACCTCAGGCATCAAGTGTCCCACAACCCCTCCCACAGAACTCATTCACTTCTGCAGTGCACACTGGCTCCTACACTGACCTCACTCTGGATAAGCCATTTACGGAATCACTTCTACAAAAAACACAGTGTGGTTTATGAAGTGGCTATAATACTTACATACTACTTTATATTACTATTTAATGTCTGCATATAATTTTACTAACAAGAATAAAAATTATGGAATACCCGAAAAAGAGTCACTTATTATACATTAAAAAAATTTTTTTTCGAAGATGGCTTAAAAGGAGAAGAATTTCACAGGATTATTGTGAGTAAAAGCACTCTTCGATATTCACTTTCAGCCACCCCCATCTTTTCAGACACTAAAAGAAGACAGAAATTTATACAGTAAATTGGTATGGTGTCTCCAACATCTACTTCTCTTAATCTAAACTGATAAATTCATTAAATAAATTATTGCAAAATTATGCTAATACTTCCATTCAGAAATCTAATAGTAGAATGCTTTCAAATTATATTTAATAAAACAATCTTAAAGAAAAAAAAAATAACAGTGGCTGTGTCTTCATTCCCATCACCAGTAGGTATCAATGTATCTTGATTTCATGTTTGATCAGTTTTAGACCGCAGAAGTTGGTAAAACTCTTCAATTTCTTCTTCTTTGGCCCTAGTGGTTGGTGTGTAAAGTTGAAGAATATTCTTACTAACTGGTCCTCCCCATAGGTGTACGGATATCATCCTGTCACTGACGGTGCTGTACTTCAGGACAGATCTTGAGATGTTCTTGTTGACGATGAAATGTGACGCCATTCCTCTTCTATGTGTCGTTCCCGGCATAGTAGACCATATGACTGTCTGATTCAAAATGGCCAATACCAGCCCATTTCAGCTTACTAATGCCTAGGATATCGATCTTTATACTGTATATATAAAGAATAAAACTATTAGAAAGCTTGAGATTTGGATGTGTATATTTTAATCAAAAGATAGGTATGGTTTTTTGAAGTATTTTTATGACAAAAATATATATTATTTTTTCCACAAAGGCTAAACTTTATTAAATAAGATTTTTAATAAGGCCTCTTGATACTGGAGGAAAAGATGTTATTTTCAGCCTTTGCAGGATTCTTAACACTTTAAATAATGGTGCTTATGCTAGTGTTCACAGAGTAAAATATACAAAAATCTATTATAAATTACTCCAAAATTAAACAAAAAATTTCTTTCTAAGAGATCTGAAATGTGTGCTGGGCTCTCACTGTGTGTGGCCTTCAGACAGAAACAAGCTTGCACTGTTTTATTTCAGTTTTGCTTCATTTCTTCCCAAACAATCTCTCACTGCTAATCTACCAGGCATTTTTTTTTTTTCTTTTAGCATGAAGAAAAAAAAAAAAAAAAAATTAAAGACATTAACTCCTTAGGCACAACCATAAACACTGAATATATATTGTTTGGCATCAGTTTGTATGGTTTCGTTCTTCATGATTTATTAATGGGCTATGACTGGAGAATATTTCCATAAATAATTCTCTATAATGGGATTAAAATGATTAACCTTTAAATATATGTAGCATACCTAGCACTGGTTTTAAAAAAAGCTGTAACTATCTATCACGTCAGTTAAGCATCTTATGTTAAAGCTATTTTTAAAACAAAGCTTTGCCTACAGTACCAACTTAATCGAATAACATGAGGAGATAAATTTGTGTTCTTCTAAAATAGCCAAGAATCAAGAAAATGATACCCAAATCATATTACAAAGGAGATACCTGTTCATAAAACAGAAAATTTTAAAATATTGGCTCACTATTACTTTATTCAAAACAATGTCATTTCTTCTTTAATTATAGCTCTATTAATTGCAGAAAAACAGAAAAATAGAGCATATAATTAAACAAAGGAAGGCAAGGAATGGGTCAATCATCTTACAAACATAACTTCTAATGGTGGCAAAAGCGATTTCTGAGAGTTTTCACAAATGTATTAAACATCTACCTCTAGGACACATGGTAATTTAGAAGCAGTCTTAACGGTCGATGAGAACCAAAAATTCATTCAGGTTCCCAAAGAAGACAGCAATAAACAAAACCAGATTTATCACCCTTACTTTTAAAATACAGACCTTTAAAACAAACTTTCCCATAATTTGTCCCAGAAAAAAATGTGATTTATCTTACTTAGATAAATGTCTGTGTATAAACAAATTCCAAATATCTATTGGTTGATTATAAAGAGTCAGTAAGGGCAATTATACAAAATAATGCTTAAAAATCATAAGTATGCCCTAGTTTCTTTAACTACCCTGAATGCCCATCCCCTAAACATGAAAACCTGTCTAATTCTTTGAGTAAGGTAAGAATACGTTCTTGGTCATACAGTCTAATGAATCAGGGGCAGGAGAATACCTGCTGTCTTTATAGGTAAACCTTGTTTTACGGCACTTCCCTTTATTGTTTTTTGTAGATTGTGTTTTTTACAAACTGAAGGTTTGTGGCAACCCTGCATTGAGCAAGTCTATCAACGCCATTTTCCAACCTCGTGTGTTCACTTTGTGTCTCTGTCACATTTTGGCAATTCTCAAAATATTTCAAACCTTTCATTATTATTGTATCTGTTATGGTGATCTGTGATCAGTGATCTCTGATGTTACTATTGTAATCGTTTTGGGGCGCCACAAACCATGTCCATCTAAGACGGTGAACTTAAATCGATAAATGTTGAGTGTGTTCTGTTCCCATCTGGCTCTTTTTTCTTGGGCCTCCCTATTCCCTGAGACATGACAAGATGGAAATCAGGCCAATTAACAACCCTACAATGGCCTCTGAGTGTTCAAGTGAAAGGAAGAGTTGCACGCCTCTCACTTTAAATCGAAAGCCAGAAATGATTAAGCTTAGTGAGGAAGGCATGTTGAAAGCCAAGACAGGCTGAAAGCTAGGCCTCTTCTACCAAACAGTTAACCAAGTGTGAACTCAAAGGGAAAGTTCTTGAAGGAAATTAAAAGTGCTACTCCAGCGAACACAGAAATGATAAGAAAGCGAAACAGACTTACTGCTGATACGGAGAAAGTTTGAGTGGTCTGGACAGAAGATCACACCAGCCACAACATTCCCTTAAGCCAAAGCTTAATCCAGAGCAAGGACCTAACTCTCTTCAATTCTATGAAGGCTGAGAGAGATGAAGCTGCAGAAGAAAAGTCTGAAGCTAGCAGAGGTTGGTTCATGAGATTTGAGCAAAGAAACCATCTTCATAACGTAAAAGTGCACGGTGAAGCAGCAAGGCTGATGTAGAAGCTGCAGCAAGTTATCCAGAAGATCTGGCTAAGATAATTGATGAAGGTGGCTACACTGAGCAACAAATTTTAAATGTAGATGAAATGGCCTTATATTGGAAGAAGATGCCATCTAGGACCTTCATAGCTAGAGAGGAAAAGTCAACGCCTGGCTTCAAAGCTTCCAAGGACAGGAGGTCAAAATATTAACATTAACGAAGTTTGGAAGAAGCTGATTCCAATCTTCGTGGATGACTCTGAGGGGTTCAAGACTTCAGTGGAAGAAGTAACTGCAGATGTGGTGGAAACAGCAAATTAGAAGTGGACCCTGAAGATGTGATGAATTGCTGCAATCTCATGATAAGACTTTAATTGATGAGGAGTTGCTTCTTAATGATGAGCAAAGAAAGTGCTTTCCTGAGATGGAATCTACTCCTGGTGAAGATGCTGTGAGCATTGTTGAAATGACAACAAAGGATTTAGAACATTATATAAACTTAGTTGATAAGAAAGGGTTTGAGAGGATTGACTCCAATTTTGAAAGAAGTTCTACTGTGGGTAAAATGTTATCAAACAGTGTTGCATGGTACAGAGAAAATCTTTCATGAAAGGAAGAGTCAATCAATGTGGTAAACTTCATTACTGTCTTATTTTAAGAAATTGTCACAGTCACCTCAACCTTCAGCAACCACTACCTGATTAGTCAGCAGCCATCAACATGGAGGCAAGACCGTGCACAAGCAAAAAGATTAAGACTTGCTGGCAACTCAGATGATAGTTAGCATTTTTTAGGGATATAGTATTTTTTTAAATTAAGATATATACATTTTTTAAGACATAATGTTATTGCACACTTAGTAGACTACAGTATAGTGTAAACATAACTGGAAAACCGAAAAATTTGTGTGACTCACTTTATTGCAATACTCGCTTTATTGCGGTGGTCTGGAGCCAAACCTGCAGTATCTCCGAGGTGTACCTGTATGATGATTCTCTAGTCTATTGTGCAAGAGCAACAAAAGTAACTTACAGTAAATAAGAAGTTAATGAGCTCCACATTAGTTTTAGAAAACTCTGAAGAAAATGGCTGAATTTCTATGAAATATTAACGAGCAGCTGCAATGTGTCTGGTATGGTGCTAGACACTCAGTAACAAACCTCAAGGCAGGAAGTTGATAATCTACTAGATTATTTACTTCATTACAAGAAAAGAAACCATGGAGCCAGTGGCCCCTAAGGTCCTATTCTGCAGCAGTGACTTTTCAATCAGGAACACCATTGTCTCGAGGAAGTTGGGTGTGCTAATACCAAGTTCATTTTTGGCAAAAAAGAGAAAAACAAAAATATCAGAAATGACAGAGGGGCTTGAAGGGGCACCTGCCCTTGAGCAAATGCCACAAGAACTATAAGTCAGCTCTCCAACAGGCAGGCCTTCTTCCCTCAGGCTTTTTTTCATTGGGTACACAGATAAGATGGATGGATTACTGCCCGGCTAGTAAGTGCCCTGAGGGTGTGCACAGAGAGGGTGAGGGGATGTCATTTAGTAATATACACCAATAATGCAAAACATTCTGCAAGGCTTACAAAATATTCACCTGTCAAATTTTCACTCATCAAATCTCACCCTTCTGTAGGCAGTTATTAAGAGTATAATGAGCGCAGCTGTACGTAAAGGGAGATGGATATATGGAACCAAGACAAAGGGTAGATAAAGAAATGCCAGGTAAAACTACAAAGGATAGATAAAGAAATGCCAGTTAAAACTATCAAAGTAAATTCAAACCTCAGAGAGTCAAAGCTTATGAGATTATAAAATTCATGTATCAATATGCTCTCCAGGAAGGAAGCTGGCAAAATTAAAATCATCTCTTTACACCTATTAGGCAGTGTAGGACCTGACCTTCATGCTTTCTTGTTTCTTCCAGCCCAGTGCCTACGGTTTTCCTAAACACAGGCAGGTTAACGTTCAGATCTCTTGTGCCATTTCTCCACCTCTGTTGGCTTTCTGCAGCCCATCACAGGCCGACCTAAGGACCACCTGAAACATTGCTCGATAAAGAGCGGACAACAGCTCACCAACATCCGGGGTCCATTAAGCTACTTTTGCCTGATTTCTGTTTCCCTGTCATACTTATAATTTATTCAACTACTTGAATAATCTTTTAAAAATGTAATGAATTTAATTTAAATGATGAAATCTATGCTATGTGTTTTACCCAACATCTCTCAGATGCCGTGTCTCATCTCCACAGCCACTGGTCTAAGTCTCTGGTAAGAGATAAAGCCAGGTGGCAGTCTTCCTCAGTCAAGAGAGAAAAAACAAAAACAAAACGTTGCCTTTGAGTGGATTCCAACTCACAGTGACCACAGAGTTTCCAAGGCTGTAATCTTTACTGAAAGAGACTGCCACATCTTTCTCCCATGGAGCAGCTGGTGGGTTTGAACCACCGACCTTCGGTTAGCTGCTGAGTCACCAGGGCTCCTTTAGTCAAGATGGTGGGTGGTTCGTGCAGTAGATACCCAGGACTTCTTTTTTTAACCTCATCACAAGGCTCATGAACCTGGTAAACATTTTTCAGATTAAAATATATGTGTCAGCTCATCCTCCGTGAGCGAAGCTGGAGTGAATGAGACTGCATGATCACTCAGAATTCAAGTATTTATTGAGAACCATAATGTGCTCAGAACTGAGCTAGGCACTATAAATACCCTGTGTTTTTATCTTTACATATTTCATTTAATCCATAAAACTCCTTGGATTACATAACTGGATAACCCACAGGGTCGTAAAATCAGAACAAGATAACACTTATTGGTGGCATATGCACATATTAGTTTTCATGTACTCTTCTGTAGTAGAATAGTAGGTTATTATTTATACAGCTCTAAATTAATATAATATGAATCACAACATTTATTCAAAATAAAAATAATCTCACTTTCAAGTTTATTTTTGTCACAGGTTTGGGGTAAATAAAACCTTGCTGTCATACCAAACCTACCATTATAGTCTATAGTAAAATTTAATTTGGTTTCACATTTAAGTATTTAAGAACCTTCGATGTGCTATAAGCCAAACTGAAAATGTGGACTCAATCACCTTGTAAGAGTGGAGCTAAGACTCTCAAGGTCAACTTCAGTTAAAAAATAATAAATAAACTCATAAATTTATTTCTAGGTAAAATTATTAACTTGTAAAAACAGAAAAATTCTGGAAATTAACCCAAAGGAAATGATGAAGAATCTATACAGACAAAAAGTATTTCACATGGAGATAAAAAGGGAGATAAAGATGCCTTAAATAATTTATAGATTCCCTGGGTGGTACAAATGGTCAAGTGCCGGGCTGCTGACCAAAAAGTTGGAGGTTCGAGTCCATCCAGAAGCTCCTTGGAAGATAGGCCTGGTGATCTACTTCTGAAAAATCAGCCATTGAAAACCCTACAGAGCACAGTTCTACTCTGACATACAAAGGGTCGTCATGAGTTGGAATCAATTCGATGGCAGCTGATTTAATTTACATAATTTATAAGGAAATTCATCAAGTTGCACAATACAAATTCATGTCATATTTTAGAGATGTCTCCTTTAACGTCCACCATACACAACAAATGATTTTATTACTAAATGAATAAATTTCCATCTTCAAACTACACTTTGCACTTATTGTTTATTTTTAGCTATAATCTCAATCAATGCTTAAAATTCCTCCATTTGATAAGTTTCTTAAATAGTATTCCAAAGACCTGAGTTTGGGGGATCAAAAAAGGAAATTTCTCCTTAACATTATAATATGTAAATAATATATAAATATTCATTCCATATTTTCTAATTTCCCTCCTAAATTGCTGACTTCTTGTATGCAGCATTTTTATATCCAATATGAGTATACACTGTAACACATCTAGCCAACACCTAAGAAAGTCCATCCAACACTGTGTTCCCAGTGCACCTACAGATTTATTACATCCTGTCCAAATGATTAAAGGCATCAATCTTATATAATAATTTTGAACAGGAAAAATATTAATCATATTTAAAAGGTATATTAGCCAACACCACATTTGTGTAAGAACTTTTGGTATGTTGAAAATATAAAAGGAGTTTTCAATATTTCTGTTATAGTAGTATAGCATATAGATACAAATATTTTGATATAATATACAAACTAAATTGGTCAATGAAATCAACCAATTCAGTATTCCACTTCAGTATGACACCAACTGCACACACCATACTTCTTCCTCTGACCCTAACCATCTGGAGCTGGGTCAGAGCTCACAAATTAAAGGGCACAGTCCACCAGACTGCCAAGTTTGCCCAAGACTTCAGACACCAGCCACAAGCTAGGGGGTCCCCAAGCTCCCTTCATTTCTGACCTGCTGGCTCCCACTATTCCCTCAGGTTCAATAATTAGCTAGAACTTATAGAACTCAGGAAAGTGTTATACTTTTGATTACAGTTTTACTATAGCAAAAAGAATAAAAAAGAAGAAATAATCATAGGCCAAGATCTGGGAGAGCTCCCAGCACCGAGGTTCCATGTCCCAAAAAGGGACACTATACCCTCCCACATGCATGGATATCCATCACAAACAGGAAGCTCATGGAACTTCAGTGTCCAGAGCTTTTATATTAGTGTGTCATTATGGAGGCATGATTGAATCCAGGCTCAAGTGGCTGAACTCAACCTCCAGCACATCCTCCTCTCCTGAGGCTGAATTCACCAGGTGGGTCTTTCTGGCCTGGTCAGCTGCCTTTAGCTGGTACTTCATTAGCATAACCCCTTAGGTAGGTGTGGCCTGGAGCCCTTATCAAAGTCACTTAATCACTGGGGAAATTCCAAGGTTTTAGAGGTTATCTCTCAAGAACCAAGGACAAAGACCAAATTCTTGGGTAAAATTAACTGTAAACCCTATAGGGACAAATAAGAACAATGCAATTAAAAATAAACTATACAGTTATAATCAGACAAAAACAGATTCCTTAAATTCTAGCAAAAATTTCAAAACTTCTCTTTTTTGGGCATAAAGACCAGGAATATATTCAAGCAGGATAAACAACAAGATGAGTAGGAAAACTGAGACAACTAATATTTGAAAATATATTTTACCAACATACTGATTTGAAAAAAACGAAGATTTAATAAGTTTTTTGTTTTAATCTAGGAAAATATAAAAAGGAATATGTTAAGCACCTACGTGTAAACAGTCTATCTAAAAAGCAAATTTTTGGTTTGTACAGAAAGGAATGATGCCACTTTACTGAAAAAAAAGAGGAAAAGATGAAGTAAGAGCACAGACTAGCAAGGCATTACACGCATGAATTTAGTTAAAATGTTATCAGTGCCAATTAGTGCTGGCTCTATAGTTTTGCAATGTATTCATTCCAAAAATATATATGATTTTGAAAATAAGAATACTAGAGGACTTGTAATCATCAATGTTTACATCTTTAAAGTAAGAGTAATATTTAGCAAAACGCAAAGACTGAGATTTAAGAAAGGGTGCTGGAAAATGCTAGAAAATTAAAATCATAGTTTTTATAAATATGATGCAAACTAGAAATTCAGGAAAATATTATAGAGTCCAAATTTTGATTATGTTCCCTAAATGATAAAAGATTAATAAGTACACACAGTTTCTTATTTTTCTAAGAGGAAACTGCGAGCCACAAGAGATGTTTTTATTTAAAGAATATTAATCCAAATTTTGCATTTCAGGCTACACTCATAATTAATAACAAAATGTTACATTAAAGTAGAACAACTTAAGAGACAGTGGAGGGTGATCGGTTGCTTCATTGAGAAGGGCTCCCTCAGATATGGAGTTCCCGTTTCCTGACCTCCCCCGGATCGTGTGTGGCCAGCGTCAAAGAAAGGCCTGAGTGGGAATTGGAAGGGGAAAACCAAGCGGCTACATATGAGGGAAATTTTGGCAACATTAACAAAACTCACCCTTAGTTTGTCAAAATCAACAAAGACACCAACCAGCCCCAGAGGTTTCTCTATATACTGAAAATACGTTGGGGAGGTGGTCAAGAGATTGTAACGATTATCCTCATTTCTTCTAAATGAAGAAGTGTGTCCTCAGACTCAACCACTGAGCAGTTCTTTCTTATCCAAGAATCCTTATTACAGATTCTCACAGCTTCTTCTAAATGAAGAAGTGTGTCCTCAGACTCAATCACTGAGCAGTTCTTCCTTATCCAAGAATCCTTATTACAGATTCTCACAGCCTAGTCCCAGGAGTTGGCCACATCTGCCTCCCAGGAACGTTTTCCAGAGGTGAAGGCCTGGGCTCCCCATGCAACAAAGCAGTTGGATCCTCCAGAAGGAAAAGGCGCACCTTCAAGGTCATGTCTAAGCCTCAAACTTCTCACATCATCCAATAGCATGCTATTCTGACTGCTTATTTCATAATTGAAGGAGATTTCAACTCAGAATTGGTTGAGTGTCTCTATCAGTCCAGTGATGGGCCTTGTACGGAATGCTGGGTTCACAGGCTGGGGCATGTGCAGCTGTACGGACTCATTACTTGCTAATATGTCTCCAAAATCCTGAAGCAGCTCCACATCTGGTTTATGGCACATATTCATCAGCTCTTCAAACAGCCACGGCGGCTTCACTTTTCTTGAGTTGCTGGAAAATATTTTAGCCTTCACTTTTCAGTCCCTCTAAATGTTGTTTTTCTTCCTCAAGGAGAACTGGATGCCACTTCTGATGCTTAGAAATGATCATGTGTGTCCGTATAAACACAGGATAATTCCACAGTCTAGTTATTTGGCTCTCCTTATTTAGATTTCTCTGGTTTTCTTGGATCTTTTCCCATGAAGACCTCACTCGCTTTAACAGTTTCTTCCGGTATTCCTCAATAGCGCATTCTATGGAGCAGTGTCTGGGAGTCTCGTGCTCCTGAGAGAGCAGAGCAAACACAGCAGCTTCCTGCTTTCTTCACAGAAGATCTTCTTTGTCTCCTTGTGTGTCCCAGACAACTGTTCCTCAGAGCTCAGGAATTGCCAGAGACTGGTTTGTCTGGCAAGGGACACCAGATTCTTCACAAGAATACTGGTTTTGAACTCTGTCTGCTCTGATGTTTCCCTGCACACAGGGCAACGGGCATGAGTTTTGGCTTCTTCCCAGGAAAGGCAGAGGCAGGGCTACAGAACCTGTGCCCACAGCCTATGGTGACAGGGTCTGTAAAGTAGTTCAAGTAGATGATGGAGGTGAGTTCTTCCTAGAAGGCTGAATCCATTTTTGTGGTTGTAGAGGCTGGCAAGTCCCAAGTCCACGGGTCGGACATCAGGCTGGAGGCTTCTCCTGACTCACGTAGCTGCAGAGGCTGAAGAATCCCAAGATCAGCAGGTAAGATGGCAGGCTGCTGACTCACAGGCTGAGAGGCCGAAGAATTCCAAGATCAGCAGGTGATATGGTAGGCCAGTTGCTCAAGTCCCAAGCACCAGAGGTCAGATGATGATGAGTCGGACACAGGATCCACAGTGAGAGCCTTGATGGAACACCATTTATATACTGGAGGCAGGCCACACCCACAAGGAAACCCCTTTTCAGCTGACTAGCTGCTCATAGCAGATTTCATCATGGAGGCAACTGCATTATATCAAATTTCATCATGGAAGTGATTACATTATATCAGACCACAAAATGGGGGATGACTACATCATTACCTAGCTTCCAATTTACATCATTACATAACTGCCAAACTACATCATGACTGCCTGTCTTAGTCATCTAGTGCTGCTGTAACAGAAATACCACAAGTGGATGGTTTATTAACGAAGAGAAGTCTATTTCCTCACAGTCAAAGTAGGCTAAAAGTCCAAATTCAGGGCGTCAGCTCCAGGGGAAGGCTTTTTCTCTCTGTCGGCCTTCTTCTCTTCAGTGTTTCCCTGGACTAGGAGCTTCTCTGCGCAGGGACCCCAGTCCAAAGAATGCGCTCTGCTCCCAGCACTGCTTTCTTGATGGTATGAGGTCCCCAATTCTCTGCTTGCTTCCCTTTCCTTTTATTTCTTGTAAGGTAAAAGGTGGTGCAGGCCACACCCTAGGGAAACTCCCTTTACATTGGATCAGGGATGTGACCTGGATAAGGGTGGTGTTAACAATCCCACCCTAATCCTCTTTAACATAAAATTACAATCACAAAATGGAGGCCAACCACACAATTCTGGGAATCATGGCCCAGCCAAATTGATACACACATTTTTGGGGGGACATAATTCAAACCATGACATTCCACCCTTTGGCCCCCAAAAACGCACATCCTTGCAACATGGAAAACATATTCACCCCATCATATCATAGCAAAAGTCTTAACTCCAAGTCCAAAATCCAAAAATTCCTCTTCATCTGTGAAATCTAGAATATAAGTTATCTGCTTCCAAAGGTACAATGGCAGAACAGGCACAAGCTAGACATTTCCAAGGCTTTGAAAATAATCCTCCGTTCTCTGAGACAATTTACACAGCAGCCTTGCCCTCTAGACTCTAAGTATTGGCCACACTCTCCAGATTCTGAGTGGAGGCCCCTCAGCCCTGGGCTTCAGCTCCGCCTTCCAGGCCCACTGGGACTGCAACTCTGTTTTCCCGGCTTTAGGCGCACCATTCTCCCAGTCCATCTGAGTGGCAACTCCACCCTTAGAAACACCAGAGGCCATGGCTCCACCCTTAGGAAATCCTGAGGTCATGGCCATACCTTTTGAGACTGAGGCAGCTCAGCTTCTTGTGTCCCTTGTCTCTTCAGCTTCTGCTTCCTGACAAGGATTTATGGGGAAGAGATATGTGGCTAGACCTCTCTGAATGGGCCAAAGAAGTGAATATATTTGTGTCTCATGTGAATGCTCACCAAAGGGTGACCTCAGCAGAGGATGACTTTAACAATAAAGTGGATAGTATGACGCGTTCTGTGGAAACCACTCATCCTCTTTCCCAGCTACTCTTGTCATTGCTCAATGGGCTCATGAACAAAGTGGCCATGGTGGCAGGAATGGAGGTTATGCATGGGCCCAGCATCACGAACTTCCACTCACCAAGGCTGACTTGGCTACAGCCACTGATGAGTGCCTAATCTGCCAGCAGCAGAGACCAACACTGAGTCCCCGATATGGCACCATCCCCTGAGGTGATCAGCCAGCAATCTGGTGGCAAGTTGATTACATTGGACCACTTCCATCATGGACAGGGCAGTGTTTTGTCCTTACTGGAATAGACACTTACTCTAGATATGGATTTGCCTTCCCTGCATGCAATGCTTCTGCCAAAACTACCATCCGTGGACTTACAGAATGCCTTATCCACTGTCATGGTACCCCACACAGCATTGCCTCAGATCAAAGGACTCACTTTACAGCAAATGAAGTGCATCAGTGGGCCCATGCTCATGGAATTCACTGGTCTTACCGTGTTCCCCATCATCCTGAAGCAGCTGGATTGACAGAATGATAGAATGGCCTTCTAAAGACACAATTACGGTGCCAGCTAGGTGGCAATACCTTGCAGGGTTGGGGAAATGTTCTCCAGGGACTGTATATACTTTAAACCACCATCCAATATATGGTGCTGTTTCTCTCATAGCCAGGATTCACGGGTCCAGGAATCAAGGGGTGGAAATGGGAGTGCACCCCTCACTATTACCCCTAGTGACCCACTTGCAAGATTTTTGCTTCCTGTCCCCTCGACTTTATGCTTTGCAGGCCTAGAAGTTTTAGTTCCAAAGGGAGGAATGCTCCCACCTGGAGACACATCACTGATTCCATTGAACTGGAAGTTAAGAATGCCACCTGGCCACTTTGGGCTCCTTATGCCTCTGGATCAACAGGCAAAGGGAGTTACCATACTGGCTGGTGTGATTGATCCTGATTACCAAGAGGAAATCAGATTGATATTACATAATGGAGATAAAGAAGAGTCTGTCTGGAATGCAGGAGATTCCTTAGGGTGTCTCTTAGCACTACCGTGCCCTGTGATTAAAGTCAGTGGAAAACCACAGCAACCTAATTACAACATGACTACTAATGACCCAGACCCTTCAGGAATGAAGGTTTGGGTCATCCCACCAGGCAAAGAACCATGACCAGCTGACGTGCTTGCTGAGAGCATAGGGAATACAGAATGGGTGGTGGAAGAAGGTAGTTCTAAATACCAGTTACAGCCATGTGACCAGTTGCATAAATGGGGACTGTAATTGCTATGAGTATTTCTGTTTTGTATGTGTGCATCTAATATTTTTGTTTCCTTCACTTATAAAATATAAGATGTAAACAGGGCTAGTGCATTTTCGATTGTATGCGTGTTAGTTTTATCATGTTAGGCACAAGTATGACTTTGTAATCACCTTATTCAGAGATTATGTATGGTTTCAGGAGATGTGTGCAGGCGCCAAGTTGACAAGGGGTGGACTGTGATGGTTACGATTCTATGTCAACTTGGCTAGACCATTATTCTCAGTGTTTTAGCAGTTGTATAATGTTGTGATCACCCCCATGATGGAATCTGCTGAGTGGTACTGGCGGAGGCGGGGCCTGTGGCAGCTCACCACCCTCTCGTTTCATCTCTCTGCCTTTCACCGGTTACCTTCTGCCTGCTCGCCTTGCCAAGGTTTTTGGCTTGTTCCAGACTCAGCAGCTGCCTCTTGCTGTCTCACCTCTGGTTCGTGGGACTTGAGCTAGCAGTTTACTTGTTGATCTCAGAATTCATTGAACTTCTCAGCCTTCAAGCAAGAGTCTGGTTCCCTGACCTGCCAACTTTGGGTTCGCCAGCCACTGCAGCTACATGAATCAGGAGAAAACTTGCAGTCTTGTCTGCTGATCTTGGAATTCATTGACCTTCACAGCCTGTGAGCAGAGCCCCTCCCTGACCTCCAACCTTGGGTTCACCAACTTCTGCGGACACGTAAACTGGGAGAGGCCTCTACCCTGATCTGTGGACTTGGGACGTTTTAGCCTCTACAATTGCCTGAGCTATTTCCTTGATATAAATATCTCTCTCTATATATTTTTACGCTTTACTGGTTTTGCTTCTCTAGACAACCCAGCCTAAGACACTGCCAAACCACTGAGAATCATGGCACTGCCAAGCTGACACATAACCTTAACCATCACATACCCTATGTAATTTCCCATAAACACTGAAATGCCAGATAGTGAACTGGGGTGGGAGGGGGAGGCTACAGTCTTCTAAATGTTAGAAAAAACACCTGATTTTTTTTTTTTTTTTTGTATTGTCAAGGTATTTAACATTGCTAACAATCTACAGTGACTGAACTCAAGTTATTTGTGATAACTTGAATTACAAGGGGGGCATGCAAGCTAGGGAAGTATTTTTATATTTTGTTTTTCTTCTTCTTCCAGTTTGAAAGGAAAAAGTAAACAAATAACTGACTCAATTAAATACATGAGTCTTGAAATGGTACTTACTGGCATAACAATGTTGTAGTGAATGCAGAACCCGGGTTCAGAAGGAAAATATTCATCAGATACAAATCTTATCCTGATTTGATTTCCTTTAGAAATCTGTTTTCCTGGCACAGCACCAGAACCACACCAGCGCCCTAAAATAGTTCCATCACTGGGTTCCTCAATTTCTACAAAATCATACCTGTAAGGAGACAAAGAGAAAGAAGACATAAATTCATGACCTGTTATTTTGGTAATTCAAATTCACACGTCTGTGGATTCACAATGCATCTGTTGTCAATATATATGAGTCAGTCCTAAATTCAACTGGGTAAATATAATTAAATATCTCCAAGACGAGAAAAAACTAAAAATATGTTCCCATTTCAGGAAACAGGAGTCTTCTATTTTAAGCCTCCCGGTTTGACCGTTAACAAACTCCAAATTTACTAGTTAGCCATTTCAAAACTTAAATTTTATATGGAGCTACCATACCTGATCTTCAATTCATGGACTCAATTTAATAATTTCCAAGATCAGGTATAGTATGGGCATGACTTACTCCAATCTCAATTTCTATTCTTATTGTCCATTACTTTCCAACAATAAAGCACTTTATCCCAAGCTCACTTTCCTCATCTGTGATGCAAGCTTCTCTATAGTCTCTTCCATATGTACATGTCCTTCCATTCTCACTTTGTAGTCTACTGCCTCTGTGAAGCTTTCCTAGTATCCTCAGCTCACTGTCATCTTTCTCTTTTTGATAAGGACATATTCTGAATATTAACCATGTGGAAGTGACCTATGGTCTCAGTTATAAGACACTGAAACCCTTGAAAAAAGAAATCAGATCTCAGGTATTTCTATTTTACATAGCACTGCACACAGTATCTTAAACATGAGGAATATTTGGTTAATTTTGGTTAGGAAGGTTTACGTCAGCGATTCTCATGAGAGCAGCTGTGGTGAAATGAATTCCTTTATGCGACCTTTTGCCTTGGTTCTTTGGAAAAACAGCTTGAAATATTTTTTCCCTAAGCCCTGAGGAGTTTTCTTTGCCCTGTATTTTCTACCCTAGAGGGTTTATTACATTTCCTGGGTACTTTTTGTCTGGTCCTGGACTGCAGCCGGCCCTGTGAATGGTGTGTGCCTTGCAGGGACTGATCAATATACTACACAAATGAAGTGACTACAGACTATGCAAATGAAGTGTCTGTGGCCTACCAAGATGGGATTGGTCAGTTCATGGCCCCGGTAGAGGGTCATGCCTTGGAATTGATGAAGAGTTCATGTATATATGCAGTCAACCCCATAGAGGTTTTTCAGACAGGAAGCAGGAAGAAGAGAAGGGAGAAAAAGCAAGAGAGAAGAGAAGAGGCAGAGAGAAAGGAGGCAAAGAACCTCCTAAAAGAGCTGTAACGTGGGTCAAAAGCTGTAACACTGAAGACAGTGACAGGCCTGGACGAGGCCCAGCAGCAGAGCAAGTAGTGACGGGGTGGTGACAGACAGCAGGGAAAAGGGGAGCCTGTCCTCAGGGGACTGAGAGAAATCCTGTCTTCAAGGGGCTGAGAGAAGGGATGTCCTCAAGGGGCTGAGAGGAATCCTGTCCTCAAGAGGCTTAGAGGAGGACTGTCCTAAGAGAGCTGAGAGGAAGCCTTTCCTCTGGGGGCTAAGAGGAGGCCTACATGGCTGGGAGGCGGCGTGCATAGCTGAGAGAAGGGTCTGCTTGCTTGCGTGGCCAAGAGGAGTTGAGAGAGCTGTCCTCCACTGAAGAAGGGTGGGATATGCTCTCTTCTTTGGGGGAGCCTTCCAGACTTTGCCTATGTGCTTCCTGATCTTGATCCTGAGTTGTGGCCTGTTAATCCTGATTCCAAGTTGTACCATGTTACTTCCGTAATAAGCCACTTAACTGTAAGCATGGTTTGGGAGTTCTGTGTTGCCACTGCAATGAATTATTGAACCCAGCAGAGAAGTAGAGAGTGCCATGGGAAGGATGGCTGGTGTTAGAATTGGTGAAAACGCTGGAGAGTGGCGGTATGTGTGACCTCCACATCACAGAAATCAGCCTTGGGCTGATCTTGATTCACATCATCCCCCCTGAAATTAGGTTCTGACACTACCACAACTACCCTTTTGTAGCAGTATTGTCCCACAGGAGAACTGTCATAGATTGAATTATATTCCCCAAAATATGTGTCAGCCTGGCTAGGTAGGTCATGATTCCCAGTATTGTGTGGTTATCCTCCATTTTTTGATCTGATGTAATTATCCTCCATTTTGTAATGTGTCATAGATTCTAACCTCTGCCTGTGGTTCCATCCCACTTGTGAATGAGTTGTTTGCTATATTAATAAGGTAGGATTAGGTCATGTCAATGAGCATTAGGTTGTGTTTGTTAAATGTGGCAAGACTAGGGTGTATCTTGAGTCAATCTCTTTTTTTTTTTTTTTTAAGTAAATATTTTATTGTACTTCAGGTGAAGGCTTACAGAACAAACAGTTTCTCATGTAACAGTAGTACACATGCTGTTTTATGACTGTGGTTAACAACCCCACAACATTTTAACCCTCTGGATTCTCAGCTTTTCTTTTTTTTTTTTTTGGTGAAAATACACATAGCCAAAGATACACCATTTCAAAACTTTTTACTTACACATTTAAGTGATATTGACTATGCTCTTCCAATTATGCTGCCATTCTCGCCCAAGATGAAGGCTTACAGGACAAAATAGCCTCCCATTTAACAGTTACTACAAATGTTGCCCTAAAACAGTGGTTAACAATCTCACAACACATCAACAGTATCCTTACTCAACTTGTGTTCCTTATCATCAGCTGCCTACTCCCCCTCTGCCTTCTGGCCCTTGTCACTGGACTCCTGTACCTCGTTAGTCTCATTTAGTTTTACTGGGCTGTCCACTCCCAGACTGAACAGTGAACCTCAAAGATAACTTCACCTCTGAGCTGAAAAGGTGTCTGGGGGCCACACTCTTGAGGTTTCTCCAGTCTCCTTTAGGCCAGTAAATCTGGTCTTTTTTTGGGGGGGGAGTTAGAATTATGCTCTACATCCTTCTCCAGCTCTGTCCAGAACCCTCTGTGGTGATCCTGGTCAGAGCAGTCAGTGGTGGTAGCCGGGCACCATCTAGCTGTACTGGACTCAGTCCGGTGGAGGTCTTGGTAGCTGTGGTCAGTTAGTCCTTTGGACTAATCTTTTCATTGTATCCTGTTCTCTTCATTCTCCCTTGCTCCCAAAGGGATGAGACCAGTGGAGTATCTTAGATGGCCGCTTACAGGCTTTTAAGACCCCAGACACTACTCACCAAGGTAGAATGTAGAGCATTATCTTTATAAGTAGTGTCATGCCAATTGAGCTAGATGTTCCCCGAGACCATGGTCCCCAGAGGCCTCCGTCCAACAACTCAGTCCCTCGGGGAGTTTGGATGCGTCCATGGGGCCTCCATGACCTTTCCTTGTGCAGGTTGTGTTAGTTTCCCTTGTACTGTGTACTGTCTCACCTCTCACCCAAGATACCACTTATCTATTGCCTATTTAGTATTCCCCCCCTTCCCTCCCATCACTGGTAACCAGCAAGGATTGTTACATTTTGCATGTGAATTTTTTCATGGGTTTTTACAATAGAGGTCTCATACAATATTTGTCCTTTTGTGACTGACTTATTTCACTCAGCATAATGTCCTCCAGTTTCATCCATCTTATGAGATGGTTCACAGATTCATTGTTGTTCTTTCTCATTGCATAGTACTCCATTGCGTGTATGTACCATAGTTTGTTTATCCATTCATCTGTTGATGGGCACCTACATTGTTTCCATCGTTTTGCTATTGTGAACAATGCTGCCATGAACATAGGTGTGCATATGTCTATTCGAGTGACAACTCTTATTTCTCTAGGATATATTCCTAGGAGTGGGATTGCTGGATCGAATGGTATGGCTATTTCTAGCTTTCTGAGGAAACGCCATATCATTTTCCAAAATGGTTGTATCATTTTGCATTCCCACCAGCAGTGTATAAGAGTTCCCATCTCCCCGCAGCCCCTCCAACATTTGTTATTTCCAGTATTTTTGATTTGTGCCAGTAATGCCGGGGTGAGATGGTATCTCATTGTGGTTTTAATTTGCATTTCTCTAATGGCTAGTGAACGCAAGCATTTCCTCATGTGTCTGTTGGCCATTTGAATGTCTTCTTTGGTGAAGTGTCTGTTCATTTCCTTTGCCCATTTTTTGATAGGACTGTTTGTCTTTTTGTTGTAGAGGTGTTCGATTTTCTTGTAGATTATGGAGATTAGACCTTTGTCTGACTTGTACTGTCCAAAATTTTTTCCCAGTCTGTAGGTTCTCTTTTGACTCTTTTGGTGAAGTCTTTGGAAGAGCATAGGTGTTTGATTTTTAGAAGATCCCAGTTATCTAGTTTATCTGTTGGGTTTTGTGTGTTGATGTTTATGGTTTGTATCCTGTTAATGCCATGTATTAAGGCCTGAAGTGTTGGTCCTATTTTTTCTTCTATGAACTTTATAGTTTTAGGCTTTATATTCAGGTCTTTGATCCATTTTGAAGTAGTTTTTGTATATGGTGTGAGGTATGGGTCCTGTTTCATTTTTCTGCAAATGGATATCCAGTTTTGCCAGCACCATTTGTTAAAAAGACTGTCTTTTCCACATTTAATGGACTTTGGGCCCTTGTCGAAAATCAGGTGACTGTAGGTGGATGGATTTACATCTGGGTTCTCAATTCTGTTCCATTGGTCAATGTCTCTGTTGTACCACTACCAGGTTGTTTTGAGTACTGTAGTTGTATAGTAGGTTCTCAAGTCAGGTAGTGTGAGTCCTCCAACTTTATTCTTCTTCTTCAGCAGTGCTTTACTTATTCGGGGCTTCTTCCCTTTCCATATAAAGTTAATAATTAGTTTTTCCATCTCTTTGAAGAATGTTGTTGGTATTTGGATTGGGATTGCATTGTATTTGTAAATTGCTTTAGGTAGAATTGCCATTTTCACAATGTTGAGTCTGCCTATCCATGAGCATGGTATGTTTTTCCATTGATGTAGATCACTTTGGGTTTCATGCAGCAGTGTTTTTTAGTTTTCTTTGTATAGGTCTTTTACATTCCTGGTCAGATTTATTCCTAAGTATTTTAACTTTTTAGGGGCTATTGAAAATGGTATTGATTTCCTGATCTCCTTTTCATCGTTCTCTTTACTGGTGTATAGGAATCCAACTGATTTTTGAATGTTTATCTTGTATCCTGCTACTCTGCTGAATCTTTCTATTAGTTCCAGTAGAATTCTCGTGCAGTCTTTAGGGTTTTCTATGTATAGTATCATATCATCTGCAAACAGGGAGAGTTTAACTTCTTCATTACCAATTTGGATGCCCTTTATTTCTTTCTCTTGCCTTATTGCTCTAGCTAGAACTTCCAGCACAATGTTAAATAGGAGTGGTGATAAAGGGCATCCTTGTGTTGTTCCTGTTTTCAAGGGGAATGTTTTCAGCCTCTCTCCATTAAGAATGATGTTGGCTGTTGGTTTTGCAGAGATGCCCTTTATTATCTTGAGAAATTTCCCTTCTATACCTATTTTATTGAGAGCTTTTATCGGGAATGGGTGTTGAACTTTGTCAAATGCCTTTTCTGCGTCAATTGAGATGATCATGTGATTTTTTTTCTTTCCTTTTATTTATGTGGTGAATTACGTTGATGGATTTTCTAATGTTAAACCATCCTTGCATAACTGGTATGAATCCTACTTGGTCGTGGTGTATTATTTTTTTGATATGATACTGAATTCTATTGGCTAGAATTTTGTTCAGAATTTTTGCATCTATATTCATGAGAGATATTGCTGTGTAATTTTCTTTTTTTGTGATGTCTTTGCCTGGTTTTGGTATCAACGTTATGCTGGCCTCATAGAATGAATTTGGAAGTGTTGCTTCCTCTTCTATGCTCTGAAATAGCTTGAGTAGAACTGGTGCAAGCTATTCTGTAAATGTTTTGTAGAATTCTCCAGTGAAGCCATCGGGGCCAGGGCTTTTTTTGTTTGGGAGTTTTTTTAAATTACCTTTTCAATATCTTCTCCTGTTATGGGTCTGTTAAGATTTTCAATATCACTTTGTTGTAGTTTGGGTAGGCCGTGTGTTTCTAGAAATTTATCCATTTCCTCTAGGTTTTCAAATTTGTTGGAATATAGTTTTTCATAATATTCTGTTATAATCCTTTTTATTTCAGTTGTGTCTGTTGTAATGTCCCCCATTTCATTTCTTATTTTGGTTATTTGTGCCCTCTGCTGTTTTTCTTTTGTCAGTCTGGCCAGTGGTTTGTCGATTTTGTTGATTCTTTCAAAGAACCAACTTTTGGTTTTGTTGATTCTTTCTATTGTTTTTCTGTTGTCTATTTCATTTATTTCTGCTTTGATCTTTACTATTTCCTTTCTTCCGGTGGTTGTAGGCTTTTTTTGCTGTTATCTATTTGTTTGAGTTGTGTTGTTAATGTTTTGATTTTGTCCCTTTCTTCTTTTTTGAAATGTGCATCTATTGCTATAAATTGTCCTCTGAGGACTGCCTTTGCTCTGTCCCAAAGGTTTTGGTATGATGTGTTTTCATTTTCATTTGATTCTAGGAATTTTTTAATTCCATCTCTGATTTCTTCTATTACCCATTGATGTGTAAGCAGAGTAGTATTCAGTTTCCATGTGTCTGATTTTTTTTCCTTGCTCTTTCTAGTGTTAATTTCTACCTTGATGGCACTGTGGTCAGCGAAGATACTGTGAATTATCTCAGCATTTTGGATCTTGTTGAGGATTGCTCTGTGGCCTAAGATGTGGTCTATTCAGGAGAACGTTCCACGTGCATTGGAAAAGAATGTGTACTTTGTAGCGGTTGGATGGATTGTTCTATATATGTCTATGAGGTCCAGTTGGCTGATTGTGTCCTTTAGGTCTTCTGTATCTTTGCTTAGTTTCTTTTTAGTTGTTCTGTCCTTTACTGAGAGTGGTGTGTTGAAGTCTCCTACTATTATTGTGGAACTGTCAATTTCTCTTTTCAGTGCTGTTAGAGTTTTTTTTTATGTATTTTGGAGCCCTGTCATTGGGTGCATAGATATTTATTATGGTTATGTCTTCATGACGGATCGTCCCCTTAATCATTTTATAGTGTCCTTCTTTGTCTTTTACGGTAGATTTTGTTTTAAAGTCTATTTTATCTGAGATTAGAATTGCCACTCCTGCTCTTTTTTGGTAGTTGTTAGCTTGATATATTTTTTTCCAACCTTTGATTTTTAATAAATTCACATCTTTGTTTCTAAGGTGTGTCTCTTGTAGACAGCATATTGATGGATCCTGTTTTCTTATCCATTCTGCCACTCTCCGTCTCTTTATGGGTGCATTGAGTCCATTTACATTCAGTGTAATTATTGATAGATGGAGGTTTGTTGCTGTTATTTTGTAGTGCTTTTTTTTGTGGTGCTGAAATTTTCTTTGTTCTTCTTATTCTCTTGTGCTGAGTTACTTTTGTTTGTGGATTTTGTGTTCATTTCTTTTCTTTTTGTAGGTTTTGTTTTTGCTGAGACTTTATGTTTTTCGTCTTTATTTTTATGAGTTGGTTTGTTAACTTTCTTTGTGGTTACCATGAATTTTACCCTTATCTTTATAAGTTTGAAGCAGCCTACCCTTACTTGGTATTGCCTTGCCTTCCTCTGCTTTAGAAGGTTCTATACCTATGCCGTTTGTTCCCTCTTTCACTGTTTTGATGTTGTTGTCATCCTTTGATTGATTGCTCTGATTCCCTGTTGTATTTCTTTTGTTTTTGGATAGTCCTCAGTAGTTCATTTCCTAGAATGGTATCTGGTTCGTATGAACCTGCGTCCTAGGTCCTAGGTCCTGCCTGAGGGCTGAAGCTGTTTGTCCTCAGATCGAAGAACTCCCTTTAATAATTCTTGTAAGTTTGGTTTGACTTTTGCATATTCCCTTAGTTTCTTTTTATCTGGAAATGACCTAATTTCACCATCAAATTTGAACGAGAGTTTTTCAGGATATATTATTCTTGGCTGACAATTTTTTTCTTTCAAGATTTTATATATGTCATCCCACTGCCTTCTTGCCTGCATGGTTTCTGCCGAATAATCTGAGCTTAGTCTTATTGTTTCTCCTCTGTATGTGACTTCTTGTTTTTCATGAGCTGCTCTCAGGATTCTTTGTCTTTAGTTTTGGTAAGTGTCCCATAGGAGAACTGTCATAGACTGAATTATATTCCCCAAAATATGTGTCAGCCTGGCTAGGTAGGTCATGATTCCCAGTATTGTGTGGTTATCCTCCATTTTTTGATCTGATGTAATTATCCTCCATTTTGTAATGTGTCATAGATTCTAACCTCTGCCTGTGGTTCCATCCCATTTGTGAATGAGTTGTTTGATACATTAATAAGGTAGGATTAGGTCATGTCAATGAGCATTAGGTTGTGTTTGTTAAATGTGGCAAGATTAGGGTGTATCTTGAGTTAATCTCTTTTGAGATATAAAAGAGATTAAGTAAGCAGGCAGGACAGCAGAGACGGGGGAAGAGAGACATCAAGCCACAAGAAGATCGCCCAGGAGCAGAAACAAAAAGAGACAAGGACTTTCCTCCAGAATCGACAGAGAGATAGCCTTCCTGTAGAGCTGGTGTCCTGAATTCGGACTTCTAGCCTCCTAAACCGTGATAAAATAAATTTCTGTTTGTTAAAGCCACCCACTTGTGGTATTTCTGTTACAGCAGCACTAGGTAACTGTGGTGCGGCCTTTTTAGCCATGGTCTCGTAACTCCCACCCAGGTGACTATATGACAGGGTAATTGTGGCCTACCGAGGGGAGTGGTCAGTTTTGCCTTAAAAGAGAGCCAATTCCAGACCAAGGAGGAGCCTACCACCATCAAGGGAGGAGAGATCAACAGGAGAGACCCAACAGCAGAGATCCGGCAGCAGGAGATGGTGCAGCAGACTTCCTAGCCCATGGAGAGAGAAAGCTGAGTGCCTCTGGGCATAGACTGAGGGCCAGCAAGAGGTGTGCCTGCCAGCACAGATGGTGAGAGGCTATCCTGATGGAAGAAATGTATCCTCAGTATTCTTGAACATGAATTGTAACTGTTACTTCCCTAATAAACCCCATAATTGTAAGTATGGTCTGTGAGTTCCGTGTGGCCACTTCAAGGAATTATTGAACCCAGTAGAGAGTGCTGTGGAGGGGACAGTTGGTGTCAGAATTGGTAGAGACACCAGAGAGGGGAGCCTTGTCTGGCCTCTGCCTCATGGGAATCAGCCTTGGGCTGTTGATCTTAGTTCTCCTTTCCCCTTGTGAAGTTAGATGAGGTCAGACACCACCCCGATGTCGTTTTCACAGTAACTAAGACAGAGAATGTTTCATAAATTTGTAGAAGCATTTAGGTTGTCTCAATGACCAGGAGTGAGAAGCACACCACTGAGATGTCATGTGCAAGGACCAGGGTATCTCAACATTGCAAAGTCCTGAAATCAAGTACTTGCCACAAATCCCCCATGCCTTCCAAATACATCACGGGACACTTATGTGGGTGAAAATTCTGCGATCAACCATCCCAGCCTGAAACCTAACATTGTTTTACATAGAAACACCAGCATGTTTTACACAGTTTTTATTTAAGCTACATTGTTCAGAAATTCAACTACCCAATAAATTGAGGGAAGTCTGTTCTTTGTTTGGAACTTTACCAAGAACTACTCACCATTTTAGAAAAACATGTCGCCAACAGCAACACTGCTTATAATACTTGCTTCACAATTAAAATAATTAAACACAACCACATCAGACTATATCTATAGCTGTCACATTCAAATGAGTCTACTTAAAAGATGTAAACATCTGGCTACTTTTATTTCTCCAGTGTAATTGTGCACGAGCATTTATGCATTGAAATACATATTATTTTAACATAAAGTACTTTGCTATTATTTCTCTTTTAAAAACATACAGGCCATTATATTTATTTTAATAAAGTGTGTGTGTGTGTGTATGATCATTCTATGAACTATTTTTCAGAACACTAAAAAGGACATTCAAAACTTCTGTTATAAAAGGGAAGTCCGACTAGGTTGAAAATCACTAGAAGATTAAAAAAAAAAAGTCTAAATTCAGTAGATTCCAGACAACAGTAATATATTTTTTATTTTGTGTGTAGTACTACATTTACAGAAAAACAATGTGAAAAATGGTCAAGTATATAATGAACTAATTTTCCTTATAAATCTTTCTTTTAAGGAGGTACCCACAACTCTCTTATGGAATGTGACTTAACCTGTTTCAACCTCATTTTCCTCGTCTGTAAATTGAGACTACTACTTACCTCACAGGAATGTTTTAGGAAAAGCAGGACAGCATACGTACAGTGTCTAAAACATTGCTGGCACACATCTGTCATTCATAAAGTCTGTTACTCATTTTTACCATGCATCTCTCACACTCATCTCCCACACACCTATCTTTTAACCTAACCTTGGGAGTTTGAAAGCAATAAATAAGAAAACCCAAACACAAAGAGGAAAGAATGTTTTTGCTATATCATATGACAAGTCCAGGGCTATACATTGCAAATGTATAAGTCAGACAGTATAACCATTTTGGGAGTTTTGGCGTCCGTGTGGTGGGGTGAGATGGGGCATAGGAGGAGTGGGTAGAATGGACCTAGGCAACTATTTCAGATATAATGATACCACAGATGATAATTAGCATTTTTATCAAAGGGTAGTTTTTATATCCAGATTGTTTACCAGTTAAATAAAGCTTCTATTCATAGAGTAACTGTTCGTTCTGTGCTTGGCAGGTAAATCTATCTGATATGGATTACCACCACTGCTAGTACGAAAAAAGTCAGATTTAAAGCCAGGTCAGTCCTTCTACAAGTGTTCTGTTAAGGACTGACTTTGTGCAAAGTGCAATGCTAGATTCTCTCAAGACACAAAGATGAAACTATAGATTCTTTGGGCTCCCATAAAACACACTGGGAAGTGCTCCATGAGAGTATGTAGGAAGAACTTTGGGACACTGGAAGAGTAATTTTATACAGTAAGATTACAGTTGACTTACAAAGGATTTGACATTTGGGCTGCCAACGAGTACTGTCAATGATTCATAAGTCTCCATAGTCCCTGAGCCAGTGGCCTGCCATCTGACCTGCCAGTCTTGGGTTTTGAGTCAGAAGAAGCCTCCAGCCTGACACCTAACTCATGGAACTGGGACTTGCTGGCTTCTATAACCATGTGAGCCATTTCTTAGAGACAAATCTCTCTCTGTACATATATGCTTCACTGGTTTTGTTTCTTTAGAGAGCCTAGCCTAAGACATTGGGTAGAACACCACTCATCTGTTTGTCATCCTGTGGTAGCTCGCGTGTTGCTGTGATGCTGGGAGCTATGTCAACGGTATTTTAAATATCAGTAGCGTCACCCATGCTGGACAGGTTTCAGTGGAACTTACAGACTAAAACAGACTAGGAAGAAGGACCTGGTGATGTTGATTCTAAAAAAAGTGCACAGTGAAAACCTTATGAATAGCAGCAGAACATTCTCTGATATAATGCTAAGAGATGAGCCCCTCAAGTTAGAAAGCACTCCAAATACAACTGGGGAAAAGCTGCCTCGCCGACGTGGCATGACTCAAAAGGGGAAGAAACAGATACAAACATCCATTAATAATCGGAATGTGGAATGTATGAAGTATGAATCTAGGAAAATTTAAAGTTGTCAAAAATGAAACGGAACACATAAAGATCAATATCCTAGGCATTAATGAGCTGAAATAAGACTGGTACTGGCCTTTTTGAATCAGGCTACTATGCCGGGAATGAAAAATTAAAGAGGAATGGTGTTGCATTCCTCCTCAAAAAGAACATCTCAAGATCTATCCTGAAGAACAGTGCTGTCAGTGATAGGATAATATCCGTAAGACTACAAAGAAGACCAGTTAATATGACTATTATTCAAATTTAGGCACCAACCACTAACGCCAAAGATGAGGAAATTGAAGACTTTTACCAACTTCTGCAGTCTGAAATTGATCAAACATACAATCAAGACGCATTGTTAATTACTGGTGACAGGAATGCGAAATTTGGAAACTAAGAAGGATCGGTAGTTGGAGAATATGTCTTTGGTGATCAAAATAATGCCGGAGATTGCATGACAGAATTTTGCAAGACCAATGACTTATTCATTGTAAATACATTTTTCAATAACATAAATGGTGACTATACACGTCGTCCTCACCAAATGAAATACACAGGAATCAAATTGACTACATTTATGGAAAGAGACAATGGAGAAGCTCAATATCATCAGTCAGAACAAGGTCAGGGGCTGACTGTGGAACAGACCATCAATTCCTCATTTGCAAGTTTAAGCTGAAGCTAAAGAAAATGAAAACAAGTCCATGAGAGCCAAAGTATGACCTTGAGTATATCCTACTAGATTTAGAGACTATCTCAAAAATAGATTTGACATATTGGACACTAATGACTGAAGACCAGACTAGCAGTAAGAAGATAATAAGGATGTCACACATGAAGGTAGCAAAAGGTCATTAAAAAGACAGGAAAGAAAGAAAAGACCAAAATGGATGTCAGAAGAGACTCTAAAACTTGCTCTTGAACGTCGAGTAGCTAAAGCAAAAGGAAGAAATGATGAAGTAAAAGAGTTGAACAGAAGATTTCAAGGTGCAGCTCAAGAAGACAAAGTATTATAATAAAATGTGCAAAGACCTGGAGTTAGAAAACTAATGGGAAAGAATACACTTGACATTTCTCAATCTGAAAGAACTGAAGAAAAAATTCAAGCCTCGAGGTGCAGTATTGAAGGATTCTACGTGGAAAGTACTAAACAACATATGGAGCATCAAAAGAAGATAGAATACACTGAGTCACTATACCAAAAAGAATTGGTCAACAGTCATTCATTTCAGGGGGTCATATATGATCAAGAACCAATGGTATTGAAGGAAGAAGTACAAGCTGCACTGAAGGCACTGGGAGAAAACAAGGCTCCAGGAATTAATGGAATATCAATTGAGATATTTCCACAAATGCATATAACACTGGAAATGCACTCATCTATACCAAGAAATTTCAGAGACAGCTACCTGGCAAACTGACTGGAAGAGATCCATATTTGTGCCCATTTCAAAGACAGTGAGCCAACAGAATGAAGAAATTATCAAACAATAACATTAATATCAAATGCAAGTAAAATTTTCCTGAAGATAATTAAAAAACGGTTGCAGCAATACACCGACAGGGAACTGCCAGAAACTCAGGCCGAATTCAGAAAAGGATCTGGAACGAGGGATATCGTTGCTGATGTCAGATGGATCTTGGCTGAAAACAGAGAACACCAGAAAGATGTTTATCTGTGTTTTACTGACTATGCAAAGGCATTCGACTATGTGGATCATAACAAATTATTGACAAGATTTCGAAGAATGGGAATTCCAGAACACTTAATTGTGCCCATGCTGAACCTGTACATAGAACAAGAGGCAGTTGTTCAAACAGAACAAGGGGATACTGCACAGTTTAGTATCAGGAAAGGTGTGCGTTAGGGTCGTATTCTTTTACCACACTTATTCAATCTGTATGCTGTGCAAATCGAGAAAATGGACTACATAAAGAAGAATGGGGCATCAGGATTGGAGGAAGACTCAATAACAACCTGCGATATGCATATGATACAACATTGCTTGCTGAAAACAAAGAGGACTTGAAGCACTTACTGATGAAGATCAAAGACTACAATCTTCAGTATGGATTACACTTCAATGTATAGAAAACAAAAATCCTCACAATTGGAGCAATAAGCAACATCATGATAAACAGAGAAAAGATTGAAGTCCTTAAGGATTTCATTTTACTTGGATCCACAGTCAAAGCCTATGGAAGCAGCAGTGAAGAAATCAAATGATGTACTGCATTGAACAAATCTGCTATAAAAGACCTCTTTGAAGTGTTAAAAAGCAAAGATGGCTTTGAGTACTAAGGCACAATGCCATGGTATTTTCAATTGCCTTATATGCATGCAAAAGCTTGACTGAGTAAGGAAGTCTGAAGAAGAATTGATGCCTTTGCATTATGGTGTAGGTGAAGATATTGAATATACAATAGACTGCCAGAAGAACAAACAAATCTGTCTTCTAAGAAGTAGAGCCAGAAAGTGCCTTAGAAGCAAAGATGGCGAGACTTCGTCTCATGTACTTTGGACATGTAATTAGAAGGGACCGGGTCCCTGGAGAAGGACATTGCAGTGGATTGAACTGTGACCCCTAAAAGTGTGTTGACACTTGGCTTGGCCATGATTCCCAGTATTGTGTGATTATACACCATTTTGTCATCTGATGTGATTTTCCTATGTGTTGTAAATCCTACCTCTATGATGTTAATGAGGCAGGATTAGAAGCAGTTATGTTAATGAGGCAGGATTCAATCTACAAGATTAAGTTGAATCTTTTGATATAAAAGAGAGAAACAAGGAGAGAGACAGGGAGGGGCAAAGGAGGCCAGCACCTCATTACCACCAAGCAAAAAGAGCCAGGAGTGCATGTCCTTTGGACCTGGGGTCCCTGTGCTCAGAAGCTCCTAGACCAGAGGAAGATTGATGACAAGGACATTTCCCCAGAGCTGACAGAGACAGAAAGCCTGCCCCCAGAGCTGGCACCCTGAATTTAGACTTCTAGCCTCCTAAACTGTGAGAAAACAAGTTTCTCTTTGTTAAAGTCATCCACTTATGGTATTTCTGTTATAGCAGCAGTAGATGACTAAGACAGAATTTGGTACAGGAAGAGTGGGGTGCTGCTCTAACAGATGCCTAAAATGCAGGAGCAGTTTTGAAACTGAATGGATAGAGGCTGGAAGAGTTCTAAAATACCCGGTAGTAAAAGCCTAGATTGCCTTGAAGAGACTGTTGGTGGAATTATGGATGTCAAAGACAATTCTCGTGAGGGCTCAGAAGGAAAGGAGGAGAGATGTTACACTGGAGATGATGCAAACAGCCAGCAGCAGCAGCAGAACCAGGAGACCAGCGCACTGGAGCTGACCCACGGAGCAAGAGAGTTGAGTGTGCATAGGAGGCTTCCTGGTGGAGTGGGGTTTCTCCAGGCACTTTCGGAGGAGCTGAATTGCTTTGGAACACTTGCCTGAGCAGGGAAGATGCAGGTGGTGAGGTCTGACGGGCCAAGATGCCAAGGAACAAGGAAGCAGAAGCTGAAGAGACAAGGATCACAGGAAGCAGCATTGCCTCAGTCTCATAGGGTAGGGCCATGACCTCTGGGGTCTCAAAGGGTGGAGCCATGGCCTCTGGGGTTTAGGTTTACAAGCAGTCAGATGTTCAACTCCCTTCCAAAGTGTGGAGCTGCCTCTCACAAGTGCCAGCAGGAAGGGGTAGGATTCACTGCCCAAACCTGAGGGAGTAGGGCTGCCATGGCTAACGGGCAGAAGAACCAGGCCTGCTGAGGCCTACAGGGTAGGGTTGCCACTTACATAGACTAGGAGAATGGGGCCACCCAACTGCAAGGGAGCTGAGTTGCTGTCCCAGTGGGCCTGGAAGGTGGACATGAAACCCAGTGCTACGGGGCTTCCACCCAGAATCCAGAGGAGTGCGGCCAACACCCAGAGTCTGGAGCACAGGGCCATTGCCTAAGTGGTCTCAAAGAACAGAGGATTATTTTCAAGCTTTGAGGGCTAATGTAATGTGTTTTGCTGACTTGCTTGGTGCCTGTTATCCCTTCTTTCCCTGCAATTTCTCCCATTTGTAATGGAAATGTCTAGCTTGTGCCTGTTCCACCATTATACTTTGGAAGCAGATAACTTGTATTCTAGATTTCACAGATGAAGAGGAATTTTTGGATTTTGGACTTGGAGTTAAGACTTTTGCTATGATATGATGGGGTGAATATGTTTTCCATGTTGCAAGGATGTGAGTTTTTGGGAGCCAAAGGGTGGAATGTTATGGATTGAACTGTGTTCCACAAAAATGTGTGTCAATTTGGCTAGGCCATGATTCCCAGTATTATGTGATTACACACCATTTTGTCATCTGATGTGATTTTCTTATGTGTTGTCAATCCTGTCTCTATGATGTTAATGAGGCAGCATTAGAGGCAGTTACATTAATGAGGCAGTATTCCATCTACAGGATTAGGTTGTATCTTGAGTCAATCTCTTTTGAGATATAAAAGAGAAAAGAGAACAGAGAGATGGGGGACCTCGTTACCACCAAGCAAGAAGGGCCAGGAGCATGTGTCCTTTGCACCTGTGGTCCCTGTGCTGAGAAGCTCCTAGACCAGGAGAAGCCTGAAGACAAAGACCTTTCCCCAGAGCTGACAGAGATAGATAAAGCCTTCCCCTGGTGCTGGCGCTCTGAATTCTGACTTCTAGCCTCTTAAACTGTGAAAGAAAAATTTTTCTTCGTTAAAGCCATCCACTTGTGCTATTTCTGTTATCGCAGCACTAGATAACTAAGACAGACATCATGCTTGGTAAAGTAGAGGTTCAGAAAAAAAAGGAAGACCCTCAATGAGGTGGATTGATACAGTGGCTCCAACAATGGGCTCAAACATAGCAATAAATGTGAGGATGGCACAGGACCCTGCAGTGTTTCGTTTTGTTGTCCATAGGGTCGGTATTAGTTGGAACCAACTTGACAGCACCTAACAACAAAAAGAAGTACTGACTGACCAGGGTTGAAAAGGGAGGGAAATGGAAATACATTACAGCTAGAAGTACAATGCCCAGGACACAAAAGAAGGAGGAAAAGGCCCAGCATGTTCAACTGTGAACAGCGAATGGGAACCAGAGAAGCAGATGGAAATCAAGCTGGAAAAGTAAGTATAGGTTAGAAGGCCTTGGTATTTCAGAGTAACATACTAGAATATTATTTTGTAGGCCCGACATTGCAAACAGGTAGGCACAGATTTAATAAGACTGATGTTTCTTTAGAAATTTTAAGTCAACATTTTGAAAAATGAAATTTCACAGAAAAACCTGGATTGATTTCTCTCTCTCTGCGTCTTTCGATGTGAAGATCTAGTATTGTTAATTATTGTCAGCTTTAGCATGACTCTACAAAGGCTCAGATCTTCAGAACTGATGTCATCTCCAGGAGAAAACATATCTAAGTTATTTTTACTTTCTTATCCCAAGTACCTAGAGCAATGCCTTGCATAGTAATCATTGTGTCAGTATGTGGTGAATGATGAACGAACACTTGGGTTTCATTCCTGAAGAGCAACTCAGACTGGGGCTAAATGTAAACAGCTTCCTTTAGACGGGACATCCTCTTTCTACTTTCGTTTCTTCTCTTTTTTAATATACAGATATCTTCATTTATTTCTATTAGTTGCCTCTATATGTATTTGGACTTTGAAACCCCTGCAACACATAAGGCAGAGCCCTGGAAGATTTCAGATGAAGGAAGCAATATAATTACTTTTTTGTTTTTTTTTTTTTTTTTTACAAAGATAACACTCTTAACAATGAAAAACATGAAATCAGAGAAATCACTGCAGTGACAGAAATGTAGAGGAATGGATATTAGCAAGGATGAATAATTTTGGGGGGTTAGCTGGATAAGGAGGGACAAGGAGAAAACAAGGATATTTCCAAGGTTTGTAACCAGGATGACCAGGATGTTTCCAGCAGAAGAGGAAGCAAGCAAAAGAGGAAAACTGATGTCTGTAACTTGACAGAAGATGAGAGGGATTGGATAAAGTTCAGTTTTATAAGAGGTGGCCTCAGGTGCCGGAGAAGCACTGAAGTGAAGACTGACAGTAATTAGTCAGCTAGACATTTGAGCTTGCACCTCAGGAGGAGAAATGGGTGAGGAAGAAATCTGCAAGTTGTTAACGATGGTTAAATGGGTGAAAGTGATTTTTCCATTAGCACTTTAGAATAAGATGAGTCCGGGGCTGATACTGGATCAACATGGCAAGACAAGCAGATGTCCACCTCTCTTTTTCACCATAATTCCATGAAATAAAGTTAATACATAAAACAAACAAAGAACTGCTGCAGCTCTGGAAAATAAAATTTTATAAAGTATGATTAGCTTGCTCGGATATTTGAAAAATCACTGAAAAATATTTTTTTTCCAGCTAGGAGCAGCTTTACAGAGGAAACCAGAATCCAAAATGCATGTTGGAGAAAACTTTTACATATAGTAGGGTTTCAGGAAACCCAGAGCCATATAAATTGCTACAAAGTGCAGCAGGGATACCAACAAATCAGGCTGAAAAAGTGGGGAGCAGCGCTGAAAGAAGCTGGACCATTTGGCACCACCCTCCCCCTTCTTTGTGCTAATTTAATAATGATATTTTGTGCCCGTTCTAAACCTGTGTGTGGTGGACACTGTATCCTGAGAAGCCAGATAGTCCCCAGGAAGGTGGGGAAAACCCCTACACTGGGAAACATTCCATCTGGTTGCTCATCCTGGCCTTCTTCCAGTCACAACAGGGAGGTGAAAGTCAAAAGTAGATACTGAGAGAGAAACAGCAGATCCCAAATACAAAACAACATAGATACAGGATTATCAAATATTTGAGGAATGCCAACTTTACAGAAAAAAGACACCAAGCACAATATGATGGAAAATAAAAGCTAACAGGACAAAAAGTAAGAGTTTGTAAGTACAGTCAGTATCCTCAAAAGAATAAGAATGCATATATAAAACAAACAAAAAACTCACTTGAAAAATTTTCTCTTAAACAAAATAGAGATTAAAGAGTATTTTTGAAACCAAAATCTGAAAATTGTGGTAAATAGCAGAAAATACTAGCTAAAACGTTAATGATATAGCTAGAAGGCTGAGCTGATCTTTCTATCAAAGCTCAATGCAAATATTCAAACTGTGATATGGAGGCTAAATCTAGCTGCTCTGGCACACTAACAAGAGGGAGATCACAGAAGAGAACAGAACTGAGTAAGAACATGATGAATACCAGCAAGAATGTCCCAAGTGGAAGAAAAAACAAAATCTTCAGATTGAAGAGCCATGTAGTTGCCAAGTAAGATTAATTTTGAAAATCTATCACAAAAACTGTAGTGAAATTTTATATACCAAGAGTAAAGAAAAAATTCTAAGTATTTTCAAAAAGAAAGAGAAAGAGAAAAAGAGAGAGCTACACAAAGGTTGAGAATCAGAATGGCATCAGACTTTTCATCAGCAAATGATTCTAGAAGACAATCGAGCCACATTTCAAACAATTTATAAGCATCATATTTTCAACTAAAAAATTTGTACCCAGCCAAAAAACATTCATATGTGAGGGAAAATATAAGCACATATCTGAAATTTAAGAAAATCTTAGAGTAATAAGCCACAGACACTTTGGTAATAATTACTCAAGGACATGCTCTGATGAAACAAAAAATAGATCCAAGAAGGAAATATTACATACAAAAAAAAAAAAAGTCTATATGTGGCGAATGAAAGAAATCACAAAAAACAGGTAGAAGTACACTGAAGTTGATGCTAATTTAAATAATCATGACAGCAATAGTAATAAAACTTATTAGAAAATACCATCACTCCTTAAGGAAAATACATATATACAACAATTTGTAATAGATTACTAGTACTTCCAAAATGAAACTGTCATGGTTTATCCTCATTTTCAATGTAATGTGAACACTGGTTTTCACTCAGTCTGGAAAGAGTAAATACCTATTGTGAAGATATAATATAAACACCTCCACTTAATAATAAATTTTTGAATCAACCTAAGTGACCATTAATATAAAGTTGGTTAAGTATATTATAATACAGTCAGAATAAAAGTTGGCAGCCGATGGACTGACAGAAAATGATGTCCAAAATACATTAAATGAGAAAAAAAAAGGAGAGAAAAAAGTTTCACACCTAGACAGTACACCGGTGTAGTTTTGCATAAACACAGTGATGTCTGCACAGGAACATGTGAAACTGCTAACAATGGTTACTTTTAAGGACTGGGATTAGATGTGTGTGGGCAGGATATCAGAGGGCTCACAATTTACCACAGATAATTGGGCAGTGTTTGATTTTCTTAATTGACATGAATTACTCTTTTAAATATCAAACTTCTAGGTATGGAATTCTAGGAAACAACATATAAAGCAAGAGAAGAAAAGATAGTTAAAAAAGAAATCCTGAAAAGTAGTAGTTATGGAAGCAAAAGGAAAACCATCCATGAGGGACCGCACAGAAGCTAAGGGAAGAGGGGAAAGGGGGCAATTCCACCAGAAGTGGTCAACAGTGCCTAATGCCAAAAAAGATCAAAGAAGATGAAACGGAGAAGATTTGGTAACTATGAAGTCATTTTCAATAAGGTGGTTGGGAAGAACACATCGTGTCAAAATTCTTCTAAAATCACTGTTTTTCAAAAAAACAATTACAACCTTTTTAATAGAGAAAGCATCTTAAAAGAAAAATATACTCGGGAAACCTAAAATAAACACCTCCCACAGTTACTTTACTGTATATGATTTCTTTCATACTTCACCAAAAAAAAAAAAAAAAACCAGTATGTGTTTAGCTGGTCTGTAAGTTCTTTAAAAAAATATTTTAAAAGGTTTTTAACTGCACATGGGAATAAATGGATTACGAATGCTAATTAAGAATGAATTAAGAAACAAATAATTCTTTAACTTGGATTTATCTAACTTATATACTGATATAAAAATTACTATCTTGCAAATAAGGGAAGAGGGATGTGAAATTTATTGCTTATTTCATATAACATTTTCTACTGATTCTGATGCCATTTAAAAAGTAAACTCAATCATTATAACCATTTCTGGATTTGCAGCTAGATAGCTGGCAATTAATTTTTACATGCATGCAAGTCTGGCGCATGGATTTATCACATTGCTTAAAAACTATATAGTTTTGTATTCTATTAAAGATAAACAAAATGAACATCTTAAAAAGAATGTTATTTACCTATGAAAAAAGTCAACTCTAACATATGCTACTAATTGATAGTAAAATAGACATTTCAAGATTTTTTTCGTAACTGGCATTATAAAACAATATAATTCTAAATTTCATCCAATTAGTCTACCATTAATTTTTATGGTCATATCCAACAATTTTTAAGATATGGATGGAATTTCAAAGCACCAAGAAAATCATTATTTATTAAGGCTCAGTTTTCTCTCTTAATTAAAGCAGTAATGACCTTCCTAAAGGATATGGTTACAAAAATAGCGATTTTTTAAAACTGGAATTACATTCAGCATCATGTAAAATAGAGATCTACCTGGAAAATATTCTCATCCCTCTTTGTTGGTATCTAATCACCCAAAGACAAAAACAAGCAAACAAAAACCCAAAACAGAAGTGAATAAACAAAGCTGAAAACCTTCCATTGCTACTTGATTCCATATTTCTTTTTAACTTGTTTGAGAATGTAGAGTGTGGCTAGAAAAAGAAGAAAGCATTAAATCCAGTGACCTCCCTAATAATTCGAAGTTTTTCTTTGGAAAAAAAAAAAAAAAGCCACTTCCAGACTATGGAAATAATAGCAGAAATTGGTTGCTTGGCATATTTTAACATAGCACAAAACATAAGAAAGAAAATAAGGGGATAAAACAAATGTTGGAAGACATATCTGCAGGCCATAGCTCGATGAAAGGTTATAAGAGAAGCAACGTTTGATACAAAAAAGTGAGATCACAAAACACAGTCATCCTTAAATTCAAAAATCTATACATGCCCAGGTGACTGTTCTGGAGACAAGGTAATCCTTATGATACCCTTTCAGGTATTAAATTCCAACGAGCACAATTGCCCACATCAGCATTTAAAGGATTTATTAACCCTATTTTATGAGCCAATCAAACATCAGTTTCTCACGGCAACATGATACACTGCACACAGCGCTAAGTGGCTTATAATGATCACTCCCTTTCTCTAACATACCCCTGGGGACCCATGGAGGATTTATGTTCTTTTATGTTTAACAAACAAGTCCGGTGCTGTAGACAAAATTTTCATTCTCACGTAGGAATTTAAAAACCGTGAGGATGTGAGGACTGCTTTCTTTTGCCTAAGTAGAATTGTAGGGAGTATTCCAAAGAAATAAAGTCACTGGTAAACATCATTGTCAGACACCCAACCTTTCTTCAACAAAAATAAACCAACCCTGCAAAACACACTGTTTCTAGCTCATACTAAGCAAAATGCTGTCAATTAAATCTATTCCATGAATTAGCAAACTTGATGGCAGTATGAAACACTGTCAATAAATAAATGCAGATCTTAAAATGCCCCAGCTCCCCAAGTATCAACAGGAGTCTGAGCCTGTTGGGAAAAGTGATAAAATCAGTAAGATGCCAACTTACTCTACAGTGCTTACTGGTCTACACTCAGTTCAGCAGAATGCGACTCTAAACAGACAGAGACATACAAGTTTTAGACCTCCATTTAGACGTCACCTTTAGATGCTGAAATGTTTATCCAAGCTTTAACGTATGTATAAAAAAAAAGTTATATTTATTAAGTGATTACTATGTGCCAGTGCTTTTTATACATTAAATCATTTAATAACCACTGCAATCATGAAAGGTAGAGACAAGGCTCAATTTTGGCATTCTAACTCCAGAGCCCACGCTCTTAAATTCTAAACCACACTGCCTACTAGTTTAAAATATGCCTCTATAACTATATTTGTTTTATTATGAGGGCTAACTGAAGAGAATGTACGTGTCTTTGTTCAACTTGGCTAAAATGTCTTGCTCAATGGCTGGAGAAACATTAAGGGTCATTAAAAACAAAACAGATCAGTTAACTTGGTAATTTGGGCAGATATATTTTACAGATACTTATTTTAATTAATTGGGTAATATTTAATATCAGGCATTCTTTACGGAGAGTTTTAAACCTATGCAGAAAATGTGAACGTCAAAACAACAGGTGGGTTTGAGAGAATTAGCAACACAAAATAGAGTAATTTTTCTAAAAATATTAGGGCTCTATCTGTGAAAAACAGTTAAAATTGTGCATGGTGGGAAATGAGTAGATTTAAATTATTTTCTTAAGTAAAGATAACAGCAAATAAATAAGTCATAAATTCAGCCTACAAACCTAGAAAAATAAAACATAACACAGTGTGTGGTGAAAACTAATAAAGAGAAAAGCTATAAGACATGTATTCAAAAATAAAATCATTATTTAGAATTCAGAATGAAAATCAAAAGCTGATTCTGAGAAAAAAGAAAGATGGAGGAAGAGAACAAGAATTTACCAGTTTCAGGAATGAGGAAGAAGGTAAGCACAGACGTAAAGGCGTTTAACAATTTTAAGTATGTTTTCTATAACTGTATACCAACTAAATGTGAAAAAACTAGGTGAAAGATGACTTAACAGGAAAACGTAAATCACCAAAACTGACGTAAGTAGGAAAAACGAGCAGATTAATAACTATAGAAAAAACTGAAAAGAATGGCAAACTCTCATCAATAAAAGAGCTACAATGGCACAGGGCTTGACTGGAGTACTACTTGACTTTAAAGGAACATATCATTCCAATTTTATGTAGACAATCATAAAACAAAGAAAGAAAATGGTAGATATCTACCAAAAGAGTAATAAAAAGAAAGTTGACCTAAATCTTGTATCAGAAATTCTTTGAAATAGTAATACTAAACATCAGAAATTAAGACCGATTTCACTCATAAAATAAATTCAAAACCTTCAAATAAAATTTAATCAAATATGTATCTATCAGTGGATTAAATAAATATTTATGACCGAGTAGGGGTTTAGCTCACGAATCTAAGGATAACTATACGGTTAATGGAGTCCTTGGGCAGTGTAAATGGGCGCTTGCCTGCAAACCAAAAGGCTGGAGGTTGTAGTCCATCAGAAAACAAACAAAAGAAAAACCGTTGCCTTCCAGTCAATTCTGACTCATAGCAACTCTACAGAACAGAGTAGAAGTGCCTCATAGGGTTTCCAAGGAGCAGCTGGTTGGTTTCAACTGCTAACCTTTTAGTTAGCAGCCAAGCTCTTAACTACTTCGCCACCAGGGCTCCAGTCCATCAGAGGTGCCTCAGAAAACAGGCCTAGAGATCTACTTCTAAATATCTCCCACTGAAAACCTTATGGAGCACAGATCTATTCTAAAACAAATGGGTTAACATCAGTCGTAGTCAATGACAACTGGATTGGGTTGGTTTTTATAAAGATAACACTTCAGAAAATTAAAAAGTGAAAAAAAGACTAGATCAATAAATGCTAAAACAACCTGATAACATCAACTATTTAGATTAAAATTGAGTAAACTCTGAATAAACAACAACAACAACAACAAAACCCGTTGCTGTCAAGCTGATTCCAACAGGAAACATTCAAAACATGGTAAAAAGTATTTAAAAGAAACTCACTGAAAATATTATATTATACAGTGAAATATTAAAGTCATTCTCATTAACGTTAACATAAAGATAGGGTATTAAACATATTTTTGGAGGCTATAACTGGTTCCCACCACCCATTTGTCAATTTATCATACTGTGATGGCTTGCGTACTACTATGATGCTGGAAGCTATACCACTGGTATTTCAAATACTAGCAGGGTCACCCATGGTGGGTAGGTTTCAGCAGAACTTCCAGATTAAGACAGACTAGGAAGAAAGGCCTGGCGATCTACATCCAAAAATTAGCCCATGAACAACCTGTGGACCAGACTGGAATACTGCATGGAAGACGAGCCCCCTAGGTTGGAAGGCACTCAAAATATGCAGTGTCCATAACAATGGATTGGAGCATACCAACGAGCGTGAAGATGGTATAGGACCAGGCAACATTTCATTCTGTTATACATGAGTCGGAGCCAACTCGACTGCAGCTAACGACAACAGCAAACACAGCTGATTCAGTAAGAGAGAAAAGGAAACAGAAGCTGTATCAGAAATAGAGAAAAGTGATCCTTAGTGAGAATAGACGCCTCGAGAATAGACTGGGGTAGTAAACACCATCTTTTAAAAACCATCTGGAACTAATAAGAGAATTCAGTAAAGTGGCTTAACACAGGATCAACATACAAATATGAATAGTTTTTTTCTTTTTACTAAACAAAAAAGTTAGAAATTGAATAGAGAAAAATATCTATCATAGCATAATTATAAAAATGTATAGTACTAAATTTACCCAAAAAAGTATAAACTTTGTATAAGGAAAACCATAAAATATTACTAAATGTCATAAAAGCAAACTAAAAACTGTAGAGTTGATTCCGACTTAACAGCAACCAGATAGGACAGAGTAGAACTGCTCCACAGGGTTTCCAAGGAGTGGCTGGTGGACTCCAACTGCTATACATAGCTACTACTGTGAAACCCCTTTTATTGATGGCAGGAGCCCTGGTGGTAGAGTGGTTAAGCACTGGGCTGCTAACCAAAACGTCAGCTGTTTGAACCCACCAGTTGCTCCTGAGGAGAAAGATGTGGCAATCGGCTTCCGTAAGGATTACAGCCTCATACACCCTGCGGGACAGTTCTACTCTGTCCTATAGGATTGCTATGAGTCCAAATCGACTCGCTGGTAGTGGATTTGCTTTTTTTTTAATAGATGGGAAGGCAGAAATGCACAGAGGCCAAAGTCATACAGCTAAGAATAATAGAGTTGAGGCATGAATACAGGCCTAGGCTTCAGAGCTCACATTCTTAACTATTAGGTGATACTATCTTTAGTTTCTAAAGTTTACACGGGAGGAATAAGCAAGCATTGCCAAGAAAATTCTAAGAAAGATCGGGGAGGGCAATCTATTACAACTTCATATAATGTGTCAGTAATCAAGTAGTACATATTGGCACTGAATACCCATTACCGTCGAGTCAATTCTTACTCATAGAGACCCTATAGTAAAGAGGAGAACTGCCCCATTCGGCTTCCAAAGAGTGGCTGGTGGATTTGAACTGCCGACCTTTCGGTTAGCCACCTAATGCGTAACCACTGCGCCACCAGGGCTGCAGCACATGAATAAATAATGATAAACAGTGGAACATGAATTGATGGTAATTATTAAATTATAAATTATTTTTAAAATGATCAAGATATTAAGTGATAAAGCTATCATTATTCCAATGAAAAATGAAAGAATTTCAACTATGATATTGGACACTATTATTCGATAGAAAAATTAATTCAGAGTAATTAAAGATCTACATGCTAAGAGAAACAAAGATAAAAGTGTTTAAATACAGGGGAATAAATTTATAACTACATTCTGCTGGAAAGATGTGTTCTTCTCAAGTAGACACAAAAACTAGAAGCAATAAACGAAAAAAGAGTTTGACAAATACGACTGTATAAAATTAAAAAACAAAAACACATCTTTAGTTAGCAACAATCCCGTCCAGTACGCTTCTGTGCCCTTCTGACAGTGTCCCATCAGCCTCTGAGCACTTCCTCGCTTTCCGCGCAATGAGATGTATCAGACGCACCTCACGCTTTCTCTGCCCAGACCTGGAATCAGCCGTTTCTCCAAGGAGCCCGGACCCTTCTCAGCGGGGAATCGTAGTCAGAAAACAAGCTCTGGACACTGCATTGCTCCTTGCTACTGGGGTTTAATCATTTCTAGGCCCATTCCCTGAGGAGAGCTACTAAATATACATGCTGATCTATTATTCTTCACAGATAGTACCCATCATTATATTCACTCTAGCTGAATAATTACTGCATCGATACAACAACTAACAACAAACCCATTGAATAATGGTCAAAAAACTTTTTTTATCCTTAGAATATTTCCCTTTAAAAGAGTACAGACTACTGTGTTAAAAAGTTATTTCACATAAGGTTTTCTCTATTTGGTTATAATATAAATTTGATATATAATTTATTTAAACTGTAGTTCTCCAGCGGCCGCGATTCTGCCACCCACATGACATAGGGCGCTGTCTGGAGACGTTTTTGGTTGTCACAATGCGGGGTGCTACTGAGCCTAGTGGGTAAAGGCCAGGGATGCTGCTAAACACCCTACAATGCATAGGACATTTCCCATCCCCCCAAAAGGAATCATCCAGCTCGAAATGTCAACAGTGCCGCGCTCGAGTGTCATCGATTTAAGCTCTCAGATCCTCTTCCTTAAAACAAGGTAGTATTCATTACCTCGTAAGATTGCTGTGAGGATTAAATAAAATGAAGTATCTGAAGTGTTCAGTATAGTGCTTAACAAATAATTCATTCTGTAAGTAACAGTTCTTCTATAATTGCTGTCATTGCCACCACATTGGCAATTTGTGGACGACTCCAACCCTGGGGGAAGGGGCTTCCAGAGCTCCACGTTAGTGATCAGCTGCATAGGTCACTGCATCTGGCTGATGACAGACCCCAAAACCAGCCCTCCAGCCCATCAGCCATCCTGAATCTAACCTGCCTAGAACAATGTAAGCATGCGTTTGCTGTTATTATTAAAAGAGCTCTGGTGGCATAGTGAGTTAAGAGCTCAGGCTGCTAACCAAAAGGTCAGCATTCAAAATCCACCAGCTCCTCCTTTGAAACCTATGGGGCAGTTTTACCGTGTCCTATAGGGTCATTACGAGTCGGAATCGCCTCCACAGCAATGGGTTTGGTTTTGGTTTGTTAGTATTAACATTTACTCCTTTCTTTGTAACAGAAGATAGCTTCATAAATAGATTGTGAAAACATTAAGTACTTAATTTTTCTGTGCCTGTATCTTTGTACTCTATAGAGCCCAGAATACTATATGATGGCTGTGGAGATTCAGTTAATTACTGTATAAAAAACAGTCACGTACCTGCTCAGTATTTATTTCCAAGATACTACAGTCTTTCTTGGAATGCACGACCACCTGTCGTCGGGCGCACAGGTATGCATTTTTACAGAAACCTCACCTCCCACCATTTTACTACGATGGAAATAATGCCAAGATTTAGGCAGCTAACGTTACTGTGTCAACTCAGAGATGTTGCCAAGACAAGGAACAGCATTCATTTTCCTCTCCACTCTAAGGAACTTCTCATACTCTTCATTATTGTCTCCCTTGTAATTAGTTTTACAAAAAGCGATCATTAACATTTAGGCCTGCCTTGGAACTGACTCGAAGGCAAAGTTGTTTTTTTGTTTTTTTTTAATGAGGAGTGATGCATTGTGGGGTGTGGCTATTTATTAATCATAAATTGGGTGAGTCATTATTAAATTAGTAATTAAATCATTCATACAAATGATAGGCAAAACACCTTTAGTATATGTGCCAACAACTGAATCACTGCTGTTTTGAAATACAGTTAAGGAAATAATTTAGCATTCTATTTAGACTTAAGAAAAATTATTTTCTCACAGACTATTTTCCCTCCTTTCTACTTCTAGCACAGAAGGTAAGAATGAAAAGGGGATGTGCAGAAATCTTGGTGGGGACAGGAGACGGCTGGTGCCTCCTCCAGTATGTCCCAATTGCTGAGCTTAGTGTACCTCGGAATATTCATATGGGAATGGATATATCAAGGTTTACTTAAAGGGCCTCAAAATTTAAAGTAAGTAGGAAGGTCTATGAATATAATCTCTCACCTACCAACACCAAGACTGTTCCAGGCAAAGGAAGATCACCATCTCACAGAATTTCAGGCATATTTCCTAAATACAAGTGTTAAATAAAAAACTCTAAGCATTTATTTGAAATATTTATACTACTGAATATTTATTTCATTATGAAATTATTACTTACAAATACATTCTGATAAAATATCCTCTGAGTTTAAAGGACATTTTGGGTCATCAGCATAATTCATTGCTCAAAATTTTCACTTCAGATCCATCAAATCCACAGACTAGTCCTTTAACAGATGCAAACAGATGAGCAGAGCCCTTCAATCATGATTGATGAACTGATGATTTTAAGGAAACAGGTGTTCAATGGAAAATGGCTCCAGGTTTCAGGTTCCCCTTTTGCAAAATAAAGGACTGAGCCAAATGGTCTATAAAGTCATTTTTTTTTTAATCTTATCTTTTGTTCTGGTTTAAGAATCAAATCACATTGTCTTTGATGTGTGTAGTTATGTCTAAAAATATGCAGCTTAGACACAGAACACGTTATTAGAACATATTCATGACTACATTTGCCAGAAAAACTTATTATTTTCAAAGTTATCATAATTTTCAGTAGTCAGTATTCATGGAAACCAACTTATATATATATATATATATATATATATATATATCAATGTATTATGACATCCTTAAAGATTCATTAGTAAAAGGTAGGGGAAAAGCATGTACTTATGGAAGTGCTGAAAGGCAAAGCAGATACACTCCTGCCATGGAGTCTTGTGTGAGGCATGTGCTCTGAACGTGCAGACTCATGGGAAGGACAGGCTCTAACCCCACTGAGACAAGTACAGCCGGGTTATCCTGCCACCTCCTCCAGAAAGGTTGTTAAGACCTCCTTACTGTGTGGCTTTCACAAAAGTCTTCCAGAGCATTGACTGGTAAAGGGGAATACCTATGGCTACCAAAGACCGCAGGTGCCCGCTTGCAGGACGAGATCCTGTCCTCATATCCACAGCGTGGCCCAAATCACACGTTAAAAGGCCGCCCTGTGGCATTCATCTGACAGGTGCTTCTTCCGACTCTCCTGATAAAAAACACAGCCCTCACTCCTTATCAGACAATACACCACTCAGAGTGTCTCCAGGGAGTCATCATAGATGTAAAACCCACAGAATGGGGTCTGATAGAAAGAAGCTGCTTAATAGATGGAAGAAGGGTTTACTATCTATTGGAAATTCTATTACATTTCTAGACTTTCTGGTTTTTCACTCACCTCTGTTGTCTAATTTTAAGTTACAACCATGTCTCAAACTAACAGGTATTACCGTTGCTTGTTTGTTTGCTCTCTGTCCCTTTTCTTCGTGAGCACTATACAGGGTATATGTGAGTGTGTGTGCAAGTATACACATGTAAGCTGCTGTTGCTGGACGCCGTTGAGTCTATCCCGACTCACAGCTGCCCTATAGGACAGAAGGACAGAGTACAACTGCCCCATAGGATTTCCCAGGCTATAATCTTTATGGGAGCAGACCGCCAGGTCTTTTCTCCCACCGAGCTACTGGTGAGTTGGAGCGGCTGGTGGGTTCAAACTGCTGACCTTCCTGTGAGCAGCAGAGTGCTTAACCATTGCACCACCGGGGTTACTGTACACATGTATACACACACACACACATCTATGTATATGTTTAGAATATACATACAGCATAGGAAAAATTCTATGTACATCACTTCATTTTTATATCCCCCCTAAATAAGCATGTATCTAAGGATGTTCACTATCAATGTATCCAATTAATCTCTTGGAATACTTAAACAGCGTATAAGCAATATATGCAGATTCCAGAGGCAGGATTGGATAAAGGTGGTAAAAAATTAAAAAAAAAAAAAATTTAAGGTTTACTTTTCAATTTTGAAACAATCAACCTTCACTACAGAATGAGGTTCTGCGGGAAACTGAATGTTCTAGCACTGAAATAAACTACTTAATGGAAATTTAGTGACGTGTAGACATTACTAACATTTTCTGAGACTTCTAATCTTGATAAAATAAAACTAATTTAACCTCCTTCCTGGGAAATTCAGAATTACAGAAATTAAGCAAGTCATCTGAGTTCTACCACATGTTAAAAGGATGAAAACAACTTTCTGACTCTTGTGTTTTTCTAAGGTCATCATTTACTTTTACTTCCAATGACAAAGAATTTACCGGATTAAATTTTCCACAGAACCCAATTACCAAAAGAGGCAAAAAAAAAAAAAAAAAAAAAAGACTCATTTTCCAAGAAACAAAGCAAAACAAAAATCTGCATATAAAAGGCAACATTTCAGATTGATATCTGATCTGATCACTGTAATCAGCCCTGCAAAGGCTCTTACTTCATATTTCACGGCATGAAAAACACTAGGCTGTGTGCCCACTTGGCTAAACCCCTTCCTGGGCAACATCGCTAGGCAGGACCTAGTTTGATTTTATTTTCCTCTTCTCACTTTTAACATTTTCCTCTTGCTCTGTGTTTATTTCTTTCTCATCCTGTTAAAATTTGCCTTTCAAGGTGCCTGAATATCCAGGATTCCTACATATCCTTTAATAGGCTCCCCTGCTACCAGAAAAGTCAGCAGTTTGTACCAGTTTCAAACCCATCACTCACTTCACTTCCTCTTTCGCTCCACATGTTCTCTCTTAAACTTCTTGCTCCTGACAGAAGAGATAGGATAGCTTTTTTCTTCTTGGCATTATCTCGTGACCTGTATTGATATACTTGGAAATTATTACCTACCGACTTTTTACACTGGGCCTCTTTTTCTCTCTCCATGAATACCGAGAATCAATAATGCACTTCACTTCTTAATTTTATTAGTATTGCAGGTAAGCAAGAAAATAATAAAGTGCAAGAGTCCAAAATCATGTGGTAGTGGGAGAACCCTGCCATTAATACTGTGTCAGTAACTCAATAGACTCTAACAGAAATTAGGTCGTATTCAGAAATTCATCTGAAATCCATGTTAATTATCTCACATTTAGGCAAAATTGAGGTCCACCAGAACTGGCCATGTGTAACAACATATGTAATCCAATTTCAACTACAAAACTGTTATATTATCATTTAAACTAGAGTTGAAAATGGGAAAAATACATATTCATGTGTATTACAAAATAAAGCATGTATAAAACCAAAACCAAACCAAATCCATTGCCCTTTGAGTCAATTCTGACTCATAGCTACCCTACAGGACAGAGAAGAACTGCCCTCTAGGGTTTCCAAGGAGAATTTGGTGGATTCAAACTGCTAAACTTTTGGTTAGCAGACAAATTCTTACCCACTACGCTACCAGTGCTCCAAAGCATGTGGAGCATAGTACAATTTTTTTTAAGTTACAAATTTTAGTTAAAACATAGATGCAAAAATTCTTTAACTAGGAAATTGAAGACAATGCTGTATTCCAAGAATGGAATTAAATCCATTGCCAATGAGTCGATTCCAACTTATAGTGACCCTATAGGACAGAGGAGAACTGCCCCATAGGGCTTCCAAGGGTATAATCTTTACAGAATCAGACTGCTGCATCTTTCTCCCTTGAAGTAGCTGATGGGTTGGAATTGCTGACCTTTTGGTTAGCAGCCGAGCACTTAACCACTGCACCACTAGGGATCCTTAGAATGGAATTATCATGACCAAATAGGGAAGGAGAAAATGGTTTAAAGTTAGGAAATCAACAAATGTGTTGCATTAAATAGGTCCAATGAAAACAATGTACATAAGTATTTCAACTTCAATAACCATTATGGACAAGAAAATTTGTAAGAAATGAACATGGAAAAGAATATATACTATCTTTTTAAAAAAAGTTAACATATTTAATAGTGGAAAAAACCATAAAATTTTCAATAAAAGCATAGTGTAATTTTAAAATAAACTTAGTAAGTTCCATGAAGGTAGGGACTGGGTCTATTTTTTAATCTTCACGCCCCCAGATTCCATCTACGATGTGACACACCATGGATTGCTATACATGAGACATCAAACCATGCCATTTGGTTGCTATAAAAACTCTAGTACTTCAAATTACAAAGGAAAATACAAGATAATGCAACACGCATCCTATCTCCACCCCCACCCCAACCTTCAGTTCTAAGAATCTGATGTAACACAGACAACTTTCCATTCTATGTGTGGACCTTGGGCTGCTGAGTAATTGTGAGCCACTTAGAGCTTTAGTCATTTGTGAATCTCACACTGGGCAAGACAGCACGTTTCACCAGATGGCAAATATGGCCACACCCTTTGGTACGCAATTCCAGCAATAATATTCCTATCATAGGTCAAGAACATACTTTATATTACCAAGTTATGACTAATGGGTTCCAAGCACATAAGGCAGTACATTTCATTGGATATACTTTCAAATTGCCTTTAAAACAAAGGATCCATGCTCTCAATATTGTAAAAAGTTGCTCAATTAAATCTAATCCTTTACTACCAATAATATCACCTCCAGACCGTCACTTGGCACACTTTCACTTATCCTTCAGGTTTCAGCTAAATATTACCTCCTGAGACAAGCCTTCTGTGAGTCCCACAGGGAGTAATCACAAAGTCCTTGCAACAGGGTCCCACCAAACCCCCCTTTTTTTTTAACTGTACTGCAGGTGAAGGCTTACAGAACACATAGTTTCTCATGAAACAGTAGTACACATATTGTTTTATGACATTGGTTAACAACCCCACAACATGTCAACCCTCTCCTTTCTCGACCTTTTTTTTTTTGGTGAAAATACACATAGCCAAAGATACACCATTTCAAAAATTTCTACATGCACAGTTCAGTGACATTGACTACACTCTTCCAATTGTGCTGCTATTCTCACTTAAAATGAAGGCTTACAGAACAAAATAGTTTCTCATTTAACAGTTAGTACACATGTTGCCCTATGACAATGGTTAACAACCTCATAACACATCAACACTATCCTTACTCAACCTTGGGTTCCCTATCACCAGCTTTTCTGTCCCCTTCTGCCTTCTGGCCCTTGTCCCTGGACTGCTGTACCTCATTAGTCCCAAGCTGAACGGTGAACCTCGGAAATGACTTCACCACTGAGCTAAAAGGGTGTCTGGGGGCCATATTCTCAGGGTTTCTCCAGTCTCCTTTAGGCCAGTAAATCTGCTCTTTTTTTCATGAGTTAGAATTTTGCTCTACATCCTTCTCCAGCTCTGTCCAGAACCCTCTGTTGTGATCCTGGTCAGAGCAGTCAGTGGTGGTAGCCTGACACCATCTAGCTGTACTGGACTCAGTCTGGTGGAGGCCTTGGTAGCTGTGGTCCATTAGTCCTTTGGACTAATCTTTTCCTTGTCTCGTGTTCTCTTCATTCTCCCTTGCTCCCGAAAGGATGAGACCAGTGGAGTATCTTAGATGGCTGCTCACAGGCTTTTAAGACCGCAGATGCTACTCACCAAGGTAGAATGTAGAACATTGTCTTTATAAACTGTGTTATGCCAATTGAGCTAGATGTTCCCCAAGACCATGGTCCCAACAGCCCTTCACCCAGCAATTCAGTCCCTCAGGGAGTTTCCCACCAAACCCATTTTGAATGATATTTTTTGCATGTCTATTTCCCTTGTTCTTCAATGTTTTCTGGAGGCTAGGGGTCCATCTATATCATCTTTTTACCCTCAATATTTAACATGGTGTTTTTTCCCTACATAGTAGGGACTAAATGACTGTTGAGTAGACGGATGGATGGATGGATGAGTGAATTTGCACCTACATAATATGCTAACACAAATTTATACAAATACATAGACCAAGCAACCAGTCATCATAATGTATTTGGTATAGACATATTCCTACATAATCATACTCTTGAACAGACCCCACTTTTTCTAATCTGATTATTCATATTAAATACAAGCATGACTAATTTTCTCAAAAATAACTGCAAGTGGGTTTTTAAAAAACAAGGAAATTAGACTTTATTCAAAGTAGTAAATGAGACACCATATTTTAAAAATTCATCACAATGTTAACCATGCTTTATTTTCTCACATGCTCCCCAATGTCATGGAGAGAACTTTGATATATTGTTCTTGGCACACTAGCTTAATCTGGGTAAGCAACTGCTGTGTTTTAATACAATGGTCTAAGTATTTTATTGTTTCTTTTTCAAACCTGCCTCTAACTGGGCCATGATCAGATTCCACTGGAAGCTCAGCTAATTAAGGGCACTGAGTTACACATCCACCCCCTGGAGTGGTTATTCTACTGGATAAAAGACTGGAAAAGCATTATTAGTTACGTATTCTCAAGTAAATTCACACCTTATTTCTATTATTAATCATTCTCTCTGACCAAACATTTTACTTTTTTTAAGCAAGTTTTAACAAGCAGGACTGAAGATGAGTTTTTCCCTCTAATTTTGCCCACCCACTCTTTTAGGAGATTAATGAATTCTGAAGTGGTCTATGATTATTCCTTATCTTTTTTCGCACACAGCCCATTCTATAAATTGTTGCTCCAAAATATTGTTATCTATTTTCTCTCTTCAAGCTGAAATCCCGTTGTTTCAGGCTCTCATTAACTTAATCCAGATTATTCCAGTAGCCTTCCACGGGGCCTGTATAACCTCTACTATGTCCCATGCCCTCCCACACCACTTCTCTACACCACTTTGAGGCTTAGCTTCCTTAAAGGCAGGGCTTGTTTTATCTCGTCACTTCCTTAAAACATACATTGCTGCACACACACATAATCACCACACAGAAAACCATCAATGATTTGTTTTTTTTTTTCTCTGTCAAATCAGAACCTTTCCAACTGACTTCCAAGATCCTCCATAACCTGGCCTCATTTCCCCCTCCCTGCCCTGAAAGTAAAAATATTCTTCTATATATAGCAGGTCAGAGCAGACTGTTAGGAAGAGTCCATGGCTCCCAGCCCTCTGACAGCATATTTTTCATTAAATTTAAATCTGGCTTATTAATTGGTACTTTGAGGGTTCAGTTCATATGAACCTGCCATGGAGAAACTGATCCCTTCTCACTGTGCTATTCATACCAGATTTCTGAGTCATCCCAGCTAAAGGCCACATTCTAAACATGGGCAATTCATGAAGGTAAATACCAACTTCTGATGTCTCTTGGCAGCCAGCCTGCCGGTGACTCCCTACCGGGCTATGCACTTCTGTTCAGTGTGACTGACGTCCTCCTGGACGTGTGCTCCAGCTGCTTCCCTCTCCCGGGATGTCCTCCTTCTTTCTGCCAATCTAGGCAGATTCTATCGACGACTAAAGATCCAGTTCAAGTCCTGCCTTCCTCCAGGAAGTTTACGAGGAGACTCCTGCTCTCCCTGACATTTTCTGTCACTGATACACGATGACATTCATATTCTATTCTTCACAATAATTTAATTTCATATTATCTTCTTTCCTTCTTTGTTTAACATGCATAGGTCTCTGGCTAGGTACATGCTCCCTGAGGGCAAGGACTATGTTTGTGATTGTGCTGCATCCCTCCCGCCCCCTTAGAGACAGCAGATGTTCAATAAGCACATATTCAATCTCTGACTATAGGACAGTGAACGCTCACGTAACTTATCTGCAGAACAACAAACCAGGGCATAATTAAACCTCAGCTTTACACCAAGTTTAAAAGATGCCAGGACCACAAATTCCTCTTATTAGCCAACAGTTTTGGGATGGGGTGTGTGCAGTAAACCAGTGACAACTTTTTTTTTTCCTTTAATCAAAATCATCTAATAGGAAGTAAATTGTTCACACAATCATGTGCGTATTATTAAACAACATACACTCTTTTACAAGGTATTATTTTTATTTAGTTTTATGATGCACAAGAAAAACAGATCATGTTCTTATATAACTGCTTATAGAGACAGCGATAATTTTCATCTTACATATTATACTGCAGTCTAGAGCAAAGCTTTGAATATCATTTCTACCATTTCATAGCTCTGTAAACTTGGACAATTTATATATCCTCTTTCATTCAGTGAGCCTGAATCGACTTGGCAGCAATAAATTTGTTTTTGGGGGGGTGGGGGGAGCTTCATTCTGTTTCCTCCTTTGCAAAATCAGGATAATATCTGCCACAAAGAGTTGCTGAAAAATGGCAGTTCATGTGAGTAACATACCCAGTTCAGGGCTTGGCAAACAGTAGGTGCTCAATAAATGGTAGTATTTATTACATGACACCTGCTTGCATGGGTTCTCTCTCCAGGGTCTCAGTATGTGGAAAGCATCAGTAAAGAGATGCAGTCTGTAATATCCTGCAGCTCTCAGACGTTCCTTCTCCTTTGCTCCCGCTCTCCCTCCCCTCATTTCTTTCTTCCTCCCCCCTTCCTCCCTCCCTTTTCCCTTTCCTTCCTTTCTTCGTGCATGACATAAAAGCTTTGAATAGATTTTTGGACCTTCTTTTTTTTATCTTCTAAGCAATTCTTTATATTACAATTGTCGAGATCTATAAGCAAGTATCTGAATTTTACTAAGCTTACAAGCGTCACCATCTGCAGCGTAACATTAAACTATCAGAGTCACATACTTGGATGTTCTTAATATAGACACATAGTAGGTAAACCATGATTAGAGAGAATTTTTCTCCAAGTCCCCAAGGATAAAATGCAGGCTTCATTTCCACTGAGATTAACCCCATTGCCTCAGCAAAAACAGTGCCTACCACAATCCCATGAAGTAATTTTAGAAGCAATAAATTACGACTGGTTCCATTTATACATATATTTTGATATAATGAACTAGCTTGTTTATTCAGACTGATGGACTGAGATTGAGAACTACAAATAGAAAAGGTCAAGAAGTAGGAGATGTTTCTGAAGTCAGTGCGTGGGGTTTCTGGTGAGAAAGGAGTAGGGGTTAAGTCAGTGGCCATGCGGGGAAGCAGTCTGCCTGTGCAGCCAAGCTTACTCGAGATATAAAAATTTATTCAAACATTTTTCCAAGTACTTAAAACAGCTATAAGGAATAACCTTCTGGGAAAGAAAAAAAAAAAAAAAACCCTTCAGGTAATGTAGTTTCAAAACTTACGGTATGTAACGGATAAGTACTACTTCATCATGATCAGCAGCAGAATGAATCAAAAAATACCTTGGATTTAAGAATTATTTATGGTCTGGCTAACAATTAAACGAAATTTATACTTGTAGTTAATTGTGAACAAATCATGATGTTTCATGGTGACTGTGTTCTTAAGTACTGAGACTTTTTTGTTCCCTAAATTGGGATCATTCTAATACCTTATATCCCAAGTGCTGTCCATGGAGCAGCCAGCTTCAACATCTCCTGGGAGACTTGGGAAATGCACATTCTCAGGCCCTACACAGACCTACTGAATATGAATCTGAATTTTAACAAGTCCCTGAAGTGTTTCAAATGTATTCATCTAACACACATTGTTAGTTGCCACTGAGTGGGCTCCAACTCATGGTGACCCCACGTGTGCAGAGCAGAACTGCACTCCATAGGGTTTTCGAGGCTGTGACCTTTCAGAAGCAGACCACCAGGCCCTTCTTCCAAGGTGCTTCTGGGTGGGTTCAAACAACCAACCTTTCTGTTAACAGTCAAGTACTTAACAATCTGTGACACCCAGGGACTAAAAAAAAAAAAAAACAAACTCACTACCCTTTGAGTCAATTCTGACTCATAGCGCCCCTACAGGAGAGAGCAGAAACTGCCCCATAAGGTTTCCAAGGTTGTAATCTTTATAGAAGCAGACTGCCACATCTTTCTCCCACGGAGCCACTGGTGGGTTAGAACTGCCAACCTTAAGGTTAGCAGCCAAGTGCTTAATCACTGTGCCACCAGGGCTTCTTATCTTAAGAATATAATGGTAAAAAAGGATAACTAATCTCTTCAAGGCCATATAGCTAGTAGTAAGTGGCAGAAATGAGTCTGAAACATGTTAGGCATTCCAGACAGTATTCTTCCTAGTAAATTAATCGCTCATGTAAATAAGTTTCCAGTTCATCATACAAATAAAATCTAAGTGATCATCAATGTACCTGGAACACAGCACAACTGGAATATCTTCATTTTCTAAACTCATAGCCCTAATACTGTTTGTACTGAAAAAGGTATTGAGGGCTTTACCTTGATGTACAAAGAACGACTTCCTCTCCTCAGTCTCTCTGGGGTTTTAGTAACTAGGAACAAGAACATACACCTCCGTGTACCAGTAATCTAAGACACTATCAATTAGAATAAAGGAAGGTATACCTTACTATGGCCAGAGCATACTTCTCTACCTACATAAGAAGCAGCATCTTCCTGGATTACCCACTATCCTGGCGTCCTTCCTCCTTGACCACCTGGGAGGGAATGTCAGTGAAGGTATGCAGAAGTCTTCTTAAGCTAGGAGATAGGGGATGGCTTATATAGGCATACACCATGAGCAACACTCAATTTCAATGAATCCACAGGCCAAGTTGCATCTCTGTAAACCCTGCTTAGAGCATTGCATCAAATCAAGGTTCCTCCCTAGAGATGGGCCCTGGGCCCTGGTGGTGCAGTGGTTAAGCATTTGGCTGCTAACCAAAAGGTCAGCAGTTCGAATTCACCAGCCACTGCAGGGGAGAGAGATGTGGCAGTCTGCTTCCGTGAAGATTATGGCCTTGGAAACCCTTTGGGGGCAGCTCTACTCTGTCCTATAGGGTCGCTATCAGTCAGAATCAACTCAACGGCAACGTATTTTTGTTTTTTAAAGAAACGTTAAACTGAAACGAAGTCCTTTCTGTAACATTTTTTCTTTTCTTTTTTTAAATCTAATACAATAACTACCTCCTTGATTTCTATGAGAAATCTAAATACCAACTGAAAACTGTTTTTCGTTGTTTAGGTGAATGATAATAGTTGCTGAGCCTTCAGAGAATCAGCCCACTGGGGCACAGCTGGACTTGCCTTCCCCACAGTAAACAGATTAGAAAACGACATCCATATCACTACTTCTGCTGAAAACGGAGGTGTAAATATGAAAACCTAATGTACAATTCTACTCGGAAACACGTGGGGTTACCATGAGTTGAATCAACTGGAAGGCAACTGTTTTTTGTTGTTTCTAAAACATGACCAACATTGCCAAAGAAGCTGGCAAGGTGGTCCTTAATTTCCATTCTGCACCTTCACAAAATCAGGTACAATGAAATCTCTTTCAGCTGAACTTAAAAGGTTTTCTTAAATATGTTCATTTAACCTTTGCTAATTACATAGCAAAACAAAAATTTTAGCTTTTTGAGTCACTCTGGCAAAAACCTTAACGAGGAAATCCAATAAAAACAATAAGAAACATGTCAATCAATTAGAAATAAACCCAAAGTCGTCATCTGCTTCTGTTACAAAAGTCAGAGGAAGCGTAAAAAGGACAGCTTCTTCAGAAGGTAGACCGACCCAGAAAGACAGCTGAGACCTGACCAGAGAGTCATTTCTCTCTAAAAGGCAGGAATTAACAGGGCCAGGTGAATTTAAGAAAGTGTGTTACTTGAAAGTTCATGTAGCAAAACGGTATTAATATTTTCATACCGAAGAGATAACTGACAAAACAATAAAGAGGCTGCAACAGGAAAAACCAAGGCAGCACCAACATAGTATATTTAGAAGGCCCTTGTGGTAACAGTTACTCTTCTGTTGGTAGTGCTTTTATTTCTTATTTTTGGCAAATTGGTATAGGTTAGATAGATAAATAGGTTGATGACAGACAGACAAACAAACGGATTGATAGATCAGTAGACAGAGAGTAATATAAGCATTTCTCTGTTCCTAGAAATTGTCCGTGCTTAATCCACTGTGCTGACTGGACAACCCAAACAAGACATGCCACCATCAACTCAGGGGCAGCAAGGGCATGACCCAGAGAATGGTATCCTAATGTTCCCCCAATCCTCACAGAGTGCAAAACTGTAAACCTTTTTGAATTAATGCTGCAAAGTGATCCCTGGGAAATGATCCCACAGAGAAGGTGGGAAAGAGAGGCCCAGAGGTGAGGAGGTTGGGAGCAGAGGAGGAGAGGACAAGATGGAGGAAAACAGGTAAAGGGTGGCTGAGAGAAACACTGGTCAGCCAGACAGGAGTCCTGGTAGTTACAGGATGTGTTCTCCCTCTACTTGGAACGTTAAATTTGAACATTTCAGAACAGAAAATCAAAACATCTCATTAGCCAAGGGCAGAGTCCCTTGATCTCAGACTTGGTCAGGTCTCCACCCTTCACTTTAAGCTCTCTTGGGAATAATCTATATATTTTTTAAGTTACGAAAGTAATTGCTACGGAGGTCAAAGGATAACAAAACTATAAATTATGCCACTGAGCTAAATGCACTCAAAAGAGTGGCCAGAAAGGGCACTGGGAAAATCTTCATTCTGAGAACTTTATTCCGTGGCCAGAAGTACAGGGAGGAAAAACAGTATATGTAAATTTGAGAGCTGCACTTCAACCCATTGTCCCCTTTCTGTGCTTAATACTTACAATGGAGATGGTTATCCTTCCACCACCAGCGCTTCTGAGGGAAAGAGAAACAGTTTTGCTCTCATAGGTCATTTCTCCACCAATCACAATCCATCGTGTGCCTCTCAAGATGGGCACCTACCCCAGGTCTCACCAATCATGGCAACACAGGCTCCCAGTCCCCACTAGTGATTGGTTCAGGGGTGGATGCTTTGTGCGGACCAAGCCAATCGAAGCTCTTCCCAGGACTTTTGCAGAAAAAGCTCCTGTCTCTTCAAAGACTGTAACTGCTAAAACGTTGGCCCTCCTGGGGTTTCCTCTGCCATCCTATGAAGACAGACTGACTGAGAATAAAGTCAACCCAGAGGGAAGCAAGCCTAGAGATGCAGAGTGTAAAGAGACTTGATGGCATCATTTCAGACTGTGAATAAAACCTGGGCCTGAAATTTTCAGTAACATCATCCAAACACTTCCTTTTCAGCTGTTTTGAGTCACTGGCTAACTATTTGTGGTCACTTGAAACCAAAAGAGTTTTAAAGGAACACTTCCTTGCATGAATTGCACTGTCTTTCAACTTCTGCCTCTCTCTGTTAGGGGAACTTATTTTGTTATGGCACACCTATAGCAGCATTACGATATTATTTCTAGACACGCTGCATTATTGGTCAGCATGCTCTCCTCTAGAGCCCTGGTAGCACAAATGGCCACTAACCGAACTGTCAGCAGTTCAAATCCACCAGCTGCTCTCTGGAAACTCTACGGGGCAGCTCCACTCAGTCCTATAGGATTGCTATGAGTCAGAATCAACTTGTCGGCAATGGGTTTTTTTTTTTTTTTTAATCCTCTCCTATTTTCAGGGCCCACTTACAATTTCCCAGCCCAACCCTATGAGAAAAGAGGAAGGCCTCTCTTCCCTGTGATAATCAAATGGACACTTAACACCTGTAAGACAGTCCTTGGTTTGTCTTTAGTATAAATGTTTCTAACGTTAGCAATAAGGAGCCCTGGTGGTGCAACAGCTAAGTGCTTGGCTACTAACCAAAAGGTTGCCGGTTCGAACCCACTTAGCGGGTTTGCAGGAAAAAGACTTGGTGATCTGCTTCTGTAAGGACTGAAAACAAGAAAAGCCTACTCTGCCACATGGGGTCTCCGTGAGTCGGAATCAACGTGACGGAACCCACCAACAACATCAGCAGTGTTCTGCTCTCGAGAGCCATTTCTCCACCACTCACAGTCCATCTTTGTCTCTTGAAATGGACACATACCCCAGGTCTCGCCAATCATGGTGACACAGACTCCTAGTTGAAACCGGTCATTTTGTTCCTCCCAAAACTTGGGCCCTGGGGCAAAAGGGAATATAACTTTGAAGAAGAAAAGCATTAGGACTATCTGCAGGTTTTCTTCACTCACACTGTGGAAGTATGCATATACACACATACAAACACAAGCATGTACACACAGAGCGTCAACAATGAAAGGAGTAACGGTAAGGTAGCTGTATGCTTTCTGATATGGGATCAAGCATGAATGACTTAGGCAAAGTCTAAGTCTGATGGATGTCTACCTGTGAATTTTTGTATTTGAGATACAACAAAAATATTTTGTCAGAATGATGGACAGACAATACAGCCAGAATTCACAATGCTCTTTCACACAATGATATAAGATTATGTGAGTGACATCATCTCAACTTTTCCTTTTCAGCTGCTTTGAGTCACTAGCTAATTATGGGTGGTCACCTGAAACCAAGAACAAAGCAACTAGATTTTCTAGATAAAAATGGGACAAAATCAATACATAGGACTGAGAGGCTATTTATTTTTCATAGAAGAAAGGTGCAATGAAGGAGAAATAATACACACTCGTGCACGATTTTTGAATTTGGAGGTCTGGAAAAGGTTAGTGTGAAAACGGCATTCCTCCATCAAAACATTAATCCAGAGTGGCTCTGTGACCAGAGCTGATGTATATGTAGGAATTACAGTAAGAATAAGACAGCTCTTCCAGTGGAGATGTGTGCACGAGGGGACGCAGATAGATGACAGATAGACAGACGACAGACGGACAGATAGACAGATACAGATACCTTGTTTAATAGTTCTCATGAAATTCACAGTTACATTTGCTAACTTCCCTTTCTTGCCAGTGATATATGGTGGCTCACATTATGATAATTTTCTTTTCATTTGTTAGTAGACTTATTCTGTAGAACAGCAGAATCTAACCGGGAGAGGATGTGAATTTTCATGTTGCAGCCTTTGTAACCACTCCATGCCTTCCATTGTCACTTCTGTGTGAACCTGAGGATCTAACTTCCAGTTACTCCTGCTGCCTGCAGGACATCTCCACACTGGCGCCAACAGTATCTCAAATTACCTCAACTTTCCTTCTATGTTCTTTATCTTGTTATTGTCATCATTGACTTCACGATGGATCAGACTCTAAGCCACACACTTCTTTATGTTTTTGACCCTTTCCCCTCATTCACTGTCCCTCCACCACAACCAGTCCCAAACCCACAACCAAGCCTATTGCCATCGAGTTGATTCTGACTCATAGCGACCCTATAGGACAGAGTAGAACTGCCCCACAGTGTTTCCAAGAAGTAGCTGGTAGACTGAAACTGCCAACCCTTTGGTTAGCAGCCGAGCTCTTAACCACTGCGCCACCAGGGCTCCTACAACCAGTGCAGGTTCTGCAATTCTACCTCAGTAATGTCTCCTGAATCCCTCCCTCCCCTCCTTAGTTAACTCCTTTATTAAATCTCCCTTTCATTATTTAAAAAAATCCGGCAACTATTCCAATTGCCTTCAATCTCTCTTCCAATCTATTCTGCATGCTACTAGTCAGAATTCTCTTCCTAAAATATAGATCAATACATGACACTGTTCTGCAGCAAAATGGCTTTTGACACCACAAGAAATGAAGTCCAAATCAAGTTCTTCACAACTGGAGCCTACCTACCACTGCAGCATAACCACATATCACACCTCCAGGAAAACTCACGCCCTGGAGAAAGGCATCACCCTCACATTATGCCCTACCCTCCTACCTCGAGTCTCACTCTGTGTGAAGGGTCTGTTCCTCTATTATCCACCTAGTATTATCTTAACTAACTTTGACTGAGTATCTATTGGCTTCTAGCCAGCTACTGCAGTCTTATATATTCTTTTTTTCTTTTTCTTTTTATTATACTTCAGGTGAAGGCTTACAGAACAAATGGTTTCTCAAGAAACAGTAGTACACATATTGTTTTATGACATTGGTTAACAACCCCACAACATGTCAACCCTCTCCTTTCTCGACCTTTTTTTTTTTTTTTTTTGGTGAAAATATACATAGCCAAAGATACACCATTTCAAAAATTTCTACATGCACAGTTCAGTGACATCGACTATGCTCTTCCAGTTGTGCTGCTATTCTCACTTAAAATGAAGGCTTATAGAACAAAATAGTTTCTCATTTCACAGTTAGTACACATGTTGCCCTATGACATTGCTTAACAACCTGACAACACATCAACACTATCCTTACTCAAACTTGGATTCCCTATCACCAGCTTTCCTGTCCCCTTCTGCCTTCTGGCCCTTGTCCCTGGACTGCTGTGCCTCATTAGTCCCATTTGGTTTTATGGCGCTGTCCACCCGCCGGCTGAACGTGAACCTCGGAAATGACTTCACCACTGAGCTAAAAGGGTGTCTGCGGGCCATACTCTTGGGGTTTCTCCAGTCTCCTTTAGGCCAGTAAATCCGGTCTTTTTTTTGTGAGTTAGAATTTTGCTCTACATCCTTCTCCTGCTCTGTCCAGAACCCTCTGCTGTGATCCTGGTCAGAGCAGTCAGTGGTGGTAGCTAGGCACCATCTAGCTGTACTGGACTCAGTCTGGTGGAGGCCTTGGTAGCTGTGGTCCATTAGTCCTTCGGACAATGTTTTCCTTGTATCCTGTTCTCTTCATTCTCCCTTGCCCCTGAAGGGGTGAGACCAGTGGAGTATCTTAGATGGCTGCTCACAGGCTTTTAAGACCCCAGACGCTACTCACCAAGGTAGAATATAGAACATTGTCTTTATAAACTGTGTTACGCCAACTGAGCTAGATGTTCCCTGAGACCATAGTCCCCACAGCCCTCCACCCAGCAATTCAGTCCCTCAGGGAGTTTAGATGTGTCTTTGGAGCTTCCATGACCTTTCCTTGTACAAGTTGTGCTGGTTTCCCCTGTATTGTGTACTGTCTCACCCTTCACCCAAGATACCACTTATCTATCGCCTATTTAGTATTCCCAACCCCCGTCCCTTGTAACCAACAAAGATTGTTACATTTTGTGTGTAAACTTTTTCAATGGTTTTTACAATAGAGGTCTCATACAATATTTGTCCTTTTGTGATTGACTTATTTCACTCAGCACAATGTCCTCCAGTTTCATCCATGTTATGAGATGCTTCACAGATTCATCATTGTTCTTTCTTGTTGCGTAGTACTCCATTGTGTGTATGTACCATAGTTTGTTTATCCATTCTTCTGTTGATGGGCATCTAGGTTGTTTCCATCTTTTTGCTATTGTGAACAATGCCGCCATGAACATAGGTGTGCATATGTCTACTTGAGTGACGACTCTTATTCTCTAGGATATATTCCTAGGAGTGGAATTGCTGGATCGTACGGTATGTCTATTTCTAGCTTTCTGAGGAAGCACCGTATCTTTTTCCAAAATGGTTGTATTATTTTGCATGCATTCTTATATATTCTTCAAGGCCCAACACACATTGCATTCCCATACCACTCTCGATTATTACTAATATTTCTATGCTTTAATACGTGTATCACTTCTTATTTATAACACAGTACTACAGCAGATACTATTGCTTGTCTATATAACTACAATGTACCCTCTCCTCCTTCCTTGAAACAGAAGCATTTTTTTTTAGGTAATCAACCTGCATGTATTTTGGCACAAATGGGCCCCGAAATGCAGCCTCGGGTGAGTAGTGAATGCTCTAAGCCAACCTGGTTTCCCTTCCCTTTGCCAGTGTTTGAGGTAGGCAGACACAGAAACTAACCACAACGCCAGGCAAAACCTTCTTATCTGGTCTTACAGAAGGGTCCCTTCAGCGTACCTCAAAAAGGTACTGATTTTTTTTATTTTTTCTTTTTCTTGCCATCACAAAGAGAACAGAAATTGAGTCACAGTTGTGCTGTTGTCATTAGGTGCTGTCAAGTCGGTCCCAAAACAGCCCTGTGTACAACAGAACAAAACACTGCCCAGTCTGGCACCATCTCCACAACCGTTGTTACGCTCGAGCCCATTGTTGCAGCCACTGTGTTAATTCATCTCGTTGAGGGTCTTCTTCTTTCCTGATGACCCTCTACTTTACCACGCATGATGTCCTTCTCCAGGGACAAGGTACCTCCTGATAACATGTTCAAAGTATGTGAGATGTAGTCTCTCCATCCTTGCTTCGAAGGAGCGTTCTGGTTGTACTTCTTGAAAGACAGATTTGTTCGCTCTTCTGGCAGTCCACGGGATATTCAATATTCTTTGCCAACAGCACAATTCAAAGACATCAGTTCTTCTTCAGTCTTCCTTATTATTCTCAGTTACCTAGCTACTTACTCTCAGGCCCAGTTTTGCAGATTCAGGATGGAAAGATAGGCTGGGAAGTTTGTATGTGAGGGGCTTCAAGTGATATCTATGAATCTCTCAGAGTTAAAATTTAAGGTCATTTATGCCACACTGTGATTAGTGGCATCTTTTCTTTCTGCAATCCTTTTAAGGGGCCAGTGAAAACATTATGCGTGGAAAATAAATTCTTTCTGATACACGGATGGGTCTGTAAGGTCATTATCAACAAAATAAAAACACTGCCTTTTTTTCAGTCATGTGGCCATGAAATTAGGAATATTTGTATGGTTTTCATAAAACATTTGTTTCTTTAAAATTTGATCAAACACAGCTTTCATTGGCCTTGTAATATTGATGTAAGAAATCTATACTAACCTTGAATGCTGTATCTGCAATGGTGAAACACAAAAAATGAGTTTTTGAGGTCTGCATGGAAGGGTTAATCCATTTACCCCCTTCTCTCCAGAATAAATTATTAAGCATTACTTACAGACTGTTGCTGGTAAAAATATACAGGGTATGATTTAGAAAAGGGACAACGAAGCCATATAAACATAACCAGTTACAGCAATACTGTACTCTGTGTTTACTGTATTCTGGGATTGATGGCATTTTATTGCAATTGCCTACCACTTGTCTGCCTCTTTTCCCAGACTAGGAGCTACTTGAGGGGATGAGCCTTCTCCTCTTCACTTCTGAAGCCCTAATGCCTACCGCAGTGCTCAGTAAATGTTTGTTGAGTGTAGAATAAATATATGAGCAAATAACAAGATCATATTAATTCTATCATAAACTGGAAGAAGAGAGGAAAATCCTAAGTTTTTTTTTTTTAAAGAGAAACTATCAAGTTTTGATCATCTTAAATCTCAAATATAAAAATGTTTATTTCATTTAGTATATTTAGCATTCCTACAAAGCCCTGAAGGTGTAATGGTTAGGCGCTTGGCTGCTAACCGAGAGGTCCGTGGTTTGAACCCACTAGGTGGCTCACTGGGAGAAAAGACCTGGCGATCTGCTCCCAGAGAGATTACAGCATGGGAAACCCTATGGAGCAGTTTTACTCTGCTATGAGTTGGAAAAGACTCGATGGCACACAGCAACATAAACCATTAAATTTTTCTGCACTGGACTATGTTTCTGCCAAGAGAAACTCGATGCTTTGGTAAAGAAGAGGTACTATTTTAAACTGCGCAGACTGATTAACCCATTCATTTTCAAATGCTTTTTCTTAACTTCTTTGTCTCCATAAAACTCTCTATATAACAAACAGATTTTTTATGCCAGAAGAGAAAGAAACAAAAAAAAAAAAGAGGTTTTCCACTCAAACCTTGTCCTCCTATGAACACCATACGTTGCTAACCTCACAAGCCGGGGAGGAGACACAATCAGTTAGTAATAAGTAAGCTATGACTTAGTAAAGCAAAGGACTAGGACCTCACCAATTCACTCCTGCTTGAATTGTTTCTGTGTTTATTCATCTATTTATATAATCAAAAACCCATCACATACTGTCCCTGCTTCTCAGTTCTTCCATTACAGATCTTTAACACACACACAAAATACTGAAAAACAAGACATATTTTACATCAAAGTCGTTGGGGCAATTATACATATATATATATATACATACACATATATACTTACATATGCATATATATATATATATATACACACACACACATACATTTAAAAGTATGGAGCAAATGAAGCGAGTCTTAACAAATTTCAAAGCATCACTGACCAACGGGCCACACTGTTTATCCAAAGCACAATTAATGTAGAAATTTACAATCAAAATATATTTTTAAAAACTTTATACATACGAAAATACAAAAATATGCTTCTTTATAACCTGGGCTTAAAGCAGAAAGCTATGGAATTTTTTTAAAATCTTAAACTGGAAAATAATAAAACTAACACATTAATAAAACTGATAGGATACATCTAAAACAGGATGTGAAGAAGTTATTAACTTTATATGACTACAAAACGTCGGCAGTTCAAATCCACCAGCAGCTCCTTGGAAACCCTGTGGGACAGTTCTACTCTGTCCTAAAGGGTCCCTATGAGTCGGAATCAACTCGATGGCAATGGGTTTTGTTTATTTTTCTAGTTTAGTAAAGTTGAAAATATGAGTATTTTCAGCCAACAATATCATTCTTTTATACAGAGTCAAAGAAACTTTTCTTACACTTTTGCACAGGAGAACTGAACACAAGCTAAACATTCATCAGTAATAAAACAGACAAAAAGGTTGACTATTTCAATGAAAACAAGTGACCTAATAAACCATCAACATGAACTAATTGAAAAGTTAATATTTTGTACAGTTTTGCTTGTTTCGAAATATATATCAAGTCACAATAGAAAACACACAGTATGATTCCATTGATACACATTTCAAAACAGGCAAAAATAAGCAATTTATTACGCAGGGAAATACGTGCACATGGTAAATTACAGAGAAAAGCAGAATGAGTAACAATATTTTGGTTGTTGGTTATATTTACAGGGGTAAGTAGGGGGTGAAGTCAGGAAAGAACAAGGGAAGCTTCAAAAATATTGGAGGTGTCACTTTTTTTAATCTGAGTGACCACCATGCTAGGTGATAGTTTAATTTTTATTATTTAACTACACATATATACTACACACACACACAAACATATACATACATACACACCTATAATGCTTCCGCTGCTGTAACACAACTCACTACATATACAGGTGTCACTTGGCGCTCATGGCTTGGACTTGTGGTAACTGGGGAATGGGCACAGGATAAGGCTCATACTCTAGCTACTCCTATCATTGTGTATATAGTACAGTCTTATGTCTCTGACCCAGGAGTCTCATGTCTTTTGTTAGCAACCATGTAACTCTGCTAGGCTAACTGGTTAATGTGCAAGTACGGAAGAACCTTAGACCTTTCACAGTTTTTGACAAGAGAGTCTTGTTTATGAAAAGGAGACACGAGGTGCAGTATAACAGAGTAAAAAACTACCTGTAAAGGTACTAGGAAAAATGGGTTTTATTATTTGTTTAGACACAAAATATGAATGAGATCCAGAGCAGTTATTTTACTTCTCTTGTCTCAGTTTCCTTATCTGTATACTGAAGGGTTAAGTAATGCAGTCTCTAAAGATAGCTAGGATAGCTTCTAGTTCTCAAAGTCGAAAATTACAGATGTAAGCAGAAAAGAAAAAAACAAATGAAATGCAAAGTCACAGAAACTAATGTGACAAAAATATAACTATGTTAAAGATACAAATGATGATGACAGCAAGTGTAAAGTTTATCTCATCTGTACTGAAATATTTATTTATAAAAATACCATAAAATGAAAATTCTTTTTTAACACTGTATATCAAAGAGAAAATAAAGAATCTTGCAAAGAAACTCACGTAAAATCTTTTCACAGTATACTAATGCTACTGAACTGAAAAATTTTCAAGAAGACCCACAACCTTGACAAGTATATTCACATGGGATTTAAGGAGTAGTACTGGTATGACATGCAGTGGGTGGTCTTTTGTGGGGGTGAGATACTCTAGGTGATTGGTTCATGGATGCTTCTAGGAGAATTATGATGAATTCCTCCCTGGCAAGGCACATTAGCGTAGGTTTCTCATTCTGGCTTTCTGAACTGTATTTCTTCTTTGTGATAAAATATTCAAACTTCTTAATTCTCTCTCCGTGTGTATACCTACGCATGTATTTAGGTAATATGTACCCATGGATACAGTTTATTGTTTATTTTATTGATTCTGCTGTCAGGAAGCCCAAATATAAAAATTTTAGCACAGTTCTGGCACAGCTGTATTTCTTTACTTGGCTTTTATTCCCTATTCCTTATTTAAAAGGGTATTTAAGTGCTTGGTTACTAATTTAAAGGTTGGTGGTTCAAGTCCACCCAGAGGTACCTCAGAAGAAAAGCCTGGTGATCTACTTCAGAAAAATCAGCCATTGAAAACCCTATGGAGCCCAGATCTACTCTGACACACACAGGGTTGCCATGAGTTGGAATCAGCTTGACAGCAACTAGTTTTTTTGTTTTGTTTTGTTTTACTTTATATGCACCTTTACCATAAATTACCCCAAATTACTTTCATAAGTAGGTAGAAAATAATTACTGTATATGTACATATTTGTGTCATCTGATTTTAAATGAAACACAGCTTAAATAGGGCTGTAAATTTTTTAGATCCTGAGAAAAACTTAATAGAACAAAAATCCATTGCTTTTGAGTCAATTACGACTCATAGCAATCCTATAGGAAAGAGTAGAACTGTCCCATATGGGTTTCCAAGGCTGTAAATCTTTGCGGAAGCGGATTGCCACATCTTTCTCTCATGGAGTGGCTGGTGGGTTTGAACCAGCAACCTTTCGGTTAGCAGTTGAGCATTTAACCACTGCACCACCAGAGCTCCCTGAATAGAACAAAAGCTGCCATTTAAAGTTACATCATCCAAATGAAGTAACAAGAAAGACTGTAACAGTTGTTACACTGTTGGAATTTCAAGTATGATAACTTACTTGCATACGTCATCTTCTGGGTCTTCAAGCCCAAATCTTTCATCAAATGTTAGTTGTATCCATACATTCTCTTCTACTGCTACTAATCTCCATACCAAGACCATATTTCTTGGATAAGTATGAGGGAACCTCGGACTGTGAATACTTCCATTAGTAGACACAGTAATAATTCTCTCATGCTGGGGATCTTGTACTCCTAAAGCAAAAATATACATAGAGACAGACATTTAGAACAGACAATTCAAAATTATAGGTTTCAAATTTTTTTTGTCATTCCTGTTTTTCACCAGGCAAGTGTTGGGTATGCTTTATACAACATAAGCCAAGAACCACTCTTATCAGAATTTACCCATAAAAAAGGCTGCTTTGACATTATTGAATAAAAACCTGTGTGTATCTGTACTTTGAAAGAACACAGGAAATTCACCTTTTAAAATCTAATTTCTGAAATGTCAACTATCAACCCTTTTGTATTTCTGAAATCACTATAAGGATAGGTTCAGTCCTAATCTACAAGAGTGATCAAATATGAATCATCTGAGAATAGAAACTTGACATAACTCCATTAAAAACACTGCAGTCTGTTAATTAAAGATAAGCATTAATTCCATATATGCAAAATATCAAAAGTCTTAAGACAGCTGAGGAAAAAGAAATGTGAGGATGCAAGAGGCAGAAGTGAACTAACATAAGAAGAAGTCATCAGCTTTTTCTCAGTGATCTTTGACATGTTACTTTGCACACCATACCACACACCATTTAGAGCTTTTTTACTTGCTCTTTGTTAGAAATGCTTTCAAAACTGAGCTGAGAAAATGAGCTTAATAACAGCTTACAATTTGGGACCATAACTTTTGAAAAAGGATGTCTAATACAAGCCAGAACTTCTCATGAACTAGAATTACTAGATGACTTCAAACCTTAAGTGACCTTGAAAAGAAAAATGAGATCAAAATAACAGTCTAAATGTCCTTTTATAAAGGGGCCATTAGTACTATGTGAAGATATCATTAAAATATAAGAAATGCTGCAGGACTTCTCAGTACGTTTAATCTGGTAATATGAATTTTGAATCTCTAAGAGGAGAATGTAGCATAAAACAGTTCTCAAGTTTATTAGGCATGAAGTCTTTTTACATTTGGGAAATGCTAAAATATCTTTTTCTTCAATTAGAGTTTTGGGGGAGAGAGAGATGAGAGGGAGAGCAAATTTGCCTTGCTGAAAAGAAAGTTTGCTTCTACACACCCACTTGAGAGTTAGTAACAAGACAAAATCCATAATTGATATTTATAAAATTAGTACCATTTATGCACTCAAAAACATCTAAGGAATAAGAAAGTTATAGTCTTTCAAGCTGTGAAAATCCATGGAAGCATGCTAAATTGCAGTAAGAAAAAAAATCTTAAATTATCCTGTTATTCTGTTTCTAATATAATTTCATAAATTAAAAAAATAAATAAACTAAACCAGTGGGACCCTGAACACATTAAGTAATGAGCATGGCACCACACCTGACACCTATTTTTTTGTGCAACTTTTATATAGTCCTATCAGAACAATAGGTTTAAACAACAGCAATGCCTCATTAGTTTAATTATTTAGAGATTTATTGCACAATACAGAACTCTGTATTGGCAGTATGGTTATAGACAGACAAGAATATCATTGCTTTTTAGGCACCATTATTCACCCACTTGCCTCATCCCCTGCAATATCCAATATCTTATATGTGGATAGTTATTTGAAGAAATAAGAAAAATCTCATACTATTCCCTCTTTTTGGATATATACCATTAAACTCCGCAAAACAGAGTTTACTAAAAACCAACCGCTGGCGAGCTGATTCCAACTCGTGCTGACTCCATGTGTGTCAGAGTAGAAGTGTGCTCTGTGTGCTCTTTCACAGCTGTGACCTTTTGTAAACAGATCACCAGGGCTTTCTTCAGAGGCACCAATAGGTGAGTTTGAAGTGCTAACCTTTTGATTAGTAGCTGAGTGTTTAACTATTTGTACCACGCGGGGAGTTTAACAAGGCCTATTAAATCATATGCTATTTTATACTGAACTACATTTTTCTTCTCTCTTCCTTTTTGTGATAGATTTCTGCCCCTTCCTCTTCTCCCATTCATTCCCCTCTCATAATCTCATTCTTTGTTAACCAGCCAAATCCCTAGTCCCTCTATTTTCTCACTCAATACCTTAACCTCTCTATCCTCTCTCACTGATTCCACACCAATGATCTCACCTGTCTCTGTGGTAGGCAGGATTCTAAAATGACCCCCAATTCCTCAATTACCTGCCTGTTGTATAATCTCCTCCCTTGAGTGGGCAGAACCTGGAAAAATGATGTGATATTATTCCCATGATTAGGTTATCAAGCAGCTGGCGTTGAGTTAATCAAAAGGCAGATTTTCTGGGTGCGCCTAACGGATTCTGGTGAGCCTGCCATGTATCAAAGAGTGCAGGAAGCCTCAGGAGCTAAGAGCAGTCCCAGGTTGCAAGGAAATGGGTACCTGAGACCTAAAATCAGAGGTTGGAAGCAGATTCCTCTCCGCAGCCTCTAGAAAGGAATGTAGCCTGGCCAGCGCCTTGACTTCAGCCTTGTGAGACCCTGAGCACAGAACCCAGCCACGCAGAGTGTGGACCTCTAACCTACAGAGCTGTGAGTTAATAAGCAGTATTGTTTTAAGCCGTTACGATTGTGGTGAAGTATTACACAATGTTAGAAAACGAATATACCTACTATTGCACGCAAAGCTGCTTAGATTGAAGGTATCTCTTTTTGCCTCCAATTTTCAGCAACAATTAAAATAATTCCAGTAATTTTTCATTTAGTTATTTTGTTAGTCAAAATACATTAACACTATATCACACTGATAAAATATAATTTAAGAATATTGCTCTAAAAAATATCTCAAATTATAAAAGACCTAAAAGTGAAGGTACATACATTATATTATTAACGTTAAAGAACAACCTGTTTTATCCTTAAATTACCAAAATAATTTTGACAAGTTTGTTTATCGTTCTAAAAGTGGCTTTATGATTCTCTAAAACTTAAAAACTTGGCTATTTCAATAGTCAATCTGGTAAATATTCTTTTATATTGTCTACCATACAATTGCAGCCCTGGTGGCACAGTCATTAAGAGCTTGGCTGCTAACCAAAAGGTCAGCAGTTCGAACCCACCAGCCGCTCCTTGGGATCCCTATGTGGCCGTTCTACTCTGTCCTATAGGGTCGCTATGGGTCAAAATCGACTCGACCGCAATGGATAACGGGGTAACTCACAATTAGAAAGACAAGTGAAGACAAATATAACTTCCTTTTAATATTTACAGTGCACACAGGAGGGATATCATCATATCAGTAAATATACTTTACAAACAAGAACATTTTTAGATTAAGTAAATAATATAATGCCATTCTTCTCAGTGCTTAAACTATCCCTCAGTAGTATGTAACCTATACAGAAATGTATTGTCCCTCTTTCTGGATGCTAATGTCTGATACTGTTGTAGCTGTGAAAACGCAGACGAAATAATCAACATCTCTTCTACACAAATAGGAGAAAAGAACACCCTGGGTGGTTTAGTTGAGGGTCAGCAAAAACTAGGAAACCCTCAAGGGGATGGGCAGACACAACAACCACAACAATAGACTCAAACATGTCAGCGATCACAAAGACAGCACAGGACGGGCAACATTGTATCTTTTGGACGTAAGGTCGCCATGAGTTGGAAGCCAACGGGATGGCAACTAACAACAACAACGTATCTCCTAAAAACGGATAAGGAGCTATCGTGTTTGATTCATTTCTCCCCCACACTGACAAATTTTATAAGAATATGATGGGGAGTCACTAGGAAAATTAATTTCATAAACTGTTTTAGAATTAATTTCAAAAACTCTTTTAGAAATGAGATATTTTCTTACTCTAAATTTTCTCCTATTAATCGACATATTTCAGAGGTGTTTAAAGCAATAGTTTATATCAAAATTCCTTCTAATTTTGGCAACTAATTTTTTTAATGAATTTTTTCAATCAGATCTATCAAAATTTAACATTTGCCCCTTTTTTTCTCGAAACAAGTGCCTGATATCCAAGGCACACTTTGCAAATATAGCAACATTTATTCTCTCATATATATAGTCTAGGAAAGTGCATAGCTATTAAAAGTTCTGAATTCTGTTTTTATGCCGTCAGTCAAAAAAGTTCATGGCTAAACTGTCTATACTTATGTTTACATCTTGTTTTCCTATATAATTCACAATTCCATTAGACTATAATTAAAACATAAATTAAAGGCTGAAAATCCAGGCCTTATTTGTGGCACAAGAATTGTAAATTTTCTTTTAAGTTAAATTACTGCTCCCAAAAAATTCAACATGAAATGTAGTGAGGTTTGCCACAAACACATAATTGGCAGATGACTGTCGAAGTTTTATGTAAATCTCAAACAACTAGACCTATAATCAAAAAGCAAAACACAAAAAAAAACAAAGCAACAAACATTAAGTTCTACCAAATTAAGACACTAAAGAGTTTTGTTGTTTTAAAAGTTAGTTTTCCAAACATATAAGTTTACTAGTACATTTAGGAATGAGACACACGTATATTTGGTGACTATTTTATTGCTTGTTTGCTTTCATCAAACGGACAGTATACTCAAAGACAATACTGACTGAATAAAAGAAATGTTGATGATTGAATCACTAAAATATTGACAACATGCTCCTGTGATGTATGTTGAACAAGAATAAATCTTACTCATCTTAGATAATAAGTTTTAGCATGGTAAATTGAAATGTATATATAAAATTGTTTTAATTATAAATATATACCATTTCATACTACCCTGCTCAAACGCTATTAAGGTAGAAGTATTGAAAAATAAAATGAACCAAAAACAGAAAAGAAAAAGACAATAAGGGTGTTAAATGATACAAATATTAATATTGACTATATGTGTACAGATAAAGTTCAGTTTTACAGAATCATTATATATCTGTATCTATTGAATATTTCTAATATTAAAATCAAAATAATTTCACAATATTTGCCATGCATTACATACTCTTGTTTCTTTAAAGTTTATTTATCATGAATGAAAGAGAGCAGGAGTAAGGAAATCATAAAAAGCAATACGAATTATGGGTTTTGAATATGTTGTATTATTAATAAACAGAATACTGAAAAAGATGTTTCTGCATAGTATATAAGTCAAAAAAGAAAGATAAATCATCCAAGTCCTTCTTTATGCTGATGCTTTATGCTGAATTTAGGAGAAAGACCCGTATGAATAAGATTAGGCCAAAAGAAATAAGTCTCTAATCTCCGATTAATTTGGGAGTTCTGAAGAATTCTGGTTCCCTGTTTCGAATACATAAAACTGTTCGTACCAAAATGTTACCCTTAAGCTGGCAGACTTCACAGATGCCCTGTGAGGCTTCTGTGACATGTTTATTTCCAAACACATGTTACTTTCAGTATGTGGAAAAACACTTCTCTATGGCAGTTGTATCTACTTCCAATCCTTACTTTATATAGATTTTCACTGGTCTTAATTGTGTCTTGCTTGGCTGTTTCTTTTGTTTTTGTCTGTGCTAAACCCTCTTTGTACTAATCTTGGTAGTTTGTTTATGTAGCTGTTTCTGCTTTCATTCTCACTAACTTCCAATTAACACATTTCACTTTTAACAATAAAATATTCTCTCTAGTTTCACCAACTCCATGAGCTAGTACCTTTTTTCTCAGAATATCCAAGGTAATCTCATCCAATCTCCCTTGAATCTGTAGAGAAAAGAGATGCTGAGCTCCACAGCTCAAACAAGTATCTTTCCATCAAGTCTCTCCATCAAACCCACACTAAAAAGAAGTATCCCACTTATACCTTTAATATTTTAAACTCTGATTACTAATAAAAAAGTACAATAGTATACGAGACAGAAAACCTGGCTTCTAGTTCTTATTTCACCGCTGACTCAATCTATCATTTCCCATATCTTTAAAACAATGAGCAAAATAACACAAACAACAAAGCTAGCAATGTCTACCTCAGACTGTTAATGAATGACGAGAATAAATATTTCCTATGGAAAAATAAAAGAGAGGATTGCTAGACTAAGTAAACCACAAAAGCAATTATACTTATTCAAGATATGCTCAAATGAAGCTCTTGAACTTATCCTAGAAGACAGCTGACAATCATTTTATTCCTTAAGAGAATGAACATCCACCAATCATATACTGAGAACCTATTATGTTTCAGGAACTGTTCTAGGTTTTTGGCACTTCAGAAACAAAACAAAGCTCTGCCCTCTTAATGCAACAACTTCTAAGACTGATTTGGTTTCATTTGCAGACTAGCTACACTAGTAAACTAATACTCAGTCATCACAACCCAGCTCGGATGTTAAAACAGCAATCCTTGATTCCCTGTTGTACATTCCTTAAGAAATGAATACTTCAAACGTAATATGCCGGTTGACTTCTTTCTTTTCTACCACAGTATGAATTTCTAGAAGTCAAAATCGTTTTTACTGAAGTTCTTAACCAGTGTCTAGCTCTGTAATCTGTACACAGCAGTACCTAAAAAATATTGATAGCTTAAAGAAACCTGACATCCCAGAACATAAGCAGAAAGCAACTGTACATATATTCAAACTTTATCCTTCATTCTTAGGTTTCCAGAGAGCTTATATGATAAGAACAGAAAGATTTTATAACTGTTAGACCTCCTGCCCAATTAAACAAAAACAAACCCGTTGCTGTAGAGCTGATTCCAACTCCTGGCAACCCCATGTGCGGAGAGAAGAACCGCTCCATAGGGTTTTCAAGGCTGTGACCTTAATCTGATTAGATCGCCAGGCTTGTATTCCGAGGGGCCTCTGGGTAGGTTCAAGCCCCCAACCTGTTAGTAGTTGAGCACTTAAGGGTTTGTGCCATCCAGGGACTATATCCTCCCAAATTAAAATCCTTCCTTAATTCATAATTGTTCTTACTCAAAGGTCATCTATTATAACCTACAAATATGTATTTTAGCTAAACGAGATAACTCACTGCCGTTGAGTCGATTCTGACTCATAGCAACCCTACAGGACAGAGCAGAACTGCCCCCCATAGAGTTTCCAAGGCTGTAAGTCTTTATTACAGAAGCAGATTGCCACATCTTTCTCCTGCAGAGCAGCTGGCGGGTTTGAACTGCCAACCTTTTGATAGGCAGCTGAGCGCTTTAACCACTGCGCTATCAGGGCTTCACTGAAGGTAAGAGGTCTCATGAGTACTCATTATTGAGATCTGCCATTTTCTTAATATGCTTACTTTTCTTAATGTGTCCTATAATTTCATCACACTCTGCAAATACCACAATTTATAGTCATTATTTTATCTATAAACTCTGAAATATGAATCTATTGCTGACAAACTTATTTTAGGCAATTCACTTGATACTTGAGTATTTTTTATAATCTGCAGATAAGCACAGGCTATTTTAAAGTTCACATGAAATGATATTTGCATGAAATAGCCACTTTGATAATTACAAACCAGTATGTAAGTGAAAGGAGGCCTGGTGGCCTGGTGGTTAAGAGCTCAGGCTGCTAACCGAAAGGTCGGCAGTTCGAATCCACCAGCTGCTCCTTGGAAACCCTACGGGGCAGTTCTACTCTGTCATATAGGGGTGTTATGAGCTGGAATCGACTAGATGGCAATGGGTTTTGGTTTGGGGTTATGTAAGTGAAGGGGAAACGCTGTCCGTCATACTCTATCTAATTCAAACCGAAATGAGGTGACTAACCCGTACCAAGTTTTCTTGATGTCAGTGAAGAGCAGCTTCTCATGTAAGACATAATGGAAGATTGCTTACATGTATAAGAACTGTAATTTTGCAGAAATGAAATTTATTAAACAAGAATCAGTGATTTCTAGGCAGTAATTTCACATGTCTGATTCCCTTCTAGACGTTGATCAAAGCCGGGGGAAGAGCAGCACTGCAGAAATTTTACCATTTCCTTGACCTGATCCTACCTTTAACAGATGGTCTGAAATTCTTCTGAACCTAACAAGGAGTGTAAGAACTCAGCCTTTAGCGTCTTCCCTGACTGTGCACGTTGGGAAGAAACGGGGCTTGTGTTCAGAAAGTGCACGGCAAAGCTCCCAATGAGAGAAAGGCAGCAGAGTGAGCAGCTCCCAGCATCCCCTGGCCAGCAGCCCTTCAGTAAAAGCTGGACTGACTTCATTCAAAAGTGTGCTTGCAAATCAATATAAGCCTATCTCCCATGCCACATGCATTGCCCTAATGTGGGCCGATCCGATTGAATCCAAGCACTCTTGTTCAACAGCTGGGGCTGAGAAGATCTCACTGCTTTTGGAGAGCCGCAGCCATTCTGCTATCCTGATGGACGACAGTCTAATGAAAAGTCAACGCAGAAAAGTGGGCAGATACACGGTAGTGCAAAAAATGGAGCTAAAGCCTGATCAGCATACACAACAAACTCACTCCATACCTGGACTCCTCAATTACGTGAATAAATAAATCACTTTTACTGTTTCAGCCAATGAGAGCTACAATTTTTATATTTGCAACCAAAATCACTATAGATACAGTGAGCATATATTTGAGTGTGCTTAGTGTAGCCATTGATTAGGCGTGTTACCCTGGTGCAATTTTTATCAGTATCCCTTTTACTCTTCAAAATATCCCAGTTGGTATCATAAAGCATACAGCAAGTAAGATCTATGTATCATAAAGCATATGACAAGTAAGATCTATAAAATTCTTCCAGTCCTGAGTGAGGCATGCGATACAGAAATGGTAAAAAGATTTGACAACATGGTAATTTAAGCTTAAGGTAATGGTAAAAACAACCAGTTTTGGTTTTAGGCAATGGGATATGACTTTTAAAAATGAAAGCTCAATCATAGAAGACAAACTGGCAATAATCTTACCTATTGCGTCACAGGATATACTACCAAGTATGTTGTCAGGTGCCGTTGAGTCGATTCCGACTCATAGCTACCTTATGTACAACAGAATGAAACACTGCCCGGTCCTGCGCCATCCTCACAATTGTTGCTATGATAACCAAATACAGAATCTCCTTAAAGCCTTCACTGCACACTAATTAGTTCTTAATTGCATGTACACACAATTACACACCACTATAGTGAACATATCTAGGAAATGTTAAGTTGTGCATTACTTTAGACACCACAAAGGTCAAAAACAGAATGTAAGAGAGAGATAAATTAGGATTACTTCCCATTATAATAGAAACATTTACTTTAAAGATTCACTATTGATTTTTTTGAAATAGTTAATCAACTCTCTTATTGAATTAAAACTATTATTCAATGTGGAAGGTCTACATAAAATTCCAGGAGCTCTGAACTATCTTAAGCAGCAAAATGCATTTATATCAAATAATACTGCTATGGCAAAAACTAGCTGTGATTAAGCAAAAATTCATATTATATACTCTTTAAACAAACTAACAGACAAGTTACTAAAAGAGAAAATATTCTCAAAGAACAACTGTGTCTGTTTCAGAGAAGACTAAATTTCTGTTCATTTTTGCTCTGTACTAGGTAGATAACTTACAACACTCAGATTGAAGTTTACTGGGAATTCCACACAGGGAAAGCCGCAAGATGTCTAAATAAAGTACTGACATTTTTCTTGTTAAGATATTTAAAATTTATCAGTGAAAATAACAATGAAAATATCATCACCACAAACTGACACTTTAAAAAATGCAAATAAGGCAATTAGTTCATGCTTTAATGAGTATTTAAAACTTTTAAAATTCTCTTTTACATTAACCTCTGATGTAAGGCAAAAAAAAAAAAAAATCTGATGAAAACAGTAAAATAGACACACATTCATGTCAGTACTAATATATCCAGCAATCCTACCACTTCCTGTTTATATTTAGCATTTTTCATTCAAAGTGACTGTATATAATGTATATGTAATGAGCATATGAATTTCTTACGAGTGATTTCCAAAGACAGCAAAAATAATAAATTTAGTCACTTCTATACAAATCATGTCCTCCTATCTTATGTTTAAATGTTATTAAATGCTTGTCAGTAAGGGATAAAGCATTTGCATAAGCAATGCTTGAAATCCGTATGTGTAGCAAGATGTTTGGTTTCAGCAGTTATTCCACATAATGATATCAGGAATTAAAGAACAGCAACGATTGGGACGTGATTTCCCCTCATAGGCCAAGTTTAAAGAGAGCACGCTCATGAATTTCCTAACCATTCTGTCCTGCTGGAAAATACGACCTCCTGTCCCATACCCAGCCCTTGACAACTCTTATCTATTATTAAGTCATGTAAAAACATGCAGTCGTGAAGTTTTTAAAAGAAATGAAAACCAGAAATTCATAATAAAACACATAATTCTGGTGGGAAAATAGCTTTTTTAAATTTTATTTCTCAAAGCACTAGTTAATAATGATCATGAGAACCATCACAGACATGCCAAAACCACCCAAGCATGCCAAGCTCTTATCACCTTAGCGTATGTAATTTTATTGCCTTGTTAGTCTATAATAAAAGAATGAATGAGCAAGAACACAACAATTTTAACTATACCCTCTAGAATTGGTTTGAATACAGCCATTAGACGGATTCTTCAGCAACAGCCACCTTATGCTGTTAGGTGCTCTCGAGTCAGTTTTGACTCAAAATGACCCAAGGTACAACATAACGAAACACTGCCTGATTCTGTGCCATCCTCACAATAGTTGCTATGTTTGAGCTATTTGTTGCAGCCACTGTGTCAGTCCATCTCATTGAGGATCTTCTTCTTTTTTGCTGACCCTCTACTTTACCAAGCATGATGTCCTTCTCTAGGGACTGATCCCTCCTGATAACAAATCCAAAGTACGTGAGATATAGTCTCACCATCCTTGTTTCTAAGGAGCACTCTGGCTGTACTTCTTCCAAGACAGGTTTATGACAATAGCTTTAAAATAAAACCAAAGGTCGAAGTGCTAGAGGACCAGAAACAGCAGCTGAAACAGAGGATGGAACAGAGATTCAAGAAGATGTTTTAATTCAAAACAGGGCTTGAATTTGACTTTATGAAGTCTTCAGCATTATTCAGAAATATCCAGTTCCCTGTCTTGTGAACTCAGTGAAGACTTTGAACTGTCTCTTAGACTGGACATTCTCAGATGCTGCAACATTTCAGAATCCCTCCTTACCTGCAGCCAGCAAAGAGACCAGCTGCAGACATGACCTCCCAGCAAGTGAACAGACCTATGAGAACAGAGCATTTCCTTGAAAATTCTTGCTTGTGAAATCTAATTTTGATGTTGAAAACTCTCTACCTATACTCCCTACAAATTCATCATTTCCTCTTCGGAAAGAAAAGGAACAAAAATTGGACAGACGGAAGAGGTAGTGCAGGAGAAAACCAACAGGAAAAAAATGCAAATTATACTTAATTGCAACGATTGTAATAATATTAATTATCAAAACAAATGACTACCTTACTCTTATTCTCAAGTTGAGACAGAAGTCTTTTAAGAAAGATATGCATACTATTAACCTTAAGGACAACTATACTTAATATTTTAAAACACACGATTTAAGCTTAGAGAGATCTATTACTGCACCACCACACAAACCATCAAAATATTTACTTATAGTAGTTATCATACTGCAATGTTTGATTACACTTTTGCATTCTTGCTAAACCATCAAAATATTTACTTATAGTAGTTATCATACTGCAATGTTTGATTACACTTTTGCATTCTTGCTAAACACAATTACTAAAGGGAAATAATTTTTGATGGGGAAGCAAAACACCAAAGATAAAAAAAAATGTAAATACATTTACTCATCAATAAACAAGAAATTTCTATTCTGTACTTTCTGCCAAAAGAAAATATTTATGAACAAAGCATGGAGAAAAAAAACTAAGAAACACCAGAATAAATGATTACACATTGAACAACATACTTCTCTTCTCTCTCTACACCATAACAATTTGCCTGATGAAATGAAACTTAATATGACAGAGAGTACAGAAATGAGAATAAAGACATCTCAGTAAGCACAATGCAGTGTAAAGATTAGTAGGAATGTGAAATAGCATGGGAGCAATGGAATGACTAGATAGAAATGTGGAAGTGCAAGGACAGACAGACCCCTGTTAGGAAAGCAAGGCACTCAAGTCTATACTTGTTCATGTTGAAGAATTGGATAAGGGCATTATACCACCTAAAAAATCCTTCTGCTTTAAGATGATGCATTATATAAACCTTGATTATATGAGAGTACAATAAAAATAGGAGTGTATGATAAGAGAAGTTTTAAAATTTAGAGAAAATAAAAATGTATTGTTTGCTTACCTTTTAAATGTTCTTTCTCCTCTTTTCTATGCCAGTCCAGATGCTTGGGTATAGTTCCTCCCTGCCAGTAGATGGAGATAGTAAAATTGAGTCTTTTGGTGACCTCAAATCCTAGTCTAGGTGGTTCAGAATCTTCAATTTCAGATTTTGGAAGTAAAAAATTTGAATAATTGGAAAGACACATAAAGCTTGTAAAAATGATTAACTGAGTCTGTCCAGTGAACTTTCATTCATGGTTATTTTTACTAATCTTTAAGGGAGAGGGTCTTGGCTGGCATAGAAAAAAATAAAAGAAAGAGCATTATTTTGTAGGGTATATCCCCTTGACTCTTCATTCTTCCCAGATCTTGCTCATTCATTCAGTTAATATCTATTGAGTACCAAAAAAACCCATACCAAACCAGTTACCATCTAGTCAACTCTGACTCATGGTACCATGTATGTCAGGGTAAAGCTGTGCTCCATAGGGATTTTAATGGCTGATGTTTTGGAAGTAGATTGCCAGGCCTTTCTTCCAGACAACTCTGGATGAATTTGAACCTTCAGCCTTTAGGTTAGGAGCCAAGCATGTTAACCACCTGCACCACTCAGGAACTCCATCTATTGAGTAACTACTCAAAATTCCAGTTATTGGCCAGATGCTTTCATATTTCTAATAATCATGTGAAGTAGTTAATTATTATCCCCAAACATCTTGTCCCCAAAACTGTATTTTTAAAAGCTCCATGGTGAGCTGGTTCTTGCTTGTCAAGTTTCTGTAATTCTTCTGATATTCAGTTAATGGCTTCTCAGATTCAGGCAAAATTAGTTTCTTCTTTCTATTAATAAAAGGACCTTGAAGTTGTTAAAAACTCATCTGCTATTTGTTAAGAATTGCCTTTGTTTTGTTATTTTAGATTATTATAGTTTCATTATAATATTAAAAAAGACTGAAGTCAGCCTCCCCAGCAGAATTCAAAAAGTTAAGGTATAGTCATTTTCCAGAATCCCTGGGTAGATGCAAATGGTTGATGTGTACAGCTGCTAACTAAAGACTGGATGTTGGAACTCACCCAGAGGAACATTGGAAGAAAGGCCTGCTGATCTACTTACAAAAAAATCAGCCACTGAAAACCTTATGGAGCATAGTTCTAGGCCGACACACATGGGGTCTCCATGAGTTGGAGTCAACAGCAACTGGTTTACTGGTAGCCATTTCATAGAGATTAAATGGATCTTGTGAAATAAAACAGAGTTCAGGAGTAGAAGTACATGGAATTTTTTTTTTCCTTTCAGGAACTGCATACCTAAGATCAAATTCATAAGGATAAGCATTAAAAATTGTGATTTCTGATAATAGCCTATGAAAATAATAAATTATCGTTTCCTGAAGCTAACAGAAGGAAACTTAAGTATCTCTTAAAGATGATAAAGTAGCTAACTATAAGAACATTCAAAACTGACTTGAACACTAATGAAATTATGAAATAATTGGTTTCATTTTACTCACTTAGTAAACCAATTGACTTTTTAATTAAATGCAACATCTCCCTTATCCTTATCATGAAATCTAGGTTTCAATATTCTGTAGAGTCATAGTCTATGACTTGATTTGAACCCAACAGACTTTGAGAAAATAGGCCTTACACAACTAATCAAACAAAGTGTTACACCCATCTGTTTAAGAATGACACAATTAAAATAAAACGAATCTCTTTTATAGTTACCTTAATCACTCTGCCCAAATAAATCTATGAATGTTTACAGCCCTCTTTATAGTTCTGATATGGTCGCTATGAGTTAGAATCAACTTGATGGCAATGGTTTTTTTTTTTTTTTTTTTTTAAAGTATAGTTCTGGTATAGATTTTCAGATTACAAATTACTTTCTTAAATTTTTTCTGTATATCTCAAGAATCTTAAAAACTAAATGTATACACTGTAATAATACACTTTATTGCTGTGAAAACAGATTTAGCTGTCACAATAAATAGGGGGACCATACAATTTATTTGCAAAAGCACTGTATTTTTAAGAATGAAGGAGGGTGGTATTATTAATTTGGTCAGAACAACAGACATAAAACCATGACTGTTCCCAAAACGCGTAGACATATGGTTATCCTAATGACAAAGGACAGTGTTACCTTCAATCCACATTTTTTGAGTCTAAAGCTTATTCTCTTTCCACTCCGCCACACTCTCCGGAAATCATTCAGTTTGGACATCTGTGATTAATTCATAAGTGTCTGTTTTCCCGCTAGCATCCTTCTTCAACCTAGTCCACTGAGTATAGCGTTTTCTTTCTCTTTCTAAACTTGGTACTTTATTTTAAGGTAGGTTAAAATAATAACAACAAAAACAAGAGCAACCCTAATAATCTCTTCTATTTACCTGCTTTTTAATAGGTTATTTGTGAGGTATTTCTAATACTGCTAATAGATCAGGAGACATTTTTTCCAGTTATTACTGATTTCCTGGATTCTGGCTCGATTCCACTACTTGCAATAACAGGACTGACTTTAATTCTACTTTTAATTGTAAACATTCTTCTAGAATTTGGAACTCCATAAAAAAGTGATAAATCCCATGTTAATTTAGGGAAGACAAGAGAGGATTCAAAATGTGGTTAATGATTAGGTTTAAAAAATAACATGGAAAAAAAAAAACAGCACTAAATAGCAAGGTACTAAATAAAATGTCAAAACTGCTTATCCTTCAAAATGCATGGAAGTCTCACTTTTACATTTATTAACTTACTTGATTATTTCGTTTTTAAAGTATCTATGAATAATTTCATTAATAAACACTAAAAGGTCAGGAATTTTTCCTGGGTGTTTGTCTCGTTTTGCTGTTTCTTTGCTATTGTATCTCCCAAAACATAGCACCATGCCTCATATGCAATAGGCATTCAAGAAATATATGTTGATTGGTTGAATGGCCTAAATAAAAGCCCAAGCTTCACATGCAAACCTATTTACAACATAACTCTGTAGACAGAAGGGATGACATAAGGATGACATTCCTGGCCTTTTTTCTTCTCAAGGTCACTCATTTAAGGGGCCTGGCCAAGATGCTTCACCAAAAGACACCAACAACCTATAAGCAAGTCATCAGATCTGTTTGTACGGAATAGTGATACACTAAATTCATGCTTGGAATTACTTCATCTGGATCTTGGGATCCCTAAGATAAAACTTGCAACAACTGAAGGATTTCATCTAAAGCACATCATAACCAAGGAAGGGAGTTGTTTTCCCCTTTCTGAAATCAGCTTAAGTATTTAGTTGTAAAAAATAAAATCCCCATTCTCTTGGCCACACTTGGGATATCCACATATATCCTAAACAATGACATATTTGAGAATTTCCTTTTCACAATCCCTTCCTTACCACAATTCCAAGATTGAAACTTGTTTTCGTTAGCCTTATGCTTTAATTTTTCTGTGCCAGATGTGAAGTATAAATGTAATGCTTAGAACTGATTATAAGTACTACGGTATGGTGGTATAGTACAGAAGCACCATTATGTGAAAGAACATGCCAGTAAGGTGACCTAGAAAGAAGAATATAATAATGCAGAAAGTTTCCAGACAAAAATAAACCTCGACATGAATTGCTAAATAATGTCTATAATCCTCTGTTCCTTTATAATGGCTCCAATGATAAAACTACGCTTCAAAACTCTCTAGTTTGTTAAACTTCTGAACCAAGATTTAAAAGTGAATGCAATTTTCTTGATCCTTTTAAACCAATGCCTTGAGAAAGTTTTGAGAAGCTGATGTAAGGTTCTGATGGATGCTCCAACCAGAAAATCATGTATCTAAATGCATATTCTCAAGTTTTCAAACAATAGCATACAATCTCAAAGTATACAATTTCCAGAATCCCTCTATGACCTCTTTTATCTATGAAATCAAGGTTAAAAACACTTTCTCCAAAAACTTTTCCATTTTAAATCAAAACAAATGGTGAGCTCTTCACTCCAGGGTCGGAAGGGCTAATAGTGCCATTTTGATAAAACAATATCGAGGTAAAAGAGTAACCAATTAGAGGAAAGAGGGAATATAAAAAGAAATGCACTTCAAAAAACTAACTTGAGTTTTGGAGTGAGTTGAAAAATATACTTTATATGGTGTAGGTACAGCATGTTTTTATAAAGAAATAATGACAACATTTCACACACTGTCATTACAACTGCATAAAAGTATTTAGTATACTGTCTGGAAAAATGTAACTCTAGGGTCTCAGTTAGAACATCTAGGAATTCTTTACATTCACTCAAACCCACTCCTAGGAATACATCCTAGAGAAATAAGAGCTGTCACACGAACAGACATATGCACACCCATGTTCATGGCAGCATTGTTCACAATAGCAAAAAGATGGAAACAACCTAGATGCCCATCAACAGATGAATGGATAAACAAACTATGGTACATACACACAATGGAGTACTATGCAACGAGAAAGAACAATGATGAGTCTGCGAAGCATCTCACAACATGGATGAATCTGGAGGACATTATGCTGAGTGAAATAAGTCAATCACAAAAGGAAAAATATTGTATGAGACCACTACTTTAAAAACTCATGAAAAGGTTTACACACAAAAAGAAACAATCTTTGATGGTTATGAGGGAAGGGAGGAGTGGGAGTGGAAAATCACTAAATAGACAATAGATAACTATGGTGAATGGTACGACAGTACAAAATACTGGGGAAGCCAGCACAACTTTTTCAGGGTAAGGTCATGGGAGCTCCATGGACAAATCCAAACTCCCTTAGGGACTGAATTTCTGGGCTGAGGGCTGTGGGGACCATGATCTCAGGGAACATCTAGCTCAACTGGCATAACATAGTTTATAAAGAAAATATTCTACATTCTACTTTGGTGAGTAGTGTCTTAAAAGCCTGTGAGTGGCCATCTAAGATACTCCACTGGTCTCACCCCTTCAGGAGCAGGGGACAATGAAGAAAACTAAAGACACAAGGGAAAGATTAGTCCAAAGGACTATTAGACCACAACTACCATGGCCTCCACCAGACTGAGTCCAATACAATCAGATGGTGTCTAGCTACCACTGACTGCTCTGACAGGGATCACAATAGAGAGTCCCGGATAGACCAGGAGAAAAATGTAGAAAAAAATTCTAACTCAAAAAAAAAAAAAATCAGACTTACTGGCTTGACAGAGACTGGAGAAACCCTGATAGTATGGCCCCGGACACTAGCCCAGTAAGGAAGTCACTCCAGAGGTTCACCTTTTAGACAAGACAGGCCCATAGGACAAAATGAGACTAAAGGGGCACATTAGCCTAGGAAAAGGACTAGAAGGCAGGAGAGAACAGGAAAGCTGGTAACAGGGAACCCAAGGTGGAGAAGGGAGAGTACTGACATGTCACGGGGCTGTTAACCAACGCCATAAAACAATAGATGTACTAACTGTTTAATGAGAAGCTAGTTTGTTCTGTAAATCTTCATCTAAAGTTCAATTAAAAAAAAAAAAGCTGTATATCATTTTTTCTGAAGAAATTTTGAAGTTTTTTGTTATCAAGAAATGTATATCCCTTTCTGCCTTGGCTGCCGCCATGACACCTGTGAAAAAGCTTGTGGCAAAGGGGGGCAAAAAAAAGAAGCAGAGTCTGAAATTCACCCTTGACTGCACCCACCCTATAGAAGAAATCATGGATACTGCCAATTTTGAGCAGCTTCTTCAAGAAAAGAATCAAAGTTAATGGGAAAGCTGGTAATCTCGGTGGAGGGGTTGTAACCATCAAAAGAAGCAAGAGCAAGATTACTGTAACCTCCGAGATGCCTTTTTCAAAAGGTATTTGAAATATCTCACAAAAAAATATTGGAATAAGAATAATCTACATGATTAGTTGCATGTAGTTGCTAACAGCAAAGGAAGTTACGAATTACGTTACTTCCAGATTAACCAGGACGAAGAAGAGGAAGAAGATGAGGATTAAAACACACTTAAACCTGGAATATTTTGTATTAGTCCTTGAATAAAATTTGGGAACCAAAAAAGAAAAAGAAAAAATATGTGTATATGAAAGAATATAGTAGATAAGTCAACTACACTTCTATATTTCATCAAGAAGGGTGTATTAACTATAATAATTTTTAAGTGAGTATGATAATAGCAGTTACCAGTTTTGTGGACCTATTGAAGACTGGAAACTGTGTTAAGCACTGACATGAATTACTTTAGAGCAACACTTTGAGGGAGACTACCATCACCCCTCTACCAAAGAAAAAACTTCTACCTGGATTAAGACACCACAAACAGAGAGAACAAAAAAAGGAATAAGGAACATGAGCCCCACCAGGGAAGATGCTCCAAACTGCAGAAAGAGACAGAGGGCAAAGCTGCCTCTTCCATGGCAATGGTAAGGAGCACCTTCAAGATGTGTGGAAGCAAGACTTCATGTATTTTAAAATCGATACTGGTTCTCCCAAATCACGTAGGTGAGTCAGGCAGTATAAAATACAGTAAAACCTGTGAAAGCTGGAACCTTGGTAAGGTGGAAGCCTATCAGAGAAGGAAAACTCAAACACTTTCCACTAACAGAGAGTGGCAGAAAAGTGGTAAGCTGCACCCCGTCAAAGGCAGAAGTCTTGTGAGACCCGGGAAAACAAGGCAGTCCCGTTGAGTTCCGGCTTTCACAGGATTCACTGTATATTTAATAAGATCCTAGATCTTTTCTGACTGAGTTGATAGTGCTTGGTTTTCTGAAAGTATCTAACACAACATTAGAAATTTCCTCAATTTGTTTTTTTATAGCAAAAAAAATCCATTTGGTCAGGTTGAAAAGCATTACCACAATCATTGTACATGTTGTAATTTTTCAGTTCTTAAACAACTGTTATACCCACATAAGGAAAATCTTTCACCAGACTTTCTTTTTTTCACAAAGGAGATTAAAGAATGTTTGCAAAAGATAGCAGTACTATATATTTAAGCTCTATCTAGGTTATTGAATATTTCATTGAGTAACATTAACAAAAACACATTTTTCTCAACAATTGTGTAGTTAATAGGTCCCATCCCTTAGTCCTTTGGCGAGTACAGCACAGTAAATTTATAGTAAAAACAGAACAGTGAATGCACTTTACTCTTCCTTGGATTCCAGCTCATACCATGCTTGGGAATCATCACCATTTCTCTATTTGTTGTTGAAGTGTGTATGTGGGATGGAGAAGACAGTCAATAACTGGGATAAGCTTATAATTTAGTCATTTACCTCCCTCACCATAAAAAGCGTAACAGTGGAGTACACTAAAAAAAATCCAATTTAATAAAAGTTCTGTAACGGGGTTAAAGTCTACTTTTTTATATATCTTTATGGACAAATTTAGTATTTTAGACAAAAATAAAATGTTTTAACAAACCCTATGGGGCAGGTCTACTCTGTCCTACAAGGTTACGATAAGTAGGAATCGACTCCACAGCAATGGGTTTATATTAAGCTGACATTTTCAATAAATCTTGTCAGGAATATATTCAAAATAGAGTTTGATTTTAGAACTCTGCCTGGGTAATTCAGTCAGCATACGCTCACCGTCTACCCTAGGGGGTTAGGAGCACATCGTCTGAGGCAGCTCAGCTGCTGCTGCTGGGTCCTGGCTCACTCTTACACACTCACCAGCCAGAGCTACTTGAACTCCAAAGTTACAAGCACTAATGCTAGGTGACCCTCATCCTCTTGATCTTAGCGATTTTGAAAGCGTATAATAAATCTCTACATTCACAATCTTTAAGATTTCTTTTTGCATCGGGAGAGGGTGGTGGTTGGCGGGGTTCCTGCTGGTGGACGGTGAGCACAGAGGGCTACTGTGCTAAGGGCACTCAGCTCTCAGTTCTCTTACACCCTGCCTGGTGCCCTGCTGCACATCATCGAGAAAAGGAGTCGAGAGTTGAAAAATATTCAACATAATCACACGAGGCTTGTATTTTAAGTGATTTGTCCCTCTTGCTAGTCACAAGCATGTGATACCTAGTTTTAATATTTTTATATATTAAGCAGAGTCAGTAAATTTAAAACCATAAACTCCAAATAACGTGGAACTGATGAAAGTACCAAGAATCCACATACATGTTCAAGAGAAAAAGGTGAAAGTCAGACTCAAGTGAAAAATCACGTGATTCAGTTATAAAAGTAACGTCACATAAGGAAACTAAATGAATAAATTTTTGTGACAAAAAGGCATTATGCTATAAAGGTCATGCATTTAAAACTTTCAGGGACAGTCATAACTGCCACTAAAAAGAAAGGAAGCTTTTTGGAACTTGTAATGAAATTTTTTTATCTACTCTAATTGTGGAATTGGAAATAAATCTTTCCCAGATCACTTGAAAGTCAAATAAAATTCTTGTGCTGAGAAAATAAATTTTTCTGAGAAATGATTCCTGTACCAACAATGCTATTTAAGGAATATCTGTCACCAGATTAAAACAGCTAAGGCTGGGTCAGTGCATCTGGTGGCAGGTTAGCCTAACGATACTGTTAGAAACGAACACACCCAGAGGGAAAAACAAAGATACATAAAAACAACTCTCCCAAAATTAGAAGCATACTATTTTTTAAGTACAACTAAAAAGGTAAGCGATACACACATTTTCAGAGACTGATTTTATAACTTTTCTGTCACTGAGCCACCAACAGTTACTGATCAATATTTAAATGGCTTAATTTTATTGTGGTATCTGGCATCACTGCGTACTTTCTTTCCTACCTTGGATACCTACCATAGATTCTATAGAACTGTACCCTTCTGTATCTCAAGTCGATGTTTCTCCAAGTTTCTATTCTGTCTTGTCCTTGATGAGCTCAAGTACTTCTTGGATTTAAATAACTATCTTCCATAAGCATATGCTCTCTAAGTCTATAGCAATAGCTCAGGACCCTCCTCCAAGTCACAAAATCAAATTCCCAAGGTTCACTTAAGACCTTCAAATTCAATACGACCTATTCCAAACTCATGATTTGAGCTTATGGGTTCCAGTTTCTCCTCTATTTTATTTTCTAATTTCGATTAATGCATTCACCATTTCACTAGTGATGGTGCAAATCTTATCATTTTTGACTTTAACTTTTCTTCATGACACTATATGGTAAACTTAATCTGACCGAAATAAGTATAAATAAAACATGACCTAGCACTTGGTTAGTGCTCAACACTGGTTACTACTGTTTATGCAAATATACTTAACAGAGATTATTCAACTAGTCATGTGGTAATCTTTCTTCTCTTTAATAAAGCTCCAGCTCTCCAGTCTCTTAACCCCATAGACATTTGTCATCTTCAGTGAACACATCTGTGTAATACTCAGACAATGCTCTAAGTGAAACAAATCTACATTAAAACGAATACTTATAATCATCTTAAGAAGTAAAAATATTTCACTAAAAGTGCCTATATTTTTTCTAAATATAGTTTTAAATGAGCAAAGTTGGAGTACAGTTGGCATCTAAGGTCAAACCAGAGAAACAGGAGAATTTTAAACCAGAAGAAAATTCGGAACTTATAACTGAGAATTGACTGAAAAGACACACAACATGGAATGCATAAGAGAGAATATGATCAAATGAGAATTCCTGTTTTCTCACTTTCTTTTAAAACAGGAAACAGAACCTTGATTTTTGCCAACTGTTTAAAGTATCTCATCGACATGTTCACTGAGTCCTTATTGGTTGAACATCTTGTCATTTGCTTACTGGCCATCGGGATTTTTCAATTGGTTTATACACTTCTTATTAATTTCAGAGAGTGTTTACAGTACTAGATATGATTCATTAGTTGTGAAGTGTTTAGTATCTGACTTGTTTTTTACATTTTTAACTTTGTTATGGTTTTGTCACACACCTACAGAGACACTGGGATAATTTTAATTGTCAATCGTGAGTCTTGTGTCTTACTTAAGAAACTATACATAATGTCAAAAATCATATTTTTCTTCTGAGGTTCATCATTCATCCAAAGATTAGACAGGCCCATAAAACAAAACGAGACTAAAGGGGCACACCAGCCCCAGGGCAAGGACTACAAGGCAGGAGGGGACAGGAAAGCTGGTAATAGGGAACCCAAGGTTGAGAAGAGACAGTGCAGACATGTCGTGGGGCTGTTAAGCAATGTCATAGAACATATGTGTACTAACGTTAATGAGAAGCCAGTTTGTTCTGGAAACCTTCATCTAAAGTACAATTTAAAAAATCTTATTTTTCTCCTGAAAGTTTTAAGAATTTATTTTTGTTTATGGACTAAGTTTAACTTGATTTATTTTCCCATACGGATAGCCAATATTCCTCATTAATCTTCTCTATCTCCTCTATCAAGTTTCTATACATATGTGAATCAATTTCTGGTCTCTCTGTTCTTTTTCACTATACTGTTTTACTACTGTTGCACAAAAACATACTTGTAATTACTATGTCTTTATTATAAGCCTTGACATCTTTTTTAAGACATCTTACTTTAAGTCACCGAATCCCTGGGTGGTGCAAACGGTTAAGCGCTGAACTACTAACAGAAAAGTTAACAAAGAAAGGCCTGGAGATCTGCTTCTAAAAGGTCACAGCCATGAAGACCTGTGGAGCAGTTCTACTCTGCACACACGGGGTCACCTTGAGGTTTTTTTTTTTTTAATGAAGATAATTTGCCCTGTGTTTGATCCAACATGAGACTGTAAGGTTACATGCTCCTTATGCCTACAGGCCATTTCCAGGCGAGGTGCTCCAGGCTTCTGGTTCATTCTGATACGAAGAAGGGCCTTCTCGGCCATGGCTATCAAGGCTGCTTGTGACCCAGCCCCTTGCGGGCTTGGGTGTTATGTAAACTTGACAGGCTTGCTGAAGGGCATGGTGCCCCTGATGCTGGTTTCCAACTGCGGTGACACCTCACCACCCTCAGTCCAGGGGGATTTTGGAATGCATGCATTGGAGCTGTAGGCCAGCAGCAGCCTCACTTCTACCTGGCATAGTTCTGTTCAGGTACTGTAGGAGAGGCACACTTGAGTGATGAACCGCTGCCGTCCTGGGCCAGGATTCCGGAAGTCTGCCAGCTTGGGGTGGATCATCTGCGCCTGGCCGTCTGGATATAAGACCTGGACCTTCACAGTGCTCTGAGGATCCTGCACATGTTCCAGGGTTGCATCAACATCCAGGGCCACCACCAACATAGATGTAAATCGCAAAGGGTTGTCTGACTTGCCCACTGGCTCAAGGATGGTGGCTGAGGCTTTGTGGATCTACTCCGGAAGGGGAAGGCACTGGAACGTACTCTGCCACAGCACTGTCTGCAGAATTCTGACCACTTCTGCAGGCTTAGATGTCGTAAGGTCAAGACGTTTGTCCACAAATCTGTCCTGTAGGTGGAGCAACTGGAAGTTTAAGACACATGGCTCTTTACTTTTCTAAATCAATTTTTAGATGAGCTGATCAGGTTTCATCAAATCCCATAAGAATTTAATTGAAATTGTGTTTAATCAACACCCACGGAAGCAGCAATCAAGAAATCAAAGGTCGTATTGCATTGGCAAATCTGCTGCAAAAGACCTCTTTAAAGTGTTAAAAAGCAATGATGTCACTTTGAGGACTCAGGTGCACCTGACATAAGCCATGGTGTTTTCAGTCGCCTCATATGCATGTGAAAGCTGGACACTGAATCAGGAAGACCGAAGACAAATTAATGCCTTTGAATTATGGTGCTGGCAAAGAATATTGAATATACTGTGGACTACCAAAAGAACCAACGAGTCTGTCTTGAAGAAGTACAGCCAGAATGCTCCTTGGAAGCGAGGATAGAGAAACTTCATCTCATGTACTTTGGACACATTATCAGGAGGGACCAGTCCCTGGAGAAGGACATCATGCCTGGTAAAATAGAGGGTCAGTAAAAAAGAGGAAGACCGTAGACGAGATGGATAGACAGCCATCTAAGATACAACTATTGGTTTCTACTCATCCGGAACTAAAGAGAAAGAAGAAAACAAAAGACTCAGAGAAACTAGTGTACAGAACCAAGAATCTACAGGAACAATCACATCAGCTACCTTGAGATCAGAAGAACTAGATGGTGCCTGGCTACTACTACCGAACGTCCTGACCAGGGACTCAACAGACGGTTCCAGACAGAATGGGAGAAAAATGTAGAACAAAATGCAAATTCCTAAAGAAAGGCCAGACTTACTGACTGGTAGAGATGAAATGAACTCCCGAGACTACTGCCCTGAGATACTCTTTAAAATGGGAACTCAAACCACTTCTAGAGGTCACCTTTCAGCCAAATGACAGATTGATCGATAACATAAATATCACCCATGAGTACTGTGCTCCTCAAAATAATCGTCTAGATGAAACCAAATGGTTAACATTTACCCTAGAGCAAAAATGAGAAGGGTATGGGGAGCAGGGAAGCTAGATTAATGGAAACAGAACAACCAAAATGGAAATAAGGAGAATGCTGCTACATTGTAAAGAATGTAACCAATACCACTGAACAATATCGATAGAAATTATTACACGAGAACAAATTTCCTGAGTAAATTTTCACCAAAAACACAATAAAATATTTTTTAAAAAGTGAATGTGTTTCTGTGCACTTTTTACTGAAAAATTTGACTGATGATATAAAACGGGGTGGATACAATCAAAAAGTTAAGATGGAAATTCACTTTATAATGGGCAATACATAAGGAACCTCAAGTCTGTTATTACTTTCAGCAGCTTTAAAACTTCCAATTGTTTTTCCACCATATGTGTAATTTTGTACTACTCCCTAGAATATAACCCTGAAGGCTAGTTCTCAAACAGTCTAATAAATCTACATTTTTTGGGCTCTCAAAAATTCAGTGGTTAATTAAAAAATTAAAGGAAGGAACAAAGAACAAAAAAATAAACATAAGATAAAAAAACTCTTGATTAAAAAAATCACATAATATAAGATCACTAAAATTCTAATTTACTACTATGGATTAAAAATAATAGTTTTGTTCACCCTGGTTTAAACTGGACCACTTTAGCTAGCACAATAGTCATAGATGCTGTCATTTACTATGGTTGGAGATTGCACACACACACACACACACACACACACACACACACATCACTAAACAATTTCAGACAATATGGCACACGTGTGGATTTCTTGGTAGCCAGAGTGACGTGTGTATGATAGCCTGAAAGAGATGCAAGCAAGACTAGATCTTCAAATGCGAAACCTGATTAAGGATTTGTTTTTCAGGCACAAACATTAGAAAACATTTTTGGTGACAACTCTCTGATGCACTCCTATTTGGAATACGCTGTTGACTCAAGGCTTCAAAGGGCCGACCAGAGACTGGCTTCTTGCACAAAGCCCCAGAACCCATAGCACACAATGATCTCATTCCGTCTGAATACCTAAGGCACATCTGTCAGACTCACACATTCTGCAACTTAAGCTCATAGGCTCCACTGTTCTTTAATTGACGGAAATGTTGAAGTTTTAATTCCTTAACTAGAAAGAAAATTACTTGAGGCCACACAATATGTCTTATTGTATATTCTTTTCTCAACACTCCATGTTAATGCTACTAAATAGGAGCCCTGTTGGTGCAGTGATTAAGAGCTCAGCTGGTAACCAAAAGCTGGGCAGTTCGAATCCACCAGCTGCTACTTGGAAACCCTATGGGGTAGTTCTACTGTGTCCTACAGGGTTGCTATGAATCGGAATCAACTCGACAGCTACTGAATATAGAGTTCAAATGATTTGATCTTTAATAAGAAAAGCTTCTGCACACAAGCATTTAAGTCCCTGTGCATTTTAGGATTGTTACAAATTAACAATTTATTTGTACTCTCAGTCTTCTGTAAAACTTACACTGAAGAAGACAGTACGTACACACAGTGCTAAAAGCATAATGGGATTTATAAATACACACAAAGCATTTACTATTCATTAAAAATCTCCAAGACCAGTTTTTACAACTATTTTTTAATCCCCAATAATTGAGGTATAGGAGAAATTTCCATCAACAGTAGTAGCTCACTATACATAGATCACAGGAGCCCTGGTTGCACAGTGGTTAAAGCACTCAGCTGCTAACCAAAAGCTGGTGGTTTGAACCCACCAGCCACTCTGTGGGAAAAGATGCAGCAGTCTTCTTCTGTAAAGATGATAGCCTTGGGAACCCTGGGGGGCAGTTCTACTCCGTCTTACAGGGTCGCTACGAGTTGGCGTTGACTTGCCAGCAATGAGTTTTATATATACACGGATCAAGAGGCAGTTGTTCAAGCAGAACAAGAGAATATTGCATGGTTCAAAACTGGAAAAGGTGTGAAGCAGTGTTGTGTCCTGTCACCTTACTTATTCCATCTGTATGTTGAACAAATAATCCAAGAAACTGGACTATATGAAAAAGAACCTGGCAACAAGATTGGAAGAAGATGCATTAAAACCCTACAATGTGCAGATGACACAATGTGGCTTTACAAAAAATGAAGACTACCTGAAGCACTTACCGAAGGTCAAAAACTAGTCTTCAGTATTGATTACACTTGAATGTGAGGAAAACAAAAATCCTCTCAAACAGACCAATAAACAACATCATGATAAACGGATAAAAAATCGAAATTGTCAAGGATTTCATTCTACTTGATCAACAATCAAGGTCCATGAAAGTAGCAGTCAAGAAATCAATGTATCACACTGGGCAAGTCTGTTGCAAAAGACCTCTTATAAAGTTTTAAAAAGCAAAGACACCACTTTGATGACAAAGGTGGCCCTGACCCAAACCATGGTCTTTTCAACTGTCTCATATGCACGTGGAAGTGAGTCAGTAAAAGAAAAAGACAGAAGAATTGATGCATTAAAATTGTGATGCTGGCAAAGAATATTGAATACACCATGGTTTGCCAAAAGAACAAACAAATCAGTCTTAGAAGAACTACAACCAGAATGCTCCTTAGAAGTGAGGATGGGCAGACTTCAATTCACTTACTCTTGGACACATCATCAGGAAAGACCAATCACTAGAAAAGAACATCGTGTTTGGTAAAGTGAAGGGCGAATGAAAACTAGGGAAACCCTCAATGAGAGGGGTTGACACAGTAGCCTCAACAATGAAGTCAAACATATCAATGATCATGAAGATGGTGCAGGACCAAGCAACAATTTGCTGTTATATATAAGGCTACCATGAGTTGAAGCTGACCCAAGTGCAACAAGGGCCAGATTTCAAGAGAATAGTTTGACAATAGTGCAAACCACACCAACCCCCCCCTCACCCCCCCCCCCACCTACCCCCCTCTACCCCACAACCCCTAATCTAACTATTATAGCCCAACTCTTCCAATTGGTTAGGCTATCTAGTTGAGGCTTGTTTCTGACCGTGTGGTGCATGGACCACTGGTGGCTCTTAATATGATTTTAGGTGGCACACAAAAAAGACATGTTCTTTAACAGTTGATAATTCACTCTAATTGGTGTTAAATATTATAAACAATACTCTGTTTCCTAAGGCTTCTTTTAAAAATCTATTTAAAAAGAGCTCCTCAATATAAGGAAAAATATTTAGTAAATAGTGGTACAGGTGGATATGATTATGTGAACCTGTGTAATACAATGACTTAAATCTGGGATACACTGGAAGATCCATGAGGATGGAACCATGGCTAGTGTGTTCACTGTTCTATCCCAAGGACCTAGCATAGTCTTTGGACTTATTATGCTCTCAACAAATACTTGATGAATGTATTAGTGATAGCTCCTATGACAAAAGAAATAAAAACTACTAGTTCTGAGGACAAAGCCAATCCTCTCTGCAAAGTAGTTAATAAATACTAAAAGTCCCAGTGCTCAAAAAGTCATCCCTTAGTAAACCGTTTGAAATTATCACCAGTCATTCCTGGTGAAAACAGTGAAAGCCCACGTTCTTCCATGAATTATAAGTATATAGAAAATCTTGTGCTAATTGTGACACATACATATAATACAAACATAATAACATATAATATATATAATACATAATCTTGTGTTAAATGTGACACATCACCTAGCAAATATAATATTGAACCATTATACCTCATTTAAGGACCCCTGTTGGCACACTGTTTAAAGCACTTGGCTGCTAACCGAAAGGTCAGTGGTTTGAACCCGCCAGCCACTCCACAGAAGAAAATGTGGCAGTCTCCTTCCATAAAGACTACAGCCTTGGTAACCCGACAGGGCAGTTCTACTCTGTCCTACAAGGTCACTATGAGTCAGAATTGACTCAACGGCAATGGTTTCAGGTTCAGTATAGGGTTCAGTTCTAACCATAAATGAAGTTTGCGACTGTATTTCAATGCTTAACACCTGAAGACTTGTTGGTTGTCACAGTAGTAAGACAAGGGTAGCTAAAAAGTAACATGATGGGAGTCAGTCTGGGGGAAGAGAGAAGGCACAGCAGAAGGATACCGGGGAATTAAATCAGCAGTTTCCCTTCTTCAGAGTTCAGTCCAGGGATTTCTCTAGAAGTATAGCTTGGATTGTTTAACAGAACAAAATTGCCTTGGCAGACAGCCTTTAAACCATTGCTGTTGAGTCGATTCTGACTCATAGTAACTATGAGATAGCCTTCAGGTTGGTTTCCCTTGAGAGGTCAGATCTGGGCAAACTGATCATCTGTAGTATAAATCACATTTATAGGACTAATGAAGATGAGACATGGGCAAACAATAGACTTGACATACCTTCCAAGTCAAAATCACAATCAACGGCAATCAACCAGCCCTTTGAACCTTAGCTCTGATATGTAACATTATGATCTCAAGATATTTACAAAATGTTATTATAAAGTCTCTGTATTATATAGTTACCATTTTATCTTTGCTTGGAAAAAATCACGTATTTGTGATTTTTAAAGAGGGCTTTTGCAGCAGACTTGCCCAGAGAATATACTACCACTAGTAATATGAGCTAATATTTATTTAGTAAGTGTGATGATTAAGATAGTGTGTCAGCTTGGCTGGGTCATGATTCTCAGTGTTTATATGTGATCACTCCCATGATTGAGTCTGCTGTGAGTAGCCCATCAGTTGAAAGGGAGTCTCCTTAAGGGTTTGGGCTACATCTAAATATAAGTTCTGGCTTTTTTACTTGCTCTGGATCCTGTGGCTGCCTCCTGTTTGTCTGACCTCTGGTTTTTGGGACTTGAGATATCAGTTTATCTGTCAATCTTGGGATTCATCGATCTTCACAGGCTGTGAGCAGGAGCCCTGCCGATCTTGGGTTTGCCAGCCTCTGCAGCTACGTGAATCAGGAGAAGCCTTGCGGTCTTGCCTGCCAATCTTGGGATTCATCAATTGTCACAGCCTGTGAGCAGGAGCCCTGCTCTCTGACCTGCTGATCTTGGGTTTGCCAGACCCTGTGGCTACATGAATAGAGAGAAGCCTCTATTCTGATCCATGGTTTTGGGATGTTCCAGCCTCTACAATCATGTGAGCCATTTAAATCTCTCTATATATTTATATGTTTTACTGGTTTTGCTTCCCTAGAGAACCCAGCTTAAGACAGTAAGTATTAGACATGTTCTAAATGTTCAGATAATTTATTCCGTCTAATTTTCCAAAGCACCTTTGAAACAGATACTCTTCCACCCCCTAGATTACAGATGAGAAAATCTGACTAAGAGAATTACATGTGATGCTGGAGGTAGGGTTTACATACTGTATCAAGGGAAGAAAGAATGAGGAAGCCGTAAAAATTTTAGTCATTATTCACATTGCTAAGGGGGTGGGTAGCCAGGGTTTCTTCTTATTTCCCTCTGTTAGGGATTGAACTGTGTCTTCTCAAAGACATATTAAAGTCCTAACCCCTAGTACATGTGAGCGTGACTTTGTTTGGAAATAGTGTCTTCGAAGATGTTCAAAGGCATGATATAGCAAAGTCATGAATAGCAGATCTAATTCGAGAAAGCAAAGCACTTCAGGTTTCAATTCCTTTTTTCTTTGCTTACATTGTTTACGTATTTGAATTCCTCTCTTTAATAAAAAGCCTAACAGTAACAAAGATAACAAACACAAATTCTCCAAAGGTACAAAAACAAAAAACAAATAAATAACAAAAAAAAAAACTGGGTACTAAAAAACAAAAAAAACAAAAAAAAAAAACAAAAAAAAAAACCTGTTGCTTTGAGTCGATTCCAACTCATAGCAAACCTTTAGGACAGAGCAGAACTGCCCCATACAGTTTCCAAGGAGCACCTGGTGGATTCAAACTGCTGACTTTTTGGTTAGCAGCCACAGTACTTAACCACTATGCCACCACGGTTTCCCTAGCAAGTATAGTACATTAATAATAAAGATGGGGACTGAAACCAATGTCACAAAACAAAATGTGAATGAACTTTTTAATGAGAAACTACCCTGAGTTGTAAACTTACACATAAAGCACAACAAAAAAATTAAAAGTAATACTAAAGAATAAAGCTGACAATCAGAGTCTTTATTTAAAGCTTTATGCAAACAATGGGGCATTTACTCCAAACTACACTGTCCTAAAACATGATTTATGGACATTTTTTAGCTACTGAATGTAACATGTAGATTCTTCTTGTTCTGTTTTTAAACAATAAAATGCTAGAGGAGGGGCCAAGATGGCAGAGTAGTCAGACGCTTCTGGTGGACACTCTTAAAAAAAAAGATCCATAAAAACAGTAATTCAATTGTATATGGCAATCTGGGAGCACTGAACATCAAAGCAGAGTTGAGGAACCGGACTGAGTGGGAGGGAGAAGGAGGGACAGTTCGGAAGCAGCGAGGATGCCAGACCTGACCCAGCGAGAGCCTCAGCCCTTCAGGCCTGATCAGCTTGGGGGTGAGCGGTGAGGCAGGCAAATAGCTGTGCTCAGGAGGTGAGTATTCCACACCAGGAGAGACCCAGCACCAGAGATTCTACACGGCCACCCAGAACCAGTGAGAAGCAGCCCTCCACTAAAGATAAGCACTTGCGTACGGCTTACCGTGTGTATCAAAAACACCCTCCTTGGGGAGAAACCTCTCTCCCATTTACCTCCCTGCTCCCTGCTCCCTGCTCTGCACTAGGTCCCAGACTGGCTTCAGCAACTGCCGAGTCCCCTGGGCTAGAAGTAGGATCCGTCACATGCCCGGAGCCATTCTCCCTGCCTTGGAGAGTGGAAAAATTAACAACCAGGAAAAAATAAACTGCCAGCTCCCCTAAGCCAAGAACTCAGGATAGGCACAGCTTCTTTGCCTAGGCACGGGCATAAGGGATCCATGGACTTTGAGTGCCTTTACCCCTGCATAGACTTGTGTGGGCCCATCTCAACAGTGTAGGCCCTCAATACCACAGAAAAACAGGTTATATACTTGAAGTCTAACTTCAACTGTTTCACCTGTGAAGTGGCAGGTTCTTGACATTTGACACTGCTCTGCCCATTAAACAGGGTCTTCACCTACCCACATCAGGGGCCTGAAGACTGGTGGCTCCACCCATGCAACCTAGCCACCTGCAAGAGGGGCCCATGAATAAGAGGTGCCCCCAGTCCAACAGCACTGGGTGCTCATAATCTGGCTACAAAACCCACCAACCTATACCCTCTAGGGAACAGGGACATGCCTTTCTCCTGGACACTTGGGGGTGGTAGTCAGCCCCCTGCCTTGCTCATAGTGTGTCCCCCTGCTGCAGCCAGAGGCCTGTGCCTACACCAATCACCCATGCCTGTCTAGGATTGTAAGTGAGAGCCTGCACCACACACTTGGTGGATATCTACCTGGGCACCTGAGCTGAATCCATACAGGAGGAGTGAGCAGACTCCTGAACTCACATACCTAGTAACAGAGCTAACCAACTGATGACAGGACAGTAGAGCTTCAAAGATGACAATAATCAAACTAGCTCATACAAGCAGCCTATCTGGACATATTAAAACAAAACAAGATGCTAGGACACAGTAAGCAAACATAAAATAAATAAATATAATAACTTATTGATGGCTCTGAGACAACAGTCAATATCAAATCACATAAAGAGGCAATCCATGATGCTTCAGCAAGATCCCAAAATAAAGATTCTAGAAATTTTCCAGAGGAGGAACATTTCATGGAATTACAAGAAGCAGAATACAAAAGTTTAATATACACAACTCTTCAAGAAATTAGGAAGGAAATTAAGCAAAATACAGAACACACAATAGAGGAAATTAAAAAGATTAGAGAAGAGCATAATGACAAATTTAACAGGCTGCAAGAAACCACAGAGAGACAGCAATCAGAAATCTAGGAGATTAACGATCAAATTTCAGAATTAGACAACTCGATAGAAAGTCATAGGAGCAGAAGTGAGGCAATGGAAGTCAGAATTAGAGAGACCAAAGACAAAGCACTGGACACCAACTTATTTGAGGAAAAATCAGATAAAAGGTTTACAAAAAATGAAAAAACCTTAAGAATTATGTGGGACTCTATGAAGAGGAATAACCTATGAATGATTGGAGTACCAGAATGGGGAGGATAACAGAAAATACAGAGAGAATTGTTGAAGATTTGCTGGCAGAAAACTTTCCTGATATAATGAAAGATAACTAGACATCTATCCAAGATGCTCATCAAACCCCACATAAGGTAGATCCCAAAAGAAAATCACCAAGAGATATTATAATCAAATTTGCCAAAACCAAAGACAAACAGAGAATTGTCAGAGCATCTAGGGATAAACAAAAAGTCATCCACAAAGAAGAGTCAGTAAGACTAATCTCGGACTACTCAGCAGAAGCCATGCAGGCAAGAATAAAATGGTATGACATATATAAAGCCTTGAAGGAAAAACTCTGCCAGCCAAGAATTATATACACAGCAAAAATGTCTCTCAAATATGATGGTGAAATTAGGGCATTTCTGGATAAAAAGAAGGTTAGGGAATTTGCAAAAACAAAACCAAAATTACAAGAAATACTAAAGGGAGTCCTCTGGTTAGAAAATCAATAACATCAGATAACAACACAAGACTAGAACACAGGACAGAGCAACCAGATATCACTCCAGACAAGGAAGTCACAAAAGTAAATCAAAGCTAAAACAAAGAAAATAGGGAAACAGATGTGAATACGTAAAAGATGACAATGTTAAAACAAAAAGAGACTTAAAAAATGTAGACACAGATTTTTCATATGGAGAGGAAGTCAAGGTGATATAAAGAACTAAAAGACTGGCATACACTTAGAAAAATAGGAGTAAATATTAAGGTAACCACAAAGGAAACCAACAATCCTACAAGTCAAAATAAAAAACTAGAAAAATATAAAGACTCAACAAACACAAAATCAACAACAATGCAAAAGATGAAAAGAAAATACATAAATAAAAAGGACTCAGCACAGAAGATTAAGTGGAACAAAGAAACTGTGAAAAACACACACACAAAAAAGCCATCGAAATGACAGCTCTAAACTCATACCTATCAATAATTATACTGAATGTAAATGGACTAAATGCACCAATAAAGAGACAGAGAGTGACAGACTGAAGAAAAAAATAAGATCCATCTATATGCTGCCTACAAGAGACACATCTTAGACTTAAAGACACAAACAAACTAAAACTCAAAGGATGGAAAAAAATATATCAAGCAAACAACACTCAAAAAAGAGCAGGAGTGACAATATTAATCTCTGAAAAAATAAACTTTAAAGTAAAATCCACCACAAAGGATAAGGAAGGACACTATACAATGATTAATGGGTCAAGACACCGGGAGGACATAACTATAATAAATATTTACGCACACAATGACAGGGCTCCAAAATACATAAAACAAACTCTAACTGCACTGAAAAGAGAGAGAGACAGCACCACAATAGTAGTGGGAGACTACACACCACTTTCAGTGAAGGACAGAACATCCAGAAAGAAGCTCAACAAAAACACAGAAGAGCTAAATGCTACAATTAATCAACTTGATCTCACAGACATATACTGAACACTCCACCCAACAGCAGCCAAGTATACTTTCTTTTCCAATGTACATGGAACATTCTCCAGAAGAGACCACATATTAGGCAATAAAGCAAGCCTTAATAAAATCCAAAGCATCAAAATATTACAAAGCATCTTTTCTGACCATAAAGCCATAAAAGTAGAAATCAAGAACAGAAAAAGCAAGGGAAAAAATCAAACACATGGAAACTGAACAACACCTTGCTCAAAAACTACTGGGTTATAGAAGAAATTAAGGAGGGAATAAACAAATTCATAGAATCAAACAAGAATGAAAACACATCCTATCAGAACCTTGGGGACACAGCAAGCAGTGTTCAGAGGTCAGTTTATAGCAATAAATGCACACATCCAAAAAAAAGAAAGGGCCATAAACAAAACATTAACCCAACAACTGAACAAGTAGAAAGAGAGCAACAAAAGAAGCCCTCAGGTGCCAGAAGAAAGAAAATAATAAGAATTAGAGCAGAATTAAATGAAATAGAGAATAGAAAAACAATTGAAAGAGTTCGCAAGACCAAAAGCTTGTTCTTTGAAAAGACTGACAAAATTGCTAAACCACTGGCCAAACTGACTAAAGAAAAACAGGGGAGGAAGCAGATAGCCTGTATAAGAAATGAGATGGGTGATATCACAACAGTCCCAAACGAGATTAAGAGAATCATAATAGAATACTATGAAAAAATTGTACTCTAACAAATCTGAAAACACAGAGGAAATGGACAAATTTCTAGAAACTCACTACCTACCTAAACTAACACAAACAGTGTTAGAACAACTAAATAAACCCATAACAAAAGAAGAGATTGAAAAGGTAATTAAAAAACACCCAACAAAAAAAAAGCCCTGGCCCAGATGTCTTCACTGGAGAATTCTATCAAACTTTCACAGAAGAGTTAACACCACTACTACTAAAGGTATTTTAAAGCATAGAAAAAGATAGAATATTCTCAAACTCATTCTACGGAGCCAGCATAACCTTGATACCAAAACCAGGTAAACACACAACAAAAAAAGAAAATTACAACCAGTATTATCTCTTATGAACACTGATGCAAAAAATCCTCAACAAAATTGTAGCCAATAGAATTCAGCAACATATCAAAAAAATAATTCACCATGATCAAGTGGTATTTATATCAGGTATGCAGGGATATTTCAACATTAGAAAATCAATCAATGTAATCCATCACATTAATAAAACAAAAGACGAGAATCACATGATCTTACCATGATTCGGAAAAGGCATTTGAAAAGTCCAACACCCATACATGATAAACATCCTCAACAAAATACGAATAGAAGCAAAATTCCTCAGTATAATTAAGGGCATTTATACAAAGCCAACAGCCAACAACATCCTAAATGGAGAGACTTTGAAAGCATTCCCCTTGAGAACGGGAACCAGACAAGGATGCCCTTTATCACCACTCTTACTCAACATTGTGCTGGAGATCCTAGCCAGAGCAATTAGGCTAGAAAAAGAAATAAAGGGCATCTAAATTGTTAGGGAAGAAGTCAAAGTATCTCTATTTACAGATGATAATGATCTTAGAAAACTCCAATGAATCCACAAGAAAACTACTGGAACTAACAGAAGATTTCAGCAAAGTATCAGGATACAAGATAAACATACAAAAATCAGTTGGATTCCTTTACACCAACAAAGAGAACCTCACAGAGGAAATCACCAAATCAACACCATTTACAATAGCCCCCAAGAAGATAAAATACTTAGGAATAAATCTAACCAGAGACATAAAAGTGCTGTACAATGAAAACTACAAGACACTACCCCAAGAAACCAAAACGGGCCCGCATAAATGGAAAAACATACATTGCTCATGGATAGGTAGACTCAACATTTTGAAAATGTCAATTCTACCCAAAGTGATTTACAGATACAGTGCAATCCCAATCCAAATTCCACTGGCATTTTTTAATGAGATGGAGAAAAAAATCATATGGAAAAAAATTATATGGAAAAGGAAGAGGCCCTGAATAAGTAAAGCATTACTCAAAAAGAAGAGGAAAGTGGGAGGCCTAACACTACCTGATTTTAGAACCTATTATACTGCCCCAGTAGTCAAAACAGCCTGGTACTGGTACAACAACAGATACATAGACCAATGGAACAGAGCTGAAAATCCAGACATAAATTCATCCACCTATAAGCAGCTGATATTTAACAAAGGCCCAAAGTCCGTTAATTGGGGAAAAGACAGTGTCTTTAACAAATGGTGCTGGCATAACTGGATATCCATCTGCAAAAAACTGAAACAAGACCCATACCTCACACCATGCACAAAAACTAACTCAAAATGGATCAAAGACTTAAATATAAAATTGAAAACGATAAAGATCATGGAAGAAAAAATAGGGACAATGCTAGGAGCCCTAATACATGGCATAAACACAATAGGAGCCATAAGTAACAATGCACAAGGACCAGAAGAGAGACCAGATAAATGGGAGCTCCTAAAAATCAAACACTTATGCTCATCAAAAGACTTCACCAAAAGAGTCAAAAGACAACCTACAGACTGGGAAAACATTTTTGGCTACAATAAATCTAATCAGCATCTAATCTCTAAAATCTACAAGATGCTGCAAAATCTCAACAACAAAAAGACAAATAACCCAATTAAAAAATGGGCAAAGGATATGAACAGGCACTTCGCCAAAGAAGATATTCAGGTGGCTAACAGACACATGAAGAAATGCTCAGGATCATTAGTCATTAGATAAATGAAGATCAAAACGATAATGAGATATCATCACACCCCAATAAGGCTAGCATTAATTCAAGAAACACAAAACAATAAATGCTGGAGAGGTTGTGGACAGACTGGACCACTCACACATTGTTGGTGGGAATGTAAATGGTACAACCACTTTGGAAAGCTATAAATAGAAGTACCATACAATCCAGCTATCCCTCTCCTTGGAATATATCCTAGAGAAATAAGAGCCATCACACGAATAGATATGCGCACACCCAGGTTCACTGCAGCACTGTTCACAATAGCAAAAAGATGGAAACAATCTAGACGCCCATCAATGGACAAATGGATAAGCAAATTATGGTATATCCACACGATGGAATACTACACAATGATAAAGGACAATGATGAAGCCGTGAAACATCTTATAACATGGGGGAAGCTGGAGGGCATTATGCTGAGTGAATCTAGTCAGTCACAGAAGGACAAATATTGCATCAGACCACTATTATAAGAACTCAAGAAAAGGTTTAAACACAGAAGAAAACATTCTTCGATGGTTAGGAGGGTGGAGAGGGAGAGGGAGGGTTAGTTACTAACTAGATAGTAGACAAGAATTGTCTTAGGTGAAGGGAGGACAGCACTCACTACAGGGGAAGTCAGCACAACTGGACTAACCAAAGCTAAGAAGTCTCCCCAATACAATCAAACAATTTGAGGGATAGAGTAGCAGGGGCAGGGATCTCAGGACCATGCTTTCAGGGGACATCTACGTCAATTGGCATAACAAAGCTTATTAAGAAAATGTTCTGCATCCTACTTTAGTGAGTGGCATCTGGGGTCTTAAAAGCTTGCAAGCGGGCATCTGAGATGCATCAATTGGTCCCAACCACTTGGAGTAAAGGAGAATTAAGAACACCAAAGACACAAGGAAACTGTTAGCCCAAGTGACAGAAAGGGCCACATAAACCAGAGACTTCATCAGCCTGAGACCAGAAGAACTAGATGGTGCCCCGCTACCACCAGTGACCGCCCTGACAGGGAACACAACAGAGAGTCGCTGAGGGAGCAGGAGAAAGGTGGGGTGAAGAACTCAAATTCTAGTAAGAAGACCAAACTTAATGATCTGACTGAGACTGGAGGAACCCCAGAAAGCATGGCCCCTGGATTGTCTATCAGCCCAGAACTAAAACAACTCTTCAGACAGGGATTGGACTGAACTGTGGGACATAAAGTGATACTCCTGAGGATTGTCCCTCTTAGCTCAAATAGATACAAGAGACTAAAGGGCAGCTTCTGTCTGTAGGTGAGATGGGAAAGCAGAGAGGGTTAGGAGCTGGTTGAATGGACATGGGAAATCAGGGGTGGAAAGGAGGAGTGTGCTGTGACAATATGGGGAGAGCAATTAGGGTCACATACCAATGTATGTATAAATTTTTGTATGGGAAAAAATAAAACAATTAAAAAAAATAACACACTATTTTTCTTTCCTGACGTAAACAGTTTTTTCAAAGTCTCCAATATTCTGCAAAGTAAAATGATCAATTAGTTTTAGGATCATACATTAACAGACAGACTTCCCAAGCTGGATTTTTATATATCAAGTAGTTAAGACTCCGGATTCTCATGTATGCTGTTGCGTCATTATTTCACAACCGAAACAAGACTCCGCTAAGAAAATCTCTTCTTTCCTTTGGAAGTTCTGTCCTCTAGGCTTGGCGTTCATTATCTGTTATTTAATTCTTTTGTACAGAACTCTAGTGGAAGAATTTTCTGACCAAAATATTTTCAGGAAAACAAGCCACATCAAGATTCAAAAAAATTTAACAAGATTTTGTCCCTATGTCTAAGAACTCAAAACAATACGAAAATGTAACTAACCATATGATCCATTTAATACGGAGAAAAAGTAGAACGATTTTAAGGCAATTATCCTTAAATGTTCATTAAATGTCCTAAATATAGGACAGCCTAAGAAATACTTGAAAACATATTGAGAGAGAGTTAAAATTACCATCACATATATATAAACACTGGTTACCCTGGTAGTGTAGTCGTTAAGAGCTATGGCTGCTAACCTAAAGGTCAGGAGTTTGTATGCACCAGCAGCTCCTTGGAAACCCTATGGGGGCAGTTCTACTTTGTCCTATAGGGTCGCTATGATTCGGAATAGACTCGATGGCAATGGGTTTGGTTTTTGGTTTTTATGTATATAAACATACAGGGTTGAAAAATATATGCCATGCATAACACTTAACAAATAATTATAGAAAGTCACATGTTGACATGGATTACACTCCCTTCTTAAAAAGTTAAAACTCTATTCAATGTCAATCTTTTCACTAAAAATAAGCAACACTAAATTTTGGAATAGAGTTCTCTAAGACTATTTAACGCATGAGTTTCAGTGTGTATAAAATGGTATAAGACATTGAAATAATAGAGATGAAAACAGGAGAGTCATTGTTTAAAAGGAAACATTCACAATGGATTCTAAAATGCATAGCTGACATACTCTCAAGAGTAGTGGTCAAGGGGCCTCACTGACAGAATTTTAAAAATATGCCTTTTCCTGGTTATGAATCTGAGTCCTCTAATTTGTGCTGGCTTATTCTGAAACTCTCAATATAAAAATTGGATAAAATATTTCTGGCATGAGACTTAATTCAGAACAGAATTAAAATACAATATACATATCAGGATAAAATGTATTCCACCTAGGTGACCTCCAGAGGAAAGCTTTCCCCACATTTCTGGGCTAGCCATTCTAAGGACATTTCTGCTTCCACATCCTTGGCTTGTTTTTAATTTCACTTAATAAAAGACAGTATTTTTACCTCTTTGTATGCTGAAAATTCCCTTTGTTATACTGAAAGTGAACGTATTAACATCTAAGTATATACATATGAATTTACATATTTAAAGAGCTCGACTGCTCATTTCTGAATATATTTATCAGAGGTTTTAATATTTGCGTATTCCAGTAATCTGTGAGTTCCCTAACAGCAAAAACCACCACTGAATTTCCATCACCTTAAAGGGTGACCAGGGCATATTAAGAACTGAATAAAAAAGTTCATGGAATGAGAAAATGAATTCTTTTTTCGGTACTCCCATTCTAATCATGTTTATTCATATGAATCTAAATGCTGGCCTTCTTTCTTTCTAATCCTTACTTTTGCAGTTTATCACATGTTCCCATCATTTCTGGAGACTTCTGTTCATCACAAGATTCTGAGAAAGGACATTTTATTCATAGTTTATCTTATAAAGCAGGTTTCATTTCCACATTATCCATAATACACTGACAGCATTACCTATTTCAAAAACGCTGCTCATGGCATTGCTGTATATGTGATGACATACAAAAGTCCCTTCTCTCAAGTTCTGTAGTCTTAAAATAAGCATCCAGTGACTTACTGTATCCACATACATACCATGATGCAATATTACTGTATTAGAAAACTGTACCTTCCGAGTTCCCAGATGTAACTCAGAAAATGCATTCTGCATCTCTGGCTTCATATCACCACCGGGCCAGCATTTCTAAGCACTTTTCTGAATGTCAAGAAGAGTTCATAACGCATAACATTAACTAGAATATTGCCTGTGATCATGTCTCTAAATTATAACTGTCTCAGTGTGTTTTCTTAACTTTCTTTTTGATAAAGATAAGGAAATCTGTAACGATCTGGGATTTATTTTTTTCTCTCAATATCTTGAAGAAAACTTGTGTAGCTGTATATCCAAACGGCTATTTCTGTCCTTCATTGAAAACTTAATCAACTATAACATCGTATCTGGGCAGGGGGCTTCAAGTTCAAGTTCTCAACTGGCTTTTCCTTTTGCTAATAGTATCTGTTCCACGGGCAAGTACGCACACCAGATACGGGTCTCTGTGGGCCTATACGGCTCATATGCCAGTCCTGACGTGGGCGTTAAGGATCTGCATCTCTGTAAGTCACTTAGAATTAATCCAGTCTGAATTTTAATACAAGAATCAAAAGTACATATTATGTTGTGGATCCCTAAGGATCCCCTTCCCTTGGAGACTGCTTCCAAGAAGGAAAGCTAAACAAGATCAGCAGGACATCCAGGTGAAGGCAAACAGGACGAAGACGCCTTGTGCCTTCTCTAGCCTTTTCGGAAGGCACTTCCTATCTTCTGACTTGACTTCCTTCTTTCTCAGCAGGAATGAGGACAATTGGAAGGGCTAAGCCCAAGGCTGATGCCAAGGTAAGAGAGACAAGAAACAGACTCCACGGCCGGGCTCCACCATAGGCTCGTGAGAAAGGTTTTCTACCGTTTCCAAGGTTACCATGGAAATGCAGAGGGGCCATAATATAGAGTGTCCTACTGCTAACATGTTACTCAGTACCTAGTCTGGCCAGCAGCTACCATTTCACCTGTTAGAGAAAATCTGATTCATGGATACAAGTTTCTGGACATTTCTCTTTCCAACAGGCAACACCTTAAACAGTTAATAAAAAGGCTCAGAAACCAGTAGCCACTGAGTCAACACCATCTCATGGTGACCTCGTGTGACAGAGTAGAACTGTGCTCCATAGGGTTTTTTGTGACTGATTTCTCTGAAGCAGATCACCAGGCATTTCTTCTGAGGTGCCTACAGGTGGATTTGAATCTCTCAACTTTCCGTTAGCAGCTAGGGGGTTAATCATTTGCATCACCCTGGGACTCAAAAGGCCAATTACCAAAAAAAAAAAAAAAAATTGCCATTGAGTCGATTCTGACTCATAGCGACCCTATAGGACAGAATACACCACCCCGCAGGGTTTCCAAGGAGGGGCTGGTGGATTCAAATTGCCAACCTTTTGGTTAGCAGCTGAACTATTAACCACTGCACCACCAGGCCTCCATTAGAACCAGTAAAAGGAGTACTTGGAGTTGAAGAAGTAAAATAATCACTAAGCCCTTGCCTCTTCAGACTGCCTATGTAAATGACAAAGAATTAAGTTTTTTTTTACTTGCCCATCCAAGTATCTTCCATCACGTGCTACCCAAATATCTGTACACTGATTCACTAATTATTTACAACAGTGAAAAGAGGAATTTTAATATTTAATTTAAAACACACTGTGAACTTCAGCTTGTTAATATCCAAATACATGCATTAAGAAACTTATTCAATGAAATATATTTTACTGAATACAGAAACAGATTAATATGTGACTATCTCATGATTGATCGAGTTTTCAACCCCCTTTAGAAACAGATTTTAACAATGATAAATATGATACATGGCATCGAGCCTATTACAAACGTCATTTCTGATTCCATAAAATAACTAAAATTGATAAAATTACTGGTAAATTCCCCACTTTTGCACTTTAACATCTTTCTCTTTTATTTTATAAAAGACATTCTATAATAAACATAATAGTCACTTACATGGCTGGTTTCTTGGAGTTTGTGACTTTTGAAACTTTTAGTACCATTCTTCCAATGTTTAAGTCTTTGGCTGTAGTTAAAATTGAGTCTTGTCATCCAAAAAAGAATACAGATCAAAACTCTTGCAAATAATTGCAAGTGCAGATAAACTAATTTCCATGTATGCTCCTTATTTCTCACGTATTTTTTCCCTTCAGATATATTGAGATTCCACAACGTCACATTTATTTACTATATATTAAATCAAATCAGCTGAAATAATTTATATTTAACATCTATGATTTTGAATAATCCTTCATCCTTATTTTCCCGTTTCCCTTGTAACAGAAATAGACTATGAAATTAAAGACATATTTAGGAACTTATAATGACTTTAAATATTTCTTTCTGAAGTTGATTAATAAAATATATATTGTTATGGATAGGATTATTTTAATATCAGATGTCTATCATCTGCTGAAAGAAGGTTTGTGTATATAGAAAAAAAAATGACAGCAGATGGCTTTGTTCCATCAGTAGAGTTGTGTAAGCTATGTAACATCTACCTCAGATATATTCAAAGCTTCCAATTCTCTCAAAAGACTGAGGGAAGAACCCATTAATTTAACTCTAAAAATACGTGCTGAGTTTGACTAGCACTTTTACGTAGCCGCTTAGAGGCTAGACGCTTATCTGATCCAAACCTCAATGCAGGCGCACCAAGGCTCACCAAAAGCAGCATCTAAATTCTCTGTAGCAAATATTTCACTTGAAAGTGATCTTACACATGTACTTGTAGAAAATTATTACCTAGCTGCCATAAAAACACACTGAATCACCGAACGGATTCTACAAAAGTAGTACCTTATCAATGTTTTCTTAGAAAAGAATGCAAGGTCTGTAAGCCTCAGCTGCTGGTAGTTCAGGCTTGGCTTAGCAAACCTCTCAGAGAAAAGCATCTTTCCACCCTAGGAATATGTGTTATAAACCTGTAGATGAAAGACATTTTCATATTATTACTGGTATTGTTGCTTCGGGTGGTACACCTTTGAAGAGATCATGATAATAATATGTCTTGTGTTTAGATATTCCGAATGAATGCTCTAACCTATGCAGAAATAGAACATGGGGAGCAAACAGACCCACACGTGCACACAAGCATCTATGTGAATGCATACGTGCACACACAGACACCTTATGGAAACACTTAATATCTAAACACTTCGTCATCCGTTCTGCTCTCCATTTTCCATTTTAGCAGCATCCAATGAAATCCTGCATTACATATATTTCCGAAAGTAAATGAGTGTTATTATGTTTCACGCAGAGATCAATGAAAATGTAGGTTTCAACGTTTTTTATGCTTTAATAAATCATTTCAAATGCATTTAATGAGGCTTAGAATTTTGTGTGCCCTTTAAAAAGCAGCACGGGCAGATGTCTGACTTTAAATTTCTAACAATTTAAATGTGTATGTCACACAAAAATATAAATGGCAACTTATAATTTAAAGTACCTTCTCATTATTGTCAAATTTCTGCCATTTGGATTCTGTGTGATAAGATTTAGGACTCTGTGTTCCTTATTAGTAGCCCCCAATAAAACAATAACATTGGCAATTCTTCTTAACGTGTCCTGGCACACAGGCTCATATTTAATCTTACACCACAGTTCTCCACTCCTGGGTTGATAATTAGCACATGAAATGCTTGTTACATTATTAAAGCTTACATGGCGGAAGCTGAACTGCAGCAGGTTTAGCAGGAAATGAGACTGGGGGCCAATAAGGGGGGGGGGTGAAAACGAAGTAGGTACTTAGCAGAGGCTGTGAGGGGAGGGATGTTATATAAATCAAGAGAAACTCAGAGGCAAGTCCCTCACATAAAACCTTAGCTACTGATCTAGCAGTATTTGCAAGGACAATTATTTAGAGAGACGCCACTTGTCTGTCGGTAAAATGTGGATGCACTGCAGACTATCTTGCCGTAAGTGACGTATTCATAGAGGACCACAAGGTGAGCTGCTGCTTCACCCTAAAAGACTGTTCCCACAAGACTTGTCCTTCTAGTTAAGACCTGTTAAATTTTTAAACCCCATGCTTTAAAAATCGTTTGTTTGTTTAGCAGATACATAAAATATTATGAATTGGTATTTGGCAGACATTGTTTTGTTATCCTATACTCACTATACCCTATTAGCCGCGTCTTGATGTTATTTTCCCTCCTCCCAGTGACAATGCCCAGCAGCGGAAGCCAGACACCGCCCAGCTCCAGGGTGAACCATACCTGGACTCACACAGTAGTGGTCTCCTCTCCCTTGGCCAGTGGCTGGTTTAGGCACCGTCATGAAATCCCATTCTGCCCGGTGACAGGGAAGTCTGTAGGGTGGTATCTGGGAAACACAACTACTCTTGCAAAGACGCATTTGTGTGGAGAGGCTTCCCTTTTCTATTTCTAGATGCAACTGTGTAAGGTGGGGATGTTTGGGACAAACCTAAGACTCAAACCTACATGCTGAGGATGACAGAGGAAAAGGTGTACAGAATCTGGTAATGATGTCACTGAGCCCCTGAACTAACTAACCCTGAACTGCCCTAACTCCAGATTTCTTGAGGCAATAAACTTCCTATTTAAGCACTTTGACTTGACTCTTATATTACATGCAACTAGAAGTATCCTAAACATGACATTACATTAGCATTTCTGTATGTAAATCCACATACAAAATACACATCCTAAACCAAAGCCATATGGCCTACTATTTAGAAACTTACTTCTATATTCATTGTCTGTGATTATACATTCATCAGAATGTAAGAAGGAAGATCTCGATGCATGTTTCCTAACATCTGAGTTTAGTGTAGCTGTGAAAACCTAATTTATGAATGCATTTCTACTGATTATTTAAAAGGTCTAATAGGAAGAAGAATTCCTCAGCCACTGTTACTTACTACAAGTAAGGTAGAGAACATACAGGGCTGTTCATTTCAATGTCTGTTACTATACACGGCCATTTGTAATCTCCTTATTTCCTTTTCAGGATTGAGAACAGGTTATGTATGTTATTATTAAAATATGAGCATTAATATTCTACCTGAGGTCACAAATTTCATTTTACTTCTTTCGTAGTAATAGGTCGACTGATAATATAACAGAAATAATAACATTATTCAAAGAAAAAGAGAGAGAAAGAAGAGAAAAGAGAAGACTAGAAGAGATGAGAAGAGAAATCGACTGATTGTTGAAGAAAATTGAAGACTCTGTTCATATCTGGAAAAGAACAGACAAATCCATGCCCCAGATTAAACTAAATGAAAAATGTAGTTGCCTACAAGTCGATTCTAATTCATGGTGACCTATGTGTTTCAGAAAAGAACTGTGCTCATAGGGTTTTCAATGGCTATGATCTTTCAGAAGTAGATTGCCAGGCCTTTCTTCTGAGGCACCTGTGGGTGGATATGAACCACCAACCTTTTGGTTACTAGTGACAGCTTAATCGTTTGTGTATTCCTATAACAGTTCAAAGTTTTAACTGAAATCTCTTTATATCAGTTTGCTATGACTGCCATCAACCACCCCTCTGTCAGTTTGTCATACTGTGGTGGCTTGCATGCTGCTATGATGCTGGAATCTTTACCACTGGTATTTCAAATACCAGCAGGATCACCCATGGTAAACAGGGTTTCAGCAAAGCTTCCAGACTAAGACAAAATAGAAAGGCCTGGCAACCTACTGAAAATCAGCCAATGAAAACCCTACGGATCAGAACAAAATATTGTCTGATACAATGCTGAGAGATCAACCCCCTAGGCTGGAAGGCAACAATGGATTCAAGCATGCCAGAGATCATGGGATGGTGTGAGACGAGGTGGCGTTTCATTCTGTTAGACATAGAATTGCCATGAGTCACAGTCAACGTGACAGCAACTAACAGTAATAACAACAGGACTGTCATAACTAGTGAGCACGAACTGGGTGACTTACACCACCACTTCTGGAAGCTAGGAGTCCATGTGCGGGGTGTCAGCAGGGCCATGCTCTCTCTGAAGGCTCTAGGGGAAGAATACTTCCTCGCCTCCTCTAGCTTCTGCTAGTCCCTGGCACTCCTTGGCTTGTGGCCACATCACTCCAGTCTCTACCTGCATCCTCACAAAGCCGTCCTCCCACCACATTGGTGTCTCTTCCCCTCTTCTTACAAGCACACCAGGCATGTTGGATAAGGACCTCCTCTTAACTTATTACAGTTACATCTAGAAAGATCTTATTCTCAAATAAGGTCACATTCGTGTGGGGTCAGGACTTTAGCATGCCTTTTAGGGGGCACACAATTCAACTCATATGTCATGGATTGAATTGTGTCCCCCAAAAAAGGCATGTAGCAACTTGGCTAGGTCATGATTCCCAGGACTGTATGATTGTGTAATCTGATGTGGTTTCCTTATGTGCTGTAAACTCTATCTCTGTGATGAGGTTATAGGTGATCTCATGTGTTGTAAATTCTATCACTGTGATGAGGTTATACTGATGAGGTTTACAAGACTGGATAGTGTCTTAATCCAATCTATTTTGAGATATAAAAGAGAGAAGCAAGCAGAGACACATAGGAACCTCATACCACCAAGAAAGCAGTGCTGGGAGCGAGCACGTCCTTTGGACCTGAGGTTCCTGCTCCGAGATGCTCCCAGACCAAGGGAAGACTGATGCATCACAAGGATCTTCTTCCAGCAATGAGAGAGAGAGAAGGCTTTTACTGGAGCTGAAACCCTGAATTTGGACTTGTAGCCTCCCAGACTGTGAGAGAATAAACTTCTCTTTGTTAAGACCATCCACTTGTGGTATTTCTGTTAGAGCAGCACTAGATGACTAAGATACCATAACACCCTTATAAATACAAGTTTTTACCTCTTCAACAGAAATGCAAACATAGATATAATGGTATGTGCACTACAGGTCCAATAAGACTAAAAGGTGCTAATATTCTAAATTACTGTTAAACCATGGCAGGACCCATGGAGCAGCTGCTGAGTCAGTCACAGTGTTACTAGTTTCCCCACTGGGGAGTTAAGCAATGAAGAGGAGTCCTACCCCACTGCCCCAGTGTGTATCTCGTCTTCTTCATTGTGTATCTGTCAGAAACATCACACTCATCCTGTTATTTAGACAATAACATATAGGGAAGAAGAATTTTAATATTCTAACACGTCATTGAGGGTTACAACTAGCCAATCCGCCATTACATGACCACTGTTTCAGATTCAGCTTTTACATTTTTATATCACCCATATCATTCTAATTTAACGCAGTCATCAAAATCTTTTCTAACTGTACATTCAGATATAACACAAGATTTTAGATCAAAATATTCTCTGAAGGGCACCTTTCTCCAGGCACGTGATGCTTCCTTTTTCTTGTTCCTTCACCCAGAAATCCTTCTTCAGGAGTTCCTTTCCCACATACGCTGCCTAACTTTTTTGTTGATTTCTTTTACTTGTTGCTTTGATTTCCTCTCACAACACTCCATCTTGCTATATCTTTTTTTGTGTGGGTGTGTGTGCGGGCGCGCGCAATTCACATCATTCCTTCTCATTGTTTGGGTCATTTTTTGTTTTCAGTCCCCCCACGCTCCCCTCAACACTATATATTTATTATTGGTCCATTTTGGTTCATTTACCAATAGGTGTGTGAGCCTTCGGTAGCCATCTGCATTAGGCATTCACAATGTTTTCTGTTCAGGAGGGAAAAAAAGGTATATACAACTCTCACATAATTAAAAAGAGGACTTTTTCATCCAAGAACTATATGCTTTAGAGAGAAAAAGAAGTTTTTCCAAGTAAATCTGTGAAATACCTTCCTGGCTCTTTGGGGTCTCTAACGTTCAGTCCCACGGTGTGCAATGATTCCTCTGTGAACTGCCTGGAACTCTGAGAGAAACAGCACTTTGTGAGTCCACTCCTGTGTAACGGAGCGTTCAGATGCTCATTACTACGGTGATTACCAACGTCTCATTTTTCACTCAAAGTTGTTATCTTGAGAAATCTAGTTTTCTTGCCCAGACAGAAGCCCAGCCTCCTCTAGCCACGATTTCTTAACCCTGTTGAGGGTTTTTTTTTGTTTTGTTTTCTCTCAAATCTTTTTCTTAACTGAAACATGAGTTGTAACTACAAAATTCCGCACTCAGATCTAGTCGCTTCCCAAAATACGACCTTTCAACTGAATTTGCACCACATTTTATACTTTGCAAGAGGCATTCCTATATAAGATGCCATCTGATCCTCATGGTGTCCCTGGGTTGAGAAACAGCAGGTATCACTGCCATCTTCCATACAAGAAAGCATGGGCTTAGTACTATGGATTGAGTTGTGTCCCCCAAAAAGATATGCTGAAGTCCTAACCCCTGGTACCTGTAAACAGGACCTTGTTTGGAAAGAGGGTCTCTGAAGATGTTATCTGTTAAATCAGCATGAGATCAGGCTGCAGGAAGGTGGGTCTTAATCCAACCTGAGTGATGTCCTTATAAACAGAGAAGAGACCCAGAGAGACAGACCCAGGGAAGATGGCCATATAACTTATGGACTTACGCTACAGGAGTGCAAGCCAAGGGATGCTGAGGGTGAGAGAAGGTGGGGCAGACGGGAGAGGCTCTTTCTCTAGAGCCTTCGGTGAGAACATGCCCTTGCTAATACGTTGACTTGGACTTTTAATTTCCACAACTGTGAGAAAATAAACTTCTAGTGTGTAAAGCTACCCAGTTTGTGGGATTTTTTCAGAAGCTCTAGGACACTCACACACGTGGTAAAATTAACTCACCAAGTGTTGTGTTCAAACTGGAATTCTAACTTCGTCACTTTCAAGGCCTACGCTCTTACTGCCATAATGTCTCTCAACGTTCGCCATCAGTGTTGCAAGTACCTGTAACACCGATACTGTAACATGGGTACAGGACTAACCCTTGAGCCTTCTGTTCACGGCATTAAATCTCTTAGGCTGCGCAGCTCCACCCCACACACCCCACAGCGTAAACGGTCAGCTCAATACAACAAACTCCAACACTAAAGGGAGATCTGAAGTTCACAAACATTATTGTTTAGTTTTTCTTTAATGTGGGAATTTGCCTAATTTCCAACAGCAGCCAACTGGCTTTCCCTACCAATGGAATCTAGTCCTTTTATATCAAAATGCTAGTCTTGCAAGTTTTATTTATAAAAGATTAACCATACCTAAAGCTGGATGCATACAGTTATTTTCTAAATATTGAAGGGTCCCAGTCTTGGTTTACCAGGCGTAAAGGTGTGTGGTACCTGAAAGTAAGTCTGTGGGTTTATCTGGTTATTTCAATTGATTCATTGATTATTATTAATTTTTTTTTTAACTAAGCAGGAGGTCTGGGTTAATATCTGCCAAGTAATCTCCATGTTGTTGGCTCTGGGGTTGTAGGGAGGATGGGCACTGGTCTGGAACCTAGGTAGGTCAAATGAGGTGACTGAAACACACAGGAAGGAGGCGTCAATCAGAAGTGCCCCCATGGAGTGGAACAAGCAGTCAGGGACCTAACAGCAAAGAAAGAAGAAGGGCCTGGGCGTGCGTCAAGACACTGGGAAGACCAGGAAGGCGGGGGGCTGACCACTGCCAAGAACAGGGTGTTCCCTCAGAGGATACGGTTCTGCCGGCCGGAAAGTGCTGATCCATCTCTCGCACCCATGATTCCCTCTGTATCCCCTAATCTCAGGCTATGCTGCTTCAGCATCTGGCACACACCACTGCCTCTGTTTGGAATGCCCTTCCCACCTGACCAGCTCCTCTCTCCCATCCAGATCTGGGCAAACCTCCGCTGTTCTGAACAGTCTTCCTGAACAGTTGCCTTGCCCTACCACCACAGGGATTCTTAACTCACGAGCACTAAAGCTTCTCCTTCCCATATTTCCAAGCACGGGCACCCCCTTTTGTTGGTTTACTTGTCAGTCTTGGTCATGACAATGGGATCTTCTGAGGCTGGAGCAAGATCTCTGAGCTCTCTTCTCCCAGTTCCCAGTACAGAGTCAAGGTTTAATAAATACCTGCTGAGTAAAAGGTTCATGTAAAGAAAATCCCCTAATAAACCGCACAATGCAAATGCACGTAAATGTGATTAACGCAACATGATAGTCAATGTGAATCTAAAGGACACCCTCTACAAAACTAACATTCTCTACATGTATTATTAATGTTGAAATCTTTTTGTAGATATCCCAAAATATACTCATTTAGAGATGGATAGGTTCCAACAGTGCAATGATTTCGGAGAAAATGTATGTGCTAATTTACACTTTTCTTAAATTTTTACTTTTGGGTAAAAATTTTTGAGAAGAGGATTAGAGCATGCCTCAGTCTATATTCAAATTTACATTAAAATCCTTTCCACTGAACGCTGACGAAACCACGGGCATTAATTACCTGAGTCTTGTGAGGTACCATGAAGAACAGAGGTTTCCACCCAGCCAGTAACCAAAGACAAATTGAAATGGCCTCAGATTAACCTTTCAGCAAACTTTTATAGTGTTCAGTTAAATAAGTTAAGGACAGATTCAGCCAAACTACATTTTTCCCCTCCTTAACACAATGGTGACTTTACCGCACACATAATGGTGACTCAAGGTAGCTGGCTTTTTGGCTGAATTATTCACCACTCATTTATACCAAAGGGAAGGTTTGGATTAAAGTTGGATCCTTTGCCACTAAAATTGAATTTTCCATCAGCATCCATGTACATTAAACATTTTTGTATTTGAAATACTTGAACAAAAACTAGAACTCTTAGTATAAATGTCACTAGAGAGATGAATAGAGTATTTTATTTTATCTAGACATGAAGTACTCACTGTTTACCAAATCAACATTTACTGAGACCTACTAGACTGATAAACATCATGATAAATAAAGAAAAACACAGAAATTGTCGGTGATTTCCTTCTACTTGGGTCAACAATCAATGTCCATGGAAGTAGCAGACAAGAAATCAAATGACTTGTTGCACTGGGCAAATCTGCTGCAAAAGATCTCTTTAAAGTGTTAAAAAGCAAAGATATCACTTTGATAACTAAGATGCACCAGACCCAAACCATCATATTTTCAATGAAAAAGGAAGACAGAAGAATTGATGCATTTGAATTGTGTTGGCAAAGAATATTGGATATACCATAGACTGCCACAAAAAAGAACCGATCAGTCTTAGAAGAAATACAAACAGAATGCTCATTAGAAGTGAGGACAGAGAGACTTCGGCTCACTTACTTTGGACTGTCATCAGGAAAGACCAATCACTAGAAAAGAACAGCATGTTTGGCAGACACTCATTGAGACAGACTGACAGAATAGCCACAACCATGGACTCAAACATACCAACAATCATGAAGGTGACACAGGACCTGGACTGGCACTGTTTCCTTCTGTCATACACAAGGTCGCCATGAGTCAGAGCCAACTCAAAGGACAACTAACGACAACAGCTGAGCGTGGAGTTTAGATGTCTCGCACAGGCTGTGAGCCTAGTCAAGACTAGGATCAAATGCTGGCTCTACTAGCAGTATAACCTGGAGCACTTAAAACCCCTGACCTCAGATTTCTTTATCTACAAAATCAGGGGAAATAACATCTACCTCAAAAGACTGGAGTGATGACAAATGAAAAAAACAAATATAAAGTGCCAGTAAGTGTTGAAAATCCCTGAGACATCAATAGATGCAGCTATTGTCACATCCATGACGGTCACTCCTGGTGCAGTGGGGAAGAGCTTGGCTGCTAACCAAAAGGTCAGCAGTCCATTCATGGCTGCTCCTTGGAAACCCTACCGGGCAGTTCTACTCCGCCCTACAGGGTTGCTGTGAGTCGGAATAGAAGTGACGGCAACTTTGTTTTTTTTTTTAATACTCTAACTGAGGCATAAGTAACACGAGTGATATATGTTTCTCAACTCAGCTTTGAAGTCTGCTAGCAACCAAAACTCAACACATTTAAAGCAGAATTAATGGCTCTCTCCCCAGAAACAGCTCTTCCTCAAGGATTACTTTTTATTTTTGTTGTTGTAATTTTTTCTTTCTTCTTTTCACTGATGGCACCACCATTTCTCTTACTGTCCCTCTCAAAATAAACGAAATCTAACTATAACAATATAACCCTAACAGAAGGCTGTCCCAATCTTTGATGAACAGCAAAGCTGGAAGTCCAAAAAAGGATATGAAAATCTGCAAGGACCATTGAGGTAGGAAAAGTTAGAGAAAACTACGAATACACAATAAATTACGAATTATAACCTGCATGAAAACATAAACATGCTTTTACGACAGCAATTTCATAAATGAACTATTCAGCCAAAGAGTTTCGTCTGAATTTATCATCTCTCAGCAGACGACGATATAAATAGAACTGCAGACGCAGGTTGGACCACAGTGCTGCTTGCTTTGGTCTCAAGCACTCAACAACTATCACTCGAGCTACTTACTTACGGTGTCAGTCCTCCAGGCCAGGGTTCTGGGTCCTGACAGGTCTGCACTTGCTGGTGTGTTTAGAGAGCTCAGCCATCCTAAAAGTCCTCGGGAGTGAAACTATATATTCAATACATACTTGACCAAGTCCTCACTACCCCTCCTACACACAGATTTATTAGGTAATATCAGACCAGCCTGAAACAGGACCTCGTAACACCCCTCCTGAACAACTCTACCACCTTTTGCACTGCAATACTCTCCATTTGGAAATACCTGTTGCTGCAGAGTCAATTCCAACACATGGCAACCCTACGTGCAACAGTGGAACTGCTCCATAGGGTCTTCCTGGCTGCAATCTTTACAGAAGCAGATTGCCAGGCCTTTCTTCTGTGGTGCTATTGGGTGGGTCTGAACGGCTAACCCTGGTGCAAATCATCTGCATTACTCAGGAAACTTCGCCATTTGGAAAAAGAATAACAGTGCCTGCCAAAGTTCTTTTAAAGAACAGAAATTTATTTTCTCACAGTTCTGAGCAACCAAAAGAATTTTAGTGAAACAGAAATAAAGACACTGGGAGAGTCTGGATGTCTTAATGTGAGTAGGGTTGTGCTGTTCATTACACTAAGCAGCAGTGACGACACGTTTGAAGATCCAAACTTGGGCCCCTCAGTAAGGAGGTCCCTGTGGATACAACAAATAAAAAGCCATGGTGATGGGGAAATGAGGACAATTACTGCTCTCCTTGGTCACCCAGCAATGAAACCAAGGGGCAAGCAAAGCAGATGTCATTCAGAAGCTCAAAATATGTGGACAGTTTTCAGGCAGCCTCTACATAAGTGGAATTACTTACAAAGCATCTTAGATAGAAACTATAAATTAGGAAATACATAAATACTTATATTTTAAAGTCATCCATATAAAGTATGCCATACATTACATAACTGCTCCCCTTTGGTAATGTTTTTTTTTTCCCCTCATACAACTTGGGCCCTTCAGTAAGGAGGTCCCTATGCATACAACAAACAAAAGCCATGGTGGTCGTGTGTTCCTGAAGCTCACAGCTACGCATCACTCAGCTTTCATTCCTAACATTTTTCAAGCTGTCAGATATGCAGCACTTGCTCAAAAACAACTGTTAAACTAATTAATCTTCTATTCACAACCACGTCTATTATACCACTGCTCAAAGGACATCCACGGCTAGATGTATTACCTCACCACCGTTTAAATATATTAACATCAATTCTAGTGTATTCATCCCTCTACTTTTACAAATTCAATAACTACATTTTATGTGAATAATCTCCCCCCACCCACCCCATGGCACTGGTTTCATTCCCCACAATGTGTCAGCACTTTCCCCTCTTCCATCCTAGGTTCCCTGATTCCTTTCGTCCTGATTTTCTACCCCTTCCCGTTTTCTCATCTTTGCTTTTGGGCAAACGTTGCCCTTTTGATCTCGTATAATTGAGCGTTCTAAGGAGCACGTTCCTCTCGGGTGTTATTGTTTATTTTATGGACCTATCTATGGTTTGGCTGAATATTTGAATACGCTTGACTTTTTACTGTAGACTCTTCTAAATTCTTCTGTGGGGTAAGTAGCATGATTATAGCCTAAATGCATATTATAGGATCTTGTATCCTAGATTATCATTCTAACTTCCTAATTGGGCATCTTAAATTATATAGTCCACCCCCAAATCCATGTCAAAGCCTAGCATTTAAGTATTTCCATAAACTTGTTACAGACCATTCCAACATTATGTTACATACTGTTCATCATGAACAACCCACACCAGGAAGGCTGCACACATCACTACTAGAATGTACATGATAGGTGTTTCAACGGACATTTTAAAAAATTCAGCAACTGGTCAACTAATCTGAGCAAAATATATAGCAATAATTCAACCTGCAAAATCATGTATTTAAAACTAATTAATACTCTAGTCCAGAGGCAGGTTGTACATCAGGAAATCTGTTAAAGAGAAGATAAAATTGATAGCATGAGGTTGCAGAGTAATTGGGATTCTATCAAATAGGAAATTAAAAGGATTCTGGCTCATAAACTAGAAGACAGATTTTTTCTCTCATTTTTCCTTTGATTCCAAACAGATTCTATCCACTTTTCCTAGGTCTTGATCCACTTCTGTACTCTTCAATAAATCTTCTGTAGGTTATTACTACCCTCAGGGATTTGCATAGCCCCTAGAAATGCATATAACTAATTCTGCATGCAACCTGGAATATAATTACACCCAATTCTGAATTCTCCACTATAAAGTGGACAATTCTATTTGTTAGTCTGGCCTCTGCAAGAAAACGAGAAGTTTTCTGAGTTCAGGTAACACATCATACTTTCTCTAGACCCCTCATAGAACCTACTACTACATGGACCATATAGGGGTATTCCAGAGGCTGACCATATAATTTATTGTCCAAAATGAGGTACTTTTTAATAATGAATACAGATTCTACAAAAAAGTAAAATGACAGGTACCATCAGATATGGTCCACTTAGTTCTCAATATCTTGTGATCTTCTGTTTCTAAATAAAATCATAACAAACACATAAATAGTATAACATGTACAAAACTTTAAATGTTTTTAGAGTACAGTTCTACTCTGACACACACGGGATTGCCATGAGTCAGAATCGACTTGACGGCAACTGTTTTTTTGTTTTTGTATATATATTTGCATAGCAAATCAATAGAAAAAGTATGGGTGTCATTTGGAGTTGCTGAACTCTGTATGTATATATAATGTATATGTGTAAAATACACAGGCGCCCTGATGGCGCAGTGGTTAAGAGCTATGGCTGCTAACCAAAAGGTCTGCAGTTCAAATCCACCAGCCACTCCTTGGAAACCCTACAGGGAAGTTCTACTCTGTCTCATAGGGTACATTTGAGTCGGAAACGACTCCACGGAAATGGGTTTTATTTAAAATAGATGAGTTGTTTAAAAAAAAAAAACCATGAGACTGAAAAGCAAAAGAGAGTTAAGTGAACAGGGAGGAAGGCCGCACTGACACAGAAGTTAGGAAAGTAACAGAAGAGCTGAGAACGTTGATTTACCAGGAAAGCAGACATGACATAATACATTACACATTAATGTCACCACAATATTTAATCCACTCTCACCGATCAAATCAAAAGAAGGTAATTTGGTCAAATCCTCACAGAAATTAAAATCAGACTAGAAATGAGCAGAGCACCTTAATCACAAACTACAAAGGAAATGAGTAATAATAAAAACTTCATATGAGGATTACGGACTTCTGGATAATTAAGTATTAATCAATACAATTAATACGTCAAACATAATGTATCTTTTTAACAAATACACAATTCAGGAATCATAAAGGGCGTAATTAATCTTTATTAGAATGATACAAAAATACTTAATAACCATACAGTGTCTAAAGGTTAGATATAAAATCACTGTTGTCTTGAAGAAGTTTTTTAGGATCAGCAACTCTGAACCAATATGACTGGAAGAGGGCTAGAAACTTTCATAAACACACTCATTTAATTCCCACAACAACCCTGGGAGCTAAGTGACATCTTCATGTTACAGCTGAGAAATCTACAGCTCAAGGAGCTTCACGGCGTGCACCTGGTCACACAGCCCGGCGTGCACCTGGTCACACAGCCCCGGGTGCACCTGGTCACACAGCCCGGCGTGCACCTGGTCACACAGCCCCGCGTGCACCAGGTCACACAGCCCCTCATCCACCTGGTCACACAGCCCCACGTGCCAGACTAAAGCAAACTGCAGTATCTGACAAGGACGACCCCTGTCCTATATCATAGCTACTACTTTCAACATAATCAAAACCGATTTTTATCAAAACGTATAGTTGTAAAATTGGAAGTCACAGGTTGATACAACGATGAAAAAAGACAAACTGAAATTTCAGCTGTATATTTGGAAAAGTCACACATACATATTAAACATGCAGGAAGAGGTGAAAATACAGAGTGAATGGTGGGATACCACTATGCTATGTGAAGAGCAAGTTACCATAGCAACCAAAGCAGGAGAGGGAAATTTATTTAGCCATCTAGGCACATGAAACCCATGAAAATATCATCAGCCAGTGAAAGATACTGCATGAGAAAACTGTGCAAGCTGTATCACAAAGTACCACAACTGGAAATAGATTTTTTTTTTTAAGAAGATACTCTAGAGATTTGAAATCTCGCCAAGACTAGACTAACAATGTTATCTATTGACCATCTGTTAAAATGATGGCATCACTTTGGGCAGAAATGATCTCACTTTATAAGTAGAATTTAATACTCACAATAAAGAAACCCAGTCAAAATCCCTTTGCAGTAATACAGAACTCTTAAAATGTACAATCCTCTATGTAAAATAGGAAGTAGGAGAGAGAACTCATTTGGGGATTTAGAAGCAGTGAGATTAGTTTTCTAGGTTTTATTCTGGTAAACAGAAAGGCATTTGACTCAAAAATAAAGTGAATACGTCTCACTTTTTTAATTATTAGAAAGCTATATTTTCTTTAACATCTAATTCAACAGACGAAGTTGTTTGAATTAACTAGAGTATATTAAAAACTACTCTTTAAAACTCAGAGCCCTTCAGGTTAGCCTTCTTTAACTTTTCACTATGCCCTCTCTCACCGACAACACACATTCTGCTCCTAAAATTATATGATTGTTTGCTCCTATTAAAATGATGGGGCAAGCTCCACCTTACCTATGAGAAATGAGACTAGCAGGTGTGCAAAAGTATATAATTTTTTAAAATTAAATACGAGTTGAAAAATCTAAGAAAATATCTGTTAACCAAAACTGATGATCGATATCAATTTCCAGAAAGTTCACAATCAACATTCATAATAATAGACATTTTTATAAACATAAATTGCCGATAAAGTTATTTCCATTTTTAGGAATTGCTATGGACAAACTCAATCACCAAACGGAAGACACTGTCTAATGAACAAAACACATAAAAACATTACATTCCGAAAAGATTCACTGTGACCATCTGTGTGATGGAGACCTCAAGTAATTAATGTTGGCTGCAGCTTTACAGGAAAACAAAATCATGAGCTTTAACCCTGAAGCTATCACTCTTCATGGATGAGATGAAGTACTATATCTTTAAAACAAAAAAAGCGAAATACACCATTGAAAGTTATCAACCATCAACAGATGAATGGATAAACAAACTATGGTACATACACACAATGGAGTACTATGCAACAAGAAAGAACAACAATGAATCTGTGAACCATCTCATAACATGGATGAAACTGGAGGACATTATGCTGAGTGAAATAAGTCAATCACAAAAGAACAAATATTGTATGAGACCTCTATTGTAAAAACCCATGAAAAAGTTCACACGCAAAATGTAACAATCTCTGTTGGTTACCAGGGATGGGAGGGGGGGGGAATATTAAATAGACAATAGATAAGTGGTATCTTGGGTGAAGGGTGAGACAGTACACAATACAGGGGAAACTAGCACAACCTGTACAAGGAAAGGTCATGGAAGCCCCATAGACACATCCAAACTCCCTGAGGGACTGAGTTGCTGGGCGGAGGGCTCTGGGGACCATGGTCTCCGGGAACATCTAGCTCAATTGGCATGACACAGCTTATAAAGACAATGCTCTACATTCTACCTTGGTGAGTAGTGTCTGGGGTCTTAAAAGCCTGTGAGCGGCCATCTAAGATACTCCACTGGTCTCATCCCTTTGGAAGCAAGGGAGAATGAAGAGAACAGGATACAAGGAAAAGATTAGTCTGAAGGACTAACTGTCCACAGCTACCAAGGCCTCCACCGGACTGAGTCCGATACAGCTAGATGGTGCCCGGCTACCACCACTGACTGCTCTGACCAGGATCACAACAGAGGGTTCTGGACAGAGCTGGAGAATGATGTAGAGCATAATTCTAACTCACAAAAAAAAAAAAAAAAAAAAAAAAAGACCAGATTTACTGGCCTAAAGGAGACTGGAGAAACCTCCAGAGTATGGCCCCCAGACACCCTTTTAGCTCAGTGGTGAAGTTATCTCTGAGGTTCACCGTTCAGCCTGGGAGTGGACAGCCCCATAAAACCAGATGAGACTAATGAGGTACAGGAGGCCAGTGACAAGGGCCAGAAGGCAGAAGGGGACAAGGAAGCTGGTGATAGGGAACCCAAGGTTGAGTAAGGATATTGTTGATGTGTTGTGAGATTGTTAACCATTATCATAGGGCAACATGTGTACTAACTGTTAAATGAGAAACTATTCTGCTCTGTAAGCCTTCATCTTCAGTGAGAACAACAGCACAATTGGAAGAGCGCAGTCAATGTCACTGAACTGTGCAGGTAGAAATTTTTGAAAGGGTATCTCTTTGGCTATGTGTATTTTCACCAAAAAAAAAAAAGAGGTTGAGAAGTTAGAGGGTTAATATGTTGTGGGGTTGTTAACCAATGTCATAAAACAACATCCGTACTACTGTTTCATGAGAAACTATTTGTTCTGTAAGCCTTCACCTGAAGTACAATAAAAAAAAAAATTGTTAAATGGAAACCTAAAAAAAGAGAGTTATCAATGAGTGAAGACGAGATGAAGGGGTTTAGCTTGGACAGATCTTCCAGACCCGACACTCCCTGCTCTCTCTCTTTCACGTCTTCACAAGCCTCTCTCCAGCGTTAGCTTGTGTTTTCTTTCCTTTGTATTTCCAAGGAAGAGGCATTTGACCTCTGCTCAAAGTCCCTCCACTTATGCGCAGAATAAATTACCCTCTCATTGCTCTTGATAGCAGTAATATCTAGTCCTTCTTATTTCTTAAAGAACTTTTTTTTCCCAGTGATTCCTTCTCTTTGGCATTTACACATGCGAAATTTCACCGATCTTAATTAAAAAACAAACAAACCAGTAAAATGTAATATTTCCTTACTCTCCTACTGCTCTTGTTTACAGCTTCTTGCCCAAGGAGTTGATTCTCATTACTCACTAACTCCGATGGCTTCCACCCTCACTGCCCCACTAAAATACCTTTTCTTCTGGTGTCTACTGGCAACCCACAGGTAATCTTCAGTCCTTATTTTATTTGACCTTTCTGCAGCATTTGACACAGTTGACCACTTCCTCTCTCCGTAATACCTCCAGACTCTTGAGGTACTCATGCTCACTTGATTACTCCTTCTCTGAAGCCCTTATTCTCACATTCCCTTTTACTAACGGTATTCTCTATCATTTACATCCTATGCCTTCTATTCCTTACTCTACATAGTAATCTAATCCCATAACCTCAATTACCCCAATTAGACCGATCTCTTCCAATTAGTTCATTTCCAGACATAAGGTCAAGGTCTATATTTCTAAATAAATATTAGTCATCTTCACCAAAGTAGTGAACAGAAATCTTAGTTATCTAGTACTGCTGTAACAGAAATACCACAAGTGCATGGTGTTAACAAACAGAAATTTATTTTCTCACAGTTTAGGAGGCTAGAAGTCTGAATTCAGGGTGCCAGCTCTAGAGGAAGGCTTTATCTCTGTGGACTCTGGGGGAAGGTCCTTGTCTCTTTGCAGCTCGTTTCTTGGTTCCTTGGAGATCTCATGTGGCGTGGCATCTATCTTCCCCCATCTGTGCTTGCTTGCTTAGTTGCTTGCTCAATCTGCTCTTTTTATATCTCAAAAGAGACTGACTTAAGGCACACCCTACACTAATATTGACTCCTTAACCTAATAAAGAAAACCCATTCCCAAATGAGATTATAACCACAGTTTTAGGAGTTAAGATTTACAACACATATTTTTAGGGGACACAATTCAGTTCATAACACCAAGTACATGTGAAACTTCAGGCTCATTCTCTCCAGCCACTTGTCCATGACCCTAAAATATCTTTCATTTCTACTTTCACCTAAAGCTAATCTTCAATCTTCAACTCCTAAACTTCTAAAATCTATACATCCTTAACAGAATGAACCTTTTCCAGTCTTGATCTCTCTTAGGCATCAGTATTGAATTAGCTACCTAAAATACAGGCTCAAAATTCTTAGTTGGAGCCGTGTCACCTACAGACAAAATCCATTTATTCAACAAAAATTGTAAAGGCCTACCTCATGCCAGATACTGTGCTACATGTTATGCAAACAACAATCTCCCAGCTTCAGAACCACCATCAGTTAAAGGAAGAGCGGCTTGGAGGAACCAAGACAAATAGAATGATGGAGACAAGCATGAAGAGTTGGCACACAGGGGTTAGGAGAGGATAACAGGTAAGATTTTCAAAAGAGGTAGTACTGTGTTTAGTCTTAAAGGATATACAAGAAGGAACTAGATAAAGAGGAGTGCAGGAGAGTTCCTAAAAGTAGAAATAGTACAACAAAATGGTGTTTTGAGATGTACAGGTCATTATGTATCTGTGAAGTGAGTGTACAAGGCAAAGACCGTACAAAGATGGAAGTGAGGAGGGGAGAGTGGGCTTTCCATACCGAATCAAAGAGAGAGTACTTTCTCTAGCAGATTGATGCTTTTGAGTTGTATTATGCACATAAATCATCTGGGGTATTTTTGACTTATCAGGTCAGACTCTAAGCCAGGGTACCGACATTTTTAACAAGGACAGATGGGGACTTTGATATTGCGACACACTTTGACTCTACAAAATACTCCTAGAACTGAAGGGTTCTCAACAAGCACACTGTAGTCATATTTGCTTTTAATGACTCCCTCTAGGAACTATGTGGAGGACTAATATGAAGAGGACAAGCCCAAGAGTGGGATGCCGGTAACGATGCTGCAGTAGGACAGAGAGCGAGCGAGGGCCCTGACCCAGGTCAACAGGTGTAAGGATGGAAAGACAGCACATCATGTAAATCTATGAAAGATAAAATACAACTGTGTACTGGTGGTGAAAGAGGGACAAGAATAATGGTCAGGTTTCTAAATTAAAGTAAAAGATGTCTAGTTAGGACACATTTCATTCACAGAGATACCAGGTTAAGGACAACAGAACACGGAAAACTGAAGTTCAGAGGCTCAGGCCGGGCTAGGCTGAATGCAGTGATTTCAGGGTCATTGACATAAAGAGGAGTAAGAAACACTGTAAGAGTGGATATGCCCATGAGAAATTTAAGGAAAAAAAACATAACACACTTTAAAATCTGACTCCTGACTATTTCTTCAACTTCTTATTTCTTCAACCAGTCTATGGCCATACCTGCTTAGAAAATATATTTGTTTTCTGTTATAAAATATTTCAAACAAGCATAAAAGTTAATAAAATATTATAATAAACAGTTATCACCTACTCAGTGTTAACAAGTTTTAATATTTGCCAAATTTGCACCAGAATTTTTAAAAGAAATTAATCATCGAAGACACAATTGAAGACCCTCATGTTCGCTTTCCCAATCACAAATTTTACATAGATTTATTAAATTATAAGGATCATCTATAATTTACATTTTTTCTATTCCATATAATGTTTCTGAGTTTTATCCATGTGTAAAGGGCACCAGATTATTTATTTTAATTGCTCTATAGGACACTAAGGGAGACCTGGTTGCGCAGTGGTTAAGCACTTGCCTGCTAATGGAAAGGTCAGCTGTTCAAACCCACCAACTGGTCTGAAGGAGAAGGATGTGGCAACCTGCTTCTATAAAGATTACAGACTTGGAAACCCTATGGGGCAGTTCTACTCTGTCCTATAGAGTTGCTATGAGTCAGAATAGACTCAGTAGCAACGAGTTTGGTTGCATTTTATAGGACACTGTATGAATTTACCATAGTTTATTTATACAATTTCCTATTGATGGACTTGTAGGTGATTAACAATCCACATAGAACAATAGGCAGTTGTTCAAACAGAACAAGAGGATATTAAATGGTTTAAAATCAGGAAAAGTGTGTCAGGGTTGTATTCTTTCACCATACTTATTCAGTCTGTTTGCTGAGCAAATAATCCAAGAAGCCAAATTATAAGAAGAAGAACACGGCATCAGAATTGGAGGAAGACTCATTAACCACCTTCAATATGAAGATGACACAACCTTGCATCCTGAAAGTGAAGAGGACATGCAACACTTACTGATTTAAGTAATGAAGTCCACAGCCTTCAGTATGGATTATACCTCAACATAAAGAAAAAATCCTCACAACTGGATCAGGAAGCAACATCGTGATAAACAGAGAAAATATTGAAGTTATCAATAATTTCATTTTACTTGGATCCACAATCAGTGCCCTTAGAAGCAGCAGTCAAGAAATCAAAAGACATATTGCACTGGGCAAATTTGCTGCAAAAGATCTCTTTAAAGTGTTGAAAAGCAAGGATGTCACTTTGAGGACTAAGGTGCACCTGAACCAAGGCGTGGTATTTTCAATCACCACATACGCATGCAAAAGCTGGATAATGAATAAGGAAGATCAAAGAAGAATTGATACATTTGGATTACAGTGTTGGCGAAGAATACTGAATATACCATGGACTGCCAGAAGAACCAACAAATGTGTCTCGGAAGAAGTACAGCCAGAATGCTCCTTAGAAGGATGGCAGGACTTCCTCTTATGTACTTCTGACATGTTATCAGAGGAACTAGTCCCTGGAGAAGGACATCAAGCTTGGTAAAGCAGAGGGTCAGTGAATAAGAAGAAGACCCTCAGAGAGATGGATTGACACAGTGGCTACAACAACAGGCTCAAACATACTAACGATTGTGAGGATGGTGCAGGACCGGGCAGTGTTTTGTTCTTTTGTACACAGGGGCGCTATGAGTTGGAACCAACTTTAGGGTACCCAACAACAACAACAATCCCAGCCAAACCAACCACTTGTGATATCTGCATTTTCATGTGGCACCATGACATCTTGCCTTGGTTCACTTGATCCCTTTACCTGAAATGTTTTTCCCAGCATTAGCATTTAATTATTTTTCCTTTTTGAGTTTCTCCAAACTTCTCAGTCTTAAGCTACACAGAGTAAAAAACAGGCACTCAATAATTACTTATTGAATGAATAAAGTACCAAGTTCCTGAAGATCAATTTTATAGATCCCTACTATGTTTTGTTAGAGTAATACAAATTTCTTTCAAATATTTTCTACTCTTTTGGGACAAACAGTGAAGAACTATAACAATAAATAAATAAAAACCAAACCAGTTGCCAGAAAGTAGATTCCAACTCCTGGGATCCCATATGTAACAGAGTAGAACTGTGCTTCATAGGGTTTTCAATGGCTGATTTTTAAGCAGTAAATCATCAGGCCTTTCTTCTCAAGTGTCTCTGGGTAGACTTAAACCTTCAACCTTTCATACCTTTCACAGAGCAATGGGTGAATTAACCAGTACTCAGCTGTACCCCTGAGAGACTCTATAACACTAACAACAAAAACTATATATATACACATATACACACACACACACACACACATCACAGTGTGTAAAGGGCAGTTTACTTAAAGTTTAAAAAAAATTCTTTTGTAGAGAAGATAAATAACCTGCATATCAATACAGAGACTATGAATAATTTATGAAACAAATTAAACCTTAACTTTCCATAGTAAAATGATGCCTCAATGAGCTATATCACACATGAAATTTGAGTCTTAGTGGTAGAACGTGTGTTCAGTGAAAACAAGTGGAAAACGAACTAAACACAGGGAAGGAGAAAGATCACTACAAAGATTTATAATATTCCCAACGGGTAAAATCCAAGTACCTCCTCTACATCTAGACTTATTACAAATAATATAGACGAGCAAGTAAACAGGAGGTTTCCCCTTATGAATAGTAGAAAAACACATCCAAAATTAAAAACTTCTAAATAGCACATTCAAGACAACACCTCAAAAACATTATCAGAAACAGAAATAAATCAAAACATGCTAATAGTATACCTGAGCAAATACATACCAGCACACAGATCAGACAACTCACTTCTGTAAGACAACTAATTTTGCAGAATCCATTGACATAATTTCAAGATTAAAAAATATGGCAAAGCGTAGGTAGAGAAAGTGAACAATTACATAGGTATTGCAGGAAGAAGTAAAGCAAGGCTCGAAGACTATAAATATCACGCAAGCTCTTTTACAAAGCCAATTTGAGTCTCATTGGTGTGATTTAATGTTCAAAGCATGCCTACCTTTACGAACATCGACTCAATCATGTCTTGTTAGGTTATCTGTAAGTTTAAAATAGCTACAAAAAATGCAATAATAGATTCTGTAAATGAATAACTGCCCTATTGTTGCAATGAGATTACAACACACAATTTACAGATAAATTGAATTCAACTGTGATATGGGATGGGGACTGTGTGGGGAGGGAAGTGAGTGAAGAGGATGATTTAGTCTCTCCTTGGACAGAGAACTGAGATCTTTGTCCACCTGCATTTCTCTCCCTGCGGTGCTCCTATTTGCCATGTGAGTTCAGAGATGAAAACTGGTGTAAAGAAAAGAGATCATGATTGGAATCCTTTATCTATCAGCCATTAATGCTACTCCGGGCAAATTAAGGAGCCCTGCTGGCGCAGTGGTTAAAGAGCTGGGCTGCTACCACAAAGGTGGGTAGTTTGAAGCCACCAGCCACTCTAAGGGAGAAAGATGTGGCAGTCTGCTTCTGTAAAGACTTCCAGCCTTGGAAACCCTATGGGGCAGTTTTAGTTTTACTCTGTCCTATTGGGTCATTATGAGCAGGAATGGACTGGCCAGCAGCGGGTAACATATGCATGATATGTACTTTACATGCCTGCGCTTCTAGAAGTAGCAAGTCAAAGTTAAAAAACTAAACAAGACAGCATTTCGGAAGCTCACTGGACCCAAACAGACCAAAGCACTTAAAAACTTTGCTTTTTCAGATTTCTTAATGTCCAAAATTTTGAAAAAGGCAAATTTAAGGTCTATGTTTATCTTGCAGTTAAAATGATATCCAATATTAAAGATAATTAAAATTCAACTTATGAGCCATTGCTTAAAATTCTAGGATGTTTGTGGGCTCATGGTTTGGGGTGGTTTGGCTTATTCTTTTACATAAAGTGAAAATAAACACTGTCATGTTTGATTTACTGTATTTTTTATAATCACTTATAAAACATGTGAAACAATGGAATGTAAAACTGTAACTTTAACAGTAGACAGATGAGTAATGGGAGTTGACTTCCTGGTTTTTCACTGTGTTGTAATTAAGAATTCTTAGAAGGTGGTTTAGGGGGACAGTTTAAAAAAAAAAAATTTATGATGTAGTTTTAAAAAATTCTGAGCATGGACAAAGATTTATCTTTGAAGTTTGGGGATATAATTAAAATGTAAGTAGATGTGTGATTCATAATGCTCTTATAATTCCCCTCTGCAGACTTACGTTTCTGGCTATTCTTTGGCACTGTCCTACGGAGGTCTGAAGGCAGGGAAGGTGGATGCACAACGCATAGTTCAATTAAACATGGCAACTGGGATTTTTTTCCCTTGATTACATGTAATTGTACATAATTTTTAAAATAAACTTTAAAATTTAGAATAGGTTTAGATTTAGAGAAAACTTGTAAAGACAGTACATATACCCCACACCTATTTCTCCCATCATTAGCATCTTACATTCACATGGTATTTCTGTTACAATTAATGAACCAATACTGACTCCTTCTTAATAACTAAAGTATAAACGGTTAAGTGCTTGACTACTAGCTGAAAGGCTGGTGGTTCGAACCCACCCGGAGAAGCCTCACAAGACAGGCCTAGCGATCTGTTTCTTGAAGGTCACAGCCTTGAAAACCCTACGGAGCAGTTCTACTCCGCACATATGGGGTGGCCATGAGTTAGAATCGACTTGACAGGAACTGACAACAACAACATTCTTTACTCAGATTTCCTAGCTTCTCCCTAATGTCTTTATTTATTTTTCTGTTCCAGGATCCTATCCAGGATCCCACATTACACTGAGCTGTCAGGTCACCTTAGGCTCCTCTTGGCTGTTAACAGTTTCTCAAACATTCCTTGTTCTTGATGATCTTGATGGTTTTGAGGAGTACTGGCCAAGTATACTGTAGTATGTCCTTCAACTGGGATTTGTCTGATGTGTTTCTCATAACTAGGCTGGGTCTATGGGTTTTGGGGGCAACGCCAGAGAAGAGAAGAGGCATTCTTATAGCATCATAGCAAGAGTACACACACTGCCAACATGACTCAGCACTAGAGATGTTAAACTTGATCACCTGGCTGAAGTAGTTTTTGTCAGGTTTCTTCACTGTAAAATTACTCTTTTTTCCCCCTTTTCATATTGTACTCTTTGGAAGGAAGTCACTACACACAGTCCACACTTAAAGAGTGGGAGTTATGCGCCACCTTTTTGAGGGTAGGGTATTACATAAATTATTAGGAATTATTTTGCATGGGAAATTTGTCTATTCTTCCCATTTATTTATCTCTCTATTTATTTATATCAGTATATACTCATGGATATTACTTTAAACTTTGAGTTTCATACATATTTTTTAAACTGAATTATACTTCATGGACATGTTATCAGGAGGGATCAGTCCCTGGAGGAGGACATCATGCTTGGTAAATCAGAGGGTCAGCAAAAAAAGAGGAAGACCCTCAACGAGATGGATTGACTCAGTGGCTGCAACAATGGGCTCAAGCATAACAACAATGGTGAGGACGGCGCAGGACTGGGCAGTGTTCCATTCTGTTGTACACAGGGTCACTCTGAGTATTTTAACCAATATGGGAACTGTAATTTCCAAAAAAAAAAATAAAGTGAATACTAAAGCTTTCAAAGTTGGCCATTACTTACTCTGTATCAAAAAGCATTGTATAAAGCACTATAGTGTATTCTGAAAGAAAAAACTTTGCCTTAAAACAATTTTTAAGGGATGTGGTCAGTTAATCTCACATACTTAAATAAATCCCTTCCTAAATTGTTCTATGACAAGAGCAATAACAGCATAAATAACTACATAGAAATTGATTAAAAATTCTAGCTTTTACTTTAATTAGTGATGTTGGTATCTATCAACTAAAAAATCAAATAGTAAAATGGACTCAAAGTCACTGCCATAAGAACATTGGAAATCTATAAAGTTCTCATCAAACATTACACTCAAACAAAACAGAAAAAATAGCAATATCATATGGTAATATGCTAACAATTAGATGGACAAAACCCTTCCCAAGCTTTTGAAATAATGATTAACATAAAGCAAAATTTATCAGCAGTCATAATTATGCACAATAATTCCTGATTATTCATGGATTCCATATTTGCCAAACTATTTAGTTTATTTATAATCTACATACATGCATACGTTTGCTACTTGCTAAAGTTTATTTGTAACCCCAAAATAAGTACTCACAGCATTTCCTGGATCCTTTCGGACATGCGTGGACATGTGCATGTGAAGAGCTATGAAAAATTCTAGTTACCGGAAGCACAAGGCTGGTTTGGTATTTGCTAATTCAATGACTTACAGACTTTATAGACATACCTTCCACAAATACAGAATCGAGTGTAACTATTCCATGATTGCTTATATGTCCAGATTACTTAGAGCAGTTTTTGAAGATGTTAGCAATTCGGTCTAATTCAATAATTTCACAGTTGAAGCATTAAAGGGTATTTTACTGACATTTAAATAGTGGATTAGCATTGTGTGTTTCCATTATATAAAGTTCAAGAAAAATCAAAAGTAATCAATGAAAGAAGTCAAAGTTGGTTACCAGTAGGCATGATCACTGATTGAGAAGGGATCCTAAGGGATTGTCTTTAAAAAAGCAAAAGCCAGACACCACTGAGCTGATTCCAACTCATGGTGGTTACTCCATGTATTGAAAATGTTCGACATCTTGATGTGGCTAGTGGATACAACAGTGAATGTCAAAATTCACCAAGCCATAAATTTAAGATTAATACACTTAACACTTCACTGCATATATGTATTCTCTTAATTAAAAATAAAGAGTGGTGGTTCCTTCCCAAATCCACCATCATGGCCATTCCGTTAAGTACATGAACCTCCAAATGGCATGTGACCTTCTCTAAAAATTGATAGCATTCATTACCGTTGGCATTTATCATAAATTGGCTAAAACTTATTGGCCTATGTTTCCAGAAATCTATTCTCTTCAACCAAGGGTCTGCCAGGGTTATACGGTAATTTTCCTACCTGCCTTCAAGAAGTCTCTGCCAATAATCTTAGAGGCAGACTACAATACACCATGTTAGAGAGACTATTTTGTTTGAGGCAGATAATATTTGTAGGTAAGACAGTGAAGAAGAAAGCAAATGCTTTGACAAAGACACAAAATCAAACCTGTCTAGTTTTCCATAAAAATTGTACAACTATTATTTTACTACTTATCTGTTTTCTTCATGTCAAAAAGGATGTCACCCAAAATCTGTTTTCCAGAGTTATGAGGATGTTCCTGAATATATATGTCAATGCAGCTTGATGATATTATTTTAGGTAGCAGGTATATTACTAAAAAGTCAAGTGAAAAATGGCACTTTAAAAATTAATCATTTGTTTCCCTTAATTTCTAGGATAATTTCTGTCAAGCTTTAACTTTATATTAAATTTCAAAGAGACCCTGACTGATAGCAGGGAAGCTGGCTTATGCTGAGATGTTAATTCTGTCTCCTCCACTGTACCCTGAATCAATAAACTGACATGGATGTAGTCCAAACTTATTTCATAATAGACATTAAGTCTTTACCGAAGGAAGGTAATGTATCTGGGATTGATAAATAATCATGTTTTTATTAACATTTTTATTAACATTATTAACATGTTTATTGACATTATTTGTTTTGCTCAGCACATATACATATTCGGACCCCAGCATCCTATCCAGTAAGATTTATCACCAGAGTGACTTAAAAATAACAATGAAGCACAAACAGATTAAAAATAATAGTTAAATGAATGATTTGTTAATAACACCTGGCTTTAAATATTTTTATAATGTGAACAATAACCCTACGTTAAATTTTTACACCTTTTGATTTTCCTTCATCAGATTTTAACATAGCACCTAATTCTAACCAGAAATTATACATTTGCTAGTAAGTGAGTCAGATTTTATAACATGAAAACATACCAAAAATGCAATCCAAAGAATACTGGAGCATGTTTAAAGCTTACTTTAGGAATCTGCAATCAGAGAAAAGCAAAACAAAAGTTCAGGGGTTTTGTCCTGTAAAATGGACAAATTATAAAAATGTTATTTCCTCTTGCTTTGCACCTCCTTATCCAGCTCAGTGTCTGGTGGGTTTACTCCATGATATCTCATACTTTGAGGAAATAACACAACATAAAGAGAGTCACGGTGTGGTGTTATCACAACATTATTTTAACTACCTACAACAGTTTGTGCCAATAGATAATGTTTGATCAAAGGCAACTTATTAAGCAACTTAACTCTCTTAATTCTCTTCATTCACATAAACATAATTTTGAAATTTAGAAATGTCAATTTAGGATTAAAGTATTTATATAAATGAAGGCAGATACCAAATAGCTCAACAGGAAAACTTTAAATTAGAAGCACAATAAAAAACCCAAAACCAAACCCATTGCTGTGGAGTTGATTCCAACTCATAATGACCCTATAGGACACAGTAGAATTGCCCCACAGGGTTTCCAAGGAGTGGCTGGTGGATTTGGACTGCTGACCTTTTGGTTAGCAGCCTGAGCTCTTAACCACTGTGTCACCAAGGCTCCAGAAGCACAACAGACATGGTATTTTCATAATTCTAAGTAATACAAATCACAAAAATTGATTGGCACTGGGAAGTCATCACCACAAGTTTACTGGAAAGAATAATAAATTTGACAAACTTTTGGAAATGTGATGCCATTTTATCTGTTTCTGCAAACCCCAATCCTTCTGATGATCGTTTTCTTATCCAGTAGCTGTGTGTTGATTTCTGGCTTCCTAAACTTACCATGTATTTAATTAGTCCTATCCAAGTCAGTTATCTCTGAAAAAGACTTGTGCTAGAATTACACTCCCTATACCCCTAAACGGAGCTCTACTGGCACAGTGGTTAAGAGCTCGGCTGCTAACTAAATGGTCCACAGCTCATATCCACTAGCCACTCCTTGGAAACCCTATAGGGCATTTATATTCTGTCCTAAAGGGTCGCTATGAGTTGGAATAGACTTGACGGCAACGGGTTTTTGTTTCCGGTGTATTGGACAAGGAGCCCTGGTGGCACACTGTTTAAGCTCTTGGCCGCTAACTGAAAGGCTGGCAGTTTGGACTCACCAGTTGCTTCATGGGAGAAAGATGTAGCAGTCTGCTTCTGTTAAGATTACAGCCTTGGAAACCCTGTGGGACACTTCTACTCTGTTCTACAGGGTTGCTATGAGTAGGAATCAACAATATGGCAATAGGGTTTGTTTGTTTGTTTTGTGGTTTATATAATTAGACAACATTCAGACAAGTAGAGCAGCATTACTGACAATAGTCAAAAGCTGGAAGCAATACAAATCTCTACCAAGTGAAGAATGAATCAACAAAATGTGGTATATACATCAAATGGAATATTATTCCTCCATAAAATAAAGCACTAATACATGCTACAACATGAATGAACCCTGAAAACATTATTCTACAGTTAAAAGGGAATTACAAAACACCACATATATATAATTCTGCTTATATGAAGTGTCCAGAACAGACAAATCTAAAGAAAGAAAACAGATTAGTAATTGGTTAGTGCTGGCGGTGGAGGGGAGAGGGATAAGAGGATACAGGGCTAATAACTAAAAGGCAGGAGTTTCTTTTTGAGGTGATGGAAATGTTTTAGAATTAATAATAGTAATAGTTTCACATATCTGTGAGTATACTAAAATCCACCGAATTACACACTTTAAATGGGTGAATTTCATGGCATGTGAAATACATCTCAATAGAGCTGCTATAAAAAAAGAAATCCCTAAAAAAGTTATTTTTTAAATATAAATAGCATTTTCACGAGTTCATCTACCTAAACGCCTTTAACGTTGGGACAAACACAACTACATCTTAGCATTGCAAATATTACCAAACCATTGCCATGGAGGCGATTTCAACTCCTAGTGACCCTGTAGGACAGAGGAGAACTGCCCCACAGGGTTTCCAAGGCTGTAATCTTTACAGAAGAAGACTGCCACATCTTTCTCCCATGAAGCACCTGGTGGGTTTGAACATCCGACCTTGCAATTAACAGTCAAGCGTTTAATCACTGGGCCACCAGGGCCCCTTGCAAATATTACAGCCATTAAAAATTGAGGAAAAAACTAACAACAAGTAAGTCAGAGGTACATACAAAAATATTGGGCGCAGTGTAATTTACAATTATCTGTATAATTAAAATTACATACCATTCAATGAAATATTATATTGACCTGGAAAATATTCATGATATAAAGGTAAATAAGAAAGAAATAAAACATAAAATACATTTTGACCTCATTTATACAAGCATATGTACAATAGAAATGATGCTGGAGATTGCATGACAGAATTTTGTAAGACCAATGCCTTATGCACTGCAAACAACTATTTTCAACAACATAAACTGTGACTACACATGTGGAGGAACCCTGGTGGCATAGTGGTTAAGAGCAATGTCTGCTAACCAAAAGGTGAGCAGTTCAAATCCATCAGGTGTTCCTTAGAAACTCTATGCAGGCAGTCCTACTCTGTCCTATAGGATCACTATGAGTCGGAATCGACTCAATGGCAACCGGTATACATGCAGAACTCACCAGATGGAATACATAGGAATTATATCGACTACATTTGTGGAAAGAGATAATGGAGAAACTCAGTATCATCTGTTGGAACAAGCCTAGGGGCCAACTGCTAAACAGACCATCAATTGCTCATATGCAAGCTGAAACAGAAAAAAAATAAGTCTGCAAGAGCCAAAGTACAATCTTGAGTATAACCCACCTGAATTTAGAGACCATTTCATGAAAAGATCTGATGCACTGAAAACTAATGACCAAAGACCAGAGGACTTGTGGGATGACATCAAGGACATCATACATGAAGAACGCAAAAGGTCATTGAAAAGAAAGAAAAGAACAAAACTGTTGTCAGAAGACACTCTAAAACTTGCTCTTGAACATAGAGTAGCTAAAGCAAATGGGATAAATGATAAAGTAAAAGAGCGGAACAGAAGATTTGCTCGAGAAGATAAAGTAAAGTATTGAAACGAAATGTGCAAAGCCCAGGAGTTAGAAAACAGAAAGGGAAGAACATTCTTGGCATGTCTTACACTGAAAGAACTGAAGAAAAAATTCAAGCCTCAAGATGCAATACTAAAGGATTCTATGGGCAAAATATTGAACTATTCAGAAAGCATCAAAAGAAGTTGGAAGGAATACACACAGTCACTGGACCAAAAAAAAAAAAAAAAAGGTTGACGTTCAGCCATTTCCAGAGGTAGCATAATCAATGGTATTGAAGGAAGAAGTCCAAGCTGCACTGAAGGCACTGGCAAAAAACAAAGCGCCAGGAATTGAAGGAGTTACAAATTAGATGTTTCAACAAACGGATGCAATGCTAGAAGCGCTCACTCATCCATGCCAAGAAATTTGGAAGATGGCTACTTGGTCAACTGATGGGAAGAGATCCATGCTTGTGCTCATTTCAAAGAAAGGTGATCCAACAGAATGCTGAAATTATCAAACAATATCATTAATATCATACACAAGTAAAATTTTGCTGAAGATAATTCAAAAACAGTTGTGGTAATACATTGATGGGGAACTGCCAGAAATTCAAGCCAGATTCAGGAGAGGACATGAAATGAGGGATATCATTGATGTCAGATGGATCTTGGCAGAAAGCAGAGAATACCAGAAAGATGTTTACCTGTTTTTTATTCAGTATGCAAAGGCACTGAACTATGTGTGTCATAAAAAATTATGGATAACGTTGCAAAGAATGGGAATTCCAAAACACTTAATCGTGTGCATACGGAACCTGTATATACACCGAGAGGCAGTAGTTTGAACAGAACAAGTCGATGCTGCGCAGTTTAAAAACAGAAAAGGTGTGCATCATGGCTGTATCCTTTCACCATACTAAGTCAATCTATACACTGAGCAAATCATCCGAGAAGCTGGACTACATGAAGAAGAACGGGGCATCAGGATTGGACGAAGACTCATTAACAACCTGCGATATGCAGATGACACAACCTTGCTTGCTGAAAGGGAAGAGGACTTGAAGCCCTTACTGATGAAGATCAAAGACCACAGCCTTCAGTATGCATTACACCTCAACATAAAGAAAACAAAAATCCTCACAACTGGACCAACAAGCAACATCATGATAAACGGAGAAAAGATTGAAGTTGTCAAGGATTTCGTTTTACTTGGATCCACAATCAACACCCATGGAAGCAGCAGTCAAGAAATCAAACGATGCACTGCATTGGGCAAATCTGCTGCAAAAGACCTCTTTCTGGTGTTAAAAAAGCAAAGATGTCACTTTGAGGACTAAGGTGCGTTTGACTCAAGCCATGGTATTTTCAATCGCCTCATATGCATGCGAAAGCAGGACAATGAATAAGGAAGACCAAAGAAGAATTGAGTCTTTGAATTATGGTGTTGGCGAAGAATATAAAATATACCATGAACTGCAAGAAGAATGAACAAATGTGTCCCGGAAAAAGTACAGCCAGAATGCTCCTTGGAAGCAAGGATGGCTAGACTTCGTCTCACATACTTTGGACATGTTATCAGATGGGACCAGTCCGTGGAGAAGGACATCATGCTTGGTAAAGTAGCAGGTGTGTGAAAGAGAGGAAGGCCCTCAATGAGACAGACTGACACAGTGGTTTCAACAGTGGTTAAAGCACAGCAATGATTGTGAGGATGGTGCAGGACAGGGCAGTGTTCCTTTCTGTTGTACACAGGGTCGCGGGAACAGACTTGACAGTGCCTAACAATAATAGCTATGTGTAGTGAGATAAATTATAATTAAATATATATGTGCCTGAGTAAAATAGGATGCTCTATCAACCTATGATGAATTAATTTGGTTTCACTCATAATTTTAATACAATGAATCTACTATAATCTTACGGGAAAAAAGAGAGTCCAACTCAAAAAGTCTGTATGTATATTCTCAATATTATATGACTATTTCATTTTTTGGCTACATCAAGGGTAGTCAGATTTGATGTCCTAGAATAGAATACAAAACACTCTACATATAATTTTTTTTTAAAACATAAATGATAAAAAAGAATGTTTCTAAAAGAGCTGGAGGAGTAAAAGAAGTCTTTTAAGAAGTATTTTTCCTTCATTTTTATGATTATAGTCTTTTGAGACAACCTACAAACTTCCAGTTTTACATTTTGGACACACAGTTCCAGTTGGTAAGTCGCCTCACATGGCCCACTCACAGAGAAAACCAGATATATCATTTGGGTGGAAAAAAAAAAAAAAAGTCTGCCTCTTAAAAACATGTCTTCTTGATGCTCCCTTTTTCTTCAAGGAGTCAATGAGATCCTGAAAGATTTCATACACACTCTGGGCATCAACTACCACTTATTTCTCAAAACATTTCCCAGTTCCAGTACCTACCTCCTTTCTTCAGCTAAGTAGAGAGGCCTTTCTAGAAAAAATTCTGGATTTCAAGGGTCAATAATTATTTTAACAGCTTTTTTAAGATATAATTCACATACCATATAATTTACTCATTTAAAGTGTACACTTCAATGGTTTTTAGTGTATCCAGTTATGTAAATCAATATTTTTCAAAAAATTAATTTAGTATTAATATGGGATTACCATCATCGTATGCCCTGCGTGGCGCAAACGATTTGCGCTTGACTACCGACCAAAAGGTTGTTGGTTCAAATCCACCAGGAGTGCCGTGGAAGAAAAGCCTGGCAATCTACTTCCATAAGATTACAGCCATTGAAAACCCTACGGAGCACAGTTATACTCTGAGACACATGGAGTCACCATGAGTCAGAACTGACTCCATGTAACTGGTTTGGTTTGTTTTGGTTTACCATCATTGTAGTTAATCAAAATCTTTAAAAAGCTACCATTTACTCTTATCATCATTTCATGCAATAAACAACGTTTTAATATAAAAATATTGGATCAACAAGCTTTCAGAATACTGCCCTTCCCAAAAACGATCCTTAGCTAATTAGCCAGTGTCTATCTACATCAACATCTTCTCCTTATTTTATTTTTTTCTTATTTCATTTGAACATACGAACTTCATCAAAAACAAAACTTACCCCGTAGCCCCAAAACTGGAGAGGTTCTGCCCTCCTGGCCCTCCTCTGTGCTTCCCTGATACCTAGGCATACAAATAGTCCCACACTGACTGCACAACAGAACGAGCAGGGACACTAAAGTGTCACATTCCCTCTCTACATCCAGGAAAACATAAGCGTTACAGTAGACGTCCCAGTACAACATAGTTTGAAAAGCACATTTAAACTGTCTCAGCATTGCCACACTGTGTACTATGGTAACAAGATGGACTGACACAGTGGCGGCAACAGTGGGCTTAAGCACAACAACGATTGTGAGGATGGCACAGGACCGGGCAGTGTTTCCTTCTGCTGTATACAGGGTCGCTATATGTTGGAACCAACTCGACGGCAGCTAACAACAACAACATGTTAATATTATTTATGTGTAAGGAAAAAATCTGTGTTTAAGCCTTGGGTCTGATCTGTCACTTACATATTAAAAAATAAATTAAAAAAAAAAAATGAGAATCTCCTAAATGGGAATTCAAGAATAATAACTTGAAAATATTGATTTTGCAAAATCTAAAAACAGTTCATTTGAATCCAGCTTTAGCCCAGATAATTTACATGGGCTAAATTCAAATGGATAATTTGTTTGTATGGGGAGTTTCTGTGTTCAAATGGTCAGAATGTTAAAAAAAAAAATTCTGTACCAATGTAAATAATACTCTTGTGGCTTCATTAGCTGCTCAAGTTGACTGGTATTCCAAACCACTGATCTGTTCCAACATTCAGAAGAGTTCACATTTGTTTCAGATCGAATTAAACTCCATTCGTGAGAAAAATGCTATTTTAAGTTTAGAAACACACAGAAGTGCATCCAGTTTTAGATAATATCGCCCTATTTACAAAGCTGACATTGTTTAAAACAAAAATAGTTCTACCATATCATCTTTAAGTTATAACCAAATACGTTTTTTTGTCTTAGAGGAACTCTTTTTATTTGGTTATTCTTAAACTTGTGTCTCTCTATAGAAATAACCATTCTCAGGCATTTACCCTAAGAAGTCCTATAGAAATAACCGTTCTTTAGGAATTTACCCTAAGAAGTCCTATAGAAATAACCATTCTTCAGGAATTTACCCTAAGAAGTCTTACAAAAATAACCATTCTTCAGGCATTTACCCTAAGAAGTCCTATGATTTTTTAATACTAAAGATATACAACAGATAGGGAGTTATAGATCTTAGGAGAAAAGAGGAATTAGGTAAATAGCACCTGTAGATCATGTACCTTAAATGGTTATTGAACATTTCTACACTAATTTGTTAAATTGAACATCTTTGAAAGGTAAAATTTATGAGGTTACCAAAAAAGATATTACTCAATTTCCTAATGGAACTAGCTTTGAATGTGCAGTTTAAATGATCTCTGGTCCTCTATTAAGTAAGCTGCATGGTAATAAAGTGAAGGACAAACAGTAATGTGAGCTTCAACATGGCGTGCCAAGTCCGAGCACGTTTCCAGCACTATTTTTTAATTAAGAGCCTTTTTTCAGACCTATAAAAATGTTCACTTGTTTCCAAATACACATTCAATCTGATATAGACAACACAAGTTTGTAACTGAAGATTGTAAAGTATACAGCTTAAAAGTGTTTATGTTGGAATATGTGGAAAAAGTAAAGCAAACCATTATCCATTAGAGCAGGCTGGCTATACAAGTCATATTTTCTCGCTAATCTCATTACAAATTAAAAAGAAAAAGCTAACAATTCAATACAGGAATAATACAAGTGCTTTCAGGTGCAGGTGACCCCCATCTATCCTAAATGACCCCCAAATTTCATTGTCCTAATCTGAGACGGGAGCCCTGGCGGTGCAGTGGTTAAGTGTTCAGCTGCTGACCAAAATGTCAGCAGTTCAAATCCACTAGCTTCTCCTTAGAAACTATACAGGGTAGTTCTTCCCTGTCCTATCGGGGTTGCTCTGAATGGGAACCTAAGAACAGCAGTATGAGAAGAGAATATATTGATACAGAAAAGGGAGCAACCTAAAGAGCTTATCAAAATTTCTCTGAAATGAAAGAGGGAAGAGCGTTCCAGAGAACAAAACTCAAGTGACAGACTAGTTAAGCTTCCTCACACGTACCCTCTTAGATTCCTCTTATTATCTTCTGTTTCCCAGGATCCTGCTCAGGGAACTGTATGTCACTCTCATACAGCCTCCTGATGGGGCTTTGTCCTCTAGTAGGGAAGCACAGCAGATGAGAAGAGAAACTGAGGACCAGGAAGAGGACCCCTTGATGGGTCCTAAGTCCCTCTGTGGATCTGTAGGTGGAGAAGCAGACTGGACCTGAAGCAGGTTACAGTCAGCTATGACTTCCTGAAGTCATTTTAATATTGGCAAGTCAGTATTAATTGGAAATTCATCTGTATGAGGCATAATTGGAATTTCAAAATATTTTAGCTCTTAACTGTCTAGAAATACAGCTGTTACTGTCAGCACGCAGGCTCACAGTCAGCTTTTCTGTACTCAATTTTTCATTCCGTCTAAGAAATGCGTTACAGCAGGCTTTGCCACAAAAGAAAATTCAAATGATCCGAGAAAGCACCTGTACTTTTAGAAGATACAAATTCTGCTCTAGAAAAAGTTTAATAGGAAGGGAAATCTCTCTCACACACACACACACACACACACACACACACACACACACACATCTCTGGCGTTTGTCCTGTGGGTGTGGAACATTTCTGCCTAAGAATGTAGAATGTTCTCACGCAACTTAAGTGAAAACTGTAATCGAAAATCTTTTCTACTTATTTCTGGTTCTAAAAGTGTATGATCTAGTAGACAGCTCTTTTGTTTGGGAAACTATAATGAACTCTTCTGAATAAGACAAGGTAGGCTGGAGTCTAGTGGTGGGCGACTGAAAGTTAAATTACTCCACATAATAAAATAAGAACTTTTAACTTTGGGAAGACAGCCAAAGGTGGGATATGAATTGCAATACAGAATGAACCCGTCAAACACTAAGAACATGACTGGAGACTGAGTCACCAATTAAATACCCTCCATGACAGGGACAGTCAGGCAATATTAAGATAGCTAATCAATTTTAAGTTGCTTTCTTTCCATGACATGCTGAGTCCCCCCTCCTATGTAACCCCAAGATTGCAATTAAAATGTGTAATAGGTAACAGATTTGTGCTAGTAAAGCAGACAGGAACTGCCCCATACGTGGAGTAAAACTACAAAATGCAGGATGGCAAGGAGAAAAGAAGAGGTGATCAAGAATCCAATTAAGTTACAACCAGGTATTCAGAGCACTAATCCACATTCCAGACTCAGAAATACTGAGAGCGGCATGGAATTCCCATAATAAATGGGATATGGGTGTATCTGGACAGTAAAAGAATGTGATCCCAGAGTCTGGAGAATTCGGTGGGCATTAATTTACAAAGAGAGTGACAGAGAGATGAGAAATGCTGATCTAGGAGCTTTCTCCCCTTGGTGACCAAGTCAAACGACCGAAAGATATTCTCCGTGTGTTACTTGACAGAGTTTTAAATTTATGATGAAGATATTGGCTGAGTAATTTTACCGCTGTGATCAAAGGTCATAGTTTATTGCAACTAGAACAGTCTTTAGAGTTTATCCAGCTCAGTCCTCTCCACTGTATAAAAAAGCAATTTCCAAAGAAGATAAGTTCCTGCCCAGTGTCATGCAGCTGTTTACTAACTGTTCTTATTTCTATCCCAGAGTTCTTTCCTTTCTATTACTCATTAGAGGAAGCTGATCATACAAAATTTTACCTAAGGAAGAACTCTTAATTCACTGCTTCCAAACATAAGCCTATTTGGGAATTTTACTATTAAAAGAAACACAGATAACTACTCCTACTGATCTGAATTTTCTTGGTTGATATTTCTATTTTTCCCTGACACATTAACTGCCACCTCAAAACTCTCCCCTCTCCAGCAACTCTCCCCACATTTCTCATTAGCAACACACACACACACACACACACACACACACACGTATTTCTTTATAGTTCTGGCACAGGGATGATTACAATCACCAACTGACACAATACACTGCTTAATTATGCTAACTATTAGGGACTGAGACAAAAGTGATGAATATGGTCCAGTACCGCCCTCATGAAGCTTTATACTAGATGGAAAACAAAAAAAATGGAAACTCTTTCAAGTGTTAAAAAGCAAAGATGTCAATCACAAAAGGACAAATACTGTATGAGACCTCTACTGTAAAAACTCATGAAAAAGTTTACACACAAAAAGAAACAATCTTTGCTGGTTACAAGGGATGGGAGGGACGGAGGAGGGGAAATACTAAATAGACAATAGATAAGTGGTAACTTTGGTGAAGGATAAGACAGTACACAATACTGGGGAAGCCAGCACAACTTGTATAAGGCAAGGTCATGGAAGCTCCATAGACACATCCAAACTCTGTGAAGGACCGAACTGCTGGGCAGAGGGCCGTGTGGACTATGGTCTCTGGGAACATCTAGCTCAACTGGCATAACACAATTTATAAAGGCAATGTTCTACATTCTACCTTGGTGAGTAGCATCTGGGATCTTAAAAGCCTGTCAGCAGCCATCTAAGATACTCCACTGGTCTCACCCCTTCGGGAGCAAGGGCGAATGAAGAAAACAAGACACAAGGAAAAGATTAGTCCAAAGACTAATGGACCACAACTACCACGGCCTCCACCAGACTGAGTTCAGAACAACTAGATGGTGCCCAGCTACCACCACTGACTGCTCTGACAGGGATCACAACAGAGGGTCCTGGACAGAGCTGGAGAAAAATGTAGAACAAAATTCTAACTCACAAAAAAAGGCCAGACTTACTGGCCTGACAGAGACTGGAGAAACCTTGAGAGTATGGCCTCCGGACACCCTTTTAGCTCAGTAATGAAGTCACTCCCAAGGTTCACCGTTCAGCCAAAGATTAGACAGCTCCATAAAACAAAATCAGACTAATGGGGCACAACAGTTCAGAGACAAGAACTAGTAGGCAGGAGGGGACAGTAAAGCTGGTAATAGGGAACCCAAGGTTCAGAAGGGACAGTGTTGACATGTCGTGGGGTTGTTAACCATTGTCATAAAACAATATGTATACTAACTGTTTAATGAGAAACTATTTGTTCTGTAAACCTTCATTTAAAGTACAATAAAAAAATAAAAGAGGAAAAAAACAAAGATGTCACTTCAAGGACTAAGGTGCACCTAACCCAAGCAATGGTATTTTCAACCACCTCATATGCCTGCGAAAGCTGGACAATAAATAAGGAAGACCAAAGAAGAATTAATGACTTTGAATTATAATGTTGGCAAAGAATACTGAATATACTTTGGACTGCCAGAAGAATGAACAAATTTGTCTTGGAAGAAGTACAGCCAGAATGCTCCTTAGAAGCAAGGATGGCAAGACTTCATGTCACGTACTTTGGACATGTTATTGGGAGGGATCAATCCCTGGAGAAGGACATCGTGCTTGGTAAAGTAGAGGGTCAGTGAAAGAGAGGAAGACCGTCAATGAGATGGACTGACACAGTGGCTGCAATGATGGGCTCATACACAGCAACGATTGTGAGGATGGAGCAGGACCGGGCAGTGTTTAGTTCTATTGCACACAGGAAGTGACTCAATGGCACCTAACAACAAGTGGAATAAGGGCCATTAAAAATGATTGTAAGGGAACTGGAGTAAGGGCATCTGTAGTGCTGTAGCTACCTCAGACTTATCCTTTGGGGTGTGTGTGGCGGCGGAGGGGGGGGGGGGCAGTTCCCAGTTCAGTTCCTGAACAAAGTACGTATTCAGTTAAATATTTTTCACCTGTACTAAGTTTTGGAGGACAGAATCTTTTGTTTTATTCCCTGCAATCTGGAAAATCCATTCATTCATTCAATGTCTAACATATGCCAGGTACTAGTGGAGGACTGACAAATACAACACTAAACAAAACGTAGCCAACTCCACCCTTCTAGAAATTTCAGTATACTAGAAATATTTTAAAAAGTAGTGTACAATTAAACTATGGCGTGATACGTGCTAGCATATAATAAATATAAGGTAGCATGGGAGAGCATGGGAGAAGCACCTGAGCCAGACTCGCTGCCTCAGGGAAGGGCACTCAGAGGAAGTAGTCTTTAAGCTAAGCAATGAAGGCTGAGCAGAAGTTAGATAAGTTAAACGGAAGACCGGGGAAGGGGCAGTATAATGAGTGATGGAAAAAAATGTGTGAAATAGTCTGGAGACAAAAGAGATCACCATCTATTTCAGGAACCAAAAATAAAGTACAGTACAGCTTAAGGATGGGTAGCACTCAGGAAAGTAAGAAAAATGTAACTTGATGGATAAGCAGAGAGCACAAAGACTACCAGGACCTTATATGTAGGATTACCACACACATTGACTAATGCCTGTTTGTAGCGGCATAATTATTAATGGCGCCCATTTCACTCTCAGAAGTGTCCTTTAAACCAAAACATTATGTGTTCACTTTACTTATAAGCCATATTAAGCAGTTAGGATTTAATCAGCGGGCTGATAAAACCAATCAGATGAAATTTACAATTAAGAAATAAAGTTAAGACAGACAATGATCAGGACACCTGTAAGTAGGTTTTGGCAATAACCCTAATGAGTAGTAACTGCAGTGAGATGGGAAAAGCTAGGGGGATTTTAGATATAAATATAAGATAAAATCTTGATTGATTATATTTTGGGGGCAGGGGCAAGTGTGTAGGTGAAAGAGGTTTTAAATGATGATGTGAACAATTTTAGCTTGGGGAACTAAGTGGGTGGTGGTACTATTCACTGACATAGAAAACATTAAGAGTCGTAGGAGTAGTTATAGATTTGAGGGAAGTAAAAGATGACATTAGTTTTGAACTTTTTGCATTTGAGGTGCCTCTGGGACATTCAATTTGTGTTCTAGAGGCTCAGGGTGAAAAAAATAAAGGGTCTGGGCTAGAGACATGGTGTTACGGATTGAGTTGTGTCCCCCCACAATGTGTGTTAATTTGGCTAGGCCATGATTCCCAGATTGTGTGGTTGTCCTCCATTTTGTGATCTGATGTGATTGTCCTTTGTGATCTGATGTGATTATCCTTTGTGTTGTAAATCCTAACCTCTGTGATGTTAATGAGGCAGCATTAGAAGCAGTTATGTTAATGAGGCAGGCCACATGCTACAGGATAAAGTTGTATCTTGAGTCAACCTCTTTTGAGATACAAAAGAGCAGAGAGGGACCTCATTACCACCAAGCAAGAAGATCCAGGAGCAGAGTACGTCCTTCTGACCCAAGATCCCTGCGCTAAGAAATTCCTAGACCGGGGAAGACTGATGACAAGGACTCCCCCCTGAGCCAATGGAGACAGAAAGCCTCCCCCTGGAGCTGCCACCCTGAATTCGGAATTCTAGACTTCTAAACTGTGAGAGAGTACATTTGTTGGTTAAAGCCATCCACTGTGGCGTTTCTGTTACAGCAGCACTGGTTGACTAAGACACATGGTTTGGACATCAACACTGAAGCAATGGCACTGAAAGTCACTGAAGCACATGGGACAATGCAAAGGTGACTGAAGAGAAGTGAAAGAGAAAGAAGCTCTGTGACAGAATCCTGAAGAACACTAGTATTTAGGAAAGGTACATGGTTTAGAGCCAAAAAGACATATAACAGGATGCTTCTAGAGAGCAAGAGGAGCAGGCAGGATAATGTGATGTCAGAGATAAGAAAGGAATCAAGAATTAGCAAATGGTCAAAACAGCCACAGGCTACAGTTGTTGTTTTTAGTTGCTGTCAAGTCACCTCTGATTCATGGTGACCTGGCGCATGACAGAACAAAGTTTCCTGGTCCTATGCCGTCTTATGATTGCTGGTATACTCAAGGCCATTGCTGTGGCCACTGTGTATTCTGAGTGACTTCCAACAAAGGGGCTCATCTTCCAACACTATATCGAACAATAGTGTGTTGTGATCCCTGGAGTTTTCATTGGCTAATTTTCAGAAGTATATCACCAGGCCTTTCTTCCTAGGCTGTCTTAGTCTGGAAGCTCTGTAGAAACCTACCCATCACCATTAGTGATCCTGCTAGTATTGAAAATGCTGATGGCATACTGCCAGCATCACAGCAACACACAAGCCACTACAGTACGACAAACTGACAGAAGGGTGGTGGTTTAAGACTTATAAATCTGAAATAAAATCTGTGTTTGCAATGCTTTGCATTCTGCTGTATCCCTCCCCCTACCCCCACCCCCAGTCACTGAGGGCTACAGAGGGGCTAAAGGTTAGAAAGAGGTCAATAACATGAGAACAAAACAGTACGCATAGGACTCAACAACAAGCAGATATTGGGTGCTCCCCCTGGGAAGAATGCTTTGATGAAGCTGCATGGGTAGAAACCAGTTTGCACCACAGAAATGAGCCACTGGGAGGCTCTGAGGTAAGGCACACAGTGCATTCAAGAAGCAGGGCTGTAAAAGGAAGTGGAGCCTCAGGGGAAAGCTAATGTAAGGAAAGGTGATTTTTTTTCTCCCTCGGTTTGACTTTTTTTTTTTTAAGTAAAAGTGTTGAACGTGTTAAATGCTGATGGGAAGGCTCCAGTGAAGAAGAAGTTGAAGATACTTGAGAGAATTCCTCAGGGAACCATAAACAAACTCAAATTCAGATCACGAGTGGAGAATTACCTTCAAGAGAGAGGAGGGCATCGCTTTCATTTTAACAGGCCCAGGGATGCAGGATGCAGCCAGGAGTTGGTATGTGTAGTTTTAGAGAGAAAATCTGAGGAAATCCTTGTCTGGCGGCTTCTATTTTCTCTGTAAAGTGGGAGGCAACATCATTACCATGAGAGAGAAGTCTGAAGAAAGTAGATAAGGTTTAGAGCAGCCTTAACTGAGAACGGAAGAAAAGGCTAACAAGGGAAATAAAGGATTACCAGATAGAGATGAGGGCCCAGTTGATTTCGGAAATGAGAAATTTATAGTGACATCAATTTATGTGCTCACTAATTTTTTTCTTTAGCCTCTGTAGCTCAAGAATAAACAGTGAGAGAAAGAAGACAAATGGATTAATGTAGGGTTAAATTAGAGCAACAAAACCAAAAGGTGATCGCTCTCGTGATACTGGAAAGACTGTATCTGAAGTGATAGTCCATTGGGTCTCGACCAGAAGACGGAGATGGGAAAAGCAGAGAGAGAATTGGAAGAGATGCCAAAAGCCTGGTTATCTTGTAAGTGTGAAAGAAACATGCAATGAACATAACTACCTGAAAGAACTGTGAGGGTATTAGGTTCCAGGTAAACATGAAATACTTGAAATAAATATTTCAAAGACAGAACACTTACTGGTGAAGAAAAATTTGATATTGCCATGGTGTGGGTGGCTTACGTAGAACAAAGGCGGAGGTCACTGGAGGAGAGAGTATAAGGAAATAAGAGTCTAGAGAAGTGGATGAATCACCTACACGGCCCATAAATTCTTCTAGGATAATGACGATAGTAACTAAACATTTATTAAACGCTTTTTACCATATTTCAAATATTGTCTTAAGCACTTTACATATATTATCTCTAGGATGCAGGTACAAATATGTGCAGTTGATCGAATTAATATTCCAGTTTTAAATATGAAGAAACTATGATCTCAGAGATGTTGAGAAACTTAACTAGATTAAGAAGGGACAGAGTGGAGTAGTTTTGCCTCAAGAGCTGATGGCAGGACTTCAAGGGGAGGGGATGAAAGCGGACCAGGTGCTCAAGTCTTCAGTGGATGGAGGAGAACTATAAGACAGGCAGTAGATGCCAGCAACAGGCAGGGGAGAGGCTACTATGATGAAATGGCAGGAACCTCAAAAGACAAGTGATTTACAGTAAGACTTTGCCTCGCTTACTATGGACACATCATCAGGAAAGACCAATCGCTAGGAAAAGACATCATGTTTGGTAAAGTCAAAGGCCTATAAAAAGGAGAGAATCCCACAACAATGAACTCAAACATACTAATGGCACAGGACCTTGCAACATTTCCTTCTGTTATAAATAATGTTGCCATGAGTGAGAACCAGCTTGACAGTAATGACCACCAACAAGCAGTGTCCTCAGGCACTGATGACTGTGATTCTCCGTTTACTTACAGAGGTGTGGGAGAATGAGCTGCTGTAGAGGTGAGTCAGTTGAGTAAGATGAGAGCGGGGAGGGAATATTCACAGATGAAGGCATAAAGAGCTTGAATCATTGTGGGATGACTTACAGATGGAAGAAGTGTTCCACAGGGATCAGTGAAAAGATCTGGGAAAGAGAGGAGCAATGGGAACTTGGGTCAAGAGAGAGGAAGAACAAAGAACGGGTAAGTGTGAGAAAGGATATATCAAAGTCATCCTGTAAAAGAAAAGTGCTAACTGAAAGGTCGGTAGTTCGAAACCACTAACTGCTCCATGGGAAAAAGATGCGGCAGTCTACATCCATAAAGATTACAGCCTTGGAAACCTTATAGGGCAGTTCTACCCTGTCCGATAGGGTTGCTATAAGTCGGAACTGACTTGACAGCAGTGGGTTTGGTTTTTCACTAATCCCCTCATGCAAACCATCACTATCTCTTACCTCCATTACACAGTCACTTCTTAACTGGTCTCTCTACTCTCGGTTTTTACTCTTGCCTCCCCACTGACTATTCTCCACACAGAAGATAGATAATCTTCTTAAACAAAAATCAGATTATTTCATTTCCCTGGAAAACCTTCCAGAGGCTTCTTAACACTCTAGCACACAGTACAAACTCCTTATCATGACCTGCAAGGTTGTCCTACACGATCTGGCTCCTTACAACCTCTCCAAACTGATCTACCCGTCCACCCCTTGCGCCACACAGACCTTCTTACTGTTCCTTTACCACACCAGCCCGGCCCCACCCAAGGCCTTTAGACTTCTTGTTCTCTCTGCCTGGAAGCTCTTGCCTTTGGTCTTGGTGTGGCTTTTTCCATCACTCAAGTCAGCCAAAGGTATACTGTCCTTAGAGAGTCCTTCTGGGCCCATCATGGCTAAAAGCACCCTCTCCCCTGCTCCTCTCCGCTCTCTATTCCTTCCCTGCTTTAGTTTACTCATAATAGCTACTCTACTGTTATGCAAAGGTTTCCTTTTCTTTTCTTTCTTTTTCTGGTGGGGGGAGGGGGGTCTTTATAGTTATTATGTATCTCCCACACTTGAATGTGAGCTCCTGAGTGGCACAAACAGTTAAACGCTCAGCTGCTAACTGAAAGGTTAAAGATTCGGACCCACTCAGAGGTACCTAATAAGAAAGCCCCAGTGATCTACTTCTGAAAGAGAACAGCTATGAAAATCCAATGGGTATGAGTTGTACTCTGAAACACATGGGGTCAGCATGAGTCAGAATCGACAGCACGGCAACTGGTTTGGTTGCTTTTTTGGTAATGAACCATTTGATGCTTCAAGATCTTTTCCAGCCCATTTGTATACATATGTATATGTGTATGCACTGTATATGCATATGTATACACATAAATGCATATATATGATGTAAAAACTCATTTCAATAGAGTTACTCTTTATATACAATTAATATGTCTTAGATGTCATTGACTCTAAGATACATCACTGATTTAATAACAGCTTTTGAAGGAAAAAGGAACAACACATTAAATGTATTCCAACTGTAAGGTCTAATACAACTTCAGCAACGGTAAATTAAAAAACATGTGCACTTTGAGTTAAGGAGATATAACTGTTACTACAGCCTAGCCTAGCCTACAAGAAATTATTATAGTACCATTAATAAAATTATATTATTATCTTAATCAGATGGTATTTACTCTTATAATTTAAAAAAAAAGCCAATAATGTCCAACAAAAGGAACAAATAATCTACACAATAAATGTATAAAAAAGGTAACTGATAATGTCTCCCATAGTAAGGCCTACCTATTTTATTTTTCTTCATAATGGCTTAAGTTAAAGTTAACCCAAAGGAATGCCATTTGTTTATGACGAAGTGTCAAATTCAGCTTTGAATTTCCTAGCTTTTCACATATAAAATCTCCCAAGAGTGGCTTACAGATTACAGTAACATGGATTAGACATGAAATTCCAGAGACCACTGATTCCTGTTTTGACTTTGTAAAACCTTTGTTGAAAAATACACCAAATTTTGCTTATTTTGTTGTTTTTAGAAATATTTCATGTGACCAAAAGCATTACAGAGTAATTAAGTTCTTCTTTACATAAAAATTTAAATTCATGGGGAAAATTAACATAGATTCATCAACAGATATAATGATTAGTATTTTATTTCATTATGTCTAAATCTCACATTCCTCCACAATAATAGTATACTATTAAAAAGGATTGTTGTTGCTAGCTGCCGTGGAGAGGTCCTCCAACTCATGGTGACCCCGTACACAACAGATCAGACCACCGTGATCCACAGGATTTTCAATGGTTAGTATTTTGTAAGTTGTTCATCAGGCCTTTCCTCCTAGTCTGTCTTAGTTGGGAAGCTCTGCTGAAACCTGTTCAGTATCATAGCAACACGTAAACCTCCGCTGACAGGCGAGTGGTGGCTGCGCTTGAGGTGCACTGGCTGGGAATCGAACCTGGGTCTCCTGCATGAAAAGAGAGAATTCTACCACTGAATCACCATCCCTAGCTATATGGCAGCTAACCTAACTGAAGATTATGTTAAGTCTTTGAATCAAACCCAATGTTCTTTAAGCCTTAAAAAAAAAAAAAAAAGTAGCTTAGAAGACTAGATCAAAAACAACAAATATAAACTAATCAGACTCTCAAAATTTTATTTAATTAATAGACTTAGAAAACCAAGACTGAATGTAATTACTCATTATTTTGCAATACTTTTAATTACTAGTGCCAAAGGAAAATGCTGTAAAAAGCAATTAACTGTAAATAAACAAAGAAGTAGTTTCAAAGAAAACAAAAAAAAATTTCTTTCAAACAACTTTTTCAATAAAATGTAAGAGCAAGATTCTTCCTGAGTTCCATTGAGTGTCGCTAGAATAACCAATAATTGCAACTACTTGCTGCTGTTGCCAGCTACCAGAGGGTCGGCCCAACTCATCACAACCCACCCACAACGGAACAAACGCTGCCTGGTCCTGCACCATCCCCATGATCGGTCACGAATCAGACCCTTGTGATCCACAGTTTTCATTGGCTGATTTTGGGAAGTAAATCACCAGGCCTATCTTCCTTGTCTATCTTAGTCTGGAAGCTCTGCTGAAACCTCTTCGGTATCCTAGCAACACCCAAGGATCCTCGGACACATGAGTGTTGTCTGTACATGAGGTGTACTGGCCAGAAACTGAAGCCAATCTCCCCCGGGAAGAAGCGAATTCTACCCTTGAACCACTAATGCCCCTGACAACTGCAACCAGTTTCTCTTAAAACAAACTGTAAAACTCCCACAACCAAACAAAGCAACACATAAACCTGTACCCCAAGAAACATAATATCCAATCCGTTGGTAAATATTTTTCAGCATTTACTAATACATGCGAGGACGTGGGGATAAAGAGAAGAAAAAAGATCGATTCTTGCACATATACGAGGACAGAAAAACTGCAACCACAGATGCTGGGGAGCCAGAGGGACCAACAGAAAGACAGATAACTGTGGTTGGGGAGGGAAAATGATAGAAAAAGCTGAGGAGCTGGGGACTGCCAGCGTCTGTTCCTAAACAGAAAGGCCCTCCTGTGAAATGTGCTGAGGGCCTAGCTCCATCATTTGCAAAATTATTCTTTCAAGGACTTACTTAAAATCCCACCCTAGCCAAGCAGCCTACAATAAACTTCAAGGAAGAGGCACTCAATAAATGTTAGCCAAATGAATAAATACAACTTTTTTCCCTTTGAAAAGCTGGTCTATATAAAAGTTCAAAACTTCATTAGAGGCAGTCAAGTTTCTATTCATGTGAAGCTAAACAGTTTTAAACTACAATTTGCTGTCTTGAAATAGGGCTTTTTTTCTGTGTAAAAGTATTCATCCATTTATTCAGCAATCATACACTGAGTACCTGTGATATATTAAGAAAACCGTTGCAGTGGAGTCAATTCCAACTCATAGCGACCCTATAGGACGGAGTAGAACTGCCCCATAGGTTCCCAAGGTGCGCCTGGTGGATTTGAACTGCCGACCCAGTTAGCAGCCGTAGCACTTAACCACTACGCCACCAGGGTCTCCTTGATATACAGGGCACTATCTCAGCTGCTGAGAATACTGACATGAGGAAAACACCTTGCTTTCCTGATTTTGAAAATCCTGAGGGAAGAAATAGTTTTTAATTTTATATAAGGTAACAAGGAAAGTATTAGATAGTGATAAGCGCCCTATACAGGAAGTGAACAGTGTGACTTGATAGACAGGGCGGCTGCCTTGGAAGTCACAGCACATGGTACAAAGAGTCTGTCTGGGTGGTGGACGGCACATCAGGCAGGGAGTGGGAAGTAGGACTAGGAGATGAGGTAGCCGATATAGAGCATGCACACAATCAGGGTGGCTACCACTGTGAGCAACCTCCCCAATTCCAATGGGAGCCTCTGGGACCCAGTGAACAAAAGCATGCTTCTGGGTTTCCCTCCTGAGGAGTAGGGGAGCTGGGATATTTATATACCATATCTTATCAGTTACTGGAGCCCTGGTGGCACAGTGGTTAAGAGCTTGGCTATTAACCAAGAGGTTGGCAGTTCAAATCCTCCTTGGAAACCATGGGGCAGCTCTACTCTGTCCTATAGGGTCACTATGAGTCGGAGTCAACTCGATGACAACGGGTTTGGTTTTTGGTTTTTATCAGTTGTTGGTCAAGAGCTGCTGGTGGAGCGGTATTAATTCCCTGGTACTTCAGTTCTGCTGAGCAGCAAAGGTCAGAGGGAAGAGAAAGCACGCGGGCAAAAAAATAAACGTGCTGGCAGTTGTGCAATGAAGCAGTCAGAGTATTTAGGTGGGCCTACAGGAGCCCTCGCTCAGGAGGTGACATTTATGCTAGAGTCTAAATGGAAAGAAAGATCAGGGGTAAAAGAGCCCCAGACAGAGGGAACTACTAGAACAGGATCATGTTTGATATGCTTGAGGAAAATTAAAGAATGTCACCTGGCCCAAGTGTATGAACAAAGGAGGAAACTAGTAGAAACCCAGGTCAGAAAAGCAAGGAGAAGCCAGATGACAAAGCATTCTGGAAGCCAGGGTAAAATGTGTGAAGTTTATTCTAATTGCTGGGAAAACATGGTTGGTTTTTAAGCTTATAACTGGCATGATCTTCTTCCCATTTTTAAAAGACGGTTGTTATTGTTGTTGTTGTTAGCTACCACCGAGTCGATTTCGACCCATGGCAACGCCACGTGTCCAAAGTAGAACTGCTCCATGGGTTTTCTATGGCTGTGACCTTTCAGAAGGAGATCACCAGCACTGTCTTCGGAGGCATCTCTGGGTGGGTTCACACTGTCAACTTTCAGCCAGCAGTTGGGCCTTAACCGCCTGCACCACTCAGGGACTCTAAAAGATTACTACAGTGCAAATGAATAACGGGGTCGTGAGGAGCAATCAGCAGCTCAGCAAGCTGCTGCAGTGGGGTAGTGGTGGTCGTAGCAAATACAAAGAAAGTCTACTCTCTGCTGAATTCAATGTGCAAACAGAGATGGAAGAGTGACAGAATCAAGATTCACTCCTACTTTCTTAATGAGCAATTCTGTATGCGGTAGTGACACTGGTTGGTAACTTGTACTAAGAAGGAAGGAGCCTAGGGGAGAAGTACACTTGTGAAAAAAGAATTAAAAATTTTGTTTTGGTCATGTTAAAATTAAGCTGCCTATTAGGTATGTGCAGGAGCTTGGTGGCACTGGCACAGTGGCTAAGAGCTTGGCTACTAACCAAAAGTCGCAGTTGGAATCCTCCAGGCACTCCTTGGAAACCCTTGGAGCAATTCTACTCTGTCCTACAGGTTCACTATGAGTCAGAATTGACTCGACAGCAGCAGGTATGGTTACCGGTTATGACCTGAACTATCCAGGTGAGATATGAGTTGAACAAAAAAGGGGGCAGAAAGGAAGGAAAAGGGAATAAAAGAAAGCAGCATATTAAAAAAAAATACAATTTTTATAGCTAGTAAAATCATTTTTATAGCAAAAAAGTTAATAAAATAACAGAAATACTCTGTTAGAAAACAACAACAACCAAAAAAACTGGTTTTGCCCCATGACATCTGAGCATGAGCTGTCTATTCTTCCAGCCTTCCAGAATGCATCGAAATACAAAAGAATTATCCCAAAAGAGAAATTCTTTCCTGTTCTCCCTCCTCCTCCTTCAGGGAATGATTTACTGTTCAATCTGGGTTAATTCAGGTCAACGAACAGAACAGAGGGAACCAGGGCTCGACGTTTATGGAGAGCAGAACAGGAAATATCCTTTAGTGACTGACAGATACTAGGGACAGTTGATAACACTTTTAAATACTTGATTTCACATCAAGTTACTTCTCTACTTTCAAACGGTCCTTTCAAGCTTATCTGCGCTGACCAGCCAGAACTTCCAGTGTCCTGAAATGTGCAAACCCCTGCTCAGAAACCCTACACAAGCAGAAACATTAAAAAAAAAAAACAACTCAGTTCGCACATGGTGGTATGCCAGATGCTAGAACACCAAATAGATTGCTATTTGATTTTGGATTTGAACAAAATGAACTGGATTACTACCTGATTAACTTGTCATTAGAATCACATGTTTCCAACCTCCCAGAAGCACACTTTACCTTTCACTTCACCTACATACTACTGCATGAAAACTGGGTAGCTTACCTACCCTGCATGTGGCTATTTTCTAGAATTGCATTTTAAGAAATAATCTGGTACAAAAGTAGAACTAATTGGCAAAAGTCTATCCAGTTCACCCTTCTTGTTGTACGACTTTTCCAAGTAGGCGGGTTGGGATGAATTTCAGGCAGAGGGAAGAGCGTGAATAAAATCATGAAGTAAAATGTGGGAACTGAAGGATTTCAGAACAGCTGGGGCTCAAGGCCTCTGAGGTGTGTGGATGACCGCCATAAGGAACTGGGGCTTGGTCAATGAAGAAATTTTAAGACAGGAAATTCTATTAGATTTTTTTTGGGGGAGCAATGTAGAGAATGAATTATTCATACTGTCTTAAAAGACATCTAAATAAGGCATTACAACAATACCACGTAATTGTAAACAAAAATCTCAGCCATTATAAAGCTGAGATTTCTTGTAATAAAGGGAATAATTAAGAATCTAAGTTTATTAATTTTACTGCATAGAAAATTAATTCTCACTTCTCCTCCCATATCACCTTATTATTGGTTCTAACTTCTCTACCCAGTAATCTCAAAACTGCACTGCAACTCCTTTTTTATGCCAGCCAGCATCTGTTTGGAATGCAGGGAAGTTGTTCTGAACAGACAAAATTGTCAAGAATTGTAAAAGCAAAGGATGTGACAGCCTCAGAATTCTGACCTTTAGAACCTGAAACCAGATATATGACCCAGCTCTCCAAGAAGTATGAATTCTCTTACATTACGGGTGAAAAGGCAAATACTTCCTGCTATTTAAACATTTTTGGATTACCTTCCCCAGACAATGCAGAGCTTATGAAAAGATAACCCCACACAGTGACAATAAAAGATTGTTAGGAGTGCTTCTAAGCTACAGGACACAGGGTCTTATGTTTCTACTTGGAAAAACACTTAAATTATTAGCAAAGATCCACAAAGGCTTAAGCTGCCCGAGATCACTTTAACCTTTCTTGGTTATTGCATATGCTTCAGGAAACCTGACAATCGTGGCCTGCTGGCAGGGATGGGAACCAAGAGTGATATTCCTTTATAACCATCCAAGAAAAACAGTTCAAGATAATTCTGAAGTGCATCAAACTTTAACTGTCTATGAGAGCTGGGAAAACAAGAGCCACTACAATAGGTGAATGCAAGGCTGTTAATATCAGAAATGACGTTTACTGACCCTTACGTCCCCAGAATGCTCAAGGTCCATGAAACCTTGGACCACTCAGACATTAGCTATGCTGACTCTCCTCTTACAGGACAGTGGATATATTTATTTAGAATCCTAGTTTATGATTACTGCACAGTAGAACACAGGTATATTTGTATGGATTTTAAACATTACAGTTATAAAATTTATTTTGTTTATTTTGGTTTGTCTTTTTTAGCTACATCTGTTCAACAAAAAATGCTGAGGTAGCACAGTGTTTGAATTTTTTTTATTTTTGAACTTCTTTCCTTTGAAAATTATTCCATACATGCCAAACATAAAGTACATTACATCAACACTTAAAAAGCACCTGCGATTCCAAATTATGACACTTACAGTTTATGACTTGGCTTAAACACAGTTTTAAAGTTTCTGAAAATGTATAAATAAAGGGGATAATAGAGGGATATTTACTTACAAATAAAATGCTAATTTAGTATATCCTTACAAATATCCAATATGCTAAAGAGTGCGTATATGACCTGTATTCTGAATGTTTTAAATTCATCTTCACATTTCCTATGATTTATATTTTTAAGGGCAAAATTTTTAAAGATTTTATAAATGAATGCACTTAGGTTTAGCTTTCAGGCATCAAGGCAAGCATAATATTTATTTTATCTAGGTAAAAGAAGTAAGCCAGGGAGGCAGGGCCAAGATGGCGGAGTAGTCAGACACTTCCTGTGACCCTCTTACAAAAAAGAGCCGAAAAAACAAGTGACTCGATTATATATGACAATCTATGAGCCATAATCATCAAAGGCAAAGTTGAGGAACCTGACTGAGTGGTAGATGGAGGGGGAGACGGTTCAGAAGCAGCAAGGACTTGCCAGACCTGACCCAGCAAGAGCTGGAGCCCTTCAGCCCAGATCAGCTCGGGGGTGAGACGTGAGGCAGATGAGCAGTGGCACTTGGGAGGCATTTTCCACAACAGGAGAGACCCAGCAGCTGAGAGTCTACTCGGCCATCAAGAACCAGTGACAAGCAGCCCTTGATCAGCAAAAGATAAGTACTTGTGTCTGGCCTAACACACGGATCAAAAACACCCCCCTTAGGGAAAAAATTCTCTCCCATTTACCTCCCTGCTCCCTTCTCTGCACTGGGTTTGGGACAGCTTCAGCAACTGCCAAGTCCCCTGGGCCAGAAGTAGGATCCGTCACATGCCCTGAGCCATTCTCCCAGCCTTGAAGAGTGAACAAATTAACAAACTGAGAAAAAATAATCTGCCAGCTCCCCTAAGCCAGGGATCCTAATGTGGGCCCATTTCAACAGCGTAGGTCCTCATTACCACAGTACAACAGGGCATATACCTGAAGTCTAACTTCAACTGTTTTAGCTGTGAAATAGCAGGTTCGTGACATATGACATGCACTGCCCTTTAAGCAAGGTCTTCACCTACCTATATCAGGGACCTGAGGACTTGTGGCCCCACCCATGCATGACAGCTATCTGCAACAGGGGCCCAAGAATAAGAGGTGCTCCCCAGTCCTTACAGCCAACTCATAGTCAGGCTGTAAAACCCACCCACGTATGTGCTCTAGGTAACAGGGGCATGCTTTCCTCCTGGATACTTGGGGGTGGCTGTCAGCCCCCTGCCTTGTTCAGCACATGTCTCCCTGCTGAAGCCAGATGCCTGTGCCTACACCAATCACCCATGCCAGTCTAGGACTGTAGGGGAGAGCCTGCACCACACACTTGTTGGCTAACTACCTGGACATATGAGCTGAATCCATACAAGAGGAGTGGGCGAACTCCTGGGATCACATACTTAGTGGCAAGTACGGCCACCTGGTAGCAGGATGTTGGAGCCATCAGAGGTGCCAGTTATTGGGCTACTTCACACAAGCAGCCTATTTGGGCATATCAAAACAAAACAAAACTAAAAGCTAGGACACCATAAGCAAACATAAAATAAATAAATATAAGAACTTATTGATGGCTCACAGACAAAACTCAATATCAAACCACATAAAGAGGCAGACCATGATGGCTTCAGCAAGCTCCCAAAACAAAGAATCTAGAAATTTTCCAGAGAAAGAAAATTTCTTGAAATTACTAGAGGCAGATTATAAAAGATTAATACACAGAACTCTTCAAGATATCAGGAAGAAAATTAGGCAAAATGCAGACCAAGCAATAGAGGAATGTAAGAAGATTAGAGAAGAGCATAATTACAAATTTAACAGGCTGCAAGAGTCCATAGAGAGACAGCAATCAGAAATCCAGAAGATTAACAATAAAATTTCAGAATTAGACAACTCAGTAGGAAGTCGTAAGAGCAGAACTGAGGCAACGGAAGTCAGAATTAGTGAGACTGAAGATAAAGTACTTGACACCAACTTGTTTGAGGAAAAATCAGATAAAAGGATTTAAAAAAATGAAGAAACCCTATGAATTACGTGGGATTCTATCAAAAGGAATAACCTACAAGTGACTGGAGTACCAGAACAGGGGAGATAACAGAAAACACAGAGAGAATTGTTGAAGATTTGTTGGCAGAAAACTTCCTTGATATCGTGAAAGGTGAGAAGATACCAATCGAAGATGCTCACTGAACCCTACATAAGCTAGATCCCAAAAGAAAAGTCTCTAAGATATATTATAATCAAACTTGCCAAAATGAAAAATAGAGAATTTTAAGAGCGGCTGGGGAGAAATGAAAAGTTATCTACAAAGTAGAGTCAATAAGAAATAGCTCAGACTACTCAGCAGAAACCATTCAGGCAAGAAGGCAATGGGTTGACACATATAAATCCTTGAAGGAAAACAATTGCCAGTCAAGAATTATAAATCCAGCAAAACTGTCTCTCAAATATGATGGCGAAAATACGGCATTTCCAGATAAACAGAAGTTTTAGGGAATTTGCAAAAACCAAACCAAAATTACAAGAAATACTAAAGGGATGCCACTGGTTAGAAAATCAGTAACATCAGATAACAACTCAAGACTAGAACACAGGACACAACAACCATGTATCAATCCAGATAGGGAATTACACAGAAATAAATCAAAGCTAAAACACTGAAAATAGGGAAACAGATGTCAATATGTAAAAGACAACAACATTAAAACAAAAAAGAGGGACTAAAAAATGTAGACATAGTATTTTTCATATAGAGAGGAAATCAAGGCAATATAAAGAAATAAACGACTGATATAAACTTAGAAAACAGGGTTAAATATTAAGGTAACCAAAAAAAAAAAAGGTTGAGAAGGGAGAAGGTTGACATGTTGTGGGGTTGTTAACCAATGTCATAAAACAATACATGTACTGACTGTTTAATGAGAAACTATTTGGTCTGTAAACCTTCACCTGAAGAACAATTAAAAAAAAAAAATCTCCACACACACACACACACACACACACACAAAAAAAAAATATTAAGGTAACCACAAAGGAAACTAACAATCCTGCAAGTCAAAATAAAAAACTAGAAAAATTATAAGTATTCAGCAAATACAAAATCAAAAACAATGAAAAAGATGAAAGGAAATACATAAAGAAAACGACTCAGCACAGAAAATTAAGTGGAACAAAGAAACTGTGAACCACACACAAAAAGACATCAAAATGACTGCACTAACTCATACCTATCAATAATTACGCTGAACGTAAAGGGAATGAATATACCAATAAAGAGACAGACAGTGGCAGATTGGATAAAACAAACATGATCCATCTATCTGCTGCCTACAAGAGACACACCTTAGACTTAAAGACACAAACAAACTAAAACTCAAAGGATGGAGAAAAATATCTTAAGCAAACAACACTCAAAAAAGAGCAGAAGTGACAATACTAATCTCTGACAAAATAGACTTTAAAGTAAAATCCACCATAAAGGATAAGGAAAGACACTATATAATGATTAATGGGGCAATACACCAGGAGGACATAAATATAATAAATATTTACGCACCCAATGACAGGGCTCCCAAATACATAAAACAAACTCTAAGAGCATTAAAAAGAGAGACATACAGCTCCACAATAGTAGTAGGAGACTTCAACACACCACTTTCAGTGAAGGACAGAACATCCAGAAAGAAGCTCAACAAAGACACGGAAGAGCTAAATGCTATAATCAACCAACTTGATCTCACAGACATATACCGAACACTCCACCCAACTGCAGCCAAGGACACTTACTTTTCCTAGGCACATGGAACATTCTCGAGAATAGACCACATACTAGGCCATAAAGCAAGCCTTAACAAAATCCAAAGCATGGAAATATTACAAAGCATCTTTTCTGACCATAAAGCCATAAAAGTAGAAATCAATAATAGAAAAAGCAAGGAAAAAAAAATCAAACTCATGGAAACTGAACAACACCTTGCTCAAAAACTATAGAAGAAATTAAGGATGGAATAAAGAAATTCATAGAATCCAATGAGAATGAAAACACATCCTAACAGAACCTCTGGGACACAGCAAAAGCAGTGCTCAGAGCTTAGCTGATAGCAATAAATGCACACATCCAAATGAAGAAAGGGCCAAAATCAAAATACTAACCCTACAACTCGAACAAGTGGAAAGATAGCAGCAAAAGAAGCCCTCGGGCACCAGAAGAAAGGAAATAATAAGAATTAGAGCAGAATTAAATGAAATAGAGAATAGAAAAATAATTGAAAGAGTTAACAAGACCAAAAGCTGGTTCTTTGAAAAGATCAACAAAATTGATAAACACTGGCCAAACTGACAAAAGAAAAACAGGAGAGGAAGCAAATAACCCGTATAAGAAAGGAGATGGGTGGTATCACAACAGACCCAACTGAAATTGAAAGAATCATAACAGAATACTACGAAAAATTGTACTCTAACAAATTTGAAAACCTAGAGGAAATGGACAAATTTCTAGAAACTCACTACCTATCTAAATTAACACAAACAGAGGTAGAACAACTAAATAAAACCATAACAGAAGAGATTGAAAAGGTAATTAAAAAACTCACAACAAAAAAAAAGTCCTGGCTCAGAAGGTTTCACTGGAGAATTCTACCAAACTTTCAGAGAAGAGTTAACAACACTACTACAAAAGGTATTTCAGAGCATAGAAAAGGATGCAACACTTCCAAACTCATTCTATGAAGCCAGCATAACCCTGATACCAAAACCAGGTAAAGACTACAAAAAAAGAAAATTACAGACCAATATTCTTTATAAACATTGATGCAAAAATCCTCAACAAAATTCTAGCCAATAGAATTCAGCAAGATATCAAAAAAAAATAATTCACCATGATCAAGTGGGATTTATACTAGGTATACAAGGATGGTTCAATGTTAGAAAAACAATCAGTATAATCCATCCCATTGATAAACCAAAGACAAGAACCACATGATCTTACCAATTGATGCAGAAAAGGCGTTTCACAAAATCCAACACTCATTCATGATAAAAACTCTCAACAAAATAGGAATAGAAGGGAAATTCCTCAATATAATTAAGGGCAGTTATACAAAGCCAACAGCCAACATCATCCTAAATGGAGAGAGCTTGAAAGCATTCCCCTTGAGAATAGGAACCAGACAAGGACACCCTTTATCATCACTTTTATTCAACACTGTGCTGGAGGTCCTAGCCAGGGCAATTAGGCTACAAAAAGAAATAAAGGGCATCCAAATTGGTAGGGAAGAAGTCAAACTATCTCTATTTGCAGATGATATGATCTTATATACAGAAAACCCCAAAGAATCCACAACAAAACTACTGGAACTAATACAAGATTTCAGTAAAGTATCAGGACACAAGATAAACATACAAAATTAGTTGGATTCCTCTACACCAACAAACAGAACTTCCAAGAGGAAATCACCAAATCAATACCATATACAATAGCCCCCAAGAAGATAAAATACTTAGGAATAAATCTGACCAGAGATGTAAAAGATCTGTACAATGAAAACTACAAGACACCACTGCAAGAAACCAAAAGAGACCTGCACAAGTGGAAAAACATACCCTGCTCGTGGATAGGAAGACTCAACATTGTGATAATGTCAATTCTACCCAAAGCTATCTACAGATTTAATGCAATCCCGATCCAAATTCCAATGAGATTTTTAATGAGATAGAGAAACAAATCACCAACTTCATATGGAAAGGGAAGAGGCACCAGATAAGTGAAGCATTACTCAAGAAGAAGAACAAAGTGGGAGGCCTCACACTACCTGATTTTAGAACCTATTTACCACCACGGTACTCAAAACAGCCTGGTACTGGTACAAGAGATACATAGACCAATGGAACAGAATTGAGAATCCAGACACAAATTCATCCACCTATGAGCACCTGATATTTGACAAAGGCCCAAAGTCTGCTAATTGGGGAAAAGACAGTCTCTTTAACAAATGGTGCTGGCATAACTGGGTGTCCATCTGCAAAAAAATGAAACAAGACCCATACATCACACCATGCACAAAAACTGACTCAAAATGGATCAAAGACCTAAACATAAAATAAAAAATGATAAATATCATAGAAGAAAAAATAGGGACAATGCTAGGAGCCCTAATACATGGCACAAACAGAATATGAACCATAAGTAACAATGTGTAAGCACCAGAAGAGAGACTAGATAACTGGGAGCTCCTAAAAATCAAACACTTATGCTCATCAAAAAACTTCACCAAAAGAGTCAAAAGACAACCTACAGACTGGAAAAAATATTTTGGCTACAACAAATCTGATCAGTGTCAAAATGATGGGCCAAGGATATGAACAGGCACTTCTCCAAAGAAGACATTCAGGCTGCTAATAGACACATGAAGAAATGCTCGGGATAATTAGCCATTACAGAAATGCAAATCAAAACTACAATGAGATACCATCTCACCCCAACAAGGCTAGCATTGATCCAAAAAACACAAAATAATAAATGTTGGAGAGGTTTTGGAGAGACTGGAACACTTATACACTGTTGGTGGGAATGTAAAATGGTACAACCACTTTGGAAATCGATTTGGCGCTTCCTTAAAAAGCTAGAAATAGAAGTACCACACGATGCAGCAATCCTGCTCCTTGACATATATCCTAGAGAAACAAGAGCCATCACATGAATAGATATATGCATGCCCACGTTCATTGCAGCACGTTTACGACAGCAAAAAGATGGAAACAACCTAGGTGCCCATCAATGGACAAACGGGTAAACAAATTATGGTATATTCACACAATGGAATACTACACAACAATAAAGAACAACAATGAAGTTGTGAAACATAACATGGAGGAATCTGGAAGGCATTATGCTGAGTGAGTTTAGTCAGTCACAGAAGGACAAATATTGTATAAGACCACTATTATAAAAATTCAAGAATAGGTTTAAACACGGAAGAAAACATCCTTCTATGGTTACCAGGGTGGGAAGGGAGGATGAGGGTTATTCATCAACTAGATAGTAGACAAGAACTCTCTTAGGTGAAGGGAAGAACAACACAGACTACAGGGGAAGTCAGCACAACTGGACTAAACCAAAGCTAAGAAGTTTCCTGAATACAACAAACACTTCGAGGGACAGAGGAGTAAGGCAAGGGTCTGGGGACCATGCTTTCAGGGGACATATAGGTCAACTGACATAACAAAGTTTATTAAGAAAATGTTCTGCATCCTACTTTGGCAAGTAGCGTCTGGGGTCTTAAAAGCTAGCAAGCGGCCATCTAAGATCAGTAAGTCCCAACCACCTGGAGTAAAGGAGAATGAAGTACACCAAAGACACAAGGAAACTATTAGCCCAAGAGACAGAAAGGTCCACATAAACCAGAGTCTTCATCAGCCTGAGATCAGAAGAACTAGATGGTGCCCAGCTACCATCAATGACCGCCCTGACAGGGAACACAACAGAGAATCCCTGAGGGAGCAGGAGAAAGGTGGGATGCAGAACTCAAATTGAGTAAGAAGACCAGACTTAATGGTCTGACTGAGACTGGAGGAACACCAGAAAGCATTTCCCTCAGCCTCTCTATCAGCCCAGAACTAAAACAATTCCCAGGGCCAACTCTTCAAAGACTGGACTGGACTGTGGGGCATAAAATGATACTCGTGAAGAGTGTGCTTCTTAGCTCAAGTAGATACGTGAGACTACATGGGCAGCTTCTGTTGGGAGGTGAGATGAGAAGGCAGAGAGGGTTAGGAGCTGGTTGAATGGACATAGGAAATCAGGGGTGGAAAGGAGTGTGCTGTCACAGTATAGGGAGAGCAACTGGGGTCACATAACAGTGTATGTATAAATTTTTGTATGAGAGACTGACTTGAATTGTAAACTTTCACTTAAACTACAACAATTAAAAAAAGAAAAAGAAAAAAAAGAAAGTAAACCAGGAAACAGCATATGGTATTTGTGCCCAGAGACTGAAGAAAAATGTGGGATGATAGTTGTTATTTATCATTATAGGGTGGAGTCAGAGGGGCTTGTTTAGAATCTTGGCTCTGCCACCCAGCACCTGGCTTTACAACGTGGGGCCATGTATATAACTTCTCTGAGCCCCCGCTGCCTCACCTGTAAAGGGAAGTCATCTCCCTCACAGGGTGGCTTAAAGACCAAAAGGTCATTACAGATTAGCTGTATATCCTCCCATGCCAAGTAAATGTTATTCATATGTTTAACAAAATATCCCAAACTACTATATGGTAGACCTATGCTAAGCAATGGGAATGAATACACAGTTTAAAAACAGAATGTCCTTACTCTCAAGGCAATAAAATGTCAAGTACACACTTTGTAAAACATTAAAATACAAACTGACAATTTTGGGAATGAAAATGTATCAGCAAGTTACAATTCCAAATCAGTATCTTTCCTTTTCCTATCAGGTAAAAAACATAAATGGCAAATCACTGGAGATTAATATTAAAATATAAATTGCTCTCTTTGGCTGGAGTAGATAATACTAAAAGGCCCTGTTGTTTGGTACTATACAACTTCCTATCAGAATCGGACGTGTCTTTTATTTAAATCTATATATGCTCTATCTACTCCATAGCCTAAGTTTCAAAAAAAAAAAGTATCTGTCCTTAGGTTGTCCAGGACAGAAATCGTTGTATTTAAGCCCCAAGCCTTGACAGCGTTTCAAGAATGAGTTCGAAGAATTTTGGGAAATGGGAACCATTAACGAGAATTTCCACCACGCTTGAAGTCTCTCTCTTCACCACTATAACTACCCTTTCAACTCCCTCTTACCCAAGAGACAATTAATTGGTTTAGTGAGTGACTTACTGTGTCTTTAAAAAAAAAACAACAATAAGCAACTTCTCTTTTACCTATCAATGCCAGCATTCAACTCCTGGTTCTTTTCTGCTTATATTACCCTCAGACACAGTAAACAAAGAAAGGCAGAGAATATGCTGGTTATTCTCCCCATCCATACTGCACCCTTCTCTACCTGGTTCTGGGGCCCAGGGCACTGACCTTTACAAACTACTAGACCCCGGCTCCCTTGCCCTCCAGCATCTGGTTGGGTTTGGTCAACAGGAGGGACTGGCAGAAGTTGGGAGGACAGGAGCAAAGGCTGAGCTATTTATTCCCTCTGCTCCCTGTCTGAGTCAAGTCCTGGCCGTGTATCAATTCTCTAATTGGGTAATCTTCCTCCTCCAACCCCTGCCCTTAAATCAGGGGCCCTCAAGTGTGTTCCCTGAGTGGCACAAAAGGTTAAGCTATTCTCTCATGAGTGTGTAGGGGAGTTTTTGAAAGCTCCATAACATCTGCTACGACAAGACTGAACGCAGAAGTAGATATGAACTTCCAGCTGTCTCCCATTGTGTCAGATGATAAAGTGATTGGCAAAAATGGAAAACAAGGTCCCTCTTATAAGTAAAAATTTTCCATGGAAAAATAGAATTATTTTTCAAAAAATTATGTTATTTGGTTAATACAGAATGAGTTTACTATTGTTAAAGTCTCTTGAACTTTCTTCAAGTTTCCACCTGTTTCCTGCCAGCACTGCCACAGTGGGTGTTCCCTTCTCGATCCTTTCCACAAAGGCCCACCGCTGCCTCGCTTTCTGACTTGGTGGGTAAAATGGTGTAGGTGTGTTTAGAGACTCAGTTATGAAAGTCAAAGCTCCATGCTGGTCTCAAGTGTTAAGGCACATTCTCCAATATAATCGTCAGAAGCCCTGTATTGGCAGAGGTACAGGAGAACTGCTCAAGCTTTAACAAAACTGTTCCTTGGGTCACCACTGGTCTTTCAGTACTTTGAGTTCATGCTTTATCAGTCAGGGGTGACCAGAGGGACAAAAGGATGTTTTAGGTCTTAAAATTTTAACAAACATAGGTTTGGGGAGTTACAGTCTCAGGAGGGTATGCAATGAATGCTGTAGCCCTGCTGAACTTCATCTGTCACTCAATAAAGGAATCTGGCTCAATTATAATAGTTTTCCATGATTCCACACCATTTAATAACCCCAATGTTTGTTACTAAAAATGAAACTCTTCAAATGAAAAAACCTCTGTTCTTGCCTTCAGCAACAGTAAACCCAAAACCAAAAAAACGCATCTGTTGCCATCGAGTTGATTCCAACTCATAGTGACCCTATAGGACAGAGTAGAGCTGCCCCATAGGGTTTCCAAGGAGTGGCTGGTGGATTCGAACTGCCGACCTTTTGGTTAGCAGCCAAGTGCTTAACCACTATGCCATCAGTGACCCAAATAAACAGTAAAGGAAGGAAAAACTGGAGAGTTAAATTCCACATGTCCCTCTATACAGTCAGGCTAGAGGAAAAGCAAAACCTAAAAGTCAGAGTGGCCAATGGCTCCGTCCAAGAAGAGAGAAAGGACGGGTCTTCTGCCAAAAAGAAAAAGGAGACAGGAAAGGCTTCACACGGGCTTGGCACAATCCATCCCACTGGGTTGGCTCTTGAATAAAAGAATCCCAAAATTAGTAATATTTTATTCAAAAACCACTTATTGTTATTTTTTTTAAAAAATGATCCATTTGACGATACATTTTTTAAATTTCCACATGTAAACTGAAAAACAAATTGTAAACCGAAGAATATATTCACTAGATATGTTAATGTATTAAAATATTTATTGTAAATACAGTTCTTATACATGAAAACAGGTAAACAGACCAATAGAAAAATGGATCAAGGATATGAATACATACATCACAAAAAAAAAATAGAAATGGTCAGAAATTTATGAAGGAAAATGCTCAATTTTACCAGTACTAAAGAAAATGATAACCAAAACGAGAAACTGCTTCTAAGGTTTTAAAATAAGAATTAGCTGAAAAGGATAATTGTCATGTCATTGCTTAGAGAGGCAAAAAATGGGGTCAAAATTTGTATATACTTTTCAATAGGAAACTGGTTGAAGGAACTATGGAACATGAATTGAAAGAAATACCATAAAACAGACAAAGTAAGGTTGTCAACTAAATTTTAATCTCTATAGTATATTTATTATTTAGTGAAAAAGTATATTAGAAAATAGGATGTACTATATGATTCCATTTTTATTAAGAAAAAAATGTAAACACTAACAATTAAAAGGATAAAATATGACACCCAAACCTTTAATATTATCTCTGTTTGAGGAGAGATGATGGTATTTTTATTTTTTCCTTTCTGTTTGTCTGTATTACCAAAATTTTTCAGAGAGTAGATATTTCACTTTAAAAAGGGAAACACTTTTAATATATGTACATGCTTCTCTAGAACAAATATTATGTTGGGACAAATATTTTTTAAAAATTAAAGACAGATCCTACTAAACAGACAATTAACAACTTCAACTTAACAGAGTAAACACGTGGCCAAGGTTCATGAAAGCAAGGAGGCGCATACATATAACAGAGCCTAAATTTTTCAAGGGAAAGCTTCATGGACACAGTGACATCGGAGCTGAGGGCTCAGAGCTGAGACCAATGAAAGTCCTCCAGGTGAAGACGGGTGTCACAAGAAGAGGGCAAAGCCCAGGCAGAGCCGTGAGAAGGCAAGCTGTTCCAATTCGGCAGGTTGTTTCACAAGGTAGAACCCTGAGGAAGTGAGCGGTGCGGGGAAGACGAGAGAGAAGACCATGGAAAAGGCAGCAGGGGAAACTTGAAGGCCATGCTAATGAGACTGGATTTTATTCAGAAGGTAGAAGAGAGCTGTGAGGGGATTTTAAGAGAGGACACTGTTGACAGCTGTATGGGATGGGCTACATATATGGAGGATGAATGACAAATCAGGTCACTGAGGTAATCCAGGAAGACTATGATGTCTTAAACTAAAAGCAGCGGAGGGGACCGAGAGGAAGTGGTGTGTGGGAGACAGATGTAGGAAGTAGAAACAACACATCTTGGAGAATATTTAAACACAGAGATGGAAGGGAAGAAGGAGGGCTGAAGCTTTCCGACTTGAATAATTTGGTGAAAAGTGATATTATTCCCCATACAATGGAATTCTTAACTTCCAAAGTATGGAAGTTAAGAAAGAGGATAGCTTTGAACATACTGAAATTGAGGTACTCACAGAACATCCAAAAAGTTATAACCTGCAGGCATTCAGACATACGGGTCTACATGACCAAAGTTAGGTGTATGCTGAAAATACAGATCGGGAAATTGGATACTGAAGTCATAGATATGGAAGAAATTTCCAAAAAAAGGGTTATAGTAAGGGAAAAGGGTCAAATCCTGAGAATATCATCATTCAAAGCATTTAATCATTATTTCTTAAGAATCAGTATGCATAAGAGTTTACATGCAACTGGATAAAATACTATTGTCTTCCCATCACAAACCCAGTATGGGCCCTTTTTACTACATATCACCACAATGAAATCCAAATACAAGAAAATTTTTCAATAGTTGATAATAAGGCATATTCACCTATCTGAACAAAATGGTTTTTAAAGTGTCTGATATCTCGGAAAAATTTTCTGAGTTTACTACTACCACTCAGTCTCTAATACTTGCTTAGAAAGGCAAAGTTGTAGCAATCTTATTCCTAGTGGGGTTAAAAATTACTTTAATATAAAGTTCTTTAAAGAATCATGTAGAAACGAAAGAGCTACAAAATCAGGACCTAAAAATTTTTCTCAATTTTAATAATTACTTAATATTAGTATACTGCATTTACTAATTACTAAATTTATATATTAAAGTTGATTCACAAATTGACAAAGATCAGAAGAATTACAGAGTAGGATAAAATGGGTACTATTACATACCTCTTATTAAATGACAAAATCTTATAAAGTTTTTAGAAAGCGATGTGGCAATACATATCAGACACACTGAAAAATGCAAAATTTTGATCAAGTGATTCAATTTCTAGGAAGTTATTCTAATGAAATAATGGTTATTTGCAAGTGAATATTAAATATTTTTATTCTTTTGATATATTCTTAATTTCAAGAATATATATAGATATATTCTTAGAATTATCTATCTGTATATATAATGCTTTCTCAATGAACATGATACTTATATAGTACGGGGATAACAAAATTATGAATAATATAAGTAAATTACTAATAATGTAATTACAGTTTATTTTACGATATGTTTCAATACTTACGAAAATAATCTGTATACTAGAATGGGTACAATAGTTCTAAATTTTAAATAAAATTTGATTTTGGGTAAACACTGCACTCCTATCAAATCCTGGATTTCCTATTAAATATATGCCAAAGCCAATACAGAATATGCCCCTAGGATCTGGGTTTTCTGATTAAGTACTTCTCACTAATTTACAAGAACAATATAATCGCTTCTCTTCAGCCTTTGGAAGATTAAAGCCCAGGCCTATATTATTAATTAATTAAAGAACCTATGATATTTACTTTAAATATCACTATACTTTAGGTTCAAAGGTATGTCAACCTCTCTTGTACTTATTATATCACAACTTTAAAGCTGTATTTTTTCTGTTTCCAAATTTTAAATTATATTACACAACATGTGCGTAGACTTACATACATATAATATTGACATCATGAATGCAAATTAACTAGAAAAATAAGTCAATGAGTCAGATACAGAAACAAGAAATAACAAGCAAATTCAACCCTACATAAAAGAAAATCCTATAATGAGTAAGGCCTTATTCTCACTTACTGGATTTTCACTGTCATAAACATAAAAAATAAATTAGACTCATAAAAGAGAGCTTCAAGAGATGAGTCCATACAAATCTCATATACAAGAAAAACACTTCATTTTAAATGACAATGGGTGATGGATTGAATTATGTCCTCCAAAAATATGTGCTGTAAACCATAACCTCTACGCCTGTGGTCATAATCCCATTTAGGAATGGGTCATCTTTGTTATATCAATGAGGCAGGATTAATGTAGGGAGTATCTTGAGTCAATCTCTTTTGAGATATGAAAGAGATTAAACAAGCAAGCCAGTAAGCAGAGATGGGGGAAGTGAGATGTCAAACCACATGAAGACTGCCCAGCAGCAGAAGCTCAAAAGAGAGAAAGCCCTTTCCCCAGAGCCCACAGAGAGAAAGCCTTCCCCTAGAGCCAGCTCTCTGAATTCGGACTTCTAGCCTCCTAACTGTGAGAAAATACATTTCTGTTAAAGCCACCCACTTGTATTTCTGTTACAGCAGCACTAGATAACTAAGACAATGGGTAATTCATGCCAGAAATTTTATTATGAGCCAAATAAAATGTACAAAACAATGTTTTATCATTAAATTATCATTAATTTACATTTAAATCATGACTTATTTAAATAAAATAACTTTGAGAACCATGCTAGGATATCAATGTGTCTTCAGATCAAATCAAGTTAACAAATCCTTCTGCTGCTGTTGTTAGGTGCTGTCAAGTGGGTTCCGACTCATAGTGACCCTGTGTACAACAGAACGAAACACTGCCCAGTCCTGCACCATCCTCTCAATAATCGTTATGCTTGAGCCCATTGCTACAGCCACTGTGACAATCCATCTCGTTGAGGGTCTTCCTCTTTTTCACTGACCGTCTTCTCCACCAAGCATGATGTCCTTCTCCAGAGACTGGTACCTCCTGATAACATGTCCAAAGTATGTGAAATGTAGTCTTGCCATCCATGCTTCTAAGGAGCATTTTGGCTGTATTTCTTCCAGGACAGATTTGTTCATTCTTTTGGCAGCCCATAGTATATTCAATACTCTTCACCAACATCATAATTCAAAGGCACCAGTTCTTCACACATCCTTCTAAGTATTAAATCTAAGCACTTATTATATAATAATTTTGATTCCTAACTCTTGTCATTTCTCTACAAACTTAACTCCTTAAATATTACCCAGCTGTTACAAACCTATAACACTGATAACCTGCTTTATGTAGACAGAATGCAGAATAAAGATGGAAATAAACCTACTTGGGCTTATCACATATAAAGCTGTTGGGATTACTGAAAAGGAAGTCACAGAAAATGGTGGACAACTGCAATTGCTGTATAACTGTACTTTCTAGAAGCATGGTATTCTACTGATAATCACAGTCACATGGGAAGAAAAAAGTACTGATTTTCTCATTTCTTCACAACACTCATGAGGAATAATTCAGATAGACTCCACACACAGGAAAGGCCTTTATCTTGCTGAACAATGTGAATTATTAAAGATACAGATTTAAAGAATCAAACTACTTATTTGCAGTCAGGGAACTACAAAGGAGACCATCTTTTTATTAGGTGAAATCAAGTATTTTCCGATTTGAAGATAGCCCTTCTTCCCTAAGTATTTTAGTATATATTTCCAACTATCCTAAAAAAGTAAAAAAAAAATCAGAGCACTTGATCCAGAGTGCCTGAAGCCAGTCTTCTCTAAGATTTTGGAATCCTGTCTGTACTTACAAAATGAATTGTCTAAATACAGGATTAGAAAACACACACTCAAAACTACCTATGAACTGTTGATTTCATTCATTCACTCAATATATGGCCAATAACGTACATCAGACAGAAAAATAAGCCAATGAGTAAGATTCAACACAATAAGTCTACCTTTTTGGAGACCACAGTGCAGTGAGAGAGTTAAGTGTTAAAAAGGAAAATGGCTCAGTATCATTAGACTAAGTAATAAGCCCCACAAAGGCAGTTATTCTTGTGTATTTGTGCACTGGTCTAGCCCCAGGACCTAACACAGGGCTTCTCACACTGTGGTCCAGGGACCTCTGGGGATCTCTTCTAGACACCCTTTTGGGGGTCTGCAAGGTCGAAACTATTTTCATAATGATCCTAAGATTTGTTTTGCCCTTCACTTGCATTTCCTCGCAAGTGTGCATCAAGTTTTACCTACATTACCTAACGTGAGACATCACGGGGGGCTGGACACATAAGCAGACATGAGAGTGCAGCTGTCTTTCAGAAAGCCAGACACTGAAGGGATTTTCCAAAATTATAAACAATGCCATCCTTCTCACTGATTTTTTTGTTGGGGGAAAAAAATTTTATTTTTCATAAAAATATGCTAATGTTAATCTGCTGGTGGGTTTGAACTGCCAACCTTTTGGCGTCACCAGTGATTTATCATCACTATTTCCTATTTTTAAATGAACTAGTAAGTATTTTTTAAACTTTCTCAGATTTAATCTCTAACAGGGTAAATATCAACAGATATAACCCACACAAACAATATCTCTTTGGAACATTCAATGGTCTTGCATAAAGGGATCCTGAGATCAAGAAGGAGCCCTGGTGGTGTAGTGGTTAAGAGCTATGGCTGCTAGCCAAAAGGTCGGCAGTTCAAATCCACCAGCTGCTCCTGGGAAACCCTATGGGGCAGTTCTACCCTGTCCTATAAGGTCACTATAGGGTGGCTATGAGTCAGAATTGACTCAATAGCAACCAGTTAACAGAGATCAAGAAGATTCAAAATTGTTGGTCTAGCACCTAGTTGGTGCTCAAAAACTACGGAATCGTGAACAGATCCAGAGGGTCATAGTGATGCAGTGATTACTGAGCTGAGATCTGAGATATGGCCAGGAGATCTATGAGGGGAGTGCAAGACAATGGGGAGGAGGGAGAAGAAGAACTCTTCTTTAATACAGTTTATGAACAATGCTATTTAAAATGTTTCCCAAGCAGTTAAACAACTTGTAGTAAAAGATGAAGAATGAACTGTCCCCGTTACAAAAGAGAAACTGGGCAGGATGAGGGGTCCACAGTCATGGTATATGCCAGTATCACTCAAGAGACTTAGTCTGTAATTGTACAGAAAACCTTGATTTCAAAGCTGGACATCCCATTACCCTGCACAGAAAAACTTGTGCTGAGGGAACAGAACACGGGGTAGTTAATCACCAGGGTCTCTTACTTTCCAGAGTACATCAGTTTTAAAATAATGTTATTATGATCATTGTTAACATTACTTGCTGTTAAAAAATATCCAACCAAACTAAAATATCAAATACGTGTTTGCTAGGTGCTCCTTCCTAAAACTATCCATCTATGCTATTATTAGCACATTAGCCAACCCACTTGCTTTGGAAACGTCATCAGGAGAGACGAACGGCTACAGGAAGACATCAGGTGTGGTGAAGCAGAGGGTTAAGGAGGGCACGGGAGGCCCTCAGTGAGATGGACTGGCACAACACACAAAGATGGACTCGAACTAGCTGGGGATTGTGGGAATGATGCAGGACCAGACAATGTTTCATTCTAGTGTATACAAAGTCACCATGATTCAGAGTCGACTGGACAGCAGCTAACAACAGCAACAACACATTATTATCATCCCTCTTTCAACTTTCAAGCCAGTTAATAAATCATTTGGAGTATATGAATGCAACGCAAGACTCTTCATTAAAGAAAAATTTTGAGGTTACTAAAGTGATAATATAGCATATATTCCTTGAAAGAACACTACCATTCTGAGCAGAATGAGATCTCAGGTCAAAATACTAAGGCCACATTGTCTATTTTGGAAGCAGAACCTATTACCAAAACTGAAAATTGAACAGGAACCGAGGTGGCTAAAAAAAAAAAAATCTGAATTTTTACATCTTTACCTTCATAAATTCCTGGCTTACCTATTAGTCAATAAAGGAAAATATAACAAAAACCATATTTAAGATTTTATAAAAGAAAACCAGCTTGTGAAACCATTTTTATAGCTATTATCAAAAGTACACTCTTTAGCATGTACCCCTCTGGTAAGCCCAAAGGCCACAGGGAAAACCCCTTGTTGACCATAAAAGGGCCGCTGCATGTTCTCAGGGAAAGCACACAGGATCTTATTTACAGAAGTAGAAATACATGTCATTCCTTTGTGCTCACAGGCACTCCTGAAGCCTGGCCAGAAGAGGCGGGTCCAAGAGCTCAATGCAAACAGGATTCACAAGGTCTATAACATTTTTCCACGATCTAATATACTTTATTTTTCTAGCTTATCTTCTTTCATGATAAAAATATCTACAAAGCATAGGATCACTATAAGTTAACAGGTGGCAGCTCTAGATATACTTGAAAATAAGCATTAAGATTCAGACGGAGGAGAGAAACACATTTCCCATAAATAAGACTTTTTTTCTAGTAACATTATAGCTGTGTGAAAGCTAAGGAATAAAGGAAAATGTATTTGTGGTCAACGACAATGCCCTATCCATTTCTTAGTCACTTAGAAGGCTAAATTATGAAAACTTCTGAGAAACAGTGAACCCCCAAATTACAGTGACCTAAGACAGACAGCAAAACACTGCTAATGATAAATCAAAGGAACGTCATCACTCGGTATACATGACTCACCCTCTATTTAAGAATAATTATTGTATCACGATACTGTAGTTGGAGAGCAAAAAATTGATCCAATGAATAGTATACACTGAAAGCTCTTGGGAACGTCTGGGATTTGGGCTCAGTGAAATGTGTCAGCGGCGCCATACAGAGCTCAGGTTTTCACAGCAGGCTGGAGTTAGTGTTTGATGAACATCAACAGTCGTCAAGTCTGCTCATTTCAGTGAGTGAATTCCTTCTAAAACATCTGTGCTTGGTGGTCTTACAGTCCAGAGGTACTCACTCTTTTATTTTGCCCAGGACCCACCTAAGCAGTAATACTTAAATGTTCCACCAGCTTCTATTTAAGGGTAACTCCTACAGACCCTCCATGGGTAAAATAAAATGCAAGTCCAGCTCAATTCCCAGAGTACCAGATGTGTCCACAGCACCGGTCAGAAGGGATGCAGACACAACCAGCAGCATCAGTATGCCATCAGCTGGTTGGACATGCAGACGCAAAGGGCCCCCCAGGCCCCACCCTAGACCTACAGAAGCAGATCTGCATTTTTATAAGATCTGAGGAGGGTTCAAATCTAAAATAAACCCATTGCTGTTGAGTCGATTCGGACTAAAAGCAACCCTATAGGACTGAGGAGAACTGCCCCATAGGGTTTCCAAGGAGCAGCTGGTGGATTCGAACTGCCAAATGTACATTCAAGTCTAACAAGCACTGATCTAATTAAATACACAAAGATTACCTCTTTAATGTTCTTCCCTCAGGCTACACTGAAGCTACACTGGATTGTTTTGTTGGCTTCTCTCCATCAGGCTTTGTTTTTTAATTCCTATTTGTTTTTAGAAACCCTTATATTCATTTTTTTCTTTTTTCTTTTTTTGGAGCCCTGGTGGCAACAGTGGTTAAGAATTTGGCTGTTAACCAAAAGGTCAGCAGCTCAAATTGCTCCTTGGAAACCCTGTGGGACAGTTCCACTCTGTCCTATAGGGTCGTTATGAGTCGGAATCGACTCGACAGCAACCAGTTTCATTTTGGTTATATTCATTTTCAGGGGGCATTGGTGGTTCAGTGGTAGAATTCTCACCTTCCAAGTATAGGATTTAGTTTGACTCCCAGCCAATGCACCTCAAACACAGCCACCATCCTTCTGTCAGTGGAGGCGTGCAAGTTGCTATGACGTTGAGTAAGTTTCAGCAGAGCTTCCAGACTAAGATGGACTAGGATGAAAGGCCTGGCAAATCTACTTCTGAAAATCAGCCAGTGAAAACCCTGTGGATCACAACGGTCCAATCCCGTGGTGCATGGGGTTGCTATCAGTCGGGACTGGCTCAACAGCAGCTACAATAACATATTTATTTTCTGCTTCTAGCCATAAAAACAGGAAGAGAAAATAAAATTTATTAAATGGACCAGGCATTTTGATTGGAGTTTTCATTAATGTTACCCTGTGAGATAGTTCTTAAGTTTACATTTTTTCAAATTAAAGAACAGAGTGCTTAAAAAAGATTAACTGAGTAAGTCAAGGTCATGTAACTAACAAGTGGGTAAACCAAGATTTAACCCAGTTCCAGGCATCACTAAACCACCTTTTCAAATGCTGCCTTCTCTTTCTCTATGGGTTACTTAGCCCAAACGTCCAGACTTTTCCTTAAAAGCAATATGTGGAATCACTGCAAATAAAGACTGGGGTATTAAGAACTGACTTGTCTACTTTTAAGAAATGAGACTATCATCTGAGCAAGTCTGCTTAGATTAGAGTTCCTAACGAAATTAGAGCTTTAGTTATTAACAAATGACAGTAACAAATTAGAGGCAGTATAATGTAATGATTAAGAGCATGCGCCCTGGAACCAGACTACTTTTGTTGGAACCTCTGCTCTGCCACTTGGCTATGTAACCCTGGCCAAGTGGCTTACAATCTGCTTAAAATGGGGATAATAATAGTAATTTACTTCACAAGGTTTTTATGAGGATTAGAGGAATTAATGTATATAGAAGTGCTTAGAAGCATGCCTGATACATAGTAAGCCCTCGACAGGTGTTCACCCGTTGCCGTCGAGTCCATTCCAACTCATAGTGACCCTATAGGACACAGCAAAACTGCCCCATAGAGTTTCCAAGGAGCTGTTGCTGGATTGGAACTGCCAACCTTTTGGTTAGCAGCCATGGCTCTTAACCACTGTGCCACCAGGGCTGCTCGATAGGTATTAGCTACCTTTATTACTAAATAAAAGTCCTTACTAGTACCACTTGCTTCTGTTTAAAAAAAAAAAATTCAGTTTTCCACTTAGCTAACAGTTGGTAATATTCTTCCAATTCAATAGAATATTTGCATCCCTTTCTTCTACTCGTCTTCTATTAGAACTCATCGATCGTTTATATTAAACAGGAACAATGAAACCCATCACCAACATCCTATTCAACAGGAACAACGAAACCCATCACCAAACATCCTATTCAACAGGAACAATGAAACCCATCACCAACATCCTATTCAACAGGAACAATGAAACCCATCACCAACATCCTATTCAACAGGAACAATGAAACCCATCACCAACATCCTATTCAACAGGAACAATGAAACCCATCACCAAACATCCTATTCAACAGGAACAATGAAACCCATCACCAACATCCTATTCAACAGGAACAATGAAACCCATCACCAACATCCTATTCAACAGGAACAATGAAACCCATCACCAAACATCCTTTCACTGTCATAATCAAATCTATGTCCATTCTTACCAAGTTAGGGCAATTAACAAATAGCCTAAAGACTTTCAAGGCAAAAGCAGTAGGAGAAAGCTCAAGACACCTGTCAATACCTACAGGTGGGAAGTTCCAGACTTGGCCCTTACAACCCACTCCCCACTCCCAATTTCTACTCCCTCGGCAAATTCTAACAGATATAATTTCAGAACAGATCCAAAATCTGATCACTTACCGTCTTCACTCTGGTCCAAGCCACCATTATGCCATTTCCCTCTTTGAACCCATAGAGTCTGTTCTTTAACGCAGCAACCATAATCATGTCTATAAAACTCATCCCTCATCTGTTCACCCTACTCCAGGAATAGTAGCCCCCTCACTGTTCCTCAATCATGCCACACCACTCGAATCTCAGGAGCTTTGCTTCTGCTGTTCACTCTGCCCAGAATGCACTTCTTGCCACGTGTCCTCACGTCTATGCTCAAAGTCTCAGTGAGAACCTCCATGGCCTATTTTAAACTGCAATAACGTTCCCTACCACCATATTTCCTACCCCTATACACAGCACTGATCACCTTCTATTTAACTAAGTAATTTACTTGTTTACTTACCCTAAGTGCCACAAGTGCTAATGTTTTGCATGTTCTGTTCATTGTTTTTTCATCTGTGTCTAGCATCGTGTGGCATATGTAATAAACACTCAACAAATATTTGTTAAAAGAATAAATGAATAGAGAATTTTATAAACATCTAGTATTTCTAAATAGAAATATATATTATATATGTGTGTATGCATACATATATATGCATGTATATCATTAGAAAAAACTTAAAACAACAATATGATATCTCCTTCACACACACACACACATAAACAAATCTTTAAATTAAAAAACAAATATTGAAAAGAAAAAGCTCAACTATAATTTGTAGAAGCTGTAACAACTACTAAGGAGCCCAGGTGGCAGTGTTTAAGCCCTAGGCTGCTAATGGAGAGGTCGGCAATGCGAACCTACCACCTTCTCCAAGGGAGAAAGATGCGGTAGACAGCTTCTGTAAAGATTAATCCATTGTCATCAAGTTGATTCTGATGCACAGTGAGCCCATAAGACACAGTAGAACTGTCGCATAGGGATTTCAAAGCTGTAAATCTTTACAGAAGAAGACTGCCACATCTTTCTCCCACAGAGAGCTGGTGGGTTCAAACCACCGACCTTTCTGGTTAGCAGCCAAGCACTTAACCTCTGCACCACACTATAGGTAGTTTTACTCCATCCTACAGGGTTGCTTTGAGTCGGAATCAACTCGATGGCCATGGATTTTTGTTTTTGTTTTAACAACTACTGCATCTCCTTCCGAAGCAGGAAAAGAAAACAAGTAAATTTATAAGTTTGTGAATGAAAGACCACCCCCTCCTAGTTAAAAAGGCCACTAGTTAAAAAGGCCATAATGCGGCAGTTTAGCTCAGGAAGTAGATGTGATCACCTTGTACAAATGAAACTGCAGGAGACAACTGACAGAGCATTACTCATTTGGACAGGATGCTGGCTAACAACTCATAATCCTGCAAAAAGCACCTTGGGAATTTTAATGATCTTACAGACTCAGCAGTTTAGTTTCAATTCTCATCTGAGTAATACCCAATCCTATAACACTCTCTTTATTATGATACTCACTCATGGGCTCAAAATGATTCCTGAATTACCTGGCCCAAATCAAATGCCAAGAACTAGGAAATTAGAATTCATATCCTGTCTTCTCATACTCAGCTTGGTAATATTTCTCATTACAAGAACAGGGTGCTCTAATCTTGGTATTTCTTCTTGTAAATGTGCAGCATTTATAACAGTTATGGGAAAATGGGTAAAACTAGGTTATATCCTATTTATTCAAACAGCCTACAGAAGGTACAAAAAGGGTATTGTGAATCCTGCAGAAAGTACTCATACTGTTAACATCTGACAGAAAACAGAGAGAAAAATAATTTTAAAAATCAAGAAGAAAATATGAAATGATGAAATATTTCCTTATCTACTATCCAGAATACTGGCTGTGTAATCAGATTGAGGCAAAAATAACTTCTCTTGTTTCAGAGCACATAATATATAAAATTTGTAACCAGAAATACAAAATATATAAATTAGGAAAAGAAACCAACCCACTTAAAAAGTACACTATGCAGCCAACAAAGAATTATATATACAGCAAAACTGTCCCTCAAATACGATGGTGAAATTAGGACATTTCCAGATAAACAGTAATTAAGGGTCTGTAAAAACCAGACCAACTTTACAAGAAATATCAAAGGGAGTCCTACAGACAGAGAGCCAACAACATAGACAACAACCTGAGATTAAGACATACAACAGCATCAGCTAGATACCAACCCACATAAAGAATTCTCAAAAACAAAATAATGCTAAAACTGAAAACAGGGAACCAGAGACAACAATCTGTAAATGATGACAACTGCAAAACAAAAAAGAGGGAATAAAGGGTGTTGTTACGGAACTTCCATATGAAGAGGAAGTCAAGGTGATATTAATAAAAGATTAGTTTAAACTTAGGAAGACAAAGGTGAATCTTAGGGTAACCAGAAAGAAAATTAACAAATATACTCATCAAAATAAAAAGAGGAAAACTATAAAGACTCAGTAAACACAAAGTCAACAGTGAAAGACATGAAAACAAAATCCACAAACAATAAGAACTCACCGCAAAAAGTTAAGCAGAACAAAGAAACCATCAACACCACAAAAAAAAGCACAATAAAATGTCAGAGGTGAACTCCTACCAATCAATAATCACACTAAATATACAGGGATTAAACGCACAAGTAAAGACACAGAGAGTCACAGAAAGGATTTAAAAACACAACTCCTCAATATGCTGTCTACAGTAGACAGACCTTAGACGCAAAGACATAAATAACCTAAAAATCAAAGGTTGGAAAAAATATATCAAACAAATAATAAGCAAAAAAGAGCAGGAGTGGCAATGTTAATCTCTGAGAAAATAGACTTTAAGGCAAAATCCACTATAAAAGACAAGGGAGGACATTATATAATGATTAAAGGGATAATCCACTATGAGGACATAACCATAGTAAATATATATGCACCCAATGACAGGGTTCCAAAATACATAAAACAAACTCTAACAGGATTGAAAAGAGAAATAGACAATTCCACAATAACAGTAAGAGACTTTAACACATCACTTTGGTGAAGGACAGAACAACTAGAGAGATACAGAAGATCTAAATACCACAATAACCCAACTGGACCTCAGAGACATGTACAGTACACTCCAACCAACAGCAGCAAAGTACACATTCTTTTCTAAGGCACATGGAACATTCTCCAGAATAGACCACACAAAGCAAGCCTCGATAAATTCAAAACACTGAAATAATACAAAGCATTTTCTCTGACCACAACACTATAAAAGCAGAAATCAATAACAGAAAGAGCAAAGAAAAAAGATTAACTATATGGAAACTGAACAATGCCTTGCTTAAAAGCCTCTGGGTAACTGAAGAAATTAAAGATGAAATTTAAAAAATTCCTAGAATCAAACGAGAATGAAAACACAATACATCAAAGCTTTTGGGACACAGCAACAGTAGTACTCAGAGGGCAACTTGTAGCTATAAACACAAACATCAAAAAAGAAGAAGGGGCAAAAATCAAAGCATTAATCCTACAACTTGAACAAATAGAAAAAGAGCAGCAAAAGAAACCCACAGTCACCAGAAGAAAGGAAATAACAAAGATTAGAGCAGAAAGAAATAAAACAGGAAAAAGAAAAACAACAGCAAGAATCAACAAGACTAGAAGCTGGTTCTTTGAAAAGATCAGTAAAATCAACAACTCACCGGCCAAACTGACAAAATAAAAACAGGAGATGATGCAAATACCCCAAATAAGAAATGAGATGGGAGACACTACAAAAGAATCAACTAAAATGTAAAAGGATCGTAACAGAATACTATGAAAAATTATACTCCAATAAATTTGAAAGCATAGAGGAAATGGACAAATTTCTAGAAACACACTACCTACCTAAACTAACATAAACTGAAGTAGAAAGTCTGAAGCAACCCATAACAAAAGACGAAATTGATGAGGCAATAAAAAAAAACTCCCAACTAAAAAAAGTCCTGGCCCAGACGGGTTCACTAGAGAATTCTCCCAAATATTCATAAAAGAGCTCACACTAATGCTACCAAACTGTTTCAGAGCATAAAAAAGGAAAAAATTCTCCCAAACTCATTCTATGAAGTCAGCAAAACCCTGATATGAAAGTCAGGCAAAGATACCACCAAAACAGAAAATTACAGACCAATATTCCTCACGAAGAAAGATGCAAAAATTCTCAGCAATATTCTAGCCAACAGAATTGGGCAACATATCAACAAAATAACATATCTTGATCAAGTGAGGATCATGTCAGGTATGTAAGCATGGTTCAACATTAGAAAATCAATGTAATCCACCACATAAATAAAAGAATGACATGATCATTTCAATCAATGCAGAAAGGGCGTTTGAAAAAGTCCAATATTAAAGTCTGATAAAAACTCTCAGTAAAATAGGAATAGAACAGAAATTCGTCAATATAAAAAAGGGCATTTACATAAAACCAACAGGCAACATTGTTCTCAACAGAGGGAGTCTGAAGACATTCCTCTTGAAAATGCAAACTAAACAAAGATGCCCTTTATAACCACTCCTATACAACATTGTCCTGGAAGTCCCTGCTTAAGCAATTAGCCAAGATGAGGGAAAAAATGACATTCAAATTGCAAGGAAGACGTTGAGATGATATGATTCTATACACAGAAAATTCCAAAAAATCCAAAAGAAAGCTATTGGAACTAACAGAAGAATTCAGCAAAGTGGCAGGATACAAGTTCGACATACAAAAATTAATCAGATTCCTCTACACCAACAAAGAGAACTTTGAAAAGGAAATCAGGAAAAGAATATCATTCACAATAGCCCCTTCCCAAATATATATATATATATATACACATATATAATGCTTAGAAATAAATCTAACCAGGGACGTAAAAGTCTTATAGAAAGAAAACTACAACATGCTACTGCAAGAAATCAAAAAAGACCTATATAAATGGGAAAACATACCACACTCATGGATAGGAAGACCTGACATTGTGAAAATGTCAATACTACCCAAAGTGATCTATAGATCTAATGCAATCTCAACAGCATGTTTTAAGGAGATGGAAAAACTAATCACAAACTTCATATGGAAAGGAAAGAGACCACTGATTAAATAAAGCATTATTGAATAAGAAGAACAAAGTAGGAGGCCTCACATGTCCTGATCTCACAATCTACTACACAGTCACAGTAGTAAAAACAGCCTGGTACTGATACAAGAACAGACACACAGACCAGTGGAAAAAACTGAGACACCAGAAGTAAATTCATCCACCTACAGACAGCTGATCTTCGACAAAGGGCCCAAGTCCATGAAATGAGGAAGAGACGGTCTCTTTAACAAACGGTGCTGGCAAAACTGGATCTCTGTCTGTAGAAAAATCAAACAGGACTCATACCTTACACCATACAAAAACTGACTCAAAATGGATCAAAGACCTAAATATAAAACCTACAACTATAAAGATCATGGAAGGAAATATAGGGACAACCTTAGGGGCCCAAATACATGGCATAAATACTATGCCAATCATAACTCAAAATGCACAAACAACAGAATATAAACTAGATGAATGGGACCTCCTAAAAATTAAACACTTATTCTCATCAAAAGACTTCTCCAAAACAGAAAAAAGAGAACACACAGACTGGGAAAAAATTTGTGGCCAAGATGTATCTGACAAGAGTTTAATCCCTAGAATATGCAGAAAACTTCAACACCACAACAACAAAAAGACAAACAACCCAACTGAAAAATGAGCAAAGCACATCCACAGACATTTCTCCAAAGAAGACATTCAGGCAGCTAACAAACACATGAAGAAATGTCGGGACTATTAGCCATTACAGAGATGCAAATTAAAACTACAATGAGATACCATCACACCCCAACATCAATGGCACTAATCAAAAAAATGGAAAACAACAAACGCTGGCGAGGTTGTGGGGAGACTGGAATTCTTACACACTGTTGGTGGGAAGGTAAAATGGTACAACCACTATGGAAAATAACATGGTACTACCTCACACTCTAGAAATAGAAATAGAAATACCACATGATCCAGCAATCCCACTTCTAGGTGTATACCTTAGAGAGATAAGAGCTGTAACATGAATAGACATAGGCACACACATGTTCACTGCAGAATTATTGACAATAGCAAAAAGATGAAAACAACCTAAGTGTCCATCAACGGAAGAATGGATCAACAAACTGTGGTACATACACACAGTGGAATACTACACAACGATAAATAATGATGAATCTGCAAAACTTCTCATAACATGGATGAATTTGAAGGATATTATGCTGAGTGAAATAAAGCCAATCACAAAAGGACAAATGTTGTATGAGACTAGTATTATTAAAAAACAAGAAAAGGTTTGGTTGTTGTTGTTGTTGGGTGCCATCCAGTTGATTCTGACTCATAGTGACCCTGTGTACAAGAGAACGAAACACTGCCCAGTCCTGCACCATCCTCACAATTGTTGTTATGCTTGAGCCCACTGTTGTAGCCACTGTGACAATCTATCTCGTTGAGGGACTTCCTCTTTTTTGCTGACCCTCTACCTTACCAAGCATCATGGCTTTCTCCAGGGACTGGTCCCTCCTGATAACATGTCCAAAGTATGTGAGACAAAGTCTGCCATCCTTGCTTCCAAGGAACACTGTCTGTACTTCTTCCAAGAATGATCTGTTCATTCTTCTGGCAGCCCATGGTATATTCAATATTCTTCGCCAACAACAAAGTCATCATTGTTCTTAGGTCTCGTTTATTCATTTTCCAGCTTTTGCATGCATATGAGGTGACTGAAAATACCATGGCTTGGGTCAGGCGCACCTTAGTCCTCAAAGTGACATCTTTGGTTTTCATCACTTTAAAGAGGTCTTTTGCAGCAGATTTGTCCAAAACAATATGCCATTTGATTTCTTGACTGTTGCTTCCATGGGCATTGATTGTGGATCCAAGTAAAATGAAATCTTTGACGTCAATATTTTCTCCATTTATCATGATGTTGCTTATTGGTCCAGTTGTGAGGATTTTTGTTGTATGTAGAGGTATAATCCATACTGAAGGCTGTGGTCTTTGATCTTCATCAGTAAGTGCTTCAAGTGCTCTTCTCTGACAGCAAGCAAGGTTGTATCATCTGCGTATTGCAGATTGTTAATGAGTCTACCACCAATTCTGATGTCACGTTCTTCTTTAGATAGTCCAGCTTCTCTGATAATTTGTTCAGCATACAGACTGAATAACTATGGTGAAAGGATACAACCCTGACACACTCCTTTACTGATTTTAAACCACACAGTATCCCTTTGTTCTGTCCAAAAGACTGCCTCTTGGCCTATATAGATTTCTCATGAGCACAATTAATTGTTTTGGAATTCCCATTCTTCACAATGTCATCCATAATTTGTTATGATCCACACAGTCAAATGCCTTTGCACAGACAATAAAACACAGGTAAACATCTTTCTGGTATCCTCTGCTTTCAGCTAAGATCCATCTGATATCAGCAATGATACCCCTCCTTCCATGTCCGCTTTTGAATCCAGCTTGAATTTCTGGCAGTTCCCTGTCAATGTACTACTGCAACGGTTTTTGAACCATCTTCGGCAGAATTTTACTTGTGTGTGATAATAATTATATTGTCTGATAATTTCCACATTCTGTTGGATCACCTTTCTTTGGAATGGGCAGAAATATGGACCTTTTCCAGTCAGTTAGCCAGGTAGCTCTCCTCCAAATTTCTTGGCAGAGACAAGTGAGCACTTTCTGCTCTGCATCTGTTTGTTTAAAAATCTCAACTGGCATTCAGTCAGTTCCTGGAGCCTTGTTTTTCACCAATGCCTTCAGTGCAGCTTAGACTTCTTCCATCAATAACATTGGTTCTTGATCATAGGTTTACACACAGAAAAAAACATTCTTTGATAGTTACCAGGGAAGGGAGGAGGAGGAGGGTAAATTACTAAATACAGTTGGCCCTCCATATCTGCTGGTTCTACATTCACAGATTCAACCAACCACAGATCAAAAACATTTGGGGAGAAAAAAAAAAGATCTCAAGAGCCTGGGACGATGCACAAGGCAGCACAAGGCAAGACAGGGTTCCACCGGAGGAACGCTAAGTGGCTATAAAGGAAGAAGCTCCCAGGAGGACGGAGGCAGCCCACCCTGACACAATTTGGACAAGTGAGGACACTAGGAATGGGGTCACAGACTCGCTCGGGTGCATCTTGGCCCGACCGAGGATCTGGTGAGGCATCTTTGTGGCAGAGGGCTAGGGCCCAGACGAAGAGAACAAAGTTGGCAATCCCAGGACCTAGCGCTCTCTACACCGTGCATGTGATAGTGTCCAATGCTACCCAGGACCTCCTACCTGAAGGACCCCTGGCTTGGAGGGCAGCCTGTGCTGGAGGAGCTGGACGCAGCATCTTTAAAAGTGCCTGCTTTGATCCAGTACCTCTCACGACTGCCCTAACCTGACCCAACCATCACTATTCCACTTCAAAGCGAAACACTGCTCATTCCTGTGCTATGTAAAAAAAAACAATCATGACATTTTATGTAAGGTACTTGAGCATTTGTAGATTTTCGTATCTGTAGGGGTCCTGGAACCAATCTCCCAGGATACCAAGGGACAACTGTAGATGGAAGACGTGGTAATGGTGAAGGGAAAAGCAATACATTACATGGAGGAAGTCAGCACCACATGACAAAGGCAAAGGAAGACATTGAAAGGGACACAAGAACAAAGGGCAGCTAAGGCAATTACTATCACAGAGGCAATGCTGCAGCCATAGGTAGAGAGGTATGCTAAAAAAGTGTAGGAGGGTGTAAGGGAGCACACCCACCTGCAGATAGAGGTTACGCTGTGGATATCTTACATACATAATTGTAGGTGCTGCATGTATATTAATAGAGACAATAGAGCACACAAGGGGCACAGTCATGGAAGCTTCTTATGCACAACTAAACACCTTCCAGAACAAGATACTGGGCTTGAAGACTAAGAACCATAGACTCAGAGGACATCTACGTCACCTGGCATAACATTGTTCATAAAAACAATGTTCTACATCCTACTTTGGTGAGTAGCGTCTGGGGTCTTAAAAGTTTGCAAGTAGCCATGTAAGATACAACTAGTGGTCTCTTCCTGTCTGAAGTAAAGGAGAGGAGACTGAAGAAAATCAAAGACTCAAGGGGGCAAGCAGTCCACAAGACAAATGGACCACATGCACCACAGGCTACATAACCCTGATACCAGAAAAATTACACGGTGCCCAGCTACCACTACCGACCACTCTGACCAAGATCACAATAGAGGGTTCCAGACAGAGGGGGAGAAAAATGACGAACAAAAAATCAAATTCATAACAAAAAGACCAGACTTAATAGCCTGATAGAGACTGGAGGAATCCCCAAGACTATGGCCCTAAGACACCCTTCTAACTTGGAACTGCAGCCATTCCCAGAAACCACCTTCCAGCCAAGCAATAGACAGGCCTATAAAATAAACAATAACACCAGAAAAGAACACACTCCATAGAGCAAACAATCATACAAGACTAAAAGGGCAACATCTGCCCAAAAGGAAAGATGAGAAGGCAGGAATGGGCAGGAAAACCAGACAAAAGAAAACGGGGAACCCAGGGCGGAAATGGGGAGAATGTTTACTAAGTGTGGGGATTACAACCAATGTCACGGAACACTTTGTGTACAATTTGTTGAATGGGAAATTAATTAGCTCTGTCAACTTTCATCTAAAACACAATAAAACATTTTTTTAAAGATACTATGCTATATTTCACACAAGCTGATCACACTTCTTTACCAAGGAAAATTATAAACAAATGTGTTTAATGAGGTTTTGTACCTCTGTGACGAAAAATGTCCTTGGTATTATTTCTTCATATAATGAGCATTTAGAAGTTATTTTTTAAAGCAAAAAGTCCCTTTTTCTGAGGCAACAGTGAGCTCCAATTTGCCAATGTCACTGAAGGAAGAGCTTCTGCTTTTGTTCAAGAGTTCACCTTCTTATCATCCATACAACATAAACTGAAAGACACGTCAGGATGAGTCGGACAGAACTGAGGACTGAGTTAGACGCCTGTTCTAGTCCTGCCACCAATGACCTACATGACTGAGAAAATGACTCAGCGTCTTAGAGAACGACCTCACCTATACAAGAAAGGGAGACCTAGACTGCCTCTAAATCACAGCCAGTGCCTATTTCCGTGGTTTAAAACTCTTTTAACCTTGAAAATTTCCAGAACAAAAACAACAAAAAGATACCAAGTTTATTTACAAATGCTTGAAATAATTTTTTAAATTATTTCCATGAAGAAAGCAGGGATGAATAGCCTCAGGTTCAAAACTAAGAAGGCTAGAAACAGAAATGTGTACCACTCTGCTCAGACACCTCCAAAAACAAAGCCAAGCCCACTGCTGTGGAGTCAATTCCAACTCACTGCAACCCTACAGCACAGAATAGAACAGCCCCACCGGCTTTCTAAGGCTGTCATCTTTATGGAAGCAGACTGCTACATCTTCCTCCTGTGGAGTGACTGTTGGGTTCAAACGCTGACCTTTTGGTTAGCAGCCGAACACTTAACCACTGTGCCACCAAGGCTCCTCAGACACCCTCAGTGGATATTAATGAGCTAATACTACAAGTCTTAAATATTAAGACATAAAGAAAGAGGTGGGTGTGACGGACAAAAGAGACTGAACTCTGATCTCTTAGCATTCTAGCCACTAGGAAGTAAACAAGATAGAACAGCAAGGAGAAAAAAACAAAAAAAAATAACAGGGACACACAGAAGCCACCGCCTAGCTACCCCTCCCTAAGAGTGTGAGTGCCTGTATAAACAGCTGTGGCCTCACAACCCTCTGCCCTGGATGTGCCTGCCACAGCGTGTGCTTCCCTCATAAAATGCCCCATTTAGAGTTCTCCCCCATCCGGCCGTGACGCAGAGGCCAGTGTGCTCCTTCTGAGGAGTGCCGGACTCTGCACACAGCTCTGCCCATCTGAAACACGAAATCAAAATGAATATCCTGAGGCAGACACAGCAATGAAGGACGAGGGCAACGTGAAAAAATAAGACTCAAGAAACAACGCATTTGTATAGTTTTTGTTAGGTTATTTGTTTCCCTGCTATTTTACTTATTTGCTGTTTATTTAAGCAAAGACAAATCCATGAGGGTGGCATACCAAAACACCTGCCTTAGTCGAGGTATAACTGCAGCCACCCACATAAAAAAAGGAGTCATCTCTATCATTCTTTCTAAATCCTTACCACTGAATGAATCTCCAGCGTCACAAACACCAACTGAAGTGTTTCTTCCAAAAACTACATAGTATTTCTTAGAATTGTCTACGTGTTTTTGAAGCAACTTTTATTCTTGATTTTCTAAAAAGTAGCCACAAAACACATGAGTTTATAATGTCCATCCACTGCAGAATGTGTGAGTGTGTGGCCTCAGGGTCAAACCAAAACATGACAGGGAGGAATCTCCGGGCTTCAGAAGAGACAAGGCGCTGGTCTGTCTGACGGACGCCCTCAGAAAGGCAAATGAAGTTACAGTCTCAGTGCTATACTTCAGCTTGCTCTTTCTCATCAACGTGGTTGCACAATTCTTCACAGACTCACACACGGAAACCTGTACAACAATGTTCACTGCAGCACTTTTCCTAATAACCAAAAGGTGGAAACAACCGAAAAGTCCATCGATGGATGAACAGAGAAACAAAACATGGTACCTACACACAACGGAACATTACTCAGCCATAAAGAGAAATGAAGTTCTAATACATTCTACGACATGGATGAACCTTCAAGGCGCTTTGCTGAGTGAACATGGTACCTACACACAACGGAACATTACTCAGCCATAAAGAGAAATGAAGTTCTAATACATTCTACGACATGGATGAACCTTCAAGGCGCTTTGCTGAGTGAAGATGGTACCTACACACAACAGAACATTACTCAGCCATAAAGAGAAATGAAGTTCTAATACATTCTAAGACATGGATGAACCTTAAAGGCACTTTGTTGAGTGAAATCTGTCAGTTGCAAAAGGACAAACACTGTATGACCTCACCTGCATGAAATCAGCAAATACATAGAAACAAAGATTATTCGGGTTACCAGGGATGGGAGGGAGGGGAATGGGGAGGCTTTGCTGAGGGGTATTGAGTTTATGTTAATGGCGATCTAATGGTTTGAAAAAGGATAGTGATAAAAGTTAGACAACGTGAAGAATGTAAATAACGTCACCGAATCATACATGTGGAAACTGTTAAATTGACAAAGGTTTTGTTATGTATATTTTCACCACAAAAGGAAAAAAAAAGTCTATGCAGTCTATATAGATCTTGCATGCAGCTGCAAAGGGGGGTTTGAGTTTTTTTTTTTTTTCATGGTTTATATCTCATACACTTGTCTGTAAACAAAGCTCTTACTGTGTCGCTTAATGGCATACTCCAGATGTTTCCAACAAGTATACCAAAAAAAATTCCACAATATTTTCTTGATCTTTAAGGTTTAAGAGTAGGATGTACATACTAAGCTTGAAAAAAAAAGGAAAAAGAAGAAAAACCCAAATGGTGCCAAATGTTGGCAGCTATCTTCTTTCTTCCCAGACAAAACTCTTAGGTCTATAGTGAAAACAACATTTCTTGTAAGGTGCCAAAAACAACACAGGGAATTGTCACGCTGCTTCTCCCAGGCCGACCACTGCAGCAACCTTACAGCTTTGACAGTAGCCACGTCCAGCCTCCGGGAGAAAATGAAGAGCCAACTTTAAATCTTAACCCTGAAGGGTCACTTGAGGAATGTCATCTCCTAGGCTTCTAAAAACAAGTCATGCCTTTTAAGCGCTTTCCTTTCGAATAGAAGAGAACGTTTTTGTTTGTATTTGCTCTCCCCCACCGGAGCATTTAAATTAGGTTTCAGATGTTAGCACAGCATTTTTTCTAATACCGTGAAAATACAAACCTACTACAGAAAATTCAGAAAATACCAAAGGTGTAAGGAAAATATCAGCATTCCACTGCCTCCCTATATCCTTTGAGATAAAACAATGACAACATTTTAGTATATTTCACGCTAGTTGTTCTACATATGTAGAAATGTTTATATACACACACAAAATGATAATGATATGCTTTGTAACTTCCCATTATTGTGTGAGCACTTTCCCATGGAGAGACAGCATTTTGATCATTACCCTGTATCCCATGAGTAATGACTGCTTTGTATAATTCACAGCATTTCTCATGCGAGGTTTACTGCTCCACTGGCCAGCCACGGGACCAGTGTAAAATTCACTGATGGCATGTGCAGCTGAAACATGAGAAAGATGAGAACGGATTACAGGGCAGAAGAGTGGAAGCACAACCGTCCATCTCTAAACACATCTGGTTCCTCAAGAAATCAGAATCACCTTTGTAAAGGACCAAAAAGACGAGACAAATTAATTCTCTGGTCTCCAAACATTAAGGGGTCTTTGAAAGAATCATGATTATTCCTTTAAATACTCAAACCATTTAAATATGTAGTGTTGTTGTTTTTAGGAGGCTTTGAGTGGGTTCCAACTCACAGTGACCCTATGTACAAGGGAATGAAACATGGCCCTGTCCTGCGCCATCCTGGTAAATGCGTGTACAATACAGAAAATGAGCCATTTACTTTGCATAATGGTGAGAAGTTAAAAAGCATTCATTACTGTTAGCCTAAGGGCGCGGCGATCTCCTTGATTAACATGCAAACGAACAGGCAAAGAATCTAATGCTCACTTGTTTTTTTTCTTCTGAGCATTCACCTCATTCAAGTTGGTCATGAAGGAGTAATCACACGCACGCACGCACACGCACGTACACGCACGTACACCAATGTCGTCTATGGTGCAATGTTTCCTTATAACAAACCCGCCTCAGGAAATTATTAATGAGGGGTTAGGAGGTTACACAGTAGCTAAGCCCAGAAGAATGTCTGTGCAGAGAGAAACTACCTATTCAGAAAGGAGGAGAATTGTTTGGAGAGGACCGGAGTTCGAAAAGGAATTCCTTCCTAGCAAAGACATTTTCTACACTACGCAAAGCCAAAATAAAATGAGTCATTACACTGCACATTTCCTCTCTCTCTATTATTAGAATTATGGAAACCACGGACAGCACAAACGGGGTGCAGAACCGCACTCCCCACCCCCGCTTCAAATGTTTCAGAAGGATCTCGGATGGTCTAGGTTCAATTCTGAAAGAAACTATTAAGAAGAACTGGAGGGCATTTGTTTGTAACTTCAGCTTTACCTACAAAAAGAGAGATAAGGGGAGTATGGAAAATAAAGCAGCTTGACTCGGAGGTCCGCAAGCACGCGGCCCCAAACACCAAGGCCTCAGCCCTTTTTCTGGGCTATGTGTGCTACTAGAAGAGGTCAGACATTTAGACCAGTGGTTAAACAGGCAATCTGAATGGCAGTGTTGACTCGGAAAAACCTATTTATATTCACAAAAACACACAACTCTGAAATGTGTGTGATCGTTGAACTGCTGAATGACTATAAATTTGAAAACATTCTGTGAAATGCAAAAAGAAAAAAACTGATAAGTCTGGCACAACTACCAAAATTAAAATGTCGATCAGTATGTCATTATAACCAGTAAAATCAAAAGTCCATATTTTTGAAGCTTTAAACATTTACTTACTAGTTTTTCAGCTTATGAGGTGCCTGCCAAACCCTGATGGAAGCCCTGTGAATACAGAGGGTTCCATTCCAAGCAGGGAGGTACAATTTCCTTGCAGCTCACTGTATTTCATCTCTAGAAGAAGGTGCTTCTAACATCTGTCATTCGTTTTTCCAACAAATAGCAACTGAGCACCTACTGCCTGCCCGGCAATTTTCTAGGCGCTGCAGATAAGGCAGCAAGAGAAAAACAAAAACAAAAACTACAATTAGCAACGAAAATTTCAGTCCTCATAGTTCGCATCATGCAGCAAACTTTTTCTCCAAAAAAAGTATTGTTAAATTTATTAAATTGGTTTCCTTGTGAGATTTCATTCACTCTACAGTTAATATATGCAAATAGTTTAAAGGGAATGCATAATATACACGTTTCTGTATTTATATACAGTTGCTTGTGAATATGTCAACATCAGATTTTTCTTATTATTTTGAAACCACTAGGAGCCATACAAGTTGTGATTGACAGACTGCGAATTTGTGAGTGTTTTTGTTTCGTACTGAACAATCTGTTGAAGGGCAGTTTTCTCCGACAGGACACCTCCTGAGGCAGAAGTTCAGCAGGGCTCTGAGTGGTTTAATGGTCTAGGGCATGATACTAACTCCAATGGTATGTGACAAGGAGAAGGCATTCCCTGCCTCTACTCTAGAGCTGGCTTGGTTTTGTGGTATGACTCTAGCTGGAAGAAGGTCTCTCTGAATTTGGCCAAAGCCTGAGCCTGGAGACCCTGACTCTAACTGGTTGGAAAGATTAAAAACCCTGGCTCCTCCAGCAGACAGACTGCACAGACCGTCTTACTGAATCCCTGGAGTCCACAGAGACACTCAACCCCCAACACGCTTCACTTTCACAAACTCTGGGCCAATTCAAGCACAAACTTCAGAGGCAAAGAGAATGCTAGTGAAATGTAAAACTATGTGGAAAGAGAAAAAAAAAAAAAAAACCCTTCCCCTACGAACATTCTTCTGCTTCACACTTCCTTCCCAAAAATTAGTACAGTGACAACTGTTGGTCATATGATATTACTTGGGGTGTAACCTGTTTTAATGTACATGGAAATGAAACCCCCCCCAAAAAAAAATCCTACTTATAAAACATAGGACAATGTATTTCGGCAAAGTAATAAATCTGCTGGATTTAAAAATACTGGATGATTTGAATAAGTAAAATCTTTTTTCTAGGGCTTTTGCTAAATATCTGAGTCTACCAACATCCTTTTTGTCCTTAAACAAATAAGGTGTTTTCCATAAAATGTAAGAGGAATCATGAAACAGTCAGAAACAAAGAATTTCAAATCACAGAATAATGGTGTTAGCCTACATTACAGGTTAATTATGACACACACAGATATAATGATATTGCCAAGTTTCTTAGGAAATGTAAAACTTACTTATGGTCATTAAACTCTGGGATCAGATATCAATATTTATCACTATGTAGAAAGTCAAATAGAAATCTCTATGAACATTTTAATGAAAAGTGTACTTTTTTCCACTGAAATTACTGACATCATTGAAACTTGATCTATTAATGTTTTAAGATATGAACTATTCTTTAACCTGGCATCTATTATTGTACTAAGACCTTATTCACACACAAAATGTGAAAATCAATTTTGGCATCTACACAAGAATGTAAATAGCATAGGCCCAATTATCCTCAATGGTCTAAGACACTTCCTGATAAATGAGATACCTAGCAACTAAACACTCAATAAATCCATCTACTAATGGACTGCAAAGCCAGTGATCTTCTTCGGCCTTCTAATACACAGCCAAGGAGATTTTCTCAGCATTGTTTACCTTAAAAAATATTTTTTTCAGCACCAAAATAACGCATAAAAAGATCAGTGAACAATCTGTGTTCATTTAAAAATGTATGGGCATAAAATACATTTTTAGTCTTTTAAAAAAATGTAAGGGAAAGTTTGTTTTCTGTCTTACTTATATTTAAAACAATTACCTACAGAGGAAGCATGCTGAATGTTGTCTTTGAAAGGAAGTGCAAAGGAAAACTGAAATCAAGTAAAATGTTTGAAGTACCAACAAAGAGCCTAGGCACAAAGTTTTAATGACTGACGTAAAAAAAAAAAATAACATCTTAAATAAGGTTCATTTGCTCAAAAGGCAACTGATCTTAAAATTTCTTTTATCCTATGTCTTAGGCATCTAGTGATGCTCTAACAGAAATACCACAAGTGGATGGCTTTAACAAAGAGAAGTTTATTCTCTAATAGTCCGGCAGGCTACAAGTCCAAATTCAGGGCATCAGCTCCAGGAGAAGGCTTTCTCTCTCTGTCAGCTCTGGAGAAAGTTCTTTGTGATGCAACAGTCTTCCCTTGATCTGGGAGCATCTCTGAGCAGGAACCTCAGGTCCAAAGGACGTGCTCTGCTCCCAGCACTGCTCTCTTGGTGGTATGAGGTCCCCCTGTGTCTCTGCTCGCTTCTCTCTTTTATATCTCAGAAGAGATTGGCTTAAGATACTATCCAATCTTGTATACCTCATCACTATAACTGCTACTAATCCATCTTATTAGATCATAGTGATGGAATTTACAACACATAAGGAAATCACATCAGATTACAAAATGGTACACAATTAAACAAAACTGGGAATCATGACCCAGCCAAGTTGACAGATATTTGGGGGGGACACAATTCAATCCATGACATCCTATAAATGAGAAAGCTTTCTCCAATGCACAAAAGGTTTTCATGTTTAGCCACCAACTGTTCTGCAAAACTTGCATTCCACACTGAGTTAAACAATCAGCCCTCAAGGTGCAAAATCAAAGAGCCAATCCGTTAAAGACTTAGCAGTCTGGTTCCTGTCTAGACTGCTTTCTAGACTACAGACTCTTGTCTAAAGAAGTAATCTGGGAGGACCCTGTTGTTGTTAGGTGCTGTCCAGTGGCTAGGACTTTCAAAAGGATCATTAAGAATGCATTCACACTCAAATGTGATATCCACCAGCAAATGTGATGGGCTGCCCTAGTGGTGCAGTGGTTAAGAGCTATGGCAGCTAAACCAAAAGGTCGGCAATTCAAATCTACCAGCTTCTCCTTGGAAACTCTATGGGGCAGTTCTACTCTGTCCTATAGGCTCACTATGAGGCAGAATCAACTCGATGGCCATGGGTTTGATTTTTTTTGTTTTTTTATTTTCTACCAAATCTACTTCCAATAATGCCACTGCATTTTTCGTATTATTTTTTTCATTACATTACTGCACAAGCATAATTTATACACTGCTGTACAACTGCATGATAGTGTTATTATAATTTAAATTACTAAATTGCATTGTCTTTTTAAAGTAGAGAAATAAGATGTACTCCCAACAATGCTTCTGAAATCTGATTGTTCTTAAAACCTTACCAGATGGTAATACTTTAAAAATTGCCATTAGAAGACATAAAATGTCTTCCTACAAAAAGATGTATGTCTCTTTTTTCCAAAATGGTGAAATCCAGGTTCTCTAATAAGCATGAGTAAGGCACAAAATATGAAAACTTGGATATTACCCATCCATCTAGGAAGCAGTCCATGTTCCCTATCAATAATCAATATTCTCCCTCCCCACTCCCGTCTCCAGCCTAGGAACTAGGAATACGAGGACACAGCCGCCTGAATGTACTACGTAAGACGCACAAAGTCAGTCTTCCTAGCTGCTAAATAACATTCCTTCTAATTCTGGCTGACTTCAAAAATTGATATAAGTGAAGACAACCCGCTCTCACAAAAAGAAACAAAAGGAATGCAAAAATAATCTGGTCTCTAAGGGTCCCGAACATTAATTAGTATTGCCTTTAAATTTACTGGGAAACATAGGTATAACTTTGTGTAGACTGGGTACTGTACTTATGGAAACAGCAGAGAGCATGGCTTTAATTTGGTTGTGACACCATAAATATTGGCATACTGAACATGTGCTCACTGCCATGAATTCTGAACTCTCTCTCCAGGGTCTGCTTCTGTTTTGTCCCCAGGCCAGAACTAAGGACTACTCGCCCACAGTCTCATGTGAGCAGAGCTGAGAAAATAAACTCTTTTTCCAGGAAAAAATACATCCTTCGAGTGACTTTTTAAAATAACAACTTTTTCAAGATTTTTGCTCTACGTAAGATAAATTACAATTGTCAATCTCAAACCCTATAGAGAGAAAAAAAAAAAGATGAAAAATAAGAAAGCACAGACGGGGGAAATAATTCAAAACAGAAAATGAATTAAAGCCATTGAATATGGACATTTGATAATCAGATTCTTCTCTATAATAAACTGACAGCAATCCAATGTTATCATACAGTTCCCTACTAAAATTAATTTTCCTGGAAATGCAGCATTTTTTTTCTTCTGGAGGAAATAACATTTTAAGTAGTCATCATTATAATTTTGCCAATAAGGTTCTTTGCACATTCATTTTACTCAGTCTAAGCAGAAAGACTAAGAGGCCCTTCCATGTATCCCCTTTTAGTTCCTCAAAATGAAGCCAGACATTAGTTGCATCCCCCAGTTGTGAAATAAGGCGTATGACTCCATTAGAGCCTATCAATGATGACTTATGACACCAGATGCCAACACCACAACATAGCAGGCTGCAGGAGGTCTAAATAGGCTGCTTTCACTTCACTTACAAGACCTACCACCCAGTGGGCACTAAGCTAAAGATTATTCAACATTTTATTCTGACACTAGAAAACCGTGAGACTTAAGACATTCATACTATAAGAATTCAAAGTACAAAATGGTAAATTCTGTAATATTCTGGGAGTTTAGAGAAGGCAGACATGCCAGGTAGAGAGAAATAGGGAACTCTGGTAGAAGGGGCATCAGTCAGGCTGGGCCTTAAATCCATGTTGGTTTTGAACATGAAGAGCAAAGATGACAGTGAACTCGTCCCTCATCCCACATGCACTGACCGGTCCATTACCTCATCATCTGGCATCTGGACTATTGCAAAAGCCTTAGAACTGGTATTTCAGCCACTAGCTTCTCCATCCTGATACACCTTTCTTGGAAAGCAAAAACCAACCAAACCAACAAAACAAAAACTCCCTGATCATTCAGTAAATACTCAATGACTTGATATTAAGAATATGAAAATAGAGAGAAAAAAATTGAAAAAAAAGCCCTTATTATTAGGAACCATCAAGGAAAACTGGCAGTCGTAAATAACAAAATGGACTGCATAATGATCGATATCCTAGGCATTAGTGAGCTGAAATGCACTGGTATTGGCCATTTTGAATCAGACAATCATATTGTCTACTATGCCCGGAATGACAAAGTTGAAGAAGAATGGCATCACATTCATAGTCAAAAAGAACATTTCAAGATCAATCCTGAAATACGACACTGTCAGTGGTAGAATAATATCCATACACCTACAAGGAAGACCAGTTAATATGACTGTTATTCAAATTTACGCACCAACCACTAATGTCAAAGATGAGGAACTTGATGATTTTTACCAACTTCTGCAGTTTGAAACTGATCAAACATGCAATCAAGATGCACTGATTATTACTGGTGATTGGAATGTGAAAGTTGGAAACAAAGAAGAAGAATCGGTTGTTGGAAAATAGGGCCTTGGTGATAGAAACGACGCTGAAGATTGCAAGACAGAATTTTGCAAGACCAACTACTTATTCATTGCAAATACTGTTTTTCAACAACATAAATGGCAACTATACACGGGGAACTCACCAGATGGAAAACACAGGAATCAAATTGACTACATATGTGGAAATAGATGACGGAAAATCTCAATTTCATCAGTCAGAACAAAGCCAGGGGCAAACTGTGGAACAGATCATCAATTGCTCATATGCAAGTTCAAGCTGAAGCTGAAGAAAATTAAAACAAGTCCGTGAGAGCCAAAATACAACTTTGAGTATTTCCCACCTGAATTTAGAGACCATCTCAAGAATAGATTTGACACATCAAGCACTAATGACCTAAGACCAGACAAGTTGTGGAATGGCATCAAGGACGTCATACGTGAAAACAGCAAAAGGTCAGTAAAAAGACAGAAAAGAAAGAAAAGACCAAAATGTATGTCAGAAGAGACTCTGAAACTTGCTCTTGAACATAGAGTAGCTAAAGGAAAGGGAAGAAATGATGAAGTAAAAGAGCTGAACAGAAGATGTCAAAGGGCAGCTAGAGAACAAAAAGTATTACAATGAAATGTGCAATGACCTGGAGACAGAAAATCAAAAGGGAAGAACACACTCGGCATTTCTCAAGCTGAAAGAACTGAAGAAAAATTCAAGTCTCGACTTGGAATTCTGAAGGCTTCTATGGGCAAAACATTGAATGATTCATGAAGCATCAAAAGTGGATGGAAGGAATACAGTGGCTGTACTAAAAAGATTGGTCGATGTCCAACCATTTCAGGAGATAGCTTATGGTCAAGAACTGATGGTATTGAAGGAAGGCGTCCCAATAGAGGGTCCCAGACAGAGCTGGAGAAGAATGTAGAACAAAATTCTAGCTCACAAAAAAAGACCAGACTTACTAGCCTAACAGACTCTGGAAAAACCCTGAGAGTTATGGCCCCCAGACACCCTTTTTTAGCTGAGTAATGAAGTCACTCCTGAGGTTCACCCTTCAGCCAAAGATTAGACAGCCCCATAAAACAAAACGAGACTAAAGGGGCACATCAGCCCAGGGGCAAGGACTAGAGGGAAGGGACGGGAAAGCTGCTAATAGGGAACCCAAGGTCAAGAAGGGAGAGTGCTGACAATATCATAAAACAATATATGTATTTACTGTTTAATGAGAAGCTAGCTTGTTCTGTAAACCTTCATCTAAAGTACAATAAAAAAAAAAAAAAAGATGTGGAAGGAGGGATATCACTGCAGATATCAAATGGATCTTGGCTGAAAGCAGAGAATACCAGAAAGATGTTTACCTGCATTTTATTCACTACACAAAAGCATTCGACTGTGTGGATCATAACAAAGTACGTATAACATTTTGAAGAATGGGAATTCCAACACACTTAATCGTGCTCACTAGGAACCTATTTATAGACAAAGAGGCAGTCGTTCCAACAGAACAAGGGGATACTGCATGGTTTAATATCAGGCAAGCTGTGCATCAAGGTTGTATCCTTTCACCATATTTTTCAGTCCGTACACTGAGCAAATAATCTGAGAAGCTAGACTATTTGAAGAAGAATTCAGCATCAGGATTGGAGGAAGACTCATTAACAACCTGACATATGCAGATGACACAACCTTGCTTGCTGAAAGTGAAGCAGACTTGAAGCACTTCCTGATGATCAAAGACTACAGCCTTCAGTGTGAATTACACCTCAACATCAAGAAAACAAATATCCCCACAATTGGACCAATAAGCAACATCATGATAAACGGAGAAAATATTTACATTGTCAAGGATTTCATTTTATTGGATCCACATTCAATGCCCATGGAAGCTGCAGTCAAGAAATCAAACAATGTATTGCACTGGGCAAATCTGCTGCAAAGACCTCTTCAGTGTTGAAAAGCAAATATATCACTCTGAGGACTAAGGTGCGCCTGACCCAAGCCATGATATTTTCAATTGGCCTCCTATGCATGGGAAAGCTGGACAATGAATAAGGAAGATGGAAGAGGAATTGGTGCCTTTGAATTATGGCACTGGCAAAGAATACTGAATATACCATGGACTGCCAGAAGAACCAACAAGTCTGTCTTGGAAGAAATACAGAGTTCTCCTTGGAAGCGAGGATGGCGAGACTTGTCTCATGTACTTTGGATATGTTATTAGGAGGGAACAATCCCTGGAGAAAAAGTAGTATCAATTCATTGGATTAACAATGATGTTGTGCTTGTTTAATCTATCATACATTTTGAATTTTTGTGAAAGAATTAAACGTTATTTTTGCAAAATAAAAACTATTAACTCTAACTCTAATTCTCGGACTTAGAGCTCTAAGAGCAAGCCCAACTCTGAGGAACAGGGAGTCATTTAAACATATGTATAATAAAAACCAGTTGCCATCAAGTCGACTCTCAGGACTGAGGTGTATACCACAGAGTGACTCTACTATCTGCCTGAAACTGAGGCATGTCGGAGGATGCAAAGTTACGCAAAGCTATGGAAGCTCTGACATCTGTTGTAAGCACAAAAACAAACAAAACAAGGTGCCATGGAGCCAATCCTGACTCACAGCGACCCTACAGGACAGAGAAGAACTGCCACATAGGGTTTCCGAGGCTGTAATCTTTACAGGAGCTGACTGCCCCATCGTCCTCCTGCAGAGCCGCTGGTGGGTTCGAACGCCAACCTGTTCGCAGCCAACCGCTTTAACCACCACACAACCAGGGCTCCTATACTGCAAGCACAACACAGGTTTTTTTAAACAACTACTGAATGCTCCTTAGAAGTGATGATGGCAAGACTTTGGCTTGCTTACTTTGGACACATCATCGCTAGAAAAGCATACCATTTATGGTAAAGTAAAGGGTCAGCGAAAACAAGGAACGCCCTCTGAAATGGGTTGACACAGGAGCCTCACAATGTACTCAGACATATCAATGATCATGGGCAACATTTTCATTCTGTCAAACATGGGGTCCTATGAGTTGGAACTGAATTCACAGCAACTAACAACAACAATAACAAAAGCCACCCAGAAATTCATTGGGATGGGTTCAAGTTATAGCAATTGTTTACTCCAAAGAAGAAAACACCTTTGTATACACATTTTACACTCTCTAAAGAGCACTGTAGTCTGCATGATTATAGAGCAGGGATTGCATATGCTCCTGTCAGGGAGAATCTTTACGTTCCTGTAATAACTGGCAACATGTATATGGAAGTGATCTATTGAATGACCAGTCCTCTTGAGTCATGATCAAAATACAACTTTATTTTTGCTGCTCCTGGATTTTACTACGTAGGGAAAATCTTCTCCTACCCCAGGATGAATATTCCTTTAAGACCATACCTTTTCAGCTCACTCTTAAGTGATATAGAGTTCTAGAATAATTTCAAATATAAATACTGTTATACTGTATAAGAAAGACTATCCAGTCCTTTGGAATAATTAAATTCTAGAGCTGAAGCCTGCTAGAAAAGAGGTGAATGGGTACCTAAGGCCCAGAGATGGAAAAGGGTTGTTTTCAAGATCACAAGGAACCCAATTTAAAGGGATAGCTGGCAGATCTCAGGTTTCTCCCTAGACTTTAGGCCATCTAGCCCTAAATTACACATTTAAAAAAAAAAAGAAGAAGGAAACAGCAAGTCACCCATTGCACAGGACTATAATATGCACTATTGTCCGTTGTTTTTAGGCCTGTGGAGCTGGAACAGCTCTGTCCGCTGCCAAACTTCCAGCAGCAACATTTAAAAGTTGCCAGTATGGTGTGATGCCATCAATTTTTAAAACTTAGAAAGGCTCATTGAATTTTACAAAGGGTTTCTTACACAATCGCTTCCTTTAAGACCAAATGAGTCAACCATGATTGAGAGAAGTTTCAGAATGAATAAATGTTACGGGATCAACATAGAAATTATTTCCTTTCCTTTGATCACTTCAATTTCCAAATTAATTTCTGGCTTCCGTTTCCACTAACCATCACCACCAATGCGTAGCCCCACACATTCTTATATTCCTGCCCACACAACCCTCCCTTTTTGGAGCATTCTGGCACAATCCTCACGCCCAATTTTAGGGGAGGTAAATTAACATCCTAATGCAGTAAAGTGGCTTCCTAAAAATGAGACAACTTGGGATAGGCCTTATTACCTACCTGTTATGCAAGACAAATGAATGTCACACCAGGTTGGTTATAATAGCGGTTTTATTGCAAGACTCACAGTGTTACGGTAACTGTAAATCAAAACTGTCGCTGGATTTCTACTATACATAGCTGTAGTTATGAGTTTACTCTTACAAGCCGGAACAGTTATTTTACAATTAGTTTAGCCATGTCTGAGCCCAGAAGAAAAATTTCAATTTTAATTACCTTACTTTGCTTGAACAGTACCCAGTGCTACCAAAAAACCAGGTCAACTCAACTTTTCACACAAGTTTCTAAACATTTTCCAAAGTTGCACAAATTTATAAATGTGAATACTCAAAATTTTAAGTAGGTTTTCAGACTGCAGGGTAAAATAGCAATAATGGTTTTCCATGCACCAAACAAAAAATAAGTCTGTAACCCCATTCTCAAGCTAGAACACGGTCATGATCCTATAAAATACAATACACATCCCTGAATTCGGAATGAAAATCTATCACTTAAACGTCCAGTAAATGACCCTATTTGTTTACATGGCCCTGTAGCTTTTTTATGGCCTTTCCATAAAGAAGTTATTACATCTATTTCTTTTGTTTAAGAGGGTTTGAATGAGCCCTAGAACCACAAACTAGTTAAACAAGCTCTCCTTGGATGGATGTGGTCTCCTATATATAACTCACCACTACCGGGGAAATTTTCTGAACAATGTTTGTAGTTTGGAAACACCACACATTCCTACACACCAAAGTATTTCCTGTGCTTTATGCAGTTTAAATGTTTGGCCGATAGATTAAATAAATCCTATTTTTCCATTTTTCCAAGTAAAAGAGTGGTATTTGCACTTCTTCCAGAAGATCTGCACCTCTAAGTGTTTTGCTCTGGTAGGCTGGCCATTCATAAATGACTGCGAAAGAAGAAGAGCACAAGGGAAATGTGAAACCCAGACACCCCAGCTGATTTCTTAGGATGCAAATGTTAGTTCCAAAAGGAAACCATTTTAAAGCAGTTAGTTTAATGGGATGCCCAGCTGATGCCCATTAAAAGTTCTCTGTACAGACTGAAGAGACATTTTCTGCCATACAAAAAACTTTTATTTTTAATAAGCATAGAGATAATTTAATCCCAAATTTTACATTTTTCATTGTGTCTTTAAACTTCCAATTTGATAATATTCTCAGGGAAACAGAGATTAAAACCACTTTTAAAGGGTTAACATTTATCAATTAAGTATCCAGACTCTCTTAGCATCTCTCAATAGGCTGGTCAGATTCAGACCCAGGAATACTTGCTCTTTTTTTTTTTTTTTTAATTCCTGCTTTTTCTAAAAATAGAAAGTTTGACTGCAATGACTAAAGCAGAGCAGATATATTTAAGCTCATCATAAATATCTCTAGTATACATAAAACTGCAATCTAAACCACAAAAATGCTACTGTACGATGAGGCTTATTATCTTATATCCTAGAGGTATTTCATTTTCATGGTGGTGGTGTCAAGTGCCGTGGAGTCGGTTCCGACTCATAGCAGCCTGATGTACAACAGAACGAAACACTGCCAGGTCCTGCGTCATTCTTATTTTCATGCAGAGCTCCAGAAATAGTTTACCTTTTTAAAAACAAAAGCCAAGTCAGTAATAAAATGCATACTATAGAGACACTGCTGCTGATTTAATAGAAAGCATCCCTAATACCTTTTTTACCTAAAACATAAACAAATTTCCAGCACAGGAGACTTGCCTTCAGTATACCCCACCCCCAGCAATGAAGAACACATCTATGCTTTTCATACTAGCACTACTGAACTGTTGTTCTGGTTTATATAGTGTTCCCATATCCAGGAGTTCCTATAAGAAATCCAGCTAAATTTCACCTGTCCTTTGAGGGAGTAATCAGTCCTACGGCAATTCACATTCGAGTAAGAAAGAGCCTTTAGTTTACTTCCTTAGAGCAGTTTCTTTAAAATTCTAGAAGTACTGTGTTTTTCCTGTGTTCTTAACTAATATGCACCCTACTTGTCATCATGGCTCAGGTTTAAAATATGATAAATCAGAAATAAACACCTTGGGTTCCTCTCTGTTCCAGGCCCATTAAGAAATTTCTGGTAAGGAAAATTGAGTATTTCTTTCTTCTTACTGGTTTGCATCTTATTCACATTTTAAGCAAATGCCCCTTCTTAGTACACTGATTTTAATCAACTCCTGCTGCCATATAAAAAGTAATTACAATGCTTTAATGACTCCCAATTTGCATTTGTAATGCCCCAGACTATGAATGTGTATGGCTGTATATGGAAAATAAGCTGTGATTTATTCCTCAGTGGGGGAAAATATATATATATATACACATACATATATATATATATATATATATATATATATATATATATATATATGTATGTATATATATATATATAAATAATATGACTCTTTAAAAGACAGATGTCTTTGTAAATACTCAGCAAAAATAACTGCCAGAATCAACATGAGATAAGTACCACAGAAGTCCAACTTCTGTTGTTAATGGTTTATTCTCTCTGCAGTGGCTTAAAAGGCAGGTGCAACGGCCAGCTGGGCATATTTAAGCACAGAAGCATATCTCTGTCTTGCAACACTAAAAAACTCAAAATAGTGTCTACTCATGAACAAGGCTTTCCTAGAACGCAAACAGCATAGCTTCAAAAAACAGGATGTCGTCAAGATAGCACATCCACCAAGAGAATTCAGTCGTTTCAAATCCGTAAATACCACAAAGTATTTCCAGCATTGTATACAAGGGACCAGAAAACACCTCACCAGAGAAATGCTGTAGTTACTCAATGCATAGTAACATCAGACCAATTAATTTTCCTCGAAAACTTCAAAGTCCTTCCCTTATAAGTGTTAAGGCTATTTTCTTTGCTTCTCGCAAGGTAACAGCTTCATTACACTAATTCAGTGTGCTGGAAGCTGCCTCCTTTTTCTCACAGTCTCCTGATGCCTCACTCAGCCTCATTCTGCATGCCATCCATTTTGTGAATGAAGTGTGAAAACTGCTCTTTGTTTACATAAAGGAGCCAACCTAGAGTGGTGTGGACACGGGCTTAGCGTCTCTGAGTGGAACTGAGGCCGTGCAGCCTGTTCTTCTAACTAGTTCAGAACTTCCAAGCGTGCCTAAGGACTGAAAGAAAATTCCAGCAGTAAGGAGTTAGCTGCACACACCAACTCAGAACTCTGCTACCACATGCCTGCTTAGAAAATAACTGACAATACAAGGTTCTGATTAAATCTGAAACATGAAGACAAGTTCTTCTTTTGCTGTGTGTTAAGGGCAAACCCCGCGGGAAGCACGTACTGCAAACACCATCGGGCGCTTTGCCTACATCCACCCCTAAAACATTCCCATTTGTTTCCTGCCTCTCCTTCTAACACTCTAGACCCTTCTTGTCTCTCCCATGTGATACACATTTTTATACATCCATTCCTTTGTTCTGGCTGTTCCCTTTACCCAGAACGTTTTCCTCTTTTTCCCTCTCAAACACACTTCAAAATGTCACCTCCTCTGTGGGAACTTTCCTCTTTGCACTTCTTCTCCAGGCAGAAGCAACTAGTTAGTAAATCAGTAGAGAATTTTTGAAGTGAAATAAAGCACTCTGCGTACCCACAGCACTTTGAGCACAAAACCAACAGACCATGCGATACAGGAAGGGCCTCCTGTCCCTCTCAGACGCGGAGCTTATTCCTCTCTGTGTACCCAGCACCTAGCACAGAGCTCAGCAAAGAGCATATGCTCATAAAAATTTGCTGAATGAAAACAATGTTCTAATAAAACATTAGACCATTTAACTTACAAAGGAAGAGGCACGTGGCTCTGAGTCCTGGCTTGGAGTCAGACCTCGGTCCAAACATTTACCAGCTGCGGGACCTTGGCTAAGTTACTCAGCAAGTGAAGCCTTGGTGTTTTTCCTAATACCTCATGCGGAGGTTATAAAGATAAACTGCATACTATCTACAAACACTGAGCACAAGCGTATCACCCAGCAGGCACAGCTCACAGGGTTGCCATTATCAAGCACCACCAAACATGGACTCACTCAGAGCTGTTCAGAACCATTTCACTCGCCCCAAGGAATGCAACCAAATGCTGGCCCTCCTTGAGGACTAGGGTGCACCTGACCCAAGCTATGGTGTTTTTAATCACCTCCTATGCCTGTGAAAGCTGGACAATGGATAAGGAAGACCAGAGAAGAATCAATGCCTTTGAGTTAGTGTTGGTGATGAATGATGAACACACCATGGACTGCCAGATGAACAAGTCTGGGAGGAAGGGTAGCCAGAATGCTCCTCAGAAGCGAGGATGGCGAGACTTCATATCACGTACTTTGGACACGTTAACAGGAGGGACCAGTCCCTGGAGAAGGACATCATGCTTGGTAAAGTAGAGGGTCAGCGAAAGAGAGGAAGACCCTGGACGAGATGGGTTGACACAGTGGCTGGAACACTAGTTTCAAACACAGCAACGACTGTGAGGATATACTCTGTTGTATACAGGGTCGCTATGAGTCAGAACCAATCCACAGGCACCTAATAACAACACTGCCCCTCACATGTTGCTCTGTTCCTGGCAGCTCTTATTGGCTTCTTATCCTCTACACAGCAGCAATACAAATCTACATCTTCACACTTATCGTTAACGTACCTTGTACTGTTTGGAAATGTTGGTTTCTATCAAAGAATCAAGACTTCCCACTTTGCCTCTGCCCCAGCCCCCCGCAACAGCTCAATACACACATCAACTGATTGAGAAATGGCTCATGTACCGTTCAACACAGGAGCCCCAGTGGTCCAACGGGTAAGCATTTGGCTGCTGGCTGCTAACTGAAAGGTCAGTGGTTCTAACCCACCCAGTGGCTCCATGGGAGCAAGACCTGGTGATCTGCTTCCATAAAAATTACAGTCAAGAAAGATTACAGCCAGGAAAACCCTATGGGACAATTATACTCTGTCCCTTGGGGTCGCCATGAGTCACAATCAATTCAATAGCACCTATCCACTAACCACTATTCTACAGGGGAAAAGTCAAATACAAAAAGGCTTAGTTTGAAAATAAAAGAGGAATTAAGCAGAACACCAAGAAAGCAAAACAAGTGAAGCCAGCCCAGCAAAGATAGTCTGGTTTAGAAACAGAGCAAATGTCCGGAAGAAGGCTACTCAATCAGCAGGGAAGTGAGGCTTGAAGACAGCATAGGAACTCTACTGCAAAGTCAGCTAACAGATAAAATGACCTAGAAGACAAAATCAGCTAATATTACCAAAAAAAAATATTAATCTTACTAACTGAGCTAGGCTTCAATAATACATTTATTGCAGCTCCTCTTTTTAGCTCTTTTGGTTCTCAGATTTAGGAACTTTACAAACAAAATGTTTGAAAAGGTAAATTAGTATTGTCTTAGGCAAGCCATTCAAGTTTGCAGCTATGAATTCATTTTTTGATTTTTTTTTTTTTCCTACCTTAAAAGGAAATTTCAACTTCTGAAGAAAATACCCTATATGATACAGGGAAAATCAAAATTAAGGACATTCTTAAATCTATTTCAAAAACAATAAAAGGCCGTGACTCCCAGGGCACACTAAACCATACTTATTTACTCATTTCTATGGTGCTTTCACCAGAGACATCCTCTTAATTAAAATGTTCAAAATGATTTAAAAAAAAAATTGCTTGTGTAACCAAACATTCTAATCTCACTCCATCCCCTCCATCATCATCAATTCTTAAACCAAAATATTAAAATAAATGCCATTCATCCACCAAGATACCTGCTTAAAATAAGGCTCTATTACATAATGGTATAAATTCTAAAGGTAGTATTTCCAGTCATCTGCCAATTTGTCATATTTCTCTCCCAACAGAAGTATTTTTTATTTATTTATTTGGTGAAAATATACACAACCAAACATACACCACTTCAACAATTTCTACATGTACATACAATTCAATGACATAGGCTACATTCTTCAAGGTGTACCAACTTTCTCAATAACCTCTTCCGAACTATTTCACCATCATTAACACAAACTTACCACCTCCCTAAGATTCTCATCTGTCTTTTCAAGTTGATGTTGTCAGTTTGATCCCATATAGATAATTCTTTAAACTTAATGCAGATATTCTTTCCTAATTATGTTAAACTATTATTTGGTTTAAAGATGATTATAGGGGATAGTTTCAGTTCAAGGTTTAAAGATTCCCTCAGGGTAATAGTTTCAGGGGTTCACCTGGCCTCAATGGCTCCCAAAGTCTGGATTCCAGGAGAATTTGACACTCTGTTCCACATTTTATCCCTTTTGATCAGTATTCTTCTATAGAATTCTTGATCTACCTTATTTCTACATGAATAACGTGCGCCTTCTACGTCTGTTTGCCAACTGCACCGTCCCCCTCAAGGTATTCTCGTAAGTGCCACTAGGCTAATTTTTTTGTATACTGTTGTAAAAACATTAGCACAGTCATTTATGAAAATACCTCATGGAGGGGAGAGCACAGTTAGAAACATAGAAGGTGTCCAGTAATGGTGGGTGGGCACCATGCAGTTCTGGTCTCATGGCAAAGGACGCAGTTGTTCATGGATGTAACTGGACACAGATTTTATTTCCTCCACCAACCCTGACCCTCCTTCTTCCTCTGGTGCTCCCAGTGAATGCAGACCAATTGTTGTACTTTTGATGTCCACTTGCAAGCTTTTAAGACCCAAGGCACTACACAATGAATTAGGAGGCAGAAAAGAATCACCAAAATCAATATTAGGCTAATGGACTGAAACGTCCCACAAAACCATGACCCTAAGCCTCTGAACTGAGGAAACAAATCTGGTAAGTGCTTGGTTGTACACAGTCGGTTATCAGTAGCTGCTTTTGTTTTTGTTTTTAAATCTTCTAGAAATATATATATAACATTTTTTGGCAGTTGAACATTTTTCAAGTGTATAGCTTATGATGTCAAGTACATTAGTTATGTTGAGTAATCATCACCACCAATCAATGCCAGATTTCCTTTCACTGTAAACAGATTTACTACTTCCCAGCCAGGAGAAGTATTACAATATAATTAGTCAGATTCTCTGTTATACTTAATCAGTGTGATGATTCTGAGACAAATTTCCTTAGTGTTCCTGTAAATAACATCACAGGAGCAAGGGATTCCCACCTCCCCTCATACCTGAAAAGCAGGCTATCATCTAAAATAATAAAGAAACGCTTTTATACAAAGCATCTGAATTTTGAAACTAAAATTCCATTTGCCTAACTGGTTGTCACGTAGGAAAAATATATCAACACATTAGCAGTTCAATACTTATGGACTCAAGAGTGACCTTGACAAAGTCACTTCAGCTCTCTAAGCCTCAATTTACACATCAGTGAGGATAAGCTCAGGGGATCCTTCCACACTACCATTTAGTGCATGGTTGTGGATGCTGATTTCTAGCCGTGCAAGGTTTCACATCATCAGTCAGCCACGAGCAAAAGACGAAAGCACATGGATTTGGAGGCGTGTCAGCCATTCACCATTCTCAAGTCTCTGGTCCATATCACATGACCACCCTCATCTTTAGAAAATATAACGGTCTACACAGCAATGGCACTTTGAAGACAGTAATTTGCACCAGTTCTAGGAAACCTACCCACCTGCTTGGTACATGCTCATTTTGTAACATATTTACTGAGATTTTCAAATAGTATTTTAATTGGAATAGCAATTGCTACCAGTAAAAAAGTTTATCTACTATGGAAAAAGTCAAGCAATGTAGAAATGTCAAGACCAATAAGACATTTTCACAGAAGGCCTGCTATTTCAGTCAATGCCACAATCTAATATGGCCCTACACTTAGAACCACTCATTGAGCACGTAACATATGCCACATCTGTTCCAAGTGCTGGTGCTTCCTCAGAGAGCAAGTCCACGCTCTCAGGAACTTACGGACTACAGGTGTGGAGGTGGGAGGGAGGAGAGGTAATAGATAAATAACAACAAGAATATCAAAGAGTGATAAGTGTTATGCCATTAATTAACCTTGATGTGATAGAGAGCAAGAAACTGATACTTTAGATGAAGGAGTCGGAAAGAAGACCCCTCTGAGGAGGTGGTCCGTATAATCTAAAGGACAGGAAGGTGTTAACTGCTGCCCAGTGTTAGCCAGAGAGGCAAGGATCAACTAAGGGCTGCAATCTCACGCCCAGTGTGCCAAGTCTCCTTCTCCTCCCAGGCCCTAAACCTTGAGGAGAGAGAACCAAACGGGCCCCAGAAGGGAGGCTTGAGACAGGCTGCACTCCTTCCCTACTCTAGATCCTTCGAGCCCACGGACCAGGCCTGAGCTACCAAGAGGGCAGGACAGGAGACAGGAGTTTTAACCTCAGTATAAACTACGCTGCTCTTACGTTTAACAGCAGCATATGGCAGGCACCCTGGGTAACCAGGATAGAGGGCAGCAGGGGCAGAGCCGTACCCTGGGGGCATCACGCTGTGCCAGGCATTAACCATGTCGTTTCCGGATTATCAAACAGTACAGCTGTCCCGAGGAAGAGGTAGGAAGAGGCAGCTGCTCCTTCCCAACCCACTGGTAGTATTTCAATATTTTCATCAGTCTAACCTAAATGTGGAGCCCTGGTGGTGCAGTGGTTAAGAGCTCGGCTGCTAACTAGAAGGTCAGCAGTTCAAGTCTGCCACCTGCTCCCTGGAAACCCTATGGGGCAGTTCTACTCTGTCCTATAGGGTTGCTGTGAGTCAGAATCAACCTGACAGCAACAAGGATGGGAAAAAAAAAAAAAAAAAAACCTATGTTGTTGGTGATTTGAACCCACCCAGCAGCATTATGAAAGAAAGGTCTGGAAATCTGCTTCCGTAAAGACTGCAGCCAAGAAAACCTTATGGAGCAGTTCTACTCTGGAACACGTGGGGTCTTCATGGACAGTAATCGAGTCGACAGCAAAGGGTTTAGTTTTTTGGGTTTTGGTAGTGCCGGCACATAATGTCTGAAAAGCAATAATCAGGTGTGTCCTTAAGAGACAGAAAAGGAAAATTTGTAAAAAATCATAATTATAGGTAGTGCCAGAGAAAAATACAGAGATTATTTAATGAACAAGTTACACAGAGATAAAAGTAATTATGTAACGATCAATATATGGTTATGTGACAAAGAGCAGTGCAGCTGAGAGGGAACACAGGACAATAGGAAGACGACCTAAATCAACTTCTTTTCACCAAGCGATGAGGAGAACCAACATCACTGAATCAGCCCGTCCAACGTTAAAGGACACTAACACACTTTTTAGGCTTGAAATTCAAATCGATGGTGGCTTGCATCCTTCTGAGTTGTATTTGGAAAAAAAGTACCAAAGATTCCTTTTCTCTAGCAAATTGTGCTAAAACTGGAAAAGAGATATCATGAGTACATTGCTGAAATATTCCAGCTCTATGGAGTTAGTGCCTTTCAAATGAAATGAGAATACATAAAAATTGCTCTCACTAAAAAGAACTAACTGGGTTTATTACCACAAAGGGCAGACTGGGTGTAAATAACTTCTCTACAGGGAGGGAAAGCACTGATAGGGTTAGACGTGTTCTTGGGCCCGGCCTGTAATTAGCTCAACTTGTCCATTCACACACTGAAGTAGAGGAGAATCTGACAAATAATCAAAGAAGATTAATTTTAAAGTATAAATATCCTGCACTCAGTTGATATTTTCTGCATGTGTATCTGTAATTAAACAGAACACGTCACTCATAATTGCTTTCTCCACAATCTCTAATTCCAAAGGATACTGGGAAGATAAGGAAGAATGATTTAAGAGTCAAAAATTCGGGAGGACGCTTGTGGAGAAAGGTTTCTGCAGAGTCATATTACATGTGAGTACAGAGATGGTTCAAAGCAGAGGTTGTACACACCTGAGGATTCTGAAGCAGTCAGATGGTCTCATTAGGGTACTTGGAACTCCAGTAGCAAATCCTTTTCCCTCAAGCATCACTATGTCATTTGAATGACTGAAGAGCAGGATTGGCAGAGGAAGCAGGTGATAGTCAGTGGGATTTATTCTGGACATGGAAAGTGAAATCCATGGGTGGCAGGTAGCCAGAGGCAAAGCAGAGAACAAAAGCATCTTTAATTAAACAAACAATACCAGTTTGACCAGGGACACAAATTTCCCAACTACAGCTATTTAAAGAAAAGGAAGACAGTGACTATTCTGGCTGTGTATAATGCTTTCCAAAAAAAAAAAAAAAAGAAACGTTAAAATTAGAGTAAGAAGATGGAGGGGCTTTGACCATGACTTCTACAATTTTGGTTGGTACATATAGAAAAACATGAGAAAAAATCTCAGCAGTCTGGGAACTTTTTTTTCTTTTGCTATCGTTGCCCTGGTGGCACAGTGGTTAAGAGCTCGGCTGCGAACCAAAAAGGTTGGCAGTTCGAATCCACCAGCTGCTCCTTGGAAACCCTATGGGGCAGTTCTACCCTGTCCTATAGGGTCCCTATGAGTAGAAATTGACTCGATTGCAATGGGTTTGGTTTTTGGTATGGGCATTATTGAAAACCTTGATTCAATTATTCACTTCACACACAGTTATCACGAGTATTCTGTTTCTACAAAAAGTGTGAAAGTTTGCAGATAAAACTTAGAATTTTAGTGCCTCAAAGGCCAATAAACATGAAATGGAAGTCAACAGAAAGAAAAAAATGCATGAAGTAAGTTTCAGGAAGGAAAAATAAGAATTGACAAGGCTAAGCTTTCGGTGCCTGAGACTGCTCCACAAAGCTGCACTTTTATAGAAAATGTAGTGTTATATCCTGGCATCTATGTACAACCAGTTAACAAGAAATACACTGATCCTGAAGATTCCTACAGATGGCCAAACTTGAGATACACCCATTAGAGGTAACATACAAAGTATATCTGATTAAATGTAGATTTTCTTAATAGTTGGTAGGCAGGAAAATATTACCATAAAATAAAACGGGACTTTTTTGTCATCTATGGTGAAAAAGAACATTCATCATGACATAATGCCCTTTACTTGTTCAACCTCCTCAACTATGTGGGACAGAACAGAGAACCAGGAGGAAGTTAAAAAAAAAAAAACAAACAAACCTCTGAACAACGAAAATAAATGTCACAAAGGTCATGCACTAAAACTTATAGACCTACTCATAGGAAAGTCCCTTTGGCCCCCAGTCTAAGCCTACCTACTCTTAGACACTAAGGATTGTGATGATCTGTTTTCAATAAAATAGAGCTTAGAAGTGGGCATGGTTTTGTCAGATGCAGGCACATTGGCAGTGGTAGGAAGAGAAAGCTGGCACTGAAAAAGAATGACAAAAAACCCATAAACACAAGACAATACCAAAAACAAAAACAAAAAAAACCCCACCAAACCAGCGGCTGCCGTCAAGGAGAGAGTAGGACTGCCGCATAGGGTTTCCAAGGAGCAGCTGCTGGATTTGAACTGTCAACCTTTTGGTTAGTAGCCAGGCTCTTAACCACTGCACAGCTCCAATAAATACAAGATAAATGTATTCAAAAAGACATTACTAGGGGACCATTTGTCCTGAAAGTAAATGGCCCCACATGCCACAAAAGCCCTTAAGGAAAAGAACATATACAATAAATGTTATGTTCCTAAGGCCAACCCTGACTAATAGAGGCACATTCCAAATCTACATCCAAAATGGTGAAAGAATATGAGAAAGGTAAGAAGCATGTCTCAGGTCTATGGTAAATTAAAAGAGGTACTCCTCTGCCAACAATTTTGTGACTGGCATCTATTTTGGGCTATACGCAACAGACAAAATAAATTTTACGTCATTTTTTAAAAATAATATTTTATTGTGTTTTCAGTGAAAGTTTACACAGCAAATTAGGTTCCCATTTGACAATTTCTACACAAATTGTTCAGTGACATTAGTTCCATTTTTCACAATGTGTCAACCAACATTCTCTTTAATTGCACTCTGGTTGTTCCGTTTCCAGTGCTCCAGTTTCCCTGCCCCCTTACCTTCTCACCTTAGCTTTAGAGCAACTGTTGACCTTTTGATTTCATATAGGTGATTTTTTTAATGGAGCACAGTATTCACAGATAATATCCTTTATTTTGTGTGTCAATCTGTTATTTCATTAAAAGGTGACCTGGGGATAGTTTCAGTTCAAAGTTTAAGGAAAATCTCAGGGTGATAGCCTCAGGGAGCTCACTAGTCTCAACTGATCCAGTAAGTCTGAACTTTTGAAGAATTTGAGTTCTGTTGTATTTTTCTCCCATTCTAACAGGGTCCATATGCCTTTTTTTTTTTTTTTTTTTTTTTTTTGATGTACATGATTACTCTTGCTGCAAGTCAGAGGCACCATCCCAGACTAAATCATCTAACGGTAGACATTCCTGCCTCAATGAGTGCACACAGCTCTTAGTAATTTTTCCCATGGTCACTAGGAAGTAAAAGCCAGAAACCCTTCAAGCAAGTCGGTGTTCTTATTTTTTATCTCTTTCATTAAGTTAACTCTGGAGACCTTCAGCTTATATGTAAGGTTTCGGAGTTAGAAGTACTGTTAATAATGAAGGACACAGAGGCACATTGGATCATTAGAAGGTAAAGCTATTTTTACAGTCAAGTGGCAAGAACTGCAATCCAATGTTAAGCCAAAAACTAGGTAACTAGTAATAGGGCCCAAACTAATTCTGAAGCATCTCCACTCATTCCTGTCTAAATCTATATACCTAGAATTGGTTATAGCAATCAATTCCTATTACAGCATCTCAACTGAGCAGGCCTGGGGATTTGGTGGGGTGAGCACCATGAGAGCTCTTGGAACACTCCAGGAGAAACAGTACAATGGGGAGAGACCCTGAAATCAGGAATATGCCCCCACTGTCACCGTAGATCAACGTGGACAGTTCAGATTTCAGCATCTAGAAGACCTGGCACAAAATGATGCCTTGCATGAGCTATGCCAATGGCATGTTCTCTGTAGCATCCTGAGGAGCCTTAGTACTTACAGAATTGGACAACTGTCCAAATTTAGAGAGCAATAAGGCAATCAAAAACCAATCATAACTCAATACGCAGGCAACAAAAATCCATATGAGGGAATACAAAATTTGAAAGTAAAAAATAAGGAAGTTCCAACGAATATGGTCTCATTCAAGAGATCTGCTTTAGTACCTACCTGTTATCCTCCAGTCTTGGACTCTTGATGAAGCACAAAATCAGCCTGAGCATGTGCAGGAAAATAGTTCTATATTGCCCCCTAGTGCTGGCCAGTCCCACTTCTCCTCAGGCTGAAAACTAGAAGGTGAGTGGTTTCCCCACCTCTAGTTACTTCCTGCTGCCAGTGCTCCCAAGAGCTAAACATAGCCCAATCCTCTGCCCACAGATTAGGAAACAACCACGCTATTTTTAGCATTCTGCATCTTAGGAATGGAAATGGCCCTGCCTCTGGTGGCAACAGAATGAGTGTGGCCTGGCTTAATGAACTCACGTCTCCTTAGGGTGTGAACCTACTGGGGATACAACTGGTAGAGGCCAATGACTGCAAGGGAACTCTGGGGCCCATTACAAAGTGATGGTGCCATATGGAACCCAAGGAGACAGCTACAGAAAAGGAGCATGAGTGGCAGAGACAGCAAAGGGCATCGGGGAAGATGACAGATGCCAGGCACAGGCTTGCTAACTGAGCAGTAGTGGATATAGCACACAGGACGGGAACAATCAGAAACGGAAGACAGAAGCCAGGAATATTGTACGTGGTTGTCACTCAGGAGAAGCAAAATTGTGAACTGGACATTTATTTTACATGAGAAAGAACAAAGGTTGGTCTGATCTGCTTCCTGCCTGGGTACAGCTGGTGCTGTGGCTCCTTTGATCACTTTCCCCCAGCCCTCTGCAGCTCCTGTGATTAGAGATAGATCCCTAGGCTGCCCTTTGATCAGGAGCTCAAACAGCCTGCAGGTGCCATGTGCCATCACACTAGCAAGTTGGAAGAAGCAACCACATCGATATTGGCTGATGAATGTGATCATCTGCATTGCAGCGCATGCAACAAATACAAATACTGTCCACACAAGTCCCCAGAAACCTATATTTTGCCTATTTTGGTACTCAAGAACTTTCTGTGCCTCATTTTAAAGATGAACACTTTAAAGAGTTTAAATTCAAAGTTACTGTGACTTAAAAACACATTACACACCATTCTGATTTTCCAGGTAGGCTGCCTGTGTTCACTTCTCCTGGTTAATGAGGTGACAGCATTCTTACCTTCTGCATGGATGACATATAAAGTAATAAAAACATGTACGTTTCTTTTCCAATAACATTCAGAACCACTATTTGTAAACAAGGTGTTCAATATTCTAATTGTAGACAGCCCACATCAACACTGTGGTTTCACGTGCAGTATAAAATTTCTATTTACAAAGGCTTCTCAAAAATGACTTCATAATAGTAGATCAAGAGAAAAAGAGTTGAGAAACGGAATGATGTAAATCATATGAAGTTCAGAGGCTAAGCAAATTACACACCCTGAAGCTGCCCCGGCTTTATGAAAGGAGTCTTTCTCCAGCTCTGCGCAATCCCAGCCCAAGGGAACTTGCATCTGAGAGTTTTCTAAACATTTCAGGTACACTTGAAAGCTGAAAGTAATTCTCATTTCCTATGCAGGATTAAGTCGTTTCCAGCACACACAAAATAGCAGTCATTCACCAACACATACAAAAACACACCACCAGAAAGGTAAGTACTTGAGAGTACAAAGGCACGTTTAAAAAAACTTAAGAGCACAACAGCAATAGGTTTTTAAATTCCCCTAAAAACGTCCACACAGCCTCTTGACCTCTATATTTCCTATCTACCGATTAACTGGTGCCTTTCTACCTAAAGTGCTTCAATTAATGCAGCTGATAGACCTCCCCACCTCAGGGAAAAAAAAAAAAAAAAAAAACTGAGTAAAGTCAAACTTGCCAAGACTCATTCATTTTTTGTTTTTAGAGGCAGTTCTTGAACTTCTAACTCTGGCAGTGAGAGGTCCTACAATGTGCGTTTGAACTGACACAATAGCTTCCAGAATGTCCTCTCTAGCTGAGGCTGCAGTGCCACTCACGTTGCCCTGTTAGAGCTCTATAGCAGATTCCGGGGTTGCAAACTACAGGTAACCCCCAAAAGTCCACGCCAATGAACGAAGCACGCATTTGCATGGGTAGAGAGACGATTATACCCTCGCAGGCTGTACCTCACACAACAACGCACAATGCCAACGTAACACACACGGGCAAGCGAGAAACGGGCTGGGGGGGGGGGGGATGTCTCACCGTTCTGTTCCTTGTTGCCGGAGAACTGGAATTTACTACTCAGGTTGGACTCAGCCTGAGTCCCGTGTCTCTGGCCGGCCAGGGCAGATGTCAGCAGGAGAAGCCCGAAGAGGAGCATTTGGCTGACTGGGGCGAGAGCTCACTCGCGGCGGGCACTTTCGAAGCGGCGACTCCCGAGTCTCCTTCACCACCGCCAGGGGAAGGCTGCTCTGGGGTGGAAGGCTGCTCTGGGGTGGAAGGCTGCCCTGGGGTGGAAGCGCCGAGCCTGCTCTGGCAGCAGAGAATCGCAGGGTAGTTTCCACATAATCCCATCCAAAACTTTTTCCTAGAGCCCTCTGCTGTGTCTCCAGTTTTTGAAAAGGATCAAAGCAAAACCTGGACCTGAACCAGTTTCCCAAGGTTTAAACAAATCCTGAGCTGTGCCGAAGTGGTGGGGGTGGGGGTGAAGGCGAGGGAGGAAAGAGGGGGTGGGGACGTGGGGGAGCCGGGGGAGCCGGGGGAGCGGCGAGAAGTCACCAGTAAGTTGCTGGGAGCACCTGTCAGTTTGGGGGACAGGACAGAGGCGAAAACTCCAGGGTCGCGCGAAGCCTAGCTGGCGGCGAGCAGTTTCTGATCAATAACAAAGCTGCCAATAGATGCGGCTCTCCGGGAGCCCCTCTCCCCAGCTCCACCCCCACCCCCAAAGGGGGAGGGGGACGAAAGAAGGCGAGGGCGCCGGCCGTTCCCCGGGCCGGGCCGCGCAGCCAGCGGGCGTCGGTCCTCCGGGCCAGGCCGCCCCGGGCGCGGGCGGAGGAGGCCGCGGGGCTCCACTCCCCAGCCCGGCGCCCAGCCTGCGCCCGCTCCCGACCGCTGCAACGCCGATCCGCCACCTGGCTGGAGTTTTCCGCGGCCAAAGTTCACCTTGTTCGGGTGCGTCACCCCCTCGAAGTCTAGGGAAGTTCGGCTGCTCGGGGTCACCACTGGGCCCCGCTCGCTCCTACTCCCCTCCCCCAGCGCCTCCGGCTCCGCGCAAAGCTCGGGGCTCGGCGCGGCGCCTCTTCACGGGGTGGAGAGAAGGCCGGGGCGGCTCGGAGGATCCGGCTTGTCCCCTCCCCTTCTCTACCTTCCCCCAGCCCGGCGCCGTCGGGAGGAGGGGACCCTGAGCCGAGCCCAGGCGGGGTGCGCGGCCGGCGAGCGGGGGAGGCTGAGCCGCGCTCTCGCGGGCGGGGGTCGGCGCTCAGGGCGGGGGCAGCCCGGGAGCGTCTGCTCTCGCCGCCCTGGGCCGACAACTGGCCGCCCAACAGGTGCTGATGCAGTCGGGGGGTGCTGCGGGGCTCGCTACTTTCAGGACTCAGACTGCCGGGGCAAGAAATGCAGCCAGTGTCCTCCCCTGATTTCCTTCCCCTAGGATGCCCCTAACCCAGATAAAGAGCAGATGAGAGAAGGGTGCTGCAGAAACCAAACAAGTGGGGAGGAACTTCCTGCAACTCTTCGTCTGACCCCCACTTCGACCCCAGTGGCCATGACTCGTCCTTAATTCCCGAGGGATCCCCACTCCCAGAGGGCTTTGCCAAGACCGCTTGGCCAGAGTTAAAACTGCTGGAGGAAGAGAAATTGGCATTCAAAGATTTCGCCAGTTTTCACTCTCGGAAGTGAAGTGGATAAAACACAAGCAAAGGCAAACTGCCAAAATAATAATAATAGTAACATTCATTCATTTAAACAAATATTAATTTAATGCCTACTATGTCATGTCGCTGTGAGTCGTAATCGACTCAAAGGCAACAGGATTGGTTTCGGGTATGTCAGGCACTGTTCTAGAAACTGGGGATGTAGCTGTGAAGACACAAAAACCCCTGCCCTCATGAAGTTTACATGCTAGTTGCGCTGCATTAAATTAGTATGAGAGATACCACTCAACCTCCTCCCAGACTTTCTTAAACAAGTTGGTGTGAACAGTGCAACCATGTGGTTCTCCGCAAGAGTTTGGGAGGAAGGATACAGCTTTAAGGTGCTCGCTGAAACGGGTGGAGTCTTAAATGCCTGTTTTTGAGGAGCAGCCCTTCCTGGCCTTGTAAGACTAGCTGCTGGAACTTCCCTGGGATGTGGGATCAAGAGAACAATGTCCCTAAAACTCAGGAGTGGCTTTGGACAGGAACATGCTCATACCGGACCAAACCAGGAGCTGACCCTTCCTCAGTCTTGCTGAAAATGCCAAGCGGACTTCCTACATTTGGACATCCAACAAACCCCACTACTTGGAATATTCTAATCCTTTTCTTTCTTTCTCCCTTAAAATTCTACTAGACTTAGCTCCTCTTTGAAACTTTACCCAACTGTCCGGTTCTTTCATTCCTTCTTCCATTACCACTTCTACCTTCACAGTTCTCGATAAGGCCCAGCCATTGACTTTAAGGAATTTACAGTTTAGAGGCCACAAGCCTTTTATTTTATTCAGTTTAGCAGCTCCTTGACATCTGTGTGTATCCATATTTGCACAATAAATATGCTCCAAAGTTGAAGTGTTCCCAATTGTAAAAGTATAATGATACTTGCTATATAAAGCGCATGCCTGATGCATCCATTTTTAATCTATTTGTAGCAAAGTTAATTACTCCCCAGTCTTTCTATTTTTGTAAATTTCATTTTCTAATTAGGAGTTTTCTAAATGATGCTATTGTCTGTCCATACAGTTGAGTTTGCTGCCCACCCACATTGTGTGTGTGTGTGTGTGTGTGTGTGTGTGTGTGTGTGTGTGTGTGTGTAGATAAATGCATTTGCTTTCACTGGATTGCCAGGGCAATGACCACTTTTTATTCTGTATAATTTCATATTGACTAGAGCACAGGGGAATAATAAATAAACACTCTTGACTGACTGACAGCTTTCTTTATTCAGTCACTTACATTCTCCCTGGAATTTCAATACAAAGGTTGTGTTTGAAAAGTTACAGATGATCTAGAATAATACCCTACCTCTGTGTTTCGCCTCATCTGTATTCTACAGATTGATTTGACAGTCGCCTTATGAATAAAGCCAGCCAGGTGCTCCTGAATGACCCCTAGACAAAGTCACATCCACATTGGCAGGTTTCCTTCCATTGTACTTGATTATTGTTTCTTAGACTGTTCTTGCTGTTGGCGTGGTTGGTTCTTCTAACACTTTATCCTCTCCTTGTCTTCCTACTCCATTTTGCTTATAAACCTTCCCTAGAAAAGTATGATCCGGGCACTGAAAGTAAATTTTATGTAATCCACAGTGTGAGCACTTACTACACAATATATTTTGAATGAGTATGGCTTTGTTTTGGCCTAAGGCATTTTCCCCAAAGAAAGGCATCTGCTCTGCCAACCAAGAGAAAATAATTGTGAGCATTCTTTGTGGTTTTCATATTTTCTTAAATCTTAGGAAGGAGTGCCCACTTCCGCTGAATGCTTGCAGAGTGCTACCTACAAATTCCTGTTGAAGAATCTGGTAAAGTGTGCTTGATTGTTAAGGGATGGTGATAGCATTCTGTTGGTGTTTGTTTAGTTTATTGGATGGATGTCACTGCTAGTTTCTGTGTTTTTTTTTTTAATGAAGTAAGGTTTTAAAGCAAACTAGCCCTTTAGCTAGCCACTTAACACCCAGGAAGGCAACAACCCTTGGGACATATTTTTGCCTCAGTAAATCAATAATTATTTGTGTCAGTACACACACACACACACAAGCATGTATCCAAAATTAAAGACTTTCCCCAAAACTTTCTAGTATTTCAGTGGTAGATAATAAAGCATAAGTTTCTGCAGTTCCAAAAGCTCTGTTCTGCCTAGGGTCCATTGTGTTTCCAGAATGGCTAACGAGCAACATGTCTGTATACATATATATATGAAGTTGAGGGTGAGGATGTCGTTAGTAAGCAAAATGCCCAAAGCCCACAGCAGGCCTAAAGACTGGTCTGGACAAAGAAGGGAACAATCAAGTAGACAGTCTCTCCTAGAGTCATCCTTTTGTCTCTTCACTGTCCCCATCTACCCTGTCATGCAAAACATACGATCATGCTACTTCTAGGTATCTAGAACGTATGAATACACTGCCTTTTTCCAACCTAAAAATCATAAAACGCAGTTTTCCTTAAGTTGTATTCTTAGGCACCCTTTACCTCCCACTGTAACCACTGTAACCTGAGAAAGACTTGTTTGCTGTAAGAGGTGGTAGACGGTCTGCTAACGTCCTCCGCTAACGTCCTCCTCTCGGAAGAAGCAGATGTACTTCTTTTGACTTTTTTGGAGAGGAGTTGGGAGGGAAGGGGTTAGAGGTGTGTGGCCAGGAGAAATAAGTGACAGGGACTTGTGTTCAGGTGGCCCTCTGTGGCCTTTCCTATTAACATAAAGCTGCTATTTCCTTTTTGAAATCACAGTCCAGCATGCAGAGATTTTTCTGAAATCTCGGAAGTGCTTGTCTGACTCCGAACTCAGGGAGTAGCTAACCAGAAACAGCCCGAAAGACACAGGAGCTCTGGTAACCTTTGAACCATCACAACAAAGGATCATTTCACTGGGAGACGGACAGGAAGGCCTGAGTCTGGCTTTACCAGGAACAAACAGTGCAACCTTGGTCTAGAGATCCTCTCTGCCCTTCAGTTTTCTTCTTTGTACAATGAGAGAATGCACTGAACTCTGTCTCCAGCCTCTTACTGCCTTAAAATTCTTTGATTCTCTGAGCTATTAGATAATGATGGCAGTACTTTTTCAACTTCATTGTGCTTCTGTGATAATACATGGCTAGAATGATGGTTCCTTAGCCTCAACTCAAAGGTACCTTGGTGGTCGGCAAGAAAGATGACGGATAGGTTCTTTTCCCTAGACTTACCCCACCAAGGTATTTCTATTTTATCTGTTATTATTATGCCTTGGAAAGACAGGTTCTACTGATAACCAAAAAGAGGAAGAGAAAATGAGTTTAGAAATCACTGTCTAGGGCAAGTACCAGGAATGTTATTGAATTCAAGGAATCTAAACTATGTGTGGATATCTACATTTTAATTTTTGTGCTTGGTTGGTATCATAGTAACAAAGTCAGAAGAGGTCAGGTGTGGCCCCAAGTGGAGTGTCAAGGTAAAGAGAAATAGCTACAGTACATAACTGAGTTGTAAATAATCAGGAAACAATATTGTTGTTAGCCAAGAACAGATGGTCAGTCTCTTACCGTTCTATGGAGCCACACTGGTGGAATGTGAAACAATCCCAGCAACGAGGGGCATCCCCTAAAAATGTGGACAGCAACCAAATGCTATGTTTGGCCATATCCTCCAGTCCATAAGATGTCCTCTTTCTCTGCCTTGAAATCATTAGTAGGATATGAAAGCTGTTGCCCCCATTGTAACAAATCATAGTAAAGAGGTCAAGGCAGAGCTACAGATTGTCCTTTCTCAGATAGTGACCCTCTTATTTCAAAGGTCATGGGAGAAGGACCCTTTCACTTTGTACTCATTGTTCCAAATGCAGCCCTTTCCTTGACTACTTGCCTATGTAAAGAGGTGGGCAGTGGCAGTCCACCACTGAGCAATGAACACGAAAAGCTCTTTTGGCTAGCGGAAAGGCAAATACGGCTTCACTAACCTACTATTGTTTTGTTGAACAAAAAAACAACAACGTATATTCAGTTGTGTTTTGGAAGTTCAAGATAGTTTAAAAAATTTTTATGCCCCTTTGCATTATGGTTATTATGATTTGCTGTTTTTGTCATCTTTATAGTAATAAAAAGGGCTTACTTCTTTCTCCCCTCAAGCGACCTTGCAACCTTTTTTAAGGCATCGTGGGGTTTACCCAAATTTCATTTTTACCAGCGCAATTGTCATTTCTGTTTCCTGCATCTTCCTGGAGCACCTTTTCTCCTTTCTCACACCCTGAGTCTTCTTTCAGCTGCTCTCCATGGCACTAGGAGGAAAAAAAAATCCACTTTTTTTTCTTGCAGGCTGTTCAAAAAGACTTATAAACAACAGCAAACCAAGTGAAATAAAAAGGAGGGGAGAATTATTCTGTTCACATCTGCTTTAACATATATTTTCTCATGTATCTTCCCACCAGCCCTTTGCTGAAGGTCAGAGATTCCCCATTTTACTGCAGAGAAACTGAAGTTCAAAGAGGCGAATTAATGTTTCTGAGTCCTGGTGCTGCGGTCGTTGAGAGCTACAGCAAGCTACGGCTGCTAACCAAAAGGTCAGCAGTTCAAATCCACCAGATGCTCCTTGGAAACCCTATGGGACAATTCTAGTCTGTCCTATAGGGTCGCTATGCGTCGGAATCAACTCAGTGGCACTGGGTTTGGGTTTGGGTTTGGCTTACAGTGACACTGTCCATGACAGGTAGAGTTAAGGGTCGACCCCAGGTCTTCCCTTTCTACTCCTGTCCTTTTAATTTGATACCTTTAAGCCCTGGACTTTGGTCAAAAACATTCATATTTGAAGCTTTCTTATGTTTCTTCAAGTTTTCTTCAAATGACTAAATGCTTTCCCCTTTGTTTCATGTGAAGTAGTCTATGGGATGTGTAAACATACTTTCCCACATGTTCAAGAAAACTAAGAACACTAGACAGTTACCTTTCTGAACAGCCTAAATAAAATGTCTGAGTCGGAGTGAATGTGGGTTGCTTGAGGCAGTGGTGGTGACTAAGATCTCGGGAAGCTGGCCTTGGGGTGGAGGCCCACCCAAAGTGTGGGCTAGCATAAGTATCCTGTTTATCCTGGCCAGAGTTAGTCACCCAGCTAATGCCTTCGCCTAGACCACCTGTGGGCAGCTGTTTCAAAGACTCTATGTCCTTGTCTTTGAGGACAAAGGAGATGAATTATCATTCCTCCTTTCCTACTGGTGATTGCTACTGAATTGAAGCATCAAGTCTGGGAAAAACACAGTGTTTTCCCAGTCTCTCCCTTTGAAGAATCAGTTTATGATTAACTATAGATATCAGAGTCTAGGCCTCTCTTATTTGTACAAATCTTATATGCATCCCACCTCATTTCTAATTTAAAATTCTCTGACTACGTATTTTTAAGCTCTATAGTAGGCAAATTTACATTTCATTGATAATTTTACAAAACTGTTTTTAGACTGGTTGGAGTTATTCAAGGCATAAAGACTGCTGGTGTGTGAACTAAGCAGTGACTTGTTAAGCCCTCAGCAAGCAAAAGTCCTCAAGTCTTCCACTGAAATTCTAATTCTCTAGATAAATTCCACTTGTATCTGAAGCCCCTGGCTCTCTGGAAAAGGAAATAGGTGCTTTGCCACAGAAGACCTTATACCGTATACCGATGGCCATGGAGTCGATTCTGACTCATAGTGACCCTATGGGACAGAGTAGAACTGCCCTGTAGGGCTTCCAAAGAGCAGCTGGTAGATTCGAACTGCTGACTTTTTGGTTAGCAGCCAAGCTCTTGTTCTTTGGGACAACTAGTGGGAAGAAAATTCCTTTTTCTTTGTAGGTGACTTATAAAACTCACATAAAACCAAAAAAAAACCTGTGAATTAGCTAGTTATTTTAGCCCTTAATGTTCGTATTTATTGAGATAAATTCCTATAGTATGCATATATAAAAAAAGGTAACATTTTAAAGAACTTCATAATATCCTTTTATTTCTATCTAGATTTCTGTTTAAAGATTTTTACCACTGTGCACACACACGTTCAGCTAACGGAAAGAGGATTCTAATTCCTCAGAATCTATTTAGTCTAGTATAAAAAACCCTTGGCATCGAGCTGATTCCTACTCGTAGCACCCCTATAAGACAGAGTAAAACTGCCCAATAAAGTTTCCAGGGAGCGACTGGTAGATCTGAACTGCAACTTTTTGGTTAGCAGCCAAACACTTAACCACTGTGCTTACTGGTCTAGGAGCTATGGTAGCCTACCTATTTTACATCTTTCAGAGCTGGTATCCCATTTTGAACTTGTTTATTGAAATATTCACAATGGAGTAATCTATAAAGGGATCTTCTACTGCTTATTAAGCAATTGATTAATTAACTACAAGACTTTATAAGTAGATATTAATACCACCTCCATTTCAAAGATAAGAAAAATGAGCCACAGGGAAGTTTTGTAACTTGCCCAAGGTCACACAATTTATAAATATTGAAGCCAGAAGGCACTTGGCTCTAGAGCTGGCATTGTTAACCATGAATTACATTTTCATTCCCCCGTATCGTCTAGCACAGTGATGGGTATACCAGTTGCCATTCAGTCTATTCTGACTCATGGTAACCCTATGTATGTCAGAGTAAAACTGTGCTTCATAGGGTTTTCAATGGCTGCTTTTTTAGGAAGTAGATCGCCAGGCCTTTCTTCTGAGGCACTTCTGGGTAGACTTGAACTTCCAACCTTTTAGTAAGCAGTGGAGTGCTTTAACCACTTGCACTATCCAGGGACTCAGTGATAGGTATATCTTGCCTCAAATAATACATTTCACACTTATTAAACTTATGTTTATGTTAAGCATTTGGTGTTTATTTTATAACTCCACACAATACTAGGTGTAAATATGTAACTTAAAATTATATTGCCTGTAATCGAAAAGTAAATTTTTCTGCTTTCATCTGACATCAAAAGAATGTGCTGCAAGAGTACAGAACTAGACATTCAACCAGTGAAAACCTCGTAGTACCTCAGATTGAATATCCTTTCTTGTAGGTATAGAAATGAAAACTGAATCTTCTGAAGCCATATGAAGGAAAAAAGGATCTGGTGCCCTTATTCTCAGCACTAAAACCTTTCCATAAAATCCACGTTGTAGTGTCTCTGGGTCTGACAAGCTGTGCTGAAGGAAACTTTTAAGGTGTATTTAAGTAAATTTCTGAAGGACAATAGTAGAAGAAAGCCAAGTTGGTGGGACACTTACTGTTTTCCCAGAGAAGGTGAGACATAAATGGGAGAGAGTTTCTGTTACTGCTAACCTGGAGATTGTCAGGACTTGCCCAAACAGCAGTCTGTCAGCAGTGTGCACTGTGGCCCTGAGAAGTTACAGAGTAAAAATATCGCTGCCCTCAGTGGGTTCCCCCTTACTTTGCACATCCAATCAATCTTCATTTGCTTTTGTTTCCGCCTCAGATATAACCCCCTGTCTTCTACCACTGTCTACTCCCTGCACAAAGGCCTCCTGACTGCTTTCTGCCTAGTCGAATCTTATGTTCCTCCAAACTGTCCTCAGCTTGGTCTATTTAAAACACAAATTTGATCATGATCCTCTGTGCTCAACATTTCAGCCCCCTCTTTGCCTGCAGGATTACACCTGTACTCCTAGGTATGATCTAGTCCTTACGCCCAGGTCTCATACCCTCTGATCTCATACGCTCTGACAAAACTTCTTGTAGTTTCCTGACACAACACAATTTACATGCTCACACTTCACTGTCTTTGCTTCATAACCTAATATACAAGGTAGTATGTTTTATTTGGCTTCTTTTTTCATGTTCTTTTTACCAGCACTTAACATACTGCGTTTATCAAATAACCATAGCAGGCAACCTACAGATTGGGAGAAAATTTTCAGGAACCGTACGTCTGATAATGCTTTAATACCCAAAATATTTATATAAAAAAAAACTCCTTCAACTTAACAATAAAAAGACAAACATCCCAATCAAAAAATGGGCAAGGGACTTAACCATTTCACCGACGAGGGTATCCAAACGACCACAAGCACATGCCAATGCTCAGTGTCATTAGCCATTAACCCTGCTGCCAGCGAGTCTGTAGCGACCCTATAGGACAGGGTAGAACTGCCCCCATAGGGTGTCCAAGGCTGTAGTCTTTACAGAAGCAGACTGCCACGCGTTTCTCCCACAAACCAGCTGTTGGGCTCAAATCTCCGACCTTTCTGTTAGCCGAGCACTTTACCACTGTGCCACCGAGACTCCTCTCATTAGCCATTCCAAAAACCTCATTGCCGTAGAGTCAATTCTGACCCACAGTGACTCTACACAACAGAGTAGAACTGCCCCATAGTTTCCAAGGAGCAGCTGGTGGATTTGAACTGCTGACCTTTTGTTTAGCAGCCGAGCTCTTAATCACTGCTCCACCAGGGCTCCTAAGCAAATCAAAACCACAATGAAATACCACCTCACCCCTATCAGAATGGCAATGATTTAAACAAAACTGAAAACACCACGCGTTGGTTAGGTTGTGGAGAAACTGGAACCCTCATCATTGCTGGTGGAAATGTAAAATGATACATCCACTGTGGAAAACAGTTTGGTACTTTCTCAAAAAGTTGAACATAGAACCACCATATTACCCAGCAATCCCAATCCTAGCTATACACCTAGATGTGAAAGCAGGAATGCAAATAGAAATCTGTACACCAGTGTTCACTGCGGCACTATTCACAATAGCCAAAAGGTTGAAACAACCAAAATGCCCATCAGCAGATGAATGGATAAGCAAAATGTGGTCTGAATGCACAATGGAATGTTACTCAGCCATAAAGAGAAATAAAGCCCTGATACATGCCACTACATGGATGAACCTTGAAAACATCATTCTGAGTGATATAACTCAGTCCCAAAAGGTCAAATACTGTATGAACTCACTTATAGGAAATAAATATATAGAAACCAAAGGTAATTAGTGGTTACCAGGGATGGGAGTGGGGGAAAAGGGAGAGTTTATGCTTAGGGGGCACTGAGTTTATGTTCATGGTTGTGGAATGATTTGGAAAAGGATAGCAACAAAGGTGTCTCAACTTGAAAAATGTAATCAGTGTCACTAAATTGTAAATGTATAAAGTATTGAGATGGCATATGATATATATTTTTTCACCACAATTAAAAATAATAATAGCTAACACTATGTCTAATTACAGCTTAAAGGACTTTGTATATATTCACTCATTCACTCTCACAATGAACATATGAGATTGGTATATTTTATAGATTTTATAGGGGAGGAAAGGAGTCCCCTGGGTGGCTCAACGGTTAAACTGAAAGGTTGGTGGTTTGAACCCACCCAGAGGGGTCTTGGAAGAAGGGCCTGATGCGATCTCCTTCGGAAAGGTAACACAGCCATGATCACCCTGTGGAGCACAGTTGTAGTCTGCAACACATGGGGTCACTGTGAGTCGGAATCGACTTGATAGCAACTGGTTTGGGTTGTTTTTTTTTTTATAGAGGAGGAAAGTGTGATCCTGAGAAGCTAAGCAATTTGTCCGAGACCCTCATGTGGTAAGGGGCAGAGCTGGGTTTTGAACTCAAGTCGTCTACGTTTAGACTCCATGCACTCAACCACTGCACTACTCTGTCTCTAATGGCAAACATTCAACAACTGTTTGGAGGCATGTGGGCTCATAGTCGAGAAGCAAGCACTGGAGTCAGAGATACAAGCTCACAGGTGAGCCACTTACCAGCTGAGGAAACACCTACCTAGTATTCCCAGCATTAGACTGACCATCACGATAAAAATATAATAATAGAATCTACCTCAGAAATCTGTGGGAATTAAATGAAATAAAGTGTGTAATGCCTCTGCCACCACATCTACAGAAGCTATTATGTTACTGTATTTTCTTAATTATGAGGCAAATTTCGTTTTTGTTTTTACTAGTTTAACATTTCTGAAATTGAGATATCTTACTTCAATGTCTGAAGAAACATAGCAACTTTTCTTTTCCCTCTCTCCTGAAAGGCTACCATTAATTCAGTGGAATATTCTAGAGTCCGTGGTGTCTGAAAATCATGGTTAAATATTTTTCGACTAAATACAGAAGGCTTTCTCAGTCTTCTCTCCTTTTCTTCACCATCACTAACTGCAGTATCAGGATGAGTCTCTCATCCTTCTAAAAACTTCCCTGGACCAATCCTTAACTTCCCTGACCAAAGTTAGTGGTTACATTTTCTAGTCTTGTTGATATCCACCCCTCAATTATTATAAACTCTTTGATGGCAGACATTTTGTTTTTACTTACTTTTTTTTATTATTATTATATTTTTTCCCCTACAAAAATGTATACATAAGTTGTTATGTGACTCTAATTACTCTACCCATACTATGACGCACATTCCTCCTTTCTACCCGTGACTCCCCATGTCCATTCAACCAGCTTCTAACCCTCTCTGCCTTCCCATCTCACCTCCGGACAGAAGCTGTCTGTTTAGTCTCGTGTACTGACTTGAGCTAAGAGGCGCACTCCTCATGAGTATCACTTTATGTCCCACAGTCCTGTCCAATCCCTGTCTGAGAGCTGGCCTCGGAAACTGTTCTAGTTCTGGGCTGATAGAGAATTCAGGGTCTATGCTTTCTGGGATTCTTCCAGTCTCAGTGAAACCATTAAGTCGGTTCTTCTTACTAGAATTTGAGTTCTGCACCCCACCTTTCTCCTGGTCCATCCGGGACTCTGTTGTGTTCCCTGTCAGGGCGGTCATTGATGGTAGCCAGGCACCATCTGGTTCTTCTGGTCTCAGGCTGATGAAGTCTCTGGTTTGTGTGTCCCTTTCTGTCTCTTGGGCTAATAGTTTCCTTGTGTCTTTGGTGTTCTCCTTTACTCCAGGTGTTTGGGACCAACTGATGCATCTTAGACGGTCTCTTGCAAGCTTTTAAGACCCAAGACACCACTCACCAAAGTAGGATGCGGAACATTTTCTTAATAAGCTTTGTTATGCCAATTGACCTAGATGTCCCCTGAAAGCATGGTCCCCAGGCCGCCCTCCTGCTACTCTGTCCCTCAAAGTGTTTGATTGTAGTCAGGAAACTTCTTAGCTTTGGTTTAGTCCAGCTGTGCTGACTTCCCCTGTAGCGCGTGCTGTCCTTCCCTTCACCTAAGATAATTAATATCTAGATATCTAGATATTATCTAGATATCTAGATAACTAATATCGCACCCTGCCTTCCCACCCTCCTAACCATTAAAGAATGTTTTCTTCTGTGTTTAAACCTTTCTCGAGTTCTTTTAATAGTGGTCTTATACAATATTTGTCCTTCTGTGGCTGATTAAATTCACTCAGCATAATGACCTCCAGCTTCCTCCATGTTATAAGATGTTTCACAGCTTCATCGTTGTTCTTTATTGTTGCTGAGTATTCCATTGTGTGGATATACCATAATTTGTTTATTCGTCTGTTGGTGGGCACCTAGGTAGTTTCCATCTTTTTGCTATTGTGAACAGTGCTGCAATGAACATGGGTGTGCATATATCTATTCATGTGACTGCTCTTATTTCTCTAGGATATATTCCAAGGAGCGGGATAGCTGGATCATATGGTACTTCTATTTCTAGCTTTTTAAGGAGGCGCCAAATTGATTTCCAAAGTGGTTGTGCCATTTTACGTTCCCACCAACAGTGTGCAAGTGTTCCAGTCTCTCCAAAACCTCTCCAGAATTTATTATTTTGTGTTTTTTGGATTAATGCTAGCCTTTTTTGGGGTGAGATGATATCTCATTGTACTTTTGATCTGCATTTCTCTGATGGCTAACGATCCTGAGCATTTCTTCATGTGTCTGTTAGCTGCCTGAATATCTTCTTTGGAGAAGTGCTTGTTCATATCCTTTGCCCATTTTTTAATTGGATTATTTGTCTTTTTGTTGTTGAGGTTTTGCAGTATCTTGTAGATGTTAGAGATTTGATGCTGATCAGATTTGTCATAGCCAAATTTTTTTTCCCTGTCTGTAGGTTGTCTTTTGACTCTTTTGGTGAAGTCTTTTGATGAGCATAAGTGTTTGATTTTTAGGGGCTCCCATTTGTCTAGTCTCTCTTCTGGTGCTTGTGCAGTGTTACTTATGGTTCATATTGTGTTTATGCCATGTATTAGGGCTCCTAGTGTTGTCCCTATTTTTCCTTCCATGATCTTTACCATTTTCGATTTTATATTTAAGTCTTTGATCCATTTTGAGTTAGTTTCTGTGCATAGTGTAAGGTATGGGTCTTGTTTCATTTTTTTGCACATGGATATCCAGTTATGCCAGCACCATTTGTTAAAGAGACTGTCTTTTCCCCAATTAGTGGACTTTGGGCCTTTGTTAAATATCAGCTGCTCATAGGTGGATGAATTTATGTTTGGATTCTCAATTCTGTTCCATTCGTCTACGTATCTGTTGTTGTAGCAGTACTAGGCTGTTTTGACTACTGTGGCGATATAATAGGTTTCAAATCAGGTAGTGTGGGGCCTCCCACTTTGTTCTTCTTCTTGAGTAATGCCTCTTCCCTTTCCATATGAAGTTGGTGATTTGTTTCTCCATCTCATTAAAAAATGCCGGTGGAATTTGGATCGGGATTGCACTGTGTCTGTAAATCGCTTTGGGTAGAAACTGACATTTTCAAAATGTTGAGTATACCTATCCATAAGCAAGGTATGTTTTTCCACTTATGCAGGTCTCTTTTGGTTTCTTTCAGTGGTTTCTTGTAGTTTCCACTGTATAGGTCCTTTACGTCTCTGGTTAGATTTATTCCTAAGTATTTTATCTTCCTGGGGGCTATTGTAAATGGTAATGATTTGGTGATTTCCTCTCCAACGTTCTCTTTGTTGGTGTAAAGGAAGCCAACTGATTTTTGTATGTTTATCTTGTACCTTGATACTTTGCTGAAATCTTCTGTTAGTTCCAGTAGTTTTCTTGTGGATTCTTTGGGGTTTTCTGTGTATAAGGTCATATCATCTGCAAGTAGAGATACTTTGACTTCTTCCCTACCAATTTGGATGCCCTTTATTTCTTTTTCTAGCCTAATTGTTCTGGTAGGACCTCCAGCACAGTGTTGAATGAGAGTGGTGATAAAGGGCCTCCTTGTCTGGTTCCTGTTCTCAAGGGGAATTCTTTCAAATTCTCTCCATTTAGGATGATGGTGGCTGTTGGCTTTGTAAAAATGCCCTTAGTTATACTGAGGAATTTCCCTTCTATTCCTATTTGGTTGAGAGTTTTTATCATGAATGGGTGTTGGACTTTGTCAAATGCCTTTTCTGCATCGATTGATAAGATTATGTGGTTCTTGTCTTTTATTTTAGTTATGTGATGGATTACATTGATTGTTTTTCTAATGTTGAACCATCCTTGCATACCTGGTATAAATCCCACTTGATCATGGTGAATTATTTTTTTGATATGTTGCTGAATTCTATTGACTAGAATTTTGTTGATGATTTTTGCCTCAATGTTCATGAGGGATATTGGTCTGTAATTTTCTTTTTTGTGGTGTCTTTACCTGGTTTTGGTATCAGGGTTATGCTGGCTCATAGAATGAGTTTGGGAGTACTCCACCCTTTTCTATGCTCTGAAATGCATTTAGTAGTAGTGGTGTTAACTCTTCTCTGAAAGTTTGATAGAATTCTCCAGTGAAACCATCCGGGCCAGGGCTTTTTTTGGGGGGTGGGGGGGTGACTGAGGGTTTAATTACCTTTTCAATCTTTTCTTTTGTTATGGGTTTATTTAGTTGTTCTACCTCTGTTTGTGTTAGTTTAGGTAGGTCGTGAGTTTCTAGAAATTTGTCCATTTCCTCTATGTTTTCAAATTGGTTATAGTATAATTTCTCATAGTATTCTGTTACGGTTCTTTTAACTTCAACTGGGGCTGCTGTGATATCACCCATCTCATTTCTTCTATGGGTTATTTGCTTCCTCTCCTGTTTTTCTTTTGTCAGTTTGGCCAATGGTTTATCAATTTTGTTGATCTTTTCAAAGAATCAGCTTTTGGTCTTTTTAACTATTTCAATTGTTTTTCCATTCTCTATTGCATTTAATTCTGCTCTAATTCTTATTATTTCCTTTCTTCTGGCACCTGAGGGCTTCTTTTGCTGCTCTCTTTCTACTTGTTCCATTTGTAGGGCTACTGTTTGGATTATGGTCCTTCCTTCTTTTTGGATGTGTGCATTTACTGCTATAAACTGACGTCTGAGCACTGCTTTTGTTGCGTCCCAAAGGTTCTGGTAGGATGTGTTTTAGTTCTCGCGTTTTACTGACTTTTTATTTGCTAACCTCCTCCACTTTCACACCCAGTGTCTTACAATGTGTGTGTGGAGTTCCATGTTTAACACACACTTCAATGTCTGTTGAGTGAAATTAACAAAAATATGAGGTAGCCAAATGCAGACGCAACCCATGTGAATTTTCATGGAAGAAAAAGAGAAGAAAGAGCGTCTCCTTCTGACATAATTGGGGTGAACAGAGCCATGTGGAGTTCATTTTCTCCCTAGGCTGTCAGTCAAAGTTAGGGCTATTGTAAGAGGAAGTGCCAAACTATGGAAAACAGCAGTCAAGCTGCACTGAATCACTGATAAGCTCATCCCTAACTGAGAATTATGCATGTAATTTTATTTATGTGGTGTGCTGAGAAGAAGAGCAGATAGGCACTTTCCAAAATGGAAGCAATGAAGTATCCATCTTTTCACAAATACTGTGGTGACATTCATTCCAATATTACAAGATTATTTCCAAGATCTGGCAAACAGTCTATACTCATATTGCCTGACTGGTTTGTATAGAGTTAATTCTTTTTGATAAAGAAATCTTATGTAACAGATGGTTTACAAGTCTCTATCTATTTAATACCCAATCTGTTATATCCAAGGTGTCATTATTTTGGAAAATAAGTTCTGTGAAAGTGTTATCCTTATATTTTGAAAATATATCAAGTACCATTCATTTTTTTAAAGTTTGCATGTTACAGTTTAAAAAGTGAGTATATATAATGTGAATCCATGTGTTTTTTAAATAATAATTTCTGAGTGTTGCTACCTGGGTAGAGGAAACTTTAAGGGCCACCAAGCTAAAACAAGATATAAAAAATAGCTGCTTTATAAATACCCGTATCTAAAGTAAATTAATGAAATGACAATTCATTTTGCATCTCATAGCAATTAATTTTATTTTGCGATCTTAGTCTTCAGCACCGAATTAGTATTTAAAAATAAAGAAACTATTATGGAATGACCCACACGTGCCACAATATGTGTTTTTCCTATCTGGCACCAATTCATTATTTTTAAAACAGCACATATGCTGAAGTTTTATTCTAAGAAATAAATTAATTCACAATCACAGTAAAAATAAACATTCTTTTTGAATTCAGATAAAATATGATTATTTTAATAACTCTTCATGCTCATGAAAATTAATTCTATTCAGGGTGATGTAAAAATGAGGTTTATGATGATATTTTCCTTTCCTTTCAGTAGTTCCTACCTGATACATTTTAAAAAATCTATCTGTTGAAGTGATACATTTGCAGCTGAAATTATGTGGTGTTTTCAACCAACAACAGATTTAAATGTCCCTCATGAAATTGATGAGGCACAAAGCCTCAGAGGAGAAAGGTAGCACGTATTTCTGAAACTGGAAGTGAATTAGTAGTTTAATTTTGAAAGTCTTAAAAGTGTTTTAAGTACATCAAATGTTTGTCCAGGATGTTAATTTACCGTAGGACATCATAGTATAGTGGAAAGTGCTCACAATCAGAAATTCTGAGTTCTCCCACAACTAGGTATGTGGTTTTTAACAACAACAGCAAAATTAACTTTTCTGATCCCCGGTTTCCATAGCTGCAAAAATGAAAGTTTACTTGGTTGATTTCAAGATTTCTTCCATTTCCAGAATTTTTTGATTCAATATTCCAATTCTCTTTATTTTCTGCAAAAAAAAAAAAAAAAAAGTAGTCTCATATTCGTCTTTATGGGGAGGGAATTACTTCTTGAAGAATCATTTTTCTTTGGAGGGAACCACCATTAGTCCAGAGAGCTCCCTTCTTAACTGGTAATGCCATCAGCACTCATCATTTCTTAAATACCATCCTGCCAAGGTCTGAAAGTCATTTCTGGCTAGAGACAGAGTATAGATGAGTTATACAAAATAAATAAATAAAACATTTAAAACAAGTAAGCTATAACTTATTCAAGAGAGAAGAAAAGAATGTGGAATTTAAGAAAGAAGAAAGAAAACTCTCAAGGGAGGATGATAAAGATCTTATTGTCAAAATTTCTCTCTCTTTTTTAGAAAAATCTATTATCCAAATTATTCTTCAGGTGTTAATGGTTAACAACTTCGGATTTTTATGTTGCATGCATTGGCCTTTATATCATCATCTTTAGATATAAATATAAGTTACACAATCTGAGTGGCCAGTTTCTGTTTTGTCCTGTGCTGGTGATTCTGCAGTGGCAAGACTGTATTGTTTCCGCTCCACAGAGCAGTATCGATTGATGGCTCTGTCTGTCCTTCTATACATATGCAAATTAAATTTTGAATTAATATTTTATAGACATAAAAGGAAATATTTCCTTTATCATCATATGATAGTATAAAAATGAATATTAATATTTCTCAATTTAAAAGTAAAGAACACTATAACTATTAAAATGTGTTTCATGATGTTCTGCTATGGAATGTATTCTTTTTTGTCTTTCTGTGACTCTAACATTGTGCTGTTCTTCACATTAAGGGTTCCAGGAGGCACACAGAGGAGACTCTGCGTCTGTTACTATGGTGACTATTAGGCATATTTTAAAAGGAAAGTAGCCAACATGTATGCATATATTTAAAATATCACTGTCCACCTTCTTTAGAGTTGTTGCTGAAAATCAGGCATTAAATTTTAAAAATTGTAAAGTAATGTACTCCATATTTTTCTTTTCAAGGACCAACCCGTTGCTATCGAGTCAATTCCTACTCATAGCAACCTTATAGGACAGAGTACAACTGCCCATAGGGTTTCCAAGGCTGTAAGCTTTACAGAAACAGACTGCCACATCTCTCTCCTGCTGAGTGGCTGGTGGATTTGAACTGCTGACCTTTCATTTAGCAGCCAAACACTGTGCCAGGGCCTAGCTAATTTCATCAACACAAACAAATAACCTGAGTTTTTCAGAGTACTGAACCACATTGTCATTATGCTTTCTTCTAAAAATATTCATATAGTTATGAAGTATGTAGGTTCTAGATCTGGCTCAAATGCTGGTTCTGTCACATAGTCAATGTTTATTGTCATATATAACATGAAAGCAGGTATAAAGATGAATGGGAACAAATACTGAATTGTCTGATTTGAGTGTACTGACCAAAATCATTTTAAGAATGAGAGAACACAGAAATAAAATTACTTGCAGTATTTACTTGGTTTAAAGGGCCATTATTAACGTCTTAAGAAACATATTGTCCTTTCAGACCATGAATCATAATATGTGTTGATATAGATATATTTTGAGCTCAATTAACTCCTTTTTGAACTAAGATTAACTATAAGTGTCAGACACTGTGTTAGATCCTGGAAGAGAATATCACAATAAAGCATATATTGCAGTAAAGCAAGTCATGCGAATTTTGGTTTGCCAATGCGTACTAAAGTTATGTTTACACTATACTATAGTCTATTAAGTGTGCAATAGCATTATGTTTAAAAAATCAATGTACATACCTTAATTAAAAAATACTTTATTGCTAAAAAATGCTCACCATCGTCGGAACCTTCAGTGAGTTGTAATCTGTTTATTGGTGGAGAGTCTTGCCTCAGTATTGATGGCTACTGACTGTGCTGGTTGCTGAAGTTTGGGGTGGCTGTGGCAACTTCTTGAAGTAAAACAGCAATGAAGTTTGCCACATGGATTGACTCTTCCTTTCACAAAAAATTTCTCTGTAGCTTGCGATGCATTTTGATAGCGTTTTACCCACAGTAGAACTTCTTTCAAAATTGGAATCAATCGTCTCAAACCCTGCTATTGCTTTATCGACTAAGTTTATGTAATATTCTAAATCTTTTGTGGTCATTTCAACAATGTTCAGCACATTTTCACCAGGAGTAGTTTCCATCTCCAGAAGCCACTTTCTTTGCTCGTCCGTAAGAAGCAACTCCTGATCCGTTCAAGTTTTGTCATGAGATTGCAGCCATTCGGTCACATCTTCAGGTTTCTCTTCTAATTCTAGTTCTTTTACTATGTCCACCACATCTGCAGTTACTTCCACCACTGGTCTTGAACTCCTTAAAGTCATCCATGAAGGTTGGAATCCACTTCTTCCAAACTCCTGTTAATGTTGATATTTTGACCTCTTCCCGTGAATCACAAATGTTCTTAATGGAATCTAGAATAGTGAATCCTTTCCGAAAGGTTTTCGATTTACTTTCCCTAGATCCATTAGAGGAATCACTATCTATGGCAGCTATAGCCTCACAAAATGTACTGCTTAAATAATAAGACTTGAGAGTTGAAATTACTCCTTGATCCATGAACTGTAGAATGGATGTTGTGTTAGGGTGGATGTATGTGTTAGCAGGCATGAAAACAATGTTAATCTCCTTGTACATCTCTATCAGAGCTCTTGGGTGACCAGGTGCATTGTCAATGATCAGTAATATTTTGAAAGGAATCCTTTTCTGAGCAGTAGGTCTCAACATTGGGCTTAAATATTCAGTAAACCATGTTATAAACAAATGTGCTGTCATCAAGGCTTTGTTGTTCCATTTATTAAGCACAGGCAAAGTAGATTTAGCATAATCCTTAAGGGCCCTAGGATTTTCTGCGTGGTAAATGAGCACTGGCTTCAACTTAAAGTCACCAGCTGCATCAGCCCCTAACCAGAGAGTCAGCCTGTCCTTTGAAGCTTTGAAGCCAGGCATTGACTTCTCCTCTCTAGCTATTTAAGCCCTAGATGGCATCTTCTTCCAGTAGAAGGCTGTTTCATCTACATTGAAAATCTGTTGTTTAGTGTGGCCACCTTCATCAATTGTCTTAGCTAGATCTTCTGGATAATTTGCTGTAGCTTCTACATCAGCACTTGCTGCTTCACCTTGCACTTTTATGTCATAGAGATGGCTTCTTTCCTTAAACCTCTTGAACCAACCTCTGCTGGCTTCAAACTTTTCTTTTACAGCTTCACCTCTCTCAGCCTTCATATAATTGAAGAGAGTTAGGGCTTTGCTCTGGATTAGGCTTTGGCTTAAGGGAATGTTGTGGCTGGTTTGATCTTCTGTCCAGACCACTCAAACTTTCTCCATATCAGCAGTAAGGCTGTTTCGCTTTCTTATCATTTGTGTGTTCACTGGATTAATACTTTTTAATTTCCTTTAAGAACTTTTCCTTTGAGTTCACAACTTAGCTAACTGTTTGGCAGAGGAGGCCTAGCTTTCAGCCTGTTGGCTTTCAACATGCCTTCCTCACTAAGCTTAATCATTTCTAGCTTTTGATTTAAAGTGAGAGATGTGCAACTCTTCCTTTCACATGAACACATGGAGGCCTTTGTAAGGTTATTAATTGGCCTAATTTCAATACTGTTGTGTCTCAGGGAATAGGGTGGCCCAAGGAGAGGGAGAGAGACAGAGGGAGAGAGACAGGAGTACGGCTGGTCTGTGGAAGTCGGAACACGCAGTATTTATTGATTAAGTTCGCCATCTTATATGGGCGTGGTTCATCGTGCCTCCCAAAATTACAATAGTACCATCATAGGTCAATGATCACAGATCATCACAAGAGATACAATAATAATGAATTTTTGAGAATTACCAAAATGTGACACAGAGACATGAGAAAGCACATGCTGTTGGAAAAATGGTGATGATAGACTTTCTGGATGCAGGGTTGCAGCAAATCTTCAACTTGTAAAAAACACAGTATCTGGAAAGCACAATAGAATGAAGTATGCCTGTATGTAGACCTTTGAAAGACAAGGAAGATGAAAAAATAGAAGCTAAGAAGGGTCAACCTCGTAAGAAATAATAAAAACAAGAGAGAGTTGTTATGACAGCTGAGAAAAGAGACTATATCTCCAGTATCCACAGGTATGTAATTGGCCAATGAATGGAATATGATGGAAATAGAAAAAAAAAAACATCGATTTGATAACATGCGATTTACTGGTGACCATGACAAAAGCAGTTTTCATGATAAGGTAATGAAAGAAGCTAGACTAGAATGTTTTGAAGAATGAATTGGAGATATTTTTTAACTGTTAAAAATTTTTATTCATGTATAATTTGTTGGTGTTGTTGTTAGGTGCTGTCAAATTGGTTCTGACTCATAGTGACCTTGTACACAACAGAACGAAACACTGCCCCATCCTGCACCATCCTCGCAATCGTTGCTATGTTTGAGCCCATTGTTGCTTAGCCACTGTGTCATTCCATCTCGTTGAAGGTCTTCCTCTTTTTTGCTGACCTGCTACTTTACCAACCATGATGTCCTTCTCCAGGGGCTGGTCCCTCCTGATAACATGTCCAAAGTATGTGAAACGACGTCTTGCCATCCTCCCTTCTGAGGAACATGCTGGCTGTACTTCTTCCGAGACAGATTTATTTGTTCTTCTGGCAGTCCATGGAATATTCAGTATTCATCATCAACACCATAATTCAAAGGCATCAATTCTTCTTCAGTCTTTCTTATTCATTGTCCAGTTTTCCCATGCATATGAGGTGATTGAAAATATGATGGCTTGGGTCACCTTAGTCCTCAAAGGGATATCTTTGCTTTTCAACACTTTAAAGAGGTCTTTTGCAGCAGATTTGTCCGGTGCAATACGCCATTTGCTTTCATCACTGTTGCTTCCATGGGCATTGATTGTGGATCCAAGTAAAATGAAATCCTAACAACTTCAATATTTTCTCCATTTATCATGATATTGGTTATTGATCCAGCTGTGAGGATTTCTGTTTTCTTTATGTTGAGGTATAATCCATACTGAATGCTGTAGTCTTTGATTTTCATCAATAAGTACTTCAAGTCCTCTTCACTTTCAGCAAGCAAGGTTGTGTCATCTGCATATTGCAGGTTGTTAATGAGTCTTCCTCCAATCCTGATGCCCCATTCTTCTTCATATAGTCCAACTTCTCAGATTATTTGCTCAGCATACAGATTGAATAAGTATGGTGAAAGGATATAATCCTGATGCACACCTTTCCTGACTTTAAACCACGCTGTATCCCCTTGTTGTACTCAAATGACTGTCTCTTGGTCTTTGTACAGGTTCTGCATGAATACAATTAAAAAACAAAAACCATTGCCCTGGAGTCAATTCTGACTCATAACCAACCTACAGAACAGAGTAAGACTGCCCCATAGGATTTCCAAGGAGCAGCTGGTGGATTCCAACTGCCAACCTTTTGCTTAGCAGCCACGCTTTTAACCACTGTACCACCAGGACTCTGAACACAATTAAGTGTTCTAGAGTTCCCATTTTTCTCATTGTTATCTGTAATTTGTTATGACTCACATCATCAAATGCCTTTGCATAATCAATAAAACACAGGTAAACATCTTTCTGGCATTCCCTGCTTTCAGCCATGATCTATCTAACATCAGTAATGATATCCCTAGATCCACTTCCTCTTCTGAATCCAGCTTAAATTTCTGGAAGCTCCCTGTCAATGTACTGTTATAACCATTTTTGAATTATCTTCAGCAAAATTTTACTTATGTGTGATATTAATGATATTGTTCAATAATTTCTGCATTCTGTTGGATCACCTTTCTTTGGTATATGCAAAAATATTGATCTCTTTCAGTCTGTTGGCCAGGTAGCTATCTTCCAAATGTTTTGGCACAGACGAGTGAGCACTTCCAGGGTTGCATCTGTTTGTTGAAATATCTCAGTTGATATTCTGTCAATTCTGGCAGCCTTATTTTTTGCCAGTGCCTTCAGTGCAGCTTGGACTTCTTCCTTCAGCACCATAAATTCTTGATCATATTCTACCTCCTGAAACTGTTGAAGGTTGACCAATTATTTTTGGTACAGTGACTGTGTATTCCTTCCATCTTCTTTTGATGCTTCCTGAATTGTTCCGTATTTTGCCATAGAATTCTTCAGTATTGCAAAATGAGGCTTGAATTTTTCTTCAGTTCTTTCAGCTTGAGAAATACCGAGCATGTTCTTTCCTGTTGGTTTTCTAAGTCCAGGTCTTTGCACATTCCATTATAATACTTTACTTTTTCTTCTCAAGACGCCCTGTGAAATCTTGTGTTCAGCTCGTTTACTTTATCATTTCTTCTCTTCGCTTTAACTACTCTATATTCAAGAGCAAGTTTGAGTCTCTTCTGGCATCCCTTTTGGCCTTTTCTTTCTTTCCTGTTGTTTTTAGTGACCTTTTGCTTTCTTCATGTATGATGCCTTTGTGTCATCCCACATGTATAATTTAGATATAATGAAATACATGCATTTTAAGTACACAATTTGATGAATTTTGTGAGACGTATATGCCCATGATCTTTTCTCTAACCTCAAAAAGTTTCTTTGTGCCACTTTGTAATCCATATCTCCCTTCGCTCCAGCCCCAGGCAACCACTGACCTGATTTTTGTCAATATAGATCAGTTTGCATTTTCTAATAATACAGTATGTATTTTTTTGCTTATGGCTTCTCACTTAGCATGATGATTCAGAGATTCAGCCATATTATTGTGTATAGTAATAGCTTATTTTTTTTTATTGCTGATTCTCAGTCTGAGTCAATTACTACTGTTTGATAGTTTTAAATATACCTATTTGTACATAGTGGCAGCACTAAATCAACAAAGACAAAGTGGGTGTGGTTTCCATTATGGACAACAGAGTCAAAGATGTAATCAGAATAGTCTGGCTTGTATGGACTCATGGCATTGGCTACTTAGTTATGGTGTCCCTAGGAGTTAAATAGATAGGAAATCTACTAAATATTTACTTAATCTGTACAAGCAGAAGAATTCTAGGTCAAGTGAATAGTGGTCTAACTTGAATCACCAGAATAGAGAGTCACAGACCCTCAATCTTGAGCGACTTAACAGACCCACAACCTCTTCAATGAAGGGAAGGCTGGGTCCTCTTAAGGAAGGACCCCAGTACATCGCTAAAGTTTTATACTGTTAATCTTTATCCCAGCATTTCCCAAAGTCACCTACAGCCTTTACTAGAGTGACTGTTTATTGAGGGGAAAAGAGATAATCAGACTTTTTGGGAATTACTGGATACTGGCTCTGAACTGACACTAATTCCAAAAGACACAAAACGTCACAGTAACCTACCAGTCAGAGTAGGGGGCATGTGGAGGTCGGGTTATTAATGGAATCTTAGCTTAGGTTTGGCTCACACTAGGTCCAGTGGGTCCCCAAACCCATCCTGCAGTGATTTCCCCAGTTCCAGGATGCATAATTGGAATAGGTATACTCAGCAACTGGCAGAACCCTCACATTGGATTCCTGACAAGTGGAGTAGGGGCTATTATGGTAGGAAACACCAAGTGGAAGCCATTAGAACTGCCTCTACCTAGGAAAATAGTAAACGAAAGCAATATCACATTCCTGGAGGGATTACAGAGATTATAGCCACCATTAAGGACTTGAAGGATGAAGGGGTGGTGATTCCCACCATGTCCCCATTCAACTCGCCTATGTGGCCTGTGCAAAAAGCAGATGGATCTTGGAGAATGACAGTGGATTATCATAAGCATAACCAGGTGGTGACTACAATTTCAGCTGCTGTTCCAGATGTAGTTTCACGGCCTGAGCAAAGTAATACATCTCCTAGTGCCTGGTATGCAGCTATTGATCTGGCCAAGGACTTTTTATTGATTCTGGTTTCAAAGGAACACCAGAAGTAGTTCGCTTTCAGCTGGCAAGGACAGAAATACACCTTCAATGTCCTACCTCAGGGGGTTATCAACTCTCCAGCCCTGTGTCATAATTTAGTTCACAGGGACCTTGATAGCCTTTCCCATCCACAATACTTCACACTGGTTCATTACGTTGCAGACATTATGCTGACTGGACCTAGTAAGAAAGAAATAACAATGACTCTGTACTTATTGGTAAAACATTTCGTGCTAGAGGGTGGGAAATTAATCTGACAAAAATTCAGGCACCTTCCACCTCAGTGCAATTTCTAGGGGGTCCAGTGATGTGGGACTTGTCAAGATGTTCCTTCTAAAGTGAAGGTTAAGCTATTACACCTGACTTCTTCCACAACTAAAAAGGAGGCACAAAGCCTGATGGGTCTTTTCAGATTTTGGAGGCAGCATATTCCTCATTTGGATGTGCTACTCTGGCCTGTTTATCAAGTGACTCAGAAAGCTGCTATTTTTGAGTGGGGCTGAGAACAAGAGAAGGTTCTGCAGCAGGTTCAGGCTGCCATGTAAGACGCTCTGCTACATGGGCCATATGATCCAGCTGACCCAATGGTGCTTGAAGTGTCAGTGGCAGATAGAGATGCTGTCTGGAGTTTTTGGCAGGCCTCTACTTGTGAATCAGTGCAGACCCTTAGGATTTTGGAGCAAAGCTCTGCCATCCTCTGCAGATAACTACCCTCCTTTTATGAAACAGCTTTTGGCTTGTTACTGGGCCTTAGTAGAGACTGAACACTTAATTTCATCACGGGTGTGTCGTGCATCCAATATATATGGACTTTTTAGCAAAACTTGCTGGATTTTGCTCACTCTGGATCCTGCATCTGGCTCGTCATCATCTAACCTCTGGTTCTTGGGACTTGAGCCAGTGGCCTGCCATATTGCCTGCTGATCTTGGATTCATCAGCCTCTGTAGCTTACGACTCAGCAGCTGCAGTCTGACCTGCTGAGCTTGGATTTGTCGGCCTCTGCAGCTACATGAGTCAGGAAAAGCCTCCAGCCTGTCACCTGACCCACGAACTTGGGATTTGCTAGCCTCTACAACCACTTGAGTGATTTCTTGAGATAAATCTCTCTCTCTCTATATATATATATGTATGTATATATATAAAACTAAAAACACCAAACTGGTTGCCGATGAGTTGGTTCCGACTCATAGCCACCCTATAGGACAGAGTAGAACTGCCCCATAGGGTTTCCAAGGAGCAGCTGGTGGATTCGAACTGCGGACCTTTTGGTTAGCAGTCAAGCTCTTAACCACTGTGCCACCGTATTTATATATATACACATATATGCATCACTGATTTTGCTTCTTTAGAGAAGACAGCAACCGAAGTATTTGTGTCTTTGCATTTAAACTGTGACTCTTGTAGTCAGCATATATTTGATTCTTGCTTTTTCATTCAGTCTGATAATCTTTGCCTTTTGATTGAAAATTTAGTCCATTTACACTTAATGGTATTACTAACAAGGTTGCATAGAAGTCTTTCCAATTTTTATTTGTATTCTATGTGTCTTATCTATTTTTTCTTTTCCTATTCCTCCTTTCCCATTTTTTTTTTGCATTAATCAACTTTTCTTCCTCTTTTCAATTTTGTTATGGATTGAATTGTATCGCCTCAAATATGCATTTAAGTACTAACCCCTGTACCTATAAATATGAACCTATTTGAAAATATGTATTTTCTTATGTTCATGATGTCATACCAGAGTAGGGTGGACTGTAAACCTTATCACTTCTAAATTGTGTATTTTAAAAACACAGAATAGACACAGAGAGTCAAACACAGGGCAAGACGGAGGCTAGTATGAAGATCATCTGCAAGCAAAGGGATGCCAAAGATTGCTGGCCATCACCAGAAACAAGGATAGAGGCTCGCAAAAGTAATCAACGTGACTGGTTGGGATCCTGATTTGGACTATGAAAACCGTGAGAAAATAAATTTATATTCCTTAAAGCCACCCACTTGTGCTATTTCTGCTATAGCAGCACTAGCAAACTAAGACAGATTTTAAGGTGTATCTCTTTGCATTGTGTTTTTTCAGCAGTTTCTCTAGAGAATACAACTTTCCATTTACTTTGAGCTAATATTGAATTAATTCAGGTAAAATATAGGAACTTAGCAATTGTATATTTTACTTACAATCACCCCTTTCCTCAGTGCTACTATTGTCATACGTATTATATCTACGTACCTACTATAAACCCATTAATACAATTGTATAATATTGGCTTTAAACAGTCATGTGTGTTTTAAAAATTTTAAGAGAAATAAAGAAAATTTGTATAGTCTGTTATATTATTCACATATTTAGCTTTTTTTAGTGGTTTTCATTCCTTCTGTAGATTAAATGGCCGTCTAATATCATTTCTCTTTAGGCCAAAACATTTCCTTATCATTTCTTGTAGTATAAGCCTTCTGGCAATTATTTCTCTCAGTTTCTGTTTAATAAAGATATCTTTATTTCACCTTTAGTCTTGAAGAATATTTTTACTGGACTTAGATTTCTGTTGCCGTTGTTGCCAGTTTTCTTCTTTCCCCTCAGAAATTAGATCATATTATTGCAGAGTCTTCTGGCTTCCACAGTTTCTGATGAGCAGTCATTAATCACATCCTTGTCCTTCTACATGTAATGTGTCATTTTGCTCTGGCTGCTTTCAAGATTTTCTCTTTGATTTTCAACAGCTTTCATGAGAAATGTCTATGAGTGTATTGTGTGTGTGTGTTTCTTGCATGGAGTTCTTTGAGATTCTTAAATGCTTTCAGTACAAATAATGTTTTCCACTAAATATCGAATTTGGGAAATTTTAGGATATTGTTTCTTCAGATATATTTCTGCCTTTTTTTCTCTCTCTACTCTCTTTCTGGGATCCTTACTATATGTATGTTGAATTTCTTGGTATAGTCCCATAGTTCTCTGAGGCTCTGTTCTTTTTTTCTCTGTTCTTTAGATTGAGTAATATCTATTGATCTCTCTTCAAGTTTACAGATGTTTGCTTCTTCCGTGTCCAGTCTTGTGGTGAGTCTATATTGTAATTATTTTTTTAATTTTCAAATATTTTACTTTTCAGCTCTAAAATTTCCATTTTAAAAATTGATTCCTTTCTTAATTGAGATTTTCTATCTGCTTATTGAAACCATATCTAACTTTCATTCTTTGAACTTATTATCTTTTAATTATTTAACTATTTTTATAATAGCTGCTTTAATGTCTGCTAAATCTGGCTACAGTGGAGTAATTTTTTATTGAATACCTTGTTTCCCAAGTATGGGTTGTATTTTACTGTGTTTGTGTGTCTAGTAATTTTTAGTTAAAAAATAAACATTGTAGATAAAATGTTGTGACTCTCATCTCTACTGTGCTTTTCATAAGAGTTCTGGATTTGTTTGTTTGTTTTAGTGAGCAGTTAACTTGACTGTGGAGCCCTGGTTAAGAGCTGCGGCGAGCTATGTCTGTTAACCAAAAGACTGGCATTTCAAATCTACCAGACACTCCTTGGAAACCCTATGGGACAATTCTACTCTATCCTGTAGGGTCACTATGGGTCAAAATCGACTTGACGGCAAAAGGTTGTTTGTTGTTGTTAACTTGCCTGTACTCAAACTGAAAACTTTGTCTCCATGATATAATGCAGAATCTGAAAACTCTGCTCTCTTCTTATGGTTTCCTAGTCTGCTTCTTTCTTTTTTTTCCTGTTTAAAGCCTAGTCCACATACATTTAATGTTATTATTGATATGATTGTATATAGATCTTTTGATTTTACTTCTTTGGCTCATCTATTTTTTGTTTTTATATTCTTATCAAAGGTGTGTGTCTTTCTAAGTGGTAGGTACTACAAGTATAATAACTTATATAACAGATGCCCATATTCCCCAGGTTTTGCATTGTAGAACCTGTTGACCAGACCTCCAGCTGACAACATCTGAATCTCTACGTGAGAACTTTTTTGGTCACTGGAGTCCATTCTGACATGCAAGGCCAAAAGTACCAAGAAGCTGCTGTCCCTGGGAGCATCTCTCAACAGATGATTGACTGAGCTTTCTAACCCCTCTGGTGGAATTGATATGTAATCTAGATATTGGTTTGTCTTCCCTGACTGCAGCATCTTGCCCAGCACCACTAAGCAAAGGCTCAGAATCCAGTTTTATAGCATCCTACAAAATATTATCTCGATATAAAGAACCCCTTTTCAGGGAAAAGAGATGAGACAGGTAGTATCCACTTAGAAATGTAGCTAACGTACCAGCTTAAAGATGACATCTTGTAGGGTTGAGGCTCTGTCCCTCGAGATGCAATGTATACTTTAAATCAATAGCCATTATAGGATGTTGTGTTCCCAGTATTAGAATAAATAGTTTTGGAACAAATGGTGGAAATAGGAGAGACCTCCCTCATCATCACTCTTGGTGACCCACCGACGCATTTAAGCTGTTCATCCCTGCAACTTTAGGCTCTGCTAGGTTAAAGGTCCTCGTTCCTGAGTAGTGGGGTATGGAAAATCTTCCAACAGGGGTGATAATAAGAGTTCCATTAAGCTTAGTTTTTGCCATTTTGTGCTCCTTCTACCCATATGTCAAAAGTTAAAGAAAGGAGTTTCCTATACTAATTATAATTATTGACACTACATGTCATCAGGTTTGGAGAAAGACTCATTAACAACCTGCGTTATGCAGATGACACAACCTTGCTTCCTGAAAGTGAAGAGGACTTGAAACACTTACTGATGAAGATCAAAGACTACAGTCTTCAGTATGGATTACACCTCAACATAAAGCAAACAAAAATCCTTACAACTAGACCAATAAGCAACATATGATAAATGGAGAAAAGATTGAAGTTGTCAAGGATTTCATTTTATTGGATCCATAATCAACGCCCTTGGAAGCAGCAGTCAAGAAATCAAATAACGTATTGCATTGGGCAAATCTGCAGCAAAAGAGCTCTTTAAATTGTTAAAAAGCAAAAATGTCGCTTTGGGGACTAAGGTGCACCTAACCCAAGCCATGGTGTTGGCAATGCCTTAGTTGCATGCGAAAGCTGAGCAATGAATAAGGAAGACCAAAGAAGAATAGATGCCTTTGAATTATGATGTTGGCGAACAATATTGAATATACCATGGACTGCCAGAAGAATGAACAAATCTGTCTTAGAAGAAGTACAGCCAGAATGCTGCTTAGAAAAGAGGATGGAGAGACTTTGTCTCACATACCTTGGATATGTCATCAGGAGGGGCCAGTCCCTAGAGAAGGACATTATTCTTGGTAAAGTAGAGGCTTAGTGAAAAAGAGGAAGATCCTCAATGAGATAGATTGACACAGTGGCTGTAACAATACAAGCATAGCAAAGATTGTGAGGATGATGCAGGAATGGGCAGTGTTCCATTCTGTTACATATAGGATTGCTACGAGTGAGAACCAAGTCGACGACACTTAACAGCAATACGTATCGTAAGGAGATAATGTTGCTGGTCTATATTGAGGCCAGAAGGATTATATCAGGAACTCTGAATGTGCACTTTTTTTTTTTTTTAACAAAGTAATTTATTTTATTTTTATATTTTATTGTACTTCAGGTGAAGGCTTACAGAACAAATAGTTTCTCATGAAATAGTAGTACACATGTTGTTCTATGACATTGGTTAACAACCCCACAACGTATTAAGCCTCTAAATTCTCAACCTTTTTTTTTTTTTTTTGATGAAAATACAGATAGCCAAAGATACACTGTTTCAAAAATTTCTACATACACAGTTCAGTGATATTGACTACGCTCTTCCAACTGTGCTGTTATTCTCACTTAAGATGAAGGCTTACAGAACAAAATAGTTTTTCATTTAACAGTTACTACACATGTTGCCCTATGACAATGGTTAACAATCTCACAACACATCAAGAATATCCTTACTCCACCTTGTGTTCCCTATCACCAGGGGACTTCCTTGTCCCCTTCTGTCTTCTTGCCCTTGTCACTGGACTACTGTACCTCATTAGTCTCATTTAGTTTTTTTTTTTTATTTTATTTTAACACCATTTCAAAACTTTTTACTTACACATTTAAGTGATATTGACTATGCTCTTCCAATTGTGCTGCCATTCTCGCCCAAGATGAAGGCTTACAGGACAAAACAGCCTCCCATTTAATAGTTACTACAAATGTTGCCCTATAACAGTGGTCAACAATCTCACAACACATCGACAGTGTCCTTACTCAATTTGTGTTCCTTATCATCAGTTTCCTACTCCCCCTCTGCCTTCTGGCCTTTGTCACCGGACTCCTGTACCTCGTTAGTCCCATTTAGTTTTACTGGGCTGTCCACTCCCAGGCTTAACATCGAACCTCGAAGGTAACTTCACCTCTGAGCTGAAAGGGTGTCTGGGGGCCACACTCTTGAGGTTTCTCCAGTCTCCTTTAGGCCAGTAAATCTGGTCTTTTTTGGGGGGGGGGAGTTAGAATTATGCTCTACATCCTTCTCCAGCTCTGTCCAGAACCCTCTGTGGTGATCCTGGTCAGAGCAGTTAGTGGTGGTAGCCGGGCACCATCTAGCTGTACTGGACTCAGTCCGGTGGAGGCCTTGGTAGCTGTGGACAATTAGTCCTTTGAACTAATCTTTTCGTTGTATCCTGTTCTCTTCATTCTCCCTTGCCCCCGAAGGGATGAGACCAGTGGAGTATCTTAGATGGTTGCTCATAGGCTTTTAAGACCCCAGACACTACTCACCAAGGTAGAATGTAGAGCATTATCTTTATAAGTAGTGTCATGCCAATTGAGCTAGATGTTCCCCGACACCATGGTCCCCAGAGCCCTCCGTCCAACAACTCAGTCCCTCAGGGGGTTTGGATGTGTCTATAGGGCCTCCATGACCTTTCCTTGTGCAGGTTGTGTTACTTTCCCCTGTACTGTGTACTATCTCACCTCTCACCCAAGGTACCACTTATCTATTGCCTATTTAGTATTTCCCCCCCCCCTCCCATCCCTAGCAGTCTACCATTACTTGGTATCGCCTTGTCTTCCTCTCCTTTAGAAGGTTCTATACCTATGCCGTTTGTTCCCTCTTTCATTGTTTTGATGTTGTTGTCATCCTTTGATTGATTTCTCTGATTCCCTGTTGTATTTCTTTTGTTTTTGGAAAGTTCTCTGTAGTTCAGTTCCTAGAATAGTATCTGGTTCATATGAACCTGCGTCCTAGGTCCTAGGTCCTGCCTGAGGGCTGAAGCTGTTTGTCCTCAGATCGAAGAACTGCCTTTAATAATTCTTGTAAGTTTGGTTTGACTTTTGCATATTCCTTTAGTTTCTGTTTATCTGGAAATGACCTAATTTCACCATCAAATTTGAATGAGAGTTTTGCAGGATATATTATTCTTGGCTGACAATTTTTTTCTTTCAAGATTTTATATATGTCATCCCATTGCCTTCTTGCCTGCATGGTTTCTGCCGAATAATCTGAGCTTAGTCTTATTGTTTCTCCTCTGTATGTGACTTCTTGTTTTTCACGAGCTGCTCTCAGGATTCTTTGTTTGTCTTTAGTTTTAGCAAGTGTGAATATGATATGTCTTGGTGATTTTCTTTTGGGGTCTCTTCTATATGGGGTTCGTTGAGCTTCTTGGATGGCCAGCTTTTCATCTTTCATGATATTGGGAAAGTTTTCTGTCAGCAGTTCCTCAACGATCCTCTCTGTGTTTTCTGTTTTCTCCCCCTGTTCTGGGATGCCAATCACTCGTGAATTTTTGCTTTTAATTGTGTCCCACATAACTCTCAGGGTCTCTTCATTTTTCTTTGTTCTTTTTTCTGAGTTTTCCTGAAACAGAGTTGTATCCAAGTGTTTGTCTTCAGTTCCACTGATCCTGTCTTCCACGGTTTCAGATCTACTTCTCAGCCCTTCTATGACACCGTCCATTTCTGAAATCTTGTTGTTTATCTTTTGGCTTTCTAATTGTTGTTTTTGTATAATTTCAAGTGGTGAATTTATTTTAGCATTTTGTTCCTGCATCATCTTCCTGAATTCTTCCAATTTTTTGTCTGTATTTTCCATAAATTTGTCTATTTTTTCCTCATGTTTGTCAGCTTTTTGCCTCAGTTCTTGGAAAATTCCAAGTATTAGTGATCTGAGTTCCCTATCAGGTACTTCTGGTGCATTTTCTTCCACAGGAGAGTTATCTGGTGTTTTAATTTGGACACCTATTGGAGCCATCTTGTCTTGTTTTTGTAAATGTTTTGATATTGTTTGCTGTTTTCAGGGCATTCAGTAGATATTTCTCTCGTTTATTGATTGTAGATTTTTTTTTTTTTTTTTTTGGTTTCGTCCTTGTGGTACAGCTGGGCAGATCTAGCTGAAGAGGAGCCACTGGGACGGGTTGTTTGTGGCACTCACCGCAGCCACCAGGACGGTCGGTAGTCAGTGCTGGGCAGGTTCCAATAGGGCGTGCCTGCACAGCTTGGTGGTGTGATGTCAAGTGCACGGTGCAGGTAGGTAGGGTGCAGCGGGAAGATGCTTATGTGTGAAGCTAAGCTGGATATGGGAGAGAGGAGAGAGGAGCAGGAGCAAAAAGCATACAAACATAAAAGAATGCTAGGGGAGCTTGTCGTTGGAATGTACAGATGAGAGACTATGGGATGGAGGAAACCAGAAAGGGGAAGAGAAAGAAAAGGAAAGAATGAACAGATAAAAATCAGAAAAGTTAAAGAACTGCAAAGTTCCCAGGGATCCCACTGATGCAGCTATGAGGTCTGGGCGAGTCGGTCTCAGTTTTCACAGCACAGCCTGGCCAGAAGGTACAGAGGCATACATCGCCTGGTATTCAGGGATCAGAAAGAGAAGGAAGAGATAGACAGACGAGAAATTAAGCAATGAAGAAAGACAAAAGGGAAAAAGAGGGAAAAGACGACAAAACTAATCAAAAAAGAAGAAAATAAAATTAAAAAAAAAAGAAAAAAAAAGCAACACCAGCAGTCAGTGCAAACAAATGGGACCCAGAGAGCCCCCACTCAGGGGCGTGAATTCCAAGCAGCCAGCAGTCTCGGGGTTAAAAAAACCGTGGCCACGGGAAGCAGAGGGGCCAACGAATAAAGGCCCCGGGATCTCACCAGCGCGGCAGCCCAGACCTGGAATCCGCCACACGCCTGAATGCAGCCCCACAGCCCCACCAGAGAGAGCAAAGACGGCGCTCGGAACCAGGCACCCAGGCAAAAGGAGGGGGAGGCGGCAGAAAAAGCTTCACCAGCAGCCAGCAAACGGCTCTCAGAAAGCCGCCAGCCCGGGCGCGTGGAATCCAAGCACCGGCACCCCCCAGCCCAGGGCCCCTGGCCACAGAAAGCAGGGGAGCCCCAGCCGAGGCGGAGAGGGGTGGGGGGTGGGAAAGCACGCACCGCAGTTTACCGGTCCTTCTGTCTCCCACTGGACGCTCTGTGAGGCTGCTCTCCCATTTGCTGGTCTCCGATAGGAATCCAAGATGGTGGATCCGCGCTGCGTTAGCTGGTAAGGAATCTCTGCATGAGTCTCTCCTCGCTCTCCGTTCTCTTTTAGTATTCTCACTCCGTTTGGTGTTTGGCTGAGTTCTTTATCTCTTCATTTGGTGTTCTAGGGTTTCAGGATTGTTGATTCTCTGTTAGGCTTAGTTTTTCAGATCTTTGCTGTGGAGGGACGGCGTGGTGCTTCTGCCTAGAGCGCCATCTTGCCCCGCCTCCTGAATGTGCACTTTTGATGCTTTTTGCTGCTTCCATGGCTTGTGATAGCCGTGAATGGGAAACTGCAGCACCTTTACTTAGGCAAGGGCATAGTAACTCCAATTCCTCAAGGAATTTGTTACTGGATTTTGTAAAGGCCCTGGAGTTCCTGAAGTTGGTCACTGAGGGAGGGAGTGATCAACGTGGTATAGACAGAGACTAAGTCTCAATTACAGAAAACTAAGTCTCAATTACAGAAGAATGAATAAATGATTGAAGCCTTTGCATCAAACCCTGCCTGAAGCAACAACTGCTTCTGAACTTCGTTTCATTTCTTTTTAAGCCAATTTGAAATGGTGTTTCTGTCACTTATATAAAAAGTTATCCCAACCAGTTTATCACCCAAGCTAGAGTCCAAGAAATTATCCTCAATGCCTCCTTTCTCCTTCATGGCTCAAACACTGCCAATTTTATCTTGTGATTATTTGGACAATTCATCCTTTCCTCTCTAGCCCTAGTAATATTCTATTTAAAGCAGTCATTATCTTTGGCTGAGCTGTTTTAGCTTATCCTTAATTGGTCTCTCTATTTGTGGTCTTATCTTCCACAAATTTACACTCCCCCCCCAAAAAAATTTGACCACATCGTGCCCCTTCTTAAAATTCTTCATTAGCTGATCATTGTCTATCTCTTTTCTTTCATCTCTCAATACTGCTGCTTTTTCTCTAGGTTCTGGCAATATATCAAACTGCATAGAGTGCCTCCCACATATCATGTTCTTTCTAGTCTTCATACTTTCACTTATGATTTTTCTCCTCCCTGGTTGATGTCCATTTGCATATTAAGTCACAGTTATAATCTCTCTCCTGGAACTTTCTATAAACCTCCATGCTGAGTTAGATGACTCTCCTCTGTAACAGCTCCATCATTTCCCTTGCTACAATGTATTGTAACTATCTGTTTTTATGTTTTGTCCACCCATCCTACTCCCCAGATCCTTGAGCCAGGAATTGTGTCATTCATTTATAGCTTATAAACCAGGCCTACAGTCCAGCACATGGCAGATGTTCACTAAACCATAGCTGTGTGAATAGATGCATATATATTCGAGCTTAATACACAAATATACAGTGCTTTTAAAAATATAGTATTTCCAAAAATAATTTTGAGCAATGTCATCCTTATTGGTAAATTTGACTGATAGCCCAAACCACTCTTAAGCATAAGAAGGTAATTTTGAATTAATGTTTATGAAAAAAAATTAACCATATCAATTTATGGCCACAGTTGTAGTATAAGCATAAAGAAGTAGATTATTGTTGCATCATGAAACTACTAGGAAATCATTTCTTGAAAGTACAACATGTAACAAGTAAGCAAATTGGAGTCACCCATGCTTTTTTATGGATAACATTGCAAAGAACGGAAATTCCAGAACACTGAATTGTGCTCATGCAGAACCTGTACATAGACCAAGAAGTAGTCGTTTGAACAGAGCAAGGAGACATTGTAAGGTGTAAAATCAGGACAGGTGTGCATTAGGGTTGCATCCTTTCACCATACTTATTCAGTCTGTATGCTGAGCAAAATAATCCAAGAAGCTGGACTGTATGAAGAAGAATGTGGCATCTGGTACAAGATGCATTAACAACCTGCAATATGCAGATTATACAACCTTGCTTGCTGAAAATGAAGAGGACTTGAAGCACTTATTAATGAAGAAAAAAAGACTACAGCCTTCAGGATGGATTACGCCTCAACATCAAGAAAAACAAAAATACTCACAGTTGGACCAATAAGCAACATCGTGACAATCGGAGAAAATATTGAAGCTGTCAAGGATTTCATTTACTTGGATCCACAATCAACACCCATGGAAGCGGCAGTCAAGAAATCAAATGGCATAATGCATTGGGCAAATCTGCTGCAAAAGACCTCTTCTAAAGTGTTAAAAATCAATGATGTCGCTCTGAGGACTAAGGTGCGTCTGACCCGAGCCATGATATTTTCAATCACCACATATGCATTCGAAAACTGGACAGTGAATAAGAAAGACCAAAGAAGAATTGATGCCTATGAATTATGGTGTTGATGAAGAATATTGACTATACCACGGACTGCCAGAAGAACGAACAAATCTGTGTTGTGAAAAGTACAGCCAGAATGCTTCTTAGAAGCAAGGAGCGTGAAACTTCATCTCACGTCCTTTGGACACGTTATCAGCAAGGACCAGTCCGTGGAGAAGGACATCATGCTTGGTAAAGTAGAGGGTCAGTGAAATAGAGGAAGACACTCAATGAGATGGATTGACACTGTGGCTGCAAAGATGGGCTCAAGCATAGCAAAGATTGGAGGATGGCGCAGGACCGGACAGTGTTTTGTTTTGTTGTACGTAGGTCGCCGTGATCAGAACCGACTTGACGGCACCTAAAAACGATAGCAACATGTTTCTTTACCTCCTGGAACCAAACGTAGCCAACGCAAAAATCACTGAGAAGCTTTTTGACCAAATAACAATACATTTTTTAATCAAGTGGTAAGTTTTGCTCCCATGAAGAGAACATTAAAAATGTTTTCTTGGAAGCTAATGGCATCAAGTCAAACGTTAGCAGTCTGAATTTCTATGAATGTATCCAAAATCTAACAGACTCTAAATAGGAGCTGTGTATCATTGAGTCATCATATTCCCTGTTACAGATGCATAGCAACCTGGGAAGAACAAAAATATTTAATTTTTTGACGATAATAATATTGTAAACTCTATACCAATGTACCCTTAAAACAACCAAAAGTACTTTCTTTTTTACATGTTAATAGAAGAATTATCATTGCTCATAAAGCATCTAGTAAGGTATCAGCAAATACTAGAATACAATAAATTCAAATTTTATAGTTGTATTAATGAATTCTTTTTCACATCCTTTTCTTCCCATCAATAAGGTATACAAAAGACAAAGTATTATTGCTAACATTATATAATATTGATAAATCAAAATTCAATTCTCACTTTATGTATTTTGCTGAGCAGTATTTTATAACTTGAGTTTTAGTTTTAAAAAAATGTACTGATATATATTAGCCACTAGAGGGATCACTTCCTGAATGGATTATTTTATGTAAAAGGTTCCATTAAACATTAGCAAACATGTATTGAATACCTACTATGTGCAAAACTCAGGAATACCAACATGAAGAGAATATGTTTAATTCCTTATATGTGTGGGCAATCTAGTGAGAGGACAGACTCATAACTCAATTTTTATAATAGTATATAGAAGTTCTGTAAATGAGAAATACAAACAACTGCAGGAACATAGATGAAAGTCCTTTGATCTGATCAGATGAATACTGAGATCAAACTCTGGAATTGTAGAAAAAAGCAAAACAAAACCCATTGCTGTCGCATCCATTCCGACACACAGCCGTTGCCCCATACGGTTTCCAAGGAGCAGCTGGTGATGTGAAGTGCCAGCCTCTTGGTTAGCAGCCATAGCTCTTAACCACTACGCCACCAGGGTTTCTGAACTGTAGAGTTGTAGAAGGGGTATTGCAGTACTAATGCTATTTCTGTTACCAGAAAGCAAGAACTTAAATTCCTGATTTTTTTCAACAATCGTGTCCTCTAATAAACCTTGATATTAAACCATTCACTGATGGTTTATTGAGTATCTAATAAATACCAATGGAGCCCTGGTGGCACAGTGGTAAAGTGCTCAGGTGCTAACTGAAGGTTTTGGGGGTTGAACCTACCAGCTGCACCACAGGAGAAAGATGCAGCACTTGGCTTTGGTAAAGATCACAGCCTTGGAAACACGATGGGAAGGTCTACTCTGTCCTGCAGGTTCTCTGTGAGTCAGAATCGACTCGATGACAAAGGTTTGGTTTTTTGGTTTTAATAAGTGCCAAGCATGTGCTAGGTACTAAGGAGCAACAGTGGGGAAAAGATTCTTGCCTATGTTAGTTTTTGGGGGCTGCAGTAACAAAATACCATAAACTGGGTGGTTTATAGAAACAGAAATTTATTGTCTCATAGTTCTGGAGGTTGAAGTCTAAAATCAGAGCATATTAGCCATGGTGATTGCTTCATGTGGCTCTGAGGGAAAATCTGTTCCATGGCTCTGTCCTACCTTCTGGTGACAGTCAGTGATCTTTGGCATTCCTTGGCTTGTAGATCACGCTGATCTCTCTCTCTTTGTCTTCACTTGGCCATCTTTTCTTCTGTCTCTCTCTGTGCTCTTATTCTCTTTAATAAGGACACCACTTTAACTGGCTTAAGAGTCTCTCTACTCCAGTGTGACCTCATGTTAATTGATAACATTTTCAAAAAACTCTATTTAAAACAAGGTCACATTCACAGGTGGTGGTGGCAGGGGTGGTTAGGACTTTAATCTCTTTTTGGGAAACACCAGTTAATCCACAGCACCACCCTTACAGAGCTCATAGTCAGGTGGAAGAGAAGTGGTGGGCATGTGCACAGGGCAATCTTAATACAAAGTACTAAGAACTATAACAGGAAAGAGCAGACATCTGTAGAACGTAGAGAGGAAACATAACTCAGATTGAGGGGTGACAGATGATTTTATTGGAGGGAGTTACTTTTAAGCAGAGATATCAGGAATACGTGGGAGATACTCAGGTAAATATGGTGTGGGAGAGAACTCCAATCAGAAAGACTATCGTGTTAAGATCTGGAGACAAGAGGGGTATGTACAACAGAGAAAATTGAAACAAAGGTATTTGGCATTATGACTCTTGAGGACTAAGGAATGGGGGTGGGGGTGCCAATACTAAGACCAGAGAGGTAAACAGGGTTTGTAAGGCTAGTCAAGAGTTTGGACTTTATTCTAAGATCTATAAGGAGTATGAAGCATTCCTTGATTAGAAGGAGGTTTTAGAAGGATCTTCCAGTTGCAGTGTGGAGACTGGGTTACAGATGGGGAAGGAAGGGAACCAGGCAGATATTTTGGCCCATGCAGAGTTCAAGAGTCGCTCCGTTTTCTTTCCACATTTTGCTATCTCAGCTTCCAGACATGGAGGCTTGGTTCTAGGGCTTCAACTTGTATCAAGTCCTTCCCAGACCCTCCCTTTTGATTTCTTCCCCTCCTCTCTCCCTCCATTCCTACATCCTCTTAGTCTCTTTAATCCCAGCATTCCTGCCTTTGGCTTTCCCTCCTTGTCCCCACTCCCCAGGGTGGAGGAGGAAGAGTTACGTCATGGCCTTCAAAATCACCTTGCCTTCAGATGGATTATTGGAAAGAAATTCCGATCTTAAATGTAAAAGTTAACCTCTGACTAGAACGTTGTTTACAACTTATGGTTCCAATATTATGTTAAATAAGTGTCTGTCCCTTTCTCCACCTTTGATTTATTTGTTAAAATATCCCTTTTATGATATTAACATTTTCCTCTCACCGCCTTGTTTGCACTGCTTTGGGAGTGGACAGAGAGTGAGGTGCTGCTGGTGAAGGGTAGATATGGCTGCATATGAGTTATACTAAGGTTCTCAAGTAACTAATGTCCAAAATTTATTATATTTTCCATTTCTAAAGTCAAAGACAGAAAAGAATGAAAACTCCAGTATCCTATCAGGATCCATGAAAAGAAGAATTTCTTCAACAATTCAAATCTGTGAGCTCTGTATGAAGTGAACAATACAAAGTTCAAATTATAAAATGGAGCATTTTATCACCAGATCGATACCTAACTGTGAAGAGTGATCAGGAAGGGTAGTTTATGTTTGGACAGGCAGGTTCATTGTGACAGCTGAAGTAGCTTCATAAAATTAGCTGTTCCTGGTGGAGAACAAGCAGGAAACAACTTTTCTATTTCCCACTTCAGATCTGCAAACCTGCCTTTTGTGCTTCTCTTTCCTGCCTCTACACAATATATTGGACAAAGACCTTCCAGTACCTTTTGAGTATTATTACAATCCTATTTCTAATTATTAAAATGTTGCTTCAATCTAAAGTCATAACTTCAATTTCTCAAAGCTTCTTCTCATCCTTGCTCAGACCCAGTCCATGAATTTTGCAATTTAGTCTGGGGGGTAGTAGGTTGGCGTTTCCACAGCTTGCTCTTCCACTACGCCTTCTCTCAGCACGCTGCTGCTAGCTCCCTGAGGGTGAGGAAAGGACAAGTTCTTAAGGGACTGGTGCTCTTGCAATATGGAATATGGGACTTCTGTCATGGCAAATGCCCAAAGAATGCTTCTCTCTGATACTGCAGTTGGATACGAGAACTCCTTTTTCCCATCCCCTCTCCCCAGCACCTCAAGAGCAGTACTGTGTCTTTCTTCGTTTTTAAAAATTGTGGTAAAAATATACATAACAAAACATACACCATCTCAGACAATGTCTATGTGTACAATTCAGTGACATTGATTACATTCTTCAAGTTGTGCAACCATTTTCGCTATCCTTTTTCCAAATCATTCCACCACCAGCAGTACTGTTTGTTAATTCACCTAATGCACTTTCTGGCTAACACTTTCCTTACAATTGCCACTCCAGTTTTGCCCCATAGGTACACAGGAGGGAGCAGTCTGGGGTTCTTTCCCCATGACTCACAGCTGGCTACCTTCCAGGTATTGCTTCTGGCTTTGGGAAACATTATGCTTCTTTCCCCAATCAAATCCTTTAAGGACTGGCCACTCCTATTGCAGTCTTCAGTCTGCTCTGCCTTTCAAGCAACTCCCATCCCAGACTGACTAAACTACTCACTCTCCCAAACTCCAGGGATCGCAGATTCCAACCATGTTATCACTGTATTCAGGGAGCAGGCCTGAGTTTCTGCAGCCAAACAAGCACCCAGCTAGGTGGAAGGATATCTGCCTGTGTTTCTGGCAATCTGACAAGCGCCTCATTCCCCACAAGTGACTCTCTTAAATCACCCACTTTCTTATCATTGATTGTCCTCAGCCTTGGGGCCTGAACCAAAATTCCCAGACAATGGGAAAAGTCTCATTTTCACATCCTACTGCACAACAGAGGAGTGGGTAAGTTTAGGAGAGCACGTGGTGCCAGTGCTCCAGAAACTCTGTGTATACAACCAGGAGTTCTGTGTTGAAACCCTCCGCTGGGTCTCTGGTCCAATTCTACAGCCAATAGTTTAATTAATAGTAAAAAAATATTTTGACCATGTTTTACCTGAATACCCCTAAAAAAAAAAAAAAACCAAGCCAAACCTGTTGCTGTCCAGTCCATTCCGACTCATAGTGACCCTATAGGACAGAGTAGAATTGCCTCATAGGGTTTCAAAGGAAGAACTGGTGGATTTGAACCTCACACCTTTTGGTTAGCAGCCTGAGCTCTTAGCCACTAGGCCACCAAGGTTCCCCCTAGAGGCAAAGAAATGTTTACATCTCAAAACTGACCTCACCATTTCTGTGCAGTTCTAATTGTTGGAAAGTTGGTTTTACACTGAGACAAAATTTACTTCTGTGTAAATTTCACCTAATTTTTCAGATCTGTCCTCTGAAAACCTATAAAACCTGATGAGTTCCTTTCCCACATGGTAGACTTTTGGTTTTCAAAACAATGATCATCTCCCTTTCAGATTTCTCTTCTGCTCCTAAATTTTTTTCCAAAATTTTTCAAGTAATCTTTATGTGGTTTTCTTACTATTTTGGTAACCTGTCTCTTGCTATTTTCTACTTTTCCAATGTCCTATTTACAGTATGGTAGACAGAATTTATAACATCAGGAAGAATGAAACAGCAAATATACTTCTACTAAAAAATAATTATCAAAAAAAAAAAAAAGTAAAATCTTTAATTTCATTCAGGTATAAAAATGAATATGTGCTGAAGATAAAACTAGAGTTTAATGAAATCAGTGAAGAAACCAGGCAGAAGTTATAACTAGTTGAACAGTAAGTTCAATGAACACATACATTTATAGCTCCGGTGTATTGAAATGAACGTGCAAATGGAGACAAAACTACTTTTTCCATTGTGCTAGGGGGTTGTCAACTGAACGTCTACTGGACAGAACAGAATTTACGTGTATTAGACAAGAATTATTTTGCATTGCTATCAGTTATGTACAATTTACTCAATTGTAAAATAGCTTCCATAGTTTCCATAGGATCAGAATCGGCTAACAGGGAGAGTGTCTTCTAGAGTCTAGACAATGCATAGTTTCCCACTGAAGCACAGATTTTTTCCTACATTTCTCTTGCTCTGGATACTATTTCTCTTTAAATACAGCAGAATAACAATAAATATAGAACCCAACAACCGTATAGTCATAAAGCTGCCATGTACCTTTAAAAAAAGAGTTTCTGTATATTTACAAGGATTAATAAGATATTCCTATGAAACCCAAGGTCAGCCTTAGTTTACTTAAAAAAAAAATAAAATAAATAAGCATTGACAGCATGTTTCCTCTTCTGTGGGGGATCTTCCAGGAGGAGGACGTCAGCAGTTGGCTAATTGTGCCCCTCCCACCTCACCAAGTTTTTTTTACCATGCTTGGTCTGTGGTTGTATCACTTTCCAATCAGTTAAAAAATTTAATTCAACAGATGCCAACTTAATTCACAAGCCTAGTTTATGCATAACAAATGAAAGTATAGATCTTGTTTGCAGACAACTTCTAGTTGAAAAGGGCAAGGGGAAGTCATGTACAAATATATTATAAAGCAAAACGAAACTCATGTAAAGGCAGAAGAGATAAAAAATGAAACTCATGTAGAGGCAGAAGAAATAAGCTACTGAATTTCAAAAATGAGCTGCTATTTTAGGTTAGAAGAATCAAAAACAACTTAATGGGAAGGTAGCGTTTTTATAAACTGTAATGTGGTAGAGAATACTTGTGGAAAAGGAAACAAAAGGATGGTATTCTAAATGAGAATGGTTGGAAATATCTTTGGGTCATTCAAGGGCCCTGAATGTGAAGCTGAAGAATTTATATTTATTTATAGGCAAAAAAAGAATCATTGGAAGTTTTGAAATTATTTATTTACATGATGTCTTAGTTACTTTCTTTGCAATGTTATCCACGATTTGTTATGATCTACACAGTTGAATGCCTTTGCGTAGTCAATAAAACACAAGTAAACATCTTTCTGATATTCTTTGCTTTCTACCAGGATTCATCTGACATCAGCAATGATATTCCTTGTTCCGTGTCCTCTTCTGAATCCGGCCTGAATTTCTGGCAGTTCCCTGTTGATGTACTGCTGTTTTGAATCACCTCATATGCATATGAAAGCTGGACAATGAGTAAGGAAGACCTAAGAAGAATTGATGCCTTTGAATTGTGGTGTTGATGAAGAATACTGAATATATCATGGACTGCCAGAAGGAGCCCTGGTGGTGCAGTGGTTAAGTGTTTGGCTGCCAACCAAAAGGTCGGCAGTTCAAATCCACCAGATGCTCCTTGGAAACACTGTGTGACGTTCTACTCTGTCCTGTAGGGTCACTGTGAGTTGAAATCGACTGGACAGCATGGAGGCCAGAAAAACAAAGCAAATCTGTCTTGGAAGAAGTATAGCCAGAATGCTCTTTAGAAGCAAAGCTGGTGAGACTTCGTCTCACATACTTTGGACGTGTTATTAGGAAGGATCAGTCCCTGGAGAAGGACATCATGTGCTCGGTAGAGTAGCGTGTCAGCAAAAAAGGGGAAGACACTGGACGAGATGGATTGACACAGTAGCTGCAACAATCGGCTCAAGCCGAACAACGATTGTGAGGATGGTGCAGGACTGGGAGGTGTTTCATTCTGTAGTATATAAGGTCACTGTGAGTCAGAACCAACTCAACGGCAGGCACCTAACAACAACTTAGTTTGCTAGTGCTGCTGTTTTATAAGAGAAATACCACGGATGAGTGGCTTTAAAGAACAGAGATTTGTTTCCTCACAGTTTAGGAGGCCAGAAGTCCGAATTTAGGGCACTGGCTCAAGGGAAAGGCTCTCTGTTGGCTCTAGGGGAAGATCCTTATCTCAGCTTCTGTAGCCAGGTCTTCCTCGTTTCCTTGGCGATCTTCATGTGACAATTATCTTCCCCCCTTTTGCTTCTGTATCTAATCTGTTCTTTTTATAACTCAGAAATGATTAGGTTTAGGCTGTGCCCTACACTGATAAGGCCTCATTAACATAACAAAGAAAAGCCTATTCCCAAATGGGATTACATCCACAGGTATAAGGGTTGGATCGCTACACATATTTCAGAAAGTAAGGGGCACAATTCAATCCATAACACATGATAAGAGCAATATTGTGTTAATCTGGCAGAACTATGAAGACAGGATTTTAAAAGGCAGAGACTGAGTTAAGGAAACCACTAGGAAGTAAGATTTACATCACTTGATGATTTTTTTTTTTTTTTTTACCATGGCGGCAAGGGGGCAATTAACAGAGGAGAGAAAGAGATGAAAGATGATTCCAAGTTTTCTCACTCAGGTAACATGGAGAAAAGTAGGGTCATTAATGCAAATAAATGTTTTGCACTACCCTACTGGCAAAGCAGCTATCTGAAGAGGTAGATTCAACTTGGGATTCTGGGAGCCAGATTTGTGAATGGGGCTATGGATGGCAACTGGAATAGACTGTCTCTAGGCTATAAAGTGTAGAGTCAAAAATAATTGCAATAAAGAAATATGGCGTCCAGGGGCAAAATTAAAAGCATGAATAAAAGAAGATACTCTACACAAAGCTTCTGTCTGAAATAATGAGACAAGGAGGCAGAAATTAGGTAAGAAATAATGTCCTGACTCCCTAAATATTACCAACACAACATGTTGATAAGGCAAAGCTGAGTTCATTGCTTCATGAGTAAGGAAGAGGACCACCTGCACAGAGCTTTGTCAATATTTTGGAGGAGAAAGTAAATCAGAATTTATTCACAAAAAGAAGTTTGGTCTAAGGTTGGTTTTTCAATGCAACGACTTGATCAGGATTGGGAAAGGATCACAGACAACATTCTAAGACTGTGAAAAGAGCAAGTGAGGATTTTGAGTAGAGTTCAAAAAAATTTAGCCCTCAAACAGTTGATGCTTTCCATCTAAAATTTCATAGGTGTTTCAGGAAGTTCCTGTGATGAACAGTCAGATCTTTAGCCTGGACAAGCATCTCCAGAGACAGTAAAGTGATAGTAATGAAGACAGTGGGATAGTAAATTCCTGTAATGTAGACAGTAAGGTACGGTTTTTGTTCTCAGTTCCAGGTAGATGAAGATAGCTTTGGTTCCCCATAGGCAATCAAGACTTCAAGTCAGAGCCTGTAGAATTGGGATAAACAAAAAAATACCAAACCCTTTGCCTTCAAGTCTAACTCATAGTGACCCTATACAATAGAATAGAAAAAGTTGTAGTCTTTACAAAAGCAGACCACCATATCTTTCTCCTGTGGAGCAGCTGGTGGGTTTGAACTGCTGCCCTTTTGGTTAGCAGTCAAGTGCCTAACCACTGTGCCACCAGGGCTCCTTAGGATTGGAATAGGGGCCAGAAAGGGAGTCTAGATGAATTCCTTGAGGCTCAGGTAACAGAGACAGAGGTAACTTTTTGGTTTTGGTTTTCTAAAAAGATACCTGCAACCTTGCCAAGGGTGGAAAGGAGTTGTCAGTGTACCCAAATTTTGGAATAGAAATAATAAATGCAAGAGGTAAACGGTAATAAAATTAATAGATATAAAGCTTTAGAAAAATAATTTTATATTTCAGAATAAACAGGGCAGTTTCAACAAAGTAGAACGGTATTATTAAAGGTCCTCAATATCCAATTCTTATCTTTCTGGATTGTGGAACACTATATTTTTCCAGCTGTCTTGCACCTAGGCAAAGCTATGTGATTAGTTATGGTAAATGAACTGTGGGCAGAAATAACTTCCACGTATCACTTCTGGGTTTAGGCAATGGAATTCTATTATGTGATCTTCCAGCTCATTCTTTTCCAACCACTGTGATTGTGTGGCATCTGTGTATTGAGATTCTGGAGTCACAACACAGAACCACTCTGGATCCCTGACTCATTGTTTGGAAGGGAGCCTCCATGGAGAGCCATTGGGCTTGCAATAAATTTTGTGTAGGCAAGAAACATACCCTTTGTGCGAGTGTGTTATCACTCCCATTCTGGAATATATTTATTCCTACAGCATAGCTTATCCTACCCTAACTCAGACTTGTGGTAATACCATATGCCAAATTGTAAGAGTGAAAGAAATGAGCAAGTGGAGGAAAAGAGTGTAGATTATTGTTGGAAGGACTTTGATGATAAAGAAAAGGAGGGAAAGAGGAGAGTTTTCAAGATCTTAAAAGAAAAAGTACATTTTGGATGTACTATTTAATTTTCTAAAATTTGGATGAGAGATCAGCATTAAGCCATTCCAAATTAACTTTTTATGCTATGAAATTAAGCCCCTTTCTACAGATGATGCCACTACATACCTTCTGATCTCCATATTTGGTTAGAAACTCATACCAGAATTTACACATTTGGTGCTTTGCCAAGAATTTGCCCTCATTGCCAGAAATTTGACCTCAGTGAAACTAAGGGCCTACCTAAACTCATTTTATTCTTTCTCAAAATATTCTCCTGACACTGCATTCTCTAGAATATTGAAATATACTTAGGTAGCTCATGACATAAGAAATAATTTAACTTGTTTTTAAATTTATTGTACACTATTTTCTTGGGAAATTGTTTTTATACTTCTGCTACCATTTGCCAGTTTGGTACAATATGTTCTCATAATTCCTGGAAGTAGTATTATGGCTGTCAAAAATGATGTGTTGCATAATCAGTAACAGTAAATAGACGAATTCTTTGAAGTTATTCCTGCTGGAAGGTGTATAAGGATATCCACTGAAAAGTGCCAAAGTATACCTGCCAACAACTGAAACCTAGAAATTGAAAGAGTTAGGGAGATAAATAAGGAAACGTGCTATAATAGTATCGAAATATTGAAAAATTCAACTGGGAGGGCATTGTGAAAATACAGTGATCTCTTGTTTTATATGGCAAAGTGCTCTGGTGGGAAAAAGAATCATTTTTTATTAACCCTGTTTTTCTGCGGGGTCCTGAGAGTGTGTTTTGTAAGAATATGTCAATGTGAAGTAAAAGGAATCCTCTGCTATTCAATGCCCAGCACGTGGTAGGTAGTCAATACATTTTTGGTAATAAGGGAATGAATCAATAAATTAATGTGGTTCTTGAGAAATTGGGCTGAAAAATGAAAAGCTGTCCCTTTGTAAAACTTAGAAAAGGGTTTTTTCTAGGATTCTAGCTTATATTGTAAAATCTTAGGCTGTTAGTAGACTTTCTCTTCGTCTGGGAAAGAAGAGAGCCAGAGAGTTAGATTCAGGCTTAAGTAGTTACTGTGTTGGACTTGGATATGAGGGTTTAAGTGACTGAGCCAAGTTAAGGCTATGATTTGAGAAGCAGTTGAGGGAAGATGCCAGATCAGAAGTCAGGCAGATGTCCAGAAGAATCATCAGGCATTCTCTTCTGAAATAGAAAAATTTAGGTTAAGGCAATGGGGCAGAAACCAAGAACAAAGCCTAAGAGCAGAGGATGGACACCAGCACCTAAACAAATTCTTATAAACGACAGGAAATAATTGCAATAACTTCTTAGAAGATAAGGTAAAAGTTCTGAGGCAGAGATTGCTGACAGTATCCCTATATCTATTCTCCCTTACTTTCTTAGTAATAACAAACTTGGTATTTGCTGAACACATTGCGGTTCAGAAAAATATGAGGACATTCCCTCCTCCCTTGCACCTAGTTGTGGCCAAGTGACTGCAAAAGTGTTACGTGTTACTTCTAGGACATCTACGTTAAAGGAGGAGATATACCCCTCTTGGATTTTCTCCATCCAGCTATGTGAAATACAAATAAATACATGGAACTCCTCTAATAGACAATTTAGTTTTTCCCACTGGCCTGGCTGAGGCTTTCTCTCTGAGAAGCACTGTGGTCACGGGCACTTCCTCCTCAATCTTACTACCCAATCTCTTTCTATCATGGTCTGTAGGCTCTTCCTGCCTACCCCTGCTTCCTCTTCCCTTTATTCTTCACAGGTGCATCCCCTAATAAATCTCTTGCACTTCTTATTCCAACTTGACACCTACTTCCCGGAGAACCCAATCTGACATAGTTGGTACTGCATATGGACTGAGAAAGCACGTGAAGAGATCGAGACTGGATCACTCATCAACCTGACTGCCAAAGAGGACATCATCCAAGTGGTATGATAGTCACAGATAATCCCTGGCACAAGGTGGCAGCCAGTTGCTGGAGATTTCATCACTGGTGATCTGGAAAAGTATCCTGAAGGAGGGGCATGCCCTTGGCAGTGTGATGATCCTGATATTTGAAAGATATGAGGGAAAATGATCATAATTTGAGAATATATACAAACATTTGGGCAGTGACCAATGTCCTGGTCAGCTGGTTGGGGCTCTGGAAAAAAAAGATACTAAAAAATCAAAGAGAAAGGCATGTAGATGGGTATATGGGAGTGAGCATGAAGTGTGAAGACTTTTTTAAAATTACATGTTAATGCCCACCAGAAAGCATCCACTATGGAAAAGGCAGTGAACAACTAGGTTGACAAAATTACTTGCCCAGCCTTGTCATCAGTCATCCAGGAATTGGCATTATGGACCTATACATAGGGTGACCATGATGGTAGAACTGGAGACTATGCATGGGCTTAATTGTATGGACACCACTTAGTGAGGCCAATCTAGCTACTGCTACCTCTGAATATCTAACTTGCCAGCAACAGAGACCAATGCTGAGTCCCCAATATAAAACTATTTCTCAGCGAGACCAACTGTCCTCTTGGTGGTAAGTCAACTACATTGGGTCCCTTCTTCCCTGGAAGGGCCACCAGTTCATTATTACAGGGGTAAGCACCTATTTTGGGCATGAGTGTGCTTTTCCTGCCCTCAGAGTCTCAGCTAGCACCACTATTTGGGGGCTTACTATCTGGGGATCAACAGAATGCCTGATCCACAGGCAGGAAATCCCATACAACAGGTCATCCAGCCAGAGGATCCTCTTTACAGTAAAGATGTGGTAGTAGGCCCATTTTCATGGAATCCACTGGTTGTCCGAAACCACAGCATTCAGAAGCAACTGGCCTGATAAACGTTGGAAAGGCACACTGAAGGTGTAGCTAAAGTGCCAGATTGGTGCCAACATTCTGCAAGGAAGGGTGTTATCCTGAGGATGCAGGGCATGCACCAAACCAAAGACCTCTACATATGGTTCTGCATCCCCAACAGGAATAACACATAGGTCTGGGAACCAAGTGATGGAAGCAAAAGCAGCCCCGCTTACTAACACTGTTAATGACCCATGGGGACTCTGTGCTTCCCATTTCTGCACCTCTGGGCTCTAAAGGGCTAGAGAACCTGGTCCCTAAAAGGAATATACTCTTGCAATAGGAGATACAAAAGGAATTCTGTTGAACTCCAAGCTGTAGTTCTTTGTGTCCAGGGTCCAGCAGGTAAGAAGAGAAATACTAGTAACAGACACTGATCAGCATGATGAGGGGCTTTTACACAATTAGGGCAGGGAGGAATATATGTGGGACTTAGCTGATCCACTTGGGTACCTCTTGGTACTTACTTGCTCAATCATAGCAGTGAATGGTAATGTATGGCAGCCTTGGCCTGAGAAGGGTATAATTTTTAGGATCTCAGACCCTTTGAAAATGACAGTTTGGATCACACTACTTAGTAGGCCACCTAATCCTTCAGAGGTGATAGCTGAGGGTTGGGGAGGGGGGATTCAGAATGGATAGTGGAGGAGGGAAAGGATGAATACCAGTTATGGCCCTGAGACCAGTTACACCAATGGCTGCTCTCACTGGTACACTAACCTCCTCATCCTATTTCCCCTTATGTTATGAACTGAACTGTGCTCCCCTCAAATGTGTGTCAGAATCCTAGCTCCTATGCCTGTGCTGTAATTCTGTTTGGAAATTGGGTTTTCTTTTATGTTAATGAGGCCACGTCAGTATAGGGTATGTCCTAAACCTAATTACCTCTGAGATATAAAAAGCAGATTAGACATAGAAGCAAACACAGGTAGGGGAACACAGATACCATGTGAGGGTCACCCAGAATCAAAGAATGCCCGGGGCTACCTACAAGGAAGGAATCAGCACAACCGACATTGTGATTTGGACTTTTTAGCTTCCAAAACTATGAGAAAATAAGTTGCTATTTTTTTGAGAGTCTCTCACTTGTGGTACTTGTGTTACAGTAGCAGTAGCTAACTAAGACACCTTAGAACAGATACCTTTGGGAACCAGAGAGGTTTGTGTGAAGCGGATCTGTGCAGTGTAAAAGAATGGAAGATTTTTTTCACCACAATTCCTTATGTCCTTTAAGAAAAGCTGACTCTACTTTGTAGGTATTTAGGCTTTCAGGGGTGTATGGATTGATAGGAAAAGTAATGCAGAGAGCAGGTTGCTTTGGGGCCGAGAGAATTACAGAAAGAGAGAGAGACAATTAAGGGAGATAAATACAGAGATACCAAGAAAGACTGAGAGATGGAGATGAGCAACTGCTGAGGTCATGGGAAGAAAGACACCTAAAGAGTAATTTTAAAGAAGCTTTGTTATATGATGTGCTGCCACCCCTTCAGTGAGATCTACGTTATTACTAAAACGTTCGGAAGTTGATATATTTGTGTTTATTTGTTAACTTGTGGCCCAGGTTGGCCTAGTTACATTCAGGTTACAGATCGGGTACACTTGAGAAAAGAGGACAATGGTGACATAAAAAAGACATTGCATGTTCATGTTATGCATGTAAAGTCATTTAAGGGGAAGCCATGAAAAGGGTTTCACATGTATCAACTCAGTTAATCCCTACAGTATGTTTGAAATAGGTACTATTATTATCAACATTTTACAAATGAGGAATCGGGGTACAGAGTTTTACTAACTTGCCCAAGTTCACACAGCTATTAAATGGTACAGCCAGGATTCAAATCTAGCCTGACTAGAGCCTGATTGTTTAACTAGTTCTGGCAGGACCAGACCCGGAACCCACAGCAAAACCTCCTTAATTCAGAGCACTGTGTCCATGATAAAGACTAGACTGTATTTCCCCTTAGGCCAAGCATAAATATACTAAATCCTATTTCTTTATCACACTCTGCATCTCAAATTAAAAGAAGCAGAGCAGGATGGGTCCTTCTTTATAATAATTAGTTTAGCCTTTCTTTCCACTAAATATAAATTTCAGCACTGTATGCAGAGGTCACATGCTTTGGAGGCAGACAAAACCTGTGTTTGAATTTGGCTCTGTTACTGAGCAGTTGGAACAAGCTGCATAAGCTCAATTACCACCACTGCTGAATAACTGATTCCCACCATTACCAGCCCTGCTTTGTCTCATAGTATTTCTTCTTCTTTCTCCCTCCTCCTATTCCAGTCCCTATAAAAGTTTAAGATTAACTAAAGTTTCCTTGAAGGGTGGCAAAACAAATTGATAACCTTCAAAGATTGCCAGTAACAGGATTAACTTATCTGTGATGTGACGATCATGACTAATGGCATCAGATAACCCTCCAGGATTGCCTTTAAGAGGTTAACTCATCTGCGACATGACAATCGTGACTACCTTAAAGACAAACTACAATCCTGTCCGTATAAAACCTTCAGCCAGTCTCTAGTCGGGGAGACAGGTCTTTTGGAGGAGCTCATTCCCCTCTGTCTCCTGTATATCGATATACAATCAACCTTCTTGCTGCCTGCCTCACCCCGTCTCAGTATTGGCTTTTTCAGCAGGTGGCTCAGATCCACGTTTTGCGGTAACATAGTCATGTGCAGCTGCAGTGAGATGTTGCTTCCTTATCTTTAAAACTAGCGATAGTGGTACTTAGTTTACAAGTTGCATTTACGTTAAATAAGATATATAAGAAAACATCTGGTGTATACATACCAATGGCCCAATATATGATCATTTTTTTTCTTCCTTACCTGGAAATTGGCTAATATCACTTTCCTAAGTTTATTAGTTTCCATAAAGAAGTTCCACAAAGTGGGTGGTTTTAAACAACAAAAATTTATTGTCTCCCAGTTCTGGAGGCCAGTAGTTCGAATTCAGGGTGTTGGCAGGACCATCTCCTCTCTGAAGGCTCTAGGGAAGATTCTTTCTTGTCTCATAGCTTCTGGAAGTTTCGAGGGTTTTTTGGTTTATAGCTGCCTAACCCCTTAGTTAAATGGCCGTTTTCTGTTTGTGTGTCTCTTTGTCTCTCCTCTATTTCAATAAAGGCACCACTCCAATTGGATTAGGACCCACCCTAATTCTGTAGGACCTCATGTTAACCTACCTGATAACATCTTCACAGACCCTGTTTCCAAACAAGGGAACTTTCACAGGTGCCATTGGTTGGGACTTCTACATATTTTGGGGGACACAATTCAATTCATAGCACGGAGATACTTTAAAAGATGCACATTTATTTATAGCAATATTCCCATTTCCTTAAGTAAACAATCTCCTTGAATGTTAATCATTTGGATCGTTATATTGGTAAGTAATTCTATATTGAAGTGAGAAAAGTGCTGTGCAACAGAAAGTAGCTTGTTCACAAATTGAAGTATATTAATATAGAGTTTTCCGCATGTGATTCTTATAGAAACAAGAATAGCTTATTTCCCATTTAAGAGCTGATAATTATATTTGATATGTAGATCTTTTTTACTCTTTAATTGAAGGCCTATTGCTTTCATGTGCTGTTCCATCAAAGTCATAAATATGTGACTTCTCAGTGGTTATGGCTATGGAATAACAGTCTCCCTTAGCTTAAAAATATCCAGTATAAAGATATTTATTAATTGTCATTAGTTCATTCCACATTATGAATAAGATTATAAAATTTAGTTTCATTGCTCCAAATAGGGACCTTAACCTGAAAAATTGTATATAATTATTAGACATCTATAGCTCTAGGGGGCTCACAATTATAAAAGTGTTATTTTGTTAAAAACAAACAAAGCAACCAGCATGTTATTGCAAGCCCCAGATATACAGCTATGCATAGAGCAGAATATTAGTATGAATCAATAACATAGATATTTATTGACATTACACAAAATAAGACATTGTTGCATTGAAAACCCCTCACCCAAAATTAAGAATAGAACTTTATTTTTATGGATAACTTAGATCAGTATTAAATATTAGTCTTATTTATTTTAATAATTTGCTCAGAAGTCTAAAAAAAGTGAAAATATAAACGTAAAATTAAGTAACACTTTTTCTAACAGTTATTGAGCAAAAGAATATTGTAAAATTTTTCTAATAAAGAGAGATTTCAAAGTAAATTTGTGTCTTCTATTGATCGACAAAAGAATTCTTGGTATCAGGCAATCAGCCTATAATTAGAATTTATCACCAATTTAAAAGGAAAAAATAATGTTTGCTGGGATCAGTGGAAAAAAATTTAATTAGGTTTGTCATTTGGTTGTATGAGTTATGAAGACACCTGGCCAATTCTATTTTAGGTGTATCTTAGTTATCTAGTGCTGCTGTAACACAAATACAAAATTTGGCTTTAACAAATAGAAGCATATTCTCTCACAGTTTAGGAGGCTAGAAGTCTGAATTCAGGGTGCCAGCTCCAGGGAAAGTCTTTCTCTCTCTGTTGGCTCTGAGAGAAGGTCTTTGTCATCAATATTCCCTTGGTCTATAAGCTTCTCAGCACAGGGACCATGAGTCCAAAGGACAAGCTCCACTCTTGGTGTGTTTTTCTTGGTAGAGTGAGGTCCCTCTCATCTCTCTTTGCTTCTCTCTTTTATATCTCAGAAGAGATTGACTCAAGATATAACCTATAATCCTGTAGACTGAGTCCTGCCTCATTAACCTAACTGCCTCTAATCCTGCCTCATTAACATCATAGAGGTTAAGATTTACAACACACAGAAAATCACATCTATCACAAAATGGTGGACAACCACACAATACTGGGAATCATGGCCTAGCCAGGTTGACACACATTTTTGGGGGACACAATTCAATCCATAACGAGGTATGAAGGAGTAAGCTCCTAATAAGATAAAATTCTTAATGGTTTTTTTCACATTTCTGAGTATACGTACTCCTTAGTTATCGACTATCTCATTAACTGACATTTTGTATTTACAACAATACTGAAAAATCTTCTGTTCCACTATTTTGCACATTAACAACATACATCTGGCTGTAACAAATGCCAAAGTGCGAGGCGAGAGTAATGCTGGCTGTGATAGTTAAGGTTATGTGTCAGCTTGGCTGGGCCATGATTCTCTGTGGTTTGGCAGTTATGTAATGATGTAGTCATTGTCCATTTTGTGATCTAATGTGATTATCCTCCATTTTCACATAATGCAGGTTTTCACATAACGACCTGGTCTTTGGAACATAACCATGTTGATAAATGAGGAGTGGGTATATCTTACAAACAGAGGCACTGGCAGCTTTTTTCTCTCTTTTGGGAGGAGGGGGAATATCTTTTTTTAGAAGACTGTATAACAAAGAACCTTGAAAGCTAAAGATAGTGTCTCCCTCTGAGACAGAGGGCAAGTTTGTTTTCTGTCCACTATTGCAATAAAGATAACGTTTCCCTCCTGGGTGAAAGCTGAGAAGGTTGGTTTACTGCCTTATAAAAGATTAGGGTGTCCTACGCCTAAGGTTTCTCTCCTGTAACAGAATCTGTTACGTGTATAGGTGTCACCTGGCCTTAGACATTTTTTCCTGAGGGAATTTCAGCTTGTGGAACTGGTGCAAGAAAACGATGACACTCTGATTATTGCTATTGCTATGAGTAATAAATTATCCTTTGTCTCTAACCCAGGAGTCTTTTGTCTTCTGCTACTTCCATGAAACTGGCAGGCTAACTAAATTTGCAAGCATGGTAAAATATCAAATCCTTCATGGTCTTGACAGCTACTACAGATATTTAAAGACCTAGGTACTATCTCCTATATAGCAGTGAAACACTTACGTTTACTCAAAATAAGCAGGAGCAAATAATTGTGGTAAACTGTTATGTAGGAAATAACTCATGGTCACTAGGGAGCTATAAGAAGTAACGTCTCACTAGCCTGGGATATGACAATACTCATGGATCACTTAGGTTATTTTCAGCAACAATTCAAAGAAAACCTGACTGATAGTGGCTGAAACCACCAGCCTGATATGAAAATTTTGCATCATGTAGCCTAGTATGAACAAATAAGCTGGGCCAGTCATAGTCTTTCAGAATTTTGAATAAAAAATACAGAAAATCAGACAACATCATACACTGCAGTTTGAAAGGATGAAAAGAAATATGCCATTAGAATCTAGTCAGGGCCATAAACATCTCTGGCAGGTCAATGTTTTGGAAAAGAAAAATGTGAATAAATAGGTAGAAGAGGGAGCAACTCTATAAAGTAGAGAAGTTGGCAAGAGATGAAAAGTGTAAATGCACAGAGAGCAGTGGCGAATTAATGAAGCCATGTGGTCTGAGAGAGAGAGAGGGAGAGACATGAAGGCTCATGGCTTTTGCTGCTTGAATTCCTAACTGATTCTCAGCTCAGTTCCATGTGTAGTCCCACAGTAAAGTGCTTTTCTCTTACATGGGCTCAGTGAGTGTATGCTCTTTGCAAGAACAACAAAACTCTCAAGAGAGCATATCTTATACCAATCATTTGAAGGTGTACCACCCTTTGTTCCTAGCTTAATTCTGAACTCTTAATAGGAAAAAAAGAACTGAGTAGTTTATGGAAGATCACATACACATACTAAAAATCATATACCTAACTAATAATTGGTAACTATCAAATACGAATCATTATGTAGTTATGCATTATTCCCAGAAGCCCTGTTTGCACAGTGTTTAAAATGCTTGGCATTGTTTTGTCTAAACCACCAGCCTCTTTTCTTAAACTCATTTAAAATAAATGATTAAAACTGTCTCTTAAATATTTAAATATTTCACAAGACATTTTGTCTACATACGTAAAAAGTTTCCAGAAGTTTCCTTTTTGCACTGATGACACCAAACAAAAATGACATAAAAATCTATGATTTAAGATTGTTTTTACGCATGTATGTATCACTTGTTCCTTAATTAATACACTCATTCTCTTCTTCAGCATGGATTCATAAGGTACCTTTTATATACCTGCCTCTTCCCTGGGCATGGGAAAAAGAGGACTATTCATGTAAGATTAATATATAGGCTTTGCTTTCTGAAAGTACGCAATCTAGTGGTATCAACAAAGAGCAAAATATCTCAGCACGATTATGTTTGTGAAAGCATAGAAGAGGCAGACTAATAGTAAGACTGTTTTGGTGTACATTTTCAGGAGGTACCATTCACTCACGACCAAAGAATTCTATATATTCTTTATATTCAGTACCTTCTGTGAGAATGGCACTACCAGTTGCTGAGAAATGAGGTGGTCCTGATTGACTGCCAGGGAAAGTTAGAGAAATCAACACACAGAAAGAACTATGAGAGTTGAATGTTGGAGTGGGTACAGGTTTCCCCTGCTATCCAGAAGCAGAGAGGTCCTATGAAATCTTTTGTAAGTGGAAATGGCTTAAAGTGAAGAAACAATTACCATTAATTCACATGGGAAAAATTACCTACCAAATCATATTAAATAACACATAAAACCTAAAATAACACTAACAAATAGTAAAAGCAGGAATGATATGATGCTCACATATAGAGTTCAAAGCTACAGCCTCTTTGTGCTGAGATGCTGTGTAGTTCCTGGGGAAGGAGCTTGGCAATGCCAATCTCTCTGCTTCGGACGTGCACTGCCTCTTTAACGGCTCTCTGCAAAACATGCTGAATGCTATTTTCACCTTTTTTCATAAACGCCAAAATCCTCTTTGGATTTCTTTTGGTTAGCAAAAACAGGTGCTAATATAGATCTTTCATAAAAACAAAGACGCAATAAAGCAAACTTTTGAAAAGCAAGGGATCCTTTATTGTAGTAGGCAGAGCAGAGGAGGCATCCATTCTAGGCATTAAAAATGGCCTATGTTCTGATTATGACTCAGCAATCATTCCTACTTCCTTTCACGTACATTGCTGAATTATAGGGGCATAGAACTGAAAAATATGCTTTCCAGACTTCCTGGTAGTCAAGATTCTAGATGCAAATTCGATTATGCTGATTAGATGCATTCATGTGAAATTCAGAATGTGGCAATAAGGTGGAGGTCACTTTCTTGCTGTTATTTTAACTGGCAAATAATGCTACCAAGATCTGAAGAGTTTAAAAGATAGTTGTAGCAGCTAGACTTAAAGTTCGTGCTTAGTCATTTTCTTTAGGTCTGTGGAGCCCACCACACCCCTATCAGTTTGTCGTACTGTAGTGGCTTGCGTGTTGCTGTGATACTCGAAGCTTCGATAGCTGTATTTCAAATACAGCAGGGTCACCCTTGGTGGACAGGTTTCAGCGGAGCTTCCAGACTTAGACAGACTAGGAAAAAGGACACAGCAGTCTACTTCTGAAAAAAATTGGCCGTGAAAACCTCATGAATAGCAGGGGAACATTGTCTTATAAAATGCCGGAGGATGCGCCCCTTCAGGTTGGAAGACACTCAAAAGACAACTGGGGAAGATCTGCCTCCTCAAAGTAGAGTAAACCTTAATGAAGTGAATAGAGTCAAGCTTTTGGGACCTTCGTTTGCTAATGTGGCATGACTCAAAATGAGAATAAACAGCTGCAAACATCCATTAATAATCAGAACATGGAATGTACAAATATGAATTTAGGAAAATTGGAAGTTGTCAAAAATGAGATAGAACACATAAATATCAATATCCTAGGCATTAGTGAGCTGAAATGGACTGGTGTCGGCCATTTTGAATCAGATAATCATATAGCGTACTATGCTGGGAATGATAAATTGAAGAGGAATGGTATTGTGTTCATCGTGAAAAAGAACATTTCAAGATCTATCCTGAAGTACAACCCTGTCAGTGATAGGAAAATATCCATAAGCCTACAAGGAAAACCGGTTAATACTACCATCATTCAAATTTATGCACCAACCACTGATGCCAAAGATGAGGAAATTGAAGATTTTTACCAACTTCTGCAGTCTGAAATTGATCAAACATGCAATCAAGATGCATTGATAATTACTGGTGATTGGAATTCGAGTGCTAGAAATGAAAAAGAAGGATTGGTAGTTGGAAAATATGGCCTTGGTGATAGAAAAAACTCTGGAGATCACATGATAGAATTTTGCAAGACCAACGACTTCTTTATTGCAAATATCTTTTTTCAACAACCTAAACAGTGACTGTACACATGGACCTCACCAGATGGAAAGCACAGTAATCAGATTGACTACATCTGTGGAAAGAGATGGAAAAGCTCCATATCATTGGTCAGAACAAAGCCAGGGGCTGACTGTGGAACAGACTATCAATTTCTCGTCTGCAAGTTCAAGTTGAAGCTGAAGAAAATTAAAACAAGTCCATGAGAGCCAAAAACTATGACCTTGAGTATATCTCACCTGAATTTAGAGACCACCTGAAGAATAAATTTCATGCACTGAACACTAATGTCTGAAGACCAGATGAGCTGTGGGAAGACAATAAGCACATTATACATGAAGAAATCAAAAGGTCATTAAAAAGATAGGAAAGAAAGAAAAGACCAAAAGGAATGTTAGAAGAGACTCTGAACTTGCTCTTGAAAGTAGAGTAGCTAAAGTTAATGAAAGGAATAATGAAGTAAAAGAACTCAACAGAAGATTTTAAAAGATAGCTCAAGAAGACAAAGTAAAATATTATATTGAAATGTGCAAAGACCTGGAGTTAAAAAACCAAAAGGGAAGAACACGCTCAGCATTTCTCACGCTGAAAGAACTGAAGAAAACATTCAAGCCTCAAGTTGCAATTTTGAAGTATTCTATGGAAAAAATATTGAATGACACAGGAAGCATCAAAAGCAGATGGAAAGAATACAGAGTCACTTTACCAAAATGAATTGATCGAAGTTCAGCCATTTCACGAGGTAGCATATGATCAAGAACTGATGATATTGAAGGAAGAAGTTCAAGCTGCTCTGAAGGCACTGGCAAAACACAAGGCTTCAGGAATGGACAGAATGCCAATAGAGACGTTCCAAGAAACAGATGCAGCCCTGGAGGTGCTCACTCGTCTATGCCAAGAAATTTGGAAGACAGCTACTTGGCCAACCAACTAGAAGAGATCCCTATTTGTGCCCATTCCAAAGAAAGGTGATCCAGCAGAATGTGGAAATTATCCAACAATATCATTAATGTCACATGCAAGTAAGATTTTGCTGACGATCATTCAGAAGTGGTTGCAGCAGTACATTTGACAAGGAACTGCCAGAAGAGGGTTCAGAAGAGGACATGGAATGAGGGATATCATTACTAATGTCGGATAGATTTTGGCTAAAAGCAGAGAATACCAGAAAGATGTTTACCTGTGTTTTATTGACTATGAAAAGACATTCAAGTGTGGATCATAACAAATTATGGATAACATTGAGAAGAATGGGAATCCCAGGAGACTTAATTGTGCTTATGTGGAACCTGTACATAGACAAAGAAGCAGTTGTTTGAATAGAGCAAGCGGATACTGCATGCTTTAAAATCAAGAAAGGTGTGCGTCAGGGTTGCATCCTTTCACCATGCTTATTGAATTTGTATGCTGAGCAAATAATCCGAGAAGCTGGAATATATGAAGAAAAAAGTGATATCAGGATTAGTGGAAGACTCATTAAGAATCTGTGATATGGCGACTTCTGGGCAACATGGCACTATAGACAGAAGCAACATGCCATCCCTCCACAGCAGAGATGCGAAAAACTAAGTCAAACAGAGACATACATCAGTCCTGAAACCCTAAGCATCAAATGAAGAGATAAAGAACATAGCCAAGCACTGAATGGAAAGAGAAACTGACAAAGATCAGAGAACGAGGAAAGATACATACAGAGGTCGCCTATCAGCTAAGACAGCATGGATCTGCCTTCTTGAACTCCTATCGGAGATTGGTGAACAGGGGGTATGAGAAAGCAGCTTCATGGAGCTTCCAGCAGGAGACAGAACAACTGGTAACCAGCCATATATGCTTTCACACCTCCCATGTTTCTTCACCCCCATTCGGCCTCCTCTGCTTCTTGTGGCCAGTCTCTTGGCGGGGAAGCACAAGCTTCACCCAGGTGCCACTTGGATTCCACCCGCCCACTCTTGCTGGTTCCCTGACTGCCATTTGTTTGCTGCTGGTGTTGGTTTTTTCCACTTCTTTAGAGTTCTTCCTTACCTCTCACCACCTCAGCCTCCTTTCTTTCAGATACATGACTCCATGTGCCATCTTTGCTTCTTCCTGAAAGGCTGCGAAACACTGCTGTACTGTGAAACTGCTTCCCAGCTGGTACTGCCATGCTGGTGGGATCCTTTGGGGCTTTTTTTTTTGGTTTGCTCTGATTTGTTCTGTTTTGATTTGTTTGTTTGTTTTCTTTTTCTTTTCTTGGCTTGGGAGCCCCTTCTAGCTGGTCAGTGTTGCGCAGATTGGGAGCTACTCCCATACTCTGTGCAGATGCACGGTGGGACCCCTGCAGGCATTTCTTTTTTCTTTTTTTTTCTTTGTTGTTGTTTTTCTGTTTTGTTTTCTTCTCTCTCATTTTCCCTTTTTGTCTTTCTTCATTTCTAACTTTCTTTTCTCTCTGTACTTACCTTCTCTTCCTATCTCCTGAATACCTAGCACTGTGTGACACCTCTAACCCTTCTAGCCAGGCTGTATTTCATGGCCTGGTATCAATTTCCCCATTCCTCACAGCCACACTGGTGGGATTCCTGGGGGCATTTCTTTCTTTTTTTTTTTTTTGGTAATTTTTATTTATTCGTTTTTTTAACCCTTTTTCTTTTTGTTTTCTCCATTTCTCAGTCTCTCATCTCTCCACTTCAGTGACAAGCTCCCTTAGCACTCTTTTCTGTTTATTTCTTTGTATGTTTTTGGCTCCTGTTCCTCTCTCCTCTTTCCCATACCCATCTTAGCTCCACACATCACAATCTCCCCCCTTCTTCCTGCCTACCTGCACCATGCACTGAACATCACACCCCCAAGCAGCACAGGCATGGCCTATTGGAAACTGCCATGCAATGATTCCTGGCCAGCCCTGTCGGTCCTAGTACATGCCACAAACCCATCCCAGCAACTCCCCTTCAGCTGGACCTACCCTGCTGTACCATACCTGAGTGGCTGACACTGCCCATTGAAGAAGGAGGTGAAGAGTATCGTCCCTACAGATGAACAAACAACAAAGAATGCACAGCCTGCCTGCTCAGATATAACGAAATAAAACAAAAAAGCAGGATGAAATAAATAAATCTACAATCAGTAAATGAGGAAAATAACTACTGAATGTCCCAAAGACAGCAGACAATATCAAAACATATACAAAAACAGGACAAGATGGTTCCAATAGGCATCCAAAATAAAGCACCACTTGACTTTCCAGTAGAAGAAAAGGTGCTAGGACTCCCTGATAGGGAATTCAAATCTTTAATGTTCATAATTATCCAAGAGTTGAAGCAAAAAGAAGACAAAAATGAGGAAAAAATAGACAAATTCATGGAAAAGGCAGATAAATTCATGGAAAATACAGACAAAAAATGGAAGAATTCAAGAAAATAATACAGGAACAAAATATTAAAATAAACTCACAACTAGAAATCATACAAAAACAACAATTAGAAATCCAAAAGATAAACAACAAGATTTTAGAAATGGACAATGTCATAGAAGGAAGGCCTGAGGGGCAGGTTTCAAATGATAGAAGACAGGATCAGTGAAATTGAATACAAACACATGGATACAACTCTGAGGAAAAACCAGAAAAAAGAACAAAGAAAAATGAAGAAACCCTGAGAATTATGTGGGATACAATCAAAAGCAAAAATTTGTGAGTGATCAGAGTTCAAGAACAGGGGGAGAAAACAGAAAACACAGAGAGGATCATTGAAGAACTGCTGACAGTAAACTTCCCCAATATCATGAAAGATGAAAAGCTGACCATTCAAGAGGCTCAACAAACCACATATAGGATAGATCGCAAAAGAAAATCACCAAGACGTATCATAATCACACTCGCTAAAACCAAAATAAGAATCCTGAGAGAAGCTTGAGAAAAACAAAAAGTCACACACAGAGGGTAAACAATAAGACTCAGCTAGGATTATTCAGAAGAAATCATGCACGCAAGAAGGCAATGGGATGACATATACAAAACCTAGAAAGAAAAAAACTGCCAGTCAAGAATAATATATCCTGAAAAACTCTCGTTTCAATATAATAGTGAAATTAGTATATTTCCAGATAAACAGAAATTAAGGGACTATGTAAAGACCAAACCAAACTTACAAGAATTATTAAAGGGAGTCCTTCAATCTGATAACAAACAACATCAGACCACAGGCTGAATCTAGGATGCAGGCTCATACAAGCCAGATACCAGCCTAGGAAATGAACTCTAAAGGACTATCCAAAACCAAAAGAATTACAACAGGGAACCAGAGAGGTTAATCTGTAAATGACAACAACATCAGAACAATAAAAAATGGAAGAAATGGTGTAGGTATAGAACCTTTTAATGGAGAGGAAGGCAAGGCAATACCAAGTAATAATAAACTGGTTCAAACCTAGGAAGATAAGGGTAAACTTCAAGGCAACCACAAAGAAGTTAACAAAACTACTCATCAAAATAAAGAAGAAAAACATAAAGCCTCAGTAAAAACAAAAACTACAAAAACAAAAGAAATGAAAAAAGTCCACAAACAAAAGGAATTCAACACAGGAGAGTCAGAGGAACAAAGAAAATGTCAGTACCACAAAAAATAAAAAAAGCACTACAAAATAACAGCAATAAACTCCCACCTATCAATAATTACACTGAATGTAAATGACCTAAATGCACCCATAAAGAGACGGAGAGAGACAGAATAGATAAAAAAAACAAGATCCATCAATATGCTGTCTACAGGAGACACACTTTAGAAACAAAGATGTAAATTCATTAAAAATCAAAGGTTGGAAAAAAAATGTAACAAGCAAACAGCTACCAAAAAAGAGCAGAAGTGACAATACTAACCTCAGATAAAATAGACTTTATAACAAAATCCATCATACAAGACAAAGAAGGACACTATATAATGATTAAGGGGGTGATCCATCATGAAGACATAACCATAATAAACACCTACGCACCCAATGACAGGGCTCCAAAATACATAAAACAGACTCTAACAGCACTGAAAAGAGAAATGGACAGTTCCACAATAATAGTAGGATTCTTCAGCACACCACTCTCAGTAAAGGACAGAACACCTAAGAAGAAACTCAGCAAAGATACAGAAGACCTAAAGGGCACAATCAGCCACTTGACCTCATAGACATACATAGAACAGTACAGCCAACAGCTGCAAAGCACACATTCTTTTCCAATGCACGTGGAACATTCTCCAGAATAGATCACATCTTAGGCCACAGAGCAATCTTCAACAAGATCCAAAACACTGAGATAATACAATGTATCTTCTCTGACCACAACACCATCAGGGTATAAATTAACAACAGGAAGAGCAAGGAAAAAAAAAAAAACAATTACATGGGAACTGAATAACACCCTGCTTACAAACCACTGGGTAATAGAAGAAATCAGAGATAGAATCAAAAAATTTCTAGAATCAAACGTGAATGAAAACACATCTTACCAAAACCTTTGGGGCACAGCAAAGGCAGTCCTCAGAGGACAATTTATAGTAATAGATGCACACATCAAAAAACAAGAAAGGGATAAATTCAAAACATTTACTGCAGAACTCAAACAAATAGAAAGACAACAGCAAAAAAAGCCCACAGCCACTAGAAGAAAAGAAATAATAAAGATCAGAGCAGAAACAAATGAAATAGAGAGCATTCAGTTGAAGGGGCATTTCCTGGGGAGAGTGGCTTGTATCCAATACAGGTGGACTTTCTGACAAGGCTTATGGGCTTTTGCTCACACTTGATCCTGCAGGTGGCTTCTATTCATTTGACCTTCAGTTCTTGGGACTTGAGCTAGCAGGTTACCTGTTGTCTTCCTGCCAATCTTGGGATTTGTTGATCTTCACAGCCTGTGAGCCAGAGCCCTACTGTCTGACTTGCCGATCTTGGGTTCACCAGCCCCTGCAGCTACTAGAATAAAGAAAAGCCTCCAGCCTGACTCATGGACTTGGGACATTTCCAGCCTCTACAACTGCATGAACCATTTCCTTAATATAAATCTCTCTATATATATTTATACTCTTTACTTGTTTTGCTTCTCTAGAGAACCCAGGTTAAGACAGCAGGCATGAAGACAACATTAATCTCCTTGTACTACTCCATCAGAGCTCTTGAGTGACCAGATACATTGTCAATTAACAGTAATATTTTGAAAGGAGTCTTTTTTTTCTGAGCAGTAGGGCTCAACAGTGGGCTTAAAATATTCAGTAAACCGTGTTGTAAACAGATGTGCTGTCATCCAGGGTTTGTTGTTCCATTTATAGAGCACAGGCAGAGTAGATTTAGCATTATTCTTAAGGGCCCTAGGATTTTCAGAATGGAAATGAGCATTGGCCTCAACTTAAAGTCACCAGCTGCATTAGCCCCTAACAAGAGAGTCAGCCTGTACTTTGAAGCTTTGAAGCCAAGCATTGACTTTTCATCTCTATCTATGGAAGTCTTAGATGGTATCTTCATCCAGTATAAGGCTGTTTTGTCTACATTGAAAATCTGTTGTTTATGCAGTGTCATCGATTGAATTGTGTCCCCCAAAAATATGTGTATCAATTTGGCTAGGCCATGCGTCTTAGACATCTAGTGCTGCTATAACAGAAATACTATAAGCAGGTGGCTTTAACAAAGAGAAGTTTATTCTCTCACAGTCCAATAGGCTACAAGTCCGAATTCAGGCCACCAGCTCCAGGGGAAGGCTTTCTCTCTGTGTAGGCTCTGGAAGAAGGTTCTTCTGATGCATCAGTCTTCCCTTGGTCTGGGAGCATCTCAATCCAGGAACTTCAGATCCAAAGGGCATGCTGTGCTCCCAGCACTGCTTTTTTGGTGGTGTGAGGTCCCAATGTCTCTCTGCTTGCCTCTCTTTTTTATATCTCAAAAGAGATTGGCTTAAGACACTATCCAATCTTGTAAACCTCAGCAGTATAACTGCCACTAATACCTCTTATCAGATCATAGTGATTGAGTTTACAACACATGAGGAAATCACATCAGACTACAAAATGGTATACAGTTATACAATACTGGGTATCATGACCCAGACACATTGACAGATATTTTTGGGAGACACAATTTAATCCATGACACCCTGATTCCCAGTATTGTGTGATTGTCTACCACTTTGTTATCTGATGTGATTATCCTATGTGTTGTAAATCCTAATCTCTCCCTGTGGTTAATGAGGCAAGATTAGATTATGTTAAAGAGGATTAGGATGGGATATTACACCCTTGCTCAGGTCACGTCCTTGATTCAATGTAAAGGGAGTTTCCCTGGGATGTGGCCTGCACCATCTTTTGTCTTACAAGAGATAAGAGGAGAGGGAAGTGAACAGAGAAGGGGAACTTCATACCACCAGGAAAGCAGCACCAGGAGCAGAGACATCCTTTGGACCCAGGTTCCTGTGTGGAGAAGCTCCTATGCCAGGGAAGATTAATGACAAGGACCTTCCTCCAGAGCTGACAGAGAAAGACTTGCCCTAAAGCTGATGCCCTGAATTTGGACTTCTAGCCTACTAGACTGTGAGAGAATAAACTTCTGTTTGTTAAAGCCATCCGCTTGTGGTGTTTCTGTTACAGCAGCACTAGATGACTAAGACATGTAGCCACCTTAATCAATTACCTCCGCCAGATCTTCTGGATAACTTGATGCAGCTTCTACACCATCACTTGCTGCTTCATCTTGCACTTTTACGTTATGAAGATGACTTCTTTCCTCAAGCCTCATGAATCAAACTCTGCTGGCTTCAAACTTTCTTCTGCAGCTTCCTCACCTCTCTCAGCCTTCATAGAATTGAAGAGAGTTAGGGCCTTGCTGTGGATTAAGCTTTGGCTTAAGGGAATGTTGTGGCTGGCTTGATCTTCTACCCAGACCACTCAAACTTTCTCCATTATCATCAACAAAGCTGTTTTGCTTTTTTATCATTCGTGTGCTCACTGGAGTAGCACTTTTAATTTCCTTCAAGAACTTTTCCTTTGCATTCACAACTTGGCTGACTGGTACAAGAGGCTAAATTTTGGCATGTCTTGGCTTTCAACATGCCTTCCTCACTAAGCTTAATCATTTCTAGCTTTTGAAGTAAAATGACAGATCTGCAACTCTTCCTTTCACTTGAACACTTAGAGGCCACTGTAGGGTTATTAATTTGCCTAACTTCAATATTGTCATGTCTCAGGTAACAGGATGGCCTGAGGACAAGGAGATGGGGTATAGCTGGTCAGTGGCGCAGTCAGAACAAACATTTGCTGTCTTATATGGGTTCAGTTCATGGCATCCTAAAAAATTACAGCAGTAACCTCAAAGATAACTGATCACAGATCACCATAACAGATATAATAATAATGACGATGTTTGAAATATTTTGAGAATTACCAAAATGTGACACAGAAACACAAAGTGAGCACAAGCTGTTGGAAACATGGCACCAATAGACTTGCTGAACATAGTGTTGTCACAAACCTTCAATTTGTAAAAAACGAGTATCTGTGAAGTGCAACAAAGCAAAGCACAGTAAATGAGCTTTTCCTTTATTTATGAAGATCACATAATTTTAAAGTTATCAGGCAGAGGATATTATAGACTGCATTAACATTATTGCCACATGGTTGCATCAACTTAGCTGGTAAACAGAAATGCCTACCATCCACATTTAGTCAGTACCATGTGAATTAGCTTATGAGTCTCAGAAAATCTATGAATGATTTTGGGACATTGGGTTGCATATTAGCAAATAATTTCGTATTTTTATACTCTCTCACAGTGTCATGTGGAGGTAGTTAAGTAGTGGTGGTGTTATTCTTGTTGCTGAAAGCTCAGTAACTTTAGAGTTGTAGTTAGATGTGAGGAAATACCAAGAAGGCAGCCTAACACTGCATGATATATCTCACTAATTCATTTAGAGAGCTTTGAAATATTAGGGAGAAGGCTGAGAAAATGAAAAGGAAATTTCAAACGAAAATGGGCTAAAATGGAGACTTACAATATCTGAGAAAAATACCTCTTGTAATCTATACTTACTATTATTATTATTGTAAAATTAGTTAAATTGTATGATTTTAATGTCTTTGAAAACTCTCCCCTTGAATAAAGTAAGATGACCTACACATAACTCTGTTATACCACTTTTCACATTGTGTTGTAAATATTATACGTCTGTCTGGCAGAGAAAACACTGTTATGTTCTTTACCAACCTATTTTATTTACTCTTGCACAAATAAAAAGATCCCATTTCCTCTTTCCTTTCCAATTAGGTTAGGGCCATTATGCTGTATACAACCATGAGGCTTGGCTATAAAACTTGCTATGCAGTCTCCCACATTGTCTCCTCCTTTTTCCCTTTCACGACAATTTTCAAGACCATACGTTGAAGTTGATGGAATCACTAGATAGAGCTTGAATTCCTGAGTCACTGCATGGAGCACCTCCCCAGTCCCCAACAATTCCCATCCCCACTACACATACCCAATCCACATTGGACTGTGATTCGAGCTAGAAATTAACCTTAGTTTTGTCATTGTTACAGAATTAAACAAACTCTGACTTAAATGGTCTCTATCTCTTTGTCTCACTAGATTATGTGTGCTCCTTGAGGTGAGAGCTCTTGTTCTATTTATCTCTATCTCTTGCCCTGCTGTAATATCTAGGACAAGGCTTAGCATATAGTACGTATTCAATGTAAGTATACCAAAGAAAGAAAGAAAAGAAAAAAAGGAAGGAAGCAAGGAAGGAAGGAAGGAAGGAAGAAAAGAAGAACATTCTAGGCAAGAGACAATGGGCACCCTTAACTAAGGCAATGACAGAGGGAAGTATTAGAATAAATATTTAACAGTGTCTGCAATTTCAAAATTATTTTAAAAGAGAATGTTTACTTATTGAAAATATATGGTTGTTTAAAGAACAAACTATGTATTTAAAATACACAGCTTTTAAATACAAAGCAAATGCTGTGTTAATGTTCATGTAACTTCTTTTTAACTTTTTCTCAGAATGTATCTGGGATTGTTATGAAATAAAAAATAATACGTTTTCATATATAACTTGTGGAATCAGTTCAGCTAAGTTTAACTCATGATGCCATATGCTGTAACCTAATTAATTCTCTCCATAGTTCCCATAATCTTCTTAAATTTTTATTTTATAGTACTTTATTGTGTCATTTCTTTTCAGGAAGAAGTCCTCCTGATTACACATGAAAAGTGGAGTAAATTAATAAAGAATTGGTATTTACATCTGAAAATTCAGGATTAATGTGTTTGTCTCTCAGGTCACCAGACCCAACTTTAGTTTATGCCAGGGAGGAATGTGTGGGTGAAGAACATGCCGTTCAGATTGCTATGATGAGTGGGTGAGATACTGTGCCTTGGAAGAACGGAGGAGACTGTCTCTTTCCAATCCTGAAACTAACAGCTCCACTCCTTGCCTTGAAAGGAATTATACCCCTTCTTATAAATTTGAGCTTGTTATAAATTGAACAGGTGGAAAACTGACATCAACAGCTGGTATAAAATTCCTTATAAGCATCAAATCTTTTACCCTTATTCTTGCAGTTATGAGCTCTGACAGATGGGTAATGTAATAGTCATAGAATAGCTGAGTAATAGGACACGTGTACAAAGCTAACGGCACTGATGGAGTTCCTTACTGCAGAGTGCCAGAGACCTGTTAACATTCTGAAATGTCTATCAGGTGCTGAGTGAGAGTTTTAAGGGTGCTGAGAAGGGATAAACTACATTCTTAGTCACAGAAGCACATTCTGCCTTTGTTCACACCTCCATTTCAGCAGTAGGCTTCATGCTTGCTGCTCCAAGTCTCGCTTAGTATGTAAACACTACATAAAGGACAGAATCTAAAAATCCAAATAATTTAAAAGAATTCTACCCTCCCCACTACTGATGCTGGTAAAAGAGGGTAAGGAGTGATGAGTGAAAGAAGTTTTATTTCATGCCTGGTTCATGTTATAGAAAAATTTCCTTTATTCAAAGTGAAAGCCAGGGTAAACCCGGTTGACAGGCAGACTAACGATATTATGTTGTCGTTGTTGTTAGGTGCCGTTGAGTCAGTTCCAACTCATAGCGACCCTATGCACAACAGAACGAAACAATGCCCGGTCCTACACCATCCTCAGAACTGTTCCTGTGCTTGAGCCCATTGTTGCAGACACTGTGTCAATCCATCTCATTGAGAGTCTTCCTCTCTTTCACTGACCCTCTACTTTACCAAGCATGATGTCCTTCTCCAGGGACTGATCCCTCCTGATAACATGTCCAAAGTATGTGAGACAGTCTTGCCATCCTTGCTTCTAAGGAGCATTCTGGTTGTTCTTCCAAGACAGACCTGTTCGTTCTTTTGGTAGTCCATGGTATATTCAATATTTTTCACCAACACCACAATTCAAAGGTGTCAATTCTTCTTCTGTCTTCCTTATTCATTGTCCAGCTTTTGCATGCAAACGAGGCTATTGAAAACACTATGGCTTGGGTCAGGCACACCGTAGTCCTCAAGGTGACATCTTTGCTTTTCAACACTTTAAAGAGGTCTTTTGCAGCCGATTTGCCCAATGCAATGCGTCTTTTGATTTCTTGACTGCTGCTTCCATGAGTGTTGATTGTGGATCCAAGTAAAATGAAATTTGTGACAACCTCAATCTTTTCTCCATTTATTATGATGTTGCTTATTGATCCAGTTCTGAGGATTTTTGTTTTCTTTATGTTGAGGTGTAATCCATATTGAAGGCTGTGGTCTTTGATCTTCATCAGTAAGTGCTTCAAGTCTTTTTCACTTTCAACAAGCAAGGTTGTGTCATCTGCACAACTCAGGTTGTTAATGAGTCTTCCTCCAATCCTGATGCTGTGTTCTTCTTCACAGAGTGCAGCTTCTCAGATTGTTCGCTTAGCATACAGATTGAATAGGTATGGTGAAAGGATACAACCCTGACGCACACCTTTCCTGATTTTAAACCATGCGGTATCCCCTTGTTCTGTCCAAATAGCTGCCTCTTGATCCATGCACAGATTCCTCATGAGCACAGTTAAGTGTTTCAGAATTCCCATTCTCTGCAATGTTATCCACAATTTGTTAGGATCCACACAGTCTAATGCTTAGCATAGTTAATAAAACACAGGTAAACATCTTTCTGGTATTTTCTGCTTTCAGCCAGGACCCATCTGTCATCAGCAATGACATCCCTGGTTCCATGTCCTTCTAAATTCTGAATTTCTGGCAGTTCCCTGTTGATATACTGCTGCAGCCACTTGTGAATGATCTTCAGCAAAATTTTACTTGCAAGTGATGTTAATGATATCGTTCAATAATTTCTGCATGTGGTTGGATCTCTTTTCTTGGGAATAGGCATAAATATGTATCTCTTCCAGTCAGTTGGCCAGGTAGCTATCTTCCAAATTCCTTGGCATAGATGAGTGAGCCCTTCCAGCACTGCATCCGTTTGTTGAAACATCTCAGTTGGTATTCAATCAATTCCTGAAGCCTTGTTTTTCACCAATGCCTTCAGTGCAGCTTGGACTTTTTCTTTCAATACCATCGGTTCCTGATCATATGTTACCTCCTGAAATGGTTGAACGTTGACCAATTCTTTTTGGTATAGTGACTCTAGGTATTCTTTCCATCTGCTTTTGATGTTTCCTGCGTCATTTAATGTTTTCCCCATAGAAGCCTTCACTATTGAATTTTTTCTTCAGTTCCTTCAGCCTGAAAAATGTTGAGTGTGTTCTTCCCTTTTGGTTTTCTATCTCCAGGTCTTTGCACATGTCATCATAATTCTTCACTTTGTCTTCTTGAGCAGCACTTTGAAATCTTCTGTTCAGCTCTTTTACTTCATCATTTTTTTCCTTTTGCTTTAGCTAATCGACGTTCAACAGCAAGTTTCAGAGTCTCTTCTGGCATAGCTTCCAGCATCACAGCAACACACAAGCCATCACAGTACAATAAGCTGACAATATTACGGGAAGTACTGAAAGTCAAATTATTTGCTAAATATACTTCATTGCAGCAGTATGGTAATTTAATGAGATTGAAATTTGTCCAAAGGAGTAATAAATTCACTTTTATATGTTTTCTTATTATAGATGAGGAAATTACTGTCACTTCTCACTGGTATTTTAATTATGAGTTACCCATAACTCATGTAGTACCAGACCTAAATATCATTACTGCATGAGGAAAATTAGCAGAGTATTTTAAGAAAAGCATTTATAAAAGAGTAAAGACTAGATACATTTTAGTTTTAGTTGAAATTAATAACTAGTACTTTATTATAACTATTCTGTAAATACTTGAAATATAGAAGATATTCAAGGATCCAAACATTAGTTACATAAGTATGGATGTTTATACATACACTGACTCTACCCTTCATTGATTCACATCACACTAAGACCAATAAAATTTAACAATTGTAATAAGGTGTGTTATCCTTCAACAGGTATTCAATCTTCCCCTCCTAGCACTGAGATGAGTGTACCTTCTCACCCCATGTATGTTGGGCTTAGTCATATTAATTTATTTGGTCATTGGAATGTGGACAGAAGTGACACTTGGACAATTCTTAAGTTTAAAAGATAATAAGTTTCCAACAACTTGTGGAGCACACTTGAATCCAATTCACAGCCTGGAGCAGGGCAATAACACACAATCTACAGCCAAAAATAAGCCATTTGAATAAAACATTTAAGTATTTATTGATGTAAGCTACTGAGATTTTGAGTTTTTGTTTTAATTTTTTTGTCGTGGAGCATAACTTATTTAAAACTGGCTAGTAGAGATACTGATACTTAAAACTGAAGTGTTTTCACCCCAGCTATAACAATAAAAAATTGGAATAGTCTGGCATTGGCCTTGGGGCTGGTTGGTATGTGGTAACGAAACTGTTTTGTTGTCTAGAAAAATGGCAACTCACGTTATGCAAGAGGGAAATATTTAGCTCAATTTTCAAATGCCAATATTTGGGAGACAGAGAATATATTTATTATATTTGGTGTTTGAAGTTAGTTGTCATTTGTTACATCTGTTAAGCTAATACAAGAAAGAACAAGCTCAAAGAAGAACTAGACTGTTTGCAAAGGGAACTAAAAAGGAATATAGCAAATTTAAGGAAACTTGGAGATCTAGAAAATTAAACTCTCATCTCTAATCATTTGCATAAACTTGACAAATGTTTTGAACCACAAACACTGATTAATACTTACAACACGGTATCAAGAGAAAAGCAAATTAAAGTTGTGACAATCACACTTTTCTTTAACACCTCTGGTTGGATTCACATGGCCTACAATAAATCATTTCAGTTGGACAAAATGGCTCAGGGAACGCAACACAAGGCTTGATTCCAGGGAGTAATAATAGGTACACAGCACTTGAAATTAAGTCTAGTGAGAGACATGACCCCAAAAGAGTTTTGTGTATGGCTATAAATACTAGACTAAAAAGCATAATTCAATGAAGTTTGTTAAAGGTACTCCACCTGGATTAAAACAGAATATGACTATATGAGACAGTGACATCACTAGGGGGCTGGTGGAGGTGCCTACTGCACCCCCTGACACTGTCAGAGGGGATGACACCAAAATGACCCCAGGGTTCACGGTGATGGTGGTGGTGGGGGCAGTGATGGCAGTGGTGGCAGTGGTGGTGGCAATGGGTGAGCTGGTGCTGCTGGGAGAGGGGCCTCCAAGGCAGAGTGTAATTTGCATATTTCCCTCCATCTTCACCTGTCAATCAGGGCACAGGCTGCTGTGGTGCCTGCCATTAAGTGGAGAAGAGGGTCTTCACCTTGGCCAATGGGAGAGGGGAAGAGCTGTGGGGAGCCAAAGGGTTAAGGCAGGGAGGGGCAGGGCTATGTGTTGCCCTGTACAGTGGCAGGGAGGGGTGCTCTACACTGTGAGGGGGGTTTCATTGGCCAGCCCTGCCCATCCTGGGTTGGGGAGGTGACACCATGAGTTACCATACTGGAACTTTGAGTCTATGGACAGGAAGCGGGCTGAGGAAACAGCTCAGCCACCCCAAGTGTCATAACCCCAATGGCCTCTTCAGATACAACCAAAAAATAATGAGGAAAAAGGACCCCCGTAAAGGTACACAAAGAGACATGAAGCAAATGTAGCGGGGAGCTACTGCCGGGCAGCCAAGTTAAGACTTGATAAAAAAACAGTCCCTACTCCCAGGAATAGGAGGTCCTTGCAATGATTTCCTAGCAGGATTTCAGAATTGCTTTGGACCAGTAGCTGTTCTGTGTCTCCCATTCTTCCCCTTTCACATGGGAGTGTTTCTTGTGGTTAACCGGTTCCGTTACACCATTGTATGTTGGGTGTGAGTGGAGGTAGATAACTTGTTTTTTTTATTTTGTAGATCTGAAAATCAAGAGGGGTCACATTTAGATCTGATGTAGAGACTATCATAAGATCCTGGACTTAGATCCTGATGCCATCATTAGATGAGATTTCTAAGTGTGTTCCTTTCTTGCAGAGGGGGTGAGTATATTTTGTGTGTAAAAGGAAAAGAGTTAATGTCATCAAGAGGGAAAACTGAAGTAGATTGCATTATTGTTCAGCAAATAATCATTCCCCCTTCCCTGCTCCCCTCCTCAAACCAAAAAACCAAACCCATTGCCATCAAGTTGATTCCAACTCATAGCAACCCTATAGGACAGAGTAGAATTGCCCCATAGGGTCTCCAAGGCTGTAAATCTTTATGGATGCAGACTGCCACGTCTTTCTCCCACAGATCGGCTGGTGGGTTCAAACCTCTGACCTTTTGGTTAGCAGCTGAGCACTCAACCACTGAGCCACAGGGCTCCTTGCTCCCCTTCTCAGGAGGAGTATATTTCCCAATCTTGCTGATGTTACTCTTGGCCATGTGACTTCCTTAGCCAACAGAACAAGATGGGAGTGACATTGCAACAGTTCTGAGATGAGGCTTTGTGAGGCATTGAATTATCACCAGCTCTCTTGTGCCCTTGCCTTTTATCACATCAGTATCACATCCCAGGTAAGGCCCAGAATGAGGAGAGATGCAAAGAGTGGACTTGAACCTCACTCATAGCCCTGAAGCAGAGCCATTAATGTACAATGTGAGGGTGAAGTACATATTTGTTGCTAAAAGCTACTGAGATTTTGAGGACGTTTATTATGCAGGCAAATCTACTAAAATCTGATTAATACAGTGTCTTAGTTTCTTAGTGCTGCTATAACAAAAATACCACACGTGGGTGGACTTAATGAACAGAAACTTATTTTCTCACAGTTTAGAAGGCTAGAAGTCTAAATTAAGGGCACTGGCTCTAGGGGAAGGCTTTCTCCCTTTGCTGGCTCTGGGAGAAGGCCCTTGTCTCTTTTCAGCTTCTGCTCCTCTGTTCGTTGGTGATCTTCATGTAGTGAGGCATCTTTCTACCTCCACCTGTGCCTTCTTGCTTCTGTGCCTAATCCGCCTTTATATCTCAAAAGTGATTGGTTTTGATTGTATGTACTCTACACTGAAATGGCCTCATCAACGTAACAAAGAAAACCCTATTCCCAATTGGAAATACACAGTTCAATCCATAACATATAGTTACTCTAATATCATAGATTTCTAGTGGTAGAGCCAGAATAGAACCTAACTGCCTAATGTATAGGAAAATACTGTTTTCAATAATCTTAAAGAATAAGTAAAATATACAGGTAAAATGAAATATTGCAATCTATTGACTAAAAGCTTGCATAAAATCTTATTAAATAAAAATTTTCACCTTTTCTTTATACATATTGAAGAGCAGATTGTATTATTATTCAGGAAATATTCAGTTTCCCCTCCAATGATTGGGCAGCTAAATGTAGAAAAACTGGAAAAAAAGGTGTTTGTTTGATAACAACAATAAGCTTCAGGTTTTTAAACTTGATGACTTTTATATCAGTGAAGTCATTTACAAGGAAAAAGGATACTTAACCGGTATTTTTCTCTAATCTTATGTACTTACCTTTTATTTCTAAGCTATAGTGACCTATACTACATTCAAAATGAAAAAAAAAGCCCCAAAAAGCAAATTTAAACTCTTCTCGAGCTATTATTGAAACCTATGAAATATCAGTTGATTAGAAATAATTCTGAGAGTTTGCTTTTAAAAATTGTTTCTTTGACATTCTAGGGATCTCTGCCCATAAGGTGGGTTCTCTGAGGCAATGAAGGTTGAGTAGATGAGAAATCTATTCAAAGGTAGCCAAGATACCTCGTTTAACTATTGTTTATTTAAACATGCTATTCTCCTCCTTTGTAATAGAAACAATGAAACAGTTTGTTAGATAGATGAAGGAGGAAAGGGACCTTGTGTGTTGGGGAGCAGCAGAATGTTTGATACCCATGGGAACCTGAACCCGGTCTAGGGGATTATTCAGACATATTGTCGTTGAGTTTATGGAGCAAGGCCAACTTATGCAGGGGAAGACCTGGGATGTCTGACAACCGGGCATGCACATTACGTTTGGAGTTGGGCTGATATCAAAAACAGCAGAAGGACAGGTCCAAAAGCTTTTCAGACTAATAGTCTGCCCAACATGATTCTAATGACAATTGCAGGCTTCATATCAACTTCTTGAGTAGTTTGAGTAGTTTAGCTACTTGTCCACAGGAGCTGAGCTGAAGTTCCCCTAGGAATTTGGAACAAGGTAAATGAAGTTGCCATGTGAGAGTTAAACAGTACAGTCTAACCAGATGTGAGCCAGTGGTAGAGGCTAAAGTACTTACCCCCAAGATAAAAGTATCAGTAGGATATATTACTATAACTGAAGAAATGATGGGCCAAGTCAAAGGAAGTTTGGTCATTTGAAGTAGCATAGACAAACTCACAGAAACAAATGTTGACTGTACCTGTTCAAACATTGTCTAGGGCACTCTGAGTTCACACTGAAGGGTCGTGGTATATTAAAAAGTTGTGAGGGATGCCCAGCAATATTCTCCATATGTTGGACACTGCACAGACTACTAAGTAGTGCACAGGTTGAATATTAAATTGAGCTGCATTCCTTCTGATGATGTCATATCCTTGCAAATCTGGGTTTTCAGTGGTTTCTGTGATAAAAAGCACGTATCGTGTGAAAATCAGTGTGGAATAGGAAATGAGAGTGGCATTGTCCAATCTGATTTCAAGATGTGAGAAGTTATGCAGGGTCCAACAGGTGCAGAGACACCATTAGTAACCAGCTGTGGTTTGTTAAGAATAAAATATAAATAGTAATTTTTTTTCAGTTTTTGTATTACTGTCTTCAAATAGCTACTAAGTTATTAGGACATGAATACTGGACCTATACCTCACACGATACACAAAAACTAGTTCAAATGGATCAAAGACCTAAATATAATGATGAAGATCATGGAAGAAAAAATTCAGACAATGCTAGGGGCCCTCACACATGGCATAAAGAGAATACGAACCATAACTAACAATGCACAAACACCAGATGATAAACTCGATAACTGGGAGCTCCTAAAAAGTAAACACTAAACACTTATGCTGATCAAAAGACTTCACCAAAAGACTAAAAAGAGAACCTACAGCGGGGGAAACATTTTGGCTACAACATATCCAGAAAGGTTCTAATCTGTAAAATCTATACAATAATTCAACACCTCAACAACAAAAAGACAAACAACCCAATTAAAAAATGGGCAAAGGAAATGAACAGACTCTTTACCAAAGAAGACATTCAGGTGGCTAACAGACACATGAGGAAATGCTTGTGATCATTAGCCATTAGAGAAATGTACATCAAAACTACAATGAGATACCATACCGTCTTACCCAGACATTACTGGCACTAATCTAAAAATCAGAAAATAACAAATGTTGGAGAGGTTGTAAGGAGATCGGAACACTTATGTACTGCTGATGGGAATCTAAAATGCTACAATCACTATGGAAGACGGTATGATGCCTTCTTAAAAAGCTAGAAATAGAAACACCGTAAGATCCAGCAATTGTACTCGTAGGAATACGTCCTAGAGAAGTAAGAACCGTCACACGCATAGACAAATGCACACCCATGTTTATTGAAGCATTAGTCACAGTAGCAAAAAGATGGAAACAACCTAGATGCCCATCAATGGATGGATGGATAAACAAATTATGGTACATACATACAATGGAATAAAGAACAATGATGAATCTGTGAAACATCTCACAACATGGATGAATCTGGAGGGCATTATGCTGAGTGAAGTAAGTCAATCCCAAAAGGATACAGATTATATGAGACCAGCGTTATAAAAACCCAAGAAGAGGTTTACACACAGAAAAAAACAATCTTTGATAGTTATGAGTGAGGGGAGGGCTGGGGAGGGGAAATCACTAACTAGATAGTAGACAAGTGTTAACTTTGGTGAAGGGAAAGACAACACACAATATAGAGGAAGTCAGCAAAACTTGACCAGGGTAAAGTCATAGAAGCTTCCAAGACACATCCAAACAGCTTGAGGGACCAAGTTACTGGGGCTGAGGACTAGGGACCATGGTCTTGGGGGACATCTAGCTCAATTGGCTTCACATAGTTCATAAAGAAAATGTTCTACATTCTAGTTTGGTGAGTAGTGTCTGGGATCTTAAAGCTTGCGAGCAGCCATCTAAGACGCATCTATCGGTCCCATTCGGAGCAGAGGTGAATGAAGAAAACCAAAGACAGAGAAAACACCAGTCCAAAGGACAAATGGACCACATGAAACACCCCCTCCACCAGCCTAAGCTCAGAAGAACTAGATAGTTCCTGGCTGCCACCACTGACAGCTCTTGCAGGGATCTCAATAGAGGGTTCCAGACAGAGCAGGAGAAAAATGTAGAACAAAATCTAAATTCACAAAAAAAGACCAGACCTAGTGGTCTTACAGAGACTGCATGAACTCCTAAGACTACGACCCCTGGACACCCTGCTAACTCAGAACTGAAGCCACTCCCAAAGTCCACCTTTCAGTCAAAGATTAGACAGGACTATAAAACAAACAATAATACACGTGAGGAAGTTCAATCAAGTAGACAAAACCAAATGGGCAACATCCGCCCAAAAGCAAAGACAAGCAGGCAGGAAGAGACAAGAAAACTGGGTGAATGGAGACGGAAAACCTGGGGTGGAAAGGGAAAGGGGGAGACTGCTGACACATTGTGGAAATTGTAATCAATGTTACAAAACAATTTGTCTATGACATTTTTTAATGAAAAACTAATTTGCACTGTGAACTTTCACCTAAAACACAATAGAATAAATGAATGAATGAAAGCAAAATTGTGATCAATCAATAAATACATAGGAAGAGCAACAAATATACTCTTTTGCTGAAAATGTATATTGACTTGATTCGTGTTCTGACAATATGTAGGGAGCACCAGACATCTCAACGCTGAGAAAAAAATGCCCTAAAGTAAAGACGGTGTACTGATAACATTTTTCCAGCGCAATCGGAAAAGTAAAAGGAGGTCTCTAAGAATTCTCAAGGAAAAGTTTTGTTGTTGCTATTGTTGGGTGCCGTCAAGTCGGTTCCGACTTATAGCAACCCTACGTACAACAGAACGAAACACTGCCGGGTCCGCGCCATCCTCACAATTGTTGTTATGCTTGAGCCTATTGTTGTAGCCACTGTGTCAATCCATCTCATTGAGGGTCTTCCTCTTTTTTATTGACCCTCTATTCCACCAGTGTGTAAGACACAGTCTCATTATCCTTGCTTCTAAGGAGCATTCTGGCTGTACTTCTTACAAGACAGATTGGTTTATTCTTTTGGCAATCCATGGTATTTCAACATTCTTCGCCAGCACCACAATTCAAATTCTTCTTCGGTCTTCCTTATTAATTGTCCAGCTTTCGCGCGCATATGATGCCATTGAAAATACTATGGCTGGGGTTAGGCGCACTTTAGTCCTCAAGGTGACGTCTTTGCTTTTCAACACTTTAAAGAGGTCTTTTGAAGCTGATTCGCCCTGTGCAATGTATCTTTTGATTTCTTGACTGCTGCTTCCATGGGTGTTGATTTTGGATCCAAGTAAAACGAAATCCTCAACAACTTCAGTCTTTTCTCCATTTATCATGATGTTGCTCATTGGTCCAGTTGTGAGGATTTTTATAAAAAAAAAAAAGTTTTAGGATTAATGTTATTGAGAATTTAGGAAAATTTCCAATTTTACTTGGTATGTAAGTATACTGGCTTATTCTTCTGAGTTTTCATCAGTTTAAAATTCAGTGGACAGGAAACAGAACTGCCAGTATTATGTCTAGATAGTCATGCAAACCAAACGAAGCTTGAGTCCTGTAATTTATAACGTGACTGAGGGAGAATTGAACTTGCATCTCCTCCCACTCCCCGTTACAGAGGCAGATACAGGATGAGCAGAATGGACTGAAGTCTTCTAAGTCTTCTAAAGTCTTGAGTTGTTTTAGAAATCCTTTTGTATGTATCAATGACGTATTTTAGTTTGAAGATATATTCTAAGTGTGGCCTCACGCAACAGCCTGAAGACATTAATATCCACAGTAGCCTTTAAACAGTAGGAGAGAGAACTCTGTTGGAAATGAACATATACAACACGATATGGAAAAAAATATGTTTTAAATTTAAAATAATGGGAAAAATAGAGTTTATTAGACTAGAAGCTTACCGTGTGTCTTTTCAACACATATTTCAACATCCTTCATCTTAATTCATGAATTTTATTATAAAATATTCCTTGGCTTCTTGTGTACTAGTTCCACCAGTTTTTCCCCCGGACTTGTGTGAATAATCAAGTACTCCTCTATTACTTGACTCATTGTCCGTTATTATTAGAGGGTTTCTTTCCTCTTGGGTTTTTACTTATATAATTCCATTTAAATCTAAATTATAGACAAAATCTTCCCAATTTATAAGAAAATTAACTTTTTGCTTATTATAAAATATGTAGATATATGAGTATTAGAACTCAACATTTCCTTTTGAAAATGAAAACATTTTATTTTTACACAGTGAAAATAGACTAAAAGTCAAGTACAGCCTTAATTTTAAATTCCCGTCTTGCACGAGAGAGAGAGAACACAAGATAGGGGTTTCTAGTATAAAGTTAGACTTTTCTGTCAGTATTTTAAACCTTTTATGAATTAACATATTTCTCTCTGGAAGCTCGCAAATTACAAAATCACATCTAACTTTATAAAATAATGATCTGCTTCTATAAAGATGAGTCATATTTTACATGTGTTTAAAAAAGACTTAGTAGTAAAATGGATAACTGTTCTCAAGTATTATTTTTAAAGGAGTAAATCATATGCATTGCATTAGGCAACTCTGCTACAGAAGACCTCTTTAAAGTGTTAAAAAGCAAAGATGTCACTTTAAGGACTAAGGTGCCCCTGACCCAAGCTGTGGTGTTTTCAATCACCTCACATGCATGCAAAAGCTGCGCAATAAATAAGGAAGACTGAAGAAGAGTTGATGCCTTTGAGTTATAGCGTTGGCAAGGAATATTAAAATACCATGGACTGCCAAAAGAATGAACAAATGTGCCTTGGAAGAAGTACAACCAGCGTGCTCCTTGGAAGAGAGGATGGCGTGACTTCGTCTCACATACTTTGGACATGTTGTCAGGACGGATCCGTCCCAGGAGAAGGACATCATGCTTGGTAAAGTACAGGAGGGTAGGGAAAGAGGGGAAGACCCTCAGTGAAACGGATTGACGCTGTGGCTCAGCAAACATTGTGAGGATGGTGCAGGACCAGGCAGTGTTTCGTTCTGTTGTACATAGGGTCACTATGAGTCGGAACCAACTCAACGGAACCTAACAACAATAAATCAAATGTATCAACTAATAAATATATGATGAAAATAATAAAACTAATTTTTTATTACCATGAAAAGAAAGGAAATGAAAAGGAGGCATAAGGAAGGGGGATAGTTAAGACTGTAGAGGTGTGCCCTGTGACATGTGGGCATCTGCAGATGGAAGAATTGCAGTGAGGGGAGGGAAGTGGACAGGAATAACCCTCTAATATTTCCAGTCAGGCCTGCAGACAGGGTCTTCTGGTGACTAACTTATCTACATCTTTGAAGCGCTTATTGCAGGTGACATTCTTATAGCTGTCTGACACAAACTTTGTAATGTGGTAAATGCGGTTATTTAGGAAAGACTGCCATAGTGTCTCTTAAATTTTAAAATTTAAAATTTAGGCAAGGAGCCTAAATTTAACACAAACTACCTACTCAGGAAATTACATAATATACAAAATATTAAATAGATACAATATACTTTTTGTAGGTACGTCATCTTGGAAGCCTTATAAAATTAATACTTTACAGTAGTTCTTTAAAGCAAGATCTAGGAAGTGGCCACTAACGGGAATGTTTCCAAATCACCAGTTCCTGACTTTTTCTTTTCATAAAAAAAATCTTGATTTTAGATACAGTTTGGTAAATTTGAATAATAAATGGAATGGAACAATTCTATCTAGCCAAAAGGTTAAACACATACAAAGGCCAGGAAATTTGAAGATTACAAGGTCTTTCTCCCCCTAAATTAGCTTGTTAACACCTCCTCTTCCATCTCCATGGCACCTTCTTGAGGCACCAAATCTCATAATATTGTATTACAGCATCAGTGCCCCTTCTGAAAAACAATTTGACTAACTCATGCGAGACCTTTAGTGTTAGACTAACTCTACTAGTATTCTGATCTGTAGACATTTGTTCTGTAATAGACATTTGATATACTTTGGAGCATCCAGCATTTGCTGAACAGTCTTCCTGTATTTTGGGATACAATCACATGGTATAATGTGGGAACTGTTCTTAGCTCCATTGCCTTCAGGTATGATTTTCTCTGTATTCTCTGTTTGCAACCAAGAATACTGTCTCTTTCTGTTTCTCTGTCTCTTTCCCCATCTCTCTTTCTCTCTCTCTGTCACACACATATCTGACAAAAGGGGGAAAACATTCGATTATCAGATGTAGATTTATTAAGTAAGTTTTTAATATATTTTCTACAATTTCCTATAACACATAAGAGAAAATGCTTTGAACAGATAAACATTATAAATAAAAAATATTTTGCCATCCTTATCTAAAAAAAAAAGCCTGTTTGATGTACTAGGCATGGTGCTTGATAATGAGGATATAAAGAATTATTTAAATAGTGAGGTCAATATGCAACATTTTTTCTCATAATGTTTCACATACTTATCAAATATTAGACCAGATTAAATTAAATACCCAATTTGATTACAGTTAACACATATACTCATTACAGATTAATTCCTGACATTAGGGAGAACTGCAGCTGTGCTGAAAATAAGTCACATGCCTTGTACAACAGGGCAGGGCAACATGCAGTGTTTGGCAGGATGGTCTTCGGACCATCTACAACAGAATCACTCAGGGTGTTCATCCCAGACCTACTAAGTCAAAATCTCCAGGCAGTGGAACCCAGGAATTTGCATTTTTAATATTCTTTCTGTACAATTCTGACACACTAATGAAATACTGAGAAGCACTGTCATACCAAAAAAACCAAACCTACTGCCACTGAGTCAGTTCCGACTCATAGCCACTCTGTCGTATGGGGTAAATTTCCTCTAAAGGATAATTTTAATGCTTAAAACAACACAAAGAAGGAATTAGTAATCTCTTTGAGTGCTTAGCATCTTGTGTAGCGCACTCAAAATGTCAAGTTGCAATCACTGTATTTTTTTAATCTGTAGTTTCATATGCTAAGCTTAGATTGACAACATTCTCTTCACCTAACAGAAAAAAAACTGTGGCAAATGTAAATTGTTTAAAATGTTTCCAGATAGGAGAAGCCCTAAGATTAGGATTAGAATCCAATGCTCCTAAAATTCTAGTTCTGTACGCCATTTAATTCCATGCTATTTAGATCCTTTAGGCTTCTTTTTTTCTGCAACACCATTATGTCAAGCTTCCACAGTGAGGCACACAAGTGGGGCAAGTATTTATCAGATCAATTTAGCCCATGTCATAGATTGAATTATGTCCCCCCAAAAATGTGTGTATCAGTTTGGCTGGGCCATGATTCCTGGTACTGTGTGATTTTCATATATGTTGTAAATCCTGCCTCTGTGATGTTAATGAGGGAGGATGGGTGGTAGTTGTGTTAGTAAGGCAGGACTCAGTCTATAAGGTTGGATTGTGTCCTGAGGCAATCTCTTGAGATATAAAAGAGAGAAGTGAGCAGAGAGACAGGGGAACCTCATACCACCAAGAAAGCAGTGCTGGGAGCAGGGCGCTTCCTTTGGACCTGCAGAAGCTCCTAGTCCGGGGGAACACAGATGAGAAGCAGGCCGACAGAAAGAGAAAGCCTTCCCCTGGATCTGATGCCCCGAATTTGGACTTTTAGTCTACTTGACTGTGAAGAAATAAATTTCTCTTTGTTAAAGCCATCCACTTGTGGTATTTCTGTTATAGCAGCACTAGATGACTAAGACAGCCCATAACCCCAAAGTGTTTCAATGTTCTATTTAATTTGACTATGACAACTAACCCAGCCATAAAATTTCAGCAGGATATAAATAGCCACCTGAATCACATTTTGGGGGTATCTCACTTCAACTAAAGCCTGGACTAAGGACTCAAGAGCGTTCTTTATTGGACTTGTTTTTAGTAGATCATACATATAAATTGATTAGAATTTTCCAACTCTGACCTCCAAGGTCCTATTTGCCCAGGCTCTTTACACACAGTAATCTGATGATTCTAGTTCCCTAGTGTTAAGTCCAAGTTGAAGCTGAAGAAAATTAAAACAACTCCATGACCAAAATACAGCCTTGAGTACATCCAACCTGAATTTGGAGACCATCTCAAGAATAGATTTAATGCACTGAACACTAATAAACAAAGACCAGATGACTTGTGGGATGACATCAAGGATGTCATGCATAAAGAAAGCAAAGGTCAGTAAAAAGACAGTAAAAAAAGAAAAGACTACAAGGGATGTCAGAGGAGACTCTGAAACTTGCTCTTCAGCATAGAGTAACTAAAGGGAATGGAAAAAATAAAGTAAAAGAGCTGAACAGAAGTTTCAAATGGTGGCTCCAGAAGACAAAGTAAAGTATTATAATGAAATGTGCACAGACCTGGAGTTAGAAAACCAAAAGGGAAGAACATGCTCAGCGTTTCTCAAGCTGAAAGAACTGAAGAAAAAATTCAAGCCTCGAGTTGCGATAGTGAAGGATTCTATGGGCAAAATATTGAAAGATGAAGGCAGCATCAAAAGAAGACGGAAGGAATACACAGTCACTGTACCAAAAAGAATTGGTTGACATTCAACCATTTCAGGAGGTAGCATATGATCAAGAACCAATGGTATTAAAGGAAGGATTCCAAGCGGCACTGAGGATTGGCGAAAAGCAAGGCTCCAGGAGTTGACATAATACCAATCAAGATGTTTCAACAAATGGATGCAGACCTGGAAGTGCTCACTTGTCTATACCAAGAAATTTGGAAGACAGCTACCTGGTCAACCAACTAGAAGAGATCCATATTTGTGCCCATTCCAAAGAAAGGGGATCCAACAGAATGCGGAAATTATTGAACAATATCATTAATATCACATGCAAGTAAAATTTTGCTTAAGATTGTTCAAAAATGGTTGCAGCAGTACACTGATTGAGAACTTCCAGAAATTCAAGCCAGATTCAGAAGAGGACATGGAATGAAGGATATCATTGCTGATGTCAGATGGATCTTGGCTGAAAGCAGAGGGTATCAGATAGATGTTCACCTGTGTTTTATTGACTATGCAAAGGCATTTGGCTGTGTGGATCATAACAAATGATAGATAACATTGAAAAGAACGGGAATTCCAGAACACTTAATTGTGCTCATGTGAAACCTGTACATAGACCAACAGGCAGTCCTTTGAACAGAATAAGTGTATTTTGTGTGGTTTAAAATCAGGAAATTGTGTGTTAGGGTTGTATCTTTTCACCATACTTGTTCAATCTGTATGCTGAGCAAATAATCCAAGAAGCTGGACTATATGAAGAAGAACGCAGCATCAGGGTTGGAGGAAGACTCATTAACAATGTGCAATATGCATATGACACAACCTTGCTTACTGAAAGTGAAGAGGACTTGAAGCACTTACTGATGAAGATCAAAGACTACAGCCTTCAGTATGGACTACACCTCAACATAAAGAAAACAAAGATCTCCACAACTGGACCAGTAAGCAACATCATGATAAATGGAGACTATATTGAAGTTGTCAATGGTTTCATTTTACATGGATTGGAAATCAATGTCCAAGGAAGCAGCTGTCTAGAAATCAAATGGCCTATTGCATTGGGTAAATCTGCTACAAAACACCTCTTTAAAGTATTAAAAAGCAAAGATGTCGCTTTGAGGACTAAGATGTGCCTGACTCAAGCCATGGTATTTTCAATCGCCTTATATGCATACAAAAGGTGGACAAGGAATAAAGATGACCCTAGAATTGATGCCTTTGAATTATGGTGTTGGATAAGAATATTGAATATACCATGGGTGGCCAAAAGAATGAAAAAACATGTTTTGGAAGAAGTACAGCCAGAGTGATCCAGAAGCAAAGATGGTGAAAAGTTGTCTCAAGAACTTTGGACATATTATCAGGAGGGATCAGTCCCTGAAGAAGGACATCTTGCTTGGTAAGTTAGGGGGTCAAGAAAAAGAGGAAGACCCTCAATAAGATGGATTGATACTGTGGCCACAACAATGAGCTCAAACATAGTAAGGATTGTGAGGATGGTGCAGGATCCTACAGTGTTTTGTTCTATCTTACATAGGGTTGCTATGAGTAGGAAAGGACTTGAGGGCACCTAACAGCAACAACAACAGTGTTAAATATGATTTATCTAATTACTATAATCTTAAGAAATACCTCTGTTTTGAGCTCCTTATCTCATTGAAAAGCATAATCAGTATTAGTTTTACAGTCCAAGCAGGTAACTAGTGTAGAGTCATAAATACGCATTTATTTTTCATCATTTTCCTTTTGACTGGTGCTGGTAAGAACCATTGTGCATTTTATATACAGATGTTACCTTTTTAACTAGTGTAAATGAATCAGCTAAATAAGTGTTAGAAGGCTCTGAAGATTCAATTGAATGGCTTTGGACTCAAAGTGTTTAGAGATTAGGGAAAAATCCTCCATTCTGCCTTGGTGATATATTCACTGGGATCGTGTCCAGATCTATCCTCGGAAGAGGGGATTGAAGCAGCAACTCGTAACCTATGCCTTGTTTATTCAAAAGGTTGATAGGTGACATCCGTTAAAAGAGTCATGCAATGTGTTAACATAACCGAACACGTTCATTCTTTTGCCTATTTTTTTCCAACTACCTCTAGTCTTTGACGTTGATCATTATCGCTGACTCATTAACTCAATTTTCCTTTGTTCCATAAAATCCCCCAGTGCTGATGTGCAATTGCCAGGAATAAGAATATTGATGATAGAAATGGCACCAGAGAAATCATTGCTATTCTTGGCCACAGACATTTCCAGTCTGAACAATAGCTGTTTTCTTCATGGCTTTCACCACTGTCCTGTGTTAAGCTGGATTTTGTGAGCTCAACAAAATGAATGGCGAGGGCTGCAAAATATGTTGCAGGAATCTCTTGCAGGTAGGCAGGAAATTTAGAATAGATTATCCGAACTGAAACGTTATAAAGAGATGTCTAGGTCAAAAGACGAAACTGCTGAAGTGTGCTTTAAAATGCAGGCTTCCAGTGTGATGCAGTCAGCAGCTTGGCCGCTGTTTTCCCAGCTGACTCTGAATCCATCGCTACGGGGGGAATAAGAGGAGGAAGGTCAGGAGGGTGGGCTATTTGAAGATTTAAAAAGAATAAAAATTAAAAATGCAAGTTTCTTAAGGATAGAAATATTCTAAAGTATTTTCTTTTATAATTCAGGGTAACGAAGTTCTTACCCTTTTTTAATGATAATTATTTAAACCAAAATGTCACAGATTTCAAATATCCGAATGGAGAGTCAATTCTAGAGTTCGATGAATGTGAGTGATGGAGCACCAGAGAGGAAGAGCTGACTTTTCCGTGAAAGCATCAGTGGGATGTGACGCATTCCAAAGAAAACCAAATCGAGTGACAAAAACATTGCGGAGCAATACGGAATTTTACTGAAAAATACCAGAGAGTTAGGGAAACCTTCTAAACTTATTAAAATCCTATTTATCTTTCTCTCTCTCCTGAGTTCCTCAAGAGTGATGACTTCCCCTCTGTCAATCCCCTTCCAACCTGCTAAACCATTCTCTTGCCATTCTATGCTCTTTTGCCTTTTTACTCCTTAGCAAGCTCTTGTTGCAGTGGTCCTCTGCTCTGTCTTGGTGATGTAAGGATTGTCTTGGTGAATCAAGATGATCCCTTCTAGGCTTTGTCTTTCGGATCTCCACCACTGCACCTACAGACAAAAAACACATAAAAATTCTCATTGTGGGATGGTAATAATAGCAGTGGTTGGTCTCGGGGGGAGCAGAGAGATTAACTATGAACACTTATTTTATAAGTAAAAACGTCCTGGCCTAACATTTCTAGTTCTCAAGGCCATATAAAAAGGGATCCAACTGAAATATGTTCCTTATTTTCCTACCTGCCTAAAATGGCAAAATAATCAGTATTTGTCATTTCTAATTTGATATGACATATTGCCTTACGCATGCTAAATGCTGAATAAATATCCACTGAAATGAATTTTAAAAATATGAGACAAAAATACTAGATTGGCTATATAATTTGTGTTTAAATTAGAATTTATCTGGAGGAATTATCTATGGTATAGTAGGAGTTATACACTTTATAAATTGTAAAATGTGAAATAAACCTCATGTATTATTGTGAATTCATGCCTTCTTCCCATGTGCCATGCAAAATAAATCTACTTTAGATATAACTATTACTAACGATAAATTTGATGAACAGAGAAAGTTGAAGCCAGTTCTCTACAAAATACTTTTGAGGTCAAAAGAAACAAATATAGAATGTAGATAAGCTAAGGCATATGATAAACAGAGTATAATAATGTACTTTTTCCTTCTTGAGTAAAAAATATTAAGTAACTAAATGGTGTTTATAATGCCAGCCTAATAAATTTATTGACGGATAAAGTGACTGACCTATGAATCTCATAAACGGCTTTTTCTATGAGAAAAATGAACTCCTAGAGGCACACAGGTCCTGCAGATAGGACAGTGTAAGTCTGTCCTCAGCCCCTGACCTCCTGTGGTCCATTAGCAGTGACGTGCTGAAGCCCACCGCTGTCTTCTCAAGAGAGCCAATGGTTAAATATCACTAAATGCTCTGTATGCCGTTGTTAAAAGAGTGAAATTAAATTATATAAACTTATAATTAAATAAATTATATTAAAAACAAAACCCACAAATACTCAAAACTCATCCTTTTAATTATTTTGCTACATTTCACCAGTATCTATGCTTTTGAGGTTATTTGTGTCTATTGAACTGTATGGTGGAAATACTGCAGAATTGCGTGATACTGCATATCACTTCCCAACTCCACATTCAATAATGTCATGTCAGATATAGTAGGAGTATGTTGTAGAAATTGACGAATATTATACATCAGGCCCCCTACACCCACATGGAGACCTGGGTGTTAAACATTTACTAGCATACCACAATCTATAGGTCACTATGTTTATCAGACGTTCTTTAGAACATGACTACAGCGGTGTGTGTAGAATAAATTATATACCTCCCCTCCACGTCTTCGATTTCAGAAAACCGTTGTTCCTTAAGGTCACAGTTAGGCAAAGGGTATCATTTAACAGGATGTCTGCTAACAGTAGGGTACAAGAGATTTCAACATTCCCCCATTCATGATACATTCATAACGACCCTATAGGACAGAGTACCCCATAGGGTTTCCAAGGCTGTAATGTCTCCTGTGGAACGGCTGGTGAGTTCAAACCCCCGACTTTTTCATTAGCAGCCGAGCGCCTAACCACTGTGTCAACGGGGCTCCTGGGGTTGCTGTGAGTCAATATTGTATACTGCCTGTAAATTAATAGTAAATTATAAGCATTTATTTCATGCTAACTTTGCTCTGGTTATTAAATCTTCCTAGGAATCCTTAAAAAATAGACATATTGTAGGAAGTATATTAAATCATTTCAAATTAGCACAATCACTTATGTGCTTATATAAGCATTTTTTTTAAAGAAAACAAAAACTTGGCAAGCTAACATTATGCTTCTTGGATTCCTCAACTTTATCCCAGGTAACTTAATAACATTTTAACGTCTGCATGCTCTCACAGGTCTACCAGAACTTGACTTAGCTGCACAATTTGATGATACAGTGGAGTTATACTATGAACTTTCAACTATAAATGTTCAAAACTCCCCAAAATAGGGAAATCATTTAAGTAGGATTTAAATAAGGTTATTTAAATTCTATTTTACATGGGTACTATTAAAAATATACTGTGCTTTTTATATACATTTAGTATACATATTTTAAATACAGTATTTTACAGAAAAGTGCATGTGCTTTATTAATGAATGTTTAAGGGGATTACAAGAATAATTTGACTGGATCCTATTTCTGTTTTGCACTGAATTTAGAATCTAATTCTGGCATAAAATATGTTATTTTTCATGACTAGTATGACTGATTATTTGTAGAAAGCTTTTTTCCAAGGAAAAAAAGCCTTCCAAGTCTCTCTCTCTCTCTCTCTTCCCCATTTGTCTCTCCTTAATGGTAGAAATCTGAATTTAATAGTTCAGAATTCCGAATAATAAAAAAAAATGAAGTTGTCAAATCTTCTTGATGTAGGTAATAGTTTGAATCTGTCAGGTTTTGAACGCTTGTAAATTGGGGAGGTGAAGGGTACTTAATGTAAGAAATATGTTACCCACTTGTAGGTTCAGCAGCAAAGAGAAACACTAGAGCAAAGAACACTAGTAAGAGTAGGAAGTAGCTACGATCCCTGTTGTTGTTGATAGGTGCCCTCGAGTAGGTTCTGACTCATAGTGACCCTGTGTACAACAGAACCAAACACTGCCTGGTCCTGCACCATGATCACAATTGTTGCTATGTTTGAGCCTATTGTTGCAGCCACTGTGTCAGTCTATCTTCTTGAGGGTCTTCCTCTTTTTCGCTGACCCTCTACTTTACCAAACATGATGTCCTACTCCAGGGACTGATCCCTCCTGATAACATGTCCAAAGTAAGTGAAACGTAGTCTCCTCATCCTCCTTTCTAAGGAGCATTCTGGCTGTACTTCTTCCAAGACAGATTTGTTTGTTCTTTTAGCAGCCCATGGTATAGTCAATAATTCTTCACCAACACCACAATTCAAAGGTGTCAATTCTTCTTCAGTCTTCTTTATTCATGGTCCAGGTTTCACGTGCATATGAGGAGGTTGAAAATACCATGGCTTGGGTCAGGTGCCCCTTAGCCTTCAACGTGACATCTTTGCTTTTTAATACTTTAAAGAGGTCTTTTGCAGCAGATTTGCCCAATGCGATGTGTCTTTTGATTTCATGACCACCCCTAGGGCTGGAGAATAAGGGGAAAAAATCAAGGTTACCAGAGTAGAGGGCACTTCCTGGCCGAGGCTGATATCTCTCAGCAGGAATAGAGAAGCAGAAAAGGCTAAACACTGAAACCAGCTCCCAGTGCTGGGGAGATGGTGAGAGCAGAACGAGCAAACCGAAGTAAAGAAGTCCCTCCTCTCCTCCTCCTATCTCCTAAATGTCCCTCTTGTAGGAAATCACTGGTAAAAGAATCTGTGAAATGTAATTCTCAGAGTTCCAGCTTTACAGCGCAAGCAGTAGAAGGATAGACTTGGAGCTGAGTGACCATGGATAAAACCCCCCAGCACAACTATCAAGCAGTAATTCACTGTATGTTTACTTATTAAATTATCTGAATGCACCTATCAAAGTTCATTTAGGTCTTATGACAAGTAATATTTTAAAAGAATCAATACGAATAAAATTTTTTTGCTATAAAACTATAATTCGTTGGTAATTAAGGTTATAAATTTAAAACTTCCCTGGATGGTGCAAAGGGTTAATGAGTATGGCTGCTAACTGAAAGGTTGGAGGTTCCAGTTCACCCAGAGATGCCTTGGAAGAATGGCCTGGAAATCTACTTCCAAAAAACCAGCCATTGGAAACACTACAGAACACAGTTTTACTCTGACACATATGGGGTCTCCGTGAGTTTGGGTTGACTTGATGGCAATTTTTTTTTTTTTAATATTTGTATTTAACTCTAAATTTCATTAAATACTACAGTTGCTAACCAAAACTTTGGCAATTCGAATCCACCAGCCACTCGTTGGAAACTATGGGGGCAGTTTTACTCTGTCCTATAGGGTAGCTATGAGTCAGAATCGAATCAATGGCAACGGGTTTTTTGTTTTTTGTTTTTTTTCCATTAAAAGTTCTTGCAGTGTCAAATTTATGTTATGTAGAAGGAAGAACTTAGATTTTACATCAGAATAGCTGAGTTTCAATTCGTGCTCGGTCCCTAACTGATCGATTTTGGACAAATTTCTTAAATTGCTTGAGTCTCTTTCTTTGTGGGGCTTTATTTGATGAATTCTAATGTCATTTAAAGATTCATGGATTGGACAATACTAATTTCAGTTAATTGCAGACAAACAATCCATTAAGTTTTGCTGTTTTCTTAACAGTGTAATATGCTGTAGAACTTACACACATGAATTTACATGAAGTAATGGTGCTGGACACCATAAGCAATATGAAATTATTTGATCTGCCCATTTTCTTCCACATACATAAACTGCCTTGGAATATACTTTAAAAAAAAAAAGACTCTTAAGTAATAACACTTTGGTGAAGGAAGTGCTTTATTATAACAGAAATGGGTCTTTGTTTTGCACAAAATTGTTGCATCTTTGCTAAAGCTAGATATAATGCACTTAAATTTGCTTGGAATGGGAAGAACATTGTGAGTTACTGTCTTAATTGTATTTTTATTCATAAATATTATGATATTGAGGGCAAAAATCAAGCAGTTATTTTAAAGCTCAATAAATTTAAACTACTGAATAGTCAATCCAGCATATATAAAGGGCTTGAAATGTGGAATAATTTAGCATTTGGAAAGTTTGCCATTATTCTGAAATGTCAAAATAACAATCAAAGCTACACTAGCAAAAACATTTGTTTCTAAAATAGGATAAAATTCAGCAGAGAAATTTTAAAAAAATGGAAGTATTTACTAGACAAAAATATAAAAGAAAAATCTGGAGTCTTAATGCTGACCCTGAGCCACTATGATTCTGGAATTTATTAAAAGGAATAATTCATGGGGCATTTGGAAGTAATCTTTTTGCTACATTATGCATTCATGAGCTTTTTTGAAGCACATTGTGGCTACTTTTGGTCACTACGCTTTTTAAAAAGATGTGGACAAACTGGAAAAAATCAGGAAAGAATGAGGGAAAAATGAATAAAGCAATAGAAAATAGTGACCTGATGAAAGGCTTAAAGAATTGTACTATTTGAATTGGACTCTAACAAATTTGAAAACCTAGAGGAAATGCACAAATTTCTAGAAACTCACTACCTACCTAAAATAATACAAACAGAGGTAGAACAACTAAATAAGCTCATAACAAAGGAAGAGATTGAAAGGGTAATTAAAAAATTCCCAACAAAAAAAAAGTCCTGACGCAGATGGCTTCACCGGAGAATTCTACCAAACTTTCAGAGAAGAGTTAACACCACTACTACTGAAGGTATTTCAGAGCATAGAAAAGGGTGGAATACGCCCAAACACATTCTATGAAGCCAGCATAACCTTAACACCAAAACCTGACACCACTGAAAGAGAAAATTACAGACCAATACCCCTCATGACCATCGATGCAAAAATCCTCAAACAAATTCTAGCCAGTAGAATTCAGCAACGTATCAGAAAAATAATTCACCATGATCAAGTGGGATTTATACCAGGTTTGGCATTAGAAAAACCATCAATGTAATACATCACATTAATAAAACGAAAGACAAGAACCACATGATTTCATCAATCAGTGCAGAAAAAGCATTTGACAAAGTCCAACAACCATTCATGATAAAAACTCTCAACAAAATAGGAATAGAAGGGAAATTCCTCAACATAATTAAGGGCATTTCTACAAAGCCAACAGCCAACATCATCCTAAATGGAGAGAGTTTGAAAGCATTCCCCTTGAGAATGGAAACCACTCTTATTCAACGTTGTGCTGGAGGTCTTAACCAGAGCAATTAGGCTAGAAAAAGAAATAAAGGGCATCCAAACTGGTAGGGAAGAAGTAAAAATATCTCGTTTGCAGATGATATGATCTTATACACAGAAAACCCCAAAGAATCCACAAGAAAACTATTGGAACTAACAGAAGATTTCAGCAAAGTATCAGGAGACAAGATTAACATAGAAAAATCAGTCGGATTCCTTTACACCAACAAAGAGAACTTCAAAGAGGAAATCACCAAATCAAGACCATTTATAATAGCCCCCAAGAGAGTAAAATACTTAGGAATAAATCTAACCAGACACGTAAAAGACCTATACAATGAAAACTACAAGACACTACTGTAAGAAACCAAAAGAGACCTGAATAAGTGGAAAAACATACCTTGCTCGTGGATAGGGACTCTCAACATTGTCAAAATGTTAATTCTACCCAAAGCAATCTACAGATACAATGCAATCCCGATCCAAATTCTAACGGCATTTTTTAATGAGATGGAGAAGCAAATCATGAATTTCGTATGGAAAGTGAAGAGGCCCTAGATAAGTAAGGCATTACTCAAGAAGGAGAACAAAGTGGGAGGCCTCACACTACCTGATTTTAGAACTTATTATACCACCACTGTAGTCAAAACAGCCTGATACTGGTACAGCAACAGATACATAGACCAATGGAATAGAATTGAGAATCCAGACATAAATTCATCCACCTATGAGCAGCTCATATTTGACAAAGGCCCAAAGTCCATTAACTGGGGAAAAGACAGTCTCTTTAACAAATGGTGCTGGCATAACTGGATATCCATCTGCATAAAACTGAAACAAGATTCATACCTCACACCATGTACAAAAACTAACTCTAAAAGTGTCAAAGAACTAAATATAAAATTGAAAATGATAAAGATCGTGGAAGAAAAAATAGAGGCAATGCTAGGAGCCCTAATACATGGCATAAATGGAATACGAACCATAAGTAACAATGCACAAGCACCAGAAGAGAGACTAGATAAATGGGAGCTCCTAAAAATTAAACACTTATGCTCATCAAAAGACTTCACTAAGAGTCGAAAGACAACCTACAGACTGGAAAAAATGTTTTGGCTATGACAAATCCTATCAGCATCAAATCTCTAAAATCTACAAGATACTGCAAAACCCCAACAACAAAAAGACTGATAACCCAGTTAAAAAGTGGGCAAAGGATATGAACAGGCACTTCTTCAAAGAAGACATTCAGGTGGCTAATAGACACATAAAGAAATGCTCACGATCATTAGCCATTAGAGAAATTCAGATCAAAACTACAATGAGATATCATCTCACCCCAACAAGGCTAGCGTTAATCCAAAAAACACAAAATAATATATGTGGGAGATGTTGTGGAGAGACTAGAACATTTATACACTGTTGGTAGGAATGTAAAATGGCACAACCACTTTGGAAATCAATTTAATGCTTCTTTAAAATGCTAGAAATAGAAGAACCGTATGATCCAGCATTCCTGCTCCTTGGAATATATCCTAGAGAAATAAAAACCATCACATGAATAGATATATGCACACCCATGTTCACTGTAGCACTGTTCACAATAGCAAAAAGATGGAAACAACCTAGGTGCACATCAACGGACGAATGGATAAACAAATTGTGGTATATCCACACAATGGAATACTATGCAACAATAAAGAACAATGATGAAGCCATGAAACATCTTATAACATGGAGGAATCTGCAAGGCATTATGCCAAGTGAATTTAGTGAGTCACAGAAGGACAAATGTTGTATAAGACCACTGTTATAGGAACTCAAGAAAAGGTTTAAACACAGAAGAAAACATTCTTTGATGGTTACCAGGGTGGGGAGGGAGGTGAGGGTTATTCACCAACTAGATAGTAGATAAGAATTATAGTAGGTGAAGGGATGGACAGCACACACTGCAGAGGAAGTCAGCACAACTGTACTAAACCAAAGCTAAGAAGTTTCCTGAATGCAATCAATCACTTTGAGGGACAGAGTAGCAGGGGTAGGGATCTGGGGACCATGCTTTCAGGGGACATCTAGGTCAATTGGCATAACAAAGCTTATTAAGAAAATGTTCTGTATCCTACTTTTGGAGAGTGGTGTCTGGGATCTTAAAAGCTTGCAAGCAGTCTTCTAAGATGCATCAGTTGGTCCCAACCACCTGGAGTAAAGGAAACCGAAAAACACCAAAGACATAAGGAAAGTATTAGCCCAAGAGACAGAAAGGGCCACATAAACCAGCAAGTTCATCAGCCTGAGACCAGAAGAACTAGATGGTGCCCAGCTACCACCAATGACCACCCTTACAGGGAACACAACAGAGAGTCCCTGATGGAGCAGGAGAAATGTGGGATGCAGAACTCAAATTCTAGTAAAAAGACCAGACTAGTGGTCTGACTGAGACTGGATGAACTCAGGAAAGCATGGCCCCTGGACTCTCTATCAGCCCAGAACAAAAACAATTTCTGAGGCCAACTCTTCAGACAAAGATTGGACTGGACTATGGGATGTAAAATGATACTCGTGAAGAGTGTGCTTCTTAGCTGAAGTAGATACAGGAGACCAAATGGTTAGCTTATGTCCGGAGGTGAGATGAGAAGGCAGAGAGGGTTAGAAGCTGGTTGAATGGACATGGGAAATCAGGGATGGAAAGGAGGAGTGTGCTGTCATGGTATAGGGAGAGCAATTATGGTCACATAACAAAGTATGTATAAATTTTTGTGTGAGAGACTAACTTGAAACGTAAACTTTCACTTAAACTACAAGGACAAACAAACAAACAAACAAACAAAAGAAACAGCCACCTGAGGGGCGGGGAGGGGAGTAACATGGAATGCTGGGGCCAGATCTGGTGTGGCGTCACTTCCACGTGCGCTACCTCAAAGCAAGCTGCTGAGCTAAGGGATGCTTTCCCTATTTTACAGAGAAGCGTCTAAACAGCACAGAGAAAGAGGCAGATCGCGTTTGTGCTGTCTCCCTACGCCTCCCCAGAATCTAGCTGGAAATGGACACCTACACAGAGAAACTAGGTGTGTCCATGAACTGAAGGTTCAACAAATCAAAAGATTGTAAAGTGGATTTCTGTTGTGTGTGCATTCATTCACCTGTAGATAGACATTTATGCTCTTCACTTTCTGGCAATTGTGAATAGTGGTACAATAAACACTGGTATACAAAAAAAAAAAAAGAATTGTACTATTTGTAATAGAGAAGGAAAGCCCACGGAACATCCTGATGGTTGCCAATAGATCCATGAGGTGTTTTCATAAGATTTTAACTAATTAATAATTTTTTTCTCCACAGCAGTGTTAAGTATAGCAAAAAGAAGGTGTTTAATCAGAGAGCATTTTTATTGTATATATAGCATTTATAAAACAAACAAGTAAACAATCCCATTGCCCTTGAGTTAATTCTGACTCATGGTGACTCCATGTGTTAGCGTAGAAATGATCCATAGGGTTTTCTTGGCTATAATCTTTATGGAAGCAGATTTCCAGGCCTTTCTTCCACAGTGATGCTGGATGGGTTCGAACCACAAGCCTATTGCTTAACAGTCCAACACAAACCATTTGCATGCCCAAGAACTTATAGCATATTGCACCTTCAAGATTAAGCTTGTGTTTGTTTGTTTTTCCCCTTCTTTGATCTGGTGAAAGAAATGCTGGAAAGTTACCTTGGTAATACTTAAGAGGGTAAATCTCCCTTGAGATCCAAAAATAGATCACTCCCTCTTTCCAAGCAAATAGGGTCATTGCCTTGGTTTAGGAAAGGGGTTAGATAGGTATCTTTTGTGTTTTGGATGGTGTTAGACCCCAGGCATTTTGTTTAACAACCCTTACGAGGGTGATGGGCAAACAGGAAACAAGGGGCCTATGTGCCCTTTGAGTTTTGAGAGTTATAAAGGGAAGGCTGCTGAACCTCTGGGTGTGTAGATACTAGAGCAGAGCTGCAAAGACAGTTACTGGACAAATTTTGACACAGTACTCCTGGAGTCTGGGTGATGGCTGAGTATGACTGAGAGATCTGAGCACTAGTAGCTGGCTTATGAGAATCCATGCAGTGGAGATCCTCATTCCGTATTAATTTTCAGAGTAGGTTCCTTTGGAGATTCATGGACTTGGTCACCTGACTGTGGAGGACCAGTTGTCAGCAGACACCATGTGGCAAGGAGAAGCAATGGTATGAAGAGAACGATGAAGAACTTAAGTACTTTCCTACTTAAGTAGGGTAAAGGTTAAGCCAAAAAAGGAAAATCAGGCTTTGCTGTAAATATATATATTTGAGACTGTAATAGAGATATGACTACATTTACAGCCCAAGTAGAAGGAGTAGCTCATGTAGAGGAATAGCTATAGTAAAAGAATATATTTAAAGAAGAAATGAATAATTTAAAAGTACAAGTCAAGATAAGTTGAAAACATGCAACTATTCACAAATATTTCCTCATGGAAGTCTTTCCTAAAATCCCTGATTTTGTTGTGTGCTGTGTGAGTAGAGTGGATTTTGACTCGTAGTGATCCCACGTGACAGAGTAGAATTGTCCCACAGTGTTTTCTTACCCATAGGCAATCTTTAGGGAAGTAGACTGCCAGGTCTTTCTCCTACAGTATGGGTAGATTCAAATTGCCATCCTTTCTGTTAGCAGCTAGCAGCCAAGCACCTAACTGTTTGCGCCTCCATGGCTCCTTTATATGAGATCAAATCTTCCCATAATCAAGTCTCATGGTACCGTGAACCAATACTTAAAATTAACCAAAGTTGAAATTTCACATTTATTGCTGTTATTGTTGACAAAAGTCTGTCTCCAGCTTTAGACTGTACATTTCACAAGGCCATGCATCTCACCTTTGTATTCAACATAGGCTCATTTAGGCTTACAGGGTCACCATTTATTACCAAACCTCTATTACAGTGGTTGTTACATAACATACTATTGATAAATATTTAAGTATTGAATGTCATTCTTTAATAGTCTAAAAGGTAAACATTGAATACATTATTAAAAAGCTTTCTCACAGTGAAAATCTCCAGGCCCAGATAATACCATCAGTGTATTTTCCCAAACATTTAAAGAGGACATATAAATAAAAATAACACCCATTAGACATAAACTCTTCCAGGAAATAAAAGAAAAAGGGAGCACTTTCCAGTTCTTTCTAAAAGGTCAGCATCCAAATCTTGATTCCAAACCCTGGCAAGAAAAAAGAGTTGCAGATCAATCTCTCTCCTAACCTAGTTGCAAAAATTCTTAATAAAATATTATCAATTCAAATTTAGGCATATATGTATATATCATCAGTAATTATCAATGCATCTTGATTGCATGTTTGATCAATTTCAGATTGCAGAAGTTGGTAAAAGTCTTCAATTTCTTCATCTTCAGCATTCATAGTTGGTGCATAAATTTAATCATACTCATATTAACTGGTCTTCCTTGTAGGTGTATGGATATTATCCTATCACTGACAGGGTTGTAGTTCAGGATAGATCTTGAAATGTTCTTTTTGAATGTGACACTATTCCACTTCACCATTCCTGGCATAGTAGACCATATGATTTTCTGATTCAAAATGATCAATACCAGTCCATTTCAAGCTCAGCGATGCCTAGGATATCAATCTTCATGCATTCCATTTCATTATTGATGACTTCCAATTTTCCTAGATTCATACTTCATACTTTCCATGTTCTGATTATTAATGGATGTTTGCAGCTATCTCTTCTTGTTTTGAGTCGTGCCACATCAACAAGGTCAACAAGGTCAACTCCACTTTGAGGAGGTAGCTCTTCCCCAGTCATATTTTGAGCGCCTTCCAACCTGAGGGGCTCATCTTCTGGCATTATACCAGATAATGTTCCACTGCTATTCATAAGTGTCTATGTCATCCAGTGCTACTATAACAGAAGTAACACAAGTGGATGGCTTGAGCAATCAGAAATGTATTCTCACATAGTTTAGGAGGCTAGAAGTTTGAATTCAGGGTGCCAACTCCAGGGGAAGTCTCTCTCTCTCTGTTGGCTATGGGGGAAGGTCCTTGTCATCAGTCTTCCCCTGGGCTAGGAGCTTCTCTGCACAGGGAGTCAGGGTCAGAAGGATGCACTCCACTCCTGGCTCTTCTTGCTTGGTGGTAATGAGGTCCCTCTCCTCTCTGCTCAATTATCTCTTTTATATCTCAAAAGAGTCTGACTCTAAATGCAACCTAATCCTACAGATTATGTCCTACTTCATTAGCATAACTGCCCCAATACTGCCTCATTAACATCATAGAGGTTAGGATTTACAACACATAGGAAAATTGCCTCAGATCACAAAATGGAGAACAACCACACAAGACCGGGAATCATGGTCTAGCCAAGTTGACACACAACATTTTGGGGGGACACAATTCAATCCATAACAGTAAGGTTTTCACTGGTTATATATATATATATATATTTAGAAGTAGATCACCAGGTCCTTCTTCCTAGTCTGTCTTAGTCTGGAAGCTCTGCTGAAACCTGTCCACCATGGACGACCCTGCTAGTATTTGAAATATAGGTGGCATAGCTTTCAGCATTACAGTAACACGTAAGCTACCACAATATGAAGAACTGACAGATAAGTGGTGGTATTGTTCAAACATGCAATCAACATGTAATGATAATCACGTGATTGGAATGTGAAAGTTGGAAATGAAGACGTTGGAAGATATGGCCTTGGTGATAGAAAAGACACTGGAGAAAAGAATTTTGCAAGAGTTATGGAATGACATCAAGGACATTATACAAGAAGAAAGCAAGAGGTCATTAAAAAGACAGGAAAGAAAGGACCAGAAGAGACTCTGAAACTTGCTCTTGAGCGTAGAGTAACTAAAGGGAATGGAAGAAGTAATAAAGTAAAAGAGCTGAAAGTGTGTCTTGAGGAGACCAAGTAAAATATGGTGAAATGTGCAAAGACTTGGATTTAGAAAACAAAAATACCTATGAATTATAATCTATAAGAATATCTATTTTTTTTAAAAAAAGCCTAGAGCAAACATCTTACTAGTGAAATATTGAAACATTTATCCTTGAAATTGGGAATGAGACAAGGACATCCACTATGAACTTTTCATCCAACATTGTACTGAATGTCTAGTTAACAAAATAAGGCAAGAAAAAAAAAGACATAATAACTGAAAAGGAATAATTAAAGCCATCATTATTCACCGACTTCATAATTGTGTACATAGAAAATATAAAGAACTTACAAAGACTTAGAATTAATAAGTGAATTTAGCAAGGGATCTGGTTATATGTTCAATACCCTAAAATTATTTGCATTCCAGCAACAACACAAAAACAATAAAAATGAAACAGAAGAAATTATACTATTATAGTAGCATAAAAAATCACATATCTAGGAATAAATCTATGAAAAGATGTTCAAAGCCTCTTCACTAGAAATTAAAAATGCTTATTAGAGAGTTCAAAGAAGATTTAAATAAGGGATAATCAATGATCTTTGGAAGGCACAGTATTGTAAAGATGTCATATATGTACAGTCAATGCAATCACAACATAAGTCTCAACAGGTGTTTTTTTTTTTAATTCTAAAATGTATACCGAAAGAACCAAGAATAGGCAAGGCAATACTGAAGAAGAACAATGGTAGATACTACCAAATATCAAGATCTATTATGAAACTACAGAAATCAAAACAATGTGATATTGGTGCAAAGATAGGCAAATTGAACATCAGAACAAAATAGCAAGCCCAGAAACAGCCCTCATATTCTGCCATCTGATTTACAACTGTGGTGGATGCTCTGATGTGCAGCCTATATCTCCTTTAATAAATGAAAGACTTCTTAGCTGCTGGGAATGCTGCTGGAAGATGATTCTCAACTGTCGGCCCACTATGGGGATCACCTTGGCTGAAGGAGACTGGCTCACTCAAAGTCATGCCTACTTCTGGGGCTAGCCTAAATCCAATGACTGATCAACACAGGGGTGTAAAGAACCAACCTCCTCTCTCCAACTCAGGACAACTCTGAAAGTCCATTCTAGCTCCAGTGCTCTCTATGGAATGGACAGAGGTTTTTGTTGGGACCACATTACAGCTCAACTCCTCTCTCTGTCCAATCCCATTTTCTCTCTCTCTCTTTTCCAGTTATTGATTCCCAGGGGCACTTCTTAGTAAATGTCTGGCAGACCAATTTCCATCTTAGAGTCTGCTTCACAGTGAAGCCAGACTTCAACAGTTGGTGCCAAGGGTGTGATTTTCAAGCTGGATCATCTGCTGCCTGGCTGGAGGATGGCAGTGGGCTACCGTGGTCAACCAAGTAGTACTCCCAATCACATCTGCTGTGCAGATGTGATTGTCTTCTCTAGAGTAGAATCACAGATGCATGGTATACATCCACTGACTTAGTGAATGTGTTCTTTTCCATTCTTTTTTACCAGAAAAGATCAGAAACAGTTCACATTTACTTGGAATAGACAATAGAACATTTATAGTTTTGCCCCAGATCTATGTTGACTGTCTTGCACTGTGTCATAATATACTCCAAAGAGATCTGTACCCTCTAGATATTTATACACACAGAACATCACATTATTCGCTAAATTAATACCATTATGCAAAAACTGGATTGGATGAGAAAGAAATTGCTACTAGATTGGAGGCCTTGATAAGACACATGTTTTCCAAAGGGTGGGAAATAAAATCTATAGATTCTGGGGTGCATAACATCAGTAAAATTTTTTGGGGTCCAGTGGTCCTTTACGCTCAAAGTAAAGGATAGATTATTGCATTTTGTATGCCTTACCATGAAGAAGGGAGCCCTGGTGGTGCAGTGTTTAAGAGCTATTGCTGCTAACCAAAAGGTCGGCAGTTCACATCTACTAGCCACTCCTCGGAAACCCTATGGGGCACTTCTGCTCTGTCCTATAGGATCGCTATTAGTCAAGATCATATAACACGAGTCAGAAACAGAGAACATTAGCTAACCTCTAGTATTGTTGAAATCCTGGTGGACATTGCCAGGTCACTCTTTACTGGCTGCAAGGGAACTTCCTTAATTAATCCCTGATTTTGTTCCCTGGGACAAACTTCCCTGTGTATTACACTTTGTGGCCCCTAGCTGGGCCTTTTTGAAAGTTATTCCTTGTCCATTTTTCTCTATGACTTCCGAACTGGGAGTTGAGGAGTATTCGCTCCTTGGGGCAGTACCATATTCACAGCTCACTTTCTGCTTCTGCAAGTTTTGGAGTCCAGCTATGTCTTAATCTATCCGGGATTTATTTTAGTGCTGATGTGAAAAAGTGATTTTTTTTTCCAAATCTATTGTTGATTATTTCAAGTTCGTCTGTTGATGAGTCTCTTTTTCTATGCCAATTTGAAATGCCACCTTTATCATAAACTAAATTCCAAGCTATTGATGAAATGCAGTGATTCCAAACCAGGGGTGATTTTTTCCCTCAGGAGACATTTTGCAATGCCTGGAGATTGTTATGTGAATTTTAGAATCTAAGGTGCTGGCATATCTGAATTAGGTGAGTTCAGACCTAAAGTTAAAATTCCATTCTGAATTAAACTAAGATTTTCATTTCTACTCTCCTAAAGAAACCATTCAGCCTTTTGTCAAAGTTTTACTGCTTAAAAACCTTTTGAAGGCAGGAGCTGGAATTTCTAATCTAAATAAAGAATTGCCTGGTGCCTGTTAAGAATGTTTACGCAGCTGGCCCCAGAGAAGGTACCTTCATCAACAGGAAGTTAGAGAATAGGGCTGATAAAGTTAAATGGAATTAGGACCTATAAATAACTTTATAGCCAAGATAAGTGTCCTAGGCAGGGATCTCTAGAGAAGCAAAACCAGTAAAGTGTACAAATATATACAGAGATTTACATCAAAGAAACGGCTCATGTGATTGTAGAGGCTGAAACATCTCAAGTCTGTGGATCAGGATAGAGTCCTCTCCTGATCCACATAGACACAGGGGCTGGCAAACCCAAGATCGGCAGGCCAGAAAGCAAGACTCTGCTCACAGGCTATGAAGATCCAAGAATCTCAGTATCAGCAGATAAGCTGCTAGCTCAAGTCCCAAGACCAGGAGGTCAGACAAATAGGAGGCAGCCGCATCATCCAGAGAGAGCAAAACCTAGAACATCTGCTTATATTCAGATGCAGGCCACACCCCCAAGCAAACTCCCTTTCAACTGATTAGCTACTCACAGCATATTCAATCATGGGAGTGATCACATATAAACACTGAGAATCATGGCCCAGCCAAGTTGACATGCAATCTTAACCATCACAATAGGAGTATATCAGAATTTAGTTCCACTTCTGACTCTCAAATTAATTTTCACTCACTGGGAGTTTTTACACTTTAGTTCTGTTAGCTCTTTGAAATTTGATACTAAAAAGAGACTAAGTTTATTAAAATAAAGAGGCAGATTGCAGCTATAAGAACCTTGGCTACCTGTAACACAGGGAGTGCAGAGATTCAAGCCTTAACTTATGTAAATAAACTTGCTGTCTTAACTGTTTTCAGGGAATTCACCCAGTAAATTCTGTGCGCTAACTCACTCCTCTTTAGCTGGATGGGTGATGTTTACATTTCAAAAGACTAAATTTAGAGCTGATTTAATCTTTGCTCTTTCCTAACAAATGGTTAATTTTACATTTCGAAGACTCCAGTTAATTTGACTCAGCCTACAGCTGGTCACTAAACCACTACATCAAAAATGTTTATATGTCTGAATTTAGAAATATTGTATCAGGAATAAGAGATTTGTGTTAGGCTAGAAATTGAGTTTAATAAAGTTTGTAGTTTAACCACCCCTTGTAAATTTCCCTTCCTTTCCCTGCATTTTCTTTGATGTGAAACCATTTGCCTGTGTTTACTCTGCTTGCTAAATACCCTGCTGTTCTGCCTGCAAATCAGAACACGTGCAGCAGCCTGTTTGGATGCCATGCGCTTTCTCTATTCTGCAGAATGAAATTATCCCATCAATACAGTTTTTGTTTTAATTTCTATTGGAGCATCTGTCCTATGCTTCCACTAGTACAAGACATTTTTGGTTGTCGTAGCTGGGGTGGGGGTTCCTACAAGCATCTGGTTGGTAGAGGTCAGAGATGCTGCTAATCATCCTAAAATGTATAGGACAGCCTCCTACAACAAAGAATTATCTGGCCCAAAATGTCCAATTATGCTGAAGTTGAGAAACCCTGGTGTAATAGTTTAAGAAAACAGCATTTCAGAGATTCTAGCTTTAATTTTTATATCTTCTTCCTTATAAACATCTTATTGACTATTTTATTATATATGTCAGTTAGAATAAACTTGAATTCCACAAGGACACACTGTTTGTGTTTTCTTGGGATTTCATTCAGTCCATAGATTAATTTGGAAAGTGTTAACACCTTTATAACATTGAATCTACCACGGACTGCCAGAGGAATGAACAAGTCTATCTTGTAAGAAGTGTAGCCAGAGTGCTCCTTGGAAGCAAGGATGGTGAGAATTTGTCTCACGTTTTGGACGTGTTATCAAGAGGGACCAGACTCTGAAGAAGGATATTATGCTTGCTAAGGGAGAGGGTCAGTGAGAAAGAGGAAGACCCTCAATGAGATAGACTGACACGGTGGCTGCAACCATGGGCTCAAACGTAGTAATGATTTTTAGCTTGGTACAGGACTGGGCAGTGTTTTGTTCTGTTGAACACAGAGTTGCTATGAGTCGGAACCAATTCAATGGCACCTAACAACAACAACAATTGCTCTTTTAGTATTTTCTATCTCTTCTTGAGTCAGGTTTGGTTATTTATATATCTCCTTGAAAATTATCCATTGCATTTATATTTATTCTTTATATTTATTCTTTTATTTCCCTTTTTCTTATTAGTGATACTACATTTCTGTTATCTTTTTGTTCTGATTAGACATTGTCAAAGGTTATTTTACTTTATTGGTATAATTTATTATTTTTTAAAAATTTCTGCATTTCACTTTATTATTGCCTCCTATATTTAAAGAGGGACTATTGTATTTTTATGCAAACTATCTGCTCCTTCTACATTTGTTTGCCAACTGCACCCTGCCCCCCCAAGGTATTTTTGAAAGCATGCTATGCTAATTTTTTTACAGCACCACGTGAAAAAAAAAAGGCATAACAGCGGTTACGAAAATATCTCACGGAGGAGGGCAGGGTTGGCAAACAAACATAGAAAGCCTACATTATTTGTAGAAAAATGTGGTAATCTTGACCTTTTTTTTAACTTCTTGCATTGAATACTCAGCTCATGTAAAGTCAATATTCTTATGTTCTAATGAATACATTTAGTTATAAATTTTCTTTTGAAGACTTCTTTGGCTTAAATCAATTATTTTTGAAGTATAGAGATTCATGATTAATTTCTAACGTTTACATTTTCAGTTTCATTCATCTTTAACTCCAGCTTTGTTTAGAAAAGTGTGTTTAATTTTGCAAAGGGTGGGGTTTATTTGTGTGTGTATGTTTTCATTTATATATAATTAACTTTTAGTTTATTGTATTGAGGATTAAAAATGAGACCTGTATGAATTCTTATTTCTGCAACTATTTGAGTTATTCATTGTGGCATTATAAATAGTCATCTTTGCAGAGGCAAAAATTTGGATTTTGGGAAAATTTATCAGTGGATTTTTGCAATTTTTTTCTTTAATCCTCGTTATAAAGTTCTCTCTATATTAGATAAGAAGCCCTGGTGGCACAGTGGTTGAAGCAATCAGCTGCTAACTAAAAGGTTGGTGGTTTGAAACCACTAGCAGCTCTGCTAGAGAAAGATGTGGCAGTCTGCCTCTGCAGAGATTTACAGCCTTAGAAAAACTTTGGGGTCACTGTGAGTTGGAATCGACTTCACAGCAGAATATCAGATCGATCATGTTAACTGTGTCATTCAAATTCTGTAATTTTCACATTTTTTTGTCTACTTGATCTGACAATTTTTGAAAGGGGCATGTTAAAATCTCCCACCATGATTGGAGAAATGTGTATTTTTCTTTTAATTAATAGCACTTTTTGCTACACGTGTTTTAGCTATAGTGTGTTGCTGTTGTTATCAGATGTTGTCAAGTCAATTCTGACTCATAGAGAACTCATGTGCAACAGAACAAAACACTGTCCGTCTTCACAATTGTTAAGCTTGAGTCCATTGTTGCAGCCACTATGTCAATCCATTTCCTTGAGGGTCTTCCTCTTTTTTGCTGACCCTCCACTTTAACAAGCATGATGTCCTTCTCTAGGGACTGGTCCACCAATTACACATCCAAAGTACGTAAGATGAAGTCCTGCCATCCTCACTTCTAAGAAGCATTCTGGCTGTACTTCTTCCATGACAGATTTGTTGGTTCTGCTAGCAGTCCATGGTATATTTGATAGTCTCCACCAACGCCATAATTCAAATGTATCAGTTCTTCTTCAGTCTTCCTTATTCATTGTCTAGCTTTCCCATGTGTATGTGGTGATTGAAAATACCATGACTTGGGTCAGGCACACTTTAGTCCTTAAAGTGACATCTTTGCTTTTGCATACTTTAAAGAGGTCTTTTGTAGCAGATTTGCCCAATAAAATATTTCATTTGATTTCTTGACTGCTGCTTCCATGGGCATTGATTGTGGATCCAAGTAAAATAAAATCTTTTCTCTATTTATCCTGATGTTGCTTATTGGCCCAGTTGTGAGGATTTTTGTTGTCTTTATGTTGTGGTTAATCCACACTGAAGGCTTTAGTCTTTGATCTTCATCAGTAAGTGGTTCAAGTCCTCTTCACTTTCAGCAAGCAATGCTGTGTCTTCTGCATATCGTGGGTTGTTAATGAGTCTTCCACCAATCCTGATGCCACTCTCTTCTTCATATAGCCCAGCTTCTTGGATTATTTTCTCAAAGCATACAGATTGAAAAAGTATGGTGAATGGATACAACCCTGAAGCACGCCTTTCCTGATTTTAAACCACGTGGTAGTCCTTTGTTTTGTTTGAATGAATGCATCTTGGTCTATCTATAGGTCCCACATGAGCACAATTAAATGTTATGGAATGCCTACTCTTTGCAATGTTATCCATAATTTGTTATGATCCACACAGTCGAATGCCTGTGCATAGTCGAGAAAACACAGGTAAATCTCTTTCTTGTTTTCTCTGCTTTCAGCCAAGATCTATCTGACACGAGCAATAATATTCTTATTCCGTGTCCTCTTCTAAATCCAGCTTGAATTTCTGGCAGTTCCCTTTTGATATACTGCTGCAACTATTTTTGAATTATTTTCAGCAAAATTTTACCTGCATGTGATATTAATGATATTGACCAATAATACCGCAATCTTTTGGATCATCTTTCTTTGGAATGGGCACAAATATGGCTCTCTTCCAGTCGATTGGCCAGGTTGTTGTCTTCCATATTTCTTGGCATAGACTAGTGAGCGCCAGTGTTGCATCCATTTGCTGAAACGTCTCAATTGGTATTCTGGAATCTTGTTTTTCACCACTGCCTTCAGTGCAGCTTGGACTTCTTCCTTTAATACCATCAGTTCTTGATCATATGCTACCTGTTGAAATAGTTGTATGTTGATCAATTCTTTTTGGTAGAGTGACTGTATGTATTCCTTCCATCTTCTGATGCTTCCAATGTTGTTCAATATTTTGCCCAGAGAATCCTTCAGTATTGCAACTTGAGGCTTGAACTTTCTCTTCAGTTCTTTCAGCTTGAGAAATGCCGCGCGTGTTTTCCTTTTGGTTTTCTATCTCCAGGTCTTTGCACAATTCATTATAATACTTTACTTTGTCTTCTTGAGCTACCCTTTGAAATTTTCTGTTCTGTTCTTTTATTTCATCATTTTCTCCGTTTGCTTTAGCTACTCTACATTCAATAGTAAGTTTCAGAGTCTCTTCTGACATCCATTTTGGTCTTTTCTTTCTTTCTTATCTTTTTAATGACCTTTTGTTTTCTTCACATATGATGTTGTTGCTATTATCCCACAACTCATCTGGTCTTCTGTCATTAGTGTTCAATGCATCAAATCTAATCTTGAGACGGTCTCTAAACCCAGGTGGGATATACTCAAGGTCGTACTTTGGCTCTAGTGGACTTGTTTCAATTTTCTTCAGCTTCAACTTGTACTTGCATATGAGCAATTGATGGTCTGTTCCGCAGACTGTCCCTGGCCTTGGTCTTAGTGATGATCTTGAGCTTCTCCATAGTCATAGCATGTGATGCATGAAAACTTCTGATTACATCATCTTCAGAATTCACCTGTATTTCCTTACTCATATCTGGGGAGTGTTTTACTGCATTGCTTCTAAGGTCATAAGCTAAAATCTCTCAGGAAGTTGAAATTTGACAGGTGGTAAAAGATAAAGAAGAAATTCTGTCACCAGTTGCCTAGGACAGACTGGTCTGGCAAGATGGGACCTCGAGATTGAGGGGCTATCTGTGGAAGCCTCCAGGCTTTTAAGCTCCTTATGGAGTGAGAAGTGAGAAGTATTCTTCACCTGGCTTCCCATTCCCCTGTCAGGGTTCCTCCTTAGGGAGCCATGACAGGTAACAGCATCATGCTTCTCCTTCTGCTATGACCGAAAAGCACATAAGACCCGTTCCTTGGTGAAAGCCATGGTAAGAGATGTCATCACTCCAACTTCCTTGTGCAAGTTCTCTTGTAGACTAGCTCAACTGGAAAATACTTTGCAAAGAAACTGCTCTTTGCAGAGCTCCCTTGTAAATGAGAACTCGTAGATGATTGTGGAATAACCCCCCTCCTCTCCAAGCTATATCCCTTGTCCCCAAATTCCTCTCCACTCTTCCAACCAAACTCCTTAAAATTACTTCTGTGACAACCATGTACATAAGGTGCTTGTCACAGAAGTAATTCTTAAATGGAGGATTCACTAGTAACAAAGGAAGCCAGCTTTCTAGACTCTCCTGTTGATTATTATCAGTTTGTTTTTCCTATGTTCTCAAATAACAAAATTAAAAAAAAACAAAACTTTTGTTCTGAGATCAGTGTAAATGGTACCAGGAGTGTTCGAAGGAGACTGAAGATTTTTTATCTTTTGTTCTTTGTAAGTAAAAGAGATCTTCACCTTTGAAATAGTTTAATATATTCATATCTGTATATTAGAATAATTCTTCAATTATTATTTTATATCTGGCAGAGCTAAAATTCTCAAATCAATAATGCTCTATTAATGAAATAATATTATCCAGATAAATTGTGAAAATGAAGAGGCTTACATCTCCAAAAGCATTTCTGTGTACTTTTAAATGTGGAGATAATGAATACATTGTTCAATAAAACAACGGAAATAATATTAAATTTACTGAGATTTAAATACATGTTAAAATTCAAGTTTCTTTTGACATTCGTAAAATTTGGCATAGTTCCTCCTTCATCTTAGCTTTTCTCATCTTATTCTTCCGTGATCAATTCCCATTTGGAGCTTCAAATTTGTCAAAGGCAGCATTTAAATATTCATAATGAAGTAAGCAAAACTGCATTAGATGCCATCGATTATAAACCTTTAAACATATTCTTTCATTAGCCTGATAAAATCTTTATTGCTTTTAGCTATTCCATCAGTCACACTGTACCTGACTGGGCATCTGGTTGAAACATCCCCTGTCCTGTTTTTCAAATCAAAACAATTAGCTCAGTGATTTCTAAATATTTTCCTTAGAAATTATGCTAACCAAAATGGAATGAAAACAAATGAACAAGAATTTCTGGAAATTCTTATATTTCTTTAGACAACATACTAAAATAAAAGCAAAAACAAAAAACTGTAACTTTCTAAAGGGCATAGACTCAGGTCTCAAGAATCATATTACCTCCTTTTACATGTTCGATTTCCTAAATATATATCACTATAATCCATATTAGAAAAAAAGATATTTTCTTTATTCTTAGGAAATTTAAATGTAAGGACTATCTGGAAATTCCCAAAATCAATGGACAGAGATTATATTAATTAATTGGGAATTCTGGCCTTTTTGTGTTATAGATTTTTTCTAAAATTAGGTAGATAAAATCTTTTTTGACTACAAATCTGGTGGAAAAGATTCCTGAGGGAAGTTTCTAAACCTAAACTTGAAGTAAAAATGTCTCTCCTCATCCTCTTTAAATATTACCAAAACAAGCCTTCCTATCAAGGACGTGTAAATAATGTAAACTCTTTGCCTGCAAACACCTCTCTCCTGGTCTATCATGAAGCTGCTGGTGGTTCAGGTATTTCAGGTTGCAGTCAAGGCAACAGAGTGACGTTGCCTGGATTAAAATGGATTTGTGTTACAACAGTCATTTTTGCCAGTGTCATTTTTATTTTTATTTTTTAGGTGCAAAATTATTTAACACATACCATTGGAGTAGAGCCAGTTATCATTGAGGCTATAGACTGGTTGACACCCAAATTTTATACAGAGTTCATATTAGAGAGCTTTCATATTTTTTAAATTCCATAAATAACTCTTTAAACCAGTTTTACAGTTATTTTAATAAAAATAACTACAAAAATTAATATGGCACAAAATTGAAATAACAATATGTTATTTTAGAATCACAGTATATTACTTTGAAAGAGATTAACTTCAGTTGCAGATTCATTTAATTGTTTGCCTAACGTATTTTAATAAAATTCTTTAATATTTGGAAACAATTCAAAATCAACATGTTCTCATGCTAATTATGCTCTTAAAATGAAACTCTGGTCATGTTTTGTTTCCTACTTAAAATTTCTCAATAGCTGTCTCCTACTCTTCAGAATGGAGACCTGCTGGAGCAGTGGTTAAGAGATATGGCTGTTAACCAAAAGGTCGGCAGTTTGAATCCACCAGTTGCTGCTTGGAAACCAAAATAAACTCGTTAGCATGGTGTTCAGTATTCTTCATCACCTGACTGTATCTACCTCTCTGGCCTTGTCTTTTCCCAGTTTTCCACAACGCTCCATGCATACTGTTGTTTTGAATGCCTATCTTGTGGTATTCAAATATCCTTATACATTGTGGTCCCTCTGTCTGGGGAATAACAAAACAAAACACCAAATCTCTGCAACAAAAGGACTTCATTTGGTTAACTCCTAATTATTTTACAAGACCCCCTAGTTATCAGGTTTCAGAGGCCTTCTGAGATTCCCCCAGAATGGGCTGTGTGTTCTCAGGGGGCTCCATACTTACCACACTGGTTTATAATAAACATGTGTTTGTTTCTCCTACTTTGGATCACTTTGGTGTAGATACCGTTTCTTTCCAGTTTTGATACTTCAGTTTTCTACACGATATTTGAGCCATAGTAGATATCCCAATTTTTTTAAATTAAAATAAAAAGAAATTATATAGTATCCTTTCAGCCTTAATGAATGATTATAAATTGATTTTCTTACTTAAAATAATATTGTTTGATATTATTGTCCCCGCCATCTAACTCTTCCACCTTCATAAACTTTCAAGACCAGATCCTAGTTTCCATTAACTTACAAATGGAAGTATAAGAAACTGAGTTGACTTAATTTGAATTGATAAATAAAAGAAATTGAATGCAAGAATAAGAGACGGATCTTTATTAAGAGTGTAATTAATTCTTTTGTCCAGTGATAAAATGTTTTCATTTGGGATGATCACATTTTGACTAATAATGGACTTCATAAATGCTATGGAAGTCTCCTTATTGGCACTTGGTGACCTACACATTATGCTGAAAATTTTCAGACTTTGTTTTATATTGTTTTTTGAGTGGTTTCCTCCCTTCCTCCCCTCCTGCCTCCCTTCTTCCTTCCTTTTTTTTCTTTTTATCCATTCTGTTTTCCCTTCTGTACTGTTTGGGAGTCCCTGGGCGGTGCAAATGGTTAAGCGCCTGACTACTCACTGAAAGACTGGTGGTTTGAACCCACCCAGAGGCACCTGGAAGGAAGGCCTGGCAATCTGCTTCCAATAGGTCACAATCTTGAAAATCCTATGGAGTGCAGTTCTACTCTGCCATACATGGGGTTCCCATGAATTGGAATAGACCGGATGGCAATGGGTTTAGTTTGGTTTTTAAGGTGGTTTGACTTCACATGTATTTCCTTTAAAGTTCTGAGTAGATAATTTACTAGATAAAGCAGCATGGTGGGAGAAGGACAAGACATAGGAGTCTGACTGAGCTAGGTTTTCATCCTGGCTCCACTCCTCAGAAAAAATGGGATATGATACCTACTTTACGTGTAAGAGATATTGTACATAAAACTTCTGGCACAAAGTGATGGATCTAGGCTTGTTTTCCTCCCTTTATCTCCCCTATCTCATCTTCCTGTGAAATCTGTCTCACACACTGAATTTGCCAAGCTTTTGACCCTGTTTATTATCCTTTTATTTTTTAAGGCTCTATCCTTCCTTGGAATTCCTGGTGGCATAGTGGTTAAGTGCTATGGCTGCTAACCAAAAGGTTGGCAGTTCAAATCCACCAAGCATTCCTTGGAAACTCTATGGGGCAGTTCTACCCTGTCCTGTAGGGTCACTATGAGTCAGAATCAACTCGATGGCAATGGGTTTTTTTTTGGTATACCTCCCTGGTTTCCATGACACTATATTGATTCTACAGCAACTAACAACAAAATATTTTATTTCTTTGTTTATATTAATGATTCTTCTTCCCTCTTTCTTCCTCTAAGTGTAAGCATTCCCAAAGATATAACAGGCTTCTTTTTCTGTGTTTTCCTGTAGTGATATCCACTGGTACTGTGCCTTCTATTACATCTCTATCCCTGACTTTCTCCTAAGGAGAAGTCTTTCATTTCTCATAGTCTCTAAATGTCATCATTTGATATCACAAACTCAATGGATCTGAAATAGAATACTTCATTTTTTCCTCCCATAATTGCACTGCTTCCTTTGTTCCCTACTTCTAGAAATATCTCATTAGCCATCTCGTCATCTAAGTTCAAAAACTACGAGTCATCTTTGAATGATTTTCACTAAGATCCACATTCAGTTTCCAACTGATTTAATCACATGTAACTACTTCATACCAGTTGCCATCAAGTGGACTCCGACTCATGGCGACTTTATGGAGTCAGAGCATTCCTGACAACTGACAATTTTGCTCCGTAGGGTTTTCAATGAGTGATTTTTTGGAAGTAGATTGCCAGGACTTTTTTCCAGGCACCTCTGGGTGGACTCAAACCATCAAACTTTTGGTTATCAGCCGAGCATGTTAACTGTTTACAAAACCCAGGGACTCCAAATACTTTATGTTGCTATTGTTAGGTGCTGTCGAATATGTTCCAACTCATAAAGACCCTGTGTACAACAGAATAAAACATTCTCCAGTTCTGTGCCGTCCTTACAATCATTGCCATGTTTGAGCCCATTGTTGCAGCCACTCTGTCGATCCACCTTGTTGGCGGTCTTCCTTTTCGCTGATCCTCTCCTTTACCTGGCGTGATGTCTTTCTCCATGGACTGGTCTGTCCTGATAACATTGACAAAGTGAGACTAAGTCTTGCCAAAGTATCACCATCCTTGCGGAGTCTAAACTAGTGTTTAACCAAACAACTGGGCACCACAGCTGCTCTGGATTGAATTGTGTCCCTCAATATATGTGTTGGAATCCTAACCCCTATACGTGTGGATGCAATCCTATTTGGGAAGAGGGTTTTCTTTGTTATGTTAATTAGGCCATATTAGTTTAATGTAGGGTGTGTCCTAAACCTAATCACTTCTGAGTTATATAAAGAGCAGATTAGACACAGACTGCAAGTGAGCACAGCTGGGGACAAAGAAGCTGTCGTGAGTCAAGGAACTGAGGCCTGCCAGGGCTACAGAAGCTGAGACAAGGATCTTCCTCCAGCAATGACAGAGAGAGAGCCCTCCCCTAGAGCCGGTGCCCTGAAGTCAGATTTCTAGCCTCCTAAAGTGTGAGAGAAGTGTCTGTTTGTTCAAGCCAGACACTTGTGGTATTTGTTACAGGAGCACCAGGACACTAACAATCGCCTGGCCAAGTGGACACATACAATTAGCCATCACACCATTCCAAGTGCTGTGTCCAAAACCAGCTATTATAACAGGTCTCAAGCTTTTCCCTCTCTCTTCAGAGCAAGAGAATAAGTAAATAAAAGTAACAGCAGCTAATGTCTAAGTAGTCAATAAAGTTTGGAAAAGTCTTCACCATGTTCCTCTTTTATATTTATCATATTGAACTTGGGGCAGGTACTTTCTCATCTATCCAAATCAAAACCAAACCTGTTGCCTTTGACTTGATTCTGACCCATAGTGACCCTATAGGACAGAGCAGAACTTCCCCTATTGGGTTTCCAATCCCTCTTCCTCAGAGTAGCTGGTGGGTTCAAAATGCTGACCTTTCAGTTAGCATACAGTGCTTAACAACTGCACCACTAGGGCCCCTTCCTAATTCATACCAGCAAGCCTAACCTGTTGCTGTCAAACTAATTTTGACTCATAGCAACCGACCATATCAGACAGAGAAGAACTGCTCCATTGGGTTTCCAAGGAGCAGCTGGTGGATTCTAACTGCTAACCTTTTGATTAGCAGCCGAGCTCTTAACCACTGCACCACCAGGGCTAAATCTATAGGCATCCTAATATTGTTCTCCTTATAAATAACACAGTTGATCAAGTAAGGAGGGGAAAAGAAAGTATTAGTAAAATCAGCATGCATAAATGTAAACGTAGAATTCAGAGTCAGAATGCTTTTTATCCACTACTTTATTTTTTAACATTAATATTTACTGTAGATTACTCGTTGTTGTTAGGTGCTGTCAAATTGATTTTGACTCATAGCAATACCATGTGACAGAGAAGAACTGCTCCATAGCGTTTTCTTGGCTGTAATCTTTACAGGAGCAGATCGCTAGGTCTTCCTCTTGCAGAGCTGCTGGATGGGTTCAAACTGCCAATATTTCAGTTAAAGGCTGAACACTTAACGGCTGCGCCACCAGGACTCCTTAGCCTGTTAGTTTATTCCTATTTTCTCAAGAAAAGGTACATGAAGTATCAAGGTTATACGATGGAAGGAGATGTAGAAGTGTCTGATTTATTTCCAGTTCTTGATTTTTTGGATTATTTCCATAGATTCTGAAAATGAAATTACAAAACCCAATCTCTTTATTTTTGCTCTTAGCCAAAGGAAATGTATTTTACTTAATAAAATAAATTACTCTTGTAAAAGACTGCTCTGCACAATAGAATATTCAGTGGTATGTTCAGTATCCAGGATTGTCAAGTGGTAAATAAGCATCCTTTCATGCAGTTCTGCAGTCTTTCCCAAGTTCTCCGCATGGCTTCCTACAATGCACACTATATAGATATCCAATAAATTCATTAAAAAATTTTTATTGAGTTGCTGTTATGTGGCAGGAATAGTGTGAAATGCAGAGAATACGATGTTAATTAAGATAAGCATAATTTTTACTGTTAGAAAACTTACATTTTAGTGGAAGAGATAAAGACATGAGGGAAAGATTAGTCCAAAGGACTAATGGACCACAACTACCACAGCCTCCACCAGACTGAGTCCATAAAAACTAGATGGTGCCTGGTTACGACTGCTCTGGCAGGGATCATGATAGAGGGTCCTGGACAGTGTGGGATAAAAATGTAGAACAGGATTCAAATTGACACAAAAAAGAAAAAGGCCAGGCTTGCTGATCTGACAGAGACTGGAGAAATCCCAAGAGTATGGTCCCCAGCCTGGACACCCTTTTAACTCAGTATTGAAGTTACTCCTGAGGTTCACCCTTCAGCCAAAGATCAGACAGGTCTATAGGGTCAGCAATAACACATGTGAAGAACGTGCTTCAGAGTTCAGTCATGCATACGTGACTAATGGGCACACCAGCCCCAAAGCAAAGATGAGAAGTCAGGAAGGGATAGGAAAACTGTGCAAATGGAAACAGGGAACCTGGGGTGGAGAAGGGGAGAGTGTTGACAGATCGTGGGGTTGGCAACCAATGTCACAAAACAATTTGTGTATTAACAATTTGTGTATTTAATGAGAAACTAATTTGTTCTGTAAACTTTCACCTAAATCAATTTTAAAAAAAGAAAGAAGAAGTAATAATATGGAAAAAGTAATCAAACAAGCCAGATCAATGCCAACTATGAAAGGATCACGAAGAGACCAAAGAGCTTATTGACACAGAGAATGACGTGATGCTGTTTTAGACAGGTGATCAAGAAACGGCGAGAAAATACTTGAGGTGAAGCATAAGAAAGCTAGCTGAAGAAAGAACTAGTAAAAGAGCATTCCTGACAAAATGCACAAGTGTAAAGGCCTAGGAGTAGCCTTATCTGGCTTCTTTGAGGAAGAGGAAGAAGGCAGCTGAAGTAAACGTACGGTGATTGGTACAAGATGATTTGAGAAACTGTGCTTTTTGCTGAAATACTAAACCCCGGAGTGTGAAAAGACTGGAAAATTTGGGGAAGATTGTATATGCCAAATCTGAAATTCTTGAAAGACAGCCAAGTGCAGATGTCTAGGAACCAGTTGGTATACAATTACGGAACTCCCAGAGAATTCTGGGCTAGAAGAGATTTAGAGTTCAGTGATATATAGAGATGATATTTGAAGTCATGGGAATGGATGGAATGAACAAAGTGATTGAGTGAGAAGAGAAGAGAGATTAAGCAGAAAATTTAAGACTGGCAGTATTTAAGAGAGAGAGGAAGAGGAGCTTATAAACGAGATGAAGACTAGCCACAGAAGGCAGAGTAGAAAAAGTTAAAAGAAGATGAATTTTCAAGACAGGGGACAGTTATACAACATCAAGAAATGAAGAGAGGTCAGATACGATAAAGACTTTAGAATACCCAAGTTATCGGTGATGCTAGCTTGAGTAGTTATGCTGTAATTCTGCCGAAGTAGTGGAAACCAGATTACATATATGTGTTTAAGACATGAGTAAGGAAATGAAGACGAATAGAGCAAACACTTGAAGGTTTGGCTGTGAAGGAATACGAGTGGAAGCTGAATGTGAAGGTTGTGGCAAAAGAAGTTTTGTTTGTTTTTAATTTTTAAACGTTGCAAAGTTCTTGGTATGTTTAATGATGGAATCAGTAGAAAGGGAGAAGATGAATATGAAGGAGAGGGAGAGGATAATTGATGTCTTATGGTTCCTGAATATACAAGAAGGCCTGAGATTCAAAGCATAGGTGGAGGCACTGATCTTAGAAGAAACACAGGAGAAGAAATGTTTTCACTGTAACTGAATGGAAGGAAAAAAGAAAAGTTCATATCATAAGTAGGTGTGCTGAATGGCATTGTGGGTTGATAGCTTCTATTTTCTCATCTGCTCAGTTAGTAGGAAGAGGAATGTTTAGAGATTTGAGACGAGTGGAGACTGTATGAAATTACCACAGAAAACAAGAGCAAACATAGTAAGATGACTGGGCATATAAAGGATTCATCAATTACAAACGTCATCTAAACCATCTGCTGAGTAATTATTCTGGCGAATTAGTTTTGGCGAAAGCAGTCAGTTGCTTCACTCAGGATTGGAGTTTTGTGAAGGAAACGGCAGCAGAAGGACAAAGAGGGAGTTGAACATGTGGCAATCTGGAGAAAGAGTATTCTAGGCAAAGGGAACAGCTCAGACCAATAACCGAAGGTGCAATCATGCCTGGGATTAGCATGTTGGAGAAACAGCAAGATCAGTGTGGCAGGAGCAGAGGGAATGAGGAATAGAGGGGGAGAAGAAGTCAGAGTTATTTTGAAGGGAGTGTCTTAACTGGGGCCTTGTAGACCATTGTAAGCACTTTGGTTAATAATCTGAGTAAAATGGGGAGTCGTTGATGGGCTTTTATTTGAGGAGTGACTGATACTACATATGTTTTAAAAGGATGACTCTGGCTGGGGAGGGGTGAGGGCAATGGCAGAGGCACGGAGATCAGCTAGGAGGCTATTGCGATACTCCAAGCTATAGACAATGGGGCTCAGTCAATAATTCAAGCTAGAGCTAGAGATGACGGGGCTCCATTGATAATCCAAGCTAGAGATGACGGGGCTCCATTGATAATCCAAGCTAGAGATGACGGGGCTCCATTGATAAGCCAAGCTAGAGATGACGGGGCTCCATTGATAAGCCAAGCTAGAGATGACGGGGCTCCATTGATAAGCCAAGCTAGAGATGACGGGGCTCCATTGATAATCCAAGCTAGAGATGACGGGGCTCCATTGATAATCCAAGCTAGAGATGACGGGGCTCCATTGATAATCCAAGCTAGAGATGACGGGGCTCCATTGATAATCCAAGCTAGAGATGATGGGGCTCCATTGATAATCCAACCTAGAGTTGATGGGGCTCTATCCAGGTTTGTTGCAGTGAAGAAAATCAGAAGTAGCTGCATTCTGGATACAATTTAAGAGGAAACAGGATTTCCTCACAGATTGGATGTGCGGTATGAAGAAAACAGAGACCTCAAGAGCAACTTCAGGAATTTTGGCCTGGGTACTGGAAGGATGGCATTGCCAACAACTTAGAAGAAGGCTGAGATTTTTGAGGAGAAGAACTAAAGTTCAGTTCTGGACATACTCAGTTTGAAATGTTTATTAAATGTGCAAGTTGAGATGACAGTTGGATTTGAACTGCCGACCTCTTGGTTAGCAGCCATAGCTCTTAATCAGTATGCCACCACGGTTTCCAGTTGGACATAGGAGACTAGAATTCTGGAGAGAGTTCTGGTCTGAAGAAATAAACTTGGGAGTCATCAACACAGTATTTAAAGCCATGAGACTGGATGAAATTACTGAGGGAGGGAATGTAGATACAGAAAAAATAGAGAAAAATGGACCAACACTGGACAGAACTGGGGAAAACAAATTCTTTCAGGTAGCTATTTAGAAGCTTTCCCTTTCACAATATCAAACAGCTATTTGAATATAGGTAAGCAGACAACTGTCCAGCATTCTGGACAAAGAATAAGGAAGAGTGGAGAAGAACTGACCCCTTTGAATTATGGTGTTGGCAAAGAATATTGAATATGCCATGGACTGCCAAAAGAACAAACAAATCTGTCCTGGAAGAAGTACAGCCAGAATGTTCCTTAGAAGCAAGGACAATGAGACTTTGTCTCATGTACTTTGGACACGTTATCAGGAGGGACCAGTCCCTGGAGAAGGACATTACTCTTGGTGGAGTGGAGGGTCAGCAAAAAAACAGGAAGACCCTCAACGAGATGGATTGACACAGTGGCTGCAACAATGGGCTCAAGTGTAACGATTGTGAGGATGGTGCTGGACCAGGCAGTGTTTTGTTCTGTTGTACGTGGGGTCGCTATGAGTCTGAAGTGGCTCGACGGCACCTAACAACAACAAGAAGCAGATCATCTTCATAGAAAACATTCAAAATTCTGAACTTCACAGCTTCACAGGCCTAGAAAAGGTCATTTAAGGTTACCAACTGTATTTTCTAATCTTTGGGCCAAAACAAAGCAAAAACCTAAACCCACTCAAAGAGCTGTGCATGCTTTTCTTATGAATAATCTTATTCTCCAATATAATATCCATAGGTGGCACAACTAGAGACAATAGAAAGGAAGCAAACAAGTAAATTTTAGGTATTTCCACTATAAAAATTCTCGCAAATGTGTCCCTAAGATTTTATAAATAAAAGACAAATCTATTTCATTACATGAATCTGAACATCTGATTACTCCAAACTCTTATTGAAGTTCCTTGATGACTTAAAAAAAGATTTCAGTTTTTTAACTTCTAAAATCTCTTGGTTGCATGAAACTAATTATTTTATCCTTCCTTTTATAGTACATTCTTCAAAGTTATATAACACATGTATATCATCAATATAGTCTCCTTTGTGTATCTTTAAAATCCAAAGCCATAGCCTGTCCAATTGGGGGCTCCAAATAGCACAGCTCTTGAAATAAATTAATGATCAGTTCTGATCTTAGGCAGTAGAACAGTTTATAGAAATATAGAGAGAATGTCTCCCACTCCCCCATTCTGTGGACTGAAAACCTTTCAATGCATAACATCTGTAGATTCCCATTATAACGTTAGGTGATTCTAAACCTGAGACAATGCATACTCCAAGTGCTTTCTTAATCAAAAGTTAATCAGGTATGTATGCAGGAGGTACCTTAATGTAATGGGAAAGCCTTGTCTATTAAGTTTAAGACTATTCTAGGCTGTATGTACAAAGGAAGGGCTACTTTTTAAAGGAGGGCAAGGAAACCACTGGCTTTGCGTCTCTGCTAAATTCCTATCTAGATTTGTAACTTTAAGTAAACCTCCTAATATCCCTGAGCTTCATTCAGTTTCTTCATCTCTAAAATGGGATGATGACACAGAGCTTCCCCAGAGGATTTTTGTGGGGCTAGAGGAGACAATTCAAGCGAAACGGCTTTGAATACCTTAAATTCTTGTACAAATGTTAATTATGTAACAAATGTTAAAATATTACATGCATGACTAAAAGGTCTTAATAATTTTGACTAATTTAAGCTTGCTTAGAAAGGGCAGGCTTTTGGAAACATAAGCAAGACTCAGAAATGAACTCAGATGCCAGGATTCAAGACAAATGGTGAAATCACAGAAACTGTATTTTGTCTGGTTTGGTCCAAGAAGGTCATTTGTTGCCCTTATTTGCTTTTGTTGCTAGTGGTCAAAAGCTGACCCTAAACCCCAGCTCATGAAAGCTATTTTCTTCTGTACCAACACTGTTTTTAACCTAATCCTATCCGATCCCCTTTAGTACCCTCGGGGGGGAGGGTACATTTCTTCTGCTCTGAAACACCTCCGGCGGCGCACCAAGGCGAAGGTGTGACGTCCTCCCTTGCTCCGTCCAGTACTCTAGCCTCTCGGGTTCCGCCGTCCCGGTTCCCGGCGCAGCCCGCGGTCCCCGCAGCGGTGCCGACCGCGGCTGCAGCCGGCCGGTAGCGACGCGCCACGGCGCAGGCTCCGCGGCCCGAGCAGGCGCGTCAGCCGAGCTCGGCGGTGGCGCGGGCGGCGGGGACGCAGCTGCTCCCGCTCTGCGCCCGCCGCACACCCGGCAGCCACCGCTGCCTCGGCCCGAAGCCGCCGCTTCGTCGCCTGGCGGCTGCGGGCAGGGCCCCTCCGCGTAAGTGCTGGGGCTCCATTAAGGGGGGAAGGGCAGCAGAGGACCGGGCGGGGGGATCGGGGACGCGAATGAACCCCTCTGCGGAAAGCCGGGTTCCCAGTCGGGTGGTGGAGGCGCCGGGAGCACTGCGGCGTGCAGGGAGGAGGCGAGCGCTGCCCAGCGCCGGGACGGCGCGGGACGGCGCGGGGCGGCTGCGGCCGGCACCGGTGCCCGGGCGTCCACGGAGACTCTCGGGTTGGAGGGCTGGAGGGGGCTGGGGCAGGGTTGGCGGGGAGGGCTTCTGGCGTTGTTTTGATTGTTAAGAACCTCGGTCACTGCAGCTGCCCCGTTTGAAAGGTTGGCGGTGAAGACGGAGCGCATAGCTTTGAATTTCTCGCCCCCTTCAAACCTTTAGGACGGCCCCCGTGTTTTCTTGGGGAGGGATGTGAAGGTGGGAAAGGACCTGCTTCTGTGGGCGAAGGATGGGGGAGGGGAGCGTCCAATGCTGTAAATTGGCAGAGCAGAGCCTACTGCTTACTGTGGGTCTGATGAGCACACCCTTCGGCCCCATAGCCTTCAGTCTAGAGCCAGGGACGAAGACCTGGCTTGCTTTGGGGGTGTAAAGGATAAACGAGAGAAAAAAGAATTCCTGGGGAAAAGGGAGCTGAAAAACGACGTGACATAGAAGCAAATTCGTAAGGGTGAGATGGGAGTTAAGTTAGTGTTGAGAATACGACGGATCTTCTACTCCGCAGAAAACAATGGAGGAGAAACAATTCATGGGTTGGAAATGAAGTGTGCAAAAGGTGCAGAAATGGTTTAAATATGCCATGGGTCGTAGACGCTTAAAGGGTTCTTTTTTTTTTTTTTTTTTTGAGGCAGGAGATTTTGGCAAGAATATAATTCTCGTTTGAGCGTGGAAAATGTTATTGAAATGGGGCTAAGAAGATTATCTCGAAGAGTATGACCACACTTGCTGTTTAATTCACATAATGTTACCTAGAATTTCTGGAGTAATCTTTCTGAAGATAAATGTTCATATCACATCAGTGGCGAAGCTGAAAAGCTAACTTAAATTAATAAGCACCTTTTTTGGGCAAAAGATAGCTTGCAGATTTTGTGTGTATAATTAAAAACACTATGAATTTTGATGGTCAAACTCTTTGATCCTAAATTTTTTTTTCTTATTTCTGTCATTTAATACTTAGAATTACTTTCCTTTAAAATAATTTTATTTTTTGAAAAAATACACATGCAAAATTCAAACAACATAGACAATTAAAAAGAAAACAAACAAAAATACCTCAAATGTGCTAACCAGAGATAAGCACTTTAATACTGTGTTAAACACCCTTCTAGGTGGCCTGGTGATGCAATGGTTAGGAGCTTGGCTGCTAACCCAAAGGCTGGCAGTTGGAATCTACCAGCTGCTCCTTGACCCTATGGGGCAGTTCTACTCTGTCCTGTATGGTAGCTGTGAGTTGGAATTGACTTGATGGCAGTGGGTTAAGTATGTTGATAAACTGTGCGATTCAATATAAATTCACAGTTTTGTGTAACTCAGAAATTTTGTATAGTAACCTTCGATACCTCATTGGAGTCTTGCTTTTTATAAGCCATTGTTTAAACTAATTTTCAGTACTAAACCATCACAAAACAAAACAACAACAAAAAAAAACTTTGATTTATTGTTGAAGCATAACCATGTAGGATTGAGCAGTGAGGGTATAAACGTACTTGCGCATTGGGTTGTAATGATCATACTCCTTAAAGGGATAATCATATAGGTATCATTTACTTCATAGACAAATAATTTTCTTGTTCTCTCTTGTAGATCAGTCTGCCGAAACGTAACTTTTCAAGATGAAGTTCTTATCGGTGATAGCCTTTTTTGTTTTGCTTTCCTTGTGGGTTGAAGAAGCCTGTTCTAAAGAGAAGTCTTCAAAGAAAGGGAAGGGGAAAAAGAAGCAGTACCTGTGCCCATCGTACGTTGTTCGTGTCTTATATTCTTATATGGAGAAATTCATTATTGCATTTTTAATAAAAGTGAGGTGCTTTGTTAAAATACATATCAGCGAAACTTTCCATATTAAAATATGCACCCGTTTGTGGTCTGAGTGGAAAACGAAAGGGCATAGAGCGGTTTAGAACGTGATGGTTAATTCTCGGTGTTAAAGGGGAAATTTTATGAAGATTTGATCGTGCTGTGGGCTTATGTAATTTCTACACTTCTTTTACGGAACTAGAAAAAAAGTTACTACTTTTACCTATCCTTAATATGCAACTTTAATTCCATGTTTTGAGCAAATTCCAGTTCAAAGAGTTGATTTTTAAAAATTGAGCCCTAAAAAGTAATATCCTTAAAAAGTAAGATAGCTAAATTATGATCTTAGATCTATTTACTTTATATTGATGCATGTCAGAAGCAAATTCACACGGTAGATCGATTTTCTATTTTAATGTTTTTCTTTTAGAGGACTTGTATTTGGAAATTGGCATATTTCTCAAAAAAAGCATGTCATTAAATTTGAAGTTACTTGGAAAAACAAAATCTAAATCCAAAATCCCCCACCCCCCATATAACATCAAAAAAAAATATCCAAGCACGAGACAAAGTTTTGTGGTTGAGATGCTTTTTGATTGTTTTTTTATAGGAAGTGTTGATAGTACTGCTGAATGATAGTAAATAATATCCAATTATTAGAGCAATTGAACAGTATATAAATAAATAACTTTCACAAAACATAAGGGGTGCTTTTAGGTAATTATGCAGCATGTGCAGTGAACCTGGAATAAAAGTTAAATTGCTATTAGGGGACATTTTATTACTAAGACTTGTTAAATGTCATGTTGGTGATGAGTAAGATATTTATTTCAACATCATCATTATTTAAATGTAGATTATTGTAAAGATGTCCTGGGAAGTATATATTGTAAAGAAAGGACATTTTGGAATTGGAATTCTTGAATGGGTATTTGTGTGAAAATGTGGGACTGCATCATGATCCACATAAAGTCTAGCATTAAATTAAGCTCCATGTTAAGGGGTATCTCCTGATTTTCATTTAATAGTCCTGCTTATTCCAGTGCTGCACAGTCTGATGTCAAGGCCAAATTTCTGGGAGCATGACATGCTTGCCCTGAATGATAGTCACGGGGTCCTCCTTGGCCATCTTCCGAGTTGGTGTCCAGCGTCTGAATGCTGCAGGTTCAGGAATGACCACGATCTGCAACTGTGTCTCCTCTTCCATGGTACAGATTTTGTGCTGCAACTTGGTTAGCATTTTTAGGGAACCTGACATTGTTAAGCCTTAGTATTCCCAAGAAAAAGGACACATTTTCATGTTTCAGATATTCTTCCTATTAACCTTGTATTTAATGAGTGCTGACGTATTGACACAAGCTGGTGTATAAGTCCTATAGTCACGACTGTTCTATGTGGGGAGCCAAGCCATCTTCAATGAGACAGGTTTCTCTATACAAGGATGCCCAAAGGGCTCATGGTCTTCTCCCCACCCCACCCCCATCAAATTTCATGAATTAAAGAGTCCTGAAGATGGGAAGAGCAAGTCTTATAACTACCATATATCTTACAAAAGTCTTTGGGAAAACTCTTCTATCCCTTTTCAGAACATCATTATAAGATGCCTTGTATACATAGTGACTGTATGACATACAGTGAATACGTGAGACAGTGTAGTGATTATGAGACACGTGGTGTCTATAGCTACTTAAGACAGGATTTTCAGGTGAAATTTACGAGGTAAAGAGCGAAACAATAAGGCTCTCTTCTGGTAAATAAGGAAATCTTCAAATATAAGTCCCAGTATATACCTGTCAAGCCCATATCACAGTGTTTTAGATATGTTGAGTAGTTCAATAGAATTTTATTTTTGATAATTTCTATCAGTTTTTCTGTTTTTATTTTATTTATTTTTTATAGTTATGGTATTAAAGCTTGTATAACTCTATTTTCAAAATATTAATATTTTCAATGGCGATGTTGCCAAAAATCTAACTCATTAAAGGAGAGGTAGATATACCTGGAGAATTAGATCTGTATATCTAATTGTATTTTTAATAAGTAATAGTAAAATTAGTAAATATTATTATGCTATATAAGTATTCATAAAATCAAGATTTATTAAGAAATATTCTGATCTGATTATCACTGAATTATGAATGTTATATGACTGGGGTTTTCCTTGTCTATAATTGGATCCATTATATCAAATTTCTTGGGATATACAGAGTAAGAATCTCTGCTATAATATTGTACTGTGAAAGAATATGTGATTTATTTCTGTCTTAGAAAATGATTTCAGTTTGTTTATCTTACGTAAGTTGATTAAGTATAAAGCATCTTGATTAAGAGGAATAATGGAGACTATAGAACCCAGAAGTTAGATACAGACGACCACAATTCTCTTCAATTTGGTGAAATTCTTGCCTAGTGATATTTTGATACATTTAAAACGTTTTTTTTTTCTGGGTAGAGATGAGGAGGCAGTGGAGGTGTATAGTCATATGAAGTTAATACGTTGTGGAAAGATAGCGAATGTGGGAAATCATCAGGTTTACTGTTACGACAGCGTTTGTCCCCAAAAGACTGAAAGTAAGAGGAAAAGTTATTTTTAAATGTAAGAGAAATAAAAAAAAAGCTTAACATTCAAGGGTATAATTTTGATGTTCAGCTTGAGTCGTATCATAAACATTTCCTGGCTTTTACTTCTTTTTGTTTTAATTCACATTGTTTTGATATTCTAAAAAATTATAAATTTGTGCTATTATTGGTTGTATTTTTGGTGTATATGTGAAACAGCAATAGCAGGGTGACAAACTACATACTAAATCTATTTCCAAAAATTTTAACAATTTAATGTGTATTAATAAATAAACTTTAAATTAGGAACAATATTTTAAACAAGTCCTTGAGCACAGTTATCTTTTTTTTTTTCCAGCTTAAATTTTACTTTGACCTTAATTTATTGGTCTTTACTGTGATTCTGCATACATTCTGCCTGAGTGGTCTTGTTCAATCCATGGCTGTACCAACCATTTATTCACTGTTGTTGTTGGGTGCCATCCAGTCAATTCTGACTCGTAACGACTCCGGGTGACAGAGCAGAACCGACCAATAGGGTTTTCTGGGCTTTAATCTTTATGGAAGCAGATTGCCAGGTCTTTGTCTCATGGAGCTGCTGGTTGGGTTTGAACTGCCAGCCTTTCTGTTTGTGCCACCAGGACATTCATTCATTGTTGATTCCTAACTTATATGTCCATCGCAGACCTCTCTGCAGAGCTCCACAGCCATACATTCAGCATTTCAACATGGCTGTCCCACAGTGACCTTAAACTCCATCAAAATGATAAAACCTAAATTCAGAACTTCTCCTCTCCTAATAGAGTGTTTACTTTCTCAGCAAATGACACCATTGCCTCCTTTGCCATCCAAGCTAAAAACCTGGGGTAAGGGGTGGTCCCATAGACTTCTCTTTCTACTTTGGCTTGTGATCAGTAACTACCAAGACATACCAATTCAGACAGTGTCTTTACCATCTCTGGAACATGTCCTTCATTTTCATCCCCAGGGACACTGCTTTAGTTACCCCCCTCCATTCATCTGCTGTGGACTCTTAACTGGTCTCCCTACTTCTTGAATCGCTCCTTCCAATTCATATTCCATACTGACCCCAGAGTGTATTTTGTAAATCTTAGATCTAGTTAAGTTGTTCCAATGCTCTGGCCCTTTAAGGGACTCCATAGCTTTCTGAATATGGCTCTCATTTCTTGGCTCAGCGCACGAGACTCTTGCTGAACTGGCCCCTGACACCTCTAGCAGTATCTCCCCCATCCCAGTCCCACTACCACCCTATCTACACATAGGTGAAGGCTCACACACTTGCTCTTCTGCACCTCTGCAGCTATTTATCTTCCTACCTGGAACACTCATCCTTTCCCTTCTTTCTTTGGCGTGCTCTTGTCCAAATCCATGGCGATATTTATCGTTTATTCATTGTTGACTTCAACCCAGACCTTTCTGAAGCTCTCCATACTCATACATTCGACATTTCAACCTAGCTCTCTCATAACGACCTCAAATGCAACTCAAACTCTGTTACAGTAAAACCTGCAGAAGCTGGAGCCTGTGTAAGGTGGAAACTTGTCGGAGAAGGAAAACTCAAACGTTTTCCACTAAAACGAGCCATAGAAAAGTGGCAAGACTGCACCTTGTCAAAGGCAGAAAAACAAGGCAGGCCTGTCGAGTTCCGGCTCTCCCAGGTTTCACTGTATGTTCTTTCCTCTGGGAAACTTTTCCAGTCTTGACAATCTGATTGAGATAATCATACTCCGTGCCTCCATTGTTCCCTCATTGCCTATCGTGATTACCGCACTGTAGAGTAATTATCAATTGTAATGGTCTCCTTTCTCTTCTAGATTGTAAATTTTTTTGTGTGTGTGTGATTTAGATGAAAGTTTACAAAACAAATTAGTTTCTCATTAAACAGTTGATACACAGATTGTTTTGTGACATTGGTTGCCAACCCCGTGATGTGTCAACACTCTCCCCTCCTCCACCCTAGGTTCCTTGTTTCCATTTGTACAATTTTCCTGTTCTTCCTGCCTTCTTGTGTTTGCTTTTGGGCTGGTGAGCCCATTAGTCTCGTACACATGATTGAACTATGAAGCACGTTCCTCACATGTGTTATTTTTGGCCCTATAGACCTGTCTAATCTTTGGTTAAAGGATGAACCTCAGCAGTGATTTCAGTAGTGAGTTAAAAGAGTGTCTGGGGGCCATACTCTTGGGGTTTCTCCAGTCTCTGTCAGACCAGCAAGCCTGGTCTTTGTGTGTGAGTGTGTGTGTGTATGTGGAAATATGAGTTCTGTTCCTTTTTCTCCCACTCTGTCCAGGATCCTCTATATTGATCCCTGCCAGAGTAGTTGGTGGTGGTAACTGGGCACCAGCTAGTTCTGGGCTCAGTCTGGTGGAGGTTGTGGTAGTTGTGGCCCATTAGTCCTTTGGACTAATCCTTCCCTTGTCTTTGGTCTTCTTCATTGTCCTTTGCTCCAACTGGGATGGAACCGGTTGATGTATCTTAGATGGCTGTTCTCAGGCTTTTAAGACCCCAGTCTCTACTTATTACAGTCGGATGTAGAACATTTTCTTTGTAGACTGTGTTATGCCAGTTGAGCAAGATGTCTCCCAAGAACGTGGTCCCCAGCCCTCAGTCCAGTATCTCAGTATCTCAGGGCATTTGGATGTTTCTGTGAAGCTTCTATGACTTTGCCATAGTCAAGCTGTGCTAACGTCCCTAGAATTGTGTACTGTTGTAGTGTGTAATGTCTTACCGTTCACCAAAGTTACTACTTATTTATTGTCTAGTTAGTGTTTTTCCCTCCCTTCCCCTCCCTCCCTCGTAACCATCAAAGATTGTTTTTTTTTTTCCTGTGTGTGAACCTTTTCTTGGGTTTTTATAATGGTGGTCTCACGTAATATGTATCCTTTCTTGATTGACTTATTCCACTCAGCATAATGCGCTCCGGAGTCATCCGTGTTGTGAGCTGTTTTGCAGATTCATCTTGTTCTTTATCATTGCGTTGTATCCCATTGTGTGTATGACCATAGTTTGTTAGGTTTAAGTTTCTTGTGAACAGTGTCTTATTTGCCTCAGTCACCAAGGTCCAGCATAGTGCCTGGCACAAAATATACGTATAATAAAATTTTGTTTGAATAGTGAATAAAAACCTAAGGATTTTTGGCTATTATAAGTCATTATATCTGGATTATATTAAGGTATTTGAGAATAACTTACATGGTCTGTATGGAGAATATTTACAAGTATGATCTCAGTGAAAAGACAACTAAGTAGATTAGCAACTAGGTAGTTATTGGAATATTTTCAGCCTGGATGGTGTCTCCTGGGGAGATTTTGGCCTCAGCATGTTCAGCGTCCTGTCAGTGACTAAGCTGCGACTCTACAGAAGAAGCAGATGTCCAAACTGAGTACAGTGTGACATTGTGACATTTAGTGAGTATATGAGACAGAATTAGGATCCAATATCATCTTGAAAGACTAAAGTGATTGGCCGAATCTAACAAAGTTAAATCTTAAATTGCACTTTGGTCCAGAAATCAATCGTGCAAGTGATTTCTAGACCAAGTGTGCATAGCTTGGCAGAGGCACATTTGGAAAATATTAGATAATAAATATTAGATAATATTGTAACCATGATATGAATAAACATAGATATAATGTTTATTTAAAAAGAAATTTAATGTTTTTGTTTAACTAATTCTGGGCTAACTATATTATATTATTTAAGACCAGGGCTGCAGATACCTGCCTTATGCTGGTCAGAATGTTTTCAGGGGGAGGAATAAGGATACTTGAGGTAATTCAGGTCATGTTATATTAGGCAGAGCTGAAGGAATTGAGGTATTTGAAAGTTGTCTTCACATTTTTTGAAGAACTGTGATATAGATGAGAAAGTATACGTTGATACTTGGCATCAAGAGTTAAAACTAGGACTAGTGAGTAGTAGCAGTGGGGAGGGATATTTTTGGCTCCAGATTAGGAAAACCTTTCTAAGCATTCTTCCCAGTTATAATTGACTGGGAAGGAGGTGGTGGAGTTCACCGTAACTGGAGGCACTCAGGCATGTGGGATAATTACGTGGCAGGTGTATTTTAGAGAAAATTTGAGCATGGGATAGGTGGTTAGACCAAGTGGTGATATTTAAGGTCACTTTAAGTTGTGAGAGTTTTAAGGTTTTGTGATTCTAATGCATTGCATTTGATTACAGCCTTATGATTATCCCATAGCAGAACAATACAGTAAGAATGATTTTTTCAAACAAAATCTTCTCAATGTGACTTCTTTTTATTATTTTGTTCACGTACAAAAAATTGTATGTGTGTGTATAAAGGTGTTTGATACGTGTTATGAGAAAATATTTTTGTCTCCATCAGAGAGATGTTGCACTGTTAAATGACAGCATTTCTGTGCATCGTTTCTACCTGGTGAGAAGGATTGGGATGCCGCTAATAACCTAATGTAATTTAATAATTATAATCATTTAATATTCACAGTCACACGTTGTGTAAGTATTGTTTTAACCCTCTTCTTCTTGTTCTGACTTTTCCACCTACTATTAATTAGTAGAGTAGATTTTAGTGTCAGTTTCTTACTTTCTAGTAGAAATATTCAAGAAAAATACATAGGCCAAAAAAACATAGGTTTATTGAAAGAGGATATGTATAATCTATAAAATGGTTATAGTTAAAAATGGCCATATTGTTAATATCATCCAGATCTAATCTTTCACTGATGTTGACTCATGTGTTTTCTAATTAACCATTGTCAATTCCGTTTTAATGGCATACTTTTATTTTGCAAACTATTGAATTTTTTTTTTTTTAATTGTACTTCAGGTGAAGGTTTACAGAACAAATAGTTTCTCATGAAACAGTAGTACGCATGTTGTTTTATGACATTGGTTAACAACCCCACAACATATTAACCCTCTAACTTCTCAACCTTTTGTTTTTTGGTGAAAATACACATAGCCAAAGATACATCATTTCAAAAACCTCTACATGCACAGTTCAGTGACATTGACCACACTCTTTCAATTGTGTTGTTATTCTCACTTAAGATGAAGGCTTACAGAACAAAATAGTTTCTCATTTAACAGTTACTACAGATGTTGCCCTATGACAATGGTTAACAATCTCACAACACATCAACAATATCCTTACTCAACTTTGGGTTCCCTATCACCAGCTTCCTTGTCCCCTTCTGCCTTCTGGCCCTTATCGCTGGACTCCTATACCCCTGTGCCTCGTTAGTGTCATTTGGTTTTACGGGGCTGTCCACTCCCAGGCTGAACAGTGAACCTTGGAGGTAGCTTCACCACTGAGCTAAAAGGGTGTCTGGGGGCCATACTCTCGAGGTTTCTCCAGTCTCCGTTAGGCCAGTAAATCTGGTCTTTTTTTTGTGAGTTAGGATTATGCTCCAGCTCTGTCCAGAACCCTCTGTTGTGATCCTGATCAGAGCAGACAGTGGTGGTAGCCGGGCACCATCTAGCTGTAGTGGACTCAGTCCGGTGGAGACCTTGGTAGCTGTGGACAATTAGTCCTTCAGACTAATCTTTTCCTTGTATCCTGTTCTCTTCATTCTCCCTTGCTCCCGAAGGGATGAGACCAGTGGAGTAGCTTAGAGGCTCACAGGCTTGCAAACTATTGAATTCTTGATCTTCCCTTTCCAGATAGTTTCTCAAGTTTTGGAATTGGCAGCCTCATTTGTCCAGTTACTCAGGCATGAAACTTAAATGGAATCTGCCTTTCTCTCTCTTGAAAGGATCTCCTGTATCTGTCATGTTCAAGTTTGTCTTCATTTGCATTTCCTCTTACCGTCACTCTCAACCTGTCACAGTAGTTTCTTAATTATTCATCCTGTTGTTTTCTCCACTCACTTTAATCCATTTTAATATACAGTTTCCATTTTCATTTCATTTTCTTATGTTGAAGAACACACAATGTCTCCTTATTGCCTGATGGATCCAGTGCAAACTCTTTACCCTAATTTTCAAGGTCCTCTGTAATTGAGTTCTATTTTGCATTCCAGGCTTTTCTTGAGACTACACTCTTCTTATAGAAAGACTGATCTGCCCCGTGCTTCACCTCCTCTTGCCATTGTGTATTTTTAGGCATGTCTATGCGTAGAATGACAACTTTCTGCTTAATCTATGCAGACTTTACCAGTCCTTCAGGTCTTATCTCAGATGCTGTCTTTCCTAATGAACTTTTTTTTAATAATTAGAAATGTCAGTTGAGAATAAGATTATGATGAATAAATAACATACTGCCACATTTTAAAACTTCGAGGTCTTGGACATTAATAGCAATACAATGTTTAGAAAGAAAAACAAGTGTTAGTCTCATGGTGGGTATACCATACTTGGAAGATTTTGTTAAATTCTCATTGCCATAGTTTATGACAGAATTACATGACAGTTTGTTCAGAGAATCATGAACATGATTGGAAGGAACTTAAAAGTCAGTCCATGTTGTTTGAATTAGGTACTGTGGTTGTTATTCTTTGAAGAACAGAAGAGAATCACCTGCGGGGTTCTGTTACAAGGTGAACTAGCCTTCCTCTGCCTAGAGTCTTCTCTAAACCCCAAGGCATGGAACCAAGACCAAAGAGAGAAATGTAGAGGAAGACAAGTTCAGTTTTAAAGGATATGACAGAATGGTCCAAAGAGAAAATACATTTCCTTGAGAGGTTCTTTTTTTTTTTTTTTTTTAATATATATATATTTTATTGTACTTCAGGTGAAAGCTTACAGAGCAAATAGTTTCTCATGAAATAGTAGTACACATGTTGTTTTTTGACATTGGTTAACAACCCCACAACGTATTAAGCCTCTAAATTCTCAACCTTTCTTTTTGATGAAAATTACAGATGGCCAAAGATACACCGTTTCAAAAATTTCTACATTCACAGTTCAGTGACATTGACTACGCACCTTGAGAGGTTCTTAATTGCCAAAGTGATTGAACATAGATTGAGTAGAGACATTTAGAGAGAATTCAAGCATCCATGGGAAATTAGTGAATTTCACAGTCCTTCTACCCCAATATTTCATTAGCTCATGATTAGTTAAGCCTCTCTTCTGGATCTCCTAGCATGCTTTTGTGTCCATATTACATATTTTGACACTTGATTAAGTACAGTTTATATAATGTCTTTTGTTTTCTGGTTGAACCATGTATGAAGTACTAACTCTCAAAATTGTAAATACTTCAGATGAGATGAATATATACACCTATATTTTGCCTATTTCAGAACCCTTTGAATAAGGATGAGCTGCATTTATGCTTAGTAAATCAAATAGAATTAAATAGACGACTGATTACGTATTTTAAAAAAATGTTTAAGTTTTTTCATGGGTCAGTGGCTCATTGATACCATGGAGAGGTAATACCTCCTCCCGAAATATTGTTTACTTTGGATGTCTACTGAATCATGAATAACTAAGTCATTGTGATGTGGAGAAAGAAACAGAGATACACTTCTGTGTCTCAGTTAATGCTATTGCAGATTGGCTGTATGACCTTCAATTAAATGTATGATCTTCAGTAAGTCACTTAATCTGTGTAGATCTCAATTTTCTGATTTGTATAGTGAAAAGTTAGATCTCCGTGGCCTTCTAGTTTTATTCATTCATTTATTCATTCTTGGCAACTATATATTTTATGATAAAATAAATATTTGTTTATTATTGTTTTAGTACCTTTATATTTAGAGTTAACCATTTTTCATGTTTTCCAGGATTTTTTTTTTTTTTAATTTGAATGAATCGGGCCTAACCAATGAAAAAGAATACACAAAATTCTATTTATTTTTATTAGATTTTATTGTGCTTTGGGTGGAAGTTTACAGCACAAATGTAGAACAAAATTCAAATTCACAAAAAAGACCAGTTTTCCTGTCCCTTCCTGCCTTCTTGCCTTTGCTTTTGGACAGGTGTTGCCCTTTTGGTCTCATATGCTTGACTGAACTAAGAATCCCGTTCCTCACCTGTATTATTGTTTGTTTTATAGGCCTGTCTAATCTTTGGCTGGAAGGTGGACTTCAGGAGTGGCTTCAGTTCTGAGTTAGCAGGGTCTCCAGGGACCACAGTCTTGGGGGTTCCTCCATTCTCTGTCAGACCAGTAAGTTTGGTCTTTTTTTGTGAATTTGAATTTTGTTCTACATTTTTCTCCCGTTCTGTATGGGACACTCTATTGAGATCCCTGTAAAAGCCTTCAGTGGTGGTGGCTGGGTACCATCTAGTTCTACTGGGCCCAGGCTGATGGAGGCTGTGGTTCTTGTGGTCCATTAGTCCTTTACACTAATATTTTCTTTGTATCTTTGGTTTTCTTCATTCTCCTTTGCTCTAGACGGGATGGGGCCAATAGATGTATCTTAGATGGCTGCTTGCAAGCTTTTAAGATCCCAGATACTACCCACCAAATGTTCTAGGATGTAGAACATTTTCTTTATGAACTATGTTATACCAACTGAGCTAGATGTCCCCCGAGACCATGATCCTCAGCCCTCAGCCCAGTAGCTCGGTCTCTCAGGGAGTTTGGATGTGTCTGTGAAGCATTTATGACTTTGCATTGGTCAAGTTGTGCTGAATTCCCCTATATTGTGTGTTGTCTTTCCCTTCACCAAGTGAACAGTTGTCTACTATCTAGTTAGTGATTTCCCCTCCCCGCTCCCCTCACTCTTAACCATAAAAAATTGTTTTTTTCTCTGTGTAAACGTTTTCTTGGGTTTATATAACAGTGGTCTCAAATAGTATTTGTCCTTCTGTGCTTGACTTATTTCACTCAGCATAATACCCTCCAGATTTATCCATGTTGTAAGATATTTTGAAAATTCATCATTGTTCTTTATCGTTGCGTAGTATTCCACTGTGTGTATGTACCATAATTTGTTTATCCATTCATCTGTTGATGGGCGTTTAGGTTGTTTCCATGTTTTTGCTATTGTGAATAATTTTGCAGTGAACATGGGTGTACATTCTTTATTTGTGTGATGGCTCTTATTTCTCTAGGATATATTCCTAGGAGTGGGATTTCTATTTCTAGCTTTTTAAGGAGGCACCATATCCTTTTCCATGTGATTATACAATTTTGTATTCCCACCAGCAGTGCGTAAGAGTTCCAGTCTCCCCACAACCTCTCCAACGTTTATTATTTTCTGTTTTTTTTTAAATTAGTACCAGTAATGTCAGGATGAGGTTATAATTATAATATATATAATAATATATATATATATTATATATATATATATAATATATATATAATATCATTATAATTTTGATCTGCATTTCTCTAACGGCCAGTGATCACAAGCATTTCCTCATGAGTCTGTTGGCTGCCTGAATGTCTACTTTGGTTAAGTGTCTGTTCATATCTTTTGCCCATTTTATAATTGGGTTATTTGTATTTTTGTTGTTGAGATGTTGAAGTATTCTATAGATTAGACTTTTATTGGATATGTCGTAGCCAAATTTTTTTTCCCAGTCTGTACATTCTCTTTTTACTCTTTGGGAGAAGTCTTTTGATAGGCATACATTTTTAATTTTTAGGAGGTTCCATTTATCTAATTTATCTTTTGCTGTTTGTGTATTTTTAGTTATGCTTAATATTCTATTTATGCCATATATTAGGGCCTCTAGCCTTGTCCTTATTTTTTCTTCCATGATATTTATTGTTTTAGGTTTTATATTTAGGTCTTTGATCCATTTTGAGTTAGTTTTTGTGTATGGTGTGAGATACGGGTCTTGTTTCATTTTGTTACAAATGGACGACCAATATTGCCAGTACCAATTGTTAAAAAGGCTTGTCTTTTCCCCATTTAATGGACTTTGGTCCTTTGTCAAAGATCAGCTGATCATAGGTGGATGGATTTATTTCTGTGTTCTCGGTTCTGTTCCATTGGTCTATGTGTCTCTTGTTGTACCAGTACCAGGGTGTTTTGACTACCATGGCAGTATAGTAGGTTCTGAGATCAGGTGGTGTTAGGCCCCCAGCTTTGTTCTTTTCTTCAGTGATGCTTTGCTTATGCGGGACCTCTTTCCTTTCCATGTAACGTTGGTGATTAGTTTTTCCATTTGTGAAAGAATCCTGTTGGGATTGGATCAGGACTGTATTATGGCTGTGGATCACTTTGGGCAGAATTGAAATTTTCACTGTGTTGAGTCTACCTATCCATGAGCAGGTATATTTTCTCATTTATGTAGGTCCATTTTGGCTTCTTGCAAGTGTTTTGTAGTTTTCTTTGTATAGGTCTTTTATGTCCCTGGTTAGATTTATTCCTAAGTATTTTGTTTTTTTAGGGGTTGTTATAAATGGTACTATTTTCGTGATTTATTTTTCAATGTGGTCTTTGTTGGTGTATAGGAATCCAACTGATTTTTGTATGTTGATCTTGTATCCTGCTTCTCTGCTGAATCTTTCTATTAGTTCCAGTAGTATTCTTGTGGAATCTTTCAGGTTCTCCAAGTATAGGATCATATCATTTGCTAATGGGGGTAGTTTTAACTTCTTACTTTCCAATTTAGATGCCCTTTATTTCTTTTTCTTGCTTTATTGCTCTAGCTAGCACTTACAGCACAGTGTTAAATAGAAGTGGTGATAAAGGGCATCCTTGTCTTGTTCCCGTTCTCAGGGTGGATGCTTTCAGCCTCTCTCCATTGAGGATGATGTTGGCCGTTGGCTTTGCATAGATGCCCTTTATTAAGTTGAGGAATTTTGCTTTTATACCTATTTTATTGAGAATTTTTATCAGGAATGGAGGTTGGACTTTATCAAATGCCTTCTCTCTGTTGACTGAGATGATCATGTGGTTCTTTTCTCTTGTTGTATTTTTGAGATGGATTACATTGATTTTCTAATGTTGAACCATCCTTGCATACCTGATATGAATCCTACTTGGTTGTGGTGTATTATTTTTTTCATATGATGCAGAATTCAGTTGGCTAGAATTTTGGTGAGAATTTTTGCATCTATATTCATGAGAAATATTGGTCTGTAATTTTCTTTTTTTGTGGTGTCTTTTTCTGGCTTTGGTATTTCCAGTGAAGCCGTCAGGCTTGGGCTTTTTTTGTTGGGAGTTTTTTTTTAAATTATCTCTTCAGTGTCTTCTTTTGTTATGGGTCTGTTCAGATTTTCTATCTTAGTTTATGTTAGTTTAGGTAGGTAGTGTGTTTCTAGAAATTTTCCCATTTTCTTTAGGTTCTCAAATTTGTTGGAGTACAATTTTTCATAGTATTCTGTTACGATCCTTTTTCTTTCAGTTGAGTCCCTCATCTCATTTCTTATCTAGGTTATTTGCTTCCTCTCCTGTTTTTTTCTTTTTTTTGTCAGTTTGGCCAGTGGTTTGTTGATTTTGTTCATCTTTTCAAAGGATCAACTGGTCTTGTTGGTTCTTTCTACTCTTTCTCTGTTCTCTATTTCATATTTATTTCTCTCACCATATTATTTCCTTTCTTCTGATGCCTTTGGGCTTCTTTTGCTGTTCTCTTTCTGTGTGTTTGCAATGTAAGACTAACGTTTTGATTTTGGTCTATTCATCTGTTTGATGTGTACGTTTATTGGTATAAATTGACCTCTGAGCACTGTCTTGTGCTGTGACTCATGGTTTTGGTATGATGTGTTTTCATTCTCATTTGATTGTAGGGATTTTTTGATTCCTTGTTTGATTTCTTCTCTTACCCAGTTGTTTTTAAGCAAGGTGTTGTTATGTTTCCAAGTATTTGATTTTTTTTCCTTGCTCTCTGTGTTATTGATTTATACTTTTATGGTATTGTGATTAGAGAGAATGCTTTGTATTATTTTGATGTTTTGGATTTTATTGAGGGTGCTTTGTGGCCTAAAATGTAGTCTATTCTGGAGAATGTTTCATGTGTGTTGGGAAACAATGTATACTTTGCTGCCATTGGGTGGAGTGTTCTGTATTTGTCTATAAGGTCAAGCTGGTTGATTTTGGCCTTTAGACCTTCTGTATCTTTGCTGAGTTTCTTTCTAGATGTCTGTCTTTTACTGAGAGTGGTGTGTTGAAATCTCCTACTATTATTGTAGAACTGTCCATTACACTTTTCAGTGATATTGAGTTTGTTTTATGTATATTGAAACCCTGTTGTTGGGGGTGTAGATATTTGTTAAGGTTATGTCTTCTTGGCGGAATTATACAATGTCCCTCCCAGTCTTTTATGGTTGATTTTGCCTTAAAGTCTATTTTATCTGAGATTAGTATTGCTACCCTGATCTTTTTTGGTTACTATTTGCTTGATATATTTTTTTTTCCTTCAATTTTTACTATATTTATGTCTTTGTGTCTGGAATGTGTCTCTTGTAGGCAGCATATTGATGGGTTGCGATTATTTTATGCATTCTGTCATTCCCTGTATCTTTATGGGTGCATTTAAGCCATTTACATTCAGTGTGATAATCAGTAGGTATGAGTTTATTGCTGTCATTTTGTAGTGCTCTTTTTTTGTGGTACTGACGTTTTTGTTGTTACTATTCTGTGCTGAGTTCTTTTTGTTTTGGGTTATCTATCGTTAAACATTTTGTTTACGGATTCTTTATGTTTTTCTTCATTTTTGTTTTGATAATTAAAACCCAAAAAGCCCAAACCCATTACTGTCGAGTTGATTCTGACTTATAGTGACCCTGTAGGACAGAGTGTAACTGCCCTATAGAGTTTCCAAGGAGTGGCTGGTGAATACAAACTGCCAACCTTTTGGTTAGCAGCCATAGCTCTTAACTACTCTGCTACCAGGGATCGAATTAGATAATAATGATGATTAGGTTTGTTAATTTTCTTCATGTTTAGGTAGAAATTTACCCTTATCTTCCTAAGTTTGAACCAGTATCTGATTACTTGATATTGCCTTGATTTCCTCTCCATTTGAAAATTCTGTACCTACACTGTTTATTCTTCCTTTTAGTGTTTTGGTGTTATTGTCATTTACAGATTGACATCTCTGTTTCCCTATTTCACGTCTTTTAGCTTCTTTGTATTGTTGAGAGTTCTTCACCTAGACTGGTATCTGGCTGATACTTTCCTGTGTCCTGTACTCCAGTTGTTGTCTGATGTTGTTGGTTCTCTAACCAAAGGACTCCCTTTAATATTTCTTGTAAGATTCGTTTGGTTTTTACTAAATCCTTTAATTTATGTTTATATGGAAATGCCCTAATTTTGCCATCATATTTGAGAGAGAGTTTTACAGAATATATTATTCTTGTTTGGCAGTTTTTTTCTTTCAAGGTTTTATATATATCATCCCATTGTCTTCTTGCCGCATAGCTTCTGCCTAGTCGTAAGAGCTTAGTCTTATTGTTCCCTTTTGTAAGTGCCTTGAGCTGCTCTCTGGATTCTTTCTTTGTCTTTACTTTTGGCAAATGTGATTATGATATGTCTTGGTTTCTTTCCTTTGGGGTCTATCCTGTATGAGGTGCATCGAGCTTTTTATGGTCAGCTTTATGTCTTTCATGATATTTGGAAAGTTTTCTTCCAGCAAGGCTTCAACAATCCTTTCTGTGTTTTCCATTTTCTCCCCCTATTCTGGAACTCTGATCATGCAAAATTTTTGCTTTAGATTTTGCGCCACATTATTTTTAGGTTTTCTTCCTTTTTCTTCATTCTTTTCTCTGATTTTTCCTCAAAGTGGTGTGAACAGATTTGCCTTCGATCTTGAATATTCTCTCTTCCATTGTTTCAAGTTTGCTTCTAAAACCTTCTACTAAGTTGTTCATTTCTGAAATTTTGTTGTTTATCTTTTGGATTTTTAGTTTCTGCTTTTGTATGATTTTTAATTGTTTATTTTGATGTTTTGTTCTTGTATTATTTTCCTGAATTCTATTGTTTTATCTGTGTTTTCCTTGCTTTTAACTGTTTTTTCCTTGGTTTTGTCTGTGTTTTTATTGATCGCTTTCCTAATCTCTTAAACAGCCCTAAATATTAGTCTTTTGAATTCCATATCAGGTACTGCCAGTGTGCCTTTTCTTCTACTGGAAGGTTATCTTATTCTTTATTTTGGTCACTTGCTAGAGCCATCTTGTCCTACTTTTTTAAGTTTTGATATTGTTTGCTGTCTCTGAGACATTAAGATAGTATTTTCTTTAATTATTGATTGTGTGTTCATTTGTTTTTTTTGTTTTGTTTTGATTAGTGAGTGCAGGTGGCTTGGGCATTATTTGTTGCTTGCTTATCTGTGGATACAGTAGCTCTCACCACCTTGTCCGAGTGGCAGGGCAGCAGCAGGCAGGGCGAACCCACTTTCCTGTACACTTTGGCGAGGTTGCTGAGGGTGGACTGGGTGGGGGCGCTGTCTGCCTCCTGATGTTGGTCTAGAGATGTGGGAGTGTTCATAGCCCATCAGCAGATGGGTCAAAGTGTTAGACAGGGTGTGGTATGGGCTTGTTTCCCACCATTTAGCAGCTGGTCAAGTGGAGGTGAGGGAAGGTTGATGCAGGCTCAGTGCAGCAGCAGACCTGAGTGCCAGGGATGCTTTAGTCATGGTGGTGTGGTGGGGCTGGTGGGAAGGGGAGGGGAGATGGTATATGGAGTAGGTGGGAGGGAGAAAGAAAAGAAAGAAAAAAAAATTAAATGACGGTGTGGTGGGGGCCAGTGGTTGGGAGTGGGGTTGACCTGGGGCAATGGTGGGCCATTATGCTGGTGGCACTCCATCCGTGACAGTGCAGCGGGGGCCAGTAGGAAGGGGGACAAGGTGGGGTATGGGGCTAGGTGGGAGGGACAAAGAAAAGGAAGAAAGAGAAACAAATTGCCGTGTGACTGCAGGGGTGGAACGGGTCTGGGAGGGGGGCTCATATTTGTACCCCAGCAGTGGGTACTGCTGGGATGGGGGGCTTCTTGCTTCTACTCACCAGAAGGGTGAGGGGTGGGAAAGCATGTTTCTCTGGTTACCAGGTGTTCTGTTTCCTGCTGGGAGCTCTGTGAATTTGCCTTCCCATACTCCCTGTCCAGTGTCGTTGCTGGCTGTGTTTCAACATGGTGATGCTGGCTGTGTTAGTTGGTAGGGGACCTAAACTCCATATCTCTCCCTGTTCTCTGTTTTTCTTCAGTTTCTTCTTCCATTCGATGTTTGATCTAGTTCTTTATTCCTTCATTTGATGATTAGGTTTCCAGAATTGATGTTTGTATCTGGTTTACTTAGTTTTCGAGTCTTTGCTGCAGAGAGACATCATGGTGTGTTGTCTTGGGTGCCATGTTGGCTGCATCCCACAATTTCTATTTCTTAGCCAAATTAATTAATAGAGAATCTAATTCCAAAGTTGACTTATCAAAATATAGGTACTTAACTGTATACCAAAGTGGAAGTAGTAACGTATACGTAAGATGATTTTTTTCTGCATTCTTAACCTAACAAATTTTTAAAAATTAAAGAATTTGAAAATAGAAAATTAAGAAGTTAAGGAATTTGACACACAGGAATATGTGTTTTCTTTTCTTGTGGAGGTAAATAATTTCTGAAATACAGCAGAGTAGATTTGCCAAAGTCTCCTAGATTCTCTCCTTGCAGTGCTGTCTGAAATAGGCACATCACTGCTCTGCTCTAGAGAGCGTAGCGGCCAACAGACATATTTTTATACATGAGTCCCTTTACCAGGGACACTTAATTGAATTTACACTTAGAATTCATGAATCCAATTATTCAAATTTATTTACATATAAATAGCTCCTCTGAGAAATGATATAAATATGAAAAAATATTTTGGAGCTCTGATTGGAATAACAGTAAAACACTGATTAAATCACTAATAGAATATGTTGGATAACTGGAAACACCTGACCTTTATAAATCCTCAAGTAAGAAGACAGTAGTAGGAATTCATGATTATTCAGGAAAGTTTTTTTTTTTTTTTTTTTAATTGTACTTTAGATGAAAGTTTACAGAACAAACTAGCTTCTCATTAAACAGTACATACATTGTTTTATGACATTGGTTAACCACCCTATGACATGTCAGTACTCTCCCTTCTTGACCTGGGTTTCCTTATTACCAGCTTTCCTGTCCTCTCCTGCCTTCTAGTCCTTGCCCTTGGGCTGGTGTGCCCCATAAGTCTCATTTTGTTTTATGGGCCTGTCTAATCTTTGGCTGAAGGGTGAACCTTAAGAGTGACTTCATTACTGAGCTAAAAGGGTGTCTGGGAGCCATACTGTCTGGGTTTCTCCAGTCTCTGTCAGACCAGTAAGTCTGGCCTCTTTTTGTGAGTTAGAATTTTGTTCTACATTTTTCTCCAGCTCTTTTCGGGACTCCCTGTTGTGATCCCTGTCAGAGCAGTCAGTGGTGGTAGCCAGGCACTAACTGGTTGTGTTGGACTCAGTTGAGTGGGGTCCATGGTAGTTGTGGTTGTTTCCCTTGTATTGTTAGTTTCCTTCATTGTTCCTTGCTCCCAAAGGGGTGAGATCAGTGAAGTATCTTAGATGGGCACTCACAGGCTTGTAAGACCTAGATGCTACTCACCAAAGTAGAATGTAGAACATTTTCTTTATACACTGTGTTATGCCAGTTGAGCTAGATGTTGTCCGAGACCATGGTCCCGACAACCCTCAGCCCAGCAATTTGGTCCCTCAGGGAGTTTGGATGTGTCTGTGAAGCTTCCATGACCTTGCCTTGTACAAGTTGTGCTGGCTTCCCCAGTGTTGTGTACTGTCTTACCCTTCACCAAAGTTACCACTTATGTATTGTCTGTTTAGTGTTTTTCCATCCCCACTCCTCTCAAGGATCGTCGAAGATTGTTTCTTTTTGTGTGTAAACATTTTAATGAATTTTTGTAGTAGTGGTCTCATATAATATTTGTCTATTCAGAAATGTTTAGTACTCAGATTCCTGAGAATAACCTATTAGAAAGGCAGTCCTACTGATTAATGGGTGTGTAGTGTTCTCTGCATTGATATTTAACTTTCAGTGGAACTATGGACATGTCTGACAAGATAATACAAATACCTTATTGTAACACTTTTTAATATCATCTGTAAATTGTGTTTTCATTTGTCCAGAACATTTATGAAACCTTGGTGGCACAGTGGTTAAGTATTTGGCTGCTAACCAAAAGGTCAGCAGTTCGAATCCACCAGCCACCCCTTGGAAACCCCATGAGGCCGTTCTACTCTGTCCTACAGGGTAGCTGTGCATTGGAATCGACTTGGCAGTGATGGGTTGGTTTTTTCTGTTTTCATTTGTCCAGAACATCTATAAAATTTTTGGTTTAATTCAACTAATGTAGATGTTTTCAGGTATTCTGAATCCTTATTGATGTATTTAGTGCATTGATCTAGTTTTGGTTGGGCCTTCAGTGTGACTCCCTATTCCCTTTGCCTACCAGTTGTTGTTGTTGTGTGTCATTGAGTCGGTTCCAACCTATACTGACCCGATAGGACACAGTAGAACTTCCTCATAGGGTTTCCTAGGCTGTAAACTTTACAGGAGCCAACTTTTAGGTCTTTTCTCCCGTGGAATGGCTGGTGGGTTCCAAATACCAACCTTTGATTAGCAGCCAAGTGCTTAACCACTGCACCACCAGGGTTCCTTTACCTGCCCCTTAGCAGATCTGTTTTTCTCTTTCCCTAATAACTGCTTCAGTTCTTCATCCTACCATTTTCAGTTTTAGTATAAAATCTTAACTTCTACTTTAAAGAAAAAATTAAGGGTAATTAGGGAAGAGCTCCCCCAGTCTGTCTTCTCTAAAGTTACCTATAGCATCACCCTTTATTTTCTTCTTTTCTCTTGTCTTAGAAGAAGAGGAGCTTCCCCTGTGTTAAGGTCCTTGATCCCATCCCCTCCAACCTCCTCTAAGACATGTGTCAGCTTACCTCTGCTCCCCCATGTTTTCAGTTTCCTTTTCTTTGGCTCTTTGTTCCCAGGGATCACACATACTGAAGGGTCTCCTATCTGAGAAGAAAATATGTATAATTTTAATATTCTTGTTCCACTAACTCTATTTTTTCCTGTCTGATAATTGCCATATTTCTTGAACTAACAACCTACAATGGCCTACACTACCTTGACTTGAATTCACTATTTCTTTCCTTTCATTTACATGAATTTCTTTCAATTACACAACTAATACATTTATTGTAGTATCAAATGAAACAGTATATACCATTTATTCATTCTGTTAAAATTGACTTCTTCTGCCACTCTTCTACTAAAATGTATTTTGAAAATGACATTTATTCATTTCAGACAAATCTAGTGACTCCTTTTGAGTTCTTAAATTACTCAGTAAGGACTAGTGACCACTTTCTACATCCTAAAACAAACCTTCCCCCATCTTCCCACACCTGCCTGCCATTGGCTTCTGGAACTTTATGCATTCTTGGTTCTTTTTTTCTACCTCTCTATCTCTAGCTACTTAACCACCTTCACTGACTATTCCTTACCTGAAATGTTGGGTTTTGCCAGCTATTCATCCTTGGTTTTTTTAGCTTCTTACTCATCAGTTTTCCCTGAGTAATTTCTGTTTATAGAGCACACGTCTTGATCTCTAGATGTAACTGCTGTAAGCTTCTGGTAACTGTTTTCAGCCTCCCTGTAGACATTATAACCCAGATGGTTCATTGAATCCTCAAAATTACCATGTCTAGCATATTGAACAAGCTTTACCATCTGCCTTCCCCAGCTCTGCATCCAGCCTTGTAAGTGTGAAAATTCAGAAAACTCTTTAGTTCTTTCATGCCCTTTCACCTTAATTATCTCATCATCCTGTTGATTCTTGCTCAGGGTGACTCCTGAATATGGCTGTTTCTTCTTATCTCCACTTCTTTATGATCTTTGTTAGGATTTAATCATTTTACTTTGAATCTGATACTACAATTACTTATTTAGACCCCTGAACTCCATTTAGTCCTCTATACTTTAGGTGCCCATGGTGGTTCAAATGGGTAGGTGCTGGCTATTAGCCAAAAGGTTGGTGGTTCAAACCCACCCAGAGGTGCCTTGGAGGACAGGCCTAGTGATCTGCTTCTGAAAGATCACAGCCTTGAAAACCTATGGAGCAGTTCTGTTCTGCACACATGGATCACCATGAGTTGGAATTGACTAGATAGCAGTAATAGCAACAACTTTAGTTTATACTCTTGTGCAGTGTTTCTCAAACGATTGGTCTGAGGACCACTTTACAATCTTTAACATGTTTAAGGACCCAAAGATATTTGGTTTATGTGGAATACACACACACACACACGCACACACACACACACAGACACACCCCTTATTAGAAATTGAAAAAAAAATTAAAAATATTTTTTAAATCATTAAAATAACTAAAATTGACCATTGCATGTTAATATGAGTAACATCTTATGAAAATTAACTGTATTGTCATAAGCAAAAAAATAAATAAATAGAAGAATGTCATGTTTTACATTGTTACAAATATCTTTAATATCTGGCTTAATAGAACACAGCTAGATTATCATATCTGCTTCTGATTCCAGTCTATTATGATTTATTATTTTGGTTGAAGTATATGAAGAAAGTACAACCTCATACAGACATGTAACTGGAAAAGAGAAAAGTATTTTAATAGGCTTTCAGATAATTATGAATTTTCTTCTTTAATGGCATGCCAAAACTCAACAAATGGTAGTTCCTTAGAGATTAGTTGCAGTGTGAAGTCTGTCATCAGATCAGTGAACATTTTGTTCTCTGTTATATTAGAATCCATTGGTCTATCTTGCACTTTGCATGGATCTTTTGCCAAAACATGATTTTATAACATCGTGCATTGGTAAATTGGAAAATTTACCAACTGGGTGGCTGGATTTTGCAAATTTCCTAATGTTGACACATCTTATTTTACAGTATATATAAAAATCTTCACCCATTAATATTACTACCAATCTCATCAGAAAAGTCTAAGTATTGGGAATCTGTCACTTTAGTGGTGGTGAATACAATTTTTCTGAAATAGTAATATCAGATAGAAAGCTCAAATTTTATATTGGCAACAGATACTCTCAGTAGTTTTTCTACAAGTTACAAGATTGCTTCATTCACTTTTGAAAAAAATTCTACCAAATACTGAAGTCTGAATTACCGTAGATTTTCTGTCAGTCATTGTTTTAAATAAAAGTGATGTTCCATGAAAAGTGTCTAGTTGAGTTAGTAAGTCAGCAGTCACCCAAGTGCGTTCCTAGATCCCACGATCATAGTTTGGTGTGCAGTAGGAGTGCTCTGGGCATGCTTCCCGTTTTGTCACACAGAGCAGTAAACATAGATTCAAGTTTCAAAATTTAATAGGAATTTTTACTGCTTCTTTAAGAACATTCCTGAGGAACCCATCTTCCTGTCCTAGTCCCCTCTCATCTTTCCCTCCCTCCCTCTCTTCCTTCCTCTCTTTCTGCTGGTGTGTGGTGGTGAAGAACACAATGACTGAATACGCTTTAGTGCTGTTGTCTTGATTTGCGCTAAGGCACCAGCAGTTTTCCCCACCATTGCGTTTGCACCATCGATGCAGATGTCAACACAGTGAAAAAATTAAATAGTATTTTACTGTTATTAATAAAATAATTTTGATTCTTTGGACCCCCTGAAAGGTTTTGTGGGCTGCACTTTGAGAACTGCTGTACTTTAATGTCAGCAGATTTATGGTCCCCAGTATAGATCCAATCATTTACTTCTCTGCTTGTGGCCAGCCTTTTCCCTTTTTGGTTCTGCTCCCTGCCTCCAGCATCTTCCCTTGCCTTGCTGAAGTCCTTAGTGTTCTTGGGTGGCCAGATCTCTTTATGAGTCTGCTCTGTTATATATGTCATAGCCTCTTCCTAGGATTTGCTCTATTCTTCTCTCCTTTACCTGTGATATCCTGCTGTTCCTTCTAGTCCCAGCTCAGAATTTGTCTACTTTATGAATCTCTGGAGCCCTGGTGGTGCAGTGGTTAAGAGCTTGGCTGCTAACCAGAAAGTCAGCAGTTTGAATCCTCCAGCCACTCCTTGGAAACCCGATGAGGTGCTTCTGCTCTGTCCCGTAGGGTCAGTAGGAGTTGGAATCGACTCGACGGCAACAGGTTTGATTTTATGAGATCCCTACGCTGTGTACAATTAAATGAAAATAAAATTAATAAATTTTAGAAATTGAGAAATAAAATTAATAATGACAAATTTAAAGTGAAATTAGTCAAATTAATACAGTAAGGGGAGTATTGGGTTGAAATTCAGAGAGAAGAATTCGGTTCCTGTCTTAGTTATCTAGTGCTGCTGTAACAGAAATACCACAAGTGGATGGCTTCAACAAGAAGTTTATCCTCTCACAGTCTAGGAGGCTAGAAGTCCAAATTTAGGATGCCAGCTCCAGGGGAAGGCTTTCTCTCTCTATTGGTTCTGGGGAAAGGTCCTTGTCATCAATCTTCCCCTGGTCTAGGAGCTTCTCAGCGCAGGAAGCTCCAGTCCAAAGGACACACTCTGCTCCCAGCATTGCTTTCTTGGTGGTGTGAGGTCCCCCTGTCTCTCTACTCACTTCTCTCTTTTATATCTCAAAAGAGATTGGCTCAAAACACAACTCAATCTTGTAGATTGAGTCCTACATGATTAATGTAACTGCCGTTAATCCCATCTTATCAGCATCATAGAGATAGGAGTTATGACACATAGGAAAATCACATCAGATGACAAAATGGTGGACAGTCACACATACTGGGAATCATAGCCTAGCCAAGTTGACAGATATTTTTGGGGGACACAGTTCAATCCATGACACTCCTTTTCAACTAATTGGCTACTCACAGTTGCTCCCATCATAGGGGTGATCACATACCAAATCTCAACATGGAAGTGATCACAACATTATATGACTGCCAAATATATCACTGCCGTCACTGAGAATCATGGCCCAGCCAAGTTGACACACAGTCTGAACCATCACAGTTACTAACTCATTGCGTGTCCTCAGTGACGTCTCTTTGGTCCTTAGTGTTCTAACCTGTAAAGTGAAAGGGTCAATGATAAGATTTTATTAATTTCTCAGAGTACTTGGAGGAAAAGTTTGTTCTGGACTTGAATGTGTGGAAACAGACTTGTCTTGAGTCAGCAGACTTTGATTTTAGTATCCATCACTTACTAAATCTGTAATCCTGAATAAGCAATCATTTTAGCACTCCAAACCTCAATGGTGGTATCTGTAAAATGGAAATAACAATCTACCTATTTCACAGGCTTTTCTGATAGTATAATTTGAAACCGAATATGAAAGTATTTCCTAAAGTGTAAAAGTTCTACAAAGTGGGTTGCGTATATTTGATATTAGAATTTCTTTTTAAGGTTCAGAGGAGTTTCACATATTTTATATCATTCTTATTCCCCTTCCATCATTACTTAAGCTAATTTTTATAGCTTGGAAACCTAATTATGGGAAAAGTTTCTGAGTCACCTCATTATACATCGCTTTCTTCATAGACCCTAAATGTTAGGGCTGGGGTAGACAGTACATTTGTGGCACACATTTTCTGTATGAGGGTGGGTGACAGATGCTTGATACATAGGACCTCATTCGATTGTCACATTGAATCTGTACAGCAGGAAGCATACCCTTTATGTATGAGGAACGTGTGGCATGGAGAGTTTTCATGTAGCTTTCCTGAGATTAAAAATTTAGTCAGTGGTAGCTATTCTCTATTTCAGGTAGGCATTGTAGGCTAACAATTGTTATATAGCACATGACAGAGTCCATCCTGTTATTTGGAAGATAAGAAACTGAGGTCACAAGCGGTAACATGCTTTCCTAAGAGCACACAGTTGGCTAGTGACAGAGCCGTGCGTGAAGCCTAGATCTGTGGGTTCCCAAGCCCGAGTCTTTTTTTATTGCTGAAATAATATAGATAACACAACATTTGCCAATTCAACATTTTTTACATGTACAGGTCAGTGACACTAATTACATCATGTTTATTAGCATTCTTGCCTCTTTCTATTTATTATTGTTATTACCCTCACTATAGGACACATTTTTCGTTATCTTAATTGTCACTTACCCTTAGTATATTTTTTATTGTTTTCAGTCAACATATTGCGTTTCTAGTAGGCTTGTGCTGAAATGTAAAACTTATTGAAGTTCTTTCTAAATGATGAAATGTCACCCTGTCAGCACCAATTTTATAGTCTTCCTGTTCATAGACACGTTCCACCACATAAAAACTACTCATTGGCTTGATTAATAGTATTCAAGTTGGGTGTTAGTTACTAATAGAGTTTTGTAAATAAGAACTTACTCTGAGGTACTATTGTCAAAAAACTGTGTATGATTTATTGCCTCTTCATTCTGCATGTACTTAATATGACAAAATCTACAAAGGGTTATCTAAAAAGGAAGTGAAGTATAAAACACATGGTTCCCTTTGGCTCTGCTTTCAAGGGATAAAAAGCAACCCCCTCATTTTTTCAGAGATAGAAAAGTGAGCTATATTTTAAACCACGATAACAAATTTAGATAGATGCATTTACTCCCTCATATAGGATACTGGAGACTTTTAGTTTTAACTGATTAATGATTTAAGTTGCTTTGTGAAGTCTACATCTCTCTCTCTGCATATGTATCCATGTTTGTGTGTGTGTGTGTATACACACATACATATAATTTAACACAAGAGTTGTTCTTGTGTATATTTGTTTTTCGTGTGTATTTGTTTTTAAGCATTTTGAACTATAGTATGCATACAGAAAAGTGCACAAATCATAAGGATGCAACTTACTGAAAGTTCACAAGTAACCATGTAACCAGCACCCAGATTTAGAATTAGAACTTAAACCTTAGAAGCCACTTCATGTCCCCTCCCAGTTACTCATTGCCTTCTCCCAGAATTAGCGTAGAGTAGATTAAATTCGTCTGTTTTCAAACAGCATATAAATGGAACAATCCAGTATACATGTTTTATGACTGAACTTCTTTGGTTCATTGTATCTGTGAAGTTCATCCATATTGTTAAATGGGACAGTAGTTCATTCATTGTCATTGCTGCATAGTATTCCATTATATGAGTGTGTCACACTTTGTTTTCCTATTCTATAGTTGATAGACAGCTGGGTTGTTTCCAAATAAATACATTGTTATATGTGTAAAACAAAGTCTCATATCCATAATACATAAAGAATATTTAGAACTCCTTAAGAAAAAGACAGCCTAGTTGAAAATGATCAAAAGAAGAAAGTCAAACGGCCAATAAGTATATGAAAAGGTGGTCAACTTTATTAGTCACCAAGGAAATGCAAATTAAAAGCAAAATGTGATATTATCACACATCTACCAGGATGAAAATGAAGGAAAACACCAAGTGTTAATGAAAATGTGAACAACTAGAATTCTCTTGAACTGCTAGTGAAAGTTTAAGTTGGCATAAGCATTTTAAAAACCATTTGGCAATATCTGCTAAAACTTAAAATCCGTATGTCCTATGATGCAGCCATTCTGTTCCTAGGTGTATATTCAACAGAAATGTGTGCACATATTTACCAAAAGACAGGTAAAAGAATGTGGAGAAAAATGTAGTACAAAATTCAAACCCACACACAAAAAAGACCAGACTTAACTGCTCTGACAGAGACTAGAGAAACCCTCAGAGTATGGCCCCTGAACACCCTTCTAAGTCAGTACTGAAGTCACTCCTGAGGTTCACCCTTCAGCCAAAGATTAGACAGGCTTATAAAACAAACAATGACACATGTAGTTCAACCATGTATACGAGACTAAATGGGCACACCAGCCCAGGAACAAGGATGAGAAGGCAGGAAGGGACAGGAAAGTGGGAAATGGGGAACCCAAGGTCAAGAAGGGGAGAGTGTTGACAAGTTGTGGAGTTGACAAACAATTTCACAAAAAGTTTTTGTATTAAATGTTTAATGAGAAACTGATTTTCTCTGTAAACTTTCACCTAGAGCACAATAAAAAAAAAATATATATATATATCAAGGGTAAAAAAAAAAAAAAAGAAGTTCATAGACACACCATTTGTAATTGCCAAAAATATGAATGTTGCTGTTGTTGTGTGTCATCGATTCAATTCCAACTCTAGTGACTCCGTGCAATAGTAGAAGTGCCCCATGAGGTTTCCGTGTCTGTAACCTTTGTGGAAGCGGATCGCAGGTCTTTCTCTCACAGGGCCACAGGGTGGGTTTGAACCGCCAACCTTTTGGTTAGCAGCTGAGCACTCAACCCTGGCGCCTCCAGGGCCCCTTAATATAAACAATTCCTGTTAACTTGGATGTGCTTTTTTGATTCAAATAATTCAAGATTTTTCAGACTGAAATAATATTTAGCAGCATATGGGTTGGAGAGCTAGAACTTTGACAGTACTGACATAGACTGAGATGGCTAAGATAAGAATTCTCTGAAAAAGGTCAGTCGATGTTTGAAACTGTAATGGAAATACCCGTAATAAAGTGACTCCGCCTGTTAAGTTTTTTCTGCCAATATCCTGCAGTTTCTTGCTTGTTAAAATTAGGATCATCAATGGAATGGAAAGGAGTAGTCCCATAAACCAAAAAAACCAAACCCATTGCCGTCGAGTCAGTTCTGACTCAGAGTGCTCCTGTAGGGCAGAGTAGAACTGCCCCAGAGGGTTTCCAAGGCTGTAAAGCTTTTACAGAAGCAGACTGCCACATCTTTCTCTCACGGAGTGGCTGCTGGATTCAAACCACGAGCCATTGTTAGCAGCCCAGCGCTTCAATCACTGTGCCACCAGGGCTTCTTAGTAGTCCTCTCGATAGTTCTAAACAAAAGACAAAATCGTTAGTGTTTTGAGTGCCTTTGTAATTTACTATTTTGGAATTTCACAACCCTTAAGCAAAATTCCTACTTAGAAGAAACAGAAAATGATCTCTGACTTCCCAGCCCTGAACTTTAACTGACTTTATGGTTGTTAGTTACTGTCAACTCCTGGTGAGTCATTGTACAAGAGGATCAGGCCGTTGTGATCCACAGGGTTTTCACTGGCTGATTTTCAGAAGAAGATTGCCAGGCCTTTTGTCTTGGTGTTTCTTCCTTGTCTTAGTCTAGAAGCTCCGCAGCAACCTGTTCAGCATCATAGCAACGCAAGCCTCCACGGACAGACGGGTGGTGGCTGTGCTTGAGGCGCATTGCCGGGAGGGGAGTCAGACCTGGGTCTCCAGCATGGAAGGCGAGAAGTCTACACGTTAGCTGATGTAGTAACTGCTTGTCATTTCATGTTGTGACAGAACTCATTTAGTTCACTCAGTTGCTACTTACTGACCATCTGCATTGTGCCAGGCCCTGTTTTTGGCTGTGAACCTGGAGAGGTAGCTGTGAACAAAAGTCCCTGCCCTCAAAGTTTAATATTAGTAGAAGACACAAAATAAACAAGTAAATCAATGAAATTTTGATATGTTGGTGATAAGTGCTATGGAGAAAAACAGCAAGATAAGGAGGTGGAGAGTGTAGAGGACTCCTCTTTGATGCAGATGTTCAAGGAGTGCCTTTCTGAAAAGGCAAGATCTGAGCTGAGAGCTAAAGGAACTGAAGATAAGCGGCTTGGAGATTTCTAGGGGAACAAGACCTCAGGGAAAGGGATACCACATAGAAACATCCTGAGGTGGGCTTTATGTGTTCAGACAACAGCAAGGAGGCCAGGGGCAGAGTGCAGATGGGACGGTTGATAGGGGATGAGGTCAGGAAGTTTGTAATGGCTAAATCATGTATGACCTGGTAGGCCATTGTAAGGATTTGGGATTTTTCTCTGATTTAAGGTGGAAACTTCCTGGAAGCTTTGAGTAGAGGACCTGACTGAAGGTTTGAGGAGTCTACTCTGGTTGCTGTATTGAAAATAAAAGTGTATGGGATACAAGTGTGAAAGCAGAAAGACCTATTAGTAGGCTGTTGCAGTCTTCCCGTTGTTTTGGATAAGCATAGCAGTTGTAGAGGAGGTCAGAATTGGTTAGGTTCAGGGTATGTTTTGAAGATAGAGCTAACAATCTGTAGATGTATTGGGTGTGAGATGTATAAGAAAGAAAAGAGTCAAGGATGATTTCTGTTTTAGGCCTGAGCAACAGATAAAATGATGCTTTTATTTACTGAGATGTGAAATATTGCAGTAAGAGCAGGTTGGAGATGAAGGAACACTGGGAGTTTGGCTTTGGACATGTTAAGTTTGAGTTGTCCATTAGACATCAAAGAGGAAATGTCCAGTAAGCTGCTGAATATAGAGTCAGAAACTCTGGGTAGTGGCCTGGGCTGGAGATAAATTTCAGAGTTGTGAACAATCACGAGATTGGATGAGTTCACTAGAAAGTGACTTAAAACCCACTGCTGTTGAGTCGATTCTGACTCATAGCAACTCTGTAGGGTTTCCAAGGCTGTAAATCTCTACGGAAGCAGACCACCACATCTTTCTCCTGTGGAGCCGCTGGTGGTTTCGAACCCCTAACCTTTCTGTTAGCAGTTGATCGTTTTAACCACTGTGCCACCAGGGCTCCTAGAAGGTGACTTAGAAAAGTAAAAAAAAAAAGTCTGAGAAATGATTCTTTGGGGATGAGGCTGGAGAAATGAGGAAGAAAAACCAAAAGATAACGAGAAGGATCAACTTGTGAAGTAAAATCAGAAGGAAAAGAACAGTGTCCTTCACTTGGAAGTTAAGTGAATTAAGAAATCTTTGAACAAGGTGGTAGGGATCAGTAATGTCAAGAATCACTGTTTGTTAGATCACAAGATGGGGTGAGAATTAGCCAGTGAATTTAACAACATTGTTGACCTTGATAAGACTTGTTTCTGTGCACAACCTGATTAGATTGGATTCAAAAGAAAAGAGGAAGAGAAGAAACAGACTGGAGGTGTTGATACTCTTTAGAAGAGTTTTGATGTAAAGGGAAGCAGAGAATGAGGCTATCGTTGGAGGGGTTGTGGGGTCAAGGGAAGTGTTTTTACAGATGGGAGATAATAAAGCACACTGGTGAGCTGATGAAAAGGTTCTAGAAGAGAGAAAATTTATGAAGCAACGAGCGGAGGCAACTGCTGGAGTGATTCCACCATGGCAGAATCCCTCTGACAAACGGGAAGTGTAACTTGGAGTAGGGTTTTTATCTCTTTTTCCGGCTTATCTATAAAGTTCACAATGATAGGTGGAGGAAAATTAGATAAGGAGTTGTTTTGCTTCAAAGCCACATTAAGTTAGGAAATACATAAAGAGATTTTATAGTTATTCATGTGGTATTGGCATATCAGCACCATCTAACCTTGCCATGTATTCTGCACTGGGACACAGATTAAAAGCAAAATACCTTATACAAAGAGTTTTAAGAGTCAAATCTTCTGATTATAGAACGTCAACTGCATTTTCCTTAAGTCTCAGTTGTATAAACATACGGGACCTTTAAAACCTGTGCGGTTTTTAATTTACGGACACCCCTGTGCCATGCAGTAGGTAACTGGTTACGGTCCATCCTTCTCTGGTTTATAGGGGTTTACATTGTTTCCTTTCTTACTGGTTTGTCTTTGGAGGCCTAGTTCTAAGCAATATGCACAAATCACCTTTTAATAGTGTGTGAAATTTTGGGGGAAAAAATCCACCTTGCCAGGAATATTGTTTTCAGACTTCCTGAATGATAATGGATAAAATTCTTACAGTGACCTTGCAGAGGAAGGAATAGAACTTATGGACACAAACTACTCTCTTTTACATGTCATTCTAAACTCTTTATATCAGAAATGAAAAATAGCCTTTGACACAGAGGTTTTCTTAGCTCCTTCTGTAGGAGTTACTTGCTGATTCAACTATTAATTAGGACAAGGAACTTTTATATAATTAAAAAAACAAGTTATTACAATTCTAATTGATCATGTTTATCATTCTTAAATATTAGCTCATGTGGAAACTCTTAAATTTTGACTTTAAAAATTGTGCCTAGCTATCTTTATTTATAATCACCTTCTGTGATTGAAAGAGTTTTATCTTTATGTTATGTTCTGCCAGAATCTAAAATGCAGAAATAAAATGTGTTTGATGATTTGATACTAGGGAACATCTTAATTACTTAAAAATTTTAAGTAAATGTTAATGTTTTCTTATACTACTCATATAAGTAATGTACGATTACTTATATTCTGTTAGAAATTACCACTTAGGGCAGTTAAAAGTTGGGCTTAGTATATTAGGAAGTTAAAATGGGATTCTTTCTGTCTCAGTTTTGACTGAGGTCCCAAAGGCCAAAAACAGAACAACCGATGCCAAGAAGACTCACATATCAGGGTTAGGAGCCAGACTTCTTGGGAAAGTTTTGCAAAAGAAGGTGGCTGAAAACTGGCTTTTTGACCTTTAGCCCATCATCTCCCTCAGGGTCCTAAATAAAGCGATCAAGTGGGAGAAATTGTTTGGAATGGTTGTGGGGCTGCAGCGTGTTTTCCCTCCTCACCACAGAGGGATGAGGTGAGAGGGACTTCAAGGCAGCGTCCTGTCTGCCCCTGTGCTTTGAGAGGCTCAGAGTGTACTGGCCTCGGAGTCTCCAGTCGCATCAGAGGAGGCAAAGGTGTGGCTGTGACTGCTGGTCAGAGGCAGTGGACAGAGGGAGCAGGGCTGCGGCAGGAAGGGACCACAGGGCTACAACGTGTCAGGGCAAAGAATGCCTGAGGGCTTATTTACTGTGAGATATGGGGGTGGGGGAGAGAGAAGGAGGGAAGGACGGAGGGAGAGAGAGAGAGAAGAGGAGGGAGAGTGTGCTAGCCTAGGTTTAAAATTTAAAGGAACTCTGCCCAGAAAGACCTCAAAAGTCAGAGGGTGATGGACTCTACCATGAAGAAATCCTATTCCCCCTTGCCCCCCACCCTTCCAAGCCTGCTCTGTGAGCTCCTGCTATCGCTGTATTTGGGTGAAATCTCCAGAGATCTCCTCACAGTTTCAATCACTCTCAGATAATGTAAAGTCCCCCTGGCACTTTCACTTCCGCTAAAACTGGAATACACTCCCTTCCATAATTAAGATGTCTGGTCCCGAGTAATAACCGAAACTCTGAGCTTGGTTCAGAGAGGAAGGTGCCTTCTCCGCAGCCCGCCCCTCCTCAGGGAAGCCCCCGTGGGGCTGGGCGGCTGCCTGGGCTCTCTTCTCCTCCTTACACGTTTACAGCATTTTTGCGGGTTTCTCAGAATCTCCTCTTCGGGAACCTCTAGCTTCAGTGACATGAAATGGCCAGGGCTTTGCTCCAGCTGGCAACTCCTGAGTCTAGCTTTCAGCCGAGGCATTCTGTAGTCCGCAAGTCACAGACGCGTACTGCCCCATTTTGATTTTGATTATTACTCAAGACTGCACATCTTAATTATGGAAGGGAATGTTTTCCAGTGTTAGTGGAATTGAAGGTGCCAGAGGGACTTTACATTATCTGAGAGTGACTGAGAATGTGATGAGATCTGGAGATTTCACCCAAATGCAGTGATAGCAGGAGCTCACAGAACAGGCTTGGATGGGTACGTGTGGGAAAAATAGAATTTCTTTATAACTGAGTCCTCAAGATTCTAGCTCGTTCAGTAAAAGGTTATATTGACTTCCAAACAGTGGTTGATGGAGAGGAAAAAGGTTTAGTTTTCATTATCCAGATGCCACCACGTTCATATTACAAGGGAGCGATGCATCTCTCAGAATGACGTTCGTACTTCTCGCCTCTGAATTTTGCAGTGAGATTTCGGTTCAGAACATGTGTCATGAATCAGACGTGCGTGCCTGTGGATGTTTTAATGAAGCTATAATTCAAAAAAGATAGTTTACTTGTCTCTATTTCAAATAGATTTGCACAGAAGAGGTTATGCAAAGAAGCAGGAATAGGTTAAAAAATTAGTTGTGGCCTTGTTAAGGGTGTTCATTCAATTCATTAGGTTCCCTGACAGCAGCAAAAGCCTCTTTATGCAGAGACTTGCGAGCACCTGAGAGTGATCTGTTCTGAAGGCTTGTGAAATGTAACTGCTCATTTCAGTTCTCAAACACTGGTGTAGCCTCTCTTTGCTTATTATCTTGTTTTCCGTTTTGGTTAGTAGTAGCAAGGAAAACACCACCTGTTATCAGCTTGGTGCCATAAGCCTTAGAGAGCAGCAGAGTTAGAGTAATGATTTAGGAAATAAGATGTTTGAATTTACAGTATGTAATGTATGTAAGAAATCAGGATGTTCTGCAGATTTGCTTAACTGAATGACCATATTAATGACTTTCAGCTGGTTTGGAGGAAGGTTTTTTTTTTTTTTTTTTTTCCCCATGGCTAGTTTTGTAGCAGATTTCTTCTCCTCTGTATGCAAAGCAGGATATGTTACTGTGAATTGGCATTTATACCAATGAAGTGTTAGGCAGAGCCCTGGTGGCACAGTGGTTAAGAACTCGGCTACTAACCAAAAGGTTGGCAGTTCAAATCCACCAGTTGCTCCTAGGAAACCCTATGGGGCAGGTCTACTCTGTCCTGTAGGGTCGCTGTGAGTTGGAATCAACTCGATGGCAGTGAGTTTGGTTTTAAGTGTTAAGTAAAGACCCTTGGTGGTACAATGGTTAAGTGCTCAGCTGCTAACTGAAAGAGCAGAGGTTGGAACTCACCAGCCGCTCTGCTAGAGAAAAGACTCAGGGGTCTGCTCCCTTTTACAGCTTAGGAAACCCCGTGGGGCAGTTGTACTCTGTCACATGGGGTTGCTGTGAGTAGGAACGGACTCAGCGGCACACAACAGCAACAGACATTAGATACTATCCTAAGCCCTTTACATACATTACCTAATTTAATTGTGAAAACAGGCCTGATATAAAAAAGTGATTTTGGGGGATTATTATCTCTGCTTATAGATAGCCAACTGAGGCACAGAGATTAAGTGTTCAAAGCTACACTGCTGGTTAGTCGTAAACCATGATTCAAACGGAGGCAGTCTGGCTGCAGAATCAGTGTCTCAATCACTAATGGAGGCTCTCAAGCTAGGGGGGCTGCATATATCTTTTTTATTAGACAAGAAGGAGATCTTGCCTTTCATATGTGATTTAGAAAGTCTCAAAATGATATGCTGACAATTTAAAATTATTATAAAACAATATAGAAAAAGCATATATACCATATTTTATGCAAATAGTACGCACCTTCTGTATTTGTTTGCTGGCTACACCCTCCCCCCTTGCAAGGTACCTCACATGTGCCACCCACCATGCCAATCCTTTTCCACATGTTGCTGTAAAAAAAAGAAAAAGAAAGTAGCATAGCATGCTTATTAAAATACCTTGGTGGGGGGAAGTGCACGGCCAGCAGACACAAACACAGAAGGCACATGTTGTTTGCATAAAAATAAGGTAATAATGACGAATTACAGACAGAAGGCACATGTTATTTGCGTAAAAATAAGGTAATAATGACAAATTACAGTTGTATCTTTATTGTAAACGGTTACTTGATTCTCTCTTCTGTTCCATTAGGTATAGCTTACCCCTGTGCCAGTAAAACAGTCCCTTGTTACTGCAGCTAAATGCCTGATAGGGCGTATCCTCTAGTTTTGTTCTTCATTATTAGCTTGGCCATTCTAGAGCTTTTGCATTTCCATATAAATTTTAGAATAAACTTTTCAATTTTCATACACACAGACACAAAACGCAGAGGTTTTCATTGGGGTAGTATGGACTCAATTTTATTTCTAACTTGTATCGAAACATTAAATAAAAAAAATCAAGCAAAAACAAAAATCACACATAGGAAAAAAGGCAAGGAAAACATAGAATAATTGGGAATGAAGACATTTACCTTAACATGGGAATAACCACCTTTCCATAAACATGACTAGACCTGGAATAATGGTTATTTGAAACCATATGAAATACAAACCACAGCACTGAAAAGTTCACTTTAAGAAATGGGAATTTGGAGCTTTTGTATTCCTGCTCTCTGGCCAGCTACTCTTCTGAATCTGGATTGAGTTCCATGAGGAAAGGTATTTTTGTGTCTTTTGTTTGCTGCTGTGTTTCCAGGACCTCAAAAACTCTCTGGCCATTAGTAGGCACTCACTAAACATTTGTTGAACTAATGGATAAATCTACATGTTTCAGTATTCAAAATGTGTAGTTGCAATTTAAGTATGAGTTCTGTGAAGGAGAAATAAATAGTTTCAACTCCTGAAAATTTGTGTTCAAGAAACATTCTTTTCTCAAAAGGAGTATGAACAAAATACACAAAGTTGCAAATAATACCTGATATTATCATGTCAATAACCATTTGATTTGGTAATTGTATTGGATACTGTATCATAATACATTCAAAATTAGTTATATATTTTTGGTTAACTTTAAGGGTTTAAGTGGTTTTGAAATACAATGTAGTCTCTACCCTTTTTTATCTTCTAGATGCTCATGTTAGACCTTCTGATTTTTTACAAGTACATGAGAAAATTGTTCTTGCTTGCTTGCTTGAAACTTTTAAGGAAGAAACCAGTCTGTATGACTTGATATTCCACTCCCAGGTACACAATCCTGCCCATACGGCCTTTCCCCCATGCCTTCCCCTCCTTACAGCAGGGGAGCTCTTCTTTATTCTATCTAAAGCCTAATTCAACCAGGATTTGTATCTCATTGCCTCTTTTTTTTTTTTTTTTTTGAGGGTATCTGAAATTGAGAATCATCAGTATTTAAAGTTTTCTTGCTAAACTGGATCTTTTGTAATATACTCAGGTTTTCCATTACAGACTGAAAACAAGAAAAATGTCTACTCTTAACTGCACATCTACCTCTAAATTGTCACTCTTTCTCCTTGTCTGGAGTGCGTATAGTCACTCTTCTCAGAAAAGTCCAATGTACCCTCACTCCATTCCCTCACCTCCCACTCACTGTTCTGTCCACTCCAGTTTGGTTTCTGCCTTTTTCTGTACTGAAAAATAGCTTTCCCTTTTGCTAAATTTCACAGAATATTTTGAGTTCTCATTTTAACGTTTCACCCTGTTGGCCAACTCTTCCATGACATGTTATTTTTCTTTGACTTCCGTTGACATCACACACGTCTGGATTTTCTCCTTCCTCTGGAGCCATTCATTTTGTTTCTCAAGTGTTGTCTTGTCTTCCCCATCTGCTCGTTAAATGTTGGAGTTCCTCTTGCTTCAATTTCATGTCCCTTTCTCGTCTCACTATAAACTCTTTCCAAACAAGTGATTCTTAAACTTGACTGCATTCTAGAAGCCTCTAAAGAGCTTTTAAAATACTCATGATTGGGCCACATCCTAAACTAATTACATCAGAATCTGGGTGTAGGGGATGGGCCTACGCATCAGTATTTTCTAGAGCTCCTCAGCTGAATCCAGTGTATAGGCAATGATGAGAATTACTTGACAAATTCATCCAAACCCACCGCTTTAAATACCATTTCTATGTCAGAATAATGAACGTGTGCATTTGTTTTTCAAATGCATAATTGGCACATGGCACAGTACATGGCACACAGTAGGTGCTCAAAAAACTTTAATAAATGAATTAAAAATGATAAAAAGTAAAAGAGAGTTTAGTCTATTGGTGACTATATGATGGTTAAGCTTCTGTTGTTGTTTAAGACACCTTCGTATTTAGTTGATGTTGTAGGTTGGATTCTGTGGGGAACAGACTATGAGATGGATATTTGCATGCAAAAAGGGATTGCTGTGGAGAACACCACCTCTAAGGAAGTGAGGAAAGTAGGTTCCTATGAAGGAAGCAGTTGAATTGCAATGCATTTGCAACTAAGAACCCAGTTAATGCCCCAGGGGGCTCTGAGCTGGCATGGCCCTTCAGGAGTTGTCCCAAATTGTTGCGAGGGTGCCTGGTGCCTTTGGATCCCCAAATCAAGGACATTGAATGTGGGTTGCCTCCAGGGAGGGAGCATAACCATGGGCAAGACACCTTCCTTCAGCTGAAGGCGATTCCAGAATTGACCCAAGTGTGAACCTCAGCAGCCAGCATTCCTGACAGCAGCCTCAGTTCTGAAGGGGCAGCTTGGGTGGTGTCCACCACAGCACACACTGCAGGTAGAACCATAAAGTATCAGCTGAATGGTACTGTTGTTGTTGTTTGGTGCTACTGAGTAGATTTTCGACTCACAGCAACCCGATGTGACAGAGTAGAACTGCCCCATAAGATTTTCTAGGCTGTAATCTTTATGGGAGCAGATCATCAGGTCTTTCTCCCATGGGGCGACTGGGTGGGTTTGAACTGCCAACCTTTCAGTTAGCAGCCCAACACTTCATCATTGCACTACCAAAAACCCAAAACCAAACCCATTGCTGTTGAGGAGATTCCGACTCATAGCGACCCTATAGGACAGAGTAGAACTGCCCATAGAGTTTCTAAGGATGTAAATCTTTACGGAAGCAGACTGCCACATCTTTCTCCTGGGGGGCGGCTGGTGGGTTCAAACCTCTGACCTTTCGATTAGCAGCCAAATGCATAACCAGGGCTCCTTAATAGAATGGTAGAGATCACTTAATTTAAACCTTAAAGATGAATATACTGAGACCAGGAGCCCTGGTGGCTTAGTGGATAAGAGCTCGGCTGCTAACCAAAAGGTCAGCAGTTTGAATCCACCAGCCACTCCTTGGAAACTCTATGAGGCAGTTCAACTCTGTCCTGTAGGGTCGCTATGAGTCAGAATTGATTCAGTGGCAATGAGTTTTTTACACTGAGACCAAGGAGCCCCGGTGGCACGCTTGTTAAGTGCTCAGTTGCTAACTGAGAAGTCGGCAGTTCGAACTCAACAGCTGTTTCATGGGAGAAAGATGTGGCAGTCTGCTTCCATAAAGATTACAGCCTTAGAAACCCTATGGGGCAGTTCTGCTCTGTCGTACAGGGTCTCTATGAGTTGGAATGTACTTGACGGCAATGGGTTTGGTTTTTGGGTTTATACTAAGGATGAGAGAAGACAGGTAATTTGGCTACTGTCATGTGGCAAGCCAGAATACCAGTTTATCTGGAGCCAGCATACCAGTCTCTTGTCTTTAGACAAGTGTTTTTTAAATCTCATCTTTATTATATGTTTGTATGATTATTTGTGTTCCTGGGTGGTGCAGACGGTTTGCACTGTGCTGGTAACTGAATGGTTGGTGGTTTGAACTACCCAGAGGCACCATGGAAAAAAAGGCCTGACAGTCTGCTTTCGTAAACCCTATAGAGCAGTTCTGCTCTGTAACTCATGGGGTTGCCATATGTCAGAATCGACTCTACAGCACAAGGTAACAACATCATTTATCTTCATCAACATTTCTGTTAGGCCAGAGGGAAAAAGTTCACATTTATATTATATATGGAACATTGAGAAAAGATAAGTAATGTCCCAGTTGCAAGCAGAGTTACGGATATTACTAAGATTGTGATCCTGTTTCTTCATAGTACAGAAAGTAATCGCACTATAAATATTAAGATTGGATTGAGGTTTAATTCCTTATGTCATGAGGTTTGTATCTCACTAAAAAACCAATTAAGAATAATGAGAATGTATAATGTCTTACCCTGTTTGAGAAGCATACCATAAATAGAAGATACTTATGATATTCGTACAATGAGTATCCTTGCGTGTGGTGTGAAGTTAAAAGTGAGCAATGGACATTCTTTGAAGGGATTTGAAAATTGCTGATATCCAAAATCCAGCATCTCTTCAAGTAGATGATTTTACTTTGTGAAAAATATTTTTCTTTCAGCCATGAGCAATGTAATTGCATAATTTGAGATAGACAAAATTTGAAAATGTTTCCACAGGCTCCAACAGTTCATTGAGCCCAATTGAGGGGATAAATAGAATGAATGTTGTGGAACACTGTTCGTAATTATGATTCTTGGCCCATAATTACATGACAGACTTTGCCACACACATGCATATATACACATAAACGCATTCTTTTCAAATAAATATAAACTAATTAAACTCAACTAATCATGTAGAAGGTATCACTCACTGTATTCATAAATCCTTGGTTCACAGTTGAATCTGTGAAAAAAGAATGGAAAATAAATACAGAAGCCATCAAGCGGTGATAATAAATCATACTATGGTTAGAAAAATACAAAACAAATGAAAGTACGCCATACGTACCTACTACCAGTTGCTGTCAAGTCAGTTCCAATGTATGGTGACCGCAGGTATTGCGGATTATAATTATACTTCATAGGGTTTTCAAGACTATGATCTTTCTGAAGTAGATTGGCAGGCACCTCTGGCTGGGTTCAAACCGCCAACCTTTTGTTTAGTAGTTGAAGGCTTAACCATTTTTCTACCCAGGGACTCCTAAATAACTCATAATAACCCCCAAATTATCTGGAGTAGTAAATAACTACTGATTTAATTTTTTACCTGAAAATAAAAAGTGTTTGTTGGTCTGTTTGTCTGATTACCTATGTAAAAATTCTTCTATATACGTGGAAATGGAGGCTAAACTTTTAATCAGTTGATATGTACAGACTTGTAACAGTGTTTTTCATAAGTCACAGCCTTGGCATATGACCAGGATGTCAGTGTGGCATCATTGTTTACAGTTCGTTTCCAGTTAACCCTGTGGGTTTTAGAGTAATAGAGTGTGATTGCCTCTTCTGATTCTTTCAACTTCTTTCTTCCTTTTTTTTTTTTAAATAAACATTTTATTTTAGAACAGTTTTAGATTTACAGAAAAATTGCCATGATAGTTCAGAGTTTCCATATACCTTATACCCAGTTTCCTGGATCATTAACATCTTACATTCCTCTGGTACATTTGTCATGATATTTGAACTAAGATTTATGCATTAATATGACCTTAAGTCCATACTTTATTCAGATTTCTGTGGTTTTCACCTAACGTCCTTCTTCTGTGCCAGGGTCCCCTTCAGGATACCATATTACGTTTAGTTGTCATGTCTTCTTAGGTTCCTCTTGGCTCTAAGAGTTTCTGAGATGTTCCTTCTTTTTTGATGACCTTGACATTTTGAGGATTACTGGTCAAGTATTTTGTAGAATGCCCCTCAGCTGAGATTTGTCTGATGTTTTTCTCATGATTAGACTGGGGTTATGGGTTGGTATGTACAGACTTGAGGGGAGGAAGGCCACATAGGTAAAGTGCCACTCTCATGACACCATGTCAGGGGTGCATACTATCAATATGACTGATCTAACACTGTTGTTGTTAACCTTGATCACCTCGGTGAGGTAGTATTTGTCAGTTTTCCCCACTCTAAAGTTACTCTTTTATCTGCTTTTCCACACTGTACTCTTTGGAAGAAAGTCACTATGCACAAGTGACACTTAAGGAGCAGGGAGTTATACTCCCTCTCCTTGAGGACAGTGTATCTACATAAATTATTTGGAATTCTTCTGTGTGGGAGAAATATCTGTTCTCTCCCATTTATTTATTCACGCATAATTTATATCAGCATGGGTATTTATTTTATATTTGGCTTGTAATTCAATACTACTTTATTTTGTTGCTCAAATTGTTCCAGCTGGCCACGGGGAGCTCTTTCAGTTGGCTCCTGGGTCCTTTGACATACTCCCATCATTGTTTGTTTTATTTATTTTGAGCAATTCCTTCCTTTCTGTCACTATAAGATCGGGTTTTTTTTTCTTTTTTTTTAATCTTCTCTTCTTCTTTCACTGTTCCTGTTAGGTGAGGGCACCAGCTCTTTAAAGTATATATGTATATGACTAATAAAATTTCCACCACTTGTCTGTCAGTTTGTCATACAGTGGTGATTTGCATGTTATTGTGATGCTCAAAGCTATGCCACCAGTATTTCAAATACCAGCAGGGTCACCTATGGTAGACAGGTTTCAGCAGAGCTCCCAGACTAAGACACACTAGGGAAAAGGACCTGGCAATCTACTTCTTAAAAAAAAAAAAAAAAGAAATGGACCGGTGGAAACCTTATGAATAGGAGTGGAACATTTTCTCATATAGCCCCTCAGGATGGAAGGCACTCAAAATACAACTGGGGAAGAACTGCCTCCTCAAAGTAGAGTTGACCTTAATGACATGGATGGAGTCAAGCTTTCAAGACTTTCATTTACTGATGTAACATGACTCAAAATGAGAAGAAACAGCTGCAATTGTCCATAGTAATCGGAACACAGAATGTACAACGTATGAATCTAGGAAAGTTGGAAGTTGTCAGAAATGAAATGGAATGCATAAACATAGATATCCTAGTCATTAGTGAACTGAAATGGACTGGTATTGGCTATTTTGAATCAGACAATCATATATGGTCCACTGTGCTGGGAATGACATATTGAAGAGGAATGGTGTCACATTCATCCTCAAAAAAGAACATTTCAAAATCTATCCTGAAGTACAATGCTGTCAGTGATATGATAATAGCCATACACGTCTGTAAGTTAAACCAGTTAATATGGCTATTACTCACATTTATGCACCAACCACAAATGCCACAGATGAAGAAATTGAAGATTTTTACCAACTTCTGCAGTCTGAAATTGATCAAATATACAGTCAAGATGCATTAGTAGTTTCTGGTGATTGGAATGAGAAGTTGGAAACAAAGAAGGATCAGTAGTTGAAAAGTATGGCCTTGGTGACAGAAACGACACCAGACATCACATAATAGAATTTTGCAAGACCAAGGACTTCTACATTTGAAAACCTTTTTCACCTACATAAATGGTGATTATACATGTGGAGCTCACCAGATGGAATACACTGGAATCGAATTGTCTACACCTGTGGAAAATGACAATGGAGAAGCTCAATATCATCAATCAGAACAAAGCCAAGGGCTGACTGTGGAACACACCATCAGTTGCTCATATGAAAATTCAAGTTGAAGCTGCATAAAATTAAAACAAGTCCATGAGAGCTGAAGTATGACCTTGAGTATATCCTACCTGAATTTAGAGATGATCTCAAGAATAGATTTGATGCCTTTAAAACTAATGACTGAAGACAAGATGAGTTGTGGGACGACAACAAAGATATCATACACGAAGAAAGCAAAAGGTCATTAAAAAGACAGGAAAGAAAGAAAAGAGCAAAATGGATGTCAGAGGAGACTCTGAAACTTGCTCTTGCATATAGAGTAGCTAAAGTGAAAAGAAGAAATAATGAAGTAAAAGAACTGAGCAGAAGATTTCAAAGAGTGACTCAAAACACAAAGTATTACAATGAAATGTGCAAACTCCTGGAGTTAGAAAACCAAAAGGGAAAAACACACTCAGCATTTCTCAAGCTGAAAGAGCTGAAGAAAAAATTCAGGTCTCGCGTTGCAGTATTGAAGGATTCTATGCGCAAAATATTGAATGACACAGGAAGTATGAAAAGAAAGTGGAAGAAATACACAGAGTCACTGTACCAAAAAGAACTGGTAGAGGTTTAACAATTTTAGGAGGTAGCTTATGATCAAGAACTGATGGTATTGAAGGAAGAAGTCCAAGGTGCATTGAAGGCATTGGCAAAAAGCAAGGCTTCAAGAATTCATGGAATACCAAATGAGATGTTTCAAAAGGGATTCAAAGCTGGAAACGCCCACTAGTCTATGCCAATAAATTTGGAAGTTAGCTACCTGGCCAACTAGAGATACATATTTGTGCCCATTCCAAAGAAAGATGATCCAAAAGATGGTGGATATTATCTAATGATATCAGTAATATCAGACACAAGTAAAATTTTAACTGAAGATAATTCAAAAACTGTTGCAGCAGTAAATTGACAGAAAACTGGCAGAAATTCAAACCAGGTTCAGAAGAGGAAATACCACAAGATAAATCATTGCTGATGTCAGATAGATGTTGGCTGAAAGCAGAGATATCAGAAAGATGTTTACCTGAATTTTACTGACTATGCAAAGCCATTCGACTTTGTGTGTCATAACAAATTGTGGATAGCATTGAAAAGAATGGGAATTCCAGCACACTTGGTTGTGCCCATGAGGAACCTGTACATAGACCAAGAGGCAGTAGTTCAGACACAACAAGGGGTTACTGTGTGGTTTAAAATCAGGAAAGGTGTGCATCAGAGTTGTGTCCTTTCACCATACTTATTCAGTCTGTATGCTGAACAAGTAACTGAGAAGCTGGACTCTATGAAGAAGAACAGGGCATCAGGATTGAAGGAAGACTCATTAACAACCTGCGTTATGCAGATGACACAACCTTGCTTGCTAAAAGTGAAGAGGACTTGAACCACTTACTGATGAAGATCAAAGACTAAAGCCTTCAGTATGGATTACACCTCAACATAAAGAAAACAAAAATCCTCAACACTGGACCAGTGAGCAACATCATGATAAATGGGGGAAAATACTGAAGTTGTCAATGATTTCATTTTACTTGGATCCACAGTCAATGCCTATGGAAGCAGCATTCAGGAAATCAAATGGTGTATTGCCTTGGGCACATCTGCTGCAAAAGACCTCTTTAAAGTGTTAAAAAGCAAAGTTGTCACTTTAAGGACTAAGGTGCACCTGACCCAAGCCATGGTATTTCCAGTCGTCTCATGTGCATGTGAAAGCTGGACAGTGAATAAGGAAGACCAGAGAAGAATTGATGCCTTTGAGTTATAGTACTGACGAAGAATATCGACTATACCATGGACTACCAAAAGAGGAAACAAATGTGTTTTGGAAGAAGTACAACCTGAGGTGGAGCATACATGGCACCTTACACAGATGCACCGTGCCGACCCTCTGGAATGAAGATCTGAAAAACTAAGTAAAGCATATACATACGTCAGTCATGGAACCCTAAACATCAAATGAAGTGATAAAGAACTAGGTCAAACACCAAGTGAAAGAAGAAAATGAAGGAAAACAGAGAATGAGGAAAGATACAGTGTAGACAAAATCATGGAAAACACAGACAAAACCAATGAAAACATAGCCAAAATCAAGCAAAACACAGACTAAGGAACAGAAGAATTCAGGAAAATAATACAGAAACAAATATTCAAAATAAGTAAACGATTGGAAGGCAATGGGATGACATATATAAAACCTTAAAAGAAAAAAAACCCACAAACCAAGAATAACATATCCTGTAAAGCTCTCTCAGATATGATGGCAAACTTAGGACATTTCCAGATAAACAGAGATTAAGGGATTTTGTAAAAACCAAGCCATCCTTACAAGACCTATTAAAAGGAGTTCTTCAGTTCGAGAATCAACAGCATCAGACAACATCCAGACTCTAATACACAGGACAGCATCAGCCAGATACCAACTAGGTAAAGGATTCTCAGTAATAAAGTGAAAAGACTTAAAACAGGGAAACAGAGACAACAATCTGTAAAGGATAACAATGTCAAAACAGTAAAATGGGGAATAAATGGTGTAGGTGTAGACCTTTCATATGGAGAAGAAGTCAAGGTAATATCAAATAATAAAAGACTGGTTTAGACTTAGGAAGATCAGGGTAAATTTCTACATTATCACAAAGAAAGTTAACAAACCTACTCATCAGAATAAAATGGAAGAAAAATGTAAAGTCTCAGTAAACACAAAATCTATAATGACAAAGGAGTCCTGGTTGCACAGTGGTTAAGAACTTGCCTGCTAATCAAAATATCAGAAGAAAATAAAAGAAAATCCACAAACAAAAGGAGCTCAGCCCAGGAAACTAAGAGGAACAAAGAAAACATCAGCACCAAAAACAAAAAACAACAACTACAAAACACAACAGTATGGCAGCAAGAAACTCACACTTATTTATAATCACACTGAATGTAAATGGCTTAAATACACCTGTAAAGAGACAGAGAGTGGAAGAATGGATAAAAATGCACTATCCATCAATATGCTGTCTACAAGAGACACACATTAGACACAAAGACATAAATGTATTAAAAATCAAAGGATGGAAAAAACTATATCAAGCAAACAGTAACCAAAAAAAGGAAAGGAGTAGCAGTACTAATCTCAGATAAAATAGACTTTAAGGCAAAATCAACCATAAAAGACACAGAAGGACATTATATAATGATTAAAGAGACAATCCATCAACTTTAATAATATCTATGCACCCAATGACAGGGCTACAAAATACATAGAATAAACTCAACAGCACTGAAATGAGAAATAGTTCCACAGTGATAGTAGGAGACTTCAACACACTACTGTCCATAAAGGACAGAACATCTGTAAAGAAACTCAACAAAGATGCAGAAGATCTAAAGGCCCAAATCAACCAAGTTGACCTCATAGACACATAGAGAACACTCCATACAACAGCAGCAAAGTATAAATTCTTTTCCAATGCACATGGAACATTCTCCAGAATAGAACACACTTTAGGCCAGAAAACAACCCTCAATAAAATTCAAAACATCGAAATAATACAACGCATTCTCTCAGATCACAATGCCATAAAAGTAGAAATCAGTAACAGAAGAGCAAGGAAAAAATATCAAATATGTGGAAACTTAATAACACCTTGCTTAAAAACAACTGGGTAATAGAAGAAATCAAAGAGATAATCAAAAAATTCCTAGAAAGAAATGAGAATGAAAATACATCATACCGAACCCTTTGGGTCCAGCGAGAGCAGTGCTCAGAGGTGAATTTATAGCAATAAATGCACAGATCAAAAAAGAAGAATGGGCCAAAATCAAAATGTAAGCCCAATAACTTGAGCAAATTGAAAGTGAGCAGCCAAAGAAGCCCACAGGCACCAGAGGAAAGGAAATAATACAGGGTAGAGCAGAAGTAAATGAAATAGAGAACAGAAAAACAGAATCAACAAGACCAAAAGTTGACTGCTTGAAAAGATCAACAAAACCGACAAACCATTGGTCAAACTGACAATAGAAAAATAGGAGAGGAAGCAAATAACCCAAATAAGAAATGAGATGGGGGACATTACAACAGACTCAACTGAAATGAAAAGGATCATAACACAGTAGCATGAAAAACTACTCCAACATATCTGAGAACCTAGAGGAAATGAACAAATTTCTAGAAACACACTACCTACGTAAACTAACACAAAATGTAATAGAAAATCTGAACAGACCCATAGCAAGAGAAGAGATCAAAGAGGTAGTTCAAAAACTTCCAACAAAAAAAAGCCCCAGCCCAGTCAACTTCACTGGAGAATTCTGTGAAATGTTCAGAGAAGAGCTTACAGCAGTACTACTCAAACTATTTCAGAGCATAGTAAAGGAAGGAATACTCCTGAATTCATTCCATGAAGCCAGCATAACCCTGATAGCAAAGTTAGACAAAGACAGCAGAAAAAAAAGAAAATTACAGACTAATATCTCTCATGAATATAGATGCAAAAATTCTCAATGAAGTTCTAGCCAGTAGAATTCAGCACAATATGAAAAAAACATAATACACCATGACAAAGTGGATTTCATACCAGGTATGCAAGGATGTTTCAACATTAGAAAGTCAATCAACGTAATCTACCATAGAAATAGAACAAAGAAAAGAATCACATGATCATCTCAATCAACACACAGAAAAGGCATTTGATAAAGTCCAACAACCCAGTCCTTATAAAAACTGTCAATAAAATAGGAATAGAAGGGAAATTCCTCAACTTAATAAGGGACATCTATACAAAACCAAAAGCGAGCAATGGAGAGCATCTGAAAGCATTCCCTTTGAGAATGGGAACAAGACAAGATGGCCCTTTATCACCACTGATATTTAACATTGTGCTGGAAGTCCTAGGTAGAGCAATAAGGCAAAAAAAGAAAGAAAAGAAAGAAAGTGCATCCAAGTTGAAAATGAAGAAGTTAAACTATCCCTATTCACAGATGATAACAATCCTATTCATAAAGAACCCCAAAGATTTCACAGGCAAACTACTGGAACTAATAGAAAGATTCAGCAAAGTAGCAGGATACAAGATCACATTGAAAAATCAGTTTGATTTGTATACACCAATAAAGAGAACTTCAAAAAGGAAATCAGGAAAACAATACTGTTTATATTAACCACTACAAACGTAAAATACTTAGGAATAAATCTAACCAGGGATGTAAAAGACCTATGCAAAGAAAAGTACAAAACACTATTGCAAAAAATGAAGAGGGACCAGCATAAATGGAAAAACATATCATGCTCATGGATAGGAAGACTCAACATTGTGAAAATTCTACCCAAAGTGATCTACAGATATAATGCAATCCCAATCCAAAGACCAACAGCATTCTTTAACGAGATGGAAAAACTAATCACCAACTTTATATGTAAAAAGGTCTCGGATAAGTAAAGCATTATTGAAGAAAAAGAACAAAGTAGGAGGCCTCACAGTACCTGATCTTCCAAAAAAAACCCCACCAAAATCCGTTGCCATCTAGTCAATTCCAACTGATAGCAACCCTATAGGACAGAGTAGAACTGACTCATAGGTTTTCCAAGGAGAGGCTGGTGGATTTGAGCTGCGAACATTTTGGTTAGCAGACGAATGCTTAACTACTGAAGCCACAGTAGTCAAACACCCCAGTGCTGGTACAATGACAGACACATAGACTAATGGAACAGCACCACAAACCCAGAAGCAAATCCATCCACTGTGGTCAACTCATCTTTGACAAAGGACTGAATACCATTAAATGGGAAAAAGACAGTCTTTTTAACAAATAGCGCTGGCAAAACTGGATGTCCATCTGTGGAAAATGAAACAGGACCCATACCTCATACCATACACAAAAACTAACTCAAGATGAGTCAAAAACCTAAATATAAAACCTAAAACAGTAAAGATAATGGCAGAAAAAATAGGGACAAGGCTAGGGGCAGTAATACCTGGCATAAATAGAATACAGACCCTAACTAACAATGCTCAAACACCAGAAGATAAACTCGGTAACTGGGAGTTCCTAAAAATTAAACACTTAATGATCATCAAAAGACTTTATCAAAAGTGTTGAAAGAGAACCTGCAGAGTGGGAAACAATTTTTGGCTATGACATATCCTACAAGGGTCTAATCTAAAATCTGTAGAATACTTGAACACCTCAATATCAAAAAGACAAACAATCCAGTGAAAAAATGGGCAAAGGATATGAACAGACACTTCACCAAAGAAGACATTCAGAAGGCTAACAGACATATGAGGAAGTGCTCATGATCACTAGCTGTCAGAGAAATGCATATCAAAAGTATAATGAGATACCATCTCACCCTGACATTACTGGCATGAATCAAAAAAACAAAATAAAAAATGTTAGAGAGATTGCGGGAAGATTGCGGGAATTCTTATGCATTGCTGGTGGGAATGTAAAATAGTACAACCACTATGGAGAATGATATGGCACCTCCTTAAAAAGCTAGAATTAGAAATACCATATAATCCAGCAGTCCCACTCCTAGGAACGGTATCCTAAAGAAAGAAGAGCTGTCACTCAAATATTGACAAAGGCCCACCCATGTTCATTGCAGCGTTATTCACAATAGCAAAAAAATGGAAACAGCCTAAGTGCCCATCAACAGATGAATGTGTAAACTGTGGTACATACACACAGTAGAATCCTATGCAACGACAAAGAACAAAGATAAATCTGTGAAACACCTCACACCATGGATGAATCTGGCAGGCATTATGCTGAATGAAATAAGTTAATCACAAAAGGACAAATATTGTATGAGACCATCTTATAAAAAAACCAAGAAAAAGTTAACACATAGGAAAAAACGTTAGTTGATGATGAAGATGGTGGGGAGGATTGGGGGTGGAAATCACTAGATAGGAGACAAGTGTTAATTTTGGTGAAAGGAAAAATAGCATACAATAATGGGGAAGTCAGCACTACTTGACCAAGGCTAGCCACAGAAGCTTCCTAGACATATGCAAACACCTTGAGAGACTGAGTTACTGAGGCTGAGGGCCTGGGACTGTGGTCTTGGGGGACATCTGGGTCAATTGACTTAACATAGTTCATAAAGAAAATGTTCTACACCCTGCTTTGGTGAGTAGTGTCTGGGGTCTTAAAAGCTTGCTGGTGGCCATCTAAAATACATCTATTGTTCCCATCACGTTAAGAGCAAAGAAGAATGAAGAAAACCAAAGACAAATGATGTTATTAGTCCAAAGGACTAATGGACCACATGAACCACAGCCTCCACCATCCTGAGCACAGAAGAACGAAATGGTGCCTGACTAACACCATTGACTGCTCTCACAGGGATCACAACACAGGATTCCAGACAGAGTGGGAGAAAAATGTAGAACAAAATTCAAATCAACAACAACAACAAAAAAGCCTAGACTTATTGGTCTGACAGAGACTGGAGGAAACCCTGAGAGTGTGGCCCCTGGACAACCTGCTAACTCAGAACTGAAGCCACTCCCGAAGTCCACCTTTTAGCCAAAGATTAGACAGACCTATAAAACAAACAAAAATACATGTGATGGACGTATTTCTTACTTCAATGAAGTATAGGAGAACAAATGGCCAGTGCTTGCCCAAAAGCAACAATGAGAAGGCAGGAAGGGACAGGAAAACTGGAGGAATGGACATGGAGAATCTGGTGTGGAAAGGGAAAGGGGGAGGGTACTGACATGTGTGGGACTGAATGAGAAACTAATTTGTGCTGTAAAGTTTCACCTAAAACACAATAAAATTTAAAAAAAGAAAAAAAAAAAGTACAGACAGAAAGCTGCTTAGAAGTGAGCATGGCGACATCTCATGTACTTGGGACATGTTATCAGGAGGGATGAGTCCCTAGAGAAGGATATCATAGAGTAGAGGGTCATCGAAAAAGAGCAAAGACCCTTGACGAGATGGATTGATACAGTGGCTGCAACAGTGGGCTCAAACATTGCAGTGATTGTGAGGATGGCACAGGACCTGGCAGTGTTTCATTCTGTTGTACATAGGGTCATTATGAATGGGAAGTGACTGGATGGCACCTAACAACAAATGAAATTTACTTGTTGCTACTATTTATAGTTATATTATTTCCTTTGATGTAATTCCTCATATACTGTAGTATTCAGAAAGAAAGGAAATACGTCATTATCCTACACTGTTCCTTTATGTTTTCTTGAATCTTGATTATGTCTGGGAAGAAAAATTTGTAATCAAAGCATTCCAGAGTCAGAGACCTTTGTTCTAGGATGAAGAATGATTGCATTTGTTTTTATTAAGAAGAGTTTCTTAACCTGTGGGCCACAGCTCCAGCAACCCTTAGAATTGCAAAGTTACGTTCATTTTTCATGGAAGGCTGTTTATAAGTTTTATCAGATTCTCAGAGATGTACATAAATTAAAAAAGAGGTAAAGAATTACTGCCATAAGAAGAGAAATAATACAGTTTACACGTTTTACATACCTTGCTCTTCTGTTGTATCTGCTTTACGCTTGCTTAGTCCACGTGCAGTTCAGAGTGGGGCTGCCCCCGCACGTGCGTTACTCCAGTTGGCGTGTGCCCAGCTGCGTTCAGGTCTGAGAACACCTTTGACCATTGTTGTTGCATTTTCAACCCCATGGAAAAACGAAGCAAAAACAAAAAACAAACCCAAAAAACTTTGAACTCAGATTGCTGATTGGAGGGAGGAGGTTAAGACAATATGCTAACACACACCTCTTTTGAAATGGAACTCGCTATCTTGGTGCTGACAGTGATCTCTAAAGGGTCATGTAAAAATAACATGTTCCACAGTTCATGGAAAACTGGGCCTCCCCTTTTGGAAAGAAATTCCTGGATTTTTCCTTTAGTGCTGGAAAACATTACATCATACAGCTGTACAGCCGGATACGTTCCTTGCATAACTTGCCATATTAGTAATGACGTTGGTTCCGGGTTCGCCAAGTGAACAAAAGAAAACTGAGTGTAACCAGGCTTTTGACAGAAAACATCTTCTCTCGTCGTTTGATCACTTTGCCTAAGTCGAGTGAGTTATATTCTTAATATCAGATTTCCAAGAAATAAAAAATAATGTATACTGGTCGTTGATAGATTTCTTGAAATAAAATAGCACAGTCAAATGGATAAAACATTGGAATGAGATTCAAAATGTGGAGATTCTAATATTGATACTGACGTGAAGTGCCCAACCTAATTAACATGATTTAACCCTTCTTAGTCTGCTTATTTTGTATAAGTGATGCTCTCTTTCCAAATTATAAGATTATATGTTTTAAAATACAGACATAGGAAAATATGCTACGTGCTAATTGTTTTAGTTCCTTGGAAGAAAGTGGCTATGTCCGTTGGAGCTCTTAAATGTATTTTAATGTGTAGAGATGACTTTAATGATCATTGGATAAGCTAAAAACATAATTTCTATTATTTTTAGGTGGGAGGAATCCCTGAATTCAAGCATATGAGTATAAACTATATGGGATGTTGTTAAATTTTAAAACATCTCTGAATTCTTAATATAAAGAAAAGTGAACTATTAATTAAATGTTCGTCTCGGGTTACCTGCAGCACAGACATGAAAACACAAATGAGGATAGAAAAAAATAGAATAGAAAAGAGGCTAGAAGATATTCGATATCTTCCCATCCTTTGTGTGCATTTCATGTGCTTTTTGTCAACCAACACCGAGTGTTTGTTGTTATTAACAAATAAGATTTTTTTTTTTTTTAACTGTCAAAAGAATTAAAAGCATGTGGAGGCGGCTAGAGGGAAGAGTACCTGATAAATTGTAGAAAGGGCCAATTCATATTTTCCAGGATGATTGGTTTTTAGATATAATTTGCAAGGCTTAGAGGACCTAAGACATAGTATATATACCTTATAGCAGTATATGAGTGAATGGTAATAAGAAGATGGGTTATATTTTACTTCTATTGTGGACAGCTTTTGGTGGAATCATAATAACCAGGTTTCATTCTTGATTCTACCACCTAAGCAAAACCTCTTAACCTTTTTGTCTCCTAGTTTTCTCAAATGCAGTGTACTCCATGACTCATATGCTCACATCCTACCCATTTTCTTACAGTCTTCTCCCCTCCCCCATCACATATACTGAAAACAGCTTTCCACGCTGTCAGTATCTCTCCTGTGTAACCACGAGCATGTTTGTGAGCATGAAATGAATAATGTGTTGGGCATTTTGTTTGACTCCTCAGTATTCATTCCATACCAGACGATTGATCTGACCCAATAATAGTTTCTTCCTTCTTGCCAGTAATTTGTTCAGAAATTGTCAGTGCTGAGAAACTTCTGAGGAAACCAACAACACAAAGTCTTCTCACATAAGAGAGTACCTCAGGAAGAAATGTTCTTTTTCCTTTGGAAACAGTGCGTGAAACTGCTGCTACCATAGCCCAGGCAACGTGAACCTGGAGTCCACTTAGAAGAGCTGGCAAATGGAAAGTGTTTGAAACCAGGGCTTTGAACAGATTCTAAACAGTTCAGTCATGGCCGATGGAAGCAAGACAGGGCTTCAAACTGGTCCTAAGTGGTTCAGTCATGGCTAACGGAAACAAGGGCAGCTTACGAGTTGCATAACAACCAAATCTCTCTTTTTTTAATTTAATTTTTTACTGTGCATTCGGTGGAAGTTTACAGAGGAAATTGGTTTCCCATTCGATAGTGTTCCATAACATTGGTTTCATTCCCCACAATGTGTTAGCACTCTCCTCGTTTCCATCCCAGGTTCCCTGTTTCCTTTAGTGCTGATTATCTGTTGCTTCCTACCTTCTCATCTTAGCTTTTGGGCAAATACCACCCTTTTGATCTTGCATAATTTATTGCTTTAAGGAGCACATTTCTCTCAGGTGTTACTGTTTGTTTTATGAGCTTGTTTATGGTTTGGCTGAAAGGTGGTCTCCAGGAATGGCTTCAGTTCCGATTCAGAAGTGTTATAGGGTCATAGTTATAGGGGTTCCTCTAGTCTCTGTCATACCAGTAAGCCTAGTATTTTTTGTGAATTTGATCTTCTTCTACAATTTTTCTCCCTCTCTGTTCAGGATCTTCTGCTGTGATCCCTATCAGAGCAGCCAGTAGTGGTAGCCAGGCACCATCTAGTTATTCTGGTCTCGGGGTCATGTAGGCTGTGGTTCATGTGGTCCATTAATCTTTTGGACTATGTGCTCCCTTGAGCCTTGTTTTTTGCTTTCCTTTGCTCCAGACAGTAAGAGACCAATAGATGCATCTTAGATGGCTGCTTGTAAGCTTTTAAGACCACAGATGCTACTCATCAAAGTAGGATGCAGAACTTCATGACCTATGTTGTGTCAGTTGATGTAGATGACCCCAGAATCTATGGTCCCTGGCCTATGAGCCTAGGAACTTCATCCCACGAGGTGGTTGGTTATGTCAAAGGAGTTGCCCTGACTGTGGCCCTTGTGTGCTCTATTGTCTATATTAATATATAAGCAGCACCTACAGATATGTATGTAGAAATGTCTATCATGAAACCTATATCTGCAGGTGGGTGTGTTCTCTTACCCTGTCCCTCACTTCTTGGTTTACCTGTCTGCCTGTGTATCTATTTGTAAACTCAAGTTTGTTAATACTATTGTGGCAGGATTGTCTATGGTATAGTGACGGCCCTTGTTCTTGCGTTCCTCTCGGTGCCCTCCTGTGCCTTAGTCCAGTTCTGCTGACTTCCCCCATACGGTGTATTGCCTTTCCCATCACCAATATTAACATGTGTTTTCTATCTATTTATTAATTTCCCCTCCCCCCCATCCCTGGTAACCATCAAAATTTTTTTTTTTTTTCTGTAACCCTTTCTTGTTGCTTTATAACAGTGGTCTCATTCAATATTTGTCCTTTCGTGATTGACTTATTTCACTCGGCGTAATGTCCTCCAAATTCATCCATGTTGTGAGATGTTTCATGGATTCATCGTTATTCTTTACCATTATGTAGTATTCCATTGTGTGTATGTACCACAGTTTGTTAATCCACTCATTTGTTGACGGGCACTTAGGTTGTTTCCATCTTTTTGCTATTGTGAATAATGGTGCAGTGAACATGGGTGTGCATATACCTATTCATATCACAGCTCTTATTTCTTTAGGGCATATACCTAGGAGTGGGATTGCTCAGTCATATGGTATTTCTATTTTATTTTTTTAAGAATGCACCGTAACGATTTTCCATAGTGGTTGTACCATTTTACATTCTCACCAGCAGTGTTTAAGAGTTCCAGTCTACCCACAACCTCTCCAACATTTGTTATTTTTTCTGTTTTTTTTTTTTTTTTTTAATTAGTGCCAGTACTGTTGGGGTAAAATGGTGTCTCATTTTAGTTTGTGTTTGCATCTCTAATGGCTAATGGGAAACCCTGGTGGCATAGTGGTTAAGTGCTATGACTACTAACCAAAAGGTTAGCAGTTCGAATCCACCAGGTGCTCCTTGGAAACCCTATAGGGTAGTTCTACTCTGTGCTGTAGGCTTGCTATGAGTTGGAATCGACTTGATGGCAGCAGATACGGTTTTCAATGATTGTGAGCTTTTCCTCGTGTGCTTGTTAGCCATCTGAATGTCCTCTATGAAGGTATCTGTTCATATCCTTTGCCTAGTTTTTAATTAGATTGTTTGTCTTTTTGTTGTTGAGGTGTTGAAGTTTTCTGTAATTTTTAGAGATTAGACCCTTGCTGGATATGTCGTAGCCAAAATTTTTTTCCCAGTCTGTAGTTTGTCTTTTTACTCTTTTAGAGAAGTCTTTTGATAAGCATATGTGTTTAATTTTTAGGACACCCCATTTATGTAATTCATCTTATCCTGTTTGTGCATTTTTAGTTATGTTTGGTATTGTATTTGTGCCATGTATTAGGGCCCCTAGCATTACCTTTTTTTTTTTCTTTACGATCTTTATAGTTTTAGCTTTTATATTTAGGTTTTTTATCCATTTTGAGTTAGCTTTTGTGTATAGTGTGAGCTGTGGGTCCTGTTTCATTTATTTACAAAGGGACATCAGTTTTGCTGGCACCATTTGTTAAAAAGAGACTGTCTTTTCCCCATTTAATGGACTTTGGAACTTTGTTAAAGATCAGCTGTCCATAGGTGGATGGATTTACATCTGTGTTCTCAATTCTATTCCACCAGTCTACGTGTCTGCCATTGTACCAGTACCAGGGTGTTGTGACTACCATGGTTGTATAGTAGGTTCTGAGATCAGGTAGTCTGAGGACTCCTACTTTGTTCTTTTTCTTCAGTGATGCTTTACTTATCCGGGGCCTCTTTTCTTTCCATATAAAATTGGTGGTTAGTTTGCAACCAAATCTCTTGCACATCAACTTTTGACCCCAGTAGGAAACAGGCAGTGGTACCCGGCTCAAAAATGGCGGCTGACTGCTCTGCTTTGAGGGTGTGTTTGTCTCCACAGTACTGCCAGTAATCCAGCCTCCCGCATCAGGAAACTTTCAGAAAGGTGATGCCGAGAGTGGGTTATTTGCAGGACTGTGGAGAGCAACACACATTCGAAGCAGCGCGATGGCTGCCATCTTTGAGCGGACCACCACCGCCTGTTTCCTGCTCCCTCAGAAGCCGAGGTACAAGAGCTTTGGTCGCTGTACAAAGCATACGCTGCCCTTGTTTCTGCCAGCTGTGACTGAACCGCTTAGAACCGGTTCAAAGCCCTGCTTGAAACAGTGTGACTCTAACAGTATACAAGCAGTTCTTGGGAACCGCAAAAATACAGAAGGTATTATTCCCTTAAGAATCATACTATTTGCGTTCAGTTTAGTTGGAAATATACACATAGATATGAAAAAGCTATAAAATAATCATCAAACGGTATATTTATTAGTTTGTATTCCCGAGACTAAGGTGAGGTGTTGAGACAAGATTTTTTTAAAAAATTTTTTTTATTGTACTTTAGATGAAAGTTTACAGAACAAATAGTTTCTCATTAAACAGTCAAGTCAGTATACAAATTATTTTACGACATTGGTTAGCAACCCCACGGCATGTCAACGCTCTCCCTTCTCGACCTCGGAGGACCTTTTTTATTTTTTGGTGAAAATATATGTAGCCAAAGATACACCATTTCAAAAATTTCTGCATGTACAATTTAGTGACATCCATTACATTCTTCCAGTTGTGCTGCTATTCTCACTATCCTTTTCTAGATTATTCCATCACCATTATCTTCAACTCACTGTCCCCTAGGCTTACCATTAAAACTTTTGAGTTGCTGTTGTCAGTTTGATCTCACATAGATAATTCTTTGTGTGTGTGTGTGTGTGTGTGTGTGTGTGTCTGTGTACTTTAGATGAAGTTTTACAGAACAAATAGTTTCTCATTAAATAGTTGGTACACGTATTGCCTTATGACAATGGTTAACAACCCCACAACATGTCAACACTGTCCCTTCTCAACCTTGGGTCCCTATCACCAGCTTTCTTGTCCCCTCCTGCCTTCTAGTCCTTGTCCCTGGACTGCTGTGCCTCATTAGTTCCGTTTTGTTTTATGGGGCTGTCCAATCCCCGGCTGAACGGTGAGCCTTAGGAGTGACTTCGCCACTGAGCTGAAAGGGTGTCCGGGGACAATACTCTCAGGTTTCTCCAGTCTCTGTCAGGCCAGTAAATCTGGTCTTCTTATTTTGTGTTAGAATTTTGTTCTACATCCTTCTCTAGCTCTGTTGTGATCCCAGTCAGAGCAGTCCGTGGTGGTAGCCAGGCACTCTAGCTGTACTGGACTCAGTCTGGTGGAGGCCTTGGTAGCTGTGGTCCATTAGTCCTTTGGACTAGTCTTTTCCTTGTATCTTGTTTTCTTCATTCTCCGTTGCTACCAAAGGGGTGAAACCAGTGGAGTATCTTAGATGGCTGCTCACAGGCTTTTAAGACCCCAGATGCTACTCACCAAGGTAGAATGTAGAACATCGTCTTTATAAACTGTGTTATGCCAGTTGAGCTAGATGTTCCCCGAGACCATGGCCCCCACAGCCCTCTGCCGAGCAGTTCTGTCCCTCAGGGAGTTTGGATGTGTCTACGGAGCTTCCGTGACCTTTCCTTGTACAAGTTGTGCTGGCTTCCCCAGTATTGTGTACTATTGAGACAAGATTTTTGACAGAGATGAGCTTTGAATCAAATGTTAAAGGACAGGTTGAGTTTAGTAGAATGAGGAGTGAAAGTTAAAATATTTCAGGAAGGGGGACTGACTTTGAACCATTGGGTGGAGGCATGACAAAATTTGGTAGTAGTTTTTTTTTTTTTTTTTTGGTCATTGAAGGCTAGAAAATGGATTTGATCGATACACACAGCTCAAAGCTGGAAGAAAAAAATCAGGCTGCAAAGTTCAGAATGACAAAAATTAGTGTTGTCATTTCATTGCATAGGAAGAACATACTTGTGAAGGATTTTATATCACAAGACACAATAATAACGGTCCTTAATTGATCCAAGAAAGTTTATTTTGTAATCAGTCAGGTCTGTTTTCTTCACTTGAATAAGAAAATTTGTAGATAAGTTTGAACGCTAATTTGCATCCTAATACTCAGTTTTCCCACATAAACCCTCATTTTTTAGAGTTTTCATCTTTTGAAAAGGGCTTTCAGTTGGCTCTAAGGAGGTTACAATTTCTCCTGCAGTGAAATGGAGAATCTCATTACCAGTCCCCAAGTCCCTGCAGCTATGATATTAGAGCTGATAACATCATGAGAAGCAATTTAAAAAAATCTATATAATCTCCTGCACATTTGAAAGGTTCAACTAATTGATTTTTATTTTATTCTTTAATGTTTTGGACTTTGACTGGTTTCTATTTGAGTTTCCAATATCAATTCATAGTTTTTTTAAATTTTTCATGAACTTCTTACTGTCTGTCATACTTCATCCATGGCTGTCTCTTATCAGCAGATTGTATGATAGTTAACTCAGAAAAGATTGCCGGATAGATCAGTTGTGATTTCGATACAAATCCAAGCCTGTTGTATGTAAATTTACTGTATATACAATTACTGTCATTCATAAAATTGACAGTTTTACCACATTGATACAGAATAGATAGTAGTAGATGCTTAAGTATAATTTTAGTCTTCCTTGTAATGGTGATGGATTTTGAAAAAAAAATTTTTTTACTGTACTTTAGGTGAAGGTTTACAGAACAAATAGTTTTTCATTAAACAGTCAGTACGCATATGGTCTTATGACATTGGTTAACAACACCACGACATGTCAACACTCTCCCTTCTCGACCTTGGAGGACCTTTTTTATTTTTTGGTGAAAATATACATAGCCAAAGATACACCATTTCAAAACTTTCTACATGTACAATTTAGTGACATCCATTACATTCTTCCAGTTGTGCTGCTATTCTCACTATCCTTTTCCAGATTCTTCCATCACCATTGTCTTCAACTCACTGTCTCCTAGGCTTCCCATCAAACCTTTTGAGTTGCTGTTGTCAAATTTTTTTTTTTTGTACTTTAGATGAAGGTTTACAGAACAGAATAGTTTCTCATTAAACGGCACACATATTGCCCTATGACAATGATTAATAACCCCATGACATGTCAACACTGTCCCTTCTCAACCTTGGGCTCCCTACCACCAGCTTTCCCATCCCCTCCTGCCTTTCAGTCCCTGTCCCTGGACTACTGTGCCTTGTTAGTCCTGTTCCGTTTTATGGGGCTGTCCAATCCCCGGCTGAATGGTGAACCTCCGGAGTGACTTCACCACTGAGCTAAAAGGGTGTCTGGGGGCCATACTCTAGGGGTTTCTCCAGTCTGTCAGGCCAGTAAATCTGGTCTTTTTTTTTTGAGCAGAATTTTGTTCTACATCCTTCTCCAGCTCTGTTCAGGACCCTCTGTCGTGATCCTGGACAGAGCAGTCAGTGGTGGTAGCTGGGCACCATCTCGCTGTATTGGAGTCAGTCTGGTGGAGGCCTTGGAAGCTGTGGTCCATTAGTCCTTAGGACTAATCTTTTCCTTGTATCCTGTTCTCTTCATTCTCCCTTGCTCCCGAAGGGGTGAGACCAGTGGAGTATCTTAGATGGCTGCTCACAGGCTTTTAAGACCGCAGATGCTACTCACCAGGGTAGAATGTAGAACACTGTCTTTATAAACTGTGTTATGCCAATTGAGCTAGATGTTCTGTGAGACCATGGTCCCCACAGCCCTCTGCTGAGCAATTCAATCCCTCAAGAAGTTTGGATGTGTCTACGGAGCTTCCATGACCTTTCCTTGTACAAGTTGTGCTGGCTTCCCCAGTATAGTGTACGGTTTTACCCTTCACCAAAGTTTCCACTTATCTATTGCCTGTTTAGTATTCCGCTATCCCACCCCTCTCATCCCTCATAACCAACAAAGATTGTTACTTTTTGTGTGGAAACCTTTTCATGACTTTTTACAGTAGAGGTCTCATATTAGTCCTTTTGTGATTGACTTATTTCACTCAGCATAATGTCCTCTAGTTTTATCCATGTTATGAGATGCTTCACAGATTCATCATTGTTCTTTATCATTGCATAAGACTCCATTGTGTGTATGTACCATAGTTTGTTTATCCATTCATCTGTTGATGGGCATCTAGGTTATTTCCATGTTTTTGCTGTTGTGAACAATGCTGCAATGAATATGGGTGTGCATATGTCTACTCGTGTGATGGCTCTTATTTCTCTAGGATATATTCGTAGGAGTGGGATTGCTGGGTTGTATGGTATTTCTTTTTCTAGCTTTCTAAGGAAGTGCCATATCATTTTCCAAAATGGTTGTATCATTATGCATTTTCAACAGCAGTGCATAAGAGTTCTGATCTCCCTGCAGTGTCTCCAACATTTATTATTTCCAGTGTTTTTGATTCATGCCAGTAATACCGGGTTGAGATGGTATCTCATTGTGGTTTTAATGTGCATTTCTCTAATGGCTAGTGATCGGGAGCATTTCCTCATGTGTCTGTTGGTGCTTGAATGTCTTCTTTGGTGAAGTGTCTGTTCATTTCTTTTTCCCACTTTTTAATTGGATTCTTTGTCTTTTTGTTGTAGAGGTGTTGGGTTTTTTTGTAGATTATGGAGATTAGACCTTTGTCTGACTTGTAATGTCCAAAAATTTGTTCCCAGTCTGTAGGTTCTCCTTTTACTCTCTTGGTGAAGTCTTTTGAAGAGCATCGGTGTTTGATTTTTAGAAGATTCCAGTTATCTAGCTTATCTTCTGGAGTTTGTGTGTTGTTGGTTATGGTTTGTACCCTGTTAATGCTGTACATTAGGGCCTCTACTGTTGATCCTATTTTTTCTTCTATAAACTTTATAGTTTTTGGCTTTATATTTAGGTTTTTAATCCATTTTGAATTAGTTTTTGTATATGGTGTGAGGTATGGGTCCTGTTTAATTTTTTTGCAGATGGACATCCAGTTTTGCCAGCACGATTTGTTAAACATGTGATGGATTTTTTAATGTACTGGGAAAATGATTATTGATGGATAAGACTTTATGCATAGTAAAATAAAACCAAACCAAAGCAAACAAACAAAAGGCAAAGCAACACTTTCAATTGGCTTTAAGTAAGTGCCTTAAAAAAAAAAAAAAGTACTGTTAACCAACTACCAGCTTAGTCAAGGTTCATTATTTAAAGTCAAATAAAATGAAACATGTCAAATTTTCCTCTTGTTGATAAATGTGACAGCAAATATATACTGAAAAGGAAAAGGTGCTTATATCTTATAGCTCTGTAGAGTATTTTACTTCCTTAATTCATCTGATAACAGAAAGTTACCCTTTTTTCCGTTGGTTTTTTTCTCAGGAGGAGAACATACATTTGTGTGTTTCTTGGAAAAAAATCATTTTATAAATGTCAGCCTAATTGTTCTATGAATCCTTAGACTGTCTTTCTGGCCATTTCGTTTAGTACTCACACACTGCTTTCCTGAGGCATGAGCTTAATATTGTACACTGTTCACATAATGGTCTGTGCCCGTTCTGTCTCATTGTCTGCACTCCTTTTGCTTGTCTGGAATTCCAGTTGCAGGCTACTTCAGGACAAGTGGATGTCTCTTAGTTTTATTTAAAATAAAATAATGTGGAGTATTTAGAACAGTGTTTAATACATTTGGTAACACTAGGTGCTAAAATACTATCTTTTGTTTGTTTTTATTGTTTATAACAATTATCTGTTGGGCTTCTGAAAATGTCCGCTATTTTTCATTTAATTCTATTTGGAAAAGCCATCTTAAAGTTGTGGGTTTATCTCAAAACACATAGCCTTTTCTAACAATGAAAATTACTCTTTCCTTTTCTAAATACTTAGAAGATTTTTCTTTTCTCTTACAGCCAGCAGTCAGCAGAGGACCTCGCAGGAGTACCTGCCAACTCCACTAGCAACATCCTGAATAGGCTGTTGGTCAGCTATGACCCTAGGATAAGACCGAATTTCAAAGGTTCAGTTCCCTCAACCCCCTCAAATATCTTCATCCCTTGAAGTTTAAAAACTAATTTTATCTGTATAAAATCATTTCTTGGTGGTATGATAAACAAAAAGAGATGGGAAATAGTATTTCTGATTGATGCATAACCATATTGGAATGTTCTTCAGTTCAGAGCATTTTAATACCAAAATATTGGATAATAAAATATTAATCCTAAGAGTTTTATATGGTTCCTAGTTTAAAAAACGAAAGGATCTACTGTGAATTAATAGGCTAACCTCTGTAATGGGTATTTTCAGTACTGAGAACTCTTTTTTTTTTTTTTTCCTTAAATTGTGCTTTAAGTGAAAGTTTATAGTTTAAGTTAGTTTCTCATACAAAAATTTATACCCACATTGTTACGTGACCCTAGTTGCTCTCCCTATACTGTGACAGCACACTCCTCCTTTCCCCCCTGGATTTCCCGGGTCCGTTCAACCAGCTCCTGACCCTCTCTGCCTTCTCATCTCGCCTCTGGACAGGAGCTGCCCATTTAGTCTCATGCATCTACTGGAGCTACTCCTCACGAGTACATTTTATGTCTTATAGTCCAGTGTCCTGAGAATTCTTAAGTTTAGTGGTTTAAAATTTAGGCTCTGTATACAAATCTGGATTTTACTCACAGACACAAAAGTTATAATTTGCAGTCGAACGACCATTTACTCATTTAGGGATAAAGAGCAGTTGTGATGTGCCCTTAGATTCTATTCTACTTTGTGTTAGCGTTTTACGTTGATAAAAATTTCCCTGCACTCGCTTGCTGAATAAAGACAGTCATACGGTTTCTAAAAACGTGTTAACTTTGCGAATAAAAGTGACCATGTTTTCTACAACATAGATTGTTTCTCCTCCAACCAAATATTACCGTTTATCACACCTTCAAGAACCAAAGCCATACTTGCAATAAAGTAAAAGTCATGAGCTGATTGCACAGAGCCTTTATTTTTCCTTCTTGATGAGGTAGGAAAGGCTATATGAAAACTCTCCTCTGGAAAACTGTAATCCCTGTTGCATGGTTAAAAGACAGGTATTAATGTATATCAGATTAACGTTATAAGGCTTGATTTTTTTTTCCATTACAGAAAAAAAAGGTCAGCAGCTGCTTCTAGTCAACTGAAGTTATACAACTATGTTGTAAAAACAGAGGTTTTTGTTCATTACCAGAACTTATTCGGTTTCTTTCAACAACAGCCTTCATCTGGGTTGTCACATACCTACCATATAGTGATTCACCACCTGTTTTTCATCAGACAGTAGTTATGTGGCTAAAAGGCCAACTTCACATTTTTCCCTTTGTTGCCCCAACCAGCAGCCCACGATGAATTAAAAAAAGAAAGAAAGAAATTTGCAACATTATACATTAGTTCTCACTCCATGAACTTTCAAATTATTCTCAAACAGGTCAGACAAAACTTTTATAATGATCTTGTTACATGTCTGATTAACTTTGAATGTTCATGAATTAAAAATTAAGATATAGTGGCCTAGAGTAATGTTAAGTAAAATTTATTGAATACAGCTTTACCAAGAAAGTAAGCATTTGAAGTGTGATTAGAAAAATGCAAAAAAAAAAAAAATTGTATTTTTAAAACTTATTTTATTAAAGAATAACTTACATTTTCTTGAAAAGGTAGAAATAATCAGCATAATTTAAAGTTTTTTAAAAGGTAATCATGTTATTCCCAAAGTATCTACAATTTAAGGAATAAATATTTTTGAATAGGGAACACTATAAAATACAACTTTATTTTTAATTTGTATTACGATCCCAATTTTAAAATGTAAGTCACTAGCAATATAAACAAGGCAGACTGAGATAATAGATTTACAAGTTTACATCCCATGTAGATTTTGGAAAAAATATCAAATTAGATATATAAACTGTAGAAATATGTAGATTCTTCCATGTTTTTTACAGCTACTAAGTATATGCTTAAATTTTTATTTTTAGGCATTCCAGTTGATGTTGTAGTCAACATTTTTATTAATAGTTTTGGATCCATTCAAGAAACAACAATGGTAAGATTACAATTAGTTTAATATTGTAAGTTATCAGAATTTTAATGATAGGATAGTGAAAAATATTAAAACTGAAAAATAAGAAGTAACTCTAAGGAAAAGTCGTGTTCTGTCCTGGTATAAAATATCTAAATTCCAAGGTTTAGTTAATCAATGACTTCTAGTGCATATATAATTTTTCAATTCAAATTTAGTCTTAAAGCTGCTTTAAATCTTAAAAATTTGGAAAAGTTAGTGTATTCCCCTTGAACATCTGATTGGTTACTACTTGGGAAAAAAGTATGCAATAAAGACTCTTGCACAACATTTTTTCCTAATGTGTTTATGAGCATTCAAAAATGTTTAAGTATTTGCTGTTTCTTCTTCTTCCAGTTTCCTGAGATTTGTTTTCTTTGTTATGCTAATTTTATGATGTGTGGAGCAGAGAATTGTAAAAAGCATAGAGGAAAATTGATTTTAATAAAATAGAGCAACAGAACCCTGTAAAGATTGTGCAACAGGGGTAAAGGGAAGAGAAAGGCAAGTGAGGAGTGGCAAGGGGTGGCAGGCAAGCTCCGACTTTGAAAGGAACAGAAAAGAGAGGTTTGGAAAGTGGCTAGTTGGACCCTAGGGAAAAACATGCCAGTATTACTAGTCGCCATGAGTTGATGCAGACCCATGGTGTTTACGTGTTTCAGATTAGAACTGTGTGCTTTCAGAAGTACGTCAGCAGGCCTTTCTTTTGAGGTACCTCTGGTTGGGCTTGAACTGCCAACCTTTCAGTTGCTTAACCATTTGGCCACCCAGGAACTCCTAAGTATCGATATAGATACCTTATAAAGTATCAGTTGATTTCCTGAGTGGTATGTTATATAATTACCTATCTCAGCTTCTCAAAAGACAAAAAGACATTCAATGAAATGCCTGCTTTTCGAGGTTTTAGAATATTAGATTTGAGCCCTTTTTGACCAACCACATACTGAAATGATACTTTAGGTGTGAGAAAGAAGACCCAGGGTTTTTTTTTTTTTTTTTTTTTAATTTGAGATACTTATGTTTTTATTAAGTAATAGTATAGGATTTGGATTTCAAGCCTAGTAATAATTGTTACAGCACAGTATAATTTCTCAGGAATTATCTCAGACTAGAGAAATAATCCTTCTCCAGGGACTGGCTGTACTTCTTCCAAGACAGATTTGTTGGTTCTTCTGGCAGTCCATGGTATATTCAGTATTCTTTGCCAACACCATAATTCAAAGGCATCAATTCTTCTTAGGTCTTCCTTATTCATTGTCCAGTTTTCAGATGCATATGGGGCAATTGAAAATAAGGATATCATGCTTGGTAAAATAGAGGGTCAGCAAAAAAGAGGAAGATCCTCAATGAGATGAAGGGACACAGTGGCTGCAACAATGGGCTCAAGAATAATGATTGTGAGGATGGCACAGGACTAGGCATGTACATAGGGTACATCTATCACTCTGATGTACATAGGGTCGCTATGAGTTGGAACTGACTCAACAGCACTTAACAACAACAGAGAAAGAATGACTTATGGTATTTCCTCCTTTATTTCTGGTAGCAACACCACATGTCTGTCAGTTTGTAGTACTGTGGTGGCTTGCGTGTTGCTGTGATACTGGAAGCTTTGCCACCAGTATTTCAGATACGAGCATGGTTACCCTTGGACAGGTTTCAGCTGAGTGTCCAGACTAAGACACACGAGGAAGGACTGGTGGTCTACTTCTGAAAATATTGGCCAGTGAAAACCTTATGAACAGCAGCAGAATATTGTCTGATACAGTGCTGGAAGATGAGCCCCTCAGGTTGGAAGGCACGCAAAAGACGACTAGGGAAGAGCTGCCTCCTCAAAGTAGACTAGACCTTAAAGACATGGATGAAGTCGAGCTTTCGGGACTTTTATTTGCTGATGTGGCATGACTCAAAATGAGAAGAAACAGCTGCAAACATCCGTTAATAATCAGAATGTGAGATGTATGAAGTATGAATCCAGTAGCAACATAGTGTGTTATAAAAGCAACTGCAGAGTGCATTTAATTTATGACAAGTATCTTTATATCTAATTGTGATTAAAATGTTATTTTATGTATTCGTACATATACATGTATGTGAGTTGTAATCGACTCAATGGAAACAGGTATGGTTTTTGGTTATATACATGTATGTATAGAAGCATGTATTTAGTCCCTAAAGTTTTCCTAGCCAAACCAAAAACTAAACTCTTGTCGTGGAGTTGATTCTGACTCAGACCTATAGGACAGAGTAGAACTGCCCCATAGAGTTTCCAAGGAGTGGTTTGTGGACTCAAATTGCTGACCTTTTGGTTAGCAGCTGAGCTCTTAACCACTGCGCCACCAGGGCTCCTTTCCTAGCCATTATGTGGATATTTTTAGTGAATTATCTCAAAGAAGATTTTAGGATCAAGCACAAGGTTCACTTCCAATGACTTTCTAGCTTACCTAAATGACGTAGATATGCACTATAGATCACTAGAAAACTGCTCAGAAGTAGGTACGTTGTTGTTAGTTCCCACAGAGTTGATTCCAACTCATGGTGACCCCATGTATGCAGAGTAGAACTGCTCTATAGGTTTTTTGTTTTTAACGTTTTATTGTGTTTTAGGTGAAAGTTTACATAGCAAATTAATTTTTCAATCAATGATTCTTACACAAATTGTTTAATGATCTTGGCTGAAATCCCCACAATGTGTCAGCCCTCTCCCCATCTCCCCCCGGGCCCCCCCTTTCTATTAGCCAGGTTTCCCTGTCCCTCCCTACCTTCTCGTCTTTGGTTTTGGGCGTGTGTTGCCCTTTTGGTCTTGTATAATCGATTGTTCTAAGGATCTTTATAGGTGTTATTATTTTATAGACCCATCTATTATTTGGTTGAGAGTAGCCTCCAAGAGTGTCTGTAGTTTCAAGTTAGAAGATTGTCTTAGGGCAATAGCCTCGGACATTCCTCCAGCTCTTTCAGACCAGTAAGTCTGGTCTTTTTTAAATTTGAATTTGAATTCTACATTTTTTACCCGTTCTACATGGAACCTTCTACTGTGATCCCAGTCAGAGTGGTCAGTAGTGGTAGCAGGGCGCCATCTAGTTCTGGTCTCAGGTTAGAGGAGGCTATGGTTCATGTGGGCCATTAGTCCTTTGGGTTAATTGCTTCATTGGATTTTTGTTTCCTTCATTCTCTTTTGTTCTTGGTGTAAAGAGACCAATGGTTGTTTGGTGGATGGCTGCTCAGAAGCTTTTAAGTCCCCAGATGCTACTCACCAGGCTAGGATGTAGAACATTTTCTTTATGAACTGTGTTTTGCCAGTTGACCTAGATATCCTCTAAGACTATGGTCCTTAGTCTTCATGTCCAGTAGTTCAGTCTCGATGTCTAAGTACTTTCTATAACTGTGTCTCCTATGTGCTCTGTTATATATATGAGTATACATGCAGCATGTACAAATACATTTGTAGAAATATCCACAACCACATCTATATCTGTACACGAGTATACTCCTGTATGACACCCCTCACCTATTTAGTGTACATATTAGCCCGTGTATCTACTCCCAAATTATTGATTGTTATTAACTGTTGTTGCAGGATTGTATATGTTATAGCATTTACCATAGTTGTGCTTTATTCTTGGTTACCGCTCAGTGTCTTCCTTTGCCTTGGTCACGTTGTGCTAACTTCTCCCATATTGTGTTTTGCCTTACCCTTCACCAGAATTAACACTATGATCTAGTTTGTGATTCTCCTTCCCTCCCCATCCCATCCCTGGCAACCATCAAAGAATGTTTCTTTCTGTGTATAAACCTGTTCTTGACTTTTTATAATTGTGGTCTCATACAATATTGTCCTTCTGTGATTGACTTATTTCACTCAGCATAATTCCCTCCTGATTCATTGCATAGTATTCCATTGTATGTATATACCACATTTTGTTTATCCATCCATCCATTGATGGGCATTTAGGTTGTTTCCATATTTTTGCTATATGAGTAGTGCTAAAAAGCACATGAGTGTGCATATGTCTATTCATGTTACAGCTGTTTGTTCTCTGGGATACATACCTAGGAGTGGTATTGCTGAATCATAACGATAATTCTATTTCTAGCTTTTTGAATAAGCGCCGTCCTGTTGTACCATTTTACATTCCCACCAGCAGTGTAAAGAATTCCAGTCTCCCCACACCTTGCCAGCATCTGTTGTTTTTTTGTTTTTTGATCAGTGCAGTGCCATTTTTGCCAGGATGAGATGATATTTCATTTGTAGTTTTGATTAGCATATGTCTAATGGCTAATGCCACCATGTGTCTGTCAGTTTGTCGTACTGTGGTGGCTTGTGTGTTATTGTGATACTGGAAGTTTTGCCACTGGTATTTGAAATACCAGCAGGGTAACATTTGTGGAAAGGTTTCAGCTGAGCTTCCAGACTAAGACAGACTAGGAAGAAGGACCTGGCAGTCTGCTTCTGAAAAACTGGCCAGTGAAAACCTTATGAATAGCAGTGGAACACTGTCTGGTATAGTGCCAGAAGATGAGCCCCTCAGGCTGGAAGGAACTCAAAATACAACTGGGGAAGAGCTGCCTCCTCAAAGTAGAATTGACCTTAATGATGTAGATGGAGTAAAAATTTCGGGACCTTCTTTTGCTGATGTGGCACAACTCAAAATGAGAAGAAACAGCTGTAAAAATCCATTAATAATTGGAACATGGAATGTACAAAGTATGAATTTAGGGAAATTGAAAGTGGTCAAAGTGAAATGGAACACATAAAGATTAACATCCTAGACATTAGTGAGCTAAAATGGACTGATAATTGGATATTTTGAATCAGACACTTAAATCTGATCTACTATACCAGGAATGACAATTGAAGAGAAATGGCATTGCATTCATTGTCGAAAAGAACATTTCAAGATCTATCCTGAAGTACCACACTGTCAGTGATAGAATAATATCCATATTCTGGCGAGGAAGACCAATTAATGTGATTGTTATTCAAATTTATGCACCAACCATTAAGGCCAAAGATGAAGACATTGAAGATATTTACCAACTTCTGCAGTCTGAAATTGGTCAAACATGCAGTCAGGATGCATTGATAATTACTGGTGGTTGGAATGCAGAAGTTGGAAACAAAGAAGAAGGATCCATAGTTGGAAAATATGGCCTTGGTGACAGAAACGATGCCAGAGATCAGATGATAGAATTTTGCAAGACCATGATAAATGGAGAAAGGATTGAAGTTGTCAAGATTTCATTTTACTTGGATCCACAATCCAAGCCCATGGAAGCAGCAGTCAGGAAATCAAACAACGTATTACATTGGGCAAATCTGCTGCAAAAGACCTCTTTAAAGTGCTAAAAAGCAAAGATGTCACTTTGAGGACTAAGGTACTTTACTCAAGCCATGATATTTTCAATTGCCTCTTATGCATGTGAAAGCATTACAAGGAATTAGGAAGACTAAAGAATTGGTGCCTTTGAATTATGGTGTAGTGAAGAATATTGAATATACCTTGGACTGCCAGAAGAAAGAACAAGTCTGTGTTGGAGAAAATAACAGCCAGAGTGCTCCTTGAAAGTGAGGATGGTGAGACTTTGTCTCACGTACTTTGGAAGTATTTTCAGGAGGGACCAGTCCCTGGAGAAGGACGTCATGCTTGGTAAAGTCAGCAAGAAAGAGGAAGACCCTCAAGAAGATGGAGTGACACAGTGGCTGCAACAATGGGTTCAAACATAGCAGATTGTGGGGATGGCGCAGGATGCGGCAGTATTTCGTTCTGTTGTACGAAGGGTTGCTATGAGTAGGAACCAACTGGACAGTACCTAACAATAACAATGGCCAGTGATCGCGAGCATCTCTTCATGTGTTAGTCGCCTGAATGTCTTTGGTGAAGTGTTTGTTCAAGTCCATAGCATTTTCAAGGCTGTGACATTTTGGAAGCAGATTGCCAGGCCTGTCTCCTGAGGCACCTCTGGGTGCATTTGAACCATCAACTTTTCAGGTAATAGTCAAATACTAGTAGATATACAAACCTGAAACCAAACCCACTGCCTTCAAGTCGATTCTGACTCATAGTGACCCTACAGGATAGAGTAGAACTGCCCAATTGGGTTTTCAAGGTCCTTTACAGAAATAGACTGCCAGATCTTTCTCCTGTGGAGTGACTGATAAGTTTGAAGCACTCACCTTTTGGTTGGCAGCTGAGTGCTTTAACCACTGCACCACCAGCACTCCTCTAGTGAATATAGACTACCATATATCACTCAGAGACAAGTGTTGTTGTTGTATGCTGTCAAGTCAATTCTGACTCATAATAACCCTATATGAAAGAGCTGTCCTATAGGATTTCCTAGGCTGTAATCTTTAAGGGAGCATATTGCTAGGTCTTTTCTCCTCCTGAGCCACTGGTGTGTTCGAATTGCTGACCTTTTGGTTAGCAGTGGAGCACTTAGCCATTGGCACCACCAGGGCTCTCACTAATTGAAAACTTGTTTAACTCTTTAAGAACTTCACTTTGTAAGAGATGTCATTTTCTCTAGGTGAAACTTCAAGGGGATCCAGGTGGTCTCTATACTCCTCTCTGTATCCAGTTTATCTTGCATGGTATGACTACACTAACCCTAAAACACCACTCTCAAGATGTTAAAAAATCCTCATTCTTTTATTTTGCACTCAAAGCCCTCTGTAATCTGATCCCAATCCCAGAGCTGTGGGTCAGCTAGTCTAAAGCCTTTTTTTTTTTCCTCATTTGAATAAAGGTTACACACATTTCCTACTTTAGCAGGTATCAGTGTATCTATTCTTTAATTAATATTAAATGCCTTCCAAATATCCAGCACCTAAACTTCTCTAGGTCTCATCTGTAGTTTCTTGATTGTATTGAGTTGAAAACGTGGGGGAAAGGGATGTTTAGTTATAAAAGGGTGAAGAGCTTTCTTACAGATTATTTGAAGATTATAGTAAAATAGTTATAATTCCCAACCACAGCTAATATTGTTCCCCTGCACAGATCGTTGACGGTAGCTAGCCCAAAGTACTTATTCCTGGAGTCAGATTAAACCAATTCTCTCCGTGAAATTTTTGACCAGGGCTTCAAACTGGTCCGAACTCCTCCTGAGAATATGCATTTCTAACAAGTTCCCAAGAAGTTACATAAGAATCACCTGGGGATATTGTTAAACTATAGATTCTGATTCAGTATATCTGGGGTGGAAATGCAAGTTCTCAGCAGGGAACTTGTTAGAAATGCACGTTCTCAGCAGTGGTTAGAACCAGAATGATCTGGTTTGAAGCCCTGTTTTTGACCCTGCTGTTTCTCCCTCTCCTCATCTCTTATTTTCTAACCAGACACTTTTGTGGCTACTCTGATTCACTTTTCAACCCAGGTCTTTCATCTCTTATCATTTGTTTGCTCTTAATTCTGATAGCTTCTCTAGTGTCGCTGTGAGTCCAGATTGACTTGACGGCAACAGACAAGATCTTTAGTGTAATTTAACTCTTTTTGTATATATTTCTTTTCTTCTCTAATGGACTACAAAGTCCTTAAAGTCAGGAATCATGTATTCTACTTCTTAATTCTCCATAAAAGACAATAAGCACTCAATAAGTAATGAACACATAAATTATTTCATATATTAGCTAATAATGAATTAATAAATGAACAAATAAATTATCTTCGCTTAGTTAAGTCTAAGGACTGGCAGAACAAATGTAAACAGCAGACTACTGTGGAACACTCATTTTGGTTAGATAACAGACCGGAACAGTGCTGCTGCAGAGGGGTCAGTCATTTGGGAAATTTGGGAGGGCTTTCTCTAAGAGGAGCGAAGGGATTTTTATTTACCGTTTCTTTTGCTCACGTAACCTGGGTGGATACCAGTCTACCCTCTACTTGTGCCGTGCGGGCATAGCCTAAATGTTCAGAATCCAAACCACACTCATCAAATCCTGGCAGCAGTCTACTTTAATAGTTTGTTTTGCGTTCAGCAGTGTTTATTTCATACGCCCCTATAAAGCAGAATTTTATCAACCTGTCTTTTGAGGCTGTCAAATTTTTTTTTTAAATTGTACTTTAGATGAAGGTTTACAGAACAAATAGTTTCTCGTTAAACAGTTAGTACACGTATTGTTTTATGACAGTGGTTAACCACCTCATGACATGTCAACACTGTCCCTTCTCAACCTTGGGTTTCTTATTACCGGCTTTCCTGTCCCTTCCTGCCTGCTAGTCCTTGTCTCTGGGCTGTTGTGCCCCATTAGTCTCGTTTTGTTTTATGGTGCTGTCTGATCTTTGGCTGAATGGTGACACTCGGGAGTGACTTCATTACTGAGCTAAAGGGATGTCTGGGGGCTATCCTCTCGGGGATTCTCCCGTCTCTGTCAAGCCAGTAAGTCTGGTCCGTTTTTGTGAGTTAGAATTTTGCTCTACATTTTTCTCCAGCTCTGTCCAGGACCCTCTGTTGTGATCCTGGACAGAGCAGTCAGTGGTAGCCGGGCACCATCTAGTTGTACTGGACTCAGTCTAGTGGAGGCTGTGGTAGTTGTGGTCCATCAGTCCTTTGAACTAATCCTTCCCTGGTATCTTGTTTTCTTCATTTTCCCTTACTCCCAAAGGGTTGAGACCAGTAGAGTACCTTAGATGGCTGCTCACAGGCTTTTAAGACCGCAGATGCTACTCACCAAGGTAGAATGTAGAACATTGTCTTTATAAACTGTGTTATGCCAATTGAGCTAGATGTTCCCCGAGACCATGGTCCTCACAGCCCTCTGCCAAGCAGTTCAATCCCTCAGGGAGTTTGGATGTGTCTATGGAACTTCCATGACCTTTCCTTGTACAAGTTGTGCTGGATTCCCCAGTATTGTGTACGGTTTCACCGTTCACCAAAGTTACCACTTATCTATTGTCTATTTAGTATTTCCCTCCCCCGCGCCTCCATCCCTTGTAACCAGCAAAGATTGTTTCTTTTTGTGTGTAAACTTTTACATGAGTTTTTACAGTAGTGGCCTCATACAATATTTGTCCTTTTGTGATTGACTTATTTCACTCAGCATGAAGTTCTCCAGTTTCATCCATGTTATGAGATGCTTCGCAGATTCATCATTGTTCTTTATTGTTGCATAATTCTCCACTGTGTGTATGTACCATAGTTTGTTTATCCATTCTTCTGTTGATGGGCATCTAGGTTGTTTCCATCTTTTTGCTATTGTGAACAATGCTGCAATGAATATGGATGTGCATATGTCCGTTCATGTGATGGCTCTTATTTTGTCTAGGGTATATTCCTAGGAGTGGGATTGCTGGATCATATGGTATTTCTATTTCTAGCTTTCTAAGGAAGTGCCATATCATTTTCCAAAATGGTTGTATCATTATGCATTCCCACCAGCAATGCATAACAGTTCCAATCTCCCCAAAGCCTCTCCAACATTTGTTATTTCCCGTGTTTTTGATTCGTGCCAGTAATGCTGGGGTGAAATGGTATCTCGTGGTTTTAATTTGCATTTCTCTCATGGCTCCTGATCGGGAGCATTTCCTCATGTGTCTGTTGGCCATTTGAATGTCTGCTTTGGTGAAGTGTCTGTTCATTTCCTTTGCCCATTTTTTAATTGGATTCTTTGTCTTTTTGTTGTAGAGGTGTTGGATTTTCTTGTAGATTTTAGAGATTAGACCTTTGTCTGACTTGTAATGTCCAAAAATGTTTTCCTGGTTTGTAGGTTCTCTTTTTACTCTTTTGGTGAAGCCTTTGATGAGCACAGGTGTTTGATTTTTAGAAGATCCCAGTAATCCAGTTTATCTTCTGGAGTTTGTGTGTTATTGGTTATGGTTTGTATCCTGTTAATGCCGTGTATTAGGGCCTCTAGTGCTGATCCTATTTTTTCTTCTATGGCTTTATATTTAGGTCTTTGATCCGTTTTGAATTGGTTTTTGTATATGGTGTGAGGTATGGGTCCTGTTTCTTTTTTTTTGCAGATAGACATCCAGAGGCTGTCAAATTTTATAGATTTGCTCAGTCTTTTCAAAGAGAAATGCTCTAATACTTTGTGGCTTAATAGCTTGGAAAGGCAGAAACTATTCTAAATATGTAGATAACATCAGCATTGGGGGTTCAAAACCACCAGCAGCTCTGTGGGAGAAAAGACTTGGCGATCTGCTCCAGTGAAGATTGTAGCCTTGAAAGCCTGATGGGGCAGTTCTTCTCTGTCCTATGAGTTGCAGTCCACTTGGCAGCAGACAACAACAACATTGTGCTTGGCATAGAAACCCCTCGATGATGGTAACTCTTTGGTTGTTATTTGTTTGCAGTTTAATGTAATATCTGAAATACAGACGATTTCACAATATTCCTTGTTAAAGAAAATGAACCATTCATAAGCTTATTAGTAGCCCCATTGCACTGTTTTGTGTATTATGAGCTTGCTGGAAGTTTTCCTTACAGGCATATGCTGGAATAAAGGAGGTCCAAAAAATTGGGACAGTTCAATAATGCTGAACACTTCTCTCTCTAGTCCAAACCTTTAAACTAGCAGTTGCTCATTCCAGAAAGCACAAAGTAGAACAGAGAGCCTTTGGGGGCAGATATAACATAACTAGCTGGAAGTCAGGTAACAGAGTGATGTAGGGGGACTTCTGGGGGAGGGGGCAACTGGTTCCTCCAGGGTAGAAAGCTGATTATCAGATGGGAGAGCAATGATAAGTATTGGCATTAACGTTGTTATCAGAACACTTAAACCAACCCTATTTGGAAACAGTCCTTTCTATTCTTTTTTCTTTTTAAGATGCTAAATGTTTCTAGCTAAACTACAGTAATCTCACATTTCTTCACAAGCCATAATTGTGTAGTGGAGGAAAAGTATACATATTAATATTCCATAAGCTCCTCTACATCTCTGTAGATAGATACACTTTCAGCTTGTTTTTTAGTCTCATTTTATAGCTGTATGGTCCCTTTTACTCATATCTGTGTGCTCTTTGTATTCTGCTACCTTACATTTTTGTAAGATGTTATTATTTATACTATAAGTGATATTTTCTGACATTAATAGTAATATCACCAAAATTGTCAAATAAATGTAATCATCTTAATTTGAAGTCGCTAGAACAGTCATTTCTAATTTTATCTTAATAGCTTAGTAGCTTAAATGCTACTGCTTGTGACATCTGAAATAAGAACATTTAAAACACTAAATAAACAATAGATAAGTGGTAACTTTGGTGAAGGGTAAGCCAGTACACAGTCCTGGGGAAACCAGCAGAACTTGTCTAAGGCAAGGTCATGGAAGCTCCATAAGCACATCCAAACTCCCTGAGGGACCTAATTACTGGGCTGAGGGCTGTGGGGACCATGGTATCGGGGGACATCTAGCTCAATTGGCATAACACAGTTTATAAAGAAAATGTTCTACATTCTACTTTGGTGAGTAGTTTATGGGATCTTAAAAGCTTGTGAGTGGCCATCTAAGATACTCCACTGGTCTCACCCCATTGAAATCAAGGGAGAATGAAGAAAACTAAAGACACAAGGGAAAGATTAGTCCAAAGACTAATGGACCACAACTACCACGGCCTCCACCAGACTGAGTTCAGAATAACTAGATGGTGCCCAGCTACCACCACTGACTGTTCTGACAGGGATCACAACAGAGGGTCCTGGACAGAGCTGGAGAAAAATGTAGAACAAAATTCTAACTCACAGAGAAAGACCAGACTTACTAGCCTGACAGAGAGTGGAGAAACCTCGAGAGTATGGCCCTCAGAGACCCTTTTAGCTCAGTAGTGAAGTCACTCCTGTGGTTCACCGTTCAGCCAAAGATTAGAGAGGCCCATAAGACAAAATTGACTAAAGGGGCACAACAGCCCAGGGGCAAGGAGGGGACAGGAAAGCTGGTAATAAGAAACCCAAGGTCGAGAAGGGAGAGCGTGGACTTGTTGTGGGGTTGATAAACTTTATAAGACAGTTTATGTGTACTGTTTAACGAGAAGCTAGTTTGTTTTGTAAACTTTCATCTAAAGTAAAATAATAATAAAAAAAAATTTGGCAATGTGAAAAAGAAAGTGAGAAAAATGCTTAGAAGCCAGGCCTTTGTGGATTTTTCCATTCAGTTTCTATCCTGGGCTTAAATCAGTTGGATTCTCACAACTGAAGTGGTGAACTATTACAAACACGGGGAAAAGTGGGTATTATGGTTTATTATAATAATCTATACACAGTCACTTTGCCTCATCAGGAATACATTAGAGATCTTTTATGGAAATAAAAGCTTGTTTACGCAATCCATTTTTTCTTTGGTTCAGACATGCTTTGTAATTATATTGAATTCTTATTGCACTACATCTTGTGATCCTTTCTGCTTTTCTATGCCATTCTGTGCCATGACTTGTTGGTTGTTTTAATAATAGATTTCAACTCCTTTTGGGCAACACCGTTGTGCCTGGGTCAAAGGAAATAAAAACATGTTTGATATTAGCTAAAGAACCTATTTCTAGTTCTTGACAATAGCTCCTCTTTGTTGTTTTAGGAACAATTTTATTTTATATGTTTACTTCTACGTATAGATTTGGAATCTCTTCCTTAAAACTGTACTAGTCTTTGCGTTTTCTTGCTTTGATATTAATGTTCTATCATGGTTTTGTTTATTATAGAATAATAATAGATCTATTCATCCTATTTTTTTTCTTACACTGTTTTACATTTTGGATGAATAATCCTTAAAATCATTTATTTTCAAATTAGTCATCTTCAGGGTTTGTACCCTGTGGTAGGCTAAATGATGGACCCCCAGAGATGTACACGTCCTAATTCCCAGAACCTCTGGATGGTAAAAGGGACTTTGCAGATATGACTAAACTAAGAATTTTGAGATGGGAAGATTTTTTTGGATTATCCAGGTGGGTACAATGTAATCACAAGGATCCTTATGAGAGGGAAGAAGGAGCATCAGTGCTAGGAGACTTGAAGACAAAATAAAGAGATTGCAGTGATGTGAGGAAGAGGCCAAGAGCCAAGGAATGCAGGTGGTTTCTAAGAAATGAAAAAAGCAATGAAATGGATTCTCTCTTCAGAGCCTCCAGAAGAAACCATCCCTGCTGGAACCTTGACTTTAGCTTAGTGAAAGTGATTTTGGACTTGTGACCTCTAGAAGAGTAAGATAATAAATCTGTATTGTTTTTTTTGGTAATTTGTTACAGCAGCATTAAGAGTCTAATAAACATCCTGATGCATACGTGTTAATAATTTTTTCTTCTAAATCCTATTGAAAGGTTATCTGATTATATGTAACATTTTCTGTAGTTTTATTATTTACAAAACTAATCAGATGTTTTTTAATTGAGTACTAAAAACTGTCAGTCATTAATCATAGTCAAAAATGTAATTTTAAAGAGAATCTATGTTTATAACAGTTGAAAATATACTGTATTTCTGTCTCTTTTCTTGGTCAGAGTTATTTTTTTTAGTATATCTTTCTAAATTTGAGAAGTGGTATCATTAATCATGGATATTTACTCTTTAACTTTTTCTTTCCTTTATTCTCCAGTGTTCAGAAACTGGGGACTGAATGTCACAAGTAAGAGTACTGTATTGAGCAATGAGGAAAGATGAGACGTGTCTAAGTTTTATTTCTTAATTCCATTAATTTGGTCACTTTTATAAGTTGTTATAGGAACAAAATTAAACTAAGGGTATAAATAATACTACACAAACATCCTAGCCTGTCAAATCGTGCCAGAAGTTATTTCTTCATTCCTGCATTTAGTAGATTTATGTTGGGCGCCTCCTGTTCACCCATCCGCAGCAACTTGCTACTCTCAGGAGTACTCTCGGAGAGGAAAGCCCATTGCCGTCAAATCAATTCCAACCCCAAGTGACCGTGCAGGACAGAGGAGAACCGCTCCATAGGGTTTCCAGGGAGCGCCTGGTGGATTCCAGCTGCTGACCTTTTTGTTAGCAGCCAAGCTCTTAACCACTGCACCACCAGGGCTCGATTAGGGCTTCAGTGGGGGGAAAACCCAAACCCTTTGCCGTTGAGTCGATTCCGACTCCTAGCAACACTATAGGACGGAGTAGAACTGGCCCATAGGGTTTCCAAGGAGCAGCTGGTGGATTCAAACTGCCTACCTTTCAGTTAGCAGCCAGGCTTTTAACCACTGTAGTTAAATAATCAACTAAAATAACATTAAAATAAATTGTGATAAGAGGAAGTATACAACACCACGGTACCACAAAGCAGATTCTCCTAATAAAAATAGACTATAGGCATAGGTCTGGCAACATTTAAATATTCATGAGGTGTTATTAACAGTATTTAACAAAAACCTTCAAAAAAACATATATTGGAAAGATAACTAAAATATAACCCAAGAGCTTTTGTTGGCATTTTGTTAACTTGCGATTCTTACATGAACCTGTAACCTCACTAAAAGCTAAGTTTTAAAATCTTTTTCAAACCAGGCTTATAACGGCACTGCTGGCAGAACTTTAATTATAATGCTACCATGTGCTAAGACCTGATTTACTTCCCTGAGTGCTAGTTTGTTTATAATCATTATGTAAAGAAAACAGATGAGTTAAAAATTACATAGGTGAGAATTGTAAAAATTAACCAGAAGAGCTATCCTAACAACATTAGAAAATATTCACATACAGTTTTTAATATTAAAATATCATTTATGGAACTTAACTAGTTGTAATGTCTTGTTGTGAAATGCTTTATTGCCTTGGAGAAGTAGATTAATTTTGGCCATAGTTGGTGCTGAAATTTTTGAAGAACATGAAGAACGTCTATTTCCAGATCATGACTAATAGTGTGGTATTTGGAATGAACAATGAGTAGTATTTGTCATCAAGTACTTTAAAAACACTTAAGTAATTTCCCACTGATAAAATAAGTCTGTTTGGGATGGGGTTTTTTCATTGCAAAATAAAAGATAGGGCTGTAATTATTGTGACTGAAAATGAAATGAATTGAAAATGAAAATAAATAGGTTTCAAAGATAGTAATCTTAATATAGAGCATTTGAAATTCCAATCCCCAAAACCAAACCCAACGCCTTTGAGTCAATTCTGAGCCATAGTGACCCTATAGGACAGAGAAGAAATGCCCTAGAGGGCTTCCAAGGCTGTAAATCTTTTTGGAAGCAGACTGCCACATCTTTCTCCAATGGAGTGGCTGGAGGGTTTGAAGCTCTGACCTTTTGGTTAGCAGCCAAACGCTTTAACCATTACACCAGGAGGGCTCCTTTAAATTCCAGTAACTAGCTATTATTTGGAAACACTCATAAAACCAAAGCATACTAATAAATGGTTATCTTTTAATGAATGTTGAACCTGAAGTATTAATTTAAATTGTAAAACTTTAAAACATTCTTTTCTTACAAGATATATAAGTTTGCTGTAACTTGTATTGGATCATAATAAAATATTTATATATGTTGGTAAATAAATAATAGAAAAGCATCCTTGAAGCACTAATACTTTCATAATGAAATAGTAAGACATAATGGCCAGGAATGGTGCACTGAGTAGAACAGTGAAGCGGACAATTTCTAGTTTGCATTGATGCTTGTTGGAATATAACTCTGATGGAGTTTCATTAAAAATAAAAAAGAAAAGAAAAGAAAAAAAAAAGAATTACAGCAGAGTGTAGAAGCTTATGTGGTGTATTGAGCTTATGTACTCGTGTGGTGCAGCTGAAGGCAAGACGACAAGTTGAGGAGATGCTCAAAAAAGTGTATACTAGCACTGAAGTTGCCAAGGATTTCGTTTTACTTGGGCCTACAGTCAATGCCCATGGAAGCAGCAGTTAAGAAATTAAATGATGTAGCTCCAACTGGAGCAAGGGAGAATGAAGAAAACCAAAGATGCAAGGGAAAGACTAGTCCAAAGGACTAATGGACCACAACTACCACAGCCTCCCCCAGACTGAGTCCAGCACAACTAGATGGTGCCTGGCTACCACCACCGACTGCTCTGACAGGGATCACAATAGAGGGTCCTGGACAGAGCTGGAGTAAAACGTAGAACAAAATTCTAACTCACAGAAAAAGACCAGATTTACTGGTCTGACAGAGACTGGAGAAACCCTGAGAGTATGCCCCCCAGGCCCCTTTTAGCTCAGTAATGAAGTCACTCCTGAGGTTCACTCTTCTGCCAAAGATTAGAAGGACCCATAAAATAAACAATACTACACGTAGCTCAGCCGTGTATACGAGACTATATGGGGACACCAGCCCAGGGGCAAGCATGAGAAGGCAGAAGGTGACAGCAAAGCTGGACAAGTGGAAATAGGGAACCCAAGGCTGAGAAGAAGAGAGTGTTGACATGTTGCAAGGTTGGCAGCCAGTGTCACAAAACAGTAAGTGTATTAATGTTTAATGAGAAACTAATTTGCTCTGTAAACCTTCACTTAAAGTACAATGAAAAAAAAAAAAGAAAGAAACAACATATTACATTTGGTAAACCTGTTGCAAAAGAGCTCTTTAAAGTGTTTTAAAAAAATGTCACTTTGAGGACTAAGGTGCGTCTGACCCAAACCATGGTCTTTTCAGTAGTCTCATGTGCACGTGAAAGCTGGACAGTGAATAAGGACAACCAAAGAATTGGTGCATTGAATTATGGTGTTGGTGAAGAACGCTGGATATACCATGGACTGCCAGGAGTATGAACGAATGTGTCTTGGAAGAAGTACAGCCAAAATGCTCCCCAGAAGGGAGGATGACGAGACTTTGTCTCACGTACTTTGGACATGATATCAGGAGGGACTAATTCCTGGAGAAAAACATCATACTTGGTAAACTAGAGGGTCAGCAAAAAAGAGGAAGTCCCTTGTCTTAGGCTGGGTTCTCTAGAGAAGCAAAACCAGTAAAGCTTATATCTGTAAAGATTTATATCAAAGAAACAGCTTATTGGATTGTAGAGGCTGGAACATCCCAAGTCCATGGATCAGGATAGAGGCTTCTCCCAATTCACGTAGCTGCAGGGGCTGGCAAACCCAAGATCGTCAGGTCAGAGAGCAGGGCTCCACTCACAGGCTGTGAAGATCGACGAATCCCACGATTGGCAGCTAAGCTGACAGCTCAAGTCCCAAGAACCGGAGGTCAGATGAACTGGAGGCAGCTGCGGGATCCAGAGTGAGCAAAAAGCCAGAATGTCTGCTTATATTCAGATGCAGGCCACACCCCCAAGGAAACTCCCTTTCCACTGATTGGCTACTCACAGCCTATTCAATCATGGGAGGGATCACATATAAACACTGAGAATCATGGCCCAGCCAAGCTGACACACAATCTTAACCATCACAACCTTCAAGGAGGTGGATTTACATAGTGGCTGCAACAATAGGCTCAAACATAGCAACGGTTGTAAGGATGGCACAGGACCAGGCAGTGTTTCCTTGTGTTGTACACAGGGTTGCTATGAGTCAGAACCAACTGGACGGCATCTAATAACAAGAACAACAACAAGCACTGTTTCAAGATTTGTGATGTAGAAGTGAATTACTGTGAGAGAATAATTGTAGGTTGATTAGCACAGTACAGAACAAATAGAATTAACCAAACTGTATGCAGAATTTTTTAAAGCAAAAGTCACATATTAATTGCTATTACCAATATTATAAAGGAATTAACAGCAATCTAAAAGACACATCCTAATAAGACCAAATACTTAGCCCTTGTTATTGCCTGACACTATTCATGTAGTTTACACGTATTATCTCACTTAACCTTCATAAAAACCTTGTGTTGTAGATGTATTATTATTATCCCCATTTTACAGATAAGGAAATGTTGCCCTCTGTTCACTCCTGAATCGTCTGCATTCTTGATTTTGATGTGCCACTCTGCCGAAGTATTTTTGCTAAAATCTTTGATGACCTCCTCATTAACCAAAAGCATTTTGATTGTATTCAGCCCTTTGTTGGTTTTGATGGTGTTGACCATCTTCAAACCTTCGGGCCTTTGGTTTGGTGGAATCACATCCTCAGGGTTTTCTTCTTTTTCTCTGTCTTCTTGTCAGCCCTTTCAATGCTTGCCCTCCCCAGGGTTTTATCTTACCTCTGTATTCCTACTCCAAGTAATAACTTTGGACGAACTCTTGGATCGTCTTGGTTTTAATTCCCACTTTTCCATTTATCACTCCCACATGTTTGTATCTTGCTAGCGCCTCTTTTTTAGTGCTGATTTCAATTGTTTCTGCCATCTTCTGTCTTGATATTTAATATAATTCTTTTGTGCTGTTGAAGAAACTGCTTAAGAAACAGTAACTTTTTGCTTCTGCCTTTAATCCTGTCTTTCTCTCACATCACCACCTGCCTAAATTCTGCCCACTTTTCAAGATCTTCCTGAGACTCACGTTCTACAGTCTTTCCTAATGCTTGGTGTCTGAAGTGATAACTTATTCTTTCAACAAGTATATAATTTTGTTCTTACTACGTTTAGTGTCCTTACCAATTATTTCCTTACTTATTTAACCATCACTCCCTGAGGTCATGAGTCATATGTTTTTATCACCCTCAGACTGGTAGCCCGGACTTTGAACATAGGAAGCCCTAAATGAATAGCTGTTGAATGTATGAATAAATTAAGAAATGAATATCTAAGGTAGCATAGCAAAACCAATTGTTAACCTCTTTCATAGTCATTAAATATAGTGTGGAACATCATAACAGGTAGATATTATATTTTGGTAGTCCATAAAAACAAGTTTGCATTTGTTAATTAATGTTTCCAACTTTTAGACAGTGAAATATAAATAATAGTGTAGTAATCTCAGATGTGTTTCTAGTGCTGTATTGTGTTGATTTCTGTATGGCTAAATCAACATCCCCCATGTGTCTGTCACTTTGTTGTACTGCAGAGGCTCGCATGTTGCTGTGATGCTGGAAGCTGTGCCACTAGTATTCAAATACCAGCAGGGTCACCCATGGTGGACAGGTTTCAGCTGAGCTCCCAGACTAAGACAGACTAGGAAGAAAGACGCAGCTGTCTACTTCTGAAAAGAATTACCCGGAGAAAATCCTCCGAATAGCAGCACAACATTGTCTAATGTAGTGCCGGAAGAGAAGCCCTTCAGGTTGGAAGGCACTCAAAATACGACTGGGGAATATCTGCCTCCTCCAAGTAGAGTCAGCCTTAATGATGTGGGTGGAGTCAAGCTTTCAGACCTTCCTTTGCTGAGGTAGCACAACTCAAAATGAGAAGAAATAGCTGCAAACATACACTAATAATTAGAACATGGAATGTATGAAGTATGAATCTAGGAAAATTGGAATTCATCAAAAATGAAATGGAATGCATAAACATTGATACCCTAGGCATTAGTTAGTCAAATGGACTGGTATTGACCATTTTGAATCCGACAGTCATGTCGTCTACTATGCCGGGAATGACAGCTTGAAGAGGAATGGTGTTGCATTCATCGTAAAAAGAACATTTCAAGATCTATCCTGAAGTACAACACCGGCAGTGATAGGATAATATCCATACGCCTACAAGGAAGACCAGTTAATACAACTGTTATTCATATTAGCACACCCACCACTAAGGCCAAAGACGAAGAAATTGAAGATTTTTACCAGCTTCTGCAGTCTGAAATTGATCGAACATGCAGTCAGGATGCATTGATAATTACTAGTGATTGGAATGCGGAAATTGGAAACAAAGAAAAAGGATCCATAGTTAAAAAATATGGCCTTGGTGATAGAAACGATGCCGGAGATTGCATGATAGAATTTTGCAAGACCACAACTTCTTCATTGCAAATACCTTTTTTCATCAACATAAACAGCAACTTTACATGAGGACCTCACCAGATGGAATACACAGAAATCAAATCAACTACGTCTGTGGAAAGAGACTATGGAAAAACTCAATATCATCAGTCAGAACAAGACTAGGAGCCAACTGTGGAAAAGACCATCAGTTGCTCATATGCAAGTTCAAATTGAAACTGAAGAAAATTAGAACAAGTCCATGAGAGCCAGAGTACGACCTTTAGTATATCCCACCTGAATTTAGAGACCATCCCAGGAATAGATTTGATGCTTTGAACACTAATGACCAAAGACCAGATGTGTTGTGGAATGACATCAAGGACATCATACATGAAGAAAGCAAGAGGTCACTAAAAAGATAGGAAAGAAAGAAAATACCAAAATGAATGTCAGAAGACACTCTGAAACTTGCTCTTGAATATCGAGTAGCTAAAGCAAAAAGAAAAAAAATGATGAAGTAAAAGAGTTCAACAGAAGATTTCAAAGGACAGCTCAAGAAGACAGAGTAAAGTATTATAACAGCATGTGCAAAGACCTGGCGACAGAAAACCAGAAGGGAAGAACATGCTCGGCATTTCTCAAGCTGAAAGAACTGAAGAAAAAATTCAAGCCTCGAGTTGCAATATTGAAGGATTCGATGGGGGGAAATATTAAATGACAGGAAGCATCAAAAGAAGATGGAAGGAACACACAGAGACACTATACCAAAAAGAATAGGTCAACATTCAGTCATTTCAGGAGGTAGCATATGATCAGGAACTGATGGAACTAAAGGAAGAAGTCCAAGCTGCACTGAAGGCATTGACGAAAAACAAGTCTCCCGGAACTGACGGAATACCAATTGAGATGTTTCAACAAATGGATGCAGCCCTGGAAGTGCTCACTTGTCTATGCCAAGAAATTTAGAAGACAGCTACCTGGCCAACCAACTGGAAGAGATCCATATTTATGCCTATTCCCAAGAAAGGTGATCCAGCTCAATGAGGAAATTATCCAACAGTGTCATTAATATCACACACAAGTAAAATTTTTCTGAAGATCATTCAAAAGCAGCTCCAGCAGTATATGGACAGGGACCTGCCAGAAATTCAAGCTGGATTCAGAAGAGGACATGGAACAAGGGATATCACTGCTGATGTTAGATGAATCTTGGCTGAAAGTAGAGAATACCAGAAAGATACTTACCTATGTTTTAATGACTATGCAAAGGCCTTCAGCTGTGTGGATCATAACAAATTATATATAATATTGCCAAGAATGGGAATTCCAGAACATTTAATTGTGCTTGTGAGGAATCTGTACATAGATCAAGAAGTAGTTGTTTGAACAGAACATGGGGATACTGCATGGTTTAACGTCAGGAAAGGTGTGCATCAAGACTGTATCCTTGCACCATACTTATTCCAACTATATGCTGAGCAAATAATCCAAGAAGCTGAACTGTATGAAGAAGATTGGAGAATCAGGATTGGAGGAAGACTCATTAATAACCTGCATTATGCAGATGACACAACCTTGCTTGCTGAAAGTGGAGAGGACTTGAAGCACTTACAGATGAAGATCAAAAACTACAGCTTTCAGTATGGATTACACCTCAACATAAAGAAAACAAAAATCTTCACAACTGGACCAATAATCAACATCTGAATGGAGAAAAGATTGAAGTTGTCAAGGACTTAGTTTTACTTGGATCCACAATCAACACCCATAGAAGCAGTAGTCAAGAAATCAAACGACACATTGCTTTGGTTGCTAATCTGCTACAGAAGACCTCTTTAAAGTGTTAAAAAGCAAAGCTGTCACCTTGAAGACTAAGGTGCATCTAACCCAAGCCATGGTGTTTTCAGTCGCCTCATATGCATGTGGAAGCTGGACAATGAATAAGGAAGACCAAAGAAGAATTGACGTCTTTGAATTGTGGTGTTCATGAAGAATACTGAATATACCACGGACTGCCAAAAGAACTAACAAATCTGTCTTGGAAGAAATACAACCAGAATACTCCTTAGAAGCAAAGATGGAGAGACTACATCTCACATACTTTGGACATGTTATCAGGAGGGATCAGTCTCTGGAGAAGGACATCATGCTTGGGAAAGTAGAGGGTCAGTGAAAAAGAGGAAGACCCTCAACGAGCTGGACTGACACAGTGGCTGCACCAATGGGCTGAAGCATAACGATTGTGAGGATGGCGCAGGACCAAGCAGTGTTTTGTCCTTGTGTACATAGGGTCCCTATGAGTCATAACCGACTCGACAGCACTTAACAACAACAGCAGATCAGCATAGCACTTGATATCTACTAGAAAAAAATGTTTCTAAAAATCTTTTGAAGGACTAATAAAATTAATGTTAGTTTCAATATAGTTAAGTTACCAAGTAAAACTTCTAGGTAGCATCTTTGCAGAAGTAGAAAAGGAATGCTGTTAATACAGATAGCCAGCATTTTCAAAGTAATAATAATAGATGTAATGATAATAATATTGTTAATAATAGATACAATAAAATTAACTTTTTGAATTTTTTTTTTATCGTACTTTAGATGAAGGTTTACAAATAGTTTCTCATTGAACAGTTAGTACACATATTGTTTTATGACAGTGGTTTACCACCCCATGACATGTCAACACTGTCCCTTCTCATCTTTGAGCTGGTTTCTTATTACCAGCTTTTCTGTCCCATCCTGCCTTCTAGTCCTTGTCCCTGGACTGTCGTGCCCCATTAGTTTTCTTCTGTTTTGTGGGGATGTCTAATCTTTGGCTGAATGGTGAACCTCAAGAGTGACTTCATTACTAAGCTAAAAGGGTGTCTGGGGGCCATACTCTTGGGGTCTCTCTCAGGCCAGTAAGTCTGGTCCCTTTTTGTGAGTTAGAGTTTTGTTCTACGTTTTTCTCTAGTTTGTCCAGGACCCTCTCTTGTGGTCCCTATCAGAGCAGTCAGTGGTGGTAACCGGGCAGCATCTAGTTGTACTGGACTCAGTCTAGTGAAGTCCATGGTAGCTGTGGTCCATTAGTCCTTTGGGCTAGTCTTTTCCTCGTATCGTGTTTTCTTCATTCTCCCTTGCTCCCGAAAGTGTGAGACCAGTGGAGTATCTTAGATGGCTACTTACAGGTTTTGAAGACCCCAGATGCTACTCACCAAGGTAGAATGTAGAACACTTTCTTTATAGACTGTATATGGCCAGTTGAGCTAGATGTTCCTGAGACCATCATCCCAACAGCCCTCTGCCCAGCAAGTCAGTCCCTCGGGAGTTTGGATGTGTCTGTGGCACTTCTATGACCTTGCCTTGGACAAGTTGTGGTGGCTTCCCCAGTGTTGTGTACTGTCTTACACTCCACCAAAGTTACCACTTATCTATTGTCTATTTAGTTAACTTTTTGAGTGCTCAGTTTGTGCCAGATTTAATGCTTTAGTTACAGCATCTTATTTATTTATTTTCTTTGGAATTTTATCTATTTTGTTGTTGTTGAGAATATACACAGCAAAAGATACACCAATTCAACAGTTTATACATGTACAATTTAATGACATCAACCACATTCTTTAAGTTGTGCAACCATTCTCACCCTCCTTTTCTGAGTTGTTCTTCCCTCTTTAACATAAATTTACTGCCCCCTAAGATGCCCATCTAATCTTTTGAGTTGCTATTGTCAATTTGATTCCATATAGATCTTAAAAGAGCATAATACTCAAGGCAGATCATTTTTTACTAGTTGAGCTAAGGTATTGTTCGGTTTTAAGATGACTTGAGGGAAAATTTTTGGTTTAAGGTTTAAAAACTATCTCAAGGTGATAGTTTCAGGGGTTTATCCAATGTTCCTGGCTTCAGGAAGTCTGGAGTCCATGAGAATTTGAAATTCTGTTCTCCACTTTTTCCCTTTTGTTCAGGATTCTTCTATGGAATCTGGGATCAAAATGTTCAGTAATGGTAGCCTGGTACCATCTGGTCTCATGGCAAAGGAGGCAGTTTTTCGTGGATGTAGTTAGCCACACATTCCATGTTCTCCTCTTATTCCTAACTCTCCTTCTCCCTCTGTTCTAGACAAATAGAGAGCAATTGTGCCTTGGATGGCTGCTTGCAAACTTTTAAGATCCTAGGCACTACACAATGAACTAAGAGGTAGAATAGAAGCACTAAACGTGTTATTTGGCCAGTTAACTGAGATGTCCCATAAAACCATGACCGTAAACCTCAAAACCAAGGAACCAGATCCCATGAGGTGTTTGGTTTTACATAAGCAGCCTCAGCAGCTACTCTTTTTCTTTGTCATTGTTGTAAATATCACACAGCTTTTGCTAATTCAACTTTTTTAGGTGTACAACTCATTGACAGCAATTACAGTAATGGGCAATGCAACCCTACCCTTAATCAGTGCGATTTTTCCACCACCATTAACTCCCCTTTTCCCCTTCCCTCCTACCCCTGGTAACCACTAATAAACTTTGGTCTCTATACTTTTAACTTTTCTTGTCTTTTTATATAATTGAGGTCATACAATATTTGTCCTTTTATGATTTCACTCAGCATAATGTTTTCAGGCTCCATCCATACTGTAGCATGTATCAAGACGGCATTTCTCCTACTGGTTGTGTAGTATTCCACTGTATTTATGTACCACGTTTTGTTTATCCATTCATCTTCTAATGGACGTTTAGGTTGTTTCCACTTTTGGGCGATTGTGAATAGGGCTGTAATGAACATTGGTGTACAAGTCTCTATTTGAGTCTCTGCTTTCAAGTCTTTTGGGTATATACCAAGAGTGGAATTGTTGGGTCATCTGGTAGTTCTAGTTTTAGTTTTTTTGAGGAACCACTACAATGTTTTCCACAATTGTTGTACCATTTTACATTCCCACCCACAATGGGTAAGAGTTCCAATTTCCCCACATCCTTGCAACATTTGTTATTTTCTGATTTTTTTTTTTTTATCTTAGCCATGGTGTCTCACTGTGGTTTAGATTTCCATCTTTCTAATGACTAATGATGTTCAGCATATTTTCATGTGTTTGGTGGCCATTTGAATGTCCTCTTTGGTGAAATGTCTATTCAAGTCCTTTGCCCATTTTATGATTGGGTTATTTGGCTTTTGTTGTTAAGTTGTTGAAGTTTTACACATTTTGGTTGTTAGATGTTCGTTCAGTATATGGTTTCCAAAGATATTATCCCAGTTGGTAACTTGTCTTTTCACTTTTTTGGTAAAATCTTTTGATGAACAAAAGTTTTTAATTTTTAGAAGGTCCCATTTATTTATTTTGTCTTTTGCTTTTTTTGCTTTTATTATTATATTAGATAATCCATTGTTGAAAGGTAGGCCTGACAATGCTGCCCCTGCTTGTTCTTCTAAGAATTCTGTGGTTTTAGTTTGCACATTTAGGCCCTTAATCCGTTTTGAATTTGTTTTTGTGTATTGTGTGAGGCATGGATTCTGTTTTCATTTTTCTGCATGTGGAAATCCAATTTTCCCAGCATCATTTATTGAAGAGACTCTTCTTTCCCCATCGAATAAACTTAGCACCCTTATTAAAAATCAGTGTGGGTTTATTTCTAGAATCTCAATTCTATTCCATTGTTCTGTGTATCTATTATTATACCAGTACCAGGCTGTTTTGATTACTGTAGCTGTGTAGTATGTTTTAATATCAGGAAGTATGAGTCTTCCTACTTTTTCTTCTTTTTCAACAGTGCTTTAGCTATTCAGGGCCTCTTGCTATTCCATATGAAATTGAGGATTGGTTTTCCTGTTTTTGTAAAGAAGGCTGTTGGAATTTTGGTCAGAATTGCATTGAACCTGTAGATCGCTTTGAGTGGTATTGGCATCTTAACAATATTAAGTCTTCCAGTCCATGAACATGGAACATCTTTCCATTTATGTAAGTCTTCTTTAATCTCTTTCGGCAGTGTTTTATAGTTTTCTTTGTATAAGTCCTTCATATTGCTGGTTAGATTTATTCCTAGGTATTTTGTTTTCTTAGATGCTCTTGTAAATGGAATTGTTTCCCTAATTTCCCTTTCAGATTTCTCATTACTGGTATATAGAATCCCAACTGATTTTTTGTTTGTTGACCTTGTACCTTGCAACTTTTCTAAATTCTTCTATTGGCTCTAGAAGTTTTCTTGTGGATGCTTGGGATTTTCTGTATATAGGATCATATCATCCATGAATAGAGATAATTTTATTTCTTCTTTTCCAGTCTGGATACGTTTGTTTCTTTTTCTTGTCTTCTTGCTCTGGTTAGGACTTCTAATAAATATTGAATACAAGTGGTGAGAGCAGACACCCTTGTCTTCTTCCCGATTTCAAGAGAAAAGCTCTCAGTCTTTCTCCATTAGTTATAACGTAGGCTGTTGGCTTTTCATATATGCCCTGAATCATATTGGGGAATTTCTCTTCTAGTCCAGTCTTCTTTAGCATTTTCATCAAGAAAAGGTGTTGGATTTTATCAAATGCTTTTTCTGCATCCAGACAGATGATCATGTGGTTCTTTTCCTTCGTTCTATTAATGTGGTGTATTATGTTGATTGGTTTTCTAATGTTGAACCATCCCTGCGTTCCTGGAATACATCCCACTTGGTAATGGTGTATGATTCTTTTAATATGCTGTTGGACTCTGTTCACTAGTATTTTGTTGAGAAGTTTTGCATCTATATTCATAAGAGATATTGACCTGTAGTTTTCTTTTCTTGTGGCGTCTTTGTCTGGTTTGGGTATCAGGGTTATGTTTGCTTCATAGACAGAATTAGAGAGTATTTTTCCTTCTCTACCTTTTGGAAGAGCTTAAACAGTATTGGTGTCAATTCTTCTCTAAATGTTTGATAGAATACCTGTGAAACCATCTGGTCTAGGACTTTTTTTTTTGGGAAGTTTTTGATCACTGATTCAATCTCTTCACTTGTTATGAGTCTGTTGAGACTTTCTGTTTCCCCTTGAGTCAATTTGGGTAAGTTGTGCGCTTTTAAAAATTTGTCCATTTCATCTGGGTTGTCTAGTCTGTTGCCATACAGTTGTACATAATATTCTGTCATAATGCTCTTTATTTTCTATTGGGTCAGTTGTAATGTCTCCTCTTTTGTTTTTTGTTCTGTTTATTTCTATCTTTTATCTTCTTTTCTGTTATTTTTCTATTTACTTTTATTGATCTTTTCAAAGAACCAACTTCTGGTTTTATTGATTCTCTCTGTTGTTTTTCTATTTTCTCTTATCTTTTATGTAGCTCTGAAAATTAATTGTATTTTGGTAAAACATTTAGATTAAATATATCTAGCATATAGTAAATACCCATACCTATAGGCTATGAAAATATATGAATAAATAAATAAAACAAGAAGTCATCTTATATATTTTAATATAAGAGTCATTGACTAAAATGAGGGGCAATGGCTTTAATAACAAAATTTTAAAAGATATATATGCATCCTCATACGGTTATTTCCCGTACTAACCCTTGACAACACGTTAAGGACATTGTGTTGTATTGTACTATTGTGAGTGCATGTTTAAGATAATAAATACTACAATCTAAAGATGTAATTTTCTGATGATCTACCTTGATTAAGACACAGTACTTAGAGAAGGTAATAAAATAAATTTTATTATGTATAATTTTAGAATATATGCTTTTGGCAGATCATTTCAAGAAAGTTTTTTAGCAAGTAATTTGAAAATGAATACATTTGAGTGCTCAAAGTGATGTCAAGTATAAATCAACCATTGGCTTTAGATAACCTACCATAATTGATATTTTATTAGAAAATGATTTAACCTAATTTGAGTTCCTTCATAAGTAGCAGGCTCTGCATGCCTATGTGGAATAAAAAAGCTTTGATCAGGAAGCAGCATTGTCTTTGCTGGCGGTCTCACCGTGGTGTGTCACAGGTCAGAGTAGACAGGCTTTCGTCCTGAATAGGTTTGAGCTGACACAATCACAACCAGATATTAATTAGTCACTTAACAATGTCTTGTTACCAACTTTAAGATATATGTGTATTTTGACGGAAAGTTCATATAGTTATGTAATGTGGGTCTTCATTTTCTATGCTTATAGGCCTCCTTTGCTCCCTCCTTGATTCTCAATTCACTGGATTAGAAAAACCTTAATCTTTCTTTTCATAGGCTCTACTGAGATGGCAGATATGTTCAGTGTCAGCTTATATAATCCTTAATTTATTTGCTCTGGACTTTAAAACCAGCTGCATACGATTTTTAAGAATCAATATCGTGTGTTGAACTTTTTGGAAACATTTAGTTTAGAGATGCTGCAAGATGTATGTAGATTAAGTCTGTTTTACTGCCAGTACTTCAGTAAATACATGTATGTTCTTACCATCTCCATTTACTCTACAGAATCTGGACATAAAAAGATCACACGAGAGAGAAAAGTAAATTTCTCAAGCTTTTGTAGAGTCATTTCTTATAGTTTCTGCTTGTTTTATATTTTATGCATAGATAAAGTGTGTGTATTTGTGTCTCACAGAGAGATACTAAGGAGCCCTGGAGGTGCAGTGGTTAAGTGATTGGCTGCTAACTGAAAGGTCAGCAGTTCAAACTGAACAACCGCTGCATGGGAGAAAGATGGGGCAGTCTGTTTCCATAAAGGTTTGCAGCCTTGGAAACCCTATAGGGCAGTTCTGCTGTGTTCTACAGGGTTGCTAGGAGTCAGAATGGACTCTAAGGCAGCGGGTTTGGTTTTGGTTTAGAGAGATATTAGGTCTTACTATTTAATAAAAGATAATCTGTCTTCTCCTGTTTAATAATTTGGAATTTGATTGGAAGTTTGTGATCTAATTCATTTTGGTCATGTCAAAAGGCTGAAGAATAATGAGACAATTCTTTGAATGGCTAGTATTACATGAATTTTTAATTATTGAAAATAGGAAAGCTGGAAATATAATTTATGCCATTGAACACTTTTGTACATAATTTGAGTTTGGTGGGAAAAAATTAAAATCAAAAGACCTGAGTGTGATGCCTCAAGGCTAAATTTGACTCTATAATTGACAACTCAATTTATATAAGAACCTCATTTTTACTGGCAAATATAAAATATATTAAGATATTAAAAATGTTCTTAAGTGCATGTATTCTTAGAAAGTACCTATAAGGTTTCATGTAATTGAGTTTTTACCAAGTTTTAATGAGTTTTAAAATATTTTCTATTAAAGTTGAACATTTACAACATTTACAAATTTTGTATCTACTCTGATCTCTTTTGCATAATTAAAAATCTCATTTGAGTATCTCAAACTCTATATTCATTTACATGGGTGAGTAGTCAAGAACAGTTTTCTTTTTCCTAGTCAAGAATATATATAAATGTATTATTTTTATAGTTTGTATGCTGATTAGTGGAGGAGCCCTGGTGCCCACAAGTAGTTAAGAGCTATGGCTGCTAACAAAAAAGGCCGGAGGTTCGAATCCACCAGCTGCTCCTTAGAAACCCTATGGGGCAGTTCTACTCTGTCATGTAGGGTCACTATGAGTAGGAATCAATCCAGTGGCAATGGGTTTGGTTTTTGGTATGCTGATTAGTAAACAACATATAGAAATATATTCCCTTTGCCTTTTATCTATTTTTACAATGTTTTATTGTGTTTTAGGTGAAAGTTTACATAGCAAATTAGGTTCCTGTTTAACAATTTTTTACAGATTGTTCTGTGACACTGGTTACAATTTTCACAGTATGTCAGCATACTCATTATTTCCATTCTGTTTGTTTTGTTTCCTTTGATCTAGCTTCCCTTCCCCTCCTTGCCTTCTCGTTTTTGCTTTTAGGTAAATGTTGACTATTTGGTCTCATATAGTTGATGGTTTAAGAGAGCGTATTATTCACAGATGATACTGTTTATTTTATAGGTCAATCTGTTATTTGCTTTGAAAGGTGACCTGCAGGAGTAGCTTCAGTTCCAAGTTCAAAGGGTATCCTAGGGCAATAGTCTGGGGGTTCCTCTAGTCACTATTGGTCCAGTAAGTCTGGCCTTTTTGAGGAATTAGAATTTTGTTCTACATTTTTCTCCCGTTCTGTTTGTGATCATCTATTGTGTCCCAGGGCAGAACTGTGGATAGTGCTAGTCAGACATCATTTAGTTTTTCTGGTCTCAAGCTAGAAGAGGCCATGGTTCAAGTGGGCTATTAGTCCTGTGGACTAGTTTCTTCTTTGAGTCTTTGATTTTCTTTATTCTGTTTTGCTTCGGACAAGTAGAGACCAATTGCTGTATCTTAGATGGTCGCTTGCAAGCTTCTCAGACCCCAGATGCTACTCACCAAAAACTAGGTTCTAGAACATTATCTTTATGAACTATGTTATGCCAGTTGACTGAGTTGTCCTATGAGATTATGGTCCTAAGCCTTTTAACCCAGTAAACCAGTCCCATGATGTGTTTGGATATGTCTAGAAAATCTCCATAACTGTGTTCCCTATGTACTTTATTATATATATGAATATATATGCAGCACACACAAACATGTATATACATATGCCTACATGCACACACATGTACTTGCATATGTCCTCCTGTACATGTATATGCATACATATCTATGTAACCACACACATATTTTTTGGTTGTTATGAATGTTGTTCCAAAATCATATACCTTATAGCATTGACAAAAATGGTCCCTTTTTCTTGCATATTTCTGAGTGTCTTCATTTACCTTCATTTACTTATGAAGTATTTAAGCCATATTTACTTACATTAAATATGGCTTAAGTTGTGCAGACTTCACCCATATTTAGTGTTGCCTTTCCTATCACCAAAAATAACAAGCATCTACCACTAGAAAGTTATGCCCCTTCCCTTCCCCTCCCATCTCTGGTAACCATCAAAGAATGTTGCTTTCTGTGTGTAACCTATTCCTGACTTTTTCTGATAGTAGGACCATATAATATTTGTCCTATTTTGATTGACTTGTTTCACTCAGCATAAAGTTCTCCAGATTCATCCATGTTATGCTTCCCAAACTCCTCATTATTCTTTATAGTTGCATAGCATTCCATTGTATGCATTTGTTTATCCATTCATCTGTTGATGGACACTTAGGTTGTTTCCATCCTTTTGCTATTGTGAATAATGTTGCAGTTAACATAGGTGTACACATGTCTATTCACGTCACTGCTGTTAGATCTCTAGGGTATATACCTCGGAGTGGTATTGCTGGATCATAAGGTATTTCTGTTTTTAGCTTTTTGAAGAAGTGCCATACTGTTTTCCATAGTGGTTGTACCGTTTTATATCTCACCAATCTTGTATAAGAGTTCCAGTCTTCCCACAACCTCACCGGCATTCATTGTTTTCCGTTTTTTTTTAATCAGTGGTATTTTTGCAGGGTTCAGATGGTATCTCGTAGTTTTGATTTTCATCTCTCTAATGGCTAACGATTGCTAGCATCTTTTCGTGTCTTTGTTGGCCATAGAGATTAGAAGCTTGTCAGATATGTTGCTGCCAAAGATTTTTTTCCCATTCTGTATGTTCTCTTTTTACTCTTTTCTTAAAGACTTTTGATGAGCATATATAAAAATGGTATGGGGGAGGTATCATACCTCCTCCAACCCCATAAGGGGGAAGGAGAACCAAGATCAACAGCCCAAGGCTTATTCCTATGAGGTGGAGGTCAGACATACCTCCTCTGTTTGCCGTCTTTACTAATTCTGACACCAACCGTCCCTAGCACAGCACTCCCTACATCTCTGCTGGGTTCGATAATTCATTGCAGGTGGCCACACAGAACTCACAGACCATACTCACGATTTTGGGGTTTATTAGGGAAGTAACAGTTACAGTTCAGGCTCAGGAACACTCAGAATACAGTTCTTCCATCAGGATAGCCTCTTCCCAGCTGTGCTTGCAGGCACACCTCTCCCTGGCCCTCTGTCTGCCCAGAGGCACTCAGCTTTCTCTCTCCATGGGCTGGGAAACCCAGTCCACCATCTCTTGTTGTTGGGTCTCTCCTGCTGCCCTCTCCTTTCTTGGTGGTGGTAGTCTCCTCTCTGCTCTGGAATTGGCTCTCTTTTAAGGCAAAACTTAACCAGTCTCCTTGGTAGGCCACAATTACCCTATCATACAGTCTTGCCCAATCACCTGGGTAGGAGTTACAAGACCATGGCTAGAAAGGCCACCCAAAAGTAATCAATCAGTAATCAATCACACCACAGCATAAGTATTTAATATTTAGGAGGTTCCAGTTATCTCATTTGTCTTTTGTTGTTCATGCATTTGTGGTTGTGTTTGATAGACTATTTATGCGGAAAATTAGGTACCCCTATGTGGTCTCTGTAGGCACCATGGTGGCGCAGTGGTTAAGCACTTGGCTGCTAACCAAAAGGTCGGTGGTTCAAACCCACCAGTAGCTCTATGGGAGAAAGATGTGGCAGTTGGCTTCCATAAAGATTTAAAGCCTTGGAAACCCTATAGGGCAATTCTGCAATGTCACTGTGAGTTGGAAATGACTCAATGGCAGTAGGTTTAGTTTTTGGTCTGATAGTGTCACTATGACTTGGAATCAACTCAACAGTAACAGGTTTGGTTTAGTTTTGTCCCTATGTTATCTTCCAGGAACTTAAAAACTTCAACATTTAGGGCTTTGATTCATTTTGAGTTAGTTTTTATGTATGTTGTGAGGTATTGATCCTGTTTCATTTTTCTGCACATAGATATCCAGTTTTGCCAGCACCATTTGTTAATCTTCTCCACTGAATGGACTTTGACCCTTTATTGAAGACCAGCTTCCTGTAGACGGATAGGTTTACTTCTTTGTTCTCAATTCTATTCCGTTGGTCTTTGTGTCTGTCATTAAACCAGTACTAGGCTGTTTTGATCGCCATGGCTGTGTAGTGTAAGTTGTGAGATCAGGAAGTGTGAGGCCTCCTACTTTGTTCTTCTTCTTCAGTATTGCTTTAGCTATTTGGGGCCTCCTTCCATAGGGAGCCCTGGTGGCGCAGTGGTTAAAATGCTCAGCTGCTAAAGGAAAGGTCGGCAGTTCAAACCTACCAGCTGCTCCACAGGAGATGTAGCAGTCTGCTTCTGTAAAGATTTACAGCCTTGGAAACCCTGTGGGGCAGTTCTACTCTGTCCTCTAGGGTATCTATGAGTCAGAATCGACTCAACAGCAGTGGGTTTTCCTTTCCATATAAAGTTGGAGATTAGTTTTTCCATTTCATTAAAGAGTGTTGTTGAGATTGGATTGGGATTGTGTTATATCAATAGATTGTTTTGGGTAATATTGACATTTTCACAGTGTTAAGCCTTCCAATCCATGAGCATGAATATTTTTCCGTTTATGTAGGTCTCTCTTGGTTTCTTGCAGTAGTGTTTTATCATTTTTCTTGTATAAATCTTTTACTTCCCTGGTTAGGTTTATTCCTAGGTGTTTTATCCTTTTGAGGGCTGTTGTAAATGGTATTGATTTCTTGCTTTCCTTTTCGAAGTTCTCCTTGTTAGTGTGGAGGAACTGGACTGATTTTTGTATGTTGATCTTGTACCCTGTCACTTTGCTTAATCCTTGTGTTAGTTGCAGTAACTTTCTTGTGGAGTCGCTGGGATTTTCTACGTATAGGATCATGTCATCTGCGAATAGGGGTAGTTTTACTTCTTTCTTTCCTATTTGGATACTCTTTATTTCTGTTTCTTGCCTTATTTTTCTGGCTAGGACTTCCAGTTCAATATTGAATAAGAGTGGTGATAAAGGGCATCCTTGTCTCTTTCTCGTTTTCAAGGAGAATGCTCTCAATCTTTCTCCACTGAGAATAATTTTGGCTATTGATTTTGCATATATGTTCTTAATTATGTTGAGGAATTTCTCTTCTATTCCTATTTTGGTGAGAGTTTTTATCAAGAAAGGATGTTAGATTTTATCAAATGCCATTTCTGCATCCACAGAGATGATCATGGGATTCTTTTCCTTTGTTTTATTTATGTGGTGAATTACATTGATTGATTTTCTAATGTGCACAACTCTTACATTCCTGGTAGAATCCCTGTTGATCATGATGCAGTATTTTTTTTTTTTTTATATGCTGTTGAATTCTGTTGGTTAGAATTTTGTTGAGAATTTTTGCATCTGTATTTAAGAGGGATATTGGTCTGTAGTTTTCTTTTTTTGTGATGTCTTTGCCTGGCTTTGGTATCAGGGTTATACTGGATTCATAGAATGAGTTAGGGAGTATTCCTTCCTTTTATGTGCTCTGGAATAGTTTGAACAGAATTGGTGTCAACTCTTGTCTGAGCGTTTGGTAGAAATTTCTAGTAAAGCCATCTGCCTGAGGCTGTTTTTGTTGAGAGTTTTTTTTTTTTTTTTTTTTTATGATACCTTCAATTTCTTCGTTACGGGTCTGTTCAGATAGTCTACCTCTATCTGTGTTAGTATAGGTAGGTAGTGTGTTTCTAGAAATTTGTCTATTTCCTCTAGTTTTTTATATTTGTTGGAGTACAGTTTTTCATAATACTCTGTTATGATCCCTTTGTCTCATTTTGTTCTGTTACAATGTTATCCATTTCATTTATTTTGGTTATTCATATCTTCTCATTTTTTTCGTTTTTCAGTTTGGCCAGTGGTTGTCAAATTTATAAACTCTCAAAAAACCTACTTATTGTCTTGTTGATTGTTTCTATTGTTTTTCTGTTTTATTTATTTCTGCTCTGATGTTTATTATTTCCTTTCTTCTGGTAACTGTGGTCTTCTTTTGCTCTTCCTTTTGTATTTGTTCAAGTTGTCAGGTTAAGTTATTGATTTTGGACCATTCTTCTGTTTGGATGTATGCATTTATTGCTATAAATTTTCCTTTGAGCACTGTTTTTGCTGTGTCCCAAAGGTTTTGGTGTGTAGTGTTTTCATTCTCTTTTGATTCTAACTATTTTTTAATTTTTTCTGTGGCCCAATAGTTGTTAATTAATGTGTTATTTAGTTGCCATGTATTTAACTTTTTCCCTTGTTCTTCCTGGTACTAATTTCTAGTTTTAGCTTCTAAACTATTTTTAAATGAAATTTTATTCTACTTGTTTGGGTAGAAGAATAATGGTACCATTTAGGAATTCTCATGCTTTTACATGCAACCAACTGGAATAATTGGTGTTTCTATGAAGGTGAAGCAATTGTTAGTAAAGTTGTATTCTAATGTTTGAGCTAGCAAGTGGTATGGAAATGTCTATAGATAGTTATTAGAGACAATGCCTTTTTTAATATGGTTGCTGGAGCTCTTAGTGACTGAGCTGTTATTATCCTGCTTGATGTCAGAAGAGCAAAACTGTGTACTGCTAATCATTGAAACCTTTTTGTATTCTGGTGCTGAACACTTACTTAAAAATAATAAACGTGTTTTTTTCTAGGACTATAGAGTTAACATCTTTCTGAGACAAAAATGGAATGATCCCAGGCTGAAGCTCCCTAGTGATTTTAGGGGCTCAGATGCGCTGACAGTGGATCCCACAATGTACAAGTGTCTGTGGAAACCTGATTTATTTTTTGCAAATGAAAAAAGTGCCAATTTTCATGACGTAACCCAGGAAAATATCCTCCTCTTTATTTTTCGGGACGGAGATGTCCTTGTTAGCATGAGGTACACTTACGTTTTCCTTTTAAAATCTGTAGATCACAGAGAGGTATTTAAAATGATTTCTAACACCCCCGTTTCTACTTTCAGGTTATCTATTACTCTTTCCTGCCCTTTGGACTTGACCTTGTTTCCCATGGACACACAACGTTGCAAGATGCAACTAGAGAGCTGTATGTAAATGAGCTTACAAGTGACTATGGGCATAAAAATGCTTAAAATTTCTAGGCAATACATTCTACCAGTATCTTAGATAACAGTGGTAAAACTAGTGCATTTAATTACTAATAGTCATTAGGATAATTTTTTTAGGGAAATTATGGTTATTCTTTTACTGTCTTGCTTTGTGTTAAAATAGACAAAGCAAGTACTGGTCTTTGATTTCAATTCAGTTGATGTAAGTGTACAGTTCTAACATATTTGTAACTGCCATCCTCATTTGAGTTACTAATACAGGCAAGGTAAAGGAGAATATGATACCCTAAATGAAGTAACTTTTATGATGCTAAAAATCACAGTTTCCTAGTAGAAAATCTGAAAAATATCCTTTATATCCTACCAAGCAGTGATTTTTTTTGGATATTTACAAAAAATTTTTTTACAAAATTTCATTTTTTATGTTTTTATGATTACATATTTTTAGTTTATAAAAGATGTACTAGATTACTGATTTTAACTATTTATCTATAAAACAGATATATAAATTAATTTGCCATGATGCTTATCTTTTGAAAATAGAGTAGGAAACAACCTTTGAAAAATTAACACCAGTGTTATAAGGGATCTTTAGCCTGAATATCTATATACCATGATGTAAGTCTGCAAACACTAAGGAATAATGTCTTGTAAAATGTCTTGCTAGATGGTATACTTTGTTACTTAGTGGTTATTTGTTGTTTTTCAAAAATTTGCTGAAATCAATGGTAAATTTTAACCGTGGTTATTGTTTTCTAACTGTAAAGTGAGACTTGCATAAATGTACGTGTACATGTTTGTGTGTGTGTTGTATATATGTACACATGAGTGTTTGTAGATATGTACATAACATTCCAACATCTAATTCTATTACCAGATGCACTAAAGTATTGCTTTAAAAAATACACAGGAGAGTTGAACAGGAGACTCTTATATGCTTTAAAATCATATCAGATCATTGAATTGTAGCTATATTACCTAAGCAAAATGTGTGCTTCAGGGTGCTGTAAGGATGTGTATTTGAGGAATTGTTTTACTGCTCTTGTGTGGTAACGCAACTCCTGTGGAATAGTTATTTCCTCAGAATAGTCTTTAAAAATTGCTTCAGAAAATTTTAGATAGCATATTGCACTATTGTAAGTATATATGTTTGGAAAGCTAATCACTTGTTTGTAACTGTTTTAACGATAGTAATTTAGAATTTTGATAGAAAGAAATGGACTACTTCTGCATGGGATACCATAGCATTTTACCTATTTGAAATAAGCTGATTATTTTAACTTGCCTTTCTTTAAGACTATCGTCTATAACTTCTGGTAATATTTTCATTAGTCACCATAGAATTTTACCTGTTAATATTTTCTTAGCAATGATTTCATATAAGGAGACCCTATTTTTTGTCATTTTGGCGAAGTTAGTATTTGTATACTAAGATGTTAAGATAGCATTTTAAAAATTACCTATTTTTTCAAACTAACATTTTTACTTATGAATTGTTTTTATTTATAGTTGGTTATACAACTGATGATTTGCGGTTCATCTGGCAGTCAGGGGATCCTGTTCAGTTAGAAAAAATTGCCTTGCCTCAATTTGATATTAAAAAGGAAGATATTGAATATGGCAACTGTACAAAATACTATAAAGGCACTGGTAAGTAACATTCTTTAAAGTAAGCAAAGCTAAGTTCTATTTCAGACACTCATTTTTAATATTAATGTATGCTAAGGGCAGAGTAAAAGAAAACTAATTAAAATAAGTTCGATATTTCTAAGTGGTTGATATTTGCATTTATATATTTAAATCTTTTATAGAGTTAACATTCACTAACATTTTTTGAACTTCTCACCACTGGATAATTATGCTTTTCTTAATGTTATCCTGGTAGCAAGGGATTTTAATTTTTTTATTTTAGTAATGTGAGCTCTTCCAGGCATCTCCCAGGCCTTTTTAGATGTTGCCAAGAAAGTCTCCCTTTGGCAAGATTCAATTTGGGGTCAGACATTATAGATATGAGCAATGTAATCCATACATATGTATCCAGAGGCTTTGGGGGAAGTTTTTAGATGGTGGTTTTCCCACATTCTTAATTTCAAAAGCATTTATCTTTATGCTGTGCAGGAAACACTGAGTGTGAAGTAACTGATCATCAGTAAATATTCCTGTTAAAAATCTTCTTGGCCTGTGTCAGAGAACAACCACTTCTGAAAAGCAGAACAAATTGATCTCATTCATTGAGTTACATCAGACTTTTGCAGAAATGACAGCATAGTACTCGTTACTCAGTACTATCCTAATATGATTTGTATCAGCCTTTGACTCTTTACTAGTAGTTACAGGTTATTAAGCATCTTGAACATTAAATATAGTGTTATTTAATTTAGTAAAGATTGAGTCCTGATCATTAATAATCAGTTCAACGTGTAAATTACTACAATTCTGTATCATTGAAAATAAATCATGACAAAGATATTCAGGAATAGATACAATTAAATTTAGGTTCAATGTAACATTTATGTTGACCTTGCAATGGTAAAAATGTAGGGTAATTGTATAGGGTTTAGGAAGATTAGATTTCTGAACTGAAATGCTGCTATGGGGACATCATCAAGGGCTAAAATATCATTTAAAATATTCCTGTTGATATTAAAAATAAAAGATAGGCTGAATTTTTGGATATTTACAGTGACATAATAAAGGCAACACTAGGCAACTGGGGGATAAAATTAGTATAAGCATCTGTTGTGTTTGCCTTCAAATACATTAACAAGTCATATATATATACATATTATAAGCTCTTCTTTTGTACAGCTTATAATTTATTAGGACAAGAGAGAGAATAATCAAATACTCACAGGCTGGTAAAAGAATTCTCATCTTTTAAAAAATACAAACTGAGAGCTTTTAAAAATATGACCGTCAAAGTTACTCAGTGAGGAAGTTGTGGGTACATAGGTTGTTAGATATGGAGGTGATCTTATTTAATACCTAAAGTAACTGAGGCACAGGCTGACTGATGGGCTTATAGAACGTCACCAGGTAGGTTAGTGTTAGCCATGGGACCCGACTTAGGATTCTTCTCCCCGCATGCTCCTCACTCAAGAAGATTGACTATGGTTTTTAGGGATTTTTACAGCTCCCTTGGTAATGAAAAAATAATCTTGAAACCAAGAACACTTCCTTTTGGATTGTTGTTTGGGAACACATATTCAGTAGATGACATTTTGTGAGCTCGCTATATGTTAGACATTCATTTAATAAGTGCTTTACAGGAATTGTGTCATTTGGTCCTCATGGAAATCCTTTAAGTACTTTCATTATCCCCATTTAACGAAGCAAAGAAACTAAGTAACTTAACCCAAGGCCGTACTGTTACTAAGTTATGATACTGGAATAGTGAGTCTAAAACCAGAGATATGGTGGCACTGCCTGTGGAGTCCTGTTATGCTTTGAAAATAGTTAATCATATAAAGATTATATGCTTAACATTTAAAAATGAATCTCCTGTAAACTAATTTTAGAAATGTGATAGAGACCCAATTGACGTTTTAGACTACATCTAGAGATGAAAGTAATTTTAGAAATTACTAAAAATTAGGAAAATAATTTATTTCATTTAGAGAAAAAAGTAATTTTATTTCTAATTTCACCTAATAGCGTAAAATTATATAGCACTGAAATTCCTGGAGGATATTTATTTTTTTACTTTTAAGCCTGTGTTTTAAAACTGCCCAGCTGGGGACACAGCAGTGACTAAAAGACAGGTCCCCACCCTTTATAGAGCTATATTCTAGATTACTTGTGGTGAATAAGTAAACAAACAAAATGTATATAATTTATTTTAAGTCTAATAAAGAAATAAGAAGTGTTGTGTTACAGAGTACTTAGGAGTTTACTCAAGAGTTATATAAAGTTTTCTTTCCCCCCAGTGGTATATTTTGGGTTATCATAAAAATCATTAATATCTCATTAGCTATAGACAATAACCAAAAAAAAAAAAAAAAACTCTGTGAACATAATATTTATTGGGCATTTACTATGTTTCAGGTACTTTATTGGCATTTAGATGAATCATCATGTGAGTATAAGTAAACGTTTTAATTTTGGGATAATACTTAGAAATCTAATTATAAAATTTGGGCATTCAAAATATAGGGAATGCTTAACAATATAAAATAATGGAGAAGGTATATAAAACCAGACAAACGAAACCCATTGCCATCGAGTTGATTCAGACACTCATAGTAACAAATGATGACCAACATTTTCTTTAACTCTATGGGAATAATGACTCACCTTAACTTTATTAAAAATTATGCTTTTCTATGATGATGAAAATTGTAAAAGTGGAGAATGTATTTAAAAAGAAAAAAAACAAGTCTACAAAAATACTTAAATTGGGAACCTGAGTGAATAATAATGAAATAAAACCTCACAGGAAATAGAAAGTAAATTGAATTTACCCAATGAACATTTATATCAATTAGCTGCCCACCTGTCTCTCATAAATGTAACAGTACTAGGGAGAGATCAAAAAAGATCAAGAAATGTTTCTCATAAAAGTTTATAGAGAAAATCACTATAATAGTCAAGCATGTATTTTACTGCTGAACGCATCGAGGTCTCCCAAAGCTCCCCTAGTGGGTACCCCCATAAAAGGGAAGTGTTTGAAAGCTGCCTTAGAACACAGGACTCATGTTGTTTAGGCTGTCACTCACACATCATGGGATGGATATAAAAATTCATTTTAATGTGAGCAACTTTATGGTAATTGTTATAATACTTGTCACAGCTGAGGCTACCTAGAAATACAGAACTTTTTTAGGAGCACTTATATGGTGTTCTCCATGTCATATGCACTATGCGGATCTGATAATATAAAATTAACTTAAGTAAGTGATCCTATTTGTAAGCCAAGTATTTCAGAACCACTTTTAGGAAACACTGTAAACTTGTTCATTGCGGCAGTTGGAGTTTGAAAGATTGTATTTTGGAAATATTGCACATGACTGTTCGTTACAAACACACCTTCTTGTTTGTCCAGGCAGGAAATTAAGATGAGTGGCAGGGAGCAGAAAAAGAGATAAAAGTTTTTCATTGTTTTGTCCTTTATACCTTTAAAAAACTTTTCAGTGATTTAAATGAATTATGTAGTTTTGATTACACTAAAATAAAAATGACAAACTCCTTATGTTTCTTGTTTTTTATATAATCTGGATGTGTGTGGCATAATTTGAAATATACTTCAGTTCAAATCAGTTAATTCTTTTTTGTTACTTATTAGCCGGAATATTTTTCTAATCTGTTAGAGGTAGCTATGATTATAATACATGTTGGAAAAGAGTGAACTTCTAATCTTACTTATTTGATGAGAGGATGAGAATAACCATTCATTTATTCAATGTTTACCGAGACATTGCTGTGTGCAAGTACTGCCTAGGTGTCATTTATGAATAAATGTTAAGATTAGTCTAGTGTCAAAAGCATGTATGTATATTCTTCACAATAAGGAAGAATAAGTAAATACTACTTTTCACCTATAAGATAATAAGAAAGTAATATTGCCTTCTTCTCCATAATTATTTTTCTACTGGGCATTGAACCATTCATTTATTTGTTTCAACATCTTTTAAATAATTATATACAGTTTAATCTGAACACAAGGGAAGATATTTTAACTTTCTGATATTTATGAATTATCTTGTATTTTTAAAATGACATTCTTATCTAAATTAAACATTTTAGGCATTAAACTTTGTATTTAAATTGCTGATGAAAAGGACGTGCACGCTTAAACACCGATCTCAAACCTCTGGAAATGGCTCTTGCGTAACAAGTGCTATGAGAATATTTATGTCACTTACTTCATATCTCAAGTCAGCAAAGGCTGTCGTGAAGCTTTCCATAATTTGTGATTACTTTCAAAATGTATTTATCTACATGGGCACAAGTTGATGCCTTGGCAGCTCTAGAATTCTGTTCTAAAGCAATTTCTGCCTTTGCCTTAGCTTGTGCAAATGGAAGTCCTTTCCCTCGTTGTTCCCCAATTAAAGTACATGAAAGGCCTGGAGCGGGGGAGGGAGAGAACTGAGGAATGTCGGATGTTTGCACTGTAAAATCTTTTATCTAAATAGAATGAACATACTTACCTTTTATCCTCGCTCATGTTTACTTCGGCACTTTTTAAAAATGTTAAGGTCTAAATATACTTATGAGATAGTGTAGCCTGCTGTTCTTTGTAGATAACATGTGTGGTTGAAGAATTCAGCTGGCGATGCGCAGTCCCGGAGTGTTCCTTTTAGACTTACTCCTGTTTGATTTACTGCCCTCTCTGAATCCTTGGATCGTTTTCCCGGAGAGTACCCACGGGTAATGAAAAGTCTAAGTCTATTGCAAAATCCCTGAACAAAGACATAGGAACCCAGACACTGACATAGTGGAGCAGCATGTGGTAGCTATTTCTGGATGTCATGATGAAGCTGTGAAAGGTCAGGGAAGCAGGCTTATATAAATTATGTATATTTAAGGGATAACCTTTTTTTTTTCTCTCTCTTTTCTCTTTTTTTGGCGGAGTTCAGTTTGTGAAATTGCCTCAAAGAGAAGTGACTTACAATTTCCAGGTACATTATTGATTGTGAAAATGTCCGTGGGTTTGGACCTCATCCCGTGCCTGTGTTTGGTTTTCAAAGGCTATTACACGTGTGTAGAAGTCATCTTCACCCTGCGGAGACAGGTTGGCTTTTACATGATGGGCGTCTATGCGCCGACCCTGCTGATTGTGGTCCTCTCTTGGCTTTCCTTCTGGATCAACCCGGACGCCAGTGCTGCCAGAGTGCCCCTAGGTAAAGACTTGGATGTCCCTCTCTCACCTCAGCAATGTTGTATCCTTGGTCTGTATAGGAGCTCTGGTGGTGCAGTGGTTAAGAACCCAGATGCTAACCCAAAGGTCGGCAGTTCGAATCCACCAGCCGCTCATTGGAAACCCTATGGGGGGGTTCTACTCTGTCCCCTAAAGTCACTGCGAATCGGAATTGACTGTACGGCAAGGATTTTTTTTTTTTTTGGCTTGTACAATCAGTTACGGTGCCGGACCGGGCAGCATTTCAGTTTTGCTGTGTGAGGGGTTGCCATGAGTCAGACAGAGCCCACTGGAAGGCAGCTAACATATGATTAATTACTTTGAAACAGTAAATTTTGAAATGGATGCTATCCTCTTCTGTTTTAGGCTTTCTTCAAAACTTGACACTAAACAAGATTTTCTCAATGTTTATCCACTCTATAATTAAGTAACATTTTTCTTCTTGTGTCCTCAGGGTATTTTAAATCTTTGCACCTAATTTATCCTACCTTTTCTGTCATGAAATAATTATTAGTAAGTGATTTTCACAGATAAGTAAAGTGTAAAATTTCCAGTAGTGCCAAAGTTAAAAACAAATAATGATTTTGATGAAGATTTTTCTAAATAATATTATATTACTACCCTATGCTCCTAAATAATTTATTTTTTTAAAAAACTTACTTAGCATCGTTGTCTTAAACATCAGCTATTGTGTGTTATATCATCAGGGGTGGAGAGAGTGCTGGTTGTCCTGCCCCTCTCCTGTTAATGCCCAAGCTCTCCAGTTGGGTTATTTTTAATGCTCTGTGGCACAGAAATACCATTAGACCTTTTTTGTGAAAATTGTCTTCATAAGAGTTAAATGGTCTTTGCTTGGGGATATAATAAAGAGACCTCCTATATGGATAAAGTGAATGGACTTCAAAATAAGAACATTGTGACAATAAATTTTGATAGGAATTTCAGATATTTTATTACTGTGTGTGTGTGTGTGTTTGAATGTGTGTGTTTTCTGAATATCACCTGGAACTCATATAGGTAAGGCTATGATATATCTGACCTCTGCATGAATGATTGGTTACTGAATTTTATTTTTTTCTTCCATCAAAAAGGCTTTGTGCAAATCCCACCCCCCCCAGACTTATTAGAGGGATTTAATGAAACACAGCTTTTAAAGAGTTGGGAACTAGGAAAGAAGTATGAAGAGAGTTTTATCTGAATAAGAAATGGAGTAGTTTACACCTAATAACAATCACAAAGAACAAATCTCTGTCTCTGTGGAAAAGTCGGATTTCCACTTCTCACACCAAACTGTGTTGTTTAATCCAAATCAGTCCACTGTCAGTTCTGTCCCCTCTGTTCTGACACCAGCTGCACATACAGCATCACTCCTTCCTCTGATGTTAACCTCCCCAGGAGGTCAGATCTCACAAGTTATGGGGCTTGGTCCTCCAGGCTGCCATAACTGCCCGAGACTTCAGACGCCAGCTGCAAGCTTGGGAATCCCCACGACGCCCTCACTTCTGACCTTCTAGCTACAAATCTGGGGTCTTCTGACTACCCCCTCAGAATACCAGCCACTAGCTAGGGAGTCCCTTGGCCCTTCTCACTTCTGACCTGCCAGCTCCCTCTACTCCCTCAGGTTTCTTAACCTGCTAGAATGACTCACAGAACTCGTGAGAAGCACTATACTTTGATTATATTATGATTACTGGTTTTATTATAAAGAATAAAAACCAGGATCAGCATATACAAGAGATGCACAGGGCGAGGTCTGGGAGGGTTCCCAATAGGGAGCTTCTTTGTCCCAAAGAGAGTATGTCAACCTCCTGAGAACAGATGCCTTTCATCAACCAGGAAGCCCTTGTTACTTTTGTGTCCAGAGCCTTTACTGGGGCCTCACTGCATAGGTATACTTGATGGAATCATGCCTAACCTCTCCACCACCACCCCTTCAAACTGGGCTTATATCAGGAGATGGGCTTTCTGGCCTGGCCACCTTCACCCAAGAGTCATCTCATTAGCATAAACTGTCAGGTGTGGCCCATAGATAACAAAAACCAAAAAAGCAAACCCACTGCCATCGAGTCAGTTCCAACTCATAGTAACCACAGAGAGTTTCTGAGGCTGTAAATCTCTACAGAGGCAGACTGCTGCATCTTTTTCTGTGCAACCCCTGGTGGTTTCAAACCACCAGCCTTTCAGTTAGCAGTTGATAACTTCAACCACTGCACCACCAAGGCGCCTTCAGTTACTCGGCAAATTTCAAGAGTTTAGCGCTGTCTCTCAGGAACCAGGGGAAAGACCAAATTACTTTATGTAAAGTACTTCTTTACCCTGTGAAGCCTGATTAGAATGGCTTTAATAGAGAACAGGAGGGGAATAACTAGAGACCTCTTACTGGAGATTTTTAGTTGTAACAAGAAAAAGAGAATAGAGAAGTAGCTGGGATGAGAAGAGGGATTGATACTTTGTTTTTTTAAGGTGGCCAAAAATCACAGCATGATTATTTTTTTGATGAAAATTAACTAGCAGTGAAGAAAAAAGTGAGAAAAGGGGGAGAAGAATAAGGACAGTATCCTGGAGTCAGTAAGAGGGGATGAAATCCAGAGAGTGGAGATTTCAGAGTGGAGATGACAGAGTGCTCCTTTGTTAGGAGAACAGTGGGTTTGTCCTATGGTCAGCATGTGCCTTCTGTAAAGGCCAGATGGTAAATATTTCTTTGATGGGCCATATGGTTTTTGTCACATCTACTCAATTCTGCTGTTATAGCACTAAAACAGTTACAGACAATATGCAATGAAACAGGTATGGATGTGATCCAATAAAACTTTATAAAAACAGGTAGTGAACAAGATTGGCCTACAGGCCATACCATAGTTTGTTGACCTCTGGGCTATGGAATAGGGGCACAGACAGGGTAAATGGGTAGATACGGTGGTGTGGGCTTGTAATTTTTTTATTACTCAATAAAATAGTGAGTAAGGTCATGCATTTCAAGTGAGATGGGGTAGAGTTTTGTGGTTTGGAAGAGAGAAAAATTAGTGAATGGACAGAGCAAACGCACCATGATGGCATGGCAGAATTATGGACTTCTTGAAGTTAATGGTTATAAGTTTAAAGTGATACCAGTCATCATGGTGGCATGTTTTTATCTAGCCACACTCATTAAAAGAAAGCTGGAGAATAGAGGCATATTTATGTTTTTGTTGTTTATCCATGTTTTTGCATGTATTATTTAGTTCTGTATTGCTGAGTAGTGTTTCATAGTATGATACTCCACGGTTTCTGTTTCCATTGAACAATTAATGGACATTTGGATCATTTCCATATTTTAGGTATTATAAATAATGTTATGAATATTTGTGTACAAGTCTTATGTGGATATATGTTTTCATTTAAAAACAAAACCAAAAAACAGATGTTGAGTTGATTCTGACTCATGGCAACCCCATGTGTGCCAGAATAGAACTGTGCTCCATAGGGTTTCAGTGGCTGGTTTTTCAGGCGTAGACTCCATGTGTTTCTTCTGAGGCACTCTGGGTGAACTTGAACCTCCAACCTTTTGGTTAGCAGCCAACTGTGTTAACCATTTGGATCACCCAGGGACTCCGTGTTTCCAGTACTTTCTGGTAATACCTAGGAATGATATTTTTGGGTTGTATGGCAAAGTCTGTTTTATTTTTATAAAATACACCCATTTCTCACTTACTGACATGGTTAGGTTCCAAAGACTAGATCGTTATGTGAAAATGGAGGATGATCATATCAGGTCACACAATGGAGGATGACTACATCATTACATAACCTACAAATTACATCATTACATAATTGCCAAATTACATTATTACAAAACTGCCAAACCACTGAGAATCATGGCCCATCCAAGGATTGACACATAACCTTAACCATCACAGCCAGCGTTACTCTCACCTCACACCTCAGCATTCGTTACTGCTAGACGTATGTTGTTAGTGCGCAAAATAGTTGGATAGTAGATTTTTTTTACTGTTGTCATAAATGCGAGACATTGGGTAATGATATAGTTGATAAATGAGGAGTGGGTGTACTGCCTTAGTGCTTATCAAAATGTTGGTACCATTTGCATTCCTATCGCTTGTTTCACATCCTCATCAACCCTTAGTTTCCTTGTCTTATTGCAATGGCTAGGACCCCTAATGCAGGGTCAAATAGAATTGTTGAAAGATGCCTTATTCTTGATTGTAGGTAGAAATAGTCGAACCATTTGCTGTTGAGTGCGATGATAGTTACAGAGTTTTTTGTAGATGTTTCCATCAGATTTAGGAGGTCCCCTTCTATTCCTAGTTTGCTGAGGGTTAATATCGCAAGTGAGTGTTGAATTTTGTCGATTGCTTTTCCTGCATGTATTTAAATGGTTGTATGAGCATCCCTCTTTATTTTGTTAATATAGTAAATTATACTGATTGATTTCCAGGTGTTAATCTAACCTTGTGTTCCTTGAATAAACTCCAGTTGGTCATAATATCTTTTTTATATATTGTTGGATTTGATACTCTAAAATTTTGTTCAGGCTTTTGTGTGTGTGTGTGTTTATGAAGGATTTTGGTATGTAGTTTTCTGGTGCAGTCTTTGTCTGATTTTGGTTTCAAGATGATAGTGACTTCATAAAATGAGAATGTTATTAGCACAAGATCATTCATAATGTTCCCTTATCCTTTTAATATCTGACTGTAGTTACATCAGAAACCCTGATTGCATAGTGGTTAAGAGCTGCAGCTGCTAACCCAAAGGTCAGCAGTTCAAATCCTCCACGTGCTTCTTGGAAACCATATGGGGCAGTTCTACTCTGTACTGTAAGGTTGCTGTAAGTCAGAATCTACTCGATGGCAACAAGTTTGGTTTTTGGTTTTAGTAGTTATAGGCATTCTTTCATTGCTAATATTACCTTGTGATTTCTATCTTTTCAATTTTATTTATATTTTTAAAGCACTAGTTTTGATTTCATTGATTTTCTTTATTTGGTAATTTTCTTTTTCATTGATTTTAGCTTTTGCCCTTTTTCCTTCTTTTATTTAGCTTGAATTTGCTTTGCTCTTATTTTTGCAATTGCTTAAGGTGGAAATTCAGATAATTGATTTTAGATCTTTCTTCAAGTATGAACATTTTAAGTTACAATTTTTTCTGTAAGTGCTACTTTAGCTGCAGTGTACAAATTTTGATATATTTTCATCACATTTTAGTTACAAATACTTTCTAACTTCCCTTGTGATTTCTTCTTTGACCTATTGATAGTTCAGAAATATGTAGACATATTTCCAAATGTTTAGGGTTTTCCGAGGTATCTGAATATTATTGCTTTCTAATTTAATTCAGTTTTTGTTAGAGAAAATACTCTAGTGTTTTCTTCTTGTGTAGAACCTGTATAAATCCTTATATATTTATTGAGACTGTTTTTTTAATGACCCAGCATATGGTTATTCCTGGTATGCACACTTGCAAATAATGTGCAGTTTGTCCTTGTTAGATGACAATTGATGACAAATGAGATCTGTAAATATCACCCTGAGTCAAATTGGTTCATGCTGTTGTTGAAATTTTTTATGTCTTTGCTAATTCTTTTGTCTAGTTATTTGAGTTATTGGAGAGAGAGGTTTTACAATCTCCAGTTATAATCTATTCCTCCTTTTAATTCTGTCAATTTTTGCTTCAGTTATTTTGAAACTCTGTTATTGCATACATATGTATATATAATTTCACCTGAAAAGAAATTATTTTGGCTCTTATTAAATTTTAGGATATCCAGTTGAAATAGCTGAGTCGACTCAACATTTTTCTTTTTTCTGCTTGTTGTTCCAAAGAATTAAAAGAAAAATCTGTTTGCCAATCTCCTTCTACCATGCTGCATACCTTATAAAAGTTAGGAGAAATATATGTAGCATACAGTAATTATGTTAATTTTCCCTAGGTTTAATTTTATAAATTGGTTTTGTATCCTAGTTTTATTTTTCTGTCTTTTTTTAAATTTACTTTCTTCATTGTTAACAAACATCATACCTTCTTCTGTGAATTGTGGGTAAGGACTTTTGTCTTTAACTATTTCTCTAAGTTTTGGAAGTAATTCTACAAGTAAATTAAAGATGTAAGTCTTTGCAATTATTTAACTATACTATAAGACTTTTCTTCTTGTACATAAAAGATTTTAGTTGTTGTTAAAAGGAATAGAAGTTTTTTTTACAAATAGCTTTCAATAGTGAATATACAAAGATGAGTAATTCAGGTCACAGTTCGTACTTAATAGTAGACCACACAGATCTGTCTTTCCTTTTATACTATTTCTTATCATCTAGATCAGTGGTTCAAAATGTTTTTTATTGTGAGGACCTCTTTGAAAAATTTCAAGAAGTATTCATAGATTCTCACACAATAGTAGTTTTCCTTTTGGTAGTCTTTGATTAAAAAGTTAAGAAATAACAACTTGGTAAAATAATTTAGTAGCACTTGTGTGAGAGAAATTATTTTGAGTTTACACAGTAGTTGATGTGTACACACTTACAATTTCTCCTTGACCTGCTTTCCTGGTTAAGAACAAATGCCATATTATTCCTATCTTGCATTTCTTTTCCTTTCCCTCCCGCTTTCTTTTCTTCTTTCTTCTTCTCTTTTTTTAAATTTCTTGATCTTCACAGAAGAGTTCCTCCTTTTGTTAATACATTGCTAGCATATGTGCTATTAAGGAATTATTTTTCAGATTCTTCCTATGTGATTAGCTGAACGTGCAATCTCTGGGCATTCCATTGTCTACAACAGAGTTCATGGTATATACTGACCTCTTGGATAACTAAGACAATTGTATCTTATAAAATTATGTCTGCATATTGATGAGCTAAATAGCCTTCACTCTGACTTGTTTATAGAGGTTTTTGTTCAATTCAGCCACTTCATATAGCCAATTAATTAATGCTCTAGTTTATATTATTTGTTAGCTTTAACTTTTAATAAGTGTAGACTCCACATCTATTTGTAAATAGTTGGTATAAATTTTCTGAGGTTTTCTCTCATTTGAAATCTAGACTTAATTTATTTTTACATTAGGGAGGAAAAATTCTGATAAAGTCCATGTATTTTAAACATGTTTTAGAAATACTATGTCAAGCAATCCTGGAATTTATTAAAGAGGAGCTATGTTATTTGGGAGTAATTTATTAGGAACATAATATTAAAATTATGAAAATCCACATTTTATAGATGATAGGTTTCACATTTCTTTTTATTGGTTTTTAATTTATTAAAATACAAACTGAATTTCACTGTGCATTAACAATGAAGTAATACCCTATGAAGGTAATGTTAAGCTATTGCTAAAACACTTGGTATTTGTCCAAAGAAATATTATTTGCTCAGATTTCTTATTTTAGGATAAAAAAGTGAATGGACATTTCCTATTGTAATAATATAGTTTCTTGAAGTTGGGGCACATAGTACAATTTCAGGTTCTCTTCCTTCTTATTTTATCTCCATTTCTATTTTTACATCTGTGAAAGGATAAAAATCTTAACAAAATTGACCAGCATGGTTTCTTAGTGCCTAGAATTATGAATACCTATTCACTCCCCACAAAACCTATGAAAGGGCAATCCCATCATCTGTCCCTCTGTTCCCATTTATCTTACACCCGAGCATCTTTGCCTCTCCCTTTTCAGTGTGCCCTCCATCTGAATGATGCATTCAGTAAACTTTCCTCTTTAAAAGATCTTCCTAATTCTCAGGTGCATTGTGCTGTATCGTGATCATTGTTTTTTGTTTCTTGGCCTTTACCAGACCTTCCTCAGTGTTTTCATACCAAAGTCATCATCTTTTCTATAGAACCCCCTCTTAGCATCTCTCAGGGGCATTTTCCAGTTATTCTGTTCAGAACTTTGATTCAATCTTTCCTTCTTGCCTTGAATCAGTAACAGAATCTTTTCTCCTCAGTCTTTTTGCATTGATCCTGTCATGATTCGGCCTTGATTTCCTTCTGTTTTCTTTCTTTAACTACTGTTTCCCTCCTCTCAGTATATTCTGTATGCCCCTACCCGAGTGATGCTAGTTTATCACTTCTAACAATGTCATTTCTCTCCAAATTTAAAGTTTCTTTACATTTTCTACCAAATATGGTATAAAATTCATTAAATCACTCCTAAGGCTCTCTTTAATCTAACACTATTCTCCATTTCCAATTAAAATTTCAATATCAGGATAAATATTCAGCTTTACAGCTAAGTTTAATACAATTTGATACTTTCTATGTGGAGGCCTGGTGGTGCAATGATGAACTGGTCAGCTGCTAATCAAAAGGGTGACCATTCAAACCCACCAGTCACTCCGTGGGAGAAAGACGTGGCAGTCTGCTTCCATACAAATTACAACCTTGGAAACCATATGGGACAGTTCTATTCTGTCCTATAGGTCTATGAGTTAGAATCAACTCAACGGCAACTGGCTATGTTATCGTTAAGTATGAAATACTATGGGAACACAGAGAATGGTATCAATATATTCTATGTCAAGGAATTAAGTGTAAAGCTTGTGTTTGATTAGGATTCCCTGAGTAGTGCAGAAAGTTAATGTGCTCAGATGCTAACTGAAAGGTTGGAGTTGAGTCCACCTAGAGGTGCCTTGAAAGAAAAATCTGGTGATCTACTTCTGACAAATGAGCCACTGAAAACCCTGTGGAGCACAATTCTACTCCGATACACGTGGGGTCGCCATAAGTTACAATCAACTCAGTGGCAGCTGGTGTCTGTGTGTGTGTGTGTGTGTGTGTGTGTGTGCATGTGTTTGATTGATAGGTTGAAAAATTTGACTAAGAATAGAAAAATTGACTTGGAAAGATGCCCATAGGTGTAATCAATGGAAATTTAAGGCAAAAATTGATAACATTTTGGGTTTTTGTGTCACTTTAGTACCTATGGTTTCATTTTGACGGCAATGAGTTATTTCATCTACTGTTTGAGCTTTAAAGAGACCTGATGGATTATTTATGGTCCATTGAAAGTTACTGGGGAGAGGATTAATCAAAGAGGAATGAATGCAGAAATAAATGTTCATGGGGTAAATTGCCACTTTTTTCCTTTTTCTGTCTCTATAGGTATCTTCTCAGTACTCAGTTTGGCCTCTGAGTGCACAACCCTTGCTGCTGAACTTCCCAAAGTATCTTACGTGAAGGCTCTTGACGTATGGCTTATTGCTTGTCTTCTCTTTGGGTTTGCTTCTCTGGTTGAGTATGCTGTTGTCCAGGTGATGTTGAACAACCCCAAAAGAGTTGAAGCAGAAAAAGCCAGAATCGCTAAGGCTGAGCAAGCGGATGGGAAAGGTGGAAATGCAGCTAAAAAGCACACTGTGAATGGCACAGGGACTCCTGTTCATATTAGCACTTTGCAGGTAAGAATGAAAATATCTAACTGTGTAATTCCCTGCCTCCTCTCTGCAGTGTCAGGAAAGAGACACTTTTCCATGAGCGTAAGGTTTGATCGAATTGGCATATCTGCTTATATCCCCTCCTACTCTATCCCTTATTTTCTCTCATAGATGAAAAGGAACTGAGCACCACATATTTTTGGACAAGGAATAGAAAACAGTAAATATACTTAGTTCAGATACTACTTAGGAAAAAAAGTATTCAACACCTTATTACATTTCTTGATGACTTTCCTCTGAGTTTAAGGATACAGCTCTGCTTTGATGGTCAACATTGTAGGTGGAGATCTAGCCATAACTACATATCTCCCTAGTCTTTCTCATCCAACAAGCCTTAGTGAAAGGCTAGAAAACTTCTGGGGAAGTACTGACTTCCTGCCCACACTGAAGGCTGTGGGGGAGCCCACACTCTTGATTAAATCACCGTCCTGTTACCCACCAGTGTTGAGAGCTGCACATTAATAGGATCACATGTAAGGCAGGCAACTTATTTATTGGATGCCTGGATGAGAGGGAAACTAGGCTCATAATTAGGGTTCTGTCCATCCTGCAGGTGGGTGGTTGGAGAAGAATTTAATGGGGTTTCACCCCTGACCCTTCCCTTGCCACTTGATCATGGGTCTAAGAATAGTTGATGATGCCTTTAGACTCAGCTAATGACAATCGCGGAGCAACAGGCTGCTTCATGGACAAGTTCGCTGTCCACTTACCCATGAGTGCCCCTAATTGATGTCCTCTGATTGGGAAGACCAGTCAACCAGATGATCGTATTCATTGATCATATCCATAGTAAGTACCACAAGAGACCCAGAGGCCCATTTACCATGTTACAACCTTCAAAATATTGCCTGCTCTGCTTATATCCCTGTTCCCTACTGCTCTTTCAGTTTGCCAGTCACCACCATTCCCTTATCTAGAATTCTACACCACTATATACCACGTGTGTATTTTTAGATACAAATGTAAATGAACCGATCCTGTATGCTGATGCCTGGGGCCTTCTTTTCATTGTTCAGTCATTAATCTTGTTTTCTGAGTGTAAACCAGCCACTCTATTCAAATCCTTAGCTGCTGCCTTGTGGGAAGTTTCTTTAAGCCTTCTTGTACCCTACTGCAAGATATAAAATTTTCATTAACACAGAGCAGTCAGAGCCTTAAGGAGGTCAGGCTTGAAACTTCTCCGTATTAGTAGTGTTTCCAAACATTCCAGACAAGCTCTTTGGACTTTCAGTGTTCATAAAGCTAGACTTCTTTCATGCTCTTACCAAAACCCTGCAAGATGAGCAGCAAATTTTCAGCTGCTTCTCAGACAATATCTGTAATTTTTTCCATGTATAGTTCTTCTACTGTCTTCCACTTAATGAAAATATTCATCATTTTCCAAGTTTCCAGAGGGTTTTTTATCTGTCTGGATGACACCTTAAACTGTTATCTGAACTGACAGCCTGTGAACCTCTGAGTCCGGTTTCCTGGGTGTCAGTAGCAGTAGCAGCCAAGAAATGGTGTTGCTGAGCCTGCGGGGGAAGTTGCTGGGATGTCTGCTCGGTAGCCAGGGTATTCGTGCTGTGCCTGGCAAGATGTTAACAGTTGTTGAGTAGGTTACCTCTGGGATGATCATGGGCATCTGGTGATGCCTGAGGTTTTCATGATATTATAGTTAACCAATCTTTAATTTTCTACCTCTGTCTTTTCAATAAAGGACTTCAGGAAGGTGTAGAATTTTCCTGGTCCCAGGCCTTCTGACCCCAGAGGATTGGTCAATCTTGCCTTGACTCTGGCTTGTACTGAAATGGCCCCTTCAGTCCTGTGGTGGAGGCTATCCTGTTGCAAAGGGGATGTTTTTTGTCTGAGTTTTCTTCTCCAGGGAGATGTTCCCATCAAGGGAACTTATAATATATTGGAGTAAAATCACCAGTTCACAATGGCTTTGTTAGATGTGGGAAATTTATTTTAATGAGGTCCACAGCCTAAAACAACCAGTCTCAACCTGGATACTCAACCCAGTCCAGTCAAGACTTGCTACCTTCTTTTAGTGGTCTGAGTTCACTGTCCACTTCATGCCAGGTAACCAGAAACTAGAGAACAGAGAGGATATATCCTAGGAAATTCTGCATTTGAAACCATGGAGCCCTGTCGGTTAAGGAGTCCTGGAGGCACAGTGGTTAAAGTGTTCGACTGCTAACGTGTCTATCCCTTGATCAGTATTACACAGCTTTTTCCTAACTTTTTAAATTATAAATATAGGTGTATAGATATAGATTGATTTAGATTTACCAGTAACTACCAGTTCTCCCACCCCAGCCCCTAGTAACCACTAATCTACTTTGCCTGTATGCATTAGCCTGTTCTAGATATTTCATATGAGCAGAGTCATATAATATTTCTCATTTTGTGTCTGTCTTATTTCACTTAGCATAATGTTTTCAAGAGTCATCCGTATAGTAGCGTATATCAGAATCTCATTCCTCTTTATGGATGAATACCATATTTTTACACAAATAATAAATGCCTCTACATTTGTTTGCCAACTGTGCCCTCCCCCATAAGGTATTTTCATAAATATGCTATGCTAATGTTTTTAATGCAACATGTAAAAAAAATTGGCATAGCAGCACTTATGAAAATATCTTGCAGGGGGGAGGGCGTCACTGGCAAACAAATGTAGAAGACATGCATTATTTACTTAAAATATGGTAAACCAAAACCAAACCCGTTGTTGTTTAGTTGATTCTGACTCATAGTGACGCTATATGACGGAGTAGAACTGCCCCATAGAGTTTCCAGGACTGTAAATCTTAACGGAAGCAGACTGCCACATCTTTCGCCCATGGAGCAACTGGTAGGTTTCAACCACCAACCTTTTGGTTAGCCGCTGAGTGCTTTAACTGTTGCACCACTAGGGCTCCTTATGGATGAATAGTGTATAGACGCACACACACAAACACAATGATATTCCATTATATATGTACACCACATTCATCTGTTGCTGGACACCTGATTGTTTTCACCTTTGGGCTATTGTGAGTAATGCTGCTATGAACATCAGTGTGCGAATATCTGTTTGAGCCTTTCTTCAAGTCTTTTGTGTACGTACCTAGGAGTAGAATTGCTGGATCGTATGGTAATTCTGTTTTCTATTTTAGTAACCACCAAACTTTTCCACAGTGGATGCACCATTCTACATTCCCTCTACACTAGATGAGAGTTCCAATTTCTCCACATCCCTGCCAACACTTGTTTTTATTTTATATATATATTTTATAATAGCCATCCTAATGAGTGTGAAGTGGTATCTTGTGGTTTTGACTTTCATTTCCCTAATGACTAACAGGAAACTCTGGTGGCATAGTGGTTAAGAGCTTGGCTGCTAACAAAAGGTCAGCAATTCGAATCCACCAGGTGCTCCTTGGAAACCCTTTGGGGCAGTTCTCCTGTGTCCTATAGGGTCGCTATGAGTCAGAATAGACTTGACGGCAGCAAGATCGTTTTTTGTGTTTTAATGACTAACGATGTTGAGTATTTTTTCAAGTGCTTAATGGCCATTTGTATACCTTTATTAGAGAAATGTCTGTTCATATATTTTGCTCATTTTAAAATGAAATTCTTGTCTTTTTGCTGTTGAGTAGTAGGAGTTCTTTATATGTTTTGAATATTAAACGCTTATCTGATATATAGCTTCCAAACAATTCTCCCATTCTGTAGGTTGTCATTTCACTTACCTGATAATGCCCCTTGCTGCACAAAACTTTTAGTTTTGATGAAGTCCAACTTACCTATTTTTTATTTTGTTACTTGTACTTTTGGTGTCATATCAAGTAATCCTTTGCCCAAAACAAGACTTAAATATTTACGTCTGTTTTCTTCTAAGAGTTTTATGATATTAGCTCTTATATTTAGGTCATTGATCTATTTTGAGCTAATTTTTGTATATGTCATAAAGCATGGGTCTATCTTCATTCTTTTCATGTAGACATCTAGTTGTCCCAGCACACTTTTGTCGAAGAGACCACTCTTTCCTCGCTGAATGGACTTGGTACCCTTGTGAAAAAACAATTGGCCATATGTATTTATTTCTGGACTCTCAATTTTATTCACTTGGTCTATATGGCTATCCTTATACCAGTGCTGCATTTTAAAGAAATTTTTTTTGAATGATATATATTTTTATATCCATTCGATATCATTATATTTGAAATGAGTTTCTTGTATTTTTTAATCTACTCTGCCAATTGTTTGTCTTTAAATTAGTATATTTAGATCTTTAAATTTAACATAATTTTTTATATATTAGGGCTTAAATCTACCATTTTATTTTTTGTTTTCTGCTTGTTCTGTTTTTGTTTCTCTTATTTGCTTTTTTCTGCCTTCATGTGGTTACTTGATCATATCCTAGAATTCCATTTTGAGTTATGTATGTATATTGCTTTTGAGTATATCTCTTTATATCTTTTGTAGTGTTTTCTCTAGGTATTACATTATGTATATGTATATAACTTATCACAGAGACCCTTTTGTCTGGCTGCTTTCAAGATTATTAATTTTTTCTTTTTTTTTGTCTGTAGTGTTCAGAAGTTTAATTGTGATGTGTCTCTGCGTAGATTTCTTTGGGTTTATCCTCTTTGGGATTTGCTCAGCTTTTTGAAAATGTAGATTTAATGTCTATTGCCAAATTTTGATAGCTTTTGGCTATTATCTCTTTGAGTGCTTTTTGCATCCCTGTACTCCCTCTGCTCTTTCGCTAGGACTCCAGTGACATAAAAGGTAGATCCTTTGTTATAGTCTCACAGGTCCCTGAGGCTCTGTTGATTTTCCCTGGTCTATTTTTGCTCTGTTGTTCAGATAGGGTAATTTCTGTTGTTAAATTTTCTAGTTCATTGACTCTTTCCTCTGTGCCCTCCATTTTCATGTTCAGCCCATTCACTGAGCTTTTTATTTCAGTTATTGTATTTTTCAGTTTTAAAATTGGCTTTTGGTTTTTCTTTATATTTTTATTTCTTTGCTGAGACTGTATTTCTTTGCTCAGGCTTTCTATTTTTTCATTTGTTTCAAGGATTATGCTAATTGCTCACTGGTGAATTTTTCTCATGCATGTTTTATATAATCTTTGTCAGATAATTCTAACATGTCTATTATCTTGGTATTTACATTAAATGATTTTTTTTTTCCATTCACTTTGAGATCTTCCCAGGTTCTTTGTATGATGAATGATTTTTTATTGAAACCCAAGTACTTATTATATAATAGGGATGATTATTGCTTATCCCTTCTATTAGAGCTGGCTGCTTAATTACTCACAGGTGGAGGTAGAAATTCAGGTTTCCCAATGCAAGAGGGTATCGACTCCTTATTACTGTTGGGTGAGATAGGAAGTTCCCAGTTACCTCTGTGGTCTCCACTGGCCTCATTTCTGTTGATGATAGTGAAAGTCCTGACTGTCTAGTAGGGCTCCTTTGAAACCACCCCAGTGTAGAGGAGGAGTGGTATCTCATTACGGTTGGGTAAAGGTGGAAGCTCCCTATGTGGTCACTGACTGCAGCCTTGAGGTGGCCTTGTTACTGGTCATCGGTGATGAAAGTACCAACTATCCACTTGACCTTCTCTGACACCATTTCAGCTGGGGTGTTGGGATGTGTCCTTACAGCCTCTTAAAGTTTAAGTTTAGGCTCCCCACTTGGCCTTTGATAGCATACATGGGAGTGGGGTCTCAGTTTTTTCTGTGGTGTTTGGCTGGGTTAGAGAAGTTATTGTCTAAAGGTTTTCTGTTTTGCTAGGCCAACCCCTTTTTTTGTCCTTTAGCTAGCGATCAGGTTTTTGTTAGGGTGTTTTTGGCCTGAGCCAGTTGATGTTTCCAGTTACCAGCTGCTTCAGCTACAAATCTGGGACATATGAGGCCAAAGACAGGGAACTCCCATTGTGTTGTCCTCCCTAGATCTCGAGGTCCCAATCTGCCTCTTTCTCTCTACTTTTTAGTCTTCTTATCTTTGTTTTAATATATAATATCCAGGGTTTTTAGTTCTTAAGTGCGAGGAATAGGGAAAAGTATGTCTACTCCATCTTCCTGGAAGGATAAATCCCCTAGATGCTTTTCAAGGCCCTTGACATCCTCATTGTAACTATGCCCTGCCAGCCACACTCTAATGGTCAAATAGAGCATATCAGTGAGCTACACTTAACACTAAATGATCTACCTACGAGGCCATTTCAGACCCATTACATTTATGCATTAAGAACACAAACTGTCAGAGAAATTGTGCCTCCTTTTCTGATATTATTCTTTAGTCCCCGTTACCACTAAAGTTATAGAAGTCAAATAGTACCTACAAGAGCTAAGGACTGTGTAAGGGCGTCCTGAAGAGCAGCGAAGAACTGGTATTTGAAGTGTACTACCTCTTTGTGAGAAACTTGGGTCCTCCTTCTGAAACATATGCTTATTTTTCTATTCCAGAAATGGAAGGTGACGTATCATCGATCCTTACCTTATATGGAGATGTTCACTGTCTGAGTTTTCTGACTCCCGTTACCCAGCCCTCCGTTTACATCTTCTCTTTATCACTGCCCTAGATACATGGCACAGCTGTAACAAAAATCCCACAGATGGGTGGCTTTAAAGAACAGAACTTTGTTTTCTCACAGTTCTGAAGGCTAGAAGTCTGCATTTAGGCTGTTGGCTCTAGGGGAAGGTCCTTCTTTGTCTCTTTTAGCTTCTGTAGCTGACAGCAATCCTTGGTGGTCCTGGGCTTGTAAATGCATCTGCCTCTGTCTTCACGTGGCACCTTACCCCTGTGTGTATGTATCTCTGTTGTCTGTTTTTCCGTTTAAAAAGACACCAGTCAGAAAGGATTAGATTTAGTATCTGTCTTAGTCTGGGTTCTCTAGGGAAGCAAAACCAGTAAAGCATATAAATATATATAGAGAGAAATTTATATCAAGGAAACAGCTCACATGATTGTAGAGGCTGGAACATCCCAAGTCCATGGATCAGGATGGAGGCTTCTCTCAATTCATGTAGCCACAGGGGCTAGCGAACCCAAGATCGGCAGGTCGGAGAGCAGGGCTCTTGCTCACAGGCTGTGAAGACTGACGAATCTCAAGATTGACAGGCAAGACCACAAGGCTTCTCCTGATTCACATAGCTGCAGGGGCTGGCAAACTCAAGACTGGCAGGTCAGAGAGCAAGGATCCTGCTCACAGGCTGTGAAGATCGATGATTCCCAAGATCGGCAGATAAGCTGATAGCCTCAAGTCTCAAGACGAACAGGAGGCAGCTGCATGATCCAGAGCGAGCAAAAAGCCAGAACGTCTGCTTACATTTCAGATGCAGGTCACACCTCCAAGGAAACTCCCTTTCAACTGACTGGCTACTCACAGCAGATTCCATCATGGGGGTGATGACATATAAACACTGAGAATCATGGCCCAGCCAAGTTGACACACAATCTTAACCATCACAGTATCTACTCTACTCTAATATGACCTCATTAATATAACATAAGAAAATCCTATTTCCAAACAGGATCACAGGTACAGGGGTTAGGACTTCACAATATCTTTTCGGAGGCATAATTCAGTCCATAACAAACACTTCCTCAACTTTCCAGACCACTTATCCCTCCAGCCCCCCAACTTGAAGCCAGCAATCTGGAGTCAGAAAGCAAGGATGTTCTATAAAGCAGTTACTTGATTTCCAGTGGTACCATTATCAACTCAATTCTCTGGTGTGTTATGGAGCTTCAGTAGCTGCAGAATTTCTCTAGCAACAGAAAACACCCATGTGAAAATTATCTTGGACTCTTAACATATTCCACTGCATAGAGTAATGATGGAAGAGACTCTTTAGAACAAACTTTTCAGAGCATCGTAGAACATATTAAGATTATTTATGAACATGGATGTAAAGGATAAATAGGCTGTATGAAATATTAGGCTCAATTGTGTTATTTTACATTTAGTTTTCAGGCATTAAAATAATTACACAATGAATAAAAGTTTAACACATTCTATATTTTAATTCTCTACTTTGTATAGCTGCTAGTAGAAATACACATCACTGTGTTTGAAACTACAACGAGATTTTGCTATAGAAGTCATAGAATAATGCCTAAAGAGTCTAAAAGTTAACCATATATTGTAATCTCCAACAATAAATGTAAATTACTATTATTATTTCTTAAAGAAAAACGTGCAATTTCCAAAATAATTTGTTATACCCATACAATACTTGTATCCTGATAAGGCTTTGTAATGAAACTGTAAGTCCAAAAATAGCTTTAATGTATACATCAAACTTGCATCAAATGTGCAAGCTTGATAAATTTATAAGACTGTTACATATTAGCATGTGAAAGAAAATATAAAAAAGTAAAAAATATTTAATTACTGTGCATTTTTAATTTACCAGTTTTGCCATGAAAAATACAATTTTTGGTTCAAAATGTCTTTGTTCCAATATAGTTTGCCTCTTGAAATACAACGTTTTGTTGAGTAAGTTCTCTCAGAAGATATGTCATTTATTTTTAGACAGAATACTAGTAGTGATTAATGGAAACATTTTGAATGTGGATTGTGGGAAATATTGGAAACTGATTTTTTAATATTGTGTTTGCCGAGGAATGCAGAGTTAACAAAAAATTACAATGAAGCACAATGATAATTTAATCTAGCTTTTGTATGAGATTTCCATAATTTGTGGCCTGCATACAAAAATATATCAGCATACATATGTAATTATCTATTTTTTTATTTTGTTTTTCCCTAACTGTGGTAGTTATTCAGTTATTTCAATATTTTGGTCACTAATTTGTTTGTTTACTCATCCATTTTTTTTTTTAATTCAAAAAATAAAACAGTTGAGAGCCTACAGTTGTTAATATCATCCTATTCCCAACACCTAGTATGTGCTATCCACAAAAGTATTGTGAATAAAACACAAAGAAAATAGTGTCTGTGCCCACAAATTTGAATGAATTAAAAATTAAAAGGTTCTGTTCCAAAGGAATGTGATGGTTGTTTCTTTACAGTAATGGTATGTTGTTCAAAATAACAATTTAAATGTGGTAAAATACATACAAACTATTCCCCTCTGGACAAATTTTTGTCATCTGTAGAAGATTTATTGTCAGCATGAAATCATGCCCAAGACTTCTGGTCAACAAAAATCGCATGCAGTGATTAACTTCTAAATATGCGTAAACTCAGACTGAAAGAGACTACAAAGAAAATTTTAGAGGTAAAGTCTGAAGCATTAGGAAATTTTTATCTACATCATTTTTTATTCTTGACAGTTGCATTATCACACTGCCTCATTTTTGTTACCAGTAATTTCCAGAAGTGACAGAAGTTTTTATGATGAAAGTAAATGACTCATCTTCATAATCAGGAGCAATTGAAAAATTATAAATTGGAGTTTAATGTAGTCAAGATCACTTCTAAGAATGTGTTAAGCAGGGTTTTTGTTAGTACTATTTTATTTATAAAGAGTTTCTTTAATCTCTCTTCATGTGATAGTATAATTGTTTAAAAATGGTAATTGTAATTATATCATAAACCCTTTTGTTTTTTCATGTACATATTTGCAGTAATAATTAGGTATAGAGAGTAGTAACTAAAAAAGAAAGTTATGTTTGGGTAAAATTTTTGATGAATAGGACAAGATGAAACCAGCCAACTAGTCAATGAATCATGAACTATTTAAGGAACTAAAAAGACTTTGCAGTTGGGAACCTAATCATATTCTTTATTTAGTTGGGTCACATTATGAAAAATTGCTTCTCTAGTAGAGCTCTCTCCACCAACACACACACACACACACACACACACACACACGTATATAACTATTCATTTTGAATATAAGAATCTTCAAATAAATCTAGAATAAGTTTTAATAAATGTACATTTTGAATAAGCTGTGTAGTCAATATCCTAAAATTATGTAGATTACTGGCATAATTGATGAATATAGTTATATAAATAAAATAGATAAGAAAATTTGAAGTATTTATGTGTGACTTAGGATATAATATATAAATGTAGCTACTTGTTTTGTTATTTACTAATTCTAAAACCTCACCTAAAGCCATGTAGAAAAATGACAAATAGTAAATGCATTTCTGTAATAACTACATTAGGCCTTGTTTGTGAAGATGTAAAAATAAGTAGTAGCTTCCTAAGTCTATTGGCAGAATCTAGAGTCCTCCACTGTTTTGATAAGTATATTGTATAGCAAAGTTAGGGCATTTGAAGCCTTTGGAGTGGGGAATTCTAAAACAAAATAGAGAAACTGGGATATCAATAGAGTTCCAGATTTTAAATATTATGCTGAGAATCGGAGGCTAATACAAAAACATGATGATGTAGAATCTTGTTCTCAACATCTTTTCCAATTAAAAAGAAAACAAAAAACCAAACCCACTGCCTTTGAGTTGATTCCAACTCATAAGTAGTGATTTATTCTTTACAAAAGTTCACTGATACATGCTGAGACCTACACATTCCTCAAAACAGCACTGAAAACCTAGAACTTTAAATGTGGTTGCATCTTCTGTTTGGCGTGGTTACAGGGAGGCCTGTGCTTGGGTGTGTGTGGTGGAGCTTAGTTGGGGAACTAATTGCTGAAAGGTGACTTTTTAAAAATAAACTTTATTTTTTAGAGAAATTTTAGGCTTACAGAAAAATTGTGCAGAGAGTACAGAGAATCCCCAAAACCCTTATCCCCCTGCACACTGTTTCTCCTGTTATTAACGTCTTGCGTTCCGCTGGTGTATTTGTTACAATTGATGAACCGATATTGATATATTATTATTAACTAAAGTCTGTAATTTATATCAGGGGTCACTCTGACAAACGCATAATGTTTTGTGTCTACCATTACAATATACAAAGTAGTTTTCACTGCCCGAATGCCCTAAGCTCTACCTGCTAATCACTCTTACTGCTCCCTCTTAAGCCTCTGGCAACCACTGATATTTTTACTGATTCTCTGTTTCTTGAATGTCATATAGTTGGAACCATATAGTATGTATCATTTTAAGACTGGCTTCTTTCACTTAGTAATGTGCATTCAAAGTTCCTCCGTATCTTTTCATAACTTGGTAGATCATTTCTTTTTATTACTGGATAATGCTCCACTGTACAGATGTATTGCAGTTTGGTTATCCATTCACGTATTTTGAAAGACATTTTGGTTGCTTCCAGTTTTGGCGATTATAAATAAAGCTACTCTAAACAGTTGTATGCAGCATTTGTGTGGATAAATACCTGTGGGTATGATTGCTAGATTGCATGGTAGATTTAGTTAGGTTGCTAGATCATTAGCTTTGTAAGAAACTGCCAGACTGTCTTCCAAAGTGGCTGTACCATTCTGTATTCCCAGCAGCAATGAATGAGAGTTCCTGTTGCTCCACATCATTTCCAGCATTTGCTGTTGTCAGGGTTTGAATTTTAACCATTTTAATATGTGTGTATTATCACATTGTTGTTTTGTTTTGCAGTTCCTTAACAATATTATTGTTATTTTTTCATATACTTATTTGCCATCTGTGTATCTTCTTTGGTGAAGTGTCTGATCAGATCTTTTGCCCGTTTTATATTCGGGTTGGTTGTTTTCTTACAGTTGACTTTTAACAGTTCTTTATATATTTTGGATACAAGTCCTTTATCAGATATATGTTTTCCAAATATTTTCTCACAGTATGTGGCAGTGTCCTTTACAGAGTAGAAGTTTTTTAATTTTAATGAAGTCCAACTTGTAATATTTTTTTCTTTTATGGATCATCCTTTTGGTGTTGTATCTAAAAAGTAGTCACCAAACCCAAAGTCACCTAGATGTTCTCCTGTGTTAGCTTCTAGAAGTTGTAGAATTTTGTCTAATGCTTAGATGAATGATCCATTTTGAGTTAATTTTTGTGAATATGTAAGCTCTATGTTTAGATTTTTAATTTTCATGTGAATGTCTAGTTGTTCCAGAACCATTTGTTGAAAAAATGATCCTTTTCCACTTAGTTGCCTTTTCTCCTTTGTCAATATGTCAATGTAGTCCTTTGACGATATTTATATGGGTCTATTTCTGCGCTCTGTATTCTGTTCCAGTGATCTGTTTACCTATTCCTTCACCAACACCACACTGTCTTGATTACTGTAGCTTTATAATAAATGTTGAAGTCAAATAATGGGAGTTTTCCAACTTTACTTTTCTTTAATATTTCCTTGGATATTCTGGGTCTTTTGCTTTACCAGTTTTGTCCATACCCACAAAGTAACTTGCTGTAATTTTGATTGAGATTGTGTTGACTCTATAGGTAATTTGGGAATAGTTAATATCCTAATAATACTGTTTTCCTGTCCATGAGTATGAAATATCTCTCCATTTATTTAAATCTTCTTTGATTTCTTTCATGAGTGTTTTGTAGTTTTCTTCATATGGATTTTGTACATATCTTGTTAGATTGATACATATTTTATTTATTTGGTGCTAATGCAAATGGTGTTGTGTTTTTTATTTCAGACTCCAGTTCATTGGTGATAGTTATATAGAAAAGTAATTGACTTTTTATATTAACTTTTTATCCTGCAACCTTATTGTTATTATATAACAATATAGTGTATAATATACTAATAATCTGTATTAGTTCTAGGATTTTTTTGTCAATTCTTTGAGTTTTTTTTTTTTTTTTTTTTTTTTAATATATATTTTATTGTACTTCAGGTGAAAGCTTACAGAGCAAATAGTTTCTCATGAAATAGTAGTACACATGTTGTTTTTTGACATTGGTTAACAACCCCACAACGTATTAAGCCTCTAAATTCTCAACCTTTTTTTTTGATGAAAATTACAGATGGCCAAAGATACACCGTTTCAAAAATTTCTACATTCACAGTTCAGTGACATTGACTACGCTCTTCCAACTGTGCTGTTATTCTCACTTAAGATGAAGGCTTACAGAAAAAATAGTTTTTCATTTAACAATTACTACACATGTTGCCCTATGACAATGGTTAACAATCTCACAGCACATCAAGAATATCCTTACTCCACCTTGTATTCCCTATCACCAGGGGGCTTCCTTGTCCCCTTCTGTCTTCTGGACCTTGTCAGTGGACTATTGTACCTCTTTAGTCTCATTTGTTTATTTATTTATTTATTTATTTATTTATTTTTATTTTATTTAAACACCATTTCAAAACTTTTTACTTACACATTTAAGTGATATTGACTATGCTCTTCCAATTGTGCTGCCATTCTCGCCCAAGATGAAGGCTTACAGGACAAAACAGCCTCCCATTTAATAGTTACTACAAATGTTGCCCTATAGCAGTGGTCAACAATCTCACAATACATCGACAGTGTCCTTATTCAATTTGTGTTCCTTATCATCAGTTTCCTACTCTCCCTCTGCCTTCTGGCCCTTGTCACCGGACTCCTGTACATCGTTAGTCCCATTTAGTTTTACTGGGGTGTCCATTCCCAGGCTTAACATCGAACCTTGAAGGTAACTTCCCCTCTGAGCTGAAAGGGTGTCTGGGGGCCACACTCTCGAGGTTTCTCTAGTATTCTTTAGGCCAGTATATCTGGTCTTCTTTTTTTTTTTTTTTTTTTTGGGAGTTAAAATTATACTCTACATCCTACTCCAGCTCTGCCCAGAACCCTCTGTTGTGATCCTGGTCAGAGGAGTCATTGGTGGTAGCCGGGCACCATCCAGCTGTACTGGGCTCAGTCCCGTGGAGGCCTTGGTAGCTGTGGACCATTAGTCCTTCGGACTAATCTTTTCCTTGTATCCTGTTCTCTTCGTTCTCCCTTGTTCCCGAAGGGATGAGATCAGTGGAGTATCTTAGATGGCCGCTCATAGGCTTTTAAGACCCCAGACACTACTCACCAAGGTAGAATGTAGAGCATTATCTTTATAAGTAGTGTCATGCCAATTGAGCTAGATGTTCCCCGAGATCATGGTCCCCAGAGCCCTCCATCCAACAACTCAGTCCCTCGGGGGGTTTGGATGTGTCTATAGGGCCTCCATGACCTTTCCTTGTGCAGGTTGTGTTAGTTTCCCCTGTACTATGTACTATCTCATCTCTCACCCAAGTTACCACTTACCTATTTAGTACGTAGACAACCATGTTATTTGTAAACCAAGACAATTTTGTTTCTTCCTTTTCAATATGCATACCTTTTATTTCCTTTTCTTGTCTAATTGTATTAGCTAGGACTTCTAGTAAGATGTTGAGTAGAAGTGATGAGACATCTTTGTTTTGTTCCAGTCTTAGGGGGAAAGCACCTAGTTTCACACCATTAAGTATGATATTAGCTGTAGGTTTTCTGTTGACGTTCATTGTCAGTTGAGGAAGTCCCCTCCTCCATTCCTAGTTTGCTGAAAATTTTTATGAATGGGTGCTAGATTTTGTGACTTGTTTTTTCTGCATCTATTGATATAATCACATGATTTTTTTTCTTTAGCCTGTTGATATGATTGATTAGATTAATTTATTTGTTAAAGTTGACTGAGCTTTGTATACCTGGGACAAATCCCAGGTATTTGGTTATGGTATATATAATTCTTTTTTTTGTCTTGTTGGGTTCAATTTGCTAATGTTTTATTGAGTATTTTTGCATACATATTCATGAAAGATATTGGTCTGTAATTTTCCTTCCTAGTAAAAATTTTTGTCTGGTTTGGTATTAGAGTAATGTTGACCACATGGAATGAATTAGGAATGGGCTTGCTGTTTCTGTTTTCTGGAAGAGATTGCAGATAATGGGTATCATTTCTTGTTTAAATTCTTGGAAGAATTCACCAGTGAAATCTCTGGTCCTGTTGCTTTCTGTTGTGGAAGATTATTAATTGTGGGATGAATTTCTTTAATAGATTTAGGCATATTCAAATTATCTATTTCTTCTCATGTGAATTTTTGTAGATTGAATATTACAAGTTGCTTGTCCATTTTATCTAGGTTACCAAATTTATGGGCATAGAATTGTTCATACTATTCCATTTTCCTTCTAATGTGCATGGGATTTGTTGTGATGGCCACTCTTTATTTCTAATATTAGTAATTTGTGTCCTCTCTCTCTCTTCTTTTTTTTGGTTAGGCTGGAGAGAGTTTATTGACTTTATTGATCTGTTCAAAGAATCAGCTTTTTCTTTTGTCTTATTCCTCTCTTAATTTCCTGTTTTCAATTTCATTGATTTCCACTCTGATTTTTATTTTATTATTTTTCTGCTTGCCTTGAATTTAGTTTGTTTTGAGTTTTCTCTTAGTCATCTAGTGCTGCTATAACAGCAGTACCACAAGTGGATGGTTTTAACGAAGAGAAGTTTATTTCCTCACAGTCAAAGTAGGCTAAAAGTCCAAATTCAGGGTGTCAGCTCCAGGGGAAGGCTTTGTCTCTCTCTGTCAGCCTTCTCATCAGTGTTCCCCTGGACTAGGAGCTTCTCGGCACAGGGACCCCTGTCCAAAGGACACGCTCTGCTCCTGGCACTGCTTTCTTGGTGGTATGAGGTCCCCCTGTCTCACTGCTCACTTCTGTCTTTTATATCTCAAGAGATCGCCTCAGGACACAGTCCAGTCTTGTAGATCAGGTCCTGCCTTACTAACACAACTGCCACCCATCCTCCCTCATTAACATCATAGAGGCAGGTTTATAACATACAGGAAAATCACACAGTACCAGGAATCATGGCCTAGCCAAATTGGTACACACATTTTTGGGGGGACATAATTCAAACCATGACACTAGGTAGGTATTAAATTATTGATTTGAGATATTTCTCCCTTTTCTAACATATGTATCCAGTGCTATAAATTCCTCTCTAAACACTGCTTTCACTGCATCCATAAATTTTGATTATTTACTTTCATTTAGTTCAAAATATGTTTTCTCTTGAGTCTTCTTTGACTTACTTATCGTTCAGACGTGTGTTGTTTAGTCTCCAGATATTTTGGGATTTTCTATTTATCTTTCTGGTATTGATTTCTGGTTTAATTCCCTTGTGGTCTGAGAGCATATTTTGTGTGATTTCTACTATTTTAAATTTGTGAAGATGTATTTTATGACATAGGATGTGGTCTAAGTGAATGCAGAGTGTGTGTCATGCTATTGTTGGGTACAGTATTCTATAAATGTCCGTTAGATCTAGTTGATTGATGGTGCTTTTTCAATTTGACTGTTTCCTTAATGATTTTCTGCCCGTTGAATCTGTCAATTTTTGATAAAGAGATGTTGGAATATCCAATAGTGGATTTGTCTGTTTCCCCTTGCAGTTCTGTTAGTTCCTGCCACATGTATTTTGATGCTTCGTTGTTAGGTGCGTACACGTTCAGGATTATTATGTCTTCTTGGAGAATTAACTTTTTATCATGCAATATGCCTCTTTATCTCTGATAATTTTTCTTGTTCTGAAATCTCCCTTGCTTGAAATTAATATAGCTACTGCAGCTTTCTTTTGATTAGTGTTATCATGGTATATCTTCTCAAACCCTTTACTTTTAATCTATGTGTGCCTTTATATTTAAAGTTGGTTTCTTGTAGACAATATGTAATCAGGTCTTGTTTTTTAAATTCATTCCCATATCTTTTAACTGATATATTTAGACCATTTACATTTAAAGTGATTATTGACATAGTTGAATTGATGTCTACCATATTTGTAATGGTTTACTATCTGTTGCCCTTCTTTGTTATTTTTTTCTCTTCCACTTTGTTATGCCGTCTCTTATTTTAATTTTAATTGTTTTATATAATTTTAGTAATTTTCTCTCTTGTCATAACATATCAATTATACTTATTTTAAAAAAATTTAGTGGTTACCCTAGAGTTTGCAATAAACATTTACAGCTTATCTAAGTCCATTTTCAAATAACACTATACTGCTTCACAGGTAGTACCAAAAAAAAAACAAAAAACCAAAAAACCAAAGGAGCCCTGGTGGCAAAGTGGTTAAATGTTTGGCTGCTGACCAAAAGGTTGGCAATTCGAATCCACCAGCCACTCCTTGGAAACCCTATGGGGCAGTTCAACGCTGTCCTATACTCTGTCCTGTGTGTTGCTATGAGTTGGAATCGACTCAGTGGCAATGGGTTTGGCTTTTTTTGGAGGATATTTTTATTTCTCTTTCACTTTTGAAGGATACTTTCTAGTTTAATTTCATTGCTGGGTATAAAATTCTGGGATCATGATTTTTTTTTTCTTTCTTTCAACTCTTTAAATATTTTACTCCACTTTCTTCTTGCTTACAATATTTCTGAAGAAAAGCCTGATGTAATTCTTGTCCTTGTTCTTTCATAGATAATGTGGTTTTTTCCTCTGACTTCTTTCAAGATTTTCTCTTTTTATTTGATTTTCAGCAGTTTGAACATGATATGCTTAAGTGTAAATTTTCTGGTTGGTTTTCTTAGGTATTCCTGATGTATGGTTTGATGTCTGCCAACAGTTTTGGAATATTCTAAGCCATTATTATTTCTAATAAGGAGCCATGGTGGTGCAGTGGTTAAGTGCTTGGCTGCTAACCAAAAGGTCAGCGGTTCAAACTCAACAACCTCTCTACAGGAGAAAGATGTGGCAGTTGGCTTCTGTAAAGATTTACAGCCTTGAGGACCGTATGTGGTAGCTCTACTGTGTCCTGTTGGGTTGCTATGAGTCGCAAGCAGCTTGACAACAATGAGTTTTTTATTATTTCTAATATTTCTTCTGGTTTTTTCTGTCTTCTTTTGTAATGTTACTATTATGAATACATTATACCTTTTGTAATTGCCCCACAGTTCTTGGACATTTTTTTTTCCTTTGCTTTCAATTTCCAAAGTTTCTTTTGACACATTTTTAAGCTCACTGATTTCTTCCCCTCAGTCGTGTTCATTCACTAATGAGCCCTTCCCCCACATTATTCATTTTTGTACAGTGTTTTTGATTTCTAGTATTTCCTTTTGATTGTTTCTTACAGTTCCCATCCCTCAGCTTACGTTACTCATCTATTATTACATACTGTGTACTTTTCCATTAGAGTCCTTTGTATGTTAATAATTTTTTGTTGTTAGTTGGCGTCAAGTTGATTACAACTCAGGGCCGCCCCAGAGTAGAACTGCTCCATAGGATTTTCAAGACTGTGACCTTTTGGAAGCAGGCTGCCAGGCCTATCTTTTGAGGTGCCCCTGGGTAGGTTTGAACTACCAGCCTTTTGGCTAGTAAAATGCTTAACCATTTGTACAACCCAGGGACTCCATAGTGATTTTAAATTCCTCCTCTCATAATCCCAAAATGCCTGCCCTGTCTCTTCAAACTGTGTTTTCTTCCTTTTAACATATCTTGAAATGTTTTTTTGTTGTTGTTTAAAGCCAGACATGATGTATAAGGTAAAATGCACTTTAGTTCCTTCTGTTGTAATCGCTGTAAAGCCCCGTTGATGTTGATGTGGTGGCAAGGTGTGCGTGTGAGGGGAGGAGGTTCTATAATTCTGTGATAAGTCTCAGTAGTTTAGGGAGCCTGTTCTCCTTGGTTGTGACCTTTACAAGTGTTTTTCAGCTTTTTTTTTTTTTTTAAACCCCCTAGGTGAAACAAGAAGGCTAACTAGTGGTGGAGTTGGATATTTAATTTCCTCCATGTCCAAGTCTAGAGGAGGTTGGAGTTGGATGTTTCCCTTCCCTCATGTTGAAAGCTAGAAGGAGGCTGGGGTTGAGTATTTCTCTTCCCCCACGTGGAAGGTTAGAGGGTGATGGAGTTTGGTATTTCCTTTCCTCAATGGGAGCCAGTCTTCAATAAATCCCAAGCGTGTTAGACTCTAGTAGTTTCCCTTGAGGGCAGGCTGTTAAGGAGAGCTGAGCACTATTTCAGAATGGTTGCTTTCTTCCTCCCCTGACAGGAGCATTAGGGGATTTTTCTCTGCTCATCACAGTGAGAACCTGGGGGTACTCCTGGAGGTAAAATTCATAAAAGTGTGGGGGCCTCCTTAAAGCTGGACTTCTAGGAGTTTTTATTTTATCCCTCAGGCTAGTCCATACTCAGTCTCCAGCAATTAGTCAATTGACTTTTAAGTGTTGCTACTCTTGATGCTGGGTCCAGCATGGTAGTTTTAGCTCCTGGTAAGTGACGATTCTCTGTATCAACCTGTCCAATTTTTTCAGTGCAGTAGTTTGCACTGTTACCTCTGTTCTCTGATGGATCTAAGAAGAATTGTTGGTTTTCAGGTTTTTTATTGTTGTGGAGATGGAAGTGATGACTTCTAAGATCTTAATATGTCAGACTGGAAACCAGAAGAAAAAAGTGGTCTTTTAAAAATTCAATTTGGGGAATTTATGTAGAGCACGGAATGGAGGTCTGGAAGTAAATTTAAGTATATATATATGATTTCCCCAAATATATATACATTTTCCACTCGGTGTATCTCATGTGTCTTTTCGACTCGGTGTATCTCAGGTGTCTTTTCCACTCGGTGTATCTCAGGTGTCTTTTCCACTTGGTGTATCTCAGGTATCTTTTTGACTCGGTGTATCTCAGGTATCTTTTCCATTCGGTGTATCTCAGGTATATTTCTACTTGGTGTATCTCCATTATCTTTTCCAGTCGGTGTATCTCAAGTATCTTTTCCACTCGGTGTATCTGAGCTATCTTTTCCACTCGGTGTATCTGAGCTATCTTTTCCACTCGGTGTATCTGAGCTATCTTTTCCACTCGGTGTATCTCAGGTATATTTCCACTTGGTGTATCTCCATTATCTTTTCCACTCGGTGTATCTCAGATGTCTGTTCCACTCGGTGTATCTCAGCTATGTTTTCCACTCAGTCTATCTCAGCTATGTTTTCCACTCAGTGTATCTCAGCTGTCTTTTCCACTCGGTGTATCTCAGGTGTCTTTTCGACTCGGTGTATCTCAGGTGTCTTTTCCACTCGGTGTAGCTCAGGTGTCTTTTCCACTCAGTGTATCTCAGGTGACTTTTCCACTCGGTGTATCTCAGGTATATTTCCACTTGGTGTATCTCCATTATCTTTTCCACTCGGTGTATCTCAGGTGTCTTTTCCACTCGGTGTAGCTCAGGTGTCTTTTCGACTCGGTGTAGCTCAGGTGTCTTTTCCACTCAGTGTATCTCAGGTATCTTTTCCATTCAGTGTATCTCAGGTATATTTCCACTTGGTGTATCTCCATTATCTTTTCCACTCGGTGTATCTCAGGTGTCTTTTCCACTCGGTGTAGCTCAGGTGTCTTTTCCACTCGGTGTACCTCAGGTGTCTTTTCCACTCGGTGTAGCTCAGGTGCCTTTTCCACTCGGTGTAGCTCAGGTGTCTTTTTGACTCGGGATAGCCCAGGTGTCTTTTCGACTCGGTGTATCTCAGGTGTCTTTTCGACTCGGTGTATCTCAGGTGACTTTTCCACTCGGTGTATCTCAGGTGACTTTTCCACTCGGTGTAGCTCAGCTATCTTTTCCACTCGGTGTATCTCAGCTATCTTTGCTGCCTGTCTCTGAACACTACCATCTGGCACTTGTCCAGGAAATGTGAATCAGTACCTTGAGGCCATTTGTTTAGATTAAGGAAATTCTCCTGCTACCTAAAGCATTGTTTTATTGATTTTTATTTATTACATTAAGAATAGTCTTTGCCCATTCATAAATGAGTAAATGCAAATAGAATGAACAAAACTATTCAGGTATACTAAATAAAAAATACAGTAGCTATAGTTTTGTTATTGTTGTTGTTAGGTGCCGTCCAGTCGGTTCTGACTCATAGCAACCAAAAGTACAACAGAACCAAACACTGTCCTGCGCCATCCCCACAATTGTTGCTGTGTTTCAGCCCATTGTTGCAGCTACTGTGTCAACCCATCTTTTCAAAAATTTTCCTCCTTTTCGTTGGCCCTCTGCCTTACCAAACATGATGTCCTTCTTCAGGGACTGGTCCCTCCTGATAACATGTCCAAAGTACATGAAACAGAGTTTTGCCATCCTTCCTTCTAAGGAGCTCTCTGGCTGTACTTCTTCCACGACAGATTTGTTTGTTCTTCTCGCAGCCCATGGTATATTCAGTATTCTCTGCCAACACCATAGTTCAGAGGTGTCAATTCTTCTTTGGTCTTCCTTATTCATTGTCCAACTTTCTCATGCTTATGAGGCGATTGAAAATATCATGACTAGGGTCAAGCACACCTTAGTCCTCAAAGTGACATCTTTTGCTTTTGAACACTTTAAAGAGGGTTTTTGCAGAAGATTTCCCTAACAAAATAAGTTATCTGATTTTTTGACTGCTGCTTCAATGGGCATTGATAGTATACCATAGTATATAATGATTTCCTTTTTTAGTAAAAACGTAGTAACTGTAAGTAGTGAAGATTCCAAAGGTGAATCACAGAACTCAGGAGTAAGAACAATGAGAACATTAAGCAGTGGAGTCAAGGGCTCACCGTTCTGTAGCCTTTTGTAATATCAGTGCTGTCTTAAGACATTGGGGTTAGCCTACACCTCTAATCTTTCTAAGAGCATTAGTGCTTGCTAGAAGGAAATCGTAGTGAAATAATTATTTTGTCTATTACAGGAAATGTATTAAAATTCAATAATCCAGAGATTAGTAATTTAATAATCTTTGTAGAATATTGTCTATCTGATAAATACACAATTTCTTTGGATTTTTTGAATATGGTTGGCTAATTCAATTTTAGCCAAGTTATGAAGAGCTTCTAGTAAATATTTGCTTCTTAATACTTGTGATCATCTTTTAGTCCTTATTTTTTAATGTGGTTTAGAGACACAGACTTTCTCATTGATGGGATTATTGCCTTGGTAATTTATAAAACACCCTATTTGGAAATAGAGCCCATAGGGAAGTCAAAGTTTAGAAGTACCAGGAGATTTCTGCAATTTATGTATTGTAACAATATGGTCAGTACCATGGGTAAATCTTGGAGGAAGGATGGAGTTTTTAAATATTGGACTTTCAACTGAGAATTCTCACAAGCCTGGAGTATCTAATGTAAGGGCTGATTGTCACTTTGATCCCTTACATAAAATAACCTTTCAAAAGCTTGTTCCATGCCACAAACCTTGTTATATAGGCAACATTCTAGAGTCCTAACAAGATGTTCAGGCAACCTGATGGTTTAATCAGGTGATTCTTATCTCCTTTAGTTCTTTGTGGAAACCCTCTTGTGGAAACCAGCAATTTTTAAAATATCCTTTTGAAAAGATGTGTTTTAAAAATAGAAAAATTCTGAATACACATTCTTTAATTTTTATTCTCAGGTTGGTGAGACCAGATGCAAAAAGGTTTGTACTTCGAAGTCTGATCTGAGATCTAATGACTTCAGCATTGTTGGAAGCTTACCAAGAGATTTTGAGTTGTCCAATTATGACTGCTATGGAAAACCCATTGAAGTCAACAATGGACTTGGGAAATCTCAGGCAAAAAACAGCAAGAAGCCGCCTCCTGCGAAACCTGTTATTCCAACAGCAGCAAAGCGAATTGATCTTTATGCAAGAGCGTTGTTTCCCTTCTGTTTCTTGTTCTTCAACGTTATATATTGGTCTATATATTTATGATAAATCTTTTCCATTTGTACAAAATAATGTTCCATTTCATTGTGACCAACTCTGTTCTTAAATGCCAATCTGTGAAAAAGTTTGCATTTTCATAGCAATAGATTGCATTTTGGATGCCATTTGATTGTAATAAAAACGTGGCATCTTAATTTTGAATGGTAGCATGACCCTGTAATGTTTGTGCTCTACTATTGTGTATATATGTAGGGCATACATATTGCTTTCGGCATAAATAAAGGATACACATACTACATAATATAAACCCAGTTATCTTCAGTTAGTATAAACTGTAAATACTTCAAGTAACTCAGATAATAAAATAACATGCACGCTGAGTCTTGCTGTGATTACCATTCTACTGTATGTAGTATTTCAAATTTGCTTCCTTGTAACTTTTCAGAAAAGCCATTTTATTCTTGTATAGTTTGGACAGTATTATCACAGATTAAGCAAATCTTTATATTGTATTGCATACCCTATTATGTATTGTTTCAAATTTTTAAATAGAAAAATAGCGGTGGGCTCTGTGGAAAAATAAAGTTCAGAAAATTAGTTATTTGTAAAATCAGCTCATTTTAGATGGTTCCATGATGTCAAAATGTCAGAAAACAAAAACAGCATGTTTGAAACAAAGAGAAATTTGAGATTTACATAAATGCATACTGAATCTTGGCTTCTGATAAAAAAATAAAAATAAATGAATAGTAGATATATTTATTAACTATTTAGGATAAAGGAAATTCTATCCAATCTACCTTAAAACCTAAATAAATTTTTATGGATTTCATTTTGTTGATACAGAGTACACAAAAGCATAGTGCCTTACAAACTTGAGTCCGAAATATTTCCGTTTGGAGCACAGTAATGGATTTGTGCTTCCCCATCATCATGAAGACACTGAGAAGAAAATACCATCCCTAGAAATAACTTGAGTTGGAAAAAACATCCAGGTTCTTTTCTGAATTTTCCTATTTCCTTTTTGTTATTCATTTGAATAATTTGGGATTTGTTGTAAAACATTTAAAGAATAAGTAAATAATAACTTTCTGTTCTTCTTGCCTAGGAAGAAACAAAGGAGTAGTGTCAGACCTCACTTCTACTTGTGTTTTCTTTCTTGCTTCAGCTCTAGACAACTGAAATTTACTTCCTTTGATCTAGTTCCAACCCCAAAATAAGCACTTTCTAGTCTATGAGACCCCTAGCTGCCAATAGATATTGCAGCCAATGCACCTTGTTTATTCCCGCCATAGCTGAAATTACAACTCTCTGTAAGACACATAACATAAATATAAAAAAACAATAATAAGCATACTACTAAGCATATTTACATTATTCGCAGTGTTTTGTTGCAGCTGAAAATTTGTACGGCCAACTCAGTAATAAAATGTGTTAAAAATATTGTTTCTGCTAATTGCCATATGTGATTCAATTTATTGATGACTTTTCTTTAAATATTTTAAAGGATTCTCACTGTGCTCATTAAATCTTCTAAATGGGATGCAAGCTAATCCTCTGTAGCCCTTCAGCCCCCTCTAGTTGCAAAAATATAGCTATAGAAATAGTTTTAAATACTACAAGTAACCCAATCGTTGGATTTCAATATCTTAATAATGACAAAAGAACCCAGGGCAATAATATTTTAACTGAATTGTAGTAGGGAAAAAAGGTCTTGAATAAGAATTGATTTTAAATTTTCATTTGTAATGACTGTATTTGCTTGGAATCTGTTTTCTATGTTCTGGAAAATTTTATTAATATTAAAGGGTTTGGTCTAGATACAGAGTTTTAAATGGAAAAATACACTATACGGAAGAGAGGTCACATTCTCTGGGAATTTATTTGTAGAAAATAATGGGAATGAATTCCTTTTCTGTAATATTGTCGATTCTTAAGATTAATTTTAATACCCAAGTATATATAAATAGCTATCCCAGGATTAAGTGTGCATATCTAACTACAAATGAAATTCTGGACAATGATCATAGCAAAGAATTATAGTCAGTGTCCACTATTACTTGGCTTGTAATTCTTCTCTCAGGGGTTTATTCACCTATCCCTGGGGTAGTTTTGATCTGTGTACTTTAAATGTCACATATTTCTAAGTGACCTGTGGCTTATCTACCTGGGTGGTCTTCTAATATCTCAAATTCATTGTCTCCAAAACTAGTATTATTATCCTTTCCTCACAAATCAGTAGGTTCTCTTGAATTTTCTGTTCCAGTTAAAGTCATCACTGTTGAAGTTACCCATACTGTCTCTTCCTTCCTTTGTCACATTCTGTATATTTTCGGGCACGAAGTCTTACAGATCTTACATCTACCACCTCCGTGCCATTCCTGCTGACAGCATCCTCATTTGGTTTCCCATTCTTCTTAATCAGACTATTGCAGCAGCCTACAGTCTTGCTACAATGTAACCCAATGCGTTTTGAAACTAACTTCGTGATTTTTATTTTTTTAACTCAACAAGTGATACCTGAATGTGTTTATATATTATCAAACAAACAGATGCATTTAGAGTAAGCTGTCATAGCCTCCCTTCAAACTGCCCCCTCTCCCCCCAAGAGGGCACCACTGTTCTGTATTCACCTAGATCTTATTGTAGGCATTTACAGCCAACAACAACAGGTAATTTTTAAATATCAAAGCTATTTTAACATAATAGGATTTAACATAAATGGGATTTTACTGTATGTATAGTTTGGAAGTTTTTTTATTTAATATGTTTTGGATTATCTTTCCATTCAAGGACATATTGGATCTTCATAAATGTCTCTTCAACTTCCTATTCTATATCATGAATGTGTCGTAATTTAACTTCATTTCAAATGGAAATTTAAGTTTATTTTATTCTGATACAAAATAATGTTGTATTTTGTGCACATATATGTCTATTTTCATAAGGCAGATGCCCAAAAGTGCAGTTGCTGAATTGATAACATTTTAAATTCAGGTAGGATCTCCCAGATTTGCCTCCGGAAGGCTGCTAATGAAGATTTCTCACTAAAATTACTGTGGCCAAGATCTCACAGTCTAGTCATCTCGTCATCTATTTTATGTAGTTGATACATTAATTTTCCTTCGAAAATTGTCATACAACTTTAGACTTCCAAAAAATTGCAATAATAATACAAAGAATCCCTGTGTAGTTCTCATCCAGATTCCCCAAATGTTCACGTTTTCTCACACTTGTTTTACTACTTTCCCCTGTGTGTGTGTGTGTGTGTGTATTTATGTTGTTAGTTACTGTCAAGTTGATTCTGACTCATGGTGACCGCATGTGTGCAGAGTAGAACTGCTCCATAGGGTTTTCAAGGCCGTCAACTTTCTGAAGCAGATTGTGAGACCTTTCTTCTGAAGCACCTCTGGGTGGCTTCAAATTGCCAACATTTGGTTAATAGTTGAGCTCTTAACAATTTGCACCACCATAGGACTCATCTATATCTGTAGATATAGATATCTCTCTCTCTCTGTCTATGTCTATACAGGAGCCCTGGTGGCACAGTGTTTAAGAGCTCAGGCTGCTGCTAACCAAAAGGTTGGCAGTTCAAATCCAAGAACCACTCCTTGAAAACCCTGTGGGGAAGTTCTCCTCTGTCCTATAGGGTCACTGAGTCGAGTTTTTTTTTTTTTTTTTTTTTTTTAATATCTATACATCTATATATTGGAGCCTTGGTGGCACAGTGGTTGAGAGGTCAGCTGCTAACCAAAAGGTCAGCAGTTTGACTCCACCAGTAGCTCCTTGGAAACCCTATGGGGCAGTTCTACATCTATACATATATAGAGATATATAGATAATGTCTTAGTTATCTAGTGCTACTATAATAAAAAGACAACAGTAGATGGCTTTAACAAACAGAAATTTATTCTCTCACAGTCCAGGAACTTAGAAGTCTGAATTCAGGGTGCCAGCTCCAAGGGAAGGCTTTCTCTCTCTGTCAGCTCTGGAGGAAGATCCTTGTTTCCAATCTTCCCCTGGACTAGTAGCTTCTCTATGCAGGAACCCCGGGTCTAAAGGACTTTCTCTGCTCCCGGCACTGCTTTTTTGGTAGCATGAGGTCTCCCGTCTCTCTGCTCACTTCTCTTTTATATCTCAAAAGAGATTGGCTCAAAGACACTGTCTAACCTTGTAGATTGAGTCCTGCATCATTAACATAACTGCCACTGATCCCATCTCATCAACATCATAGAGATATGATTTACAACACATAGGAAGCCACATCAGATGACAAAATGGTGGACAATCGCACAATACTGGGACTCATGGACCAGCCAAGTTGACAGATATTTTGGGGGGACACAATTCAATTCATAGCAGGTATATAGAGAGAGATATGTAGAAGTATATATCATACATACACACACATATATGACTTTTTTCTGAAATATTTGAAGTTCCAGATATGATGTCCTTTTACTGAAAAACACTTTAGTGTGTATGTTTCTAAAAAACAAAGACATTTTCTTTCATAGCCACAGTAATGTGATGTATCCACATCAGCAAATTAACACTGGCAAAATACTGTAATCTAGAAACCTGTTACGGATTGAATCGTGTCCTACAAGACTATGTATTGTAGTCCTGGCTCCTGTACCTGTGGATGTGATTCTGTTTGGAAATAGGGTTTTTGTTTTGTTATGTTAATGAGATCATACCACAGAAAAGTAAGTCCTAAATCATTTCTGAGTTATAAAAAGAGAAGACTAGACACAAAGACACACACATAGGGAAGAATGACCACATGTGAGGACCTGCCTACAAACAAAGGAATGTCAAAGATTGCCAGCAATCACCACACTAGGAAAGAGGCCCATAGAAATAAGTAACATAACTGAGACTCTGATTTGGACTTTTAGCTTCTTGAAATGTAAGAAAAAAAAATTCTGTCTTCTGCAGCCACCCACTTTTGATATTTGAGTTACAATAATACTAGTTAACAAGGACAAGAGCTTATTCAAATTTTTCCAGTTGTCCTACTATCTGCGGTGGTGGTGGTGTTCAGGGTCCAATCTAGGTTGCATGCTTCACTTTATTGTCATGACACTATAGAGCTGTAATTTTCTTGCTCAAAATATTTAGTGACGTCTTTTGCCCAATGAACGAAGTAAAAAATTCTCTGGCATAATATTCTCTCAATTAAAATTTCAGCTTATCTTTGCATTTATAGCTCACACTATCACTCACTACAACTCAAATCGTCAAATCTAATGACATTAATTTTAACTTTTGGGTAACTTTCGTGTATCACTTAGCAATGATTAAAATGCTCAATCCAGCTAGGTCTCTTTCATTCTATACAAGTGGTTAATTTAGTTTTCACTATTTAAAGTGAACTAGTCTTGCATGTCAAGTTTTTTCAGATACTCATTGTAACCAATATTTATTTTACTCAGCATTAAGTTTTTTTTAGTCACATGGTTTTATCTCTATTGAATAAGGAAGTTAAAATATTTCCCATTACATATGCAGTGTTCAGATTAAGCTGTTCTAAGAAACAGCTCAATTTATCATCATGTATATGACTAATCCACCACTCGTCTGTCAGTTTGTCTTAATATGGTGACTTGTACGTAGCTGTGATACTGGAAGCTATGCCACCAATATTTCTAATGCCAGCAGGGTAACCCATGGTGGACATGTTTCAGCAGAGTGTCCAGACTAAGACAGACTAAAAACAAGGATGTGGCAATCTACTTCTGAAAAACTTGCCCATGAAAAGTAACATTGTCTTATAAAGTGCAAAAAGATGAGCCAACCCAGAAGTCACTCAAAATACAACAGGGGAAGAGCTACCTCCTCAAAGTAGTCAACTTTAATGATGTGGTTGGAGTCAAGCTTTTGGGACCTTTATTGCTGAAGTGGCTCAACTCAAAATGAGAAGAAACAGCTGCAAACATCCATTAATAATTAGAATGTGGAATGTACGAAGTATGAATCTAGGAAAATTTGAAGTCATCAAAGATGAAATGGAATGCGTAAAGATTGATACTCTAGGCATAAGTGAGCTGAAATGGATTGGTGTTGGCCATTTTGAATTGGATAATCATATGGTCTACTATGCCAGAAATGACGATTTGAAGAGGAATGGCGTTGCGTCCATCATTGGAAAGGACATTTCAAGATCTATTCTGAAGTATAACACTGTCAGTGATAGAATAATACCCATATGTTTACAAGGAAGACCAGTTAATACCACTATTATTCAAATTTATGCACCAACCACTAATGCAAAAGATGAAATTCAAGATTCTACCAACTTCTGCAGTCTGAAATTGATCAAACATACAATCGTAATTACTGGTGATTGGAATGAGAAGTTGGAAACAGAGAAGAAGGATTGGTAGTTGGAAAATATGGCCTTGTGATAGAAAGGACACCACAGATCACATAATAGAGTTTTGCAAGACCAATGACTTAATCATGGTAAATACATTTTTTTCAACAGCATAAACTGCTGCCATACGCGTGGACCTCACTGGATGGAATACACAGGAATCAAATCGACTACATCTGTGGAAAGAGACTGTGGAGAAGCTCAATATCATCAGCCAGAACAAGGCCAGGGGCCGACTGTGGAACAGATTATCAATGCAAGTTCCTATGCAAGTTCAAGTTGAAGCTGAAGAAAATTAAAAGAAGCCCACGAGAGCCAAAGTATGACCTTGAGTATATCCCACCTGGATTTAGAGACCATCTGAAGAACAGATTTGATGCACTGAACACTAATGACTGAAGACCAAACAAATTATGGGATAAAAAGTCAAGGAATCATACATGAAGAAAGCAAAGGTCATTAAAAAGACAGGAAAGAAAAAAAAATTACTAAAAGGAATGTCAGATGAGGTTCTGAAACTCGTCCTTGAGTGTAGAATAGCTAGAGTGAATGGAAGAAATGATGAAGTAAAAGAGCTGAACAGAGGATTTAAAAGGGTGGCTCAAGAAGACAAAGTAAACTGGTTGAAAGCAGAGAATACCAGAAAGATGTTCACCTGTGTTTTATTGACTATGGAATGGTAGTCAACTGTATGGATCATATCAAATTATGGTTGACATTGTGAAGAATGCGAATTCCGGAACAATTAATTGTGTGTGTGTGTGTGTGTGTGTGTGTGTGTGTGCGTGCTCATGTGGAACCTGTGCATAGACCAAGAGGCAGTTGTTTGAGCACAACAAGGGTGCTCTGTGTGGTTTATAATCAGGAAAGGTGTGTTTCAGGGTTGTATCCTTTCACCATGCTTATTCAATCTGTAAACTGAGTAAATAATCCGAGAAGCTGAACTATATGAAGAAGAATGCAGCATCAGGATTGGAGGAAGACTCATTAACAACCTGCGATATGCAGATGATACAACACTGCTTGCTGAAATTGAAGAGAACTTATTGATGAAGATCAAAGACTACAGCCTTCAGTATGGATTACATTTCAACGTAAAGAAAACAAAAATCCTCTCAAATGGACCATGATAAATGGAGAAATTTTGAAGTTGTCAAGGATTTCATTTTACTTGGATCCACAATCAAAGCCCATGGGAAGCAGCATTCAAGAAATTAAGTGACGAATTATATTGGGTAAATATGCCGCAAAAGACCTCTTTAAAAGTGTTTAAAAGCAAAGATGTCACTTTGAGGACTAAAGTGCCCCTTATTGGATACTTATGGTGTTTTCAATCACCTCATATGCATGCGAAAGCTGGATAATGAATAAGGGAGACCAAAGAAAAATTGATGCCTTTGAATTATGGCATTGACAGAGAATACTGAATACACTGTGGACTGCCGGAAGTCCAGCCAGAATGCTGCTTAAAAGCAAGGATGGTGAGCCTTCATCTCACATACTTTGGACATGTTATCAGGAGGGACCAGTCCCTGAAGAAGGGCATCATGCTTGGTAAGGTAGAGGGTTAGTGAAAAAGAGGAAAACCCTCAAGGAAGTGGATTGACACAGTGGCTGCAATAATGGGGTTAAGCGTGGTGATTCTGAGGATGCTGAATGACCAGGCAGCGTTCCGTTCTGTTGTACATAGGGTTGCTATGAGTTGAAGCCAACTCGATGGCACCTATCAACAACATATTACTGATAATTTCAGCTTATAGAATAGCTAGATATGAACTTGGAAGTGCCATAGCTTAAATTTGAAATAGTTTGAAATTTTTTTTATATGTTTTAATCAAGGCTCTCTTGATAGAATATTATTACCTTGCTTTAAAAGAGTAGGTTTATTCAAATTATGTTTTTAAATTAAATATACACAATTTTATTATTGTTGTTGTGTGCTGTCGAGTCTATTCCAACCCATAGTGACCTTATATGATAGAAAAGAACTGCCCCATAGTGTTTTCTAGGCTGTAATCTTTAAGGAAGAAGATCATCATGTCTTTTTCTCCTGCAGAGTGGCTATTGGGTTAGAAAGGCAGAGCATTCAGTTAACAACCGAATGCTTATGTATATACAACATATAAATAATTTAGCATTCACTCACTCTTTTTCTTTTAAATGAAGCTACTCTTAATGTTCTATGAGGGTAGACTCAAGCTGTTTCAAAGTATCAGCCGTATCACTGGAGTAAAAATACAAATTTTCATGTAATGTATATTAGTGGAAAATATGGAAGTCATATTCAAGATTGATTATACCCTTAGTTTGTGTATATTTATGTAGGCAGAATGTGTGTATTTATACATATACATGTATCTGAATAAACTTAACTTTTTATATTTTAATACATTTTGCATTCTCATTCATTATATATTTATGTATATGTATGTATATATATATATATATATATATATACACACATATATATAATTTTATTGTGTCCTTAATCTTCAAGAGAAATTAGAAAAGTAATGAATTCTGTTCTAGCTGGAATTTCTGTACTTCAAACAATAATTACATTTTCATTCCCTTAAGAATATTTAGAATTTTCAAATATCACATCTTACTTCCCCAATAGTCTGAGCCTTCTCAATGTAGAATAGTAAAACAAATGAAAACAAAAACAATTTAAATCAGTAAATGTTTATTGGATACTTACTGTGGTAAAGATCCTGTGCTGGCCAAAGGCTGTAAAGATGAGTAAAACAGCCTCTACTTTCAAATGACGTATACCAAATAGTGTGAGAAGGAAAGACACGATAAACATACAAACTACTATAATGCAAATCAGAATATAAGGAATATTAGAAAATACGTAATAGGAAGGAACAAAATCAATCATTTGTCTCAAAGAAAAAGATCTATATTAAAGAATATGTAGGAAGTACATTAATATAGGTAAACAAAGTCCATTTTACAATATATCATAAAAATTTACCTAGAAGTCAACTAAAAGTAAGACAAATATGGATTGTAAATTACAGAAACGTTGTGTTAAAAAATCTTAAGTGCTATTTAGATTTTATTTCCTACTTAACATTGCTGAGGAAATAATGAACAGTAAAGTAAGATTTCCTCAGCTGATGTTGTAATGCACTTTAGTTTATGCTTGTTTCTTAACTCAAACTCTTATCTGATCTTAATCCTGTAACTTGAAACCATTTTCAGTAAATTCCAATTTGCCGCCTGAGGCAATTGCAGTTCAATTAATGTCATTGACAGTGAGGCGACCTCATGGCAGTGCTGGCCATGGTGTAGCAAGAATTGCAGTCAAATTACAGGTCCTTTAGCAATTACATCACTTAATAAGAATTTTATTAGTCAATTAGCATTGTTTCCTGTGCCCTTTACGACACATGACAGAAAGCCCTTTTTGGGGAATGGTAAACAACGTGAAGAGGGAAACTATTTTAGCTCTTGGCAGGCTCTGCTCAGTTGTTTGTCTGTTCCCATGGGGTGTTCTTTTAAGTGTTTGTTAGAGTTGAAAGTGTATCAAGAAGAAAACGGCACTTAACAATAGAAATCACCTCATCTGCTTCTCTTTGAGGATTACTGCCTCACACTATACAGCTTTTAGGAATCTGTTCCTTAGGATGTGAACCTGGCACAGAACAGAGGCATCATATCTGTTTGCTTTACTAACAAACTACAGTATATTTTAACAGGGTTAAGTCAGAATCTTTAGACTTGTCAGCTACAAAGGTAACCTTTAACCTATCAACTGGAGAATATAATATGGAACTTGTTAAGAGGGAATAAATTCTGCCTTGGACTATTACAAAGCCTCTTTCCAAACATAGCTGTACTTTTCTGGTTCATTTATTTGTATGTTCAACAGCCCTTCTTTCAAAAATCAATTAGTCTACTGGTGTCTTAGGGGCTTTCAAATGTTTAGATGAATTAATTTAAATATCCAAATAAAAATGTGAAATTTCCTAATAAATATATGTGGGACATACATCATAGCAAAATCATTTAAGGCTCTCAACTAAGTAAAAAGCCAATGTCTTGCATAAACATATGTGGAAGCAGGACGGCATAGTAGAAAGACCCTTGGGTTAGAAACCATAGTGTTCCTGGTCTGCCAGTTATAATCATGCCAGCTTTGTCAGAGAATCTTTTTTCCCGGTTACCGTATTTATAAGGAGGGAATAAAAATAAGAATTATCAATTACAATGTGTTTTATGGTGGTTAAAAGCAAGCACTTTGGAATCAGATAGTCCAGACTAAAATCCCATTTACTAGATATGCAAATCCTGGCAAATTATTTAACGTCCCTGAGCCTTGATGTCCCTATTTCTAAAATGTGTATAATAAGGACAACCTCATAACATTATTGTGAGAATTTACTGTATTCATATATGTGAAGTGTTCAGCAGAGACCAGTATGCAATAAATTGTGGTTATTATTATCTAGTTTTAACTCTTATTACTACTGCTACTATGCCAGTATGTTATTTCTGCTCTTTAGATATCTTTACATCCATAATCATTGATATCAGTTTACAATATGAGATAATTTGAAGAGAGGAGCATAAGAAAGAACTATAAATTGCATACTATAATATTCTTGGAAGAAAAGTCTGGTGATCTACTTCCAAAAATTCGTGAATGGAAACCTTATAGATCACAGCAGAACAGCACCTGAATTGCTTGCTTTGGATCTGTAACCAGGAGAGATCAGTCGCTAGCGGAGATCATCTTGGTGCAGCACAGGGCCAAGGAGGGTATGGAAGACCTTCAGTGAGATGGGTTAGCGCAATGGACGACAATGGACTCGAACATGCTGTGCGTAAGGTTTCCGTGAGTCGACTCCGTGGCAATTAAGAGCAACTACGGCCGATACTACAGTTACTACTATTTCTGTCACTAAAACTGCTACTAATGACGTGTTTCAGTTTTTCAAATTTTTTCTGGTTTTACTAAAACGATGGATGTTAAGCTATGAAATACACTGGCATTCCGGTAACAGATACATGTTCTATTTTTTAGATCTCTTAGAATCCATAATCACTGATATTCATTTGGAATATAAAATAAGGAGAGGAGCATAAGAAGCCATTATAAATTACATGCTATAATATTCTTGGAATGAGTAAAAGAATCTTTGGAATTCCTGCTTGGAAGTTCATGATTTAAAAAAAATTAAGATTTGGGTAATAACATATAATAATTCCAAAAATTCAGAATGCACATTTTTAAGGGTCATATTTTACATTTATTGTATAAAATGAAAAATGCAAATAAATGAGACTATTACAAGTTTTTTTTTAAGAAAGAACAAGGAAAAGATGAATTTCCATGATACTTTAAACATACTGTACAAATTGAACTCAATCTCTTTTAATTTATGCATGTATGATACCATTAAAAGATAATTAATACTCATAATTATTATCCTGGAAAACTGCATGATTGTGGAGTTTTTTCTGAAACATGGAGAGAATATTAAATTGTGTTCAATATAATTGTAATATTATGTTTTATTGTATTCTCATTCTTTGAAGACTGATAATCCAACTACTCAAACGCAATTGTTATTTTCAATTAACAAAAATATCCAATTAATCCATTTCTGTATAAATCATAATGTTTTGCACTCTGAACTCACACTTAAAGTGTATGAGACCAACTTCTTACTAATCAAATCATATTTGATTTTCATCAATGCAATATATTTTATGTTATAGCCACAATATACATTCATTTATACAAGAAGCACTTGTTAAATATTTGACAGATTACAAATGTAATTCTGAACAGATAATAAAATAAAATTAATCTACTAGCTAGTGGGTCTCAACTAGGGAAGGATATCCTTTGATGGAGGAGATACGGGGAGAGTGAATCATAATTCAAGTATAGAAAAGAATGGATAGTTGGAAAATATTGCACCACTTTGTCCCATTACCTAAACTTCAGTCTTAATATTTAGGGCCTTTAAAAGGTGTGGCTCAGTGGTTAAGAGCTACAGCTGCTAACCGAAAGGTCAGCAGTTTGAATCCACCAGGTGCTCCTTGGAAATCCTATGGAACTTTCTACTCTGTCCTATAGGGTCTCTATGAATCAGAATCAACCCCACTTCAATGAATTTGGTTTTGGTTTTTGGTTAAAAGGCCTTTAAAAGAAAAAATTCTTGGTGAAAATATATACACACAAAACATACATCTATTCAACAATTTCTACATACACAATTCAGTGACATTGGTTACATTCTTCACATTGTGTCATCATTTTTGCTATCTCTATCCAAATTATTCCACTCCCATGGACTTAGACTCACTGTCCCTTAAACTTAACATCTGGGGTTTAGAGTTACTGTTGTCAATTTTATCTCATACAGATAATTCTTTTAAAGAGTGCAATGCTCAAGGTAAACATTTTTTACTAATTGAGCTAAATTGTTTCTTGATTTAAAGATGACTTCAGGAGACAGTGTGGGTTCAAGGTTTAAAGTTCCAGAGGTTCCGCTAGTCTCAATGACTCCAGTAAGTATGGATTCTGTACAAATTTGAAATTCTGTTCCACATTTTCCCCTATTGATTCCTTGATCCAAGTGTTCAGTAATGGTAGCTGGGCACCATCCAGTTCTTCTGGTCTCATGGCAAAGGAGGCACTTACATTTGTAGTCCAATTCCCGCTTCTATTCTTGAGTCTCCTTCTTCCTTTACTGTTCCAGGCAAATAGGGCCCAATTTTTGTATCTTGGGTGGCCTCCTGCAAGCATTTTAGACCCCAGGTACTACTCACCAAACTAGGAGATAGGACAAAAACTCAACCACTCCCTCCTCTGCAAGGTATTCTCATAAGCATGCTATGCTAATTTTTTTTTTTTTTTTTACAACAACATGTAAAAAAAAATTGGCATAGCAGCACTTATGAAAATACCTCATGGATGGGAGGGAGCAGTTGGCAAACAAATGTAGAAGACATGCGTTGTTTTCGTAAACATACGGTAGGCCAATTGACTGAATCGTCCCATGGAATCATGACCCTAAGCCACTGAACCAAGAAAACTAATCCCATCAGGTGTTTCTACGAAGTAGTATCAACAGCTGCACCTTTTGTTTTGGTTTTGTTGTTGCTGTAAAATAATGTATAACACAATATTTGCCATTTTGTCCTTTTTCTGGTGTACCGCTTACAGTTATCAGTTACATTAGTCAAATTGTGTAACCATTGCCCTTAATCAATGTTCCCACCACCATAGAAAAAATCTCACTACTTCCCAGAGAATTCTTCCCTCCGTCCCTCCCACCTCCCACCCCTGGTAACCACTAACACCTGTTGGTCTCTGTATATTTACCTGTTCTTGTTACAAAAGGCCATTTGAAGCCTTCAAATGTTTCTTTTTTTCAAAGGAAAACTTACATGAACTAACTTTAGGATGCACTCTGTATGACAATTAATGAATAATGAGGCCAACACCAAAAGATATGAGAGAATTGTTAATGAAGGATTTCATTAAAAAATGTATTTGCTATCCTCACAAATTTGAACTATGCCAGAAGAGAAGCTGCAATTTAATTACTTCATGTAAAGAGTATCCCAAAATAACCGAGATAGATCATTTTACCTGTACAATTGAAAATGTTCTTGTAATTTGAACTAATGTTATGATAGCTTCTTAATATCTTTTAGGGAGGTCAGTGTGTATGTTTTTTTCATATAGACAGAATATGTTTATTTCCCTGATTTGTTTTGTAGTCTACCTGTTGCGATGAAGATGAGACAGGCTACTAACCAAAAGGTTGGAGGTTTGAGTTGACTCAAAGGAGCCTCAGAAGAAAGGCCTGGTGATATACTTTTGAGAAATCAGCCGTTTAAACCGTATGGAGTACAGTTAGACTCTGATATACATGGGGCATGAGTAGGAATTGACTCAAAGGCAACTGTTTTATTTGTGAATATATGTAAAGATATGCATAACCATATAGACATAAACCAAAAAATCCAAACCCATTGCCATTGAGTCAATTCAGACTCATAACGCCCCTATATATATACACACATATTATGTACACACATATAATATATATACATACATACGCACACATATATATAGTATAATAATATTCATTGGTGTTTTATTTGTAACGAAGACATACTGTGTTTTTGCCCTTTTTGAAGTCCTACAGGGACTTCTCTTTTATGTATATGTGGAGCAGTTTCACATTAAGATTGCTTTAGAAGCTCTTTGAGAGAATGCCTATTTAATGATGAAATAAAATAACTGTGTGCTAATTGATATGAACCAGATGGCCCACAGGGAAAAACTTATTCTCAGCAGATTGTTCCATTTATTTATTTGTGGTTTTGTTCATTTAAAAATACTCCCTTTCTTGTATTTACCCAAGGCTCATTCATCCACACCTCATAAACTGGATGACACCCTCCCCCACTCCATCATTCCATACGTTAAGAACTCCTTCTGCTTCCCACATGAGAAACAGTCCCGGAAGGAAACACATCCACTGGCCTCCCGACTCACCTAGTCTAGTATTTTGAATGAACACAGAATTTAGCCTAAATCTGACTTCTTCCACATGGGCCAGCTCATTCCTGTGCTCCAAGGGGTTTTTGGGACCTGCAGACTAGCCTATCTTGTTAGGATATCCTACCCTGGTATTTATTCATGACTCGCCGTTCTTGATCTCAGCCCCAAATCCCAACTCCTCTTGTCCATTCACGCTTCCACTCCTGTGACCCAATCCTCCTCTAGCTCCCATCCTTCTGTTTGCTTTTCTCTATGCCCTCTGGAATGCTTATGCAATACAAATAAAATCTTCACATGCTTAATATTTCTGTATTCCATTCCCGTGCTTAAACAGGCCTCTCCAGAGAACTGTTTAAGTTGCATGTCAAACTTTGAAATAAATATGGAATTGTATCTATTTCAAGTGGCCCCGGCTTATTTTCCCTCACCATGTATGCGGTATGGGGATAGAATCAGCATTTTCTTGCTCCCTGAAAATGCTCCCAGATCATTCTACCTTATGCAAAACCCCTTTCTTTTGAGGTTTGAACTGTCTTCATATATTATGCTTTTAAACTTGTGTGTGTGATGGGTGGGAGTGGAAAAAAGTAGAAAAATGGTAAAGGAAAGATAATAATTACCCATATTCTAATATAGAGAATTAAATCACTTTAACTTTTAGGCAGATTTACTTTGAATTTTGTTCATTATTATTCTTTTTCATCAGTAAGTTTTATCACTGTATTTATGAATGCATTGTCTTATTTTTTAAAAAATTAGAACCTTATAGATAAAACTGAAATCATCACCTCCAATCTCTTACCTTGATATCCTACACTCATACCTATAGGCATCCATAATTTTCAGTTTCTTTTTTTTTCAAAGAAAAAAATACAAATATTAATGTTTTAAAATTTGCATAAGTGATATCAAAGTCTATATGTAACTCCTATCATTAGGTTTTTTTGAGAGCTAATCACATAGATATCCAGATTACCCCATCAAAGGTATGTATCATACTTTATCTCTTTAAAGATATTTATGTTGTTTCAGAATTTTGATTATTTTCATTTGAATTTTTTAATTATTTCGAACATCTATGTATATACATCCTAGTACTTATGTGGGAGCAATTCTTTATAGTAGATACCTACAGGTAGGATCCCTCTATTGAAAACATGCATATTATCAATTTTAAAAACATTTAATTCATGCCACAGAGTAATTATATGGATTCACACTCCCATCAAGACTGTATGAGAGAACTCATTGCCCACCTTCTATCCAACAAGTGATACAGTTAGAATTTAACATTTAGAAATTTTGCCAAGCTGAACTGCTGAAAATACTCGTTGCTTCAATTTGTAACTATGGAGATGATTATATTGTTTTCTCCTTCAATCTATTTCGTTAGCTACTGTGTTAAAAAATTTTATAACTTGAAATAATACCCATATTCCTGGCATAAGCTGTATTTGTTCATGATGCACTACTTTTAACATACTCCTTAACATTTAAAAGAGTCTTTTAAAAAGTCCTTTGAAATTGCTCTACCTGTATTGTAAGTGAGGTTGGTAATAATATCACTCCCTTGTGTCATCCTTGTCCTGTTTATGGATCATGATTGCTCTAGTCTCATACAAGAAATTGGATAACTTTGTATTTTTTACACACTCTGGAAGAGATGATATAAACCTGGAATTAACAGCTCTTTGAATTTTCTAGAACTCCTCTAAAATGGCTTTGAGCCTTGTGCCGTTGAGGGTTAATTGGGGCACATCTGTGATTCTGAGCTGATTTAAAAAATAAAAAATAAAATATTGGCCTATTTAGGCTTTTCCTGTTCGGGGCCAATTTTAATAATTTAAATATTGTTCTAGAAATTATCCATTTCATCTAAATTTTTAGGGTATAAAATAATGTCTTGTGGCATCTAAAATCTCTGTGAAAAGTTAAGCGACTTTTTACCTTAATAATATTTATTTGTCTTCTATTTTCTTAATCATACCTATAGAGGTTTCCTTTTTCGTTAGTCTTTTCAAAGAGCCAGGTTTTTTTTTGCGGGTGTGTGATCAACTCTATTAGATCTGGTGTGTGTATCCTAATTCATCCATTTCCCCTTTTATCTTTACTATTCTCTTTTTTCTATTTTACTTTGGGTTTATTTTGTTATTCTTTCTTTAACTTCTTGACTTGAATACTTAGTTCATAAATATATTTAAGACTATTAGCTATTGTTTAAGTACTGTTGCATGCCACAACTTTTATATATATATATATATATATATATATATATATATATATATAAGTTAGAAATTATTTGTAAACTTAATTTTTAATTATTATGCAACCTAGATTTATTTCGGCATGTGATTTTTCATATAAAAATTAATGGGATTTTGGGGTATCATTTTCTTCTTGATATCTAATTTTTACCTATCCTTTTGTTATTGATTTCTTATTTTCCTACACGTGATTAACAAAGTTTTAAAATTTTCGAGTTTGTACTTTTCTCCTCATAGGTCTGTTAGATTTGACTCTAGAAGAAGAAGAACGTGGCATCAGGATTGGAGAAGTCTCATGATGATACAACCTTGCTTGCTGAAAGTGAAGAACTCTTACTGATGAAGACCAAAGACCACAGCCTTCAGTATGGATTACACCTCAACATAAAGAAAATAAAATCCTCACAACTGGACCAATAAGCAACATCAGGATAAACGGAGAAAATATTGAAGTTGCCAGAGATTTCATTTTATTTAGATCCACAATCAATACCCATGGAAGCAGTAGTCAAGAAAACAAAATGCATTGCATTGGGCAAATCTGCTGCAATAGACCTCTTTAAAGTTAAAAAGCAAAGATGTCACTTTGAGGACTAAAGTGTACCTGACCCAAGCCATGGTATTTTCAATCACCTCATATGCATGCAAAAGCTGGACAATGATTAAGGAAGACCGAAGAATTGATGCATTTGAAATACAGTGTTAGCATAGAATATGAAATATACCATGGACCACCAGAGGAACAAACAAGTCTGTCTTGGAAGAAGTACAGCCAGAGTGCTCCTTGGAAGTGAGAATGGCAAGATTTGGTCTCAAGTATTTTGGACACGTTATCAGGAGGGACCAGTCCCTGGAGAAGGATATCATGCTTGGTAAGTTAGAGGGCCATCAAAAAACAGGAAGACCCTGGACAAAATGGATTGACACAGTGGCTGCAACAATGTGCTCAAGCATAGCAATGATTGTGAGGATGGTGCAGGACAGGCAGTGTTTTGTTCTGTTGTACGTGGGGTCGCTATGAGTCAGAATGGTCTCAACAGCACCTAACAACAACAGCAATGTTAATATTGTCCCATAACTTTCTCTTTGTTGCAATTTTCATCTTTTTGGTGCTATTTTACGTTAGTTAAGTCCCTTGTGAACTGCATATGACTACGTCTTATGAGTTTTTGAAACCTAACTTGAAGTTTGGCCTAACCGTGAGCGAACACTAGACAAAATGAAAATGAGGGACATTCTAGAAAAGATTTAACCAATAATCTTCGAAAGTGTCCAGTTATGACAAACAAGGAAACTGGCATTGATAGGAGACTAAGAAGACATGGTGACTAAATGCAACATTGTATCCTGGATGGGCTCCTGGAATAGATAAAGGTCACTAGTGGAAATCAAAATAAGTCTCTAATTAAGCTAATAGTATTATACTAATTTCTTAGTTTTGATACATGTATCATAGTTATGTAAGATGCAACTCTAGGAGAATTTGAGAAAATGGTGTATAAGAGTATACAAGAACTCTTTGTATTTGTAACTCTTCTGTAAATAAAAAAAAACAAAATAAAAAGCATAAAAATATAATCCAAGTGTCTCTGTTAAAAGGTGTGTTTAACTTGTTTATATTTACTGTTTTTAGTGATATATTGGAACTTATTTCTGTCATTTTATGTAGGATTTTCTTACCATTCTCTCTCTCTCTTGTTTTGATCAAGTTTGCTTGATTCTATTTTTTTCTCTCCAGGATAGAAATGTATATATTTAATCATTTTTATGTAAAATTTTTAACACATGTATTTTAATTTTTTTCTACAGTATTTAAAAATATTTAATATCTCTATTCATTCTCCGAACAGGATAAAAACATTAGCAAGTATTTCCTTCTTTGATATTTCTACCTTTCCCAATCCTACATTTGTTTATATATGTTTGTCTGAAATTTTAATTCTAGATTACTACTAAATTCGTAAACTTTTATTATTTAACTCAACACTTGCTTAGATTTGTCAGTGTACTTACTGATTTATTCGCTTATCCTTTCCCTTATGTCCTACTCTTGCCTCCTTTTTTATTGTTGTATTATTATTGGAATATATTACTTAGAAGTTTTTCAGCAAGTTGCTATGGTTGTGGTAAGCTTTATAAGTTTATGTCTATATGAAATGTCTACATTTCTCCCTTATTCTGACTTAGCCAAGTACAGTATCTTAAAGTTATTTTCCCTGTAATATTTTTGCTGACATGTCTTATATCAATCCAATATTTTTTTTCCTTTTCTCACTATATTTTTTTTTTCTTTATATTCTAAATTTTGACTAGGTGCCTTTTTTCCCTTTCTTTCTTTATTCTTTTTATCTTTTGGTTAGTCCTTCTCAGCAGTTAGGAGCTTTCTAAATCTGAGGGCTGCTGTTTTACCTTAATCTGGGAAAATTTATAGTTATTTTCTTTTCAGTTATAGTCTTGCTATCATTTTAATTACTTGTGATGGTTAAAGTTATGTGTCAACTTAGCTAGGCCATGAATCTCAGTGGTTTGGCAGATATATAATCATCCTCCATTTTGTGAACAGATGTGAGCAGCCAATCAGCTGAAAAGGGAGTGTCCTTGGGGGTGTGGCCTGCATCCAATATATACAAATGTTCTGGCAAAGCTCACCCTCTCTGGATCCTGCATCCCACTTGTCATCCTCTGACCTCTGGTTCTTGGGACATGAGCCAGCAGGCTGCTGTCTGACCTGTTGATTTGGGTTCTCCAGCTCCCGCAGGCCTGTGAAACAGCAGCCTGCTGTCTGATCTGCTGATTTTGGGTTTGTCAGGCTGTCATAGATTGAACTGTGTCCCCCAAAAGTATCTGCCAATTTGGCTAGGCCATGTTTTCCAGTATTATATGGTTGTCTACAATTTTGTCATCTGATGTGATTTCCTTGTGTGTTGTAAATACTATCACTATGATGTTAACGAGATGGATTAGCGACAGCTATATTGTTGAGGTCTACAAGATTAGATAGTGTCTTAAGCCAGTCTCTTTTGAGATATGAAACAGAGAAGTGAACAGAGAGACAGGGGGACCTCATACCATCAAGAAAGCAGTGCCAGGAGCAGAGTGCATCCTTTTTACCTGAGGTTCCTGCACAGAGAAGCTCCTAGTCCAGGGGAAGATTGACGACAAGAATCTTCCTCCAGAGCTGACAGAGAGAGAAAAGCCTTCCTCTGGAGCTGACGCCCTGAATTTGGCCTTGTAGGCTACTAGACTGTGAGAGAATAAATTTTTCTTTGTTAAAGACATCCACTTGTCGTATTTCTGTTAGAGCAGCACTAGATAACTAAGACACAGCCCCTGCAGCCATGGTAGTCAGGAGAAGCCTCCAGTCTGACACTTGACACACAGATTTGGGACTTGCCAGCTATCACAATTGCGTGAGCCATTTCCTTGAAATAAAGCTCTCTCTCTCTCTCTCTATGCATATGTATGCTTAACTGGTTTTTCTCCTCTAGAGAACTCAGCCTAAGACATTACTCTTTCTTTCTGAAATTCCTATAATCCTCTTAATGTCTTCACTTTTTAAATATTCTGGCATCAGAATTTAATCATATTTTCAATGATATAAGTAATCACAAAACACTGAAAAGCAGAGGCTCAGGACTTTAAACAAGGTTCCTTTCTTGATACATAAGGATGTGTACGGGGCCAGCTTTTATACATGCAGTCTCTAAGGGAAGTATATGGTCCCATCAGTACACAGATGGAAGCTTGTTTAGTCATGATACATGTCCCTTTTATACTCTAATAATTCTCTAATAATTGCACAGCTAACATTTTTCAGGGAGCCATGGAATCCATATAGTTCAGGTATGTTTACCATAATTAATTCTCAACAGACCAGGTACATCCTGCTAAAAACACTTCTCAGGTTGTTTGCCACAAGTATGTTTCTGCAGAGATTTGGTCAGGTCATCTTTCTTTCCTCAATGTTTACCATAAAGGAGAGAATCTATTGTAGGCCTGCTGTTAAACTTTTCCTTCTCAGTTTACATTTTTATACTCTCACTGTAGTCAACATCTCCTTGACACACACTTCTGAGAAACTTTTTATAATTTTTTATGTTTCATTTTCTGGAATATTTTATATTAAATGATAAACCTCCTGTCTAGGCTGGGTTCTTTAAAGAAGCAAAACCAATGAAGCGTACATATATATATATATATATATATAGAGAGAGAGAGAGAGATTTATCTCAAGGAAATGGCTCATGTGGTTGTAGAGGCTGGCAAGTCCCAGGTCAGTGAATCAAGTATCAGTCTGGAGGTTTCTCCTGATTCAAGTAGCTGCAAGGGCTAAGGACACCAAGATCGGTAAGTCAGATGGCAGGCTGCTGACTCACAGGCTGTGGAGGCTGACAAATCCCAAGATCTGCAGGTAAGCTGCTAAGTTAAGTCCCAAGAACCAGAGCTCAGATGATGATGAGTAGGATGCTGGATCCAGAGTAAAAGCCTTGCTGGAACATCCATTTATATACTGGATGCAGGCCACACCCTCAAGGAGACTCACTTTCAACTGTTGGCTGCTCATAGCAGATCTCATCATGGAGTTGATTACATCATTACATAATTGCCAGACTGCATCATAACTGCTAAATCGGTCAGAATCGTGGCCCGGCCAAGCTGACACACAACCTTAACCTTTAGAATCCACCCCTTGTTAACTTGGCACCTGTACAAATCTTAAACCATAAATGTTCTCTAAATAAAGACAATTACAAAGTCATATTTGTGCCTAACATGATACAACTAACATGAGTACAACCCAAAATGCACAAGCCCTGTTTACATCTTATATTTTATAAGTGAAGAAAACAAAAATATTTGATGCATTTTGTTTTCGGTTGGGTTCTCTAGAGAAGCAAAGGCTAAGCATATAAATATATATAGAGATTTATATCAAGGAAATGACTCATGCTGTTGTAGAGGCTGTAACATTCCAAGTCTGTGGGTCAGAATAGAAGCCACTCCTGATTCCCGTAGCCGCAGGGGCTGGCAAACCCAAGATCAGTAGGTTGGAGAGCAGGGCTATTACTTACTGGCTGTGAAGATTGATGAATCCTAAGATCAGCAGGCAAGACCACAGGTAAGCTGCTAACTCAGGTCCCAAGAACTGGAGGTTAGATGAACAGGAGCCAGCTGCAGGATCCAGAATGAGCAAAAAGCTGCCGAGCCCTGCCAGAACGTCTGCCCACACTTGATGCAGGCCACATGCCCAAGGAAACTGTCCTTCAACTGACTGGCTACTCACAGCAGATCCCATCATGGGGGTGATCACATATCAAATCTCAGCAGGGAAGTGACTACAAGATCCCATGACTGCCACAACCCTGAGGATCATGGCCCAGCCAAGGTGACACACAATCTTAACCATCACACACGTACAAGGAAGAAATACTCATAACAATTACAGTCCTTGTTTCTGCAACTGATCATGTGGTCATAGCTGGCTTTTACAACTACCTTCTTCCACCACCCATTCCATATTCCCTTTACCATTAGCAACCACTTTAGCTGGTCATGGTTCTTTGCCTGGTGAGGTTACCCAAAACTTCATTCCTGAAGGGTCTGGGTCATTAGTAGTCATGTTGGAATTGAGTGGCTGTAGTTTTCTATTGACTTTAATCACAGGGCGTGGTAGTACTAAGAGATGTTCTAAGGGATCTCCTACATTCCAGACATACTCTTCTTTACCTCCATTATGTAATATCAATCCGATTTCCCCTTGGTAATCAGGATCAATCACACCAGACAATACAGTAACTCCCTTCTATGCCTTTTGATCCAGAGGCATGAAAAGCCCAAAATGGCCAAGTGACATTCTTAACTTCCAGTTCAATGAAATCAGTGTTGTGTCTCCAGGTAGGAGCATTTCTTCCTTTGGAACTAATACATTTAGACCTCCCAGAGCATAGGATCATGGGCACAGGAAGCAAAAATTTTGTGAGTGAGTCACTAGGCGTAACAGTAAGTGATCCCATCCCCTTTTCACCACTTGATTCCTGGACCCATAAATCTTGGCTATGGGAGAAACAACCCCATATATTGGTTTAGATCATATAGAGCTTTCTGGAGAACATTGTCCCAATCCTGCAGGGAACTGCCACCACTCAGGTGATATAATTGTACCTTTAGAAGTCCATTCCTTCGATCTATCAAGCCTACTGCTTCAGGATGATGGGGAACATGGTAAGCCCAGTGAATTCCATGAGCATGAGCTCACTGGTACACTTCATTTTCTGTGGAGTGAGTCCCTTGATCCGAGGCAATGCTGTGTGGGATACCATGATGGTGGATAAGGCATTCTGTAAGTCCACTGATGGTAGTTTTGGCAGAAGCATTGTGTGCAGGGAAGGCAAATCTGTATCCATATTCAGAGTAAGTGTCTATTCCATTAAGAACAAAAAGATGCCCTTTCCATGATGGGAGCAGTCCAATGTAATCAACCTGCCACCAGGTTGCTGGCTGATCATCTCAAGGAATCATGCCATATCAGGGACTCAGTGTTGGTCTCTGCTGCTGGCAGACTGGGCACTCAGCAGTGGCTGTAGCCAAGTCAGCCTTGGTGAATGGAAGTTCATGTTGCTGAGCCCATGCATAACCTCCATTTCTGCCACATGACCACTTTGTCCATGAGCCCACTGGGCAATGATGTGAGTGCCTAAGGAAAGATAATGACTGGTTTCTACAGAATGCATCATCCTACCCACTTGATTGTTAAAATCTTCCTCTGCCCAGGTCACCCTTTGGTGAGCATTTACACTAGACACAAATATCTTCACTTTTTTGGCCCATTCATAGAGGTCTATTCACATACTCAATACTTCCTTGTGTCCAATTTTTCAATCATATCCCTTCCCAGTCCCTGACCATCCAGCCAAACTAATGGCAACAGCTCATGAGTCAGTAGACAATCCCACATCTGGCCATTTCTCCTTCCAAGCAAAGTGAACAGTGAGGGGCACTGCTCGAAGTTCTTGCCATTGGGAGGATTTCCCTTCACCACTGTCCTTCAGGGAGGTCCCATAAAGAGGTTATAGTGATGCCATTGTCCACTTTCCAGTGGTGCCTGCGTATTGCGCGGAACTATCTGTAAACCAGGCATGAGTTTTCTCTTCCTCAGTCAGTTGATCATAAGGAACTCCCCATGAGACCATAGGTGCAGACTAGGAGAGGGCATGTAATGTGACAGGAGTGGTACCACATACCAAATTAATGCATCTCCTGGTATCCGCTATGCAGCTATTCATCTAGGTAATATCTTTTTTCCATACCTGTTTTGAAGAAACACCGGAAGCAGCATGCCTTCAGCTGGCAAGACCAGCAAAACACCTTCATTGTCCTACCTCAGGGGTATATCAACCCTCCAGCCCTATGTCATAGTTTAGTCCGCAGGGACCTAGATCTTCTTTCCCTTCCACAAGACATCACACTAGTCCATTACATTGCAGACATGATGCTGATTGGACCTAGTAAGGAAGAACTGCCAATGACTCTGGACTTACTGGTAAAATATTTGCATACTAAAACCAAAAACCCACTGCTATCTAGTTGATTACAATTCTTAAGGACCCTATAGGAAAGAGTACCAGGAGATGTATTAATTTGCTCAAGCAATGAAGCCACAATTGGAACAGCAGCTGCAGTTGGTGTCACCACCTGGTTATGTTTCCCATGAGCCACTGTTGTTCTCCAAGATCCATCATTTTTACACAAGCCAAATAGGTAAGTTGAATGGGGATGTGGTGAGAATGACCACCCCTGCATTCTTCAAGTCCTTGTTGGTGGCAGTAATCTCTACAATCCCTCCAGGAAAGTGGTATGGCTTTTGGTTTACTATTTTCCTAGGTAGGGGAAGTTCTAATGGCTTCCACTTGGCTTTTCCTACCACAATAACCTTTACTCCGCTTGTCAGGAATCCAATGTGAGGGTTCTGCCATTTGCTGAGTATATGTATTCCAATTATACACTCTGGAACTGGGAAATCAGCACTACAGGATGGGTTTGGGGACCCACTTGACCCACTGTGTGACTAACCTGAGCTTAGCTTCTTTAATAACCTGACCTCCATACATCCCCACTTTGACCAGTGGGTCACAGTGGCATTTTGGGTCTCCTGGAATTAGTGTCAGTTCACAGCCTGTATCCAGTAATCCCCAAAGAGTCTGATTATTTCCTTTTCTCCAGTGAACAATCAGTCTCATAAAAGGCCGTAGAGATCTGGCCTCCCCTACATTCAAGGGGTTGTGGTTCTGTAAACCGGCTCAATTCTGGGACCTGACTGAGGGTTTGTGCCTCTCTTTTCTAGTGATTTGAGTGGGATTGCTGTTTATTGACCTAGAATTCTTCCTCTTGTACACATCAAGTAAGTGTTTTGTAGATTTCCCGTCTGTTTACTCTCGGGGCCACCATGACTAAGTAGCCAATGCCGTAAGTCCATATGAGGCAGACTATTCTGATCACTGCTTTGATTCTGCTGTCCATTACGGTAACCATGCCCACCTAGTCTTTGTCAGTTGAGTGCCACCAGTTGGCCCCTACTACCACGGGGTCCAATCAGCCCCATTGTAGTTAGGCATCTTAACTCAGTTACAGCAGCCCCCACCCTCAAATCTAACTTATATAAAACAGCAATCATAGCAGTCTTCAAGGATGCTGGGTCTTCCTTCACAGATTTGTTCCTCACCATTGTGGTAAAAGGCACGTTCTCTGGGAATTGTATGTGTTGGTCTGTGGGTCTAACCTGATAAACCCACTCTCATATGCCTATTTCCTTAAGCCTTTGGGTACCTTCTTGTACAGTATACCAAGGCAGGTCTTGTACTTCAGCTTGATTTAGTGTAAGCCACCATGTATTCCACGCTTCAGTGAACCAATCAAGTAAACTATTAGAGCCTTTCCTAATCTCTTGGGTTGAAACATTGAGTGAAGAATCTGTGCTTAGTGGGTACATATCAATAAACTCAGACTGATCCATTTTTATGTTCCTTGCACCATTATTACACACCCTTAATAGCCACTCCCACACGTATTTCCCAGGTTTCTGCTTATACATAGTAGAAAAGTCCAGCAGTTCTTCTGAGGTGACTGAAGCACACTTCTCATCCATGTGCTATACCCCACTTAGCTCCCCCACTCCTATGCTTCTCTTAAATCTTAGCACTTCCACTTCATGAGTGAACTTTACTGAGCTGTTCTCTCCATATGAAATGCTTCTCTGACATACCTAAGTCATGATTAATATTTCTGGCCTTTTATTTATCTGACCCCTTCTGTGGTGGGTGCAGTTTTGACTAACATTCAATAACCAGCCAGCAATTTTCCTTCAAGTAGGCTAGGTTGAGAAGCTCTATTAGGTGGTTTTCAGATCTAAAACTGGAGAGGCCTCTGCTGGATAACCTTATTAAAAATTTGCCAAAAGCCTCAGTCTGTGTATATTCTCATTGCAGATACTTCTGATATAATTTCAGCAGTTGGCTCCTAGGGGCTTAGTACCTCTGTTTGTGACATCACTCTCTGCAACTCTGTTAATGCTTGTTTCTGCTCAGAGCCCAATTCAAATTCAGGTTTCTTTCTGGTGAGTTTGCGATTAGAGGCCAAGAGAATTCCTAGATGAGGAGGATGATTTTGCCAAAATCCAGATAGCCCTGTAAGCCAATGAGTTCCTTGCTTATTGGCAGGGTCTGTGAGAAACAACCACTTATTTATTATGATTTTTAGGAATTTCTCAGGAATTCCACAGACCAAGCTGGATTAGAATTGATCAGCTAGTCTCTGTTGGTCATATTGGTATCCAAAGTTGTTAATTCCTCCAGAAATTCCTTCCATGAGGAGAAAATGATCATGACATCATCAATGTAGGGAGCTAACATTCGTGAGAGTTTTCAAATCCCACTTCTATGTACATTTGAAATATGCTGGTAAATTAAAATATTCTTGCGGCAAAACTGACAACGTATACTGTATTCCATTCCAGTAGAATGTAAATTGTTCCCTGATGGATTCCAAGATTGGGACTGAGAAAGAAAGTTTTAGTCTTCTCCCTTTAGCAGTCTCCCTTTTCTTGTTGCACTTCCTATATAGTCTTTACCTTATCAAACTGAATGAGTCTGAGGATTCACTGTGTTTAATCTTTAATAACCTACTCATAACTTCAGAAACTGTCTGCCTAGCATATTGCTAAACAGGATTGTTTAAAAAGGGAGTTAGTGGGAATCAGATCTTTCATTTTAACCATTTCCTTAATCAAAGCAATGATCTCTTATTGCCCTACTGGATTTTTATATTGCTTACTGTTTACTACTAAGGAGAGCTCAGTCTATTCCAAAGTTTGTGTTTATTGAGTACAACTTAATTTGGACGAAAGGAAGACTTAGGTGATATCCCTTGTGAAAAGTATTCTTATGTCTCATTCACATATAATATCTATTCCGGTTATGCATTGTCACAGCGGCAATGGTTGTCCGGGCGGCGGAGACAATAACCAATGCCACAACTCTTACAGAGAGGTGGGGCCAGGAGGGTCACTCTGAGGAGTCGAACCCTGGCTTCAGTCCCAGGAGTTTATTTTGTAGTCTATACAGCAAGCAGAGAAGCAAATAACAGAACAATGGGCTTTGGGTGAGTAACAATAAGTTTCAGGCAAGGGAGAAGGAATTCAGGTAAACAAGCCAATCAGTAACAGGACAATAGGTTTGGGAAAACAAGTCGTGCCTAATCTCTTTCTCATTGCTGACAAGACTCCAACATGTCGTATACAGCATAGAGGCCTGTGGGGGCTGCAGTTGTCAATAGTGCAGCCATGTTTAAATGGCATATATCCCCACAATGCATGTAAGATAATGGAAATGTGGCCACAGAACAATCGAACCCGGGACACTTCCAGGTGTACAGCTTCATCCCTATCTTGGTTTCCTCCACTCAGCATCTCCATATCCTTCTAGTTTCAAACCTGGGTCTTTCAGAGCAGCATCACTACTCCCCATGGGGATTACTGTACTTTGAGAATTGGGCAGGAAGCCTTCAGCATATGAGCTCTGGCATCTTGATCTAGATGTTTTACTTCATTGTTGATCTCTTCCTTCACTGACATATATTGCTCTCCTGGTTGCTCATATTCATAGATGATTTTGATAAATATATTTGTAGTTCCTATTTGTGCCTTTCACAGATACCCTTAATCTTTTCCCCAGTTGAGTCCATCCTTAAGCTTTTGTGTGATCTGCTGCTAGAAGATTATTCCTGAGATTTTCTTCAGAGAATGGATCTTCAACACTGGTATGCTCTGGAGAGCTGGAAGTGCCTTCCCTTTACATTTTGTCCTAACTCAGGGAGCCTGAAGCCAGTGATTGGCTTTCTGGGATATCAGAAGCCCAAACCCTTTACTCCTAGGTGAATTTATGTTCCAGAGCTCCCCAAGGGATCAGGCTGAATCTGAGACTTCACCTGAAACTCCATCTTTCCTTGGCTCATTCCCCTTTCCTATCTTGCTTCTCACACTTCCTTACTTGTTTCTTCTGGGAGTATGTTATAGATTGAATTGTGTCTCCCAAAAACATATGTTGAAGTTCTAGCCCTGAGTACCTGTGAATATACCTTTTTTTTTGAAATAGGTCTTTGAAGATGTTATCAGTTGACATGAGGCCACACTAGAACAGGATGGTTCCTAGTCTAATCTGAGTGATTCCTTGTAAAAGAGGAGGAGAGACACAAAGAGAACCATACAGGGAAGACGGTCATCTGAAGACAGAGGCAGGGATTGAAGTGATGCATTTATATGCCAAGGAATGCCAAGAATTGTTGGCTGTCCACAGAAGCTAGGAGAGAGGCATGGAACAGATTCTTCCTCGGAGTCTTCAGAAGGAATCAGCACTACTGACACCCTCATTGTGGATTTCTAGCCTCTAGAGCTGTGAGACAATACGATTCTGTTCTTATAAGAAACCCACTGAGTGGTACTTTATTATGGCACTCCTAGGAAACTAACACAGCATGCTTAATAAATCACTTGCATTGGAATCTTTGGCTCAGGGAGACTGAATGTATCAGAGGATTCACTGTGTTTAATCCGTAACGTCTCACTCTTCCTCATTGGACACTGCAGTGAGAAATTCAGTTTTGTCGTATTTTGAGGAAAGCTTCCTCTCCTTAGGCGACATATCAAACTGAAGAGTTTAATAATGCCTAGGAAATGGGAGAAAGAACTCTAATCTGCAGTGTATCAGGTTGTTGCCAAGACACTCATTTCCTGAGCCATGGTATCATTCAGATGTGAGTGGCTCTAACCTTTCATGCCAAGCCTGAGCACAGAGTCCTCTGCCCAAATACCAAGGCCACAGCTGTTAGGATTCTACTTCTCTGCGAGTCTCCATATGCTGCCTCATTACAGGTTTTATTGGCTCTCAAATCTTTCCACATTTTTCCGTGTCTTTTGAAGAACCCCACCCCCCCACCCTCAGTCAAAAAATCAAAACTAAAGCCAAAAAAAAAACAAAACAAAACACTCATCTCTATCCTTAACCTCAGAGAAACTTTTTACAAGCTCAGGCCTTTCCAGTGTTAGTATGCTATTGATTCCAGAACCACACCCATATATTTATGCAGTTTAATCCAAAGCATCTTATATCTAACCCTAGAGCAAGAAATCCTTCTGCATCTAGGACATAAAGCCCAGCAGAGCATTTCAAAAAGAGTGAGTGGGAGAAGGAAAATATTTCTCATCTTTAAGATTCTTCTGTAAGAGGAAGAACAAAACATAAATTATTTATCTCTAAGACTATCTTGCCTCAAACAGTACCAGCACTTCTTGTCACTAAGGAATTCTTTATAATGCATTCAGGAGAAAGGAATGTTAATGGCACATCTGAATTAAGCCCTTGTGTATAGTCAGACAGCAGAATTTTTCTAAAATTAATAATGAATTGTAAGATTGTGTAAATTTATAATTAACTTTTCAAAACTTTAGGTGGTTGGTAAGATTTATTTTAGGTTTCTTTTCCTTATTTCAGTAAGTAGCTTTGATCCGTGGATGTAGTGCAACGTACTACTAGAATTTTTGCTTTAATGTCACCATCCGAATTTTTTTTCTTTTGTTGTCGCAATTTTAATGAATTCATCCATGTATAACATGTTGCGGTTGGTAGGTGCCGTCAATCTGGTTCCCACTGCTAGCGCCACTATGGGCAACAGAACGAGACACCGCCCAGCCCTGCGCCATTCTCACAATGTTGTTATGCTTGCGCCTATTGTTGCAGCCACTGTGTCAACCCATCGCATAGAGGGTGTTTCTCTTTCTCGCTTACCCTCTAATTACAAAGCATGATGTCCTTCTCCAGGGACTGGTCCCTCCTGAAAACAAGTCCAAAGTACATGAGAAGAAGTCTCTCCATCCTCACTTCTAATGATATATAACACAGGGTGGCAAACATCTGTTACTGGTGGTATACCAGTCAGTACACTGCTATTTTAGTGTTGGAAAAGAAATAAGCAATCAAACACAAAAATAACAGAACAAAAAGAAAAATAAAAGCCTTGCTGTCTTTTACGTGATAGGAAAAATTTGGATTACTTTAATTTTTAAAAAATATCTGTCCAAACATTATGCATTTTATTTAGCACAGTCACATAAAAAACTTAATTATTGATGCCAAAAGGAGAATGCTGACCAATGTTTGTGGGCTAAAAATTAGCTTATGTAACTCATTAGTATTATCATACACAAAAAATTTTATGATGTTATAAGACTTTAAAAAATTAGGATTTATTTGGGCCTAATACTACTTTCATCATGTTGAAATTCTCTTAGGTTGTATATGTTGCAGCAAGTGATGTTATTCCAGGGAGTTTACGGTGTTACCACAGTCCACGCAGTGTTCAAGAAATAACTTTTTTTTTTTTTTTAAATAATACTTTATTGTATTTTTGGTGAAAGTTTGCATACTAAGTTAGATTTCCATTAGACAATTTCTGTAAAAATTGTTCAGTCACGTTACACTTTTCACAACGTGCTAACATTCTCTTTAACTGTGTTCTGGTTCTTCAGTTTCCAAGATTCTATTTTCCCTGCTCCCCATCATCTCATCTTTGCTTTATGGTAAATGTTTATATTTTGATCTCATATAGACTTTTTTAGTACAGCACTGTACTTATGTGTAATATACTTTATTTTGTATGCCATTTTGTTGTTTTGCTGAAAGGTGATCTCAGGATAGTTTCAGTTCAACGTTTAAAGAATATCTCAGGGTGATAGTCTCAGGGAATCCTCTGGTCTCAAATGGTCCAGTTAGTCTGGTCTTTTTTTTTAAGAATTTGAGTTTTGCTCTACATTTTTCTCCCATTCTCTCCAGGACCATCTATTGTGATCCTGGTTAGAATGGTTGGTAGCCAGGCACCATCTAGTTATTCTGGTCTCAAGGTAGATAAGGCCATGGCTTATATAGGCTTTTAGCCTTGTGGACTTGTTTCTTCTCTGAGATTTTGTTTTCCTTCTTACTCTTTTGCTCCTGACGAATAGAGACCAATAGTTGTATCTTAGATGGCCACTCACAAGCTTTTAAGATCCCAAACACTACTCACTGCAACAGGATGTAGAACAAGAACTTTGTGAACTACTTTATGCCAATTGACTGATGTCCTAAGGCTTCAAACCTAGAAAACCAATCTCGTAAGGTGTTTGGTTATCTCTGAGGAGTGTCTGTAGTTGTATCTTCTATGAATATACGTGCCCGCACACACATACCTGTACTTACACATATATATATATATAGATCTACCTGTGCACACATACCTATAAACCTATACCTACCCATATACCTCTATCCAATACACATATATGACAAGACACTCTTTTTTTGGCCTTTGTTGGGGTTGTTGCCATATTATATAAGTCGGATTGTTTAGTATGAGCATCCTTTACTCTTGAGCACTTCTCAATGACATCATCTACTTTGGTCAAGCTGTGCTTACTGTACCCACATTTGGAGCCACTATTCCCATCACCAAAAATAACAAGCATCTGTGATCTGGAATTCGGTTCCACCTTCCCCTGACCCCTCCTTGGTAACCACTAATGAGCACTGGTCTCTTTATATATATCTATTCTTGTCTTCTTATAAAAGAGGGATCATACACTGTTCGTCCTTATGTGATTCTCTTATTTCATTTAGCATTACATCCTCCAGGTCCATCCATGTTATAATGTGTTTCGTGGACTCATTATTGTTATTTATGTTTGCATAGTATTCCATTGCATATATACACCACATTTTGCTTAGCCATTCATCCGTTGAAGTGCAGTTACGTTGTTTCCATTTTTTTTTTGCTATTGTGAATAATGCTACAATGAACATAGGTGTGCATATGTCTGTTCATGTCACTTCTGTTAGGTCTCTAGGATATATCTAGGAGTGGGATTGCTAGATCATATGGTAAGTTCTATTTCTAGTTTTTTGAGGAAGTGCCATGTCATTTTCCATAGTTGCTGTACCATTTTACAGTCCCACCAACAAAGGATAAGTGTTCCAATCTCTCCACATCCTCGCTAGCACGTGTTGTTTTCTGTTCTTCTGACAGAGTCATTTTAGCCGAGGTGAGGTGGTACCTCATTGCAGTTTTGATTTGCATTTTTCTCATGGCTAATGAAGGAGCCTTAGTGGTGCAGTGGTTAAGTGTTTGGCTGCGAACCAAAAGGTTTGTACTTCAAATCGATCAGCCTCTCAGTAGGAGAAAGATGCAGCAGTCTGTTTCAATAAAGATTTACAGCCTTGGAAACCCTATGGGACAGCTCTACTCTGTCTATAGGGTCACTATAAGTCAAAATTTGACTAGACAGCAATAGGTTTCGTTTTGGAGTCGTTAATGATTGTGAGATCTTTTCACGTGTTTGTTGGCCTCTTGAATGTCCTATTTGGTGACGTTTCTGTTCATGTCCTTTACTCATTTTGTAATTGGGTTGTTTGTCTTTTTGTTGTTGAGTTGTTGAAGTTTTCTATAAATTTTGGAGATTAGATCCTTATCAGATATGTCGGTTCTGAAGGTTTATTGCCAAGTCTGTCGGTTCTCTTTTGATAAATTCTTTGGATAAGCATAATTTTTTAATTTTTATGAGGCCCCATTTATCTAATTTGTCTTCTGCTTTTTCATACCCTTGCTGTTATGTTGGTTATCCTAATTTTACAAAAGATTATGTCCCGTATGTTTTCTTCCAGGACCTTTATAGTTTTAGGTTTAACATTTTGATCCATTTTGAGTTAGTTTTTGTGTCTGGTGTTAGGTGTGGGTCTCAATAAACAGCTTTTAAAGTGAAGTGTCTTAGGGTTCTCTAAAGAAACAGAACCAGTAATAAATGAATGAATGAATAAATATATTCACTCCAAGTATTACATTCACTTATTATTTTACAAGGAATATTTCTTTATGAAACTTAGGCTATTGAGTCAGTTAACAGTACTGCAGGAATGTGCCTCTTAACGTTGGTTTGGGCAACGTTAGACTGCATATTTATCTGTGGTGGCATAAGGTTGTCTAGATCTGAAAACAGGAAGTGGTGGACATACTTTGATAAGTAGGGAGATCCGATCTGTCTCTCACTAGCTCTCTGGGTCCCAGTCTGTCCCTGCCCTGGAGGGACACTTGGCCTGGGCACCCTGTGAGTGATGCTTGGGCCAGAGGCTGTGGTTTCTCCCACAGTGGTGTCCACCGAGTGGTTTGGGCTGGGGTTCATAGGGCTGGAAGAGTTTAAAACCCATTAGGTGAGATGGGGAAGGCAGGCAGGGAGGAAGGAAGGGAACAGGTGGCCTGGTGGGGCCAAGAGGTGGCCAGCTGGACGGCAAGTGGGTGCCCCAGTGGGCCGTAGGGGTTGGCCCGGCTCTTAGAAATCAGATGTCGACCATGCAGGATAGGCAGCAGAGCCAAAGTTTTTGCGCAGTTCCTAGGTAGATGTTGGCAAAGTGAGTCCTGGCCTGACATCCAGGTGATCATCCAGCTCACGTCTCTTCTGTATGTAACATGGTGTTCACACAGTGTCAAAATCACATAACGTCCTACTTCACAGAACATATCCAGGCCCATAAGCGAGACATACCTGTATTTGCTGTGGGTTGGCTATTTTAGTATGCCTGAAAGATAATTGTCCTTGACAAAAAACAAACAAACAAACAAAAAGCTTCACTTGAATTATCTTTGTTATATTCCACAAAAAAACTACTAGAGGGTAAATTTTTATGGTTCTTCATTGGCTTTGCTGAAAACAAGGCAAATCCTTGGTATTTCTAGCTACTAAACTAGGACTGTATTCTTAATAAAGTTATATCATAAAAAGTCAATTGAGAAGGCCAGACACATTTCTAGCTTTGGTCTATAGGAAAGGCAGCTAGATCCTCTAACGACTGACCTCAACAGTGCAAACTGAGTTCCTCCAGTTCTCCTCAGACTGTGGATTCAAGGGTACTTTTTAATGATAATATTCAAAATTTCACTGGCTTTTGGTCCCTCCTGCAGAATACAGCATCTTAGCCCCAATACATTCTTCCTCACACTCATGAGGGTCTCTGGAGTTGTCTCCCACGAGTTCACAAATAGACTTCCATGGCTTTTGCGTTCTGGTGCCCTCATCAATATCTCATTTTTATTAAGTTGTGTTAGGGCCGTATCTTCCCTGCCTCCTGATACTGGTGCCATCTGTGAGAATATCTGCTTACTCTTTAAGGTGTTTCTATAGTGGAAAAATGTCAAGCTATAGCGGCAAAATGTCATAGTAGCATAGAATTCCTTGGATCTTCATCGTGACGTAGTCATATTATGATCAAAACAGATTTGGGAGTGAGGATCCAAATTGGAATTGTGTCCAAGCGTCTGCCAGAGACCCTTGTGAAATCATTTTCTTTATCATCTTCCTCTCCCCAAATGTTTAGTCAGTTGATATGAACCTAAGTCAGACACCATACTGTCCTTCCCTTCTCTTGCTTTCTTCCAAGTACTTTTGCAAGACAAGACAAACAATCTACCAACCCACCATTAATAATGAAAACCAACCTCTTCCCCATCCTATATCTGTTATTCAATTCAACTCTTGATGTCTTTCCTAGCAGTTCATCTTATATTCTAACATATGTCTGAATCTTATCTTAAGCTTAAGAAAGAATTAGCATCTTGACTGGTATATTCCATTTCTTTTTGAAATCCACTATCTATCCTTCTCTACCTTGCTTTCTGCCCCAGGAAGCTGACCCGTACAGATTACATAAATGGGATTCCTTCACTCTGACGTTTAGTTGACTTTAACCAATACGAAGCCTAGTTAGGAAGAAGAAAACAGAGTGAGGTAGGGATATTTATTCCCTCTAGCTTCCTTCCTGATAGATCACCTTAGGTGATCTGTGTCCTTCAACCAAAGATTACTGTGTCTTTCAAGATGGCCTCCTCTATGTAGAGACTCCTTCCTTCTGGGTTCAGGTAACTGATGCCTTTCTTATCCCTTTCAGCCTAAGGAAGTCAACATCTTTGCTCCCAATAACCCTGTGTTATTGCACTATCTCTTGTGTTTCACCTCACTCACACACTTTTGTAAGTAAAATCTCCTTGGACCATCCTAATTGAATGTGCCATCTGTTTTCATCTGGGACCCAGACATAGAGTAATTGGGGCTCTAAGTGGCCCTAGAAAACATAGTCTTACAATTGGATTTAGGAATTTGGTTGCTCACGTATTTGAGGAGCAAGGGGTATGCTCTTATAAAGGGCGGTATGGGACCTGGGCAGTCCATGGCAGATGGTGACACCATGATTATGAAAGTTTCCACTGACACTGGCAGAGAGTGGAACGGAACCGGAGGGAAATCAGGGAATCTTGGCACTTAGTTGCTATAACAACTGTAGCGATTTTAAATATTGAAGCGATCCAATTTCTTCTTTGGAATCTAGAGAAAACAAACAAACAACAACAAAACAAACAAAAAAACTTAGAGAATATGAGAACTTAAAACCTGTGAGCATAGAATTAAGAGTGTGCGTGGAGAATCAGAAAGCCTCCTCAAAGCTTTGAATGAGTAACTTTTCTCCTGTAGTTGCATGACATCTATAGCTTAGAGGTAAACCTAACTTCTAATTTTAAGTGAACAGAGTCTGCGGTGCCAATTAAATTCTGTGCCCCACCAGGCCTCTAATACAAGGGTCCTGGTGGGGCTGGAGTAGAATCTTTTATAGAATTAAGACATTTGGATAGACTTGGATGAGGACGAGAGCTTTGAAACTTGAAATTCCCCAAAACCCACTCTGCAAGCGGAGGCAAATATTTCAACTGTCTGGGGGAATCATCCCATATCTGAAAAATAAATAAATGAATGACTACACCTGGGACAGTTGCCCCCAAACTGAAGCTAAGTCTTCTCCATCCCAACTTTGTCTCCAAGTCCATAATAAGAGTTATATGAGTTATATGCCAACATATCTTCAAGAGCACTACAATAATTGCTCTGGAGGGGATAGTCTCTATACTGGATATTCTATAGAAATCTAAACTGATACACTTGAATTTGATGATCAGGAAGTAGCAATCCCGTCTGATGCCTTATAAAAAAACACACGTGACAGAGGGTGAGAGGTAAACCCCTTGGTTTCAGTGATCTGAGGCTAGTTGTACCTTATATTACCAACCTCAAAGAAAGAAGCACAATACTTGGTAGGACTTTTTGGATTTAGCAGGCAATATCTACCACATTTGAGTATGCTTCTCTGGCTCATTTATTAGTATTAACCTGTCTGTAAGGCTGACAGTTGGACACAGAAGGAAAAAATGATCAGCAGTAGGTTCATGCATGCTGTTACTTAAGATTTGAGACTAAGTAAACCCAATGACATTGGAAGTGTTTGGTGAAGACAGAGATGCTATACAGAGGCCTTGGAAAGCTCCAATAAGAGAATCACAGCACTGTAGGGTTTGAAGTAAGACTATGTTCCCCTGTGCTGACAGCTCTTTTCCATTTCAAAAGCAGATTCTGGCTTGCCACTGGACCCTGATACATGCTGAGTTTCTCACCATAAGACACCACATGGTTCTAAAACTTGATATTCCACTCCTGAAAACACAGACATTATCTGACCCACTGATTCATAAAATTAGACATGCACAATAGCATACCATAATAAAACAAAAATGGTATATACGAGATTGGGCCTTCTCATGTCTAGAAGTTATTAATAAATTGCGTGAGCAAATAGCTGAAACTCCCACAGTACTCCCACGGATTTGCTACCCACACCTATTGGGCAAGTCCTTGTTAATTCAGGAAGAAAAAAGTTCCATCCTGGATTAAAGATGGGTATACATGTTATGAGAGCACCAGCTGGAAGTGGCTGGCTTCTGCACAAAACCTCAAGCAAATGTGGCCCTGAAAGACGTTGGTAAACCTAATGGGAAATACTTTAAGTGGTACATCATGTTTTTCAACTTCATATGAAATGAGACATGGCCTGAAATCCATAATTATAATAACTTATGGTTAATAGTTAATGGGATTTCAAGTTGCCAAAGATTGAAAGGAACTAAACTGGAACAGGAAGATCTGAGGGAGAGGTATGTGGATGGGAATAGAGTACGTCAATCAGAGAGCATACATGGTGGAAGAGAGTCTCAATAATCATGTGGGCAAGACGACCAATCCTGTGGATGACAGTTAAATTTTTAGCCCCATCACACTACTGTTTTATCAATGAGCCCATATGCAATTATACAGATTGAATAAGTATGGTGAAAGGATACAACCTTGACACACACCTTTCCTGATTTTAAACTACGCAGTATCTCCTTGTTTTGTTCTAATGACTGCCTCTTGATCTATGTACAGCTTCCTCCTGAGCACAGTTAAGTGTTCTGGAATTCCCACTCTTTGCAATGTTATCCATAATTTATTATGATCCCCACAGTCAAATGCCTTTGCATAGTCAATAAAACACAGCTAAACATCTTTCTGGGGTTCTTTACTTTCAGTCAAGATCCATCTGACATCAGCCACGATATCCCTCATTCCACTTCCTCTTCTGAATCTGGCTTGAATTTCTGGCAGTTCTTTGTGGATGTACTGCTGCAACGGCTTTTGAATGATCTTCAGCAAAATTTTATTCATGTGTGATATAATGATATTGTTCTATAATTTCCACTCTGTTGGATCACCTTTCTTTGGAAATGGCATAATTATACATCTCTTCCAGTCAGTTGGCCAGGTAGCTGTCTTCACAATTTCTTGGCATAGACCAGTGAGCACCTCCAGAGCTGCATCCATTTGTTGAAGCATCTCAGTTGGTATTCCGTCAATTCCTGGAGCCTTGTTTATCACCAGTGCCTTCAGCGCAGCTTGGATTTCTTCCTTCACTACCATTGGTTCTTGATCATATGTTACTTCCTGAAATGGTTGGATGTTGACCAATTCTTTTTGATACAGTGACTCTGGATATTCCTTCTATCTTCTTTCTTCTCTTTTGATGCTTCCTGCATTATTTAATACTTTCCCTGTAGATTTCTTACCTTTTCAATTCGATATTGTGATTATGTGATTTAATTAAAATACTGTGTAAATTGATAATACATGAAAAGAGAATTGTTGAAAACTATATTAAATGTTCTGGAAGAGATCAATCATGCAAGTAGATAATTTTCTTTTTAGTTAAGTGTGTGCAAAACTATTGAGAAATACTTAAAACATAAAGGTTGAAAAATATTTAATATTCAGATTGCTTCATAAGTATTCTTAAGTTCCAGTTCCACTTCAAAGAAATTAAAATGGGAAACTATTCAGTAGACTCATACTCAAGGTAATGGCCTTGGGCCCACTTGAAAACACTGGAAAAAGGTTGTACATCTATAAGTATTATGTTAAAATAGAATTTTTAAGGTATGCATGTTTCTCTTCTTCCTTTTTTTTTTTTTTTTTTTTTTGGTTCTTTTCTTTAACTGACTTTTTCAAGAACGAATAACTACCGTATGAAACAAGACTGGCTGATGATTCTCAAAATTAACTTCTAAATGAAGCCTCTCCCTTGAGCTTTGAACTCAGTCTGAAGTTGTAACAGAACATTTCAGCCAGAGGTGTCTCACAGACCCTGTAAACTCAACATGCTGAAAATGGAACACATCAGCTTGCCCCCTACATTTACATTGGTGGGTTTTCCACATGTCTCGGTGAGACTGACATTGTCCCGGGCACTCAGCATAATACCCTGGGAGTCTACTTTGTTTCTCGCTCTTCTTTGCTATTGTCATATACAAACTGACTAACAAGTTCTTTTACATTTCCATCCTGTATATTTCCCGAAACCAACGTTTTTTTCCCTTATTCTCACTATGACTTCCTTAGTCCAGGCTCTCATCACCCTACACGGGAATACAGCCCCTTATCTAGTTTCCTTACTTTCCATACTTGTCCTCTTAAATAGATTCTCCATACAACCTCCAAAATCTTCTATTTAAAATGCAAATCTTATCAACTCACTTCTCTACTTAATACCTTCAAATGTTTCCCTTTTCCTGTAGGATAAAGTCCACATTTTTATCATGGTCTGACTTATTCCTGCTACTCCTTGCCTCACACTTTCTACTCTAGAAACACTGAACCACTTACAAGTCCAGGACCACAGGTACACCTCAGCTGATGTCACTATATTTCCATGAAGTGTTGTCCTTCACTAGATCCCGTCTCTTCACCTGGCTAACTAACCCCTACTTGTCATTTAAGACCCGACTCAGGTACCAACTTTTGCAGGCCCTCCTTTTCCCTGAGCTCTAACATATATTGTACATAGTAGATTTTTCATTGCCCTTATCACATTGTTTTCTTTGCTGCCCTTGTCTGTAGTTTAGTCACTTGCTTACCTGAAGTCTGGGAGCCTCTTGAGGAAGGCATCTGTTGTGCACTTCTTTGTATCCACTGCGTAAAGCACAGTAGTCCCTAGAATATAGTAGTCCCTTAACAAAAGTTTGTTGAATGAAATGATAAATGAAAGGTTACGTGTTCTAGCAAATATTTATTGGTACAGGATTGCTATTAATAGGGGAAATTTTAATTAAAATCCACACCATATAAGCAAAGCCTCTAAACAAACTAAAATGAACACGTTAAGTATTTTTTTTTCCATTTATGGATTTTCTTCTAAATTCATAAAAAAAGTTATAAAGACCTAGCTTTTTACATCTGTTTTATGATCATACAATTGATTTTATTGAATCAAAGATTTAAAATTTCGCTACCTCAAAAAGAAAAGGGTAATCAATATTGTCCCAGTCTGAATAACTCTGTATGTTAATACTACATTTTTATCTCAATTAAAGAACTAAAACTCTCGAGAATGAATGTTCCTTTCTAATAGCCCTGAGTAAGTAAATCCCTGTTTCCCTCTTTTTTTTCTTCTGCTCTGTCCCAGCCAACAGAGTCTCAGGTGTGTAACTTGAGCTCTTACTGCAGGAATTGCTACCTTTGCTGACTTCTGATGAAAGTAGCGTGGATGCTCCTTTCTCTTTAATGTTGTGCAGCATCCTAGCCTCTCAGATGTCCTGCATTTCCCCAGGTGAGGGCGGTGGGTAGGTGGAGGGAGGTGACCTCCACTTTGGTCAGACTCCATCGCTAGGAACAATGACACTAACTGTTAGGATACAATTTTGATAATCAAGTCAACTAGCAGTTTGTGCGCAAGTCATTTCAAGATTATCTCGCCCCCCAATCCCTGCAGCGACTTTATGAAAAGCTTTTTCATACTGGGACACAACTTAAATCTGTGCACAATGGGTAGCCATATTTAAAACTTCTTAAACATTTCAAAGCAGATTTAAAAGTAAGTTAATTTTTTGCTAAATTAAAACAAAGATGAATTAAAGGGGAAATGATCTTTTTTTACGTAAAATACTTATTTCTAGCCTTAATGTTAAAAATTATCTTCATTATTTAAATACACATACACGCACGACAAAGCAACAATCAACTAACCAAACAAATAATGAGGGAGATGATATTATTTTATTCCTTCTATTTTTAACTGTAATTTATCAACCTTGTTTCAGAAACAGTACTGATGTTTTAGATAATTGCCAACATTGAACAGCAGAGGGCAGAAAACAGTAAATTCTGTTGCTGGAGTACGCTACTCTCCTCAACTGTAGTCCTAGGAGTTTTGAATGATCAAAATTGACTTTATTACTGATCAATATATGAACATATATGTATATATGTACACATATACATGTATAGATACATACATACACATGCACATATATATATGTATATATATATTCTTGAAGAGGAGGTTTCGAAGTGTTAAAAACAGAGTTATGGACACACATAAAAATAAATTCCAGGACTATTCCATTTATTTGTATAACCCATTTACTTTAGCTAATTTAAATTTATTACACACAAATTGACAGTTTTCTATGATTGAGAAATATATGCTATTTAAACATTATATTGAATTTGAAAAGTTGTACGGATGATAACATTAATACAAGGATGTTATTAGTGCAGGCGGTAAGTATTCAGGTGTGTAAAAGGTACACACACAACTACTTCGTGAAAACAATTACTAGAGTATCAAATGAACTGCAAGTAATGTCTGCTACTATTTTGATTTCCATCTTATAAAATAAAATTAGTCACTAGACACTAACATTTTCCCTGTGTTCTTAAATATTGTTTAATAGGGGGAAATTCTCTATGATTCAGTAAATTCTTATTTTATATCATTTGTTTTTATAGAATATAGCTAAGTTAATTTTGAATTCATCTCTATCTTTGACTTTAAAATCAGTTAAGATAATAGTTTTTAGAATCACCTTTGTATTTTTAAATTCACTTTACCTTGACCCACACTCACTAATTGTTTATATTCAAGCTCCTCTCTCTTTCTCTCTCCCTCCTTCTCTCTTTTCTTCATTCCAAGTTACTTTGTATAAAATTGAAATTTTCATTGTGGAAAAATTGGATGGATAAAAAGAATGACTGAAGAGGTTTTTTTTAAAAATATTTTATTTTGTTGTGAGCTGTTATTCTTTTTCAATTTAAATTTTTATTTCAAAAAAGACATATTTTCAAATCAATTTTTGTGCCTTATATCACAAATAGTGATTACATAGATAGGACATATTTAAGTAGTCTTTATGTTGAAAATTTGAATATACATATTCATTTATGCCTCTTTTATTTTTATTCTTATGTTTTAGAAGGCTAAATGTATTTTGATTGGGAGGACCTCTTTTGTATGTAGTGAGCAGTATTTATTAACAGACTAAAATGAACTCTTGGTGATAAAATTAGGAGGTGTTGCTTTATCTGTAGCATAGTAACTTAGATTACAGGTATTCTCACTTAATTTAGGAATATATTTCAACAGTCAAAAAAGGGAAAGGCCATGTCTGAAAATCACATAATTAGAGTATTTGTGAGTCATTGAGGACATCTTCCTCATCCTTCTCAATTTTAAAATGTGGAGATTGAGGCCCAGGGTGATTCAGGGACAAGGAGAAGATAATTCAGGCAACCAGAGGACTGTGGGGTGACATGAACATGCCAAGTACACAGGAAGGCAATGTGATGGACCTACACGCATGGCATTCTGGAGCAGATTCTTCCCTTAATATTGTGGACTCCAAACTTCTGCGTCCTGGAAACAGTCCTTTGCACTCAATCCTCTTTTAGCTCATTGTTTAAATCACGAAAGTCATAAAACTCGGTGAGGAATTTCTGAGGCAGCTGAAGGATTCACCAGAATAGGTTCCCAGCGATGGGCTTGGCAAGCGGTGTGAAGTGCATAGATTCCACAGGAGGAAGTCTAATCTTCAATCCTCCCCACCAACTCCCTTCCCACAGACTTTTCATCCCTAACCTCATCTTTCTTTCCCAGTGGTCTCAAGCTCACGGTTTCCACAGGGTGAGGTAGCTTGCTTTCTTGGCGCAGTGATATTTCAAAACTTGTAGCCCGAAGACGACGGGTATTCAGTTTCTAATGAAATCTCTGGGAAAGATTTTGCAGCTCTGCGGCCTTTGTATCTTTGCTCCTCCCAATCTCTTCTCTCTATTAGCCTTTCCTTGAAACGGAGTCTCTGGCTTTCAATCTGTATAAAGAAAGGCTTCTCAGGAGCCAAGTCTCTACAGCAGGAGGGAGTCTGCAGTGAGGGCTGAGAGAGACCCGCACGCATTGTGGCAGCGAGTCTGCATGACAGCCAGCCCGCATGGAATACATTCTAAAGATGCGACTTCCACTCAAAGCAGTTTAACAATGCAATCTTCATCTTCTCCTATCCGACTTGAACCTTACATAGAGTGTTGGGTTTTCCCTGGATCCTGGATCTATATCACATGAAGCTAAAGTTCACAATTTTGGAACACTTCTTCGATTGGTATGTTGTTTGCTTGTTTGCTTTTTGGCTGAGTCAGGTGAGGTGGATGGCAAGGTCTCTAGGTGGATTTCTAGGTGTGTTTTCTAGAAGATGAAAATCAAAATTACTCTTAATACAGCAGGGCCTGGGGAGAGAACAGTCCACGCCAAACGGTTAGCAATTCGGCTTCTCTTGCACAGCAGCCGGAATTCAGCTTTGCTGCATTTGGTTCAGGGCCTGAGCATCTGGAGGCAGGAGCAGCAGCGGCACAAAGGTAGCGCCTTACTGGAGCGAGGCTCTGTCCTCGGTGCTGAAAGGCAGAGGGGGTCGGTGGGCGTGGCGGCTCCCGAGACCGACCGTTTCTTACCGGGACAGCGGCTGCCGCGTTCCGAGCCGCGCGCGCCCCGCGGCCAGAGCGGTGCGGGGAGCCGGCCACGGGCCGGGGGAGGGGTGAGCGCGCGAGCCCGCCGCCAGCCTCGAGTCGCGCACGCGCGCCGGGGACTGCCTGCCCCTCTCTGTGACTTGCCTGTGTGTGTGTGTGTGTGTGTGAGTGTGTGTGTGGGTGTGTATGCGCGCGCGCGCGTGTATGAGAGAGAGGGGGGAAGAGACTGCGAGAGAGGGTGAGTGTGTGAGTGCATGGGAGGGTGCTGAATATTCCGAGACACTGGGACCACAGCGGCCACACGGCTGAAAACCATCCAGCCAGTCCTCCGGACTTCGGGAGCGGGGACAGGGCGCAGGGCAGCAGCCACCAGCAGAACCTGGGAAATAAGGCTTTTTCTGCTTCCACTCCAGGTTTTTAGCAGCTTGGTGCTAAATTGTTCGCTCAAAATGCAGAGGATCTAATTTGCTGAGGAAAACGGCTAAAGAAGGAAGAGGAGGAAAAAGGAAAGGAGCGTATTTTGTGGATGCTCTACTTTTCTTGGAAATGCAAAAGATTATGCATATTACTGTCCTCCTTTCTCCTGTTTTTTGGGGACTGATTTTTGGTGTCACTTCTAACAGCATACAGATAGGTAGGTATCCTTTGTGCTATGCTTTTGAATTGTGCATAATTTGATGGTAATCTTTGTTCACAGTGGACAAATTAATTCATGTCATGTAGACTTATGTCATACCTTGACTGCATTCCAGATTTAAACTGCCTAGAATATACATGATTTTTCTTAGGATGAAGCAAAGGGAAAAGGCTATGCCTTTCCTACACTTAGGAAAAGGTCTTCTCATTTCTGACCCCCTAGATTTGATTAATTCTGCCTTAACAATATTTTCTCGTTTGTTCAGTACTCTGGGGGTCTGAATGCAAAGCTTTGTGATTACGAGGAAAGGCGAACGTCTCTGACCACCTGCCTTGCCCCTCAGATTCTCATCACTGTCTTGACCCCTTGGCTACCATTTGGACGTTCGATCCCCGCTGCCCGAGTGCGATGTTTATTCGGCCAGTTACCATGAATAAGAGACTCCCGGGCTGTCGGGCACTCCTTTCCCTCCCGGGCACTGACACTGTTCTTTTGCTTGGTGCTTGTTCTTTACAGGGGGGCTATTTCCGAGGGGCGCTGATCAGGAATACAGTGCATTTCGGGTAGGGATGGTTCAGTTTTCCACTTCGGAGTTCAGACTGACACCCCACATCGACAATTTGGAGGTAGCGAACAGCTTCGCAGTCACCAATGCTTGTAAGTAATGAATATTCATGTCTTTCCGGTGCCGCGCGCGGAAAGCCAGCGAGTGTGAGCGCGGGGTGGCGTGTGCACGTGTGCCTGTGTAGGAGTGTGAGTGACTGCACACGCGCGTGCACGTGACGGAGAAGAAAGAAGGTGGCTGCGATCTCGGGGACCCCCGCTGGCTTGGTGGGGGTGAAGTGGGGGCGAGCGGCACTGAAGAGTGTGCGCACTTGGGAGCCAGGGTGGGGGCGGGAGGGGAGGAGGCTTCTCGCTCATCCTGAGTGCTCCAAGAGAAGCCCCGCCGCCCCCTCCCTCAGCCCTTGCACGCCCGTGGGCACCCTGCCCGCAGAGAACACGCCGTTCCCAGGGCGCGCTGGCCTGCTGTCCCACAGGGGCCGCCTGCCCGGCCAGCTGCAGCCCGCGCCCCGAGGCTGGGACCCGCAGCCGCAGCTGGGGCTCATCCTGCGGCCCCTCGGAGCCCCACGTTCTCCTCCCTGCCGGGACAAGTTGTTAAATGGCTCTGGAGTTGGGAGAGGGTCTGTTACATAACTCCCACCGAGGGCCCCGAGGCGGTGAGCGGCGAAGCTGACGCAGCTGCCGCCCGGCTCGGGGCTGGGGGCGGCCGCCGGTCATTCGGCGGCTCGGCGGCAGCCTCCGGCGTCGGAAGGGCCCGTGCGTCCCGGGCGCCGCGGTCAGCTCGCGGGCCGGCGCGCTTTGTTCTCGGGGGAGCGGGGCTGCAGCGGGGCAGCAAGAGGAAAAAGATCCGATCCGAAAGCGGTGGGATCCGGCCGAGTTTGAGGATCCTGAGGAGTCGCTGATCAGCCATTTTGGTCTTTGCAGCTCTCCATATTAGCCCTATCACTCCACGCAGTGTTGTGCGCCCCACAGGGAAGCTCTCTCGAGGCTTCAGAAGAAGTAACAGAGCCCCAGCAATTGGGTATCTCCAGGCGGACTGGCGAGGCTCGCCCGCCCTTGCCCGGGCGCTCCCTCCCCCGCGCCGGCGTGGGTAGTGCGGCCTCAGCTCCTGTACCTTCCGGCCCTCTTCCCCACAGCGGCCATCATTTCTAGCCGCCTGCGCTGGGGTGGTTCTCAACTGCCGCGAGGTTCGCACTTTTTATTTCAGAGCCAACAATTTGTGGGAGGGGGTTTGCAGATGGCTCAACCCACCACTTGGCTGCAGTGTAAGGAAGCTAGAGGAAAATAACCACAGGAAAAGCTCAACTGCAGTGTTCTACGTTAGACAAACGGCTGGTTACCAACCAGCTTTCCCATAGTAAACCTTAATCGTGTATCGATAGTTTGGCTAGATTATAATAGTCTGGAACACCGTCAACTCGTTTTGAAACTAGTGTCTCCCGAATGAATGAAGAACGGAAACAATTTTCTTTTGACCGATAGAATAGGGGCATTGCTGGGATCCCTTTAGGTGTCCAGCATGAATTGTTCAGGCAGAATAGATTTAAGAAGGTTTCGGTGCTATATGTTTTCTTCGAATGATGATGGCAAGAAAGAAAAGGGAGAGACAGAATGCCTTGAAGAGGATTTGCATACGTAAACATACACACATACAAAGAAACTGTTGTAGGTTAGTGTTCGAAGCCTCTTGTGCTTGACCTATTTATCTACCTGATTTAGACCATTCATCTGATATCAAGAAGTTTCCTTGGTTTCCCTGAATATTAAATTTGACATGCTCCTGTGCTGAGTATCTAACTGTATATAATTGTATACTAGCATGAAGAAGCTTTGAAAAGCAAAGGATCTTGCACCTTCATGGCTATATGAAGTGGGAGGATTTAAAAACTGAAGGCACATGCTACTTTACTTTTTTGAAAATGGTCAATGTTGAGAAGTTCACGCATTGGTGAAAACGAAAGGAGATTACTGAGAAAAAACAGATACGCCCGCTGAACAAAATGAACCTTTGATTCTAACCAATCTTTGGTGATGACGCCTTGCAAAGATCAAAGATTGTGGCTAGTTCCGGTTAGGTGATGCGTTTAGGTTCTTAGTCTCAATGTTTGTGAGTAGATTTATTTGTTAATAGAAATTTTACTGAAATAAGATGCAGAAAAATGTACAAACATTAAATATATGATATGCATATCTCCATTAATTTTCACAGAAAGAACACATACATTCAGCACATGGATTTGATTAAAAACAAAAACAAAAAAAACTACCCAACAACTTGTTTGCCCGTTGTTCTGAGAAGCTGGGATCATCAGTATCCATTTTGCATAGATTTCATGAGCTCAGGATGTTTGTTTTTTCTCAGAAAGTTAAGCTGAAATAAAATTGTGCTTATTTCCAGATCCCGTAATTACTCCTTGATGGATAAAGTATTTTCAAATTGTGCACATGGGAATTCAGAATAATGGAATTTGAACCTCCCATGTTATAAGTAACCGTATTGGTGGCTGAAGAGACCCAGTGAGGCACACTATTACTGGAGAGACGCTCATTAGATAGAATCTCTTGTAGTTGACATTGACTCAGTGCCTGGGCAAGTCATTTAACTTTTGTGACTCAGCTTCTTCGTTCCTGTAGGAATTTTATAATCTAGAGATTGTAAACATGAAATGGAGCATTTCTGTCCTTTATTTTGTTAAGCTTTGCTAAGAATAATAGAAAATATAAAATTAGTTAAACTCTTTCCAGAGACAGCGATACTATGGAAACCACAGTCACAAAGTCAATAGTCAAGAAATGGATGGAAATCTTTAATGGAAAAATTGTCAAAATGAGTCTTGATGATTTAAATCCTGCTCAAGATTTTTTTTCCAGAGTTTATCCTTTGTTTTCTTACATTTTCATTCAGAGGAGTCTGTAACTCTTCCCTGTATCAAGTGGAAGCAGCAGGATCAAATATTTTGATAGTTAAGACCGAAACAGCTTTTCCCCACTATTTCCCGTAAATCTAAGTAATTTTGCTCTTTAATTCTATTATTGAAATGATGTATCATCAGCCAACACTCATAGTGTAGCTTGTTCTTCCTCTTCTAAAAATCCTACAGGGTTAAGTTTATATGTTAAAAACATGAAATTTTATAGCTCAATAATACAGTATTTTCAAAAGAGAAAAGGTGTTAGTTTACTAATTTAATTCCACTCTTTAGATGGAAGAATTTATTTGAAACTGCCAAGTTTGACATTGATTTAAAGATCCAATGAGATCTACTGAATGCTTAAGGTTATGCAAATGAAATGCAGTCATTGTGTTCTGAACTGGGTAAAATAACTGTGTGCATCACATCTCACCGAACTCCCACATTCTTCTCTTTCACAGTTACAGTGGGATAATCCAAGTGCCTGTTTGGTCTCCTTTGTTTCCATGGGTACCTGAGGAAATACAGATTTCCAATTCTTTCTTTCTCTCTCCCTCCCTGTTTCCTTCCCTCCCCTCCCCTCCCCTCCCTCTACCCTACTTCCTCTCCCTTCCTGTTAGATGGGGATAGTTCTAGGTCTTTATTTATTTTTTTTTTCTGGAAGGTTGTTAAAAAAATAAGACTTCCTTATGAGAAACCAGTGTCCTGGTGGTGCAGTGGTTAAGAGCTCAGGCTGCTAACCAAAAGGTCAGCAGTTCGAATCCACCTGTGGGGCAGGTCTACTCTGTCCTGTAGAGACGCTATGAGTGGATGAGTGGGAATTGACCTGACACCACATAACAAGAACAGCATGAGAAACTACAAGCATAAACCCAGAAACAAATTGAGACTAAAATCTGATGTGTTCAGCAGTTGAAACCAGTGATGGGCCTCAAAATTTCATTCATTCATCCATTCATTCAATAAATATTTGTATAGTACCTCCTAAGTGTGAAAGAATAAATGAATGTTTTTCCCATGGTAATTTATTTTTTTCTAACCTTTCACCTCTGTGTTCTTTCAAATAATTTTCCCAGCCTTGTGGCATTGACGCCTTCAGTGAACACTGGCTAGAGCTGTGGCTAAGGACTTTCATGTGAGACGTGAGGCTAGTCTAGTTTTTTTATATTCAAGTAATTTATAAAGTAACTAAAAAAATCTAGATTTTTGTGAAAATAATAAATGTAATATTGACACGTGTATACACCACATATTTATATTGTATATAAACAGCATATTTTTAGGAAAACACTAAGTATTTTTTACTTTCTAAAATTATTAATAAACCTTAACGCTATTTTCATTACTAAAACTTGTTTAAAATAAAACTGTCTGATAGGATTATAAACACGAGTGATCTCACAGGGCTTGTGGACCAACATATTAAATATTAATTTATTTTTCAAAATCTTTCCTTTTTGTTTCTTTTGAGGAATGACTTTGACAAAAGGTTATTAGTCTATTTTAATATAATTTAATAACTTTGTATTTCAATTTCTTAAAACAAATTATAGAAAAATGTAAAGAAACGGCGAATAAAAATCTACTTTTTCTCTAAGCCAGCAGATGGAGATGTTGGAGAAAATATTGTTCTTTTAGAAAACTGTTGCGCACAGTGAATACCTTTTGAAACACTGTAAACAAATTTATTTAGAGAAATTGAAAAATATATAAATGATGTCTAATTAGAAAAAAAAAAAATTTAAATGCCATGTTCGAAAGAAAGAACTTCCAATGCTTTTTAAAAACAGAGCGTCTTGATTTTTTTAAATGCGTATTTTACATATTCTTGTAAACATGATTTATAAAGACATTCAGGAACAGCGCAGATTGTAAATGCTGTTGGAAGAGACAACATTTTAAAATTATATTTTTCAGCTTTTAAAGCTTGATGGCACTGATATAGTTTCTGAGGTGTGTTTCTTATTATTGAATTTTGGTTGTGGATTATTGAGATTAGGTTTCTGTGTTGATCAGATTAAATTGGTGTTTGCTAAACCTTACTTTACTTTGCATGAGTGACATTCCATGTATGTAACACACACATATATGTGTTATAGTTATAATTACAGATTTTGAGTAGATATAGATTGCTGGTTATTTTTGTTGAAGTAATTACTGAAACCTGGAATAACTGATTCAACAGATGCAAGAATTTGATAAAACCAGAATTAATTTGGATGCTATAAAAGCAATGATAAGAATTCATGGTGTGAAGAAAACCATAAGCTCATTTATCTGAACACAATACCTTATAACCTGGTACTGTAAATATTGTTATATTGAACTGGAGATTTCAAAGAAGGAAGTAGTATTTTGCATGTGAGAATATGCCATTGAATTTTTTGTAATTAAACTTTCATATTTCACTTGTCGCAAGAGATTTTCAAGAAGATGTTACATTGTACTAAACAGAATCAAAGAGTGGCATTGATTGACATATTTATTTTTTGGATTAAAAAATTAACATTTAAATAAAAATTACTATGTGAAACTGTAGAATCTTAGTAGTAAGGATTTAGTTCTATGCTGTTTCTAGGCAAGGTCTTGAGGCTTCAATCTGTTACTGAAGAAGTATAGAGCGTTTCCGTATCAGGTCAAGTCTTTCAAGTGTTGTGCTCATTGCACGGTGATATTATTTAAGGAGATGCTGGTTCATGCCTAGATCTCACATCCATCCATCATCTCCTCCAATAATACTTTGCCACCTTTCAATCTTCTTAGAGCCCTGAATATTTTCGAGAGAATTGAAAAAGCACAGTTGTTCCTTAATTACTCCAGTATATGTTGCTGTATGATTGAGTTTTCAAGGCAGTGTGTGCGTGTGTTTTTCCCTCCTCCTCCTCTTCCTTCTTGTTGTTCTTTTTACAGTCAATAGATGTATTTAATCTGCAGAGCAAATTCTATTATAGGAAACAATCTAAACTGGAATAGAGAACTATTATTATTATTTTTAATGAGCAGTGGGTGCATTAAACTAAGAGCTAAAATCTTATATTAGATTTAAACGTTTGATTTGGATGTTAATGGACATTGGGTAAATTCTATTTCCTTTTTCCTTCCTTAACTGGATTTTACTGAGGATTTCCCAGATTCCAATAAGACCATTAGCTTTTATTATAGCAAGTTTCAGTCAAAATTTCTGAAGTTTTCTCTAATGATGTGAGTGACTAATTGCCAGATCAGTTATATATCTGTGCCTCTTCAGTACAATAGAAAAATTCATTGTTGGATTCAAAGTTAAAATTTCAAAATCAATTTTGATTTAAAAATTTTCAAACATGAAAATGTTTTTTCAAAGCAAGTTTTACTAATTTGAAAAAAATGAATGTGGCTCTTATATCAAACAACGACCCATTGCCATCACGTCAATTCCAACTCATAGTGACCCTATAGGACAGAGTAGAACTGTCCCACAGGGTTTCCAAGGAGCAGCTGGTAGAGTTTTACTGCCAACATTTTGGTTAGCAGCCAAACTCTTAACCACTATGCCACCAGGAGTCCATGGTTCTTACAGTGGTGTTAATTAGGACTCTTAACACCTCTTAAGTATTATTTTCCAGTATTACTCCATTTAAGGAATTTTGTTAGTTTTGATCATTTTAATTATAGAATGAAAATCCTTTAAAATTAACAAGAATGTAAGATGTCCCCTTCTCTGAGGCAGGAGCACGCTGTCCTTACCTTCGTATCTTTCACAAAGTCTAGTCGGTTCCCAGTGCACTGGGCACCTGATGATTGTCTATTAAACACATTTACTTTTATAGTAGATACTTTATCGATGAGCTATGTTTTTGAAAGTCAGAAATTCTCCTTTTTTATACATATGAATTTCAAATGAAGCAATTTGATATCTGTCTCAAATCTTAGAGAGATGTGTAACATTTATTTTTGATTTTCATCTACAGACTAGTTATGTTCAAAGTTATTATCTTTACCTTTAAAGCTACACTGATACCTGTCAAAATGATTTGCTGAAGATATGTATAATAAACGTTTTAAAGAGGATTTATAAATGCCAATTTTTATGATGATATAAAGACCACGCTGCAAGTGGTTACAATACAAGACGCCATTAAAAGGACCCTGGCAGCTATGGGCGGCTGTGGGCGGCTGTGGGCGGCTGTGGGCGGCTGTGGGCGGCTTCAGCTTCCATTTTAGCAGTAGTTTTTCCACAGAAGTATCTTTACGTATTCCTTGATCTGTCACAGAATTGATTTAGTGTTTTTTCACACTTGGATTTTATGTACCATGATTTTCTGAGTTAATTCTTTTAGGGCAAATTAAAATTACTGAATTATAAAAAAATTTTTTTAGTTCAGAGTATGTCAGTAAATGAGAAGTTATGGACATAGTTTCTTGTAGTGGACCATTTGTTCTACTGTTTGCACTAATGTGTGTAATTTTTTTTTGTCCATTAATGCTTTTTTGTTCTCCTTTTTTGGTGCCTTCAATCTATCTTTAGAATTTGTTTTAGAATTATTTTGCTGTGTCTTATTTTCATTCTCTTGATAATTTGATTGAGCAAAAAATCTTGTTATATATTTTTAATTATCATACATTAATGAAAAAATGATCAAAATTGCTTACTGGTAATTTGTAGCTTTAGATAGTTTTGAAATTCAGAGTCGTGAAACTTATCAGTATCTTCAGGTGAATAGACCAGAGAGACTTTGGAGACCTAGGGTTTATTATAGGAAGGGAAGTTATGAGAAGATAATTTCTTAGATTGTTTTAATTTTTATCTCTCTTCATAGCTTATAAACTAATGACATATTCCTCATAGTTTTACCATTTGGATAATTTTTTAGAGTTTTATTTTGTAGTTTTATGTATTTTATTTATGGTTATGTTATGGTAATTGCTACAGATTCTCCTGATTATTTCAGTATTTAAGATATGAGCACAGACTGGGTTGAATTGAGAAATGCCTAAATTTTAGTTTGTTCAATGTACTTGGAATAAGGCATCATATCTCTATGACACTTATTTACCCTTCATGTAAAATTAAATCTTAACTCCTAAATGCTTTGATATTCAGTTGTTTTATGGTCCTTTGATACTTTCACTTTGAATGGATTTCAGTGAACCTCAGAAGGCACCTCTTTAATGTAAATAAACCAGTAACTAGCTGCCATCAAGTTGACTTTGTCACATGACAATCCTATGTGTGTCAGAGTAGAATTGTGCTCTGTAGGGTTTTCAGTGGCCGACTTTTCTTCCTAGGCACTTCTGGGTGGACTGGAACTGTCAACGTTTTGATTAGCAGCCAAGTGCATTAACAATTTGCATCACCCAGTGACTCCTTAATATAAATATTTTGTTTAATATTTCTTTCTAAATACCCAGTTATGATGATGGAAATAGAAATATGTTTATGTAATCTGAGTATATTGTAAGCATGCCATTGAGTATTACCTGATTCTTCATCCAATAACAGATTATGGCCTAAGTCAGTCATTTCCAGCTTCAACATAAATTCAGTTGAAACTCAAGTTATATAATTTGATATAAGGCAAAGTTTTCTTGGCCTATAAACCTTTTGCTGCTGGTATAAAGTCTCTGTATTAAAATACTATTCTGTTTTACATTTAGCATTCATTTTACAATTTCTCTAGTTTCAATATTCAGGCCATTGCAATATGACTATGTCATCATTTTATTATATAGTTTTTTTTAATTCTTATACATGAGAAAAAGGGTAGAACGGGCATGTTGAAATAAGTATTTCCAGCTAAGGGAAACATTTCTATTCTTTTGTTGCAAATTGAAATCGCCAGATTTCTTAAAGCGTGGAAGGGGGCTGTTTAGAGCAGGCAGTGAGAACGTCAAACGGCAGCGTGTCTTTGGTGTGCTGGGCAAGGTGTTAGGGACTTGAGACAGAATCCTTTTTCTCATTTAAGCTTCTCTCTGACTTGGTGTTTGCTTAGTTTACACGTCTACAGTCAACTTTCCTTTACACTAGCATTGAGCTACTTCAAAGCAGTGAATTCTAATCATAATATTGATTTTGGCAAATACAAATTATTACTTCTGGAGGGAAGCAAGAAGGAAATATACATCACTCTTAGACAAAAACACCAATATAAGGCAATTTATCATTCTGGGTAGGAAAAAAAAAAAGTTTTATATTTATGAGGTAAAAGATTGGCTGAAAATTTTTGAAAAACATTGGAAATAAAAATATGTAATGTGGAACATAACACTAGATAGATGATAGATAGATGATGGATGGATGGATGGACGGACGGACGAATAGATGCTGTGTAGATGACTCCAATGCATGGTGACCTTATGTACAACAGAACAAAATGTTGCTCTGTCCTCACAATTGTCAGCATATTCAAGTCCAACGTTGTGGCTGTTGTGCCAATTCATCTATCACACCGAGGGTTTTCTACACCCTCATTGACCCTCTACTTCACCAAACATGATGTCTTCCTCTAGAGATTTATCCCTCCTGATGACGTGTCCAAACCAAGTGAGCGGGACAGGGTTCTCTCGTGATCCATAAGGTTTTCATTGCCATGAGTCGGCGGCTGACTAGAGGGAAGCTAATAACAATGATTTTCAGAAGTAGATCACCAGGCCTTTCATCCTAATCTGTCTTAGTCTAGAAGTTCTGCTGAAACGTGTCCACCATCGGTGACTCTGCTGGCATAGCTTCCGGCATCACAGTACCGCATAAGCCACCACAGCAGGACAAACTGACAGAAGGGTGGTGGAACATACCACTAGACTGTGCTTTACTGGGGGCATGATTGTGTCCTGGTTAACTTTGTCTTCTGCTGAGTTGCCTGATACTCAGCACAACTTGATAAATTTATCAGTAGAACGCAGAAAAATTTGTCTTTTATTTTGTTATTTGCTGGTAATATTTTTCTAGTCTTTACCATCTAAATAATCATTTAACAATCCTACCTACATATATAAAATACATTAGTATGTCTTGGAAGAATCTTTAACAAACTCAATGGCAATTCTCAAACAATATCTCTTTTTTTGGCCTTAAGGCTAATCACAAAAGACATTTAAAAGACAACTTGAGACTGAAATATAGAATGTAACGAGTAGTTTCATTCTGAAAAATACTGATTTTAAGGTGTGGGGTGGCAATTTGGTCAATAAATTTAAAAATATTGTCATAGGCATTTTAGTGATGCTAATTTGGACCAGTTTTAACATATCCCTCCAGAGGTTTATGTAAGCTATTTATTGTGACTTACATATATTAAAAGCAGGGCTATTCTAACAAGTTCCCAGGTGACGCTAATGCTGCTGATTAGGGATCATAGGGACCAATTATGAGAATCACTGGTAGAGCAGTGATTTGTAAAATTTAGTATACATAAGAATCACCTGGGGGAACTTGTTAAACTGTAGAATCTGATTCACTATATCTGGGGCGGAAATGCAAATTCCCAGCAAGGGTTAGAACTGAAACAAACCGGTTAGAAACCCTAGTGTAAAGAGACTGTTTTCACTGATCCTGCTCCCACAGAAAAAGCTCTTAAAATTCTCGAGTCTGGGAGGATATCCCTTAACAAAAGCATCTCTACTCACTGCAGGCCCTCGGCAAAGGTGGTTCTGAAAGAGGTCTTTCAGGGTGGTGCGAAAGGTCTGTGTTTTACTAGTTTTTCTTGGGAGATATCTTTCAATTTATATCATTTTTCTATTATTCATGTCTTACATTGTTTTTGAAGAATTGGAGGATTTTGGTTTTATTTTTAGTTTATGTATGAAATGGAGACATTGGACTTTATAATTTCCAAGAACTTTCACAATGTATAGTTTTACTCTTTTGGCTTTTACTAGTTTACAGCATTACTAGTAACTTATGTATCCCACTGCCATTGATTCGATTCTGACTCATAGTGACCCTGTAGGTCAGAGGAGAACTGCCCCACAGGGTTTCCAAGGCTGTAAATCTTTATTGAAGCAGACTGTGACATCTTTCTCTCTCAGAGCTGCTGGTGGGTTCAAACTGCTGGCCTTCAGTTACCAGCCGATCGCTTTAACTACTGCAACATCACGGCTCCCTGTTGTTAGTTGTCATCCAGTCAGTTCCTACTCATAACAACCCCATTGACAACAGGATGAAACAGTGCCCAGTCCTGCGCCATCCTCACAATCATTGCTATGTTTGAGCCCATTGTTGGAGCCACTGTGTCAATCCATCTCCTTGAGTGTCTTCCTCTCCTTTGCCGTTTCCTCCTGATAACGTGCCCAAAGTCTGTGAGGTGAAGTCTCGTGATCCTTAAATCCAGAGGACTCTGGCTGTACTTCCTCCAAGATAGATTTGTTCCTATTCTGGCAGTCCATAGTATTTTCAATATTCTTCACCAACACCATAATTCAAGCGCATCTTCAGTCTTCCTTATTCATTGTCCAGCTTTCACATGCATATGAGGCTATTGAAAATACCATGGCTTGGATCAGGCATACCTTAGTCCTCAAGGTGACATCTTTGCTTTTTAACACTTTAAAGAGTCTTTTGCAGCAGATTTGCCCAGTGCAATATGTTGTTTGATGTCTTGACTACTGCTTCCATGGGCACTGATTGTGGATCCAAGTAAAATGAAATCCTAGACAACTTCAGTATTTTCTTTGTTTGTCATGATGTTACTTACTGGTCCAGTTGTGAGGATTTTTGTTTTCTTTATTTTGAGGTGTAATCCATACTGGAGTCTGTAGTCTTTGATCTTCATCAGTAAGTGCTTCAAGTCCTCTTTGCTTTCAGCAAGCAAGGCTGTGTCATCTGCATATCACAGGCTGTTAATGAGTCTTCCTCCAATCCTGATGCCACGTTCTTCTTCATTAGTCCAGCTTCTCCAGTTATTTGCCCAGCATACAGATTGAATAAGGATGATGGAAGGATACAACCCTGATGCACACCTTTCCTGATTTTAAGCCATGCAGTATCCCCTCGTTCTGTTTGAATGACTGCCTCCTGGTCTACGTACAGGATCCTCAGGAGCACAATGAAGTGTTCTGGAATTCCCATTCTTCTCAATGTTATCCATAATTTGTTATGATCCACACAGTCGAATGCCTTTGCATAGTCAATAAAGCATGGGTAAACTTCCTTCTGTCACTCTCTTATTTCAGTCAAGATCCATCTGACATCAGCAGCAGTGATATCCCTCATTTCACATCCTCTTCTGAATCCAGCTAGAATTTCTGGCAGTTACCTGTCAATGTACTGCTGCAATATTTTTTAATTACTTGCATGTGATATTAATGATATTGTTTACTAATTTCTGCATTCTGTTCGATCACCTTCCTTTGGAATGGGCACATATATGGACCTCTTCCTGTCAGCTGGCCAGGTAGCTGTTTCCCAAATTTCTTAGCATAGGCAAGTGAGCACCTACAGTGCTGCATCCGTTTGTTGGAACATTTCAGTTGGTATTCGTCAATTCAGGGAGCCTTGTTTTTATCCAATGCCTTTGGTGCAGCTTGGACTTATTTCTTCAATACCATCGTTTCTTAATCATATGCTACCTCCTGAAATGGTTGAGTGTCAACCAGTTCTTTTTGGTATAGTGACTCTGTGTATTCCTTCCATCTTCCCTTGATGCTTCCTGCATCGTTCAATATTTTGCCCATAGAATCCTTCAGAATTGCAACTTGAGGCTTAATTTTTTTCTTCAGTTCTTTTGGCTTGAGAAATACCGAACATGTTCTTCCCTTTTGGTTTTCTAACTCCAGGTCTTTGCACACTTCATTATAATACTTTACTTTCTCTTCTTGAGCCGCCTTTGAAATCTTCTGTGCAGCTCTTTTACTTCATCGTTTGTTCCTTTCACTTTAGCTACTCCACAATCAAGAGCAAGTTTCAGAGTCTCTTCTGACATTCATTTTGTTTTTTTCTTCCTCTCCCTCTTTTTAACGATCTTTTACTTTCTTCACGTATGATGCCCTTGATGTCATCCCACAACTCGTCTGGTCTTCGGTCATTAGTTTTCAACGTATCATATCTTGAGATGGTCTCTAAATTCTGGTAGTATATATTCAAGGTTATAGTTTGGTTCTTGTAGACTTGTTTTAATTTTCTTCAGCTTGAACTTGACCTGCGTATGAGCAATTGATGGTCTGTTCTACAGTCGGCCCCTGGCCTTGTTCTGGCTGATCTTATCGAGCTTCTCCATTGGCTCTTTCCACAGACGTAGTTAATTTGATTCCTGTGTATTCCATCCTGCGAGGTCCATGCAAATAGTAACTGCTCTTGTTGTTAAAAAAATGTATTTGCAATGAAGAAGTCATTGGTCTTGCAAAATTCTATTATGCAATCTCCCGTGTCGTTTTTATCACCAAGGCCATATTTCCCAACTACTGATTCTTCTTTGTTTCCTAGTTTCACATTCCAATAACCAATAATTATCAATGGAATCATCAAATCAAATTTTAGGAATTTAGGCAATAATCAGAAAAGATATCAAGGGTTTATTTAGCGTTTGTCCTTTTGAGGAAAGGACCACAGAATCTTCGTATCTCAGAACATGTATTAAGCCAAAAACACCCATTGCAGTCAAGTTGATTCCAACTCATAGTGACCCTATAGGACAGAGCAGAACTGCCTGGTAGGGTTTCCAAGGAGCGGCTGGTGGATTCGAACTGTCGACCTTTTTGGTTAGTGGCCAAGCTCTTAACCACTGCACCACCTGGGTTCTGAACATGTATTAGTCAAGGTTTATCATCTCAGTGATGACCACACAAGGCAAAACTTTGATTCTTTGCAATTTGCTGCACCAGTGTCATGGGAGACAAAATAGCGTTGCTTAAGAGTCTGCAACTAGAACCTAACTGTAGTCCTACTACTAGATGTCTGACATAAGGCAAGTAGTTTAATCATTATGTGTCTCAGTTTCCAGCTTTGAAAAAGGGAACTCATGCACAATAGGATTGTTTGGAAGATACACATTATTTATAAAACACCATGTTTTGTTGGGTGCATATAAGTGCACAAAAATTAGCTAACTTTTATTATTACTTTCTGTGTTGGAGTCCTTGCAAAGCTTTGATAAGCATTGCTATGATAAGCAGAGGACAAAAAAACAACAACAAAAAGCTTTTCTAGTTTCTTGTTGGAATCTTCATACACCTCGGCAGGGCACATAGTGTTTGATGACAAAGTAGAGAGTAACAAAACCAACCACGTAAACCACTTAAAATCATGTTTAGTGTGCTGCAGTGTGAGAATGATTCTGTTAAGCTGAAATGCTGAAATTCAAGTAGTGCTACATCCTTTCCTTCACTGCACATCACTTATATTTCAGGATGTTGAACAATTTGAAACTCTTATCCTGATAGATCTTTCAAGCATATAATTAAGACATTGTAACACTTTGTCTAACTGTGCATATTATAGATTTTTAATGGTTCATTTTATTTAATTAATTAAATTATATTTATATAAGTGAAAAGCCGTCAAGAGAACATTGGCTTTGGAATCAGGCAAATCTTGGTTTCAATATAATTAGCAGCTTTTTGACGCAAGGCATGTTTCTGACTCTTTGTGGTCTGAGGCTCAGTTTCTTCGTCATGCCTGTTAATATTATTGGAACATTAAATGAGAAAATAAATGCCTAGCTTACCCAAATAGATTATCCAAAAGATCCTTTATTTCCTGTATCTCAGCCCCTTGCTGTGAATAAACAGCATGATCAGAGAAACAGAGAAGAATAAAATGGAAGTTACGGCCTTCAGAAAGCTATTATATTTTATCACTTTACATTTACAGAAGATTTTAACTTTTCAAACTTCTTTCGTATCTGTTTGATCCTCGCTATAACTCTGTAAAGTTTACAGGACTATGGAGTTATAATTATACTCATTTCCAGATGAGAAAACAATAATTTAAGTGTTCTGAGATCTCTCAATTTGTGGAGGATCTCTCACTTAGAAAACAAGTCCTCTAGTTCCTAGGCCAGAACTTTTTCTCCATTTCAGGTGGCAATGTTGTGTATTAGAATAAGCGGACCAAACCAGACCAAACCAGACCAAACCAAACCCTTTTGCCTTTGAGTCAGTTCGGACTCATGGCACCTCTGTAGGTTACAGAGTAGAACTGCTACATAGGGTTTTCTTGGCTGTAATCTTTACAGAAGATAGCCAGCAGCACCTGGTGAGTTTGAACTGGCAACGTTGAGGTTAGTTGTCAAGCACAAGCTGTTTGCGCCACCCAGGAACCCTGAAAATAGGCAGACGTGGGTTAAAATTTTGCATCCAAAATTTACTAGTTGTGTGACCTGGTATAATCAGCTAACTTCTCTAATCCTGTTTCTTCTGTAAAATAAGTGGAATTATAGTACCTGCCTCATAATGTAATTGCCAGGATTAAATAATAATAGTTGCCCAATATAATATAGTGGCTCATGGTGCTAATTTCAGTGAGTGCATACTAGTCACAAATTCTTAGCTTTATGCATTCAGGTGCATGCAAGAGAAGGTAGCTAACAGTTCTCACAGTTTCCAAAATAACAGGCTTCGTTAATACAATCGCAAACTTTTCAAGGTAACGCTAGAGACAAGAGTTTTATTTTATTATCATTAAAGCAAACAAACAAAAAACTCTTGAATATGCAGATTACAAGAGTTCTGGCGTGCCTTGATCCACAGACTTTCTGCTTAAAATTCAACAGATAAACCGTAAGAACTGAAAATCATGCATAAGTTTAAAAAATATATAGATTCCACCTGTTACTTATTGTTTACATCTAACACTATTCATTAACCACTCCCTCCATGGATACATTTGAGTAAATAAAAGTGATGATAGATATTTCCTGTATCGTATTAGATGACATTAAGTATGGGACTGGTTTGGTGCAACTTCTCTCTGGATTGTCTGCATCTTGCTGCTGGTCGGCTGGCGCATTTTTCACATCTCCCTTATGAGTTCCTCCCATAAAGGTGCGGAAGATTTGAAAAAATTTCAAATAATTACTTGTCTAGAGATTACATTTCCTTCGGGGAATGGGGTGACTCTTTCTTTCCTACCTCCCTTCCTCCCTTCCTTCCTTCCTTCCTGCAGCCTCTGAGAATGAGGAAAAGTAAGGAAGTCCTACAAATGGGCTAAAATTTTTGGTAGTCTATAAAATACTCACTACCTCTTTCTGTGTTGACTTCTGTTATTCTGATGCTGTATCCTGTTGCAGTTAACAGAAACCATGTGAACTCTTTGATGTAGTAAACACTTGGGTCAGTTACTCTTTTAAAGCAAAGCTCTACATTTACAATATAAAGACTTTGGATTTGGGCGTGAGGTAGAAAACATTGCATCACAGTTAAATATCTCTGTGTTCTAAGTGCTTGTTATCTATGTTGTTTCTGTGCACCAAGTAAGTATCACAGAATTTTCTTCTTTCCTCGGACTTTTAGTATGTACCTGTCGTGTGCCAATCATTTTGGTAATGTCTGGGGTGATAAAGAACAAGACAAGGCTTCTGTAGTGGAAATTTTTTCACAGGTGCAAAATCTTTTTTATTTTTTTTAATGGCAAAAGGAGAAGAACTTAAATCTAGGTAGGCTAGTTGATTTTCTTATTACATTAGAATGTATAGTATAATCGTTGTTGCTACATAATTTATAAACATTTTCCTATACCTTGGAAGTAGATTCAAATGAAAGTATCTTAAGAGTAGAATTCATAATTCCAAAAATCGTGAAGAAAATATTAAAAATGTGCTAATAGAAGCTTAAAAATCAATGACTTATAGACTGATTTAGAACACATTGTTGAAAAACTGGGCAGCCAAGTAAGAAAGTAATGACATTAACTATATGGTGAATTGCCGATGTGTCAAAAATAATTTCAGTATTTTGAATCAGATGTTAGAGATGACAGTTCATATTTTATTTTGCGTATTATTTGCTTAATTTTTTCTTTCTTTGTCAAAAGCTTTTCAATGTCAGGTTGAACTGGACGATTTTTATATAAATAAATTTGATGGGCACTATATTATTTAATTATAATGAATACTATTTATTGCTTGTTAATAAAGAAGCAAGTTGCAACTTTTACGATTTTAACTTTTACAAAGATGTTTATAAATATTGAATCATACAGCTATTCAGAATTATCTAAGAAACCAACTCCCAGTTACTCTCTCTTGCAATGTTAAGACAGATTTTGTATCATCTAACCTTTGATTATTATAACAGGTTGAGCATTTCAGTGGAAAATTTTGATTATCTTAGAAAATTAATACAGCTTTTCCCAGTTGCCAATGAGTTGATTCCAATTCATGTATCAGAGTAAAACTGTGCTCTGTAGGGTTTTCAGTAACTGATTTTTCAGAAGTAAATTGTCAGGCCTTTCTTCTGAGGTGCCTCTGGGTGGACTTGAATCTCCAACCTTTCCGTTAGCGGCTGAGCATGTTAACCCTCTGCACCATCCAGGGACTCCAAATAAAGCTTTAACACATCAAAATTATATAAAAAATGAAAAGATTTGTTAACCATGGAGTTTGGTATATAGAAGATTTTGAAAATTAAAGCAGGCAGAAACTTTGAATTTAGATAATTAAGATCTTTATGTTTTGAGGTTTATAATTATTATGAAAATAACTCAGGCATATGGTAAATTTCAAAACACTATATAAGGGCATATAATAAAAAAAATGTCTTCTTCCCTCTTCTCTTGCATAATCACCATCGTTGGTTTTCAGAAATGGTAGCATAACATACACACTATTCTGTACCTTGATTTCTTTTTGGAGAGCTTCTTACATCTGCACAGAGATGGTCATCTTTTTTGTGGTTATTGCGTAGGGTTCTTTTCTTTTTTAGCTTGTCCTTTGTTGATGGTTATTTTCATTGTTAACCCTCTTTTTAAATTATGCGTGCAGGTATGTTTTTAGAATAGATTCCTAGTAGTAGAATAACTGAGTCAAAAGATGTTTGCATTTAAAATTTTGCTGTACATACCAAAAAGATATAATAATTTACTATCCTACCTGGGGTGCATGAGCGTGACTGTTTCTGCCTCTTTCACGAGCTTGTATACACTATTAAACTTCGTAAAGCTTTACCAGTGTTATCTCATTGTTTAAATTTACAATTATCGATTTTGTTTGACTGTTAAAAATTTCTTTTTTCCACATTTTTAATTGTAAAAATCTAAACAACACATTTGCCAATTCAACATTTTCCTGTATACAATTCAGTGACACTAATTACATTAAACATATTGTGTAACCATCACCAATATCCATTACCAAATTAATTTAAAGCATCATTTGCCTTTCTGTGTTTGTGTGTGTGTGTATCTGTGTATGTCTATGTCTGCTCATAGCTTTGCCCAGTTTTCTATTGGGCTGTAGGCATATTATTTATTGAAGTTGTTGTTGTTGTTAGGTGCCATTGAGTCGGTCGCAGCTCATACTGACTCTGTATAACAAAAAGAACCCCTGCCCAGTCCTGCACCATCCTCACGTTTGTTGCTATGTTTGAGTCCACTGCTGCAGCCACTGTGTCAATCCATCTCCTTGAGAGTCTTCCTCTTTTTCGCTGATCCTCTACTTTACCGAGTGTGATGTCCTTCTCCTGGGACTGGTCCCTCCTGATAACATGTCCCAAGTATGCTAGACGAAGTCTCTCCATCCTCACTTCTAAGGAGTATTCTGGCTGTACTTCTTCCAAGACAAATCTGTTCATTCTTCTGGCAGTCCATAGTATATTCAATATTCTTCACCAACACCTTAATTAAAAGACATCAGTTCTTCAGTCCTCCTTATTCATTGTCCAGTTTTTGCATGCATACGAGGTGATTGAAAACACCATGGCTTGGGTCAGGCACACCTTAGTCCTCAAAGTGATGTCTTTGCTTTTTAACGCTTTAAAGAGGTTCTTTGCAGCAGATTTGCCCAGTGTAGTGTGTCCTTTGATTTGCTGACTGCTGCTTCCATGGACATTGATTTTGGATTAAAAAAAAATGAGAATTATTTATTGATACATACATTAAAGTAACTGTGGTGTGTGTTGCAGCTATTTTACCATTATTATTTTTCTTTTGGCTTCTTTATGACCTTTTTATATATATTTTCTTAAATTTTATTTAGTCAAATTTAGAAATTGTTTGCTTTATGACTTCAGGGTTTTTGCTCCTTGCTTAGAAAAGCTTTTCCCATTAAAGATTATTTAAAGAAAAACATTGCTGCCCATATTATTATTTAATACTCATGCTATTTTGGTTTCATGATTCAAGGTAAATCTTTGATTCATCTGAACTTGTTTGGTGTAAATACTAAGGTAGGGATACCACTTTATTTTTTCCCTCGTAGGGTTAGCTAGTCACACACATTTTGAAAAACCTATTTTTTTCCTCATTGATTTGAAATGCCATCAGATTTACTTCTTAAGTAAATATTCCTCAGGGAGTTAAAAACGAACAGAGAATTTATCCGGAAAATGAAATAAAGGAGATTAAAACTCTATGACAGGCAAAGGAATGTAAAGTTTTGCAAATACTTGTTTCCCTAGCAGTGTGCTGTTATAAATGGTGCTTTTGTGTTACTGGGGTCTCAGAGCAATGAAAGAGGATGGCAGAATTTGAATGTTAGCTGAGCCCAGAGGATAAATAATTTTTTTTTTTTTGCCTTGTATCACAGCAGTGATATTGCTTAAAAGCACTGCCATTTTTGCACATTTCTTAGCAAATATGAATGCTTAAGCAGTGGATTATGATTGTGACTTGGCTTTTAAATATCACTCTGAAGTTAATTCAGTGTAACAGTCCCTAAGTGTTACCAAATAGAATTTTAAAACTAAGACTGCAATTCATATACAATAAAGACTCTCAGATACTCATAGCTTTATTGACTACTATATATTTTAATTTCCAGTCTTAAAAACCAGTTATGTGGTCTACCTAAAGCCAAATACTTATGGTATAAATCTGAGTTAAACTGGGATGCAAAATAAAATATTAAAATGTTACTGGCATCAGTAAACACTTCTGTGTAAACCTGCCTTATGGTACATGACATCCACTGTGTATGTTTTATCAAATATCAGAGAAATGCATAAATCTTCAACTATTTCATTTTGTGGAGCTTTGAGCTTAACTTGGGTTTACTGATGGGGACAAAAAGCATGTAAGGGCTTTGATAAGCATTTTCTAACACACTGCTTTTCCATTAGCTTATAAGTGAAGGATGTTTTAACTTTCAAAGTATGTCTAAGTATTTCATCAAACTTCTGTAAGACTGTAGTCATCGTTTTTTAATAATTTTAATGTATCATTAGGTAAACAGAAAAATGTTCCATGGACGAAAACAAAAATAAGTTTACATCCGCGGAACTGCAGTGCTAAAATTTTTTTATACTAAGATTTTTCGTTTAAAATCAACTATTTTTGTGAACACTGGCTTAGTTTCCTTTCTCTCCATCGTGCATAAAGGCGGGGGAGAGTGAACAAGACAAAAAACAAACCAAAAGAAGAAACAATAGATGCCATCTACTCAGGGTGGGTGACCGACCACGAGAGCCGACCCCTAACGCAGTCCCGGTACCGGCGTGAGCAGGTGGAAGGCAGATTTTGTGAGGTAACTCTTTCATGGACCACAAACACTGTTCTCTCTCAGGGGTTGACTGCTGATTTCCTTTTGCCCTACTTTGACTAGTGTCTAAATGGATATTAATATAGGCCCTAATACTTTTTTTTTTATTTAAAAATGCAAAGTTTGAATTTAGTGTTCATTTACTTTTTTTATTTAATGCTGATTTTTTTTTTTTTAATTTTGATAAATTTATATGTTACAAGCCAAATTTTTTTTTGGGTCAAATTGAAGTTTCAAAGCACTCTTTAATCTAATTCATCTCCATATCTGTCCGTTTTTATTTATCTACCTTTTTGAAAGGCTCTTATTATAGGGTGAAACTAACTCAGCATACAAGTTTATTTAAATTTTCTTCCGATATGAATGTAAAAGCTTTCTGAAGGTGACTATATTTTTTTTTCTAGTTATAAAAGTAGCATATATATTAAGGTAGAAAGTTTGGAAAAAACAGAAGAAAATATCAATTGTCAATAATTTTGCCCAAGAAATAATCACTTAATAGTCAAGTATTTTCTTTACCCTCCTTTCTATACTTAATATTATTCATGAAGCCATTAAAGCTGTTTGTAAACCTAATTTTAATAAATTCATAATATGAGTGTCCATAATTTAATTAATCACATCCTATCCCATTGCATATTTAACTATCTCCTATTTTGCAGATTTTGTTTGAATCCTTTTTTATCCATTATAAAATATTTCTGCAAATGAAAATCCCTTTGTGTATGTATTTTTCTCATTTCTGTTGACTGAAGTGTAATTACTGGATCAACAGCTATGCAGCATTTCCTTAAGTATTTCTGACAAGGATATGATGTAGTATGATATGTCAAGGAAATTCATGCCAATTTATAATCCTGTCAATAGTCTATGAAAATTCTGACTCATAGACCCTCATCATTGTCATAAAAAAATTTCTTAGACATGTGACAGTTAAAAAGTCCTTTTTGGATATATGAATTTTTTTTAATGTTTATTACACATTAATGTTTCTTTTTTCATAAATTATTTATTAAGGTCTTTTGCACAATTTTCATTGCTGTCTTGGGAGTTTTTCCCACTTAACTGTGTGAACTATTTCTCCAAGATCACTGTGCCAGGAGAAGGTGGAGTTAGATAGTTGGGCTTCCAGCAATTAAACACCATGGACCAGACAAGAGCCATGCCGCTGTTGGTTACAAGCCACTAACTGCAAATATTCGTGTGCCCTGCCCTACTTCAAAGGAGCAAAGACTCTAACTCTGCTTTTGTCCAGAACAGGAGAACTGTACATTGTCAATATGAGCAATGTCTACAACAGATATTACCCCTTTGCCCATCAGCACCTATTCAATTATTTTCTTGGGTTATTCTTTTTCCTCTTGGTTTTATATAGGATTCTCTTTTATAAAGAAAATTGTTTCAAAGATGTGCGATTTTTATCTATTTTTGGAATTCTTTTCTTTCTAGTGTGTCTGCATATGTTTAAAACTAATAAAGAAAGGCTTAGAATGAAAGAACAATTTGTTAGCCTTATCCTGACCTGGAAAACCTGATGGTGTAGTGGTTAAGAGTTATGGCTGCTAACCAAAAGGCTGGCAGTTCGAATCCACCAGGCTCTACTTGGAAACTCTATGGGGCAGTTCTACTCTGTCCTATAGGGTCGACTATGAGTCAAAACCGTCTCGATAGCAACGGGTTTGGTTTTTTGATCCTGACCAGGACCCCTGGTGGAGCGATGGTTAAGCGTTCGGCTGCTCACCAAAAGATCGGCAGTTCGAATCCACATGCTGCTCCTTGGAAACCCTGTGGGGCGGTTCTACTCTGTCCTGTAGGGTCGTTATGAGTCAGAATCTTCTTTCTTTGAGTGGTTAATGCTGTTAATCATCTCACTTTCTATTGCTCAGAATACACTGCATTTTTTTCAAGTTCAGTTCTGTTCTAATTTAGACTAATTTTTATTTATGTCACTTTTTTTTTCCATGCACAGTTCTAAAAAATATCTTGGAGCTTCTAGTCATTTTATTTTTTCCTTGTACTGTGAGTTTCTCATATAATTAAGTTATTCCAGTCTTTTGCTCATATAATCAATTGCTCCACTTTATGCTTGGAGAGCAGCCCACTAGAGCTTTCTGTTCTCCTGCTGCAGCTTGAGATCTGTGGTCTCCAAGCTTACTGCACTCAAGTTCCCCTGGGGCTTCCCTGCCCTCTGGGGAGTTGGAGGCTTGGTTCTGGAACCCCTTGACTTTCATTTTCTTTGTTTTCAGTCTATTTTTTTCCTAGTATACACCCTGTAAGAGTGACTTCCTTTCGAAAGTAGGAAGAATGCTTTGAAAGTAAACTCTCTGAGCTTGTGCATGTTTGAAAAGGTTTTAATGATCCTATTATATGTGACTGATGGCTTGCCGAGATATTGATTTCTCAAATTAAAATTCTAGAACTTGGGAGGAATTACACATTTATCTTCTATCATCAGATGTTGCTGTTGAGAAGTATAATTTTTTTCTTTTGTTTCTTTGTGCATTTATTATTTCCTCTCTGGAACTTTCTAGATGTTTTTACCTTTGAGTTCACAGTGATGTACTTAAATGGATTTTTTTTTTTTTAATTTGTCCCACTCAGCACACAATTTGACAACCGACTACCCATTAGGATCTGGGAAATTCTTATCCATTGTTTCTTAGAGGGTTTACCCCCCTCCATTTTCTTTACTGTTTCTTCTGAGATAGCTGTGTAGTTGATTTCAGCTCTTCTTGTTTAACAACATAAAAATTTGAATGTAGACCCACTATCAGTCAATTTTCATAGTGATAATGTGACTTTAAAAATTATTTATACTAATGGAATGCAATTAAAATAAACTACATAGCATTTGTTTGGCTACATAGAACACCTAACCAATTCTGAGATTAATGATTTTGCATGATGAAACTTAACACTTAACTAAATATTTGCTTTTATCTCTTCCAACTCATTGCATGACAATTTAAAAATATAACTTTTGTGGAATTTTAAAAATCAGAGAGAATCATTGGAACAAGAGAAGCATGCTTCTAAATGATGATAAAAATGATCTGAAAACAAAGAGTAAACATTAGAATGAGGGGGACAGATGGATAGGAAAATGTGAGCAATGACATAAATAATAAGAGGTATTTAGTTTGTGAATTCTCTGTTAACGATTATTATTTTCTCTTTGTAATTCCCTTTCTTGTACTAAACGACAAATTGTTTTTCTTTCGTCTTTGAACCGTTCCGTAAAACCTAGATATACACCACTTGCATGTTTACCATCTCACTTCTTTTGGGAATGGTTTTCTTCTATGTTGACCCCATAGTTGAATATTTTATATCTTTTTGACATTCATCTTCAGCATATGGCTTTTGAATTTTTAATGCGAAGATGATGATAAGCTTCCTTTCTAGGATATTAAGTCTAAAAATCAGTCAGTTTAAGGCTCTTCCTATGTTTTAACAGCTATACCACCAATGTTAAGAGAATAGTCCCCAGTAAGAAAAAAAAATTAAGTAATTGACAGAAGAAACAGAGCTCCGGAGATTTATGGATTTTAATTTTTATCATTAACTTTTCCTTACCCTTTTCCTTGCTGATAATGAAGATGATTTGTAACCTCAGAAGATGCAACACATCGATGGGGTTACCACAGGAATGACACATTACTGCCTGGGAGAAAGAGTAGTTTACCAAATAACTTGTTTTTCCTCAGGACATTCGGGCAGATTGATTTGTATGCTTTGTGATGACAGAGGCACTAGTGTTATTAAGAGTCTCATATAATTCTTTGGAATAATTTAATATTTCTTCCAGAAAGAGACCTATTTGTTTGGTTAGAGCCAGTTCCATCAATTCACATAACTTTCTTTTGATTTTATGTAGCTTAATAGAAAAAGGATTTTATGTTGCTTTAAAATGTTTATAATTACCTATACAGGAAAACCATCTTGGATTTGAAAAGATAAGAACCCATGTTTAAACTCTGCAGATGGAATCGAAGGGGATGAAAATTATTCTCACAAATTCAAATAATGGCCCATCTGAAGGACAAAGCCTTTCATTTAATTTTCCTGTTTTTCAAGGAATGTCTTCTAAGTTAGAAAGTCTAAAACACCAAAGGAAAATAAGCTCAAATGAGGTGTCAAAATATGTTTTTTTGAATCAATATTCCCTAGTTTTTTTTTTTGCTTTTGTTTTGCCAATCTTCTCACCAGTGAACTGTGAAAGTGCCAAGAACATAAAAGAGAAATGAGGATGACCACTGGGAGCATAATGTGCACGGTGTTTGGCTCTGTGTTGGCAGAGAGATAGGCTTTTCATATGGGGAACTGAGTCGAGTTATCATTCTGTCTTGTATCAGGGATTGTTGCAAGCACTGAGGAGAGAGTGGTGAAGAAGACTGGAAAGGCGCTCGCCCTCGGTGGAGTCTCCATAAGACAGGGGTGCTTGATAATAAACAGCAAAGACACTATTGTAGTTGGGAATGAGCTTTGAAGACAATCAATAGGTACATTTGATGGAATAACTGGATGTCATGTGGATGAGGAAGGCCTCTTGGAGGAGATGAGATATGAGCTGAAACCAGGTAGATGAGAATTGGCCATCGGACAAATGAAGCCTGGGAAAGGAACATCCCCCATAGAGGAAATGGCAAGTACACAGGACCTGAATGAGGAAAGTGTTGGTGTGGTTACTATCAAGAAGAAAGCCGTTGTGGTTGTAACATAGTGAGAGAACAGAAGGGTAGTAAAAAGAAGTGAGAACAGTCAGCAGGTGGCAAAGCACATGGTTATTTGGAAGCCATGGTAGGTAGTGTGAGTTTTAGTTTATGTATATTCAAGATTCACATATATCTCAGAATGGAAGATAAAGAATAAAAAGATCTTAGCCTTTAACTACTTAGCTCCATCAGAGCAACTGTCAGCAAAAATATTCAACGGGAAGAAGCAAATGCTGTGTCCATACTCACAAAACTATTTCAGGATGACAAAATATCTGTTTGATTGGATTTGTCTTTTTTCTTTTTTTTAAAATACCTATTCAGTATGAAAAAACAAACAAAATACCAAGCTAGTTGCCATTGAATTGATTCTGACTCATAACAACTCCATGTGTTTCAGAGCAGAACTGTGCTCAATAGGCATTTCAATGACTATGATCTTTCACAAGTAGATGACCCTGCTTTTCTGTCAAGGTGCCTCTGAGTAGATTTGAACTACCAATCTTTTGGTTAGTAACTGAGAGTTTAAATGTTTTAAGCAACAAATAGCTTTATGTTAACAGAGATGCAATGTCTGTTACATTGTGAATTACCCTATATAAATGAGGATATTTGTACTATAGGGACAGGGTGGTTCAATGATAGAACTCTCGTCTTCCATATGGGAGACTGGGTTTGATCCCTGGCCAACGTGCCTGAAGTGCAACCATCACCCACCTGATGTTGAACAGGATTCAGCAGAGCTTCCAGACTAAGATGGACTAAGAAGAAAAGCCTCGTGATCTACTTCCAAAAAAACAGCCAATGAAAACCCTATGAATCACAATGGTCCAATCACAACTGATGGTGGAGATAGTACAGGGCTGGGCAGTCTTTCCCTTCCTTGTGCATGGAGTTGCCATGAGTCAGGGGCCAACTTGACGGTAGCTGACAACAATGACATTGGTACTATAGTTAAATCATCATTCAGGTCCTTCAAATTTCGCCTCTCAGTTGATGCTGACTCCAATTTCTGAATAATGCATCTGCCAGATTGGACTTCCAAACTTCTTCATTGTGAGAAACAGAGGAGATCAAGGACTGAGCTGGCCTGGAGGTCACTACTGTCTTTCTTTAGCTCCACAGGCTGAGGCAATTTCTAGTTGTGAGGATGAATGAGGGCTTCTCCATAGCCATGGCTTTGGCTACATGAACAGTCTCCACTCTGAAAGCCAGGGTGGAAATGGATGTGAAATTGAATTTTCTTATTTTCTAATCTGTCTTTATTACCTTGACCAAAACATGATCTTATTTCACTCGTTAAAAAGATTGCCACTTTTACAAAATAATCCCAGAATGATTGTCATTATCTAAAAATTTAGGTTTTGCCTAATGTATTTGTCTAATGGACAGTAATAGGCATCTCCTCGCAAAAAACATGTGTTTTCATACACAAAAGGGTGGCAGTCTTACAGAGTGAAGTACTGCTTGAGTATTTCAGGCCCTTTAGGGAAGCTGTAGTTCTTTCTGTTTTCTCCAAGCTCTGCTATTGTTTTTATTTCCAGGTAATCATGAAGGTGGCATCATAGACTTAAGGGTTTGTTTATGCTGCCAGGTTCAATATACATCTGTCGAATGGACTCTGCCTTCTTTGTGTTAAGAAACACTCTGCTTTGCCTTCCTCCTTATCTGAGTGATAATAGACTTGGAGTTGCATGTCACTCAAAGGAGTACAGTCCCACCTAAGATCGGGCCCCTGGCATCTTCTTCTACCTGCCTTATTAGGATATTTATGTTTTCTGAATGGAGTAAGAACAGGGTCTCTTTGGGGGAAACTGTTAAAATCCAATAACTTTGTAAAATTGAAAAAATAGAAAGGTTCATTGTATTGCTAGTAACATGATAAGAACTACTTGTTAGCTATGTGATATGGGACAGATGAGTTAAACTCTTTAGTCTTCAATTACTTTATTCATAAAATTTGAATAATATGATATTGTCTCTATAAAAATATTTAAGAACATACTTGATATATAGAAAGTGCTCAATAATTGCAGGTTTTCTTCCTGAGTGCATTTTCTTTCTTTACATGTACTATATGCAATTAACATATTCATTTATATACGGAAATATGACATCTATTAAACTTTCCCCTGTATTTAATAAACAATTTCTTATGACATAATTAGGTTGTCTTTATTTCATTTTCATATCTTCATAGCAATATCACTGTCTTCAAACATATAAACTATAGAATATAAGTCAGGTTCACAGAGTTTGGTTTGTTTTCTGTAATTCCACATTGGAAGCTACTCAGGATTTACCCTTCTAAATGGTTTTGAGCTGCATGTCATATTAAGTACTCCATAATATAAGGTGTTGAAGTTAAGATGATGTATCTCTAGTTTATATGCTATTTTTTTGTAGTTTTATAGAGATATTCACTTCTTGTCTATATTAAAACACATCGCTATCGAGTCAATTCCCACTCACAGCAACCCTATAGGACAGAGTAGGACTGCCACATAGGGTTTCCAAGGCTGTAATCTTTACAGAAGCAGACTGCCACATCTTTCTTCTGTGGCGTAGCTGGGGGATTCGACTGTCAACCTTTCAGTTAGCAGCTGAACGACTAACCACTGCACCACCAGAGCTCCTCTTGTCTATATAGGCTGATTTTTCTTCACAAAAATAATGAGTAGTTACTATTTTTAATCTTCACTGCTTCAGTAAGCATCTTAGGAAACATGTCCCCATACTCATTTAAAGATATATAAAGTTTAACTTTTAAGTTTTCTTTTTCTCTCCGTTTTTATTTTGGATTTCTATCTTCTTCTTATAAAACTAGTGGTAAAAGTTGGAAGTTACTTCCTTTTGTGTGCTTTAATTCATTTTCTTTTGCTCATAGTTACTGATATTTTTCTTGGCTATTCCTTTTATTTTACCTTATCTAGATAAAGATAAGGACTTTATGCTTAGGCCTGTAAAACAGCCAAGTTACTAGTACATTTGCTGAGCACACTGTGCCGTTCCATAATCAGCAAGTACTTTCCAGGTGAGTTCCCTGTGCCTAGCCTTTTGCCAAGCTCTCTGGGGAAGCAAAACCCAGAGTCACTTTCCCCCGCCATATTAAAAATATCGTTGGAGAAAAAAGACAAACACTAAAGATTTAAAGATGGAATGCTGTATGTCAGTGACTGTATGTGGTAAGTGGAATTAGAAATGGAGAGATCATTGTGATTGGTGAAACTGGGAACTACCTTTGCATTTTGTGAAAATGTGGTAGTAGAAGAAAAGCAATGTGGTCAGAACTTGTAATATTAAATTTGTAAGATGTCCAGTAATGTACCTGGCATGTAGAAGGTACCCAATGAAGGACGTGAGATGAGGTTCAAAGAATGGTTACTTTTGGCCATGTAGACACATACATAGTCACACCCCTGGACTTGTCACATTAGTCTGAGACTGGGACCCAGGCCAGGAAGGTGAGCACATCAGCTGGAGCAGTCTGCAAGCTTGGCTCCTGGAGGCAGGGTTGTTTAGGGGAGGCAAGGCACCTGCAGTTTTTGTGAGCCCTAGGTGAGGGGAGCTGAGACTGGAGGTATCCATCCAAAATGGGGACATGGGTGCAGTGCTGATTTAAAGGGACTTTCAGAGTTTCAAACCAGAATGGCGGCACAGGCAGGGGTAGGCACAGGAGTTGGAGTTCAGGGATCAGATAAGTGAAGAAGTGGAGTCATAGGGACACCATTTACTCTTACCTGAAGGAAACTGTTACAATGACCTGGATTACAAGACAGACATGCCTGATCTTGGCTTTTATCACGCTCATTGAGAATCGCTTATTATTTTATCAAATATAAACTCTGTCTAGTTTGTAAGTGCTTCCCTTAACATCATATAAACTCTGGTTAATAAACTATCTGCCATAGTCAGTGTGTCTTTCTTTTTTTTCCACAAATATTTTCAGTACCTCTGATGTGCTAGACATTGTGCTAAAGGATAAGATACTGCCCTCAGGGGATTTACACTTTTGTGGGGGAGGATTGTAACCTCCAAAGCCTTATGTCACTGTGCATTTCCTAAATGGGGTGCCCCAAATACTCCTCTGTCTATCCAAGAGCTTAGATTCATCCTTCGATACCAAACGTGAAGTTCTCATCCACTGGGAAGCTTTCCGGATCACTCTTATCCTCACTGTCCCAGTGACTTCAAGAACACTCAAACTACTTTAGTCCTAGTGTGGAATTATAGACTCATCGGAGCTGGAAGAAATTTGTTGTGTTGATTCTGACTCATGGTGACCCCATCCATGTGTGCAGAGTAGAACTGTTCCATAGGGCTTCCAAGGCTGTAACCTTTTGGAAGCAGATCAGGCCTGTCTTCCAGGAAGATTTTGGGTGGGTTTGAACTGCCAATCGTGGGCTAATAGTTGAGTACTTAACCATTTGTACCACCAAGGGACTCTGGAAGAAATTTAGTAACCATTTATTTAAACCACTTAGTAGCATGTAGAGAAATTAACCTCCTCGGAAAGACGAGGTGGTTTATTTAAGGGTCATGGAGCTATTTCCAGAAATACCCTGGATTTGTACCAAGGACTTCTGACCATTAAATCAGTCAGATACTTCATAAAGTACCCTGGATACAGGTGATACTCAATGAGTGATGGCTATTATTCACTAAGTACTAATCTTGTTCCTCACTAGATTGTAATTTCTTTATGAACAGTGTTATTCTTTAAATTTCCATTTCATGTCTTAACATTACTAGCATAGAGCTGAGCCCGTTGTAAATGTTAGGAGTGTATTTACTGATTAACAGTACAAACCTCTTTTCCCATTGTCTTCACACAGAAGGGGTAGAAATGTTGAAAGAGAGCCATTATGTCAGTGTTAATAGCCAACTGTCATTGTGTCTTCATTGTAAAGAGTACTTATGGTTCCTGAGTCTCGCACTCAAGCAATGGACATGTGTTGGAGCCACTGTTCTAATAAAAGTGATTATTGATGGTTTATTTTTCAAAGCACTGTCATGATCTGCAAATATTTCAAAGCTATCATTATGCAGACCTTCCTTAAATTGGAATTAGTGGTTATGCATTAATGGGACTGTCAAGAATCGTTGCATTTCATAAATCAAAGGAAAATGCATCCCTTTTGTTGATAGATATTTAAAGCTCCAAGATTTAAATTCAATACACAAGTTTAACTGCTTAGATACTATATTTCTTCAGGACAGATATTGCTGCACAAAAAGCAAAAATAGAAATATGAATCCCTGTGACATTAATGTTCCACTTGCTGAGGAATCTTATTGAGTTGATATACATCTGGACTTAAAGCAAATTATGGTATTTTAGACACTAGGAGAATATCAGGCTGTGTTCTATTCCTGCCACTGAGATAATTGTTAATTGGAGGTTCAGGTCCCCTGCCTTAGTTATTAGTGCTGCTATAACAGAAATACTACAAGTGGATGGCTTTAACAGAAATTTATTCTCTCACAGTTTAGGTGGCTAGAAGTCTAAATTCAAGGCGCCATCTCTAGGGGAAGGCTTTCTTTCTCTCTGAGCTCTGGGGGAACTTCCTTATCTCCTTTCAGTATCTGTGGGCCCGGCGTTCCTTGGAGATCTCCACGTGTCTTGACATAACAGGTTACAATTCAGGATACTGTTCTTTGGTCAGAGCAGTTTCTCAACCATCCCTGCAGGCAGACCACTCTCCTCTCGGACCTCAGCCCGTCGGCCGCTTGGCCCAGCTCAGCCCCTGCCCTGCTCTGTTAAGTGTTACAAAGCTCTTCAGCTCTGCTGATGAGTGCCCGTAGGCACCCCACTAGGCCAGTAAGCTTCCTCCAGAAGGTGCTCAGCTCTCTAGCTCCATGGGTTGGCAAGCCTAGCTCTGCTGATAAGTGCCCAGAGGCACCGCACTCAGCCAGCAAGCCTCCTGCCTGGAGGCGCTCAGCTTTTTCGCCTGCATGTCAGCACACCCACTGCACAAGCCTCTTAACTTATTCTCAGAGTAAAAATTCTTCACATCACACACTTCGTGATCTCACGTGACATCATAGGACCTCACCACAGTTCCCAGAAAATAATAAGGAAAAGTACTTCCCACTATGCAGCTGTACTTGCTTTTCCTCTTCTTTTACTCTATGTTTTTGTCCCATTCCCTAAATTTTCTTCCATTCATCCTTTTGAGGTAGTGGGATGGGAAAGAATAGAACTCTGGAAAAAAAGAAAATAAGTTGCCATCAAGTTGATTCCAACTCATGGCAACCACGTATGTCAGAGTAGAACTGTGCTCCAGTGTTCTCATGGAGTTTTTAATGGCTGACTTTTTGGAAGCAGATTACCAGGCCTTTCTCCTGAGGCATCTGTGGGTGGACTTGAACTTCCAAGCTTTTGGTTAGCAACTGAGTGTATTAACTGTTTGCACTTGTTGGACTTCAGAACTCTGGAAAGAGAAACAGAAATCTAATTTCTTAAATCACCTGAATTTGATACATTAGTGAACCGACCAATAAAGCTTATACATCTTCCAGTTATATACTTAAAATGTTATTTTTTTCATTTGTTCTCATCTTTTTTTAAATTTTGTTATTATTTTATATTATATATAAATTTTTTTGTACTTTAGATGAAGGTTTACAGAACAAATAGTTTCTCATTAAACAGTCAGTGCACGTATTGTTTTATGACATTGGTTAACAACCCCACGACCTGTCAACACTCTCCCTTCTCAACCTTGGAGGACTTTTTTTTTTTTGGTGAAAATATACATAGCCAAAGATACACCATTTCAAAAATTTCTACATGTACAATTTAGTGACATCCATTACATTCTTCCAGTTGTGTTGCTATTCTCACTATCCTTTTTCAAATTATTCCATCACCATTATCTTCAACTCACTGCCCCCTAGGCTTCCCATCAAACCTTTCGAGTTGCTGTTGTCAATTTGACCTAACAAAGATAATTCTTTTCTTTTATTTTGTTTGTACCTTAGATGAACAAGTAGTTTCTCGTTAAACAGTTAGTACACATATTGCCCTATGACAATGGTTAACAACCCCACTACATGTCAACACTGCCTCTTCTCAAACTTGGGTTCCCTATCACCAGCTTTCCCGTCCCCTCCTGCCTTCTAGTCCTTGTCCCTGGACTGCTGTGCCTCATTAGTCCCGTTTTGTTTTATGGGGCTCTCCAATCCCCGGCTGAACGGTGAACCTCGGGAGTGACTTCACCGCTGAAGTAGAAGGGTGTCTGGGGGCCATACTCTTGGGGTTTCTCCAGTCTGTCAGGCCAGTAAATCTGGTCTTTTTTCATGTGTTAGAATTTTGTTCTACATCCTTCTCCTGCTCTGTCCAGGACCCTCTGTTGTGATCCCGGTCAGAGCACTCAGTGGTGGTAGCTGGTCACCATTTAGCTGTACTGTACACAGTCTGGTGGAGGCCTTGGTAGCTGTGGTCCATTAGTCCTTTGGACTAATCTTTCCCTTGTGTCTTTAGTTGTCTTCATTCTCCCTTGCTTCCGAAGGGATGAGACCAGTGGAGTATCTTAGATGGCTGCTCACAGGCTTTTAAAACCCCAGATGCTACTCGCCAAGGTAGGGTGTAGAACATTGTTTTTATAAACTGTGTTATGCGAATTGAGCCAGTCATTCCCTGAGACCATGGTACCCACAGCCTTCTGCCCAGCAATTCAGTCCCTAAGGGAGTTTGGATGTTTCTATCGAGTTTCCATGACCTTTCCTTGTACAAGCTGTGCTGGCTTCCCTGGTATTGTGTACTGTCTTACCCTTCACCAAAGTTACCGCTTATCTATTCTCTGTTTAGTTCCCCCCCCAACCCTACCCCTTGCATCCCTCATAACCAACAAAGATTGTTTCTTTTTGTGTGTAAACTTTTCCATGAGTTTTTACAGTAGAGGTCTCATACAATATTTGTCCTTTCATGATGGACTTATATCACTCAGAATAATGTCCTCCAGTTTGATTCATGTTATGAGATGCTTTGCAGATAGATCATTATTCTTTATCCTTGCATAATACTCCATTGTGTGAATGTACCATAGTTTGTTTATCCGTCTGTCTGTTGATGGACATCTAGGTTGTTTCCATCTTTTTGCTATTGTGAACAGTGCTGCAATGAATATGGGTGTGCACATGTCTATTCATGTGAGGGCTCTTATTTCTCTAGGATATATTCCTAGAAGTGGGATTGCTGAATCATATGGTATTTCTATTTCTAGCTTTCTAAGGAAGCACCATATCATTTTCCAAAATGGTTGTACCATTTTGCATTCCCACTAGCAGTGCATAAGAGTTCTGATCTCCCCACAGCCTCCAACATTTGTTATTTCCAGTGGTTTTGATTCGTGCCAGTAATGCTGGTGTGAGATGCTATCTCATTGTGGTTTTAATTTACATTTCTCTAATGGCTGGTGATTGCAAGCATTTCCTCATGTGTCTGTTGGCTGCTTTAATGTCTTCTTTGGTGAAGTGTCTGTTCATTTCCTTTGCCCATTTTTTAACTGGATTCTTTCTCTTTTTGTTGGAGAGGTGTTGGATTTTCTTGTAGCTTTTAGATATTATACCTTTGTCTGACTTGTAATGTCCAAAATTTTTTTCTTAGTCTGTAGGTACTCTTTTTACTCATTTGGTAAAGTCTTTTTTTTTTTTTTCCCCAGTTTTTAAAAAATTTTTTTATTGTACTTCAGGTGAAGGCCTACAGAACAAATAGTTTCTCATGAAACAGAAGTACACATGTTGTTTTATAACATTGGTTAACAACCCCACAACGTATCAACCCTCTAACTTCTCAACCTCTTTTTTTTTGGTGAAAATACATATAGCCAAAGATACACCATTTCAAAAATTTCTACATGGGTAGTTCAGTGACATTGACTACAGTCTTCCAATTGTGCTGTTATTCTCACTTAAAATGAAGGCTTACAGAACAAAATAGTTTCTCATTTAACAGTTACTACAAATGTTGCCCTATGACAATGGTTAACAACCTCAAAACACATCAACAATATCCTTACTCAACCTTGGGTTCCCTGTCACCAACATCCTGAACTTTATATGGAAAGGGAAGAAGCCCCGAATAAGTAAAGCACTACTGAATAAGAATAAAGTTGGAGGACTCACACTACCTGAATTCAGAACCTATTATACAGCTACAGTAGTCAAAACAGCCTGGTACTGGTACAACAACAGACACATTGACCAATGGAACAGAATTAAGAACCCAGATGTAAATCCATCCACCTACGGTCACCTGATCTTCAACAAGGGCCCAAAGTCCATCAGATGGGGAAAAGACAGTCTTTTTAACAAATGGTGCTGGCAAAACTGGATATCCATCTGCAAAAAAATGAAACAGGACCCATACCTCACACCGTATACAAAAACTACTTCAAAATGGATCAAAGACCTGAATATAAAGCCTAAAACTATAAAGTTCATAGAAGAAAAATAGGACCAACACTTCAGGCCTTAATACATGACATTAACAGGATACAAACCATAACCATCAATGCACAAAACCCAATAGATAAGCTAGATAACTGGGATCTTCTAAAAATCAAACACCTATGCTCTTCAAAAGACTTCACCAAAAGAGTAAAAAGAGAACCTACAGACTGGGAAAAAAGTTTTGGACAGTACAAGTCAGACAAAGGTCTAATCTCCATAATCTACAAGAAAATCCAACACCTCTACAACAAAAAGACAAATAATCCTATTAAAAATGGGCAAAGGAAATGAACAGACACTTCACCAAAGAAGACATTCAAATGGCCAACAGACACATGAGGAAATGCTTGCGATCACTAGCCATTAGAGAAATGCAAATTAAAACCACAATGAGATACCATCTCACCCTGGCATTACTGGCAGGAATCAAAACCACTGGAAATAACAAATGTTGGAGGGGCTGTGGGGAGATCGGAACACTTATGTACTGCTGGTGGGAATGCAAAATGATACAACCATTTTGGAAAATGATATGGCGCTTCCTCAGAAAGCTGGAAATAGGCATACTATTTGATCCAGCAATCCCACTCCTACGAATATATCCTAGAGAAATAAGAGTCGTCACTCGAATAGACATATGCACATCTATGTTCATGGCAGCATTGTTCACAATAGCAAAAGGATGGAAACAACCTAGATGCCCATCAACAGATGAATGGATAAACAAACTATGGTACATACACACAATGGAGTACAATGCAACGAGAAAGAACAACAATAAATCTGTGAAGCATCTCATAACATGGATGAAACTGGAGGACATTATGCTGAGTGAAATAAGTCAATCACAAAAGGACAAATATTGTATGAGACCTCTATTGTAAAAAACCATGAAAAAGTTCACACACAAAATGTACCAATCTTTGTTGGTTACCAGGGATGGGAGGGGTGAGGGGGAAATACTAAATAGATAACAGGGGACAAGGAAGCTGGTAAAGTCTTTTGATGAGAATAAGTGTTTAATTTTTAGAAGATCTCAGTAATCTAGTTTATCTTCTGGTGCTTGTATGTTGTTGGTTATGGTTCATATCCTGTTAATGCCATGCATTAGGGCCTCTAGCATTGATCCTATTTTTTCTTCTATGAACTTTTTAGTTTTTGGCTTTATATTTAGGTCCTTGATCCATTTTGAATTAGTTTTTGTGTATGGTGTGATGTATGGGTCCTGTTTCATTTTTTTGCAGATGGACATCAGTTTTGCCAGCACCATTTGTTAAAAAGACTGTCTTTTCCCCATTGATGGACTTCGGGCCCTTGTCGAAGATCAGGTGACCGTAGGTGGATAGATTTACATCTGGGTTCTCAGCTCTGTTCCATTGGTCAATGTATCTGTTGTTGTACCAGTACCAGGCTGTTTTGACTACTGTAGCTGTATAGTAGGTTCTGAAGTCAGGTAGTGTGAGTCCTCCAACTTTATTCTTCTTCTTCAGTAGTGCTTTACTTATTCGGGGCTTCTTTCCTTTCCATATAAAGTTAACGATTAGTTTTCCCATCCCTTTAAAGAATGTTGTTGGTATTTGGATCGAGATTGCATTGTATTTGTAAATTGCTTTCAGTAGGCTTGTCATTTTCACTATGTTGAGTCTACCTATCCATGAGCATGTGATGTTTTTCCATTTAGTTAGATCCCTTTGGGTTTCTTGCAGTAGTGTTTTGTAGTTTTCTTTGTATAGGTCTTTTACATCCCTGGTTAGATTTATTCCGAAGTATTTTATTTTTTTAGGGGCTGTTATAAATGGTATTGTTTTCCTGATTTCCTTTTCATCGTTCTCCTTATTGGTGTATAGGAATCCAACCAATTTTTGTATGTTTATCTTGTATCCTGATACTCTGCTGAATCTTTCTGTTAGTTCCAGCAGTTGTCTTGTAGAGTCTTTAGGGTTTTCTATGTATAGTATCATATCGTCTGCAAACAGGGACAATTTAACTTCTTCATTACCAATTTGGATGCCCTTTATTTCTTTTTCTTGCCTTACTGCTCTAGAGAGGACTTCCAGCACAGTGTTAAATAGGAGTGGAGATAAAGAGCATCCTTGTCTTGTTCCTATTTTCAAGGGGAATGTTTTCAGCCTCTCTCCATTGAGAATGATGTTGGCTGTTGGTTTTGCGTAGATGCCCTTTATTATGTTGAGAAATTTCCCTTCTATACCTATTTTATTGAGAACTTTTATCAGGAATGGGTGTTGGACTTTGTTGAATGCCTTTTCTGCATCAGTTGAGATGATCACGTGATTCTTTCTTGTTATTTATGTGGTGAATTATGTTGATTGATTTTCTAATGTTGAACCATCCTTGCATACCTGGTATAAGTCCTACTTGATCGTGGTGTATTATTTTCTGATAAGATGCTGAATTCTATTGACTAGAATTTTGTTCAGAATTTTTGCATCTATATTCATCAGAGATATTGGTGTGTAATTTTCTTTTTTTGTGGTGTCTTTGCCTGGTTTTGGTGTCAGGGTTATGGTTGCTTCATAAAATGAATTTGGAAGTATCCCTTCCTTTTCTATGTTCTGAAATAGTTTGAGTAGGACTAGCATAAGCTCTTCTCTAAATTTTTGGGAGAATTCTCCAGTGAAGCCATCTGGGCCAGGGCTTTTTTAATTGGGAGTTTTTTAAATTACCTTTTTCATCTCTTTTCTAGTTATGAGACTGTTTGGATTCTCAACATCACTTTGTGGTTGTTTGTTTAGGTAGTGTGTTTCTAGAAATTTATCCATTTCCTCTAGGTTTTCAAATTTGTTGCAGTATAGTTTTTCATAATATTCTGTTATGATCCTTTTTATTTCAGTTGGGTCTGTTGTAATGTCCCCCATTTCATTTCTTATTTGAGTTATTTGTGTCCTCTCCTGTTTTTCTTTTGTCAGTCTGGCCAGTGGTTTGTTGATTTTGTTGATCCTTTCAAAGAACCAACTTTTGGTTTTGTTGATTCTTTCTATTGTTTTTCTATTTGCTATTTCATTTATTTCTCCTCTGATCTTTATTATTTCCTTTGTTCTAGTGACTGTGGGCTTTTTCGTTGTTGTTCTCTTTCTATTTGTTGTAGTTCTGTAGTTACTGTTTTGATTTTGTCTCTTTCTTCTTTTTTGATGTGTGCATCTATTGCTATAGATAGTCCTCTGAGGACTGCCTTTGCTGTGTCCCAAAGGTTTTGGTAGGATGTGTTTTCATTCTTGTTTGATTCTAGGAATTTTTTGATTCCATCTCTGATTTCTTCTATTAACCTGTAGTTTGTAAGCAGGATGTTATTCAGTTTCCATTTAACTGATTTTTTTCCTTGTTCTTTCTGTTGTTAATTTCTACCTTGATGGCATTGTGGTCAGAGAAGATACTTTGTATTATCTCAACGTTTTGGATCTTGTTGAGGATTGCTCTGTGGCTCAAGATGTGGTCTAACCTTCAGAACGCTCCATGTGCACTGGAAAGAATGTGTACTTTGCAGCTGTTGGATGGAGTGTTCTATATATGTCTATGAGGTCAAGTTGGCTGATTGTGCCCTTTAGGTCTTCTGTAACTTTGCTGAGTTTCGTTTTAGATGTTCTGTCCTTTACTGAGAGTGGTGTGTTGAAGCCTCTTACTATTATTGTGGAACTTTCAATTTCTCTTTTCAGTGCTATTAGAGTTTGTTTTATGTATTTTGGAGCCCTGTCGTTGGGTGTGTAGATGTTTATTATGGTTAAGTTTTCATGATGGATCGTCCCCCTAATCATTATATAGTGTCCTTCTTTGTATTTTATGGTGGATTTTGTTTTAAAGTCTATTTTATCTGAGATTAATATTGCTACTCCTGCTCTTTTTTGGTAGATGTTTGCTTGACATATTTTTTCCATCCTTTGATTTTTAATATATTCATGTCTTTGTTTCTAAGGTGTGTCTCTTGTAGACAGCGTATTGATGGATCCTGTTTTTTTATCCATTCTGTCACTTTCCATCTCTTTATGAGTGCATTTAGGCCATTTACATTCAGTGTAATCACTGATAGGTGTGAGTTTATTGCTGTCATTTTGCAGTGCTTTTTTTGTGGTGCTGATGTTTTCTTTGTTCCTCTTACTCTCCCGTGCTGAGTTCCTTTTATTTGTGGATTATTTTTCCATTTCTTTCGTTTTTGTAGATTTTGTTTTTACTGAGACTTTATGTTTTTCTTCTTTATTTTGATCAGTATGTTTTTTTTCTTTCTTTGTGGTTACCTTGAAATTTACCCTTATCTTCCTACGTTTGAACCAGTCTATTATTACTTGGTATCGTCTTGCCTTCCTCTCCATTGGAATGTTCTATACCTACATTGTTTATTCCCTCTTTTATTATTCTGATGCTGTTGTCATTTGTAGATTAACCTCTCTGGTTCCCTGTTGTAATTCTTTTGGTTTTTGATAGTCCTTAAGAGTTCATTTCCTAGGTTGGTATCTGGCTAGTACAATCCTGTGTCCTAGATTCAGCCTGTGATCTGATGTTGTTTGTTCTCAGATCAAAGGACTCCCTTTAATAAGCATTGTAAGTTTGGTTTGGTTTTTACATAGTCCCTTAATTTCTGTTTATTTGGAAATGTCCTAATTTCACCATCATATTTGAATGAGAGTTTTGCAAGATATATTATTCTTTTTTTCTTTTAAGGTTTTATATATATCATCCCATTGCCTTCTTGCCTGCATTGTTTCTGCCAAATAATCCGAGCTTAGTCTTACTGTTTCTCCTCTGTGACTTTTTGTTTTTCTTGAGCTGCTCTCAGTATTCTTTGTTTGTCTTTGGTTTTGTCGAGTGTGATTATGATATGCCTTGGTGATTTTCTTTTGGGGTCTACCCTATATGGGGTTTGTTGAGCTTCTTGGATGGCCAGCTTTTTATCTTTCATGATACTGGGGAATTTTTGTGTCAGCAGTTCTTCGATTAACCTCTCATTGTTTTCTGTTTTCTCCCCCTGTTCTGGAACTGCGATCACTCATAGATTTTTGCTTTTGATTGTATCCCACATAATTCTCAGGATCTCTTCATTTTTCTTTGTTCTTTTTTCAGATTTTTCCTCAAACAGAGTTGTATCAAAGTGTTTGTCTTCAACTTCGCTGATCCTGTCTTCCACCATTTCAAACCTGCTCCTCAGCCCTTCTATGACACTGTTGATTTCTGAAATCTTGTTGTTTATCTTATGGATTTCTAATTGTTGTTTTTGTATGATGTCTATTTATGAATTTATTTTAGCATTTTGTTCCTGTATTATTTTCTTGAATTCTTCCGTTTTTTGGCCTGTATTTTCCATGAATTTGTCTATTTTTTCCTCATTTTTGTCTGCTTTTTGCTTCAAACTCTTGGATAATTCTGAATATGAGAGATTTGAATTCCCTATCATGTAGTTCTAGTGCCTTTTCTTCTACTGGAAATCATCTTGTGTTTTATTTTGGATGCCTACTGCAACCATCATGTCCTGTTTTTGTATAGGTTTTGATATTGTCTGCTGTCTTCTTGGCATTAAGTAGTTATTTTCCTTGTTTATTGATAATAGATTTGTTTGTTTTGTCCTGCTTTTTTGTTTTATTTGGTTACGTCTGAGCAGGTGGGCTATGTGATCTTTGTTGTTTGCTTGTCTGTGGGCATGATATTTTTCACCTTCTCCAATTGGCAGGGTCAGTCACTGAGGCAGGTCCAGCTGAAAGGGAGTTGCTGGGATGGGTTGTTTGTGGCATGAACTAGGGCAGACTGGAAATCAGTGTAGGTCAGTTTCCAGTAGGCTGTGCCAGTGCTGCTTGGGGGTGTGATGTTCAGTGCACGGTGGAGGTAGGCAGGAAGGAGGGGGGAGATTGTGATGTGTGGAGATAAGATGAGTATGGGAAAGAGGAGAGAGAGGAGAGAGAACAAGAGTCAAAAACATAACACAAACAAAAAAAAGAGTGCTAAGGGAGCTTGCTTAGGGAGTGGAGAGATGAGAGACTGAGAAATGGAAAAAAACTAAAAAAAGGGTAAAAGAAAAAAATGAATAAATAAAAATTAGTGGAACAAAATAAAGAAAAGCTCTCAGGGATCCCACTGGTGTGGCTGCTAGGACTGGGGAAGTTGCTCCCAGGCCATAAAATACAGCCTGGCTAGGAAGGGTAGAGGTGTCACACAGCACCAGGTGTTTAGGAGACAAGAAGAGAAGGTAAGTACACAGAGTCGAGAAACTGGAAATGAAGAAAGACAAAAAGGGAGAAAGAGAGAGAAGAAAACAAAACAAACAAACAAAACAAAAAAACCAAAAAAAAAAAAAAAGAAATGCCCTCAGGGATGTCACCGTGCATCTGAGCAGAGTAAGGGAGAAGCTTCCAAGCCGTGCAGTACTGCCTGGCTGGGAGAGGCTCCCAAGCCAAGAAAAAAAAAAAGAAAACAAACAAATCAAATCAAAACAGAACAAACAAACAAACAAAAGCCCTGGGGGGTCCCACAACGTGGTGACATGGGCCAAGAAGCAGTTACACAGTAGAGCGGTGTTTCACAGCCTTTCAGGAAGAGGCAAAGATGGTACATGGAGCCAGGTATTTGAGAAAGGAGGTGGAGGTGGTGAGAGGTAAGGAAGAAATCTAAAGAAGCGGAAAAAAGGAATACCAGCAGCCAATAACTGGGACTCAGGGAGACAGCCAGTGCGGGCGGGTGGAATCCAAGCAACACCGGGGTGAAGCCAGTGCTTCCTGGCCACGAGACTGTGGCTGCAGGAAACAGAGGAGGCTGAGTAGGGGTAAAGAAGGGTGTGGATTGGGAAAGCGTATATTGCTGGTTACCGGTTGTTCTCTCTTCTGCTAGAAGCTCCCTAAAGCTGCTTTCTTGTACCTCCTGTTTGCCGATCTCTGTTAGGAGTCCAAGATGGCAGATCCATGCTGTGTTAGCTGATAGGGGACTTCTGCATGTATCTCTCCTCACTCTCTGTTCTTGGTCAGTTTCTTATTCCATTCGATGCTTGGCTGAGTTCTTTATCTCTTCATCTGATGCTTAGGGTTTCAGGATTGATGTGTGACTCTGTTTGACTTAGTTTTTTGGATCTTTGCTGTGGAGGGGTGGCGTGGTGCTTCTGCCTATAATGCCATCTTGCCCAGAAGTCTATTATTATTATTTTTTATTGTACTTTAAGTAAAAATTTACAATTTAAGTTAGTCTCTCGTATGAAAATTTATACATAAATTGTTATGTGACCCTACTTGCTTTGCCTATACTGTGACAGCACACTCCTCCTTTCCACCTCGGATTTCCCGTGTACGTTCAACCAGCTCCTGACCCTCTTTGCCTTCTCATCTCACCTCCTGGCAGAAGCTGCCCATTTAGTCTCATGTATCTACTTGAGCTAAGAAGCACACTCTTCACCATTTTTTGTCCCATAGTCCTGTCTAATCTTTGTCTGAAAAGTTGACCTCCAGAATTGTTTTAGGTCTGGGTTGATAGAGAATCTGGGGGCCCTGCTTTCTGGGGTTCCTTGAGTCTCATTCAGACCATTAAGTCTGGTCTTTTCTAGAATTTGAGTTCTGCACCCCATCTTTCTCCTGCTCCATCAGGGACAGTCTGTTGTGTTCCCTGTCAGGGTGGTCATTGGTGGTAGCCAGGTACCATCTAGTTCTTCTGGTCTCAGGATGATGCAGTCTCTGGTTTATGCAGCCCTTTTTGTCTCTTGGGCTAATACGTCCCTTCTGTCTTTGGCGTTCCTTTATTCCAGGTGGGTTGGAACCAATTGATGAATCTTAGATGGCCGCTCGCTAGCTTATAAGACCCCAGACACCTTTCAGCAAAGTAGGATGCAGAACATTTTCTTAATAAACTTTATTATGCCAATTGACCTAGATGTCCCCTGAAAGCCTGGTCCCTAGACCCCTGCCCCAGCTGCTCTGTCCCTTGAAGTGTTTGTTTTTATTCAGGAAACTACTTAGCATTGGTTTAGTCCAGTTGTTCCTTCTACCCCTGTAGTGTGTGCTCTCCTTCCTTTCACCTAAGATAATTCTTGTCTATTATCTAGTTAGTGAATAACATTCTCCCTCCCTCCCCACCCTCATAACCATCAAAGAATGTTTTCTTCTGTGTTTAAACCTTATCTTGAGTTCTTACAATAGTGGTCTGATACAATATTTGTCCTTCTGTGACTGACTAAATTCACTCAGCATAATGCCCTCCAGATTCCTCCATGTTATAAGATGTTTCAGGGCTTCAACGTTGTTCTTTATCATTGCATAGTATTCCAATGTGTGAATATACCATAATTTGTTTATCCCTTTGTCCATTGTTGGGCACCTAGGTTGTTTCCATCTTTTGCTATCATAAATAAAGCTGCAATGAGCATGGGTGAGCATATATCTATTAGTGTGACAGCTCTTATTTCTCTAGGATATATTCCAAGGAGTGGGACTGCTGGATCGTATAGCACTTCTGTTTCTACCTTTTAAAGGAAGCACCAAATTGATTTCCAAAGTGGTTGTACAATTTTACATTCCCACCAATAGTGTATAAGTGTTCCAGTCTCTCCACAACCTTCCAGCATTTATTTTTTTGTGTTTTTTGGGTTAATGCTAGCCTTGTTGGGGTGAGAAGATATCTCATTGTAGTTTTGATCTGCATTTCTCTAATGGCTAATGATTGTATTTCTTCATGTGTCTGTTAGTTGCCTGAATATTTTCTTTGGCAAAGTGCTTGTTCATATCCTTTGCCAATTTTTTAATTGGGTTGTCTTTTTGTTGTTGAGGTTTGGAGTATCTTGTAGATTTTAGACATTAGACGCTGATTGGATTTGTTGTAGCCAAACATTTTTCCCAGTCTGTAGGTTGTCTTTTTACTCATCTGGTGAAGTCTTTTGATGAGCATAAGTGCTTGATTTTTAGGAGCTCACATTTATCTAGTCTGTCTTCTGGTGCTTGTGCTTCGTTAATTATGGTTCGTATTGTGTTTATGCCATGTGTTAGGGCTCCTAGCATTGTCCCCATTTTTTCTTCCATGATCTTTATCGTTTTTGATTTTATATTTACGTCTTTGATCCATTTAGAGTTAGTTTTTGTGTATGGTGTGAGGTATGGGTCTTGTTTCAGTTTTTTGCAGATGGATATCCAGTTATGCCAGCACCATTTGTTAAAGAGACTGTCTTTTCCCCAGTTAATAGACTTTGGGCCTTTGTCAAATATCAGCTGCTCATAGGTGGATGAATTTATGTCTGCATTCTCAATTTTGTTCCATTTTCTATGTATCTTTTGTTGTACCAGGACCAGGCTGTTTTGACGACTGTGGCAGTATACTAGGTTCTAAAATCAGGTACTGTGAGGCGTCCCACTTTGTTCTCCTTCTTGAGTAATGCTTTACTTATTCGGGGCCTCGTCCCTTTCCAAATGAAGTTGATGTTTTGCTTCTCCATCTCATTAAAAAATGCCAGTGGAATTTGGTTCTGGATTGCATTGTATCTGTAGATCACTTTGGGTAGAATTGACATTTTCACAATGTTGAGTCTACCTATCCATGAGCAAGGTATGCTTTTCCACTTATGCAGGTCTCTTTTGGTTTCTTGCAGGAGTGTCTTGTAGTTATCATTGTATAGATCTTTTACGTCTCTGATTAGATTTATTCCTAAGTATTTTATCTTCTTGGAGGCTATTGTAAATGGTATTGATTTGGTGATTTCCTCTCCGAGGTTCTCTTTGTTGATGTAGAGGAATCCAACTGATTTTTGTATGTTTATCTTGTATTCTGATACTTTGCTTAAATCTTCTATTAGTTCCCGGTAGTTTTCTTGTGGATTCTTTGGGGTTTTCTGTGTATAAGATCATATCATCTGCAAATAGAGATACTTTGACTTCTTCCCTACCAATTTGGATGCTCTTCATTTCTTTTTCTAGCCTAAGTGCTCTGGCTAGGACCTCCAGCACAATGTTGAATAAGAGTGGTGATAAAGGGCATCCTTGTCTGGTTCCTGTTCTCAAGGGGAATGCTTTCAAAGTCTCTCCATTTAGGATGATGTTGGCTGTTGGCTTTGTATAGATGTCCTTAATTATATTGAGGAATTTCCCTTCTATTCCTATTTTGTTGAGAATTTTTACCATAAGTGGGTGTTGGACTTTGTCAAATGCCTTTTCTGCATCAATTGATAAGATCATGTGGTTCTTGTCTTTTGTTTTATTTATGTGATGGATTACATTGTTCGTTTTTCTAATGTTGAACCATTCCTGCATACCTGGTATGAATCATACTTGGTTATGGTGAATTATTTTTTTGATATGTTGCTGAATTCTTTTGTCTAGAATTTTGTTGAGGATTTTTGTGTCAATGTTCATGAGGGATATTGGTCTATAATGTTCTTTTTTTGTGGTGTCTTTACCTGGTTTTGGTATCAGGGTTATGCTGGCTTCATAGAATGAGTTTGGGAGTATTCCATCCTTTTCTTTGCTCTGAAACGCCTTTAGTAGTAGTGGTGTCAATTCTTCTTTGAAGGTTTGGTAGAATTCTCCAGTGAAGTCATCCGGGCCAGGGCTTTTTTTGTTGGGAGTTTTAAAATTACCTTTTCAATCCCTTTTTTGTTATGGCTTTGTTTAGTTGTTCTACCTCTGTTTGTGTTAGTTTAGTTAGGTAGTGAGTTTTTAGAAATTTGTCCATTTCCTCTAGGTTTTCAAATTTGTTAGGGTACAATTTTTCATAGTATTCTGTTATGACTCTTAATTTCATTGGCTCTGTTGTGATATCACCTGTCTCTCATCTTAATACGGGTTATTTGCTTCCTCTCCTGTTTTTCTTTTGTCAGTTTGGCCAATGGTTTATCAGTTTTATTGATCTTTTCAGAGAACCAGCTTTCGGTCTTGTTGACTCTTTCAATTGTTTTTCTCTTCTCGATTTCATTTAATTCTGCTCTAATTCTTATTATTTCCTTTCTTCTGGTGCCCGAGGGCTTCTTTTGCTGCTCTCTTTCTACTTGTTCCATTTGTAGGGCTAATGTTTTGTTTATGGCCCTTTCTCCTTTTTGGATGTGTGCATTTATTGCTGTAACTGATCTCTGAGCACTGCTTTTGCTGTGTCCCAAAGGTTCTGGTAGGATATGTTTTCATTCTCATTGGATTCTATGAATTTCTTTCTTCCCTCCTTAATTTCTTCTATAACCCAGTAGTTTCTGAGCAAGGTGTTGTTCAGTTTCCATGTGTTTGATTTTTTTTTATTGCTTTTTTCTGTTGTCAATTTCTACTTTTATGGCTCTATGATCAGAAAAGATGCTTTCTAATATTTCAATGCTTTGTATTTTTTAAGGCTTGCTTTATGGCCTAATATGTGGTCTATCCTGGAGACTGTCCCATGTGCTTTGGAAAAGAAATATATTTGGCTGCAGTTGGGTGGAGTGTTCGGTATATGTCTGTGAGATCAAGTGGTTGATTGTAGTGTTTAGCTCTTCCATGTCTTTGCTGAGCTTCTTTCTGGATGGTCTGTCCTTCAGCGAAAGTGGTGTGTTGACGTCTCCTACTACTATTGTGGAGCTGTCTATCTCTCTTTTTAGTGCTGTTAGAGTTTGTTTTATGTATTTTGGAGCCCTGTCATTCAGTACGTAAATATTTATTATAGTTATGTCCTCCTGGTGTATTGACATTTTAATCATTATATAGTGTCCTTCCTTATCCTTTATGGTGGATTTTACTTTAAAGTCTATTTTGTCAGAGATTAATATTGCCACTCGTGCTCTTTTTTAAGTGTTGTTTGCTTGATATATTTTTTCCATCCTTTGAGTTTTAGTTTGTTTGTGTCTTTAAATCTAAGGTGTGTTGAACTAGTAGTGTTTTTTTTAGAAAACTCTCTAAGCACTTTCATTCGTTTATTGGTTTACATACAGAATAAAGCTTTTTTCGCTGGTCTCTGTTCACAGTTAGTGCACTTCACCTTAGTAGTTAGTTTAGTCCCATAGTGCTTGTTTTTTTCCCCCTTAATTTTACCCCATTTTTCTTGGTACTGACAGCCTGCTGATGCCCACTATTAATGCTGACATTATGAATGGCTTGCAAAGCCAAAGAAGATGTATATCTTTACAATAATGGAGAGCAAGTAGAGATGAACGTGGTTCCAATAATACTGCTAACAGCAGAGACTACTATAAAAGAATGCCCATTTTTAAGACTGTTTCCTGCATGTAACTTTGCAGATGGAAATTCAGCATAAAATTTATATTCATTGATTTACTTATTTATTTGTTTAAGATTAATATTATCAATAGTGCTTCTAGATTGGAAGCCTTACAGACTAGTCATCTGTAGTACCCCAGGGATTCCTGAGATCTTTTAAGAAATCCATTCAGTCAAAACTATTTTCATAATAATATCAAGACATTATTTGTCTTTTTTACCTTGGTGACATTTTGCATGAATGTGCAAAAGTTAACATGAGTGAAGGCTGTTGTATCAAACTGTGGCCATTGTATTCATCACTGCCATGGACTCACACACACACACACACACACACACACACACACACACCATAAACCAGTAAAAATTATTGATTTTATTGAATATCAACACTTGAGTAGACATATTTTTATATTCTGTGAAGCATGAAAAATATGCTTGAAGCACTTGTGGCGTATGGATGTATGATGGGCATCTCTACCAAAAGCTTGTGTGATTGAGTTGAGAGCTGACTTGGCCTCTTATTTCATAGACTATCTTTTTACTTGAAGGAACAACTGACAAGCTAGGGTGATTTTGTCTTGGTTGTTTGGCCAACGTTTCCTTGAAAACAACGAAGTAAACCTCACTTCAAGAAAAACAACTGAAAGTTTTTGTTGCCAATTATAAAAATTGAAGGATTTAAGTTAAAAGTAGAATTTTGGAAAACTTGTATCTGCTACTGTGAGTTATCACCTTCCCAATAATTAAAGACTTCTGCAATAAAATATGTAGTAATATTAATGAATGTTAATTTTTTGATGTTGTAAAATGAAACAAGTTAACATTTGGAAGGATCTCGTATCTCAGTGAACCAGTATTTTCCAAATGAAAAATGCATAAAATTACAAAATCATGCATGAGTAAGAGATTCAAACCACCTGTCTACTTGTCATACTGTGGTGGTGTTTGAGTTGCTGTGATGCTGGAAGCTATGACACCAGTATTTCAAATAGGTTTCAATGGAGCTTCCAGACTAAAAGACTGGGAAGAAAGACCTGGTGATCTATGTCTGAAAATTAGCAAATGAAAACCTTATAGATCACAACAGAATATTGTCTGTTGTGGTACTAGATGATGACAACAATGGACTCAAACCTACCAATAATCATGAAGATGGCACAGGACCGGGCAACATTTTGTTCTGTTGTATATAAAGTTGCCGTGAGTAGGAACTGACTCCATGGCAGTTAATGACAGTGATAGCAAAAGATTTAAAGTGCAGGATAAGCCAGTGAATTTTAGTGAAACAAAGTACAGAAGTTACTAATATAATTTCAGATTCCACATTGCAGCTAACCTTTAGGAAACAATGATTTGCCAATTTTTAAAGTAATTTCAAAGAATAATATCCACAATTATCGAAAAAGCCTATCAACATACTAGCCATTTTTAAACTACATTTATATGTGAGGACAAATTTCTTCAGATACTTCTACCAAAGTGACATATGAGAATCTAGTTGTCTTTTTTTTTTTTTTTTTAATTAATCTGGACATTAAAAAGATTTGCAAAAATGTAAATCAGTGCTACTCTTCTCAATATCTTTTTGTTTTGAACAATATAGTTTTCATAAAAATATGTTATTAGTGTTAATTTGTGATAAATATATTATTTTAAAATTAACTGATAAATATTTTTAAAACGTCTCCCAATTCTAATTCAAATGTAATAAATAGGGATAAATATAAAGCATGCCAACAAAAGCTCTTTGTGGTCCTTGTTAATTTTTATGAGTGTAAAATAACTCTGAGCCCAAAATGATTGAGAACTGCTGTCCTAGTGTATGGAGATTTGCTACTGGTAAAACTTCAAAGCTTGACAAGAACACAAATTGACAAACCAGTGTTTATAAACGCGGAACTTGCGAATCTTTGTTCGATCAATCTCCTACACCAATGTTCGTTGAAATTGCTGTGTTTATGAAAAATTGGCTTTTTATAAGGATCAGATCTTTCATCAAGGATCTGTTGCTATTCCTTCTTCAGATCCCACAATATTAATCCAACAAATAATTAATTTCCTTGGAAATTGTAACCAGTGCTTCCGCATGTCAATAATGTTTGTTACCATTCTGCTTTTTCTCACTTTCAGCGAAGCAATTTACCTTATGCTGTTAATGGAAAAAGCAAAACAAACATTGAAGAAATACTTTTATTTGTTCATGTAAAAGGTGTGACAAATACAAAGAAACAAAAAAAAAAAAAGCCTGTTTATCCCATGAGTAGCCTTTTCTGAAAAGTTTTAGGGTAAAAGTGCATACAGTCACACTCTTTTTTTGTTGAACAAGGAAAGTCATAAGATTACACTAAAAATTAGAGAATTAATGCTTTTTTTCTTTTTCCTGTCCAGACATCCATATTATATATATATATATATATATATGTACATGTATATGTATATGCGTATGTGGAAACTCTGGTGGTGTAGCAGTTAAGAGCTAAGGCTGCTAACCAAAACGTTGGCAGTTTGAATCCACCAGGTGCTCCTTGTAAACTCTATGGGGCAGTTCTACTCTGTCCTATAGGGTCACTATGAGTCAGAATCGACTCGAAGGCAACAGGTTTGATTTTTTGGTTTTATACGTATATGTGTATATATAATGATTATAGTAAAGATGAAGAAAGTATTTTATTTATTGGAGGAAAAGCTAGGTTATTCTATAAATGGTTTTGGGATAATTAGATAATTATTTACAGAAATAACTTAGGCTTCCACATCCTGTACGCACCGTAAGGACATATAGGAGACTTTATTTTATAGTCTAGGGATGGGGACAGTCTTTCTTAGCATATGTTGCAAAGATCATAAACCATAAAGAAAATGATCAGATCTGATAACATTAAACTCAAAAATGTTTGTTACAGAAGATAGAGTTACCTCATTTGAAAAGTAAGTAACAGATTGGGAAAATGTTTCCAATATATGCAAATGTTTAATTCCATAGTGTATGATATCTGTGAAGAGTTCTTACAAATCAGTAAGAAAAAAGCAAATGCTCAATATGAAAATGGTGAAAAGTCAAGAAGTAAAAAGAAATGCCCAACAACCATATGAAGACTCTGTCAAATTAACACTAATATGAAGATTGGTAATACCCGTTGTCAAGAGTGTGCAAAACCAACAACAGGCTCTCACACTCAGTTGGTGGGATTGTAATTTGGCCTTTTAGAGGACAATTTGGCATACTTTATAACGTGTATATCTTACCTAAAAATTCCACTTCTAATAAAATGTCCTTGGGATATGCGTATATATGCTCAATTATGTAAGTAACATATACTCATTATTTTTATTGGTGGAAATTTGGAAACAACCTACATAGTCTCCAGTCAGGGATTAGTTAAATAAATGATGCCAAATCCATTTGACACATTTGTATGCAGACATGAAAATATATGTAATTTTAGATATAGTGAGACAAATATTTCACCACATGAAAAGTGTAAAAATACTGTGATTCTTTTTAGAAAAAGACTGTATGCATGCCTATATATGTGTGTGTGTATATATATATATATCTGCATGTGTGTATGTTTGTGTGTGCTTGTATAATACATGTCTATGTGCATAGATAAAAGGTTTTTTTGGAGGCTATAAGCAAACTGTTTAGAGCTAGTTTATCTCAGGGGATGCAGTTATGAGAGATTTTCACTTTCTCGTGCTATTTTCTTTCTTTCTTTTCTTTTTTTTTTTTTTTAAAACAATGAGTATGTATTAGTAGGAGCCCTGGTAGTGCAGTGGTTCAGCGTTTGGCTGCTCACCAAAAGGTCGGCAGTAGGAATCCACCAGCCGCTCCTTGGAAACCCTAGGGGGCAGTTCCGCTCTGCCCTGTTTGGTCGCTCTGAGTTGGAATCGACTCAATGGCAATGAGTTTGTATGTATGAGTAGAGAGTGTAATTACATTGCAGTCTTACCCTTAATAAACACATTGCTTGAATATTGTTGTTGCTGTTAGGTGTAGTAGCTCATTCAATGTTAATTTAGTGTACCTAGAACACAGTCAACTCACAACATGGATACAACTTAAATCAGTGAGTTGAGGTACAAATGAATTAATTGATTTGAGGTATAAATGAATGAGTTTTAGGGAGTTAACCATCTATGAACTCCTCCCTCCTTTTACTTAATTAATTTCTTATAAGTCAAAAGCTGACCACTGCAATCTAGTCATTTCTAAACTCTCCCTGTAATGCAACACTGAAAGAATTTATAACTGAAAGTAGAAGAAATAATGATTTATTTTTTTTTTTTGCCATTATGACCCTATATCTAGAAAGTATGATGTGTGAACTCTAAGATGTAGTAGAAAGGGAAACTATTTTCTCCTTATTAACTCAGGAGAGTCAAATTTGAATTCTGCTCTGTAAAACACTTATTGCTCTGATTCTTAATAATGTCATCTATGAAATCGGATTTACATTACAGGTCATTGTGAGTATGATATATTTGCGTGATACTTTTGTGAAAGCATCTTTTTATAGTAGAGTTTTTTTTTTTTTAAATAGAAGTCTTATTATTCCCATTTTAGGAACCGTAGAAAAACTAATCCAAGTTGAAAAGAATCAGCTGTACCATGGATTAAATCATGTTCCAGGATATAATGACTACATGTAGGAAGCACATACCTTCTAAATTACCTTGAAATGTAGTTTTACTCTATTGGAAAAAAAAATTGCAAAAGAACGCAAAGGAAAACAAGACAAGGACTTGTCTAATGAAGGCTGTGTCAGATAAATGCCAGACAAGATTAGTGACTAGAGCAAGACAAAAGCGAAAACAAAAGTTACGCCCTGGCGTAGTTCTGTGCTAGGAGGTGTGGTTGTTTCTATGAATAGTGTAAAAATATATATAAGAGGTGACCTGTTCATTGTTGAGTCCTATAATATATTAAAGATTGGTATATTTAATATGCTAAATCAATAAAAAAACAATAAGTATTAATATGAGGTAATGCGTTTGAAAAATATAGGCGATAGTAAATGGCAGTACATGAATTGTCAAATAAATACAGAAAACAGGAGCTACAACTTCATAGAAGGGATACATGGGGAAACGAGGAATGTAGACACTGAGGAGGATGAAATTGAGCTGGGTCCGGGACAATGTTAGGATTTTGTTCGGAAGCAATTAGGAGGGAGATCCTGGAATGAATTCCAGAAACAGCAGAGCAGTGATCAGCAACTTACCATTCCCTTGTGAAACATTATTATTTCTGATGAATTAGGCAAAAAGTGTTGATAGAGCATTTCTGAAAATGTCTATTATCTTCTGAGTTTGTCCACATTTACTATTATCCAGGAAGGTGAGGAACATTTAGAGGCATACAGTTTTTCTTCGTATATACTCTTTGTTATCATATTAGCAGCTCTTCTAAAAAAAGCTTGTGTGGATGACCTGAAGTTTATCAAGCATCTCATATCAGCTGCTATCTGCTTTTCTCCTCTGGAAATATCCACAGGTATTGTTACTTTCATTTTATGACTGAGGCTCAGAGACAGTTACTTTCCTAGTGCCACATCCTCTACAGAAGCGGGATTAAATCTGTCGCTGTCTCATCCCAAGCCCTGTGATCTTTTTGCTGTGAAGTGTTGCTTTCAGTTATATCTTGTTTTCTTCTTTCCAGTGTTTAATCGCTTTCTGAGGTTGTTATGTGTTCATGGATTTATTTTGTTTTTTCACACACTGAAGGACAACTTTATCTTTACTGCTTTGTAACCCAAAAGAGTGAATGTGCCTTAGAAATGTAAGTCTAACTGCTTAAAAAGATCAATGAGCCCTTGACTGATTTCTCTAAATATTATTTATAGTCGATGTCTCTTGACAGAAATGCAAGAAATAGCAATGTGAAAAACTATTGCATGCTTGAAAATCTACAGAATTAATTTCAAAAGTATCATTGATCATGGTGCCTCAGCTTTATTTCTGAGACTAGAATACAATTTTTTTGAATTAGTTTTTTTTTTTCCTTAGTCTTTTAATCTGAGAAAATGTGAAGGTAGTTTATTTGATTAAAAGCATAATTATGGGAATAAACTAAATGATACTGTATAGGTAATTTTATCCAATATGACTGAAGAGTAACAAAAGCCAGTTATTACAGTATCTTCTTAGTTGAACCTCAATATTACTGATTCTTCAGAAAAAATGTCAGCGTCCCAGTGGTTATGAAGCAGAAAGAAACTGAAAGAAGCTTTAGGAGATAAAGAAATAAAGTGGAAGGGAAAAGCCTTTAGACTGTTTTCACTACGATATACAAATTACTGGACATCAAATTACCGTCTGCTGCACGGAGACTGGGAAACCCTCTCTCATTTTAGTGAAGCTTCCTTTGGCAAGTTACTCTGCCCCTCTCTTTTTATGACAAATTGGGTTGGTCTGTATGATTCAAGCTTCTCTATGGCCTGTTGTTGTGTGCCGTGGAGTCCATTTCGATTCATAGCAGCCCTGTAGGACAGACTGGAACTGCCCCATAGGGTTTCCTAGGCTATAATCTTTATTGGGGAACATTACCAGGTCTTTGCTCCCATGGAGCAACTGGTGAGTTTGAACCTTTAACCTTACAGTTAGCGGCTCAATGCTTAACCATTTCATGACCAGGGTTCGTTTTCATGACTGTACCATTCTGTTGCTGGATGATTTCACAGACGCTATGATGTTGACCACCCGTGTGTCAGTTTGTTGTCCTGTGGTGACTTACATGTTTCTATCATGCTAATAGCTATGCCACTAGTATTTCAAATACCAGCAGAGTCACCTGTGGTGGACGGGTTTCAGTGGAGCTTAGAGACTAAGACAGAATAGGAAGAAGGCCTGCTGATCTATTCGTGTGTACCAACGATGATGGAGATAGCACGGGATTAGGCGATGTTTTGATCTGTTGTGCCTAAGGTCACCGTGAGTAGGAGCCTACTCAAAGGCAACTAACAACAACGACATGCTCTTCAAAGATAATGGGAATCTTATGGTTAAATTCACCCTGCATCTTGTAAGAAGAGCAAAACACTAAAATAATTTAAAGGAAGAAAATGCATAATACACTTCTGTTCTCTCTTCTCCTTGCTTTCACTCTATATGGTCCTCCTTGCCCATTTTGTTTACTACCAAAATTTCAACTGCTATTCCTGTTTGGGAGAGCACTAAATGTACATACTTAGCTCTGACTCTTCTCTAACACTTGAATTTCTAATTGCCAGCTGGTCACCTAAACTTGATTAGAATTTAACACTTAAAAAAAAAAACAATCATCCAGCTATTGCCTGACAACACCATTACTACAGTACATTCTTTCACATTCCTTAATTTTATTAAGATTATGTTGGACTGCATTTATTTTTTTATGTATCCATCTTGCTCACAGACATCCCTCTCTTACCAAACTTACGTACTTATACAACTCTGTCATTTCTGTCCCCACATCAGAAGGCTTTTCTTCATTCCTGTTCCTACTCCTGTGGTTATAAGTCTAGATCATACAGCTATTACAACACAGAGTACATTGCCTTTAACCTAGTCTAGTCTCTCTTCCTTATAAACGATACACTATTTTTGACCTATTTATTTATTTCCTAAAGTACATATTTGATCACGTCACGCTCCTTTCAGATATGACCTGTGGCTTTCCACTACAGAGAACACTAAATACAGTCTTCTCAATCCAGCTTTTCAGGGTTTCACTTTCTACCCTTATCCTTTCATTTCAACGATGTCTCCTACACATCCTATACTGCAGCCATATCAGACTACTTACCATTTCTTGAATTCCTACTATTAATTACAATATAGATCTTTGTGTAAAAGAGACCCTAGATAACTATGGATGAACCCATATGAAACTGTATTACTCTGTCTGTCTTAGCTCCTAGTGCTACCATTAAGAAAATACCACACGTACATCGCTTTAAAGGACAGAAATTTATTGTCTCACGGTTTTGGAAGCTAGTAGTCTGAATTAAGCATCAGCTGTTTGTCCTTCTTTGTCAGTAACTCCAGGTGTTCCTTGTAGATGGATCTCCGCAAGGTCTCTTCCCTCTGCGTCTGTCTCTCCACATCTGTTTTCCGTGTTTATAAGACACCACGAAGAAGGGATTGAATTTGGATCCAGTCTTGCTCTTTTATGACCTCATTCACATAACAAAAGAAAAACCTATTTCCAAACAGGATCACAGTCACAGGTACAGGGGTTAAGACTTCAACATATCTTTTAGGGGAATACAGTTCAATCTATAATACCATCACATAACAGTGCAGATGTGATGGTCCAGGACTGATAAGACTAATTCTTTTTCGTGTGGTAATTCAGAAGCCCAGGGTACGCCCTCTGAAGTGTTTTCCTCCTTTTAGCATAATCCACCGTGATTTAGCGCCACGTTCCTACTCCTCTCAGCATGAAAGAGGAAGTAAGGAAGAAGGGCACACCCCCTCCATTTAAAGCATCCTGGAGTTTGCATATGCCATTCGCTTCTTATGTCGCTGTGTAAAACTTAGTAACCTGGTTGCATAGAAGACTATAGAATATCCTCTTTATACTAGTCAAATATATGCATAGTTACAATTCTGTCAGAGAAGGAAAACGCCAATAATTTCCACTAAAAGGAGCAATAGAAAAGTGGTAAGACTGCACCCTGTCAAAGGCAGAAGACTTGTGAGACTCCAAAGAACGAGGCCGTCCTGTGCAGTTCCGGCTCTCACAGGTTTCACTGTGCTATGAGAGAAAGGGGAAATCAGATAATGAGGGATACAGGGGAGTCTTTGGCACATTCACTAACTTGTTGTTATTTTGTTTTTTATTCTCTCCTCCTCCTCTTTTTGCTTCTTCTCCTTTTTCTTAGCTCCATCACTTTTGTTATCATTGACGTTGTTAAGCTAGCCTTTCTTTTAACTCCACATCCTTGCTGAAATTCTTATCTACGGTTCAGGGCCGAGCCAGTACCACACTCTACAAGATTTTTTTAGGATTCTCTATTTTCCTTCTGTTTTTCTTTTACACATAATTTTACACTTAAATTTTCTACTTCAATATCTGTTGTATCAGTCTTCACCCTAAGATTAGTAATGTGTGCATGTATTAAATATTATTATTATTATGCTCTCTATAATATTTTTTTTCTACATTGCCTTGTATAAAAATTTGAAAAGTAACACTTATTGAGAAGCTGGTATGTTGTGGGTGCTAATTTACTTATCTCATTTCCCTCTATCAGCAAACAAACAAAACAAAGCATACGAAATAGGACAAGACTCAAAAGTTAAGTAACTAGACTAAGATGATTGAGTTAGTAAATTGCAGTGAAATCATCTAATTCACCAAATGACAAACTTGCCATACACCAGTTTGATAAAAGATAATTTGCAGAAATTAAACTGGCTAAATTATGGAGGCTTTTTCTTCTTAAGTTTTTATATCTTATGGCTTTATGATTCCTTTGTATTTGTAACTTAATTGAATGATATTTGTTTTTTTTACATTGTTCTGTTGTTTGATATTTTGATGAAAGTGTGTGTCTTTTCTATACAAGCAATGAATTAGCTTGTCTATTTTGCCCACCAGTTCCCTGTCTAAGGAACCCTGGTGGCAGAGTGGTTAAGTGCTTGGCTGCTAACTGAAAGGTCAGCAGTTTGAACCCACCAGCTGCTCCTCGGGAGAAAGATGTAGCAGTCTGCTTCTGTAAAGATTACAGCCTTGGAGACCTTGTGGGGAAGTTCTGCTCTGTTCTATAGGGTCACTGTGAGTTGAAATCGGCTCAGTGGCAGTGGGTTTGGTTTGGTTTTGGTATTCCCTATCTGCCCTGGCCCTTTTCATGATTTTGCCTTTGATTCTGTCTCTGCATCCGTTTTTGGAAGAGCAAGGGCTCTGTACACCCTCCAAAAATTATTTTTGTTTCCACCATACAGTACTGCCTCATTGATAATATGCTCAAAAGTTTTGTTGAATTGTTTGGAAACCCCTGTTACCTACTTGTTGGCAAATAGAATATCTTTTATCCCTGTTAAATAATTGTCTTTTAATACTCTTTAATTTTTTGTGACCAAAACCATGTCAATATTTTGGGTCTGTTTTGGAGACCAATGTAAGTATTAACTTGCGTGAGTCAAAAGGTTTCTTTTGCAGGGGGTGCTTATTTGTGGTCTTTACAAATAAGGAGATTTTGTGAACATATCATCTAAGAGAGTCTTCATCTGGAAGCTTGGAGAAGAGAGCAACGCTACACTTTAGTTGTAAAGCCACGGGCTATTTATCATCCCTTGACCTATTCACTGAGCCTCTGTCTTTCTCACATACTGGTAACTTGCTGTGAGATGGGCTGTAATGTAAAGCCAAGGCCCGTTCCAGTTTCTGAGCTAATCTTAAGAAGGACAATCAAGAAGATTATCAATTTCACAGGACTAGGATTTATCCTACTGCCATTCCATTGATACTCTTTTATCTCGCCTCCAAACAAATGTCTTGATCATGTATTTGTCTTTTGCTAACCATCAGAGACACAATATACTCTTGTTTATTTTAGCTCAGTATCCCTCTTTACCCCATGGTATTGAGTCTCTCAAAAAAGGAGCAATAAAAAGACACAGAAACTATGAAAGACACTTCTTAGGATAACTTTTCCATTTCTGTTTTTCATTTACACTGATACTTCCAAAATGATTTTTCACTGATGAAAGTTATTTAAGTAGGACTAGAAAAAGAAGCTGGAGCCCTGGTGGTGCAGTGGTTAAGCATTAGACTACTAACCAAAAGGTCAGCAGTTTGAGTCCACCAGCGGCTCCTTGGATACCCTATGGGGCAGTTCTACTCTGTCCTATAGGGTCGTTATGGGTCAGAATTGACTCCATGGCAACAGATTTTTTTTTTTTTTTTTTTTTTTTTTAGAAAAAGAAATGCAAAACTGAATCCCTCATGAGCAACCAAGTCAAGGTTTTATGTAAAAGACAAATAATGTAAACAGTTATTTATTTAGCCCACAGTAGTTAACACATGCTTACTTAAAATTTGACTTTTTTCGGTTGTCGTTTAAATTTGTCAAGGTAGGCTAAAAATAGCTGGATTTCCATAAACTAGGTCACAGTCGTACACAGTTACTTCCTTTGAGTGGAGAAGCAGAAAATCTACCATATTAAGTCCTTCAATTTGAAGTGCTTGATATAATATCCTTGTTTCTTGCAATGCATTCCTTTTTCTGCTTCTCTCATTTCCTGGTGAATACCCAAAGCAGTAGGCAGACATTTTAATATTGTACTGTGAAGATGACTGTTTTATATTTGCTTTATATGAATTGCAAATATTTAGACTGCTTCAAGTGAAATAATTCCTACTTTTTCTGGATGTCTTTATTTGGAGAGTTCTCTCTGTAGTGGTTTAAGTATTTCATAAGTGATTTAAGAGCTTAATACATCGAATTATTCTATTTGCATTCTTGTTGCTGTTCAAGGAATGTAGACCTCATGTTTTATAATTCTATTCCATTTTATTGGAGTTAATTTGGAAAATATGCCCAGCCAGGTGGTATCAAAGGTTTTTGCTATTTCTGAATAGATTAGCATATAAACACATCATAACATATGGTTAAAGGTTCGTTTACAGGTGTGACGACAGCTTTTGCCTCTTGTTTCCCTAAATCAATTTAATAGTGCTTTGGGTTAGTTGCCTTGGTAGAGGTATTTTTGCTGTTTAAAAAAAAAAATATATGTATATAGTATAGATTTAGTGAATATTTATTATAATAGCAACCAGTTCAATAGTCCTACTACCCAACTGGAGGGTATGGGATGTGAAGTCTCCCAGGGGAGCTTCAAGGCCGTAGGTGCTAAGTTCCTGGTGGGAATTGACACTCAGAAATCCTTGAATTATCAAGGTTAACTTAATTTTTCTTTTCTAATACTCTTCTGTTATATTTTTCCATTTTTTTGTTGTTGTTGAGAATGTACACAGCCAAGAGTACGCCAATTCACAGTTTCTACATGTACAATTCAGTGACATTGATGACATTCTTCAAGTTGTGCAGCCATTCTCATCCTCCTTTTCTGAGCTGTTCCTCCCCTATTAACATAAACTCACTGCCCTCTAAGGTTCCTATCTCATCTTTTGAGTTGCTGTTGTCTTAATGTTAAGCTTTTTTTAAAATTGTGCTTTAGGTAAAAGTTTACAGCTCAGGTTAATTTATCATTCAAAAACTTATACACATATTGTTTTGTGACATTTTCCCATTCTTGAACTTTATTATTAATTACAAAAACCTTAAATATTACCTCTTTCATTGGTGAAATATATTAATAATAAAGAAAGGTAGAAGAATCTTAATGGTCCAAAATGGAAATATCTGAATGAAATATCATAAATTCAAGGGCCATTTCAGAAAACGCATCATGCACTGATTCTTGGAATTACCTGCAAGTTTATGCATTCACAAAAAATTGATTGAGTGAAGTGTTAGTTTCCTATTGCTCCTGTAACAAATTGTCACAAACTTAGTGGTTTAAAACAATACAAATTTCTTATCTTACAGTTCTGGAGGTCAGCCATCCAAAATGGTCTCACTGGGCTAACATCAAGGTGTGGACAAGGCTCCTTCTTTCTGGAAACTCCAGGGGAGAATTCATTTTCTTGCCTTGTCCAGCCTGTAGAGACCACCTGCATTCCTTGGCTTTGCCCCACTACCATTTTCAAAGCCAACAACTTCCGAGCAAGTCTTTCTCACCTTTCATCACTGTGACACTGTTTCTCTTCTGCCTTCCTATCCCACTTATAAGGACCCTGTGATTATACTGGCCTACGTGGGCAATCTAGGATAATCTACCAATGTCAAGGTTAGTTGTCTCATTAACAGCTTTAATTTATCTGGAACCTTAATGTCTCTTTGTTTTGTAACCTAATATACTCACAGATTCCTCACATTAGGTTGTGGGTTATCTTCGGGGAGGCCATTATTCTGCCTACCACAGGTGCTGATGACATAAGAATAATAATAATAAAGAACAAGAAATAGGAAGGTGTACAGGAAAGAAACAGAGGACTGAAAAGAAAGTAGCCACTAGCAGGGTAAACTCAGAAAAGCTCTTCAGTTCGTCTACTCCACAGTTTCAATAAATACGTAACTAACATTCACTAGGAGCCTCCTCTATGCAATTCACTCTTTTGTATGTGTGTTATCTCATATAATCCTCAAAACAACGTTACCTCCACATTGCAGATGATCAAACTAAGGCGCAGAGAGTTTGTCGGCCATTTCCAGATCACTCAGCCGTAAGTGGCAGAGACATGATTTGTACCCCTGAAATCTGGTCTAAAGGCCCAGAACTCTTAACTAATTAACTACCCAGCCCTTGGTGAAGTAGGATATTACTTTATTTATCTGTTTGTTTATTTACTAGTTAGTCCAATCAGTCATTAAATATTAATTGATTACCCACTGGAAGGTCAGAAATTCTAGTAGGTCCTAGAAATGAAGTGTGGTCAGTCCAACATGGTTTCTGTCTCTGTGAGTTTATAGTTTAAGATGAAATATAGATATTTGTTCCTATAATCTACTGCTGTGTAATAAACCAGCCTACAACTTTGTGGCTTAAAACAACAAGATTTTACTATCTCTCGTGATTCTGTAGGTTTTTGGGATCAACTGGGCAGTTCTACTCCATGTAAATATTACTGGGTTGGATCACTTTCATGGCTAGCAATTGCTGCTGGCTGTCAGTGAGAGCTCTCCATGTGGCTTGGGCTTCTTATTGCATAGTGACTGCATTCCAAGTGGGAATGTCCCAAGAGTGAATGTCCCAAGAATAAGTGTCCCAAGAGGGAGGAAGCTTATACTGCCAGTCCTCTTAAAGACAAGGCCAGGGGTTGGCACAGTGCTACTTTGTCACCTCTGCTGCATTCAGTTGGCTAAGCCCAGATGCAAGTAGATGGGAAGTACCCTCTAACTTTTGATACAGAGAGTGACAAAAAACTGTGGCCAACTTTAATAAACCGCAGGCAAGAACATGGAAAGCATGTGAGAGTATTATGAGATGAAGCTGGGAGAGGAAACCATGGCTAAATTATGCAAGACCTAATAAGGATAATGGAATTTAAAATAACACCAAAATTTATTAAGGGGGACCGCTTAAGCAAGAGAGTACAATTTTCTGAATCTAATTATCAAAAAGATAACTTTGAATGCAATATGGAGAATGGAGGGAAAGTCCAGGACAGAAATAAGGAGTGTCTTGGGCTAGACGGGTGGGTAGGGATGAAGCGAAGTCATATGTGAATGATATTGAGAGGACACATTTGACAAGACACAGTAGTCGACTGGATGTGAATAGTGAGGAAGAGGAAAGCCAAGGATGACCTTATGCTTTCTGTCTTCAACAACATAAAGAGTATTATTTATTGAATTCGTGAGCAATGGAAGAGAAGAAGACTGTGAAGGGAAAATTAGAAGTTCAGTTTTGGAACCAGTCACTGAAGTTAAGAAGACCTATGAAACATCCAGGTAAAGTTATCCGGAAGGCAACTGCATATGTGGTCTGGGATTCAGGAATATGATCTGGGTTGGAGATAGAAATTTTGCGATATTCAGCATGTACATAATTGGTGATATGATTGTAGATGAGGATGCTGTTTGAAAAGAAACATATGCTTAATACAGAGTCCTGAGGAACTCAAATATTTAATGTTCTGAGAGGAGGTGAAAGGTCAAAGGTGACTTTGAAGGAGCATCCAGAGATAGGAGAAAATACTTAGAGGGTGTGGTGTCATGAAAGATAAGTAAAAGAAGTTTAGTAGGTGATAGACGTCTCTGTGGAACGCTGCTGGGAGGCCAAGTAGGAAGAGATGGCTAACAGGCTTTTTTGATGATGCAACAGAAACATTATCAGAGACTTTAGCTGATGAGTTTGGTAACCTGTTGGAGTGGATTAATGAATGATTGGAAGTGGGTTAATAGAGATCACAAGTAGGCCATGGACTTACTTGGATAAGTTTGACTGTGAAAGCAAGTGGAGGAGTATGAAGTGTTGAGTAAGGTGGCTTTATTTTTTAAGTTGAGAGATGGAAACAAGGAGTCAATTAAAAAATAAAAGAGACCTGAAAATTTATGAGAAATAGGATGTGGACTTTGTGCTAAAATATTTTTAAAACTTCCTGGAATTTTAAACATGGGAATGCTGTGAAAGCAAAATTGCTGAATATTGTAAGGGATTATTGTAAGTGGTTTGTCAGTAAAGACCTATTTTCTCGCTGCTGTTATTCATATGGTTATAATTAATATTCACCACATTTTTAATATTGCATGCTAAGATTTCCAAATATGAAGACATCCCTGACTTGGAAAATATATGAGGATTAGTTCTTTTTTTTTCTTTAAGAGCTTTTGATTTAATAAATAGACTATATTTGTCCTTGGGATTTTCTGCAATGTCACTTATAAGAGTAGAGACTATCTCAGAATCAGAATTTCTGATTTTAGAAACACTTTCTTCTAAATTTTTCTTGGCATGGCTGGGTAACACATTTCTGGGTTCCTTTGGAATTTTAGGACTTTGAAAGTGAAGTTGTCTCAAGTCTTGAATTGTTTTATTTAATGTATTTAAAAGAGCTCTTTGTGTGGGAAGTCGAAGTGTTGAAAGGAGAGATGATCAAAGTTTATAAAATTTGGAAGAGAATAAACATGAACTTATTCACCAAATTTCATAATATTATAATTAGAGGACACCCCTTGAAACACAATGAAAGAGGTTTAGAGCAAATCAAAAGAAATATTGCTTTACACAGTCTGTTTTAAATTCATGAAATATTAACCAAAATGGTAAGAGAGCGTGAAAATACAAATAGATTCAAGAGGATGCATGAATGAGCTAGATCTGTAATAAGTTGGCATGTTGTTCAAGGTCATAGCCTGTTTGGCTTGTGACTTTACAAAATTATCCCTTCATGTGGATATCAGATAACAAGTTTCATGTAGCCTAAGTGAAACACTGGTCTTTCTTGTGTGGGATTAGTATTTCATGTTTTCATGTCTTGGAAGTTAACAGTACAAAATATTAATTGAAATAAATAGACCCACTGCTTGTATTAATATCTCAGTTTTGTGGCTTACTGTGTGTCTTTAGGCAAATTATTTAACCTTGTTGTTTCTTAATTTTCTCATAGTAAAAACAGTGGAAATAATAATCTTATAATGTTGTTATAAAGAATAAGTGTATTAACCTAAGTAGGGCCCTTGGTGTCATTGATGTTATTATACCAAGATACTGTAGTACTGTTTTTATTGAAAAAAGTTATTTAAAGAATAATTTAAAGTAATGTCAAAGTGAACTTAATACTTCTATATAAATCACTAGAAGAATGTACTTATTTTCCAGGAAGGGCCCCTGTTCAAAAAATTATAATTTTTTTTGTGGATTAAAAAAATTGTTAATATACCAGATCATATTTAGTATTGAGCAATTTAATTCATCTTTTTTCTACCTGAATATATTATCTGGTATGTTATTTACCTTTAAGTTCAGGGCATACATTTTTTTCTTAGGATACAATGTGACCCTTTTTCTTAATCGTGGTTTAATAATTGTTGAAAAAATTAGAAAGGAAGAAAATAGTTTAAAACAAAGAAAGGAAAGAAATTGTTTAACAGTCACATAGGTAGAGCTCTTTTCAATTTGGAAAATATGGGTATAGGTATGAGTATGGTTTGGAGAGAATTAGAGTAGTAAAAGCATTCCATGTGAAACCCTACCTATGCACACACATACATAATATAGGCTGTTTAGAGATAATAATGGAGGGTATAAGTGGTTTGATTAGGACAACTCTCGTCTCTTCTCACGCCTTCTTACTTAATACTGTCAATCCATCTGATGGCTTAGGGAAAAGAGGATAAAAGAAAAAGTGTGGAAGACGTAGAGAAGCACTTTTATGGTCGTGGAAGAAAGGCCAAAGTTAGATTCCCTTACCTGGAAGGAAGAGAAGGATGAATTCCAAAGGCGTCTGAGTGACCTAACTATGATATAGACAGACATAAGTTATAATAACTGTTGATTAAAGTCTCATCTATGCTTGCTTCCAAAAATAGTTCGGAGAAATAATAATTTAATTTGAGTGTTAAAGCTTGAAAGACTAAGAAATTATCTGGCCACATCCACTCATTTTATAATCAGTAAACTTACGTCCAGGGAAGTTGAGTGGCTTGGCCAAGATCTCACAGTCAGTTGAAAGCTAAAGCAAGGCTAGATTCTTGGATTCTTGACTGGCCTAAACTACTCATTTTCATCACTATTACAGCTTTGTAAGAGGCATGACATGAAATTTCAATTGATTTTTTCTTTTCTTAGCAGCAGATTTATACAAGTCCAGGTGGTTCAGCATTTAGCAAACATATTTGTCTGTAGCTGTCAAATCGAGAATTATTTGAAATTTCATATTCTTGAAAGACAGTTATAGACTCCTGAAGTATTTCAAAACATACATTTAAATATATCTATTAAATTTCACTTACTTAAAAATTATTTTTGTCGTCTACTATCTTCAGATGATTTAGGTGCCTTTTCTACTACGGTAAATCCTGCATGATATGTTTGTGAATTTTGCTTTATGCTCATATAAAAGGATTTTGAAAAGTGGGACCATTGATCTTTTACAAATGAAGTCATATTATTGTTTTATACTATAATTCAGAACTTACAAGCTGATTTTTTCCCATTAAATGTAGCTGCTTAAAATGATCTTATTCAAATTTCCCATATAAGTGTAAACTCTTTCCATAATTAATTTAAATTATGCGCCTTAGTTTGTATAAATTTTCATTTCTCACATATATTGGGTTTTCTGATTGTGAGAGAGTTCTGTCTTCCTGAGGAAACTTTCTAGGTGAGCCAAGTATCTGTCAGACTTAGATTTAACGAACGTTAATGATGATGATGCCCTTTTCTTCCCTATGAAGAAGTGTTCCTACTTACTAGGGTGCAAACTAGGGTGCAAGCATTTTTATCCTTCCTGTCTGTCTTTTGCCCTTCTAGAAACCTGGCCCGTGTTCTATGTAAAGAATCTCTTGGAAACACCTGGAGGTTTTGGTGTTCCAAAAGGCAATAGGCCATTGGCTTCAAGGTGTGGGGTCATGCTGAGAACACACCACCCGGTGGCCTCCACAGCTTGTGTTTTCAGGTTTCCATTTGGCATGGAACTCGTTGCTCAAGCTGTGTCAGAAATTCTTGAAGATATAAAATATGTCAGAGGATGATTCGTATTTTCACTGTTTCTTATGATAATGTCAGTATCATTTGCTTATTTTTTTGCTCATTTATTCAAGATTCTTAAGCCTTTTCTGAGCACCTTCTGCCCTAAAAATTGGAGATGGAGAAGGGAAAAGCAGAGTCCTTGACTGGAAAGGCATACAAGTGAACTGATTATTAGACTGTGACATCTTACGTGCACAGGTAAAGGCTTACACAAAGGGCTATGGAAGTGCCAGGGGCGTTGGACCCAGATTGGACGTCAGACAAGAGTTCAGAAGTGAAGTGAAGCTTCGAGGTTAATCGTGAGGGTTGAGGAGTTAATCTGTCCTGCAGACAGAGAGTTAGATGTGTGGGTAAAAGGAAGGATCAACAACAGGGTGGGTTAAAAAACAAAACAAAATGTTGTGCGTTATGGGCACTGTCATTTGTTTTTCTTTTAGACTGTATATGTTAATTAAAAACAAACTCTTCATTTACATGATATTTTCATTTTCAAACACCTAGATCAGTTCAAAAAAGAAGATATTTGATTCATTTGAAGAGATCTAAATATATCAGAAGATAAACTATCTCTGGTTAATACTAGTAGTTTATGTAGTACAGTTCTGTGTTACTACAAAGAAGGCCTTTTGGTACTGAAAGGAATGCTTTTTGGAGGCCATATTTTGTTCTCTGTAAAATAAACATCCGTAGATTAAGGACAATTCATCAAACACTCATAACAGTATAGGTCAGTCATTCCTGAGCTTTTGTTTTTTTGTTAGCTTTGGTTGTTTCCAAGGGACTTAGATTCTCTTGCTTAGATTTCACCAGGACCCTGTGAAATGGTTAATGTTATTTACAGAGAAAGTTATCAGAGAAGAACAGAGTATAAATGACTGACCAAAGTCAAATAGAAATAAAGGAAAATTTCAGATATCACACACAGGTTTTTGGGCACTTAACTTTGGTACTTTTCTCATCATTAAGTCAGAGTTCACATTTGGAAATCCTTAATTTCTAATGATGAAAACCAGCCAACCAACCATTAGTGATTAAAACTCAACACTATATCCTTATATGGCCATCATTAGGTTTAACAAGGGGCCCTGGTGTGCAGTGGTTAATCATTCAGCCACTAACGGAAAGGTCAGAGGTTCGAACCTGTGAGTTGCTCTGCAGGAGGAAAAAACCTGGCAATTTGCTCTTGTAAAGATTGCAGCCTAGGAACCCCTACAGGGCAGTTCTGTTCTGTCACATGGGGTCACTATGAGTTGGACTTGACTCTACGGCAACAGGTTTTTTTTTTTTAATGTTTAACTACCAGCTTATTTGAAAAGAAAATGGAACTGAACCACCATTATTTTGCTGAAATATTCAGTTATATTCCTAAAGTAAGTGTGGATGACTTAAACTAAAGATATGAATATCTGATAAGAATGTTAGCAACTTTCTATTGAGGGCCAATAATTTTTCATTATTTATAATGTGATTACTGAAATTTACCCAGCTAGTAAATACCAAAAAGTTTTTTTTTTTAATTTTACTGTGCTTTAGGTGAAAGTTTACAGTGCAAATTAATTTCTCATTAAAAAATTTATACACTGATTGTTTCGTGACATTTTTGCTCTTGTGAATAATGCTGCACTGATCATGGATGTGCATTTGTCTATTTGTGTGACAGCTCTTACTTCTCTAGGATATATGCCTTGCGGTGGGATTGCTGGATTGCATGGTATTTCTATTTCTAGCTTTTTAAGGCAGCATCTGTCATTTTCCATAGTGTTTGTACCATTTTACATTCCCACCAGCAATGCATAAGAGTTACAATCTTTCTGCAACCTCTCCAATATTTGCTATTTTCTGTTTTTTTTTTTTGGGGGGGGGGTGGGCAGGGTGAGGTTAGTACCAGTATGTTGGGGTGAGATGGTATCTTATCGTAGTTTTCATTTGCGTTTCTCTAATGGCTAGTGATTGCAATCATTTCCTCCTGCGTCGGTTAGCTGCCTGAATATCTTCTTTGGTGAAATGACTATTCACACCCTTTGCCCGTTTTTTAAATTGGATTGTGTGTCTTTTTATTACTGAGATGTTGAAGTAGTCCATAGATTTTAGAGATTAGAGCCTTGTTGAGAGTGTTGTAGCCAAAAATTATTTCCCAGTCCATAGGCTCTCTTTTTTACTCTTTTGGTGAGTTTGTTTGATGAGCATAAGTGTTTAATTTTTTGGAGCTCCCAGTTATCTAATTTATCTTCTGGTGTTTGTACGTTGTTAGTTATGGTTGTATTGTATTTATGACATGTATTAGGGCCCCTAGTGTTGTCCCTTTTTTTTTCCATGATCTTTATCGTTTTAGTTCTTATATTTAAGTCTTTGATCCATTTTGAGTTAGTTTTTGTATATGGTGTGAGATATGGATCCTGTTTTATTTTTTTGCAAATGAACATCTAGTTTTGCCAGCACCATTTGTAAAAAAGTCTGTCTGGCCATTAAGTGGACTTTGGTACTTTGTCCAAGATCAGATGAACATAAGTGGATGGATTTACATCTTGGTTCTCTATTCTGTTGGTCTATGTGTCTATTGTTGTACCAGTACCAGGGTGTTTTGATTATTGTGGCTGTATAGTAGGTTTGCTATGAGTCAGAAACGACTCTAAGGCAACAAGTTTTTTGGTCTTTTTGACTGTAGGTTCTGAGATCAGGTAGTGTGAGGCCTCCTACTTTGTTCTTTTTCTTCAATAATTCTTTGCTTATCCAGGGCCTCTTTCCTTTCCAAATAAAGTTGGTGATTAGTTTTTCCATTTCGTTGAAGAATGCTTTTGGTATTTGGATTGGCATTGCATTATATCTGTAGATTGCTTTGGGTAGAATTGAGATTTTCACGATGCTGAGTCTTCCTATCCGTGGGCATAGTATGTTTTTCCATGTATGTAGATCTCATTTGGTTTCTTGCAGTAGCGTTTTGTAGTTTTCTTTGTATAGGATTTTTATGTCTCTGGTTAGATTTATTCCTAAATATGTTATCTTTTTAGGGGCTATTATTAATGGCATTGTTTTCCTGATTTCCTTTTCAAAGTTATCTTTGTTGGTATATATGAATCAAGCTGATTATTGTATGTTGATCTTCTATCCTGCGACTCTGTTGAATCTTTGTATTAGTTCCAGTAGATTTCAGGTGGAATCTTTGGGGTTCTCTGTGTATAGTATCATATCATCTGTGAATAAGGGATAGTCTTATTTCTTCCTTACCAATTTGGATGTCATTTATTTATTTTTCTTGCCTTATTGCTCTAGCTAGGACTTCTAGCACAATGTCAAACAGGAGTGGTGATAAAAGGCATCCTCGTCTTGTTTGCTTTCTCAGGGGGGATGCTTTCAGTCTGTCTTCACTGAGAGTGATGTGGGCTGTTGGTTTTGTGTAGATGCCCTTTATTATATTGAGGAATTTCCCTTCTATTGCTATTTTATTGACATTTTTTATCAGGAATTGGTGTTGGACTTTATCAGATTCCTCTTCTTCCTCAATTGAGATGATCATATAATTCTTTTCTTTTGTTCTATTTATATGGTGGATTACATTGATTGATTTTCTAATGCTGAACCATCCTTGCATACCTGGTATGAATCCCATGTGGTCATGGTGTATTTTTTTTAATATGATGCTGAATTCTATTGACTGGATTTTTTTTTGAGAATTTTTGCAGCTATTATCATGAGAGATATTTGTAATTTTCTTTTTTTATGGTGCCTTTACCTGGCTTTGATATCAGGCTTATTCTGGCTTCATAGAATTAATTCAGGAGTATTTTTTCCTTTTCTTTGCTCAGAGATAGTTTGAGTAGTACTGGTGTGAGATCTCCAAATGTTTGGTAGAATTCTCCAGTGAAGCCATCCAGGTCAGTATTTATTTATTTTTTTAATTATCTCTTCAATTTCTTCTGTTGTTAGTTCAGATTTTCTGCCTTAGTTTGTATTAGTTTAGGTAGGTAGTATGTTTCTAGAAATTTGTTCATTTCCTCTAGGTTCTCAAATTTGTTGGAGTACAATTTTTCTAGTTTATGATCCATTTTATTTCCGTTGGGTCTGTTATAATGTTTCCCATCTCATTTATTATTTGGGTTATTTGCTTCCTCCCTGTTTTTCTTTTGTCATTCTGGCCAGTAGTTTGTTGATTTTGTTGATCTTTTCACTGAATTAATTTTTGATCTTGTTGATTCTCTCTGTTGTTTTTCCATTGCCTACATCATTTATTTCTGCTCTATTTTTGATTATTTCCTTTTTTCTGGTGCCTGCAAGTTTCTTTTGATTTTATCTTTATATTTGTTTGACTTGTAGGGCTAGTGTTTTGATTTTGGTCTGTTCTTCTTTTTTCAGTGTGTGCATTTATTGCTATCAATTGACCTCTGAGCACTGTCTTTGCTTTGTCTCAAGGTTTTGGTAAGATGTGTTTTCATTCTCATTTGATTCTAAGGATTTTTTGATTCCCTCTTTGATTTCTTCAGTTGCCCAGTTGTTTTTCAGCAAGGTGTTATTCACATGTATTTAATTTTTTTCCTTGCTCTTTCTGTTATTGGTTTCTACTTTTATGGTGTTGTGATCAGAGATAATGTTTTGTATTACTTTGATGTTTTGGATTTTATTCAAAGTTGTCTGGGGCCTAGAATGTGATCTTTTCTGGGGAATGTACCATGTGTGTTGGAAAAGAATGTATACTTTGCTGCTGTTGGGTGGAGTGTTCTGTGTATGTCTATGAGGTCAAGTTGATTGATTTTGGCCTTTAGATCTTCTGTATCTTTGCTGAGTTTCTTTCTGGATGTTCTGTCTTTTACTGACAGTGATGTGTCGAAGCCTCCTAGTATTACTGTGGAACTGTCTATTTCTCTTTTCCGTACTGTTAGAGTTTGTTTTATGTATTTTGGATCCCTGTGACTAGGTGTGTAACTATTTATTAAGGATATGTCTTCTTGGTGGATTATCCCTTTAATCATTATATAATGTCTTTCCTTGTCTTTTATGGTTGATTTGCTTTATATTATAGTCTATTTTATCTGATATTAGTATTGCCAGTCCTGCTCTTTTTTGCTTACTGTTTTCTTAATATAATTTTTCTATCCTTTGATTTTTAATATATTTATGTCTTTGTGTCTAAAGGAGCTCTGGTGACACAGTGGTTAAAGCGATCAAATGCTAACTGAAGGTCGATGGTTTGAAACAACCAGTGGCTCTGCAGGAGAATGATATGGAAGTCTGCTTCTGTAGAGATTTACAGCCTTGGAAACCCTATGGGGTCACTATGAGTCGGAATCGACTTGATAGGAATGGGTTGGTTGGTTTTGTCTAAGGTGTGCCTCTTATAGACAGCATATTGATGGGTCACTTTTGTTTTTTTAATCGATTCTGCCACTCACTGTCTTTTTATGGGTGCATCTAAGCCATTTACATTCAGGTATGATTGTCAATAAGTATGAGTTTATTGCTGTCATATTGTTGTACTTTGTGTGTGCATGTGTGTGTGTTGCTGAGGTTTTCTTTGTTCCTGTTTCTTTCATGTGCTGAGTTATTTTGTCTGTGGATTTTCATTTTTTTTCTTTCATTATTATACGTTTTGTGTTTACTGAGTCTTTATGTTTTGATAACTGGGTTTATTAACATTCTTTGTGGTTACCTTGATATTTGCCCTTGTCTTCCTAAATTTGAACCAGTCTTTTATTACTTGTATCTCTTTGACTTTTTCTACATTTGAAAATTCTATACCTACACCGTTTATTCCCCCATTTATTGTTTTGATGCTGTTGTCATTTACAGGTTGATGTCTCTGTTTTCCTGTTTCAAGTCTTTTAGCTTTGTTTTATTATTGAGAGTTCTTTACCTAGGTTGGTATCTAGCTGATGCTGTCCTGTGTCCTAGATTCAGGTTGTTGTCTGATGTTGTTGGTTCTGTAACTGAAGAACTTCCTTTAATATTCTTTGTAAGTTTTGTTGGGCTTTTATGGGTTCCCTTAATTTCTGTTTATCTGTAAATGTTCTAATTTCACCATCGTATTTGAGAGACAGTTTTGTAGGATATATTATTCTTGGTTAGCAGTATTTTCTGTCCTTTCAAGATTTTACATATGTCATCCCATTGCCTTCTTGCCTGCATAGTTTCTGCCAAGTAATCAGAGATTAGTCTTGTTGTTTCCGCTTTGTAAGAGACTTTTCATCTTTCTTGAGCTGCTCTCAGGATTGGTTCTTTGTCTTTAGGTTTGGCAAATGTGATTATGATATGTCTTGGTGACTTTTTTTTTGTGGGGGTCTATCCTATATGAGATTAGTTGAGCTTTTTGATGGTCAGTTTTTTTCTTTCATGATATTTGGAAAGTTTTCTGCCAGCAAATCAAATCTTAAAGAATCTTCTCTGGGTTTTCCATTTTATCCCCCTCTTCTGGAACTCCAATCATGCACAAATTTTTGCTGTTGATTGTGTCCCACATAATTCTTAGGTTTTCTTCATTCTTTTCTCTGATTTTTCCTCAAACAAAGTGGCGTCCGTGGATTTGTCTTCAATATCACTGATTCTATCTTCCATCGTTTCCAATTTGCTCCTGAAACCTCCTATTGAGTTGTTCATTTCTAAAATTTTGTTGTTTATTTTTGGGATTTATACTTGCTATTTTTGTATGATTTTTAATTGTTTATTTAATTTGATGTTTTATTCTTGTATTATTTTCCTGAATTCTTCTATTGCCTTCTCTGTGTTTTCCTTGATTTTGGCTATGTTTTCATTGGTTTTGTCTGTTTTCCATGACCTTGTCTATTTTTTCCTTGGTTTTGTATGTATTTTCTTTGATTGCTTTCCTAATCTCTTGGAGAGCTCTAAATATTAGTCTTTTGAATAACATATCAGATAGTTCCATTGCCTTTTCTTCTACTGGAAGGTCGTGTGATTCTTTATTTTGATCACTTGCTGGAGTCATCTTGTCCTGCTTTTTCATATGTTTTGATATTTTCTGCTGTATCTAAGACATTAAAGCATTATTTTCTTTATTAATTGACTGTATGTTTGTTTCTTTTGTTTTGTTTTATATGTCAGAGTAGGCAGGCTGGGAATTCTTTGCTGCTTGCTCATATGTGGGCATGATAGCTCTCACACCTTATCTGGGTGGTTAGGGCAGCAACAGGCAGGGTGAGCCTGTTTTGCTGTATGCTGGTTTTGCGAGGTGGCTGAGGGTGGACTGGGAAGGTGCTGTCTGCCTCCTGATGTTGGTCCAGCAGTGTGGGAGCCTTCACAGTTCCTCACCTGATTGGCAAGAGTGTCAGACTGGGGGTGGTATGCTCTCTGTTCCCACCATTCAGCAGCAGTCACATGGGAAGAGAGAAGGGGTAGCGTGGGCCCAGTGCAGTGGTAGGCCTGAGTGCCAGGGATGCTCTAGCTGCAGCAGTGCAGTAGAGACCATCAGGAAGTGGGAGAGGTGGCATACGGGGCCAGGTGGGAGGGAGAAAGAAAAGAAAAGAGAGAAAGGGATAAAAAAGGTAGCTGGTGGGTATGGGTGGGGCAGACCTGGGGGCTGGCAGGAAAGGGAGGGTGGTGACATATGATGCAGAAGGATGAGTGGTGGGAAAGCATGTTTCTCTGGTTACCAGTTGCTCTGTCTCCTGTTGGGGGCTCTGTGAAATTACCTTCCTGCACTCCCTGTCTGGGGTTGCTGCTGGCTGTGCTTCAAGTCAGTGAAGCTGTGCCGTGTTAGTTGGCAGGGGAATCTCCACTCTGTGTCTCTCCTCCTTCTTGGTTTTCTGTCAGTTTTTTTCTTCCATTTGGTATTTGATGTAGTTCTTTATCCCTTCATTTCATGCTTAGGGTTTCAGGATTGTCATTTGTGTCTGTTTTACTTAGTTTTTCAGATATTTGCTGCAGAGGGACAGCATAGTGCTTCTGTCTAGGACACAATGTTGGCTCCACCCCCAAAGCTGTTTTTTTAATCCAGGTTTGTTTTATCCTAAACTTTTATCTTATACAGCATAATACTCAACAATGTACTTACAATTAGGAAAATGGTATTTTCGGAAGTCATCTGATGCTTTCTATCATTATTGGTATTTTGTTTTTTTGTCTAAATAACCTCTTTTGTAGTTAAAAACATACAAGTTACCTAAATAAATAGAATATTTACATTGTTATTTGTGTGAGAATATGGCCAAGCTTACACATATCAAAAATTCTGAAGATGAGTGCTCTCATTAATAAGATGGCAAGGAACTATAAAACTTGTGAATTGGAGAGTCAGATAAAAGAGAACTTGTTGAAATCCCTGAGAAAGAAAATAGATGACAAGTAAATAGGAAATAGGAGTCTCTGGGTGGCACAGTTAAGTGCTCCATTACTAGCTGAAATATTGGCAGTTTGAACCCATCCAGAGGTGCCTCAGTAGGCAGGTCTGGCAATCTGCTTGTGAAAGTCTCAGCCTTGAAAACCCTATGGAGCAGTTCTACTCTGACATAGTGAGGTTCCCTTGAGTCAGAATCAACTGAATGACAACTAACAACAACAGCAGCAAATAGGAAATAGCGCCCAGAACAACGATTATCAAGGAAGATTTCTGTGTGTCTTGGATGGTCTTAGAAAATAAATAATGCTAATGGGTAAGAGGTGGTTATATCAGTTATGTATTGCTGCCACCACTCTCTCCAAAACAAGCAAGCAAGCAAACAAACAACAATAACAAAAAACAGTTCATGTGTTAAAACAATAACTATTTTAGTTTTCTTTATTGTTTAGGCGGGTGGGGAGATTTTTCAACTGGTCTCAGCCAAGTTCACTCAGGTGTATGCATTCTGCTAGTGATTCAACTGTGAGCTGAACTCAGAGGGCTGGATATCTCTCCTTTTCTGTGTGTGTGTTTTATTTATTTTTTTATTCTCAAGAAGAGTAGACTGGACACCCAGTCTTAGAATAGTGTTTCAAGAAGGCAAGCCTCAGTACACAAGGACTTGTCATGCTTTTGTTTGCATTACATTTGCTGATATCCCTTTGATCAAATCAAGTCATGTGGCCACTTTCAGAGTCAAGGAAGGAGGTAATTACACATAGATACTCAGGCATAGATCCCAGAAGTCCTGATTCATTTGGTTCCATTAGTGTAATAATCTATCACAGATCACCCTCTGGCCCCAAATGACTAATATGCAAAATACACTCACCTCCTTCCAAGACTCTCAAACTGCCCCCAATCATGGCATCTACTGCAAAGTCCATGATCTCATTATCTGCATACTATACTTACATAGATGAAGCTCCTTGGTACGGCTCCTATTTATCCAGAAACCTGTGAACTAAAAAGATAATTTATCTTTTTCCCTGTTTTTCCTCAATACATATACCCAGTATAAGATGGTGAAAGGGACAGAATTACCACAAAAAACACTTCCATTCAGTAATGAGAGGAACAGGAAGCACTTAGAAGTCTCCGGTTCACAGCATTGCTGAAATCCAGCCAGCATATGCTCCAGGATAAGGAATGTTTCTTTACTGGGCAATCCTGCTTCTTAGAAGATTCCCTAATTCATTACTTTATACTGTTCTTGGTTCCACCTTTTGGGTATTTGGTCTGCCTTTCCTTTTTGATAAGAAATTGTTCATGTTTAGAGTTGGGTAGCTTTTTTAGTCTGTTTATTTCTTATAGAAAATTCATTTTGAACTGTCTGTGTACATTTTTTTCAAGCAGATGAAATTAACTTAAAAATTTTGTGGACTTTCTATGAATCTGATTGGGGTCACACCATATCCACAAATTCCCATCCATAATTTTTTTCAGCAAATTCTTTCTACAAATCCCTTTGTGACAATGCCCTTAATAGTCTTAAAGGCCTTTGTATCTAACTTCAAGGGTCTACTATGACAAAGTTTTAATCTTTCTGAAGTCTTACCAATGATACTTACAGCCACACCTTTGATTCAGCCTTTACAGTGAAGCCATTTCTTACCTTGCCAGCTAGAGATACTTGAAACGTGAAGCAGTTTATTTTCCAACCCAGGATATCCTGGCTCTTCTGTTTTTCATTAAATTCTATTTACAAATTGAACAGATCCCTCATTAGCTCATTTATCTCCTATACCTTCTCATAAGTATATAATGTTGCTGTTGCTTGGTGCCTTTGAATCAATTCCAACTCATAGAGACCGCATATGACAGAGTAGAAGTGCCCGTAGGGTTTTCTTGGCTGTAATCCTTATGGAAACAGATCACCAGGTCTTTTTTCTGTGGAGTGGCTGGGTGGGTTCAAACTGCCAACCTTTTGCTTAGCAGCCCACTGAGCTCTTAACTGTTGTACAACCAGGGCTCCTTCCTAAGAAATGATCGATGCAGTTTACACTTTCATCATTCAATCCCAAAATGATTTTAGCCAGAGTCACTCTCAAAATGTCTTTAGCCAAGTTTATCAGGAGCATTTTAAATCTTCCAGTTTACTACAGGTGACAGTTTTGCCAGTGTTTTAATTAACCAGACAAATAGGTTTCCATCTTCCCAGTGCCCAATAGCAGTTTTCTACAGCCTTTTCAGCGTTCTCTCTTTACTATTTTCTCTTATCTTCACTAACAGCCTTCATGCCAGTTTTCTAGCCCCGGCCTATTAGTCTTTCTGAAAGCCAATGACAAATGTTTTAGGCTTTTGTTATGGAAGTACCCTACTTCTAGATATCAATTTGTGTATCAGTGATCCGTTCTGTGTAACACACTGTCCCCAAATTTAGTGGCTTACAGTGATAACCACTTTTTCCTAAAAGTCTGTGGTTGGCTAGGAGAGTCTTCTGCTGATCTTGCTTGAGTTCATTCATGTGAGTACATTCATCTGGAAGGGTCATTGGGGCTGACTCTGCTAGAATGGCTGAAACAACTAAACCATTCTCTTCGTATAGTCTTTCAACTTCAAGGAGGCTAGATCGAACTTCTCAGTCTCAGGGTAGTGTTCTAAGAGGGCAATATAAAAATACCTATAAGCCTCTGCTTACACCAGATTTGTTGATATCTTCTTGGAATATCAAGGCACATGGCCAAACCCAGATTCAATGTGGAGGCAACCAAGCAAGAATGTAGGTACTGTGGAGCTTCTGAAGGGTCACAGCCTTGAAAACTCTATGGACCAGTTCCACTCCGCATCCATGGAGTTGCCATGGGTTGAAATTGACTCCATGACAACTAACAACACCAACAACGACAGTGTAATGATCTCTTATACTAGATGGACACCTTTTCTGTTTATCAGTAAGAAGAAGGCCATTAATAAAAGTTTTCTAGAAAAGGTGTACATTCACAAGTAAGACAACTTCGAGGAATTATAAGAATTTAGAAAGAAGGATTTGGAAAAGTTTAAGAATGAAGAAAGGCGTGTGTGTTGTTGTGTGCTGTCGAGTTGATTCTGACTCATAGCAACCCTATGAAATGTCCCATAGGGTTTCCAAGGAGCACCTGGTAGATTTGAACTGCTCCCCTTTTGGTTAGCAGCCTGAGCTCTTAACCACTTTGCCACCAGGGCTCCAAAGGTGTATGGTGACATGGATTTTTGAGAGTCTGCTGGAAGGTGATACAAGGACGATATGGGATTGAGATGAATAAGAACCAGGCAGAGGGAGGCAAACTATGTGGCAGGGGTTTGCGCTTTGGATCAGGAAGGAATGAGAAGAAGATGGCTTTATTGTGTGTTGCTTTAGTAGCAGTAATTTTGTTTTGGGATACATTATCCTTCAGCCTGAAAATATTTTGTGAAAATTTGTAAAAATTCAAAACAAGATATAGTTAACATCCCTCCATATGCCTGTGTAGGAACTTCAATTTGGTTATTTCTGACAAAATGTACCCCTTACCTTTTATAGCCTGGGCCCAGAAAATATGTCTGAGATGAGACTCAAAAGAGAATGCACCAACTTCACACATCACTGAAGCAAACTGGGTCAACTACTTTATTCACTTACACACTGTTTGCTTATATAACTTTAAGGTGCTCTCGTTTACAACCTCAGATATATGTCAGGAGAATACTGCAGAAAAATCAGTGTTTTAAAAAATGTTTGGTCTTTTTTACTTTTTTGTGAGCAGTGAGGGTTTAGATTGTTAAAATATCTACAATCTAACCTTCCTCTTTTTCCACATGTAAAAGATCTCCTAAGGGCACAGAGTCTCCCCCAAGTTATATTGTAAAAGACACTCAAAGAGGATACTGTATTGATTTAATTTTGTTTCTGCACAATATAGTGATGATAGTTTGCAAAATAAAGTTGGGGCTCTAAGACTTTTCAGACCAGTGTAAAATCACGTATGAGGGAAGAGAAGTTGTTATAACTTTCCAGGAGCAGAAAAAAAATCTCCTCACAGACTAATCTGAGATATAAAATGCTAGGTCCTTAGTGAATCTGACAGCTATCCACAAAGGAAATTACAGTGATTAATGTCTAAATATTAAATGATTTATAATGTAGGAACTATAAATATTTTAATGCATATTTAGCTTAATTAAATAAAATAAACTTTTAATGAGCAAAACCAAATTTCTATGGTACAAAAATCCATTCAAGACACTGATATTATGTGTGTAGGAAATATATTTATTACATCCTTGCTAGTTTGACTGGAAGTGGAAATAAAACCTTGTATTCTCTTTAAAACTATTTGTTGTATCTAATTTTTCCTACTTCTATGACTACATTACATATAAAAGCTAATGTACCTTCATATTTTCCATTTTCATCCTTTGATTTTATAAGTTTTTAAAAATCAGTGTTCTTTTTGAAATAAAGTAAGACTCTTTCCCTAATAATCTTTATAGAGAATCACTGGCCAAATCATTACCTGTAAAATAGTGATAATAAGATCAAAGAGATACTAGATATGAAATCCTTTCAAAAGAAGGTTTAGAGTAGTTTTCATTAATTAATAATTAATGCCCTATTTTATTATTAATATTCATTCTTGGATGACGCTAGAGAGCTTTTTCCTATTTCATTAATGCAATAAATTTACATTTAGGAGGAACATTGAGATTTCTGGAGAAAAGTGGAACTCATATGTCTCTACTATAACAGCCCTTGACATTCATCATTTTAACTATTTGCAAGTGGAGTGAACCAGAAGACACTTGACAAAAAGTAATTCATAATTCTTCTGAAGCACAAATTTGAGAGAAGTTGATGTCGCATGAGAAGAAGAACTAGGCCAGCTAGTGAATTTAATTGAGTAGTCAGCATTTATTTCTTAACACAGTTTGGTTGTCGTTTTATTGAGAACTAAAAAAAAATCCTAATTAGGGTACTGAAAGTGACATTAAACTTTCCTACTTAGAATTTAGTGCATTTGTGTTTGATACGATGTGCTTCCTGGTTCTCATCTGATGTTTAGTACTTTAACTAGGTTTTTCATATACCCTGATAGCCAAAGCATCCATTGTTCGTTATCAACCCACACCGATTGCTGTCAAGTTGATTCCAACTCATAGCAACCTGATAGGAAAGAGTGGAACTGCCCCACAGGATTTCTAAGGAGTGGCTGGTGGATTTTAACTGTTGTCCTTTTGGTTAGCAGCTGAATGCTTAACCACTGCACCATCAGGGATCCAAGAAGGGTGGATTATCCAATAGGCATGGTAAGCACAGTGCTTACCTTGCTTACTAGATCATCTGTAGTGAAATTGTTCACTACAGATTAGTAAGCAAGCACAAGTAAGCCTGTGCTTACCTTGCTTACTGGGTCAACGCCCCTGTCAGGGATTTTAAATTTGAAAAGAGGCTTTATTCTGCAGGAAGATACTGTGGGGTTGGGAGCGAGAGAGATGCCAGCCATACCTAGAAGCAGAATCTTTGATGTGGTGAAAAAATGTGAAATTGTTCACTATAGATGATCTGGTAAGTAAGGTAAGCACTGTGCTTACCTTGTCTATTGGATAATCCACCCCTGCATATCAATTATTTTATTTGAATGTATCAGACCTACAAAAAAGTTAGCATATTATAGTAAACATCTTTACACCCAGCCCCCAGATTAAGTTTTAAAACATTACTGATAAGTTTGAAATTCCCGTGTCTTCTCCATGATTACATGCTCTCAATGTAGCTATTATCTCAGATTTGATGTCTAGTATTTCTGTAACGTTCATTACAATTTTACTGCTCATGTGTTTAAAGTGAAATGTCTATTTTTTAAAAAACTTTATTCAAATAGTGTTTTTGAGATCTTTCAACATTTATTCTTATAGTTCTAGAGCATTTTTTCACTGCTGTATACTATTCCATTAGATATACCTCAGTATGTGGTAGCTTGTTGATGGGCATTTTGGTTGCTTTGGAAATACAACCAAAACATGAATATTTTTTTCTCTCTGTCATCTACTGAAACTAACTGGAGTTTTCATCTCCTTACTTGCTATGATAATTCTGGATAATTTCTTGGTAAAGCTTCCAGTTTACTAATTCTCCTCCAGGTCTAGATAATCTGATTTTTATCCCATCCATTGGATTTTTAAATTTTAATATTTGTCATGGAGCCCTTGTGGTGCAGTGGTTAAGAGCTTGGCTACTAACCAAAAAGGTTGGCAGTTTGAATCTACCAGCTGCTCCTTGGAAACACTATGGGTCAGTTCTACTCTATCCTATAGGGTCTATCGGGTCGCTATGAGTAGGAACTGACTTGATGGCAATGGTTGTTTTTTTTTTTTATGTTTATTTTGATGGCAATTTTTTTCTTCAAATTTGGCTGACCATTTTGCGGTCTCTTATTTTCTTGTTCATATTTCCAATATCCTCTTTTATTTACATTTTAGATACTTGATAGTTATTTTATATTGAGAATACAAAATCAAATTTTGCTGTTCATTGTATCTGTTGAGTTCTGCTCCTGGTAGCTTTCTTTTCTTGTGTGTGTACTCTTTTAAACTGTAGATGTTGAACTTATATTTGGATGCCATTAATCTGTTAGAATCCCAGGTGTCCTGGGTTGAAGCTATATTTTTCTATGGAAGATATATGTATGCTTCTGCTTAGTGATTGTGGGAGCTCAGTTCAAAATGACTTTAATTTCTAGGCCTAGGGTTCCCAACATGTAAAAGAAACCACAAAAATGTAGGTAGTGTGGCTTATGGTTATGAATTACCACAGGTGACTTTTTTTTTTTCATCCAGGAGCAGAACCAAGTAAGAGAAGTTTTTCTATTGAAATTCTTTGCCAGAACACCATCCTTTCACTACTTTATCTCATGTTCCAATCTTGAGAGTATCCAGTGTTTTTTCCGATGAACCACTAAATCCAAGGCCCTAGTTACCTCTGACAAATAATTGTCCCTAATGCAACTTGTCTTTCATATCTTACATAAAGTTCCTGATCTCTCCATATTATTTTTTGGGGTTTTCTTTCTTGTGAACTCAGGATCTGTGCATATATGACATTGTGTTAGGAAAAAAAAGACAGGGTATCGATCCAAACAAATGCTGCAGAATGGATGTCAACCAGTATCTTGTAAAATACTGAAGAAACCCCTGATGTATTAGACACATTTAGCACTCCTATTCAGGAATATTAAGAAGTGAAGAATTTGCAGATGCCCCAAATTATTGTTATTGTTTATTATAGTATATGTAGAATCATTAAGTCCTGTACGCATAAACCTGAATGTTAAAAGCAGTCTTCAATAATTGAAACTTTAAATTGAAAGGTATCTTTGAAATCATCTTATCTCAGCAGAAACAACAATAACAAAAAACAACAGCCAAAACCAAAACCAGTCTGCATTTTTTAGGTATTTAATATTTATCAGACTCTGCTGAGTACTTTGTTTTTCTTGTAGCTTATTTTACGTATATGGGTAGTTCCTGACTTAGGAAAAGCTTCCTTTCTGACAACTCTGTTGTAAGTCGATTCCACGTAAGACGAATGCCTCATTGTTTTTTTTAAGTTTTCATTATTATTGCCTTTTATTATCAATATCTTTATAAAACTGATCTTTATTTGTATTTGGGAATTGGAAACATTACATATAAACTTACAGAGCTATTTTAACACACGCATACATACGTAGAAATACACAAATCAAAAATTTACCCCAGCAAAGAAGAGGACTGGAATGACGGCATTTTGTCAGTTGTAGTAACAACTACATTTGTGGAAGGTTCTGGATCATCTGGATTATCCCTGGGAATGGGGATGGCATTTTGAGTCAGAAAATTAGTGAGAGTTGTCTGTATGGTCCTTTGATTTTTTTCTTCATATATTTCAGGGTAACGTCTCACTGCTTCCTGAATCAACTACCGACATTAGCTAGTGACCAGCGTTTAGGTCCATGTTTTCAAGCAAGTGAAGCCCCTGATTTAGTTTAGAAAAAAACTCCATCTAATTCTTTCAAGGAGTCCTGGTGGCACAGTATTTAAGAGCTTGGCTGCTAACCAAAAGGTCTGCAGTCTGAATCCATTAGCTGCTCCTTGGAAACCCTATGTGGCAGTTCTACTCTGTCCTATAAGGTTGCTATGAGATGGAATCAACTCAATGGCTCTAGATTCTTTTGGTGGGTGAGCATTTCACTGTAAAATTTTTTGACAACTTCTCTCCTTCCTCTTCTTCACTATTTTTTTCTTCTTCCACATTTCTTTCCTCTTCAAAATCCATTAATTTCTGATCTGTCAATCCCTTTTCTTTGTGATCCATGAGCCGTTCCACATCAGCAATATCAAGTTCTAAATTCCGTGTTCTTGCCACATGGACAATTTTTCCACCAATATCTTCCATCATATTATCCTGATCAAATGTTTGGAGCATGTTCACATAACTCAGCAATTTTTTCTATGTCTCCAGAATACATTTTTCCATAACTTCTTCCCAGGAAGAGGCAATGTTCCAGATATACTGATGATTGTAAATGCAGTTTGTCATAACTTGAACATGTCATAAATCAAGGACAATCTGTACCTATTTAAAAAATATATATACACTTTTTTTTTTCTCTAAGACTCAAACAAATGGTTTCCCAGCTTCCACTGGAATGTCTCCGTGGCAGTGTGCCCCAGCATTTTACAACAGAGGTCACTGAGTCCTAGAGTTCCAGAGGTGTTAAGTGAATTATCTAAAGCTATAGTACATGGTCTAGCCACAACCCAGTACTCTTCATATCACAGTACCTTTCTTTTTTAATGGGTATCAGAATTGCCTTGTGTAGACCTTATGTATTTTACATGATATCTTTCAAAATTCAAGAATGTTGGGCTAATTTTTTTCTCGTGTGACAAATGATCAAACTCATTAACAGAAACAAGGCAAGTCTTTTCTATCTAGTCTATATTTAAACCTGTCATTATTTCTGCCAGTAATGAAATAGAAGAACATAGGGACGTTTGTTAAAGCAAAAAGACCTATACGTTCGGTAGTTTCTCATGAGGTCGTACATCTCTTTACCCTATGTAACTTTTTAGATGTTTTGAGTAAATATGTCTTTTAACTTTGTTACACCTTTGGTGTGTGTGGCAGTGACAACTGGAACATTGATCAGAAATGGAAGTAAAACTGAGTTTTACTAATTCTGTGGTGAAATACTGAAGTGTTGTCTGCTCCCTCTTTAGAATTTGTTTTTGCCTTTTATCTTTCTCTGTAGTCTTAGTGCTGATCCAGGTGTGAAGTGAAAGGAAATCGGGATTTTGCTGTGACCAGTGCTGAAAAGGCAGCAAAGATTTGACTTAGAATCAAATCAGTTTTGGTATGAATGCTCTAAATAGTGTAATGAAGTAAAAGCTCTACCTCAATGTGAGTGCTTTTTCAAAAATATAATTCATATAGTATTTTTATTTCTAGCTTTCTAAGGAAGCACCATATCATTTTCCAAAATGGTTGTATCATTTTGCATTCCCACCAGCAGTGCATAAGAGTTCCAATTTCCTTGCAGCCTCTCCAACCTTTGTTATTTTCTGTTTTTTTGATTCATGCCGGTAATGCTGGAGTGAGATGGTATCTCAGTGTGGTTTTGATTTGCATTTCTCTAATGGCTAGTGATCGAGCATTTCCTCATGTGTCAGTTGGCCACTTGAATGTCTTCCTTGGATGAAGTGTCTGTTCATTTCCTATACCTACACAATTTATTCCCTCTTTTATTGTTCTGATGTTGTTGTCATTTACAGATTAACTGCTCTGATTGCCTGTTGTATTTCTTTTGGTTTTGGATAGTCTTTGAGAGTTCATTTCCTAGATTGGTATCTGGCTGGTACAATCCTGTGTCCTAGATTCAGCCTGTGAGCTGAAGTTATTTGTTCTCAGATCAAAGTACTCTCTTTAATAATTCTTGTAAGTTTGGTTGGGTTTTTGCATATCCCTTAATTTCTGTTTATCTGGAAATGACCTAATTTCACCATCATATTTGAATGAGAGTTTTGCAAGATATATTATCCTTGGCTGGCAATTTTTTTTTCTTTCCAGATTTTATATATGTCATCCCATTGCCTTCTTGCCTGCATGGTTTCTGCTGAATAATCCGAGCTTAGTCTTATTTTTTCTCCCCTGTAAGTGACTTTTTGTTTTTCTCGAGCTGCTCTCAGGATTCTTTGTTTGTCTTTGGTTTCGGGGAGTGTGATTATGATATGCCTTGGTGATTTTCTCTTGGGGTCTGTCCTATATGGGGTTTGTTGAGCTTCTTGGATGGCCAGCTTTTCATCTTTCATGATATTGCACAAGTTTTCTGTCAGTGCAGTTCTTCAACAATCCTCTCTTTGTTTTGTGTTTTCTCTCCCTGTTCTGGAACTCCGATCACTTGCAAATTTTTGCTTTTGATTGTATCCCACGTAATTCTCAGGGTCTCTTCATTTTTCTTTGTTCTTTTTTCAGTTTTTTCCTCAAATAGAGTTGTATCCAAGTGTTTGTCTTCAATTTTGCTAATCCTGTCTTCTACCATTCCAAACCTGATCCTCAGCCCTTCTATGACACTGTCCGTTTCTGAAATCTTGTTGTTTATTTTATGGATTTCTAATTGTTGTTTTTGTATGATTTCTAGCTGTGAATTTATTTTAGCATTTTATTCCTGCATTATTTTCCTGATTTCTTCCATTCTTTTGTCTGTATTTTCCATGAATTTGTCTGCATTTTCCATGAATTTGGCTATTTTTTTCCTCATTTTTGTCTGCTTTTTGCTTCAACTCTTGGATAGCTCTGAATATTAGAGATTTGAATTCCCTATCAGGTAGTTATAGTGCCTTTTCTTCTACTGGGAAGTCATCTGGTGTTTTCTTTTGGATGCCTACTGGAGCCATCCTGTCCTGTTTTTGTAAATGTTTTGGTATTGTCTGCTGTCTTTGGGGCATTCTGTAGTTATTTTCTTCATTTATTGATTGTAGATTTGTTTTTTTGTCCTGTTGCTCTCTCTCTCTCTCTTTTTTTTTTTTTTTTAATTTGGCTATGTCTGAGCAGGAGGGCTGTGTGTTCTATGTTGTTTGCTTGTCTGTGGGCATGACACTTTTCGCCTCCTTCTCCATGACAGGGTCAGTTGCTCAGATATGGTACAGTAGGGCAGGTTCAGCTGAAGAGGAGTTGCTGGGATGGGTTGTTTGTGGCACGTACTAGGGCCAACAGGGTGGGCCGGGAATAACTGCAGGGCAGGTTCCAGTAGGCCGTGCCTGTGCTGCTTGGGGATGTGATGTTCAGTGCACAGTGCAGATAGGCGGGAAGGGAAGGCAGATTGTGATGGGTGGAACTGAGATGGGTTTGTAGAGAGGAGAGAGGAAAAGGAACCAAAAACAAACAAACAAAAAAGAGCGCTAAGAGAGCTTTCTGTTGGAGTGGAGAGATGAGAGACTGAGAAATGGAGAAAAACAAAAAGGAGAAAAAGAAGAAGAAAACAATGAATAAAAAACATTAGAAAGAAAAAAGAAAAGAAAAGCCCCCAGGGATCACACTGGTATGGCTGCGAGGTCTGGGGAAGTACTCCCAGGTCATGAAGTACAGCCTGGCTAGAAGGGGTTAGAGGTTTCACTCAGCACCAGGTATTCAGAAGACAGGAAGTGAAGGTAAGTATAGAGAGAAGAGAAACTGAGTAATGAAGAAAGACAAAAAGGGAAAAAGAGAGAAAAGAAAACAAAACAAATGGATTAAAAAAAGAACAAGAAACCCCCCCACAAAAAAAACAAACACACACACACACACAAAAAAAAAAAAAAAAAACAAAAACAAGAAGAAAGAAATGGTCTCAGGGATCTCTCTGCATGTCTGCGCAAACTGAGGGGATAGTCCCAAGCCACATAGTACTGTCCGGCTAGAATGGGCTCTCAATTTGAGAAAAGAGAAAGAAAACAAACAAACAAATAGATCAAAACAAAGAAACAAACAAACAAAAGCCCGGGGATCCCACAAGCGTGGCAGCACGAGCCAGGAAGCAGTTTCACATTTGAGCGGCATTTCACAGCCTTTCAGGAAGAAGCAAAGATGGCTCACGGAGCCAGGTATTTGAGAGAAAGGAGGGGGAGGTGGTGAGAGGTATGGAAGAAATCTAAAGAAGCAGAAAAAAGCAACACCACCAGCCAACAAATGGCACTCAGGGAGTCAGCCAGTGCGGGCGGGTGGAATCCAAGTAGCACTGGGTTGAAGCTTGTGCTTCCCAGGCAAGACACTGTGGCCACAGGAAGCAGAGGAGACCAAGTGAGGTGAAGAAGGGTGTGGGGTGGGTGGGAAAGCGTATATTACTGGTTACCAGTTGTTCTGTCTCCTCTGGAGGCTCCGTGAAGCTGCTTTCCCGTACCCTCTGTTCACCGATCTCTGATAGGAGTCCAAGATGGCAGATCCGTGCTGTGTTAGCTGATAAGGGACCTCTGCATGTATCTCTCCTCACTCTCTGTTCTCTGTCAGTTTCTTATTTCATTCGGTGCTTGGCTGAGTTCTTTATCTCTTCATTTGATGCTTAGGGTTTCAGGATTGACGTTTTCTCTGTTTGGCTTAGTTTTTTGGATTTTTGCTGTGGAGGTAAGGCTGTGGAGGTGCTTCTGTCTATAGCACCATGTTGCCCGGAAGACTCTCTTTAGAACATTTTAACCACCTCAAATTTATTATATCTCACACACCCTTTACATGAGTGAGTAAGTGATGAATAATAAATAACCAATATCTGATATTTCCTACAAATTCTCTCTTCAATGTTTGGCTGCACAGGCCTGCATTTGAGCTCAATGGGACCTGAGAGAGCACTGAGACATTTGAAACCTGTGACATGCCAGAGGCACACAGCTGGCTGGTGTCACAGCTGGGATTAGAGACCAGCCCTCCAGATATTCAGTCTGTAGACATTAAGCCTGGCACTTTATCCACAATATTCAATGGCATCAGGGCATGGAGTGCCTGGAACTTACATACAGTAGAAGCTGAGCAAGGCATTGCAGAGGATAAACTATGTGTGTTTTCAATATAAGGAAATGCATGACCAAGGGATGAATAATGGGACTATCTTTTGTAAAATAGCATCTTGTATAAATGGCGGTAATTCTCTTTCGTTATGTGTTCAGAACTGATCACTAATATTCACATGAAAGTTATTGCCTATTACTGCTAGTTCTGCTATTACCTGCTATTGCAGATGACGAATGAAGTGAGAATAAATGTTATAGATTTTAAAGCTACATATCGTATAGTCAATAGCAATAAACTTATGACAGTTCACCTCACTCAGCAAACATAACATGAAGGTCAGGAAGGATAAATGTTCCCGAAAGGGAAAGAAAATGTATTATTACAACTTCATGGTTTTCTACTACTGAGTGATGATGCTGCATCACATTTAATATTTGTGTGAAAAATGGCATCAAAATGTACGCAAAGGAGTAATTTATCACAGTGGCAGGGCTATAGGGAAAATCATCAATGAAGCCATTTTTAGAGAATGTCACTGTGGTGTATGTTTATTATTCTTCACATTTTATTTGGATCATTTAATGTTTCATTCAATAGCTGTATACTGAGTGTCTATGCTAGGAACTGTGCTGGACTCAGGGACTAGGAACAAGCAGAGCCAAATGTAGGCTTTAAAGATGAGAGTTTAGTAAGAGATGCTAACTGCAAGTTCCCAAGTGAAGAATCCTTCTTGTCAATAGACAGGAAAAGAAGGTGCCTCAGTAGATACATGGACTTTAAAATACTGGTGGTGCAATGGTTAAGCACTAGGCTGTTAACCAAAAGGTTGACGGTTAGATCTACTCAACAGCTCTGCAGGAGAAAGACCTGGTGATCTGCTCCTGTAAAAATTACAGCCCAGAAAACCCTCTAGAGTGATTCTACTCTGTCACATGGGGTTGCTATGAGATTTTATTTGACGGCACCCAGCAACAACAACAAAATAATCTCACTAATGGCAAGTACAATGGTTTTACTTAATTTCATTTTGAAGCCAGAGTATCGTATTTATGTAAAATTTCCAAGACTAAGGAATTACAATCCCATTTTTTTATATTTCACCAAATTTTTACATGGAAACCTAATATTACATGTACCGTATATTACAACAATCACATATTTTTAAAGGAATAAATGCTGCCTTTTATAAATTTTAATTTGAAATGATTTCATTGCATTATATAAATAATAATTTGAGATTGTGAGAATACTTGCGAGTATTTTATGTACAAAATCTCACTGGGCATATGTCCAAGGCATAGGTGTTTCCTTCTTTTCATTGATGTTGTGAGTTACATCCTGCACTATGTACTGTGCATGTTTTCTGATTAGTAACTTCATTTCTCTTTATACAAATTTTTCCATATATGAAATATATTTTAACATCTTAAAAAAGATAAAATTTCACAAATAATCCAGAGATCATCTTCTCATAGGTATGATGATTTTCTCATCTATTTTGAGAGCTGATTGATTAAATTCCATGGCTAATTTTAAACAACCACTAGTTTTTTGTAGAAATATAATGAAGAAATAACATATTTTGTTTTACATTGTTTCAGAAATAACCCTGTATCAGAAGAAATAAATTGTCACCATTTCAGAACCTGTCTTATATCTGTCATAAAATTGATCTTATCATATATTCATTCAACAAATATTTAATAATAATACACTTTGTAACTTCCTGAATTGGCTTTTGCAGAAAATAGAAAAAAAAAAAATATTACACTTGCATTTTTTGTCAGTAATATATATTTACTTGTATTTTATACTTTCTCTAACACTTCCCTACATATTATCTAATTTATACTTGAAAACATTTCTGTGAGGCGGAAAGGATAAGAATTAATATCCTCATTCAGTAGATTAGGAAACTGAGACTCAGGCTCAGTGACTCTTCTAAGAGCAGATGGCCAGGGTAGGGTAGAGTTGGGCTTCTAACTCAGGTATTCCTATTCTGTTCTCACACTGGCCCCCCTAAAGGAGCTCACCAATCACACGCACACACACACACATTGCACTTGAGGTCATTCGTTGCACTTGAGGTCATTGGGAGGTAAACGCAGTGTTAATGGGGCTCAGAATCAGAGAAGATCACATCCAGTAGGCAGGGCACCTTTCATGGAAGAATTGGCATTTATAAATGACATTTATCAAACGCCTGCTGTGTGCCAACTTTGTGAAAGATTATGCATTTAAAGTAAGCAGTACATCATTCCCTGCTTTCAATCTGTTCAGACCTCTGGAGTTTAAGGGTAAAATTAGACGATTACAGTGTAGGTTAATGTGTTGAGATGAAGATTGCTCTAGAATCGTACGCATAGCAGGGCCGTGTAACAGACCACGCGGAGCAGGTAGCACCTGAGCACTTTTATAGAATTTATTCTCTAAGCAATGGGAAGACATTGAAGGCTTTTAAGCAGGAAGGTTAAATCTACCATGACAGGAAAGAGATTTATCATCAAAGAGTCTGTTGCGGAGCTTGTTGCAGCAATGCAGTCAAGACATGTTTAAGAGCATATCAGGGCCGTGTCGGAAGGGCTGGAGAGCACAGATTCAAGAGGTCATACGGGCAATGTTTGCTGACAGTTTGTATGATGGGAGCAAGGGAAGACAAGAAGTCAAGAGTGATGGTCACGTTCCTGGGCCTGACAGGATGGGTTCATTTTCAACATGTAAACATTTGTGTTATGGAACTGGTGAATTTTAGGCAAGAGAAAAAATGTATAAACAAAATCTAGGCGCCTGATTAAGAAACAGATAATGTTAACAATCGATTAGAATATGGAATATAAAGAGAAGTTGTGAGAGACTTATACGGGATTACTACTTGCCAACACTGTTCTAAGCTCATTTTTTCCCCCTTTAATACACCCCAGTGGGTAGGTAATTAATATATTATTCTCTTTTGCGGATAACTAAGCTGAGTCCGTGAAACACAGTAACTTGCCCAACCAAACCCAAGTATCTGATGTCAAAGCCAGATTCAAACCCAGGTTTATCTTACTCTTAGCATTACAGCATGCCACATCTGAGGTTAGATCCCCAAGATCTTTGGATGCAGAATAATAACTTCTCTGTTGCATTTATTTTTTGAGATTAAAGAAATATATTTTAGACTATGTAAAATGGAGGAAAGGATTTGGTGTATTTCTTTTTTTTTTCTGGAAAGCTCATGCTTGAAGTATTGGTGAAAGATTTAATATTTATTAATTAAAAAGTACACTAGAAAGTAAATAAATAACAATTTATTATTGTAAAATTAACATTTTGAACAGAGGGGAGTGGTATACTTACCATCTATATTTTCTCAATAAATAGATAAAGGAGAGGCATGGAGGGGTGAGAAAGTTTTGAGAGATACCTGCACAAAAAGTTGAATTTGACTTTGTTAAAAAGAATGAGATTGCTAAGAGATGGAATATAAAGGAAGAAGAAAAAGAAATTGGAAAACAAATCCTTGGAGAATGCCTTTTTATGCATTGTGATTTAGGATAATTAACCTTGCAGGAGTTTGAGTTGAAAGAAGGAATGAGAGGATGTTAGGCGTAGTCTAGCTTGGCAGAACTAAAAAGAGAAACAGTGCAGTCGTGAGAAACACTGAAGTATTACCATGTGAGCGTCAGATAGGAAGGGACTTTATCTGTCATGCTTCCTGCTGTCTTTCCAACATCTAAAACGGTGCATCGTAGCTGTCAGAAATGCTTGGTTAATGTGGAATAAATGAAACAGAATTAAATGAAGATGGTTACATATGTCATGAACAGGACAAGGGAGGACAATTAATTAATCATTCTAAAATACTGAACAGAAACAATTGCAATATTTATAGTGCCAGGAGTAGAGAGGGAAAAATCAGCACACGAGTGCCATTTGCCAGGTAAAATAATCAGGATTTTCTCTTTATTCTTTTCTTGTTTTTATTGAAATTAAATGGAATTAGAGATTTTTTTAGTAGGAGGCACTGGAGGGTGAAATCCTGGAGCTAAGGTGCAAACTCCAGGAAGAAATGGCCTGTATCTGTCTTATTTATTGTGGCGTTCTCGAAACCTAACACTATGCTTTTCACATTGAGTATTTACAGTATTTCATATGAAATATTAAATAATATTATAACTATTCAATTTTATATTGAATATTTACTCAGTTCATAAATAGATAAAGGGAGACAACCGGGGTGATGACAAAAGTATGGGAAATGTTTTCATAAAAAGTTCAACTTGACATTTTCAAAGGTATAAAGAGAGTGTGAAAAGGTATAAAGACATTTTAAAAGGTATAAAGAGAGTGAAAAGAATTAAGAAGGAACTATTAGAAGACAAATGCCTGTTTACTTGGGAAGTGAGCAAAACATAGGCCGGTGAAGGAGAGAGGAAAAGCCCATGGTGGTCTGATTCTCCTGGCAGCAGCGTGGAAAAGGAATCAGAAGAGAGAAGACTGTCAGAGTAGAGAGAGAGAGCATTTCAAGAAGCACACTTTTTTTTTTTCTTTTAAGAAGCATGTTTTTGATTAATTCAGAGAAGCCAAGAAAGCTCCATCTGAGAAAGAGATCATTAGATTTAGTGACTAGGAGATCATTACTGCTAAATGATGCAGCAGTTTCGATAGTGATATCAGGGCCAAAGTTGACAAGGGGTTAGTGTCAGAAGTTTATGATGAAGGCAGGAGAGAGGTTTTCTGTGGTCTCTTTATTTTGAGTCAAAGTTCCTTGGTGATGTGACAGTCACCAGTTTTTGTACAAGACAGATAGGGACTGTTGCCATTCCTGCTTATGGAGCAACCTGTGCGACTTTATTGAACTGAATGACAATTGATAAATATAAAAAATGTAAAATGAAAATAAATCACACCTTGTCCCTCTCCTTTTCTGCTCAATAGCCATGTGAGCTTCTCCAGACTGTATCGAGTATGCACCAATGAGCAGAATGACCCAAGAGAAAAAGATGTGCTCTGGATGCACCATCAGCATTGCTACCAGCTTATATCATCTGGGCTTGTAATAAAAAGTGGAATAATCAGCAACTTACTTACACCCGGGAGATTATCATTTCTGCTGTTTGACCCAAAATGTCTTTTAAAAGATCTTGACTTTGCTGAGTTTCTCAAAGTTGATATTAAATATTTAATTAAAGTAGCAGAATTCAGTGAGAACGTTTTTACCTACACCTTTGCAGTTAGGTTTGAGTCTGAAGACATAAATGCAATTATAATATTAATCAGCATAATCATTCAGAAACTTATGTTGGTGTTAGGTGCCATCAAGTTGGTCTTGACTCATAGCAACCCTCTGTACAACAGAACGAAACACTGCCCGGTCCTGCGCCATCCTCACAATCGTTGTTATGCTTGAGCTCATTGTTGCAGCCACTCTGTCAGTCTATCTTGTTGAGGGTCTTCCTCTTTTTCACTGACCTTCTACTTTACCAAGTATGATGTTCTTCTCCAGGAGCTAGTCTCTCCTGAGAAGATGTCCAAAGTATGTGAGACAAGTCTCGGCATCCTCACTTTTAATAAGCATTCTGGCTGTACTTCTTCCAAGACAAATTTATTCATTCGTATGGCGTTCCATGGTATATTCAATATTCTTTACCAAGACCATAATTCAAAGGCATCAATTCTTCTTCGGTCTTCCTTATTCATTGTCCAGCTTTCACATGCATATGAGGTGATTGAAAACACCATGGTCTGGGTCAGGCGCACCTTAGTCCTTAAAGTGACGTCTTTGCTTTTTAACACTTTTAAGAGATCTTTTGCAGCACATTTGCCCAGTGCAGTGCGTCATTTGATTTCTTGAATGCTGCTTCCATGGTCGTTGATTGTGGATCCAAGTAAAATGAAATCCTTGACAACTTCAAACTTTTATCATGATGTTGCTTTTTGGTCCAGTTATGAAGATTTTTGTTTTCTTAAGATGTAATCCATACTGAAAGCTGTGGTCTTTGATCTTTATCAGGAAATGCTTCAAGTCCTCTTCATTTTCAGCAAGCAAGCTTGTGTCATCTGCATATTGCAGGTTGTTAATGAGTCTTCCTCCAATCCTGATGCCCCATTCTTTTTCATATAGTCCAGCTTCTCGGGTTATTTGCTGGGCATACAGATGGAATAAATATGGTGAAAGGATACAATTGTGGCAAACATCCTACCTGACTTTAAACCACGCAGTATCCCCTTGCTCTGTTCAAATGACTTCCTCTTGGTCTAAGTACAGGTTCATCATGAGCACAATTACGTGTTGCGGAATTACCATTCTTCACAATGTTATCCATAATTTGTTATGATCCATACAGTCAAATATTTATAATAAGAAACTTATATCAAAGATAGTAAGGTAGAGGTAGAACTGACAGATTTTCTGTTCCTTCCTCTGCCTCCAGAGATGCCATAGCAAAAGCTTGACTATATGTAGAATGCTGATATTATCTAACTTGCTTTTGAAAGTTATCTTTGAGCTATTTTTTCCAGGATTTAGGTCCCTGTGTGGCTCAAACAGTTAAGCACTTGACTACTAGCCAAAAGGTTGGTGGTTCAAACCTACCCATAGCCACCTCATAAGACAGGCCTGTGGTCTGCTTCCTAAAGCTCACATCTTTGAAAACCCTATGGAGCAGTTCTACTCTGCATACATGAGGTCGCCATGAGTCAGAATTGACTACACAACCAACAACAACATGACACATTGTTTTGGATGTTGTCAGTGGTAGTAAACCTTCCTCTTTTGAGAATGGATCTAAGTTAGGAAAATGACTAAATTTTGGAGGCATCACTGGAGAATAAGGTGAAGATCAAAATGAGTAATTTCATTTTTAATCCAAATAAGGGGTAGTTCCAAACTATTGCAAATACTTTTCTTGTGTCACTAGGCTCATGTATCCATGTTATATTGGGAAACGAGTATCAGTATTAGAAGGCAAGCAGTCTTGGGTATTTGGGGGCTGGGGTATTAGAAATACAGCACTGTTTCATCATCTTGAAATGGTCACTGCAAACAGGGTAAGCAAAGTACATTAGCTCAGGTGGACATTCTGATCAATTCCTGGTTTAAATCTCAATGACATCCTTATTCTGGACTAATTGGGTGGGGGACAGTGACTGACCTAAGATAAAGAGAGGAAAATGGGCAATGTTGACCAAATGGCTATTAACTGCATGTGTCATAAAGGTATTGTAGAAGTGAGATACCTAGAAAAATAGGGAATATAGGCGAGTAGATAATTGAATATGGGCCACGAAGAAAGAAAGGATAAGAAGAGAGAATTGAGAGAGAAAAGGGATAGTCAGGAGAGGAAAGGCATTGTTGTAAAATTACATTCATTTGGAGAATTAGATGGGTTCCTGGGGAAGAAAAGTGCCTTGAATTAGGTGAATTGTGATTCTTATGAAGTCTTGTAAAGCTTGTGCCTGCTGTTGGGCCAAAGCCAAGTGTTTCCAGATGGCCAAGGTAACCAGGGGGCCCCTTGACAACTCACTCCAGAGTCTAAAACAAATGGAAATGAAAGGTATGGCTCCTCATTAAGACTGTCCGTGTATTCAGACGATGGCATCGTTTGTCAAACATTCAGCTGGTGCTGTGGCTGCTGTTCCATCACAGAACCTATTTCACGTAAGAACAGAAGAACAGGTCTTGTTAATAAAGCATATTGCTTGATCCTACAGTGTCTAGACGACATGCAATACTTTGCAGGGAATAAAATAAAATAGATCCAGTGATAGTTTTATAGCAAGTCCCCCTTTTTATCCTCCTTTTCATATGCTGTGTGAAATCACCAAATTCTGAACAAATTTTAAGATTTAATATATATGTATGTCAGTACACATATATCCATGTTTAAAATAAATCACAGCAGAGTTTGCCTCGATGAGTTTTAATAATGAAAGATCTATATGTATGTGAAGAATGGACATAATCATCAAACACGTTAAAGGTGGTTTTCAACTTCTGAACCCAAAGACAAAAATATATATATGTGTATATATAGACATCAGTAAGAGGCTGAAATTTCATCTTTACATTATGTTAAGGTATGAAATAAATGTAAAGAGATACATACAATACAGTTATTATCTGAGATACATCAGTTTGCTCTGCAGAAGATTTGTAATAAAGGAAAAAATGTCAATTGATACATTACACAGAGGAAAACCAGAAAGGCCAGAAAACTTCTTATGTTAGAAAGACAAAGTGAGTTGGAGACCAGGGAATACTTAAAAGAAAATGGACATATTTGATAAACAAAGCCCACTCAAATAAATAGCCAATCTTGTTTTCCTTTTAAATAATATCATGCAATATTTACTGAAAAATCATTGCTTATTATTTATTGCTTGTCTGAAATTTGCTATTGAAATCTATGTGTATTTCAGCAATGCTCATATTCATGAAACAAATATATTTTTCTATAGACAGTATGTTTCTGGGAAGGAAGTAAAATGACCTAAGATAGTGTTGGCATTATTATCCTTTAAATGGGGTTAATTAATTTAATAGAATATTTGACATTATTGCTCTGGGTTGTTAGATTGGGTTACTAGATGGATAATATCAGTTCCATGGATTAAAATAAATGTTGAGACTGAAAAATATATTAATTCCCTCAAAACCATGCAGCTGATCAGGATGGATGGCCTGAAGCCCTGTGCTGTGGTCAGTTTCTATGGAACACTTCTGGGATCCATCTTGGACAAAAGAACTCTTAGTTCTTAGAATGCTATGATCAGATATGTGTTTTATGAAGTTCTGGCTAGATTGTGGAGAACTGAAAGGAAGGGGCAGAAGTGGGTGAGAAAGGACAGTTGAAGACATATTCAGCAATCCAAGTGAGAGGAGCAGTATTATCCATTAGTTAAGAGCATGGACTCTGAAGCCACACTGTCTAGGTTTGAATCCAGTGTCCCTCACTTACTAGCTGTGTGACCTTGGCAAGACATTCAATCTTCCTATTCTTTCATATCCTTATGAGTGATACGATAATAATAATAGTTCCCACCTCAAGGAATATTGTGGGAAATAAATAATGTACCATAGGAAATATCAGGCAATGTCAAGCACTATATAAGTGTATGCTGTGTGTGAATCAGGAATGGTTTGAGCGGTGACAGAGATGAGTGAAGCAAATTGGAGTGTATTTAGGCATTAGAGTCAACACAGCTTAGTAACTGACTGAATGTGGAGAAATAGTGGGAAGGTAGTGTCATACACCACTCACTGAGATAGAAATATTAAAAGAAGGCAAATTGTGGTAGTAATGGGGATTTTCAAATAATATTATTCGGTTCATAATGCTGAACCTGAGATAAAGTGTTTTGGTGTTCCTCTTTGTTTTTTATGAAGTGGAAAATCTGTGTTATAACTTATAAGTAATGATTTTTACTTGCACTCTTTTTAATGGTTGTTATTATTAGCTGTCATGGCCATGGAATCAATTCTGACTCATGGCAACCCTATGTGTGCAGAGTAGAACTGCTCCATAGGTTTTCAACGCTGTCACCTTTCGGAAGCAGATCACCAGACCTGTCTTCCAATGGGCCTCTGGGTGGGTTCAGACTGCCAACTTTTTGGCTAGTAGTCAAGCATCTAACCATTTGCGCCAGCCAGGGATGTTTCGACTTCTGTTTTTAAAGCATAAAGTACATATTTCTTGATGATCTAGATAATATATAAGAGCATCAGTGACTGCGTTGTGATGAATACAATGAGATTAGACAAGACTGAGGAAGACTCTGCCCCCTGGCCCTACAATAATGGCCCCAGACAGTTTATTTTCTCCAGCTGAGTTTCATTAACCTTCACCCTTGCTGTCTGTCCTGTTTCCATTTTTGAGATATGTCTCAATGTGCATGCAGGACAGAAGCCACTTTCCTTGTTGTTTTCCTGAAACTGCCCTGGGTATGAGAAGAGTTTCTGGGACGTCCGACTGTTATTCTTTTCTTCCAAATATACATGGAAATTGTTATAAAATTTCCATTTTTAAGTGATCATTGGTTCCTTCTTCTCTGGAATGCCTTGCTTTTGCCCCTCCAACTGTCCAAGTTGTACATTCAGCCCCGCTGTGGACTTTGTGAAGCCTTTGTCTCTTTGTCCACTTACCTTCTTTTTCTCCAAACTCCACGTGGATTTGTAGTGAGTACTCTGCAGGTTAAAAAAAAAAGATTTTTCTAATACTTTCTTGTTAAATTGTTCTTTCCTTTCACAGATTTTTATCTTCTTGAGAATAAGCACACAGCTTTATAATTTTTGAATTATTCAAGTAGAGTTCTATGTAAAGACACGCTCATAAATTTTGATGGGTCATTAATATAAACCCTATATGTCTTTCAATCTATTAATTATTTTGTATTTTATATAAATGGACATCAAGTTTGAAGCAAATCCATATGATTGTATGCAAATTTAAATGATTTATGCTTTCTCTTTCCCCTTTTCTCCTAGTCTGCTCCCAGTTTTCAAGAGGAGTCTATGCCATTTTTGGATTTTATGACAAGAAGTCTGTAAATACCATCACATCATTTTGTGGAACGCTCCATGTCTCCTTCATCACTCCCAGCTTCCCTACAGATGGCACACACCCATTTGTCATTCAGATGAGACCTGACCTCAAAGGAGCACTTCTTAGCTTGATCGAATACTATCAATGGGATAAGTTTGCATATCTCTATGACAGTGACCGAGGTAAGTGACAAACTCTCTCTTTTTGTAATGGGGCATATTTAAAGCCTGTATTTGTCACTTATATGTGATGTTATAGAGCTGTAAAGGTGTATTAAAATCCAAGGATCACTTGGTTTAGTTTTGCTGTATAAACGAGTAATTCAATTGGAAATCTGGGAAACATATTTAGTGTATCACAAAAAAAATAGTGAATGCCAATTTACAGATATAGACTGTCAACACTCTGCCCAAATGTGCAGTTGTAACATAAAAAAACATATTCTGGTGTATGGTAGTTAAGACCCCATAAGGACTATATTGCTAGTCTAAGTGAGTGAAGTGGCTGCCTTGAAAAGTGGTTTAAGTAAAATTTAAATAAACATATAATAAGGAATTTTATACTTATATACAGTTATTAGGCATTTCACATATGAAATTTTTATCAGGCAGATAGCATTATTATTACCCTGGCTTTAACATAAGATCCCTGAATATCAGAGAAGTTGCAAGTCTTGCCCAGGATCAACACAGGTTTGCTGACCCTAGAGAAGTATATATATATATATATATATATATATATATATATATATATGTATTATACAGCTCTACAGGATTGCTTATGATGTGACAATTCTGATTAGCGTGCCAGTCAGATAGAGACTCTTCTCATTATACTCAGTTCGTTGGGGGTGGGGTGGGGTGGGTTTTACTTCAGTTCATGATTCTCATGTTGTGGTTTGGTATTGGCAGACTTGCCTGACTTAACCTATCACAGAATCCCAGATTTTCTTAACCATTTCTGGATCCATGCTTTGGCTTCAGTGAGTAATACATCTCCCTAAAATTTTATGAGACATTCTGTGTGTATGTTCCAGAAAGCATCCATAAGCAAACTCAAAAGGGTTAAGGCCCTCTATTGTAAGAGTACCTAAGTACCAGAGTGTGCTCCTTCAGCAGTTTGCTTCCTGGAATATTTAAAGACTCAGATGAAAGTCAGAAGCCTGTTTCGATCAAGATAGGCACCTTGTTAACCCACACGGGCAGACAAGAAAAGAGCCAGCAGTCAGTCAATTCTCCATTGATTAGTTTGTGGCCATTTTGCTGCAGTAATTCTGAGTCAGAAGTGCTCAGGCTAGGTGTCTGATTCTCTGTCCCGTCATCCTGGTCATGAGCATGAAACCATTCAGTGGAAAAACAAGTCAGCACTATACAGGATGGAAAAAAAAAGATTTTATCGACAACTGTTTTCCTTCTGCTTTGAGAAGGGAGAGCTTTGCTGTTCTCATGGGGAATGGAACACTAAAACATTGAACCCTTTAGAGTAAATATGGATTCCAATGTGCTGGATGATTCTGAAGCATACTTCTTACTAATGTGATAAAAGTGCTTATAAAACTTAGCTTACTAAATTCTATTTTTTTTTTCTTGCTCTTTGTTAACTCACTTAGTACTCTGTCATGTTAGTAAAACTAGCTAGACCTCTGGGAGTGTTCTTAACACCGCCTTCACCCTTGCACCATATGGATGTGATTCCTACCGCCTGAATCATTCTTCATCTATGTGCTCTTTTCCCTCCTCACTGGTATTCCAGTCCAGGCCACCCTTGTACATTTAGCACCTTGTTTCTCCACCTCCACGCTTATCTTTCTTTAATCTATTTTTTAAATATAGGCAAAATTATCATTTTTAAAATGCTTTTCTGACCACATAACTCCCCGATTTAAAATAAGTCAATGGCTTCTCATTATAATGAGGCTAGAATTGAAAAAAAAAAAAAAAAAAACTTAACATGGCTTTAAGGTCTTTATAGTATCCGGTTCCTGCCCAGCTCTCTAACTTCTGCTACTGCCCTGTTCACTCGCTAAGCTAAACCTCCCTGGTTTTCTTTCACTTTCTCAGATGTTCCAACTCCTTCCCCGTAAATTTCTGCACGCATCTCTCTAGTTCTCACCCCTCCTTCATGTCTGAGTTTATATATCATTTCCTCAGAGATGGCTTTTATATATTTTCTCTCAAAGCAGCCTCTTCTTCTCCTTCATTAATTTATCTGACGTTCTTATCACAATTTATAATTAATAGTTGTGTTCATTCTTTCTTCTAGAACAGCTTATGGAGCTCCTGCTATGTTCTGGGGACTATTTTCGTCCCCTGGGCTAAGCGCTGTGTTTTTTATTTAAGGTCTGGCTATGAGCTCCAGGATGGCAATGTCCAGACATGTTCTGTTCACTGCTCTACACCTGGTGCTTAAGATAATGCTGCAACAGAGTTGATGTTTAATCCATAGTTCTTAACATATGAATGAGTCAAACATATATGCATTTTGAGCTTGAGATGGTATTAGAAGTTGAGTCTTAACCTGCTCATTTAAAAGACCAGAAGATGAATTTTTGCGCGTATCCTTTCGGTCTTTAGCATTTGACAAGTTTGAAGGTGGTATTTTTAGTTTAGGAAATTATTTCACCCTCATCCTCACCCTCACTATTATGCCCTCAAAGTAAAACTGAGCTTCTGAGAAAATTAAAATAGACAACAGCTGACAGACAGAAGAAAGGAAACTCCAGGATTTAAAGAGAGACAGGCTCTGGGGAATTATCAGTGAAGGTGGATAGATCCGTGTACTGGTGAAGAGAATCTGGGGAGTTTGAAAATGGTTTTATTAATACTTTAAATATACTAAATGAAACCGAGGGGACGAGATAATCTCCAGTCATTAAATTATACAAACTGGCCTTCAAGTGCATCTTCTGAGAGATGAACATGAAAGCGATAATATGAAGTAACTATATATTAAAGTCAAAAATGACCTTATGGATGCATTTTCAAGATGTTATCAAGTAGCTTATGATTTAATATGAAGGGTATTACACTGGCATTACTCTGAAATTATTTTCAGAGATAAATGTGTGAGAATCTCAAAATGCTGGCTATAGACTTGGCTTTTTGAATGCTTTATTTGGCACATAGAAATCGAATTTTTGCCCTCTGATATCTTTCCCTATTTATCACTTAATTTTTATAACTTTGCCATTATATTACTTTAAAAAAATGCATTCATGAATTCATCATGGAAACTGGTTTCTTTTCTTTTTTTTTTTTCTTTTTGGTCTTTAACCAATTTCTCTTACACACTGAGGTGGCACTTACTCACTGTTAGTTTTATGTTATGTGGAGAATGCTTCTATGCTCCCTTTGTCCGTATCACTCATCCCTTTAACATAGATGCCGCGATTTCATCTCTCAACTTGCATCTCTGCATGCCTTAATTCCAAACTATTTAGTCTGTTTTGATGTGACACTCTCTCCACTTCTATGATTATACGGCTTTGTTTAGTTTCTAAACTTTTTTGCCTTTTCTGAGAGTCTAGGTCGGGTAGACATATTGTTAAATTTTAATTTTTAAATAGATTCATTGATGCTTTTTTAAATAGCAGGCCCAAGGGTAAAAACGGCCCCCCCAACATTCTGCCCTGATTATGAGCTAGATGAAAAAGACTAAAATTGTTCTGTGTGTGTTCATTGCCCTACCCTTAACTATGACTTCAATTAAACTATCCTTTCGTCCCATCTATCCACCCAAATGCTGGACAACAAGTCAGGAGACTACATCCCAGCCGTACCCAAGGGAGGTTGGGGATGCATCCCATCTGGGTACAGAAACGTCTTTAACTAGTTTAAATTCACTGGTGGGCAGAATGTTGAAGTCATTCTCACCTGGTGCACATGACCTTCTAGGACTGCTGGTGTCTTCTCTTTACTGGAGGCATGTGACAGCAGCCTGGCACTCCTTGATGATCTCATAACTTTCCTAAAAGCTGCCCATTATTACTCTGTAGAGAGTAGGGAGACAGATCTTTAATACATTTAACGATAGCATAGTGGGCTTTCCTATGTTAATGCATTAAACATTATAGTTTTATCTTTGAATATATGTGCAGCAAATTTGAATCAGGACTTCATAAGAACATGGTTTTTATTTATTGGTTCACCATCAACCAGGTAAAAGTAATACATTTCTACAGACAGTAGGTAAAACCAGAACTAGTGCTTTGCCTCTTTGTGTCTTCGTTTTAAATTTAAGCAATATTATATGTCCTCAGAAGGGAAGGCACTTTGATCCCAGTTCTATTCATAGAACAAAAATACTTCCAAATTATAAATTTCTTCTCAGATGCCCCGAGAAAGCCCATCAGGGAAATGTATGTTAATCTAATCCGGCCTAGGCAAGCTGCCATGATTTAGTGATCATAAATATTAACTTCTATGCCTGAAAGAATGAAAAAGGGCAGTGAATTTTAAATGAAGCAAAGAAAATATTTTTAAGAAAAAGGACATGGTCTGAATAAAATATACCTATTGGCAGTAATCATTCTTAATTTCACCCTTTATAGTGCAAAGTAAGACATTTAGATTTCACCTGCTTTTAGGCCGGTGGCTTTTCTATAACTCTCCCACAGTGTTACTAACACGAGCTCAAAATGAGAATATGATCTACTGCTAGTAATACTTTGAGAGACATTTAGGGGAGCCGTCAGGTTAAAAATACCTTATAGAACTATAAAACCTGTTACCATTGAGTCAGTTCTGACTCATAGCTACCCTAGAGCCAGTCATTAAGAATTAGACACATTCAGAAGTGATATAATTCCACAATACTTTATAGGGCATTCTTTTATTTAAGCCAAAAGATTGAGAATTCAGTAGAATTTAGAAAATTTTACATTATAGTGATATGTTTGAGGTTTTTAGTACATATTATGTTTTATATGTAATTATTAGAAGGAATTTCTAGATTTTTTTCTATATTTAGATCATCAACTGTGTATCGCAACAATTTTCTTTTTCTCTCCAAGTAATTTAATAATAAAGAATTAGTCTTTGCTATAATAATTCAAAGTACACTTATATAATAGTATGGATATTAGAGTTGAATGATCACTATGTATTAATGGCTTTAAATAAATCAATATTTAAAGAGTCACATTTTCACTAACTCAGTTCTGGAGTGTGGGACTGCTGTTCACCTGTGCCTGTGGGATCAGGCCAGATCTGCTGCCCAAAGCTGAGGAGGCGGGGCTGCCATGCCCAAGGGGCAGAAGGATGGGGCTTGACGGGACCTAGGGGCTAGGGTCAACACTCAAATGGACTAGGAGAATGGGGCTACCCAAATCTGAGGGGGCACAGTTGCCATCCTAGTGGACCTGGAAGGCAGAGCAGAAGCCCAGGGCTGAGGGGCCTCCACCCAGAATCCAGAGAATGTGGCCAATACCCAGAATCTGGAAGGCAGGGCCATTGTCTAAATGGTCTCAGAGAACAGAGGATTATTTTTAAGACTTGAGAGCTAAAGTCATATGTTCTGCTGGGTTTTGGACTTGCTTGGTGCCTGTTATCCTTTCTTTACAATCAGTTTCTCTCATTTGTAATGGAAATGTCTACCTTGTGCCTATTCCACAATTGTACTTTGGAAGCAGATGACTTTTATTCTAGATTTCACAGATGAAGAGGAATTTTGCCCCAGGATGGAATTTTCACTTGGAGTTGATTTAAGACTTTTGAGACAAGATGGGGTGAATGTGTTTTATATGTGTCAGGGACATGAATTTTGAGGGGCAAAGGATGGAATGTTATGGATTCAGTTGTGCCCCCTCCCAAAAAATGTGTGTCAACTTAGTTAGGCCATAATTCTCAGTATTGTGTGATTTTCCTCCATTTTGTGATCTGATATATTATCCTGTATGTTTTGTAAATCCTAGCCTCTATGATGTTAATGAGGCAGGATTAGAGGCAGTTATGTTAATGAGGCAGGACAGAATCTACAGGATTAGGTTGTATCTTGAGTCAATCTCTTTCTGAGATATAAAAGAGAGAAGTGGGCAGAGGGGAGAGAGACCTCATTATCACCAAAAAAGAAGAGCCAGGAGTGGAGCACATTTTTGGACCATGTTCCCTGTGCTGAGAAGCTCCTAGACCCAGGGGAAACTGATGGCAAGACACATGGAGATCTCCAAGGGACTCTGGGCCCACAGATGTTGAAAGGAGACAAGGAATTTCCCCATAACTGACAGAAAGAGAAAGCCTTCCTCTAGAACTGGTGCCCTGAATTTGGACTTCTAGCCTTCTAGATTGTGAGCGAATAAATTTCTGTTTGTTAAAGCCATCCACTCGTGGTATTCCTGTCATAGCAGCACTAGATAACTAAGACAGGTAGCAAGAGTACCTGGGTGGTGCAAATAGTTAATGCACTCAGCTGCTTACCAAAAGGTTGGAAGTTTGAATCCACTTAGAGGCACCTCAGAAGAAAGGTCTGGCGATCTACTTCTTAAAAATCAGTAATTGAAACCTCAGTGGAGCACAGTTCTGCTCTGACACACATGGTGTTGCCATAAGTCGAGTTGCCTTGACGGCAACTGGTTTACCAAGAGACTGAGAACCCGAGTTTACATTACATTTGATGAATTGAATTTCACTTCAATAGTTAGAATATAAATTTCCAGTGATTTTTAAGTCATTTATGATTGGTTGTGCAAACTGTTTGCTCTTGACTGCTAACCTAAACATTCAAACCCACCCAGTGGTAACACAGAAGACAGACCTGGTAATCTGGTTTTGTTAAGACCACAGCCAAGAAAACCCTATGAAGCAGTTCCACTCTGTAACACATGGGGTCACCATGAGACAGAGTCAATATGAAGGCAACTAACAACAGGAATTGACTTTACAGCAGTTAGACAATACAAAAGTCTTTTAGTGTGGAATGGGAAAGTCAAGTTGGGACAGAGTCTGAGAGGGTCAGTTACTGATACCGAAAAAACAAATCAAATGATTGGGTTAATGGAGCCCTGGTGACGCAATAGTTAAGTGCTCAGCTGCTAATGGAAAGGTTGCCAGTTGGAACCCACTAGCCTCTCTGTGGGAAAAGATGTGGCAGTCAGCTTCCGTAAAGATTACATTCTTGAGAACACTGTAGGGCAGTTCTACTCTGTACTATAGGATCGCTATGAGTTGGAATTTACTCAATTACAACTTTTTTCTTTCTTTTTTTTGGTTTAAGCATGGGGTTAACAGTCTGTTCACATTGAAAGTAAATCAAGCCATGGTTTGTAAATTACTTCTGGTTGGCTAAACCAAATTCATCAAGTCTGATACAGCACAATTTGAGCAGTTCACCTTCTTAATAAAGGGATGTAATTATTAATTCTGAGAGTTTTGAGAAGAGAGAATCCACACTGTGAGTTACTTTTGACACATAGACTGAATGAGTTTGAAAGTCTGTCATTCTTTAAATGCATTCTTCTTGATTTTGTACATCATTTTCATTTTCTTTGGCAAGGTGAACTGCCAATAAATCTTAGGTTTAGAATTATTTATTGATAAAATACATTTAAAAATTATCATTTCCATTTAAAATTCCTTGCAACGTATGTTGAAAGATGGAACATAATACCAAGAGCTTCACCACTTTAATCTTTGCTATAAATCAAAATAAAACCCACTGCCGTCGAGCGGATGCCAACTCATAGTGACCCTATAGGGCAGAGTAGAACTGCCCCCACAGGGTTTCCAAGGCTGTAAATCTTTACAGAAGCAGACTGCCACATCTTTCTCCTATGGAGCTGCTGGTGGGTTCAAACCACTGACCTTTCGGTTAGCAGTTGAGTGCTTTAACCACTGTGCAACCAGCATATAGAGCATCACCCATGGATATGATGTTTTTAGGGAGTTGTCAAGAGAGAATTATGCAATGATTGGAGAAAGTAGGACCAAAAGAGTGAAAGAGGTTAAGAAATTTAGTTCTTTTTCCTACTGGAGAAGAAACTGGATAGACTTAGTAACTGTTTTCAAGCACACTGATAGCTCTTGAATTGATCATGATGACCAGCTGTGAGTGTTCTGTCTCCGCTAGTGATGAAAAACAGGAAAGGAACTTGACTTGTCTCACGGGAAGATTTAATTTACTGAATGTGAACAAAAATCACAGGCGATCCATGACGTGTTTTAAAGTTTTATCATTGAATGTTTTTCTCATGGTATGTGACTGCTGTTTAAATCATCCCCTGAGCAATTCAGGGTTATTTATTTGTTTTTTATTACATTACAGGACTGAATGGAGAAAACTGATTTTTTTTTTTAATTCCCTTTAAATTCAGATTATGGTTCAATTTTCCATTTTGAAATAAAATTAATTATTTTTAAATGTTCCTTGGGAAATATTCCAAATAATGAAATAAAAGGAATTATATGAAGACCCCCAAGAGCCCTTATCTCAGCTTTATTATTGATAAATATATGGGCAATTTTATTTTATCTGTGTTTTCCTACCACTGGCAATTATTTTGAAACAAATACCCAGATATCGTATCATTTCATCTGAAAATATTCCAGTATGTATTTGGGAAAAATAATGCTCTTGTTTTAAACATAACCATAATATGATTATCATACTTAAGCAAATTAGCGATAATTCTTTTATAACATCATCTTTTTTTTTCACCGTTTGTTTTCATTAGAATACAAATGAGATTCTTAGGTTGCAATTGTTAATATATCTCTTAAGGCTTTTCCCACAGTCTGGATTTTTATGATTGTATCACTATGATGTTTAACATATTTCTGTGTCTCACATATTCCCTATAAGTTGGTAGTTAGATCTAGAAACTTGATGGGATTCCCTTTTTTTGGCATGAGTACTTCATAAAAACCGAAACCCAAACCCATTGCTGTCCAGTCAATTCAGGCTCATAGCCACTGTGTAGGACAGAGAAGAACTGCCCCATAGGGTTTCCAAGGAGTGGCTGGTGGACTCAAACTGCCGACCTTTTGATTAGCAGCCTGAGCTCTTAACTACTGTGCCACCATCATACCCAAACCAAACCTGTTGCTGTCGAGTCGAATCCAACTCATAGCGACCCTATCGGACAGAGAAGAACTGCCCCATAGGGTTTCCAAGGAGCGCCTGGTGGATTTGAACTGCTGACCTTTTTTTGGTTAGCAGCCTCAGCACTTAACCATTGGACCACATCATAGATGGTATTACATTCCTGCAGTTAGAGATACATAATCTTTAGTTGTCTCCTGTTGTTAGCAGCAATTGATGATTGTTGCCTTGATTCATTAATTCACTCAGTGTTACAAGATGCTTCTAATTTTAAATATATTTCATTATTTGTTAGCTGGGGTATTTCCAAAAATAAACTTCCCTTAACTCGTTATTATTCTGGATACGGTTCATACAGGAAAGGCAGGGAAATGCTTATTTTTCATCTCTTATTTGCCAGTTTTCAAAATAATGAGTTGGCTCTGTAGCATCCTCCAAAAGCAATCACCTATTTAAAAAAATATTATGAATTCATGGATTTAAAATGTTTTATGTACTTGAGTCACTTGCAGTTATTATTCTTATTGACATTCAAATTGTCCCATCTTCATTTAAAGGGATTCTCTTCAAATTGGCTGCTGAGTCCTTTGGCACAATACTGATAGTTTTGGATAGTCGTACTATCTAGTATGACAATATATTCTAGGCTAATCTTGTACACTCTTCAGCCAATATTTGAATCAATAAAAACTTTAATGATGTTTTCCAGATTGAAATAGTTTACAGCAAAATTTAGAAAGACATACGTCTTGCCATGGTGAATGAATTTGAATAAAACTTAGCACATGGATATAGGTTATATAGTCATTATAGTTACATAGTCAATATAGTTATATATTATATATAACTATACTCAATATAGTTAAATATATATAGTTAGGTAAATCCTACATTTTATAGAAAGATGCACATTTTGAGAAAGATGCAGGACTTTCTGGAATCAGGAAGATGATGTGATTACTCCTGAAATCTTTTTAGAGCCTTGATTTTGTGTTGTTCATTAAACTATTAATAGAAATGATGACTTTGGTTGGCTGAGAATAGTTGAAGTGATGTGGAAGACAAATCTATGACTTTTTCCAGCCTTAACTTGCAGGAATTAGATCCCCTAGTTATTTTCCCTCTCAGTTCTAGATATGAGGTAGTATATGAAAAATTAAAAATAAGAATACAGAGTTTCTAAGTTGTATGATTCAATAAGTAATGTAAAATTAAAGTAAATAATAAATAAAATTATTACTAATAATATGTAGTAAAATGGTCTTATATTTGGGCAATAAAGTAAATGTAGCAAATCTGCTCTAGAGAACGGTCACCATCTGGCTAATAAGTGAACATTTTAATCTCTAGAGGATCAGTTCCAGTAAAAAAAAATCATATAACAGCAGACTGAAAATCAGAACGGCTGACTAGAAAATGGTAAATGGTAAGACAAAATAGAGTGGCCTCAGGGAGATTTTTGGTCTTACACTCACATGAAAAAACAGAACAAAAAAACAAACGCATTGCCATCAGGTCGATTCTGACTCCTAGTGACCCTATAGAACAGAGTAGAACTGCCACATAGGGTTTCCAAGGGGCATCTGGTGGATTTGAACTGCCAATCTTGGGTTAATAGCCGTAGTTCTTAACCACTGCACCACCAGGGCTCCCATTATACTCGCATGGATTCACATAAATTCATCTTGCTGAAAATGTACCCAAACTCTTCAGATATTAGTATCAAACAATAGAATAACATCTACAGTAAATATTTTTTTCATTCTATAGGAGAAAGAAATTTTTATGGTAGTGAATTTTGATTTCTCATAAACCGTATGGAGGACGCTGTAACTTCAGTAACATCCAAACAAAGGACCCAGGAGAGTTTAAGCAGGGGCTGCTCTTTCCTTGGGTCAGAACAACGGTGGGGAAGTAGTCGAGTTTCTCATGTGAACCGGCATAAGCAGATGCTAATGAAGATCATAGCTGGAGTTATGCTTCAGTAGTCTGCATCCCCTCAGCTGCACAAAAATATCAGCCTTAAAAATATACTCACCGACAGTTTCACAACACGATGCAGAGCAGCTCAAGGACTTTTATCAGTCTTTGTTTTTCTTTGCCTCCTTAGGCTTATCGACACTGCAAGCTGTGCTGGATTCTGCTGCGGAAAAGAAATGGCAAGTGACCGCTATCAATGTGGGAAACATTAACAATGACAAGAAAGATGAGACCTACCGATCACTGTTTCAAGATCTGGAGTTAAAAAAAGAACGGCGTGTAATCCTGGACTGTGAACGGGATAAAGTGAACGACATTGTAGACCAGGTTTGCTGTTCTCTGTTGTCTACTGGCACCAAATACAGAACATGTGTGCAACGTCAGCATTTACAATGAGCATTTGGGTAGTGGTGCTTGAACAGCACTTTTTACATTATGGTTTACATAGGATGCAGCAAAGATCATCCGTTAAATTATCTCTGGCTTCAGTTAGTGATAGCAGATGGTCTTCAATAAAGCTGACGCATCATAATAATCATTAAACAAATTCAGTATATAATTACTGATTCTTACGTTTTACATGATGAGTGTTGCCGTAAACTTTGATATTTAAAATTGGAAATTTAAAAATTAATCTGTTGAACTTTTTACAGATAACAAAGTAGCCATCCATTAAGTCAAAATGAGTCTGAGTCATGAGAGAGGAGTCATTCATTAATTCTTTGGAGATACATGGTTATATCAAATAGAAGGGTACTATATGGTGCACTAAGCTATATTAGAGTCTAAATGTATTTATGTTTCCAGAAAGAGCATGCATTTATTTTTCCAAGAAGTAATTTTTTTTTCTCTCTTACATAGGATATGTGTCACTATAAATATATTAATGTATAAATATGTAGGAAAGATACATCTAGGTTTTGTTCACAATCTGAGGAGTAAAACAGATGAATCCATTTGGCCTTTTTCAAAGAGTAACATAATACCAGAGATAAGGATATTTTTACCTGTGCTTACCATACCAACTTGCTTCATTTAAGATCTTTTTGTTTTATATTTTTCCCATACAAAAATGTATACATACAATGTTATGTGACCCTAACTTCTCTCCCCATACTGTGACAGCACATTCCCCCTTTCCACCTCTGATTCCCCATGTCCATTCAATCAGCTGCTAACCCTCTCCGCCTTCCCATCTCACCTCCAGGCAGAAGCTGCCTGTTTAGTCTCTTGTATCTACTTGAGCTAAGAGGCACAGACCTCACAAGTATCACTTTATGTCCCAGAGTGCAGTTCAATCCCTGTCTGAAGAGTTGGCCTCAGAAATTGTTTTATTTCTGGGCTGATAGAGAATCCAGGGGCCATGCTTTCCAGGGTTCCTCCAGTCTCAGTCAGACCATTAAATCTGGTCTTCTTACTAGAATTTGAGTTCTGCACTCCAACTTTCTCCTGCTCCATCCGGGACTCTGTTGTGTTCCCTGTCAGGACGTTCATTGGTGGAAGCTGGGCACCATCTAGTTCTGGTCTCAGGCTGATGAAGTCTCTGGTTTATGTGGCCCTTTCTGTCTCTTGGGCTAATAGTTTCCTTGTGTCTTTGGTGTACTTCATTCTCCTTTACTCCAGGTGGTTGGGACCAGTTGATGCATCTTAGATGGCCACTGGCTAGCTTTTAAGACCCCACATGCCACTCACCAAAGTAGGATGCAGAACATTTTCTTAATAAGCTTTGTTATGCCGATTTACCTAGATGTCCCCTGAAAGCATGGTCCCCAGACCCCTACCCCTGCTACTCTGTCCCTCAAAGTGTTTGATCGTATTCAGGAAACTTCTTAGCTTTGGTTTAGTCCAATTGTGCTGACTTCCCCTATAGTGTGTGCTGTCCTTACCTTCACATAAGATAATTCTTATCTAATATCTAGTTAGTAAATAACCCTCAGCCTCCCTCCCACCCTTGTAACCATCAAAGAATGTTTTCTTCTGTGTTTAAACCTTTTCTTGAGTTCTTATAATGGTGGACTTATACAATATTTGTCCTTCTGTGACTGACTAAATTCACTCAGCATAATGACCTACAGTTTCCTCCATGTTATGTTTCATGGCTTCATCGTTGTTCTTTATCATTGTGTAGTATTCCATTCTGTGGATATACCATAATTTGTTTCTCCATTCGTCCATTGATGGGCACCTAGGTTGTTTCCATCTTTTTGCTATTGTAAACAGTGCTGCAATAAACATGGGTGAGCATATATCTATTTGTGTGACTTCTCTTATTTCTCTAAGATATAGTCCAAGGAGTGGGATAGCTGGACCATATTGTACGTCTATTTCTAGCGTTTTAAGGAAGCGCCAAATCGACTTCCAAAGTGGTTGTACCATTTTGTATTTCCACTAACAGTGTATAAGTGTTCCAGTCTCTCCACAACCTCTCCAGCATTTATTATTTTGTGTTTTTTGGATCAGTGCTAGCCTTGTTGGGGTGAGATGATATCTCATTGTAGTTTTGATCTGCATTTCTCTAATGGCTAATGATCATGAGCATTTCTTCATGTGTTTGTTAGCCGCTTGCGTATCTTCTTTGGCAAAGTGCCTGTTCATATCATTTACGCATTTTTTAATTGGGTTATTTTTCTTTTTGTTGTTGAGGTTTTGCAGTATCTTGTAGATTTTAGAGATTAGATGCTTATTGGATTCGCTGTAGCCAAAAATTTTTTCCTAGTCTGTAGGTTGTCTTTTCACTCTGTTGGTGAAGTCCTTTGATGAGCGTAACTGTTTGATTTTTAGGAGCTCCCATTTATCTAGTCTCTCTTCTGGTGCCTGTGCATTGTTACTTATGGTTCCTATTGTGTTTATGCCATATGTTAGGGCTTCTAGCATTGTCCCTATTTTTTCTTCCATGATCTTTATCGTTTTTGATTTTATATTTAAGTCTTTTATCCATTTTGAGTTAGTTTTTGTGCATGGTGTGAGGTATGGGTCTTGTTTCAGTTTTTTTTCTGATGGATATCCAGTTATGCCAGCAGCATTTGTTAAAGAGACTGTCTTTTTCCGAATTAATGGACCTTGGGGCTTTGTCAAATATCAGCTGCTCATAGGTGGATGAATTTATGTCTGGATTCTCAATTCTTTTTCATTGGTCTATGTATCTGTTGTTGTACCAGTACCAGGCTGTTTTGACTACTGTGGTGGTATAATAGGTGCTAAAATCAGGTAGTGTGAGGCCTCCCACCTTTTTCTTCTTCTTGAGTAATACTTTACTTATTCAGGGCCTCTTCCCTTTCTATATGAAGTTGGTGGTTTGTTTCTCCATGTTGTTAAAAAATGCTGGTGGAATCTGAATCGGGATTGCATTGTATCTGTAGATGGCTTTGGGTAGAATTGACATTTTCACAATGTTGGGTCTACCTATCCATGAGCAAGGTATGTTTTTCCACTTATGCAGGTCACTTTTGGTTTCTTGCAGTAGTGTCTTGTAGATTTCATTGTATAGATCTTTTATGTCTCTGGTTAGATTTATTCCTAAGTACTTTATCTTCATGTGGGCTATTGTAAACGGTATTGATTTGGTGATTTCATCTTCGACGTTCTCTTTGTTACTGTAAAGGAATCCAACTGATTTTTATATGTTTATCTTGTACCCTGAAACTTCGCTGAAATCTTCTGTTAGTTCCAGTAGTTTTCTTGTGGATTCTTCGGGGTTTTCTGTGTATAAGATCATATCATCTGCAAATAGAGATACTTTGACTTCTTCCCTACCAATTTGGATGCCTTTTATTTGTTTTTCTAGCCTAATTGCTCTGGCTAGGGCTTCCAGCACAATGTTGAATAAGAGTGGTGATAAAGGGCATCCTTGTCTGGTTCCTGTTCTCAAGGGGAATGCTTTCAAAGTGTCTCCATTTAGGATGATATTGGCTGTTGGCTTTGTATAAATGCGCTTAATTATATTGAGGAATTTTGTATTTTATTGAGAGTTTATATGATGAATGGGTGTTGGATTTTGACAAATGCCTTTTCTGCATTGATTGATAAGATCATGTGGTTCTTGTCTTTTGTTTTATGTATGTGATGGATTACATTGATTGTTTTTCTAATGTTGAACCATCCCTGTATACTTGGTATAAATCCCACTTGATCATGGTGAATTATTGTTTTGATATGTTGCTGAATGCTGTTGGCTAGAATTTTGTTGAGAATTTTTGCATCAATGTTCATGAGGGATATTGGTCTGTAATTTTCTTTTTTGTGGGGTCTTTACCTGGTTTTGGTATCAGGGTTATGCTGGCTTCATAGAATGAGTTTGGGAGTATTCCATCATTTTCTACGCTCTGAAATACCTTTAGTAGTAGTGATGTTAACTCTTCTCTGACAGTTTGATAGAATTCTCCAGTGAAGCCATCCAGGCCCGTGCTTTTTTTTTGTTGGGAGTTTTTTAATTACCTTTGCAATCTCTTCTTTTGTTATAGGTTTATTTAGTTGTTCTATCTCTGTTTGTGTTAGTTTAGGTAGGTAGTGAGTTTCTAGAAATTTGCCCATTTCCTCTAGGTTTTCAAATTTGTTAGAGTATAATTATTCTTAGTATTCTGTTATGTTTCTTTTAATTTCAGTCTGGTCTGTTGTGATATCAACCATCTCATTTCTTATACTGGTTATCTGCTTCCTCTCCTGTTTTTCTTTTGTCAGTTTGGCCAATGGTTTATCAATTTTGTTGATCTTTTCAAAAAACAGGCTTTTGGTCTTGTTAACTCTTTCAATTGTTTTTTTCTATTCTCTATTTCATTTAATTCTGCTCTAACTTTTATTATTTCCTTTCTTCTGGTGCCTGAGGGCTTCTTTTGCTACTGTCTTTCTACTTGCTCCAGTTGTAGGTTTAATGTTTTCATTATGGCCCTTTCTTCTGTCTGGATGTGTACATTTAATGCTATAAACTGATCTCTGAGCACTGCTTTTGCTGTGTCCCAAAGGTTCTGGTAGAATGCATTTTCATTCTCTTTTGATTCTATGAATTTCTTTCTTCCATCCTTAATTTCTTCTATAACCCAGTAGTTTTTGAGCAAGGTATTGTTCAGTTTCCATGTGTTTCATTTTTTTTTCTTGCTTTTTCTGTTGTTGATTTCTACTTTTATGGCTTTATGGTCAGAAAAGATATTTTGTCATATTTTGATGCTTTGGATTTTGTTAAGACTTGCTTTACAGCCTAATATGTGGTCTGTTCTGGAGAATGTTCCTTGTGCGTTGGAAAAGAAAGTATACTTGGCTGCTGTTGAGTGGAGTGTTCGGTATATGTCTATGAGATCAAGTTGGTTGATGGTAGCATTTAGTTCTTCTGTGTCTTTCTTGAGCTTCTTTCTGGATGTTTTGTCCTTCACTGAAAGTGGTGTGTTGAAGTCTCCTACTACTATTGTGGAACTGTCTATCTTTCTTTTCAGTGCTGTTTGTTTTATGTATTTTCAAGCCCTATGGTTAGGTGCGTAAATGTTTATTATAGTTATGTCCTCCTGGTGTACTGACCCTTTAATCGTTACATAGTGTCCTTGCTTATCCTTTGTGGTGGATTTTACTTTAAAGTCTATTTTGTCAGAGATTAATATTGCCACTCCTGCTCTTTTTTGAGTGTTGTTTGCTTGATATGTTTTTTTCATCCTTTGAATTTTAGTTTGTTTGTGTCTTTAAGTCTAAGGTGTGTCTCTTGTAAGCAGCATATGCACAGATCATGTTTTTTTATCCAATCTGCCACTCTCTGTGCTCTTTATTGGAGCATTTAGTCCATTTACATTCAGCGTAATTATTGATAGGTATGAGTTTAGTGCTGTCATTTTGATGTCTTTTTTGTGTGTTGTTCACAGTTTCTTGGTTCCACTTACTTTTCTGTGCTGAGTCATTTTTCTGTCTTTATTTTCTTTATTTTTCTTTATTTTGTGTTTGCTGAGTCTTTATATTTTTCTAGTTTTTTTTATTTTGCCTTGTAGGATTATTAGTTTCCTTTGTGGTTACCTTAATATTTACCCCTATTTTTCTAAGTTTATACCAGTCTTTTTTTTTTCTTTATGTCACCTTGACTTCCTGTCCATATGAAAAGGCTGTGTCTACATTTTTTAAACACTCTTTTTTGTTTTAATGTTGTCATCATTTACATATTGACATGTTTCCCCATTTTCAGTTTTTAGCTTTGATTTTTTTGTGACTTCCCTCTCTGGGTTGATATCTGGTTGCTCTCTCATGTGTTCTAGTCTTGTGTTGTTATCTGAAGTCATTGATTTTCTAACCAGAGGACTCCCTATAGTATTTATTGTAATTTTTGCTTGGTTTTTGCAAATTCCCTAAACTTTTGTTTATCTGGAAATGCCCTGATTTCGCCGTCATATTTGAGAGACATTTTTTGCTGGGTATATAATTCTTGGCTGGCAGTTTTTTTCCTTCAAGGCTTTATATATGTCATCCCATTGCCTTCTTGCCTGCATGGTTTCTGCTGAGTAGTCCGAGCTTATTCTCATTGACTCTCCTTTGTAGATGACTTTTTGTTTATCCCTAGCCGCTTTTAAAATTCCCTCTGTATCTTTGGTTTTGGAAATTTGATTATAATATGTCTTGGTGACTTTCTTTTGGGATTTACCTTATGTGAGGTCTGATGAGCATCTTGGATAGAAATCTTGTCATCTTTCATGATATTGGGGAAGTTTTCTGCCAATAAATCTTCAACAATTTTCTCTGTATTTTCTGTTTTCTCCCCCCTTTCTGGTACCCCAATCACTCATAGGTTATTCCTCTTGATGGAGTCCCTCATAATTCTTAGGGTTTCTTCATTTTTTGTAACCCTTTTATCTGATTTTTCCTCAAATAAGTTGGTGTCAATCTGCTTTATCTTCAGTCTCACTGATTCTGACTTCCATTGCCTCAATTCTGCTCCTGTGACTTTCTATTGAGTTGTCTAATTCTGAAATATTATCGTTAATCTTCTGGATTTCTGATTGCTGTCTCTCTGTGGATTCTTGTAGCCTGTTAAATTTGTCATTATGCTCTTCTCTAATCTTTTTAATTTCCTCTATTGTGTGTTATGCATTTTGCTTGATTTCCTTCCTAATTTCTTGAAGAGTTCTGTATATTAATCTTCTGTATTCTGCCTCCGGTAATTCAAAAAAATTTTCCTCCTCTGGAAAATTTCTAGATTCTTTATTTTGGGAGCTTGCTGAAGCAATCATGGATTGCCTCTTTATGTGATTTGTTATTGACTGTTGTCTCCAAGCCATCAATAATTTATTATATTTGTTTACATTATGTTTGCTTACTGTGTCCTAGCTTCTTGTTTTGTTTTGATATGCCCAAATAGGCTGCTGGTATGAGCTAGTTTGATTATTGGCACCTTTGAAGCTCTACTGTCCTGTCACCAGGTGGTTAGATCTGTTAGTAGTTATGTAAGCTCAGGAGTCTGCCCCCTCCTCCTGTATGGATTCAGCTCAGGTTCCCAGGTAGATAGCCACCAAGTGTGTGGTGTAGGCTCTCACTTACAGTCCTAGGCAGGCATGGGTGATTGGTGTAGGCACAGGCATCGGGCTGCAGCATGGGGACACACTCTGAGGAAGGCAGGGGGATGACAGCTGCCCCCGAGTCCAGGAGAAAGGCATGTCCCTGTTCCCTAGAGCACGTAGGTGGGTGGGTTTTGCAGCTGAACTATGAGCACCTAACACTGTTGGCTGTAAGTACTGGGGGACACCTCTTATTCACGGGCCCCTATCACTGTTGGCTTGGTTGCATGGGTGGAGCCACCAGTCCTCAGGCCCCTGATGTGGGTAGGTGAAGGCCCTGCTTAATGGGCAGAGCAGTGTCAAATGTCAAGAACCTACCACTTAACAGCTGAAACGATTGAAGTTAGAGTTCCGGTATATACCCTGTTGTACTGCGGTAATGAGGGCCTACGCTGTTGAGATGGGCCCACACAGGTCTATGCAGGGGGAAAGGCACTCAAAGTCCGTGGATCCCTTATGCCTGAGTCTAGGCAAAAGAGCTGTGCCTATCATGGGTTTCTCACTTAGGGGAGCTGGCAGTTTATTTTTCCCCTTGTTTGTTTATTTGTTCACTCTCCAGGGCAGGGAGAATGGCTCCGGGTGTGTGACGGATCCTACTTCTGGCTCAGGGGACTCGGGAATTGCTGAAGCCGGTCTAGGACCCGGGCAGAGCAGGGAGCGGGGAGGTAAATGGTAGAGTTTTTCCCTAAGGAAGGTGTTTTTGATCCGTTTGGTAAGCCGTATGCAATTACTTCTCTTTCACTGATGAGGGCTGCTTCTCACTGGTTTTGGGTGGCCGTGTAGACTCTCTGGTGTGGGTCTCTCCCAGTGCGGAAAAAGTGCATCCCAAGCATGGCTACTTGCCTGCCTCGCTGCTCACCCGCAGCTGATCAGGCATGAAGGGCTCAGGCTCTTGCCGGTTCAGGTCTGGCAACTCCTCACTGCTTCCAAACCATCTATCCCTCCCCCGCCACTCAGTCCTGTTCCTCAACTCTACCTTTGATGTTCAGGGCTCCCAGATTGCCTTATATAACTGATCACTTGTTTTTTGGGGTGTTTGTTGTAAGAGGATCCACTGGAAACATCTGACTACTCCCCCATCTTGGCCTTGCCTCCTCATTTAAGATCTTTCAGGATAGGGTAACCATGCAGTAATAGTCTTATGATAAAAATAAAACAAACCAGAGATAATGGTGAAAGAGCATCATGATTTACTGAGCAAGGTCTACTTTGTGGACTGTTTCTTTTCCAACTTTATATAAAGATCTAGATTTAGCTATCAGTCTGTCTGTCTGTCTATCTATCTACCTTTCTATCACGTTTATTATGGTCACTGCTAGCTCCTTGGAATAATGGACATACAGGGTTGGAAGGCAAATGCATGGTTGGGTATGTATCCCTTGGCCCTTCTAGCTTCAAGAGAAAAATGAGATTGATTAATTTATATAACAGAAAACATTCTGCAGGCATAAATGAAGGCTTAATTGATATATACGTACAGGCCCTATGCCCTACAAAATGGATCACTCATGAAATATTGAAAAACTGAATAAAGCTAACTTGTTATGAGAAAGACCTAACTGTTGTATGCCAGAGAGGTGAACGTTTTGGTAGAACAATCTTTATTCCAGCCTCAGGAGATGAAGGCAGGATTCTTTTTAACCTGGAGGCCTCTTTTTCAAATGTGAACCTCATTTGAATTTCCTAAGAGATTCTCATTAAGACTGAATTTTAATAATACTCATTAGTCTTTGGTTTAAAAAAATTTAAGTATTCATGACACATCATAATAAATGCTAGTGAAAACCCACATGAAAATAACGCTATTTCCAAATCAAGAAGACAGAAACTATAAAACAAACTGGGAATATATATAAATAACATTTTGAAGCAAATACATGATTGTGATTAAAGAAATATTGATATGAATATCCATTCAAAATATGCTGAAGATTTTGCACATATATCTGATTTTTATTTTTGTAAGACACTGAATATATTGAATAAATGCAGACAAGGGATGATTGTATCATTTAACGAATATTTATTGATGATGTCCTCTGTGTCTGGAATGGGAGATGCAAAGAAAGGTGAAAGTCGTTTTTATAGTGGATGAACTCATTGTTTAGAGAGGAAGAAAGAAATGTACACACATAATAGTAGAATATCACCACTTATAATGCAATGTGGTTTATCGGAGCACGGGGGAGGGATGATCTGTGAAGCATTCACATAGAAGGTGACATCTGAGCTGGCTTGGATTCATTCAACTGTTTGTTCAATAATTTTCTCCGAGAGTCTAATGTTTGCCAGAGAAGCACTGAAGTAGATCCTAGGAAAACAATGTTAAAGAATATAGACAAGTTTGCATCTAGGTGAATATTAATTATGTAGTTATAGAAATTAATATGTAATTACAATCATAAAATATAAATGGAAAAAGCAGGGTGCTATGAAATAATTAAAGAGAGAAATATTTTAGATTGGGAAATCATGGAATGGCTTCAAATAAGATCTAGATAAAAAATGGGGATGAAGTACATTCTAAGAAAAAAGGTACATTTGAATTATTCATTCAGCTAATACTTATAAAAGATCAGACATGGGACAAACTCTTGGTTTTTATAGTAGCTTCAAGTTAGCAATAGAATTAAACTGTATTAGACTGTTGTTGTTAGGTGCCGTCGAGTTGGTTCTGACTCATGGCGACCCTATATACAACAGAATGAAACACTGCGCAGTCGTGCACCATCCTCACAATTGAGGAGATGGGAAGAGGCATTTTGTATGCAAAAAACTAAAAGAGAGCCAGTGTGGCTTTTGTGTAGAATGTGGAAGAGAGTCTGAAGAAGCCTGAAAGTTTATTGGACTTAGTAGTATTTTAAGGATTTCATTATTAATCTAAAAGCAATGGGAAGCCACTAAAACAGTTTAATCACGGAAGTGAACTAATGATTTTAATTTTTTTCTATAGACCTGACATTTCATGCTTTCTGTTGGTGTGAACATTTCCTTAAAAATAGAAGTTACATTTGAATATCTAAGTACTAAGGCTACAGCACGGCCATTTCACCTATTTCAGCTCTCTTCATAGTTGGTGTAGATCTATGAGAAGTCAAATTGATTCAGTCATGTCCAAAACTGTTATGAGCATTATCAAGATAACCATTTGCTCCATGATGTGTCCATCTTGCTATTGATTTTTGACTGACGTTTGTGGAGAAAAATTAGCTTTTCTGATGTGCTGCCTCAAATTGGAAATGATAATGTTCATTTGAACTACACTGTAAACTTTTCAAGATCCTTAAGATAGGAATTTTTTTTGTAGATTCATATAAGGATTCTTTTATATGCTCATGAATATTCTTTTCAAATTTAAGTACTGCTAGAAACTCTATGTGTCTGATTATTCTTGAATATAGATGTGTAAATATAACGTCCCAGATGTTAGTTTCAGGTGCTCAATATTTTATTAAAAATAACAAAAACAGATTTTGTAGAGATAAAAAATATGACTTATTAGGAATCAAAAAACATTTTGGTTTTATGTTTCTTAACATTTTGTAGCTTTATTTGCATTATTGACAAAAATGAGGTAATTATTTTTGTTTAGTCATTGACTTCTTGACAGATAACATTTGAAAATCACAAAAACTATGGTTACTTTTTTCTGTGAGGTAGCTAGTCTCTAGATTTGAACATTACATTTTATCAAATACGGCTCGTTGTAGAACATAAAAAAACATAGTAGATAAAATTCCATTTTTTCCTGAATCTGGTAAAATACCAATAATTTTATATTTACATTATTTCCATTTATTAAATAATAGTTTCTTTCTCTTTGTTAGGTTATTACCATTGGAAAACATGTTAAAGGGTACCACTACATCATTGCAAATCTGGTAGGTGAATTAATTGGTATTTATTGTTTTGCTAGAAATGCTTATTAATTAAAAATTTGTTTGGCCTGTGTTTGTCAGTGGTGTTTTTAACAACACGATTTCATTATATTTGATAGATTATAAGTGACAGTATTTGTCTAAATGTGTTACATTTTAGATTTACTTTCCACTTTACATTTTCTAATCTATTTCCTATTCTTACAGATGATGAAAGAAATCGTAGAAAAATATTTCAAAATTTTTATAAGTTGTCTTAGAAGTAGTATTTTAAGAAAGGGAAAATTTCAACAATATTAAATTTCATTGTTCTAGTTTTTTTACAAAACACTGTCACAGTGTTTTGTAAACTTTACATCCTACACATTCTTAAGTTTTTAATATATATAATATTTGAAATGAATGCACATTGTGAGAATATATATTAGTGAAAAATTAAACCTGGAAATATTGAGAATATTAATATGTTATTTATTATTTATTTATGACTTCCTGCTTACTATATAAGCAACACAATGAAAATTGACTTTCTGTGAAAACCCACTGCCGCCCATTCAGTGGATTCCAACTCATAAAGACCCTATAGGATAGAGTAGAACTGTCCCATAGGGTTTCCAAGGAGCAGCTGGTGGATTCAAATTGCTGACCTTTTGGTTAACAGCCAAGCTTTTAACTACTGCACCACCAGGGCTCCTGACATCCTATAAATTGTCACTTTTTCCCCTGGATTCCTGTGAAATTAAATTATACTGAACATCAGAGTAATTAATTGCATTTTTCTCTCTTAAATATTATGAGAATCAATTTAGAATTATCATGAGGCCATTTTTTCTCAAAATAGTTTTTATATCAGCAATAAAATGAGCTTAAGCAGTTATTGTTATAATGGTTTATGACTGTAAATAAATATATGGTCTTATATGATTGAGAAGACCGCCCTCTCCCCCAGGAGGAAACAGTGAGAAAAAGAGGGAGAGAAGGAGAGAATATTTTGAAGAGCAAATTGAGACCTTGAAAAGGTTTCAAATGTGGATTTATTTCATGGTTTCTGACGTATCAGATTGTTAGATCAGAAGATATTATATCTAGTAGTGAGGAAAGAGATAATAAAACAACCACTTACAGCCTTATAACCAATGAATACTGTTTTCACTAGAAGGTGGCACCAGAGACTTAGAATATTAAATTTCAAACCTGTACTCTATTAGGAGAAATTGGCCATTTAAGATCAAATTTCTGTGCAGCAATGAAATGGCTAGCTACTGTAAAATTTCATGAGGACTTGCCATTATACTATATTAAAGAGATTCTAAATGACGTCCTACCAGAGAAGCAAGAGTTAAAATAGATGAAGCTCTGTAGCTGGTGTCTTCAGAACTACGGTCTGTGCAGGGAACAGCCTGGTTAGTGAGTCCCCTGTGTGGATTGTGCCATTTGATGAACAACACTGAGCCACATTGACAGCTGCGATCTTTAAAACCATCCAGATGGAGGATTATATTAGAACATTGAGAACTAATGACAGAAGGTGGCTCATCAATTTGAGGGTTGATTTCTGATGCTGGGAAAAAGGAAAGAATAACTTGAATGACCAAATAAAAAGAGAAAATAAAAGAATGAAATCTAGTTCATGCTCCATCATGCTTCTAGGTGGAAATCTACTTAATATTTTATCAGAATTCAAGTTCTGTTTTTCTTTTTCTGAATACTTGATTTCCTCACCATATGAAACGCTCTAGTGACTAGATAGGTTCAAGGAGTCCTGCATAGCACTTTATTTTCTGAGCATTTAGAGGACACTTGGAAATTTCATTGACATTTAAAATTGAAGAAAGCCACCCAAAACTGATGAGATTTCATCTTCCAAACTCTTGACTGAGTATGCCCCTCTGCCCCGTCCAGTGTCTATAAAAGAAAAAAGATACCGTCTTTGTGAATTTCCTCAAGAATTACCAAATGCTTGATTAGGCTTCCAAAATGTAAGTCATGAGTAAGTCCCTGACGCAGCATTTAAAATGATGACTTGTACATAAAGTGATGAAGAAGTGCTCATGATGAGATCCAGTTCCCGTTTCTTCAACTATACTATTTTCATGTCTTTAATTCTTTAAAAAAGTAATCCTTCCACAATGCTGATGACTTCACATGGCTGCATGTTAAAATTTTATATTTTTCCAGATTATTATTATTTTATTATATTTATTTTATTATATTTATTATAGTTATTTATATTTTATTATATTTATTTATATTATATTATTATTTACCTTCTGCTTTAAATCTCGCCAAATAAATCCCCAGGAATAGCAATGTCAGTTTTAATTTGATGAGTTGTTACTGTCTGTAGTGTTAACTGTTAGCTTCTCTGCTATGATTCATTCATTTGGAGTTTTTTTTTTTTTTTTTCTTTCCCCTTCTGCTTCTCACAAACTGCAAAAGTACAGAGAAGAGAAAGAAGGAAAAACAAAAGTATAGAAAAATAGATTCTCACCAAGACCAGCTCAAAACCCTGTTTAAGGTTTTAGTCAAAAGTTTCCTTGGTACTAAAACTACACCCAAGATCCAGTGAAATGACAGTAAGAAAATAAAAATTCTTTGAAACCTTAAGGAAGGAGATTTTGGGAAAGGAAACATAAAAAGGTGCAAGAGATTATCCAAGTTTTCTCATCTTCTAGTGAATACAGTATAAGTTGAGCAGATGAAGGACGAATAACTGAGATAGAAATAAGAGAAAGCTAAAACAAAATGTGCCTGCAGAGTGTGATATAGACAAAAGCAAGCCTGTTCATTGTGCAGCACCCCTGTGGAATTCAGTCTTTTGGAACCAGAAAGCCAGGTGAGGTGTGGAGCTAAAAAGGAATTTCTTACTGGTTCTCTAGAAACAAAGACTAAGATGGGAATTTACGTGCATATTATAAAATAAATACTTTCAGGAGTTACTTCTAAGAGAATGAAGGAAACAGGAAAGAGAAGGGAAAAAGTCTAAATAAAAATGTGATTTCAAATGATATCTGCCTTCAGCCTGATCTCTTGGGGAGATGTGTTGCATAAATTGTACCCAGTGTCTCCCAATTTGAGGCAAGGCAGAGGGACTTTTGTATGCCAGTCACAGTTAGTGATTGCCATTGGCCAAGGGTGGAGCTTCAATTTCCCAAGGGCAATCCTTAGGGAACTGTGAGCCATTGACCAAAGCAGGGGCAGCAGCTGGAGGACAGGCCTGTTAAAGGTGTCCCAGGGAATCTTGGTGGGTTACTAATAGCATCTGCAACAGAGGCGGCATGACTCAAAGGTTATAGGGAAAGATTGGACAGCCCAAGCACTCTCTCTACACAACCCAAATAACCATGTGACTACTAGCCCCAGGTCCCAAACACCCATCTCCTCTCTAGATAATACTGCTGTCTGGAGATTATGAACTGGAGAAGCTCTCAAGACTCAAACACAGGCTGAAAACTGGTCAACTGTGTGAAAATCTGCATTTGGAAATCCGAACCTTCCCACCCCACCTCAACATCCACCTTATGGGGAGGTATACTAGCCAATGAGCATTACCCATGAAGATAGAGATTCTGAGAAACCTTTAGTGCCTTGCTCTTAAACAGCCAAGTGTAACCACACATTCGAGAGAAGTGTTTGCCATGCATGGTAGGCACCAATATAAACAAACAGATAAACAGAAATATGGCAGGAAACACCAGAAAATATGCTTAAAAATTGTAATTAATATCTTCAGAGAAATAACAAAAAATATTTTATCCATTAAAAGAAAAAAAGGGGCCATGAGAAAGGAAAAAAAAAAAAAATCAAAGAATAAGAAAGAACTCTGGGGACTTATTTTGTTTTTTAAATAGGTAAAGTTATGTAAGAGTTTGAAGGGAAGTTGAGCGAATTATTCAACAAAATGACGATACAATATAAATAGAGATTGGGGAATCTCTAAGGGACCTAGATATTTAGTCTAAGGGTTACAAATCTTAATAACAGGCATTCTAGAAAGATAACAGTGAAAATAGAGTGAAATAACTTATCAAAGAAATATTTAGAAAATTTTCCAGTATCAAATGACACAAATCTCTCTATTCAATACCCAGAACAATGAAGGGGAAACAAACACAATAAACCTCATACTGAAAATATGATCATGAAATTTCAAGGATAGAAAGATCTTAGAATTTTCTGGCAGGTGGAGTTCAAGGGTAGGAAGCAGGTCACACACCGAAATAAATTTGAATAATGGCACATTTAATATATAATAGAAAACAAAAGCCGATAGAACAATGCCTTCAGAATTCTGAGGTTTTCAACTTAAAAATTTATACCAAGCCAAAATACAAATCCGTCGAACAATATCATTAATATCACACACAAGTAAAATTTTGCTGAAGATAATTAAAAAATGGTTGCAGCCGTACATCGACAGGAAGCTGCTAGAAATTCAAGCTGACTTCAGAAGAGGATGTGGAATAAAAGATACCATTGCTGATATTAGATGGATCTTGGCTGAAAGCAGAGATTACCAGAAAGATGCTTACCTGTGTTTTATTCACTATGCAAAGGCATTCGACTGTGTGGATCATAACAAATTATGGATAACATTTCGAAGAATGGAAATTCAAAAATACTTAATTGTGCTCGTAGGGAACCTGTAGATAGACCGAGAGATAGCTGTTGGAACAGAAGAAGGGGATATTGCATGGTTTAAAATCAGGAAAGGTGTGTCAGGGTTGTATCCTTTCACCATACTTATTCAATCTGTATGCTGAGCAAATAACCTGAGAACACGAACGATGTGATGAAGAAAGCAGCAGATGACAAGGTTTCGTCATATGCAGGTGACACAACCTTGCTTGCTTAAAGTGAAGAGGACTGGAAGCACTTACTGATGAAGATCAAAGTGCAGATCTTTGGATTACATATCATCCTTCAGTATGGATTGCACCTCAACATAAAGAAAACAAAAGTCTTTACAACTGGACCAACAGGCAACATCATGATATACAGAGAGAAGACTGAAGTTGTCAAGGATTTCATTTTACTTGGATCCACAATCAGTGCCCGTGGAAGCAGCAGTCAGGAAATCAAAGGACATACTGCTTTGGCAAATCTGCAGCAAAAGACCTCTTTAAAAAGCGTTGAAAAGCAAAGATGTCACTTTGAGGACTAAGGTGTGCCTGACCCAAGCCATGATGTTTTCAGTCACCTCGTATGCATGGGAAGGCTGGACAATGAAAAGGAAAACTGAAGAGGAACTGATGCCTTTGAGTTACGGTGCTGGCGAAGAATGTTGAATATACAGACTGGCAGAAGAACGAATAAGTCTGTTTTGGAAGAAGTACAGCCAGAAGGCTCTTTGGAAGCAAGGATGGCGAGCCTTCATCTCAAGTACTTTGGACATGTTTGCAGAAGGGACCAGTCCTTGGAGAAGGACATCATGCTTGGTGAAGTAGAGGGTCAGGGAAAAAAGAGGAAGATCCTCGACGAGATGGATTGACACGGTGGCTGCAACAATGGGCTCTAACAGCAACGATTGTGAGGATGGCGCAGGGCTGGGCAGTGTGTCATTCTGTTGTACATAGGGTCACTGAGTAGGAACTGACTGGAAGGTACCTGACAACAACAACAGCGGTCTCTTATGGATCCCTGGTGGCACAGTGGTCAAACACTCGGCTGCCCACCAAAAGGTCGGTGTTTCAAACGCACCAGCCACTCTGCTCCTGTAAAGATTATAGCTTTGGAAAGCCCATGGGGCAGTTCTCTGCCCTGCAGTGTCACTATGAGTCAGAATTGACTCAATGGCCATAGCTTTGATTTTTAGTATTGTCTCTTAAAAGCTAGTGTTTATATCACTTGAGTGAATGAACAATTTAAACATCAACAACTTGTTCACAATATTGTAGCTCTTGGAGAAAAAATGTTATTGAGTGTCTATAAGCACATGGAGCTCTGTTGTAGATTCAGTAAATAAAATCCAGTGTTTACCCATGGAAGATTTCTCAATAAAATGGAGAACTTAAGAGCCATGAGTGTTCCATGAGCTGATCAATCAATAAACAAGTATTGGTGAAGGACACACTGTGTTGCTAAAATCATGTTAAATGCTGGTGAAAGAGCATTGGCTAATAAGTGGTAGAAGAGCATTGGCTAGAAAATACATGAAGCATTTCCTGTAGGCTTCTTATCTGTCATGAGTTCTTTGAAATATGTAAAACCACAACTTAGGAAGGTATTTGATAAATGTTCATTTCTATTTGGTTCACAATAGAAAAAGAGTAATGTAAATGTGTTTCATGTCTAGGGTTTTACTGATGGAGACTTATTAAAAATCCAGTTTGGAGGTGCAAATGTCTCTGGATTTCAGATAGTGGACTATGATGATTCCCTGGTATCGAAATTTATAGAAAGATGGTCAACACTGGAAGAAAAAGAGTACCCCGGAGCACACACGACAACAATCAAGGTTGGTTTGCGTTTGTTTCTGCTTCTGTCTTTCCTGCGTGCTGGGAAAGTAGTCTTGGCAAATACGAAGAGGGGAAGAGAATAACAGAGTAGATAGGTAGCTACTGCAGTTCAAAGTATGACAGACCTATTGATTTCAAAATATATTTTCATGTTTTAATTAAGAAACAATTATAGCCTTGCTGTTTTCCTTTGCAGTTTTCTGCTTCCCTCATACTTGCATCTGCCATTTCTTTATCCACTTAGGCTTCTTTGCTTTTTATTGTTGGTTGAGTGCCTTCCGAACTAAACCCTTGGAAATTGGTGGTAGGCAAAAAGACAGGATCTGGTGTCAGCCCACAGTCTAGTGGGGGAAAGACAGGAAGTGCTGGAGGAAGAATGCTATGAAGGGATAAACAGGAAGCTCCGGGAGACGGAGACAGAGGACATTATTTTAGATCATTTGTTCTGGGAAGGCCTCTCTGAGTGGGCGATTTTTAAGTGGAGACCTGAAGGATAAAAAGGAGACAGTCTACATATTCCTTAGAAAATTATGTTCGTGATAAATTGAAGAACAATAGATGCCAGGTTGTTCCTAATCCTCACAAACCTTGCTCGTAGACAGGAGAGTCAGTAGGCGTATGGCCACAAAGGTATATATTCATAGCTGCTGATGAGCAGCCTCGGGGACACTTCAGGAGGATCAACTCTATTGTCTTCACTAATGAAACAAATCATTAGAATGCTTTATGCAATCCCTCAAAGAGAATTTTGGAATACTGTATGTAATTGGAAGCCCTGATGGTGCAGTTGTTAAGACCTATGGCTGCTTACCAAAAGGTTGGCAGTTCGAATCCACCAGGCGCTCCTTGGAAACCCTATGGGGCAGTTCTACTCTGTTCTATAAGGTTGCTATGAGTCAGAATTGATTTGATGGCAACGGGTTTGTTTGTTTTTTGGTATATGTAACGCAGTGCTCTGATATAAGTGCTACTCAGACAAATTTTTTGTTCTTTAGAAGTTCAGGCATGCTGAGATCTTCGCTTGTTTATTCACTAGATTTTATTGTATATACATTAAAAAAAAAAAAAGCAAACCCGTTGCCATGGAGTCAATTCCAACTCATAGCAACATGGGCATGCATCTATTTAGCTCCAAATATTAACTGCTTCTGTTGTCTAAAGGAAGTTTTGTTTTGCATCTGTTGGTAACCTTACTGGGAGCAGAGGTAAGAGTAAAACTTTTAAGAGTGGATTGAGGAGTGAGCAGGAGGAGGAGGTGATATTCTCATTCTTTATGGAACTAGAGATTTATGAAAATTAAGAGCAAAATTTGCAAAATATTTTTGTACGTATAGTGATTTTGTTTATTTGTGTGTATAAAATGGACTACATTTGAACTGGTCAGGAACAGTGTTATTACAGTTGCTGTGAGTCAGAATCCACTCGACAGTGACGGTTTGGTTTTTTTTTCAGTTATCAGTTAAGCCTGATTATACTTCTTAGAGAGGTTTTTTTTTTAAAATGGGAAAAGCAGGTATAGTTTTTAGCTTTAAATATGTGTCTGACTGTAAGTATGATCATAGATAAAGATTACAAGCTTCAAAATTCTCTACTTCTGGGTGTAGGAATGGATTTTAATTTTAAGTCAAATTCAGACAATTTTTCCACAGGATGTTAAAGAATAACCCAGAGTTAATTTTTTTTTTCTTCAAAAAACCAGATGACTGTGTTTGGTGACCTAGATTGAGAATCAGCATTTATAACGATTAGAATATGGTTTTATGGTGGCACCTTCATGTCACAAGGCTGCTGAGAAGGCAAATGGTCACCTATTCTTTCAGGTGGCACTAACCTGTGTCTCCGCCGGTGCTCAGTAGAGAGACAAATGCTGATCCCATTCCGTGGAAGTGCAGGCTTCCATCTAGACAGAGCTGATGCCATTGAAGTTCCCTGATGAAGAGAGCATGTGGCGTTCATCCTCAAATGGAATCAGCATGTTCCTTCTGAGTACTCAGTCGTCAGGTTGCCTCCCACTGCTGCCTGCTTTGGGGAAAATGAAGGCAAAGTGAGGGTTTTTTATTTTATTTTTTGCCTGGAAGTACTATCATTATTCAAGTTTATGTGTCATACATCAAAATACAAAGCAGATATGGGGTATGAGCGATCTTTGGCTATGTGCTCTGTTAATTAGTGCCGGATTCCACTGTGTTGAGAGTCTGTATGGTGACCTTTCTTTACTACTCCCTTTCCTTTGTAGCATTTCATCCCCGTAGGTGCCTCTTTCTTGGTTTCTTCTGCCTCTTCTGCGAGAGATCTTGATGGCCCGTCGTTGTGGGATATTGCAAAGAGCACAGCTTCTAAGTTTACAAACTTAAGTTCAGAGTCACTGTTTGACCCTAGGCTGAGCGTTCTCATCTTCACAGTGCAGCTGGTGTTAGCTACCATTGCATCGCCCCCAACTTAAGGTGATCTTGTGCACAACAGAACAAAACACTGCCCGGTCCTGCACGATCAGAGAGGCCATCTGCATGATCACTTGTGGATAGGACTGTTGTGACCCATAGATCGTCAGGCCTTTCTTCTTAGTCTGGAACCTTCACTGAAACATGTTCAGTATCATAGCAATAAGCAAGTCTCCACTGACAGATTGAGTGGTGACTGTGCATGAGATGAACTGGCCTGGAATGGAACTTGGGTCTCCTGCATGGAAGGCAAGAATTTTACCACTGACCCACCATTGCCCCAACACAACGCAGTAAGGTCCCTGAATTCCCTGGGTGCTGCAACGATTAAATAACACACTTAGCGCATCTTTGGAAACAGTAGGTGCTAATATCAGTTAATACTCTTTTCCCACCAGTTTTCTAAGACAAGAGAATTGTGGTCAGTTGGGAAGGCCAATTCCAACTTTAACATTTTGTGATACCCTTGCCCAAGTTTGTTTATAAGGTCTTTGAAGGTTGACAAAGATCACTGGAAAAACTGTGAGGAGAACATGGATTTCTGTGGGAGTTCATCCTAACACATTTATTACGCATATGCTACAGGGCTGGTACATTAAGATAAAAACATGAAAAATGCATGAATCCTGCCCTTGAGGATTGTCTAATGGAGGAGACAATCAGGTCAATAAGCAAATACAGTAGAGAGTGATGTATGCAGAATATGCCAGCTCTTGCATGTGGTTGGGGCAGTGTTGGGAAAGGAGGTCAGGGAAGGCTTTCCAGAGAAGTGACACCTGACCAGGTTTTGCACATGGTTGATCAGGAGGAAACGTATGGTAGGTAGATGCTTGGGAAAGAGCCAAATGTACAGCATCTCGGAGTGATGGAACAGCATGACACATTCAGGAAGCTGTATATTTTTACCTGTTGCAAGAACTTATGTATTTGGGACAGGTGAGAGGGACATATTCTGGGAGTGGCAAGAGGTAAGACTCTCAAATTGTCAACAGGTTCAGTAATTACAGGGCATGACTTCCATGATTATTTCTGCTTTCATAGGCAGAAAAAGGAAGAAAAACTACACAGGGGGCTACATGCTATTCCTTAAATATAAACAATAGCATATTTTCAATGCTTAAGAAAAGGAGCAAAATCTCAAACGTGATCATTTCCTTTTATGTTGTTTTCTGAGTCATTGACTGTATCAGGTACATTACCTGGCAATTTAAATCACGTTTTACTATACTACAATAAGAAACTTGTGCTTTAGTCATAACGGTCTTTAAAGATACAGTTCATTACATCTATTCTTATGGTTGGGCTTTGGAAATTACATAAATTATATCAAATTGTGGGAGTATTAAATAAATGATTGTCTCAAAGTTTAATTTAGTGTTCTCCAAATGCTAATATAGCTTCAGTAGTTTCTTAATTAAAACAAATTTTATTTGATAAATAAAGGAGTAAAATCTTAAATATGTTTTAATATTTTAGCATATTTTAATAACCATCATATATAAATTGCAAGTGTTTAAATTTCTTGTTCCTAAATACTGTATAGAACAATGTCTTTAGAGTCATGGAACTGAGATTCTAAATCCGACTCAGTAATTTGCTAATTTGGAGTGACATTTATTTATTCATTCATTTCTTCATCCATCCATTTATCCATTGAATAACTATCGTCTACTCCATAGCAGGTACTATTCTAGAGACAAAGTTCTAGTCTTCAAGATTTTATGGACTTCAGACTAAAAACCAGCAATTACCTTGTAATGTAATACATATGTTGATTTAAATGATCTTATTTACATCTGAGAACCAATGTATTCAAAGCTGGACTTCTGATTTCCCATCACCACCCCCTCCTCAGCCCCTTTAAACTACTCCTTCTACAGTTTTTCCCGTCTCAGTCGTTAGAAGCTCCATCTTTTCAGTCGTTGCTTAGGTTGAAAACTTGAAATTGCCCTTGGCTTCGCTTTCTCCAAATTAAATCTGGCAGGAAATTCTATAGGCTCTGCTTCACTTCTCACCACCTCCTCTGCGGCCGCCTTGAATCTACCCACCACCATCTCTCTCCAAGGATTATTGCTACAGTCTCCAAGCCGGTCTCCCTGCTCCCACCCTGGCCCCGTATTATGTATATAATAAATGAGATTATGTTGCTGTTACATTTAAAATCCTCCAGTGGCTCTTTATTTCAACTTCCAATGACTCTCTATGAAAACCAAAATTACTCCATGGGCCTCGAAGGCCCTAAATGCTCTGTCACTGACTCACATGTGACCTCATGTCATGACAGTCTTCCCCTTGCTCACTCTGCTCCAGCTACACTGGGCTCCTTCTTTTCCTTTAGCACACCAGGGATGTTCCCACCCTACAGCCTCGGCTCTGGCTATTCCTCCTTCTTAAATAGCAGCTCTTTACATATTTACGCGGTTAGGCCTCCTCATCCTTTAAGTCTTTGTTCAGATGCCATCTTCTCAAGGAAGTCAACAGTAGACATTCTCTTTAAAACAGCAGTCTGCTCCACCCACGATGGTATTCCCCATGGCCCTTTCCCTGCTTCCTTTTTTTTTTTAGCTTTCTAGGAAGCTATACTTATGATTAATTTATTCACTACATTGTTTAGTGTCTCTCTACTTGCTAGAAAGTAAGTTGCATGGGGGGCAGGGATTTTTTTGGTTTGTTCACTGTTATATTACAACCTTGTAGAATAAGACCTGGCGCTTGTTCTAGAAATAGATATTTAATGAAGACTTTCTGAATGTATGAGCAGAGGTAAACAAAGGGACTGTGATAGGACTGTAAGAAGCTCCTAAATAGGACTGTAAGAAGCTCCTAAATGAGATTCTGGAAGTAAGGGAGGGCTTCTTGAATGAAGCAGCAAAGAAGCTGAGACCTGAAGTGGAGGTGGGAATTTGGAGAAGCAGAGACAGAACAATGGCATCCAGATAGAGGAGATAAGATATATGAGATCTCCAACGCAAGGGAAATATAAATATTCCCATAAGGCTGGAGGTTGAGTGAAGGTGTTTTGATGAAACTCTGAGAGATAATACTTTAGAAACATGCAGCATTCAGATCTTGTGGGCTTTGCTGATACACTAAAAAATTTTTGTGTTGTTCCGAGAGCAATAGGGAACCACTGGAGGAGAGTGATATGATCATGGTTTTGTTTAGGAAGATTGCTGTGGCTGCTCTGGTGAGACTAGACTGGAGGAGGTATGGGGTGAGGCAGAGACGGTGGTGGTCTGATTGTGCTTGTTGCATGGGGATGGAGCAAAATAGATGGATTTTCTATATTCACCAGTGCTTTCCATGTGTTTATTTGTAATATAAGTGATAATTGCCAAATCGTAACCATTTATGTAAAATATGCTCATGGGGATTTAGTTGAGAGAAATTTGTGGGTTAAAAACGAGATGCTGAATGACAGACCATGCCCTTTACATCTTCCTGGCCCCACATCTCATTCAGCAGTTTACAGAGAGCAAGCACACAACAGGTATTTGTTGAAATTAAGAGCAATTCAGTGGATATCATGAGTAAACACTTCAAAAAGGATCAAAACACTAACAAAGAAAAAAATGCCGTTATCATTTTAAGGAAATACAGCTTACGTTTCCGCCATAGCATTTGTGGGGTCCTTTCGCCAGCCACAGCAGACGAAAACCAAACCAAACAAACAAATCTTGCTGTCAAGTCAATTCTGACTCATGGAGACCCCACGTGTCACAGAGCAGAGCTGCTCCGTGGGGTTTTCTTGGCTGAAATCTTTACAGAAGCAGATCACCAGGTATTTCTTCCCTGGTGCTGCTGGAGGAGTTCAAAACACAAATCTTTAGGTTAGCAGCTGATAGCAAACCACTTGTGCTACCCAGGGCCCTTGGCAGAAGAGTAGTGGCTTATTTTTCTTGATGACCTGTAGAGTGACTAACAATCTGAGCTGATCCGTCAGAGCACCCACATTTAAATGAGACAATTAAAGTAGGTGCTTTACCCCTGGCCCAGATGGCTTCACTGGAGAATTCTATAAAACATTTACAGAAGAGCTTGTACCAGTACTACTCAAGCTATTTCAGAGCATAGAAAAGGAAGCAACACTTCCAAATTCATTCTATGAAGCCAGCATAACGCTGATACCAAAACCAGGCAAAGAAGTCACAAAAAAAGAAAATTACAGACCAATATCTCTCATGAAAATAGATGTAAAAATTCTGAACAAAATTCTAGCCAATAGAATTCAGCATCATATCAAAAAAAATAATACACCATGACCAAGTAGGATTCATACCAGGTATGCAAGGATCGTTCAACATTAGAAATAAATAAATAAAAGGAAAGAAAAGAATCACATCATCATCTCAATTGATGCAGAAAAGGCATTTGACAAAGTCCAACACCCATTCTTGGTAAAAACTCTCAATAAAATAGGTATAGAAGGGAAAATTTTCAACATAATAAAGGGCATCAATGCAAAACCAATGGCCAACATCATTCTTAATGGAGAGAGGCTGAAAGCATTCCCCTTGAAAACAGGAACAAGACAAGGATGCCCTTTATCACCACTCCTATTTAACATTGTGCTGGAAGTTCTAGCTAGAGCAATAAGGCAAGAAAAAGAAATAAAGGGCATCCAAATTGGTAATGAAGAAGTTAAACTCTCCCTGTTTGTGGATGATATGATACTATACATAGAAAACCCTGAAGACTCCACGAGAAATCTATTGGAACTAATAGAAAGATTCAGCAGAGTAACAGGATACAAGATAAAAATACAAAAATCAGTTGGAGTCCCATACACCAATAAGGAGAATGATGAAAAGGAAATCAGGAAAACAATACCATTTATAATAGCCTCTAAAAAGATCAAATACTTAGTAATAAATCTAACCAGGGATGTAAAAGACCTATACAAAGAAAACTAAAAAACACTACTGCAAGAAACCCAAAGGGATCTACCTAAATGGAAACATACCATGCTTATGGATAGGCAGACTCAACATTGTGAAAATGACAATTCTACCCAAAGCAATTTACAAATACAACACAATCCTGATCCAAATACCAACAACATTCTTCAAAGAGATGGTGAAACTAATTAACTTTATATGGAAAGGGAAGAAGCCCTGAATAAGTAAAGCACTACTGAAGAAGAAGAATAAAGTTGGGGGACTCACACTACCTGACTTCAGAACTTACTGTACAGCTACAGTAGTCAAAACAGCCTGGTACTGGTACAACAACAGATACATTGACCAATGGAACAGAATTGAGAACCCAGATGTAAATCCATCCACCTACGGTCACCTGATCTTTGACAAGGGCCCAAAGTTCATCAAATGGAGAAAAGACAGTCTTTTTAACAAATGGTGCTGGCAAAACTGGATATCCATCTGCAAAAAAGTGGAACAGGACCCATACCTCACACTGTATACAAAAACTACTTCAAAATGGATCAAAGACCTGAATATAAAGCCTAAAAATATAAAGTTCATAGAAGAAAAAATAGGACCAACACTACAGGCCTTAATACATGGCATTAACAGGATACAAACCATAACCGTCAATGCACAAACCCCAATAGATAAGCTAGATAACTGGGATCTTCTAAAAATCAAACACCTATGCTCTTCAAAAGACTTCACCAAAAGAGTAAAAAGAAAACCTACAGACTGGGAAAAAAGTTTTGGACAGTACAAGTCAGACAAAGGTCTAATCTCCATAATCTACAAGAAAATCCAACACCTCTACAACAAAAAGACAGATAATCCTATTAAAAAATGGGCAAAGGAAATGAACAGACACTTCACCAAAGAAGACATTCAAATGGCCAACAGACACATGAGGAAATGCTCGCAATCACTAGCCATTAGAGAAATGCAAATTAAAACCACAATGAGATACCATCTCACCCTGGCATTACTGGCATGAATCAAAAACACTGGAAATAACAAATGTTGGAGGGGCTGCGGGGAGATCGGAACTCTTATGCACTGCTGGTGGGAATGCAAAATGATACAACCATTTTGGAAAATGATATGGTGTTTCCTCAGAAAGCTAGAAATAGACATACCATTCGATCCAGCAATCCCACTCCTACGAATATATCCTAGAGAAATAAGAGTCATCACTCGAATAGACATATGCACACCTATGTTCATGGCAGCAGTGTTCACAATAGCAAAATGATGGAAACAACCTATATGCCCATCAACAGATGAATGGATAAACAAACTGGTACATACACACAATGGAGTACTATGCAATGAGAAAGAACAACGATGAATCTGTGAAGCATCTCATAACATGGATGAAACTGGAGAACATTATGCTGAGTGAAAGAAGTCAATCACAAAAGGACAAATATTGTATGAGACCTCTATTGTAAAAACCCATGAAAAAGTTCACACACAAAATGTAACAATCTTTGTTGGTTACCAGGGATGGGGGAGGGGGGACTACTAAATAGGCAATAGATAAGTGGTGTCTTGGTTGAAGGGTGAGACAGTACACAATACAGGGGAAACCAGCACAACTTGTACAAGGAAAGGTCATGGAAGCCCCATAGACACATCCAAACTCCCTGAGGGACTGAATTGCTTGGTGGAGGGCTGTGGGGACGATGGTCTCGGGGAACATCTAGCTCAATTGGCATAACACAGTTTATAAAGACAATGTTCTACATTCTACCTTGGTGAGTAGTGTCTGGGTTCTTAAAAGCCTGTGAGCAGCCATCTAAAATACTCCACTGGTCTCATCCCTTCGGGTGCAAAGGAGAATGAAGAGAACAGGATACAAGGAAAAGATTAGCCCGAAGGACTAATTGTCCACAGCTACAAAGGCCTCCACCAGACTGAATCCAGTACAGCTAGATGGTGCCCGCCTACCACCACTGACTGGTCTGACCAGGATCACAAAAGAGGGTTCTGGACAGAGCTGGAGAAGGATGTAGAACATAATTCTAACTCACACACAAAAAAAGACCAGATTTACTGGCCTAAAGGACACTGGAGAAACCCCGAGTGTATGGCCCCAGACACCCTTCTAGCTCAGTGATGAAGTCATTTCCGAGGTTCACCGTTCAGCTGGGGAGTGGACGATCCCATAAAACCAAATGGGACTAATGAGGCACAGCAGTCCAGGGACAAGGGCCAGAAGGCAGAAGGGGACAGGAAAGCTGGTGATAGGGAACCCAAGGTTGAGTAGGATAGTGTTGATGTGTTGTGAGGTTGTTAACCATTGTCATAGGGCAACATGTGTACTAACTGTTAAATGAGAAACTGTTTTGTTCTGTAAACCTTCATCTAAAGTGAGAATAGCAGCACAATTGGAAGAGCATAGTCGATGTCACTGAATTGTGCATGTAGAAATTTTTCAAATGGTGTATCTTTGGCGATGTATATTTTCACAAAAAAAAAAAAGGTCGAGAAGGGAGAGGGTTGACATGTTGTGGGGTTGTTAACCAATGTCATAAAACAATATGTGTACTACTGTTTCATGAGAAACTATTTGTTCTGTAAGCCTTCACCTGAAGTACTATTAAAAAAATAATAATAAAGTAGGTGCTTTACTCCTCAAAAAAAAAAAAAAAAAAAATTCAAAAAGAGGCAAATGATTTGCCACTATCTTAAAAATATTTTACAAGTCTTTTCATTTTTAGATAGATGTTTAGTGTTTTCAGCATCTGCAACAACAACGTGCAAGCTATGACTGTTCGTTCTAATGTTTCACACAGTAGCAGGAGCCTCAGTTCTGCCTTTGTTTCTGAGATACCCTGCTGGCGCTAAGGAATCCAGCAATAAGACCCCACTGACACTGGGTAGCCCTTTACAGAATGGCTTCCCTACAAGAATCTCGTTTTACTCTGGAAACCGTTTAAAACACAGACTCAAACTTTATTAATTGCTGTCCTAAGGGAGTGATTAGGCACTTCTGAAAATAGTATAATCTTTTTCAGTCCAGTAATTAGTCCCTTATATTAAATAGTACCCTGGGGACCAGATGTAATTAATTCTGCTTTTTCGGTGTCTTAACTGACCAGAACCACAGCTGACACATTGGCATCCCAACTCCTGTTATGAAAACACTTTGCCACACCACAGCCTGGAGACTGACAATGCTTAGTTCTTTGTATTTTATAGTTTAAAAGAAGTGTATATGTGACTGAAACAAACTCATAAATTGAAAATTCTGTATTCATAAAATTATGTATTTTATACAATTTTATAAAATAATTAGCAAAATAATATACCATTTAAATACACGTTACATCGTTTAAGACATAAAGATGCATGACTAATATTTGTAATTATCGCGCAGGATATCTGGGCCCATTTTTTATTTCCACATTTCTTTATCTGTAAAGGGAACAAGTTGGAGGTGGTTTCTACCAAATCTGTAATACTATGATTATCTGAAATGCTAATGTCATCACTTAACAATACACACATTAACGTTCATTAAGTTTTACTGAATCTTTGACACTTCCTGTGGTTGTCTCATCTCTCAAAGATCATAGTGATTTGCAGGCAAACATCTTTGATCTCAGGGGCACTAAAGTCAAGTCCAAATTAGTCTGGACAATGTTTGTTTTCTTCTACATAGGTTATAAAAAATAAGGAGCTGTCGTACTTTTAGAAGATTCCTAGGAAGTGGAACAAGGCAAGGAGAGGGATTTATGCTACCAACAAAATAAAAGATCTGTCGCCAAGGAAGCTTTTTCCTAGTGAATCAAAATGAGATACCATCTTGAGTATCTTTTTTTCCACTTCCGTTAATCTGACTAGCTTTACCCCAAAATCTGAATTCTTAAGTAATTCTAAAGATTCTGAATGCAAGTGTTGGTCCTTAAATAAGATTTTCAGTCAGGGTCAATGCCAATCTGGATAATGTAGGCAACAATATACTATTTTTAATGGGTTCCTTTACATTAAGATCTTTCTTCACAGTGGATTAAAATTTACTTGGATTATTCCTAGAGAATAATAAAGCATGTTAATTTTGGTTTCTTGCCAATGGAGTTGTCTTTTCAACCTTGGAAAATGTGATACTTGTGTCCTTACCAAGTGTGTTGAGTTTTTATGAAGATTTTATGCCTTTACACAGTGTAGTTTCAAAGGGCACCTCTTTAAAATGCTTTACAGTAAATTAAAAGTGACCTTATCCCAGACAGCTCTTTTCCAGAGGCTGGACTGCAGTAGAATTTGAAATTAAGACAAGTGAGTAATATTAAGTTTATAATGTATTTGCCGGTACTGTTCTTTCTCCTATGGCTCTATTTGATCTGTGGTCATTGCTGAAAATTTTAAAACAAAAAGAAGAGGACTTCCTAAAAATTTGTTTCATGGGCTTTTTTGTTTTTCCTGGAGCTCATCATTTTTGATCCTATTGATAATTATTGTGTAAAATGAAGAAACTGACATATTGTATAAGATTCTCTAGTGAAATATCATTCAGGGTATACTAATTTTAACTAAATAATTGTTACTATTTTAAAAATGAGTCTAAAATTTACCACCCTATAAAAATTTTAATATACACAAAACCCTAGTTCTATGCATAAAAGTGGCAATTAGTTTGGGCAATGCTGAGTAAACAAAGTGAAACAGGAATTTTTAAATTTTTGTGCTTTAGGTAAAAGTTTATAGTGCAAGTTAGTTTCTCATTCAAAAATTTATGCACAAATTGTTTTGTGACATTGGTTGCAATTGCCACGATGTGTCAGCACTCTCCCCTTTTCCCTTTGCACCCTGGGTTCCCCCTGACTATTCCTCCAAGTGTCCTGTCCCTTCCTGCTTTTTATCTTTGCTTATGGGCAAGTGTTGCCCATTTGGTCTCTTATATTTGATTGAACTAAGAAGCACCTCACCTGTGCTATTGTTTGTTTTATGGGCCTGTCTAATCTTTGTCTAAAAAGCAGGCTTTGAATTTTGTGAATTTGATTTTTGTTCTACATTTTTCTTCTGCTCTGTCTGGGTCTCTATTGTGATCCCAGTCAGAGAGGTTGTGGTGGTAGCCGGACACCATCTAGTTCTTCTGGGCTCAGGCTGGTGGAGGCTGTAGTTCCTGTGGTCCTTCAGTCCTTTGGGCTGATATTTTCCTGTGTCTTTGCTTTTCTTCAGTCTGCTTTGCTCCGGACAGGATAGGACCTATAGATGTATCTTAGGTGGCCCCTTGCAAGCTTTTAAAATCGCAGACGCTACTCATCAAAGTAGGATGTAAAATAGTTTCTTTATGTACTATGGCAGTTGATCTAAATGTCTCCCAAGACCATGGTCCCCAACCCTCAGTCCCAGCAACTCGATCACTCAAGGTGTTTGGATGTGTCTAGGAAGCCTCTAGGAGCCCTGGTGGTGCAGGGATTAAGCACTTGGCTGCCAACTGAAAGGTCAGCAGTTCAAACCCAGTCTCTCTGTGGGAGAAAGATGCAGCATTGTGCTTCCATAAAGATTGCTATGAGTCAGAATTGACTCAGTGACAGTGGGTTTGGTTTGGAGCCCTAGTGGCTCTGTGGTTAAGAGCTCGGCTGCTAACCAAAAGGTCAGCAGTTAGAATCCACCAGTTGCTCCTTGCAAACCCTATGGGGCCATTCTACTCTGTCCTATAGGGTCACTGTGAGTCGGAATCGGCTTGACAGCAACAGGTTTGGGTTTTTTTTTTTTTTGGTAGGAAGCTTCTATGACTTTGCCTTGGTCAGGTTGTGCTGACTTTCCCTATATTGCCTATTGTCTTTCCCTTTACCAAAGTTGACACGTCTACTATCTAGTTAGTGATTTCCGCTCACCTTCCCTCCCCTCCTCTTAATCATCAAATATTGTTTTTTCTGTATGGAAATATTCTCTTGAGTTTTTATAATAGTAGTCTCATACAATATTTGTCCTTTTGTGATCGACTTATTTCCCTCAACATAAAGCCCTCCAAATTTATCCATGTTGTGAGATGTTTTGAAGATTCATTATTGTTCTTTATCATCACATAGTATTCCATTGTGTGTATGTACCATAGTTTCTTTATCCATTCATGTGTTGATGGGTACTTAGGTTGTTTCCATCTCTTTGCTATTGTGAATAATGCCTTGATGAACATGGATGTGTCTATTTGTATGACGGCCCTTATTTAGCTAGGATATATTCTTAGGAGTGAGATTGCTGAATGTCATCATATTTTTATGTCTAGGTTTTTAAGGAGGCTCCATATCGTTTTCCATAGTGGTTGTATCATTTTGCATTCCCACCAGCAGAGCATAAGAGTTCCAATCTCCCTGTAACCTCTTTAACATTCGTTATTTTCTGTGTTTTTGATTAGTGCTAGTATTGTTGGGGTGAGACGGTATCTCATCATAGTTTTGATTTGCATTTCTCTAAAGACTTACGATCCCAAAAATTTCCTCAGATGTCTGTTAGCCACCTGAATGTCTTCTTTGGTGAAGTGTCTGTTTATATCATCTACTCATTTTTTAATTGAATTATTTGTCTTTTCGTTGTTGAGATGTTGAAATATTTCATAAATTCTAGAGATTAGACCCTTGTCGGATATGTTGTAGTCAAAAATTTTTCCCCAGTCTGTAGGCTGTCTTTGTACTCTTTTGGTGAAGTCTTTTGATGAACGTTAAGTATTTAATTTTTAGGAGCCCCCAGTTATCAAGTTTATCTTCTGGTGTTTGTACGTTGTTAGTTATGGTTTGTATTGTATTTATGCCATGTATTAGGGGCCCTAGTGTTGTCCCTGTTTTTTCTTCTATGATCTTTATTATTTTATGTTTTATATTTAGGTCTTTGATTCATTTTGAGTTAGTTTTTGTGTATGGTGTGAGGTATGGGTCCTTTTTGTTTTTTTTATAGATGGACATACAGTTATGCCAGCACTATTTGTTAAAGAGACTGTCTTTTCCCCATTTAATGGAATTTGGCCCTTTGTTAAATACCAGCTGCCCATAGGTGGATGGATTTACATCTTGGTTCTCAATTCTGTTCCACTGGTCTGTCTGATTTTGTACAAGTGCCAGGCTTTTTTGACTACTGTGACTGTATAGTAGGTTCTTACACAGGTAGTCTGAGGTCTCCCACTTTGTTCTTTTTTCATCAGTAATACTTTACTTATCTGAGGCCTCTTCCCTTTTCATATAACGTTGGTGATTAGTTTCTTCATCTCATTAAGGAACGCTGTTGTAATTTGGATCAGGATTGCATTGTATCTGTAGGTTACTTTGGGTATTATTGACATTTTCACAATGTTGAGTTGCCTTATCCATGAGAATGGTATGTTTTTACATTTATGTAGGTCTCTTGGTTTCTTGCACTAGTGTTTTGTAGTTTTCTTTGTATAGTAGGTATTTTATGTCAAGGGTTAGTTTTATTTCTAAGTATTTTATCTTTTGGGGACTATTGTAAATGGTATTGATTTCCTTTTAAAAGTTCTCTTTGTTGGCGTAGAGGAATCCAACTGATTTTTTATGTTAATCTCGTATTCTTCTACCTTGTTGAAACCTTCTATTAGTTCCAGTGGCTTTCTTGTGGAATCTTTGCAGTTTTCTTTGTATAGGATCATATCATCTGCGAATAAGGATAGTTTTACCTCTTCCTTACCAATTTGGATGCCCTTTATATCTTGGTGCCCTGGTGGTGCAGTGGTTAAGAACTCGGCTGCTAACCAAAATGTTGGTGGTTTGAATCCACCAGCCACTCTTTGGAAATCTTATGGGGAAGTTCTAGTCTCTCCTGTAAGGTTGTTATGAGTTGGCGTCGACTCGAAGGCAACAGGGTTTTTTTTTTTTTTTTTTTTAATTGCTCTAGCTAGGACTTCCAGCACAATGTTGAATAAGAGTGGGAATAAAGGCATCCCTGTCTGGTTCCCATTCTCAAGGGGAATGGTTTCAGTCTCTCTCCACTGAGAATAATGTTGGCTGTTGGTTTTGTATAAAAGCCCTTTATTATGTCGAGGGATTTCCCTTATATTCCTATTTTGTTGAGAGTTTTTATCAGAAATGGATTTCGGACTTTGTCAAATGCCTTTTCTGCATTGAATGAGAAGATCATGTGATTCTTTTCGTTTATTTTATTTTGATGGGGGATTACGTTATTTGATTTTCTAATGTTTAACCATCCTTGCATACCTGGTATGAATCCTACTTGGTCATGATATTTTGTTTGATGTGCTGTTGAATTTTATTGGCTCAGGTATTGCTGAGAATTTTTTGACTGTGTTCATGAGGGATATTGGTCTACAGTTTTCTTTTGTGTGTGCGGTGTCTGTCTTTGCCTTGCTTTGGTATCAGAGTTAAGCTGGTTTCATAGAATGAATTCCAGAGTGTTTCTTCCTTTTCTATGCTCTGAAATAGTTTCACTGGTATTGGTGTGAGCTCTTTTCTGAAGGTTTGGTAGAATTCTCCAGTGAAGCTGTCCCGGCCTGGGCTTTTTTTTGTTTTGTTACATTTTTTAAAATTGTTTCTTCAGTATTTCCTTTTGTTATGGATCTGTTTAGTTTCTCTACCTCAGTTTGTGTTAGTTTAGATGGGTCATGTGTTTCTAGAAATTTGTCCCTTTCCTCTAGGTTTTTAAATTTGTTGGAATATGAACAGAAATTTTTACTACAAGATTTCTCAAGACCTTTAACATGCCAGTGTGAGAATCGTTTTTTGAACACACTCAACTGCAGAACTCTGCTTTTGTGGAACAGAATAGTGGTTTTCAAAAACATGATAAAAACAAGCCTATTTTCTACCAACACAGATAGTAATAAAAGAAGAAAGAAAAAGACAAAAAGAAACCTACTGGTCAATAACTTAGCATATTTTACAATTTACCAAGATTCTCATTATCTATACATATAAGTATTTGATGTGATATTTTGCCAAGTAGGATAACAAACCGTGCTGGTGTGCCTGGGACTAGAGGGTTTCCCAGGATTTGAGACTTTCTGTTCTAAAACCAGGACAGTTCCAGGTAAGCCAGGAGAGTTGGCACTCTCATTACCCGAGAGCCAGTGCTCTGGATTCAAATTTCATCTCTGTTACATTATTTTTGTGACCCTGGATAAAACAAAACTTTATAACTTGGAGTCTTCCTCTGTAAGATTCAAACAAAAATATTGCCGCACGGGACATTTTTGAAAGAACTTACTAGGAAACTAGCCAGCTCAGGTTTGGCACATATAGAACTAGACAAACATGAATTCTCTGTTTTTCTTTACTTATCTTTTCAAAATTCCTGTGAGGTAGACAGAACAGACATTGCTGTCCTTATTTTACCTGTGAAAAACCTTAACCCTCTGCCGTCAAGTCAGTTCTGACTCATGGCTACCCGATGTGTTACAGAGCAGAACTACTCTAGGATTTTCTTGACTGTTATCTTTAAGGAAGCAGATCATTGGGCCTTTTTTATCTGTGGCACTAACGGGTGGATTTTAACCAGCCATCTTTAGGCTAGTAGTTGAGCACAAGCCATTTGTGACATCCAGGGACCTTTGAGAAACCTTCAGCTTAGATGATTTCGTTAACTTGCTCAAGGCAACAGAGCAGAGTTTACGCCCTGTCTTTTGAGTCCCTGGATAGAGAAATGGCTAATGTGCTCAGCTGTTAATCAAAGGTTGGGGGTTCATGTCTATGCAGAGAGAGGCACCTTGAAAGATAGGCCTAGAGATCTACTTCTGAAAAATCAACCATTGAAAACCCTATCCATCACAGTTCTAACCTAACACATGGGGTCGTCATGGGTCAGAATTTATTTGATGACACTTTTTTCCCCCTGATATTCTAAATGCTAAACTATGCTTAACTAAATGTCAGCTGTCAAGGAAAATGTAAAAAGTGGACATCCATAGAAATTTTGCAACACTTTTATTGAACCAAAAGTACTTCTTATGTGAAAGAATTTTTTTTTTTTGTTTTTTTATGCTGTGCTAACGTATGTTTAGGAATAGGTGCAAATCGTTATGATAATCCATAAAACTTTATATTGGAGCCTATCTGTCCTCTTTGTTTACTCATTAAATTGGGAAGCATGCACCTACCTTCTTTACATGCTGTGTTTGTTTTTGTTTATTTTTGCTTTTTGGCCATCAGAATACTGTTTTGGGGTCTGAGTGATTACAGCAATGCTTTACTGAATGGTTTGTCTGATGACTATTGAACATAAGAAACATGTTTAAAATGAGTGTTTCATCTTAATTTTGAAAAATAAGTCTCAATAAATATGCATTTAGAATGGAATAAAAAGTGCATTTGGAAAATGGACTATGAAAACATTTTCCCATGTTTCTTTTTAAAATGTGGATATGGTATGTTTGTGATATAGCTCTGAAAAACCTAATGGCTCCCCACTGAAATAAAAATTTCCAAACTCAGCTGAGGAATTTCACAGAACATAAACATCACAGCAGAGATAAAACATTTGTTTTCAAAGGAGATAGCTACATTGCCAGGATGTTCTCTTCAAATTAATTTACATCTGATTTAGTGAATGGTAAAGTAAAACGGACATATTTAACTATCCAGTCAAAAATGCAAACATATTTTGTTTAGAAAAATAAATGAGCCACATGTGCAGAACATAAACAAAAAGGAACTCTGGATAGAGAGGCTGCTAATTTTCTCTCAGCCCAGAATTGTGTTGCTATGATTGTGACTTTTACTTTAGAATGATAATGGGTTGGACTTGATTAGATTTGAACGTTTGAAAAAGGTAGGAAGGATTTTTCTTCTTAGCGTGCACATGCTCTGAATCATAATCATAGTATGCTGCCTGGACCTAAATACTTTAGTTCATTCAACCTAATCTTACATTTTAATGTACTTCACCCATGCGTATAGACTTCTAAATCATTAAGTAGATGGCTTCATAGATTTCTCATAGTGATGTGAGCAGACTGACTCAGTGAAGGTTTTGGATTTTAGCTATTATCATAATTGCTTAATACAAATTACAGTATTTCTTTCTCTCTCTCTCTCCCTCTTTTTTTGCATATCCTATGCATTTAATTAAAGTTTGTCTCCTCTTCAGTGACCTAGACTTTATAGAAAGAATTACATTGGCAGTGAACTGAATGATGTGTAAGAAAACAAATTCATCCACACTTTTTTCCTTTAGGAGAATAGAAACAAACGCTGAAGTGGGGTAGATATATCCTGATGTGATATTTCCTATTTGCTCTGAAAGTCTTTTATTAAATAGATGTGATTTAAAAAAATGCCCTTGATATAATACTTTTTTTTTTTTTAAATAAAATTACCCAGGGATATTATAGAATATTTGGAAGAGAATGTTACCTCCCTGTATATTATAACCATTTTGGTTTGTTCTTTCTTTTTTGTTGAAAGGTTTTAACCATTTTTTTTAAGTTGACAATTTTTATTCTAATTTAGTTGTAATCATTTTTTTCACTTATTTTATTATAAGCATTATTTATGATGTTCATAGCCTTTATCAGTATTACTTTTTAATACCTATGTAATAATTATTAAAGACAGTAAGCATAGTTTATTTAGATGTTCCCTTATTGCCAGAAATTTAGGTTATTTCCATTTTTGCATATTACAAATAATACTGAAATTAGTATCTTTGCATGAAAATTTTCTGTTTTCTTAGTAGAGGTTCCCAGAAAGGGAATTTTGAATTCAGGAGCATAAGCTACCTAAATGAATCTGCGGCATAGTATATGTAGCATCGTTTCTTGCCTCTACAGCTTTAAAGGAAAGGGTTGTAGGTTTTGGAAGAAATGAGAATGGATTTTATCTGGATCTGTCTAGTTTGAAATGAAGCCCTTATGGTACAGTGGTTAAGAGCTCAGCTGCTAACCAAAAGGTCAGCAGTTTGAATCCACCAGCCACTCCTTGAATACACTATGGGGCAGTTCTACTCTGTCCTATAGGGTTACTATGAGTCAGAGTCGACTCGATGGCAATGCGTTTGGTTTGTTCAGTTAGTTTGAGAGATCAGTGGGAAACTCAAGTGGAGCCATCCTGGAGACACTAAATATGTAGAGAAGGACTCAGACATAGGCCTGCCGTGGCATTGCTTAACTGGTAGCAAATGAGAAGAAATTTTAGAAAGAAAATTTAGAGATATATCTGAATATCTTGTCACAGTGCAGGAAGACCCACAATTGTCTCCTTCTTTTCTTTCTTCCTCCCTGGCTCTTTCATCAAGTCTGATTCATTTATATGATAAAATAAAAGCATTTCAACTAAACTAAACTAAATCATGCAAATATTAAATGAATGATAACCTCACCCTCATCCAGTTTAGCATAAAAATTGAGGCTTAGAGCACATCCAGCAACATGGAGGAGTTAAATCACACCACATAAACTGTTTTCCCGTTTGCCTTATTATAAGATATTTCATATTTAAAAAAAAAAAAACCTGAAACAAGACAAACGTTTGTTCACCATAGGACTAACTCATGACACCACAATAGGATATATTGCAACTATCTGTTCATGCAGTAAAACCTGTAAAAGCCAGAACCTGGGTAAGGCAGAAACCTGTCAGAGAAGGAAAACTCAAATATTTTCCACTAATAGAGAGTGATAAAAAGGTGTTAAGACTGCAGCCAGTCAAAGGCAGAGAACTTGCCAGACCCGGAAAAACTAGTAAGTCCTGTTGAGTTTCATCTCTCACAGGTTTCAGTGTATATTTTTTCTTTAGAAAGGACGGAGTAGCATTCTCAAAAGGGACCATATCAAGATCTCTGACCTTCCTTTTTTCCTTCCCATTTCTTCTTTCCTCTCTCTCTCTCTTTTTTTTTTTTCCTTCCTCCCTTCTTTGCTTCCTTTCTTTAAGTCTCTTCCATTTGCCCGGTCGTATCCTGGACTCTGAGAGTTCAGTCTTGACAGACAAGTTCTCAGCTAGAGAGGATAGAGAATACATGAGGAAGATAATCAGATACACATGAACAGTATGATAAAAGGAAACACGGTCATAAGAAGGAGAGTTACTGGAAGTGGGCTGGACGGGAAGCACATCACTGAGGAGCGAATGTTTGAGCGCATGGATGGTGTTTGGAACCATGGACTGCCTTAGATCACTTAGAGAAAGCAAGCGAGGGTTGATGTGGAGATGGAAGTTTAGAAAATTCCTCTCAGTGAATGTTTCTTTGATGGAAACAAAGAGATAGAAATCTGAAGGCGATGTGGGGCTGAGAAGTATGTGTGTGTATGTAGGAATATGGCAGTTGGATTGTTGACAGAAATGATCTAACAGTGAGAGAGAAAAGACTGATGCAGGATATTGAAGGAGTAATTGAAGAAACAAGGTACTTGAGAAGATGAGCGGGATGGGGGTCCATGCTCAGCTGGGAGGTTGTTCGGAGTAGGACTGTAGCCACCTCATGTGCCATCTCAGGAGGGAAACAGAGACCATGGGGACCTTGGTAGTGCTGAGGTGAAATATAAGGGGGCTCTTGTATGATGGGTTTTATCTTCCCTGTGACATGTAAAGCAAGATAATCACCAGGAATTTATCGGAAGAGAAAAATGTAAGGCGGTGTTGGAGTTTTGAGGAGATAAAATATGAAGTAGTCATTTTTGAGGGTTGATGAGCTCATTTACTAAGGAATGGAGGAGAATTATTTGGGAATATTAAAGGCCCACTTTTGAATTTCTGGTCAAGAATTTAGAGTGTCACAAAATCAGTAGGATATTGCATTTTTACCTGAATACAGCTCCACTGTATTTTGAATACCCATAGATTGAGAAAGACTTCATGATGGAAATTTCCTCAGCATTCACTAAAGCTTTTAGATTCAACTACAATTTGTCATTAACAGCAGCAACATCATACATTTTAAGAGACTGACAGCATATATACATGCACGTCATACTACTTATTTACCACTGACAACTCTTGGTACACACAGCTTTGTTTTTTTCCTTGCTTGCCCCACTGGGATCTGAATATCATAATTTGGAACCAGTGTTATCATGAACTGTTAAAGCATGAGGAGGGTATAGAAATTACAAAGTTTGGTGACTCTTCTACTTGATTACCAGAATCACCTATGGAAACTTGGAAAAAAAAAAAACAAAACACTCCTGAGACCAATACAGATATATGAGCATAAGGGGGAGTGAGTTAAAGCTCAAGGATTCTGAAGTAGACAGCATTCTTCTACATGGCCCTCATCAGGCAGCCAAGAAATATTTATGCGTTAATTTTATAATTTTATATTTCACCATAAAAACCCCTTGCTGTCGAGTCTAACTCACAGCGACCCTATAGGACAGAGCAGAACTGCCCTGTAGGGTTTCCAGGGACTGGCTGGTGGATTCAAACTGCTGACCTTCTGGTTAGCCGCCGAGCTCTTAAACACTGTGCCACCAGGGATGATATTTCACCATAGCAGGCTATAAAGCAATGCTCTAATGAGAAGAAACTGATAAGAAAAACCACTGGCACAATGGTTATGAAAACATCTCATTCAAGACAGCTGAGATGTTAACTTAATAGAATATGTGTGGTCAAGAACATATTCCTTCGTCTCGCTGTTTAATGTTATTTCTCTTACATTCTTAGGTTTCTAGGTGCTGAAATGGTATTTAAATTCCTGGATTTTATACGGTATTGTGTGGTTGGCAACTGACTACCAGTCAGTAGTGAGTTTCTAAATTTTCTCCCATTCCTATGAAATGTCTGTGATCCTTTCCAGTATACTTCTGCCCTGACCTACGATGCTGTGCAAGTAATGACTGAAGCTTTCCGCAACCTCAGGAAGCAGAGGATTGAAATCTCCCGAAGGGGCAACGCTGGAGACTGTCTGGCAAACCCAGCAGTCCCCTGGGGACAGGGTGTAGAAATAGAAAGGGCTCTCAAGCAGGTAAGTCACTCCAAATGACTATTAACACCACTTAACATGACTATTAATGTTTGTTTTTCTGAATTAGTCATCCTTGTTTTATTTCTAAAGCTTAATATAAATGGGACTTTATTTCCAACTACACAAAGGTAGGTGGCGGATTGAAAAGAAACTTAAAATGTAGTTTTCTTGGCTTGAGCTCAGTGAGGGTGATCTGTACGGTTTGTATCTTTGGCTAAAGTAAACTTATAACTGTGTCTCTTTCCCATTTCCTCATTAGGTTCAGGTTGAAGGTCTCTCAGGAAATATCAAGTTTGACCAGAATGGAAAACGAATAAACTATACGATCAACATCATGGAGCTCAAAACGAATGGGCCGCGGAAGGTAAACCCTTTATGATTTAGAGGTGGTTCTCTCTGTGTGAGGAGATGAGGTAGCTAATCAATCCTCTCTCTCTTCCACGGAGTCCTGGGGATTTATATTCACATAGATAGAGTTAATGCCTTCCAGAAACAGATACATTTTTAAAATTTTTTTGTAAATCTAAATATATTAAATTCTGGTAAATACCAAAGAAGTATAATTTATGTTAAAAGTAGAACTGTTGTCACTATTAAAAACTGGGGTAGGGAAATAGCTTAAGAGAAATAAAGAGCTATTGTTGAAAATTTATGGTTCAGAAGCCAAAAAATAACTAGGTTCAAATATGCTTGTCACTTTAAAATTCAACATCTTTCTTTTAATTACAGCCAAAATACTTGTATTTTGATTTTACTTCTATTTCTTCATGATAACATTCAAACAAACAAACATTGGAGTTTATGAAAAGTGAACATGAAGAATAAGCCATTTCTACATTTTTTTTTTTAATAATTCCTTTCTGTTAATAATAGGTTCTCATACATAAAAGACACGTCCCTGTTTAGAGGGTAGCAAAGTTGATTTGGGTGTAATTTTGGATTCAGATGTGAATTTGAAAATAGTTATATGCTTTGCTAAAGGAAGGATTATTTACCCATGTGCCTACTTGCCACAACGTTTTGCAGATTGGATACTGGAGTGAAGTGGACAAAATGGTGGTTACCCTTACTGAGCTCCCTTCTGGAAACGATACGTCTGGGCTTGAGAATAAGACTGTTGTTGTCACCACGATTTTGGTAAGTAGCTACACATGCCTGCTTTTGCTTCATTGTTTTCCTCATAAAAAAATTGGTTAGGAAAGATTCTTTTTACATGTTAAGACGCCCATTAACTAGTAAGTGCTGCTTTTGCAATATTTTAATCATTTGTTGCATATTTACTCTGACAAAAGGACTACACAAGCTCTAACTAAAATGTTTACAAGGTCCCTAGCCTCTTTAAGACTAAAGTTTAGCTTGACAGGTAATTCTTAACTACAGTAGATACACAGAGCAACAATTAGAGAAAGCCTTGAAGAATATTCCTCACATTTCATCAGGTAGTCTACCTCTCTATTCTCATAGCATTCTTGGTAAGTGTCTATCTTTACATCTGTGACACAGTTTAATAATGTCTGCATCCTTGAAGACAAGGGTGATCTACCTTCTTTTTACTCCAGGTCTCAACACAACGCTTGGCATATAGCTAGTGGGAAATAAAAACATTTTGAATGAATGAGGTAAAACGGAACTGGATCTTGAGTATCCAAACTTTGGATAGATGGAAGACAGGAGTGGATCATCCTGACAAGCTGGTGGGGAAATGAGATAGAAAATATGGGGCTGACTGATAGGGCATAATTTTGTGACAAACTTTTGTTTTACCCTGAGGATTACTAAGTAGTGAGTAATTATATGGGAATAATATAGATAGATTAAAAATGGGATTTGGATAAAAGCTTTGAAATACCTTAGTGAAAGGTAGCCATTTGAGATGATGCCTGAGGCAGCTAAGACTAGTGGCATTGAGAGGAACTACTCACTTAGACCTCAAGTATCTTTGGTGTCACTTTCTTCTAGAAAATACTGGGCTAGACTGAATCATTTCCCCATGGCGTCTCTTTCTTATGTTTACAGGGTGAAGCTACTATCTAGCTATCCTTGTAACATCATTCTAGGACATTATATTTCTTAGATGATGCAAGGCTGGAGTCTAGGGGTAGGGTAGAATCAGCACATTACCTTAGCAATGATTCTTGCTGCCTGCTTGTCATTGGCCATGAGCCTGATTTGCACATGAACTTTATCCCCTAGATCAGCAATGGCACAAGGTTTTGAGTGAATGCCGGTTCTTGGGTTAAAATAAGGATGTAGAGGATCCAGAGTGGAATAACGGATGTTGTACAGCATTCTTCCTGTCTACCTGTTAGGAATTATAAACATGACAAGGGGCGTGTCAGCTGTCAGTGCTTTGGAGTGTGATGTTTACTCTGGGACAGCTAAGTTCAAGCCATTTTAATGAAATATACTGAGAGACACTTGAGGACTTTCTTCAGAAGCATGATGATTACATTTCCCCCTAATGTTGTCTACCATTTATTGTCTATCATGTCTCTGCCTAACAGGTAATTATTAAGTCAGGTTAGATTCAATGAAAGTAAATAATTACATAGCTGGTGTAGTCAGCTAAAACTCTGTCTTTCCATATAGGAATCTCCATATGTTATGATGAAAAAAAATCATGAACTGCTTGAAGGCAATGAACGCTATGAGGGCTACTGTGTTGACTTGGCTGCAGAAATCGCCAAGCATTGTGGGTTCAAGTACAAGTTGACAATTGTTGGGGATGGCAAGTATGGGGCCAGGGATGCTGACACAAAAATTTGGAATGGGATGGTTGGAGAACTTGTATATGGGGTAAGTATAGTGCTTTTCATGGATTAAGTCATTAAATTTGAAGCATTTTGACAGAATGCCTCCCCTCCCTGCAGAGAACCAATGTCTAACGTCATTGGTTTCCCACATTACTCTAGGAATACTATCTTATTTCCTTGTGAACATTTGAAAGATTAGAGGCTGAAGCCAGAAGTAAACATGCAGATTAATTCAGATAGGATGCATCTACCTTTCATCTACCTGAAAGCTTATGGGTCATATGTATTGTTCAAAGGCTGCGTAGAGATGTAATTATCATGGTCAAGCCAGATGGCCGTACTATGTGTTTCTAAAAAGGAGGGATATTTGGGGAATAATTTTTCTTACTTATTTTTTACTGGGACCCTATGATAATAACATTGTTATTTCCCTGATTTCTCCCATTTTAATCTAATTATGTAACCAAGATTTCTTTCTGATCAAGACGCCAGGTACTATTACCTCCCTCTGTTTCCCTTACAGAAAGCTGATATTGCAATTGCACCATTAACTATTACCCTTGTGAGAGAAGAGGTGATTGACTTCTCAAAGCCCTTTATGAGCCTCGGGATATCTATCATGATCAAGAAGCCTCAGAAGTCCAAACCGGGAGTGTTTTCATTTCTTGATCCTTTAGCCTATGAGATCTGGATGTGCATTGTTTTTGCCTACATTGGGGTCAGTGTAGTTTTATTCCTGGTCAGCAGATTTAGCCCCTACGAGTGGCACACTGAGGAGTTTGAAGATGGAAGAGAAACACAAAGTAGTGAATCAACTAATGAATTTGGGATTTTTAATAGTCTCTGGTTTTCCTTGGGTGCCTTTATGCAGCAAGGATGCGATATTTCGCCAAGGTTGGTTACTCACCTGCTTCAACTTTGTGCATTTTAAGTCTCAAGTGGATATCCGTGATGTTTATGAATTCACTCAAAGAAGTAACCAGCTGCCGACCGCCTGTCCAAGGAGTCCAAGACTCCGTAAAGGACACGCTCTTACCATCGGCATAAGTCTGTGAAATATTTGAACAACGTTTTCTGGATGTTGATCATGTATTTCCCGGGTGAAATTATACACACCATGGAAAGGCTATAAAATGCATAAGGTTCCTATCATTCCACGCCTTCTTGGAGGGGTACCGTGTTTTTGCTGCATATTCTCATTTTACAGTCATCTGTGTGGTAATCCACAGACCTGTATATGGGAAAATGGGCAATGTGATTTATTCTCTACAAAAGCAACAACTTGTGGACAAAACTTCATTGGCACACATCCCATCTATTTTATTTTCCCATGATTAGCCATGAAAATGGTATGGTAGAGTAATTATGCAATTTATTTTTTTCAAGGTTAGGTTGCTGGTTTAAAAGGAATGTATGATAATGTATTTTCTAAGTTTCTAGAAATACGTTGTAGGGTATTAATAATGGCTAATTCATTGCAAAAGCTTGTGCCATATTGAATAGTAAAACACACACATCACACGGTAAATTCGTGCACTTCTCTATTCTCATTATGGTATGCTAATCACTGCATTAGAATACCTATTTAGAATGTGTATGTCACAAAACCGACATGGCCTTTGTTCATTTTATGTACATGAGTAAGGAGGACAGCCGTATCTGTGTCTTTTCTTCCCAGGAATAAGTCCTACTATTTCTGTCATGATTACTTCAACATCTACAGTGTTGATGGTTATCAGTCTGCAGGGACATTTTAATTTGGGTTCTGTTGCCCTCCTCAGATTCTATGAGATAGCGTAATAACTAGTGAAGGGGGGCATTCTAATATTATTTCATTACATTATTACTTTTTGAGCACTTTTAGGGATAACAAGTGATTAATTTCAGAAAATGACATGAGAAGATCAAACGTTTTCAATATAGTTCCTCCAATGAGATAATGGAAATATATGGGCAGAAATTATCCATGACTTACTTCTTTGAGAGTAGGGCACTTTCTTCTTTTTTTTTTTTTTAATGAATTACATGGATCTAAAAAATCTTGGTTCCAACAGATTAACTATAGCTTCTTTATGAAACTACATCAAATTAGAAATATGCCAAGGTATTTGAAAAGCCTGTCTGTCTGTCTGTCTATTTGCCTATCTAATCTCATTATGATGACTTTCAACAAAGTATAAAATAGATAGTTTCATCTGTATATTTAGTTTATCTGATTTCAGTTACAGACAGAAAGGGAGCTTTCTAATACTAAGGAGAAACAAAAAAAAAACCTAACCGAACTGAGGTCTCAGAGAATATTCTGGTCTATAAAATATTGATGAAATGAATCACCGTTGGCAAGAGGGTTGCTGACATATATATATAATGGTACTATAATTCTAAGATGCAAAGCAGTTATCCTGGAGCGAAATCAGTTATGCTCTGCCATTTGGCTAAGTAGGGAGAAGTGTACAGGGTTCCTCGTAAAGTAGCCTGTATTGTTCCCATGGATGGACCCTTAGTTCTGTTTGCTCTGCTCCTCATGCGTCAATGCACTGCAGGTAATTGTTTGGTATCCGGTGCTTGCCAAGGCGTGGGAAACATGATTGCATACAGGGAGTGGTGCACGGGGCACATTTAACAATCCAAGTGTTATCGCAGGGTCCACCATGACATACAGACATCTAATTTTCAATAAGCCTGCTTCCTAAAATATGGCCTTTTTTCTCTGTTTTTGGTGCATTCATGTGTCATCATTCACTGCAATTTTACATGTAGTAACTTTAATTTTCTGGCAAGACAAACAGATTTTTAGATAAAATATTTTTGTTGTTGCTATGAGTTGATTTTTTTTTTTTTTTTTGCCTCAGAATATATATGAGTGATATTATGTTAAAAAAATTTAAGGGTTATATATCTTTCTATCTTTGACTTTATGTTGTGTGTGCATTTAAAAACTGAAGATAATAAACAGTACTGACCAATTCAGAAAATTTTTTTTAAGGAACCAGACCATCGTTTTTTAGAATTCAGTGTGGGTTATTCCAGTTTAGAAGAGCCGAGTAGCTTGTCGTGGAAAAACAATCATGAAATGCATAGATCACATTAGAAACGCTGTTTAAAAATATTTAAAACTATTTATCTTTTCCAAGTAAAATATAATATGGAATTATATTAGCAGTATGAACAGAGCACATTTAAATTGTAATCTAGAATGATTTACTGAACTAATTGACTTAGTCATTTAGGTGAAATTAAGTTTAAAATATCTGACAGTTTTCTGAAGAATAAAAGCACAGAAATTATAATAGCAATTGACTGTAAGGAAGATTGTTATTCACCTTCTTGCTTCTGTTTTGTTCCTCAATATCTTTTAAGGAATTGAGTAAATGTAAAAAGTGTATATAAATACCTGCCATTGTTATGGGATAAATACGTGTCTAAATAAGGGGTTTCCCAAATTTAAAATACACTTAATATCCTTCGCAGAATTACGTGAAAGTGTTTAATTTTTTCTATCCTATCATATTTATTTTATTATTTGCATCCCTATCCCTTAGAGACTTTGTGATAAAGGCTATTAATTATATTCTCTTTTTTTCATTGCTATTCTCTCTCTTTCTCAGCAACCAAAGTTTTTATTTAAAGAACTTCTAAAGTAGTCCCTCTTCTTTTTATTGATTGCTTAAGTACTTTATTTCATAAACATTTTACCCAAAAGTTAGATATAGTACCTGTGTTTCATCAAAAGTTCATTCCCTACTGTCAGTTGCTAGGAACTTTGATTTAGGTAATAAATTACCATATTTTTGGTATTTGAATTTAAATGTTACCTCTTCACTATAGCAAGACTAACTGTTAGACATAGTAGTTATTGGATAAAGAAAATACTTATTTCATTGGCTGTTAATGTTAGTCAAATGCCTTAACTATGTGCAGAGGCCTACCAAATCTTTCAAAATAATAGAGTATATATTTGCATGGAGCTCTGGTTGTGTAGTGGTTAAAGGGCTGATTGTTAACTGAAAGGTTGGCTGTTCAAACCCACCAGCCACTCTGTGGGAGAAAGATGTGGCAGTCTGCTTCCATAAAGATCACAGCCTTGGAAATCCTATGGGCAGTTCTACTCTGTCCTATAAGGTCACTATGAGTCGGACAACTCCACGGCAATGGGTTTTATATATATATGTTCCCGTACCTACATATTTATATTTATCCAGACTTTTAAAGTAAATTATTTGGGAATCGTTGGCATTTGGAAAGTCTTTTATGTAAGAATTTATAGTCTTTAAAATTTTGTTGTTTATTATATTTCCAAGTAGGAATTTGTATCTTGATAAATGTTAAACATGTCTGGTTTGCTTTTCTTGAGTTTTCTTTTTCTTGAGCAGGAGGGGACACAAGGAACACAATGACAGCAATCCACGCCCTGAAGCATCAGCTTTTTGTTCACTAAGAATTATATTTTGTATCATACCTTTGTAGTATCATTTATTTTCTGTCCTACATTCTATCTGATACTTATGTTTTTGCACACACAAAAACAAAATGAAGTTTTGGGCCATTCTGAGAGTTTTGAAACTTCATTGGTTCAATGAAATGGAGGATTTCTTCCATGCTTAAAGTTAAAAAAAAAAAAAAAAAAACCTTTAAAAGTAATTGATTTTATTTGTATATGTTGTATTGAGTTTGGATACTGATCTAAGATTCTCTTGTTCACATCTCCTTATGGCATAAGTGGATAAGTATTATCAGTATTGGATGGAATATTTGGAGAGTTCTTGAAATTGCTTCTTTACAGGACTGCATACCATAAACTATCTGGGCATTGTAACTGTGCAAGAATGCCAGGAATCTGCTCTTTGGCCTGTGTGTGCCATCAGATCTCACTGATCTGTTCTCCTTGCCCAGAACGTTCAGTAAATTCTGGTTACATTAACTAGCAGATACATGGAAATGTATAAAATGAAATTTTCCCCTGTAAGCCAAGATTTGCATAAAACTGCTAAACTGATTTTCTTTAAGTCATTCATTTCATGTTACAAATGCATTTCATACTTGTTATTAGATCCCTCTCTGGCCGCATTGTTGGAGGTGTGTGGTGGTTCTTTACCCTGATCATAATCTCGTCCTACACGGCGAATTTAGCCGCCTTCCTGACTGTAGAGAGAATGGTGTCTCCCATCGAAAGTGCTGAGGATCTTTCGAAGCAAACAGAAATTGCTTATGGGACACTAGACTCCGGCTCCACTAAAGAGTTTTTTAGGGTAAGAGATTTCTGCTTTTGTATCTTCTAATTTTGTTCTTAAAGTTTAACCTCTCTAAACTTTGTTCCTCCTTGTCCCTCTTAAAGGTACTGTGTGAAAGTAACCATCTCTTTGCCTCTAATTCTCTCAGTTTCTATCCCTGTCGTTTCTATCCCGTCCCTTCCTGTTCCTCTCACTGTCCCTATTTTAACCCTATCTCTATCCCTATTCTTAACTCTGTCTCTGTCCATTTCCTAAGTCCTAACTCCTTATGAGAAAAACCATAAATGTTGCAATGAAATCACAGTTTTTGAAAAATGGATTGCCCTTTTGGAACAGAATAGAATTAAAGAAAAGTTTGTATTATTTTTAAATAATAGGATGTTGTTTTTGTTTTCAAATAAACATGACTTCGTCTAACTTACGTAGTTTACAGTTGAAAAACTCACATTAAAACCATTAGGTTAATTCTGTGTAAGGAAACAGATTATGTTCACATGGGAAAATTTTTAATCTTCTGTGCAAACCCTTCAAAGGAAAAGCTAACTTTTAACTTCCTGACTTTCAAAATAGGTACCATCATGATGATATATCTATTAAGTGTGTGTTTTTTTTAATTTGTGGCCTTTTGTTCTCTATTTATTGGATAAGCCAAGGGCCTAACGTTGAAATATTTTTCTTCCATTTTCCTATTGTCTCTATGTAAGAATTCTTTCTATTAAAATGTTTAAATGGAGCTAAATAGCTTAGATCTCAAGCCAACATATATGACATATGACAATTTTTGATAATCCACAAATGTATCCAAGTCTGTTTGGGTCTACGATACCCTAGAATTAGGATGAAGAACTCAAATTGAGCAAACATTGAAGAAGAAATTATAATTTGAGGGCTGTTTCATGCTGCATTGCCTCTGGTCCCTTTTCCAAATAACTTTAGGTGGACTGAAGATGCAATAGGAGGAAAGGTGCTGGGGCAGAATCACAGCGTCGAGACATAATAACTTGGGTATATGTGGGACCTGCAAGATCTTAATGATTTCGTTAGGTATCTTTTAAGTTCAGATGTACAGTCAATCTGTCAGCAGTTTCTCAGACTTTAATGCCGTTCTAAGTACAAATGTTATAATACTGATTTGCTGTTAATGACAATGTATGGTCATTTTTGGACACATATGATACAGCATAGTGTTCTAGCTTGATCAAAGCAATAAGTTTATTGAAATAAGTTACAATATTGCCTGGTTCCTCAGGGGAAGTGTATTTTGCAGTATTTTGATTACTTTGCACCTCAACATGACTTGCTTTTATCTTATGTGTATGCTTTTTTATTAGTGTTCTTCCCACTTGAAGTGAGATGTATGAGGGAGGCAGGAGCCTGTTATATCAGGGTTTAGTTGGTGCCGCTTATGTTAATTAAAATAATCCTAATTGTTGCCAGTTAATTTCTTCTAGATGAGTACGCGTCTGTTGAAAGTTACTGTCTTTAGCTTGTGAGGTGCCCCGGTGGCACACTGGGTAAAGCACTCGGCTGCTAACCAAAAGGTCAGCAGGTTGAAACTACCAGCTTCTCCGGGGGTGGGGAGGAAGATGTGGCAGTCTGGTTCTGTAAAGATTTACAGCCCTGGAAACCCTATGGGGCAGTTCTACCCTGTCCTATAAGGTTGGTATGAGTTGCAATGAACTCGACAGTAGTGGGATTTTTTATTCCGTTTTTAGATGACGATGAACTGTTGTTGTTGTTGGATGCCCTCAAGTGAGTTTTTGACTCATAGTAACCGCATGTGACAGCCACTCTGCGTGAGAAAGGGGGGGCATTCTGCTTCTATAAAGATTACAGTCTTGGAAACCCTATGGAGCAGTTTTACTTTGTCCTGTGGGGTTGCTGTGTGTCGGAATCAACTCGATGGCAATGGGTTCAGAGAGCAATAATGCCAACCACTCTCTGTTTAGCACATTTACGTTTATAGAGCTACTGTGTATAATTTAACTCAATCGGTCATAGAAACATTTGCCTAAATCACCAAGATTCCAGGGTCGGTGTGCTCCAATTCTCTAGCAGACAACATGAGAAGACTAGATGACTCTGGGCAAAAAAATGCAGTTCCTCTTGTGTTTCTTCTTTCAAGTGCGCTAAGCCTGAGGAAATCTCGGTGTTAGTATGCAATGTGTTTGGTGGCTACATACATGCTCCCAAAGGAATTCATAGTGTGCCACTACCCTAGAGTAACAGAGAGGTATGGGTGAGTATTTAGTCAAACTGATAGCTTCTATTAGTATGGCTTTCCGAAGCAGTTTCTTTTATATTATCTGTTTGAATCTCACACTGTTTCTATGCAATCATCAGGACAATGATTTTTGCTGGCATTCTATGCATTTGTGAATTGAAGCTCAGTGAAATTTGGGGCTTTGGCCAAATGCAGGCATTTCTACCAAGGTCTTTTCCTTCTAACTAGGGTTTTACTTCTAGCCAGGGTTCTTTTTATTGGCAGAGCAAGGTCTCTGGATTTATCTCACTGCTTCCGTGTTCTGTTCTTGATCACATCCATGTTTACTTTTGTAGTGCTAGGGTTTGGTAACAGACAAGAAAGCAGGAAGGCTCCCCCCCTGCCCTTATCTTTAGAGCCCAAGTGAGCTAGATGTGCTGCATTCCTTACCCAAGGTAGAAGCTCAGGCAGGGCCAAGCAGTTCCTCTCAACATAAGTCCAGGAGGAAGTATTGATGACTTGACATAAGCTAGGTCTCGGTGCATATCAGGTTGCAGCCAGCTTCTCCTTATTTAGAAAAGAAGAGTGTGGGCTCAGAAGTGTTTAAATGGCACACTTGTTCTTCCACTTGTACCAATAAAAAGAAGAAATAATCACATCACATATCACCAAGGTAAACAGTAGCGTTTCATGTCAATTGCTCCATTCAAATATATGACATGATTGTCATTTGGGAAATTACATATACCCAGGTTTGCTTCTTAAGGTGGATTAAGTGCAGAGGTGCTGCTGGTTCATGCATAATTTGGAGAAATTTTGCTAACTGTATTAATGTTTGATAATTGTGTACCTTGATGATAAAGTGAGGAAAAATCTTATTTTTGCTTCTTACTCCAAAAATGTTTTCTAGGACACTGTGGCTTTTCAGTTATACACATTAAGTCTCATATATTTTCACATAAAGCTGGTTACATTAGTATAGGGAGATTGAATAATATATCCCCTCTCAGACAAAGCGTGTTGTTTAAAATGTGCTGCAGCTAATAAGAGACACTTTAACATCAAGGAATAATTTATTTTCTAGATTTTAATGAAAATAAATGAACTTATTGGCATCTCTTATCTTCCTCCAAACTGATGGATGTTGTTCTTTGCTGGAAAAAGTTTACAGGAAAAAAAATGAACAAAAAAAGACAAAAATGTAGAGAATAAACGTGCTCAGAGAACAGTACGAATGCACAGGCCCCACTCACACACAGTAGCAAGGCAAAAGGAGGCGGAAGATTGAGCCTTCATCTCTGACTCTTCTTGGAACTATTTCCAGCTTTCACATCTGCACTTCCTCATTTTGTGGTTGCAATACCAACAATTTTCAGATTCTGTCCAGGTCTCACAGGTTCCATCTGTCAGAGAATATTTATTAGACTGAAGTAATCATTTTAGTGGAAAATATTTGAGTTTTCTTTCTCTGACAGGTTTCTGCTTTTCGCAGATTCCGGCTTTCACAAGTTTTACTGTAATTTCTTCTTTCAACAGAATAGGACAGATTGAATTCTGTAATTTTTGTGTAGAAAATGATTTTATAAGACATACATGTGTTTTATGTTCCTGTAGAAACTTGGGCTTTTAAGACAGGAAATGATTTTTGTATATAAAAACCTATCTCTGGCCTGTCAACTTATGAAACACAATTATTAACTCACAGATAGTGAGTGCTTCTTCCTGTTTATCCCGAAATCCCTAGGTAGTACTCTGTTTATTTCATCTGGTCCTCGCCTCTGGAAGGATGAGGGACACTGTATCCTCTGAATAAATGATCTACTTTGATGATACTAATATGGAAAGAAGAGATTCTAAAACATTGTCAAAAGAAAAATGTTTATCTTTTTATTTAATGAGGTTGAATATTATAGATAATTTATTTTCTGAATAAATTTATCTCAGAAGATAAATTTAGCCCAAAAACTAATAATCGTGAAAGTATGCTCTTGTGACCCAGCTGACGTAGACTTTTCATAGAGTTAACCCATAGTATAAATGATGTTTTATTAATACAGATGCTCCTTACATGAGTGAAAAAAGTTTTAGATTCTTTTTCATATATATTTATGACATATATATAGTGAGAGAGACAGAGAGAACTCTGGTGACGTAATGGTTAAGTGCTAGGCTGCTAATTTGCTAATTAAAATGTTGATAGTTCAAACCCATCCATGAGCAGCTTTGAGAGAGAAAGACCTGGCGATCTGCTTCTGTAAGATTACAGCCTACAAAACCCTATGGGGCAGTTCTACTTGTCACTGGGGTTGCTATGAGTCAAAAATTGCCTTGAAGGCACCTAACAATAACAACTATATGTATATATAATTGTTATTGTATACACACACATGCACAAACATACACTCCACTTATCAACTGTCTCATTGTATGACATTTTGCATTTCCAACAATAGTAAAAAATCTGCCATCTGACTATTTTGCGCATTAATGACATACCTCTGACAGTAACAAACGCTGAAGTGTGAGGCACGATTAATGCTGGCTGTGTCGTCTCAGCTGGACCATGATTCTCAGTGGTTTGGCAGTTACGTTATGCTGCAATTTGGCACTTATGTAATGATCCTCCATTTTGTGATCTTATATGGTCATCTTCCATTCTTGCATAATGCCAATTTTGGAACCTAACCACGCCGATAAGTGAGGAGTGTGTGTGTGTGTGTGTGTGTGTGTGTGTGTGTGTATAATTTGCTATAGAGTAATCATGATTGTCAAAGAACTATAACCATCCAGATTATAATTTTAAAGGCAGCACTCATTTTTCAACCCGCTCATTGGCATAAGTTTTATCTATTCATATTTGCATGTAAAGATATTGATTGATATATAATTACAAACTAAAATATTGTATCCATTGCAACAACTTTTCTACAGAACTATATTAAGTGCTATTTTATTAGAGTTACATTTTGTTCTAGTTATTGCTTGCATTTAGTAATAATACACTGTGTTAGTTATCTAGTGTTGCTATAATAGAAATACCACAAGTGGATGACTTCAACAAACAGAAATTTATTTTTTCACAGTTTAGGAGGTTAGAAGTCTGAATTTAAGGTGCCGGCTCTAGGGCTCTAGGAGAAGGTTTTCTCTGTCTGTTGGCTCTGGAGGAAAGTCCTTGTCTCTTCAGCTTCTGCTTCCTGGTTCCTTGGAGATCTCCACATGTCTTGGCATCTGTCTTAACCCACCTCTCTCTCTCTGCTCACTTGTTTATTCTCTTTTTATATCTCAAAAGAGATTGACTCAAGATACACTCTACACTAATCCTGCCCCATTAACATAACAAAGAAAACCCATTCCCAAATTGGATTATAGCCACAGGCATAGAGGTTCGGATTCACAACATGTATTTTAAGGGGACATAATTCAATCCATAACATACACCATGATTTATTGATATTCTATAAAAATAGATTCCACTAATTCATGTGGTTATTCATACTTATTTTATTATTTCTGGTATAGTTAATGATTTCTGTAAAACAGTTACCACATATCACCTATTTATATCCAGACGGAAATATGTATATCCTTCTAGCTTTTTATATACGAATATACATACATATGTATTATATCCTTCAACATCTTTTGGAGATGTAGTGGGTATAGCCACACATACTTCTGTATATGTAGAAAGCTAGTCATTTGAAAAGACACCCTTTATAGACCTGTCACTCATACCTAAATATTTAACTCGTTTATAAAGTAGTAGCTGCTAAGTAAATGTTGAGTCAGTAAATAGCACTGTAGAGATATAAGTCATATCTAGTACATAGTCTTCTTGCTTAGTGGTTTTGGGACTAGGTTTTCATGGTAGTCTGTGTAGCCGACAACTCTTGCCCGCCCAAGGCTTCTCTAGATGGTCTAGGGCAAGTGGACATCACTTCCTCTCTGGCTGGCAGCTTTCCTTTCTCTGACTTTTTACATTTTCTCACCATTTCACAGAACCTCTGAGGACAGCACTGAATGCCTAAAGACTTGAAGCGTATTTAATTTATGCTGCCTGGGGAGATCTGGTGTTCTGTCATTTAAGCTAAACTTAGCTGGTTTTACACTATTGGAAAGGTCAAAATTTTGGAGGGTCTTGTCGTTTTTTTAAAAAAATATTGCAAAATTTAAGGATCATGCAGTTCATTCAGTAGGGCCCAGATTTATAGAAATACAAACATTAAAAAAAAAAAGTTTAAGAGACCATATTTAATGATGATTTTTTTTTTTCTTTTTGGTGATAGAATTGCTATGGAACGACACAGAAAGTATGTGTCTGTTTACTGAATTATGATTTTTGTGCAAAGTGGTAGCTTCTTACAGGGGAAATATGTTATTTTGTCATTCTTTTCTTTCCACAGCCATGCTCTGCAAATGTCAATATGTTCTCTAGCCATTTAATCATAAAATTTAGAGACTCCCTTAGCTTTATAAAGGGGAGGGGAGAGCTCACGTTATCAACTGGCTTAGTAATTTAACTCTAATTAGATTGCAGGTCGCTTTCTGTCTATACCACAGAAAAAGCAATCCTTTTCATATTAGCACCTGGTCATGGGTACAGTTATACTAGCCGGAAACATTAAAACAATACGGAATAACTTGGCATTAGTCCCTCATTTCAAAACCCTTCTAACATTTCTGTCTATATGACACACAGAAGATGAATTTCAGAGTAAATTGTGCAGCTACTTTAGCTGACATAGTGTTCAATTCACTTTATTTTTGTGTTTAAATAAAAGAATCATCTGTGCTTGTCTCTATCGGATTTTTCACCCTAGTTTCCATGGCAATAAACACAGTCCCAGAGCTTTGTAGAGACTAGAAATGGAATTGCACGATCATTTAAAGATATTGGAAAAATATGAACTAAATATAAACGTAGTTGATAACATTTTGAGAATCTTTAACTAAACAATAGAGATTTGAAGGAAAATGTGATAATAAAGTGATTAAGAGTTCACATTTCCAGCAGGTAATTTTGCTCTGAGTCCTACTGAGTGATTATCAGAAGCAAAGTAGCTGGTAATAGTGGCTTATTATTTTTATCAGGAAATTAAATTTTGTAAAAATATGGAAATTGGACATATGAAGAAATACCAAATATTGTCAGTGTTCTAAAAAATGATATTTAGGATTGTATTTAAAGAAACAAACAGATCCTAGAACCAAGGTAGTGAAGTAAGAAGCTTCATGCTCCCATACTCCCATAGAAAAGTAAAAACACAAGAAGAAAATGACAGTACTAGTATTGTGGGAATTGGAGCAAGCAGCAACAGCATGATAAATGGAGAAAAGATTGACATCATCAAAGATTTCGTTTGACTTGGATTCACAGTCGACGCCCGTGGAAGCAGCAGTCAGGAAATCCAACAGTGTATTTCACTGGGCAAATATGCTGCAAAAGAACTCTTTAAAGTGTTAAAGGCAAAGATGTCCATTTGAGGACTAAGATGTGTCTGACCCAAGCCATGGTGTTTTCAGTCACCTCATACACATGCGAAAACTGGACAATGAACACGGAAGACCAAAGAATTAATGCCTTTGACTTATGGTACTGGCGGAGAATATTGAACATACCATGGCCTGCCAGAAGAATGAACAGGTCTGCCTTGGAAGAAATACAGCCAGAGTGCTCCTTGGAAGTGAGGATGGCGAGACTTCCTTTCACACGCTTTGGACATGTTGTCAGGAGGGACAAGTCCCGGGTCCCTGGAGAAGGACACCATGCTTGGTAAAGTAGAAGGTCAACAAAAAAGAGGAGGACCACGGAGGAGATGGATTGACACAGTGGCTGCAATGATGGGCTCAAATATAACAGGGATTGTGAGGATAGCGCAGGACCAGGTAGTATTTCGTTCTGTTGTATGCAGGGTCGCTATGAGTCGGAACCGATGCTATGGCACCTAACAACAACAACAGCAGCAGCAGCACTGTGGGAACTCTGGTGAACAGTTGGGGATACTACAACTGGACAAAGGTTTGTAGAACGTAAGAAGATGCTGAGACTTATTTTTTTTCTGATACTGGCTAGAGTACTACCCTCACCCATGCTCTGCAGCCAGCTAGAAGTGGCAGCCACATCTCCAGCTTGACATCTTGGCCCCTAGTTCTGAAGTGAGTAGAGTGTCCTTTGTTAACAGAGTATATTTTTTGCCTGTTTGAATCAGTGAAATGACTACCTAAAGGATGAGAGCCAGTGCTTGCCTCCACTTCATCCATCTTAGTGGTAATTCAGCTTGGAGAAGTGGCAGACATACACTGAGGTGCTGTGAGACACACTGAAGCACCGTCATTTGCTCGAGACAAAGGAGGGCGATCCAGATGGTGGGAATGAGAATGTTGACAAAGATAGAGAAATTATAAAAATGAACTCAGCAGACATAAACAGTTCAGCAGAGGGGTTCAGCAGCTGATTTGAGTAGGCATAAGAATCAGTAAACTTTAAGACAGGACATTTGAAATAAAAGATAGGTTCTTTCTTCAGACAGAAGAACAGAAAGAGAACATATTAAATCAAAGTGAACAGAGCATAAAAGACTTATGGGACACCATGAAATGGACCAGTATACATGTTATAGGAGTCCTAGGAGGTGAGGAGAAAGAGAAAGGGGCAAAAAGAACATTTGAAAAAATAACTTTCCAAACTTGACAAAAGAAATGAATTTGCACATTCTTGAAGCTCAATGAACCCCAAGTAGGCTAAATACAAGGGGAACCACTCAGAGACATATTATAATCAAACTGTAGAAAACCAAAGATACGGAGAGAATTTTGAAAGTAGCAAGAGTAAAGCACACCATCATGTACAAGGGAGCTGCAGAGACTAAGTGTTTATTTCTTCTCTGAAACCACTGAGGCCAGAAGGCAGTGGGATGATATATTCGAAGTGCTGAAAGAAAAATCTGTCGTCGAAGAATCCTGTACCCAACAACAATTTTCTTCAAAAGTGATGGTGAATTTAAGACATTACCAGGTAAATAAGAGCTGAGGGAGTTTGTTAGTAAAAGATAAAGACACCAGATAATAACTCAAAGCTATATGGAGAAATAAAGATCTTTGGTAAAGGTAATTTCAAGAGTAAACATAAAGCCTATTTTGCTGTACTTTTTTTGGTTTGTAACTACATTTGTTCTGCATGATATAAAATATAGATAATAATTATAAATATGTAATACTGGGTGTATAATATACAAACTATAATGTGTGGCATCAACAAAGTAAAGGCAGAAGGAGGCCAGTATAGGAACAGTTTTTGTATATTATATGTTATTGAAGTTATCCAAGGATTTCATTTTACTTGGATCCACAATCAACACCCATGGAGGCAGCAGTCAAGAAATCAAACAACATATTGCATTGTGCAAATCCTCTTTAAAGTGTTGAAAAGCAAAGATATCACTTCGAGGACTAAGGTACTTGACCCGAGTCATATTTTCAGTCACCTCATATGCATGCAAAAGCAGGACAATGAATAAGGAAGACCAAAGAAGAATTGATGCCTTTGAAGTTTGGTGTTGGCAAAGAATATTGAATATACCACGGACTGCCCGAAGAACAAACAAATCTGTCTTGGAAGAAGTACGTTCAGAATGCTCCTTACAAGTGAGGATAGTGAGACTTTTTCTTACATATTTGGACGTGTTATTAGGAGGGTCCATTCCCTGGAGAAGGACATCATGCTTGGTAAAGTAGATGGTCAGTGAAAAGGAGGAAGACCCTCAATGAGATGGATTGATACAGTGGTTCAAAAATGGGCTGAAAATAACAATGATTGTGAGGATGGCGCAGGACCAGGCAGTGTTTCATTCTGTTGTACACAGGGTCGTTATGAATTTGAACTGACTTGATGGCACCTAACAACAACAAACAGCACAATAATATTTGGAGATATCAACACATCTCTTTCAGTAATGGATAGAACATGTAGACAGAAGAGCAACAAAGAAAATAGGGGACCTGAAAGACAATATAAACCAACTAGACCTAACAGACATATAGAAAACTTCCACCATCTACAGCAGCATCTATATTCTTCTCCAGTACATATGAATTATTCTCCAGGATAGACGATGTGTCAGGTTATAAAACAAACCTTAATAAATTTCAAGATTAAAATCATACAAAATATCTTCTCTGACCATAGTGGAATGAACCTAGACATAAGTGATGGAAGGAAAACTGAAAAAATCACAACTGCGTGGAAATTAATCAACAAACCACTGAACAACCAATGCATCAAAGATAGTATCATAAGGGAAATCAGAAAACAGTTAAAGAATAATGAAAATGGAAGTAAAACATACCAACTCTATGGGGTTTTAAATGCCTACAGTCTTTCAAAAATAGACCACTAGGCTTCTTCCAAGGTGCCTCTGGGTGAACTTGAAGCTCCAATCTTTTGATTAGTAGCTGAGTACTTAATCATTTGTGCACCTCAGGAGTCCAGTGCCAACAAACTAGATAACCTAAATGAAATGGATAAGTTTCTAGAAATACACAGACTATCTAAATTGACTCAAGAAATAATAGAAAATTACAACAGACCTATAAAAAAGGAAGAGATTAAAGTAGTATCAAAAACCTCCCAACAAAAAGTCCAGGACCAAATGGCTTCATTGGTGAATTCTACTGAACAGTTAAATAGGAATTGGCACCAATTCTTCTCAAATTCTTCCAAAGAATAGAGGAGGAGGGAACACTTCCTAACTCATTCTAGGAGGCTAGCGTTACCCTGATAACAGAGTCAGGTAAAGTTACCAGAAGAAAAGAAAACTATAGACCAATATCCTTCATGAATGTAGATTAAAAAATCTTCAAGAAAATACTAGCAAACTAAATCCAACAGCATATTAAAGGGATTATACACCATGATCAAGTGAAATTTATATCAGGAATGCAAGGGTGGTTTCAACATAAAAGCAACCAATGTAATATCCCACATTAAAAGAAAAAAAATCTTTTCAATTGATGCAGAAAAGGGGTTTTAAAAATCCAACACCCTTTTATGATAAAAGTATTCAGCAAACTATGAATAGAAGAGACGTTTCTCAACATGATAAAAGTCATTTATGAAAAACCCACAGAGAACATACTCAATGGTGAAAGACGAAAACTTGCCCGCTACGATCAGGAACAGAACAAGGACAAGGATGCCTGCTTTCACCTATGCTAGTCAACATTTTAGCTAAAGTTCTAGCCAGAACAATTAGACAAGAAAAAGAAATAAAAGACATCTACAGTGGAAAAGAAGAAGTAAAACTATCTCTGTTCACAGATAACATGATACTATGTATATAGAAAGTCACAAAAAATTCATAAGGAAGCTACTACAGCTAATAAGCAAATTTACCAAAGTTGAAGGATGCAAGATCAAGACAGAAATCAGTTGTGTCTCACACCGGCAACAATCCAAAAATTAAAAATATAAACAAAACAAATAAACAACAAAAAACAAAACCAAAATTTCCCTTTACCATAGTATCTAAATGAATAAAATGTCTAGGAATAAATTTAACCGAGGAGAGGAAAGACCCTTGCACTCGATAGAGTGTTAAACCCAAAACCTGTTGCTGTCAAATTGATTTCAACTCACAGTCACCCTATAGGACAGAGTAGAACTGCCCCGTAGGGTTTCCAAGGCTATAAATCATTACAAAAGCAGACAGCCACATCTTTCTCCCTCAGAGCAGCTGGTGGGATCAAACTACTGACCTTTCAATTAGCAGTCGAGCTCTTAACCACTGAGCCACCAGGGCTCGGTTATAAAGACAAATGAAATTCTGATGCACGCCACCACATGGATGAAAATATGCTAGGTGAACTAAGCCAGACACAAAGGGACAAATATTGTCCGATTCCACTTCTGTGAAATATCTAGAATAGGTAAATCCATTGAGATAAAAGAAGATGAGTGGTTACTGTGGCATTGAAGGGATGGGAAACAGAAGGAACGGATGTTGTGGAAGGATCAGAAGTTCTGCCTCTTAGCATATCCGTCTGGTTCAGATCATTGGCCATGAGAAGAATACAAAAATACAACAAGGAAAACATGTATTTCCCATCCATTTTACTAAAGTAATTTAAAAAATTCTCTCAGAGAGAAAGCAAGGTTAAAAGTTGGAAGGTCATCTTTACATTATACATCCTAAATACATTTTTGTAAAACAGGTAAATACACCTAACCTCATTTAACTGAGATCCCTTAAAAAAGAAAAAAGAAAGAAAGAAAAGAAAAGAAACAAAGCAAGAACCTGTCTTAGTTACTTACTGCCGCCATAACACAAATAGCACCAGTGGGTAACTTTAAAAAACAGCAATTTATTTCCTCACAATTCTGGAGGCTAAAAGTCAAAATCAGAATCTCAGCTGTGTCAAGTCCTTCTTTTTTGGTAGCCCCTTGGTTCCTTGGTGTTCCTTGGATTGTCGCCCATCCTTTGTCTTCCCCCCATGTGTGTGTCTTTGTGTATGTAAATTTTAATGTGACTTGTATATTATAAAGAAGCCCTGATGGCACAATGGTTAAGCACTGAGCTGCTAACCAAATGGTTGGTGGTTTGAACCCATGAGCCACTCTGCAGGAGAAAAGACCTGGCAGTCTTCTCCTTAAAGATTACAGCCTAGGAAACCCTATGGGGCAGTTTTACTCTGTCCTATGTGGTCGACTTGATGGCACACAACAAGAGTATATTATAATATAATATGACATACATGAGATTGTCCTTTCTTAACTGTGTACATAAAGTCATTGTCCGATACTACTTCTCTCCAAATCATTTTCTTACTAGTCCTTAAATTATGTTTTCATACCCCTCATCCATGTGCCGGAAAGAATGGAAGCTTTAATGAAATCCTTGTATATGGAAGCCAATGTCTTATGATGAAACACCTTTGGTCTAACCTTTTATTAGAAAGATTTATTTCAGTGACCTTAAAACATTTTTTTTTCCAGGATACAGATATACTTTCTGCATATGAATTACTAGCGTGACATTTGAGGGTAAGAACAATGGAAAATATTGTAGTCTTTGATTTACCAAAGGGATTCATACCGATAAGCCGAGGAGTACAATACGTCTGATATATGTATTAGTGGTCTTTTCCCTGGTATTTTCTGACTTTTGCAAACATACCTCCTTTTATGTTACTTCTCGTGAAATCCAGGGTTTTTTGTTTGTTGGCTTATTTTAATATCAAATTCAGTCCTGTGATTATTTCTATAATTATTCTTTTATTAAATAAGATTGCTAGATGAAACTTAGTCCTTGTACTGGACGTTCTTCTTTGCTTTCTTTTTTTGTACCCCCAGAGTATTGAAATACTACTCTGGAGCCTAGCAGAGGGACATGTGGTGGCATTTGCTAAAGCCATCAGAGCTTGTTATAGGACACAGTGTAAAAGGCCTAGTAGTGTTCCTATTTTCTCAAAACAACTGTGCTTCCCTGAAAATTTGATCATTTATAACAGGAAAAGAATCTCACTGTCTTTTAAATTAGAAGAGTTGGCCAACGCAAACCAACTGCATACTTTTCAAGTGATTACAAAAGCCCATACTTAATGATTTACTCCTGTATAGGTGTTATTAAGGTTGGATCAAGAAGCTCAGTGATTTTAGCAGCCACTCTCACAGGGCTGGTAAGTTCCTTCTTCTATACAGGGATCTCTGATGCCATCAACATTCTTGTCTTTAAACACAGAAGTAGTATTGCAAATTACCTCTCAAATTGTGCTCATATTTAAAATATTATGACATTTATTAAGTTAATCATGCCTTATAAATGTTAACGTGACACTTTTCTTAACATTTTAGTCCAGTTTTTATTGTTATTGTCTTCAGAAAGTTCTTAGGAAAGTAAAACTTGCCTCCTAAGTATTTTCATTCAGTGGTCCTGATTCTGACGTTAGTAATGGTTTTCTTTTCCATATGACAGTTGCATCAAATATGTGAAGATACCTATCATCTCTTCTGTGAATTTTCTTACCTCTAGTCCAAGAATTCTGAGTTCCCATAGCCGTTCTTCATTAAATTATATTTTCAAATCCCTCATCCTGGTCTTTTATATCTTTTTTTTAAAATCATTTTTTATTTTCAAAATGAAAAATATTACAAAAACACTTCTGTTGTAGTAAGCAGGAGGAAAAATGAGCCAAATGCTTCAGTTTCCTGTAGGTTAGTCAATGTTATTCTTTAAGTGTGGTATCTAGAACTAAGCTGTTAGCTCATCTACGTATAGAGATCTTGACCAGAATATAAAAATTCAAACTTCAGACCCATTTCAGCCTTCACGCTTGTGTTCTTCAGCCAACACAGTGTTTGCATTAAAACAAAACAAACAAAAATGGAAAGCCTTTAACTAGTGCATATACTCTGCAATAGCTACAGTCTTGCCATTCCTTATTAACCCAGCCTTGTGTGTTTCACCCACTTACATATGGTGCTTGGCTCTCAAGGTGTTTGAGATTACAACCCTTTGATGCAGATCCTAACTTCTATTTAAAAACCTTCAAGTTTGTTAGCTTTAGTGGTAGCTTCATCATATTACTGTTTTGCTCTAAACTTGTCGCTTACTGAAAATCAGGGTGATTTTAATATGAATAACCATAAGCCTCAGGTCTTCCATCCCGTGAATATGCAGTTGATTAAAGCCACATGCACAGGTTTTGCATGCATCTTGGTACATTTCTTCTTAGTTTTTGGATTATTGACCCAAGTCCATAAAATAAACATATCGGTTCTGTCATCTATCATAATATCACTCAGTATTATGTTACCTGCAAATCTGAAGCATTCACCATTTATTATCTTCATCCAAATTGTTGACCAAGATACTGAACACAATGGGGATAAACACAGAATCAGTGGTATAACAGCAATTTCCCTTCAGATCATTATCTGCATATTAATAAATAATAATCAATAATCTTTGGGTATGATTTCTATTTCAATAAGGCCCTCTAATATTACTAACCCTAACTCTCTAATATGAGATATTTTGTCAGATAAATTGATGAGACTCAAGATAGTCCATGTTCACAATAGACCTTGAATGGACCAGTTTTGTAAGCTTACTTAAAATATGTGATCAAGAGCGATCACTTGCTCTTTCTCTTGCATTATCAATTCACGTTATATGTGCATGTATGCACATATAATTAATACATAATATATAAATCAGTCTGGCAACTGTACCTGGTTGAACCAAACTCTAATTAGGGCATTTCAGTAATGATATCATTTACCATCCGTAAGAAAATAAAAACATACAGAAATTTTATTTTCAAGTTAAACTTGAAGACATCGTTTTCCAAGCAGGAAATTAGTCAAAGGATATGATTCTATTAATAGTATATGCATTCCACTGACTCCGTATTTCTCACATTTGAAAGTAATACCAAAAGAAAGCTGGGAGACTTTGGCTTAGTTTTACTTCCGGTTGATTAAAATGCTGCAACATATCTGTTTTATTTGCATATCAGTTTATTTATTAATAAATTATTCACAAATGTTTAACTGGATTTTTCTAAATTTTTTAATAGTGTTGTCAAGTGACTTTTTCTTCTTAACAGAACATTATTTATCTAAACACCATGCCTGAGCACTTAACGCCTGTCATCTGTATTGGAGATTTGGATATCCAGTTTTTATTTCTGCTTCTTCTAAGGGCTAACAAACTGTGCTAATTTAGGCAAGTTACTTAATCTTTCTGAGTCTTACCCCTTTTATTCCTAAAGTAAAGGGTCTGGGACATAATTTTTTTAAGGTCCATTCTAGTGCTAATCATTTGATAATTTGAAGCTGTTAAAAATACTTTTATGTATTTTCTTTCCTAACCACTTTTTAATTTTTAAGAAACAAAGAAATTGAATCATTTCAGTGCTAGAAAAAGACATTGTAATGTGAATCTCTTTAATGTTATTTGAGAATTGACTTTATTTAAAATAATAGATTGCACATACATAAAAACAAATCAAATCTCCATTTATATATTTTATCAACTGTAATCCTTTATAGATAATTTATTGCATTTAAATACGAATGAGAGAAACATTGTGGGAATCTATATAAAATGTTCATAATTACATCATATATCTGAATTTTTTAATGATTTCAAAAATATTTTTCATGGTCTTGATTTATGACTTCATGAAATTGATAATTTGAAAAGAATTTTTTTTATTTTCAATTTGAAGAGTTACAGTGTTAAACTGCAAATTTTAATGAAGTGAAGTGAGCAAAGGAATGTCTAACAAAATATTTTTATTTGGCTTCATTCAAGTGTTTCCCTTCAGTAGTCCCTCTGGAGGGACAAGATGGACTACCTTTTAGGCATTTTACTCCCTTTCAAATAACCTAAAACAAATACTTTTCAATTAGGTCAAAGAGATAAACAATGTTTGTCGCAAAATTATCAGGATTGGAATTGTTTTTTACTAGGGGAATCCCTTAAAACAAGACCCCTTACGGTGATGGACAAAGTCGTGGAAGTAGATAATCCTATTCTTATCCTCAAGCTTTGATTCTACCATTCTCAGGAATAGTTATCCATTTGCTGTAAAGCTTACATCTCTACCTGGGCCTCTAGCAATATCTCTTTTCAGCCATCAATGACTTTGCTCTAAACTTTATACCCTAATAAGGTCTTCCATTTTTGTCCTCTCCATGGGCTCATTCTTCCTGACCTTCAGTCTATGCTCAGATTTCCCTAATTTTGGAAAAATCCTTCTCATGACCGTGTTCTCTTTTATGTCCTATTTCTCTTTTTCCTTTCCTTTAGCTTATAGATTTATTGCCTAGAGCCTCCCTTTTCAATTTTAGCAACTTTCTCTATAACCCTTTTAAATCTGGTCTCCCTCATAATTCTCTGTGGAAATTGCATTCCTGTTGCCGTGACGGGCAAATTCAGATGTTTGTGCTGTGTTTTCAGAACTAGGCTGCATTTCAGACCATTGTGCAAATTCTTTTGGCCCTTTTTACTCCCTTAGTTTGTGGGATCCCAGTGCTTTCTCATATTTTCTCCTATTTCTCTATCCACTTTGTTGCTTCCTCCATTGGCTTTTTAACTTCTACCCAAGACCATGCAGTAAGGATACATGCTTTGCTTCTAGTACAATTCGTATTTGTTTCAGAGAAATAATTTTACAATCATTTCAATTTAAATATCATGCACATGTCATGGCTGTGCCAACTACTGAAAGATGAAACTTTAAAAGTCAACACTGTGTTAGTTTTGTTCAGAAATTCTAATGACGGACAACACAGAAAGTGAAAGTGAAAATATCAAAATTTTCTTAATTCAGTTGGACTATATGGTGTTTATGTCGGAAATGACATCTAAACAGATGATGGACCACTATATATATTTTGGGGCAGTATATCTTGGAGCAACCCTACTGTTAAGAAATCGAAATTCCAGTCTTCGCTTGAGAATTATTTAAATGTCAATCTCACATATGTGATTACAGCTCAGAGACATACAGACATTTCGTAAGGATTGCAGATTTTCAACAGCAAATGATGACAGAATGAGACCTCTGTGAGATTCTTTCGTTGCCTGCCAACTCTCGTGGTTTCCAGGGACAAGTTGAGTCTCTGTCGAATCTGTAATGAAAGCAATCAGCCATGCTGTGAGTTCCACAGGAAGGCTAAAGGACCAGACCAAAAAGTGAAATCCTAAAATGAATGATAGTTACCTTTTGTCTTAAGTACACATTTGCATAGAATCACAACCAAATGGACTAGAAAATACAGGTGATTCGTTCATCTATGACACCCTAACTTCACATTTAGGAAGTTTGCGGTCAAATTCTTTCACTCTCAGATAATTACCTTGTAAGTTGTTGCATTGCTTCAGATATGACTTTTCTAGGAAAAAAAAGGACAGGATTTCATTAAAATTATCTCTATTCTTGTTTGAAGTAATGGAGAGCACAGTTCTAAAGACTGTATAAATGTACTTATGGTGTGAAATCATGTTGTGAATTTGGAAATACCTTAACTTCCATTCTAGTAAAAAATTATCACCTGAGATGGTGAAAAGGTCTTTTGATATTTTATTAGAAGTTAGTGCATACACAAGATTTTTTTTTCAAAGTCAACTGTGTAAGTATTAACAGGACAAGCAGTGAAAAATGTGTCAAGGCAACACATATACTCCCTACTAATTAAAAAAAAAAATGTTTCATAAGAATAGTTATTATTTCCTTTTAAAAGTCATTTTTTTCCATAAGGAGGTAAAAAGACTTAGTTAGCTGGCAGAAAAAATTAATGCTTATATTACTGTATATGAGGAAGAAATAAAATTAAATTAAGATGATTATTGGCCTTCTCCACAGAAAAGGAATTTCATCTTCAATTAGGTATAATAACTTCATAAGGATTTCGTTTATATGGATCTTCCCCAAGAATGCTGTACAATGAACATATTTTTCTGTTTTCTGTCTAAGTAGATGTTAAAATTTCACACTACTATTTTCTGTGAAATATTAGTCATATTGATGTGCCTATTAATAATATCAAGCCATGGAAAGGGATTTGAACAGCTATGTTCAAAGAACCTTGACTCCTTAAGAAACACAGGGAAGTAAAGACTATTGTCCCTGATCAAGCTATAGGCACAAACAGAATGCAATGGCAGATGCCATCCTGATGAATTCACTTCACTTTGCCATACTTCCTGAAAGAATGTTTGTCCTTGATTTAACATTTAAACTAATATAATATAGTGCTCCTTGGCTTATTTGCACCCAGAAACCAAACCTGCTGCTGTCGAGTGTTAAGTCAATTCAGACTGTTGTTGAGGCTTAAAAACAAACAAACTAGCAAAACTATATACTGAGGCTATTTAAATTTGGTGAAAAGCAGTACTTAAATTTGAGAGGAAGGTGAAAAATGGAAGTTCAAGGATTCCTGAGAAAGACTTAGAACTTTTATCTAGGGCCATCTTGTTACCAGGAGATGGGAAACCAATGTTCTAGCCCTTCCTGTTCCTTCTGTATTGCATAGTGCTTTTCTCTCAGGACCTAGAACTCAGACTAGTATTACAAATGATGGGAAAGTGAGTGATTTATTTGAAAAGTCAGTATGGTTTGTCTATGTTCTCCCTTCTACGGAGCTACAGTATGTTCTAATTTAGACATTGGTTAGGAGACATTGCCTGGCACTCATCTTCAAAGTCCACACAAAAGGGCTAACTGAGGCAATGTGGTCAGTGCTTGATTTTTATTGTCCAGAAAATTGCTGCAATTTCTGCATGCTTTTCATTGTAGAACAATGTGTACATGTAGCATGAATGGCTAGAACCCAGCGTTTTAACAGCAGAACACTATTTATATATGTTACCTTAGTTAACCCATGGGATTTTATCAACCTAGAGAAAAAATCCAGTTTTATTTTTTTTAGCCTATTTGTAAACATAGTCTAAAAAATAAGTGGTCAAGAGGCTGGAGAGGTTAGGAGAACTGTAGTATCCTCTCCAGGGAGCAGCATCAGGTAGTCTATTAATGTACACATTAGGTCAAACTAAACATTGTCCTCTAAACTAACCTGGCAAAACATAACCATGATTTATCATATGGGCTCTCACCTGGGAAGACTGGAGGATGGATTTGGGTTGCTTTTGGGTACCTTTCCTGCTGCCTGCTTTTTTGATTACCGTAGTCTTGAAGAAGAGCAAGCTATTTAGTCATTACCTGTTTACCTACTTAGTTAAGACTAACAGTTCTCCTGATGTTGTTAATAAAAAATTAAGTACAGATCCTTTGAACTATTTCTCAGTAAGAATGCAGCAGATTTTTCTTGTTCTTCTCAAGAAAAAAATGTTTCAATCAATAAACCTCTGCCCTAATGATTGATAGTTTTCAATATAACACTCAGGATTATACTGTTTGTGAATTACCCTAATTGTGCACCTTTAGCCAAATCTGCCCCCACGCATCTGTCAGTTTGTCGTACTGTGGGGCGTGTGTGTTGCTGTGATGCTGGAAGCTATGCTACCGGTATTTAAATACCAGCAGGGTCACCCATGATGGAAAGGTTTTAGCTGAGCTTCCAGACGAAGACGCACTGGGAAGAAGGACCTGGCAGTCTACTTCTGAAAAGATTTAGCCAGTGAAAATCTTACGAATAGCAGCTGAACATTGTCTGATATAGTGCTGGAAGGTGAGCCCCCCAGGTTGAAAGACACTCAAAATATGACTGGGGAAGAGCTGCCTCCTTGAAGTAGAGTCGACTTTAATGACGTGGATGGAGTCAAGCTTTCGGGACCTTCATTTGCTGATGCGGCATGACTCAAAATGTGAAGAAAGAGCTGCAAACATTCATTAATAATCAGAACCTGGAATGTATGAAGTACGAATAAAGGAAAACTGGAAATCGTCAAAAATGAAATAGAATGCATAAAGATCAATATCCTAGGCATTGAGCTGAAATGGACTGGTACTGGCCATTTTGAATTAGACAATCATTTGGTCTACCTTGCCAAGAAGGACAACTTGAAGAGAAATGGTGTTAATTCGTCATCAAAAAGAACATTTCAAGATCTATCCCGAAGTGCAATGCTATCAGTGATAGGATAATATCCATATGCCTACAAGGAACACCAGTAAATATGACTATTGTTCAAATGTATGCACCAACCACTAAGGCCAAAGATGAAGAAACTGAAGATTTTTGCCAACTTCTGCAGTCTGAAATTGATCAAACATGCGATCAGGAGGCACTGATAATTACTGGTGATTGCAGTGCGAAAGTTGGAAATGAAGAAGGATTCGTAGTTTGAAAATACGGCCTTGGTGATAGAAACGATGCTGGAAATCCCATGATTGAATTTTGCAAGACCAACGACTTCTTCATTGCAAATACCTTTTTTCACCAACATAAACAGCGACTATACACATGGACCTTGCCAGATGGCATACACAAGAATCAAATTGACTACATTTGTGGAAAGAGAGATGAAAAAGCTCAATATCATCAGTCAGAACAAACCCAGGGGCTGATTGCAGATCAGACCATCAATTACTCATATGCAAGTTCAAGTTGAAACTAAAGAAAATTAAAACAAGTCCACAAGAGCCAAAGTATGGCCTTGAGTATATCCCACCTGAATTTAGAGACCATCTCAAGAATAGATTTGACCAAAGACCAAATGAGTTATGGATTGACACCGAGGACATCATACACAAAGAAAGCAAGAGGTCATTAAAGAGGCAGGAGAGAAAGAAAAGACCAAAATGGATGTCAGAAGAGACTCTGAAACTTGCTCTTGAATGTCTAGTAGCTAAGGCCAAAGGAAAAAGGGATGAAGTAAAAGAGCTGAACAGAAGATTTCAAGGGATGGCTCGAGAAGACAGAGTGAGCTATTATGATGACACGTGCAAAGACCCGGCGATAGAAAACCAAAAGGGAAGAACACGCTCAGCATTTCTCAAGCCAAAAGAACTGAAGGAAAAATGCAAGCCTCGAGTTGCAATAGTGAAAGATTCTACGAGGAAAATATTAAATGATGCAGGAAGCATCAAAAGAAGATGGAAGGAATACACAGTCACTATACCAAAAAGGATTGGTTGACGTTCAACCATTTCAGGAGGTAACATGTGATCAGGAACCGATGGTACTGAAGGAAGAAGTCCAAGCTGCACTGAAGGCAATGGCGAGAAACAAGGCTCCCAGAATTGATGGAATACCAACAGAGATGTTTCAACAAATAGATGCAGCCCTGGAAATGCTCACTGGTCAATGCCAAGAAATTTGGAAGACAGCTACCTGGCCAACTGACTGGAAGAGATCCATATTTATGCTTATTCCCAAGAAAGGTGACCCAACTGACTGCAGAAATTATTGAATAATATCATTAATATCCCATGCAAGCAAAATTTTGCTGAAGATCATTCAAAAGTGGCTCTAGCAGTATATCAACAGGGAACTGCCAGAAATTCAAGCCGGATTTAGAAGAGGATGTGGAACCAGGGATATCATTGCTGATGTCAGATGGATCCTGGCTGAAAGCAGAGAATACCAGAAACATGCTTACCTGTGTTTTATTGACTATGCTAAGGCATTCGACTGTGTGGATCATAACAAATTATGGATAACATTTCGGAGAATGGGAATTCTGGAACACTTAATTGTGCTCATAGGGAATCTGTACATGGATCAAGAGGCAGTCGTTCAAACAGAACAAGGGGATACTGCATGGTTTAAGTCGGGAAAGGTGTGCTTCAGGGTTGTATCCTTTCACCATACCTATTCAGTCTGTCTGCTGAGCAAATAATCTGAGAAGCTGGACTATATGAAGAAGAATGGGGTATCAGAATTGGAGGAAAATGCATTAACAACCTGCATTATGCAGATGACACAACCTTGCTTGCTGAAAGTGAAGAGGACTTGAAGCACTTACTGATGAAGATCAAAGACCACAGCCTTCAACATGGATTACACCTCAACCTAAAGAAACAAAAATCCTCACAACTGGACCAATAAGCAACATGAAGATAAATGGAGAAAAGCTTGAGATTGTCAAAGATTTCATTTTGCTTGGATCCACAATGAACACCCATGGAAGCAGCAGTCAAGAAATGAAAAGATGCATTACATTGGGCAAATTGGCTGCAAGAGGTCTCTTTAAAGTGTTAAAAGGCAAAGATGTCACCTTGAGGACTAAGGTGCGCCTGACCCAAGCCATGGTATTTTCAGTTGCTTCCTATGATGCGAAAGCTGAACAATGAATAAGGAAGACCGAAGAAAAATTGACGTCTTTGAACTGTGGTGTTGGCGAAGAATCTTGAATATACCATGGACTGCCAAAAGAACAAACAAATCTGTCTTGGAAGAAGTAAAGCCAGAATGCTCCTTAGAAGCAAGGATGGTGAGACTACGTCTCACACACTTTGGACATGTATCAGAAGGGATCAGTCCCTGGAGAAGGACGTCATGCTTGGTAAGGTAGAGGGTTAGCAAAAAAGAGGAAGATCCTCAAGGAGATGGATTGGCTCAGTGGCTGCAACAGTGGGCTCAAGCATAGCAACCACGGTGAGGATGCTGCAGGACTGGGCAGTGTTTTGTTCTGTTGTGCACAGAGTCGCTATGAGTCAGAACCGACTGCACGGCACCTAACAACTATAACAATAAGAAGCCAAATCTCTTCAAAGAAATACTTCTTGAAGAGATATGGTCATAAGTGCGTTGTATCAACTTTGTTAAGCAAGTAACAAAGTAAATTGACAGCTGAGACAAGTGAATTAATCCATTGGAAAAAAAAAATATGTTAAAACAATTCTGACTTATGGGAGAAAAAAAACAAAAAAACTACTTTCAGCTTTATGCTGTATCAGCAATGTGTGTTTTAAGGTTTTAGAAAATTCATGTATTTTATTAATCTGCAATTACAACATAAAATTCTGCTCAGTTAAAAAAGAAGTGTCAATGTGTCATGTATGTTATAACATACGAAGCCTGATAATTAAAAATATGTGACTGCTTTAGCTTAACAGAACTTGTATAGCTAGTTGAATTAACATGTCAGAACGTTTATGTCTTCTAACTGATTCAAAGCTGCAAAGACAGAGATTGTATGGCTCAGTCTAAACATTACAGCTAGATCCATTTTCCTAGATTACGTTCTAAAGTTCTTTAATCTTTGAAAATTATATGTATATGTATATGAACAACTTTAAAATCAACAGGAAAGCTTTTATAAATGTAACTGGGAATTTTTTATCACCTAATTTTATTTTTGATATGGTTCAAGTTATTAAAATGTCTGTTCAAAGATTTATTCTTTAAAGAGAAGTCATCTCTTTTTTAATTTTTTCTTTTTTTTTACTTCATTGCTAAATTTTGGATTTTCTCTGAAGGACTTTCATATTTATGAATGTATTTTATGTAATATTTTACTTCCTCCAAATTCACATTTCTCAAATATTGAATAATTGATATGTTTAATGGAGAATTTGCTAAAATAATTGTCTAATTTCTATTGAACTCTTCATCTGCCTACAAATTCGTTCCAAAACATTTTGAGATCATTTATTTTGATGGAAATGTACGTTTAAAAAAAACTTCAAAGCCTTCTATTTACACTTGACCCTAGATTTTCACCAAAATACAGTGCTTTTATATGTAAAGCTGCCAGAATCCCGAAGGTAGCATTTTAAACTAATTTGGATTTACATCATATATCTATTTAAAATAAATTGATTTAGCCTTGCTTTCTCCAAGATAAAGGTTATATGTTTTAAATTCCGCATAGGGGAAAGAAAAATCTCATGGGTTTTAAAAGTAGGTTTTCAATGTCACATTTCCATTTCAAACCTCCTACGTCAGAATAACAAAAAGAGTTTATTCAGAGACACCTTCTTAAGATGGATTAAAAGCAGTTGAGAAAATTGTGAATAGAAAAATAAGCAGACATTCAAATGCTCTTATTTTCCAACTCTAGGACCAGTTTCTTTTAACTCTGGATAGAAAATATTAAATGACTTTTCTGATGTCTATTTTTGCTTTTGAGTAAAGTAATTTTAAGATAAACTTTTTAAAATCATACTGCTGCAGTTACCTCTTCTCTCTTTCGTATCTGTCACTCCTAAGATTATTGTTTTTTCCAGAATATATTGAAATAAACTGTATCTAATTTTTGAATATTTGAAAGAAAAAGTTTCCTGATTGATTAAAAGAAAGTGTCAGTGGCCAAAGTTTGGTTCTTTTGAAAAAGTAGTGTTATTCTAGAAATGTTTGAGTCTGTATCTGATAATAGGGCGTTATGTTAACATCCCACCGCTTACAATTCTGGCCAA